>CM073437.1:5000000-10000000 GCA_037074515.1 Mimosa bimucronata
TCCCATTATTGTGACGTGGTTTCTTCCTCAGCCTGAAATTTAATTACAAAAATGCCATCGAGCTTTTTTCAATGTCAGTTTTATAATATACTGACGTGAATTAGGGACAAGAAATGGGCTTTTTGTAGTAGTGAATGGAGTAATAAGCATACAAGTCTGGGACTCAACTGAAGAATGGATTGTGATGTATTTGCTGTCAAAAAAATTCACATCAAAGCTATATTATACTCCCTCCATCCCTATATATAAGAGAAAAAAATTTGAATGGTTTTGTCCTTTTTTATAAGATCCTGGTTAAATTTGTTAAAGCATTTAATGAGCTTTTACCCATTTTACCCATAATTATTCTCTCTATTCACATTCTCTTTCATACTCATTTATAACACTATTATCATATTTCTCTCTCTTATATAGTCAATCATAAATAAAGGCAAACTTGAGAAAATAAAATTATTTCAGGCATATTTATCTCTCTCAACCACTTCCTTAATCTATGTGATTTTTCCTCTTTGGCTCTTATAATAAGGGACGAAGGGAGTACTATTATTTGTATCCTCCCTAAGCCCAATAAACTCATGAGTTTGTTAGGGTATTGTTTAAGGGCTTTTCCTTACCCATAGCCCACATATAATTCCCTTTCAGCAGTTCTGTTTGATACTCTGACGAGTCTACCAAAAAAATATATTTTTCTCAGAAATTAACAGAGGGCGAAGTCTTTCGGCCGAAAGAAGAAGAATAAAGAGGCAAGGCCTATAGTCTGAAACTAGATTTTTCTCCCCCGTGCGATGCATGGAAGTTAAAAATAAAAATGAAATAAACTAAAAAACAAATTTTTTTTGAGGAACTATTCCATAATTAAAAATGTTACTTGAAAACAATAAAAGTTGAATACATATGGATATAAATAATCTAAATAATTGATTGCAATTTTTTATAAAAAGGAAAATATGAATTATCTTTAAAAGGCTTTGATTTCACATTTTCCTTACGCCTTGGGGTTAAAATCACAATAATTACCAAGGATTGTGTAAAGTGGCACAATCCCGGATCGTTTCACTTGAGGAGTCCTTCTAAACAACCTAAGCTAACTAAATGCAATTAAAACAATAAAAAGGTATGGGGGTTTTGGTTTGAAGATTCATTTACTAAAGCTATTAACAAAAGCAGTTACTTGTTTTTGGTGTTTTAGATTAATAAGTGAAAAGTGAAAAGAGTTTGGATTATGGGTGATTTTATAAAATGGGCTTTGGTAGTGTTCGGTGACTCAAACGCTTCTTTCAAAATGATAAGTGGGAGTTTAATTTACCAAGTCTAATTGAAAGATCCCCAAGCAACCACTAGGGGTCCACTAGCCCTAATTAATGACTAATCTAGCAACCACTTTCATAGCCATTACTTAGGGTTAGTGTTAAGATCCACTTGGTTTGTGAAATGCCTTGAAACAAATGCAATTTAACTCTCATGAAGTGCAACCACAACATTCATGCATGGAAGAAATTGACTATAACCACTAGCAACCACTAAAATGGCTACAACCAAGAATACAACCACAAGTAGATAGGAAATTATATCTCAATCACATTAAATTCAAAGCATACACAATATAGTTCACAAATATGGATAGCAACCACATATCCCAAGTCTTAAATCCAAATACAAGACCAATACAAAAGAGTAGAAGCCAAATACAAAGGAAATAAGAAATTGTAAACTAGAAACTCCCCTATGTTGGTCCATGAAGCTAGAGCCACCTTCACACCTCCAAAGCACCAAGAACTTAGCCTCTCATATCTCCAAACTCGTGCCCAAGAGGACCCATGATGATAGACTCCATGAATGAAGAAGATAGAAGGAAATGTGGAGTGGAAATGGAATGTGGAAGGAGAAAGAACAAGAAAATCAACAACAATGGAGGTGGAAATGAGTGGGGATGAGAGGATTTGAGTGAGGAATGAAGAAGAACAAGAGGAACCCTAGGAGAGGGCTGGTTTTCGGACAGAGGAAGCTTAGAAAATGAAGGTAGGGTTATTAGGATCCATTTATACTCCCTCAGAAACCCTAAAATCGCGTCAGATTTCTGCAGAATTTTGTGACTTCGCCGTGAGCTCACCGCGGCGAAGCTCACGGCGAGCTCATGTTGGCTCTGGAATTTGCTAGGACTTCGCCGTGAGTTCGCCGCAGTGAAACCCACGGCGAGCTCATGTTGATTCTGCCTCACTGGTCTTTCTCGCCGTCAGTTCGCCGCGGCGAAGAGACATTGATTATGTTTCTTTCTTTACTTTCATCTTCGGCTCCGTCCAGAATTTTTCACTGCAACTTGGCTTCTTAGTTTGGGCATGCTTCTTCTATGACCTGCACATAAAATGGACCCAAGGTAGCATCAAATGTTCTTGAAAATATGTTAACAATAAATTATGCTAATTATGCCCAAATTGCCCTTAATCAGAACAAATTCCAACAAAGTGTGCAAAAGTCAGAAATGAACCTAATTAAGTGCAATCACCCTAAGAACATGCAATAATCCAATGATTGTATCAATGAAAAGTGTATAAAAATACGGTGCAATCAGGCTTATTGCAAAATTATGAGTTATCAAAATACATATTTATATGTTCATTAGATATTTGAAGACAACAAAAGTTGATTTCGATGATCTAAATCATTGATTGCACTCATTTGAATTAAACAGAAAATATAAATTAATTTTATATGGCTTGATTGCAAAACTGTGTGAGTTATAACAATGTAGATTTAGATATTCATTTAATTTTAATCATATATAAATAAGATGGGCAACTGTTTGAGCAAGTTTGACTATTGAAAATAAGAGAAAATTCCAGAAAAAGACCCTCGAATTACCAAAAGGACACTTCAGTACAACGTATTTCGGAAATGACAAGTCAGTACAAATCCGTACAGTGACTGAATTGTCCTTTAACAAATTTAAAGGAAAAGTCCAAAATGCCCTTAGTTCAATTTTTTTTAAAAATAATTGCCCACAGCCGCCACCGACCTCTGGCTGGCGGCCTCCGGTGGGTGGTGGCCCCGCGCCATGTGGCGGCGGGCCCCACCCCTCCACGTGGCAGCCCCACAGCACGCCACGTGGCGCTGTGGGGCTGCCACGTGGCATGTGTCCTTTGTAAAAAAGGGACACAAAATGTGGGGGGTGGGAATCGAACCCACCCCTTCCACTTGATGCCCTGGTGGCCTTACCACCAGACCACCAAGTCCCTCATGATATATATTACAAAAGTAATATATATATACTATATTTCATTCTTTTATAATATTTTTCAAGAAACGTTCAAGGGATTCCCAACTTCGCATAAGGGATTCCCAACATGTACATTACCATTTACCAACTTCCAAAATACTTCACCAACTCTTCCTCCTTGTCACCAGAACCGTTCAAGGAATTCCCAACTTCTCATAAGGGATTCCCAACTTCGCATAAGGGATTCCCAACTTTTGTTAAGGGATTCCCAACTTCTGTCAAGTAAGGGATTCCCAACTCCTGTCAAGGGATTCCCAACTTCTGTCAAGGGATTCCCAACTTCTCATAAGGGATTATCAACATGTACATGACCATTTACCAACTTCCAAAATACTTCACCAAATCTTCCTACTTGTTACCAGAAACGTTCAAGGGATTCCCAACTTCTCATAAGGGATTCCCAACTTTTGTTAAGGGATTCCCAACTTCTGTCAAGGGATTCCCAACTTCTCATTAGGGATTACCAACATGTACACTACCATTTAACAAGTAGGAAGATTTGGTAAAGTATTTTGGAAGTTGCTAAATAGTAATGTACATGTTGGTAATCCCTTAGGACAGAATTTGGGAATCCCTTGACAAAATTTGGCAATCCCTTAACAAAAGTTGGGAATCCCTTGAACAGTTCTGGTAACAAGGAGGAAGATTTGGTGAAGTATTCTGGAAGCTGGTAAATGGTAATGTACAAGTTGGGAATCTCTTATGAGAAGTTGGGAATCCCTTGAACGGTTCTGGTGACAAGGAGGAAGAGTTGGTGAAGTATTTTGGAATTTGGTAAATGGTAATGTACATGTTAGGAATCCCTTGACAGAAGTTGAGAATCCCTTATACAAAGTTGGGAATCCCTTGAACGTTTCTGGGAAAATATTATAAAAGAATGAAATATAGTATATATATTACTTTTGTGGTGGTGGGTGTGGGCAATTATTTAAAAACAAAATAATTGAACCAGGGGCATTTTGAACTTTTCCTTTAAATTTGTTAAAGGACAATTCAGTCACTGTACGGATTTGTACTGACTAGTCATTTCCGAAATTCGTTGTACTGAAGTGTCTTTTTGGTAATTCGAGGGTCTTTTTCTGGAATTTCCCTGAAAATAAACCAATAATATTTAAAATACAATAATGATTTAAATCAGAAACAAAAATGATTCAACAATTGATTGAGCATGGTCTAAATTGTAATAGGAAAAAAGTGATTTTTTTTTGCTTGAATGGGTGCAATTTATTTGGAATTTTCAATGATATACTTTCCCATAAATTGGATTCTTTACTTAGGTAATATTACATATTGTAAATCAAATACATATTTATCGATTGTTGCCTAAAATATAGAGATATATTTGAACACAATAATTAATTCCTATACTTCAAAATCAGAATATTGGAGATTAAAAAAATATATGATTTGAATTTTTTATAAACAATAATAAATTGATAAGTATGTACGTAATCAAATATTCAAATAAGTACATTTTTTTAGAGTTATGGCATATTATAAACGAAATATTTATATATATATTTGGATTGTTGCCTAAACTAAAGACCTATTTGAACACAGTTATCATTTATCAATTTGTAAATTTCAAAAGCCAAATATTGTAGATTAAAAAACAAAATTTATGTGGTTTTTTTAAAACAATAGTAGCAAATTAAGATATATGTACATTAGAATTGATTTTCATCGGTGTAGCTTTCTAGGAACCAATTTATTTTTTACAATAGAAATGAAAATTCGAAAAGAAAAATTTTCAAATAGAAAAATAATTAATACCATGTTGTCTAATTTACTGACTTATTTAAACACATTAATTATTTTATAAATTTCAGAGGCAAAATTAATAGTGTTGATTGTAAATCATATATATGTTTTAATTGTTGCCTAAAATAGTGACTTATTTGAAGACAATAATTAATTTGTACATTTGAAAAGTCAAATATTGCAGATTAAAAACAAATACATATGGATTGATTTTTCTATAAATAATATTACACTAAGAGGTATGTACGTGATAAAAAAGAGAATTAATATAGAATACCTTCTTAAAAGTAGATATATATGTATTTAATCATTGCTCAATATTAAATAACTTTCAAACATTTATGTGTTTAATCATTGCTTTGTTCAATTTTAAATAGCTTTCAAAATTCAAAAAAATACCTTCCAAAAAGTAGAGATATATAATGAGTAATGATTAATTATTGGTAATGAAATTTGAAATTAATAATAAAGCTTTCCATTATGACTTTGATTATGTCAACATGTGGACCAATAATTGAGTTAAGTGAAGATGATGTCATTGAACATGTGGACCAATGGAATTGTTGCTAAGAGTTTTCAAAAAATATATAGATATATAGATATAGATGCCTATATATATACGTTTGCGTAAAGCCATTTATTTCTTTTTGTCAAATTTTTAATCTTTATTCTGAAATTTATCTGTTGATATAGTATAATAATACCATTCAACACATGTAACCAATCATGCATAAGATAAAACTTGCTATTGAGGGGGAAAAAATTAAAACTTGCTATTTTTACATAAATATGCCATTGTCTCTCAATCGCGATTGTTCACTCGTATGAAAACTTTTCCACTATTAGACTTTAAAGTCATTAATACTGTTGATAATATTTTAATGTTTTTAAAAACAATATTTTACTCTGAGAATTAAATAGGGAAAATGATGTTGACTGCTACTTTGAAATGGAAATGTTTTGAAAATTTAAAGTACGTTGCGACTAAGATATATTCTTTCTGGTTTTAAATATAAAATCATTTTAACTTTTTTTTTATGGAAGTTAAAGAATCAAATTAAGCTACTAAATTATAACATATGTCATATGTAATTAGATTATATGTTAGTTTATAAGTAGTATAAAGTAGTTTTAAGGGAAAAAATATAACTATAAACAATTTAAAGTGATTAATTTTTTTAAAAAAATCAAAGTGATCTTACAATTAAAACCGGAGGGAGTAGTTCGTTTGTTTTGTTCAAATGGTTAAATAATTTATTTGCCCAAACAAATTTGGCATAATGTGACCAAAAAAGAGAGAACAAAAGCATCTGTGTCAGCCAAGTGGTCTACACAGGTGCATGTATCCCCTTACTCAGAGTCGATATACAACTTCCTAGGAGATGTTTTTTTTTTTGTCTGACCTCGCTTCTTAAGGGTTAATTAGACAAAATTTACAAATATTTTTTTGGTCAAATAAATTTACAAATATTATAGAGTAATTAAAATCACTGGAAAAATGAAAAGATTTTTGTCCAACGGAAAATGAAAACACGAGTGCCTTAATTATGTTGAAACTTACGCCCAACTACAAACACGAAAGCAATAGCCTTTCTCAATTTCTATACGTCGACCCTAAAAATCTTTTCTTGATTTCTTAATAAAAATCTTTTCTTGATTTCTTAATACTCCTTTCTTCCCATAATATAAGGTCATTTTTTTTACTGACTTGTCTCAAAATATAAGGTCCTATTTAACTTCATTTGAGTAATAAATGTATTTTTTTCATTTTATCCATGTATTAATTTATCCGGCTCATTCTCTTTCATATTCTTTTTATAATTACCCTCTTTCTTACTCATTCATAAATAATGACATTTTTGAAAGAAAAATGATATATTTCTTACACATTTATTGTTTTTAACTAATTCTAACTTATTTTTTGGGAAATTACAATTCAGTTGAAAAGACTTGATATTTCTGGATAGAAGGAGTAGTCTTCAAGAACAAAAACCTCCTTCCGTCACCGAAGGCCACCTCTGCAATAATAGAAAGAAAAAGGTTAAAATATACTTTTGGACCTTTATTTTTGTATCAAATTTCTTTTTAGTCCCTTAATTTTGAAAAGTGTACTTTTGATTCTTTTTCACTAATGCTGTTAGTTTAATTTAACGAAAAATGCTGACTCAGCAAATCAAAAGAATAATTTATAATTAAATATTAATAAAAATAGCCGAATTTTAAAATATAAGAATTATTATACTAGATAGTTAAAATTTAGACATATTTTGTTAGCATATAACTATAAAATTGTTATTTAAATTTGTTATTCAGCACTTTCCGTTAAATTGAACTAGCAGTGTTAAAAAAAATGATTAAAAGTATAATTTTTAAAGTTAAGAGAATAAAATGACACTTTTCAAATTTAAGAGACGAAGAGTAGATTTGATACACATAGAGGATTTTTGGTTAAAAAAAATACATATAAAAGACTAAAAATATATTTTATAAAAAAAATAACTAAAATCCTGCACATCCACCCGCCACAGTCCATGTTTGCTTTCCATATGGTTCCGTATCAACTATCAACACATTTCGGATTCTACCGAACAACTTTACTGATCCAACATCCATAAAAAGAAGTTTAAAAAAACAAAATTGAAAAAAAAAAAACTACTCAACCCTAGTCTATTAATCTAAAGGTGTCTAATAATCTAATACTACCGCTATCATACCCCGAAAGATTCAGAATGGAGTGAAGGGCCTGCCCATGCCATGAACATTTGCAAATAACCCAACCAAGTCTTGTCTGTAAGGCAAATAAGACTTTCTCCTCTCCCCTTTCTTCAACTCTCTGTTTCTCACATAGAATTCCTCATGAGCCGAAACCTTCTTCTCGCCGTCGCCTGAATTCCCCTTCTTCTTCCCGACGACTTTTCCCGACGGCCTGCTTCCGCTGCAGCTTAATTGCTCTTTCGAATTCTCCGATTTCGCCTCCTTCTTTTTCACGGAGGCCGACGGCGTCAGAAACACGAACGATTCCGTACCGTCGCTGTTGCTCCGCCGTAGCAAATCCAGAAGCTTCCATTTCTTTGAAGAAGACGACGACGTTCCCGTGGAATTGCTCTTCTCGCATCTGCTAGGCGCCGATTTCGGAGTCCAAATACAGTACGTCCCCGGCGGAATCGACTCCAAATCATCCGCCTCCGACGAGGAAGACGACGGCGGCGGATCACGATCGTCGCGAATCATAAGCTCCCTCATCGTAAATTGAAGAGCCGTCGCATCTTCCTCGCCGGGTTTGGATCCCTGAGGTTGAGTCTGAGTGTCGTGGTCTGTCAAAAGGTCGCGATCGAAGACAGGGAAAACAGGGCCCACACGGCCGTCGAAGACAACCTCATCGGCCGCCTTCCGGAATGTGACGAACTCGAAATCGGTGGAGTCGGCGGCGGCGGCGGCGGCGACCTGATCAGCGATGAGGGCGAGATTATCGGTGGAATAGCTGTTGAAGCTGGGGCAGAGGAAGGAATCAGGAGGGTCTTGTTGATCGTTCATCGCTGTATGTGTGTGTGTTTTTGTTACAGGGGAATGTGAAACGGAATTGTATTTATAAGAGAAGATGAAAAGGCGAGAGAGAAGAAAGTCAGTTTATGGGAGGTAAAGGAATTAATGATTGACTCCTTTGATTTTTGTTTATTTCTTCTTTTATGTTACTCCTAAATCGTAATCGTAATCGTAATCGTAATCGTAATCGTAATTTCTTTTGTGTTGCTTCACACGTTTTTGCGCACTCTCACACGGACGTTAACATGATTACCAGCGTGATCCTCAAGTTTAACCTCTAATTTTTGGATCTCTTTCTTTCTTTCTTCTTTTGTAGGTTTTTTTTAATTAAAAAAAATGTTGCAGTGATAGTAATCAGATTTGAGTGCCAGGTTGGCTTTAAATTCTTGGGAACCCAATCTGTTTCACGCGGTGATTTACGAGCCGAGGAACGGGTGGAATGTGGGAAGTAAGCTTAATTGCGCCCGTATTTTCCGCGGCACAAAAATAATGTTTAATATATTAATCTTTTTGTGAGGTTAAATTAAATTATGTAGAGTATTTATGTACTCTCTCCATTTATTATAAGGTACTCCCTCCGGTCCTATTTATAAGAGTTCAGCCGTCAAATAACGCTTATTAAAAAAATATGTAAAAGTTAGTTGGAAGCTATTAATATGTCTGAAAAATAACTGTTTTTCTAATATTACCCTTATTTATGATGAAAATAGAGAGAGAAATGTAAGTAGGAGTATTAATGAATACTGTGAAAGAGAGTGTTGATAAGTAGGGGCAAAATAGGAAAAATGGCATTAAATAATAACAGATTCCAAAGCGAGCTCTTATATTTTGGACCAAAACAATTCAAATTTCGGGCTCTTATAAATAGGACCGGAGGGAGTACCACTTAGAGCTCGTAATTCGTGTTAGCCCAATTAGGTCTCAACTGTAGAGGGCTGGGCTTTGATTTTGGAGGTTTCAGAAGGGAATCAGACTCAACAGGCTGGCCTTGTAGGGCCGAGGGCTTCAAAGGGCCGAGGGCAGGCCCTTTAAGCCAGTCACATATATTTTTTAAAATAAATAACAACTACAAAATAAAACAATTAATTAAAGGTAAAAACCCATAATACCTAATTTCTAATATTTATCATTGCTTGATAATTTCTTAGCGTTTGTTGCTTGTTGCTGTTTGTATTGTAACTTAAAATTGATATTTATGTTGATGATAATGATTTTATTGCTTTAAATTTTCTTTTAGGGAAAAAGATTAAAAAAAATTGTACAAGTGCTAATTAGGCGGGGGCCTGCCCTAAACCCAACCATTAGAGGGTCAGCTTTTGAAAGATATTTGCATTACCCTGACTTTTAGGGTCGGCTTTGTAGGGCTGGACCGGCCCTGATTCCCCGCTCTAGTACCACTCTGTTCTTTATTATAAGTTCACCCTAACCACTTCTCACATACCAAGGAAAGTTATAGTATTAAATATGCCCTTATTTTTTAAAAAAAATCTGACTTTACCTTTATTTAAAAATAGGTGTTTGAAACAATATTTTATACATTATAAACATTCTCTCTCATCTTCCTTTTTTCCAATATAGGGGTAAAATAGTCACAGCAGCATTAATTGATCCCAAACTAGACTTATATTTTGGAACAAAAAATTCATGGTAGTTGAATTTATAATAAAGAACAGAGTGGTACCACTCTGTTCCTTATTATAAGTCCAACTACAAAAACATTTTTATTCCTAAATATAAGTCCATTTTGGGATCAATTAATGCTATTATGACTAATTTACCCCTGTGTTGGAAATAGAGAAGATGAGAGATAATGGTTACTCCCTCCGGTCCTATTTATAAGAGCCCGAAATTTGAATCGTTTTGGTCCAAAATATAAGAGCTCGCCTTTGAATCTGTCATCATTTAATGTCATTTTTCCTATTTTACCCCTACTTATTAACACTCTCTTTCATAGTAGTCATTAATACTCCCACTTATATTTCTCTCTCCAATCTCATCATAAATAAGGGTAACATTGGAAAAACAGTTATTTTTCAGACATATTTATAGCTCCCAACTAACTTTTATATGTTTTCTTAAGAATCGTTATTTGGCGGCTAAGCTCTTATAAATAGGATCGGAGGGAGTAATGTATAAAATATTATTTTAACACATTGTTAAATAAAGGCAAAGTTGAAAAAAAAAAGATATATTTAATGCTATAACTTCCACTCCTTGGTATGTGAGAAGTAATTAGGGTGGACTTATAATAAGGAACAGAGTGATACAAACTAACAAAATTTTTTGTCTCAAATATAAGGCACCAACCGCCACATTAATTACTTTTTTCCCACTTTACCTTTGTCATTAATGGAGGTTCAAAGTTGAAAATGTGAAGTCATAACATTTAATAAATGGTGAAGTTGGAAAAATGACCAATTTAGCTTATATTTGATTACCCAACTACCATTCCTTGGTTTGTGAAAATTAGTTGTTGGTGCCTTATAATAAAGAATAAAGAATTGGGGGTCATTTGAGACAATCTTTTTTTTTTTTTTGTCCTTTCCCCCGCGGGGGTTGAGATTGAGAATGGTGAGGTAATAAGAGGAGGACAGGTAGAAAGTGTGAAATAAATGATATGGGGCATATGGTGGAGGTCCCAATCCATAGCGGTGGGGAGTTGCAGGGGTGAGTAATACCTTTCAATGTGAGTTACATTAAACTAATTCAGGATAATTAAGGAACTCATGTACAAACATATTAGTATTAAATAAATATGGCCGGATCTTCTTAAACCATATTTGTAATTGTGTACTACTGAGGACTAAAATCAGCCTTATTAAGGAACCCATCTACAAATATACGACTATGTTCCTTATTATAAGTCCACCCTAACTACTTCTTACATACTAAGGAATGGAAGTTATAGCATAAAAAATATATCATATTTTTTCAACTTTACCCTTATTTAAGAATAGGTATTAAAATTATATTTTATGCATTATAACCCTTCTCTCTCATCTTCCCTATTTCCAACACAGGGGTAAATTAGTCACAATAGCATTAATTGACCCCAAACTGGACTTATATTTGGAACAAAAAATTTGTGTTAGTTGGACTTATAATAAGGAACAGAGTGTTATTATGTATTAGTTTAAAAGTTAAATAATCAATTTGTGGGAAAATGGTCAATATTGTGGATAAAAATGGGTAGATATCTTGTAAATTAGTCATAATAGTATTAATTAATCCCAAACTGAACTTATATTTATGAACAAAAAATTTGTGGTAGTTAGATTTATATTAAGGAATAAATTGGTATAATTAACTAATTAAGGCCGAATTATAGGGTGCATTTATGTGTACGTACAACGTTCTGTACACGAATGGGGAATAAGTGGGGTTCGTGAAATGGCTATATGTAGGCAGAGTACACGAGCAGGAGGCAAATGGGAGGAGGGTGGATGTCTGGGCATTCAATGCCGGGAACGAACCTCACAAAATATTCCTTGTCCATCACAGCAAAAGAATTTAAAGGGGACAATTCAACCTTCAAACAACAAGAGAATTAATATCATACAAGTTTTAATGAGTTACCAAAAATATTTGTCATTTATCAACAACATCATTTTTATTTGTTAATGTTATAATTAACAACTCATTGGAACTTATCTGATATTAATCATCTTATTTATTTAGAGTATCAATGGAATTGCCTCAATTCAAAATGACACGCCTGAAGACTTGTTTCCAAACAAAATGCATAAAATTTCGCTTTTGTCACTTTTTTCTTTATGCACTAAAATTCGATTGCGGTTCTCCTGTTTCACTTTGAACAAATGTCATATCACTCATATTATAAATCCACCCTAACTACTTCTCACATATCAAGAAGTGGAAGTTATAGCATTAAATATGTCTTATTTTTAAGAAAATTCCAATTTTACCCTTATTTAAAAATAGGTATTAAAATACTGGTAATATTTTATACATTATAAGCATTCGCTCTCATCTTTCCTATTTCTAATATAGGGATAAAATAATCACAGTAACATTAATTGACCCCAAACTGGACTTATATTTTGGAACAAAGAAATTTGTGGTAGTTAGACTTATAATAAGGAACAGAGTGGTACATTTTATAATAATATTTTTATAAAATATTAAATCTTTATCATCCATTTTTTGATTTAGGGGTGGACATTAGATTTTGAGAAGAAAAAAATAATGAGAGTGTCTTCTCCGGTTTTTTATAGTATAGTAGTGAACAATAGAGCCAAGGGAGACTATGGCTTTAACCCGCAATATAAGTTATTTTTTAGTAATTTAGTTTGGTCCAAAATATGATATTCCAGTTTCATACTGCGATATAGACATTTGACATTTGTTTCAAAAGCCTATGTTTATGTGGACATTAAATCGTGATGAAATTCACAATATTGAAAAACGTTGATGCACTAACGTGAATAAATTCACAGTCATTATGGCCCAGTTAATTGGATTATATATATTCACTGAATTAAGCAATAAACGTGCGAATAATTGTACATCATAAATGAAGGTTAGAAATAAAAAAAAAATAGTCTGTTGTTTATTATAAGTCCAACTATCACAAATTTTTTGTGATTATATATAAGTCCGGTTTGGGATCAATTAATACTATTGTGACTATTTTACTCCTATGTTGGAGATAGGGAAGATGAGATAAAAGGTTTATACTCCCTCCGTTCCCATATATACCACTATGTTCTTTATTATAAGTTCACCCTAACTACTTCTCACACACTAAGGAGTGGAAGTTATAGCATTCAATATGCCCTTATTTTAAAAAAAAATCTGAATTTGCCCTTATTTAAGAATAGGTGTTAAAATAATATTTTATACATTATAAACCTTCTCTCTCATCTTCCCTTTTTCAATATAGGGGTAAAATAGTCACAGTAGCATTAATTGATCCCAAATTGGACTTATATTTAAGAAAAAAAATTCGTGGCAGTTGGACTTATAATAAAGAACAGAGTGGTAAGGTCTTTTTAACCGAATTGTGATTTCCTAAAAAATAAGTTAAAGTTAGTTAAAAACAATAAATGTGTAGAAATATACCCATTTTTCCAAAAATATCCTTATTTATGAATGAGTAAAAGATATGGTAATTATGAAAAGAAGATGAAAGAGAATGTGTGGAAGAAATTAATGCATGAGCCAAGTGGGGGGAAAACAAGGTATTAAAAATTGGACCGGTTAGTGAACCGGGCAAGGTGATGGATCAAGGGTCAGTGGGTCAGATCGGGGTCAACCCGTAGCTAGACCGGTCATATTTAAAGTAGTATAAAATATTTATATTTGATTATAAATACTATTCTTTATTAATTTTTAAGTGTGAGAAGAGTTATATAATTATCTCTGTGAAGAATGATGACACATGGATCAAATTTAGTAAATGAGTCTGTGAAAACGTGATGTTGTTTTTGTAAAAATAATAATAATAATAATAATAACAACAACCACAACCACAACCTGATTAAATTTATGAAAATGTAGTGTTGATTTCTTATTTTAATTTATTTTATTCTTTTTGTTACAAAATCAAAAGCCCAAGCCCAATACATCTAAATAACCCTAACCTGACCATTGTCAAACCCTTAGTCTCTTAACTTTCAGCCGCCAACTCTTTAGATTTCAAAATGTCTCTTCCCTTCTCCCATGAATCAGTTCTGGCGCTACCTCCCTCCATATCCATAGATGTATCTTCTCTTGCACCCCAAAGATGAACTTTGCCAAAGCGTCCTTCAATTCCTCTTCACTTTGATTTCTCACAAAGGTATCAGCTTTATCTTTTCCTTTAAATCTTCGAAAATCTCTTCAACAACCAATGTTCATCTTTTTCCAGATTTGATCTTCCAGTCTTATATCCTCCCTTTCTCTCCTTAGCATGTTTGAAAATTGACCCGCCTAACCCAGTAATCTCAACGGGTTATCCGGTTTATTACCGGTTCACCCCCGGTTCACGCTGAGTTGGCCGGCTACGTTTCCCCTGCTCAAGACTACCACCCGGACCGGACAACTTGCCGGGTCGCCGGTTTCCGGTCCAACCCGGCCGGTCCGGTCCGGGTTTTAACACCATGGGGGAAACGCATTTATTACTCAAACAAAGTCAAATAGGACCTTATATTTTGGGACAATGTCATTAAAAAAAATCTTATATTATGGGATGAAGGGAGTAATACATGAAATATTATTTTTAAACTTATTCTTAAATAAGGGCAAAGTTATTTTTTTTTAAAAAAAAGAACATATTTAATGTTATAACTTCCATTCCGTAGTATGTGAGAAGTAGTTAGAGTGGACTTATAATAAGAAATAGAGTGGTAATTGGCATCATGTGCTCACACATCACACCTAAATATCTGATGAATTTAACATTCTTCAATGTATAAAGAGTGACTAAACGTGAACGAAATACGAATAGTTAGGATTGTAAAACTCGTAAGTTTAAACAAATTCGTGATAAAAATGTATAATCGAATCATATACTCGTAAGAGTTTACTTTTATTAATAAATATGTGTTTATAAAGTATATAATTAACTAAGAAATACAAGAATACAATAATTTGACTTATATATATTCTAAATATGAATACTTTGATATTAAATATATATAACATTTATACTTTATCAAATTCAATAAAGAAATTTCTATAAAATCTATAAATAAATTTATTGAATATGGTCAATTTAAAATAATTAACATGAGATTTAAATTAAGTGATTTATAAAATAGAAATATAAAAGCAGTAAACTCGATGTGTAAAATCGTAAGATTAACCGAGTTTTACACCTACTATGAATTTAAGTGATTTATAATACATTTTGAGTAAGTAAAACAGTAAAAAAGCATAAAATCAGAGAGTCAGGTCGTGAGTTTGACAACAATAAAAATAATTTTATTTTGTTTGAATATGACAAATATGTTTAACCCATTGATATTTAGAGGAATAAAGGAGCAAGTGTTTTAAAAAATAATGGTAATAACAAAAAAGGGGGAAGCATCTGGAGGAAGGAAAATATGATAAATGGAGGCCGGGGAACTTATAAGGTAAATGACTTAATAATTACTGTATTAATTAAATTGTGTACGACGAGATGGAGAAAGATGTGAGAAGTTGGGACAGTAGAGATAATTAATTAAAGGTGGGGAGTTCTCATTTAACGGAGGAATGAATGAATTCAACTTAGTATTTTGGCCAAAAAAAAAAACTTCGTAGATTAGTTGAATGAGGCTGCTTCTTCTAGAAACCATCGTGGTTAACCCCCTACTCCTAGCTACTCAAAAAAAAAAAACAAACAAACAAACAAACAAAGACAAAAGAAAAGCACGCATAATCGCAGACCTTCCAGAAGGGCGTGTTGTCGTTGATCCCCAACAAAACTCAAAATCCCCCTGTGCCTATTCTGCTAACGATATTCAATGTTAAATACTAGTACCTCCGGTACTCAATATAATTAAATTAACGATTTGAAAAAAAAAATTAATATTCATTAAAAGCACTACTTCATGATTATGTAATTATGTACGAAAAACTTTTTTTAACCATGTTATTATTATATTAATAAAAGGCAAGTAAGAGGGAAAAATAGAATGCTAATAAGAAAATATAGTATTGGAGAAAGATGAGAGATAATATAATTAATTAGAATCAAAATGGTAAAAATGTATGAAATGTTTGGTTAATCTCATAAAACTCTTGGAAAAAGGATCAAAACAATTTAAATTGTGGGTTCTTATAATAAATACCAAAGAGAGTATTAGAGTTAGATGGTTTATTTATTTTTGCAAGGATTAAAAGTCCTCAACCAATTTTGCCTTTTATATTTGTAACCAGTTATCCAATGTATCTTACTAAAGACCTATTTGGATTAGCTTTTCGAGAATACCTTTTGAAGAAAAAACTGAAAAATAGTTTTTTGAAAATATTTTCTGGGCAGAATAGTTTTTTTGAGAAAAATGACTTTTAATAAAATGAGAGTGTTTGGATGGTTGTTATCAGAATAACTTTTTTTTTTAGTGAAATACCAAAAAAGGACATTAGCTAGGTTGGAAAGACTTTGGAAAGAGTGAGGCTGAAAAGTAAATAGTGAAAAAGGATGAGGGTATTTTAGGAAGAGCATTGTTGACATCCACAAAAAGCTGAAAAAATAGCTTTTTCAAAAATTAGATTTTGGCCCCCAAACCTAGGTTTTGATTTCAAAATACCTTTTCTAAATTTTTTGAGTGTTTAGTTAGTTTTGTTTGAAACCTAAGTTTGGTTTCAAGAGCACTTTTATAAGAATATGCCAAACACGCACTAACTGTGCCTAATAATGGAGTTTTCTCCGTGGCTGGTCATGAACTAAATGCATATGGTTACAAAGGGTTGTTTCATGGAATGCAACACTCACGCTTATAATATACTAGTAAGTAATTATTTGATTAATTTTTTTGATATTCACAAATTAATTATTTATTTCTTTTAATATTCAGTATGACTGTATGAGAGGTAATATACACACAGTAGTATAGAAAAAAGAGGTAATACATACAGTTACACACCACTTTAATTAATTTTCTTTAGTGTCAATATCAGATATGAAAAGTTCAATAAATCACGGTATCATATACCGCTGATGAAGAATCCTACTCTTCCGATGATGATGACGACGACGACGACGACAACAACAACAACAACAATAATAATAATAATCCTACTATTATTTTTAAAATAAAAAGTGGTTAATTTCAAATTTTATTAAAAATATTTTATAAGAGGAGCGGCCGGAGGGAGTGGGAATTGGACCTAGCTTCTCTCCACTGCGAGGTCCTTCATCTTCCCCTTCTTTTCATTCTACACCATTGAATCAGAGATCAAATGATCTAGATTTAATATTTTTATAAAAATGAGCAGGTACTCCCGTACGTTGCACGGAGAGCTTGTATATATGTAAATATTTTTTTAATCTCATTTTTATAGCTTTATTTCAAGTTTTTTATACTTGCCTTGCCACAAATTCATATCATGTCAATTGATTTAAATAATAATAAATGATTGTTTTTTATAAGGGTTTGAATTTTGGAAATGAGCATATACTCAACACGGAAGCAATTCCTTTCAGAGTTATTATATTATGTATAAATTAAACTCACTATATTTTTACTAGAGTATGAAATTCAAATTACTTTGTTAATTCTTTTATAAGAGCTTATATTGGGTTGTTTGTTCGTTTGATTTGTTTTTACAAATTTCCCCCTTATTAATTCTTTTCTCTTTTCCCATCTTTTTTATATATTACAATCGCTTTTATATTTTCTTTTAGTATAGCTCCATTTCTTTTTTACATGGTTCTTATAAATAAGGACGTATTTAAGGAAAAAAATTTGGTACACCTAACTGGGGAGTGGCTTCTCTCCACTCCTCATTCCCATCCTCTTCCCCCTCCACCCCCTCCACACTATTGGACCAAAGATCCAATGGTCCATATTTAATCTTTTATAAAAATAAATATAATTATGATAATACTTACAAATCTCATAAATAAATTTAATCTGTCAAAATTTGCTCTAAACAATAAAGAACTGTAGACTATTGTTATAAATTTAGATTTTATTTTTTATTACAGGTGTAAACTGTTCAGACCAAATAATGACAGATTAAATTTATTTAATCTCATAAATAAATTTAATTTGTCAAAATTTGCTCTGAACAGTAAAGAACCGTAGATTATTATTATAAATTTAGATTTTATTTTTTTATTTTTTATTACAGGTGTGAACTGTTCAAACCAAATGATGACAGATTAAATTTATTTATGAGATTTGTAAGTATTATTATAATTATATTTATATAAAGGATTAAATCTGGACCATTGGATCTTAAGATCTAATGGTGTGTAGGGGGTAGAGCCGTAGGAGGGTAGAGGAGGGAAGATGATGGGAATAGAGAGTGGAGAGAAGCCACGTCCAACCTAACTGGCACCAAACATGAAACTTCCTAGATACTCTCTGCACATTTTTTGTCGTACTCATTTCCTCACATTCTCTTTTGAGGTAATTAAATTATTAGTATCCTTATCGTTTAAAAAAAAGTAGAGAAAGTGTGACAGGTTTGACTAAATAGTATCCTTGGAAGACTGATATTAAATGGAGGCTGTGGTTTGGGTTCCTCACATGAAAGCCTTGGAAGAATCGAAACAAAAGTTTATTCATGGAGGAAGCACTCATATCAGCGGATACAAGAGCAACTTTAGTCAATCATACTGTCAGAGCTATGAATCTAATAGTATAGCTACGCTTCAGTTGTAGTTATTTCCTCACAAAAGGACATTATGTAATGTCAAGCTCCTGACCAACTTACTTCTTCATTTCATTTGAAAAAAAGAGAGTTAAGATGAGAGAGAAAGGAGTGGAGTGGCAAGTGTAATATTTACTACCTAATTATACATTTTAAATTACCATTTAACAATTACAAAATTATTTATTGACTAACTATGTTAGAAAAAGAATTTATCACAAGACAATAACTGACATAGTTAGAAAAGAGTTTTCCAACATCTCAGTAAATACCATTTAAATGCCCTAACCATGATAGAAAAGAATACTCGTTTTTAAAATACTATCATGGCTAGAAAAAGATTAAACATAATACGACAGGAGATTATCCATGTTAGGAAAAGAATTTCTCTAATACAACAACGAACGGCTAACATGGATAAATAAAGCCAACCTACCACCTATTAATCAACCCATTCACAACACCCAATAACATATTTGACCATTAAACACTTTTACGAAAAATAACCAAAACCATTATAACTTCAAATCTCTCAGCCATTCAACGTCATCAAAATATGTAAAATCTCAGTAGTACATAATAATATCAAAATAGTCGAAACACCAATAAAGTTTAGACCGGTCTCTCAGAAATGAAATAACAAGTTACCAAAACACATATTCTAAAGGAAAATCCTCAATTTGAAAATAAAGAAGCATAACGTGGAAAAATGAGTGGAAGCAAATCAAATGATATGAATCCCTATTTGTGGCAATATCTTCCGTTAAACCAGTCCAGAACTCACTAGTTTAGTGAGACGGTCCCGGATCCTTCCCTTGGTTTCCTACTGCGTTGCTAGGACCTGTAAAAAATAGATAAAATAGGGGTAGACCCAGGTAACCACTAACTGCTCGCCTACGTGCGGTGTGTGCTAGCAAGGTGTTCAATGGAGTATTACTAAGTATAATTGAACTAAAAACATGAGGCAATTACCATTTAGATTCAAGACAATATCATAACATATATTTCCACATAAATTATCGTCATGTGACAATTCATCAAAATCACACATAAAATCACATATTCACATTCATATATTGCAATCCACTACATAGACAAATAAAACCAAACAATCAATAACACCGTTATTATACGGTCCAGTAGGGACTCACAACCCTCGCCTGAGACCTGGGGCGTTCTCCCCAATTCGTTTGTCTATTTTAGGTTAATCAGTCCTTGTGGGCCTACAAGAAACCTCATCGCCCGATGGCATTTTTATTTATTTATTTATTTATTCGGTGTTCACACAATCAGCACAACACATCATATACAAATTCAACATATGGCACAAGGCCCAGTCCAGAAAATTCTCAGGTTCAATCATGCAGATATATTTAATAAACACTATAAATTTCCAAAAACATACAAGTTCACACCTTCATGCCATTTAAGAATACATACTCCACTAAGCAGGTTATATTATAAAAATAAGCTTTCAAAATTCATGTTCATCAAGACTATAGTCAATCACAAAATTATAAGTTTCAAATACTCACTAACCTGCACACACACGCAAACAAACATAAGTAGTTACCTCCGTGAAGTTAAACCAATAGTTACCGTAGACGCGCTCCCGTGCTCAATATCAAGCAAGATCAGAGTCTACAAATAATGTCATATACACGAACCTAATTAGTAGCCAATCAAGCGCTACCATGCATAACTTTGGGAATTAATCCTACAATACTCCTAATGCTACTTTGTGTAAAAAAATTATAATTACACGGCTAGATTAAGTTAATTTTAACCCACATCAAGCCTATTAAATCACAAGTATCCTCAAACTTGCCTATTCGATCTTAAACTCCAATATCCATACTTAACTCTTAATAATAATAACTTTCAACTTTCCTTTGCATTTTTAATTGAACCCAAAAACAATAACCACAGATTAGTCATAATCTGATATTCCTAATACATCCACCCTTAAGCCTTTACCCTTCCTTCCTTAAACAATTAAATTAAATGCATTAAAATATCACACTCCATCTTCAAAATATGATCATCAGCTTTACTTACACCATCACTCCCAAAATTGTTAAATTTCTCTCTTGAAACATAAAGCGCTTAAGATTAGTTAGGATTAGGAACCATTTTCGCATCCCCTTTAAAATAAACCTTTTTATTTTTATTTATAAA
Organism: Mimosa bimucronata; assembly: GCA_037074515.1. Taxonomy (NCBI): domain Eukaryota; kingdom Viridiplantae; phylum Streptophyta; class Magnoliopsida; order Fabales; family Fabaceae; genus Mimosa; species Mimosa bimucronata. The sequence continues at coordinate 5,021,062 of CM073437.1, forward strand.
ATAGTATCACCATATTCCAGATGTAACAGAGAATCATATATCCCTCCAAGATTAACAATGGATAGTCTAAAAAAATATCAGTTCTATAGTTAATTTGTTGTCTCCCTCTGGCATTAACAATTCAACTTCCTATTGCTTATAACCCCCGAATCATTTTGAAGCATCGGTTTAATTTCACCAGTGAAAAACAAGCATATTTGCATATATCAAATTCCAAAACCGGAGAAGAAACGGGGAAAAGAAAATGGAAGGTTGCTCACTAATATGAGGATGAAAGGAAGGGAATTTTACAACGGCGGATGGCGGCGGCACTCTCCTTTCTTGGTCTCTTTCTTTCTCGGCCAGGATGAAGGAGAAAGAATCTGCTCTCACTCTCTCTCTCGTGCGCCGGTGACTGGAGCTCGATGAACGGTGACGGCGGCGACATGCAGGTCCTCCCTATTCTCCCTCGCCCGTAACGTGAAGAAATAGAGGATGAGAACGGACTATGGTACTGGGAAGAGAGATGCACGGGAAGGAAAGAGAGGAAGAAGAAAATGCGATGGTGGTGGTGAATGTGCGTGTGCCGTCGCAGGTTGAGGGAGAAGAGTATGAGGAAGTGATAAGCTCCACAATTTCACATATTCAACCATGCTTTGCCTACATTTGCACAGGTTTTTGAGACTAAAGCTCTGAAAAAGGATACAAAACTCATAGAAAAAGATCAATAAGAAAACATTTAAATTAATGTGAAATTTTAAGCTTAATGGTATTTTTATGAGTGAGTATTTTTAGAACTCATCAACCCTCTCCTTCTTGTGTAGGAAGAGGTGGACAAGTAGCAAGAGCAAAGGGAGACCTGAAGCAACAAAAGAGGAGCAAAAAAATGATTGGGAGACAAACAAGGAGGAATTCACACCCCAGCAGCTCTCTGGTCCTCGCCGTGACTCACACGGCGAGAGACACGGCGAGGAGAACCAAAGAAGACAGCTCTCTGCTCCTCGCCGTGTACTCTCACGGCGAGAGTCACGGTGAGGCAACAAAAAATGGCCCACTTCTGTTTCTCGCCGTGTACTATCACGGCGAGGCTCACGGCGAGTATACGAAACACTACGTTTTGCTTAATTTGGGCAAGGTTTTAGTCTAGGTTTTCGTGCAACAACAAATAGACCCTTTTTGGAGGCAGAAACCTGGGTTTTTAGAGCTGAGAGAGAGGCTAGAAAGACATTGGAGCATTGGAGCTTTGATTGGAAGCATTCTTAGAGAGTTTTGAGCTTCAATTGTCTTGGTTATTCTTCCTTCTTCTTTCTCTTCCTTCTGTTTCTGCTGTGATGAATTGTTTTTCTGAGTTTATTATTTTCTTTACTGCAATTATGTGTAACTAAAACCTCTTTCTAGGATTGCTTTGAACCATTCTTATGGATTGAACATTGTATTTCCCTTTCTTTTCATGCAATGAATGAAATATATGTGTTGATTTTCATCTTGCTTTCTTTTTATACAAGTGCTTGATCACCACTTGACTTGTTAAATGAAATATGGCTTGAGAAAGTGTGTTTTATTTTAGAACTTAGATGAAATCATGTTAGGCTTGAAATTTATGGTGTTAAATGGATGGCTAATTGGTAACGTAGAAATATAGTTACTAATCTAACATTGTCAAATTGAGATTGGTTAAGAATTATAACTTGCATTGATTGTGACAAGAGATTGTATGATTAATGCTAGTACAATTTGAATTTGTCTTGAGAAAGCTTTTTCAAATGAAGTAGAATCTTGGACATACACATATATTCATTTGTTGCTCGAAAGAATGAGAGAAAACGAGTTCATGAAGTAAGAATGGGGATAAGTGATCCTAGACTTTTACTTCATTTATAAAACAAAAATTTTGCAATTATTGTCTTAACCTTCTGATCCCTTTTTGCAATTTAAATTTTATCTCAAATCTAATTTCCAACCTATTTACTTACTCTTTTCCGATTAAGTAAACAATTAGTGCTAATTCACTTACTCAAAGCATAATCCTTGCGGAACGACACTCTTTTCACTACACTACAGTTTGACGACCCGTACGCTTACGGTTAAGACCGCAAAAGGCCGCTAAGTCAGGAAGGAAACGGTAATGGTGTAATAATAGCTACCTAATTATACTTTTGAATATACCTTAAATTACCATTTAACAAATACAAAATCATTTATTGACTAACTATGTTAGAAAAAGAAGTTTACTAAAACAAACACTAACATAGTTAGAAAAAGGCTTTTCGTCATTTGAATAAAAATACCAATTAAATACCCTAACCATGATAGAAAATTGATTTCTAATATTAAAGGCTATCATAGTTAGAAAAGAATTTAACATAACATAATTACCCTAACCATGATAGAAAAATGATTTCTAATATTAAAAGGGCTATCATGGTTAGAAAAGAATTTAACATAATATAACAGAAGATTATCCATGTTAGAAAAGAATTTCTCTAATACAACAATGACTAACATGGATAAATAAAGCCAACCTACCACCTGACTAATCAACCCATTTACAAACACCCAATAACATATTTGACCATTAAACACTTTTACGAACAATATCTAAAACCATTATAACTTCAAATTTGTCAGTCATTCAACGTCCTCAAAATATGCAAAATCCCAATAGTCCATAATAATATCAAAATAGTCGAAATACCACTGAAATTTGGACCGGTCTCTCAGAAAGGAAATAACATCAAGTTATCAAAATAAATATTCTAAAACAAATTCTCAATTTGAAAATAAAGAAGCAAAACGTGGAAAAATGAGCGAAAGCAAAACAAATGATATGAATCCTTATTTGTGGCAATATCTTCCGTCAAACCAGTCCAGAACTCACTAGCTTAGTGAGACGGTCCCGGATCCTTCCCTTGGTTTCCTACTGTGTTGCTAGGACGTGTAAAAATAAGATAAGGGAGGTAGACCCAGGTAACCACTAACTGTTCGCCTACGTGCGGTGTGTGCTAACAAGGTGTTTAGTGCAGTATTACTAAGTATAATTGAATTGGAAACATGAGGCAGTTACCATTTAGATGCATGACAATTTCATAACATATATTCCCACATAAATTATCGTCATGTGACTAATCATCAAAATCACACATAAAATCACATATTCCCATTCATATATTGCAATCCCATACACAGATAAATAAAATCAAACAAATCAATAACACCGTTATTATACGGTCCAGTAGGGACTCACAACCCTCGCCTGAGACCGGGGGCGTTCTCCCCAATTCGTTTGTCTATTTTAGGTTAATCAGTCCTTGTGGGCCTACAAGAAACCTCATCGCCCGATGGCATTTTTATTTATTTATTTATTCGGTGTTCACACAATCAGCACAGCACATCATATACAAATTCAACATATGGCACAAGGCCCAGTCCAGAAAATTCTCAAATTCAATCATGCAGATATATTTAATAAACACTATAAATTTCCAAAAACATACAAGTTCACACCTTCATGCCATTTAAGAATACATACTCCACTAAGCAGGTTATATTATAAAAATAAGCTTTCAAAATTCATGTTCATCAAGACTATAGCCAATCACAAAATTATAAGTTTCAAATACTCACTAACCTGCACACACACGCAAACAAACATAAGTAGTTACCTCCGTGAAGTTAAACCAATAGTTACCGTAGACGCGCCCCCGTGCTCAATATCAAGCAAGATCAGAGTCTACAAATAATGTCATATACACGAACCTAATTAGTAGCCAATCAAGCGCTACCATGCATAACTTTGGGAATTAATCCTACAATACTCCTAATGCTACTTTGTGTAAAAAAATTATAATTACACGGCTAGATTAAGTTAATTTTAACCCACATCAAGCCTATTAAATCACAAGTATCCTCAAACTTGCCTATTCGATCTTAAACTCCAATATCCATACTTAACTCTTAATAATAATAACTTTCAACTTTCCTTTGCATTTTTAATTGAACCCAAAAACAATAACCACAGATTAGTCATAATCTGATATTCCTAATACATCCACCCTTAAGCCTTTACCCTTCCTTCCTTAAACAATTAAATTAAATGCATTAAAATATCATACTCCATCTTCAAAATATGATCATCAGCTTTACTTACACCATCACTCCCAAAATTGTTAAATTTCTCTCTTGAAACATAAAGTGTTTAAGACTAATAGGATTATGAACTATTTTCGACTATTTCCACATTCCCTCTTCATTTGGATAATTAAAACCCTTTGAAAATACCTGCTTTATAAGCCTGAATTTAGTTTCATCAAGAAATCATGTCACTGCCTTTGCAAGACAATAGAAAATTCTTCCATAGCCATAATTAAACAAAGTCAAAGCATATCACCGTGACTTCCACCAATCAGAAATTCAAGCAAACAACTCCCAAAAACAAATTCTAATGCACCACCGAACTACCACCAGAAAGAGGAAATTGCTTACCCAAACCGAAGACAGAAAAATGGCAAGAGAGATGGGAGGACTCAGATTGCAGCTTAAGAACAAGGAAAAAGAAGAAAAGAGATGGTGGACGGCGACGTGCAGATCCTCCCCGTTCTCTCTCGCTCTCAAAGTGAAGGAAGAAAGGAAGAAGAAAATGCGATGGTGGTGGTGATGTATGTGTATGTGTGCAGCGGCGGAGAGAAAAAGAAAAATGAAGTGTGGTATGTGCAAGTGCGGGTGCGACGCTGGTCCAGGAGCAAGAAGGAATATAAATTATGAAGAAGGGGAATATTAGGGTTGTAGGTGGGGAAAAATTACTAAACTACCCTCTGATTTGAAATAGTTTATAATTAAGGCCTAAAAGATTATATTATTTTCTTGAAATTCATCCTTATGATAGATTAGGAATTTTATCCCCCCTTAAAGTTCCTTTAAGCTTTAAAAATAATTTCCCTAATTTCATAAATTAGAAATAAATATCCAATCATTCCTTCTTAATTTATAATGGAAATTAGTTTTAAAATCCTCCAAAAATACCTTAAACTTGTGAATTTGTTTATAAAGCTAATGTATTTTTCTAGAGACACCTGAGAACTTTAAATTATTTCTTATTGCCTCTTTCCTAAATTTGGGAATTATACACATTTATTGGTAATTTAAAATTCAGGATGTTACAAATGGAGCTTGAGGGAGAAAGGCGATGGGTTGAGAAGCTGGAAGGTGAGTGTATGTGATGCGAGAGAGAGAAGACGGAAGAGATGTGGTATGTGTGTGTATGTGTGGCAACGAAGAAGAAGGAAGAAGTGTGGTGGTGTGTGTGCAGTGCGGCGGGCTCGTGCATGAAGAAGAAGAAGAAGTATGAAATATAAAGGAAGGAGAATATTAGGGTTGTTAGGTGGGGAAAATTACTAAAGTGCCCTAAAATTTGAAATAGTTTACAATTAAAGCCTAACAGATTATATTATTTTCCTAAAATTCATCCTTATGTTAGATTGGGAAATTTTATTTCCCCTAAAGTTCCTTCAAGCTTTAAAAATAATTTCCCTAATTTTGTAAATTAGAAATAAATACCCAATCATTCCTTCTTAATTTATATTGGAAATCAGTTTTAAAATCCTCCAAAAATACCTTAAACTTGTGAATTTGTTCATAAAATTAATGTATTTTTCTAGAGACACCTGAGAACTTTAAATGATTCCTTATTGCCTCTTTCCTAAATTTGGGAATTATACACATTTATTGATAATTTAGAATTCAGGATGTTACAGCAAGACCCAATTCTGCTTTACTTACGGAATCATTGCACTCCTCAAGTCCTTGTCTTATCTCATAAGGACAAAGAAGGAAAAAAACAATAAAAAAGAATGGGATAAGAAAGCAGTAGGTCAGGTGAAGATGAGGAGGAAACATAAAAAATGCTCATTTAGTTAAAGAATCTCACCCTTTAGAGCTGAAACATTTTGATTTAATAAAATTTGTTCCCAATTCCATCAGAGACACAGGATATGAATAAAAAAAAGACTAAAAACATAATAAAGGGAAAAAATGCAACAAATGTGGTAGTGTTTTTAAGTTGTGTGGCTGTGGGGTGTGGTGAAAAAATATCTCCCACCTCGATAATAGCGTGTGACTAGTATGGTGCCAACAAAATGGGAAAAATTAAAAAATGTAAAAATGTTAAGAGAGGAGGAAAAATGTTGATAGAAATGAAAGAAAAACAAGGGATTCAAAGATTTGTTGTAACTGCAAAGTATGATGGGTGTTCCTTAACTCACTGTCCTTCTTCCTTTCCCTTTTGCAGTGTCTATACTCGGCGCCTTCTTCCTTCCTAATGTAATGGTAATGTAATTTTTTTCTTCGCCTTGTTATATTGCAGTACCCCTCAACCGATCCTATCTTTCTTTCTTTGCTCTTGCTATTCTTATTGTCATGCTATGATTTCTAATATCCATCTTCTTCTCTTCTCGTACTAATATGTCTCACCCTTTTTTGCTTCTTGAGTGCCCAAGCTTCTATTTCTTCGCTCCTCTTCAGCTTGCATGCTGCTGCTTCTGGGTTTCTCTTGTTCTTTTCCTGGGTTTATATATGTCAGCTAAAGATTCCCAACTCAGTCCAGAGCATAATATCATTTATTGCTGTTAATGCAAAGGTAAATGTGAAGAAAAGCAGGAATGAAGAGTTGTATTAGCACTTTTTTACCTTCACTTTCCTTCTCATTGATCTATTTTCTACAGAACAATTTGAAGACTTGATAACTGAAAAATCTATAAAACAGTTGTGGATTTAGTAACCAAGCCGCTTGAAGTTCCAGCCAACGAAGACAAAGTGGGGAAGGCAAATATGAAGGAGGAAAGAAGATAAAGGCGGAGATCCACGGAGGGGAAGGATTACAGTGAGGAGCTCGCCACAGGCTTTGCAAGCTCCATGCTGAGCGGAACTGAAACGATAGTAGGGATTTCAATCTCTGAAACATGTCGTGGAAAACGATGGATTGATTCAATAGCTTATGAATTGAACAAAATGGAGAGCAAATGAAGTTATACTGATATAGAATACCTTAAGAGGGTCACCTTTGACGATCGAGTTGAAGGAAATCTGATCGATCAATCTTTACTTGAACTTTGACGTCGGGGAATGCTGGGTGGATGTTTGACAATAAAGCCTCTTCAAGATGATCCATAGCAGTCGAGAGAAGGTGAAAATGGTGTCACAGGCCGAAGGCAGAGAATGAGGATTAGGTGAGAGGCATGTGGTCTCTGTATATGTACCCCTTCCTCTTTCTATGACGAGGAATTCAAAATTCAAAATCGAATTTGAATTTAAATTTGAGAAATGGGCGGGAGGAAAGATGCCAGGTGTCTTAAGCCACAGCTGCTCCGGAGCCCGATGCAATTCTTGTGCGAATTGTGAACAGTGATCTGTGTCACAAGCCGACCAACCTTGTGCAAGCCAGTGAATTTAACACTGAAAGGAGAATTGGCAGGAAAGTTTGTCTTATATGTATAATAGATAATAGATAAATATAATTATAATAATATTTTTAAATCACACAATAAATTTAATTTGTCAAAATTTGATCTGAACAGTAAAGAACTGTAAACTATTATTATAAACTTAGATTTTATTTTTCATTTTTTATTACGATTGTGAACTGTTTAGACCAAATAGTGACAGATTAAATTTATTTATGAGATTTAAAAATATTATTATAATTATATTAAATCTGAACCATTAGATCTTTGATCAAAAGAAGGGAAAGAGGAGGGGCCTGGTCTGTGGGAATCACCTAAGTAACCACGGATATTGCACACCTAATGGTTGATTGAATCAGGTTCCGCTTTGGGATTTAATTTCATCTCTCGTTCTGTATTTTCTAATGACTTCCCAATCGCTTCATCTGTGGTCTGTTTCAATAACACAAAACAACAATTTGGTGTGCCTCGTCTCTTTTATCGTATTCTCCCCCTCTTTAACTGTCTATCGTTCTATGGCATATTTGGATTAGCTTTTTAGAATAACTTTTGAGAAAAAAATTGAAAAAGTATTTTAGAATAATAGATATTAAAAAATAACTTCTAAAAGTATGGGGGAAAAAATAGCTTCGGCTAAAATCTAGATTTCAAAAGTTGTGCCAAATAGGCACTTATTAATTGTGTGGGGAATTACAATGAGGACCCCAATAAAAATAAATAATTACCTAAGAGTCCAAAAATATCTAATAAGCATAGAATGATATATATTATATAGGTTCCTTCATAAGAAATGACAATAGATTTACGGAATAAAAGGAAATGATAGTAGATTTATACTACTCATTTGTTACCGAGACTTAGAGATGATCATTGCTAAATCTCTTCATTGAATCTTCATTTCAATTCCCCTTTAACTATATGTGGTTTTACTAGTTCATTAGGTGGCCAACGTAAACTGACCTTACCAAAGGTTGAATAACACAGATTAAATTAAATTAAGGTTTACCAAAGGTTGAATAACACATAGATTAAATTAAATTAAGGTGACCCTGTCAATAATGTGAGCCTCCATTTCCACTTATGGTGTCATGTCTCACGGCCGCTTCTGCGTGGAATTTAATTTCCAATACAAAGTCGTGTCCTTGCCAATATTTTAGAATCTAAATTTGCTGAGCAACAAAATTAAGTTGCCATCTTCTTTGAACCAGAACAACATTAATAATGGAGGCTAAATATGAAACCAAAAGTGCAGATGGCAAAGGTCGAACCATAATAAGGCCACAATGAAGGCACCCAATTATTAAGTTGTACGAGTTCATGCTTTCCGCATGTAACACATTTTTAGCTTTAACGGCAAACGGAGAAGAAGGGAGGAACAAGTAACAGTGTCATTGATGACGTCCATATGTGAATTTCTTATTGATGAACCAGTTATAAATTATAATACACTGGATATAAGTTTTTTTCCAAAGTTTAATTAACTCCCCTGGATTTGACTCTCTCCCTCATTCACTACTTCCCCCACTTCATATCTTCGCATTTTGATCAAGTTTCAATGGATTGACTTTAACATTTTATAATTTTTTTTATTTAATCATAGTACTAATCAAATGTTAGTTTGATCAAGTTTCACAAGCTGAATCTAGTTACTTAATTTTTATGATCTATAATTTTAATCATATATATGATATTATGAAACATTAAATTTCAGCTATTCCAGATTTAATTTGATTCAGGGACTAAGATAAGAAGTGGAGAGAAAAATAGATGAGAAGGAGCCAAAACCAACTTTATGAGGGGGATATGAAGCCCTCCTTTTCTTTTCCCTCTTCTTCTCTCATTTTCCCTCTTTATAACCATTAGATCTATAATTTAATGGTCTATATTTTACTCCATGGTAAATACTTGATTGTATGTTCTGTATTATAGTATTAAGTTATTCATATCAAAATTCATCAACTCACATATAATTAATTATTTTTCTTTTTATAATTTAACATTTTGGTCACTAATTAATAAATTGTCAAAATCTAGACCATTCACATGTTAATCTAATGGTTATAAAATGGGAAAATGAAAGAAGAGGAGGGAAAAGAAAATGAGGGGTTCTTCCCACCCGAGGCCATGATGCATATCCACGTTTTTTGGGGTAAGATCAAATTCATGCTCCAATGCTTAGAATCTCCATTCCCCACCATGTTTTCAACGTTCCTCCATAAATTTAATATAGTATCATGCATTAATCAATTTCTCACTTGCCTTTCATTATAATAATCTCTTTTATTTTTCACCCGGACTCTTCATGTGCATGAGGTAGTTAGGACAGCGACTTTGAGTTGAAGCAATATATTAATATTACTCACTCCCTTGTTATAAGAGCAAAAAATTTGATATGTTTTGTCTCTTATTATAAGAGCGCGCCTACATGAGGTGTTATAATATTTAATAACTTTTTGCCCATTTTATCCCTCATCATTTCTAAATATTTCACGGTAACTTCTATTGTTATTACTCTATATTTTTTTCTGTTATATATACCCTCATAAATAATGGCAAACTGGGGGGAACACTTATTTCAGGCATATTTATCTCTCATAACTACTTTTTTAATATGTACTCCCTCCGGTCCTAAATATAAAATCACTTTGACTTTTAATTTTTTGTGTGGAAGTTAAGGAAGAAAATTAGATCACTAAATCATAACATATGTCACATATAATTAGATTATAGGATATTTTATAAGTAGAATAAATTAGTTTTGAGGAAAAAAAGATAACTATAAACAATTTAAAATGATTACTTTTGCATCCTTAATTTTTTCAAAAAAAAATCAAAGTGATCTTATAATTAAGATCGGAGGGAGTACCTTGTTGTCCTACTATGGCCGGTCTGATCTTATGTATAGAATTTTGGTTCATTTTGTCTTCGATAATTTTTTCTCCATTTTTGAATGATGATGTCTCTCGGATTCAATGTGCTCATTTTTTTTTTTAAAGAAAAGAGGCATTTCATGAGAAATGTCATGACGTATAATTAGATATAACAACTAAAAAACTGAACTAATTTATTTAATATTTGTAAACAAATAACTAATTTTTGTTTTCAAAATCAGAGTGATTGTCATTTAATTGTCGCCCGGGCAGGCAGATCGCGATCCATTAAACAATTAATATAGAAGAACACGTAATATTCGGTGGTGGAGAATGTGAATATTTAACGCAAAAAGTCAGAAATTTAAGATCTGTATGTACCATAATTCATGAACAAAATTGCTGAGTTTGCAATGCGAACAGACTATATAAAATAATCGTTTCTTCCTGTTATATTTGGACGGTTTTCGCATACAATAATAAAAGATACACACGTTACCATCCAAAACACAACTTTCTTGTAAGTACTAATGAAATAGAAAAAGTAAATACTGAATGGGATCTTAATTTTTACATGTTCAAGTGCCTACCTAGCATTGCAGCTCAGCAGAAAAATTATTTGACGACAATGTTACACACACTCTTTGGGAATAACCAAAAGTCACCAGAACCTGAACGTAAATAAGATTGGGTGTGCCTCAATTTCAAAGAACTTTCTGTGTAACACAACCCTGCCATATTCATGCACCATACTCAAAGAATTTTAAAAAGTGACTTTTGGAATACTTCTGGATCAGGGTTTCTCTTTCTCTCATCACCCCTCCTGGACTTCGAATGCAAGGAACTGGTTTCCCTAGGAGAGCTAGTCGTATCCAGACATTCGGATCTCACCTGTACGGTCTAGATTTGATTTAGATTATGTATTTATATTAATAAATACACAATCTAGCCCGTTCAAATGAGATCTAGACGATCTAAATACGACGAGCTCTCCATACTCATCTAAAAGATGAGTAGGGAAACCGGTTCCCGAATGTTGCAATGGATAAAATATACTCTACTTACTCTAGATTAAGATATAAGTCATTTTTAATTATATCACCAGAATTAAGAAAAACAGTTGACTAATTAAACTTGTCTTAACTTTTTTAACCTTTCATATTTTGTAGAGATGAGAACAATAAGAGAATCTAAATTTAAGCACTAGTTACATACATCGATAAAAGAAAATAAAACAGGCATGAGTTTTTTTTTTCTCCCTTCATGTGACAGATATTATGGATATATAAACAGTTTTATTTAGAAAGTGATCTATATTTTTTACCGGATGGAGTAATCATGCAGGAAATAATGTAACTGACTCATTGTTCGTAAAATGTAGATTGACCTGGTGATGTTGATTTTGCAAAGAAGAAGAAGAAGAAGAAGATTGTCCACTGGGGATTAGTGATGTTATTGGCTGGTTCCACACTTACCGTGAAGGTAGGACCCAAAAATATTCTACTCAGATTTATTCAGCCGTCCCTCGTTTTGTGCATGAATCTATATGCAATCATGCTTTTGCTTATCCTTTAATATAATGGGTAAGCGTGTGACGGCAATAGTTATTGTTGATGCTAAAATTAATAAAGCCAACAAAAAAGAAAAAAAAAAGTATTTTTATAAAGAATGATTGGTCACCAGCAACTGTGATTAGAGTGGTAAAAGGAACCTCATCCAAATACAAGCATGAAAATGCAGTAAAAATAAACAAGGTTGATTTATCGCTCAAGAGTCAGCAGTGGGTTCTCTGGAGAGTTCTATGTGTCTTCAGGGTTCTTTTCTCCCTCCTTTTAAGCTTGCTTCACCATGATCCTCTCAGCCGCGAATTCACTGGTTGCTTACGATTAAGCCAGGGCAGTGGGCCATTGTGATATACCCGTCTGCCCCCTGTTGACTTGGTCGACTTCGTTGATATGGGCGCGCTTTAGTCTTGTCTTCATTATTTGAACGATTGGGCCAATTGGACCGACATGGGCTGGTATAGGTTTGCCCTGCTGCTTATTTCCTTCTGGACTAGGCCTGGACCCAACGGCGAAGTACGGGAAAGGGCGCTCACACTCACAGTTACCTTTCGGCCACCCTTGATTTTTACCCAAAACAACCCTAGTTCAATCCCATTTTTACCAATATTTCTTTTTTTAAGACCATAACGTGGGTGACTTTGATTTGCGCTGATTTTAAAATTAATCACACCCTTGACGGTTTATAAATACCATAATATTTGAAATGAATCTAATACTACTCCCTCCATTCCAAAGTATAAGAGGTAGTCATCATTTTTACACATACTAATAAGACACGTTAGAATCGTATTTATTATGAGTAGATTTAACAACGTTTTTCTTTTTTACCTTTACTCATTTATTATACATATTTTCTCACCCCCTTTCATTATTTAATATGCAAGGGTAGAAATGGCAAACATGCATTCATTACGGTACTTTTTGCATGTTACCTCTTATATTTTGGACAAAAAAATTTGTCATGTTATCTCTTATATGTTGAACCGAAGGGAGTTCATAACCAACACATAAAAAAATTTTCATTCTTAGAATATAAAAATTGGTATCTTGCACCTCATCTTATCATGTCTCACATCTAAAAAATTTGCAGATGCCTAGATGGGATTATGGGTCTGCAGGCCTGATAAAAAGCATTTCAGGCTAGTATTTCATCGAGAGCTTAAAGCTTTGTTTTATGGATAGCACAAGTTATGTACTCCTATACACATTGTGTGTGTGTGATACGTTGATACATTGGCGATTTGACACTAATGGTTCTTTGTAAAGGCTGAGTTGCGCAACAAACTATGCAACTAAGATGAACAATAAAGAACCTCCCCAGCAACGAAAAGTAACGCTGACGACATATAGACGCACCATTTTTTGCAGATCATATAAATTAATCGTGTACAGACTTTATGTATATACTGATGATGAAATCGAGCCAAAGTTAATAAAAAGGAACTGACTCTCAAGAAAACACTGTATTACTACGCACTTCAGCAGTTGAAAAAACCAGGGTTGAAATAACAGTGAGCTCTCTATACATGAGTAGCAAGTGTAACATGTTTTAAGCTATAACCTGTAACAGTTTCCTGCCCCCTACTGAGTAGTTAGTTGACATGGAGCCATCTGATTAATTAACATGTCCCCCATCCTTTGTGTCGGTATCCCCTTCACATCACCATCTGCTTTTTTTCTTTTTCTTTTTCTTTTTATTAGAGTATTATGACACACAGGTCCGGGTGGCCCAACAGGAAACACTGACCCGAAACTCTCAGCCCACAAGGCGCTTATTGATGGCTGAAGCATAAAGAAGCTGGGCCGAGATATGTCCCTAACAGAGCTGTCCTTTTAGCTTTTCAAGGCCCGACCCACATTCAAATACGTTAGGCACAAAAAAGAGGACATGGAACATGAACCTTAGCATCAAACCAAGGCGGGTCCCTGAATTTACTAGCTCCAAAATATATTACTCCTTCATTTCCTATATATTGTATTTGGTTGATTTTTTTTGAAAAATTTTAAGCAAACTAAATAAGTTACTTATAAATTGATTTGTTTAAATTTTTTCTTTAAACTGATTTATTTGATTTACAAGCTAACATATAATCCAATAATACACAAAATATATTATGATTTGGTGACTCATTTTGCTTCCTTAATCTCACAAAAAAGTTAATTGAGTCTTATATTTAGGGATGAAGGAAGTATAAATATGTCTGTTGTTACTTATTAGTGTTATGTGTGATGTGTTGATGAGTATATGAAAGGTGAGAATAGAAGATAGGTTGAGAAAAAAGGAACATGGAAAACTCAGTGTTAGAGACTGCCACTGCCTCCGGTTGGATGGCCAGCACACCACATACAATAGACTATTATTGAACAAAGTAAACAATGTGGCAGCATCCTATCCATCAATTTGAAGGCAGAGCTCGTGATAATAATAATAATAATAAAAATAACAATAGAGTAATTGTTATGGATTATTGGCATTTTACCCGACAACTTGTATTCCTTAAATTGATTCATCCTTTCAGTTCAAACAAAATAAATTGATTCATCCTCGTCTCTTGCATCTGCCATCTAATTCCTCACATTTCACTCCCAATACTAGGACTAGACGAGTGTATTATCGATCACACTGCAATTTCCGTATAACCGTAGCATCTGAGCCCAATCTTCGTATTGAAGAAGAAAAAAACAGATTAGATTAGGGATTATTAATTATTGTGAGGCTCTGTGACCTGTATTCGACATGCTGTGACGTGGAGGAGGAGAATGAATGCGGAGCAGAAAATTTCTCAGTTGCTCATTTTGGGGACATATAGTAATTCCCTTACAAGTTACAATGCCCAAGACGATAGAAACATTCCTTTTTCCTTTTAATTATCAGCACCGACCACGATTATACATATATCTTACCATATTTTATCAGATTTATAAAGTAAATATTCATAATACGCAAAAAACTCTATTAAATTATTGATTTTATGCATGTAAAAGGTAAACTACGTTGGTTTAGATTAAGAAGTCCGGTAAATTGGTCGTCAAATTTTTTTGGGGGTAAACAGCTGTCAAAATCATTAAATCGAGGTTTGGTGCAGGCCAGAAAAAAAGCTTGATGGCCGAAAAAATCTTCAAAAAAAAAAAGAAAAAGAAAAAGATTCTGGTACTATGAGGCATGAGGGGACCAAAACGGCAGAGAAGGGAGCGTTTTGAAGAAGGCAAGGAGGAGAGAAATCGGGGATATAATCAAAGTGACTCGGCCTCGCCGATATATTCACCTACTCGCGAAGAAATCTCTTGGAGGGACCCACCATCCCCCATCTGCATCACACTTTGCTTCCTCTCTTCATTATAATTTTCCCCCCTACCCCCAATTATTTTTCCATTCCCAACGACGAACGCCAAAAAGGAATTCCCCTTTTATTTCCCCACCTCCCTCGATTTTTGTTCTTCTTTCTTACCTCTCCAATTCCTTTATTTTCAGCGAAACTTAAATTGTTGCAGATTCGATCCCTGTACCTCAAACTCTGGACTGTTTGGTATAGAAAGACGATCACACAAACGCACATATATAACAGAGTTGAAAGCATCTGAAGCTTTACACCCATCATCTCCGGGTCGTCGTGGTCTTCTTGTTTAGTGTTCATAGTTCAGCTCAAGTAATTAGTGTATGAGATATTGGAACATTTGAACCCCAGCTGAGTCTGTTTCATTTTTTCGGGGGGATTTTTTTCCCCTGCCCGATTCAGATTCAGTTCCGCTTCCACTGAAGATTTCCGACTGGCCAAACCCTAGGTCAGTATTCTTTAGCATCAATCTGCTGTTTCAATTTGACAGTTTTCACTTTCAATCGTTCAAGTGGAGGTGTTGCCCAATTTAGTTTAAGAAGGCTGGATTGGGAAAAGATATGATCTCTGGCGAGTGGATTCCTACTCCATTAATTCTTCGAGCTTATTGATGGAATTGATATCCCACTCTATTGATGCATTTCGTTCGAATTTCCTAATATCGATTTAGAAAAGTTAGGCGATTGTTCTAAAGCTATATAGCATTTCCATACTAATCAAGCATGATTGTATTCCATTGCTAATGTTTCTAGTAATGCCTTGCTCTAATGTTCTTATTTAAGTATCGTCAGCTAATCAAATTTCTTGGGAAGAGTGTGTGTCGTTCTCGTGTTCGTGTTTGTCTGATTGATTTGATGTCCTCTGCACCTGCCTGTTCATTTGATATGCCAATTTGATGCTCTGGTTCGCAGTGCCAGCTCAATTTGATATATCAAGTTGTCTTATTTGTTGATGCAGATATATTCGATTGAATTAACAAATACTATTAACTATTTCATGCAGGCATGAGGTTTCGCTAGTATTGGAGTTTATAGGAAATTTTGTCTGGTGAAAAATAACAAAAAAAAAAAAAAAAGATAAAATCTTTAACAGATTGATGGATGCACTTTCTTGCATGCTTTAAAGAACGAAGAAATGTTACATGATTTGGAGATACAACACATTGATTTGATGCTTACTTCTTCAGTATGCAAGCTATGCCTGTTAAGTGGAACATCTAGAGGTAGAGGGAGTATGGATGTTATGGTTTAAGACGAAAAATGGAGCATGTATCAGAAAAAAGATTTCCTCTCAACGCAAAAGATTATAGGTTATATGAAGAAGTTGGCGAAGGCGTCAGTGCCACTGTGTATAGGGCACTCTGTGTGCCACTCAACAAAATAGTTGCCATCAAGGTTCTTGATCTCGAAAAGTGCAATAATGATCTGGTATGCAGGCTAATCTCTTATGCAACATACTTCTGTATGTTTTTTCTTGATTTTTTGTGTGATTAATTTTACCTGTTTTTAATATGTGTTTTTTTAAAAATAAAAGAATACTTCTGATTATTTTTGTCTCTTAATGTCTAAAATTTTCTCTTGTTATTTGTAATGAAGTTGCCTTTTGTTACTTTTTCCCGGCGTGACCTGGAATAGGTTCTTATCTGAGAGGCTCCTTTCAGTTTTGCCAGTTCTTTTTATTATTTTCAAAATTTTATGATCCATGTAGACAGAATCACCATATCAGTCTTACTTCTTGCTTTTGCTATCTATTCACTTATTTTGTGTTGCTGTATTTTTTTTTTTTTTTTGCCGCCTTATATTGTGTTGCTGTATGCTAGAATAGTTGGATTTGATGGCTTATTAAAACGTTAAATGATGACTTAATCAATATGCCGATTGATGCCAACTTATGCATTTGCGCCTGTGTGCGGTGCTTGTGCATGATTTAGTTGATTCGCACTGAGGTTCCATGACATGGTTCTTTTCATTGCAGTTATGTGCTTGCATGTGATAAGTTTCCTCTGCTCTGACACTGATTACGTTCCTTGCAATGAAATATTCCTGTAAATGATGCAGGATGGCATCAGGAGAGAGGTTCAAACAATGAGCTTGATTGATCATCCAAATCTTTTACGGGCACATTGTTCTTTCACTGCTGGACACAACCTTTGGGTTGTGATGCCCTACATGGCTGGGGGATCCTGCCTTCATATAATGAAATCTGACTATCCTGAGGGATTTGAAGAGCCTGTTATTGCTACTTTATTGCGGGAGGTTCTCAAAGCTCTTGTCTACCTCCATGCACACGGACACATACATAGAGATGTAAAGGTAGTGCTCTGCATGCTGCCTAATATTTCTCCTCTTCCATTTCTGCCCCCTTGTCTTTTTAAAGATATATAGCCGCTGGACATTATAAATGGATTATTATTAAGAACTAAATCCCTCAATCTAAGTATTTTCAATTCCTTAGTTTTTAAAAATAACTTGCAGGATTATTTTATCTTCCTATTAATTTTTGAAATTTTGTATTTCGTGTATCTGCTTTCCCCCTCTTATGAACTTTTAAGAATATGCAGGCTGGGAACATTTTGATTGATTCTGACGGTATGGTCAAAGTAGCTGACTTTGGGGTGTCAGCATGTATGTTTGATGCTGGAGATAGGCAACGATCAAGAAATACTTTTGTTGGAACTCCTTGCTGGTAATATTTACTTCCTGTGGGGCGACCTAGATTATAGTATATTGTATGTGACCTCACAGCTATCACCGTGTCTATTTAAGATCTTTGATGTTGTGTATTTTTCACAGGATGGCTCCAGAAGTCATGCAGCAATTACATGGATATGACTTCAAGTGAGTGTCTCTCACCCCCCCCCCCCAATATTCATTGCTTGCATCTTCATCTTTCGTTTAATTATTTTCTCTGTAAACAGGGCAGATATTTGGTCATTTGGCATAACAGCACTTGAACTTGCTCATGGTCATGCCCCATTTTCCAAGTATCCGCCAATGAAAGTAAGATACTTTTCTTCTGAATTTACTTTCATGTGTGAACTGGTTGAACTTATAAACTTCTTGCCTGAGTGATCTTAGATTTGATCTCTTGCCCCTTTTTTCGGTGATGCAGGTTTTGCTTATGACATTACAGAATGCTCCTCCAGGACTTGACTATGAAAGAGATAGGAGATTTTCCAAGGTTTGCAATTTTCATGTGACTCTTACCTTGTAGCTTCTTTTATTTGCGAAGTTTTTTTTTTTTTTATCATGCTCTTCCTTTATATGCAGTCGTTCAAAGAGATGGTAGGAACCTGCTTAGTGAAGGACCCAAAGAAACGGCCAACTTCAGAAAAACTTCTAAAACACCCTTTCTTCAAACATGCACGCTCCTATGAATATCTAAGTCGGACTATTCTAGATGGACTTGCTCCTCTAGGAGATCGTTTTAGGATATTGAAGGTTTGCTGTTTATTTGCAAGTTCTCCTGTTCTGTTTAGGAATGCATTCATTTTACCGGATTTCCTCTGACCTCCTTGTCATTTCCAGGCAAAAGAGGCTGATTTATTGGTGCAGAATAAGGCTCTTTATGAGGATAAAGAACAACTATCACAGGTAAGTTTATCGAATTTATTTGTAGTATATGTATTCTGAGCAGTTTTAGATTTTAGGTTGTAATATTCTGAGATCCCCTTGTAAGTTAACAAAAAAGGCACAATCTGTGAAAGCATAATTCATTCACTTTTTTGTCTTGTAATTAAGCTGTTTGTTTCTTAAAGAGACAGGGTTATGATCATGCTTCTCTTTTATTGTTATACTCTTTGTTTCTTTGAGAAGCATCCTTGTCAGATATGCAGAGGGATGGGGGCAGCTTATAAGAGATGAATAATTGTTTAGCAGAATTCATATAAAATGGTTGTTTGATAAATAATTGATGAGACCAAGAACTGTGAGGATAGGTTGTTTAGACCTAGTTGCCTACTCTAGTGAGATATAAACCCCTGAAGTGAGTTTATATAAATATTTAGCTTCATGTCGAATACATATTCTGTGTGTCAAATTAGAGTAGTAAGCTTCCAACTGGAGGATTTTTAAAATCCATTATATTTTCATTTAAACTTTTGCAGAAAGAATATATCCGAGGAATCAGTGCCTGGAATTTCAACCTTGAGGACTTAAAAAGTCAAGCCGCTCTTGTAAGCTTAAACTTCCTACTGTCTGATTTTAGTTTTTAAAACTAGAAGGAAATTTAGGCTTTATAATTAATCATAATGTAACCAGCCATGCATTGCCTACAGATTCAAGATGATGACATGTCGAATGCAGAAGAGCCAGATATGGATAAGAAGCTAAAAAACAAATGTAATGATAATGGGGTTCCTGCAGAAGGGTCATTGCCAGTAACAACTAACAATTCAGATGCTAAATCCACATTGGATAAGGAGGTGACATCATTTTCCTAAAACAGTGTATTATTATGTTTATCATTATAAAACCTTTATCTGTGAACTGTTAAGTCTAAATCTTATGTTTGAAGTATGCTATTTGCATGGATTCATCATAAATTGGAATTCCCTTTACATGTTATTTCAGGATGGGATCAGTGATCTTCAGGATTTGGAGAGTTCGCTTGCTTCATTTCCAATTAAACCTCTTGAAGCACTTAAGTACGGCCCTTTCCTTTTCTTTTTATCTTGTACGAGTGCAGTAATGTGTAAGCTTTGGGTTCAATCTGACACATTCAAGTATTATTGTACTTAATATGCAGTGCACAATTACATTTACAAACCTGCACTTTAGCCATTTCAATTTTAATACACAGAAATTCGGATCATAGACGTAACACTTTTTCATTTGAGAACATTGAAATATAAAACCTTAAAATCGCAAACCATATGAACAAAAAATGCTATTTTGAGGAAGAAAACTCCACGTATTGTGCTCTGCTACAATGATTATGGCTTGCAATGTCCTTTTAACTTTCTATTTGTTTATTATTTTCTTCTAACAAGAGCGATGGGTTAAAAGATGTATGATGCATTTCAATATAATAGAACTGTGAATAGAAATGCGCATAAAATTATGAAAAGTTAAATTTTGCATTTTGAGTACAATTTTTATATTTCATTCCATAAGGTAGAATGAACATCATTTTGAATGACTGGACAAGTTTAACAATGCAATTTTATTTGAAATCATTTCTTTTTTGTATGAATCATGCAGAGGTTGTTTTGACATGGGTGAGGATGATGCAAATAACAATAGTCTCAGGGATTTAGACCAGGATTATGGAAGAAAAGAGAATGGAAGTTCTGGGCTTAGTTCAGTGCCGCAAAATCCTTTAACTGAGCATAAAAAGTATTTGAGTGGTTCCTTGGTACCTGATAAAAAGGTTGTTACTGATGGGGACAGGTAACTTTTGTTGCTTTGTATAAGAAGTTTACGGCATCTCTTTTACAACAGTATTTTTTTCTTACATTATCTGGATTCAATTATTAAAACCTCTGTACTCTATGGAGATATTTGCTTGTTAATCAATTGTTTTTCCCTTTTTTGGTTTTAGAAGACTTCAGAGGCTAAAATAATGTCTTACACTTGTATCCATTAATTATCTGGGAACTATGGGGAGAAATAAACTGTTACACCTCTCTCATGAATTCACTTATGTGTGAGACTGAGAATTGTCATTTATAATACAGATATAATTGTTTCTTTCATCTATTATCCTCCTATTGTAAAAGATTCATGTATGCTGAGAATTTGTGGACATTTGATCTTTCTGTTGAAAGCTTGATTTGTTTTGATTGGTGAGAATTGAGATAATTTTATTACCTTGTAGTTGTGCTTGCCGTTTTTCTGTTGCTGCATATTCTTGTTATTGTACTGTGCTTATTTTTCATGATTTTTGCATCTTAAAAGGGATTATTTGCAAGGAAAATATAATTCTGATCGAAATCATAGTGGTCCGTTGTTATATCGCCAGAAGAGAGACAGCAACAATAACCTTGCATCCGGTATGTCCATCTGCCTTGTGATTCTGGTTACAATCACACAGTATGTACATAATTTTTTTGTGCCTAGCTAGAATAACATGTCAATTCCGAAACTAAACACATCAAAATATGGCTTCATGAAGTCTTTTGTCTTTATGCAGGCGATGATGCATCAGAAGGAGCAATTATCCAGCGCAAAGGACGGTTTAAGGTTACTTCAGCAGATCTCAGTCCTAAGGTGTGTACTGCTTTGTCAGCCAACCCTACTTTCTTTAGCATGAGTCAATTCAACACCAATTCACAAATGGATGCTACTGATAACCTATGTGGAAAATTTTCATAAAATGTATAAGATGCATTCATGGTCATGGGGTGCATAGGTTGTGATTCCCGTAGTCACTATACCAATCTGCAATTTGTGAGATATTGCGAAATGTTGGAAAAACTTATTTAAATGAAAGCTTTTACAAGCTTTACTCTTTTTATAAAGCAGTGCTATGGCTGGGGAATCAAGAAGATTATAAGTATAACCAATCTTCTAAGAAATATGAGGAAATTAAATACTCCTTCTTATCCTAAATATAAGATCACTTTGACTTTTTTTGTGGAGATTAAGGAAGCCAAATAGAACACTTAATTTTAACATATCTTACATGTAATTGCATTATATTATAGGTTATAAATTATAAGTAAGGTAAATTAGTTTTGAGGAAAAAAGATTACTAGAGGCATTTTAAAGTGATTAATTTTGTATCCTTAATTTCTCCAAAAAAGTCAAAGTGATCTTATAATTAAGACCGGGAGAAGTACTATGAATCCACATGCAACTTATGATGCCTTAATATAATATGAGAGCAGGTTTTTATTAAGTAACTTAGTTTGCTCCCATAAGTCATACAACTCAGTCTGCTGTCAGTCATAATGAGTATGGAATCAGGTGATTAATGTTTTAGGTAAGGGCTGGGTACAATCACCGCTTCTTTTTCTCATTTGGTCCAGTCTCTCATTTAGGTCTTTTGTAATGCTTGACTTCATTAAATACTAAGAATGGAACTTAGGTGATTTATGTTTTAGGCAATGGCTTGGTAACCATTGCCATTTCTTTGACTCATTCAGGGTCCTTCAAACTGCGCTTTTGGCATGGTTTCTGGAGGTTCTATTGGTCTACCAAATCAGAACTCTACAGTTGCTTCTATTCTTCCATCACTGCAGTTCATTTTGCAACAGAACAGCATGCAAAGGGTATGTTTCTGCTCATATCTTAATTTATCTGGATGATATGGGCTAAACTTTATCTTTTTTCCCATAAATTTCGACAGGAAGAAATTATTAAATTAATAAAGTATGTGGAGCAATCTTGTGGTAATGTCTTTCATCTTTTAACCTTTGTATTTTACCCCGGATGATATGGCTGTTCTGATTTGATTGATTTATTATTAATTTTTTCCCCTTGCTCCAGGCAAGAATACTGAATCAGCAGAGGCAGGGATGGTTGATCTCTTGCAGGTAAATAACTGCCCTCATGCCTTTTGAGCATACAAAACTGCCTCGAAATGTTGTATTATACATAAATTCTGTGCCCCAATTGTTCGAGTTGTAGAAATCTTAGAGCATTATTTAGATGGTTTGTTGTTATTTTCACTCTATCATATGATATAATTATATCGAGCATTTGATAACAATGAGAATACAATCAATTCATTGGAGATCCTGTAATTGAAGCATGCAAAGTTGATTATTCTGTTGATTTATATCAAGCATTTGAAGACATCCTTTACTTGCTGAAAGTAAAGGTTAAGTCTGTTATTCGCTCAGGCACGGGACCATTCTAATGAGAACATAATCAATGCACTGGAGATCCTCTAATTGGAGCTCCAGGTCAGACATTTGCATCAACTGATGATTATTCTGTTAAACACATTATGGACATGGCGTTTTAAAAGGGATATGTAAGGATAACACTGAAATAATTTAATATTTTGGTTGGGTAGGGAGGGAAAGTGTGGAGGGAGTTTTAGGAAATAGATTTCAGTTGTTTGCATGCTCTTTTGTTGATTGACCTCAACTCCTGTGTGCAAACTTCAGGTACCACCTGCAACAAATAGGGAAAAAGAGCTGCATGCGCAGGTGGTTCAATTACAACAGAGGTATATTGATCTTTCTAAGGTGGATTTGGAGCCTATGCTCGTGCGCGCGAGACTATGAGATTTATATATGGACACGCACAAGGTTCTATGATGATCAACATAAGAAAAACATAAGGACTTTGAATCTGTCATATAATACTCGGATCTTTTAATGCTGAAGTACCTGCAAGATTAATATGCTCACTAATCAGTTTCTCCCTAGAATTTCTTTTAATTCCCGATCCTTTTATTTAGATGTCAAGTTAATCTGATTATTTACTCTCATTTCAGTATTGGGAGTCTCATCGAGGAAGTGCAAAGACAAAAAATGAAAAATGCCCAGGTAAGAAGTCAATTTTAGTGCCCCATTTTTCTTGCATTTCTGCATGGATGCTCTTCCTGAATTATGCTACTGAAGATGTGATTGGGCATCTTGTGGGGTACATCACATTCTGTTATATTTGCAGTTAGAGAAGCAGCTTAACTCTGTGACCAACAGAGTGGAAGAGTGAAAAGAAAGTTGATGAGCCTTTTGTTAGGTTCGACAAATCATCGCCAACGGCTCTTGCAACATAGCTCGACGGTCTGCAAATTTACCAAGCATCATGAATGGATGGGGTTCGCTACTCTTGTATTTTAGTGTACCATGTATAAACTTTATGTTGGTGCGGACACCAATTTTGTTATTCTCTGATAATATTTCTTGAGTTACTTGTGTAAAATGTAATTTATTGACCTGATAATGTAATTAAAACACGCTTCTCTCCTCGACTATTTCACTCGAGTACTTATAAAATACTGCAGTAAATTTCTCCCAAGCAATAATACACACGCTTTTACCTGACACGTCAATCTGGGAATACTAGAATCACTCCTACATACGCATTTCTGTTTGGCAGAGCCATGTTGGGCCTCTCCGTCAGTGATATTTCGGTATTGTTATTTTCTATCTGCAAGTCAACGGTGAGCATGTCTAACTTGTAGATTATATATTTATGTTCTTTCATCCCCAACCCCATCCCTACAATCGAATGTATTGCCTTTAATCAAAAAGCAAAACAATTGTTTAAAAAAAAAAGTGAGAGAATTATGTCTGAAGAGCAAAACGAAAAACGTTTCATTTTGAACTTTAAGGATCACTAATGGTATCAGGAAAAAAGATCATTAATGCTTACCTAATTCCCATTCCACTTAAAAATTTATTTTGTTTAATGGCCTGCTTGGATGAGAGGAGAGAAAATGGGGAAGAGAGAAAAGAGAGAAGAAAGTGTTATCTCCCAATTGAAAGGAAAGAAAATGAGTAAACATGTAGTGACTAAAATACCCCTACTCTTATATTAAAAGAAATATATTTGAAATTAAATTAGATGTTTTGAGGAGTGACAGAAATGTTATTTTTCAGAATATAAAATAATATAAAATTAAATTAGATATTAAGATCATCAAATAATTTTAAAAAAAATTTTAATATACAAAATAAAAAGGTGAATTTCTTTTTTTTTTTTTTATACAAGAAGAGAACTAAACTAATTAGCCGCGCCCATAGAAAGCACTACGATCGTTCAACATGAAGGAAACTAGCTCGGGGGGGGGGGGGGGGGGAAGTAGAATTGGGTGAAGTCCAGGTGCTGCACCAATTGCTTGCTTAGCCAATAGCCAGGTAGTGTGCTGCGGTGTTAATAGATCTGGGAATATTCAATAACTCAACATTCCAATGCCTGGATAACAGGGACTTTGCTTCCTGAATCAAACTCCAGTCCTGGTGTTGGCTAGACGACTCTTGTTTCACCAAGCTGAGAACTTCCGATGCATCTGACTCGATAATCACTTGACGTTGGCCTTTATCCCATGTTGCAGTTGAAGATATAATTATTCCTGCGTTGCCAAATGGACCAGCAAAGAGAAGTAAAGAACTCGCTCCAACCCTCGCCCAATAGGTTCCTTGGGTTCATGAGATTCAACCTCAACCAATCCCACAACTGACCCCTGAAAAAACAATGGTACGAAGAAGGATGAATCATACTCAACCAAAGGGGCCTGGTAACTTCACAGTCCCTGAGTATATGGAGTAAGGTCTCCGAAGAGTTAATACAACGAGAACAAGACGAGTTGGTGCAGAGTCCTCTCTGTGCTCTTTTTTCATTAGTTAACAGACTGTCATTTAGGGCCAACCACATGAATGATTTACACCTCTGAATGGTGGGGAGTTTCCATAGCCTTTGCCAAATTCTATCAGTAGATACTTCTTCCTTCGAGATCACATTATAGGCGGATTTGACTGAAAAACACCCTTACGGTCATGTTTCCATCTCAGGGAAACATTGGTTTGATCAATCAAAATTCCATTCTTCACAAATTCCCAAGATCCCTTAATACCGGACCAAATATTTGATCCTATACGTTCCTTATCAATGTTTGGTAAGAGGTCATCTCCACAATTATATTTGCTTCGAATAACCCTCACTCAAAGCTCATCCCTTTTGTGAACAAGGTTCCAACCAAGCTTAGACATAAACGCTTAGTTTTGAAAACATGTGCAATCCAAGCCCTCCGTTGTTCCTGGATTTGCACACTTTATCCCATGCAACTAGATGCACCTTCAGTTGATCAGCTGATAAGCCCCATAAGAATCTTCTATTATACTTCTCAAGACTATCACACGTGCTAATAGGGAGTGAGGCAGTCTGCATAGTATATCCCGGAATGGATGAAGTAACCAAAGACACCAAGGTAGAGCGACCTGCAAGGGATAAGGCAGTTGCTTTCCAGCTAGATAATCTCGAATAGACCTTGTCCACCACATGATGAAAGCTTTCCTTAGTAACTCTATCATGGTGTAAGGGAACACCAAGGTATTTACCTAAGTCCGCTACCATCTGGAAGCCTAGAACATTACTTATCTCCGTTCTTCTTGTATGATTCACATTCTTTGAGAAGTAAACACATGTCTTGGTGGGATTCACCTTAAGACCATAGCTAACACAGAAGGACTCCAAGCAATCCCTCATAATAAAGGCTTGCTCAATAGAAACCTCTACAAATAAGATAATGTCATCAGCAAAGAACAAATGAGAAAGGGGAGGACCTTGCTTACAAAGCTTGATAGGTGTCCACAACTTCTTCTCCAACTTTTCTTGAATCATGTGAGCCAATTTCTCCATACAAATAACAAAGAGATGGGGAGAGAGAGGATCCCCTTGACGAACTCCTCTTGATGGGAAAAATTCATCCGCCTCCTCACCTTTCCATAAGAGACGCATACTCGGAGAAGTTACATAATTAGAAATAACTTCAATCAAATTCGGTGGAAGGTTTAACTCCCTCAAACAATGAATAAGAAAGTCCCAATTTAATCTATCATAGGCCTTTTTCAAGTCAATTTTGATCGCCATGAGTCCTTTTTTTGCCCTGTTTAGACTTCATAGTATGCACCACTTCTTGAGCAATAATTATATTATCTGAACTATGACGCCCTGGAACAAAACTACATTGGGTCGGGCTAATAATATAAGGTAAAATAGGCTTCAGATGGTTTGCAATGTGTAACAGCCCAAACTCGATCAGGATATTGTCCGCTTTGGGTAGGGATGCTCCCATAGCTATGGGAGCATCCCTACCCAAAGCGGACAATATCCTGATCGAGTTTGGGCTGTTACATATGGTATCAGAGCCAGGCTCGGGTCGGTGTGCCAGCGAGGACGCTGGGCCCCCAAGGGGGGTGGATTGTGAAGTCCCACATCGGCTGGGATCGAGATGTTCCTAGCCTATATAAGGTGATGGACTCTCCTTCCCATCAGGACGCGTTTTCATGGGTGAGTGTGGGAGGCTTCGGCCAGTATCCCTACCATGAGGAACAAAACCGTGAGGGGAGTGTGTGGGGCCCATAGCTATGGGAGCATCCCTACCCAAAGCGGACAATATCCTGATCGAGTTTGGGCTGTTACATATGGTATCAGAGCCAGGCTCGGGTCGGTGTGCCAGCGAGGACGCTGGCCCCCAAGGGGGGTGGATTGTGAAGTCCCACATCGGCTGGGATCGAGATGTTCCTAGCCTATATAAGGTGATGGACTCTCCTTCCCATCAGGACGCGTTTTCATGGGTGAGTGTGGGAGGCTTCGGCCAGTATCCCTACCATGAGGAACAAAACCGTGAGGGGAGTGTGTGGGGCCCATAGCTATGGGAGCATCCCTACCCAAAGCGGACAATATCCTGATCGAGTTTGGGCTGTTACATATGGTATCAGAGCCAGGCTCGAGTCGGTGTGCCAGCGAGGACGCTGGGCCCCCAAGGGGGGTGGATTGTGAAGTCCCACATCGGCTGGGATCGAGATGTTCCTAGCCTATATAAGGTGATGGACTCTCCTTCCCATCAGGACGCGTTTTCATGGGTGAGTGTGGGAGGCTTCGGCCAGTATCCCTACCATGAGGAACAAAACCGTGAGGGGAGTGTGTGGGGCCCATAGCTATGGGAGCATCCCTACCCAAAGCGGACAATATCCTGATCGAGTTTGGGCTGTTACATAACTCACTTCTAATATCTATACCTTACTACTTATGTGTCCTCAAATGTATAAATAATAACTATCATTCGATCATTTATTTCGATCAAATGGGTTTAACTTAACTTGAATCCTTCAAAATCGTTTATTTTCACCATCTATTATCCTCTTATCTGTAAGTTGCCTGCCAAAGAATCCAATCTGCTGAACCAACTTATCTATGGCAGACTTACGCTGAGTCAGTCAACTCACCAAGACTAGACTTCAAAATAAAATTAATAATTGGCTTCTTTACATCTTGAATATACTTTTTCTAAAAGTATTCTAATGGTTTCTTTGGAGCAACTTCAAGGGAAATTTCTACTTTCTTTTTTATGTTTCTAATCTGGGTAGCCTAACACCATAATATTTTGAAGATGTTCTAATGGTCTCTTTAAATGATCAACTAATGAGCAAAGTATTCTAGCTATCCTATGCCAGAACCTTTGCTCTGATACCATATGTAACAGCCCAAACTCGATCAGGATATTGTCCGCTTTGGGTAGGGATGCTCCCATAGCTATGGGCCCCACACACTCCCCTCACGGTTTTGTTCCTCATGGTAGGGATACTGGCCGAAGCCTCCCACACTCACCCATGAAAACGCGTCCTGATGGGAAGGAGAGTCCATCACCTTATATAGGCTAGGAACATCTCGATCCCAGCCGATGTGGGACTTCACAATCCACCCCCCTTGGGGGCCCAGCGTCCTCGCTGGCACACCGACCCGAGCCTGGCTCTGATACCATATGTAACAGCCCAAACTCGATCAGGATATTGTCCGCTTTGGGTAGGGATGCTCCCATAGCTATGGGCCCCACACACTCCCCTCACGGTTTTGTTCCTCATGGTAGGGATACTGGCCGAAGCCTCCCACACTCACCCATGAAAACGCGTCCTGATGGGAAGGAGAGTCCATCACCTTATATAGGCTAGGAACATCTCGATCCCAGCCGATGTGGGACTTCACACAATGGATTTGGTGATGATCTTGAAAATAACATTGCATAACTCGATTGGTCCAAAATCTCTCAACTCCTCAGGATTATCCTTTTTTGGAATAAGGACAATGAAAGTATTATTAACCTCTGCAATAAGAGATGGATTATGCCAAAGATTCGATATAAACTCACAAACTGAAGGACTCACATGATCCCATTGACTCTGATAAAACAAAGCATTCATACCATCAAGACCTGGAGCTTTAAAAGTCCCCATACTAAATAAGGTCTGCTTTATCTCCTCAAAATTAATTTCTCTGTTTAGACCTTGTATATAGGATGACGGAACAAACGGGTAGGAAAAAATACATTGAATTGGGGCACAAACTGTTTGCTCCTCTCTAAACAAATTCGAATAATATTCAGTTGCTAGGATTTTAATCCGTTCGACCTCATACACCCATAATCCTTGATCATCCTTAATCGCCCCAATGAAATTCTTTTTGCGTCTTCCATTTGATCGTTGGTGAAAGAATCTGGTATTCTTATCACCAAAAACTTGCCAGTCGCTCCTAGCCTTCTGAGCCCAAATGAGATATTCTTGTAAAAGGACATCATCAAGATCTTTCCATAACTCACGTTGCAATTCCATCAGAGGAACGGGTGACGCACCTCTAGCTTATACCCGGTTAATGCCTTCAAGCCGCCGAAATAGCATCTTCTTCCTTGCTTCAGTATGCCCGAAAACCTCCCTATTCCATGAATAACAAGCATTAGAACAAGCCTTCATATTAGCATTCCAGGCTTCATTACAGGACCAGTTATTCTTCACAAAGCTCTCGAATTGATCATGAAGAACCCAAGCCGCAATAAATCTAAATGGCTTTTTAACTCTTCCACCAACTTGATCACCCACCGTCCTCAAGAGCAGCGGCCTATGATCTGATTTATAGAATGGTAAGTGAGTGATAGTAGCTTCTGGGAAAAGGGACAACCAATCATCGTTCCCCAAAATTTCTCTCAATTCGGCTTTCGACGTCGGATCGCTTCCATGTAAACTTTGGCCCTTTAAAGCCAATATCATAGACTTGTAAATTCTGAACAAGGGAGATGAACTCCTTATTGGCTGAGCCTCCCCCATGAATAGATGAACGATCAGAAACCAGTAAAATAGCGTTAAAATCTCCGGCCAAACACCACGGCCCTGAAATTTGAGAGTGAATTTTTTCTAATTCCCTCCATAAAGAACGCCTACGCTGAAAAATTACATAAATTGTAACTGTCTAACATTATTAATAATCAATAAAAATAAAAGAATTAAAAGCTTTTTAAGTGAAAGAATTTTTACTCCATCAGATACATACATCAGGTGGAATACATTAGAGAGAGGTGAATAAAAGATTACTCGAACTGTGACAGCCTATGGTGGAATATATTGGCTTTCATAATTAAAAGGTTTGTTTTGGTTGAACTGACGGATGCTATTATTTTAATTGTTTGAAAAAAAATAAATATATGTTGAAAGGAGGAAACAAATAAAGCATAAGTGTATAGTGTAAAAAAAAATGAGGTGAGAATAGGTATTTGTGGGAAACAATTTTCTCATCTCAAATCTCTTTACTTGGAGTTGGGGTTGAGGTAGGGAGGGGGAGGATTTTGGAAGGAAAAGAGGCGTGTAACCCACCCACCTTTCCATCCTCACCCATTTTCTCTCCCATCCAAGTAGAGAAAAATATTCTCCCTTCCCATTTTCCCTCCATCCAAGCAAACCCTAATACTATGTTTGGATGGAGAGAAAAGTTGGGGGAGAAAAAAAATGGAGGGGAGAAAAGTAGATAGAGAATATTTTCTCTCCTTGTGTTAAAATGGAAGGGAGAAGAGTGAGGGATGAGAAAATTGATGATATTTACGGTGACAATAATAACTCTGTTTAATTTTTACCCAATTTTTTCCAAGTAATACCATAAAAAATAATTCTAAATAAAAAAGTAACACAATTGAATTGAGGATTAAGGTCATATTAAAATATACTTTAATGTTGCGGTTTCCATCGCGGCCACTGCGGATGATGTTGCGGTTTCCATCATCATCTGTGACTTCACGGCTGCCGTTGGTGACGTTGTGGTTTCCGTCAATGTTGGTGATTTCTCAATAGCTGTCAGTGATATTGCGTTTTCCGTTTTCGTCAGTGACGTTATGGCTGCTGTTAAATAAGTTGTGTTTTTTGTCGTTGTCAGTAATGTAGCAGTTTCTATCGTCGTTGATGATGTCACGACAGCAGTTGATGACATCGCAATTTTCGACGTCATTGATGATGCCGTGGCCGCCGTCACTAACGTCGCAATTTCTGTCGTCATTGATGATGTCGCGCCCGCCATCATTAAGTCACGGTTTCCGACATCGTTATGTTGCGACCGTCGTCAGTGAAATCGCGGTTTCCGTCTTCATTGACGATGTCACGACCTTCTATATATATTATGGGTGGTGGATAGGTGGCAAACTCAAGCCTTCAATAATAGAAAAAATTCTAATATATGAAAATAACTTTTTTTGTTGAACAATTTATTGGATACAATTTTTTTAAAAAAAAAAAACTTTTAAAATTGTAAATTATTCACAAGTTATAATATTATTGTTTCAACATTATATATTATGAGACTCATGGAGGGTTAAATAATCAAATGAAGATGCAAAAATAAAAGGATTTGGGTGGGGGAGCAATAAGGTAGTGTTGGGAGAATGTTGGATAAGTAGTTTTCTCCCCAAAATCTCTCCAATATTTGGTAGAAAATTTGGAGAGAAAACTTTATGAGATCCACCTCCTACTTTTCCTCCCTATTTTCTCCTTAAAATCCACTTTCTCCCCCATTTTCTCCTCTATTTTTCTCCTTTCCCAAATTTTCTCTCCATCCAAACACACTCAAAGTGATAGATAGTGTCAAGGTTTTTTTGTTTTATTTCTGTTATGTGAATAATAAATGCCCAAATTTGACTAACAAATTTACATAATGTAAAAAGACAAATAATTTGGGTCATAATTTATGAATTTCGTCCTTCAACATATTTTTTCCTAGAAAAAGCTTTTCCATAATGTATAAACATCAAGAGTCGAATGATACATCCTAGAACAAGATTTTTGAGTGTTCTCTATGTTAACTCCAAGCAACATTTACAAATTATACAGAAAATGTAATGAACTCCTAAACGATTTTCGTATACTTGTATCAGAACAAGCCGTATTTAATCATCAAATGACAGGCCCATTGGGTTGAAAGAAAGCTCTTGAGATCAGATCGTGAAATTAAACACAGTCGAGCAGCAACTTATTACCACAGGCGATTGTCAATCACTGCAGAAACAATGGCCTTCAGCGTCTCCTGCATAGTATTGAAACATGAGCATCGCTGCATATTGTTGTTCCCAGAAATGACGCATAGAGAAGTGAATAAGTACCGTAGAATGATCTTTAAGACCAAGAGAGAGCACTAATGGCTTAGAGGAGCCAGATGAACTGTAAAACAAGAATGGCATTGCGAATACTGTTATATCAAGAAACACAGATGCTAAAGAGAAGTCAAATACCACGAGTGTAGGGGCTAAAGATAAAATACGGAGGAATTCAATGTAATAGAATGAAACTCATTTCAATCTTAAAACTGAGGTTGACATCGTACGAAGATAAGGGCATGCATTCTTGGAATATATTCATGCGTAAGTTACAGTTTTGACGATGACCTCCCAAAATTCGGGATAATGCGTATTAGTAATTTTTAAAATAGTTTCTCTTGCCAGAGTATACCAACCTCATGTGTTCAATTAGCTGACGCGCACATGCCTCTAACATTTGCTGCATCATAACGATCAGAGAAGATCAGGAACAACCTCATACAAAGCAAAAGAAAAACAATGTCATAGGTCGACTTACCTCATCCCGTTTGCCAAAAATAACAGACACATTGAATGTTGGATTAATTGACATCCCTTCTTCCTTTCTGGCAGAGGAAAAAATATGTGAACATGCATGTCTTCCATTTGAATACTTTCTGGAAGCCTACGATAGCTCTAGGAATCCAAGATGGAAAGGGGGGAAATGGATTACGAAAGCACTAATTTAACTTTCCTCCCCTAAAAGTACCGCAGCATTTTTTAAGAAGCATAAAACTTCATATCTACTGTAAGTCTATAATCCAATGAAAACTTTGCTTTTGAGCCACAATTTTGCTTCAAAGACCGTGGACTTTGCAACTCTGTTGGTCCTCAAAAACACTATACTTGGACGCATTTTGCGTTTCTAGGAACTACTTACAAGCCAGACAAACACAGCTAAGGCAATTACCCAAAACAAGATGCATGGTCATGGTGTGCAATTAATTTTCTTAGTCTATACCATTTTCAGTGGCAGAATCCTAGTAGGTACGCGGGAGTTGTGAAATTCCATAACTATATACCATCCACAGAGTTGATCGTTTAATCTTTATATAGGATAAAGATTTACTTTGAAAGTTTTTGGGACTAGTATCACTTCATTTCTAACCAAACACAGTAAGAAGTGATGCCATGTGTAACATTCGCAAGTAACAAAGGAAAGTACCAAGACTATTAAAAGGACTAAATCAGTAAACGGTGTAAACAATATTAAAAAGAATCACTCTATGCACGGAATTATAAAAGAACACTGGAAGGGGGTTTCCAACTCAGGATACTATTTCTAAAGAAGAGTTGTGGTTGGTGGTTTCCAACTTTCCACGCACCAGCATTATATCTTCAAAAAACGCAACAGAGTTCTTAGCTACTGTTGAAAGGGCAAGTTATGTGGTTCTGGCATCACTAAAATTGCTCCAATTTTTTATCTGATCTGGAAACCTATTAAGTTCATAAGTTCAATCATAGATGAACAACCATAAAGGTGCATTTATTGATGTAAAACTGATGTTGATAGAGGAATATGATAGATTAGGCAATGTTCAATAACTTACAAATTAACTCAGAATTAGTCTATTTTCAAAGAACTTTTTTTTGGGCCTAAAAATCATATCCAACAAATAATTTAAGGCAAGATATTGCCCTAGCTCAAACTGACCTAGCATGCAGTATTGTCCCCATGGTTCCTATTTGGGTAGCAACAACCTGATACAATCAAAAGTTAGAATTGTACTCATAGAAACATGCAAAGTGCCTGTTCCCATCAGCATTCAGCATTCAGCACTCACCAGAAAACGATCTTCATAACTTGAGATTAGTATCTCTGTTTTGTTTCCCTGACAAGTAAACAAATTTTAATATCAGTACATAACTATAAAAAAAGAAATAGCAAATGAAACGTAGTACGACATCAGTGAAAGGTAGCCCTGGAATGCTAAGTTCAGTTACAGCTTTGCATGCACAAGCTAACAAATCATATTAATACTTTTCAGCATGAAGCACTCTTATATTGTAATATAAGTCTTTGACCTTTAATGTCTAGATACACTGGGATGACCAGAAAATTAAATCAAGATATCAAATTTTAAGTTCCACTGCACACTACATACATTATCCATTGAGAATTGGGATTAATAAAACATAGACGATCAACCAAAAAGAAATGGTAATACCTCACTTTAAATCGTTCCTCAAGGAACACAACATACCATTGAGCTCTACTAGATTAATAAGGAAGTTTTAGAGGATCAGTTCCTCTAGAGTGCAAGGTTCACTCAAGAAAACAATATGGTAATGGGTTGTAAAATAAGAAGAAATCAGTTGTTATAACAATATGCAAATTCAAGTACTGCTTATGTGCAGCGATGGGACAAAAGAAACGCCGGTAGTGGAATTGACAAAAACACAAACAGCTTATGGGCAGGATCAATACTTAAGTAAAACCCAGCACTATGTAATCTTCACCGCCTACTAATCCAAAATTGTATACGTCGTTTAGATATTGACATGGTAAAGAGCCTATGGTTTGCCAGAGGAAAGGGGATTACCTTGATAGTGAGAGAGAAATGCTTGTGGGGAACAGGAAAAGGAGGAGAAGTCATGGTAGGAGAGCGGAAGCAAAATCAGAAGGTGGAGAAGACACAGTTGGCGGCAACGAGAAAGCTTTTGAATCAGAGCGCGGAGCTTTGGGTAGAGGTACTCCTCCCCGTTTTTTGCGCAGACAAGAACAATCCCTAGACCCCGATTCTTACATGTTACTCCCTCTTGTCCTTATTATAAGGCACTAACTAACAAAATTTTTGGTCCTTATTATAAGGCACCAACCGCCACATTAATTACATTTTTCCTACTTTACCCTTGTCATTAAAGAATGTTTATAGTTTAAAATGTTAAGTTGTATCATTTAATGAAGGGTGAAGTTGGAAAATATGGTCAATTAAGCCTAGATTTAAGGACCCAACTACCATTCCTTGGTTTGTGAGAATTGGTAGTTGGTGCCTTATAATAAGGACCAGAGGGAGTAGTTAATAGGTAAAATAGGTAATATTGTTTAAATTAAGGTACTTAAAACATTTATTATATTGATTCTTACATTTTGATAGTATTGCGAACCAAAAAGAATTCCCATGTTACATATTATTGATCATATTATTGATCGAAAGGAGTAGTAGTATAGTACTCTTCCAGTCCTAAATATAACCGTTGGATACCGATAGATTAAAAAGCAAGAGAATTCTTTGTTCAGCATATGATGGTTTCTAATGATTAAATTCTAATTTTCATAAAGTTCATTGTTTCAATCTTTTATGAGGTTGATTGCATCCACAATAAGAGAATCTCATTACCTCAAAGTAATTATCTTGGCTGCATACCTAGGGCTCGAACTCAAAACCACTGGTTAAGTTATAACAACTCACAACCAAATGATCTAAATGCTTGGTGGTAATGTCATGTGCTTTTAAGTAACTTAACTAATATAATGATCATACTTACACTTAAATACGAGACTAGAAATTAAGTTATAATAGCTCCTGGGATGGGAATCATAAGTAAGTTTGCTTGAGAAATGATTCTCTGAATGCAATCAACCTCATAAAAGATTGAAACAATGAACTTCATGAAAATTGGAATTTAATCCTTGGAAACCATCACATGCTGAATAAAGAGTGGATTGTTGATCTTCAACACATTAACAGAGATAATAACTTTAAAACTGATATTCTTACTAAGCGAGCCTTGGAGATGTCTTTTGGATTCCATTTACTTCCTTTAGATGATTTTTGTTTATTTACTTCTTGTAATAATGTGGTATAGATTTTACTGTTTTCTACTTTATAAAAAAAATTTATAATGGCTCCTAAAACTATTTTGGGAGCCTCTCAGATCATATCTAAATGATCTAAATCATGTAAATCAAATATGAATGGTGAATATTTGAAATTTTAACACTGGCGAGTTTAGAATAAATTTTAATATATATATATATATTATTTTATATATTAAGAGTAATCTTTTAAATAATCGTAATAATAATGATTAGATTTCCAACTCTGAACCGGTTTTCCTCCCATGGGCGCTCCACACAAAGAGAGGCTTCTGAACTGGAGGGAGACACGGGCCACGGTGAAGGCCCAAGTTTATCTACATCCACTATTATAATTTTTTTAAAAGAAATAAAATTTATAATTATCAATAAAAAAATAATAAATAAACACCTTCCAAATTTTAAAATCACACACATTGGTTATTTGCAATTGTGA
Organism: Mimosa bimucronata; assembly: GCA_037074515.1. Lineage (NCBI taxonomy): Eukaryota > Viridiplantae > Streptophyta > Magnoliopsida > Fabales > Fabaceae > Mimosa > Mimosa bimucronata. The sequence continues at coordinate 5,057,522 of CM073437.1, forward strand.
ATATCGTTATTTAATTAGTGAAAAATCTTCCAATTTAAAATTTTAAAATTCAGAAGTTATTTATCTGTCATTTTATCATGTGAATAAGTTGAAACATAAAACCCCTGATTTTACACCATAAAACAAAAAGTAAAGCCTATCAAATGAGGTGTCAAATTGGGTGTTATTTAATGTATCAGTGTCTGTGAAGGTAAGCCACTAAGGGGATTCATGGCAAACATGAGCGGAGGTACCAGTGCTGGAGCGGAGTTAGCGGCCATCCTTTGGGGTCTGAAATTGACGTGGGAATTGTGTTACAGAAAGGTAGTGCTCGAGAATGATTGTGAAATGGTAGTCAATTGGTTGCAAGGGGGTTGGTGAATGATACAGACTTTTCTAGGTCGGGAGCGGCAGATTATCACACAAACATGCCCCAGACAACGGAACCAGGTTGCAGAACGTGGGAATTGGGGTGTGGAGTTGGGTCAGAACTACTGAAGTTTATTGAATGTTTGCTGCATGAGGAAGCCTTTGTATCTTTGAAGTCTGCGGACTTTGCTTAATTTCTGTTGAATTACTTTATGTTACCAAAAAAATGAAATAAATAAATAAATAAACTACAGTCTCAGTCTCGAGAACAGATAGGAGGTATGTGACTACGTGCAACACGGTTTTTTATATCAGGGTCAGGGAGTGTGAGAGTGTGTGTATGTCACTTCTAAAAATTAAAATTAATACGTATTAAAAAACACAAGTTGCATCTATCACTTTTGAATAGTATTGAAAATTATTCTTATGATACTAAATATAAGACATATTTATCTAATTTAATTATATTAAGATTGTTAGTTGGGTTGGTTATAATCATATGAAATTATCAAAATAGCTAATTGCCCATATTTATCCCACCCTCCTTCTCTTACTTATTTATTTTTTAGAATCATCAATAGGAATAGTCTAAAAAAAAGTTAAGAGGAAATGGGAAGAAGTTTTATTATTTAGAATTTAGAAACAAACCCACATTTTTAAATAAATCTTATATTAAAGAAAGGAAGAGTACATTATTGTTGTTGGTGGTGGTGGAAGTAAACACACCAGCTGTTGGCAAAAAAAAAAAAAAAGTAAATACACCAGCTGCCTCGGTTAAACCAAGTTGAGAATAATCAAGTGATTAATAAACTGTAGTTAAACTTTTCGTTGAGATGAGGGAGTGATTTGGATGGCTGATGATGAACCCTGGAGGGACATGATCGAGTCAGATCAATCTAAAATGTTATAGACACACATTAGGCTTGACTTTCGAGTGGTTAAGATCTAATTAAATTAAGAATGGGAGGTCAGTCACGTGGTCACCTACCACCACGCTGACGGGGTTGTGCAGCACGTGTTAGCTACATTAGCACTTGGTATTCAAATAAAATTAAAAAAATTCCATATCTTTTTTTTTTGGTTCAATAAAGGAGAGTGCCAAGTTTTGAACCCTTGACTTGATTGATAAAGCTAAGTTGCTCTCACCATCAAGCCAAGGTGTCAAATGGCAAAATTCCATATTTTTTGCTCTTTCGAAAAAAGCAGATATATATATATATTATTAACTAAAGCATGCATTAAATATTAATACCTCACCTCCTCTAAATTACTATTTTGCATATTTCAGGAAAATTACTTTAGTTGTATATAACACATGGATGTTAATTTTCATATGATGCCCTTTTAGATCATCATATACCATCATTAATATGTGCAACCAATATAAATATTTTAAAAATAAAGTACAAACTTATGATTTAAAGTAAATGAATGTTTCATATTTAAAACTAAACCAAGTCTGTTGTCTAACTTTTATATTTAATCAAGATCAGAGTTAGTACCCTTGGTTAAATTATTAGAGCAAGTAAAAAAATTTGCGCTGTTCTAAAAAATAAGATTTTGACTTTACCTCATAAATTTTCAATTATTTTATTAAATTCTCCATATCAATTATATATATCAAGAGGGTTTTTATTGCTGAGTAATTTCCAATACAATTTGCTAGATGAGTTACTTTAGGAAAAAAAATCAATATATGTACGTCTGGCATATAATTAAGTCAACTAATTTATTTAATATTCACAAATCAATCATCTAATTCTTCAAGATGAAGGGGGTAATATAACAAAAGGAAATTCAACTAGACGCCATATGAATAGATAACAGATAATGTCTCTGTTAGGAGCCTAGTACAATATCCTTTAATTTCTGCTCAACACTATCATCATCAACGGTCATTCTCCTCTTGTTCTTGTCTTTTAGTATATTATCCTCTCCATCATCAGTTCCTTCTCTTAATCTCTTCTTATATGTTGAATAACTTGATTTAATAACCAGAAATTAAACATGGAAAGTCATAATAATGACGCCTCCGATGGAAGTTTCAAACGGGCTTACAATCTTTAAACTTTGTTATGAGTATTTTTAGACCAATCCGAGTATAGGTCCTGTCGCACGTGTAATAATAGTTTTTTTTCTTAGGTCTTATTTTATGTGTGTGATATATTTTCAGATATTCCATCTGGCCCACAATAACATATCATCTGACCCGTCATATTGTAGGAATTGATAGAATAGCATATGATTACTGTTAATAATGCAGTATTTCAGGAGTTTGAAATTAAATCACACACATAAAATATGATTACAGTATTTCAGGAGTTTGAAATTAAATCACACACATAAAATATTACTGCATTATTAACAGTAATGATATGCTATTCTATCAATTCCTACAATATGACGGGTCAGATGATATGTTATTGCGGACCAGATGGAATATCTGAAAATATAGTAATAGACTAATAATTACTTAAATTATTTTATCCCAATCAATATAAGGAATCGAATTTGTATCACGAGATTTTTTTTTTCCTCTCTGAATAACGAGGTAACTTTTCTATAGGAAGCTGCCTTGGATCTGATCCGCACAAAAACATAAGTCTCTGTTATACCTTTTGAAAATACATAAAAATAAAGAAGGGATAATTGCACTCAGCTTTTAAGTAAGAAATTTAATATCAAATATGTCACAAAGAGTTGTTAATGATAAGTTGACAACTAATTAGTTATTGTTAACAAGTGAAAAAACTGTCAACGGGACCTGTCTGATATTAATTATTTTACTTGGGATATAAGTATAGTCGTCCCAATGAAAAAATGAAAGGGTACGGTAAATGCATATTTAAATCGTACTCACACTCGCTGTCCATTTTCGGCCATGATATTGCTGTACCAGGCAAATTAACATAATGGTGTTACTTTTTTTTAATGCGTGTGGTTAAACACGTTTTAGGCGTATGCATGTAAAAAAAGATTGTTATTAATGACCTCTCACTGTACGTGTGTTTGTTTACTGGAAAATGCAAGGGCTTCTTCTATGGTCATGTCTCACTCGGCCTCCCTCTTCAACTCTACCATGATCGTCAATATAAGTGCATATCTGACAAACTTGAAAAAAACTGTTTTTTTGGGTCAAACCTATGTTTTAAAATTAGGGTAGACAAACACTCTCAACTTTTCCAGAATAGCTTTTAATTGTCAAAAACTAAGTTTCAGTTAAGCCAGACAAACACTCACATCTTTTCCAGAATAGTTTTTTTGCCTGAAAACCTAGGTTTGAGGCAGAAAACCTAAGTTTTGTCAGAAGCTATTTTTTTTATAATTTCAGAAGCTATTTCACATAATTTTTCCTCTAAAAACATTTTTTCAGTTTTTTTCTCAAAAGCTATTCTCCAAAAGCTAATCCAAACAGGCCCTAAAAATAATTCGAAAGTTGACTTTCGTCATCTCATTATCTTTTTTGTTTTTTTTTATGAAAATAGACGTTAATGCACAAAAAATTAAGGAATACTGTAGTAAATGTATTTTGACAGTACAAGTAATTTTTAATTACTTTGCTGCGCATTAAAAAAAATAAAAAGTTGGGTATATATATATCTTTAGGTTTGTAAAAACTAAATAATCAATTGCTAGAGTCCATTCTCCAACATCTCCATGATCTATCTCTGGTGGTAAATAAATTAAAGGGTTAATACAATTCTTTTGATATTTGAACTTTCACCCAATTTTAGTTTTAGTCCCTGAACTTTCAAATCGGTGGTTTTAATCATTGAACTTTTGGTCAGTTTTGGTTTTGGTCCCTGAACTTTGTGTCATTTATAACTATTGGTCCCTGATTTTTTTAAGATTTTTTAAGTTTAAGGACCAATGACCAAAATTGATTGAAAGTTCAGAAATAAAGACCAAAATTGACTGAAAGTTCAAGGACCAAAACTATCGATGTTAAAGTTCAGGGACTAAAACCAAAATTGACTAAAAGTTCAAGGACCAAAACCATCTATTTGAAAGTTCAAGGACCAAAACTGTCTATTTGAAAGTTCAGGGATCAAAACCAAAATTAAGTGAAAGTTTAAAGACCAAAAGTTGTATTAACCCTAAATTAAATTCCAGCTTCTTATTTAATAACTCTCGACAAAAATCACAAAAAGGATTCTTGGCGTGGAAGTAAATGGAAGTTAAGAATGTCATAACATTTTTTAATGAGTGGGGAAGGGAAAGGGTAATTAATTACTCAATTAGAGACGTTGAAGGCTGAATGAACGGACATCAAGGAAACACGGTATACATAAATAAATTATATTAAAGTATGCAAAATTTTGCAAACTTTATATCACACATAAATGATTTTCATTAGGCCTATTGGCTTAATTAAAGATTTATTAAAATTGAAGGCCTAAATTTAGATTTAAGTATTTTAATTGAATTCATTTGGGATTCTTCCTATTAGTAAGCTCTTAAAATGATTTCAAACCATAAATCTTATTCTCGGTTAATTAAATTTTTAATCCATAAATATAAAAAAAACTAATAATACCTATTAATATATAGTAACTTGAATAAATGCTATAGTTTAGAAGAATGTAACATATAGTTTAAAAAAACAGTAAAAAATTGTTTATAAGGTTGCGAAAATATTATAAAAGTATAATTTCATATAAATAATAAAAAGTAGGGTGTGTGGAATGGAGTCCAAACACGTGCTGCACAAATCCTCGCCCCTAGTTTTGGTGGGTTGTGGGTATCCGCGTGGCCATCGTACCCCTCACTTACCTCATTCTTTTCCTAATCCCTCTCTAGTTTACTATAATTAGCTAGCTCACTTTAAATTCAATTTTAGTGTTTGGTGTAAATTTGTTTCAAAGTTTTTAGTTAATAGCAACATTGTTGTGAAAAATTATTTAGGTTTAAAGCTGTCCCGAAAATGTTATAACAAAACATCGTTTTTATCTTGCTGCTATAGATGCTAACATTTAATGAAATTTATTTTATGGGATTTTTTGAAATTTTGGAACAGTATCATCCCTAAGCAAATACTTTTCGCAACAAATACATGCACTTTAATCCCTAAATCATGCGGAGCCGCCTAATTGATTGGTGTCCATCAACCATTTTAAAGTTTTCATACGCATCCTTTAGATTTATTTTTTTAAAAAAACGGTTGATGAATAAAACCCACTGGAGGAAATTAAGTTTATCATCAATCGAAAAACCAGTTTTGTAATGTGGAATGAAAAAACCAAATTAATAAAGGTGAGGACCATACATGTCACCTTTCTTGAGTTAGCTGTTGGGAATGAACACCCCAATATGCATGTGCCATTTCCTAATTCCAATCAATAAGTCGGTCAACGTAGAAACCTGCCGGCCTTCTTTGCCCCCGTCAACGCAAACGCACCCCCTTCTTTCTCCCTTCACCCATTTCCTCCACACCCTCGCATATACTTATTTACTACTAGAAATTACTTAATTAGGTTTAATATAATATTTGGTCAGTAAGTTTGCCCCCATTTTACTTTTAATCTCTAATCTCTCAAGTTTTAAATAAGAGTTCTTGGTCTTCTTATATTCATTTTACTTAAAATAATGATCCCTAAATGTCAATAAAAACATATACAGTATTGCCCATAAAAGGATAAAAACTTTTATTTAAACTTGAGAGACTAAAACATTTATATATTATCTGTTCTCTTTTTTATTTTTCCGCACGTATATAATACACTTAATTCTTATAGCAACGACAAAAAGTCTTGCTAACTTATCTCTGTGATATGCCTGCACATACTGCAATTGCAATTCATTGTTTGGCATATCCCATATCTAGTTTACACATATCACACACAGATATATAGATCCGACGCATCTCTATATTTTATTTAGTTGCATGAAATATGTAGTATCGATGTTTTATTCCTTATGGACCGGGTCATGGGTATGTATGAATCATATTATATAGGTTAATTAATTATTGTTAGTTTGGATTATTTATACGACCAGGAGGGAGTTTGATTTATTATGCCGTTTTGTCTCTTCCTCTATTTTAATCTTGCAAAGATCATTTCACGTGAATGTGAATCTTTATGCTTAGCCTTAAATTTAGCCTGTGAGTTGAGCACATGCAAGTGACTCGTTAAACCCCGATTCTCGCCAAATGTTTGTTCTTTTTCCCTCTCTCAATTCAGGTATAGGCTCTCGAATTATCTCTCTTATTATAATTTTGTTATGAATCTTATTATAATTTTAAAAATTATCTTTTAAATTGCGTTAGGTGTGTATACATAAGCCAGTATTAGTAACTTGGATTATAATACCAATACAATTGACTTGAATATTGCGTTAAAGATAAACACTTACTGTTTTTTGTGAACAGAATTTTGTATTCTGATTAGCTGGATGGATCCTTTTTACATCAAAGTGTTTGAAAAACGAGGCTCACTATTTAAAAAGTTACTTTTCTAGAAATTTTATATTTTTTTATGTATACATCATATCATGTACTATTAATTAATTTAGGGGCGGTATGAACAGGGCACAGACACGCAGACGTATCCATGCTTAGAACTTTGTTTATTTATTTTCCCCCAACAGAAATCCTAATAAATAATACAGAGAGGGGGATAAAAGTTCAAGACTCCAGTGAAAAAAAGGGTAAATGTTTAAAACATAAGCTGCCAGACGGCACAAGGCCAGATAAAACAAAAACAAAAAACGTGAAAACATGACAGAGAGGGAAAAAAGAGGAAGATATAGTCACAATGCAAGATCCCAATTGCCAAGGAAGAGAACAAATTAGCCTATGCTTTCCACGACTGTCACCTGAACCACAACTCTTACTAGCAATATTTTATATCTAGACACAAGGTACACACTGAAATTTATACACTCGCCTTAAAATTATCCTTTTTAATTCATCTTTCATCCAAATTAAAATTAATCAGTACTAATTGTGCTGTAATGATGTGATTAAAGATGAAAAGGGAAACAATCTCCAAGCCTCTGTGCTTGTTCTCATACGTGTAGACCCTGTGTGTCTAGCTGGACTTCAAGGAACTTAGTCTAGAGGATGATGACTTGCACTTATGCAAAGTTATTGTATGGAATTAATTAAGTTGGTCAGGTACGACTATAACAGTGATAAGCATGATTACTAGGATATAATTTTGTATAGCAACGATGGTCTATAAGGAGATTATCTCGATGAGCTTGAAAATTATATTGTTAATAATGAGAGAAAATTTATGAAATATATATCCTTGCAAAACCAACACTCAATAACGCCTATTAGTCTCCACTCTGGAGCTCATGAAGACCCCTTTGTTTTTGTAATGTAATCTAGACTAGTTTTATTGCTTTTTTTTTTTTTTTCCCGCTGTATATAACAGTAAAAGAGTGAGTAAACAGGGGACTCGGTAAGATATCAGATATGTTTCCATGATCCTGCATTTAATAATTAAAAGAGCTACTAATTCCTTTAACCTATTTGGCGTCCCCTTCACATATCTTTTATAAAAGGCATTATTTGTGTGTGTGTGTGTGTGTGTAAATAACTAAATATTGTGTTGTGTTTGCACTTGCACAGTGAAGCGAGAGTTTACCCGCAAATGACGACTTTGACCGTAAAAGGCTGACTCACTCCATCTATAAAAATCACTCTACCATACTCTCAATCTTCGCCTGCAAGCCAATATTCCCCCTTCTCCATCTCCATCTACCTCTCCTCTTCTTCTTCTCCTCCTCCCTCCCCAACACTCTCTCCTTTAGATTCTGATTTCACCTTTGGTTATTCAGAAGCCATATTGCCTGCAAATGGGTCTGTTGCCGACGGTGGAGAACTGGGCCGCCGAGGTGGAGGAATTCCGCCGCACCGTGGTGGCTTGCGCCGCCTTACACCGGAGGAAGGACGAGGAGGGATTACCCAAGAACCCTCTTCCTATGGATGTGGTTGATGGGGATGAAGGAAGCATGGTTTGTGTCACAAGCGGAGTTTCCTATTTGGGTATGACTCTCGCCAATCAACTCCTTCTTCACGGTTACTCCGTTCGAATCACCGTCCACAACTCTGGTATTCCTCTTTTCCTTCATCTCATTTCGATTCTCTCTTCACATTAATCAGTTTACCAGTTTTTAATTTTTAACATCTTGATTTCTTCATGTCCAAATCACTCTCTCCATTTTTCCTTCTTTGGGCATGCGTTGTTGTTAACTCAACATGTACAACTGAGTCTAACTGGTTGTTCGATGGTGTAGAACAAAAAGAAATTAGAATCTAATTTAGATTTTAGCTGGGGATTTTGATCTTGAAAATGACAAGCAAGAGAATATAATATATGCGTTTGGTGGTTGGTTAGGTTAGGTTTTTGTTCATGTCAAATATGGTTGAAAATGGAGAGCTTGAAATCACCGAGCCAAATGAATGTGACTGGTTCTGGGCAGGTATGTGAAACATAATAGGAACCCATAAATGTCAACAATCAATTCCTAATCTCTTTTTGCCGGTTCTTCTAGACTAGCCGCCCCACTTTCTGAAGAAAACTGTGGAATAAAAAATGAAAAGTTACAGGTAGCCTCTAAATTAGTCAAGAATTTGATCAAGAAAAAATATACAGAGGAGGTGTCAGTGCGGACATTAATGTTTCAATACCAAAACATGTGGGTTCATTAACCATTTTAATTGGAAGTTTCATAGTATAATGCTAACCGGGTTGGGTAGCTGCAACAAACTCTGCAGTTAAAACTTTTTACACGGCAACTTTGGAAAATTATGCATGGTGGGTTGGCACAGGATTGAAGCATTTTTAATTTTCCCCACAATAAGCTTCTTCTTTTTGGAAAATAAACAAGTCGGAAAAGAAAATGGACACGCTTTTTAACCCATTTCTTTTTCTCCCATTAAAATTTTCTTCAAGTGGAGCGAGCACAGTGGTTAGAGGTCAAGCATTAGTCATAATAATAATAGTAATGGGGGATAAGTGGGAGGGGGTCATCATCGTTGATGGCGATGAAAATATAGAAAAGGAACGAAGGTTGAATTGAATGCTTCAGATTTGGAGGAGGAAGAAACAGGGTACGTGTAGGAAATAAATAAGAGATCCTTGTCACTTTGTGTAGTAGTTAATGTTGGAATAAATCAAGAGTATGGGTCGTCGTATTAAATAAAAGTATTTCGATAAAGACTTGGCTACTACCATACCACCCTACTACAGAAAATGCTAAAAAAAGAATAATACATAATTGAAGTGAATGAATTTGGATGCAGATGACATGGAGAAACTGAGGGAGATGGAGAGGACACGAGAAGAGAAATTGGAGGTAGTGATGGCCAACCTCACAGATATTGAAAGCCTGCGCTGTGCTTTTGAGGGATGTCGTGGCGTCTTCCACACCTCTGCATTTACCGACCCTGCTGGTCTCTCTGGCTACACTGTAATATTCTCTCTCTTTCTTTATTCATTTATACCAGAATGCTTGGCCATTTATTGCTCCATGTGGCTAAACCAAAACCATTTCAGTACACAATTAATGCCTGCCACGTGCAAGTCAAGAAATGGCCATACTTCATCTTCTTCATGTAAATTCATGAAATTATTACAATGATCATGATGATGAACGGGGCTATATGCTGATTGTGTAAGTTGGGTTGGTGAGATGTGCAGAAATCAATGGCAGAGATAGAAGTAAGGGCGACACAGAATGTGATGGAGGCATGCGCGGCAACAGGAAGCGTAAAGAAATGCGTGTTCACATCTTCACTATCAGCATGTTTATGGCAAGAGCAAGACAATGCCCAGGTCATTAACCACTCCTCCTGGAGCTCTGAATCATTCTGCATTCACAACAAGGTATATATAATTCACAATAACCTATTATCATCTCACTTGCCCTTCCTTGTTATGTAACGACCTACTGATTGGTGTGTTTGAAATATGGCAGCTATGGTATGCATTGGGGAAGACGAGGGCGGAGAAGAGGGCTTGGAAAATAGCACAAGATAAGGGTTTGAAGCTCACCACCATATGTCCTGCCCTCATTACTGGCCCCGAGTTTTGCCGCAGAAACCCAACTGCCACCATTGCTTATCTCAAAGGTACACTCCACTATCCCAAAACCATGCCTCTTGCATCGTATTTGAGCCCTTTTCTTCAATTAATGAATCCTTCAAAATGTGCAGGGGCCCAAGACATGTATAAGCATGGCTTGCTAGCTACTGTGGACGTGGTCAAAGTAGCAGAAGCTCATGTTTGTGTTTATAAGGCCATGGAGGGCGCAGCTTCTGGCAGATATATATGCTTTGATAAAGTGATTGATAGCCAATTCCAGGCAGAGAAGCTGGCTAAGCAGACGGGTGTGCCTACCCACAAGATATGCGGCAATCACCCCAACACACTCTCCCACTCAATCACACTCTCTAATCAGAAACTGTGCAGACTTATGTCTAGGCCACTCACTTGTGCTAGCCAGTATTAGATGCGAATTTTGTTCCCTTAGCCTTCCTTTATAGTTTTGTTCGATAAGCGGGGTTCCCAATCATATGCCATGTTGGCTGTTGCTCTTCAGCTGTATAATTTAATTTTATTTATTTATATCTTGTTAGTCTCTCATCAAAGCTATTGATCTAACCTCTTCAGGCCGAATTGATCACGAACGTAACTGAGACTCGGCTGATTCAACAAAACCAAATTTTCAAAATGTAGTAGCTTCACATCGCTATTACAAACATAAAGTTCAAACACGTTCAAATGTTTACCGAATAACGAGTCAACAAGAATTGTGCACGTTTGAATTCCGACAATCACGTGTAGGGAAATATAAAAATATACAAACTCTAATATTTGACATTTCTAAAGCTAATATCCTTGTTATGCCAGGAATAAAGAGCAGGGTTGAACTTGACTGAATAACAAGAACAATGTAGATTTAAATAGATTAAACCAAGAGTTTGAGACTGAATTCTACACACAATTTATCAAAAATGAGTACGAACTTCTCCAAAACAAAATAGAAAACCAACTTTCCTCACAAGCATGGTGTTGGAATTATGCGTTTAAAATTAGCAGAGATAAAAAAACGACTTAGCAATATACCAAAAGTTGTACACAGTATACCACCCTTTCCACTTCTCGTTCCTTAAACAGAAGACGTAAAATGATGGCCATTGTCAAGGGTGACTGTCCATTGAATTTTATACACCCGCTTTGCAATTAACTTCAACGATAAAGTCATCAGTCATGCTCCATGAGGCTGAATGGAAAATCATGAATGAACCAATTATCCCACCATTACCACTTCTTAGAACTTGCACAGAAGCCGGAAATGATGAACATTATAAATGAGCGCATATTGAATTTTATACACTCTCAACTATATGTTTACAGTCACCTTCAAGGATGAAGTTCTACAGCTAAAAGGAAGAATGGGAAACCATGATTGGCCAAGCCTTCGATGCAATGTCTTCCCTCGCAGCCAATGGAAGAGGAATGGGTTGAATTGAACATCATGCAAACTATAATAAGTCAATCAGATAATCTATTCTGTATTAAACAATCGGAAGATCTGCTGTAATAAATTGAAAGTGAAGGAGAAAAAATCTATTTAATCCCCTGTTCATTTGAGACTGAATTTTCGGAAAACAGTATTCAATAACTAATACAAACACACTGCCACCAAATTATACCATTGCAGAAATTTCTTTGTTACAGCCATTGGTGCAAGTGAGTATCAAGGATAAAAAAGAAATACATAATTATTTTCTTAATCTAGTTTGTAACGAAATGATAAAAACTCACGAACAGAAGACATGTCCTATCCCCATGCTGACCACAAATATAAGTACGAGTGGTTAATGAAGCTTGTCCAATATGTTAAAACAAGAAATAAAAGCAAAGACAAGGCCTCAGAGATCTTGGTGGAAAAGAATCATCAGATGGGCGATGCCCATCAAGAGTAGCAAATATTTTCTAACATCACTGGCCAAACAAGTCAATGATCCAAAAAGCACCAAAAAACGAAAGAATAATTCAAACATTGAAAACAACACAGATAAATCGACATATGATGTTGTCAGAAGTAGCTGGTTGTATAATCATGTAATATCAGTGGGAATCCGTCTGATTTTCCATCATTCAACATCATATGTATAATGTCCATAGGCCAGGTAAACACGAGAAAAACTAGATTCAAATTATTGCAAAACGTATGGCGCACCAAAAACATATTAGATGTTGATGCCAAACAAAAATATGGGAGCCCTAAACCTATTTGCAGCTTTATGTGACAACAAAATCAATAATAATCAAACAGACCTTTCTCAAACATTCAAACATCAGATTGAAATCCCAGAAAAACTAATCATAAATTATATTCAAATCAAGTTCAAGCACAAGAAACGAAATTATTCAACACAGAATAATAATGTGCCTACCTTGTCACCGAAAAACCCTATTGAGAAAAAAAAGGTAGTCGGAGCTAAAGGCAGACGACATATACATAATCACATATATGTGCATAGGAAATTCAATATAGCCTAACGATAGATTCCTTGAACCAAAAAAAGGAGCAAAGAATTGCAATATTAGGCGGAGTCCTGTTATTTAAGGGAAAAAATAGATAAATTAGGGAATCAGAAATAGAACCGAGTCAAATGAGAATATGGCTCAGAGAGTTGCTATATGTGCTCAAAGAAGAGTCTTTTAAGACTCAACTCATACAAGAGGTGTCAGAAATAAGCATTGTTCATCTTCGCCAGCTTAAAATAATTAACAAAACAATACAAAATTCGCTAGAGATCGGGGGAAATCGAAATAGCATACACTATACAGGCGACATGAAAAATGAGAGGAAGAAGGTTAGTGAATGGACGAAAACAAAGAAATCGAATCTTTAAATAGGCAGCTCATATTAGGGTTTGGGTTGCGACTGTCCTGAAGAGACGGGTACTCGCAGTCACGTGAATGAGAATTAGGGTTTTTGAGGACGACTAATGGGAGTTTATAACCTTTTGCCAAGGGCCTTTACATCCAACCCTAATTTAGCCTGCGGATCAATTTGGGCCTACTCCTGGGCAGCTACTTTAGCTTCTTTTATTTGAGCCTTCTCCTGGGCCTAGAACCTTACAATTTCTCAGGTATGAAACTTATTGATAAGGAGAAAATTTATGTTGGGGGAGGTTTGTTTAGGTTGGACTAATTGGAATATGAATTTTAAGAAATTTTTGTATGAAAATGCTTTTTCACGTCATTTATGTCCGATTATCACACGAAAACATTTCATTAATATATTAATCTAATTTGTGGATTTTAAATATGATTATCATAAGTGTGAGGGAGAAAATCAAGAAAGCCCGCTTGCATTTTGTTTTCCCTATGTGAGGGGGAAAAATCAATACTCCGTGGGATAATGTTAGATTAAAATGTTTGTTTGTGATTGATGAAATTACTTAGTGTTATTGTAGATTAATTTAATACTATTATAGATTGGGGGAAAGATGAGGGAGATAAAGGAAGAGATGAAGGGAGAATAAGAGAGCAACCATTCTCATTAGCTGGTGAATGTTCCAGATACATAATATACGCCTCTATTTATAGGCATAATTTAGGGTTACAATATATCCGGAATAAATAATACAATATAAATACAAGGATAATATAGATAATGGGAGATATGAATATAAACATATGCCTTAAGCCTCTATTTATATGACCACGAACACGTCCATGTCCACGATTTGACTCGCTAATCACTAAATTCACTTCAGGTGGAACTTGTGATTTTTCATTAAAAGCTCATTATTTACTTTAGCCACAAGAAGACAAGAAATCAGTTCAGAGTATTTCTTGAAACCTTTTCACGGTATTGCTATTGTAGGAACACATTGGATGCGTGAAAAGCAGAGAATGTTTTCTCTAACTTATCTTGATCAGTAACATTTTCTCTACATAATTACAATTGAAAAATGATTCTAAATATTGCAGAGTTATACTCACTCGCATATTTAAAATCCTATAAACATAAATGCATCCAATCATAACGAGCTTTTGGAAGGATGACAGTCTTCCAGTGGTCACACATTTCTTTTAAATTGTTCCAAATAACAAGTGGGTCTTCTATGGTTAAATACTCATTTTTTAGCCCCTCATGTAAATGATAACGTGGAAAGATCAAGGCTTTGGCTTTGTCTTGATCAAATGTTTGATTGTCTTTCTTTGATGTGTCTTCAAGACCTTTAGCTTTAGATGGATTTTCACATCTAATACCCATGATAACTAGTTCTTTCTAGTAATGTCCAATGCCACAAACTCAAGTTTTGCAAGGTTCGACATAATTTAAATTAAAAATAAATGGAGATTATATGAAATTTCATTATAATTACAAAGAGTACGATTTCAAGTAATTTAACTATAACAATAAATTTAAATGATCTAATTATCACAATGATAATCAATTTGTTACAAACATATAGGTGAATTGTAACTGTATAAGTAAATAAATATCATGGAAGAAATCAATCAAATTTCATAATTGCACCAGAATAAAGACTTGGTGATGACTTCCGGCCATTTAATCTCTAGATAAAATATACCCGGCAAATATCATAATTATAAATAGTAAATAAATACATTTTTTTTCATAGTCTATAAACAACAATATTATAAATAATAATCAAATGCCTTTTTCTTTAAAAAAAAATACAAGCCCGAGTATCGAAAAATGGAGAAATTAAGCACATTACAAATAATAACTAGATTTGCGGAATCACCTGCCTTCAATTTAATATAGATTATAGACTTCCCTAATATACTCATATGGAAGATTTAGTTTATGACTAAATTGGTATCCCCGTCGTTGCTGTCACGATCATTTGGGAGGAAAACGAGAGAAAAAAAAAAACTACCATTCTTATTCATGTTATGGAACTGATTTTAAAATAATATTGTAGTGGTAAAAAAAATTGGGGAAATGAAATTCAATTACATGGTTTTTTAGATGATTACAAGAACGTAAATAAAACAGATCACCAGCAACCTAATAACAAATGCCGGGATGGTACAATGGTTTACAATAATTGAAATAACAAGATGAATACAGAGAATTTGAATACAAATGAGATGATAAACAAGAGAGAAGACAGGGAAGGTTTCAGTGGACGGGATCGATTGAATGCTCTTGAGTGTAAGTGTTTCTCTCAGGAATGTTCAGGTGTCCTTTCTCTAATCTTGTTCTTTGTTTTCTCCTCCCCAGATTTCGAAAATCTGTTCGCACAATTGTGGGAAGGTGGCTTCGCTTTCCTCTCCATGATCCGGCAGTCACTTCTCATTATAGGCTTCTTGGGAATGGGTCTTTCGAAAATATTGCACCATATGCGGGATCCTTAACCTCTCGTTCCTAATTTCTCTTCCTCGTGTCCACGAGTCCTATATTTAAAAATATATATGTTGCCTGGCTTTGGGCGTATCTATTGGCAAGGCAGCCTTCCGGTGGTACGGTGTTGTTTGGCCCAGGATGGCTGTTAGGTAGTTGGTCTTGGATCAGGTGTGTTGTTTCACAGTATGGGCTTGCTCTTGTTGACGTGTCTCTCAGGCCCAGGAGGAATGATGTCGTTCTTGGAAACAGGATGGAAATTTTGGGGGCTTACAAATATGTAATCATAGATGATAATGCCACTAGGGAAAACAATTAGTTGTACATTTATAAATATCTATCGCATAGAATCAAAGATGATAAGTCAATCAGGAACGCACCTTGGTTAGAAATTTGCGTTGGAAAGTATGAACTCACCGCAGATAGATAAATAGGTTCAAATCTTCGACATTCACAAGGAGGAGAGGACTTATTTTCTCTTATCATTAGTTTTGATTAGAGACTCGTAGTGATATGGATATCCACACAAATATCATATTCATAGCAAATACAAGAATTTTTTGCGAGTTAGTCCATAACGTTGGACAAGATTGGTTGATTTTTTAAAATGCGCTTCTTCACCATAATCAATAAAAGCACGTAAGGAAATAGGAGTATAAAGATTCCAAAGGCAAAAACTAGACTATCTAAGTAATAATTAACCTTGAAGTTGTCAAATGGAACGCGTTTCAGTGCTAAGCGGGATATGAGCAGGGAAGCGCTAATCATTAAAACTCACCGTTTCTTTCATTTTCCACTGAGCTCACTCGCGTCACCACTCACCACTAGGGGTGTCCAAGTTGTCCCAGTCCCGGCCCTCCTGTCCTGGTTCCGGAAAATTTAGGCCGGGAATTTCCCTTCCCGGAAAGTCCCGGGATCGGGAAATTTCCAGGACGGGGACGGGAACCGGGATTAGGGCCGGGAATCCCGGTCCCGGATTTTTTTAAAACGTTGATATTTATTTAGTTCAAGAGATGGACTTCTTTATATTTTAAATGTGGATATTTCTAATTAGATTTGATATATATTTTGGGTATATTTGGGGAGTCATTATGCAAAATTAAAGGAATTTATTGAGATTTTGGTAAGATATTAAGTAGGTGCATTATTTAGGGATTTCATTGTAAATATCACAGTTTTAATTAAATTAGAAATATTATAAGATAAAAAAAATATTAACAAAAAAAAATAGTGCACAAGGCTTAGATCTTTTTTAAGCCTTCTTTACTCTTTTATGCAATAGCCACGTTGCTAAATTATTAACAAAATTGTGAAATCATTTCTTTTTTTTCCATTCAATTATCTAAGGATACCACGTTGCTAAATTATTAATATGGGTTAGTAATGGCTTGTTCTTCTAATCTTCCTCCTCCCTCCCTCAATCCTCTCCCTAAAAAAACGGGAAATCCAGGTTCCGGTCCCGGTGTTACCGGGATCCGGGAATGAGTGTTCCCGATCCCGGTCCCTGGTTTGGACACCCCCACTCACCACACCCTCGCACATTACACATGTTTTAGTTTCATCGTTTTTCACTTCCTTTCTCCTCTCATATTGTTTTCTTCTTGAGAATTAAATATTTTTTAAAAATATAATAAGTATTTAATATTATTAAGTATTTAATAAAAGAATAAAATATCAGGTTATAAATTAATTTACAAGTATACATTATTTAAGACAACAATAAGTCTTCTTATGAAGTATATTCAAATGTAAGATATATATATATACTCCTTCCTATCATAAATATAAGATTAAGTTAACTTTTTAGAAAGATCAATGATGCAAAAATTAATTATTTTAAATTATTTATATTTACAATTTTTTATCAAAACTAATTTACATTACTTATAAACTACTAACGTATTATGTAATTATATATAACATATGTTAAAATTAAGTGGTTTATTTGGTTTCATTAATATCCACAGAAAAAGTCAATTTGATCTTATATCAAGAGTCAGATGAAGAACATATCATTACGTGGGACATAGAGTTAATGATTAAATATAGGAGCTAGTTGATTTTTTTGAAAAATCCTAAAAAAGAAGAATAGACTATTTATAAATTGATTTGCCTGAATCTTTTCTCTAAACTAATTTATTGGACTTATAAGCTAATATATAATCTAATAATACACAAAATTCATTATAATTAAGTGGCTCGTTTAGCTTCCTTGATCTTTTCAAAAAAGTCAACTAGGTCTTATATTTAACAACCGAGAATGTAGCATTTAACACAATTAAGTTTTTTTAAATTAAATTTCATCACTCTTTCCTACCTACTACACTTTTATTTCTTTTAAAGTTTACGATTTTTAAATAATATTTTAAAGTTTATGATTTTTAAATAAAAACTATATTTTTTCGTAAAATAATAATTAAGAGATTATTTTTATTTTATGTTTTCTATCTATTAAAATAATTGTCATTTCTGGCCAAAAAAAAAAAAAAAAATAATTGTCATTTTAAAAATAATAAATTTTAAAATATTAGATCTGAACCATCCAGATTAGATCTGAACGATTGAGGATGGAAGAACTCCCCCTACTCATCATTTCAACGAGCACATAAACTTATTCTTATTCCTTGTCGAATTCCAGATAATTGCATCAACGTTGGATACAAAATCTACCCCCTTGGAGTTCGAACTTCTGTTATCAGTTGATGATATAAACTTCAGTTATGGAGAGATGTCATGGGTTTTCCTTGAGAATGTATTAAATTTTCTAAATCTACACTATTTTTAACGAAAGCGTGAAGATTTCTGAGTCAAAGATCACTGGCCACCCTTTTCTATCATGCCCCAAAACGGGTAATCTCAACTTTTCTTCCACTGCCGAAAGTTTGATTAAACTAAACCTATGACTTTAATCATGAAAAAGCAACCATACTTGCACCTTCCAACTTCCGAATCTCTCTTTTGAACAAAACAAACCCAATCCCATTATATCCTAATCTGATTCAAATTTCTGTCCTCTCGGCTGATCTACGAATCAAAATCCTGAACCCACTCCCCCTGATTTGTCAACTTAAGAGCGCAAAGCGGCGCATGCGTGCACATAATGGCATGAATAAATTTAATCAACACATAGATATAAAAACAAAAGAAAAGATCAAAAGTCGAAACATTTTGATTTTGGTGTGAGAGACGATGAACAGTAGATTGCAGTGAACAGTGTTAGTGGTAGACCCCTCTGAAGGTAACCTGTTAAAAGCAATGAAAGCTCTCAGGGTGGGTGCACGTGCACACTGCCTGTCACGTGCCTGATTGCTCAGAGTGAGTGGAAAAGGAGCTATGGAGAATAGCAACATTTCCCCATGTTCCATCTCATCGGGACTCGTCAACGCACAGACACATCTTCCCTACTCTATTTATATATACCAGTCCTTCTGAGCTCTGATTAAATTTTAAAAAATGGGGGGTCTGGCTATTAATTTACTATTAACATAGCTTTACTGATTACCATAAAATAGTTTATAAGGCGCAGAAAGAGATTCTTCTCAACAGGGGGGCAATAGTTTACTAAATAGAGTACATACGTAGTCTTTGGGTTATTTCAGATGGGTTTTTCTCATCAGATCCAGCTTGTGCTTGCAGTCTCACAAACATTAGCCGTCACTCTCAGAAAAGACACTTTAGGTTTACTCTCATCCAATTCCTACTACAACTTCAGACTTTCTTCTTCCTGCTGTGAGGTAATTAATTCGCTTGAACTTTTTTCCATGTTCTGTTCTATTCCTTCTCATATACTATGCATGCCCTGCATTTTATTCTTCCGAAATCTCCCATTGAGATTTGGATCGGATCTGCACCCACACAGATTTTCTGTATTATCTTCTGAAAAATGCTTTGTTGTTGTTGTATCTGCAGAAAAATGCTGATACAAATAAGCTAGTATTAATATCAGCGTTATTGAATTTGATTCTTTAAGAGCAGGCTTTCATCGTGATAATACACCTCATGTGTGTATGTTAGTTGAAAGCAAACAAGTCATAAAAACACTTAGCAGAAATGATGAAAGTGTAAAATTTAGGGGAGGGTACAAGACATGTTTTGGCAGATCAAACACTTTTTTTTTTACATACTTGATGTTCTTGAGGAATCAGACAAATTATGTGGGTGATGGGCAGAATAGGACAAGGATGATGGCATGTGTGAGGGTGCAGTGAAAGGAAGGAAGTCCTTAAGGTAGGTCAGAAGGAGGGGTAGGTGTTATTGGTTGATGCAGATCCCACTGCATGTAAACAGTGATGTAGGATGTGCGTATAGTGACACCATAATGCAAATGCCATTATTCTCAGATTCAATCATGTGCTTTTGGGGAAACACAGTCACCTCTTTCTTCTTACATCTATGTCTCTGGCCTACTTAAGAAGGTGGGGTAAGGTCTGTGTAAGCAACCCCCCTGCCATCTATGACTGGGAAATTAAATGCCCTTTTGGATACATTGTGATATGGGAAATTTTAATCACAGTTAGCTTGTACTAGTACCATATAAAACTTAGAAACTTTAGTACACCCATTTACGGGTGCATATCTTGGAGTATGAGCTCATTGCTTTATTGATTTCTTTTTAATTGAGTTCAAAGAAGATTTTTTTGGACTATGGTTCTCCTGATTTCTTTTTCCTCTTCAGATGAATGTCATATCAATAGGCAAAGATGCCTGGTTCAAACTTCAAATTTCCTTTGGTCAAAGTAGATCTTATAGGATTGAGATTCTTATTAATCAAGAATATGCGTAGTTTACACAAGTAGTACATGTTAGTCTGAGCTGGATGCTCTGGTGACAGAGTTATTTACTAGTTTTATTTTTCACTTGGAACTGTTTATTTCATCTCTGTTTCTCACGTATAAAATAATCCCACATGAATCCAGTATCGTTTTGCCAATTACAGCCTTTGTCGTGTTTAGAAACGCCCCTCTTAAAACTATGAATTTGCAATATCCTATATGCTCTATTGTTGAGATTCCCATATTAAAATATTGCATTTTGACAGTGGTTTAGTGAGCGATGTTTCAAGAACTGGCAATCCGTAGGATTTCTATTATCTATTATTGGCATTGATTTCCATTGCACAAGTTTCAATCTAGAGATGAATCACTCGTTTCCCTTTCCTCTTTTTGCTAATTCACCACCTAAACACAGGAATAAACACACCGTTCCCTTGTTATTTTCCTTTAGTTTTTTTTGGGGGTTTCACATCACAGATAGTGAAAGCTGTCACAGGAAAGCTAGAACCAACAAAAATAGCCATGAGAGTGAACTTGAAAGAAATGCCGAATAACAAGTGCCCTGTACAGAGACAGAGCACTAAATTAAGAACAAGACGTTAAGTGACCATTCTGTTTTTGCCAAATCACATTTGAATAAAACTTCATTTTCATAAAAGGCTTTTGGCTCTATTCTTTGTGGGTCTCGTCGACCTCACTTGCCATTTCCAATCTCTTATTTTTTTCATCTTGAGGCAATAACACGTTACCTCTCAGGGTCACCCTTTTCTAATTATTCACTGTCACTTCGTTTTTACCATTCCACCCCCCGTAACTTCTTTCTGATCGCAGTTATACTCGCAGGGCATTACTGCCCTGTCCCATCAGCTGAACGGAGTAAAAATGTGAAATAGAAGCAACTGTAAAATTACATGGCAACAGTACTAGTATTGATATCATGAATTCAAAGACGTCAGTGACTCAGTGCATGTTTATTTATGGCTCCTTAGAAGTATCAATTTTTTATCAGTTCAAAAAAAAAAAAAAAAATTTTTTTGTAACTGATAGTTTTGTTTTGATCAACTTAAGTTTTTGGCAAATCAGGCAATAAAATAAGATCATATATTGGTGATCATTATATTATAATTATAAGTTATAAATTATCGAAAGAAATTAATATACAAAGTCAAAAAAAATGACGTTAATATAAATTTCAAGTATATTTGGTTTAACTTCCCTTTTTAAAATTTTATTACTAATTATTATTTACTTGAGAATTATTCCTGATCCACCATAATGAGAAGCTTGTATAATCTTAAACGTGTCATTTAAGGGTTGATAAGTAATATAGGAGTGCATGTTTTATTCCGAAGAAGCCCAATTTCTATCGTCTATTTTTGATACTGCTGGAGTCCTGGAGTCTTTATTTACTTGCCAAATTGTCTGATTTTGATGGAATGATTGAATGACATTTGAGAGACTTGTAAACTCCACATTGTAGTAGAAGAGTGACATAATTTAAATTCTGTATAGTCCCTCCAAATTTAGGATTCATGATCCAACAGAATAGACACGTGATGTATACATAAAAAAAAAAAAAACTATATAATTATATTGTAGTAATTATAAGCGTGACAAAAAAATATACTTTAATCTATCCTATCTCGATATCTAAGCTATTAATTCCATCCCCTCGTAGTTAAAAAAGATATGGTAAAGAATTGTACATGTACAGCATCTAGGCGTATAAGCGGTCAAAGAGTTATCAGTCAAGTCAAAGGGAGATACAATACAAAATTCATCGCTGTAAATGCAAAGTGCCATCCAACTCAAATGGTTAAATCAACATGAAGGGCACTAGAGCCGGGAATTCGGGCCGAGCCCGTCGGGCCGGCCCTTTTAAGCCCGAGCCTGAGGAGGGCCGGGCTTTGATTTTTGGGGCAAAAAAGGGTAACGGGCTTAAACGGGCTAGCCCGTCGGGCCGCGGGTTTTGACGGGCCGGCCCGTTTAAGCCCGTCTAAGCTTCTCTTTTTTTTTTTTAGGAAATAAAAATTAAAAGGAAAATTGTACTATGTTATTATGTATTGGTTTATTTTGTGGCGTGTGAACTAGTTTTTTTAAATGTGTTGTGTCATGAGAACATTATGTCCTTATGAAACATTTTAATATTCTATGTAGTTGTATGTAATGTATGACTTCTAATTCTAGACTTGCTACTTATGGATCATATTTATGTTTTTTATTTATACTTGGTCCATTGTTTTTTTATTGTCTAATATTTGGAGTAATGAATTATTGTTTCATGTCACATGTTCTTCTTTTCCTTTTCAATTTTCTTGACTACTTTTTTCTGTTCTATTTAATCTCATTTTTTGAATTGTGATGTATCTTTGCTTTTGTTGTTTTTATCTAATAATTAATTAATTATTTGTGTAACATTGCCAATTTACTATTATTAATTGGGAAACCACAAAAATTTATCATGTTCTTCCCGTTTAAGTTTTACATATACCATTTTTGACAAATTATGTCACTTGACTTTGTTGCACAATTTATTTTCAATTACCCATATTTGTTTCTTTAATACTTTCGCAGTGCAATTTCATTTATTAAAAAAAGCCAAAGCCTTTCACTAAAATATAAATAAAAAAAAAAAAAGTGAAAGCCCGTCGGGCCGGCCCGAGCCCGACCTCTTAAGGGCCGGGCTTCAATAAATGGGTATTTTTTTGCTCGCAGGCTTAAACGGGCTTGGCCCGTTTAAGCCCGGCCCGTGGCGGGCCGGTCCGTTTAAGCCCGGCCCGCCCGAATTCCCAGCTCTAAAGGGCACTAACCAAAACCTCTCTCTCATACTGTCGTGCTGCCTCCATTGATGCAGAGCAAAGCGCGTGAATGTAACTCTCAGTCTCAGTCTCAGTCTCAGTCTCTCTCTCCTTCAAGAACACAACTCTGCCATTTTCTTTTTCTGTGCCATTCTCTAAATAAATCTTTTAAAATGCCGTTACGTGGTTTGAATTGACCAGTGGTTTTAATTTACCAACAAGATTAAAATGCATGGAAACTCAGATCTTAAATAATTCACAATATACGTAACGAGTGTGTAAGAGTCTGTACGGGAGTCTGAGTGTAGAGCTTGAATTTGCTGATGTTTTATTGTCTGTGTTTTGGGGCAGGCCTCTGAATTAAAACGAAACTGTTTGTGGAGATCACATGGAAGATCAGCGTCGTCGATCACCGTCGCAGGCGAGAAGCAAGGGCGGAGAGGGAGAGGGAGATATGATAGAGTGCTCGGGGAAGTATTGGGGGTCATGCACGGCGGGCATGATAGCGGACTGTGTGGCGCTGTGTTGCTGCCCCTGTGCGGTGTTAAACTGCTTGGCCCTGGCTTTCGTGAAAGCCCCATGGATGGTTGGGAGGAGGTGCTTAGGTTTTGGGAGGAAGAAGAGGAAGAAGAAGAATAAGAATAAGAAGAAGAGGGTCGAAGAGGACGACGTCGTGTTGGAGAGGAACCACAGGGAACAAGCGATCACGAGAATTGGTTGGGTGGAAGAGAGCATGCTTGAGATCGTTTCTGGGGAAATGGCATTTGAAGCCGACAAGGTTTGGAAAGAAATGTATGACGAGATAGGCCATTTTGGTTTCTTTCACAGGAATTCCAATTCCAATTGATTTCATTTCCCCTTCTTCTCCTACCCTACCTTATTTATTACCCACAACCCCTTCCAAATAACAATTATTATTATTATTAATAAATAAATAACAGTATATTTCAAATTCATCGCCGGTGACGGAACCTACGTCGTTCTGTCTGTCCTTCACCATGCGCATTATATTTCTCTGATCTGATGTATGCATGGTTCATTATGTATAACACATAAATAATATGCGCCCGCACAAATGTGGATATATATGGTGTGCCAGAAGAAGATGCCATTGGAATAATCAAATGTCACTCTGTGAATAACAGTTAGATTGGCGTGCGTCAAAATCAAAATGCGAGTGTAAGTAATAATTTGATTTCTGCGAAGCGCATGTTGTGAGTTAAGTAGAATGTGATTAGTGAGTGTTAAAAGAAGGATGAAGGGAGAGCATAAGGGCATGCATTATTGGATGGAGAAGGAAGGTGGGTGATAAGACAGAAAGGAAAAAGAAGGGGTCAGGACTCAGGAGGAGCAGGGGAGTGAAATGGAAGAAGAAAAGACATGACAGAGAGAGAGAGAGAAAGAGAGAGAAAGACGATAGTACCGTATTTGGGAGGGGCTATAACCCGTGTAGGGGATAGGGTAGTGGCACTGGCGAGAAAGAGAATTGAATCAGATGTCCCACGTGTGTGCGTGTGTGTGTGTGGAGTCAAGCAAGCAAGCATGCACCATCTGCAACTGATCTCATCTTACTGGGCCCACTCTTCTTTTCACTTCTCCCTCACAGCCCAGCCCATGGGCTAGGACTCTGCTCTATTTTCAGGCCCATTTTCACTACTTTACATTTAAATTCCTAAGTCATTCCCATTTGATCATGCGATTGGAATTCGTGGAGTCATATGCAACAATAATAAACACGTGCAGATGATCTCCTTTTTTTAAAAAAAAACAAACAAACAAGAAGGGGTGACTTTATCAATATACTAAGTTAAATGGAAAGGAAGGTAAATGTATAATGAAGGGACTATGTTTTTTTTTTTTTTTGAAAAAGATGAAGGGACTATGTTAAGATGGTTAGCTGAATTTACAAGTTTATGTAATGTTTTTTAATGAATAATTATTCTCTAGTTTGCAACGTGTTATCATCTTTCGAAATTTCGCTGCGCAAATAAAGTCTTTAAACTAGCAGTTGACCATTTATTTATAAAATAATAGCACCTCATTTATTTTTATCAATTCATGATATTTATGATTTTTTTGAAAAAAAGAAATAATTCATAAAATTAGTTAGAAAAGAGAGGAAAATACATGAGACACATATTTTCATGACGTGTAGGGCATGCAATGGTTTGGCATGGTACGCAAACTTTATATTGTCACTTTCTCGTTTACTTGACCATTCAGTGTAGTTGGCCCCAAAAAAAAAAAAAATCATCCATTGTCGTTTTACTCCCAAATTCTGAATGGCAGTTTGGGTATTCCATTGAGCTCAGTGATGGGTCCGTAACGCACCTCACAATCAAATTCAAAACGACGACGACAACGACGACACATCACTCACGTCGTTTTGAAATGCCGGAAGGAAAGTACTAGAAAGTAGAAGGAAAATCGCCTGTGGAAGAAGGAAGGAAGGAAGGAAGAGAAAAGAAAAGAGTGCATCAAAATCAGAAGCGCGCGAACTGAGTGAGGCGAAGCGATGGCAGAGGGTGAGCCGACTCGGATATTAATGGGAGTGAACGAGTCGACCATAAAGGGCTACCCAAACCCTTCTATTAGCAGCAAAGGAGCTTTCGAGTGGACTGTTAACAAGATCATTCGATCCAACACTTGTGCTTTTAAACTTCTCTTCCTCCACGTCCAAGTTCCTGATGAAGACGGTGCGCCTTTCTCCCTTTCCTCCTCTCCCTGTGTGCGCTTATGTGTGTTCTGCGCATCCTTTCAATCAATTTTTTTATGCTTTGTGCCTTTTGATCAGTTTTGTGGAATTAATCTGATTGGTACTTTTTTTTTTTTTTTTTTTGGTGTTGGAAACTTATTTGCTTGTGATAAACCTATATTCGTTGACTGGCATAATCATCATACTCCTTCGCTGTCTGATTCAACCTATTTTGCATTAGTAATATTCATTTCGTTTATGAGAAAATGGAGGAAACAGGAGAGGAGGGAAGGGACGGAAGTTTATACCCCAGGCATTATCTGTTTAAGCGCGAGTGCTGCTGCTTCTTGTTTAGGCCGACTGAAGGCGACTTGGACCGAAACGGAGTAAAACCTAGATTTGAATTGTTTTACTCTTTATCGAGTATCAAGGAGGATCAGATGATTATAGTAGGGCTAGTTATACTTTAGTTTTTTAAATATAAAATTGATGTATGTAAAACAATTTCATAAGCTTCAATCATGTAATGCTTATTTTTTCGGCTAAAACTAATGAATTTCTCATGTTACTATTGGGGAACGTTAAAGTTAAAAAACTATAAATACAAAATTTACTGTAGTTTTATGCTTAGAAGGATTTGGAAAACACTCAAAGCGACCCTGCTTTGGTAGGAGAGCAATTGTTTTAAAGAGGATAGTCAGTTCTTTGTATGTAGATTAATATGGTTAGCTGCATAAATAGTTTCCTATGTGGTCATAACTATTCTTGAAAGAAACTGTAAACAAATCAGTGTTAATTGTTTTCAATTTGTTTTCACCGGATATTTTGCATTCATATTTTTGGACTATCCAATTATTAGCAACCCGCTGCCTCTGGTGAATAAGAAGCATTTGAATTCTGTCAACGCTGCTGAATATGGCCTATAACTGTAAGTTTTTTTAAATATAGAAGAAAAACCGAAGTATGACATCTAGGAGGTTCTTTAATGTGTTGTAGTTGATGATTGATCTGTTTATTCTTCAACTAGAATGCAATTCATGTATCAATGAGAATGAACTTGGTTAACATATGCTGCTGTTAGGCAACTACCACATGCCTAAAGGTTGCAGTCTGATGCTAGAAAAGCCAACTTAGTCCATATCTTGGATGGTACTCCTGTTCTCGGTCATTTATGTACGTCTGACTCAGTTTTTCTGTAGCTTATATCCATCCCTGTTGCAGGTGAATTGAACACAATATGAGCAGACTTCATTTGCTGCATAAGTAAATTTTGGCGTCAATTCTTCTTATTTGTAGAATAATTATTTTCCATCATCTTAAATTGTTTATGCATGTCTTTTCCTTTTGCGCTAAAAGTTTTCCTTTAATCATGCAATACCTGTGATTATGCTAATATACAAGACTAATCTATAATCGACAACTTTATATTGTGAAGCTAAAAAGGACCTACAACCTGATGGTGGTATCTTAGCTTATTTTTGCTAGGTTTTGATGACATGGATAGTATATATGCGTCACCTGATGATTTTAAAAGCATGAAGCAAAGAGATAGGATTAGAGGACTTCATCTGCTGGAATACTTTGTCAGTCGATGTCATCAAATTGGGGTAATACTATCGGATGAGCTCAACTCTCTGTGAATTTGGTCTGAAAATAAGTAATCTCCTGCCTTTAAACACACACACACACACAAATTTTATCTTGACACGTCCACTTCGAATTATTTCTAATTGCAGGTGACCTGTGAGGCATGGATCAGACGTGGAGATCCTAAAGAAGTAATCTGTCATGAGGTGACTCGAGTACGGCCAGATTTTCTGGTTGTGGGCAGCCGAGGTCTTGGCCCGTTCCAGAGGTATGCACATGCTTCATTACTGAATGAAGGCTAGAATTCCTGCGAATGTGCTGGAATCGCATGTTACATATTTCCCTAAGATTTTTTAATGATCAATAAATTCCTGGGAATGTGATATGCAGGGTTTTCGTGGGTACTGTCAGTGAATTCTGTGTGAAGCATGCTGAATGCCCTGTCATTACTATTAAACGCAGGGCTGACGAAACCCCTCAGGACCCAGTTGATGACTGATGTCTCTTGTGGTGCTCTGAAACATGAAAGTAGTCCTTTCTTGCTTCCCCACTATTATTCTGTTGTTATTATATGTTTAACATTGGAGATTATCAATGTTGATTGGGCAATTTATTTCTTGCTCATCTTCCTATGACTTCGATATGTGTATTTCCATTTGTGTGTACATATATCCGAGCATATTTCAGCTGCACAGTTATTTTGTGGTTTCAATTTATTGAAACTTGCACATACATTGGTGTAGTTTTCAGTCGGAAATATGCGTACTAGCACGAGGTCACCATGTGATCCAAGATGTTATAGGAATGATCCATAAGGCTAAGAAAGGATTTGGATTCTCTCCTTTGCATTTCCCGTCCTCCCCTCTTCTGTCCTCTACTATGAAATTACATATTTTTTTGCTCAAATTTTTTAAGTTTGATTTCATCATTAAATTCTATATAAAATTAAAATTAGTGACATTTTGATATGTTATTGAAGAAAAATGGTTCAATTTTCAATTTTATATGATTTTTCAAATATTTAATGCTTAAAATTCTGTATTTTTTTTCTGAGTTAGAGCATTAAATCTTTGAAAAATCATATAAAATTGAAAACTGAACCATTTTTATCCATAAATTGTCAAAATGTCACTAATTTTATGTAGAATCTATTGATAAAATCAAGTACAAAAAATTTGACCCTAAAACTATGTGATTTTAAGGTAAAGGGTAGAGGACGGGCAAAGGAGAGAATTCAAGCCCTAGTAAAAATCCCTGCTATTGTTCAGTTCGCAATTTGCGTGGAGGACCCTGATGGGCGTCACGAATGAATATTTATATAATATTTATTATATTTTTATATAATCATAATCATGATTTTAAACACAAGATGATAAGATGTACTATATTTATTTTAAAAATTATTATTTTAATTTATTTTGTAATCAGATAAGGTGGATGGCCATTGTTTACTTCCGGGATAAGATACGAAAAAGTCGGACAGGCAATTAAAAATCCCCATGGGAGAGGTGCTCTAGTAGTGCTTACACTGAAAGGGCGTAACCAACATAAGGTTCTCACCCTGTCCCCGACATTGTTCTCCGACGATGCCCCCTCGGCGAAACATGCTTGAGTTTTTATATGATTGTGAAGCTAGTTTTTGGGCTCAAAAAGCTAAAATTGATTGGCAAACAAATGGCGAAAGAAATACCAAATATTTTCATGCCATTGTAAACAATAGACGGGTGAGGAATAATATACGTTGCCTTCTTAATGTTGACAGGAATTGGACTGATAATGCTGACGAGTTAAGTCAAATGACTTATATGCATTTCTCCAATGTGTTTCAATCTGAGAATTTGATGAACTTTGACAGTATCTTGAATGATTTGCCAATATCAACTGTCATTGAAAATGAAATTCATCATTTAAAGGCTCCTATCTCGGTTGAAGAAGTTAAACAGGCAGTTTTCAGCCTCCCTAAGGACAGTGCTCCAGGCCCAGATGGTTTTCATGCTTCATTTTTTCAGAAACATTGGGATCTTGTTTGTTTGGATATTGTTAACATGGTCAAACATTTTTGGAATTCTGAACAGATGTTGACATCTTTTAACAAGACAGTTATTGTTTTGATTCCAAAGTCAGACAGGCCTCAGGGACTCAATGATTTCAGACCTATTAGCTTATGCAATGTTGCATACAAGATTATATCCAAGGTTCTTTGCAACATACTCAAAATTCCATTGGCTACCCTCATATGCCCAAATCAAAGTGCTTTTTTGAAAGGAAGGTTAATTTCAGATAATAATATGCTAGCTGCCGATGTTTTTTCTCAAATACATTCGGCTGGTAAAGGAAGAAGAAAACTTGCAGCCTTGAAAGTTGATTTTTCAAAAGCATTTGATAAACTTTCATGGTCTTTCATTGAAGCAGTTATGACTAGAATGAAATTCCCTCAAAAATGGATTAACCTTATTCAACAATGCATCTCTACGGTCAAATACCAGGTTCAATTCAATGGGAAATTATCTTCTGTCATTTACCCTATAAAGGGTATTCGCCAATAAGACCCTCTTTCACCCTATTTATATATTATGGATGCCAATGTACTATCTTGCTTAATATCATCTTTCAAAGCATCTGGCTCATGGAAGGGAATCAAAATTTGCAACATGGCGCGTCCCATATCTCACTTGCTTTATGCAGATGATTCCTTGTTCTTTTTTGAAGGATCCTTGGAGTGTTACACAACCGTAAATTATGCTTTGTGCAAATACTGCAGCTGGTCAAGTCAATAGAAATAAATCTAACTTAGTTTAGCCCAAATATTCCTCATCATTTGAAGCTGGAATTTTCAAGAATGCTTAATGTACACTTTACTCAACGTCTTGGCAAATATTTGGGCACCTGGATTGATCCTTGAAGGAACAAGTCCTCAATATATTCACAAGTTTTACAGAACATTGACAATCGTACGAATGCTTGGCAGGCTCGATTGTTATCTCAAGCTTCCAGACTCACTCCTAAGATCAGTTCTCTCCTTAGTTAACACTCATGTCATGTCTTGTGTTAAGTTGCCAGTCAATATATGTCAAGCCATTGATAGTAACTATATCAATTTCTTTTGGGGTTCCCAGGGTGACACAAGGAAGATGCATTTGCCAAAGAAGGATTATATCTTTCTCCCTATTGATCAATGTGGCTTAGGATTAAGGCCAACCAAACTTTTTAATCAAGCCCTTCTAGCAAAACAGGTGTGGAGAGTTTTTTGCTCTGAACCTGACTCACGTTTGTATACCACCCTCCATGTGAAATACTTTGATGAAACCTCTGAAGATCTGATAAAAGTGCCATATAATGCATCTTGGATATGGAAAGATATCTTGAAATGTTCTGACATGATTATTGGTAGGTTAAGATGGAAAGTTAACAATGGTACAAGCATTTCTCTCAACCACCCTCTTTGGTGGCCCATGCAAGTTAGATCTTCTTATTCTAGTAATTTTACTAGAGTCTCAGACCTTTTAATGCATGTTCATAGTTTGGTTCAGTGGAACCTTCCTTTGTTGCATAGACTCTATTCCCATTCCATTGCAACTGCCATATCTAATCTACCTTTGTCCGTCACTTCACAGTCAGATCAGGTTTTCTGGAGTGGAAACACAAGTGGTATATATAAGGTTAAAGATGGTTATCTTTTAATTGCTTCAAACTCATCTTCCATGAATCACCCTCATGATCCATTTTGGAAGTTTCTTTGGTCAATTTCTCTTCCATATAAGAATTTATTATCCATCTGGAAACTGCTACATAATGCCATTCCATCTTTTGAAATTCTGAAGCAACACCATCTCAATGTCTTGGGTGAATGTCTTTTTGGATGTAAATGTGAAGAAACTCTTGATCATCTCTTCATCAATTGTCCCTATGTTAAAGCGATTTGGTTTGGTAGCTTTTCAATTCAATTTCAGCCATCATCCTTCTCAGAGTTTAAATCATGGATTAGAGATACCATATGCTTGTTGCACAAAAAGGGTGAGACTATGATAAATGGCATTATTACTCTTATCAATACCATTTGGTATAAAAGGAATATTGCTCTTCATAAGGGACATATCGATCCTCCATCAAAAGTCATCAAAGAAATTCAAAGCAGTCTTTCTTTTATGATGCTTCATTGCAATGATCCACCAAAGACTAATAGGATAACCTTGAAGAAATCTACATTAATGAGCATTGATGAATTCTATTCTCGGGACTGGAAGATCATTATGCACAAAATGAGAGACTAAAGAAAATTCAGAGGCTGTTATGCACAGATATGTTTGGAAGGTTCAGTTCTTCATCAATTTATTTGGAAGAAACAATATTCAGATGATTTATGGTTCTATTACAAGTGTCTTTGAGCTTTAATTCTATGGATTATAAAGCACATAATCCATCTCTACTGCGATAATGTAACACTGAATATTTGGTGTTTAGAGAAATCATTCATCTCCAGATCCATAATCCAATCAGACAACATTAATGTGGTGCTTCAAGACATTCAATCCTTGCTTTAGGGTTTTACTGCTTTTAATGTAGTTACTGTTTCTCAACTTATCTAAATAGGCTTGATTTGTTACGTTTTAATTCGCTTTCATTTTCGTTGTTGTAAAACTTTTTATGGTTATTAATATCATTTTGTCTTTTATCAAAAAAAAAAAGGTTTGCCTAAGATGATACTCATGTTAACAAAAAAAAAAAAAAAGCACATTGTTATCTTTTGGGATTATTTGTCTTTAAAGGAAAATTGGTTGCTTGAATGAATAAACAAAACTATGAGTTCAAATTTCAGTAAGGAGAATAATATTGGTGGATGACTTGTATGTATATTTATAAACGCTATATAAGCCTGATGATACATGACCTTGTGATTTAACTTAAATATTTGTTAAAAGAAAAATCGGTTATGTTTATCTGAAGGTTTTCCTGGTGAAAAAAAAAAGTCGCTTCCCTTTCTAAAATAAAAGCATAAATTTAATTTTAAAAAATGTAAAATATCGTTATTCAAAATCATTATTCATTGTTGTGTACATTGT
Organism: Mimosa bimucronata; assembly: GCA_037074515.1. Taxonomy (NCBI): domain Eukaryota; kingdom Viridiplantae; phylum Streptophyta; class Magnoliopsida; order Fabales; family Fabaceae; genus Mimosa; species Mimosa bimucronata. Next base: position 5,090,136 of record CM073437.1, read on the forward strand.
TGTCAAACTCGCGAGTTGACTCTCCGATTTTACCGTTTTTACGGCTCTACCTAACCAAAACGTGTCACGAGTCACATAAATTTTTACTGGCTATAAACTCGGTAAAAACTCAAGAGTTTACATGCTGAATTTACCGTTTTTACGTTTCTACCTTACAGAATATTGTGTTAACTTGCTATAAATCTCATGTTAATTATTTTTATTTGACCATATTCAATGAATTTATATATAAATTTCATTGAAATTTCTTTATTGAGTTAGATAGAGTATGAATGTAGATATATTTAATATCACCTATTTATATTTAAAATATATTCAAGTCAAATTATCATTATTTTTTGTATTTTTTATCTAATTATATACTGAAAACACGTATTTATTAACAAAGGTAAACTCTTACGAGTTTACGATTCGAGTTTACGATCCGATTTTACATTCTTCTCACGAGTTTACTTAAACTCACGAGTTTGACAACCTTGGTTGTGTACGTCTTCGCTTCTCGTTTCCAATTTTCTACCCATATCCCACCCACCACGCACAGTAATATTTACCCATTACCCAGCTCCTTTGTCAAACTAGAATTGCCGCTTCCTCACAATACTTTCCGTCTTCGGCAAACCGGCCTAGCTATAATTAACAAGCCACCGCCGCGCATGTTCAAATACTAACTTCTAAGCAGTAAGTAATGCGCAGTTAACACAAAACACACAAGAACGAACTCACTCATCCAATTTCTAAAATCAAAATATCAAACAATTAAATGAAGCTACAACCAAATTCATACGCATTGGTTGGCCAGAAAAGTAAAAGATACGAAATGAAGATCATGATCCATGCCATAACCAAAAGGGAGATTGTCTGGTTTATTTCCTAAAGGGAAAAAGGCAGGTATCCACGAACATGTTCTTGACTCAAACACTATATACTAAGATCCTAATGAAGGAAGAAAACCGACAAGACAGAAGAACACTATAATAAAAGAACTTCAGTTTTCATCCTTACATATTCTTTTTAGGCAACTATGATATGAGACAGAAAAAAGTAAAACGCTGTTGATCTCTATACAGATTATGCATGCAAAAAATAAAATAACTAGACCGGAAACAGATGACCCATCTATGCCAAATAATTTGAGTGTACAGCTATTACGCATACAAATTGATCCTCAGATAACATTGACCACTAAAAGTAAATGACATATTACTGAACCTACCCTGATCAGCTATACTACCGATACCTGTCTCTCGACCCTTTTTCTAAGAAGATTCAGCCATTTTTTTCACACTCTCCAAGAGCCCATTAATGTCGCCCTCTATCCTTTTCTTTAGTATATTTGATGGCATACCTTCTGTTCCTTCGAGCATTTTGCTCATAGCCTCAAGCTTATGCTTTATGAAGTTCAAGTTGGATACTCCAATAATAGGTGACTGTGAAGCAGATGGCTTGGCCGTAATCCTGTCTTTCTTTTTAGCAGAAGAAGCTTTGGTCTTTGATTTTCCACCATGTTCCCCTGGCTTGGATCCAACTTCGTGATGGCCGACCTCAAATTTCACATCAGAAGATCCAAAAGGGCTCGCATTTTTTGAATCATTAAAGGCCACTTCCGCATCAGAAGTTTTCAGGAAGCATACTCGAGCAGTGTAACTAGTACAGAATACATCTGTTTCTGCTTCATTCAGCGCTCCAAACTGACTGTACAACTTTATAAGCTCAGATTTTGAAGGCAGAGAAGATCCTGGTCCGAATGACATAATAAGTGCTGCAGCTGAAACATTTTTGTCACCCCTTTTTTTCACTGTCCTTTTCTTTTCGGAAACCGGCTTTTCTGTCGGTGTATCAGAAACAGTATCCGTCTTCTTCCTTCTCTTCCTCTTCTCAGAGTCATGATTAATTGACGTGTGATCAGTTATTTTGCCTGTCTTTTTCTTTTCAGAAACTGGCTTTTCTTTCGGCGTATCAGAAACAGTATCCGGCTTCTTCCTACTCTTCCTCTTCTCAGAGTCATGATTAGGCGACATGTGATCAGCTATTTTGACTGTCTTTTTCTTTTCGGAAACCGGCTTCTCTTTCTGCGTATCAGAAACAGTATCCGTCTTCTTCCTTCTCTTCGTCTTCTCAGAGTCGTGATTAGGTAACGTGTGATCAGTTACCTTTTGGGACTTCCTTAAGGTCCCAGGTTCAGGTTCTGGATTCTTTCTCTTCCTGCCAGGTTGACGTTTGTTGCACAATGTGAACAAAGATCCCTGGCGGTACATTGAGCTTCTGAACACAGAAACAAAGCCCACAATCTTATCAGAAAACTTATTATCCTTAGGAACTCGTGGATTTAAGGCAGCAGAACGGACTTCAAATATGACTTCTCCAGGAGAAGCCTGTATTTTCTTCAGATCAATAGTCTCCTTTTCTTTTGGTGCTTGGGACTTTACTTTATCTGTAACATCATGATCTATGGAAGGTTCCTTAGCAATATTCCCTTGAATAGCCGCAGGTTCTTTAGGAATAGTCTCATGAATCGCCTGACCGTCATTCTTCAAAGGAGTGGGGGTCCCTAGGAGCTCACCAGCAGCTCTAGTGATCTTCTCTGATATTAGAGCTTTGCTGGAATCCTTAACCGATGTTATTTCTGTGTCACCCTTTTTCTGGCTTCTGCTTGGAGTTGTGAAAGGAGGTGACAAGTACTTGCTTTTCTTCCTTTCCCTTGACAAAGAACCCTTCTCAATTTGTTTCTTCCCTTCTTTCTTGTTCAAGTTCCTTTCTCTTATCACAGGGGCACCATCAGATACCGTTTTACTCATGGCACTATTATCACTCAAATTCTTTTTCTTCTTTTTCAAACGTGATAGTGTGCCCTCATTGGTAGTTTGATTTCGCCCACTGCTACCGTTCTCACTAGTTGGTACATTTTGATCATTACATGGTGGTGCCTCCTGCGTCTTCTGCACCTGTGTAGTTGTCATTGTATCCTCAAGGCTTTTCCTCTTCCTTCTACCGGATGATGACCCTGTTATTTTGCCAGGGTTAACTTTTTCATTTTCTACCCCCTCGTTATCTTTGGTATGAAGATCATTGTCCTCTCTTATAATTTCGGCAATGCTTTTCTGTTTCCTTCTATGATGCAATCTAGTCCCTGAAGAATGATTCACTTCACCACGTTTTGGACTCACTGGCAATGAATATTCCTCATCAGAGGGTCCTTGGACTGTTGTTTCTTTGCGATTGCCCTTATTTGAAGGTTCATCAATTCTATTGTCTTCAAGTCCAGGAACTGGCTGGGGCGCATGATAATTTGGCAACTTATAACCTCCTCTAGACAGATAAAAGGCCGAGAGCCGAGCCTTTAGTACTTCCAGCTCAAGAACACTACTGATAGCAATGACCACAGCAATCTTTTTCACTTGAGAAAGCAACTCAGCAGGGTCAAAATGAACAGTTGCGAGTTTCTCAATACCATTCTCAGGTACGAGAACCCCATCCTTTATTCCAGAGTTCTTCGCCAAAAGGGAAGCAACCTCAGCCTTACTTTTCCTAGCAACACATGAATTAGTCATCCTCAAATCTAAAAGCCTGCCAATCTCCACCACAGCATCTTGTACGGCATTCACAAAAGCTTTAGAGTTACTCTGTTTCACCATATCTTCAAAGTTCTCCTCAAAGGGCTTCAGTTGAGATGGATGACACCAAGCAAAGGTCCAATCTCCGAAGTAAGCCACAAGGAGTCTATTCTTTTGCCTCAACTTCAAAGCATAATCTGATGCATCAGTAGGATCATAAATCCGGCCAGGCCACCAAGGATGACTCTTAATTTTTCCCCAGACAAAATCACCAACAGAAAGTCCATACTCATCATCGCTGGCTTCTACTTCTTCTGAATCCTTGGTCTCACTAGTCTCCACAATTGGAACCTCTATTGTCACAACTTTTTCATTGTTTTCTTTACCGTCTCTTTTCTTCCTCCTGTTTGATCTCTTTTCAACACCAACCCCTAACGAACCATGAGAAAAATTAGAATTTGGCTTGTCAGCACTGTCAATCCCACCACCCTGAGAAAAATTTACACTTCTACCACTTTCCCGCATTTTCAACAGCGAAGAGACCCCATTCATCTCAGAATCACCCAAACCATGACAATCATTTGCGTTGGGTATATCTATTTCTCGGCCTCTCTGAATAGGAGTTTTCGCCGCAACGGCCCTGCTTTTGACCACTTCTTCCTCACCATCACCCAAACCTCCATTTCCGTTACTTGAGAACCTAACACCAGCTTCTCGACCCCCTCCTTTCGAACCGCCAAGAGCTTCCTTTAGGATCTTGCTCTCAGACTCTGAACCTCGAGGCTTATCTTTTGCAGACGCAAGGGACGAACCCTCCATCGAGGTCTTGGATCGAGTCTCCACCGTACGCATACGGGAAAACTCTCGCTCTACAAAATCAACCTATCGCGAAAGGAAACACGAAGGACATGTAAGAATCAACATATTCTAGGGTTTGGGTTTAAAGACATGAGCTAACAAATCGGGATTAAAAAATATCACTACATACTAATAAAAAGATCAAAGGAAATCACACAAAAAAAAAGGAAAGAAATGAATAACAAAAACATAATCCAGGCAAATGAATAAAAAAGAAAGAAATATAATGGGAAAAGAGCCGGGGGATACCTGAAGAACACAATCTAGGGTTCCAAAGTTAATGACTTGAAGCGATTCTTGAAAATAGTATCTCAAGAACTGATCAGAGGGAGAGAGAAACAAAAAGAGAGGAGGAGATGAAAGTAGGGAGAATCGGAGAGTGAGTCATTTCATTAAAATAAGCAGAAAGGATAGAATCAGAGAGTGAGCTGAAGAAGCGAGAAGAAAAGAAAGAGGCGCATATTCTGGAGTGTGGGGACGAAAATCTCAAGGGGGCGCGTGAGATGCACTGCCAAGAACGCCAACATTTATTACGCTTTATTTACGGCAGCTGACTCAGTGAGTCGGTGGACCTTCTTGGACTAACTCGTTCGTCGGACGGTCCTTAATGCCATGATGCTTCCCTTGTTATAGAAGCTACGCATTTTCGGACACTCAACCTTCACTCTCGCGACTATATATATGCCCTACGTACGCGCTCAATGTTTCTGCCGCGTATCTTGTCCTCTCATATCTTTGTTATCCGCTTTCCTTTCCAGTTTCCTGCTTGCTTGTTACCAAAATGTTTTCACTTAACTTTTTAAATAGAAATTTTATTTAATTATATTACAACTTTATTTTTAAATTTATCAAAGATTACATTCAGCTTTTCAAGTTTTGATTATTTGAGTGTTTAATTATCGATTCTAACAAGTAAAATTACGATTAGATAATGTGGACTCATAATTACGCCTACGGTATAATGGGCCCAAGCAACAAGGCTCAATCCAATAAACGCCTTCAAGCAACGAGCCCATAGGATGAAACGGTATAACCCACTAAGAGACCATGATAGAAGGCCCTGTCCATGAAGAGCCATGATCTACAGAGTTCACCAGGTCATGCTTAGTCAGCCTACAACTACTAATTTCCAACGCTCGCCTAACCCTGTCTCGCTCGCAATTAACACGAAAATTCAGAGTGGAAAGAGGCATGACCCTATGCCCTACGGCTTAAAAGAAGAAGCAACATTTAGAGAGAGGACACGAGCTCTCGAGAGAAATAGCTGTGAACAAGCACCTGTGGACTCTAGAGCGATCTTATAACATTTATTCGTTTACATTCATTTGCTTTGATTGTGCCTCAACGAGGATTTCTTTCTCTATTTGGTAATCACTGTCGCCGGTGACCACGGTCATTAACTGCAAAAACTGGTTTTTCAGAGAGAGGACACGAGGCATAACCCTATGCCCTACGGCTTAAAAGAAGAAGCAACATTTAGAGAGAGGACACGAGCTCTCGAGAGAAATAGCTGTGAACAAGCACCTGTGGACTCTAGAGCGATCTTATAACATTTATTCGTTTACATTCATTTGCTTTGATTGTGCCTCAACGAGGATTTCTTTCTCTATTTGGTAATCACTGTCGCCGGTGACCACGGTCATTAATTGCAAAAACTGGTTTTTCCTTTATCATTTTGCTTTACAGCATTTGGTATCAAACTATCAATAGAGAACACGTAATAAAAGATATTTATTAAAAATAAACATTAAAATTATTTCATTTAAAATTTCCAAATGTTAAAATGTTCATTTTAGCAAGACCATATCGTTGATAATTACTCCTATACTCCCTCTACCAAGTATCTAACTATTAGTAAACATGAAAATATGAGAGGATATGGGAGGAATAAGGGTAATATTGCATTTTAAAATTTATGTTTTTACATATTGTCCTTCTTAATGAATATAGTTTTTACAGTTCTTATTACTAAATATTTTTTTCTTTATATGTTGTAATTCTCTCATTCTAAAAAAAATTATAACCCATATTTAAGAAGTGAGTGAGATTTGGAAGCGGGTTGTAATTGATGTTGAACATTAAATAAGTTTTTCGTCACATCCCCCTTCTTTTTCCTCCTAAACTCATGCTTAAAATAGAATTCACTCATGATATGGGTCATTTAAAATATATGCATGTTTTTTTTATAACGTGTACATGCATGTTTTTAAATTTTTATTATTATTCTATATAATATTGGAGAATTAAGATTGGTTACTTTGTGCGTAGGAGCACGGGTTGCATGAGTGGGTTGAATGGCGATGCCGCGAACGCGCACCTAGAAGCTTTCCATTTATTTTTTATTTCCACACAAACAAATGCGAGTATTTCTTTTCCAAAACAGATACTCAAAATATGTTTTTATTATAAGACATCAACTATCAATTTTTATAAATCAATATATGATATGTGGGTCATTAAATTTAAGTTAAATTGATCATTTTTTTTCAACTCCACTAGTATTAAATGATATCACTTAACCTTTTCGACTTTGAAACCTCGTTAATATTAAGGTTAAAGTGGAAAAGGCAATTAATGCGGCGGTTGGTGTCTTATAATTGGGACTTAAAAAGTGTACTAGTTTGTGCCTTATAATAAAGAGTAAAAGGAGTACGAGTATTATTCTTCGTTCTTAACCGGCCAAAAAAAAAGTTACGGGTAAGTTAGAAATAATTTTGGGCTTGAACATGAAATATTTTTCATTTGAAATCTTGTATATATACTCCATTCGTTCCTAAATATAATATCTATCTACCTAATTTGATTATATTAAAGATGATAGTTAAGTTAATTAAAATCACATGATATTACGAAAATACCCTAACCATGGATATAGACAATTTGGGGAAAAGTTGATAAAAAATAGAAATAGGTCTTATATATAAGATCGGAGGGAGTAATTTTTTAAAATTAATTTATATAACTTACAAATCAATATAAAAATTCAACTGCGCGTAAGTATTTTAGATATACCATCACTGTGTTTAGATTGGCTTAATTTAGAAAAACAAGTACTTATTTTTGGCAAAAAGCACTTAATTTGGTTTGGAGATCTTTTTGTTGTGTTTGGTTTGACTTATGGGTTAAAGGAGTTTATGACTTATAAGTCAAAATAAACTTAAACTGAAAAAAATAGCTTATGACTTATAAGTCATTCATGAAAAATAAGTCACTTATAAATCATTTTTTTCACAACTAATCCAAACATAAATCTCACTACACAATATGGCTTATAGAAAAAAGTCATTTTTTTAACAGCTAATCTAAATATAAATCTCATTACACAATATGAAGTTAATTCAAAAACACTGATTAAATCTTTCTAAAGCCAACTTTGAAGCATTTTAGTTGAAAGTCTGTTTGGATTTATTATCAAATTTTAAAAGATAAAAATAGTTTGTTGTATATAGATCGAAATTTATAATAAGTCTTATACAATTTATTCACCCATTAAAGCCAACTTTGAAGCATTTTAATTGAAAGAAGCTACGAGATGTCAATTTATTTTTTGGAAAATAATAGAGTGATGAAACTATACCCAAAAAACTAATTGAACTTGGTGAGCAAACAAACATCACAGTGCAAGCTAGGGGTGTTCAAAAATTTCCCGTCCCGATCCCGCTTGTTTTGGGATGGGAAATCCCATCCCGAAAATTTTCCGGACGGGACAAATTTTTGGTTGCGAGACGGGAACGGGACGGGATGAGGTCTTCCCCTTCCCGTTAGTATTATATATATATATATATTTTAAATTTTACATAGCCCAGCATGTTCATACTTACGAGTGTAGTACAACAATTTTTTTTTTGTTTACATCAGTACCCTCACCAAAAGCTAATTCCGGAATGTACATAACCCAAAAAACTTGTGTGTCTATATTACATAGCCCAGTTTCATTTACATCAAAATACTTGTTCTCTGTACATTCAAATTATCATGCCTTCCATGTGAATAATAACATGCATTTTTTTTTTGTTTTGCATCATATTTGTGGCAAAGGAATGGGAGGAATCAGGAATGTGTGGACAACAAAGCCTCATGTGGAATGTGTATCTTATTAAAGTCTTGAAGACATGTTTTTAATTTAAAATTTATGTATTAATATGAAAGTTTCTTTTAGACTTAATTTAAATATGTTTTTGTTATTATATGTTAAATTTGATTATGGTTTATTATGTTGTCAAGATAAAAAAAATGTTAGAACAATAGTATTTTGTAAAAGCCTGTGGTCAAATTTTTTGGTGCAATATTGGACTCATATTTTTCATGTAAAAATGGCATTTTATTTTTATTTAAAAAAAAAAAAACAAATGAGAAATTCCCGTCCCGTCCTTTCCCGAATGGGATGGGATAACTATGGGACGGGACTAGAAATCCATCTCGTATGCCTTTTGACGGGACAGGATGGGGTCATCCTGTCCCATGAACACCCCTAGTGCAAGCAAGCAAAAAGAATCGAGCATGCCTTTTAAAAAGCGCCATTACAAGTAACACCAACAACGCTACCAAAATTGGCAGCTATATAGCGAGGGAGAAATAAACTGCAAGCATTACTCCATAAGATAATGCTTACCCACAGAGCCATGTTCAAAATAATACTCTCTCCGGTCTTAAATATAAGATCACTTTGACTTTTTTTTGGAAGTTAAGGAAACAAATTAGACAACTAAATTATAACATATGTCACATAAAATTAGATTATAGGTTAGTTTATAAGTAGAATAAATTAGTTTTGAGGAAAAAAGATTTTTTTTGGGACTGAAACTACTTTTTTTTGTATTGGAAAAAAAGTCAAAAAAGTCAAAGTGGTCTTATAATTAGGACCGGGGAGGGAGTATATTGTTAACTCAAATAGTTTCAATTTTACGAAATAAAAAGAAAAATTATGACAACTAACAAGAAGGCAAGAGGATAAGGACGAACGGATCAAGTAAACCATTTTCATATATTATCCAAAAATCGAGTCTCTATCAAACCTTCACAATCTTTTTCATGGTTAGCTATTAAATATATATATTGACAGTTCATTCACTCGCTACCTAAAAAAAATACATATACACAAAGCATGAAGAGGAACTGATTAATTGAAAATAAAAAGTTAGGCGTGCTTTTGTAGCCCTACCCAATTCATCCCAGTCCTTCTTACTCAAAATTTCCCACGCTTGGTTATTTCAATGTCAACAATACACTACATCCGTCCATTGCCATAAGATTCAGTTAGCAAATTTGAAAAATTAAATAAGGTATATATTTTTTACCCCAGTTTTTAATATAAGATTCCCATGACTTAATTTTGGTAGATTAATGAATCTAAATAAGTTATTTAATTATATATTAATATACTATGCATGAGTCTACAAGTTAGATAAATTAGTTTTAAAAAAATATAAATATAATTACTCTGGAGAAAATTATTTAATTTCTTTAATATCCTAAAAAGTCAATTGACATTAAGGACAAGAGGTGGTATTTAATTACAACACGAGTTGCATGATCCCCTAGAATACACGTGTAATATGTTATGAGACAGTTTCCTTTAAAAAATTGATATATATATATATATAAATATTTTAAAATAATGTATGTAGCTTCTCTAACCTCTCCATATTAGTCAAAACGTGTTTTATATTAAGGATAGGAGGCAATATGAGAAAACAAAGAACAGGAAGCTGATATACTATCAATTAACTTCAACCTTCACTTCTAGGAGATATGCATTTTCTCCAACAGAAATGTAAATCATTTTCGAACGTGTTGGATGGTTTGGCATGGGATGGGATGATGAGGAGAGTAATGGAGAGTCATGTTGACAGGGTGAATGAATGAATGGAGCAAAGAAAGAGTGTTTTATTGAGGTTTTGTCCCCTCACAGAGGAGAGAAGGCAGGTTGGGGTGGTCCAATATTAGGATTTTTGATAAGAGCCTCTCATATTAGCTGCTTTAGGGGATGATGTGGCTCATAAATTGTCTAGTTATGATGTCAACGTCACATGACCATTGGATTACATAAAAACGCCTCACCAATAAACGACACAGTTCACGGGCCATACATAAATATCACCAACATGCTTAATTAGGCCCTTTCATGATATTGGGAATGTTTTCTTGAATTAAAAATAGATAAGTTATCTGTCAATTAGGTCTGGTTTGGTCTTATCGTGTATTGAGACATGAAGGGTGTCGTTCATCTTCAATCAGGGAGCAACTTCATAAGAGTTCAGAGAGGGAAGAGGTCGTAGCATTATCAATATCAGAGACTTGGTATGTTACAGCAACTTCATCGGTTTTCCAGGGTGCTTTGCACGTCAAGCACAATCATGTTTGCTAATTGGACTCTGAGTTCCATCAACGAGCAAAAGAAAATTGATTGTATATTTTAACTAATATACGTTCAAAATAGAAAGAAATAGTTTTCTACAATATTAAAACAAATTTTTAGATTTTTTTTCATGTTTGTTATTTCCCCCTCTTCCTGCAATTGTTTGTCTATTGCAACCAAAAATATGAATAAAAAAGCATTCCAGAAGAGACAAGAACGAGACTTTCCAAGCACGCTAAACTTATTATTTGATCCACTACCAAGTATAGCAAAACTTGTTTTGAAAAAACAGAGAGAGGGCTTGAGCCCAATAATTATACTATGAAAACGTCGGGGGCAGAAAGCCCAAAACAATAAACAAGTAACAAACTCAGCCTCCCTAACCCAAACAGGGATCTCTATGAAGAGAGACTTTTTGGTGAATATGGTTTACCATGTCATTTATAGTTTGACTAATCATAGACAGACACCTCACAACTATTTTAGTCTGATTTGTAGAATTTTACTATGATGTGACACTTGTGTTCAAAAAAAAAATCAAGACTTCATTTGCGTTTTCTTACTCCTCTGAGCCAAAAAAATCAATACTCCATTTTTTTTAATATTAAAAAAGTTTAGGTGAATTGGATCTCAGGGCAGGGCCAGGGCAGACCTCCACCAAGACTCCATATTGTTATATCATGTTAAAATATTTTTAAGGTGAGTGTTTGTGATTGGATGTCAGTGAAAAGAGCATAGAATTATAGCTCTTAACAAGCTCCCCCAGATGAGCAAGGCTATTTGAGAAGATGATGGTGAACGAGCCACATTCACGGCAATTTCTCAATAAAACACATTTCTATATAGATCTCACACCATCCAGTTCACTATCGAACGATAATCACCAGGGGAAAATGTCACAGGTTTCAACCAAGAAGCCTCCCAAGGCGTTGAAAGACAAACACCAGGATAAACCAGTGTTAATGTAAAGACTATGGGACTAACTAACACCATTGAGGCATGATTATTCACTACTCTAATAACAAGGAGTGAGAAATTATTGATGTATTATTTGCTTAACCAATAAAACTATACCATTCTAGTTTGATGCATTCACATAGAAGGATTAAAAAAATACGCCAACTCTAGTTACTTTCATCAAGCTCTGCCTCACACACACAAGGTGGTGGGAAATAGGGTACTTCAAATGCAATGCATGAATAACTTTTTTGACTCAAGTCAAGAGTCAATTCGAATCAAAATCATTGACATCTCCAAGAAATTCGTCAGCCAAATATTTTCATGCTTCACCGAACTCGAGAGAGCATGAGATTGTTCATTATCAGTTAAAACTACCGGCAAAATGAACATCTCTCATCAGAGCATACACGGTTTGCCCCCCAGAAGGAGTCCTTGCATTTGCTGCAGATGAACTATGATTCAAGTCTCATCAAGCAATCATCGATTATCCAAACACAGATCAAATCTTGCACAAGTAGATAAACTTCTCGAAACAACACCCGTTTGCTCTCTATCAGTATAACTGAGGTATAATAGCTTGTGTTTCCACAAAAAAGTCAATGCCCAAACACACATTCAAAATGCTAACCTACAGCAACAACTAAACAGAAAAGTTCAAAGTTCAAATTATTCACCCAACTTTGATTAAAACCGTTAGAGCATAAACATAAGAGCTGCAAACCAATGAGACCAGAATGTGATTCATAAATGGAACTCCTCGATTACAACTGACTCGAAATTCAAGCTTGAACAATCACATTACACTGTACTCAACTAAGCAATAGCTATAAAATTACAACAAGAAAAAAGGGAAAATTCGAAGCTCAAATTTAACGAACCATTCTGAATAGACTCTAAAAGTTTAAGCGATGGAAACCTTTGCTCCAGCCTCTTCAAGCTGTTTCTTCGCATCCTCAGCCTCATCCTTGGAAACACCTTCCTTGAACTTCTTCGGCAAGCCTTCAATCAATTCCTTAGCTTCCTTCAAAGCCAAGCTCGTCAATGCCCTAACGGCCTTAATAACAGCAATCCTGGCGTTACTGGGCACATCCTCGATGACAACGTCAAACTCAGTCTTCTCCTCGACGGCGGCGGGGGCGGCGTCGGCAGGAGCACCGGGGGCGGCGGCAACGGCGGCGGGGGCAAAGGCGGCGGCGGAGACGCCGAGTTTGTCTTGGAGGTAGTCGACGAGGATTTTGGCCTCTTCGAGGGTGAGGCTGGAGATGTCGGCGCCGAGCTTCTCGATCTTCTCGGGGGCATCGACGGCGGAGAGAGGGCGGAGATGGGTGGCGCGATGGGAGAGATTGAGATTGAGATTGGGATTGGGATTGGGAGAGAAGGGGAAATTGAGGGAGGGTTTGTTGAAGGAGGAGGAGGAGGGAGAATGGGAAGGGAAAGAGGAAGGTGTAGAAGGGGAACGAAGAGAGAGAGTGGAGAGAGTGGTTGCTGCCATTGAGAATTGGCTTTCTGCTTCTTGCTCCCTTCTTCTTCTTCTTCTTCTTCTGTGTATGTCCTGCGAGTGAGGGATAAGAGGGAGAGTCGAACAAGAAGATAGGAATAGAGGATAAGGAAAGAGATGAAATGGGAATGGGTGTGGGTGCTTATAGCTACGTCTCTTCTCGGAAGTGACACAATTGCCCTTGTAAATTTCAACCCCTCAATGGCATTTCTGGAATCACATTACTGGAGCTTTTCTTTTTTACTCCCTCCCTAAATATATTTTTTTGGATAATCTTATAAAGTTGAATAAGTTATCTATAAATTGATTTGTCTAAATTTTTCTCTAAACTAGTTTATTTGACTTAAATACTAACATATAATATAATAATATACAAAATATGTTATGAATAAGTAACTTATTTATCTTCCTAAATTTTTTGAGATAGAAAAGCTAACTGAGTCTTATATTTGATAAATTAAAGGGAGAATTACAACTAGATCTCAATGAAGGTAATTAATCACAACCAAATTCTAAGAAGTCATTAAATTACATTTAAGTCCCTAAAAATCTAGATGATGTTAAATCGCATGTGTCAGGAGTTGTAAATGAAACTCGGTTAAATGTTATTGACAGCTCTTTAAAAAACTAGTTATTAACTCAATGAGCTTTATAGACTCTGGACACATACGATTTCATATCCCCAAATTTATAGAAACTTCATTGTAATTTAATGACTTATAAGAACTAATTGTAATTAATTATGTTCCATGTAACCTAATTGTAATTCTCCCTAAATTAAAGTTTACTCCCTTGTTTCTTGACGAGTATTATTATAGTCGCCGGAAGAGAAAACACGACTATCGCACGCCAGATGAATCCATGTATGAAACTATATATATGCATATCTATATATATATATACATATATTCCTTTTGGTATAAGGACCATGTACGGAAAATGATAGAGCTGTAAGAATTGTGGAGAATTAAGTTGATGAGATACAAATGAAGTAATCCGCTAACCCTATAGATTCTAAGCCTACAAATATTACAACTTGGCACAACTTAGCCTCTCGTGTCCGAAATCTCACCATATTCGACGCCTTCTTCCGTAGAAATAACCAATCGCAGCTATTGATGCGGCAAAAATAACTCCGGCGGTAGCATGCCAAGCATAGAGTGGTTTTTCCAGAAGTAGGCCAGGAGGAGCACCAACATTAACAGGCGAAGAAGAAGAAGATACAGGTGGTTTCTGACTAACTGCTACTGCAAACCCCAAACCTTGCCTCTCCAACTCAGACAGGTCTTCAATTTCAGGCTTTAGCTTGGTGGCTTTGGCTATGGCTTCATACTCTTCTTTGGTTCCACCCTCAAGGAATGATCCAACAAGTTGACCCTTGCTGACCCAGTACGCTCCAAATGTACTGCCTGACATGTCCCCGTAATACACTACATCTCCAACACCATCCCCATAAAATTGCCAGGACAAAGAGAAAACTCTTGAGTAGAAAAAAGGAAGGTAATCGAATTCCCCTGTTTTTTCCGGTTCCATAATGGCAGCAACAACATGTCTTGCAGACTTCCGTGCTGAATCCACGTGCTCAAGTCTACGAGTTTCCCCAAATAGTTTGACGGGAAAAGTTGCAACATCTCCTATTGCATACACGGAACTGTTACTTGACTGCAGTCTTCCATTTACCTTGATCCCGCCCTTCTCCAAAGTAAGTTGGCCTTCAAATAGACCCGTATTTGGGCGTATTCCAATTCCTACCACAACCATGTCTGTGGATAGCTTGCTTCCATCTCTTAGATTAACGGCTGTAACCTGTACCAGAAAAAAGGAACCAGATAACTGTTAATATCTTTGATAGATCCTCCCAACACACCAGGGCTTTTTAATGCTTCGAGTTTGAATACAACAAAAGGCAACCACCCTTGTGCTGGAATTTAGATTTAAGACGGTGCAGGGTGACAGAGATATATCTCTAGACTTTGGTGACAGGTAACCAATACTATTGTATCATCTTTTACTCATTTTCTTAAGAAAACCTATTACCTCTATAACTACTTGTTCAACGTAAGTCTGATGAACCAGGGAGATTTTACCTCCAACTAATATATAAGAGGCCAATTCCTCCGGGTTCAGAGGTTACATAAATATTCTGGAGCACTAACTTTCCCAACTGGAAATTGGGAAAAAACAAAAGTTTGGCCTAGTTTCACTATTCTCTAATATTACAGAAAAATAATGAAGAAAATTACCTTCCCATTGGAATCAAAATCAAACGATGACAGCACAGTTCCCTTGATGAAGTCTACTCCCTTTGATTTGTAATAATCTTCATAGTAGTTTGCAATCTTTGGAGTGAACAAACGAGCCACTGTAGAATCAAGACCACATATAAGGCATCATATCTTGTAAGCTTCAAATTACAGGGGCAAAAAGCTTCTGGCAGCATCGGGTTTAGACTTGTGATGCATGCAAACTGACATAGACAGGAATTGGGAAACAAAACATCATTGAAATATAAATGCTTACTGCAATGTGCTTCAGGGAAGACCATAGTCACGCTTATTTTATTGATCACTAGTGATGCAGCGCACTCCATGCCTATGTACCCACCACCAATGACAACAGCGTTTCCCCCAGTACAGTATTGCATAACATTAACCAACCTATTTGCATCGGCCAAGTCTCGTAAATAGCAAACATTTTCAGCATCTGATCCACTCACTCCAAATTCTTCAAGTCTTAACGCCTGTACTTGACATTGCAAACAGACTTAATATTCTTCAGCATTTATTTTAATAACAAAGAAAGAACGGAGTCTACTGTAACACAATTAACCCAACATTAACATTGAATCCGGTCATCGAAATGGAAAAGCTATTCCTAATGTCTATTAGAATAAAAGATGTTCTCAAATATTTCCCTTTTGCATGTCTTCTTAGGGGCAGAGACGATGATGACTGCTGTGTGTGTAGCAAATTGCCAAACCCTAATCCCTCTTGCTCTTTCGAAAACCACCACATGCAAGCACTAGGTTAACATGATGAACTGATAAAAGAAAGAGTCCACTAAGAGACTAGTTTCAATACCCGAGCACCTGTAGCAATGATGAGTATCTTGTAACTTATGGTTTCTCCAGCTACTGTTAATAGTGTCTTACGCTTCACATCAGCAGACTTGACTCGTGTTCCAAGAACTAATTCAATACCTGGCAAAGAGATGGAAGCGGTGAGAGGATGTAGATATTCAGGGGGGAATATTTTACAAAATTAGTGTTTTTTTTTTTTTTTGAAAAAGCATGAAACCATTGGAACAGAAATAAAATTGACTAACAGAAGAAAAGAGCTAGGAATTTAAAAAATGAAACCACCGTATACTGGCATTCATTAGTCAGGCCTAGTCCATGAAAATCAATAGCAAAGTATGAAACTCATAAGGTATTGCATTTAATTCAGGTCCTTTTTTCTATTTTACTAGTGATATTTATCTAATTATCACAGTATAACAAATGAATTCTCTTATTCAGTATCTTATCATGATTTGAATGGACATGATGCAGTCTCCTGGAATAAACTACGCCCCAAATACCATCACCAATCAACTATCTATTGAGCTATAGCTTCTGAAGAATGCTGCATTACGAGAGGTGCTAATCAATATATCGAGATATATTTATATATGTATGCTGCATTATGTGAGGCTCCAATCAATATATCAAGATATATAAATATATATGATAAAAGTTATAACAAACTATAAGTATATAGTATCGGTAACTCAATTATTTTCCCACACCTTCAAAAATTTAACAAAAAAGCACTCGTCATAAAAGTGAAATTTGTGGTCAACTTCTCATGTTAATAATCATAAACAACTATTTATGCACTCATCAACTGTCAAATCTAGTTTTTACTCTAAGAAATGTCAATTATCAGCACCAAATAAACTCACAAGTTAAAAGGAACATATTCAGTATACAATCACACAATAGGGATCAAAAGGTAAAAGGAAGCAAGCTTGCTAAATCACAATGTAAAAAATAAGAAATAGATATGAGAAAATCATTAGTTCATTACCATGTTCCTTATACCATTTTGGAGTCAGCCTTTCTCCGTTTGCACCAACACAAGTATGAAAGGCTGGAAGCCGTGCAGGGTCTGTACATGTAAACTTCATTTCAGAAACTATTTAACACCTAAGCTAATAGAGTAAAGGGTAAAAGACAATGCAATGAAAGAAAACAAAAAGTACAGATATCTCTTGTCCTCAAAGCATAGAGAAGAGCAATAAAATAATTTGTCTAACTGCAAGTACCATCCTGAGTTCCCACTTCAATTCTTCAATTTTACAGGGTAACATCTCAGATTGAAAAACGCAATTCAAATTTGAATAACTACATTATTGAAAAGAAAGAAGCAACAGGATGCCAAAATGAGGTGCCCATGAATTTCAACTTTTGAGGAAACTTGCAAATCTGCATCAAACTATTAACATGCGGAGCACAGAATACTTTACTTCTCTAGATTCATTATCAGATCTATTTTCCACAGGTATCGAAGTTAATACATAAATTCCCAAAAAGAAAGATCACTCTAACAGTGAATTCTCCTGTACGATGACATGTGCCTGATAAGTCAGAGAACAGTTGCAGTATGAGAAACTTAATAGAAAATAGGTAATAATCAAATTTTGAAAACCTAACCATTTAAAGTTCATATGATGCTCGAAGAGGCTATCAAAATTAAAAGAATGCGCCAATATATTTAGCAAAGGGCAAACAGACCACGTTGCAGAGGAGTATCTAATACAAAGAGTAGCAGAGCACTTATAATTTTTGGTCCCCAGGGGCCATGTTATATTCAACAGTATCCGGAATAAGCACATATCTTCCTTTGCTCACACGAATCATAAAATGGATTTAACGGAATTTCACAAATCAAAGTTCGCAGCTGATGAGTTGTCATGGGAAGAGTTTATATGTACCTTCTGGAAGTAAAAATCCTTTGCTTAATGCAGGTCTCTCATAAGGAGCAACCTGAAACACATTTGGGAATTTATATATTTCTGACTATAACGAAGAGATTCACTCATTTCTAAAGGAAAAAAAGAACACGATGCCTAAATTCAGCCATTCTAATTTAGAGCAAATTCTAATACGCGCAACAACATATATGCAGTAATCAGCTCCATGGTAAACATAATACTACATTATAATTGTATTCTATATATGACCAAAATCCTAAACAGGTCAGCCAAAGCCGCGAACAAAAAGATAGTATTGCCGTGTACATCTCTCCGTAACGAAATTCGTGGAAACAATTCAAATAAAGCTTTTATTTGGGATGCTTGAGGACGAGGAATTTGGGGGAAAATATTAAGGAGAGGGACAAGTACCAGAAACGACAGGAACACAACGAAGAAAGAAACCAAGGGAGTAAAACAGAAACATCATACCGGTTCTTCAGAAATGATGCAGAGTTCACCCAGAGAAACTCCTCTCTTAACGAACTCAAGAGCAGCATAGCCAGCAGAGACTCCTCCACCGAGAATCACATAAACAAAGGCTCTCCCCATCTCCTCCTGAAATTATCTGGAATTGAAAGTCACAGAATTATCGGGAGCTCTTGCATTCAAAGACACTTCCACAAAAGTTGAAGTCAATAATTTTTTAATCCATTTTATGTGAATGAGAGATGAGAGATGACGATGAAGACGACAAGGACGTCGAGTAGGAGATGATGAAGCTACTCTGATTTTCTTTCTTTTTTCTTTTTAAAGGTAGGGGAGATCAAGATGCAGGACACGCCGGTGGAAGCGCAGAATCAAGGCCGTCGATCACAGATATTGTAATGATGTAAGTAATCGCTGAGCGTGTGGGGCACGTTAAGGCGTTACCGAGTGGGACCCGCGGCAATAGAATAAAACAAATCGGAGACGTGCAAGTGGCGCCCAAGATGCGATCCAATGGGTGTGGATAGGAGTTGGTGTTGGGAACTGTGAGCTAAGAGACGATGAGATGAGATTGATCGAAGTTTGAAGATCAACTTGAAGGGGGGAAATTTGTGGATGAGGCTTTACTATCTGCCACAAAATAAGGGAATTATATAATGTTATCCACCGGATTTATTATTTCAAAAATAAATTATCAATTATCATTCAATTGAAACAAATTATTTTATTCAATTTTTACCTTTTACAACCACATCGTTAAAAAGGTATTTGTTACTCTTGAAAAATAAGTGTTACTAATTAATTATTGTTACCTCATGCGTTAGTAGAAGAGCTACTAGACTAATGCAGGGACATTAAGAAAGCTAGACAAAATAATTAATCATAACATACTGTAAATGATTTCCCTGAAATAGATTGTATAATCATATCATAAGTCAACCAAAATAATTTACAAAATGATTAATAAGAGATAAAATGAACAAAAAAACTTATATTTAATTATAAAGTTACTTATAAACTAGCTCTTATATTTATAATCTGTATATTATAATAATAAATTAAAATATAATCAAGATGATTTCAAGAACTGTAGTACTTTTTATGAGTGTGGCATTAAAAATAATTTTCATATTCAATTTGATATTTTACCTATGAAACTGAGAATTTACTGTTTCTGAGATTTTTTAAAAATGATTATCTTGAAAATTAGAAAGTCTCCTTTTCTGTCCTAATCCCACCTCGCACCTTTAATTAAGAAACTATTGTCACAGCTATATCCCCAATCGAGTCGGAAATACTACACCCAGTGACAATTTTATGTTGTCCGGGATTTTATATAGACCGTATCCACATTGTCGAAAAATGTTACCTCGAATAAAATAATCATCATCATAGTAATTTTTTAACGGACAGAACTGCAAGCTCATAACTCCACAAGACCTTGACTGCACCATTGTGCTATAGTATCTCAAGACTTGACCGGCTGTCATAACTAAACAGAAATTTAAGAGGCTCATACATAGGAACACAATTAGGTCAATCAAGTCAGAAAATTTGTATTCAGTGCCTTATCTATCACAGCTTATTTTTAACGCAAGGAAAGTGTGATGAGTGATAATATTAGGAATTTTAAGTTTACCCTGAAGACTATCAGCTCTGGTACGATGCATTACAGAGTTTCTCATGCAAGACTAGGTAGCAAACGTAAGCACGAAGAACTGCACATTCAAGTTTGATATAAAACTAGTTCAAATAAAGGCCCCTGAAACTCAGATGGCAGAATGTGCTTAACTGATATGTCCAGCCAAAAAGTGAAAGTCACATGCAGCATCGTTGATTAACATGCTTGTCAAATGGGTCTCATTAAATTCAAGCTTAAAAGAATTTATCATGAGACAAAAACGGCTTAAATTTCTATAAAAACAAAATATCCTAGTACCATTCTTAATAATCAAACAAGTAAAGTAAATTTACCCAATTTTGAAGGCAAAGCGTCCCTCCATTCTTAACTCTGAATTCTTCCTAATTTTAATTTGAGACTGTCTTCAGTTTGTGTCGGTTGTCATACCAGTGTGCCTCGAGCAGTTTACAATGAATCACTATTTTCTTCGTCTTCTCGTGCTCTTTGCTTTACTGTTCCTGTTGTTATACACAACATTATTCAAAAGAAACAGCGATAGTAGCTAGTGGTTACTTTCTCAACTTATACAATAGTGGTAGCTAATAGTTTTTGTTTACACTATGTGCCAGACCTAACAGGATATAAAAGCAATTGCTGGCAGACAATATTCAATATCACATTCCACTTCATAGTGAACGTCATTTTTTTTTGGGGGGGTGTGGGGGGACTCTATCTAGGATGAAAAGCATGCCTGGAATGCCAGTACCATTGCTTGAAGCACTTACCTCTCAGTATTTATTTCCAACAAAATGACCTTGTCTCCCCCAAACTATTGATGCAGTCCTGCTCCAACCTTGTTCTTTTTCTTTGATCCCATCGTAGATCAGAGTGATTTGAGCATTTGCACACAAATACAAACACAAAACCACAGTGTAAGTGTGTTACTCCAATACCAGTAGTGCAGCTTGAATTGGCTTCTGAAGGGGATAATTAACTATTAGGACCTATCTTCTACTCGAAAATCATGATTCAACCAATTTACCCCATCAACAAAATAGACCACAATTGATGACATCCTCTTCCAAGTGAAAAATGAAACTAATTGTGGAAATCACAGTTAAAACATAACTTCCATTAGTACATATATACTTTCTCAGAATTAAAAATTGCATCAAGTAATCCATCGCCAACCAACAGTGGAAGTTGAAAGTCATAAAAATCGGCATTGCAGTAATGAAAAAATATATATTCCACGCAGTAAGAGGCAAGATACAGAACAGCAGAACTCAGAGGTGAAATTCCAGTAACAGATCGCAAAATGTTAAAATTCGAGCACTCCACGAACCTGTATCCGCATTAAAATGAAGAATCTAGGCATTCTTGCGACAAGCGAAATACACGGGAATTGGATATAAAATAAACAAGCCGACATCAATAATAAAAGAAACACAAAATTATTCAGCAAATGAAAAAGACACAGCCTAGCAGGAAAATAAGACTCAGATCAAATCAAATTAGTATCGACACACAAAAAAAAAACATTAAGAAGAAGAGATATCGCCAAATTGATCGGCAGCTATAGATTTTTTCAGGCATCGGACCACTCTCCTTGGTATATTGTGCGCTATGTTCGCGAGCTGAAAGGTTTTTATTTGAGAGAGCATCAAAGAAGAAGAAACAAAGTGCTCTGAACTGAAAATTAAGAACCACAGAAAGAAAGATGGCAAAAAGAAGAGAATCGGAAGAGAGAAATTATACATTGTAACTGTGTCGTTGAATTACTTTCCGCTTCCTCTTCAACCTCCAAGCTTGTTGTTCATTCATATGCTCGGCTTATTGCGGCAAAACCACGAATAAAAGCTGAAACGATCAGCAGGATGCACCATTTTTAAATTTTTCTGTCCATTACGTGTCAAACCTCAAGTTACCCGCGGTGTGTTTGTAATTAATTACCCCCTATTAGCTTATTAATTAGATTAATTATGTTAGTTAATTTAATTAAAATTACATAATAATATCAAAATAACCTAATCATTTACCTTTATTTCTACACCATCAG
Organism: Mimosa bimucronata; assembly: GCA_037074515.1. NCBI lineage: Eukaryota > Viridiplantae > Streptophyta > Magnoliopsida > Fabales > Fabaceae > Mimosa > Mimosa bimucronata. Next base: position 5,112,483 of record CM073437.1, read on the forward strand.
TAAAAGTAATTTAAGAAAAATTTAAGGAAAAATAAAAAGAGATCTTTTATCTACGAACAAATCAACATCCCTAAATAGGTCATATATTTAGTAATATAGAGAGTATTGAGTATTAATTAATATGTCATCCTCCGTTATTAGATATTAAGAGCTAGTTGAATTTTTGGAAAATTCTTAGAAAAATAAACAAGTTACTTATAATTGATTTGTCTAAATTTTTTCTCAAACTAGTTTATTTGACTTGTAAACTAAAATATAATCTAATCATATAAAATATGTTATGACTAATTGTATTATTTAATTTCCTTAATTTCTTTAAAAAAGTTAATAAAGTCTTATATTTAGGAATAAAGGGAGTGATTGATATCTTGTTTATTAATTCCGGAAACAAATAATATTAATATTATTATGATGAGGGAAAAAAAGGTCTTTCATTTTGAATTTTTATTTCTGAGAATAAGCTAAATCAGTATTTTTTTTTTGTAATTAATTACAGGTCTCGTGTAAGGGACTTAATTAAGATGAGGTCCCATGAAATCACCTAATTAATATGAGGTCCCACGAAGTTGTTACTGTAGATCAAAAAGTTGTTATCGCAAGGTCACAAGTTGTTACAGACCAAGAGAGATTTTCAGGCCGCAAGTTGTTATGGCAGGGCAAAAAATTGTTATTGCAGGCCAAAAGGTTGTTATTGCGGGCCAAAAAGTTGTTAGTGAAGGCTTAGTCACTAACAACTTTTTGGCCCGCAATAACAACTTTTTGGCCTGCCATAACAACTTTCTGGTAAGGACCTCAGATTATTTAGGTGATTTCATGAGACCTCATCTTAATTAAGTTCCTTACACGGGACCTGCAATTAATTATCCCATTTTTTTTTCTTTTGCCAACAAGCCAAATTAGTATCTATCTATGCTATGTATGTATAAAATTTGTTAGATAATTCTCATTGATAAAAGTTGTAACATCCATTTAGGCCGGGAATTCGGGCCAAGCCGGCCCTAGCCCGAGGAGGGCCGGGCTTTGATTTTGGACTAAAAAAAGGGGAGTGGGCTTAAACGGGCCGGCCCGTTTATTGCCCCTCCCCTTTTTTTTTTTACATTTTTTTATTTTTATTTACTCAAAGAGTTAAATGGGTGTGCTATTTTTGTATATATACATATGGACAATAATAATTTAAATGCTTATTAGGTTATATTCAAGTCTCATATGTCCCACTTTTATACTTTAATTCCTTATTACTAAGAACATTCTATGTAATTGTGGTGCGACTTCTAGTTCTAGACTTAGTACATAATTTATGAGCTGTTGAGTTGGTATATGGCAACGCACTAATGCTTGGTAAGTTTGTATTTAAATATAATATGGATAATATATATTTATATTTTGCATTATAGGTCTATTATTTTTGTTAGAAATATACACTCAAAATTAGGAAAAAAATATTTAAAAAAGTCGAAGCCCGTCGGGCCGGCCCGAGCCCGACCTCTTAAGGGCCGGGCTTCAATAAAAGGGTGTATTTTTGTTCGCGGGCTTAAACGAGCTTGGCCCGTTTAAACCCGGCCCGCCCGAATTTCCAGCTCTACATTTTAATATAAAACACGGAACGGTGAGAGACTAATTACAAGTAGAGGCCATTACAGTAAATTTTTAACGACTTCATTTAATTTTTTGGATGATGTCTTGGAGAAATTTGATATTTGTTTTGTTCAGGCCCACTTTTCACCTTATTTTTTTGGGCCAAAATTTCTAGCGGATCAATACTTTCCCAGTAAATACAAGAAGAATAAATCCCGTCTACACCCATAACTACTACTAGTGAATTAACTACATAGGCCGATGAAAATCGGGGCCCACTAAGCCCAACAGTATAGTTTACGTTTAATTTTTGTCTGACCCGAAGATTATGTATTTAGAACCCAGAAAAATATCAGTCGATATAATATTTTAAAAATAAAATCCGGCATTTTTTTGCCAGAAAAAATCTGGCATTATTATTATTATTTTTGCCAACAACTGGCATTATTTAGAACTCATGACTCAAACTGGATTTAAATTTTATCTCTGTAAAAGCGTGCATAACAATCGCCTTCTATGAAAACGGCCATGATTGAACTCTTTACTTCTCGTACTCAAAAACTGCATTTTTTAATATAGAAGAACATTGTAATTCTTTCCAAAACAAGAATATTATAATTTGAGCATTTTTTAATCCTAAAATAGGTATTCTTCCTTGCAGTGTACGAGAGAGGTAAATAGCTTAAGATTTTTAGTATTTTGTGTTTTGAAATTATTAAAAACAAGCAAGAATTTTAAGAAAAGGGCGAAGATAAAGTTAGATTGAATTCAATACCTTATACTGAGAATGATTTAACAATACAGAATTTCCAACATAATCGCTATACTTATGATTTAAATTATCTATAACAAATGTTGAATTTCTATATTTTATCTTAAAATTAATGACACGGGATGGGACTTTCCCCACCTGTTTTAAAGTTAATACCAATGCACGTACATATGTCCAAATTAAATTAACTCCCACCAAATCTAACTATCTCGGTAGGTTGTTCACTTTTATCCCGTTCCGATCATATTGTTCCGATTCCGGTCATTTTGGGACGGAATTTTTCAGTACCAAAAACATATGAGAGACGGGACAAAATTATTATGGGACGTGATAGGACACAGGACTAGCATTGTGCCATACCCTTTTTTTGTCCCGTCCCAAATATTTATTTTTAAAAGATATGATTATTATATTTTATGTATAGATTCCTCCCACCTATCAATAAAAAATATTAATTATTTTATAATTAGCATTTATTTAATAAATCCAAACTCATATGTAATTTAAAACTTAACCGATAAAGCAGGTCAAATGGTTAAGATGCATAAAATTTATAATACATCTAAAAAAACAATAATTATTCAATGTTCGTATTTGAAATATAATTAATCTTATTTAAATCTATATTTGAACTATTAGTTTTTTATCATCTTATTTTAGCATAATTTGTTATTATGAGATATTATTAGTTCGAGTATTGATATGTCAACAAATAATATTTTTAAATTTTCAAAATACAATTAATCATTATAAACTGTTATTAGTTAGAATATTAATATATTTCTTATGCATCACTCCACTGCACATGGGAAGAAAATTATAGTTATTTGTATAATAAAACATTCTCATATTAAATTTATTTTTATCTTTAATACAAAATAACAGAAATCCTAAAATAACTCATATATCTTAACAAAATTTTATCAAAATATCTAACTTTTTTATTAATAATACAACTAATTTATTTTAATATATATATTATTTATATGAAAAGATATTACATATTAAATACAAATTACAAAATAAATATCTAAGTAACCCATTAAACAAGTTAATGTTTTTTTAAAAAATAAGCGGGACATCTCGATTCCGTCCCGATCCCGATAGGACGGGACAAGATTGGTAATGGGACAGGACATGGGACAATTTTACTGTCTCGAGACCTTTTACGGGACAGGACACGAAACAAACCCGTCCCGTCCCGTTCCGACCCATGAACACCCCCTATATCTAAGTTTCCACTTTCACCAAAAAAAAAATATTTTAATTATCACTGTATATATATAGACACACAGTTATACAAACCAAACCATGATTATTCTTAGTTTTCCCAGTTGATTCGTCCTTTACCAACAATGCAATCCACTCTAAATAAGCATGTGGTAGGAAGTAGAACTACTTAGTATTTTCGGACAAATTCAATTATTGCCTAACATACTTTCAATTTTGTGAAGTTAGTTAAAGCGAAGGTGTGGTTTAGTTTTCTGCAAGCGCCACTTCAACTGAGAATTTGCCGTGCCAACTTCCCAAATATGCCAAGGGACACCATGATTATTCTTAGTTTTCCGAGCCCCCATAAAAAGCCCTTCCTCCTATAAAATTCCACTACTCGAGTGCTCACTACCAGCAACTTCCCAAAAAAAGTGCACATGGCCATGGCTTGGAAAACTCTAGCTTTTTGTACGAAATGATTAAAAACGAAGAATCTGATACCAGCACAGTGTTCATTTTCTTAGGGGAAAAACAGAGATCAGAGAAGACAACTTTCATCAGACGAGTCACGGGTCATTAATACGAGCCACACTTAAAAGAACAGTGAAATGTTGTCTGAAAATTCTAAATTCCGTTTGTAAATATAGGATAAATACTAAGAAAATTAAATAAATTACCTATAAATTGAATTAATTTGTCATACTTTTTTCTCTAAACTAATTTATTTGACAAACTAGTATATAACATAATAATACACAAAATACGTTATGATTAGATAGTTTATTTAGTTTTCTTAATTTCTTTAAAAGAAGGTCATTCAAATCTTAAATTTAGGATTCGGAATAGTGTTAAAAGAACTTGAATTTGAATTTGAGCATATGATACTTTCTGCCTAGTAAATGATACTCAGCAATGTAAAAATGTAAAGGGTCTTTAATTACGACCAATACATTTTATAAACACGGATTTTTTCACTATTTTTTTTTCAATAGAAGCTAAGGGGGTGCAGTGAACACGGGATGGACCTCTAGTTTACAAAAGAGCATCTATACCACTAGACCAATTAGTAGTATTATTTGCTAATATTAACATCAAAAATAGTGTTGATGTTTTCCTCTGTAACTCTCCGTCTTGTATATGTAAATTGTTATCATCCTAACAAACGAAACATTTATCTTTCTTATTTTTGTTTTTTACTTCTTTGTTCCATTGTTCCTTTTGGAAATCACACTTATGAATAGATATAGAGCTGTCTCCCATCTTTCCCAAGGATATAATAACGAGTCTAGAAATTAAAGTATCGTCGGCAAAGGTGTTATAATTTGTACAGCAATAGCGATAATACAGTAATAATCAGCACATCACGGACGTAAATCAGAAAGTAATAGCGATCGAAAACTAATTAAGCTCAGAGACAAGAAAAGAAAAATCTGCTAGGAAGAGAATAGTGAAGTGATAGTATATAGTAATGATTGAAGGAGTAGTAAATAAGAAATGGCCCACGAAGCATTATGTAAATATAAAAATTCAAAATGCACACGTTTTTTCCATTTAGTGGCCGACCTCCCACGTGGTTTATCCTTATCCAGCACATGCAAGTAAAGGCAGGGATGGGAATTCGATCCTATGTCACACAAAACACGTGACCAAATACAACGAGCGGCTAAGCAACGTCGTAGAGGTTTTATTGTGGGGCCCTCTTTGGGGGAAGATCCTTTAAGGTGGGGCCGTACGAAAGCAGAGTGTCCTAGTTTCCTATAATAAGCCATAACAGAACCCAAAGACAAGCCACTCTCGTCACCCTCTTCCTTCTTTGTCTGTATAAGTTGTTCACTCTAAAGTCGAAGTTCGGTACACCCTTCTTCAATGCCTCTCTTCTCTATTCTATAATTACATGTCGTCACCTTCACCTAACTCCTCCTTCACTAAATGACAACATGTATCTCAGTTTATAATACCCCATCACACTCAAAACCACTAATTAATAGTACATACATATATTTAACGTACCCAGAGGGAAAAAATATCTTGTTATATATGGTCATGAGGGACATGTGATTGAAGGCTAACAGCGTCCGTCCAGCTTTCATGATATATATGAGAGTTTTAAGGTATGAGGATGTGTATGTGTATATGTGTATGTGCATGGGTGACAATGTGTGGGGTAGCTAGGGCTACGTGTCAAGTTTCTTGTGGTTTGAGTTAGGCAGTGTATGGGCAAGTTTCTCTGTCCTGGGAGATGTAAATGCAAGTTGATCATGCACGCCCATGCATTGCGGGGCTGTCATTCCTTTTATATGAAAAAAAGAAAGAAGAGGACTAGCTCAAACGTATCTCCCACGTTTTTTTTTCATTATTATTAAATTCATTCCCAAACTATTTCCGACCTCACAAACACGTTAGGCACGATTCATAAAAGTATCTTACCATGAGCGTTTTCTAGCCACACATATTTTTTCGTTCATATTAATTTCACTCTGCTTGCTAGGTAGTATAATAATAAGAAGAATAATGATCGTCGTCCACATTTTCCAGTAGTATAGCTAGAAGCAAATCACACACATATATATGAGACAGAAAAAGTGATTGAGATCATGAAAATATTTGCTATATTATAACAAGTACCACACCTGCCACGGAAAATATACAAACCAGTTCGCAGTCAATGGTTCTCAAACTCACATCATCTCATTTTTACTATGTAAAGAAAAATAACATGCAGATAATAAAAATATAAGCTCCTATTATACAGCCCATACTACTGATGCATATAGATATATGGTAGGCAAAACACCAAGCGTACGTACGTTCCCGACTACATATACATATAAACCTAATCAAATAAAAACAGGCAGAGAAAGAGATAATATTTTAGCACATATATATATAGATAGATATTATTTATTATGTATAATATAATTATAATAATAATAATTAGTTGAGTTGATTAATTAATCGCCATGGAGTATTTGCATATTAGACCAGAGATCCTCCATGCTCCAATAGTTATTCTCGTGAGTGGTGCAAATGGAGGAGTGATCCAGTGCGGTAGGGAAAGGGTGGGTTGGGAATGGCTGATGATCATTGAGAGCCGCTTGATGATTGAAGGAGGAGGGAGAGTACGTATCCATCGGCTGTGATTCAGCCATGGTGTTGGACACGTGGCTGCTGCTGGCTTGATGATGCTCTGGCGTCTCCGAACTAAACTGCGCATGTTGTTGTTGTTGAGAGCAAGTAGCGTTATTATTATTATTCTCAGCCTGCTTAATGTGCTTCTGAATCCTAGTCCTCCAATAATTCTTTATCTCATTATCAGTTCTTCCTGGTAGGTGCTTTGCAATCTTTGACCACCTGCATTATCATCATCATCATCATCATTAATTTTGTAAGCCATTTATATTTAATAGTTACATATATTCAAGGAAAGTGACAGATAACTGGATATGAGCAGAATATTCTAGCTAGACTTGTACCTTTGGCTGAAACTGAACCAAGTAAAAAAACATATGAAACACATGGTGTATGTATAGATAGATATTTTGAGTATATGTATGTGACAGCAGAGATTTAATTTATGAGTATGTATGTGCATGTAGTTATGATGAGACAGTTAAAGCAAAACGTGAACTACTAGAGTTAACCTATTGATGATATGGAGCAAACGATTCAGCCTAGCTAGAAAATATGTATTGTTTCAAGGAGGATGAGAGAATTGAGAAGACGAAATAATAATGGATATGTATATATATACAGAGATATATATAGAGAGCATGTTCCCTGGTTGAAATTAAAAGAGAGAAGCGTGTGGAGAGTCATATATATATAAAAAAAACAATGAGTTGAGCTGTGAGAGATGCTTATATGAAGGCCCCTTTGGTACATAAAAATATATATATGATGCCTTTGCCTTTGCACCTCGGCCTCTCCCATTCATCATCAACACTACTTCAGAAAAGTATATGCTCCAATCCAAACACTCCTTTAATTTTCTTCCCCCTACTGTACTCTCTCTCTCTCTCTCTCTCTCTCTCTCTCATATTACTTTTCTCACTTCATTCCCCTTGCTCTCTGCTTTTCTTATTGTTTCAATAATTACCAAAAGCTTTTTGAGTTTTCGAAATCATGATATTCTCTAAACCCTAGCTAGCATCTAATGACAAATAATGCATTTAACATATCTCTGAAATGGGTTTTCCTCAAATTAAAACTTCACATATTCGTTTTCTTTCTCAAAGTTTGGACTTCTTTTAGAGTCTTTTTGGTTTGTTTGATAAAGAGGTTTTATGTCAGAAATGAGTGCATGTTTATATGCTACTTAGCTTTATATGTGATACACGCGCCCACACACATGCGTTAGTACTCCATAGCTAACCTTAAGCGGAGGGTTCTCTACTTATAAGGAGACCAAACCCCCTTATCAACAAGGGCCAGAATAATGGTTTGTGTTTGTAGCATCAGTTTGATTATTCCTTTTAATAATTTTTAATTTCTTTTTCATTATCTGAATGACAAAGGCTATAATTGTCATGTGACCCACTTCTGTAAGCTCAGCCTGAAATGGAAATTTCTCTTCTCCAATCTATTTTTTATTCTTATTCACAACTCCTATATAGAGAGCATCCCAGCCAGCCATTTCATCAAAATATCCATCTCATGATGATGATTTATTTAAAACAGCTTTTTTTATACCAGCTTTATTAATACTCCTCAACAAGAAAAAAACTTCTACTTAGCGTATTGAGCTTTAGTTGAAAGATCTAAGAAACTTTTGTTCTATATCTATCTGTACTCTATAACTCTATATATATATATATATCCTCTCGGTATCTTCCCCCCTCTTCTGCTATATATATGCAGTCTATCCTCCTTCTGTAAACAATATTCTACTTTCTAGTTTACCATATCTATGATTAATTATATTCTTCATCAGCCACTTGAAAACAATATAGATTTTCAGGGTCCCTCATCTTTTATTTACCTAAAACCCCTCTCTGATCTCTCTCAAGATATATTTCTATCTCTGTCTTTAACTCTCTCTTTCTATATCTATATGCAGTACGGCCCATTAATACAGAAACTATTATTAGTTTTCAAAAAAAAAAAAAAAATTCTGCAACAGCTGATAGCAGCGGATCTTACAGATAAAAAAAGAAAAGCAATTATTCATAGCTTGCATTTGTACTGTCTGTGTATTCATCGAATATTTAAAAGAGCCCACGGAAAATTCAAAAACAGAATAGAATAAAGATATCTAATAGTAACACTAATTAACAAGGCCCATTTAATTCACTGTATGTGCTGTTGCACTGTGGATCCAACTCTCTACTATAATCTGAGGGCCTCTTCCACTTGAAGGTCCACAGGATAGCATATATGTTCCACCCTCATCGTATCATAACTTGGAGAACGAGATAGAAAGAAAGAGAAAAATGAATGCAAAAGGAAAGTGATAATTAACATGGAGCTTTTAAATGGAAAGCCCTCGTGTGTCTTTTGTTTTCCAAATGAAAATTTGAAAACCCTACTGTTCTTACATATGCATATGCATATGCATATACATATACATATACATATACATATGTGTGTGGATGAAATCGATCACAAGGGATCATCATAATGATGGAATAGCTCTAATATAAAATATCTGGCATAGCTGTGAAAGTATTTGTGGCCAATATTATAAGTTCTACAAAACCAGAAACCCCACCTCCCCCCAACTTCCCATGTGTTGCTCAATATTTTCTTGGCTGCAATTAATTAAGCACTTTCTCTCTCTTTTCCCTTTTCAACATCCCTCAAAAAACCTCCATCACTGTACAAAACAGGAATTGCAGGAGAGAGGGAGTGGGGAGAGTGAAGACCAACTTGTTTCATCCTTCACTATACGAAACAGAAGGTGAAGAAACCTTTCTATCTAATTTTCTTGGGTTCCATCAACAATATCATTACTTGGTTTCTTCATCAAGTTAATTAATATATATGCACTAAAGGTGTGTAAAATATATGGTAAGGTCATCACCTGTTTCCCCACTTTGCATGAAGCTCCATGATCAAAAGCTGTTCCTCAGGTGTAATATTCCCTCTTCTAACATCAGGACGAAGGTAGTTTAACCACCGGAGCCGGCAACTCTTTCCAGTACGCTTAAGACCTGTGAAAACAAACATACATACATGAAGATGATCATTAGGGTTTAAGGAGAGGGAACAAAAAGAAAAAGAAAAGAGAGTACTAATTAAAGCATGTAAAACTAAATAAAACAGAGAGATGCTATATATATACACACACATACCAGCAGCTTTAGCTAAGGAGTTCCAGACACCTTCACCATGGTTTGCAATATAGTTAATAAGGATCAAGTCTTCTTCCATGGTCCAAGGCCCTTTCCTCACTTCAGGGTCCTGAGATGATGAATTGTACGGTTTCTTGTCCATTTTGATCTGATGGTTCGTGTTTGTGTGTAAGAGAGAAGCAGAGAGAAGTTGAGAGAAGAAGAGGAAGAAAGGTGAAGGGAGAGAGACATTGAGATCATAATGGGGGTAGGGAGGGTTTAAATAGACCGAGAGAATTAATATGTGATATAATTTTGTAATTATCAGAAAAATTTTGAATTAGTGGAACACATTGTTTCTTAAGTATACCTAACTACGTGTATAATCATAATCACGCATGACTATATAGATACATGTTAATATAAATATATATATATATACTGTGAGGTGATGAGGTGGTCGACTAGTAATGTATGTGTCTCTACGTTTTCGCTTGAGTTATGTAGGGCACATGCGCTATATATGTCTGCAGATATATACTTTTGTCGAAAGGAGAAATTAAATGAGATCAAATATTTCATAAATATCCCAAGCTTTATCGACATCACAGTTAAAGTTAAACTCTGTGTGGTAAAGGTAAAAATACAGATTTTTTGCTTCCTAAAAATGAAAAATGGACGACATAATATTGTAAAAGCATCTTTAGAAAATGAAAATGAAAGTGTGTGCATGTGTCTTCTAGTATGAAGATAGGGATAACGTTGTTATAATTTTTTCCGCCATTACGTCAACTTTTTTAACTAGAAGTACGCATGAGAGCAAACTTGAATTGGATATTCTCTCCTCATGCATTTGGAGATATAATATTAATAATATAATACAGGAGAGCGTAATTGTATATGAAGCATGTACACTTCTCATAAATACTCTCATTTGCTCTTTCTTCTTGGCTTACTGTATCTTTTTTAAAGTACTTCATAAATTCAGTTTAAGAGTGTGCATGTGTGTGACCGTACTAATTAAATTAATCCTAAAATTTAAGTTCAGGCAATATTGATACAATCTCAATTACGTTCTTTCCAAATTAAACACTCATTAGACTATGACTAATGCATTAATATTAAACCGAAAAATACTTCATAGTTTTGATTTTAAAGGCTCGACTCATTTTAAATTTATTGAACCTTGAAGTCTGTTGAACTTAAACCTAAAAAATATTTTTTCCTTTAATTAACTATATATTCACGACATATAATTACACTTACCGAAATTTCCAGAATGGCTTTATATTGTGACCATAAAATTATCCAATAGAGGGCACCTAGATGATAGCTACTTTTTTTGGCCTTGGCTTACCATGTTGTTTTTTCGGAGATATAGCAGCTCCGTTTGGAAACCAGTTGGAAATAGGCTTTTTCAGGATAAAGTTTCTCTAATATTACCTTCACATTTTGATCAGGACCAACGGATTCCCAAACAACGTTAGTTTAATTTAGACAAGTCGAAATTAAAAATTGGCTGTCAAGTTAACTTATGTTTATTATACTCATTTCAAAAAATACGTGAAGGCCATTATTAAAGCCAAGTCTTTAAAATACTATTCTTAATTAAAATGCCTATTGTTTAAAAATTAAATTGAACATTTATACGAATTTTTATGATCTGACTTGTTAATTTTCTTTTGATTTAAAAAATCAATATATTATAAATGTGTCTTGTTTAATTTGCGTAATGTTTTTCCCCATTTAAATATGACACCTTTGAGCAACAATTTTAAAATGCATTGATAGTGGAGATATCCAGACTTTTATAAGACCTCTACTTTTGTTTCCCTCCCTAACCGATGTGAGATTTTACAATCCACCACCATTGGTGCCTTAGCTTGTGGCTCATCACCTCTCACTATTTTAAAACACATCGGTTTGTAAGTATCCAGACCTTTGTAAGGCATCTTTTGTTTCATTCTTAGTTACTACGTGGAGCTTCAAAAATAAATTATGGAGAAGCAAAATTATATATTTTGACTATAAGTAGCAGATACAATTCTTAATATTGTCTCAGGTTATGTCTAGTGTGAAGGGTTAGTATATCTTATAATGCGACGAATCGTATAAATTCCTGTTAATGTATGTGTCGAACAGTATCTTGAATATCATTATCTCATAACGCGATGAATCAGTGCTCGCATTTATAAAAAATTCTTCATATTGTTAATTTTGGAATTATTACCAATTGATCTATGACTTGGTTTTGGTACCACTTACATTTTGAATATTATATCATAAAAGGTAAATTGTTTGGCAACAAATTGTTGGTTAAATTGGTAAGCACGCAAGTCCAATATAAGAAATGCATTTGTTAGAAAAGGTGGAAACCTTTTGTACTCTGAGTTTCGAAAGGGCCCTTATCAAATTTAACTCACATTTTATATAACATTTATTATCATGATCTATATTCTACGTTTTGAAATCATCAAACCTCGTCTTACTTCGATTTTATTTTATTTTTTCATAAAATATGAGTTAAACTTTATGTTTTCAGCTTAATAAACCTGTACCTGAAAAAATGCTAACTGCATGTTTGACCTTTATTAATTTGATTTCTTAAATTGAAGACAAGGTGAATTTATAATGTTGAAAACAACATAACCAATACTACAACAAAAGGTTTAAAAACACGTTTCCATAAGAGGGAAGAGGAACGCCTCCTTTCCCCCACTCAATTTCTCTCATTTTTCTTCTTAATAACCATTAAATCTTCTTTCAATTGTTCATATTTGGTATTTATAATATTATTATTAAAAATAAATTAACATACATTTTGTATAAATCCAAATCTAAACTATTGAAAGAATATCTAATGGTTATTAAAAAAGAAAAGGAGGAAAAATGATACAAGTAAAAATGAGGCATGCCTCTCCCCCATAAGAAACACTTTTATTAAAAAAAAAATTGGCTGGTATTTTCCCGGACGTTTTAATCGTGTTTTAATTCTCCTTTAGTTTGGGAGGATTCGCTTGCACTTTAGTATCGCTTATGCTTTGATGCCAAACTTGTCATGAGATTTTCTTTTCTTATTCACAAAGAAACTTTTTGTTCAGAAAGGGATCCATATATCATCATCGATACATTTAAAAAACAAAAAATTAATCACGCAATTAATATCTCCGTAAGAAAGCTAACTGCAACTTTTGGGTGACCACATGAATTTTTATTTGTTAAAAGTTGAAACACGCAGCGAACGAATTTAAAAAGAAAGAAAGGCATTTTTCCACCCAAAATTTCCAGTCATAACTTATTTTAAACTTCATTTCACCTTTTTTATTGGGAAAATTCTATAAAAAGACTCCCCAAATAAAAAAAGAACAGTTTGATATACTTGATTTCATAAAAGACTAATAAGTGATAGTAACATATTTGTCCTTTAACAAATTAAAAGAAAATGTTTAAAATAGCACTAAATTAACTTAAAAAGAAAAAAGAAGAAGACGCCGATTTTACTAAAACTGGCCTACGTGTGTTACCAACATCAACTTATGTTTTACCAATATGTAAATTTTTATTTACCAATAATTTCCTGATTTCAATAACTTCTTCTTTTGTGTTACAAACTTTGCATAATGTTTTATTAGCAACATCGTTTTATATTTTACCAATTTGTGAATTTCTATTTAGCAACAACTTCCTAACTTTAGCAACCTCTTATTCTGTGTTACCAACTCTGTATAATGCCTTGCCAACATGTAAATTTCAATTTACAAATAACTTCCCTAACTTTACCAACTTCTTTTTGTGTGTGGACTTCATATAACGTTTTATCATCTTCGTACAATATTTTACCAACCTCGTTTAATGTTTTACCAACATGTGTATTTTCATTTACCAACTTCCTTACTTTGACAACTTCTTCTCGTGTATTACCAACTTTATATAATGTTTTACTAACATCGTCTTTATGTATTATCAGCTTCTCTTTTTTTCTTTTTAAGTTAACCTAAGACTATTTTAGACATTTCCTTTTGATTTATTATAAAGGACAGATCGGTCATTGTCACTATTAGTCCTTTGTAAAATTAAGTGTATCTTCTTTACTTATTTAAAAAGTCTTTTTCTAGAATTTTCCCTTTTTATTCAAAGTTTTCATTTACAAAAGAAGAAAATAGTGATATCATCAATGCGATATTAATGAAAAGGACTTGACATGATCTCAAATAAAATCCCATGTTTAGGTCATGTGAATTAGGCAAAATCATATTGAAGATCGGCTCCTTCCCATGTTGGATGTTCTAAAATGATTTTTATTAAAAATAAACAGAAAGATATTAATGCTAATAGATGGTTCTAAATTCACGGGACTCGTGTCACAAGTGTAACAGTATAGCTTGCTGTGACACGACAGTACAAAATAAATAAATCTCTCACCCGAGAAAAAAAGCTCGACGAGATTGATTACAATGAAAACTAAATATAAGAACAAGTTTGAGATGTAAGTTAGTTCCTTAATATATAAGGTTTTTTTCTATTTTTTATAGATTTTTTTTAAATTATCATATTAATGTTTCTCGATAATAAACAAACAAGAGAGGGAGTATGAGAACAAAGATGGGTAGTTAGGATGTTTTGGTATAATATGATATTATATACATTATAACTAAATTAACTAATATCCCTAATATAATAAAATTAAATAAATATATCTTATATTTCATAATCATGGGAGATAGTACTTTAATACCTTGAATCTCTCGACTAATATAATTGAACACACGAGGCTTGCGATAAAACTAGAAAGAAGTAAGCATTCACGTTTCTTTATTCTCTGTTAGAGTTTGAGAAACCAGCAGCAACGCACTGTCTCTAAATTGTTGATTATAATACACTTTTTTTTTTAATTTTATCATATATAAATTGTCATATTCACATTCAATATGGCAATGTTGGTTGTGGGAAGGAGCAAAAAGTCATGATCTAAGAGTAAGAAAATCCGAGATCCAAAGACACATATACAGAAAAAACTTTATATATTTCTTGAATGGAGAAATGCAATCAATAAGAATATTGTTTCAACAAGGGTAGCATATAATGACAAGTTATTAAAAAAAAGGACAATATGGTCTATGATATACCCACCTATTGTTTATAACTTCCTGACCATTCAAGTTAACATAACAACGATATATCTTAAAAGAAAAAATTTAAAGGGTTATGACTCAAATCCACTTTTTTCCTTCATATAATAAGATGAAATTTTGAGTCCATCATACCTCTAAGAAATCCAACTCACAGCCTCACATTTAACAAAAAGTTTAATAAAAAAGGTACTTAGAGTGATTGAACCAAAAAGTCCAGCTCCGACCTTAGACTCCCCCTTATCCTCTATCAGTGGTTGTGGGATTACTTGACTTTATGAATTAATGAGGAGGGGGAATAGAATGATATTTTTCTATATATCAAGAAAGAAGGAATATACTAAATTAAAAACGGTGAGTGAGAGGGGGGCATGTGGCTGAAACGAAGGCAAAAGTGAAAGGAGATGATTAAGAGAGTGTGGTTGATATTAATAACTCAAACAACTAATAATGCATTAAAGGTATACGTTCCTAACCCTAAACAGGAATTTTGCCCTCGTTCTCACATCACTTAAACTCACATCATTCCAATGCTACTCATATAAACCAATGTTTACACACTGCGTCCTACGTCCTTACAGCCCCGCTCCAGCTCTACGCCGCGTGGCTTCACATACATCTCCTCATCGTTTTTACTGTGCAAATTAAATTGAACTCCAATATAAAAGTTACAAGCACCGTCTCTTTGTTCGAATATTTTTCATGACTTGGATATATTATAGATATGGTATTCCCTTCCCTTCCTTCATCCCTTAACATAAGATCTTGTTAATTTTTGTTAGAGGTTAATGAAGCTGAACAAGTCACTGAACCATAATATTTTGTATTATTTTATTATATATTAGCTTATAAGTTAAATAAACTAATTTAAATTAAAAAATCATACAAATTAATTTCGAAATTGCTCGAGGAGGAATGCAATGTGATCGCGTGAGGTGAATAGGGAGCTAAAAATAGAAACTTGAGTTGGAAATGTTAGTACTTGCTTTTCCCAAAGGAGGAAAGTCCAACACACAGGCTTTGGGATTAAGGGGTTATAATGCAAAAGGTGCATGTTCAGTAGCGATTAGGGGCTAGAAAATTAGGACGAGGTCGGGTTTATGTTTAAAATCTTTGAACCCTCCCATGTGAAGCACAAGATACATATATATCAAAAGATATCTATGAAAGATATCAATTCATAAAACAGATACTTTCCTCTTAACTTTTTTTATTATTGTTTAATATACGATGATATTCATGAAAAACTTATCTTTATCATCATATTTAATAAGATCGATGTATAAGTCAGATAAATTAATTTAAAAAATAATAATAAACATAATAAATAAAATGAAAAATGTATCATATATTTAAGACTAGAAATCAAACCCAATTAGCTAGCCTTTATACTGATCTATATGCATCTTTCAAGGGAAGGGGCATTATGAGCTTTTGGTACGCTTTTTCATTAGCTGTAAAAATTGTTGATCGCGCATATATCAACAAGTTTGAAACAAGATCGGTACTTGACATAAAGATATTAAGTTTCTAAACGTGCGCCAGATTTCTTTGTCTGTGACTGCATGTCAGTGCTCATCCACTATTCTTGTTATTATGGGCCTCGTTTGGCACAAAAATCTCAAGTGTCTAGAATATCTAATGTGATGTTTATATTAAAGATTAATTGGTACAGTAATATCTAAAAGAATACATATATAGTAATAATTGGAAGGACATAGTCCTGTGTTTACGGGCATCGATAGTTAGGCACAAAAATCTCAAATGTCTAGGATAATCTTATCTATTGTATTTAAAAAAACAGAGAGGAAAACACACCAACTAATATATTAATACAACGTAGTAACATGCATGTCAAGACACTTAATCAGGTAGGTTTTACCATTTTTCCACTGGCCTTCGACTTGAATGCCATTCGTTAACTTTTCTTCTGAAACTCTCTCTGTGAGTGTAAACGTTGTGACAATTAAGCAGTGTAGGATTGGTCACGTTTGTAAGTTCAAATAATAATCCCTTTTCGTGGATGTGTAACGTTTGCGTTCGAAGAAGTCCAATGTAATGAGAGTCCAAAGACCCATGCACGTACTATATATTATGATAATGCATAATTAATTTATAACTATTTTAATGTTTGCTCAGTTATTTTTATTTTATGATTAATTAAAATAAATACTCAGGCCATCCAACGGAACCAGGCATTTGATTAGGTCTCCATCAGAGAACCTGATGTAGTTCATCCTCTGCTTTCATAGCTTCATCGAAGATTCGGTTTTGAAGACAACCTGCAAAATGGACGGTTGAATTCAAAATCCTAAACAATTTTACATTTTTTTAAACATGTATCCTGAAAACAAGAGATAACCTTGTATTAAAAGGCAAAAAATCACGATGTATAAAATTATTAGTTATTATATATAAAGATTATAAAAATTAATTAACTTAATTATCTATAAAAGAATGTGTTTCCATCCCACCAAACGCGGTATTAGTAATAGTTTGGGCGTTTGGCTGAAAAAAAAAATGCATGCTGAATAAGCAAGTATATAGCTTCAGATAGGTAAATAAAGATTTCTTTAGTACATATATACGGAGATTCCAAGTCTATCCAACAATCTCCTCTTGATTATGAGCATGAAAAAGATCAGCTTCTGTGTCGGTCCCTCGGATATTTATATATTTGTTTTTTATTGATGTATATTTCGGCCCTCAACCAGTTAATTGGGCCTCAAACTGGACTATGGACCATTTAGACGAATATTGGGTTGGCAATCTTAATTCGATATTTTATATGAGAGTGATTATATAATTTTCAACCGGACAATATTCACTTCGAGTTTTTTATACCCTTTCTTTTGCCAGGATTTTTATACCCATCATATCAATTTCCTATCACACATATGTGCGTGTCATGTTTTTGAAATATCACCATCAAACAGCGAACTCAGGTGTCAAAATAGGACATATGTCCACGTGTAATAAAAGAACTTGATATAATAGATATGTTGGCTTGGTGAGTTGGTGTAAGCATTTTTCTTTTCAATAAAAACAGGATTCTGATTATCATGAATGAATTACCATGAATGATTATTTGATTTTTCCAGACAAACTGTGGATCAATTTCAGGTGCTGTTTTGGTATGAGTGGAGAGGAGAAGAGTAGAAGTCAAATAAAACTTTCAAACACAAATCTCCTAAAGTTTCAAATTTTAACTTAACAATATTTCTCTGTCTAAAACCACATTGTATGCATAAAATATAGTTGTTATTCTCACCATCCCTGAATTAAAAATCCAAATACTACTACAAATTATATTATTCACGTCCCTAATTCACGTCCATTATTTAAAAAAGGACTTTAAAAAGAAATTCTGGACAAACAACGTCCATTATCATATTAATGGACTTTGATATTCATAAATTAAAATAATCCATGTCTAGTACGCATAATGGACATAGATTAGTTAGGGGATGGACTTTGTTTTTATTAAATTTTTTTAAAAAAATAAGAAAAAGCCTTTGTTTTTATAAAATTAAAATAAAAAATATAAAGAATGGACGTTTTTATTAAATTTAAAAAAATAGAAAATTAAAGTCCATTACGGGAGAATAATGGACTTTGTTTTTTCTAACCTAAAAGCCGAAAACGGCGACCATGATCGACCAAAGAGGACTGGGATGACAGCTACATGAATTTGATAGAAAAAAGAGGAATGGATTATGGAAACTAAAGTCCACGCACTACTCTGCCTTTCGTAACCTCCAATAAACTTCTCAACTTCTAATTTTCGATTACAGGGGTTTCGCAGCGGAAGGAGGGATTATTTTGGGATTGATTTCTGATTTCATGATTTCATTATTTTGGGACAAACAGTTAGCAGTGTGATTTTGCTATTATCATCTACGTCATTCTCAAGTAAGTTTTTTATTCAAAAATTCAGAGTTTAATTCTCGTCTTGTTCTTAGCATTCTCTTCACAGGCATGTACAGTTTAAATCACGATTTCTGTAACTTCTGTGGCACAGTTTTCTCTCTTCCATTATTTCTGCTGCACAGTTCGATTCTGATTTCTGCGGCACAGTTCGATTTTTGCTGGGGAAGGAGAGAGATTTCCGATTTCTCAACTTCAATTCTCATTTCTGTGGCTGTATTCTCCCACTAAGCCAGTTATTACTTGGGTGATTCTTAGTTGTTTGTTTGCTTTGTTATGAAACCATAGTTGTAATGAGTTATTATGAGAAGAAAACAGAAATATTCCATTATATTTCAAAAGGAGGTCTGATGATAAAGATGTGGGCATATATTGAAAATGAGACTAGGATACAATCAACCCTTGTTATTGAAAATGTAGGAAGATGCGTTTATTTGCAAGAAGTCATAAGTAGTTTAGGGTTGATTATTGTATATTTTTAAGTTATAGGACACAAAAGACACCATAATAGATAATTTTGCTTGGAGTTTCGTAAATATGTCAACTTAATTCGATTATTTTTAGTTTTTAGTTACGATTAAATTCCATGAATCAATCAATAGGAAGCTCATCATTATTAACACCATAATATTCACCTCTCCGCAGTAGTTCTTCTGAATCTACTTATGAATAGATAATTTATAACTGGGGGCTTCTAATGACTGGTCTAGTTCCCCAATTTCTTCATATTTAATCTGTTTCACTGTACCTAAATTCGGAATCAATTAATAGGTCAAAATAGTTTGGAGTAAAAATTAGATAGAACTTACTTGCAATATTGTATTGTATGTGTATATATATGTAGAAGTTATATGTTATATAATTTTAATTGTGATAATCTATTTGGTGAAACCTTCTATCCATGTTTGCATGCTCTGGATAAATTTTAAAACAAATATATATAGATGGAAACCATACAAAATAGGTGAAGATTTTTTTTTAAAAAAAAAGAATTTATGTCCATTATTTTTTTAATGGACTTAAAAGATGCAATATTCAACAACCATTGTACCAAATAACAGACTTAAAAAATGCCCCTTGGGGCATCTTTGACGTCCATTATTTTAATAATGGGCTTAAAAGATGCCGCAAGTAGGGGTGTTCACGAGACGGGACGGGACCGGGACAACCCCGTCCCGTGTCCCGTCCCCGTCCCGAACTTGTCCCGGTCTCGATCGGGATGGGACGGGACCGGGACGGGACAGGCCTTGTCCCGAAACTTTTTCTCAATTAAAAAAATTGACCCAAAAATCTTTTTTTTGCAGAGCAACACACTTGGTGGGTGATTTTATAGCATAATTAAATCTCCTCTAGTGCCATGAGCACTCCATATTAATACATAATAAACCAAAACCATAATAATTAGAGCAAAAAAAAGTAGCAACAACTACACATTTAAATAGAGTTTAAAAAAAACTTCAAATGTGATGTATTACACATAGAGCATAGTGGCAGCGGACAAGAAATTTGAGATCAATGAATGGTTGGAACTTAGTTTAGAAGTTAGAGTTATATATTTTTTTAAAAAAAATTCATATATACTCACATATGAGACAGGTGACACATGTATTTTTTTAAAAAAAAATATGAACATATATATATTCGGGACGGGACGGGATCGGGACGGGGTCATCCCGATCCCGTCCCGTCCAGAAGCGGTACTCTGTCCCGTCCAGGTTTGTCCCGTCCCGAAATGGCCGGGACGGGACGGGACAGAGTTGAACAGCCCTAGCCGCAAGGTTAATATTCACGTTCATTCGACGAATAATGGACTTAAAATATGCCACTTGAAACATCTTTAAAGCCTATTATACTAAATAATTGACTTAAAAAATGACATATTTTAAGTCTATTAGAGATATAATGGATGTGGAATATATTTTTCTACGTCTATTACATAATGGACGTTAAAAGTCCAATATTTTTTACTTCCCCCGTATTAACGTCCCCCAATAATGGATTTTAAAAGTTCAAAATAATGGACTTAAAAAATATCTTTTGCAGTAGTGAAAGGCGTCGTTACTTTTATTTTCTCCCAAAAGCCGTCGTCACCTTGTGCGAATTTTATACTATTAGTGAACTTGGTGAGATTTTATAAGATCAACACGATGTTTTTTGAGAAACGACAAGACCCATATAAAAACATGTGATACTGTGTTCATTGCGTTGCATGTGAAATGGGTGTATGGTTTGTTAAATGCACTGTTGTTTCTTTTTTTGACCGGAAAATCCACAGTTGTTGTTTCTTTTAAGTGCTTTTTTCAAGTATAGCTACTTTTAACATGGAAAAAAGCCTTACTAAACACACCAGAATAAGTTAAAACCTTGTATAAAAAAAAACCGGTCAAACACTCAAGTATCAATTCACACACGGAACATCAATTAAAAACTATCTATCCTTTTTAAATCAAAATTTCAATTACGTTTACAAAGAAATTGTCAATCTAAACTAATGAAAAGTGCAATTCATATTAGAGTAAATGGTAATAAAAAAAATCAAAATGACGTAAAAATTCATATTTTTTGGGTTTGATATTGAGGTTTAACAATATCTGTGAATTTTAAGAGAAAATAATAGGAAAAATCTAAAAAAGTAAAAAAATCTCAAATAAGTGATTTCTCATTAAAATGAACTGTGAATTTCTTCTGAAGTACAGTCAATTCTTTATCAATTGTAGGAAAGAACCCCGATTTGAAATTTTTAGGAAAGAACCCCGATTTGAAATTTTGTAATTTTAGAGGTTTTTTAACGATTTTTTATTACAAATCTTACAATTATATTAATATTGATTTATGGATTATGGATATAAATAGATAGATAGTAGTAGTAGGAGACTTCGGAGATATGTACAGAATCTGGTAAATAGTTTCTGTTAGAGGCCCACACAGGGCCCAACCCATTCAATCCACAAAAGACAACACACAAACAACGGACTCAAATAACGGTTGTACTAATAGTTACCTAAATATAAGGCACTTTTATATTTTTCTACACTTTTTTTTGAAAACATTTATATTGATGCTCTTCAATAAAAAACAAACAATAGAGGGAGGGTGGGAATAAGTATATAAGGTTAGGGTGCTTTGGTAATATCATATAGTTTTAACTAGCTTAACTAACATCATTAATCCAATCAAAATAAGTAAATAGATATTATATTTAGGAAATATATTTAGGAAAAGAGGGAGTAAAAAAAATAGTAGTGATATACGAATAGTAATTAATTAACAGCGCCTAATTAGTGTTATGATCTAGAAGTACCAAACACACACGAGTTTTTGCACGAAACACAGTGAAAGCACCAAGCTAATTATATTGGACTGGATTTGACCTGTTCGAGATAGTGGGTTAAGGGTTAGTGTGTCCACCTATAGTTGATTCGAAGGGCCATCACGGTGAGAAATAAAAAATAAAAAATACTTAAAATTTAATTACACATTCCAAAATTTTAAACAATAAATTTCATTTCATCACCTTGAATCAATATAAAAAATTATCATATTATCCAATGTTCTTTACAATTAGTTTGACAAATTGGCATCATATCATATTGTCATTAAATAATTTCTACCTTAAATATTAATCAAATACCTCAAATCACTTACAAAATAATCATATATTTATTCAAAATCTTTTAAAATTTATTTGACATATCAACATTACAGTAACAATCAACCATCCAACGACATCATAATAAGTAATCATTAACTATTTTTCATAGTAAAATATTAAAGTAGATAAATGATAACAAAATATACACGTTTATCGTCATTTACTCATTAAACTAATATTTATTAGGGAAAATGACAGAAAAAGACCCTCGAATTACATAAATGACGCTTTGATACAATGAAATTTCAAAAGGACATGTCAGTGCAATTGACTGATCTGTCCATAGCCAAATTTAAAGGAATTGACTGCATTGCCCTTAGGTTAATTCTGATGACATTTCACCCTCTGTTGCTTGCTCTCTTCACCCTCTCTTGCCTTTTTTGGGGTTTGCCGGCTATCGAACAGAGGCAGAGGCTGTGAAGCACAAAAGCACGCGATAGGTAGCTCTCTTCAGCCTCTCTTCACCATTGCGAAAACGCTGTCAAGAAGCCCTTGTCATCTGCATTTTCGATTGTCATCTGTGCAACGATTTTTTGGTTTTCCCCTAAATCAAGAGAAGCGAAACGAAGAGAGAGGAGACATTGAAGCTCGAGTGTTCGACGATTCCAGTTCGGCGACTTGAAGACCTTAAAGGTGGGATTTTTGGAGCTTACTTTGGTAATAAATATAGATATAGACTCCTTTTCTTCTTCATTCATTCGTTGTAGCCTCTCTTCCCATCTATATAATTAGAAAAAAGCACTGATGTTTTTGGTTGATGTGAGGTAAATGTCATGGGTATGCATCAATTTCGTTGTTGTGTAATGCTTTATCGGCATTGTGTTTGGTCTGACATTGCATTTTGCACTTGTGCTTCTTATTTTGTGTGTTATGTTTTTGAGGTTTTCTTACTTAACCTTAATTTGCTCCTTTGCTGAATGAGGTTTAAGCTAGTTTCTGATTGGTACAGGGAAATTCAAAGGTTTAAATCATTCGGCTTTTAAGTAGTTTCTCTGGGAGTTTTCCCGAGTGTCTCTTATCCTTAAGTGGCTTAATGATACTTGAAAATATTTTGCTCAAACTTTGTGATATAGCTGACATAATCACTGGCTTTAATTATACCTATAAGAGGAAAACGAAAGGGACAAAAGCACAAGGTATCTTTTGTAAATTCGAATTTTGGTTAGAATGAGGGAAGCCTCTTTTGTAATATGATTCTATCTTAGAATTAATATGAAAATCTCAGTATTTCCCTTCTGTTTATGTGTTATGTTTCTGTAAAATTGCCGGTGTTATATTTACTGGGATAGGTCCCTAAACTTGCTGAGTTCTCTGCTTGTTCGCTGAATTGATTTTCAAACTTCTCTTATCCTAAAAATCCAAATTGGATTTTTAAACTTCTCTTATCCTGAATTGATTTATTGTGAAGCTTAAATTTGATTGTTATTTGATTATTCTGATGCATTCCTATTTATCACTATCCTTATGTTGAGTTGGTTGTGACCTTTAAGGCATGGCTTTTTAATTATTAGGCTGCTTATAGTTGTGCTACTATTGTCTCAGAAATCTCTAATTAGTTAGTTCTATTTATTATTTTCTTCTGTGCTTGTTCGATTAAGATTGTATTATCTAAAATGGAATAGTGACAATTTGCAAAATGATTTTTGTTATGAAACCTGAAATAGTTATATTGATGATAATTTGATTAATAGCTTGTGCTTTTGTTTTGTACTGTGCGAGAAAGTGAAGATTTTGAAGATATTGGTTATTGTTGTTTAGTCTTAAAGAAAGCTAAGACAATGGCAGGAAGAAATAGTTGTGGGAAGGGCAAAGGAGAGGAAAAGGAGGAAGAGAAAGGTAATATAGTTATTATTAGTTGTTATGTGAATTATTGATTACTGTTGGTTATTCTTTAGTTCATGTGATTATATGGTTGAAAAGCTCTTGTGGACTTAGTGTGTCTAAATTCCTAAATTTTGTATCTATCATTTGTTTGGACTTACTGTGCGTAAAGTTGCAAGTGACATTTGCATGAGATGTAAAAGTTGAAATGTTTTTGAAGCATGGTTAAGACTCACGCAGGTATATTGTGGAACTAAGCTCTTCCATTTATGAAACAGGTACAGATATGGACCGATCAATGGGGAAAAAAGCGATAGAACAAGAACAAGAAGCACCCAAAGCTTCTACGAATGGTTTTATGCTGTTTAGAAGGGAATTTGGTTCGAAACCATAACATAGCAAGGCAGCAGGAGAGGCGTGGAAAAAACTTCCTGACGTGGAAAAAAATAAATATCATAAAGCAAGCCTTGAAAGTAGGGCAGGAAGACAAGAGACAAAGGCAGTAAAAGAGGTGGAGGAACCGAAGAAAGACAACAAGAAAAAAGTTTTATTCCACACAAGATGCTCAGTAAGAGCCTTCACAAAGCTGTTGAAATTTGTGAATAGTGATACAAGTCTACAAGACAGAGTGAAAGCAATAGGCTTTGGTCCTCTATTGAAGGTGGAATTTCATAGACTCCCTCATGATCTAATAGTATCAATGTTGAGGTTATATGACCCACCGACACACTAATTTATGATAAGAGGGATGACACGTGAGATAGATGCCGATGATATGGAGAAGCTGCTAGGAATTCCTCATAAAGTTAAGGAGGTGAACGTGGATGTGAGCGAAAGTGACCCAACGTTGCAACAGTTGAAGAGGGAGTACGGCAATAAGAGGTATAGCACAATATTGCAAGAAATTGAAAATGACAAGGGGTCAGAGAAATTTGAGCTATTGTTTGTGTTGTACACTTTGGGAACTTTTTTATGCCCTATGTCCAGTTCAGGGGTAAGTGATAGGCTTTTAAGAGTGATCTGTTGTACGAAAGACGGATTTGGGGGCTATGATTGGGCAACCTTCATGCAGAATGACCTGTGGAAAGAAATGGACGACTATGTCTCAACATACTGGAGAAAGGGGGAAGGGGATGGTATATGCAATGTTGGTGGTTGCTTGTACGTTCTACTGGTATGATATGATGTGGTAAATATTTGTTAAACAAATGGATACTTTAGTTTCACTGTATTGACAATTTTTATTGCTTTTGTAGTTATTCTTTGGCGAGTACTTCCCTGTGAAAAAGTTTTTGGAGCATGAGTCCATTTGGCCCGTTGAATTCTGGACGAAGGAGAACATGATAGATTTGATACAGACAGAGAAGAAGAGCAAATTTGGATTGCTGTTTAGTAGTTGCACTTTTGAGGCTACGGTGAGAAAGGAGGATAATAAAGTTGTCGATTGTTTATCCCCGGTAAATAATTTATCTAGATTTGCATATCATGTTGGTGCCATATCATTTATGCTTTTTTTCTGTAAGTTTGCATATCATGATAATTGTTATACGGTTGCAGGATCTTAAAGACTTGCACGGGCGATTGATGTCTGTGATTGACAAGGAGCTGACCAATGTCCGCACAAGACTTGTCAATGCAGTGAGCAAGGAGTTGATGAATGCCCAGTTACGGAGAGAAGGGAAGGGGAAAAAGGATGAGACCGAGAACGAGGCCATTGCTTGTGAAGAAGAACATGAAAATGAGTAGCATGAAGACAATGCATGGTGCGAAGAAAAAGACGAGCATGTTGTTGGTGATGACAATGACGGTTTCTATGAAGTCAACAATGAGGTCAACCAACCTTCTTCATCTTTTATACCGAATGAGTCCCCTATTAGAGTCCCTGATGACATTGAAGTCAATATGGACGAGGGAAGCAAGGGGAAAGAAGGGGTGGAAAGTAACAAGGGACACAAGTTGAGAAGATCAGCGAGGACGTGCAGGCCGGCAATTACATCTCCATATGTGGAGTTAAAGGCACCTCCTCGAAAGACCAAGGCACTTGACGAGCGAGACACTTTTTTCAAGTCCATTGTAGCATGCATCCCACCGAAAGATATAAAGGATAAGTAAGTTTTGATTACAGTTGGATGTGTGTGTCAGAGAAAATGGCACCCCTAGTAAATAACTTATAAAAAACTTATTTTCATACTAACATGAGATTCCGCACTTATTCACAGGACATTGGTGTCAATGATGGACGAAGATATTAGTAGAGATCAATTGTATGCCCTTGGGGGGAGTATCAAAGAGTTGGTAATAGGGTTCGTATCGATTTAAGAAGCAGCCATTATTTTCCCAAATTGATAGTGTGTGTTGTTTAGTCTTAAAGGAGGACTTTAATGAGTCTAAAAATAGTTGTCACTAATATGCTGCTATCACAAATGCAGGTAATGTCACTGGTGTGTAAGACTTTGATGGCTGAGATACAATCAAATGGATCTCCAGTGAAGCGACACATTTTTTCGGCTGACTTCATGGTATGTTTGCACAATGGGTATTTATTCCTTGAGTTACAATCCCTCTTACTGTAAAACATAGAACATGGAATATAGAGATTGCATGTTGTGTGAAACTGTCTTGTTTGTATATATTTGTTGTAATATGATTGCTGATTCCAATCTGATGCAGATGAAAGTGGCATTGAAACCAATCAGTTGGGATGTTAGAGAAGCCAAGAATGAATTCTTGCTAGAAAGACTTGGTTACAATCTTGGTGATTGTGATTTTATCCTGGGACCGGTTTTGAAAGAAGAACACTGGTTCTGCGTTGCTTTAGCTCCAAAGACCATGAAGTTCTATGTGTTGAATTCTTGCAAGCCTAACTTAAAAGCCAATGCAAAGAAAAAGCAGCGTGAAGTAAAAGAAATCTTGAACCCTTTACGACTGATTGTAAGCATATGATAGTTTAATTTTCTGATTATGCTCAAGTATTTGTTGAAATGTTGTTGAGCAATGGTGGTTGCTTGCAGAGGGATAAGTTGTATGATGCTATTGCCATAGTCATGCCCGAACGTGTGTCGGGTAAGGGAATGAGCATCATATTGTGGCCAGAAGTTCCTCAGCAGCCCAACACGTAAGTCTCCATGTTGTTACGGTTGTAATGAGACATGTCAATTATAACTATGTAATGTTTATCTTCTTCTTCTTTATAGGAAGGATTGCGGGGTGCATGTCATGATTTGGTTAAGGGAATGGGAACCCGATCAACCACTACAATACACAAATGTAAGTGTTGTGTGAATAAAACTTACTTTGCAGTTGCTTATATTTTGGTTCTGTGTTCTTATGTCTCCATTTTTCCTAGAAACACATTCCCAGTTTAGGAAAGACCTCATGTGGTGGCTAGTGAACCATGAGGAAAACACATGTCGCGAGGACGCTTTGGAGGTGCTTCAGGAAGAACCAATTACTAAGAAGGACGATAGTGCTATCGACAATCTTTTAAGACAACAAAAGACATTTGGGAGGAAACGAGCACGGTTGTCGTAGTTGTTGCATTGTTATATGTTATCCCTTGTAAAGTAGGTGGATGTTTGTAAACTCTTAGTTGCTGAGACGTTATGTTGACTCAGATTGTTCTGTTATGTTGGTATTTTTGTGTCCCAAATGTCAATATCACATAGTAGGTGTGTTGGTGTTACCAATTCAAAAGTGGTTGCAATGTTGCAAAGCTGCATGTTTATAGCTAACTTCTAATAAAAGGGCCCCAAGTCCAAATTAACATTCCCAACTTCAGTTATGATTTTCCCAACTTCATCCAAGGGTTTCCCAACTTCATCTAAGGGTTTCCCAACTTCAGTTAAAAATGGCTCCGAGCTTCATGTAAAGGAATTTCCCATCTTCAGTTAAAAGGTGGCTCCCAACTTCATGTAAAGGAATTTCCCAACTTCAGTTAAGGGTTTCCCAACTTCATATAAGGGTTTCCCAACTTCAGTTAAGAAATGGATCCTAGCTTCATGCAAAGGGATTTCCCAACTTCATCTAAGGGTTTCCCAAGTTCAGCTAAGGATTTTCCAACTTCAGTTAAAAAATGCCTCCCAGCTGAATGTAAAGGGATTTCCCAACTTCAGCTCAGGGTTTCGCAACTTCAGTCAAGGGTTTCCCAACTTCAGCTAAGGGTTTCCCAACTTCAGTCAAAAAGTGGCTCCCAACTTCATGTAAAGGAATTTCCCAACTTCAGTTAAGGGTTTCCCAACTTCATCTAAGGGTTTCCCAACTTCAGATAAAAAATGGCTCCCAATTTCATGTAAAGGAATTTCCCAACTTCATCTAAGGGTTTCCCAACTTCAGTTAAAAAATGGGTCCCAACTTCATGTAAAGGAATTTCCCAACTTCAGTTAAGGGTTTCCCAACTTCATCTAAGGGTTTCCCAACTTCAGTTAAGAAATGGGTCCCAGCTTCATGAAAGGGATTTCCCAACTTCATCTAAGGGTTTCCCAACTTCAGCTAAGGATTTCCCAACTTCAGTTGAAAAATGGCTCCCAGCTGAATGTAAAGGGATTTCCCAACTTCAGCTCAGGGTTTCGCAACTTCAGTCAAGGGTTTCCCAACTTCAGCTAAGGGTTTCCCAACTTCAGTTAATATTTATTACAAGTTGGAAAGCCATTTTTTAACTGAAGTTGGGAAACCCATAGCTGAAGTTGGGAAACCCTTGACTGAAGTTGCGAAACCCTGAGCTGAAGTTGGGAAATCCCTTTACATTCAGCTGGGAGCCATTTTTTAACTGAAGTTGGGAAATCCTTAGCTGAAGTTGGGAAACCCTTAGATGAAGTTGGGAAATCCCTTTCATGAAGCTGGGACCCATTTCTTAACTGAAGTTGGGAAACCCTTAGATGAAGTTGGGAAATTCCTTTACATGAAGTTGGGAGCCACTTTTTAACTGAAGTTAGGAAATTCCTTTACATGAAGTTGGGAGCCACTTTTTAACTGAAGTTGGGAAACCCTTAGCTGAAGTTGGGAAACCCTTAGATGAAGTTGGGAAAT
The DNA here is from genome assembly GCA_037074515.1 of Mimosa bimucronata. NCBI lineage: Eukaryota > Viridiplantae > Streptophyta > Magnoliopsida > Fabales > Fabaceae > Mimosa > Mimosa bimucronata. Next base: position 5,141,865 of record CM073437.1, read on the forward strand.
CCTTTTACATGAAGCTGGGACCCATTTTTTAACTGAAGTTGGGAAACCCTTAGATAAAGTTGGGAAACCCTTAACTGAAGTTGGGAAATTCCTTTACATGAAGCTGTGACCCATTTTTTAACTGAAGTTGGGAAACCCTTAACTGAAGTTGGGAAATTCCTTTACATGAAGTTGGGAGCCACTTTTTAACTGAAGTTGGGAAACCCTTAGCTGAAGTTGGGAAACCCTTAACTGAAGTTGGGAAATTCCTTTACATGAAACTGGGAGCAATTTTTTATCTGAAGTTGGGAAACCCTTATTTGAAGTTGGGAAACGCAGAATCTGGTTATGTGTACTCAGATCATATTTGGTAATTACTGTCAGAATCTGGTAATTACATATGGACAACATGTTAGTGGTGCACATTAATGCAACTTTGTCATTGAAACAAACACATATATTAATTACAAAATAGGCATGAGAACATGTACAATTTAGAATGCCAAGATCTCCTAAGGCACTCCCAAAAAACTAGCAACCCTATTGCCTTCTTTGTGTTTAATGACAAGTGGACATTAAGTTAGTGGTGTAACTTAATGTTCATTTGTTATTGAAACAACCACATATATTAATTACAAAATAGGCATGAAAACATGTACATTTTAGAATGCCACCATGTGCTAAGGCACTCCCAAAAAACCAAAATATACACCCACACTCAACTTGGGTTAGGATTTGTGCATGTCCTTCTGGTGTGGCCACATTGATAACACAAGAAACAGACATAGATCTTCTTGTTCTGGAATTGTGATTCCACCCTTCTAACTCTTGGCCTTCCACTGGCGCGACTTGTTGTTGGAGGTTGTAATAAGACTTCCTCAGATGCATTTAATTTGCTATAATCAACATAGTCATTAAAGTTAGGCATGTCAATGGTAACGACCGGAATCATGCTCCGCCCATAAATCTTCTGTTGAGCTGTAACTTTATAACATTCTTCAACATATTCATATATATTCCCATGGATATGCTTCACTGCTGCACAAGTATGCTTGCACGGAATCCCACTCATCTGCCAAGTTGCACAACTACATTGCTTTAAATTTAGATCAACTCGGTGGTGACCATTAGTAGTATTCACACGGATTCTGCCACCACCGTAATTCTCACACCACATATAACCACATGATTCCACATTTTTCTTCACCTTCGCGTCTATATTTGGTCCAACACAATTCTTCCACTTTGTCATTGACACATAAGATGCATGCATCTTCTTAGCAACTTTCTCACGGTGCTCATGAAGAAGTTGGCTTACACCATACTTTCTCTCCTTAACCATCCAAGCATTGAAAGACTCAGCTATATTGGTTGTTATATTATCCCATCTTTTGTATGGGAATTTGCTATAAGCCCACCTTTCAACATTCCCTCGGTTGTTAATCCAATCATATAACTCCGGATTGTAGCTGTGCATATCTTCCATTGCCATATCAAATTTATGATCGAGCCTTGCATAAGCTACTTTGTCAAGCAGAGACAGCCCATACTCTTTTGAAGAACCCGGTGACTTCCTTTTACCCCTACTCAATTTAACCAACTCCTTACTAAAATTCTCCTTGATGTGCCTATAACAGAATGCGTGCCTCTCCCCACCAAATACTGCTTGAACAGCTGTTATGATGGAGTGGTGTCGGTCTGAAACAATAGTCAGTACGAGTGAACCAACAATCTTCTTAATTATATGCATGAACCATGTCCAGTCAGCATCCGTCTCCCCTTTCACAATTGCTATGGCAAAAGGCAACATCTCATTATCTGTATTGTATGCTGAAGCTGCAAGCATGGTTCCTCGATATGGACCGCTTAAGTGAGTTCCATCAACATATAGAATTGGTCTTGCGCCTCCCAAGAATCCCTCAATACATGGCCCGTAAGCAATAAAAACAATTGCAAACCTATTCCCATCAGGCACATATTCTGCTACAGTCTTGTCATCTGTTTCCTTCAACCTTCGGCATATCCATGGAATCAACATATATGAATGTTCAGGCTTGCCATGTATTTCCTCTAATGCATTCTCCTTCGCTCTATAAGCCTGCTTATAAGTTACCTTCAAACCATATTCTCTTTCCACTTTCTTGATTATTTCTAAAGGCTTCTTTTCTGTGTGGTTTCTCATTTCATCTATTATTAAAGATGATGTCATACTTGCTCTCCCTCCATGAACCACCTGTAGAGTATCTTGAGCAGTATGAATGTGGTCTCTAATGAACTTTGTAACACGTAACATAGGACTAGTCTTCCCCACAGCAACTGCACAGACCTTCCAAGGACACCCTTCAACTTTACACTCTATAGATATCCTCTCCTTACTATTCCTCACATATTTGCGCTCAAACTTGTGAGCAATGCTAAACTTGTAGACAGCTTGCCTAAACTCATCTGCATGTGCAAATTGCTGACCTTCACCAATGATAAGTCTATACCATTTCACATGGATTATGTCACTCATGTCTGTTTCATCACTTCCTGCCCAACTCCTTATGATTGAATTTGTTCCCGAGGGACTCTCCTGAAGTAAAAATGAAGCACCGCTATCATAGGACAAAGGATAAGCAGTTTCATCCAAAGGAATGCCACTTAAATCAATTTCTTCTGAAAATCCAAAACCTCTTTCATGCCTGCATACAATTTCCCAAAACTTGTTAGTGTATTACTAAAACTTTAACGCGAACAACCAACATCAAATATCACAGAATATTTAAGCACTTACACTTGAGGATCACCCATTTCCACCGGTTCATTCACATTCCCTTTACAACTTATATACACACGTGCTTTTCTTTCATTGTGACCAAATAGATTTCTCATTTCAGCTTCACTATCAAGATCAATTAGTGTCCTCTCATCATACATTACTGTATATTTAATGTCACAGCAACTCCAATCATATCCTACCAATTCACATACAATATGTCTTAACTCATCAATTGTCGTCCATTCTTTCAGCATCCTTGACCTCACACCCCCTCCACTGTATTTAACTTCACCATCATCATTACAAACAAATTTCCCCTCTACATGGAAATAACATAACAATTCTTTCACATTACTTGACTGAATTTCATTACTCATTTTCCTCCTTCACCTGCAACAAAAAATATAACATTTCAGATTTTTTTTCATCTCAATTTACATTACATCACTTGCAAAATTAACTTTACATCACGATTCCCAGCTTCTATGAAGGGTTTCCCAGATTCTGTTAAGTGTTTCCCAGTTTCTCTTAAGGGTTTCCCAGTTTCTGTTAAGGGTTTCCCAGCTTCTCTCAAGGGTTTCCCTGATTCTGTTAAGGGTTTACCAATTTCTATTAAGGGTTTCCCAGATTCTGTTAAGGGTTTCCCAGATTCTGTTGAGGGTTTCCTTGATTTTGTTAAGGGTTTCCCAGCTTTTATTCAGGGTTTCCCAACCATGTGTTCATTCACCTTTCTTCATCCTTGACACTCATGTAACAACAACCACACCATTCCCATTTCCCTCCCAACAGAATGCTTTTCCTTACCCCAAACAATGAACACTAACCACAATGTAATAAAATTTTGCACAATGGACATCAAGAGAAAATGCTTTAAACAATATTCACTACTTACCTTAACTTGCGTCAAGTATTTTCGAGCTACTTCACACACATGAGGAGTAAGTTTTTCTCCTATTCTTCCCCAACAAGAAGGCGTCCTTTTCACCCTGCATGTACTCAAATATTAGACAATGGACATGCAGGGAAGATGCTTTAAAAATGTCACCATTAACTTCAGCTTTTTCGGCCAACCTGAGAAAACGTTGGGATGCTCTTTTGTCTTCCTCTTCACCAACCCACCAGTTCGTCCTTTCCCTCTGCATTTCCATAAAGACGAGATTAGGCGAACATGAAGACAATGGAGTTCAAGATAAGATCTTTAAAACCATTTACCTTTACTTCCTTCAGCTTTACTTAAAGACCTGAGCACACGTGGGGATGAAGACGAAGCCCACAGTCTTCTTCTTCCCCAGCTGGTTCCGTGTTCCTCTCTCTTTGCATTTACTCCATAATGTCAGCTCTCTCTCTCTTTCTTTATTTTTGTGTTAAAGCTTTAAAAGGTAAAGGCCAAAGGTAAAAGGTCAGCACGTGTGCTCAGGTCCTCTTTTTAATTTGAGGGCAATGCAGCCAATTCCTTTAAATTTGGCTATGGACAGATCAGTCAATTGCACTGACATGTCCTTTTGAAATTTCGTTGTATCAAAGCGTCATGTATGTAATTCGAGGGTCTTTTTCTGTCATTTTCCCTATTTATTAACACCAATATATCGTTAACTTTGACCAATATTGCTTTCTACAATTTATAGTTTCATACCCATAAAAATGTTTAAAATAGTTTTAAAAAAATTAAACCAGATCAATCTAACAACCCACCAAATTAGTCGAGTTAAATGCCTGTTTGGATTAGCTTTTCGAGAATAGCTTTTGAGAAAAAAGCTGGAGAATAGCTTTTGAGCAGAATAACTTTTATGAAAAAAATGACTTTTGATGAAATGAGAGTGCTTGGATGATTAATATTAGAATTAGCTTTTCCTTGTATAAATTACCGAAAAGGACATTGCTAATAATTATGTGATATAACAAAATAATAACATTAATTAATTTTGTGATATGATAAAATATCTCAAAAATATATGCAAAATGGTTGAGACACAAACTTTTTCAAAATAGTAGTATTTTATAAAAAAAATTTAGATTAAAAGATATGATTTAACCAATAATTAAATATTTCACCGGTAAAAAATAAAAGTGATATTTCAATATTTCATTGACATCAATTAAGGAATGACTGAGCATTTTCGGTGGCAAGAAAAAAAGCAGAGTATTTTTGGTGGCAAGCAAAAAAAAAAAGTTGAAGAAAGGAGTGAGACTAACAAGTAGAAAGGTGAAAAGTATAATGGTATTTTGGGGAAATCATTGTTGATACCCATAAAAAAGCTAAAAAAAGTAACTTTTTCAAAACCATGGTTTTGAATGTCCAAACCATGGTTTTGACCAGAAAAAGCACTTTTCAAACCATGCTCTATTTTCAAAACCTAGGTTTTGACTCTAAAAGTGCTTTTTTAAGTGTTACCCAAACAGGCATGCATCAGGTGAGAGAGATGAATGAAAAAGAAATAAAGAGAGCCTCAGGGCCTGTTCCCCAAATATAGGTTTTTAGGCAAAAAAAACTATTATGAAAAAGCTGTGAGTGTTTGTCTGGCTTAACTGAAACCTAGGTTTTGACAGTTAAAAGTTATTTTGGAAAAACTGAGAGTGTTTGTCTACCCAAATTTTGAAACCTAGGCTTGGAAAAAAAACACTTTTTTTAAGTCTGCCAAATAGGCATTCAATTTCAACGAGTGAACAAAAAACCGAACCGAGCCGGGCAAACCGTGAACCGCCCATAAAGCCGGTCTGAATGAGGCATTGACCTGGGATTGCAATTGAACCGATGGAGGGACGGTTCAACCCACCCAAAAACTGGCGACCCGGTCAAAAATGGAAGGTTGAACCGCCCCCCGTTTTTTTAAAATGTGATTTTTTTTTATTTTGTTATAATTCACCAAATTACCAACTTTCACATCACTTAATTTTAGAAACCAAGAAACAATAATATCTATATGTTTCTTGAAAGCTCCTAGCAATAGTTCTATTGATCCACATGTCCAATGACATCATCTTCACTTAACTCAATTATTGATCCACGTGTTCACATAATCAAAGTCATAATGGAATGTTTTATTCTTGATTTCAAATTTCATTGCCAATAATTAATCATTACTCATCATATATTTCTACTTTTGGGAAGGTATTTTTTTAATTTTGAAAGTTATTTAAAATTAAGCAAAGGAAAATTAATTATTTTTGTATATGGGAAAATTAGATTTGAATTTTGAATTCCACTGTTAACAATAAACTTTTGGGCTCCTCAAATTTAACAATAATTTAGGCAACAAAGGATTAATTATTTTAGTATTTGGAAAAATTGGAATTGGAATTTCGATGAATTCCATTGTTAACATTACATTTTTGGCTTTTGAAATTAACCAGATATTTGCTTTGTTTAATTAGGTCAATAATTTAGGCAATGAAGTATTGATTAATTTGCTGTTTAGAAAGTTTTACATTTGAAATTTGAATCACATTGTTAACTGATTGCTTTATTTTTTTTTTATATTTCCCTTAAGTCTATTTGTTATAACTAACTACTTGAAACAATATTTTTTATAAACCCACAATTCTGTATTAGTTCTTTACATTGCAAATATAAATATATATATATATATATACTCATATGAAATCAACTTTTGTTGTCATCAAATATTTAATGAACATATAAATATGTATTTATTTTATTGAATATAAATATGTATTTTGATAACTCACAATTTTGCAATAAGCCTTTTAAAAATAATTCATATTTTCTCTTTTATTAAAAAAATTGCAATCAATGATTTAGATTATTTATATCTATATGTAATTAACTTTTATTGTTTTCAAGTAATATTTTTAATCATAAAATAGTTACTCAAAAAATTATACCCTTTAGTTTATTTCATTTTTATTTTTAACTTCCGTGCATTGCACGGGGGAGAAAAATCTAGTTTTAAATACTATTATACTTACATATGTTTGATATTTAATTATTATTACTCTTAGTATTTGTATTTTAGTCTGTGGATTGTAGAATAATATTTATTTTCACGTGTAAGCAACTAATATTTTATATTTTTCCCTCTATAGAAACATTAAAATATTCATGTTTGATGAATCATACATACTTATCTACATTTATATTTTGATATTAGTGATTATAAATATCAATATCAATAAAATTTTATTATTTTAATATAATCAGTCTGACGCCGATCCGACCATTAACCCTTGAACCAGTGCCTTATCAGGTTCCATGTTCAGTCCGGTTTTTTTAACAATGACTCACCTGACTCCCATGTGTTCAACAGTGCGGACGTCGAAACTCACTCTTAACGCGTTTCAATAAAACTTGTTTGATTCCGCTCTCTGCAATTTCCATTCTCAGCACCCTCTCTCTCTCTCTCTCTCTCACAGGAAAGGTCTCTCTCGGTCAAATCCCTTCTCAGTAGAAGTCTCTGAATCTTCCTTCCCCCTCGCACACACTCCCACACTCTGAAACCTAAAAAGAGGATCGTATTTAATTTAATCTCGCAAGAAAAGTTCGTCATCTCATCTCTCTTGCTGGATGGGAAAACATTATCAGGTCGCGAGGGATCCACAGTTTCTCTGGTACAGTTTCTTCAATACCTCATTTATTTCTAATGCCGACCTGATTTCTTACAATGCCCTTATTTTCTTGCACTTTCTCCCCAGTCAAACTTAGCTAGCTCTGTGGTGCCGTGTTAAGCCTTTTTTTTTTCTTTTTTCTTTTTTCCTTTTTTGGGTTTTCGAGAGTCTCAAGTAGTGCAATTGAGCTGAACGTTGGTATTTGCTTTTGCTGCTGATAGTTATTTTGCTTCTCATAGGTCTTCCGCTATAGTTTTTGCTACTCGTACACGCTGCTGTTAACTTTCTTTTTTCCCCTTTCATTTGAATATCGTTGAAGTTGTTACTTGTTATATTCCGCTCGCTTATAACCCTCGCGGAGCAAGTTCTTTTTAGGTTTTTGGGTGTTAGCTTCAGCATTTCACTAAGAAATTTGTTGCACTTTTGCTGTCTGTACCTGAAAAAAAAAACTTGATGTATTATACGATGGTTTGTACGTGAAGCTTACTGTCTTACATCCTAATAACCATGAGGTAGTGAGGATGGAGGCCTGGAAATATTTCAAATTACCAAACTTAGCTGAATGTGGAGCTGGGTAGTCTGGATGGGGGACTATTTTTTGTTTCTATTTTTTTGGGTGGGGGTGGGGAAGAGAATGGAAGTGAAAGTTGGTTGAAACTTCGCCCTTCTTTGGCAGTTTCATTAAGGAGGGGAAGGGAACGAAAGAAGGACAGCTGACCTCCCACCATAACTCTCCAAACTTGTTCTTTCTTTATTGTTTTAGGTTCCTCTGATTTGGGATTTTTGGATGAGACAGTTTTCTCTAACATGGGGAAAAGATGTGACCATATAACCGTCACTCCTTTTTATTCGAGCTTCTTTTCTTCCCTTCTCTACTTGTTCCCAAATATATGTTTGCTCTAATGTTGAATGAAGAAACTATTACTTATGTGTTGCTAATTAGGACATTAGTTATTTGCTTCCAAGTCGATTGCAAGTCTAAATTTTCACTTTTAGCTTAGCTGGAATTCTTCATGTCTTCGTTGTATCTGGTGATAATTCTTCTAATATTGTCCGCTATATTTGGCAATTCTACAGCTCTACAGGGTCTGATTGAATGCTTTCTTTACCATTCTGCAGGTTATGGTGCTGATATACACTGTCAATATAAAAGGTTTTGATAAACTGTAAGATTTGATTCTACGATTAGTTGAACTTGTATGGCTTCAGCTGTTGGAATGGCTGGCGGTGATTCCATGATTATTGATAAACTCCCTGAGGAGATCAATGAGATGAAGATCAAGGATGAAAAGGTATTAGAGGCCTTGTTTTCTGGATAACTTGTTTTTTCGTCTTGTACATTAGTTTTTTCTGTTCTAAAATGCTAATTTTCCCTGTCTACCAATTCCTCTTGGATAGGAAATGGAGACAGCAATGGTGGATGGAAATGGAACTGAAACTGGCCACATCATTGTAACCACTATTGGTGGTCGAAATGGTCAACCCAAGCAGGTAGATTTCGTTGAAGATCTGGTTTTAATTAGATTTCTTCTCAAGTAACTGAACTAAATGTTTTTTTTTTCCCATATCTATTTATATACCTTTCTTGAAGCTGAAGTAGAAGACAGGGAGATGAACTCATTTAATAGAAGACTGAACCACCCCCCCCCCTCCCCCCCCGCGACAAAAAAAAAATAAAAATCCTGTCCCTTGCTAATGAGTGAAAAGTAAAAAATAATGTTGAAAACCAAATATTTTAACATGAGGCTTTTTGTGTATTATCATTTACTAGTGCTTTCTTTTACATATCTGGCGAATGGTGCTTGCTGTTTGACATGTTGGAAGAGCACGATTCACATTATGTGACATGATATGATATGCATTTAAATTCTTGCATATTGACAATTTATTTAAATTTTAATTAGTATAATTAAACATATGTCCCATCTTTCTCGCTGTAACTTTGGTGCTTTGATCTGCAGACCATAAGTTACATGGCTGAGCGTGTTGTTGGACAAGGCTCATTTGGTATTGTGTTTCAGGTGAATTCTCCCAATAATTTGTAATTTAGGTTATTTGCTACAAGACATCCATTTAGGGAGTATGAAGTTGATTTTGGAGTTTTTTTTTTTTTTTTTGCAGGCCAAGTGTCTTGAAACCGGAGAAACAGTAGCAATCAAAAAAGTCTTGCAGGATAAAAGATACAAAAACCGTGAATTGCAAACAATGCGCCTTCTTGACCATCCTAATGTTGTGTCACTCAAACATTGCTTCTTTTCCACGACAGATAAGGATGAACTTTATCTCAATTTGGTGCTTGAGTATGTGCCTGAGACTGTATATCGTGTGGTGAAGCACTATAGCAAGGCAAATCAGCGGATGCCCTTGATATACGTTAAACTCTACACATATCAGGTTATCCCCACCATTTATTTGTGATATTCTGTGGATAATTATCAGGTTATCACCATCATTTGTTTGCAATAGTCTGTGGATACTAGTCAGGAATTTTATGCAAAAATTTCTGGTATGCTTGGTTGTACTTCATCTAGAGAACTCTTACGTATCGTGTTTGATTATTTGTACTTCATCTAGAGATTCCTGTGTCTTTGTTTTGAGATGTACTTAGTTGATGACAAGATCACAAGAATCTCCCTTAGCTGTAGCTGATAATTTTCTAAACTATTTATCTATAAAGGAACTTTTTACTGCGATGGCCATCAATCTTTAGGGTATCATTATGGACGATTATTGTTCTGATGCACCTCCTATGTACTATGACAGATTTGCAGAGCTTTGGCTTATATTCATGGATGTGTTGGAGTGTGCCACAGGGATATTAAACCTCAGAACCTACTGGTTTGTATCAATGCCATGAGTCTTTTAGCTTTCTGGTTCGGTGATTAGGAACCAATTTAGTCTCCTCTTGCAGGTTAATCCTCACACTCATCAGGTCAAGCTTTGTGATTTTGGAAGTGCGAAAGTTCTGGTAATGTCTCACTTTTGTCTGGATATTCTAAATTCAAACCGAATGTATGCCCTTGGCAGTTATTACGAATTCTATACCTAATTAGTTCATGTTGGCTGCTTTTTAATACATAAGATCTATTAAGTGGCTGATAACTTTGATATTTCATTAGTGGGTATGCATATCTCAAGCTAATTCATTAGCTTACAATTGATGTTTCTGGGTCACCGATAGATATATTATAGGCATTGTAGGGTTGCCACTAAAGTTGGCAGAAATGATTTGGCTTACAACTTGGTGGGAATTTCGCTGTGTATATGCTTTTTTTTTGACAGTATCAGAGCATTTATGTCCTTATTTCACCAGGGTCAAGTGCACACAAATAAAATCATGATTTCCTCTAGGGAAGTCCTTAATTATCTTCACAATCCAAGTCCATTTTTGTTATAATTTAATTGATGCATCAACTTCTGGTTCTTGTTACCATTTGTTTGCATTTCTGTTGCATCAAGAGACAGAAAAAGAAATTTGGGGCGCAGGAGAAGAAATCTGATACAACCTTTCTCTTCACTGTGTACCTGATGGCTCCGGCTTCTTGTTGACGTGTATGGTTGCCTCCTGACATGATAAATTTGGAACAGGTCAAAGGTGAACCCAATATTTCATATATTTGCTCTCGTTACTACCGAGCACCTGAACTAATTTTTGGGGCTACTGAATATACCACTGCAATCGATATGTGGTCTGTGGGTTGCGTCCTGGCTGAGCTGCTCCTAGGACAGGTTTGAGACTCAACAAACAAACTTCATCCATTGTCCTAGTAATTTTTTTTTGCATTTATAAGTAATTGGTATCAGGGGCTCACGAGTTGTTGGTCACCTTTGGCCATCTTGAATTTGTAGCCTCTATTCCCTGGAGAAAGTGGTGTTGATCAGCTTGTCGAGATTATCAAGGTAAGTTAATTGATGGCCTTATTTCTGAACTGACCTAGAGTATCTAAGACTAAAGCAGCATGGAAGAAACTTTATTTGCTGGCTTCTCTGAAGAGTGAAGACTGACTTAATATTTCTATGTTCAAGGTGCTTGGGACGCCAACTCGTGAGGAGATAAAATGCATGAATCCAAACTATACTGAGTTTAAGTTTCCTCAAATCAAGGCTCATCCCTGGCATAAGGTGACTTCCTTGGCTTGCATGCTTAGCTTTATTCTGCAATAATAATACTAATGCTTTTATTAATGTCTGCATTATTCTGACAATGTTTTTGAAATAGATATTTCACAAGCGTATGCCCCCAGAAGCAGTAGATCTCGTTTCCAGACTCCTCCAGTACTCACCAAATTTACGATGCACTGCTGTATGTAATTCTATTCATTCATCCATAAAGTCTGAATCTAAATTTACGATGCACTGCTGTATGTAATTCTATTCATTCATCCATTAAGTCTGAATCTAACTTCTTTTTCTTTCTATCTTTCTTTTCTATTTTGGAACGTGGGTATGTTACCATATTGTGCTTGATCAATTATTTCTTGTATGGTAGGATGTTCAGTTGCTTGTGTGCTAGATATGAAATTGAAAGGACTGGTGGGAGAGGAGTGAAAATCAGTAATGCATCTGCTAGTCAGATACATGATCAATTTTCCTCGTCTCCCCTTCCACTTCTCTTTATTCTTGAGCTCGCCAATATGGTAGAATGAATACATCTTCTCCTGTCGATGATTTTCCCAACTTTAAATGTAAATCCTGTTCTTCTTTTGTGAAGGTTCATGAATATTGCTATTACAACTTCTAAAATGCCCCCTTGCTGTAAAGTCTTTTGTACTTGAAATGTGGACAATGAGGACTTGTAAACCTGGTGCTGAGATTTCATTCCAGTACTATCATTGGGAGTAGCAAGGAACCAATTCTTAATCAACGCAAAAAATAATAGTTCATAAGAAGGCCTGTGGATGATATTATCGTAACATCTATTAGTTCTTTTCTTTCTTTGTTAAAAAATTACCTTTAATTTTTATTGACATCGTATGCATTTGATGCTGAGGAAAACATGATTCTGTTTTTTTTTTTGTGTGATGAAGAATTACCTAAATGTAGAGCTGTTCTTGTGCTTGAATCATTGAAATCTTATATAATTTATCTTTGCGAAATAACCATGTTATCACCATGTTTTTTCCTTTGATAGTTGGAGGCTTGCGTCCACCCATTTTTTGATGAACTTCGTGATCCTAATACCCGTCTTCCTCACGGGCGCCCTTTGCCGCCCCTCTTCAACTTTAAACCTCATGGTAGTTGTCTGCTTTTAGCTCACTCTTCTTCCGATTTAACCATGATGATAACACATGTTAATGCCATGCCTTTTGGGATGAAACTTTACTTTCAGAGCTAAAAGGAGCAACCTTGGAGCTTATATGCAAGCTTGTTCCAGAACATGCTAGGAAGCAGTGCCCTTCGCTCAACTTCTAAGACTGCAATGACTATGCTGACTGATGTGGATATACTATGTTGTATCATGTTTGTCCCGCTTGTTTAATGATGTAAACAGACCACTGCATTATCATCAGATACACCTCTCTCGCTTCTGGTTTTTATAATTAGACTCTTAATCGTGAACTTGAAATGTTTGCATGAGATCACGTAGGAATTTTTTCTTTATGTCGCCCGATGCCTGCTTTTTCTTTCCAAAATCTGTGAGTTTTTTTTTTCTTAATTTTATTTTAAACACTTTCATTGTTTCCATGCCTCCTCCAGTGGGTTTTTACCTAAAATCTCCGAGAATTTATTAGCTGAACCGAGATTGAGACCAATTAACAATTTTTGATGCTGGATTGTGAACGCTGGCCAAAAATAAAATGTTGAATGGTGAAAGCTCATTTTGTTGTGCCCAGAGGGCGCAGGACATGCATGACTAAAACTTTGGATGATTTTCTTTGTTTGTTTTTAACTTTTACGACTAATGCTCATAATCGGTGTAAGTTCAGTCATACTGTATACAACTCATCAGTATTTGACTATTTGTGAAACTGAAAATAGATTAGGGTTATTCTAACTCGAACTGTATTTTTTACTAGTATAAAAAAAATAATGTTACTAATATTTCTGAAGATTAATCAGATGTTAATACGTTTTAATCATTATATCATAATTAAGGCATGATATTCTCAAATATATACAGCATTAGTGGATCTCCTTTTATGATCAGAACTCTATCTTGAATTATCTTTTCAGGGCGAGATCTTTACTTCCAAGCTGAAACGTGATTTTTAATTTTGCTTCCGATTTTCGGGGGACTGATCTCGCTTTTAATTGCCTTCATATTTTCTATTTAAGAACAGTGCATTTAATTTAAATCAAAATAACTTTATTTCCCTCCCTCTAATTGTGGTGATTTGCCTATTGTCATTAACTGTTTAGGTGTCACCGTGTCAAGCATTTTATTAAATGGAAGCCTTAATTCATTCTTACCTCTTGTGTTAAATCACTTTTTAAAATATCACTTCTATTTATTAAAATGTTTTATCGCTCATTAAATTTAAATCATTAAATGACATGCCCATGATATACAACCGTCTTAAATATATTTTTTAATTCTATAAATTAGTTAAAAGAATCTCATTTTTTAAAAAAGAGGGAACATTTAATGAATAATAGATAGATATTTTAAAAACTTTTTCCAATTATAATGATGAAGAGGGAAATAAAGTTAGAAAAAGACAAAGGTATAAAACCATCTATTTTCTCTTGATCTCAAAAAAGGAAACATATCGCTTTATCTCATCTCTAACATTATTATAAAAATAAGGTAAAAAAAGTATATATGTAACCTCATAAGTTAACCCAACATCCTTAGTTTCAAATGATGATTTAACGCCAATCATTATTATTTTAAAAATTTTAATTTCAGAATTCGTAAATATTTTGTTAACATTTTAAAATTTAATGTAAACATTTTTTTAATAAAATTAATATTGACAGGTTTAGATAATATAAACATATTTGATTGAATTAAAGAAATAAAATAAAACATTATATAAAGTTAAAGGAACAAATATATACCTTTCTATGATTCTATAGAAAAGGTAAGATATTTTGGGAACACTCTCCCTCACGTGACTATCTGCGTGCTCACTAAGCTAACCAATTTTCTATTTCCATCCACCCAATCGCTAGAGTATCAAGCGGAGGAGTGTACTCGCTCCTCTAACCGTTCATTTTCTCTAGAATTTAGAATAAACAATATTCATTGAGAAACGGATCACTCACATTTTTGCAGTGATCGTAGGGCCTCGATAAAGCTTCGGAAGCCGTATACAAATTCTGAGATCTTTGACCACAATTCGAGCCCTTTTTTGTTCAAATTTTCGATCTACATTTTTTAACGGTGGTAAATTTTCCCGTGGTGAACGTGGCCCCTCTTCAAAACGGGACGGCGGGGTTTGGAATCGACGCGCCAAAGAAAAATTTCCCGGCTTTGCGAAATTGCGGGATTCCGATTCCGATCTCTTCCTATATTGGGGCTAACCTAATCAACCCTCTTCGTCACTCTCCACTCGCACCAGAAATCAATGATGTATTTGCTTCTCTCTCTCTCTCTCTCTGGGTTTAATTTCCTCAATGTGCGTGCTCTTATGTTACGTGTGATTTTGCTTTTGAAGCTTCTTTATTGAATTCTGACCTTTGAGAGCCATTTCTTGTTTTGGATTGGAGCAGGAGTGAACGTGCATAAGCGGAAGGAGATCTCGCATCGGAGGTCTTCGTATTTTTGTAATTGAAGGGGCGGAGTTTTCTCTGGTGCCGTTTTTTCCTTAGAACTCGAGGTTAGACGATGTCTACTATTGATCACCGAGATACTGTCATGTTTTTTTAATTGTGCATTTTTCACTGGTTTACCTGAAACGAAGGGTTTATATTTTGACTTTTTTTGTTATAAATCTTTAATTGCATGTTTGCATGCTTTGTTTTATTCCAATTTCCAAGCCTTCTTTTTTCGAAGTGTATGTTCCTAGGGCTTGTTTTTCCCGATAGAGTTGGCTGTGAAAACAACCTAAACGATTTATATGCTTTTAATTGAGTTGTGTGAGCGCACTACAAATTTGGATTCTCCTCTCTCTACTGACCCCTCTCCTCAAGCTCAGCCGACGGTTCAGATTTCCTATATGTAAGTTGAGAGCTCAATTACTGGGTTTTAAAGGAGGAGGCGTGATCGGGAGTTTTGTATTGTAGAAGGGTTTCAGTCAGTTTGGTTTTTATTTTTTTGTTGGTGTGTACTGTGCATGTTTTTTTTGTGTAATGTGCTTCTGTTGAGATGTAATTGATATTGATTTGCGCTTTTGTTCCATGTATGAATGATGTTGTCAAACCTGGTTTTTTTCCCTTGTTGAATCTGTGTTTGGTTTGATTTACTGGTTGAATTTGATTTTGGTTGGGGAAGAAGAAAAGACAATGCATTTGAGAGAGGGCCGAAAGTTCTTGGTTTGAGGGGCTTTTAGGACTTGTCACTTTTATATCTATTCAATTAAATATAAAAATAAAATTTCTCATACCTATTGTTAATAGCATCCCTCGAAACAGCCTATTGGCTTGCGGCGGCAAGGATGTTTACATATTCCTTCTCAAACTCCACTTGATGTGAGCTTTGTGCACTGGGCTGCCCTTTTTATTGTAAACAGCATCTCAAACAAGTTTGCAGTTGTCGGAAATTTAATCTTCTCCTTTCCAATTCATTCCATTCCTTTTTCTGTTAAATGCAAGAACTTTGGAATTTCTTTGCTTTTTTTATCTTACTGCAACCAACGTATATACGGTAATGGATTGATTTATTTGACTCTAATATTCTTTTTCTTAATCTTTGACAGATTGAGGACTTGAACCGGATTTGACAGACTGAAGATGGTATGCTTTACTTGCGGATTTTAAACTATATCCTTATGCAAGTCCTTTTTGTTGCATTTTAAGTCTTGACTACTGAATTCAATTGTAGTGTGCATTCAGAGACTGACCAAGTGGTTTCATTTTCAAATCTACTCTATCCTGTGATTTCTGTGTTTTCCTCTCAATTATTGCATATATTTTTTCAACTTTTGTATCACTTTCCTTTTAATGTATACTGATTTTGCAGGATGGAGATAATTCTGGTTCGGAGAGTGACAACTATGACTGGAATACTGAAGATGAATTAGAAATTGAAAATTTTCAATCTTCATCTTCAAATTTAACTGCTCCTAATAGAGAGGCTAATTCTGGGTCTGGGGAAGTGAGTTTTTTTTTTTGCTCTTATCTTTCTAGCATTCTCCCACCTAGTGGGATAAATGCTTTGTTGTTGTTGTTGTTGTTGTTGTATCTTTCTAGCATTCTGATTTTTTTATAAGTTGAATATCTGAAAACTTAGTTAGAGGACCTACTATCTTTTTCTTCTCTTTCTTTCATTCTTTTTTTGGTTTTCTGGGAGGGGCTTCATTGATATGAATATCAAAGACTTTGCCTCTTTGCTTCCTCCCTTTCCTCTTGCATGACCTTAATATATAAGGTTATAGTATTTCTAGGCTAAAGTAGGATGCTGCAGGGTGCACTAGTGTTATTTTATTCCTGTATCTTTCTTTTGCTATTGCTATTAATTTTATGAATGATCTATACTGACACCAGTAGAGTATTCAATTTTTTCCTTCAAAATATGCCTTGTTGTAGCATTCAATTTTGTTTTACAATGTCTTGTTGTAGAGGGCCTTTCTTTGCACTGTTTATGCAAAATTATGTGTTTGTGAATTGTGATGTTTATTTGATGCCTTATTTCTTACTTTCTTGCAACTCACAAAAATCTATTAACTTGATGCATGGGACTCCCCTCCCCCTCATTCCCTTTTCTTTACCTTTGAAGGCAAGCTCATCTCCTGGTTCATCAAATTCCAAGATGTTTGATCACTTTGTTGGAATGGGCTTTTCAGACAAATTGGTTTCAAAAGTAATTCAAGAAAATGGTAAAAAGCCCTATTTTACTCAAGCATGGGTTTTAGGTATATCATTGAGAATGACAAGTAATCTTTTTCTCATGAACATCCAGGGGAAGAAAATGCAGATTTACTTCTTGAAACTCTTCTCACATTATCGGTGAGTTGATATTTTCTTCTATTGATTAATACAACTCCTAGCTTGTTTATTCTTTATGATAACTTTTATGAAGTTATACCCTGCTATTTTCATCCTCTCTTCATATATCTCATTTCCTCCCTCCTAAATTTTAAAATTGTTCTTTGTTGTATTTGCTTATTTTAAACAAAATCTACTTGCTTATTTATATTTGTGCATACTCAAATATTATTCATTTATATTTAGGATAATGGAAGATGATTAAGTAAAAGAAATTGCATTGAAACATAAATTTTTAAAATTAACTTGCATTGTCTTAATATTTTTTTAGTGGACCCATTGTCGGTGGGTTCAACTAGTGAAAGGGTTGGACATTCGACCATCTTGGCGAGTGTTTGATTCCTAGAAGTACCACTTAGTTGTGGTTCTAGTCGTGACGTTTGGGGAGGCATTTCCTCAGCTAAGTGAAGCTGGGCGAAACCTACCTGTGTGGACAGAAAAAAAGGCTTGCTTGTCACGCTCCAGAACCCACAGGGATAGGCCCCAGTGAATCATGAGTTAGGAGCCCTGCCTTTGGATTGTTGGTGAGCCCAACCTCTTTCCTAAAAATTTGTCATAAAAACAAATATTTTGTTAGTGGTTTTTGTTGATCATGGAAGCTTGTGCTAGTTTAGTTGAATTAATCTATCATACTTGATGATTTTGGTGATTTGTATTAGACAAGAAAAAATATTTAATCTGGTGCCGATGTTGATGCTCCCCCACCCCCCTCATGGTAGAATACTATCAGTTCTTTGAAGGTATAAGCAAATAAGTTTTTCGTAGTTCACCTTCATTTGAGCTATGTGTTCCTCTCAACAGAATGGCTTAGTTCTCTTAAGCATTATACATTTGCCTGCCCTTTTACCCACTTCCTTGTTTTGATACTCTCTGATCACTGACACTTTCGAAACCTGATCAGTTTATTTCACACATTTTATTGGTGCGTGTAAACATATGTTTTTCTTAGCATTTGCAGGCTCTGGATAGTTCTCCTCAAAATGACAAGGAAGTTGAATCAGATTTTTGCTCTTCAGATGTTGAAGGGAGCTCCTTTGATGTTTCCTCAGATTTAGATAGTTTCTCAGATGATGAGGTGGGAATTGATTTTTTCAGCCTTTTGTATTCAAAATTCTTGTGAGTTCGATCTTCATTAGCATGCTAATTCTGTGTAACTTCAAGTTTTTTATATCTAGATGGGTTCTTTTATCTTTTAAAAGAATAGATATGTATGCCCCTTAAGCATTAGTGAAATGAAGATTTTATATTGTTTCATTAAACATCTTGGTAGCTTTTAAGATATCTTTTTCCCCTAGTTCACTATGGGGAAAAATGGCAAAATAGTTCTTGTTTGGCATGCTTTCATTTATCTATACTATGCGCATCTTTTTGACATCTGATATTTTTAATAGGATTGGAGCAATCTTTAGCTGTAGATCTTATATTTAAAATTATGACTTGCCAACTGCTGCTTGTCTTGCAGGAAATTACAAAACCTGCATCTGAGAACAATGCTAGCTTGAAGACCTTAGTTAAGATGGGTTACAATGTTCAGGAGGCTTCAGTTGCCCTGAAAAGATGTGGTGTGTGCTAGGTTTAAATGCTGATTGAACATAGGTCTTAGCTAGTTATTTTATCCAAAGGATCAACACGTGTTTGACTGCATAAATTAGGTTTAAAATATTTAGATGTTTGGTAAAATGTTCTTTTTCCATTTTCTTGGCCATATCTTCTTGTTGAATTGCTGCAGGTGTGGGCGCCTCACTTGCAGATCTGACAGATTTTTTATGCGCTGCTCAAATGGCCAAGGCTGCAGATGCCCTTATGGCCCCTGAAGAGAAGGTAGTATCTTGGCATATCAAGAATCAACTTGATCAAAATGAATTTCAAGCATACCACTTGAACTAATTTGTTTCCTTATTTATGATTACTCACAATCTATTATGTTATTGTTGTTTTATCTTATATGTCAGGTTTGGTTATTATAACTTTAAATACTTTTGCAGCCACGATGCAGTGACCATTCTAATAAAAACAAGCGTAGATATTACGAATGTGAGGTTTTGGGGAGGAAAAAGCCTAGGGATGTTGAGAAAAAAACTTTTATTGAAGATGATGAGATGCTGCATCTTCCAAACCCCATGATAGGTTTTGGGGTTCCTACTGATGAGTCGTTCTCTATCACGCGGAGAACACTTCCTGAGGCTGCCATTGGGCCACCTTACTTTTATTATGAGAATGTGGCGCTTGCACCTAAAGGTGTCTGGCAAACAATATCTAGGTTCTTATATGACATTGAACCTGAATTTGTAGATTCGAAATACTTCTGTGCAGCTGCCAGGAAAAGGGGTTATGTTCACAATCTCCCCATCCAAAACAGGTTTCCTCTTCTTCCCCTTCCACCACACACAATTCACGATGCATTCCCCCTGACAAAGAAATGGTGGCCCTCTTGGGACCACAGGACCAAACTTAATTGTTTGCAAACAGCTTATGGAAGTGCAAAACTGACAGAGAGGATCAGGAAAGCTATAGAAAACTATGAAGGGGATCCACCCCTGCAAGTCCAAAAGTACGTTCTTGATGAGTGCCGGAAATGGAATCTAGTTTGGGTGGGAAGGAACAAGGTTGCCCCACTAGAGCCTGATGAGGTGGAAATGCTTTTGGGTTTCCCTAGGAATCACACTAGGGGAGGTGGAATTAGTAGGACTGACAGATATAAATCACTCGGTAATTCATTCCAGGTATGCAGATTTTATTTTTGATGCTAACTATGGATCCATTAGTATTCCTTAATTCATATCCTGACCGATCATGGAGAAAAGAGTAGTATTAAATTTGAACTATCTACTATTGTCCCCTATATTTTTACGTTACTAAGAAGAAACTAGTGACTAGTAGAAGTTATATGAATTATATGCACGTTTAGCATTTGTTTCTACTTTCTTTATAACCTTGAAAGGAGTCTTCTTGGTTCTTGCAGTGATATAGGTGGTGTTATCGTGTTGTTTTCAGGTCGACACTGTGGCTTACCACCTGTCAGTTCTTAAGGACCTGTTCCCTAAAGGAATCAATCTTCTCTCGCTGTTTTCTGGAATTGGTGGTGCCGAAGTAGCGCTTTATCGCCTTGGCATTCCTCTTAAGAATGTTGTTTCAGTTGAGAAATCAGAGGTAAATAGAAGCATAGTCAGAAGCTGGTGGGATCAAACCAACCAGAAAGGAAATCTATATGATTTGGACGATGTAACGCTGCTAGATGGTAATCGGTTGGAGTACTATATGGGACTTTTTGGGGGTTTTGATCTTATTGTTGGTGGTAGTCCCTGTAATAACCTAGCTGGTAGTAATAGGGTTAGTCGAGATGGTCTCGAGGGTAAAGAGTCATCTCTCTTCTTTGATTACTGTCGTATTTTAGACTTGGTCAAAAATATAATGGCCAAAGGTCATTGATTCTTGTGAAGAGATCACCTCTGTTTAGGTCAGTGACTATGATTACTTCTGTTTCTTATGTGTATGTAATTGGAGTATTGGGCTAATTTGGATAATCCTACTTTAAATTGGAAACCTTCGCCTGATGCATCTCCCACTTATCCCCAACCCCCTCTTATTTTATTTTTATTGATGCATCTTTGACCTATCCCGACCTCTCCTTTATTTTATTTTTTACAAGGAGGACTGAAGGACTTTTAAATATGTACCTTCATAATTCCCAATATGCTATCACGATATACTTCTTGGGTCTTGGAATCAGCAACATTCCACATCAAACTGCACTTAACATGCCAATAGCAGCTAAATTGGCCCCCTGTGCATAGTATTTGATACATTTTCTTAGTAGTGTTTATTCTTGTGCAATAGTAATATTTGTTGCAGTGGATTGTTCACTGGTATTTTGTGATAAATGTGAATGCATAATTGACAGCATGAAATTTTTGATATATTTTACCCATTCTGTGGGGTTAATTAAGGTATTATCTAATTTTATCATCGCTCAACGACATGTATAACAGAGAATTATGTTTGAAATCTAAAAGAAGCATGGCTTGTAAGATGAAATCATAACTATTCCATGAATACTGTGAGAGTCCCACATCGGAGGGACTTGGGGCGATGCTGGGCTATATAAGCGGGTGTGCTGCACACCCCTTCAGGCGCGCTTTTGGGGGAGAGGGTAATGGCCCCGTGACAATATACACAGTAATGCTAATATACACAGCAATTTAATTAATCTTTAATGGTAATTTTTTACTTCCTTATGGTATAAACATAAAACCAATTGCAATTAGTTCAAATCGTATTAGGCAGTTGGTTGAAAAAAAGTTTTATCAAGCCTTGCTCAATCTGATTTTGGATCAGTTTAGGTCTGCAGCTTAAATTTTAGGGCATTTTAAATTCCCACCTTTAAAACTCTAAAAATTTTACTAATTTTTACCTTACGAGTTACGAGTTACGAGTGACATATAACATAGGGAAAGAAATAAAAGTTGCATCATTTTAATTTCTTTCCATCATTAATTTTTATTTTCAATTATATAGTGTTTCATTATTAGTAAATATATATTTAGAATCTAGATATTTTTTTTTTTTTTTTTTTTTTTTTGCAGTAAGTGGACAAGGGGCCCACTAGACCTAACCAGGGTTAAATGCAGGGGGCCACTAACCTCTAACCAGGTTACCAGGGCAATGGATGCTGATAGGCTGATACCCTTTGGAATGGAGAAGACTAATATCAGTAAATTTCTATAAATAACCACTCATCTCCCTTGTTCCCTCTTTCCCTCTGGGTTTACGCTTCTTCCTACCTTGTTGAAGCGTGACCTTCCCTCTCTCACCGATCCACTTTCCCTCTCCCCCGATCCCCTTCTTCCCATTAGAGTTCCTCCTTCTTCTTCGGAGATTCTACGACTCCTTCCTGCTTCCTCAACGATTCTCAACTCACTTGTCAGGTGCCATTTTTTTTTTAATTTATCTTTTTGTTTTCTTGTTTCATTTCATTGAGTGTTGCTTTATCCTTTAGATCTGAATGTGAGCCATTATGGCTAGCTTATGCATTACCATCGCTACCGACCATGACGGAGTAGAATGAAATCTAGGGTTTGCCGGTTTGCCTTTTTGGCGTCTGTATTTGTTGTTCGCTTGGTTTATGGCCATGTGTTTGTGCTCCATGCTTTAGCTTGCTTCATTTTCCAGAGCTACTGTGAATTTGCCTCGAGATTTGGACTTTGGAGCTGGAGGGGCCATTTTTGTCATCGATTTAGGCTGCAGGTTACCTAATGCTTGGGATTTCTGTTTCTATTCCCTTTTTTTTGTTTTTGTTTTTGGCTTAATCAATGGCACCGTTCGTAGATTTTGTTTGGATTTTTTGTGTTAATATCACGTCTAAATGGAATGAATTGGGATTTGATGGCACATATTGGATATCATTCAGCATGTTAACTTTGAGGACTCCGGCGGAATATATATAGTTGAGTCGTGAAATAAGGGATATTATGTTGCTAATTTGATAATTTGATTTCATGAAAGTTCTAACGATAAAAATTTGGACTATGATTCTAAGATCATTAGTTAATTGACATACCTTATTCAAAATAATCTTTTAGGTTGGTTTGTCAAGGCTATACTGCCAGTTCCCTTGCAATGGCTGCTACTGCAACGGCCTCTTCAGTGGGTCCAAGATACGCACCGCATGACCCAACACTTCCTAAACCGTGGCGGGGACTTGTTGACGGTAAGACAGGTTATCTCTACTTTTGGAATCCTGAGACTAATGTCACCCAATATGAGAGGCCTACAAACTCAGCTTCCCTGCCAAAGCCTTCTTCAGTGCCCAGTTCTTCTGTCCAGGTCCAACAGTCACCCCAAGGACCACGCCGGGACCACAGTCCTGATTTTAATGATAGGTATGGTAGAAGCAACGTTGGTGGATCAAATTCTGAAGCTGGATCTCGGAATCATCAGGTTTATTCTCCACAATCTTAAACCTTTTCACTATGCGTTGTCCCCAATAATATGTGCCTGAATTGGATCACATATAGATGGGTGACTTGTCATTCATGTAGTTTTGGGAAAATCTTGTCTGCTATTTACAAGTTTCTAATAGTGGCTCAGATTCAGCTTCATCTGTCACAGACAAATGTTTTATCGTAAATTTGCTTGCCAATCTTTGGACTGGCTGTTATTAGCCTTTTCATATATCTACTTGGAAAATTATTTAAGATGATTCTGTTTTACCGTGAGATATGTAAGGAGTAATTTGACCCTATCATCTCCCTTGGTGGGTTCTAATTCTATCCTCAGCTGTTTAATCAGAGAAGGTGGTGGTGGTGGTTTTTGGGGGGGGGGGGGAAGGGTGGACAGGGAAGGGAAGCAACTATGCTTATGCATCAACGTTCTTCTTCATCCCAATTTATCTTTATGACTAATTTTATCAATTATGCTTATGCATGAACGTTCTTCATCCCTATTTATCTTTATGACTAATTATTGTTTTCTCATCTTGAATTAGAATCCAAAAGGTGGTGGGAGTCTTAATTCTCATAATGGTCCAAATGGAATGCACATGACCGGAAATGTTAGCTCGTCTGTCAAAAGTCATGGATCATCAGATGCAGAAGTTGGATTAACTCCAGATTCTTATCGACGCCGTCATGAAATTACTGTGTCTGTGAGTATAATCTATAGTCATACCTCTCTACTTTGTTATATTCACTATTTTAAGAATTACACAAACTGGAATAGATTTCCCATACGATGTTCTAAGAAGTTATTCAATTAGCCCTTGTATTATTTTGCGCCAACCATGTAACTCTGGTTGTTTGTATTATTTTGACAGGGGGATAATGTTCCTCCGCCTTTCACATCCTTTGGCTCTACTGGTTTTCCATCAGAGATTCTCAGAGAGGTATCAGCTTCTGTTTCCCTGTCTTCTTCCATCTTTTTTTAATAGTGACAGTCAGAGGGACATGTAAGTTTTTTTTAGTTATATGACCTGAGTGATTCTTCAGCAGCACTGTTTCCTGGAGATCAATTAAGTTTCAGGCTCATGATAAGTTTTTTTTTGCCATCTTAACTTTTTTGTCGTAGGTGCGATATTTGCTCCTGGGGAGGAGCTAATGTCGTACGCTGTGGTGCCCTAATTTGTGGGGCTAGCAATTAGTTTGGAGCGCCCTTTTATGGTGGACCAATTTTTTGGAAGGGCTTTCCGAATCATCCAAGTTCGTGGCTGGGACTGCTGTTGGTCATGACTCATGATTCAGTCTGCCACTTTGTCTGAACGGAAGAAGAGGCCTCCTCATGCGCTAGCTTGCTGTGCAAGCATTGGTGGTTTGCATATGGGGGATGATACTTCTTCCGGCACTTACCACTCATAAGTCCCAAAAGAAAACCAATCTCCTGGATTTTCCTTTTTCCAGGTACACAATGCTGGGTTCTCCGCCCCAACACCGATTCAGGCACAGTCATGGCCCATTGCTCTTCAAAGTAGAGATATAGTTGCCATTGCCAAAACAGGTTCAGGGAAAACTCTGGGATATTTAATTCCGGGGTTCATCCATCTCAAACGTGTTGGCAATGACTCAAGATTGGGCCCCACTGTATTGGTACTGTCACCAACAAGGGAGCTGGCAACACAGATACAAGATGAAGCTGTGAAGTTTGCGAAGTCATCCAGAATTTCTTGTGCAGTAAGTTCCTTGGTTATTTTTGCGTGTTTCTCTTCATGGTGCTTTGGTGCATTTGCATGGAAACCCTAGAAAATGACTATTGTAATCCTTTGTAACTTTGAGGTTATGAAATAAGCTTCAAGCTCTAAACATCTTTGTTAAGTGGATTGCAGAATGAACATGGCACATATACTCCTCTGGTCCTATTTATAGGGTAGAGAAGGTTTTATTTGATCCTATTTTTAGAGCATGTCATTAAATTGTGTGTGTGAATATACAATTTTATCTTTCATTTATTATGTATTGACTTTGTCCTTATGTGATGAAGTGGATATAAAATAAGGGTAAGGTTGCAAAGTTGTCAAATTTCAAGGTAAAATTAATGAGGTTTAAGGTTTTCCTTGGTCTATGTGAAATATGTTAGGAGTGTCTTATAAATAGGACTAGGTGAGTATATTTTTCTCCTGTTATATTCTTCACACCTGGGATGTGCTTTCTTGTTGGGGTAGTATGCCCTGCAAGTATGATAAAATAACCTGACTTTATTTTTGTTGGTGAAATACCTTGAGTTGATTAGATCCTCACGGTCTTTTTTTTTTTTTTTGTGTTTTCTTGATAGTGTTTATATGGGGGAGCACCAAAGGGTCCTCAATTGAGAGACATTGACCGAGGAGCAGATATTGTGGTTGCCACTCCTGGCCGCTTGAATGATATCCTTGAGATGAGGAGGATTAGTCTTCATCAGGTGTCTTACCTTGTACTAGATGAGGCTGACCGAATGCTAGATATGGGTTTTGAACCTCAAATCAGGAAGATTGTGAAGGAGGTGCCTGCAAGGCGGCAAACCCTCATGTTCACTGCGACATGGCCTAAGGAGGTTCGGAAAATTGCAGCTGATCTGCTGGTCAATCCTGTTCAGGTCAACATTGGCAATGTTGATGAGCTTGTTGCTAACAAGTCCATTACACAGGTCTGTATTCAACTTCCTGCGATGATTTGAATATTGATTTCACTGAATTGCATGTTGGTGGTGCCTTTTGATTGCTGCTTGAAGCTGTATATTTGACAAATGTGGTCAAATGGTGGTTTTTTTACAGCATATAGAAGTATTGGCACCAATGGAGAAACACAGACGATTGGAGCAAATATTGCGGTCACAAGATTCAGGGTCAAAAATAATTGTTTTTTGTTCTACTAAGAAGATGTGTGATCAGCTTGCTCGTAATCTCACTCGCCAGTTTGGGGCTGCTGCCATTCATGGGGATAAATCCCAGGCTGAGAGGGATCATGTGTTGAACCAATTTCGAACTGGGAGATCTCCTGTGCTTGTAGCAACAGACGTTGCAGCTCGAGGACTGGACATCAAAGATATTAGGTTGTTTACTCTGTTTTATTGTCTCTATTATTAAGGGGGAATATTAGGTTTTTCCTACTAGACAATTTACTAGCCTTGAGATTGAATTCTGAAAAAGCATATACTTTTTGTCACTTCTGATATTGACGGTCAATTTGGTTCAGGGTTGTTGTCAATTATGACTTCCCTACTGGTGTGGAGGATTATGTTCATAGGATTGGAAGGACAGGGAGGGCAGGAGCCACTGGCTTGGCATATACGTTTTTTGGAGACCAGGATGCTAAACATTCTTCAGATCTCATAAAAATCTTGGAAGGTGCAAATCAACGAGTCCCACCAGAACTTCGTGACATGGCATCACGTGGTGGTGGTGGGATGAACAGATCTAGGCGATGGGGTTCTGGTGGTCATGGAGGACGCAGTGATTCTGGATATGGAGGACGGGGTAACGATTCTGGTTATGGTGGAAGGGGTGGGTGGGGAGTCACTCCTGGTGGTGGCAGGGGTGGAGGCCGTGGGTTTGACAATGATTTGCAGAGGTCAGTTTACTGTGTTACATTTATTATCTTCAAATTCAGAGTCGTCTTTATTTTCTTTTGAAAATCCAGTAATTGGTTGTTCAGAGTGAGATATTGTGGGTTTTTGTCTATTGAAGTAATGGATGAGGTCATATTTTGTGGTGTAGGAATGATCGTGCTTACCATGGACAAGATGTGGATACCCATGAGAAGTATGATAAAGGAAGAAGTGGTAGCAGGAGCCCTGATGGGAGTAGGAACTTCTACCGTGATCGTAGTCGCAGTCGAAGTCCCAACAGGCCTGAAAGGGCTGCACCACCTTCTCAAGGCTTTAGTTTTCACCAGGCAATGATGCAACGTAAAGGGGCTGGTGATCATGACAAGAGCTTTGATCAAAATAGAAACCGAAGTCGCAGCCCTGTTAAGCATGATAGGGTACCATCTGGCCGGGAACGTTCCCCAGTTTATAGTTTTCATGAAATGATGATAAAACGTGGTCAATCAAAACACACATTTAGTACTCACCAGACCAGTTCACCATCGCCTCCTCGGGGCGGTGTCTCAGACCAGTTGGATAATGGAAGGTATGGTGGGCCTAATCCTTCCTACCTCGGGGAAGAGGAGGAAGGGATGATTCCTCAGGATGATGGTGCTTATGGGGTTGCGGATTAGAATTGCCGCAATCCCCATTTTGTAGGTTTTCTACAATTCTACATGTCTGGGTTATTTTGGTCTGCCTACCTATTTTTTGTAGCAGAGGTAGCAGGAGTTCAGGCGAATGTATTTTTTGAGTGGGTGATGATGAAAGCCTGGAATTAGCAAAAACTTGAACCTAGTAACATATGTTTGATCTATCTGGTAAAATCCTGATCCTTAGTTATATATATGGCCCAAGGTTAATAGTTTCCAAACAGTAGTATCATTATGATTTTGAAGTGTCAAATATATTGTGGACAACTGATCTTTTTTCCACGGTTACAACGTTATGACTATAATTCTACTTCTCAGGATCCTGGAGCAAGGGATTAATGTATTTATATTTGGTAAAAGAAGGGATTAATGTATTTATTATGTTAATTGTCAACTAGTGTTCTCTATGTCTAAGACAGATCCACCTACTTCATACATTGGGTTGAAAATTGAGCTTTAGTAGACGACCTGCCTGGCGAAGCAACTGTCGATTTTAGGGATCACGAAATACAGTTGATGAGAACGTGTGTTTTAAATTTTAATTTTGGACAAGTCTGAAGTCCTTTTAATAATTACTTTTAAAGTTTTAACAAGGTATTGTTTGGATATGTTAAGACGTCTTTTAGTAATCTATTTGAGAAACAATTAGTAAGCAAGTTTGTGTGAAAAAAGGATAACGTTTACGTTTAGAGAAATGATGTAGATGTACTTGTATATAGATCAAGGTAATTAAACTAACACCGGCCTCTAAATATGTTGAGGCATTGGGTTTGGGTAAAGGGTTAGTAGGTTCATTTGGAGTTAATTGGGGGTCAAACCGGATGGGATTAAAAAATTCAAAAATAATTTATACTTTAAATATCAATTCAATGTCTTAAATCACTAACAAAATAATTATATCATCTTACATTCTTTATAAATTCTTTGATATATTGACATTATAGTATCAACTTACCGTCCAATGACACCAAAATCAATAATCACCAAGTATTCTTCCTAGTAAAATATTAAAATAGATGATAATAAATATTCTTATCATTTTATCACAACTAATAGTTATTAACACAAAACTATCATCAACTTTGACTAATATTACTTTCTACAATTCACACCCCATGAAAAACAAATACCAATGTTCTAAAAAGAGAACCGAGTCAACCCAGCAACTTGCCCGGTTGTTTGGGTTAAACCCAAGTTGCATCGGATCACCTCGAGTCACTTCGGGCAGCAGAATCTACTTGATCAATCTGGGTTTTATTACTCAGATATGAACTTTGAACTTGAATAGACCCGTACACAACTAAACGTAAAAACAGAAACTAGGCCTAACCTATATCACACAAGGTGACCAATTGTCAATTATAGCAGCTGATAAATATAACTATTCTATGAAAATGAAAGGCTTTTAATTCCGGGAAAAAGACACTAAAATCCCTTTGAATATCATAAAGGACAAATCAGTTCCTAAACATTTCAAAATCCCATTTTAGGCCCTAGGGATCAATCTGGGATTTCAATATGTTGATGAAAGACAAATATGCCCCCACTGCAATGTAAGGGGAAAAAAGGGTAGGATCCATCTTCCTCAGTTACCTCAAACCTCTGTTCCCTTCCTCATAGCTCTCCCATTTGTTCTCTAACCTTATTCGGCCGTTCCTCACTGCTCTCCCTGATCTTCCTTAGCTCTATTCACCTCAAACCTTATTCAGCCCTTCCTCACAGCTCTCCCGTTCCTTATTCGAGGTCGAAGTAGTTCGATTCGTCTCACAATCCCTTCCTCCTCTGCTTTCTAAATCGTGGTCATCAACGGCGTTGGGGAGTAGGTCCGGACCAGTCATTGACCATCAACATTGCTATTCTCCTTCTCCATCGTCCGTTTGTGTTCATCGAAGCAAGGTAAAGCTTAGTGGTTGCTGCTGCCGAAGAAGAAGGGCTTTTCGGTATAGAAGACTTAGGTAAGTTTTTTGGTGTTATTTTTTTGGAATCTGAGATGTGGTTTCTCTTGGATTATGACACTAAAAAGTGTCTAGCATTGCTCATTTTTCAACACAATTGGGTACAGATAAGTATCCACACATTTTCCTTCTGATTCATTGGGAGACAAGTTCCATAACTTTCCATTACTAGCAGTAGTAATAGGAATTAGTAATTACTATCTTCTTTGAAGGAAAGCGATCATTTTTTCATTGGGTAACAGATATTACTGTGATTTACTTCTTCTTCTTGTTTCTTGTGATGAGAGAGGATTAGGTACGGTCAATTAGGGCCATTGTTGCTGTATTTAAAGTATTGGGTCAAGCATTAAGAAGCGTGACAGACCTATGTTGTGGTAGATATAGCTAAATTTAGAGTGTATATAGACGATACAATTCATGGATCCCAGTAAAAGTGAGAATGAAGGAAATTTGGATCCGTTCATTACTTGTTTTTTTTATTTGTGCTCAATTTGCCATTTCTCTATTGCGCAATTTTCTGGTCTAGACTTTAATGCTTTCAAACAATAAAGATGTGTTGAAATTCTTCTTTTGTCTTAAATCACCTTTGTTGTCGCTTCTTGTGATTGTTATGATTGTGCTTGATTCTTTATCTTAATTTGACTATGGCCGCCTACTGAACCTTGTTCACATTGTAATTATGTACCGTGCCATAGCATTAGAACGACACCGGCACCTGATAATAGTGGCTTCTATGTTGGAACAAAATATGGAGAAAAGAAAAACAATACATGTAGTTTTGCTTCACATTTGTTATATACAGTACATCATATGGATATCTCATTCCAATTATTGCAAGGAGACTGAAAAGTGTTGTATCAAAAAGCATCAATGATTTGCATTTAATCTTTTCAAAGTACAACTGAGAGGCAAAATTACATTAGTTTTAAAACTTAAACACATAAAATACCATAAGTTTCACTCTTAGGAAAAAAAGTGATTGTCTTCTCTTTTTGAATTATCTTGGATAACATACTTGATCGATTAGTGATGTGACCTATTTCTAGTTTATTCTAAATTTTAAAGAACAAGAGTTGGCTAACTTACAGTCATTTCTAGTTTATTCTAAATTTTATACATATGAAACATATGCTAGCTCATATATAATAAATAATAGGGCATGGGCTAAAGTGGTTTATGAATGTAGCCAGGGTGACGAAAGGAGGCTAAATTTAGATGCAATTATGGGGCATGTGAATAAGATCAATTGTTTGATTTCCTAAGATAATAAAATGCAGATATCAGTAATACAGTGGAAAGGAGGCTAAATTTAGATGCAATTATGGCTGCATTGCCTCTAGAAGGGTGAATGTCTTCATCGTCGTCTTCAACATAGGTAAGAGGTAGAAGAAGGGTTGCGTTTCTACGATAACCAAGCAGGGAGGATGATTATGAAGGTCCGGCGAGGCATTGTCACCACAAATTGGTGGCGCCACGGTGGACTGTGTGGACTGACGACAATCCAGGTCGAAGGTTCTATGGCTACCCGTACTATAACCAGGTAAAATATAGAATTTGTGAAATAATTAGTGTTGGGTGTGACTATGTTTGTAAAAAAAATTGAATGGTTGTGGCATATTCATCTGACAGGAAAATTGGTGTGGCTATTTCTCTTGGCATGATGGAGAATTTGGGGAGAGAGCTAATAACGTTATTAAAGAGCTTTTGGATGATATTGATCGATTATATAACAAAAATGCCATACTGAGAAGAAGAGATCATGGCCACAGGTTCAGAGAAGAGATTAATGCAATTTATGGTGAACTAAAAATCCTGAAGCGCAGACACGAGATGAATGATACTGAAGCAAAGAAGTAGAGCCGGTAATACGAGCCGAAGCCCGTGATCCAACCCGAAACCCCTAAAAAAATATGGTTATGGGTTCTAAAAAATAGGGCCCATATTAAAATGGGTCTTTTGGGCCCGAACTCGTGAAACCCGAGCCCGTGACGGGCTAACCTGTCAAATCTGTGGGCCAACCCGAACAAGTTTTTTATTTTTTTTAAAAAGAATATTAACTATAACAGAGGTGGTTAAAAAAGTAAAAATATAATAATATGTAAATGATAAAAATATAATACTTTCTTTTCTTTTTATAAGTGTTATTTTATTTGTTTTAATCTCATCTCTTATATTACTGTTATTTTATTGGATTTAAGGTCTTCACTTGGGTGAACGCCGAAGAAAATCCTCACTTTGCTAATTATTCCATCCAGTCCTGAATATAAGATCACTTTAACTTTTTTTGTGGAAGTTAAGGAAGTAAATTAAACCACTAAATTATAACATATATCACATGTAATTAGATTATAGATTAGTTTATAAGTAGAATAAAGGTAATTCAATTGAAAATTCCAGAAAAAGACCCTCGAATTACCAAAATGACACTTCAGTACAACGAATTTCAGAAAGGACGAGTAAATACAAATCCGTACAGTGACTGAATTGTCATTTAACAAATTTAAAGGAAAAGTCCAAAATACCCCTGATTCAAATATTTTTTTTAATAATGGACACAAATGTGGCGGGTGTCCCTTTCAAAAAAAGGGACACAAATGTGGGGGTGGGAATCGAACCCACCCCTAAAGGCTTGATTGCAAAAAGCCTTACCGTTAAGCCACTATGTATACTTGTTATATATATTGCAAAACATATATATATATATATATATTCTATCTTTCATTCCATCATAATATTTTCCCAGAAACGTTCAAAGAAATCCCAACTTCGCATAAGGGAATCCCAACTTCAGTTAAGGGAATCCCAACATGTACATTATCATTTACCAACTTCTAAAATACTTCATCAAATGTTCTTACTTGTTACCAGAAATGTTCAAGGGATTTCCAACTTCGCATAAGGGAATCCCAACTTCTGTTAAGGGAATCCCAACATGTACATTATCATTTACTAACTTCCAAAATACTTCATCAAATGTTCCTACTTGTTACCAGGAACGTTCAAGGGATTCCCAACTTCACATAAGGGAACCCCAACTTCTGTTAAGGGATTCCCAACATGTACATTATCATTTACCAACTTTCAAAATACTTCATCAAATGTTCCTACTTGTTACCAGAAACATTCAAGGGATTCCCAACTTTGTAACATTACCTCCAAATTCCACTTTTAACCACTAACAACAATATATTAAAACGTTTATAGTACTAACTATGTTAGGAAAAAGAATTAAATTACCAAAAATTCGCTAACATAGTTAGAAAAAGATCTTTCCATAATATTTATATATATTTCAACCTCAACTCCAATCTCTGTCATCACAATATAACTTCCTTCCCAGTACAATAACAGAGAATTTCATTATGCATGATTAAACTCCACACATCATTCTTAAAATACCATACCATAATAGATATTATACAATAATTTTTCCCCAGAGTAGGAACAAAGTTCAGCGGAAGCATCATACAAAATATGATCCTAAATGTGGCAATACCTCCTGTCCTTCTGGTCCAGAGTATCTCACGATATCAGTGAGAAGTTCCCGGATCCTTCCCTTGACCTCCTACTTCGCTCCTAGGACCTGCAAAAGTGAGATCAACGGGGGTAGCCCCAAAACGCAACCACTAACTACTCATCTAAGTGCGGTGTGTGCTAGCAAGGTGTCCAGTGGAATACATATATATATACACATTATTTCAAACAGCATGCTCAGGTATATAATGCATATCTTGATCCCAAATATCTTTTCTCATCGTTTATAATTATGGAATAACCCATCACAATTCATCCTCAATAATAGTATATATATCATGGATAATTACAGGCAACCCAAACAAATCTTACTAGAAATGTTGGGAAAACATGTGGGACCAGTCGGGACCTTCCACCCACCCCTGATCACCACGGTACAGTTCACGAGGGACTCTCTACCCTCCCTGAATAGTACCACAGATTAGAAGGATCTCTGTCCTTTCTGAATCCGTAAGGGGCGATATCCCCTCTTTCGTCTTTCTCTCCTTTATTTCTCATAATATATCAATTAGTCCCTGTGGCGCAACAGGGTACCTCATCACGTGATGGCACAATTTCCAATTCACCGGTGTCACATACCCAAATAATTTCTCACATACAACACATAGATATGCAACACCACAATCAGGCACCAGGCCTTCCAGTATTTTCATAATATACATATATTAAATAATTTCCAAAACCACATATATTTCCGTTTCAAATATTTCACATCACAAATTTATGCCATTTCAAAATAATACTCCACAGGACATTTATTATAAAAATATTAATATTCCAAGATCTCATTTCCATATCTCATCAATCATCAATTGATAATCAAATCTCAATTTGTGATTCAAAATCTCATCTCCATATAACATCATAATTTTCAAATAATAATATTTCAAATTTCTTACTAACACTACACACACACATAAACAAGCAGAAAGCGGTTACCTGATAGCTGGCACCAATCTCACAATAGTGCAGCTCCCCCGTGCTAACTCAGTGCAATTCAAGCACTACACAATCATACATACTACCACAATTAATTATTTATCCAACAATTTTATATGTTAGAAATTAAATTACTAACTACCCTTTCTTTGCCCTTACTTATTTTAAATTTCTATTTAACATTTATTCTCCCTTCTTATCTCTAAAATTTATCTCTACTCCATTTATACATATATCCAAAATTATTTAATCTTTCCAATAACTATTTATAAAATTCCTTAATATCCCATAATCCCTTAATAATTCTTTAGGTGCAAACCCCAATCAAATCAATTAATTAAATCCCCTCATATAACCTTAATAAACATCTAAAAATCATCAATTTACCCATAAGCACCTCGAATAATTTAAAAGTCCCAATTTCTAAAACTTCCATAAATCTAAAAATTCCTAATAATTAGGAAAACTTCCACCAATGAAAAATCTACTCAGAAAAACTCATAATCGAGGCCTAAGCTTCAATTTATTAATTTTAGGACTCCCAAAAATTACCAATTTAGACAAGGTCTAATTTTTCAAGTATAACAAATCGAAAAACTAATGACATAGGAATGTAGAGGAGACTTACGGGAATCCAAAAATGTGCTTAGTTGGCCAAAAAGCTTAATATTCCTATATCAACGAGCTCTGATAAGTCTAATAATAGGAATATTGGTGGTGGAAAGAAAGAGCAAAAGAGAGAGCAAGAGAGAGAGTGAGAGAGAGTGAGAGTGAGAGAGTGAGGCAGGGAGTGAGACGGAGAGGGAGTATATATATATATTTGATAAATAGTAAAATAATAATATAATATAATAATAATATAATAATAATATATTATATTAATAATATAATATAATATATATAAATAGTAGTTGAATGTGATTGGTTGAGGAATAATAATTGATGCACAGTGACAAGTTATTGACGAGGAACTGAGTGTCGGCAGAGTGGAAAGAGAAAACTACACTACTAGACCCTAAAATTCTCAAATAAGATATTTCTTTTGAACAAAAAAAATTTTCTTTTCACTTTCAAAATTTTCCCATAATATCCTTTATTTATTTCCTCCCATATTAACCTCTTTTGAGCCTAAAAATAATCTCTCCCAAAATTATTATTGTCCAAATAAGGGAGAAACTAGGCCTTTAAAATCCTCAAAAATACCTCAAAATCCTTCAAATATTCTCATAATCCATCATTTTTCATTAATAAATTCCTATTTACCCTCACAAATCCTCAATTAATTTTTAGGATGTTACAACTCTCCTCACTTTTTAAGAATTTTGTCCCCAAAATTCTGCTAACATGACCCTAAAACAAACACAACACATACAACGTATAAAATCACTCAATAAACGGAACTTACCCAGGGAATAGATAAGGGTACTCTCGTCGCATGCGCTCCTCGGTCTCCCAAGTAGCATCCCCTGGAGTCATACCTCTCCAAAACACCTTAACTAGTCTAATCGTTTTATTCCTCAATTGCTTATCCTTAACGTCTAAAATCTTTTCCGGCTCAGCTTTATATGTCAAGTTTTCTCTCAACTCGACCTCCTCAGGCTCAATCACATGCGAAGGGTTTGGATGATATTTCTTCAACTGAGAAACATGAAAAACATCATGAAGATTCGATAACTGTAGAGGCAATGCCACCCTATATGCCACTGATCCGACCCGTTCAATGATATCGAACGGACCCATAAACCGGGTAGTAAGCTTCTTAGCTCTAATGGACCTCCCAATACCCGTAGTCGGAGATACCCGAAGAAAAACATGATCCCCAACACTGAACTCTAACGATCTACGTCGTTTATCTGCATAGCTCTTCTGCCGACTATGGGCAGTCAATAGCCGCTGGCGAATCAACTTAATCTTCTCTATCGTCTGATCTACAATATCTGGGCCAATAATAGCCCTCTCGCTAAGCTCCGTCCAACAAATTGGCGACCGGCACTTCCGACCATATAGAGCCTCATAAGGCGCCATCTGAATACTCGAATGATAGCTGTTGTTATAGGCAAATTCCGCCAATGGAAGATGTCTATCCCAACTGCCTGGTAGCTCCAAAGCGCACGCCCTGAGCATATCCTCCAAAGTCTGAATCGTCCTCTCAGTTTGACCATCGGTCTGAGGATGATACGCAGTACTGAACTTGAGCTTCGTACCCAAAGCCGTCTGTAAAGACCTCCAAAACTCAGAGGTGAATCGTGGGTCTCGATCTGAAATAATACTCTCGGGAATCCCATGAAGCCTGACGATCTCGTCCACATACATCTGAGCTAATCTAGTCAAAGGATAATTAATCCTGATCGGAAGAAAATGAGCGGACTTAGTCAAACGGTCCACGATAACCCAAATTGAATCGTGACCAGACTGAGTTAAAGGCAAGCCAACCACAAAATCCATCGAAATACTGTCCCACTTCCATTGAGGAACCTCAATGCTCTGCAATAGGCCACCTGGCCGCTGATGTTCGATTTTCACCTTCTGACAGGTCAGACACTTCAAGACAAATTGAGTCACGTCGGACTTCATCTTAGGCCACCAATAAACTCTTTTTAAATAATTATACATCTTAGAAACGCCAGGATGCATAGCATAACTGCTCCTATGAGCCTCCTCAAGAATAGCCTTTTTGATATCTTCATTATCCGGAACACATACTCTTTTCCTAAATCTCAAAATACCTAAATCACCCAGATCATAATCCGGATAAACACCACTATCAAGCTTTTCCCGGATTTCCTTAAGATGACTATCCCGATCTTGAGCCACTCTTAAATCCTCGAAGAACCCAAACTGGCCAACAGTTGCTCCCAAAAATGCTACTAACTTCTCTGTCCTAACATGAATAACACGACAATCTCTGAAAGAAGACTGCTCCTCCATACTTAAAGCAGATACATGCACTGATTTCCGGCTAAGGGCATCAGCAACCACATTTGCCTTTCCCGGATGATACTTAATTTCAAACTTATAATCCTTAATCAGCTCCATCTAACGACGTTGCCTATTATTCAATTCCTTTTGATCCATAAGATATTTCAGACTCTTATGATCACTGAACACCTCAAACTGTGCCCCCATCAAATAATGTCGCCAAATCTTCAAAGCAAAAACAACTGCTCCCAGCTCCAGGTCATGAGTCGAGTAATTTTCCTCATGCGGTCTCAATTGCCTAGATGCATACGCAATAACCTTACCATTCTGCATCAAGACACAGCCCAAACCCATGAAGGATGCATCTGTATACAACTCATATGGCTGACTTGGATCCGGCAATGTCAACACAGGTGCAGTCGTCAACCGGGTCTTAAGCTCCTGAAATGCTGACTCACACCGATCAGTCCAGATGAAAGGCCTATCCTTCTTGGTCAAATTAGTCAAAGGTCTCGCAATCTGCGAAAATCCCTGAATAAATCGACGATAATACCCGGCTAGTCCAACAAAACTCCTAACCTCTGTCACTGACTTAGGAGACTCCCACCGCAAAACTGCCTCAACTTTACTTGGATCAACCGCAACTCCCTCAGCAGATACTACATGCCCTAGAAACTTTACCTCCTTGAGCCAAAACTCACATTTAGAAAGTTTGGCATAAAGCTTATGATCTCTCAGAACTCGTAAGATGGAATACAAATGCTCCCGATGCTCTTCTTCACTCTTGGAATAGATTAAAATGTCATCAATAAACACCACCACAAATGTAACATCCTAAAAATTAATTGAGGATTTAGTGGGGGTAAATAGAAATTGATTAATGATAAATAATGGATTATGAGAATATTTGAAGGATTTTGAGGTATCTTTGAGGATTTTAAAGGCCTAGTTTTTTCCCTTATTTGGACAATAATAATTTTGGGAGAGATTATTTTTAGACTCAAAAGAGGATATTATAGGAGGAAATAAATAAAGAATACTATGGGAAAATTTTGAGAGTGAAAAGAAAATTTTTTGTTCAAAAGAAATATCTTATTTGAGAATTTTAAGGCCTAGTAGTATATTTTCTCTCTTCCTACTCACAAAATATTTCCTGCCGACAGTTTCTTTTCCTCCTATGCACTTTTACTATTTCAATTATTAATTCTTCAACCAATCACACTCAACTACTATTTATATATATATTATATTATTATTAATATTATATTATTTAAATATTATATTATTATTATATTATTATTATTAATATTATATATACCCCCTCTCACCCTCCGTCTCTCACTCTCCTCCCCCTCACTCTCATTCTCTCTCACTCACGTCTCTCTCTTGCTCTCTCTCTCTCCACCATATATTTATTCCTATCACTGGACTTATCAGAGTCCGTCGGCATAGGAATAGTAAGTTTTTCAGCCAAATAAGCACGTTTTTGGAACCCTGTAAGTCTCCTCTACATTTCTATATCATTAGTTTTTCGATTTATTACATTTGAAAAATTAGACCTTGTCTAAGTTGATAATTTTTGGGAGTCCTAAAATTAATAAATTAAAGCTTAGGCCTCGATTTTATGTTTCTCTAAGTAGATTTTTCATTGTGGGAGGTTTTTCTTAATTATTGAAATTTCTGGATTTTTAGATATATTGAAAATTAGGGCTTTTGATGATTTGGGATGTTTATGGTTAAATGGATAATTTTTAGATCTTTATTAAGGTTATATGAGGAGATTTAACTTATGGATTCGACTGAAATTTGGACCCAAGAAAATATTGGTGGATAAAGTTTGAAATTAATGGGATTTTATGTAGGTAATTCTGTAATTCCGGATGTTGGATATGGGTTTATGGATTTATGGGATTAGTTTATACTCCACAAAAATAATATTTAATTAATAATATTTATCATTTAGTGATATTTTTTTATCCGGAATAAAAAAAAATGTATGAATATATTTAGGGGTAGTTTAAGGTAAAATTGTGTTAGAATATTTAGGTAGTGTTGAGCAATATGTTAATAGATATTTATATTGATATTGTAGAGTCTCATTAAGAATTACGGAGTGACTTTGTGTGATTATCTGTGAGCTAAGGAGCAACAGGTAACTCTGGAAATTTCTTTCGTATGCTTGTGAATTATGTGTAGTTTTATTTTAATTAATTATCACACAATAATAAGTTTGTCACTTTTCAAGCATGCTTGCTTATTGCCTATTTGTTATGGAAAATAAATTACGCTTGTTTTATTTTAAGCATGCTTGAGTATATTGAGTATATCTGAGCGGATAATTATTTATGAATTATTTATGGTGTAATGATAATCGCATTTGCATCCATGAGGGGTTAAGATTTGAAGAGGAGTTATATGATATCCGTACTACCACGTGGTAAGCCATTACTCGGTGCACAGTGGATGGCACTTGTCAGGGCCCCTCCTTCCATGTTTTCCTTTGGCCGGGATTGCATTGGAGTTGTGGGACATGTGACACCTCCTTAGTATGATTCTTTAAGGAGGGGAGCCATAGTCCATACTTGAGCTCTGTATCTTTGGCCGGATACATCTTAGGTACTGGTGAGATAATTCAGTTGTATGAATTAGTTCTCTATCGGACAATATGTGTTAGCCTATGGCTCCAGTCAGCGGAATAAGGATGGACGGTGAAATAAGGAGTTGCATATTGCACATATAAATATTTATTTATGAGTACAATTCATTGAGAATTTAAATGAAAGTTTTCCTTATGTTGGGTATATATATTTGAAAGCCATAAGTTATATGAAGAACTACATGTGTATAATTGGTTAAATTAGAATTATACGTGATTTGCTTGTGTATGTTAGGATTTTTCGGTAGTTACTGAGATGTCGATCTCATCCTATTATTAACATTTTCCAGGTGAATGACCTAATAGGAAGCAAGGGAAGACACTTGAGAAGTGAGCTTTGAAGGCTCTTTGTACTACTTAAGTTTATGTTATGTTGTATTTATTTTGCCATGGACTTAAGACTTTATGTTTTATTATGTTGTATAAATTATCGTGAAGTTTTAAGATTTTCACTATGACATGGGACGTATTTGAACTAAATAATTATCTATGCTGGATATTGGATAATTTTAATGCTATAATAGCATTTTGGTCAAGTGCTTGAACTAGAATTTTGGGGGGTGTTACAACAAACTTATCCAAATATGGCCGAAAAATTCTATTCATATAATCCATAAACATAGCAGGGGCATTGGTGAGCCCAAATGGCA
Source organism: Mimosa bimucronata (assembly GCA_037074515.1). NCBI lineage: Eukaryota > Viridiplantae > Streptophyta > Magnoliopsida > Fabales > Fabaceae > Mimosa > Mimosa bimucronata. Next base: position 5,182,112 of record CM073437.1, read on the forward strand.
TCACCAGAAACTCATAATGGCCATATCTCGTCCTGAATGCAGTCTTAGGGACATCCTCCGCTCTAACTCTCAACTGATGATACCCAGACCTAAGATCAATCTTGGAGAAAACCGAAGCTCCTGCCAATTGATCCAACAAATCATCTATCCTAGGCAACGGATATTTATTCTTGATGGTCACTTTATTCAATTGCCGATAATCGATACAGAGCCGCATGCTACCATCTTTCTTCTTTACGAACAAGACTGGGGAACCCCAAGGCGATCCGCTAGGCCTGATAAAACCTTTATCCAGAAGTTCTTCAAGCTGCTTCTTAAGCTCTACTAACTCCGACGGAGCCATCCGATATGGAGCCTTAGAGATTGGGCCCGTGCCTGGCTCTAATTCAATGGTAAACTCTACCTCTCTTTCTGGAGGGAGTCCACGCATATCATCGGAAAATACCTCTGGGAAATCTCTAACTACATCCACCTGATCGATAGAGATCTCACCCTCCTCCTTAATGGAGAAGAAAACCATAAAGGCCTCACAGCCTTTTCTCACACACCTCTCTACACGAGTCGCAGATAGTAACATCGACGCACTAGATGACTCAGCATAAGACACAATCTTATCCTTACAATGCAAGACTACATTATTTTCCTCTAACCAATCCATACCAATAATCACATCAATTCCCCTCAAGGGCAAACAAACTAGATCAATTTTTGATTTACGGCCTTCAAACCATAAATCCAGATTTTTGCATGCTAAAGCAGTCTCAAATTTAGCACCCGCAGGCGTAGACACACGCATATTATATGGCATAACAGATAACTCAAAATTAAGCCTCCGAGTACAATCGAAAGAAATAAAAGAATGCAACGTACCATAATCAAACATCACATCAATATCATGGCCATGAATAGAGACCGTACCTCGAATCATATTAGGAGACATCCCTGCTTCCTCGGCTGATGTAGCATAAACTCTACCCTGAACTAGAGGGCGGCTAGGCTGAGCCACTGGCTGCTGCATACTCTGGCCCCCATCTGGGCAGTACCTAATCGTATGCCCAATACGGCCGCATCCAAAACATCTAAAACAGGGTCCCTGGTGGTACCTACCACACTTGCTACAAGGACCAGCTACACTAGGAGTTGACTGAACTGACTCTCCATAAGTCACCTGGCTGCCTCCTCTCAACTGACCTTCTGAACCAAATCTCCACGGGGCTGAATCCTGACGACCCCTACCTGACTGGCCATGTCCAAAACCACCAGACTGTCCTCTGCTGTGGCTACCATACTGACCACGACCATAGCTACCTGACTGACCACGGCCATGGCTCCCAGAGTGACTCTTCCTTCCAGAGCCACTAGAACTGCTACTACCACTTGTTCCAAATTTCTTGCTAATACCTCCCGTCGGCCCAAAGGAATGAGAAGGCCTACTTAGGAAGGGCTGAAAAGGTCTACCATAACTCTGATGGCCGAGACCTGGACCTCCAGTATACTTAGCTGTCACAGCAGCTGCCTCCCTCATCATGCGATCTGCAATCCTCAGCTTCTCACATGCTTCTTCAACATTATTACATTTCTTATCATGCACTTGCAATCTCAAATCAGGTCTGGCCTTTTCAAATAACTGATCTATACGCCACTGAGGGTCGTCCTGACGCTGCAGGAACGAAATATAGCGAGATAACTCTAAAAAAGTAGCAATATACTGATCCACTGACATCCCACCTTGCTTGAAATAATAAAAAGCATTCTCCTTCTCCTTCCTAAGAGAAGGAGGGAAATGATATCCTAAGAACTTGTTCTTAAACTTATCCCAGGTCATCAAGGAATCATCTCCACATACACTCTGCCACCAAATCAAAGCTTTTCCTTCCAAGAGGAGAATAGCAACCCTCGCTTTCTGATAAGGGTTACAGACCACAGCTGCAAATATGGCCTCCAATCTTTTAATCCAAGCCTCTGCCTCGAAAGGATCCTGACTTTCACTAAAATGCTTGGGATGATGACGATCAATTTTCTTCCATACCTTTTCAGTACTCAAGTCCTCCGGGCGAGGATAAACTAATTCCTCTTTATCATTAACTTTAGAGAACTCCCCCTGCCTTTCTGATTCATCACCTTTATTAGTCTGAGCCTGAAAATCTGCTTTCAATTTTGCTAACTTTTCCTCATTTTCTTTATTTATTGCTGCGACCTTTTGTTTCATCTCCGCTTCAAATTCTTTTCTTATTTTGGCTATTAGCTCGTCATGCTCTTGGTTTGCAGGCTGCTCATTTCTTGTACCATTTCCTGCACCTGATCCCCTAGTACGAACCACACTTTCATTCCCTGTACTATTTCCTGCACCTGATCTCCTAGTACGAGCCATACTTTCCACCCACCTACGGATGGAAGTTACACCTATTAAAAACAATCATATAATAGGAAACATAAAAAGGGAAATGATCGGAAAAGTATTGCCACAATATCACTAATGCAAGTGTAAGGCATGACTGACACAACAAGAAACATGCAAAACACCTTTCCAGGTCTTATACCATGAAACTGATACCAACTGTAACATTACCTCCAAATTCCACTTTTAACTACTAACAACAATATATTAAAACGTTTATAGTACTAACTATGTTAGGAAAAAGAATTAAATTACCAAAAATTCGCTAACATAGTTAGAAAAAGATCTTTCCATAATATTTATATATATTTCAACCTCAACTCCAATCTCTGTCATCACAATATAACTTCCTTCCCAGTACAATAACAGAGAATTTCATTATGCATGATTAAACTCCACACATCATTCTTAAAATACCATACCATAATAGATATTATACAATAATTTTTCCCCAGAGTAGGAACAAAGTTCAGCGGAAGCATCATACAAAATATGATCCTAAATGTGGCAATACCTCCTGTCCTTCTGGTCCAGAGTATCTCACGATATCAGTGAGAAGTTCCCGGATCCTTCCCTTGACCTCCTACTTCGCTCCTAGGACCTGCAAAAGTGAGATCAACGGGGGTAGCCCCAAAACGCAACCACTAACTACTCATCTAAGTGCGGTGTGTGCTAGCAAGGTGTCCAGTGGAATACATATATATATACACATTATTTCAAACAGCATGCTCAGGTATATAATGCATATCTTGATCCCAAATATCTTTTCTCATCGTTTATAATTATGGAATAACCCATCACAATTCATCCTCAATAATAGTATATATATCATGGATAATTACAGGCAACCCAAACAAATCTTACTAGAAATGTTGGGAAAACATGTGGGACCAGTCGGGACCTTCCACCCACCCCTGATCACCACGGTACAGTTCACGAGGGACTCTCTACCCTCCCTGAATAGTACCACAGATTAGAAGGATCTCTGTCCTTTCTGAATCCGTAAGGGGCGATATCCCCTCTTTCGTCTTTCTCTCCTTTATTTCTCATAATATATCAATTAGTCCCTGTGGCGCAACAGGGTACCTCATCACGTGATGGCACAATTTCCAATTCACCGGTGTCACATACCCAAATAATTTCTCACATACAACACATAGATATGCAACACCACAATCAGGCACCAGGCCTTCCAGTATTTTCATAATATACATATATTAAATAATTTCCAAAACCACATATATTTCCGTTTCAAATATTTCACATCACAAATTTATGCCATTTCAAAATAATACTCCACAGGACATTTATTATAAAAATATTAATATTCCAAGATCTCATTTCCATATCTCATCAATCATCAATTGATAATCAAATCTCAATTTGTGATTCAAAATCTCATCTCCATATAACATCATAATTTTCAAATAATAATATTTCAAATTTCTTACTAACACTACACACACACATAAACAAGCAGAAAGCGGTTACCTGATAGCTGGCACCAATCTCACAATAGTGCAGCTCCCCCGTGCTAACTCAGTGCAATTCAAGCACTACACAATCATACATACTACCACAATTAATTATTTATCCAACAATTTTATATGTTAGAAATTAAATTACTAACTACCCTTTCTTTGCCCTTACTTATTTTAAATTTCTATTTAACATTTATTCTCCCTTCTTATCTCTAAAATTTATCTCTACTCCATTTATACATATATCCAAAATTATTTAATCTTTCCAATAACTATTTATAAAATTCCTTAATATCCCATAATCCCTTAATAATTCTTTAGGTGCAAACCCCAATCAAATCAATTAATTAAATCCCCTCATATAACCTTAATAAACATCTAAAAATCATCAATTTACCCATAAGCACCTCGAATAATTTAAAAGTCCCAATTTCTAAAACTTCCATAAATCTAAAAATTCCTAATAATTAGGAAAACTTCCACCAATGAAAAATCTACTCAGAAAAACTCATAATCGAGGCCTAAGCTTCAATTTATTAATTTTAGGACTCCCAAAAATTACCAATTTAGACAAGGTCTAATTTTTCAAGTATAACAAATCGAAAAACTAATGACATAGGAATGTAGAGGAGACTTACGGGAATCCAAAAATGTGCTTAGTTGGCCAAAAAGCTTAATATTCCTATATCAACGAGCTCTGATAAGTCTAATAATAGGAATATTGGTGGTGGAAAGAAAGAGCAAAAGAGAGAGAAAGAGAGAGAGTGAGAGAGAGTGAGAGTGAGAGAGTGAGGCAGGGAGTGAGACGGAGAGGGAGTATATATATATATTTGATAAATAGTAAAATAATAATATAATATAATAATAATATAATAATAATATATTATATTAATAATATAATATAATATATATAAATAGTAGTTGAATGTGATTGGTTGAGGAATAATAATTGATGCACAGTGACAAGTTATTGACGAGGAACTGAGTGTCGGCAGAGTAGAAAGAGAAAACTACACTACTAGACCCTAAAATTCTCAAATAAGATATTTCTTTTGAACAAAAAAAAATTTTCTTTTCACTTTCAAAATTTTCCCATAATATCCTTTATTTATTTCCTCCCATATTAACCTCTTTTGAGCCTAAAAATAATCTCTCCCAAAATTATTATTGTCCAAATAAGGGAGAAACTAGGCCTTTAAAATCCTCAAAAATACCTCAAAATCCTTCAAATATTCTCATAATCCATCATTTTTCATTAATAAATTCCTATTTACCCTCACAAATCCTCAATTAATTTTTAGGATGTTACAAACTTCACATAAGGGAACCCCAACTTCTGTTAAGGGATTCCCAACATGTACATTACCATTTACCAACTTCCAAAATACTTCATCAAATATTCCTACTTGTTACCAAAAACGTTCAAAGGATTCTCAACTTCTGTTAAGGGATTTCCAACATGTACATTACCATTTACTAACTTCCAAAATACTTCACCATGTTGGGATTCCCTTAACAGAAGTTGGGATTCCCTTATGCGAAGTTGGGAATTCCTTGAACGATTCTGGTAACAAGGAGGAAGAGTTGGTGAAGTATTTTAGAAGTTGGTAAATGGTAATGTACATGTTGGCAACCCCTTAACAAAAGTTGGGAATCCCATATGAGAAGTTGGGAATCCCTTGAACGTTTCTGGTAACAAGTAGGAATATTTGGTGAAGTATTTTGGAAGTTAGTAATCCCTTAACAAAAGTTGGGAATCCCTTATGAGAAGTTGAGAATCCTTTGAATGTTTCTGGTAACAAGTAGGAACATTTGATGAAGTATTTTGGAAGTTGGTAAATGATAATGTACATGTTGGGATTCCATTAACAGAAGTTGGGATTCCCATATGCGAAGTTGGGAATCCCTGGAACGTTTCTGGTAAATATTATGAAGGAATGAAAGATAGAATATATATATATATGTTTTGCAATATATATAACAAGTATACATAATGGCTTGGCGGTAAGGCTTTTTGCAATCAAGCCTTTGGGGTGGGTTTGATTCCTACCCCCTACATTTGTGTCCCTTTTTTTGAAAGGGACACCCGCCACGTAGCAACCTCACAGCGCGCCATGTGGCGAGTTGTGGGGCCGCCAAGTGGTGGGGTAAGCCATTCGCCACGTGGTGGGCGGGCCCCACCGCCTGTTTAGAACAGCAAGTCGCCTTAGAAGGCCATATCACCAAGTACAAGCATAAGTAAACTTGATTGAAATCCTGGAAGCACAAAATCCTGCAAAAGGGATCAAACTTTTGTTCTTGTGAGCACTAATGAGATTATCCTGAATAAGTATCAATGAGAAAAGATTATATATATATATAACTACTGGCTTAGCCAAACTGCATCTTAAGTACTTAAATATTGAGTAAACTCAGTTACACATTATTCTTGTTCTGAGAGAGTAGCCAATAGTTGTATATAGAGATTTTAGAATTTGCCAATGAAACTAAAGGATCCCATGAATCAAAATCCAATTACTTTAGTTACAAAGGTGCATATAGAGATATTGGTCAATAAAATGGGGATAAGAAATAAAATTTTTGTGAAAACTACTGGCTAATCACTGTCTTTTTATGTTCATACAAGTGTATAATACAAGAGCTAATGAATTTATTTGAAAACTAACCACCCAAATCAAATATTGTACCCGTGTATAACAAATTCATTTGAAAAAACCATTATAATCCTTCTCCTACAATTCAATTCAACAAGATAACGAAAATGAACACTAATTTTTCAGACAATAAAGATAAGACAAGAGCTAATTTCCTATACATATTGATAAAAAAAAAACAACACCTGATAAGTTGTTTCATATGTAAACTATCTTACACTCCAAATGAGCACCGAATGTTTTCAGCCACACAAGTGCAATTAACGAAGCTCAATAAACACTAATTTAAGACTAATAAATGATTAAGAAATCTGCAGCTAAGTACAGTCAATTTTGTAACAGGAATGAAATGTTTCTCCGATTAATACAAAGATAAAATTCTGAAATGGTTTGATTGATTAATGGGTCTTTTAAGGGTAGATATAACTAGTGAGAAGAAGCATTAATAGACCCACAAAAAAAACTGAAAAAGTCAATTTCCAGTTATTTGCAATTGACATGAAATTTATAAATCAGCTATAAAGAAAACTTCCTCTTCTTGACTTTCACACTCAAACAGTACAACAATTCAAACAACATAATGAAGATTATAAACCATATATTGCAACTTCAAAAATTAGAATTTCAAATCAGCCATAACTGAGGGAATATGAATTAGAAAGACATGGAGAAAGTTTACCTAAGTTTAGATGTGTGTTTGTAATCCAAATGGCCTTTTTTCTGCGGCGATAGGGGCGGCAACTACTAACCTCTCCCCTTGCTTCGACGAACACGAAGAAAAATAGAGGTGTTGATGATGAATGTCACTGACCGGTCCGAATCTTCTCTATCACGCTGATCATGGTGACAATTTCGCAAGATGAGGGGGATGAGAGTGAGAAGCAAGAAGTGGCACAATCTTTCAACCAAGACAACCCTAGCATTTTTCCACCTATATTATGGGCAAAAGTGTCTTTTACCAACATTTGGAAATCCCAAATCCATCCCCAGGGTCTGATCTGTGATTTTCAAATGATGAGGGATTGATTTGTCCTTTATGATATTCAGAGGGATTTTATTGTCTTTTTCCCATATAAAAAAAATAAAAGGTTTTTGTCACTCAAATATTTCAGCTTTTTTTTGGGCCGGACAAACACTTTCGAATGTTACCCATATGATTAATTGGAGAATACTTTGATTTAGTTTTTTTTATATTTATTTGTCAAGTTTCTTTCACTACTATTGTAATTTTAAAATATAACGATTTAAATATTAGATTAAAATGTTAATGGTCTGTACTTAGTTTATATAAATATTATCATATTTTCACATAATAATACATAAATGAATTTAAACTTCTAAATTTTGCTTTGAACATCGGGAAAATCTATTTTGTAACAATATTCTATTGTGGTAAACTTTTCAGATCAAATTCTAACAATTTAAACTTATTTATATTTTCATGTAAAAAAATAGTTTTCTGAAATATTAATTTGGACATTAAGATTTTAATCTAATAGTGATGAAGGGCGAAAAAGAGAAGAAGAAGGGTGGAGGATGGGAAGGGTATAACATGTGATTATGTGTTTTTTTTTAGCCACGAGTTATAACATGTGATTGTGTGTTTTTTTTTAGCCACCTTGATTATGTGGACTTTGAGCAATAATGATTTAAAAATCAGTCCGGACCGGACATGTATTACTTAGAGTTAGAGAACATTAATGTGACAGTCTGTATGATGACTTGCCTGTTACAATGAAGGAATAACAACCCGAGGAAAAAAACACGTGACCCTCACGCCATCCATTCTGACACTGAATTATTTTCTAATAGAACAATTTCTAAAATGTACTACTATTATTAGGCAACTGATAACCATATACTGTTAATCTGTTATAGTATGTATTTGTCTTGTGTGTTATGAAGCTTTTATTTTGAGTCTGAGAGGAATAGAACTATAATGGCTTATTCACAAAAGAAAAATATTTGTGAGGGATGCTTTCACTGGCCAACCTCTGACTGAAGTCCTAAAAATGTTTAATGTTATCCATAATTGATAGTTGTAAATTAATTATGAGCAGTATTCCGCTCATAATTAGTTAGTGACAAACGTTGAAAGTAGCAAGTAAAATGTTTTTCACATAGCATGCATTTAGGATCGTCCTGCCATGTAATCTCTGTTCAATCGAAATTATTTGAACTATTAGCGGTTGAGTTTAATGGAATGAGTTAATCCCTGACAAGGTAGCAAATCAAGGTTCCAACCTCCAATAAAAATGTACTCACATTTTGTGCCTCAAAATGCCTCAAATAACATTGTCTCTTATAGAAATACAATTATTATTAGCAAAAGAAAAAAAAAGGAATCAATTGAATTATGTATTACCCATAGATGCGGCTAGGCATTATTTATTGGCATAATATATTTTATTTTGTAACAACTCACATATGTTACTTAATTATTACATATAATTATATATCAGCCATAATAAATAAATTATGAGTATTTAAACTAATCTTTATCATTGAGAAAACTATGAGAATCCGACAAAAAAAGTTACAATAACATCTAGTGAAATTGTAATGACAGATTAATTGTTTAAAAATCAGAAAAAAAAATGAAAATAAGATCGAGAAGCTTTATGAAAAGGAAAATTCTACTTATAGATTTCGCAATAAATTAATATTAAGCTGGGATATTATAATAAAAAATAAAAATGAAAAGGGGTTAGAAAAATGGAAGAGTGAATCAGTTATAGATAGTCAAGTGATTAGCTTTATTTGTAAGCAGAGAGTGACAAAAAGGCATGGCTTGAGGGGAAGCTATAATCTCCCTTCCCTTCCCTGCTGGGTTCAACAAATTCGCCCAAAACGACAAAGTTTATTGTTGCGTACTTCACGGCCAATTTGACGGAATTACCCCTCCCTCATCATGCCCCTCGTCTACTTTCACTCAAAAGCCATTTTGTTCTTTCCATCCTTACAACTCTCACCCTCTCACGCTTCCCTCCTCACCCCCGGCTTTCGGATTCCCATTTCATAGTCATCACAAATACGAACAATGGCCTTTTCATTTTAAGTTGTACCTTTTAAATTTATTTTAATACTCTATATTCATTTTAATTTATTTTTATATTTTTAACAAATTTTTATTTTATTAGATACAAAATAAAAATAAAGTTAATCTTATAATTTTCATTTATTAAAAAACTAAATTTATTTTTGAAAAAACAGCTATTTAAAAATTTTAAATTTAGACCATCCATATCAATTTTTGGACGGTCAAAATTTTGTTTCAACGATAAGAAATGTTTTCACATCGTTGTGATGAGCACTGAATGGGAACCCCTCTCTTTCTAACTTTACACAAATTTGAATTTTTCTTTCATTCCCATAAATTAACATTTCGGAGAGAAAAAAGTTGACATTTTTCGTACATTTTATTTAATATGAAAAATGGGATACTAAGTCTTGCTCACATGTTTGAGGTGATCCTCCTAATTAATAAATGTTTGGTCATATTCTAATTCTTCTTAGTCTAATTAATTTGACTGATTAGTATATATTATATCTTTCGTAACATATTTAGAAACGTGTTAGTGCCTTCAAAAACTCCGTTTAGTAATAATGGCTTCTTCTTTGGCGTCTCGAGGGAGTAAGCATACCCCAAAAACGCATTTAGTTAAGGTAATAATGATAATAATACATGATTTGTTTTCTATTTATAAACTTTTTCCTAGTTATGCATTAAACTCTCTTTGACCAGTGTAAAATAATAATGATAAAAATTTTCAAATGAAAATTTGTGATGTGAATAAAAAAAATGTAATTTTTGATAAAACAACATTGGTCATGAAATCACATATACACACATTTATCAATATTAAATCTCTTACAAATATTGAAACACACGTTTTGAAACAACATTTATACTACTCACAAATGACGAAAAAGAAAGGTTGGTAGCTAACTTATCTACTTACGCCTTGATATAAAGACATTAGGGGGTAAATCAGTTTTGTTTACTTTTACAAGTTTGTACTTCTATATTATATCGGAATGCGCGCGAGCTAATATTTACAGCATGGATATTATCTCGCAGTGCGTAGAAGCATCACATGTCATCCACGTGTCCTCACATCTCGAATATCACCTCATTTCTTAAAGCTAACATCGTCATCTTCTTAGTTTTCATAATTTTTTTTATGATGATTAAATTATCCATATATGGTATTAATGAATCGGATTCAAACATTATTGTATGTAATAAAAAATAATTTTTTCAAATGATTGTTGTAACTTAATAATTTTCACTAACTTTAAAAATGTGCAACCTAAAAAATGAGTTATTTACCCGTAAGATCTACAACCTCAAAAGAATATCACTAATTCGACCCAAACATTGTGGTTTCATACAACTCTTTTATTTGAGGATTGTTAAACTCAGATAATTGGATTTGAGATATTCCGTTCCATCCTCAATATAAAATTTAATTATCTATTTAAGGAAACTAAATAAAATATTTTAAAACATAGTATATATTTATCATTTTATTCAAATTAATTTACATGCTTGTAGACCGATATATAATATGATTACAAGTAATGACATAGTACTCCAAAAAAGTTATATTATAATTGAGTAATTTATCCTACTTCTTCAATTTCTCAAAAAAAAAAAAAAGTTATATGTGTCTTATACTAAACACGGGATGGAATAACAATTTTTTTTCAAATGCAATATTTAAAATTTTAATTTAATTGAATCAAAGGCTTTACACTTAACTAACTCTGGTTAGTTTTCATGAGATGAGAGTTATAGAAAATTGGAAGAGACAAAAATACGAAAATGGTAAAATGAAAATAGAATTTTCCAATTCACCAAAATAAGATCCCCCTGTCACCTTAGGCCAGAAAGAGCAGAAGCTCAACAGTCACACCAACTGTAAAACTGAACCGTAGGATAACAATCATCTCGACACGTGTCCCAGAATCTCACCCTCAAAATTTCACCCAAAGCCCCCCACAAAAGTCCATAAATACCCCCTCACCCCCTAGACCATTCTCCTCACTCATCACAACTTCTCTTACAGCAGTCTCTCTCTTATTCACTGAGCTTCTTGTTCCTGGGTCTGGCCTGCATGGATTTTGAGCCAAACTTCCATGAAAGTTTCCCCCTTCTTTCTGGGCTTTTCCCAGAAAATCCCCCAAAATCTGAACCACTTTCGCTCTCAATGTCATCTCACATTCCACCACCTCCTCCTCCTTCCCATAATAACCCACCACCACCACTGTTTCATCACCACCACTTGGATCTGAACGGGTCATACCCTGACCCGAACCCGATATTCCTTAGGCATGATCCATCTTCCTCCTTCAACATCCCTTTCGAATCTGCCTACCCACCACCACCAAATGAGGCCTTCAAAATCCAAGCCTTCCATGGTCGAGCTTTCTGGGATTTCTCCCACAAGCTTTCTCTTCCGTCTGAACCATCCCTGACCCCACATGTGGGCCCACTTTACCACCCTTCTGTTTATGGCTCACCATTGAAGCCTAAGCTTCATCATCAGGATGAACTTCTTCTGTTCTTCCCTGACAACAACAATCGCTGGCAAGATGAAGCTACTGCCGCCGATGATAGGAAGATGAAGAAGCTTCAGATTCAAAAAGGTGGTATTCTCAAGAATACCAATATCATCAAAGGCCAATGGACCCCTGATGAAGACAGGTATGCGTATATATATGTGTCTCTGCTTAAAAATGTTAGATTCTTTTAATTGCTTGTGTTGATTCATATTATTTCTTTTTGTTTGCAGGATGTTGGTGCAATTGGTGGAGAGGTTTGGGATGAAAAAATGGTCACAGGTCGCAAAGGCATTGAATGGAAGGGTGGGAAAGCAGTGTAGAGAGAGGTGGCACAATCATCTGCGTCCGGACATTAGGGTTCTTCCTCATAACCAATCTTTTCACTTACATATGCATCTACATATATATATATATGTATGTATATATTTTCCCTGAGAATACATTATAAGAGAAGAATATATAATTATATAATTTATGAAATGCGTATGTTTGATATATATGGATATTATTTATTAATTTGTTCAAAGTTTATAACGGAAACTTGCCACGTGTTTTGATAGGTATGGTAATACGATATATATATCTCCTTTCTTATACATCATTCTTATTGTGAGGACCCCGGAAGCATGAAATATGTGAATACATGCCTGTATAATTGCAATCTTTGTCCAGTTTTATTTCGTAACGAGCTCTCATTATGTGTGAAGGGGCCGGGTATCATTTTTTATCAAGTGTGCTCTAGCTTGGTTTTGTTTTGCATTAATAATATACATGTATAAATGTTTAGTGTGAACAGCCGAAAGTGAAAACTACCAAACAAAGTTTGTAAGCAAAACAAACCATATGTTAAAATGTCGGCTTACAAAACACGCTCGCACACATGTCACTCTTCCATATTGGCCGGTTCGAGCTTTAATTTGAGTTGTTTTAACATATATAATATCCAAATGCACTCAACTACGTTTTCATTGATTTTTAGCTACATGACTTTGATGATTACGACGTACTGATTCAAAGATGCAAATGAAAACTATTCACGTGCCTTGTGTTGTGTGTGTGAAATACTCAGAGCTGAAATCAACAATATTATCGAGTTAAGTGAAGTAACAACATTCACTTAAATTACTGATAACAGTTTCAACCAAAACTAATATATACGTTTATCAATATATTTGATATGTTTTTATACAACATGATATGTGTATGTATTTATTAGATTTTAGTGTAAGACTTTTATCTTATGTCTTGCCTATATAAATGCTCATTCGTAACTATAACGATTGAAAACCTATGTGAAAAGGACCCATCTCAACATTATATATTACCTTGATTCATCTCCCAATCTAATCTTTTAATATGTGACCTGTTAACTTAATAATAACGATATGTTGTTTTTCCACTTTGTTTCTGATGAATGCAGAAGGAGGCATGGACAGAGGAAGAAGACATGATTCTGATTGAAGCTCACAAGGAAGTGGGAAACAAGTGGGCAGAAATAGCTCGCCGGCTTCCGGGAAGGACGGAGAACACCATAAAGAACCATTGGAACGCCACGAAGCGCCGCCAAAACGCAAAGAAACACAGGAATCGAGGAGCCACGTCATCATCAAGTAGGCCTTCACTCCTTCAGGAATACATCAAGCAAGTCACCTCAGGAGGCCAACCAACCACCTCAAAGCAGCTTCACATCAAGCAAGAACAAACCGAGGACGACAACATCGTCTACTACAACAACAACAACCACCGCATGATGATGATGAACAACGTTAGGGTTCGCTATGAAAGTGCCTCCGATGATGATGACGACAGCAGCTCCGGCGATTGGGAGGTTGAGATGTATGAGGCGGCGGAGGAGGAAGACGGCGGTGAGGAGGAGGTGGCGGCGGAGATGAACGTGTTTGTCGGAGAGGAGGGGATGAAGAAAGAGATGGATTTGATGGAGATGATATGTGGGCCCACCAAGCACTAAAAATTTCTAATATTATTATTATCTGTCTCTGTCTCTGTCCTTGTCTTTGTTTTTTTTTTTTTTTTTTTTCAGATGTTTCCGAGGGCGTCGCATGTTTCTGGTGCTGATTGATGGAAGAGAAGTGACGAGGATGTATATATAGTATTATAATCATCCAAAATCCCTTGCTAGTTGAGGAAGAACATGTTCTTTTTTCTTCTTTTTTTAGTTGTTATGTGTGACGTCCTCTTGTCTGTTTTTAGTTCGTTGTACTTTTTTTTTTTTTTGGTGTGACTATTTTAATGTTATAATCATTAGTATTATATTATCATGTACTCCCTTTTAGCGTGCTTCTTGTTCGATTCACTCTCTCGGTTTTCCACGACTATATGTGACGATTGTGATATAAGGACAAGCCGACCACCTGGGGATTGTGTCTGATTTATTCAGGGTCCCCATTCCCTACTCATCACATTCCTTCTCATCACCCAAAACTACACCGTTTTGGGTGATGAACCCAACCTCCTCCTTCTTTTTTTTTTTAAAAAAAAAATATAAAAATAAATATAATTATAATAATACTTTTAAATCTTATAAATAAATTTAATCTGTCATTATTTGGTCTGAACAGTTCACAACTGGATAGTTGTGAACTGTTCAGATCCAGTTGTAAACTGTTCAGACCAAATAATGACAGATTAAATTTATTTATGAGATTTAAAAGTATTATTATAATTATATTTACTTTTATATTTTTTTTATAAAAAAAAAAAGGTTGGATTCATCACCCAAAATAGTGTAGTTTTGGGTGATGAGAAGGATGATGAGAAGAGGGGTGATGAGCAGCGAATGGGGATCCAATAAATCTTATTATTTAGATGTGGATGGTCATTTATGGAATTTGGACTGAAATAGAAACCGTACCTATGAAATCATCAGAGGAACAAGAATAAACATCAGAGATATATATGGTTTGAACGGCGACATTTAAGAGGGTTGA
The DNA here is from genome assembly GCA_037074515.1 of Mimosa bimucronata. Taxonomy (NCBI): domain Eukaryota; kingdom Viridiplantae; phylum Streptophyta; class Magnoliopsida; order Fabales; family Fabaceae; genus Mimosa; species Mimosa bimucronata. Next base: position 5,197,161 of record CM073437.1, read on the forward strand.
AACCTGTCTTTTTACTATATGCATAAATAAAATGGCGAGAAATTAAGACGTACATGCGGTCATGTTCTTGAGAGAGGGCATAATGGATGATATTTTAGCATTTCTTTTTGCCTTATTACTTAAATTGTAGGAAGTTTGTCTAATAATTTGTAGTATTAAGGTTCAGTACCATCATTTTCAAGGCTTTCTATTTTCAATTGATTGGTTCTTTGTTTTGGGCCAGAATTTATGTTATCCCATCTCAATGCTCAGTTATTTGTAAGACGGCAAAACTGATTTTTTTAAGCTTCATCGTCATGCAGAACTTAACCACACACACACTTCGATCTGCTTACTTTATCGAGTGGTCATTGTAGCGTGAGGAATACCCATGCTTCTTGAAGGTTGGCCACATACATGTGTCACGCACTAGTCATATTTATATAGGGCATAAAGAGGGAGAATTTTCTAGTCTTATTTACATGTTTTGTCCATCATTATATTTGAATGTTGTCGTGTCGACTTTTTTCTTATAGAGTATAGTATATCTTAAATGGGCATAAGGTTATAAAGCTGTTGGATTTTAAGATTTAGAAAATGAAGGTTTTTTTTTTTTTTTTTGTCAAACATGCTAAAATTAATTTATAAATTTAAATATAAAAGAGAAATTAAATTTAACTAACTAAATTAATGGATTTTTTAATTATTTATATACATTATACGTGATTTGTATGGTCAAGGAATGTTAAGAAGGGAAGATTGGAGAGTTTAACTTTAGCCCCGCAATAAATCGAAGAATCAGTTACAGAGTCAAGTGCTTTCCCACGAGTCAAAGAGTTATCGCTAAGCTTCAAGTTTCCAGGTTTCAACAATAATTTTTGCCAAGTGATAATATTTTAAGTCGCAATATTCACTTTTTATTGAGCCTTTTCGCTCTTTTATTATTAGACCAGTCACTTTTTTTTGGACCGGGTAGTATTATTCATTCTTTTTAAACACCACTTAATTTATTTTCTATGAAAATCTATTTATTTTTAAACTCATGTCATTAAAAATATATATATATATACATATATTGCTACATAAATAAATTGGTGATTCCATCAGAAAGTTCGTATACTCTCAATGAATTTGAGTTCCTCGGTTTTGCTGACGATGGGTAAAGATTTCGGACAGGTAATGAAACCAAGGGGAGAGCGATTGATGAGGAAAATAAGTGTAATTACTAATTCCCGCGAACATATTTTCAATCAAATTAAATTAATAGTACTAATTAATAAAAAAAATTGTTGATTTAAATAGAATTCAATTGATTAAAATGGAAAACCCAGCTTCAGATGCTCGACAAATTAGCTCATTATGCTGGCGGGCTCTAAATTTCATAAACCTAATGATGTGGTCAAAAGTATATAGACTTTTTCCTTAAACGATAATGCACTTTGTTTATTTCTATAATAATATTCACATACTTTTCTTGTCTTTTTTACAGGAGAGAGAGAAGGTTTTATTTGGTTTTATATATAAGTCACCTTATTAAATATTTAGTGTGAATGTACAAGTTTACTCTTCATTTATTATGTATTAACTTATTTTCATGTGGTATAATAGATATTAAATATCGGTAAAGTTGAAAATTTGTTGGATATTAATGGAAAGTTAATGAGTTTTATAGTTTTCCTTGATTTATATGAAATATGTTGAAAGTGACTTATAAATATGATATCATATAACACTTTCTTTTCTGTTTATAATTTTACAGGAGAATGTTAATAATTGCTCTTTGACTGAAGTGATGTAATCTCGAGTTCACGATAACGTCCACATCCATGCACGTGAAAATTCCTTCATAACTTTTTTTAGCCTTGTGTTTAGAATAACAATAAATTAAAATTAATGTGGGTTTTTTATATGGTTGTTGCAATGCAATAAAAAAATCAATAGAAACACCAATCATTGAAGGATAAATACAAAATGTTTTATTATAAAATTTATTAGTTTAATTAACTTTAACCAAATTATTCTGAATGTCAGTCAGCACTTGTAAAGATAATTAAGCATTGGGGCCTTGCATTTGAGACCAAGATAGTAAATATGTAAAAGTAATTTTAATTTAGGGCAACATGTATGAACGATATATCGATGCCATTGAACACATATACGACGTGCACTATTTTTTTCGTGGTAGGATTATGCTCTGTTAATTTAACAAGGGGAATACTACGGGTAATTAAAGAGCGATCGATGAAGATAGTTTTTTTTCCCCGATAGTGAAGATAGTTTAATCTTGTGACTCGTCCCGGAATAAATCGAGGAAGTCAGTTACGCAGTCAAAGTGCCATGGCTTTAAGTAAAGAATTTCCTCCAGCTTTGCGTTTTCAGTTTTCGGCTACTGAGATCAGTTACCTTGAAAAATAAATTAAAGAATAAAAATATCAATACTAAATTGCATTAGTGTGATGAACATGCATTTAAATTGTGAAAAAAAATACACTTTCATAACATTGTTTCGCTAACAACATAATTTTGTTTTCCCTCAAGTTCTTGAGACCAATCCTTTTAAAACTTAGAATGTACTGGCACCAACTAATCAATACTCACAAATCAAAGAAAAGAATGACAATTGGGTTATCAAATTTGGGTTAAATTGGCCACTTTTTCCAACTTCACCCATCATTAAATGATGATACGACTTTACATTTTTAACTTTGAACATCCGTTAATGATTAGGGTATAGTGGGAAAATTACAATTAATGTGGCGGTTGGTGCCTTATATTTAGAACAAAATTTTGTTAATTTGTGTTTTATAATAAAGATGAGAAGGAGTAAGCCTCTAAAAGATTAGAGTTGGGAACTTTTACCGTTACATACTTTATCTTTTTTTCATCATATTCTTAATTACACCGAAAGGATACAACTCTTACCATTTAACCATACTTTATCTTGCATCATAAAGAAGAAATAAGAATTTCTCGAATTGAGGATTACTGAATTAATTCCAAGGATATCATATCTTTGTTTTTTAAAAGATTTATTTTCAAAATAAGAAAAAACTAAGTCTGCGAATGCAAGCTATATAATTAACGTATTTTTCAAATCACCAAATATCACAAGAAAAAATAATACTCACTCCGTCCCCATATTTAAGATCTCAAATACAACATAATGTAGATTAAAAAAGTAGTTAAAAATTGTAAATTTATCTAAAATAATTTTTTCTTAAGCTTCTCCTTATTTTCGATGTGGTATAAAAAAAAAAGAAAAATATGATAATAATTGTAAAAATGTTTAAAAGAAAGTGTCAAGATACAGAATAATTATAGGTAAAATAGGGGAAAACTCATTAAATCCTCAAAGTAGATAAACTCTTATAAAACGGATAAATCCATTCAAATTGTAGGCTCTTACAAAGGGAGGAGCAGGGCCAAAAAAATATAAATTTAACCAAACAATAAGTCGAGCACGGAATTGCGATGTGTAACTAATTATTCTGCTTGAAAGTTCATGCATAACAAGCATAGAGAGGATGCTTTCAATTGCTACGCACACAGAAGTAGTAAGCTTTTAAACCTAAAAGCAAAACCGTAATACAATTTCATGTACAAAGTGCATGGTGGCGATATCAATCCAAGGCTTCAAAATTTGGAATCAATCATAATGAACAACCTTCTTCCTGTGCACCCCTGAAAACGTCCTTCTGTTCCCAAGAGCAAAATCGCACCTCCTAGGCCTAAGAGGTAAGCCCATTCGCGAAGATCCACGGAACGGTGCACCCCTTCTGAGCCCAGCAAGAACCAGATAACCGTTTTGGACCAATAGACATCACGTTATAAGAAGCCTACACAGCCTACAAGTACACTTAAATCAAATAACTCAAATAACGGTTTCATTTTAAAATATGGGACACATGGCCGCAAAAGGGAGAGTGAAAAGCAAAAAATGGAATATTCCTCATTTCCTGAATGACAGCTCTCATATCCTCGTCAATCTTTCCCAGGCACTGAATTTCTTCATCCTTCTCTACCAGCAGCAACCTCATCCTGCTATACTCTTGGCCCCAGTTCTTGGCCTCTTTCTCGAGGAATACACTCAATTGATAAAGCTGCAAAAAGATTAAATGTCAAACTTGAAAACCTCATGCTTTGAAGGTTCAGGAGAAACAAGAGCAAATTACCTCGAATGATTTTTGCACAATTGCTCCATGTGCCCCTTTGTTCCCCATCGTCGTTTTTGTGGAACAAGAGCTTGGCAAACTCACTTCTGATACTGTCGAAATCTTCATGAAATAAGGCCCCTTACGGGAACCTCACCAAAAGGTCTTCGGGACCATCTTTCCAATCCTCCAGTTTACGCTTCACCCTGATCTTAGCAAGCGCCATGTCAACGTTAGGTGCTTTCTCATACTCAGATTCTGGGGAAGGATCCATGTTGATGGTCTCGGGACTATAACGAGCACGAGGAGTATAGCAGGATGTAAGAATGCAGGTTGTCTCGAGTTTCGCAGGGATTGCTGTAGTGGTCTTCTCAGAATCACCTTATTCGATCACGGGAGGCAAGACGGCCTTCTTGGATGAGGAAGCTATATGAGACTTTTCTCCAACTTCCTTTTCCCAGAAGCCATGTTGGAGAAAGTCGGACGAGACGAGATCTTGCTCTTGTTTTCCTTGTCCAACTCTGCAACACAGAAGGACAAAACTCAGATGACAATAACGAGAAACTCGTGACAGGGAGACAAGATCTGAAAAATGACTTACAAGACTTGAAGATCTCAGTATAAGTTCTCTTTTCCTTGGGCAGAGACCTGATCATAACCACATACTCATTAGATTCTGGTCTCAAACTTAGAGCCTTGACAGCTTCGATACGATCTGCATTCAATGAAACAAAAATAAGTAAACAAAGCACTTCCTCACCAACACCGCAGAATTTGATAAGGAAAAGAAACGGCATACCCCGATTGTTCTAGAAAGTGCGAACGGTCATCTTGGAGGCCACTAGCGCTGACTTGTGAACGAAAACGAACCTCTTCTTCCACCCCCTCTCGGAATCCTTCGATATGATGATGAGTTGGTTGTCCGTATTGGTAGGAGTCAACGTGTAAAAGCCAGGGCCTTCCTGCCTAGGCTGTAACACTTTAGGATTTTTAGGCCAGCGAGAAGAGAATCCCTAGTTCTTTGGACAAGACTTCCATACACAAGCATATACACCAGACCGCTGGCATAAATTACGAAAGTGCCAGGTCGTAATGCTGACGGATTTCCAGAATGAGAAGGGGAAATGGTAGACATGGGTAAAGCTTGAAGTAATCGGAACACAGGGCCATCCAATTTTCACTGCCCCAGTCCATTCGCTCTGCAGGTCTAGGTGCCCTAATAAGCAAGTTTTCGTCCATCCCGTACTTCCTGGGGAAATATGCGAGAGTCTTCTCAGAAATGATAGGGGTTCGTCCTGCTTCTTGAGATCCATGATCTCAGTGCTTTTTGTCGGTTCTAGTAATTTAATGGGAACAGGAACAGAAATGAAACCCTTCAGGGACTGGTTTGGCTTATCCATAGGGGAAGCAGAAGTTTGAGAACGGGAAAAAGATGAAGTAGCCAAGTCTTGTGAATAAACCTATAACCTCAATCAAGTACATAAACTTCAAAATACCCAAAATGCGAAAACCTAAAAACAGTAACCTCAACTCTCTGAAACTCATAAAATACTCTCTCAGAAATGTAACCTCAAAACTAAAATGCAGGGTTCAAAGAAGAGAACGACTCACTAGGAAATGAAGCAGGAACTCAAAATGCAAGGAGAAGTTAAAACGCGTGAAGCGCTTGGATACAAAAGGCGAAGTAATCGATTAAAGCAAAAATGTTGGAATTGTCAGAAATCAGGGAAATTTAAAGACGCCACTGACGCAGATGTGACCGATGTTAGGAGGAGGCGTGATCAACCGCTATAGCTTCTCTAATGGACAAATAGGAAGGAACGTACCTCCCCACGCCATTTTTTGTCCACCACGTGGAGCTAGGGGAGTAAATGTACGCCCCCGAAAAACGTCCTTCTGTTCCCAAGAGCAAAATCTCATCTCATGGGCCCAAGAAGCAAGCCCATTCACGAAGATTCAAGAAATGATGCACCCCTTCCGAGCCCAGCAAGAACCAGATAACCGTTTTGGGCCAATAGACATCACATTATAAGAAGCCTGCACTGCCTACGAGTACACTTAAATCGAATAACGGTTTCATTTTAAAATATGGGACACATAGCTGCAAAAAGGGAGAGTGAAGAGCAAAAAAAAAGATCCCACATTTGTAGGAGTCTTAGGGAGACCAAGCCATAGGGACCCAGCAACGGGAAAAGAGTAGGGAGGAAAAGTAAGAACCACCTTCCCACGTTTCGAGCAACTATTTTTTGAATTGGGAGATCAATAAAAGAGGGGCGAACGAACCAAAAAATGGAGACCGGAGCATTCCTAAAAAAAGCAATCACTCTCAAGAGCACTGAAGCAATCTTGTTCGATTCTTATAGTTTTCATTCCTCTTTTTAGTCTCATTATAGTCAATATTACCTTGTAATCATCTTGTATTTCAACTATTGTTAGTCATTGTACGTCTCGGCATTCGATATCAAATTGCTAGTGACTTATTTTATTGTAATTCTTGTAATCATCAAAGAAAAATAAAAAACCATATATAATATCCTTAATTTCATTGTTATCTATTTTTTGACCACCACACTTTCCATGCTATGTTCAAGCGTGAACAAGCAAGTCCCAACTACATATGTATGCAATTCACCAACCACTGAAACATCACCACCACCACCACCACCACCATCCGCCGCTGTATCGTGTTACTTCACTTTTCATTTTTCGCTTTTATTCTACACCGCCTTCGGCTTTCTTCGCTTCGCCCTCAAATATAAGAACACTCCAGCAAGTGCCACAGCAGTTCCTGCACTCACACACAAAAACATAAACACATTACCAGTTGTCTGCCTAACCATTTCTACTTACTCTTTTTATTTTCTAACCATCATGTTTTCCAAAGTATCCTCACAAGTTCTTTATAAAAATATTGTACACCATCACATATATAGACACAAGTCCTCTGTTGTGGACAGCATGTAGCTGCTACTTACTAAAAATGGAGAAGACTATAGTGGCTATTTTCCTACCATGCATAACACACACCCAAAAGCCTTTTGTGAAACCATAGACTTACCAAGGGTGTTGACCAGAGAAACAGGTGTTTGAAAGAAGATAATTGAGGATACTATGACGACCACACGCTTCACACAATTCCCAACTGAATGGGTCACTGGGGATACCTTCTGTAATATCCCATAAGAAACCTGCCACCACCAAAGTTTCAAAAATTGCATATCACTGTATCAGAGCATACAAAAGTTTGTGTGTGTGTGTGTGTGTGTGTCAACAACATCCAATAAATATTATGCTCATAATTTTTCAGTGTCCAGTGGTTTCTGGAAATATTGTCCTTTTGCAGGTTGCTATGGGATCAAGGGAGAAGACCTATATCTATGTTTCATAATGATGCAAATTTTCAGGATCAAAGGAAGTTTGGCTTCTAATTAAAGCCCAGCAGCTAATGGGAACAGATATTTTCTTTTTGTTTTTTGTTAGAAACCGTGTTGTATTTCTCAGCTGATTTAATCACCCTAAGGTGTAGAGATCACCAAAGTGTGTTTTGCCTCTCCCATCAAAGCCTTTTCCATGCACGTGGCCTGGTTTGAACCGAAAAATATAATGCTTAAGCGAGCCAGTCATTTACCAAATTTGTAAGGCTTTGTTGGTGGGAACAAATATTTCTATTCCTAAATGGATTTGGGAAATTTTCTGAGACTGAAACACCAAAAAATTAAGTGCACAGTAGCATCTCCCGTGGAAACTACACTTGCATAACAAATAGAGAAGACTTCTGGAACAGAACAGATAAACTTGTAAAAGCAAATCGCAATGCTCAGTATGTGACAGTGGAGAAAGTGCAGGAAGACTCAAGAATCAAGATCTTAAAGAATAAACTCAAAAACCAAGACACCTGTTGGTACGCATGGAAGCAGAACCCAGCCAGCAGCAATCTCACACACAGCTCTCTAATATTCAATCCTTGGCTTGCCTGGAACAGAGTGAACCCAATACCATGTTATTTGGAAAGTAGTCTTCCTCAAACCTTAGCTGCTTGGAAGGGAAAAGTAAAAACAGTGACTTCGAATATCAAGTTGCTCTTACAGCAGTTTGCAGGAATGAAGGTCCAAACTTGAACCCTTCTATAGAAATGGCAAACGGGATTGAGAGAATGAAGGAAATTATCGATATGACTGAGTAGAGGTTTATGTTGTCCAAGCTTTCCTGACGAGTAAATTCTGGTTATTAGCCATATTCTAAGAGAATACAGTAAAATAGCTCCATAATAAGTTCATTAACATAATGATTTTGTGGCCCAAAAAAAGCATGAATGGAAATAACAAAATTATTTAGTAAATAGCACCTACAGAACAAAAAAGATTAAGTGCTATTAGGCTAAATAGATACGGGAAGTGTTTTACTTTACCTCTTCATTGACCATGACTTTTTTGCTCAATACATTCCTTGATTGGTTAATAAGGTTAGATGCCATGGCACTACCGAAACCGATCCTGTTTCAAGATGAAACATGATAATCAAGATTTACCACTTGAATAATTTATGTAGAATTTAATATTTTTGACATGTAGTACTACTAGCAAAATCAATCAACATTCTCCTTAAAGAAACCTCCAGAATACAACAACTTTAGTTTGACCATTTACCAATTGAAGGAGACTTCAGTCATTGATGCCAGTGCCACTCCACCAACTATTGGCACCAGGGAAGAAACCACCCAGAAAGTAGGTTGCTGTGTGAATAGGGATTAGGATAAAACTCAGCCAACAATAAAATTTCCAAAAACTGATACAAGAATGAGAGGTATAGAAATATAGGTCCAAATGCATCAGCATCAACTAATGTAGCACACAATGCAAAGAAGCACACAATTATGATTTTGCATCAACATCAGTGGAAATATATAACACGCTGTAAGTACATCGTATAATGGGTAGCATAGAGCCAGTTACCAAATGGCTCCAACCATAAGGGAACAAATTTATAAGCCATTTTGTGTTCTTATCCATCTATAAACCATTGTAAATCGCATCTTAGTCCGCAGGTCATGATTTTGCATCACCATGTACATACTAGATTTTCTTTCTTACGTTAAGTAAGAATTAAGCAGGTATAACTAAAGCGACTTAGACAAGTGTAGAGAAAACTATGAGGACATTCAATAAAACAAATAATTTTTATCCTCAAAAGTCTCGAAACTCTGTGGTAACACTGTTCACTCATTACAAAACTCTGTTCACTCCATAGCCATAATTATCTCATGAGAAGTGAGAAACACTGAGTGTTCACTGTTCAGAATTGAAATATCCATAGCACTTCTTTTAGGAGTTTTTCTCAATCCATTTCATCAAAGGCCCCAATTGGAAAAGTAGAACTCCCAAGACAACGCATAGACAGGAGAAAGCCAGATGAATTCCCCAGTGAAAGGGCAGAAGAAACAGAACGCAAGCATCCGTACCCCCCACAGTAATTAAGCTGAGGTTATTCTGACACGTCAAGTACAAGCACGAGTGCTCAGCGCTATCAAAGCATAAAGGAAAACACAAGTAAAGTAGGAAATGAAGATTCATCAACATTACCTCCCCAAGAAAAAGAGAAGCAAGAACAACTGTGAAGAGAGGCTCCAAAGCTTTGACTGTGTGAGTGAAAGATACAGCAACCTTTCCAAAGCTAATGTTAGTCAAGAGGTTGCCTATTGTGTGAGCCACAGCCAGCGGAAGGATTACAACAAGCTGAGGATAAAGATGTAATTGTACATGAATAAGAGTTAGACGTATGAAATCAAAGTAATTCCCACTGGAAGGATTACTCCGTTTTAATCCATGTACCTGCGACCGGTTGATCTTTGGTTTGGGGTAGAGATTGAACATCCAGATCAAAGTAACCATCAGTGTAGTGTAACCAAACTGAAATGCTGTCACTGTCGCTGGAAATGGATAGGCTTTTAAGACCTAATAAACAATCAGCACATTGTAATTGAGAGCAAGAAAAATAGAGAAGTGAGGAGCCAGAATAATTCCTTTCAAGAACTCTTTTTTTTTTTTTTTTGTGACATTTCAAGAACTCATGTGCGCGCGTATTTAAATTTTCAAGATTCAGAATCTAAATTCTAAGCTTCAATCCCCTCCCCCCCCAAAAAAAAAAACGAAAAAAGAAAAAAGAAAGAAAGAAAATCAGGAGATTTTCCATTCATGAACTGCCCCAAAAATTTCGAAACTGAAATCAAAAGAAAGCAGAAATTGAGAGTATGTTCACAGCATAGAGTATATGAAGACTCCATACCAAAGAGGAAACCCAGACATAACGAAGATTAAGCTCAAATCAGACAGGGAAAAAAATAAACGAGGAAAATGAAGTACCTGTTTGTTGTATATGTTGAAGTAGATGTTCAAAACATACCAAATTCCGAACATGGCCCCAAGCTGCAGAGACTGAACCAGAGTATTGGATTTGCTAGGTTCGTCACTATTAACCTCAGGAACCAAAGCAGCGGTGACCTTAAAGGTTACATTTTTCCGACTTGGAACAACAAATGAAGCTGATTTATGAGCTCCAAGATACAAGTAAGAAGGTGGGCAAGAGACTTTCCCCCATGAAAGTCCAGATAAAGAATGGAAATTTGTGGCGACTAAAGAAGACAATGCGTGCGAAAGTTGAGGAAGCTTACACATGGGGTTTCGAGACCATGGTGATATACTTGAAGTCATAGAAGACGGTGACACTGAAATATTCAGCATTTTTTGGGTTCAGTGATTGCCAATGAGGAGAGGGAATTAGAAGAAAGCATAAAGTCACTGCATGAGGAATGAAGACGAGAGAGAGAAGCTGCGAGAATCAGGAAAGACAAAGGCAAAACGACATCGTTAACCCACAGATCTGCTCCGTTCAAAGACGGAGGATGAAATGAAACCAAACAGAGGCAAATCAAAGAAAACAAAATACTCCCCAAAGCTTCTTCTCCACGTTGTTCGTTAGATGTCACGGTCATGGACTGAGAATTCTCATTTTTTCAGTTGCCAATTGGTGAGCTCCAGAGGTTATTCATGTTCCACACTCCGGAGCAGTCAAAATTTTTGAATATGCATGGAACATTATATTATAATGGTTTATGTTGACGCACCCAAACAAGGAGGATTCCAGTCCATTTGTTGTGTTTGGTGACTAACAAGTAACAACATCAATCGGATCAATAAGAAAAGGGAACAGCTTCAATTATTTTTAAGTTTGTATGGACCTAAAAAAATAAGCATTATTTACTCGTAGTTATATATATTATAAATTTTTTTTATCATCTATTCGTGTTTCACGTTGATATTGATATGACTATCACTTAATTTAAAATATATCAAGCCAATATATGAAATGACAAACTTTTAGGTGAACCAGTTTGTCATTTATGGCCACCTTCAATCACAAATAAATAAGTATGATATGATGTGTATATTATAATTTGAGCAGATACCATAAAATAACTAGCTGTTAGAAAAATTTATTTGTTTCAACTTATGAAGTTAAGAAAATATAAAATAATTTTTTTATTTGATAATTACTTATATTATAATATCTGCATCATATCTTATATATTTACTTGTTATTGTTATTGGGGATCGCAAATCACGAACCCATTTACTTAAAAATATCTCAATATGAAATACAACTCCTGTTTGGCATTGTGACGAGGTATGTCCAAATATGGGGCTGAGAAGAGAGGGAAGACGGGACAAAATAGATCGCTTGAAATCTGAGGCTATTATTGTGAGCTAATATCAGTGATTGGACCACCCCTTCCAAACTCACATAATTTCCCATTTATATGTGCTTAAAACATTAAAATAATAGAGTCTCTCGTTAAATTCGCGAGTTGACTCTCTGATTTTATTGTTTTTACGGCTTTATCTAACCAAAACGTGTCACAAGTTACTTAAATTCGTACTTGCTGTAAACTCGGTAAAAACTCACGAGTTTACACTCAGAATTTACCATTTCTACCTTAGTGAAAATCGTGTTAACTTGTTATAAATCTCACGTTAATTATTTTTATTTGACCATATTCAATGAATTTACATATAAATTTCATAGAAATTTCTTTATTAAATTAGATAAAGTATGAATGTTGATATATTTATTATCAACTGTTTATATTTAAAATATATTCAAGCCAAATTATTATTATTTTTTGTATTTCTTATCTAATTATTTACTAGAAACACGTATTTATAAGTAAAGGTAAACTCTTACGAGTTTACGATCCGATTTTACATTCTTTTCGCGAGTTTATTACTTAAACTCACGAGTTTGACAACCTTACTGCCAAGAATCTCTTGATCGGTTGTGGATTGATCCATTTAAATAGTGGTATTGTGTTTAAGCTTTGGATATCTAATCACACAGGTTATCTGGAGGTAGCAAGTTTTTCTCATTTTAGACATACATTTTTTGTAAATCATACTAGCCCATTGTCGCTGAATACCAGTAGATAAATCCAAAAAATTAATACCAACTCTCATGCTTTGATATAGATTAGATGATCAATTTAAAAAGATTAAGAAAGATACGTAACATATTAAACTATAGCATATGTTTTCATGATGTTTTTGAAAAACTCATTATCATATCTATTTATAAATAAATTAAATTAATTTAGATAAAAATAGGGGGGGAAACATTTATTTACATCCAGAATTCAACCGAATATTGAGCACATCAATTAAAATTTCTCCCGAAAAGTTAATATATATTGTTTTAGAGCTGGCAAAAAACAACAAGGGAATAATAAAAAGCATAACTAATGCTGCTTCAATATTACAGAAATGAAGGGAATCTTTTTTTATATTTGAAAAATCTAAAATAATTACTGATGTTTGATAAGTTCATTGCTTGTCATTTTTTAAAACCGTGGTTATAGATATTTATGAATTTATATTTTGAATGGGTAATTATAGTGGAATTGAGGTATTTTGATAAAAAGAATAATTCGATGGGAAAATGCTACATTTTGTTTACAATATTCAACATATTGTTATTTATTATTTAAAAAAGGGACTGGTGCTTGGACTCGTGCGCCAAAAATATAATTTGTAAAATAATACTCCATCCGGTCCTAATTATAAGATCACTTTGAATTTTTAAAAAAAAAATTAGGATGCAAAATTAATCACTTTAAATTGTCTATAGTAATTTTTTTCTTCAAAACTATTCTATTCTACTTATAAACTAACCTATAATCTAATTACATGTGACATATGTTATAATTTAGTGGTCTAATTTGCTTTCTTAACTTCCACAAAAAAAAAAGTCAAAGTGATCTTATATTTAGGACCGGAGGGAGTATATAAGTCAGGCGTTGTTTTTTTGTTGGGAAAATTCCAAAAAGAGACCCTCAAAATACTAAAAAGACACTTTGCTACAACGAATTTCAGAAAGAACAGTTCAGTACAATGACTGAATTGTCCAACCCCAAATTAAAAGGAAATGTCTAAAATGCCCTTTTGTTCAATTATGGGATTCCCATCTTCCCATAAGGGATTCCCAGCTTCCCACAAGGCTTCCCAACTTCTTATAAGAGATTCCTAAGTTAGTTGTAGTAAGGACATTTTAGAAATTTCACTTAAATTTGGATTGGATAGTTCAGTCATTTGTACTGAACTGTCCTTTCAAAAATTCGTTGTAATAAAATGTGCTTTTGATAATTTGAGGGTCTTTTTTTTTAGAATTTTCCCTTTTTTATTCTCATCGTGTCGTGCGTTACTCACAATTGGGAGTATATGGGAATAAATATATGCCGAATCATAGGATATAACAACGATATTGTAATGCATGTGAATTTTTTTTTTTATATATATAAAGGGAAAACAGTAACATCTACACTATTAAACAAACAAAAATCACATAGGAGAAATAAATGAAAACCAGGAGGCATCTGTAAAGAGTGCTTGGCAGGAATATCAGCTTCCATGTTATTTTCTCTCTGCACATGTTGGATGTCAATCACCCAATCTCGCTTCAGCATGTGACTTTTGTTTACTCTTGGATATTTTGAGAAAATAATATTTCATTCAGGAATTTATTATAAATTACCCACAATAATGATGTTAATGAATAAGCAATGGTTCCGGTTAGGATTACTAATTCAACCATATTCTTGTCCTAGTATTCAGTGAACTTTGTTGTTGTGCATGTGCCATGTAGTTTGGTCGGATCTGTTATTTTTCTTGTAAGTACGAGTATAAGTTTTCTTTTTCTGTATACAACATTTTTTTGCGTATTGATGGCACATAACGTGGGCTTCTCTTTTTATAAGAATTCGAATATTACTAATTTAATAAATATATGCCTAATCATAGGATATCACAACGATATTGTAACCCATGTGACTTTTTTTTTTTCCTCCTGGATATTTTGAGAAAATAATATTTCATTCAGGAATTTATTATAAATTACCCACAATAATGATGTTAATAAATAAGCAATGGTTCCGGTTAGGATTACTAATTCAACCATATTCTTGTCCTCGTATTCAATGAACTTTGTTGTTGTGCATGTGCCATGTAGTTTGGTCGGATCTGTTATTTTTCTTGTAAGTATAAGTTTTCTTTTTCTGTATACAACATTTTTTTGGGCGTATATATGGCACATAACGTGGGCGTCTCTCTTAATAAGAATTCGAATATTACTAATTTACTGTTGTGTGACTTGTTCCTTCCGTGTTGACAAAAAAAAAAAAAAAAAAAAAAAAAGACTTGTTCCTTCCGTTAGCTAGATTTCGTCTCAAGGATTTTTTTCTCTGTCGAAATATATTTTGTAAGATGAAATACAGGGCCTGAGGGAGTAGTGTGCGTGCGTGTATATAATTCGTTTATAAATTTTCATATGCACAGTGCCCAGTGCCCTTTTTTTATTAAACTGGTTCCTTTAATTTGTTTATACAGTACTACTCCCTCCGTCCCATAATATAAGGTCCATTTTTTTGAATGGCCTTATCCCACAATATAACTTATTTGACTTTATTTGAGTAATAAATGATTTTTTTCCCATTTTACCCATGCATTAATTTTCACACACATTATCTTTCATCTTCTTTTCATAATTACCTCCTTTCTTACTCATTCATAAATAAGGGCAATATGGTATATTTCCTACACATTTATTGTTTTTAACTAACTCTAACTAATTTTTTAGGAACCCGCAATTCGGTTAAAAAGACCTTATATTGTGGGACGGAGGGAGTACTTTTTTCCCCAACGATACAGTACTCTTTATTATTGAATATAAATAATCATCGTTCCCCATTTAATGCCATGGATGAAAGGTTATGAAATTGTTCCCCCATTTAATGCCATGGATGGGAGGTCATAAATTGTGTTATACATAAGTGTTTTTATTTAATTAGTATCCCGAGTAAATGTAAGGGATGGGGGTTTTAAAATTGTTGGAAGTTTGAACTCAACAACCCTCACTCAATTGATCAAAAAAAGAAAAGAAAAAAAAAAAAAAACAACCCTCACTTCGCTCAACAAAACCGTCTGGAGAAGATGGTGAGCTTGTTTGATTAAACTAATCTTTTTTCACGTTATTAAAATAAATGTGCACAGTGTATTTTGGAACGGGTTTTATAAACAAAAAATTAAAATAATTGTACTGATTTAAGCTTAATCCATACAACCACGGTATGAGTCCTGACATATAATACCAACAAAGATAGGCTGAATGATTTGGTGCACGTTTGAATTAGCATTGAGGATGTTTGGATTGATTTATTATCAAGAAATAAATACTTATTTTGGGGTAAAAGTAATTTATTTTGTTGGTAGCTTATATTACATGTTTATTTTAGCTTATTGTTAATTTGATTTATAAGTAAACTTATAACTTATAAGTCAAAATAAGCTATAAGCTGTTTAAAACAGCTTATTTCTGACTTACAAGTCACTTATAAGGTGGGGCCCACAAATTCTGACTTATTTTTCACATCTAATTACAACTAACCCAAACATACACAATCTGACTTATAGAAAATAAGTCACTTATAAGCCATTTTTTTCACAACTAATCTAAATATAAATCTCATTACACAATCTGACTTATTTTTAATCTGACACTTTTCCAGAAGTCAATCCAAACATGATAATGACTTTTATAAGTGACAAGATAAACAGGATTTATAATTATTTTTATAGTCTCATTCGAGTTTGTTTAGACTCCCATCATTAAATCAAACAAACACTTGTTCTAATTTTTATTTATAATACTTTGAGTGCGTTGTTTTAAAGTATATTATCAGTAATGAAAATTATAATTACCACCTATTGACATATATTTAGTCAATCTAACGGTAGTGATGAGATGATGAGGGATGAGGAGAAAAAAAAAAAGATTAGGCTCTTTTATTCTACATAACACAAAATCATTTAAAACATGTGAAAACAAACTCGTTGATAAAAACAGATGCGCAGCTATAGATAAACAAGATCATTTAAATCTCTTTTTCCATACATGAAATAATAACTATAGACTCCACTATATACACACTACACTTGTCTTCTACATACTGGACCTATAACTAACGAGCCCATATAACAACAATAAGCCCAGTAAACCCTTTACAGATGTGTATATATATATACACACATACACAAATTATATTGTTATTACTCTGAATAAGAACGAACCATGGGAACTCAACTAATGTGCTGAAACTACGATTCTAATAAGAGGGAAGAGTTAACAATGAACAAATAAAACGTAACAACCCTTGTTAGACGCTTGTTATTTGGTGGTGCCAGCTTTCTCAGATGAGGAGGACCTTAATTACTGCAAAAGGATGATTTCACAATCATGAGAACACAGTTTTCAAAATAGTCTAATAAGCCTACTCATTCCCTTGCAACTAAGCTATTTCTGAGCTAGAAACACGCATGTGGTCCTCCTCCTCTGCATCTATGCTACTTCCTACTATATATAAAATTATTCTAACTGAAATTACAGTTCCTTAAAAAATTATTAAATTTAGTTAAACGTAACAAATGTGCAGGAAATATCATATTATATATATTTTTTCATAAAATAGTGACTTTTTCTATGAATGTGTAAGAAAACAACGATGAAATAAAGATGAAACAAGGTGCGTGTGAGAAATTCATGAATAGATAAAATGGGTAAAACTGCATTTATTACTCAATTAAATTCAAATGCAATCCTATAAAAAGGAACCAACAAGTTAAAAAAACAGAACCTTATAACTAGAGACAGATGAAGTATTATTTTTATGCAACTTAACTGCTTCACAGAGGGAAGCAATTAGGGGTAGAAACAGGTCAGGCCTTTAACAGGGGCCTTAGGCTTGGCCTATTACAAGCCTCTCCAGGCTCAGGCTTAACGGCCACAGGCCCAGGCCCAGGCTTTTTTTAAAGCCTATTTTACTTAACAGGCCAAGCCCAGACCTTTTAAAAATGCCTATTAGGACTAACAGGCCGGCCTATGCCTGTTATATTTAAAAAAAAACATTTTAATAACATTGCATTTTTACCCTTTATTTTGAAATAAAATTACATATGCATGTATATAGGTCTTTTTCCCACCCACTCTCAAGGCGTCTCCATTCTCATCTATGTGATCTCACTTTTCACTGACTCTCAATGTTTCCCTTTCTCTTGTTGGTTGTATCAGACTATTAGTTTTATTGCTGTGTACTTCCTTTGTCTTTTAGAATATTGTTGTTTTAGCATCGCATTTGTGTTCTTGCATTGTTGCTATATATCATACTATTATTTATCATAACAGGCCTTTTAACAGGCTTCAGGCCAGGCCTGGTCTATGGAAAGGCCAGGCTCAGGCCTTAAAAAAACAGGCCTATTACAAGCTTTAGGCCAGGCTCAGGCCAATCAATTATACAATAAGCCAGGCCTATTTATGGCCTATTTCCACCCCTAAAAGCAACATTTTATTACAAGTATACTTGTATCAAATTAGAGGCCTGGCCAGTCACTCTTGAACACTGGGCTAGTGTTTTTTTAAAAAAAAAAAAGAAAGAAAGAAAGTCAATTTATTCAATATAATGATAAAACAATTACACATAAGTTCACCAATTGATCTTAACTAAAATCAAATTGGTGGCCCGAGAGTTTAAGAACATGTCACATTACAATATGATAAACTATAAAATAATACAACATCTTTCAAAATAATGAAATTAGAGGTTTGAAGCCCGGAGTCACATAAGATGGTTGACACTCCAAAGACCCGCCAAAATTTAAGTCTCTTATCCAACCAGCTACATCAGCGCCAGGCTAGACACTGCTCGTAATCCCAAAAAATAAGGAGTAAATGCTATTAGCCCCGTGTTCGGAGAAAAAAAAAAGAGAAAATGAATACTAGAAAGAATAACTCTCCAAAGTAAAAACATACCCTTTTAGAAGTTTTTTGGGTTGTAATGCTCTAACAGTTTTTATTTCACTATCTTTTCATAATCTCATATCCATCAAAATACATATAGTTGATATGTAACACTTTATAACATTATTGTTAAAGTAGTTTATACATGATTTTTTTTATATTACAAATGTACACAATCTATATTGAATTTTAACAGGTTAAAATGATTTATTTATATGCTTAAAATATTATAACAATATTTTATAAGATAGTTTACACTGAGACCATTCATTTTTAGACCTAAAGATGAAAGAGGGATTGTAAAAAGAAAATTTAAAACAATATATTGAGAAGATGTCTTTTTCATGGGATGCTCCTTCGAAATGACTCCTTTTCAAGGTTCAAAAAACCAGACCGGGCATTGAACCGGTCAAGTTATTGGTTTAAGGGTCAATGGTCTGGTTAGGGGGTCAAACCGATCTTCCTTGAAATAATATAATTTAATTAAAAATTTATAATAATTGATTACAAATATTTAAAAATGTGCTTTGGATACAAAGAGGGGTCTTGAGAGATTATATCTGATGATATATATTTGGTTAAATTAGATCAGTTGAGATCATATCAAATTTGATTAAATACAATGACTAAAAATAAAATCTCACCATCTTTCAATAATGTTCAATATTTATATGTATAAATATATATTTAAAAATATTATATTAATAAATATAACCATCTACTAATAAATCAGCAGGTGAGGATCAAAAATTTGAAAATGCTGGTTACTTTTGAGGGAGTTTTTTTCCCCAATGCAGACTAATTGATGGTATTCACTCCCTCAATCTTCGCACCACTCAAGCTTCTTTCTTCTTATTTTACCTCTTCTTCTCACCTCTTCTCTATTTCCATAACAGTTTGGCCGATTCCTTTTTTTTTTCCTTTTTCTCTAAATTGAGGCGAAGACAAGGCACGGTGACGACAAACAAGAACGGTGAAGGTGTGAAAATCTTGTGAAGATAAACTTTCCCTCTATTTTCCTTTCTTCCTTCTTCTGATTCTTCTTTTTGTTCAGATAAACGTTGTTCTTCTTCAGATCTGCGTTTTTTTCACAATATTTTATAAAGTGATCTTCTTTACCTTCATTTTTCCCTATAAACTCTCTCCTTTCCTAACTTTCTGTTTCTTCTGGGCAAATTTTTTTTTCAAAAGATCAAATCGGATAACCCGGCCATTTCAACGGGTCGCCGGGCTAAAGCTGGTTTCCACCAGTCCAAAGCAAGCCAATCCGGTCCGATCTTCCCTAGTCTTAAACATCGAACCAGACCGGACGCCTGGCCTGTAACATTTACTTCATAAATACACTTTTTAAGTACACCTTATCAACTTAACTCATAATATAAACGTTAACTATGTTAGCAAAGAAACTTACTTAGTAAAATAGCTAACATAGTTAGAAAAGAATTTCCATAAAGGCTACCATTACAAACAATTTACTAAGATCTAACTACGATAGAAAAGAACTTTCCTAAATAATAATAAAACATATCGTAGTTATAAAAGAGTTTAGTCTTATAAACAGGTAATCCATGTTAAAAAAGAATTTTAGTAAAACCCAAAGCCTAACAAGGATAATAACGTCTTTCATATAACATTTATTATCTAAATATCCTTCAAAATCCCTCAGAATAAAATCAAATCATTTGTTAAATACTAACTTTGTTAGGAAAGGAAATAACATATAAAAAAGGACTAACATAGTTAGAAAAGGATTTTCCATAATATTTATATATATTATAGATTCAACAGTCTAATCATGATAGGAAAAAGAAGGTTCAAATCGCAAATTATCCATGTTAGATAAGGAATTAACTTAATACAGAGAATATCCATATTAGAAAAGAGATCTCATAAAATTATAAAACTAACATGGATATTTAAAGCTCACCAATGTTCAAACGCAATTATCCATGTTAGATAAACATTCACCTAACATGGATATTTAAAGTAGCCTAGATACAACATAATGAGCGTAATTCAGACAAATTCATGTATACCATGATAGAAAAGAAACATTATATCATGGTAATTAAGAGAAACCCTACACAGGATATTCAACTTCTTTGTAAAACCAATAGTATTCATGTCCCAACTATAAATTATCGTCAACTTACTAATATAAAATCCCTTCCATCACACCAAGGCACCAAATCATTCATAATCATTATAAATAACGTTTCTGAGATAATTATATCATTTCAAAATAAGTCAACAATAAGAGTGACCGGAATTTGACCGGTTCCAGAAGAAATAATCAACAACCATATAATCCCAAAACAATGCATCATAATTAAATTAAAATCTGAACTCAAATGACAGTCAAAATAAGTTTAATAATGCAGAAGCGTAAAATTATGTATGAATCTTAAGTGGCAATACAATTCTGTCATGCTGGTCCAGAATCACTCATTGACTCAGTGAGAAGTTTCCGGATCCTTCCATTGACTTTCTACTTCGCTCCTAAGACCTGCAAAAAATGAGATAAACGGGGGTAGCCCCAAACGCAACCACTAACTATTCATATACGTGCGGTGTGTGCTAGCAAGGTATCTAGTGGGATACATGCTCAGATGTTCACATAAGATGCACATCAAAATTTCCAAATTAAATTTTCCTAATCTCTTGTGTATAACGCAGTATGTTTAAAATTTATTTCCAACAACATTTATCAATAATAATAGCAAACACCCCAAAACGAATCATGTATGAATCGCTGGGAAAATAGGTGGAACCAGTCGGGACTTTCTACCTGCCTATGGAACCACAGTACAGGTCAGGAGGGACTTTCTACCATCCTGAAGCCGTAGGACGGATCAGAAGGGACTTTCTACCCTTGCTGAAACCGTAAGGGGCTTTCTCCCCTATAGTATCCAATAAGTCTCTGTGGTGCAACAGTGTACCTCATCACGTGATGGTAATAATATATCTTAGCACACACACACACAATCAACCAACACAACAACAGGCAATGCAACACATCAAAATCAGGCACTTGGCCTTCCAGTATTTCTAGGATATATATATACCATAGTTTCAAAATCAACATATACCTCAGTTATAAATAGTCCAAATCATAATTTTATGCCAGTTCAAAATAATACTTCACAGGACATTGTATAGAGAAAATAAATATTTCAACAATTGTTCCATATCTCATAATTCATGAATAATAATGATTTTCAAATCACTTACTAACACTATAGACAATCAGAAAGCGGTATCTGATAGCTGGCACCAATCTCACAATAGTGCAGTTCCCGCGTACCAACTCAAGGCAATCAAGTACTACACAAACATACATATAATCACAATTAACCATTTATTCAAACAATTTCATATATTGAAAATTAAATTACTAACCACCCCTTTCTTGCCCTAACTTAATTAAATCCTATTCTTAACCTTTATTCCTTCTCCTTATATCCATGATTCACCCTTAATCTACCTACATAAATTCAAGCTTAAACATTAATTCCCACAATAATCCTTCACTTCAAACCTCAACATCCAATGATTCCCCATAATTCATCACCAATTCCAACTAAACTTTCAAGCCTAAGCACGATTTTCTAAACATTCACCAATTATTTCTCTACCTCAAAAATCTATTCATCAATTCCCAATTTATTTTCTCAACCTTCATATTTCAATTAAATCAAGTTTACACCTAATTAATATCCATTTCCCAAATCAATGCCTACACTCAATCCAACCTAATTAATCTTATTAATATTTTTTATTGGGCATAAACTAACTCCTTAAATTCATAACTCAACATCCAACATCCATAATCACATAATTACCTACATAGTATCCCACTTTTTCCAAACTTTAACCACCAATATTTTCTTGGGTCCAAATTCCAGTCAAACCAATCAATTAAATCTCCTCATGTGACCTTAATAAACATCTAAAAATTATCAATTTAACCATAGACACCTTAGATCATCAAAAGCCCTAATTTTCAATATATCCAAAAATTCCCAATAATGAGGAAAACCTCAAACAATGAAAAATCTATTTAGAGGAACTCATAATCAAGGTCAGTTTATTAAGCTTAGGACTCCCAGAAATACCAACTTAGACAAGGCCTGATTTTTCAATTATAGTTAATCGAAAAACTAATGACATATGAATGCAAAGGAGACTTATGGGATTCCGAAAATGTCCTTAGTTGGCCCGAAAACCACTATTCTGGCGCCAGTAAGCTCCGACAGGTCCGACCAAAGGATTTTTGAATCGCTTCCTATACCATAGATTGGACCAGAAAATGAGAGGTTAAGATCCTAGGAGGTGAGAGAGGAAGAATGGTGGTGGTGGAGGGTGGTTTCCGGCGAGTTTTTGCCAGAAAACTTCCCCCCTTACAAGTTCAAACGGCGCCGCTAGTAAAGAAAGAGACGGCGGGTTGAGGGGGACGGAAAAGAGAGAGGAGAAGAGGGGGAAAAGGAAATGAGAGAGAGAAATGAGAGAGGGAGAGTGTATGAGAGAGAGACGTTTGGGGGGTTCTGTGCTTTCAGAGGGGGTGGAGGGAGTTAAATGAATGGAAATAAAAAAAAGAATAAAAAGGAAGGAGGGAAAATTTAAATTACTAGGTCCTAAAATTTTCAAATAAGATATTTATTTTGAGTTACAAAACCCCTTTAATTTCCAAAAATTTATCTACTAAACCCCTTCATTATTTTCTCCCATAATAACCTCTTTAGACCTAAAAATTAAATTTTCAAGTTTATTGTCCTTAAAATAAGGGAGAAACTAAGCATTTAAAATCCTAAAAATACCTCAAAAACTCCTCAAATGTTCTCATAAACCATAATCTCTCATAAATCAACTCCTCAAATATTCTCATAACTCATAATCTCTCATAAATCAATCCCTAATTAGCCCACTAATCTTCAATTAATTTCTTAGGATGTTACATGGCCGGTTCGGCGTTTTCTGATCTAAACTAGCCGATCCGGTATGGTTTTTTTGAACACTGCTCATTTCATTAGATTCGCCAATCAAAGGTCAAGACTTATGGTATAAACGGGCCAAATCATGCTAGAAAAATAGTCCATGACATGAATTGGGCTTAATTGGCAAATGAGCTAAGTATAGCAATCAGCAATATTTATAACTACAAATTAACTTTACATGAAACAATTGAGTTAATAAATCAATTTAAAATTTCAAAATAAAATTAAAAGACAGGAGAACATCATGTCGTTACGATTGCATAATACACATCAATAGGAATCGAAAAAAATAATACACATCAATAAAATTTTTTTATGCAATCTTAATTTCTTATAAAACAATTCTAGAAAATCAATTAACATTTCTAAATAAAGTTTTTTAATCATTAATAAATATACTTTCTGAGAAAGAATTTTTTTTTTTATTTCAAAAAACTAAAAGAAAATGTAAAGGTGCAGAGTGCGGTCATTGTAGAATAACATTTTATTTGAAAAGGGAAAGGTAATTAGTTACCTTCCTTATATCCAATTCATTCGTGAAGTTTTTAAAAGCATATAACCATGTGTTTTATTTTTGAATTAAAATATAGACATATTTTGTTAATATTTAACCATAAAATCACTATTTAAATCTATAAAATCAGCATTTTATTTCAAATGAAACTTGTACACAATGTTAATAAAAAAAATTGAAAGTATATTTGTCAAACTTAAAAGATCAAAATGATATTTGATGAAAACATAAGTAGTAAAAAAAGTACAACCTTATTTTTTATTATAAGTCCAACTACAAAAAAGAAAAAAAGAAATTGTTCCTAAATATAAGTCTATTTCAAGGTTATTAATTATTTTTTTTCCAACTTTACCCTTATTTAATTCTTATTAGGAAGAGAGAACGATGTGAAAGATCTGTGAGAATGATTTATAAATGTAGGGAGAGTGAGCTTTGAATAATGACATTCTTGGAAAATAATATCAATTTAAGATATATTTAATGATCTAACTAACAATTTTTGATGTGTGAAAATTAATTAAAGTAGATTTATAATTAAGAATAGATAGTTTAACTTGTAAAACTATGAATCAACATTTTTTTTTTTTTGGTGATTGGAAGAAATTGAAGTAATTTATACATGAAAGTTGAACAAAATATATGGTGTTTGGAAAAACAGTGTGAGTAAAACCGGAAAAACTTGAAACGTGGCAAATTGAAACGAGCCGAGGGTCAGGTGATGAGGCATTAAAATCGATGGCGTGGATGACTGCAACGCGCGAACGTGGAAATGCAACCATGAGTCTCACACGAATACAGTCAAATTTCTTTATTCTTATTCTTTATTCCACTCTCTATAGATCAGGCCGTCAATATTTGTTTTCGCAAGGCTTTCCCGAATGTGAAGCAATTGATCTTTCCGGTTCCTTAGGTGCACGGTAAGGTCGCAGGGAAGACGAAACCAGGGGTAAAGCTTGATTCCTGTTTTCCCCCCCCCAATTTTTGGCAGCCGATTACTCTCTCATTGGCGCCAACGTGTTTCGTGACGTTTGGTTGTGGCCACCGCTTCCAATCAGGTTTTCTCCCGCATTTTAATTCATCAGGGCGCATTGAAATTTTCGATTGTTTCTGCTTCCAGCGATTTTGTTTTGGCGTGTCATTGAATTCAATGTACCATTTATAAAATTGTGGGAAAATCAGCTTTTGGTCGCCCTGTGGGTGTATTCTCGTTCCACTCAATGTACCGTTTATAAAATTTGGGGGGAAATTAGCTTTTGTGCAGTTTTACGGAATGTTTGGAAGTAAATATAGCCAGCTTTACCTCATTCGTTTCATTTGAGACGCACAGTCGTTAACTGAGTATGCTTTAATTGGGGACTTTCATTTGGAGTTGCATAATCGAGAAATTTTATCAGTCAATCACGAGACTAAGCTATTGAATGCGAATTTGTATACGAAGTCCCATCTGCAAATGTGTTGCCATCGTACAATCTAGTACATTCATTTTGGGGAAGCTTAACAGTTATTAGAATCCCTTCATGCATTGTTTAGGGTCTGCATTCTTAGTTACAAACTATCACCCGAGAACCATATTACTGGATTCTTATCATTAAATATTTATCGGGAAATGCACTATCGATGCATAAGTTCTATTAATTATTAGTTTCAGTGTTCGGAGCATTCCTTTCTTTCTTTCTTTTGGCTGAATAATGTCTAAGAAATTACTTTATACAAGTCCACGGTTCTCCTTGCAGGATGCAGCTGCAGAATAGCACACATATAGCCAACCTTAGTTATTGGTTAAACTGGAGGGTCTTACTGTGTTTAGCTTCAGTTTTGCTGCCTATGGTTATTGCATTGTTGATCATATGTAAGCGTGAAGGTTCAAGGCATTTGACTCATAGAAAAGGAGAAAACCTGCAAGAAAGTAACCAGATTTTATGTGGTGATGAAGCATGGAAGCCATGCGTAAAAGAAATTCACCCTGTCTGTTTGCTAGTTTATCGGGTTGCTGCATTCTTTTTGCTTTTAGTGACACTAGTGGCTAAGATTGACACTAATGGCATTGCCATTTATTTATACTACACTCAGTAAGTCGTTCTGGGATATTGATTAAGCATAGTGATTGAAGTCAAAATTCACTTGCGATGTTTTTAACATCCTTCTTGCTTTGGAAAATATGTTTTATATTCGAATTTAATGCTAACTTTTGCTTATGGTTGTTATGGATTTCTTGCAGGTGGACCTATACTCTAGTTACCATTTATTTTGGGGTACATCTCTAACATTCTTCTCATAAGTTTTGCAGTTGACTCAGAAACTAAGTTAACCTTTTATCAGTATTTATTGCATGTAATGTATATGTAGCTCATGATACAAGGGCAAGCGCTTTCACAGAAAGCATAATTTCTGAATTGTCACACATTAGAATCTCACGGTTTGTACTTTTTTGCAGTTTGCATCTGTGCTCTCTGTGTATGGATGTCATCAGTTTCAAAAATCAAGAAGCAGCACCTTTAATTCTAGTTTTGCTGAAACAGACGCAGAGCAAGGATCAAGCACACCTCTCTTGCATCAGAATCCTACAAATCTATCACATGAAAATCGCTTTATAGGAATTTTGAGTAATATTAATGAAGTTATATTCCAGGTAGCTTGATTGCTTTGCTTTCCGTCATATTTGCTTGTTATTTTGTTATGCCCGTGTCTGTACTTCCTATACCTTTTACTTTTAAGTGTTGCCTCATCTTTTATGCTTTCTCCCCTATTCTTGATTTTATCTCTTTTCATCTCTCTCTCTCTCTCTCTCTCTCTCTCTCTCTCTCTCTCTCTCTCTGAATCAGATGCATGCTATTGCCTACCTTGTTTAATTTATGTGATTTTTTATGTGCTTAATTTTCTAAAATCACATGCTCACATTGCGTTTGGTTTTCATTTATTTTTCTATCTTTAACGATATCTTTGAACAGACAAATGCAGGTGCGGTGATGCTTACGGATAGCATATATTGGTGTGTTATATTCCCATTTCTTACGATCAAGGATTACGATTTAAATTTTGTGAGTATCAAACCGTATAAAGTCCTCTACTCTTACACTTCCGTTGCATTTGGGTTGCATTAGTGATTAATCCTTCTTTTTCTAGGTTTTGGTACATAGAAAGGCAAAAAACTTATTTTTTTTAATGTTTCTGGGGACAAAGATATATGCAGTCAAATATGGCATGATGGTATTTTATATATGTATAAAATGAAGCATACACAGCCCAACAAAAAGCAACGATAGTCATATATAAAATAGTTAAGTGATATTATATTTCTTATAGCATCAAGCAGGTATCCATTGTTCTCCATTTTCAAGGTTCACGTGACCATTTAGCTACTTTCCCATATTGTTTAATTCGACCAATCCTCTCTTGTGTAGATGACAGTGAACATGCATTCACTGAATGTTGTTTTGCTTCTTGGAGATACAGCTTTAAATCACCTGGTGAATATTTTCATTGCCTTTTCTCTCCTTGTTTGGTGTAATTGCTCCAGGCTGATGCTAAGTTAGTGTGACTACCTTTCAGCGACTGCCCTGGTTTCGGATTTCTTTCTTTGTGCTATGGACTGGTGCTTACGTCATTTTTCAGTGGATTCTTCATGCTTTTGTGCCAATTTGGTAACCTTCACTATCTTAAGCGTGTCAGAACCTCAAAAACATTTAGGTATCTTGGAACAAATTGACAATCTTCTTACTCCAGGTGGCCATATCCGTTTCTTGATTTGTCATCACCCTATGCTCCGATATGGTATGTGATCTCACTCGTTCCATCAACATTTAGATATTGGGTGTGTTTGGATCGACTTATGAAAAAGTGACTTATATATAAGTCAGATTGAAAATAAATCAGAATGTGTAATGACTTTTATATTTAGATGGGCTGTGTGAAAAGTGACTTATTTTCCATAAGTCAGATTGTGTATGTTTGAATAAGTTGTTATTAGATGTGAAAAATAAGTCAGAATTTGTGGGCCCTACCTTAAAAGTGACTCATGAGTCAGAAATAAGCTGTTTTAAACAACTTATGCTTATTTTGACTTGTAAGCTATAAGTTACTTATAAGTCAGATTGACAATAAGCCGAGACAAACATGCAAAATAAGCTACAAACAAAATAAGTTACTTTTGCCTCAAAATAAGCACTTATTTCCTAAAAATAAGTCGAGCCAAATATATAGCCATTGTCATTTCAAATTGTATAACATTACAAAGTGCAAAGTAAGGTTATACTACCTCTATATATTGGCATATTACACAATTGACAGTCAGAGTTCCCTTTTGCGTGACGACTCTACATACATATTCATCATCCATATTCAATATCTTAATATCTCAGTGGTACTTTTGAGAAAAGGGATACGGCCTTATCGTTAAGGTTTATTGTGAATGACAATGCAAGTTTTTTTTTTAAAGGTTGAAAGTGAAAACTTTGATTGTAATCAATGAACAAAGGAACATTATCCAGTTCCTTTGGCTTCCTACTGTATTATAATCTTTACATTGTGTAATCCTATTGGTTTCGTGTGAATGGCAGGTACTTTGTGATGGGGTTGATGCATATTCCATGTTATGGCTTGTTTGTACTCATTGTTGATTTGAAACATCATTTTCTGTCAAAATGGTTCCCTTCCTCTCATCAATGCTAAGGATCGAGGTTTTTAGGGTGTTTCTCTGTTGAGCGCCTGGAAAAGCACCTGCAGTTTGAAATGCATCAAAACTGAATTCAGCTTTCCTCACTGTGGAGTGCATGGATGGGATCTTTACACACTCTTCACACAGCTAAGGATCATATAATCAAACAGATTGCCACAGTTCAGTCAATCCAATAGAAGCTTCCAAGAACAGAATTTAACGCTTCCGGCAGAACAGCTGCTTTTTAAAGCAGATGTTGAACTTGTACATAATTTGCGGGACCAAAGAAGGGGAACACCCCCCCCCCCACCCCCCAAAAAAAAAGTACTTTTCTGTAAATCGCCTGGAGCAATATTCACCGGGCGATTTAAAGCTGCATCTCCATTTACAGTGTGACATGCGGGCTAATGCCAGCGTAAGTTCACCAAAACTCCAGCCATCCCCCGCTTTTCATGAGCCTGCTACTCCCCACTTGTTTTGAGCATAGATCGGAGGAAGGTTTATACTTGTGCTTTGCTTGTTTATAATAGAATGGAAACAATTAAATATATGGTCTAATCATGCAAACAACATTTGATACAAGTAACCCTTGTCTTCCTCATTAGAAAAATAGGTCTGTCCCAAAATACTTCAAGGGTTGATTTTGAACCTAAATTTCCATAGCTCAGCTTCAAGGTTCAGAGAATAGAGGACCCGCACAGGTTAACATTTCCCATTTTCATATTTGACTGTATCAGTTAAATCAAGCAAGGGAGCTATAATTTCAAGCAAAGAAAGTAAATTAAAACCTCTTCCCAACTGAGTACATCTTTTTTCACCCACACAAAGTGTATAAATAACTTAAAAATTAGTACAGATTATTCAAAGGATCAGCTTGAAATGCACTAATTGGAAATTGATTCAGGGACAAGATATCCTTTGGTTTTTACTTCTTTCAGCAATGGTCTCATTGACACTTATCCGAATTTAAATATAAATATTAAGTACGATATGCCAATGTCAACAGTAAGGAAAATAAAATCTACAGTTCCAAGGGCTATATATAACCCAAAGTCCCAGACATTTGAGCCTGTTATTTATTATACTAATTAACCTAACAACTTAGAACAGCTACTGTAGCTGCTCCTTTCCGGTAGAAGTAGTAGCGGCGAGAGCCCCAGCCGAAGTTAGCAACGGCACCAGCTTCCCATCATTGTGCAATGCAGTTGTGGCTTCATAAAAGCAGCAAGTAATCATTAACAAGTATACAAAATGAAATTTATATTATGAAACTTATGTTTTCTTGAGTTAGGATCTTCTGAAATTAATCTCAGAGGAATTTTGGAGAGAAAAATACAGGGATGTGAGTCCTCACACCTGCCTATCTTTCTTCCTCTTTCTCATAAATTCCTTTCAAATGACTTAATGATGATCTGTTACAGAGTTTATTATCTATAATGGAAGAAAATGTAATTTCAATCTTACTATCACATCCACCGATGTGGTTTCCTCCAATAAACACATTTGGCACTGTTCGTTGACCTGTCCACTCAGCTAATGCAGATTGAATCTCACTTCCATCACCTGCACCGTGATCCACCATAGTTATGAGCCGATCACCAGAAGTGATAATAAAATATCGGATAAAAAGGACACTGGGTCAGAAGGCATGGAGGTAAAGTAAGTCAGCATTACAATGTACAGCTTTGTAACACCTAGCTAGTTGAAAGCACCGTATACCCTTTTAATATTTAAGGTGAAAAGCAATGCTGGAAGTCACCTTCCCAAGGCAAACTTGAATACTTCAAACAAAAAGTAGGATTGATATAGTTTACCCATCCTTCACAGTCTAAAGGTGCTAGGGGCTCAAACGCGCCGATAATATCCAGGTGCAACCATCAATTTTTATGGTAACATGCGAATCAATTTTTTTCAGGGGTTCAATTTTGCATGTCTAAATCGGATTTAGAGCAGACGGTGAGATCGCTGACATTCAAGAACGAACTCGCATATTACTTATAAACAATATTATAACACACAAAAGAAGTATAGTAGTATGGCATTAGATTTGATTTCAATTGAAATTAAAATACATTAGGAGTTCTTAATGCAATTATGTCAGAACAAGAAGTAGGCATGGCATATATCTTCAACTTTTTACTACAGGGTTCTCTCTCTGATGCTAAATCATAAAGCCATGCATATTGTCAGTTTGTCACACAGGTGTATATGCATAAAAAGCATGATTACATGTATCTGTAATTACTCAGAACCAAGCTGGTTTTCCACGAACTAACTTCTTGAATGGACAACTACTAGAGAGATTCTGAAAAATGGTATGCACACAAAAGAACCGTATTTGATATTTTGGGGCCCTTGCAGAATGAATATCACAGACATTAAATGAATAGAAAGAATGCATTTCAACGTCGATTGAAAGACAACAAATCCTTAAAAGGATCATGAATATCGGAACAGTTTATAATGTTAATGAGATTTAATGTCTAACATTGGAGGGAAAATTAAATAGACAAGTTAATTAATGAGAAGCCTTCTTTCAGTGTTCAAGATAATTGGTTTGAAAGACTTGAACTTGGCCTTGGGGCTTAATAGATAAAGATTCGCGGATCGTTTGAAAAGACAGGACTTTTGAAAGGATTCACGAATTATAACTTTTCACGTTAAAATGCGTCCTAAAACGGTTTTGAAAGGCATCAGTCAAAGCATAAATTCCAGTTTCCAGGAGGCTTTGTTGTGTTGAGAAGCCACTTTTAGTGATCCTACTGATCACTCCCAAAAGGAAAAATGATTATTCACGCCTCAAAGCCTATTCTCTTCTTACCATACTGCATATTATCCCAACACTGAATCAAGGGAAACATACCGACCGAAACCAGGAATCATGTTTTAAGATGATCATAATGAAAGAGAACGGGAATCGTGCTAAGAGGACGAGCAGATGGAATAGTAGTGCTTACTTTCAGAATTGAGCTCAATGGCCTTATAATTGGCTCCCAGTTCAGTCAAAAGCTTCTTCACCTCAACGCAGAATGGACAGTACGATTTGCTGCAGCAAATAACCAATCCAGAAATCCGTTAAGAGTCACCACAAACACAAAAACAATCTCGTATATTGGATCTAAGTGACGTGAGAAACCTGAAAACGACGACGGGATTGGACGCGACGATCTCCTTGGCTTTGGGTAGTGCCGCCATGTTTTCGCCTGTGGACTCGATCGGAACCCTTGCTTCTTTTCTTTTTGCCTGACTTGCTTAACCTTTTAGCGGTGAACAATTGTGATGCCTTTTCTCTTTACCAAATATATGTTGCGGCCTGAGGCTATTTATAGCTGCTGCCGCCCTCGTGTTCTTTTTTTTTTTTTTTAATTGCCAACGCGCGCTTCATTATTCTCTGAGTACCAATAATCAAAACGAATTTCTTTTTTTCTTTCTTCTTTTTTTCTTTGGACAATGGTAATCAAAACGAATTTCAATCGAGTGCATCATCAAAATCAGCTATTCAACTCCATGACGAATCATCCTTTCATACTATATGCTCCTATGATATAAAGTAGTACATATTTTAATAAATCAGATTTGTTCTTTTTTTTTTTTTTTGCCAACAATCAGATTTGTTCATTCCACATAAAAAAAAAACATAATAATAACTTAAGTAGTATATAAGGGATCACAAAATCACGTAATTAATCAGGAAGTTGTTATCGGCAAGCCAAACAATTACTATCGTCCTGTTAAAAGTTGTTACTGACCCAAAATTAAATTCTAAATCATTAACAACTTTTGATCAGGCGATAACTTTTTGGCCTGACGATGACAACTTTTGGCCTACTATAACAATTTGGGGCCTAACGATCACAACTTTTCAACTCTTCTTCAGTAACAACTTCTGAGCTGCTGATAACAACTTAATGAGTAGGCGATGACAACTTTATGGAACCTAAGATTAATTACGTGATTTTGTATGACATCATTTTAATTAAATTCCTTACACGGGACTTATAATTAATTTTCCCAATATTTAATTGAAAATATTCCAACTTGCATAATTGGAGATTTTTTTTTTTGAATGATCTTATCCTTTTTACATGGTCTTTTTTGAAATTGTTTGAGTAATAAATACGTTTTTACCCGTTTTACACATTCTTTAATTTCTTTCCTATATTCTTGTTATCATCATTCTCACTATTGCACCACTCTCTTACGAGTTACTTACAATCTTATCTATTAATAAATAATGGCATTTTTTGAAAAAATGGTACATCTTCAACACATTTTACTTTTAATTAATTTTAATTATTTTTAAAAAAAAACCACGATTTGATTAAAAATATAACCATGACGAATAAAGTATTTTTAGTTTCAACTTAGTGGTGAAAAATGATAATTTTATGAGTTATTTCCTCTGGTCCTTATTATAAGGCACCAACTAACAATTCTCACAAACCAATAAAATTGGTTAAAAGCATGAAATTTGTCTGAAAATTCAAGTAATTGACAATATTACCCCCATTAAGTATACTAAACGCTAATAATTTTTAATCATAAGTATACTTTTGTTTTTTATTTTATCTCTTGCTGCGTCCATTCCTAAATATAAGACATATTTATGCAATTTGATTAGATTAATAATCTTAGTTAAGTTAATTAAAATCATATAATATTACTGAAACGCCCATATTTATTCTTATTCTCCATTTCCTACTGTTTATTGTTAAAGAGTGTCGACGGAGGTAATTTGGGAGAAAACTGAAAAAAAACTTGAAAGTAATCATGTATCAGGGAATAATATTAACTCTCCAAATTAGTCATATATTTAGGATGGTGGAGTGTATTTATCATTTTTTTAAGACTATTCGCCTCAGTTATAAAAATATCACATGGCATATCTGTAAATGCTGTCTGTAAATAGTTTGTTTGTATTCCTTGTCATATTAATTAATCAAACTTAATATCATAGATTAAGTATTAGAGGCAATATTGTCTGTAAATGTTGATGGTCTCTTAAATCTTTAGATTGAAGATTCTAATCATGACACTAACTGGGGACCTCAATTTTGATAGCATTGGTTGCACCACGCTACTAAACACACGCTTTCACTTTGTAATCAATTAATTATGCCTGATTTTCTTATAAAAACATCATGCCTTAATTAATTATAACACTCAATAAATTTCAACATGGCATGAGTGTGTGTATTGATTATATTGAAGATAGTTTAAATCCATAACCCACTTCGCATGCTCTCATTGCCTTATCTCCTCTCATATCTCCATCATCATATAAAGATCAAAAGCTTAATGGTTTAGATTTACATGTTGGCTGTGAATATGATGGTGGAGATTTGATTGTGTGAGAACAGAGAAGATGTGGGTTGTGACTCTTTTTTTAAAAAAAAAAAAATTAAAGATGCAGACACGGATAGCTTAAGGTTATAACAATAATTGAAATCAAGACATTTCACTTTTAGTGATTTGTGAATATATCATATTCTATGTTACTAGGCGTCTAGGCCTTTAGTTGGCTACGGTCTTATTAACCTTTGATTTTTCCCCAAATATGTTTTCGCTTTTAAATTAAATGAAAAATTTATAGAGACTAAACAAGCTGTTTTTATTTTATAACTTGAAAAAATTATATAATTAAAATAAAGATAGAATATACTTTATATAGTTATTAACCTTTGATTTTTCCCCAAATATGTTTTCGCTTTTAAATTAAATGAAAAATTTATAGAGACTAAACAAGCTGTTTTTATTTTATAACTTGAAAAAATTATATAATTAAAATAAAGATAGAATATACTTTATATAGTCATCCTCTCAATACGATAACGATAAATAAGAGAAATCAGACAGTGAAACAATTTCGCAACATGGCAAGATTTTATTTGAATTAAGTGTAAGATCAGTGCTGCTGGAAGACACGAATCAGACCTAACGCTTTAAAGGCTGGGTCGTGTTGGACCGCTTCGAGATGCCTATTGGACCAGAAGTCTATGTTTAACCTTGAACCGGAGCAGTTTTTAAAAACCGGATGACATAAATAACTAACCTATAAAATGATGAAAAAAACAAATACATGTATCTACCCATAAAAAACTAACTCTTGTCCAAAAATACTCCTTAATCCCTAAATGTGTTAATCAGATCATGCTCTTTAATGATTTCAACATGTTATAACCTGATATTTGAGAAATATACTTCATTAGAGCTCTTGAATATATTTATTTTTAAGTTATATTGAACTTTCATAGTTATTTCATACGAATGTATTACTTATATACCACTCTGTTCCTTATTATAATCATAATTACCACAAATTTTTTGTTTTTAAATATAAGTCATGTTTGGGATCAATAAACGCTATTGTGACTATTTTACCCCTATGTTTGAAATAGGGAAAATGAGAGAGAAGGATTATAATGTATACAATATTATTTTAACACACATTCTTAATAAGGGTAAAGTTGAATTTTTTTTAAAAATATGACATATTTAATGCTATAATTTCAACTCTCTGGTATGTGATAAGTAGTTAGGATGGACTTATAATAAGGAACAGTGTGGTATACATATAATATTATTGTTAATTAATTATTACGTCGTCGATTCGACCATCAATTCAATAGGTCCGACCGTGTGAATCGTGACCCGCTAACCTTTCTGCTTCACCTCCCGGTCCAGCTTTTATGACAATGTGTAAGATACTAACTTTTCAAAAAGTATGAGAAAAATACACTAAAATTATGTAGGGGACACTTAGACATGCTGAAATTCTAAAAGGATAGATGGGTGACACGAATTGATCTATCATTTTACAAATTTAAAGGAAATGAGTAGTATACCATTGAGTGACCTCATGAATTTATCAACTTTATATAACGGTTTACCAACTTCACTTAAACACTTATATGTTTACCAACTATTTATATGAGTTTACCAATTTTCTATCTGTGCCTATCAACTCCACACTGACACTAACAAACTCTTTTTTGTTTGACTTCACCAACACTCTTTATGGGTTTGTTAATTTTTTATTTGTGCTCACCAACTCCACACGTAACATTATCTATCAACTATCTATTTATTGAAGGGCACTTTAGTCATTATGTTTAAACTTCATAAAATACATATCAGTTAATGCCACCTTTATATTTTAGGTGTGTTTTTATGGTATTTTCTCTTAGCTATTTTAATTAAAATTATAATAACAATTGTAAAAAAAAAGGTGGGCAGCCCGTGGCCTAGACCATGAGAGATAAAAAAAAAAAAAAGCCTCTCTCATTTTGTACGCTGGGCCCATGAGCATAATCCACACCATCATCTCATAAGCGCCTCTCTCATTTTTCTTCCCATATTGCATCTTCTACCTTAACATTTAAAAATGAATGATCAATATATAATGTCTTATAGATATCATTATAATATTTTTAACATATAAATAAATAGTTTTAACATCTTGAGCTTTGATTTGGATTGTATACACTTGTATGTTAAAAGAATTATATTTTAATAACAGTTAAACTGCATAATCTTAATTATCATTAACTTATCATTATATCATATCCATCATTTCGTAAAAAAAATCAAGATATATACCATTCAAGAGTAGATACATTCATCGTGATAATATTTGTTACAGTTTTAAATTATATATATTTTTTGAGGAAAAATTATATGTGTGTATATATATTAATTTTATTTATCTAAGAATCACATAAAAACCCTTAGTTTCAGACACAATCTTAAAAAAGTTGTAATTATTAAAATTATAAAATAAAGAATAAATTTATCAGCCAAGTTTAAGCTAAACAATTTAATTAATGTCCTTGGCCAAAAAAAAAAAGCAATTTAATTAATGATTGTCAATTTTTTTCTGGCCAACTAACTTCAACTCAAACTATCAACATTAATATTTTACCTTCCTAACATAAATACAGTTTATATAAAATCATACTGAAGTATGTAATTTATGGATACGGTCCATTGCATAATGTGTATTTAACCTCCTTATTATTGCCGTTGTTTATTTACTTTTTAGTCTTTGTTATATATATATACATATAGGAAAATTAATTTGGAGTTCTTTATGGGATACTTAATATAAGAGAGGTCGCACAAAATTGTGAAATTAAAGTAGGGTCCCAAAAGACCTTATTTCTATTATGTCCCAAAGCCAATTTACACTTTGAGTTAAATATCATTTTGACCAATGAACTATTAGCTAAGTATCATTTGATACAAGTAATTATAAAAAGTATATTGGATGCCAACTAACTTTTAAAAGTGAACAAAATGGCCAATACCGTTAGGTGGGAGTAAACCGCCGTTAGTTTCCTGTCACGTGTAGACATGTCATTAGTCCACGTCATTTTTTTACCTGCTGGCAAGCCATGTGTGTTTCGTTCCCTCAGGTATTTTAATTTTCATGGCTCTCTCCTCTGCATTTCCGCAGAAAAACATGCTTCAAACTAGTGGAAGCAGCAGCCTCAGCAACCCATTAATTAAAGGAAATTATATCAAATGATTTACTTGCAACAATTATCGACCTCTGGGATGAACAAAACACAAGTAAAGGAGAGAGGAAATTATATCATTATTTTGTATGAAAAAGTTGATTAAATCGGGCGGAAAAGGAGGAAAACGCACAAAGACTAAATATATGATAAAGAATCAAGAACCCAGAAAGCAAAGGAAAGAGAAGAAGGTAGATACAGATCTATGAGGAGTTGCCGATCAACCCAGAAAGCTATTGAATGGATGGATGAAAGGGAAAATGAAGAAGCAGTAATGAAAGGAAAATGTTTTTTTTTAATTAGAATCTCTCCCAAAATAACCCACCTCATCTCCTCCCACAATTTCACCCCCTTCAAATCCTCCATCTTTCCCACCAGCCCCACCATACTCACACGCAGAAAACATGCAACAATACACTTTTTTTTTGGACACAACAACAATACACACTTACATTTGGCTTCATAGCTGAGAAATTATTTTCAAAATATTTTGATAATCTTTGAAAATTCCAAACCAAAACCTATACTTTAATCATCACTCACAGAAATTCCAAATGAATTCCAAGAAATCGGATTAAACAAAGCCAAATTTCCCAGAAACAACAAAGAAATCAAGAAAAACCCCCAGAAGAATGAATTATAAACTTATAAAGAAGAACACGTTAGCATGAATAAGAGAAGCAATTAATCAAAGTACAGGGGAAATACTGATATTTCACTTTATACATCTAAAACCCTAACCCTTCTGATCCAATAATCGCTTTTCGCTCCTCCTAATCGTCGCCTGAAATTGCTAAAATCCATCCTGAATCTTCGTCTCCCGCCGTCGAACATTACGACGATGTGCATGTTTGGTTTGGCTTTTTTAGGGTCAGAAGTACTTCTGCGCCGGAAAAGTCATTTTTGTGATAAAAGTTATGTTTAGGTTGATATAAGGTGGAGATGTAACACCCCCCAAAATTCATGTTCAAGCACTTGACCAGAATGCTATTACAGCATTAAAAAGTATCCAACATCTAGCATAGGTAATTATTTATTTTAAATACATCCCACGTCATAGTGAAAATTTTAAAACTTCACGATAATTTATACATAATAAAACATAAAGTCTTAAGTTCATGGCAAAATAAATACAACATAACATAAACTTAAGTAGCACAAAGAGCCTTCAAAGCTCACTTCTCAAGTGTCTTCCCTTGCTTCCTATTAGGTCATTCACCTGGAAAATGTTAATAATAGGATGAGATCGACATCTCAGTAACTACCGAAAAATCCTATCATACACAAGCAAATCACGTATAATTCTAATTTAACCAATTATACACATGTAATTCTTCATACAACTCATGGCTTTCAAATATATATTAGGTATACTCAACATAGGGAAAACGTTCATTTAAATTCTCAATGAATTGTACTCATAAATAAATATTTATATGTGCAATATGCAACTCCTTATTTCACCGTCCATCCTTATTCCGCTGACTGGAGCCATAGGCTAACACATATTGTCCAACAGAGAACTAATTCATACAACTGAATTATCTCAAGCTCACCAGTACCTAAGATGTATCCGGTCAAAGATACAGAGCTCAAGTATGGACTATGACTCCCCTCCTTAAAGAATAACACTAAGGAGGTGTCACATGTCTCACAACACCAATGCGATCCCGGCCAAAGGAAAACATGGAAGGAGGGGCCCTGACAAGTGCCATCCACTGTGCACCGAGTGATGGCTTACCACGTGGTAGTACGGCTATCATATAACTCCTCTCCAAATCTTAACCCCTCATGGATGCAAATGCGATCATCATTACACCATAAATAATTCATAAATAATTATCAGCCCAATATACTCAACATACTCAAGCATGCTTAAAATAAAACAAGCGTAATTTATTTTCCATAACAAATAGGCAATAAGCAAGCATGCTTGAAAAATGACAAACTTATTATTGTGTGATAATTAATTAAAATAAAACTACACATAATTCACAAGCATACGAAAGAAATTTCCAGAGTTACCTGTTGCTCCTTAGCTCACAGATAATCACACAAAGTCACTCCGTAATTCTTAATGAGACTCTACAATATCAATATAAATATCTATTAACATATTGCTCAACACTACCTAAATATTCTAACACAATTTTACCTTAAACTACCCCTAAATATATTCATACATTTTTTTTTATTCCGGATAAAAAATATCACTAAATGATAAATATTATTAATTAAATATTATTTTTGTGGAGTATAAACTAATCCCATAAATCCATAAACCCATATCCAACATCCGGAATTACAGAATTACCTACATAAAATCCCATTAATTTCAAACTTTATCCACCAATATTTTCTTGGGTCCAAATTTCAGTCGAATCCATCAGTTAAATCTCCTCATATAACCTTAATAAATATCTAAAAATTATCCATTTAACCATAAACATCCCAAATCATCAAAAGCCCCCTTTCCAAAATATCCAAAAATTCAAAAATTCCCAATAATAACAAAAACTCTAATAATGAAAAATCTATTTAGAGGAACTCATAATCAAGGTCTAAGCTTCAGTTTACTAATCTTAGGACTCACAAAAATACCAATTTGGACAAAGCCTAATTTTTCAAGTATAACAAATCGAAAAACTAATGACATAGTAATGTAGAGGAGACTTACGGGATTCCAAAAATATGCTTAGTTGGCCGGAAAGCTTACAATTCCTATATCAACGAGCTCTAATAAGTCTAATAATAGGAATGTTGGTGGTGGAAAGAGTGAGAGCAAGAAAGAGAGAGAGAGACGTGAGTGAGAGAGAATGAGAGTGAGGGGGAGGAGAGTGAGAGGGGGTATATATAATATTAATAATAATAATATAATAATAATAATATAATAATATAATATTTAAATAATATAATGTTAATAATAATATAATATATATAAATAGTAGTTGAGTGTGATTGGTTGATGAATTAATAATTGAAACAGTGAAAAGATGTGCAGAAGGAAAGGACTGTCGGCAGGTGAGTAGGAAGAGAGGAAAAATATACTACTAGGCCTTAAAATTCTCAAATAAAATATTTCTTTTGAACAAAAAATTTTCTTTTCACTCTCAAAATTTTCCCATAGTATTCTTTATTTATTTCCTCCTATAATATCCTCTTTTGAGTCTAAAAATAATCTCTCCCAAAATTATTATCGTCCAAATAAGGGAAAAACTAGGCCTTTAAAATCCTCAAAGATACCTCAAAATCCTTCAAATATTCTCATAATCCATTATTTATCATTAATCAATTCCTATTTACCCCCACTAAATCCTCAATTAATTTTTAGGATGTTACAGGAGAAGTACTTCTGCTCCAGAAGTCCGGTGGGGAAGCCAAAAGCCAGAAGTTAAAAATTTTGACTTCTGGCTTTTGGCTTCTGATGGGCCCCACACCTTTTATTGTTTGTTATTTAATAAAGTGGGTAGGAAAATTAGACTATTAGACCCCTAAAATTTTTAAATAAGATATTTTCTTGTAATATAAAATTTCTTTTTTATCTCCAAAAATTTACCATAATAATCTCTATATTTTCTCCCACAATATCTTCCTTTGAGCTAAAATATAATTTTTTTAATATTATTTTCCTTAAAATAAGGGAGAAACTAAGCCTTTAAAATCCTCAACAAGCCCCAAATTTCACTTTTTCTTTCTAAACTATAAGAATATATGCATATTATATATGTATTATTTAATAACAATAATGCCCTTTTTAGTAATTTTTCATCTAAACTTACTTTTCAAAATAATCATCCAAACATGTTTTAAAAGTCAAATTGAAAAAAAGTCATTTCTAACATTACTAATCCAAACATAAATCACTTCTTACAATCTGACATTTTTCCAAAAGTCCTTCTGAAAAAGTCCATCTGAAAAAGTTCTTCTAAAAAAAAACCAATCCAAACACACTCGATGTGGTCTCCGACGAGAAACGAAAGCACGAGGAATCAGAATCCTTTGTGGAAAACCAGCCTCTATTCTTATTTCCAGCTACAAGATAGCTCCTGAAGCCATGGGAGTGAGTGCCGATATGCCCACGGCGAGGAGCAGCTTCGGCCTCAGCCCGACAATTCCTGGGATCCGATGTCAGAGCGGAGCGAAAAAGGAGATGAAATTCGATACAGGGGAGGAAGAATAGGTCACAATTTCTGGCGAGGAATGCAACACCCAAATTTTAGAAAATAGAAAATAAGAAATTATTTAAGATTTTAGAGATGTAATTAAAATATTAAAAAGTATTGAAAATGAATTTATGATGTTTTAGGCATTTTTAATCATTTTAAGGCTTATTTTCTTTAAGGAACAAAAAAAATAATTAGAAGATAACACTTTATTTGGAGAAAAAAGATAATAAGGATTTATTTAATGTCTTGGGATAGCATTTAGAAATTAAAAAGCCTTATAAATAAATTTATGAGGTCAGGTGTATTTTTAATAATTTTTAAAACTTATTTTATTCATTAATTGAGGGAAAACAGTTAGAAGATGAATTTAAATAAGGGAATATTTAGAACCTTGAGGTATTATTTGATATTTAAAAAGTCTTATAAATAAATTTGAAAATTAAAATATATCTAGAGAAGTTATGTTTGGACAAATCCAGATTTATTTGTAAATGGAAATGGTAAATAAAATTACCATTTAAGGGAAAAATAGAAAATAGAAAATAAAAATGATAATATCTGCCCTTAATTGAAAATATCTTCAGTTGTAAGGGAAGGGGCAAGATGGTAAATCACGCACTAAAAATATCAATTTCTTCTTCTTACTTATATTCTTCCACGTGTTCTTCCCTTTCATTTCACCCTTCTTCCTCTCTCATTCCCGAGTCCTCTCTCTCTGCCTCTCAGTCTCACTCTCTCAATATCTCTCTGGTTCCTCCGTTCCTCTTCATTCTCAGCGATCGCTTGCGACATCGAGGGCCATTTTGCGGCAATATGGAGCTCCCATAATGCATGCAATACCTGATTTAACATCAGGTGAGCTCCCTCTCTTCGTTACTACTCTATATTTTTTTTTATTTAAACGATTTCTGAGGGAGGTCCGATTTTGGGTAAGGGTTTTAGGGATTCTTAAACTTGTCAAGATAAAGCTTGAGATTCGATTTTTGAACCCTTGTGGAAGATTTTGAGTGATGGAGTGGTTTTCGTTAAGTTTCCCCAAATTTCTCCTCCGTGCACTGTTCATCCGCCGTTGCTCTTGATGTATTCTGGGTGTTTAATGAATGAATGCTCAATTAAAAGATGATTAGGAGTAGGTTCAAGTGTATAGGGTGTCTTATATGTGTTTGACCGACTCTCGATTCCTCTGTGTCGCTAGTTTCTGGTTCATCAAGGATCGTGTTTTGTGATTTTGTTGCTAATAATGATAAAACATGTAACGCCTGGAATTTTCCTATTATACTATAACATTTTAATTGAATTATAACCACTTTTTAATGTCAGAAGCCCAAAAATACGTAAAAATTTAAAACTTTTCTTTTAAAACATTAGACCAACCCTCTGTTGGTTGGAATGGGCTTTTCAGACAAATTGAAATAACTTAAAACTCTTTATAAAATAAAGTGGTTAATAAAACAATTAAAAGTACATTAACTCTCTTAAGGGAGTCTATTCATAGTTCCTAATACTTAGGAAATTTAAATCTCTTAATAAATTTATACAATTCTATTTTCTATACTTTCTACTATTAATTTAATAATTTAATTTTACAACATATACAAATAACCTTATTAAAATATTTACTGCCTCTTGCTTTCCAAATTATAATCCTAATTTCTTCGTCTACTCTTCTTCCCAGCTAGCTTCTTTCGACCTGCTAAACTGAAAAATGTTTAGGGAAGGGGGTGAGATTGGAAATCCCAATAGCAGTTTCTTTCATTAACTTATATTATCATGCTAGCATTGACATGTATTAATTTCATAAACCTGAACAAATAAAACAATTATATATACTTCATGCGCTCAATGTTCTACCAACCACTATTAACAATATATTCGTTAACTAGTGGAGGCCTCACCTGCAGGATTTCTCGTTATAACTATCCCGTTATAATATAACTGAACTGGCAAAGGGGGTGCGACCCACCTAAGCCTGGAGTACTCCATAAACTTCTATGCAGGAATTAACAAGGTTTATCACCTTCATGCATAATGTAAACTTGCAACAGATATTACAAAATAATACATGCAATTCTTTTAATGTAATGAAATAAACTGCTACCTGAACTCCAAACTTAATCCTCTACTGTCTCTTTTCCTTTCCACTGACCTCCTCAGCTTATGTCACTATCTATACCTATTTATATGTAATATGTAAATAATGAATTAATATCAATATTTCTGGATAACTATCCAGCGTCTCTCACAGTTCCTAATTTAATTAATACTACCCCATTCTTGATATTAGTGAAAGATTACAGTCTATTATAATTATCTTAACCCCTTTTTAAAATTAAAAGGGTCAATTATACATAATTTATTTTAATTAATAATTCTGATTCTCATTATCCTCTTTTCTGAAATTAACTATAAAGAAAAGTCCCAATGACTTAATCCTATCATAATTAATCTATTAAACATTATCATCCTCTACTATATATGTTAATTCTTTATTCTCTTACCGTATAACTTTAATCGTATTAAAATCACAGCTTACAATTGATTCACTGTTGTCACTGAAAATGTTGTTTAAGAGAACGAAAATAGAATAGAGGTTTTAATTTATTAAATCCAGTCCAACAACCAAACCATACTTAAATTTAGTTTCTAATTCTATCATTACTTTCTACTATTACAAATACAGGGCAATCAGACATAAAATCAGGCACAGAAATAAATCCAAACGTTTAGGAATTTATAAATTTCAACTTAACAGTCCCTGCATAAACTTTAAGATTCTCAATCGAAAGCATCAAATCTTTTAGTTATATAATCCAATACTTATCTAGATAAATTCAATTGTCACAACCTAAATCATACTCCACCATTTAAATATTGCAAGGCTTAAGACCATCTCCAAGTTCAAACTTCAAATGTTCACACAAGTATATCGCTTAATTGGTTTTAAAATAATTACCCAAAATTAAATTACCAAGCTATCCTTATATTTTCTCTTTATTACAAAATCTTAAGAACAACTCAATTCATTCAAGAACACTACCAATTCTTAA
Source organism: Mimosa bimucronata (assembly GCA_037074515.1). Lineage (NCBI taxonomy): Eukaryota > Viridiplantae > Streptophyta > Magnoliopsida > Fabales > Fabaceae > Mimosa > Mimosa bimucronata. Next base: position 5,241,573 of record CM073437.1, read on the forward strand.
TCACATGCAATATCCTTCATACAATTTAGTATTCTCAATTAACCTTTAGAATATTTATAACCTATACTATTATGAACTTAGTACTAAATGGAAATCACATTACAAGACATATTTAATTTATAGAACCTAATAGTTTTCGGACCTCTCCTTATTATCCCAAATTTATTATCTGATTCTGGAACTTGACTTTCCAAACAACAAGCTTAAACTTCTAGACTCTATCGAGCATACTTTAAACAATCCTTAATTAAACTTCTTTACACTCTAATTTTTCTCAAACAAAAACAGCAATCGCATTCTTTCCTTACATCCCTTTTATCCATTAAATTCCTATCCACTCTTTGCTTCTAAATTCCTCTAAAAATATCTCGGCTTCAATTCAAATCATCTGTCTAAATCTTAGTCAAACTCCAAAAGAAAGAAATTAGTCCTCTCACAATTCAAACCCATTTTGTCCATTCTATCATCAACATCATAATACCAATTTCTAACTACTTCATTTTTGTTTAGCCTAATTTCAGAAACTAAACTTCATTTATACTCTTAAAGGTTATTCCTCGCTTCTGTTCACACTAGTATAGCAGAATATAACAAGGAATTCAGTCTAGTTTACATTTCAAATCAAAATCTAATAAGGTCCAGGAACAACCGATTCAGCTTTCTACTTCCTTAACTTAGTTTCTATTAAACCAATATCACCATTTCTAACCCCACAATCCAGAAATACAACTCAAATTATATCTTAAACTAAGACCCAACAAATTCAAAGAATACCCAATTTAATTCCACCTTCCATTACATTTCATCCCTAATAAACTAATATCACAACTTCTCTTCTCTTTACTTATAAACCAGTGGTCAGAGCAACCAAAGATTGGGAATTTCAGCACCTAGAACCTTCAATCAAATAACAATAACACCTTCCTATTTCCTCATCCAATTTATCATCACAACATTTTCCTTTTCCCCTGAACAAAACCCATCTGCCCGAGCCTCCAGGAGACACAGAATTGAACATTCAACAACTCAAGATCCACCATCCATCAGCAACAACCTCAATTTGCATTCCAAAGCAAAATAAAATACCATTAATTCCTTTTTACCCTCCCTGGCTAACAGAAACAGAGAAACAAGAGAAGGAACAAGAACTCCAACTTATCAAATTTACCTATTCTAGCATCTTTCCCTTGGGCTTGGAACATCCATACACCAAAGAAAAACAGAATTACATAACCACCATAGGACTTGGATTCGGTCAGAACAGGGCAGAGAACAGAAAAGAAAATTGAACAACAATTGTTATCTAATCATCATCAAGCAACTTAACAAGTAAATCAAAACCTCAGTCAGAGCACAAATTTGACACCCATTATAGCACCATCGTCGCCTACTCAAGAACAGGGGAAGAAAGAGAACAACCGAAATTCCAAAGATTCCAGAAATTAAGCATGCAAAATCTCATACTCACTTAAACTTACTCCTGATCACATTTAATTAAATTTTTATTCGAATTTTGCCCAAAGATAAACAAGAACAGCGTCGGAACAGTGGAAGGGGAAGAAGAAATTTGGGGAATCTGAATCCAAACCACTCAATCACGCAAAATCTTTTACAAGGTTTGCTAATCGAAGCCTAAATTTCGATTTTATGGATTCAGAAGCTTCAAAACCCCTGAAACCCGAATCAATTTACCCCTCTCAACCTTACTCGAATCGGAATAAAGAAGAAGAAAACGAAGGAGAAAAGGCTCACCTAGGCTTAGAGTGTTATAATCCACCCTCTCGAGCAACTCACCGCCTTCGATCGTCGCCCCCTACCGCTGCTGAGGCTCGGAGAAGCAGAGAAAATCGGTGAAGGAATGAGGAACAGGGAGAGATGAGACGAGGAAGGAGACAGAAATGAGGTGGAATAGAGGGAGGGAGGGAGTATATATGAAGGGACACGTGGAAGGCTTAGACTTAAAGAGGAGACTGATATTTTTTTGCAAGAGCTATTTTACTATCTTACTCTTCCCTCTATAATTGAACATATTTTCAACTAGGGGCAGATATTGTCTTTTTCATTTTCTATTTCCTATTTTTCTCTTAAATCATAATTTTATTTATCATTATCATTTAGAAACATACTTAAGTTTGTCCCCAAAATAATTTCTCTATATATGTTTTAATTTCTAAATTTATTTATAAGACTTTTTAAATAGTAAACAATACCACAGGATTCTAAATATTCCCTTATTTAAATTTATCCCCTAACTATTTTCCTTAACTAATAAAGAAAATAAACCGTAAAAATTATTAAAAATACAGCTGACCTCATAAATTTATTTATAAGACTGTTTAATTGTTATATGCCTTGCCAAGACTTTAAATAAGCCCTTATTATCTCTTTTCCCCAATTTAAGTTTTTATCTTCTAATTATTTCTCTTTATTTCTTAAAGAAAATAAACCTTAAGATTATTAAAAATGCCTAAATACCATAAATTCATTTTTAATGCTCTTTAATATTTTTAATAATATTCTAAAACCTTAAATAATTCTTTATTTTCTATTTTCTAAAATTTGGGGTGTTACAAAGCATGTTCTTCTTTCCTTGCCCTGCTCTGTCCGTTGAGTTCCTTGTTTCTTTCCCTATTCTTCTCTGTTCCTGTTCTTGCTTGGCTGGTCGAATTCTTGCTTTTGTTCCTTGAATTTGTTCCTCTGTAATTTTGTCTCTACCTATGATGAAGAGGATGAAATTTATGCTAATTGTATCTGGTTGATGTTATGTGAATTTAGAGTTGTTCAATTTTTTTTCTGGTGGGGCTGGCTGATAGGTTCAATGGCAGGAAAAGGGGAAATTTTGTAATATTTTATCGTATGTAAATTGATGTTTAACTTGAAATGAAGTTGTTGTAATTTTGTTCTGTTTGGTCGAGTCCAGTAGGGGGGATTTTGAAATTTCTATCTCTCTGTTTTGGTTCAGTTTTTCTAGGATTAGGGAGATGTTCATGATAATGAAATGATTATAGGAGCTAAGATGTTTCTAGGAATAAGTTTTCTAAGAGTAGATGAATTGAAGTATGGATTTGGAAGTTGAGTTGCTTCTTTCTTATTTTGTTTTGTTCTGAGGCATTAAATCTAATTTGTAATTTCTGTTTTGAGGTTTCTAAATAGTCAATAAGTGATTAAGACTTCTAATTGATAACAATTAGTATAGTTTGAATGAGATTGATTGTGGTAGGTTGATTATTAAGGGTTGCTTCCATATGATATATATATGGTTTAATTGATGTTTGATGGTGGAATACAGATGAGATGAGTGATTGTAAGTGATGAGAGAAAATGATAGAAATAGAAGTGAGACTTATCATGATTTTGTAGGATTGAATCTGATCGTTGTCACTGATTTAAGGTTCTTAAACATTACATAAGTATTTTACAATGTTTATGGATGGTTGGAGGTTTATGACTCAGTATTTTAAATGCCTAATAGTTATACTTGGTGTTAAGAGTTCAGAACCTGAAATAGAAAAGTATACATGAGGTTTTAAGATTTCTTTGATATGATGCAAGTGAATTAAACATGTAAACCACACTTGAAATATGTTTACAGGCTCCTAAGTGGGTTATGACTATTAATGAAGTCTCTTGCTTTCCTTCTTTGTTTAGATAGCTTCTTGAGAAGCCTAAAATTGAGGGTTACCATAAATGATTTTTGTTTAGTTTATCAGGTGATATCTAAAGGAAATTATTACAATTTCTCATCAAATAAAGTAAGTAGATGGAGGATGAAATTGGAAATCATAATTCCCTGTTTTAATATGAGTGGAATGTAGGTAAAATAGGAAAGGGCAATAAGTTGGTGTATGAGTCTTTGGGAAACACTGTTCTTGAATATGGAAGTTTCAAGTGAATAAATTAATTAGAGATTGGACAATAAGGATTTCTAGACTTGAAGAGTTTGTAGTTAGGATTAGTAATGTTAAGGATTCTAAGTAAATAAAAGGTTGTAAATGTAAGTGTTAATGGGTATTTACATATGTGGTTGTGAGGTTCTTAATGAATCAAAGTAGACATTTTGTTTTACTTAATAAGTTGATCCTTATGTAACAATGAGTGATGTATAAGACAAGGAAGAGGAAGTAATAAATTTTAGTTGAGAAGTTAGAAAGCAAGTTTGAGCTGAAATTGAAGATTTTTGTGATAAATAGCTGTAGTTTGTTATTTTGGATATAAAGATTTGATTTAGTTATGAGTGTGGCTTAAGCTAACAAAGAATGGAGTTAAGAACTTTGTTGGGCATCCTTTGATGAGGAAGTGCTATTGTATAGGTTGCTGTTTATGTTTGAACTACCAAGAAATATTCTGAAATCATTAGAACTTATTCAAAAGTTTGAATTTAATGATAGTTCGATGTTTTGGTGTTCTGAAAGTAAAGGTTTAAAGGGTAGAGAAATAAGCATCAAGTCTGTTTGGGGTTAAAGATCATCATCATCATCATCATCATTCTAATTATGTGATGTATATAGAATGTAAGTCTGGAAATGGTTTTGAGATTTATGATGGAAATGAAATATGCTGGAAGTATTTGTTAATAGTTGTGATTGACTACTAGGAGTTTCCAGTAATCGAGTTGTGATTAATGGGTACAAAGGTGTAGATGATCAGGGAGATTGGTGAATATAAAAGTATAGGAATTAAAATATATGATAATGTTCGATAGTTGGGAGATCGATTTTTACTAGGAAAGATGCTTAAGCAAATGTAAAGAAGTTAGTTTTTTTTTAATAGTATAAATGTTAGATAAATGATTTTAAAAGATTCAAATTGATTAAAGAAGGAAATTAAGATTTCTAAGTATTTGTGTTATGGTTGTTTGGTGTGTTCTAATATTTAGAATTTTAGTTCATGCTTAAGTCAAGAGAAAATGATATTTAATGGGGGTTGTTTATTGTCATGGGATGTAGTTGATCGTAATAGAATTTTTAGAAATAGAAGCTTGACTTTAAATTCCTGATTTGGGTTTTCTTTTAACGGTCAAACTTATAATTATTAAAATGTGCTTTAGAGTAATTGATTAATTATAAATCCTGCTAGAATTGGATATCGATCATGTGTGAAGTGAACGGGCTTGATTTACATTTATTGATTGATTGATTCGTCAATTTTGTAATAAATATGAAGTAAATATATATATAGATGTGTAATCGACTGAGGTCTTTAAATAATGATTTTATGAACACTATTAGTCAAACATTGAGAATAAGAAAGTTTAATATAGGTAAATTATCAAAGTAATATCTGATAGTCAAGATCCTAATTAAGTTTGGATAAATTATAATTTAAAATGAAAAGACTTGGGTAGTATTAAGTATATTAGGACCAAGAGAGACGCTAAATAATTATATAGAAGTTTAGGTATTAATTTACTATTTATATTAAATGTTAATAGGTCTTGACAGTAATATAAGTTGAGAAGGTCAATGGAAAGGAAAGGAGCAGATAAGGACTAAGCTTGGAGTTCAGGTAACAGTTTATTTCATTACATTAAAAATTGCATGTATTATTTTGTAATATCTGTTGCAAGTTTACATTATGCATGAAGGTGAAAAACCTTGTTAATTCCTGCATAAAAATTTATGGAGTACTCCAGGCTTAGGTGGTTCGCTACCCCTTTGCCAAACCAGTTAGTTATAGCTTTAAATGCTATAACGAGAAATCCCGTAGGTAGAACTTCCACTAGTTAACGAATATATTGTTATCAGTGGCTGGTAGAAAATGTAGCGCAGGAAGTATGTATAAGTGTATTATTTGCAAAGGTTTATAAAATGTATACATGACAATGCATGCATAAAAATTTTCAGTTAACGACATAAACTGCGTTGAACTGCTGTTTTTCAGAGAAGCTGTAATATAGTGAGATGGTTGAGATAAGGCAGGAGTGCTGGAAGATGACTAGATGAATAAATTAAATTTATGTTTTGAGAAATAAAGGTTATCTGTATATGATGTAAATTTAAATTATTAATAGTGGAAAGTATAGAAAATAGAATTATATAATTTTAAAAAGGGATTTAAATGTCCCAAGCTCTATGAATTGAAAATAGATACCCTAAGAGGATTAGTATACTTTTAATTGTTTTATTAACTGCTTATTTTTATAAAGAGTTTTAAATTGATCCAATTTGTCTGAAAAGCCCATTCCAACTGATCAAATGTTGGTTTAATGTTTTAAAGAAAAAGTTTTAAATTTTCCGTATTTTTGGGCTTTTGACATTGAAAAGTGGTTATAATTCAATTAAAATTGCTATAATATAATAGAAAATTTTAGGTGTTACAAGGAAGAACAGGCCACACGTGTCGTTGCTGAACATTGAACATTAAAGAAGCAAAAAAGAAAAAAAATAAGCAAAGACCCAGTCAAACATACATGCGTCCTTGCCTACAAAGCACATTTAATGACGTGGCCGAGTGACATGTCCACATGTGGCTGTGACCTAATGGCCGTTAACAACTTCTGACGGTATTGGCCAATTTGTTAGATTTTAAATGCTAACAGGCGTACAAGATACTTTTTATTAATACTTGTGCTATATGATACTTGTGCAATAGTTCATTGGTCAAAATGATATTTAATCCTTTACACTTTTGCCCTCCTTATAATTAACAAAAGAAAAGGAGCAAACTCACTCACTCACTTTCAGTAAGTTGAACGAATTGAAGGCGCTGGGAAGAGCACTCACCAAGAACATGAAGACACAACTTCATCCATCATCTATCTTCATCCACCTTCCATCATGCGAAGAATCAACTTGGATTTATCTCTTCAATTTCCCATGTTTGTTAGGAATGTGATTTAGGATAAATGTTTTTTTTTTAAAAAAGTAAAAATTTTCCATAGAAATCCAATTTTGGATGAATGTTTGAGTATAAAAGACATATTTATGTGCAAATTTTAGTGATTTTTTTTTGAATTTATGATGTAAGTTGGTTTCTCATTTGTTGTTCATGGGGGTTTGTGTTGGTGCTATGTTTGAGGGTATATGTGCTCCATTTTTCCGTCCAAAAACAGGGGAAATCAAAAAAGGTTGAAGCTTTTCCGGTTTCCACGTCAGTTAAAAATATATGTTGTCGTCAGATGCTCAAAGGGTTGTCATCGCAGGTCATTCAGTTGTGAATAACAAATTTTTGGAAGACAGTTACAATTTTGAATGAATTTTATTGGGGATGAGTTTTGTGTTCTGTTATTTCATTCTAAGACAGTGGTGAGCTAAAATGTCTAAGCTTTGTTGGGTTACCACCGGTGTGTTGGTTTGTAATAAGGTGTTTTAATGAAATTGATAAACAGTTGTCACAGATGCTCTTTTAATTGTTATATTTGATCATTTACATGTGAATAACAATGTGTAAGGTGTAACAATCGCTACCTAATTATACTTTTTAATACATTTTAAATTACCATTTAACAATTACAAATTATTTATTGACTAACTATGTTAGAAAAGTATTCAACTTAGTAAAACCACTAACATAGTTAGAAAATGATTTTTCATAATTTTAAATAATTTACAATTTATTGTCTAACCATGATAGAAAATAATGTTTCTACTAAAGAATGTCTATCATGGTTAGAAAAGATTTAACGTACTTTAACCAAATTATCCATGTTAGAAAAGAATTATTCTAAACAGTGTAAACGGATTAACATGGATAATTAAATCTCAGCCCATCATTTAAATAAATCAATTAGTAAATTTTCAATAATAAATATTTTATAATAATAATTAAAATAACATCCAAAAGCATTAATACTTATAACAACTCACACAATGTTCATATTCAAACTTGGAATTTAATCGTTCAATGATAATTATCAAATGATAAAGCCCATTGAACAAGGACCGGTCCAAAAGGAATAATTAACCGTCAAATAAACCAACATTTGCTAATATTAAAATCTTTAGTTTAAAATAAACAACAAACTTAAAAGTGAGCGGAAGCAAATTTAAATGCAACATGTCCCTAAATGTGGCAATAATCTCTGACTCTTCAGTCCAGAGGCTCACAAGTTTAGTGAGGTATTTCCGGATCCTTCCCTTGGTTTCCTACTGGGTTGCTAGGACCTGTAAAAATAAGATAGAGTGGGGTAGACCCAGGTAACCACTAACTGCTCGCCTAGGTGCGGTGTGTGTCAGCAAGGTGTTCAGTGGAATATTACTAAGTATAACTGAATTGAAAATATGAGGCAGTTATCATTTAAATGCATGATAATATCATAACATATAGTCCCACATAAATTATTTTCATGTAACAATTCCTCAAATCACACTTAAAATCACATATTCACATTCATATATTATAATCCAATACTTAGATAAATAAAACCAAACAATTAATAACACCGATGTTATACAGTTCAGTAGGGACTCACAACCCTCGCCTGAGACCGGGGGCGATCTTCCCAATTCGTCTTTCCGTTTTATAATATTTAGTCCTTGTGGGCCAACAAGGAACCTCACTGCGCGATGGCATTATATTTATTTATTTATTCGGTGTTCTCACAATCAGCACAACAGGTCATAAATGTACACATCCAACTTATGGCACAAAGTCCAGTCCAGAAATTCTCAGATTTAATCATACAGATATCTTTAATAAATACTATAATTTCCAAAACATACAAGTTCACATCTTCATGCCATTTAAAAATACATACTCCACCAAACGTTTATATTATAAAATAATTCTTCAAATTCCTGTTCCATAGAAATTACAAAAATTCAAGTTCCAAAAACTTACTAACCCACACACACAAAAACAAACAGAAGTAGTTACCTGCAGCTTGCACTAATTTCACAACAGTACAGTTTTCCCCCTTGTGCTATTTGACACCACTCAAATTCAGTAAAATAAATATAAGCTCTTGAGACTTCCACTACCTCAAACCCTAGCCTAAGTCTCTCCCTATTTCTCTCTTTCTCTCAATTACGTTAGAATTTGTATGTTCATGTGAATTGTGAAATCTTGTTCGCGTAGTCCCTATTTATATACATGCAAAAATAATAAAAAATTGATATGTGTTTAAATGGTGGTGGTCGTGCACTATATATATTATATACATATTATAATAAATGGTGGTGAAATGGTGGTGAAACCACCATCAGTGTGTGCGCATGCCATTTAATGCACTAAGTGCACTAATGTGCGTTTCTACTATACATATATAATATTATATATATACTAAAACAATATCATGCCCAGCAAACCACATGGTGGGATATCTGTGTGTGCACTAAAGATTAAATAACTATTGATATATATATATATATTTGTAAATACACATATACACATATTTAAGATATTAAAACACTCAATTTTAACAAGATAAATCATAATTTCCCCAAATTAATTATTAAAATAATAGATAAAAATCACTAAACAAAATTAATTTTTTTTTAGGATGTTACATAAGGTTCTTTACCATTATGTAATTTCATTCCCTTGTTAATATCTGCTCTTTACTTGGAACCTTTTAATGAAGTTGTAACTGTGTAATTTGAATTTGTAACTTTATGATGTAAAGTTAGGAAGAGGTGCAATATCTGTGTGCCCTAAGTATGAACTATATATGCATACTTATGCAGATATATTGCGTTATGGAAATAATTCGGATGGTTAAGCCAGATCTTTTAGATTGAATTGACGATAAGGAGAAATGTATTTATTGGTCAAAAGTACATTTGCAGGCTGATGCTTAAGTATTTTCTTTGGTTTTTTTTTATCAAGCGTGCTCGTTGTATGCTTAAGTATGGTACTATCCTTTGTAAGGATTATTGTGGTGTCCATATTCAATCATGGTTATAGGCTTGGGCTGGTTCGAAGTATGATGGAGGGTACACGATGCCAAAGTGTTCCAAGGATGGTATGTGTGACATCAAGGTTGAATGTCTCTGGTGTCTCATCACACACAAGAACAACTTACATAGTCACAATGTCATTTCTAGGGTAAAAGACAGCATCTTAAGGAGGAAGAAGAAATAGATGTTGAGCTTTCACAGTGACAATATATTTAGTCACAATAACTGTTGAGTTTCATAGTGATACTGTATTTTTGGCAATAGTTAGAAAGTCATGAGACTAGTTGACAAGTTGTATAAATTATTGATATTAACAACTTATGGTTATATGATAACAAGTTTTTGTGTCGCAACAACCTTTTGGACTATTTGTAACAATTTTTTGACCATGCTTAACAAGTTGTTAGGCACTAGTCACAAGGCATTTGATTTCTTTAATGTTGCATTATAGCACATGTATAACAAAACGGGGATTGCCTTCGTGACAACTTTTGGGTTGTCCGTAAAACTTCTTGGCCTTCCGTAACAAGTTAATGAGCACTAGTCACAAGGTGTAAAAATTTTGGTTATAACAACATTTGGGCTGTTTGTATCAACTTTTTGACCATGCGTAACAAGTTATTGAGCACCAATCATAAATCATTTAATTTCTTTAATGTTACATTTTAGCACAAGTATGACAAAATGGGATTGCAATCGTGACAACTTTTAGGCTTTCTGTAACAACTTCCTGAACTTCCGTAACTAGTTAATGAACACCACTCACAAGTCTTATAATTTTAGCACCACTTACAGGCCTGATAGTAAGAAGTTTTTTGTTCATATGTATGCAACAAACATATTACATGCTTCTCTGATATACTCGCTATCTTCTTATTCACCCTGCACATGAACATTGTCATTCACAAGTAAATGACCAGATATAATAACTAAATGAGTATCTGTGACAACTTTTTATCAATTTAATGAAAACACCTTATTAAATATCGACACACTGGTGGTAACCCAACAAAGCTTAGCCTTTTAGTTCACCACTGTCTTAGAACGAAATAACAAAGCACAAAACCCATCCCTAATAAAATTCATTCAAATTATATTTCACAAAGTTGTTATTCACACAATTGAATTGAATGACTTGCGAAAACAACCCTTTGAGCATTTGATGACAATACATTTTTTAATTGACGTGGAAACCGAAAAAGCTTTAACGTTTTTGGATTTCGCCTGTTTTTGGACAAAAAACAGAGCATATACACCCCAAAATATAGCACCAGACCAAACCCTCATCAACAATAAATGAGAAACCAACTTACTTAAGTACAACAAAAAATCACTAAGGTTTGTATATAAATATGTCTTTTACATTCAAACATTCATCCAAAATTAGATCTCTATGGAAAACTTTTACTTTTGTTTTAAAATATTATTCTTAAATCACGTTCCTAACAAATATGGGAAATTGATTTTCTGAACATACAGCTAGTGGAAGAGATATATCCAAGTTGGGTCTTCACATAATGGAAGGTGGATGAAGATAGATGATGGATGAAGTTGTGTCTTATTTTTTTGGTGAGTACTCTTCCTAGAGCCTTCAGTTCATTCAGCTTACTGAGAGTGAGTGAGTGAGTGAGTTTGCTCAATTTCTTTTATTAATTATAAAGAGGGCAAAAGTGTAAATTGACTTTGAAATATAATAGAAATAAGGATCATTGGGACCCTACTTTAATTTTATCATTTTATGGAACATCTCCTATGTTAAGTGTCCTACAAGCTACTCCAAATTAATTTTTCCTATATATATTTTACCCAAATTTCTTTTGACCACGTACCCAAAATTATTTGAAACAAGTAAAATCAAACGATCACTAATAGTATAGCAATTCACGCTCAGTTGAGATTTACAAGTTACAACCCTTCGGTAGGAAAAATAAATAATTAAATAAATAGTAAATGAAACAAAAGAAAGGAAACACGTGGCTCACTCAAAAGCTTCTTCGCACTTGCAATTGCAACGGTAAGAAGCGGCCCAGCCCAGATGGGAGAACTGTATGTTTAATTCCCACAGACCTGGCGCTAAATCTAAAACCCTAAACCCTACAAGACAACACAAGAACCAACCTTCTCTGCAAAAACCCACTTCCCTCTTTCTTCTTTCCATGGCTTACGTGAGAAGCAGGGCCAACCCACTCCTCACCACCACCCTCCCTTACTTCCTTACATGGCGAACCTTTGGTTTCCGCACTGTTTGCTCTGGACGCCTCGGTTTTTCAACTCAATCCCAGCTCGATCATGACCCTCCCGTTGCTGCAACCAAGGTCCTGGAAGTCTTTAAAGAGGAATTTGAAATAGGATCGCGGTTGATTACGCTTGAAACTGGCAAGATTGCTCGATTCGCCAATGGTGCTGCTGTCTTGGGTATGGGTGAGACCAAGGTTTTGTCAACAGTTACCTCCGCTAAAGGAGATGCTGGTCGTGATTTCTTACCCCTCACTGTACGTTTTTTACTCGCTCATTTACGAGTTTCATCTTCTCACTCCCATTTCTATTAATCCTCCACCTTTCCACAGAACTGGACTGCCATATTAATGCGAACACGGAAACAAAGTTGCTTACGTAAATATGATCTGTTAATTTCATCATGAGAGAGTGGTTATTCTGAAACGCAGTTAATTTGGGAGTGGGATTCTTTGGTTCAAAGTCATAATTACATCTTCAGAAAATAACCATGCCCCGGTGACTCGCCCACTTGCAAATAACTTGGAACTTTCAAAATCAATGCGAAGGCTCGACTATTCACAATACATGAGCTTTCTCACTTGTTCCTAATATCCCATGTCATTTATGGAGGAGTTTGATGTAACAGTTCCTGGGCACATTCGATGTACCAGGTCACTCATGCATATTAATCAGAAAAATCATACATAGTTACACAATTGTGTCCTTTCATACGGATAATTAACACACGGGCTTGCTTTATCCCTTTATTAATGAATACATATGCACCTGTGTGCCTATTTTCCCTATATGCCTATACGGCTGTTCACTGTTTCATACCATGTGAGTAAGTAGAGCTCTATATTCCTCTTGGGTTTCCCAGAACTTTTCCAAATTTTCACTCGCTCTCCACAGCTTCTTGGTCAGTCTCTTATTTCCTAAATATTGCCATCTTTAACGTCTTGGTTGCTACATTACGATTCATGCATATTATGACTGGAAAGTGAATCAAAGCTGGAAGTTTCTCTGCTGTATATACAATTGAATAAATTGAATTTGAAGATACAACGGGAACATTCCAGCTCTAACGTATTTGTTTGATAAAAAATACAAGAGCTGTCAACTTTGATAGAATACAAAGATCACTGTCTGGAATGAATGCTACTTGCAGCAAGGCATATATCATCTAAGCCTCTATACTGAAAAACAGAGTCCTTATATTGTTGGCTATACATCATTGCGTTCCGTTTTTAAATGAATAAAAATAGAAATCCAGGGCCTTTCTTGACACCCTTTCTACTTATATGCATTGGAAATCGTTTGTTGCTTTGTCTCCATCTTATTTCATTCCATGTTAATGCTTATAATTTTTCACTTCTTATTAGGTTGATTATCAAGAAAAGCAGTTTGCCCAAGGCTTGATTCCAGGTACATACATGCGGAGGGAAGGTGCCCCAAAGGAACGCGAACTTTTGTGTGGTCGCATTATTGACAGACCAATTCGACCATTATTTCCTGCTGGATTTTATCACGAGGTTCAGGTATTTTGCTGATCAATCAATTATTGTTTGTGAACATTACATCCATTTACTCTCCACTAAAGATAATATCTTTTCTCCTAGGTAATGGCAAGTGTTCTTTCTTCTGATGGAAATCAAGATCCCGATGTACTGGCAGCTAATGCTTCATCTGCTGCTCTTATGTTGTCAGATATCCCTTGGGGCGGCCCCATAGGAGTGGTTCGTATTGGGAGAATAGGCGGGCAATTTGTTGTAAATCCAACCATGGACGAGGTAGCTTTTAACGTCTATTGTGTCTTTGGTTATTCACAAATTTAAAAGGTTTGGAAAATGTCCCTTGTTTCATTGCCATTGTTAACATACATAGCATTATGCTGATTCGTTTCGTACCGTTGTAAATGCAATCAGGTTAACATACATAGCATTTTGGTTATTCACAAATTTAAAAGGTTTGGAAAACGTCCCTTGTTTCATTGCCATTGTTAACATACATAGCATTATGCTGATTCGTTTCGTACCGTTGTAAATGCAATCAGGTTAAGTGGCCTGGGTATTTTGCATTATTGCTCAATATCCTCATATAACGAATATCTAGATTCTAGAAGACTAAAACAAGCAAGAAAAACCCATCAGATCAGTAAAGCTTGTCAATTTCAATGCAACTCAACTAGAGAGACCCACAAGAATAGCATTAGCTGTGCGTTTCAAAGAAGTTAAAAGTACCACTTTATTTCTCTGTAGAGGCATATGCCAAATTTTATGCTTGAAACTTTTGGCTTTCCTCCTCCACTATATGCTCTAAATAACAGCATAATCACACACCGGTGAAGAGCTTTGGCCTTTCATTGGGAAAAAAATTTTTGCCAATAAAATCTTCTGTATGAATGGATGCAATAAGAGAAACACATTACATACACTGGGAGTGAGAACTTCATGTCATTCGCAAGCTCTTTTCATCGAGAACATCAGGAAGGACCGTAATTTGTGGCGTTGTTAATAAGTATACTTGATTGATTGTTTCAATGCCTTTGCCATTCTCTGATTGGCTCTCTTTGTGTTACTGCAGCTAAATTTTAGTGATCTGAATTTGGTGTATGCCTGCACAAGGGACAAAACTTTGATGATTGATGTGCAAGCTCGTGAGATATCTGAGAAAGATCTAGAAGCTGGATTAAGGCTGGCTCATCCTGAGGTAACTCCAGAAGTTGTTATTTGCCTGCCTTTTTTGGTGATTGATAGTTATTGAGATCTGTTTCCTCTAATTGTTCAGGCAGTTAAATATATTGAGCCTCAAATCAGACTTGCTGCTAAGGCCGGTAAATCTAAGAAGGAGTACAGATTGTCTATGCTTTCAGACAGTACACTGGAGAAAGTCAGAAACTTGGCTGAAGCCCCTATTGAATCTGTTTTCACTGATCCTAATTATGGAAAGGTGTCCTTACATGCTCACTTTTTCTTCACTTGCTTTGCTTTTCTTTTATTGGAAGTTATTTTTATTACTCTGTCGCGATGCTTATGATTTGTTTTCAATTTACCTCCAGTTTGAACGTGGGGAGGCACTGGATAAGATCACACAAGATGTACGAAGAGTCCTTGAAGAAGAATGCGATGAAGAAAGCTTAAAAGTTTTGTCAAAGGCGGTGGACACAGTGAGGAAGAAGGTATGAACGCCTTAGAACAAGCTAAGATATACCATGAGTCCCTTTTAGTAAGTGCTGTTGCATTTTTGTACATGCAGTCTGTGCCTGTATATTGGTTGACATGCTCTCAGCCATATTATTAACATATTGTTTTGTGTTGCGAAAACTCTGTCTGTATTATTGACTGTTGCCTCCTTAGTTACATAGAAAACATGGATGCTTCAGATTTTAGAACGGCTGGTGCACTAGTGTGAGATATTAACCAACATGTTTTGGACAAAACTAGATGCATATGTCAGAAGTACTTCCCAATTGTTTTATCCTGTATTGCCAGTTCATACATGACGGGGATGCGGCTAAGCCATTGTTTGGAGTTGGGTTTGATATGGCTTAACTACTGGCCCTGCAATTTCCTAAATAATACATAATTAAAAGATTGATACTTGACACCTATTCCATTAATAAACCTTCCATGTATTCTTGCCATTGACTTGTGTCCATGGAATAGCATAGCTTTCTGGTTTATGGGTCATTAAGTTTGTGGGCTCAAATCATTTTGGTCGTGACATTAGTGTGTTTATGTTAAGCAGTTACCAAACAATCAATCAATTAATTTAATAAAGAAGTTTAAAGTAGTATTGAAAAAGGCACATAAAAAAATTCACCCCATTAAAAAATTAGTTGTATCAATAATTAGTAATTCATTCTAAATATTCCATTTTTAAGCCATTTAATGTTCATTTTTTAAAATTTAGTTTACATCTATGTATAATTGCTATATATTGAATTTTACACATGCTGCCTAATTGGTAAAATCTCCTTTAGTTACTTGTTGATGTACATGATCATAAAATATAGGTTGTTCGAAAAAGAATTATTGCAGAAGGATTTAGAGTTGATGGGCGACAGCTTGATGAAGTTAGGCCTTTGTATTGTGAAGCCGGAAATTTACCCATTTTGCATGGATCTGCACTTTTCTCTCGTGGAGACACGCAGGTGTTAATTATACTTGATAGGTTTTGAATTCTGTTACTTTTGTGCCATTTTTTACTAGGAATGCAGTAGACTGGGTGGTTAGTTTCTGCACCCTTGATCAACCACCACCTTTTTGCAGGAAGGTAGTGGGTGACGAAAGGAGGTTTTCTGAAGCTATTGAGCTTGTAATCTCTTTTGATTTATTGATCAGTATTTCATTGAAATTTTTTTGTAATTTTTATTATTGAGTTTCTGTCATAATGTGATGGTTTTAATTCTGAGTTACCTGTGAAACAGGTCCTTTGCACAGTAACTCTTGGAGCACCTTCAGATGCTCAACGCTTGGATTCTTTAGTGGGCCCTCCAACAAAGCGATTTATGCTTCATTACAGTTTTCCACCCTTCTGTACAAATGAAGTTGGTAAACGTACTGGATTGAACAGGCGTGAAGTTGGACATGGTAAATAAGTCATACTTAAATTTTTTGTTACAAATTCAATTATGGATACATCTGCCACGAAGTTCTCCACTTTTTTTGCAAATTGACAAGATCTCATTGTAGCCTTTTCTCTATATATATAGTTTAAATTTTTTAATGAAGAGAGAATTCATTGAACTGAATGGAGAGTATTACCTTCAAGTAGATTCTTTGAGTCAAGTGAGCCTTCCATTTCCTTTGAAGATCGCCCAGGGACGCCTTTCTGAAGAAACTTTTATCTGAAATCCACATATAGGACACAGAATTAGTTTTAGATAAGAAGTGGTGAAAGATACTGGTATATGATTAACTTACTTTCTGTATATTCATAATACCTAACAGAAAATTCTATATTGATGATGCTATTATATGTCATTCCCATAATGTCCTCTTGGTTAAATAAAAATATGTTGGCCCTAGGAATCTCGGATTTCATCTTTTGAAATCTAATTGGATAGGCGGCACTGGATCCTAGTGCATAATTTTTGGCTGTTGTTGACTAAGTAACAAATCCATGATGAGTGCTTTTCTGTTTGCCTTATATAGGTTGTGGCTATAGTTCTGTTTTAGCTTTAGTGGTGTTGTTAGGCTTTTAGCTGCCTATCCAGTGCTCTGGGATGCAGTGTGGCAGATATAAGGAGATAGAAAGAGAGCACTGTTGATATATCTGTTGATGTCAGTCATCTTTGGTGAGTGTTGGTCTAAGGTATTGGCTTATTGAGTAATGTTCGAGAATATATCAGAAAACTATTTGTAAGCCTAGCCTTTGCCTGACAGATTAAACTTTTTAGTTGAATTGGTCCTTGACATGGTTATATGTTCTGCTATGTTTATCATTCTTTGCTGCATTGCAGGAACTCTTGCTGAGAAAGCTCTTCTTGCTGTATTACCCCCTGAAGATGATTTTCCATATACTGTTAGAGTCAACTCAGAAGTCATGGCTTCGGATGGTTCAACATCAATGGCAACAGTCTGTGGAGGTACTCTGTCAATCCAAAAAGTTGTAGCATAAGTGACTTCAATTGAAATGGTTAATTCAGGTTCTAATCTTTACAAGTGGTATCAATTACATAATACATAGTACATTTCTTGCTGATGATGGTTGAACTGGTAGCCTAATCATGACATTTTGTTCGTAACTTTTGTTGAAGATGATAAATGTGAGTGAAGAACTTGTGGGAGACAATTTCTGTGGTTGACTGTTGGAGAGTTTTCCCTTCTGTTGTAGTAGGAAATCAATCTATCTTGGAATGTTTCTGTGTAAATGTATTGTGGTTCACTGCACATTGGGGTATTATGAAATGTGGTGTTCATATTTGAGTGCCACTTATGACATGATTGTATCTTCCATGCACTTAGAAAATTAAACCTAATTCCACTATTCTGAATATCAAACCACGAACTGTCCAACCACAGGGCAGATAGTACTATCAATTGGCTAAATCCTTGTTTATGTGGATTTTTTCATGGACATTTCAACTTCAATGTTTTAAGTTTTTAAGTGAAGATTGAAAGCTCATGGTTAGTTTTTAATATCATAACCTTATTTTTTGTGACTTTTTTGACGCATGTAATATACCTAATATCTATCGTTTAGTCTATTTGGAATTCTAATTGAATTGATGCTCATGATACTCATCTCTGACATATTTTCTTTCTCTATTGTAGGTAGTATGGCCCTTATGGATGCTGGCATTCCAGTTCGTGAACATGTTGCTGGTGTTTCTGTGGGTCTTGTTACTGAGTTTGATCCAATCAGTGGCGAAATAACAGATTATCGTATATTGACTGATATTTTGGTATTTTTCATGACTTGTTGAGTTTCTTCTGTTAAAGTTGGTTTTCTTAGCTAGATTGAAGCATACCGTTTTCTAATCCCCCCAAGCCGCATTTTATTTCTCTTTTTTGGTCAAGTTTTCAGTACCCATTAAGGAAGTGTATGATTCGTTGGTTTTTTTTTTTAATAGCTATATCTAGTCATAATTTAAAAATTGTATGATTTGCCAATCTTTGTCATCCTTCCACACATTGATTTTCTTAAAATAAGTGTTCCTTTGGTCAAAGGCCAGAATTGATGCAAATTTGTTGTGATCTTTTTAGAGAAATTAGAAATTTGTTATATGTGAAGGTCTTCCTAATTTAGCTTTCTGGTCTCTTAATTATAACTTCCAGATATTGTTTTGTTGGTTGCATAGTTGTATAATTAACATCAGCTTCAAATGTTATTCTTTATCTATTCCCCTTTACAAACAAAAGTTTGTGTTTGTATTTTTTTAAGCGGAAGAAAATGTTGAAAAAAAATGAAGTATTGTTTTTGTGGAAGAATATTAAATTTTATATATTCCAAGGGCTTGGAAGATCATTTGGGTGATATAGACTTCAAGATTGCTGGAACTCGAAAAGGGGTTACTGCTATTCAGTTGGATATAAAACCTGCTGGAATTCCTCTAGATATCATATGTGAATGTTTGGAACCTGCCCGTAAGGCTCGTTTTCAGATCATTGACCACATGAATCAGGAGATTAATGCACCTCACACTCAGACTGATAGAAACTCTCCACGGCTAGGTTTGACATCTTTTCCTCTCCCTTTTTGGCATTTTTGAATCATGTTTTCTAATCTCATGGTAACTTCCATGCTTGAAATATATTATTTTTGATGCAGCTACCTTAAAATACAGCAATGATGCTCTTCGCAACTTGATTGGGCCACTGGGTGCTGTTAAGAGCAAAATTGAAGAGGAAACAGGTTCATTTAGCTTTGAACTGTGTATCAAAATTTTTTCAACATGTTTTTAGTAGTTTTACTTTTAAAGTAGTTTTTGTGGTTCATATTTCTTGTTGACTGTTATTCTATAATCCAAGACCTGGGAGTTCTTGTATGATGTATCATATTTCTTTTACTCTCATGGTCAGCCTTTCTTCATATCTTTTGTATTTATTTATTTCAGTTGTTCAATGTGGTTCTTTTGGTATATCCTTAGACTTCCATTATCAAATGTACCGTTGTTTAGTTCTCTTAATACTACACCTGTGTTTTTATTGAGTTTCCCCACCAGTAACTTGTTGGTTTTTTCCGGTTCCCTGTTTTGGATTATGTTTGCTGATATTGTTCTCTTGGGCAGTAGTTATATTTAGGAGGGAATTGATCGTTACATATGTCTGTTGTTGATTTAAATAGTAATATTAAATTAATTTCTGAAATTTCTGTAGATGTACCTAGAAAATGTTGATTTTGAGGTGGTATGGACATGTTTAAAGAAGGCCATTAGATACACCGGTGGGGAGGGTTGATCAATTTGTATGGAGCCTGTTAAAAAGAGGGAGAGGGGGACCAAAGAGAACACTTAGCAAAGTTATTGAGCTCGGCCTTTTGATCAATGATTTATCCAAAACTATGGATTTTGATAGAGCACAATGGTATTGTGTGATCCATGTAGCCGACTCCACCTAGTGGGATAAGGCTCTATTGTTATTGTATCTAGAAAATGTTGAATTGTTTTGCCTTCTATAAAACATATTATCTTCAATTTGTTGGCGATTTTAATGTTTAGTTGATGACTATGTTCCCCTACATGGTTTATAGGAAAATTCTCACATTCTTTTTGCTTATCAATATGCCACTGCTTTGCATAATAAGTTTTTTTTTTTCATGATGGATTTTAAATTTGTCCATTTTTTGGAGCAGAGAACATTAAAGCACTAAGTTATCAGTGAATGCTTACTGACAGTGTTGCCTACTATATTCAGGTGCACGGATGTCTGTAGGTGATGGAACACTCACAATAATTGCTAAGAATCAATCCGTAATGGATAAAGTTCTGGAAAAGGTAGTCCTTTCATTCATTTGAGCTAATAAGATGCGGCAATTATGTTCTCTGTTCTATAAGATTTGGTCAGGACATACTGATTCGATTCTGCAATTATGTTGTCTTCAACTATTTTATTCTCCTGAATATTTGTCCAGCTGCACAGTTGCATACCTAAAACTGCACCTTCTTGTTTCTCAGATTGATTTATTAGTTGGTCGTGAGATTGAAGTTGGAGGCATCTACAAAGGTGTTGTGACCTCGATCAAAGAATATGGGGCATTTGTGGAGTTCAATGGTGGGCAGCAGGGCCTTCTCCATATTTCTGAGTTGTCACATAAGCCGGTATGTGTGGTTTTAAGTATTTCACTTGCTATTGTTTATTTTATTTATAAACTAAATAATCATGTGGGCTTTCATGCATTGCATGGAATCTGAAGGATGAGTTGCATTGTTCACAATCGGTCATGAACAGTGTGACTTAGATTTTATATTTTAGAGTCTGATGAATAAGTGACTTGCCATAAATTTGATATTCTTATTAATGATACTTGGGCAATCTCCATGATTAGTGTACATTGATATTGATGTTGCTACATTTTTCATGGTTAAGCGGTCAGGAGTTCAATCATCCCACTCTTGATTCTTAAACCATGTTTTAATTCAAAGTATCACTGGAATATGCTTTTTGTTAGCCACAAAAATATCCGTGGGCTATTATTTAATTTGGAATGAACTGGTCTTTGGCATTTATCTTTGAGCACCTTACTAATCGTTTAGATTATACCATAATATAATTGCCATAAAAGAACATGGGATATGCATCTACATATGGCCTTCAGAATTCGTACTCTAACAACTCTCTGCACACCCTTCGTTAGGTTTCACGGATTTCAGATGTGATATCTGTTGGCCAGCAGCTTTCTTTGATGTGCATAGGCCAGGATGTTCGTGGCAACATTAAATTATCCCTCAAAGCAACTCTGCCTCGTCCTGAAGGAATGGAATCTAACAACGCGGCTGAAGAGTCCATCCTGGACACAAAAGATACACGCAACATTTGGGCCCCAGTTGGGAATGAGTATTCTACCCAAGAAGAATTGGGCGCCAGCAAACCTGAGGTGGGTGAGACAAAACCATCAATTTTAATACGAAGTGCTGCAGAGTGTGATGAGGAGGAAAAGTCTTTGAATCAGTCTTCAAAGAGGAACCTCAAATCTGGTAATGGGTCTCAGTTAAGCCGCAAGTCAAAATCTCTTCGGCCTAATGATCCAGTTCATTCTACGCCAAGAACATCATCTCATCTGGCTCAGCATGTGATTGATTCTCTGTCATCTCTTTCCATTCCCTTTCCCCATGAGAAATCTAAGAAGTCCAAACCATCTGTGCTGAATGAAGCTGAAGATAAGGCTGCAACACCGAAAGCCATGAAGCTTGGAACAGAAGTCACTGCTAAAGTTGATCAAATTCGTGCACATGGTCTGGTTTTGGATTTGGGGGGAGGACTCCGAGGAATGTATAGGTTTGAGGTATAAGTCATGATTTCCATTTTACACACACAGAGAGTCACACGCTAGTGCTTGGTGTTTTTTTTAAATTTAAATGAACATGGTTGTCCTTGGATCTACCTCTCGCTAAGCCTTATTTTCTCCAAAGCTGTTGCTGGAAAAATGCTATTCAGCTTTTCATGTTACTTCGGTTTCTAAGAAAAAATCAGATTTTATGTCATGGTATTTTGATGTCTGTACAGCTCTTCCTTCTTGTTTGCCATTTCTGCAACCATTTATTTCGTCACTCTTAACACATGTGGATGAAGTACATAAGTTTGTCCTTGTGATTCCTAATGTTTAAAATCTATGCAACGTATTTTACTGGCATTAGATTGTATTGTCCTATTCCTGTCCTCATCCTTTCATCAACATTTTATTCTTTTCCAATATCTTGATTTCCTGTGCAACATGAACCAATCAATTCATTTATTTAATTTTCCTTGTCTTATCAAGCAGAAAGATGGTAAAAGGGACTACGAGATAGGTGACGAGCTACAGGTTGTGTGCTCTGGTTTTTCTAGCAGGGGAATTCCAGTGATGTCTTTGGTGGATGATGAATAACCCGTGGTGATTATAACTTAATGAGAAAGGAGCTGAATGCAGTTATCCTGCGATGATGATGTCTTCAAGGCTGTGCTTGCAACATTGAATTGACTTTTCATTGATGGGCTTAAAAAAGTGCCTTGGCGCATCCGATTCAGAAGCAATGAGCATGGTAAATTTTTGGGCTGCTGGGCTTAGAGGCTCCGGATTGATAGATGATACATAATAATAAGCTATTGGGAAAAATGCTGTTGGAGACGCCTGATGGCACTTGACCACCATTTCATTTTAGACAGTGGATGGTGCCCATCTTTGTAGTCTGTAGGCGTTTAGTCGTTATTGATCCATATTGTTTATCTGATTTTCTTTTTGAGGCAAGGACAGGAACAGGACAGATTACCTATCTACGAGCCTCCGAGGTGTTATAGATAAATTTATGTTGTAGGCAAAACTTCGTCAATGGCGGACAGATAACCCAGCCATCCAAGACCAGAATTTTGGCTGTTCAACATTCTTTAGTTTTCTTCTGTCATCTCCCCCAGCGATTTCCAAGAACATCTAAATTGTACTCTGGATGGTACCAGACCTTGAGCTCTTGTCAATAACCGACGCTTGTGCCATCGATTTCCTAGAGTAGGATTGGTACGTAGGTTCATTTATTTGAATTGGAGATTATTAGCTGTTCAAGAGGGATTGTTAGAAGGTGAGGGTGTGTAAAATTTACGGGAAGTATATAATTTTAAGCATGGAATAATTCAGTTGAGTTCAGACTCTGCATTGCATGGGTTTACATCTAATTAACCCAACAGCCATTTGGATTTCCTCCAATTGAACACTGCATGAGAAGAAAATATGAATTATAGAGCATGGAGGCTACAGATAATGAAGTAAATGTGATATATTTTTTGGTGGGACCAAGAGTTTGGTGACCTAAAACCTTGGGCAAATTAATATAGGATGCAGCATTGCCATTTGCCAGCAACTTCCAAAACTCAATTTTTTAAACTCAATTTTTTTTTTGTTTACAACATTATATTGTATATTAGTATATAAATAGGATAGATTATTTTTTTAAAAAATTACTCCTCTGGTCGGACCTATTTGGATAGATGAGCTTGGTTCTAAATATAATACCCCCTCCGGTTCTAAATATGAGATCACTTTGACTTTTTTGTGTGTGTGGAAGATGAAGCAAATTATATCATTAAATTATAACATATGTCACATGTAGTTAGATTATATGTTAGTTTATAAGTTAAATTAATTAATTTTAAGGAAAAAAGATGACTAAAGATAATTTAAAGTGATTAATTTTGCATTCTTAATTTTCTCCAAAAAAGTCAAAGTGATCTTATAATTAGGACTCGATGGAGTACATCTTTCTAATTGTTCTCAATTTTTCCCAAATTATTCCTATTAATACTACTAAATAATAAACAAGTAAGAGAGAGAATGTAAAGATAAATGTAGATATGGCTATGGTATATTGATAATGTCACGTGATTTTAACCTAATAACTTTAATATAATCAAATAAGGTAAATAAGCTTATATTTAGAACCGTAGGGAGTAATAAATATTAGGATAAAGGTAGATATGGCTATGGTGCATTGGTTATGTCATGTGATTTTAACCAACTTAACTAACTTCTTTAATCTAATCAAATTATGTAAATATATCTTATATTTAGAACCAGAAGGAATAATAAATATTATAGATAAAATAAATTTAGGTGACCAAGACTGATTTCTCAATGAACATATCTAGGCGTGTTTCATTCATGTAGAGAAGTTTTACAGCTGATGGATTGTGTATAATTCTCAGTCTCCTATGGATTGTGTATAATTCTCAGTCTCCTACTCGTGTTCCTCTCTTTTCTTGTTATTTATTGGTGGCTGTGGGAAGGGCTGTCATGGAGAAATGTGAAAAGAATATTTCCCCCATGGGCGCATCGTGGCAAGCTTTTTCCCTTGGCTATTTTGTCAACGGTATGCAGAGTAAGTAAGCATTTGGAAGAATAAAATAAGATTACTTTTGAGTAGAAATCCAGGAATGCTGGAGAGGCCATGAGAATCATAATTACATAATTCAACACTTCACATGAGTGAGTGAAGAGACTTTCGTGGGCAGATCTAGTTAAGTGTTGACATTAATGTCCATTGTTTACTCCTCCAATGTCAAGTTAATTTTTTAAAATTAAATAAATTATTTTAAAATGTTCATATTTATTTTTTAAAACTAATTTACTTAATTAAATGGTTAATTTGATTTTTTTTTTACTTTTTGAAAAATAAATTGGATCTTACAATAAGAAGCGAAAATATTTCATTTTATTGGTGGAGTCCCAGACCAGTAGGTGACAAAATTACAGGAAGACTTTTTCTTGTGGGATGCTCCAAAATTACAATTATATCCATAGTAGAATATATACCACTCCGTTCCTTATTATAAGTCCACCCTAACTACTTCTCACATACCAAGGAGTGGAAGTTATAGCATTAAATATATCATATTTTTCCAACTTTATCCTTATTTAAAAATAGGTGTTAAAATAATATTTTATACATTATAACCCTTCTCTCTCATCTTCCTTATTTCCAACACAGGGGTAAATTAGTCATAATAACATTAATTAATCCCAAAGTAGACTTATATTTTGGAACAAAAAATTTGTGATAGTTAAACTTATAATAAGGAACGGAATGGTATCATGTTATGAAATGGGGGCCGTATGAATGAAAAAAAGAGGTGGAAAGTTGGGTGAGCGCCGCCGTAGGACAGTCACTGGGAAAGGCGTTTCGGCGGATTGCGTTTACATTAAAATCACTTCTTCTTCTTCTTCTTCTTCTTCTTCTTTTTTGCCAGCAAAATAACTTCTTCACGAATTGTAATCTCTAAAAGTCAAAGTGGGCCCCACCTTTCGCTTTTCTCTGACAGCAATATAATACAGGTGCTAGTATACTACTTGTTCCGTAAAAAATTTAGATTGAGAGAAATAAATTTAACCTGTAATGAAATCATTCTTTCTATGACCAAAATAAAAAAAAAAGAAATCATTCTTTCAAATTTAAACACGACCTCGTGCTTGTCTCCCATGCCCCTTCTTTGTTTGTCCCGAACTCTTACTCTTTTCCTAATAATTGATCTTATATAAATTTCCTAAATTCCATTCATAAAAGTTTGTCTATCCACATCTATATGGGAGTATGACATAAAACCTCCACACTCCATTTGAGCCATGTCAACTCTTTTTATTAGAAATTGTGTAAAATATACGCTTGAACTATTATATACTTTGCATAGAAAATATTTTTGATAATATCAACATCAATTTAATGAATTTAATATGGGATTAAAAATTAGCACAGCTGAAACAGGCTCGTTTGGGAGGATGCGAAAGAGTGAGAGGAGGAAGACCGAAGAAAACTTGAGAAAGCTAAGGAAGAGGGTGGACATTGAGGTAATTTAATGATTTACAAATCCCAACTTGATACATGCTGATCAGATATAGTATTGTGAAGTTAAAGCCACGGAGTTGGGATTCTAATATTAGATGATATTTATATGGGATTTTCCCAATTGATTATATATATATATATAAAGGATTTTATATTCAATGATTGTCATGATAAAAAATACTCAATCCCTCCCCTGTATATAAGAAGCCATAATTTGAATGAGCTTGTCTCGAACCTGTCCATATTTGTCAAAGTATTTAATAAATTTTTTCCTATTTTACTTATTATTATTATTATTATTATTATTATTATTATTATTATTATTATTATTATTATTATTATTTCTCTTGACAATCTCTTTCATATATATGATTATTGTCATATTTCTCACTTTCATATACCCATCATATATAAGGTCAAACATGAGAAAGAAATATTTCAGATATATTTATCATTTTCAACTGCTCCCTCTTAGTCAACCTTTTTACACATACAAATAAAATATGTTGAGATTATTTATTATGGGTAGGTTTAATAAACTTTTCTATACTTACTCATACCCATATATTATACACACTTTTTCTCCTCTCCTTACTAATAAATAAGGGTAGAAATGGAAATCATACATTTATTACTTTGACTTTTACATGTTACTTCTTATATTTTGAATTTTTTTTTTTTCATTTTACCTCTTATATTTAGGATAAGAAGTAAATGTTTTCTTAATTTAATTTGCAGTATTTTGCTATTTGAAATACGATCTGAGTACTCCTGTTTTTCAACTAATAAAACTTAACAAATGTTTGCTAGTTTAAAACAACAAACAAAACCAATTTCTTTGATGTACTGGTAGTGGATGGCTATTGAATATTGATGGGAAGTAAGGATAGGCATAGTGGGTAGCTAAGTTTACTTGTAGTGAAATAGGATGTGTATGTAGCATAACAGCATTGGGCAGCCCTGAGTACCCCACCGACCAAAGCAAAGATGATGGAAAGCGAAGGCCAAACAATTCCAAAAAGATCAAACTTGGCACTCACCAGTCACCAACACCACCTTCCCTCCATAAAAACAAAAACCAGACCCCTCTTTCTCTCTCTCCCTCCCTCACCGCCATGAGACCTTCTTCCTCATCCTCATGCCTTCTCTTCTCTCTCCTCTTTCTCTCCCTCCCTCCCTCCCTCCTCTCTGATCCTCGAATCTCCCAAGCGGGGCTCCTGTGCGGCGCCTCCAAGGCCCCCCTCTCTTCCAACTACATCCCAATGTTCGTCCAAGAGATGCAGTCTCTCTCCCAAACCATCACATCCACTTCACACAAGTGGGCCTCCCACTCTCTCAACCTCTCTTCCCACCACATCCACATCCCCATCTTCGCCCTCGCTCACTGCTTCCACGACCTCTCCCACACCGACTGCCTCCTCTGCTACTCCGCCAGCCGTACTAAGCTCCCTCGCTGCCTCCCCTCTCTCTCCGCCCGAATCTACCTCGACGGCTGCTTCCTTCGCTACGATCGCTTCCATTTCTACTCCCAACCCATCGACCCTCTCACCGATACTCTCAACTGTTCCTCCGCTTATGGTGTCGTGCCCGATGAAGGCGGTGAGAGGCGGCGATTTCAGACGAATGTCGGCGATGTGGTTGATCATGTGGTTAGGGTTTCTGTTGGGAATGGGTTAGGGTTTGGTGTGGCAGAGATTGGGGGTGTTTTTGCTTTGGCTCAGTGTTGGAGCACATTGCGGAGTGAGGATTGTGGGATTTGCTTGAGGAAAGCGGCCAGGGAGGTGAGGCGGTGCTTGCCTAATAGGGAAGGGAGGGCGTTGAATGCTGGTTGCTATCTGAGGTACTCCACTCATAAGTTCTACAATGAAGCCGGTGAGGGAGGAAAGGATCACAAGGGTAAGTTTGTGTGTGCCACTTGTTCAGGCTCACATTCCTTTTTCAACTTTGTATTGTAGAACTAAATTATTGATTTTTTCTGCTGTATTTCCATTCTAGCATATGCCAATAACGGCCTGAGTTAACCTTTTGGTTTTTAGGGTCATTTAGGAGGGGGGCCGGGGCCATCATAGCTATAGTGTTATCCGTGGCTGCAGTTATGGTGCTGTTTCTATCCGCCTTGTATGTTGTCCTCTCAAGATTATCAAAGACGAATAAAGGTAATATTTTATGCAAGTATGACAGCAATCATATCTATCTGACTTGGATCAATTAAACATTTTATTTCCTGAGGCTGTGCATTTTTTTTTTTAAAAAAAAAAAATTCCCCTCATTGGTCACCCAGGAAGCAATCGTCTTGGTCAGATTTCCATCTCCATAAACAAGTCGAGTTTGAACTTCAAATACGAGACTCTGGAGAAGGCCACGGATTATTTCAACTCTTCAAGAAAAATTGGGCAAGGAGGGGCTGGCTCTGTCTTCAAAGGGACTCTCCCAAATGGCAGAGTCGTGGCCGTCAAGAGATTAGTGTATAATACCAGGCAATGGGTTGATGAGTTCTTTAACGAAGTTAATTTAATTAGCGGAATCGATCACAAGAACCTCGTCAAACTCTTGGGCTGTAGCATCGAAGGCCCCGAGAGCCTCCTTGTTTATGAATATCTACCCAATAAGAGCTTGGATCAATTCATTTTTGGTAATTTTCTTCTTCTTTTACTATATTTTTTCCCAATTAAAACTTTGCGGAAAACGAGAATAATCAATCTGGCCCATTTGTTTACATAATCCCAGAAACATGACATGACATCCTCGTACTCTGCTTTGCAGAAAAGAACAAAAGTCAGATTCTAAATTGGAAGCAGCGTTTTGATATAATAATGGGAACAGCAGAGGGGCTTGCGTATCTCCATGCAGGATCCAAGACAAGAATAATCCATAGAGACATCAAAAGTAGCAACATTCTTCTGGACGAGAATCTCACTCCTAAGATTGCAGACTTTGGCCTGGCCCGCTGTTTTGGCGCCGACCAAACGCATCTCAGCACCGGAATCGCCGGAACACTGTGAGTCCTCTTCCAGAGGATGATTAAAAAAATATACTAAAGTAATTTCTTAAACTGTGAAGAAACCAATCCAGACATAACCGATTCTTTTTTATTATTATTATTATTATTTCTTGAGCAGAGGATACATGGCACCCGAATATCTTGTTCGAGGCCAACTAACGGAGAAAGCTGATGTTTATAGCTTTGGAGTGCTTGTTCTGGAAATCCTATGTGGGAGAAGGAACAATGTCTTCAGAGAAGATTCTGGCTCCCTTCTACAAATAGTAAGATCTTTCTCGCTACTTGATTCTACACCTTTTAACAATGTGAAAAATTAAAAATCTCTGGATTTTGGCCTCAGACTTGGAAGCTCTATCGAACAAACCGATTGCACGAAGCTGTGGATCCATGCTTAGGAGATGATTTTCCAGAAGAAGAGCTATCAAGGGTGCTTCGAATAGGGCTACTATGCACACAAGCTTCTGCTTCCCTGAGGCCAACCATGGAAAAAGTTGTTGAGCTGTTAAGTAACTCAAATGTGGATGTTTGTGTACCAAATCAACCGCCTTTTTTGAGTACTGGCAATGGGTTGCTAAACTCAGATAGCTCCATTAGGTCTTACAGTACAAACAGTTTTGTTTCAAATGCATTGAAGAAAATTGGAACGTCCGAAGTTTCATCCTCAGAGACCTTCGGCACGCGCAGTTCAGAGGGACCATCAAGAAGTGAAGGGCCGATAAACCAAGCTTGATTCTTTAACACGGTGCAGCTTCAGTGTCTTGGAAGGTATATCAATTTTTGCACTCAGTATACTTGGATATATGCTGGAAATTAGTAGAGGGATAAATGTGAATTGTTTCTGCGAACATAAAAAAAAAAAAAAAGATAAAAATAAAGAGAGAGATAAGAATCTGCCTGTCGGTGAATGAGCGACTACTAACAGTGAAAAGTTAGACCAAAATAGGTAATTAGCCACCCTCTTCTTTTCATTGTCACCATTATATATGCCAGTGGTTCTGTTAATTTTCTTAGGCTGTAAATTTTTTTTCTTTCGATTATTGATATGTTGTGATTTTTTGTTGTTTATTTTATGCACATAAATTGAATTTTTGCACTATATATGTATTCAAAGTTCAAATATTGTGCTACTGACCTACGGGGACATTGAACGATACTAATTGAATTCCTGCAAATCATTGAATTCACTGTAAGTTTGTTTTAATGGGACAGCCAGATTGTTTACTTTTTTGTTTTTGGGGCAAAACCAGATTGTTTACTTTAAAAACTTCTTTTAAAAATGGGTCTAAATTTAATTATTTTCAGGATTGATTATAAATGAGATGGTACCAACTACTAAAAAGGGTTTTCAAAATCTAAACTGTTAACCTTGACAAAGCAAATTTAGATGCTATGAATTCAAATTTGAAGTTAAAAAAATAAAGCTTGCCCCACCTCTATCCCAAGAGAGGCGGAGGATAAGATCCTAAGATTAGTTAGTTAACCTATGTAGTGCCTGTTTGGGTATAAGAAAAAAAGCAATTTTTTCACCCAAACTTAGGTTTTAAAAAATGGCAGCCAAACACTTTTTTTTTAATAAACCTATGTTTGGACTCAAAACCTAGGTTTTAAAAAAGGTAATACAAACACTTGAAAAAATGTGAAAAGCTATTTTGGATTGGAAACCTAGGTTTTGTCCACCAAAACCTAGGTTTTGAATAAGCTACAATTTTCCCCTTCTGCACTAAGTATGAGGTAAAAAAAAAGCCATCATTACACATGTCATAATGATCTACCAAAAATACCCTTATCCTCTCTCTTTCCCAACACATTAAACTTATGTCCTTTTTAGTAATTTACACAGAAAAAGCTATTCTCACAACAACCATCCAAACACTCTCATTTTTACAAAAGCTATTTTTTCTAAACATCAGCTTTTTTCCCAGAAGCTATTCTCTAAAAGCTAATCTAAACAGACAACTACTTTTTTCAGCTTTTACGCGAAGTACGAGACAGAAAATACCATCATTACACATGTCATATTGAAATACCTAAAATGTCCTTATTCTCTCTCTTTCCCAACACATTAAACTTATGTCCTTTTTAGTAATTTACACATAAAAAAAGCTATTCTCACAACAACTATCCAAACATTCTCATTCATCAAAAGCTATTTTTTCAGCTTTTTTCAGCTTTTTCAAAATCAGCTTTTTTTTCAGATGCTATTCTCCAGAAGCTATTCTAAACTTACCCAAACATGCCTGTATTTGTACTCTTATATTTTAGAAGATGATTTCCAGTTTTGTACTAAAAAAAATAATAAAGCTAATGGTGCTTTTTTTATTAGTGACCAGTAGTCCGTACTATTGTACACTTGTCCCACGGAGCGAGCACGACACGTTGACACCTTCCCTGCTTCTTCTCGAGAAGTAAAATATGGAAAAGGAATAGGATAAAGAATATACATGTGATTTTGTCAAAAGTTCGTCTAGTATAAAATGTTTTTTTTTGGACCAAAATATACATGAACGTTTAAATTTGATAAAAATACGCATTTTTAGTTAAATTAGGGTAAAAAATACACGTACGATTTTGTGAAAAGGTTCGTTTAGCACCAAACGCTTCCATTTGGAATATAATAGAAGTGTGACATTTGATCAAATTTGAAAGTTTCATGTGTATTTTTGCCCAAAAAAAATTTTGATGCTAAATGAATTTTTGACAATCACGTATTTTTTACCCTTAACCTAATGAAAAATTTAATTAAATCAGGATTTTATCATAACTTCTTAAATTCAGGACTTATTATTTTGACAAAAAAGCTGTACTTTTTTTTTATATTTTTGAGCATTTATTTTTTAAAAATCTATATTATTAACATTTTATATGAGTTGTTATTGTCATTATTTATATTTTAGTATATTGGGGATGGAGACTCGGAGGCTCACCCTACTGTGTCCTCATCTTTTAGGAATTTTAAAGGATGGTCCCCGTGCGTCATATAACTATACAAGTAGAAGCAATCAAGGGATTAAGACCGCCATTGTATTGTTGTCTTGTTGGGTGTGTCCCAGTGGGGCCACGCCACGCCACGCCACGCCAACCTCCAAGCTGTTTCCTTTTAATGATCCGAACCTCACTCCAACTACTTTACCGACCTATAAGTTCCGCCTAAAAAGTCTTTGATCTATATGTTTATTGTTTTATAATTAACCACCATAACATAGAACTCTTACTTTCTTGAGTGTCTAAAAATAAACCATAATAATGGTTGAGAAAAAATTGTTTTGTTATCTCGGTTTATATTGAAATTTATGACTAAAAGAAATTAAATGCCCTCCTGTGCCAGTTACGTGCGAGGTACAAACCCGCGCAAGATGGCGCCAACCGTTATGTCCAACAACAGGTGAAATTCAAAATGTCTTTTAAGGTCTTACCTGATCTCATTTCTTCTTGTGCAGGCCCATTTACCATGATGTTTACTGTTGAAGCGAAGAGATGAAGATAATCCCCCCAAAACTATCAGCGTTACAGTATTAGCGTGGGCAAATCAACACACAATACATATAACTGAGAGGGTTCAAACTCTCACTGAAATTTACTCGGATCATATTCACTCCTTTCAGCATGTGGAGCCGCCAACATAACCAGTCTTGCTGTTACCAACTGATCTCACAACCCTTTATAGTAAGAAGATATTGCGACCAGTCAGAGTCCAAGAGTGGAGCATTCTGAGCTTACATCCACAAAACCCAAAAATAATAAAAAAATCAGAGAAAGGAAAATACGCTCCTGAACACAGGACTCGAACCTACTTCCTTCATTCTGCCTGCGGTCTCCAAAAAACCGCACTGTCTTCTTGTTTCACTTACACTTGACTTCTCTGCTTCTGGTTCTTTAGAAGAGCAATGCTTCTTCCTACTACTTTGTACAAAGCTGCTTGCATCTGGGGGGCGTTTGTTGCCCTTTAACACTGTACTTACTCCGTCTTTGCCACTGAAACCTTCAAATTTGTTGTGTTCAATCTCAGTGCCATATTGGAAACCAGATGCATGTTTTTCCACTTCGACTGATTCAATGCATGAAGTGTGTGTGTTCTCTATGACAATGTTCGAGACATTAGTCTCCATTTCCATATCAAAAGCAGCATTCAAGGAGTCATAATGGTTGTGTGTGAATAATTCCTTTTTCTGGATAACTGACTTAATGCAATCCAAATTACTTATCAGTGGCAAATCCTTAGATTTTCTTCGTATATGGTCAAAAGTTGTTTGGTCAGTTGACGTTTCATATGTGCTTGCTTCAGGTTCAGTGAGAAAAACACCTTCAACAACAAAATCATATGATGAAACCTTTAAAGCAAAAGACGGATAATTAAATCATGTAACAGTTAAATGTGCACCTGTATTTACTGCATTACCAGTGGGATTTGAACTTCCAGCTGTGTTATGATCCTTCAAATCCAAAATTATGCTCCTGTCATATTCTTCTGCCTTTCTGAGCTCCACAGGAAAATTAACCTTGGCTTGTGGCGATATGTTGAGTATTTCTGTCTCATCATCCAAAACAATTACTTCATGAGCGAGTCCCGGCCTCTTCTCTCGGGCACGCTTTCTTGTCAGAAGAAGAACCTCTGGTGATCGGAGGCGAATATTGTCATATGCAGACAGGAGAGAAAAATTTTTGGCCTTCTCGCGTATGTGATCAAATACTGTCTTCTCATTAATGATTTTGCATTCGTCCTCTTCAACCTCAGGCACAAACCCACCTTCCAGAAGCAA
This sequence comes from Mimosa bimucronata, assembly GCA_037074515.1. Classification (NCBI taxonomy): domain Eukaryota; kingdom Viridiplantae; phylum Streptophyta; class Magnoliopsida; order Fabales; family Fabaceae; genus Mimosa; species Mimosa bimucronata. The sequence goes on from CM073437.1 coordinate 5,275,353, forward strand.
TTAGCAGGTGAAAATGGGAAGAATTTTCTCATGTTACGCAAAACCAATTAAAAAGTAATCTCGGATTAAGTGTTACCTTCTCCTAACTCCTCATTTAGAAGGTTAAAATTTGGACTGTAACAGGAGATAATTAGAATAAGATATAGGCAAAAAGAAATTAAGAAAAGAAGGCATCCTATATATCTCAAAGGAAGACGACTGACATGGAATCTGTTTCATCCTCAGACTTTGAATTGCGTAGCTCTTCCATTGGCATTTGAGGTGCGATAATGTCGTCATCTTCATTAACATGTTCCCCTGCATACGAAGGAAAAGCAGGAAGCTTTCTATTTCTTTGTAATTGCACATTTGAATTACTTTCTTGGATCACGGAAAGATTTTGGTGGACATCAATACCAACTGCACAAAAAGAAACAAAAAAAAAGCCATAACTCAACATTCTAAAGAAAACATTTGAGAATATTCATAATTTGAATATAGGGTGGATACAACGTACTATATTCTTCATATATAAAATTAGCTCTGACTATCTGCTTCCCATGAGAGATTGGGACAAGTATTGTCGCACTATAAGGGCTGCAATATGAAAGAAAATTCTCGGCCTCTAAGCTAAATATAGTTCATGATTGTGACTTGCAAGCCAAAAAAATTTCATCCCAAGTCAACTCACTGCCGCGTTTTTTTTAGTTGAAATACCTTTGCAATTATTTTACGAATTATTCTAAAATACATTTCATGCGGGGTGATAAGTTGTGTGAATACTTCACTGGAAGCTGCGAATTCTGAAATATGAATGATTTCCGCCCCTAAACAAAATTTTGCATCCTCTTCTTTGAAAGCATCTCATCCCGGGATGCAGACATTACAACACTATAAAAGGTCCACTCCTTTTTATTTTGTTTCTTTTTTTTTTTGGGGGGGGAGGGGGGGGGGGGGGGCGGGGGAGTCATATACCTGGCGAATTGATCCACCCTGCAGCAACAAGTTAGTGAGAATTCAAAATGTATCCAGATGAGAGAAACCAACGAGCACAAGGTATTTTGACAGTGTTGAAGGGTCAATACCAGGAATGTTTGAAGGAAAGCATTTAATATAAGTGTAAATTAGCTTATCGATATATGTATACATAGTTTAAATTATCCAGCCATATAAAATGACTCATACGTCATCACCTTATTTTTTCATGAAAGAGAATAACGTTGTCTTCCTCCACGCCGATGATCTGTAAGAGGGTAGTGTTAGCAAATACACTAAACGTTTACACAATATTTTTTCAAAAAGAAAATTCCAGATCACACACCATATCAGCATAATGCCTTTTAACTGACTGGACTGACTCTGACAGTCTAGTCAGTGTTACCACTAGTTTGCTCTTTCCTTGTTTATGCCTCTCGATTTCCTCAAGCTTCATATCAATTTTTGGAGGTAACGATAGTAGAGAATCCTTGATATGGTTCCCAAACGGATATTTTCGACCAGTTACTATCTCTATTCTCCTAGGATCAGCTTCAGCTAGTGCCTCAAATGATTTTATGCCCATTGAATGCAGTGCCTGGAAGGACATGGAAATAAGCTGCAGTTAATTGAAGGATAGTAGATAATGATTTGAAAACATATTTATATTACCTTTGCTGTAACCATGCCAATTCCAGGTAGCTGTTTCAACAAGTATGGACTATCATCCCAAAGTTTCTGGTCAAGTGATTTGGCTAGAAGGGAAGAATTCACAGCTCCTTTGTAATTCTTTTTGTAAATAAAATAATCTTTCATGCATTTAGCAATTCTAAATCCATTTGAGCATATAGAGTTCATGTCCTGCAGTGCCGAATTCATTCATTAAGATATAAGTTGATATGCTGCGCAAAATGGAGATGTCTACCGTAGCGCACCTGAATTAGGGATAGATCATGAACCGAGGGATCACCAGTTAAGCAGTCATTGGCCAAAATATAAATTTTTTCTTCTCTTGTTTGAATGCGCTTTTTCTTTTTCCCCTTATCTCCAAGGATGTGAAACCGAAGCCGGCCATCTTTGTCAGCATTGATCTCATTCAAGATCCTCTTTTCATTGCGTCTAAGCTGGATCCCTTCAATTTCCACAACAGAATTTTGTCAATACTAAAATTGAAAACTTGTGTTTTAGTATTATATCATAACATCAGATTATCACAACTATACTCGTACAAGAAATTTCCTCGGCAAGGCAAATAACACGAAGAGCGTCTTCTAAAGTGCAGTTTTCAGGGGTTCGCATTATCTGTTTCATAGTGTCAAATCTCAAATAATACTTCGTCATCAAACTTCCCGGCTCTGAAAGAAAGGAAAAGGGAAAAAAATCAGAAACTAACAAGATTTTTAATCTTTTACTGATAGACAGCAGGAATAAGTCTTATAAGTTGAAGATGCATGCCTAATGGCCTCAAGAGGAAACCATCTTCATCAATCCAGACCATTTGATGCTGGGATAACTCATTAACCTTTTTAACACATATTTCTGAAATAAAATAGTATTATAATTCATCAAGGCAAATGACAAAGTAACCTCAATTTAAAATGCCCGCGTCAAAGAGAAAGATACACGTAAGTTAAAAATCCACAGAAAACAGCCAGGTGAGGACTGTACCCTGTACATGCTTCTCCAAACGGTCGCCAGAAATTCCATTTTTAACTGCATATCTTTTTGGGTTCTGCTTGTGAAGAAAATACAATTATCAAATAGGACAAACTTTACGATAAATCAAGCAGAAACCCTTGATCACATACCCTTCTCATTCTCACGTACAAGTACGAACATTTCATCCATTCAATTGCTTTTGTGATATCGGATACCGTCAGTTGAACAATCTCAGCAGTCAAATGCTCCGTCACACATGAGAACAATCTGTAATAAGCAAACATTAACCAACTAATCAGAACGACTGCTCGAGGATTACATTAAATATGCAACAGTAGAGGACACAATCCGTTCTGCAACTTAAAGAGTTTTAGTCATACTGTGATTCCACCATTTCACAACCACTCAAGAGATTTTCGTACAGGTGGACCTGTAATGTAACAGAAAATAAGAAGGAATATTTTGTAAGAATCAAGAATTCCAGCTTCCAAATCAAAGAACAAAGAAATAAAAACAAAAGTATGCAAGCTGACAACAAGCAATACAGACAAAGAGCATGCTCGCGCATGTATGTGAGAGAGAAAGGGGGAGGAGGGGGAAGCATCACCGTTTCTCGTCTTGTCATGATTATAACCATGCCTGTATCATCAAATGGCGGTCGGCCTGCCCTGCCGCACATCTACACCATAAAAAGTTCAAGCAATTTTTCCCTTTCAAGCTAAGGTGAAGAAACGGAAGAGGATATAACTATCTCGAACTAGTGTTAGCTTTTCGGTTTGTGCGCCACTTTGATCTCGTTATGAAATTTATCTTCCTCAATTCAAGTAAACCTTTGACAAGCATAGCTATTAAGGTGGAAAAATCATTCTTACATCTTAATCAAAGGCTATTAAACTATCCTGACCAAAAGGCCTCTTTGAAGCCATGAAACAAATCCTGTGTGCAGGTGCTACAAGAGAATGTTGTAAGGCAATCCTTTTGAGCAGATTGCTTCCGAATTTTCGATGTACTAGATGTAGATTAAGGATAAGTCTAATTTAGTTACAAGTCTGATATCCATGGTTGTTAAGTCCTTATCCATTTGCAAGATCTTACAAAGAAAAAGTGAAACTATCAGAAGGCGCATCAAGAAGCACACCTGCAATATTGTAGAGCGGTCGTATTCCATATAGAGACCTTTTTCTTTGTTGCTGTCAAGAATTGAAATTTCAATAAATTAATTGCAAAAGATTTCTTGATATGCTAGGACGACATGCATTAAAAGGGAAAAAGTTACTCTACAAGTGCTGTGTTGATTTTATAACCACTGTATGTGCTGGGAGATTGATGCCATGGGCAAGTGTATTTGTAGTGCAAAGTACTTGAATGTCACCCTTGAGGAAAAGGCCTTCTACGAGATTCCGATCCTTTAAGCAAAGCCCACCATTGTGAAAACCAACTATAAACAAAAGCCATTTCAATTAGTTGCATGAACACCAATGTAGACTACCAGCTCACGTGCACAGTCATTGCCATCGCTTCCATGAAAGCCTTATATTTTTCACCAAACAGGACAAAGTTTATTTACATACCGCCATAATGGATATATGATTGCATCTGCTTGTCACTGCATGATAGAGAAGCTTCCCTCAGTCGATCCTGCTGTTCTTTGTTCTTAATGAAGGGATTTGAGTGACCAAAAGTCATGGCTATCTGAGAAAGTCGCTGGGCTGCTTCTTGCGCCCCTTTTCTTGTTGAACAGAATATAAGTGCGGATCTCCCTCTGGAGTATTGCATGAGAATATCTGAAATCAAAGTATACATATGAAATGATGAAGTTCTCCAAATACGGATCTGTCAGGCAGAGAGAATATGAAACTGTTAAATGGTTGGTTCATATCTCCCTGCTTACCAAAAATATAGTTTTGAAGGCGCTGCAGGGTGACAAACAATAAAATCAGATATTATTATGAGTTTAGTTGATCAGATTGCTTCTTTATCAGTAACAAATATTTTCTTTTTTTAAAAAAAAAAACAATGAGGCTAACCTTCTCGAATAGAAAGTCATTTTTGGCCGGGGCATAGCCTGCAGAAATGTAGTAGTAGAATCATGACCTACGATACCAAACATTTATATATTTATATATAACTGCCAGAATTATAACATATAAATATAAATCCATATATGCCAAAATAATAATAAAAACAGTTGTTGCTGCGATCTCCTTTTCAGAGAAATGCTTGACTGCTTGCTCCCAATCGTATAAATTATAAATAGAGTTTAAATCATAGAAACCTTTCATGAGTTTTCTTAAGATTACATAGCCCCCCCCCCCCCCCCCCCCCTCTTATTTTCAAAACTTACATACACCATGAGACAATAAGTCATTGTAAGTTTTGTCTAACTTCAAATGTTTTAAATGAAATACATTCTATTGGCCCTCTTATATAATTTTAACCAAGGTTGGTTGGATAAAAAATTGAATAAAAAGGTCTTTTTTTATTCTTTTTCAACAGTTGCAGGATTTAAACCCTTAATCTCTACCTACATCCGACCCTACCCTTGCCATTTGAGTTAGCCAAATATATTTTAAAAAATACTATGCTTTAGCAAAAGAGTACATTTAAAATTAAAAAAAAAAAGTGATTTTAACAAAATTTAGGAGGTGTACATGATGTACTCATAAATGGAAGGAATGGATGTCAAGACTTCTGGGTTAGTTTTAAAACATACCAAACACCTTAGTTGTCAACTTTACAGGCCTCATTTCTTCACCAAACCTGTGAGCATTGAAACGCTAGCTAATATTTCTCTGGGTATAACTTCAAAGATTTATAGCACATATTTAACCTATTGATGCGGAGGTTTAAAACTACCTTTTGATCCCCTGGAGAGGAACCATAAGCCACTCGGCTGCATTAGCACAAATATGGCATAAGGATCTTCCCATGTATTATGGTGTGCATTACTCTTCTGACAGAATTAACTAAAATAAAAATTACCAAGATCCTCAATATTTGGAATAGTAGCAGAGACAGCTAGGAAGCGGACTTGAGCAAGAGGACTTGATTTCAATTTAGGATTGCAAGAAACCATTTTTATTCTACTAACAATTGCTTCCAGAGCTGCTCCTCGTGGATCATTCAACAAATGAACTTCATCAATAAGTAGTAGTGCGATGTCACTGAAAAAGCTCAAGCCGCCATCTTTTATACCATAACGAGATACTGCATCAAATTTCTGTCCACAGGAAAAAAAAAGGATATAGTTTAACCATCTCCAGTAAAGCAATAAACCAACCCACTGCTTGTGCATTGGTGTTTGTGTATCTGCAGGTACCCCAACCAAAAGTGATGCATAGGCAAGAGGAGAATACATAAGCTTTTAGCCTATGAGAAAATGATCTATCTCACAAAAAAATCATCCCAACGAAGGCTAACTCTTCATTCAATTTTCCCCCCATATCTGCTGCTGATCCAAAGTAATTCTAAGAAGATTAATTTAAAGTAATTCACAGGTGCTTTCTTCCCATCGTGCTCAGACTGCTTTTAACTTCATAACTCAAGATGATATATATTTGATATGACATGGGAAAGGTGTCAAAGATGAAGTTTCTTACACCATTATTTTTGCATAGCTTGTATTAGCATACTGACCTCAGGAGTTGTTAGAATAATATCCGCTTCCTGTATATTCCTTAAATTGTATGATTCATTGTCACCTGTCAGCTCCAGGCACTTGATTCCCAAGTGCCCAAACTTTTGATTCCAATCCCGAAGCTTCTCCTGTACTAGAGCCTTAGAAGGGGCTATATAGATCTTGACACCATGTTTGAAAATCATGATAGAAATAGTTAGCTAAAATTACATGGAGATCAACATTTTGATCAAGGAGAGATTCATTTGATCTAAAAAGTTGATTCAAGGAGAACAAGGACCGATCTCAAAACAAAATCTCCGTAGTTTGAGTTTCTACGTCAGATGTACTATTTTTAAAAATACTGATAGGAGAAATGCATGGCAACTGGTTCCACTGGGAAAAGGACTTACTGTTTTGAGAGTACCATTTGCATGTATAAATCTCTCCTCTGTAGAAATGGACCTAGAGAGAAGCCTCATAATGCAAAGCTCAAAGAGTACTGTTTTACCACTTCCAGTTGGCGCAGAAATTACCATATTTTTATCGGAGTGGAAACAGATAGGAAAGCATTCACTCTGGAGCGAATTAAAATACCTACAGGCACAATTTAAAATCGTAGGATAAAAAGAAAGCTAATCTTTTGAAAGCATTTAAGCATTCAAGCAAATTATTTCCTGCCCGTACACCATTAGAGGTTTTATGTTGTACATGCCAATCCAAATTTATATGTTATATCAGAGAAAAGTGATGAAAGATAATCATCTGTTTAAAAACTACATGTGATAATTAAATAAAAAAAAATTGATCGAAGCATATTCACACTACAGCTTTAAGAATAGCTAACTTCGTTCCATGTTTTAACTCGGTAAGATGTTCCCAAGGAAGATATAGTACCTGAAACTAAAAGTTGAGCGAAAAGGTCCGGGTAAATCTGACACGGACTTCAATGAATATGTATCCATAATGAGAACTACACAAAGAAAAATTAACTAGAGATGTCAATTCTCGAGTACAAACTTTATCGTGACTGAGGTAACTTGATCGGTATCGCACGGGGAGTAATTTAACCAGCGATGATTAAAGTATTTTGACCAAATGATTAGGATGGGACATCTTACACAAAATTTAAAAACAGAGAGTGAGAGAAAAGGAGGAGGAAGCTAGATCAATTGTACAACAATAGAATCAGGTCATCAACAAAATCCAATAAGCTCCACGGTAAAGAAGTGATGGAGATTCATCAAACAGTTTCAAGGTCAGATTAAAATGAAAAGATTAAAACAAAGTAAGAAACGGTGTGATGGCGTCCGACACAAGGTTGAAATTCGAATCTAGATTCAAAGCCAAATTGTAAAAATCAATCTCACCGGATATTGCGAAAAGGAAAGACAAAGCCCTAGGGTTTGGACCTTCCGGAGAACAACCAGGCAGGGCTGAGAACGGCGAGATTGACCAGGCCTGCAATGATTGATCGTCGACGACGAAAAATGGGCGGGAAACCCTTCGATCACTGTGCTGAATTCAGTTTCAATATGCATAAGTATATATATGACCCACTTTTGGTTAAAACTTCAAAAAACATAACAAGGAAAAAGACAAAAAAATACTTTTGAATAAAGGAAAAGATAAATCAGTCCCTGAACAATTGAAAATCTCAAATTAGACTCTGAGAATCAATTTGGGATTTGCATATGTCATAAAATGACTTAAATGGCCCTAGGATTAAATTAAAGAAAGCAAAGAATTAAAACAATCACTCTCCCTTGCAAAACGCAGACCTTTCTTCTCTCTAAAACAGTAAAATGCAGCTGAGTTGTGTGTGGAGGAAGATGGAGTTGACGGCATGGAACGGAGCTAGTGGCACATAATGGAGCTGACGGCAAATGGGGCTGACTGAAAAATGGAGTAAATATCGTGAGCAATTTTTACTGGTTTACCTCAAATAAATTTCATCTCCATTGTTTTTAGTCTAATTCATGAGTTCAAATGTGCTTCTTTTCATGGGGTTTTCAATGGGTGTGTGGTTTTTATATGGAGATGGAGTTATTGCTGTGTGTTAAACCTAAAGATAGGAACATAAAGCAATTTGTGATGCTTTTTGGAGTTAAGATTGGGTCTGTCATAAAAAAATAATGTTTGACAGTAATTTGTTAAGTCATAAGTGGGTTTGGGATGTTCATATTCATATTATATGAATGTGAAGTTTTAAATGTTAACAATGAGGAAGAAGGCACTATGTTGTTAATAACTATCATTTAAATGTTAAAACCTAATATGTAGTTGTTAATCGAGTGGTTCACCTACTGTTCTTCACATACTAGGTATTAACACTAAACATGGGTTGAAAAGTGATATATTGAAAAACGAATCTTTTTTTTTTTTTTTGCAGGGAGGAATGAAAAAATGGCACTTGATTATGTTGTACACACTCTTGTACAACAATCAAGTTTTTGCATGCAAATGTATATGATTATGTTCATGAGTGTTACAAAATAATATCCCAACAAAAGGTTTATAGCTACCTAGGACTAGCCCACCTTCTCGGAGGCCCAGAACTAAAAGCCGTGAGTCATAATTTCAAGATAAGAAAATTATCATTGTAGAATATGCTATCAAGCCAGTCACACAAAGACCTGCAAAAATTCCAACCAGAGTTAAAGTTTGTCATGAGATAGTGAATTATTTTGTTTTTGAAGGATATATTTTGATTGATGTGCTATATGTTTGCACCGATTCATATTTTTTTGGGAGTTTGTTTGTGGCACTATGCTGTCTATTTTGTAAATATATGACAGTGAATTGTAGATGGCCTTTTTTGGTTTGGTGACAAGGAAACATTAAATAGCATGATGATCTTAATGTTTATTTGTCATTGAATATGTAAAAAAACTTTATGTTAATGAAGAATATGGTTTAACATTGCTAGTTTGAGGTGTACTTGTGAATTGCCATAAATTTAGTGTGTTATTGGTTATGAAGTTTATTTAATTTCATTTGGACATTCGCAACAGCAAAATTCAAAGTTGTTAATCGCTACTCCAACCTTGTTAATACCTATGATAAATTTGTTAATATTTACGAAGAAGTTGTTAACGCTGACAGCAATGTGTTTTCATCTCATATTCACATTACGAAAAGTAAATATGAAAGTTTTTAATTGCTACTCCAACCTTGTAAATTACTACGATAAAATTGTTTGTAAATTGTTAATCGCTATTCAGACCTTGTAAATTATAAGTAACAAATCGATATGTAAGTTGTTAATCATTATTCAGACCTTGTTAATTCCTATGATAAAGTTATTAATGCTTACGAAAGAGTTGTTGACGTTTGGAGCAAACATCTCATTCACTTTGCCAGAAAAAAAGTTGTAAGTTGTTAATCGCTATTTAGACCTTGTTAATTCTTATGATAAAGTTGTTAATACTTACAAAAAATTGTTAAAAGTTGTTTGTTTTTGAATAATTATATTCAAAGATACCTGTGAATAGACCACCAAAATTTTCCAAATGAAACATACAAAAAATAGAACTTTCTCCCATACTCAATTCAATACAAATTGTCCAATTCAACAAAAGAGAACTTTGTTCAACCTTTCATACAACATACCAAAAGAAAAATTTGTTCAACTATAAGTCATAAGGATTTTGCTTGAGCAAAAAGTGGAATGCTAATAACTTGTCAAATTGTCTCAAAATTAAACACATTAGTTTGACATTAACTTCAACTATAAGTTATAGAGTAACATCCGATGAAATATATCTACAATCAAGCTCGTTTAATTCTCTCGCCTTGCTTTTTTTGCTCGTTTAACATCTGGTGCAGTAGATCTACCCATCCCTGCTTCTCAGCTCTGCACATAATTTACACATTTCATGGTGAAAAACTCAAAAATATGCATAAAATTTTGAACTTTGATGCCATTTGTATGAAAAGGGTGCTAAACTGGATGAAGGAAGGCAAAAAAAAAAAACCGAAAAAGATACCATATGTTTTGAATAAGTTTTTCATTAATACAAATTACTGAAGCAATTATTTCAAACCATGCAAAAGAAGTTTAAATTTCCTAGCAAAATTAACATTATTACATTTGAAAATTCAAATCTCAAAAAATATAAAGCAATCATTAGTTGAATAATCAGTAGAATATACTACGATGCAGATATAGCCATCAACGTAAGAAAACATATCAACCATTGCCTCACCAATATAAGGTCTTGCACTATTTCAAATGCACTATATATCACCAATAAGATCCAACAAATCTCCTGCTATCTCTTCTCCAGGCTTTTATGAGTCAAGCACCTGGCACCATTTCAAATTGAGATAGTTGCAAGATGTTATTCTTATCTATCTCATCACATGCATCTCTTAACCAACTCAAGTTAAACTTTGTCCCATCCACAATAGAATGATCTGTTGGTCCAATATCACCATAATGTCCTTGAACATCTAGAAGAGCAGTGCCTTTGTAATCTACCATATCCTCGATATCTAAAGTCAAATCAATTAAGAAACGAGCTGGCGCTATAAAATTAAAATCAGCTCCAAATTCTAAATCCTCACTAGCATCAAGATTTCCATCTATACTATTACAAGGCTACAATTTGAGTAGTGCCTGTGCTAGAGATGCAACTTGCCTCAATTTAGTATCAGCAACGGTATGGCCAAGGATTTTTCTCAATTCTAACTTCTCATAATTTATTCTATCAATATCTTCATTCTCGGTCAGCACCACCTCATGGAACTCCTCACTAGATGTCTCTTCATCAGTCAATTGCACTACCGCTCCTACAAGCTATTAGTATGCCATGGTTCCTTGACATGTGAGTAGAAGGTTGAAGGTATATGAGGGAAGAAAGAGGAAGGTAGAAGTGAGCAACGTTGAGATCAATCTCTTGAAATTAGAGACCATATGTTATTAAGCCCTTGATATTCTAAAATACATATTGTGCAATACTCATAAATCAACAAATTCTAGAGTATTTAATATCACTTTAGGTAGCGAAGTTTGTGAGACTTATGACTTAAAGTGGGATGAAGAAATCAAAATGATAATTCAGAGAAGGAAAGAAAATGGTAACATTAATTTATTCTGATGAAAAGAAAATAGAAAAATAATTCATCTGGGTTTTGCTGAAAGGGATTCAATATGAAAAGAACTCCAACCAAAATAAAGAAAGACGCGGATACAACCAGAGATCTATGATCGAACTTCACTTGATCACATGCTAATTAGCCTATACCTCTTTCTTGCCCAATATTACTTTATTCAGGAATTAGATTCATATTACTCGAAAAGCCCAATCGTCCTTCAACGAAACGTAAAAAGGGGTTCCATCTATTGACTACATAATTATAAGTAAAATAACTTAGTTTTGAAGAAAAAAGACAAATATAAATAATTTAAAGTGGTGTATTTTGCATCCTTAATTTTTCCAAAAAAGTCAACTAACTCTTATAATTAGGACCGGAGGGAGTATTGACTTTTGTTTACAGTAGAAATTAGATAAAGTGAGCAGCTTGATATAAATGAATTGATAAAGAGTTTGCATATAATAGGATGCGTCGAATAGATGGGAGTTGATCGATTCAATCACAAAGTAAGAATTAGGAATTAATAACTTCCATATCTTGCAAAGTCACTTGAAGAAGGAAAACAAACATGTGAATGATGAATGTCGATCGGTCTAGCCCTGCTCTTCGAAGCTAGTGACGAAGATGAGCTTGCAAGATGAAGCGCGGTGTGAGAGACAAGTGTGATGAGAGTGACGAGCAACATCTTTACCAGTAATAAGGGGCAACAACGTCTTTTACTAGCATTTCAAAATTCCAGATTCATCCCCAGAGTGTGAACTGGGTTTTTAAAATGTTGAGGTACTGAATTGTCCTTTATGATATTAGAGGGATTTTATTGTCTTTTTCCCAAAAAAAAACATGTAATAATGCTTGTTATTATAAATATTATAGTATAAGTATAAATTAAAATTTTTTTACATGTATATAAAATACAATTAGGAACATATAAGATAAAATCGGACGGGGAGGAATATAAAATAACACACGCATGTATTATAATATACATTGAATAAACAGTGAACAGTAGCTAAAAAAGAGTGGGGGGTACAGGGTACTGTCAAACGAGGCTATTTCTAATTTTCATCAAAATTAACATAATGATTAATGAGTGACTTAAGGTCAAAAAAAATAAAAAATGAGTGACTTCTTAAAACATTATTTTACTTCGAGGCTTCTAATAAAATTTATAAAACCCCTCTAATAATATTATTAATAAATACGTACAGTGTTAGAATCCGAAAGGTCTTGAGCCCATGGTAGAAGAAGCCCAAGAAATTTCTTGGATTCTTACTTGTAAGTTGTAACTAGTAAAGCCAATCCGAAAGCTTCCTCCAGTAAAATGGGGGAGGCTTCAGCTTCATCGCTCTGCGATGACGTCCCAAATCTTCTGTCATCCTTCATCGATGCCTTCGTTGACTACTCAGTCAGCGGCCTCTTCCTCTTGCCGCCGGTAGAAAATCCTACCCTCGCTTCTGTGAGAGAGCCTTCCTCTCCTCTTTCGCGTTTTCTACCTGCGTTTCAGACCCGCCTGCCCTCACCAGACCGTCTAATTGCCATTGGCGATCTCCATGGCGATCTTGACAAATCCAGACAGGCTTTCCGACTTGCCAACCTCATCGACGACTCTGATCGTTGGATCGGAGGCTCCTCCACCGTCGTCCAGATCGGCGATGTTCTCGACCGTGGAGGCGAAGAGCTTAAGATCCTCTATTTCCTCGAGAAATTGAAGCGCGAGGCTGCGAGAAGTGGTGGCACCATCATCACCATGCATGGGAACCACGAGATTATGAACGTGGAGGGCGATTTCAGGTTCGTCACCAAGCCTGGTTTGGATGAATTTAAGGTGTGGGCGGATTGGTTTTGTTTGGGGAACAAGATGAAGAGTCTTTGTCCAGGGTTGGAGAAGCCTAAAGATCCTCTTGAAGGGATTCCCTCTGTTTTCCGTGGTGTTAAAGAAGAGTTCTTCGACGGCTTTAAAGCTAGGATTGCTGCATTGCGGCCTAACGGTCCGATTTCGAGCCGGTTTTTGTCGCAGAATCTGACTGTATTGGTTGTTGGAGATTCAATCTTCGTTCATGGGGGCTTATTGCCCCAACATGTTACTTATGGATTGGAGCGGATTAACGAGGAAGTTAGGGATTGGATTAACGGGTTGTCAGGGAGACATTCACCTGGTTTTTGCCGTGGGAGGGACGGTTTGGTTTGGTCGAGGAAATTTTCTGATGAATTGGCTAAAAATTGCGATTGTGCCACTCTCGAGTATGTTCTCTCCACCATACCTGGTGCGAAGAGGATGATCATGGGCCACACAATCCAAGGTGTTGGAATTAATGGTGTTTGTGATAACAGAGCTATTCGAATTGATGTGGGCATGTCAAAGGGTTGTATAAATGGTTTGCCTGAAGTGTTAGAGATAGAAGGGAAAAGGTCAGGATTGCGGATATTAACATCAAATCCTATGTATCAGAATAACAAGTCTTCTAGATTGGATATGGAGAAAGAAGAAGGCTTTGGGTTGTTGTTTCCGGAAAATCGACCAAAGCAAGTGGAAGTTAAGGCTTAATGGCATATGCTCTTATTTTATTTTTCTCAGCTTTGGGCTTTTCCCCTGGTGGCTATCCCACGGCTTGAAGATGGGTTGCAGATTTCAAAATTTATCATATCTGCAGTCTAAAAGGCTTCGGGCAAAAAGAGAAATATCAATGAAGGAGGAGAAATGGTGTAACAAGAATAGAGTTAGTTTGTGTTCATGATGTGTGCAGCGTTCTGTGTACTATTCAGGCACCTCCCAGCTTATTGCTCAGGCCAACTTCTGTTAGACTTGGGTTAATCTGCCCTTTCTTCTCTTTGATGTTTTGTGCGTTTGTCCTTTGACTTTACAAGCTTAATCTTGCCTTAGTATTAAGAAAAGAAAAGAATGTAGTGTGTTTGCCTGCAATGATGACTTAGAAACCTCCCAAATAATTCTGCATTGCTACCTCATAAATTTTACTCTGAAGGTATTCTATTCTTCAATCTCGTTGGACATGATTTCAATTGATAAAAGCTTATGGCTATTGGTGTATAACTTTTTTTTTTGGGTATCAATATGGTTGTCAGATTATATGTCCTGTCAAATTCATCATAGTTAACTGCAAGAATTTATTGTTTCAGAAGATGGAGCATGCAGATTTAGTTTTAGTTTTCCCCTAGCATTATTGATCTTCTAATTCATAATGGTTTGTTCTGATATCACAAGGTTGATTTCAAACATTAACCTTCATTTGAAAGTCAAGTAATAGTCCATGCAATTCTGATCACAAGATATGAGCATTATTAATATTGCGTAACTGCCTGACATGTACTACCTCCGGTCCTAATTATAAGAGCCAGTTGACTTTTTTTTGGGAGATTAAGGAAGCAAATTAGACCCCTAAATCTTAATATATGTGACATATAATTAGATCATATGACAGTTTATAAGTAAAATAACTTAGTTTTGAGAAAAATAAACAAATATAAACAATTTAAAGTAGTATATTTTGCATCCTTAATTTTTTCAAAAAAGTCAACTGACTCTTATAATTAGGACCGGAGGGAGTATTTTAAAAAGCGTTTTTGGCTTCGTTGAAAGTGGCATTTGAACAGATACCTTAGGTAGTCAAAGAGAGAATCTATTGAGTTATCAGCTATTCTTACCTATACGGCTATACCTAAAAAATGTAGGTTTTAATTGAAGAGTACTTTCTTCAATAACAACCAAGTTATAAGTGGCCTTAATGTTAAATCATAGTACTTACATTCTCAAGATTACAGTTAAAAGTTTGAAACTCGTAAAACAATCTAGGGACCTATTCCTTTTCCTTCAGTTAAATCGTTGATAACTAGGAAAATATATTTATACATGTCTAGTTTCATTTGTGAAGAAGATTACGATTTAAAGGATTTAAAGGACTGAAAGGGGAAAACTAATTAAATAGACTATTAGAACAAATTTTCTTCATGATGTTATTTCTATTTAATACATACCCTGAAGTGCAAGTTTAACAGCAGAAAGGAGGCTTATGGATTACACAATGCTTACCTTACCCGTCAAAGTATGATGCCAAGTCAGATGAACAACTAGTTATCACAATTCAAATCAACCATCAAGATTCAAGAACCAACTTCACGCATCAAATGAAATTATATTGGTTTCTACCCACTTTTCCCACGGAAAAACAGAAAAACACAAAGGTATAGGAAACCGTTTTTGAAATATCTGTCACGCGACGCGACAGCTTGCTCAATTTTCACTTCGACGTATTAGCCAGTGACAATGACTGTTCAGTTTTTATCTTAGTGGTGAAGAAATTAATGTGAAATATTGACTTCATTTGTCTATATTAGGAACTCGACCCCTTCCTCGTGAGGATGAGTTTAGTGGAAGCAGGTTTTTAACTTTTGGATGAAGAAAATACATTTAATCTTACAATGTACGTAAGCGGTAGGAGGAGGCCATCTCATCTCCAGACTTGCTTCAGTAATTTTCAGATTTTATTTCTTTCTTTATTACCGTTTTCATTTTCAGCCCCCACTTGTTATTTGTTTGAGTTTGAGGGTGATTCTAACATGCATGTAGACACGATGACATATTTTATCCGGACAAACAAATTAAAACAAGAGAGAGGATTTTTTTTAAGTGACGTAGCAGTCAGTTGATGGATTAATGTGGGTGAAAATTAATAATATTTTAACTGAATTTTGCAAATTCAAAAAAGAGGTGAACAATAATTGATATAATGTGATGTATGTTTAAATAGTTTTTCATAAAACCATTAGTTTGACAAATACTTATTTCAATGAAACTACATGTAATCCATAATATAATATTCTAATTTTATAGTAATTCCTCTTATCCATAATATAAGAGGTAATATGAGAATTGTTTTTGTCCATATTATAAGAGGTACTCTCTCCAGTCCTAATTATATGACCTACTTGGGGATGTGAGTTTGGTCCTAAATATAAGACCTCTTCCAAATTTTTCTCAACTTTTCCCCAAATTGTCCATATGGATGCTCCTGAATAATAAACAAGTAAAAGATGGAATGTGAGAATAAAGGTTGATAGTTAGGGTGTATTAGCAATATTAAATTATTTTAACTAGCTTAACTAACATCCTTAATCTAATCACTTAGGTAAATAGGTCTTATATTTAGGACCCGAGGGAGTATCATGTAAAAGTCAAGATAATAAATGTTTGATTTTCATGTTTACCCTTGCATATTAAATGTAAAAAGGAAAGAGTGTGTGTCTAATAAATTATATAGGATAAAATTGAAAAATCACATTAATTCTAACCACAATAAATGACTTCATTATGTTTCTTTAGTTATAAAATATACATATAATATAATTGCATGTATCATATATTATAATTTAGTGATTTAATTTGTTTATTTAATCTCCATAAAAAAAAGTCAACTTGATGTTAGAATTAGAATATGTGAGAGTATATCTTATGTGGAGGAGGGGAAGGAATGTATTGAAAAGTCAATTTAAGAGGGTGGTATATGTTAAGTTGACGCCAAACTAGCACGTACACATGGTATCTGTATACATGAGCGACTAGCATGTATCATTCAAGTTTCCCCTGTTTAAGAAATGGCATTAGTCGCTTGCAGCTTATAGGAAAGCAGAGCATTTATACTAATAGTATTTCCATACATATTCCAACTACTACCCCTCATATTCCATCTTAATACTCTCATTCTAGCCACTCCCCAACTCACCATGCAACCCCCTCACTCCTCCGCAAACCCCGCCGGAGACGATGACAGAGCCACCGTGTTCCGCCCTCTGTCACTGGCCCCACCTCACATGCTTGCCTTCCACCTTGCATGGCTCAACCTCTTCTCTTGCTTCTTCTCCACCTTCTCCATCCCTCCCCTCCTCCCCGCCATCCGCCACCACCTCCGCCTCACCCCCACCGACGTCGCCCACGCCGGCGTCGCCTCCTTCGCCGGCTCCATCGTCTCCCGCCTCCTGATGGGCCCCACCTGCCACCTCCTGGGCCCACGCATAGCCTCCGGCACCCTCTCCCTCCTCACATCACCTCTCATCCTCTCAACAGCTTTCATCTCCACACCTCAATCCTTCATCATCATTCGCTTCCTCGTTGGTTTTTCTCTCGCCAACTTTGTCTCCAACCAGTTCTGGATGAGCTCCATGTTCTCCCCTTCCATTGTGGGCCTGGCTAATGGAGTTGCTGCCGGGTGGGCCAACGTGGGCTCCGGTGTGACCCAGCTAGTTATGCCTCTTATTTACTCTCTCATCATCAACTTCAACGTCCCATCTTCCATTGCTTGGAGGCTTGCTTTTGTTGTTCCTGCGGTTTTCCAAGCAATTACGGGAATACTGGTGTTAGCTTTTGGGCAAGACCTTCCTTCTGGGAGATACGTGCGTGCCAAGACACAGAAGGGTGAAGGAGAGAATGTGTTCAAAATTGTATTTGAGGGGATGTGTAATTATAGAGGCTGGGTTTTGGGTCTGCTTTATGGGTTTTCTTTCGGGGTGGAATTAACTATGGACAATATAATAGCAGAGTACTTTTATGATAGGTTTGATGTGAATATGGAAGTTGCAGGGAGTATAGCTGCGAGTTTCGGGATGGCGAATTTGTTCTCACGGCCAATGGGAGGAGTGATTTCTGATGGTTTGGGAAGGAGATTTGATGTGAGAGGCAGATTGTGGGGTGTGTGGATGGTTCAAACGGTGGCTGGACTTCTTTGTGTGTTGCTTGGACGGCTCAACTCTCTCTGGAGTTCTATCCTTGTCATGTGTGCTTTCTCAGTATTTGTTCAGGCAGCTTCTGGCCTCATATTTGGTGTTGTCCCTTTCGTTTCCAAGAGGTTAGATCACTGTCTCAATATTCCAAAGCTTCGGGACAAAATCCCATTCTAGAAAATAAGAAGGAAAAAACATCAGGCGTGTATACTCGTTAAATTTAAATTGTTAATTTCGAAAAACATCAGTATCTAATGTTTGTTAAAAAAAATGGGAAATTAATTAGAGGTCATATGGAAGGAACTAAATTAAAATGAGGCTCCGTCCCTAATTAAACTAAAGTCTTTAGAGACTCTTAATTATATTAAGTTCTAATAATTAATACTGTTTAAATTCATGGTTACTAACAACTTTTAGAGCATCTGTAGTAACATTATAAACATTATTCGCAATTATTATACATAATTAGTAACTAACAAAGTTTGACTAGACAACGACAACTCTTTAGGCATTTTTATAGACATTACGAGCATCATTTATAACTATTCAGATTTTAGTTACTAACAACTTTTGACAAGAAAAAACTTAATTGAGGATGCGTGCATTGTTGAGGTGAGTGGAGTGTTTTCGGCCGTTGGTTGGATGGATGGCTCAAGTCTCTCTGGAGATTTTAAAATTTAGGTCATGTTAGTCAACAAAATTTTCAAATATGGACCCCTCTTCAAATATGGACCCAACTTCCTCATGAAAATATGGAACAAAAAGAAAAGATGCACACGGCTTTTTCAATTTTGCAAGTTCTCAATTGAAAAAATAGAACTAAAAAATATTTATGCGTCACATTATGCAGATCGCTTGGAGTAATTTCAGGGATGACGGGGTGTGGAGGGACTATTGGGGCTGTGGTGACTCAAACGCTGTTGTTCTCAGGGACCCACTTGTCAAAGCAAACAAGCATATCTCTGATGGGCATTATGGTGGTATTGTGCACTCTTCCAGTGAGCTTTTTGTATTTCCCTCAATGGGGAGGTATGTTCTGCGGCCCTTCATCAGATCCCGATTCACCCGAAGACAATTATCGCCTGCTTGATTAAGTAAGATTCCAATAGGTTCCTGGTACTCATGCCCACAAACGCATCTGCATAAAGCTGAAGATGAAGAACATGTAATCAGTTTTATATTTCTACTAGTAGAACCCATTAAAATAAATGGAGAAAGCATTTGTTTGTATAGTGATAATGAAGCATTTTTATTGGGGACAAACTGCACAAGATTATATTACAAGATTGCCAAAGAGATATTTCATAAAATTATTCAACGGGTTGATTCCACTTGTGGCATCAGTTGCAGAGAATTATGATAAAAACCTGTTTAGAAATTTCCAGTTACAGTAGAAAACAATGACAGAACACGTGGAGTCAAAGGAAAATAATGAGATTTTGGATATATAAAGAATGATGATAGAATCAATTTACAAACAAGGACGGACTGATTCTAACCAAAATCCTATTCCCTAGTACAATGCAGAAACTATAAAGCATAACAGAACACTACCAAGAAGAAGCAAGGTCATTACTGGTGTTTGAGAAACCAGTCCTCTCCTAATGTTTAAAACATTCCCAAAAGAAACATCATATCTTCAAAAGATAACAAAACCGGATCAACACAAAAGTGAAACACATGACCCATGACTCTAGTTTAAGTCTACGGCCACCCTACACCCTTTCTTTCCGTATTCTTATTTCTTAGTGACTCTTGGATTTGTCTTTTGTCCCTTGGACTTTCCTTTTATGGGTTTGCTTAAAAACAGCACCTACATCAATTTATCAAGGGTTAAGGTGCAAATTTGCTCAGGATGTTTTTGCTCAGGAGCTATTTTGCCCTTTACTGTTAAAATGTTAACGGTCAATGTCATTTTTTTAACAGTCAACGTTGAAATTTTAATGGAAAAGGGAAAAATTGTTATGTTTTGAAACTTCCGAGGCAATTTTGAACATTAAAAAACTTCCGGGACAAAATAGCTCTTGAGCAAAAAACTTTCGGGGCAAATTTGCACCTTAATCTTTCGCTGCTTCCACAGGTCAAAGGGTCAGAAGCATGCTAACCGAAGACACTACAAATTTTAGTTGCTTCCTTTACATGACTGAATGCAAAATGAGACTGCCAATAACCCAAATAAAATTTTCATTTTCAAAAGGGTGATTGCAATGTGAAATTATTCTCAGATCTTATTTAAGTTTTCCTTCTCTCACATCAGCATTTGATAACTTGAGGGAGAAAGTTAACCGAACAAAAGAAAAAAAGTGTCCCTGGTTAGTTAAATCTATCAGAAGCCAAAGAAATGGGTACTTCCGGGGGGAAAAAAGGAAAACTGCATGCTGAATGCTTCTTAAGAAAAACTACTTATTCAAGCCTAGTCTGTTCCACAGTAAATGCAACTTCCCATGAACCACCATAAGTTACAGCCCAAGCAAACTTCTGTCTCAGTGTAATGATTGCCCAAAAGCTTCAAAATCAATGCCTATCTTAACATAAAGTGAGAGATTGCTAAATATTAGTAAAAGATTAGACAGTCAGAGTAAAAAGAAATGCAAACTGTACGGAAAAAATGATGGTTTTTCATATCAATGGTTTACATGGGAAGGGGGATTAGATGACCGTTTTAAGGCAGCAAGTTCAACAGGTCATTTTCACACTCCAGAAGCCATAATAACAAGCCCATCAATGCTAAGTAAAAGGACCAAAAAATATAACTCATCCGATTACCTTGTTAAGTTGCTTTCACTAAGATGCTTTCAAGTCTATCTCTAATTAAAGTAAATGCTTCCTGCGGAATTATTATGTGCGGCAAAGTCCACCAGTTACCAAGTACTCCAACCAAAGTGAAATTCTGATTCTTGACTTCAATATTGGCCAGACAAAGAAGCGTGTAATCCTGAACTTCAACTTTGCTGGCGTATAGTGACTGCAAAAAACAGAATCACCAGACAATATATTAAAGGCAGTAGGCCCACCTAACAAACAGATTGGTAAAGTACTTAGTGGGGGGGGGGGGGGGGTTCTCCCCTTACAGACTGGCTTTTAAGAGTGAATTCCCCATTCTTGTTTAGGTCTCCACCAATCAGTAAAGTGCTAGAAAAATTACTTGCGGTCACTTGGTACAAGAATCCATCACAATACTAACTCTGAAGAGCTGACATCCTAGGTGGCTGCACCCTGGGGTGGTCACTCTATCCACCTAGTCACACTCTCACTAAACCAGTTTTTCAGGATGGATTTTCCATGTTTACTAAGGTTTTCATCCAAATTACAAAATCATGTTACCAATAGAAATGTTTAAATACAAAAGGGATGGCCGCCTACCTTTAATTTATGCAATGAACGTTCTTCACGCATACCTTGTTGGCAAAGCTGCAATAAGAGCAATTTGTCTTCAAATATAGTAAAGCAATATCATACAGGCACTGTTCAAATTAACAATTGATTCAAAATACAAGAAAAATCTAATTAAAGAATGAGAAGAGACAGAAAAAAAAAATATCTTGGCAAACGAGAAGAAAATGAAATCCAAGAGCATCCCAATGTAATATAAGAGCACTTTTCAAAAACATCTTGGAAAATGAGGAAAAAACAAAATCCAAGAGTGTCCCAATGTAATATGAAGAAGGAAACCTAGTCCAATAGTACCTTGAAGTGAGAGGCCCCATAAGACAACAAAGTAAATAATACAGTAAGAGTTTCTCAAGAAGCTAATGAAGCAATTAGAAGAGTGATTGCAGACCTCATCAACGAAAATATAAACAGAGTAAGGATTGGGCTTAGTGCTGAGGAGGAATAAAGTAACTTTAATGAGTAGCAGCAGGATCGGATCATCCGAGTTTGCGAACACTGTAAGAAAGAAAAAGACAGGGAGCCAAAATTTCCTAGCAAATCTCCACAGATGGTGCTGATGTTCTTCCTCCTCTGAAGGGTTCAGTGAGTCTTCATAAGGGTCATCCACTAAAGCATCCTGAGCTACTTGTCAGAAAAAAAGGGTACTGAAGGTTATTAAGGCTAAGCTTCAAAACAGAGATGGGAAAGGAGGGATCTACTAACAAGATAAAACAAAGTTAGTAATAGCAACAATCCAATATCGATCTCACCATCCATAGCATAAGCTATAACTGACCCATAAGCAATTGAAACACCTAAAACGACTCCCCTGCTGAACTTACTTCCTGAAATATTTACCAAAAACCCCAAGTGACAGAAAAAGGACAATGATTAGCAAAAGTTTAATTCATATTTATATGTGTCAGCTTAAAGCAGAAACTGCCTTTAAGCATGGATTACTATTTACGACTGCAAGCGTAATTAAAAGGCTAATAAAGAAACAGCATCTTTATCTGATGGATAGAGGCTATTTGGGCAATGATACGATGGTCACTCTACACATCAATACTAATCTTCCCACGGTATTCTTCAGTTCAGGTGCCGCCCCCTCCCTTAAAAATTCCTATATTTTCTTCAAGCCACCTCGTCAAATTGTGTTCCAGCAAATATCGTAATAGCTCTTAAAACTTGTCTATGCCACATTGTCAATCCATTATTGCATCTTCATCTTATCTTAATAGAGCTTTTCAGTGCTCGTAGCTTGTATACAGGCAAAGAAGGAAAACTGACACAAATCATATAAAGTTGACACTTAATTTACATTTGAGATGAATATTTAAAATAGTATCCTAAACTGAAAAGGAAGAGTTGAAGTTTGACGCTCTACATTCTCATCCTAAGAATTTAAAAGATTCAAAATCCAAATATAGACCCATAAACAACCGAGGTCATAGAGAAATTGATGATGGTACCAAGGGAAAAATTAAATGAAAAATGAAACAAAAGAAAATCATGTAAGATAACAAAACACGATAACTCACCACAAACATAGATATTTCTTATATACTTTCTAGATATATTTACATCGGATTTGAATATGGAGGCACGTGCGCGGACTGAGGGTTCTAAGCTCTTCAGAAATGATTTTACGAAATCAAAGTTTCCATAATCTGAAGCAAGGGAAGCCCAAAAGCAAAACAACATTAGAGAAACGATTAGAACTAAACTTTGAAATGGAGAATTTGCGAAATATAAGTTAAGGAGAAGAAGAACCTACTGAAGGGCTTGGGATGAGAAAAAGATAAGGTAGGAGGTGAGATTAGAGTAAAAGAGTGTCTGAATGGATGTAGAAATTTGGAAGAGAAGGCCATTCCTTTGCGCAGCACTGTCATCGTCTCTCAGTCTCTGAAGTCCGATAGCTCATAGTTGGCTAATTCGCTGATGAAAATAATACCGTACAACCGCACTGAAACGTTTACGCACGAGTCACGAGTCATTTTGTTGCTCATATCTCAAAACGCGTGCACTTTTTTTTTTTTTTTTTAATGATGATAATTTTTTTTATTTAATGATTTAAGTTTAATTGAATCGGATTTCATATTTTCTATGGGTTGGGATGAACTAAGTTTAATTTTGAAAGATGTTATACTAAGATTTATGTATGAGACAATAAAAGTTACTCCCTCCCACCCTATATATATATATATATAAGAGTCAAAAATTTGAATGGTTTTATCTCTTTTTATAAGAGCCTGACACAATTTGTCAAAACATTTAATAAGTTTTTTTTTTCATTTTACCCATCATTATTCTCTCTATTCACATTCTATTTCATAATCATTTATAACAATATTATCACATTTATCTTTCTTACATAAATAAGGGCAAATTTAGGAAAACAAAATTGTTTCAGACATATTTATTTCTCTCAACCACTTCCTTAATCTGTGTGATTTTACCCCTTTGGCTCTTATAATAAGGGACGGAGGAAGTCTGTGTGAATGTTTTATTAATGTATTGATATATATATATATATATATATATATATAAAACAATTTACTCCATCCGGTCATGTGTGAAAAGGGATAAAACCATTCAAATTTTTAGCTCTACCGTCCCTCTCAACTTTTCTTCGAATTATCTTTATTGATGCCCATTAATAATAAATAAGCAAGAGAGGGAGGGTGTGAATAAAGGTAGATGTTGAAAATGCTTTAGTAATATCATGTGATTTTAATTATCTTAATTATCATTATTAATTTAATCAAATTAGATAAATAAATCTTATACTTAGGACCGGATGGGGTATAAACTTTAAGTAAAGTTTTGTACTACTAAATAATTACACATTGAATAATATCAAAGCAATTAGGGTGAACATAAATGCATTCACGATTTTAACAGCTATCAGAATTTTACTACAATCCAGTCTCCATATAAATCGTGGTCGTTGTCATTTTTTTTTTTTAACTTTGGAGGAAGAATATGATTAACTAAATATGACGTTAATATTAAAAAAAATGCACATAAACTTTTCCTAATTGTATGTCCAACACCATGACCTTTTTTCTGTAAAAACACCCATAAACTTGTATAAATGGGGCAAAATGCACTAATTTGAATTGATATAACCTTCCATTGACTGTTAGTCTATTGGTCCCACACTATTGTTTCTAAATTTTAATTTAAAAAATCTTGACACCCCTCTCTTTTCTTTCCCCACCGGTCCCCGTCATACTCACCTTTGTTGAGCAATCTGATTGAAATCTATATATTTAAATTGATCTTTGATACAGAAAATTTAAAAATATTATAAGTAAAAGATGAAGAGGAATATCACATGTCAAGTTAATTTGTAGATAAAACTTCTCAGTTTCATATTTATCATTGCAGGTGGTGGAGGGAGAGAGGGTCTATGGGATGGGTAGGGAATTGAGAGGGGCTGTGGAGTTTTTCTAAATAATAATTTAAAAATAATAGTGTGACATCTACACAACTAAAAGTTGATAGAATTTTATATAAATTAATAGTGGTATATTTTTTCATATTTAAAGAAGTTTATAGGTATTTTTGTATAAAAAATAATTCGGGTACCACACGCACATTTGCAAAAAGTTTGTGGGCATTTTTTTTACCAACAACACTAATTTAAAATCAACGGTGAAAAAAAAAAATCAACGGTGTGACCCCACAAAACTAAAAGTTAAAGGAAATTTATATTATTTAAAGCCTTAACGGTGGTCGGTGGTTACATTTTTCCTTATTTAAAAAAGTTTATAGGCATATTTACAACAAAAATATCTTCATTTTTTTATTACAAACAAAATATCTTCATTTAAGCTTATATTTATTTTATATCAAGTTAGAGATATTTTCTTCAAAGGATATCCCTCAAAATCCTTCGCCGCCGAGTGACGCGAACAAAGAATGATGTCAGTCGGGGTAGTCTCGACTTGCTGCTTCCCGTCTTGTTCAAAGCCTTATTTTCAAGTTCATGGAAACCTGAATTTCCATACCTGCATGTCAAGGTACTCTTTTTTAACAGGTTTCTTAGCAGCTAACAGCTACCTGGTTTATGAGCAAGTAAAGAATAACGACCCACTGGAAATAATTGATTTTTTTCTTACCCATATCTATTTCAAAATGCTACTATTTATTCACACGTTCAAATATAGATGACTTAACCTCTATCTGATGTTTTGAACGTAAAACCCTTATGAAGATGGAGGCAGAAGAGGACTGTGATAAGATGTTGTAATGGAAGGGCATGGGGAGAGCCACGAGCTCAACAGAATTACTACGAGTTGCTTGGAGTGTCTGTAGGGTCAAATTCCCAGGAGATCAAAGAAGCTTATCGGAAGCTGCAAAAGAAATACCATCCAGATATCACTGGCCAGCAGGTCCATCCCCTGAATCTCCATTAACGTTCCCTCATTTTCCATATTTTTCTCCATTACAGCAAGATGTTTTTCGTTAGAATTTGAAGCAGATTAGACTTGAGATAACAAGTACAATTTTCAGGGTCATGAATACACGCTGTTGCTGAATAAGGCCTATAAAGTGTTGATGTCAGAGGATCAAAGAAGGAAGTATGATGAATCGATCGGTCAGATGAGAGTGAGATTTGGGGAAAACAACTCCCCCTTGGGTTACAGTACATGGAACGGGCCTTTGAGGCAACATGCTTTATTTGTGGATGAGAATGCATGCATAGGTCATCACCCATCACTATAATGAATACTCGAATAGCTTTTCAAAGTTCCATCCACTGCTGAAAGATTTATAAAGCTCGTATACATGTTGCAGAGTAATTGTATCAATTTCCATCAGTCATTAGAAAGTTAAGGTTTAACTGTTTGTTTCCAGGATGTGGAGAGTGTGTGCATTTTGCAAACAATACATTCACCATGGACGAGACTCTTGGATCTGCGCGGGTCAAAGTCCAATACGGAGATGATCAACAAAATATTGAGGTATACCAATTCTCACAAAAGCTACCCTCAACTACTGCATGTTTGGTGTGATATTGAACAACTTTTAGTAGACTCAATTTCTAAAGGCTTACTAATTAATCAAAGCTAATCATGCAAAATACCATTCTATGTACAAGACCTATTATGGATTACACAAAGCTTGAGATACACTTAGACGTCTCGGAGGATACCTTCTGGCATGCCACCTACCCTTTACGAGTCTCTTTTCTAGTGGGGATTCTCCAATTTGATGAGTGTCAAGAGAAGTCACAAAATTGCTCCCCCAGATTCCTGTCATAGATTTAGTGTTCAGTACATATGAACAATATATGATGCTTACACATTAAATACAAATATACGTTGATTCATTTAAGAGTCTCCAATGACTCAAGAAATTTATAGGTGTCGGTTGAGTCATGCCCAGTCAACTGCATCCACTGGGTGGACACAGAAGAGTTGGCAGCGCTAGAGTTCCTGACTCAGCCGCAACCAAAGAAAGGGTATGGGGTATATGGAGGAGGTTGGGAAAGGCCTGCAAATGTCTTCAGTGCAGCCAAGGCTTTCAATAAACAACTGAAAAGAAAGGAAGCTTCTGAACAAGGTCAAAGCTCAGGTAGATGACCCTCCCTCTCATTGCACCTGTAATGAAACTATTTTCATTTGGCATTTACTTGTGTACTGATAAAGATTGTTGCTAACACAATGCAGGTGAAACAACTGTTGAAGAAAGCCCAGCACAAGCTCGAGCCCGAGCCCGAGCAAGTGTGGAGATAAATATGGGGGGTTTCTTTAAACTATGGAAGTGGGTGAATGAAATCTTTAGCATAAATGATCCATAGAGATGAGTTATGCCGAGTCTCGTGAGTGAAATATGAAAAATTATAAACAATAAAGAAAGGGTTGTATATAACATGCAAAGAAATCTGTTGGTGTTGGTTATTACACAATCTCAACCGTCAGTCACATAAGGACCCAACTTTTCTTTATACAGAATTCCCAGCTTCATTTCGAAAGCATTGATTTGATAACAAGGAGGCTAGATTTGAGCATTAATAGATCATTCACGTCACATGCGAGAGTAAATCATGATTTATTCAACCCATAAATTTTACTGAAAATCAATGACATTAGCAACATTGAACCCCTTAAACCTCAGCTCCAACAACACAGTTAATGATTGAAGAAAACATCAACACGAACACGGCCTCCCTTAAAATCAAGGCTACAGAAGGTTGCGATTGTTCTGTACAATCCATATATTCCTTCGACTTTCATATCTATCTGCCTTCATCCCAAAGAAACAGGTTATAATTAATTCAGCCTACATTTGCCAGTCCCAGCGCAAATTGAACACTCATCTGCATCTCTGACTACATGCCTTAAGCAATGCTTGATCATATCATTTACAACATCCTGCAGCAAGAGATTCATCAAAGTTTAAAATTACAGACATAAAGCTTGTCATTTGAATTGGACCACATGTTTTTACTATAACATTCTTCCTAACCATTTGAAGACTCAAAAGCATGGTCAAAATGTTACAGCCAATCCCAAGTGGACAGTACTCATTTTCAAATTCAAACCTAAAATTATATATGCTATCAGAGAGAATTCAAACAGAGAAACACAATGAAATGAGATAACCAATACCCCCGCTTATGCATATGTTGCTACATAGAGAACGTCAAGTTCACAAAAATCCACAATCCTAGATGAAACTTAATTAGGAGACAGAATTCCTTTAGATTATTTTCGAATCATAAAATAATAGTCAATTACCTTGAGAAGAAAACATTGCAAGCACACTCAGTGATTGATCTCTGTTGCGTTCAGAATTTCACAAATCACCCCCAACTACCCGCAGGACCAGTTAAACAAAGATGAAGCAAATGAACAGAAACTACTCTCAGAAGCCAACAGACCAACTAAATATATGAGTGGTAAGATGGGAATAACTAATCTCCAATGCAACAAGATGACTGTGACAAACCGGCATTGACATACCACCCATCACTATGTAATTATTTTCCACTTATCCAACAAACGCCAAAGGTAACTGCGCATTCCATAGCATCTATTAATTGTATGCATGACCAGGGATCGACAGAGAATGAATGCACATTAGCAAAAATTAAGCACTAAATTGATTTAGAAATTAAACCCGACAAATTCCAAGACTTGAGAATTGCTTAAAATTTCCCAATCTTCCTAGTCAAATGGATCTTCTGTTGACACATTTGGAATTCTACATGAGGACCGATGTAGGCTTATAAAGTAAAACTCAATAAATTTATAAAGCAAAAGTTGAAAAACAAGCCACGACCACTATTTGACAGTGAATAGTTCTTCGCACAACTCTATCATATCCTCTGTTGGCTTTAAATTCTGTCCAGACTTTTGAGGAGATTTAAAGTCTGTATCATACCTTAAACCAATATAAGGAAAAAATAGACAGATCATAATTAAATCAGTTACTGATTCCAAACTTTCAAAACAAACTCTCCTGCAGTTAAAGCAACTTTAGCAAGTTCTTTTTTCCTTCAATGTCCTTCAGATTTGCGGCACTCTGACAAGAATTCCCATTTCACTACCACTCCTTTTGTGCCTCATACAATAGCAGTGACCTTGGAAAGTTAGAAGTAAATCAAGTAATGCTGACTCTTTAAGATTGAGATTAATAAGGGTTTCAGTAACACAATATAATCTGATTTAACATACTTTTCTCAAACTAATGTTCCCTCAATATGTAAAACAAGTAATGAATATAAGCCGGACAGGGGGGAAAAATAGAAGACGGTTACCAGGATGAATAAATACTATAATATACAGATAATCACACATTGTATACATTTCTTAAGGACATCAACTATAACATGGTTCTCTCTAATCCCCATTATATTTGGCTATGTTGCAAACCATATGGGTTCATTATTACAAGAGGAAAAAGAAGTAAAGAGTAGCAACTAACAGAGAGAGACATGCCATGCGCATTGCACAAAGAAACATACCAGGACAAATTTTGGGTAGGTTGGTCCAAGAGGACCACAATCTGATCCTCTGGCGGATGAATGAGCAGGAAGTATTTGCAGAAGCACTTGAGGTGGTGAAAAGGCATCGAGATAACAGTGTTTCTGACTAGCTCAAGAGACTGGTTTATATCTATCACCAAAATCATTGTTACCGTTAAATATCCACATAAATCAAACATTATTTTGGCCAACTTGGTCACAGATATGAGAAAATTCCTATAAGGAAATGTAGAACTCATTTAAGTTTACATTATAAAACAAGAAGACTCCCCCAGGTTTTTCAGGGCAATTAGTGAAACAGTCAGATTGAAAAGGCGTGGCAATAATACCTTAAGAGCTATCAGATTACGGAGGCGAGTTGAGGCAGAAGCATGATTCTTGTGCTGTGATAGATTGTCATCAGCCCACCTGGACCAGAAGCCTTAAAGGTATCTGCCCCGCACCGCCACAAGAATCATTCGTCAGTTTTACCCAAACCCTCAGAGCCAGTATCCAGTGAGGCATCTGTAGCATTACTGAAATTCACAGTAGAAAAATCGCGAAGGAAGCCAAGAATGTAAAAAAAAAAAAAAAGACGATTCAGTTTTAATTGGTTAACAACAAAGAGACAGTGGGCGAATATATGACAAAGTATATGTAGGGGGACTTTAAAATGATTAGCTTCTAAGTAAATTTTCCCACATTCATAAACACAGGCATTGAAATCAAGCATTACATGATGCATTAACCATCAATCTTCGCAAGTGCACATGCATCAAATATTTGACAAAGTGTAAGTAAAGGAACTTTAATGCAGCAAAGATATTGAGAGCCTCAGCTAAAGAGAAAAGGTGACCCCCTATAATTATGCACTTTAAGATGAGGCATGAATAGATATAAATGTCATTGACCCATGTAGGAGTGCATTACATATAAAAGTAATTGCATCAATTTAGGAAAAAAACCTGTCATTTCACAAATAACCATGACAAGGCATGCAAGAATAAAAGTATCAAATTATGCATTGATCATCAATCTTAGCAATTATGCATCCACAGGAAATTGGACAAAGTATATGTAACGGGGCTCTGAAGCATCAAAGACATGGGGAATCTTAGCTGAAGAGCATAAGTAGACCCCTATGATTATAATCATGCAGTTTAACATTAGGCATCAAATGATATTTATGTCCATGAGGCTAGTGGGAATGCATTATATCAATAAACTATGAAAAAATAAACTTAATTATATGTTCCCTTCCAGAGTATCATATTTATTTACTTAAAAGATTTACAACTCATGGTATCTTTTGTAACCTATTGTTAGAAATAAATCATGATTAAATATAAATGAGAATGACTTTTTTCATGAAAACTAAAGTAACTTTTGTTTTTTGCAACAAAAAGTGTTATTGCACTCAAATCTGGAAAAATTCACATCATAATCATTTTTCATAAAATCATATAAATATTCTTTCAACACAACAGATATTATTATTTAAAATTTCAAAAGTTTTTATATATGAACAATTAGACATTACATATTATGCAGCACTAGGAATACATATTAAACTGTAACGCATTAATCTTGGAGGGTAGCCATTTTTGGACAATAATTGAAGGATAACAGTTAAAGTATACACATATAATTTCCAAATCTCTCTGTATTACTCTTCACAGTACTAATTTAGAAGAGGAACCTACTTGGCGCAAAAGGTTGCGATCGAAGAGAACAATATTTAAGCCGTTTGATCCTATCAGGGAAAGGAGCTTCTCCTTCTACTCCATTCAAGCCAACTGAACGAAGGATTCACAGAACTGGCTAGTATATTCGAGGACCGCAATCTGATTCTCAAGTGGATGAATGAGCAGGAAGTATTTGCAGAAGCGTTTAAGGTGGTGAAAAAGCATCGAGATAAGTGTTCCTGACTAGCTCAAGAGACTGATTTATCTCTATCAGAAAAATCATCGTTACTGTTAACTATACACATTAATTAAACATTATTTTGGCCAACTTAGTCACAGATATGAGAAAAAGCCTATAAGGAAATATAGTACTCATTTAAGTTTACATAACAAAACAAGAAGACTCCCCCAGATTTTTAAGGGCAATTAATGAAACACAGTCAAATTGGAAAGGCAAGGCAATAATACCTTTAAGAGCTATCAGATTACGGAGGCGAGTTGAATTGTGCTGTGATAGATCGTCATCAGCCGCACGGCCACAAGAATCATTCGCCAGTTTAGCCCAAACCCTCAGTGCCAGTATCGAGGGAGGCATCTGTAGCATTACAGTAATTCACCGTAGCAAAATCGCGAAGGAAGCCAAGAATGTAAAAAAGAAAAAAGATTCAGTTTTAAATTAAATTGGTTAAGAACGAAGAGACAGTGGGAGAAGCGATCGAGGAGGAGACGCAAACCTTAGGAAGAATGAAAAGCGAGGATAGAGAGCTAGATTGGACTTCGCCGGAAACAATGGGAAACCGACAAAAGAGGAATGGGTTTGCTGGTGGCGGCGTTGGGAGGAAACCCAAGTTCGCGCCTCTCCTCTCAATGGACCGTTGGGTATACTCCTTGGTCCTAATTATAAGAGCCAGTTGACTTTTTTGGAAAAATTAAGGATGTAAAATACACCACTTTAAATTATTTATATTTATCTTTTTTCCTCAAAACTAAGTTATTTTACTTATAAACTATCATATAATCTAATTACATTTAGCATATATTAAGATTTAAGGGTCTAATTTGCTTCCTTAATCTCTCCAAAAAAAGTCAACTGACTCTTATAATTAGGAGCGGAGGTAGTATCATATACCGCACTCATATGTTAGTATTTACTATTTAGTACTACTCTTATATATGCTACTTCGGGCGCAGCTTAATATCCACGCAAACCTCGGCGTAACAATTACGCGCGTACCGTCTACGCACACTTTTATTTATTGGGACTTTTTTTTTTTGCCAGCAATTCCTTGGGCCTTCTTGCAGGGCTTTTTTTTTGTTTGTGCGTTTTAGAATAATACTTCAAATTTCAATAATAAAAAAAAATTCTTTAAGAGAGAATATTATGAATCCCAGTGAAACTAAAAAAATTAAACGTTATTATACACAAAAAAAAAATAAAGTATAAAAATGAGATAAAAAATATTTTTTAAACATAATTTAAGTATGGGCTGAAAAGTAGAGATTATGCTAATGTTTCACTAAAATTCAATTTTAAACTCCCTTCATCAAACTTACAAATAATCAATTACCTTATACACACACCTTATATATATATATATATATAATACTCAGCAGTTCAAGTCATACCTAAGTCTACTATATTTTTTTTTTGGTGCATAATCTACTATATTATTTTTTTCTTCTTAATACTTAATCTTAAAAAAAGTGCGTGTTATAATCTTCTTCTTTTTCCTTATAAATAAGGCTTCTTATTTTCTCACGTACATTTATATAAATAATTTCACTAAAATAAATAATTACTGAATAGAACTCTAATATAAAATTTTAAATTCTTAATCATAATAAAATATTGTAACAGATTTTCCTACGGCTTGTAAAAAAGCAACATATCGCTAAAAGCATCAAGATTCAAGAACGGGACAGGAAAAGAAATTTTATAGTGATTAGATAGATAGATAGTAGTAGATTCATATCCAGTCATCGGTGGGCACAGCAAAGCAATTTTATAGTGACTAGATAGTAGATTCATACCCTTTCTTCGGTTGAGGCTGAATTGGAAACTTACTCTAGGGTATCTGTAGGAGGTTAGGAAAGGCCTGCAAATGTCTTCATTGCAGCTAAGGCTTTCAATAAACAATTCAAGAGAAAGGAGGCATCTGGATATGGTCAAAGCTCAGACAGATCACAGATGACCATTTCTCTCACTGTATTTGTAATTCTGCATTTAATTATGTACTGATAGAAGATTGTCTTCTCCTCAATGCAGGCGAATGGGCGATACAACTGTTGAAGAAAGGCCAGCACAAGCTCAGGCTCAAGGCCTAACAAGTGGGTGGAATTTTATTTTATTTTTTAATTTTTTTATGGGGGGTGTCATTATGGAAGTGAAAATTTGGCATAAATGATCAATAGAGATGAATTATGTTGAGTCTCTCGAGAGAAATGTGAAAAATCATGAACAATAAAAAATGGATGCATATACCATATAAAGAAATCTGTTGGAGGTGTTGGTTATTACACAATCTCAACCATACGTCACATAAGTACACAACTTTTCTTTATACAAAATTCCCAGCTCCTTTTCGAAAGCATGGATGTGCAGATAAGAAGGCTAGATTTGAGCACTCACAAACCATTAACTTCACATTCGAAAGCAAATTGTGATTGTTCAACCGGAAAATATTACGAAGAATCTGTAACATTAGCAAGACTGGACCCATTAAACCTAAGCTCCAACAGCAGCAGCTACTGATAGATGATATGTCAACACGAACAGAGCCCCTCTCAAAATCAAGGCAACAGAAAGTTGCAATTGTTCTGTGCAATCCATGTCTCAATTCATAGATTCCTTCGACTTACAAATTCATCTGCCTTCACATCAAGAGCATCCAATACAAGAAAGTTTTATAAATTAATACAGCCTGCATTTGCCAGTCCCAGCACAAACTGAACATTCATCCGCATCTCCTGCCACATGCCTTAAGCAATGCTTGATCCTATCATCTACAACATCCTGCAGCAAAAGATCATTAAAGTTTAGAATTAAAGACATAATGCAACATAGATCCGTTTTTAAGTGATCCACCCTCTGCACTTTGAAATCCAAGTTTTCAGAAATATTTCTCCCAATATGGTTCAACAAAGCCAGACACTAGAACAGTTGGACCAACCCCTTCAAGGACCAAGCTATAAAAATTAAGGGTTCAAGGGCCCTTAGCATGTGCCTAAATTTTGTTGAAACTGCAGCCTAACATACGAGGGATCTTAATTCAAGTAGCCCTATGATGAAGACCAATAAAGAGACAGCCTTTCAACTACCTAATATCACTCCCGATGTTTTTGAAGAGGTTATTACTAACTAGAAATTGAAAGAAAGGGCAAAAAAGAAGAAGAAGAAGAAGAAGAAGACGAAGCCATATTACCTTCATGAACGATGCACACACAAATTAGCCTTGATACGTGAAGTAGATAATTTTAAGTCCAATAATTAGGTGGTCACATCTATGATCTATCCAAGAGTGTTTCTTTCAGGTTGGTCATTTTAACCCTTTTGTCTACGAAAGGAAACAGATGGGGGGAAAATCAGATAATTCTTACCACAAGTAACTGATGAAGTCCAAGAGGCGCTGTTATAATATATGACACACCTGGGTGATCCCTTGCTGCTTCTGCTGTTAAGGAGGGAATATCCTGTGAAATAAGACAAACTATATCAATTTTACTGCCGTTTTTTGGGAGGGGACTCTTATTGATGACACAATAAAAGCAGAACAGGGTTAATGCAGACCAACCTGATGCCAATGCCTACCAGGAAAGAGGAAAAAAGGACTAACAATAATGCGGCATGCACCTTGTTGAATGCAACATTGAAGGGCATCTGCTATTGATGGTTCTGCCAATTCCTAATCATGTAATAAAAGGATGAAGATGAGCACCAATAATTTTCTATTAGAGTTAGAACATGTAGCAACTGAAACCAATTCTTGAAGCACCACATTCTTTGTTAGACGCAAGGAGTTTCATGCCATTAGGCTAGCTTTGCTCCTTCAAAATAAAGGAATGACATAATATGAAGAGATTCCCAAAGCTAGAGCTGAAATAAAAGCATCTACTAGCATTCAACATTCACGTTCCTTCTTTTCTTTCGTTCTATCACGAATTAGCATAAGGAAACAACAATAATAAATGACAGAAAACTACCATATGAGCAGGCTCCACGATCTCGTATCCAGTTTTATGTTTAAATATCTCCACGAATTCATCTGACATTCAAATTATGACAAGACTTAGGCGTTTTCAAGAACAGAACACACCTAATTTCGCAACACCAAAAGTAACACCTAGAAATTTAAATGACAGCGACAGAATAACAGTGGTAGTAAACAACACAGAAACCCAGAGGCCGTAATATGAGGATTAAGCTTACGAAGCATTAAATTGGATTCTTTGCGACGCGACCCGTGATCCACAATAATCACTCCGTCCCCACTGCCAACCCTTCCAGGGGTTTCTCCGAAGCCTCTGTTCTGAGAGCTCCAACACAAAATTCTGCCCATATTCCGAGTCTTTGAGGAACAACTGAGGGAATTTGGGGTTTTAAACGGTACCCATTTGGCAGTTCTTCCGGTTTCAATAGGAGAAAACCTTTAACAGGATGAAGATAAGTGGAAATAAGATGATTCGTTGCTAACGAGAAAAACAAGAAGGTCAAAGGGTGGATGGCGAAAATTTCAGATGGAAAAGAAAAGCAATCATCCAACAATGAATTTGAACGAGCAAAGGAAGAAGGAAGAACCTCGTGATTGCGCGGGAAGGGAGCGAGAGAAGCTCGAGTGTCATCCTACGATTTTGAGGGCTAAACTCGGTCGTGCTACTCTGTGTGTGCGCACAAGAGGGGAAACGAAAACCAAATTTTTTTACATTGACTGATGATAAAATCCATCTCCATAAAAAAAAAAAAGAAAGAAAGAAAGAAATATCTCCAGCTGGTAAAGAAGTCCTACCTCCCGCCAGACCTAACTATCGAAGGACCAAGTTCTTAACCACCGATCTCCATGCATGATCTTGCGCAATGTGTCAGTTGTTTCGATATTTCCATCAGGTCCAACCAATTCAGCTTTTGATGAGCGTGTGTAGATATATCTCTCTTATGATTTGATTTGCGTTTGGTTTGCCATATTTCCTTTTTCTTCCCCCTTATTCATGAAAACAAAAATTGCTCCAGTCCAAAAAAAAAAATGAAAACAAAAATTGCTGCATGTAAATACGTACTCCCTTTGTTATTAATTATGATCTAAGTTATTTTTTAAAAATTTAATAAAAGTTAAATAAGTTACTCATCAATTGATTTTTCTAAATTTTTTTAAACTAATTTATTTGACTTATAAACTAATAATACATAAAATAAATTATAAATAAGTGGCCCGTCTACCTTCCTCAATTTCTCCAAAATATATAGGAATGGCTGAATAATATATCAGGAGAAATTTTTTGCTGAAACTGACACCTCATTTATGGTGTAACCAATGACAAGCAAGCAAACATGTCTAGAGTAGAAATTTTATGTTGGCTAAACACTCTAAAATAATTAGCTGATAGATAGATTTACCTTTTTTAACTTGAAAAATTTTAAAAACATAGAAAAGAGAAGATGATTTTTTTTATTATCTGCCAGATAATTTTTTATGGCATCTATTTATATTATAATCTCTATGTCAAATAATACGTATTTGTTTGTGATTGATAAAACCATAAATGACTGACGAATCAGATTTACTTAAAAATTTATGCATAGTTTGATCTGGACCTTTTTATTTTTATAATGATATTGTTGGGCCCCTGATAATAACCAGTATTTTTAAAATGTAAATGTAAATTAGAAAGCCATGTATGTATGATATATGTTTGCGTTAGTAAGGTCAACTCAAACATCAAATAAAAAACAATTATATAAAACTGTCCTGACGCTTCTCCTTTTCTTTAAAGTAATGTCTGAGCACCTGTAAATTTTATCGCCCCTCCCTCCAATTGAAACGTGAAGGAATTTTGGGTGTATCTGAAATCCAGTTGACTCGTTTGGTACTCAGACAAAATCAGAGTACCGATTTGAACTCCGAATATACAACAGAAGCACCATAACGGAAGAGAAGAGATAAGCGATCTCGAAAGTTTTTATCAGGAATTATTCTTTTCTACAGAAACAACCCACATATAATGTTTGGAAAAGTCATATATTTTCAATTTCAAATTATAGAGGGAACAATTACTTATTTTATCATATGTCTCTCCATAATTACATATTAATTAACCACAATTCTCATTGAGCATTACATATTAGTTCTAATTCTCATTGGGTTTGAGCCTTAACCCACCAATAGTGAATTAGGTGTATTCCTACAAAACGTGATTAGAAGGATACTGTGTTATAATATACACTTTTTGACGGACCGTTTAAGAAAATAATTGCATAAGAGGTAAAATATACCAAAGCATTATATGTTATTTTAGGCCTCGGAAGGCGGAAGCTAAACAATAATACAATGAATATATAATATTATAATATATAAATATTAAAATACCAAAGAATTATCTTATTCCAAGCCCCCAAATTATTAATGATGAACAATACAATGAATAAATCACAGAGTCGCGAGCTCTTTATTACATCATCGCAAGCTTCAAAATCTATATATCAGTGAACACCTCAGAATTTCTTTTCAAGATAGTTGATTATCTTCGCGTCAACTTGAAATGCTTTAGCAAGAACTTCAGGAGAGATAGGAGGATTTGATCCAAACACATTGTTAGCAATGGTAATAAGTCCTGGACTTTGGCTACTAAGACCAGAAATGGCAACCGCCTTTGTTTTGCCCACATTGAGTTGGAAGTGAATAAGACCAATTGGGAACACAAACACATCTCCCTTATTGAGCACTTTGGTGAAGAGACGATTTTCAGGGTTGGATGTGACAAACCCAACATGAAGAGTGCCCTCCAAAACTACTAGTATCTCAGTGGCTCGAGGGTGAATGTGAGGAGGATTTAAACCCTTAGGAGCAAAATCTAAGCGAGCCAATGATATGCCCAAAGTGTTAAGTCCCAAGATTTTGGTAACATCAACAAGAGCCACACTTGAGCCAAGTGGACCGGAAGTGTCTCCTTGTTTGAGTCCAGTGAGGAAGAAATCGTTGGCATTGGCAAGTTTGGGATCCTTACAGAATTTTCCATTCACAAACACTGTGGAGAAAAGAAGGAAAATAAGAACAAAAAACATTATATGCTTAATTATCAGTTTGGAGTTTATTTAGCATCCGAGAGAGAGAGAGAGAGAGAGAGAGAGAGAGAGAGAGAGAGAGAGAGAGAGAGAGAGAGAGAGAGAGAGAGAGAGAGAGATTGGGTACTTACCACCACCAGTAGTCTTAGTGTCGTTGATGGCAACACAGAAGTCTTGAAGTGGACTGGGATCAAAAGCGAAGGCACCAGAAAATGTGAGAGCCAGGAGGGCAATAATGGCCAAGTGATGAGCAGATTTCATGTTGTATTCTATGTATCTTTTCAAAAGCTCCAAACTCTTTTAGTTCTGTTTCTGTATATTTGCGTTCAGGGGAAGGATGAGATTGCTTTGCATGGTGAACTATATGCGTATTTATAAGGAAAAGTCATTGATTTGGTCAACTTTTGGACCATGCTTGATCTCACGAGCAGGTGAAGAATT
Source organism: Mimosa bimucronata (assembly GCA_037074515.1). NCBI lineage: Eukaryota > Viridiplantae > Streptophyta > Magnoliopsida > Fabales > Fabaceae > Mimosa > Mimosa bimucronata. The sequence continues at coordinate 5,314,163 of CM073437.1, forward strand.
GGTAAGTCTTAAGTGGTAGTTGATACTTTATCTGTGTAGAGCGAATTGTTCCTTTCAAACTATTACTTGCAACTTAATGGTTAGAACCTGTCTCATCTCTAATTGGCCACTATGTCAGGCTTAATTAGTACATCTAATCTGGCTGATCTAGTCCATTGGGTTTATGATAAAAAAGGTTTAGCAATAGAGATGGATCATTAAAATACTTGTCTCATCACGTTTGGTCAGTTCCTTTATTAATTTTCTGAATAGAAAAATATAAATTGGTTCATATAACTTTGACCCGAAGAATTCCAATTTTAATAATATATTTACCATAAAATTCCGATTTTAATATTACTGTACGTAGCATGCTAGGACGACATTTTATGTAACAAGTAACGACCATCTTATATCTGCGTTAATATTTTTAATCAATATCAACACGCGTGCGCGCACACATACATATATTATCCAAGCGACATATCCCTGAACGCTACTGAAAAATGATATTCGCATAATCTTAAGATATAAAACTAATTTTTTCAAAGTAAAATATCAATGAGTAATTGATTGAATCACTTTCAGTGTTTATCACAATCATTAGCACCCAGAGATAATCACTATGGTAAAATATACATTGTTTAAATCAACAATGGAGATTTAAGACTTTTATTTAATGATTTTTAAATAAATAAAAAAAAGACAGTTTCAACTTTAAAGGCTATCTTTATTTTAGATGCTGTACATATTCTAAAAATATTTTTCGAAAAAATAAATTAAAAAGTTTTGATCCTAACCATTCAGACATGAACGGTTTGTGACGAGGATTATTAACCAGTTCCGTAATAAACTTTGTATGATTTTTCCAATTAAATGGATTAATTTATAATATATAACAATCTAAAACACGCGAATTTTCGACTATGATGCATTTTTTCTGAGTATATATTTTGTTCCGCACATAAAACATTGATTTTAATTTGACGTTCTTCGTAAAAAGACAAATTGAGACTTCAAATTAGATTTGTACGTCAGCATGATTTTAACATGCTTTAGTTTTGTAAATAGCTTAGGATCTAGCTAATGCTTACGTGAAGGTAGAAGTATACACAATCTACCAAACCTAGCTATTGTTTTAAACACATAAGTTTAAACGCTAAATTTCAGTTTATACAATATACATAGTAATCAAAATTAGAACTGATCGATGATGTAGTAGAAGTACAAAATGCGAGAACCTTATTGCGAAATGCGTACAGTTAATTTGTTGAGATCGATCAATATAACTTTAACCCTCAATAGTGCTTATGGCTTGACTGTAATGTACTGTGTTCATTGATATCTTTTAATTCATACATGCAAAGGCATAACTTAATGTGCGTATATATATCGCTTATTTCATTGCAATATAAAAAATAAGTTACAAGGATCCATACATTATTATGATAGGCAAACCCAGAAACAAATTACTATATCAAACACAAAGAAATGATATTAATTTTAATTTTTATCTATAACTGCTTCTGAATAGCATCAACTATTTTTTTATCCACTTGAAAAGCCTTGGCGAGAACTTCATCAGAAATGGGAGGATTTGATTTGAACACAGCATTCGCAATAGTGATGACTCCAGGATTCTGACTGCTCAAACCGGCAATAGCAACAGCATTTTTGTCACCCACATTGAGTTGGAAGTGAATCAAACCAATTGGGAACACAAATACATCTCCCTTATAGAGTACTTTGGTAAACAATTTATTCTCTGGGTTGGAAGTAACAAAACCCACAAGAAGAGTACCCTCCAAAACCACAAGAATTTCAGTGCCACGAGGATGAGTGTGTGGAGGGTTTAAGCCTTTAGGTGCGAAGTCTATACGAGCCAGTGATATACCCAAAGTATTGAGTCCTGCTATTTCTTTTACAGCAACTGGAGTCACGGCTGAACCAAGCGGACCTGATGTGTCTCCTTGTTTCAATCCACCAAAGAAAAAATCATTGGCAGAGACAAGTTTGGGGTCTTTGCAGAACTTTCCATTCACAAAAACTGCAAATCATAATAATAAAAAAAAGAAGGATTGATATAAGCATATAATTCATGTCTTAATGGAAATGGAATTTTGGAAGTGGGGCAAGAGAACAGCTGATAATTATATACACACACATACCACCACCAGTCTTGGTTTCGTTGATGGCAACACAGAAGTCTTGAAGAGGGCTGGGATCAAAAGCGAAGGCAACGGAAGATGCCAAAGCAAAGAAAGCAATAAGGGCTATGTGAAAAGCTTTCATGTTTTCTACGACTTGTCTTTCAGAAACTTCAAACTCTTTTACTTAGTGTTCTGTTTGTGTATATTTGCTTTCAAGGGAGGGATGAGATTGTTGTGTGCTAAATTATACGTATTTATAAGGGAGAGTCATTGATTTGGTCAATTTTTTGACCATACTTGATTGCACAAAGCAGGTAAGTAAAGACTTGGCCGGTTTAGTTAGTTAATATTTTATTTGTGGAGCGAATTGTTCTTCATACGATTACTTGCAGCTTAAAGATTAGAACTTGTCTTGTCTTGTGTCCTCTTTTTTAGTTCACATTTCATGCACCAATATGTCAATCTTAATTAATACACCTAATATCGCTGATATAGTCCATTTGGTGTATTATAAGCAAGGTCTTACAATAGATGGACCACTCGAACACTTGTCTCATCAACAGATTTGGGGTGTGTGTGTGTGTTACTCCATCGATTTACTGAATAGAAAACTATGAATTGGTTTATAACTTTGACTGGAAGCATTCCTAATTTAATATTACCGGAGCATTTAGAACACATTTAACACAGACATTTTTATTTGCATGCAAATTTTTTTATCTATATCAGCGAGCTAATAAAAAAACATTTGAGGGACATTTCGCTGAACGCTGCTGAAAAAAATCTTCTCCGATCCGATCTTAATCCTATGATATATGGTTAATTTATTCAATGTAAAATATCAACGTGGTAATTAATTTTATATGATTTTTTAAATCAAATGGATGAATTCATGATAATAATTTGAAGACGTGGATTTTCAACCATGCATTTTTTTTAATTATTTGGTTTGAGAGTAGATCTCTTTTTTAGTAAAAAGAAAAATTATGACTTGTATTATAAATTTGTTTTTTTAATACAATGGAATGAAATTATAGATTCGTACCAATGTTTTCAAAACCGGACCGAACCGGACGGTCCAACCGGTTGGACCATCGACCGGACATAAGAACGGCCCGGCCTCATACTTTGGACCGCCTCTCCATTTGAACCGTTATTAATCTGCTATTGGACCGTCACCCGCTATTGAGCCGAGAGCCGGACTGGGTATATAAGAACCGGCCGATCCAACAACTTCAGAATTTTTTTAAAAAAAAATTCTTTAAATAAGCCCCAAAGCCCAAAAAAAAGTAATAAACATTCATTTTAGACTCCCCCCTCCTACGTTCATGTTTATCTCGTGTGCATCACTGTGCCCTAGAAAAAAAATTGAAATCGTTGTTCACTGTTCATTCTCTTCCAAGACGGCACTCCACTGGAGACTACTGTTTGGGCACCAGAGGGTGGCAATACTTCACAAGAAGATGTTGATATTTTTTGTGCAAATGCCTTTCAAAAAACTCATGCTTGACTCAATCAAGATCCAACAATGTTTGAGAAGTCATGAAATCATTCTTATTAGTGTATTTTGTTAAATTGTTATAGTTAGTGTTATGTACTTAAGTTGACTATTGACTTATCATACTACTCATTCTTCCAAATATAAGACATAATTACCTAATTTGATTAGATTAAGGAAATTAATTAAATTAGTTAAAATCACATGACATTACCAAATTGCTCTAACCATGTACCTTTATTTCCACTCCCCTCTCTTACTTGTTTACTATGGAGGAGCATTAATAGGGATAATTTAGGGAAAAATTGACAAAAATTAGAAAAATGTCTTATATTTAGAAACAAACTTTCTTCTCTAAATAGGTCATATATTTAGGAACGGAGGGAATACCTTTCATGGTATTTTGTATTTTGTGACATTTGTTAAATTTCAAACAAATTATATATATATAATTATATTAACTATATTTGTATATATAATTTTTTTATTAAATTATTACGTCACCGGCCCGACCGAACGGCCCGACCGTTTCAACCGTTTGAACCATGACCCGCTCGTCTTTCCGGCTCAACATCCGGTCCGGCTTTTAAAACATTGATTCGTACGTTAGTATAATTTTAATTTTTTGACATGTAGACAATATCAATTTTTTTTATACAATCAATCTTAATTATACACATTTTTATATAATTATTTGATTGGGTGAAATTCAAACATTGTTAGGTACTTCCTCCGGTCTTAAGATTACTTTGATTTTTTTTCGTGGAGATTAAAGAAACTAAATAGACCACTTAATTTTACCATATCTTATATGTAATTATAATATACGATAGTTTATAAATAAGGAAAATTATTTTCGAGGAAAAAAGATAACTATAATTATTTTAAAGTGATGATTAATTTTGAATCCTTAATTTTTTCAAAAAAAAGTCAAAGTGATCTTATAATTAAGATAAAAGGGAGTACATATTTAGACTCTATTCGGAGTAACTCTCTCAAAACTGTTTTATGTGTCTACATGAATTCTAACTCAAGAGCTTTTGTTAAACCAAACAAAATCCCTTCTTCTAAAACCATCACCTATATATATCTATGTATATTAGGGAAAATTACAAAAATAATCTGGAAATTACTAAATATCAAGTCAGATATTTTTAATAAAATGAGTTGTGAATTACTTATTAAGTGTAATTATCGATTCTATGTTTATTGTCGGCCACAAACCTTATGGGATATCTTAAAATTTTCAGGTTGTTTGGCCATTCTCCAGATATGTTATTATTAGTGGCAACAGGGCCTATTATAATAAGATGTGATGTCAATTATTGGTTCTCAATCTCACTTGGAAGCTTATTTTCAGTATTCAAGCTACCAAGGTATTACTTTACCGTTTCTAAATATAAGACGACCCAGTTATTTTTTTTTTGTTGAGAAATTAAAGAAGTTAAATGAGCCATTTCATCTTAACATATTTTGTGTATTATTAGATTATATGTTACTTTATAAGTCAAATAAACTAGTTTAGAAAAAAAAAATCAAGAAAATAAACTTATAAGTAACTTATTTGGCTTTCTTAGTATTCTCCAAAAAAGTCAACTAGATCCTATATTTAGGGAAGGAGGGAGCAATAATGTACTACTTTTTGTAACAGAATAATATTTAATTCTTCTATTGTGTGTGTATCAGTGTATAGAAGTTGGATCAATCATACGTAAAGGTAGAAGTATGACCAAAGGAAGATGGGATATCGATGCACCCAATTCAGACGTTAAATTTCAGTCTATACAATACATACAGATATATAGTGATCAAAATAAGAACTGAGATGTCTGATCACAAAATGCTATAGTATCTTCTTGCGAAATGTATACATTTAATTTGTGGATATCAATAACTATAGCCCTCACTAATTGATTATGGCTTGGTTGAAATGAACTGTATGTCCATTGATATGTTTCAAAATGCATATACAGGTGTAACTTAATGTGCGCACATATCGCTCATTTTATTCCAATATGAAAAATAGGATACAAAGGTCCATACATTATTATCATAGGCAAACCCAAAAATAAATCATTACAAACTCAAATAAATGATATTAATTTTCCATCTATAATTGCTTTTGAATAACATCAATTATGCTCTTATCAACTTGAAAAGCCTTGGCGAGAATTCCATCAGAAATTGGAAGGTTTGATTTGAACACAGCATTGGCAATAGTGATGACACCTGGATTCTGACTGCTCAAAGCAGCAATAGCAACAGCACTTTTGTCACCCACGTTTTGTTGGAAGTGGATCAAACCAATTGGGAACACAAACACATCTCCCTTATAGAGTACTTTGGTGAAAAGCTTATTCTCTGGGTTTGAAGTAACAAAGCCCACAAGAAGAGTACCCTCCAAAACCACAAGAATTTCAGTGCCACGAGGATGAATGTGTGGAGGGTTTAAGCCTTTTGGTGCAAAGTCTACACGAGCCAATGATATTCCCAAAGTATTAAGTCCCGCTATCTCTGTTACAGCAACTGGAGTTACAGCTGAGCCAAGTGAACCAGACGTGTCTCCTTGTTTTAGTCCACCATAGAAGAAATCATTGGCAGAGACAAGCTTAGGGTCTTTGCAGAACTTTCCATTCACAAAAACTGCACATAAATAAAGAAAATATCAATGTTGATATATGCATATTAATGTCATGATGGAAATAAAAAGAGAAATCTCATCACACACTCATGTATGTGTATATATATAAAGACATACCACCACCAGTCTTGGTTTCGTTGAGGGCAACGCAGAAGTCTTGAAGAGGGCTGGGATCAAAAGCGAAGGTACCAGAGAATGTGAGAGCCAAGAGGGCAATCAGGGCGAAGCGATGAGCAGCTTTCATGTTTTCTATTTGTCTCTCAGAAACTCCAAATCCTGTTATGATCTGCTTGTGTATATTTGCGTTCAAGGGAGGGATGAGCTTGTTGCATGCTAAACTATTCGTATTTATAAGGAAGAGTCATTGACTTGGTCAACTTTTTGGCCATGCTTGATCGCACAAAGCAGGTATATAAAGACTTAGTAAGTTTTAAGTGATAATTAATATATTTTATTTCGTATGGAGTGAATTGTTCTTCAAACGGTTACTTGCAACTTAAAAATTAGAACCTGTCTTATATCTTATTGGCCACTGTGTCAGACTTAATTAATGCACCTAACGTCGCTGATATAGTCCCGTTGGGTGTGCTATAAGCAAGGCTTAGCGCAATAGTTGGATCATTCAAATACTTGTCTCATCACGTTTGGTTAGTTACTTTATTCATTAATTATTGAATAGAAATATAGGGTTAATACAACTTTTGGTCCTTGAACTTTCAGTCAATTTTGGTTTTGGTCCCTGGACTTTAAAATCGGTGGTTTCTGTCCTTGAACTTTCGGTCAATTTTGGTCTTGATCCCTGAACTTTAAAATCAGTGTTATTGGTCCCTGAATTTTCAGTCAATTTTGGTCTTGATCTCTAAACTTTCAGTCAATTTTAGTTTTGGTCTCTAAATTTTTTTTAAAAAAAATTGAAAAATCAGGGACCAATGGTTATAATTAAATGGCACAAAATTGAGGGACCAAAACCACCAATCCAAAGTTCAGAGACCAAGACCAAAATTGACCGAAAGTTCAAGGACCAAAACTACCGATTTTAAAGTTCAAGGACCAAAACCAAAACTGAGTGAAAGTTCAAGGACCAAAAGTTGTATTAATAACTCAAACTATGAATGGGCACATAACTTTGACATTTCATTAATCGCTATAGAAAAACGATCTTCTCCCAATCTTAAGATATACTCCCTCCTGTCCTAATTATACAAGATCAAGTTGACTTTTTTTTATGGAGGTTAAGGAAGCAAATTATACCACTAAATTATAACATATTTGACATGTAATTAGATTATACGTTAGTTTATAAGTAAAATAAATTAGTTTTAAGGAAAAGATAAATAAAAACAATTTAAGGTTTTTTTTCATCCTTAATTTCTCAAAAAAAAAAGTCAACTTAATCTAATAATTAGAATATGAGGGAGTATAATTAATTTTTTCAATGTATAATATCATCGCGGTAATTAATTTTATATCATTTTCCCAATCAAATGGGTGAATTCATGATAATCTAAAGACGTGGTTTTCAACCATGCATTTTATTTGGTTTGACAGTATGCCCATTTTTCAGAACATAATATTGATTTTTACGTTGTTAGTAAAAAGACAAATTGTGACTTGAAATTATAGATTATTTTTTATACATAAAAATGAAATTATAGATTCGTACCTTAGTATAAGTTTAACTTTCTACCATGTGAGTAACATTAATCTTAATCATACACTTTTAAAATTTTTAGGGTAAAGGTACAATTATATCAATAAAGTTTTGCCTTAAGAACTAGTGACACCATTAAGTTTCATATGGTCTAAAAAGACATATAAACAATTCAAAAGTGAGCAAGAGTACCATTTCCATCAAATGCACAGTAATGCAAGTGAGTTCAGAGTTAAGTGGGACCAAGAAGATGTTGAGGTGGCATTGAATGGTGGTTGCATAGTATTACACGCCATTATTAATTTTTTGTATGAATGGCAATGGTTTTTTTTTATCGGATGGCAATAGTAATTCAAATTCAAATCAATATAATCTCTAAATCTTGTACTAACACCGTTAACAAATCCGTTAAGTCTATACATCTTATGTTAACACCGTTAACAAGTTGGTTATTCATAAATATCATGTAATAATGTGTAATTAAACTATTTTATGATTATTCTTATATTATGTTCATTGTATTTATTTTGAGACTCTTAGTTTGTCCTAGGTGCTGGTTTAGTTTTTATTGTGACTTACCGTATACTTGTCAGTTTATATACCTTGATAGTTTAATGATAAATGTGTGTATCCTTTCATCTTCTGTGGTCTATATATATGTTGCCTTACCCTCCCTGGTTGCTTTGCTTGCCCATGATCTGCTTCATGGTTCCATATTGTTTCATCTTCTATGTTCATTGTATAATAATTTTATTAAAGTTGTTGTAATTGATGTTTTTTCCCTTTTGTGCAGGGATGGATGCAACAGGTTTTCTCTCATACTTGTCACTGCTTGGTTTACCGATGAATGTGTTACAGTTCAATTGTTCCTAGAAAGCATAATTTTTAAAATGAGTATTTGTATCTTTTTGTCTTACATAATCTTAATTATGTGTTTTAGTGATGAATATGTCACTACAAAAAAGGCGTGTATTAGTAGCGGTTATAAAGGTCACTTAATAGCGGTTTCAACCGCAACTAATAGGTTACTCGCGGTTTTGATTTCCGCAACTAAATCACCCGTGACAAACATTTACTGGCGGTTGATAGAACCGCTGGTAAAAAAGTCAAAGCCGCTACTAATTAGTAGTGGTCATAATAACCGCTACTAAAGAATAAAAAATACCTACTAATATAAAAAAATAGAATAATGGTAAAAATATTTCCCTCAACTTAGTGGCGGTTTGACCAGCGGTTCAAACCGCCACTAATGAAAAAAGGAAAATTTTTAAAAAGAAATTTTGGTCAATTTTAAAAATTTCCCTCGTCAGGTTAGTGGCGGTTTGAACAGCGGTTTAAAACCGTCACTAATTAAAAAATTGGGGCCAATATATTAGTAGCGGTTAAGATTGAAAAAAAAAAGCGTCCAGATATTCAAAAATTAATTATATATTATCAAATGTATTGAAAAAGTACTGATAATAAATTAGACTATTTCAAAAGATTTTTATTGCTAAAATAAAAAAAATTTCTCAACTATATTAACAATCATCATATGTATAATAAAATCATATATCAAACAATAAAATAAGAATTAGTTAAAAATAAACAACTAATAAAGTTTGTTGTAACAATATTATGAATAATAAAGTAAAATTTGTTGCACTAAAAATGTGAAATAATTCGATATGGTAACCTGAAAAAAAAATTAGCAAACAAATAAATTCAGAGTAGAAAATTAAACACTCAAAATAAAAAGAAATATAAGATAAATTATTTATAAATTATAAAACAAAAAATAAGATATATTGGCGGTCAGTCTGAGGACAAATTGGAAGGAGAGGGAGAAGGAATTGAATGAATGTGTGAAGGAAAATGGGGGGAGGGGGTGGATATTTATAGTGCTCCGTGTGGGATTTAGTGGCGGTTTGGGCAGCGGTTATAAACTGCGCCGCATTCAGTAGCGGTTTGGGAACCGCCACTAATAATTGCCCGCAGATTTAGTGGCGGTTCAGTAACCGCTACTAATTGTTATTCATTAAAAAAAACTCAAGCTACATTTAAAAAAACATGATATATGAATGTTTGGTACACATTGTTATGAAAATTTTACAAAATGAAAAATAATTGTGGTTGGCTGCTTTAATCATCTTCTTCTTGCTCCCGCCTAAAAAGAAAATAAACAAATATATAAATTTTTACTGCTAATGGTGTTGAAATTTGTTTAAATTGTTTGTAGTGAAAATCCTCACCTAACTACTGGTAAATGACTGTCTTCTTCAGAAATGAGGTTGTCGAAGTTTTCAGGTTCAAAATGCTGGCTGCCTAGTTCCAGATCATCTTCGTCACCCATGTCGTAGAGGTCACGCGGCTTCATATGAATCACCATGTGCCAATCTTTGTGTGTCCGATCTTCCACATAGTATACCTACTGCGCCTGTGAGGCAAGAATATACGGCTCATCATCCGCCACTTCTCCTGTGTGCATGAGTCTCGAGAAATTGACGGACGTGATGCCCAAGCTGTCCACGGTAATGCCTCGAGAAGTTCTGGTGTCTGCCCACATGCAGTTGAAGAGAGGCACGGTGAAATGACCTTGATAGTTAAGCTCGATGATGTCCATGAGCTTCCCATAGTATGATACGCCTCCAAATTGCATGTCTGTATCCCGTGAGCTGGCATAACTCCTTGTCCCGAATGTGCCAAAGACTCCGGAATTCTGGGTGAGAGAACCTTCATCCCTTGCGACGGTTAGGGGTGAGCATTCGGTTATTCGGTTCGGTTTTCGGTAAAAACCGAAATAACCGAATAGGGAAAATTTTCAAAACCGAACCGAAAACGATTTACCGAATAACCGAAACCGAATTAACTGAAATATTTCGGTTCGGTTCAGTTAATAACTGAAATTTTTTTCTTTTTAATTAAATTATACTTTTTGAATTTTCAATAAGTAAAACCTAATACAAATTATAAACCTAACAACCTCAATAACATCCTAAATACAATATATAAACTAGAAACATAATATAAGATTTCTAGGAAAAGTGCAAAATACAAAGAAAAAATGTATTTAACACTACTTCATCTAAAATAAGCATAATAAAAATTTTAAAAACTAAATATTGATGAATTATATATGACATATCATTTTTTAAATTAAAACAAGAAAAACAAAAGGTACATTTTTAAATTTTGAATTCTAAAACTTAAGTGTATAAAAAGAAAAATATAGGAAAATTTATTTATTTTTAATATTTCAGTTATTCGGTTTTAACCGAATTATTTTTTAAGGAACCGAACCGAAAACCGAATTAAAAAAACCGAACGTGCACCGAAAACCGAAAAAACCGAACTTAATCCGGTTCGGTTTTCGTTTTTGGTTTCGGTTTGATTTTGCTCACCCCTAACAACGGTGCAGAACTTGAAACCGTTGACGTTGTATGCCGTATATCTCCTGACATGGTCAAGTGGACCGGTTGCTAGATTTATCATATCAGGCGGATGGGGATTGTTGTCGTTGAGTATCCTCTGTGCAAACCAATCCGAAAACTCTCGATGGACCTTTTTTATCCACCTCGGCAGAGGACCTTGTGCGGCTACGAAGCTGGCGTTTAACATAACACCGGAAATCCCTTAAATTCAATGGAACATATGAGAGGGTTTTGTGGTTTAGAAATAAAAATAATAATATGATACGTGTATATAGTGTCAGAATTCTTACTGAATGTAGGGTTCCACTTGAGGGCAATTTGTCAAGACATGTCTGTGTGCTTGCAACCTCTCAGCGGGAGTGAGCCTGTAATACTGACTTCCTCCAACTGGCTTTCCGACTGGCGGGAATAATGTGTTGGAAGGTGACTGGACATTGGCGGGGCTGTCATCGACACGAGGAGGGCGGTTGAATGAAGTCTCGATATCATCATCAAAATAGTGCGAACAATATGTTAACACCTCGTCACCAGAGTAACCCTCTGCTATAGAACCCTCTGGAGATGCTTTGTTCCTCACGTATGACTTCAATTGCCCCAAGTATCTATAAGTAAAAATTCAATCAGGTAACTGAAACAAAATCATGAAATCACTGGAAAAATGAATCAGCTGATCTCTCTATGGGATACATCCAGTGGTATTGAACCGTGCCGCCCATCTTTGCGTCTTGAACAAGGTGTACAGTGAGATGGACCATGACCGTGAAGAAAGACGGGGGAAATATCATCTCCATATGACAGAGCGTTAAAACGATTTTCTCCTACAATTGATCCAGCTCTGCTTTGTCCAAAACATTTGCACACAACCGTCGGCAGAAAGAACTGAGCTGAACCAAAACATTAGACACCTCCGGGGGCAGTGTGCTTTTAATTGCCAGAGGTAGGAATTGCTGGAGCAAAACGTGGCAGTCATGGCTTTTTAACCCGGCAATCTTCTTAGCGTTCATGTCCACACATCTTGAGATGTTGCTTGAATAACCATCAGGGACTTTAATGTCCTTAAGTGTGGAGATGAAGACTTCCTTGTTGGCTCTTGTCAGTGTGAATGAGGATGGGGCAAACTTTTCATTCTCATCCGGCCATGCGTCTTCACGTATTCCCATCGCCATCAGATCTTTCCTTGCTTGGAGATGGTCCTTGAACTTTCCGGACTCGTTCAGTAAAGTGTACAAAACATTGTCACACACATTTTTTTCGATGTGTATGACATCAAGACAGCGGCGAAGTATATTAGATTTCCAGTAGGGGAGCTCGAAGAAAATGCTCTTCTTTCGCCATTGCTGCACGTTTTCCCTCTGGGACTGGCCGCGTCCCTTTATGCCCCTAGGCTGAACGTCGTCTGTCTTCCCGAACTCTACGTGAACATCTTCAAGCTGTTAAAGAACATCTGCGCCAGACAAAATTACAGGAAGATCCCTAACTTCCTGCGATCCGTTAAATCTAATCTTCTGCAGCCGGAACCTATGACCTCCAGGAAGGAACCGCCGATGACCCATGAAGCACCACTTACGACTGCGAGGAAGGCGGATCGAGTCTTGGTCAAAGTTGCAGTTAGGGCAAGCTCTGCCTGTATGCACGTTCCAACCAGACAATGTGCCAAGTCCGGGAAAATCGCTCACTGTCCACATCAACGACGCATGGAGTGTGAAGAGCGTCTTGCTGTAAGCGTCATACGTCTCAACTCCGTTGCTCCAAAGTTCCTTCAACTCTTGTATCAATGGTTGAAGGTAGACATCTATATTGTTTCCAGGAGCTTTCTTCCCCGGAATAATCATTGAAAGAATGAATGAGCTCTGCTTCATACACATCCAAGGGGGTAAGTTGTACGGTATCAATACCACATGCCATATAATGTACGTAGTGTTAAGATTCCTGAACGGATTGAACACATCTGATGCGAGAGCAAGGCGGACATTTCTTGGGTCACTGGCGAATTCCGGGAATTGAGCATCAAACGCTTTCCAAGCCTCAGCATCCCTAGGATGTCTCAACTTCCCATCGACGTTGGGCTCTGATGAATGCCACCGCATGTGCTCAGCCGTTTTGGATGACATATACAACCTCTGAAGTCGTGGAGTGAGGGGGAAATATCTGAGAATCTTTGCAGGCTTCTTGGTTGCTATTCGACCCCTCTTTTCCTGTTTGTACCGAGACGCATTACACCGCTTACATCTGTCCAACTCGGCGTCGTCTCCCCAATACAACATACAATCATTCGGGCATGCATGATTTTAGTGTAGTTCAATCCCAACTTGTTAATAGTCTTCTTTGTTTCGTAGAATGAAGGTTCAATTTCTGCCTGAGAGAATGCATCTCCCAATAATTCTAACACCATCGACATCCCCTTATCGCTGAAGCCACACAAGCACTTGATATGATAGAGCTTGACAAGAAATGACAGTTTCGAATATTTACTGTATCCTGAATAAACATCATTCTTAGTCTAAAACGAACGTCTATGTGACAAAACTAAAAACGAAATAAGACAGTTTTTAATAGAACCTGAAAACAGTGGCTTATCTGCTTCCGTCATAAGGTCGAAAAAATTCTTTGTAGCTTCATTTCGGAAAAACTCCGGGAGTGGTCCTTCAACCCCATCCTGACTACCGGTGGCGTCACCTTGCACCCCGAAAGCATCACGCACAACATTGTTAAATGGATCAACATGATCGTTGTCATCGTCGATCTGCATTCCAACCTGAGATGTTCCAGCAACTGCTTCATCACTGCCATCATCATCGTTCTCGCCATGAATACCCCAGAATGTGTAATTGGATGGGAATTATTTCACTATGAGATACTCACGCACAACATTTCTGGGATGCCACTTCTTAAATTTACATTTCGGACAAGGACACAGTATCTGATTGTTAACACCCGTGCGGTTGAAAGCAAAATCTAAGAAGTAATCAACACCAACTATATAGTGGGGGGACGTTCGTGGAAAATTTATCCAAGAATTATCCATCATATGACTGAATATATTATCAAAGAAGGAAAGAGCTTAATAGGTTGAATGAAATGTGAAAACGAATTGGAAAGGATCAAGGGCTTATAAAATGAAATCTAGACTTTAGTAGCGGTTCTTTAACTGCTACTAAAACCCAACTAACTCAATCAGATCGTTGGAAAAGGAACAGACATTAGTGGCGGTTTCAAAACCGCCACTACTTTATATTTAGTAACCTAGTGGCGGTTTGAAACCGCCACTAAAGTTAAATTTTTTAATATTTATTCACTTAGTGGCGGTTTAAAACCGCCACTAAATGTTCTCTTTTTGTATTTTTAATGTTATTTATATCTTTTTTTTTCAAATACTATATGAGAAAATAAACAAATAACAACGGTTTATTTATTATTCACGGAGAAACTTTTTTTGTTTAACTGTTAGGAAAAATTATTTCCATTTGTGAAGTAAAAATTAAATCAGATCATAATGACTAACAAAATTATGCAATATTAAAGATATGAAATGTTTGAACAGCAAATATTCAAATTAACAAACATATAAATATAAAAATGTTCAACTAAAATCCTGAAATTAACAAACATTTAAATATAAAAATTTTCAACTGAAATTCTGAAATTAAAAACATTCTAATAAAAAAAGACCCTAGAGCTACGCAGGAAGCTGATTGTCGTCTTGATGCTCCGGAGAACGGTTGCGAGGCTGCTTCGGTGGACGTGGAGGTAGTGGTACTCGTAAAGGAGATCCATCCAGGTCGAACCTCCGATGTATCCGTTCGAGCGTGCTATTGGCGGTTTGCACCCAGGAGTCCAGTCGGTCGTACACCTGATCAGTCACCCGTTCCGTAATCTCATGAGTGAGCCTCTTCCTTATTTGAGCCTCACACTCTGCGTCTCTCCTAATTGGGCCACTGGTTGATGGTTGGCTCGAAGCTGTAGCCTGGACGCTGCCTGGGTCGCCTGACCTGCCGTACACTACCGTAGGTAGGGCTTCGAATCCCATCCCGCGAACCCGTCCAGGGTGCTCTTGAGGCCCTAGGGCAGCCCTTAGCGAGGCAATGAGGTCTACATTGTCCCCCTGCGACTCGGCGATCTCTCTCTCCGCTTCTTCAATCCTAGCTGCACACACAAACATATTTACAATTTTATTTTAATGTCATTGTTATTAAAAATATAATAATATAAAAATAAATAAATAAAAATTTTACAATTTGCTCCTCAGCCTCCCTGGATGTTGGGCTCCCGTCGGCGTGTCTGTGCTTTATTTGGTAGAAACTACCGTAGGTAGCCTTCTGCCCTTTCTTCGCAGCTTCTTCCGCCTGAAAATTAAGATACAAATAGTTATTAATATATAAAGATAAATTATTTTTAAATTAAACAACAAAGCTTCATCCCTTCATACCATCTCTTTGTAGCCAACCGAAAACGGCTTCGTCCCAGCCGTATGATGAACCTTCTGATGGACTTCATGGCAAGACCTTGTTGCGACCTCTTCTGTTAACGTAAAATAAAATTAAATAATCATCATTAATTCAAAAATATTTCTTCAATATGATATTTCAATATCAATTCAATAATATTATTCATTATACATTCTCTATGTCTCCCCTCCTCCAAACCACATATCTCTCCCACGCATCCGCATGGACGCCACCAGGGACATCATCGACCAACTCCTGAAACGGCCTACTCCACATCCGATCTCTTGCTTTGAACATATCCAACCGCTTGTTCTTCCAACCGTCCCCCATCTTTGATTCTGTCCAATTCTTGCGGATGTCCCTCACATCAAACTTCCTCTGTAAAATATTAAATTTAACTATGTTTAATTAGAAAATAATAAATAATAACAAATTCCAATAATAACATAAAAGAAATAAGAAATAATAAATACATTTCCTATAATATTTATTAAAATCAAATTCCAATAATAACAGAAAGGAAATAAGAAATAATAAATACATTTCCTATAATATTTATTAAAATCAAATTCAAATAATAACAGAAAAGAAATAAGAAATAATAAATAATAGACATTAAATGATAACAAGAATATTTCTTATAGTATTTATTAAAATCAAATTCAAATAATAACATAAAGAAATAATAAATAATAAATATTAAATAATAACAAGAATATTTCTTATAGTATTAATTAAAATCACATTCTAATAATAATAGAAAAGAAATAAGAAATAATAAATAATAAATAATAAACAATAAATAATAACAAGAATATTTCTTATAGTATTAATTAAAATCACATTCTAATAATAATAAATAATAAACAATAAATAATAACAAGAATATTTCTTATAGTATTAATTAAAATCACATTCTAATAATAATAAATAATAAACAATAAATAAGCTCAAAGTTAGTTCAACCAACCTTAACAATTTCGTTCCACCCGAACTTTTTAAAGTTCGCGTCAATCTTCCTCCATTCCAAAGCGTTAATCGGGAATCGCTGGTAATTCTGGCCTACACCCCCGACGAACCTCGAGTACAGTTGCCCCCCTTGTCCTACCGGTTGTTTGGTCAAGTCGTCCCACTCGACTTTAACTCTATGCCTGCTCGGAAGGTTCATCGCATCTTGCACCGTCAACCTCTTGTCGCTTATGCTACCAGAAGGGTCTGTAAAATTTAGGCGACAATTTTATGAGCGATAAAAAATTATAATTATCTGATAAAAACAATAAAAATTGAATTTCATTACCCTGAACTTGTACTTCGTAACCGATGGACCTTCCGAAGGATCGTTGAGGGCGACCAGCGTCTTGATCTTCCTCATCGTCCAACCAACGTGCCATCTCTTCAAAATCTGCTCCTCCAGTCCCATCCAAGCTTTCTTCCCCACTCCAGAATGCGTTGATTACATCTTCTGGAATCGACTGGTTCTGTATACTGATGCGCTCTTGTTCTATACGATCCCTCTCGGCCTGCTCAGCCAGTTCCTTATGACGCCGCTCCTCAGCCTCCTCTTGTTCAGGGTCATAGGCCTCTTCTCTCTACTGCGATCGCTCTTTCTCACCATGATTTTGACTAAATATAGGACAAAATAAGCCTCTTATTTCTTGTCAAAGTCACGTCACGTCAAGTCACTTTCTCCCTAAAAAAGGCTCGTGCCTTTTCAGAAAAAAGGCACGAGCCTTTTTAAACTGTTCAACTTAGTAGCGGTTTGAGCAAAAACCGCAGCTCAAACCGCGACTAATTTCAACTGGAATAAATGCGCTTGCATTTATTTCGCTGATAATTAGTGGCGGTTTTAATCATAACCACTACTAATGGTTATAAACCGCCAATAATTCAGTGGCCATTCATTTTCTCGCGGTTTTCCTTCCAGAACCGCGACTAAATTTATGCCACCACTAATCCCCGCCAAAGGGCGCCAATTTTGTTGCCGTTCTTTCCTCAAAACCGCTACTAATGTCCGCTATTAACTGCTTCTATGGTCAAACCGTTGTATTTACTTGCGGTTTTGGCTTATAACCGCTACTAAAGCATAATTACTGGCGGTTTTGGTCTTCCGTAACTAATGTAACCGCTACTAAAACCCTCTTTTTTTGTTGTGTGTGTATTCTTTCATCTTCTACAATTTTAATAGTGAATATGTGTATCAAAATTATTTGTGTTTAAAAGCGTGATTTATTAACATTGAATTTGTATCATGCTATGAGTGACATTGACTCATTCATATTTGCTGATTTATTTATTTCTTTCTCGTATTGCAAGGATATTTGTAGCAAATTTTCTTTAGAGGTGGTCAGCGCTCAATATATTTGTGTTTGGAAATCGTGAGTTTCTTCATGATGTTTATACACACATTGGATGCTCTTTGGAATGAAAAGAAGCTTTCTCATAAGGGTTTTAATGTTAGATATAGTGGAAGAAATTTGGAATAATGTAGTGTTAGTGTTGGTGGTTTTGTTTGATTGTTCTTCTACTTTTTTTGGGTTGATGGTTTGAATTATGTGCACATTATCTTTTGGTCATATATATTGTGTTTTACAAATATTAAGGGTGTTATGTTATTCCTTTAAAATAATCATTGAAAAATATATTATTACATTTTGGTTTCCAACAATTAAAAAGTTAAATATGGTATTCTTTTTAGTTCTAGTGTATTGTGTACATGTATATGTACAATTGTGAGGTTTGGATATCTGAAATTCGTATTTAATTTTTTTTAATAAGGATTAGGAGGTATTGTCTATTATGAATGTATTTATTGGTTTAAGGTAACTTTAAATTTCAAAATTTTAATAATACTTGAATTATTTAATTATGCTAGAAAGGTCTCATTATAATGAGATTCTAACAGTTTCCCAAAATTGTTAAAAAAGTTCATAATCAAGTTTTACTATAGCATATTGATGGAAATAATTATTTGAAAATAAGATAATGAATGTGATTTAGGATTGAATTAAACAATTATATTCATGTTCTGCGTTTTGTTCAAAAACAATTTCACAAATATAAGTTTAAAATAAAAACATAATTATTATTTAGTTCTTTTTAGATTTTTATTATATTTTTATGTATATTAGTTCACAAAAGTTATTTATTAATATGGGCAATAATGACAAAACAATCATTATGGAAAAGTCCAAATGTACGGGTCATACCCTTTCATATTTTCTTGAATAGGGGATTTCATCTATAAAAAACCAACTTTATTTAACAATTAATTACATATTAAATTAAAAAAATTAATTAATAATTAAAGGTTTGAATAGCAGAGGAGTTAGTTACAACATTTCACATTCCTTGAAAAGGAGAGTATTATCCTTAAAAAAAACCATCTCCTTCACATTCCACATACTAACATTAAAACTGAATTTATTTAACAAATTCTTTTAGAGGTGAAATTGTATCACAACTAACTCTAGGGCACTGAATGCACCTAAAAAATACAATGCACCTTATCCCATGAATATCTAAACATTTCATATACAAAAATTGAATTAAAAATATTTAACCTAAAATATCACTATTAATTACAAGCTTTTAAGTCTTCCTCATACGATAACGAGAGTCGTACAATGTCTTCAAATAAGAGAAGTTGTATCAACCATCAATTTTCATCTATAGTAAAACAACTCTTAAAAGATTTACATACTATCTATTAACGAATTGCAATGTTAATTGTCTCTATATTATAAATATGATATAAATTTGTAAAGTGTATTAAGAAAATGATGTGTGTTCATAATACAATAATTCTATTTGTTATATAAAAGAATAAAAGAAGAATACACAATTGTTGTCATGTATTCTTTATATTGAGGTTAAAAAACTCAAAGCTTTTATTAGCTTTCAGCTCACTTAACTTAACATCAAACATAACTATAGTTAAATTTAGCAAATGTTCTGTATGATTTGATTATTTTTACTCATACAAATTCAAGTTAATATTAAATCTTCATAAAAACACAACAACTGAAAAACAAGATAAAAAAAATATAATAATCAATATGACTCGTGCAACGCACTGGGATTTGCGTCTTGTTATAAACAAAATGGAGTGGAAAAATGAAGTGATGGTCGAAGAAATTAGGGTTAGAAATTGGATATAAGAGAACCAAGTGAGGGTCGAAGAAGCCATTTAGAGAGAGAGAAGGGAAGAGAGGAATATGAGAGATGAAGCGGTGAACCAGAGAATGGAGCCCTGAGAATTGCCAGAGAATGATTCTGGTTCATCTACAAAAAATCAAGCTCACCAAGTGATTAATAACAAGAAATGTTTGCAGCAATAACAAGAAATGTTTAGAGAATGCTTCTGGTTCATTTTGCACCAATGATTGTGACAAACTCATTGGTGAGACATACTAACTTTTTCTTTTTATAAAAAGATCAAGCTCACCAATGAGTTTGATAACAAGAAATATCTCATCAGAAGGAATAAGGAGTGTGGGTTCACCCACTAAAATATACGTTCAAAAGTGTTTTATGTGTCTCATATTTTATTTTTTTTATGTAATTATTTGACTGGGTCAAATTCAAACATTATTAGGTACATAATTTAGACTCTATTAGGAGTAACTCTTTCAAAAGTGTTTTATGTGTCTACATGAATTTTAATTCAACGCCTCTTGTTTAACTAGACAAAGCCCCTTCTTCTAATATGATCGTCACCTAGTAAATATCTATCACTATGTTCCTTATTATAAATCCACTTTAACTACTTCTCACATATCAAGGAGTGGAAGTTATAGCATTAAATATCTCCTATTTTCAAAACTTTTTCCAACTTTACCCTTATTTAAGAATATGTATTGAAATAATATTTTATGTATTATATATCTTCTCCCTCATCTTCCCTATTTCCAACATAGGAGTAAAATAGTCACAGTAGCATTAATTGATTCCAAAGTGGACTTATATTTTGGAACAAAAAATTTGTGGTAGTTGGACTTATAATAAGGAACAGAGTGATATGTATATTAGGGCAAATTACAAAAAAATAATCTGGAAATTACAAAATATCAAATTAGATATTTTTTAAATAATGAGTTGTGAATTACTTAGGAAGTGTGATCAATTCTTTGTCTTTTTTCGATAACAAACCTCATGTGATATCTTAAAATTTTCAGGTTGTTTGGTCATTCTCCTAATATATTATTAGTGGCACTTACCCAAACAGGGCGTATTACATCGAAGGGAAAATATGATGTGATGTCGCTTATCGGTTCTTTTTTTTTTTTGAACTGAGTCACTTATTGGTTCTCAATCTCACTTTTTTTTTTTTTTTTTTGGCCAGAGTTCTCAATCTCACTTCAAAGCTTATTTTCGGTATTCAAGCTATTAGAGTATTAATAATTAGTAATTTAATACTGCTTTTTAATTTGTAACAGGATAATATTTAATTCTTTTATTGTGTGCGTATAGAAGTTGGATCAATCATTTTTCTTTTTTTTGGTCAAAGAAGTTGGATCAATCATACGTAAAGGTAAGAGGAAGGAAGATGAGATACCCACAATTCAGACGGTAAATTTCAGTCGATACAATGCATACAAATATATAATGATCAAAATTAGAACTGAGATGTTTGATCATAAAATGCTGGTATCTTCTTGCGAAATGTGTACACTTTATTTGTTGAGATCAATAGAACTGCAGCCCTCACTAATTACTTATGATTTTGTTGAATTGTACTGTGTCCATTGATAATTTTCAACAAATATGCACATACAGGCATCCCATAACTTAATATGCGCACATATCGCTTATTTTATTCCAATATAAAAAATAAGATACAAAGGTCCATACATTATTGTAACAGGCAAACCCAGAAATAAATCATTACAAACTCAAATAAATGATAATAATATTCATCTATAACTTCTTCTGAATAATATCAATTATGCTCTTATCCACTTGAAAAGCCTTGGCGAGAACTCCATCAGAAATTGGGGGGTTTGATTTGAACACAGCATTGGCAATAGTTATAACTCCAGGATTCTGACTGCTCAAAGCAGCAATAGCAACAGCATTTTTGTCGCCCACATTTTGTTGAAAGTGAATCAAACCAATTGGGAACACAAATACATCTCCCTTATAGAGTACTTTGGTGAAAAGCTTATTCTCTGGGTTTGAAGTAACAAAGCCCACAAGAAGAGTACCCTCCAAAACCACAAGAATTTCAGTGCCACGAGGATGAATGTGTGGAGGGTTTAAGCCTTTTGGTGCAAAGTCTACGCGAGCCAATGATATTCCCAAAGTATTAAGTCCTGCTATCTCTGTTACAGCAACTGGAGTCACAGCTGAGCCAAGTGGACCAGATGTGTCTCCTTGTTTCAGTCCACCATAGAAGAAATCATTGGCAGAGACAAGCTTAGGGTCTTTGCAGAACTTTCCATTCACAAAAACTGCACATAAATAAAGAAAATATCAATGTTGATATATGCATATTAATGTCATGATGGAAATAAAAAGAGAAATCTCATCACACAAATCTCATCACACACATGTATGTGTATATATATAAAGACATACCACCACCAGTCTTGGTTTCATTGAGGGCAACGCAGAAGTCTTGAAGAGGGCTGGGATCAAAAGCGAAGGTACCAGAGAATGTGAGAGCCAAGAGGGCAATCAGGGCTAAGCGATGAGCAGCTTTCATGTTTTCTATTTGTCTTTCAGAAACTCCAAATCCTGTTATGATCTGCTTGTGTATATTTGCGTTCAAGGGAGGGATGAGCTTGTTGCATGCTAAACTATTCGTATTTATAAGGAAGACTCATTGACTTGGTCAACTTTTTTGCCATGCTTGATCGCACGAAACAGGTATATAAAGACTTGGTAAGTTTTAAGTGATAGTTAATATATGTTTGTTTTGTATGGAGCGAATTGTTCTTCGAACGGTTACTTACAACTTAAAAATTAGAACCTGTCTTCTATCTTATTGGCCACTGTGTCAAACTTAATTAATACACCTAACATCGCTGATATAGTCCTATTGGGTGTACTATGAGCAAGGTTTTAGCGCAAAGGTAGATGGATTATTCAAATACCCGTCTCATCACGTTTGGTTAGTTACTTTATAAATTAATTGAATAGAAAATTATGAATTGGCTTACAACTTGGACATTTTGCTAAACGCTGCTAAAAAACTAGCTTACAACTTGGACATTTTGCTAAACGCTGCTAAAAAACTATCTTCTCCCAATCTTTAGATACATAATTAATTTATTCAATGTATGATATCATATAGGCAATTATTTTTGTATAATTTTCCCAATCAAATGGATGAATTCATGATAAAGACATGGGTTTTCAACCATGCATTTTTTTTGTATGTGGTTTGAAAGTATGTCTCTTTTTGGGAACATAATATTGACTTTTACGTTGTTAGCTAGTAAAAAAGACAAATTATGACTCGAAATTATAGATTATCTTTTATACATCGAAATTCGAAATGAAATTATAGATTTATTCGTACATTAGTATAATTTCAACTTTCTATCATGTGAGTAATAACATTAATCTTAATTGTACACTGTTTTTAATTTTTATATAATTATTTGACTGGGTTAAATTGAAACATTGTCAGATAGTTGAGAGCGTCTTTTGTGTTTACACAAGTTGGAATACGAGACCTTTTATTTAAGCAAACAAACCTCTTATATAATAAGACCATTATGTGTTATATAATGAAAAATGATAAAAAAACATGAAAATTGCAAAATCTCAGATAAAGTATTTCCTATGAAATGAAATATGAATTGTTTGAGCGTAGTCAATTTCTTTTCTATTACAGACGACAGACAAATAAACCTGATTTGAGATTTTCAATTTTCAAGTTTTTTCCTATAATTGTCCCTGTGTATTATCAATGAAATTTACCTAAACTAGATATATTGTGTGGAAAGGAAATTAAAATTATATATGATTTTACTCTGTGGTTGTCAATCTCACTTTATGAAGTTTATTTTCCTTATCTTTTTTTTATACAAATAAAAGTATTAATAATTTAATACTACTTTTTTTTGTTAAAATTTAACACTACTACTTCTTGACTACTTGTAACAGGATAATAATTAATTATACTATTGAGTATTGTCTCATGCATGATTAAATTATTGCCGAAACAAAGATTGACAAAATGATCAATTATTAATGTTGTGAGATGATATTGTACGTGTAGAGAAGTTGGATCAATCGTACGTGAAGGTAAAAGTATGACCAAAGCATGATGGATACACAGTCTACCAAACATATTGTTTATAGCACACAAGTTCAAACGCTAAATTTCAGTCTATACATACAGTACACAATATATAGTGATCAAACTTATAACTGAGATGTCTGATCACAGATTATTTGTTCACCTTCGGTTTTCATAAATCAAAACTAAATTTCTGTTGATGCAGAGTTCTTGGTAGAAGTAGTATCTTCTTGTGAATTGTATACTGTTAATTTATGGAGATCAATAGAATTTTGGCCCTCAATATTGCTTATTGCTTGGTTGCAATATGTACTGTGCTCATTGATGCTTTTCAACATGCATATAAAGGCATATATAACTTAATGTGTGCATATATCGCTTATTTTATTCCAATATGAAAAAATAAGATACAAATTTCATACATTATTGTAATAGGAAAACCCAGAAACAAATCATTACAAGCTCAAATCAATGATATATATTAATTTTATATCTATAACTGCTTCTGAATAGTATCAACTATTTTTTTATCCACTTGAAAAGCCTTGGCCAGAACTTCATCAGAAATTGGAGGGTTTGATTTGAACACAGCATTTGCAATAGTGATGACTCCAGGATTTTGACTGCTCAAACCGGCAATAGCAACAGCATTTTTGTCACCCACATTAAGTTGGAAGTGAATCAAACCAATTGGGAACACAAACACATCCCCTTTATAGAGTACTTTGGTAAAGAGCTTATTCTCTGGGTTGGAAGTAACAAAACCCACAAGAAGAGTGCCCTCCAAAACCACAAGTATTTCAGTGCCACGAGGATGAGTGTGTGGAGGGTTTAAGCCTTTAGGTGCAAAGTCTATGCGAGCCAATGATATGCCTAAAGTGTTGAGCCCTGCTATTTCTTTTACAGCAACTGGAGTCACAGCTGAACCAAGTGGACCTGATGTGTCTCCTTGCTTCAGTCCACCGTAGAAGAAATCATTGGCAGAGACAAGCTTGGGGTCCTTGCAGAATTTTCCATTCACAAAAACTGCACATAATAAATGAAAGATCGATGTTCATATATCAGCATATTCATGTCATAATGGAAATGGAAAGAGAAAGGTGATAATATATACACACATACCACCACCAGTCTTGGTTTCGTTGATGGCAACACAGAAGTCTTGAAGTGGGCTGGGATCAAAGGCAAAGACAGTGGAAGACGAGAGAGCCAAGAAGGCAATGAGGATCAAGTGACAAGTTCTCATGTTTTTCTCTTCTGATATAGCAATTCTCTTGCTTGTTTCTGTATTGAATTTGTTGCTTGTGAGGGATGAGATCGTTGCTTGGCAACGAGGCGTATTTATAAGCGCGAGGCTTTGATCTGGTCATTTTTCTGTTATTATTTATTTATACGAAGAAGAACACGCATGACCAAGTTCTTGTTTTGATTGTCTTAACGACAATAAATATTTTATTAATGAATCACCTTCACCAAATACCACTCAATTCCTTATTATAAGTCTACCCTAACTACTTCTCATATATCAAGGAGTGGAAGTTATAGCATTAGATATATCATGTTTTTAAAAAAAATTCTAACTTGACCCTTATTTAATAATGTGTTAAAATAATATTTTATGCATTATAAACCTTCACTCTCATCTTTCCTATCATTAACATAGGGGTAAAATAGTCACAGTAAAATTAATTAATTTCAAACTGAACTTATATATATTTAAAAAAAAAAATTTGTAGTTGGACTTACAGTGGTACTTGAAATAAGGTTGGAAAGTTTCTTGCTGTTCATTCTCGCCATTTGTCAAAGCATGAACAGTTGAATACCGATTGGTTGATGACAAAGTATATTGGGCTAGGTAAGGGTTGTCAACCATTTGAATTTGCGGGCGTCTCTATTAATTATTTCTTTAATCAGGGCGCCAAAAGGTCCAAACACACACTAATAATATTTTACTAGAACGATAAAATGGGAATGCGGCTATATTATGTTATGGTTTCGGATAATTCAAGCCAAGGTGGTTGAAGAAGCGTTCCAAATGTTAACACTATTTGCATATCAGCAAAGAACATTCTTAAGGAGAGAGACCATTTCATATTCACACCTCTATCGCTGCATGCAAGTCTTCTTCTTGGTAGCAGCGAGGAACCAAATCCAAGCTTATGGGTACAAGAAACGGAGATTGATGATACTACTTGCGTATCTAAAGGCTAGATATACATAATAATACTAGGTAGTATTTTATGCAAATGAATTTTAAGTTACTCAAACGAGGTGTTTAACTATTTTGTACTCATAATCCTAAATATATAAAAGTAAAATAATAAACATATGAACAAAATGATCCTTAAAAAAATATCTTGTAATTTATTTAAGAAACAAATAAAAATAAATAATGTTAAAATAGCGATAGTAAAAATCATGTAAATTATCATTGATGAATTTATAAAATAAAACACGCACCAAGTTTAATTGCTAATAAAATATCAATTAATAATCAAACAAATAAATCTGTTGACGATGAGGGGGAAATACTCACAGTGTGGAGCTTTATTCTCCTAAATTTCTAAGAAGTCTTATTTTTCAATTACTCCCTCCGTTCTTAAATATATATATATATATATATATATAAAAGATTAATTATCTAATTTGATTAAATTAAAGAAGTTAGTTAAGGTAGTTAAAATCACATGTGATATTACTAAAACACCCTAACAATCTTCCTTTATTCTCCCCCTCCCCCTCTTGCTTATTTATCATTGATGAGCATCAATAGGGATAATTTATCGAGTGTTGAGATAAATTAGAAAGATGTCTTATATTTAGGGACAAGCTCACATTCTTAAATAGGTCCTATATTTAAGAACGGAGGGAGTATCATTTACTGAATTGAAAGCCAATATGATATACACCCTCTGGTCCTAAATATAAGACTTATTTACTTAATTTGATTAGATTAAGGATGTTAGTTGAATTAATTATAATCGCATGATATTACCAATGTACCATATCCATCTACCTTTACCCCCACCCCGCTCTCTTACTTATTTATTATTGAAGAGCATTCATAGAGATAATTTGGGAAAAAATTGAGAACAATTAGAAAAAGGTATTATATTTAGGACTAAGTGCACCTATCCAATTAGGTCCTATATTTAGAACCGAATGGAGTAATAAACGGTCTCTCGCATGTCCCCACAAACTTGTGAGCCACTTTCCATCCTCGTCAAAAAGACAAGTAGAGGCGCTCTTCCACTCTAAACGTTTAAATCTAATTTGAACCGTTCAGATTTAATATTTAATATTTTTTATTTTTTTAAAATATATATTAATCATTACAAAATCTAAAATATAGATACTCTATTAATTATCACATTTTCTTACAAAATATTGTTTTCACTTAAAAATCACCAACTTAAAAATATTATTAAATCTGTATCATTCATATTAGATCTAAACATTCCTTAATGGAAGAACGCCCCTTACTCGTTTTTATGACGAATGGAAAGTGGTTCCCACATACTTATACGAATTAGATTAGATTCCAATCCCCATGTCATAAAATGAGAGCTCGTTCCAGGAAAAGAACACAGGTTAAGAAATCTCATTGCCAACATTTCTTTCATTATCTACATCCCTACAGTAACAATTTCTTCATCTACCCGCGCAATTCAAACAACACAATTTTTAAAAAAATCCACTATCATATATTGTGAATAGACATGGTGCAATCATAATTCACACACGAGTATAATACAAGTAATTTGAATTATATTTATGTTTTTTTATCGATGTTTCATTGTTTTAGTTAACAACAAATATTTATGAGTGAAAAATTTATTTGGAAAGGCGAAACATCGGGCTGGCCCGAAGTCAGACCCCTCAAAGGCCGGGCTTTACAAAATACCATATTTTTTGGAAGCGGGTCTAAACAGGCTTGACCCATTTAGGCCCAGCCTGTCACGGGCAGGCCCGAATTCCCTTCTCTATAGACATGGGAAGCAAATACCAGTTTCAAGTCTCCAAGAAAACAAATTGAGAAAAAGATAAAAAGTCAAAGCATTCAGTTGATATTGAAAAGAATCACAAATGTTTTGAAAATTCTCTATATGTGAAAATTCAGTTATGAAATGTTGGATGTTTTAGTGTTGAATTTCATTATTCTTGAGACTTGAAATTAAAATACTCACAAATATTGAAAAGAAGCACAAACGTATTAGAAACTCCTTAGATGTATCTTGGAAATTAAGTTGTAAAATGTTATATGCTTTACGTTGGATTCTATGATTTTTGAAACTTGGAAATATTCACAATGATGTTGGAAGAAGCACATATTTATTGGAAATTCCCCATATGTGTCTTGGATTTTGGTTACAAATTAAAATTCAATAAAGACATTTCAATCTTTTATTTGAAACATTTAATTTCACTTTGCCCCTTAGAATGAAATGAAGTTTGAGAGTTTTTTTGGGAGAACATGAAATTAATTTGTTACAGGGGCTAATTCACATTTTTCTTTTAAAGTATGTCCCTTTTCCGGGACGTAATATTGATTTTTACGATGATAGTAAAAAAGACAAATACTTGGAATTATATATTATTTTTTTATACTTCGAAATGAAATTATAGATTTAATTTGTACATTTGTTTAATTTTAACTCTCTAACATGTGAGTAACATCAATGATAATCATACAATTTTTTAATTTTTATATAATTATTTGACTGAATTAAATTGAAACATTATTTGAGAGTCACTACAAAAAAACAGTGATTTTCCGACGAAATTCCGTCGGAAAAATTTTTTCGGCGGAATTTCCGACGGAATTTTTTCTGTCGAAATTCCACCGTCGCAAATCTATTTACCGACGGAATTTTTTTTCCGTCAGTAATTTTAATAATATTATTTTATTTATAAATTATTATTTTAATTTAAATTAAATATTAAAATATTATTACCGATGGAAATTTCCGTCGGTAATTTTTTTAATTTTTTTAAAAATTTAAATTGCCACGTGTCCCTTCTCACATCCAACCACGTGTCGCTCTCTCGTACCACCACGTGTCGCTTCCACAAATTGCCTTCAATTTTGTCTTCACAGATATTCGAACCCCCAACCTGTTGGGGTATATCTGATGCCTTAACCAGTTGAGCTACGAACACCTTGTGAAATTATTTGCAAACTATTATATTTATAATATTTAAACTCCCATTATTATAATTATATTTAATCTTAATATATTATGAAATATTTTATAATTAGTAATATATAATTTACATATTAATAATTCTATTATTTTTTATAAATAATTTTTATATTCATATACAATCCATTATATTTAGTATTTTCATTATATATTATTATATTATAATTATTTTTCATTTTATTTTATGAAATTTTTAAATAATTATTTTATTATATATATTATTAAATTATAATTATTTTCGTTTTTATTACTAATATTTAATTATTTATTAAAAATAAAATATTATTTAATAAAAAATTAAAATTAAATTTGTAATAAATTTACATCACGTGTATATATTAATTTTTATTAAATAAGTTTTATTTATATATAAAATATTTTTTAAAATAAATTAATATAATAATTTATTTTTATATATTATTTATAAATTAAAATAATAATTTATTTATAAAATAATAAATAATTAATATTACCGACGGAAAATATTCCGTCGATAATAATATTTTAATATTTAATTATTATTAAAATAATAATTTATAAATAAAATAAAATAATTAATTAAATTACCGACCGAAATTCCGTCGGCAATAATATTTTAATATTTAATTATTATTAAAATACTAATTTATAAATAAAATAATATAATTAATTAAATTACCGACGGAAATTCCATAGGTAATTTTACCTACGGAATTTCCGTCTGTAATCCGTCGGTAATTCCGCCGGTAAATTTTCTGACGGAATTTCCGTCGCAAATCCGTCGGTAATTACCGACGGAATTCTTTCCGTCGGAAATTTGTTGTTTTTTTGTAGTGAACAATTCTCTCAAAAAAGCGTTTTCTGTGTGTTTACACAAATTCGAATTTGAGACCTTTTATTTAAGCAAACTGACCTCTTATATAATAAGACAATTATGTCTTTTATATATATATATATATAAAGAAAAATAAAAAAAAGAACATTAAAATTGCAAAATCTCAAATAAAGCATTTCACATTAAATGAGTTGTGAATTGCTTATTAAGTGTATTCAATTCCTTCTCTATTACAGGTAACAATACTGATTTGATATTTTTCAATTTTTAATTCTTCCTAATTGTCTTTGTATTATAAATGAAATTTTTTTTTTGATACAGATATTATAAATGAAATTAAATTTACCTAAACTTGACATATTATGTGGAAAGGAAAATAAAATGTGATTTCAAGTATTTCACTTGATGGTTGTTATTTTGGGTATCCGCGCTATCGAGTATTGATAATTTAATACTACTTTTTGTTGTCAAAATTTTAATACTGCTACTAGACTTCTTGTATCAGGACAAAGATTAATTATTATAATTTGTTGAATATTACCCCATGCATGATTAATTTATCTCCGAAAACTAAGATTGACAAAATAATCAATTATATGTGTTGTGAGATAATACTGTATGTGTAGAGAAGTTGGATCAATCGTACGTACGCGAAGGTTAAAGTATGACCAAAGCATGATGGATCAAATTAATATGCATATAGTGATCAAACTTATAACTGAGATGTCTGATCACAAATTATTTGTTCACCTTCGGTTTACATAACTCAAAACTAAATTTCTGTCGATGCAGAGTTCTTGGTAGAAGTAGTATCTTCTTGTGAATTGTATACTGTTAATTTATGGAGATCAATAGAATTTTGGCCCTCAATATTGCTTATGGCTTGGTTGCAATATGTACTGTGCTCATTGATGCTTTTCAACATGCATATAAAGGCATATATAACTTAATGTGTGCATATATCGCTTATTTTATTCCAATATGAAAAATAATAAGATACAAATTTCATACATTATTGTAATAGGAAAACCCAGAAACAAATCATTACAAGCTCAAATCAATGATATATATTAATTTTATATCTATAACTGCTTCTGAATAGTATCAACTATTTTTTTATCCACTTGAAAAGCCTTGGCCAGAACTTCATCAGAAATTGGAGGGTTTGATTTGAACACAGCATTTGCAATAGTGATGACTCCAGGATTTTGACTGCTCAAACCGGCAATAGCAACAGCATTTTTGTCACCCACATTAAGTTGGAAGTGGATCAAACCAATTGGGAACACAAACACATCCCCTTTATAGAGTACTTTGGTAAAGAGCTTATTCTCTGGGTTGGAAGTAACAAAACCCACAAGAAGGGTACCCTCCAAAACCACAAGTATTTCAGTGCCACGGGGATGAGTGTGTGGAGGGTTTAAGCCTTTAGGTGCAAAGTCTATGCGAGCCAATGATATGCCTAAAGTGTTGAGTCCTGCTATTTCTTTTACAGCAACTGGAGTCACAGCTGAACCAAGTGGACCTGATGTGTCTCCTTGCTTCAGTCCACCGTAGAAGAAATCATTGGCAGAGACAAGCTTGGGGTCTTTGCAGAATTTTCCATTCACAAAAACTGCACATAATAAATGAAAGATCGATGTTCATATATAATCATATTCATGTCATAATGGAAATGGAAAGAGAAAGGTGATAATATATACACACACATACCACCACCAGTCTTGGTTTCGTTGATGGCAACACAGAAGTCTTGAAGTGGGCTGGGATCAAAGGCAAAGACAGTAGATGAGAGAGCCAAGAAGGCAATGAGGATCAAGTGACAAGTTTTCATGCTTTTCTCTTCTGATATAGCAACTCTCTTGCTTGTTTCTGTATTGAATTTGTTGCTTGTGAGGGATGAGATCGTTGCTTGGCAACGAGGCGTATTTATAAGCGCGAGGCTTTGATCTGTTCTTTTTTCTTTTATTATTTATTTATACGAAGATGAACATGACCGAGTTTTTGTTTTGATTGTCTTAAGAAGGTTGGAAAGTTTCTTCCTGTTCATTCTCGCCATTTGTCAAAGCATGAACAGTTGAATACCGATTGGTTGATGACAAGGTATATTGGGCTAGGTAAGGGTTGTCAACCATTTGAATTTGTGTGTGTCTGTATTAATTATTTCTGTAATCATGGCGCCAGAAGGCCCAATATTTTATTAGACCGATAAAATGGGAATGCGGCTATACTATGTTATGGTTTTGGATAATTCAAACCAAGGTGGTTGAAGAAGCTCCAAATGTTAACACTGTTTGCATATCAGCATAGAACATTCTTAAGGGAGAGAGACCATTTCATATTCGCACCTCTATCGCTGCATGCAAGTCTTCTTCAGTAGCAGCGAGGAACCAAACCCAAGCTTATGGGTACAAGAAACCGAGTTTGATGATACTACTTGCATATCAAAAGGCTAGATTACATAACACTACTAAGGTACATTGTGCAAATGGCTTTTAAGTTACTCTAACGAGGTGTTTTATTCTCTTGTGTTAGAAAATACTAGTAGGAGACGATCTTCCACTCTAAATCGTTCAAATCTAATTTAAACAGTCCATATTTAATATTTTTTATTTTTTAAAAAAATATTTTAATCATTACAAAATCTAAAATAAAGATACTCTCATAATTGTCATTTTCTAAAAAAAATATAGTTTTCACTTAAAAATCACCAACGTAAAAATATTAAATCTGAACCGTTCAGACTATATCTAAACGTTCCATAATGGAAGAACACCCCCTACTTGTCTTTATGAAAGGGCATAGAAATTGGTTCCCACATCCGACTTGTACAAATTAGATTCCAATCCCCATGTCATAAAATGAAAGCTCGTTCCAGGAAAATAACACAGGTTAAGAAATCTCTTGCCAACATTTCTTTCATTATCTACAGTAACAATTCTTCATCTACCCCGCGCAATTCAAACAACATAATTTTTAAAAAAATCCACTATCATTTATTGTGAATATACATGGTGCGATCAGAAGTCACACCAGTCTCTGACATGCAAAGCAAAATACCAGTTTTAAGTCTCCAAGAAAACAAATCGAGAAAGAGATAAAAAGTCAAAGCATCCAATTTGTAGCACAATCCAATCAAGCCTCCTTCCTTCCTCATAAAAAGCGGAGCTTCTATACAGAGAGATGGGTCAATTACGCTCTAGCTACCGACCATACCAAGCTCCTGCTCCAGCTCCTGGCTGGATATCACTTTCGTTCATAAGCTTATCCAACACTACATTGAGGTCAACTGCTTGACCATTCTCTGTTAGCCTCCGAACTGTTGCCCTCACATGGTCTCTAGGGAATCCCATGCTTGCCACTTTGTCAACCACATCATCTAAGGGAACTCGACTTCCGCTTCCACCAGATCCGGAACTGCTACTTGCCCCTGAAGCTGTAGGCATTGCATGGGGCAGCACACGAGCAGTTGGAAGTTGTGGGTACCCACTTCCACCACTTGGAGGAGCCACTGCAGAAGGAGGAAGCTGTGGTTTTGGTCCTGAAGTGCCGCCATACTGAGGCAATCCACTATAATGATATGGCTCAGCAGGTAGAGACGGTGCACTATATCCAGAGGAAAAACCTGAACCAGATCTACTAGATAGTGGCTCAAAGGCATGGGATGGCGGTCCATAGAATTGCTGGGAAGGAGGTGGCCCGCTGGGTAGTGGCTGCGACGGTGGTTGGCGGACACTGGGTGGATAATTCTGAGGAGGGATATACGATGTATCCTCCACATGGTGACCCATTGAAGATGGCAGTTGAGGTGGGGGAATGACAGGAGAAGGTGATGACTGTTGTAAAGGTGGATGAGGTGCGGACTTAGGGTACTGAGGTTGAGGGTTCTGTTGATATTGTTGCTGTGGAGGTGCCCCAGGAGGAGGATGAGGCTGCTGAGATAAAGGCAATTGGTATTGCTGATTTGCAGTTTCCTGGGATTGAGGTGGTGGTTGGAAATATTGTTCTCGCTGAGGAACAGAAGGAATTTGGTTCTGAGGAAATTGATTGGGAAGTTGAGCTGGAGTTGGCAAAACATGTTGGGGCAGAGGCTGAGGAGGAGCATTAGGGTGAGGCACCGCAGCAACTGATTGTGGAAGATTAACAGGGGAAGGAAGCTGTTGTTGTGATTGCTGAGGAGCTGACGCAGTTTGCTGGGCAGGATCTGTAATCACACTAGCCTGAGTTTCTGATTGTTGGTCCACCTTGGACACTTGAAGCTTTGCCATCTGCAATTGAGCTTCCACCACATCTTGCTTGTCCTTTAAAACTTGTACACCCATTTGCACCTGACCATTTTGTAGATTTTAAATCAAACGAGGTAATGTTAAAAATAATCCACTACAAACTTTACAATTTTTTTTTTCATGAATTTATATGTAATAGATACAGGAGAGAGAGCAAATTGAGGATAAGAAATTCTCAAATCAGAAAATAAACATGAAAACAGAACAACGAGACAGAAGGCTTAGGAAGACATCTACATAAAAGAGCTGCCCAATCTCTTTGCATATCAGAAAAGCAGATTACATTGAAGAAAGACATGAGCCTAGCTCCAAAGGGTTGCAATTCAGACAATTGTAACCCACAACATATTTAGAGATGAAGATATGCCCCATGAATAATAAAAAGTATATATTGCTTACATGTTCAAATTTCCTTTTTCTTTTCTTTTTCTTTTAGGTAAAACACACAGATTATGGTAGTCATAATTATTAACATCCATAGTTCTTATTAGCATAATTTTTCCAAAACTCGATAACACCATGTCCTTTCCATCCACCATAAGCATTCACTCTCATTTCGAATGCTGCTAAATCAAGGTTAGAACTAGGAAGAGCGAACAGGAATCATATGATAAAAAAATACCTCTCTAAGGATATTCTCGAGCTGTCTCATTTTTCCATCAGTGCTCCCATGATTGTTTCCAACAGACACCTTCAACTCATCCACAGAATTTTCAAGATGGTTAGTTCTGCTTTCTAGTTGCGTTAGCCTTGCACTGATGCCTTCCAGAACATGAAGCAAATTCTCCATATGCTTCTTCATGGTTTGATCTATCTCAGACAATATTGCAGCATCAAAAGCATTTCGATCCTTTTCTACTGTGACTTTTGCAGGTTCAAGAGAGTCCAGAGAATTATAATTCTGAGTAATGGAAGGAAAACAGCTTAATATTGAGAGAACACATTAAATCAAGATAGTGAAGCAATCGTGTACACCAAAATATAATCAACATATTATACAAGTCCACAAAACCCTGGCCCACTAAAAAAACATTTTTGGCAATACAAAATGCGTGCAACAGAACTGATATGAAGCAAATTCATTCATGCTCAATAAGTAAATGGTAAATACCCAAAATTACTCGCTGACCCTTCTTTTATCATTCAACATTATAGAACCAGACAAAATGAGTGGGAACACAAGTAACTCATTGGCATCAGTAGTTAACAAAGAAATAAAAAAAAATGTTTTAGAGGGTGAATATAAGAACAACGATCCATATCAATAAAATTGGAGATGCTGAAGCATATGAGACTTAAGAGACTGTTGCCTCTTAATTGCTTCTTTCCTGCAGTTGGACAGCCTTTTCTTTCTGAAAGTGACTGTACTGCTTGAACTCATGCTCTGGTTCCCACTTTCCTATATTTGATCCAAGTATTTGAAGTAAGTCTTAGAGCTGGCAGGGGCATACATATCATCATATTCTGGTGACTTGGGGTCTACGAGAAATAGGCCTGACCTTACAAAATACACTAGATATTTATCATTCACACCAAAGAGCTCTTTGGTAGAAACCATCGCAGTTTGACTGTACCTGAGGTTAGGGCCAAACTTTCAATGATAAAACTGCCAGTTCTCACAAGCTTCTCTTCTATCTAGTGCTACAGATTTTATCCTAATATGCATATTTTTAATAAGGAAAAAATACAGGGTCCGAACTAGGCCAAGGAACATAAATAGCAGGCAATCAACAGAACTCATCATGCCTCACCAAATCCTTCCCCAAATACCTATTCACCCTCTCCATCTAAAAGGGAAAATATATGCAGCTTGCAGTGTGTGTACATGCACGAGTTTATGTAAACAAACACACATTGCATTGACAGTTAAATGAATTCCTTAAGCTTGGAGGGCAGAGTATTGAGCCCATGTGCAACAACTGTCAGCACTGCATACATCTTTGACAATTCGTGTAATTTTGAAGTTTACATGCCTAAGAACCCGTGGAGTTAGATGCAGATCAAAAGAGGAGCCAAACAATCCCAACCTGATATGTGATTGAGCCACTTCATCGTACACATTTACACAATCCAGGTGACAACAATCAAAGTTGTTTAAGAACTCAAATAGGCAGTTAACATATCAATTTAAATATAGTCGAATTGATTTCCATCACAAACAATGAACCTTTTCCGGCCACAATATCAAATGCATACATGATACTGAAGGGGCATTGCCCAAAAAAATGCTAGAAGAGACCATAAAGTCATGTGCACGAAGGGAATCTAGCGGCCCCATATATGACACCTATCCAAAGAACAAAACTAAAGAAGAAGCACGAAGTCATCAACAAGTCGACCCAGACGTGAAGAGGTCAGGAAAACCACCAACAAGAAAGTAACCGCATTCAGAAAGGCATTCAGTTCAAGAGTATCAGCTATCAAAGACAACCACCCAAAACAAATTCCCAAACGATGCAGACAATTCTCAACGCAAACCGTATAAGCCAGGCCCCAAACATCACAATTCAGCGATAGTCATGAAAAAAATAAACAAAAGCTCTAATCTAGAGGGACCCCATATCAGCAAGAGTGAAAGATTGAAAGACTTAAAATCCAAAAAAGAACTAGAATTACGAATATGAGTAAATTAGGGAATGAGAAAAGGGGGGGCTTACTCTAAGGATTGGGGTGGAAAAGCTCTTGGAGTCAGAATTCCAAGACCTCGAAATCCCTCCCAAATTAGGGTTGGAATCGTGATTGGAAGACTGAGTCGAAGCTCCGAGTGGGCGAATCGGCTGGAAATCGTAACTGGGAACGATATCCTCCTTAATCCCATTGCCACCGATTTGGTGGTGGCTGCCACGGCGAGCTTCACCTTCTGCGTCTGCACCTTCTTCCTCCTTAGGATGGCTCATCAGGTCGATGAAATCCTTGCTCGGAGACGATCCTTGGGATAGATCCATAATCTGCTTGTCCATGAACGGCGTCGTATTCATGGATTCTCCCACTGATCTTCACACGCAAAACCAGTAAAACAGAGATGGTACGCTATTTAATAATGGAAAAAATCTGTGCTTTTCTTAAGGGAGAAGCTAGTGTTGCTGTTCGTATGAAATAGCCGGAAGAACCCGACAGCAACGGCACAGTGATGATGCCGACGTGAATGAACCAACCCTTCAATGGACTCTTAACTCTTTCAGGCCTAAAGCATTAGCTCCTTGGACTCGCCTCTTTTGCTGTATTTCTTATCTTGCTTTATTTTTTTGGCTTTAAGTTTTCCTTAGCTTGCTTAGTTATTTATATATTTACGAAATTACGGATTATTTAACGAATTTAATTGCCAATATCAAACATCAACATGGTATTATATTCTCACAGAATAAAATTTATAACATTAAAAAGTTAGAGTGATTTTAAAAAAGCAATTGTTGTGGTTTAATTTGGAATTTTGTGAAGTTGCCCACATCATTTATCTCTAATGGTTTTGGCTAGGCTAAGGCAGGATTGTCAATATTTAATTTGGATATCAGTTCCTTTCAAGTTTTATTGCATTATACTCCATATCTTCCTAAATATAGGACCTACTTGAGTTTCTTAAAGAAAGCTAAAAAAAATTACTCATAAATTGATTTGATTAGATTTTGGATTACTACAACTTTTGGTCCTCGAATTTTGAGTCAATTTTGGCTTTAATCCCTAAACTTTAGAATTGATGGTTTTAGACCTTGAACTTTCGGTCAATGGTCTTGGTCCCTGAACTTTAAAATTGAAGGTTTTGATCCCTAAACTTTCCATCAATTTTAGTCTTGGTTCATGAAATTTTGAAAGAAAAAAACTTGAAAAATCAGGGAGCAATGATTAAAAATGATACAAAGTTGAGAGACCAAAACTACCAATCCAAAGTTCAAGGACTAAGACCAACATTAACCAAAAGTTCATGAACCAAAACCATCGATTTTAAAGTTCAGTGGTTAAAACCAAAATTGAGTTAAAGTGCAATGACCAAAAGTTGTATTGGAGCTTAAACCAAAATTAAGTGAGAGTTCAATGACCAAAAGTTGTATTAATCCTTAAATTTTTTTCTAAACTAGTTTTTCTTTTGCAAAAAAAAAAATGGTTTATGCGAGTTGGGTCCAGGGACTCATCAGGGTCAAGGCAGGGCATTAGGCTCAAAGAGCACTTACAGATGTACTTTCAGATCACTCACTAACAAAGTCCTCACATAGGCGAGATTAGAACCCATGACCTTATAATTATTAGCTAAACCCCTTTACAAACTAAACCAACCTTTATTGGCTTTTCTAAACTAGTTTATTTGACTTATAAACTAACATATAATCTAATAATACAAAAATATGTTATGATTAAATGACTTATTTTTCTTCTTTAATCTCTTAAAAAAGTCAATTAGTACTTATAAGAAGGGGAAAAATATGATGTTTCAACTTGAAAAGGAGCCTCTTTCTAAAAATTGATTTC
This sequence comes from Mimosa bimucronata, assembly GCA_037074515.1. Taxonomy (NCBI): domain Eukaryota; kingdom Viridiplantae; phylum Streptophyta; class Magnoliopsida; order Fabales; family Fabaceae; genus Mimosa; species Mimosa bimucronata. The sequence continues at coordinate 5,352,950 of CM073437.1, forward strand.
GGGTTCGTTATGTTTGAGGGAGAATTTGACCAATCTTCAATTGATTAATCAGCTATTGGGGCTAACAATATTAAAAATGTAAAAGTAAAATTTTACTTAGAGAAATACAAATGTAAAGTTAAAAAATTAAAGGAGATTATATATACTTCAAAAATGGTTCTTTTTTTAATTTAAAAAAAAAATACAACTCAATAACTTAATCGGCCCAAAAAGATATCCCATAACCTGGCTTAAGAGGTTAAGGGCCGACAATTAATAGCCCATGTGTGTGGGCTACATTTCCATTTATAAGGTAAGAGAGTTCTTGGCCGGAAATATAACATTGCTAAGAGCTTGATTGAAGAGACTATTATGACTTCGAACTCCAAATCTGTCTAATTAGTCTTAGCTAAACAAATCTACAAACAAAAGAGATTTTGGAAATCCCATCAAAACTCTAGGAAACCTCTCCTCCAAAGAGACTGTAAGTGAAAATTGTGGGCGTAATGAGAAACTCATTTGGGAGATCCAAGGCATGGGAAAAAGAAAAAGAGAAGCATATATTCAAGTAAAGACCATATTTTATTAAATTAGCACGAAACTCACTCTGATTACAAAACAATATTCAAATCAATTGTTCACTCGGCAAAAACTACTAAAGTCATCAAGTTAAACACATAGGCAAGGGATTAATAAAAAGCCTTCCCTTGTCAAAATCATTCCCTATGAACAATCATCCTTGAAAACTAAAAATAATGACCATTAATCGGAATCAGTATTTCTTCACACTCCATATTCAGAATGTATACTGAACCAGGGAGAATCTGGAAGAACCAGGCCATGGCACTTGAATTACGATCATGCCCTCTTCGTATCCAAAATCAACTTCTTCCCCATCAATCCTGCAAGCTTTTGGCCTCTCTGAAGCAAAAACCCTCATTTCTCCGCCACCCTTTACTCCCACTTCAGCCAGATCCTCATTAAAAGCCAGGAACTGAATAGCCCCTCCGGTGTTAAGCATGTTCACCAAACCAATCGGAGCAAAATGAACAGATTTCCCAGGCAATACAGTCACAGGAGAAACAGTAATCAGCTCGAAGTTGAAGGGCTCTAAGGAAATTTCAACATCATCATCACCACCAGATGGCTTGGACAGGACAACCTTCTTGGTCTGATGGAAATACATGGCAAAAGCTTTCACTCCTTCAATGGAAAAACCACCATTCTTCCACTCTACATCTTGAGGATTTGTCTTAGTAACCACCAGATGTGAAAACTCAGCAGCAGACTTGTTAGTTCTCGTTTCAGGAAACCAGCCTCCTCCTTGGCAGTTAAAAACCCCAACAACCCCAGTAAACTGTTTCAACAAAAAATCAATCAAAGCCATCAGATTGTACAAAAAGACATGTCTTGGGATTAAACAAGAGCAAAATGTGAGTGAAACTAAGAATTCACCTTATTGAGGTTCCATATCTTGAGCATGGTTTTGCCATCATGGAGAGGATCAGAGAAGAGACAGTCTCGAGTGGGAAGGGCATAATGTTGGCACCTAAGGATGGAGCCATCAGGGAGGACAAGAGTTTTGAGGAGGTCGAAGTTGTGCTTGCCCACGGAGTCGCTGACGTAGATGGGTCCACCGGAGATGGCTCGAGAGGCGGCGTGGAAGGCGGCGCAGGGGTGAGTCGACTGAAACATGTCCCAATCGGGGTGGATGAAGTTGCCCATCCACAAGCTATTGTAAGCACAGTGCACCATATGGCATCCTTGCAGCCAAAACGTACCGTTTGGATCACCGTAAGGATCAGTGCACCAGAAATCATCCCCTGCTCCGCACAAATTCATTTAATTACACCCATTATAATAATTCTTTTAGAGAAATTATATGTGTAAGGTGGGAAATGAACATACCGACACGACCAAGGGATATGGCTTCAGTTCCAAGTAACATGAAATCGTTACAATGTTCCATGCTAGCTATCACGCCGTTGCCTCCGAAGTGTTTCCTCACTGAAGCTGTGAGCGCCTTGTAGTATGCTTTCGCCAAGTCAACACGTCCCCCATATTTCTCACATACCATCTCCAACAACTGTTTTCAATTCATTAGAGAGAAAAAATTCCACTACTTAGAATCTATGAGATTTCGTGCCGACCAAAGCCGGTCAAAGTAAAACCAAAACATCACATGTTTGGATTGGATAAGATAAGATGGGCCCTACAGCTTGTCGACTCAATTTTTAGTCTGAAGAGAGTAAAGATTTGACACGCAGGGACAGACACAGACTAACTAATCCTAAAAAAAGTGACATTTTTTTTATTAAATAATAATAATAATGAAGCTGGAAATGTGGTTAGAGACTTACATGGATGACATCGACCTTGACCCCATCAATTCCTGAGGCATCCAAGACTGAATGAAGCCCTTCATACATTTGATCGACCATATCCGGAGGAACCAGGCCCACCCCATTATTGACAATCTTATCCACTGCCAAATCCTCCATCGTCGTCTCCAATCCCGGCGACAACTTAGGCTTCTCCACCACACAATCCGGCAGCCCAGGGACATTGGGCCTAAGCCCACCCCAATACCCACAAAGCGCATGCCACACATAAACATAATCAACACTCTTAAACTCATCTTTCAAATCCTTCACAAACGCACCCAAACCTTTGTCCCCTGAACCATCCAACCTTTTCGGACTCACATAGTCCCTAAACTTGTAATTCTCCTCATACTTTATAAGCCTACATGGCATTTGCTCGCCAGCTACCGTATGATTCATCCCTTCTTTGGTAATCGGATCACGATCATGACAAATTGACTGCCACCCATCGTCGATTAAAACAAGCCCCGGTGGACAACCACCGTCAACGAGACCCTTAACGCCGTCCCATATTCCCTGAGGGTGCACCGTAAGGTAGAATGCATCCCACGTACACCATCCAAATTTGTCCACAATACCAGGAGGGGTTTTTTCGTCCAAGAGATTAAAAGTTCCGAGATGGGCTTTCACGATCTTCATCGCCTCCTTCACTAAATTGAACGGGTCGTCGCCGGCGTGGAGGGAAACGACGCTGCGGAATGAGGAGCCTGTTATTTGGGATGACCCGCTTTCAACGCAGACGTCGATGTTGTCGTTTCGGCCCGGTTGGATTGAGGCACGGAATTGGGCCTCTATGATGGGTAGTATGAGGACGTAGGGCCGGCCCGAGTCGGACTTGTCGAGTATGATGAATTGGGTCTCGGTTTCTAGGTCTCGCCCGTTTGACCCGACCCAGTGGGTGGTCCACCAGACTTTGAACCTGAAGATGCTCATGAACTTTATGTTCTTGAGTTTTCCGATGGGGGTGACGTGGCGGTTGCTGGCCTCGGCGGCGTCGAAGCCGATGAAGCAGCCGGTAGTGGGGAGGGATTTGGCGGTGGTTGTGTAGGAACATGGGGTGGCTGTGATGTTTTTGGGAACGTCGGAGAGGACAAGGTGGTCGTTGACCAGTAGTTTTGACTCTTGTATATGGAAGGGTGAAGGGTTGAAGCCATTGTCATGAGTGGTGAAATTGGAGGATGATTTGGTTAAACTAGGAGGAGCCATTACAGAATAACAGAGGATCCTTCAAGATAGAATGAAGAGCAACGTATAGAATAGGGTTGGCACTTGGGAGGGTGGGTTTGCTTGTTATTTATACAGATAAAGAGGAGAGAACTATTTGAGGAGGTAGTGAGGAAGGCTGAGAATAATTAGTGGGATGTTAAGGATGAATCTGAGAAGAGGAATGATAATATGCAAATTAGGGATTGTGATGAGATTGATATGGGCGTGATTGGCGTTGAAGTGAATAAAAAGTTGCCTGTTTTAATTTGTGATGCTGGGATTAAGAGGTGAACTGGGGTATTTATAGGATTTTTGTGGTACGTGAATACTGAATAGCATCGGTCTCGGTTACGACTGGAAGGTGGGGCCAAGGAATATGCCAATATGGTTTGAAATCTCGGTTTCCTATTTTATATTTATTTCTACTTACAAAAATATGGTACTCTCTCTTGTTAAAAATGTGAAATTTCGTGACAGATGTTTTATTTAGTGAAGAACAGAAGAGCGGTGTTGAAGTATTTCCACGTGGGCCCGTCAGAATAAGCGGTTGGTACCTTTGGGACATGGTAATAAAGTTTGATGCCGGAATGCAATACAACTGAACGAATCATGTGAGATTGGAAAATTGATATAATGTCTAAATATATTTTTTGTTACATCATATAAATTTATTTTATATTGGAATCATATTGTATAAATATTTATGGTTAAATGTAAAAGAAACCATTGTACTTTTTAAACTGTATCCTCAATTCAGGTAAAAAAAACTGTATCCTCAATCACTTTTTGTGTGTAATATTAACCATCAAATCGATGTCTAATAATACTTTTTTAAGGACTGATATTCTTGGTACACTCAAGTCGATCACTTTATACAAAGGAGTCATCATTTCTAAGGCGTAAACTCATAAGTTCGATTTCTACCTCAAACAATAGCTTATCAACATTATATGATAATAGTTTTTTTTTTTTTTTTTGCCAACTATATGATAATAGTTTTAAGATAACGACTTTTGTTTATTTATTGAAAAATAAATCACGGATCATCTTTAACTCTATCAAATCACATTTTCATTGTTAATAAAAAAAAAAAGACTGAACTGAGGGGATCAAATTCAACAAAACACGATTATTTAAGAAAACGAGCTTAGTTATAAGTATTTTATTAATTTTTGTCAATTGAAAAAACTGCAGAGTTATATCTTTAACTGTTATATATGTAAAGTCGTATACAAGAAATTTGTAATTAAGGATGAATAATATCCATCATTAGAGAAATTAAATATTTGCAATGTAAAACCAATCAAAGTTAAATCAATCAATAAATTAGGTTGATTCACTCTTCCATATAATTGGATTCACAGTGGGATTTTCCATCATAATAAATTAAAAAGGGAATATATCGTTTAATCCCCGTAGCAATAAAAAAAAATCAGATTCCCTCCACAAAAAGCAAAAACCTCACTTTGCTGGTAGGAATGGAAAGTGAGATTAAATGTCCCGCTTAAAAGACCAAAATATCCTTATTAATTCTATGATTTTTTTTAGACTTAGAAATACTCATTAATATTGGAAAGAAGTAAAAACGCCTTGAAAATTAACTATATAAGTTTTGAAAATCTAGTTTTGAAATGTTGGGTGTTTTAGTGTTAGATTCAATTATTTTTAAAACTATAAAATACTCACGTTGATACCAAAAATAAGCACAAACGTCTTTAAAACTCCCCATATATGTTTTAAAAACTCAGTTGTAAAATGTAAGATGTTTTAGTGTGAGATTCCATTATTTTTTAGACTTGAAAATACTTACATTGATATTGAAAAAAAATACAAACGTTTTACAAATTTCCTCACATATATCTTGTATTATGGTTACAAATATCAATAAAGACATTTTTATATTTTAAGTGAGACATTTAATTTCACTTTAACCTCATACAAGCAAAATAAAGTTCCAAATTTTTTAATAGGTAAAAAAAAATTCAGATTTTTTTATTTTTTAGGAAAAATCTAAAGTTTTTTTTGGGTTCCCCTAAAAATCGACCGTATCAAAATAAATCCAATTATTGAGCAACTTTGGTGTATGAATGAATCATTGACTAATTGTTTTTTTTTTTTTTTGTGAAGTATCTTTTTTATGATAAATTGTGAAGTTTCCCTCCACTAAAACTAAAATAGATGCAGGCGGAATTTGGCTTCAAACAAAAATTTTAAAAATCTTCAAATGTATTTTCTTAATCACAAAACTCAAAATTTGAAACCTTACTTAAAAGAGTACTTAGTGATCGAAGCATTATTTTGCATCTAAACAATTTCCAAAGTATTCGTTATGCTTTTACTTGTAACATACAACCATAAAAACCATTCCCTCCTGACCTAAGTATAGGAACTAACTTATATGGGGGATAAATTTGATCATAAATATAATACTCATTTATAATTGTTCACAATTTTTTTCCAAATTATTCTATTCATAATCCTTAATAATAAACAAATAAGAAATGGAGGTTAGGATGCATTGGTAATATAATGTAATTTTAACTGAATCAACTAATATCTTTATCTAATTAAATTAGGTAAATAAGTCTTATATTTAGGATATGTCCATATGGGGAGTATTTTTTATTTTATGTCTTTATATTTTTTTATCAAAATTATAAGACATTTTAATCTAATTTTTATTCACAAAACATCATCAACAGGACTATTCTATATGTCTACTATAACTTAATAAAGTAACTTAATCACAGATAAATATAAAAAACTCATTGGTTTTAAGAATTTATTAAGGATTATTTATAAAAAACTATTAATTCATTTAATTGATCCTAAAAAATAAAAATAAAAAAATCTTTATATTCAATTGTTTCTCCCTCCCTATATCGGACATACACACTTCTTATCTGGGCCCCCAAGTGGGATTTGTCATTTCTGTTATGGGCCCCATTGAATGGCAGCCTCTTATTCTACGCTCCGTTGGGTCCCTCTTTTACATTATTTAATTACTTTTTCCTTTCCCTTTTTTCTTCACGACATCGTAAAAAGAATAAAAAAAAAAGAATTGTTTAGTACCCTAAACTTCGGGGTAAATGAATCTGCTAAGCACCGACAATTGCTACGTGTCATACCATGGCGGTATGGCCCACCATTCACCGACCCTTCTAGTTCCGCATTTTTGCTGTCGTACATCAGCTAAATATCCCCCTGACACGTGGAGACGTAGTAGGGGCCAAAATGATTACTGGGCTTTGGTCAAAGATTACGAAAAATTTTCAAGATCTATGCCAAAAGCCCAAAATCTGCACAATTAAATATAAGAAAAATTACTGAAAAATTTTTCATCCCGAGATTTATCACACAAACATAACTAAATTTGTTTTTAAATCATATGCTCGAGTTTTCTTCATTTGTAGGCAAGCTATCTTTAATTAATTATTCACAAAATGTAAGGCATCCATGCGTAATTGAAAACATGTTGCATATATATCTGAAATATTTTCTCACTGATGGTCGTTCACTATAAAATGTTATTTCCATCCATATCAATATATGCGTTTGAATATTTTCTCACTGGAGATGGTCGTTCACTATAAAATGTTATTTCCATATCAATATATGTGTATATTTATACACGCATGCTCGACTACCTGCAACATAACAATGTACCACGTGGCTATAATGATCGAAGATTTACGACTACGGACATTATATTTGAGCAGATATTTTATAACCTGAGAGTGGACATAAACAATATGAATGTGTTATTGCATCGCATACTTGTTCCACTAATTAAATTTATAGATCGAAGGCAACCGATTATATAACCTGTCTTTACGCTTTTTAAACGGCAGGCGCTGATATATTGAAGACAAATTAAATACTTAAGTAAATGATCTACACAGATTCACACACACATATAACAAATGCGATCTTGATTTTTTTTTCCCATGTGTTTATTTGTATATTTTACATCATAACTTTAATCAGCTTTAACGAGTGCGCAAAATATGTTTTTAAAATATATCATGTATGAGAACACTTCAGAATAAAAAAAGGGAAACGGATACTATAACAATGTTCAACGGATTTAAAGATAATGATTAAATATTTAGATAAAGTTAAAACAATGTCTTAATTATAATATTAAGTTGACTTTTTTGTGGAAGTTAAAAAAGTAAATTAGACCACTAAATTATAACATATATTACATGTAATTAGATTATATGTTAGTTTATAAGTAAAATAAATTAATTTTAAAGAGAAAATATAAATATAAATAATTTAAGGTGATTTATTTTATATCTTTAATTTCTTAAAAAAATTAATTTGATCTTATCAAAATAAATATACGGGGAGTATATGTGTAAATAATGACGATGGTATACTTTAACAACTGGCGTTACGTGAACGACGATGTGAGTGACGAAAGGAAGTGGGAGTTTGGAACGGTTAGGAGTAGTTAAATTAGTTAGTTGAAAGCAGGTAGGAAGAATCAAAAGACGCGTGGCGTGGCACATCGAGAGAGCGAAGGCAAAAGAAGTAAAGATGGGGACAGATGATATTAGTCGGTTGTTCGGATGTTTAATAATAAGATCTAAAAAAGGCACTAGTTATTAGTTGATGTATAAAAAAAAAGTGTGTATATATAGTTTTCCAAAAAAATTTCTAATAATCTGAGTTGAACTTTTTTTTTCAATCACAAATGATTATGTATGTTTATTATTATTTTTTGAACTGAATGTATGTTTATTATTAAATAATTATATTTTGAAAATAAGACTCATTTCATCACTTTATGTGGTTTGATAATCTGATATAATGAATACGATAAATTTGATGTAGGTATTGTTATTACTACAGCATCGGCAGAAAATCCATATTTAAAAATTTAATCTCCGAGAAGGTTTGAGAAGTTCTTTAACACAAAAGTTGTTTTATATTATGCGGGATTTCATATCTCAAAGTACAAATATTTGAAATCGGGTATTTTTTTATCCAATAAAACGTTTGAAGGACTTTTTATTCTACTCCCTCTGGTCCTTATTATAAGGCACCAACTAACAAAATTTTTTATCCTTATTATAAGGCACCAACCGCTACATTAATTACATTTTTCCTACTTTACCTTGTCATTAATGAATGTTCATAGTTTAAAATGTTAAGTTGTATCATTTAATGAAGGATGAAGTTGGAAAACATGGTCAATTAAGCCTAGATTTAAGGACCCAACTACCATTCCTTGGTTTGTGAGAATTGGTAGTTGGTGCCTTATAATAAGGACCAGAGGGAGTATATTATTACATGGGATTAAGTGACATTTATTTAATGTACAAATAATTAGGGGAGATGGTCGGTGCCTTGGTGGGCAAAGGGTGGATCGGATAAGGGTTTTTAATAAGAGCTATATTAGGTTAACACTTAACACGCGTATGACTGAGGAGTGATGGATAGAAGGTGGTGTAACTGTCGACCAAAGGGCAGTAGTATTAGTAATATTATAGTGTTATTGCCCGACATCAAGGGGCATTTAACGCGTAAACACATTTGTTAATTAATTTTCAAATTAAGCCTTGCTGAGTCTATAAAGATAGATTGAAGAAGGAGCAGCCAAGGTTCCAATACTTGTGGGTGGACCAATCAATCCGTCACACCTGTAGCGATGGATTCCATTGACACTAGAACAAAGAAGAGATCGGACGTGATCGATAAAAGACCCTTTTTACTTTATTTCGGACCACGATAAAGACTTGGTTATGTTATTTCCTCCTTTTCTAAATACTACCTCTATCCATTATTATAAGACTCAAATAGGTAAAATCACACATATTAAGAAAGTGGTTGGGAAAAATAAATATGTCTGAAATAATTTTATTTTCTCAATTGTGCTCTTATTTATGATTGAGTATATAAGAGAGAGAAATGTAATAATAATGTTATAAATGAGTTTGAAAGAGAATAATGATGGGTAAAGTGGAAAAAAAACTCATTAAATGCTTTGAAAAATTTGGCCAGACTCTTATAAAAAGGGACAAAACCATTCAAACTTTTTGTTCTTATATATAGGGACAGAGGGAGTATAAGATTCAGTTGACTTTTTTTTAGAAAAATTAAAGAAATTAAATAAGCCATTTAATCATAACGTATTTTGTGTATTATTATATTATATGTTTGTTTATTAGTCAAATAAAGTAATTTAGAGAAAAAATTCATGCAAATCAACTTATGATCAATTAATTTAGCTTCCTTAAAATTCACTAAAAAAAGTCAACTATATCATATATTTAAATGTATATGTCACATGTGCTCGATGGGCCGACAAACTAATAGTAATAAACTGATAACAGTTTATTCAAAAAAAAAAAAACTGATAACAGATAGCATCCTGAGTTTCTTTACTTTTCTAACATTCATACCTTGTCGAAATTAATGGGCAAAAATTCAAAAGCAATTGCTTGAAACCTTTAAAAAGGAATAACACGAGTTTGAATCATGCACGTGACGTTTTATAGAATGTATATAATATATGAATATTGATGTTGATATACGGATATAGATGATTATATTTAGTACATAATATGTTGAACTGGAATCAAACTTGAGCTTTTATTCCCCTGCAAATGCAAATTTAGTTTAAAACTCACTTCGGATTAAAGCTGAAAAGGGAGCTTGGAACAAACATCTCCAATTTTATTTCAATTTTTCTGAGAGCTTCGGTGTCAAAATATTGTACACATATACACTAGCGTTTTTATTTGCGAATCCTTTTTTTTATCCTAAAATTACAAATCAGTATATTTTTTTAAAAGGAGAGATAATCCATAGACCGAACCTATCATCTCCACCCTGTAGGAACTACGAGATCACCCCACACCACACGACATGGGCGACATGGGGAAGTAAAAAAGGAAAGAACGGGATGGGGCTGCATGCACTCTAATAACTTTCTAAATCTAAATTTCAATATACACACCAATATACTCGTCAACAATCTTTATATACTCTTATATAATTTTGAATCTCCTCTTTTCCCCTTTACTAAGTACGATCTCCGCTTGTATAATCAACCTCTCAATTGGAATTATCACCAGCATTTTGCTGTCATTTAACTGCTAACTCCAAGAACAGACTGCGTACAAAGCAGAGCAGGAAACAGTGAGTATGTTGCACTTTTTAATATCTAATGATGAAAACAATAAAAGTCACGCTACAAACTACTTCTAGTCTATGCCTTTTTTTTTTTTTTTTTTGCCAACTTATTTTTAGATTATATCTTAAAGCCCATTGTATAGTTTTTTATAAATTTGGAACTCTCAACTTGGAGTAGGACGATTCTAGTGTAAACGAACCAAAGATTCTTGTACCATTTTTACCTCAAGGAAAACTCAAGATAAACAAACTTACCATGTTAAGAAGCCGTAGAGCTGCCGGTCGAGTAAATTTTCTAGCAAAAAGGAAGCATGGGGATGGTTTACCCTTGCTGCTGCACCATTCTCTACGGTATTCAGTCTCGTAATAAATATTATCTATTTCCTGAAACATTCTCAACTTTTTCAATATGTGATTCAAACCAAAGTACAATTAATGCGCTGTGCATGCTTATATTAAAATCGATCATTTAGTTTGAAGATTGCCAGATCAACCAATCGTGTGAACTTTATTGTATCCTCAGCTCATTTGCAATTCAACAACTGATGACCCCCCCCCCCCCCCAATGTTTTTCCGAGCCACCAAAAAATTATGATCAAGCCTTGTCACTTGTTGATTTGAAAGGATTATGGCTTACATATGCTATATTGATTTCTTGAGATGCTGGGTTCATTAGTTGGTTGATACACACCATAAATTAAGACAGAGTTTCATCTCATTTTTTATTCAGTTTTATCAAGGCAGTGAAGAAAATGGGGGAATGTTTTGTCAATTAGTCATGCTAATTTGAATAAATCGTAATTTCACTAATCTTTTCTGATTGTGACATATTGAGAAGTACCAGGTGATCCGCCAAGTTCTTTGACTTCATTTCAAAACTCCTAAGATTTGGCTCTATCTTCATGTGTTTCACCCCAATTCAATTTTGTTCTAACAAAAACCACTATAAACGATAAAGAGCATAAGTTTGACGTCACTAACTACTACATATCTATACCTACGTATCTGCATCTCTGAGGGGCGGAGGGCGAGAGGAGTGGGCTAATTATTATGGAAGCCCAGTTGATTCAACAGAATAATGTTAGCAGTAGCAGCAAAGGTCTCACCTTTATAAACTTTATAAGCATTGGAGTAGCATCTGAGAACTTGTATGTCACAGGATGCCATCCTCGACGTTCACGATCTTTGGAAGAGGAAAGATCCCAGGAGGAATGCGTCACTGATCTCCGTGTGATTTCTCCTTCAAGGCCCTTTAACTAGATTTCAGAAGGTAAACACCAAAAATGTGAGGCAAAACTAATAAGATGGTGGCAAATTAGCAAATGAAATTCACAAGGATAAACACCACCACAAAAGTCTTACACACACGGGAAAAGCAGAAATCTTACAGCCAGTAAGGTCTGAACATAGTGTTCATCTGGTATGCAGTTATGCACCTTCGAAGTATCAGCAGGCTGCATGAAACAATGAACTGAATCAGAGTACTCTTCTTTCCTACCATTTGCAATAACCAAAGCGACAGCAAGTACAGTTCAAAATAAAATTATTTAACAGCACCATGACTTATTTTGTGAAAGAGAGATAAAGCGCAATTAAAAAAATTGATTGGAACTAAGTAAAAAATTTCCTCAACTTTTATATGCATAGATAGCACTTACAATGTGTTGATCCCTCCAAAATTCTGGTAGTGGTTTTTTCTGCATAATTAAATCCGCATGTCAGAGAAATGGAGATATAAACTTATAAAGATAAAGATGTTGTCAGAACTCAGAAGCAAGACAAAAAGTAAAAAAGAAAAAGTCTGCTGCTTTTCAATTTTGTGGATAAATCTTGGAACATCTTTTACGGTTTCATAACATTTTCAAATTTAAACTAATTGGCAAATTTACAATCATACAAACAAGAAAAAATTGCAATGACTAGCAACGCCACTTGTAAAAACAGGGACCTGGAATGAATGCAGTCACCAATTACCTGGCAATACTTCTGAAACATAGGAAAGACAGTTTCATCATTCACTACAACCTCGGCATGCTTTCTGGTTAGAACAGCCCACTGGAGGAGGATAAATAGACAGGATTAAGATGATATTCTTTGGCTGTGGATCATAAAATATCTCAAAAATTTTGCTTTCAAGTTTCAGAAGGACTTCATAGTAACTTGAGCCTTTACCTGGGATCCTTTCCTCCAGTTATGAACAGGAATAACAGGAGCCATCTTTGGATTATAACGACCTTCTTTTGTGTCAGCAAAGCTACTCTCACATTTGATTGCCAAGATCATTGCGATTCGACCATCAACGAATGAAATAAATTATATAAATGATCAATAAAAGGTAATTCAGAAAGTTGATAACATCATAAAAGTGATTCCACTGTTTTATTTTTCCCTTTTAAAAGGCTTACAGCTCCTCAATATTCATTACTACGAAATTTTAGATTTGAGCTCCATGTGTTGTATCTGATTGAGTGGTTGTTTCCCACTATTCACTGAAACACTAAGCATTCGAATCCCCAAGCAAGGAGGTACTTGATCCCCATGCCAGTGTCAAGGCACCATGGTAAATACTTAACCCCATGGCACTCCCAGCTGTGGGACACATATTGTACCAGTTTTAATATGCTATGATGGGTCAGTCTGTATCATTTTAGTCAGGAGCTATCAAGAGGAAGTAAAGACAAGAGTTTCAATGCCACCATCATTGCACATATTATAGTCCACGAATTCCACTTATACTCAATCATCGGATATAGTCTATTTTTCCTTTGCAGTTGGGTCATGGGGTTGCCAACTTTACTAACTCATTAAAGTCAAATAAGGTGAGACTTTTGCTTGGACCACGCTAACCAGATAATGTCAATATCCAAGTAGGAGTTTACCTTTTGCAGCTAAGCTGACCTGATAGATATTTTTTTCCAAATGACCATTAAAGTTTCACAAAAATTAATTTTGATTTATTTTAGTAGACCTAGGTTACACTTTTCACGACTTAAGGCCTCAATACAATAAGTGATAAATTTTTTTTTTTTTTTTGGGGGGGGGGGGGGGAATAGATGACAGATCTAATGTGCACCAAAGTCAAGATAATAATGCTCACCTGTCAACAAAACTAGTTGATGTAGACATGATGTAGTCATATATGTAGCTGAAGTTGTATAAAGGTATACAGCTGAAAAGAGATTAAGAAACTGAAATACAGTAAGGTGCCAAGATTATGAAGAATTTAGTGCTATCAATGTCATTTCCGGCTTCAAATGACAAGTTGTATAAAGGCATCAAATGAACAGAACATAACCATAAGACACAAAGAAGGAGATCATAGATTCGACTGTATATTCAAAGTAACAAGCCATCAGAGTTGAGCTCAGCTAAGTTTGCACAAAAAGATTCGAAGTTAATAGTTGTAAACCCTCACCTGTCTGAGAGAAATACAAAACGGTCATTTAAAGGATCAGTAAGTGCATTTCTCAGCAAAATGCGCTCTGCTTCTATCATGGTTGCTTCTCCCCAATCTACCTGGACATAAATAACACACACTGAGTATTAAAAGACCGGCAGACATAACATGGTGGAATTACAACCTTAGATCACAACTAATTTCTTTAAAATTTGGGTCAACATAATAAAATTGAACAAGTCAAGCCTTAGTCAGAGAGGAAAGAAAAGGTGATCTATTACCGATAAGAAAACGTGGTAAGACTTTTTTTTTTGGGGGGGGGGGGGGGCTACAAAAATTGAATGCAGTGAAGCTGGAAGCATTGATGGGCACGTAAAGTCATGCGTAGCAACTATATATTAATGTGAGTACCATGTAAAGCCCTAACAAGACATACAAAATACATGCAAAAACAAATCATGTTAGCTTTCAGGGAGAGAAACCTGTATACTATTATTGACTTGACGATCCAAAAAATAAACCGATTTAGTTGTTACTCTGTTGAATAAAAACCCAGGCCTTGAGTGGACAAAAATCGAAAATCTCCCATCTCCTCCCTGGTAAAACAACACAGAACATTTTAAGAATGGCAGCTCAACAGGTAAACTTGAAGAAAATTCTATAAGATTACAACTGATTAACAAATATTTTTATTGCTCATGACTTTCTAACGCACAATGGTAACTTTCTACAACCGTACAATGGGAATATCCGTGAATTATCATATATTTTCCAATTTGGCATAGAAGGAGAGAAGAAAGATCAAAAGAGACTCAACAGCTAATTTAGCCAGAAACATGAATCTATGTGTGCAAACTGCATAAGATGATTTCAGTCCCAGAAGGTAAGGCAATTCACATCATTTCTATGAAAAGTAACAATGCAACTGAGATAAAAAAACCTGCCCTTGCTTAAATCAATATTCCGAGAAGAAATTTAATTTAGCAATGTAGATTGAGCCGTTTTATCAGATTTTATTTTGAAGGACTACAGTAGATTCAAGTTTCTTGAGAAAGATGCACATGCATATCTTTAAACTCCATCGAGGGAAGAAAAAACGGAAAACTATATTAACTAGAAAATACGCAAGCCAATAGGGCAATAATTGGTTCATCGTGTCACTGATGCTTCCCCAGGCACTCAAAATGGAATGCGGAAAGCTCGTGAAATATTCTTCGCAAGAGAAAAACACTATGGACATAAATGCATTTGAGCTCCATGGTAAATAAGAGGGCTGCTTCAGAACTGCTGTGTATTGGCAACGTGTTTAATCGTCAAGTCCCCCAAATATCAAGTCAATATTAAAATATTTTTGAAACCATTGCCAGTCTATAAGCGATTGTCCACGCATACATTGATATTGCTAAATATTTAGTGGAATCCATGAAATCTTGAGACAGTCAAAAGTATTTAAAAGCGTTAAATATTCCTTAAAAGGAAAAAAGAGCTAAAAATCTAATTAATCACCATGCGTTAATAAATATCCTATGGATCACACACAAAAAAGACAAATTAATTAAACAACATACCCGAAAAAATGCATCCCAAACCATCTCTAAAGGAAGCCGATTCCGTGCTATGAAGAGAAATGCAATCTTCGGCCCATCAACGAATCGGTTTTGCAAGGAAGTCAGCCCCGTGATTCGAGAGTACTGCTTCTGCATAAGCAACAAGCTTACGAAGCAAATTCCAAGCAATAAAACAACGAAGAGCTTCCTCTTCCATTTAGGTTGAGATTTCGGCTGAGAAGAAACCTTCCGCTTCATCTTGTTCAACCCTTTCAGTTCGATTGCCCTCCCATTTCTAACTAATCCAGTAGTAGTTCAATCACTGGAAGAAATAAAACATTTGACGTCACTTGAATCTCGTGAGAATCAAATATCCACCCAGATCCATGGGATCCAAAAATCACAAACAAAGGAACTCACTCTAAAGACTTGAGACTTCCCCTCACTACTTGAACAATTTCCATACCCAGAAAGCCATCCAAACCCCCGGGATGTGATGCTAGGAACAAGATGCTTCAAGGTTCTCGTGAACTGTCAACAATATGTGAAAGCATGTGACTCGAAAGTCAAAACGGAATAAAGAAGTGAAGAAGCTAGATTCTATAACAATGGAAAATGTAGAGGAAGGGGGGGGGGGGGCGCGCCTTGAGTATTTAGTAGAGAGAGCAGCGTCTAAGCTTTGGTTTTCAATCAGATCGCAGGCGTAAAAGTGACAAGTTCTTTTATGGTTGCGTGTGATGGGAAGCAGGGGAATAAGCAACTCGCTTGAGATTAATCTTCAATGGATCTTCTCGCTTTCTATAATCTTGTTCTTTAAGCAGTGAAAAAGAGGGCAAAACAGCAGAAGAAAATAATCCGTATCCCCAGCTAGTATGATTCGATTTCGTTGGAACGTCTCTGTGTGTTTTTTTATTATTATTTTTGGGTACATGAGCGATGAACGAATGATTAATTATTCCAGAAACCAGTAATAAGAAATTCTTGGAAACAGATTTGCTTAATTATAATATATGTGCTATATTGTTAGACTATATACTTGCTGGCAAAAGAAAAAAGATTATATATACTAGATTATAAATCAAATTAACTAGTTTGGTTAAAAAAATTGTAGGCAAATCAATTTTTAAATAACTTATTTGTCTTATAAGGATTTTCAACAAAAATGAACTAGTTAATAACTTTTAGTTTAATTAAGGTGGTTTCAGAAAATTGTAAAAACTATATTTTATTGTCTCCAAATATGTTTTCAATTTTTAACTAATTAATTAATTGATTAACAAAAGTTTTGGAAAAAAATGAATAGAGCAATTCATTGTGAATTCTTACTTATTAGATGAAAACATGTTTTTACTGAAGAATTGTTGGATTGGAAGAAGAACTTAAGTATGGCTGATTCCCCCCTAAATACAATTATCATATAATTATACTTTAAAAACATCATGAGATTTATTTATCAAAACCAGTAATGAGAATTTGCTATTGATTCGATGAGACTAACAAATAATCTGTGTAATCATATATTTAGATTTCTCTCTTCACCCTCTTTCTCTTTCTCCTTCTCTTTTTAAGAACTTTTATTCACTATTGGATTGAAAATTGAATGATTTAGATTAAAAATTTGTAAAAAATATTACAATAAACATAACTAAATAAATCTAAACTCTTAAAATCATACATGCACGGTTCTGAGACAAATGTTATAATAATACTTTTTTTTTTTTTGTCATCTATAATAATATTTTTATAAAATATTAAATTTCAACCATTCATTAATCAATACTATTAGCCTAGAGACAAAATTCTGAGAAGAAAAATGAGAAAATTATCACCAGTAACCATACGAGTAAAACGAAATATTACACTCTATATATTGATATTATACACTACTCCAGTCATCCTGTTTAATTATTTTAAAAAATTAGTAAAATGAAATAAATAATTTAATTATAACTATAACGATATAATCTTGTTAAAATATTCGCGTATGGCACCCACCTTGTATATGTGCATACTGAATAGTATAATTGGCAAATTACTTGTTTTGCGTTTGAAATGGGGTGGGGAAGCGGTGGGTAATGTTGACTTGAGAGTGTGGGGTGCGTGTGATGGAGGAAGGATACCTAAAGGAGGTTGTTAGAGAGACTTAATAATTAACAGTTGGTTGGCTTTAATACATGGGATGCTGCAACTGTGGTGTTTTTAAATGCAAGCAATTGCCAATTCATCCACCTATTGCAATCCGTTAAACTTTTAAGGCAGAAAGGTTTTGTCAAATATGTTAACATGGTTTGGGACTACTCGTTTTTATTTGTCAAATATACAACCAAATCGTAAGAGCATGGGACTGTTTTTGCACAATACCGATACTCTGTTCTATGCACAAGACTTACTACATCTATTAGGATGCATCTTAAAAGGAATCATTCCTCTTTTCTTTTCTTTTTTTTTCCAGCTCAAAGAAATTATTCATCCATAATATAAATCCATGGGCGGGACACCAATATTGTTCTGACAAATGCTACACCTGTTACAATTACAATTTGTTAGGACAACGCATGGAGTGGAGTCTATTGCATTGTTTTTTTATACTCTTAAATATACACACACACACATATATGTATCGTCAGGCAGCCTTGGATTTAAGATAAATTCCCTATGAAACATAAAATACATAAGGTCTTCACCCCTCCCAATAAGAACACTTCCCATAATTTTCAAACCTGTAATCCTCCTTATAGGGGTAAAGACATCTGATCTACCGCTTTAATCAACATACTGTCAGTAAAACTATTAGTTTGTTGATTGGCATAGTCCTTACCAAACTTGTCCTAACAAACTTTAGCAACAGAATTGGCATATTTTCACATATTTCTATTAATGTACCTTCATCCCTTGCAAGTACTTTGTATCAATATGTTTAACTTCATCCCCCCCTCAATTTTAAAATAACTTGATATGATCTAATTAGAAAGGCATGTATTAAACTTCTAAAATATAGATTATAGAGTTAAAATCAAACCATACACAATTTTTTTAATTTATATAGTTGTAATTAAAAGAAGTAGTAAAAACATGGGGTCTACCACTCTGTTCTTTATTATAAATTCAACCACCACAAAATTTTTGTTCCTAAATATAAGTTTAGTTTGGGATCAATTAATGTTATTGTGACTATTTTACCCCTATGTTGGAAATATGGAAGATGAGAAAGAAGGTTTATAATGTATTAGATACTATTTTAACAACTACCACTCTATGCCTTATTATAAGTCCAACTACCACAAATTTTTTGTTCCAAAATATAAGTCCAGTTTGGAATCAATTAATACTACCGTGACTATTTTACCCCTATGTTGAAAATAGAAAAGATGAGAAAGAATGTTTATAATGTAAGAGCTATTATTTTCACACATATTTTTAAAGAAGGGCAAAGTTGAAATTTTTTTTAACATAGCTCATATTTAATGCTATAACCTCCACTCCTTAGAATGTGAGAAGTAGTTAGGGTGGACTTATAATAAGGAACATGGTGTTATTTTTAAATAAGGGTAAAGTTAAAAAAATTCTTAAAAATAAGACATATTAAATTCTATAACTTTCACTTATTAAAATATAAGAAGTAGTTAAAATGAACTTATAATAAATAACATGCAATGATGTGTCACAACCACATTAATAACGGCAACCACGGCCGCTAAGTTCACCTCTAGCAATGGCCATGCCACGTCCGCGTCGGCATCACCCTTCATTGATTGACTTCAATGATGGCGACAAGCATTACTTCTTGTAACGCCATCGTTGGTGGTTGCCACCACTATTGTTACGTCACCACTAACAGTAAGTTGGCGATATAAGAAAAATTATTTAAAATAAATTTTTATATTTTTAATATTCAAAAGTAAAGATCAGAATCAAGGTCGGTCATTTACATATTTGGGTAAAAGAAAACTTATTAAAAAAAAAAGATCATTGTTATTGTCATAACCAATTGCTTGACTTCTACAAAATGCCAGAATTATGAAGCCTAACCTTCATACATGACGACCAAATCGGGTTCACTACCCTCCCATTTAACTACTAAAAATATTACTGTACACCCTAAAAATTGCCTTCTCGATTCCAAGAGGCATGACAATTCGTTTGGGCTGAAGAAGAAGGCCCACGAAGGAATAACCCATAAGACGAAGCAGTGCATCTATACTGGGCCCACACGCAAGGCTTACATCCTGAACCAAGCCCACGCCGCGTAACAAAGAACCTGACAAGCCAACTAACGCGCATGAACCCAGTAACGGCTTTATGCGAAGGCGGAGTACAAGTAGTGATAATCAAGTCCATATCCCGCATACAGAGCAAGAAACTCAGAAGACCTACTCCCAGGAAGTTGATAACAGCCAGATCAGGGAGAAGAAAGCGGGATCCACTTTCCCACGATCTAAGGAACTAACTTTCAAAACTAGAACGGAATAAAACAAGGAAGAAGCCACTAAAGAAGACACCTGAACATCCCTGAGCATACTCATTATTCTCTGTAACACTTAAGCGATCTCGTCATACTGTTTTCTTGTTGTTATTGATCTCGTATTCGTGATTATTTCCCTGTATTCGTCTTGTTGCTTTCATTATTTGTAATCCATTGTACCGTCCCAACACTCATTATTTGATTGTTGGTGACTTGTTTAATTTTCCATCTTGTAATCATCTAAAAACTTTATAAAATACCTTTAATTTCATATTAACTGTGTTTTTCGACCACCACAATTACACATTTCAAAGTAAAGATAACAATTGAAAATTTATAAATTCCCACACTTTACATACATAAAAATGGTTTTCGACAACCACATGGCTCTATATTTTTTTCATGAGAAATCAATCCTTCTAGGTTCAGATACCTAAGTATTTATCCTAAATTACGAGTAAAGATCTGACACAATAATTTGAGAAAAAACTTCACTCTTTTATGCAAATTTAATGTATGGTATAAATTTTAAAATATCAAATCTGAAACATATTAAATAATAAAACAATAAATATTGTATGAAAATAATATAAACTATTTAAAGAAACATTTGTTACTTTAAGATTAACATTATTCGCAACATCGTTAATAATATGAAAATTCAAATGTTACAAGAACAATTTTTAAAGATAAAAATAAAAGGTCTTAACCAAGCCAACTCTCATACTTATTTAAAATTAGAAAGGTAAACTTTTAAGCTTGACCCATGCACTTTTTAGGCATATAAATGACCCAACCCTTTTTTCACAGCTATTTAAATTAAATTTTTTAGAACAACTATCCAAATAATTTTTAAAATTAAAAAACCTGTTCATAACAACTTTTATAAAAGGGCTAAGATGCAAATTTACCTTGGAAGTTTTCTCTTAAGAACTATTTTACTCTGAAAGTTTTTTTGGTTTCAAAATTGCCCCAAAAGTTTCAAAATGTAGTAATTTTGCCATTTTCCTTTAAAATATCAACGTTGACTGTTAAAAAAATGACATTGACAATTAATATTTTAACTGAAAAGGATAAAATAGCTCATAAGCGAAAACTTCCGGGGCAAATTTGCATATTAACCCTTTATAAAACTGTTTAAAAAAAACAGAAAATAATTACAATGACCTTACCTTAACAGCTAGAGGTTTTTTTTTCCTGAGAAAGGGAGGTCAAGTTAATGGCTGTTTCAATCTTGCAAGTGTTACTTGGATATTAAACACTAAACAGAACAAGTTTCTTCCTATTGATGAAAAAATTGTGAATTTCAAAATCCCAATACAAACACAGTCAAGCAGCACAAGGAGAAAGCTACAAAGGGGGAACAAAAGAATATGAGCAGCACAAGGAGAAAGCCACCAATTCTTCCTTCTAGTTTTCACCCTGAGGATAAGGTGAAACTTTTAGGGGAGGTGAATTGATGATAGAATTGCTTTTATTAGCTTAGACCAATAACACAACTCTAAATTGTCGCTCTTAAAAGTTTAAGGAATAGAGAAAAACATGAAGGGAACTGGAGACAAAATACAAGCCCGAAGGCATCAATCGCCTCGTAAATAATCATTATAATTCTATATGGCACTTCCCTTAGAAAGCCTCACCAAAACACCTACAAAAAATCAAATTGTCCAGTGCCTCTAAGGCAACAAAACAAGTTTCACAAGAAAAACAGTATATGTGATGCCTCTAAGCCCTAAAAAAATTATTTGATGGAAATGGAAGATAGAGTATATCAGGTTTCGCAAGTTACCTAACGTTATTGCAGTGTTTCTAGCTTCATGAAAAGAATGTCGCATTCGTTTCTTAAACCTAACCCATAAACTACAGGATTATCTAGAGAGGGTGCTAATTATCTTGAAGGAACATCAACCAGTGGTAACTATGAAGAAATGCAGTTCCGCACAGCTAAAGGTGGAGAGTATCTTAGTCACATAATTTATGAAGAGGGTGTATAGGCATATCCAAAGAAAGTTGAGAGTTCAGTAAACTAGCCTAACCCAAGAATGTCAAGTCCTTGTGCTTTTTTTTGAGAGTGTCTTTCAGAGACCTGTAAACTCTCATTCTCATTATGAGAGGGAGGCAACTTTTGAGCATTAATCTGAATCGGTGTTTTATTATAAATACGTAGAGCTCCAAATAGTACGAGAAATTAAAAAATTGCCAAGGACCATGTAAGAATTCCTTCACAGAGGAAACATCGATTTATTGCCTGCACAGATGGTCATTCCCTTATCTGTAAGAACCCTAGCTTGCTGACTTTGATAGACCTCTGTTACAGAATCACTATTCTGTATGAAGAGAATGGGTGAAAGAGAGGAAATAGAAGAGAGATTAGAGAGAAAGAGATTCAAAGGAGAGAGGCAAATAGGAGAATAAAGAGAGAGAGAAATTACTTAGCCATCATGTTATGTCAAGTCTAATATGATCTGTCAAAAAAAAAAAATGTCATTTCTAATATGAGATGATAATAGAACCCTATCTATTATAAGCTCTTAATGAACAAAGCAGGCACCAACAAAAGTCTCCTAACGGCCAATTCTTAACTGCCGCCTAACTAATTCTAATCCTT
This sequence comes from Mimosa bimucronata, assembly GCA_037074515.1. Taxonomy (NCBI): domain Eukaryota; kingdom Viridiplantae; phylum Streptophyta; class Magnoliopsida; order Fabales; family Fabaceae; genus Mimosa; species Mimosa bimucronata. The sequence goes on from CM073437.1 coordinate 5,375,679, forward strand.
ATTATGATTACATAACAACATCACAACAAAAAGGTTTGATTTCACCTTGCATTTCATAAATTAGTTATCACCTGCTGATGAACATGCCCCTTCAAAATCATTACCCATCAAGTGTTATGCAATCACATTTTTTTTTCCTTTTAACCAGTCTATACATTAAAAACTCTCAAATAAATGGCTTAAGGCTCATTTCGCTGTTCATAAGGATTAAATTACTTCAAAGATGTTTTTTTTGAGCTTTGTGTTGTTTGGCTCATGTAAATGGCTGCGTGCCACTTTTATTAGTATTTAAATAACATTTTAAAAATTATCTTTACCTTTACAAGATTGGATGAAAACAATATTCATAGGGATTTGTGGCACACCCAACAAGGTATCAGAAGCTAATTTGGCTTTGCGCAATTGGTTTGATAACCATACTATTAATAACATACTCGATGATCAATACAAGGTGGGATCTCCCGTCAGGCCGCTTAAGATCTATTTCCGCCTTATATTTTGTATGAAGCTCAAAGGAAGTTAAACTTACTTCTCGACGGGAATCAAACAACTCTTTAGGATATATGTGAGGAAAGTTTAACAAGATTCCAGCGCTGACTCACCTACACCCCTCACAAGGCGTGAATCACTTAATGCGAAATGGTGAAAAGCTTACTAAGTCATAACATTAGAAATGTGGCCACATAATGGAATATAATCAAAAAATCTAATACGCCTTTAAGGATTTCTCAAGTTATGAAGAATTTCTATATGTGTGCACATCTCCCATGCAGTTTCAAGAAAAATCCATCCTAATTATCAAGCCGCTTTTCAAAATTAGAAAAAATTAAAGAAATTTTAACGATAATGAATTGAACCATTAGGAGAAGAAGGAGTCACAAATAAATAAAGTTATATAATACCATTCCGTTCCTTATTATAAGTCCAACTACCACAAATTTTTTGTTCCTAAATATAAGTCCATTTTGGGATCAATTAATGCTGTTGTGACTATTTTACCCCTACATTGGAAATAGAGAATATGAAAGAGAAGATTTATAATACATAAAATATTATTTTAACACCTATTATTAAATGAGGGTAAAGTTGAAAAAAAATTTAAAAATAGGACATATTTAATGCTATAACTTCCACTCCTTGGTATGTGAGAAGTAGTTAAGGTGGACTTATAATAAGGAACAGAATGGTATACCATTAAAGAATTAAGATAACAAACAGCATTTTCTAGGAGCTGTACATATTTTTAATCACACAAATTTCATAAGCTCAGGTAGTGATATTTCCGATGCATGAGCAAATAAGTTTAATGTCCAGTTGGAGCAGAACCGGATCTTCTTAATTAGTGGGGGAATCTCGTTCACCTTCACAGCTTCACATATTCAAATAAAGGAAAAAGAGTAAGAATCATGTGAATACAAAGATATAATCTCAAAAGAAGACATTTTTATACTTAATATATCAACATGTAAATTTTTAGTGAATACTTCAAGTAGTAGAAGATATGGATCTACATGATAATACAAATTAGATACATAAAAAATACAACTTCAATAGAATTAAACCGCATAAGTATAGAAAAATAGTTGAAATATTAAAATCATCATAAACATCTTATGAAGAGAAAAGAAAGCTAAATCATGTTAAAAAGTGAGATTTTATAGACAAAAAATGTGTAATAAAATATAATCCCATTATCATAAAAAGTTTTAAAAAAATTTAACACCACCTACCCTATACTATACATAATAAGAATACCTCAATGTAAACGCTGCAAAGGTAGGAGAGCACCTTAGACTCCATCAAAACTTTAGGCATGTATGTTCACAAGGGAACTTTCTAAGAGGTGCTAAAGCTATGAAGGTGAACCCAAGCCCTATCATGAAACAAAGCATCCTCCAAAGTAACATAAACTCCATAAAAAAGATGGGAAAGTTTTGGAAATGACAACAGTGGAACACAGGGTTGGACGATGCATATGCAATCAATAGTTGCTATGGATCGCCCCATAATCTATGACAATTCCCTTAGTAGGAATAAGGAGTTCACCCATTACTTAAGTGTCCACTTCCTCACATCAAAGAAGAGTACTCCATCACCCCACGCCATTACACAGAGTTCATCAAATGTTACCAGGCTCCATTTTCGTGGATAAGATGCAATCTCCTATCACCCACCACATTAGACATGTTCTCAAGAGTGTATCTCTGCTACTAATTTAGACTTTTGACTTGATGGTTAGTGTTTCGTTCCTAATGTTTGGTATAAGAGCCTGCACATGTTCGAATTGTACTTCCACAAAACCTCCTTTACCAGGTAAGGGAATTGAAATGCCACGAGTCACTGTTCTTCTGGAAACCAAGGCAAACAAGAAATCCCAACTACGGAGTCACGAAGGGGCTATACGGCAGAGGGTGAGGAATTAAGCGACGAACTTTTTGAAGTGATAGTTGGGGGGTTAGGGTTTTTTCAAGTGAAGGGGCAAATGAGACACACACTATGAGTAAGAACTCTAGTGTCTTCGATTTGGAGGGAATCGAAAGAGGCGCGCTCACACAGTCCACATATATAATATATATATCTTATGGAGCAGAGTAAAATTAACCGTATCAAGTTACCGCTCTGTTCCTTATTATAAGTCCACCCTACCTATTTCTCACACACAAAAGAGTGGAAGTTATAGCATTAAATATATCTCATTTTTAAAAAAAATTTTAACTTTACCCTTATTTAAGATAGGTGTTATAATAATATTTTATTAATCATAAACCTTCTCTCTTATCTTCCTTATTTCCAACATAGGGGTAAAATAATCACAGTAGCATTAATTGATCCTAAAATGGACTTATATTTTGAAACAAAAAAATTGTAGTAGTTAGACTTATAATAAGCAACAAAATTATATTTAAATATAATGATAACTTTTCAATTTAGACGGTCAGACTTGATTGATTGGCAACAACTCTAAATTGAGTACACAATCTATATTGATTGCGTTAATTTTAATCTACTTGGTCAGGTTAACAAAACAACTGTCAATTTTTCAAAAATTACACATACGCTTTTGAAAAAATTAAATTAATCATAATAAATATGAATTTTCACCCTAGAATTAATTGCAACAGCTATAGATTATGTTTGCATTAATTTTAATTAACTTTAATTTGTTTATAAATTAACATGCTATCGATTTTTCAAAAAAACATATAGTAATAATATAATTTGATTTGATAAGTTTAATGCCCTCGTGAACTGTGACCGCAGTTGATAATTAATGGATGAACTGAATACAGTTGTAAAATGATTTTGAGTAATTTTGAAAAAATATAAATCAATTATAATATATAAAATTATTTTTCAGTGTGGAGTCAATAATTAGATTAAGTCAATTACTTCTGGATGTGACTTTAAGAATAAGACATTAATATGAATATTTAATTATTTATAATTATAATTATAATCTATGGGTTGGGAAGATGAAGGTAAGCTATGGGACTCAACTTTTTGGTCCACAGCTCTTCCCGCAAGTGCTTCTTCATGACTATAAGCAATAAAAAAAATACTCCCACCGGTCCTAATTATAAAAGCTCAAAATTTAAATTGGCTTGATCCAAAATATAAGAGCTCACCTCGTATTCTCTCATCATTTAATGTATTTTTATCAATTTTACCTCTAATTCTCTTTCATATTTATTAATGCTCATATATTTCTGTCTATTGATAAACTCATCATAGATAAAGGTAATATTAAAAAAAGATGTATATTCCAGACATATTTAATGACTTTAATATGTTTTCTTAAGAAGCATATTTTGACAGCCGAACTCTTATAAATAAGACTCGAGGGAGTAACTTTTAAGTGTAAACTGACTTATAACGATAATTGTTTTATTGAAAAAGTTATATCAAATATGCACCTTAAAAAATAGTTTAAAATGATTTTTTAGACAACATAAGTTGGATTGGAGAAATAACTAGTGATGTCAAACACACTCATTGACAATCAAATTCACCACTCTGTTCCTTATTATAAGTCCACCTTAACTACTTCTCACATACCAAGGAGTGGAAGTTATAGTATATTAAATATGTCATGATTTTAAAAAAAAAAATCCAATTTTGCCCTTATTTAATAGTAAGTGTTATTTTATCTATTATAAACATTCTCCCTCAATTTCTCTATTTTTAATATAGGGGTAAAATAATCACAGTAACATTAATTAATCCTAAAGTAAACTTATATTTTAAAATAAAAAATTTATAATAATTAAAATTGTAATAAGTAACAGAACGGAAACAATAAGAATTGAAGAGGCAGTAAATAGATTGTCAATCGACCAGTCAGTTGATTTGGGGAGGTGGGAAGACGGTGGCTTGCAGTGGGCGGTGGCTTTCCTGTCTGGGGAAAAACTACATATTCCAAAATTTTATGCATCTTAAAATTACTTTATTTTATAAATAAAAAAATAAAGTGCTTGAACATCTTTTTATATTTTATTTGAACTACACTGTCCTTTCCCTTTGGAAATAAACATTTGAACCTGATCAATTAAAATCTGTTGATGTTGAGAATATTTTAAAAATATTTTTTTGCCTGTGTTTATATTAAAATTAATTTTATTTACCAATATGCTATTCATTATTAAATACGTAATTTTGAATATAATTGTTTCAAAAATTAAGAGCTTTTTCTATTTTCGTTCGTGTAATTTTTTTGTAAACATTGAGATATTAACTCTAATATAGTAACACGTGCATTGTGATATACTCGTACCACTCTGTTCCTTATTATAAGTCCACCTTAACTACTTTTCACATACTAAGGAGTGGAAGTTATAGCATTAAATATTTCATATTTTTGAAGCTTTTTCCAACTTTACCTTTATTTAAGAATAGATATTGAAATAATATTTTATGTATTATACATCTTCTCTCTCATCTTCCCTATTTCTAACATAGGGGTAAAATAGTCACAGTAGCATTAATTGATCCCAAAGTGGACTTATATTTTGGAACAAAAAATTTGTGGTAGTTGGACTTATAATAAGGAGCAGAGTGGTAGCAATGGAATAGAGTGAATGTGTAAAAATACCCATGTAATTTGGTCCAAGGTGCACCCAACAACGCGAAGTTTTTTTTAACCCAAAAGTGCCCACATAGTTACTAAAATGGGTTAAAAGTGCCCATGTCGACCATATACACTAAGTTTTTCTTCTTCCAAAAGTGCCCACGTAGTTACCAATATAGTTCCTTCAGTGCCTAAGCCGTTACTTTACATATGTGTGGCAAGAGAAATACATAAGAGGGGTGTGAATTTTGCATTTCAATGAAATACTTTCAAAACTGTAAATTCAAAAGCAATTTTAAAAAACAGATAGGAAATAAATAGAGTATTGAAATCTTAGGCAAATTTTGCACAATGTTCGTTTGCATTCTCAAAGCCTAAATATATCTACTGATGAAGGATGATTGATGCATGAAATTACAGAGAAAAATTTGAGCTACAAGTATTTGCCCAGAATTTTGAATTTTCATATTTTTTTTCTCTAAATTTCTTTGAGCTTAAATGTTTATTATATACTCTGTTTGATTTGCAAACATTTGCATAAGATTTCAATACTCTGTTTCTTTTTATTTGTTTTTGAAAATTGATTTTGAATTTAAAGTTTTGAAAAATATTTTATTGAAATACCAAATTTACCCTCAATCTTATGTATTTTTCCTACCTAACATGTGTAAAGTAACGGCATGGGGATTGAAGGAACCATTTTGGTAACTATATCGGTACTTTTGAGCAAAAAAAAGGTTTGCGGTGTTGGGTGCACTTCAGACCAAACTTCATGGGTTTTTTGCACCTTTTATTTTCCCTAACTCTGAAAAACTTAACGTCATTAGTGTATATTGACGGCATGGGCACTTTTGACCCATTTTGATAACTACATGAGTACTTTTGGGCTAAAAAAAATTCGAGGTGTCAGATACACTTTGACTCAAACTATATGGGCATTTTTACACCTTCCCCTCAGTGGAATATGCCAACTGGGATCACAGCACATGAGAATGTCGGAAGGATAATATATAATATGCCTGTATCTTATCCCTTTGACGATCCATTTACTCTATGTGAAACCTCTCCTTTGAGGTTTCAGTTTATTGAGCATTTATTTATTGAGATAAAATTATGTCGTTTTATTAAAGATACATGATCCCTTACCAAAACATTTTTTTTTAAATTAACGTTTTATGTTGTAGTTTTTTTTAAATCATTTACCAGTGATGTTAATAGAAAGCCGTTTTTAATTTTTATGTGAATACAATAATTGTGTTATGAAATTATATGTTAGTAAACGTCTATAACCCATTCCTCTTAGAATTCCTCCTAAAATTCTTTTCTCCTTAAATTGTGTTATGAAATTATATGTTAGTAAATAGAGGTCATGTACAAATAATTTGTACCATTGAATCACAAGTGAGAAAGTGATAGTTTCATCCTCTCATATTTTCCTTCTTGTTATTATATTCTCTCTTTTTCTCTCTATCTCTCTTCTTTTATTTATTTTCATAATATGTTATCAGCACGAGTTTTCTCTAAAAAGTTTTAGATATACCCCTTAAAACTTTAGTAGTATTTTCATGTTTAATTCTTTTATTAGTATTTTTTTATTGTTTATAATGCATGGTGTGTATCTTTCAATATACACATAGATGCACACATGCGTCTATATATATAGTGATTACTCTTTCAATACACACATGCATAGATGCGTCTTATATAAACATATATATATATAAAGTATATAATTATATAAATATAACATATGTATATATAATATATTGCATCATATCCTAACCTCTTCTGGAGAATTAGAGAGGCTGTCACAACGAACAAGATTGGCTGCAGGTTCTACCGCTTTTAGTTCATACGCCTTTTAGTTCTCAAGTTCATACGCCTTTTAGTTCTCATGGAACACCCCCTGTGCATATTTCATATGATGCTTTATTTTATTATTCTATATTATGCATTTTGTTATTTAAGTTTATATTGTTCTAATTTTCTGTTTGTTATATTATCTTATTTATCTTTCTATTATTACATTTAATGTTAATCTTAAGTTACTATCATTGACTTATCGGCCATTTGCGGTCATTACCGTAAGCGTACGGGTCATCAAATAAAAGAGAATAGTATAAGAAAAAGTGTCGTTCCACAAGGATTGAGATTTGAGCTAGTTAACTAGTGCTAATTGCATAATTAATTAGAAATGAGTAAGAAATGATTTGAAATGGATTTTAAAACGAAAGATTAACTGTAAATTGTTATAAGATAGTGAGATGATTTAAAATACACTTGTCAAGTTAAATAAAAGCCTAGGGATACTTATCCCCATTTCACTTCATGAACTAATAAATTCCTTCCTTTTTAGCAAGTTAAATGAATCAATATGTGTGTCCAATGTTCAATTTCATTTGAAGAAGCTTTCTCAAGTCAAAATCAAATTTCTACTTGTATTAATTGCACAATCTCTTGTCACAATTAATACAAGTCATAAATGCCCAACCAACCTCTTATAGACAATGTTAGGTTACTAATTATATCTCTACATTATCAACTAACCATCCATTTAAAACCATAAACTTCAAGCCCAACATATTTTCATCAAAGTTCTAAAACAAAATACACTTTCTCAAGCAATACTTCGGTTAACAAGGCAAGTGGTGATCAAACACTTGTATAATAAAAGCAAGATAAAAATACACACACATACATTCATTCATTGCATCAAAGAAAAGAAATACAATGTTCAATTCATGAAATGGTTCAAAGTAACCCTAGACAAGAATTTTAGCTACACATAAATATATCTAAACCAAAAATAAAACAAGAACAAGAGTTCATGGTACAAAGAAGAGGAGAAGAAGGAAGGAGAAAGAAAACCAAGAATTGTGACACTTGAATCTTCTCCAAGCTCTTCCTAGATCCCCAACACTTCCAACTCTCCTTTTTTAAGCTCCAAAAGTCCCAAAACTATGCCCTAAGTTTGTGTTGTCCTTCATTCCCCGAAATAAATCATTTTATCCCATTTCAGTCAGCTCTGTTTAAGCAAAACGCGCAGTTTTTGACATTTTCGCCCTGAGTTCGCCGTGACGAAGTCACGACGAACTTTTTTTGTTTCTGGAGGCCGGATTGACTTACACTCGCCGTGAGTTTCGCCGTGGCGAAGTCACGACGAGGTCACTTTGTTTCTATCCCGATTGTCTTCTTCTCAGTTAGTCTTCAATTAGATTGCTGTTTGTGTTTCCTCTGGGCTTTTTCACTTGATCACCTCTTCCTATTCAAGAAGGAAAGAGGGTTGATAAGTTTTATAATTTACTAACATATAAAAATTCATTAAGCTCCAAATTTCATACAAAGCACAAATATTTCTTTGCCCTTATTTCATTCAGCTTTTGTTTCCCTTTTTACCATTTTATTCACCAAATTATTCACAGGCACGGGGTAAAACATGATGATTTTGTAATGAAATTTAGGAGCTTATCAATCATACAATTTTATTTATGAATTTATGCTTCTATTTCAGTTTTTTATGCTTTTATTTATCTCTTCATCATTATACTATTTCATATTATTGTCTTTTATTATCTATTATCATGCTTACAGTCTTATACATATGCATAGACACACACATATTACTATCTTATTGTTATTTTTATTATTATTTATTATTATTATTATTATTATTATTATGTTGATCCTACTTTTGTTATTTATATTTTGTTGCTCATTTACATTGATTTAAATTTATTTATAAGTTTGTTTAATGATATGATATATTGTGAATTCTAATGTTTTTATTCATGCTGCTTTATTTTGTTTTGTTTATTTATCATAATTTTAATTTTATTTGTGTTATTGTTTTAGTTGGTATCATGACAAATCTTACCAAACTCGAGTTTATTGCTCTTGACATTACCGGAAAAAATTATCTGCCTTGGGTGTTAGATGCTGAAATCAACCTGAGTGCTAATGGTCTAGGAAATGCCATTTTGACTGGCAAAGAAGTAAGTGGCCAAGATAAGGCTAAGGACATGATTTTCCTTCACCACCATCTCCACGAAGGGCTGAAAGTTGAGTACCTAACGATAAAAGATCCGTTAGAATTGTGGATTAATTTGAATGAAAGATATGATCACCCAAAAAAGGTGATTTTACCAAAAGCTAGTTTTGATTGGATCCACCTAAGGCTACAAGATTTTAAAACTGTAAGTGAATATAATTCAGCAGTTTTTAAAATAAGTTCTCAGTTGAAATTATGTGGTGAAAAAATAACTGATGAGGACTTATTAGAGAAAACCTTCTCCACCTTTCATGCTTCAAATGTGCTCCTGCAGCAGCAATATCGTGAGAGAGGTTTTAAAAAAAATATTCAGAATTAATCTCATGTCTTCTTGTAGCCGAACAAAATAATGAGTTATTGATGAAAAATCATGAGATTCGTCCCATTGGGTCTGCTCCATTCCCTGAAGTGAATGTGAATTTGCGTAATAATTACCATGATAATAGTCGAGGCCGCGGACGTGGCCGTGGACGTGGTCATGGCAGGGGACGTGGAAATTATCGTAATAATGGTGGTGGAAGTAACAATTTTAATCCGAATGCCCATCAGAAGAAGAAACATAATGAATGGCAGAAAAAGGACAAGAGTAATCATTCAAAAGCTGTTGAAAATCAATGTTTTCGGTGTGGCATGAAGGGGCACTGGCACGTACCTATCGTACACCTGAACATCTAGCAAAACTTTATCAAGCCTCCAAGAAAATGAATGCGAATAATGTGGAAGCAAATTTGATTTTCTAAGATGATGATGTTGAGGCGCACAAAAATGACCATGTCAATGAGCTAGATGATATTAATGTCCTTAATGCGATGTCACATTTGGAGGTAGCTGACTTCTTTGATAAACATGATTAGACAAGCTTTATTGGAAAAAATAATAAGAATATTTTAGTTATGTTTTCAAAATATAATTATGTTTTACTTCCATTTTCTCTTTTACTTCCTCTTTTTCATCATGCAATAAGAGCATTATTACTTGCTACGCTATCATGTATTGAATTTGTTTTAATGAATTTCTTTTGTTTTGTATTTTTTCCCTTTCATGAAGAATATGGATGTTCACTATGCTTTCATTGGACACAAGGATGAACACATATGCCTCATAGATAGTGCTACAACACATACCATACTTAAAGATATAAATTTTTTTCTTGTATAAGTAAAGGAAGGGCAAGCATCAATACTATAGCAGGTGATACCAGAATAATTGAAGGCTCCGGAAGAGCAATTATAATATTACCAAGAGGAACAAAATTTGTCATCAATGATGCTCTATATTCCCCCAAGTCTCAAAGAAATTTATTAAGTTTTAAAGATATCCGTCAAAATGGATATCACATTGAGACTATCAGTGAGAAAAATATTAAATATCTACATATTACAAATGTTAGATATGGGGGAAAATGTGTCCTAGAAAAATTACCTACACTGTCTTCTAGTTTGTACTATACAAGTATTAAAACAATTGAGACAAATGTCATAGTAAGCCAGAAGCTTGCTGATAAAAATATATTTATTGTTTGGCATGACCGGTTAGGCCATCCCGGATCAACTATGATGCGAAGAATTATTGAAAATTCACATGGATATCCATTGAAGAACCAGAAGATTCTTCAATTTAAAGACCTTTATTGTGCTGCTTGCTCTCAAGGTAAATTAATAACAAGGCCTTCTTTGACAAAAGCTGGGGTTGAATCCCCTACATTTCTATAACGTATTCAAGGGGACATATGTGAATCTATTCATCCACCATGTGGACCATTTAGATATTTTATGGTTTTAATAGATGCATCTACAAGATGGTCACATGTGTGTTTGTTATCAACACGTAATTTAGCATTTACTAGATTACTTGCTCAGATAATTCGGTTAAGAGCACAGTTTCCAGATCATGCAATTAAGACAATTCATCTTGATAATGCTAGTGAATTTTCATCTCAAAATTTTAATGATTATTGCATGGCAACTGGAATAACTATATAAAAATCAATTGTTCATGTCCACACTCAAAATGGTCTGCCAGAATCATTTATTAAACGCTTCCAATTAATAGCTAGACCAATGCTTTTGAGAACAAGACTTCCCATATCAGCTTGGGGATATGCCATATCACATGCAGCAGCAATTATACGCATCAGGCCAACAAGTTATCATAAATTCTCCCAACTACAATTGGCTTTTGGTCAGGAGCCAAATATTTCTCATCTTAGAATTTTTGGATGTGCTGTATTTGTGCCTATTGCTCCACCACAACGAACAAAGATGGAACCTCAAAAAAGGTTGGGAATATATGTTGGTTATGAAACTCCTTCTATAATAAAGTATTTAGAACCAATAATTGGAGATTTGTTCACGGCACCTTTTGATGATTACCATTTTGATGAATCAATTTTTCCAACATTAGGGGGATATGATAAACAGCTAGAAAAAGAGATCACATGGAAAACATTATGTCTATCTCATCTAGATCCTCGTACACAGCACTGTGAATTTGAAGTTCAGAAAATAATTCATTTGCAAAATATTGTTAATCAATTGCCAGATGCATTTACTGACCTCAAGAGAATTACCAAATCTCACATTCCAGCTGAAAATGCTCCAATTAGAATTCATGTCCCTGGAGGACAACCAAAAGTTACAAATGAAACTAAGCCTCGCCTGAAGCGTGATAGACCAATCGGTTCCCAAGATAAGAATCATAGAAAGAAAAATGGAGAAAACAATCAAGATGGTCAAGTCGAAGATGCTGGTCTTATAGGTGAAACCCAAAACATAATTAATCAAAAGACCCCATAAGAGGTTCAGGTACCTGAAAATTATGAAGAGATCTCGATAAATTATGTCACAATAGGAAAAACATGGAACCAAGAAAATATAGTTGTCGACAACACATTTTTATACAATGTTGCTCTTGAAATAATTAATCAAAGTGAGGATCTTGTACCTAGATCAGTTGAAGAATTTAGACATCGAAGTGATTGGTCAAAGTGGAAAGACGCAATTCAAGTAGAGTTAAATTCACTCTCAAAATAAGAAGTTTTTGGACATGTCGTCCAAATACCAAATGGTGTACAACCCGTTGGATATAGAATGAGAAAAATGAGATTGTTAGATATAAGGCACGACTTGTAGCACAAGGATTTTCACAAAAGTCTGGCATTGATTATGAAGAGACATATTCTCCTGTGGTGGATGCAATCACTTTAAGATATTTAATTAGCCTGGCAATAAGCAATAAACTTGACATGCGTCTAATGGATGTTGTCACGGCCTATTTATATGGCTCTTTAAACAGTGAAATTTACATGAAAATCCCTGAAGGATTTAAGTTGCCAGAATCATATAAAAACCTAGATAAAATTATGCGATCCACTTGCATAAATCCTTATATGGATTGAAACAATCTGGAAGAATGTGGTATAACCGTCTTAACGAAAATTTGTTGAAAGAATGTTATAAAAATGATCCAATTTCCCCATATGTTTTTATAAAAAGGAATGGATCAGAGTTTGTCATAATCGCTATATATGTGGATGATTTAAATATAATTGGAACTCCTAAAGAGCTTCTAAAAGCAGTTGATTGTTTAAAAAGAGAATTTGAAATGAAGGATATTGGGAGAACAAAGTTTTGTCTTAGATTACAAATTGAGCATCTCACAAATGGAATCCTTCTTCATCAATCAACTTATATTGAGAAAATATTAAAGCGATTTTATATGGATAAAGCTCATCCATTGACTACTCCAATGGTCTTAAGATCAATTGATAAGGAAAAAGATCATTTTTGTCCTCAAGAGGAAAAGGAAAATCTTCTTGGTCCAGAAGTACCATATCTTAGTGCTATAGGTGCACTAATGTATCTTGCTAATTCAACACGTCCCGATATTGCATTTGCTGTAAATTTATTGGCAAGATTTAGTTCTTGTCCAACAAAAAGGCATTGGAATGGAATCAAATATATATTTAGATATATTCAAGGGAACAAGTGATATGGGATTATTTTATTTTAATAAATCTGTATCACAATTGGTTGGTTGTGCAGATGCAGGATTCTTATCAGATCTACACAATGGTAGATCACAAACAGGATATTTGTTTACTTGTCGAGGTACAACTATTTCATGGTGTTTAACGAAACAAACTTTGTCAGCTACATCATCAAATCATGCAGAAATAATTGCAGTTCATGAGGCAAGTCGAGAGTGTGTGTGGTTAAAGTCAATGACTCAACATATTGAATCGATGTGTGGTATGACTATTGCACAAAAGATTCTGACAGTATTATATGAAGATAATACAGCATACATAGCTCAACTAAAAGGAGGATATATCAAAGGAGACAGAACAAAACATATTTCTCCAAAATTCTTTTTCACTCATGATCTTGTAAAGCGTGGTGATATAGATGTTCAACAAATTCGTTCATGTGACAATCTTGCAGATATGTTTACCAAGACACTTCCAACAAGAACATTTGAGAAATTAGTATATAGTATTGGAATGCGCAGACTTAAAGAATTAAAATGATGCTATTATCAGAAGGAGATATTGTAGTGTTGCATTCTTTTTTTCCTTAACCTAGGTTTTGTCCCATTGGGTTTTCCTGGTAAGGTTTTTAACAAGGTAGTTTCAATAAATACTTTGTACTCTTTTTCCTTCACTAGGTCTTTGTCCCAATGGGTTTTTCCTAGTAAGGTTTTAATGAGGCACAATAATATGGACGTTCAAAGGGAGTGTTATGAAATTATATGTTAGCGAATGTCCATAACCCATTCCTCTTAGAATTCCTCCTAGGATTCTTTTCTCCCTAAATGTCCTTAACTTTGTAACCTCTCAATGAATGGTTTGTAAATACCATAAACTTGATCATTATTCTCTTATAACATCATGCATAGTCTTCAATGACTTAGGGCCTATAAATAGATGTCATGTACACGACATTTGTGCCATTGAATCACAAGTGAGAGAGTCATAGTTTCATTCTCTGATATTTTCTTGTTCCTCTCATATTTTCCTTCTTGTTATTATATTCTCTCTTCTTCTCTCTATCTCTCTTCTTTTATTTATTTTCATAATAAAATGTAAATAAATTATCTTTAGTTCTTACTATAAGGTATGCTTGACTAATATAGGTAAATTAGAAAGGCTGTTTATATTATTGATTTATAAAAGAATGCATGTTGGTTCTTCTAAAACACCCATCTTAAATGTTTTGTATTGGTGTATTGAAAAATAATGATTTGTATTGAAATCAACACTACATGCGTACTCTCATAATAGGTGCGGTTAATAAGGGATGCCCAGGAGAAGTGAAAAATATATGAAAATTTTGGATTGAGATTTTATGTTTATCAGAGGATACAATCCCAACTAGCTCATGTGTTAAAAGCTAGATATATGATTGCCATATTATTTCACATTACTCCAAACAAGCTCGTACAAACTCCAGTATTTTCTTAATCAATAGCCATGACATTATCATTTGATCTACAGTCAAACACATATAACTTTGTTAACTTATACAGTTCAACCTTAACTAATCCTTTTAACAAACATGTGCACATGACTTGTTAATGAATGTGTATAACACAGAGCCTGTTTTGAAAACATTAAACGATAAATCCTCATCTCATACTCCCTTCAGTCCTAAATATGATTTATTTAATTACCTTGATTAAATTTAGCTTGTTAGTTATGTTAGCTAAAAAGTTGTGTTTTTTTTAAAACATCCAATCCAATCATCTTTCTTTATTATCTCAGTGCATTTTATTGTTGTAAGAGCACCAATAAGGATAGTTTGGGAAAAAATTAACAAAAATTAGAATTAAATCCTATATTTAGGACCAAAGCTGACTCCTCAAATATATCATATATTTAAGACCAAAGAAAGTAGTACAATCAAAATAACATACTTTACGCTTCAAAATTACATGTATCATTTATTTTTTCAATTATAGATGTTTGATTGGTTATCATCTTGATTAGGGAAGTTCTGATCATTAAATCAAAAATTGATATGAATGGAATCTCATCTCAAATATATAAACGTAAGGTTCATGAAATATACGCTTTAAGTCAGACAATAATTTATATACGTTTTTAAAATAAAAAATAATTCCCATAATTCATACAAAAATCGGAAAATACTTGCATCATCAATTTCCTCATAGTATTCATCTTGTCGACTCTCACATATCTTATTTTTGGAATGTTGTCATTGGAATCACAAATAAAAAAGAAATAAATAAAACACCTAGTTTTATGCGATTGGAGGATTTAATGCAATTAGCATAATAATCCTAAAGTAAATACTGCCATTGAGTGAAACCCAATAAAATTAAAAGTAAATGACTTTATAGTGGGATATATAGTATGTGGAATTAATTTCATACATTCGCTAGCAGTGAGACTGTGGCATGAATCTCAAATATGGTAACCACTGATGTGGCACACTTTGCACTTAACTCCCTCGTAGCCTTGATGCTGCCCTCTCTTAAGGAGAAATTTTTTATCAGACATCTGAAAAAAATTCATACTGGGAAGGGATGTGTATGATTGTTTCTAAACACCAACTCAAGGTTTCAATTTCAGAACTAGCAGTAGATAGAAAAAGGAAGGGAAAAAGACAAAAAAATCCCTTCTAATTTGTAAAATCCCAATAACAACTTCATGATAGGCATTAATAACTCAAAATTCCTTATTTGGGATTTTGCAAATTGGAAGTGATTTTTTTGTCTTTTTCCCAAAAAGGAAGGTAAAAAGGAAATGCGATTGCTTTTTTGACCCTGTAAAAAATTTAAGATTTAAATTTAAATACGCAATGCATTTATTCCCAACCAAGATAAAAAATAGGGTTTCTACTACAAAATTGAGCTACAAACGAATAATAATTAATTACAAGGTAAATAATTGATAAAAACTTTTAGTCTGACCTGTTGGAAGGGCAAAGAGACATTGAATACAAATATCCAAGATTTTTTCAAGTAGTACTAAAAATTGGAAGTAAGCAGACTTTTTTGGCTTAAGAAGTGAACAGACCTAAATGTATTAATGAGGGAAGGTTAATCTTAATTGAAGCACGGCCGCCTTTAATAAACAGAGAAACCTAAGATTTTTCCCCCCAAACCGAGCCTTATGTTTAAATTATCAACATTATTTTTCTGACACGAAATCTCCGCATTGAAAGTCATTTTATTTTTTGTATCAAAAAAAGAAAGTCATTTTATTTTCAAATAGACTACAAGTTTTAATAAATTATAGTCTTACCTTATGATTTGTAAAAAATGTTTTTATATAAGATGGAAAAGTGTTTTTACAGGTAAAAAAATGTGTTTTATAACATAGAACACGGGTTATATGATGATGTAATTAATTTTTGAGGAAATGCCACAAATACACTCAAAATATATTTAAAAGACACATAAGTGTACTAAATTTCTAAAACGCTAGATAGGTGATATGGACTAGTTACATCCTTTGTAAAGTCTAAAGGAAACGATCAAAACGCCCTTCAATAAATCGAGATTGATAGATATCCGTGTGGAGTTAGTAAATGTAAATAGAAAATTAGTAAACATGTGAAGAGTTGGTAAACACATACAAAATTGGCAAAATCAAGTAAAGAGAGAGACATTAAGTGATCGTGTGGAATTATTTAAGGAAAATAATATATTGGTAGATCTATATAGAAAGTTGGTAAACCCAAATACAAAATTGGTAAAGTCTACTAAGTAGAGAGTTGGTAAATGTTTTGGTGGTGTCGGTAGACCTTCATAGAAAGTTAGTATATTTTTTTTTTCCGAAACTCATTGGAGGCTATAGAAATCATGCCACCTACATGTCCTTTTTGAAAGGAACAATTGCACGTAGGTCTTAAGTAAGAGAATTAATTTCAGAGAGAGGTCTCAAGTAGTTGTTAATGACAACTATTAACATCTGCAATAGCCTTGATTAACAAGTGAATAAATTGTCAATGGACTTGCTTGAAATTAATTCTCTTACTAGGGACCTAGGTGCAATTCTCCATTTTTGAAATCTAATGCACCTAATTATCCTTACATATTTTTGAGGGTATTTTCCCTTAATTTAATAGCACATTAAAAAAAAAAGATTATTAAATATATTTAAAGATAAGAGTATATTTACGATCATAACCCAAACGTATTGGGCTGTTTCCCTCTCCGGGCTCACACAGGCCAGAGCCGCACGCACTCTCTCTCTCTCTCTCTCTCTCTCTCTCTCTCTCCCCCTCTCCCTCTCCCCCTCACACACTCTCCTCAGGTCCTCCGTCGTCCCTCCTCCCTTCTCTCCGTTCATCAAATTGCATCATCAATTTCCCACTTCACCTTCTCCACTCTCAAATTCATAACCTCCCTTTTGCCTCTCTATTCTACCGTAATTATCTCCTCTCCTTAGCCTCCCTTCCATTCCACGCTGGACTGTGGTTTTCATCACCCTTGCTTTCCCAGGTTTCCTTCTTCTCTACTTTCTCTTCATACCATTATTTTCATGCCCATTTCATTAGTTATTGCTATGTTATGAATTCATAAGACGTAGCTGTTCACAATTATTTCTCTATTTGGGGTTACGGGCGACGTATTTGGGTTTGCCTTCGGGGAGATTGATTATTATTTCCAGACCCAATAGGATATCTCAGGGAGTGTGGCCGTATATTTTGTGGGTTTAATTAATTTATAGAGAATGGAATTTTTGTGCTCTGATGCATCGGCCTTAGGGTAAACATCTGGTTGAAATCGTTGGATAGGAAATTACTCGGGATAATCAGTGTGAATTTCCAAATGAGGTATTTCCTTACGGCTTGATTCAAATGCCGGCTCACTGGTGATTTATTAGCAGTTTCATGCTGTTGGTAGCTTCCATGTGGACTGTATTTTGTCTGCGTTAGTTAGATGATGAAGTTCTTCCCTCTGCCGTTCCGTCTTCTTTGTTGCCCTCATTGAAGATTCTGGGTATGCGGAGATCTGTTGCCTCCTCTTACAGTTACTACGAGATCATCCGGATAGGAAGTTGTTTAATTCCAATCACAGACAAAATAATATGCTATACCCTCTCCTGTTCTTTATGTATTTTATTCTCAGCATGTGCAACTGTCTACTACCTACTCGAGCTGGAACTTTTGACATTTTGTTTTGATTGGGTAGAGTGCATCACATCTTATTTGACGATATGATGATAGTATCAGATCCTCCCTATTTGGAATTACTCCCTTTGATTATATACAGGGGTTTCAGTAATTCTAAGGAGCAAATAGCTTTATGGTGACGTTCTTTTATGTTGCTTTTGACTGATTTTTTGTGATCGTTATGATTGTTGCCTTGAGTCTTATTTCTACTTAGATATCAGATATTATTGTTGATGTAGACTCTATGGTGCTTGGCGCTAGACGCCTTCCCATTGGTAACTAGGCTCTCAAACTGCCTTGCTATAGGACCTAGGTGGCTGCCTCAGCTGCCTTGAACAATGTTGATAATTATATAGATAAATCAAGGTTTTATTGTATACAATTCCATCGAGTACTTAGTACAATAAATATCTAGTCATGTCCATCACTTTTGTTATGATTATTAGGTTATATTTGGTATTGTGATAGAAAGGGGGTAGGAAAGGGAATCGTGTGAAACAAGACGTAAAATGCCTTTGAACAATAATATCTATTATGTCTGTAATAGTGCCTATCCCTATTTATTACTATTTTTGCAGGGATTTGAGGATCATTTCCTTTTGCATTGCCATTTTCTTTCCATTTCTGTGGCTAATATGTCGTGTACCAACTACAAAACAGATTTTTCTCATGGAACTTTAATTGTAATTGCTTGTTGTTATGACTATTGAAAAAACTATTTAATGTGTTCCAGAAATGATAATTTTGATTGTTAGGGTAAACATTATGATTGATTTTTAGATGGGGAAACATGATTGCCAATTATAGACAAGAAATTTAGGAGGTTTCGGTCTAATTGATATTCTTCATTTTCAAAAGGTTTGTGTCAACTTAATTAAAAAGACCTTTTATCAGGTTTCTTCATTATTCAGTTCTATATATTTGTTGTATTTCATGTAAAAAATTCAAATGCTATAAACTCACGCCCAGTATTGTGTTTTTAATGTGATAATTTTTTTCTTTTCTTTTCTTTCTTTCTTTCTTTTTGGGAGCGTTGTCAGGTATGTTTGGAGATTTAAGTGCTTTAAATCTCTGAAATGTTTTATTATGATACAGAATTGATATTCTGTAATGAAAGAATTAGAGAAAGATGAGTAGAAGGGTAGAAGAAAGAAGGAACAGAGGGTTTAAAGAACAAGAAATATAGAGGGTTAAGAGAAAAGAACGAGAGAACACGAGAGCAGAGAAACCAAAACACACCAAGCAATCACATTATGTCAAGTCTCTTCTCAAATTAGGGTTAATCAGGTATATATATACCTAGTTTAACCTAATTATACAAATGGACCTTCTTAACATAGGCCCATTTATCCCTTTAAGCCCAAAACATATCAATAGCCCAATCCCCATCTAATTATAATTAGCTAATTAGTCTCATTAGTTAAGTAATCGGTACTAAGCCCGACTCTACTCAATTAACCAAATTAACTAACCCTATTCCTAATTATATTATCATATCAGTTTATCTCCTCTTGTTTCTTTTTTGGTAAATGATTCATCTTTCCCTTCTCTCTATCTTATCTTACTAAAATGATTCTTTTATCTAAAATATTTTACTGAAATAGGTTATCTCATACTTTATGAATTGTAAGATGCTCATTTTTCTTTGGTTGATATGGATTGCTCCTGCAATTGCAACACTAAACAGTGCAGTTTGTTTTGACATGATATTTTGGCGTATAGATCATAAGACCAAATTTTTTTGATATTGTGTGTTCTGGATTCACTACCTGTATGAGAGATCTTACTCTAACCAGCATGCATATTAATAATCAATAATAATTATACTGGCAGCTTGTTCTCTTACTTCTTGAAGCTTAGTTATATTCTTGAGTATTCAAGTTATCACTATTATTTTTCAGCATGGTGTTTTCTATCTTGATCCAGGTTGTTTCTGTATTGCTGGACCAATTCTAGATGGCAGATAAGTTGAATTATCAAATTTAGGTTGAAGGTGGAAGAGGAAGAGGACAAAGTAGAACTTGCATTTTTAAGCGAATCAATGGAGATGAGAGTTTCATCTCCAAAGCCATCTCTTGCCCCATCTGATAGTGTCAGTGATCCAGAGGAAAAGGAAGTGAGTGATGAAGATGATGATGACCGGAATCATAAGCATCGGAGGCGGGAAGATCGTTCTCAATCATTGGAGAGGGATGTCACGGAGCCTGTTGTTAACAGGCCATTCAGAAAGCGTAATAAAACTTTTGGGAATCGGCATTCTTTCAGGGAAAATGAATCTCAACCCTTTGAAATGATAAAAGGACGCCCTGGATTTACTTCATTTCCTCGAGCACCCTTTGATAGGAATCAAAGACCAAGGTCAAACCAATCATTTAGTGGAGATCTTGGTGCTGGCAGGGGAAGAGGAAGGGAGCTGGGTTCTTGGAACCAGCGTGATCCTAGGTTCAGCTCAATTGATGTTGCTTCACAGATTGTGCCTCCAGGGTCCATTCCTTCAAGCCTTTATACCGGACGGGGTTTGCCAAATGTTTCAAATGCACAAAATGCATCATGGAATGCTTTTGGTTTAATTCCAGGAGTACCCAATGGTGGCTTGGATTTGCTTCATCCTCTTGGCTTACAAGGAACACTCAGACCACCTATTAATTCATCAATAAATTTGAGTATTCCTCGCCAAAGATGTAGAGACTTTGAGGAACGGGGTTTTTGCCTTAGAGGGGACATGTGCCCAATGGAGCATGGTGTTAATCGGATTGTTATTGAAGATGTCCAGGTATCTGTTCCCTTAACCTATTCCTATTAATTAAGTATAAATGGCTATTTTCATAACGGTTTACAAATTCTGTTATATAAGGCTCTTCCTGGAGTGTTTCATTGCATTTATTCATTAAGAGGCTGACTGAGCTGAAGTAAAGGAAACCTCTGCAATGGGGCACTTCTAGTTTTGAGCTATTTATCAATATTTGTCTAGGTTGATTATTTGATGTGTGGGGCCTAATGTCAGCTATCCTTCCACCTCTAATATCATCTGTCTCTCTGTAATTTTTTTTTTTTGAGTGAGTCTCTCTGTAATTTCTACTTATTGTTGTGCATATGTTTCTGCAAATGGTAAATGATTCCTGGGTGTGTATGAACCCATAAATGACTTGAGAATCTGTTAGGCCTAGTTTTATATTGATACCTGCATCTATGATGTCAAAACAGTAGGAGAAAGGCGCTTTTGAGAAATTTTGGTTTGTTGACTATGATTTGAAACAATCATGTTAACAATAATCATGATTACTTTATTTGAGCGGTTGGCCTGTCCAGCCCCAATGTCCCATCAGACTATTTATCTGATTTACAGTGTTTTCTATGTAAACTCGCTCTTCATAGACAGTTAGAAATTTCATATTTATATAAGAAAATTAGTATCTACTGTGTGAATTTTATGGCTTGTGTTAATGGACTTCTCCAGAAGTTGTAACTTATAACAAATATGCTGTGTTTTTGTTGATTTAACAGCTTCACTAAAATAGTTTTATTATTCTCAATTCAGAGTCTTTCACAGTTCAACCTTCCAGTTTCACTTCCGAGTGCACACCTTATGGGTGCACCAGCTGCTGGATCTGGACCTTTACACTCAATAAGCGCTTCAACTGCTTCCATGAATAGTAAAGGTATACATGGCAAAGCTGGCAAGTCTGGAATAGGTGATGATGATTTGGTATTGGGTGGTGCATACCTGGCTACTGCTGGCACAAGTGCAGCTGATTTTTATGATCCTGATCAGCCCCTGTGGAATGATAGTGGTCTTGAAACGTCAAATGCGCTCCTTAACTTACAGACATCCAAGATTGATGAAACTGAGCCCTTCTCCAGTGATGCTCCTTCTGATAGGCATACTGCAAGATTATCCAATGCTCCAGATAGAGATTCTTCTATGGGAACTAGCAGAACTTTCACTTCACAGAGTGCTAGTTCTTCAGTATGGGCGAGGATTGGTGGTTCAAAAAATAGACCTGATATGAAAGAAAAGGTTAATCCTATGATGGGCGCCTTGCAGTATCCTGATAATCAGTTAAAAGAAGACAATGATGAATTAAATTGTTTTCACAGCTCTTCCCAGCAAGTGAAGCGAATCGTAGCCGATGATGCTGGCCCAACATCAATGGGTCCATCTCTTAAGGCAGAAAATGATATGCGTAACATCCGGAAGCTATCACAAA
The DNA here is from genome assembly GCA_037074515.1 of Mimosa bimucronata. NCBI lineage: Eukaryota > Viridiplantae > Streptophyta > Magnoliopsida > Fabales > Fabaceae > Mimosa > Mimosa bimucronata. The sequence continues at coordinate 5,398,143 of CM073437.1, forward strand.
GGGCTCTACGAACTTTATTTGTAAATGGCATTCCACTGAAAAGCAACAGAAGGGATGCTCTTCTTTCTCATTTTCAAAAATTTGGGGAGGTTATTGACATTCATATTCCGTTGAACAGTGGGCGTGCTTTTGTCCAGTTCTCCAAGAGGGAAGAGGCTGAAGCTGCTTTGAGGGCACCTGATGCTGTAATGGGTAATCGGTTTATTAAGCTATGGTGGGCTAATCGTGATAACATTCCAGATGGCAGCATTAGCAGCAGCAATGGTGTAACTGCGACTGATAGGGGTAAAGATATCCATCAAACAACTGCTTCAAAGACTGTTTCTGATGCATCCCCAGCTCCCGATCAGCCGAAGCTTGCGACGCCAAATGGACCCAAAACTGCTCCTCCATTGCAAAAGAAGCTTGAAAACTTGGAGCAGCTCAAGGAAGAATTGCGGAAGAAACAGGAGATGCTGGATCAAAAGCGGAATGAGTTCCGACGCCATTTGGACAAACTTGAGAAACAAGTAAAAACTAAATTCTTTTCACTATTTTAACTTGTTGAGATGATTATAACTATCTGGCTATCAAAGCTCAAAGGTTGAAGCATTGCATTGAAATATTTTAAGTGGTTAACCTCTGCATAAATTTAAAATATTTCTCATGTAAAATAGTGAAGGGGGAGGGGGAGGGATAGGGAGAAGTAGACAGAAGAGAGGGAGAAAAGGAAGAACACGAGTGAGAGAGGAAACACAAATTCTCAACTCTATTCAACTCATAAAAAGGGTGCTAGGGCTGTTTATAAATGGTTAGTTTTAGTGATTTTATACCACTGTTACTCTAAAAGACAAGATAAACATTGTTTAATTTCAAAATACAGCAAATTTTGAACTAGACTAGATATGTTGAGATATGCTCTGTATAGCTTGATCAATTCATATGGAAATATAAGTGTCATTGTTTCATAATTCAAATAACATTAACCTAACATAAACAAAATAAAAGAATTCTGATAAATATAAAATATCCTATACATCCCGTTTGTATTATTATTGCACTGCATTTCAATATATGTTTAAATATGCTCTGTATATCTTGACCAATTCATATGGAATGTTAGTGTCACTGTTCCATTGTTTTGTTTTGGTTGTTTAATATGTACTTCATGTTTTTCTCATGTTTTATTGGTTAACATATTTAAAAGGATGATATATTTATTCTTTTGTACACGCACTCTTAAATCAAAATATGTTTTTAAATATATTTTGAAAAGTTGATTTTCGGGAACATCTTGTATGATCTGTACCCCCATTCTATTTATTAAACTAAGTCCTTTTTACCCCCATTCTATTTATTAAATTAAGTCCTTTTTACCCCTATTCTATTTATTAAACTAAGCTCCATCAACAAGAATGGTGGGCCCCTTTCTAAGTAGCTTCAAGCTCATATGTGCTTTTATTTGAAGGGAGTGTAATGATAGATAACAATTAAAACCAATCTCGAGCCTTCATTTATCAGTTTTAAATTGAGTTGAATTGGTTATTGACAAATCAATTCTTAACGCTATGATCTTTAGCAGGCCACAGGACTCAAAGGTGAAGAAGTTACTGAGCAAGCTGCCAAGAGACCCAAAACAGGCTTGTCAGCTGATGTTAAGCTGGTTTCTCAATTTTCTGATTCTGGTATTTGTATGGCATCTCCTCATGCAGAGACAACAGCTAATAAGAACAATACATTGGGAAACCCTGTATCCCATAGTCCAAAAGCAACTGCAATAATTGCACAGCAAGAATCTACAGCCTTGAAACCACCAATTCGACCATATGCACCTGTAAATAGATACAAATTGGACAATCGTCCCACTTCATTTAAAATCATTCCCCCTTTACCAGCTGGACTAGCAAATGTAAGTTCTCTTTCTCTCTTTAGTTACATGGATAATTAATTCATCACATGCTTTTATTTACTTCATCATTTAGTCTGATTCATTAGTGAGACAGATCCCCTGTTAGACACTCACATGGTTAACAATATGTGGCAGATTTTCCAAAATTAGTCCAACATATTTTGCACTCTATAATTTTGGTTGCCTTTTTTTTTTTGGAAAATGAAAAATTATTGATGGGCACAAAAAGACTATTGCAATGTATTGAATTGTTGATTAACAAGTCCAGTCCAAAAAAGAAAAAAAAAATTGTTGATTAACAAGGAGGGTTGACTGTCCATAATGTTGAAGATACATTACATATTATGCTTAATGAGATACTCATTTTTTGGAGTCTTATAGATGGAAGTAGAAAAACAAAGAATGAGGAAATATGGATTTAGAGAAGAGATAGTGGTTAATACTGCTTGAGACAAACTTTATGGGTTTGTCACGATCTTTTTCTCACCTCTTATTCCCTTTTTTGGGACTTCAATATGATGAAGCGAAATCAGATTTCAAATGTAGACTTTTGATAATTATCTAGTTTCAACTACCTATGCTCAAGAAACATGAAAATGTAGTTGAAGGATCTCCATTTTGAAATTCACCCATTAACTGATTGAGAAGTGTTGGAACCACATCCCCCCCCCCCCCCCAAAAAAAAAAAAAAAAAACACACACACACACACACAAAAAAAGGGGAAAGAAACTAGTTGGCTGATTAATATTGCTATCTGGATCAGTAATTGCTGATGTCATTAAATTAAACCATTCCTTTCAGGCGAAGTATAATTGAAGAGGTTTTAGTAGTCTTTGTATGTCTGATATGTATCCCTCCCCAAATCCCACCTGGCGGGACTTTTGTACATTGGGCCACATTTTCTATTTCTAACAACTGTCTAGTATATGACACTTAGTTGCATGTCTTATAAATATCCCACATGTCAATGGCATGCGACCATTTGGAAAAAAAAATTTAATTTTATTATAAGCTCCCCCAGGTCCTTGATTAGATAGAAATTGAGTACTTAAGTATCACTTCACACTAGAAGAAATAAAGCTCCAATGCTATAGTGCTTTGCTTCTAGTTTTTACTCCCTCAGTTCCTAAATACAAGAACTATTTACTTACTTTGATTAGATTAGGGATGTTAGTTAAGTTAGTTAACATTATACGATGTTACCAAATCACCCTAACCATCTAACTTTATTTCCATCCTCACTTTTTTAGCTTGTTTCTTATTGAGGAGAATCAATAAGGATATTTTAGGGAAAAATTGAAAAAAAAAAATAGAAAGAGGCCTTATATTTAAGAACAAGTTCACCTCCCTAAATAGGTCCTATATTTAGGAACGGAGGGAGTATATCTTATGTCACCATCGTTTTTGTTCCTTCTTTCCCCATGTATCTCTGCTTGTGAGTTTTGATTCCTTCCCTTTCTGGTACAAAGAACCCGTGAGAGAGAGAGAGAGAGAGAGAGAGAGAGAGAGAGAGAGAGAGAGAGAGAGAGAGAGAGAGAGAGAGAGAGAGAGAGAGAGAGAGAGAGAGAGAGAGAGAGAGAGAGAGAGAGATTGTTTATTCCACACCACGTGCTTAGTCCGATTGTCCTTTTATATCTATACAGTAATCAGATTCTGTTACAACTAAACTAATAACCACATATTGAACTAATCCAACTAATACAATCCAATGACTAATTAATAGCCACGTGTTCCTAATGTATACTACCACATATCACTTTCCCTCCCTCCTCCCAAGCATACTTTTATATATGGTATGAGAGTATTGTGAATATGGACTGTATTTGGGAGCCATGAGCGAAGTGATAGATTAAGATTATACGTTTGATTTGATGGAGTCAACATCCAAGATGCACTAATACCCCGATATTTGTGTGTCTGCATTGGGCATGGAACCACAAAAACCACTAGACATGTTGTACAGTTGTTGCTATATAAGAAGAAAGCAAGAGAAAAGGGAAGAAATGGAAAAGAAAAGAAAACCCTTTTTTTGATCCCGTTAGAGAGGTCCTGTCCTGTTCTTGTTTTTTATGTCTAGTTTGGATAGTACGAGGTAAATGGTTAAAACAGCATATTGTTATTCTTCATGCCCGTTCTTCAATGCTTTCGTTATTTGTTTTGCAGGCTGCCACTTTGAAGGACCACTTCTCACCATATGGGGAGATTTCTGCCGTAGAGCTAGAGGAAGTGGGAGATCATGATAGTAGCCAGTCAGAGGCACATATACGCTTCACCACTCGTCAGGCAGCTGAGAGGGCATTCGTTAATGGGAAAAGCTGGAAGGATCATAATCTCAAATTTATGTGGTTTACACCAAGTAATTCGGGCACTGATAGAAAAGTATCTGCCTCCAATGAGCCTGCAGATGCAGATGATCACCCTGAAGAAAAAGACCAGGTTACGCTAGAAACTAAAGAAAAAGACCAAGTGACGCAAGAAACTAATATATCTAGAGATAAAGAGTCTTTGGATTCCGGAGTTAATAGTTGTTTGGAGCATACGGATGATCAGCCGGAAGAAGACCACGTTATGGCAGAAGCTGTTATATCGGGAGACGAAGAACCCTCAAATTCTGGAACTAAAAATAGTCCAGAGCTTTCGGAAACGGGTGAGGATCGTCAGTGTAGTCGAATTTCTTCTGCCGAACAATCACCTGAAGGCAATGTCTGTTGAGGATCTGCTAATAGTCAGATTTGTACAGCGAGGTAAAATGTTTAATCTTTTAAGTTCTAATTTTCAGGAGCCTATTTAACAGTTTCTAAAAATTCATTTTTCCATATGCTCACTTTTTCACGCTCAAGACATGTAAGAAGGATTTTCCGTTCTTTTTTTTTGCTGCTGCCTGTATTGGGTGGTGTAGTTTGAGTGGTGCATCCTGTTGTTTTTGCAGCCTAGGCATTTGTAGGATTAAAGATTTGAAGTTAAGAACTCTGTTGAGCACGATTGATCTGTTACATAGCAAATATTTTCGATCTCTGTATGAAAAATATAATTAAAGCGGATAGTTTTTGCTCCTTTGCAACTTCCGCCTGTTCACTAGGCATACACCGAATGGAGGTGCAGTTTTTGTGTGGATATTATTTACAATAGGATTTTAATAAAAATATTGTACGTGCAAATGATTTATGATTCAGAATGAGGTGACTGTTTTTTATTGAAAAAAAGTAGTCAATGTGTTATTTTTGCGCTCTCTGAATGGATCGATCTATTCATGGGCCATTTGTTTTCATTTCATTACGCATTTTTCTTGCAAAAAAAAAAAGCATTTTTTTCTCAACAAAAAACTTCATTTTGAAATTTATTAATAATTAGAGTGACTGACGCCGAAACAAGAATTTATGAACTTAATTCAATAGACTGTTTGGCCATGCACCATCCCGTTTAGCTCTATAATTTCGTTCGGGCAAATATTTGATTTATTTTTCCCTGGTTGCACCTTTTTGAAATGATATATGTGGGGAAGTCTCAAAAAATAGAAAGTAGAAGAAGAAAGTAGAAAGAGACATGAGAGGATTTTTTTTTTTTTTTTTTGGCTTGGCCCTGTGTCATTCAGCAAAACAGCAAAATATTTAGGGGTATGAAAGAACAAAAGGAGTAGCGGGTATTAATACCTGTGTTTGGTGAAAAAAAGAGGAAGCAGCAGCAGCACCAAGGGGTATTGATAATCATATGGTGTAATATCTTCAATAGTTTAAGGAAGACGAATTGGAAAATTTGGGAAGAACAGAATGAAATGTGAGCAATCAAAATCCCAAAAAAAAAAAATTACTTCCTTTGTTCTTAAAATATAGGACCTATTTGGGGAGTATCAAGCAACAGCTATAGTCTACAGCTGCCTATTAAGCATAAACGGCGTAAGTTCTTTTTTCTTTTTCTTTTTTTCGGTGATCTAAGTTCTTTTTTCTGTGTGGCTCTGGGATATAAATTATGGTCGATTAAAAATGTAAACTTACGTTTAAAATAATAATTAATCTATATTGCAAAATGAGCAAGACGGTCAATTTTTTTTTTAACATAAATCTAAATAGCATTTCAAGGCTGTTAGCAGGCTTGGTACAAGAGACTACAACATTTCTGGCAAAGACGGTTTCCATTTTTTGTAATTGACGAGCCACCTTTACCTGAAATCCTGAAATCCGAAACTCTTGGCCTGAAATTTATCCCACAAACTAAGCTCTCTCTCGAAAATGAGCCACAGCCATAGAATTTTACTTTAATCTAATCTAAACAAGTAGTGTTTTTGGCTTCACTCACATGCATCATTCATTAGTTTTGATGTACGTCTCTTTCCATGAGAATCCATCCGGAGATCGTTCATGTCTCAGATGTCACTACAAGGAAAAATTAAGAAATCTAATACCTAAAACAGAATCTTTCCAAATTCCAATCTCTGATTTCCTCCAAAATAAACCAAGCTACAATAACAGTTGGAATCCAACTCTGTACAAGGCACCTTATTTTCATCTTGGTAACTGATGAAACATGCTGCATGTACAACAAAAGGCCCTCCAAAGCTGAGACAGAAACCCTGAAATCAATCCCAAATTTTTTCTCTCTCTCTTCTTTCTACCTCGTCTCAAAGGCTTTGCTCTAAGATCTCTATCAGTCAAAAAGTTGGAACAGGAAAAACTTTGGATAATATATTACTGCTGACCCCGGTGTCTCAGCAGTGTTTTACAGCAAGCAGCGACTCAACGTGTAGGCTACAGTTCATTTTTCAAGGATCCTGAGTGTGACCCACTCAGGTATTTATGGTTTGGCTCTCCCCACTATCCACATGTAGTGACCATCTTTTTGAAGGCCATATATCCCTCCAGAGTGTTTACCCTCATGCATCATTGATCGTTTTAGTTGAGAGTCAAGAATGTCATGAATCAGGTCATCAGGTGGTTTAAAAGTTGAATAAGGAACCTGAACCTCAAAGTTACGCTATACTTGAAGCATGTGGTGCCCTGACTTCTCATTTTCTTGTTTCACAACTTTCTGCATTCCATATATCACATACTTAAATGTTGAACTATTTGGAGCATATCCCACATTTTGCAGCCTATCCTGAACCTCCATCAACTCGGCCAATTGACCAATCTCTGAAAAGACCCCAACAATTGCATTGTAGCTTTCATTATCATAAACTTTGAACTCCTTGGCAAAGAATTTCAATAATGACTCTGCTTTATCAACATCATTTTCCTTGCAATAACTGTTGATTAGCGCCCTGCAAATTTCTTTATCAGGTAGAAACCCCATTTTAACCATTTCTTCTAATAACTCTACAGCTTCCCTATTCCTGTTCTTTCTGCACAAACAGCCTATAATAGCTCTATATGCTATGAGATTTGGCTTCATACTCTTCTTTATCATTTCAGATTTTAACACCATTGCATCATCCGCATTTTCAGCTAAACACAGGGACTCAATAATTTGATTGTATGTGCTTTTTTCTAGCACATAGCCATCATGAGAGATTCTTCGTAAGAGATTTCTGGCAGCAAACGGTCGACCTTCTTGACACAAAGCGATAACCAAATAATCAAATACATCACTAGGAATCTTAATTCTAAACCTCTGAAGCTCCACTATCAAATTTAATGCTGCAAGAAGTTTTCTATCTCTTCCATATCCTTCAACAATAAGCCTACAAGTGAAACTGTCTGGGCAAATCCCATTTCCAATCATATCATACAACAGCAATCTAGATACTTGCATTTTACCTTCTTTACAGTAGCCATATATGAGAGTATTATATGACACAGTGTCAGGATTCAGCCCTCTGTTAACCATCCGATGGAAAAGTTGATGAGCTTCCCTGATCTTCCCCTCTCGACAGAGACCATTCATCAAGGCTGTGTATGTAATCAAATCAGGTGTCACACCCCTCCTGTACATGATCTTATACAGATGGAACGCGTCTTCCAACCTTCCTTGCCTGCAATAACTATTAACCAGTGTGTTATATGTAACTAAATCAGGTTCAAATCCTTCTTCTTCCATCTTCTCCAGGAATCCATTGACCTTGTTTGTATCTCCTATTTTGCACAAAACATGGGTTAAAACGTTGAAGGTGTGATCATTCCTGTGAATCCCAAGTCTTCCCATCTCTTCGTATACTTCCCAACAGTGATCAATGTAATTGAATTTGGACAACCCATTTAATAGACAATTGCATACTATAACGCCAGGGACAAAACCAGCCTCTATGGTTTTTCTGAAAGTCCCCAACCCCTTCTCCATCATACCCACCTTGACATAAGCCTTGATGAGGATATCAAAAATAAGAGGACTCCAATTACAATCCTTAGTACACACAAAAAGATTATGAAATATATCCTCATCTGGAGAAATTTCCTCAACCAAATGCATTAATTCTAACAACAGTTTCATGGCATGTGGAAACATTCGTGAACAAGTAAGCATATGAACAATTATACAGTAGTTGTGAACAGTGGGTCTGATGCCCAAGTCATTTTTGACCCAATTGAAAAAAGTGAGAGCCGAAGAGCAGTCAGACTGACATCTCTGCAAAATCTTGGAAATTTCATGGGCACCCATACGTGGAAGAATATCTTTGAGATCATTCTGAAGAAGATCAAGGCGGCAACTTTTCTGTTTAAGGTTTGAACAAATGAGACTGACTATATTGTTGGGGTTCTGGGTAGGGGCAAGAAAATTGTAAAGGGGATTTGAAATGGATTTCGACGGAGAATCCGATACAATTGTTAGCGAAGATGAAGAAGCCGACGACGTTGACGAAAGTGTGGATAGTTTTCTGAAACTTTCGTTGAAGGAAGATTCTGAAAGAATATTCCGGTGGAGTGTATGAGGTGCAGCATATGTATAGTGGTTTAAAGCAACGAGGATTTTGTGAGTACCCAAACAGATTGAAGATCGAGACATGAGAGAACAAGAAGCGTACCGAGTAAGCAACAGAGAAATTGAACGCTCATATTTTCATCATCTTGGCGACGTCAAGCATCGCAAAGGGGATCGATCATCGACATCAAGTTAAGACCTTCTCTTTGAGCTCCTTCTTCTTTCACCTTGAGCCGTCGTTAATGTTTTTTTTTTTTTTTGAAAATTAATGCTCCAACTTTTAACTCAATTATAACCCAGTCACAGTTAAGGGTGAGCAAAAGCAAACCAAAACCGAAAACCAAATCGAACCGAATTAAGTTTGGTTTTTTTTGGTTCGGTTTTTTCGGTTTTGGATGTAAATTCGGTTTTTTAAATTCAGTTTTTCAATGTTCGGTTTTTGATTCGGTGCCTAAAAAAATAATTCGGTTATAACCAAATAACTGAAATGTTAAAAAAAATTTAAAAAATATTATTTTCATATTTTTCTTTTTATACAACTAAGTTTTAAAATTCAAAACTTCAAGCTATATTTTTTCTTTTTCTTATTTTAATTCAAAAAGTGATATGTCATATATCATTCATCAATATTTAGTTTTTAAAATTTTTATTATGCTTTTTTATAGGATGAAATAATGTTGAATACATTTATTTTGTTTGTATTTTGTATTTTTCTTATAAATCTTATATTATGTTTCTCGTTTATATATTGTATTATGTTATTTGAGATCTTATTGAGGTTGTTAGGTTTATGATTTGTATTGAGTCTTACATGTTAAAAATTCAAAAAGCCCAATTTAATTATAAAGGAAAAAAATTTCGGTTATTTGGATAAAAACCAAAACGGAACCGAAATATTTCGGTTATTTCGGTTCTGTTACCGAAATATGTTCGGTTTCGGTTCGGTTAAAAAATTAAACAAAGTTCAGTTTTCGGTTTTTTCGGTTATTACCGAAAGCCGAACCGATAAACCGATTGCTCTGCCCTAGTCATAGCCTTTGGTATCCTTCTTATTTTCAACTGAGTTATCCTACATGGCAATAAACTACTACCCCCGATACTAATTATAAGATCACTTTGACTATTTTGACTTTTTATTAGTAAAAAAAAGTAGTTTCAGTCTAAAAAAATATTTTTTCCTCAAAACTAATTTAAACTAATTTATTCTACTTATAAACTAACCTGTAATCTAATTTCATGTAACATATGTTATAATTTAGTGGTCTAATTTGCTTCCTTAACTTCCACAAAAAAAAAGTCAAAGTGATATTATATTTAGGACCGGAGGGAGTACCTCCTACCTACGGTCCTAATTCTAAGAGACAGTTGACTTTTTTTAGGAGATTAAAGGAGCAAATTAGATCCCTAAATCTTAATATATGCGAAATGTAATTAGATTATATGATAGTTTATAAGTAAAATAACTTAATTTTGAGGGGAAAAAAAGATAAAAATAAACAATTTATAATGGTGTATTTTGCATCCTTAATTTTTTCAAAAAAATCAACTCACTCTTATAATTAAGACGGAGGAGTATTACCAACAAATCAGCTCCACGTAGGCGAGTGAATCATCTTCCAGCTCCAAATAACCGTGATTATAACCTTTAGGACTGGAGAAATTCTTAGGTGAACCCGGTTCGTCACGTCATTTGTGGTCTCCACCAATCACAAGTAAACACGTAGGATATGACGTGGATATTATAATCTATGTAGGCACCCTAAAAAATTATTTGTAAAAATAAAAAAATTTATTTTGTGTTTTCTTAACTTTACAAGTTGAAAAAAATAAATTTATCTAACATCTAATTGTTTTAGGGTGCCTACATAAATTATAATATCCACGTCATATCCTATTTATTTGCTTGTGATTGGGGGAGACCACAAATAACGTGACGAACCGGGTTTACCTAAGAATTTCTCGTAGGACTGGGCGCTAGAGCTGAACGGAAAAAATGACAGAACAATCATCATCTTCGTCGTCATCCTCTGTTTTTTTTTTTTTTTTTTTTTGCCAGGTCATCCTCTGTTTTTAAAATAAAAGAATTGGACGTGAAGACTGAAGAGAGATTGAAGCGATGCAATACGTAGAAGATGGAAATGGGACCAGGAGGGGGGAAAATATGAAGAAAAAAATATCAAGAATGCTCACATGACGGAAACTACGGTGGGGGAGTGAGAGTGTAAGGAAGGTAAAAAATTTGGAATTGAAGGAGAAAGAGAGAGGGATTTTGTGTTGGGAAATCGTCATTGGTCAAAACGGAGCTCCATTTTCGTCCGTATTAGCCTTTACCTAGCGGTGCTTCCTCTTCAGCTCATTACATCACAGGATTTATATCATTGAAACCTGTGAGAGAAGAAGCATAGGTGCTTCCTTTTCCTTACATGAGACTCAATCTCATCAATTCTTCCTTTTCCTTATATTGTCCATCCGAAACAGACACAGAAACGGAGTGCGATGGTGTAGATGGTGAAGATGACGATTGTTCAGTCATTTTTTCCGTTCAACCCTAGCGAGAACAAGATGATTCACTCGCATACGTGGAGCTGATTCGGTAATATTTTATTGCCACGTAGGATAATTCAGCGTAAGTTGTAAATAAAAAGGATACTAATATTAAAAAAATAAAAAGATGAGGGACGGATCCGATTAAAAAGTTCAGGGATTGAGTCATCACAAAACATATTTTAAGGATTGAGCTATAACAGAGTTGAAAGCTGAAGGAATAAAAGATTAATTTTCCCTTTATTTAGCCAAAAAATCTCGACTCTTTTTTTTTTTTTTTTGGCCATGGCTCTTACAGCTTGGTTTTATGGTGTTTCTCATAATCTCATTTAAGTCCACTTGGGACTTGGGATATTGAAATGAATAGATTGTGCGAGATTAATATTTGAATATGTTTAAAATTATTAAACTGTAATTATGTATTAAATATTCATAATTATATACGCCAGTAATATACATTAAACATTAAAATAGAAAATCATTTAAAAATAAAATAAGGATACTCTTGTCCATCTATTGTTGTTTTCCTAAATTACACTTTCATCCAATATTGGTCATTTTATTTAGATCAGTACACTTCTATTTTAAAAATAATATATGTTGTATTAGTTTTTAAATTAAACAAAACTGCAAGATTCACTAATTCGTTACTTGAAGTTAATTCAAAACTCCATTCCAATGTCACCAAAACATCTTGTTAATTGAAGTTAATTCAAAACACCATTCCAATATTACCAAAACATCACCCAGAGACATAAAAATGTTGAGAATGTCAAAGAAAAAAAGGGGGAGAGGCCATTTCTCACTTTAACCATATCGTGTGCGCATGTGGGAGGGGGAGGGTGCACAATTTTATTCTATATGAGAATATCAATTGCATTCACACCAAACCAAAAGTAATCTTAATGTGAGTGTCCGCTCTCCGCATAAAAAAAGGGAAAAGCCGCTGTTGTGTTAGAGCTAGTGTTTATATAATGTACATAAACATTGGCTAAATGATGGTACAACTTGCAAAATATCTACAGTAAGTACGCACCAAATATTTGCAGTATTGATATATCTACAGGAAATACAACACATGAAAATTTTCCCAGAACGTCCCTGATATAGGTAGTATGAAACTTGTTTCCCTAAATGAAGGATTGATTCAATGCTGGCTTTTGCTTCAACAATATCATGAAACTTCTGTAATGTAGTACTTATCGTAGTTCATCATATATTAAGCAACAATAAAGCTAGAAAGCTTAAGCTGCTTATCTAATGGCAAGTGGTCCTTTAATAACACACATGTATGATGCGTTACTTGCAATAGCAATTTAGCCATATGATCCTCACTTTCATCAATGGGCTGGGCACTAGGTATATAAGTACCTTCTGCTATCTCTGAAACCCAGTGGAATATTCGTTCTGTTGATGAATAGAGATGGGAAACAACAGATTCTGCAACAAAATCCCAACTTTGGTCTGCTAAAAGAGACGTAAGGGTAACTGGGATATCATTAAGTACTGTTTGTTCATCCACAATCATAATGGGCATATATTTGCAACAGGTAGCTGATAGCAGACCAATAAACTGCAGAACCTGTAGGATAGAGAAGAGTATGGTTGTGAGGGAGACAGCAGGCAACAAAAATGACTGATTGATATAAAGATAACTTATGGCTAATTTCAACATGCAAAGATTAAGGGCTTGATTAATTCTATTCTTTATTTTAACGTCTTGAAACAGTTTTGTTCAGTAATTTGTAAGAACAAGTTTTGGAATCACTAAAGATATCAATATTTAGTTCCTACCGTGGAAGGATAAGGGGACACACAGCTAATCTCAACAGCATCAACAAGCCATTGCCTTTTGACGCTCCCTTCCGCGTGGTGCAGAGCCGCCACAACTTCAATGAGCACATCCCAGTGACCTAGAAAAATAATTCTTTAGCATAAACCTACCGTGCATTTCCAATTCAATATGCTTCCACTTTCCATACAGTTATCAAGCAAATGTGCTCTAAAAAGGGGCTAATCCCAAATAACAATTGAGACGAATTTCTTGGCAAAAAATAATAGCATCCAGCAGCTTCGTAAACTGACCTTGTAATTTGGAGTTCAACAGGTAAGATTTCATTTTCCCTAGCTCAAGAAATGGCAGAGAACCATTCTTCACTAGCTTTGTCTTGGCACAAATCCTTTTGCAGACTTCAATAGATTTGTCAACTTCTTGTACAAACCTCTCGTGTGAAACCTATAACAAGTATATGAATGCGTAAGTTACAACGTACAGGTTTAAACAGACATTTGATATATCATATGCTTGATCTCTATCAGTTCGGCACAGGAGGATGAAAAGTTAGAAACCTAATTGAACAAAATAACCTGTTTAACAAATCATTAAGTTACCAGATAGTGGAAAAAATGAACAACTGTGCTACAAAATTAAGTATAGGAGAATTCATATTAAGATTATGATTAAATGCATACATACCTTGAAGAAATCAAACAACCAACTCTGAGGAGCTTTCCCGAGGCATCTCACAGCCTCAGACCACTCTTCTATGAAATTTTCATGCTTTGACAGTATGCTTCTAGAGGTTTGTAACGCTGGCAACAATGAAAATAACACTTCCATGCACCTCTGAACTTGAGATATATTGAGAGCATCCGAAGAAACTTCATCTAGGCATCGGTAAAGACCTTTCCAGCATGAGGTACGTAATAAGCTCTTTTGATATGTATCAGAGTCTTGGTATGAAGTAGCAGAAAACAAATTATTACACACATCATTAAATAGTTTCTCAAGCCTGGAGCTTGAATACACTTTTGCAAGGTCGGCTAGATGAATTAGCATATGTGATTGCAGATGTAGTTCAAGTGTCCTGAACCTGGAAAACTCAGATAGCTCATCAAGAAAAGTTAAAAGCGAATCAAATTGATTAGCATGAGCTAATGCGAACTGCACACATTCTTGTCTTAAAGTTCCTTGCTTATAGGAAGAATCTGCTGGCAACAACTCAGCAACCTGGGCCTCATATCTCATACAACGCCTGATAATCACTCCCCAGTCAAAGCTTGGCAATCTGGGAGCTTTTGAAAGGCACCTCAATACAGTAACAACTGTGCTTACATGTACAGGAGTACCTGCCTGAACCTGTATGAGTTGCATAATGAAAAAATTAAAAGAAAATATTTCCCTTACTGTTATGGTGATTAAACTATGATAAATTTTACTTTTCTAACATGCAACATTATCTTAAAAAGAGCAAATTAGGAGGATCAGAAGCAACTAATCAATTAAATGTACATTTGTTGTCATCTGTCCATATGTCACACAAGCAAGTATCAAGATAGAGCATTGCAACGGCGACTTCTATAAATTTGATAAAAGCAACTACAATGAAAATTGTGTTGTTGCAATGTGAAAGCAGATGACTCATATCCAAGCATCTAAAGGGTAGCCCCGCGCACAAATACCCCACCACACTCACCATACAGAGTTTGAGGAGGGGTAGATGCATGCAGCCTCATCCTTCAAGTGGAGAGACTATTTCTAAGATTTGAATCCGTGACCTTCAAGTCACACAGCAACAACTTTAATGTTTCTAAGGCTCTTCACTCGTATCCAAGCATATAATACAGTATTAACTTCATTTAAAGGAAGAGAGAACCAAGAAAAACAACTTACACAAAGCAAATAAAAGATACAATTATTAAAAGAATTTCAGAACAATTCACAAAAAAACCTTTAGGGAAGCGCCTACCTCATTTTTTAAATCTGTAAGCCACAAGCTAAGTTGCAAAACCATACTATCTTCAGAAAAACTTTGAGAAACGGATTTTAAATTAGTCTCTGCTGCTTTCCTATGACCATCAACATCCAGATGTTCCTTGGATAGTAAATGGTATTGAAGAAAAGAGAGGGCCCAAGCAGCAAACTGTTGCCGCTGATTATCATCAGAATTTTGTGCTAGAAGAAACATCTCTTGAACCAATGATGTCAGATATGCTTCATAAACGGAGCCTTTGAGCAGAAGGCCTGTGGATGAAGATTCCTGATGGCAAGTGAGAACTTAGAAAATGTGACCAAAAAAAAGTTAACAATTCAGATAAAATAGAAGCTATCGATATTATCAAAATACCTTCTTCTGATAATCAGCTTGCATATCCAAAATCCCAGCACCTGCTCCCATAGCATTAACCACACCAAGCATACCACCCAAATTCACAAAAGAATGGTAAGGATCAGAGTAACATTTTCTAAACAGCTCCAGGAAACATATCACATAGTCAACCTCGGTAGAATGAAACCCCTCACTCAGTATCCATGAAATAATTGTCCCTGCTCCGAAGCAAGATGCCATCAGAAAACTCTGGTGCAATATGCCAGCTTTTTTCACAATGGTTAACTCAGAAATCAACTCTTTAAAGCCACTCACTATGTGATCCAACTCAATCTCATCCATCAATTCCATTCTCCGGCAAAATGACACTATTATGGGAATTGCAATACAGGATCCTACTGATAAAGCAACCTTGAATTCGTCATTCTGGGAATTAGTGCTTTGAAGTTGTGAGTTTACATATGGAATCCATGATATTACCAAGCTTTTTATTTTGAGAACAGAGTCTAACTCTCCGGCTCTGTATACAGCACTAATGGTGAAAGCCAAACCAAGAACAAGTCCAGCAACACCCCAGATATCTTCTTCTAAGTCTTCATAATTACCAGATGGAAGTTCAAATGCTTCAGTATTCACAAAAGATTCAACAGATGGGAAGCAGGAACATAGACTTTCCAGAACATCAGAAGAAGATCGAGTGATCTGATGCATTGTTGAAGATAAAGCCCTAACTATCCTTCCTAATAAATCAAACTCTGAAACCTTATCCACATCATTCTCCACACAGTTGTCACCAGCTCCAGTTCTGGTAAGAAGATCTTGGCATGACAAACCCAAACCAACACCACATGCTCCTTTTACAAGGGAACTTTTGCTAGCATGTAGAACCTGAAAGCTCACACCATCAGTGAGGGGTAACTTAAATCTCATGAGACTCGAAATATATTTCTTACAATCTCCAACTTTATAATCATCACTCATACAAGCTAAGATATGAGTGGATATTGAATCTCCTAAATGCTTAAATTACATTGCACAAAAAGACAAGCAGAAAAAAACAGGGTAAAAGGCCCATATTTGCCCATGTCCCATTCTTACTTGCTGTTAAACTGAAAATCCAATGGGACAGTACTTTAAAGAAAGGTACTAAAATTTCTTAATTAAGAATTAACCCAAAAAAAATTCTTGATTAAGAAAATTTGTGCACAAGCAATAAATTTCACAAGTAATGAATAAATGGGCTCATGAGTAGAAAATAACAACAAACTAGATATATATGATAAATATAAATAGTAAGCAAGCAGTATTATTGATTGCTCAAATTGTATTGTTGAAAATTTTGGCCAAAAGAAATAGAAATATCGAGTGGTCTAACTGTGCAAGGCTTTATTCAATGCTGAATGCTAGATTGCTTTAATAGTAATTAAAGGAATGTAAAAAACAGCATCAAATGTGTTTTGACTTCTGAAGAAAAGCCTGAATATTATCATACACATTACATGACCCCCTTGCCCTAGCCAAAAATAAAAATGAAAAAAGAAAGAAAGATAAAATATCTCAAGAAAAGAAGTATTACATACATTCCGGCTTATCAGAAAAGAAAAGAAAAGAAAAAAAAGTATTATAAATATTCATAGGAAATAGTCAGACATAGTCAATTCATAAAAAAGAAAAGTAGCACCTCAAGAAGTCCTTTAATGTTATGATATTTCTGTTTATGATCAGTTACATGGAGGCAGCTAGAGATCAATCCAAGGGAAATTGCAGCAGACCATTGGCGGTGTTCATGTTCATGCTGGAGCAACCATTCCAAAAGAAACTTTGATGCAGCAGATTTCACAATATGATCAGAAGGAGGCAAGACCTGACAAAAGCAAATCAGATCATAAATATCTAATGCCAATCATAAGAAAAGTTACCATTTAAAAAGGTGAACAGAGTTGACTAACTAATTTGATGACCCTTTTCCCAAGCATAACCCCAAGTGATTATTTATAGATTTCAGTTTGCAGAATCCACTAGAATTGAGGGATACATGACAATATAAGATTACACTTGCTTCTATGATCAACCATATAGAAAAAAAATATACTTGCCAACAAAGATACAAGTTCTATTATTCCGCAAGGGGCCTTTACATTGTACAAATTCCAGCTGCGCTGAATTTATCTGTTACATACGCTTGTCATGAAAATTTTCCAAACAGTCAGAATCTATAATCTTTATTTTAAACAAGGTCACATCCATGGAAAGGTTCTCACCAGACAGAGAGAACCAACAGCCAATGCAATATTTTCAGCACATCTAGGAATAGCTTCATTTGCTATGGCTATCATACTCTGCAAGCATATAATAAGACAAGCTGAATCAGATATGACATATAATTGTGCAGTACATGAGGATAACTATATACAATAGAAAAAGAATACTCTACAATACCAAAATAAATATTATACCTTTAGGATAGCACTAGCAGCTCTAGAAGTTTTATCTAGTACAGCAGATTGTGCTTTAGCATTAAGGGAAAACATGTAAGCCCTCATCCAATGACGCATAAAGCATTTCCATGATTGCAGTGCCATAAGTGCAACCAAAATATTCCTTGAGAGCTGAAGTGAACCAGCCATTTCCACAAGTGCATTTACATACTCAGAATGTGCATCTCTTTCCTGAATTTCAACAATATCAGATTAAGGGGATGTTTGGTGTAAAGATTTTTAATTTACTACAAGGAACTATTTGCCCAAGCAATTCAATTCCAGAATGAAATACACCAGCAATCAATAAAGTATTTGAAATAAACATTAGAAGGTAAAACGGGAAACTAAAATTCCATGGTTAAAGATTCGTGTGAAACAATACTAGAAAAATGGTATACTTCGTTCCATGACAATTTGAAGAATTTGCATATCACGTGTAGCTTAAATATGTATTTGGTAACCAAGCGAATAACTCTTAACTTATTAAAGATCTTACCTTCTGTCCCTGCTGTTCACTCACCTTTTTAGGGGTGAAAGACAGACATAATAAGGCAGCACCAGGTAATTTCCTAGCCTCACTTATCTTCCCTGCAAATGGAATGCTTATGTGTAAAAAACATTATAAAATTAAGTCGATTAATTATAATAACTACTAATACAATTCGCAGCATTCAATTGAAGGACTGTTATTATACTTTTAACTTATATGAAAGTAATAATCTTCTATCAGGTAATGAGAAGAGAATTTTAATAATAGTTTCATTTGCATTTTCCAGCATTAACCAACCAAAGGCCAACAAAAAATGCTATCATTGGTGAGAATTATCAATTTAAGGCTTCAACATTTTGTTTCTTTTTTTTTTTCATTCAATATCAGATCTAAAATTCATCTTACTATGAATTTCTTGAGAAAGAACATGACAAATTGGACAGCCAATATTTACAATACCTGAAGAGAAAATGACCTGAGGAAATACATCCATCAATTTTTCAATCTTACTTGCTGCAACTCTTTTCTCCTTGGTTAATCTTCGCCGATTCCTGAAGAAAATAGACAGGTTATCAGATTTAATCATATCATCACATTTCTCAGATAGTCGATAAATTAGCTATAAAAAATAATTCACATGTGCTCATATGTGATGATTTTGACTTGAATGTCCTCCATAACCCTGAGTACACCGGGACTTGTCTCCGATAATAGCAACTCCAAGTTCCTCTTTTTAAAATCTGGTATACTCATTTCAAGATATGACACCTGAAAAGGTGGGATAGTACATCAAGGGTAAAATATGTTTATGCTTACAAAAATTGTCATTGTCAATTCAAATAGGTCATTACAGCTACCTCATACTGCATAAGCGCCTGTAGGGCTGAGATTTTTGGTTTTGCCCACTGTATCTTACTGCCAGCATGACTATAGCTACCAACACTCCATAGAAGTTGCAGCACACCTTTTGCCTCTTCTGGATATGCTTCAGCATCCATTGCACCCCATCTTAGTAAATGGCAAATGCTGGCACAATAGATAAATATGAGGCAGTATATTCTACCAACTAACAATTGCATTCAAATATTTGGAGTGATGCATGGATACAGATTAATCAAAAAACACAGAGTTGCAGGAAGCACAGAAGGTTATTTGTTCAGATTTTTTCTGCCACAAATTTTCCAGAGCTTGCAAATTCATTCCTTTAAGCCTTACCAAATCAGGAATTACAGATCCATATGCATAACTAACAAAGAAGTTATTGGGTTCCATTAGAAGGCCAACAAAAAGGAAAATATATCTGAATACAGATTTGGGAACCAATATTTTCAAGAGTAAAACTTCTGAAGCAATTAATGTCAAAAGCCAGAGGGTTTATTCAATTTGAGCATACCATTCATTTCTTTTCAAGGATTGGTTTCGATGAACTGGAAAATATGGCCCCAAAACCATGTTTGGTATGTAAGGGAAAGTAGATGGAATTCTATTACAATATTTGTTTGGTATGATTTTAAAAATGATAAAAAGAAATCCTTAATATGTGAAAATACAAAAATACCCCTAGCAATTAAATTATTAAATATTTTGTTTCTATGCAAGACACATCACAGTTTCATGTAGAATCTTGATTCCTTTGGGAATCATTTTCCATGACATGAAACATGACGAAATTATAATCACTTTCTACTCCCGTTTTCACTTCCACATCCAAGATTCCAGAATACTTTTGGATCAAAGCTTCTGCTCACACATGCTAACCTTTGAGCTAGAATTGGATCTGCAAGGCAATCTCCTAGATGCTTTTCAATGACAATCCAAGCAGTGTAAAAATCTGAACAAATAAGAACATAGTAACAACAAACGATATAATTGCAAACATAGAAATTGAGGTCACAAAGTCAAACAAATTCTTCAATATCAGGATGTCCTTCACAAAGTAAAATGCAACTTACCAATTACATCAGCTTCACAAAGGTACGCGAGGCTTTGCAAGCCAATAGATCTAATTATCAGATCTGGGCTCTCAATGCAAGACTGTTATGCAAACACAAAAGAATGATATCTCAAAGACAGTCACCAGACAAGACAAATCAAGAAAGCAGTATATGGATATCCCATACCGAAACAGACAAAATAAGGTCCACACCCCTATCAGGATTTTTCTGGCAAACATCTCGAATGGAAGTGGCTCGGCTGATGCAGACAATTCTATCTGACACAAAATCAGTAAACCCTTTAGCAAGCAACGCGCCCTATATAAGGAGAACGGAAAAAAGATTAGACCCATTAGCTTTAAAACAGTAGTGTAACATCCAGTAACAATCAAGCAAGCAGCACCAAAATAGTGAATATCTTAAGTTGGAGGATATCTATTATGACGCGTACAATCCAAGAGTCTTGTCACAAGTAAGAAAAAATAAATAGAGAAAAACAAGAATCACTCTTGCGAAAATGTCTTTGGTGCTATGATCTGGAGAGTGGTTTTAATACCACTTTGATACATAATGAAAGTCATAATCATCAACATAATCAGAATGACAGAGATCTACTTTATATAGTTTACCTATGTCGCATGCTAAATTTTATTACAAGTATATTTCCCTACAACTAACTACCCCACCACTAGCTAGGAATTCATACACATGAATCCTCACAATCAATAACTCCTAGCTTAGTTTCTTGAAGAAAAAGTGAATAAGGAGAATCCCTATAATAATCTCCTTAACCTCCTCCTGTTTCTTAGGTCACTCAAGTCCCCATCGCCCTAACATATGAAAGTGAGCCAAATTAAATACAAATCCTAAATGGTAGATAGATTCCAAGATAGCAATTATAATTCTTAATGTTCACAAGTCTACCTCTCCAGCCAATTATCATCCGAATGTTCTACAGTAGTTAATTTTTCCTTTCCATATTTTAGCTTTGTATGAAGAAAATAGCACGGTTCTGCAGCATTAAACAGTAATGCAAAGATCACAATGAGAAACTTACTTGCAAACTCCCAAAAGCTCGATCATTGACTTCCCAGGTTTTACACAGCAATCGAGTTGCTGTAGCACACAACAAACTGTATGCGCAAAAACAATCAATTAAGTTGGTTTAAGTTGAGATCCAAAAATTTTAAGCATTTTGTTTTTAAACATAAGAGTGATAAACAGAGGAACATGACTTGTAGCAAGAGAAACAGATAATGAGGCATATAACAAGTAAAAACCATACAATCAGTTGAATTTAACAAACCTTTACTTCATAAAACAACTACAATGAATAACATTTGCCAGTATTATTTGAAGCCATCAAGACTGACAAAAATAGCACAGCCAAAAGTATACATAAAAGATAGTTTCTCAGTATAATTACGGATCCTTTTTTGCAACTAAATGTGACATCAGTTCAAAGTTAAAACATGAAGATCAGCGAATTTATGTGATATTTGTTGAAGCACAATGCTAGATGAAGAACCATAATAAAACCACATTATTACTACAAAAAATCACAGGAGAAACTACCATGACAATTCAAGAAAATATACAAAATTCACAACCAATATAGACAGTTTAGCAGGGCACCCACCCTCCAGCATCTTTGTTAAGTAATGGCAAGATAGTTTGAACTACAAGTGGAATCATTGCAGAGTGTGAAGCAAGTGACGGCAGCATTTCAAAAATTTTTAGCTGCAACGCAGATGAAGAAAAACAGAATGATGATACTCACAAAGGATGGAAACATAGTAAAAGACAATCCAATAAATTAAGCAACAATCCAGGATACAAAAAGGAAAAATTACCAGCATGTCGTGATTTAAAACATCCTTTCTTGTAAATATATTACTGTAAAACATGATAGTTAGCAATAAGGGAACTCCCAATTTGGGATCCATAATGCCAAGGGTAGCCAAAGAATCTACAGCCGCTGCTCCCATCGATGGATGAATTAATAGAATGCTAACAACAGCACTGAGTAGCAAAGGCAATTCTACAATAACAGAAATCGAGAACAACATCAATTCCTGACATTTTTAACACATTAAACTAAGCAATGTCCATATATCCAAGTATTATACCTGTCAAAAATACTTCCTGAGAATGAGAGAGAGGTAATGTTGATTTTCTTTGGTTAACAATTGATAAACAGCACCTTCTTAATTGAGAAACCCAACTTTGTTTAACATACATTATCATGCCATCATTAACGCCTTCTTTACTTGTGAAACCCAAAGTCATATTCAGGAGGCAAATTCCAGATAAAGATCCTTTGCCCTAAAACAACAAAAAGATATTTCTAAACTCAGTTTGGCACCACCAATCAAACATACAAAATACCATACTTTCCAATTCACCAAAGAAGATTGCTTGTCACATTGGAAACAGCGGAAATAAATTTTAGTATTTTACATGGCAGACACATAACCTGATACCACAGATGTCGCAGAAGTCTTGAAACTATAATTCCTGGAGAGCTCAGATATTGATCTCCCTCAGTGGTTAGCTCCTTTTGTGGTTCCACAAACATTTTAACAAGGATCTTCTCCAACAAATAAAGCAATTCAGTAGCCAGTCCTTTCACATATTTCGAAGGAGAGGACATAAGGCTTATGACAGGAAGTAGGAACAGAATTTCTTCAACTGATGCTGATTTAGTTATGCTAATAGTAGCATCTGCATTTGTAATTATAATTATAGGTATAAATAAGTATACTGGAAAGTTTAGGATACAGGAGGATATAATTCACTTGAGTACAAGGAAGTATTGCAAAGAAATATTGCAAAGCATGACCATTAGAAATCTAGAACTATATAAGGAAAGAGTTTAGGATCTTTGCATATGATAAGCACAAGACAATTGCATAATAGTTAATAGGGTTAAGGACTTAAGGTACAGATTTAGTATCCAACAATTGTGCAAATCACACCAAACATTGCAAAGAAATATTGCAAAGCATGACCATTAGGAATCTAGAACTATATAAGGAAAGAGTTTAAGATCTTTGCATATGATAAGCACAAGACAATTACATGATAGTTAATATGGTTAAGGTGCAAATTTAGTATCCAACAATTATGCAAATCACACTAAACATAAATAACAATTTTTTGGTGCAAACACGGTATTAATCAAATAAAAAGGGTACAAATATAGGAAGTCCGTTTACCAGCAGTTAGAACCATTAAAAAATCGCGAAGTAAGGCCCACAAACATGACAAGTGGCATGTGGAGTGCAAAATGTATGGTGAGATTTTATATTTGGTGCAACTTGTACAATTGTTAGATATTAAATCTACACCTTTACCCTGTATAATATAAACAATTGTGGGCCCCACTTCGCAATTTTTAACGTTCCTGATGGCTGGTTAATGGATTTCCTATATTTGCACCATTTTTATTTGATTAATACCATGTTTGCACAAAAAAAATTGTTATTTATGTTAGGTACGATTTGCACAATTGTTAGATACTAAATTTACTCATTTACCCTAGTTAATAAATTGACCGCCTAAGAACGTGAATTATGTTCATCAAACAAAGAACAAAAAAGCATAAGCTAATGTAGATCCCCTGCACATCTTTACATATATAATTTGAACAGCCTAAATCAGATATGGAAAGTCCATGTTTATTATTTTACTGATTTCAATATTTTATTTTAAAAAGCATGATCTAAATTCAGACTTGAACAGCCCAGATTAGATGTGCGTGCAGGGAATTTGGGTACTACACCAGCAGTCTCTTCAGAAGTGCATAAACTTTTCTTTTAATATTCATGGATTACATTTCAAAACACATGCTGCAATTCTAAAGATTCAATACTGCACTGTTAATCCGTCTGTTCAACTTGAATGCATGCATAAAATCCAAAAGTGAAATGGCTACCATAAATCTTACCACATTCATATTTCCACTTCAGGATTGTAGAAATAAGTTTCAGAATAGAAATTTGAACATGTTCAAGTTCTGATTGAACAAGGATTGTCCATAATGATACCATAGTTGATGATAAACCAGGAAGCCATGTCAACCCATGATCTCTCTGTACAGATAACAACTGCTTTGAGAGTTCAAATAAGAACTCATTACCACCATCCCACTGAAGACAAGTGACCAGAGAAAGAACTGTGTCGAGGAATTCAACAGCATTTTGTTGAACCTCAGTGAGCAGCTGATAATGCAGATTTAAATCAATAAAGGAACAGGAAATATAATATTCGTAGGTAAAAGATACAACTTCATGATAGTAACAATTACAAAGTGAAATATAAATAACAAGAACCATACCGATCTAGTTCCAGCCAACTTTTTCAAAACCATTATATATGCCTCTACTATCTGTTCTACCAAATTTACAAATCTCTTGTAGTCCTGAGGAGGTTAAACAAAAGGTACAGTTACTTCCCCATTCCACTACAACAATAAAATCTAATGAACAGATTTAAAGCAATATATTTGAAAAGTCAAAGCTTTCTATTACAGTTATTCTTACTTCAGAGGTCTTGTGAGAAAAATACTTGAGGCATCCAGTTAGCAGCTTAAAAACAGGCATCGACTCAGACGGACATGAGCAACAAAATGATGCCATAGTAAAAATCAGTTGCACTGTAAATGAAGAAGAGGGAGACTCTGAAGCTAATAGTCTTAACACTGAAAAATTCAATAATGGCCTTAAAAATTCACAAACATTGATCATTCCCAATCTCTTATTCTGCAACATGAACAGACAAACTTGCTGCAGGAGTTCAGGTTGAACTTCCGGCCGGCATGACAGTACCTGTCACATACATTAAAACTTAAACTTCAAGATTCCCCAGTCAAACAGTCTCAACAGTTAATAACATTTGCCAAAACCAATTCCCAATTGACTATTCCTTACGGTTGGAGATCAACAGAAAAGAAAAAACAGAGATCATCTTTCCTAATCACACAATTCTTTGCTCCGCCAAATTGCTTAACAAAAAAAAAAAAAAAGAAAAGAAAATCCCATTATTTCTTGAACCTTAACAAAAGGGTGAGCCTCAGTGGAATTGAACCGCCACGAGGCATTGTTCTTCTGGAAACCAAGGCGAACAAGAAAGCCGAGTCCTTTCACGAAAACCGCAACGAACTTGGGGTCGGTTCCTTCAAGAGCGGATTGAAGTTCGAGCAAGCCGCGAGAAATACCCACGACGGAGTCCGTCACAAGACGGCATAGCTCACGAACGGATTGGTCTACAACGGCAGAGGAAGAGGAATTAAGGCACCGAGCAATGGCATCTCTTCCAGGTTCGGATTCAGGATCCAGATACTTCGGCGCTGATCGCAGCTTCGCAAATATAGAAATCACAGCGAACTTTTGAAGTGACGGTTGAGGGACGCGGGTTTTTTCAAGTAAAGGTGCAAAGGACTCCATTGAAGGACACACTGTGTGAGAACTTCAGTGTCTCAGGTTGGGAGGGAAGCGAGAGAGGCTCGCTCACCAAGTTTCGGCTTAAGAAGGTACTACTAATGTTTGATCACCGGAGTACCACATAGTGGTATATATATTTTCTGGATTACTGTAAAATTATTCTGATTAAGGATTCACTTTGGCACAGCCATAAAATACAGTACTCCCTCAGTACTATATTATAATATAAGGTTCAATTTTCTGGATGATATTATCCCATAATATAATATCCTATTTAATTTTATTTGAGCAATAATTACATTTTTTCCTATTTTACCCATCATTAATTTTCCCACACGTTATCTTTCCTCCTCTTTTCATAATTACCAGCTCTCTTATTCATTCATAAATAAGGACACTATGGTATATTTCCTACACATTTATTGTTTTTTACTAACTCTAACTAATTTTTTAGTAACCTACAATTCGATTAAAAAGACCTTATATTATGGGACGGAGAGAGTAGTAAGTAAGAGCACCATATACAGTATGGCAAAAAAAAAAGCACCATATACAGGAAAATAAATCAGTCAATAAATGTGACTTTTCACTTTAGAATTGATTGGTGACAGCATTTAAAAATAACTCAATCACAATAAATGTGACTTTTTTAAGAATTGATTAGTAACAGCTTTTAAATATAGCTTGAGTTAATTTTAATCAACTTTATTGGTAAAAAAAACAGCTATCGATTTTTTAAAAAATACAGTACTGTTTTTTTTTATCTCTCACAGATACAGTAGTATACTAGTGTGATTACCATATATACTTCCTTACATGAAAATTAATCGATCCGGTTAATTAAATCAATCACAACAAATGTGACTTTTCACTTTACAATTACTCCCTCCGTCCTTATATATAAGAGCCAAAAATTTGAATAATTTTGTCCCATTTTATAAGAGCCTGTCACAATTTGTCAAAGCATTTAATGAATTTTTTCCCATTTTACCCATCATTATTCTCTCTACTCACATTCTCTTTCATCCTCATTTATAACACTATTATCACATTTCTCTCTCTTACATAAATAAGGGCAAACTTGAGAAAACAAAATTATTTCAGACATATTTATCTCTCTCAACTACTTCCTTAATCTGTGTTATTTTACCTATTTGGCTCTTATAATAAGGGACGGAGGGAGTAATTGATAACAGCTGTTTTTTTTTTGGCAATAATTGATAAGGGAAAATTCCAAAAACATACCTCGAATTACTAAAAGGATACTTCAGTACAACGAATTTCGGAAATGACGAGTCAGTACAAATCCGTACAGTGACTGAATTGTCCTTTAACAAATTTAAAGGAAAAGTCCAAAATGCCCCTGGTTCAATTAATTTTTTTTTAATAATTGCCCACAGCCACCACAGCCTGCCGGCGGCCTCCGGTGGGTGGTGGCCCCGCACCATGTGGCGGTGGGGCCCACCCCCTCCACGTGGCAGCCCCACAGCGCGCCGCGCCACGTGGCGTGCTGTGGAGCTGCCACATGGCATGTGTCCCTTGTACAAAAGGGACACAAAATGTGGGGGGTGGGAATCGAACCCACCCCCTCCACTTGATGCCCTGGTGATATATATTACAAAAGTAATATATATACTATATTTCATTCTTTTATAATATTTTCCTAGAAACGTTCAAGGAATTCACAACTTCGCATAAGGGATTTCCAACTTCTGTCAAGGGATTCCCAACATGTACATTACCATTTACCAACTTCCAAAATACTTCACCAAATCTTCCTCCTTATCACCAGAATCGTTCAAGGAATTCCCAACTTCTCATAAGAGATTCCCAACTTCTGTTAAGGGATTCCCAACTTGTACATCACCATTTACCAACTTCCAAAATACTTCACCAAATCTTCCTCCTTGTTACCAGAACTGTTCAAGGGATTCCCAACTTCTCATAAGGGATTCCTAACTTTTGTTAAGGGATTGCCAACTTTTGTCAAGGGATTCCCAACTTCTGTCCTAAGGGATTACCAACATGTACATTACTATTTACCAACTTCCAAAATACTTTACCAAATCTTCCTACTTGTTAAATGGTAGTGTGCATGTTGGTAATCCCTAATGAGAAGTTGGGAATCCCTTGACAAAAGTTGGCAATCCCTTAACAAAAGTTGGGAATCCCTTGAACGTTTCTGGTAACAAATAGGATTAAATCAATGACAATAAATGTACAGGAAAATACAGTAGTATACTAGTGTGATTGCCATATATACTTTCTAGAGCACAGGAAAATTAATCTGATCCAGTTAATTAAATCAATGACAATAAATGTGATTTTTCACTTTACAATTAATTGGCAGCCGCTGTTGATTATAGTTTGCGTGAATAGAAATCGACGTTGTTGGTAAAAATATAGCTGTCAATTTTTTAAAAAATAGAGTAGTATACTGGTATTTCTGGTGTACCAGAAAATTAATCTGATCCAGTTAATTAAATCAATCACAATAAATGCTACTTTTCACTTTACAATCAGTTGGCAGCCGTTGTCTAATACGGTTTGCATGAATTTTAATCGACTTAAAATACGGTAGTAGATATAATTTGATTTGATGAGTTTTTTACCGTTGAGTTGTGATAGTTGTTGATTGTTGATGGTTAATGCATGAATTGATTGCAGCTGTAAAGTGATTACTTAGTACTCCCTCTGTCTCTATATATAAGAGCAAAAAATTTAAATGGTTTTATCCCTTTTTATAAAAGTCTATCCAAATTTGTCAAAGCATTTAATGAGTCTTTTCCTACTTTTGATGAGAGAATTTTGCTTCATGGGTTTTTTCCCTAAGATTTCATCCTTGCCTCTTCAGTTTTTATTTTGTTCTTTTTGGCTTCATCTTTCTGTGTGGGGGTATTATCATTTTCCTGGGAAAACACAATTGATGTGAAATATAAGAGAAACTTGAGCTCAACTCACTTATATCCATTCGATGGAGTAATTCATCGACCAGTTATTCAAAAACACTTTCCGTTGAACACACAAACAATATGATGGATCAATGGTGGCACCAAGGGAAGAAAAATAAATAAGCTATCACATTTAATCAAATATTGAATATTTATTGTCTAGGCATATCCAATTGATTAAATTGAAATGCCAAAATGGAAGTGTATAGTTCTAAGTGTTTCACGGCCCAACATGTTAAAAAAAAGTGTAAGACATGTGGGGAATGGATTAACTCTGCCATTTTGCTTGATCCCTCTATTGATTTTGCTTTAGTTCAATTTTGAGTAATCCATGAAGCGTGCCACTTCAAGGCATTTTGTGAGTCTCTATGGAGACTATATGTATTTGACAATAATTTCTATGCTAATACAGGGTAACTTCTGTCAAGCTCTACACTTAGCACTACCAAGTACCAACTTATCAATGCATTTGTTTGGTTCCAAACAAATGGATATTAAAATACAAGTGGTGGCAATTCCCTTCTCATCGCCTTGCCTTGCCTTTCTCGCCTTTATATAGATAGAAGTCACGCACCACGGTCGATTATCCTTCTCAAGTAAATTTCCCTATATGAATGACTATACCACTCTGTTGCTTATTATAAGTCCACTCTAACTACTTCTCACATACCAAGAAGTGAAAGTTATAGCATTAAATATGGCATATTTTCAAAAAAATTCCCAACTATGTCCTTATTTAAGAATAGGTATTAAAATAACATTTTATACATTATAAGCATTCTTTCTCATCTTTCCTATTTCCAACATAGGGGTAAAATAGTCATAGTAGCATTAATTGATTCCAAAGTGGACTTATATTTTGGAAAAAAAATTGTGGTAGTTGGACTTATAATAAAGGACAGAGTGGTACTCCCTCCGTCCCTATATATAAGAGCAAAAAATTTGAATGGTTTTGTCCCTTTTTATAAGAGTCTGTCACAATTTATCAAAGCATTTAATGAACGTTTTCCCATTTTACCCATCATTGTTCTCTCTATTCACATTCTCTTTCATAATCATTTAAAACACTATTATCACATTTCTCTCTCTTACATAAATAAGGGCAAACTTGAGAAAACAACATTTTTTCAGACATATTTATCTTTCTCAACTACTTCCTTAATCTGTGTGATTTTACCTATTTAGCTCTTATAATAAGGGACGGAGGGAGTACTTCACAGGGATTTTTCAATACTTGAAAAGAGCTGGTCTCATCATTATGATGAGGGGGAAGTGTGTGCTGCAATTGATGAAATTGGAATATCTGAAGAGGGGAGGCTTCAATGTTACTTTTTATTGTCTAATGAAGAAAGGCACATGCTAAATTTTTTTGGGCTCCACCTCATATGGGATTACAGACACTACTCAGGTTAATAACTAATGTTGGGATGTGAAGAAAATATGGATACGTTGTTGGAAAATTTTTCGGTTAAATATCGCATATGATGAGGAAACATCTTGACCTCTTTTGTTTTGTTTGTGAAATATCCACCTTTTGTCATGGTAATTCTAATGTAGAGGCATGTTAGCCATTTTTTGGGTTTATTAGGAAATACACAATTGGCCATTTTTTGTTTTGGCTTTGTGGAAATGACAATTGGAAGTAGACAATTGATAATTCTAATGTAGTGACCGACGTATTGTCCACTCTTACATCATTATTACTGACATATTATCATGATATCGATTTATCTTTTTTTTAAACTTTCATTTTATTCGAATATTATGAATTATTAATGATATTGAATAATACGTTATTATATTTATTCACTTTTATTTTATTTTATTTCAAAACATGTTCCACTTTTTTACTTAGAAAAATAACTTTCTCAGCTAAAATATTTGGTTTTGTTGTTAAGTGTTCATTATAAGGGGATCTTAGTCATTTAAAATTTACTTATTTTCTTCTCTTCGTGTTTTCCCTTGTCCATCAAAAGAAGATGGGTGATTATATCAGCGTGTTTGGTTTGGCTTAAATAGGCAAAATAAGTCCTTATTTAGGAAAAAAGCACTTAAAATGGAAAGATTATATTTTCTATGTGTTTGGATTGGCTTATTATATAACGCGACTTATACCTTATAAGTGAAAACAAGTAAAAGAAGAAAAAACAGCTTATAAGGTGCTTATAAGTCACTTATGAAAAATAAGTCACTTATAAGTCATTTTTTTCACAATTAATTCAAACATTAATTTCATTACACAATCTAACTTATAGAAAATATGTCACTTATAGGTCATTTTTTTACAGCTAATCCAAATATAAATTTCATTACACAATCTGACTTATTTTCAATATGACTTATTGAAAATAAGTCACCTCTCCAATCCAATCCAATCCTTAATCCAAACACATATAGGGTGTGTTTGGATGGATTTATGAAAAAGTGATATAAGTCAAATTGTGTAATAAGATTTATGTTTGGGTCAGCTGTGAAAAAAATGACTTATACTTGACTTATTTTCCATAAGTCAAATTGTGTATATTTGGATAAGTTATGATTAGATGTGAAAAATAAGTCAGAATTTGTGGGCCCCACCTTATAAGTGACTTATAAGTCCGAAATTAAACAGCTTATACTTATTTTGACTTATAAGCTTTAAGTTATTTATAAGTCATGTAACATCCTAAAAAATTAATTGAAGTTTAGTGGGGTTAATTAGGAATTGATTAATGAGAAATTATGGATTATAAGAATATTTGAAGGATTTTGAAGTGTTTTTGAGGATTTTAAAGGCATAGTTTCTCCCTTATATTAAGGACTATAATTTTGGGGAAATTATTTTTAGGCTCAAAAGAGATTATTATGGGAGAAAATAAGTAAATGATATTATAAGAAAATTTTAAGAACGAAAAAAAAAATTTGGTTCAAAAGAAATATCTTATCTAAGGATCTTAGGGCCTAATAATATATTTTTCCTACCATTTTTCTTTTCTTCTCTTCCCATACCTATTTAACCACCTACACAAGAAAAACCTCTTCCCTCCCACGTGCTCTCTCTCCTCTCACATCAACATCAATTTTTCTATTCCTCCTCACACACTCAATTATCATTACCACTTTTTAATATTATTACTACCTCCGGTCCTAATTATAAGAGACAGTTGACTTTTTTTGAGGAGATTAAGGAAGCAAATTAGACCTCTAAATCTTAATATATGCGAAATGTAATTAGATTATATGATGGTTTATAAGTAAAATAACTTAGTTTTGAGGGAAAAAGACAAATATAAACAATTCATAGTGGTGTATTTTGCATCTTTAATTTTTTCAAAAAAGTCAACTGGCTCTTATAATTAGGACCGGATGGAGTATTATTATTTCTTTTCCTCTCTCCTTTCCTTTATCTATTCTCTGCGCAGCCCCCCCCCCCAATTGACACTTCCTTCGTTCCTTTTTTCTCTTTCTTCTTCTTTCTCTCTTCCTCTCATACTCCTTCACCGTCCTTGTTCTTTCTCTTCTCATTCCCACCACGCCGGCCACCACTACACCACCATCACCCAAGCTACTTCTTCCTTCCTTCCATCCTCCATTCTCCATTCTCCCCTCATTTTTCTCTCTCTTCCCTCCCATTTCAATCGCGCCATCGCCAACTTGAGGAGGGAGTTTTCCGGCGAGTTTCGCCGGAAAACCATCATCATTCACCCCTTACCTCCTCTCAGCTTCTACTTTCATGCTCCACTCATTTTTAGTTCGATTGGTGCTTAGAAAAAGAGCTTGAAAAGTCTTTGGCCGGAGCTTTTGGAGCCCATCGGCTCCGGACCGGTGGTTTTTCCGGCCACCTAAGCATATTTTCGGAATCTCGTAAGTCTCTTCTACGCGCCAATGTCATTAGTTTTCTGATATGCCATATTTCAAAAATAGGCCTTATCTGAGTTGTGGGTTTTAGGATATCTAAATCCATTATATTAAACTCTAATATTTGAGTTAGGATTTTTCTTAAGGAGCTTATAATTTATTTGAGGTTTTTCCAATTATTTGAAATTTTTGGAATTTCTAATATTAGGGAAATTTTTGCGATATTGTGGTCTAATTTATTTGAGGATAAATTGATGATTTTTGGGAGTTTATTTGAGATTATATTATGATATTAATCTGACTGATTATGGTGAAATTTATTGGTGAAATTTTATACTAGTAAAGTCTGGATTGGACTAATGATTAAGGAGGAATTTTTGAAATATAGACATTTGAGATTAATGGGTGATTTTTATAAATTTATAGATATTAAATTGAGGTTGTTGTTGGGATAAATAGGATTAAATTGAGAGGTTATGAGAGTTGAAAAGATTTACTTGGGTATGTGAGGATTGGATTTTGGGATCTTAGGATGGATATGGATGGAGGATTTTTAATGGTTTAGTTGAGAGAGAATTAAGGAGGGAGTTGGAATAAATTTCTTGGGGATGAATGTTTTCTTTTGGTTAGGGAATTAAATTCCCTAACTTTGTATTTGAACACTTAATTTAAGTGTTAATTTTTATATGACTGTTATGTAGACGGTTTCTTGTCTGGAGCCAGTACGGGGGAGCTGCACTATTGTGAGATTGGTGCCAGCTATCAGGTAACCGCTTCTACTTGTTCTATGTGTGGGTGTGTTGTTGGTAAGGGATTTCAAACTCCCTTTTCAACCATGGATTATGATGATATATATATGATATGATTTTCATTGGTTATTTTTATATAAAAATGTCATGTGGGATTCGTACTTCGAAAAGTGGCATGTGTTGTGATGATCACTTTTGAAAACGATATATATATTGATTTGGAACTGTTGCATTATATGTTTTTTTAAATATTGGAAAAGGCCAGGTGCCTAGCTTTGGTTGAATTGCATTTCTGGTTGTGATGCATATGTTGTGGTAGTTAGCATCGATGCACTGGATACTATTGCCATCACGTGATGAGGTACCCTTTGGCCCACAGGGACTAATTATATTATTGGTGTACTGGGTATGGGTAGCCCCCATCGAGTACTACCTTTTGGTGTGCTGGGTATGGGTAGCCCCCATCGAGCATTACCCCCATTGTGGTGCTGGGTATGGGTAGCCCCCATTGAGTTCCACTTCTCCGTGGTTCTGGGTACGGGTTGAGATCCCCGTCGAGTTCCACTCTGGTCCACCTAATTGTAGGGGACAACCTAACGTTTCACAGGGCGAACGTTATGGATGATTGTGAAATATATTTTGAACTGCTTTTATAAAATGATATACCTTGAGTTTGTAAAAGATTTTTAGTTACGAATTTCTGCATAATTGTCTGGGTATGTGCTCATATTTCAAATTGTTCAAATATATATGTATAGTTTCCCACATTGACACCTTGCTAGCAAACACCGCACGTAGATGAGTAGCTAGTGGTTGCGTTTTGGGGCTACCCCCGTTTATCTCACTTTTTGCAGGTCTTAAGAGCGGAATAGACGGATGCTCGTGGAAATGAACCCTCATCTTCTCACTAAAACATAGTGAGCTTTTATTTTGGGTTTTATGCGAGAAGTGTTGTATATTGCCATACTTCTTTAGGCTTTCATATTTCGCTTCCGCATTCTTATATTTGGATGACTGTATTATTTTTGTTGGGACCGGTCCAATTCCGGCATGCATGCCTGAGACCTACTGGTATTGCTTTTCTATCTGTGTGTTGGTTATGAACCTTTGGTCGGAAACTTCTTTCTACCTGCCATGGTTGTTTGGGATTTTATCAGATATTTTATTTGAACATGGCAGGAGTATATCAAGTAATTGATCAAAAGGTTTATGTTTTATTTAATGATTTATCGGGTGGTTAATTATATATTTTTTTAAGAAAGATTTATAAAGGCATTTAGATATTGGTTCATTTAATTTTTATATCCATGTTAGGTGAATTATTTATAACATGGATAAACTGATTTAAAAAAGGTGGAATGTTCCTTTTCTAACATGGATTGGTATATGGAACAGTCGAATTTTTAAATATCCATGTTAGTTGTATTTTGGTAAAATTGTTTACCACCCTCTTTCTGTATGGAATTTTCCTCGTAATAAAATAAGGCAAATTTTTATCTAACTATGATAGCCCTTCTTGATATTTTAGTAATATTCTTTTCTATCATAGTTAGACGGTCAAGCTTGATGTTAAAGAAATTGTTACCTTGAACTCTTTTCTAACTATGTTAGTATTTTATTTGGTAAATCCTTTTTCCTAACATAGTTAGTATTGATAAAATCTTGTTACCTTTGGTTTTATGGCTAATAAAAATGTATTAAATTCGGTTTTATAGTTAATAAAATGATTTTACAAAGTGAATGTTACAAGTCAGATCAACAATAAGCCGAGACAAACATGCAAAATAAGCTACCAACAAAATAAGTTACTTTTACCCCAAAATAAGCACTTATTTCCGAGAAATAAGTCGCGCCAAACATAGCCATTACTTCTTTCTTCCCGCTCTCTTTCTTTTCAAATTTTCCTCCCATATCCAAGCAAGCAAGGGTTATCAGAAGTAATCATAAAAAAGGGCAACAAATATTACTAAAATTATAAATTAAAATAAAGGGTTAACATAACTTTTGGTCCCTGAACTTTCACTCAATTTTGGTTTTGGTCTCAGAACTTTAAAATTTTTTGTTTTGGCCCCTGAACTTTCAGTCAATTTTGGTTTTGATCCCTGAACTTTGAAATTTTTGGTTTTGGTCCCTGAACTTTCAGTCAATTTTGGTCTTGATCCCTGAATTTTCAGTAATTTTGGTATTGGTCCCTCAACTTTAATTTTCTTTTGAAGTTTTTTTAACTGAGGGACCAAGACCAAAATTGATCGAAAATTCAGGGATCAAAAACAAAAATTTTAAAGTTCAGGGACCAAAACCAAAATTGACCGAAAGTTCAGGGATCAAAACCAAAAATGAAGAGAAAGTTCAATCACCAAAAGTTATATTAACCCCTAAAATAAATAACGAAACTAAAAATAAAATACGTTCACCCATGGGCCATATGCGTGGGGATTTGACCATGGCCCACAACCAGAAGTTTTTAGTGAATTATTTTTCACTGATTATAAATGAGGTTTTCATAAAGGCATACATCCAAGCATATTGAACACTGAACTGAATCCGCTGGCGGGAACGTAATCGGCGATTATGGCGTCGTTGACGGAGCTTGACGATGACATGGTTCGCAGCATGTCAATAGGTGCTGTTTTCTCCGACTTTGTAAGTCCCTTCCTCTTCTTCTCTTCAAACAAAAATACGTGTATTTCCATATTTTAACTATATTTCATCAACCTCAGGCTGGCTATGCTATTTTATTTAGATAATTATGCACTTTTGATTGCTTATTTGATCAAGATAGCACTGCAATAGGTTAATTGCGTTCTGCTGGGCCTTGCTCTCTCTGTATTGAGGTGTAATTAGTAATTCGACCTTTTTTTTTGGCATAGCTAGTGGATTGACGGTTTGTCAAGAATTTCTCATCTTAAATGCACAGTGGCAATAGGGTTCTTCGTTCTGGGTAGCTTATGCATCTTTAATTTCTGTGTGATCACCATGCGTTCAGCTCATGTACAGCAATATAAACTATTATCGTAGTAACTTTGGAATTGGTACCCTAACCTTGTTCCTGCCCTCTTATTAGGGAATAGTGGATGACTATACGACATGGATTTATGATTATCTTTTCAGGTTGGGAAGATAAATTCAATTGATTTTCATCGTAAGGATGATTTACTGGTTACAGCCAGTGAAGATGACTCAGTTCGGCTCTATGACATTGCAAATGCTAAGTGAGTTAATCGTTGATTGTTATTGCAATATGTGAATATACTGTGAAATATTAATCTGTAGTGAAAAATCAGTCTCTGGCATGGAGTCATAACAATCTGTCTTTTGTACAATGCTCTAACTGTATGAGAGCTTATATCGTATCTGGTTTGGCCGTGTTCACTCACTACGCACTTTTCAACCATGCTTATCTCATTAATAAGGGGCTTGTCTGCTGAGATGAAAACTGCTGTGTATGATGATTGTTTGATTTTCTCAGATTGAGGTAATTTTTATCTGATTTACACTCTAATTTGTTGTTGAACATCTATATCAAACTTCACAAAGTGGGTATACTAGCTGCTGATGTGATGTGTGCCGCTAATGTTGTTAACTGTTGAGAAACCAGTCTAACGAAGCTCCTAAAGAATTAGGAGTTTAATCTAAGTGGAATTTCTTAAGATTAATGTAGGAAATACCATAAGACTTGGACAATTACAAGTTCTGACTTTCACTGGTAATAAGAAACTATTAATCTTTGGATATTCCCAATTTCATACTCATGTAACTCTTTTGGCAGTCTCTTGTAGCTTTAAGCACCCAGACTGAACCTCATATCTTAATTCAAATGAAAACTCCATTCAGATAAAAACCTCTACTAACACAGAGCATGAGTTTTGACTAGCTATTCAGTGCCTTATTTTGTTATGGAAGAAATATAATTTGTACAGTTACGTCATTCAACGTGATTTATTTAATTTGGACATGGAATCTACAATATATGATTCATTTATATGAGTTACCTGGATGATCTATTAATGAATATTTTTTGTACTTGTATCTATGTACTTGTGCATGCATTAAACATTTTATCATAAATTCCAGGCTGTTGAAGACCACTTATCATAAGAAACATGGTACTGATCGAATTTGTTTTACTCATCACCCAAGCTCTGTTATATGTTCTTCAAAGTACAATTTGGAGTCTACTGGGGGTGAGCTTTTCTGTACGGAATTATGTTTTCAGATTATTTTCAGAGCCTTGTACGAAATATGAGTGCATCTACTGACTCTTTCCCCTAATTATGCTAGAATCGTTGAGGTATTTATCAATGTATGATAACCGATGCCTGCGATACTTCAAAGGCCATAAAGACAGGTTTGGACTTGTTAATATTTAATGCTTCATATGTTTTTCTGATGATATGGTTAGTGTTCTTGGTCTCTCGCAATTATCGTAGAAAGGTTTTTGAAAGGTTGTAAAATGGGCAGGTTTCTATATTTATTTTATATAAATGAAAATCTGTGGAAACCAAGTATTGTATAAGGAAACTTTCAAATAAAAAGTATTCAAAATCCTATCAAAGCTATGCAATAGAAAATGTTGTTGAAATCATCAAAGATTGATGCATTTTAAGTTATACTGCTTGGCCCTATACAGATGCATTGTTCAGTCAGACACAAAATATAAGGCGCGTTAATCTTTTTGTGGATGAGATGAAAGGGTTCTAGAATCGGGGAGTTGGGGGGGGGGGGACTTTTTTGTCAGAGTTAAGCATTTCATTAAAGTTATCTTGTATAATTTTTAGTTTTTTATTAGGTCACTTCATAACAATTTTAGTTTTATGGTTTTGCACTGTAGGAGTATTATATGCCAATTCATATCAGTTCCTATATATGCTCGGTTGTGATGGTGGTTGTGTTCTGTAATTTGTTTCGTAGGGTTGTTTCGCTTTGCATGTCTCCTATCAATGATAGCTTCATGTCAGGTTCTCTAGACCACAGTGTCAGAATATGGGATCTCCGAGTAAATGCCTGCCAGGTTGGTTTTTTATTTTTCAATGTGATCAATCGTTAACATTCATTGTATAAATAAAGGAATACCAAGAAAATAAAGCCAAACATACATGCAATCCAGTCTGCCTTCAGCTTCCTCCATCCTCACAAAGAGAAAAGGAGAAGTAGACAACTTACCCATGAATTATCGAAATCACTTAGCCATGACTCATGAGGCTGATATGCTTGTCTTTTGAGTTTGGCTAAAAAGCCTGGTCTAAACTAAGATGACATTCTGAAACAATTGAACTTGAAAAATGTAGATATTGCATCTGAGATAAATTGAAAAGAGAAAAGCAAAATTATGATGATGCTCACCCATAGTTTTCAGGGAATCTTACGTTTACGTGGTAGACCTGCTGTCGCATATGACCAACAAGGCCTGGTTTTTGCTGTGGCAATGGAAGGGGGTGCTATCAAATTGTTTGATTCACGTTCCTATGACAAGGTTTTTATCTAAACTTTTAGTCGTTGCTTTCTTTGTTGCCAAATCAATTTCACAAGTACGATATTTTGCTGATGTAGGGTCCCTTTGACACCTTTCTAGTCGGTGGTGATACAGCGGAGGTTTGTGATATCAAATTTAGCAATGATGGCAAATCAATGCTTCTGACCACAACAAACAACAATATTTATGTTCTTGATGCATATGCAGGAGATAAGGTTAGATTTTCGAGTTAACTTTATTGAAGCATGTACAGTTGCTTGATTTCGGTATAGATTTCAAAATAGACTTGTCTTTCATCTCGTGTCATTTCAGATACAACTTTGTGCAGGATCTTTTTCATGCAACTCGTGTTTGGCCAAAACACAAACCAGCTAATTGTTTTAGAATTTCTTGTGCAGCGCTGCGGATTTAGTTTAGATCCATCTCCAGGTGCAAAAATAGAGGCTACATTTACACCAGATGGGAAATACATGTTGGCAGGTATTCCATTTATTCTGTTGTTTCCTTCTTAAATACTCTTCCTTTCACGGCACCTCTCATCTCACACTCAGGAGCTGATAAGCACACCATTGGCATTGTAGGCTCCACTTTCATATCTTTTTAATTCACGTATAATGATCTAAAGAGATCTCCAAAAGTTGATTCGTGAAGAGTTTTCCCTCTGATGTAGCTTTGAATTTTAGAATTAAACTTGGTTTTTGCATGTGTTAGGCTCAGGTGGCGGAACCATTCATGCGTGGAGTATCGACATGAAAAATGAGGCAAGTGTATTTAATTATAGTGAATTGTTCGAAACAGATGTGCTGACCCAAAAAATAAAAAAAAAAGATATTAAAACCATAAGCCCCTATAATGCAAGGACCTCTGATAAGGGAACTTGGATTTTGTTTGTTCTGTTTAATAGCTTAGTGCTGGTATATTCTCCAGTGAGCTGTCCTTCTCTGGCCATGACATTCTAGCGTAACAAATTGGC
Organism: Mimosa bimucronata; assembly: GCA_037074515.1. Classification (NCBI taxonomy): domain Eukaryota; kingdom Viridiplantae; phylum Streptophyta; class Magnoliopsida; order Fabales; family Fabaceae; genus Mimosa; species Mimosa bimucronata. The sequence continues at coordinate 5,437,865 of CM073437.1, forward strand.
CTCACTGCTATTTTGTATAGTGTGTTCTGTTTGTTTCTGCGGAAAAAATGAGACACGGGTGTTTTTTTTCTGAGCAGGTGGCATGTTGGAGCAGCCATATTGGCGTTGCTTCGTGCCTGAAGTGGGCCCCTCGCCGAGCCATGTTCGCTGCAGCTTCTTCCGTCCTTACCTTTTGGATTCCCGACGATTCTAAACTGAGAGCCGATTCCAGGGGCCAGGACGCCGAAGCTGGACCTCAAACTCAGCCGCTTGGGCATTAAAACTCAATCCTACCTTTTCTTCTTCTTGTTGTAACACAATTTTTGGTCAGGAAACTTTAGTTCTTGTCGTATCTGAGAGCTTCTGTAAAACTTGTGCTTGCTTTAGCAGGCTCGTTTTGCTTCAATAGAATGCAATTCCTTAGTCATTACCTAATCTTCGTTGAGCATACATTAACATAAATGTGCTTTAAGCAGCTGAGTATTCATTGATTTTCGCTACTTCAAATGTTTCTGTGACATTCAAAGGCAAATTTCCGTCTCCGGACCTGGTAACCGGAAAAAGAGACCGACTCTGTTCTTATCAAGACTGATCAGACCAGATTACCAAATTCCAAACGGGGATTCTTTTATTTCATCAGGGGAATGACGAGAGCAAAACTAGGCCTGGTGACGAAACAAGAGACTAATGCAAGAAGCAACAACATAGGGTTGGTCTCAATGGAAGGGGCTTCTTGAAGCCCGAGAGATGAGAGATTAGTCTTTGTGGGGCTACTTTGATATTTACCCGGGGGGGGGGGGGGGGGAGACCAGGATATGACATTGATGTAACTTCGGGGAGTGGGGAAGAGAAGAGAGATAGAGAGCAATATATATAACATTAATGTAGATAGAATAAGAAATACAGATACAGGACACAAACCATCTACAGAGAGTACTTGCACATAACTTAGAGACGACAAGCACACGACCATACGATTTTACAAAGAGACGTAGCAAGATCACAAAAGACCCTCAAGCGCACAAAAGACGCATTATTACACCTAGCTATTTCCCACGTAAATCCCTTACACAACTAAAAACCCTGGAAACCAACCACCACCATGCATGGCACAACAACACTATATTTTATATTTACGATGATGACCTCTTCACGTCATGTGCCTTGCTCTGTATATCCTGCCCAAACTCCTTCGTCTTCTGCCCGACCTGCCCCGCCACGTCCGCCATGCGCCGCTTCGCCGCGTCCAGCTGCTCCGGCAACGTCCCCTGCGTCTGCCTTATATAATTCATCACCCACGAGAACGCCGACAACGCCGTCAGAGCGCAAGCTCCCGACGTCAAGAACCCGGCCACCGCCAGACCGATCACCATCGTCGCCGGAACTATCACCGGGCTAAACAGGATGAACAGTGGCACCGTCACCGCCAGCCCCAACAGTGTCCCCATCAGTGTGAAACCGGCCAGCATCAGAAGGGTCCCACCGATCGGAACTCCGGCGAGAATCGCTATCATCTGAGAGGTGGACGGGCCTTTCTCCGGGAAGAGGCCGCCGCCGCCGCCGTCAAAACGGTATTGTGGGTTGATACCACCACCTTCATGACGAGTGATGACGTCATGGCGTGTTGCTGTTGTTGGGTGGACATGGATTTGTGTGGAACGATCCGACGACATGGTTTGGAATTGAATGATATGAGAGTGAGGAGTTTCAGAGGAAGGTGTGATTGAAGTGTGTGAGGAGTGGGATTGTGTGAGTTTTCTTATAATGGAAGGTGGGGAAGCAGAAGGGTGACACGTATGCGAGGGATGGTGAGTAAGAGGGTTTGCATGAGGAACAAGTATCAGTGTTGGTGTGCTTAGGATTGGAAAAATGAGTGAGTGATTATTAATTAAATGGAGGAAATAAATTTTGAGACTTTAGATAGATTGGCTTTTTGCGAACAGGGGCCGAGATACGAAGGTTTTGCCACATTACTGGTGTTGTTCTGCAATATTGCTGTGCTGTGAGCACTGCATGCATACAGCTGCTATATTTTATGCGCGTCTTTATGTTGTGCTCTTAAATAGCCTCCCCTTTCTCTTTTCACTCCCTGTAACCTGTATCACTGGCCCGTTCATAAAGATGTTTATTCACCGGTCCCAAAATAAAATACTCTCACTCCCTCCCTAATATAACACTTAGCTCACTCTGTTTGGATTTTCTTTTTGGAATGATTTTTTTTAAGATTAAGGTAGCAAAATCTTTTATATATATATTTATATATATCAATCGGCAATCGACGCATTTCTTGGATACAACAGGTCCCCGAGCAACCTGCTACTCAAGTTTTTCCTCTCCCTACATAAGTGTTTCTTCTATAATTTGAACCTGAAACCTCAAGGATTCTAGTGGGGCCTTACACTGCTAGACTAACTATGTGTTAGTTAAGGTAACAAAATCTTAGTTAATCATAACATATATGAAATATTATTAGATTATGTATCACTCCATTCGATCCTAAATATAAGACTTATTTAACGAGTTGGTGTTGGTCCTAAATATATGATCTAATTATAATTTTTGTCAACTTTTTTTCAAATTATCCTTATTGGTGCTCCTCTAACAATAATCAAGTAACTGATGTGGAAGGGAATAAGAGAAAATGATTCTAGTGTTTAAGAAAATACACACCATACTAATTTACATAACAAACATCATTAATTTAATTAAATTAGTTAAATAAGTCCTATAATTAGAACCAAAGAGGGTAATTTATAAGTCTAACAAACTAGTTTAAAAAAATTTAGTAAATCAATTTATAAGTAATTAATTTAACTTTATTATGATTTTCCACACAAAAAAAACCAATTAGATCCTATGGTAGTTATATTTAAGACCGAGGGAAGCAATAAAATCTTTTTGTTCTATAGTCTTGGATTAGTTGTAATTCACCTCTATGCTCTATAATTTGATTGGATATAGTTCAATTTATATAGTTTTTATCTAAGTGATTTAGGCCTGAACTTTCCCTATAGTTTTGTTTTGGCATGGTTGTCACACTAGTCAAATTTCAGAGACTAAATTATAAGTTAAACAACTAAGTTGTACTGAGCACAGGACTATAGCCAACAGAAGATTAATCTTACATAATAAAAATACTGTTTGTCAAGTGGATATTAATATCAATAGGAACCATCGAACCGTATAAAAGGCTTATGTCAGTAAAAACAGAGAGACGGTGTGACTCTTTTATCGTGGTTTGGGTCTCACTGCGGTGGATTGCATTTTTAATGGGATTTTTCTGGGTAGCCTGTATGACAAAAATTGTCAAACTAAACGGGCCTTTCGATTTAAACACTTTTTGGAGCCCAACCCAACTAAGTCCCAAAAATTTATATATATATATTTTTTTTTTGACCTTTCCCAAAAATTTATATTTAGACATCACAGTTGTGAGTTGTGACATGAATCGAGGATGGGAGTAATAATATACATGGGGACAGTAGTACCCACTACACAGAATATTCCCAAAAATAATCGTACCAACGTACTAGGCAGAGTTCAGACTACAGGAGTTTCACTGAATGGGTGAATAATAATAATAAAAAAAAAATCTCTGAGTAATGTGTCCTATCACTATCAGTGCTTTTTTTATGCGCATATTTATCCAGTGATATTTTAATTTTCATATAGAGGGTGTCTAACTTAAATTTTTTTAAATCAAATGAACAGTTGAAAACATGCCAAAACACTCTCATTCTCATGGCGAATGAAGAAAACAATAAGAGAAATTGAAAATAAATAAATTTGATTCTATCATTAGTTAATAATAAAAATGGGGGAGAGTGGTGGGGGTGAGTGGTAAAACAGGAAGAATATGAATAATGTATCATCTTGTCAGGATCAGACAATGGGACCCTTGAAGATCAAAATCATCATAGGACTAACAGTGGGATCCCAAACAAAGTCGGCAGGATCCACAAAAATACCAAAAGAACGATAATGAAATATGGAGAGTAAATTAGCAGTGTGGAAATCAGCAAAAGAAAAAGAAAGAGGAGAGAATAAGAATAAACCTAAGGCTATGTGTCTATGACGTGAGGGAAATATTGGAATGTGGCACGTCCATGAAAGACTTTAGGTAAGGCCGTAAGGGGGGCCGGGCATGTGCCTGCAGCTGCAAACCCTTACTTCTGGGCTTTAATCCTGTCTCTGTCTCGTCAATCACTCACACACGTATTAGTTATTACCTCCTCCTTACTCATTCATTACCTTACCTTCTTTGGGCGGTTCGTGGTGGCCCATTCATTTCATCATTTTCTAACTCTCTTGTCTACGTATGTCCTTCTCCATCAAACCCATTCAACTTCTACCACACGTATATATTATTCACTATCACCTCTTCATCTCTTCAATGGTGCCGTCTCTCAGTTCTTTTTGCTACGTTGTCCTTCTAATTTCTGTGTATACATTCATTTGCTGACTTTATGATCATTAATGTTTTTTCACATTAGTGATCTAAGGTTTTCATCTCTGTTCGGAAACACGGTGCAAAAGTGGAAAGCGCGTGCCAATAATTTAATAGCCTAATGGTAGAAAATTCCTCTGTTAAGTATAGGCAATCTCACTTGTAACATGAGGAATATTTTATTAGTACCCATATCATCTGATTCAACAACAAAATGAAGAGCTTGAAAGCGTGTTAGCCTAATTCTTCCTCAACTTCATAAGAAACATATAAGATGGAAGAAAAATTAGGGGAGATGGAGAAGAAAGTGCGGCGTTATATGCGCATCATGCTGATAACCTGTCGTAATATTTATAGGACTTAGAGAGATTATTTACCCCTCCTTATTAGATCACATGGGTGAACAGGACAATATCCTTTTCATGAATAATCCCCTCGTGCATTTCCTCCAATCTGAATCACTAGGTGCTGTTTTGTCACCGAGAGACATGACACGCGCAAATGTTTTTGTTCAACCATATATAATCTCCCAAAGCAATCTTCTTCAAACACAGATACCAAAGAATTTTTATATTTTACATAATATATGTATAATATATAGAGATCCAAAGAGAAAATTTCAGTAAAGGACCACTGTAGACAATTAATGTAAAAGAAAGACCAAAACTTTCTGAAATTTCACTGCAAGACCTAGGTCCTTAAATGAAAAAAAAATTGTTGTGTGAAAAGACCAAAAAGCCCCTGTGGAAAAGAGGAATTTATTTCACTGCGCACCCCTGTGGAAAAGTACACTGAGCTGACACACGTACTTTGAGCTGACACAACATACTGCTTGTGCATATGACAATTTCCTTGTGCATATCGACATTTCCTTGTGCGAGGCCTGGACATAGCACGTTATAAGGCCAATTTATTACTCATTGTTCATATGACGATTTCCTTGTACATATTGACATTTTCTTGTGCATATGGCAATTTCCTTGTACGTGGCGTGGACATAGCACGTTATAAGGGACTTTATTACTGCTTGTGCATATGGCCATTTCCTTGTGCATATTCATATTTCCTTGTGCGAGGCCTGGACATAGCACGTTATATGGCCAATTATTACTCCTTGTTCATATGACGATTTCCTTGTGCATATGGCCATGTCCTTGTGCTATGTCCAGAAATAATAAAGTCTCTTATAACGTGCTATGTCCACGTCAAGCACAAGGAAGTGACCATATGCACAAGGAAATGGCCATATGAACAAGGAGTAATAAATTGGCCTTATAACGTACTATGTCCAGGCCTCGCACAAGGAAATATGAATATGCACAAGGAAATATCGATATGCATAAGGAAATTGCCATATGCACAAGCAGTAATAAAGTCCCTTATAACGTGTTATGTCCACGCCACGCACAAGGAAATGGCCATATGCACAGAGAAATGTCAATATGCACAAGGAAATCGTCATATGAACAATGAGTAATAAATTGGCATTATAACGTGTTATGTCCAGGCCTCACACAAGAAAATATGAATATGCAGCAAGAAATGGTTATATGCACAAGCAGTAATAAAGTCCCTTATAACGTGCTATGTCCACGCCACGCACAAGGAAATAGCCATATGCACAAAGAAATGTCAATATGCACAAGGAAATCGTCATATGAACAAGGAGTAATAAATTTGCCTTATAACGTGCTATATCCAGGCCTCGCACAAGAAAATATGAATATGCACAAAGAAATGGCCATATACACAAGCAGTAATAAAGTCCCATATGCACAAACAGTAATAAAGTCCCTTATAACGTGCTATGTCCACACCACTCACAAGGAAATGGCCATATCCACAAGGAAATATCAATATGCACAAAGAAATTGTCATATGAACAATGAGTAATAAATTGGCCTTATAACGTGCTATGTCCAGGCCTCGCACAAGGAAATATGAATATGCACAAGGAAATGTCGATATGCACAAGGAAATGACCATATGCACAAGCAGTAATAAAGTCCCTTATAATGTGCTATGTCCACGCCACGTACAAGAAAATGTCAATATGCACAAGGAAATCGTCATATGAACAATAATTTATAAATTGGCCTTATAACGTGCTATATCCAGGCCTCGCACAAGGAAATATGAATATGCACAAGGAAATGTCGATATGCACAAGGAAATCGTCATATGCACAAGCAGTACGTTGTGTCAGCTCAAAATACGTGTGTCAGCTCAGTGTACTTTTCCACAGGGGGTGCGCAGTGAAATAAATTTCTCTTTTTCACAAGAGCTTTTTGGTCTTTTTACACAACAATTTTTTTTCATTTAAGGACCTAGGTCCTGTAGTTAAATTTCATAAAGTTTTGATCATTCTTTTACATTAATTGTCTACAGTGGTCCCTTACTGAAATTTTCCCATCCGAAAAGAAGAAGATAAGTCAATAATCACAGCACTGCTCTTCCTTTGACCAGCTGCACAAATATGTGTGGTGTCTATATATAGGAGTATAATGAGAAAACAGTAAGAAAAGGTGGCTAGGATATGTTGGAGTCAATTAATTGTTCACACTGTATAGTTATATACAAAGATTGTGACTTCCAAGTTCCAACTTGCTTGTATTCTATTTAGTCTATTTTATTGTTCAACGACCTTATATAATCTCCCAAAGCAATCCTAGCTTCTTCAAACCGAGTACTGCATTATTAACTAAATTTTGTACGCCGCTTACGTGCCTCAACTTGTACAGTACACACCCAGATTATATTATTATATTACATGCAATAATTAAGGTACATTTATAGTAAATTAATTGGTTACAAGCATGCATGTTACGCGGTTTCATGGAAGCAATGCCATTGGATGCATATATCACATAGTATATACCACTATAACCAAATAATAATATCCAGAATGGACCAGTTATATACATACATACATATATATGTATAAATATTATAAGGTTCTGATTAGATGGTGACCTCGCAATTTATTAAGGCATCAAGTATGCTTGGGCCACTTGAATATGCTATAAGTGTAAGTCGCATTATATATAAATAAAATATAATTCCTCGATGGGGTTTTCATTTTTAAGCTTGCAAAGACAAAGTTCAGCTGCATTATGAGATACTCCACGATATGTGCTCTATTATATATATACACATATATATACACAATAGTGGGGGCTTTTTATTTACACAACAACAATAATTACAATATATATACATATGAGAATAACAGAATACCTAGCTAACTTCATCCCATATACACACCCAAACCCATTTGAACAAATACAAAGAAACCATATATATAGATGGATACAACTCGATTTAATAGGAGTTGAGACTATAGTTACGTGTAGATTAATTGCCCCTATCCCCTCAATCAATGAGATAAATATATAATAATAATTAAGGAATATAATGCAAAAAAAAAAAAAAAACCTCTTTCAAACTTTAGTCACTTGCAGATAACATTTTCAAACTTTCAAAATCAGGAAAATAAATTCACCGATTTTTACACTAGGACCTGATGAGATCAGTCGTATATCTTGGATTCTTCTATCTAGCTAGCTAAAAGCACATGGCATGGCATATGGAACAAGGCTAATCATCTAATAAGGTATTGCCACATCAATTCCAGGACATTTTTTTTGAAAAATGATGAAAGACTGAAACCTACTGATCGAAGATCACACATCATATTCCGAAATAATCTAAAAAGTTTATTTGCAAGTGACTTAAAACTTGAAAGGTTTACTTATTCTGGTTAATATGCAACTTTACCCCACAAGTAACCACTCAAAAGAGTTTTTTATGAGCAAATTTTACCCTGAAAAATAGTAAGAGAGGAGCAAATTTGTCACAACCAAATTCGGGTCACAACCGTTATAATACTAATGTTGATCGTTAAATTTTTAACGGCAAGACAAAATTATTCCTCAAAACACTTCCAGATACCCATCGCTTTTAAATGATTACTTTCTGGGTGAAATTGCACCTTAACCCTAATATTAATGATATGATTTCACTCTAACTAGTAATTATTCCAAGGAGAAGGATAATAATAGTCTGAAGGAGATTGTTGACCAAGAGACGTAGTAGAACTAGAACCACCCACTCCTTGATTTCCAGAACTTTGACCAGAAGAAGGCAAGTCATTATTATTATTATTATTGCAGGTATAGCGAATCAAATCAGCATTAGTGGCATCAAGTTCTTTTTGAAGCCTAATCACTTGCCTCTGGAGCACAGAAATGGCCCCTACACAGCCATACACAGGATCCTTAATCCTTGCTTCAGCTTCATAAGCCAGAGAATTCACAGCATCCTCTCTCTGATGTGGCTGCACTTCGTTTAGCAGCTTGCTTACATTGCTGGCTCCGAATATTTTGTGCACATTTGCAAACTTTTGAGGTTCCTCTGGTGGGAAATATGGCGCGAATATGCAATCTGGCATGCATTTCCTCCTTAGAAACTTGCACGCGGCACATGGAGAATTTGAGTAGCTCGAAGAAGAAGCCATTTATTAGTTATTTTCCTTTTCTGCAATCTAAATAGCCAGTTAATCAAACATTAACAACTCATTATACAAAACTCATTTTTCAATAATCATAATATAAGCAAGGAAATCACACACACACACACACATTGTGGTTTAGAATACAAAGTACGTTATGAGGCAGCTCATTATTATTCTAAGTATGTATGGTCAATGATGATATAAGTATACAAAGAATGAAATTCTTCATGCACAAAGACAACTCTAGGGTTGGGGGAGACAGGAAAACTTTATATTAGTTGCATTATGGGACACTGTCTGCTTCTTTTCAAAAAAAATTTCTTGTTTTCACTTTTTGTGCATACCAATGCAGCGACTTTAATTTCTTGACTCCGTGTGTTGTATACTACTATTCATTGATTCTCAGAGTATTCTTCCCCAGAATCATTTCTTTCTTTCTTGTTTTGGAGAGAGAACATAAGAGAGGAAAAAAGCCAAGTACAGTATATGATTCCTTCTCACTTTGGGGTTTATGTCTTCCTTCACTATCTCTCACTTATTATACCTCCTATAGCTAGCTAGGACGTCAATATATAGCTAGCCTTGGTTGGCCAACTCAATTATATGTGTGCGTTTGTTGAATGACCCATACAGACATATGTGTATATATGCACAAGTTTTTTAAAATTTCAAAACCTGTTAGAGTGGAATTACTTCCAGGTTTAATTGATCCGTATACTTGAAATTAGACTACTGAAGAACAAAAGCCCAGTATCAAAACATCAATTAAACACCATTTGATCAGTAGAAGAATTATATAAATAGAACTGCAAAATATATATAACAGAAATGGAAGAAACAGAAATCAAAAGTATACCTTTGATAATTAGGGTTATTTGGACAAGCTAGAGGTGGCAGGATACTGTGAATTGTTATCCTTTGTTTCCCCTTGTTGGATAGATGCAGGCTTTGTAGCTAACTAGCTAGCTAGCAAGATGGATCTATCTAAGATTTAATCAAGTGTTTGATGAAGCGAATATACAGAGAGCTAGAGAGGATTATTGTTGAAGAATTATAGTAATTTGATGTGAGAGGTTGGGGAAGAAGCAGGGAAAAAACCCTAGTTAGTTAGTTGGAAGACAAGATGAGAGAAACCCGCAAGTATACAGTGACATTGATGAGAGGGAGGCAAAGAGCATTTTTTTTTTTTCATTTGAGAGATGAAGGGGGAAAAGAAAGCTAAAGACAAGTGCCATAAATGGGCTGTGTAAAAAAAGATGACTACGACTCAACCTTTTATAATAATTTCAAACACTGTTCGCCAACATTATATTGCCCAACAAGCACCTTCATCTATTAAATTGTATTATTATTCCCTCCGCTCACATATTTATACATAAATACCTGCTTTTGTAATAATTAATGATTAATTAGATGTGCACATGTTTATTAATTTCCACCCTAAACCGAAACGGTTTTTGCCTCTCTCTGTGTGTTGCTTTCTCCTCATTATTATTCGGTAGTGATCTCCATCCATATATATTTAATTTACTTCCCATCATCAGCTGGCCTAATTCTTTCTCTGGTTTAATCTGTAATTGTTTTATAGTAGTCACCAAGTGTTTACATATGTGCGCGCGCGCGCGAAGAAAGAGATATTCACTTGTATATACTGTTGATCTGAGGTTGTGATATATATATATATATATATCGCTATATATAGCTATAGTCTGCCTTCCTTGTTAAAGTGAAGACATGATATTCACAATGTATGAGAAAAAGAAAAAAGCGAATAATTGAGCAAGGAGCTTGGTACTTTTGCTGTAGAATATGTGACTGCTATATTTTATGGATATATACATATATATATTTATATATATATGTTGAAGCTAGCTAGCTTGTTAAAATATAGGGTAACGCTCCTGCACAGAACTATTCACAATGAACATATTAAAAAGCTTCTTTAACATATTCCAATATACACTAGACATTTCGAACTGTGCGAAACGTGAAGTCATAGTTCTTCAGTCTTCACCACAAACATTATAAATTAAAACATGGACAAACAAGAACTTCTGATGGAAACCCAAAACAAGCATGAGAATCCAAAGAAATTGAAAAAAGTTATTAATTATATATGTAAGTATGAGACACACAGCACAAAGAATATATATGTGTTCATTTAGGTTCTTCCCCTTCGAGCGGTCCTTCTTTTTGTAGGCCACACTTATGAGGATTCATTCCAATAAAAAAGATGCAATGATATCAATGCAAATCTCTGTGCTCTCAACGAAGCTTCACTACTGCACACTGTTTATCTACTCTATTATTAGCTTCCATCAAATATTCCCCATACCTTCATTATGCTTTGAATAATATATATGCACCATTATTCTATTAAAAAGATATTATGTTTTGGGGAAAAAAAATGACACAGAAAGTGAAGAGTTTTCCGATAAATGCATATATATGCATGGGACCTTATTTGGATTAATTTAAAAGCATTGTAGAATTAGGTGCTGTCAGAGAATTTAGTTTGGAAATTATTTATTATGATATTTTAATACTTATATGCTCGTGCGTGCATATATATTTATATATATATATATATATATATATATTTAACTTGTTAAAGAAATCATTCTCATATTCTTATTAAAAATGCGCATTCTTGAATTTTTTGATGATAACAAAGTATCATAAATATGGTATCAATAAAACCATATTAACATATAGCAAGGTTTTTTCAATTTCATTAATGGAGCTATATATACTTAAATTAATTCATACTACTTAAGGTCATTCCATTTTATTTAACCCAAACATGCATAAATTTACTCTTTAGCTTCCATCATGTTGGTTGATCACTATATAATCACAGATTAATTCCTGCAAAGTCATAAAATCAGCTGAATAATTCGATTCTGAGTCTAACACAGGCCCATATGTATGGGTTCGATAACTTTCTCTTTTTTATTTCAATAACTAATAAATAATTAGCACACGAAAAAGAGCAAATGGGTACCCAGGATTGCTTCTTGTGCTCATAGCGCTATCAGGTTTCTTATTTGGGATTAATTGAACAAATTAAAGCAGCATGCTTTATTGCAACAAACCTTCAAAAGTATACATATTATGTTCCTCTCTTTTCCCACTTTTCCATTCTTTTTCTTGTGGAAGGGGTTAGAAAAGGACCCATAATATGACTTAACTCTGCCGAAAGGCCAAAAGGGCATTAATCAAGTTTATCCTATAGCATGCATAGAGAAGAAATTGATTTAAAGGATTTGATACTTGATGGATTTGAGAGCTGTCTCACTTGAACTATATATGTGTGTATATTTCTTTCAGTCTTAATTATAAGATCAAGTAGACTTTTTTTAAGAAATGAATGATGCAAAATAATTCACTTTAAATTGTTTGTATTTTCTTTTTTCCTCATAACTGATTTATTTTACTTATAAACTAACCTTTAATCTAATTACATGTAGTATATGTTATAATTTAGTGGTCTAACTCGCTTCCTTAACCTCTACACACAAAAAATCAACTTGATCTTATAATTTGAAGCGGGGGAATATATATTAACAATCACTAGTCACTAGTTGATTGTATCTTATGTATAGCTTCATTATATTATGACCACATCACCACATTGTGATCACTCCCTCAACTAAACAATTTTTTAATTAATTTGTATGCCACTCATTATTGATGCTGTTAGTTATGAAGCACATACATGTCGATGTTTATATATATTAATGATTGTGGAATTAATACCCCTGTTAAATAATAGATACATGCGATCTACCTTTTCAATTTATCAATTTTTGTATTGCATCATCCCTCTGTCCCGGACTGGTTTTCATGGTTTGGAAGGGAAAACAAATTAAAAACTGCAAAAGAGATTCTCATCATATCTCAGTAGACTTGGTATGTGCATATGCCAAGACATTCAATGAATTTATCTAGCATTCATAGTTGTTGTTATTCTGATGCCAATAAATTATTCAAATACATGATGAGCACATCAATATTAAGCTATTGAATCAGGACCAATCATTGAATTGATTGGACACTAATATAAGAGTCAGCAATCTAATAATATTGAATTCGTGTAAACCCAATCATAATTAAAATGTGTAAAGATATTCACATATATCTATATATATATATATATATTAATTATTAAAATAACAATATTTAAATAAAAAAATATGCAATAATATAATATTCATACATAAAAAGAGCAATATTTAAATAAAAACATAAAAAATCACTAGTAAATGAAACATTAAATTAAAAATTTAACAAAACATAGCAATGAAGTATAAATCTAACGGATTATAATGAGATTTTTTTTTTTCTTTTAAGCTTAAAAACTAGATCATTCCCAAATTCTTTAATGGAGGAAGAAAAAACATGAAACCCATTCATAAAGAAAAACTCTTGATTAATTACGGGGAAAAAAAAAGAGAAACTCTTGATTGAATTGGTTATGGGACTGCTTTATTAGCTCATTGTCTGACTAACGTAACTGACCCTAGTCGAGTTTTAATTACACACCACAAAACGTTACCACTTTGGCTTTTGAGGAAGTGGAGAGGGAGGATCAGGCCAATATATAAGAGATGTAAGAAAAGGAAGATGCTTCCGAAATAATCGAATACTACATATATGCACTTAGTTTATTAGTATTTCTCGAAAGATATGATTAATAAAAATGTGGATGGCTGGCTTCTTAGTGCATGCTTGTCAGAATTATGCAAGCAGATGTTTAGTGAGTTGGATTAGAAGGATCATTCGCGAAAGGTTTAATAAAAAAGGGTAAGAGTGGTTTTTCCCTTTTCTGTGAACGAGGAATAAAATAAGTCATTGAATATGGCCTTAATGATTAGAGAGGCACAATTATTGGTTGATTTGAGAACTATTGATATATCACGCTTATTCGAATGCTTATTGAACTAATTGTCACCTCACATGCATTTTCTGTGGCTAACCATGTATTTGATTCATAAAGAGGATAAAGTATTCTTTTGATTCTTTATATTTGTATTAAGTTTTTTTTTTAGTTATTTAAGATTGAAAAGTACATTTGTTGTCTTTTTTTTGTTAACACCGTTAATTTCATATTTAACAGATAATACCAACTCAACAAATCTAGATGGTGATTTTATGATTAAATGATGATAAAAATATAAGAATTATTATATTAAATCATTAAAATTTAAACATTTTTTTGTTAGTATTCAACTACAAAATTATACTTTAAATTTGTTGAGTCAGTATTTTCTGTTAAATGAAACTAACAATGTTCACAAAAAATGACCAAAAAAACACTTTTCAAATTTAAAGAATTTAAATGAGACTTGATGCAAATATAAAGGATTAAAAGTATACTTTAACCTTTTATAAATAAAAACAAAGTTGGTAATGATCATACTAATTTATGTCATTAACATATTTTTATATGATTATTTAATTATATTAAATTTGAACATTCAAACATGTTAAAACGAACACAAATTTAAAATCCTTTTTTCTATGACCATCGTTTGTTGACATACTATCAACCTATCGATGATGGTAAATTCTTTTCTGCTTATTCGACACTATTAACCAAAATGTGTGTGCATATATGCACATCTGAAGTGAAATATAATAATGTATAAATACACTTAAAAAAATTATTTTACAATTTTTACTTTAATTAATTAATAGTTTGACATCAAATCAACTCAACCTCAAAATGAACTTAGGCTAATTGTATCTTCATGAACACTTCAAGTTGTGAAATCTAGCCCCTTAGCTTTAGTGATCTCATTAAGCCCAGCTCAAATATTTTTTTTAAAAAAAAAAACGAAAAACAGAAAGAAAGCCACTTATTATCGACCCTTTTCACAAATGATTCTTAGTTTATTACTATCGCTTATTACTACTAAAGGAGGTCCTGCACAAGCACGGTTGTTTCCTCTTCAGTGTGTAACTTGTGCATTTTGTTTTGCTTGCTTCACAGTTTTTTTCTAATGAAATGCAAGTTCACCTGGCAAAACAATCACTACAGCCTTGATCAATTAAAACTATTAAATCACCTTTCACATATACACAATTTACCCTTTAAACAGTGGTATAACAAAATCTGACCATGATCCACTTTAGTGAACTCTTTTATATGCTTTACATTTCAAAGGTAATAACCTGCAAAAATTATAACAAATGTGTTAGTATCTCGTCCTTTAAAGTTACAAACTAGAGTTCACGTTAAATGAAGTGCATTTATCTAATAACCCATTCTTTTAAGTGTAGCTGAAAGGCATTAACAACGAATTGAAAAACAATTACTTATTATTGGAACAAAGAATTTAATCCTTAATGTGTAAAGTTCACCAAAGTGTTAGCAGATTCAAAGAGGAAAAAGAATTTTACCTTCATAGGCCATGACCATTCAGTCTTCATCTCACATGTCAGCCGGCAAAATTGAAGCAAAATCCTTCCTAGATGAGTGAGTTACCGTAATTTTCATGAAGCTGCTAAAAAGTAATCTCTGATAGTTCTCTTTATAGAGGATGGGGGATTCAAAACAGAAGACGGGCTCTTTGACGCAGATTCAGGGGTTTTTCCGGATGTACCAAACATGGATAAAGGTTGAATCTTCTGGCCATCAGTTTTATGCATTTTAGGTGGTGTGATAGGCATGTCATAGGTGATTTCATCTGCTGGTTTGTCCAAATTAAAAGCATTGTCGGGACCAGATTTGGAACTCCACTCTTCGTCCTTCATTAAAAGCTTTCTGCATTCTCTGTTAGGCATTGCCATTATCCTCCTCCGGATGGAAGCTGGAGGTTTAGTGCTTGAGAAATTACTGTTATGATCCCAAATCCGAACCTAATACACAATATAGGGAAAACATTTAAAATGTCAAAGTATTTCGAAATAGCATTAGACAAATGCATTTTTACACAGTCCTGAGCTGGAAGGTATCACTATGCAAAAATCCCTGATTTTGTTCAAGAATAACTTAAAAGTAGATGTGTGTGTGTAGATATTGTAATTCTTACTGTGAAATCATCAGAGGAAGTTGCCAATTTACCATCCCCAGCATGACACCTGAGAGGCAAAAGATAATAAATGACTTGGGATTCTCAGAAGGCAAAAGCAGTGCTAACTGCTAAGTTCCAGCATTTACCAATTCACAGCAGTAACTTCCCCATCATGAGTTTTCAAAGTAATAGGTTCCTCTTGAGGCTTGTTGACCTGAATTGAAAAATTTTGGTTAAGGTCATATTCTGAACTTGACCAGCGTGAAGCTAACAATGGCCTACTAGGATTAAGAAACGTAACCTGCCAAACATAGGCATTTCCATCACTTGAACCACTAACAATGTGAGATGCATCAGGACTAATTGCGGACTGCAATTGCACAACCAAATATAAGTCAATGTCAGGGCAGTAACTGAGAGCATTAAGCTTAGATCTAGAACTACATTTCTCACCTTCACAAAGAATGACTCTATTCGACACCCAGAAAACGATCTCACTGGCCCCTTCTCAAGCTGAAGCACGTTATACAAGTATATTCTGGAAGAGGGCCAGAAAAACATAATTTTATATTTTTGCATGTTCATTTATTATATTTTAAATAATTAAGGTTGGAAAAATGCTATCAAAGAAATACCTATTATCCATGCAGGAAGCTGAGAGAAATACTCCACTTCGATCTTGGGACAAGCTAGATATACCATGTAACCTCTCCTGAATGTATGAATACTGTCAATACTCTTTTTTATAGTTTTACAACAGCAATGATAAAAATTCGCTAGAAAATCTGCTTCTTTATTTTCAAAAACCCTGGTGACAGTAAGCGATATGCAGGGCCAGGCCAATAAATTGTTCCACCACAGAACTAAGTTTGTGCTAGATCAAGTATACTACAAAAAATTCACCATTAAAATCTACCACGTAACCTCTTGTTACATATGAAAGGATTAGGTCATCCATGACCCGTGACTTCAAATTTTTCAATCTATAAATATAAACCCAAAATGGGCCAATTTCTAGAATAGTTCAAACCAACCTTTTCTGATGTCTGGAGACGAGGGAATGTCTGGGTGACAGAACACTTCAAGTTTCTGGTATCCCAGAACTTTACAACACTGAAATAAACCGATCACATGCGAAAACCGGGCGTTAATTTATTAGCATCAATAAATGGCAAGAAAATGCAACACAAACTTCAATGGATGCTTTCAACTAACCTATCAACCGCCCCAGCAGTAGCTATGGAAACTTGATCCTTGAGATAAAGAACTGATGTAATGCTCATGGAAGCAGCCTGGATAATAGGACTTGTTAGGAAAGTTCGTGTTGAAAAGTATATAGAATTTACAATATTAGCTGCAAACCTTGCCCCTTCTGACTCGTTTTGCTTGGGATGAAAGATGTGCTCCTTTGACTTCAGCAGTTGAACTAGTGCCGCAACCGCAAGTACAAAGAATTAAGAAGAAACGAAACAAATTACAATTAAAATAAATTTTCAGAAGATATCAAAGACGACTCCTGGAGATTTGAAACATGAAATCAAAAGTTACCATATGCTGGGCTCCCCGCGCCTGCTTTTGGGTGTTGAATTACATCTTAAATCCCAAAGATTAAAGGATCCATCTCTTGAACCAGAGACAACAATATCTAAAAATTTAAAGAAGGAAAAAGAAACACTTATTGTGACATACATTTTCTATTAGCAATTGAAGATCTAGAGTTTTAGAAAAACAGTAAAATAAATAGCATAATGATTTCGTATATTACCAGCATTAGTTGGATGTGAACACATAGATTTTACACTTCCCCTATGTCCCGTCAAGACTCCTATGCATTTCTTTTCTTGCACGTCCCATAACTTCATCTGCAAGTACAGACCGTGAGAACATTAAGGGTCATTCTCCAAACGGGACGGGGCCAAGCTTTTAGGTTGTTTAAGTAGGTTGGGTGACAGATCGGCCATAGGAGTACAAGACTACATTGACTTTGACAAAGGTTACTGGTTAGACTCTATTATAACAGACTTGAGAAGTAGCAGGTCTTCTGATAGTGTATAATCGCAACTCTTATTGATGGCATGTAAAAATGGTCAGACACATAAATTGACTTGATTTAAATTATATCCAGCACATTAGTTAGTCGATAATGTAAAAAAAAAAAAAAAGAAACAAGATCAGCGCGACATGCAGCTCGATAAAGCCATGACTTTCAAACTTCAAGCCATAATTTTCATCAGTTGAGCAGATTTTGTTTAATCAGAAGAAAATACATTCGACAGAAAACATTGAATGCTGGATACTCAGGATGGCCTATGAAAAAGCCAACTATTGTCCTGGGTATGAAAAAACGGCGTGTTTTTTTAAACTTAACGTCCATCAACTAAGAATGGCTATAATAAATTGAGACTCAGCCACAGCAGGACGCTAATTCAGATACTTTCATTAAACTAAACGGCATAGCAACTTACAGTTTGATCACCGGAAGCTGTGAGAATCTGGGCATCTTCCTGCAAAAAATTGTTAAGAAAGTATATTAAAAGCTTAAAAAAAACCATTTTTGAATTCGTGCTCATCTTTTTTGTTTAATTGGCGACTAATAGCTGCTATGGCGTGCATAAAGAAACCATATCTCCATCATTGAGGATGACACTCCTATATAAATGATAGAACATAGTTTTTCTCTAATTACATACATTTTAAATTAATACCATGAACCTCTAATGTGCAAGAGGTCAACAACAGAGAATCAAGTTGAAATGACAAAGTGCATTTAACAAATTACCTTAATCCAACAGATGTCAAAAACAGCATTATGATGGGCAACCCAATCGCAAATCTTTGCTTTCTCTGCAATGCAATGCAGGGTAAGGTTCATATGAGTAATTACCCTCGAGTTTCCTTGTTTGTTAAAAAATAATAATTTACATAGAGACAAAAAGAAAAAAGAAGGGAACCTGCATTTTCTTGGTAAGATGAGGAAGGAGAAAACTTGTGGCGAGTGTTAAACAGATTAACATAACCATCCTCATCCGCCAAAGCAAGTATATGGGAGTTTTTGGACGTCTGCGAAAATTCAGGGTTCCTCATACAATATTACAACATTAAAAACAAAGATCGACAAACGAAATCAAGCTCCAGCAATATTCAAGTACCTTGCAGAATGAGACAGCCAAAGGAGGAGTCCCGCCGCCATTGTGCTCCACAGCCATTACCCCAATTTCGGAGAAGTTCGATGTAATCCCATCCATGTAAGCTCGTTTTCGAACTGAAGACCAAACCCAAAATTCAAGAAGTCAACCGATCAAAACACAGTCATTGATACGGATAAAAAAAAAATGATATAGATGATGAAGATAAGGATCTAACCTCTAAAGCCATTCAGCTCTCTTGACGCGATGTAGCGAACTATGGATTGATCTGTAGAAGTGTCCATATCAGTGGAGTGAACTGAAAATGAGTAGAAGATGGAGAAAGAAGAATGTATTGAAATTTAGAAAGGCGATTTGAAAATGAGAATGGAATTTATTGAGTGCATTTGGGCGCCATGATGTTTACCTCAGCTGGCGGGAACTTCAATTTAACGTTCCATGATTTTTCAGTTTCGACGTTCCTTTAATTTTTTTTCCCGGCTAAAATGAATGAGCCCAAAAGCCCATGTATAAAAATGAAAGTAGATTGGGCTTGCATTGAGACTGGGCCCGTATGTCTAAGAGAAGCTTTTTATTTTTCAAGAAAAGTGAAGCCATCATTAATGTTATATTTTTATGGTATTTACCAGAAGGTTAAAGAGCAATTTTACCAACAAACTGTTGTCCAGGTTGCAGATGGCATAATTAACAATTGAAAGGGTCAGAAATACCAGTGAAAATAAATAAATGAGCAAGAAAATAATAAACAGAGACACAAAGATTTAACTTGAAAAAACCTCCTCAACGTGGTGAGAGCAAATGACTACAACCCAATGCAAAAAGTTCCACAATATCATAAGAGATTACAAAGTTGAGTAGGATCATAACAATGTTCACCTCATCCCATAAAATAACCGATTGTAAAGTTTATGAGCAGATTAGAGCTATAAATTATGTATCTTTTGGGTTAAGATACAGTATGCACGTATATATCTCCCACGCAAAGCTCCAGCCAAAACAAAGTCCAAATGATCACTTATCTTCATATTATAAACCACACAGGTAGCAGTATGGAAAATACCGAGGACCTTGGTTTCTGATCCAAATGAAGATCCTTAGTCTAGAATATCCACAAAAAACTTTTCAATGAAATTAGAACAAGGGCGTACAGGCTAAAAAATTAGAACAAAACCTTGTTCTTAAGATGGACAACCAGAAAAGCTCTTTCTTTCTCAATAGGCCACACACAAAAATCATAATCAGGGCTTAAAATCTAAATTTACATTTTCTCTCTTATTTTTTCCTTGTCAATTGGGGCCATCTGTTATGGTCATTAGTCCCTAGTGTCTATGTTATAGTTTGATTATCTTGCCTGTACAGGCTGAAGTTGAGGGTCAGACAATAACATGGATTGCACCACATCCATTACAGCAAGTTGTGCCTGATATTGTTGACTTCACCGCTGAAAACCTGATATTGTTGACATCACCACCATGCTAAACTTTCGGCAATTCTATGAGGTTTGTTTCATTTTCATAATGTCTTTGTTCCTATGCTTCATTAATATCTGCCCCAGTTAGTAAAGTGTATGCATGTGTCTACAGTAGATAAATAGTCTTTACGAATGATTAATGTCTCACTTTGTGTTGCTTCTTCCTTTTTGCATATGATATGCTCCGTCCTGGCCTTCCCCTTAATATTTGTTTGTACACAACATATTTATGTCTATTTGGTTGGCTTTTGCTCAATATTTTGTAACTTCCATGATGGATTGGTGCAGGAGCTCCTTGGTTTTGTAATTTTCGCCTCTATCATTTTAAAAATTTGAAATATCCCCCAATACTTGATCCTCAGTTGGAAGCTTCAGCAGCAGGTGCTTTGTCCTCAATATTTAGTGAATTTTGGAAACTTCTGAACCTTTGAAGATATTTTATAAGTGACCTGATTATTTTTTCTTTTCTTTTTTTCAAAATAACGCAGATTTGTATGCATTGTCTAGTTATGTCAACACCAGTGCTAGGTCATCTATAACAAATTCTGAAGTTGATCATTTGGATGGATCTGATGAAGTTGAGGCCAAGCAAAATGAAGCCCAGGATGAAGATGAAAAATCCAAACCAAGGCTTGCTCAACTTCAGCATCAACTTCCTTCAAATGAACCCGGTTCTCTGGCAAAGATGAGGAGGATCAAGATACAAACGAGTTTAAAAATCTCTTCAAAAATATGAAATTCTTCTTGAGTAGGGAGGTAAAATAATCAATTTCTTCCAATGGTCTTTACTCCATTTGTTAAATTATTGTTTGCCACATTAGTTGGGAGGTTGACTACATTCTAGTTTTTTTAATTGAGTTTCATTTGTGTTGATTTTTTTTAATGAAAATTGATAAAATAAATTCTTATCATTGACGTTCATGTGTGGGATCAAAAGGATCTAACCAAGAAATGATATCAAAATGTATACAGTAGTTAAGCTCAAAGCTGATAATGTTTGAAAATGTTACCTCGTTTTGAATGATAAGATGAGCAGTTTAGCACAATCGTAGTTGTGTTTCAAATTGCTGGTAGGACTTATTTGTTGTATTTTCTTTGCATATTATCATATCTATATATGGGAATTAGCAAACTTTTTCTCCAATAGAAATCGATCACAATTTCACTGGTGCGTGCTGGTATTGAATTTGTAAGATGAAGACTTGGCTGATGATACAGTGATTTCTATACGTTGCAACATTAAAAGGTTATAATGCCCATTAAAAAATCATGTTCCTACCTTAGCGGATTTATTGCTGCTAATTTATTCCTCAAATACAAGCCCCAGAAATGCAATCGCTACTGGCTGTCATCGGTTGCTTCCACTTTTGAGGGCCTGTGCCTAGGACCTGACTTAATATATGCCATCAAATTCCATTATGAGGCATTGTTTGGTATGCGTCGTGTGAAAATAGATGATGAAAACGTTAAAGATGGTTGCCTATTGGAACTTTTATTGACTATTGGCATCAGTAAAGTGGTACAATAATATACACGAAAATTTTTATTATTTATTATATACAGAGAAACAATTTTGCCCTCACGGTCTTATCCACTATTTCAAAGCAGCAGCAAAAAAATGAAGAAACAAATCCTTCAAACGCAATATCAAGCATGCTGTCATTCGCGCCAAACCCAAACCATTTGTATGTAACAGTATTTCAAACAATCAATCAAACATCAAACAATCAAATAGTGCAAAAAGACATAGCAGCAGAGGCCGATTGCTTATTTATTTTAGTGACAATGTCTTTGGATGAGAAGACTTGCCGGTAATGGCCTTCTTCACCTTAGAAATCGAATGCTTAACCTTTGACCCTACTCCTGAGAGGATGTTATGAGATTTCTTGTGCTTAGCCTTAACTTCCCCATCTTTAGGTGTCTCAACCATGATGGCAGCACCATACGGTAATGGCTCAATTTTTTCGTTTTCATTTACCCTCTCGTCTTCGTCACACTCTGCTTTGGGCTCCTCATGTTGTGGTGTTTCTGCCTTTTCAGCTTTTACTGCCAACTCCATTGCTTCTTCATCCAAGTGTTTAGTTTCTTGCATAACGGATGATGAAACATTTTCTTCTTCAACTCGTGTGTTTTCCACTGTAATATTTGTGGATTTTGCTTCTTCGAGCTGAACTTCTAGCTTGATCACTTCGTCTGGCTTGTGAAGGCTCTGCTCAATACCTTCATTTGTCTCTCTGGTCTCAGCGTCTGCTTTTACTGTGGCTTTTATGTCCACTTCTTCCTCTAGCTTTTGGATTTCTCTTGTGGATGATGAAACGTTTTCTCCTTCAACTGTGCTTTCCACTATCATATTTGTGGATTTTACCTTTTCGAGTTGAACTTCTGCCTTGGTTTCTCCATCTGGCTTGTGAATGCCTTGCTCAACATCTTCGTTAGCCTCTTTGTACTCAGCATCTGCTTTTCCAGTGGCTTTTATGTCTCCTTCTCCTAAGGAGCTTTCCTTTAACTTTTGGATTTCTTGTGTGGATTCACTTACTTCTGCTGTGTCAATGTGTTCTTTTTCAGAGCTGTTGGCTTCTACTTCCTGGTCCTGGATATTCAATTGATAAAGAAAAAGGTAGGTTATATACAGTTCCAGTTCGAAATTCTCCAATTTTAAAGGCAATGCTCCAAAATTAGTAAATAGTATTAAAAAAACTAGTTTCTTGAAGCTTGCTATGTTCGTAAATTAAGTCCGATGTTACATCATTGGTGATGTTGTATTGATAACCCACAAAGTTACCATTTTTAGGGTTATTTTTATACTCTCCAAGGTGCAGACTCATGTAAATGAATGACAATGGGAATGCCTAAAATTCCGTGGCCTATAATTTCTTTCTTTATTGTATACCAGTTAAACATATTTTTGCATGATGCGTGAACTTGGATCTTGCCGGCCACCTAATAATTTTTCTTGAATAAGATAGAGGCTGAAAGTTTTTATCTGACCTTTTCTCCTTGATTCATGGCTACTGTTGTATTGCTTGTAATTTTTGGCTCAGTGCCTTGATTTTCATTGGTTAGCTTGGTTGCTGCCTTCGTCACATTCTTTCCATCTTCATCATCTGGAGGGTTGTCTTTAGTGCTACCATATTCCCCATCCTCAGTGGCTTCTGACTTCTGAATCGTGTTTTCAAAAAGGGAAAATATTAAATAAGGAGAAATTTGGTGAAAAAGAAGTAATACTATTATGAGGTGAAAACATATCTCTACCTCTTCATGCTGATTCTCGCATCCTCCTTCTGCTCTTTCTTGGCTCTTCTTGTCTCTACTGTCTTCTGAACTCGACATTTCCGTTTTGGCTACTTTATCAATAGTTATTACATCATTCCTTTTAGCCGGCAAGCAAGGCTGACTCTCGAAAGTATGAGTGTCATCTTTGTTTGATACTTTAGCCTTGTTTTCTTTCTTGCACTCTGTGTGTAATCCTTCCTCTGATGCTTCTATAGTAGTGAAAGAAAAGTCTTCATTTGCATTTGCGAGATTCTCCGAAATCCTGGACTCTCTTTCCTCCACTAGATCCATTCCTCCACCCTGTTCTATAAACCCTGAGTATGTTGCTGTAGCCTGAAACCAATCAAGTAAAGAAAAAAAGTCAATCGAATTGAAGGATAGAGACAGGTCGGTTTAGTTTTTTGATTCAAAAGAAAATTACATTATTAATGGTTTTATAACATGTAGGTGAGATATCATATTCCTTCAGATTGCTCGTTGGCTCTTGGCTATGCTGTAAGATGTTTTTGCTCCCATTGGCCATTTCAATTGTAGCAGGGACCTGTTTCACACATACAATTTTAGACATTTTCAGGAAAATAAAGGATAATTATGCATGATTTTCTTACATTTTCAGTACAAACACCAAGCATGGTGGCTTCTGTATCTCTTGGGACACTCATGTGATGTACAATTTCAAATTGCATGTCAGCTTCTCTCTGTATTCCTCCTTGAAATCTTTTATCTGGAACATTATTTCTAATTTCATAAACATTGTCCTCACAGTTGCCTTTTCCTTTAGCTTGACAAATATTTTCATCTCTTTGGTCTTCGGCGGTCGATTCAAAAGCCAATTCAACTTTCTGATTTCTATCTGCCGCTTCAACAGTCTGTTCAACAATTTTATTGAGTGGAAGCAAAAGGAGAGGAAAACAAATGCAATCATAAATTTACAGGGAAATTGGCAAATATTTTTAAACAGTAGAAAAAATATGATCTCTGGATATTTGTTATGAGGTTTGAATTGAAAATAAAAATGACTAGTAGATAGTTTTAACAACTCAACAGTGCATGATTAGGGTTTAAAAAAAATTCAAAATTTGTGTGTCGTGTTTACTTGAAATGTGTCATTATGACTATGTTATTCCTTATTGATGATGTATGATGTACTCCCTCCGGTCCTAATTATAAGACCACTTTGACTTTTTTGATTTTTTTTCCAATAAAAAAAAAGTAGTTTCAGTTCCAAAAAAACATATTTTTTCCTCAAAACTAATTGATTCTACTTATAAACTAACATATAATCTAATTTTATGTGACATATGTTATAATTTAGTGGTCTACTTTGCTTACTTAATTTTCACAAAAAAGTTAAAGTGGTCTTATATTTAGGACCGGAGGGAGTATGATGTATGATGTATGATGTATGATGTATGATGTATGATGTATGATTTGTAAGCATCAGACCTTTTGCGGGGGAACCTCATCAGTAGGCTCATTTTCCAATGCGGTTTTTTCGTTCTCTATAGCAACATTTGTCAAACTGCCTTCCAAAGTTGTGTCCTCGTTCCCTTGTCCTTGTACAGCCTCACTATCTTCGTGTGTGCTGTCTGCTTTACACTTAGAGGCTCCTACCAATACTTTTTCTTCATTAACTGCATTAATTGGCAAGTGTCATCATGATATGCCGTATTACTAGCATAAGAGATACTATAGTTGTCGTTTTGGACAAAAACCATGTGCAAACCTTCATTTTTAGGCCGGGGGCTATCGCCAACATTTGAACACTCTTTCATGATATTTACAGATCCCAAATCAGAGGTACCTCCAGGTTTGACAACTTCATGTTCCTTTTCAGGTAATGTGTTTTCTATTGAGTACACGTGACAAGTTTCAGCAGCTTCATCAATGATTTCCTCTCTCGTTGATTTTGCCTCCTTTGGATGAATTTTTGCATTCCCCATGGTTGCGTTTTCTTCTATCAGTGGTGCTGGATAATCTTGAGACAAAGAAATTGTGCTTATGGACTGTGCTCTTTCCTGCTGAACTGTGGTGGTTTTATCTGTTTCCATAACCCATGAATCCATCTTCAAATTACCTTCATTTAGCTCTTCCAAAATCTCCTCCTTTTCTGAGTTGGAAATCTCTTCTCTTCCAACGACATCTATGCTGTCTGATGTAGTCTTGTCTGTTGTAATTGCTGTTTCGACCTCATTCTCAGAGACTAAAATTGAGCCTCTATCATATTCTTTATGTCCTGTTTTAGAATTCTTTGGGTCTGTTTCTTCAATCTCAACTATAACAGACACAATTTTGGGATCATCGGTGGCTGAATCATCTTTCTTGATGAAACTTGCTTCTGTCTCTTTCTCATATACCTTGGGTGTGGAAGAAGAGTCATCAATATTCGTTGATGATGCATCTGAGGAATTCAAAGCACTGAGGTCTGTGATTTCCATATTTTGCTCTGCTTGACTATCTAAGGTCTGGGGTTTTTCCCCTTCTGTCGACTTTGTTGACTCATTTTGTTCTGTGAGTTTGGATGTTGAAACTTCAACCTGTATGACGGGAAAAAATGCGTATCACATATCTCTTACGTTTTATGGAATCAAAACTTCAGGTATTAATTTGCAAACTATTATGAACCCATTTTCTATTTCTTCTCTAGGTGATGTTATTGTCCCCTCTGTGGGGTGTTCTCTGAAGCTTTCATTATGATCAGCTGTCCCTGATCTCTGATAAACCCGTTCAAAAAAAAGAAAAGAAAAGAAAAGAATAAACTGAGCCTCATGAAATAATGGAAATTAATTTGTATGTTTTCCTAACCTCGTGGGTAATCTTGATAGCATTTATATTTCCATCTTGATCAAGGGATGAGTTCAAAAGGTCTTCATCATTACATCCTGGCTCCAGGTTCAATGCTGGGACTTCCTGAAGAGATTGGGAGTCCTGATCTTGAAGGTTATTGTCCTTTCCCTTGGTTTGAATGTTGTTGGAATGTATAAGTATCTCTTCACTTTGATCTTTTGCCAAAAAGTCATCCTGTATTACAGCGATAAATTAACAAAATGGTAGAAATAAAATAATGTACTACATAAAAAAAAAAGAAAATAAAATTGTGGTTGTGAACTGAGTTATCTGAGAGAGACGCAAATTAGAACTGTTTCGCAGGAATGTTTAGAAGTTTGCAGTTACAATCAAGAGAGACGCAAATTAGAAATTTTGTAAATAAATTCAGATACCATATATTAGCCAACCTCTTCCTTGATTTCTGTTTGATCACATTCAACTTCTTCCATGTACTCCTTTCTTGTGTCCGTCCCTACTGTAGCAGAAGACAATGTCCCGGCAGTTCTCTTTATCTCTCCATCGTCTGGTTTTAAAGCAAAAAATTCTGTCCCTGATGGCTCGTTTACCTTTGTTTTTGAAAAAAAGAGAGATAAATAGTCTTTTGGAGATGATTGCTAAAAAAAGTTCACATATCATTCTTTTATTGTTGTTTTAGAAGTCAAAGCTATCTTAGTCAAATCTTTAGAGTAGTTCCAAGACTTACATCCTTAAAAAAGAATTTTTGTAGTTTCTTGTTAGAGAAGTGGCACTGTAGAACAAATATTTTTAATTAATACCTTTTATGTTATTAATCAGATCGCATGGCAGTTGCTGAAATGCACTATATGATAGTATACAAAGGATTTTTTGAGGAACATCTTGAGAGAATTGGATTTGGTTAGATAAAGTGTTGTTGGTAAAAAAGGATCGGTTAATAAACATGCATAATAACCCTAGAGCACTCTATGTTATCCTTCTGTAATGTTTATAATTATGGTGCAGATTCAAATAACTCAAATAGAACCTTTGTGTAACTGAATTTGTGCAATTATAGGATAGAAATGCAAAATATAAAAAAATTGAATTCCAATAACTCTCATTAAAGATGTTGAACTGCTAGTTTTGATGATTTAGTGCATGTATGTCCTACATCACGGGTTTAATCAGCCAATTACTGAAAAAGGAAATTTGAATGTTTAAACACTAGTTACCTCCTGGTGTGATGCATTGTTTTCCTTTCCACTATCCTTATCTTTAGGTTCTTTTTCCATTCTTTCTTTTTGGGAAAAGTTTTCAAGTTGGACACTGGTTTCTTCCCCTTCTGTACAGGTAACTTTTTCAAAGTATTGACTAGCAAGTTGTGCTTTGTCTTCATCAACTTTCATGGAATATACACTTTCATCTTGAATTTCAGTCGAAGCTTCTTTTGTGGTTGGGTTGCCATATTGTCCAAACAATGTTTCCTCATCTTTCTTTGATGATATATCAATAATATCATGATTTTCCACTGTCTTGTTTGACTCATAAATAGTGGTTTCGTCTGTTTTTCCATGCTGCAGTCCATTTGAAGCCTGAATGTTGAATCAAGTTTTCATAAAAGAATGAGCATATTAACAGCATTTTGAGTTCTAGATGCTCACCTGATTGAGCTCAGAAGAGAGGTTGGAGACAGAACTTTTCCCTTCAATCTCTCCTGTGTCTTCTCTTAAACTCTGAGTTTTCATTTCATTATCTTGGAAGTTTTTCATTGTTTCTTCAATGACTTGTTTCTCATCAATATCTTGTCTGCCTCTAGTTTTGGGTAGACCAAATTCCTGTTTCCACAGATGAAATTTCAGAATCAGGAAAAATCATTTATGGACGAAGTGAATGTATGTTTTTATGTATGTTTTAATACATAAACAAATGTGCGATTGTGAAAGTGCATGTAGGTGTTATGTATTTCATAGTTTAGCTCATTGCATCCTGGTTAAACCTGAACAGCTTTTTTGTTTTTCTCAGCATCAATTTCTGGTATGCAGCTCTCATTCTTATCTATCATTGCTGCATCATCCTTGGGACTTTCTTCCTGAAAGTTCTGCTCGTTCTTTTCTTCTCCAACAGATGCTGTTATGGGTAATCTTGATAGGGCTTCATTCTCAGATACACCTGCCATTGTACATGTTAGAGGTTTGAATCTTATCGTCCGTACAGATAGGCGGCCAAAGTAGTAGCTTTTAATATTATATATTCTTCAGAAATTGTGTATTTCCAAGCCCGGCTAAGCTGCTGATGAAATTAAGAATTGATTGTTTCGAGGGATTTCAAATATTATAATAATCTTTGAACTTAAAGTAGCTGTAATTTCTTGAAGGATATCAATGAAATTCACTAAAGACAAACAAATAGCTCAATGTTTTAAGCACACCCACTATAATCGCAATCTCATTTAACTGCTTACCAGTGGTTTCTTCCATCTCTTTTGGTTCCTCAGGCGTAATTTTCTCATCACCTTTAATATCAGTTTTTTCTTGAGAGAGTGATTTTAGAACTCTATCGATTTCTTCAGTTTCCTTTGTTGATTTTATGATTGTATTTGTAGCCACCATTTCTTCTGAATACATATGCTTTTCATCCAAGTTCACTGTGCTTGGTGCTTCAGAATGTTGTTCATCTTGCTTGTCATTTTCTGTATAGGTATTGCTTGAATATTCAAAATTTTCTTGGGTTTTTTTGCCAGTCTCATCTATGTCGAATTTGCCTAGGTCTTCAACCGATGGATCTTTAGTATTTAGACCACTTGCAATATTTTGTGGGAATATTCTTTCTTCGCTGTTGATCTTGTTGGTAGACTCAGCTAGCTGGAGACTCTGCAAAAAATTGAAGTTTGTCAGCTCGGGTTTGCATTTTAAGAGAAAGCAGAAGTTGAATATGTCCTAACTCTCAAATCCAATGCATGACAAAATTCTACCTTTTCTGTTATAATTAATGTTTCCCCACTATCAGGTGAATAAGTCGGTTCATCTTTCTCTTGTTCTTCAAATTTTTCTACAGAGTTTGGGTCTTGTTCAATTCTCTTTTCAGCCTTTTCTATTGGAGCTTCTTCATCCGTCTTTTCTGGGATCAGCACTGCTTGTTCTCCAAGTTCATATTCGTGATCATTTTTCTGCAATGACTCTTTCTTTTCCACGTCATGTGTTTCTGGGTTGATTCTGCTATCCTCAATGGTCTCTGTGAGTTCCGCTTGATTAATGTCCTCTTCATTTGCTCCTTTTGCATCGGTCTCTAGGTATGCTGAATCTTCTAATCTGGCCATCTTGTCAACTGGAGGCACATCTTCCTCTGGCCACACTGATTCACATGTGTCTTTGTTTTTATCTTTGCAGGCTATATGGGAAGCCTCTTGCAGAGCTTCCACTGCTTCTATCGCAACCTGTAAACTTGCCCCATCTGTTACTGGGTTGCAAGATGGGTTTTCCCAGTTATTTTCACCATTATCTGCATTTTTGGAGGCAACTCCATCAATAGATTCTTCAACATTACAGACACATGGAAGTTGTACAATATTTGTTGTGGAGGCATCTTCTTCCCTGATATTTTCATATTCTATATTATTGCTTGACCCAATTGATTCAAGATCCCTCTGTCCTCCCTCTCGTACGAATGCCTTAGCTTCCCTGTTCAGTATTCTAGTCAGACTTAAATCTTTAAACTCATGCTCAACTTGTTTGGTAGTTTCTAAGCCCTCATCTTCCGTTAAAGACTCTATTACAGTTTTATCTTCCTCACATTTGCTCATGATTGCCAATTCAAGGTTATGACGTGAAGCTTTACTAGTCTTATCCAAGGTTATCTCATATGTGCTTGTAACTTGATCGCTGCATTCCAAATCAGCATCTTCCTCTCTCTTTGTTTGGGAAGTTATTATTTCTTTTTCCACACACTCTGGGATCACTTCAAATGATGCATGTTGATCATGCTGATCGAGGTTGCTGTTGTCATTAGCGAATTCCTTCCCATGAACCTTGATATTTGATTTCTGAACACTAGCAAATGTTGAACTTTTGGCACTATCATGCTCTATGTCATGGTCAGGTTCTTTTATGCCTATGTCATTGATGGCTTCAACTTTGTTCGCCTGAAATTGCTCCGATTCTAAATTCTTTTCTGTTTGCGACTCCTCAATGGAGGATAGTTCTACAGAACTTTCGAATTCTGATAGGGAACATTTATTTGGATTGCCTTCTAACTGGTCTGCCATTGAATGTCCTTCTTCCAGTCCATTGTTCTGCAATAAAAATTTGTTAATTGAATCTTAGTTTCTTCCTCCAAAAGAAGCATCTGTCTTTCTTTTTTGTTGTCTAAGGAAGCATTGTTTAGGCATTACAAATTTAAGTTATCGCAACTATTCAGTTACCAAGATACCAGGCCTGCTTATCATATGTTCTTTAGTATTAAAATACTACCCCCTCTGGTTCTAAATATAAGACATATTTAGGGAGGTAAGTTTGATCCTAAATATGAGACATTTTTCTAATTTTTCTCAACTTTTTCCCTAATTATCCCTTTAATGCTCCTCAATAATAAACAAATAAGATAGGGAGGGTGGGAATAGAGGTAGATGGTTAGGGTGCTTTGGTAAAATCATGTGATTTTAACTAGCTTAACTAACTTCCTTAATCTAATCAAATTAGGTAAATAGGTCTTATATTTAGGATTGGAGGGAGTATTATGGAATTTGTAAATGGACAAAAAGAATATTCCTCGGCTATATGATGTTTGAGATAATGCCTTTGTGATTGCCTCACCTGATTGACCTCATAAGGTAGGCTAGTGTCACAAGTTTCTCCTCTAATTTCTGTGCTGGCATCTTCATTTTCCTTTTCGTTGTATTGAAACTTATCCACTGTTTCTTCCACGGATCCTTCCATTATCTGTTGATCATAAACATCTTTACTACCTGTGGCTTCAGACGGTTCAGGGGCCTGGTTTCCATATATGCAACTTAAGAATCAAAACACAGTATTCTTGAAGTAAATAATTGCGTGTTCGTATGTTTGCATCAATTCAGAAGTGTGTGAATGTGATGATGCATGCTGGTGTATATTTATTTTATTTTTGATTTATCTCAATCCACTTAACCTGGATGGCCTTTATTTTTTCCTCAGCATCATTTTCTGCTCTGTGTTTTTCATTCTTCTCTATCAATGTTGATTCACTGTCCTTAAGACTTTTTTCCATGGTGCTTGGCTCAATTGCCTCATCTCTAATCGATGTTGTGGTCAACAATCTTGATGGGGATTGGTCCTCAGATATACCTACACAATATATGTTGAATATCATGATCCATACTGATAAAGTGTTAAAGTAATAGCTTTTACTCCCCGTATTCTTATTTATAAGTCACCTTTAACTAATTCACATTGGCCAAGAAAGTTAGTTGATATTCCTAAAACAATTCCATCTTTCCAAAAACACCCTAATTAAATGCAATAAATTCTAATATAATCTTACTCATTTCTCTAAAATACCTTTCTTTAAAATGATTACTCAAAAATATCCATAGGAAATATATATTGCTTTAAAGATTTTGTAAAATGATTAGCAAAATAGATGCATGCAAAGTTTTGAAAGGTGACTTATAACTGGAAACAGAGGGAGTATTAATATGCCCTCTTCAAAAGTCGTAAAATTGAATGCCACACCAAGATGCTGATGACAGTAATGCGTATTTCAAAGGAATTTTGAAAAGTTATAATATTTTTCGTAGAACTTGAAAGTTGTAATTTCTAAGTGGATGAAATTCAATTGAAACTGGAGGGGAGGTTAAGTTTTTTTAGCATACTCACTTTCTTTTGCAGTTTCATGTGACTGCTTATCAATGGCTTCCTCCATCTCTTTTGATTCCTCTGGTATGATTTTCTCATCTTTCTCTATATCTTTTTTCTCCTCAGAGTATGACATCGGAAATTTCTTTATTTCTTCAATATCCTTTATTGACTCTGAGACTGTTTCAGCTGTCACTATTGGGTCCACCTGCTTTATAATCAAGTTCTCTGTGCACTGTGTCTCGGGATGATACTCATGTTGCTTGTTACATTCAACACAAAACTCACTTAATTCTTGATGTTCTTCTGGGACGTCAGTTTTAGAGACAATACCACCACTGTATGGTTGCCCTGTTTTCTCAACCACTGGACCATTAGTATTCAAATTATCTGCAATTTGTTGGGGGGATATCCTTTCTTCATTACTGATCTTTGATATTGACTCAACTAATGAGAGACTCTGCAAAAATGGAAAGCTAGTCAGTTCAGGGGTTTTACTTTAGTTAAATCATCTTAAATTTCAAGATTGATATGGATATAAAAGATTTTTTTTTTAAAAAAAAGAATTAAGTTCTCTAGTACCAAAGTTGAAAATGCTCGAAGTGTCTAATCCAATACACAGGAACATTCATACCTTTTCTGTAGAAATTGATGTTTCTCCTGTATTAGGCGCAGATGTTGGTTCTTTTAGGTCAAAATCTTCTGCAGGGTATATGTTCTGTTCCATTTTCTTTTCATCATTTTCCCTTGCAGCTTCTATTTCTATATTTTCTAGGATCTGACGTGCCTGTTCTCCGACTCTGTGTTCTTGCTCATTTTTGTGGTCCAAGTCTCTCTTTTCCCCATCATGTGTCTCTGGATTGATTTTACTTTCCTCACTGTTATCTGGGAATCCTGTTTGAATGTTCTCTTCGTGCTCGCCTTGTATATCTCTTTTTAGGCAAGCTAAATCATCTACTTCAGGTGAATTATCAACTGGAGTTACATCTATCTCCTGCCTTACTGACTCACAGATGTCGTGGTTGTTATCTTGGCAGGTTGCATTGGAAGCATCTTGCACGGTTTCCCCTGCTTCTATTGCAACTTGTGTATTCTCCATATCTGCCAGTAGGCTAGAAGATGGGTTGTCAATCTTTTCCTTGTCATTATCTTCATTGTTTGAGGGAGCTTCAAAAGTAAATTCTTCAACCTCATGAATATATGGACTTGGTGCAACAGTTACTGTGGAGGCATCTTCAGTACTGCTAGTCATGAGTTTCAATTCATCATTGTTTTCATGTTCTGTCTTATCACTTGACCTGCTTGATTCTGGATCCTTCCAGTCAACCTCTTGCATTTGACCTGCTTGCTCATTCTGTAATCCAGTCAAGTTTATCTCTTTAAACTCATCCTCGTCGTGCAGAGCAGCGTCTATGCCTTCACAAGATTTCTCAAATATGTTTGTACCTTTCTGATTGCATTCCAAATCAGCATCTTCATCTCTCTTTGGTGTTGTGTTTTCATTAGTTTGGGAAGTTATCATTTCTTTTTCTGTACTTGCCGGGATTACTTCAAAGGTTGCACATTGATCTGTGATTAATTCAAGACGTTGATCAAGTTGCTTGTCTTCTATAGAGAAATCCTCTTCATGAACCGTGGGATTTGATTCCTCAACCTCATGTTGATGTTGTCTTTCATTCTCAGACTCTGTTAGAATTTGGTGGTCCGAGCCACAGATATTTTTTGCTGGTGACTTGTCAAGGGAAGATGGATCCGCGGAACTTTTGGATTCTGCTGAGGAACATTCATTTGGATTTCTGTACAAGTGGATTGCTGTTGGGTATCCTTCTTCTAGTCCAGTGTTCTGCCATAAATAAGTTACCTTGATGAGCGTAAGTTTCTTTCTTTCAGAAGCAACTTATAAGTTTCAAATATAATGATTTTGAAGCAATTGGAACTATATTAGATTCTTTATCATTCAATTACGACTTCGGTAACAATATCTAATTTGAGTATTCCTCTACCATTTGAAGTTTAAGATAATCTCCATGTTCTTGTCTCACCTGAATGAACTCAAGATGGCTGTCGGAGACATGATTTTCCCCTTTAATCTCTTCATGAGGGTCATCCCTCATATTTTGAATTTGCTTTTCGTTTTCTTGAAAGTTATTCAATGTTTTTTCACCTGATCCCTCTATAATCTTTTGCTCATAAATATCTTGTCCACCTCTGG
This sequence comes from Mimosa bimucronata, assembly GCA_037074515.1. NCBI lineage: Eukaryota > Viridiplantae > Streptophyta > Magnoliopsida > Fabales > Fabaceae > Mimosa > Mimosa bimucronata. Next base: position 5,472,540 of record CM073437.1, read on the forward strand.
TATAGGGTAAATCAAACACCTGTTTCCACATATGTAGCTTTAGAATCTAAACAATATATTCATGGAGAAAATAAATGTACTGTTGCATGTCCGCAATAGCATAATATAGGCAGGAATGAGATTGTGAAAATGCAGTCAAGTAGCCATTCATTTTGTAGTTTATTTCATTGCATTGCACTTAACCTCAGCTGCCTGTTTGCTTTCCTCAGCTTCATCTTTTGGTTTGAGACTCTCATTCTCCTCAATCAATGTTATTTCTCCATCCTTGAGACTTTCTTCATGAGAGCTCTGCTCAATTGTCTCATCTCTAGAAGATGCTACTGTGGGTACTCTTGATGGGTCTTCATCATCCTCAGTTACACCTGTCATTGTAAGTATTAAATTCAAAACTTAAAAAAGTTGTAATTTCCTCAAGGATGAGGATAAAATATACTGAAGACTGAATAAATGCAAGCCAAATATTTTTAGCATACTCACTTTCAGTTGCAAATAACTGCTCATTGATGGCTCCTTCCCCTTCTGTTGTTTCCTCTGATAGGATTTTCTCATCACCCTTGATACCCATTTCATCTTCAGAGTGTGAATCTAGAACCTTTTGAGGTTCTTTAGTATCCGTTGTTAATTTTGTAATCGTTTCTGTTGTCACCATAGCTTCTGAATCCATATGCTTTACAACCAAGTGCTTGGTAGTCTGTGTTTCAGAAACATTTTTATCTTGCTCATTATTTTCAGGGCAAAACTTGCTTGATTCTTGATGTTCTTCTTGTGCTTCAGTATTGGGGACTTTACTGTTGTCCGGTTGCCCTGTTTCCCCAACCAATGGATCTGTAGAATTCAAATCATTTGCAATTTCTTGTGGGGTCTTGTTTTCTTCACCTTTGATCTTTGTGATTGACTCATCTAGTGAGGGGATCTGCTAAAATTGAAGTTAGTCGGTTCAGAGTTGACATTTAATGAAACAACCTTATTGACATTCATATTAAAGATTTGTTCAAATCAAAGTCTCCTAAAACTAAAGTTTAAAATGTCCTAACTGTTTGATCATACAGCAAAATTCCTACCTTTTCTGTTGAAACGGATGTTTCCCCACTATTTGGTGTAGAAGTCGGTTCATCTATCTCTCCTCTTTCTTCAAACTCTTCCATTGGGAGAGTGTTTTGTTCAACACTCTTTTCAGCATTTTCTCTTGAAGCCTCTATTTCAGTCTCCTCTAGAATCAGAATTGCTTGTTCTCCCAGTTGGTCCTCTTGTCCATTTTTAGGTTGCGAATCTCTCTTTTCCTCATGGTGCTTTTCAAAATTAATTATGCTATCCTCAGAGGTGTTAGTATTGTTTGGTTGCCCTCTTTCCCCAACCAATGGATCTGTAAAATTTGCAATTTGTTGAGGGATCATGTTTTCTTCACCGTTGATCTTTGTGATTGACTTGGCTAATGAAGGGATCTGCAAAAATGAGGATTTTCAGTTCAGGATTCACATTTAATGAAACAACCTTAATGACATTCACGTCAAAGATTTGTTCAAATCAAAGTTCCCTAAAAAAAAAGTTGAAAACGTCCTAACTGCTTGATCATAGAGCGAATCCCTACCTTTTCTGTTGAAATGGATGTTTCCCCACTATCTGGTGTAGAAATTGGTTCATCTATCTCTCCTATTTCTTCATATTCTTCCACAGGGAGGGTGTTCTGTTCAACTCTCTTTTCAGCGTTTTCTCTTGAAGCCTCTATATCAATCTCCTCTGGAATCAGAATTGCATGTTCTCCCAGTTGGTCCTCTTGTCCGTTTTTAGGTTGTGAATCTCTCTTTTTCTCATGGTGCTTCTCCCAATTAATTATGCTATCCTCAGAGATGTCAGTACTGTCTGGTTGCCCTGTTTCACCAACCAATGAATACGTAGAGTTCAATTCATTTGCAATTTGTTGAGGGATCATGTTTTCTTCACCTTTTATTTTTATGATTGACTTTGCTAGTGGGGGTATCTGCAGAAAATGAAGTTAGTTAGTTCAGGGTTCACATTTAATGAAACAACCCTATTGACATTCATGTAAAAGTTTTGTTCAAATCCAAGTCTCCTTAAACAAAGTTGAAAATGTCCTTACTGTTTGATCATAGAACGAAATTCCTACCTTTTCTGTTGAAATGGATGTTTCCCCATTATCCGGTGTAGAAGTAGGTTCATCTATCTCTCCTCTTTCTTCAAATTCTTCCACATGATGGGTGTTCTGTTCAACTCTCTTTTCAGTGTTTTCTCTTGAAGCCTCTATTTCAGTCCCCTCTGGAATCAGAGTTGCTTGTTCTCCCAGTTGCTCCTCTTGTCCATTTTTAGGTTGGGAATCTCCCTTTTCCTCATGGTGCTGTTCCCAATTGATTATGCTATCCTCAGACATGTTAGTACTGTCTGGTTGCCCTGTTTCCCCAACCAATGGATATGTAGAATTCAAATCATTTGCTATTTGTTGAGGGATCATGTTTTCTTCACCTTTGATCTTTGTGATTGACTCGGCTAGTGGGGGGATCTTCAAAATATGAAGTTTGTCAGTCTAGGGTTCTTATTTAATGAAACAACCTTATTAACATTAATTTAAAAGATTTGTTCAAATGCAAGTCCCCTAAAACTAAAGTTGAAAATGTCCTAATTGTTTGATCATAGAACCACATTCCTACCTTTTCCGTTGAAGTAGATGTTTCCCCTGTATCTGTTGTAGAAGTCGGTTCATTTTCCTCTCCTCTTTCTTCAAATTCTTCCACGGGGAGGGTGCTCTGTTCAATTTTCTTTTCAGCGTTTTCTCTTGAAGCCTCTTTTTCAGTCTCATCTAGAATCGGAGTTATTTGTTCCCCTTTTTGGTCCTCTTGTCCATTTTTAGGTTGTGAATCTCTCTTTTCCTCATTTTGCTTTTCCAAACTGATTTTGCTATCATTAGATATGTCAGTAGTGTCCGGTTGCCCAGTTTCCCCAACCAATGGATCTTTAGAATTCAAATCATTTGCTATTTTATGTGGGCTCATGTTTTCTTCACCTTTGATCTTTATGATTGACTCTGCTAGTGGGGGCATCTGCAAAAACTGACATTAGTCAGCTCAGGGTTCCCATTTTGATGAAATAGCCTTATTGACATTCATACAAAATTTTGTTCAAATTTCACCATAAGGAAAAAAATTTGCTCAAATCAAAGTACCCAAAACAAAAGTTAAAAATGTTCAATTTGTTTGATCACAGAGCAAAATTTTACCTTTTCTGTTGAAATGAATGTTTCCTCACTATCTGCTGTAGACGTTGGTTCATCTTTATCTCCTCTTTTGTCAAATTCTTCCTCAGGGAGGATGTCCTGTTCAACTCTCCTTTCAGCATTTTCTCTTGAAGCCACTACTTCACTCTCCTCTGGGATTAGAGTTGGTTCTCTGAGCCCGTCCTCTTGTCCATGTTTTGGTTGTGAATCTCTCTTTTCTTCATGGTTCTTTTCCAAATTGATTGTGCTATCCTCAGAGATGTCTTTGATTTTATCTCTGCATATTGTTGAGGCAACCTCTTGCAGAGTTTCTCTTGCTACAGTTGCAACTTGTGCACTCACTCCATCTTGAACCTGGTTGGAATATGGGTTTTCAAGCTTATCATCAACATTATCACCTATTTTTAAGGCTGCATCAAACCCAGATTCCTCAACATTTATTGTGGAGGCATCCTCTGTGTTATTAATATTTTCTAACTTGTCACTTGACCGAATTGAATCAGGATCCTTGCATTTACCCCTTAGTGAAGACGGCATATCTTCTTTCTTCTTCTGTACACCATCCAAGCTTAGCTCTTTAAACTCATCCTCAAAATGTATGGCAGGGTCTCTGGTTTCATCTTTGGCACAAGATTCTTCAACTCTTTCATCTTCCTCACCTTGACTCTTGGTAGTCAAGTCAAGGTTAGGAAGTGGAGCTTCACTGATCAGACCCATGTTTGTCTCAGATGTGCTTGTAGATTGTTTGATGCATTCCAAATCAGCATCTTCTTCTCCCTTGGATCTTATGTTTTCATTTTCCTGGGAACCCATCATCCCTTTTTGTGTATTCTCTGCAATTACTTCTGGTGACTTGTATTGATCTATCATTAGTTCTTCTGCGCACGCCTGCATTGAAACTTTTGCCCCATCTTTTTCTGTGTGACGGGTAGATTCTTCAATGTGCACCGTCTCATTGATGGCTTCAACTTTATCACCTCTTGCCTCAACATCGTTACTTAAAAACCCTGTTTGATGTTGCCTTTCATCTTCAGATGACTTTGTAAATGTTAGATTCTCCATTTCATCCGCCTGACAATGCTCTGATTTACATTTATATGCTGCTGGTGACTTGTTACTGGTGGATGATTCCATAGAATTTTTATTCTCTATCATTGAAAATCCTCCTTCGGGTATAATTTTCTGCTATAAAATTAAGTTACATAAATGAGCATCGGTTTCTATCTTCCATAAGTAGCATTCAATGTTGAAGTAAAATACTTCCAAAGTTACTACTATACATTTGAGGGGAAATATATTGTAAATTCTGGATTTTAGCTTTCAAGTTATATATTTCAATTTATGAATTTCTAGACTGAGAATTCCTCCACTATAGTAGCAATTATTATAATCGTAAAGATTAGAAACGACTTTAATATGCTTCCAGATTTTAATTTACTTGCAATGATCTTTCTATTTAAGATTTGAAGGAAATGTTCTTCCAAACTTTTGTCTGCATATTCGTAAAGCTATCATTACGACTTGAAGAGTGGAATGATACACTCTAAATATGCGAGTCATATACAAGGTCTAGCATACTTTTTAAGTCTCTGAATTTATACTTAATAAGTCTATACATGCAGTGTTAAATAGAGCAATCTTCCGTCTCTAATCTTCCTATCATAGCTGTCATTTAGTTACACTTTTCAACAATATTTACCCGCTTAGTTATCTGAAGAAAAATCTTATTCAAGACACTGCCCTTTTCTTAGATGACAAGATTTAGCAGTGGCGCTTCATAATTAGCTTGCCTTTATAATTAAAAAAATAACATTACTTCAATTTTCACATTGCCTTGATGAACAAATTCGCAGGACCACTTGTGCTCGGATTGATGCTAGAAGAATTGATGCCATTAACAGCAATATATCACTATATCATTTCACTCAATAAATTTAGTTTTAATATCTGAGCCTGATTCGATGTTTTCAGGTTAGGGGAAAATTCTATATGTTCCTGTAACATACCTACGTTTCAGGGAGTCCTGGTTATAATAAAATCTGAAATAATTGCGTAGACATAGATTATGAACATCCATGACGCACATGGAAGTAAGTCCTATGGTAAATGATTTTGAGCTGATCATACAGTGAAGAAGACTAATAGATGCTTATGAGTTGGAGTCCCAACTTTGGCAACAGCATCATGCTGCAGTTAAAAGTCGAACAAAAACTGATCCAGACAGACTTTTATGACATCCAGATGTTTAATCAAAATATTTACTTCAGCTATGTACATGAAATGATATGTGCAAATTCTAAAAACGAAAAGCTGTAATGAGAAGGCATACCGATGCAGGTTTGTCTTCTGGGATATTGGCTTCAGTCGCCATTTTGCATTCCAGGTCAGTTCAGTTGAAGTTGTAATGGCATAAAGAAACCTTATATTGGTGGATCAAAGGCTAGCTCACTCTTTCTTTTCTAGTATTCAAACTGAAACTGCTCATGACTTTAAATACATGTATATTATGAGACTTTAGAAATAATATAATTCTGATGTGGCTTAGAAATGACAGAGCACCACTTGTAATATGCTAATGTATATCTGTGAGTGGGCCACAAATGACATGGTCCTACCGATGTATTAGTCGCATGCCATAATAATAAACAAGTTCATGTGAATCGCAAACTTTTTCATTTTTTGTTTTTTTTTGTTTGTTTTGGTCATTAAAAGGTTATCTCTTTTTAAAAGGCACTGGTATGCTCCTATAGAGGTGATCTTGTTCTAGGCATTGTTAGGCATTAAATGTAGACATCTCTCCTAATAGAGATTCAAATATTGGTTTGCCACATCATAAGAGATTAATCCCTGAAGTTAGACACAACCCCATTGGCATTAAAGGGTTACCTTTGAAGGCTTTCCAGTTTCACATCAACGATTGAAAATTTGATAGAGCTGATTCTTAATGTTGATTTATCCTAGGATACGGTGGGGGCAAAACTGGGGTGACAGAAGGAAAAAGCAGCCGTAACTTTTTTCATCTGGTCATGCTGGCTTTTTGTGGGATAATGGATCAACTTCTGAATATTATTGGCTGTCCCGGCCAAAATTTTCCAAATGATCTGTGATCATGGCATCTCTGAGAAGCAGTATTTAACAGTAAAACTTAGAACTGACAATCTTTTTTTTTTTTTTTGACTGATAGTGAAAAGAGATAGACATAGTGAACTCTAAAGTAATGATGTTGGAGAAGGCAATTTGAGAAGCACCTTGTGTGTGATTGGGTGGTGTTGTGACCAAGTCCAAGGATTATAGCCTGTCATTAACATGGTGATAATGCTTTTCAAATTAAGTTATAAATATAATAGGTATATATGAGCAGAAGACTTTGAAAATTATACGGCATATGGATTCAGTGTGTGACTGTGTACTGATTGATGGGCCACCGCTAAGAGAGTCCCACAGTTCAGTTAAAGAGTCCCATGGAAGCATCTCACTGGATTTGAAATTTCAGGAATGAATGGTTGTTAACTGACAATATCAACCGAAAGGCATGCTCCTGAGACCAAAACTTATAAAGCTGGCTGTCATACATATATCTGCTTTGTGTTTTTTTTTTCAAGTTAACGATAGGATTAGGTTGTACGAATTTTTTTCTTAAATTTGAGTTGTGTTTGAATAAGTAGATAATTCTCTTACCGTCAGTTGATGTACGTTACTTTTATGTTAAGGACAGTGAACTTGAGATTTTATTTTTATGTAAAAATATATGCTGATGGTTTTTCAATGCATACTTTTTAGTAATAAAACAGATGGATTAATTATATGAAATTATTTAGGAGACAGTTGTTATATTTTTAGTATAAGATCAGTTGCTTCCTTATAATCGAAAATTAGGTGCTTGCTAAACCTTTTTCACTCAAATAATGCTATTGCATGATCACAGGGAATCTGTTGGACAACTGACTAAAATAATATCAAGTTAGTTGTGAATAAGAACTGAACCATAATTTTAGCGTATTTATTCCCATCATTTAGAGAAAAAATGTTTATATTTTTGAACAAATACTCTAAACAAAATAGTTGGCTGCTCTCCAAATATGAATTATGACACGTCTCAACCATTAGAGCAAACTTTAAACAGTTCAAATCACTGAAAACTTGATAGAAAGTGGAGGACAAGTTAAACAGAAAGAGGCCAACTTAAAGAAGTATATCTAGAATATACTCATACATCGGATAAGGAAAAGCCGAAATTTAAACAAAAGGAAAGAAAGGAAGTGAATCTTTTGGGGGCAATAGATGTGAGGTAATGGACGGTTGTGATTGATTGTCATTTAGCAATAATGTTGATGCGCATTATGCAGAAAGTAGCGTAACGCTATAAAGAAAAAATAGAAAAGTTGCATTATTAGACCGACCATATGTGGAATTATTAACATCTTCTTCGCCGCCTAAACGTCATTTATTGGAATTGTTATCCTCAACTTGTTCACTACTTTCCACCTCTCGAATCATTTGTTTCCCTTCCTCCTGTTTGGATACAAAAACAAGACTAATCCTGTTTTGCTTTACTGTTTGCTGTTTCAATCTTTTGAATGAAGGGGCAATCAAATTTCCTATAAAAAGCTTTCTTTACCGCATACTCATTCACTTTCAATCATTTTCATGGAATAAGATACCTTGAAGCCCAAAGGAGTGAATTAAAGAGAAATGTAGACGCACTTGTTGTTTTACAACATGTCAAATCCACCCAAAACATATATTTCATCAGTTTTAAAATATAAGCCACCTTATATCTGAAGAAAATATAAGTCACCTTTCGGGGAGAAAATGTCTTTGAACTACAATATAGATTACTCATAGAGTGATGAAGGCTTATTTTTCAAATATTTTTCACATTTTTAATGCTTAAATGTGAGATATTGTATTTTTTTTTTTTCGATTTCAGAATCTCTCATCTAATAAGGATGAAATTGGAAATGATTTTTAATTTCAGATGACTGTAACATATTAACTATTCCTTGATTCCGGTGAAGTAATTGAAGATTACTTATATTTTCAACTGCATTGAGGGCTTAATAATGATTTAAATATTCAGATATATAAATTTTATGAAACAATTTTGGAGTGTGTAGGTGCGCTGAATTGAAGATCTCAAAAAGTTTCCCTCTAAGCACAAAGCTTACTAAGGAAGAGTTGATTAGATCAGGACCTTCATGTTTGATTTGTATGGTTCATATTTGATTTTTAAAAAAATTATATTTTTAAAAAATATTATTTTAATAGTATAAAATATAAAATAAAGATGGTCTCTTAACTATAATATTTTCAAAAACTAATTTTTTACTCGAAAAAACATACTTTTTAAAATTAATAAAATCTAGACCGTCCAAATTAGATTTGGAGGATCTAAATCCAATTAGCTCTCCCTACCAAATATTTGTGCTTATTGGGGCACTAGTTTAGTATAGAAAGAAAATCAAATCTAAACTCCCCAGAGATCTGATACGAACAATCTAGATTTGATTGTTTTTAAATGAATGATTTATGTGGTAAATAATTATTTTATAAAAAACCATTGTTTGGGGATTATACTTATATTAGATTTTATATCCATTAAAATAATTTATTTAAAAAAATATAGACTTTTAAAAAATGAAATTTAGATCATATAAATTAAATTTAAAGGCCAAAATTTCATTAGCTTTTCCTACTAAACTTTGCGTTTAATAGGAAATTGTCCTCTTGACCAAATAGTTATTACGACAATAAATTCGTTCAAGACGCGTCAAAAAGGGATGGTATTAAATTCGTTCGAATGAGACAAAATGTAAACCACCTAATAAGTTTAATTATCACGACAATATTACTTGGGAAAATTCTAAATAAATACCCCTCAAATATCAAAAAGATAAAAAGGTACCTCTAATATACAAAAATACATAAAAAGATCGTTCCCAATTTGGGATAAACAATTTTAAGGCAAAAAGACTAAAATACCCCTGTCTCCATTAACCACTTATGTATGGCCATTAACCACTCCCGTATAGTGATTAACCACTCTAGTATAGACATTAACAACTTCATTGATTCATTAATTAGGCTTGTTTTTGTGAAAATTATTAACTACTCTAATATAGCAATTAACCACTTCAGTATAGTGATTAACCACTTCAGTATAGTCATTAACTACTTCACTGATTCATTAGTTGGGCTCAAATACTCTTATATTTGTGAAAGTCGTTAACCACTTCAGTATAGCGATTAACCACTCTAGTATAGCCATTAACCACTTCACTTTGAAAGTGAATTGAGATAGGGGCATTTTGGTCTTTTTATCTTAAAATTGTTTATCCCAAATTGGGAACGATCCCTTTTATATATTTTTGTATATTTGAGGTGCCTTTTTGTCCTTTTGATATTCGATCGGTATTTATTTGAAATTTTCCCATATTAACTATAATACTAGCAATGAGAAAACAGGCTTTTGTCTCCTTTGTTATATACAGAGGTTTTTGTGTATTTAAATTTTGAATAGAATCTTGTCCATCTGTTTAGTTGGACAGTTGCTTCCTGTAACTATAACGCTTATTTGGTGGAGAATTTTTAATCAAGTGTCTTTTTTCTAATATATATGTAAGCTGTGACTTCATCACTACTGTCGTTATATGCAAACGTTGTTCTGTTGTAAAGAATTTTTCTCCCCCATACCATTAACTCATATCTGCTATACCCCGCGCATATTTCTATTTTTTATTATATTTTTAATTATTAGTCAGATTATTATTATGATTATTATCATTGCATGCCTAATGATGCCTAGCGTTTAGGATTGATGGAGTCGGATAGGCCCAATAGATTGAGAGATTAGGGTTTTCTTTTTTTAACTTTATCAGACAGAGAGATACTACTATTGCTTAAACTAGATGATGGTTCCATATATATATTGATTGATGATTGATGATTGATTATTGATTGATCATACATAGCCCGACCTTTTTAATTGAGCTTACCCATGGGATCCCATAGTTTCTTTTTATCTTGTACTGCTATATTTGAATCTTTCAGTAAAATTGTCTGTTTATATAAAACAAAATTATATCCTACAGCTGATTACGATTCACCGATCTTTAAAGTTCAACAACCTGCTTCTCTGCCAACAATATATTCATTGTTTATTAACTGGCTTCTTTATCTCGTTAACATGATACTCCCTCCGGTCCTATTTATAAGAGTTCAGCCGTCAAAAAACGCTTCTTAAGAAAACATGTAAATATTAGTTGGGAGCTATAAATGTGTCTGAAAAATAATTATTTTTCCAATAGTACCCTTTATTTATAATGAGACTGGAGAGAAAAATGTAAGTGGGAATATAAATTAATGCTATGAAAGAGAGTGTTAATAAGTAGGGGCAAAATAGGAAAAATGGCATTAAATAATGACAGATTCCAAGGCAAGCTCTTATATTTTGGACCAAAACCATTCAAATTTCGGGCTCTTATAAATAGGACCGAAGGGAGTATCATGTATTATACTCATTGTTAATTAATTGGCTTCTTAACTATTGTTGTAGTTTTTTATTTGTTCTAACAGCTTGTAGCAGCCTCTTAAAAACCATGCAACTCATATAATTTCTTAACTCATAATAAACTGCCAGATTAAATTGTTTCGGGTGAAGGTTAATGACTATAATTCTCTGTTTTTTTTTTTTAGAAAGGAAGACGTGGATCCACGTGGAGATGGCACCGACCTAAGTCCTACATGCAGAAAGGGCCAAACTGAAATTGAAGGGTGGCCACTTTCGCATGAGATTGCAATTCTTTCTTTTATTCTTTGGGTCCACAAATTCATTTTTATTTATTTTAAATACTGAAATAACATTGTAATTAAACCCAGGTTGGCAGCTTATCTAAAACCCCCCACATTTATGCAGCACTTACTCTATCATTATCCAATCATTTCACAGATAAAATGTCATCAATTAGAAAAATGACATTGATTTATTTAAAAATAATTTAAATGCATTGGGTTCTCAATATACCCATCAAGATTATAAAAGGTATTAGTTTTACAACTCAAATAACTAACGTTTATGGATATATTTAGAAGTTAGGTCCTTATATTTTTAAGAGAGTTGGAATCTACATTGTAAATATTATTATCACAAGACATGACTTTCTTTTAGTAGTTAAACTGATATTGGAAGTACCAACACATGATTGATCTAACTGTGTAAGACCCCGCTGTATCTCTTGAGGTCTTGAGTTCAAATCTTAGAAGAGACACTTATATTAGGAGGAGGAGGCACGAACCCCGAAATTTGAGTAGTTCATTGTTCGAATGCTTGGTAAAAAGATTAATTCAGAGAAGGTGCCGGTATTGATTGCCGGTTGAGATATATATATATATATATATATATATAAAATAAAATGATATCAGGAGCTGCAGAGAACAAATCATTTTAATGATAATTAATAAGATGGGTTTGTTATCCTCGTACAGGGAACAGATATACAGAATGCATAATTTTGGTAATTGATTGGAAGATATGATATTGAATGCTGAACTCGGGACCCATTTAATTTGTTGGACCTAATTACTCTAATTAACTTTCCATAATTAACATTGTTCATTGTCTATCATCGCGTATTGACATGTTTCATAATTATTATTAAAAAAAACAAAACTCTGCGAAGTCTGAGCAATGAATATCTTAGGATGGATTTATTCTAACAAAGTAAACGTATTTGTTTATTTCATGGATGAATCTAAAAGTTGTTCCACGAGTTCCACACTCGCTCTCATGAAAGAAATAACTGCAAGTGGCAGAAGCAGGGAGTCCAAAAAATCCATTATTTTTGGAGAACACTTTACGCCGCTCAATGGCAATTTATTGCCTTATTTTTTGTTCACCCAGTTAAGATTCAATACTGAAATGTTTTAATGATGATAAATAAGTACACAGTCAAATAGCATACACTTCCTCCAAAATATACTAACTATTTGGAGAGTTGATATTTGTTTTAATTTTTATATACCAAACATATTTATAACTTTTGTTAATTTTTCTCACGCCTATATCAAATTAAGTATATAAATCATATTATGAAATATACATATGATATTTTAGAAAAAACATGTCATATCGACTAACTTAACAAACATTTTTAATTTAATAAAATTAGATAAATAAACTACATACTCATGGCTAGAGGGAGTATCTAGGGCATTATTGTCAAACTCGAGAGTTGACATTCTAATTTTACCGTTTTTACGCTTCTAGTTAACCAAAATATGTTACGAGTTACTTAAATTAGTACTAGTTGTAAACTCGGTTAAACTCACGAGTTTACAAACTGAGTTTAACATTTCTACATTTCTACACTACGAAATAATCTTGTCAATTTGCTCTAAATATCATGTTAATTATTTTTATTTGACCGTATTCAATGAATTTAAATATAAATCTTATAAAATTTCTTTATTGAAATTGATAAAGTATGGATGTTGATATATTTAATATTAACTATTCATATTTAAATATATTTAAGTTAAATTATTGTTATTTTTTGTATTTCTTATTTAATTATATACTTTAAAAATATATTTATTAATAAAAGTAAACTCTTACTGTTTTACGATTCGAGTTCACCATCCAATTTTACATTTTTAGAACGAGTTTATTTCAATTCACAAGTTTGACAACCTTGATGTATGGTATATTACCCTCTTACTCAACGAACCAACATTGCGCCTTGTTAGCTGATGTTAGATTTTACAATGATATTAGTGATGATATATTAATTATATTTCAATGTCCTGAAATATACTCCCTCCGCCTCTAAATATAGGACCTTATTGACTTTTTTTTAAAAATCTTAAGAAAGTTAAATAAGTCACTTATAAATTAATTTGTCTGAATTTCTCTAAACTAGTTTATTTGACATATAAGCTAACATATAATCTAATAACACACAAAATACGTTATGATTAAGTGTCTCGTTTTGCTTCCCTAATCTTTCTATATATTTAAGAAAAAAAGAGGAAGTAATATCCAATCAATTAATTTATAGAGTAAACAAAGGCAGTCAAGTTAATTGTTTAATAGTTAATATGTAGAAATTTCGAGATATTCCCACTTTAATGGCATTAATTCAGATATAGGGAGGGAATTATTGACTGTGGATACCTCCTGTTTACCTTAAAAATAATACACTTTCATATCCAAAAAGGGAGATTATAGGGGGAAATCCAATGGTAAGTGTTGATAGTATGAAAAAGGAAAATTTAATATAAGAGTCAAGATATAACAGAAAATAAAAATTTAATATAGGATCAAACAAATTCATTCAAATCAACTTTATATTTGAGATTGGATGAGGGAGGATTGATTTTTGGTTGATTGATATATGCATGTTTGTGTTTTGTTTATTTTTTTTTTTTTAAGTTTTTGGTCTCACCTTTCAGTGTGTGTGGGCTGAGATAAAGCCCACGGATGAATGATAAGGAGAGACGTGTCCCAGTCACCCAACGACGTCGCATGTGATATTCCCTGGTTCTCGTGCCCACCACCACCAGCATCACTCCCTAGAACCCAAAACCAACCCCTGTGAGAATCATCATATTAATAATTAATAATTAATAAATAATTGATAATTAATAATCAGGAAAAAACGGGCGGGGCCACATCTAGAAATTCAAAGGGATTAAAATGGCGGGAAAAAGAGCCGTTGTTGCCGAAACCACTGGAATTTTGGCGCCAAAATTGAGGTCACTCGGTTTGGGCTGCCCGCCAAACCCCGGGCAGCCCCTCTTTTTCTGCCTTCCCTTTTACCAAATTGACGCTCTTTCGCTCCCTCCTCCTTCCTTCTATATATTATTCCTCTCTTTCTTCCTCCCAAAATTTCTTCCTGTTTTTCTCTCCGCCATCAATTCACCCCAAAAAAAGGGGGAAAAAAAAATTCTCTCTTTTCTTCTTTCTCTTGTTTGTTCCTTCGTTTCAAATCTTCCCTCCCTTTTCTTTTCCTGTCTCTCCATAATCTCAGGCAAAGACCCTTTTCTCTTATTCTTCAATCCCCCTTCATTCTCATTCTGATTCTCACCCAAGATTCATTCTTTCCAATCCCACACTCAACGACAAGCTGTCTCCTTTCTTTTTATCCGAAGATTTAACATGGGTTTTTCCAAAAAGTCACAGATAGAATCAGGGCTAGAAACAGAGTCGAAGAAATGGGTGATTGCAGGGATTTCTGTACGGTCTCTGAAACCCATAAACACGAAGGCGAGGGGGAAAGAGAACGAGGAGGACGACGAGGAAGCTTGTTCGACGACGCCGACGGCGAAGGAGGCAAGAATACAAGAAAAGTTGAGATGTCCACCGGCGCCCAGGAAGCCACGGCCGTCACGGCGAAATAACTTTAACGGAGTTAGAGAGTTCTTCACTCCTCCTGACTTGGAATCTGTGTTCAAACGCCATGCGGAGAAAGCCATCTGATTTCAGCTCACTCAACTAACTACTTTAACGGCGTTATTAGGTTCAAGTTTGTCGAAAGAGGAAAAGAGATCAAGAAATGAGAAGAGGGTTTTGTTCTGTTTTTAATTTCATTTTTTGTTTTCTGGGTATGGATGCAAATTCCTCTCTGTTAGCAAGGACTTGTGTACAAATTATCAACAATTTGATATGTAGGGAAGCAGTATAGGGTAGTATTTGATTTTCTATTTGTTTCCTTCTTTTCCCCTTCTTTGTTTGTTGAAAGAGTATGTGGTCTAGTTCTGTTTTTTTGTTTAATGAGAAGTTTTCAATATTTCCCTTGTGTCTCTCAGTTTTTCTGTTCAAGTGTTCTTATGAATAGTTAATTCCAGATTCTAGTTACAAATTTCCTCATCTCTCGCCTAATAAAATGAAAAAAAGCAAGTCTTTTTAAGATGGTGGAAAAACACAGTTTGTTAATAGGTGAAGCATGTTTCTCATACTCTGCCAATCTTTGTTCTTAATCTATACCCCACCTCTGCTGAACCCTACGGTGAAGGTCAAGCCACTCATCATAATATTTGTCCGATTATTAAAACAATATTAATTTCTTTAGTACATGAGAATCCTATGCGGTTCGTACAGTGTCCAGCATCAAATAGTGGTCTTTGATTGATGAGTTTGATTAGGAAATCCGTGGATAGGATTTTCATGCATGTTCTTGTCAAAGTACTAGAATTTGCAACAGTTTATGAAGTAGACAGGTGAATAATATACGGTTTTGCATGACCAAATATGATGAAAGAGCTCACCTAATCTTATTAAGCATGTAATATAGTAGTTAATTAATGTAAGGAAAGGGTTGTTCTAGGGATTAGAATTCTTTTAAGAAAGCAAGCAAAGCACGACCACGTAATACAGTATTGTGGGCAAGATATGAAGTCTGCCTTTTGTCAGATTGTGGTCATTCTGAATTTCTGCGTCACACTCGAATGAGCATTAGTGATTATTTCTACCGTAGTGAACGCAGTAACTAAAAGGGCACCACTTGAGGCACTTCTTGTCCTATTACTCTCTTCCTATATTTACTACCTTTTTTTTATCGTTTTGTTCCTTTTTATTAGGTAATAATTGACTTTGTTTAATTAATAAATGTATTTTTAAGCATTTTTTATTCATTGATTTCTCCCATATATTTTCTTTCATTTTTTTTATTATTTTCTTTTATTCTTTAATAAGGAGTGACACTTTTAGGGGAGGGGGGGGACGATTCATACACCATTCCTCAATAATTTCTCCCATGTCGCTTCTAACTAATAAAATGCAATTCTGTTAAAACCACTTTAAATATAGGGATGAAGGGAGTATAAGATAACCAAATTTACGTTGTTCAAAAAATTAGTTAAATAGGAATGGAGGTCACAACAAAAAATAAAAATAAAAATTACTCTTTTATTTTTAACTTTTGATTCTGTTGCGTGCTTCTTTCTTGGAGACAACTCATTATTGTCTCTTCCAGATACTTCAAGGAATACGTTTTAAGTTATGATTAGTGAATTAATTTAAACAAACGAAATTCGCTCCATGATTTAATATGTGATTCAGAATAGGATAGGCAGATCATTATTCATTAATTTCCTTTTAGAAGAAAGGACAATAAAATCTCTTGTCCTGTATATGATATATCAACATTAGAGAAATAGATATAGAAAGATGAATAAGGAAGAAGCTAAGTGAAATGCCCCCCAACCACCACTTGCCAAGAAGGGTTTTGATCGTGGTGAGATGAAACAGTAGTGGAACAACAACAACGTTGTCTGTTGTTTTTGAGTTTGCGGTGGGAAGAGGACAGAACAGTCATTTTCGTAAAAGATACACAATCTGGAGGGGTATATGATGTTCATTGAATGAATATATATTTTTGTATGTGGGTAGGCTTATATGGTTGAGGGGGAAGAGTACTGTGAGTGTTTGTCATCATGGAAAAGCTCTAAACAAGTCCTTCAAGTTCATCAATTCACTCGTTTTTGTGGGGACCCTTTGTGAATCTTGACCATACAGGACTCCTCCAACTTGATCATTATCAAATATACAAGACATTTGATTTTAGTGAAGTTGCATATATGTCTTTATATGATAAGTAACAGCATATGTGCAGTATATATTCTCTTGAAAAAAGAAAAAAATTGAATCTTCTAGTAGTGGGTATAAAAATAGGAGAGTAATGCAAGCTATAGAGTAATTATTGCATAAATTTTTATGCAGCAAAGCTCTTATATTACATTTTATATGACTCCGTTTTTAATTGTGTGGTTTTTATTATTGTGGGAAATTCATCTAAATATCTTCCAAATTGGAAACTTCCTTTTCTTTTGTTTACAATTCTCATCGTGTCTAATATTGTTGATAAATTCATGTTTTAGACAGGCTAAACACCAATTGCGCAAAAAATTTCCTACAATAATTTTTTCTTTCACGACAATGAAATCCTAATGTGCAACACTTTTACTGCGCGTACGTGAAGATAGAGAAGGGAGTTTACAAACCAAGCTTAGATCACATGAGAACTCTCATTTTCTTAACCAAAGGCGAAGCAAATGAAAATGAACCAAGCCGGTATTTTTTTTTTTTGTTAAAATAAAATAGTTAAAATGTATTGGGTCACAATAACTCATCAGAATTAAGGAAAACCTTCTGTGTTAAAGAATACTTCTATAGATATATATATAAATTACCCTACGAATAAGGTTCTTATTATATTGCCCAGATGACTTTATCTCATACTTATGTATAAGTATTAGCATGAACAATCTTTGTTGGCCCAAACAGGTGATATTTAATTAAGAACTAAAATGTAAATTAACCGATAAATAATGTTGAATGTATTGCATAAGAGGGAATACTAGGTAGACATGTTTTACATGCCACATTGCTAGCTTTATTCATCCCACGTATCTATTTGCCTACACGGCCTCGTTAGGGGCACGACACATAAGGCAACCAGCTGATAACCTCATATATTAATATACTAATTAATTGTTCATTGTCGATTACTAATTAGCAGGATGCTAATTGATATAATTTATAAACCTTATCTAATAGACCCATAGACCCATTGATATGTCATTTGGTATCTCAAATTAAAAAAAAAATCGCATTTCAAGGGATAAGAAACACTCCTCAACATTGATTTTGATTTGTCTTCACATACATCATGTAACATTAGTTTGTACGTAATACATGTACACTACTATCATGACCTCAACACCGGACGGTTACTCAAAAGGATTCTTATTTTCTTCCAGAATGACTTAGCTTGTTTGTTAATTCTTTTTTTTAATATGAGTACTCTATTAGAATAGAAAAAGTATATTTTAAAACAAAGTCCTGATTTTTTTCTACAAGGGTGAAAGGCGTGTTGAATTTTAGATATATACAGGCTGAGTCGTCTAAAAATGATTTAAGGAAATTAACAGGATATACGTTATCTATATAGTCCCTTTAATTCATTGTATAATTCTCTAATATAAATTATATTCTAATAAGTACCACTCTGTTCCTTATTATAAGTCCATCTTAACTACTTCTCACATACCAAGGAGTGGAAGTTATAGCATTGAATATGACATATTTTTCTAACTTTACCATTATTTAAGAATATGTATTAAAGTAATATTTATACATTATAAGCATTCTCTCTCATCTTTCCTATTTTCAATACAAGGGTAAAATAGTCATTGTAACATTAATTGACTCCAAAGTGGATTTATATTTAAGAACAAAAAATTTATAATAGTTTGACTTATAATAAAAAACAGAGTAGTATAAAGCAGCGTGTGTACCGATCGCAGCAGCAGGAGAGTAAGAGAAAAGTTATTGGCTTTTGAAATTCATTAATTACTTGCTACCAACACTCCAATTATTCCCTAGCTAGCATTGAAACAAGTGTGACTAGATTGTTAGTGAAGGTCACACCAAATAAATGTTGAGGCCGTATTGTAAACATTCTTCATGTGATGCACATATATAGTCGTGTGACTACACTCATTATAAATATACTATTTTTAGTTAAAAACTTCCTTTCACTAGTTAGTTTGCGGGGTTTTGATTTGAAAAACCAAAGACATGCAAGAGCTCTAAGGCACATAACAAGTTTGTTTGATCCTTTGGTAGATGGACACGTGTTGATTGTGGATGCATATACATAATAGGTGGCATACACGTGTTGAATAGCTGTACACATATTATACGCAACTATACTTGACCAATACTTCAACTATACTTAGTTACAGTGAGGTTGTATCAGGCGTATTTTCTTGAGAAAAATATATACTCCAAACAAATAGCTGTACACATATTATACACAACTATTGAGTACTTGACTAATACTTGGTTATAGTGAGGTTGTATCAGGCGTATTTTCTTGAGAAAAATATATACTCCAAACAAATAGCTGTACACATATATATTATACACAACTATTGAGACTGATACTTGGTTATAGTGAGGTTGTATCAGGCGTATTTTCTTGTGAAAAACATATACCCCAAAAGTTTATTTATTAGAATTAGGCAACCTAAAAATTTATAGTGAGACTTGTGATAATGCATTCCCTTAAAAGTCGACATTCTAACAACGTCACATTATGATAGTTCACACAAAATTTTACTGCTCACCCCTCCTAATCAAAACTCTCTATAGGTTGTTTTCTTTGGTCGGTCGACCAAGACGGTTTCCATCGACACTCAATCAACCTTTTATTGATGGGAAAATGACAGAAAAAGACCCTCGAATTACACAAAGGACAGTTCAGTACAACGAATTTCTAAAATGACAGTTCAGTACAAATGACTGAACTGTCCAAACCCAAATTTAAAGGAAATGTCCAAAATGCCCTTGGCTACAACTAAGTTGGGAATCCCTTAAGCGAAGTTGGGAATCCCTTAAGGGAAGTTGGGAAGGCTTATGGGAAGTTGGGATTCCCAACTTCCCACAAGGAATTCCCAACTTCCCTTAGGAGATTCCCAACTTCGTATAAGCCTTCCCAACTTCGCTTAAGGGATTCCCAACTTAGTTGTAGCAAAGGGCATTTTGGACATTTCCTTTAAATTTGGGTTTGGACAGTTCAGTCATTTGTACTGAACTGTCCTTTTCGAAATTCGTTGTACTGAACTGTCCTTTATGTAATTCGAGGGTATTTTTCTGTCATTTTCCCTTTATTGATTAGCCTCCTCTTGTATTAAATAAAAACCCTCTATATATATAGTCCTTTCCATAAAATCATCATTCTAACCGGCATTATTTATGGGAGAACAACGTTCAAAATTATGTCAGACTTTTAAGCAAACATCTCCTATGTGAGTGACAAAGACCAATAAGAAATGAATACCATGTGAGAGGTGTATAGTATATCTTTTTTTTTTTTTTGCCGAAAGAGGTGTATAGTATATCTAAATATGAGGAAGCGGGCAGTATTGCGTATTGGCGTTGGGATACTGGAAAAAGGACAGGGTAGAGATCTATAATTGGGTACTGAAGGAGGGATGAGGGAGTCTATAGATACAGTAGTATATAATGAAATGAAAATGGTGGGAATAATGGCTGATTGGAGGTAATGAGATATTTTGGGTAAAGTTGGAGGAATCCTATGAATGCATCGCACAGACATCTACACGTGGGCCTCCATGGAATCCTAAGCTCCCTCTCTTTCAATTTCATGCCCCCGCCCTTTTCCTCTTCTCTTTCCCTCCTTATCCTCCTTACTCCCATAGTCCCATTTCCCTCACAGTCATACATTTAATACCATTCATTCTAAAATATATTTTAAATTAATAAAATTTGAAAAGAAATTAAAATTTGCAAAGAAATGTCTCACTAAATAAAAGTATTATCTTTTGAGCAAAATAAATAAGAGTATTATGGAAAAAATTATATATTTTGAGACCAAATTAAAGTTTCCAAATATTACTCCTTCCGTCCCTATATATAGAAGTCCAAAATTTGAATGTTTTTGTCCTCTTTTATAAAAGCTTAGCTAGATTTGTCAAAACATTCAATAATTATTTTCCCACTTTGCCTATCATTATTATCTCTATTCACATTCTCTTTCATTCTCGTTTATATCATTATTATTCCATCCTTCTCATAATATAAAGTTCATTTTTTGAATGGCCCTGTCCCAAAATATAAGGTCTTATTTGACTTTATTTGAGTAATAAATGTGTTTTTTCCCATTTTACCTATGCATTAATTTTCCCACATATTCCCTTTCATCTTCTTTTCATAATTACCCTATCTCTTACTCATTCATAAATAAGGGCATTTTTAAAAAAATTGTATATTTCTTACACATTTATTGTTTTTAACTAACTTTAACAAATTTTTTTTAGAAAACTGCAATTCAGCTAAAAAGACCTTATATGTTGGGACGCAGAGAGTATCACATTTCTGTCATTCCACTTTGTTCCTTATTATAAGATAAGTCCACCTTAACTACTTCTCACATACCAAGAAGTGGAAGCTGCAACATTCTATATATATATCAGTTTTAAAAAATTTTCCAACTTTGCCCTTATTTATTTAAGAATGGGTGCTAAAATAATATTTCATGTATTATAAACATTCTCTTTCATCTTTCCTATTCCCAATATATGGGTAAAATAGTCATAGTAGCATTAATTGATCCCAAATTGGACTTATATTAAAGAACAAAAAATTTGTGGCAGTTTGACTTATAATAAGGAACAGAGTGTTATATGCTCAATCATAAATAAGGATAAACTTGAGAAAACAAAAATATTTTAAACATATTTGTCATTTTCAACCATTTTTTGAATCTGTATAATTTGGTTAGTTGAACACTTATATATTAAGGTAGACTTATAATAAAAAAATTAGTGGTACAGAGGAGGGAATATGAAAAAAGAGTAATGCAATGTGTGGGATAGAGCCGGGAATATGGGCTCAACCCGAGGGCTCAACCCACCAGCCCCTGGGTTAGAGCAGGTTAGGGTTGGGATTTTCTCAACCCATTAGAGTGAGGGCTGCACGAGCCCGACCCATGTAGCCCGCGGGTTGCCGGGCTGGCCCACCATATATTTATTTTTTAAAAAGAAAAAAGAAAAAAATCTCATTTTAATTCATTATGTTATTTTTTAGACACTTCATTAATATAAATTGTGGTTGACACAACAAATTTTGGTGTTTGCATGATAGACTATAAACGTTGTTAATGTTATTGTTGGTAAAATAAAAATAGTAAGATTTCAATACAAAAAATATATAATTTTGGAATTAATGTTTTTACAGTATTTGGGATATTCTACTTTAGTTGATGCAATGTTGATGTATTTTTATTGATTAAAAAATTTATTTAGTCTCTTTTGATATTTTTAAAACAAAAAAATAATAAAAAAAATAGGTGGCGGGTTAGCGGGCTAACCCACCAACCTGCTGGGTTTAGTTAGGGTTGGGGTTTTTACAACCCATTAAGATGTAGGCCGCAGAGGCCCGTATCACGTAACCCGCAACCTGGGAGCTGGCTCGTTTTCCCAACTCTATGTGGGACATAGGATGCGATGGAAGAAATTTGGGAAGGGAGTGACACAAAGTTTGAGGGAGGGTGACCGGGAAGCGATTGCGCGTAAGAAAGAGCTGCCCGTGAATGAGGCGTTGGCGCCAAACAAAGGAAGCATAAAACGACAACGTTGTAACCCGCAAAACCCGGGCTGTGGCGGCTGTCCATTTTTTATTTTCCTACCAATCTCTTCATCTCACCTCTTCTTCTTCTGATCTCTTGTTACTTTTTTAATTTCGTTCAACGATCGCACCTCACTCATTGCTCATTACTCGTGTGTCAACTCTACACTCTTTTCATGATCACCGTCGTTTATAATAAAAGCATCACCGCTCCCTCCACCACCTTCTAGCTTTTATAAGGTCACATGTTCAATCGTTACAATATACTCCATATAATGTCATATGCGCACTGTATTTCCAGGTCTTATTTTATTGATATGCCACTTTTAATTAGTTGGACAGTAACCATCGTTAATTCAACAACTTTTTAAATTACAATTTGTAGAGCAGTAGAGGTAATTTTTTCAAAATAAGGGTAAACTTGAAAATCTAATCAATTTTATTTACACACGTATATTAACTCAATTATCATTCCTTCATACCTGAGAATTTATTCAAATGAACTTGCAATAAGGATTGATGTTGTTGGACCTGACTAGCTACTTTCTTGTTCTCTTTTTCATTTTCACCTCATAATATATATCATCACCATCCTTTATTCAAGATATGGAAACATTTTATAAATTTATCATCGAAACAGTTTATAAATTAAAATTATGAATAATGTAAATGGAATTTTAAGAATTTAAATTTAGTTATTTATTTTCTTAGTTATAATTTTATTAAATATTAAATATAAACTATTCATTTTTAAATCTAAAGGTTGATGTGCTCTCACATCCAAACTGGTTTTCATGTAAGAAGAATCCAAATCCTTCTAATATAAATACGTTAACCTTGGAGGATGAGAGCTTTAATATTTCCCAGATTTTTTAATATATTTATACAAAAGATTAACAAAGGCCTTTAAAAAAATCTTTTATAAAAAGCGCAGCTTTTTTTTTTTTCTTTCAGTGGAAAAAAGAGTATCTTTTATTCAAACCGAAAATTTACCCCACGTTGCTTTTGAAGTGTGCGTATAAAAATTTCCTTTAATTTGTCTGGACTACGAGACTTTTTTTCCTCCTTTCATCTAACTGGACATATTTTTTTTGAACTGCACGCTTATCTTTGTTTTGAAAGCTAGGCTTGTTGGACATTTTAGTATCATATAGGACTATCGCTAAAGATTTATTGCAGTATTCTTAAAAATAATAGAGCGATGACAAAAAAAAAAAAAAAACAGTGGGACCAGTTAGACAATTAGGAGGGGAAAAAGCAGGTATGGTGTGGATTAAACTGGAAAAGAGAAGCTAAGACCGAAGAGGAAGATACGAGAAAGAGTTGATGATAAATTAGAACAGCGAATCTGAGCTCGAAGAGGGCCCACGCATTATGTGGCATGCCCGCACTTCCATGCATTTTCCCTCCTCTCTATTAATGCCCTTTCAATCATTCCTCTTTTTCTCCCTCTTCTTCTTCTTTTTTTTTTTTTTTTGTTGTTGAAAACTTTCAACCATTGTAACCCCAGTACCCCACTAAGAACTTGCACTTTGCATCAAATTTCAAATGAATTTCGTGATTTTCCAAATTCTCTTGCACAGGCTTGACTTAGATGCTATTGCATACTAATATTTTGAGGCATAAAAATATTTATTTGTTAATCAAATAAGCATACCAGAGAAGTTCATATCAGCTTATAAATATTTTAATTTTGAAGTCAAAATTAACATGTAAATCTAAAAGCATGTTTGGATTAGTTTTTAGAGAATATCTTTTGACAAAACAAGTGGAAAAATGCCTTTAGAAAAAATATTTTAAGGATAATAGATTTTGTGAAAAAAGAGCATTTAAAAAAATGAGAGTGTTTGAACTTTGGATGATACTTGTGAGAATAGCTTTTTATGTGCAAATTACCAAAAAAAACATAAGATTGGTGTGTTGGGAAAGAGAGAGGATAAGGGCATTTTCGATATATTAATATGACATGTATAATGATGGTATCTACCTCATACTTCGCACAAAAGTGGTAAGAAATAACTTTTTCCCAAACTTAAGTTTTAAGCTCCAAACCATTGTTTAAAGGAAAAAAGTGTTTTTCTTTTATAATTTTGTCTCATGTTTTGGTGCTCTTTTTTTAAACTTAGGTTTTGAACCCAAACTTAAGTTAAAAAAGCTACATCCAAACAGGTATAACAGGCATAAAAAAACTACATTAGGTGTAACACTACACGTAAGAATGAGAAAAAAATAGACATAACTAATTTTAAGACCATGACCAAAATAGCATGATCATTCTTAACAAAGTTCTGAGATAGTCGATAAAAAAAAATAGAAAGAAAAATAAAACACTAAATCGCAGAGGAACACAACGCCTGTAATCAATAATCAAGATGGGTGGAATGAATGAATTTTTATCTTTCAATGTCAAGAGAATGATAATTGAGAATCAAAAGTGATAATTATAACAAGAGGGATCATTAAAGATAAAGTTGGGACGAACGAGGCATTCCAGGTTATTATTATCGAGGCAGGAACCTGTGATATTTTTATTTTATTATAGGATTAATCTTTTGTTACCTCAAATTTACCTCCATTTTTGTTTTGATCCATCAAGTTTTATTTTTTTTAAAATATTGATTTTTATAGGTCAATAAAAGAAACATTTTGCCTTTAGAAAAATAAAAAACCTTTATTTAATGTTTGATAGATCAAAACCAAAATGAAAGCACATGTTAAAGATAAAAATAATATTCACAGTTTCACACTTTATTTGCATATTCTTGCTGGGTATGACATCTACCATTGAAATGGGCCCCAGTGAAAGTCTAGCGAAGGCCCATATCCTTAAACTAGACACAAGAATGGGCTTACGGTGGTAATTCATAATGGGCTTAAAGGAGCTACACAGAAATGCGCTACAAATATAATGCAAGCCCAAATAGCAAGAGTGAAGAAGTCCCATCCCATCTATCAAGTCTCGTTGGAATCTCCAATTGTCATGTTGATCAAGGACATAAGGGCATATCTTCAGGCACAAGGGCCCAAAAATATCGTTCTATTGTCCACAATATAAATTTACAAGTTTTTTATTTTTTTATTTTGTTGAGACACTTTTTGATTTTCATTTACAAGTTTTTTTGCCAACCATATAAATTTACAAGTTTTTTTTTTGGTCAAACATAGAAATTTACAAGTTAGTTTAGCATATCTCATCAAAATATCTTTAATAAATTTCTTCCCAAGATGATACTCCATCATGTTTTCACTAGATTTGTGGCTTCTCTCCCTTTCTTTTCTTATCCACTCCCATCCTTTGCCCCCAAAATTTGTGATTTGATGATCAAAATTTTTGTAGTTGTTTTTATTTCTAAATTCTACATAAAATTAGTGACATTGAGATATATTATGGACAAAAAATGGTTAAATATACAATTTTATATGATTTTTCAAAGATTTAATACTCTAACTTACGAGTTTTTTAAGTTAAATCATCTATTCTTAGAAAAATCATATAAAGTTGAAAACTTAACCATTTTTAGCCTATTATTTATCAAAATGTCACTAATTTTATGTAGAATCTAATGATAAAAACAAGAGAAAAAAAATTGACCCGAAAATGACAATTCAGGGGAAAAAGACGGGAATGGATGAGAAGGAAAAATGAGAGAAGCCAGGTCCGTTTTTAATACAGGAAGGACTTAATAGGTAAGTCGATATTAATTATAAATGTATGACTTATTTCTAATTTTATCAATATTTTTTCAAATTACCATTATTAACTAACGCCCTCTAATAAATAATCAAGTGACAACGGGGGATTGATAAAGATAATTAGAATGTTTTAAAAAATATGTTATATTAATTAATTTAATTAATATTATTAATTTATTCAAATTATGTAAATATATTCTATATTTAGGACTACTTTGTAGATGATTATAACTTCATCCAAAAATTAAAAATAAAAATTGAGATATATTCATCATGTTGAATACAGTAAATTATTAAAATTTTAGTCACTGAAATTTTAAATAAGCATAATCTTAAAATATACAAGAACTCCCACTTGGTCATTTACAATAAGAATTGTAATGTGAAAAGACAAATAAATACCACTCGAATTTCAAAAGCTTATAAAAGTACCTCTAATATATAAAAGTTCCTCTAATATAAGAAAGAATATAAGAAGAATTATTCCCAATTTGGGATAAATAGATTTGGTTAATACCCTTACTGGAGACGTGGTTAAAACCGTTGCTCGAGTTGTTAACAACATTTACCATTGATGATAAATTCTAATTGTGTAAAGTGATCAATGCTTTTATTCGAGTGATTAATACCGTTACTGGAGTCACTTATCCCAAATTGGGAACAATCTTTCTTTTATCCTTTCTCCTATTAAAGATACCTTTCTGAATTTTTAAAATTCGAGGGTATTTATTTGCCTTTTTGTTTGCCAATATAACAAGGAATATCTACTTTTTTTTTATGTCACTCTTAAATATTAAAGATAGTATAACATCCAATTGAAGATAAGAATGAAAAATCAAAATTCAATTTACGTGTTTTGAAAAATCATGACCTATAATAAAGAATCAAGGGGCATTAATCATTGATTCATGATTTACTTTAGATACACAGACCAAATACAGTTTATATGAAGATTCCGTTCGCTTCATATCTTATCTTATTCGGATTCAATCCCATATTCCAGTTCTTCTTTCACACCAAACCCCCCAAAACGTACAAAGAACAGGGATTGATGGAACTCCTACCCCAAAACTGATTGACCTCACTCTCGTCCATGTCTTTAGAATAAATTTTGTCTTAAGAAAAGATTTCTGTATTAGTCGATTATTCAAGAATAATCAAATCAGCACATACCTGCTGAAGGAATTTGAGAATAGGCTCACAAACATTTACAATTTTCTCACTCCCAGCAGCAGAGAAATAAAACAAAAATAGGAAAAAGGGCTCCAATGGATCCCACGCACAGGTGACGCTGCTCTTCAAGTCCCAAACATAAATTACAGAAGCCACATGATGAATACAGAGTTCAGGAGAGTGAACCAAGTTATTTGAAACTGGGAAATATAATACTTACACTTGCCATCTTCACATTCAACATTTTCACCAAACCAGTTTATTAATTAAACAGCAACTTCAATAAACCTATTGGATGCACACAATTTTGCTGCATCAGAGAGCTTGTTCTCATCCACATTTATTCTCCTCAACTTGGGACATTTCTCAACAAACGCCTCAATAGCCTCAGATTCTATCCCACCACAATTCATAATATCCACATTTTCCAGGAATTTGCAGCTCCTAAGCACAGAAACTATAGCTGCATTTGTGAGCCCTTTGCATCCTCTCAGCTTCAGATCATTCAGATTAGTACAGGAAACCAGCATTGAAACGAATTCCTTATCAAGCAACAATTCATTATGTGACAAGTCCAGTTTCCTTAACTGCTTCAAATGCTGCCCCAAAGTTGCAAGCAACCCTGATTCTCTCTCAACCACATCGCAATTTATCAGTGCCAGTTCTTCAAGACCAGAAGAGGCCATCGAAGTCCCAAGAAGCTTCAGGCCTTCCCCTGTGACGAGACAGCAATTCTGAAACCTTAGGCTTAAAAGACCTCTGAAATTCAACGCCATGGCTGAGAGATGATCGTTGTTGAGGTCCAAAGGTAGACGAAGGTCAATCTTCTGCAAATTGGAGCGGCAGTTAGAAATGAAGTGAAGCAAACCATCCCGGCTTCCACCATCGTAAACCAAAAGAGAATTTAGAAATTGACAATTCTCAGTTAGATGCAAGAGGACCCCATCAATCACGCTCCTGCAAGTTCTGAGTTCAACTTCTTCAAGATTTCGCAGACACTGAACAAAAGAGGAGTAGGGCCCACCGATTCCCTGACAACCTTGAAGCCTCAATTTCTTCAGGTTCTTACAACTCCTCCATAACCATCCCACTCCCCAATCGTCCCTCCGTATACCGGCCAAACCCAAACTCTGCAACCCTAACTGTGCATCGATTTCCCAAACCTCAAATTGGTTGGCGGCATCAGTTTCTTGTCCATCGGAGGACCACGTAATCGAGAGTTCTCTCAGGGAAGGAAACGACAAAACCCAGCCGAGAGAGATAGGCCTGGGAAGAGAAATACAGAGAGAAGTCAAGTGAGTACAGGCGGTGGAGAGAGAATTCAGAGAGGATAGGGAAATAGGGCCCGGCATAAATCTCAGAGCACGAAGCCGGGAACATCGGGAGGAAACCACGGCGAGGATGTAGTCGGAGACTGCGGAATCGGCGGAGGAAAGAAAGAGGGACAGAGAGGAGAGAGAAGAGTGGTCGGAGAGGAGGGAGGAGAGAGAGGCAAAATCAGAGAAAGGAGGAGGAAGGCGGAGAGAGAGGGAGGTTGTGGAAGAGCGAAATAGAGAGAGCCATCGCTTGGAGACGAGGGAAACAGATGAAGAAGAAGGAGGAGGAGGAAGTTTCATGAAAATCTCCTGAAGGAGTTCATCGCAGAGTATGTTATCCATCTATACCTTGATTTCTGATGATCCTCGTCTTCTTCTTCTTCTTCTTCCCCACTATTATATCACTCTGTTTCTCTCGCCCCTTCACTTCTCTATCGTTCTGGTTTTTCTTTCTGTAAATGAGACATTTGCGGTCGAAGGCGACGCTTCCTTACACGCAAGCTTCACTGCGTGTAAACCACGCGCTGGCTTTCGGTGATGAAATCAAGGCAAAATTCAGGTGATGCTTCATTTCATAATATTATTATTACATCTTCCAGTGACTTGTTGAATACTATATTTCAGATAACAAGTTCGCCCAAGTTTACTTCCATTTTAGCTTAGCTTCCTCCAGTTTTTTAAAAAAGTTTTTATTCATAAAGTTTCATTTGCTTTAAACATGAGTCCCTGCAGTTTAATAGAAATCTCGTCCCTGTTACTCTAAAAGAATTTAAATATTTTGCTTAAAACTTGGGGATCGAAACTAAAATAAAAACAGAGTTGAGAAATAAAGATTTTATTATCACTTTGAAAAAAGTTACTGTAACAAAAAAGGAGATGAAAAAAATTGGAAAAAAAATAGGTTGATTGGGCGGTTAGGTGACAAGTGGCAGTTGTTATGCCGGCTCCGTGGTTTTGTCGTAATGGATCGTTTTTGAAGCTCAAGCTACCTCAGCCTCATAAACTCGTCCATTTATTTTAATTTTAGGAAAATATGAAAATAACACTATAGATTCTGAAATGCATGTAAAAATAACACATCATCTCTAATTTTAAAGATAATTTTTATAATTAAATGTTTAAATAAGTTGATTTTTTGTGCACCCAATATGATAAGCATGATCCTTATAAATTTCTTACAAAACAATTTTTTACACGAGAAGATTTGAATCATGACTTTATAGATTATAAATAAAATAAAATAAAATAAAGCATTACTGATTGAGCCAACTTTTGTTATTTTTTAAAATGAATTTAATGGAAAATTAACAAGGATATTTTCTAACAAAGCTTGTTTATAAATTCTATAATAGTGGTTGTAAATACTAGAATTTTTATACACACACACACACACACTATAATCGATATATGAATAATTCAGTTTCTGTAAATTGTAGTCACATTTTTTATAATTATTTCCAACTCGGTTTTATACCTTAAAAGTTAGATGTTACGGAGATTTTAAAAAATAAGGTATTAAATAACTCACCACAGAGCATTAATTAGTTATAACATAAGAGTAGCTGTTATAAAATAAAGAGAAAGAAGAAAGATGGAGAGATGGAAAAGAGAATAACAAGACAATATAATATAAGAAGAAGACAAGAGAATATGAGAAGAAGATGGAGAGAAAGAAGATATCACTTTCACTTATAATTCAATGGTACCAATGCCTTGTACATGACCTCTATTTATAGGCCTTAAGTCATTGAAGACTATGCATGAGGTTACAAGAGAATAATGGTGGAGTTTATGGCATTTACAAGCCATTCATTGAGAGGTTACAAAGTTAAGGGCATTTAGAGAGAAAAGAATCCTATGAGGAATTCTAAGAGGAATGGGTCATGGACATTCACTACATATAGTTTCATAACACTCCCCCTTGAATGTCCATATTATTGTGCCTCATTAAAACCTTACTAGGAAAAACCCATTGGGACAAAAACCTAGTGAAGGGAAAAGAGTACACAATATTTATTGAAGCTGCCTCGTTAAAAACCCTACCAGGAAAACCCAATGGGACAAAACCTAGGTTAAGGAAAAAAGAGTGCAGCATGACAATATCTCCCCCTGATGACAACATCACTTTATCTCTTTGAGTCTGCGCATTCCAATACTATACACTAATTTTTCAAATGTTCTTGTTGGAAGTGTCTTGGTAAACATATCTGCAAAATTGTCACATGAGCGAATTTGTTGAACATCTATATCACCACTCTTTACAAGATCATGAGTGAAAAAGAATTTTGGAGAAATATGTTTTGTTCTGTCTCCTTTGATATATCCTCCTTTCAGTTGAGCTATGCATGCTGTGTTATCTTCATATAATACTGTTGGAACCTTTTGTGCAATAATCATACCACACATCGATTCAATATGTTGAGTCATTGACCTTAACCACACACACTCTCGACTTGCCTCGTGAACTGCAATTATTTCTGCATGATTTGATGATGTAGCTGACAAAGTTTGCTTCGTTGAACGCCATGAAACAGCGGTACCTCCACAAGTAAACAAATATCCTGTTTGTGATCTACCATTGTGTGGATCTGATAAAAATCCTGCATCTGCATAACCAACCAATTGTGATCCAGATTCATTAGAATAAAATAATCCCATATCACTTGTCCCTTTAAGATATCGAAATATATGTTTGATTCCATTCCAATGCCTTCTTGTTGGACAAGAACTAAATCTTGCCAATAAATTCACAGCAAATGCTATATCGGGACGTGTTGAATTAGCAAGATACATTAGTGCACCTATAGCACTAAGATATGGTACTTCTGGACCAAGAAGATTTTCCTTTTCCCCTTGAGGACGAAAAGGATCTTTTTCCTTATCAAGTGATCTTACGACCATTGGAGTAGTCAATGGATGAGCTTTATTCATATAAAATCGCTTTAATATTTTCTCAATATAAGTTGATTGATGAAGAAGGATTCCATTTGTGAGATGCTCAATTTGTAATCCAAGACAAAACTTTGTTCTTCCAAGATCCTTCATTTCAAATTCTCTTTTTAAACAATCAACTGCTTTTAGAAGCTCTTCAGGAGTTCCAATTATATTTAAATCATCCACATATACAGCAATTATGACAAACTCTGATCCATTCCTTTTTATAAAAACACATGGGGAAATTGGATCATTTTTATAACCTTCTTTTAACAAATATTCGCTAAGACGGTTATACCACATTCTTCCAGATTGTTTCAATCCATATAAGGATTTATGCAAGCGAATCGCATAATTTTCTCGAGAATTTTTATATGCTTCTGGCAACTTAAATCCTTCAGGGATTTTCATGTAAATTTCAGTGTCTAAAGAGCCATATAAATAGGCTGTGACAACATCCATTAGACGCATGTCAAGTTTATTGCTTACTGCCAGACTAATTAAATATCTTAAAGTGATTGCATCCACCACAGGAGAATATGTCTCTTCATAATCAATGCCAGGCTTTTGTGAAAATCCTTGTGCTACAAGTCGTGCCTTGTATCTAACAATTTCATTTTTCTCATTTCGTTTTCGCACAAATACCCATCTATATCCAACTGGTTGTACACCATTTGGTATTTGGACGACAGGTCCAAAAACCTCTCGTTTTGAGAGTGAATTTAACTCCACTTGAATTGCGTCTTTCCACTTTGACCAATCACTTCTATGTCTACATTCTTCAACAGATCTAGGTTCAAGATCCTCACTTTGATTAATTATCTCAAGAGCAACATTATATGAAAATGCGTTGTCGACAACTATATTTTCTCGGTTCCATCTTTTTCCCGTTGTGACATAATTTATCGAGATCTCTTCATAATTTTCAGGTACCTGAACCTCTTCTGGGGTCCTTTGATTAATTATGTCTTGGGTTTCATCTATAAGACCAACCTCTTCAACTTGACCATCTTGATTGTTTGCTCCCTTTTTCTTTCTAGGATTCTTATCTTTGGAACCGATTGGTCTACCACGCTTCAGGCGAGGCTTAGTTTCATTTGCAACTTTTGGTTGTCCTTCAGGGACATCAATTCTAATTGGAGCATTTTCAGCTGGAATGTGAGATTTAGTAATTCTCTTGAGGTCAGTAAATGCATCTGGCAATTGATTAGCAATATTTTGCAAATGAATTATTTTCTGAACTTCATGTTCACATTGCTGTGTACGAGGATCTAGATGAGATAGAGATAACGTTTTCCTGTGATCTCTTTTTCCAGCTGTTTATCATCTCCCCCTAATGTTGGAAAAATTGATTCATCAAAATGGCAATCATCAAAACGTGCTGTGAACAAATCTCCAGTTAATGGTTCTAAATACTTTATTATAGAAGGAGATTCATAACCAACATATATTCCTAACCTTCTTTGAGGTC
Organism: Mimosa bimucronata; assembly: GCA_037074515.1. Taxonomy (NCBI): domain Eukaryota; kingdom Viridiplantae; phylum Streptophyta; class Magnoliopsida; order Fabales; family Fabaceae; genus Mimosa; species Mimosa bimucronata. Next base: position 5,505,503 of record CM073437.1, read on the forward strand.
CCATCTTTGTTCGTTGTGGTGGAGCAATAGGTACAAATACAGCACATCCAAAAATTCTAAGATGGGAAATATTTGGCTCCTGACCAAAAGCCAATTGTAGTGGGGAGAATTTATGATAACTTGTTGGCCTGATGCGTATAATTGCTGCTGCATGTAATATTGCATGTCCCCAAGCTGAGATGGGAAGTCTTGTTCTCAAAAGCATTGGTCTAGCTATCAATTGGAGGCGTTTAATAAATGATTCCGCCAGACCATTTTGAGTGTGGACATGAGCAACAGATTTTTCTATAGTTATTCCAGTTGCCATGCAATAATCATTAAACTTTTGAGATGAAAATTCACTAGCATTATCAAGACGAATTGTCTTAATTGCATGATCTGGAAACTGTGCTCTTAATCGAATTATCTGAGCAAGTAATCTAGCAAATGCTAAATTACGTGTTGATAACAAACACACATGTGACCATCTTGTAGATGCATCTATTAAAACCATAAAATATCTGAATGGTCCACATGGTGGATGAATAGGTCCACATATGTCCCCTTGAATTCGTTCTAGAAATGTAGGGGATTCAACTCCAACTTTTGTCAAAGAAGGCCTTATTATTAATTTACCTTGAGAGCAAGCAGCACAAGAAAGGTCTTTAAATTGAAGAATCTTCTGGTTCTTCAATGGATGTCCATGTGAATTTTCAATAATTCTTCGCATCATAATTGATCCGGGATGGCCTAACCGGTCATGCCAAACAATAAATGTATTTTTATCAGCAAGCTTCTGGCTTACTATGACATTTGTCTCAACTGTTTTAATACTTGTATAGTACAAACCAGAAGACAATGTATGTAATTTTTCTAGGACACATTTTCCCCCATCTCTAACATTTGTAATATGTAGATATTCAATATTTTTCTCACTAATAGTCTCAATGTGATATCCATTTTGACGGATATCTTTAAAACTTAATAAATTTCTTTGAGACTTGGGGGAATATAGAGCATCATTGATGATAAATTTTGTTCCTCTTGGTAATATTATAATTGCTCTTCCGGAGCCTTCAATTATTCTTGTATTACCCGCTATAGTACTGATGCTTGCCTTTCCTTTACTTATACAAGAAAAATATTTTCTATCCTTAAGTATGGTGTGTGTTGTAGCACTATCTATGAGACATATATCTTCATCCTTGTGTCCAATGAAATCATGGTGAACATCCATATTCTTCATGAAAGGAAAGAGAAGAGGAAAAAAAAATTCATTAAAGCAAATTCGATACATGATAAGCATATCAAGCAATAATGCTCTTATTATATGATGAAAATGAGGAAGTAAAGAGAGAAAATTAAAGTAAAACGTAACTGAATTAGGAAAACATAACTAAAATAGTCTTATTATTTTTCCAATAAAGCTTGTCTAATCATGATTATCAAAGAAGTCAGCCACCTCCAAATGTGCCATTGCATCAAAGCCATTAATATCATCTAGCTCATTGGCATGGTCATTTTTGTGTGCCTCAACATCATCATCATGGAAAATCATATTTGCTTCCACATTATTCGCATTCCTTTTCATGGAGGCTTGATAAAGTTTTGCTAGATGTTCAGGTGTACGACAAGTACGTGACCAATGCCCCTTCATGCCACATCGAAAACATTTATTTTCAACAACTTTTGAAGGACCACTCTTGTCCTTTTTCTGCCATTCATTGTGTTTCTTTTTCTGATGGGCATTAGGATTAAAATTGTTACTTCCACCACCATGATTATGATAAGTTCCGCGTCCCCTGCCACGACCACGTCCACAGCCACGTCCTCGACCGCGGCCTCGACCATTATCATGGTAATTATTACGCACACTCACATTCGCTTCAGGGAATGGAGCAGACCCAGTGGGACGAATCTCATGATTTTTCATCAACAGCTCATTATTTTGTTCAGCTACCAGAAGACATGAGATTAATTCTGAATATTTTTTAAAACCTCTCTCACGATATTGCTGCTGCAGGAGCACATTTGAAGCATGAAAGGTGGAGAAGGTTTTCTCTAATAAGTCCTCATCAGTTATTTTTTCACCACATAATTTCAACTGAGAACTTATTTTAAAAACTGCTGAATTATATTCACTTACAGTTTTAAAATCTTGTAGCCGTAGGTGGATCCAATCATAACGAGCTTTTGGTAAAATCACCGTTTTTTGGTGATCATATCTTTCTTTCAAATTAGTCCACAATTCTAGCGGATCTTTTACCGTTAGGTACTCAGCTTTTAGCCCTTCATGGAGATGGTGGCGAAGGAAAATCATGGCTTTAGCCTTATCTTGGTCACTCACTTCTTTGCCAGTCAAAATGACATTTCCTAGACCATTGGCACTTAGGTGGATTTCAGCATCTAACACCCAAGACAGATAATTTTTTCCGGTAATGTCAAGAGCAGTAAACTCGAGTTTTGTAAGATTTGCCATGGTACGAACTAATACTTTCAGAGCAAATTCGTGCTGATAACGTGTTATAAAATAAAGAGAAAGAAGAAAGATGGAGAGATGGAAAAGAGAATAACAAGACAATATAATATAAGAAGAAGACAAGAGAATATGAGAAGAAGATGGAGAGAAAGAAGATATCACTTTCACTTATAATTCAATGGTACCAATGCCTTGTACATGACCTCTATTTATAGGCCTTAAGTCATTGAAGACTATGCATGAGGTTACAAGAGAATAATGGTGGAGTTTATGGCATTTACAAGCCATTCATTGAGAGGTTACAAAGTTAAGGGCATTTAGAGAGAAAAGAATCCTATGAGGAATTCTAAGAGGAATGGGTCATGGACATTCACTACATATAGTTTCATAACAGTAGCTTTTTATTTATTTAAAAGTCATTATATTTCCAACTAAACAGGAGCAGTTTTTTCTTATACTCTACGATTTTTTTATTGGTTAACTCTCTACGATTTTTATTAGATAGTGTACATCTTAATACTTTGGTATTAATTTCAAAATTTAATCTCAAAAATTAATATGGTATTTTGCATTAATAATTTAATTTCACTTAAAGACTTAAATGAAATTTCAGAAAAATTCAGTCATTCTTTTACATTAATTGTCTATAGTAGTTTTACAGTGAAATTTTCCTATCATTCAAAATCAGCCACACTTGTGTTGTTTTCTTTCACACGCGCACACTGCACATATGTTGGAAATGTTGGCTTGTGCCCTCGTAAAATGTGTAATTGCAAATTACCCCTCCTCTATTTTCAATTACTCCTTTCATTTCTAAATATAGTACCTATTTTTCTAATTTAATTATATAAAGAATATTAGTTAAGTCAGTTAAATTCACATGATATTACCAAAACCCCATAAACATCCATCTTTATTCCACCACCCTCTCTTTTTTGTTTAAAATTGGGGGCATCAATAAGGATAATTCAAAGTAAAGTTAAGAAAAATTAGAAATATGTCTTATATTTAAGGCGAAACTCACATTCCTAAATCTGTCTTATATTTAGGATATGAGGAGTATTTTTTTTCCTTTCCTTTCCTTCGCTCGTACACAAGATAACGGCTTGTTGATTCCACAAGATTCTTATAAAAATGTTAGATATTCAAATTGAATTATAATTGTGATTCGCGTGATTATATTTTTTTTTTCAATTTTTTGACTATTGATTAGAGTTTTCAAATAAAAAACTTATATATAACATACCCCAAGTCTAAAGTTTCAGAGGAACTGACAAGGCAAGAAGTTGCGGGTCAATTGTTAACGCCCTATAATGCTTAAAATTTTTTGTGTGGATTTGTTCACAAATGAGAAGATGGGGAAAAAAAAAAGAATTAGTGGTGAAGTCTAAGTCAAATCACGACAAGTAGGAACCTAATTAGGTACCCGTCACTATCTGGGAGGGCCATCCCTCTCGCGAAGTTATATTCTCGCATGAGAGCTTAGCTGAAGAAGATGAATGGGTTACGTCCATTAATATAATAGTAAGCAGCAAAACTTGAATATCTTTTCATTTAAAAAAAAAAAAACAAGCATATCTTTCTTATCATCTTTTGTTTAGAAACAGTGTTAATAATAATGATAATAGTAGTAGTAGTAGTAGTAATGATGATGATGATGATCTCTCGATGCAGAGCGATCCATTGTAAGTAGCATTTTAGCTGTGATTTCTAGCAATGCAAATATATTTATTGTTTGTGTACAGTGCAACAAGTTATAAATTCAGAAGCATTTCCTTGTCAATTCAGTAAAAGCAGAAAAAAAAGACCCCAGATTTTTGTGGGTTAGGGAATAAGAATCTGGCTTTGTTCTTCATGGAGGTTTTGCTTGTTGTTGCTCCCAAATGGGGGATCTCTGCTTTTCCGAAAGGCACACGCTTCTTAGTTGATGGCGGGGTTATAATTATATTAGCCATGTAATTTGGGGCATATTATTAGATTATCCTGTGAACAATAGGTCTAAATTGGTCCAAGTGATGTAAATTACCCTGTTGGATCGTTTTAGCTAGCAAGGTTGAATCTCATAGGAGATAAACGTGTTAGGAGGGGTAGCTACTATTCCAAACTGAATTAATCAATTGTTTGGATACCTAATAATATAATATAAATATGTTGGATTAGAGATTCTAGATGATGATGTAAAAAACAATAATGACTTATATCAGCGACAAGGTAGAGAGCTCATGGAGTCATGGGTGCATTTATTTTTAGTTTTGCTGCAATAAAGTGTGTAAGCACCAGCAACTTATCCATGTGTCCATCTGTATCACAACCAGGGACCAAAGATTAGCCGTTGCCAGCTAACATTTTTCCCTCTTCCCTCGTGCTTCCTTAGGAATTGGGGATCAGTATAAAAAAACCAATGAGTTCCACACTCTGAAAATAAAATAAAAAAAAATATATATATATACACACACACACACACACAACACGTTCTATTTTTAAAAATTTTCATTCCTCTCTTTTAAAGCTAAAACATGCGTGACTCACACCTTCCTTGCAATTATAGGTCAAGGAAAAATGATTTAGAATGACGACAAAAGGAAGGGAGAACGCTCAAGGAAAACCGTGGTTTAAGGAACAAATAAATGAATCACAATTCACAACGCAGAACACATACACATATGGCCCATACCATAGTTTAACCAGCATTAAAAATATCCACTCTTCGAAATTTAGAACAAATGAATTATCTTTTACCACATAAATACATAAAGTTGGAAGCAACAGTTTAGCAACACTCTTGGTGTTTTATTTTAATGAAGCTTATTATATTCTACGTATATTTCGGATCCAATGTGTACTTCATAAAGATTTGTGTATAGTTTCATAATAGAAGGGGATATTGTGTTTTAAACACCTTTCAGAAGATGTGGGTATTTCACCATACAAACATTTCCCATTGAAAGAGACGGGAAAAACATACACCCGAAGGAACAAGTAATATCAAGATAACAATAAAAGAACTAACAAAGCAACCTCTTGATGATTTGCTCGTCTAATTAACTGGATGCTACATATCAACAATGATGAAATAAGATGCGAATGCATAGTGCCCAGCATGGTAGGTGAACAAGACCTATATAGAGGTAAGTGGCACTATTCCATGCCCAAAGGCTTTCCAACCATTCCCAGAACTCGCCAACATTAATACCACTATACCCTTCGAATACACCCTTCAATAAAAAGTAAGTGGCGGGCGGAAACCCAATGAATCCTAAAACAAGGTTACAAGTAATCCTCGTAAAAGATATCAAGTTCTTAGCTCTGATGTCAAGCTTCAAAGGTCGAGCCATCAGACAAATTGGGACGATGAGTAAAGCTCCAATTTCAGCAGTAGCAAAGTTAACGACTGACGTGAGAGACAAACCTATGAAAGCCGCTGATATAGTTACTGACTTTAAGCTAGCCCATTCTTTTTGCCGAGATTGAGATGCAGCAGCTTCAGAAAATGACGGACCTGATATCATGTAAGAAACTAGGAGGCCTAAAACTGATAGCAGAATCCACACTATGAAGCTGGTTTGGGTGGTTAAACTGGGCATTTGGCTTATGAAATATGGGAGTACAGAGACAAAACCACCCCATAAGAGGAAGGCAAAAACCTTCCTGGCTGACTTCAGCCATTTCCAAGAATTGAAATTGACGTTCATTTTTGATGCAGAAGAGACTTGAGAAGCAGATTTCTCTTTTGGTTGGATAGCATCAAAGTTATTAACTTCAACGTGGAGAGAAGCCGCAACTATGGGAAGTGGAGCAGCAAGTAGAGCAAAAGATATCATGTAAACTCCAACAGACACAAACTTATTGGGGGACGTCAAAAGGTACAAAAAGAAAGACTGATGAAACTTCTCGAGAAGGTTGTTTACCGAACGAATGACTCCTTCTATCAGCCTGCAATAAGAGAACTTTTTGTTACAATGACCAATTAAGGACAGAGAATAATCGAATTATATTTGACCATATATTCAGTAAATCAGCAGAAATGCCCTTCCCTTTACGTCAACTGATGGCAGCCAACAAAATGAGCGAGAAATGCAATGCATACCTAAGGAAGGTGCATTTGTATAATGTTTAACATTCTAATAACATGCCAGTTAATTCTTAAAAAGCTAGATGCTACACCATTAAGTATAGCTTAGATTATTAAACTATCAACCATTCTCCGTAACAAAACTATTCTAACAATCTTTAACACAACCATATAATTGATACAAGTATTTCAAATAATTTTATAATTGCAATAATTTCATCAACACATCTAGTAAATAGAAACGGATGTATGATTACATACTTTCCACCACGGATAAGGAACTCATTGCGCCTGGCCATTTTAATCAAAGGAAGGTTTGATGAAATTTCCAATGTAATTGCATCAACTTGATAATCTCGAAAGGCACCATGAGGACCAGTGGGAACACCCAAACCCTGAGAAGGAATAGCATGTTTGGTATATACACATTAACAGAAGTTTTTTTCTTTTTTTTTAATGAGGAGTTTTTTTTTTTTTTGGGGGGGGGGGGGGACGATAAAGCTATAGATAGGAACACCTGGTAATACAATGAACTTGCAAGTGTAGCAGTGCCCTCCACGTATTCAGCAGCAGGGATACCGAATTTCCACTGGGGATTCAAGCTTCTAGCAATTTGTCCTAGTGATTCAAATATAGCACCCAAAGTAAAAAGCCACCCGTATTGCAGTAGAGACCACATTTTCTTCACCTTTATCTGCAAACCTTGCTTATGTACTGCTAGGTAGTTTACAATATTGATGAGGTCAAGGTTTGGCATCTGTCCATTGGATGCCTCAGCATAAATATTAACAGTGTCCTCAAAATAATCATTCTGCTTTGCAACTTTAATTACAAGAGCTGCAGCCATAGTTCCAGCACGCCTGAAACCATCATACAACATTTTCTCATCATAAGGCTTCTGTTCAAGCTTGTGATCAATATTGCTCTCACGACATGTCTCACTATTTACTATGTCACCTCTGCTAAAGGTTGGAGCTTGATATTCTCCTAACCAAGCAGCAACAGCGGAATACTCTCCATATCGGGAATCAGCAACAAGCCATATGATATCCTTTGCTAACCATGTAGCCCGAGAAAGCAGTGAAAACACTGAGTATGCAATTCCCAAAGAAAAAACCTCCTCCACGCCAACTTTCATTGGATTGTAAGGTGTTACCAAGACAATGGCTTCTTTGCCATCCCCACGCGGTGCTCTTATAATTCCAACTGTGTTGATTCCAAGTGATGAACAACTAATGTTTCCCCCAATATTCCCAGAATCAGGACTTGTAAAAAAGTGCAGCGGATGAAACTGGTTTGACTGAGGGTAAAACTTGTGATGAGTAACTTCGGCACCCAAGTCTGACATATACTGTGCTATAAGTCTTTGACTTTCTCTGCATTGAAATACCAAGTGAAGCAAACTTTATTTATATCTTTTATTTTGAATCTCTTCTGTTGACAGGTAAGAGGGGGCAGTAGGAAAAGCATAATTAGCTCTTCAGTATCTATTTATATTTATTTCGCAACAAGCTTCAAATCTAGAGTCATGATATCATCATTATTGTCAATATAACTGAAATATTGTGCGAATTGAACAAAAAGGAGAGATGAAGATCATAGACGAAGAAAGTGCTTACAATTCTGATCCCCTGGATCTCGACTTCGAATCAGTTAAGTCCTTCACCAATTTATTTGCCACTGAGGCATCATGACTAGAGAGCATATTGTTTGCAGAACCTGGATAATAACAGTGCAACCAAATGTAACGAACAATAAAGAAAAATCTCTCTAATTCGGAAGTCTGGGATTCAGAAGGCTAGAAGAAATGGAAAGATGCCCCTATTTTCCTGATATACGAGTAATTTAATTCAAAATGGTATAGATCATTGAGTTTAACAGGCAAATACTCAACCTTTTACAAATCAAGCAACAGACAATCGAGACCATGTGAACTTTCTGTTTCTTTATTTCCTTGAGTTTACTTGGAGCAAGGTTCAACTAATAAATCTTGTAATGCAGCAGAGAGGCGAAGTATAAATATAGAAAAGAGTAGTGAATCCGATGAAACAACGGTCCGTATCATTAGAATAAAACTATCACTTGAAACACAGTAATGGTTTTTCTAGCGGCCAAAAGATTGGCGAACAATTAAACAATCAACTGAAACAGAAATCCCACAAGAAAAAAAAAGTACTTATGTCAAGAAACAATCAGCTAAGTTGCACCCCGAAAAAAACTTGGGCACCGCTAAAGTCACCAGGTAAATAGAGAAGCCGCAGAAGCGAAATGAAGTGCTTTCCAGGGGGACAAAAGATGAACACTTCATATGAATAAAATTAAAACAAAATATAAAACAAACAGGTGAATTTGACCTGGCATGAGCGCATTCTCGGAAATGTAGGTGTTCTTGGCGAGAACCGGCAGCAGCAAAAGGGCCAAGACTCCGGCCGTGAAGCAAACAATACTGTAGGCGAAGACCCACCAATACAACGGTGGAATGCAGCAAATTAGCTTCGTTGAAGGGAATATAAAGAATACAAGAGCTAAAAAGGACTGAAGTCGAAGAGCGAGTACCTGACAAAGAGACTGTGAGAGATCAGAAAGATCCCCAGGCGCACAATTGGACGCTGTTTTAACTTCGGCTCAGCGATCTCAGCCATAGCTTCTGAATTCGACAAACCGAAGAAATTTGGGCAGTTCAGTGTCGATTTCAGCTAAATCTCACAGTCCATGGCTGAAAGGGAGAAGAAGGGAGCGTTGATCTGCTCTTCTGTTTTCTGGTTTTTGTTTCCATTTCCATAAATCATAATGGAAGAAAATCTGGGCCAAGTTTGGGTTAGTTATCACAAAACCGGATCCGTCAAAAAATTAAAAGCCCAATAATAAAGTAATGAGCCAGAATTGCAAACGACGTAGTTTAGTGGTCCGCTTATCGGCTTGTGCCTTGTGCAGAACGGCCAATGGTACCCCTGAATAAGATCATTTTGTTTTTTTTTTTTTAAGTTAAGGAAGTAAATTAGATAACTAAATTATAATATATGTTATATATAATTAGATTATATGTTAGTTTATAAGTATAATAAGTCAGTTTTGAGGAAAAAAGATAATTATAAACAATTTAAAGTAATTAATTTTATATCCTTAATTTCTCAAAAAATTATTAAAGTGATTTTATAATTAGGACACGAGGAAGTAGCTTCTAAGACTTGTGTCACGTCTGCGAACTGTGAAGCCTTCTTACCAGTTCGCCGAGCGAACTTAACTGTGATTGATTATAATTTTTTTTCTCTATTAGTTTGTCCTTTTTTTTTATAAAATATTGTATTTGACTTTATTTAAAACATAAATGTGTTTTTATCTATTTTGTATATTCATTAATTTCTCTCACATTCTTTGTCATCTTTTTTCTTATCATTAATAACTTTTTTACTCATTCATAAACGAAGGCAATTTTACAAAAAAAAAAAAAAAATCTACACATTCATAAATAAGAATGATCGGTTAAAAGGACCTTACATATTGAGACTGATGGGGTAATTAAAAGCAATAAATATGTAATCACTACGTCAAATGTGATCTAATTAATTTGTTAGTGAGTGGAAATAAGATATGAGAGAGACATGTAATTAATTAGAAAAAATTATAATAAACTTTTAAATTAAACCAAATTTTTAATTTCACCTAGAACCAACCATATATCAACGTTGCTTATAAATAAGAGTGGTTACAGTAATAACCACCGCGAGCTTGATGATTTAATTCTTTTACAATAGAATATAAATAATTTAACTATAATTAACGTTTAAAATTTCAGGGGCTATTTATGTTTAATATATAAATTAGGACAAAACTTATATCCACTGTAGTAGATCTAGTTCATCAAGTTCTCTAATAAGCATCTGACACCTGTATCAATAAAACACTCATCATCTTACACTTTTTCTCTTCTACATCTATGTTAACAAGTTCCTATAGAAAATGAGAAATACTTAGATATTCTTATAGTACCACGTCATTTGTGTTCTAACCAATAAAAATGTAACACCTACTCTAATTTTTATAGTAACCGTCTTTTAGCAAAAATAAAGGATGACGGTTACTATAAAAATTAGAGTAGGTGTTACATTTTTATTGGCTAGAGCACAAATGACGTGGTACTCCAAGAGTACGTAAGTATTTCTCATAGAAAATCCTTAATTGAACTTGCAAGCCCGCAACCCTAATTTGGCTACCATACGCATCCACCATCTCTACTCTATCATGAGCAGTGGCAAGAGTGATGAGGCGAATAAGGTGTTTAACCGGTTCTTATACTCACCGGAATTTCCACTTGCATCCACAATCTCCACTCCGTTCCTTCTCTCCAAAAGATTCCCTTTCATATGATTAAGGAGAGACGATATTGATGAGCAAACACAAGAGAAAGAAGGACATGTGGCAGCAAGTGCCGATAGAGATGGACAAGAGTTACGCCGTTGGCGTGGGTCATAGGATGCTCTGTTTTATAGTTTAACTATGAGCTCCTCAAATTCTAATTACGGAGGATTCTTATCCTCTAACTCAGAGTCTATGTTTGAAGTGGGATTGGAGGCACCATTTTCGCATCGCCGAGGCCTAAGCTGGTGACGACCAACGTGTCCGACGAGAAAGAAAGACACAACACTTAGATTTACGGACATGGAGAAGTTCATACATTTGATGATTTATCATCAAAATCCCAACATAACAACTGTCAGTGACAAAGGTTTAATCGAGTAAAAAATCCAATACCAACCAAGTGAATGGAAGTAAAGAAGAGGAATGCCAAGAAAATGAAACATGGGGATTTTTAGATAGATGCAATTTACTGAACAACAAAGGGTGTAAGAGGGGAAAAGGAAGGATGAAGAGATACTATAGTGTGTAATGCGGATCCCTTTTTTTCTTGAACAAATGATTTTCCAGATATTTTAGGAGGTTAACGGTGGTTAAACCGAGTTAGTGAACTGGATGAACTTGATCTAACGTATTGGGCTAAGTATTTATTTTCCTATAAATTATACCATCACATTCTTCTAATTTCGAGTAACTCACTCAATTTTGAAATCATGAACGGCCATTGATTCAATTGATCCATATAGTTCCTTTTAAGAGTGAGGAATTGTCATTTTTTGAAAACATAATTTAGGATAACATGAAAAGAAATATAATTTTAAAACACAGAGTGAAATTAGTTATTGTTAACAAAATTAATTTCCTATAAAAACTATGCATAATTATATATTAATTATTAATTAGTAAGGAAAAAAGCAAACTGCGTGAAAATCACTTGCCACATAAAAATGACGCTAATAGCCACCGTAAAAATCACGCATCAAGTAAAATTGACACTAACCGTCACCGTGAAAATGACGCACTCTCCTCTGGAGGGCAAAAATAGGGAGAAAATTAAACTTTTAAATAAAGCCAAATTGTTGCTTATACCTATAACTAACCATATGTGATATATAATGTTGCTTGGTTAGAGTAATAACCACCATGACTTTGATGATTCAATTCTTCTACAATAGAATATAAATAATTTAATTATAATTAACATTTAAAATTTCAGAGGCTATTTATGTTTATATTGTAAATTATAATTCCTCTGAACATGATGAGTGATTATTTTTCAGAATATAATTTAGAATAACATTAAAAGAAATATGTTTTTAAAACAAATACAGTGAAATTATTTACCCATACACATAATTATTGATTAATTAGCGAACCGCGTGAAAATCACGCACCACCGTAAAAATGACGCTAGCAGTCACCGTGATTTTCACGCACCCTCCTCATAAAAGACATGATAGCCTTGCTGCCCGGCGGCAACCATGTCTGTGAAGCCTTCCTCCCAATTTCCACAGAGGAAACTTGGCCTCTCTTTCATTTGCGAAGCTAATAGCGTCACTTCCAAAACCAAAAGAAGACGATTTTCATTTTCCTCTACATGCTTGCAAAATGCTAATTCAAGGTGCTACAAGAGGTTTGAATGTAGGAATTTGAAAACTTCTGGCCAATTCTTTGTTTCAGAGTGTGATAAGTACGACAACATTGATTCTGGGTTTATTCCGCCTGGCGGTAGCTGGTGGAACTTGCCTGAACATAAGCAAGAAGATGTTGAAGTCGCAAAACCATTGACGGTGATGCTCGCTCTTCGCCGATTGTGGATTTTAATTTCCGGCGAGAGATGGATTTTACTTGTGGCTTTTGTTTCCCTTATCATAGCTGCTGTAAGTCTGCTTTTACCTAATTTCCTTCTAATGCATACTTTTTTTTGTAAAGGTAGCTTCGGAAATAAGTGGTTTCTCTTCTCTTATGACGAAATTCAATTGCCTAATTGCACTGGTCTTTGAATTTTGGACAACTTTCATTCTCATCATGGTGACATTATGAATGAAATACGCATGCAAGGCATGTTTTGCACTCTCAAATACTAACTTCTAAGAGCTGTTTTGACTGTTGGCCAAGGAATAATGATAAATATGGTACAACTAATGGTGGAAGTAATACTATAACTTCCTTTACTTATCGCGTTTACTGCATTTTGCCTTCATCATTTTCCCTTAATTCTCGCCCTATTTATTTGATTCTCAATATTTGCTCTTCTATTGCAGGTTTCGGAGATCTCCATGCCAAGTATACTGGCTGCGTCAATATTTTCAGCACAGAGTGGTGAGATCGTGGCCTTCCAGAGGAAGGCACAGTTTTTGCTTGTTCTGTGTTTCACTTCAGGCATTTGCAGGTAATTCTTATAATGACCGTCTCAAGCCAAAGCACAGGAGATAGACTATTTGAAGTGACACACTCTTGCCAGGCAATTTAATGCTTGAAACGGTTTTAAAATATGATGGCAAAGAGATGTTATTAAAATGCAGATCATTAGGAGTTTGCACTGAACCTGTCAATTTGTCCTGTTACTTTATTTCCTTTATCAGTTGTGGGGAGTAGGGACTATATAAATGGTAACAAGCATAAAATTTAGGGAGTTGATTATTGAGTTATTTCATTTGAATTTCAGTGGTTTACGAAGCGGCTGCTTTGGAATTTTGAATGTAATCCTGGTGAGTGCTTCTTTATCATAGCAACTTATTATAGCTAATCTGTTCAGTTTGTGAGACTGAATCACTATAATATATATTCTGAACAAGAGTTCCTCGTGATTTGGCTGTTGACTGACCTTACTGCCAATTGGTCCTGATCTTCTTGGATAAGCTCATGCGATTTATTTGAATAAACAAATGATTTTAGGTTACCTGAACCATTATCTGGGGTGAGTTCCACATTGCTTTTAGTCTAGCTTTTCTATTTCTATTGCGGCACATTTTATTTCTCTTCAATGCATATAACTAGCTTTTCTTCATCATTTATCTCTAGTATTCAGGGATGGGGTACCTTCTGATGCTGTGATAATCATTTTGTAGTTACAGCGTCTACGGGAAAATGTGTATGCTGCTCTTCTTTTTCAGGTAGTATTCTTCAGCAGAGTTTGTGATAAATTTAAATTCTAGTTGAGGGTGTATTTTCGATTTTTGTTCTTCTTTTTATTTTTATATTGTTTTGGTCTCATCTATGATGTAGGACATATCTTATTTTGATAGAGAGCAAGTTGGTCACTTAACAAGCAGGCTTTCAGCAGATTGTCAACGACTATCTTTTGTCATAGGAAATGATCTTCAATTGATACTTCGCAACACTTTGCAGGTTAGTATTCTTATATCTTTACCATAGCTTGAAATCTTGAATTAAATTGCCTTTTCTTTCCTTTGATATTCAGGGAACAGGTGCAATAATTAATCTACTGACTTTATCATGGCCTCTGGCATTGTCTGCCTTGGTCATTTGCTCTGTTTTATCTTCAATTTTCCTGGTATATGGCCAGTAAGCTTCTATCTTATTCCTTGTGTAATTTTTCCTGATGAGTAATATTAATTTAGTTATGGGTTAATACAACTTTTGGTCCTCAAACTTCAAAATCAATTTGGGTTTGGTTCCTGAACTTTAAAATCGGTGGTTTTGGTCTTCAAACTTTCGGTTAATTTTGGTCTTGGTTCCTAAATTTTAAAATAAATTGTTTTTGTCCTTGAACTTCCAGTCAATTTTAGTTTTGGTCCTTGGACTTTAAAGATTTTTTTAAAGCTTAGGGACTAAGACAAAAATTGATTGAAAATTCACCAAGGCAGACAATGCCAGAGTCCATGATAAAGTCAGCAGTTTGGAGTTTAAGTCTTTTGTCCAAGTTAAACATTTTGTGTTGGGTAAGAAAGGCTAAGCTTCATGGGAACACGCATCCAAGAATTTCTGTGAACAATGTTTTGTTTGGTTTGAGATGAATTTTTTTTCCCGGGGAACATAAAAATGAAAACAATCCACTAGGATATTGTGTGTTGAACTACTTGTAAATATTTATCTCTGTGGTTGGGCTGATTGTCTAAATATTTATTCATATTTTTCTAAAAACCAGGTATCAAAGAACAGCAGCCAAGTTGACCCAAGATTTCACAGCTGGTGCCAATGAAGTATGCTTGTTGTATTGGAAGAATTGCTTAGATTATTATCGGAATTCTTCCTCAGTATTTTCTCTAATGCAGGTAGCACAGGAAACCTTTTCACTGGTAAGAACAGTCCGAGCCTATGGCACTGAAGTAGAAGAAATTGGAAGGTTCTATTTTTTTTTCATATTAATCATCTCTGCTGAAATATTTTGATTTGATGGTATGGAAGCATTGGAGTATCTCTAGTGTTTTAAATTCAATAATGATCATCAAACTTATACAGAAAGGGACTCAACCACATCACCAGCTCATTGCACTTACATCCTGACATTCTTCATTTTTGTGTACATAAACCATAACATTAACATGAAAAAAGAAGCTCAACTCAAAATTATATAGAAGCTATGTTGATTTAATTATAATCTTAAGGTCCTACAAATCAGCACATCTAGTGGTGTTAAATCACTGATTAGTTGCCATTTCAATCTTGATACTGGTAATCTTGACAATAAAAGTTTACAAGTGTGTCACATTGGCTTATATTCAATTACATTTGTTTTGATGATGCTGATTTTTACTCAGGTACAAGCTATGGCTTCAAAGATTAGCATTAGTAAACACTCGAGAGAGTTTGGCTTATGGTTTATGGAATCTGAGTTTCAACACCCTTTATCGTTCAACTCAGGTTTGGCTACTGATTGCCATATCTGAAGATTTAAGCCACTAATTGCTTATTGCATTTAATGTAGTAATATGTTATTTTCCGATCAGCTTTTTGGGGTATTATTCCATTCCCATGGAGACTTAATTTTAAACTCCTTTTTGCTATATGCACGGACTTGATTGGATGAACCTATTTTGCCTTTTGATGTCTAATTATAGTTTATTTTAATGATAGCATGTTTCAACCTGTACTATTGTACGTTGATGGGTAAACATAAAAAAATGTAGATATACTTATACATGTTCTGTATTTTGCTACAGGACCTAATTGGTTCGTGAATTGAAGGCCAAATATGTTTAGATCTATTCGCAATTTAAAGCTAATGACGAGGATCAAATGAATTAAGTTTGTGAATATTAATTTCTCTATCTTATGAAATCAAATATGCTTTATAAGTTATATTTTTCACAAGAATAAGTCTTAGAACTCTATTATCACAATTTCTTTTTAATTTCAGAGACCGAATACTAAGCTTTTTAGTTTTCAAGTACCTATCTTGGTACTTGGTTTTTTTGGTATGCAATGCTCCGGTTTGTCCCTTCATGGGATGTCCTATGATTGTCTACACATTATTGATTGTTTTTATCCTTTCCCCAACGTGGTTATAGCGGACTAAAATTGATGTGATATGCTACATGCAGGTATTTGCTATACTGTTAGGAGGGATGTCTGTTCTCTGTTGTTGTGTACCTACGGAGCAGCTTACGAAGTATGTGCTATACTGTGAATGGCTGATTTTTGCTACTTGGAGGGTGACAAATAGCTTGTCATCATTCCTGCAGTCCATTGGAGCTAGTGAAAAAGTTCTTCAAATGATGGATCTTTTGCCCAGTGACCAATTTTTATCGAAAGGCAGGTAATTGTAACCCTTTCAACCCCATAATGAATTTATGTTTTGTTGATCGTGGTTCCTATCGTATGCAGGAGTGAAGTTGCAGAGGTTAAGGGGACGTATTGAGTTTGTAAATGTATCATTTCATTATCCTGCAAGGATCATGGTATGACTTGTGATAAATTTCTTTTGCTTCTTGTATTACAATAGTAACATTTAGGAACTTGTAACTTATTCCAAGTAATTATGAAAATGTATTTGTCTACTTGCCCTGCACCGAGTCACTGCAGTTGTAAAGGGTATTTGATGCATTTGAAACACTGAAATATGTATAATTTCTGAACATTTTGGCAACCTGCTACCCTCATGTTTTGGAAAATATTTGATGGTTCCTTGTTATAACCTCATTTGTGAGTGGAGCCACTTGGGCAGCTGCCCACGGTTCCACCATGCCTGCATCTTGAACACCATCTACTAGTTACCATGATTAAACTACCCTCACAACTAATTACTGCATGTTTGGTATTCTGCCTTCTTTATCTCAGATGTCTCCTTTGGTACCTTCACCCCAATTTATGTGAACTTAATGCCTCCTTAATCCCCACAGCACATAGCTATAACTGTTACTATGGAACACGAATTATTTCATTTGTTTGTTTAAAGCTAATTATGCTTTTATTGATCTTTGATTTTATGTGACGTTTGAGCAGGTGCCTATTCTAGAACACTTAAACTTTTGTGTAGAACCAAATGAGGTTATTGCAATAGTAAGAACTCTCACCCCCCCCAAAATTTTGGTGTCGCTCAAATGTCGACCTAATTTGACATCTCTATTTTCCCAAGGTTGGTCTTAGTGGTAGCGGAAAGAGCACATTACTCAGCCTTTTACTTCGTTTATATGAGCCGAGTAATGGTCAGGTAAACGACTCATACCTTTCAATCTTGTCACCAAAATTGAATCGAATTTATAATTAAATAGACGGATCCGCATGCTTATCGGTTCTGTTCAAAACCATTTTAACATGCACCTGACTAGTTCTATGAATTCATTATATAAATTTACTCTAATTTTGTTCTTAAACTGATGTCTTTATTCTCCCTGAATGGTTTATTTGGATTCACAGCACGACATAGTGATATAAAGCAATGTTATTCCTATGGGCACTCAAGCTTATATGTATCTTAGATGAACAATCTTGGTAACCGTATTTATTTTTACAGATTTACATTGATGGGTTCCCTCTCGAAAAATTGGACATCAGGTGGCTGAGACAAAATATTGGATATATAGCTCAGGTTTGGCAATTAAACCTGGAGTTGCTACTTCAACTTCGTCATTCATTAATTTAAATTCATCGTTATGGGAAAATTTTCTCTCAGACAGGAACCTCATCTATTTCACATGGACATCAAGTCAAACATAAAATATGGTTGCCCTGGAGACATTAAACATGAGGATATTGAACGAGCAGCAAAGAAGGCCTATGCTCATGACTTCATTTCATTTTTTCCAAACGGCTATGAAACCATAGTTGATGATAACTCACTCAGGGGAGGACAAAAGCAACGAATTGCCATTGCTAGGGCCATTCTTAGGGACCCCGTTATTATGATACTTGATGAAGCAACCAGTGCTCTAGATTCTGAGAGTGAGCATTATATCAAGGTACATTTTTCAAACTCAAGTTTCTTGAAAATTTTAATATCCCCCCCCCAAAAAAAAAAAACAAAGGTTTTTAACGCAGCACTGACTAGTCATAAATTGTTTTAGGAGGTTGTATACTCATTAAGAGGTGGAACTAAAGCAAGAACCATCATTATCATAGAGCATAGGTGCATTTCTTGCCTTACTTGCCTTCTCTCCATCTTCGTTGTAAAGATTAGTTGCATAATTGGGATTTCTACTATTCACAGGCTTTCTACCCTTAAAGCTGCTGACAGGATCTTTGTAATGGATGATGGTCGCATCATAGAGGTGCTTTTATGCCCATATGAATTATACTAAATAAAGCAACTGTTCCAGGCACGTTTGCTGATCGTTGTTTCATCAAATCTTGTGTACTTGCAGGTGGGTAACCACGAAGAACTTCTGCATAAAGATGGGTTCTATGCAAAATTGTATAATGTTCAAACAGATACTTTGACTTGATCCAAGTTGTTTGGGGTTTTGTAACAAGTTGAGGGTAGAGAGGCAATGGTCGTTGATCATTCAAAGAGTTGAGGGTTGCAATGGTGGTAAGGTCCGCGATTCATCCCATCTTATGACATGAATTTCAGTGGAGCAGAGCATACTCATTGTGATATTCCATGAAGAAAGCAAAAGAGGTCAAAAGCTCTTGATTTAGTAAAAGTACTCCGATTGTAAATGTAGGACTTAACTTGTAGTTCAGGACATTTCGTAAGTTTGTCATTCTCTTGAGGGTAAATCGTGAAGTTGATTCAATCGGAAAGAAAGTGTTTAAAAATGTGCCTCGATTGTGAATTTATTACAAAATGCAGATGATAATATGTATGGGCCCTTCAATTTCAACATGAAAGATCGGAGATGATGAATTGATCATTTTGATTTGCATGCGCCATCAAGATCATAATTGTACTTAAATGACAGGAAACTGTTGTGTATTGCCATAAAACACAAAACACATTGCAGACAGAAAGAAAGAATAAAGAAGTTGAAAGGGAGGTCAGGCCTGACTTGGAGGAAGCTGCTTGTCTAAAGCGTCGGCAGAAAAATCACTAGGCTGCGGAACTTCTTGGTGAGGCAGCCCTTCGGTTTTGGGTTGCTTCTCACTCTCTTGTGCTGTTATCCCACTGCTTTTGGTATCATTCTCCTCCTTCCTTCTCCCTTTAGCTTCTTCTATCACACCTTTCACTTCTTTAGCCTTAGACACGCCTTGTGTGGAAGAGGGCTCGTCCATGGCTTTTCCTTCTCGTTCTTCATCCTGAATACAACCTTTGCCATTTTTTATCGGTCAACGATACGGCTGCATGAAGTCCTCTTTACATTACACGTACGGAGTGCTTCCCCTTTATGCTGCCACGCTATCCTTGGGTTCCCATTCCCTACTCAGCATCAGCCTTCTCATCAGCTTTCTCATCACCCCAAAACGGCATAGTTTCAATTAGTGAAGGATCTGGACCGTCAAAAAGAAATGAAAATCTGGCCATCTAATAGAGCTTTTTTTTTAAAAAAAAAAAGTTTCCCAAAACTTTGCATTCAGAGACGCAAGAAGAAGAAAAAAAGAATCTTCCCAAAACTCTCAGATCCTTTCTCTCATCCTCCCCTCCGGAGGCAATGCCGACAACACTCCCATCACCCGCTGCGGCGGCGATACGGAGATGGGAATTCGATAAAGCTAGGCGATGGGGGCATCCAATTTGACGGTGCAAAAGCGGTTAGACGGAATAACAGGAAGAGGAAAGCGAAGCTTCGTCCATGGGTGCTCTTCCTATGCTTCGTGGAGCTTTCTCCAAGCTTTCTTCAAGCACTTAGACGGCACAACGGGATTGATGACAGATGGGATGGGAGGCAACGAGACATGAAGTAGAATGACACCGAAATGTGCGTTTCATATATTGGAAATTACAGATCCTTCCAAACGCTGCGTTTTAGGCTATGAATAAGATTAGATTCCTTTATTAAATGAGACGGTGCCGTTTTGGACTGATGAGAAGGCTGGTGCTGAGCCTGGAATGAGAACCCCGCTATCCTTCTCTACTTGCTATCTGGCGTTACCCCTTTTTATGCTTTTTTTAATTAGAAAATACTCAGATCAGGCTCATTATACACATTTCATCAAGTTTTTCAATCAAATGTTTCAAATATTGTCATTTACATGACTTAAGTGATTGAAGAGCTTGGAACTTGATGTAGGTACATTTCATGTTTTCAAATTAGATGTGCAATGATCATGGAAGATTTTTTCCTTTTACTAATTTCCATTTATTAATAATATTATTATTTTGTTGGGGTTCAAACAAAATAGGGTGATAACATGTGACAAGATCTCTCTAAAACATTTTGATGTAATATTTGATTATATATTAGTTTAAAAGTTAAGATAATCTACCTTGAAAAAATTATAAATATAGGATATGAGGTAAAAAAATATCTTATATTTAGATTCAAAATTCATTGTCTTCTACAAGCATTATGAATAATAAACTTATTACTACTATTAATTTTAAGGGAAACCCATTTGTTGATACCTGTATTTTTAATCTCATTAAATCATAAATTTACTCAATTACCACTATTAGCTCATATATATTTGTTCAATTAATATGGTTAGCCTTTGTATAGAAGCAATGATGCTTAAAAATTAAAATTAAAGCAATTGATTATGATAAAAATATACATAAATACCAATATTAAAACTAAATAAAAGTATTGGTACGTAACAACTGTATTTTCCCTTAATTTTATATTATATGAATTTTGTTCAACATGTAACGGGAAACGTTAAATGAATTTGACGTATTGTCAAACTCATAGAAGCCTTCACGCCAACAAAAGGAAAGCGAGTCTTCCAAAAGGGGCTCTCTCTACAACTAGAAGCTCAAGCTCCCCATCAATTGATTAGCTTATACACCTCTTTGCTCTTTTATCTTAGTCGATGTGCTAGTAAGAAAAACACCTGTTGAGTGATGAATCGATGATAGTTTTCCCTTTTTGTTTGTTCTCTCTCCCCAGTTTCACCAAGCAGGTTTTGATTTTCCTTCATTTATAAGGCTGGTGCATATACTTTTACCTTGGCCTAGCTGTACGCTCCATGGCTACTGTGGGTGAAATCTCTTCGAGCATGTTTGGTACAACTTATGAAACCATGGTTTAAAGCCAAAACCATGGTTTTGAAAGGCTATTTAGGTTCCAAATCATGGTTTCATAAGCTGTACCAAACATGCCCGTCTGCGACGATATCCAAGCTAATGGTGGTTAGGGTCAAGTGAAAATCCTTTAATTATCTCAAACCAGTTGAGGTTTGCTCTGGTTTTGCAGATTACATATTTTTTCTTACCCTGATGGTTGTGACAATATATTATTCCACTCTTATGTTCATAATTAATTGGAGAAAAATATAGCATAATTATGAATATCTTATGAAGTTCAAAATTGTACAAAGCTACACCCTAAACTTTATAGAAATGAAACGTTACTAGACCATCAATCGGGACATATTTTACGCTGTGCAGGAAGAGGTGAAATACACTCTAACCTATAACCATTTTAAAAAAAAAACCCTCAGACTTTAACTCAGAAGTCAGAATGTTAAAAGGATGAAACCAGATTGAAACCATGAATATTGGTGGTTAAATCCTTTAATCCCCTATTCAGAACCAAAATCTCCATGCATTGGAAATAAATAAACATTTTAGCTACATAAAAATGAGATGGAAAGAGGAAAGCACCGGGATGTTTTGCCATTAAAGTTGGATTTATTAGTACGAGTGCCTGACTCCTGATATCTTGCTTTTTGTTTGTATCAGAGGAATTGAATACCAAGAAGGTTTTTGTTCAACATTTGGAGACTATAAGCATCCCAAAGGACCTTTAATGTTGTGCAATTTTTCGTGGTCAGTATGGCTGTCTAGCTGGTGCTTACCATTCCTTTCTTTGACATTGTATCATGGTGTGCAACTTTGTATTTCATTATCACATCAGGATGCAGCGAACTTATTATCAGAGTGTCTTATTGAGCAAGTGTTTCTCTAGGGCTCTGGTTCTAGTGGTGCATCTGAATGTAAATAAAAAATTGTGGAACGAAAAGAGTCGTTAAAGAAGGACAACGTAGGAACTATCTTTTTTCACTCCCTCTCTCACGTGCAATCTCACACAAAATTGCATTTTCATGAATAGAAAGACACCACACTCTACTTTCCAAAGAGTCAGCCTTTGCAAACTATGCTTCTGTTCGTGGTTTTTATGATTTCTTATTGCCAATCGTCTGCAGAAACAAAACCAGTTGTTTCTTAACGAAAAAGAAAAGCAAGAGGTTTGTCACATGACCTAAATTACTCTTTCTTATGCATGCATATAGTTTGAAAATTATATTCATCTTCCCATGATAGTATATTGAAATCTTTTGTAGACATGTGTTGCTTTTTTTTCAAGAAAAAAGATTCTATTTTGTATGGAACTATTCCTCTGTTTTGGTCTTTTTGTTTTATCGGTAAACTTGTTTTATGTTGATTTTCCTCTTGTTGCAAATTACATTTAGCTAAATTGCTTCAAGTTCTTTTACTTTTAGTTAGAGCCTGATTGTCACTGATCTATGTTGAGGCAATAGATGTTATTACCACACAGGTTCATAAATTTCACAAAAAAATAGTATGATATTGGTCTTTGGATCTTATATCTACATATTGCATATGAGATGAAATGTCTATGTAGATGTTCCTTTTTGCAAACTTGATATGTTGGCTCTATTTTTTCCTCTAGTTTACTGCAAAAAATACTTGATTTGAACAAATATGGAAGAGCAGCAGGGAAAACAAGGAATTAGTGCATGCCCAAGCATTACAAGGAATATGCCACTTCTATGATATTGTTTGCGTAGATGAAGAGAAGAATTACAAAGCTCAGCAAGAGTAAGTATTTCCAACATAGAATCAAATTGTTTTCTTCTGTTTGGGTAGTTATCAAATAAAACACTTTTTCCTGTGCTCTTGTAGATATATGTCCTTGGAGGATCAAAGACTTTTGTGTAGTTACCTCCCTTTACTAGAAGAGTTTATTCCTAGTGCTGCTATAGAGATTGAATCTGATATGCGTGCTCATTGAAAATGAGGTTATTATTTGCTGCTGATCGTCATAAACTTGTTACCCAATAAACTAGTACTTGGGCAAACAGTATTATCCGATAGACCAATACCATTTCATCCGCATTGACACATCCCGTTAATGTTTTGAACAGTTGATTATTGACGCTGCTGACTTCTTTCATACCAATTTGTTTTGATTGGATTGTGAAGTCAACCTTTAAAGGAAATGTACAGATGGTTACGTTTATGATATTTATGCTATGAACGAGGAGATGGACATTACTGTTGAACATACTTCATATTCTTATCCTTTGAGTATTTTCTGTTTCTAAATGTTCAATCAATTACATTTCATATTCTTTCTTACTTGACACCGTTAGGTATATTTGAATCAGAGTTCAAGTTGATGAAAGATTATTATTATGATGGGCCTGAGGAGTCAGATTATGAAACTGATAACTTAAATGGTAACTTATTAGGTTCTAGCTTTTCTATCTTACCGTGACCAAACCATTTAGTTGACCTTGTGTTTATATTTGGTGATTTATAGGTGAAAACAATCCATTGAATGATTACACAGACGAGATGTCTGAAGTGGAAGATGAAGACAGTGAAGCCTCTGATGATGATTTATGTGAACGTAAAAGCGATAGTGCTAGCGATGAATCATTAGAGGATGGTTTTCGTTACTTTTTTTCAAAAGATGATGACAATGATCCATTGAATGATGAGGACTCTGATGATGTGGGCAACCTTGATTCTGATGGGGTTGATGGTGATGAAGATTTGATGTGATCTTAATTGTTAAGTTGAATTTAGCTGTACCTTTTCTCACCGATGAATTGACTTTAGCTAGATTTTGTTTATTTGGGACATCCAAACAGTTTTCTAGTCCGGGACATCGTAACAGTATCAAAATAGGTGTTTATTTGACGTGCGTGTAAATTGTAGATGAACAAATTTAGAACTCATGAGAGTATCTTTGTTAGAGATAGGTTTAAGTCTGTTGGGTAATTTATCTTTTGTATATATTGATATCATGATTTAGATTTTATTAAAATAAAAATTATTAATTTTAATCAGATCTGCAGCTTTACAGCATCACTTGTTGTTGCTGCAAAGTAGCAGAGAAACTAGACTCCGGCTATATAAAGTTCAACCAGTGAATTTTATTTAGTTAGTCAAAATTGTGTTACTATTTAACTCCAGGGTTTACTACTTTACTATATTTAACAACTTAATGGTGTTATCTAGGTAGGCACGAAGCAATTTTCATAATTTGTTATTTAGCTTAAATAGAATAACTCATATCGAAATTAAACATCAATATTCACATCACTGTACCAAAAAATACCATTTATGACATCACTATATAAGCGAGTAAAAAAATCTTTTCACTGTGTGTCTGTGACCCAAAATCCTCACTCATCTTTCTCCAATGATATGAATCACAATAACATAATACATCAAAAAAAGAAAGAAAGAAGGAACTCAGGATTTGCAGTATGCATAATTTAGTCAATTCACACCAAACATTTTATAGCAAGACATGAATAATTTACAAATGTTGATAATATACTCTTGTGAATAACTTACAAAGGTTTATAATATACCCAGTGAAGTGTTGTCTTTAGCTATAGTGTTACATTTCTAGACACGGTCAATTATTACAGCTATTGAGAACAGAGAGATAGAGGGAGGGATATTAAGATTTTAGGAAAATCACTTCAGACTTCTCAGTGATGACTGATGAGCATAATACCTGGAATGAGCAGATATTCATAGCATGCCATGAAGATGACAAATACATTTGTGCTAATTTGAGAAGTTCAATATCTTTTTAAGCGAGGAGTTGGATACTGAACTAGGCATATATCTTTTAAGTGCTCTCGGCCTTCTTGCACACAACATATTTTCATCGTTGGTAAGACTAACACAGTATCAACATATTGAGCAATTGTAGAGATCCCAATATAGATGTAACTTTTCTTGGGAATTTTAGGTATTTCATTTCCTTTAATGCCAAACACCTCAAAGTCTTTAATTATTTGAACTACTCAAGCGATTTTGTTATCCTAGTATATGATAGGTTCAAGCATTTATTTATCAAAATACCAAGGTATGATGATGGACTTCTTATTTCTATATTACTCTAGTAATATTTGGAAGCCCATGTACCTCATCAATAAGAAAGTCTAGTTCATGAGCAAATCTCACAAGAAGAGATTAGAATAATGAGAATTTCATGACAAATTTCGAATCATGGACCATCCCTACATATTAAAAGCCTTTCAATCTCTACCAGCTTTACATGTCAAACCTAACACGATCCTTCCTCACAATCTTTGTTATTGACCTATAACACATACTATCCAGCAAGACACAACATGCATTTCAATTGTGTTTTCACCATTCCTAAAACTTGAAAGTCACTAGTTCCAAGTTCATCTTTCCCATACTATATTACTATGATTACATGCTACACATAAATTCATGTCACGAATCACATCATGCATTGTAGTTGTGAAGTTGTATCCTTTTTGTGCTTCATGTTTATCATTATTAAACTTTCCTATATGCACTTCTCCAATTCAAAAGGATATAAACTCTTTATAGATCACCATGTACAGTTTTTCCAATGCCACCCATACCATGCGAGCAAATGGTGCCCACCACCTCATCATTCTCACGATACCGACACTCTTTCTCCAAAGACCGTTCATCCAATAAACACAGTCAAACTTTTGTACTCCAACATCAAAATGTCCTTTGTCTATAAGATCCCAAGACTCAATCAACTTCTATATCAACACCTTTTGGAGATTGTATTCAGCTTGACAATTCTTGAGGCAATTACCCTCAAACAACCTGACTTGTGTTTCTTGATTACCCTGCCGCAGAGTATAGCAAACTTGGAATTGTAGGCCTTCAATTGTGCCCATTCAATCTATCACCTCATTCAAAACCTTTGGCTCCAGATCCTTCTTTGCCACTCAACCTCAGTCCTCAAGTCAAGATGCCTGCTTTAGTGTTGATTTAAAGCATTCCTAAAAAATCTAAGGTTGTCTCTTAGCTTACATATGGAATCTACCCATGTGGCACAACAACCCTACAAGTGAGTAAGTCAGCAATCAGAGTAAACCACGACCATTAAAAGTTCTGTTCTCATTCTTTTCTCAAATTTGTTTTCCAATAAAAATAGTAAGCTATAAGTATAACAACCAATGGACACAGTGTAATTAGTTGAGACTTTATCATGCTTTATTCTTTTTTAGTTAAAGTTATAGTTATAATTATAATATAATTATATCTATTATAATTATGTATATGAATTTATTTATGTATCATTTGACAGATGCGTTTTTACTTTACCACGATTTTTCACTCAGATGCAAACACCTAACTGTCCAATAATTGCAAATGTGATTGGATTCTTGCAATCATTTGGAAAGCTGCATGACCAAAGGAGGGAATATAACTCAATCAAAAAACTGAATTTTAGCATTGTAGACCAACGGTTGCAACATAAAATTTTGATATGTGTTTTTTTCCAAGAGTCTGTTAAAAATGTCTTTTTCAACTTATCACTACTTATGGCTGACAATTTCTTATGCCAATAGCGAGAATACAATCAACATATATTTGTGGGGAATTTGTGCATAGGAGACATATAATAAGAAAATTGAGGATATGGAACCACCCATCATTATTCTGATTTGTTTTGCTAGAATTAATAAGAATATAGGTACTGATCGCATTATTTTGCTCTCCATTTGCATTTATTGATAAACTAAAATTTAATTAGATTTAATGATAAATGAATAATTATAATGTCAATGGATTCATGATTTAATCATCATTTTCTTATTTAAATAAGAGTACGGCAACCTCAGCAATGCGTTCAATGCAACCAAGGTTGTCTTCAACCCAATATTCCAGAGGCAAAGATTCTAACTGAAAGGTGACTGATTTGAACCTTTCCTAATACGCCTTGGGGTTCAAATGCCAAATTAAATTAACCAAGGATTGCACTAGTGGTGTTTTCCCGGATCGTCTCTCAAGGAGCCTAATGAACTAACCTAAGCTAACTAAATGCATGAAAAGCTATAAAAAGTCGGGGTTTTTGTGATTTTGATTAAGGAAACTAATCTACTTCTTTTTGGGATTTTCGATTATGGAGAAAGCAAGTAAAATGGATTTGTGAAAACTATTAAGATGAACATGGGTCTCTTGATGAATTGGGCAACCTTCCTTGCTTCTAAAAGAATATGGGAGTTCTGATCCGAGTTCTAATGATCGAACCTAAGGCAATCGCTCTTAGTCCGGTTACCTAATTAACTAATTGACGTGGCGCATCGCTCATTCAATTAATTAATCAAACAACCGTTAATTCCCAACTCGGTAGTGAATAATCATGATAAACATGCAAAGAGACTCTCGTTAGAAGTAAATCAAACCATCTAACGTTGGACCTAGTGTCTAAACACATATACAATCGCACATGCATTTAACATATTCTAGAAATCCAAAGGAGATATAAATGAAGCACATCTATGGCATGATATCATAAAAACAACACTAGGTTCATACACATAAAAGAGCATCGCTTGATTACATGCATGACCAATAGAAATTCAAAGGCAACTTGTTCCAAAAACATATACATATACCAAAACACATGGAATTTGAAATACATATATGAGATTGGACAAGAAAAGAAACTAATAACTCCCCATTAAAGACGTTGAAGCTCCGGTTGCCTTCCTCCATCAAGATCCCCACAAAGGTGCCTAGCCACTCATGTTGGTAGGGTTGAGAGAAAATGAGGTGGGAGATGAAATTGGGATGGATGGAATGAGAGGAATAGAGAAGGAGGATGAAGAAGAGGTGTGTTGGTTGGTGGTGTTGAAGATGGTATTTATAGTCAGTGATGAAAGACAATGGGTAGTGGGATTTTTGAGTGGAGAATGGTGTGGAGAATAAAATAAATGATAGTGGGGTTGTTGAGTGGATGATGGGTGTTGTTGATGGAGAATAAAATAAATGATGGTGGGGTTGTTGAGTGGATGATGGGTGTTGTTGAGTGGAGAATAAAATAAATGATGGTGGTGTTGTTGAGTGGAGAATGGTGTGTAGAATATAATAATGATGGTGGGGTTGTTGAATGGGACTTTTCTGCAATTTGGAAATTCCGGAGTCCTTTTCTGCAATTTGGAAATTCCAGAGTCCTTTTATGTAATTTGGGAATTCCGAGGTCCTTTTCTGTAATTTGGGAATTTCGAGGTCCTTTTCTTTAATTTCTACAATTCATCCGGGATCCTTTCCTTTGGTCCTTGAGCGACCCTACAAGTGAATATGATATGAAAAAGGATCAAATAGCCTTATAAATTAATCAATACAAATTAATCTATAATTATGGCCAATTAATCCTAATCCCATACTAATTTCATCCAAGAGTCTAAGATATTAAATAAGCACAATTGAACCAAATTTGCATCTTATTCAAGTTAAATGCCTAATATGCTCAAATTATAATGAAAATGCAATTAACTCTCTAATCTTGGACCCTAAGTATAAAAGTACCTAAATCCCCATTTAATAGCTTAGAATAAATACTAATTTCCCATAATTAGTGGATAAAATTATGTAATAATCAAGTGCAATCATTCCCCCACACTTAGACCTTTGTACTCCTGGACAAAGCATAGACTCACAATGATAAAGGCCTAAGATAATCAATAATCAGATTGGAACAAATTATACTCAAGATATGGAAAGGAAAAACTAGCGATGCAATTGATAACCAAATAGCAACAAGTGAGAACTCTCACGAATATCAAATTGTCTCACACAACCTCACCATATGGGTCATTTACTCTCTTCTTGCTCAATATGCAACTTACCATATGCTTGCAACAATTCTCAATCTTCACTAGTTTAGCACACACACAAAGAACCAAGAGGACTTAGGATTATGGTAATGGAAAGATGTAATCCATGAGTAAAAACTAAACCACTTACAAGCATCCTTATTATTGTTTTTTTTTTCTTTTTTTTTCTTTTTTTCTTTGTTTTTTTTTACATCTTGAGCTGTTGTAGATCCCCTTTTGACGCGACTTTGCACATGGGTAATGCAATGCCGGTTACTCAGTTACTCCAACAAAACACCAAGAGACCTTTGGTCCAACTCATAACCCTCTTAGACTTGACCGTTTGACGCGAGTGCCAACATTGGTGATGAAATGCCCCCAGTTACTAAGTCAAGTTTAGAAGGCCAGCGGAATTGTGCAATTATAGCAATCAAAACCTGGATGCAATTTTATAGATATGTTCTACTCATGAAAGACATCAGTTGGAAGTGAAAAGGGTGGATATATGGATGTATGGATTGAATGCCTCCATCATATTCATCATGTATGACTAGACAGTTTTGACTAAGAATTGAGACAAGTTCTAGAAGTCAACATATTAGAAACAAGTATTCACTCAAAATTATTATTTGGCCAAAAATAACCTCACAGCAAGGATAAACTCACAATTTACCATTCAATAATCAATTGACACAGCAATTTTCACCATACATATCCTAGGCATTTCTCATACCCAACTTATGAAAATTGAAAAACAAAGGCCAACAACATTGCAAAATCTATCCAAGGTCCAAGATAACAAATAACCTAAGATGGGTCTCTTTTTGCACAAGTTTTCAAAAAGCGGGGTGAACTAGGTTTTCATAAAAACACTTTGAAAAGCACTTGAATTCATTCTTAACAAGCCCACTATGACAAATGCGACCCTTTGTACACAATAGACAAGTCAAGAACAACTTCAAGTGAAGAAATTTTTAAAAATAGTCCAAAAACAGTCAAAGTTCACCCAAAACCACTAATCATAGGAAATCATGCAAGGAAACCTCAAAATACACATTTACCCCCCACACTTAAACAAAACATTGTCCTCAATGTTTAAAATATAACATTATCAAATACCAAAGAGGAACTACACCTGTAAGCATAGGAAACCATCAAGAAAATATGGGGAGCCAAAAACAAAAACAAAGCAAAACAACTATTATTCTACTGGAAATCTCATTCCCCCACACTTGAACCATACACCACATTAGTCAAAACAGCATCCAATCAATTTATGCAGTGTCAAGTAAAAGAGTAAAGGAAAGGGACAACCTAGCATTTAAAACGCTTCAAACTCTTGTAGGAGAAGTTCTCATCTCGAATGAGAAACATATATGTCTTCATGTAAGCTCCTTCTCCCACATGCTCTTTCCTTAGTGTGAGGTGTTTCAATTCCTGCAAGAAAAATACCAAAAATGGAGCAGTACCAAATTCTAGGAAAGGAAACATTTTATCTAAATAAGCATTACAACCAAGGAAGTCAATCATGCTCCCATTAGTAGGAGCAAAACAAAAAATTTCATTTTTATAACACTCAAGTGCATGTGTATCAGAAATTGTGAAGTCCAACTCAAGGTTGGGGCATGTAATGTCGCTTACACATGTGAAAGAGGGGTTGGATAAAGAAGGGGGGAAAGAAAGGGTGGCGGGAGAGGCATAACAAACACTTTCCTTATTGAGTATATCTGGCGAAAGATCACAAGATAGTATTTGTTTGAAAGATTCCATATCATTAACAATATCAACATCTATGCATGGAGAATCTTTCATAGGTGCACTCTCAATACTATGTAATCCAATGGGACCCAAAACATTTGCAATATCAACCACAATAGGATTCTCATTCTCAATTATTTCATGCTTCGAAATTTCAGCACTCCTAGGACTACTAGGTGCATCATGTTCAATAGTAGAATTAGTCAATGTGTCCAAGGCATGCTTTTTAAATTCAACAAGCAAGTGTTTTTTCACATCATAGCAATGCACACAAATTTGATATTCTATACAAGAACAAGATTTAATCACATTTAATTCAACAACATCATCATGACTAGTACTAAGGAGAGAAGCATGTTTATCACAAGAAGAATCAATGATAGTGCAATCAACATTCTCAATTGAACTACTATTAATTAAAGCACTAGAGTGAGCATGTTCATCAATAAACCTATGAGGAAATTCACAAATAAATTCCCCATCCACCTCATCTTCACTCTCAAGAGTAGTAGCATGTTCAATCAAAGAATCAACCAAAGAAGGATTAATCTCCTCAAGGATAGAAGTATTACCTAGTGGGGAGTGCATTTTCTCTTTTGGTTGTAGGGTAGCTTGCTTCATCTCTTCAACTTGTGTGGGTTCATTGAATGTCACCACTAGAGGCTGAAGTTCTTCCACAAGAGATGTGGGATGTTTCCCTTCATTTGATGTCTCTCTTTCAACTTTAGGATCATAAGGCCATGGGCTTCCTTCTTCTCCTTTCGTTCTTTTCCAAAGCATATGCAAGTAGAATGCATTGAGGTACACCCTTAGCTCTTTTAATTCATCTTTTTCTTCCTTTGACATTCCAAGTTGGTACCTATGCAACTCCCTAAACCGGTATGTATTTACCTCATACATCCTTTTGAGCTCTTTTGTGTAATCATCCATGTCAGAGCAGTCAAAGAAAGCATCGAGCTCTATTTGCTCAGGGTTGATAGGTTTGGGTGGAGATGAAGGTTCACAAGGTGGTGGTTGGTATGTAGTTTGATATGAATGGTAAAGTGGTGGTGGGCAAGTTTGGGCTGGGGCGTATGGTTCAAATTGGAGGGGTGGTGGCCATTGGAATTGAGAAGATGGTTCACAATATGGAGAATGATATGGTGGGCGTGAAGGCTTATGTTGTGGGGCTTGATATGGGGAATGATATGATGAAGGGCATGGTGGATAGTAAGGTTCATGGTATGGAGAATAATTTGGTGGATAAGGGTCTTTGAAGTATGGATGATGGTTAGGTGGAGGGTAAGGTTGGTCTTGACATGGTGATTCGTAGGATTTGCGCAAGGATTCGAAAATGGCCTTTGCTTTGTTAAGGTCATCACGAATTGAAGAAAATTCATCATCCACCACAGTGTTGTTTCCTACAAAAGAATTTGAATACTCAAGTGGACCATGATCATAACCAAATTTTCTATAATTCCAAGACATAAGAATACAAATGATTTAGTTCCAAGGAATCAAGCAAGCAAGCATAATGCATCAAAAGATCAAATGGGCAATGAAGGGGCGAATAATGGGTGAAACCAACTCAAAAAAAAAACTAATAAAGAAAGTAAATCAAAGAAGAAAAATTCAAAAAAAAAACTATCCTAAAATCTGGAAAAATCCTAGAAAATAAAGAAAAATTGAAAAAGTACCCAAAACGATAGAATTTGACCAAAATCCACCACACCCAATAGCAAAGCTATTGAAATTACTTACAATGGCCCAAAACTTTAGGAAACCAAAGCTCATAAATTTCTGGGCAAAAATATTCGAAAATTGACAGCAAGCTCGAGTACGGGTGTTGATGAATTTTGAACAATTTCCAATCGATGTGCAAGCAAGATAGCATTAAATCCCAACAAAGCCAATTTAAATCTGATTCAGAATAACACAACACACTTCAAGAACAAATTTTTTTTTTTTGAATTTTCTCAATATATGAAATGCAAATGCAACCTATAACTAAACTAAAACCTAAAATGCAACTAAATGACCTAAAAACTAACCTAAGGACTCCTACCCCTTGTAAATGCCTCAAATGACACTTAGCTAACCTAGGGAGTCAAAAATGACTCCCCGGCAACGGCGCCATTGATTTGAACCTTTCCTAATACGCCTTGGGGTTCAAATGCCAAATTAAATTAACCAAGGATTGCACTAGTGGTGTTTTCCCGGATCGTCTCTCAAGGAGCCTAATGAACTAACCTAAGCTAACTAAATGCATGAAAAGCTATAAAAAGTCGGGGTTTTTGTGATTTTGATTAAGGAAACTAATCTACTTCTTTTTGGGATTTTCGATTATGGAGAAAGCAAGTAAAATGGATTTGTGAAAACTATTAAGATGAACATGGGTCTCTTGATGAATTGGGCAACCTTCCTTGCTTCTAAAAGAATATGGGAGTTCTGATCCGAGTTCTAATGATCGAACCTAAGGCAATCGCTCTTAGTCCGGTTACCTAATTAACTAATTGACGTGGCGCATCGCTCATTCAATTAATTAATCAAACAACCGTTAATTCCCAACTCGGTAGTGAATAATCATGATAAACATGCAAAGAGACTCTCGTTAGAAGTAAATCAAACCATCTAACGTTGGACCTAGTGTCTAAACACATATACAATCGCACATGCATTTAACATATTCTAGAAATCCAAAGGAGATATAAATGAAGCACATCTATGGCATGATATCATAAAAACAACACTAGGTTCATACACATAAAAGAGCATCGCTTGATTACATGCATGACCAATAGAAATTCAAAGGCAACTTGTTCCAAAAACATATACATATACCAAAACACATGGAATTTGAAATACATATATGAGATTGGACAAGAAAAGAAACTAATAACTCCCCATTAAAGACGTTGAAGCTCCGGTTGCCTTCCTCCATCAAGATCCCCACAAAGGTGCCTAGCCACTCATGTTGGTAGGGTTGAGAGAAAATGAGGTGGGAGATGAAATTGGGATGGATGGAATGAGAGGAATAGAGAAGGAGGATGAAGAAGAGGTGTGTTGGTTGGTGGTGTTGAAGATGGTATTTATAGTCAGTGATGAAAGACAATGGGTAGTGGGATTTTTGAGTGGAGAATGGTGTGGAGAATAAAATAAATGATAGTGGGGTTGTTGAGTGGATGATGGGTGTTGTTGATGGAGAATAAAATAAATGATGGTGGGGTTGTTGAGTGGATGATGGGTGTTGTTGAGTGGAGAATAAAATAAATGATGGTGGTGTTGTTGAGTGGAGAATGGTGTGTAGAATATAATAATGATGGTGGGGTTGTTGAATGGGACTTTTCTGCAATTTGGAAATTCCGGAGTCCTTTTCTGCAATTTGGAAATTCCAGAGTCCTTTTATGTAATTTGGGAATTCCGAGGTCCTTTTCTGTAATTTGGGAATTTCGAGGTCCTTTTCTTTAATTTCTACAATTCATCCGGGATCCTTTCCTTTGGTCCTTGAGCGACCCTACAAGTGAATATGATATGAAAAAGGATCAAATAGCCTTATAAATTAATCAATACAAATTAATCTATAATTATGGCCAATTAATCCTAATCCCATACTAATTTCATCCAAGAGTCTAAGATATTAAATAAGCACAATTGAACCAAATTTGCATCTTATTCAAGTTAAATGCCTAATATGCTCAAATTATAATGAAAATGCAATTAACTCTCTAATCTTGGACCCTAAGTATAAAAGTACCTAAATCCCCATTTAATAGCTTAGAATAAATACTAATTTCCCATAATTAGTGGATAAAATTATGTAATAATCAAGTGCAATCAGTGACTAATGTAAACATACAAAGTTTTCTAAATTAATATGTCCTACGGATTATTTCAATTCTTATGTTAAGTATTTTGTTTCTAGATGAAATAAGCCACACTCGTTGAATGAGAATTTTAGTTAACTAAAAAGAAAAGAAAAAAGAATATGAGAAAGCTTGTTTCTCATATTTGCGTTTTTCTTACTAAAAGAGAGTAAACTTCAAATACGATATGTAAAATATAGAAAAAAAACTTCAGATTTCGCAATACTGTGATGATGGAATGGGTATTAATAATACATATGATCGCTAGAACTTGAGTTAACCATGCTCTTCTAAGGGGAAAAACAAATAAAACAAGCAATTACCTTATAATGAAAGAACAAATGAGAGATCCGCAGTCGCAATAGCTCTCACTGGGATTTCAAGGCTTCAATTGCTTTCTCTATTCATCTCCCTTTAATCCACTTCCACTCACAAACCCTGGACTTGTTCGGGTTCTGCACGCACTGTGTACTACTTCTTTTTTTTAATGTGCACTACTACCTCTGCCTTTGTTTCTTGTCGACCTCGATAATTAAACTATGATGAAAAGAAGCAGTTAAAATATACTCCTCCGGTACTAATTGTAGGATCATTTTAACTTTTTGACTTTTTTTAGTCCAAAAAAAAAGTGAATTCAATAAAAAAAATATTTTTTCCTCAAAACTAATTCATTCTACTTATAAACTAATATATAATCTAATTTCATGTGATATATGTTATAATTTAATGGTCTAATTTGCTTCCTTGACTTCTAAAAAAAAAGTTAAAATAATCTTATATTTAGGACCAGAGGGAGTAGTTTTTTTTGTGGCCGAAAGTTAAAATAGTTAAAAGACAATAAATATGCACAAAATATTTTTTTTCAAATTTTATATTAAAAAAGGATGAAACAAGAGAAAATAATTAATTGTGGTCAAAGTGTATTAAAAACGGGGACAATCTTTAGTACACTCTTACAAAAAGAATAAAGAGAATTCGTTATTTTAACTCTTATAACAAAGAAATGAGGTAGAATGTAATGTAGCCAGGGTCATTGTCTCTTTGGGCCATCCAAGGGCCGCACAGGCCTGCATCACCTAACCCTAAACCCGTAGCTTGTTACGGGCTGGCCCTTTTTTCATCTCTAGTTTTACTTGCAAGCTACTTTATGTTTAATTCCTTCTAGGTTGTTTTTCTTTTATCCAATTTTCTTCTAAGTTCCAAGAATTTGAGAAGAAAAAGGTCATTTAAATTCTATATTCATATCCCATTTATTAAAAAAAAACACCTGTGAGTTTGATAGTCTTACTTATGTGTTAAAGAAATCAACACATGAATGAAAAGAACTTAATAATTCTAGCAAGCATCTGCCATTTATGAACAAAAACAAAGAGCCTGATTTCTCTTGTCTTAAATAATTTTAAGTTTCATAGGACGTTAAGGCTATGTTTGGTTAAGGTTTTTTTTAGGAGAGGGGAGGTAAGGTGAGGGAAGGGGTTGGGAAAACCCTGTTTGGTTGGGAAAATTGAGGGGAGGGGCGATACAAAATTTTGTCATTTAGTGCACCCCTCCCCTCCTTTCTCTTCCCCCCAAATTGGGGGTTTTTGGAGGGGAGAGAAAATTATCTCCAGATTTTGACCGAAATGCCCTTAACAATATTGTATATCCCACTGCTGCCCTCCTATCTAAAATATCTCCTTTTCCTTTTTTTCCTTTTCTTTTTATTTTCACAACTCACTGAACCACTACATCTTATTATTTTTTTTAATACTTTTCATTTACTGCACCCCTGCACCGTTATGTGGCTTCGTATATGTGTATATATTATATAAAATACGTATTTCATTTTATATTATGTACATATTTAGATAATATTATAGTTATATCATGAGATAATACGTTTTTTATATTTAAAAATCAGAAAATAATAAATTTGATTTAAATATTATAAAAGGATAAAAGAAAATTCTAAATAAAATTATAGGGACATACTTGTCAACTTATAATTAACTCCCCTCACCTCCCCTTCTGAACCAAACAAGAAACATCCCCTCCCTTTCCCTCCCCTCCAACCAAACAAAATTCATAACTTCCCCTACCCTACCCTCACCTCCCTTTAATGAACCTCCCCTGACCTCCCCTAACCATCCCTCACTTGAACCAAACACAGCCTAATAGAATCCCCAAATAAAACACAAAATTAATTCTTTCAAATGGAAGTAAACATGCACTAGTTATAATCGTAATCGTATGAAATTTGAATTTAAAATTACAGAATGTTCCCTCATCCATTCATCATAGAATGATAATTTTAAAAAATAAAAATATATAATGTAGAACTTTTCAGATTTCAACATAAATAATACTAGCATGGTAATACAAGACATATTTGACTTTTTTAGAAAACCTTAATAAAGGTAAACAAGTATACTATAAATTGATTTGCCTGAAATTTTTCTCCAAACTAATTTATTTGATTTATCAACTACTCCCTCCGATGTTAAATATATGATCTATATGGGTAAATGAATTTGGTCCTAAATTTAAAACACAATTATAATTGTTCCCAAATTTTTCTTAAATTATCTTTATTAATGCTCTTCAATAATAAATAAACAAGAGAGGGAGGGTGAGGATATAAATAGATGGTTATGATGTATTAGTAATATTATATGATTTTAACTAACTTAACTAACATCATTAATCTAATCAAAGTAGGTAAATAAATCTTATATTTAGGTCCGAAGTGAGTAATATATAATCTTATGCTATATTATTATGATTCAATAACTTATCTAGTTTTATTAAAAAAAAGTCTATTATTTCTTAAATAAGACAGAGTGAAAAATTGGTATTGTTGGGCGTTGGCAAAGGAAAAAAGAAACAATTTTTAAAAGTTGTATCTGTCGGCCGCATCTGAACCACACGTGTTCCGTACAGCCGCCGTGAATATGGGTTGGGCGGTGATAAAAAAAATATGGGCTGGGCCGTCATCGAGGCCCACACTTTTCCAACCCTAATAAGAAAAATCGGTGAAAAGCCTCCCAATGGCTTGACCAAGAATCAATATCACCGTCCATCATAACGATATCTTCTTCGCCCATTCTCATCGAAAGAAAATATAACTTACGAAAGGGTTTAAGGCGAAAGGCTCTTACTCCTACTAAAATCAACACAACACGCACAACATCTAGGGTTACGCTCTTCGCAGAGCCCTTCTCTTCCTATCTCCGTCTGCGATTTCGAAAGCCATGGAATCACCCATTAACGACCATGCCGTTGACGGAGAAACCAACGATGCTCGGTCTTTAGGCCACAGAGAAGAGGAGGATGACAAGTCTCAGCCTCTTACTGGCGATGGGGCAAGTCCCGGGTAGGTCTTTATTTCACTCCTTTTTTTTCTTTTACACATGTAGGTTTTTCCGTTCTCTTCGATTTCTAAGAAGGGTTTGAAACTAGAATCGGAGAGCGCTCAGCTTGTTACGGACTAGTTTCTTTAATAATAGATAACTATAGCATTGCAGGAAAGAATAATTTTGTCTTTCTGCTATAAGATGGTATTTTTTTTCTTATACCCAGGTCTATCCTTGATGTTGTAACTTTTCTGATAGTGTTTTGGATTTCTTAGATTTGATTCTAATTACACTCAAACCCCAATTGCAGAAAGATATTTATAGGTGGTTTAGCGAGAGAAACGACAATTGGTTAGTTCTATGTCTTATCGGGCGCCAATTCCTCTTCTTGTGTAAAATAGTGCTTGTGTATTAGTTTCTTAACCTGGGTATCGGGGTTATGTTTTGTCGTGCAGCTCAATTTGTCAAGCATTTTGGTAAGTATGGTGAGATTACCGACTCTGTAATAATGAAGGACAGGAAGACTGGCCAACCGCGTGGATTTGGTTTTATAACGTATGCAGATCCCTCTGTGGTTGATAAGGTCATGGAGGATACTCATGTCATTAATGGCAAACAAGTGAGAGACGTACTCAATGATTTGACTTAGGATGTGGCTTTTCCCTTGTAGCACAGTCCGGTTTTAATTAATCATATGTGTTCTTTTTGTAGGTGGAAATTAAACGTACAATACCAAGAGGCGCTGTTGGCTCTAAGGATTTCAGGACGAAAAAAATTTTTGTGGGTGGAATTCCCTCAACCGTGACTGAAGGTAGTTTGTCTTTGAAAGTGTTGGTAATTGTGAAATAATCAATGAACTTTTGAAAAGGCACCTAAAGCAGGTCATATTTGATGGAAATTTAGTTTCCAATTTTGCGTGAAATAATTTTCATTATTTTTTGCCAACAAAATGATTTTCATTTTTTGCTTCTACTATTGACTGATTGAGCGGCAGCCTATGGCTTGAATGTCAAAAGACTCTATCCCCCCCCCCCTTCTCTTTAAATGACTATAGGATCTGTAGACTGTGGTTAATTAAGGCCTTTGTTTGGTCAAATGATAACATTGTTAGACTAACATTTATGAACTATGATGGACTTAATTATTTATGAATCTATGAGTTATGAGGTTATATGGGTGTAGTAATCTTAGGTTTAGCTTTGGAACATAGCTTATTTAACCTACCAATCGGATATTAGTATAGTGAAGCTTGGTTAAAATTACTAATCAAGTGCTATTTTGTATACATTTATAACATCGTGCCATTTATTGAGTTCATCATGTTTCTTTATCTTACTTTATGATTTATTGCTTGGAAAATATGCCTTCTCATTTGTAACATCTCTGCTGACAAACATGCTTGGAATTGGCTACGTTGTTTTTAAGAACAAGAATTTTTGAAGTACTTATTGTGACAAATGACCTCTTGGTTCTGGTTGGCCATGATTTTTTTATCAGAAAAGAACTTATGCAATTACTTTATTTTGTGCAGATGAGTTTAAAGACTTCTTTACTCACTATGGAGAGGTGAAAGATCACCAAATAATGCGAGATCATTCTACAAATCGTTCTCGTGGCTTTGGGTTTATTACTTTTGAGACTGAGGATGCTGTTGAGGATCTTTTGGCTAAGGGAAACAAAATAGATTTTGCTGGGGCTCAGGTAAGGACGTTTAAAGTACATGTTGAATGCCTTATGTTGTATCAACTCTTATGCCCAACAGCTGTTTTTTGTTTGGGGGGCGGGGGATAATGTTTTGTGACTTCTCCAATTGGCTCTTAAATATGTTCTAGCTGGTAATCTTTACATCTTCTGCCTGGACATTGAGATGTAATCCTGAAGGCATTTACTTTACTGCCTCCTTATATATGCTTATTTGGACTTAGAGATGTACTTCAACTTCACTGGTGTTATTGCCTTTTGGACTGATACATCACTTGTAAATTTAATTGGAATTATGTGGACTAATGTATGCATCTATATTTATGATAATTTGCTCAGAAACTGTTTAATGAGAAGAAGAAAGCTTTGTAGAACAGTGTAACCCATGAGCCCACCAATTGGCTAGCTGTTGCAGGAAAGCTGTCAATAAACCATCTGTCGTAATGATGTGGGTCATTAAGTGGATTAGGCTTTAGGCATTTAGTATACTGTAAATTATGGCTGTAGGGTCACGAGTGGAAACAGTGAAAGAGTGTCTACTTGGTCATGTGAGCCCCCTTGTATTGTTTTTGTCACAATAAATTTCAGACTACTTTCATTTTTTTTACATTGATCATGAATCACTTTTAGTAGCATTTGTTTGAAAATTGGACCTGGGGAACCACTGGTTTAAATTTCATTAGATCAGCCATATTGAACTAAGGTTAAACCCCATAGAGCATGCAGTACGGCAGATTCTTTTCCAACTCTTTTAGCGGCTGTATTCTCATTTAGCGGTTTTTTTTTTCCAGCTTCGGTTATATAAAATCCGCATCTACCTTTTGCTTTTTCTAGTGAGCTTCATCTATTGTTAGCGTGCTGTTCCCCAGTTAACCAATCCTGTGATTTGAACCTCAGGCAATTTTTGGGTCTAATGTTTGATCTGGAATGGGTTGAGGCCAAGCATATCTTCATGAATCATAATCACCTCAGCTTGAACATTTGACGTTACTTTGATTGATGTGAAAATGTTGACTTGGGGGGGGGGGTTATTTCATTCATTGAGTCTTTACATTAAATTCTATATCAACAATCAATGGGGATGCTAATATTGCATATATCTATTCTTTACAGGTTGAGATAAAAAAGGCCGAGCCAAAGAAACCAAACCCACCACCAGCCTCCTCCAAGCGCTATAATGACTCGAGATCTTCATTTGGCAGTGGTTATGGTGATGCTTATGATGGCTTTGGTGGTGGCTTTGGTGTTGGGGGATATAGGTCAGGTGGTGTTTATGGTGGTAGGGGCGGCCCCTATGGTGGATATGGTGGTGAATTTGGCGGGTATGGAGGATATGCTGGGGCCATGGGACCTTACAGAGGAGATCCCTCCCTCGGGTACTCTAGTCGATATGGAGGTGGGTTTAGCCGAGGTTATGACCTTGGAGGATATGGTGGACCTGGTGAGAGTTATGGGGGATATGGTGGTGGAGTTGGTTCTTCAGGCGGTGCCTATGGAAGTGGGTATGATGCCAGCTTGGGGGGTGGATATGGCGGAAGTGGCAGCAGTGGTGTCGGGGGTTCTTTTTATGGGAGTAGAGGTGGGTATGGTGGTGCAGGGTCTGGTCGATATCATCCTTATGGACGATAGAAGCTTATCAAGGGGGATATATAGTCTAGGACTTCATATCGTGTTTAGCCGCAAAAAAAAGTTTGTATTTTGTTGGTTTGGTTCTTCAATTTGTCAGGTTACAAAATCTTATTAGAAGAGTTGTCCACGACATTTTTCTTTGAACACCAATGATTAGCGTACTCTTTCTTGGCCAGCTTTACTCGACCAAACAATCTCTTTCCTTCCCCTTGATTCTTCATATGAACCAGGTGGTTGTACTCAATTTTATTCATCATAATCATTTGTTGTACCAAATGTAATTATTGCATCCTCCTTCCTTATTTGCTCAATTGACTGCATCTTTAGTGGGATCAGTAATAGCACCTTATTGCTTGACTTGCTATTTTGCCCCATCATCTACAGTAATGTATGCTGTTCGAGTTGATTGTTTGGCAAACTCAATAATTGGAGCGATGCAGTTGGTTGTCCGTGTTAATTTTTGAATGAGAAAATAAAATTTTGCAAGATAAAAAAATTGTTTGGTTGTTGCTATAATGCTATATTAACAAGGATGACTTAGTCCCTTGAACATAATTCTATTGACGCTTCAAAATTAAAAAAATAATAAAAAAATCTTCTTGAAGTCTGGAATTTTACAATGTTTGATGTCAAAATATTTGAAACATAATAAGGTTTTATAATTTTAGCATAATTATTACATCCCCAAATCTTTTCCACTCTATTATGAGAGCATTGTACGTTAGTTAACGCATACCAATAAAAGTAATTAAAAGCATTTAATTGATTAGAAAATTTAAATGATTTCTAATATTACTTTTGTTGTGTATACTAAATTTTATTACCATATTAATTTCTATTTTCTCACCACCTTTATAATTTATGGGCCTATATGGAAAAAAATTAATCCTTGTTGAAACTATTTTAATATAGAACTATTATGAAAAAATAATAATTAATGCTTATTGAAGGTTCATACAATATGAACAAGAGGAAGTTTAAACAAGTAAACAACTACCATCCAAATCACTTAAAAATTAATTAAAAGCAAGAAATGTGTAAGATCATTGTTGTCAAACTCACGAGTTGACTGTTCGATTTTACCGTTTTTACGACTCTACCTAACTAAAACGTGTTACGATTCACTGAAATTCGTACCGGCTATAAACTCGGTAAAAACTCACGAGTTTACATGTCGAATTAACCGTTTTTACGTTTTTACCTTATAAAAAATAGTGTTAACTTGCTATAAATTTTATGTTAATTATTTTTATTTGACTTATTCAATGAATTTATATATAAATTTCATAGAAATTGCTTTGTTGAGTTAGATAAAGTATGAATGTTGATATATTTAATACCAACTATTTATATTTAAAATATATTCAAGTCAAATTATTATTATTTTTTGTATTTTTTATCTAATTATATACTAAAAATATGTATTTAATAAGAAAGGTAAAACTCTTACGAGTTTACGATTCGATTTTACATTCTTCTCATGAGTTTACTTAAACTCACGAGTTTGACATCCTTGTGTAAGACATGTAATCCTCTCATTAATGAAGATAATAAGTGGGAATAAGATATGAGAGAGACATGTAATTAATTTGAGAGTAAGAATAGAATAAATATATGAAATTAAAAACAAACCAAATTGTTGCTAATGTCTAGAACCAATCATATGTGATATGATGTTGCTTATAAAATAAGAGTGGTTAATTAATACCCACCATCAGCTTGACGATTTAATACCTTTGAAATAGAATATAAATAATTTAATCGATAAAAAAATACAAACAATTTATGTTTTAAAATTTCAGAGGATATTTATGTATATGTTATAGACTATAATTCATCTAACTATTATCTCTCAAAAAAATAATTGAGCAAAATTAAAATAAATATGTTTTTAAAACACATACGGTGAAATTATTTTGAATTTTTTTTAAAAAAAAAATAGTTAAGCAGTGCTTGAAATTTACGCGCACAGATTATTAGGGATTGCACGATTTCTCTTTCCCTATGCTGGAAGCGAATGCTCCATATTAAAAAAAAAAAAAAACGCATTTTGAAGCCAACGTGAAGATTAATCAGTTCGTAAAAATGTTGTTTGTGACCACAATTCGACTAGATTTTGTTAAAAGAAGAAGGAAAAAGATCTTGGGAATATCACGGTAGAAGACCTATGGGAAAAAAATTATATTTAGCTAGAAAGACCTTAAAAATTATATTTATTTGGAATGACTAAATGTTCAAATATTAATTTTGAAAATATAATATTATCCATATCTACCTTTCATATATTCTCTCAA
This sequence comes from Mimosa bimucronata, assembly GCA_037074515.1. Lineage (NCBI taxonomy): Eukaryota > Viridiplantae > Streptophyta > Magnoliopsida > Fabales > Fabaceae > Mimosa > Mimosa bimucronata. Next base: position 5,549,275 of record CM073437.1, read on the forward strand.
TCAAATATATTAAGGGTTAGTAGGAATGGAAACATTATAGAAGAGGATTAAGGCTAATTTTGTATTTATGTTTTATGGTCATTCCAAATAAATGTATAGTTTTTAAGGTACTTCTTACTAAATAATTTTTTCCCACAGGTGCTCTGGAGTAATTCTTTCAAAAATCTTGGAGGAATGACGGACGCACATTAATCTCCTGTCCTGCATTTTTCCATTTTCCAGCGTGATCCCACGATACAAAAAATCTTCAAATTTTTCTGGGTTCGTAGCAACAATTACACGAAAACCATTCGAACCTGGGATAAGCTTCAGGCGGGTGTCGTCGAACTGTCGAAGCCGTAGAGAAATTTTCAGAACCCTCAAAAAAAGAGAAATTAAAATAAAAAAAGGAAAAAAAAAAAGAAAAAACAAAATTCGAAGGCCCCGAAGAGTTGGATTCTCAGGGATGGCAATGGCAACCTGTACAATCGGTCTTTCTCCTTACCAGAAGGTACCTTTGCCTAAATTTTTGTGGAGCTTTCAATTTGTCCTGCTTTTCCATTTCAATCTCTTCTTTGGCTCCTCCAATTATTAGTATTTTTTTAAAAAAAAAATGCAGAAAAGGTCGTTTGAGGTTTCGTGCAGGAAGAGAGACAGAGACAGAGAAAGAGAAAGAGATATGAATCACCCATACCAAGTTATCGAGATTACCCCTCCGCCCAAGAGTCTGGGAGTTCGTTGCTTTCCCCCTGTAAGGGCCTGACTCTTCTATTTTAATTTTAATTTTAATTGAATTCAAAACATTCAATCTTGAGTATAAATTAAAACCATTTGGAATTGCTGGGTATGAATTGCTTAGCTCAGACGTAATGGGTCATTTGGGGAAGGTGCAGTTCAGAATTTTGAGTTTAAATCTTGTGAATCTTACGGTGGATAGTTTTTCTGTGCCAGGGGGTAGGACTATAACAAGGGGTAGTACGGACAATGAAATTCTAGAGTGCATCTATGCCCCATGAATCCTTTTCTTTTCTTTTCTTTTTTTCAGAAATTTACTGGTGCAAGGGTTGTTAAAATGACCTTTTCCTGGACATAATCTGGGTTTTTTTGGGGATCTTGGATAGAGTGTGTAAACTGACATTTTCGCGCCATTAAGTCGGGGCCAACATTTTCAAGCAGATATTCGTTAAGCTTCTTGATGTCTTTGAAGAAAACCCAGTCCAGACCCTGAAAGATCAGAGTATGTTTCCTGTGGCTGTTTACCTTGATTGTGGATTGGAAAATTGAGCACCATTCTTTTGTGTTTCTGAATAACAAGATCCCTCCCCAATGCTTATTTATGCTAATATCTTGTGATGATGAATGATATCCTCCACCTTTGTTCATCCTAATTTTTTTATTGGAGCATATTACGCTATTGGCTGGCAATGGTGAGGACCCATATGAAGGCCACCAATTATCCTAGATTGACTTACTAATAAGTTAATAGTAATGCTTTCCCTTAACTAATACTGCTGGCTTTCCTTGGAAAGAGACACCTTTGGCTCAATGAACTTCTGTTAGAACTAAAATATGCCAAGACTAGATACGTGGCTATTTCAACCTCTTCATTTTGCACTCCCTATTTTTACTCTAACAAGGTCTACCATCATAGATGAATTAACATGATCAACAATACAAATTATGATGAGATGGTAATTTTGCACCAATTTTTCTCTGACATCGCATTGATGCTGCATGTTGATAAGCACTCCTTGTTACAAGAGTTGGACTCTCCCAACACTTTTTGCTCCATTGATACACAAGAGTGGCTACCTAGGACAACTGAAAGATGATGGAAATGTCAAGCAGATAATCATTTGTTTCCATGTGAGATTTCTGATTTCACTAACAATTCCAAATACAGTGAAGTACCAGTACAAGAGGTTAACCCAGAATAAAATTAGAGAAGTTAACCAGGAAACTGTATACAACAACAAAAGCATGCATGGCAATAATGAATAAGGTTGCGTACTACATATAGTGAACTTGCTTCTTCTTTTTTTCAGTGCATGTGAGCAGTTTTATGCTGTCATCATTAAGGTTTTACTTCGCACACTCTACTGTATGAATTCCCCTGGTTGTTAATACCATGGAATCATCTCTGAGGGTCTCTGTTCTTAGTTATGAAGGCTTAGATCTGGGTAAGTTGCTAGTAGAAGCTAAACTGTGAGTTAGATTTTATGAATTGGAGTATAGATTAAATTGATATGGAAACTTCTTGTTGAAGCCCTTGGCCTGCTTACTAGGCAAGGATTGTTGGTCGCAACAGGCTTGTTCCTGCTTTGAGAGACATCCCCTCCTGTGAAAGGCTGCTCTAAAAGGAAAATTGCAGACCTTTGTCATGCTTTCCATTGATGGAGCTTTTCACATTAGAAAATTGAATGTGATATAGATCAAGCAGGTATCCTGCTAATATGAAAACTTATGGCTGTGAGATGTAGCCACTCCTAGGAGGCAGATAAGCGTATAATTGAAGACATTCCACATGTTGAAGCTCACTATATCTAAAAGCAAAAAGGAGAATAATTTTATGGTATAGTTAATTTAATAATGTGATGAATAAGGCTGTGATTGATTCATTTGGATCTTGCTGTTTCCAAATCTCTATTGCAAACGTAATAAGGGAATGGTAGGTGGGCCCGTATGGGATAAGGACTTGAAGCAAGTTGTTCCATTTAGTAGATGTGGATGTCAGTTACCTTTAGGCTTCAGAAAACTTAGTGGTACATTCTTTAGTTGAACTTTTTCTGCCACATTTTATTAAAATATAATTGGTCACCTGTCAAGTTGTCCATAATACTTTGCTAATTCAATTATGCAAAACTGGTGTTCAAACACGTGAGAATGGAAATAAAAACATGCAACCTTTTCAACTGGGCCATTCACATTATAATGCTTATTGCTCATCTTTTTCCCCTTGTTTTTCTTCCGAAGCAGAATTTGCAGTGTGGGGAGAGTGTGACAATAGAAGGGCATGCTTATACCATTTCAGCTGTGACTCACCGGTACCAGCTTCGGAAGGGAAAATATGAACCAAGTGAGAAAAGGCTTGATGTTTTGTCCACTGGGAGATACATATTGAATTTATATTTAGAAAATCTGTTAGAACAATCCTGACAGACATATTTAATTAAGTACCTGTCTGATAACAAGATGTATTGTTCTGATCCTGTGTTTTTGTCTAGTAAATTAAAATCTTCATGCTGTTTAGTGAAATGAAAGAGGCCTGGTTCTATATTGCTGTGTCCTGAATCTCGCTGGTTTCTATCTAGTTTATGGGACCGAACTAGTCGTGTTTTAAATTTTTATCATTCCCTTGCAGTTTTGTTCCAATATGACTTCATCAACTCCTTTCTAACGTGATAAGTTGGAAATCCATGTTTGGGTTTTTCATGGTGTAGTAGTACTTTACAACCCAAAGCCTGCACTTGAGGGGTACCTTTTGATTCACATAGGAGAAGTAACCCCCACGTGCAGCGCAGGCAAGAATGGCAGAGTCCTTTTTAGCGTAGGACCTCAAGAATTGATAGAGTATAATGGCACAACAATTTCATGAGCAATGTGCAGCTGTGGTGCCTAGTCTTGTCGGGTAGGTCGCCAATAATTAAGTCAAGATGTTAAATTCAATCCCTCTAGTGCAAAGTGCACAAACATATGGGACAGATAAGGCTGCATTAGTGAGCTAGTTGTGACTGCTGATTTGTTCTTCTCCTTTAAGGCTCTGATACTGTAAAGCATGAAGCTTTATTGTTCTCTGTTTTCAATCAAATCCGATTCTCATGAACCGTTTATATATAACCTGTAGAGTTCAAGCATAGGAATGGTGCTTTTAGATAATGAAAAAATCTACGACAACATGTTACCTCCTATTAAGATTACGAGTGATTAAATGTGCTAAGCAAAAACCCAAGTTGTGGCTACAGGTGTGACATTTAGAGAGGCATCTCCGCAGTTAAGTGAAAATGTTTAATTGTCATGCTTCAGAGCCTAAAAACAGGCCTCAATGGATCATGAGTTAGAAGTTTTGCACTTAGATTGTGGGTGAACCAACCTCTTTCCTAAATTTTTCACAAAAAAAAAAAAAAAAAAAAAAAAACTCCAAGTTGAATTGGATTTTGGACCTAAACTAACTAATGGACTGCACTCACTAATATTTCATTAAAATTAGATTTAGCGGATTTAGTCACGTTGGATGTTTGATGAAGGTGTTTGAATTAACTTTTTAAAATTGAGGTAGATATGTAAAGAAAAAAAGTTTTGTCCGGACTAACATGGAATTAATTTTTAAGTGTTTGTGGGCTTCCCCACATTTGATTGCAAAATTTTGTTAAGATGAAAAGGTGCTTTTTGACAACTCTTTCAAATACCCACTTAGAAGTAAAAAGATTGCAGTTGGGTGGATAGAGTATAGAGAAGACTATGGGTTTATTTGAATTGGTTTAATATTGGGAAAATCACAACCTGGTCCCTCATAAATAATCACAACCAGATCCCAAACAATCATCAAATCACATTAAAGTCCCAAGGGACCTGAGTGATATTAAATGGCTTCTTATTGACAACTTAATAGTTGTCAATACCAGCTCCATGAGTTGTCAATGTACAACTCAATTGTTGTTAATAACAGCTATTTGAGTTGTGAATGCATCCCTTTCATTGACAATTCAAGGAGCTAGTATTGACAATTATTGAGTCATCAATGACAAGTATTTGATATCACCCAGGTCTCTTAGAACTTCAATATAATTTGATAATTGTTTGGGACCTAATTGTGATTTAATCCTTATGAGCGATTTGATTGTGATTTTCCCTTTAATATAAGCATGTTTATGTAAGTCAAGGTAAAGCTTCTTCCATATACTTGTATATACTTATTTTGTTCATAGTAAATCGCAGTTTTTTTTAACTCTTTTTATAGCTCCAAAACAAGCAATTCAATGGTGGAGGATGATGGAAACTAGAAAGGGGAAGAGAGGGGATGATGAGAGGGGAGTGCACACTGAAAAATGAAAATGATGGTTGAAACATGTTTAGATGATTGGTGACATTAAAGTGGTCCCCACAAGTTGCACGTTGTCTGAGGACCCACCTCTCCACCTCCATCATTTCCCGTTTAGGACCCCCACCTTCACTCATTCATGTACATATATCGTACGTCTCTCCATTTATCTATCTAGCAGAATAAAATAAGTGTGTGTATGATGGGCTTATATCAACAAAATAAATGCTTATTTTGGGATAATATAACTTAAAATTGATTGAAGCAATATTTGCATGTTTTGTTGGATTTATGGTAAATTTGATTTATAAATAACTTATAGTTTATAAGTTAAAATAAGTTATAAGCTGTTTAAAACAGCTTATTTCTGACTTATAAACCACTTATAAGGTAGGGCCAACAAATTCTCACTTATTTTTTACATATAATCACAACTAACCCAAATATACACAATCTGACTTATGAAAAATAAGTCACTTATAAATCATTTTTTTTACAGTTAATCCAAACATAAATCTCATTTCACAATCTGACTTATATATAAGTCACTTTTTCATAATTCAATCCAAACACACGCTAATTCAATTCAGTGTTATTCTCATATATTAATTAAATTTACACACACAGATATCTTGTACGCAAATTTCTTTCTTTCGTATATGAGTTTATCCTTACTCTTTTTTTTTTTTTTTGCCAACAGAGTTTATCCTTTGTCCTTACCCGTACCAATGGAGCTAGTCAATTTTTGATAGAGATAGTAACTTGTAGCGTTAATTCTGCGAGAGAAAAGACTGAACATAGTGTGAATAGTTAATACTACCCTCAAGCGCATAGTGAGATTCGCATAGGACACCTTTTTTTACCTGACCGGGCCCCTTCTGGTTCAATCAAATATCCTTTTTCTTAATGCATAGGTTCATGTATGCAATACCTTATTATATTATTGTGATCATGGCTTTTAACGGTGCTTATTTTTTATTCAGAGATATAAAAGAAATTTCACATTCACAAGTCAAATATTGGGATAAATAAAGAGGTTGAAATAGTTTACTTGGATTCGTGTTAAAGAGAATGACTTGCCAAAAAAAATGTTGATGAGTATTAAGGAGGAAAAATGATGTGAATGAGGCTTACAAATTATAGTTCATGTTCATTTAAATAAGGGTTAAGGGTAAAAAATACACATGCGATTTTGTTAAAAGTTCGTCTAGCACTAAATGCTTTTTTTTTTATCAAGAGTACCTTTGAACTTTTAAATTGGATTAAAAATCACACTTGCCGTTAAATTATGTAAAAAATACACATGTGATATTGTAAAAAGTTTCCTCCAACACCAATCGTCTCCTTTTAAAATATAACTGTAAATGTGATTTTTTATCCAATTTGAAAGTTTAAACTTTAAAGGTACTTTTAATCCAAAAAAAAAACACTTGATGTTTGACGAATTTTTTTTTTTTTTTTGATAAATGTTTGACGAATTTTTAACAAATTCATTTGTATATTTTTTACCCTTCACCCTTTAAATAACATTAAAAGGAGGCGAATTTTCATCCTTCTTTCCCACCTAGTGCTGCGTAGTTTTTGAGCGACACATTGAGTTCCAACCAAACTAATTTGACTTAAGTAACGTCAAATCATGTGGATCAATATTTTTATGACACCTTTACTTGCACGAAATTTAAATTTTAAAAGTTGGTTATTAACAATATAACTGTGATAAGGAAAAACATTCCGTTGAATTGTTTCAACCACCAGGGCAACAACTGGCTTAACTTCTACAAAATTTTCAAAAATAGTAAAAAGTTTTATTAGAAGTGCAGACAATAGTTAAAAAAACATTATTATGTGTACTTCTTCTTTGCCATAAGTAATACTATATGTGTTGATGGTAAATACTCTTTTTTGGATGTATCATTTATTTTCCTTTCTTTTCCATAGTACTAGACGCTAAATCAATTAGATATTAGATGATCAACAAAAAAAAAAAAATTAGATGATCAACAAAAAAGCTATAAAAGTAGAATTTGATCAACAAAAAAAATTAGAAGTAGATTGAGCAATTAGATATTGGATGTTATGGTATGGGAGAGAATGTAAGTGGTGGCAATCATGGCGACTACTCAACTAACACAAAAAAGCTATCTTTCTCAACTCACGTTCTTTGGTCTGGACAGAAGCTGGTGGGTCCACGTGTCCCTCCCCTTTTGATACGGGCGCTTCCCCATCTTCCATTTCGACTGTTCAACTTCCCATCCATATATTCGCTACAAAATTGACAGTGTTATTCGTTAGCTTAGTTTACGAAGAATAGTTTATGAAAAAAAAGAAAGAAAAATTACTTTTAAATAATAGATTTTTTCAATAATTTTTGATATTATAGAAAAAATAGTTTCTAACAAAGTTTAGGTTTTCTACTCTAAACCTAGGTTTATAGACTAAAAAGCTATTTTAAAAAAGTTATGAATGTTTGTCAGGCTTAATTAAAACCTAGGTTTTTATTGTTAAAAGTTATTCTGAAAAATTAAAGAGTGTTTGTCTGTTCTAGTTATGAAACCTAGATTTGGCTAAAAAAAAAAACTTTTTTAGGGTTGCCAGATAGGCACATAGTTAATATTTATAACTAAGCAACTCCGTTATTCTTCTTTTATAGCTCTATTGACTCTAATTTTTCCGTATTTCAACAACAAAACAATTTTTACTTCAAATTCTATCCTTTTTCCTTTGGAACTCTCATTGTTATGATGTTGCACCTGCAATTTTACGGAACAACATTATCTACTCAAAATATAAAATTCGGATACAATAATACATTAATATTTAACTGTCCAATCTTTAACGTAAGACTTAGTTGAAAAGTTAGTCTTAAGCTAACTTATAACCCATTTCTAATTTTTATAATTTTTTTCCTCGATATACCTTTAAGGATACCCCCTCATTGATAATTAAATAAGAGACAAGGGATGATATTAAATAAAATGATTTAGGTGTTTCAAAAATCTATGACATATTCATTAATTTAACTAACATTTTTAATCTTATCAAATTAAATAGGTAAATGATAGTGACAGGAAGTATGAACCAACATCAACATAAATTAAAAAAATATGTAAAATTAGTGTAAACAGTATCTACTGTTTCAAATTTAACCATTCACACTTCTTGCGGGAGATTGGGACATTGAACTACATCATTCTCATCGAGAAGCACTGAGGTGTGCAGATAAATTGGCAAGGGACGCTCATGATGCGGATTTGGATCGAGTCATTCTCCAAGAACCTCCAAGTTTATGCTTGGCACTGCTGAGGCAAGACATGGAGGAAGCTGTTTTGGGATCTATATCCTGAGTAGTTAATTCTGTTACTTTTCTTCAAGCGTTACGCTTGCCTTGTTATTCAAAAAAAAAAAATGTTTCTTCAAAAACAAAGCTATGTACTTTTTTTTGAACTGAAAAAAGAAGCTATATACATGAAATCAACCACATGTAGATAAAAATACTGATATAAAAAAGAGCCTCTATTTTAAATATGAGGTGGTTAGAGATACCAGCTGAGCTCAACATTACTTGAATGTAACACATCCATATGAACACAGAAAATTCTAAACACACCCGCATCAAAGAAACTAAAAATATGATGATAATAAGTATTTGATAAGTAGGGAAGAAAAAAAAATCTACATTAGAAAGGTGTGTGATTGGATTTTTTTTTTTTTTAAGAGATGGTGAGGGATTATGGGGAGAATTTTCACGGAACGAGTGAAATAGAAAATGCGCCGGAAGTGACAGCCGGCCACGTGGTAGGAGTCAGATTCACGTGCGCGCATGTGACGCTCTCTTATTCACTCCCGCCGTTGCTGTTAATACGCGCGGTTACTTAACGGCCATATGGACCCCCATTTCTTTTTGTTGCCTTCCATTTCACATAACCCTAGCATGCCTTTTTATCAGTATTTTTGTTTTTAAATATAGGATTTAGTTTATTTTTTAAAAAAAATCCTTAAAAATTAAATCAGTATATATAAATTAATTTATTTTAATTTTTTTAAATGATTTATTTGACTTATAAATTAATATATAATCTAATAATACAAACTAGATCCATAAGATATGATTCAAATAAACTAAATATCTCTCTTTTTTTTAAGTCAAAACAAAAAATTAAAAAAGCCACATCGAACCTTTTATCCATAGATATTCATTGGTGACGTGCCCTAGATCACCGCCGGTGGTGTTATCCGTACGATTCTATTCATGTCGATGTGATTATATCAGCTCTTTTTGAAATTTCAACAGCGCACTAATTAATTTTTATAGGCCATAAATTGGAATTTTGGAAAATAAGAATCAAATTGATTTAATTTGTTATCTCAGAGAGACAGACAATTTAGATTTTAGACCATATAGAAAAAAATAAAGACAGAATGATTTGGGCACGCCAGCCGGTGGACAACAAAAAACACGCAATTATTTCTCTCTTTTCTTGCTTTGGCCATGCTTCCCTGTTTCATTTTATTTCCCTGGCTAAAATAAAATTAAAGTTATTCCATTAATAATCGCGGGTAGTGATTTGTACTTAATTTTTCTTCTTTCTATAACTCATAGTAGTGAGTTTTTATTTCTTTTTATTATGAAAAGGATGGCATTGGTCCAATACATGCTTTTCCATAACCATTTATCAGCTCATGGATTGTGTCAACTCACTAAATTGGTCATTATTTATTAGTTCTTGGATATAAGAATCAGTTTATTTTTTTTAAAAAACTTAATTAACCAAATAAAGTAATTGGTGATTACTTATTAGTTCTTAAATATAAGAGTTAATTGATTTTTTAAAAAAATCTTAATTAACCAAATAAAGTACTTATAAATTAATATGCCTAAATTTTTTTTAAACTAATTTATTTAACTTATAAGTTAACATATAATCTAAAAAATATACAACATACGTTATGATTAAGCGGCTTGTTTCATTTTTTTAATCTTCCACAAAAAAAAGTCAACTGAATCTTATATTTAAAAATAGATAAAGTATTTTTCATTGCCCCTAGTATTTTTTTTTTGGGGACACTGCTTCTATATCTATCCGTGATGTATATGTGTGTGTATTTCTTTCCATGGCCGATTGGTTTTGTACAAAAGGTTCCTTCTCTCCGATGGTGATCTTAAAAACGGTTAATTAGTCCTAACTGATAACGACACAGTAGAGATTAGAGAATAGTATTATGCATCGCCTTGAGTGACGATATCTTCAAGAATAATTATAATAATTATTAAAAAAAAAAGAATTTGTCGTTGACTAATAAAATATCTATTACACAAATTAATCGCATCTGTCTAATCTCATTCTTTTTTTTTTTTTTTTTGATATCCAGTCTAATCTCATTCTTTGGAAGCTTACTAGGGGCTTTTATATCAAACCACAAAACGTAAGCCGTTTATTCGTGTAAGATTCTTGACCTCTGACACACATGACTTAACCATTATTTAAAAATAAATAAATAATTTCCAAATTTCGGTGAAAGCAGAAATATGTCCATACTCAATGACGTGTCAGACGTGTTATGGTTTAACTCGGTGGTCAAGAACAATAATAATGTATACCAAATCTCCATGCTCATATGATTCCTATCCAACATAACATTATTATAGTTGAAATAATCATAATAATTACACAAACAAAAGTATCTCAGCATTATCACTCCTCTCAGATAAGATTAGATAATTCTTAGAGGACAATTTAATGTTGCATATTTCTTGTCTTAATTATTTAACACGATTAAAAAACTCAAAGTCTACCATCCGATCAAACACAAACAATATACTCTCCATATATATAATATATTTTGTAAATAGGTACCTCTCTTTTGACAAGCATCATCCTCTGATCTGTACCAAGTCGCATCTATTTAGGTGGGGGTACATGCATTGAAAATTTTGAAATACGCTTTTTACTTCCAACTGTCAAAATTTATTATATGCACTGGACCGCCGATTAAAAAGAAGGGAAACCTGCATTCAAATTCAAATTATAAAAAAGACAAGTTAATATTATTGTAAGGTTGATTGATATCTCAAAATTATTAGAGATCAAGGGACATGTGACTAATATTACACAATTGTAAAATTTTTAAATTTGACTCACCGATTAGTTGTCAATACATGATGTAATAATTTATCGTGGTTTACTTTAGTTATCAATGACAAATCAACTGAGCATACTATATTAATTGTTAAAAAGCTGTAGTAGTTATTAATTAATACATTTTAACTTGTTAATTAAGACACATCTTGTTATAAATGCTCTTCTATGTTTATCATAAAGGGTAAGACAATTGCATTATATCACCCTTAAACCCCTCAAGACATATTAGTAGGGACATATTAGTAGTTTAGAGATCTCAATTGACCTAATTGCATTGATTTACTCTTTTTGAATGCAATATTTAGAGTGTGAAGGTAAGTTGTTAGTGGTGTAATACGCGTGTCACCTTATTTCTGTAAGGAGAATAATACAAAGTTGAATTATACAAAAGATGCATACTCAATATATGGAGATTCTCTTAACTTAAAACTTTGAACTGAACCAATTTTAAGTTTAAAACGACTAAAAAACACCTTTAATCAAATAAAAAAGAATAAGAAAAATTAATTTGAAGTTCTATGGAAGACACATAATCAAGGAGAGGTCATACAAAATTGCCAAATTAAAGTTAGGTTCATAGGGACCTGATTTATATTAAGTCTCAAAATCAAATTATCCTTTTGGCCATTTATATGAATAACAACTTTTGGCCTCTCCGTAACAATGTTTTGACCTTACGTAACAACTTTTAAGCCTCACCCACAAGGTGTAAAATTTTGGGAGTATAGTAACAACTTTTGGCATATCTATAACAACATTTTGGCCCTGCGTACCAAGTTAATGATCGCCACTAACAAGTCTTACAATTTGTTAATATGTTGTATTTTAGCTTTGTTATAACAAAATACAATTGTATTAAAGACAATTTTTGACATCTCCATAACAATATTTTGATGTAACGTAATAACCTTTGAACCTCACCCTGTAAAAATAATTTTAGTAGTAACAATTGTTTGCCTCTCCGTAACAATGTCTTGGTCTTGCGTAACTAGTCAATGAGCACCACTCACATTAATTTGATCAAATGGTTGTTACAAAAAGGCCAAAAATTGTCATTCAGGTAAAGGTACAAAATGTGGTGATTTGATTTTGAGACTTAATACAAATCAAGTCCCTGAGGACCTAACTTTAATTTGATCATTTTGTAGAACCTCTTTTTAATTATGTGTCTTCCATGAGACTACGAATTAATTTTCTAAAAGAAAATTAGACTTTATTTGTTGACGTGGAGAACTGGAGATTATTAATGGTAAAGAATTAAAAAAGAAAGTGATTTGAGGGCACCCTTGATCAAGTGAAAAAAAAGAATGTGATAGATTTTATTTCTTAACTTCGAGATGATTTTTGGTCAAGAATTAAAACATGGAAAATTACACATAGGTCTCAAACAAGAGAATTAATTTTAAACAGGTCTATTGATAACTTATTCACTTATTAACCAAAGCTATTACACTTGTTAATATTTGTTATTAACAACTCATTAGGACCTCTCTGAAATTAATTCTCTTCTTCGGGATCTATATGCAATTGTCCCTTACAACATTTCTAATACGCACAACCCTCTTTAATCATTGTCATGAGACATTTCCAGCCACAGTACTTAAAAACTAGAGACAAGAACATATGGTTAACATATTAAATTTGTTTTAAGCAAAAAAAACTTTATTCGTACAAAAAAGCATTAATTATATATATTGAGAAGTGGAAAAGGTACATTAAAATTTTAAACATAAACAATATTTACAAAGTATAATTAATATTTCAATAAGAAATGTTTAATATAATTTTTTGTCCTTAAACTTTCAGTCAATTTGAGTTGTTGTCTCTGAACTTTAAAATCGGTAATCTTTATCCTTAAACTTTCAGTCAATTTTAGTCTTAGTCCTTAAACTTTAAAATCGATATTTCTTGTCCTTAAACTTTTGGATAATTTTGGTCTTGATCTTTGAAATTTTAGTCAATTTTGATCTCGACCTTTGAATTAAAAAAAAAAACTTGAAAAATCAGGAACTAATGGTTATTAATTGCATAAAGTTGAGGGTCCAAAACCACTAATCTTAAGTTCAATGACCAATACCAAAATTGACCAAAAGTTCAAATACTAAAACCATCGATTTTGAAGTTCAGTAATCAAAACCAAAACCAAAACCAAATTCGAGTAAAAGTGCAAGGAACAAAATTGTTGTGTTAACCCAATTGAAAACTTATAATAAAGATTACTTGTTAACCTAAAAAAAGCATCTTATAAGTTCCATATTATTTTGACCCAAAAAAAAAAAGTTCCATATTATATCTGTACATATTACATAGATTTACAGAGCCTACGTGTTCTCCCATAAATGGTCCTTTTTTTTTATATATCCAACATGTAAAGTTGAAGACTGTACTGGGCCTCGTGGAGAACAAATGAAAACTATTCAGTGTACATGGCAATTCCATCATTTCGAAGCTTTATCGCAGGCCAATACAAGGGGAAAGAGATGATCGAGGATCCAAAAATGAATATTAAAACGAGAAAGGAGAGTCTCGTAATTGTAAATGGGGGTGCCCCCATGACAGAGAGGGGGGTGGTGGAAGAAGAAGAGAGAAGAGGCCATTTTGTGTGTGTAATCAAAAGGACAAGCAGCGCGTCTAGGCAAGAGAGGGGTTTGGTTTGGTTGCAGAGAGGGAACACCCAAAAGATAAGGACGGCTTTTATTAGCTTTGCTTCTGAAGTTGCCTTCGTTTTCTTTCATATAATCCATTCCTCCAAGACGCCATCGCTCGTATCACGACGAAAACTACCCACACAATTACAAGGAGGAAAAAGAAAAAGAAAAACATCTCTTAATTACATTATTATTATTATTTTATTATTATTGCTGCTGCCTACTCCTACAGTTTATTTTTTGTTTTTGGTCCTTCTTTTCTTCGATCGGATCTGAGGGCTCTTCTTCTTCACGGTTTGGGAAAGACATATCTCAAAGTAGTTTCACTTTCTGTCACTGGAATCTTCTCAGCACACACACCACTTCATCTGCCATGAACCATTTCTCCCTCTGCATTACTCTTTCTCTTCTGTGACCAGGTGCTCTTTCTTGCCCTGTACTTTTGCTCCTTCCTTGATGGATTTTTCTTTTTTATTTATTCTGAATTGTTATTACTTTGCGTCTTCCTGACTAGTAGCGACTTGTAAAAGATAGTTGATGGAGTTTTCTTAAGAATCGAACTTTAACTTAAGTATTATTTTAGTTAAATGCATCTGGCATCTAAAACAGCAAGTGGCTTTAAGCAATCTTTTGGGTCTTCAAGCTATGGCTTGTTCCTTCGTTTCTTCCCTCCATGAAGTTTATTTAGGTCAGAGAGTCTCTGGGCTTTTTCAGAAACCTGTAAACGCTTCGCCTTGCCATGTGAGAGCCCTCTAATTTTCTCGAGCTCTAATGTCATTGTTTGGATAATTTTTTGTCCTTTTCATTTTTTTCTTTTTCGGGTTTAGGAGCGTTTATTTTCATCTGATTTCGACTTCGTTTTTCTTGCTATATAATTTACTCCGTAATATCTGTGATTCTCCTCGATTGGACGGTTTTCCTGAGATTGAATCTGTGATGGCATGATGGGTCTTGTGCAGATTCTCTATCTGTCTTTTTAATTTGGGGCGTTTTGAATTTGCTTCTGGATCATTTCAATTAATGTCCTTTATGTCAACCAGTATAATTATCCGGACAGATATTTTTTTAAAATTTTAAAAAAATAAAGATGTGACATACATTTTCAGTGCAGGAGATTCTGTAAATAATAGCTTTGTCTCAAAGCTTTTTAACTAAGCACACAGTAATTCACTGCGATTCGTTGGATTTTTGCAGTGAGATAATACGTTTTGTAGGATATGTCGATGGAGTCACCTGTCAATGGAGCCGAGTGTACATCAGAGGCTCAGAATTCAGTTTCTGCACAAGATCATGACTCTCCTTCGACATCTGAAACTCCAAAATCTTCTTCTCGGCCACCCTTGAGAGCATCATCAAGAAATCTCATCGGTCAACCTAACTACGGAATTAAGATTCACCAAAAGAATTCTTACCAGGAAACCAACCATGTGCAGGATCAAGAACCACCAAATAAGGCCAAGCAACATCACAATTCAAGTGGAAAGTCAGGAGAAATTAGTTCAGAGAAGAATTATGGTGCAAATGGCATATCAGTATCAGTCCCATCATCTAAAGGAGTTGTTGATCAAACAAAGAGTTGCTCTCAGTCAGATGTAACGTTTTGTGCAAGTCCTCAGAATAGCTTCTATTCTGCAGCTACCTATTCAGAAGCCAAAGAAAGTTTCGCCAATACTGAAGCCAGTGAGTGTGTTGGTGTGGACAAGTCGGGCGAAAGTGGTGAAGCTACTAACTCTTGTGACTTCAACGAGAGTAGGAAGACCAGCATCTGTAGAGGGAGTACTGGGAGTGATGTGAGTGATGAGAGTAGCACAAGTAGTTTAAGCAGTGCTTTGTATAAACCTCACAAGGCTAATGATATTAGATGGGAAGCGATTCAAGCCGTGCGAACTCGTGATGGGGTGCTGGAGATGAGGCATTTCAGGTTGTTGAAGCAATTGGGATGTGGGGACATAGGAAGTGTGCATCTTGCAGAGTTGAGTGGCACGAGAACGTGTTTTGCGATGAAGATAATGAACAAAACGGAGCTGGCTAGTAGGAAGAAGCTTCTGAGGGCTCAGACAGAAAGAGAGATATTGCAGTCTCTAGATCATCCTTTTTTGCCCACATTATACACACATTTTGAGACAGAGACGTTCTCTTGCTTGGTAATGGAGTTTTGCCCTGGTGGGGACTTGCATGCGCTGAGGCAAAGACAGCCTAGGAAGTATTTCTCGGAGCATGCCGCCAGGTGAGCTATTCTTGTTCCTGGTTGCCTCTGTACATGTTTATGTTTAACCACGAGCTGGCTGGTATACAATCCAGAGAATTTGATGTTAGATGATGCTATACTCTGGGGCTTATAAACTCGAATAATAAATGGCAATAGTGTGGAATCATACAGGAAAGTTCTCCTCTGGGAATATATAGGGAAATACCTTGTTCTGACAGATTTTCATGATGTACATTTTGATGACATGTGAGGGTTCAGATTTGGTCACATACCAGAAAAAGACCGTTGTTTATGATTATAGGGTCTTCTATCTCCATTGGAAATCCATTTTATTTCTCCTAAATGTTTCCTGAGATTTTCAAATAAGAAAGACAATTTTTCTTTATCCACTGTCTTTGCCTAAAAACAGCCATGATTTCTCAAATCTGGCTGGGGAATGAGAATTTGGTGCTTGAAACAGTAACCTTGAGAATTTCAATCTTGTGAATTCCTTGACCAGATTATCCTTTCACGCACAGTTGCTTTCATCAATCAATTTCACAAGTTTTAGCTCACATCTTTTGTCTTAATTCATCAATTTTCTGTTCTTTGTCCAGCTAGAATGATTGTTGCATGTTGGTTGTCATCCATAACTTCCGAGCTTGATAAACTGCTAAGAAGAATCTGATATCCATCTATCTATCTATAACGTTGCCACTCTAATAGCCTGCTATGCTGTGTCATCACACCCAAGTCTTGTCCAACGAACATGGTCAAAGTATTGAAATAACATTAAGTGCTTATTATTCCATTAACAGGTTTTATGTAGCAGAAGTTCTTCTTGCTTTGGAATACCTTCACATGCTTGGGATCATCTACAGAGACCTCAAACCAGAGAACGTGTTGGTGCGAGAAGACGGCCACATAATGCTCTCAGACTTCGACCTCTCTCTGCGTTGTGCCGTGAGTCCAACCCTCGTAAAATCCTCAAACTCAACCCTAGATGGAAGATCCTCAGGATACTGCATTCAACCAACGTGCATCGAACCAACCTGCGTAATTCAACCAGACTGTATCCAACCCTCCTGT
Source organism: Mimosa bimucronata (assembly GCA_037074515.1). NCBI lineage: Eukaryota > Viridiplantae > Streptophyta > Magnoliopsida > Fabales > Fabaceae > Mimosa > Mimosa bimucronata. The sequence goes on from CM073437.1 coordinate 5,566,357, forward strand.
TTCACACCTCGATTTCTAACAGGAAAATCCAAGAAAGACAAAAAAACCAAACCAAAGAACGAAACACCTCACCAGGTAACTCCTCTACCAGAACTCATAGCCGAGCCCACAAACGCGCGTTCCATGTCATTCGTAGGAACACACGAATACCTAGCGCCTGAGATCATCAAAGGAGAAGGTCACGGAAGTGCGGTGGATTGGTGGACGTTTGGGATATTCTTGTACGAACTTTTGTTTGGAAGAACGCCGTTTAAAGGATCGGCGAATAGGGCGACTTTGTTCAATGTGGTTGGGCAGCCATTGAGGTTTCCAGAATCGCCGACAGTGAGCTTCGCTGCTAGGGATTTGATAAGAGGATTGCTGGTGAAAGAACCTCAACATCGATTGGCTTATAGAAGAGGAGCCACGGAGATCAAACAGCATCCGTTCTTTCAGAATGTGAATTGGGCGTTGATACGTTGTGCAAATCCGCCGGAGATTCCGAGGATGGTGGCGCTGAAAGAGATGGCGGCGGCGGCGGCCAAAGTGCCCGGCGTTAAGTCTGCCGGTAACTATTTAGATATTGATTTCTTTTGATCCTTCAATGTGTCTTTTATATATATATATATGGTTATCTTCTTCTCTGTGTGTTTGTATTGAGATTGAATTGGCGGGCTACAAAGTTTCTGCTCCTCTCGTTTAAACATACGCCTCATTTCTGTGCAGAAGTAATTGTGTTTGTGAATAATTGTCTTGCCCCCCTACACTCTAAAGAGAATGCTCGCCTTAACTGCTACTCTCTCCTCCGCTCCTAGTCATAAGATCATTTTAATTTTTTTGAAAAAATTAAGAATATAAAATTAATCACTTTAAATTATTTATAGTTATCTTTTTTTCTTAAAACTAATTTATTCTACTTATAAAGGGTTAAATGTCATATTTACCCCGGGAATATACACGGTGGATTACATTTGCCCGGAAGTATGCAAAGTGCATCATATTCGCCCTTTACCGTTAAAAAACTCTCATTGACGGTTAGATAGTTGACGTTGATCGTTAATATTTTAACGGTGAAGGGCGAATATAATGCACTTTACACACTTTTAGGGCAAAATTGGACTAAAAAATACTTCTGGGACATATGTGATCCATAGTGCACACTTCCGGGGCAAATATGACCTTTAACCCACTTATAAATCAACCTATTATCTAATTACATGTGACATATGTTATCATTTAGTGGTCTAATTTGTTTCCTTAACCTTATATTTAGGACCAAAATTTTATTATACATGATGCGACTTATTTATTACTATTGTTATTATTTTTTTTGCCGGAACATGATGCGACTTATTGGATAGTAAGCCGGTGAATGACAAATGATTAAGCTATATTAGACGAAGGAATCATATATTACGAATGAGTTGGATTGCTGATAACTATAAATTAGGTTGTACAAGAGGAAATTAAGTATTTTACACAAACCAGGCATGTGAAGTTAATTTATTATGGGTAAAATCAATGTCATTTTTTTAATTTTATCCATATATTATTTATTATACACCAACTCTCTCCCCTCATTACATTTTATATGAAAGGTTAAAAAATGGAAATCAAACATCTATTATCTTTACTATTACATATTACCTCTCAGGAAGAAAAAAAAAAAAAAAGCCTCATGTTGACCGGCAGAAGTATATTGTTCTTTTTGGCTATTCAAGATGGTGCCTATCAAAAACTTCATTTTTAATTAGAGCTGGTTACATTTTGTCTCTGTTAAGACATAAACGAACGCATCATTTCTGTGCAAAAGAAAATGTGTGAATAATTGTCTAACCCCTCTACGCTAAAGAGAATGCTCGCCTTAGTTGCATTTTTTTTTAATCAAGTAATTGCAATCAATCTTCGCAGAATTTTACTATACATTATGCGACTTATAAAATAGTAAGCCAGTGAATGACAAATGGTTAGGAGTAGTACCAATGTTGTAAAAACCGGACCGGAAGGTGAGCCGGAGAGGGCATCGGGTCACGGTTCGCACGGTCGGATCGGTCGGACCAAAGGTCGGACCGATGACGTAATAATTAAGGAAAAATATATGATTTTTAAATGTAAATTAAATATAAACAAATTATGGTCCATTCACTTCTTAATTTTTAATGAAAGACCATTGACCAAGAAATAAATAGCCATTAGAAACTTAGAAAACAATCATTTTTGTCTTTAGGTAAGCAAAACAAAGAAGGCATATAGGACCATTTGAGGATCACAGTTGCAGAAATTTTTGTCGAGATAGAAGAACTAGGAAGTTAAGAACACAAGCAATTTCTGTTATGCAAAAGGTAAGAGATAGAATATGCAACTGATAAAAATTTCAAAAGAAATGTAAAATGTAGAAAGACAACAAGTGCTAAATATAGAATAAAAGCTTAGAAGAGAAGTTAAACATCAACAATAGAGGAATGGTGATGAGAGAGATGATGTTCACCAATTGGTTGGAGTTTTAGATATCAAATTTCACAGCCCTAAGATTTTCAAATGGTTGTTGGGGTTTTTAATTTGGGAGAAAGATATGAAGCTAATGAATTTGGGTTTCTTTTTTAAGAACTTGGGTTTTTTTTGGGCTTGATTTTATGTTTTTCCATCTTTTTTTTTGTTTCAGATTGGACCGCCCGGTTTTTATAAAACCGCTCCGGTTCCCGGTCCTAGGGGTGTTCACGGGACAGGACCGGGACAAGCCAGTCCCGAAAAATTGTGTTCGGGACGAGAATTCCGTCCCGTGTCCCGTCCCGTCCCGAACTTGTCCCGGTCCCGATCGGGACGGGACTGTCCCGAATTTTTTTTTTAATTTTCTTTTTATTTTTTTAATGTTTTTTATTTTATTTTATTTTTTACAAATTGAGAATTGTAGAGTTGCTACTGCAGAGGAACGAGTAAGAAGGAGAGGGAGAAGAAGGAAGAGACAAAGGAAAAAATAAAATAGAGAAGAGCACAATTTTCCAATTTATCTCTACAGATTCACTTACAGATTCTTTTTAATTTCTACAAAACCAGTGAACCACAATCAAAATCACAGCCTCTTTTCTCACTTTATTCATTCTCTATTCCCTACCCTATTCGCTTTTCTATTATTCCTATCAAGACCATGTCTCAACAATTAGATTTTTCTATATATTTTGTGAAAAAAAATATATATTATAAAAATATATATTCGGGACGGGACGGGATCGGAACGACCCCGTCCCGAAAAATTTCGGGACGGGACAAGCCTGAGCAGCCCTACCCGATCCAATGTCCGGCTAGAAACGGCCCAATCCGGCTTAACATAATAAACGGTTAGACCATAAAATCCGAACCGACCTGTGGAGCGGTCAACGGTCGGACCGCCCGGTCCAGTCCGTTTCTTACAACACTGAGTAGTACAGTACCGTTTATTATTGAGTTGGAATGTTGATAGTATCTTGTATTGTATATTGTTCTTTATGGCTAATTCAAGACCGAGTCTATCAAAAACTTCATTTTTTAATTAGAGCTGGTATTCCGTTTTGTCTCTGTTAAGGCATGAACATATAGTTTTTTTATGAAAAAAAAAAGTTTGTATATATTAGTTTGAGCTGGGAAAAATGAAAGACAATCAAACTAAATAGTGGTGTCGTGTCCTATCGGGACTAGACTAGCTTGTAATGTGCATGAGTTGTAAATAATTGAATTTTTTGGCCTATAAATAATGTGAATTATTTAATATTATATATATATAAATAAATATATAGTCCCGTCTGCTTTTAAACTCAACAAGGCTGTTATGCTTGGCATTTTATATGGGGCTTGAGGAAAATCAACTATAATTATAAATAATGTGGCTTTTTATTGATTTTATATTATATAAGTAAAGACCATGATCTCTGCTGCAATTTCTCAAAACATACTTCAATAGTTGGGCTTGGGGCTTCGGCACATAATCGAAGGGGCTCTGTTGTTTTTTTTTTTTTTTGAAATTGTTGTACAATGTTTTTAAAAGCACATAAAGAAAAAATGGGGATCCTTTATATCCATCACGTGTGGAAAACTTGAGGGATGGCGAGCAGATGGGACTTGGGACAGGAGATTGGTCTACCATATACCAAGAAACTCAGATGGCCTGTCCTTTTTGGACATATTTGTTGGGGATACTTGGACTAGTAGATGCAAGAGGCTCTTTGGATCAGAAGAAGTGACCGACTGACCGTGGGGACGACAGCACAGTCTTCTTTCTTCAGATCATGTTTGGATCAAGATCTACTTCACCAGAGCGCCTATTACCAAAAGTCTCATGAGAATCATATGGGAGATCATCACATTACTCCTTATTCCTTTAGACTTGAGGTAAAAGGATTGGTTCTTCCAGATAATAGAAGTGGATGCGGAGGATTTGTTTACAACACAGAGGGAAGCTGGGATTGGGGATACTGTTGCAAACTGACAAGAGTTCCCCCCATTATTGCGGAGTTGATAGGCATTATTCATGGTTTGTACATCTGTTGGACCAAAGAACTGGGAAGAATTACCATCACAACATCAAGTGTAGAGAGCTCTTGAACATGATCATTAGAGGTTGCGATGATTCGCACCCTTTTAGTGATCTAATTCAAGAAGCGAGGTTACTTATCCACAGGGACTGGCATATGACAGTCCAACATGTACCTTGGGACCATAACTCCCAGGCATTTGGGCTAGCTGAATACTCCCATAACATCACTGGAAATTTTTGTATTCTTGATCAACCACCAATTAGCTAGTTTTTGGTTAGCTGGTAGTTGATAAAGGCTCTTTATTTTTCTTATTTCTTTCTTGCTTGTAACTCCTTTTTTGAGTTAATACTTAATAGAATACAGTTTTCACTCAAAAAAACTTGAGGGAGAAGAGAAGAAGTGAATTGACAGAGGGAGAGGGGAAAGAAGTATATGATGAGGGAAGTGAGCGTAGATATTTCCGTAGGCCCAACAGTGGCCCAATTAGGGCATTGAGATAATGGAAAAGATAAAGTGGGCCAGTGTGGAAGGCCCAAATAATTGGAGCCATAAGGAAAAAGATAGGTCCCCACCATCACCTTGTTAATGTCGTGGCTCGTGAGGGAAGTAGTCAGAATCAGAAATCGTAAGAGCATGCGTCATGTGGGAGACACGGCCCACGATAAAGACCCCTTTTGCCACGCGCCTCTCCCTCGCGTTACTCTCACATTTCTCTTCGACATCTGTGAAGTCTTTTCAGCCTTTGTCGTGTGAATTTATATCATTTCAACGTTCTTAAATAATCTATTCTCAAGCAAAATCATCCTATCCCCCACGTGATAATAAAAAAAGATAAGATGGGGATAATTACACTAGATCTTAAGGAAAGTAATTAACTAATTAATCACAATCATCTTCCAAAAAAATATTGAATTACATTGAAATTTATAATGATCTAAATGATATTAAGTTCAATGTGTCAGGAGTTGTTAATGAGTGTGTTTGGAATAACGATCGGAAAAATCATTAATTTTCAATCTAATTTACACATAAATAAGATTTGATATAAGCCAGATTATATAATGAGATTTATGTTTAGAATGACACTAATCGAAATGACTTTTTACAAACTAAAACTTGTTTGAATTAGCGGTTGTAAAAGTAGCTTTTATATATATTGTAACAATAAAAATATTCAAAATTAAAATCATTGAAAAAATATTTTATTATTAAAAAATTCAAAATGTTTTTCTGGTCTTATTTATACTTTATTATGTTAATATAATACAAGAAAATGATTCTTTTAACATGATTATTTTAGAGAGATGTGTAACATATATATATATATAGTATAATTACTTTCCGTTTATATATAGACTCTATCAAACTTTTGTAATTCATGTCATTTTGCCTTTTTATCAAGAAAAAATATATATAGTATAATTAAATAATTTATTTAACTTTTTAATCTCTACAGATTAATCAACTAGCTTTTATATTAAAGACATGTAAAAAATTTTCTCTCTCCTTCATAGCCAAAAAACACAAGTCATAAGTCATAAACTATAAGCTATTTTTTTTGGCTTATGCTTATAAGTTATTTATACCCCAAACAATTGAGTTGTCAATAACAAATAGGTTTCTAAATAGTTATCAATAACAACTCATTGAACTGCACCGACAACTCTCAACACGTGTGATTTAATATCACCTAGGTCCATAAGGACTTTAATGTAATTTAATGACTTTTTAAGATGTGATTGTGATTAATTCTCTTCATAGGGATCTTGTTGTAATTCTCCCTAAAAAATGCCACTTATTTTTCTTTTTATATGTACTTCTAAATATAAGGTATATTTAAAGTTACATATCAAAAAGTCAGTCTTTGTGTAGATATTGGATATCAGCCCCCTTAGGGCATGGCGAATCGGCTTTGTAGAGATTGGATATCTCACACTCTCAATTCTTAATCTTGTTATCAAAAAATGTTACTATTTGAGATTTATAAATGCCATTATTGATGATATACATTTTATTTATGTATTATAAATCCTATTTTATATAATTAACATCATTTTTTCACTTTGATAAAGCAACACTTGCCACCAGGTGCATTTCTTTTTCAACTATTGAGATGGAATTGTTGAACATAAGAATATACTTCCCAATTATTAAATATTGTTCAAAGCATTGAGTTTATTAGAAAATTAAGGTGATGTTTTAATATTAATTTATTAATTATACTAAATTATTATATTGTATTGATTTTTACTATTCAAAAAAATATTATATTGACTTTTTATTTTGTGTAGTACCATTGTTATATTGTTATATATGAGCATATATATAAAATTAAATTAAATATATTTAAACAAGCAAATACCTTTAAGTAACTTATAGAAAACCAAAAGTATTTCTACGCTATGCCACATAAAAAAGAGAGCTTTATGTGTTTTTTCACATCGCTCATGTTTTTTTTTTTTGTATAGAGGACAATTTTCATTAAAAGATAAAACGTATTATAAAGAAATAAATAGTTAAATAAAACTAAAACATTGTCTAAATGCTAAAGAGTGAGAATTCATAAACAAGGAAAGATCTTGGCTCTGCATGAAGAAGATGTTGAAACTACCAAAGACTTGTAATAGTTTCTGAATATCAACCTATAACATCATTCTGATTCATTGAGAGATGATATATAGCAGATACAAAAGCTTAAGAAACCAAAACCAAAGATTGTTGAGGAAGTAGAAGACCACTTGAGAATATCCATTGAAGGGCTGCTCGCAAACATCTCATGTAAAAGGAAGATGCGTGAGACTTAATGTTTTTCCATTGAAAAACTTGTAACAATACTTGGTCAAAGAAGATTTTCATATTACATGTCAACCCAGACCTAGATCGAAATTTGTGGGCAAGCACACACCGAGAATTTGAACTGATTAAGGTTGAAGGATTAATATGGTGAGATGGATGATGACCAGAAGAAATGACTTCTAGGGTCTTAAGTTGAGAATTGAAGACCAGAGAGTTAAAAGAAAATGCTTGCCTAATCCGGTCCAAGAGTGTGAGATGACAAGCTTTAGAACCCTTGTGAAGAAAAAAAAAAGAATTACTCTTTTTATTTTGCCTTGTATAAATATTTGGAGTCTTCAACAAACTATTGGAAGCAGAAAGCTGATATAAATTAGTAACCCTTGTTTCATTCTTCTGACAATTTAAGTTGCTAGATCATTTATTGAAGTTTATGATTAAGTAAGGGAAAAATGACATTTTTGGTCCGGAAGTTTTGTCTTTGGAGCAGTTTTGGTCTGGAAGTTTTTTTAGGATCTATTTTGACCCGAAAGTTTATAAAACGCAGCAATTTTGACATGGGCTAACGGAAATATAACGCTGACCGTTAATTACTTATGACACATGTCAAATTTAGACTACTAGGCCCTGGAATTTTTAAATAAGATATTTATTTTTGAGCTTCAAAATTCTTTTCACTTCAAAAGTTTTACCTACCAAACCCCTTAATTATTTTATCCCATAATAACCTCTTTTGAACCTAAGAATAATTTTTTCAAATTTATTGTCCTTAAAATAAGGGAGAAACTAAGCATTTAAAATTTTTAAAAATGCCTCAAATATTCTCATAACCCATAATCTATCATGAATCAATTCCTAATTAGCCCACTAATCCTCAACTAAATTTATAGGATGTTTACATAAGACACAATTTCTTTATTCATATAGCTTTTGACCTCAAAACTGAACTCAATTCAATAGCAAGATAAACCGTACCAGCACACTTTGATTCCCAAAAACTAGTGAGGAACCCAACATCAAACAAAAAATAAACTCTATCTACATATGCAATTCCTAATTAGCCCATTCCTGAACTTGCAATTTTTCAACTTAATCTGGAGCAAAATGAGGTATAAGCTTAGATTAGGATTACATTATAGTTTATTATGGTGACTGTATGATTTATTGTTGCTCTGCAATTGGAATTTTTAATCTGAAACCTCCTTCTCTCATATTTGTGTTGTTTTCAGTTGAGTTGAAATTGTTTTGTGGTTTTGTTCATCAATGATTCTTTCCAGATTGTGGCTAAATTAAAGTAAATTGACATTAAAAAATTTTAAATGCTTAGTTTCTCCCTTATTTTAAGGACAATAAATCTGGAAAAATTATTCTTAGGTTCAAAAGAGGTTATTATGGGAGAAAATAATTAAGGGGTTTGGTAGGTAAAACTTTTAAAGTGAAAGGAATTTTGTAGCTAAAAAATAAATATCTTATTTGAAAATTTCAGGGCCTAGTAGTCTAAATTTGCCATGTGTCATAAGTAATTAACGGCAGCGTTATATTTCCGTTAGCCCAGGTCAAAATTGCTACGTTTTATAAACTTTCGGGTCAAAATAGGTCTTAAAAAAACTTCCAGACCAAAATTTCTCCAAAGACAAAACTTTCGGGCAAAAAATGACCCTTTTTCCCATTAATTAATTCCAACATCTAATTCTTAGCCTATAATTAGACTCTAGCATTCAAACAATTTTAGTGTTGAGAACTAGTAAAACTTAATTTGGCAATAACAACGGTTCTTTAACTTGCGTGTACAGCAAGTTCACATCAAAAAAGTGAGTGGACGTTTATATCTTGATTGGCCCTCTGAGTTAAACGTCGACTTAAAATATTTTATCAGCTTTTTAAAAAATGGGACGTTAAGGCTATGTTTGGTTTGATTTATTTTCCTTAAATAAGTCCTTATTTTCTTTAAAACGCTTAAAATGGGGAAACTATCATTTTTAGATGTTTGTTTTGACTTATAAAAATAAATACTTAAAATGACGAGCATGTTTGGATTGACTTATTTCCAATAAATAAGTACTTATTTTTGGGTAAAAGTAACTTATTTTGTTGGTAGCTTATTTTGCATGTTTGCTTTGACTTATTGTTAATTTGACTTATAAGTAAGTTATAGCTTATAAGTCAAAATAAGGTATAAGCTGTTTAAAACAGCTTATTTTTAACTTATAAGTGACTTATAAGGTGTTGCCCATAAATTCTGACTTATTTTTCACATCTAATCACAACTAACCCAAACATAACAATCTGACTTATGGAAAATAAGTCACTTATAAATCATTTTTCACAGCTAATCCAAACATAGATCTCATTACACAATCTGATTTATATATAAGTCACTTTTTCAGAAGTCAATCCAAACACACCTGAAGGAGATGAAAACAACTTATGACTTATAAGTCACTTATGGCAAAAAAGTCACTTATAAGTCATTTTTTTTACAACTAATCCAAACATAAATCTAATTACACAATCTGACTTGTGAAAAATAAGTCACTTATAAGTCATTTTTTTCATAATTAATCCAAACATAAATCTTATTATACAGTCTGACTTATTTTCAATCTGAATTATATATAAGTCACTTTTTTATAAGTCAATCTAAACACACCCTTTTCGAGGGAAGACGTGATGAGTCTAGTTTATTGTTGCAAGTATCTCGTAAAAGAAATACAAGTAATAGTAATAAAATAAAATATGCACATAAGTCACATAATTTTACTAATATTGGCCATCAGCTGATCATTAAAAAAAGAAAGAAAAGAAAAGTCAAGACGTTGACTAACTGGTTTGCTTTGGCAGATGGCACCTCGCGCATCCTACTTACCCCATTCTTGCATTAGCCGTTAACCAAAACTTGTCCTCACCCTGTTCAACCACACGCGCTTATTAGGTGAACGTACGTTGTTGGGGCAAAAACTTCAACAGGAGAGCAGAGTTCCTAAATACCAGTATGACTCAAACTAATTTACATATTATAATTAAAACAAATAAAATATTAAATTGTTTAAAGTTATTTTTAATGTATTAACCATGCTTACTCTAAATAATAACGTTAATTTATAGTATTTTGTTATGAACCAACTGTGGTGGTCAAAAAAATGGGGAAGATGGAGTTTAAGATATTTTTATTACGTTTTTTAGATGATTACAAGAATTACAGAAAACAGGCCACCAACAACCTGATAATGTATGCCCGGGCGGTACAATGACTAGTAAGAATTAAAACAACAAGATGAATATAGGGAAATTAAATGTAAAAAGAGACTACAAACTAGAGAAATAACAATGTGAATTTAAGTGAACAAGATTGCTTCAGTGCCCTTGAGAGTAATTGCTTTTTTCAGGAATGTTCAGGTCCCTCTTTTGATGAGTCTGGTCTTCTTTTATTCCACTTATAATTCGAAAATTTGTTGCCCAAAACGGGGGAGGTATTTCCGATTTTTGCTACACAATCTGCCAGTTATCTTCCCGTTGCCAGCTTCCTGTGATTAGGTCTCCGAAGACTTTACGCTTTATGCAGGACCTCCTTTCTTCCTTCTGACGTCCCCTTCTTGTTGCCACGTAGCCTTAATTTTAAAATGAATTCATTGATTGGTCCTTGGTATATCTGTTGGTGGATCGGGCCTCTTGTAATGTTGCGTCTTTTGGCCCAAGAAGAATGTTTAACAGTTGGGATTGGAGCGGTCACGTTGCTTCTTGGGGTGGACCTTCGTGAGCAGGCTTGTCTCTTAAGCCCGAGAGGAGTAATGCGGCTCTTAGAAATAGGAGGGGAATTTTGGGGGTTTACACCAACCATTAAATAATTCTACAAGATTGATGGATGTAAATATGTAAATTTCTAATAAGCATCGACAAAATTGTGATAATAAAAAGCATGTCCATATTCAATGTCTCTTATTTTATTAGGTGACTACAATTTTTTTCTTTCACTGTTTCATTAATCTCATAACTTTTTTTATACAATCATCAATGCTATGACCTACTTCCTTTGGTTTTAAATATATAATCTATTTAATTAATTTGATTAAATTAAATATGCTAATTATGTTAGTTAGTTTGAAGTTATTTTTAAAATTACCCCAATCATTTTCCCTTATTCTCTCCCCATCTCTTATTTGATTATTGTTTGGAGGAGCACCAATAGAGATAGTTTTAAAAAAGTTAACAAAAATTAGAATTAGAATATATATTTAGAACCAAGATCAACAACTCCCTAAGTAGGTTCTATATTTAGGATTTAGGATAAGAGGGAGTGAGTAATTACTAACTACTTATATTCATTATACATTGGTTTAATCATACAAAATATATATGCAATTTACCTTAAATGTAGAAGTAAGATTGTGATGCAAGAAAATATTGAAGCATGAATACATTAGTCTTTTTTTTTTTTGGTAAAAAAAAATACATTAGTCTTTGCAGGAAAAAAATATTTTGTTTGACAAAAAAAAGACTAATGTATGTATTCATACTTCACCATATATTTTTTCCTTACTTCAAAAGATCTCAAAAAGTTCAAATAATTATTCGTTGGAAAAAAAGAAAGAAAGAAAATGCCCCGTTTCCATAAATGACGTCCTAATATTTCACAGTCAAGAACTCAAAAGAACGACTTTCAACAATAAACAAATAGTAAATCAAACTTATGAGGGATGAATTAGCGAAAAATCAGCTTAATTTTCTCTCCTTACAAGAAAGAAACAGACATCACCCAAACGCGTCACCATCGCGTGCAACACAACCATCGCGCTTAAATTCATGCCGTTGAAGTTCTCTCTCGCTCGTTAAACCAAAACAAATGATGCGCAGTGCGCACCTTGGACGTTTTCTTACGTCAGCCCCTTCTTGCCTTCCTTTCTCTCACGCATCAGTACTATCACTCTCACCGACTAAATTCCTCAAACCTCCTCCTTTCTCTCTTTCTCATTCTCTTCCCTCCTTTCTCCCTCAAACCCTATCTCCTTCTTCCTCCATGGCTTCCCAGGATTTCTCTGCCGATGACTCCAAACATGGATTTAGCAGGCCCGAGATGTACAAGGAGAATCTCGCTGGTACCGTCGACGCTTATGACCGTCACGTGTTCGTCTGCTACAAGAATCACGAGGTTTGGCCTCCGCGTGTTGAGGCCTCTGACTCCGATCCGCTTCCCAAGCGTCTTGCATCAACTGTTAAGTCCCGCAAGAATGATATTACCATAAAGGTTTGTGGATTTTGCCCTTGTTTATCTGGTCGTTACTCCTTAGGCTACCTAATTGTTGTGTTGCTCTTTAGTTTTGTTAGCTTTGGACTATGGAAGTCGATTCATCCTTTTTAACGCGATCGTTTGATTTTTTTTTTTTTTTTTTTTTTTTGGCAGACTAAAATTACAATATGCGAGGCGCGGGAGGAGGCTGGGTTCTTGGACGGCGATGTGTTGATTTTCCCGGGAATGATCAAATATAGGTAATCCTATAAGTACTTTACGATCTTAGCGCTGCTTATGATAGCTTTCGCGGAAGTTACCACTGATTAGGCACTTTCTTTTAGCGTTAAGCCCAGGTTGTTGTGTTTGTTGAACTGAAGCTGGAACTTATTTATCTATGGAATTTTTGCTTGGGATTGAATGTGCTTTTCGTGTGATAATCCTCAGCTGAAATTTAGCTTGTTAAAGTCGAACTATCCGATCCGACTGTCTGAATATTAGTTTCCTGAAAGGTATTAAGTGTGAATATCTTAGCACTTCGTGTATTGAATCCCTACTAGTACAATTAGAATCTTGGTGTCGCTTAAACTAGGCTTTCTTTGAAGGTCTTTCAAATTCTGACAGAAACTCAAGAAATTAAGGAATTCTCTCTTAATTATATTAAGTATGTTTTGTCATTTATGAGGCCTTCTCTTTTTTTTTGATTGAAGGGGTTTGACGGAGGGGAACATTGATAGCTTTGTTGAAGATGTTATGGTGAGTGGTAAACCATGGTCTGCTGGAGTGCAAGAGGAGATTGCTGGTTCACATGTGTTTGTTTGTGCTCATGGAAGTCGTGATGTTAGATGCGGTGTTTGTGGACCAGTTCTCATTGAGAAGTTTAATGAAGAAATTGAGCTTCGAGGTTGGAAGGAACAGGTCTTTGTTTGGGCCTGCTCTCATGTTGGTGGGCATAAGTATGCCGGCAATGTAATCATATACAGTCCAGGATCAGATGGAAAAATTATGGGTCACTGGTAGGCTCTTAAATATAATATTCTCTTACGTTGAGGAGATTAAAGATTGATATTTTTCTTTAACAAAAAATATCGATATTTTAATTGTAGCTCTTGATTGTGGAGTTCAGGTATGGTTATGCTACTCCTAATGACGTTCCTGAATTTCTGGATAATCAAATTGCAAAAGGAGAAGTCATACAACGCCTTTGGAGGTTAGTGCTTTCTTTGTAATTGCGCAATTAGTATCATAAAATGAAGTTTTATTTGGAAGGATATATTTACCTGTGAAGACAAAAAGCTGATATAATCTTTTAGGATGTTTGAAAGAATTCTAGTCTTGTTAAATAGATATATGGTGTAGTGCAGTGAAAGGTACTGATGCAAGCAACAAGAGGTTTTAATTCCTGTTGCTGGTTGAGTTGGGCTTTTCTTCCAGGTGCCAGCCTGCCATTGCTTTTGATGCTTGTTTCGTTTACTAAGGAAGTTAACCTCAAGCACCTTGCATATGCTAGGTTTATTTTGCACGGATATAACCCTAAGCTGAGCCAACGACTTATAACTATTGCCTTTTGGGCTAAGCATTTAAAACATATGAATAACCAGAAAACTTTACCTTGATAACCTTTTGTGTTTGTGAGCATTGAGGCCGTCCACCTTATTATTGTTTAGATGGTTAGTCATTTAGAGATTTGAAAACGAAGGGGGGAAATCAGTCTGAACATCATACTTTGGCATTCGACTTCACAATCAAGTCATCGCCATTTGATCTTCAGACCCAAGTCATGAGTAGCCAGCTGTAGTTCTTGTTGTTGCATGTAGCCATTCATGACAGCCTATTGTGCTACATTACAGATGTGATGTAGGCATAGCTTGGCTGTAGTGAGCTATAAATCCAATTATAGCAGCCTCTTGGTAGAGCTTCCTGCTTGTGCGATATGGAAAGCAAGAAAATTACAGGGGAGCCCCCTTAATAGATGAACATGCTGTCAGTTAAAATGAATACTTCACTCTTCATTTGTAGAGTCAACTACTTAGAATGACAAGACCTGTAGAAAATTATTTGGTTCTTGTACCGATTAGGATATCATCTTTAGTTTTGATTGAAGTGATGATTTATGGAATCAGCTGCATCTTTAAGCGCTTTCTTAGTCCCTTATACAGGAGGGATACTTATTTATTTTCATGTAAATTTTTGCAGGGGCGGAATGGGGCCATCTGTTGAGGGAGTCAAGGCAACAGATGAATCAAAAGTTCCTAATGGGGAGCATACTGACAAGAGCAAGAACGAAAACGTGGGTGGTTGCTGCCAGGGTGCTAATGGGGTTTCTTGCTGCATGACTGCAAGTTTTGAGAAAAACAAAGGGATTGGAGAAGCCACTGAAACGCATAAGAAGCAGGAGCACCACTCAAGTTTGAATTGGCCCCTATTTGAAGAGCGTAATGTTCGTATTGCTGTTGGTGTTTTTGGAATTGTTGCAGCAGCTGCAGTGGCCTACAAGATTTATAGAAGGTCAGGCTAAAGCACGCGCTAAATCATACGTGTTAGGCTCTTGGGGGGTTTGTGACCCTTTTTTTTGTAGAAACTAGAGACGTTCGGGGGGTGACTGAATAATCATAATCATGAGAAACGTTTATCTATACAATCTTCGTCCGTTTGTTGGTTGAAAGCATTTTTATAAGTATACCAACAGTTCTAGTGTTGAAAACACTACATGCCCTTTGTGAACATGATTGCAACAATTTGTTCTTGCTGTTGAGCGTTCAAATATGTTGTACTACTAACACCCCCCCCCCCCCCGGGTGACCATTTAGTCTATGATTGAAAGATAATCCATTCTCATCTGTGCAGGGGCTAGCTCTCAAGTTGTGGCATTTAAAGGCTGCTCTTATAAATTGCCAACCCTTTTTTTTTTCTGTGGAAGCTAAGTTTATTGGCCAATGGGTGAAAGCGTTTCTTTCTTTCCTTTTTCATATAATCGAAAGATGGCAGGGGATACTTGATCCCCAAAGAATTAAAAAGGAACGAATGATTGGGGCCTCGGCGGTGTTTGTCGATGCAAGTTATATTTTGAAAATAAAATTTAATATGTTTTGGAAACAAATTCCCAATTTGTTCTTTGAAATTGCTAACACCTTATTTCAAATCTATTGAGAACAAGGCGGCAAAAGGAAAATTAAGATCAATTTTAAAGTAAAACAGTGAAAGCACGGTGGCACCGGTGAGATAGAGCACTATATTAATGACACTTGAGTTGAGATATGGAGAGTAGGCAGAAGACACGTACCCCTAATGTCGGGCGCCGTTGTGACTGATCAACTTAAAGCTACTGGAAAATAACGAGGCATAGTTTAACATCCCATCTTGTTCCTGTCCTGGGAAGATCTATATCCTGATTTTCTTCCTACTCATCAGATCACAATCATTTGGAAAGATTCCTTCATTTTCAAAAACTTCCATTTTGTTCGGGAGCTTTGCACCCCCCCTGTAGTTTCATGTTGTAGGGGGAGGGACAAAGCTAGATGCAAGCAACTTCTTGGGAGACGCATGATTTGATTTGCGGGATTTACTGATTGACGTGGATTTTGATTTGTGTCCTAATGTTTAATAGTGGTTACTTATTTTAGAAATTGATTATCCATATGAAACTTGTTTCCTGTTTTGTAAAATTACTTTCCAAGGTTATTTTGTAACGAAAAAGAAAAAGGAAATCGTGTTATCCGATGTAAGAAAATATAACAAGTTATTATATATGTTAGACATGACATTTAAAACCACTTATCAATAATCAATAATTACAATAATGTGAAGATGAATTTTCGTTTTCTCCTTTTTTAACATTACCACAAAAAGACTGATGTTAACTCCACGTAAAAAAGAGGGTTATGGACATACCTTGAAATATCAAATCTAAACGTTATAACATGACATGAAGCCCTCGAAATCAGGTATTTGGACATCAGTGTTAATAATTTTTATAATTGAGCATAACAATTACCAATGTCTAATTTAAATCATGCCAGAACCAGAAGATGATTGCCTAACCAATCTTATATTCACATACACTATCAAAATCACAATAAGCCTAACGATATTAAGCTGGTTATCACATCCTAACCTGAAATCTCCTCCTAAACATCACTAAGAACCCAAAATAGGACGAGATAAAAATTATCGTAACTAGAAGCTTCACGCACACACTCGTCAATGTCATGTATTGAGCTTGGCAATCATCTCCTCCACCAATCTCAAAGTACTCCCAGCCAATTCCTCACCTTCCTCATCAATCTCCTGCATTATCTGTTCAATAATCACATGATTCATCTTCTTACTCTTACCACTTGTTGAACCATAATTAGAACAGTCCCGCAAAAGCAACAATAATTCTCTAGCCATCCCTTTTGCTCTCTGTGTCCCATCCACACTTAACTGAAGCAAACCAGGCATCACCCCTTCTCTCAATATCATTCCTCTGTATTTCTCTCTGCAACTTTTGCATATCAGAAGCAATATTCCCACAGCATGTTCTTTCCCTATCATGGACCCTTCTTCAATAGTCTCAACCACTATCCTTATGCCCCTTCCTATACTAGCGGCCTCACTCAATGCCCTTTCTGACGAATACACAATGTTCTCCAGCAACCCAATTGATTTCTCAGCTATCTCACTTGATTTTTCTGAGCTGTGAATCAATTCAAGTAAGGACACTGTTATACCGGAAGAGACTAGTAAGGGTGTTATCTCTTCACATGTTGAGAGATTATGAAGTGTGGCTATGGCGTCTAGCTGGGATTGAGTGTTTGTGCAGTTTTCATAATGGCCATTGAGAATATGTATTATCAGTTGGATTGCCCCAGATGAAGCTATCGCTTGCTTATTTGATTTGCAAGAAGAAAGAGTTAGCATCGCAGCTATTGTTAGTTCTACCAGTGGTTGGCTTTGGCATTGAAGAAGATTCAATAAAACTGGTAAAGCTCCAGACTTGACGATCCGAATCTTGTTTCTGTCAAAAACAAAAGATGGGAAATTTAGATATTTTACTGATACAATAAGAAAAGCACTTGAATGAATTCGTACAATTGAAGAAATTTACATATTCTTATTCTCTCTCCCTTATGTTTGTTACTTTACTTTTTGGTAAAGGATCATGATGAGTGGATGGTAGAAGAATCTACTGTTAACAATGCCTACCATTATTACCAAGAACATATTCTTCAGTCCCACCAACAAAAAACGATCAGTTCATCATGGATTATTTAAAAAGTTCATAACTTTTTTTAGTGCTCCTACTACACAAGTTCTGGGTCTGTGAAATTTCCTGTAAAATTTCCCAAAACCAGATTGTTCTGTGCGAATCTTATAAGTCTACATACAACCTTACGGGGATGATAAATGATAAGCGATCATCAAAACTGAACTACAAATTAAAAAAATAAGTTGAAAACTTGAAGGATGTAAAACAAAGGAGTGAATGAACTGAACTGAACTTACCGTTCACTGCCGAAAGCAAGACAGAGCAGAGCACAGAGAGAAGCTTCAATGGCTTCATGGTCTTGGGAATGAAGCATAGAAATCAGAGGCACCATTATTCCATTTTCTGCCAACTTGTGTCTTTGCTTGCTGCTTAATCTAGTGAGCCCCATTGCTGCTTCAATCTGAGCTTCTCGCTCACCCTTCCATAGGTTTTCCACGACCTGTTTCTCCATTGATCTATCTCTCTGTCCTTTTTTTTCCCCTTTCCCCTCCTTTTGCTTTGCCTCACTCTCTGTGTGTGAGCAGGGTGTGGATTTTCCTTGCTTAGAGAGTGGTAATTGTAGCAATGAGATTGGTTGCTTCAAGAGGTAACGTTAAGCTTTTTTCACAATCCGTTGTTTCAGATACAAGCAACTTCTATTCTTTTGGGTCAGCTTTTCTCCTCTCTTTGGTGAATTTTGGGTTTCTGGGGGAATTATATATAATAATATCATTATATCAATCCCCTAAGAATAAAGTTTTTAACTTTCCTTATATAGAAGCAAACGTCGCTCGCTTCTTGCTAGATTGGACGTTTTACAAGAATGTTCTACGGATTTTGTGTGTTTATATTTATTATTGATGATTCTATTGGGATTTTCAATATTTTGATACGGCTATAAGGCTTATAGGTAGGACCTTGGAAAAAATTTAAGAAAAATGTTATGATGAAATCGTTCTTGACAATCACAATCATCACATTTATTATTATTTTCTCGTATATCCTTTTTGACCCTTGATAGTGGCGCCAAATCTTGGAATAATGGAATGAAATAACTTATATAGCAACTACCAACAAAAATTAAAAAAATTGCCACGAAATAATTTAGAGATTGTATATAATTAGTAGTAGTAGTAGTAGGTATTCAGCTTTATGTATACTATAATTTTTGACGGAACTCATGATATTTGTGCCTCTAATGAGGGGCCTAGCCTTCATAATTGTCGGTTTTATTAATATGACGAAATAATTGTTCTTTTTTTTTTTGGCATAGACGAATTAATTGTTAAGCACATTAATTTAACATATATTCATTCTGTTGGAAAGAAAAAACATATTCATTCTTCCAAATCTCCGTTTGTGTGGGTAGTGCATGCTTCAAAATAAATTATAATTTTTATGGTCAAGTATTTGTCCATACAAGTCTTACTGAGATAGTCCCTTCATTTTTTTGGATTGATGTTTAATTTTTGAATCCCATATTAATCTCTTGCTGCAATGAAATTATTCCAAATGCATCATGGCTACAATGGATTAACGCATTGTCATCATGAAGCAAGATTAACCTCAACTCGTGATTATTTAATTCAAACCAACGAATTATATTTCATAATATCTCCTTCATGCATGATTGCATTCATTACAGGACCTTCGTAGATGTATGCAGTATGCATATTGATCATCATCCGGATTTTATTTTTAAAATACTCGGGATCACGACATTAATAATAGTCATTGGTCCGCTTCAAATAAAACGTAGGCTGTGTTAAATTTTATAAATATTACGCAACTTAAATTACGTAATTAAACTAACTAGTAACTAGTAATTAATTAGTTAATATTCGGTTGAAAACAATGTAGGCGAAAGGAATCTTGGAGCTTTTGAAGTTATCTTTAGGTGTAAGGTCCTCATGTACTTATTTCTGTAGTCTCTGTTGGAACCTGATATGTGGCCTTCCCCTCTTTTTCTTGCCTCGAGTTATTAATAATTTGTCCACTTAAAACGTGATATAGTTTTTAATAATAGTTTTCTTTTCTTATACTCCTTTATACATCATGCTCCTTTAAGTCATTCAATTATAGTTGCATATTAATATAATATATAACATCAACAACCACGATCCCATCATATACATTAAGACAAACAAGCATTCATTTTAAATGCATGGATGTAAAAAAATAGCTTTCGAATCCCAGTCACCGAATATACAAATTGAAATTAATGACACATTTTAAACTACGTGATTAAACATGTGAAAATGTGAAATGGGGGTATTATATGAACACCGATATACTGATCAGAGTGGTTCAATCCCCAGAAAAATATAATTAGTTGTGTTGCTCTCATCTTTAATATAGGACATAATATAGAAGTAAATTTTGCTTATATAGAATTTTTTTTATCTCTTATTACATTTTTCTACAAATTAATTTGTTTGACTTATAAATTGATATATAATTTAATTATACATGTTTAGAGAGATTACGGTATGGATCCACATTTCATGCCCATCATTTTGATGAGAAAATTGATCTCATCGTCAATCTATGCCGTTAGATCAAGTTTGGGCGGTTAGATTTGATTTAATTTAACTTATATATTTTAAATAAATTTTTATTTTAATCTATGTAAAATGTGAAATAAAGATAATATCATAATTATCACTTTTCATAAAAATTAATTAATCATTTTAAAATCAACAAATTAAAATTTTGAAATTTGAGCCATCAAAATTAAACTTGAATGGTCTAAATCTCATTACAGTGATGAGAAAACAATTTTTCATCACTGTGATGAGCATGGAATGCAGACTTATCAGGGTACATAAGTTACAATCAACTAATTTATATAGCTTCTCCTATCTCTCTACAATACATAAATATACCTTATATTTGGGATTGTAAGGAATATTAGAATGAGTATTAAATTTTCGATCATTTAATCAGACACAATCATTATAATTGAGAGTACAAGTGAAGGGAAGACCCTCAACAAATTACACGAACAGCAGCAAGCTAAGGGCTTTTGATACTTTGACTGAGTTTATTTGAATTATAAGGTGTATGGTGTGCTGAATGGTTCACTAGGCAATTTTATAATTTTTTTCTACCCATATCAAATTAAATTCTTTGAGATATTAGTAGAGTAATTTACTTCATGCAGTTCTATAAACTACGATAGTCAGGCGATTGGGTTTATAATTCGATAAAAAAAAAAGTATTCTGGTTTATACTATATAATTTACATAGACACCAACCACTTAAATTTTTATCAAATGGGAATGGGAGTTTTGTTTTAATTATATTTTATTATTCATTTTAACTTAATTATCTGTTTTTTTATATCATAACTATCTGTTTTTAACCAGCACATATTAACTATCTAATAATTGATATTTTCACACGCGCGCGCACACACACACGTATATGTAATACTTAGCCAAAAAAATTATAGAACATGTTGATAGATGGTCATTGGCCATGAGTCTCATGACATTAAAAAGATACCAAATGATGAATCATCATATTGACCATGGGGTAAGGCGCATATCAATTTCGAAATTTTGGGTATATTTAGTATGATTGTCTGTTTTGTTTTTTCTATTTTATTTTGTTCGATTGGTGCAACGTGATTTTATTTATTTTGTTGACTATGAATTAAAGATATCCTCAGTTCAAAAAAAAAAAAAAAAGAATTAAAGATATCCCAAGTGATAAATCATCATGTTAACAATATTTTTTTGGTAGATCTAAATCATCCATAAACTTAAAAATATTAAATTTGTGTTCTATATATAAATTGTTTTTTTCCTCATATTATCTTGGCCAAATTCCACAAAATCTCCCTGAATTTTGGGACAGTTGCGTATGACCTCCTCGACTTTTCAAAGTTTAAATTTAATTTCTCTGAACTTTTTTTTTTATTATGGACTCCCTTACCGTTAACTTATCGTTATCTTTTAACGGAAATTGCCACGTCACGTTTACATAAAACATATGACAATATCTATGTGGCATACTTTTAAAGTTATATTTGCATATAACTCCACTAAACTTTAGTCTAATTTCATATAACCCCTAACATTATAAAATTGAAATTTCACCTCTTTGATTTTTTTTAATACTAGGCCTCTCCATTAGTTTTTATTATAATGTCTATCAAAGTATGCACTTTATTTTCAGCATTTTCTTATGATATTAAGATAACATTTTTGAAATTGTTTTGTCATTTTTGCTATATATAAATATATTTATTATTTATCTATTAAAATAACATTCTTTTCATAGAGAAAGATAGAATACTAATATTTGAAATTTTACATTGACCAAAAACTTCAAAATAAAAGCTCAGCCTCTAAATCAACCAAAATTTAAATTGTCAATAAAAGAAAAATATGGGTAGTTAAATGTACATGTAATATTGAAATGACTGCAATGATAACAGAACACTGGCAAAAATATAAAAAAAAGTAAAAAATTATCGTAATATTACAAGAAAATGCTGAAAGTAAAGTGCTTACTTTGATGGACATTACTAAAAAAAACTAATGGAGGGGCCTATTATTAAAAAAAATAAAAATTAAAAGAGGTAAAATTTAAATTTCAAAATGTTAGGGACTAAAGTTCAAGGGATTTTTATACAAATATAAACTTAAAAAGATGCCACATAGGATACAGTGAGGTGTCTTATATTAGTGTGACGTGACAATTTCCATCAAGAGTTAATGGAAAGTTAACGACAAGGGTCCATAATATAAAAAATAAAAGTTTACAGAGGTTAAATTTAAATTTTGAAACATCAAGGATTATATGCAACTATCCCAAATTCATTGGAGCTTTATGGAATTTAGCCTATTATCTTATCTTGCACACAGGTTTCATTATATAGTTGAACTTGAAAAGTACAAAAACTTGTGTTGTTTTCTTTTTATTTGTCGCTTAGCTTATTAAGGGAAAAAAAGGTTAAAACAGCAATTTTAACAATGTCCTGACCTAACTAATGGCTAAAATGAGAGCAACTGCCAAAAAAACTAAAATAAAGTTTATTTTACCATACACTGCTCATGGAAAAGAGACTTGGGATTGTAGAGGAGTTCCTCACGGTAGGGATATAATGGCCGAAACCTCCCACACTCACCCTTAAAAACGCGTCCTGATGGGTAGGAGAGTCCAACACCTTATATAGGATTGGAACACTTCGAATTCAACCGATATGGGACATTACATTACACGGTTTGTGATGTACGTATAGCATTTGAGCCACTCTCATACTCCTTATTAGGAGGCACAATTATATCGTTTTGATTCCACATGAAGAGATATATTGCACATGATTGTCTCATACTTTATTTTATATCTATTTATGTCTAATATTAAATTGTTCTGGCTTTAATCTACCGAATATGGACTAGGTATTACCTAACATTGTCATATTCTCATTTTATCAAATTTATAGTGATATAAAAATATTTATATTTTATCTAAAATTTTAAAAACTATATTATACAATTTATAATTAAATAGTGTTATTCTTAATAAATTTTCCTATTTCTATTCACATTTCCATCCTCTTAATTATCAAGATTTATTTAATTTCGTACTATGAACCATTAAACCTAATGGGAGGCAATTCTCTCTATTTAATTTTTTTTTGTTGATGGCGTTTCCTTTGTTTTTCATTGTAATATACCATCAAACGTTGGTCAGGAAGCCTCTCCACTACCTAACATCTCCATTTAGGATTTCTATCATTGGTTTGTTTTCAATTATTGAGATCTATTATAATGTTAAGATATTATTATATATTTATTGTTGAATGTATAATATTTTTACAATTGTATTAGATCTCAACCATTAAAAGCAAACCCAATCGTAGATATCTTAAGTAGAGAGACTATGCAGTGGAGAGGCCACTGATGAAACGGGCCCTCATATACTCATAAAAAATCTAACAATGAATAAGCATCAAAGCTGATTAAAGGATTATCTCATAATAAAATATTCACACACAAGTTTAGCAGAAAAAGTTGGATTGCAAAAACGAAATCCCAAAAAGTTAAAAGGGAGTGGCTTCCCTCCTCTACCCCTTCCCATCCTTTTGCCCTCCTCTACCCCAAATTTTTTTAATTTTAGGGTCAAATTTTTTTATTTGTTTTCATCATTAGATTCTACATAAAATTAGTGACATTTTGATATCTTATGGACAAAAAATGGTTCAGTTTTCAATTTTATATGATTTTTTAAATATTTAATACTTAAAAATCTGTATTTTTTTAAGTTAAAGTATTAAATATTTAAAAAATCATATAAAATTGAAAACTGAACCATTTTTTGTCCATGAGATATCAAAATGTCACTAATTTTATGTAGAATCTAATGATGAAAACAAATAAAAAAAATTTGACCCCAAAATTAAAAAAATTTGGGGGTAGAGTAGGGAAGGGGTAGAGGAGAGGATCCTCTCCCAAGCTAAAAACGTATCCGCATCCCAAAAAAGGCGTCATACATTAATGTCTAGTAGTAACAGTCGCTCCAAAAAATCTAGGAACAAAAAAAAAGGTAATGACATTGAAATCACATTGTCCTAGATGAGAGAGTTCAAATCTACAAAAACAAGTCACATAATAATAGAGCAAACAGTCTCAGGAGTATAAAAGAGATGAATTTGATGTGATGGCTACATCCGGGGGAAAGATATTATTGCAGTTTCATAGAAAGATTGGTAACAACGGTAAGGATCTGTCTCTCCAAAATGTAAGTTTCCATAGTGATTAAATCCATCTATATAGCTTAGTGCGGCCCTTACCACGTATTCATCATGCCGATAATGTTCCAGCTTTCCATACATGTATGGGAATACTCGTCATGATGTGAATACAGGTGCGCATACCTGTACCCGTATCCGTATCCATACCCATTGCTAATGGGTTCGAAATACTTGTAGTTGCCATAAAAAGCTTCTTTCTTTCTTGCTTGTGGTTTCTTCTTGGACGCTTTCTCCCGTTTTCTTTGATTTGAATGGGATGATGCCTTCTACAAAGTAAGAAATCCAAAAGAGAATACAAAGTTCATAGTTAGAATTCAGTAATACTTGTATTAGAAGACAAGAGAACGATGAAGAGATGTTGGTTAGTTAGGGAAAGAGCCTTGGAGGTTGAGGGATCCATGGGGACTTTGGAGAATGTTGAATGTATTTTTTAGCTTCAGCTTTCAATTCTTTAAATGGCTGAAAGATTGCGTGGTCTTTATAGGCGCACCTTATAAGTGTTGGGCCATAGGGTTTCAGTCCTATGTGGAGGCCCAATTTTGAATTGTTGAATTTTATTAGTGAAAAAAAGGGGGAAAAAGGGAATATATATTTAGACAAATGGTAACAAAGTTTGAACTTGCATTTAAAGTCCCCATTAAGTATTAATCAATCAAGTTATCAAATATCAATCAACCAATCATCAAACATATACCTCAAATATATATCTTGACATGTAGCTATCTTCTGATTGGCCATGTAATCTATGGTCAAAAGTACCAATTACTATTGGACTACTTTTTGACATAAGCAGTAATCTCATTTTTAATTAGCTTAATATAGCGATCACTATTCTTTTCTCTCTGTATTTAATGTTGTTTAGCCTTTTGACTTTGTCATTAATTATAAATTTTAAAGCATTTTTCAATGTCATGCCACCAATATATAATCAACCACTTAAATTTTTATCATATGAGAGTTTTATTTTAATTATGTTTTATTATACATTTTAAGTTTTTAACCTTCTCTTTTTTACCAGTACATATTAACTATCAACTTAAATAATTTATATTGATATATATACACATATATTTAATGCTTAGAAAAAAATTATACTACATGTTAATAGATGGTCATGACATTAGAAAGATACCAAATGATAAATCCTCATATTGATTGTTGGGCAAGGTGCATAGCATTCTGTTCTTTATTATAAACATATCCTAACTACTTCTTACATACTAATGAGTGGAAGTTATAATTAAATATGTTCTATTTTTAAAAAAATTCATAACTTTATACTTATTTAAGAATATGTGCTAAAAGGTTTAGAGATCTCTTCACTACACAACCCATCCACTTACTCTCCACTTAGCATCTCTACCATTAGATTTGCTTTCAATGGTCGAGATATATTATAATTGGAAAATGGAAAATATATTATACAATCAACAATAAATAGATAATAATATTTTTCAGTTATAATAGATCTCAACCATTGAAAGCAAATTCAATGATACAGATGCTAAGTGGAGAGTAAGTGGAGGGGTTATATAGTGGAGAGGCCCATTGCCCATGTTAAAATAATATTTTATACATTATAAATATTTTCTCTCTCATCTTCCCTATTTTCAATATAGAGGTAAAATAGTCATAATAGCATTAAATAATCCCAAACTGGATTAATATTTAGAAACAACAAATTTGTGGTAGTTGAATTTATAATAAGCATCAGAGTGGTGTCAATTTTGACATCACGTGATACTATGAATTTTGAGTCTATTCAGTACTCCCTCCGGTCCTAAATATAAGATCAATTTGACTTTCTTTTGTGGAAGTTAAGGAAGCAAATTAGACAGCTAAATTATAACATATTTCACATGTAATTAGATTATAGGTTAGTTAATAAATAGAATAAATTAGTTTCGAGGAAAAAAGATAACTATAAATAATTTAAAGTGATTAATTTTGCATCCTTAATTTTTCCAAAAAAAGTTAAAATAATCTTATAATTAGGACCAGAGGAGTATGATTGTCTATTTTGTTTTTTCTATCTTATATTTGTTCGGCTGGTGCCACGGGATTCCATTTATTATGTTGACTATGGAATTAAAGACATCCCAAGTGAGAAATCATCATGTTAACAGTGTGTTTTTGGTAGATCTAAATCATTCGTAAACTTAAAATACTAACTTTGTGTTCTATAATATAAATTGCTTTTTGTTATATTATCTTATCTTGCACGGGTTTCATTCTAGTCTATTACAAGGAAAGTTTATTAAGGATACGTGTTGACCTTTTTAGAATTGATTATAATCGGGTCACTTTTTTTTTTTTGAATAAATATGCATTTATCCTAATTGGAATACATTGATATGAGGAAGAACTTTTGCCTAAGTATATCAAATCTCATCATTCAATACAGAAGAGAAATTTATTGGAGAGAGAAGTGATTGATTTCATGAAAAGAAAATTGCAGAACTAATTTATTAAATACCTTGTAAATTTAATAAATGCCGTTTGATTTCATGAAAAAAGATGACTAATGAACCTAGCAAGAATCACATTTTATACTCATCACAAAGATGGGCAATAGGTTTCTCATCTTAATCTAGACCATTGAGATTTATTTGAATGGTCCAGATTTATTTTAATATTTTTAATACTTGTTTATTTTAATGGATACAAAATAAAAAATAAAGTTAGTCTTATAACTATTATTTTTTAAAAAACTAAATTTATCATTGAAAAAGTAGCCAATTGAAAATTTTGAATATGAACCATCCATTTCAAATTTTATATGGTTCAGATTTCATTTCAACGATGAGAAATAATTTCTCATCGCTGCAATGAGGCGATGAGCACTAAATACGGACTCGAAAGCAGTATCCTCCTTTGCATGCAGAATTACACATGCATAAATTGCGTGGTACCGTCCCAAAACTTCAAGCATGGCCGATTCATCGTCGTCGTCACCGGCAACATGTCTGACACCACCGGTTGTATTCGGAAACCTTCACACCGGCCATCTAAATTCTCCAGCCAGTAAGAAACCCTAACAACCTCATTTAACCGAAACCTCCTTCAGAATTATTCGCTCCCTATCCTATGGGCCATTCTTTGCTCCATTCCTCTCTATGAGCTTCATGCCGCCACTGTCTCATTCTGGTTTCATTCTCTGAATATTGGCCTCCTCACTCTCTCCTCGCGATTCCCCTGTTCGCCCATAATGTCACGTGCTCTTCTTTAACTGATTCTTGTAACACCTAAAATTTTCTACTATAATATAACATTTTAATTGAATTATAACCACTATTTCAGTACCAGAAGCCCGAAAATACGAAAAAATTTAAAACCTTTTCTTTTCAAAAATCATTCCAACTTCATTTATATTGGAATGGGCTTTTCTGACAAATTGGACAATTTAAAACTTTTACTAAAACAAAGTGGTTCATAACACAATTAAAAGTACCTTAACCTTCTTAGGGTATTTATCCCTTATTTATATTATTTCTTTATACACAAATACATTTCCATTTCTATGCTTTCTACTATTAACTTGATAATTTAATTTTATATTATATATAAACATCACTAACAACATTTAACTACCATAGTACAACATATGTTCTTCGTTTCATCTTCTTCCAGCTCTCCTACCTTATCTCAATTATCTAACTATCTCCCAACTTCTCTGAAACAGCAATTGAACGCAGTTTACGTCATTTACCGTAAATTTCATGCATGCATTGTCATGTGTACATTTTATAAACCTTTGCAAATAACGATAGTATTTATCCTATTAATCTGGGTATGATATGCACCTACCAACCACTAATAACGATATCCTCGTTAACTAGTGGATGTTCTACCTGCAGGACTTCTAGTTATAACATTTAAAGCTATAACTAACTGGTTTGGCAAAGGGGTAGCGAATCACCTAAGCCTGGAATACTCCAACATGAAAGGAATAAAAGACATACCATTTAAATGCAACAGGTATTATAAAATTATACATGCAATTTAGTAAATGGAGATAAACTACTACCTGACTTCTTTAGACCTTACTTCTGTACCAGCTCCTTTCCTCTCTATCATCTTGATGAGCTCAACTCACAAGTCTAAGCCTATGTACGTATGTTGGTATGAATTAGAGTCTGAATTATAACTAATCAATGCATCTCTATCGAATCCTAATTTAATTAATACTACCCAAGTCTTTTCATTTAAGCAAATTATAATTTATCCATTCTTATTTAGGATCTTGACCATCCAAGATTACTTTAATAATTTATTTACATTAAACTTTCTTATTCTCAATGTTTGACCAGTAGTTTTTATAAAAACCATTCTTTAAAACTTTAGTACTTCATAGTTCATACACACACACGCATCTATATGTATATATACACACACTTACTTTCTATTACTTTCTATTCATTACAAACTTTTCAATAATAAATCAATCAGTAATTTAAATTATTTTCAAACCTAATACTCCAATTCATTAAAGGGCATTACAACTCATTAATCACAATACTTCCACACATTTAAGCACTCACAATCTTATCCTTCTTCTCACTTCCTTAAACTTAGAATTTAAATACAATTTTAACAATTTATTTATAATCCAAAACCCCAATCCAAATCAATCACCATACAAATCAATAGCCATTTACTTTATCTTTGAACAATTACCTCTCATTTCTTGATTTGGCTTCCATGAAGAATTCCATATTAACTATTAATATCACCAGAAAATCCTTAAAACAGCTCCCATAACTTAAGTCTTTAATCCCTAACTAACAATACAACTTCCAAAGCACTCTTCACATCATCATTCAATTGGTTCTGACTAAAGCCTAACCAAATCACACAGGTTCAAACACCATAATCCCTTATCTACAAAATTCCCAAGAATCAGAGAAAACTCCACATGAGAACCATCTTAAGCATATAAAGCCTTTCAATCAACCCCCAAAGACAACAATTGAGTATGTAGCTCCCAAACATTACTTGAACAGTTATTTGGACTAAGAAAGCCTCAAAACAACATTTTTAAGTAAATTTCCAACTCATAAATTTATTTTAATATCTAAAACACTTATTTAAATTCCAATCATATTAATCTAGTAATCACACCAACAACCTCTTATACGGAACACAATCTTCTTATTCATCTTCAAATCTAATATCTTCACCTCCTATACTAAAATAACATATTTCCTTTCTAATTGGCACTCATAAACAAAGAATCATTTATCTAATACATAATTAAAACCAATAACTTTGTTAACACATTATAAATTCTAAAAAGATCTCAAAACAATTACTTCAATCTTAAATTCCTTCAGTACTAAAATTTGAATTCAATTCCTTTTCCTCTTAGCTTCAAATCCTATAAACATTCGAAACTCCTATAATCACAACTTAAATCAGACCAAACAGCAGCCCAAATAAATTGCTAATCATCAAATATCCAACTTCTTGTATCTTATATCTCCAAATGATATTTAATAACACCCACTGAGTATCATTTTGGAAGTCGAAATCCTTTAATAATAAACTAGGGTCAGTTGCTTAGAAATCAAATCCCTGCACAATAAAACTTTAGAATTCCGGCATTAAGAAACACAACTTCAAATATTCATTTAATACAAATACTTCTCAAAAGTGAACTTTATTTAATAGGCCAAGATTAGGTCCTAGATCAACCAAATCCTCATCTCAATATTTGACTAATAACTACCTCAAAACAATTCTTTTAAGGATCCCTTGTCTATATTAAATTTATTAGAGGACTTGTATTCCTATAAAAGAATCTACATAACAACCCCATTATCCATATTATTATCTTCAAATTACTAAATTAACCTGGTCTAATAAAATCTTAACATTACAATCCTCATAGTCCAATTTATAATTCAATCTCCTAATGCCTTAATCACCAAATCTTAAACTTGAGTGGAAACATCAACACCTCCAACATACTAAACTTACAACTAAATTCAAGCTTATCGTAGATCATAAATTAACATTATTCTATAAATGTCTACCTTTATACCTCAACCAATAATCAAAACTTACATCCTATAGGCCAACGCCGCTATCCAAATTCATAATCATTTGAACATTCTTTTTTCTTTTTCTTTTTCTTTTTTCTTTTCTTTAAACCCACGCATTCAGAATTACCAAGATTTTATATTGTTAATTCAACTCAAATTTTATATAATTCTGGAAGAGAACTAAGCAGAACACTTCTAATCCATAACTGTAACTATTTGACCTCAAATTCTCATCTTTGATCAAATTCTCAAAACTGAAAATGGGAATCAGATTTTTACGTTACCCTCTTACCACTCCAACCATACTTTCCAGTTTCTCCAAGGCTTCTAAAAATAGTTTAACCATTTAGGAATATTGTTTAGCTTTTGGAAGTGCTAAACCATAGGTTTCAAATCAGTTCTAACTATAAAAATCTGACTCTTAATCCTCTACTGTTAAACAACTAGCTTCTCTAATACTTTAACGGGAAATTACAAATAAGATTTATCACCACCATCATAGAATTTCAATTACATAGTGGAATTTCAATCACTTCCCTTATTAGAAATTCTTCTCATTTCTCCCTGCAACACCCGAACAGAACAAGCAAGAGAAAGAAAAGAAAATGGACAATTTAACATTCCTACAACAATCATCACCGACAACATCCTCCCTTCATCAAATTAAGAATCAACATCACATAATCATATAAACACAGAGGCAAGAACAAGAATTCATCCAAGCAAGGAGGATACTCGAATTTTCAAAAAACTAGCAACAATTCACACATGCAAGACATACATCATTGCTTCCTATTCTTAAATTCATCACTTCATAAATTTTAGCCCCTTAGGCTGACGGATTCGAATGAAACAGAGAAGGAAGGAATTTTCCTAAAACTTTCAAACCTCAGAAAATCAATATATAGGACACTCTTCACACTTAAACATCTCCCTAATCCATGTTTAATCAAGCTTCAAAGCAATAAACATCCAGAAATAAGAGAAAATGGCGTCGGTGAACAGTGACAGGGAGAAGAAATTTGGGAAAATCTCACAAATGCCACTCTATTGTTCAGATCCGTTCCCAAGAGTGATTAATTGAGGCCTAAGCTTCGATTTTACTGATTCATAGCTTCTAAAAGTCCCAAAATCCGAATTGATTCCTCTCCAAACTCGCTCAAAATCAGACAAGAAAAGAGAGGAAATAAAAGGAAAGAACTTACTCGAAGCTACCCTAAGCTCCCCTTGCACGTCCACCGTGTTTCGCCGCCAATTCCGCTGTCGACCACAGCTGTCAAGCTCGAAGGGACAGAGGAAACGGGAGAGAGTGAGGACAGAAGGAGACTCGGGGTGAGAGAGTGAATGGGGAAAGAAGGAGTGCGTGGGAGCATATTTATTAAAAATGAGAGTTGATATTTTTAATGAGTGATTTACCATCTTGCCCATTCTTTTACAACTGAAGATATTTTCAACTAGGGGCAGATATTGTCATTTTCCTTTTCTTTTATTTTTCCTCTTTCCCTTTATGCCTTTCTTTAAAAAAAATTTAATTACCATTTCCTTTACAAATTAATCTGAATCTATTCTAAAAATAATTTTCTAGATATACTTTAATTTCTAAATTTATTTATAAGACTTTTTAAATACTAAACAATACCCCAAGGTTCTAAATATTCCCTTATTTAAATTCATCTTCCAACTATTTTTCCTCAATTAATGAAGAAAATAAACCTTAGAAATTATTAAAAATACATTTGACTTCAAGAATTTATTCATAAGGCTTTTTAATTTTTAAATGACGCCCCAATATCTCAAATAAATCCTTATTATCTCTTTTCTCCAAATTAAGTTTTATCTTCTAATTATTTCTCTTTGTTTCTTAAAGAAAATAAGCCTTAAAATTTATTAAAAATGCCTAAAACATCATAAATTCATTTTCAATGCTTTTTAATATTTTAGTTACATCCCTAAAATCTTAAATAATTCCCTATTTCCTATTTTCTAAAACTTAGGGTGTTACAATTCTCATGCCGCCCTAGTTTGTATCCTCCGTTACCATTCCCCTATAGTTATGAGAAAATTCGAATTCTCTATGTTAAGATTAAACCCAATAGCTTGTATGGGCTCTGGGTTAGCAAGCCCAAGTATTTGACTTGATTTAATTTTTAATTGTTTACGACTTGTAACCTAGCCGTTTCTTACTTGACTGAGTTTGTGTAATTAGGTCCTATGATTGTGCATCGTGAAACGCGGTGTACGTGAGATAATGGATATCTAATCAGTTGATTGTATTTTCTATATATAGTCAATAATAGATACAAGGCAATTAAGTCGTTATCATTCAATCAAAAAATCTTCCAAAAATTATCTTGGTATCAGAGCAGTCCTAAGGCTAATCGCCACCATGTTAATCTCTTCCGATAATCATAATAGCCCATCCAAAAATCAGCTATATGCTTTGCTGTTACATAAAACCACCGAGAAAAATAACTTTCCTGCAGCATCTTGTTCTATCAAGTTGGACTGAACAGATTACTCTGTTTAGCTAACACACATCTCACCTATCATCAAAGGATACAAGCTGGAAGGCTTTTTGAATGGCACAAGAGTCTGCCCTCCTCAATTTATCACTAGCAACGGTGAAACCAAACTCAATCCAAAATTTGAAGATTGGGAATCTACTGACCAATTGCTCTTCGGTTGGTTACCCAACACCATGACCCTAGAAGTATCATCTGAGAAGACTCAAGTCTCAACATCTACTAGGTTATAGTAGTTTGTAAAACTAATAGCTGGAGCATAAACTAAATCCCGTCTTCTTATGTTTCGGTCTAGACTCCAACGCAAAAGGTGCGATGGATATGACTGTTTATCTGTCTAAACTCAGAAGTATTTCAGATCAACTCTCACTAGCAGGAAGTCCAATTCCTTTATCGAATCTAATTATTCAAGCACCGGCTGGCCTTCATGTTGAATACAATCCTGTGGTGGTTCAACTTTCATATCTAGCTAATACTTTTACGTGGATTGAGCTCCAAACAACTCTCTACATTTATGAGTTACAGCTTGAACAACTAAATTAGTTTGCTCATCTTTCAATTAAAAATAATGTTGTCAACGTAGCCCATGCAGAACGTGGCTCAAATTCACGTGGCAACTGGCGTAGAAGCCGCTCGAGTAGAGGCGGACGTGGTAGAGGAAGCTGGTCTCGTGGAGGTGGTCGCTTAAACTACAACAATACAGACACCGATGAAGAAGAAAATCCCAAATGCCAATTATGCATAAAAAAATTGGTCACACCATTAAAACTTGCTTTCACCGATTTGATCAATCATTTATGCCACCTTCTAGGAACCGACATTCAAGAGGTAGGAAATACACAAAACACACTTGAAACTGTAGCAGATGATGCATGGTACCTGGACAGTGGAGCAACAAGTCATGTCACAAATGATATCAATAAATTTGAGAATCCTAAGACACAAACGGTAAGATAAGAATTACGGTAGGTGATGGTCACAAACTTGGAGTTCTAAAAATTGGCTCATCTACTATTAGTAATGTTCCAAATAAAAGAGTCCAACTTCGTAATATTTTGTTTACTCCAGAGATTAAGAAAAATCTATTGAGTGCACATAGGGTGGCTCTTGATAATCAAGCTGATGTAATATTTAATGCTAAGGGTGTTTTTGTGAAGGCTCAGGAAACATGTGAGATATTACTCAAGGGAAGTTAAAGTAACAATGGAATGTTTTGAATAAGCAGTCAAGCAGAAAATGGAGCTGCAGATTTGGTCTTTATTGCAAATGAAGATGCTAGTCAATCAAAAAATAAAAATACCTTTAGTAGGCTTTCTTGGCATTGTAGGCTTGGTCATCCCAGTGATCAAGTATTGAGTCAAGTTGTAACCAGTTGTAATTTGAAAGTTTCTCCTGCAAGTGATGATGAAAATTTGTTTTGTGAGTCTTGTAAATTTGGAAAATCTCACTCTCTTCCATTTAAGGCTTAAGCTTTCAAGTTCGCAAGCCTCCAAACCACTTGAGCTAATACACACAGATTTATGTTGTCTATCCCCAAGAATTTCAATGAATGGTTTTCATTATTATATTCTGTTTCTAGATTACTACAGTCGCTACTCGTGGATTTACCCCTTGACATCAAAGGATGAGGCCTTCTCCACCTTTCAAAATTTCAAAATTGTTGTTGAAAATCAATTTGAGAACAAAATCAAGTTTGTTCAAAGCAATTGGGGTGGTGAATATAAAATTTTTGCCCAATTCTTAAATGAGTCAAGTATACAGTTTCGTCTCTCATGTCCTTGTCCTCATACTTCAGCACAAAATGGCCGAGCAGAAAGAAAACATAGACATATTGTTGAAACTGGCCTTACTCTTCTTGCTCAAGCCATAATGCCCCTCTATTACTAGTGAGAGGCCTTTCATACTGCTGCACTGTTAATTAACAGACTACCTACGAGTACTTTAAATGGTGACTCTCCTTATTTTACATTAGTGGGCAAACAACCAAATTATAATGAGTTAAAAAATTTTGGGGTTACTTATTATCCTTGTCTAAGACCTTACAATGATAACAAGCTACAATTCAGGTCTACTAAGTGCATTTTTTTGAGCTACAACAATTCACACAAGGGATACAAGTGCCTTAATTCAGCAGGTAAAATCTACATATCTAGACATGTAGTGTTTAATGAATCAGAGTTCCCTTTTGCTACAGGTTTCTTCGATAAGAGACATTCACCTGAAGATACAGTCCTACAATCAAATTTTTTTTATGTTGTTCTGCCTTGCTCAAGCTGTAACCAGACCAGTACCAATCAGCCTCACCATGATCCTATGTCAACATCCCATTCCCCAGCACTAAATTCTGCCAAGAATAACCCCATTTTGCCCATCACCTCTCCAAAAACCCTGTTACATCAACAACAATACCTAATCAGATTCAAACAATAAATACACCAGTAATGTTTCAGCCAGAAAACATTGAACCATGCCAACCAAGTCCTAGTCCTAACTCCATAATACTTATATCAACTCATCCAATGATTACCCGCAGCAAGTCTGGTAAACACAAGCCTAAAATTCCCTTCATAGGTGTTGCATCTAGTGAAATACACACTCTACAAGTGCTAAACAATGTCAAGGAAGCTTTAATCTGTTCAGAGTAGAATAATGCAATGATTGTAGAATACAATGCTCTTATTCATAACAAAACATGGTAGCTAGTTCCAAATACAGGGTAGAGGAAAATAGTTGACTGCAAGTGGGTATTTAAACTAAAGCCTACTTCTGATGGTCAAGGATTCAAGCTTAAAGCACGCTTAGTGGCTAAAAGATTTCAACAAAGTGTTGGAATTGATTTTGAAGAGACATTCAGTCCAGTTCTAAAGGCAGCAACATTGAGGTTTTTCCTAGCTTTAGCTGTTACTTTTGGATGGCAAATCAGCCAAGTAGATATAAATAATGCCTTTCTGAATAGAGACCTACAAGAACATGGTCTCATGAAGCAACCTGAAGGTTTTATTTCTTCAAAATATCCCAACCACGCGTGCCTTCTCAAGAAGGCTCTTCATGGGCTAAGGCAGGCTCCTCGTGCGTGGTTTGAAAAATTACGATTTACATTAATCAGCTGGGGATTTATAAATTCCAAGTGTGACATATATCTGTTCTTTATTAAAGACAGAATGTTTGTAATGTTTGTTTTGATCTATGTGGATGACATAATCATCACAAGTAACTCAAACAAGGCTTTGGAGAAGTTTGTGAGTCAGCTAAATTCACAGTTTGCTCTAAAAGACCTCGGTCAAGTACACCACTTCCTGGAGTAGAGGCTTTTCGAGACGACACTTGGCTCTACTTAAAACAAGAACAGTATATTTGGAACTTATTAGACAGATTCGGCATGACCATGTCTAAACCAATTTCAACACCTATGATCATCAACAAGCATTACTCCAAAGACGACAACACACTCATGAAGGACCCAACAATATTTAGACAAGCAATTGGGGGTTTACAATACCTAATAAATACAAGGCCAGACATCATGTTTGCAGTTAACAAGTTGAGCCAATTTCTTCAATATCCCACTGATGTTCACTAGAAGGCAGTAAAACACATTTTTCGTTACTTGAAGGGGACCCTAACGTTAGCTCTCCACATCAAACTAAACACTCATCTCACGTTGTAAGGATTCTCAGATGCCGATTGGGCTGTTTGCCCAGATGATCTAAGATCAATAGGTGGGTATTGTTTCAAGGGTAGTTAACATACCTGTTATTTAGATTTTATCACATTCATTTTCTATATGCTTTCAACATCTCTTTCCCTTATGAGTGCTATTTTACCCATTACACTAGCTCCTTTGCTTGTAACAATACCAGCTGCTGCGCAATTAGCCATGGAAAAAAGGTACATCGAAGCGATTTTATTAACAATTGTACATCAGATGATGTTGGAATATGGTATAAGAGCTATCCAAGATGAGATACCCAGGCATACGCCTATTTGACAAGGCTTCGCATACTTGGTGGAATTGTTGTTTTCCCTTCTACTTTGGAAGTAAATCGTCTACCATCTCTTTTGATTATTAATTGCTCCTAAATGCGTAGTATTTCTCTAGATTTTTCAATGCAAGCTGGGTGACAAATCAAAATCACTTTTGTACGTATGGGAGCAATAATGAGTCCTCTACCGATGACAGTGATCATCTCTTTAAAAAGGCTATATGAAGAGTTTGTCCTTGGAAGCACCCATGGAACTACACGGTGATGTTTAAGGATCACTTCCCTGTTTCGGTTTCTTTTTCTCTCTTTTTCATTTCCTTGATGCAATCAACTATTTGACATTGCTATATTCTATACGATAATTGGTGTGGCCTGTAAATTAGCAATACTACTAACTCGTTATTAATGTCAGTGGACTTTATTGGGGATTAAGAAAGCAAACTAAAGTATTTAATTGTATATAAAGACCAATTAGTTTGAATTATACATGAGTTTATAAGTAATACAAATTAGTTTTGAAAAAAAGTCAATATAAATACTTTAAAATAACTTATTTAATTTCTTTAATATCCCAAAACAAAGAGTATAAAGTAACTGCATTTTTAGCGGCATCTATATTTATTGTAGTGATATAGAGCCAACCACATGATCCTCTAAAGTAATTGCCCCTCTGTTCACTCGTAGGTGCTTTGCTTGTACATTATTGTCAATTTGTCATGGAAAACGCTATATTAATATCTCACTTCATATGTATGTCTGTAGCTCCCATAGTTGGAGCCTGGCTGCTCCTTCAACTTCTTTATAATATAGCTAAATACAGTCTAGAACAATAATGGGAACCAATCCAATCAAAGTCTTGTTTTTGTTACAGAAAGAAAGAAATTGCCAGTTGGAATTATGGAAAGTGAAAAGAAATAGCTTTGGGGCTTTCCTTTTCCTTGCTACGCTTGATGTGATCGGCGCGAATCAATGTCTTGCAATTGCAGAGTGAGCATGGAGAGCACCTGCTTCTTCCAATTTGGACTTTGATGAGGGGACATTCTTCTGGGCCATGATTAAAGGACTGCTTTATTTTTGTGTTCAAGATTATATTAATGGCATTTTCGGAGGGGGCTAGTAGGAAGATCATATTCGCCCCAAATTTTCTTGATCTTCTCCCATATCTCTGAACTGATGCAATTTGACAGTTATGTATATACCAAAATGTGCAATGATAATGTACACGTAACACGCGCGCACGCACGCACGCACGCACACACACACACACACTCTCTCTCTCTCTGGAATAAAAGGTAAAATAGTGTTAAGAAAAGGAAATGTTTACATATTAGTAACTACTGGAGGAACAACAAAGAAACTTAGTGCATCACAGTAAACATCAAAAGCAATAGGTTATGTGGAGATTAATCTAAATCTTTTTAGAAGATGATCAACGTCATTGGCAATGATATTCCTTTCAAATTTAAACCTTTGATTATGAATCGGTCATTTGAAGTGAAGATTCATGTTGAATAAGTCAATCACAGCAAATGAGATGAGCAGAACATCACTCTCCTAGAATTTACATACAGTGGCAAAATGGTCTCGCCATCATGAAACAAAAATATATAAATCAAGAGCTAAATAATATAGGTGTTGGTATTCATAAATCATTACAAGTGTTTGGAAGCTCCAACATATTCTCCATGTAAAGCCAAGATCTTCCTATGATTATGAATTCTTGTTCTTTAGCATTTGGGCAATGCTTTAGTTTTATTTAACTGTTTATTTCTTTGTAATACAATTTATCTTTTAATGAGAATTGTCCTTTATAAAAAAAAAGGTTTCTTGGGAATTATGGTAACGGGATGTCCCCCACTCATTTTATCATTTTTACCGTGAAAGCATAATAAAAAAATATATGAAATAATTTAAACTTGAAGCCTTGAAGATAAATAAAAAAGCTTAAATCCGATTGTAATATATGACATTAAAAAAACTAAATATTTATAACAATATTTTTTTATATATATATTTATAACAATATTTTGTATATACCTAATATCTATAAAAAATATTAGTTCTATATTTAATGAAAAATATCAGATATTTTGGTGAAAATAAAAATAAACATATTAGATATATAAGATATATTAAAGTTTTAAATATTTCTAATAGTTTACATTAAAAATATAACCATAACCAATACAATAATATCTTTTACTCTAAATAGTATCCATATAATAAAGATATTAATTACTCCCTCCGGTCCTGAATACTATAAGACTTATTTACCTAATTTGATTAGATTAACGATGCTAGTTAAGTTGGTTAAAATCATATGATATTGTCAAAGCATCTAAACAATATTCTTTTATTTCCATCATTCCTATCTTGCAAGCATATTATTGAGGAGCAATGGGTTAATTTGGGGTAATTTGGGAAAATCCTAAGAAAAATTAGAAAAATATCTTATATTTAGGATCAAGTTTACCTTTTTAAATAGGTCTTATGTTTAGGACAAGAGGGATTATATCTTTTGAAAAATCAGTTATATCTTAAAAAACATAATTTGTATAAAATAAATAAATAGACGAATGCCTCTAGCAATTGTATTATTGGTGGGCCGATGTGCGCGCAGCCCAAATAATTCCTATTACTGTAGGACGGACAAATTACTGTTTTATTAAAAAAAAAAACCCCTTTACCCCTTTGTCTTCGGCCGCCGGAAAAAAAAAAAACCTAGTCCTTTTCCGTAGGACCGAGTTGCTCTTCGCTTGAACTCAGCTCTCAAGTCTCGACTTCGGAGGAGGAAGAAGAGCTGTGGAGAATGGCAAAGAGCGAGCAAAGCAAAAAGCGAAAGAGGCAGAAGAAGAATCGGAAAGCAGCTCATTCAAATGAGGCTAAGATGAAGGAACTTTCAAGTAAAGGGGTTGGTGGTCACGATCTAAGTTCTGCTAAGCGAAGAAAATTACAAGAATCCCCCAAGTCCTCTACTTTTCTCGACAAGGTATGACCGGCTTTTGTTCTGCTTGAATTCTTTATGTTTAACTTCATGAATGTTGTATGCCCAACCAAAAAAAAAAAAAAAGAAAGCAGAAATACGAACCCTTCATTAAGCAAATGTGGTTAATGTTAATCTGAATACTGCGTGGGACATGTAGATGCGGGAGAGGTTGTCCGGAGGGCATTTCAGGATGATTAACGAGAAGCTGTACACATGCTCGTATGTACCACTCAGAAATTTTGTTTCACTATTATTATTGAATTGTTGTCTTGCCTCTTTTTAATGTCATCTTTAAGGCGGTTCCATCTGAGACTTCTAGTTGTTTATTTTTCTTAAGGTTCCCTCAATTGTACGAATGTTGCGATTATACATGTACTAGGTCCCAGTTTCCTTCCTAAATGTAAATTTAAAGAAGAATCTAATGAGGGTATCTGTTGCTCATCTTTGTCTGTTCCTATTCCAGTGGCCAACTCTAATTCCCCGGATTTGTTGTTCTTACCATAATTAGTTTAATGGTCTGGTCCTATATTCACTTGCGTATATGGTTGTTGCACATTTTCAGTGGGGAAGAGGCTCTAAACTATTTTCAAGAAGACCCCTCAATGTTTGAACTGGTAGGTATTGTTTCCAATTTCGATATTATTTGTGTAGAAAGTGAATATCCGACGTTTTATGTTGCCATAGTCTCGATTTTGTTCAAATTAAGATTGACGTTTATGTTTAATGGAATAAACAAACATATACTCAAACACAATAATGCCTTCAGCTATACGCATGCAGGCATATACATGTTGAATGGTTTTGATCTCAAATTCACTGTTTTTTTCCTCCTTCAAAAGCTAGAACATGTAGTGAATCAGTGGCAGGTCGTTGATCTGAAAATTGGTTCAGTCATAGACGTTGAGAGTGTGCAATTTTAATCATTAGACCCTTTAGGTACTGAATGGCCATCGATGTAGCACATTTTCACATGGCAAATCAATGAGAGAATTTCCATATTTGTTGTGGCTTGAATCTTGATGGCCTAGTCTAGAATTCGTTTTCATTTTCCATAGTAGTCTGTTGATATGCTTCTGTGTGTTTTGACCTCATATTCCTGCACATTAATAAAATAGACTTAATGGTGAGATGTAAAAATATGTTGTTTATCTTTTTGGCAGTGTCAATTACTCCTTTATCT
Organism: Mimosa bimucronata; assembly: GCA_037074515.1. Lineage (NCBI taxonomy): Eukaryota > Viridiplantae > Streptophyta > Magnoliopsida > Fabales > Fabaceae > Mimosa > Mimosa bimucronata. The sequence continues at coordinate 5,607,572 of CM073437.1, forward strand.
ATCTGGTTTGCAATAGTACCATGCAGGATACAAAATGCAAATGTCACAATGGCCCGAGCAGCCTGTCAATGTCATCATAAACTGGCTGAAAAAACAGAACCCTTCCCTGGTTGTAGCAGATTTTGGCTGTGGTGAGAACATAATTATGGTTGCTTTTTGACACCATGCATGTCGTTCATCTGTTCACTGCTTAATTGTTTAATTCCCCCATGGTTTTCCAGGAGATGCACTCATTGCAAAAAGTGTGAAGAATAAAGTCTTCTCTCTTGATCTTGTCTCCAGAGATCCGAATGTAATTTCCTGTGACATGGCAAATGTATGTACTTCTGCTTTCAGAGGGCAGTGCAGTTTAAATTACCTTTCTAGCATTGGTCATTAATCTTATTAGTTGCCGTTGGTTTTATATATTGAACTAAACAAAATCTGAACTGAGTTTTTGCGTTTTTTGGTATACAATTCATAAGGCTGTACCGGTGAGTATGTTACTGTAATCTTTGAACCTAATGCTGAAAACAATAACCTAAAATTAAGCTGTTGAAGCGGTAGAATATCATGACAGTAGGTGTTCGTTTGTTCAGGCTTAAGTTTGCATCCACAATAGTTGTTCAGGCTTGAGATTATCTGAAATTCAGTTTTCATGGATTTGCTTTTTTCTCGCCATTTAATAACATTAAAGAAATAGTGGTCTGTTTGCATCCCAAAGGAGTACAAAGTAGGCTTTTTGCTGTCTCAGTACAGGAATACTTTAGTTACATAGAACGCTACCTTTTGTGGTAAAACATTGAATGCAAGGTACAGGAAGGGGAACAAAGCTTTTTGTTCAAAGACTTGAAATTAGCATTGGGTATGGTGTCTCTAATCTTTTCTGTGGTTACATGCAGGCACCACTTACTACCTCATCTGTGGACGTCTCTGTCTTCTGTCTTTCATTGATGGGGACCAATTATTCAAGTTATGTTGAAGAAGCATACAGAGTGCTTAAGCCAGGGTTTGCTACTTCTATGCCTTGTGCTTTTAAATTAGTGATGCTTTTCCAGTAAGGGTCTGACTTACGTATTTCTTATCAGTGGCTGGCTTTTAATAGCAGAAGTAAAGAGCAGGTTTGATCCAAATACTGGAGGGGCAGAGCCAGAAAAATTTTCAGAGGCTATTTGTGAGCTTGGGTTTCAATCTGTCAAGCAGGTAAAATATTAAAATTCTGTTTTTTAATGCACTACATAATCTACTATTTGCTTGTGCTGACTTCCTTAAGGAACATGCAGGACTTCTCAAATAAGGTGTTTATTTTATTTTACTTTAAGAAGAAGGTTAGTCCATTCTTCTCAACTATTATTATTCACTGTTCATATTATTGATTTTCACTCCTAAAGTTAAACTGAGTTTTACCCCTTTGCCTGTAGGATAAGCAAAATTCTAAAAGGAAGGAAATTGAATGGCCTGTATTGAAACCTTGTCTGTACAAGCGCCGCTGAGATGATATATTCATACTGATCATGCTAGTTGTTTTTGTTTGTTTGTTTAAATAGTAGTTACATTGCATTTGGTTAGTGAGAGATAAGTACTTATTTTTCATTATATTTGTAAATATGTATTTCTCATAAATAACAATATATATATTTGTTTTATTTTTTATTATTTAGTAATAATTATATTTTTATATTACTTAGTATTATATTTTTATATTGCTTAGTATAAAAATATAAATTCATGTTATTTATAAAATTCTTTTATTTTATGTTTATTCTATTCTATTTAATGGTCTGTTAATAGAATTCAGTTAATAGGAGGCCGAGGTGAACTACGTCTAGTAGGGAGTTGGCTTCTCTCCTCTTCCTTTCCCATCCTCTTCCCTAAAATTATATAGTATTGGGGTTAAAAAATTTTTGTTTGATTTTATCATTAGATTCTATATAAAATTAGTGATATTTTGATATCTTATGGACAAAAAATAGTTTAGTCTTCAATTTTATATGATTTTTTAAAGATTTGATGTTTAAAATTCTGTATTTTTTTCAAATTAAAGCATCAAATCTTTGAAAAATCATATAAAATTGAAAACTAAACCATTTTTTGTCCATAAGATATCAAAATGTCACTAATTTTATGTAGAATCTAATGATAAAATCAAACAAAAAAATTTGACCCCAACACTATATAATTTTGGGGTAGAGGAGGGAAAAGGATGGGAATGGGAAGAGGAAGGAAGCCACTCCCTTCTAGTAGCTATAAGAACAATTATGATTTTGATTAAACAATGTTTTAAACTTTTTTTTTAAAAGAAAACTTTAGAATAGAAGATTTTGAATATTCGAGTAATTATTTTGATTAAATGAGTAGCAATATTAACATCTATACATCACCCGTATGAAATTTAGAAATTTAAGTGGTATTTTTTCTTTTCTTTTTTTTTTTAAGAATTTTCCCGGCCTTTTTTATTTGACCAAACATTTTGCTAATACCTATTAGTTACAATCCTTCCCTTGTTGGGGGGAAAAAAAGCAATCCTTCCTTTGTAATGCTTGGTCTAGCTTGAGATTTGGTTGGCTATAGCCAAAGTTGGCCGAGTAATTTTTGCTTGATAGCCATGTAAAATTTGAAGTGAAATTAATTAATAGGGAAAATGCCTTCCCAATTTTGAAAATCTCATACAAGTAATTTGCATTTGTTAATATATATACACTCAATTAGTCAATATCATCATTCAACTAGTTAAAATCTCTTATATGGAAGTGTGAAATTCAGAAAAAAAATTTATGTCATTTTTCCAAATTAGAGGATGTGATAATAAATATTTGACAAGATAATCGTGACATCACCTCATTGCATGTACGTATAGAATGCTGTCGTAAAACCAATTACGATTCATAAAATAAATCAAACTTCGCTAAGTGGGCAGTTAGGTCGTGCTGATAAACTCAGATTTGAATTATCTATACTTTTTCCCCTTTCACTTTCTCTCCACTTCCCACTTTCACTCTATGATCAAATTTAGAATGGTTAACATTTAACATTCAACAAAATTATTATGAAAATTGAATTTATAAATATAAAAATGAATAAAATCAAATTGAGAAGTGAAAACTCAATATAAACGATCAAGAACTATAATTTAAAAAATATTTTATAATTTGTTAATTCCTAACCATTCAAAATTTGATCCAAACATTGATCGCAAGGAAAAGAATCGGAGAAAAGCCATATCTGAAAAATACAGTATAAGAAAAGAGCTTTAACTAGAATTCAGGAAAAGTGGAAAATTGACCGAAACATGACCTGTGTACATAAATAATTAATGGCGAGTCAATTTGATTAGAAAAAGTCGCATAAAAAACCACCAGAGGTTCGAAAGGAAGCATGACTTGAATTTCAACCAGGAGTATTACTGTACAATTCAAGCATTAAATGTACAAACTGAACCACACGAGGGAAGCCAATGGGTACACTAATCAGAGTCTTCGTCATCGTCTTCGGCATTTCCGGCATCTCCAGCATCATCACCAATACCTTCAAGTAATTTGTCAACATCCTCCCCCAACTCCAGCAGTCTAGCGCTAAGCCTATCCACCTTACTCTGTTCCTGCCCTAAGCACACAAGCAGATCATTCAGTTCACCTTCACTCTCCTTCTGTGCTTCTTCCCTTGCTTCAGCTCTTATGGCCTCCACATCAGGTAATGTTGATGCTCCACTGCTCTTCAGAGCTTTCACCTCCTTCTCCAGTTGGATATTAGATTGCTCAAGGCTATTGTAGGCATCAGACAGGCTCTGCAGATCGGATTCAATCTTTCCGGCTAAGTTACGATACATGATTGCCTCAGATTCAACATTGGCCTTTTCCGCTTTAAGGGTCTCTATCCTTTGTGATGACTCCTGTAGATCTCTACGGAGTGTTTCTAGTTGGACTCTATCAGAGCCCCCACCCACTCTTTGCTCCGACTGGGAATTGTGACCTCCACCCGTCCTAGCCAGGTCCTCAGCCAAAGTAGCATTCCGAACAAGAAGGTTCTGAAATGGTAATAATAAAAAAAAAACAGAATTACCAAATCAAGTAAATGTCATGACTTGCCAGGCCATGCATTTTACAATGCTGTTTACTACTCTCCAGAGGTTCTTGATCCCTCCCATTGTGTCAATACATTCTCCATCACACCCATAACATGTTCAAAAGATAATAACTACAAGATCATCCGGTATGTGTAGGTGGTTCATAATAGATTTGCTAGTGGAGACCAAGACAAGCAAGCCTTACTTGATGTCGACTAAAATAAATTTGTCAAGAATAATTTTTTTGTGGCATCGTTCACAGAACTGATGCTATTACTTAGCTAGGATCACAAGTACGTTATTGAACCACACCCAAGAACAACACCCAAGAATATCACTTCAGCAAATCGTAATGCCATTAGAAATATGCAAATAAATGCCCTCGAATCTGTAGTTTTAGTTCTGGCACAATTCGACCAGTTCCTTCCTAATGGCAGCAAGGAACATCTTTCAAGTCAGATTGGTCATTTACCCTTGTGATGCTTGTAAAATTATATTAAAAGAAAAAGAAATGTAGAAATAAATACCTGAATTTCAGAGCACTGCTTCTCAACAAAAGCTTTAAGACGCTTTATATAGTCACCGTCACTTTCACTAGTTTTCTGCTCCAATTCTGCAGGAACCACTGCCACGTTGATTTTTGGATGACTATATACCTCCACAATCTGATCTCTAATATCTGTTTCCAGCCTTTTGACGAGTTCCACAAAATATGAATCCAAGATTGAGGACAGAATTGGATGATCAAGATTCCCCTGTTCAGACAAATCATTCTCATCTACATCTTGAATATCAGCCATGCTAGCAGCAGATGATCTTGTGAATGCTTTGCGAGTCAGGGATGACCCTGCATTGGTAAAGATCAAACTTTTCTGCATTTCATCAAACTTCAGAAAGTACGAACTAAGGCCAACTTTCTGGCTCACAGCATCAACTATGGCAAAAGCATCCTTTCCACTCTCGCAAGACTTGTTATAGATCACACATTCACCCAAGACAACTGCTGCCAAACCCCTTACGCACACAGTTGCAGATGAGCTAGATACCAACTCAAGAAGATAAGTAAGGTGGGGGCGAGCATCTAGGAAGCAATGTACTGCATTAGGGCAATCTGCTTGCCATGTAACCAGTAATTTCAAGATTATTGCTTCAACATATGAGTTCCCTGACGAGCTAGACTTTCCATCCTTGCTTTTCATGGAAGAGGCAAGGGCCAAATATTTCACCATCCGATGCATTAATGGCTCTGGACCTCCTAAAGAAGGCACAGGTGCCTCAATTTCAATTTTCAAAACCTGCAAATTGTCTCATAAGATGAAGACCATTTTCCCCATTTTTTTGAGGTGGGAGGAAAAAATGACACCATTCACATGTAGCACCATATGATAGTACAAATACGAAAAATTCAAGCAGTGAAAATGACAGAAATGCCGCAAAATTCTATGCAGCACATTTACATCCATAAAGGTTCACTTGGAGTAGGAAACTAGTCGAGGATAAAAGCTAGAGGTTGCAGAAAGATATCGTGATGGCAGAACTGCACATGCTCCCATTAACTGTTTGTATTTTACCTAAACCCATTTAATTTAATAAGTTCAAATATCAGGTAGAAAACGTAAACATTTAGAAGGAAATTATAGTTACTCCCTCCGGTTTTTAATAGAAAAATCAAATAGACTTTTTGGGAGATTAAGAAAGAAAAATATTTACATTTACAACTTTTTCTACTAAATAATTTACTTGTCTTATAAACTAATACGTTATAATTAAGTAGTCTATTTTGCTTCATTAATCTCCTCAAATATAATCTAATAACATGTAAAATATGTTATAAATAAGTAGTCTATTTTGCTTCATTAATCTCCTCAAATATAATCTAATAACATGTAAAATATGTTATAAATAAGTAGTCTATTTTGCTTCCTTAATCTCTCCAAATAAAGACGACTTGATTTAATATTGAAGACCGGAGGAAGTACAAATCTCCCACTGCAAAAGAAGTGCAATAGGGGAAAACATTAAAAAAAAGTGTTAGGCAAACATCCAATTTCGCAGAAAAGTAAAGGCAAAGACATCAACTGCACAGAAAATAAAAGGCAATGACGTCAACTCAAAATATTACCAGAAAAGAACTTCAATAAAAACTGGCTACAAAACAGTGTTCATGAAAGGTCTGCCCAGCTGCCGAAGACAGAAAGATAATGGGTGAAAACAAAAGAAAAGAACAAGATAACTGAGAGACCAGCTCAGCTAGTTTTTCAATTTTGAAGAAATTATGGTTGCTCATCAATGGATTATATGCCCAAAAATATCACATCACAATGATAAAAATAACTGGCCCTTCCATTTATTATTTAAACACATTAAGGCACCATGAGTACGCTGATAATTCAATTTAATTAACTGCATAAAATCAATCATTAAACTTAATAGAAAGAATGGGTGCACAAGAGTATGCCTTAAAAGACTCCACAGACTTAGGGACCTCACTCCACCATTAAATAAAATAAAATGGAGAATTCCATACCCTTTCCTTGCACTGGAGATTATCCTTCAATACATGAGAAAGAACACTGGCAGCTCTGCTACAAATCTGCAATCCCAAAATAGTTGGCTAAATAAATCTCGCACAAAAGCAGGTATCAGTAAGCACCAGAATTTAACATAGGAAGACAACAGATACCTCAAGATCACCATCCGTTTCACCCCAAGTAAGACCATGCAGTAGCATGCTGCAAGAGAAACAATTCGCAATCTTAAATTATTCTATACTTTTAACGAGACATGATAATTTAAAACAAATATATGAAGGGTGTATTTTTAAAAAGAATAGTATTAAAATTATTCTAGAAATATGTGATATGAGGCCATTAATCATTAGTACTAGGCATAGGACATGTAGGAGAGCCAAAAAAGGAGTAAATAAGCAAGATAGTGGGAATGGGCAGTCACAACAGACCACTGAAGTTGTTAGCAGCAAATTAGAACTGATGGGAGAGGAGCTCCCCTCACGCTACCTTTTTTTGATAAGTCCCCTAACTCTAACTTAGCACAATTTATTGCTGTTCTATCTAATAATTATGGTTTGAAATTAAATTAGGTCTTGGGATTATAAATAGTTGCTGCAGGACCAAGAGTTATTTTCGCCCACTGTAAATTGTGATATTCTCCAAGGCTATTAAAAGAGGAAGAGTGAGATCCTAGCTGAGTCTTTCTCAGTAGAACGTTCTTCAACAAAAATTTAGCTTGCAGTCCTAATTTTATCATAAGCTTGATCATTAAAGCACGATTCAAAACAAACCTTCCAAAAGACATATTGACATCTTCCTCAAGGGGAGCACGATTCATAGGGTACGGCTGCGGAATTAGTGTAGATGCTAGCATTGATTGGCCGTCAGCATTTTTCTGATTGACATGTTGGATAAAAAAATTAAAAAAAAAATCTGAAATGAAATATGACATGACAAAAAGCACCTATGGGCATAAATTATAGTTTTTGTTATAATGAAAAGCACAAATTATAATCTCCTGACTTGTGTTTTGTGTGATGAAAATAACTGTTCATTAAGAAATAAAACAAAAGGGAGAGTAAATATTAATTAAAGAAGTCGCAAAAACAATGAGATATATCTTGTCGAATGGCAATCAAGCCCACTATTTATGATTTCTTAATTTGTCAAGAAACAAATATGGTGAAAAAAATCTTTCAAAGAACTATATTAAAGATGGAGGATGCGTTAGCAACCTCACAAAAGCTTTTGAAAACATAATCAGCTGCAACAAACTCTTGCATGCTAGAAGTCCTCAATATGATCCTTAGTATTGAGTTCAGAGCAGGTTCTACTTGTGGCTCCTCTCCAAGAAATTTGCTACCAAGAGCATCAAGGTTCTTTGAATCTCCAGCAATCAGATCACCAATACATCGCATTGCCTACCAGAGGATAAATTTTAGCAGCAAAATAATCGTGTTTACTTCATACTTCCAAATATATAAATATACCCCCGCAAACTTGGCCAATCAGAATAAAGAAAAAATAAATCAAAGCAATGAACAAAATTAGACAGAAATAGTCTAGATAGATAGGTAAAGAGTGCAAGGCTGGCAAGAAACTATGTGAAAAAAAAAATGAAGATTGCTATAAGCAATAATCAGACGCAAGTGCATATATACAAAACCAATATCTGCACACGCATGGACATACTGCCTAGAAATAGAAGAGGACGGGGACAGAGAAAAGCTATCTATCTTACCTCACAGCGAACAGCAACAGGCGCCCACTGGTTTTCAACACCTAGCATTAATAAATAGTCCAATACCTTGTTCTACCACAAAAAAAAAGGTATACATATCAGCTGACAGCTATTTTATTAAGATCATAATGATAGTTTGAGAGGTTTCACAAACCTGAACTAGAGTTGTCTTATTCGCCTGTTTATTCGATTCTTTACCAGGATCAGCCTCAGAGCCTCCCATTATCAACAGTTTAATAATCTCCAACGCACTGAGTAAATTGATTGTCTACTGGCATGGTGTTTGATTCAAAGACATAAGAGTTGCTCACAAATTATCAGTAATAGCATATCTCACGAGGCAAAAGAAGCAAGCATCTAACCTTCTGTTGAGTGAAATTACTTCCTCGCAGCTTCAAAATTGATATCAATAAATCAAGTCCTATAGTTTCTCTTAGTAAAATCTAAATCATATAAGTTCGCATCAGTATCAGATAATCAGAATAAAAACATCAATAAACACAAGTAAATCATAGAATCAACAGACCTGATTGGAGCTGTTGTTACGAAGCAAATTGCTCAACAATTCAAGACAATCCTGTTCAGTAACCTATAAGTGAGTACTTGGCCAAAAGATTCATGTTGCATGCTACGTAATATAATTGAAGGAAAAAAAAATTGTGCTTGAATTTCTCGAGTCAATAATCACAAAGATGTAATTTTCAACTTCTAAGATAAAAAAGCAAGAAGCCGCATGTATCTTCATATATATAGGTAGGGCAAACATAAATATTTTCCATTACCGTGCTTGTGCATGGATAGATTCATAAAGAGTGAAAAAGCTCAGTCGTACATAATATGCAAAAAAAAAAAAATGAAATGAACTTTTTAAAGATTCGAGAAGAAAAATGTGAATTAAATACATGTGAGTCTGCAGAGATTGATACATAATTAAGCTGCAAACATGGACACTCACATCGCATGCATGTTTAATATGTTTCTGTCATCAAATAAGCATATATCACCTGTACAACAACACCACCATCTGAACCCCCCTCTTCCTTTATGATACTGAAGATCTTCTCAAATACACCTTCAAAGACAACAATCTTTTGAATCTCCTATAATCACAATTTGTTTAGGAATGAGGATTTTTAGATATTTTAGTTCACAATGAAACAGAAAATAAAAAACATAACTAGAGAGAAAAAATGACAATGAAAAAAGTGCATAAAGTCACCTCAGCTTCACGGATCAGGTGAGTTAGGAGTAATAAGGCTTCATTACGTATTACCTGGAAGATCAACCTTTATCATTCTCTCAGTAACAATAAGAGCAGAGAAACAATATTCTAGATTTCTAATATATAATCAGCAGGTTTGAGAATTTCTCTCAAAAGGGAAGTATCACGCAAACTAATCACAGAAGATTTTAGAGTTTTAAAAATAATGTCTTTTTTAGGCTGCCTTATTAGCCAAGCTTACCAAAGTTCATCTAGCCCAATGAGCACTCGTCAACTATCTTATTCCAGTTTGGATCATCATAAACAATAACAACAAAGCCTTTATCCCACTAGGTGGGGTCAACTTCATGGATTTCATGACACCATTGTGCTCTATCAAGAACAAACCCTTATACCAGTTTGGATCAAATTACTAAAATAGCATATAATGCTTCTATGCTTTCATCAGCTTGAAATCAAGCTTACCAACCTGCAAAGGCTCAACATCGCTTAATGCAAACTGTTTTACTTATACTTCAGGAAATATTTTTTCTCATTTATCAGCAACATATGCACTTCTTGGAGTGTCTATCCAAAATTAGCTTAATTTGAACCATGATTGTGACAGCAGAGCTTACTATAGGCTTTTCTTGATTAAGCACTAAAATCAGTTGTTTATCCAACAAAAGCATCCAGCATATAGGCATAACGTCTATATCTCTAAAAGTCAAATTAATCACTTTAAACGATTACAAGGTGCACAATCAAGATTATGATACTGTACCTCCCGATCCATAAGCATATCCATTAACCGAGTTATGCCTCGAGGAATGGTCAATATAGCTTCCTGTAACCTAAAGAGGAGATCAAGAAGTGTGTTTTTTGAAAATATAAGCAGAAATGGTTGCCATATAACTGATACCTTTGTGGGAAGTTAGTCAGCAGGGCAGTCAAAAGTTGCAGCGTATAATATCTTACATAAAAATCATCCTCTGTCTGTCAACATATCCCCAAGGAAAAAATGTTTTGAAAAAAGAAATTCACTTACATGCATAATCCTAGAAGTCAAAATAAGCTCACGGAAGTAAAGCAAATAAAACTTACCAACAAGCTTATAAGAAGAGAAATGCTCTCCGGTTCTCTGGAAAGCAAATCACTGTTCATCAAAGCTGGCTGAACTTCATTATTTGATCCTTTTCCATGATTGATAGGAGTCAATGCAGTTACAAGAGTTTCAAGGGCACCTCGAACCTGCATAAATATAATTGTTGTTAAACTAATTATTGAGACTTGTTAAGATGAAAGACAACAGCAAAACTCTTTAGGATTAAGCGAAAAAAGAAAAAAGCTAGGAAGAGTTAAGGATCTAAATAAAGAACTTCAGCAAGAATTTTAAGTGAATGTTTTGTAAGTGGCAAGAAAAAAAACCCTCACAGCCAACATACTTATACGCCATGATTAATAGAATGTTGGAGGACTGCTATAGTGAGCTTTGAAATCTTTAAAAATGTGAGGAAAGTGGTTTGAAAATGTGATAGACGAGTGAAGAGTTAAAACATTATACCAAATGAGTCTGTAAAAGAGATGGTATTAGAGAGAAGAAGGCATCCCACAGTTTAACTCCATATTTAGTTTAGCAAATAATACCATGGATATGATAATTGAGTAAATAATAAAATATTCCCACAACTCACTTTTGAACTTTTCCATCATTAGACTTATTATTGAATAGTGATCTTGACAATATGGATTTTTTAATAACACAAACAAGACAGGAAACACAAGACAGAAGACATAATACAGAACAAAGTTTGTCACCATTTCAGTATCATCTCTATCTTCCTTTAAAACCCCTAGCATGACAGGAAAACCTGCAAAGATGCATAAAACGTGTAACTCAAGACAGGATAAAAACCCAGCTGATGTTCTTAAGAGATGAGACCTACCCATTGCTCCAAATGCAAGCTGTGCAGAATGACTTTCTGATACAACAAGCTGGAGCTCACTAATAGCATTTCTCCTATCTTCTGCCAGTTTACCATTGCTGATCCGGTCAAGTAATCGTTCGATGTAACTATTAACACAAGCCAAATAGCAGCAATAAGTCATAAGTTCAAGGTACTCCAACAAGTTAGGACGGTGTTATAAAACTTGTTATATGAACCATATTAATTTGATCAGACAACATAAAATAAAAAAAGAACAAAATACACCAAATACTCTGAAGAAAGCAAGTCAATCAGCCTTTGGAGGCCAAGAATGTGTTTGCAACAATGTATTGCACCAAGAAAAATAAAAGAAAATGAGATATTGGAGAAAATTAAGTGATGGAATATAAAACTGGAACAACATCAACAAGCACTAATATCTGTATATTTGCTCAAAACAGGCACCTATATTAAAATTTTAATTTGTAGCTTATGAAGTTTGATCAACAGGTAGCCACAGTAAGATGCAACCTAAATTTTTTTACTTTTGAAAGTCTGACTCTTCAACTATACTAGAGTACACTCTCAACTGTCGTGAAGCGGCTAAAATGTAAAAACAGTACCATAAGAAATATCAATATAGATTGTTAAAAAATAACAAGTTCATTAAATGCTACGAATCTATTCTAACTGAGAAGTTTCAAATGACAAGTTTCAACAAGCAGTTAGCCACTAAAGCAAGTTATATTAGTTAAGTAATATGAGCAACATAACATTTGAATACAATGAGAATATATTTGTTGGTAACTTTCCAAAATAAACTTTACATTTATGAACATCAGCATAAGCAAACTACTTGCCTAAAAAGGCAAAAGCACCGGCACATGAAAAACTAGGACAAGATTAATTTGTTCAGTGTCAAGGAAATCAAAGTATCAAACTAACAGTATGCAATGACTTTGTAGTTTTTCTTAAAAGTATTACATCCAACTTATAATTAATATGGACTTTCACTTAGATCGGTTATGAAGCAGTAGCCTCCTCATTGCTTGCATAAAAAATTATGTTAAATGACTAATATAGAAATCATAAAAAAAAAAAAAAAAAGTCCTTAACAACGGGGAAAACATCTTCCGGAAATTACTTTTCTGGAGTTTTGTACTATATGAGAAGCAAATTGGTGTATGTGTGCAGCAAAAAAGAGATTGTATATAAATATATAGTAAACACAATGTCTTAGAAAATATTCAATTTAAACAAAATTCTAAATCGCCAAAAAAAAAAATGCTTCTAAAGACTCTGGCAGGTGTTTCTATGACATTAAGGATGGTTTCATTAAAAGGCGTAAAATGAATCGGGAAAAAACAACCATCTTACCTATCTTCATTTGAAGAAGAATTCTCGTTGCCAAAAACAAGCCCAACAACCCCCTGCACCAGTACAGGTAAATGAATTTCTAAATAAACAGAAAACAAAAGATACATTTGAATCTTCATAGTCCAGGGTCGCTCACTACCAAATGAAGGCGCAATGATTGGTATCTTAAGCTAGTAAATCACAAACGAAATAATGATTTAAAGTATTGAACACAGAGATGACAGTGATATCTGCCCCTACTCTCCAAAAGCCATACTCACTTGCCACAAACGCGGGACTAAATCTCCCAAAAAAAAAAAAAATTAATTCTAAACCTAAGTGATAACTAATGATTGAAAAACGACTCGTAAGTGCTCGAAAGAGAAGGTTCGGTCATATAATACATTGGATCACATAACATGTTACTAACGCTGCTCATAGTCGTTTCTTAATAATTCGAGAACAATGTCCGCGTAATGAATGAAACGACGTCATAAGTATGAGAGAATGGACAGTGCTACCTTGTAACCAGACACCAAGTCCATTTTCTTCATGGATCAAAAACTGCTCCAAAATCCTAAAAGAAAAGGGAAAGGGAAGAGCCAGTGAAAATTAACCCGGCAAGGACAGGGGAAGAGCAGCAAGACAATTTAACTGAAGCAAAGCTTGTTACAAAACAAAATAACAATCCAGCAATGATTCAGAACCCTAGAATTTAAGATTGAGCGCGAAATTAAGGGAATTAAGTTTAAGATTACAAAATGGAGAGAGAAATGAATCGATTGAAAACAGAACATACGGATCCCCCAAAAAAGAAATCAAATAAGAGTAGCGAATTCCTGTGACGATCTTCTTCGCCGCTGATTCTAGTGCTGCGCTGGAGTTGCAAGTCTGACCGAAGAGAAGCAGAATGGCTATTTTTCTCGCATTAGTATTGAGTCTTGATAATTTATTACGTTGCGGGCACAGCACATAATACTTCCATTCAATGGTGTCTGCAAATTGCAACGAGAAATCTAATATTTGATGGTCAACTGTTGGAAATATTTCCAGCTTAAATAGACTTTATTGTACAGTCCAAAACCAGCTATCTCTTGCTATTGGGCTTTTAGCCTCTTCGTTTACCCAAAAACAGCTGACCCTTGGGCTCATAGCCTCTTCATTTAGCTGTCCAATAGCCTCTTCGATTTACCCAATAAGACAGCTGGGCTATTAAAAAAGGAGCTTCGCTTGTTATTGGGCTCATAGCCTCCTCATTTACCCAAGAAGACAGCTGGGCTTTTAGCCTCTTCGTTTACCCAAGAAGACAGCTGTCTCTTACTATTAGGCTTATGGCCTCTTCGTTTACCCTAGAAGACAGCTGTCTCTTACTATTAGGCTTATGGCCTCTGCATGTACCCAAAAAACATCTGTCACCTGTTATTGGGCTTTTAGCCTCTTCATTTACAAAATAGAAAAAGGTGTTGGTTAGTATTGAGGTTTAAGCATCTTCATACTGTGACATATGAGTTATACTTTTCACCCAGGGGAAAAGCCCAGAACATTGTTCTGGGCTTTTTATCATTTGGCCCAAACATTTATATCAACTTCAAAAGACGTGGATTCAATTAAATGACCCAACAAAATATAAGCTAGACTATCCTGTGGATATCTATCGTTTGGTATGAGCGAAATCTGGAGAACGGAATGCCATCAGCCGTAGAACGACATCATGGAAAGGCAAATTATTGTCCCAAGCTTCTAGACTTCAATTGCTTAAATCGGTTCTATCTGCACTAACATATATATATATGCTTTCTTGTGTGAAACTTTCATCATAAATCTGCAATAAAATAGATAGTCGATGCATTGATTTTTTCTGGGGATCTTCTGATGATCAAAAGAAACTTCATCTTCTTTCAAGATCTCATTTATTCCTTCCTGTCAGTTTTGGTGGTTTAGGGTTGAGGGAGACAGAAAAAGGCAATTCATCATTACTTGCTAACACAACTGTGGCGAATCATTTCTACATCATCTTCATCACTGTTAGGCTCCACTTTGAAGGTCAAATACATTGATATCTCAAAGAAAGCAATCACAAAATCACCATACAACTCTTGGATTTGGAAAGATATTTTCAATAGCAAAGATATCTTTTTGAAACATTTTCAATAGAGAGTGGGAATCGGTTCTTCAATTCCTATCAACCACCATCTTTGGTGGCTAATGCAATCAGGATTGTTAACCTATATTGAATACCAACGAGTTAATGATCTACTTCTGCATACCAATCTAGCCTGGGCGCCTTTAAAATTGAATTCTCATTTGATTAATCAGTTATACTCTCCAACTGTAGCTTCTGCAATTTTATCTTTGCCCATCTCCTTCACCAATTCATAAGACTCTTTGGTATGGAGTAAGTCTGCTAATGGAAATTATTCTGTCAAAGAAGGCTTCTAATTATTAACCAGCTCTTTTCATCATGTCTCGTCATATCCTTTTTGAAAACTACTTTGGTCCATTAGTTTGCCTATGAATAATTTTTTGTTTATATGGAAGCTTATTCATAGAGCTCTCCCTCAGGAGATGAATTAATCAAACATCATATGCATGTATCCTATTTCTGTCCGTTTGGTTGTGATCAAGTTGAAACTATGGAGCATTTACTCTATCTATGTCCACTTGCTCGGGTTGTTTGGTGGGGGTTTACTCTCCATTAAACCAGAATGGAATGATTTTCATTCCTTCAAAGAATGACTCTTTATGTCCTTCCTGCAATTACACAAAGATAGTTTGACTGATGAAATCAAGAAGATCATCTTGTTCATGAATAATATTTGGTGGTTGAGAAATTCAATTCTTCATAATGGAGTTAAAGCTTGTTCACTTTCTCTCACAAATCAAGTTCAACAGGCTTTCACTTTTAATTCTTTAGCCTTTGTTTCATTACCTTCAAATTCAAAGATCTAGTACCCTCTATAAACTTCCCTGCTTTGATCGATTCTAATACATGGTGTGTGGTAGCATACAATTTAGAGTCAAACTCGGGTTTAATTTGCAAGATACAGATTTTCTTTGAACAGTTATGCTACAATCTTTCCAATGGATGAATATCAGATTCCATAACTTCTCTTTTCAGTTGCGATGTTTTCGAGCTGCTTTATAATGGATTTGTTGGAGTGATCTAATTGCTCCTTAGCAGTCTCTTGCTCTTATTATATCGGCTCACATATCTGATCTTCATCAGTCATCTCTACTCCTGAACGATGTTGTTGATGCTGACATTCTGGCTTTGCTAAGACTTTTTGACAATTTCACAACTTTAGCGGTCAAAAGTAGATACATCTCTGCCTTTATGAACACTAGTTTCCCAGTCTTCTCTCAATGTTTTTCTTTTGTTTAGTTACTTATATTGTGTAATCCGTTTTATTAATAACTGAATTTTGTCTTTAAAAAAATGAAAAAGTGATGTTGACAGTTGAGAGTCCACTTTTTTTAACATGTTTGGTATGAGGGATTTTGAGGGGAGAGAAGGGAAATTTTTATTAGTTAAATTTAAAAAAAATTGAAGAAGTAGGCTGTAGTTATTAAAAAAAATATCATAAGTAAAAATAAAAGGATAAAAAAAACAGTTAAACATTTTCTAGCATGCTTCTCGAAGTTTTCTAAATTCAACTTAAAAACAAATTTCATCCGCCCACTTTCCCTTCCCTCCTCCCTAACAAACAGACCCTGACACCCTGTTTGGTACAAGTGGGGGAGGGAAATTGGACGAGGCAATTATTTATAACCTGAATATACAAAAATTTGTGAAGTGGGTTCATAGTTCTAAAATAATACAACAACAACCAAGCATTATCCCACTATATGGGGTTGTCTACATGGATCGCACGATTCCATTATGCTCTATCAGTAGCCAGACCTTTAGATATATCATTCACTAAAAGATCTTGCTCTACAACTTTACTGAGTACTGGCCTCGGTCTCCTTCTTCCTCTTTTAATCAGACTCCAAACTGTTTGATCTACCCTCCTCACCTCACTAGTATATCCAATGGCATTCTTTAGACATGTCCAAATCACCTTTGATTTTATACCATTTTCTCACTAATAAGTGCCACTCCAACTCATTCGCGTATAAAGTCATTCTGAATCTTACCCTTTCTTGTATGACTACATATCAATATCAACATCCTCATTTCAGCTACCCTTTTACCTTATGGGGTACTTTCAGGTTGCAAATAACTCCAGTAGCTTTCCTCTGCTTATACCACCCAGCCTGGATTATGTGGTTGATATTGTTAACAATCTCACAATCTTGTCGTATAATTGATCCCAAATAGTATTTAAACATTGTCACTTGAGAAATTGTTTGATTTCCTAGTTTAACCGCCAAATTATCTCTAACTTGTTTACTTGTAAAATTGTAATGCATATATTCTGTCTAACTGCTACTTAGACGAAAACCTTTCGATTTCAGAGTATTGCTCCATATCTCTAATTTAACGTTAATCCCCTCTCTTAATTCAGCCAAAAGGACGTTCTAAATTAATATATATTATATTTTATATCATTTTTTCTTAAAATATCATAAACCCACTTCCAAATTCCTCATCCCTCGTACCACCCACTTTCACCAATGTTGAAGGAAGTTAGTTTCTTACCATCAGCCTGAATTATAGAGGTGAAGTTAACATTTGTGATCTACATGCCCTCAAATTATATTTAATTAATTATTAAACATTTAATAATCGTCACTCGAAAATCATCGATGATCACTGATCAGTTTGGTGTAGAGGTTTAAAAAGTAATTTATCAAGTTTGATTTTGGGGAGTGCAAAAGTAAAAAACAACGGCAATTGTACTCCCTCCGTCCAAAAAATATAAGCTTCACTTTGTGTTTATCAAGAAACGTAACTTGTTTTTCTATTACACCTTTAGACATAGGAATGTAGGGGAGATTTACAGGATTATGAAAATGTACTTGGTTGGCCGGAAAAACCACTACTCCGGTGCCGGCGAGCTCCGATAGGTCTGACCAAAGGATTTTTGAATCTCTTCCTACGGCCATGGAGCGGACTGGAAAATGAGAGGGGAAGGTTCTAGGAGATTGGGGAAGATGAATAGAGGTGGTGGGAGGTAATTTTCGGCGAGTTTTCGCCTAAAACCTGTAACATCCTAAATATTTAATTGAGGATTCGTAGGGTAATTAGAAATTTATTAATGAGAAATTATGGATTATGAGAATATTTGATGAACTTTGAGGTATTTTTGAGGGCTTTAAAGATTTAGTTTCTCCCTTATTTTAAGGAAAAATAAATTTAGGGGAATTATTTTATGTTCAAAAGTGGTTATTATGGGAGAAAATAATTAGAAGGTATTGTGGGTAAATTTTTTAGAGTGAAAAGAATTTTTTGTAGCTTAAAATAAATAACTTATTTGAGGAATTTAAGGTCTTGTAGTCAAATTTTTCCTACCCTATTTTATTTTCTTTTTCTTTTCTCTCTCTTTCTTTTCTTTATTCCTCTCCTCCCTCAGACCCTCACTCTCTCTTCTCTCTCTTTTCATTCTCTCTTCTCTCTTTCTCCCTCACCGTTTTCCTTTCTTTGGCCGGCCACTTGCGGTGGCCGGCGGTGGTGCTGGGCGATACCGTCACCTTTCCTCTTCTTCCCCCTCCTTTCTCTCCTCCATTTCTTTTGTTCTCTCTCTCTCTCTCTTTCTCCTTTTTCCCAGTTCCATCGCCGAAGCAGAGTTTGGGGGTGAGTTTTCGGCGAGTTTCGCCTGAAAACCACCATCTCTTACCTTCCATCACCTTCTCTCACCTCCTAGATCCTTGCCTTTCCATTTTTCAGTCAGATCCGTGGCCATAGGAAGCGATTTAAAAATCTTTTGGCTGGACTTATCGGAGTTTACCGGTGCCGGAATAGTGAATTTTTCGGCCAACTAAGTACATTTTCGGAATCCCGTAAGTCTCCTCTACATCCCTATGTCTTTGATTTTTCGTTTTGCTATATTTGAAAAATTAGGCATTGTCTAGGTTGGTATTTCTGGGAGTCCTAAGCCTAATAAATTGAAGCTTGGACCTTGATTGTAAGTTTCTCTGAGTGGATTTTTCATTTGTTGGAGGTTTTCATAATTATTGGAAATTTTTAGATTTTTGGATATTTTAGGAATTAGGGCTTTTGATGATCTGAGGTGCTTATGGTTAAATTGATAATTTTTAGATGTTTATTAAGGTCATATGAGGAGGTTTAATTGAATGGTTTGACTAGAATTTGGACCCAAGAAAATATTAGTGGATTAAAGTTTGGGATAAGCGGGATATTGTGTAGGTAATTGTGTAATTATGGATGTTGGATGTTGAATTATGAATTTAAGGAGTTAGTTTATGCTCAACAAAAATAATAATGAAGTTAATTAGGTTAGATTTGGTGTAGGCCTTGATTTGGGAAAGGGGATATTTTTAGGCTTGAACTTGAATTTATTGAGCTATTAAGGTATGGAAATAAATTGTGGATTAATGAATGGATTTTTGAGGTTGAGAAATAACTGGAGGATATTTGGAAAATTTTGTTTAGGTTTGAATTTTATAAATTGACATTAGTGATGAATTATGGGGGATTATTGAATGTTAAAGGTTATTAGAGAGATTTATACCCAGGCTTGAATTGGTTAATTGGGATTTGTAATAATTTAGGGAGGACTGTGTTAAGGTTTTAAATGAATGATTATTATAAGAATGGATATTTAGGCTTGAAATTGTATAAGTTGGATTAAAGGTGAACTTTGGATATAAGGAGGAAGATGAAAGGGTAATTAGTAATTCAATCCTATGTGTGAATTTGTTCTGGTAGACGATTAATTATAATTATATGTACATTTTGTGTAGTGCTTGAACTGTCTTGAGTCTGCACGGGGGAGCTGCACTATTGTGAGATTAGTGCCAGCTATCAGGTAACCGCTTTCTGTTTGTTTATGTGTGTGTAGTGTTAGTAAGTAATTTGAATGATTATTATTTAATGATATATAAAAAGAGAATTTTGAACCACAGTTGAAACAATCATTACTTGAGGATTTAGATTTTGTAAGTAAACAGAGTTTTGAACTGTTATTTTGATGATATATAATTGTCTAGTGGAATATTATTTTGAAACTGTCATAAGTTGTGAACTGACAAGTTTGGAACTGAGACATATATATGATTTTGAAATGAAGCCATGTATAAATATATGTATATGTTGGAAATATTGGAAGGCCAAGTGCCTGACTGCTGACTGTTGTGGTTGCATACATGTGTATGTTGTGGTGGATTGCATGTGTGAGTGTGACACCGGTGTATGTGGAGATAATGCCATCACGCGATAAGGTACATTGTTGCGCCACAGGGATTGATTGAAATATTTATGAGAAATAAAGGAGAGAAACACGTAAGAGGGGAGATCGCCCCTCACGGATTCAGAAAGGACAGAGATCCTTCTGACCTATGGTGCGATTCAGGGAGGGTAGAAAGTCCCTCATAAACTGTACCGTGGTGATCATGGGAAGGTGGAAGGTCCTGACTGGCCCCACATGTTTTCCCAACGTCTCTCGTAAGATTCGTTTGGATCGTTTGTAATTATCAATGATATGTATATTATTCTTGAACATGAATTGAGATGGGTTATTCTATACTTATGAACTATGAAAAGAGATTTTGGGACTAAGATGTGCCGCACACACCGCACATAGATGAGTAGTCAGTGGTTGCGTTTGAGGCTACCCCCGTTTATCTCACTTTTTGCAGGTCTTAGAAGTGGAGTAGAAAATCAAGGAAATGATTCGGGAATTTCTCACTAAATTAGTGAGTTATTCTGGGGCATTGGGACTGGATGGTATTGCCACATTAGGATCATAATTTTGTGATGCTTCCGTTGGACCTTATCATTTATTTTGGGATTTGCTGTATAATTTCTGCATGATCTTGTGTTTTGGATTCTTTTCTGTGTGTGGTTATTTTGGGATAGGTCCAATTCCAGCAAACTTGGATTATTTAGGATATCGCTGGAATTCTTAAGTGTTTGGTTATATTGGATATTACATTACGTTATGATTTAATATCTTGAACATGCATGGGTTAAGTATTCACTGATGGGGTTGAGAAAATATGGAGTATTTGATGGTTGGACGGATTTTGGGGATTTGGAGGTGGTTTCTTATGTACATGAAAGATGTATTGTTTGTATATTGAATTTTAATTACCATGACAACGGTATTTCTTTTCTATCATGGTATATGTAGAATAAACTCTGACTTTATTGTGGAATTTCAATATGTGTTTTAATATCCATGTTAGGTGAGTTTTATCTAACATGGATATATGTTGTGAACATTGGCATTTTTAAATATCCATGTTAGCCATGATTTCAGAAAGTTCTTTTTCTAACATGGATAGAGTTTATTTATATGCGTGGTTTTATTATCCATGTTAGCTTCTTTAAATTACTTAAATTCCTTTCCAACATAGATTACTTTTATAAGACTAAACTCTTTTCTAACTACGATATGTTTTATTAGTATTTTGAAATGTTCTTTTCTATCGTAGTTAGACCGCAGTAATTGTTTTTTTATGGAAACCTTTATGGAAATTATTTTTCTAACTATGTTAGCTAAATTTTGATAAGTTAATTCTTTTTCCTAACATAGTTAGCCCGTACGATTTCATTTAAATGGAACACATTATGGGAAGTCTTTCTAACTATGCTAGCTATTTTTACTAAGCTAATTTCTTTTCTAATATAGCTAGCATTTATATTATGATTTAAGTTGATTAAGTATAATTAAAATATGTATTTATAAAGTAAATGTTACAAAACCGTCACCTCGTCACAAGGCTGAACGGAGGCCTACGGGGAAGGAGAGAGAGAGAGAAAGTGTGGCATGGTGGTGGAAGAAGAAGAGAGGGAAGAGAGGGGAGGTGGCAGGCGACGCTCCGGCGGCGTGGAGGGGGGGAGAAGCAAGAAGGACGAGAAGGAGTGAGAGGAGAGAGAGAGAGAGAGATCTAGGGGGTGACACGCATTGAGGAAGTGGGGAATAATTGAAAGAAAGGATGAGAAATAAAAAAAGAAAAAAGAAAAGGGAATTTTAAACTATTAGACCCTAAAATTTTTTAAATAAGACATTTATTTTGAGTTACAAAGTTCCTTTCATTTCAAAAAATTTACCTACCAAATATCTTAATTATTTTCTCCCATAATAACTTCTTTTGAACCTCAAAATAATTTTCTCAAATTTATTGTCCTTAAAATAAGGGAAAAACTAAGCCTTTAAAATCCTCAATAATTTCTTTAAATATTCTCATAATCCATAATCTCTCATAAGTCAATTTCTAATTAGCCCACCAATCCCCAGTTAAATTTCTAGGATGTTACACACTTTATTTTCGACATTTTCTGTTAATATTAAGATAACATTTTTACAGTGTTTTATAAATTTTTGCCAGCATTCTGTTACCATTGCAACCATTTTAATATTATGTTTACATTTAAGCATTCTTATTTTTCTTTTGTTGGCAATTTATATTTTAGTTGAATTAGAGGTTGAGTTTTTATTATTATGTTTTTGGTCAATCTAAACTTTCAAATGTTATTCTTCTATCTTTCTCTATGAAAAACTTGCTATTTTAATAGATAAAGAATATATAAACAAAACTAATTGAGGGGCCTAATATTAAAAAATAAAACTTTAAGGAGGTAAAATTTTAATTTTAAAATATCGGGTAGGTTATATGTAACATTCACTCCCTAATCCCACTATTAACCACTCACAATTAAACATTAAAACGTTTATATAGCTAACTATGTTAGAAAAAGGAATTAACTTAATAAAATAACTAACATAGTTAGAAAAAGATCCTTCCATAATATTTAGATATTACCTTTTTAAATCAAACATCAACTCTAATCTCCGTCATCACAATATAATTTTCTTCCCATTACAATAACAGAAAATTACATTATATGATTAAACTCCACACATCATTCTCAAAATACCATACCATAATAGGTATTATACAATAATTTTCTCCAGAATAATAACAAGGTTCAGCGGAAGCATCATACAAATATGATCCTAAATGTGGCAATACCTCCTGTCCTTCTGGTCCAGAGTATCTCACGATATCAGTGAGAAGTTCCCGGATCCTTCCCTTGACCTCCTACTTCGCTCCTAGGACCTGCAAAAGTGAGATCAACGGGGGTAGCCCCAAACGCAACCACTGACTACTTATCTAAGTGCGGTGTGTGCTAGTAAGGTGTCCAGTGGAATACATATATGTATATATATACCAGTTCAAACAGCATGCTCAGGTATTCACATATAATGCATATCTTGGTCCCAAATATCTTTCACAGTTTATAAGTACAAAATAATCCATCCCAAATCATCTTCAAAAATAATATATATCATTGATAATCAAATAATCCATCCCAAATCATCTTCAAAATAATATATATCATTGATAATCACAACAACCCAAACGAATCCTAATAGAAGCGTTGGGAAAACATGTGGAACCAGTCGGGACCTTCCACCCGCCCCTGATCACCACGGTACAATTCACGAGGGACTTTCTACCCTCCCTGAACCGTACCACGGATTAGAAGGATCTCCGTCCTTTCTGAATCCGTGAGGGGCGATCTCCCCTCTTTCGTCTTTCTCTCCTTTATTTCCCATAATATATCAATTAGTCCCTGTGGCGCAACAGGGTACCTCATCACGTGATGGCACAATTTCCAATTCACCGGTGTCACATACACAAATAATTTCTCACAAACAACACATAGATATGCAACACCATAATCAGGCACCAGGCCTTCCAATATTTTCTTGATATACATATATTAAATAATTTCCAAAACCACATATTTCCGTTTCAAATATTTCACATCACAAATTTATGCCGTTTCAAATAATACTCCATAGGACAATTATTATAAAAATATTAATATTCCAAGATCTCATTTCTATATCTCATCAATCATCAATTGATAATCATATATCAATTGTGATTCAAAATCTCATCTCCATATAATATCATAATTTTCAAATAATAATATTTCAAATTTCTTACTAACACTACACACACACATAAACAAGCAGAAAGCGGTTACCTGATAGCTGGCACCAATCTCACAATAGTGCAGCTCCCCCGTGCTAACTTAGTGCAATTGAAGCACTACACAACCATACATACAACCAAAATTAATTATTTATCCAACAATTTCACATGTTGGAAAATAAATTACTTACTACCCTTTCTTTGCCCTTACTTATTTTAAATTTCTATTTAACATTTATTCTCCCTTTCTATCTCTAAAATTTATCCCTACTCCATTTATACATATATCCAAAATTATTAATCTTTCCAATAACTATTTATAAAATTCCTTAACATCCCATAATCCCTCAATAATTCTTTAGGTGCAAACCCCAATCAAATCAATTAATTAAATCCCCTCATATGACCTTAATAAACATCTTAAAAATCATCAATTTACCCATAAGCACCTCGAATAATTTAAAAGCCTCAATTTCTAAAACTTCCATAAATCCAAAAATTCCTAATAATTAGGAAAACTTCCAACAATGAAAAATCTACTCAGAAAAACTCATAATCGAGGCCTAAGCTTAAATTTATTAATTTTAGGACTCCCAAAAATACCAACTTAGACAAGGTCTAATTTTTCAAGTATAACAAATCGAAAAACTAATGACATAGAAATGTAGAGGAGACTTACGGGGTTCCAAAAATGTACTTAGTTGGCCGAAAAGCTTACTATTCCTATATCAACGAGCTCTGATAAGTCTAATAATAGGAATATTGGTGGTGGAAAGAGAGAGCAAAAGAGAGAGAGAGAGAGAGAGAGTCGTGAGAGAGAGAGAGACGAAGGAATGAAGAAGGAACGGTGAAGGTGTGTGTATATATAATAATTGATGAATAGTAAAATAATAATATAATATAATATAATATAATAATAATATATTATATTAATAATATAATATAATATATATAAATAGTAGTTGAATGTGATTGGTTGAGGAAATAATAATTGATGCACAGTAAAAGTTTCTGGCGAGGAAAGGAGTGTCGGCAGAGTGGACACTATACTACTGGGCCCTAAAATTCTTAAATAAGATATTTCTTTTGAATAAAAAATTTTCTTTTCACTCTCAAAATTTTCCAATAATATTCTTTATTTATTTCCTCCTATATTAACCTCTTTTGAGCCTAAAAATAATCTCTCCCAAAATTATTATTGTCCAAATAAGGAAGAAACGAGGCCTTTAAAATACTGTAAAATACCTCAAAATCCTTCAAATATTCTCATAATCCATCATTTCTCATTAATAAATTCCTATTTACCCTCACAAATCCTCAATTAATTTTTAGGATGTTACAACTCTCCCCACCTTTTTAAGAATTTTGTCCCCAAAATTCTGCTAACATGACCCCAAAACAAGCAAACACAACACATACAACGTATAAAATCACTCAATAAACGGAACTTACCCAGGGAATAGATAAGGGTACTCTCGTCGCATGCGTTCCTCAGTCTCCCAAGTAGCATCCCCTGGAGTCATACCTCTCCAAAACACCTTAACTAGTCTAATCGTTTTATTCCTCAACTGCTTATCCTTAACGTCTAAAATCTTTTCCGGCTCAGCTTTATATGTCAAGTTTTCTCTCAACTCGACCTCCTCAGGCTCAATCACATGCGAAGGGTCTGGATGATATTTCTTCAACTGAGAAACATGAAAAACATCATGAAGATTCGATAACTGCAGAGGCAATGCCACCCTATATGCCACTGATCCGACCCGTTCAATGATATCGAACGGACCCATAAACCGGGGAGTAAGCTTCTTAGCTCTAATGGACCTCCCAATACCCGTAGTCGGAGATACCCGAAGAAAAACATGATCCCCAACACTGAACTCTAATGATCTACGTCGTTTATCTGCATAGCTCTTCTGCCGATTATGGGCAGTCAATAGCCGCTGGCGAATCAACTTAATCTTCTCTGTCGTCTGATCCACAATATCTGGGCCAATAATAGCCCTCTCGCTAAGCTCCGTCCAACAAATTGGCGACCGGCACTTCCGACCATATAGAGCCTCATAAGGCGCCATCTGAATACTCGAATGATAGCTGTTGTTATAGGCAAATTCCGCCAATGGAAGATGTCTATCCCAACTGCCTGGTAGCTCCAAAGCGCACGCCCTGAGCATATCCTCCAAAGTCTGAATCGTCCTCTCGGTTTGACCATCGGTCTGAGGATGATACGCAGTACTGAACTTGAGCTTCGTACCCAAAGCCGTTTGTAAAGACCTCCAGAACTCAGAGGTGAATCGCGGGTCTCGATCTGAAATAATACTCTCAGGAATCCCATGAAGCCTGACGATCTCGTCCACATACATCTGAGCTAATCTAGTCAAAGGATAATTAATCCTGATCGGAAGAAAATGAGCGGACTTAGTCAAACGGTCCACGATAACCCAAATTGAATCGTGACCAGACTGAGTCAACGGCAAGCCAACCACAAAATCCATCGAAATACTGTCCCACTTCCATTGAGGAACCTCAATACTCTGCAATAGGCCACCTGGCCGCTGATGTTCAATTTTCACCTTCTGACAGGTCAGACACTTTAAGACAAATTGAGTCACATCGGACTTCATCTTAGGCCACCAATAAACTCTTTTTAAATCATTATACATCTTAGAAACGCCAGGATGCATCGCATAACTGCTCCTATGAGCCTCCTCAAGAATAGCTTTCTTGATATCTTCATTATCCGGAACACATACTCTTTTCCTAAATCTCAGAATACCTGAATTACCCAGATCATAATCTGGATAAACACCACTATCAAGCTTTTCCCGGATCTCCTTCAAATGACTATCCTGATCCTGAGCCACTCTTAAATCCTCGAAGAACCCAAACTGGCCAACAATTGCTCCCAAAAATGCAATTGACCTTTCTGCCCTAACATGAATGACACGACAATCACTAAGAGAAAACTGCTCTCCCACACTTAAGGAAGACATATGTACTGATTTCCGGCTAAGGGCATCAGCAACCACATTTGCCTTTCCCGGATGATACTTAATTTCAAACTTATAATCCTTAATCAGCTCCATCCAACGACGTTGCCTATTATTCAATTCCTTCTGATCCATAAGATATTTCAGACTCTTATGATCACTGAACACCTCAAACTGTGACCCCATCAAATAATGTCGCCAAATCTTTAAAGCAAAAACAACTGCTCCCAGCTCCAGGTCATGAGTCGGGTAATTTTCCTCATGCGGTCTCAATTGCCTAGATGCATACGCAATAACCTTACCATTCTGCATCAAGACACAGCCAAAACCCTTGAAGGATGCATCTGTATACAACTCATATGGCTGACCTGGATCCGGCAATGTCAACACAGGTGCAGTCGTCAATCGGGTTTTAAGCTCCTGAAATGCTGACTCACACCGATCAGTCCAGATGAAAGGCCTATCCTTCTTGGTCAAATTAGTCAAAGGCCTCGCAATCTGCGAAAATCCCTGAATAAATCTACGATAATACCCGGCTAATCCAACAAAACTCCTAACCTCCGTCACTGACTTAGGAGACTCCCACTGCAAAACTGCCTCAACTTTACTTGGATCAACTGCAACTCCCTCAGCAGATACCACATGCCCTAGAAACTTTACCTCCTTGAGCCAAAACTCACATTTAGAAAGTTTGGCATAAAGCTTATGATCTCTCAGAACTCTCAGGATAGAATACAAATGCTCCTGATGCTCTTCTTCACTCTTGGAATAGATTAAAATGTCATCAATAAACACCACCACAAACTTATCCAAATATGGCCGAAAAATTCTATTCATATAATCCATAAACACAGCAGGGGCATTGGTGAGCCCAAATGGCATCACCAAAAACTCATAATGGCCATATCTCGTCCTGAATGCAGTCTTAGGGACATCCTCTGCTCTAACTCTCAACTGATGATACCCAGACCGAAGATCAATCTTAGAGAAAACTGAAGCTCCTGCCAATTGATCCAACAAATCATCTATCCTAGGCAACGGATACTTATTCTTGATGGTCACTTTATTCAATTGCCGGTAATCGATACAGAGCCGCATGCTACCATCTTTCTTCTTTACGAACAAGACTGGGGAACCCCAAGGCGATCCGCTAGGCCTGATAAAACCTTTATCTAGAAGTTCTTCAAGCTGCTTCTTAAGCTCTACCAACTCCGACGGAGCCATCCGATATGGAGCCTTAGAGATTGGGCCCGTGCCCGGCTCTAATTCAATGGTAAACTCTACCTCCCTTTCTGGAGGGAGTCCACGCATATCATCGGAAAATACCTCTGGGAAATCTCTAACTACATCCACCTGATCGATAGAGATCTCACCCTCCTCCTTAATGGAGAAGAAAACCATAAAGGCCTCACAGCCTTTTCTCACACACCTCTCTACACGAGTCGCAGATAGTAACATCGGCGCACTAGATGACTCAGCATAAGACACAATCTTATCCTTACAATGCAAGACTACATTATTTTCCTCTAACCAATCCATACCAATAATCACATCAATTCCCCTCAAGGGCAAACAAACTAGATCAATTTTTGATTTACGGCCTTCAAACCATAAATCCAGATTTTTGCATGCTAAAGCAGTCTCAAACTTAGCACCCGCAGGCGTAGACACACGCATATTATATGGCATAACAGATAACTCAAAATTAAGCCTCCGAGTACAATCGAAAGAAATAAAAGAATGCGACGCACCAGAATCAAACATCACATCAATATCATGACCATGAATAGAGACCGTACCTCGAATCATATTAGGAGACATCCCTGCCTCCTCAGCTGATGTAGCATAAACTCTACCCTGAACTAAAGGGCGACTGGGCTGAGCTATTGGCTGTTGCATATTCTGGCCCCCATCTGGGCAGTACCTGATCGTATGCCCAATACGACCGCATCCAAAACATCTATAGCATGCTCCCTGGTGGTACTTACCACACTTGCTACAAGGACCAGTTACACTAGGATTTGACTGAACTGACTCTCCATAAGTCACCTGGCTGCCTCCTCTCGACTGACCTTCTGAACCAAATCTCCATGGGGCTGAATCCTGACGACCCCTGCCTGACTGGCCACACCCAAAACCACCAGATTGTCCTCTGCTGTGGCTACCATATTGACCACGACCATAGCTACCTGACTGACCACGTCCATGGCTCCCAAAGTGACTTTTCCTTCCAGAGCCACTAGAACTGCTACTACCACTTGCTCCAAATTTCTTGCTAATACCTCCCGTCGGCCCAAAGGAATGAGAAGGCCTACTCAGGGAGGGCTGAAAAGGTCTACCATAACTCTGATGGCCGAGACCTGGACCTCCAGTATACTTAGCTGTCACTGCAGCTGCCTCCCTCATCATGCGATCTGCAATCCTCAGCTTCTCACATGCTTCTTCAACATTATTACATTTCTTATCATGCACTTGCAATCTCAAATCAGGTCTGGCCTTTTCAAATAACTGATCTATACGCCACTGAGGGTCGTCCTGACGCTGCAGGAACGAAATATAGCGAGATAACTCTAAAAAAGTAGCAATATACTGATCCACTGACATCCCACCTTGCTTGAAATAATAAAAAGCATTCTCCTTCTCCTTCCTAAGAGAAGGAGGGAAATGATATCCCAAGAACTTGTCCTTAAACTTATCCCAGGTCATCAAGGAATCATCTCCACATACACTCTGCCACCAAATCAATGCTTTACCTTCCAAGAGGAGAATAGCAACCCTCGCTTTCTGATAAGGGTTACAGACCACAGCTGCAAATATGGCCTCCAATCTTTTAATCCAAGCCTCTGCCTCGAAAGGATCCTGACTTTCACTAAAATGCTTGGGATGATGACGGTCAATTTTCTTCCATACCTTTTCAGTACTCAAGTCCTCCGGGCGAGGATAAACTAATTCCTCCTTATCATTAACTTTAGAGAAATCCCCCTGCCTTTCTGATTCATCACCCCTATTAGACTGAGCCTGAAATTCTGCTCTCAATTTAGCTAACTTTTCCTCATTTTCTTTATTTATTGCTGCGACTTTTTGTTCCATCTCAATGTTAAATTCTTTTCTCATTTTGGCTATTAGCTCATCATACTCTTGGTTTACAGGCTGATCATTTCCTGTACCATTTCCTGCACCTGATCCCTTAGTACGAACCACACTTTCATTCCCTGTACTATTTCCTGCACCTGATCTCCTAGTACGAGCCATATTTTCCACCCACCTACGGATGGAAGTTACACCTATTAAAAACAATCATATAATAGGAAACATAAAAAGGGAAAGGATCGGAAAAGTATTGCCACAATATCACTAATGCAAGTGTAATGCATGACTGACACAACAAGAAACATGCAAAACACCTTTCCAGGTCTTATACCATGAAACTGATACCAACTGTAACATTCACTCCCTAATCCCACTATTAACCACTCACAATTAAACATTAAAACGTTTATATAGCTAACTATGTTAGAAAAAGGAATTAACTTAATAAAATAACTAACATAGTTAGAAAAAGATCCTTCCATAATATTTAGATATTACCTTTTTAAATCAAACATCAACTCTAATCTCCGTCATCACAATATAATTTTCTTCCCATTACAATAACAGAAAATTACATTATATGATTAAACTCCACACATCATTCTCAAAATACCATACCATAATAGGTATTATACAATAATTTTCTCCAGAATAATAACAAGGTTCAGCGGAAGCATCATACAAATATGATCCTAAATGTGGCAATACCTCCTGTCCTTCTGGTCCAGAGTATCTCACGATATCAGTGAGAAGTTCCCGGATCCTTCCCTTGACCTCCTACTTCGCTCCTAGGACCTGCAAAAGTGAGATCAACGGGGGTAGCCCCAAACGCAACCACTGACTACTTATCTAAGTGCGGTGTGTGCTAGCAAGGTGTCCAGTGGAATACATATATGTATATATATACCAGTTCAAACAGCATGCTCAGGTATTCACATATAATGCATATCTTGGTCCCAAATATCTTTCACAGTTTATAAGTACAAAATAATCCATCCCAAATCATCTTCAAAAATAATATATATCATTGATAATCAAATAATCCATCCCAAATCATCTTCAAAATAATATATATCATTGATAATCACAACAACCCAAACGAATCCTAATAGAAGCGTTGGGAAAACATGTGGAACCAGTCGGGACCTTCCACCCGCCCCTGATCACCACGGTACAATTCACGAGGGACTTTCTACCCTCCCTGAACCGTACCACGGATTAGAAGGATCTCCGTCCTTTCTGAATCCGTGAGGGGCGATCTCCCCTCTTTCGTCTTTCTCTCCTTTATTTCCCATAATATATCAATTAGTCCCTGTGGCGCAACAGGGTACCTCATCACGTGATGGCACAATTTCCAATTCACCGGTGTCACATACACAAATAATTTCTCACAAACAACACATAGATATGCAACACCATAATCAGGCACCAGGCCTTCCAATATTTTCTTGATATACATATATTAAATAATTTCCAAAACCACATATTTCCGTTTCAAATATTTCACATCACAAATTTATGCCGTTTCAAATAATACTCCACAGGACAATTATTATAAAAATATTAATATTCCAAGATCTCATTTCTATATCTCATCAATCATCAATTGATAATCATATATCAATTGTGATTCAAAATCTCATCTCCATATAATATCATAATTTTCAAATAATAATATTTCAAATTTCTTACTAACACTACACACACACATAAACAAGCAGAAAGCGGTTACCTGATAGCTGGCACCAATCTCACAATAGTGCAGCTCCCCCGTGCTAACTTAGTGTAATTGAAGCACTACACAACCATACATACAACCAAAATTAATTATTTATCCAACAATTTCACATGTTGGAAAATAAATTACTTACTACCCTTTCTTTGCCCTTACTTATTTTAAATTTCTATTTAACATTTATTCTCCCTTTCTATCTCTAAAATTTATCCCTACTCCATTTATACATATATCCAAAATTATTAATCTTTCCAATAACTATTTATAAAATTCCTTAACATCCCATAATCCCTCAATAATTCTTTAGGTGCAAACCCCAATCAAATCAATTAATTAAATCCCCTCATATGACCTTAATAAACATCTTAAAAATCATCAATTTACCCATAAGCACCTCGAATAATTTAAAAGCCTCAATTTCTAAAACTTCCATAAATCCAAAAATTCCTAATAATTAGGAAAACTTCCAACAATGAAAAATCTACTCAGAAAAACTCATAATCGAGGCCTAAGCTTAAATTTATTAATTTTAGGACTCCCAAAAATACCAACTTAGACAAGGTCTAATTTTTCAAGTATAACAAATCGAAAAACTAATGACATAGAAATGTAGAGGAGACTTACGGGGTTCCAAAAATGTACTTAGTTGGCCGAAAAGCTTACTATTCCTATATCAACGAGCTCTGATAAGTCTAATAATAGGAATATTGGTGGTGGAAAGAGAGAGCAAAAGAGAGAGAGAGAGAGAGAGAGTCGTGAGAGAGAGAGAGACGAAGGAATGAAGAAGGAACGGTGAAGGTGTGTGTATATATAATAATTGATGAATAGTAAAATAATAATATAATATAATATAATATAATAATAATATATTATATTAATAATATAATATAATATATATAAATAGTAGTTGAATGTGATTGGTTGAGGAAATAATAATTGATGCACAGTAAAAGTTTCTGGCGAGGAAAGGAGTGTCGGCAGAGTGGACACTATACTACTGGGCCCTAAAATTCTTAAATAAGATATTTCTTTTGAATAAAAAATTTTCTTTTCACTCTCAAAATTTTCCAATAATATTCTTTATTTATTTCCTCCTATATTAACCTCTTTTGAGCCTAAAAATAATCTCTCCCAAAATTATTATTGTCCAAATAAGGAAGAAACGAGGCCTTTAAAATACTGTAAAATACCTCAAAATCCTTCAAATATTCTCATAATCCATCATTTCTCATTAATAAATTCCTATTTACCCTCACAAATCCTCAATTAATTTTTAGGATGTTACATTATATGCAATTAGACTGAAGTTTAGGGGAGTTTTATGCTAATATAAACTTAAAGACTGCCACATAGGATTTGACTAGGTGTTTCATGCTAATGTGATGTGGTAATTTTCGTCAAGAGATAACGGCAAATTAACAGCAAGAGGTCCATAGTAAAAAAAAATGAAAGTTCAAGGAGATTAAATTCAAATTTTAAAAAGTCAAGGGGGTTTAATACAACTGATCCAAAGTTCAGGAGGATTTTGTGGAATTTAGACTAATAATAATTTCAAAACTTCAAGTTTTGCAACGTCACATATAATTCTTAAAGCGTTTTGATTATTCCTGGTATGTAGACAACTCTCCCAGAGGCCATGTACATTCACACCATACAGTATGATTTCTTCACGGGGAAGTTGATGGAGTTGAGAAAATCATGCAAATTAAATCCCGTTCAAATTCAAACCATTTTCATACACACCTTGTAAGCAGCGCATTTTCAGCATTTTTTAACTCAAAAGTATCCTTTATCTGGGAAGGCTATACACAAGCCATGCATATAATAACACCACAAAGTTTTATAAACTAATGGCATGCATATTTATTACTCTCTCGGGTCTTAATTATAAGATCATTTTGACTTTTTTTTAAAAAATTAAGGATACAAAATTAATCACTTTAAATTGTCTATAGTTATCTTTTTTCTTCATAACTACTTTATTCTACTTATAAACTAACCTACAATCTAATTATATGTAACATATGTTATAATTTAGTGGTCTAATTTACTTCCTTAACTTCAAAAAAAAAAGTCAAAGTGATATTATATATATTTAGGACCGGAGGGAGTATTATTATAATGATAAGAATTTTTGTTGTCGTTGAGGTGGTGGTGTTGTTTAAGTCTCGAGGTTAGATTAGATTGGTCGTGACTGTTCCATCTACTTTGATATGGGCGACCCCTTTGCGGTTCCAATATGTCGCATGCAGGCGTCTTCTTGTTTAGTTTGAATTTTTTTATGGTTTCGATGCGGCCAAATTAATTAATGACGCCACAAAATCGACAAAGCAGAAAGGTCGGAGACACGAACGATTATTTTGGTGTGTCTTGCCTTAAAGCTCTTAAGTAGGAGCACAACCTTTACTTTTCTCTTGTCTTATTTTAAAAGATTTTCCGTGACTAAAGATTAATTTGCCACGTGTGCTTAATCACTAGGCTCATCCAATAATGAAAACGCTGAAATAAAAAACACATAAAAGTTAAGCTAGTAAGTGAAACCAGATCTAGACGATGACTAATTAATTAATTCGTCGAAGATACGGTTCCAAGCTTGGTATCGTTTTTGCAGAAATCACACGCTGTGATTAACATTTCAGTCCAACAAGAGAAGAAATAAAGCAATCTATAAAAGAAAAAAAATACCGCGTAACGTAAAGTTTCATCAATGCCATCTGATTAAGGGATATATATGTGATGACGACGGAAGTTGGAAAGTACTGGTAGATACATACTCATAAAGCACATCTTCAAGGTTCGTTTCACTAAAAGTGAAGCAGACAAATGAAACAGTCCAAAACGGTGGGTATGTCTGTGCCCTAACAAGCGTTGATTAATTAGCCATATCGGAGGGAATCATGACGACGATGATACCGAGACCTGTGAATATGAACTAAATTAAAATTTCTTTATTTTTCATGGATAATATTGGATCAACAAACCTCGCCAATTCATTCATTCATGACTCAATTGTCAGTCCTCGTTAGATTGTGAATAGTCGTGGTGGCACTAATAAACCCATTTTTGCAACGTGTGCGTGTGTTTGAGTATGTACGTGTATTAAATTTTTTATTTTGGTTTCTAAGAAAACAGAGTAGTCATATCCGTATCTTGGAGTATATTATCCTCATTTCCCTACATTTCATATGCACTTTAGGATACCTTATATACTGCATGATCACCACATGTGCTAAAACATCTCGCTGGAAGTTTTATGTACTGTTTTACCAAAATGATACATTGTATAGCTGAAATTAACCTAAGATCTGTAGACTGGCCGGCTTATGGTGTTGATGAGACAAATTAGAATAATGAAAAGGAACAGAATTTGTGATTCGATATTGTTTAGAGAGTGACGAAGAATATGCTGAGATGAAGTGGATAGGTGTGAAGGGTAAATAATGGCATTATATTGGATTTGGATACAGCCGAACCTTCAATTCCTGGGAAAAAACACGTACGCCCTAATGGGATGGAATTTAACATTACGCGGAGAATTAATTCCACACACACTCATGACTCATCGTCATCATAATTGGATTATTATTAAACTGTTTGGCCTACAATACGATGACACAACATCTAAAACTATTGAAAAGAAGGCAGTTTTATTTTACAACTTGCAGGTAATTGTTGGCAAAAAAAAAAAAAAAAGCTTAAAGGTAAATTATCTTAAACTAAGATAACAAATACTTCTTGTGTTCATTAATACAATAACTAGTTGACTTTTTTTTTATGAAAACATTTAGAAAGCTAATTTAGCCACTTATTCATAATATTATTTATGATTATTATATTATATACTAGTTTATAAGTCAAATGAAGTAAATTATATGGCTAAAATACACTTTTAGTCCTTTATGTATGTATTAAGTTTTATTTTAGTCATTTATATTTGGAAAGTATATTTTTAGTCATTTTTAGCTAATACCGTTAGTTTCATTTAATGAAAAATGCTGACTCCTCAAATCTAAAAAGTGATTTTATAATTAATGTGCCTGAAAATGATAAATTTTTAAAATATAAGAATGGTTACACTAAAAAATTTAAATTTAAGCATTTTTATCCATGTTTTATTATAGAATCACTTTTTTAAATTTGACGAGTCAGCATTTTCCGCTAAATGAAATTAATGGTGTTAACCAAAAAGGGTTAAAAATGTAATTTTCAAAAATAAATGATTAAAATAAAATTTAGTGCAAATATAAAAGACTAAAAGTATATATTAGCTTAATAATTAGAGACGGATGCAATATCATACATGTATTTTAAATTTCATGTGTTAGGATTAAGATTTTATGATCTCGATGCTAACCATTTATTTTTCGCTTTATACAAACTTTGAAGATAGACTATAAGCCATAAGCATTAGTACGTGCTCGTCCATATATATCTAATATTGGAACTTAAAAAGTGAAAAATACCCCCTCACCTAGCTATTTGTTTTTAGCAAATTACTCGTGTTAAAAAAAAAATGTAACTCTTCATAGTGGAATTATTTTATGGAATTCTTCAACGTCATGTTATTTTTTTTTCCATTATACCGCACTCTTTGAAAAAATACATTCAGTATTACTGAAAACCAGTAAAAACCCTATTAAAATGACCCCCCCAAAAAAAAAAACACCTTGCGCCACATGACAGGGGACAGGAACAAGAGGAGGCATTTGTTATTCAATGCATGTGCGGTATTTGTTATCCCCACCATTCATAGAAGAAGGTTAAATTACAGAAAACCTCCCTGAACTTTGGGTCATTTGCATATAACTTCCCTGACCTTTGATAGTTTAAATTAAACACCCCTAACGTTTCATAGTTTGACTCCTAACTCCCCTGCCGTTTAAAATTACCGTTAAAGTTAACGGTTTTTGTAATTTACCCTTTTTGACGTCATTGTATTATATACCATGTCATTCTAAAAATAATTAGTGACAACTGACATATAATTTTAAGTATTTTAAAATATAAAATATTTAACAGAAAGGGTTTAAAAATTAAAATATTTTCTTGACTATACACTTTATAAATAGAATGTCTTGAAAATAAAAGTACTTAAAATGAATGCAAAGTATTTATTTGATTATGTCTTTTTTTAAAATGAAAAATTATAATATACTTACTATTATTTATATTAAATGAAAAGACTTATTTTTAATGACATATTATACAAAACAAAATGTGAAAAAATTGGATAAGAAAAAAACCGTTAACTTTAACGATAATTTTAACAGTAGGGGAGTTAGGAATCAAAATATGAAATGTTAGGGGTGCTTAATTTATATTATCAAAGGTCAGGGAGGTTATGTGCAACCGACCTGAAGTTCAGGGGGGTTTTCTATAATTTAGCCTTCATAGAATTAGAATTACCACAAATCCTAAGAGACACTCTCTCTTGTCGTCGTTACAAGACACATCCTCAATTTAAGTATTTTGTTGGTACCCAAATATAAGTCACAAACAGCTCAATTAACTGTTTTTTTTTTTCATTTCACCCTTATAATTGAATGTGGTTTAAAGTTAATTATAAAAATTTATCAAGTTAGGGTTAATTTTATAACTCAGTAGTTATCTGCTTATTCATTGATATATAAGTTGAAAATACTTAATAGGGCAGTTAAAAAGAAAGAAAATACTTAATAGGGGAGCACTTATCTAAATATAATCGGGTCGGGGCCTACATATAGAATATTAAGACCATTATAGAGAGGAGATTGTGGTTTTTGAAATGCACAAAAATAGAGAAATCATTCAGGTCACTTAAAACCTGCTAAAACAGGATTGAGATGCATTTTTGGTTGTTATATCTTGTGAGGAGAACAATAAAACGAATTTCATGGTCAAAAAGATTGGTTTTCTCTGCAAAAACTGCCAAATTATTATATTGCCGAGAATGACACTACTTAAAAGTTTTTCCTATCGTACCATACTCTCTGCATCTTCTTCCATCATTATAGTTTGCTATAAAATAGGAGGGAGGTTGTGAGATATTTTATTGATTTGGACCGAGTCAGAGTGATGAAGAACAACAACGATAAGGGTGCCCGCTTTGGTATTCCTTCAATTCCACATGCGACAACGTCACGCTACTAGCAGATAACCTGTGAGGGGCCATATATAGCTAGTGTTTCAATGAAAATGGCGTTTCTTAATAACATCGCTTTTTGTATTACTTATTATTACAGTCTTAAATATTAAATCAAATTTATTTTTTACAGAAATTAAAGATATAAAATAAATAATTTTAAATAATTTTATTTTCATTTTATTTCAAACTGATTTACCTTACTTATAAAGTTGTATAATATAATTACACATAATATATATTAATATCTAGTGATCCATTTTGCTTCCTAAATTTTCATTAAAAACCAATTTGATCCTATATTTACTATATTTAGTAGCGAAGTATTAATTTTTCTAAATGGATAACAATAATAATCAACGAAGACTAGCTTCTGTTTCGAGTCTTTGGTCATTCTTGGATTGCATATTGGGAAGCCGTACGATGCGATTGAGACTTGGATTGCGACAATATGTCTATATGTGAAATTCATACTCAATGGATAAAAACGAAAAACGACTTAGCCTTTTTTTTTCCTGCTTGGTTGCTGTATTTTTCAAGCGGTATTTAAGAGTGATCTGACTTTTTTTTTTTTTATAAATATTGTGATATTTTCTAAATTACAGAGAAAATGATTTATTTTTTCAACCATTTAAAGTTCTAAATAATGTATATCTCCGCTGCAGGGGAATCAAGACAAGACATTCTTGAATGGATATTATATGTACAGCCACGTAAACATAATTTGACAGCTAAAATATTCCCCTCCCCTCCTTGCCTTTTTAATTTCTTAAAGACAATAGACTTTTCTACCCGAAATTATATACTATCCATTATTCCACGCGTTGCCTTTCTGGTGATAATATGGATTTCTTTTCCTTCTGGTTTGTGTATTCATTTTATTCCGTTTACACCAGACGAGGGGGAAAACCATAAAAATGAAACCAAAATTTGGTTATACACCATAACATATTTTAATTACATATTACATGATAATTTTCACTGTCAATCTGCTAAACTGTTGAATTATCTTTAAAATAATCCAAAAATGAAGTAAGGTCTGGAGCGAAAAACTCCAAAACAAATAGTCATACTCCAATATTCAGAGACTAGTTAATGCTTCAACATAATCTAAATCAATCACTAGTGCCGGGTAAAAAATAGTCACACTCAAGAAAAATAATCTGGAATGCAACTTCCATGGTCTACAGAAATGGCAGGTTATTAAATATTATCAACAACAGCGTGAGGAAATCCCATCTCGAAATTCCTAGGATCGCTTTATCACCAACAAAATGATAAGGATTGCTTGCGATAAATTAAAAAGGTGAAAGTACGGGGATCTAGGTGAAATGCCAATCCAAACAAAATCACACGGTTCAAAGTTCAAACCAAGTCAGGCTATACATTTGTCAATAAAGACCCACCCAATAAAAATACAGAAAAAAATAAACACAGTTTGTCAATTTAAGATTGGGGAAATACATTTGTGAGTACCTATAATTTTCTTTGATTTTGATTTTGATTTTAGTATCTATGTGTATTTTTATCATAATTGAATGCTTTAATTTTAATTTTTAAACATCATTAACTTCTATATAAAGGCTAGACATGGTAATAGAATAAAAATAGATGAGCTAATAATGGTAATTGAGTAAAATTAATGGTTTAATTAGGAGATTAAAAACTACAGGTACCAAAATAAAAATTGAATAAAATTATATGTACCATCAAACGGGTTTTCCCTTTAAGATTTTATCGTGCCACAGTTTTAACTCGATAACTGTATTTTGGGGTAAATATAATTTTTATTCCTCAAATTTAACCTTGTATTGATTTTAATCTTTCAAATTTTAAACACGAGATTTTGGTACTAATATAAGCAAAATGATCTGAATTTTTATTCAATTATACAGAGAGATGACCCTTTAAATGGATTGAAATTTGAAGGACTAAAACCTCTCAATTAAAATTTAAATGATAGCAATTTTGAGGAATCATGATATTAACCCTTTTTTTTAAACCCATGTCTATTGTCTTATCTCCTAATAATGGTCCTATCCAAAACTCAGAGACTGCAGCCTATAATCTGTATATCCTTTAATCACAACCGTATAATTTACATTATCCCTAATTATCAATGGAATTTCTACACTCCAGAGTCTACACCTTATTTTTTCTCCTCCCCTATATTGAGCTATTCTATATTTTCCCCTTTTTAGGAGAAACTTGTAATCTTATATGAGCGCTCAAATTTTAATTTTCTATTTCCCTCTCCATTGTCTTTTTTTTTTTTTTTTTTAAAGATTGTTTAATCATCGATACAACCTACACAGGTATGAAGCATCCCGGCACTGCTCTGTACTTAAATACCCCACGTCCGCCAATTTTCGGAAGAAGTATTCAGTGGAGGAGCGAAAAAAAAACCCCAAACGGCTATAATTGGCGTTACAAAGTTAGAGAATCCAGACAGATAGTATTGTAATAACATATAGGATTAGTAGTCGCTCATCTTTCGCCCTTAAAGATCGTAGCTTCGTAGGGTTCGACCCCCTATTTCCCCAGATTTTCACTGCAAATTTAGCCTCTTGGTTTCAAGGGGTTTTTGCTGGGCTGACTGTGTTTTCCCCCTACAGTTAGCCGGATTCTTCTGTGAGGAAGATCTCGTTTTTTTTTTTTTTGGGGTTTTCTCAGGGAACTCCACCATGTCTGATGGGTATTCTAATTCGAAGAAGACTGATGATATCTGCGAAGATGTTTGTGGTCAGGTTTGTATGAACTTCCTTTATCAGTTTTTTCTTTATCTATTTTCTGTTTATTCTCTCCCAACTCTCTTGAAATTTCGGGTTTCTTGATGGTATTTCGTCTATGGCCGTCGTCTTTTAGTTTCTCTCGTCAATGTGTAATGGGAGCTTGAAGTTTCTTGGGTTCAATCTATCCCAAATTTTAACTGTGTTCTGTCATTACGTTCAGTTCGTTTCACAATCCTACTTCATATTGGTTTTTCATTTCCTTTTCGGTGATCTTTCACTCGATTTGGAAGGAAATAATCTATCTCTTCTTCTTTCTCTGTTTTCCCCGCAATATGTATCTCGGAATGGAAAACATTGATTAATCCGTTCTGTTATGCGCTTTTGAACTTCTTGTTGATGGATTGACGCTTTTATTGACTGTCTCCCCCACCCTCTTTTTTCTAAATCTTGCACGTACTCCTTTAGATGCGTATTTTTTTTTCTGGGTTTTGAGTTTTGATTCTTAGTGATGTGAAGAGGAGGTGTTGCGCAAGCATTTCAGTCATGGATTATAGTTCTGAATGCTCTGGGGAAAAAAGTAGTTGTTTGTTCTGCGCAATTATGGTAGTTGTGAATTGTGTTTCTCTGCTATGTGTGTGTGTACCATTTAGAATTTCGTTTTCTGACTTCCTCTCAAAACATATTTTAATGAAGGTTGTGGAATCGTTCCACGTTGTGGCTTTTGAAATTTGGATAGTGTCATCTCTGATTGTTGTTGCATAATGCATTTTGCTTACTTAAGCATGTGAAGTGAAATATTTTATTTCTGAGATTCCATATAGCTTAGAAAGTTTTATGTTTGCTACACAACAGGGTCCACGTGTAGTGTTGAGCATGTCAAGACTAAGGTGTATCTTGAGAGGGTTACATCTCAATGTCTTGCTGTTTTTGTTCATGCTCGTTCCAGCCGGCATCTTCGTTCTCTATCTTCATGGACAGAAAATTACATACTTTCTGAGGCCACTCTGGGAATCTCCTCCAAAGCCCTTCCATGAAATTCCTCACTATTATCAGGAGAATGTGTCAATGGAGACACTTTGCAGACTTCATGGTTGGGGAATTCGTGAATCGCCAAGACGAGTCTTTGATGCTGTTTTGTTCAGTAATGAAGTTGACATCCTTACCATTCGTTGGCAAGAAATGAGTCCGCATGTGACGCAGTTTGTCCTTCTTGAATCAAACTCAACATTCACAGGGTTGCCCAAACCGTTGGTTTTTGCTGCCAACAGGAAGAAATTTGGTTTTGCTGAGTCCCGACTTACATACGGGGTAATTGGAGGGAGATTTAAGAAAAGAGAAAATCCTTTTGTTGAAGAAGCATATCAAAGGGTAGCCCTGGACCAGCTTCTGAGGATATCAGGCATAGGAGATGATGATCTCTTGATCATGTCTGATGTTGACGAGATTCCTAGCGCCCACACGATCAATCTCTTGAGGTGGTGTGATGACATACCACAAATTCTTCATCTCCAATTGAGGAATTACTTGTACTCTTTTGAGTTCTATCTAGACAACAAAAGCTGGAGAGCATCGGTCCATCGATACCAGAGGAGTAAGACTAGGTATGCACACTTTAGACAGTCTGAAGTCTTATTGTCAGATGCTGGCTGGCATTGTAGCTTTTGTTTCCGCCATATCAATGAATTCATATTCAAGATGAAAGCTTATAGTCATTATGATCGTGTGAGGTTCCCTCATTACCTGAACCCCGACCGGATTCAGGATGTGATATGCAAAGGGGCTGACCTATTTGACATGCTTCCTGAGGAGTATACGTTTAAGGAAATTATCGGGAAGATGGGGCCGATTCCTCATTCTTTATCAGCAGTACATCTTCCGGCATATTTGTTGGAAAATGCACCTAATTACAAGTATTTGTTGCCTGGTAATTGCAGAAGAGAAAGTGGCTGAGAATGAAACATTGCGATGTTTCCTTTCAGATTGGTGATTGATGGTGTATTCGCCAAGAGCACATCTCTACTTAATGATAATGTTCATTGCTTTGACTTTAGGTTCGTTCTTTAGAGATGGATTGGGAAGGAGTTCCAGAATTTCAACAGGAAGCTTTGTATTCATTTGAGCTTTTTCAGTTGAGAGGAGAATGTTATGACTTATGACAAATAGCATACAGCTTTTGACAGGCCTTTGTATCGCCCCTTTAATGGTAGCGTTTGATTTTCCCAATGTTTTGTCATGGGAATCTGTATTTCTTGGCCTGTAATACATGTATTTTGTTATTTAGTGACTCATCTGCTGACCTGCTTTTGCACTTCATTTTGATCAGCAAGTTCATGTCTCCTCATCTCTCACACTGACCATTTTGTACTTTTTAAGCTGCAAATAATGCAAA
Organism: Mimosa bimucronata; assembly: GCA_037074515.1. Taxonomy (NCBI): domain Eukaryota; kingdom Viridiplantae; phylum Streptophyta; class Magnoliopsida; order Fabales; family Fabaceae; genus Mimosa; species Mimosa bimucronata. The sequence continues at coordinate 5,650,477 of CM073437.1, forward strand.
ATTCATATATTTTTCAACAAAATAAATATTTCCATCATGTAGTTGAGTTTTGGAGCATTCAATAATTGGGGGTTTGAACTTGTATAACAACATGGCGAACCACCAATAGTCGAATCTTTATTAGGAGATATGTCTACATATAGTGTTTTTAACATGTGCATATTTTTATCCATAAATAAATTCTCGTGAACTTAGCCATAAATGGAGTCAGTGAGTGGTATCCTAGTGGAGTTTCACTTGGGTAGATGTTTTTCCATGGCTATTATGACTTTTCAAAGATTTGGAGAGATCATGGGGGTCGTGTCCATTTCAATGGCACTGATTGTGGCTTGGCATGAGCCATTCTCTGCGTTGAGGATTAATTTAATTAATTGATGATGGTCCCCACCACCCCCACAATAAAAAGACCGTACCTCTTTAAATCCTCACCAAGTCATCCTTCAACCTCCACTTCATTGTGCCTTAGACTATTAAATGTTATCGTATTTATTGTGTTATTTAGAGCCCGTCATTTTCCTCACTCTTTTTCAGTAATTGGTGATTGCAACAGTATTTATTGAGAGGCGTTTTCATTTTCAGTTTATCCTGTCCTAGACGGAACACTCTTATGCTTTAATTGGCGTTTGTGTCAATTTTGAATCTGGGGTGTCCGTAGTCATCTTTCTCTCTACCTACTCTGAGCAATTACTACGGTGAAAGCCAAATACAGACCACAGTATATAGAAAAGGGATTAAGCATTTAAGCTACCCATTCTATGATTATGTCTATATTAATAATCACATCTAAATATCTCACAATAATCAAAAGGATGGTTGATCTGTTAACTTTATTTGAATATGAAATATTTTTCTAAAATTTCTCACATTTAAAAATATGGGCAAACACTACATTAGACTAAAAGCAGTCTTTTTTGGTAAATTGTATTAAGCGTGACATTTAAAAAAATTCATTAATAACTTCTAAAAGGATATGTGATAAAATTTTAAAATATATCTTATGTTTAGGACCTGACAAAGGATTTTGAGTTGTTATTCTTTTTAAATAACACCTTACAGCGATCCAATATGGTTATTACTCGGGAACTTTTATTTGGTACTTTAGAAACTGCGTGAAGCAATTTTAGCACTAGAATTTCATGTTTTACACATAATTTTAAATCTGAAATAACTGACACGTGTGTGGATGCCTTTTTTCCCGCGAGTAATTTCTCTGGTCACCACAAGATCTTTGGAACTTCTTCCTAACTTGATTCCACGAGGAAGCTTGAGGAATCAATGCAGTATTAATAGGCAACACTCGGATCACCAAAACCCACTTTTAGTTGTGGAAAGGCTCACATACATGTGTGTTTGTGGTAGTTGAACTCACTGGATTGTTCCATATTCATCTTCGAAAATAAAGAAGAGAGAATCTATAGGTATGCCACGTGTTTTGAAGAAACTATTGCACCCTCCTGATGACATTGAAGATAAAATAAACTGACACGCGAATCTGGATGAGTGGGTGCCTGAGCGTTGAAGAAGCTGAGCTAGATTAACTAAACGTCCCCACAACATAAGGCCTTTTGAATTTGACCCTATAAGTAAGGGAATATAATTATAAATATTTTGTGATCATACATGTAAGTTACACTGTTCACAGGTCGGCGACCAATTGACGTGAAAGATCAAAGAAGCGTAGTAGAAGAGTGTGACGTGTCGTCTGATGCCTGGGAAAGAGATTGAGATCCAGTGAGACAATGACCTTCAAATTCACTGAATCATGTATTGTTTCAGGTTTAACGTTAAATGATCAAATAAAATTCTCAAGTCTCTCTCCGCCTCAACAATTCTTCGAGCTCTTTTCTTTTCATTCAATCAAGTTAATTATTTTTAATACATTTATTTTAAAATTGATGCTGCAGTGTCAAATACGATTCTTCTTTTCGAAACATTGATTTAAATATTTATTGACAAGTGATTTCACTTTTTCTAAATTAGATGTGTACTTAGGTGTTAATGGCTTTGAGATCACAGCTAATCTCAAACTAACACTTTTCAGTTTTCACTAATAGAGCATATCCAAATAAAAAGTTTTCACTTTGGCCAAAAAAAAATGTTTTCACTAATAGAGGCGCTTTTAAGTCCTTGGATTACAATATTAACCATTATTGATACTTCCTCTGTTCCATATTATAAGAGGTTATCAACTATTTTATGCAAATCAAAGAAATATAGTGGAGTTATATATTATAGAGTAAAATTAATGTGCTTTTCTAATGTTATTCTTATATAATTTATCATACATGCACACTTTCTCCTCATTACATTTCATATGTAAGAAAAAAAAATAGAAATCAAATATTTATTGTTTTAACTTTTTTATGTCACCTCTTATAATGTAAAAAAAAAAAAAAAAAAATCTCATGTTACTTCGTATATATTGGGGGAAGTATTTCCTTTTAAAGTTGACTGACAAGGCAGGTCTCCTCCTTAAGGCTCCATTGGGCTAATCCATTAGGGCCTGTTAAGATTTTAGATATGAAATATGGACACATACATTTGGGTATTTGGGCTTCAAACCTGCAGATTTTGACACAGAATTCAACTAACTGCCACTAGCCTGCCACAGGGCCACACTCATTCTGCCCCCGTTGACTCTCTTTTGCCACGTGTTTTCAAAAAAAATATCAATATCACCCCATATTTATTGATTTAATCACTATTAATTACTCCCTCCGGTCCTAATTATAAGACCACTTTGACTTTTTTGACTTTTTTTTTCAATCCAAAAATAAAGTAGTTTCAGTCCCAAAAATAATCTTTTTTCCTCAAAACTAATTTATTCTACTTATAAACTAACCTATAATCTAATTTCATGACATATGATATAATTTAGTGGTCTAATTTGCTTCCTTAACTTTCACAAAAAAAAGTCAAAGTGGTCTTATGTTTAGGATCGGAGGGAGTATAATTGTAGAACAACTCTAAAACTTGTTTGGTACAACTTATGAAATCATAGTTTAAAATCTAAACATAACTTACAAAACCTAAGTTTGGACTTCAAACCATAATTTCATAAGTTGTACCAAACATACTCTAAATATTATAAAGTTATAAGCATTTTTCATCTCCACATGAATATGGTATTTAAGATGAAAAATCTAAATTCTGTGACAAGAGGTGAAAAATCTAAACGTGAGTGATTAATTTGTTTTTGCTGGAGTTTAAACGACAGAGACAAAGTAGAGAAAATATAAGAAGAGAGGAGAAGAAAAAACTGAGGAAAAGAAGAGGAGGGTATTAGAGTTGTTTCACACATATTTTCAAATATAAAATTGAGTAAGTGACTCAGTCAAATATTTGTTAAATTTACCAATCCAACAACAACAACAATAACAATAAAGCCTTATCTCATTAGGTGGGGTCAGCTACATGGATCACACGATGCCATTGTGTTCTATCAATAGCCATGTTTTGTGATAAATTATTGACCAAAAGATCTCTTTGAATAATCTCGTTAAGAGTTCTCTTTACTCTCTCTCTTTCTCTTTATACATAATTTTATACAATAAATTAGATTTATATGGGATTTTCCCTTATTTATAGAGTATTAATTATACATTTTTCAATGGGTTGCAGGACAAGGTTGACTATTCCTTTTTATAGAATAATTCAGGATAAACTAATTTGAATGTTCAAGATAAATTTAAGAATTAAGCTATAATTCTAATGACACTTAACACAATTGAGTTCTAAGTAAAAATCCTCCCTATAACTGTAAAAACAATAAAAACAATTAAATACCAATCCTTCTTTGGTCTCCGCACTGCAAAGCCTCTCCACTTCCTCTCCAATTAGTATTTCAATCATTAGATTTGCTTTCAATGGTAGATAATACTCCTTCCATCCCTAAATATAGGACTTATTTGAGGACGTGAATTTTTTTTTTGGTAAATTTTGAGGAGGTGAATTTATTTCTAAATATAAGATATCTTTATATTTTTTTATCATATCTTCCTTAAATTATCTCTATTAATAATCCTTAATAATAAACAAGGAAAAGAGGGAGGGTAGGAATAAATGAATGTGGTTAGTGTGTTTTGGTATTATCATATGATTTTAACTAACTTAATTAACATCCTTAATCTAATCAAATTGGATAAATAGGTCTTATCTTTCAGAATGAAGGGAGTAATATTTTAACATTATAGACCATCGAAAGTAAATCTAATGGTAGAAGTATATATATATTTTGAGTAAATCAGTGGTGGAAATACTAATTGAAGAGAAAGTACAATGAAAACGTCGCTAATTCCGAACCAGTATCTTATCATTTTTCCAAATTAAGAACAAAAATCCTATCAGTTAACACCCTTGTTTTTAAATATAGGATTTAGTTACTATTTGGAATATCCTAACAAAATTAAATAAGCAACTTATTTGATTTATAAGATTAGTAATTTAGTATGATGTTTTGATCTGAAGATTTTCTCTCTCTTATTCTCATAAATCAAATTGGATGAGATCGTCTCACTACAATATATATAAAGCTAAAAGCAGATCCAATCGCCACGTTGTATACTCAGCTAAAATGGAGCGTCAAGGTGAAGATGCAGCATCTGCTACCAATGCCACCGTTCAACACAAGGCGTATGCGAGGGTGGGTTTTCTGGGAAACCCAAGCGATGTCTATTATGGCAAAACCATTTCCTTTAGTATCGCCAACTTCTGGGCCTCCGTCAAGTTGAAGCCTTCCGATGAACTCGTCATCACTCCTCATCCCACTCACGATCTCGTCCACTTCAGATCTATCCATCACCTGGTACCCTATTTTCCTCCCTTCAATTTATTGCCATTGGATTAACGACATTGCTTTCGATATCTGCCTGAATTCAATCTAATTGGGACAAATTGCATGGCGAATTCACTGGGGAGTCGACTTTTGACATTCTGCTTTCAATGCTCCTTTTTTAAAAAACAGAAGGCGCTGTTTTTGTAATTGAGACCTCATTTGTGAATTTAGTACTAGAGTTATTGATGAATTATTATATCTTTTGCTGGGCCGATCAATTATCAAGATACTTCGTCATTGGATGGGGGAAAAACGAATGTAAATCAGTGAATAGTCATATTCCAGTAGGATCTAAAAATTTATACTCCCTCGGTCCTAAATATAAGACCAGTTTGACTTTTTTTTTCTGAAAGTTAAGGAAGCAAATTAGACCACTAAATTATAACATATGTCACATAAAATTAGATTATAGGTTAGTTTATAGGTAGAATAAATTAGTTTTGAGAAAAAAAGATTTTTTTGGAATGAAACTACTTTTTTTTGGACCGGAAAAAAAGTCAAAAAAGTCAAAGTGGTCTTATAATTAGGACCGGAGGGAGTATTAGATAAGGGGATGTAAAAAAAAAAAAAAATTCCGTTGATCTTATAAAGGTCATTATCTATATATTGAAATGCATTCATCAGCTATTCTCATGATCGAGGAAAGCCATACGAGTTTGTGGTTTGATCAGTAGTTACTGTTTACTTTTTGAGATTGTTATAAATGCTTTGTGTCATGCAATCTATCATGAATTTATGGGCATTCCAATACGCCATGCTTCCTTTATGATGTTCAGGTGAATAGATTAAACAGTGAGGGCTTTTATGGAGGTGTACGATTGCTTATGGCAATTTGTAAAGTGTTCTACAATTATTGTAAAGACAACAACATAGATCTTCATGGAGGAAATTTTACTCTGTCATATGACACTAATATCCCTCGCCAGGTAAAACTTCTAAGTTCAAACAAATCGGGCTATAAATTTCATACGACATGATTTAGTACTTCATTTACTTCCACAATGTTCTCTCCTTGCTCATTTTATGATTGGTTATTTTTATCTATCCTCCCTTAATTCTCAGTTGACATGCATATCATCTTAGAACAGAAGCACGCTGTGTTATTGCACGATCTAAATGATAAAATGATATACGAAGTGTAGAATGCTGAACCTGTGCTTATATTTTGAATGCATTGAAACAGCTGAAACAACTATAGGGGTTAAAACAAGTAAAATGACCATAGGGACTAAAATGAAACACTCACAGGTGGAACTAATAGCCTTATGGAAAGGGTGATGTGAACCTACTTTGAACTTTGAGGAGAATATTGAACCAACACAGATTTTTGGGACTACATTGAAACTTGAGTAAGGCTTCAGGGATAAAAAGTAACCTTTTTCCAAACTCATGCTTTGTCATGTTCATACATGCTGAGTCCATTTGATGTCTGATACTTGAGGACAAAAGTTTGAAATTGTTTATTTTTCTGATTTCATGGTTACTGCAAAATTATTGTGCTAAAAGGCCAAAGAGGCCCATGATGACATCTTTATCATTTCATTTTTTATTACTGTTACTCTTGTTATTAGGCAAGTCCTTTTATTGCGTTATTATTTTCCTGTTGATGTGTCTGGCTCAAATCCTATAGTTGACATTTCAGGCGGGACTGTCAGGCTCTAGTGCAATTGTATGTGCTGCTTTAAACTGCTTACTTGATTTCTACAAAGTCAGGCATCTAATCAAGGTGGAGATGAGGCCTAGCCTTATCCTTAGTGCAGAGAATGAGCTTGGAATAGTTGCCGGTCTCCAGGATCGGGTTGCACAAGTTTATGAGGGCCTAGTTTACATGGTACATTGTTCAAGTTTGATATAAATCATTCATTTCATGTGAATGCTATATACCTATTAATTGTGTGACTTTGTCTGCTTTTGCAGGATTTCAGCAAGGAAAACATGGATAATCTGGGGCATGGAGTTTATACACCCATGGATATAAGTCTTCTCCCACCTTTGTATCTCATCTATGCTGAGAACCCTAGTGATTCAGGGAAGGTTAGCATCTCAGAAAAGCTTAATCTTTATCATTATTATATGCCCTCTGGCCCATGGTTGTAGAGCAATGTCGTTTGATCTTATCTGATTTATGTTGACTCCCTTATTTGAAGTGGTCATCCACATCTACTAACAGCTTGTTTGGCTGGACTACTTATGAAGAAATAAGTCCTTATTTTGTTGAAAAAGGACTTAAAGTGAGAAAAAAGAAATCTGCTATGTTTGGCTGGACTTGTAGATAATAAGGACTTATGACTTATAAGTCAAAATAAGTATAAGTTCTTTTTTTCAACTTATGACTTATGACTTATAAGTTACTTACGGAGGTGGACCCCACAATTCTAACTTATTTTACACATCCAATCACAATTAACCCAAACATAAATCACTTTTCCAAAAGTCCATCCAAACATACATCTCATTACACAATATGACTTATGACTTATAAGTTATATTTTTAACAGCCCATCCAAACATAAATCTCATTACACAATCTGACTTATTTTCAGTTTGACTTATATATGAGTCACTTTTCTAGAAGTCCATCCAAACACACCCTAAAGAGTTTTAGCCTACTATAACCTGTAGGTTCACAGTAAAGTACGGCAGAGATGGCTTGAAGGGGACAAGTTCATCATATCTTCAATGCTGGAAGTTGCAAATATAGCAAAAGAAGGAAAAACAACATTAGAAAATAAAGATTATTCTAAACTTGTTGCCCTCATGAACAAAAATTTTGACCTTCGAAGGTAATGGTTGTTTTGTTTTGACGCCCAACCAATTAAATTCTGTTGTTTTTGTTATGGTTGTTTTTTTTTCAGTCTCTTCATTATATGCATCTGGTTTGTCTAACTGATGTCGCTTCTCACTAAACGATGACTTCTGCCCTGGAATATCCAGTTGGTGGAAGATATATCAGAAACAGCGTGAATCTTGTATTAGAGCTTTTCGAATTATGATCTATGAATTGTGTATACTGATATACCCTAACAAATGAAAGGCATAGTATTATCTCAACAATGATCTCTTAGATCTTGGTCGATTTCCTTTTGGAGCTCGTACAGGCTTTTGCCTCTCCTATTGTATTAAAAAAAGGCTTAGTATTTAACTATATTGCTGGATGTTGCACAGATCAATGTTTGGAGATGATGCCCTTGGTGATTTGAATATAAAAATGGTAGAGGTTGCAAGAAAGATTGGAGCTGCTTCTAAATTTACAGGCAGTGGGGGAGCCGTGGTTGCATTTTGTCCCAATGGTGTTTTTCAAGCAAAGCTTCTGGAAGAAGAATGTAGAAAGGCTGGATTTGTATTACAACCTATACAGCTTGTCCCTTCTCGTCTTAATGAACTTGAAGAATATGATGCTCGCAACAAGAATTGATCAGACGTCAATTATGTGCTATTATACCAGGATTTTGATGAAAAGGAAAAGCAGTTACCGGATTTCACGGTTGTTTGTTGATTATTTGATTGATAAATTAGCCAAGTTGAAGAAAATGGGTGTTACAGTTTACATATAATGAAGAGCCTGTACATTACTAATGTGGTAAATATATATTCCCTCATGACAGATCCCCTTTCACCTGATGATTGCAAGTTTGCAACATCTATTTTACTTTTCAATAACTTTAATCCCAGTATAGAATAATTCGACAGAGAAGAATATTGAAGCAAAATTTATTATATTCATCATGTCAAGTTTTTCAACTACATTTGTCTTATTTTTAAACATTTTCATTTACTATAAATTAATAGGAAAAAATAGGACACATTCCCATATTTCATTGAAAGATTTGACATAGTGGATATAATTAAATTGATGTAAGCATAATCCTTCAACAAAAATTAATATTAGAGAACTGTGACAGCCAGCTAACAATTGTACAAATTCTCAAACTAGGAAAAAAGTCTCCCCCACCCCACCTCATTTGCGAGCTGATCCGCTCCTACATAATCTCGGATAAGAACAAAATACAGCACCTATAATAATCAATACAATTATAGATTCCGTTGTTTCACAAAGAGGAAAAAAATCATAGATTCATAAAAAAAAACTACATAATCAATATACAATCAGAATCCAAACTCGTGCTTCATTGGAGACGTTGGAGGGGCTCTCTTCCACCCTTTTCAGAAAGTAACTGTCCTCCCATTTTAATTCTCTAGATAGCCAGTACTTCAGTGCCCTTAAATAAACTCAAACTACAATATTTACCAATTTGCCGTAAAGGCGACCTTACAAAAATATTCATCTCAGAGCATTCAAATTAATGAAATCAAGGGCCATCCTTACTGAGGAAGACCATCCTCTCACTTTGCCATTCCTTACCAAGAGAATAATGCACAGACGAAACCCATCTAATCATCACATAGAAATTGCATGAGCTCATTCGGTGAGGCCCAGATCGGAAGATCAAACAACGACTGATTGAGCTGCTGCTCTTGTTTATGGCACATTGCTTCTGCTACGTCACATAAATTTGAAACGTCATGAATAACTGCTTCCTGGGCTTCAACCTGGATGGTTCAAAGATAAGTGTTACGGAACGATAAGCTTTATGCAATTAACAATGCCAACAATATGCAGAGGTTGAGGCTGTTTCCAGGTTGTATAGCTAAAAAGACCAATCAAATATGGGTTACACCACGCGGTAGCTAATCATCTAATCTAGTACCTTAATTGGGAACTTCTCAGTTTCTTAGATTCAGAAGAACAAAGTCACGCAGCTATCTTGAGAAACAGTTCATTCCTACTAGTAGATTTAAAAACATGAGAAAAGGCACAATCCTATATTCCAAGAATTTAACAGTAAATCAACAGTGGTAAAGATAATTAGCCCAGTAAAACTGCAGCAATGAAAGAATAGAACTTTGGAACAGTTAGACCTTCAGTTTCAGCATATGATTCAAAGAGTTAAGAAAATTTCATCAGCTAGAAACGCTTATTCTCTAGGCCAGTAGGAAATGCGAATGAAGAAGCCTTGTATGATCACATAAAAGAATTGAATAATCGACCTTCAACTTCAAGGCCGCATAGTTCAGCAACTTCATAAGCTTATGACATTGTATTTCATCAAATGAGAAGAGAGGAAAAAAGAAAGAAAGAAAGAAAACCCTAATTCCCAATTCGCCTTCCAGCGAATACAATTAAAAAACCCAATAAAGCTAAAATCATACAGAAACTGTAAAAGAGATTCCTTCCAATTACCTGCAAGAGAAGCTCATCGACCAGAGATCCACCGACAGAAGCCTTCCCCTTCGTCATCGGCGAAGGGGAAGCAAGATGCGACGTTTGCTCCGGGGCCTCTTCTTGTTCTTGGCGTATCCGATTGGCTCGCTCCTCCATTTGACGCAAACTGGAGGATAAAAGATCCCACTGTTGGATCTCTCTCTGGTACTTATCTTTAAGCTTTAACAACGTCCGTCTCTTGCGCTCTCTCCGTTGCTGCAACGCTGCCAAGTGATCCACGTCCTCCGTCGTGGACGAAGCCTGAGCCGCCGTGACGGCGACGTTAGGGTTGAGGCGTCGCTTCTTGCGCTTGTAGACGAAGCCATCGTCGTCGCAGAGTTCCCAGTCGTCGTCTTCCCCAGAAGGTGTCGCCGAATCCATGGTGGTAATAGGCGGAAAATTAAGTAATGGGATTCGAAACCAAAAAAGTTTGGCGGCACAAGAGCAGAATGGGAGTGAGAGAGAGAAAAAAATTCAAATCTGGGATTTTGGAGAGCGCGGGCGCGCTTTCGTTTTCGTTTTCGTCGCTCGCTTTCGATTTTGAGTTCTGTGTCTCGGCTTGTAGATTAGTAGTGAGGGCCTTTTGTTTGGTTAGTTAATTCTTTTTGGTTCTAACTTTATTATCCTCTCGAGTCTCGGCTGTGAATTCCTTTTCCAATGGTTGGGGTACCTGGGCCCAGCTTTATTTATTTCATTTTTGCCCCAATGGACTTACTTATTTCGGAAGAAAGCACAATACTCTTTTTTTTTTTTTTAACTCCTACCCGTTTTAAACCCTCATCTGCCCCACACCATAACCCTAAACTTTTTGCATGTTTGGATTAGAGTGTAAACAACAGTTAGAGAATAAATTTTGATGATAATAGATAGATAGATAGATAGATAGATTTGGTGTGAAAATGACTTTTAATGAAAATAGAGTATTTAAATTATTATTATGATAATGACTTGTTTATGTATAGATTACTTAAAAGAATATGAGTTCAATATGTTGTGATAGAGAAATGATAAGGGCATTTTTGATTAATTATTATCACATGTGTTGTAATAATATCTTTTTACCTTCTATTTCACGTAAAAGTATTAAAATTTTGGACTATTCAAAACCTTGGTGTTGGCCATTAACAGAATCAACTAAAAAGTGATTTATACACAGTAAGTTAAACAGGTACTTAGTCAATAGTAATATAATAAAAAAATTTATGCCCTTGCAAGTATAGTTGATATTCACTCTCATCCTAAATATATAAGATTAAATTTTTTTTTAAAGGAATTAATAATACAAAATAAATTAGTTCAGAGTATTCATATTTATTACTTCCCGCGTTTTTAAATATAAAACCTAATTAATTTTTTTTTAAAATAAGGAAGTTAAATCAACTACTTAATCATAACATATTTTATGTATTATTATATTACATGTTAGTTTAACCACACAAGTGTGATATAGTGATTCCTCACTTGGTCCCTTAACCGAGTAGTGGGGGTTTTAAATCCCACCCTTGGGCATAAGCACTTTACCCTTAAGTGAACGACCTGCGATGAGGGGATTAATTACTACTATCGGCGGTTGATACCCTGAGTTTAATAAAAAAAATATTATATGTTAACTTATAAGTTAAATAAACTAATGAAGAGAAAATTTTTTGACAGATTAATTTATAAGTGATTTATTTAACTTTATTAAGATTCTAAAGAAAAATTGATTAGATCTTATATTTAGGAATGGATTTCACTAAGTCATTTATTTTAATTTTTCCAATTACTGTTAACCCTCCTAAGCTATAATAAGCTCACCGTATTTGAGGCCAGCAAAAAGAAGTTGGGCATTTTCCGACGGAACAAAGCAGTGTTGTGGAGCCTCCCCATCCTGTGTATTCCGCCACTCGTAAAAATTGAGCATCTGTGAGTCAGTCGGGTTCTTAAGCTAAACCATGGATGACATCGTGACTGGTTATAGAAGTTGAAAGCACGGAACCTGCTATATGGGATTCCGAAGTTTCAAATATCTTCCTGAATCTCGTGTATGGAGCTGAACTGGACACAACCACGTTCCTCTCGCAGACTGCTCACTCTCGATGTCTAGATCATTGTACCTAACTAACGTATCGTTCCTCTTATCCAATTCTAGACTCATGGCCTCTGCAAGAGTTTTCTATCATTGGCTTCCATCTCCAAAATTCACAATCTTCAATAAAGCTGACACTTTCTCCCAATCACCCTCCCTACGAACATTTTCCACCTCTCGAACCCCATACCCACTTCAGTACGAGATGATTATCAATCGTCCCGTCAATTCTGTGCATGCCCATTCTCGCCGTCGACCTGTTCGACAAAATGACTCTAATGCAGAGGGCTTCCCTGACTCAGAGTCTCCTGAAGAGTCTGTTTCTCCGGAAGAGTCTGTTTCTGAATTGGGATTAGATAGCTGGGTTGATCGGAAATTGGCTTCTGAGAAAGGAGATGGCTTACCCAGTTCCCAAAATTTGGAGCTTGATAAGGCTAAGAAAAAATATTACAGAAAAAGGAGGAAGAGGATGTATGGGTCGGACTCTGATGAAGAGAATAGACGACCTGATGAGAAGTTCGTGGAACTTAAGCCTGAGGTGGTAGAGCTTCCTACATTGCACAAGAGGGAGGAGGAATTGTATTTCTACGATACTTTTGCTTACCCTTGGGAAAAGGAGAAGCATTATAAGATGGTCTATCAGCTGGAGAAGAAATATTTTCCTGACCAGTGTCTTGATAAAGCTTTCCTAGAACCGGGAGAATCAAATGCAAACGTGAATGCGGATACAAAGACTAAGGGTAAGGTGAGGGAAAAGAAGAAAGTCAGGGAAGATAGAAGGGAGAAGAAAGACGAGGTTGGTGATGAAGGAAATGATAAGAAGTTGATATTCTTCGAGGAGAAACAACAACAAGAGGAAGGAAAGGATAGTAGAGGATTGGTTAAGGAAACAAGAGAAGATTTAACCGAAAAGAAGGTCGAAGAGTTCTTTAAATATTTGAAGAAAATTCCGAATAAGGATGTTGAAGTGGGTGATGCTGAGCCGTTTCTTGCGTCAAGGAATTCTGGGCTTCCTCCTCGATGGGAAAGTCCTCATGGAACCGTTGTTTTGGTGAATAAACCCAAAGGTAAGTTGACATGTAATTTTGTGCTTCTTCTCAGTACTTGATCGCATATATGAAAGTGCTGATTTTTTCATTTGGCAATGAAAGAACACTGATATGTGTCCAACTTTCATGACAGGTTGGACTTCATTTACAGTTTGTGGGAAGCTACGTCGCTTAGTCAAAGTGAAGAAGGTTTTCATTCCTAGGCGCATCTGTAGTTAAATGCATTTGTTCTGTGTATATTTATGTGATCATTTTTCTGTATCTCTTCTTGAACACGGGAATTTATTTGCAGGTAGGTCATGCTGGAACTCTTGACCCAATGGCTACGGGTTTATTGATTGTTTGTGTTGGTAAAGCAACAAAAATAGTGGACAGGTAATCAAAAAATAATTAGAATCATTTTCATTGGACCACCAACAACTGATGCCAGTTTCGCAAAGTTGCAATGTCATCTTCCTGTTTAAAGATTTTACATCTTAGTATTTCTTCTGAGTTACTTGGACTTTTCTACTACAGATATCAAGGGATGATTAAGGGCTATAGTGGGGTTTTCCGCCTTGGGGAGGCCACTTCAACATGGGATGCTGATTCACCGGTGGGTCAATGACTCAATGCTTATCTCATGTTTGATCCATGAAGCTGTCTGCGAAGCATAATAAACAGAATAAAACATTGAAATGCATTTGACTCATAGATCATTTTCATATGTAGGTCATTCTGCGTGAGCCGTGGGAGCATATCAAAGATGAGGACATAAAGAGAACTGCAGCATCCTTTTGTGGGGAGATTTGGCAAGTTCCCCCGATGTTCTCTGCCATTAAAGTGAGCATTCTTACCATATAAAGTGACTGTCCTATCCAGGAATATTGTGGCAAGGAGTTCTGATGAAACAGCTCACTATGTTATTGTATTTTTAAATATTTTATTTTTGTAATATCTTTTAAGTTTTCCTGAGATTGGACAAGGCTGAAGTATGAATTATACACTTAGAAGCAGGAGCCAAATAGAGAATACAACTTAATCTTTAGCAAAGTGTTGGGTAATATTCTCTCATGTAAGGCATACTCCTCAATCAAGCGGTGTGCATAAGCTAGACTAAGCTAGGTTTGTCCCGAGTCTAAGTGTTGTGGGGACTAAAATATTGCTAGCCTGGGACTTAGGTCAGGCTGTTGAGAGGTTTGAAGTGAATGAACAAAGCTATAGGAAACTAATATATTTTGAAGAGGTGTAACTGTGCAAGGAGGTTTAAGCGAGGACAGTGAAACTGCTTCTTCTGCCTTTAATCTGATATGTTTCACCATTTATTTTGCTTTCCCCTCCCCCCGGGGGGTCATAGAACTTAAGTCTTAGCTTATTGAGGGGTTTCAGTCAACGTTAACCTTTTTAGTTGTTTGCTGGTAAGAAACAAAATTGTTTTGACTTTCATCTGAAGGTACATGCAAATGAAAATCTACAGACATGCCATTTGCAATAGTTAAAATTCCTTAAATATACATGCAATTATAATTTGGCATGAAATTCCATTTCAATCAGTTTATGTGCTTAAGTAGAATCATTGATCAATGTTAAGCTCTGTTTCTGAAACAGGTCAACATTATGAAATTTTATCTTATTATCCCTTGGAGAAACTTAATTCTGTTACGTCAAACATCATGTGTAAAATAGTTCAGTTCCTTACAAGTTTTGTTTGCTTTGTGGAAAGGTTGGAGGCGAGAAGCTGTACGAGAAAGCAAGGAGAGGAGAGAGCATTGAACTTTCACCTAGACGAATATCAATTTTCCAGTTTGACATAGAGCGTAGTTTGGATGATAGGTAACTTCAAGCACTCCACTCATCCTTTGCACAAAACCTTTGTGATAACTTGGTAAAGTCACTGAGCAAACTAAAAGTCACAGCGAAAAGCTTTTACTCGGAATCATTTTCCATCTGAAAAAATAGCTTAGTGATAAAAAATGTGATAACTTGTATTATTTAATCTGGTTTATTGATGTTTTTGCAGACAAAATTTGATTTTTAGGGTAACATGTTCCAAAGGGACATATATTCGGTCACTATGTGCAGATTTTGGAAAAGCTCTTGGCAGGTATCATGCAACAGATTCTTCTTAGAAATTGATATATTGAGATAAAAAAGTCTCAAGTTCGATCTGTCATAGTATTAAAGGATGAAAATGGAATGTGAAATTAGCGTTTTAACTATATAATGCTTGGCCAAGAATGTGTATGAAGGCTGTGACATGAATGCAAGTTGTAGGAAGATTAGAGAAGCTTTTACTGCAAAATTAGAGCTGAGTCTGACTATTTCTCATCTGTTCTATCTTATTTTCGCAGTTGTGCCCATTTAACGGCTCTCCGGAGAGATTCAATAGGTAAGTCCCTGTGTCCTTTGACTTTGTAAGAGATTGACGAAGCTTGGAAGGTTGCAAACTCTTATTATATGAGAATGGCCACTTTTCAGGAGAATATTCAGCAGATGATGCTTGGGACTTTACAGAACTGGAAGAGGCTATTTCCAAAAATTATTTCTAACTGCAGAATGTAAACCCCCCAGCAATCTGGGTGACGCTGCTTTAAGTTCCTCTTCCTGCGAAAATCGGCCTCTTTTTTATTTGCTCTTTGCAGGCTATATATATCTCTTTCATACAAAGCATCTAAAATTGAGGACAACGTTCTGTAATATTCATTAATAAATTATTCAATTCTTTGGACGCAACGATCGCAGATGGTTTTGAAAAGCCTGTACTATTTATAATGATCTTTGGCCCACAGATTATTTTCTTGAATTTGATTTGATGGCAGATTCTGTTGTCCGCTCGTGTGTGTTAGATTCGCAGAGGAACAGAGAGTTCAAGCTGCCATATTGTTGTACTGGGTTGAAGAATGAAGATTGAAAAGTGTGCCCAAAGTCCAAATGGACTTTTAGGATCAAAATAAATTAAATGCTGGACCGTGGCCTTTTTTAGCTTTTACAAATTTAAGGAATAGTATGTCCTTGTGAAAGATCGGAAGAAAATTAGCAGATTCAAAGGGCTGTATGTTTAGGCGGACTCTCTTCTCTCCCCCTTCACTCTAATTTTTGGATGGTCGGAGCTCCTCTCATTGTTGTGTCTCATTGTTGTGTGATCTTTTCTCACAGTGTCTCCCTCCTTGAAAGGAGTTAGGGATGGATACGTCTATATTTTGTATCTGTCTGTTTTTATTTTTATATTTCTTTAAAGAAATACATTGGCTTGAGGGTTCAGACGACAACAAACTTCATTTAATAGCTTCAATTTGTGATTGTAGGGGTCGGAATTTGGACTATTGTCTTACATAATGTCGACTCTATCTTCCGTAAGCTATTGCTAATTGTTGGTAACGGCGAATCCGAAATGCATTTTGGGATCAAGACCATGTTGTTAATTGTACAGTCGACAATGAGAATTTCTTTTACCTAATCTTCATATTTCATGTTAGTGTTTATGGGTTCTTTTGATTTCGTGAGATCTGCTCATGAAGATTTTTCAAAAACCAATTTGGTTGATTTATTGCCGATAAATGGTTTGGATCCTTTGATATGGTTCTTTGAACAATCACTACTTACAATGGCTTTATTACCGGTGATGGCTTTTTTATACCCACAAATTCTGATAAATGAATGATGAAAACGGTAGGGTTCTTCGCGACGGCAACTCCCTCTTACCTATATTAGGGTTTTGTTATTGTTAGGGTTTCTATCTATTGTTAGTTGAGCTTTCTTTTGCAGACCTTTTATTTTATGTTTTGTATATTATTTTTCCTCATTATAATGAAATCATAGCTTAGTATTTGGCAAAAGGAAGGGGCTGTATGATTGGGAGAGAGAAAATGACGTGCTTGCGCTGGTCTGACCTCTTGTCAATTAAAATATGATTGCACCTTAGTTGAGTCATATGATCACGTATATGAGACATTATTGAAAACTAGGAGAATATATAGTTTATACGTCAAACTACAAGGGTAACCCTTCAAAATTTGTATACAAGCTTTAAGGGAAACGTGTAGTTTGAAAAAATGATGACCGATGATAATATTAAAGTTAATGCACAAGTCATTTGGTCAAACAAATGTGGAAGATGAAAATGAAAACCCTAAGCTTCCTCTATCACACTATCCTAAGTAGTTAGTAGAAGAATTTGGAGGAGTAATTCCCATAGCCTGAAAATAGGTCCTCTCTGCCTGAGTCCATCGTTCTTGAAAGATTGTCCATTCCTTGTAACATCTCTCTCTCACCTGACATGATGAATATAGTATATAACTAATTGTTCAAAGACAGGTACAAAAGCTGAGGAAGAAACTTAGAGCTTACCCCTTGCCATGGCGCTTTCCCATCCTCTGCTTGCCCCTGTTGAAAGTTGAAACAAAAAAGTGGGTTATTGCTCAATTTAGTCCATCCAAAAGTTTATTGACATAATTATTCGTTGTTATAATTTTATTGAATTTTGCTTTTAGTCCCTTATAGTTTTAAAGCATTAGTTTTAATCTCTATAATCGGATAAAAATTTAGTTTAAGTACAAAGACTAAAACAAAAATTCGTAAAAAGTAAATAGAGTAGTCGTTAAACTCAAGACCAAATTCTTCAGAAACTAGATGAATGAAAACCATCCATTTAAAATTATAGAGACTAAAAGCAAAATTTGATCAAAGTATAACTAGTCGTATAACTAGACTAAAGTCAATGCTCCCCGTGCAACGCATGGGGTAGCACCAGCTCGTTCTTGTTTAAAAGGTGTGAAACCGGACATTTACCTGGTTCCCAAGAGAAGGAACGCTTTGATGGAGTATCCACTGAGCATCTACAACTCCTATTTTCTCATGAGCCGGCTGCTTTCAAGAGAGGTATGAAATATCATATCATAAAAATTGAGGTTAAGAGTGTCTCCATTGAATTTACTCTCCATTTAATAAATGTTCATTCGATTTACTTTTAATGGTTGAGATATAATACAATTTAAAAATATTAATATTTATTTATTGTTTAATGTATAGATCTCAATCCTTTAAAGTAATTCAAATGGTAGATATATGAAGTGGAGAGGGAAGTTAGCCGAGACACTCCTAACCTTAAAAAATGAATATGATAAACTAGCAAGTTATTTAATTGCAGAAACACAAAGTTTAACCAACCTCCACACAGTTTCTGAGAGCAAAATCAAGACCCCACCCATGAACAAGGTCATTCTACAACACAAAAGGGTTGGAAACTAGTGTGTTATGAGCAAATTATGAAGTGAATTGGTGACAGAATGCATAAATAAAACTACATGACCTGTATCATATGCCATACACAACGCCAAGCATCTCTGGAGAATACAGGGGCCATGATCTCAACAAATCTGAGAATTCCATAAAGCAATGTGAGATATTTGAGAAAAAGGAAAATCGTACCAAAATATGCAGGAACATGGAACAAGAGTGATTAATCATGGTTACATACGCAGCACACGGTGGCAGACGCATATTAGCACACCAGCCATCTTTCTCTTCAACCTCCCTGCAGGAGTTTCACAAGACAGATACAGTTTGAGCTACAAGCAGGAGTGAATATAAATTAATCATAGCATATCATAGTGTTGCTAATCTCTCACTTGTGAATTATAGTGTCATTTTTTTTCTTAGTCATCTGCCAAGTAAAACCACTAAGTGGATCTAGACCAGGTTGTGAGATCTCCAAACCATACACCCTTACCAAACGCAGGTACCTGTGATGAATTGTATATCAAAATAAATTAAAAAAGAAAAGACAAGAAGAAGAAGAAGAAGAAGAAGAATTCAACATTTTGGTTCCCCCTTGAGCAGGATGGTTTTGAAACTTACTCCTCAGCATCAAAATGCTCCAAACCCAGATCCTCATCCCAGATAAAGATGTAATCATAGGATGCCACAATGTCAGGATGTAGAAAGCGTTTAGCGTACCACCTTGAATCATTTTAGAGTGTGCACGAGTCAAAATACTTTGAATAGAGAGCTTAACTGAAACTTGTTGCAATTGCTGAAGACAAAAACTTAGGAGAATTTCTTGACAAACCATTTAGTTTGCTTCCGAACACTGATATGGATAACCCGCTTTGACCACTCAAACTGATCCCAATCATCGACCCGACCATCGTAGTGAAACAAGACGATGGTGAAGTTCTCAGAGAACTGTAGTTTTCAAGTTCAAGGGTCATAAAGAGAGCAATTATACATCAGAGGTAAAGGCAGACACAGACAATATAAGGAGACGAGGCAGTACTTTAAGAAATTGGAATCACCTTTTTTATTGCTGCATCAATGTTGTATCTCTGATCGTAACCAACAGTAAAAGTTATCAGATACTTAGGTTTGATGGGCAGGTCCTGTAAATTCCATCAACAAAAGAAGAAGAATCAAATCAGGAAAGCGGATTTTTTTTTTTTTAACTTAAACGCTAGGAATTACATTTCTTCAGATTAGAAACAATGTATTATGTAGAGAGGACCAAAGGCACACACCTCATGAACCTGACCCCATAATCTACGAGCATAGTAATCGGACTCAGAATTGAGTATGCCAGGGGGCAGTCTTTCAGCTCCTTTAGGATTAGTAGGAACCCAAATCTGCATATCGTAATGGTGTGATTAGTCAGTTTGTAAGACTAAAAGTAAAAAGAGTATATGAAGACGTGTCACTCAATTATGGACCAAAGATCATAACGTCAGCTATTGCTATGTCACTTCCATCTCTACCAAGGAGAGACAAACAAGTGGACTGGTTAAATATAGATATACTCATATACATGTCAAACAATATTGTCAATGGCGCGTGCATGTGCACTTTGCTGCTTTTAATTAAATTAACGAGGAAGAACTAAGAAATGAATTTCGCTTCTATGAAACCCACAACCTATTTCTTCCTCTAAACAACTGCATATAGTTAATGAGTATAAATACCGAAGAGAGAACACTTATTACTTCGTTGTGAAATCCAGAAAGGGAGGATTCTAACAATCTTTTGTTTTTCTAATTATTTCGTTCCCTATTTCTATTTAAGAGAATCCTTAAAAAAAAATTTCATCAAGCTAACAAAAATATGTCAATGTCTCTAGAAAACTAGAGTGATAGTGTAAAAAATATTTTGCTTCAATCTCTCCACAAATAATAAAAAAAATAAAGATTTAGTTACCAAACAATACTTTCTATATCTTTTTCCATGTACTCATATAACCATTTGCAGGCAACTCTCAAAATGAATTACTTCATTTAACTATATGAACGTAATTAATTAGTGAAAATAAAAAAGAAAAGAACTAGTAAAAGTAAATGATTGTACGTGAAAAAACAAACAAGAGCCAAGAAGTGAGTAATGTCCAGTTTTGATTGCATTGAAAAAATAAATAGTTAAAGTGCAATATTACCAGTGAATATTTGCTCAAGAAGCATCCAGCATAAACAACTATTGGATGGTGCAAATATAATAACAAACTTTTAAAAATGGAGCAATTTTATCAATGACGTTAATAAGCTAAAATGTTCATTTTTTTTCTTGTCTATTTTTTTAGGGTCCCACTTTTTAAAGGTTAAAATGACAGAAATTTATAGTCAATTTATCAGTACTGGTAAAATTGCCCAATTTTTTAAAATTTATTGTTATATTTGAACAATAAAATAGTTATTTGTGTTAGATACTTCTCAGCCAATTCACCCAGACCGGCCTGCCCAAGCCGGAATCCGCCGGCTTGGGCTCCAGACTCGGCCGATCTTGTTACTAACCCGGGGGCAAAACGACTTGGAATAACCCGGGAAACTCGTTCTGACCCAGGTAAAACCCGATTGACTTGGCGGTCCAGGCAAGTCGACCCGGTCTGATTCCCCCTCCCCCAAAAAACCTAAATGCCGTCGTTTAATCTTTCTTTTTTGTAAGTGTTAATTGCATTATTCTATAATCTATTCCCTTTCTCACTCTCGTCAATCCCTCTCCCTCAGTCCATTCAGAATCTGTCTTCGAAGAACGAAGCCCTTCGTGTAGGTTATGAAGATACTCTTGCGACCCCATCTTTGAATGATGATAATGTTGCTCCTTCTCCTAGCCCCTTTGGGTTTACATGTGCATATTCGCTTCCTAATGTCGCAATACTTGTAGAATTGACTGATATTAATGATGACTTTGGTGTTTAGTATTATTAGTGTAACGATGATAGGGTTGAAGGTGAAAATATTTTGTTATCATATATCTATTTTGATATGATGAATAGTTAGTACTAGATACTAATTGGTTGCTGACCATTTTGTGTGATTGGATGGTAGTATGATATGATACGATGATGTCATTCTATCAAAGAATTTGTAAACAATGTTGATACTTGGATTATTATATAGTTAATGATTCAAGATGGTAAATGAAGTTATTATTTTGATTTTTGGAAGTTATTGTTACTTAGATGATTTTTCGGTTAATTTTTTATTAATCACCGAGCTGATTCACGGGTTAGTTATAGATTGACCCTCTGACCCTCTGCCTCAACCAGGCTAGTTGCCAGTCCGGGTTTAATTACTATAGTTGGTTGGTAATATTGCATCTTAACCCTTAAAAAAAATCCTATAAAGTTTGTTTCCCCCGATAAAGATACAAGATACGGGATATTGATCATGGAAGCAAACAAAAAGGCAAAAAGGCCTATGCAGTGTACACATAACACATGTATTAAGAAAATACTCCTTCCGTCCCTTATTATAAGAGCTAAAGACGTAAAATCATACAGATTGAGGAAGTGGTTGAAAGAGATAAATATGTCTGAAATAATTTTGTTTTCTCAAGTTTGCCCTTATTTATATAAGAGAGAGAGAAGTGATAATAGTGTTATAAATGAGTATGAAAGAAAATGTGAATAGAGAAAATAATGATGGGTAAAATGGGAAAAATCTCATTAAATGCTTTGACAAATTGTGTCAGACTCTTATAAAAAGGGATAAAACCATTCAAATTTTTTACTCTTATATATAAGGACTGAGGAAGTAAAAGTATATCACTCAAACGTCAAACAACTTAATTACAAAAAACAGTGGTGCAGGTATACAATAAAAGAGAAGAACAAATTAAAATATATAGAAAGAGGACATCAATTCTCCTAGAGGAAATTACCTTAGTGTCATTGGATCTGGGGGTTGGTGCATTAGACATCTTTCTGTTACCTCTAAATGAATCCCAGGCATCCCAAATTGGTCTGTTTTGAACATTCGAGTATTTATCTTCAACATATGTGAGATCAATGGATGGGAAAAGGCTTGATGGGAGATTCACCTGAGATCATGAAAATCATCAGTACCTAGCTAGACTGCTACAAAATAATACCGAAGATAAATGTAATGACATTTTAGATGATTATATGCACACACACACACCTTGCTTAATGAGAGCGTTGGTAAGGATACTCCTAAGAAGAAACCAAAAACAACCCCAATAAAAACTCCTACAATGAGCCTCATCGTCTCGGTACCACTTCGAAAATGTCCACTGCACACACAAAATTATTCACATATATTAGAGGCGTTGAAAGTAATTTTCTTGATGCCATGAATTTGTAGTTCAGTTTCACACCTGCGAGTGGGAGTTCCCATTGGAGTACTCAATAACTTTTAATTTCGCAGGTGCAATGACAATGACATCCACTCGTTGACTTTGGGTGGTCTATGTAGCTAAACGACAAAATGATCAACACTGAAGAGTAACAGCTATATATTATCACTATCGGAATATATCCCCAAGCATTAATATTTTTGTGTGTGTATATATATATATATAATAAAATTACCGTATCAAGGATATGAATTCGCAGAACAGGGATATAATCTCGTCAAGTAGTTCTATAACATATATAGAACAACAAAAACCCTACAGAATATAGTTTGGTTTTGTAATGCTTCGAACGCAAGGGAGGACGTTACATGTACTCTTGACCAGTAAATGAAACAACGAAACAGATAAGCAACAGGAAAAAAAAAGCCGAGTTAAAAGTGAAAGTAAAAGCAAGGGGTTTCTGGAAATAAGATCATGGTGTGAAACAGAATCCGTTTATATTTAAGCAAAAAGAAAGAAAGAAAGAAAGAAACAAATGGCATACCGGGATGAATTTCTGGAAAATTGAGGAGCCAGGGGAAACAGAGCACCTATCGACTCATCTATAGTTAAATAAGAATTTATGAAAACACGATGTATGAATGGCGTAACAATGGGACGAAACAAATTTACAATGCAATTAGCTAAGGCACGAGTATTTCGGGAAGAAAATAGAGAGAGAGGAGGGAGAAGAAGCAGATGAATATGAATGTTCAGTAATTTGTTACTTCTGTTTCATCGATTCGTTATTTCATCAGTGACGGAGAGGATCAACCTCTTTCGCACGCCGCCCTTGTCGTATTTAGCTTCCATCACCTCCAGGCCCATATGTGTGTGTATATATATTATTTGTTTTTTTTTTAAAAAAAACAATGAATAAAATCTTATATGGAACTGTATCAAAAAAAAAAAAATCTTATATGGAATGGGGCGTAGGTCTCGCCTAGCTAGCCTGTTAAATTTCTTATAATTTTATTATAATAAAAATACTAATGCTTCATAAGCTGTAGAGTGTAGACCTATATAAATTGTTGGCAAAAAAAAAAAAACCTATATAAATATATGTGGTCAGAAATAGAAAAATAAAGATGATTCGCGATATTTGGAGTTTAATTTTTTTTATAGAAGATATTTTAGAGTTTAATTGCATCATATAAATTTCACATTCTGCATTAATATATAAATTGACCTTCCTTTTTGATGTTGCCAAATTGGGGCTTCAATATTTTAGGTATTTGTTCTATATGTGGAATGATTTTTCTTGGGACCTATAGAGTATCCACCAATCCTTTAATGTCCTATCTAATCTTTTTATATACATATATGATATGATTTGTAAGATAACATATCTTCATTTTTATAGGTAGTGAGATAATCTTACCTATTCAATAAAGGCAAGAAATTGAAATATTATTTTATACAAACCAGATAGAACAAGTAATTAAGCAATGATAGTATCAACATCCCCAAGTAGGAATAGTAGAGCGAAAACCTCCCATCCATAATCCAACTATTTCGATCACGCAAATTAAATGTTTTACTCTATTCAGTTAATTGATTTTCTTAAAAAAAATTATGAAAAAACTAAATTAATTAATTGTACATTGATTTGTTTGAATTTTTTTTTAAATAGTGTATTTGATTTATAGACTAACATATAATATGACAATATACAAAATACAAAATACGTTATGATTAGGTAACTCAATTTACTTCATTAATCTCTAAATAAATCACCTAAATTTTATTGTTTAAAATATATTCTACGTGGGGGCCGGGATAGTGTAACACTATCTATACAGCCAAATAAGAATATTAGCAGAGCAAAGACGTCCATGCATTATGCTTTCTCCACGTACGAACTCAATAATTTCCAAGTGTCAATAACAAGGATTAAGAATTAAGTACGATGGAATAACATTATGAGTATTTTAATGGAGGCAAAAATATCAAACACAAGCACCAAGATTAACGTGACATGTCAACATGCACGACTCTTAAACTATATTCGATGGCATTGCGTTAAAACTTGAAAAAAAGAAGAAGCAATCGTTAATAAGATGGGACACGTGTATTCTAAATTCTAAAGTATACCTATAACCAGGACCACCTAATTGCTCGTCACGCACATTACTTATATTATCGCCACGTGTCGCTCCTACAATTTTTGAACAGTTTGCTTTCTTTGTTTTTCTCTGCAATACACGGGAAATTTTCCAAGGCCGAAAATCAGCAGGGAGGTATTGAAGTAAATGACGACGTCGCTTCACCATTGAAATTCTTATAGTACATTATAAAAATTTTAATTATCTTTTAATTGATTCCGTCGTTTATTGATTTACTCTGGAGTTCCAAAGTGTTTTTAAAGACTGAATATCTTTGCCGTTGTCTTTCTCGGAGGAGAGCTGCCAACAAAATAGGAAAGGTAATCTCACTTCTTTTATTCTAATCCTCATTCTAACGAATTAAGTTACTTGATTCAATGGCGTCCTTAAAAAAATCTGACTGAAATTGTCTGCAGAATCGAACTCCGTCCCTTCATTTTTTCAGGTAAACGATGTCTTTATCGGACATTGCCATTAACATCTTGGAGAGCTCCAAGGTACTTGATCGTGTTAGGAAAGAGCAAGAGCTAGTGCTCGTTGAGATCAACAAGATGCACAAGAAACTTAAAGCTAGTGAGTCTCCATATTCATGTCCTTTTTTTTTTTCGGAAAAAATAACTTTAATCATCTGTTTTGAATTTTGATCCTGTTGTGATTGGAAAATGTTCTATTCTCTTTTGGGTTACTTGATGCTGGAATAATTTCATCCATTCTGTTACGTTGATGTAATATTAAATGGGCTTTTTAACAACTTTCTTAAACATTTGCGGAATTTTTAAATAATTTTTAGCTGAGCTTGGTTACATTAATTTGATGATCGTTTGAAGAAATCCAGTGAGTCTATCGGTTCGTGTCTTTGTTAACCTTCCATTTCGATCCTGCTGTGGTCTGAAAATGTTTTTTCTTCTCTCGTTCTTTGAATGCTGGCATTATTTGTTCCATTTTTGTGGCCCTAATGGATCTTAGTGGGGTTTTTTATTTATTTTTTTGTTTACTAATCACCAAAGTGTCGTTTTAACTCTGTTTGGGGCTGTGCTTGGTTACGATAAACTCACTTTGATGTTGATGATTGTAACGAGCCACTTGGTGTTGGTTCTTTCTCTAAACGTTCTTATACATAAATATCTCATAAAATTTTGGTTCTGTACTTTTTCCCTTAGGAGGCAGCTATAGAGCCCATAATGATCATTTTAAAACACCATGTGCATAATACTACACCAATTGAAGCTGATGCTTACACATTTTGTGGTTATAGACTATCTCATTAATTACCTATTTTGAAGAAAACCATAAGATGACATAAAATTATGCACTACCTTGTAAAACAGAATCCTTGCCACTCACTAGTCACTAGCCTAATCATGGTACAAATACTATCAACTCAATAACATTTGCTATTGTTTGTACGAGCTGTAGCTTCATACCACAGGTAGCACTTAGGTCTATGCATTTAGGTCACCTGATAATATTATTCTTTTAGTGTCTAGAAATGTCTCTGTTGCTCATTGTTGATCCTTTATGATCATGTCGATGCAGATCCTGAAATGGTTGAGAAGCCAGGGGATACGTCATTATCAGAGCTAAAGGCGTTGTACATTCGAGCAAAAGAGCTATCAGAGAGTGAAGAAAAGTATGCTAATTTCGTATCTTTCAAGCACTTAAAGTGAACCCCATTTTACCTTCTAGTCCTTTTATCTCTGCAATGTCTGAAAATCATGAAGAATTCCCTTTCCCCTCCACAGTTAAACATTAGAGTAGCTTAATTTTACTTTATCCTGGCTGTGTTTTCTTAATCATGTATTCCTTTCAATATTGTCTGCAATTACAGTATCTCGACCTCATTGTCAGACAAACTTGATGCTCTTCTGTCCTCTGAATCATCAGGACAACCACGGAAGAGAATAGGTTGGTTTATTATTATCAAATATGTAACAATTTTCTTCCCGTGTTTTTAAAGTTTTTCTAATGCATATTATTTTCAAGAGGCTTGGTTGATGAAAAGAACAATACAAGATGAAAAGATAGTAAGAAGTGATAAAAACCATGTCTAAGAGACAAGGGGAGGAAGAATATGCGCATGAGGATAGACAAAAAAAAAATCTTAGATAATTTCTCCTTGATTCAGTAGATGACACTTCAGCCGAGTGTGTAATTTTAAGTAAATGTATTTTATAATCAACTGATCCTCTCCAAGCCTCTCCAATTTTAAGTGAATGTATTTTAGAATTAACTGGTGGTGGGATAGTGGAATGCACTATTGAACAAAAATTAAGTTGTGAGTGCTGATTAACAAAAATTATGAATACTTAATGATAGCGCCCTTACATTCTTTTGTTAGCCCTACTAACTGTTGGAGAAAAACGCTGCCCTAGCAATGTGGTATTGGCTTTTCTACAAAATTCAGCCAACAGTATGATAGCTATGAAATTGCAAACAGTTGAATTAAAATGTTTGCTGATTAGGGAAAATGATGAAAAACTTTTTAGTTTCTAGCTTAACCTCATTTGTAAGTCGCAATTTATTTGTTTTTCAGAGGGTAATGAGCTGAAAAAGAAACGAATGAAAACACAATCGGATGTCTCAAGATTATCTCTTAGTAGGCGGCTTGAGATTTGTCTTAGTCTTAAGGGTGAACAGGTATGCATTTGTCTTGGACTTTGATCAGTGTTAACTAAGTCATTGTCAATTTTTTTCTGGGAGGCTTTTGGAGTTCTTCCTTATAATTTTGTTTGTTATCAGGTAGCAGCCAGGGTCACACCACATAATGCTGATAAGGATGAATGGTTTGTAGTAAAAGTGATTCATTTCAATAAGGAAACAAAAGAGTAAGCCTATTTTCTTATTACTATATGGTCACACTTCAGTTTCTAACTGGCAAATAAAGTTGTGAATTTCTGTTGTTACTACTTCATTTGTTGGATGCCAATAATTGCTTAGTGACAACCACTGAACTGAAATCTAGCTAATGCTTTGTGTATGTGTGTATGTTGTTTTAAAAGTGATTAAATATATGCTGTTATATTCTGGTTGTTTCATAGTACAGAACCGTTATTCAGAATTTCTGATCTTCCTTGAGTCCCCTTAGTCGGTCCTATTCCACTTTCAGCTATCTTTATAATAGATTAATTTGAAGCCCCCAGTTGGGATTTCTTTGTAAGTTTCCTACATATGTATATTATCAGCCGTAGATATATATTTTTAACTATCTTTGCCGTGCTGTAACTTTTCAGATTTGAAGTGCTAGACGAGGAACCTGGTGATGATGAAGAGAATGTTGGCCAAAGGTGAAGTAGTTAAATATTTTACTTTATTTGATTGTCTCTGCAGTTCTCATGCTGTGACATCACACCTGTTTGTCTGGGATGCTTCATTAACTGACATGGGAATTCTGACATGGTGGTTTTGGCCTTTGGTAGAAAAATTTGCAAACTGGTATTGCCATTAATACTCATAGTCAAGACTAAATCTTGTGTGGCAACATTCTTCTATTCATTCAGAAATTATGAGATCGGGATGTACCTGCTCTCTTGACAGGGAAATGGAAATATATCATGTCAGGAAGCAGATTTTCTATTCTGTAGATAATTACATATCTTTTGATGGGGCCTGGATAGGGGGCTTTGAGGGCTGAAAAATGCTCTGTTGGTCGGTAGTCCTGTATACATGGTAGCTTTTATTGGTTAAAAACAGGATTTATTTGGGTCATTAGTTCGATCTTTCAATATAGCTTTTCTTTTACATGTATTTGCATATTTCTTTGTATCAATTCATGAGTATTTCGTTATTTTGAGTTTTGTATTTACCTTATTGGCCAAACTTAGGATTTCTGCATTTAAAAGGTGTGTATTTATCATTGCTTTTTGTTTTAACTGCATTCAGACGATACAAACTTCCAATGTCAAGTATCATTCCTTTCCCCAAGAGGAACGACGCTTCTAATGCCCCAGATTTCCCTCCTGGAACACATGTTTTGGCAGTCTATCCTGGAACTACGGCCCTTTATAAAGCTACAGTTGTCAATGGCCATCGAAAGGTGATAATTCAATGATTCCATTGATCTGCTGGATTCATAACTTGATTCTAGCTTTAATGCCTACACTTTGTGGTCTATTTATCTTTTCTATATGGATATTTGGTGATCTTGACGTGGAACTAACTCAAGTGACCTTGTTCTTGTAATTGGGGGGACTTTTGTCAAATTTGCAGAGGAAGACAGATGAGTAAGTATGAGTTGGACGATCTGTGTTTTTGAAGTTTGTCGTAATTTTAATGTGACGGTGGTTGACTTTATGGGGTGATTGGTGCAGTTATATGCTGGAATTTGACGATGACGAAGAAGACGGAGCTTTACCTCAGAGGATGGTGCCCTTCCATAAAGTGGTTCCTCTGCCACAGGGACATCGTCAATGAAATATAATAGAGCTGTGCATAGAAAATAGAAATGTGGCCAATCTTTTGCATCTCTAGCCCGATGCTTATCCATATTCATATCACAGATTCTCCTACGTGTATGTAGAGTTCCTTGGAACTGAAGTTGTTCTTGCATCCAGGGCTACAAGGAGCAAATTTATTTCATTCCCGATAGCTGGAAATAAAATAGGAATAAGGCATCATTACACGCACATACACGCGTGCGAAGGGAACAATAGTTTCTGTTCTGAGATGAAACGTCACACACACATATATATACAGTGTTTGTGTAAATAAAAAAATGTCTTTTTAATTTATGAATGTAAGATCACTATTTTACAGTTGAATCCTGATTATCAGTAGTATGCTATGAGGTTACTTCAAGACATATGAGCAAAAATGGAAGTAGTTGAGAGAGACATGGAGACATCCCAGGTGTGTATGAGGATTCGTCTTGGAAGCATAATGCTAGGCAGGGACATTTGTAACCCAGTACCCTAAGAGTGAACACATAAAAACAGTAAGGAAAAATAATAAGTTGTTGAATGAGGAAAAATCGCTGCCTCATTGCAAAATCTATTTTTAAAGGTATCTGAGAAGGTCTTTGAGTTAGTATCACTCTTTTCCGGTTTTGTGCAAGGGTTATGTGCAAATGCCTTCAATTTAGCATATTAATCATGTTAAGATAGGTTTTACACAGTTACAAAAGAATTTCAAATATTAATGATATATCGCATCCAGTTCTTTAAACAAAATTAATGTACTTTTATATTAGTAAATTTTTGCAATGGAGGATTTTCGACTTTTTTTTTAAAAAAAAAAATATCTCTAATACTCTCGTTGTAGTACATTTAATTTATTTTTTATAAATAAATATTTTGCATTTATATCAAGTAAATGTAGGCAGCTGATACACATACAAAATCAATGCCAGTTTTAAAGCATTAATGACATAGCCAAACGACACTAATGAAATTAAGGGATTGTCTTTGGATATAAAAATTGTTATGACTGTAAAAAATATTGTCTGAATTCAATCGTATTAACTCATGCATATATAGTCCTACAAAAATAAAGGCGCGTAATTTGAACTTGGTGCATCATTTGAAGAAAACAGGATATGGTTCCATGTATGAAGCCTCTGATTTTGCTGCTACTAAGTACTAACCTTAGTTTCTGCAATGTTTAAAGGTGGCGAGTCAGGCTTTCTTCCTTCCAAAACAACTGATTAAATAATCAATACCTTAGCTCACCATGAGGATGTGACTCTTCACTGCAAAGACAAGCATCACGATCTTGGAGAGCACGTTCTTAAATTCAGAGAAATGTTTGAATTCAGTTTCAAGCCAAATGTTTTTGTGAAGACAACTCTTCATTGGTGTTGGTTTTGGTGGCCAAATTTAGCAGAACCTCATCACTTTGACATATACATAGAAGAACGAGACGATTGCAAGTTGTGTAATTGGCACGTCAATTATTATGGTCCTTGTTTGTTTGGCGTTTGTTATCCTTGGTCTTATAAATATTAACCACCATCTGCAGATGCTACCCCTGCTCTTCCTGCTGCCCCATCAAATACCAATATTACTCAATCTCCTTCATAATTTGCTAGAATCATATTGTAATAAGCTTAACTGTGAAGATCATTATAATAAAATATGTGACATCTATGCCTAACGTGGTGTAGATTATTATATACCCATCTCGTTTTAACGTTTTTGAATGTCGCTCTAATGTAATCTGTAAAATACATTGCACTCGTCGGAGCTCGGCAAGTTCCAACAACGTAATTTCACAAAAAAAAAAAAAAAACAAAAACAAAAAAAGTCAAAACATACAATTTGAAGGAAGAGGATTTTTCATTTTTCCACTTCCCTTTCTCTTCTCAGCTCATCATCTTCACCCTAACATGGAAAATTGGTGATTCAAATTTAATATTTAAATTACAATATTATTATGGGAGAATTTTAATATAGGACCCATGTAACCAATTAATTTAAAAGTATGACCAAAAGATTCTGAAATACCACTTGAGTCTTGTGGGCCAAACTGAAATTAAATTGGGAGGACAAAAGAACACATTGACCATCTCTCTCTCACACACTTCATTCACTTGTTCATATGACCATTTCACTTATTCGTGCTCTCCTTCACATGGCCTTTGACACTCTCTCTCTCATCTCTCTCTCTCTCTCACACACACAAGCCATTTCACTTGTTCTTTTCATATGAGCTTTTTCTTTGTTCATATGACCATTTCACTTGTTCGTGCTCTGTTTCACATGACCTCTGACACTCTCTCTCCGTCTTTGACTCTCTCTCTCTCACACATTCCATTTCACTTGTTCATATGAGTTTTTCCCTTATTCATATGACTATTTCACATATTCATGCTCTGCTTCATATGGCCTCTGACACTCTTTCTCTCTCTCTCTTGTACTCACACACTCCATTTCACTTGTTCATATGATCATTTCAATTGTTTGTGATATGTTATATGTATGTAAGTGAAATACATTATATTGATTATACCAGCCATGAACAAGTGAAATGATCATATGAATAAGGAAAAAGCTTATATTAGTGTATGTGGGTTTTGTGGCCGACTTTAGCATAACCTCATCACTTCGAAATATACGTACAAGAAGTCAAGAACGAGACGATTGCAAGGTATGTAATTGGCACGTCAATTATTATGGTTCCTTGTTTGTTTGGCGTTTGTTATCCTTGGCGTTATAAATATCAACCACCGTCTACAGATGCTCCTCCTGCTCTGCCCCATCAAATACCAATATTACTCAATCTCCTTCATAATTTGCTAGAATCATATTGTGATAGGCCTTATTGTGAGGATCATGATGATAAAATAGCATGTGACATCTATGCGTCAACTTTAATTAATAAGTGGAGGTGAAATTAACGTGGTGTGGATTATATATATATATATATATAACCAAAACCCATATTGTTTTAACATTTTTGAATGTCGCTCTAATTTAATTTGTAAAATGCATTGCTTGTTAATCCGAGTTTCGATAAGCTCCAACCACGTTTAATTAATTTTACTAAAACAAAATTGAAAGTCAAAACATACAATTTATAGGAAGCTTCATTTTCCCCTTTCTGTTTCTCTTCTCAGTACGTCATCTTCACCCTAATATAAAAAATTGGATGATTCAAATTGACTACTCCTGCTAAGTATATCATTAATTAAACTATTACTATATTGTTTTATAGATTAATTTATTCTATTTTTGTGTATTGTGAATTGTGTAGATCATATTTTAACGGTTAAAATCTTCTTACTTATGTTTATAATAATAAATTTATAAAACATTAAATCTTTCTTATCTAGATTTTAATCTCAGTATGAACGTTAGATTTTGAGAATGAAATGAGATATGGAAAAGGACAGTGCCCAACTACCCATGCATAGGTACGTCAACATCATATTCCCTTGGGGCCTCAAGTAGGCTTAGCGGGCCCATTATTGCCATTGGGAAAAGTTGTCATTCACAAAAAAAAAAAATAATAATAATAATAATAATAAACATCAATTTATTAATCCATGCATAATGATTGAATTGTTGACCCATTTTCTCAAGATACCAGAAATGCTAGTCCATTACTAAAACATGTGCCAACCGTAATGAATATTAATCACTCCCTCCGTCCGTTATTATAAGAGTTTAGAAAGTGAAATTATATATATATATTAAAAAAGTAATTAAAAAAATTGAATATGTCTAAAATATATTTGTATTTTAAAATTTGCCCTTATTTATGATGGGGGTGTATAAGAGAGATATATAATAGTAATGACAGGAGCTAACATGAAAAGATCAGAAATAATGAGGGTCAAAATAGAAACAAAAATCATTAAATATATTGACATCCCTGTGTAGGCTCTTATAATAAGGGATAAAATCATTTAAATTTTGGGCTCTTAAAATAAGGAAGGAATGGAGTACATAAATGTGGTGTGAGTGTGACATTAATTTGATTTGGTGATCACCACACGTGCATCAACCCCATACTAAAGTTGAGAAAATAGGTTAGGCCTATTTAACCCCTCAGAGTTAACGGCTAGGTTTATAATTTATAGTCTTTGGGAAGAGCCAGGTCTAAAAGGACCAGCTTTATAGGGATGTAGGTTTAAATGGGTTGATCCTGTACGATCACAGGCCTGCCTGTTTAATCCCATCAATTTATTTTCTAAGTAATTTTGCTACTGTTTAACTTATTTCCTTGTGATTATTTTATGTTTTTGAAGTTGTAATATGCACTTTTGTTAATTTCTTATATTTTGTTAAGGATTTTCGTTGATTTTCCAAAAAAAAAATGTACTCAATTTTCGAGAATTTTTCATTTATTTCTTAATAGTTATAGTTTTGTGAAAAAAGATTCTATGCATAAAATATTGATGGAATTCTTTTTTATTGACCTAAGATAAAAGAGATAAATTTTTTAATTGTGTTTTTATCCAACAACCAAAATGTGGAGTCTATATTTAAAAAAAAACATTTTGTTACAGGTCGTTCTTTTATTTGCAAAGAAATGATAAAACATTTAATTATTTGAAAATATGTATGCTAAAATTAACAAAATTATTATTCTAACTTAATTTATTTAAAAAACGTGTCTTTTTATTAAATAATATTCTTAAAACCTGTCGGGCCGTCTAGAGCCCGCGACTAAATAGGTCAAGCATTGAAAATGGAGGATTTTTTTTTAAAAAAAAATCAGACTCATTTAAGCCTAACTTCATAAAGGGCTGGCCCATTCCCCCAACTCTACTCTATGACCATGTCAATTTTTTTCATCATTTGTAAATTAAAGTATTACGTATATTTGATTGCTTTCCACATTTGTGTGCATAATATTGATTATCCGTAAACTTGTTTACTTTTCTAAACATTGATGCTAACAATAAAGGATTTCCTTTATATTATGTTTTCGATGTGATCATGTTATTTTCAGTTACCCATATTTATACCTGCACTTATGTTTTAGATACAACTAATATCTTTTTCTTATTCATCAACATGAATAAACAAAATATGTTTGGAGAGTGGAGATGGGAATAGGCCACAACCTATTTTAAGTCTAACCTATACTCAGGCTTATTGCTACCTACAAGCCTACAGCCTTACCTATTTATTTTTTCTTAAGAAAAATTATACTATTATGCATAATATAAAAATAAAAGTGATATATTATTTATAAAATAGCCGACTTAACTTTGACTCTAATTTTTACATCTCATCATTCAAACATAAAGCTCAACCATTTCATTCATTAGTCTATCACCTCATTTTGATTTCTTCCCTTTATTCGCTTTAGATATAATGCTAGCTCACCTACTATTGTCTAATATGTATTATTTGTTTGGATATAATAATTATTACAACTTGCAAGTTTATTTCAGTTTTGTCGAAAAAGAATATTACAATCTTAATAGAAATAGTTGTTCACCGTATAGCATAACCGCAAGTGCACGGTCGCAAGTAGTAAAAAGTTTATCGTTCCCACGAGGACTATGGTTTAATCTAATGCAGGTTAATTAATTTAATTATGTTTTTACTTAAGTTGATTAAAAATTGCGTTTTGAACAAAAACGATAAGAAATAAATAAAACAAACTTTGAAAACTGCTTTTAAGACGATGAGAATGAAACTTATGATTTTCTTATCCCCTCTATATGTCATGATTTCTATTAAATTACCCTTTCTAATAACTATCTAATGCATTCAGTCTTCGTCTGAAATTCTAATGTGATCATAAACGCTTTCTCAAGTCAAAAATCTGATCTTTATTTTTCAAAACCCTCACACTCTCATGCTATTGGATTTATGAAAAATCATGTTCAAAGACTCTCACACTCTCATGTTATTGAATCAACAAAAACATGTTTAAGCGTCAATTCTACTCTAATGATATTAGGTTGAAAAATGAATCTCTTTTCTGTCAACAACGAATTTTCTCTCTAATATGCTTTTACCTAAGTTCTACAACAATACACCATCTCTCAATCAATGAATCATTGAACAGGTAAAGTGTTGATCAGGCACTTTTTAACATACAAGCAAGGTAAAAATAAAACTAAATTGCATTAAGTAACCAACGGAAAGGAAACTAACAAAATCACTCCATATAGAGATTCAAAAAAACCCTAGTCTAACATTTAGTTACGCATAATTGAAAGAAAACCAAATATATGAAATCGATTCATGATTACTGAAACAGGCAGGAAATGCACAAGAGGGGGGTGAATTGTGCTTAAAAAAAACTTTAATGAACAATACAGTTTATACTGGTTCAGCCCAACTTTTGGCCTACGTCCAGTTCTCCAACTTGGCAGTTGGGTTCCACTAGCTTTTCAAGATTTAAACGGGCTCTTGACAGCCTTTACAAGTGACAGCAAGAGCTCACCTCCTTACTAATCACTCCCCCTTACACTTTGTAAGATTACACCCTACTCTTAAGATCCCACTATCTTAAGAATAATCCTTACTCGGATAATAAATACAAGTGTAGAGAAATTGTTCACTCAATTGAACGGATTGTGTTACACACTTAAGAATTTGAGAACAGTGATTGTTGAGAGAATTGAATGCAGTAGATACAAGATCTTTAATGAAGTAATCAATTTTTTTTTAACCAACTGCTTCTCAATGCTTTTATACTCTTCACTCTGAAGCTTGTGTAATAAATATGACCGTTGAGAGTTGTTCAGAGAGAGAGAGAGATCTTAATCGGATGAGGAGTGTTGAGAATGTAGCCTGTGTTGCATTTACTCCATTGTACTTCCTTTGCTTTTTGTTCATCTTTCTTTATCTATCGCTAGAGGAAGTAGGTGAGTTCCAACGGCTATATTGCTCAGATTTTGTGTCCAACGTAAACTTCCTTAAGTAGGTCTGAGCACTCTGTACTTGGAAAGCCTAAAATAGCTTTAGCCATTGATTTTGAATAATTCCCATCGCCACTCAGATTACAGCCTCTGATCGATTACAGGACTTGGTGGCTGATCGATTACATATCGATTATGTATAGATTAGGACCTGCATCACTCAACAATAGATTAGAAATTCATGTGCCTAATCGATTACAGGGACGCCTGATCGATTAAGCAAGACTAATCGATTACACTTAAACTTCCTCTAATCGATTACTTACCTCTGATCGATTACATTCAGATCACTCACAACTCTTCTAATCGATTACATGGCTCTGATCGATTACACATACCAACTTCTCTGATCGATTATTAGACTCTGATCGATTAGGCAATTTATCTATTTATCGATTATAGGACTCTGATCGATTAGGCAATGGTCCTCTAATCGATCAGGCGAGCCTAATCGATTACATCAATTTCTCCTAATCGAAAGGCTAAGATCTCTCATCGATTACAGGGGTCTCTAATCGATTAGGCGACAACTTAGACTGAACTCTAATCGATTAGACAAAATGACTTGAACTTGGAATCTATCTCTGATCAAATGGGCTATCTATGCATACCTAAGACATATCATTCCAAACACTTATCACTCACTTACCTTATGCCTAAGATATGTTTGGTTATCATCAAAACCTATTATTCTAACATTCTCCCCCTTTTTGATGATGACAAAACATTAGAAATAATTGCAATAACAGAATACATATAGAGATCAACAAGCAGACAACTGATATATATATATGAAACAATAATTCAGATATCACAAGGATACTGGCATTGTCTTTACGCATGGAACTAAATATATAAAAAATATAAAATGAGCAAAATATGAATGATGCATGTGAAAGGGTTTTTGGTGTTGCAGGGAGTATGGATTAGTCAGAGTCAGTGTCATCCTTCCAGTTTGATGTGTCAAGATCATAGTCCCCTGATTCACTGCTAATTCGACCAGAGTCATAGGAAGACTCAGATTCCAAAACGACTTCTTCCTTCTTCTTCTTAGCAGGAGCCTTCTTCTTCTTGGGAGGAGGAGGAGGCACTAAGGACAGAAGCACATCCAATTGGGATGGTCTCTTTTGTTTCTTTTGAGGAGACTTTGCTGCCTTTCCCTTCCCTTTTGGTGCTGCCTTTCTCTTAGCTGCAGGCTTGGAGACAACCTTAGGTTCTTCAATAACAATTCCTTTGGTTGCTCTGGTGCTCTTTCTTGTTGCAGGAGCAACCCTAGGTGCAGGCTTAGAGGCAGTCATTTTGATCCTTTGCTTTTTAGGTTTTGACTGAGCCTCTGGGCCTTCTTCTTCCTTGTCAGACTTCAAAAATTTTGAAGTAGTCTGAATGGGGTCCTTCTGAGCAGGCTTGACTGGATCCCCATATGTGTAGGTCTTTCTGACTCCCCATTTTGGAAATAGAGGCTGAGGGGATTCTTTCTCTTGAATTTTCTGACTCAAATCCCTAGCTGTATCTCTGTCTTCTCTTTCTTTCTGACTTGCAGCCAAGGTCTGTTCTAGTTCCTCCACTTGCTGGTGCAGTACATCTGCCTTATGAAGATAATGAGGCACCAAATCAATGTCAATGGGTTTAGGTTCCCCTTCATGCAAAACCATGGCTATTCCCAGATTTTCTTCTATCACATTTTCAGCATTTTCTGGAGGGATATTGACAGTGGCCTCAGTTTCAGACTCTGTGGCTTCTTCTACCACAACCTCTTCTTCTGCCATGCTTAGCTTAATGGCTTCTGCAAGCTCATGAATTTCCTCGAGTGTCTGACTCATGGGTACATCCTCAGGAACTTGAGACATCTGAGGGATCTCAGAAGCTATAGCTGAGAGGATGGAGGCAGCTTCCACAGCCTTTTCTTGAACCTGGCAGCTTTCCCCAGGGGTTGGCACACTGAATATCTTCTCCCCCTTTTTGGCATCATCAAAAGGAGGGGGGGTTTCTAGTGAAGGAGCTTTGCCTTTTCTGGTATAAGTTTTGGCTATTTCTGGTTTAGGGGAAGGAGAGTGTGGTTGAGAGGGTGTGGGATGAGAGGCAAGGGTCAATATGTGGATAGGAGAAGGTGGGAAGTCTGGATGATCTGAGGAACTGGAGGAGGGTTTCTGTGAGGGTGAGGAAGGTTTGGAAGGAGGAGGAGTGGTTTTTGGAGAGGGTTGAGTGTGGAGATGTGGAGAAGAGGGATGAGATTGTGAAGGTGAGTGATGAATGGGTGATACCTGATGTGGTGCATAACCATCAAAGGGTGACAGAGGAGGGCCAGGAATATTGGCTTGATACTTTTCCCTGAGAATCTCTTCCAGTCCAGCAAGTCTGTTGTGTAAAAACTTGTGCATATTTACCACAGCATCATACCCATTGAAGATGGTCATGGTGCTTTCCTTCACAGACTTGACAACTGAATCATTGAGAGCTGCCACCAATCTGTGCAATAATCTGTCCTCCATGGCTTGATGCTCGAGGGCCATTTCTTCTACTATTCTGGCAGAGACCCTTTCCACCACTTGATCAATAAAGTTGGCAGGAGAAGCAGGTGCTGCTTCTTCCTGAATCAGAGGCTCTTGATTAGGATGATGGCCAGGGATTTCCCCTGGTTCAAGTCCTTCTTCTGTAGGGGGTTCCTCTTCAATTTCAATATCTGGTAGAGGCTTAGAGGGGATGTAACTCTGCCCAAAAGGTTGCAACCCCATCTTCTTGAGAGTGGTCAGATCACACTTGGGAGGCTGCTTGTTGTGCTCTTCTTCCAACCAAAAAATTTGATTGTTGCACAGAATAAATGAAATAAGAGATGCAAAAGGCAGAGGAGTCTTAACAGACTTTGTCTTCTGGAACCTCAAGAATTCCTCACAGATGACTTGTCCAGGGTTGATGGGAATTTTGTTGATCAGCATGGGCAAGAGAGGATTGTCTATATCCAGGATAAGTGTGAAGTTGCCAGCCTTGTTGACCATACACCTGGAGTAAGCATAATGCAGAACTCTGTAGGCAGGAGGTAATTGGACAGGCTTGAGATTTCCCTCAATAGGACTTGTAGGTTGATAAATCTGCCTGAGTTGCTCATCAGAAAACTTTTCCCTTGTTTGCCATGTGTTGTACTCTGCCATATTAATCCCATCCATGTGAAGCCACTTGTTCAAATCCTTCCAAGTGAAAGAAAACTTCTTACCCCTGACTTGAGAAGAAATCTTGATATCTGAGGTTTTGCCTTCTGCTTCCGTAACAGAAATCTTCAAGTTTGAGTAGAAGGCCTTTATGACTCGCTCATTATAATGATTTTTAATGCCCAGCCATGTCGCATAAGGTTGCAGCCATTCTTTGACAGGATAGCCATTTTTGTCAAGATACTCAATATCCACAAACCCACATCTTTGCTGCATGGACCTTTTCTGAATATCCTCTGAGGCATCTTCAATAGGACCTTGGGCATAGGAGGAGTCGATGGGAACCATTGTGTCACCAGAAATGAGTTCTCTGACTCTGACTGTGGAAAGGCTTTTGGCTGGAGACTTGGATGAAGTACCACGAGTTTTGGCCATTTGAGAGGTTGGTTGAGAGGTGGAGGGTGGTGGATTTGAAGGGGGTGATGAAGGTCTATAGGTCAATGCAGGATCTCCTTCAGGTAATGGTACTGTATCAGAAACGACTTGGGCTCTGATGTTCTTTGGAATACGCATTTTGGGTGCCATGGGAAGAGTTTATGTAGAGGGCTCAAGGATTATGATTGGTGATTCGAAGGGTTGTAACTGGTGAGGGAGAGTTATGGCTGATGATGATTCGAGCGTTAAGATTTGATGAAGGATGAGGAGATGAAGAAGAAACAAAATGCAATAGAGTGCGAAATGATGCTACAGTTACATATGTCAAGTTTATAAGAGTGGGTGTGCTTAGAAAAGTAAGTAACTGTCAGATAAAATGTACGTTACAAATGTTACCGTTGACGCCTAATCGATTACAGATGTCGCGTAATCGATTACAGAGTGTTGTCTCTGATTGATGAGATGCGCCCAATCGATTAGGGGTTGTTGTGATCGATAGGTCCACGCTGAGTAATCGATGCCCAATCGATTACTCCTTCCTTGTGATCGATCAGACAGTTCTGATCGATTATGCGCCTTTCCCTAATCGATGCTTCATTTCAGCCTAATCGATGCTTAATCGATTACAGGGAGTGTCCTGTGATCGATCAGGCTTACCTGATCGATTAGGCGATGGATTTTCTATTCTGAGCCTCTAAGTCCTGCATAAATTTTGATCTGACACTCCGATGCCTAAGTTAGTATAATATCATCAAAACATCCTTAGATTGAAATAATTTTGATAACTAAAATAACTTACAATTCATTGGGATTTACCATTCCCAATTCTCTTCTGATAAACATAAATGGCTCAGTTGCTAGAGGTTTGGTGAAAATGTCAGCCAGCTGCAAGTGTGTTGAGATAAATTCCACTCTGACATCCTTCTTTTGCACATGATCTCTGATGAAATGATGCCTTACATCAATGTGCTTTGTTCTTGTGTGATGTACAGGATTTTTGGCTAGACTAATAGTGCTTGTATTGTCACAGAGGATTGGAACTTCTGGAAACTCCATACCTAGATCC
Source organism: Mimosa bimucronata (assembly GCA_037074515.1). Classification (NCBI taxonomy): domain Eukaryota; kingdom Viridiplantae; phylum Streptophyta; class Magnoliopsida; order Fabales; family Fabaceae; genus Mimosa; species Mimosa bimucronata. Next base: position 5,691,351 of record CM073437.1, read on the forward strand.
CTCAATTGATGCTTGAGCCATAGAACTTGAGTACAACAGGTTGCAACAGCAATATACTCAGCTTCAGTAGAGGATAGAGAAACACATGTTTGTTTCTTGCTTGCCCAAGAGACTAAGGATCCCCCAAGATATGCACATTGACCACTGGTACTCTTTCTATCAGTTTTGTACCCAGCATGATCTGAGTCTGAGTAAACCATTAAATATTCCTGAGTTCCTTTTGGATACCACAGCCCCAGCTCCTGAGTTCCCACCAGATACCTCAAGATTCTCTTAACACATGTGTGATGCATTTCTTTAGGATTAGCTTGATATCTGGCACATACTCCTACACTGAATTGAATATCTGGTCTGCTAGCAGTTAGATATAAGAGGGAGCCAATTAGACCTCTATATGTTGATTTATTGAAGTCCTTCCCTTCTACATCAGCATCCATCACCACTGAGGAGCTCATAGGAGTATCTTCTTCCTTTGATAAATCCATTCCAAATTTCTTCAAGATTTCCTTCACATACTTTGATTGAGAAATGAAAATTCCATCCTTTCTTTGTTTAATCTGAAGACCTAGAAAGAAGTTGAGTTCCCCCATCATTGACATCTCGAATTCTCCCTGCATAATCTTTGAAAATTCCTCACAGAGAGATCCATCAGTAGCACCAAAAATAATGTCATCTACATAAATTTGTACAACAAGCATGCTTTTCTTTTTGTGTAAAATAAATAGAGTGGTATCAACTTTTCCTCTTGAAAAACCTTTTTCTAACAGAAAATTGCTCAACCTTTCATACCAGGCTCTTGGTGCCTGTTTAAGTCCATATAAGGCCTTTTTAAGTTTATAAACATGATCTGGTTTAGTGGCAATTTCAAAACCAGGAGGTTGTTCAACATATACTTCTTCCATGATATAACCATTAAGAAAGGCACTTTTTACATCCATTTGATAAAGTTTAAAATTTTTGAGGGATGCAAAGGCTAATAACAGTCTTATTGCTTCCAATCTTGCAACTGGAGCAAAAGTCTCCTCATAATCAATACCTTCTTCTTGGTTATATCCTTTAGCCACAAGTCTTGCTTTATTTCTGACAACAGTCCCATATTCATCAAGTTTGTTTTTGAAAACCCATTTAGTTCCAATAATAGGATAATTTGAGGGCCTTGGAACTAAATCCCAAACTTGACTTCTTTCAAATTGATTGAGTTCTTCTTGCATTGCAGTTATCCAATCACAATCTTCTAAAGCTTCTTCAATGCAAGTAGGTTCAATTTCAGAAATAAATGCAGAGAAATGTATTGCATTTTGAGTTTGATGCCTGGTTCTAACTCCTTCATTAACCTCACCAATGATTTGCTCAGGTGGATGATCCCTGTGATGTTTCCATGCTGATGGTCCAGCTGGTGCATCATGTGGATCATCTTCTTGTCTCTCTTCATGAGACTCATCTGGTGGAGTTAATGACTGAGTAGAATTTTTAACTTTCTTTTGAAAGGCTGATTCATCTTCTAAAGAAATATTCTGTTCAGAATCAGTTTCATCAAAGACTACATGAACTGACTCTTCAACAGTAGAAGTTCTTTTGTTGAAAACTCTATAAGCCTTACTTCTACTAGAATAACCAATGAAAATTCCAGAGTCAGACTTGGGATCGAATTTACCTAAATTTACCTTCCCATTATTGTGGATGAAACATTTTGAACCAAATACCTTAAGATGGCTTACATTTGGCTTTCTTCCTTTGTAAAGCTCGTATGGAGTTTTATCCATTCCCTTCCGAATGTAGGCTCTGTTTGATATATAACATGCAGTATTCATTGCATCTGCCCAGAATACCTGAGATACTTCTTTTCCATTCAGCATTGTTCTGGCCATCTCAGTGAGTACCCTATTCTTTCTTTCAACTACTCCATTCTGTTGAGGAGTTCTAGGAGCTGAGAAATTATGATTGATTCCATTTTCTTTGCAAAGCTCTAGAAAATCTTGGTTCTCGAACTCTCCTCCATGATCAGTCCTGATTGAGCTGATTTTCTTGTCTTTTTCATTCTGCACTTTCTTAGCAAACACATAAAAGGCATCAAAGGTTTCATTTTTTGAGGAAAGAAACATAGTCCAAGTGAACCTAGAATAGTCATCCACAATCACAAGGGTGTACAGGCTTCCTCCTAGACTCTTCACTCTTGCTGGTCCAACTAGGTCCATATGGATTAGTTCCAAAGGTCTAGTTGTGGTGACTTCCTTCTTAGGTTTAAAAGAAGACTTTGTTTGTTTCCCCTTTTGGCATGCTTCACACACTAAATCAGATTTAACTTTCATATTTGGAATCCCAATAACCAAATCCCTTTTAATTAGCTTTTCTAGATGAGACATGTTAACATGAGCCAATCTTTTATGCCATAGCCAACAGTTATCAGAATTGCTAATAAAACACTTTTCAGAGAGTTGATGATTCAAATCTACTTCATACAAATTTCCATTCCTGTTGGCTTTCAATCTATATTTCATATTTGATTTGTCTATAGCCAATTCTTTCTTATCCACAATGAAGCATTCATTTGAATCAAAAATCACCCAATTACCTTTGTCAGTACTTTGACTGACACTCAGCAAGTTGTGGCAGAGACCTTCCACAAGATAGATATCTTTAACTGGACCAATATCTCCTTTTCCAGTAATTTTGCCAGACTGATTTCCACCAAAGCTAACCTTGGCCCCATCCTTCAGGATTAGATTGTCTAGTTTCTCTTTATCTCCTGTCATGTGCCTCGAGCATCCACTATCTATATACCACTTGCTATTTTTGTTGGATGCTTTGAGACAAACCTGCACAGACTAAGCAGATTTAGGTACCCAAATTTTCTTGGGTCCTTTGGGATTAGCTTGCTGCCTTTGGTCTGTATAGACTTTAGGCTGATGTGTCCCTTTGGGGACCCATTTATAGTGTCCAGACATACCATGTTTCTTGGGATAACAGGTTGATTCAGAATGACCCTTTCTATTACAGTAATTGCAAAACGAGAAAGGTGATGAATAATCTGAAGCTTTTCTGAAAAATTTCCAGTACGATTTCTCTTTAGACACAGACTTATTTCCTTTCATGTTCTTAGAGAATGAATCATAACCAATACCAGTTTTGTCTCTATATGCTTTTTGATTCATTAACATGACATCAAGAATTTCTGTGCTCTTAGTAAATTTCTTTAAAATTCCAGAAATCTTCTCATTTTCTTTCACAAGGTTTTCACAGTTTTTGCAATCAGAAGTTTCTTGAGAAAACTTTTCAGAATTCAGTTTACATTTTTCACAATCAAAATTATCAGCTTTCTTTTCAAGAACTTTGTTTTTCTTTCTTAAAGCAGAAACTTCCTTTGCCAATTTTTCAAATTCAATATGTATGTCATCATATGCATCTTGAAGTTCTTGGAAAGATAGATCATCAGGATATACCTCATTATTGGAAGATTCTTCTCGTGCTACTAGACACAGGTTGGCAGCTTCCTCTGCTTCACTGGCTTCCTCATCAGAGCTGTCCCCCCATATAGACGAAACATAGGCTTTCTTTTTGCCTTGAAATTTTTCTTTCTTTTTCTCCTTCTCCTTGAATCTTTGGAGGCTTGGACATTCTGCTTTGAAGTGTCCAGGCTTCTTACATTCATAGCATACATGGACATTTTTCAGTGAATCTTTTCTGAAGTTGCTTGAGCCACCTCTCTGGAATCTTCCTTTATTTCTGAAGAATTTCCTAAACTTTCTGACCATAAAGGCCATTTCATCATCGTCCAGTTCTTCATCTTCTTCCTCATCCTCATCATCCTTTGCAGAGACAGTTAGTGCCAGATTCTTTTTCTTTTTATCTCCATAGAGCTCTCTTTGAACCTTGATGGTTGTTTCATATTCAGCCAGGCTTCCAAACAGAGAAGTGATAGAGCTCATAGATTCTCCTCTCATTTCTTGGATTGCAGTAGCCTTCATCTGCCATTCAGGAGTTAGAATCTTTAAGATTTTGGAGACTTGTTCTGCCTCAGAGATCCTCCTTCCAAGAGCTGTGAGATTGTTGATCAGATGAGTGAATCTAATTTCCAGGTCCCTTATTGGTTCCCCTTCTTCCATTTTGAACAAATGAAAGTCAGTGATAAGTTGTTCCACTCTTCTAGTTTTTACTCCACTGGTCCCTTCATGAGCAACTGCTAGGGCATCCCACATTTCTTTTGCTGTCTCTAGATGACAGACCCTGAAATATTCTTTTTGACTTAGGGCATTTTGAAGAATCAAGACTGCCTTGCTATTGAGTTCCAGATCATCCTTGTCATCACTCGTTAATTCCTGAGGGAGTTTAGGCACTTGAACTCCATTTTCTGTTTTCATAGGAACGATGTCTCCTTCTTCAACTATCCTCCAGAGATCATAACCTGATGATTTGATGAAAACATTCATCTTCATCTTCCAGAAGGTATAATGCTCACCATTGAATCCAGGAGGTTTGTTGATTGAACTGCCTTCAGGGAGAACATTCTCATATCCTGCCATGATAGATCTTTGCTTCTCCTGATCGTGGGATCAGATGAATTGAGAAAACCTGGCTCTGATACCAAATGAAACAGGCAGGAAATGCACAAGAGGGGGGGTGAATTGTGCTTAAAAAAAACTTTAATGAACAATACAGTTTATACTGGTTCAGCCCAACTTTTGGCCTACGTCCAGTTCTCCAACTTGGCAGTTGGGTTCCACTAGCTTTTCAAGATTTAAAAGGGCTCTTGACAGCCTTTACAAGTGACAGCAAGAGCTCACCTCCTTACTAATCACTCCCCCTTACACTTTGTAAGATTACACCCTACTCTTAAGATCCCACTATCTTAAGAGTAATCCTTACTCGGATAATAAATACAAGTGTAGAGAAATTGTTCACTCAATTGAACGGATTGTGTTACACACTTAAGAATTTGAGAACAGTGATTGTTGAGAGAATTGAATGCAGTAGATACAAGATCTTTAATGAAGTAATCAATTTTTTTTTAACCAACTGCTTCTCAATGCTTTTATACTCTTCACTCTGAAGCTTGTGTAATAAATATGACCGTTGAGAGTTGTTCAGAGAGAGAGAGAGATCTTAATCGGATGAGGAGTGTTGAGAATGTAGCCTGTGTTGCATTTACTCCATTGTACTTCCTTTGCTTTTTGTTCATCTTTCTTTATCTATCGCTAGAGGAAGTAGGTGAGTTCCAACGGCTATATTGCTCAGATTTTGTGTCCAACGTAAACTTCCTTAAGTAGGTCTGAGCACTCTGTACTTGGAAAGCCTAAAATAGCTTTAGCCATTGATTTTGAATAATTCCCATCGCCACTCAGATTACAGCCTCTGATCGATTACAGGACTTGGTGGCTGATCGATTACATATCGATTATGTATAGATTAGGACCTGCATCACTCAACAATAGATTAGAAATTCATGTGCCTAATCGATTACAGGGACGCCTGATCGATTAAGCAAGACTAATCGATTACACTTAAACTTCCTCTAATCGATTACTTACCTCTGATCGATTACATTCAGATCACTCACAACTCTTCTAATCGATTACATGGCTCTGATCGATTACACATACCAACTTCTCTGATCGATTATTAGACTCTGATCGATTAGGCAATTTATCTATTTATCGATTATAGGACTCTGATCGATTAGGCAATGGTCCTCTAATCGATCAGGCGAGCCTAATCGATTACATCAATTTCTCCTAATCGAAAGGCTAAGATCTCTCATCGATTACAGGGGTCTCTAATCGATTAGGCGACAACTTAGACTGAACTCTAATCGATTAGACAAAATGACTTGAACTTGGAATCTATCTCTGATCAAATGGGCTATCTATGCATACCTAAGACATATCATTCCAAACACTTATCACTCACTTACCTTATGCCTAAGATATGTTTGGTTATCATCAAAACCTATTATTCTAACAATTACAACTACTAAACAAGACAAATGAATGATAGGAATAAAGTAGAACCCTACAAAAGTGTAACACCCCAAATTTTAGAAAATAGAAAATAAAGAATTGTTTAAAGTTTTGGAATATTACTAAAGCATTAAAAAGCATTGAAAAATGAATTTATGATATTTAGGCATTTTTAATAATTTTAAGGCTTATTTTCTCTAAGAAACAAAGAGAAATAATTAGAAGATAAAACTTAATTTGGAGGAAAGAAATAATAAGGGTTTATTTGAGATCTTGAGGCGTCATTTGAAAATTAAAAAACCTTATAAATAAATTTATGAGGCCAGGTGTATTTTTAATAATTTTTTTTAAAAAAACTTATTTAATTTATTAATTGAGGAAAAATAGTTAGAAGATGAATTTAAATAAGGGAATATTTAGAATCTTGAGGTATTGTTTATTATTTAAAAAGTCTTATAAATAAATTTAGAAATTAAAGCATATTTAGAGAAATTATTTTGGGAACAGATTTAGGTACATTTCTAAATGATAATGATAAATAAAATTATGATTTAAGAGAAAAATAGAAAATAGGAAATGAAAAAGACAATATCTGCCCCTAGTTAAAAATATCTTCAATTACAAAAGGAATGGCAAGATAGTAAAATACCAATGAAAATCCTTACCTTTTAATAAGAACCACCCACGTGTTCTTCTCAATGGTTCTACTTCCTTCTTATTCATTGTATTTCCTCTGCCTTCATTTCCCTTAAACCCGAATACACACGCATATACTCCCTCTCTTACTCTCTGCTCTCACTCTCTCTCACGTCTCACCCTCTGCTCTCTCTCCCGTGCTCCCTCGTTCCAATGGCGAGCTTCGGCCAAAACGGTGGCAATCGGCGGCCCAAGGGAAGGAAAACATTCAAGAAGCTTAAGGGATCATTGGGTAGGTTTCTCTTCACCATTTTCTTTCTTCTTTCTTCCGATTTCGATCTGAAATGAGAGGGAGTGATTCGAATTTTAGGTTGTTTTTGAAGCCTTTAAATGCATGAAATCAAAGCTCAGGCTTCGATTAATCACTCTTGGGGTCGGATTTGAGTGATGAAGGGGTATTATTCAAGTTGCCCCAAATTTTCCTCTTCGGGTCACTGTTCACCCGACGGGAAATTGATGATTTCTGGATGTTTAACTGAACCAAAGTATGATTAAACATCAATAGGAGTAAGCTTAAAAATATAAACGTGCCTTGTATGTTGATTGGAATTTTCTTGAATTTTTCTTCTTTCCCTGTTTCACTCGGATTCGGCAGATTCAAGGGGCAAGATTTTTGGAGGATTTATGATGCCTGATGGTTTAAGGTTGATGCTAATTGAAAGTGTAATTGTGGTGAATTATTTTTCCTTATGTTTCTGCTTTACCGTCAGACTTCTTGTTCTTCCCCTGTTCCTATTCAGTTGGTGATGTTGAATGTTTAGTTTTCTTCTCTCTTGTTGCTCTGGCCGAGCTTCCATGTCCCTGGGTTGTTTGATTTTTGTTCTTCCCTGTTCTTGTTCTGTTCTGGCCGAAATTCTGCTCTGACCTTTGTGATTTGTTTGATGATGAAGGGATAATAATTATTTGGGGTTGATTGTTGCTGGAAGTTGTTCAAATGTTAAGTTAATGTAATTTTGTTTTGCTTAAGCTGAATTGCTGCTTTGTGTTAGTTTAAAGGATAAATCTAGTTTAATTGCTATAGGAAAGATAATTTGAATAATTGATGTAATATAAATGTTCCTTGTATGCTCGATTCCTGCTTTGATATGCTTTGGCCATGTGGTTAATTAGGTGTAAATATGTTTTGAAATTCTAAACAATTGACAAAGTATTCATAATAGTTAAAGAAATATGTTAGAGGTTTATTTTAGTGCAACTGATTAGGATTAAATCAAATTCTATTCGGTGCTTTGGGAAAGAAGAATAATTGATGATAAATAATGTTGAAAGTGATCAGGAGTCTTTTGGAATTAAGTATTGTCCTTGTATGTTTCCTTTCTTCTTTTTATATGTAGTAAATCCAAGTGCTTTGATTAGAATACCTACGTTGAAGAAAATTCTAAATAGTTGAACTAATGAGTTAAAGTTAACGAATTGTTGATTTATGTGGATTGGCAAGTGGATTTTCGAATTGATTTAGTGTTTCTAAATTTGGTAGTGCCGTATTATATCCTGGATATTACTGATGCTATTAAGGCTATTGCGACTGATAACTAAGTTAAAATAAGTTTAACTTTTGTGATTATAATGACATAAAACATTTGAATAATAAATAGATGCTAGTAAAATCTTTAGATCAATAAGGGTGGATGATGATTAGGAATTAATAGTTGATTGACCAATGCTGTCTTGGATCTTAATTCTTGATTGTTAGGAGCTTTATTCTAATCACTGCTTTGAGTTTTTAATTGATAAATCAACTAAGTGAAGAAATGTTGTTTAGAATTGATGTAAGAGGTTAGAATTTATAGTGATGTTTGTATGTAATCAAAAGAGAAATAAATGTGTGTGGGAATACGGCTGACTTGTTTTGGTTGGTAATTTTCAAGTATGATTTTTAGTAGGGTACTAGGTACATGTGTGGTGAGTGTGAAAATATAATACAAGATCATTACGAAGATTAAGTGATATCAAAGTGGTTAGGATCTTTAAAGGATAAACCAGTGTTTTAAGGTGATGAGAGGTTTTAAGTGTTGAATTAGATGTTTAAAAACTTAATGAAATGAAACTTGTGGTTTATGTATGCTCACTGTTTTATTTATGTTGGTTGTTGCAAGAATTATTTAAAGCTCAAGCTGGTTGAAAATCTGTTCATAAAATGGATTGAAAATATGTTATTAAAAGTTAAAGATTTTAATTTTAGGTGTGAGGAAGCAAGAACAAAGATAGGTTGTTAGTGCTCAAGTATATAATACATATTGTGAATAGTGATATGTAAGGTTCTTTAATAAATTGAGTTGCTTAAACTTGAAAGTGGTTTCTATTGTTAATTACTTTATTCTGGGGACATTTTTCTAGTAACAAAGTTCTTACTTTGATATGTTTGAATTGTTGTAGTTGGACACCTAAGTGGTGAATTGGACCTTTAGATATTAAGTAAGTTAACTTAAAATAGTAAAGACACTCTCATGTTGTGCTGTGTGTATATTAATCTGTGGTTGTGCAATGTTTGTTGGTAATGGTATAATTAACCACTAAGTTAGAAATTTAGATTTACTTATATTAGAAATAGAGAGAGGGTAGAGTTATAGGAACGTGAGAGATGTTTGATTATTACGTCTAAGTTTAGATATTAATATATTATTTTGTACTATAAATATTTATAGGACAAAATAATGGGATTGAATTCTCAGAGTATGTAGAAGAGAAGAAATACACTGAAGAGTAAGCTCAGGATACAGGTAGCAGTTTATTTCATTACATTAAAAGAATTGCATGTATTATTTTGTAATATCTGTTGCAAGTTTACATTATGCATGAAGGTGTAAACCTTGTTAATTCCTGCATAGTAATTTATGGAATATTCCAGACTTAGGTGATTCACTACCCCTTTGCCAAACCAGTTATTTATAGCTTTAAATGCTATAACGAGAAGTCATGCAGGTAGAACCACCACTAGATAACAAATATATTGTTAATAGTGGCTGGTAGAGCATGTAGCGCAGGAAGTATGTATAATTGTGTTAATTGTTCAGGTTTATGAAATATATACATGACAATGCTAGCATGATAACATATGTTAATGAAAGAAACTGCTATTGGGATTTCTAATCTCACCCCCTTCCCCAAACATTTTCAGTACTCAGGATGGGAGAAGCTAGCTGGGGAAGAAAATTAGACGAAGGAATTAGGATTATAATTTGAAAAGTAAGAGATAGTTAAATATTTTAGTAATGTTGTTTGTATATGTTGTAAAATTAAATTATTAAATCAATAGTAGAAATCATAGAAAATATAATTGTATAAATTTATAAAGGGATTTTAAATTTTTAAGTATTATAAATAGAGAATAAGTACCCTAAGAGGATTAATGTACTTTTAATTGTCTTATGAACCACTCTATTTTAGAAAAAGTTTTTAAATCATTCAATTTGTCCGAAGAGCCCATTTCAATAGAAAGCAGATTAGTGTAATGTTTGAAAAGAAAAGTTTTAAATGTATTCGTATTTTCGGGCTTTCAGAACTGAAATAGTGGTTGTAATTCAATTAAAATGTTATAATATAGTAGAAAATTTTTAGGTGTTACAAAAAGCATCATAGATTAGTGCCGTAAGACTCATTTCCAGCTCTAATTTGATCTTTTTCTCTACATAAGGCTTTTCTCTTTGTAATTTTCGTCAAGAAATGCAATCTCCCCTAATTTGGCCGTCTTCTCCCCTTGAAAAAGCTCTAATTTTCGAAGATGATCTCCAAAATCTATTATTTAATTTAATCAGAAAATCTACTTAAAATAGAAAGACAATCCCAAAAGACCTGTTTAGCTCCCACCAATAAAGAAATTTGCTCATGCATCACTCGTTTGAGCTTTGAATCCTTAATGAGGATGACAATAGGATAACTATACGGAGTGGAACTGCAATCCTGATTACATAAGAAAAGAAAGGACTCCCTAATATGAGATAAAAACAACAGACATTTATCTTGGCAGCGGCGTATAATATATGAGAAATCTTTGACCCATTCTTGCTGAAAATAGATTGAGATCCAAAATGTACCAGTATGATCGCGTTTAGAAGTTTTGATTTTGGAAATAACCAAAACCCAATCATGAACTAGGTGAAAACTGAGAATACGAATCTGTCACTAGATCAACTGAGAGACTTGATGGATTATAAGGAGAATGAGCTATGATTGAGGCTTGAAAATTGACTTGGGCAGATATTGAAGATATAACTTGCTTAGGACAAATAGAAATAACTGCTGCAAGTCGTTGATTCCTATAAAACCAAATAAAATAAAGTGTTTATGCAACCATTGAAGTATTAAATTCAGATTGTTGCTCAAAAGTATCCATCAACCAAATGAGAATTTGCCCTTGAGGAATGTGATGAGACAAAAGACCAATAGGTAATCCAAACCAGATGGCACGAGACCAAGGGCGTTGGAAAAAGAGATGGTACATAGTCTCCTAAGAAGAATAACAAAACAAATAGGAAGACCTGATCTGTAAATGATGTTTGATTAAATTAGATCTAACTGGTAGAGAATCCCACAACAACCTCCACAAAAATAAGGATAATCTCGGGATAAATCTTAATTTTGTCATTTGATTCCAAAATCTTGAGAAATCAAGAAATCCACTATGAGTATGCTGTCGTAATAGCCGATATCCATCAGCTACTGTATATCTACCTAGAGAGTTTCCATTCCAACTAAGACAATCCTTTGAATTAAGGACAGAAAAAGAAGTAGAAAGAATCTTGGCTGCCACCTCAGAAGAATATAAATATCGAACTAAAGAAACATGCCAACATCCTTGATGATGCAGCAACAAATCACCCACTGTACCAATTGAAAGTGGACGATTACACTACAAAGGCCACCATAAATGGCTAAAGAGGATTAACCATTTCCAAGGCACCATCCAAGACGATCGGTGATCACATTTTGTATTGCAACACTATCACGCCAGATTGAAGACTGAATAGTTCAAGAAACAATTAAACCATCAACCTCACACAAAATATATTTAGATCTTAAGACCATAGAAATTAGAGATTCATTCTCAGCAGATAAAACTCTCCAGATATTCTTGGCCAATAAAGCATCATTGAAAGTAGAAATTTTTCGAATACCTAAACCATCATCTTTTTTCAGACAACAAATTTTCTCCCAAGACAGCATATGCATCCTTTTATGATCAGAAGTAAGCCCCCAAAAGAAATCAGCAATCCTCATGTCTATTTTATGGGCGATATAATCAGGTAGCTTAATAAAGGAAATGGGATAAACTAAAACTGAAGAAATGACAGATTTAATAAGAGTAACTTTCCCTGCTTGAGATAAAAGCTTAGATTTCCACATTTACAACCGTTGATCAACACGCTCCAAAATATTATTAAAAATAGGATATTTTTTCTTTCCGAGATCAACAAATGTGCCCAAATATTTGCCCAATTTATGGGCAAATGGAAAGCCCATTATCGAAGATAAATGTAATTTCTCACTATTACTAATATTTGGACTAAAAACCATAACTGATTTTGATTTGTTAATCCTCTTACTAGCTAAGTTGCCATAAAATTGTAGCAAGTCATTCACCTTCTTAAAAACATCCGCTTTAGCTGGGATAATTAAAAGAATATCATCAGCATAAAGTAAGTGAGATAATGGCAACGAACCTCTGAACATAGGCAGCCCCATCCATCATCCCAAATTCTGTGCTTGAACAATCAAAATAGATAAAACATTAGCACACAAAATATAAATATATGGAGATAGAGAATCACCCTATCTGAAGCCACAATTTGGAGAGAAAGAAGACAATTGAGAGCCATTAATCAGAATTTGATAAGATATAGAAGTAACACAAGCCATAATTATTTGTATCTAAACCTATGAAAAGCCCATTTTCTCAAGCACTGCATGAATAAAGGTCCAAGAAAGTAAACCATTTCATGTTGAAGCGACTTTGACAAAGAAAATGTCAAAAATATTTTACCGACACAAGAAACTAAAAATTAATATATGTGGAGCAGAATCGGAATGCTTATTTGGGAAAAAAACTTTTTGATATAGACATTTTTGTTAAATTCTTTCCTCATTGCTCGCACAGTCTTAATTGCATGTCTGGACGTTAATGCTGCCAATAAAGGCTTTGCCTTACACACACACACACACACACACACACACACTATTTTATTTTATAGCTATACTTATTTCCAATTTTCCATAATTATTCACAGGCTCTTGTTCTAGATACAGTCGTACAATTAACATGTTTTATAAATCATAAGCGTTAATACATGAAAATTGCCTCCTCCATTTTATTTTATTTTATTAGATTTTTAAACTTAGGAAAAATGACCAACAAAAAAAAATACCCTCCAAATTTCAAAATTCCAAATAAGTGATTTGCAGTTATTCATAGTTGTAAATACTTATATTCAACTTGTTAATACCTATACTGAAATAGTTATTGGGATTTTGAAATTTAAAAGATATTTTTTTTGTCATGTCATAGTTGTAAATACTTATACTCAACTTGTTAATACCTATACTGAAATAGTTATTGGGATTTTGAAATTTAAAAGATATTTTTTTATCATTTTCTCTTAAACTTATTACGCATGGAATCTAAAATAAAATTAAAATGTGAAAATACGACATACTCCACCAAAAATAAAATATCAAAATATAAAAAAACGTCGTGTTAAATACCAGAATGCTTTAAAATTTTATAAAGACAACTGACATGAAATTGTTGCCAAAAAAATTGATTTGAAATTAATTTATTTGTTGGCAAAAAAAAAAAAAGAAATTAATTTATTTGGTTAAAAGACAAATGCCTCAATATAGTAATAGCAGGGGTGTGAATAGGTCAGGCCCTTATTAGGGGCAGGGGCCTACTACTTAGTATACAATAAACTCAGCCTAACCCATTTAGTAAATAGGTCAGATTCCTATGCAGGTCTATTGTTAGGCCCATTTAGCTAAATGCATGCTTTTTTTGTAAAGTCTAGCCAACATGCTTGACCTATTTATTTTTTTTATAATTTATATTATGAAATATAATATAAAATAAATTAATTATAACATCACCAACTTATTTTTAGCTCCAAGTTTCACATGCCATCTGTATACAAAATTCAACATTCATTAGTCGTTCACCTCTTATTGATCCCTTTAAGTCGCTTAGGATGCATGGCTAACTCACTACTCTTCTCCGGTTTCTATGATTTTCTCAATCAAAATAATTGCTACAATGAGCAAATTTATTTCAATTATGCTATATGAAATATTATAATCTTAAAAGAAATAGTTTAATTTAGTTTCTACGATAAAAGTAACATAAAAAATATAATTTTATAACCATAAAATCTTTGAGACGTACATAGGCGTTTTAATAGGTTTAAAAGGTAATATATGAAATTATAAGTATAAACTTTTAAGCCTATTTAAAAGATTACATTTGAAGTAAGTTTTTAAATAGGTTTTTAAGCATTGTGAGGCATTTTGATGGCTCAGGTTCATGCTTAAAAAAAGTTTACATGTTGGCTCAAGCCAAGACTAAAATTATACATTTTTAATGTAGGTTCAAGTTTATTTAGTTGAAGCCTAACTCGATCTAACCTATTTCCACTCCTTAATAATAGTAGACAAAGGGACAGTTCAAAGAGAAGCAGAGAGGAGAAAGAAAAATACAAATTATAAATCATTAGATTCAGTGAATTTCTATTTATTTGGAGTGTGCAAGTCATAAATGCAAAAACTAATACATGAATTTCTATTTATTTAGAGTGTGGAAGTCATAAATGCAAAAACTAATACATTAATGGCATATCCAAACATATCAATACCAATTGATAATTGATATATGAAGTTTGATGTTCATAAATGTAATAATCATGGTTACCATTTATATAAAAATGGTGATAAGACCATACCAAAATTAACTCATTCACAATCATCTATAAGAGGGGAAGGCATGGGGAGATAACTTATTCCACCTGTTGAAGAATGAAGTTAGGAAAACAACTAACAGACATGACTTCACCACTCAAGCATCTATTTCTACTCCTAGTCATTGTATCTGCAATAATGTGCAGAGGTGGCAAGTCAAGATTGCTTCCTCCAAAAACAACAGTGCAGATCATCAATAGTTTACCGAGTCATTGAGGACGTGACACTTCATTGCAAAGACAAACATAATGATCTTGGAGAGCACACTATCAAATCCGGAGAAAGCTATGAATTCAGTTTCAAGCCAAATGCTTTCGTGAATGTGACTCTCTATTTCTGTAGTTTTTGGTGGCCATCAATCAACCCTCCTCGTCTCTTAGACATTTACAAACAAGACAGAGACACATGCACCCTGTGTACTTGGAAGGTCACTGATTATGGTCCTTGCTTGTCTCGCATTTGTTATCCCTGGGTTGGGTTTCCTAATCATCATTTTCTCTCATCATTCTTCATCATCGTATCACTACCGTTAGATTGACTAATGAATGGTTAAGATTTAATAATTTTAAACACTATTATTTTTATTATTTTATTAGATCATTCTGCAGTAAACTATTCAGATTAAATCTTAGTGGTTTAAATTTATTTATTTATTTATTTTTATATAGTATTTATCATAATTTACTTATTATAAAATCTGAACCGTTAATTATATCCATTAAATGGTGGTGATGTGATGATAAGGGATGGTGAGAGAAAATGATGATGAGGGAAACCCAACCCGTTATCCCTAGAATTCTCCTATGCCATATCATCCCTGATTATATTATATTATTATTATTGTTATTATAATCATTTACTTAAGAGCAATATAATGACATTTATTGTGATAGGAGACTGGATTGATATCTCCATGTGTGTGAACTATATTTCAATTTTAAGTGCTTTGAAATTTCATGTGGTATTCAGTTAAAAAAAATTAAGCGGTATGAGTATGATTATTATATAATTAACCAAATTATTTTATAAGTAGCAAAAAAGGCCGCACTAATAATTATGGAACATAAAAAGGTTACTTCAATTATTGGTAGGCGCTTTTTTTTTAGGCGCATATCAGATTTAAAGCACTTCAGTACCATGTTTTTGCTAAACGACATCAAATAATGGCAAGAGATGATAACGTTAACATTCACCCCCATTTTTTTTTTTTAACCGTTGGAGTTTATTTTTGTTTTTTTAAATAAAATGGAGTTTATTCTTGTAGCACCGCCTAAATGCCGAGCTCATTAACTTTCCGTGTTTTCAAGTTAATAGGAAATTGATTATAATTTCTGTACTATTTTTAAATAATTTAATAATTTACTTATAGAGCTTGTTTAGCTTAGCTTTTTTAGGGACAAAAGTACTTATGGGCTGGAGAAGCCAGATTTACAATTTACATGATGTTTGGATTCATTCACTTGAAGAAGTATTTATAGTTTAAAGGGACTTTTTCACTTGAAAAAGTGAGAAACTGATCCCATTAGCTTCTGCTTCTCCAAAAGTCCTTTTTGGAGAGAGAAAGGGGAAGAATGATGAGTCCCACGCCTTTTATTGTGTGTTATTTAATAAAGTAGGTAGAAAAATTAGACTATTAAACCCATAAAATTCTTAAATAAGATATTTTTTTAATCTAAAATTTCCTTTTTATCTCCAAAAATTTACCATAATAATCTCTAACTATTTTCTCCAACAATATCCTCCTTTAAACTAAAAATATAATTTTTTTAAAATTATTTTCTCTAAAATAAGGAAGAAACTAAGCCTTTAAAATCCCCAAATTTCACTTTGTTTTTTCTAAACTATAGGAATATATGTATTATTTAATAACAATAATGTCATTTTTAATAATTTTTCATCTAAACTTACTTTTCAAAATAATCATCCAAACATGTTTTAAAAGTCAGATTGAAAAAAAAAAAGTCACTTCTATCATCACAAATCCAAACATAAATCACTTATTACAATCTGACTTTTTTTCAATCTTATTTCAAAAAAAGATCTTCTAAAAAAAAGCCAATCTAAAGACACCCATCATACTTTGAATAAGAGAAAGTGCTGCCCCACAAGAGCAAGTCCAAGGCATCAAATTTGCCTACGTATGGACAGAGTGGGAGCGTGGTTGATGAATTCAATTATTACATTACATACATTGATTTTTGATTTTTCTGTTGCCTTTTCCTCCCTCTTGTCCTTCTTTTCTGCTGGGTGGACCCACTTAATGGAACAAAAGTATTTATTTATTAGCGGAATTATTAATTCTTTTATATTGATATATAATTATAACGTTAATTTACTACTATTACGTCAATTTAGTTTTTATAGAATACTGCATATTAAATAAGCATAAAATAAAAAATTGTTAATATATAACAGGGTGAATAAAGTTTAAAGTGTTTTTTTTTACCTTTGCAAAACATGTTAAAAGTGGTTTATAAAAAAGAAAAAAAAATCCCGGAAAATGTAAAAACATATTGCACTGAAAAACAAAAACATATTGCGTTGGAGAGAATGGGTCTGAGTTGGACCTATCGCGGTTAGGGCCCGCAACTCTAGTTTATTCCTTAGTAGTTAGTAGTCTCCTCAAACACAACACCACCACCTACGAATACATTACATTTAATTTACTTCTTCTATTTCGCTTTCAAGGCATTATTCTGTCTTCACGACTGATTATCAAATACTGCTCTGGTTTTATTTATAAGTCACTTTCAGTATATTTCACACGGATCAAGGAAACCTTAAAACTCATTAACTTTCCACTAAAATCCAATAAATTTACAACTTTACTCATATTTAATATCCACTATATTACATGAAAATAAAGTCAACACATAATAAATGAAGGGTAAACTTGTACGTTTATATTAAATATTTAATGATGTGACTTATATATATATGACCAAATAAAATTTTCTCTCTCTACCCTATAAATAAGACCAGATAAGTATATCAATGTTCGCACGCGTGTGATTTTAATTTGTCCGTGTTGTACTATAATTTTCTTTTGGCAAAACGCGCATGTTATAATTTATTGGCATGTGAAAACTAACTCATAATCACAACGTTCATAATTTATATCAAGGCGCTTGATTTTTTTTTTTTTTTTTTTGCCGACAAGGCTCTTGATGATTATGTCCAAGGATGATAGGTTTTAACATATAATAAATATATATATCCAAACCATGGCATTTATAACCATTTATTAAATTGATTTTAAAATATATATATTTATAATTTTTCTTTAAAACTAATTTACTTAATTTATAAAGTAATATATAATTTAAAAATATATACCATATGTTATGATTTTTCATCAACAATATCATATATTAATTAGCTCATTTTGCAACTTTAATGTCACCAAACTTAAGAAAATAATTAATTATACAGACATCTACTTCTAACTCATACCTCTGTAGAAAAGTAATAATTATTTTTGTATTTTAATGCTAAAAATGTCAAAAAGAAAATAATAGTAGTACTTTTAAACAATATAAACTAAATTAAAATCGCAATATTTTGGAGATATATAAATTTGGACATCACATTATTACTGCATAAGTGCATATTACTGGTTCTTTCCGTCTGAAAAATCATTACATGCTTCTCACTACTAAACTGGATATTGTTTTTAATTAAATTTCGACATACACCTAATTTTCACTGAAATTAATCATTCCCACGACAAAACACACTTTCGCTTTCGCGAGTGGCGGATCCATTTTTCTTCGTCGATGTACAAACACTTCACTCTCCATCGCACGCCGTCCACCGTCGTTGTTCTGAGCAAGTAGTGAAGAAGATTCGAACCTAGGGCTTTTTCTACTCCAAAAATCCGGTGAGATTGATCTGTTCCAGCTCTGATTCTAGATTTGAATTTGTTCCCCGCGTCTTTTCTTCCCTGTTTGGTTGTTATTGATTTTGAATTTTTGCTAGTTTTTGCTCGAATGGTATCTACTCGGTATTATACTTCTTCACTCTTTATTCTGATTACCGGCGACTTGTGTGATTTGGACTGTGTTGATTTACAGTGTTGGATTTGTTGTGTACTGGCATTCTGTTTATTAACCTATAGTAGCATCAATTTAGAAAATTCTCAAGGTGTTTGTGATGCATGATCTTGTCAATGATTTTGCTTTAGTTGTGTTGAAGTTATTGGGACAAACGTTTAAAGGGTATTGTATCAACTATGCATATTTCTAATATTTCAGTGGGGGCAGATGCTCACTGATTGGCCCGCCTTTGGTTTCAACAACTCCTATTTCTTAACCTATACTCCTTTGAACTGAAAAGAATGTGTTATACAAAAGAGACATGATGGAAGATGATGTTGTTGAGTAGATGTGAGTTTTTGTCTCGATATCATTGAAATTAGATGAGTTTTTTTTTTTTTTTTTGGTTAAGATTTTGACTTTCTTGCCATATAAACATCTTATGATGTACTTTATGAATTATCTGGTTCAAAAGACATTGTTCGGTAGACTGGGACATGGTCCTCTGTGTGCTGACGATTTCCAATTTTTTGGACTCATTTTGAAGTTACCTGGTAAACTGATTTTTTTGTTTTAGTGGCATGAATTCTGTTGAAAAGCTTGTGAACTAAATACCTTGCATTTTCTTCATGATATTTTGGGAATTACAGACAAGTTATCGGCAATTCATGTTCTTAAATATTTTATGACATGTATGGAGCGCAGTATCATGCAGATCTTCTATCTGCTATGTGGCTTTCCATTCCTGATATACTGGGGAATACTGATTATACATGTAACTTCTTTGCAGTTCAGAAATAGTCTCTTTGCTGCAGCCACCTGATGAATAATTGACTTCTTGACTCATTTGGTTATTGCTATAATTCACTGAACATGGAGAAGATATCTTCGGACTGTCCATACCCAGGATGCTTTTTTTGTGTCATGAAGGAAGGAAATCCCAGCAAGCGGAGGGCAAGTATCCTAAAATTCTTTAGAGAACTTCCATCACAAGATGATGATGGTCAGGTTCTTCCCATCAGTGGTCTTTGGAACACAGCAATGGCACATCCAAATGACCCCGAATTCATTGAGTTGGGAATATTTGAATGCATGGCAGCTTTGATATGGAAAGGACTGAAGAATCGGCGTTGGCTGTATCATGACCAGAATATATACATTCCTTATTATGCTGCTCACATTATTGGCTCCTACACTATGAGTGTGGAAGAATTTGCAGAAAGTGCTGTACATGCTGGGGTGATTCCTCCTTTAGTCGAACTTTTAAGAGGTCGATTAACTTGGGTTGAGCAGAGGGTAGCTGTTCGAGCTTTAGGGCACTTAGCTACATATGCTACCACTTTTCCTGCTGTATCAAGTCATGATGAAATTCTGGAGCTCTCCATCCAATTAGCAATGAGTTCTCTTGAAATTGTGTATTCACATTTCTATCAATTTGTTGATAGAAGACTAAGTTACCACTGTGATTTGCTCACCCGTGGCATGGGTGGAGTCGAAATGGAATCTAGGAAGGCTGAGGAATGGGCAAGTCAGTTACAGTGTTGGTCTCTTCAGCTCATTAATTGCTTTGCTTTTAAGCCTGAATTTCTTCCCACCATATGTAAACCAGAATTTCTAATAAAACTACCCGGCATGTGGGGCGGACTTGTTAATGAAAATTCTCCAGCCGGTATTGGTTTATTAAGGACAATTTGTCATCACAAGCTTGGCAGGGGAGCTGTTGCGAATTGCCCAGGTGTCATTGAAGCACTGTGTAATATTGCTCGGTCCTCAGATGATTGGCAGTATATGGCTATTGATTGTCTTTTATGGCTGCTTCAAGATCCCAATACATGCCACAAGGTAAAAGCTTTCACTGTTTTGCATTGCTACTTGGAACTTATTGTGACATTTGTTCAACTCCTTCGTATGATATTAAAACACAAATAGTAATTGTTGTGGAAAGAATGCTTGACTAGCTAATGGATCAATTTTGATCCTTATGCCTGGTAATAATCTTCATTTTAAGTCTAAAAGAGAAATAAATAATGAATTATCTAAATGCTTAATACTATTTTTCTTCGAAGTGTCATGAGAGTCCTATGGCATTAATTTAAGGTGTCAGTCTGTCGAGCCTGGGGCTGAGTGTCACCCAATAGGAAGATCCATAATCTTTGTTATGCCACCAATGAATTTACTAAACTAAGTAAAATTGTAAGTTGCCTTGTGCCTGTATTCTTCACTATATGACCACCACTCTGGGGATCTAAGTTTATATTATTTGGTTATTGCTAATGCACCAACCTGAAGCACTTAAGGCCTTGGTATGTATTGTATGCAGGTAATAGATAAAGTTGTGCCTGAATTGGTAGACCTTGCGGAAATTACAACTCTGGGTGATCACAAGAAGCTTGGCGACTCCATTGTTAATGTTCTTCAGGATTGCTTGGAATCACAAGGATCAGGCAGAATCTCTCTTAGTAGCCGCACTAAAGAACAAATTGAGGAACTGTTGAATTCAAAGCAGAGACTAAAATGGGAAAAAACTATGCCCAAAGAAGATCTGCATATTAAGCAGGCCGCAGCACTAGTGGTCAAGCTAGAAGGGAATTCTTTATTTTCATCCGGAAACATATCTGGAGCTGCATCAAAATACTCAGAAGCATTGTCATTATGTCCAATGAGATCCAAAAAGGAGAGAGTTGTTCTGTATAGTAATCGAGCTCAGTGTCATCTTTTGCTTCAACAACCCTTGGCTGCCATAAGTGATGCTACCCGTGCACTTTGTCTCCATAATCCTGTCAATCGTCATGCCAAAAGCCTATGGAGACGAGCACAGGCTTATGACATGATTGGATTATCAAAAGAGAGTTTGTTAGATGCCATTCTATTCATAAATGAATGCTCACAGTCAAATGATCCTGATCTCTCACTGAGGCAAAATAAAGTTCCTGATTATGCAGAACGCTTGGTTAAGAAGCAGATGCGTGCTGCTTGGTTATTTAGAGAGGCAGCTATCAAACATGGAGGTGTTCATAGTCAGGGTGATGGTGGTGACCTCTATGGCCCAGAGACTGATGACTCTGAATGGGAAACAGCAAGTGAAAGTGATATGGAAAATGATAGAACGGGTGATGATATTGGTGATGAAGATGATGGTGATGATTGGAAGAATGATGAAGAGAGGAAGGATAATTATGATAAACCTTCAATATAAGGTATGTCCACTAAGATAATTTCCTGTTAATATTTTATGGCTGTCTTGCTCTTTTAGATTATGCGTCTTTTGATGGGGTATACTGCTGTCTAATTTACAAAAGAAGTTACGGATCTCTAAAATATAAAACACGGAATACTTGGGATAATTTGAAGAGTTACCATGTGAAATGTCACCATCTGAGGTTCACCTGTGAAACTGTTGATCAACCTGAATCTATCTGATTTTTTTGTGATAAGTCAATATGTATCAATCTCTTTTAGGTGACGAATTTTCTTGTGCAGTGGGGGAAGTTTGGAATAAGATTTTTTGCTTCCGCTTATCAACATTGAACAGTTCTTTGTTGACGAATATAATGCCAGGGACTATTTATGTCAAGCCAGTGTTGATTACAAAAGCACCGCCTGGCCACCTTGTTCCTTGTATTCTTGCTTTTGCTGCTAGTTCAATAGAAACTTTGATCAGCCCATGATGGGAATTGTTAGATGTTAAAATAACCACCATATTTGATGCCCCAACTCTTCTGCATTCATAAAAGGTTTGTCATGGTTTTCTGGAAGTACAAGTCTAATCTGCAGTAGATATCATGCATTTTATTGTGCGATTTCCTATTTTCTTTCATGTTTGTTTCAATATTTTCATGAAGGCTTCTGTCCATTGTTTTAAATATTTGCTTCCTTTGTCAAGATGTAATGACATTGTTTGGAAATCAGGTTTGCTCCAGATACAAAGCATGTATACACCGTGCGACTTGCAGAAGATAAATTATGTCCATAGCTTCCTTTTTTCCCCAGTGTGATAGTTCACTAGATTGGATTAAGTAGAGTTGGCTTTTATGTGATTTGTTTTAACCCCGCATGCTTTGTTGTGGGCTTAAAAGCGTAATTGTATGTTTGCCCATTCTCCCAAGTAGCGGGTTGGAAATGATCATGAAAGTGATTTTGGTGTATTCCATATTTCTTCTCCCCATTATTTTCCCGTTTATTTAAGTGTAAAAATTGAAAATATCAGCTCTCTCAAGTTTGGAGAACTGCATAACATTCAGGTGCAGTGAAGCATTGAGGTTTTTTTTTGGGGGATTTGTATATATAAAAACCTTCTATGCTTAAATTTTGTCGGATGATATTTTTACAGCTTTGCCCTTGAAGGCAGTTCTTCTGATCAGCGATTAGATGAGCTTTATCATCCTATCATCATCTGCATGTAGAATTCCTTTGTGTTGCAAAAATACTATATGCCACTCCCTCTTATACTAGTTATAAGATCAAATTAACTTTTTTTGAGAAATTAAGGATGTAAAATAAATCACTTTAACTTGGTTATATTTATCTTTTTTTTCAAAACTAATTTATTTTACTTATGAACTGTCATATAATCTAATTACATGTAGTACATGTTAAAATTTAGTAGTCTATTTTGCTTTCTTAATTTTCACAAAAAAGTCAATTTGATCGTATAATTAGAACCGGATGGAGTATATTTGATATGTAGACTTTTCTGGAAAAGAAATGAGAAATTTCCCTATCCCATTTTATAGTCCTTAATGTAAGATCTATTTATCTAATTTGTAGAAATTAATGAAGCTAGCCAGATTAAGTAATTATAACATAGGATGTGATATATATATATATATATATATATATAAAATAACATAGGATATGATATACTCCCTCCGTCCCTTGTTATAAGAGCTAAAAGGGTAAAATCACACAGATTAAGGAAGTGGTTGAAATAAATATGTATGAAATAATTTTGTATTCTCAAGTTTATTCTTATTTATGTAAGAGAGAGAAATGTGATAATAATATTATAAATGAGTGTGAAAGAGAATGTGAATAAAGAGAATAATGATGGGTAAAATGGGAAAAAACTCATTAAATGCTTTGACAAATTATGTTAGGCTCTTATAAAAAAGGATAAAACCATTCAAATTTGTGGTTCTTATATATAGGGACGGAGGGAGTATAACTGTATAAGAGATCAAATGGGCAAAAAGGTTTTACCTTTAGGACCAACATCCATTCTCAAACTATGCCATACCCTCAGTTGCAAAAATTTCAATGTATTGTTGTCTATTCATGTGAAAAAACTGGCACAGGATCATATGAGAGCGGGTCTTGGCTTGCTAAGCTAAACAAATAAATTGCATAATATTTGAATAATACTTCCCTGCTCCTAAATATAAGACCCAACTAACTTTTTTAGAAGAAATTAAGGAAGCTAAGTGAACTATTTAATCATAATGTATTTTAGTTTTTATTAGATTATATGTTAGCTTATAAGTCAAATAAGTTAGTTTAGAGAAAAAATTTGGGTAAATCAATTTATAAGTAACTTATTTAGTTTTCTTAGAATTCTCCAAAAAAATTAAAAAGTTAACTATGTCCTATATTTATATATTTATATATTTATAGGAAGGGAAGGAGTATAGGTTTGATTTCTTTAATTTGTACGTGTCATGATGTCAACGCTTAATTCATTTAACAGTCACAATTTTCAGTTTTAGTCAGCTTCAGACATTTATCCTCTCAAAGGTCAAGAGACTAATAACTTATTTAAGTCGATTACATGCACTAAATTATTTATGGTTTTCATATTTATGATGATTCGTAAAGTTTGGTTGGGTATCAGTCATTAAAAGAGGATCCCATTTTGGGCATGGGCAATGGTAGGGGCTGGGACGAGGGGAGATCCCATTTTGGGCATGGGCAATGGTAGGGCTGGGACGAGTGGAGTTAACATTTTTTGATAGGAATAAGATGCAAGAAAATCAAGTGAAAAAAATTGAGGTCACTGTTTTCTTTAAATCAAACCCATTAAAAAAAATTATACATTTTTTCTCCCATCGTTTATTCATTTGCTTCCAATGATATCCTCGTGTATCAGCGGGATGTGAAACCCAGTCACGGGAGCATGTGAAATTTCAATCATCGAGGATTTGGTTTGAGCTGCTTTATAATAAGGACGGGGTATTATCATTTTTATAATCAGAGATTGAGAAGAAGAAAAATTAACTTAGAATAAGTCGCATGATGTGGTTAGTAAATAATTTAAATTCCATATTGCATACAGGACCGATAATTAATATTGATAGTGGTAGTAAATAATTTAAATTCCCATTCTTATTATAAGGCAACAACTATAAAATCTCACAAACCAATAAAATTAGTTAAAACCATGAAGTGTGTCTTAAAAATCAAGTGATTTACAATATTATTTTTATCAATTATATTGAACTCCAATGCCATATTAATTATCATATCTTCCACTACTCTTATTAATATGAGTATACATGAAAAAATGTAATTAATGCTCGTTGGAAATAACTAGATGCCTTATAAAAAAGCCAAAAAACTTGTTAGTTAGTACTACCTTATATTAATAAAGACGAGAGGGAGTATGTACAAAAGAGAAAGACTCATTGAAGGCATTAATTGCATATATTGAATTGTATAGAAATAGTGAGAATAAATACTCCCTCGTTTCCTTTTATATTGAATGAGGGATTGCATTATTGCAATTGTTTCTTAACAATTTGTTTTTATCTAAAGTACTTATTATTTTGTACCTGCTTTTGTTACAAGTCTAGTTTGGGATCAATTAAATTAATGTGAATGTGACTATTTTACCCCTATTAAATGTAAAAAAAAAAGAAAACTACAATTAATATTAGTATTGTGTGTAGTTCTTCCAACCTATTACTCCCTCCTACCCTAATTATAAGCTTCATTTTGGTGAATGTGTGTGTCCCAAAATATAAGCTTCATTTTAGGTTTGTCTAAACATTAATTGCATTTTTTCCAATTTTACCCCTTATTTATCTTTTCTCATGCATTCTCTTTCTTCTTTATTATATTTTATTTGTTTCATTACCTCTCATTTTTTCCCATGTATTCTCTTTCATATATATTAAAAAGGGTATAATTGGAAAACAAATCATATTTTTAATATACAACTATTGTTTTTGACTAACTTTATTGGTTTTCTTGATAAGCATAAATTTGTTATTTGAAGCTTGTAATAAGGGAAATAATGGCCAGATTGGAAAGATTTGTAAAAACAAAAATATTTAATGTTATATCTTCCACTTCTTTGTATATAAAAATTATTTAAAATGGATTTATAAATAGAAATAGAACGGTAAGTCACTTTTAACATGTTTTATTGGACACAAGTACACAATAAAAACCTTAATTAACTCAGTAAGTCTATTGAATTTTCAACTTTACTCATGTCTAATATTTCCTTTGATCTTAATGATAAACTCCTAAATTTCACACATTTCATCACATTTTCCCCCACTTTTGTATATATTCTTGAAAGTGAAGATTTGAAATGAACATAAAAATTCATAAAAAGCCTTAACAAAGAAGAAAGCTTACATGTGCGAAATTTTGAGCTTAATGAATATGTATATATGAGTTAGTTGTAGAACTAATCAACCCTCTTTCTTGCTTTGATAGGAAGAGGCGGACAAGTGAAAGAAACTAAGCAAGAACCAAACCAATCAGGGAACAGAAGAGAAGAGCAGTGAAAGAAATCAAAGGACCAGAAGGTTAATGAGTTCGCCGTGGGCTTGCCACGGCGAAGAGATAGCAATTCTGCCCTACACTTCATTTTCTCGCCGTGACTTAGCCACAGTGAGGTCACGGCAAGTGAGCCATTCTGCTGCGTGTTTTGATAAGACACTGCGAACTGAAATGGGATAAAAGAACCTAGGGTTCGAAGATAGAGAGAGGACACTTGGGCACGATTTTGGGAGTCTAAAAGTTGCAAGAGAGAGCTTGGGAAGTGCTTGGAAAATTAGAGGAGCTCGGAGAGATTGAAGATTCTTACATCTTGGTTTCCTTTCTTCTTCCTTCTTTTTCTCTTCTTGTGTAGTATGAACTCCATTTCAGTTGTTATTTTCAGCTTAGAATCATTTATGTGTAACTAAAACCTTTTCTAGGGTTACTTTAAACCATTTTTATGAATTGAACTTTGTATTTCCTTTCCTTTAATGCTATTAATGAGTTTACATGTATGGATTTCCATCTTGCTCTCTATTTTACAAGTGTTTGATCACCACTTGCTTTGGTTAAATGAAATATGGTTTGAGAAAGTGTATTTTGTTTTAGAACTTGGATGGGATCATGTTGGGCTTGAAATTTATGGTTTTAAATGGATGGTTAGTTGGTAACATAGAGATATAGTTACTAACCTAACATTGTCATTATAAGGGTGGTTGAGAAAAAAGGCTTGCATTAATGGCGGCAAGAGATTGTGATATTAATGTAAGCATAAATTTGATTTTGACTTGAGAAAGCTTTTTCTGTAACTTCCTAAAAATTGATTGGGAATTTAGTGAAGGTAAATAGGAATTGATTAATGAGAAATGATGGGTTATGAGAATATTTGAAGGATTTTTAGGTATTTTTGAGGATTTTAGAGGCTTAGTCTCTCCCTTATATTGAGAATAATAATTATGGGAAAACTATTTTTAGGCTCAAAAGAGGTTATTATAGGAGGAAATAAATAAAGAATATTATGGGAAAATTTTGAGAGTGAAAAGAAAATTTTTGGTTCAAAAGAAACATCTTAATTGAGAATTTTAGAGCCTAGTAGTGTATTTTCCTCTCCTCCTATTCTCAATTTTCTCCTGCCGACACTCCCTCACGTCAATAATTTCTTTCCCTTCCTTTTTCCACCACCCGTGGCTTCCTTTTTCTTTCTCTTCTTTTTCTTTTTACATTATTTTAATATATATTCCTTTTCCATTATTTTTTATAATATTTCTTTTTCTTTGTCTTCTCATCACCTTCTTCTTGTTCTTTATAAATATATATATGATACTCCCTCACCGTCACTCAGGTTCTTCATTTTCTTCATCAATGTAACCCACCACCACCACCACCATTTCTTTCCTCCTCTCACCTCCTCCAACATTGTTTTTCATTCCTCCACTCATGTTCGGTCTGATTTATGCTTAGAAAGTAGATTAACATAATTATTCTTAGAGCTTTTGGATTCTGTCAGCGTCGAACCGATGATTTGTTCGGCCATCTAAGACCATATTCGGACTCCTGTAAGTGTTCTCTACGCACCTATGTCATTCGTTTCCTGATCTGAAATATTTCAAAAATTAGGCCTTATCTAAGTTGGTATTTCTGGGAGTCCTAATCTTAATAAACTGAAGCGTGGACCTCGATTATAAGTTCCTCTACATAGATTTTTCATTATTGGAGGTTTTCCTAATTATTGGGAATTTTTGGATTTTTAGATATATTGAAAAATTAGGGCTCTTGATGATCTGAGGTATCTATGGATAAATTGATTATTTTTAGATGTTTATTAAGGTTTGGAAAATTTTGTTTATGCTTGAATTTTATAAATTGGTATTGGTGATTAATTATGGGGATTATTGGATGTTAAGGTTTAAAATAAATGGGTATTGGAAAGATTAATATTTTGGATATATGTATAAATGGAGCAGAGATGAATTTTAGAGATAGAGAGGGAGAATAAATGTTGAATAAAAATTTAAAATAAGTGAGGGCAAAGAAAGGGTAGTTAGTAATTTAATTTCCAACATGTGAAATTGTTGGATAAATGATTAATTGTGGTCGTATATATGGTTGTGTAGTACTTGAATTGCACTGAGTTAGCACCGGAAAGTTGCATTATTGTGAGATTGGTGCCAGCTATCAGGTAACCGCTTTCTGCTTGTTTATGTGTGTGTGTAGTGTTAGTAAGTAATTTGAAATATAATTATTTGATAATTATGATGTTATATGGAGATGAGGTTTTGAATCACAGTTGAGATATGATTATCAATTGATGATTGATGAGATATGGAAATGGGATCTTGAAATATTACTATTTTTCATAATATAATATCCTGTGGAGTATTATTTTGAAATGGCATAAATTTGTGATTTGAAATATTTGGAACTGAAATATATGTGATTTTGGAAACTATTTCATATATATGTATATCATGAAAATACTGGAAGGCCTAGTGCCTGATTGTGGTGTTGCATAACTATGTGTTATTTGTGAGAAATTATTTGTGTATGTGACACCGGTGAATTGGAAATTGTGCCACATCACGTGATGAGGTACCCTGTTGCACCATAGGGACTAATTGATATATTATGGGAAATAAAGGAGAAAAAGACGTAAGAGGGGAGATCGCCCCTCATAGATTCAGAAAGGACGGAGATCTTTCTAATCCGCGGTACGGTTCAAGGAGGGTAGAAAGTCCATCATGAACTATACTGTGATGATCAGGGGCGGGTGGAAGGTTCCGGCTGGTCCCACATGTTTTCCCAACGTTTCTAGTAAGATTCGTTTGGATTGTCTGTAATTATCAATGATATATATACACTATTCTTGGAGATGAATTGTGATGGGTTATTCCACAATTATAAAAGATGAAAAGAGATTTTGGGACTAAGACGTGCATTATATGTGAATATCTGAGCATGCTTCTGAATTGAAATATATATATATATATATGTATGTATTCCACTGGACACCTTGCTAGCACACACCGCACTTAGATGAGTAGTCAGTGGTTGCGTTTGGGGCTACCCTCATTGATCTCACTTTTGCAGGTCCTAGGAGTGAAGTAGGAAGCCAAGGGAAGGATCCGGGAACTTCTCACTGATATCGTGAGATATTCTGGACCAGAACATGAGGTATTGCCACATTTAAGATCATATTTTGTATGATGCTTCCGCTGAAACTTGTTATTATTTTGGGGAAAATTATTGTATAAGTTCCATTAAGATATGGTAGTTAGATACTATTCTAATTGTTGTTATTTTGGGACCGATTCATCTCCGGCAAATTTGCTTGGTATTTGTGAGAACCGTTAATGATTGTAGGTACCTTTGAGATGTATGGTATTTTAAGGATGATGTGTGGAGATTAATCATGGATAATGTAATTTTCTGTTATTGTACTGGGAAGAAAATTATATTGTGATGACGGAGATTGGAGTTGAGGTTTGAGTTAAAAAGATAATATCTAAATATTATAGAAAGATCTTTTTCTAACTATGTTAGTTATTTTATTAAGTTTATTCCTTTTCCTAACATAGTTAGCTATATAAACGTTTTAATGTTTAATTGTGAGTGGTTAATAGTGGGATTAGGAAGTTATTGTTACATTTTCAAATGTACTTAACCCTTGGGCTCATACATTAATTCATTAAGGTATTAAAAGAAATGGATTTATTTAGGTCATGACGTAAAATGTGATAAGTGACCTTAGATTCTCATTATTGTGAACAAGTGTGTGTGTATTATTTTCATATAGATATTTTAACTTCTTGCAAATTATTTCTCTTAAATTTCAATTTCCCATCATTACCTATTAATTTCTAATTAATTGCCCGATTAGTATTAATTAACTTGCTCAAATCTCAATCCTTATGGAACGACACTTTTTCCTATACTATTTTCTTATATTTGACGACCCATACGCTTACAGTAATGACCGCAAATGGTTGATAAGTCACTTAAATATAGAACTTATTTGGAGATGTGAATTTATTTTTCTAAATATAAGACATTTTTCTATTTTTCTCACAATTTCCTTAAAGTATCCCTATCAATACTCCTCAATAATACACAAGTAAGAGAAGGATGGTAGGAATAAAGGAATGTGGTAGGTGTTTTGGTAATATAATGTGATTTTAGCTAACTTAACAAGCATCCCTAATATAATCAAATTAGGTAAATATATCTTATATTTAGGAACGGAGGGAGTATTTATTACATCAATGAGAACAAAACCAATACAACACGAAAATAAAATAAAACATGATGGAAAATTGAATGTTTTGGCCCATATGACTAAAAAAGCTTCTTTCGCCTTCATATAAATAGAGAACCAGTTTCGGTGCTCGTCAGAAAGATTAGCAGTGGTGCTCCTCCATTTTGAAATGTCCAGATCTAATCTGGATGGTTCAAATTTATTGATTTTAAGTGGCAATCATTTTAGTGGAGACAAAATCTAAAATAAAGATAACTTTTTAACTTTATCAGAAAATATAGTTTTCATTTAAAAATCATAAATTTTAAATTAATAAATGTGGACAATTCAGATTATATTTGGAGGGTTCAGAATAGAGAAGCGCCCCTTACTCATCTTTCTGACGAGCACTGAAAGTGGCTCATATAAACAGGAGTACTTGTACTTCTTAAAGAGAGGAAAGAAATTATTTCTGAAAACATAGCCATTAATAAATAAACTACTATTTTAGTCAATTTTCCATCTTTTTGGGGGGTGTTTTTTGTCCATAGTGGTTACCGGAACGTAAACGGTCCTCAAGACTGATATAAGATGGGAAAGTGTGATATGAACTGTGTTCCATGGTCAAAATTAAAAAGATGGCTCCATTTATGAAGTCCATACTCCTACTGCTTCTAACAATGGTTGGTGCTGCAACGTTAAAATGTGGTCAAACGTCTCCAATACTTGGTCCAAAAACGACGGTGATAATCCAGAACATGATAAGTGACGGACAGGATCTGTCATTTCATTGCAAATCAAAGGACGACGATCTTGGAGAACAAACCTTAAAAGGTGGAGAAACATGGGAGTTCAGATTCAGACCAAATCCTATATGGTACTCAACCTTGTACCACTGCCAATTCTGGTGGCCTTCACAGCCTTCGCCTCACCATTTTGACATATATCGACAGGGAAGAGACTATTGGTGCCAAGTGTGTGCCTGGGCCATTTATGATGTGGCTCCTTGTATTGGTTCTAATTGCTATTCTTGGGGTTCTACTACTTCTTCTGTTCCTCACCCTCTTCACGTAAACAATGCTCCTACTCCTAATCCCAGTCCTATCTAGCAATCTCCTCTCTTCATCTATAGATGGAATGTTGAAACTTTTCTCAGTTAATAAAGCTCTTGCTTTGAGAACTTTATCTGATAAGTTGAGAAGTATGATTACATTGATTAGTCAAAATAGAGATGGTTTAGAAGAGATCGACGCTCTCTGTTTGTCTTAACGAGTATGGAAAGCAGTTTCAAATGCTTGTTAATTAATGAGCTAATTTTAAAATATGCAATTTCAAAGTTCTAACAACAATGCGAACTGAATAATTCCCTTTCTGTTTTTCACAAAACATAAATTTCAGGAAAGTACTGTTTTATTTAAAATCAATAGAAAAGAGAAATATTAACACTCACTACAAAAAAGCATCAAATTAACGACGGAATAAATATCCGTCGGTAATTTTCGACGGATTTTCAGCAGAAATTACTGACGGTAATTACCAACGGATTACCGACGAAATTCCTTCGGTAATAATTTATTAAAAAAATAAATTATTTTTTAACAAATTACTGACGGAATTCCGTTGGTAATTTATTTATTATTTTTTAACAAATTACCGATTGAATTCTGTTGGTTATTTGTTAAAAAATATTAAAAAATAAATTATTTTTTAAAAAATTAACTCCAATAATTTGTTAAAAAATATTAAAAAATAAACTATCTATTAAAAAATTACCGACGGAATTCTGTCGGTGTTTCTTTAATATTTATTAAAGAAATCACCGACGGAATTCTGTCGATAATTTGTTACTAAATATTAAAAATTAAATTATTTATTTTAATTTATGTTGAAAATATTATATATATAAAATAATTAATAAATATATTTTATAAATATTAATATATACATATATATATTTATTATATATTTAATTTTGAATTTTTTATTAAGTAATATTATCTATATAAAAATAATATAATTATTAATATGTAAATCATATATTAATAATTAAATATATTTCATAATATATCAATTTAAATATAATATAAAGTATATATAAGATCAAATATAATTATAATAGAGGGAGTTTAATTATAATAAATATAATTATTTGCAAATAATATTGCAAGGTCATCATAACTCACCTGATTAAGGCATCAACACGCATGCAGGAGGTCACGGGTTCGAATTGCAACTCTGCCACATTTCAGAGAATTTGGGAGAACGACACGTGGCGGCGCAAGAGAGCGACACGTGGCGGAGTCTGAGACGGAACACATGGCATAAATAAAAAAAGTTTTAAAAAATTTTACCAACGGAATTTTTTGTAAGGGTAAAGGCTCTTTAAATATCCAAGAAGTTATATCTAATGAGCTGTCAGCACCGGGAAGTTTTTTCGGAACCTTAAATACTACAGAAGTTAATTTTGGTAGTTATACTTAGAGTCGGGAATTCGGGCCGAGCCCGTCGGGCTAGCCCGTTTAAGCCCTAGCCCGAGGAGGGCCTGGCTTTGATTTTAGAGCAAAAAAAGGGGCCCGTTTATTGCCCCTCCCCTTTTTTACATTTTTTTTATTTTTATTTGCCTAAAGAGTTAAATGGGTGTGCTATTTTTGTATATATGCATATGGGCGATAATAATTTTAATGCTTATTAGGTTAGATTCAAGTCTCATATGTCCCACTTTTATACTTTAATTCCTTATTACTAAAAACTTTCTGTGTAATTGTGATGTAACTTCTAGTTCTAGACTTAATACATAATTTATGAGTTGTTAAATTGGTATATGGCAATGCACTAATGCTTGGTAAGTTTGTATTTAAACATAATTTGGATCATATATATTTATATTTTTTTATTATAGATCCATTATTTTCGTTAGCAATACACACTCAAATTGTGGGGAAAATATTTTTAAAGTCAAAGCCCGCGGGCCGGCCCGAGGCCCGACGACTCAAGGGACGGGCTTCACAAATAGGAGGTTTTCTTTGTTCCCGGACTTAAACGGGTTTAAGCCCGGCTCGTGGCGGGCCGGCCCGTTTAAGCCCGGCCCACCCGATTTCCCTTCTCTAGCTATACTGACCATTTTTAACGGTGCCAACTTAACTGGCTTTAAGTGGCACTCTG
This sequence comes from Mimosa bimucronata, assembly GCA_037074515.1. Taxonomy (NCBI): domain Eukaryota; kingdom Viridiplantae; phylum Streptophyta; class Magnoliopsida; order Fabales; family Fabaceae; genus Mimosa; species Mimosa bimucronata. The sequence goes on from CM073437.1 coordinate 5,725,073, forward strand.
GCAGGACACATAGTTGACACGTGGCTTGGATTAAGGTTTTTAAATGCCCCGGAAGTTTTCTTGAAGGAGTATATAACACCTGGAAGTTTTACTTTAATTCTTAAATGTCCTGGAAGTTTTCTCGAAGGTGCTCCTTAACCCAAGCACGTCATCATCTATTCAGTTTGACATAGCAAACGTCCGTTTTCCTCTCCGTTCACTTTGGGCATTAATGCTATGAAAATAATACTTCCAGGGCATTTAAGATAAAAAAAAAAAAACTTCTCAATGCTGGCAGCTCCTTAGGTATAACTTCTTGGGTATTTAAGAGCATTTACCCTTTTTTGTAGTGACTCATTCCAATAATTACCGACGAAATTCCGTCAGAAATCCATCGAAAAATTAATTCCGTATTTTTTTTATAGTGACTCCTTCCAACAATTAAACATAGAGAGCAATGACGAAGTGTTTTTTTTCCCGATATTGTCATTCCTTAATTAAAAGCGACTGATATGCTTTTACTTTATGATAGTATTTTTATCGTGATCATTGATTCCAATTGAAACACAATAAGGTCACATTTTTTACAAGTTCAAGGATATCATTAACTGATTATATCCGCTTCTTTATAAATTATAAAGTATATTGAATATGTAGTTCAATTTCATTGTTTAAGTATATTATATAATTGATGACATGATGAAGTATTATTTTTCTGCCATCACATTATGAAATGTTATATTACTTCCTCCGTTCTTAAATATAATATCATGTTTCTTTTTCTAGAGAAACTAATAAAGATAAATGAACCACTTAATTATAACATATTTTGTATATTATTATGTTATATGTTGGCTTATATGTTAAATAAAAATAGTTAGTTTAGAGAAAATTTTAGAAAAATCAATTTATAAGTAATTTATTTATTTATTTAGAATTATCTAAAAAATCAATTAAATCCTATATTTAGAAATGAAGATAGTACTAATATTACTCACAGCACTTCTTCTGTAATTTCTGTAAAATTAGTTAGATTTGTCCTATAATTAAAACTACAAAGTACTGTATATATACTCCATTCGGTCCCATATACGCACATGACTACAAAAGTTGCCTCAAATAATTGCTTCACTCGTTTATCGAAAGCTGACTGTTTCTCCTAATTAGGTCTGATGTTAAACTTTTCCCCTGAAATACAATGTAGTGAGTAATGAGTATCATATACTACAAGATGGATTTTATGGTGAGACCAGCACTACTATATTGGCAGTGAATGTAGAACTTTGAAGCAATAATATGAACATAAAATGGGGGTAGATTAAAGGAAGCTGTTGAGATAGATGTGTGGTTATATAATAATGGATAAGATTCGAAATAACCATATACGTGAACGAGTTAGAGTGGCACCTATTAGTGAGAAAATGACACTCCATCCGATCCTATTTATAAGAGATCAGCTGTCAAATAACACTTCTTAAAAAAACATGTAAAAGTTAGCTGGGAGCTATATATATGTCTGAAAAATAATTGTTTTTTTTCAACACCCTTATTTATGATAAGACTAGAGAGAAATGTAACTAGAAGTTTAATGAATACTATGAAAGAGAACATTAATAAGTATGAGCAAAATAGAAAAAATGGCAATAAATGATGGCATATTCCAACGTGAGTTCTTATATTTTGGACCAAAACAATTCAAATTTTGGGCTCTTATAATAAGGACCGGAGGGAGTATAAAACGTTTTGAGGTGGTATGGACATATCTAAAAATGGCCATTAGATGCGATAGTAAGAATGGTAGATCAAGTAGTTTGGGTGCCTATTAAAAGAGGAAGAGGGAGACCGAGGCAAACACTTAGTGAAGTTGTAAAGCAAGATCTTTTAGCGACTAATATATCTAAAGATTTGGTTAGTAATAGAACACAATAACGTGATACAATTTATATAGCCAACCCTACTTAATACTTAATGTGATAAGTTTTCGTTGTTATTGTACAGGCAATGAAGAGTCAAACTCATAGTATTGTTGAACATCATTATGTGCAATGCATTTGAGTCCTCGTTTAATGCAATACAATAATGAATCAAAACAATGAAAGCAACACATTTATTGTTGTTGTTAATGGTGGCCATAAATTGCAATGGGAATGTAAAAAACCAGAGCATTAATTGCATGTAAAGTTTCAAATAGGGTATATTAATTTTATTTTAAATAAAGTTGTGACTTATGAATAAGACAAAAAAAGTTCTTTCAAGAACTTATAAATAAATGGGATAATCACAAAGTAACTTATAATCCTTTTATCAAAATAAGGAGAAACAATTTATTCATTAATTTTGTTTGAAAACACGAACACTACAGGCTATAGCACTACACTATATCTAAAATTCCTTCCTTATACTCCCTCTGGTTCTTATTATAAAAGGTAGTCAATATTTTTATATATATCAATAAAACATGTTGGAATCATTTATTATGGGTAAGTTTAATAAATTTTTCTATTTTTATGCTCATCCATTTATGATACACTTTCTCCCCTCCTTTCATTGGGAGATGAATGCCTCATTTTCCCTTTCATTATTTAATATATAAGGTAGAAATAGAAATCATGCATTTATTATTTTGACTTTTGCATGTTACTTCTTATATTTTGGATAAAAAAATTTGCCATGTTACCTTTTATATTTAAGACCGGAGGGAGTAATTTGTAATAGGAGTAATATTCTCTTTAAAAAATATAGAATGAAAGTTAATAATCTGCCAAATGATTTCTATATGGAAAATCAATCAATTCATTCCAAAACTAAAAACACCCCTTTTACAATGAAGTCGGGAAGAATAATACTCTCTACAGTTCATATTATAAGAGGTAGTCAATCATTTTAAACAAAGCAATGAAACATGATGATTCATTTAATATGGGAAAAACTAACTTGTTTTTTCAATTTTACCTTTATATCATTTATTATATTTCCAATTTTATACTCACACTCTCTCTCCTTTTTACATTTAATATGTACGGGTAAAAATATAAATCAAGTACTCTTATGATCCTATTTATAAGGCACTCCCAAAATATTTCACATAGATCAAACCTTAAACCTCATGAATTCTACCTTTAAATTCAACAACTTCCTAACTTTATCTCTATTTAATATCTATTACACCACATGAGAACAAAATCAACATATAATATATGAAGAGTAAACTTGTATATTCACACACAAAATTTAATGACATGACTTTTATGCAGTATATCATATAGAACATTCTCTCTCTTTCCTATAAATAGGATCAGAATAATATTTATTATCTTAACTTTTACACGTTATTTCTTATAATAGGAACAAGAAAAATTCTCATGTTACTTTTTATGTTATGGGATTTTTTATATTATGGAGCGGAGGGAGTAGAACATTCTCTCTCTTCCCTATAAATAGTATCAGAGTAGTATTTATTATCTTGACTTTTACACATTATTTTTTATAATATGAACTAAAAAAATTCTTACGTTACCTTTTATATACTCCCTCTGTCCCATAATATAAGGTCTATTTTTTTTAATGACCTTGTCCCACAATATAAGGTCCTGTTTGACTTTTTTTGAGTAATAAATGCATTTTTTCTCATTTTACCCATGCATTAATGTTTCTACACATTCTCTTTCATCATCTTTTCATAATTACTCCCCTCTTACTCATTCATAAATAAGGACAATATGGTATATTTCCTACACATTTATTGTTTTTAACTAACTCTAACTAATTTTTTAGAAACCCGTAATTCAATTAAAAGAACCTTATATTATGGGACTGAGGGAGTACTAGGGAGTTGCATTACAGGAAGAAAATTGCAAGATAATGTTGTGACAATAAATGCGGACGAAATAAGCATTGAATATCATTAATTGAATTCATTTGAAGGAAGGTCAACTCTGACTTAACACAGTCCTATAATTACGGAGGGCTGTGCGGCATGTCAATCATTCTATGAAACAAAAACAACTGACAAAGATGAGGCCTTCTTTGAAACAAGTACTTGTATCGTCGCTAACAGTGGCTATTGCAGTATTGTTGAATGGTGGAAATGCTTCTTTATTCCCTAAAAGGATAGCAGTTCAAATCTACAATAGCATATCAAATCAGGAGGAACTGACTCTTCACTGCAAAGCTGGGGATCAAGATATTCCACAGCAGACTCTGGCAGCGGGGAAAATGTTTGAGTTCAGATTCTTTAAGAATCCATTTATAAATAATACTCTGTATTTTTGCAATTTTAAGTGGCCATCAGATACTTCCCTTCACTACTTCGATATATATGTGGAGGAACGGGACGATTGGTGCAACCCTTGTACTTGGCACATCAAAGAATCGGGTCCTTGTCAAGATCAAAATAAGTGTTTTCCTTGGAACCCTCCAAAATCACAATCAACAATTGTTGCTCCTTGATATAGCTAATCAATTAATATGTATCAACTTCTATATATTTATGATATACTCTATGTTTGATATGAAATAACAGTAAAGCGCCTGACTTCAAGTTTCAACTATCTAATCGAATTGTTGGCAGCAAAAATGCAATGAATTAAAAAACGGACTTGACCGACCGGGTTGGACCGAAAACCGGTGACCCCCACATGGCTGTCGGGTCCGGGCAAGTAGAGAAACCCACAACCTAGTCAACCTGCTCCGATCCGGAGGAAACCGGGGTGACTCGAGGAAACTCGACTAGTTTACGGGTCACCTCGGGTCAATTTTTTTAAAAAAATTTGACGCAAGACAAAGTGGAGTCACTGTGAAAAGGAAAATAAATGGTACAAGTTATAACATTGAATATGACATATTTTTCTAACTTTTCCCTTATTTAATAATAGGTATTAAAGTAATATTTATGCATTATAAACCTTCTCTCTCATCTTCTCTATTTCCAATACAAGGGTAAAATAGTCATTGTAACATTAATTGATCATAAAGTGGACTTATAATAAGGAACATAGTGATATATGACAGGAAGAAGAGAATGAGTTATGGAGATTGAGATATGGCTGGTTAGAACGTGAACTTTACCAAACTAAAGAAGGCATGCAAGAAGAAAAGTTGTCTGATTTAGAGAAAGGAGAGATAGGATTGCCAAATCTGAAACAGAGATGAGATATGGCCTTGATGTGAGAAGAATGCTGAGGAAGATGAATGTGTGCAGCATTGCGGCTGTGGAGGAGTGTGTGTGAGAGAGGAGAGGAATAAGACAAGTAGCTAGGGTTTGGTTGAGTTTTTCATGGGCTTGGGCCTTCTTAGTCTAAACAACAAAACCACTATAAAGTTTTCTAATACATACTTCCAAAATTTATTCAACAAACTGTAAAAAAACATTTACTCAACAGAAAATAAAATAAATTGTTATAAAAATAAGAGGAGAGAAGAAAAATGGAGAGAAAATGAGATAATAAGATAAAGACATTAGAAGAGGGAGGAAGGGAGCATTTCTCATTCATTTGTAATTCTTGGTACCAATGCCTCATACTTGGCCTCTATTTATGGGCTTCCATACATAAAGTCTATAGCTAAAGTTACAAAGGAGTAAAGTTGGGCATAATGGCAATAATCACAAGAAACTCCCACAAGTCATTCATTGGGAGGTTAAAAGAAAAAGAATCCTAAGAGTTAATCCCTCTTCTAAAAAAAAAAAGAAACCGTAAGATGATAAGAGTTAATTAGCCGTGTGATTATTTAAGAATTAGTTAGACCTGTGATTATTTGTGAAGGGTAAAGATATATTTTATCTATTAATAGTACATTCTATCTAATTTGGTGGTAGGATTTTAATATATTTATAAACTTAATGACAACTACATTAAAATGAATTGTTATAATGTTAAATTCTAATTTAATTGTTACATATATTATAATGAAATATGACTATTGGTTTTATTCTACAAGTAAGGTTGACACATCTTTTTGAAGAGGACTTGATTGATTCGATGAATTATTGTTGAATAATTTTTGTTAGAGTAATTTTTATAGTTGAGATTTGATATGCAATTTTACTTACTATAATTTATTGGTTATCACATAAGATTATAAGAAAATATATGTTTCTAGAGAAAAAGCAAACAAATTGAAATATATTATTACTAATGAGCAATGGAATTATATGGAAATATAATATTATATGTTAGTTTTTGAAGAACTTATATGTAACAAAATTGATATAGTTCCTGAGGAACAAATACAGATTCTTTTCCTATGGGTGGAGGAACAATTCATCATGAAAAATATGACCCCATGGATTGATATTAGAACTTCGGTTCATTAATGGGCATGAAAAAAAAAGCCCTATTGGATTCAAATCCATAATTATATGTGAGTTAGAAAGCATTTGAACTTCCAAAAGAGATGTACGATGTTAATAATTTATAATTTTCTTTGAAATACATAAGTACATGTAGTTTATTGGTATGACTCACATTTGAGAGGAAGATTGTTGGAATACAAGTGAGTTAATGTTGAAAATTGATAAAGTTCTACTCATATTCTTCCTCACAAAGCCTAATTAATCTCTAAAAGGGATGTCAAGTGATTATGTTAGATTGAAATTAAAAAGTTTGATGTTGGTTGAGAAACATAATATAGTAAACCAGAAGTTTACTGATCTAAATAAATTTATTGTTGGCAGGACTTGTTTGATCATCCAAGTCATATATATGAATTTATTTATTGACATTCATTGAAGAACCAGAAGGTTCTTCATGAATAGTTAACTTGAATTATGTTGTGCTACTTGTTCTCAAAGAAAATTTAAAAATAACTAGTTGTGATTTGGAATGGATCTATAATTCTGGAAATATATCAAACTCATGGGCCCATTCAAAAAGTATGTAAACCATACAAGTATTCAATAAATTTGATAGATGCATCTATAAGGTGGTTACATGTGCAATTATTATACGTTTGCAACCTGAAGTTTGCATGATCATGTGAATAAATCATTATGTTGAGTGCACAATTTCCAGATTATATGATCCAAAAAATCATTCATTAAAGCCTCCATGAATAACTAGAGAACAAGTTTTCTATTTCAATGTTAACATATTACATGTTGCAGAACATATTCACATCAAGCCAACAAGATTCTCCCAGTAAAATTAGCTTTTGGTCAGGAGCCAGATAATTTCCACCACAATGTGTGTTGAGGAATATTTAAATAAAGTTGAGATAAATGTTGGGTAAGGAACTCCTTCTTATTTCTAACTGAAATAAAATGATGTTTCAAAATGAAACAAATGGATTTAGAAGACTTATACCGCATGTTTATTTAATTGTCATTCAACAAAGTTATCCAAACATGAGGGGGAGAAATCAAGTAGCTGGAAAAGAAAATGTATTGAATGCACTATAGATCCTCAAGTATAGTAGTATGAACCAGAAGTTCATCAGATTTTGCATTCATAAAGTATTATAAAATATCTGCCAGATATAATTACTGACATGAGTGAGAATTATCGAATCTCCTATTCCAGCTAAAAATGCTCCAACAAATGCAACATGCCTGAAGCATGAGAAATCAATCGATTCCAAATATAAATACTTCGGATAAATAGGAGCTTATAATTAAGATGATCATTTTCAGGAGGCAGGTACTCTAGAAGAGTGCCAAAACATAACTAATTGAAAAACCTCAAAAGAGGTACAGGTACCTGAAAATTAACAAAGAGATCTCAATAAGTTATGTCACAACAAGGAAAATGGAATCAAAAAGAATAAAGTTGTTGATAACAATTTTAAAAATTATATTACATGATTGAATGAGGATCTTACATGGAGATATGTCATAAGAAGTAGACATAAAGATGATTGGCCAAAAGAAAATGAAAATATTATTATGTTTCAAAATATGTGAAAATCATGGACCTGAAGTTCAAAATTCATAATATAAAGTTATTATGGGATATAAATATTTATGTGAAATATAGTTTTTCACAAATGTAGTGAAAATTATTATAAGGCATATTATTTTGTGGTAGACACAATTTTCCTACAAATATTAGTAATTTGGCAATATATGAAAAGAAAATATGAGTCAATAATTGTAAATATCCCACTTGATGATGAAATTTATATGAGAACCCTTGAAGGATCGAAAATGCCAAAAGTATATATATATATAAGAAAATCATTCAAAATTTATTTTTACTTAGAATATATATAAATTTACATTTTACTTGGCCGGTAGATCAAGTTATTAACTTCCTCAATGATTTCAAATCATGAATAAATGTCTCATGTAAATATTTGCTATTTTTATTACATGTTAATACTTTGTGGAAGAATTAAGTTTTTGCAGGTATACAATGGATAGTGTATTTGAATAAATACATGGATGCGGGATATATTATGGAGATTTGTTAAATGAATGCATTTTAGCAGCATATTTGATGATAATGCAATTCAACCAAATGAAGATATGCTCAAAAAGCTTTGGACGGAATATACTTGAAAAATCAGTATACTCAATCGAGACAAAAGGACAAAAGTGATGTAGTCACCAGGGGGAGTAAAATGATTCTGTTCAAAGGGAGAAAATATCATGCTGTACTCTTTTTCCCTTAACCAAGGTTTTGTCCCACTGGGTTTTCCTGGTAAGGTTTTTAACGAGGCAGCTTTGATAAGTATTGTGTACTCTTTTTCCTTCACTGGGTTTTTTGTCCCAATGGGTTTTTCCTAGTAAGGTTTTAATGAGGCACAATACTTGTTTATGGACATCCAAGGGGGAGTGTTATGAATATTATTACATGAGTGGATGCCCATAACTCCACACTCTTATAATGAATGACTTGTGGGAGTTTCTTGTGATTATTGCCATTATGCCCAACTTTACTCCTTTGTAACTTTAGCTATAGACTTTATGTATGGAGGCCTATAAATAGAGGCCAAGTATGAGGCATTGGTACCAAGAATTACAAATGAATGAGAAATGCTCCCTTCCTCCCTCTTCTAATGTCTTTGTCTTATTATCTCATTTTCTCTCCATTTTTCTTCTCTTCTCTTATTTTTATAACATGTTATCAGCACGAATTTGCTCTGAAAGTTTGAGGTATATTTCCTAAAACTTTAGTAGTATTTTCATGTTCAATTCCTTTAGTAGTATTTTATTTTTTATTGTTTATAATGTAGTAGTATTTTGTTTGTTTGTTTATAATGCATGGTGTTTATTGTTTCAACACACACATGCACACATGCGTTATTGTATATATGTGTGTATATATAAATATATAAATATAACATAGGTATATATATAAGATATAAATATAATATATGTATATATAATATATTGCATCATATCCTTACCTCTTCTGGAGAATTAGAAAGGCTGTCACAATAAACTAGATTGGCAGGTTCTACTGCCTTTAGCTCATACGCCCTTTAGTTCTTACAGAACACCCCGTCTGCATATTTAATTTGATGCTTTAATAACATATATATAAATATATATCATATTATAATATATATTATATTTATATATACGCACACATGAATATATACACACATATTATATACATATATATGTTATTTTATTCTCTTTATTTTATCATTTTAATTTCATTTTACTATCTTATATTATGTCTTTCCATTTTATTCTTTTCACGTTAGTTGTTATGTTGTTATCCGTTATTTATTTATGTTTTGTTATTTATTGTGCTTTATATTTTATCTGGACCTTTTAATCTTCTTTGGTTTTTCTGGATTTTTTGTTATTATTTTATTATAATTATTAATTTTGATATCAATAGGTTAATATGCATAAGTTACAATGCAATGTTGTGAACTTGTGATGACTAACAATGACCTCGCGCTTTGTGACTTTCTATTTTTGTGATTAAATTAAATGACAAGAGTTCATGTTACAGTTTTTTTTTTTTGGCCAACATGTTACAGTTTTTTTTTTAACTCTCTTATATTTTTTACTTCATGGTATCTATATATTATATGACTTATTGTGATACACACTCAGTAATAGTTTTTCCCCCCCCACACAGTAACATATCTAGCAATTGCTATTAATTTTATTTAGTATTGCTATGATTTTTATGATATGCGTGTGTGTATATATATATATATTTACATATGTGTATTAATGTTTAGTCTCACAGTTTATATATACATATACATGTGTATTATTTCTAGTTTATTTATATTGTTATCTATATGACGATAGTCTTATCTAATTCTTTATATTTGATTGTGATTTATAATTTACTTAATTTATTACAATATTATTTTAATTTTTTAGTATGGCCAACAGTCATAATACTTTATATTTTGTGATTAAATGACCAGAAGTCATATCACTTCATCTAATAATTCTTATGTAGTTGTGATTGAATGACCAACAGTCACATCACCTATTTAATAGTTCTTTTGTAAAAAGAACATTAAGAACATTGAGTTCTACTAATAAATTGTATCAAAAGAAGAAATTGTGGTACTATATGATTAAATCATTATAAATATTAAAGCTTTGAAGGCTTATTGTTCATGTATCAAAATGACAAAAAGGAGCTTTATATCCTTAAAATATATTTTATGTCCTGAAAACAAATAATTTATAGAAAATTACAATATTCAAAAGCAATAGTCATGAAGACTTAACATATTTGGCTATGATTACACATGACCAATGTTCAAATTAAAATAAGAGGTAGCAATGTTTTGTGATATTAAGATAATGATTGTTATATACAATAGTGAGAAAATGTTACAATATGGCAAAGCTCTAGATAGCTAAACATATATTACAATATGGCAAAGTTGTAGATAGCTAAATCTGCACCTATTTATTGAGTGGAAAATGTCTAAGTGGTTGTAAAGTTGAAAAGACCATGAGATGACAAATATTAAAATTGACAATGAGTTGGTAAATTACAAAAGAGTAAATGGGTTACATAGAAATATACTCAGATTTATTGTAATAGAAAGAAAAAGAGATTTTCATGAGCTAGAAGGTTACCTTATATTTAATGCGTGAGAAAAAAAAATTATTATAAGGATTTAATTTTATTATATTTAGATGAGCGAAATTTCTCTTGCACTGGACTTACTTTAATTTTTGTGAAGCTACATATATCCAGATGTTGATAATAAAAAGGTACGCATTTATTTATTTTGTTCTTTTATTAGTATGTTCAAATGTGTGAATGATAAGATGTTTAAAAATATTATTATCATAGATGTTGTGGTATTTTTTTTAATATATGGTTAAATAAGTTTTATTCCAGTTATTGTATGATTTTTTTTAATAAGTTTTATTCCAGTTATTGTATGATTTTCTTTCTCTTTAAACAACAATATTATGTTTATCCCATTAAAATCGATTTTTAAAGATTGTTTTGTTTGTCTTCAAATAAATCAAAATATGACGACCACGACATAAAGAGGGGAATGAAAAAAAAAAGAAAAAGAATCCTAAGAGTGTGGAGTTAGTATGATCTTTTATCATATAAATCTATTAATTATGCAGACTCATATATTTATGGATATAGAGCGTCATTCCAAGCAAATAATAACCAAGCGTGTGGAGTTATGGGCATCCACTCATGTAATAATATTCATAACATAAATTCATTTGAGCACAATTATTTTCCATTGTTAATATTTAATTAAACTCTAACAATATGTTTAAAACAAAATATTTTTCAGTAGCCACATGTATAATAATTTTAAACAAAATATTCAATCATAAGTTTTAGTAGCTACATATATAATAATATTAAATTCTATTATTTAAATATGACCGGTCTGGCCTCTAGTTGACCCACGGTATGACCCTTAAACCTTGAATCAGTGTCTAACCGGTTCAGCCTTCGGTCCGACTTTTTATACCTTGCAAAAATGCCATTAAATATGCCTTATCACTTTTTTGGAATCATAGTAGGGTATACTGATGCCATGGGGTTACATGCAGAATCCAACCCATATTGTTATACTTACCTCCTTATTGTATTGGAGAGTTTTCATGTCATTATGCTACAAAATTTTTGGCTATGCCTTATCCATTTTTAATGCAACAAATACATCTATCATTTTTGTGATTTTGTAAGAGAGAAACATCCAAAAGTCCAAAAAGGCTAAACCCATTTAGATTAAAGGAGAATTACAACTACATCCCATAAAAGGGATTAATCACGGTCAGCTCCCTTAAAATCACTAAATTTCGTTGAAGTTCCTAGAGGTTTTGGTGATATTAAATTGAATGTGCTGGGAGTTGTCGATACAGCTGAACAAGTTGTTATTAACAACTCAATGAGTTTGATGGCCGTGATTAATTCATTTAGTTGTCATTCTCCCTAATTAGTATATAAAGCATGCATAGAACCGGTGAGTGGAAACTTTTTTCGAAATCATATGTGTTGATTGTAATAAAACGTAAGTAGAGATCATTGGCTAGATTCTCAACAAGTGTGTATTGAAATATTGAAGGCGAAGGGATATTGATGAACAGTTGTTTTTGTTCTTATTTATAAGTCTAACTTTTCTAAAATGTTTTTTTTCTTATCATAAGTCCAGTTTGTGATTGATTAGTGCGAGTATAACTATTTTACCCCTATTAAATGTAAAAAAAGAAAAAGAAAAAAAACAATTAAAATTATTTTAATACTCATTCTTAAATGAGAGTAAGATTGGAAAGATTAATAAAAGATGACATATTTAATGGTATAACATTCAATCCTTAGTATGTGAGAATTAGTAAAAGTGGACAAATAAATAGGAATAGAATGCTACATAAACAAACCCAGTCAAAAAATTAATGCTAATTAATCTGGTAGATTCTTTAAATGTGTCAAGTGCAAATTAATATAGTTATGGGATACAATGCATAACTTTATTGCAGTAATTATAACTATAAGAAGGGGAAGGGGCTAGGCTTGTTTGCATATTCAGAATTGGAGGTAGTAAACAAGATGGGTCGGTATATGAAGTCTCTGCTTTTGCTGCTAGCAACAGTGGCAGTGTTTGAAGGAGCGAAAGCTTGGATTAAAACTCCAAAAGTGACAGTGCAAATTCTCAATGGGTTGTCTACAAATCAGGACTTGACGCTTCATTGCAAATCAAAGGACGATGATCTTGGAGAGCACACCATAAAGAGCACAGGGATTTATGTGTTCACATTTAGGCCAAGGTTTTTTATTCATACAACACTGTTTTTCTGCAACTTTAGGTGGCCTTCAGACACTTCATTTCACTACTTCGACATATACAAAGAGGACAGAGATTGGTGGTGCGATGTGTGCAGTTGGCAAATATATGAATCAGGACCTTGTGTTTACGATGATATCACTGGCAAGACCGACTGCTATCCTTGGAATTCTTCACCATAGCCCATACTTAATAAAAATACAAATATCTCTTGATTTTATTAGAGCATTTATTAAAAGGGATTTTGTTGTAGCACTCTTTTTATTTATCAATAAAATGAGGTTATGGGGGTTGAATTTTTGAAAAATGGAGCAGACTTTCATAATTCTCAGAACCAATGAATTGTTGAATCTAAAGGAGTTTAGATTCTCTCTTTTCCCCTTTATTTCTTTTATTCCTAATCTCATATCCACCTTAAGATTAAAAAAAATAATAGATATTTCAGATTTATTTTTTATAAAAATTACTATAAACATGAATAAATAATTTTTTTAAAAATCTGATAACACCATTCTTTAGTGTAAGTGTAATGAAGACAAAATAAAAAGATATATTAAATTTGAAGAGCCCACCTTTTAATTTAAGAATTGAGATGAAATAGAGAGGAGTGACTTTCCAAAAGGATGTGTCCACATATATTTAGCGTCCAACCATATCTTAAATATAATTATCTCCTATAAAAAGATATATGTGAGCGGTAAGAAAATACTAAAAAGTTTCAAAAAAAAAATATTAAAATGAAAGGCACCAAATCACCAAGTAATATTAACTAAATCTTTTATTCTTAAAAACGAGATGGGCCTCCCTTACGTTACACGAATAAAATTTTTCATATGATTCAGCTTGAAATCATAAATATGGTTTTTCAATTTAAAAAAAAGGAATCATAAATTTGTTTGCATGAGGTCGTGAGAAATATTAACCTAAATCAATATACAAATATAGATAAGGCAGATATGCAGATTATTTGAGCAAACTATTACATCCCTTTATAAAAAACACATCTCAATCTATAATGCATTGGAAAATTAAAAATATTCTATCATTGAGGCGTTGGAATGTAGGGAATGCCATCCAACCAATTAACAATCAGAAATACATGATGGAAATGTAGGCTAACATTTAAAACAATAAGATAAAAGAATGAGCTCATTTAAGTAAAACACACCGAATATCAAGGAATTAATGCTGGTTTACATTCATGAATGCTTCCTTGTGATTAATTCATGAATACATCGTCTTTATATTAGCCACCATGATGGGATTAATTGTGCTATCCTTTTGATGCTTACTGCATGCATACATTAACAATTCATTAAGAGGCAGAATCATGATTAAATAAAAGATATGCTACATTTAAGTTATATTAAAGCAATTACTTTACAGCAAAAATCCTGTTGAATATCTCATTGTCAGTGTCGTGGATATATATATATTTTGAAAAAATTTATTCACAAACAAATGTAGAATAAGCGTTTGATATCCCCTAATTATGTTCATATAAGTTTCTGGTTGGTTAATCCCAAAATATATATCACTAATTATATTTTGAATCATTATATTTAATATTTAAGATAAATCATAAAATTATGTTCGTAAGAAGCTTCTGATTGGTCAATCTCAAAATATATATCACTAATTATATCTACTAATTATGTATAAAAAAATTAAGATTTGTTTAAGAGAAAATCACATATTTTCATCCTAAAGTTTAATTTTTATTTTCATCCCAAAATATATATCACTAATTATATTTTGAATCATTATAAAATTGATTTTTTGGTTGTAAATATGTATTTTGGAATTTGAAAATACATATTAAATTTTAATATATCAAGGTTTTGTAAAATTTAATTTTTATTATTTTCAATTTTGGGTAAAAGGGCATTTTTGCCCCGGAAGTTTTGCCAGAGAGGCATTGGGTGTCTGGAAGTCCTAATCAGGGCAATGTTGCCCCGGAAGAAATAAAAGCAGGGCAATGTCGCCCTTATTGGATGGAAACTTGACGGCATCCGTTCCACTTCAGATTGTTGCGCCATGTAAGGACACGTCATTTTCAACACTTTGCCCCGAGCCCATTTTCAACACTTTGCCTGGGCCCATTTTCACCACATCATTGTAAAAGGAAGGGATGGAAAACCCTAATTTTTCTGAGTTTTCTATCTTTAAATCCCACAAACACAGAAAACCCGACGGAGAAAGGGTTAAGAGGAAGGCCGATTGGAAGCATTGGAGAGCATTAGCGACTGCAATCAAGAAAAATGGGTGAGTCGACTGGCTCATCAGCGTCGGGAGGTAGGCGAAGGTTGGCGTTTATCAGAGGGCGTAGTGGAGTATATGAAGTTGATGGCCCGACGAGGATGTGCCGATGTGGAATGGTGGCTCCTCTTCGAACATCATGGACGGAGCTTAACCCGGGGAGGAGGTTCTTTGGCTGCCAAAATTATCAGCAGGTATAATTTTGTACCCCTTGGTTTCATCCACTGAAGAGGGCCCCTGGTTCTACCAGATTCTTCACTTCTTCTTCTTCTTCTCATTGATTTTGTAAATTTAGTTTGGGGAATAACATTCTATTTTTTTGTCCTTTGCGTTGTCAAATCTTTCGAACCTTCGAACTGAAATTGTGATGGCTGTGATAATGGGGTGAGGCCAAACAATTGGTGGAAACTTTTGGGCAGATTGTAGTAGGAATGAAGCAGAGTTCATTATATTGAAAAAAGAAAGTGTATGGGATATGAGGTGCAGATTGTAGTAAGAATGAAGTAGAGTTCATTATATTGAAAAAAAAAAGTGTATGGGATATGAGGTTGTTGTCATTGATGTGGCTCGTACACTATGTTTGGAAATTTAGGGGATAATCTTACACAGAATTGTAAAATCCATTTCCTTGTTTATAAATCTTTCTCTTGCTCTTGTTTGGACATAGCAGCATATAATTCTCTTGTATAATCCATTTGTGGTTTGATTTTGACAGGGGAGGGGATGTGGATATTTTCACTGGCACGACAATGAATTGGGAGAGAGATCGACGGAGGTTATAAATGAGCTTTTGGCACATGTTGAGAGGCTTCACGAGGAGAATGTCAGAGAGAGGAGAGGAGATATTGTCTCAGGAGTTGAAGTTGAGATTAGTTCAATTGTTGGTGAGATGAAGAAGAATGAAAGGAGACTCAAATTGACGATGGGTGCTTTGTTGGTGACTTGGTTGTTCATATTTGTAATTAGCTATATGAATTATTATTGGTGAATGTTCTGTGAACAATGAAGGCATGAGGGGATGTGAATATTGTGACTTTGTAATGAAGTGAATTTCCTGTGAAAGAAGGGAGTAATATATTGTTGGTTAATTGTAGTATCCTAATTGTAGTAAGGAATGGAGTAATATACTCTTGGAAAATTTCCTGATCTTGTAAGAAGTTTGTAACAGATATATCTTTAATATGGCTTTTTTATGAAGCAGATGTTTTCATTAATACTGATTATGGTGGCATTATTTACGCCCATTGATATGTTCTTGTAAGTTCATTTATTCCATTATGTGCTGCAGTAAGATGATGTTCCATTTAATACATGCTCCTGCCTTGTAAATTGCTCATTTGATCCTATACACATTCTTGGGAAGGGACGTGAAACTGGTTTAATCAAAAGGATATCAGAAATAAAACACAACTACAAGATTTTCATGTTAGTATGCCATAGAGATCAATATTGATTTCTAGGAAATGAGTCTTAAACTATTAATAAAGCCCCCTGATTTTGAGTAGCTGCAAACACTTGATTGTTTTTCCTACAATAATAGCAACATCATGCAGCAAAATGGTTGTAGTACCATCAAAATGGTTGTCCAAAATGAACAAAAATAGGTGCAAAATAAACCAAAATAGCATGCTACATCATTGTTTGACAAAATATTGTAAAATAAAAAACAGTTGCAGACATCGCCAGCATGCTACTTCCTTCCACTTGTTCTTTTCGCCTTTTTTGTACTGCATGAAGCAAGAAACGTCGGATCCTTGTTTGCTACAAGACTTGAAGTTGTGATGGCTGGATGTCCCATCCACCTAAGACGTGGAGGACTGATTGGTAGATCAGTAGGAAGCGATGGTGTTGCTGAATGATACTTGATTATCCGAGAACCTTCCTTGGTTGGAGGTTGAGACACGGTGGTCCTCCTTATGTTCTGCTCATTTGGTATTGGGAACCTTGTTTCAACATCTGCATGATGCTCCATGTATTCCTCTGCCGTCCCCTCAATAAGTACTACCTCAGAACTCATGCCAGGCTACAATAACAAATAAATAACTTCAGTTAATAATACCATCCCATCACAGCAAGGTAAAAAAAAGAGTGCAAAATAATGCAGTAATTAGTACATTGTAAACTGTTCTCCCAGAGTCCAGGTCAACTCTCACACCCATCCCAGTGTCATTTCTTGTCTTATAGAATGCTTTGCCGCCCCTGGGCCTATTAGAAGCTTGTGATTCCTGAGTGGCAGGTTGGGCTTCACCTTCTGTGGACTTAGGTTTCTGGTTACAAAATAATAATAGCATCGATAAGTATGCAAATAACAAGCAAAATAATTTATGGTTGCAAATATACACAGTTTAGTAAACATATTGATACATACACTTGGACATGTTGCCCTGTTATGGCCCTCCTTCCTACAAATAGTGCACTTATTAGTTGAACCTCTCTTGCACATTTTTTCTTTTCCAGTGACAAGAGGCATATCCGCATTGTGGTGAGAACCAGTGGCTTGTGAAGCTGCTTGGCCGTGTCCCTTCTTCCTTCTCCTTCCACCATCTTCAGTTCTAATCCTCTTAACCTTTGGTCTACCTGGCATGCTACAAATTGGAGGAGGTTCTAATGGTTGAAACTTTTCAATTCCCCAGAATTTCTTCCCTCTAACCGGCTGGAACTTGTTCCTATAACTAGCTAGGTATGTGGCCTTGTGGTAGTATCTAGATATGAAAGTTAGTGGGTCCAGTTTTGCATAATAAAGGGCACATATAGCATGCTAACAAGGTATACCGTTTAAGTCCCATACCCTACATGTGCATTGTTTCCTAGAGACAAATACAGTGTGTCTTTCATCACCCTCAGTCACCTCATATCCATCATCCCCATTGAAGTGTACCCTGCACCCCACTGATAGGTACTTACTGTCGTTAAAGAATGTCATACACTTAGGACTATAATCACCCCTCCACCTCTGTACATTCCTTTCAGCATTAGCCCACTTACCCATTAACTTAATCCTAATCCCATCTACCATTCTAATAATAGGAAGGTATCTAAATTCATCAATCCATGCTTTAAAGCTTTCACTGCAATTGTTATCCACCACTGCACACTTGCTACTATTGCTAAAAAATGCTCTTACCCATACTTGTGTAGGGTATGATAGAGCTGCTCTAGCAGCGTCTTTGCTCAATCCTGCAAGTTCTATAAAGTTATCTTTGAACCTTTCTTCAAACGTACTCCATGAACAAGCAAAAAAACTACTCCTCAATTTCCCTCCCTTCCAACGCTTGCTCTAATTTGTATATATATGTCTGACACAAAGTCTTTGTTCCGCATTTGGTAACACATCGGACACAGCTGCAAGAAGTCCCTGCAACAGACTCTACCACATAAATAACAAAATCAAAGCATTCATATGTTTCATAAGATATAATTAAAGAGAAACAAGACAGAAAAATCGGTTGTAATGAACTTGGAGAATTAAAGAGAAGCAATGAAAATAAGACACAACCAAAGCAATCATATTTTTCATAACTCACAATAAAAACAAGACACAACCAATGAAAACAAGACAAACAGTGAAACATAACACCACTATCCTATATTTGACAGAACTGAGCACTATTTCGTGGTATAAATAACACCACTTGGAATACATTTAGGAACAACTATCCTATATAATATTAGCCAAATACTAGCGTGTTGTGGGAGTAAAATCAGCTGAACATAATTCACACTATATAACGCACAGAAATTATAAGAGCAACAGAAATCAGCTGAACATAATTCACACTATACATGGTCGTTTTGTATCCCCAACCAATGAGCAAATAGATTGTAATTGGCCTCCAAGACTACAACAGAAATTGATCAAACAAGAGAAAAGCATAGACCTTTTGCATGTCTGACATTATGGTGAGATTCTCTCCAGTGTCTAGGTCCAATGATCTCTTCAACCATTCAATGAACCACTTCCAATTCACAGTGTTTTCTTTCTGTGTAATGACAATTGCAATTGGAAACAGTGAATCATCAGCGTCTTCACTGGTTGCAGTTAGCATAATACCTTTAGCATTCCCCTTAAGAAATGTCCCATCCAGTCCTATTATCGGTCTACAACCTGCCTTCCATCCAGTCTTCACAAACAAAGTACAAATCAAAGTTAGACACATCATTTTACCCTTTAATCTCACATACACAAAAACAATAATTTAAAATTTAATCTCATAAAATTTAATCATGTACCTTTGCAGCATTGAAGCATACATAAAGCCTGCTAAACACCCTTCTCCCATTTTCTAATCCCTCCTTACTTAACACCAAACCAACATCAGAACCTGGGTTTGAATTCCTCAACTCATTACAATATGCTTCAAGGTTGTTAAACTCATCAACATAGCTTCCTTCCATTTCCTTGGTAATCATCTTCTTAGCTCTTTTGCACTTCCAAATGCTAACGTGAAGCTTTAGTTCATCTTCCACATCCTTCTTCATGTCTGAAATCTTGTATTGTGGCCTCTCTTGTACCTTCTTCTTGAAATATCCTGCTAGCCACCTCACTGAAGCTCTAGGGTTCTTGAAAACCCGATTGCATTCGTGATTTAGGTCAAGAGTCTTGACAACCAAACCCGGATTTGATCCTTCTCTAGATGCATACACAACAAATGGACAGCCCGTCTGACACCTAGCCCTTACTCTGAAAGGCTCACTCTTTGTAAGCTTCAATTTCACTCCACTCTTAATTGCATAGTTATTTATGGCTTTCACCAACTCTCCCTTGTCTGCGTAGGTACCACCAAGCATGAAAAAGGGCCTTTGCTCAGACCCATCAGGTTCTTCTTGGACTCTTTTTTCTTTTAACGGCCCAATTGGTTGGTCTATGTCATCAAACACATCATCATCCTCGTCATCTTCACAGTCTTCCTCTCCCTCATCACTTGACAGCTCATCCTCACTAAAGTAATAGTCTTCAATTCCCAGGCCATCGTTTTCACCATCATCATGCTCTAGCTCTGAAACATAACGCATACCCATCCAACCACATGGCCGCACAGTTTCGCCATATATTTCTTCAAGGTCTTTCTTTCTTTCCCTCAATTCTGCTTTGGCACTTTCTAACAAGCACACTTTATCATTCCAATTCAATTCTTGGTACTCATCATCCCAATTCAATTCTTCTTCAACCTCACCTTCATCCTCTGCCACAGACTTTCTTTTACCATTTCTACCATCGCCATCGTCATTCTTATCCCCACCATCCCATGCATCTTTTCTTGTCTCCTGTCCACTTCTTACTCGGTCATGTTTTTCCCATAAACATAGCAAATATTCTTCCCCCCCAAGGGGACCACCGTCGGGACCACTATCCTCACAATCAGAAGCCATTTTCCCTTAAACCCAAAATAATTAACACCAAACAACAATTTATTAACTAAATTAGAATTATTTAAGAAAAATCAAAGGGCCATATCGAAATTTCACATAAGGTACATCCAAACTTTTTCTGCTAAAAAAAATGTTCAAGATTCAATTCCTTACCTGAAAAATGAGGACGAATCTCTGCTCTGCTTTCTTCTTCATCGTGAACGCATACCAGATCTCACATGCATTCCACTGTTTTTTCCCTAATCTCTCCTTGTTTAGCTCGTTTTGTCGTCTTTCTCAGTTCTCACTTCTCACCAGGAAAAAAGTTCTCACTGGCTCGACCATACAAACCCTAAGGCTTATCTGATTTTGTTTAATCTCTTCTGCACCATGTTTGGTTTAAAGCTCGACCACCTCATCCATAAAGAATCGTCCACATGTGTCCACATGTGTCACACGTTGGCGTTTTCAATTTTTTTTTCACTTAACGGATGCCGTCAAGTTTCCATCCAATAAGGGCGACATTGCCCTGCTTTTATTTCTTCCGGGGCAACATTGCCCTGATTAGGACTTCCAGACACCCAATGCCCCTCTGGCAAAACTTCCGGGGCAAAAATGCCCTTTTACCCTTCAATTTTTAATGAATACTCTTTTACTATTCACAAGACTTCCACAGCTTCTTATTGGTCAATCTATCACTAACTATATCAATTAAATTAATTTATTTTCTATTAATATATCAAGGTGTTTTAAAATTTAATTTTTATTTTCAATTTTTAATGAATAATCTTCCACCAAGTTAATTTTGGCTACCAGAAGACCCAAAATTTCAAGGGAAAAAAACAATTAGAACATTATAAAAACTTTAGCACAATATAAAAATTTGCATGTGAATATATATATATGAAACAAAATTGTTCTACGCTATCTCATAAAATTGAAAGTAATCTAAATAGAAAATTAGGCCCTATAGCCATATGGATGCTTGAAATAGCCTACTTTCTGGCAAATTGCTTATCGCAGATGGTATTAAATGTGCTTATATAAATGTGCTATAAACTCATTCATTTGATAAAATATAAACATAATGTACGCCTCATATTTATAGGCATAATTTAGGATTACAATATATTTAGAATAAATAAGGATAGAAATATATTTTTTGATATCATTTTTAAAAAAAAAAAATATATTAAAAAATATGCATATTGAACAATATTCCGACAAAATATTGTACACGCTATATCAAATATATATATTAAATAATTTTTATTAAATTCAAACAATGTGATCCACATCATTCATCCGAAACCAAAATATAATATAATACATTATTCAAATAATTTAAGTTTTTTTTTTGTATTTTCTCATGCAACACAACTGCACAAATTGATGTGGCACTTGTCATATAGCAAGTGGTCATTTTATTAAATATAATAATTCAAAAACAATGATTATAACTAATCAAATATAATTAGTGATTGATTGACCTATTAGAAGCTTCTTAAAAACATAATTTTAGGGCTTATCTTAAATATAAAATCATGGCCAATCATTATTTAAATTTAAATATAATTATTAATAGATATGATTAGTGATTATCAGTCTTTAAATTTAAATATAATAATTCAAAAATAATAATTATTTTTTCTTAAATATAATTAGTGATATATATTTTTTGGGATTGACCAATCAAATATTATTAGTGATATAATTAGTGATAATTTGACAAATTGTTCTAAATAGAACTAATCAACTGGGCCGTTAATTCCTTATGAATAGTGTTTTGGTGGAAGAGTAATTTATGTTATATAGATATAATTAGTGATATATATTTTTTGGGATTGACCAATCAAATATTATTAGTGATATAATTAGTGATAATTTGACAAATTGTTCTAAATAGAACTAATCAACTGGGCCGTTAATTCCTTATGAATAGTGTTTTGGTGGAAGAGTAATTTATGTTATATAGATATAGATTAGTTATCCACCTCAAGTGCATTGGATTTTCCTAAATAAAAATCCCTTAATAAATATAATTAATAGAGATATTTTTTAGAAAATAAGCAAAATACACCATTTGTCTATCTATTATATGCTTTTATCATGAATAAAAATTAGGGCGGAGGAACGGACTTACACTTGTTCTAGCGGCCATCATTTTAGATCATGAGTCATATTTTTAGAGGAGATACTTGTATCGGCAGGGTGGTAGTATATGTAAAGGAAATTAGGGCGGAGGAATAGAACGGCGTTGCGTTTCATAAAAACGGCAGGGCTTAAGGGCGGCAGTATTAGTGTTAGGTATTTTGCGCGGAGCCTGTAATAGGACGCCATGGCAGAAGAGAAGGCGGTCAAGGAAGGTTCTGAGCTGCTGGGCTCGCCCACCTTCAAAGAGCTCGACAATGGTCGCTTCAAATGCATCGAAACTGGCCACGAACTCTTTTCCAAGGACGTTCACTCCTACTCTCACAGTAAAAAGTGCCGATTAGGTCTCATCGACTTTGCCTTGTCCCATAATAAACCCCCTTTCAATATGTTCAAGCAAGACCCTCTCTCCCGGTAATTCCCCTCTTTTTTTCGAAAACAATTCGTCGTCGTTATGAGTTTCCGTGGAATTAACTATCATATGTCAGCTTCTATGTGCTTTTGGTTGAAACCACAGTGCTCACTGTTCTGGATTTTATTTACTCTTTTCTTTTATATTCATTTAGGGTCTATATAAACGCACTAAGTGGATAGGAGCATGCTTGACTTCAAAATTCATTCTTGGTGCCTGTTATGAGGAAAACTCGCATTTTTAATGTAGTTTAGCTGCCCATAAGGAAGAACGAATTATAGGGTACGGAAAGAACTGGTCCGTTTGTTTCAATTCTGAGTTCTTAGAAATAGCTTTTCCATAGGGATCGTTATATAGTCCAATATGAACATATTTTTTTATGATTTTATCACAACATAATCATGTTTGGTTGATCATAACTATGAGAATAGTCTCTCTCACCTTAAAAGTTAAGAGAAATAGCTTCCAACAACCTAACGGGCTATATATTATTTCCTTGACATAAAAGAAAAAACTGGTTGCGTACGCAAAAGTCGAAACTATTTGTTAGGAAGACTGATAGCGTTTGGTGAACCACGCTTCACTAGTATATACTGTGAAGTAATTTTATTTGATGTGTCCGTTTGTTCCATGGATTATTTGTCGATGTCAGAATCGGATAACTTAGACATAGGTTCCTCATTGCAGTTCAAAGTTGATATGTAAATTGACCGGAGACACGGTCAACAAGTCAGAGGAACATATCTGGAAGCATATGAACGGGAAAAGGTTTCTCAATAAACTAGGTCTGTCATATACTCTATACACTGTTTCAGGTCTTTTGGAATCATGAGAAATTCCAAATAATTTAGTGAGGTTCTGGTTTCTCATTATTAGTCATGGATTTAATGTGAGTGCATGAGAAATTTGTAGATACTCATCAACTAATATATTTGAGCTTCTAAAAACAGAGCAAAAGGAAGTGGAGAAGTTGTCATGTAATGGAATGGAAGAAGGGGAGAGCAAACTAAGCGCGGAAGGTGGGAAGAAGGATAAGAAGAAGAAGAAGAAGAAGGTCAAAGAAATTGAAGAAATCAAATCTGAAGTAAGGAAGTCTTCTAATGAGGACAGTGACTCTGAAGAGGCAGAATTCTGGATGCCTCCTGTTGGAGATCGCTGGGACTTTGATGATGGAGGAGATCGATGGGGTTCAGGAACAGAATCAGAGCAGGAAGGTGAGGAGGGTGATGAAATTGGTATGTTTTCCTCTCCTGCTCATTTCAATTGATTTATTGTCAAGTTTCATTGGCTGCTATGTCATGCTCATATGAAGTGTTGACACAGGCACACCATTAGCTGCAATGATTTAGGATATGAACAACATAATATGGTTGGGAGTGAAGGTTTCCCGATAATTTCTATTGAGAAAGAGGGGGAAACTAGATAGGCAGAGGTGAATTACCGATAAATAGTTGCATAATTGCACGTGTTCAGTCTAAAGATTCAGTTAGATGCCATATCTTGTCCTGTCTGTTATGTAAGAAATATTATTTTGTGATAAAACAAAAGTAGGTTATCTCGTCAATAGATCATGTGAAGTAACTACGTTTTGCCTCAATGGATAGAGCAGCTTTGTGAGTTGTGTCAAGCTCAAGCATTACATTGGTTTTTCTTATGTTTTTTGCTGAACTCATACAAAACAGAAATTTATGATTGGGCCACTGGCAATATTGCAGATGTTGCTGCAGATGGGAATCCCAAGGATTCAGAAGAATTATCTTCTCGGTATGCTGTATTATTATGTAATGGATGAGTTCCAAGGATTTAAATTTTCAGGTCAAATAGTATCTGTTGAACTTGTTTTTCCTGTTACCTTGCAGGACGAAAAGAATGTCTATAGAAATTGGACCCAGTAGCTTTGCCTCAAGGAAGAAGAAAAGTAAGAATCACCAAAGCTAGTATTCGTTGGAAACATCAGTTTTGTGGTGCTTCTGTATAACATGGAAGGTGGGACTGGGCTGGCAATGCATAAACTAAATTATGTCAATGGAGGTTATAACTTGTATGCTTGAACGGATGGAAAGTGCGGATTTTCAAATGAAGTATATTCAAAGTTCAAGGAGCGGCTGGTTCTGCATTATATTCTGTAAGATAAATGAGTCAACGTTTTTGTTGGTTGCAGATTCATTGCTATAATTGCTGCCCTTTTTTTTGGATTGGTGGCAAGTTTCACCGTTGATGTTCTAGTCATTCAGAATTTAAACCATGATTTCATCTGTTACGGTCTGATACTCATGATTCTTGATTTGGTATTTTGCTTGCCATGTTTGTGCAAGTCTAGTAAGTTTTTCCAAAGTGAAGCACCGGTCATCACTTAATAGAAGATCTCTTTCCATAGCGTTTTGATATACGCATGGACACCAGATCATTGAAAAATGAGGGAAGTATTTTTTACAAAAATCTTTTTTCACTTTGAGCATGGGTTTTTGTCAATAAAAGAAAGGGTCCGGGTGGAGACCAAAGGTCTTGAGTGACCGATAGAACAACTCAAGATAAACTGTAGTTCATTATCTCAAGAAATACATTACAAAACTCCTATCAGAAAGAACAAAAACCTATCTTCATCCGCCTCTCTCAAATCATAGGAGGGTGGGTGGAAAGTATCTTAAAGTGCGCAGACTAGAGCAAGTCAATAGGTTGTGTCATAATAAGTTTGAAGAGAATACTAATTTACAAATTCCTATGGTTTCATCTGATTTTTAATTATGAAATTTTAAACTACACGGACTTGATTAGAAATTAAGTGAAACGAAAAGCATTTGTGGATTATGTTCTTCCCAATCTAAATGAGAATTTGATTTTGTAAAATGTAGTTTGAAAAGGGTTTTAATAATCGCAGTGTTTCTGTTGAGATGAAAACAGACAAAATTCCTTTAAGAATCTATTTGTTTGTTGTAATTGGAGACAATATCGTGATGTGAACGGCTCTCTTCATAAAGATTCGAAAATTGATTCCCTTCTTTTGACTTGTGAGGGACTAGATCCCTCAACCAGATTATGTTGAGATGTTTTATCTAGGCATTATTGTTTTTCCACATTTTTTTTTTGAACTGAATTGTTTTTCCACATTTTGGACCAAGAGAAACATGAACTAAAATAAAACAGTCGGGGCTCAATCTCATATTGCCGTTGAAATCAAAAGGTTGACGTAGTTGCTTCTCATTAAGGTTTTCCTCTTCTATTGTCACTTTCAGCACTGATAGGGCGCTTACCACATGTGTGTGTGTATCAAATACTAAACCAATAGAATCCCTCCACCGCCACCACTTTCTGATTTCATTATTGTTCATATCAAATGCTATCACAGCCATACACACACATGTGTGTGTGTATGGCAGTAACAGAAATGTATTGACTTCTGTTGAGGGCTAGGCATGACCACCAAACTCAGTAGAAGAAGATGATGGCGAGAGTCAGAAGCTACATCTCTTAGTTATGTACTTGTCAGAATCATTTCCAACCCAAAGAAAGAAGTGAGTGCGTACATTTCTGTCCAAGTCTGTACTAGCCAGGTCCCCCACGTGACTTGTGTATTTTGGCATTCTCTCCCATTCCCAATCACATTACCTACCGTCCTCCCCTTGTTTTGCCTTCCCAGGCAACCATTCTCAATTTACAACCATACTCATCCCCAATGGGTTAGGCTTCTTTCAATAGCATTTTTCTCAATGATCCCCTGGAAGCATCCATCATGCCCACCCAACCAATTTGAATTATTAGGAAAAAAAAAATACTCATAACATAACTTTTTAAAATTACATATCTATCTAAAATACTGAAGAGATTCACTTTTATAAAAGAGAGAAGCTCTTTATGCAAGCCAAAAAGAAAGAAAGAAAGACAAACTTTTTTTTTTGGCCAACAAAAAGAAGCTTCTTTTATGATTTAGATTTATTTGCTTTTTAGTAATACAAAAAAAGAAGATATCGAGGAATCTGCTTCCAGAATAAATAACCATAAAGCTTAGGTCACGTTTTTTCCCTAATTAATTGCATAATCCTTCCTATCTTTATTATAAGAGTAAGAATTTTGAATTGTTTGGGTCTAAAATAGGGTTAAGGGTAAAAAATACACATATGATTTTGTCAAAAGTTCATCTAACACCAAATGTTTTTTTTGGACTAAAAATACATGAATTTTACAATTGGATTAAAAGTCATATTTATAGTTATATTCTGAAAAAAAAGCGCTTGGTGTTGGATGAACCTTTTTACAAAATCACATGTATATTTTTTACTCTAATTTAACTCTAGATGTGTATTTTTGATCCAATGTAAAAGGTCATGTGTATCTTTGGTCCAAAAAAAACATTTGGTGCTGGATGAACTTTTGATAAAATTACATGTGTATTTTTTACCCTTAACTCGTCTAAAATATAAGAGCTTACATTGGGTTGTCCCATTATTTAATACATTTTTTCCCATTTTACCCCAACTCTCTTTCATACTCATTAATGCACGTGTGCGCGCACACACATATCTTAATCAATGTTAAAAAAACGGACCGGACCGGGTGACATTGAGGCCCGGGGTGGTCGAACCGGTTTTGGTTTTTTTAAAAACAAGTGATTTTTTTTAATTTTATTATAATTCACCTAATTACTAACTTTCACTTCACTCAATTTTAGAAACCAGGAAACTATAATATTTTAAATGCTATTTTACACTTGCATATGTTTAATATTTAACTGTTGTTGCTCTTAGTAATTGTATTTTAGTCTATGGATTGTAGAATAATATTTATTTTCATGTGTAATCAACTAATATTTTCTATTTTTCCCTCTATAGAAACATTAAATATTCATGTTTAATGAATCATGCATACTTATTTACATTTACATTTTGACATATTAGTGATTATTAATGTTAATATCAATAAAAATTTATTATTTTAATATAACCGGTCAGACCAATGACCTTGAACCAGTGCCTCGTCCGGTTCGATGTCCAGTCTGGTTTTTTGAACATTGATCTTAATAGTTCAATTATAAATAAGGGTAATATATTAAAAAAAAGTTTTGTTTTGAGACATATTTATAATTTTCAACTAACTTTTAACAATTTTCTTAAGAAGCGCAGTTTGGCAGCGGGCTCTTATAATAAGGATCAGAGGATGACTCTGATTCTTATTACAAGTCCATCATAACTACTTCTCACATATCAATGAGTGGAAGTTATAACATTAAATATGTCCTATTTTAAAATATTTTTCCTATTTTACCCTTATTTTAACAATAGGTGTTAAAATAATATTTTATGCATTATAAACATTCTCTCTCATCTTCCCTATTTCCAATATTGGAGTAAAATAGTGAGAGTAGCATTAATTAATCACAAACTGCACTTGTATTTAAGAACAAAAATTTTTTGGTAGTTGGAGTTAAATAAGGAATAAAGTTATATATGCATTTATTGTCATCAATATAGAGGAGATATGGTTTTTTTTTATTGAATCATAATTTATTAACTTCTTCATAGTGATAATTATGATCTTGATTAAGATCATAATGGTGAGGCGTGCACTCTATTAGTGGGGCAACCTCTTATAGTGTTTGGCTTGCACAAGCTCCAATCAGTGAAGACCTCAACAACCCCATCCTTGTTATATGGAGCTTCTCTCACACTCTGTCTCTCCTCCCATTATTTTCATCATTTTAGTACCCTTAAAATTCATGGATCCCAGATGAAAAGAATATTAAATAGAGTGACTGTGAAGAATTCAAAATTTTATAAGTTTTACTACTTCAACATAAATTGTTAAATTTAACCTGTAAGTAAAAATTTAATTACCTTTCTTTATTTGGATTTTTAAACCTAACTTATCGGCAATTTCCATTTTATTATTAACCCCCCCCCCCAAAAAAAAAAAAAAATCTCTTCTATACATCTCATTCTCCAAATCCTTAAACCTTGTATAAGAAAAAAGTAAGGAGCACTGGATCTCAAAATTTACCAAAATCAAACAGGCCTTAAAACTTCAGAATAAGTTGTAAATAAATTACCCTACTCAGTACTAGGGTTCTTACATCTACATAATACAGTTATTATTTTTTGTTTAGGGATACCGATTAATTTGTTGAAAGATTACTGAACCAAGCTGGTGATATCTTTTTTTGGATACCCCAAACTGGTCATATCTATTTTTTGGATACACCAAGCTGATTATATCACATGATATACAAAGCTCTCTCGTTATAATTTTTCACTCCTGAATATTTCTGGAATGGAATAAATTGCTTGCAAAATCACAACATCATACAAAAATAGTAGTGATGTTTAATTTATTAAATGGGAAAATATAATTAGCATCGCAAATCATGTGATAGTTCTGAAATTTAGACGGAGGACGGCAAGCACGCGCAAAACCCTGGTACAGATATTATTTTAAAAAAAGGTAATTAAGTCAAGTCATTATTGGGCAGAAAAGAAATTCTGGTGAAGGGAATATGGTTTTTATTTTAATAATTTGACTTTAAATTTCGGGACCACTATCATTGCAGATGAAGTTTCTAAATCATTTTTTAAAAAAATATTTAATCTCACGTGATCCACAAATTAATTGAGGAACATTAACAAAGAAGAAAACTGATGGTCCAAAAAGCAAATAAGAAGACTCCGGCTTACGTGGGTTGAAAACGTTACGGGTTAAGGCATTCATCGTTGCAGTTCAGCGTTTGTGGTCTACCCTGATTCCATCATCATTATCATAATCATGTACTACCTCCGGTCCTAATTATAAGAGTTAGTTGACTTTTTTTTGAGGAGATTAAGGAAGCAAATTAAATCCTTAAATCTTAATGTATGCGAAATGTAATTAGATTATATGATAGTTTATAAGTAAAATAACTTAGTTTTGAGGAAAAAAGAAAAATATAAACAATTTAAAGTGGTGTATTTCGCATCCTTAATTTTTCCAAAGAAATCAACTGGCTCTTATAATTAGGACCGGAGGGGGTATTTTAGAATGTCGCCATTATTAAAATATTTTCAGCATCGCGTTAGGGTGAAATTACATTAAGTATCACAAAGTATTTTTCAGTACAGTACACTAAGTGTCCTAAAATAATTTTTTGTGTATTTACCACATATACACACATTTTTAATAACACACAGTAACAGAGAGTAATTTTTAGTGCATTTATGTCTATAAAGTAGTTTCTCAATAGCAATGAACCTTAAACTTTAGGATATTGAATACCACTGGAAAAAAAAATAATGTAGAGTTTCTACATGCAAAAAAAATTACTTTGAAAAAAAGACGTGAAGTGACTACATCCTAATAAAATCCCAACACGAAAGGATTGTATGCCTGTTTATATTTTAGACATATTATCATAATTAAAATAGAAACAATATTGAATGAGATCTAGCTACCTTGGAGAGATTACGCATTGAAAAAGGTGTATTCAAACATAGAAAAAAAGGACCCAATTAATCAAAAGACAACGAAGAGAGCTTCATTTTTTCAGGACATACATACACATTTGTTTAGATCTTCCCCATGAAATGAGCAGGCAAGCAATCTGGATGTCCTATTTCTTCTAATTTTAGATTCCTCTACTACTTCTTACCACACCGCATGTGACTTTTAGCCGTTAGGTACACAGAATACTCACTCTCATTCTGAAAAACCATCCAAACATAAAATACCATATTTAATTTATAAATTAAACACGCGCACACACACACACACACAAGTATAAATAGTGAAGCCTGTTGGTGCATAGGTTAGGTCTGAGAGGAGAAACACAATGGATTTGATTGGTGGGATCTTATTAGTGTTTTGGTTTGTGATGATGAGTGGAGTGAAGTGTGAAGAAGTGGACTCTCAACCATCTTGTGATTTCCCAGCAATCTTCAACTTTGGTGACTCTAATTCAGATACAGGCTGCATGGCTGCTGCCTTCTACCCCATGGCTTCCCCTTGTGGCGAGACCTTCTTCCATGAGCCTGTTGGCCGAGCCTCTGATGGCCGCCTCATCATCGATTTCAGCGGTATCTCCATTTCATTTTTCTCATATGTTTGTTTGATTGCTCCTCAATTATTCTTACAAGTGATGAGAATTTATTTTCACTTCGTATAAGTGATTGGCTTTGAGTTGTGTTTTCCTCGCCAAACTCTTTATACTGTTTTGTTTCTTTATCAATTCAGATCGTTTACAAACACAAATCAGTTATATATTTATAATATCTTCAGTCCTTAATATAATATCTCCTTTGTAGTTCAATCGGACATAATATATTGTATAATACAAACACATCCATGTATATCGGTTTTGGCTTACTTGTCTTGAGAGTTGTTTTTATATATGAATAATGCAGCAAAGCAGCTTGGATTTCCTTTGTTGAGTGCTTATATTGATTCAATTGGGACAAGCTATGGGCATGGAGCCAATTTTGCAGCAGGATCATCAACCGTTAGGAGGCAAAATAGGACCTTCTTTGATGGAGGTACTCCATTCACTCTTGAGATTCAGACTGCACAATTTCACCAGTTCAAGGCACGCACCGCCAAGTTCTTCAATCAATCTGGTTGCTGATAATTCTGATTGATATATATATATATATATATATATATATTTTTTTTTTTTCTATATATGAAACACACCTTTTATTATTATCTGTTTAAACTGATCAGTAGCTCCATGATTTTTGCAGGAAACAGCCATTCCTGCAGAATGCAATTTCCCAGACCAGAGGACTTTCCCAAGGCTATTTACACCATGGATATTGGCCAAAATGATATTGCTGCTGCTATTAATAGAGTGGGCACAGAGGACTCTCATGCTGTAATCTCTGATATTGTGCATCAATTTGCTACTCAAGTACAAGTAAGTTATATTTAATCCGCAACCTATTTATTTGTAAAAGAATGATCCAGTATAATTCTAAAGTGGTGAAAAAGAAAGAACATATTCATAGAAGCTTTGCTGAGAGAATTTAGTACCTATTATATCCAGTTTTTGTACAAAGAAGGAGCAAGGACATTCTGGATACACAACACTGGCCCAATTGGATGCTTGGCAGTAACCATGCACAACCCTCACAAACCAGAGGCTGGTTACTTTGACCAAAACGGCTGTGTGAATTACCAAAACGACATGGCCAAAGAATTCAATGAAAAACTCAAGAGCACAGTGGTCAATCTCAGATCACAACTCCCTGAAGCCTCATTAACATATGTAGATCTCTTCTCTGCCAAGTACTACCTAATTAGCAATGCAAAGAAGGAAGGTAACCAAAATTCTCACTTCTAACACTTCTTGCATATTTACTTATCTCATGATGACATTATTGCAGGTTTTGTGGATCCATCCAAGATTTGTTGTGGGTACCATGAAAATGGGATTGATATATGGTGTGGAAACAAAGGAATAGTGAATGGTACAGAAATATTTGCTGGTTCTTGTGAAGATCCTTCTTCTCATATAAGTTGGGATGGAGTGCATTACAGTGAAGCAGCCAATCACTGGATTGCTGATCATATACTCAATGGTTCCTTCTCAGACCCACCAATAGCGATTACACACTCATGTCATAAACCTGGGCTTATCTGATTCTGACCCTTTTTTCTTCCTCGTCGTATGATTACAATATCACTTGGATTACAAACATTGCCTGGCTTATCATAGTTAATTAAAATTAAAGCACACGTTGTAAAACAGGGCAATCCCCTGCATATCTAACCAACAAAAATTGTATTTTGTGTGTTTTACTGCGTTATGATTGTGACAAAGAAATGTTTACAGGTTGTAATATAACATTTCTATTTTTGGGTCAATCAAGAAGCTTCGATACATGACAAATAAACGCGGGCAAAACAATTTTTGACTTTTGGCATCATCTCACGCTAAAGGGCTCCTCTTTTTCAAACTTCTCAACATTCTTTCCCTTAATTTCTTTTAGGGATAAGGTCCATTTTTTCTCCGCAAGTAACCGTAAAGAAACATTGAATATCTGAAAGTAAGTTTACGAGCATATTTGCCCCGGAAGTATCCAAACCATAGCAAATTTGCTCCCACCATTTAAAATGTTAGCTTTGACTGTTAAATCCTACTTTTTGACCCACCGATGCTGACATAACTCTGTTACCACGTACATGTCATAATTTTAAGGTCCATTTTGCCCCAGAAGTAACAATCAATGAGCGTTTTTGCCTCGAAATTATCCAAATTGTAAAAAAATTTGTCTGGACCGTTATTCAAAGTGATGATTATTTCTAGGGCAAAAATGAACCTTAAAATGATGACATGTACATAGTGACAGAGCCACATCAGCATCGATGGGTCCAAGATAACGATCAAAGTTAATGTTTTAAACAGTCGGGTAAATTTACTACAATTTAGATACTTCTGGGGTAAATATGCTCCTTAAGTTACTTTCGCATACTCAATGCTCCTTTACGTTTACTTTCGAGGCAAAAATTGACCTTTACCCTTTCTTTTAATTGCTAAAAAGATTAAGTTCTATGTTTTGAATTTTCGTCTGTGACTGAGCACCAGAGCATGTGTGAAGTTTTTTTTCTAAAAAAAAAATACCTGAGTATATGTGTAGTTGAAAGCAAAGTTCAGTGTCATACCTTTATTTGACCAGCATTATATTATAGTAGCGTCTTTTCAGTATATTACTGACTTTTTTCTGGGTAAAGGGCTCTCCACTAACAATGTCTCCATTTTGCCTCTACTTTAATGAAACTACACCGTTGTGCTCACAAAACCAAACTGCCATCCACCACATAAAAGAACTAAAACCTAATTTACCTAATAGCGACCAAGCTCGACACTCTTGCCTCCACAAAGCTCCTCCTCCTTCTTCTTAGTCCTACGTCCAACTAACCATTAACAAGTAGAGACCCTTCTTATAGTAGCCAAATTTTGTTGTAGCCTCTTCGTTTTTTTGTCTGTTTTTAATTTTTGACATAGTAACCCTTTTCAATTTTTCATTTACGGAAAGATCTGATTCTTTGTGTGTTGCGTCATTCTTGGTTAAAGTAGAGTTTTGTGGTTGTTGTCTGATGGAGGTCGTGGAAGACCATAAACAAGAGAACCCAGGTGAAGCCTGATGAAAACGATTTGCCAACGGAGATTTAAAAAACAAATGGCTTAGATTTGGTTTTTTGAGCAAAACGTGTAGTTTCATTAAAGTGGAGGCAAAATAGAGACATTATTAGTGGAGAGGCCCTTTACCCTACATAGTTTTTCTTATATTGATTTGTGATAATTCAGCCATTTACTCCCAAATATTTTTTACAAATATTAAGTGCTAGCTTAAACATAGCCTTGGAGAGTTAAGGCAAAATGTGAGTTGGCCTGCCCATTTGTACTATATGCATTATAAGATGGTGACAACCCGATACTGGTGGTGAAGACTTTACACTTAGAGCATATATGTGGTGGGGTTTTTAAGAACCTTAGGGCATCAATGAAGTGGCTGGCCGACTACTTTAAGAGAAAGGTGCAAGAAAGGCGGAAGATAAAGTGGTAGATATAAAGGATGATGTTGAAGCTCAGTTCAAGTTAAATGTGAGCAAGTTCAAGTGCAAAAGAGCTAAGAGGTTGATTGTGCAAGAGATGGAGGGAAGTTATAAGGATGAGTTCAACAATCTTGAGGCATACTGTAATGAGCTTATGAAATCCAATCATGGCTCAAATGTGTGTTCAACTTAGCAAAGAAGCATTAGAAAGTGACAAAAGAGTGTTCAGCTGTATGTACCTATGCTTCAATGCTGCAAAGGTAACAAGTTTTTTCGTATTTCTTGTTTTGAGTTGTATATGTTGTGAGATCTCCTAAGTTGGTATATATGTTAAGTAAGATCTGCAAAGTTATGTTATGTTAGAAAAGTAAAGCTAATTTTGGTCTGTGAAAAATTGTTGTTGCTTATTCCATTTATGTTTTGATCAGCAAAGTCAGGTGTTACATATTGATGTTGCTTATTCAATTAATGTTTTGATTTAGAGAAGATACTTTATATTTGTTGTTTACAGTTAGAGTCTGACTTAATTTAATGTACTTAATTTTTTACACAGATGGGATAGAAAGCAGGTTATAGGCCTATAATTGGAGTGGATGGTACATTTTTGAAAGGACATGCACAAGACATGATGCTAACAACAAATGGGATTGATGTTGATGACCCTCTGTATCCAATAGCTATTGGCATTACGCAGAAAGAAAACACTTTCAACTGGGTGGTTTTTAGCTATGTTAAAGACGTCTTTAGATTTAGGTGTTGGAGCTCAAATCATACTAATGTCCGACATGCAAAAGGTTTATTTTTAAAAATTTATTATTTGGTTTGATTGTTTG
Source organism: Mimosa bimucronata (assembly GCA_037074515.1). Taxonomy (NCBI): domain Eukaryota; kingdom Viridiplantae; phylum Streptophyta; class Magnoliopsida; order Fabales; family Fabaceae; genus Mimosa; species Mimosa bimucronata. Next base: position 5,760,758 of record CM073437.1, read on the forward strand.
AAGATCTGTGACATAAGAAAATCTTATACTTCTTGTTCTCTTATTATATACAGGGCTTGACTCCAGCAGTAACAGAGTTGCTACTTGAGGCAGAGCACAGATAGTGTGGTAGGCTTATATATGCAAATTGGAGTAAGAAATGGAGAGGAAATGTTTTAAAGAGAAAGTTTTAGGCTTGCTCATGGAGTACATTCGAAGGGTAGACAATCTTAAATCATCAGGAAAGACCAGCAAAGATGCAGCAGAGATAGTACTTACATATCCTTCAAAGTGTTGGGTAAGAGCATACTTTAGCAGTAGGTGTGCATCATGGATGGTGTAACATCCCAAAATTTTTATTGAGAATTAGTAATAGTAATAATTTAAGTGGTGATTTTGAGTTTAATTAATGAAATTTGGGGATTTTATAAGTAAAACTAAGGAAATTGTAGTATTCTTTGGAGTTCTTAAAGGCCTAATTACTCCCTTAATTTGAGAAATTAGAGTTAGAAAAGTTATTTTTGAGCTTAAAATAGATTTTTATGGTAGGAAATTACTAGCTTGATGCTGAGAAAAATTTTAGAAAGTGAAAGGGGGATTTTATTTTTAAGAAATATATCTTATTTTGAGAAATTAAATGCCTATTAGTAATTTCTTTCCCCGCCTATTTAATTTATTTTATAATTTGCTTCTTTTCCCCCCTTATTCCCTCTTTTCATCTTGTGTTTTTACTCAACACCATCATTCTCTTCCTCTTCCGTGTGTGAAGGTGAGGCGCAAACCATGAAAGGCCGCCGCTTGTCGGTGCCATCGCTGGTGAGGACCTTCCATCCTGTTTCCTTCCCTGCTCTGTGAGTCCGTCTGTAGAGAGAGAAGGAGAAAGGGAGTGGGAGTGAGGGAGCGATGAGGATTTATGGGGGAAGCGATGTGGCTGGTTCTCCGGTGGGTTCCAGTGGTTGTTTGTGACCTTGGGGTTTTGATCTGGAGCCTCCTCAACCTAGGTAATCTTCCCTTATCTTTTCTTCCCCTTCCTCTTCATTATTTCAAAGTTTTGATCTGGGGGTTCTCATGGAATCCGAATTTCATACCTCTTGGGTTGAATGTTGTTGTTTTGAAACATATAAGGGTGATTTTTATCTGGTCTATGGTTGGTGTTTCTTTGATTTTGGGTTAGAATAAGGATTTGGAAAATTAAAGTGTTGATAAGCTAGGGTTTGGTTAGGATTTCGAAAATCTATTGATTTTTATGATTCTTGGTGTTTCCATATGGTTTATAGAGGCTAATGGATGGTATTAACTGGTTTGATTTGTTAGAGAAACTCTTGAAGCAAATTTTGGAACTTTAAAGTTTAAGAAAGTTGGAGTTTGAGAGGAATATTTGGGACGTTATGTTGATAATGAGCAAATAAGTGATTTAAATGATGTTAATAGATTATTATGGAATGATAAAATTGAGAATGATTGGAGTAATTTGAATTTTGGTAACATTGAGTAATTTTATAGACTGTTTCGGACATAAGTTAGAGCCATTTGATTCTGTTGAGGATAGTAATAGTTTGGGATAAATTTCTACAGTAAGGGTCATGTGGATGATGGGTTTAAATTGGTAGTTGGGTTTGAATGGCAAGTTCAGATGGGTTATGATTTTGTTTTGGCCTAAGTGGTGGTTTTGGGGTTAGTTTATGGATTAATTAGGGCATAAGATATAACTGTTTGATATTATTGAGGTGAATGATAGTTGTGGGTGAATTCTTTTGATAAAGGAATTCTGATGGACCGAATTAACTATGGAGAAGGCTTGAATTGTAAATTTTGATGTATAAATGAGTTTTGGCCTTGGTTATAACAATTGGGAAGGTGGATGGGTTGGTTGAGGAATTGTGTTATGGTGGCTGTTGGATTGATTGGTAACGATTATTGTTTAAAAAGGGTATTTAATTTCTTTTGTACCTAAGTTGGCTAAGGGAAACTAGGAGGGAGGATTTAATTCCCTATTTGTATTGACACTTGATTTAAGTATTAATCTTGTTATATGTGATTGTTGTGTAGAGTATGATTGGTCTTGAGTTTGAGCACGGCAAAGTTATTATGTTGTGGTAACGCTTGGTATCTTGCTTCAAGGTAACTACTTTCCTTATTCTTTGGGTGTGTGCGTTGTCGGTAAATTCTCTTTCCACTTTAGAGTTCTGGATTATTGTGGTGTATGTACGATATGATTTCCATTTGGGTAATGTAATATAAATTGTCATGTGGAATTTTGAATTAGTAAAATTAGTATGTGATGTGGTGATCATATTTAGAAAGCATATACATATATATTGATTTGGGAAATGTTGCATTGTATGGATTCGGAAATATATATTAAATAGGGCTAAGTGCCTAGTTTTGGTTAAATTGCATTTCTGGTTGTGATGCATATGTTGTAGTAGTGAGCATTAATGCATTGACCACTATTATCATCACGTGATGAAATACTCTATTAGCCCACAGGGACTAATTATATTATCGATGTATTGGATATAGGTTGGAACCCCATCAAGTACTTCGGTGTATTAGGCTTGGGTTATAACCCTATCGAGTACTACCATCTATGGTTTTGGGTATGAGTTGAGATCCCAATCGAGTTTCACTTTTCCGTGGTTCTGGGTATAGGTTGAGATACCCGTCGAGTTCCACTGGTTATTGTTACCATCACATGATGAGGTACCCCGTTGGCCCACAATGACTAATTACATTATCGATGTACTGGGTATGGATTGGAACACCATCGAGTACTACCCTTCGATGTGTTAGGTATAGGTTAGAACCTCATCGAGCATTACCCCTTCGTGGTTCTGGGTATGGGTTGAAATCCCCATCGAGTTTCATTTTCTGCGGTTTTGTGTATGGATTGAGATCCCTGTCGAGTTCCACTTTGGTCTACCCAGTGGTAGGGGATAATCTAACGATTCGTAGGGCGAATGTTATGGATGTTTGTGAAAAATGTATTGTAAAATTATTTTGTAAAAATTGTGATATACATGAGGTTTTCAAACTGTTCTTCCTAGTATTGGTTATGGCTATTTGGTACGTGATTATATTTCAAACTGTGCACTCACACGTAGGATAAATAGGAAAGAATAAGTATTACTGAGACATAGTTTCACCTCGGTTTCTCACTCCTTGTAGGTGCTAGTCCAGCTATAGAGTCTTAGGGAAAGGCGACAGCTTCTACTCATTAAGATCTAGTGAGATTCCCTTTTGGCCTATGCGGAGTTTGTATATTGCTACACATGCTTAGGTTTTCATCTGCTTCCGCATTTTTGCATTGCACATTCAATTTTAATTACTGTTATTAATTGCTTGCTAGTTATATTCTAGTTAATGATTATTGTATCTGTTTGGTTGGGACCAGTTCATTTTCGATATTACAGGCCTGAGGCCTTTTGGTTTATGTGGAGTCTCTTAAGATTGATTTGTTTGGCCGGAGTCAATTGTGAGTTTCATGTTATTTAACAGGAAGGTCTGAATTTGAGAAATAGTATTTCTGATGGTGGATTGTTGTGATCTATTGTTTGATGAATTTTGGTGAGATTGGCAGGGTATTTTGGTTTATGTATGTTTTCAAGAAATGAAAGGGTTAATTGTGGGATGTATGTTGAATTTTAATTACCATGGTATGTTTTGAAATGCTTTACCAATGTTTCTATTTAACTATGTTATTTAAATTCTTTTTTAACATAGTTAAGGAATTTTCAATTATCAGTGAATTTTAATATCCATATTAGGTGATTTTTTTCTAACATGGATTTCTTTTTGTTTAATTATGGTGAATCTTTTTCTAAATAGGATAGGATATTTTAAATGCTTTGGGAAGGTTTCTTTCTATCATAGTTAGGCAAATCCGACTTGGATCCAAAGGAGTTTTATGTCAAAGCTTTTTCTAACTATGTTAGCTATTTTTATCTAATAAATTCTTTTTTCCCAACATAGTTTTATTTAAATCTTGTTGTGCTCGGGTTAATAGTTAATTAAATAGATTCGGTAAACGAATGTTATAAATAGTTGACAACAACCTTAGTAAAGGTTTTAATTCTTGGATTGACGAATATAGGTATTTCCCTATAATTAGAATGCTAGATGGTATTAGACTGAAATTAATGCAAAAGTGGGCATCGAGTGAAAAAATGTTAGGAAATGGAGGAGGAGTTTCAATCTAAAGTGTCTAGCAATGTTTGAGGATAATAGACTCTTGCCTATGGATTGTAAGGTATAATTCAACGGTGATGATAGTTATGAATTGACTGAGGGTGATGATAAGCATACGTTATATATAACTAGGAAAAACTACACTTGTAGGATTTGGGTCTTGATCGGTATCCTGTGTCAGCATGCAATTTGCTCATTGTATGATGCCAAGATAGATCATCTCACTCAAATATATAGGTACTTTCACAAGGATGCATATATTTCAAGTTATAGAACTAAGTTTGAACCTGTAAGAGGTAAGAGCTTTTGGGGTATTGTTAATAATATGCCAATGGAATCATCACCTATATGTAAAATTCCTCGAAGACCCAATAAAAAGAGAGACATGTCAGATTACATGTAGAGGTATAGGAAGGCTAGACAGGGTACTCCACAGATTAGTGGTGCACCATTATCATATTTCCTTTAGATTTACCTAAAATTTTTTTCCACAAAACAAGTTGCTTTAAAGTGCTTAATTTGTCGTCAAGAGGGTCACAACAGGTTTAGATGCAAACATGTGAGTTTTCTATTTAATCTCATAGTTCTATTATCTTGTAATCATATTTTGTTAACATTTAGAATTGTCAATGCAGGCAGCACAAACAAGCACCCTAAGTACAAGTTAAAGTACTAATTTTTCAATCATCATCCCAAGTCAGTACCCAATAATCTCAGGCGGGCAAGACCTCATGGTGGAAGAGTGTTCTATAGAAGTAGGGTGACAAGTGGAATGGGAGACAAAGAAATAGGAAGAACGGTTTATATTGTAATTAATTTTTCCTCCTTTACTCTTTTCAGAAATAGCACTTGCATCAAGAAGTTATTAATTTTACGATTCCTTTTTTGTAGCCTGGAATGAAATCTCAAGTTATCCAGTCTGAGGAAACTGCTGAAAAGTACTTGTATCAACATGCAGATACAGAGACAAGATTCCTTATCCCCAATGAGAGACAAATTAGGACAAGAAGCATGTCTAGTAGTTGCAGCAACACTGGCTCTCGGATAATTCAATATAAAGGTGCTAGAGAAAGTGCTTCTAAACCTACGAATCTCCCATTCAAACCTCCAGGCCCTATGTGGAGAGGTTCACCTGTAGTGACTAGATCACACCTTGAAGCATATAAATACAGCTTGATTCATGAAACAACTAGTGGAAGGGGCACATGAAGGGCAAGTGGAACTAGAAGGGGAAGGGGAACTGATTAGCTCATACCAAGGACATGTGCTTTTGAACTAGTAAACATTAGGTTCCGACTTTTGGATTATGTCTCATGTGTTAGATATTTTTTATATTATTTATTATATATATTTTATTATATTGTTATATTAGGATATTCTATAAATCATTATATCCTATATGGTTATTCTGAATGTAGTGGATATTTTAAATTTTATAATATCTCCATGTGTAGCCCGTACATTAGATTTATTAGAATTGGTTTAGCGTAATTATCTGGCCAAAATATTATTATTATTTTTGAAGGAGAGTGATAATAATAATAAGGTCATTTTTTAAACAGCACAAACATGTCTTATAAATTTAGAGACATATTCATTCACGTATTTGTTTATAAAAGGAGGTTCCCTGACTGGAGACGGCAACACAAACAGGCCATCACCGTGCCTATCTACCAGCCAGAAGATTCCTTTGTTATTTCTATTGTGGTTCGACATGCTTCATGATTTATGAATTCTTTCTACAGATCAATTAGCATGGCGAGAGGTATTTATAAGTCTTCCTTTGTTTACTCCGATATGGTTAGAGATTCTGTATGCATGTATAGTGTTAAGCATAAGATTTATCTTCCATCATGGAGACTTTTATTTTGGTTTTAGACTTGTATTTTGAAGGGCTTATGGTTCAGACTTGTATTTTGAACAACACATGTTTCAAACTTGTTATGTTAAAGTTATGTCATGTTAAGTTATGCTTTACACTTGTTATGTTTTGTTAAGTTATATTAAGTTATGCTTCAGGCTTGTTTTGTCCAAATTTTAGTCGTATGCTTTTGAACCATCAGCAATTAGTCATGTATTTTTCGCACAAGTTTAAAACATGTAGTTATTGCATAAGGTATATGTCTCTTAACAAGATATTTGTTGCAGAAAATAAAACTTGTAAATGAACACAATTTAACTCAATATATTCAAGGTATTTTTTGCACAATATAAAACTTCCCTGAGCTAATCAACACATCCTACTTCAACTTTCAACTTCCATTACAAATACTGATTACATCTACCAATTCAATTTAAAGAAAACACATTTAATCTTCCCAGTATTAATGATTACATCCACAAATTCAAACTATATAGCAAATACATTTAATCTTCCCCATGTTCAATCCTAAGCTATTGTACCATAAGGCTCTTTTCATACGAAATGAACACTTCAAAAGTGGCCAATGCATTGTCTTCCCCCTCCATTTCTACACTATCCTACCACTTCAATTCAATTTAAAACCACAAAAAAACCCCGAGTTAACAACAAAGCACTAGATGTGATCCTCATTTTACCCTGAATCTTCTTCATTTTAACATATAGCTTGGCAATCTCTAATTCAACATCACTGGTTTCCTTCTTGCTGTGTCCTTTTCTTTGCCTCATATTGTCATCATCAAATCTTTCCACATGGCCAAGGAGCTCGTTGATCACCTTTATCACCCTCAAACCAATTTCATCATCATACCGTTGGAAATAATCACAGTCGTGCCCTTGAAAAGTGTTCCAAAACATAAACATAAGCTTCTAACAAGTACATAGGGTTTGCCAGAAAGTTCATCAAAATTTCGGCATACCTGTTAATAATTTTGGCAAACAAAGAATCTTTGACTAGGGTTTGCCTCCGTCCAAGAAGTACACAGAAGATAAACTTCGCCGTAATGGCATCTCCTAACTGGACCTTCGTATTCGACCTCTGCACCTCTAAGCCTAATTATTGCAACCCTACTTCTATTGCTTGTCGTTGAAGATGTCGTCAAGTCCCGCATCCTCTCTTCTTTCCACAAAGCTTGTTTTGTACTCACCGACAAATGCAACAATTAAAGAAGGAAGGTTAGGTTCAAGGAGACAGAGAAGAGAAGGAATGTTCGACGAATGTTGCCCTAATTTTCTCCCTCTTTAATGGCTCTCAATACTGACCTCAAAAACACAAGTAATACACAACAACAACAACAAAGCCTTATCCCACTAGGTGGGGTTGGCTACATGGATTGTACAACGCCATTGTTTTCTATTAGCAACCACTCAAAACACAAGTAATAATTATTCAAAAACAAATTTGATGTGGATAATTAGATGGCCTTCACTCACACGTGGAAAACGCCTTTTTCAATCCCTGTCTTTTGTCAAAAAGCTACGCTTTTGCTACTTCCGGGGTGGAAAGTAGCAAAAGTGTAGCATTTTGGCCCACAGCTGACAGAGATTGAAACAGTCTTCCACGTGTGACTTCTGGACACTGAATGTTCCGATTGGGTTACTTTCAGGGCAAAATTGGACCTTAATCTTTTTTTAATAATATTGTGTAGCATATGTTATTATTAAGTGGTTGATTTATTTTTAATATCTCCATATTATTTAATGGTTTAATACTACTTTTAGTTCTTGGACTTTTGATCATTTTTGTTTTTGGTCCTGAACTTTAAAATTATTGGCCTTGGTCTTTGAACATTCACTCAATTTTAGTTTTGGTGTCACTGAACTTTAAAAGATAGTTTTAATCATTAAACTTGTACTCATTTTTTTTTTGTTCCAGAACTTAAAAAAATGGAAAATAATGGACAAGTGGTTATAAATGCCATAAAGTTGAGGGACCAAAACCAAAATTGAGTGAAAGCTCAAGTATCAAAACTACCGTTTTAAAGTTTAAGGACCAAAATCAAAATTGAGTGAAAATTCAATGACAAAAACCATCTATTTCAAAGTTTATGAACTAAAACCAAAATCAAGTGAAAATTCAAGAATAAAAACTAGTATTGACCCTTAATTAATTAAACCTTATATCAAGAATTTGGGTGGTGTTTGACACCACTGAAATGTTAAGCCAAACAATCTAGGAGAATTGTAGCCGTATGGGATAAATAATTTCTCTTTATTATTTTTTCCTATAAAAAGAGAAACGGTATCTAAAGAAATTAGTTAAGAGTATCGATGCACATCACTGCACATGTGATTACATATTGCAATCTGTGTTTTACATACACGTTTGTGACATAGTTTGTTTGGATTTACCACCGACAAGAAAAATACTTACATGCTTCCACTTCCATAATAACATGTTATCTTTTTCTTTTTCTTTTTTGGGCAAAATATAATAACATGTTATCTAAACTCTAAGTTATAACACAATTCATTGTAATTGATTGATGCACGTTTTATTTCATTTTAGAAGAACATTTTATTGATAAATTGAATGTTGATAAACATTTTTAAATAAAATAAGTTGAAAATTGATGAGTTAAGTCAGATTAGTATTAACTGAATTAGTGCATTAAATGTTAGAGTCTAAATGACGTAGTATTTCAAAAATATGAAAGTGTTTCTCCATTAGATAGAGGGACTTTTTTCCATATGAGGTTCACAAAAGAGGGTTAGGATAACAATCAAAATAATATTTTATTGTTTAGATAATCTTTTAACTATTCGGGTCATGTATAGCAATTGTAATTGGATTAGTAATCTGATTTATGTTTACCTTTACCCAACTTGCTGTATCATCCCACCTTCATCTTTTGCCACCTATTTCTATCGATTATCATTCTTTTGAGCTCCAAAATCATTATCAATACCTCATAACTAATTAATACGGGGAACTCCAGAAAAAAAAATATTGGGAATTGATAGCGATAATTAAAACTCACAATGGTACAATGACATGGCCATATTTCTTACTTATGATGTAATCATTTATACGAATATTTGATGCACGGAATTATTATTTAATCTTAGTTTATTCCATTAATTTAGTTATTTTACCAGTAAACGTTAATGCTAGAGTTTATTCCATTAATTTAGTTATTTTACTAGTAAACGTTAATGCTAGAATTAGCTTTATTAATATTGATTTCAGTATAGAATTTGTAATTTTACTTACTCATCACATTAATTTAATTTGATTTGTTTAATTTTCTTAAAATGGCTACAAACATATTTCAACACATTTTTAATCATATCATACAAATTACATAAGTTTGAGAGGTATATACATTATTCAATTTTATACTTATTTTTAAATTTCTTACTATAATATTTATACACATATATACAGAATTAACTTTAATCAAGTTTTTAGCGTCCGGTGACAGAAAAAGAATATAAAAGTTGCAAAATGTTTGATGAAAATAACATTTTTAGTGAACAAACATGATTTTAGATTTTAAACCGTCATTAAAGTTATAATTTTCACTTGTTTTCTAATAGTTTCAGAAGTTTACCAAAAATCAGGTAAAAAAAAAACAAAGATTACCATTACTATAACAGTGAATAGAAGGCAAAACCAAAAAAGTAATAAAAAAAACTATGGTAGTAGAATTTTGATTTCTTTACTTTGTTTACAAATGCAAGCGCTACACAGAGGCAAGATTTCTTTAAATGATAGTTTATAACTCCTCCATTGGACTGGAATTTTCGTTCGGCACTTGGTGATTCTATTCAGACTGAGGCGAGATTTATCGGACTTGAATTTTTGTGGGCAAGACTCTTGCGATATTTGGCAAGATTTCTTTGCACTCCTCCGTCGGACTTGAACTTTGGTTCTGCACTTGGTAATTCTGTAATCGCATCTTCTTAATTCTTTATTCTGAGATTGAGTGTTTTGCCTTAACCTCAATGTTAGATGTTGTGCGATACTCTGGCGATATTTCATGACGAGAAGATTTCTTAAACAAAAAGTTAATTTCTTTATTTCGTTTACAGATATAAGGAGTGCAAGACTCTGGCGATATTTGGCAAGATTTCTTTGAACTCCTCCGTCGGACTTTAACTTCGGTTCTGCACTTGGTAATTCTGTAATCGCGTCTTCTTAATTCTTAATTCTGAGATTTTGTTTGTTTTGCCTGAACCTCAATGTTAGATGTTGTGTGATACTCTGGCGATATTTCATGACGGGAAGAATTCTTAAACGGAAACTTAATTTCTTTATTTCGTTTACAGATATAAGAAGTGCAATTAAGACCATTTCGGGCCTCAGATCATCCATAAGAGGTTGAATATTTTTCCTTTGAGCCAACTGGATCAGATATTAATAATTCCTATTGAGACTAGGCGAGATTTCTTGGATAAATAATTTATATTTACAAGATCGGTCTTCCCTTGTTCAGCACAAAGGTAATTGTTCACCTTGGGTTCAGTTATATTTATTGTGGTAGATCTTTATCATCTGAAAGCATCCCATCTTTAGCTTCTAATTACACGTTTTATAATTACGTTTGTTTGCTAGGTTAACCATGTTTTATAATCATGGCCGTTTGCTGGATTAACTATGTGCTTTTGCTGTCATCATTTGAATGACACATGCTTCCCATTGTTTACCAATGGGAAAGACTATTCATATTATGGTGCAAGAAGTTTATTACATGATGATAAGTCAAAAATATATATTGGCATACTTTCCTAAGTAATATTTTTTTCTCTAGAATCCTCTTTTCAGCAATTAAAAGAATAAGGGATGTTATATGAAATTCCATTCTGTTTATGCTTAGTTCAATTTGGTTGGGATGTTTACAATTTTTAGCTTTTCTCTTCAGATTTGGTGCAACATGTAATTTTGCTTTATGCCACTATCTTGTGTTCATGTTCTCTCATCTTTTCTTTGCTGATTTTACGCAATTACAATGCTTATTCTACTTAAATAGTTCAATATCACGTTCGTGATTTAGGTTCCCTCATTGCTTTTTGGGAGCAATAATTTGTGCATTATATTCTTTTCATTGTTGCTTTTCATTCATCCAGTATGCATATTCAGTATATAATGAGTATGATCATACAGATTTGGATTGCTGCGTTTTTACATCACTTTTGTTCATAGGTATAAAAATAGAATTGCTTTTAAATTTTGCTTTACTTGTAGTAATTGAATTTGAAATATCTCTTGCAGAGATGGATTGGTGCAGTGTCTGTAAAAAATTTGCTGCAGCATCTATAGACTCAGTTGATAGGTGTTCTTTGTGCGGAAATAACTTCAGAGGCTTAGGACTATATGAGGAAAACAGTTTACTACCATTTAGTGAAATAGTGAAATTCCAGAACGTGCCTACTCCGCCACGTAAAAAGTGCCGCATCTGCAAAAAAATCACTCAAGGAAGGGGGCAAAGTGACTAGACTCAAGTGTGGGCACATGTTTCACCAAGGGTGCATCTGGCTTTGGCTGTCAAGGGAGCACACTAAATTACAATGTTACTCTTGTCGCTGAATATGTTCTAAGGGAAAAGCCCTTGATGGTTTATACATTTTGAGGATTTTCAATTTTTCAGCTAGTCAGTAGTTATTCCTACCAAGCAGTTGGTACATGTTGAGATGTTTTTTCCTATCAATTTTGATGGTTAATTATTTTAGAACCTGTCTATTAAGGAAGCTTCCATGTTGGGGAAGAAATAGGCATCCTTTCATGCATGTTATGAGATGAATAGGGGAGAGCTGTTTAGAAGTGTTAAATCAGCAGCGAGATTCTCAAGCTCAGAAGCGCAGCAGTTTCCAAAAGGAAGATATTGATTAACTGTTGTGTATGACTTGATTTCTCGATGAAGTTTACTAGCCAATATGTTGTTGCATTTTTATTGTATTTTCTTGTGCTCTGTGAGTTGTAAGAGGTTTCGTAGTTTGTGGGTCTTTTCGAGTGCTTTATTTCTGATTCCAACAAGTGACGTGGGAAGAAATTCTTTTCCTCGTAACCAAACCAACATGGCACTTAAATATTTAAGAGACTTTCGAGTGCTTCATTTGGCTTCGGCGTGTTAATTGACTGTGTTTTGGCCAAAAAAAGCGTGCTTTTCAGGCCGGGGGGGGGAAAAGAAAAAGAATGCAATGCAGAGACAGACCATTCAAAAGAATGCAGTGCCTCGGGCCCTGATCGTTACATTTGGACCGTTTCAAGGAGGGGGAACTTCAACGTCAGCTCTGCTTATCACCTACTAAAAGAGGATGACTGGGAGGAGGGAAACAAGGACTGGAAGCTTGCATGGAAATGGGCAGGGCCTCAACGCATCAGAACCTTCATCTGGCTCACCCTCCGAAACAAATTGCTGACCAATAAAGAGCGAATGCGAAGGCATATGACAGATAATTGCTCCTGCAGCCTCTGTGGAAACGGGATTGAAGATATCAGCCATGTATCTAGGGTGTGTTTCCTTCGAGAGATTTGGAGGGAACTGGAGGGGAGATAAAATTTTTGTGACTAGGATTTTTAAAAATTAAAGTAGGTTATGATATTTCAAGAAATATAAGGAATAAGATAAAAAATAATAACAAATATTAATTAGGAACCTTTACCCTTGTTTCTCTAATTTTTGTAAAATTTAAGCCAAAATTTTTTTCCCTCCCCCCGATTTTCCCTCCCCTTGCCTCATACCAAACTGGCACCAAACAGGCCCTTAGAGAATGTCCGCTAGCCTTGTCATGCTGGGCTCTCCTAATCCCTACTGCACAACTCACAAGCTTCCTAGGGGTCCCCTTTGTTGATTGGTTCAGAGAAAACCTAAAGCGAGATAAGGAAGAATCTCAATGGTGCATCACCTTTGGGACGATGTGCTGGAAGCTATGGAATGCTCGGAACAAACGTATTTTTGCACAGGAATCAATTGATCCTCAGCGCCTGGTCAATGAAGTTGTTGCTTCTGTTCACTATACTGTTATTTAAAGAGAATGGGAGCAAAAAATGCATATAGCTTAGCTTTGTTATCTCTTATGTACTTTTAGATAATCTCAGCTTCTGTACAGACTTTCTTTGAGCAATAGAAATTTACTTCTTACTAAAAAAAAAAGGAAAGGAACGTAGATTTGGGAAAAAGACAAAAAAATCCCTTCCAATTTGTAAAATCTCAAATAAGAAATTTTGAGTTGTTAATGGTACCTATCATGAAGTTATTATTGGGATTTTACAAATTGGTTGAGGATTTTTTTTATTTTTTGCCTGGAGACTACATAGGAATGCCTTTTACTACTTAACAGAAAAATTGGCCAACTTGGTTTGGCTTTTCTGACATGGGAAGAAAAATAAACCACTGTTTCAAAATTTAAGGAGAACTGAGCGCAAAGTTAGTAAATATGCCTAAGATAGTTAGATTACTAGAAACAGGACGTTGATTGAAAAGCGGTAAAAGTTTATCCTTAATCATATCAAAGTATGAAAATTGAGAACAAGAATTGCAATATTCGTATAACTCACCTCCAAAATTGGTCAACTTTTCTTGGACATCCATGGCAGTACATAAATCAGTATCTGCAAGTACAAAAACAAGCTAAAATAGAGAGGAAGGAGAAAGATCGGTGGGATACCAAAAGTGTGACAGCTGAAAGAGAAAGGGAAAATAAAGGCTAACCTTTGTTTCGATTGAAAAGCCAGAGTCTGCTTGCCGGCAGTGTCAGAGCCGCAAGAAATCAGAGGATTTCCCTCAAACTCATAATCAAAATCCCCAAGAGTTTCATACACTTTCTACCTCTTCTGCGGCGATCTGAATTGAAGGAAGGAAAGTTTTGGAAAGCGGATCATGGTGGGTCAAGTCTGGTGAGAGCTCTAGAATCCGATCCACGATGTTGTCGGGATGGGCAGGCTGGAACTAGGGTTATGTTTAAATACTAAAGATGCGACTAGGTTTCTTATCAATGTTGAACTTGGGCATTGTTTCCTTTTCCTGGGCTCCGTCGGTTTTCTATTGTTCCACGTAATACTTGACATTGATCTATTGGACGCCTGTTGCTGCTGCCCCCTCCTTCGTCCCACATGTTTCCGCCACGTAGTAAATATTTATTTGTTTAATCAATCAATTTTTTTATATCCATATTAACTAAATTATTCAAACTTCTATTAATAAATAGATCGACAAAGGCTATTAAATATTTAGGAAGTTATATATAGGGATCTATCAGTATCAAATTTTTTTTTTGGAACTTTAAATACCATGGAAGTTAATTTTGGTAGCTATACTTACCATTTTTAACGGTGCCAACTTAACTGGCGTTGAGTGGGCACTCTAGCAGGACACATAGTAGATACGTGGCTTGGGTTAAAGTTCTTAAATGCCCGGATGTTTTTTCAAAGGAGCATATAGCACCCGAAAGTTTTGCTTTGGTTCTTAGATGCCCCGGAAGTTTTCTCGAAGTTGCTCCTTAACCCAAGCCACGTCATCATCCATTCAGTCTGACGTGGCAAGTGTCCGTTTTCCTCTCCGTTCATATTGGGCATTAATGCTATAAAAATAATACTTTTCGAGCATTTAAGATCCAAAAAAACTTCACGATACTGACAGCTCATTGGGTATAACTTTCTGAGTATTTAAAAGCCTTTGCCCATAAATAGATCGGCCAAATAATTATTTATTAAATAGAGAATGAAGTTAAGAATTTCTTAAAAGAAATTTAGTCAAAATCAGGCACTTAATACATCGGCCAAATAATTATTTATTAAATAAAGAATGAAGTTAAGAATTCCTTAAAAGAAATTATGCACTTAGCATCACGAACGGTAAAGTAGTAGATAAAATATATTTAAATATAAATTTAATTTTTGACCTTAAACATATATTTTTATTAATAAACATATTTTTAAAATATTCTTAACAGAGTTAACGGTTTGAACGTAATCATATGTTTTCATAATAGAGGGGAGTTCAATGTAATTTAGACAAAATACAAGGGGGTTAAAGTATTTTACTCGTATATTTATATAATAATGAAGCAATTCTGATAAATGATAAATTAATATAGGGACAATTGCAGTAAGGTCCCAAGTAAAAGATTCAATGTTAAACAGGTCCATTGAGGACAATTTCTTCACTTGTTAACCAACGTTATTTCAGTTGTTAATAGTTGTCATTAACAACTCCTTGGAACCTTTCTGAAATTAAATCTCTTACTTGGGACCTTACCGCAATTATCCCTTTAATGTATCTTAAATGAAATGAATAAGATAAAGGGACCTGTCTTCCATAAGATTCCTATCCATCTTTAACTTAGGGTCCGTTTGGTTCACAGAAAATATTCTGACGGAATGGAAAGGAAAAGAAATGGAGGGAAAGAAATGGAAAGGAAATGAAGATCAACACGTTTGGTATGCACATGAAAAGAAATGAACCGAATGAAAAATTTTATGTTTGATTGGTTGAAAATTGAGGTGAGGAAACTCAGAAATATGTATAAATGACTATACCGTCCTTAATGAGTATTTATTAATCAAACTCACTAATAAAAGAATTTGAAATATATTATAGTTAAATAATCATAAAAATAAATAATAAATTATTTTTACTAATTATAATTCGAATAAATATTAAATGATTAATAAAAAATTAATTTACATAAAGAAATAATTCTTTTGTAAATATAAGAATTGTATCGATTTAAATTTAAGATATTAAATGATTAAAAAATAACTAAAAAATATAAAAAATTAATAATTAAGTGAAATGAACAATTAAATTAAATATTAAAATTCCAAATATTTATTCAACAGATGATATTTTGTGGCTTCAACTACTTAAATTTATCCTAAAAACTTCTCATCTTATTCACTTGAAGCTTAAATTACTCCCAATTTTTTGCAAAAATTTCTCTCCTATATCTATCTCAACCATAAAACTAAAACCCCGGTTACAACTACTTCTCATATATAGTTTAAATAATTAAAATAAATACACAAAAATGTAAAATAAAACTAAGAAAAATATATATTTTGGTGGGATTGTACATTTAGGTTGCGAAATTCAATTTTGGAGTTTCAAAATCGATTTTGATCATTATTTTACATCAAAGAAGTGTTTTAAATTCGAATTTGATAGCCTAAATTCGAATTTGATTGTATCAAAATTTCTAGAAAATCTCTATCATAATTCATACCCAAATTTTAAAGACAATTTCACAATCATGATTTTGGGTGTCTATACAATGAGATAAACACAAGATGTAAATGGAAAAAAGGAAAAGAAACAGGTAAATCATATACTGGGCCCTTTAAAACAAGAAAGAAGAAAGATGCATTTTTTTCTTCGCCTTCTTCCCCTGCCTCCTAATATACACATGCACAGAGCGAGAGTTGAAGAAGATTTTTCTTCTTCATCCACCATTCTTCAACTGTACGACTTTCAAGTTTCCCTTCACACAACTCTCATCGCCTTAGATTTTGCCTTTGAACGAGGGAGAATAGGTGTTCGAGGCCGCCGTTCTGCTTCATTGTGGTGGTTTAAAGGAGACGGGGAGAAGAAGGAGAGGAGGAAGAACAGAGGTGAGGGTAAAATGGACTTCTGGAGTTTCCCACATTCAATGGAAAATCAGTTACCACCAAAATAGGTGGAAAGCTATTTTCCCATCTTTAAGGGAAATTAAGGCCGCGCCGAAAATGAAAACGGAGGAGAACCCGGCAACTAAATGTGGGAGCGCAATGGAAAATGCTGATTTTCCCATTCCTGAGGGTTGGTTTTCGCTGAAGCAAACTGGCCATTATAGCATTCAAATAATTTAGAATATGACTTTATGTGATTTAATATTAACTATTTCATTGGCTGAGATAATGTGGTGATTCTTTTCATGTATATAGATAATAATGGAGTGATTTTGATAAATTGATATCTCCTGAATTAGAGTCGGTAACACGGGCCGGAACCCATGAGCCAACCCGAAACCTGTATGAAAAAATACGGTTATGGACTTGAAAAAATAGTGCCCATATTAAAATGGGTATTTTGGGCTCGAACCCGTCATAGCCCGAGCCCATGACGGGTTAACCCGTCAAACTCGTAGGCCAACCTGAACCCCCTTTTCCTTTTTTTATATAATAAATATAACAGAGGTGGTTAAAAAAGTAAAAATATAATAATATTTAAATGATAAAAACATAATACTTTCTTTTCTTTTTATTAGTGTTATTTTATGGGAAAATCACATGGAGGTCTCACATAAGACATTTAATCACAATAAGGTCCCAAAAAATCATCAAATTACATTAAAGTCTCAATGGACCATGGTGTAATAAAATGGCTTGTGATTTTGAGTTGTCAATACCGACTCATTGAGTTGTCACTGCACGCAAATGAGCTGGTATTGACAACTCAATGAGTTGTCAATTCAAGAGTTGTCAAATACCAACGTATTGAGTTGTCAATACCAACTCATTTGGGTACAGTGACAACTGAATGAGCCGGTATTGACAACTCACAATGACAAGCCATTTTACTACACCCAGGTCCCTTGGTACTTCAATGTAATTTGATGATTGTTTGGGACCTTGTTGTGATTGCCTTATATGAGACCTCAATGTGATTTTCCCATATTTTATTTGTTTTAATCTCATTTCTTTTATCATACCTGACATGTTTGAACTGTGAATGCAAGGGAAGCAATATTTGAAGAATTAGATATAATTGACCCAAAGGAGGAAGTGAAGGGACGTCGTTTTGATGGGGTGTGAGACTTGGGAACTTTCTAACGTAAAGTCAATCAAGGGTTTCAGCGAGAAGACATGAAGCAGCCACCAAACATCATCCTTCACTATCTGCACTATTTTCTTCCTTACCACAAGCACACCATCGACAATCATCACCATTCACTCTCCTTAATCAACAGCCACCATCGAACACACAGCCCATTCATCATCATTGTTCATTGTCTTCTTCTGGGCGCACAATAGCAGCGACGAACCGGAGAGAAGAATCGCCGAACGTTGAAGTCAGTTCTCAGGGTGCGAGCTCGAGTCGCGGGTAAACCAAAGCAGGTGATCTTGAGTTAGCCAGACGAGTATTTTCTGAAATGCCTCTGAATTATGATGTTTCTTGGAGCACTATGATGGTTGGGGTTGCTCAAAATGGATCTTTTGATAAGGCTTTTGGTTTTTTCAGGGAGTTACAGTGTCAGGGAGTCAGATCAAATGAGGTGAGCTTTATAGGGGTCCTCACTTAGATGAATGTCGAAGATAGTCCTCACTTTGCTAATTACTCCATCCGTCCCATAATATAAGGTCCTTTTTTTAATGACCTTGTCCCATAATATAAGGTCCTCTTTGACTTTTTTTTAGTAATAAATGCGGTTCTTCCTATTTTATCCATGCATTAATTTCTCCTACAAATTCTCTTTCATCTTCTTTTCATTATTACCATCTCTCTTACTCATTCATAAATAAGGGCACTTTTGGAAAAAATGGTATGTTTCCTACACATTTATTGTTTTTAACTAACTTTAACTTATTTTTTAGGAACCCGCAATTCGGTTAAAAAGACCTTATATTATGGGACGGAGGGAGATATTGTAAAACTGGGGGCTCATTCGAAAAAAGGTAAAAATTGATTAAAAAAATGGGCTTAAAACAGGCTTTTTTGGGCCCGACCCGAAATCCGAACAACACGGTCCGGGCTGAAAAATCAAGCCCATATTCAAAATGGTTTTTTGGGCCCGGCTTGTTTTCATGGGTTTAGCCCAAACTCGTCGGGCCCGCTCGTATTACCAGCTCTATCCTGAGTGAATAGGATAAAGGTATTTGTCTTCCAATATATTGTTTTGAGTAGGAGTGAGCAAAGTGCCCGCGACCCACGAGGGCCGCCCGGTAAGCCCACATTTTTACCCGTATTGGCCTGTCTAATTTGGGCCCGCGAAATAAACGGGCAGGGCCCTCCCGTTTATTGGTATGCAGGTACGGGTAGGGCCACGGGTAGCCATTTACTCGCCCGTATATATTTATTTTAAAAAAATATATGCAGTTTTTATTATAAATATCTTAGCTTACAAATAATAACACCAATATTGTTGTTGGCTCAATGGTATATGCGCTTGTTCATTGTCTTCAAGTATGCGAGATCGATTCTCCTTCATCCAACCTCTTTCTTTTTTCAACAATTAAAATTTTGAAAAGCCTCCCATATTTTTTAATTAGAAAACCTAAGCACCTGACCTCCCTCCTACTCCCAGTCTCCTACACCGCCACGATGCCACACGCTCTCCATTCAATTCAGCCTTTCATCAAATCCTAACCGTCGCCATTCTTCTTTCCCATCAAAGATCAGCGCTTAGAAGTGAGAGGGAGTCAGGTTCCTCTCCCTCAAGCTTCTCCTATTCTCCACCACCGTTTTCTCCTTCACCATGGCCTTGAAGTTCTCTGTTCCTCTCGTCTCAGATTTCATCCTCTTCGATGTTCCAAACTTTTGGAGCTTCTTCCTCACTTGCTTAAGGCCTCTTTACCTTTACATTCTCGTCAATTTCATCATCATCAGCATCGTCGTCTCTTCCAGGTTCCTCAATCACAATAAGCACGATGATCATGCTCACTCGCCAGATCCACCAGTCGTTCTTCCTCCCGATCCGGTCAAGATCTCCAGCTACAAATTGGCCAGTGTGGCAGTTTCTCAGAATGACGTCATCTCCGGCTACTGGATGGGTTTGCAGAATTCATTTTTCGTTGCCTTATACCTTGAAATAAATTCTTCTGCGTTGTTTCAAATTTCGGTCCAAATTCAATCAAGACATAACAGTTGTTTCCATTTTCTACTAGTGTAGAAAATGATGATAAATGCCACTGGATTTTGGGTATTCTTTATCTGAGTTGCGATTCTGTAAATTGCTTTGCTTTGTGCTTGAATCAGTTCATTATTCTCCCCTGAGTTTTGGCGATCAGGCAAAAAAATTGGGAAAGCTGATTTTTTTTAAATATAGTGGCTAAACGGGCAAATGGGCTACCCGCCCGTTTTACCCGTATAAGTCTGGCCCGTTTGTTAACAGGCAAAACGGGCATGCACACGAGTACGGGGTAGCCCGTACCTGTGTATTATAAACGGGCGGGTAATGGGTACACCCACGGGCCACCCGTATCCGCCCGTTACTCTCCCCTAGTTTTGAGTATCTCATTGGTTGAGATAACGTGGCGATTCTTTACATATATACACACACACACACATATATATATATATTATAGATAATAATGGAGCGATTGTGATAAACCGGTATATCTTGAATGAATAAGATTAAGGTACTTGTCTTCCAAGATATTCCCATCCGTTTATAATTTATAGGGTGTGTTTGGATAGATTTTTGGAAAAGTGACTTATATATAAGTCAAATTAAAAATAAGTCAGATTGTGTAATGAGATTTATGTTTGGATCAGTTGTTAAATAAGTGACTTATTTTCCATAAGTCAGATTGTGTAATGAGATGTATGTTTGGATGGACTTTTGGAAAAGTGATTTATATTTGGGTTAGTTGTGATTTGATGTGTAAAATAAGTCAGAACTGTGGGGTCCACCTCTGTAAGTGACTTATAAGTCATAAGTCATAAGTTGAAAAAAAAGACTTATATTTATTAGGACTTATAAGTCATAAGTCTTTATTTTCTAAAAGCCCAGCAAAACATAAGCATTTGGACTTTTTTTACAGCAAGTCATTTTCATTGAAAAAAAGGACTTATTTGGTGGGTAAAAGCCCAGCCAAACACACTGATAGAAGGGAAAATTTTACTTTACCCCATAACAGGGAATTAATCTCAAATTCCCACAAAACATTATGAAATTTCACCGCTTCTCCAAGGGGCTAAAATGAAATTAAATATCTTAGCTAAAAAGTCAAAATGTCCTTATTGAAAGAAATACATATGTCTTGGAAATTTCCCATTTGTATCTTATAAATATAGTTGTGAAATTTTGGACGTTTTAGCGTTGGATTCCATGATTTTTGAGGTTTAAAAATACTCACATTGATGTTAAGAATAAGTACAAATGTTTTGAAAATTTCCCCATATGTGTTTTGAAAATTACCTATAAATGTCTTGAAAATTCTCCATATGTGTCTTGAAAATTTTATTGTGAAATTTTGGATGCTTTAATGTTGGATTTCATGATTTTTTAGACATAAAAATACTAACATTGATGTTGAAAATAAGCACAAACGTCTTAAAAATTCTCCATATGTATCTTGAAAATCCAGTACAAAATTCTATAAGGATATTTTGGTTTTTTTAGCTGAAACATTTAATTTCACTTTAACCCATTGATGGTGCAGTGAAATTTCAGAATGTTTTGAGGGGAAATATAAGATTAATTTCCTTTTATGTGAGTATAATGAAATTTTCCCTTTATAGTATCTGATTAATTTAGAATCTAAGTTTATGTGATTTAAATTTTAAAGTAAAAGAATTTTATTAATTAGATAATTTTTCCTACCTATAATTAAATTCAAATAATATATATTATAGCATTAATTAGCACCTTTAATAAGATATATTATAGCATTAATAAAATATTTTGGAATTTATTGATATCATAAAATGTATTTATGTTGTAGTTAATACTAAAATATAATTAGAATAAGATAATAATACCAACATAAACTTTAAATAATATATATTGTTAATTCTAAAATATAGATAGCATAAAATATATTAATGCTATCTAAAATATATTAAGAACGATTCATATCCACCGTTTTAATGAACGATTATATAGTCAATGCTCCAATATAATTAGGATAAGATAAAGATATTTGTGTTACAAGATATTCCTATCCACCTTTAATTTATAATGTCCGAATAATTTAGAATTTAAGTTTATGTGATTTAATATAAAAGAATTTTTTAATCAGGATAATCTTTCCTAACTTTAATTAAATTCAAATAATCTGATTGAGATAATGTAGCGAATTTGATAAATGGATATACTCTTGAATCAACAAGATAAATTTTACCCTCGCCTTCCAAAATATTCCCACCTGTCTATAAAAGAGACTCCTGCCATCTCTCCCGTGTGTAATAACTCTCAAGCTTTCTCTCCCTTTCCCTTTTTCTCTTTTAAGTCTGGTAAGTTTATTCTCCCTAACTAGAAATCATTCTATGCTAGTATACGAATTAATTAATATATAGTTCATGTATAAGTCCCTAAAAAAAGTTTGACCAAAAAAAAAAAAGTCCCTAAAAAAAGACTCTATATTGTCTCCAGAGTCCAGACTGCTCACCCTCGAACGAAACGAAACAGCTTCGTCTTGCCGCGTTTCCAACAACTGGAGTTGAAGGTAAAAGATATCCATTTAATATTTATAAACACGAGAATTTATTATGTGTCCAGGAAATCCTGCTAAACACAAGCACTCAGTTTGGGGATCTGATCATATATGGATCGTATAAATTTGACTATTTTTAAAAGAATGTTTTTTAGTTAAAAAAATTAGTTTTTAAAAAAATGATAGTTGGGATATTGTCTTTATTTTCTATTTTATGCTCAATAAAACAATTTTTTTTAAAAAAATTAAACTTTTAAAAAATCAAATATCACATTGTGTTTAGTAGGAAAACACGTTTTGCTTAAAAAAACGTTAATATTTTTTTATGACGAAGAAGTAGCCGAAATTTTATGAAAGTATTAAGGATTTTTTTTCCCAAAAACTAAACTATATACACGTGGATATATTTAATCCGTGGATTCAGTCTCACTTTTGTGCCCATCGTGTCTGATTCAATATAGATGGTTTAAACTTTAAACCCATATTATAAAATATATAATATGTTTAAATAGAAATCATATTTACGAGTTTTATTAATTAGGATAGATCTATCCTGGATATATATATCTAAATTCAAATAATACATATAATCTCTTTAGTCGGGATAATGTAATGATTCTGGAAAATCTATATAATCTTAAATGAATAAGATAAAGGTGTTTCGTCTTTCAAAATATTTCTACCGATCCCTGTATAAGCTGATCTCCCTCTTTTTCTTTCCCCCTTCTCCTGTTTCAAGTCTGGCAAGTTATTATCCCTGGTTTGAAATTATTATACGAAGTAATTAATAATTTATGTTAGTTGCTAAATTCATTGTCTCCAGGTTGTTCATCTCGTACGAAACAGCTTGGTATTGCTGCTTGCGTTTCCAGCAACTTGAAGTGAAGGTGTGAAGGTAATTCATTGTTCGATTTATACTTTTATACGTCTTGCTTTTATTCTGCTTCGAAAAACACGTTGATTTGGATGAAGAAGAAATAGCAGAAATCTTATAAAATCGTGGGCTAATGACATTTTTTTTTTAATTTTTACTTAATTCTGGTTTTGATCAATGAGCTTTAACTTAATGGTTTCAGTCCTTCAATTTTAGCGTCGTTTATAACTATTGGTCTCTATTTTTTTTTTAATTTTTTTCAAAGTTAAGCTAACAATAATTATAAAAAGTTTAAAGTTAAATGTCCCAAACCATCAAACTTTATGTTTGGAGAAAAACAAAATTGAGTAGAAATTCAATAACAAAACCCATCTATATTAAAATTCAGAATTTAATTTTTTTTGGCCGAAATTAAAATTCAGAAATTAAACCATAATCAAGTGGAACTTTAGGGGAAAAAATGGCGTTAGCCCTAAAATCAATAAAGATATTTTTCAAAAACAAAGCTACCTACACGTGGATTCATAATCGTAAAAGTTGTGGATTCAGTCTCATTTTAGTGTTTTTTTTTTTTTGGCATAAATTCTCATTTTAGTGTTAATCACATTTGATAATACTGAAATCTGGGTCATCCAAATTTTATTTGAATGATTCGGATTTTTTTTTAAAACTTTTTAGTGTGTTCAAAATAACTAATTTAAAATTTAAAATTTGGGTCATTAGGATTGTGCCATTCGAGTCGTTGCGATCTCACCACAATAAATCATGATACTCGGTCATCACTGAGTCGAGTATTAAAACTGGGTTTCAAGAATTGTCACAACCACGCACAACATCCTGTAAAATTAAAGATATTCATACGCTAGCATGTTGAATGTTTAATTCCGGCCAAAAATATTATTAGATATGTGTTGACACTGTCGTAAGTTTTAGCTTCCAAAATTCTGGTAATTTACCCTGATAATATGGTTGTTTTGCAAAGTAATGACTTAACGTATTTTAGTTTAACCCTTTCATATTTCAGTTAACAAATGTAGTCATGAATATTAAAATTGCACGTTTCTTATTACATAGCATATATATGTGATACGTTTCATGTCACTTGCCAGTTTATTCTGCACTGTGTGGTCAGAAAATACCCCCGAAGCTTATCAAGGATAAATGGCAATGTCAGTTGATAAACATGATCAAATTTATGCGAATGATGAAAAAGTAAAACCACGGACAACTCCGGCAGATCACGCAGAGTTGCTGGGCAAAATAAAAAAGTTTATAAGTGAGTTTGAGAATTCTCAATTTTATCTTGATTTTCGGAGGGAGGTACAAACAAAACCAATTTCTAAGCGCATTAGAAGGGGTGTGGGATCAGGGTCAAAAATTCCTATGGTAATTTATGGCATTGGTAATATTTTGGATGAGAAAGACAAAGCTCCGAAGTTACAACTTAGTCTTGCAATGTCAATGAAAAAAGATTTTAGTTGGATTGGAGATGTAGAAGTGTTTGATCCTATCCTCACAAAGGTTGAAGTCCAAGTTTTAGAATCTTTAGGCTGTATAGTATTGTCTGTCAACGAACATGGAAAGAGGCAAGCCCTCCAACCAACTATATTCTTTATGCCGCACTGTGGTATTGAATTATACAACAACCTACTCGAAGCAAATTGGAAGCCAAACCTGTTAAGCAATGTCATCATATTCGGCAATAGCTTTGATAGATATGTTAAGAGATGTGCAACATTTTCATCAAGGGAGTTCTTTTTAGACAATGAAAAAAAATTAGGTACCTGGGAAATGATGGGGTATATTTTGGCGGCTCAAACATTTACAAATGAATTCGAAATGTGGAGAGTTTCTTTTGACCCTGGTAAAATTGGTCAAATTGCAAGTCTATACGAGGATGCCTTTCATGGTTTAACTTGGCATTTTTTTAGTCCTTTCACAGCGAGAATGATGAAGTCGAGGAGAAAATACTATGAAAAGGGATGGCTTAATTAACCGGAGATCGAAGAAAGAGAATTTGGCTACCCGGCAACTCATCTCCAAAGGATTAATGTTTCCATGATCAGTAGAAACAAAGTGTGTAGTTAAAAAGGATGGATATGGCATTTTGGATACACAACACAGGACCATCAGGCTTTAATTTTCTTGACCAGTATGGTTGTGTGATGGATTATCAGAATGAGATGGCTATAGAGTTCAACAAATTAGAATTAGGTCGTGCCACAAATTAGAATTGCTAATCAACTCATCAAGCATTCCTAAAGGAAGTTTATGTACCAAATAGCAAGCATGAATGGTGTTTATTTCTGTACAGAAATGCGCTGTGAACTTATCTAATTTTACCAGTTTTGTTGAGAAATATTTGCTTGTAAAATGAAATTGCATTATCATTTTGTTGTTAAAAAAAAATGAAACTGCAGTGTTCAACGAATTTGTTTCTTTTAGTAAGGAATTTTTTTTTTTCCTTTTGGCATAACATGCATATTGGAAAATAAAAGCTCGTACTGCAGTTCACCGAGCTAGTGAAGTTGTTTAATGAGTAAAGAGAGCCCCACTGCAGAAGTTAATAGTTACATTATAAATCATTGCCTTCCCCTGGAACTTCACCATCGCGTCCTGAGCAAGTGAACATCGATTTTCCTTGCCAAGAAAGCCAATATAAGACCTAGAGCTTTGACTTCACTAAAATTATGCAAGGAAAGATGATTTTCTTAATAACATGATGATGGGTCATCGATGTAGCTTACTCTTTTCTTTTCTTTTTTTTAAGAAAAATATGGCTTTTCGATCATAATACATCTCCCTATACCACTTACTAACAAGGTGGGAATTGAAATCCGTCTACTTTTTAATCAAGTTAGTTCGGTTCTAGATCAAGTAGTAGTTTACGAGGAAAGAGCATAGCAAGTTAGCAACATTACCAGCGAAGCAATCGCCTTGTATTTGTCAGATCATCAATAGTGCGAGAAAAAGTCGCAATCAAAATTCTTCAAGACTTCAACCGTTGGAAGCTTACAACAAATAAACGAGTAAATTAAACAAATATTTAGAAAATATATTTTGTTCGTTGAAGGGATGGAAGGTAATAAGCTTTCCGTCGATCACCCATATATCCACTATATCCTAAAGTTTAAAACTAGATGTGTCTACTGATATTTCAGGTGTAAAGTGCACCTCACAAAATCCGAATAGATTATACTCCTATAATATAACTTCAATTTATAGCTGATTATATAACCTCATCAATGCCTTAAACACTACAATCTCTGTGAACATATTAAACTCTCATATATTTTGAGATAGAGCTTATCATCAAAATGATGTAGAGATACACACAAACATATGTATATCTATATATTGAAAGCGGATGATGCAACAACAGCAGGATGGTTGTTCCATGGGTAACACGTGGTATAGGCCCTCGTGTATCTGTTATATTTACACGCACCTCTTTTCCATATTTCCCAATAACAGAGTGTAACTCCGCCTTTGCCCTTCAAACAAGTAGTCTCGTCTCTTCTCTGAACATATATATCAAAGGAATGCCACGAAGGTTCAGATGGCCAGGAGAAATTGCAGAAAAACAATGTTGTTGGCAAAAGGTTCGGTTTGAAACTGAAGTTGAATCTCGCTCCCACACTGATTGTGCTTTCTCCAAGATCGTTATCCTTAGATTTGCAGTGAAGCCTCAAGTTCTGAGGTGGATCGGTAATATTATTGATGATTCGTACTCCCGTCTTCGAAGGTAACAAGCCTGAGAGGTGAACGAGAGATTTGTTACCCTCGATAACCATCGTCGTCCATACCAGCAAGATGAGAGATTTCGCCAATATTGGAGCCATGTGTTCTTATTTCTTAAGAAAGATAGAGTCGTAGAATGTGTTGATTTGGGTGTGCGTGCAATATGGGTGCAAGATAAATTATATACCTCTAAATATATATATATATATGTAGTGTAATACTGTGCACCAAACCAGTATTGTGTGAGTCATGATGATCATTCCATCACATGCATGCATCGCGTTAATTAAATTCAATAAGGAGAATGAGTATCTTATGACTAGACTTGCATTTATGGCATTTTAATAAACTGGTTCAAGGTTTTATTATAGAAGTAATACTATTTGCTTTATAGTTTCTTTTTACTTGCTTTAGTAGGGTACAGCTCAAAAAAACAGACCACAGTGTATTGTTTCTAGTCTAGACGCAAGGGAAAAATTGAATGGTTGGAGAAAAAACTGACAGAATTTATGTTTCTTACGCACACATACTTAATCCATGCTTCCATGCTGGCCATATGTGTGTTATGTGTTGTATGCCTGCTGGTGGCAAGGTTCATATGGAAAATTAAAATCCGGGAGGCATTGTTAATTTGTTATATCTACACGCACCTCCTTTTTCCATATCTTCCTACAAACACGAGCGAGGTAACGTCCTTCTCCAAGCAACTATCATCTTATCGGGTTTAATTTGAACGTATATATCAATGTATAGGGTAATAAAGCTTCGGATGGCCATCACTTGAAATTGCAATCACTACTACAAAACAGGGTTTTCACGTAACAAATTTTGGACTTTTCACGTCATTTTTTGGTGTGACATAAATTCAAGTGACGTGGAAAACTAGACTTTTCACGTCACACCAAAAAGTGACGTGAAAAGTCATATTTTTCACGTCACAAATTACAAAAATTGTGACGTTGTTTGTCCAAAATTAATGATATATGGCAGAGAAACTACGTCACAGTTTAAAAATTTGTGACGTGGTTTCCAGGAAACCACGTCACAAATTTTTAAATTGTGACGTGGTTAATGTTTTTTTTTTTAAAAAAACGATGGTTAATTTAACTTCTTTTGGTTTTCCAATCTGTATTCATTGCAAATATCACAGAAATAGATATAATGCAGATCAACAATATACATTATTCACACAACATGTATACATAGCTATATTATAACTAAATCAAACTAAACATATATATATACACACACAAAATTTCATGTTTACACAACAAAGTATTTTTTGCAATGATAACTTTTTAACCAACCACAAATGAAAGAAAAAATTGAGCAATACGGTCACGAAGTGAATCAAGGTCCTTGTCTTCAAATGAGTTGGTTCCATCATAAAACTGCAACAATAATGGATGCTATGATTACTGCAAAGTTAGATAAATAAATCATATATTTATGTACTGATTGTATCAAGCTATAGATAAGAATTTAATTTATACCTGTGTAAAGGATCTGGTACGATCACTCTCAATAATGTCACACATATACTTCATGACGTAATACCCACACTCCTTATTCGTCGGTTGCTGGGGGCACTTTATAAATCACAAGAAATAGTATAAATTAATAACAAAGTAAATAATATCTCAATTGACTAACATTGAATGAATTTAAGTTAAAGGTAGTTACTCTAGGTCTTGACGTCACGATGGCATCATCCATTTCACCGGTTTCTGCTGCAAAATGCCATTGTTGAATGCCCCTAAAATAGAACTAAAATTAGCACATATACATGAAAATAATTTATGTAGCCCAAAGTAAAAAGTCATTAAAAGTACTTACTTAGATAAGAGGGTTTTATAATATGGGATTATATTATATCTCAAGGGGTCAAACCAAACCAGACGATGTTGTATGGGGCAAACGACAGCTAATGACCAGTGTTTACTGAAAGACATTAAGAATATTATGTCCATACAGAAACATAACATTTGTAAATGTGCAAATAATGAAAAGTTGGCAAAAGGTAATAATGACACTTACTCTTGAAGAATAGGCGCAAAATAGACAGATCCTCGATTCGCTGACATTTGATGTATGACATAAGCCCGCATCTCGTCCTCATACTCCAGCTTAGCCTTGTCGGTTTTAAAATCATCTCTCCTCACCAAGGCCATTGGACTAAGGAATCTGTATTGTCCCCTTCCTAATTGGTTGCACAGCTGGTGGAAGTACCTATCATAAAATAATTGAAATTATAAAAGGATAGACGTAAAAATATTGCACAGACATAAAAAGTAACAGTCATTTACAAAGTCGCTAATTCGAGCCAGGCGAGGTCAATTTCTTCCATCGTAAAAAACTCCACGATATCTCTGTCAGCATCAAGTAGAAAATCATATGAACAATACGGACTGACTACTCCTGGAGGCATCTTAATGGTTGTGGAGTTCAAAGTTGGCTGCATCTCCCGCAGGAGTTGGAGAGAAGGATATTCATCTGAAAAGAAATGCGGGTGATGAAAAAACTAATGTTATATATTTTTACAAACTGTAATATATGAAACAAGGAGTCTCAAAAATTAAGTGTACATACCGCATTAATCGGCGCCTTTTGTGGAGTGCTGTGTACAAGTCGTTTAGGCCACAGGATGAATGCCCCGATCGCTTCATATAGTTTGGTGACTTCGTCATCGGGAAAGGGTACAGCTGTGCCCCCCCCTCATCATTTAGGATATTTGTAACAGACACCTTCACTTGGTCCTCCCCAATAAGCTTATTATGTATGAAGGAGGCGTTCGGGAATTGGCGAGCTTCTGCGACTGGGTGCAGGCGAGGGAAATCGAGATGGAGATAACACTCTACTCCAACTTCAGGGTCATTGTCTGGTGTGGGATTTGATTCAGTCTCACGAATTGATCCTAACGGCACAGTCTGATTGCAACTGTCTTTACCGCTTGGACCGCCGGCCGCAGGGGACTCCTACAGGAGATGAGAATATACAGAGTGAGCCTAATTGATAAATCCAGAATTCGGTAATTAACATATATAGGAGATGGTCAAACCTGCTGTCTTTGTTGAGAAGAATTTGAAGACAGTCCAAGCTGCATGGTAGACGCTTTGACCTGTGCCTCAATCTGCGCTCGGATCTGCTCCCCCATATAACCGGACAGAGCTTCCTGGACCTTCGCGGCCACCTGCCAATCGAACTGTGCTGTCATCTGCTGCTGGGACAAAGCAACCCGCTCCTCCAACTGGGCCTCCATCTCTGCCCGAGCCTTAGCCAATATCTCCTCAGTAGATTCTGTACGGGTGGATCGGGATCTACGGCTGAAATACTTGGTAAACCCTATAGTCCTGGGCTCCCCTAGTACCCGGTCGGGGCGATCGGGCTTCCCAATTGCCGTGGCCAGGATGTCCATCCTCCCAGAAGGTGTGAATGACCCTTGGGTGGTCTGCTGCTCAAGTTCTTCCTGCAATGACCGAAAAAATCTTAAGTTGTAACCAGCTATAAAACCACAAGTTAAAGGAATAAACAACCAAGTAAAATACTTACAATCCTCTTTGCAACTGCTTCAGCCTCCGGATTGACAAATGTTCCTTCTTTAGACTTCCTTCCCTCAGCCCATTTTGTATGACGTGAGATGGGTGGCGGAGGCTGTAGAACAACGGTAGAATCGGTCCATGCTGCTTCCTCCATCTCTGCAATTTGTTTCTTAATCAACTTTTTCTCGACCCACTTGTAACCCCCCCGAGACATTGTGTGCTTGTAAATATTCTTTTCTTGTCGCTCCTTTTGTTTTTGGCTATTCTCCTATGAAAATAAAACAAAGTTAGTTAAAGAACTATTTATAAAACAAAATTCATTTTTGAAGCAAAGTTAAAGAACTATTTATAACCTATACACACCTGGAACTTTTGGTCTAGCCGTTTCTTAACAAAGGTATTCCAAGTCTCCGGGTCAATAGAGGGATAGGTCTGACAGGGATCTTGACCCATCTTGACCCCCCAGATGTAGTCTCTGGTTAGGTTATTCTTAAAACCTTTCCACATCTTGCGCGTTTCATTCAACCAAAAATCCTTGAACGATTGGGTGTTTGGGACGTCGAAGTTTTGCTACAAAGAAAAATAAGAATAAAAGACACATCAGTTGAGTTAACTAAAAAAAATACATGCATATTAGGAACAAACAGATAAATAATGATAAAACATACCAAGATATCTGACCAACATTGATCCTTAATGTTTTTATGGACTTTCCTCCAATCGTCATCCAAGATGCTTACTCGGTTCCTTGCCACAAAACCTACGTAGCTCACGAATTGCGCGCCAATCTCTCCGATAGGATTCATGTCCTCGTCAAATTCCACACGGATAGGCTGAACATTTGTCCCTTGACGGACAATAATGTCTTTGAGCTTCGTCGGACCTCTTCCCTTTTTTCGAGGGGGATTGTTTTGTTGTTGATTGTTAGAATCATCCGCTATGATGTACCTGTTAACAAATCAAAGATGTGATGAGTCATTACAAGGCAACAACTTTCACAAAACCAAAACAAAAACAATAATACTTAATACATTATAATTCAAAAAGATTCTCACTTTAGGTGTTATCCCATATCCCCTCACAATGATCATTTCTAGAGGCAAATTGGTCGTCATCATCTATCAATTCCGATTCGCTTGGTTCAGGTGGAATTGCGCACAAAGGTGGTATCTCATCAAGATCTAAAGTGGGAGCACGATCTTTTTGCTTTTTACTTTGCAAGACTATGGACAATTGCTTATTTGCGGGATCCGTTACATAGAACACTTGTTTTGCGTGACTTGCTAAAATAAAGGGCTCATCTCTGTACCCAACCTTGTGAAGATCAATTGAGATCATACCAGTGTGGGGTTCAATCACAACAGCGCTATTGTTAACCCACTTGCATTTGAAGATTGGAACCTTGAACTTGGTGTAACTAACTTCCCAAATTTCTTCAATTACCCCATAATATGCCATGGAAGCCAATCTTGGGTTTTTATCTTTCGAACTGGAGAAGTGCATCGCTTCGGCTACCACCATCACGCCACTATTTTGCATGGTGCTGTTGTTGTCCTGAGCCTTAGTGTAGAAAGAATAACCATTTATGTCAAAAGAGCCCCACGTAACAACCTCAAAACGCGGCCCTTCGGCTAACCATCTTATTGTATCCAGCCCACCGGTCTCCTTTTCAACATTCTCCTTGAACCACCCAATGAATGTCCTATTATGCTCGTTAGAAATCTGCATGTCACTCTTTTTCGGGTTCTTTTCTTTCAGGATCCTCTTATGCTCGTCCAAATAAGGTTGCACTTCTTCCATATTATTCAAGATGTATAGGTGTGCTTGTAACACCTCTTCACGGCACATAGTCTTTACTTTGACGCCCCGTACCCCCTTACCGATCCCATCTTCATGTCGTGGGTTTTCCTCAACCCCTTTTAGATACGATTTGCAAAAATCCGTTGCCTCCTCAACTAAGTATCTTTCAACAATTGATGCCTCAGGTCGGTGTGGGTTCTTGGAATACCCTTTTAAGACTTTCATGAATTGCTCAAAAGAGTACATCCACCTTAGATAAACAGGGCCACAGAGCCTTATCTCCCTTACCAAATGAACAATCAAGTACACCATAATATCGAAAAAGGCTGGAGCAAAGTGCATCTCTAATTGGCACAATATAATGTAACCCTCATTTTCCAACTCGTCTAGCTTTTCAGTGTCGATGACCTTGCTGCATATCGCATTGAAAAACATACATAATCTTGCTATAGTCTTTTTGACATCATCTTGCATAATGCCTCTTATAGCAATTGGTAAGAATTGTTGCATCAATACATGGTAATCATGTGACTTCATTCCCACCAACTTCAAATCATTCATAGACACAAGTCTGCTAACATTAGAAGAATAACCCTGTGGAACCTTGATCCCACTCAAACACTCACATAGACTTTTTTTCTCCTGTTTCGAAAGTGTATGAGCAGCAGGTTCCATATAAGCCCTCTTGCCATTTTCACTGACTATAGGATGCAACCGTGGTCTTATGCCCATTTCAACCAAGTCTAATCGAGCATTGAGTCCGTCCTTTGTCTTCCCCTGTATGTGCAACAATGTCCCAACAAGACTATCACCAACATTTTTCTCCACATGCATTACATCAATACTGTGCCTCACATAGAGATTTTGCCAATAAGGTAGATCAAAGAAGATTGACCTTTTCTTCCAAATGATCTTTTCAGAACCGGTCTTTGGCTTCTGTTTCTCACCGAATACCATACTGACATTCTTAACACGGCGGTAAACTTCCTCCCCTGTTAAGGGGGTAGGAGCAGATCGGTACTCAAATGAGCCATTAAAATACCTCTTTAGTCTACGGTAAGGATGGAACCGATCAAGAAACCTCCTATGACCGAGGTAGACGGTTTTTCTTCCGTGTTTGAGATGGTGGCAGTGTGTGTCAGACTCACATATAGGGCATGCCATATAACCCTTCACACTGAAACCAGAAAGATTGCCATATGCAGGGAAGTCATTTATTGTGGTAAACAACATGGCTCGCAACTTAAATGTCTCCTGCCTGTACACATCAAACACATCTACGCCTTCCTCCCACAACATCTTCAAGTCCTCAATCAAAGGTGTCAAGTAGACATCGATATCTTTACCAGGCTGTTTCGAACCCGAAATCATCATTGACATCATCACATACTTGCGCTTCGTGCACAACCAAGGCGGCATGTTGTAAATGACCAGCAAAACAGGCCAAGCACTATGTGTGCTACTGAGACTGTAACATTAACTCCCTAATCCCACTATTAAACACTCACAATTAAACATTAAAACGTTTATATAGCTAACTATGTTAGAAAAAGGAATTAACTTAATAAAATAACTAACATAGTTAGAAAAAGATCTTTCCATAATATTTAGATATTACCTTTTTAATTCAAATCTCAACTCCAATCTCTGTCATTACAATATAATTTTCTTCCCAATATAATAACAGAAAATTACATTATACATGATTAAACTCCACACATCATTCTCAAAATACCATACCATAATAGGTATTATACAATAATTTTCTCCAGAATAATAACAAGGTTCAGCGGAAGCATCATACAAATATGATCCTAAATGTGGCAATACCTCCTGTCCTTCTGGTCCAGAGTATCTCATGATATCAGTGAGAAGTTCCCGGATCCTTCCCTTGACCTCCTACTTCGCTCCTAGAACCTGCAAAAGTGAGATTAACGGGGGTAGCCCCAAAACGCAACCACTAACTACTTATCTAAGTGCGGTGTGTGCTAGCAAGGTGTCCAGTGGAATACATATATATACATTATTTCAAACAGCATGCTCAGGTATATAATGCATATCTTGATCCCAAATATCTTTTCTCATCGTTTATAATTATGGAATAACCCATCACAATTCATCCTCAATAATAGTATATATATCATGGATAATTACAGACAACCCAAACAAATCTTACTAGAAATGTTGGGAAAACATGTGGGACCAGTCGGGACCTTCCACCCACCCCTGATCACCACGGTACAGTTCACGAGGGACTCTCTACCCTCCCTGAATAGTACCACAGATTAGAAGGATCTCTGTCCTTTCTGAATCCGTAAGGGGCGATATCCCCTCTTTCGTCTTTCTCTCCTTTATTTCTCATAATATATCAATTAGTCCCTGTGGCGCAACAGGGTACCTCATCACGTGATGGCACAATTTCCAATTCACCGGTGTCACATACACAAATAATTTCTCACAAACAACACATCGATATGCAACACCACAATCAGGCACCAGGCCTTCCAGTATTTTCAGAATTTACATATATATGAAATAGTTTCCAAAATCATATATATTTCAGTTTAAAATATTTCAAATCACAAATTTATGCCATTCCAAAATAGTACTCCACAGGACATTTATTATAAAAATATTAATATTCCAAAGTCTTATTTCCATATCTCATCAATCATCGATTGATAGTCATATCTCAACTGTGATTCAAAATCTCATCTCCATATAACATCATAATTGTCAAATAATAATATTTCAAATTACTTACTAACACTACACACACACATAAATAAGCAGAAAGCGGTTACCTGATAGCTGGCACCAATCTCACAATAGTGCAGCTCCCCCGTGCTAACTCAGTGCAATTCAAGCACTACACAATCATACATACTACCACAATTAATTATTTATCCAACAATTTTATATGTTGGAAATTAAATTACTAACTACCCTTTCTTTGCCCTTACTTATTTTAAATTTCTATTTAACATTTATTCTCCCTTTTTATCTCTAAAATTTATCTTTACTCCATTTATACATATATCCAAAATTATTTAATCTTTCCAATAACTATTTATAAAATTCCTTAATATCCCATAATCCCTTAATAATTCTTTAGGTGCAAACTCCAATCAAATCAATTAATTAAATCCCTTCATATAACCTTAATAAACATCTAAAAATCATCAATTTACCCATAAGCACCTCGAATAATTTAAAAGTCCCAATTTCTAAAACTTCCATAAATCTAAAAATTCCTAATAATTAGGAAAACTTCCACCAATGAAAAATCTACTCAGAAAAACTCATAATCGAGGCCTAAGCTTCAATTTATTAATTTTAGGACTCCAAAAAATTACCAATTTAGACAAGGTCTAATTTTTCAAGTATAACAAATCGAAAAACTAATGACATAGGAATGTAGAGGAGACTTACGGGGTTCCAAAAATGTGCTTAGTTGGCCGAAAAACTTACTATTCCTATGCTGACGGACTCTGATAAGTCCAGTGATAGGAATATATATGGTGGAAAGAGAGAGCAAGAAAGAGAGAGAGATAGACGAGAGAGAGAGAGAACGTGAGAGTGAGAGAGTGAGGCAGGGAGTGAGACGGAGAGGGAGTATATATATATATATTTGATAAATAGTAAAATAATAATATAATATAATAATATATTATATTAATAATATAATATAATATATATAAATAGTAGTTGAATGTGATTGGTTGAGGAATAATAATTGATGCACAGTGACAAGTTATTGACGAGGAACTGAGTGTCGGCAGAGTGGAAAGAGAAAACTACACTACTAGACCCTAAAATTCTCAAATAAGATATTTCTTTTGAACAAAAAATTTTCTTTTCACTTTCAAAATTTTCCCATAATATCCTTTATTTATTTCCTCCCATATTAACCTCTTTTGAGCCTAAAAATAATCTCTCCCAAAATTATTATTGTCCAAATAAGGGAGAAACTAGGCCTTTAAAATCCTCAAAAATACCTCAAAATCCTTCAAATATTCTCATAATCCATCATTTATCATTAATAAATTCCTATTTACCCTCACAAATCCTCAATTAATTTTTAGGATGTTATAGAGACTCCCGAAAGGGTTGAAACCATCCGTACACAGTCCGAGACGAAGGTTCCTCAGCTCACCACCAAATTCAGGAAACATGGAATCTATCTTCTTCCATTGAGGAGAATCAGCAGGGTGCCAGAGATATCTTCCATCGGAGATTTTCTCATCACAATGCCACCTCAGTTTCTTTGCTTCTGCCTCATTTGCAAACAAGCGTTTAAACCGTGGCACAATTGGAAGGTACCACATTACCTTCAAAGGTACCCCTTTCTTTGATCCATCATCATCACCAACGGCATCCTTCCTCGGCTTGTACCTCGGACTATTACATTTTGGACACTCTTTTAGGCCTTCATACTCTTTCCTGTATAACACGCAATCATTAGGGCAAGCGTGTATCTTCTTATAGTCCATGCCCATCTTCCTTAGAACTTTTTTAGCCTCGTACATCCGCTTCGGAAGCACATTGCCTGCCGGGAACATATCACTCAAAGCTTCAAGCATCTGCGAGAAACCCGCGTCCGCCCACCCATTTTCTGTCTTTATTTTCAACAATTTCAAGACGCCAGTCAACCGAGTATACTTAGTACACCCCGAGAACAACGGTGTCTCTGCATCACTCCGCAACTTGTCAAACTCCTGTACCACAGAAAAGGACTCCGCCCCAATGTCATTGATCATGTCGTCCATTCCATCATCACAAACATCATCCACCGCTGCTTCCACATTTTGTGACGGGCACGCATGTACAGTACTTCTCAATTCCCCATGCCAAAGCCACTTCTTATAACGGAGATTGATTCCATCACAAAGAAGGTGATCTCTTATATCATCAACGCTCTTACGATAAGCATTTGCACAATTCACACAAGGGCAAAGATACATGCCATTCTTACTAGGCACGTTTCTCTTGGCAAATTCAATAAATTCTTCCACACCCATCTGATACTCTCTAATGGTTTTCAATGCATGCATCCAACTACGATCCATTCTATTAAACCTATGCCATTCCCACAAATTAGTCAAAAGTTTCAAAAAATTTTGGCAGAGTTTCTCCTTGTAAATGTGACATCCAAAAATTACATTTACAATCCAACTTCAGTCCAGTAAATACAAAATCATACCATTACTAATTCAATGACAGCAAAGATACAAAATCCATTATAAATAACAGAGCAGCAACAGCATTATGAATTAGAGGAGTTGTGGTACCTGCGATGTCAAAATATTTTGCACAAAAAGCCCTAATTGTGGAGGTAGCACTAGCAATCTTTAAGAAGTTATATCCTACATAATATAAACTTCAATCAGTGAAAAAAGCCCATATGGTTTTACATGAACAATCCAAAAATGACATGCTAGTATATAAGATATTGATAAAGCTGGGCGATAGTCACAATAGTGGAGAATCATATGCAATCATCGTAATCTTAACACTTATCATTCAACTCTTGACACTTAACATTTGCAATCAATATGTAACAAAAACATATTGAGACCAATATAAAATATAACAATGCCAATTTTAGTGCTTATAAAAAACAAAACTAAGGAAATCAAGCATATAGGGAACATCTAAATTACCCCAACCCAGTGCAGCCATTTAATTTAAACCACAATTAGAATGCTAGAGTCTAAAACTACAACAAACATTGGTAACCCCTTTCCTACTCCTTTAATTAAATATCATAACATTTCCTCCTTCCCTTCAACAAACCTATCGGCCAGAGCATCCCAAAAGACAAAGAACTGAACATTTAACAACTCAGTATCCATCATCCATTAGCAAACAACTTTAATTTACATCACAAAGCAAAATAAAATACCATTACTTCCTTTTATCCTCTCTGGCCGACAGAAACAGAAGAGCAAGAGAAAGAACAAGAATTTTGAAGTCTATCTAATTACCTCCATCTCATCTTCCATTCCCTATGATTAGGATGTCAATACATCCAAGGAAATAACAAAAATAAAGCAACCACAAGGGCTTGAATTCGGCCAGAACAGAACAAGAATAGGGAAGAACAAGAACATTAATCTAAACCATCAAATCACACATCCAAAACACACTTATTCTAACTTCCAATTCATACATACATATTCTACAAAATTTCCTCCTCTTGAACCCGTCGGATTCGCTGAACAGGGGAGGAAGAAGAAATTGTTCAAAAATTCATTAATCTTCAATAATCCTCATACAATCTACCTCATGAGCTTAAACTTGTTTCTAACTACCATTAATTAAGCTCGAAAAAAAAACAAACATCCAAAATCCCCAAATTTGCCATCGGGTGAACAGTAACATGGGAAGAACTTCTCATAGAAATCGGACCAACCTCGCCTTTCCTTTCAAAATTAACACTCAAAACAACAAGGACAAACTTGAAGCACCATTTTCCTAAGCTTAGAAGCTTGAAAAACCATCCAAGAATTCGAATCCCCCTCCCCCCATCTCGCTCAAGCTCGACCCAGATAGAGAAGAAAGCAAGAAGGAATAGCTTACCTGAACTCAACCCAGTGGTTGCCGGAGCTCCACACCACCGTGAATCGCCGTTACTGAAGGAATGAGGAAAGGAAAGAGAGAGGGAAGATGGAGCTGAGGGCGGGATAAATTGGGAGGGAGGGATTAGCTGTGGGCGCGTGAGAATGAAATTTTTTTTTATATTTGCCAGAGTTTCAACGTCACACATTTAAAAATGTGTGACGTTGAAACTAAAAACGACGTCACACATACAGTATGTGTGACGTCGTTTTAAGTTTTAACGTCACACATTTTTAATGTGTGACGTTAAAACTAACCACGTCACAAATATATATGTGACGTGGTTTCTCCCTCCAGGTCTGATTTCAGGTCCGAATAATTTTTTTTTAAGGGGTTTCAACGTCACATAAATTATTTGTGACGTTGAAAGTCACGAATTTTAAAAAAAAATTAAAAAAAAAATATTTGTGACTTTCAACATCACACTTAAATTAAGTGTGACGTTGAAAGTCACAGAAAATATTTTTTTTTTTCGTTTTTAAACATTCAACGTCACACATATTTAAGGTGTGACGTTGAAACTTTCAACGTCACACTTTAAGGTTTGTGTGACGTTGTAACTCCCTCCACCTACAACTTAATTACAAAAATGCCACCGCGTTTTTTTTCCATGTCACTTTTGTAATTATGCGACGTTAATTGGTGACGTGAAAAGCCTATTTTGTAGTAGTGAATAAAAGGACAAAAAAAAAGAGCAACAACTTAATGTTATTGGTTTTAAAACATTTGGTTTAATTTGATTTTGAACTCGTATATGTTTTTTCATTCCGACGCTGATCATACCTAGATTTACAGTGAAGAGTTGAGTCCTCTTCACTGTCCTTAAAACCCATGCTCCCCTTGCTAGCAGTAATACTAAAGCTTGTTTTATACTATTCTACAATGAGAGAACTTTTGTTTCATTAAAATGTAAAAATATTTATTATAAAATCAACGCTTACTAGCGTACGCCTACCGAAATATGTAGATGCAGGGCTCCATGCAGCTTCAACAATTAGAAAAAAAACCCTAAGAAACATGTTAACGACTAAGAAAACATGTTAAAGGGTATTTTAAGTTAAAAAGTGTGTATTAGCCCTCTTCTTAAATATTAAACACAATTAATTAATTTAAATAAATTAAATTATTTACCACTAAAAAAACATAGAATTACCGACGGAATATAATTTACCGACCGAATTCCGTCGGTAATTTCAATTTTCCGACGGATTAGGGATGGAAATGAAATTAGCATGGAAAACATTCCGTTGGTAGTTTCACCGTTAGTAAATTATTTAGCAACGGAAATTTAGTTCCGTCGGTAAATGTTTTAAAACTTTTTTTAAATTATACCACATGTCCCACGTGTCTCCTCTCACAAATTGTGATATTATTTGTAAACTATTATATTTATAATTTATAATATTTAAACTCCCACTATTATTTGATATATTTGATGTTATATACACTTAACATTATATTTAAATTAATATATTATGAAATAGTTTTAATTATTAATATATAATTTACATATTAATAATTATATTATTTTTATATAAGCAATATTTTATATTCATATACATTAGACTATATTTAGTATTTTTTTACCTGATAATATTATATTTAGTATTTCCATTTTATATTTATAATAAATATTATTTTTGTAAATGGCTTTTATGATATGAAATTTCTTAATTATTATTTTATTATATATATTATTAAAAAATTAGAAATTAAAATTGTAATAAATATATATGTGTGTATATATTAATTTTTATTAATATTTATAATATATTATTTATTAAATAATTTATTTATAAAATATTTTTAATATAAATAAAAATAAATAAATTTTTTTAATATTTATTAACAAATTACAACTGAATTCCATGGGAAATTTTTTTTAATAATTGATTTTCTTAATATTTATTTACAAATTACCGACGGAATTCCGTATGTAATTTTTACCGAACGAAATATGTCGGTAATTACTGAGATAATTCCGTCAGTAAATTTACCGATAGAATTTCTGTCAAAAATCCTTTAGAAATTACTGATGGAAATTTTTTTCATTGGTAATTCCATGTTTTTTTTTGGTAGTATTTCGAATAAATCACTTAATTTTAACAAGCTATATGATATCTATGAAACGTGTATGGTATTACAATTATATTATATATCAATTTATAAGTTAGACAAATTAATGGAGAGAAAAATAATAAATAAGATGAAAATGGGCATTTTGGTTGAGATCAAACTCTAACGTCAATTCTAACGAATCCTTAAATTTAGGATTGACCTTGGTATGATTTAAGATTATAAAATTCAAAATGGGCATTTTATGCATGTGTACGGATGGAACAGATTATTAAAAATAAATGAAAATGGAGTAACTGGCAGGATTTTAAAATAGGGGAAAAAAAGAAAAAGAAAAGAAAGTATATTCTAAACTTTTAGATAGATGTATGGGGAGGTCACTTTTTTGTAAAACCATGTTTTACCCTTTTGGTGTTATATGTCTTGACAGCATGATGTTTTTATTTTAAAAAAAATTCCTTTAAATTCTTTTATACTGTTTTTTGAAATGTAAAATAACAAAAATATTTTTTTTTTGGAAAACCGATTTGATGGTACCTATATTTTTATTAAATTTTGATTTTGGTACCTGTGATTTGTAATCTTCTAATTAAAACATTAATTTTGCTTAATTACCACTATTTGCTCATCTATATTTATTCTATTAGTATGGCTAGTCTTTATATAGAAGCCAATAGTATTTGAAAATTGGGTTAAAGAGTGAAAATGTCTCTGAACTTATCTCAAAAGAGCATCTGGCACCTTAAACAAATATTGGGGGCAAAAATACCCTCAAACACTTGAAGAATGGAAAAAAACACCTTCTCTGTTAAAAACCCCAAAACGCCGTTAAGTACAGAAGGGAAAGGAGAAGGTGTTTTTTAACGGCGGTTTGGCGTTTTTAACGGAGAAGGTGTTTTTTTTCCATTCTTCAAGTATTTGAGGGTATTTTTGCCCCCAATATTTGTTTAAGGTGCCAGATGCTCTTTTGAGATAAGTTCAGGGGCATTTTTGCTCTTTAACCCTTGAAAATTAAAATCAAAACATTTTATTATGATAAAAATTCAAATATGTATCAAAATCAAACCTAAATAAATAAAAGTATAGATACAACAAATATATTTTCCCCTTTTTATTCACCATCAATAAAAGTGTCCTTTAATCTTTTACTATAATCCAT
Organism: Mimosa bimucronata; assembly: GCA_037074515.1. Taxonomy (NCBI): domain Eukaryota; kingdom Viridiplantae; phylum Streptophyta; class Magnoliopsida; order Fabales; family Fabaceae; genus Mimosa; species Mimosa bimucronata. Next base: position 5,802,953 of record CM073437.1, read on the forward strand.
ATTAAAAATATTTAGAAAATGGATTAATTCAGTAGGATGAGGGATTTTTACCAGAATACTATAAACAAAAAAAGAATTTACCAAAATGTTACAGGAAAAAAAATATTTCCCCATATACTATACCTGAAGTCGTTCTTCAGGTGAACGACTTCTGAATAACAAAGAAGTCGTTCACGCGAAAAACGAGTAGAAGTCGTTCTTCGCGTGAACGACTTCTTCCATTTTTACCATTCACGCTATTTCTTACCTCTTACCGCATACAGCCATAACCTCCTAATTATTGACCTCCAAAATAAAAGACTTTCTATTGCAAGTAGTTTAATTAAAATGAAGAACATAAATTAACTAATATAAAAGAGAATTTCTTTTAAACCACCTTAATCATCTTTTATAACTGTCTCCTTTTTTTACTTGAGTATTGTTAAGGGAGTATTATGGAAGTAATTTAGGTAAACATTGAAAAATATTTACGTCACATATTTTTAAGACTAAGATTAACTTTCTTATAAAGTCTTGTATTAATAGGATAAGATAGTAATAGTCACATAAAACATAAATAATAGCACGTAATTTTGATAAAGTGCATATTAGTTGAAATTTAAAATAACACATAAATTAAAACTAATAACAGTTTATGAAAAAAAAAATATATTACCCTATAAAAAGTGACTGCATGTACCACATCTGGTTCCCCTCCTCCTATGTTGTGGTCGTTGTTGTTGCATGTCATTTTGTTGAGATTGAAAAGTATCATTTGGGTGAGAGCTTGACATATTTAAATCAAACCAACGAGAATCACTTAAATGAATGGAGGGTCGAGGTGTGATAAATGCTTCGTTTGATTGTCCACCATACTCAGAAGTAGAAGCATCATATTCAGCCGAAAATACTGCATCATCATCTAGTTAATTTATGTTCTTCATTTTAATTAAACTACTTGCAGTAGAAAGTCTTTTATTTTGGAGGTCAATAATTAGGAGGTTGTGGCTGTATGCGGTAAGAGGTAAAAAATAACATGAATGGTAAAAATAGAAGAAGTCATTCTTTGCGTGAACGACTTCTTTGTTATTCAGAAGTCGTTTACCTGTTGAATGACTTCATGTGTGTAGTATATGGAATATATATATATATATATATTTTTCTGTAATATTTTAATAAATTCTTTTTTAGTTGATAGTATTCTGGTAAAAACCCCGTAAGAAGCAGCCAAGGGGCAACCGCCACAGGCGGAAGCGTTCACGTGACGGCCTCTATCGAATTCGGCGGAAAGAAAAAGTGGAATCGCTTTCTGTTCTTCCTTTTTACTCATTCGAATCAATATTCGGAATTCGGATCTTCAATTATTCACAGATACTCCGGTGAATATACTCTTCTTCAGATCGGAGCGCGTGAACTCTCCTCTCTTCAAAAGCCATCGTTTAGGTATTGTCACAATTGAAATTGATAGCCTTACATGTTTCTTCTTCTCCTTGCTTTCCTGAATGAAGTGTTGTATGAGGCAAGCAGAGTTTAGATCTCATGCTCCGCAATCCAATGCTGATTTTTCTCCATGTTTATTCTGGTTTAATTGTGCAGCTGTGATAAACTGGCGCTATTAGGAATATGTTCACTTCTGGCTGGCTCTGGCTCTTTCTCTGTTATTGCCTCTGGATGAGAAAGAAAATATGAAATTGCCTGTCTGAATTAGTCTGCTATTTTATCTATTTTTGATCTTTTACCAGTTCAACACAACTTAGACTGCTTTTAGTATTTGGACAGACCAAAGTGCCGTGTGTTGATTGTATTTGGAGGCACTTGGCTTCTTTGATACATCTGGCGACTTTTTCCGCTAACTTAATGGGGGCTATTTCCTTGAGTCGGTGGGTTTTGTTGATAAGTCGGTTCCTAGTGTAATTAAAGATTTTGCTTGGAAATTAATAAGAGCTTCAACCCCTAATATATGTTATATTTCAAAGCATTTGATATTGATTTTTAAATCTATCATTGTCTGGGATTCTTCCCGTCTTTCCTTTATTGTTGTTGATTCGTATTGGTTGGGTTGTTTTTACTGCCTTGTGTTTTGAAGGAGAGAAGCGGGTTAGGAACTATCTTTTTAAGGAGACTTGAGTTGATGGGGGCTAAAAGCTCCAAAGAGGACAGTTCATCTTATCGTTCAACTTCGTCTTCGTCGTGGAGTTCATATCCTCAACCAGCTTATGATGGAAGCCAGCCTTATGTGCCTCAACAGTCTTATCCTACGCAGCAATATTACACCCCTCCTCCACAAAACTACGGCCAGGAACCTTATGCTACAAGTAGCGTGACTAGCGACAACAGGAACAAGTTGGAGAGGAGGTACTCGAGGATCGCCGATAATTACAATTCCGTGGAGCAGGTAGGAGATGCATTGATTTTCTTCTGCTGAGCATGAGACTTCTTTATTTACCTTTCTTGAATTATAGTACTTTCTTTCACCACTCATTGCCCATTCTGAATTCTGCACAACTCAAACGATTGATGATCATTTTGTTGTTCTTCTATTGGTTTTGGAACTTACGAGTCTAATAGAAGGGTTAGGTATTTAACTATTTGACTGATTGCTATATTTAATTTGTTGCAACAGAAGGTATGATGATTGTACATGGAGAACTGTGTGTTCATTTTTCTTTCACTTATATTCATTCGGATAAATTGAATTTAATTCATTGAACATAAAAACGCATTGTTTATGAATATCTTCTGTTGCAGGTAACTGAAGCTCTCGCTCGTGCAGGCCTTGAGTCTTCCAATCTTATTGTTGGTATTGATTTCACCAAGAGCAATGAGTGGACAGGTTAAGTCATGCAATGTTTTAAACTGAAGTTGGTTTTAATTAAGGGTGTTGTATTGAAATATCCCGTTCTTGGTCTTCTAGGGAAAATATCATTTAACAGAAGAAGCTTGCATCACATTGGGACCGAACAAAATCCCTATGAACAAGCAATATCCATCATTGGCAAAACCTTGGCCGCGTTTGATGAGGATAATTTGATTCCTTGTTTTGGATTTGGAGATGGTATCTTTCTTAAAGTTCATACAATCTATTTTAACAGAGTTTTCTTATCAGTTTCTATTTAAGTTGAGAGATGATAAAAGGTGTTTCTGTGATGTCTTGGCAGCATCAACGCACGATCAAGATGTCTTCAGTTTTTATCCAGATGAAAGGTTTTGTAATGGATTTGAAGAAGTGTTGAGTCGGTATAGGGAAATTGTTCCTCACCTTCGACTTGCCGGTTAGATTTCTTCTACTCTCTTTTTATTGTTATTATGGATAAAGATATCTAGTATTAAAGCTGTTTATACTTGTGATTATTATCAGGTCCTACTTCATTTGCACCAGTAATTGAAATGGCCATGACTATTGTTGAGCAGAGTGGTGGCCAGTACCATGTTTTGGTGATAATTGCAGATGGCCAGGTATTATAATCCTGGATTGAGAATGTTATTGTTTTTCTTTTCTTTTGATGGGAGGATCTATATTTACTGATTAGCACCAAACAGAGTGAGAACCCCTTCCTCAAAAGTCAGCTATTGAGAAATTGAGCCGACAATTCAATTTGAGACAGGGTCTCCACCTGTTGGTGCTTCAATCCATGTTTTTCTTTTTCGTTTTTCTCTGATTATTCATCAACTATTATCGTTCTTATTATTCTAAACTGTGAGCTAACCCACAATGATTTTTGCCTCAGGTAACAAGAAGTATTGATACTGAACATGGCAAGTTAAGTCCACAGGAGCAAAAGACTGTGGATGCCATCGTTGAGGCTAGGTGATTATGTCATTTCTGCCTGAGTTTTTATTTATTCAAATTTAAATATCTATTGTCTTATATGCCTAAAATGTCACAGCAAATTTCCCCTTTCAATCATATTGGTTGGAGTTGGAGATGGGCCATGGGACATGATGAAGGAGTTTGATGATAATATCCCGGCCCGGGCTTTTGATAACTTTCAGGTAAGTGATTGTGGCCCTAAAAATTGTCTTTGCTAGTTAGGAAAAGTTACTAGTTTTGCAATCTGATCTACTGCCTTCTTTATTCCTATGTAGTTTGTGAACTTCACTGAGATTATGTCAAAGAACATTCCCCCATTGCGAAAAGAGGCAGCATTTGCTCTTGCAGCCTTGATGGAAATTCCCTCGCAGTACAAGGCAGCTATAGAACTTAATCTGCTGGGGTAAGTTTGTGGCTCCTCTCTGTTCCCGTTAGCTTTAAGGTTTATTGGCTTCTCTTTCTGACAATTTTTGTGGTCATATGTTTTCATTGATTCAGTAGTCGGAAAAACAATGCTCCTCAGAGAGTTCCCCTCCCACCACCCGTGTATAGTTCTGCATCTTTGGGCGCTTCAAAACCTTCTCTTCCTGCTAGTTTTGAGCCAAGTGTTCCTCCTTATCGTGACAACATCTCAGCTGGAACCTCTCCTCCTGTCCCAAGCTCCAGTTACGACAATCAGGTACGAAATTCGTCAAATCAAATCGTATTGTCCAAATCTTAGCTTTTTATGGAGCAAATATTTTATGAGATTTCTGTAAGGAATTACGTGAAATCGTGTTTACAGTTTAAGAGTTTTTTTATGTATTACCTTTACACAAAAAGGGATTTAAGGCCCGTGCCCGCCAAGGGCCGACCCTAATTCTCAGTTTTAGTCACATACATCCACATTCTTTTCCTCACCAATCAGTTCAGCAACTGTTGATGATACAAGAAAACTGGGCAATATTTGTGGTAGTCGGTCCAAGGTTGAGTGAAAGTCATTGGACTATGCGTTATTTGTTTTGCAATATAGCTGTTGCTATAACACCTTTATTCTCATTTAGCTATTGTGGAGCTCCTTGGTAGGTTCGAAACGAATATACTCTATGTTTTAGTGGAAAATATAATAGCCTAAAACTTTATTGTTCTCATATTTGGTTTTATTTATTTATTTTTTTTTGGGGGGGGGGGGATTATACTGAATGATCAATTATATCCCGATCAAATTTAGACTCTCTCTCTCTCTCTCTCTCTCTCTAGATGTTTAATATTAGCATATAAATATATTATTATGTTTTCCAAATATTTTAGCAGCGTATTTAAAAAATTAATAAAACATGTGTTCTTTTTGTTTATAAACAACAAATGTAGTTAATTATTACAAATGCTTTATTAATTTTTTTTAAATATGCATTAATAAAATAAACAAATGTATGTATACTAGTTATTATGAATAAAAATTAGTGTTATAGAAGGTGCATTTGAGAAACGCAGGGATAGAACATGGAAAGCAAATTATTATCAAAAACCATGTTATAAGCATGTAGCACCCAACAGAATATCAACAAGTTAGGAATCTAGAATTGAGAAAAGTAGGTCTTGAGCAGTATTGATGAAGAATTAAAGAAAGCTGTGCAGAGAGGCGTGAGTTCTCTGATTACGCATAAGGGTGATATGGGAATATCAGAAATCATTGAGGTAGCAGGCTCCCCCCCCCCCCCCCCCCCCAAAAAAAAATGTTTAACCAAATGAGGGGCGGGGAGTAAAATCCCTCCAACCAAATGGCCTGTTATAGATTCCATCTAGTCAAACTAGTGTGCCAGAATAATATTTTGTATTTTGTTTGAATAATTATTTTCGCATCATCCCAGCCCGTTCCTTTTGTATTGCGTGTTGGTTTTATATTTGTTATGATATGAATAAATCTGTAATTGCCGTTGCTGTGGATTTTCAATAATGTTGGAAATGTGGTATTTGGTGGGGTATTATATTATTAGTCAAGGGCTTTACAACTAACACATTGAACTGGTCTTGTACAGCTTTGTCCCATATGTCTGAGCAACTCAAAGGACATGGCCTTTGGATGCGGTCATCAGGTAAACACAGTTATCAATTTTTTCTTCTCGTCCTCGAGAATTAATATAATCCGATGAAGAGAATGCCGTTTTGACACCTAATGTTTTGTGTCTTGTTTGGCAGACATGTTGTGAATGTGGACAAGATCTTCAGACGTGCCCCATCTGCAGGAGCCCTATCACTACCCGAATAAAGCTTTACTAGAGCAGGATCTATGCCTTAGGAATTATCGTGTTGCCCAACATTCTTTGTATTCTTTTTAGATGTTCATTTTTTTATTATTTGATTTGGTTGTCTACTCATTTGAATATTAGTGCTTAGGGATTAGAAGTGGAAGCTACAAACTTGTACAGCAGCATATTTTAGTGTTTGATTTTATTGTATTCAACGAAGGGAATGACAATTTGATAGGATAGAACACTGAAATTTTGAAGCCACAGTGGTAACAGTAATAATTGCACCCTTGGGATGATCTGGTCGAGCATGAAACAGTAAGACGGAAGAAATGAGCTGGTCTCTCTGACGTGCATCATAGTATCACAGACGTTTGTGGTTAACAGCTTATTGATTATGTGGCATGTGGAAGGTCTATGACCCTTATGTTTTGATGGGGTCCCTTCCACTGCTCACCACCCCAACGTGTATACCAGAAGGGAGATGAACTGCCCATTCAAAAGAATAACAGCAAGGTTTAAAAAACTGGATTGGATAACCGCCTAAGGGACTGGTTCATGGGAGATGAACTGCAACATGTATACCAAAAGGGAGATGAACTGCCCATTCAAACGAATAACAGCAAGGTTCAAAAAATCGGATTGGATAACCGCCTAAGCCACTGGTTCAAGGGTTGATGGTCGGATTGGGGGTCAAATCTGGTATATTATAATAAAATTTTATTGATAACAAGAAAATATAATAACATTAATTTTTATTAATATCAAAATATAAATATAGATAAGTTTGCATGATTTATTAAACATGAATATTTTAATGTTTCTAATCTCTAGAGGAAATAAAAGAAAATGACTGCAAATGAAAATAAATATTCTTCTACAATCCACATACCAAAATACAAATACTAAGAGCATCAACAATTTAATATTAAACATATGCAAGAAAAATAGCATTTAGAATAATCAACATAACTATATTATAGTTTCCTAATGTTGTTTCTAAAATTAAGTGGAGTAAACGTTAACAATTAATGGAATCATAACAAAATAAAAAAGTACAAATATTTTCTTCTTCTGAAAAAAAAAGCTACCCAGTTCAATTCAACCTTCCTTTTTTTGACCGGGTCACCCCGGTTTTTGCCGGTCCAACCATCTCACTCCGGGTTGGCCCCTTGTCCGGTTCCCCTCTTCAACCCAACTTGGACACGAGGCCGGTTTTCCAGTTGAACCTCCCGGTTTTATCCCCTTTTTTGAACAATGACTGAGAGGGCCTTGTCACAATTAAAAAAGAAAAAAACTAACAGAGCCTGGGTGGAGCAACTTCCATGCCATCTTCATAAACTGTGACTTTGTTTCTCTCCATTAATTTTTTCCCTATTGTGCCTTTAATTTGATCATTTAGTGTATGCCTGGAGTAGGGAGGAGATTTATGCTTACCTGCTTTTATCCACTATAAAAAAACTCGTGTTGGGATTTAAGTGGGAAATTGATTGTACTAAGCAGAAGTACATAAACTTAAGTATTCTCTTAAATATAATTCATTTGTGGTTGAGTAGTTGAATTGATCAATTGAATGGGAAAAATTAATATTTTTTTTTTCTTAAAAAGATTACAGTAAAAATGTCATTGACCGTGGTAAACTAACTATGCTCAAATTAATAACTATTAAGTAAATGAGATAGTTACTATAAATTAAAAAAGAAAGTATATATAAAATTATAGATGAATTTCAACATGTGGAGTCAAAGCCGTCATATCTAAAAGGAGAATGACAAATAAATACTTATGAATTTTAAAATCCCATAAAGGAGATTTTAGCAATTTGAGAAATGATGTTCACTAGTTGAGTAACATTAGTAACAATTGCAAATCATCTATCTATCTAAGATTTTGAAATATAGAATGTAATATTTTTCTTTATTTTATTTTTTTAAAACAAAGGATACATAATTTATCAGCATCGTTTTGGTTTTTTGGGGTCACAGGCTCGATCATTGGGCTCAAGGAAAGTTTGTGTGAACAATCATAAGCCCAACAAACCATTGGAAGTTTCGAACGGAAAAACCATCAGAATCCAACGATCCAAGGGTTTTTACTCCATTAATTAATTAATGTCACTTCAAGCAGAGAGCTAGGACTCCATTATCGCTCCACGACCATGAAGCTCCTTCGCTCCATCATCAGTACTCCACCTCTTCTCTCTTCATTTCTATACAAGCGTGACAAGAAGAAGATCAGCTTCACGTTACGGATTCGGCGATATTCTTATCTGAATTTGTGCCCATCTTGTTTTTTCAGGCCACCAAAGATCACTGGTACGGGCCGTTGGACGCCGATACTTCGCTGCTTCCACTGAAGAATACGTTAAGAGGAATTATGCGAACAATGTCTCCGAGTATAATACTGTTGTGGGCTCTATTACAGCTCAAAGGAGGTCCTCTCTTTTTATCTTTCAGAGTTTCAGTTGATCAAAGCTTTCACATTTCCCATTTCCACATCTGCTTCATCGTGTTTTTAATTCTTCAATAGGAATTTCTTGTTGAGGGATGTGTATGATGATATGATGCTTGATGGAGTGCAGCCTACTCGGGACACTTTCCATTCGTTCATTGTTGGAACTATGAAAGGCTCTCGATTGCAAGACGCTTTCTTCTTCAGGGAGCAAATGAAGGTCATGGGTTTGACCCCTGATGTATGTAACTGAAATTTATCTATGCCTCGTGGTCATTCTTCACGTGTTTGTTTGCGTTATTATTTTGTTGCCGCTATCGAATTGGCTTTAAATGATGTAATCAGTAGCCTTTCTCGGGGCCAACTCCTAAACATTCAAAATGTTTGCTAAAAAACTGTCTACTTAGTTGCCTTTTGTTCACGATAGGAAGGAGCCAATTTGGTTGCCTGAAGTTTACTCATAATTTTCTTGATTTGTGAACGACATGAGTGATTTAAACTGGATATTTTGATACTCCTATAACTTTTGCATCATGCCTGCAAAGGATGTCTAACAACCTTCCACTGTAAACTTAAATATTTTGGCTAACTCTGCCCTCCCCCAGTTAAAGTAGCTTGTATATGATGCAAATGTATGGCTTAAAGGTTTTTCTTTTTTATTAAGTTTATGTATTTTGAATGATAATTTAGCTACGCATGCTTTGTTATTCTTTATACTTTCATGCTTGCATGGACTGGAAGATAATTTGATTGTTTTTGTATGGCAACTTCAGTAAAAACGAATGTGACTTGAGTTGAGAGCAAAACCACTTTTGGTAAAGCCAAGGGTGGGGATTTGTGAATTAAATTGTAACAAAAATGCCATCATTTTTTTCATGGTTGCACTGCATCGTCAATAAGCTTTTCTACTTCCATATGAAGTTAGTCTATTCCTTTTTGTGAGCTGAGCAATATAATTGTTCTAATGTTTTCTCATAAATCATATACTCTCTCGTTCCTATAAATAAGAGTCCAAAATTTGAATGGGTTTGTCCCATTTTATAAGAGTTTGGATAGGTTTGTCAAAGCATTTAATGAATTTTTCCCACTTTACACATCATTATTCTCTATATTCACATTCTCTTTCATACTCATTTATATTATTTTTATCATATTTGTCTCTCTTATATACCCCATCATAAATAAGGGCAAACTTGAGAAAACAAAATTATTTCAGAAATATTTATCATTTTCAACCACTTTCTTAATCTACGTAACTTTGGTTATTGAGCTCTTATATATAGGGACGGAGGGAGTAGTTCCTACCAAGTGTATGCCATGTGCCCAGCAAAACTAGTTGCCTGTTAATCACATAATTTGACTTTTGCAGTCTCAAAATTCTATATCTATGACATGTGAAATCGATGTCGCAGGTTACTTTATACAACTTTCTCATTTCAACTTGTGGGAAATGCAAGAACTCTGATAAGGCTATACAGGTATGAGGAACCATCAACTTGTTGACACGCTATTTTAGAATTCTTCAGTACAAGAAGTTATTATTAGTCTATCTCTTGACAGGTAATAATTTTTCTTTTTTTATCCCTTACAAATGAAGATTTTGGAGGAGATGAAGCACATGGAAGTAAAGCCCAATCTGCAAACCTACATCTGCTTGCTACATGCTTGTGCAGCTGATGGCCGATTAGATCGAGTGTATGTTTAGGCTATTTCTGTTACAACCTAGTAATTCATCTACTAAAAGTTACCTATCAAACAACCCCCCCCCCCACCAAAAAAAAAAAAAAAACAAAAGAAGGAAAAACTATTTTCCAATTGCTCGTTGATGTTACTCTGGAAAGCCTAACAAACATAGCCTGGCAGCCTTCAATGTATATTCTTCTTTTGGAATTCCCAGGGGCATTAACAAAGTTTCTCCTTGAATGTAATTATTTTTTCAAAACAGTGTACGATGTAAATTCTTATTGATCCAGGTATGCAATTGTCCGTGATATGACTGCAGCCGGTCTTGGATTAAACAAGTTTTGCTATGCTGGGCTTATAGTTGCACACAAAAATAAGATACCTTTGACAGATGATTTTGCCACAAAAGTAATGCGAATATTTCCTGCTTTTTGCCATGTATTGATGTTCAAGTTCTTTAGAAATTCTTAAACTTATGATTATAATTGCATGAAAAAGGTGGTTGAGTTTGTGGAGCGATCAAAGATGTGGTCTTCAGTTGAAAGTGACAGTGCCAATGCTGAGAATGTTATGATGGGCGTTTCAGATGAGGAGTTATACAACTTGCCAACAGCAGAATATGTTCATAGACGTGGTGGATTTCTGGCCAGACAATTCACTGCATATCATACCGCATTACATGCTTCTGCCGATCTAAAAAATGTTGAGGTATTTGGCATTATGTGTTGTGTTAATTTTATCTAACTAATATATTGTTATTGCTCTATCCTCTTGCTCCCATTGTCATAATTATGTTTGTGACATAAGTTAAAGTATCAAACGACATGAAATCAGGGTAACTAGCGGCAAACAAAATCAGGGTAATGATACTGTTGTTAGTTTGTTACACTAAAAAATGCGCATAAGTACCATCCTATTAGAGGAAAACAGTTTGTTCGTTGTTCTTTTTGGCATGCATGTGTTGGACACAGACTGAGTTAAGAAAAGAGAGGCAGCTGAATTAGGGATTCCCATCGGTGGCATGCTTAATAGTTAATACTATGAAGTATGATTTAAATGGGCACACGACCTATCACTGGTATAGTGGTACCCACTCCATAATGAGCAGATAACCCATCGATGAATTGACCATTATTTTAGTAGACTTAAAAATCAAGACCTACTGTGCCTTTGATAATTGAACGAAATTGCTTCATCTGGTTCACTTTGTTCTTTCTATATGCCTGTTCCTTCATGACTTGATTTTCTTTTACATTCAGACATATTTCTTAAAAAGAATTATATATTTCTTTATTTCAAAATCTTATTTTTGAATAATTTTGATTGTTCATATTTGATTGTGGCAGCTGACAGATACTCTTTTCGAGATGCTGAAAAAGGAAGGGATTACTCCTGATACCTATATGGTCATGCAAATAATTAGGTGAGTATTTCTCTATGATTAAATACTAATTTTGGAATTCTTACTGTTTAAACTTGATACGTCCAGAATACCTTAGTTTGACTCTGTATTTGTTTTTCGTTTAAGTAAAGCAGTGCCTATGTTTGTTTTTATGTGCTAATCATTTGAACCACTTGAGAATTGATTGATTTATTGATTTCCTCCTTCTAGTCTTTTGGTGTATGCCATGGTCCAAAATTTTAGTGCCGTTAACTTGCTCTGGAGCCAATTTTAATAATGGGGCTAGAGCCTATATTAATCATAGGGCAAGCCTTTCACCTTGCTGTTCTTTTATTCTCGTGCTATATGTTTGCCAATTCTACCATTAAATAATCCAGTTTATCTCTGATCACCGATTTTATACAGGTGCTATTTAAATGCAGGAGACCTTGATCGCGGTCTTCAAACATTTGAAGACTACACGAAATCAGGAAAGCCTGTTGCTGCTGAACTTTATGTGGTGAGTTTGACGATGTCAGTGTGGTATTTATCTTGTTCTTTGGTACCTTTTGGTTGATTCAAATGGTTGAATTTGACCTTGGACATACCAAGGGACAGTATTGTTTTTCATGAACTCTGATACATCATCTTATACTGTCGTTGATCCTCAAGAGTATAAATATATAGGGTCTTCTCTACGCAGTTAGTCTCTTTTGCAGCAGCTGCTGTTTTCCCTTGTTATTCCATGCGCTCCTAGTCCTACTAGGCAGAGGGTGGGAGCATCACCCTTGGGTTTAGAGAACTTGATGTTAAGCATATTATCCACTATATAGTGCATATTAGCACATGCTGTTAGTTGTGTTAGATCAATGCCCTCCCTTTTTGTTATGATACGTTAAAAAAGAACATTGAGTGATACAAACCATCATTGGCGCAGACACTTGCAGAAGGTGCAATGATTGGCCACACTCCAAAGGGAATGCAAATTGCTCAAGATACGCTGGTATGTTGCTCTAACTTCAGTCATTCTAATGCGCAAATTATTTAGACTATTAGCTTATTTTTAATCTCTAATATGTAGGTAAATATGACTTCAAGGAACTTTTTCTTGAATAATAAGATGGGAAGTGATCTCCTGCTTGTAGCTGCTGGTGAAAAGGTGCTCATACTCTTTTTGTTTTGTGCTTTGGAGGAAGTATATTATATTTGCTGCACATCGTTTAAATGAGTATTCGGGTGATTTTTCTTGAATTGTAGACTGGGGGATATACTACTGCTAACTACATATGGGACCTGATGCAAGCTCGTAGAATAGTACCTTCATTACCTGCCGTGGAAGCTTATCACCGGGGTTTAAAAGTAAGCTTGTGGCCTCTATCGATTCAATTTTCTGTGTGCTTTCGATATTTCTTGATAGTTTGTGAATTCATATTTGTTCTTGCTTATGTCAAATTGCATAATTCGATCTCCGTGCCATCTTACATGTAAACTGAATCCCTAGCTTTTGTTTGGAATTGCAGGAACGTGAGATTCCTGAAGACGACCCTAGACTTCTATTGGTGTCTAAAACTTTGGATAACCTTCGCGCAAGATTTGGTCCCAGGACATCGCAAAGTTGATTGATTTATACTCTTCCTTTATTGTAATGAGTTGTGCTAGATGTCTCTGGACTTGGTGGTATTTGACGAGGGAATCCAGAAATGGCAAATATGATTCATCAAGTCGATGCTTGAGTTAGTGTGGGGCTTGGACGGGTTGTTCCTATGTTGTGATGTTGACTTTCTAATGAATGCAGGCACTCTTAGTATTCATTTAGCGAATGTTGAGTTCTTCCTCCTAATATTATCAGGAGATTATTTCTTGACATGTAATAACTTTGTTTCATCATTTGAACAGTTGAGACTAGGTAGCGTGAGTTTTGTATTTTATATTCAATTTGATTTCAATTTTTTTTGCTGGCGGTATGTATATCCATTGATGGTATATGAGAGGCAACTGTTGTGACGGAATAGATGTTGTAATTGGGATCTAGGTGCACAAATTGTTAAGTGTGTAGATTAAATAAAAGTTAGATCTCCAATAGTTGGAATCAATTTAAGTACTCATCGGAAAGATGAGTATGGGGTATTACTCTTCTGTCAACTGTCCAGATCTAATATGAATGGTTTTGATCTAATATTTTAAAGTTTAAGATTTTTAAATGAAAATTATTTTCGTTGATGGTAGAAATCCTAAAATAAAGATAACCCTCTGTTTAAAAATATAGCGTCCATTTAAAAATCATAATAAATTAAACATAATCTCTTAATTATCATTTTGTCAAAAAATATAGCTTCTATTTAAAATTCATAAATTTTAAAATATTATATCTGAACCATACAAATTAGATATGGAAGGTTGAGAGTGGAGGAGCTCTCTTTACTCATCTTTTTGACAAACACAGAAACTAATTTCCCAATAGTTCCGTAGATTACTTGAGAGTTCCTCGGTCCTTCTAGTGTAGAGTGTAGACAGTTAAATATGTAAAGTTCATTTATAATTTCGTGAGGTTTACTTGTAATTTTAAGTAATAAATATGATTGAATATTATGTTTTTCTATTGCTAAAACACTGCTGTTATGTAACGACAATATACAATACATGCGCTGGAATCAATTCTAAAATTCTAATTTTTTTTTTTTTATCGGCCATAGATTTTAGGTTGAGTGAGGTTTTGCCAGGGTAGGCTTCTAAGGAGCTTTTAGTTACAGAGGTATGGGCTTGTTGCAACGAAAGTGTGAAGGTTAAGCCTGAATTTATATAAATACTTTTTTTTTTGCTTGAACTTGAGCCTTTAAAAATCCTGATAAGGCTTGAAGCATGTTTAAAAGCCTACTTAGAATGTAGACTTTTAAATATACTAAATAACTTATACATCTTATTTTATATATTACCCTTGAAGCCTATTTAAAAAGCCTATATATGTGCAATAAAGACTTATTGCCATAAAACAAGATATTTTTCTCTTAGTTTTACCGTGGAACTATGATAAATTATTTGTATTGGGATAATATATTATTTAGGCACAAGTGATATAAACTTCCAACTGGTTAACATTATAATGTTTAAAATATCATACATATTAGAAAAGAATAAATGAGATAGCACTGTATTTTAATTGACTAAAAGGAAGAAATCAAAAAGAAGTGAACGACTACTAATGAATGAAAGAATTGAGCTCTGTGAATTAACGATAAGATGTGAAGCTTAGAATTAAAATTCATTTGGTAATGTTATAATTTATATAATTTATTTAATATTATACAAAAAAATATAAATTAAGTAGAACTAAATAGGCCAGACATGTAGGCTTGTAGGTTAGGCCTTAAGAAAAAAGGCCTGGTCTGTTTACCTAAATAAACCTATCACTAGGCCTAAATATGAGCCTGACCTATTTACTAAATACTCATGTAAGCTAGGCCGTATGCCTCTTTTAAAGGCTTTGCCTATTCCCATCCCTACTCCAGTCAATCATTTTAAATTATTTATATTTTTTTTTTTTCAAAACTAATTTATTTTATTATAATCTAATCATATATAACATAAATTAAAATTTATTGGCCTATTATGCTTCATAAAAGTCTGTTTGGTTGGTTGGGGGTTTTGAATGGGAGACAAGGGAACGTGAGAGTTATAAGATAAAAAAATTCGTTTGGACTTTGGATGGGTAAAATGGAGGGGAAGTGAGGAGTTTTCCCTTGCTCTCCCTTTCCTCCCTCCCTCCAGGGGGAGAGAAAATTTCTGTCCTCTCTGGAATAAATTACCCACGTCATATTTACAATATTCCAAACATACCCTCATCACTCAAAACCCCGATTTCATCTTGCAGACCCTCATTTGCCCGTCGCCGCCCATCTTCACTCTTCAGAGCTCTGCCGCTTGTGCTTCGCGTGGCCACTTGTTCCGTCGCCGCCGCTATATTCAGGTGAGGAGAAGGTTTATGAGTATATCTTGGCCTTGGAGAAGGTCGCTCTTCTTTTTTTTGGTCCTTGTTTTGAACTTTCAGGAAATTGATTCGTATCTTTTGATTCATTATTCTCTTGGTGGGTTTGTGCATATTGCTGTGTTTGTATGATCTGATTGTAATTCACTTTTCTCCCAACCCTAGCAGATTACAATTCATTATTCGTCTTTATAATGAAAAAACGAAAATCGAAGGATGCTTCCAGTTCTGAAACTCTTGGACAACATCTCCAGCCCCATGACGACACTCTTCAGCACCATGCCTCCCCAATTTATAACGAAGTAGAGGTTGCTTCGAGTTCCCAACTGAAGAAGAAGAAGAAGAAGAGGAAGAAGAAAGTTTTGGAGGGTAACCCTGAGATTGCCCAGGAGGAAGAGGAGAGTCATGTTATGAAGGAAACCTGTTCTCATTCTAGTGGTGAGAAAACGGATTCCAGAAAAATCAAAATGAAGAAACGGTTGTTGAAGGAAGCAGAGAAGGCCGATAAACGTGGCGTTTGCTATTTGAGTCGGATTCCGCCGCATATGGACCATCTAAAGCTTCGGCGTATTCTCTCGCAATGTGGTGATATTCGAAGGATTTATCTTGCTCCTGAAGGTGACATCCTCTTGTTCATCATTCATGCTTAGTTGCATCTCTTTTAACTCTTTGCCACAACGTGGATTGTGACTAACTACAGACTCTTCTGAATTTGTTAATAGGAGAATCTGCTTCTCGAGCACCTCCAAAGTCGTCTCGTAGATCTCGAGACATAGTATTTTCAGAAGGGTATCCTTTTACTATTTAATTGACTGTTAAAATTTGATTACTCTACTGCCAAATGATCATTTGCTTTGCCTGCAATTATTTAGATGGGTTGAATTCTCCGATAAAAGAGTAGCTAAGAAAGTTGCTAATATGTTAAATGGTGAACAGATAGGTACGTATTCTTATCAACTCTAAGCTGAATATTGGTTTGTTAGTAAACAATAACTTGCAGAGTCAATGGTGTACTACATAATATAGTTGTTATTAGTGGTAATGCCTGGATTTTTCATCATGTTGGTAACTGTCTGTACTATTTATCCAGGGGGGAAGAAGAGGTCAGCATTCTACTATGACCTTTGGAATATCAAATACTTGAGTAAATTCAAATGGGACGATCTGACTGAAGAACTTGGTAGAGTTTTTATTATCTGTATAATGTTTTTAATAGTGGAGCTGAAGCATCTGAGCTTACAGCAGGGTCCTGATTTTTTATTACAGCCTTCAAGAAAGCCACTCGGGAGCAAAAACTAGCTGTAGAACTTTCTGCTGCCAAAAGAGAGAGGGATTTTTATCTTTCTAAGGTTGATCAGTCACGTGCTTTGAGTTCTATAGAGAAACGACTGAAGAAGGTATGCTATATTTGGGTGGTCCTACTATGTCTTCTCCCTTTATTATAATTATGTTTACAGGGGCACAAATCTAATAATGACAGATGGTAAATTAATTGAATCTAAATTATTTTGGTCTTTAAGCAGCTAATGGAATGAAACTAAATTAAATAAATTACATTCACTTTCGAATTTGCTTCAAATTCTTGGATGGTTTCCTTTACCATGTTTAATCCCCCTCTGCTGCTTTCAAAATTTGGCTAAACTCTTAAGATTTGTAGAGAAAGGCCAATTTTGAATCGTGATTGGAGTTATTTTGCTGTGAGAATAGCTGTCTCATTTGTTGTTGGTAACGTTTTTTTCACTCTGCATATGCCTTTTTATGCTGACTTCTATAACTTGCTTCACTAATGGTAAATTGGTGATCAGAAACTTTGTTCAGTGATGCTTTGTTTCTGTAGTTTTAGCGCAGATTATATGTTTTGAAGAATTATTAAGCGACAATTTCTTTCTGCTTTCACAGAAGCAGAAACTTGAAGATGCGGAAAAAATTTCAAAAGTGATCCGCCATTTCCCTCAGAAAAAACCAATATCTACTAGTGCTGAGGGGAATAAACCCAGACTCTCTGATGATATATTGGATGCGGTGAGTTTTATTGTTGGCTATAGCTCTTGGTATTATCTTGTGAATTTGCAAGAGTGCTAGAGCATCATGCATGGTTTCCGTGGGTTTTTAAATTGAGCCTTTTCCACTATGCTTTTTGCAGGTATTCGGTGGTTTGTAACGCATGTTTTGAAATCGGCAGCCAAATTTGTTGAATTCTAGGACAGCATATGCATCACTTCTCCACTGGGTGATTGTGTTAGGCTTGTTTATAATGTATTTTTATGATTCAGTAGCGATTCGTCCAACACAATTTTCTTTTCGTCCGGCTGAGATTTTTTTCTTTTTAGGAAAAGTCAATTTTATAGCCTTGTGAATGATGTACCAGATTACATTGTCTAATTAATCAAGATTCAGTTTGCTATGATGGTTCATCTATACTCTGCTTTTTTGTTGCCTGAATCTATACTCCGCTGAAACGATCCAATTGTGACTTGCATAGCGAGTGTGTATGGTTTGATAAAATAAAGCATACAATTCGTTTGCAAAAATGATGTAGAACAATGACTTGATAATGAACATTATAATGAAATGAGCGGTAAATGGTGTCATTGTTGAATGAATTTAGTGAAAATTCATCTTGAAGTCCCTCATCTTTTAACTCATTTATGACTTAGTCCCCCAACTATGATTTGGCGTTATTCAGTCCTTCAACTTTTGACTCGCTTGTAACTCAGTCTCATCTTTTCACTTTTTTAAATTATTATCCTTTTCATCCATGAATCAGTCCAACATGGCATAGCACATATGAAAGCTCTTCCACATCAGCACCGCCTAGCTTTTTTAAAAAAAAAATAAAAATCATTTAACGTTTATTATTATTCTGATATGAGATTCTTGATATCTAATGAATGTTCATTTGTGCTTATTCTGAGCACAATGTCGGTACCTCTTCTTCTGGTCAATTTTTCTTCTAACTGGCGTTGAATTATGTGAATAATTAAGACTAGATTTGGTGATTAATAGAGTGCGGAATTTATCTACCTTTCCAATTTTCTGATTCTTCCATTTTCCTTTGTAAAAGAAACTTGGAGGAGACGAAAGGCCAACAAGTTTCCAGAGCGTGGCTCTAGTGATTGGCATTGCCGGCATAGTTGGTGGTTTAGCCTAGATCTTACCTCCTCATAGACACACTCACTGGACCATGGAAGGTGTATAAAGTCGCTCGCCGTCCCCGACCCAACTGGAACGCCGATCATCCCTTAAAATATATTCAGTGCGATACATCAATTTCCAACAATACCGAAGTCAAGCTCTCTTGATTAAACTTTCTTCTTTCATTTAATTTTTATTTTTTTAAAAAAAAAGCTAGGTGGTGCTGATTTGGAAGAACTTTTATATGTGTTATGCCGTGGTAGATTGATTCATGGATGAAAATGATAATAATTTAAAAAAGTGAAGATGGGGGATCGAATCAAAAGCAAGTTAAAAGTTGAAGGACTGAGTTGCGCCGAGTCATAGATGGGGGACTGAGTCATAAGTAAGTTAAAAAATGAGGGACTTCAAAATTAATTTTCCCATGAATTTATTATATTTTTTTCATTTCGTTTTTGGGAACACCGGGTGGCACTGTCCATAAAAAGAAACAAAAGGATCACAATTCAGGAGTGTTATATCCGTAGTATAAATTATAACCAAATTAATCTCAATAACCATTAGGAGGCTAAATTGTTTTGTCTACAAGGCATTGAAAATTCATTGCCGATAGTTTGACGGATTGACAAAAGTACGCCACGCAAATTCAAAGTTGGTGCCTATAGGGAGTTGTACATCTTAGTACACAGAAATCAAGTATGAATCTTCTCAATTGTTTTTAAGTTCAACCATTTACGTCATAACGATGACAAATCAGATATAAATGACAGACTTATATTCTACCAATGTTATGTAGTGATGGAAATAGATCAATCGGTTGCTCATTGGGTATATTTTGCACCATTTCCCTTATTGCTTGAGAGGAGTCAATTAGTGTAGAGTTTCAATGCAGAATCAAATGATTGTTACAACCTAGCACTTCAAAATCGTATACCACTCTAGTTCAACTACTACAATTTTTTTGTTTCAAAATATAAGTCCATTTTGGGATCAATTAATGCTACTATGACTATTTTACCCTTATGTTGGAAACAGGGAAGATGAGAGAGAAGGGTTATAATGCATAAAATATTATTTTAACACCTATTATTAAATAAGGGCAAAGTTGTTAAAATAGGATATATTTAATGCTATAACTTCCACTCCTTGGTATGTGAGAAGTAGTTAGGGTGAACTTATAATAAAGAACAGAGTGGTATAAGCGTATGAAACATAAACCAGCTTCCATAGTTTGGTTAAAAAATGTATGACGAAGAACCCTTTATTTGATGTAACTACTTGAGCCGGATGAAAGAATACTTTCTCGTCCAATTTTGAAAGGGAGAGATCCTATTGGATCAGATCCAAATTTTTCATTTGCTAGGCCTGTCGTTAAAAAAACCAACTTTTTTGTGATTACGAGGTTCATTCAAACATAAAATCCAATCTTGGAAATACAGCATTCCACTTTTTTTTTTTTTACTATCCAAGGTTTCTGATACATTTCTAAATCAAATATGTCCCATAAACGCTATAGATTAGAGCTATACAAACATCTTTAGTGCTACCTGGTATTTACAATGCCATTATAGGTGTACTCAGCAGTGACATTACAGTTCGGGCGAAAGGATCAAATGCAGAAGCCGGTTTCCTCAAAATCAGTTGCAACACCCACTGCTCTGGCTAACCGTTCCATCTCTAGCCCCTGATTGCCCCTGCGGACGTCCATAGCCGAGCTTTATGCCAAACGACTGCAATAAAAAAAATCATGGCCAATTTCCATTATGCATGAATCAAGACCGCATAAAATTACTTTTTTTTAATACAGCATTTCGTTTCAAGGAATTATTACAAGAATACTTCTATCAGATGGTAGAACAAGTATCCAAACTATGCTATTTGGGTTTATGGCACTGATGTTAAATTAATCTGGGACCAATAGTGACCAATCCAAGATGATTAGTCACACTAACTTAAAAAAAGTTTCCACCATCAAACAAACTCTATATATGTTACCTCATTAGATACATCAAATACACCTTCCTGGATGTTCTGAAGAATCTTAGCAGCAGTCTTAATGAAAGCCTGTAAAATATGCTTTAGAATTACTTTTGGAAAATCATGTTATTCCAGAAGCTTTAAGGGCATTAAATCAACTCTTAATTTTGAGTCTGCAAATATGAATCACCTCTTCCACATATTGAGCCGTCCTTGCAGAAGCCTCCAAGAATAAAAGCCCATTTTCCTTCGCAAATTGTTCCCCCTCCTCTTTGCTCACAGCCCTTCTATGAGCCAGATCACACTTGTTCCCTATAAGCATGATTGTCATGTTAGGATTGGCATGCTGCCGGGCATCTTCTAGCCAACTGGCTAAATGATTGAAAGTCTCCCTCCTGATAACAAAAAATCTGATTTTCAGATAAGGGCAGGATTAGGAAATAAAACAACCATAAACCTAGGAATTTGGTATTGAATAGCATTGATCATCATTTTATACAAACATAACAAATGGTGTGTGGGCCTACAGATGCAAAGGGTGAGGGGGTATAATCTAAAACAGTTAAAAGTTCAAATATTAGACTAGCTAAAAGAATCACTGGCCAAGTACAAAGGATGCGGCTTTCAAATAGAAGAAGCAACAATAAGAAAAGAACAAGAAATAATAAAACTTCAATAAGCTGCCAGAAGCATGTGAACTTCAAATGTCTGCAAAATCACAATTACACAGAATTTCACAACAACATTTATTGCAAGTACAGTAAACAAACACCAGAATATTGAAGCATGAATGAAGAAAGGCATGAGATAAAAGCATTTTGGCTATTGATTGTGAGGCCATAATTCTTGACTAGAGGGGACACCAAAGACCTCTGCCCTCCCATCCCTTATACTAGACAATGTAGAAGCACTTAGAAGGGTCATATAGAGTTTGGCATTACACACAAAGATAATGCCTGCATGTCAATTAACATACAGGGATATATAGAGTTTGGCATTACGCACAAAGATAATGCCTGCATGTCAATTAACATACAATACCATCCTTGTAATGTCATAAACTGCATGTCAACTAACATACAATACTGACCTTGTAATGTCATAAACTAGAAGCGCTCCAGCAGCTCCTCTATAGTATGATCTAGTGATTGATCTAAAAGATTCTTGCCCAGCCTACATATAAGTACTTTGCATCAGTAAGCACGCATTATCAAAAATTATAACCTCAAATCTGTTATGGTGAATCTATAATCTAAATCCACAGTTATACATTGTGATAATAAGAACAAAGACAACATTCATCACTATACCAATCGAATGCTACCATGCAAGGCGAACTCTAATTCCACAATCCATCGCCTTAATTGGAAATAAGAGAATCGTTCAGATCAGTATCATATTGCAGAGGTTCCAGTAATGATTTTTATAATCTACTATGCTCAGAGCTCAGCTACTGAAAAGTATGCAGGCAGACATATAAGGCTAAGGCTCTGTGGACCTATAATTCTCAACATGAAAATCTCTCCGCTTAATACAATCAAAGCAAATAAATAATTTTAAAAAAGAATACAAGAACATAAACTCAATTGTGGTTTTTAGCACTGTATGTTTCAAAATAGTGAAAGCACAAAACAAAGTGCTATAATTTTAGCTCCTCAGGTATCAATTTCCAACCAATCCTTAAACAAATTATTTCAAATACTTAAAGAAGCATTGAGAGAGGTTAAAGGATAGCGTAATTAAATTGTGAGAAAACAAGGGTAGAAAGAAATGAAAGCAGAAAGAGAGGTGCAATAAAACGTAGACTTACAGTGTCCCATATCTGAAGCTTAATGGGTCGACCGTCGATGGTGACCATACGAGCACCGAACTCGACACCAATAGTCAGATCATGGACGGGCTGGAACCTTTTGTCAGTGAATTGCAGAAGCAAGCAAGATTTCCCAACACCTAAACCGCAATCAACAATACGCCCAAAATTTCAATAAAATAGAAGGGAAAAAAAAAACATAAACGAAGTGGGATAAAAGCTAGGGTTCCAAAAGGAAAACTGACCTGTGTCTCCAATAATGATATACTTGAAAAGATAGTCGTAAGACATGCCGAGAAAATGAAGCCGTTGCAGATCAAGGATAAAGCGGCACTGAGGAAGAAGCAGTTTGAGCTAATAGGGCAGTGAAATACAAAGCGGCTTCAGAAGCGGAATGAGAAGGAGAACAGAGGAATCGAGAATAGAGAATAGAGAATAGAGAAGAAGAGAAGGAAGAGGAAGAGGAAGAGCAAAAGAAAAAGAAGAGTGATAAACATTAAACAAAGGATCTAAACTTAACGGCCAGAGCGTGACGTATGAATAACGTCTTCGTAACCCAACACTCTACCCATTCCCGTTCTGGATTAGCTTAAGTGTAATCGAAGAAAGATTTTTCATTAGTAGTACATCAAATATACTCTCCTCAAAGTTATACTTTTTGTGCCTTAGAAAAAAGTACATTTCAAGGTAATTTTTATATTTTATCATTAGTTTTCGAAAAAGACACTAGAAAAAAGATAGGTACATATAGTACACAAAAAGATAGTGAAAACATTAGATTTTGATCAAGTATATACATTGCAAGAATAAAAGATCAAGCATATGCAAAAAATTTACTTTTATCATTTAATTAGGAATAGTAATTTCTAGGCCATTGGCACTTGGGCAAACTCGTTAGATAAAGCATGGTTTAGGACGGCCAAGCGCAATTTGTTCAGTGGATGCCCCAAAATGACGTTCAAATAAAATAAGCATGGGACAATTTCACCCAAGCAAGGTTAGTAATGTAGTATGCAAAGATTATAGCCCATTTGATTTTCTTTTTTTGGATGGCTCGATGAAGCACAAAATCACGGGTTCATGACTAGATATTGAATATGCATCATCAGTCTGTGTTCAGCATACATATCTAATAAAAAATTTACTCAAGGTATACATATTTTGGAAATTCGTCTGGATTGCACACTACTTGAGCTAGGGGAAAGGATATGAGAAATAGCAAGTAGTAATAATCCCACAATGAACAATCTCCAGGAATACCCCAGTGTTTGAAGAGAGTGGTAAGAATCGAGCGACTAATAATTTAATGACTAACGCACATGAATATGACCGAGTCATCCGACCAATTTGTGTACTGGCCCCACGATCCCAGGTAGTATTTCAGTGAGAATCAATACTTTTGATATTAATAGCATGCGAATGCGATGAAAATTTAAGCAAAAATGATTCCCACTTGAACCGATCTAATGGATTCATCTGAGGTAAAAACAGTCTGGTTCACAAGTACGACAATAAATATTACGGAACCATTCCACTAGTCAAGTTTCAACCACAGACACAAGTTCCTGTTGACACCAATGCTAGCTACTCTTCCATGGCATCTCCTCCTTCGATCACTTCCACCTTCTCCTTCAAGGGAGTAATCTTTGTTAAGAGAACCTCTGCGCCAGAGAAAACATTTAACGTCTTAGGCACAACATAGATATATCACTACATTCGAATGGGCTAAACTTCACACTACTTAATCACGAAGAGAAGACGTGAAGAGAAGACGTGACGCAGAAAATTCCACACAAAATGCGTAAGATGCTAAATCATGTTAATTTGCTTAGACTCCGAGCAGACTGACAGCAAGAAATAGAGGTGCAAGGTTAACGGGTCTCAAGCGTATTAAATGGAAGTTTGCTACAAACCAGTCTTTTTAGGGAAAGTAAAGCCATTTGGATTAACATATGTCCGAGGATTTGGCAGCAGATGGTTCCTGAGGTAGTCCTTATGTCCCTGTGCAATATTAGAATAAAATCAGCACATCAGCGAAAATCAAATTCCTCCCTTCAAAAGCCAAACCGCAGGGTCTGAATGGCATCAAAACACTAACCTTAGTTATCACACAAACGTCCACATTGCTTCCACTTCCCAAATCGTTAAATATACCAGCACATATTGCCTCAACCACCAGCTGTACCCCTTCATCCCTCTGGCACCACATCAAAATGTTCATGATAAATCAAAAGGCAATCAAATTCCAAGACTCATAATCAAAGCCTAAATCACCACCAACATTTGTACATGTTGATTTTTAACATGCCAGTTTTTAAAAAAACTATCATCTGTCAGAATCAAAATGTTATCAAATGTAAGTGTTAACAGATTTTAAGGTTGTCTGTTTTCATAAAGTTAGCTGCTCATTCAACAGTCCCAAACTTCTGAACCACAGCAAGCATACTTACAGTCAACCCTTCCTTGTATTTAGACTCAAATACAGACATAGCAGCAAGTGAACCTGATCCCATTGTCGCAAAAGGGAGGGTGTCAGTTGAACCATGAGGATATATCTGCGATATATATCACCAAAAGTCACAAGATATAACATTGTATGCATTCAAAACAAGGAAATTCAAGTATAGAGTTTAACTTACAGTATGCAAATGAGGTCCAGTGACATCAACCCCACCAAGTACCAAAGCTGCTTGGACATAACCTTGGTAACTGCACAATTATATAGAAAGTCAACATAAATACTATTAAGGGAGTAAGCTAAATTGCGATGGAAGTTCTGAAACTCAACTTGAAAAGATGTTTCTTCAGAAGTGTCAGAGCAGTAACAACTCTTGATTCTCTACCAGTATGGTAGCGATGTAATTGCAGTTGGGAGCTTACCATGTCTACAAGAAAGAACAAACTTCTCATTATCAAATGGGTAAAATCTTAAACACAGTCCACATTACAGAAGCCATGAAACGAAATAGCATCATGCCGCCAAAAATATATTAATGCAACAAAATAC
The DNA here is from genome assembly GCA_037074515.1 of Mimosa bimucronata. Lineage (NCBI taxonomy): Eukaryota > Viridiplantae > Streptophyta > Magnoliopsida > Fabales > Fabaceae > Mimosa > Mimosa bimucronata. Next base: position 5,828,397 of record CM073437.1, read on the forward strand.
CTGTTACTGCTTCAGTATCAGCAGCAGTGCCTGCTCCACAACAATATATGTTGGGTGCCATGTAGTGAATTTTCTCACAGTTTTTATCAGCAACTATAGGTCCTTCAGTGGCCCTTGTATCTGCTCCAAGAATGACACCATCCTAGCAATCATTAAGAGCTTTAATTATGGACTGCTTTGTGATAAAGAAAGTTGCAACCAAAGTAAATAACTACCATATATTATTTAAGATCCACTTTTATTAGTTTTACTCCATCTGATATAATAACATGAAGATCCTATATTTTAAATGAGAAATTCATAACATTATATCTGCTTATAGAAAGCATAAATCGCAGTTCAACTTTAACATGATAAAAGCTGTTTGAATTTGTAGAAGCACAGCCTTATTATTTTCCATTCACGACGAAGCTAGGCAGGGGAGGAGAAAGGTCACCTCACCATGGGACTAAATAAGAAATTTAACAAGTAAACAGTTTACAGATTACAAGTAGACAGTTAAGTGTGTTTGATTCACATTGGAATTTGAAAACCATTAAAACCACGTTTTTGGTGGCTTCGAACATGAAACCAAACATGCTCTAAATAGCTTCCCCTAATTTACTATTAATATAAATTGAACAACATCATTAATCATCACTTTGCATTTAAGAACCACCTACAAGTTACTATCATCCTACATGGATAGTAGACTACAATTAAATTCTATAGTCTATACCACATGAAAACTCTAAAAATTAACTACAAAATGTATTTTTATGTTTTATCAATGATGAAATTAGCTGAATTATGAGCATATAAGTTATAACAGCACAAAGCTTGATGCCGAAGATTCGAAAAGATAGGACATAGGACAGTTAGAACATACTTTACATATGTCATATACATTAGATAAAATTTTTCACAACATATCATCAATACATTCACAAACTAACCCCCCCCCCCCCCCAAAAAAAAAAAATTGATTTCTATTTCACAACATAATATGAATACTTCCTATCATCATAGAATAGTGCCTTAGTAGGTCGAAATTATGGACTCAATTTCTCACAGTGCAAAGGGCAATAATTTATGTTGAGTTAGATGGGATCAAAATTGGGCTGGAGATCAGCCCCTTCAACAGCTAATAACCAGCATGATGAGAAGCTAGTTACTAATTGCAACCTCAAGGAAATGGCGGTAATATTAATAGTTACCGCTCGTAGCTAATTACCAACATGATAAGATGCTATTATCAGTTGCACTAGCACACTTAAATCCTAATATACACAATAGTAACTGCCTTACAAATTTGAGCATTGAATCCAGCCCGAACCCATTCTTTCACCTCTTTATACTATGTCTAAGCCACATCACTAGCTCAAAAGACAGAGATGCCCACAAAAATGCAAGCAGCTGATTTATCAGAACTTTATCCATTTAATAAATTGTGTTGTACACCATAGGCATAAAAGAAACCCAAATGGCTAGACATCAAACTTTTAAGAAATTTAAATTACATAAGATTCCAAATTAAAAGCATATATTTCACTCTCCACATAAATCATGATTCATGAACAAGTTTCTAAGTTTAATCTTCCATTACATTGCGGCTAGTTTGTGGTTTCTAGGCATGCTAAAGTGGATTCTCAACAGAAACAGCAAGAAACAAATGAGAATTCATCGAAGTTACCGTTACATATAATATGTGGGAACGTATTTCAACATCCGACAACAAACGCCGATTAAGAAAAGCTCAAGTGCTAGATCAGCATTTAGATTTGGAATGTCCCAAAAAAAATCCCTCCTGTGGTTTTCATCATATCACTTCTTTGATAGATAAGTAGCCATTTCCCCCCGTGGGAGAAAGACATTGCTTCCAACGACATAAGACACTACAAAAATTCTACTTAAATTCATGGAGCAAAAGGAATGACCGAAGAAAGAGCCACCCCAAGCTTCAATGAGGTAAAACAATGAATATCAAGCACTAGAAAGCAGAGAGCACTCGGGCAACCATACCTGGAATATCAAACCAACAATGGTAGTTCCTGTCTTAAGAAAAGATTGGGGCATAAGACCCTTCTTTGCAAGCATGTCATTTCTTCTGCAGAGATCAAAACTAAATCCACCTTTGGGAGGAAGATCGACCGTCGACTTAGACATACTTAAAATTCGTACTGACCTACAAACAACATACATACAGTAAGCCCATTAGAAATAACTCCCACAAAATAATGCAAGTCCCTGAAATTTATAGAAATCTACCAAAATACGAAAGCCAAAATCCCTAATTATGATGACCGAGAGTGAAAGTTTCAGCTAAGCATCGCATGAAAAAAAGAAAAAGAAAAAAAAAAGACGTTCCCAGAGAGGAGAAGTTCTACTCTGATAGTAACTATCCTTTTCCTATCCTAAATAAATTTCCTCGGAAATTAAAAGCAGCAGCGTCAAATCAGATCGTGATAGTGGTTCGCATTTGTGGTTAATTGGGGGGAAATCAAATTGTTAAACAGTGAAGAACGGAAGAGTAAAAACCAAGGAGAAGACGGACAAGAACTACAATCTGATAAAGGTACTCACCTCACTGAGTTATAATGAGTCGACTCGACGAGCTTTATTCAGCAAAGCCAGGACGCTCGCTCGGTATGTCGTGGAAAGGAAGAAATCGGAGGGGCGGTAACAGCGTAGGCTCTTATTTTCCATCGCAGTCCCTTTTTTTTTTTGGGCAGATCTGACCTGCACAATCATGGGCCTTAACAGCTGTGTTATTTCTTTTTGGGCCAACAAGCCCAGCTTGTTTCGGATATGAAAGAAACCTAACCATTAGCATTAGGCCGAGCCTGGTTATGATATTGATTGTCATCCATATTACTATATGTTTATATTTTTCTATTATATATGAAAAATAATAATAATAGTACTTCTTTCCCCATTCATAAATATAAGATCCAGTTGATATTTTTTTAGAAAAATTAAGAAAACTAAATGAGCGATTTAACCATAACATATTTTGTGTGTTATTAAATTATATATTAGCTTATTAGTCAAGTCAATTAATAATCAACTTATTTAGTTTTCTTAGGGTTCTCTAAAAAAGTCAACTAAGCCATATATTTAGGAATAGAGGAAGTATGACTTACCTTGAAAATATAAAAAAAAATTCAAGAATCGTGTTCCATTTTTTTTTTTTTTTGAATCACTAAAATAAAGCTAATTGTGAAAATCACTAATAATGGTTTTTTTTTTCTGTGCTGGATGACATTTAAAATTGTATATGAAACTATATAAAGATATTAAATTTATATTCCAGTAGATCTTTCAGCTTCCTATTCTGAGAATGATCTGTTCCTTTAAATTAAAATTTAAAATTTATCCATAAAGACACTCAATCAAGTAACTCATATTTTAGATTTCAACGAGGTTAAATCTAACGAAGTAACTGGCATCTTTCTACGTGACAGACCGGGGTTCAAATTATTGTTGGGAGACATGCACAGATTTAACAAAACTTATATTTTTAAAACATTTATATATATATATACGTGTGTGTGTTAACTGCAAATAGATAACTTAGAAGTGATTTGGAGGTTAAACTGGGAGAGCAAACAATCCCTCAAGTGAAAAATTTTAGGTATTTGGGATCAATTATAAGACAAGATGGTGAGATTGATGACGATGTCACTCGTAGAATTCAGGTTGGGTGGTATAAGTGAAAGAAAGTTACTGGAGTTTTCTGCGATAGAAAAGTACCACATAAGGTAAAAGGAGAGTTTTATCGCACTACTATAAGACCAGCAGTATTATATGGTAGTGAATGTTGGGCTTTGAAAGGTCAACATGAATATAAAATAGGGGTAGCTGAAATAAGGATGTTGAGATGGATGTATGGTCACACAAGAAAGGATAAGATTCGGAATGATCATATACACGAACGAATTGGAGTGGCACCTATCAGTGAGAAAATGGTAGAGAATCGTTTGAGGTGGTTTGGACATATACAAAGAAGGTCATTAGATGCGCTAGTGAGGAGGGTAGATCAAACAGTCTGGAGTCCGATTAAAAGAGGAAAAAGGAGATCGAGGCGTACACTCGATGAAGTTGTAGAGTGAGATCTTTTAATAAATAATATATCTAAAGATTTGATTACCGATAGAGCAGAATAGGGTCGTGCGATCCATGTAGCCGATCCCACTTAATGGGATAAGGCTTGATTGTTATTGTTGTATATATATGTTAACCGGATCCAGCTGTCTAAATATAGTTAGACTGGATCATCAACATTTCTGTTGGAGGAAGAACTTGTGTGAAATTTACACATGGAGCTCACTCCTTATTTTGAATTACAAAGGAACAAGTCAAGAGCTACGAGTTACAGAGCAAAATACTAATATTCACATTGACATTTGAAATTCAACGCAAGCTGGAAAAGTACCAACTTCTCCTTTTCAATAATAGAACTGGAATGCTATTACATGCCATAAATTTCATCCCACATTTCGACTTTTTTTCCTTCGGATCCCTGAAAACATATAAGATCTATTCACATTCTCTAGTGCCTCTCCAAAACATGTGTTTTTCATGAGTTCAACTTTTCAAGGTCCAACAGCAAGCCTTTGGTGAAATCCACGTAAGGAAGAGCAAGTGGGTAGTCATCTGATCCGATCTTCCACCTAGTGTAATGTAATCACATAGCAAGCAACATCAAAAGCGAATTTTATTTTTTATTCCTCGTAGCCTATCATGCACATATTCCACATGATAGGCTGCGTTACTATTTACTACAGTTTGCTTATAAACTAATAAAACAATCATATGGATTCCCAAGTGGGATACAGTGAGTATGGCATGTCATTATTCTAGCGGACGTTGCCTGGTTATATTTTTCTATATCTGATAATTACCTATAATTAAGGACAAGATGATGAAGGAAAAATGCTATCTCCACTTTAGCTATATCAGCCCCTGGACAGAGTCTTGAGCCTCCACCAAATGGGGTAACTTTCTTGCACGTTGAAGTGTCCTATTCCAATGGAGACAAATGTTTGATATGTGACGTTAAGTTCATGGTTGTGTTGGACGTATTAGAATATAAGAGTCCAACGTCAACTAATTAGGAAGAAGATTGAAAGTATATGATGTTAATGGCAAGGAATTACGACATACATTCCATCTGGAAGGATCGAACTTTGAAGGATTTTCATAGAAGAGAGGATCCAAATTCCCAGCAGACAGAATAGGAAGAACCTTCCATCCTTTGGGTATAACAAACTCTGCAAAAAATTGAGGAAATATGAGCAAATTTTTCTGAAGAAAATATAAACTTTCAATTTTTAATACCTTTAAATTTGACATCTCGAATAGCTTTCCTGTGCAAAAATTTGACTACGTTCCCACATCTTGTTGCTTCATTTATAACCTGACGGCAAGAATTTTGTTGATTTTATGTGAGAAATTGTATAATCTTGAGGAGGTAAAAAAAAAAAAAGTTTGCTGTGCGGCAAAGTATCTGTTATTCTCACATCAATGGTGAACTTCATTTGCTTGAAGTCTTCCCAGTTCAATGGTTCTCCTTCTATCTTGCTCTTCTTAATGACATGATGTTCCTCCTGTGGAGTTTTATTATTAAATTTACGGCCGCGAATCAATGATCATCATCATCCGAGTAATGACTCATGATTAAATAAAAAAAGGAAGATTAAAATTGAAGACTAGCTAGATACCTTGAGGCTTTGTAACAATTTAGGCGATTGGCCAAGGAAATAGGCAACCAAGGACAATAGTTTTGCTGTTGTCTCATAACCACCAAACATGAGGTCCAATACAATACTCACCATCTCTTCAACACAAAGGTTTGGCTTTGACACTATCACATTTAACAGGTCCTCTCCTAATTCAGACGACCCCACCATATTATTACCTTTACGCCTTTTCATTATTATCTCTTTCACAATGGACGAGAGTCTTATTCTAGCCTGATAGAATCCCAAAACAGTAAAAGATATATCAGCATCAACATCTTCAGCTGGCTCACCTTTAAATAAACAGTTAAGTTAATCCATGTTTTTTTAGTATTTGTACCTTCACAGCATTGGAATACGTTGTTCCAGGGATATTTAATGGGAATGATACGAAACCTCTCATGTAAGTCTCGAAGTTTTGTAGAATCTGAGAGCCTAAGGGCTCGTCTGGATCAATGTTCAACAGAAGCTTCAGCATAGCACATATTGTAAACTGTTTTACCACAGAAGAAAAATGCAATCTTTCACTTATGCTTCTTTTGTAAAATATATATGTATCAAGTGGGGGCAGATAAAAATCTCACCTTTTTAGCTTCAACATAAAAACCAACTTGTTTACAGTGACGCCATGAATCCACTGTTGAGAGTGCAAGCTTTTCTACAGAGGGAAGGAAAGTGGATTGGGATTTGGCCGCACAGAGAAAGCTAATAGCAGAGCTTCGAAGCTTCCTATGAAGGTCGCCTGTGACAACAATGAGAGACAAGTTTCCAAGGATGTAATGCATAACCTTGGGATAATCTGCTTCGAATAGTTTCCCTTCATTCTGAAGAATGAACATGTTGAGCTCGGAGTCGCAGGAAACGATGGTGGGGGAGCCAAATAGATGGGACTTGAAAAGTTTTCCGTACCTGCATAACAAGGATGATAGCTTAGTGACAATGATAGGCTAACAGCACTTGAGAACAATGGCCTTGAAAGAATATGGTTACCTAGAACAACGTTGTTGTAAGAAGCTTCCTAAGGAGAATGATTCATGGGGTTTGAGGAAGCCAAGAGTTTCACCACAAAATGGTAAGCCCATGCTTCCATGAGGTAAATTCTCTCGGCTGCTCTGTTTTCTCAGATATTTGAGAAGAAAAGCCAAGATCAAGACCAGTCCACAGAGAAAAGTTGAGATAATGGACCAAAATTCAACCATAATGCTTAATAATCACCTCGCTGGAGGTGCAGAAGATTTGGTCTGTGTTGTGGTACAGCAGGATATATTTATATAGATGTGGAAGTAAGTATACCTGGGAACTGTCCTAGATTCTGATTTAATGATTTTTATGTCTGGAATAGCAAAAGCAGACGCTTTGTTGTAACACTCCAAAAAGCATTTAGCAGGCCTTTCCTCTCAATATGGTAGATTATATATTACAATCTCTTTAAAGAAAAGGGTGAATTATCGAATTTGCCCTCGTGCTTCTGTTGAAAGTCCACATTCTCGATCACATCACACGAAGTTCCTGTTGGTAGCTAACAAAAACTAGGTTTTAAAAAATGGTAGCCAAACATTTTTTTCTAATAAATCTAGGTTTGGACTCAAAACCTATGTTTGAAAAAAGGTAAGCCAAACACTTGAAAAAATGTGAAAAAGCCCTTCTGGATTGGAAACCTAGGTTTTGAATAAGTTAGAATTTCTACCTTTTGTACGAAATACGATGTTTAAAAAATGTCATCATTACACATGTCATAATGATCTACCAAAAATACCATTATCATCTCTCTTTCCCAACACATTAAACTTATGTCCTTTTTAGTAATTTACATAGAAAAAGTCATTCTCAAAACAATCATCCAAACACTCTCATTTTATCAAAAAGCCATTTTTTCAGAAAAACTGAAAAAAGCTATTCCCCAGAAGCTATTCTCTAAAAGCTAATCCAAACAGGCTACTATTTTTTTCAGCTTTTACGCGAAGTACGAGGTAGAAATATACCATAATGCCCTTATCATCTCTCTTTCCCAACACATTAAACTTATGTCCTTTTTAGTAATTTATACATAGAAAAAGTCATTATCACAACAATCATCCAAACACTCCCATTTCATCAAAAACCATTTTTTTAGCTTTTTCAGAAAAGTTGAAAAAAACATTTTTTCAGCTTTTTTCTCAGAAGCTAATCCAAACAGGCCCGAAGGTGGGGTGTACATGAAGAAACAAATGGCATAGTTAGAAAGGTGAGGATAAAAAACTAAATGATGACCATAGCATCATTATACTTTTTGTAAGTATATCATTATACTATTAATAAGTAAAAAACTAACTTAGAAAAAAACTTTAAATAAATCAATTTACAAGTGATTTATTTAGTCTTCTCAAGATCTTTTTTACAAAGTCAATTGAATCTCTCGTTAAAGCGGAAGAAAGTAATATTTAAAGGGGTAAAACAGTAAGACTTTTAGTATCTTCTTGCTCAGGAAGAGTAGAGCCGGGAATTCGGGCCGAGCTTTGATTTTGGGGGCAAAAAAGGGAACGGATTTAAACGGGCTAGCCCGTCGGGCCACAGGCTTTGAAGGGCCGGCCCGCGGGCCGCTCGTTTTAGCCCGCCTAAGTTTTTTTTTCAGGAAATAAAAATTGAAAAGGCAATTGTATTATGTTATTATGTATTGGTTTATTTTGTGGTTTGTGAATTAGTTTTTTTAAATGTGTTGTGTCATGTGGACATTGTGTCCTTATGGAACATTCTAATATTCTATGTAGTTGTGATGTATGACTTCTAGATGTGGTGTATAACTTCTAATTCTAGACTTGCTACTTATGGATCGTATTTATGTTTTTTATTTATTCTTGGTCCCTTGTTTTTTGATTGTCTAATATTTGGAGTAATGAACGACTATTTCATGTCACTACTTTTTTTCTGTTCTATTTAATCTCATTTTTTGAATTGTGATGTATCTTTGTTTTTGTTGTCTTTATCTAGTAATTAATTAATTATTTGTGTAACATTGCCAATTTGCTATTGTTAATTAAAAAATCACATGAATTTAGCATGTTCTTCCCTTTTAAGTTTTATATATACCATTTTTGACAAATTATGTCACTTGACTTTGCTGCATAATTTATATTCAATTACCCATCTTTGTTTCTTTAATTTTTTCGCAGTGCAATTTCATTGATAAAAAAAAGTTAAAGCCCTTCACTTTTTTAAAAAAAAAAAGAGTAAAAGCTCGTCAGGTCGGCCCGAGCCCGACCTCTTAAGGGTCGGGCTTCAATAATAGGGTGTATTTTTGTTCTCGGGTTTAAACGGGCTTGGCTCGTTTAAGCCCGGCCCGCCCGAATTTCCAACTCTAAGGAGGAGTGCAGTAGTGGTGACATACAAGATTTGAAAAAACCCCAAAACTAGTACTCCCTCCTGTTCTAAATATAGGACATATTTGAAGAGAGGAGTTTGCTCCTGAATATAAGATCTCTTTCTATTTTTCTCCATATTTTCCCAAATTATGCTTATGGATGAATAATAAACTAATAAGAGAGAGGGTCGGAATAAAGGTAGATAATTAGGGTGATTTAGTAATATAACAAACTTAACTAATATCATTAATCTAATTAGGTAAATATGTTTTATATTTAGGGGAGTAATTATTAACTCTTTTGGTTAAGCAAATCAAAATTACAGAACGAGTCATATTCATGAAGTTAAACTCATCAAAACCTCTTTACAAAAACGCATAGAGAATTATTAGGCTTCTCCTGTGAAACAATATTTTTTAGCTTTATTGTCCCTATCTTAAACCCACTAATTAAACCTCTCTTGAGAGGCCCCATCCATGTCTGTGAAATCATAATTCTCACCCATTTTACGTGCACTCAGTTAGTTTCCGAAAGCCCTAGCTTTAACATGTAACATCCACATTAAAATATGGCGAAATGTCCCCTGAACAAAGAACAAAGGAACACAAGGAGCCAAAAAGGTTGAAACTATGAACCCACGCAGAAGAAAAGTATGATCATAAAGCTTCTTTTGGGATAGGAGGCTTTGATGACTGTCTTGGCAAAATTCAGCCAAACTTTGTTCTATTACTATATAGCTCAGCAACCTGCATAATCATGAACATGCACAAATTCTAAGCTTTGAATCATAATAATGAGTAAAAAGGAAGAGACATGAAGAAGGTACGGCCTCTGAGGAGGCAAGAAAAGAGAATTGGTTCAATCTCTGTCTGGTACTGTTGTGCCTTGCATGTGCACGTGCAATGGAGATGGGACCCTTGATTTGATTGGTTTGAATTCTGAATCACTGGCAAATAGCTGGATATTCATATTATTCCTTTAGTTTTTTTTCCTATTAGTTTGATCCTATTTATATGAAAGAAGTTTCATCAGAGCATCTTATGCGGGGTTTCATGATTGAAATCTGTCAAAATGGGGTTTCATTCCAAGAACTTAGGTTTGAACAGAGTATCAAGACACTTTAGTTAGGTAGGGATATGAAGAGGTTGGTCTTAAGTCATCATATATTGGCATAGTTCAGAGCTTAGCTTGAAACTGTTCTTCAATGTGAATTGACCCACGTGATTACCAGCGTTGAGGAGGTCAGAGACGAAGCTCTAGGTCGTCGGGAATGGCGCCTGGATATGCGGAACGTCATGGCTGGAGTTGCAGGGAAACCGGACGGGTCTTCATGGAGAAGAAGATCCTAAATGTAAAACGACGTGGTCCCCCCATTTAGTGAAACTGTGCGTTTCACTTATTCTGCGCGGGCTGGACTCAATCTTGGGCTGTCGTTTTAGGCTTGTTTCATAAATTTGGGTTTGAACTGTGTTAAAGCTGTTTGTTGGGCATTTAGTTTTTGGGCCTCACATTTTCGGTAATATATAGCCCGTACTCTCTTGTTTTTTGGTTTTAATATTTATAGCTATGTTTTTCAGCAACTTAAGAATTTGAAGCTATATATTAGCCATCAGTAAATATGGGCAATGAACAAGTGGGAGCAAAATTGATACTAGTTTTGGGCACTATTTGCTAGACCAAAGAAAAGGGCTTCGACTCTTTATCTGGGCCTGAGCAATGGGCTTCTATTCGAAGATACCCCTTTTCTGGATCCTACATTTTGGGCTTATATTTGGCCCATTTATTTAATCGATTTATTTCTGGATATTCTTTGTTGGGCTGTATTTTGGACACAATTATTTGGGCCACGTTATTGTTTTAATTTCCAGAAATCATGTGTGTTAAATAAATAAACATTTTGTTTTGGTTTTATTTATTTAGCAATATGTTTTGTATATAATTTACTTTGTGCGTCACCTTAATTGTTTAAATTGAGGAAAATTAATATTTTGGCTATTTCACATTTAGGAAATCTGCAAAAATCATTTTGAGCTGTTATTTAATTGTCCAATGTTTGGGTAATTAATTTTGGACAATTATTTAAGCATTTATTTTTGCACAATTTTATTTAAGGTGAAATATGATGAAAAATAATTTTTTAAACAATTTTTGGATGCACAAAATAGTGGGAGAATTTAATATTTGGTTATTTAGTAGCACTTATTGATTATTTAATCACTTGTTGATTACTTAGTCACATTTCGTTGATTAGACTAATCGACTAAATTCTTATTAAGTTTTGTGCATATTTAGAATTTAAATGCACGAGGTTGATATTCTTGGTTAGCATACCATTTTGAGGAGTAGCCACAACATCATCTATGCTGTATGCATAGACAATCACATGTGGATTCTAAAATATCAACTTTAACTAATGAGTAATTTTAATTTAATTAAAGTGGGAGAGTTTAATTTTATTTGTTCAATCACTTATGTTGATTAAATTAAATGGTTAAGTTTTCCATTAAGTTGTGCATATAGAGAGACTCTTAATGCACAAAATAAGATGAATAAATTCACTTTATTCACATAAATGATTTGCTTGATAGGTGATACTCTTATTATGCAACTTCAATATATTAATGGATTGAGTTAAGACCAATGGACATTAAGTGTTGGCATTACCAGTTGACTACTTTCTGAATAGAACATAAATATTAGGAATGATCCTGTTTTCACATCTCGATATGGGATATTATTCCAAATGAAGGCATTATCTCATGATAGATATGTGAGATCTTATAACAAACAACAATTTTGGGTATTTCTAAAGTTGCTAGTATGCAACACTAATACAAAAGAAAGGTTGTTTGTTGAAGTTTCTCTATAAAGAAAGAATTCTGTGAGGTATATCCTCCTATTTTCATAAATAATTTTTTTCATATCTTCATGATTTTTAATGTCTATATTAAGTTGAAATATAATTGGTATCTTTCCATTTGGACATAAAGAAACATATATGTGAATGAATGGTATGGGTCAATTGGATTATAAGGAGGTTCCAATTAGCAAAATTAGGAAGTCTTTTTCATGAGCAAATCTCACAATGGTGATAATTAAGGTATTATGATGCAATCACATACATGGATAAGTTGTTAACATCATAATCTTGTATATATCACTAGATAAGTGGCAGTTGGGTCATCTATATGGCATAAAAGGAATATTTATTTCTTGCTTATGCAAAATGACATAAAGTGTTATACATGGCATTTGTTCAAAGTTGTGATATAAAAGTTTTGGATGCAGTAATCTTTTAGATTACATAAAGGGATTATTCTCGAATTAATTGGGAATATCACAAGTAGCCCAAAATCACAAGTTGAACACTCATGAATAGATGATACTTGTTATGAGTAACACCTATTGCGAGAATAAATTTAGATTGTTGTATGTCTCTAATGTCATCATAATATGGAAAAAGATGACGAGTGTTCCTTCTAATTTAAGACCAAGGCATAGGCTTGCTTAAATGTGCGCACAAACAGGCAAGACCACTGCAAATGAATTTTAGAAGGACTGCCAAGCATATTATTGCTTGAATAATGGTTGAAAGCTGCAAGTCATGAAGTACGTTACTTAATGTACATTAAATTTCATGCTTTACATACAAGGAAAATGTAATTTTTGAATGATTAGTCTTGCTCAGTTTGATGAGGATAGTTAACTACAAATAGTTAACATTATGATAAATCTTTATTATTACTGAACAAGTAGCGTCATGGAGAAATGCACGATTGCTAAGCGGTCACTGATTGCTTAATTCCACCATGGTTTGCTTAATTTAGTCATTCTTAGAGGCAAGTTATAAGATTTTCAGATAAAGAATTTCATCAGAGGGTTTTGGATTATCAAATTAATTCAAACCCGCCAAAGGTGTTATATGACCATAAAAGTCAATTGATCATAAAAACACATATAGTATAGATCCTTTGAATGAATTTCATGCATTTAAGGAGATTAAAGGATCAAATACCTCACATGAGAGATGTATCGTATTTAGTGATCTAGATGAGTATTATCAAGTGATGAAATTCAAACTATAGTTTGTGACCTCAAGTTGGTACCTAATTATGTGAGATCGACAAACATACAAGTAGGAATAGAGTAAACGTCTGAGGTTTAATCATAAAGCGTTGACCCATTAAGTAAGGGTGTTGCTTGTAATACATGGAAGGTAATACCCAACTTAAAGGGGACTTATCACCATGATTCTAGTAGTATAGCCTTAGTTAACTTGACACACCAGATGACATCTAGTGTACGGGCCAAGTGGGAGAATGTTATATTATTTATTGTATATATATTATTTATTATATTATATTTGTGAAATTAAAATATTCTGGATGTGGCCCATTAATCATCTTAGGCCCAGTCAAGTTAGTGGTTTTACTTTGTCTATTTATTTACCGGTAACCTTGATGGGAGGTAACGTGTGAACAATAGACTGAGTGAGAGCATACAGGAAAACTGCTCCTCTAAGGTTCCTTGACTGGACATGGCAAATCTCCAGACCATCTCTGTGCCTATCCCCCAGTCAGAAGATACCTGAAGTCTTTTCTACTAACCGTGTTATATGCTTTTAGATCATCCTCTAATATTAGATCATGATTACATGGATCTCGGCTTCAAATTAACTAAGCATAGCGTGAGGTATTTCTATAAATCTTCCGCTGCTACTCTGATTAATTGTGAGATACCATATGATTTATTAGGGTATTAATTTCAAATGGTCGGTCTTACATTAACATGAAACACCCATATTAAAATATGGCGAAATGTCTCCTGAACAAAGAATAAAGGAACACAAGGAGCCAAAAAGGTTGAAACTATGAACCCACGCAGAAGAAAAGTATTATCATAAAGCTTCTTTTGGGATAAGAGGCTTTGATGAATGTCTTAGCAAAATTCAGCCAAACTTTGTTCTACTACTATATAGCTCAGCAATCTGCATAATCATGAACATGCACAAATTCTAAGCTTTGAATCATAATAATGAGTAAAAAGGAAGAGACATGAAGAAGGTACGTGCCCTGAGGAGGCAAGAAAAGAGAATTGGTTCAATCTCTGTCTGGTACTGTTGTGCCTTACATGTGCACGTGCAATGGAGATGGGACCCTTGATTTGATTGGTTTGAATTCTGAATCACTGGTAAATAGCTGGATATTCATATTATTCCTTTAGTTTTTTTTCCTATTAGTTTGATCCTATTTATGAAAGAAGTTTCGTTAGAGCATCTTATGCGGGGTTTCATGATTGAAATCTGTCAAAATGGGGTTTCATTCCAAGAACTTACATTTGAACAGAGTATCAAGACACTTTAGTTAGGGAGGGATATGAAGAGGTTGGTCTTAAGTCATCATATATTGGCATAGTTCAGAGCTTAGCTTGAAACTGTTCTTCAATGTGACTTGATCCAAGGGCCCTAACTATAAAGTCCATGTGAAACTACTTGGTTGGTGCGTTCAAACCTGCAAATTTTGATGGCTAGATAAAAGTCATCGAGTTTAGATTAATTCTCCCTAATTGACTAAAGATTGAGAATATTGATAAGCAGACAAAAACGTGTGTCACATGCTTTTGGAGGTTTGATGCCGCTTAACATCGTCTTTTCTGCTCTTTTCCCGTTTTCTACTGTTCAAGTTAGAACAGACTGGAAAAATATAAAATTTATTTTGTTGACCCGCGGAGGTTTGGCGACAAATCTAATTTAGCATACTTATACATCCTTAAAAAGAAAAAAAAACAAAAGAAGGATGAGAGGGCAAAGTGAGAGAAGTTTCTCTTTTGTGTGATGTAAAACGTACGAGCCACTTTACTCATGTATCATGACATATGCATGTGACTTGCAGCTCTCAGACAGAAACTGGAATTTTGATGTTGAAATTATCTGTGCTTAACATTTCTTATTATCACTATTCCTTATACCTTAGTCCATCTCTCATGGCATACAACATCTATGTTGACCCATTGGGCTTCCTTCTAAGCTGATGTTTCCCATGCAAAAAATTATTTAGTCACTCAAAAGTTATATCAAAACATGAGTTAACTGATAATCAAACATGCATTTATAGTGTGTTAGGGGTAAACAAGCATTATTAATCTGCTGGTTGTGTTTCAATATCTATTTTAAAACACTTAAGCTGGTGGAGTGACAATGAATCAGATTCAAATCAAATATATAGCATAATAACATTTATAACAGTATAATAGAAGATAATGAAGGCTTCTAATATACAGCTGCGAATTCCAATGCTTGTTATGTTCCATTGTTGTGTGCATAGATCAAGAGCTATGTTTTTAATTGGGCCATGCTGGACTGATGTTGGACTGGGCCAGCCCAAATGAATACTGATTAATCTCCAGGGCTGGCCGGGACATTGGTCATAAATGCTGGGATAAGTTTGATAAATCTATCAATGCCGTGTGGACCGAGGAATAAGTCTTTTAATTATTTAAACAAGGACCTGGTAGCGATTATATAACAATACGTAATAACTAATAAGTCTGATCTTATTCATGACAATAGCTTACATAGGTCATTTTCTGACTGTATTGGATTTGTTGTCTCTTGATTTTCATTTTCTTCTTATATCAGATCTTAAGGTGTTTTTTCCACATTGCTATCTTTAGTTTAACCTCTTTTGTCTTATGCAATCATACCTGTACAAAATCAATCACACCCTTAGAACTCAGCATGTGTATCTTAAGTTATTTCCATGTACACATAATTTCTATACTCCTTTCTTTGGCCTGTTCAGAATTTGACACCTTTTAGCGTTTTGAACTCTTGTCTCTTCTCATTAGTGCCATTTAATTTTGCACCATATGCTTCTAAAACCAAATAAACGGAGCTACTTGTCCCACCCTTTTTACTAACCAACAAGAGAAATTTGCAGATCTGGATCTGAGCTCCTATATAAGGGAGGGACTGAAAAAATCTATCTGAAGTAAAGCTGTCATATTTGTGATTACACTTTGGGAGGTCTGTGTACAGAACATGAATAATAATATTTTTTGGATTTATAAATCATGTTGCTCCATCCGTAGGTTTTGGCAGGTGCATACTTCCATAAAACTTACAATTTTTTGGTTCTAACCCAATTTTTAAAATGCTTCTGTTGGTGAGAAGTGGTATGGATCATTATAAAATTTATCGCACTGAAAAACTCTAGCCCCTTTTAAAAGCTAAAGTATGTGTACCGGATTAGATGTAACATCTCTAAATATATATATATATGTATATATAAGTATATATACTTTGAAATATGAGAATAAAGTTAAAAATAAATAATAAAATATGATGTTATTACTATGGAAGATGATATATATAGAAATTTTAGAATGCTTAAGGGATAACAATGATGGGAGTGTATTAATGAATTGATTTAGAGGAAAATACTAAAGATGATAACAATGCATTAATTAAATTGACTTGGATTAAGAAGGATAAAAATGCATTAATAAAGTGCCTTGGAGAGGAGAGAAAGATTAAAAGGGATAAGAAAGTATTAGTTATCTGACTTAGAGAGGAAGAATACAAGTGATAAGAGCATATTAATTAATTCCAGTCAAAGAGTGGTTGAAAAACCACTATAAATAGACCCTATTGATGAAAGGGAAATGATACCCAAAAAGTGAAAGAGAAGAAGAAACACTATTAATGATTTAAGTCTATTGAATTTCTGCTAACAAAGTAAGAAAATTCTCTTACTTATTGAGTGATGTCTAAAGAAATTTTTGTTCTCCCTATTTTTTTCTCGAGCTTCCTATTTCTATTAGTATACCTTTTCCCTGTAGTACGCACCTTATGTGTGTCATTTTATATTGAGTTGACTTCTGTTTCTTAGCTCATCAATGTGTAAAGAAAAAGGGAGGCCCTTCTCTATTTTCCTCTCTTATATATATACACACTTTTGTGACTCTTTCTTTCTTTTGTTTTTTTATATAAAGTCAACTTCATTAAGATAAAAAGAAAGTACAAGTAAAAACTTTCCATTACATGCGATAGAAAGCTCAACAAGCTATATGTAAAGTAAAAATAGACAAAAAGTACAACTAGAAATAAAACAAACCACTACATAAGACCTACAACAATATATAAACATCATTGAACTCAAAAGAGACGAATATGAGACCAAGTCCGGAGGCTTAGTATTGATCCTGAAAGTTCCGCACGAGTCTGGTGGTAATGAAGCTCAATGATCTTTCCTAATCCTCCATGACTGAAAATTGTTAGGAATGCTCAAACTCTCAGAATTCATCCGAGGTTGATGATAATTAAAATTAGCCTTAGATTGATCTTGGAACAAGAACACGCCGCTACGAAGCTCTTGTAGAAAAAACTTCACGATGTAGGTAACCCGTAGGCTATAACAAGGAGAGTGAGGTGCTTGCTCTCCGATGTAATTAATTGTGACTCTTTCTTTAAATCATTGATTTGTATGTTTTGTATTCTATTTTCCTTATTTAAGTGTATATATGTGTGTATCCTACTTGTTCCTGCCTTTACACGCGGAAAGTTAAGCATGTGAAATTGGTGTATATTAATTACTTAAAAAGGTATTTATAGAAGTGCCCCAACAGCACAGGAAATACAAAAATACTACGGGAGTCATTAATTTTCCAGGTGTTTACTCCAGCCGCATATTGTGTAGCAAGCATGAGCTTTGGCAATGTGGTCATGCAGTGAAATGGCTTCTTGGATGAGCTTGTATGGCTGGATATACTCATTCATGAATATTCTGCTATTACGGGCATTCCAAAATTTCCAGCACAAAGTCCCAAAGAGAGTACTCCATGCAAGTTTGCTTTGGTCTTGGCTCAAGTTAATTGATAGCCACAAGCTGAATGGTAGAGCGCGTAAAGCCTGAAGCCGGTCTCTTGGAATAATAAATTTCCAGCATTCTTTTGCAAGCCTACATGATCTTAATATATACTCTATATCCTTTGATCCACCTTGTCTTCACAGTGATCACAGTTTTCTTCTTGCGAGATATGGCGGCGATATCGTTCCTTGTTCGTGAGTAGTTTATTGCTCATTAGTAACCAAAGGAATGTCTAAACCTATTGAGGGCGTAAACACACACACATATTTGGTTTAAAGAAAGAGTCACAAAAGACTAAATATATACATATGATGAGAGAGAAATATGGAAGGGCCTCTCTTTTTCTTTGCATGAGTAAGAAAAATTAGTAAACTCAAATATTAAAAATAGAAAACAACACACACATCGGGTGCGTACAGGGAAAATGTTTGCTCATATAAATAGGAAGCTCGAGAGATAAAGAGAGGGAAAATAAAAAATTTCTTTACTCATTACTCACTACGTCAGAAAAGTTCCTTACTTTTTCAGCAGAAATTCAACAAACTTAAATCACTACTAGTATTTCTTCTTCTCTTTCTCTTTGCTCTTTTTGGGTGCCTTTTGCTTTTCACTAATAGGGTCTATTTATAGTGGATTTTCAGCCACTCTTTGACTAGGACTATTTAATATGTTCTTATCACTTGGATTCTTCTTCTCTAAGTCAGGTAATTAATACCTTCTTATTGTTTTTAATCTTTCTCTTCAAAGTAGTTCATTAATGCAATTTATCCTTCTTATTATATTCCACGTCAGTTTAACTAATGCATTACTGCCATTCTTAGTCTTTTTCTCCAAGTCAATTAATTAATATGCTCCCATCAATGTTATCCCCTAAGCCTTCTAGAATTTCTATATGTCATCTTCCATAATAATGACATCATATTTTATTATTTATTATTTTTAACTTTATTATCGTATTTCAAAGTATAGATACTTTTTAATATATATATATATATATATATTTGTATTTAGGGATGTTACACCAGACATGCATATATTTTGGTCGTAGGTCCAAATTATTCGAAGGTCACATTCGTTACCAATGCATCAAAGTTTACATGCATTTTTATTCAAATTCTGGTCATTGTTCATTGAGTCAGACATGTTGGATTAAATATTTAAATGCATCTCATTTTAGTGTCATACATTGCTTATTGGGTCTAATTTTTTTCCTTTAACTGCTTTTTTTTTGTCAAGGGTTCCCTTTAACTGTTAGTATAACAGATTGTGATGAGCTATTGTTGGGCATCCCCCAATGGGCTTGGTGGTTAAATTAGTAGTATTGGCGATCTTATGTCTGGGAATTGCATTCTTTGTTCCCTTTTTCCATTCACTAAATTAGTAACCAAAGAATCAAAATGTTCGGTCCACCAATGGCATTTTAAATACTCATTGACAAGCTTTCGAAGAAGCAAATGTATGTTAGATTCTTCACTTCCAATGCAATGAAGCATCTTCTCATCTGATGACATAATAAATCATATGTGGATTTCACCCAGTAGCACCCGATGAAGTTGCTCTAAATCTCCATCTTCAACTTCCATTTTGATAGGATGCAATTAAACAAATTTGTTTTTCTCACCTTCCTTTTGATTTGATTGCGCTTATATCCAGACATATTGTTATCTAAAATAATTTTATCATTATATGATATCATGCCTACATCAACTCAACATTTGAGCCTCGGAAATGAGCTCCTAAAAATAATGCCAAAAACAACAAAAGTTCTAGGGTTAAAAGTCATATTTGCCCCGGAAATTTTTTTGGGTCCAATTTTGCCCCGGAAGTGTGCAAAGTGGATCATATTCGCCATTTACCGTTTTTTTGTCCAATTTGCCACGGAAGTGTGCAAATTGGATCATATTCGCCTTTTATCGGTAAAAATTTTTTAACGGTAAAGGGCGAATATAATCCACTTTGCACACTTCCGGGGTAAAATTGGACAAAAAAAAAAAACTTCCGGGGCAGATGTGATTCACTGTGTATACTTTCGGGGTAAATATGATCTTTAACCCAAAGTTCTATTGTTTTTTCACCCTATATCGAGATTATAAAGAGTAGAATGACATTATTATCACCAGAAATGAGATTGAGCTCTGGAAGACTTCACCCCTGTGGCCCAAATATGAAAAGAAATTCTTTAAAGAATCAGGCCACCACTTGATACTCAAGAATGAACCTTTTCGTGATGATGGATATGAAAACAGGCCATGCACTACTCTTGGACCCTTTCTGCCTGAAGAATCCCATGCTCATTTCTCCTTTGATTAAGTTCCACCTGGATTACAAGAATTCCAGAGTATGTTTGTCACTCAGGGAATAAAATTCCCACATTTCATAGAAGATGCTCGATCTATTGCTAGCTCTTCCCAGGCAGCATTTCCTGGTAATCCCAATTTGACTCAACCTGAACCTGAGTCTGACCCATGGGCCAGCCCTCTTGCGCAAGACCCTTGGGGTGGCCCTTTTTCACAAGACCCATTGGATAATTCTGCTACACAAAATCCAGATGCACCCGACTCATTAGAAGATGAGCCTGAATCCCTTTGGTATAACTGTGAATACTGCAATCTTGGGTCCGATCATGAGCCTATCTGCAAGAGTAATCGGTGATCTGCTGCCAACTGCCCTGGCTGCCTAGTCTACTATGTAATAATAATAATAATAACCTATAGGTCCTTCATGATGACCTATATTTGGCTTGTTATGTTTACTTTTCTAAAAGAGTCATGATGAGATTCCATGTCATACTTTCTTGTAGAACATGATGAGATTCCACTACTACTTTGTCATAATCCCATGACTTTTTCCAAAAAGTCATGATGATGTCTTTGTCATGTAATGAATCCCCTCCCCTATATAAGGAGGCCTTCAAATTGTTGTAACTCAAGTTGGATTGGTGTTTGTAAAATCCCTTTGTATAATAGAAGTGTGCTATGAGTTCTCAGTAGTTTCTTTCTCTTCTGAAAGCTTGCTTATATAATATTTCTCTCCTGTCTCCATAGATTTAAGTATGCTCTGCACTTGCCTCTTTAAAGAGGAGAGAAATACTTACATACTCTTAGAGTAACACGTCATTTTTGCTCTATCCAATAAAAATGTAATACGTACTCTAATTTTAATAGTAAACGTCATCCTTTTTTTAAGCATTTATTTTTTTTTTTAGCAAAAATAAAGGATGACGGTTATTATAAAAATTAGAGTAGACGTTACATTTTTATTGGATAGAGCACAAATGAAGTGGTGCTCTAAGAGTATGTAAGTATTTCTCTTAAAGAGGATTCTGTGCATCAGAAAGAATATGATCACGATCCTTGAGGTGCTGAATCAAAGAATTTTCTGCCATGATCTCAAGATTAGTGTCCTAATGTGGCTCAAAATACCGTTAAAATAAGGAGACATTACCTGGACAAATCTTAGACTATGTCAGAAGATATCTAAGACACCTCAGTTACACTCATTAAAGCAAACCACTCTCATCATCCGAGTGAGATGAAAAGGCTTCTAAATGTTGATTGGGCGCTGTAACACAACATGGTCCCTTTTCACATAGAAAAACTATCGTAAAAATGGAGGCCCATGGGCTGCCTCCTAAAAAAGAGCAAGCATAAGATGTTCTCCTAGATCTCGTGCGAGCATCAATGAGAATATTAACTGGCAGTGCTAAATTATAACCTAGCAATGTTGCTATTTTTTTTTTAAAAAAAACTAAATTTGTAACTTTTTACTTAATATTATTAGATCGCAATCTAAGAGCTTCATTTAGGTTGACCGACGATTTTTGGGAAAAAAAAAGTGGAGGCAGTGGGAGCTGGGAGGCTAACGCAAATATTGGCAAAAAAGAGGGGTCATGTTTCTTCCATTCTTCTCAAAATCTCTTAACCATCGTTGAGTAAAAAAATTAACGGTTTAAATTTAATATTTTGTAAAATTATTGCTATAAATATATATGAATTTTAAATCTTTGAATCCTATTTATGTAGTAGTTTATAATTTCAGTAAATAGAAAATAAATAGATTTTAATTTGTAAAATATAATTATATTATAATACTTTTTAATAGAAGGATAGAATATACAACCCCGTTATAAGGAGAACAGAAAAGAGAGAAATGCGAGAGGTCTCCGCGAAAAAAGAGTGGAGAACAGTGAAAAAGTAAAAAAGTCGGGGGGAAACAACTGGCAGGGGAGAGAGAACATGTTTATCGGCTTATAAAACAATGAGAAAATAGAATAAAACCGGGGGTCTTTTGGTAATTGCGCGTTTCCTCCGTGATATATAACCCCTCAAACCCTAGAAACGACACTTGCCCTGCTATCCTCGTTTAGCACTAAGTCTGCAAGAGCATCCTCCAATTCCTCCGAAGGTATACTTTCTGTTTTCATTAAATCATCTCCTCTATTAGTCGACTGGAATCATCTGATTCATTGTGGAATTCGTGAGCTTGATTTTGGCAAAATGAGAATTATGAAAATAAATTAATAATTTATGAGCATAGTTGCTTTTTAAATCTGGCCTGATTTATTCATTTTTGATTGTTTGATTTGTGTTTGGATCCGAGTAAATCTGATATTTCGAATTGATTCTAAAGCAATTCACGACGCCATGACTCTTTGGTTTCTGTTACTA
This sequence comes from Mimosa bimucronata, assembly GCA_037074515.1. Classification (NCBI taxonomy): domain Eukaryota; kingdom Viridiplantae; phylum Streptophyta; class Magnoliopsida; order Fabales; family Fabaceae; genus Mimosa; species Mimosa bimucronata. Next base: position 5,850,989 of record CM073437.1, read on the forward strand.
AGTTGAAATATGCAGATCTAATATTGATTTTGTTGTTTTCTTTCACTTATCGACATATCGTTTCAATTCTCTCAGCTATGTGATATTATACGTTGGTAGCTCTGGATCTGTAAATCTTAGTATTTTAATTTGGGTTGAGCCTTTAACACAAATGGTATGTAAACGTGTCTGAGTTTATCGCATCGCATACGTGTTATTCCGGTCTGTTCTCATTGATAACGTTTATTTGTAGATGCGGTACTTCCTATTTCATGACTTCGTATTTTTCAATGACTGCAATTGAGTTTTTATTATGTGCAGTACTAAGATCTGAAATATGTGATTGTACACGTTTGGTTTTTCCGGATCATGCAAAGATGTTATTACTAGTATAATCTTCATAATAAGAGCGCGCATAATAGGCCCCGATGTTTACGTTATTTTATTGCTTATGTAGTTTTTTCTAATCTCTTTTCTGGCCTCTTTAATAGTTGATCTTCTGAACCTTGTTGACCTGGTTACGCATACCTAGCTTCAAGAATTCTATATTTTTGCAGTTTGGGGTGACATAGTTTAAATATCGAATTATTGGATTTGAATTGTGGGTGCTTCCTGTATTATTGATTTGTGATTGTTTCGTCTTCTTGGTGTTGGTTATCTAATGATTTTTAGCCTCTGCAGCTCCATTTAAGGCACCATGGGTAAGGAGAAGACTCATATCAACATTGTGGTTATTGGACATGTCGACTCTGGGAAGTCAACTACCACTGGCCACTTGATCTACAAGCTTGGAGGTATTGACAAGCGTGTTATTGAGAGATTTGAGAAAGAAGCCGCTGAGATGAACAAGAGGTCTTTCAAGTATGCCTGGGTTCTTGACAAGCTCAAGGCTGAGCGTGAGAGAGGGATTACTATTGATATTGCACTGTGGAAGTTTGAGACCACCAAGTACTACTGCACAGTCATTGATGCTCCTGGACATCGTGACTTTATCAAGAACATGATCACAGGAACATCCCAGGCTGACTGTGCAGTCCTCATTATTGATTCTACAACTGGTGGTTTTGAAGCTGGAATTTCTAAGGATGGACAGACTCGTGAGCATGCTCTTCTTGCATTTACTCTTGGTGTCAAGCAAATGATTTGCTGCTGCAACAAGGTTTGTGTCTAGGCTCTCTTAGTGTTGATTGTTCTGCTTGTTTTGATTATTGTTTTTCTGAAAGTATTCTATCTCTTTGCTGATTGGCTTACCTCTTTTTGTCTATGATAGATGGATGCCACTACCCCCAAGTACTCTAAGGCAAGATATGATGAAATTGTAAAGGAAGTCTCTTCCTACCTGAAGAAGGTTGGTTACAACCCAGACAAAATTCCTTTTGTACCCATCTCAGGTTTTGAGGGTGACAACATGATTGAGAGGTCCACCAACCTTGACTGGTACAAGGGCCCAACCCTTCTTGAGGCTCTTGACCAGATTAATGAGCCAAAGAGACCCTCAGACAAGCCTCTCAGACTTCCTCTTCAGGATGTTTACAAGATTGGTGGTATTGGCACTGTGCCAGTTGGACGTGTGGAGACTGGTGTCTTGAAGCCTGGTATGGTTGTCACTTTTGGCCCCTCTGGACTGACAACTGAAGTCAAGTCTGTGGAGATGCACCATGAGGCTCTGCAAGAGGCACTTCCAGGTGACAATGTGGGATTCAACGTGAAAAACGTTGCAGTCAAGGATCTGAAGCGTGGGTATGTTGCCTCAAACTCCAAGGATGATCCCACCAAGGAGGCTGCCAACTTTACATCCCAAGTTATCATCATGAACCACCCTGGTCAGATTGGAAATGGCTATGCCCCTGTGTTGGATTGCCACACTTCACACATTGCGGTCAAGTTTGCTGAACTTTTGACAAAGATTGACAGGCGATCTGGAAAGGAGCTTGAGAAGGAGCCCAAATTTTTGAAGAATGGTGATGCTGGTATGGTTAAGATGATTCCTACCAAGCCCATGGTGGTTGAAACATTCTCCGAGTATCCTCCTCTTGGTCGATTTGCAGTTAGGGACATGCGTCAAACTGTTGCCGTAGGAGTCATCAAGAATGTGGAAAAGAAGGACCCTTCTGGAGCTAAGGTCACCAAGGCCGCACAGAAGAAGGGGGGCAAGTAAATTTTGAGGATGGGTATCGTTGGGAGTACTTGTGAACTGTATTATGGTGACAGAAAACGCTAGTTTCTTGTGAGTTTTTTTGGTTAATGTTTTGAGAGTCTAGGTGTTTGTTTAGCTTTTCATAGTTGAGTATCTACCGAGGACATGCAGCCTTAGCTTTCGGAACTGGGTTCTTGATCGACGGAGTTCTCGTTCCGTACGCTTCAAGAGTCCTCTTTTTGGACGGTTTAATGTTGAATCCTGCTGCGGGGGATGTTTTATTGTTTTGCAATCACATTTATGACGAAGTTTTATGATTTCTATTGCAAGTCTTTCATACTTTTTAGTTGTTGGTATTAGTTTGTAGCTGTACTGCCTTGTCATCATGTTTCCTTGGCATCTCGTGATATTCGTTGTTCTCCTTAGACTAGTCAAAGGACTGACATCTCAAGAGATGGGCAACTAATTATTTTTCAAGCCCAAACTACCGCCAACACACCTTCGTGTGGAACAGAGTACATGCCCTTGTGCATTTTTTAGAATGTTACACTTGAGAAATGTTTTCTATGCCAAAAATAAAAAATGGGCCTGAAAATCAGAATAAGGGGTGCTTGAGGGACTCGATAATGTTGACATGGTTGCGTACAATTTTTTTTTTTTTTCGGTTACAGGTTGTAAAGTTCGAGCAGTTGGCTTTAAAGTTTAAACAAGCAAAAACTTATCTTATGTCGGAGTAGAGCCGGGAATTTGGGCCGAGCCTGTTGGGCCGGCCCTTTTAAGCCCGAGCCTGAGGAGGGCCGAGTTTTGATTTTTGGGGCAAAAAAGGGGGAACGGGCTTAAACGGGCTAGCTCGTCGGGCCGCGGGCTAGCCCGTTTAAGCCAGTCTAAGCTTTTTTTTTTTTCAGGTAATAAAAATTAAAAGGAAAATTGTACTATGTTATTATGTATTGGTTTATTTTGTGGTGTGTGAACTAGTTTTTTTAAATGTGTTGTGTCATGAGAACATTATGTCCTTATGAAACATTTTAATATTCTATGTAGTTGTATGTGATGTATGACTTCTAATTCTAGACTTGCTACTTATGGATCATATTTATGTTTTTTATTTATGCTTGGTCCATTGTTTTTTAATTGTCTAATATTTGGAGTAATGAATGATTGTTTCATGTCACATGCTCTTCTTTTCCTTTTCCATTTTCTTGACTACTTTTTTCTGTTCAATTTAATCTCATTTTTTGAATTGTGATGTATCTTTACTTTTGTTGTCTTTATCTAGTAATTAATTAATTATTTGTGTAACATTGCCAATTTGCTATTGTTAATTGGGAAACCACATAAATTTATCATGTTCTTCCCGTTTAAGTTTTACATATACCATTTTTGACAAATTATGTCACTTGACTTTGTTGCACAATTTATTTTCAATTACCCATATTTGTTTCTTTAATACTTTCGCAGTGCAATTTCATTTATTAAAAAAAGCCAAAGCCTTTCACTAAAATATATAAAAAAAAAAAAAAGAGTGAAAGCCCGTCGGGCCGGCCCAAGCCCAACCTCTTAAGGGCAGGGCTTCAATAAAAGGGTATATTTTTGCTCGCGGGCCGGCCCGCCCGAATTCCCAGCTCTATGTCGGAGTCTAGTAGTTTACATCTATCTGGAGAGCTCCTATGTGTAATAAACTTGTATGCTGCCCAACATACAAACTTGTGTTCCTAGTATGCTTCTTTTGTCCGCTACATTCTCATTTCCCAGAACAAAATGGGATTACCACTATAATCAGATGAATATAGTTTTTTCGTTAACCTTTCTAGAAAGTGGAATTTTTCTGCTACACTTGTACGAAACATCACACGCACACATATTAAATAAACGCCCGCTGGGGACTGACTCCGCTGGCGAACTAGTCAGGAAATTCTAGAAGAGCTTGCACAATTCAACCATCCATGGATTTCTTCCCACCAGTCAGCATAATGCATGTATATATATATATTATCCCCACACTCATCATCCTTCACCGACTACATATCTTGTATACCATCGACTTAAATAAAGGCAGTGATTAAGATATGAAGGCAGATAACATGGAATTCGAGTTCCCCACCCTAATTTCCGGTGCCAGTAGCAGCCCGGCCCTTGAAAACGACATCGTTTTCTGCGGAAAGGTCATGAAGCATGGTCAATGGGAAGCCCATTCACCCCAGGAAGCAAATCATTCACTCCTTCTAAAATCCCAATCTCTGGTTAAATCAAACACAGATGGCCTTCTCAAACCGTTTCCCGGTGGTGGCAGTTGCCGGAAGTATCGTAATGGTCTGTTTGGGATCCTCAAGTTTCCGGTGGAAATGGATCTGAGTGACATTAAGATGAGGCAGGCACGAAGAGAACCGGCGCCGCCGCCCAAGTTGCCGGAGAGTATCAACGGCGACGGAGGAAGCAGTTGTTGGGAGATGGTGCGGCCGTTAAGGCAGAGGGGCCCGCTAATGAGCGCCTTGGTCAAGGCCACCTTCGGCTGTATCCCGCCGTTATAGACTTATTATTATACTACTAGTTGTTATGGCTCTTTCTCTGCCCATGCTATCATGGGCCTCTTTTTTCCTTATAGCTATTTCTTCATATTTGTGGCCCATTCCTATATTCATATTCGTTGAATGACTTGGTAATAAATGCTGGGAAAAAAATGGCAATAGATACTTCCGAATATTTATAGGGACACTTAAATCTTTTTATAAGGGAACATAAGTAAGAATCACCAGGTGAAAAGAGACTTCAAACAACCAAAAAAGGGCGTGCCTTTAAAGCTTAAACAATATACAAAGATGCAATTTGAACTTCATATAGCAGACAGACAGTCGTTTAAATAACTGGAGCCATAATTGACAATAACATAACCCTAGGTTACTATACAAAGATTAAACTGTTGACGACAAAATTAAAAGTTAAAAGGAGCTAAAGAAAAGAAATTTGAATCCTTCCATAACCTACGCTTGACAGGATTAAAGGAGCTACAGCCTTAATAAGATTTGTTGCTGACTCCTCTTTAATACTCCCTCTAATTTTTCTTGTATAAAATATTAAGACTTTATTTGGAGAAATTAAAGGAGTAAAATAAACTAATTAACGATAACACGTAACACATGTCACCAGATATATCATTTTAAATGCCAGGTAAATTAAATTTAGATAAATACTATAAATACAATTACTTTAAAATAATTTTTTTTTACTCCCTTAATTTCCCAAATAATCAACATTATCTTATATCAAGGATAAGAGAGAGTAAATGTTTTCAATTTCAATTTGATTTTGTTGGTTTGGGTTTTATTAAAAGATTTTTGGTTTTCAGATCACCCTTAAGACAAAATATTCAGTGTTACTATAAGTTATAACTACACGTGATTTTGGCCATAATAATAGACCATAAAGCACGAAAAGAAAAATTAATAGCCGATTTTAGGCATTCCTAGAGAACAAGACGTCAAACCTATGTGGCAGGTGAATAGCTCCTTGTCCAATAAAATATTATAGATTATTAAAAAGAGGAAGGCATCAAATCTCTCACAGTTGTCGTTTCACAACTTTTGGTAGTTTATGGCATAAAATATACCCAACTGACTAAACAAGAAGAAAACAGAATCAAGCAAAGAAGCAAACCATAAGAACGATCTTCAGCAAGTTTCACATTGGAACTTAGTGAATACAAGATATATCAGTTAACCCATATCTGGGCATATACTTACTCTCAATGGATCACTCACCCTCAGTAATTTGCTGCATACGTCTTACATGCGGAGATACTACCATATTATTAGGATATTACTCTACTTACATAACACTCAATTCTGCAATATTCTTCCACAAGTCATGATCCATGAGTTTCAAGCTTTTTACAGACACAGTGAGAAGTCAGATGTACAATGCTAAAGTGAAGAGGTGGGGACAGAAGACAGGAAGATGCCAATGGCGCATCTTAGCTTACTCATAACATACCAAATTCTTAATTATGGTGAAAGCAAGGAAGTAGATTCTTTTATGGGGGTTATATAATGGCCTACTACTACATGGCAGCAAAACACAATCTGTCTTCTCTTCTGTGTCTCAAAACCTATCTGCATTTACCTCCTTTCCCTTGTAGCTAACGATGGCCTTGGCTAACTTTGCAAAGTTGAATCAAATGCAGCAACTGATGAAAACTGACAGAAACGTGCCTACCATGTCAGATGACAACATCCTTGTCAAGAAAATAATTGCAGAACATAATCCTGATGCACTTGAGCATGATGTTAAGCCACTCCTCCATCTTGTTGAAGACATTCTTAAACAAGCCACCTTGAGCTCTGAAGGTGTATCCATGGTATGATGCTTTCATTCTCCATTTATAGTTGCTTCTTAGTGTTTGTTTTAACTTAACAAAAAGCTCTTTTGTACTTTACAATAACTTGTACAATGCCAAAAAAAAAAAAAAAAAAATCACCTAAAATAATTTTTGCTTTTACCTGCTTCTCCCTCTCATAAATGTCCTTTCCTACAGGGCATTGTTGATCATGTTGATGACAGTGACCACCATTCCAGCTACTACATAATCATGGAGAGTCTAGCCTACAGGATAGATCGGATTTCCTGTGAGGTGAATCTAATAGCTCTGTCTATATATAGAAAAATTACTTTGTCCGCTCTTAATATATGACATATTGAAATAGTTGATCTTGTTTCTAAATATAAGTCATAATTATCATTTTTGTTATTTTTCCTACATTACACTTGTTAAAGCTTCCTCAACAATAATCAAAGGAAGAAGGGAAATGAGGTCAAGAAGATAATTAGGTTGTTATAAAAAAACGTCATATTTACCAACTTAACTAACATCCTTAATCTAATCAAATTAGATAAATATGTCCTATATTTAGGATAGGAGGGAGTATATTCATTTTTTCAAATGTGCAGTTACTGATAAGCAAGTGATTGTGAATAAAATCTCAGATTTCATACAAGGCTCTTAGTGGGGTGGATGCACACTCCACAACAGTTTCAATATTTGACATGCTCACAAACTTCAAGTGGGATGTGAAGTTGGTGCTGATATTGGCTGCTTTTGCCCTGACCTATGGAGAGTTTTGGCTGCTGGCCCATATTCATTCCACAAACTCTCTGGCCAAATCAATGGCTATCCTGAAACAACTTCCCGGTATCATGGAGCACTCTGGCCCACTGAAACCAAGGTTTGATGCACTAAATGATCTGGTTAGGGTCATATTGGAGGTCACAAGATGTGTCATTGATTTCAATGACATGCCTCAGACATACATTACCACTGATGTTTCAAGCTACACCACTGCATCTGCCCATATTCCCATTGCTTGCTACTGGAGCGTTCGGGGCATCGTTGCTTGCGCCACTCAGATCACAAGCCTCACTACTATGGGCTATGAGTATATATGCTATTTCTATCAATTATGATATTTTTCTAATGATTATATAGATATAATTGAAACTTGAGTGAATAAATTCATTGCTGGTTTCAGGTTTATGCTGTCAACCACAGAGGCTTGGGAGCTATCCACATTGGCTCACAAGCTCAAAACCATCCTTGAGCATCTCAGGAAGCACCTGGATGCCTGCTACAGATACATTGGTAAAAACCAGTTCATTATATATAGCATTTTTCCTAGGATACTGTAAATTAATTGCATGACCAAAAATCAACGTTATAAGCAGAGAAAAAGATGGATGCTGAAGCCTATGAGATGCTGTGTGAGCTCTTTAGGATGATTCACATAGACAACATGAGGGTGCTGAAGGCTCTTATATATGCTAGGGATGATTTACTCCCTCTCTACGATGGTTCTTCTAAGAAAAGGGTTTGTTCATTCATCTACCCCACAATTAAAGAATTATCATTTGTGTGTTACTGTTAAGTAATCGTGCATACATAAAATGGAAATAATTAAACAGGTCGGGCTTGAAGTGCTGAGGAGGAAAAACGTGTTGCTGCTAATATCTGGTCTAGATTTCTCCCACGAGGAGCTACTAATCCTTGAACAGATATATAATGAATCGAGGGTGCACGCAACAAGACTTGAGAACAGATATGAGTTGGTGTGGATTCCAGTAGTGGATCGCCTCACCAGTGACCAAATGACAGAGCAACAACAAAGGCAATTCGAGAACCTGAGAGAGACAATGCCATGGTACTCTGTGTATCATCCTTCACTGATAAGCAAGGCAGTGCTTATGTTCGTCCGAAACGAATGGAAGTACAAGAACAAGCCAATCCTGGTTGTGTTGGATCCTCAGGGCAAAGTGGTATGCCCCAATGCCATCCACATGATGTGGATTTGGGGAAGCAGTGCCTTCCCTTTCACAAGCTCCAAAGAAGAAGCCCTTTGGCGGGAAGAAAGCTGGCGTCTCGAGCTCATTGTCGATGGCATCGACACTGAAATACTCAACTGGGTAAGTATTAGAAAATGTTGTAGAGATAGACCAAATGACTCTGACACCGTGTTAAATTCTAGATATATGTGTAGGATAAAGTCGTTTTTTTAATCAACATGGCACAAGTCAATTGATGGGACATACCTCAGTTACCTCACCTTATATACATACATTTGTGACATATTCTAATCGTAAGCATGACCAAATACATATCATATATGTATTCACACACGCACATACATGGATCTGGACATGTCTCCACTGATTGAAAGAGTTGTGTGATGACTTGATGAACAGATGAAGGATGGGAAGTTCATATTCCTGTATGGAGGGGATGACTATGCGTGGGTGAGGAACTTCGTGAGGGAAGCGAGGAGGGTTGGATTGGCAGCACGCATACCATTAGAGATGGTATATGTGGGGAAGAGCACGAAGAAGGATCAGGTAAAGAGAATTCTTGACAATATAATGCAGGACAAGCTCAATACTCATAGCTGGCAAGACCAAAGCATGGTCTGGTTCTTCTGGACCCGGCTAGAGAGCATGCTTTTCTCCAAGATTCAGCTTCAACAAGCAGATGATCATGACCTGGTGATGCAAGAGATCAAGAGGCTCCTAAGCTATGACAAATTAGGAGGATGGGTGATTCTAGCAAAAGGGTCTCGTATTGTGGTGAATGGGCATGCAAATACTGGGTTACAAACTTTGCTTGAGTATGACACAATGTGGCAGCCAAAAGCTGAGAAAGATGGGTTCGATGTTGCTTATGGGGAACATTATAAGAAGCTTCATGCAGTGGAAAATCCTTGTTGCAGGTTTGAATTTTCTCATTCAATGGGAAGAATTCCAGAGAGGCTGAGGTGTCCTGAGTGCCAACGTCACATGCATGTTCTTACCACATTCCAGTGTTGCCACGATGAAGCTGCCGATGAGGCGTTTATGGTCAGCGCTGTGTCTCCTCCTACCATATAATCCAAGACGAAGCCTCCATGCACAAGTTCTTGTTAATGCTCTGTTTCGTCCTGTTATTTTCAGTTCAGTGTGTTTTTTTTTTTTTTTGTTACGTACGCGTCACTCTCCCTCATATCGGTGTAATTAGATGTGAGAGTGCTCAGCGATTGTGGGGACTCTTGTGTTGTTTTACACTCTGAGGGTGAGAGGAGTGAGCCTTTGTTTTTGTCAAGGGTTGCTTGTTGTCATGCATGCAATTGGCAATCAATAATATTGCAGTTTTCGTCAATAATTTCACATCAATATCCCTAAATTACAGAAACAGCCCACAACTTCCAAAAATTGCATAAATGTTCCAATTTTGGAAAACCAGCTTCTTGTCGCGTTTATGTAGGATTTTTTACCAGACACGCACAACCAGCGGGACAGCTTCATCCAAAATCTCACCTATAATAAGAATCACCCTTTCTCATCATCTTCATTAATTTCACCACTTTTCTACCATTATCCAAAATCTTCTTCATCTTTCTTCATAGTTTATTCATCCCATCTTCCGCAACCAACCTTCCAATCATTCATCCACGACTATTTGGTATAGCATACACGTTGTAGTGGTGATTTGCTTCATGAGTGGTTCATTTTCTTGCGCTATTGGAGGGGATGATCTATCTTGAGCTATGGAGCTTCTTATTGGGGTTGCTTATTTTTCATCCATTTTCCTAATTATATTTTAATCTCTGATATTAGGTTTTGTTATATGACTGTGGAATTGAGACTTGTTGTTCAATTTTTCTGTGTAGATTGATAAAACTTGTAATAGTAATTGGGATTTGTAACTTGATGCTTGGATTTCTATTTCCTATTTTTGAGTTCAATGGAATTATATTATCTATCATTTATAGTTGAGTTTATCATTTGTTTCCGTGAGCATTTGCTTTTAGAGGACCAAGTTACTTTGGCCAATTTTGATTACACAGGTTTGTAAAAAAAAATGGTTGAATTAGTGATTATAACCTAGCATTTAGGAATAATTATTAATTAAATTCATTTGCCCAAAACTATGTTTGGGGTTTGCTATTTGATTTAGTGGTAAATTTACTCCCATATCTTTTCTCAAACAATGATAGCTAGTATTCCATCTTTAAAAAGTATTCCATTGCATTTACAAGTAGTTTGATAGATAAAATCAATTTCAAAACCCCTTTTAATGTTGCTTTTGATACTTAGTTTAACCTAAAATTCCAAATAAAGAAACTCCGTGAGAGAATCAACCCAAATTGTATTATATTACATAATTTGAAATTTAACTCAAGACGACTAAATGTGTTAAATCACATGACCGAAGTTTAATCTCCTTTTCTCTTGTTCCTCGAGAGAGTAACGTTGCTGCCGATTATCTTGCTGCCTTGGCTTCAAGGGAGTTGGGACCCAGCGGTCTGATTACTCAATCACCAACTCCTCTAGCCGCCATTCTTCTTCGGGAAGCTCAAGTCGATGTGAATAATATCATGGATCAGATTGTTCTGGACAATGACAGGGACGGTGTTGGCTAAACCAGGAGTGTCATCATATTTACGTTGGTGTTGTTATTAGTTTGTCTGTAATTTGTTTCTATGTTTGTTTGTAATCAAGCTTGTTTGTTGTATTCGTTTTCATCCACTTGTAATTTGTTTCTATGTCGGTTTGTAATCAGACTTGTTTTGTTGTATTCGTTTCATCCAATGAAATACATGATTTATGTTGGTCAAAAAAAAAAAAATCACAGGACTTTCTACTTTCTTTTTCTTCAGCTTTATTCCACCAATAACATTCTTATTGCAACTCTGGACAACAGTGAGCTGTTATCACTTTTTTCTCGTGTTATTCTTTTATAGGCTTTGCATTGAATTGCTATAATCAAAACATCAATCTAACAATCTGGTCCAGTTATCTATTGCCATAAAGTTTTAAACATTTGTGGGAAATCTCGTAGAGCTGTTTCTTCCTAACAAATGCTCTTAATTAGTAAGATGTTCATATTCTCAGATTCTATGGCTACTACTTGATGATAGTTATGCACATATAAAGAATTTTGCATATGCAATTAGGTTGAAAGGTTTAAATTTGGAAACCTTATGAAGCTTACTCATATGCCTAATAGAAGGCTATTTGAAATATTAGAACAGCATACCTGATACTTATGAAATAACTTTTCCAAGCACATGAATATGTCTTAATTCTTAATGCATTTGATATATTTTTTGGCCAAAAAATGCTTTTGATATATGAATAGCCTATGCCCATCAAGATATGTGTTCCTTTCTATATATCTTGTGCCATAAGTTACCATAAGTCTCTTTGCTCTGAAAAAAAATTACAGCAAGTCTTAGTACACCTGGAAGATTTTGTCTTCTTGATGTAATCGAATTGCTATACGACCCCATCCTGGAATTTTCTGAATGCATACCAGTCGCCCATTTCATCAGTTATTGGTGAAGCAGACAAAACCTCTACGGATTGACCATTTCAATTTAGATCTGCTTCAAGCTTATCTTCACTGCAATGTACCATACTATCTATCTTCACTGCAATGTACCATACTATCTACTGTTTCACCATACTATTTTGTTCTTTCGTTGGGTACTTGATATATATTCTTACCGGTGCCGACACTACCTCTTGTTATGCACTCCCTGCTTATAAAATTATAATAATCTGACAGGTTTGTGTTGGATTGATTGTTATGATCACCGGTCATTACGCGCATTTAGACTTAAATATCATAGAATCCAAACCTGATTTGTAGGGAGTGAGTAAGGCCAGGCATTATAAAACAGGAAATATTGCCGCAGACACGAGACATGTCTGGTTTTTCCATCACATTGACCAGAAGATAGGGCTAAGGTGAGTGCAGCCCAGCCCATCATTATTTTATGCCTTGCCCAATTATATTTCAGAGGGGACCCACAAACAAAAACAAAGATGCTTTCATTCGCCTTCAGTTCTCCAGTTATGCACCTGATTAGATTATCTTTGTTATGTGGTCCTTTTCTCACATGAGATTAGTGCCTGTCTTGTGACCTAAATCCAAGCTTATTCCGGAAATGTTTGGCCCACACATGGTGACTGATATCATGATTTACTGATGACGTTTGTGTCTATTTGGGAATCGATATGGGGTAAATTTTGACCACATGGTCCCATCTGTCAAATTTTGCATCTTACTTGTTTCGAAGCTTTTATGAAGCTTGTCTAGGGATCCTCAGAGAATGAGACGAGGCATTGGGATGATTTTATAGGGGTGGGCAAGTTTTCTTTTTTGGTTTTTTCATGCTCATGTTCACGTGCTTGTATGTTACCAGAGTACGGTTGCTAGTTTTATATGGTGTTACTTTTTCTCTCTGGGGTCTCGTGGAGGTGGCAACCCCACGTGAATTTGGGGTGAGGACCTACTTGATCAAAGAATACATCGCTACATTTCATTTCAAATTGCAGAGAACAGTGATGGTGATGCCTCATGAAGCAAAAGAAGCACTTGGCAATTTGGCTTGATTGGTTTGCTACAAGAAGATGACACAGTGCCTGTATCTCTTCAATTTGTCTCTCATTAAAAAACCCAGTATTTATGACTCCAATAAGGATAGAATTAAACTATTTGGTTGCTTAATTAAGGGGGTATAATAGGCCTTTAAGTAAAATAACAGGGACCAAAGGAGGCTTTGTATAGTTTGTTTTGGGAAGTCTCAAACAGAGGAAGGAGCAGATGCTGATGACGATGCGTTTGAGTGTGGAATACAAAAAAGTTGGCCTCGGTTCCATAATTCCAGCTGTCTGGAGAGAATTGGATTAAAGTTTTGAAATGTCAACTATTAAGCTTTTGATTAAATCATCCAAACACAGTGTTTTGACACTCATTGAAAAAAGCACATGAATCTATACCCATGGCCACGATTAATTGATTGATCCCGGAATTTCTTTCTTTCTTTCTTTCTTTCTTTTTTTTAAAAGCCAACCCTCTAAGATACCTGGTTCCATTAAGATGGAGAAAGAAATAGGGTTACTCCATTCGTATCTCACCATCTCTCCCACTTCAATTGTCTGCTGCTACTTGCTAATTGCTTCATCTCTTGTCACTAATGTGTTTGATTCACGCTATCTTTTATTCCCTCTTATCCTAATACCGATGAGTATATGTCTCTCAATTAATTATATCACTCTGATACGTGATACACACAATCATACCAATACGACTCATTTTTCAAACTAGAAAAGTGATAAATGAAAAATAATATTGATGGAGATGGCATCATTCTTTTTTTAAAGCTAAGCATACCATTTTTTATTCTAAATGAAGTTAATATAAATTTGCAATAAAAAATGATGCGACATGGGGTGCCAACAAGAACATGCATGTACATGGAAATAATGAGAGTAGAACGAAATGACAAAATGATGTGAAATGAAGTCCTTGGTCCATGCCTCCACACTCCAGTGGCCCAACTTAAAGCAAAGCAAATCAAAGCAGGCCAAGCCAGATGCATACTCTCTCTTAGCTTCTCTCTCACATTCTCTCATTTTCAATCCCAAGTTCGCAAATTTGAAGCACCCATTTGCCACCACACCCCAGAGAGAGAGAGAGAGAGAGAGAGAGAGGCTCCTTTCACTATCGCTCTTCTCTTTCTATTTCCACCAAAAAGTTCCATCTTCTGGAAAGAGAAAGAAACCAAGTGTGAAGAGAAAAGGAAAAGAAGAAGGGGAAAAAAAAAAAAAAGAGTAAAGGAAGGAATGTCGTGGATCTAAATTACTCCAGTGTGAGAATTCAGGACGAGGAAGATCAACACAAGAGAGAAAGGGGAAGAGGTAGAGAGTGATGGGTGGGGTAACTTCGTCTATGGCGGCCAAGTTCGCGTTTTTCCCGCCGAACCCACCATCATATAAACTAGTGACAGACGACCTCACCGGGCTTTTGCTTCTGAGTCCCTTCCCTCACCGTGAGAACATTGAAATTCTCAAGTTGTCTACTCGCCGTGGCACTGAGATTGTGGCAGTCTACATTCGGCATCCCATGGCTACCTCTACCTTGCTCTACTCTCATGGCAACGCTGCCGATCTAGGCCAGATGTACGAGCTCTTCATCGAGCTCAGCATCCATTTGCGCGTCAATCTCATGGGGTACTCTGTTTCACTTCTTTCTCTACTGCTTTTGCATTCTTGGTGCTTCGTTCTTATTCTTGTGTCAGTTTTGAGTAATGGCTCCTCGAAATTTAGCATTTTTACTTCCTGTATCATGATCATTTGGATTATGGGTTTCCATGTGCGTCGAAGGCCTTTCATTTGCTTAGTGAGGGAAAATCATGGCTAATTTGGAAGTAATTGTGATATGGGATTCTATTATAAACTCAAACTGGGGCATCTCATATTTCAGCTACATTTTCAGTGTGATATTCTTTAGAAGGTCTAAAATTTGTGATCATCATATATAATTCAGGTGATTTATTGATATTGGATTGTTTTATATATCTTGGATTTACAATTCATATTGTTTTGAGGGGTTTATGATACTGGTTAAGTTAACATTTTTCTCTATCTTTTAAACTACAATCCCATTGCACATATAGGCAGATACACTGCCGGGGTATGTTGCTGTATCAGTCATCTTAATCACCGAAACTCTGTTAATGAGTCCCTCTAAATCTATTTGTGCACGTTAATTTCATGACTACAGAACAACAAAACTCGAATTGTCCTGTTCAATGGACACCTTATCACTTGCGCAAATTGGTCTGATTTACCGACTCTCTTCGCGAAGAAAAATTTCTGGAAGTTCATGTATTTTTTCTGTTAATTGCTGAGGAGACACTATTCTTAACAGTGCCCAACACGAATGAAGTGTACTGCAGCAATTTTTCTCACAATCTTGCTCTAATCTTGTTTAGGTATGACTATTCTGGGTATGGCCAATCATCAGGAAAGGTTTGTAAGAATGATATAATATCATTGTTATTGATTTAAACATGTGGTATCTGCAACAGTGTGGTCTTAGAACTAAAAAAATCATCTGGAATTTCTTTTCCTTCTATACAGCCAAGTGAACAGAATACATATGCCGATATTGAGGCTGCATATAAATGTCTAGAAGAAAGCTATGGCACCAAGCAGGAAGATATAATTCTTTATGGGCAATCTGTTGGTAGCGGCCCCACTTTGGATCTTGCAGCTAGGTTGCCCCGTTTGAGAGCAGTTGTTCTCCACAGTCCCATATTGTCTGGATTAAGGGTTATGTATCCCGTAAAGCGCACCTACTGGTTTGACATATATAAGGTAATTTACAAATACTGATTTGATTTCTGATTAATTATTCAATATTTTTAATTAAAGATTACTAATTTACAGGCATATAATGTTGACAAAATCTAGAATCAAGATAAGTAAACTTTTTAACTAATGTGACGCTGCTTTCTGATCATGTGCAGAATATTGACAAAATTCCACTTGTTAATTGTCCGGTTCTTATTATTCATGTAAGTATGCTGTACAAAGTATATCTATTTTATATAACTGCTCCTGTAATCTGTATTGAGTCAAGTTGAGAATAATTTGCATTCACCATACGTTTAATGGTATTTTATTACATTGTGCTTGTCTTGTTTGTATTGTTTCATATGATCAACATATTTTTTGAGAGAATTCTCTCCATTTTAAGACGGAAATGCGACTCATTTTGAGCACACTATTACCTTCCAATCAGTCTAGAAATTATAATTTTGTATTGAAAATTTAAAAGTACTTTTAACAGATATCGACTGTCCTTATTAAGATTAACTGAAATGTGAGGGTTTGTTCAAAATAATCATCATTTTCTAACCCAAAAAAACCCCCCCGGGGGGGGGATCCTTTAGCCTTTTTTCTCAAAGCATTTTACTCCCTTTTTTGTTAAACCTTGATCAAATTTCCTTTTTTTACAATATTTCTAATCCTAGTCCTTGTGGTAAAAAAAAAAAAAAAATCCTGGTCTTTGATTGATAATATCCCTTGCCATATTCTTTTCTGAACCAAGCTTAAAAATAATTAAACCTGTCAAACCATCTCTAAACTCTTCTCTATACAGTTAAACGAAGTTCATTCTGTTTTTCTTGTGTATTGAAAGTAATTTGAGCAGTATTAGCCTTTTTAGTCTCACAGGTATAAAACTAGAAATATAGCTATCTTTCCGCTCTCTGTTGCTTAATTTCACCCTGTATCAGTCAGAATGTCTATGTATATCGGTTTGAAAGCAAATTTGCAATTCAGTTGCTCAATTCCTTGTGAAGCCTATTCCTGTCTAATTTTTGGTTTCAATGGCATGAGTGAGATGTGCTTATGGTAACCATGCAGTTGGTGAGACAGCATTCTATGACCCTTAT
The DNA here is from genome assembly GCA_037074515.1 of Mimosa bimucronata. Classification (NCBI taxonomy): domain Eukaryota; kingdom Viridiplantae; phylum Streptophyta; class Magnoliopsida; order Fabales; family Fabaceae; genus Mimosa; species Mimosa bimucronata. The sequence continues at coordinate 5,867,867 of CM073437.1, forward strand.
TTGACAGGATTTATCATGCCCAAACAATTAGCCATATTGGCAATTACTCTGCCTCACAGTTAAACTTTATTGGAAAAATTGCATTATAATCCCAATGGAGAGAATTAATACCAAACAATTCCCAATGACCTGTTAATGATAGCTTTTCACTTGTTAACAATAACAAGTCATTGGGACCTGTTTGATATTTTTTTCTCTTCCATGGGACTACAATGCAATTCTCCCAACTTTATTTTAATTACATTTCCCATATGATAAGTTTCTCTCCAAAAATGTACATGCTGAGATATGCATGCCTTAATTAGATGTTGGAATGTGCCTTCAAACATGTAGTTATGAGAAAATTTGAAGGCCATACAATGATGATAATTCTTAATTTGAAGTTGGAACTTCTGTTATTTACCACCTCTTAAAGCAGCGAAGTATTTACAATGTGATATATTGAGTATTATTCTAACTGCCACTACTAATAATATCATTTAAATTGATATGTAGGGAACTTCAGATGAAGTTGTAGATTGCTCCCATGGCAAGCAACTGTGGGAGCTGTGTAAAGAGAAGTATGAACCCCTGTGGCTCAAAGGAGGTAATCACTGTGATTTGGAGCTCTTTCCTGAGTACATAAGGCATCTGAAGAAGTTTGTAGCAACTGTGGAGAAATCTCCATCACAAAGATACAGTTTTAGGAGGAGCACAGACCAGTTTGAACAGCCTAGAAAGAGTACAGATTTTTTTGAAATCGGTAGGAAGAGCACTGATCGCAGAGAAAAACCAAGGAAGAGTACAGACAGGCCTGAAAAACTGAAGAACTTGCCTAACAATGTTGATAAGCTAGAGAAATTAAGAATGTCTTTTGATCATATGGAAAGGTCTCGGAGAAGTGTGGATTGCCATGAAAAATCTCGAAAGAGCATTGACCATCAATTGGAAAAGGCACGGAAGAGCGTTGACCGATTAGACAGAGTATGGACTGGATAAATCTTGTTACAGCCATATATATTCATGCACGGGTTGGTTTTCTGGGATTTTTCTTTTATCTTTACTTTTTCCTTAAATCAGTGGTCTACTGGCTGTGTAGCATGTTCTATGACACATAAATAACTATTGGCATTTAAGGAAGGGTTTGGTGTTACAGCTGAATTCATTGCTCATTGAGATGCTCGGGTCCCACTTTCATTCTTTTAGCACGTATGTGTGGGAATTACTATTCAATAAGGTGCTGCCAAGAATGGTTTTTTAATTACAAGAAAGTGATGTCAAGCATCTCTTTAGACCAGCAACCCTTGATTATTCTTATGCGTGCTCAACAAGTTCGATAAAAAATATTAATTTAGTTTTTCTTTACTCTGAATCTAAGACAATCACCTTTGTGCTAGGCTGCTATGTTCAAATTAGAAGATACATCCTATATAAGAAAGGTAAAAGAGAAACATCAAGTTCCGCCTTGTGTAATGTATATGCAGCAACCCATTGGTTAGCAGCAGATTAGTCCTTGGCCTACCGTAGGATATCGTGAGCAATCAAAAAAAGAGAGAGAAACATAAAGAGGTTAAAACCATTTCAATATAACCTTCAAATTCTTATATGATTTCCTTTCTACCATTCACCCAAAACCAGCCATACAACAAATAATTAAATTAATCCTGTTTCACTCTCAAAGTACATGATTGTTAGTTCTGATTTACAAAGCAGTTCAAAAATTGAAAAACTGTTGTAAGCACAATTTCTGTTGATTCATTTCAAGTACATACAAATGACTTAAACAATGCGTGATTAAAGCATGAAACATAGACATAACTGTTCTAAAATTTTTCACAATAACAAAGACATTTGTGGCGAGTTATGTCCAACGGAGGAAAAAGAAGAGTATAGGTAGGAATTTCTACTTTATGGAAAGAGAATTAAAAAAAGGAGTAATTGGTTTTGGAATTCCAATCCCATCAACCTATTTGTCCCTTTAAAAAAAGCAAACGATTAGAATCACTTTCATAGGTACAATTGTCTTCTTTTCCGCATTTAAGGTGACTTTGTGATCCCCAAGATATATGCAGTATCCTTTCCTTCTTCCCCCTCTCAAATTTCCCCTAATCAGACATAGCTTTAAAGTTTAGCCCGCTTCAATCAGATGCTTCAACAAGGTTCGTATAAGTAATGTCATATGCGCTTCAATAACTAAATCCTGCATATGAAGACAATGGCCTAATATCACGTGAAGAAACCATATACCATCCTGAAGTTATTAAAGTTGAGTTCCCCTGAAGGTGGTATAGGATTTATTTAAGGAGAATAAAGGCTTCGCTTCTCTAGGATTCATTTCTGTTGCCTGTATAGCTTGCAGTGGGAGGAAAATTAAGAAATGAATCTACAAAACGAATTAACAGCTGCCTTCAAAGAGGCACCAAACAATTAGCATAATTTATCCAGTTCAAAAAAAAAAAATTAGCATAATTTATGCAGCATATATAACCATGGACAGAAAAACTTACTTGGCATGAGATTTTCGGCAACAAAGAACGTCCAGAAGTAATCAAAGCCTCCCAAGACATTCACTCTTCAGTTTTCTTTGATCTGTAAATGTAATATTTGTCATTTCTGCAACAAGACATTTTATTTCCCCAAGACTAGCATGTGGAAGAACTAGATTTTGTGCTCACTGTATTGAACTATGGCAGATGGTGGGAGGCAGCCAGTGCATATCTCATGCACCGATGAGAAGAGGGGAAACAACTCAAACCATCCACGATGGCTTAGAACCTCGTAAACATCGCTTGCAGTAGAGACACCCTTCGTGCAAGAAGATTAGTCAAGTAAGAGCACGCTAGAATCAATCACACAAATCTACTAGTTTTGGAAAGTGTTTAATATAATAACAAGTATTGAATGTAACCCATATCCATGAATCTTTCTGGTGATATCAATCATGCAGAATCCCTGTGCTTGGAAGAACATCTCATAAATTGAGAATTTACACAGTCTTTCAATTAATGTTATCTCACTCAATGCACAACTATAATAACTAGTGCCTAGTAGAGTTGTGGTCCCTAAGTCAATTTTGATACTCTACTTGTTAGACAAAATTTTCAGTAGAACTCCGGATCAATGCACAAAGTCAAAAGATTTGGTTGTGATCAATTTAAGTTATTTAACCTGCAATTTCTGGCCCCTCAACATCTCTTCTTCAAGCTCATCAAATGACCTGCAGACGATAAACAGCCAAGGGGGGCAAGATTAATTAAATCAATTATTTTTCCTTTTTATCTCCCAACATGATATGTCCTTATCAGAGAGGGAAAACCCACCTCTTCCCTCCGCTCTTAGCAAAAGCCTCAGCAACCTCCCTGTTTCTTCCACCGACTGCCATGAATGATTTGGTTTAAATCAAATGACTATATAAGCTATGAAAAGAGATATCATAAAGTCAAACAGCTTCCTTACAGCATGTAGTGATAAGATCAGCCACACCACAGCTTTCAAAAAAGGTGCTGTCCTTAACATGTGGAAAGAGTAGCTTGGAAAACGCCTTCATCTCTTCCAGACCTATTCGCATGATGGCAGCCTAGGCACATATGTATGGAAAACAAAAACACGACAGGTTCTATCTTATACTTTTCTTTTCTCCCCCTTAAAGTCTTCAGAACACGAAAATACTTGAAACTTACTTTCGTATTATTTCCCATCTCCAAGCCATCAACAAAACCTGTCCCATTTGATTTTCATTCCTTTATCATTCACGAAAATTGAAAAGGGGAAACGAACTGCAGGATACGACTATGGTACACACCTGCAGCTAAGGCCACCACATTTTTAAGAGTTCCGCACAGCTCGATCCCTTCAACATCTTGGACCTATTATTCCATAAAATGCAAAAATCAGAAGCACAGAGCATACTATTCTATAAAAAAAATATACAATATAGCAGTTCACATGATTCATAATGCATCAATTCTATTTCCAAATTTTTGCCCGATCAGCTTTCTCTTGGTATTAAAGATTACTTCAAGCAGTTTCTTGTGACAAGATTTTCACATGTTTATAGTTAATCAATCAGAATTTGTGCTGCACGTACGGCCTTCACATTGAAATAGGGAGTATTAAACAACTGAACCCATGTCTCTGCAGCCTCCCTATTCTGCCTGTACCCAATGGTTGCTTCACTGAATTTTTCTTGGGCAATCTGTACAAACAGTATCAATTAGAACAGGCAACGGTATTATATATGGGATGGCACAGCACATTGCATAAATTAACACTGATAATATTTTTAACAACCTCATTGGCTATGTTGGCCCCCATTAAGACAGAACAATTGATTCCCAGTTGCTGGGATATAAGAGTAGACATCATGCGTGGACCGTCCACCTTGACCTCCATCCCTTTCACAAGGGAAATAGCTTCTGCATCTGTCTTAACTTTCCCGACAAGCCTCCTGCATATTCCTTCGACGAACTGATGTGGGGTCACAAAGACCAGCATATTCGCATCCTTCACTGCATATTCACCCAATCAGAACAGCAAAAGTAAATGTGAATAGTTGTGCGGAGTTTTTGTTTTTATGTCCTTTCCACGCATAAAAATGTTGGTCCTGTTCTGGTTTGACAAAGTGATACAGTACCCATATAATGACACCGTGAAACTATATGGATAAACAAGAAATGATTACCCGCATTTTCAAGGTCCGGATCTGCAACTACATTTTTGCCTAGCTTGATTCCAGGAAGATATTTCACGTTTTCCTACCAAAAGGAGTGAAGACATGATGAATGGGAGAAATATTGGATTCACAAAACTCTAATAATGCAAGAGTCGTCGGCCTTACATTGGTTTCATTGATGACATCAGTGAGCTTTTCGCCACTAGGCAATGTTTCCTCGAATACCCACATCCTCACTTCATCTGAAACAACCAAACTCTCCAAATTCAATTCAAAAACATCGCCCGTATTTTTAAAAAAAAAACGCAGAAGAAGAAACGTACCATGAAAGGAAGCGAGGGCCAGAGTATTGGAGGCGATAAGTTTGGCGGCAACACTGCCCCAGTTGCCGCTACCAATGATGGCGACTTTGGATTTGATTGAAGCATCGTGAGGATCTTGCAGGAGTGAAGCCATGCCTGGATTAGGGAAGAAGGTGGGAAGATTGAAGAGGAGGGAAGAGAATTTGAAAAGAGAGAAGTTGAAATGAGTTAAAGGTGAAAAATGCGTGGTTCCGTTTTGCACTCTGAGCCACGATTGTTGAGGGAAAATGCGTTGGGTGATGTTAACTCACGTCCTTCCCCTGAATCTCCGCTTCGTGGATCCTTCTTCACCTAAATCCATGCATTTTGCTATTTATGCCAAATGAATGTTGTTAATGTTTGCATGCCCTGCGTTCGTTATGAATATGTATTGACGGTTTTAAATGCCTTCATATGTGATATTGTCTTCGTTGAACAAAGGCGCACAAACATTTTTAAGAGTGTAACTGACTAATAAAGGAAAGCCCTCCTCGCCACCAATTTTTTAGTTTTTTTATTTTCGATTGCAAATCATAATCATATTTAACCGTCATTGTAAAGTAAAATCATATTTCAAATAATCTCAGTCAGGATCTGACCATCATTGTCAGGGATATTTAATTACTAATAACTCGATCCTGTACTTAAAGTAAAATTAGAAGATCTTAAGGATAAAGTTTTGGGAAAATTAATTAGAGGTCCCTGGGAGGACACATAATATAAGAAAAGTCCCACTAAATGCTCAAATTAAAGTAGGGTCCCAAGGGACCTCATTTTTATTATGTTTCAAACCCAAAAGATAATTTTATCCTCCTTATAATTGTCTAAATGAAACACCCTCACCCTCATTCACTATCACTCTCCCTCATTGCAGCATGAACGTGGTCAGGAACTCAAAGGGGCTGGGAAGACACTCACCAAGAACACTCCTTCATCCATCATCCATCATCCATCTTCATCCAACTAAAATCATGGACTCTTGGATTTGTCTCTTCAACTAGTGGTATGTTGAGAAAATCGATTTCTCATGTTTGTTATAAATCTGATTTGGGATGAATGTTTTAAAACAAATGTCAAAACTTTCCATATAAATCTAATTTTGGTTGAATGTTTGAACATAAAACATGCTTATACCCCTATCTTAGTGATTTTTTGTTGCATTTATTGTGTAAGTTGGTTTCTCATTTGTTGTTGATGAGGGTTTGGGTTGGTGCTATATTTAGGGTTGTATTAGCTCTGTTTTTTCGTCCAAAAACAGGGGAAATCCGAAAAGGCCGTAGCTTTTTCGGTTTCCACATCAGTTAAAATTTCTGTTGTCGTCAGAGCTCAAATAGTTGTTATTGCAGGTCATTCAGTTGTAAATAACAACTTTCTAGAAGACAGTTGAAATTTTGAATGAATTTTATTGGGGGATGGGTTTTGTGCTCTGTTATGTTGTTATAAGACAGGGGTGAAGTAAAATGTTGAAGCTTTGTTGGGTTAACACCAATGTGTTGGTATTTTAATAAGGTGTTTTCATTACTTTAATATAAAGTTGTCACAGATGCTCATTAAGTCGTTATATCTGGTCATTTACTTGTGAATAACAATGTTCCTGTGCAGGATGAATGAGAAGATGGCGGGATGACCAAAGAGGAAGAGAATAGAGTCACAATTCCAAAACAAACATGTCTACCATTGTGGAAGATGCCATGAGGCTGGACATAGTGCCAAAACATGTAAGAATCCATATCCAACCTAATGTGTTGGATATATGTGAGGCAATTAATTGCTGGATTACGTATTGGCTTTCAAAAATCTATATTTATAATACATTTGTACCTTTTTTATGCATATTTTCATATGTTTATCATGTTACAACTAGTTTATAATGGCCTTGTGATTATCACATTAGCACTTTGAGTCTTTATGGTAACTCAAATGCAATTAGAGATATGGTTATTTGAGCTTTGTTATAATTTTTGTCTTCTCTATTTTAGGTTAAGAGAATGGTTAAGGGTAGGGAAAGTAAATATCAATTGAAAATCACTGCGTTTTCACTCTTTACTAAGAAGTTTTATAAGGAAGTGTTTTCTTTGTTGGTTATTTTGAACAAGTGTGCTTGTTGTAAGCTTAAATATGGTGCTATCCTTGCAGGGATTCTTGTGGTGTTCATGTTCTATCATGGTTATAGGCTTGGGATGGTTCAGAGTATGATGGAGGGTACACGATGCCAAAGTACTCAAAGGATGTTATCCGTGAAATTAAGGTTGAATGCTTCTGGTAGCTCATCACATACGAGAACAACTTGCATGGACAGAATGTCCTTTATAGGGTGAAAGACATCTTAAGGAAGAGGAAGAAATAGATGTTGACCTTATGTAGTAATTTTTAGGCCTTGTGTAGTAACTTTTATTAACAATTTTTACGGTGGAAGACAAGTTGTATAAATTATATGAATTTTAGCAGCATTTTAACTTTGTGGCAACTTTTAGTGATTGTGTAAGTTGTTACGGGCGTTATTAGGTGTCAAGATTTGGCGCTGTAACAACTTTTGGGCGGGCTGTTTGTAAGAACGTTGTAACCATGTATAACAAGTTATTGGGCATTAGTAACAAGTTATTGGGCACCACTAACATTGTATAAAAGTTTTTAGCGCTAACAACTTCTGAGCTGTCTTTAACAACCTTCTGACCATGTTTAACAACTTATTGGGCACCCCTCATAAGTCATTTAATTTCTTGAAAATTGCCTTTTAGAATAGGGATAACTGAAAGTGGGTTTGCTTCGTCACAACTTTTGGGCAACACATAACAAGTTATTGGCCTTTAGTAACAAGTTATTGGGTACAACTGACAATGTGTAAACGTTTTTAGCACTAACAACTTTTGGGCTGTCTTTAACAACCTTCTGACCACGTGTAACAAATTATTGGGCACCCCTCACAAGTCATTTAATTTCTTGAAAGTTGCCTTTTAGCACAAGGATAACTGAAAGAGGGTTTGTTTCGTCACAACTTTTGGGCAACGAGTAACAAGTTATTGGCCTTTAGTAACAAGTTATTGGGCACAACTGACAATGTGTAAACGTTTTTAGCACTAACAACTTCTGGGCTGTCTTTAACAACCTTCTGACCATGTGTAACAACTTATTGGGCACCTATCACAAGTTATTTAATTTCTTTAATGTCGCACTTTTAGCACAAGGATAACAGAAAATGGGATTGCCTTTGTCATCTGTAGCAAGATTATTACTAATACACATATACAACACGACCTTATCATTATAATAACATTTGGCCTGTCTATAACAACCTTCTGGGCATGTATAACAACGTTTTGGGCAATCATAACAAGTTTCATAACAGAATCAGTTATAACATAATCATTTCACATTTGTCATTAAAGACAACTTACCATTCATGGACAACTTACTTGCCATTCAGCACCAGTTACAATTCATGGACAAGTAGTCTAACAAAAAATTAGCCACTATACACTAGTTTCACACCCTCTCCAAAACAAGTTTGAGGGTTGTGTGTGTCATTTACAAAACAATGACATATGCATTTACAAAAAGTGGCAAACATATACAAAAAATTAGCGCCACACATATATCCAACACATTAGGTTGGATTTGGATTCTTGCACGTTTTGGTGCTATGTCCAGCCTCATTGCATCTTTCACAATGGTAGACATGTTTGTTTTGGAATTGTGAACACATTGGTGTTAACCCAACAAAGCTTCAACCTTTTACTTCACCCCTGTCTTAGAATAACATAACAGAGCACAAAACACATCCCCCAATAAAATTCATTCAAAATTTCAACTGTCTTCTAGAAAGTTGTTATTTACAACTGAATGACCTGCAATAACAACTATTTGAGCTCTGACGACAACAGAAATTTTAACTGATGTGGAAACCGAAAAAGCTACGGCCTTTTCGGATTTCCCCTGTTTTTGGACGAAAAAACAGAGCTAATACAACCCTAAATATAGCACCAACCCAAACCCTCATCAACAACAAATGAGAAACCAACTTACACAATAAATGCAACAAAAAATCACTAAGATAGGGGTATAAGCATGTTTTATGTTCAAACATTCAACCAAAATTAGATTTATATGGAAAGTTTTGACCTTTGTTTTAAAACATTCATCCCAAATCAGATTCATAACAAACATGGGAAATCGATTTTCTCAACATACCACTAGTTGAAGAGACAAATCCAAGAGTCCATGATTTTAGTTGGATGAAGATGGATGATGGATGAAGGAGTGTTCTTGGTGAGTGTCTTCCCAGCCCCTTTGAGTTCCTGACCACGTTCATGCTGCAATGAGGGAGAGTGATAGTGAATGAGGGTGAGGGTGTTTCATTTAGATAATTATAAGGAGGGTAAAATTGTCTTTTGGGTTTGAAACATAATAAAAATGAGGTCCCTTGGGACCCTACTTTAATTTGGGCATTTAGTAAGACTTTTCTTATATTATGTGTCATCCTAGGGACCTCTAATTAATTTTCTTTAAAGTTTATTAGTATTGTTTTTTTTTTTCAAAAAAAATATGATTTGCGTATGTAGATCACATGGAAACCAGTAAAATGGTATGACTTTACAATTTTTTTTTTAATATAAACCTGGATGTCATTACTCAAAATAGACTAATCTGTTTACAAATGAGGTGCCCTTGAACTCTACAATTTCCAAAACATATACCCAGGCGGCATAAGATGGTACGAAGAAGACAAATTGAAATCTTCTTGAATGTGTATCTTTAAGTAATAATTGGAGTACACGTGAGGTCTTTTTAATATATTTATCCAAAATCTCCAAATCCATTTTAATTAATTCTGAGATACCAACAAATAAATGTTTGTTGGTTCATTAAATATGTCTTGGTCTTAGATTGATAGAATTTTTAACACTACCCTTATTAAAAAAATTTCTCTCTCTACATTTATAAATTATTCTATCATCTCTTCTCTGTCCCCCTTTCCAATAAGAATTAAATAAGACTAAAGCTATAAAGTAATCATTAATACTCCCTCCGGTCCTAATTATAAGACCACTTTGACTTTTTTGACTTTTTTTTCTAATACAAAAAAAGAGTAGTTTCAGTCCCAAAAATAATATTTTTTTCTTCAAAACTAATTTATTCTACTTATAAACTAACCTATAATCTAATTTCACATGATATATGTTATAATTTAGTGGTCTAATTTGCTTCCTTAACTTCCACAAAAAAAAGTCAAAGTGGTCTTATATTTAGGACCGGAGGGAGTAACATTTATATGAACTTATATTTAGAAAGAAATTTTTTATACAGTTCGATTTATAATAAAAAAACAAAGTGCTATGATACTAATTAAACATGATCAGCACTTATCATTATACTCGTATCAAACTCCTAGTAATTCATTACAAAAATCTTTATTATCAGTGGCTCAGTGCTGTTTCGGCAATATGTTTTATTCTACACATATTTAGTAGATCAAACTAGACGTTCAAATGCAGGAAGTATTAAATAATCCCTGCGGTTGCATTGCAATTAATGTCATCTGCATGTGGTTTAGGGAATTTTCGACCGTGTTCAAGTCTTGTCCGTACATCATTGTGGATGAAAACAAATGAATGGAAGCTCGTAATGTCAACATAGGAATTATTCCATGTTATTGTTAAATGTCACCAATTATAAGATCTCAAAATCTGAATAAGGTTATCTAAATTTGTCAAAACATTTAGTGAGTTTTTTTCCTATTTCACCTGTGACTATTCTCTCTAGTATATATCAATTTGTTCATATTTATAAGCCTTCTTTTAGTATCATAGTGATTTATACATGAAAAAGTGATTAACCATTATTCAAACATTATTATTTTATTGAAATCATTATTCAAAAAAACCTATTCATTTCAAAATATATTCTCTAAAATCAATTTACCATTTTTCTTGTAAAATCATTTCTACCATTTTTCTCATAAAATTAGCATTCTACAAAATCTAATGCAAATAAGCAGTAGATAGACAAATCCATCTTCTAATGATAGTTTGATTCTTTTGTAGGTTACTATATATACCGTACATTTAACGGCTTGCAAGATGTATTTTCTGTTAGCCAGCACATTATGACATTCATGCCACATGGTTGACCAATTTGTATGATGTTAATCAGCATATGTGGAGAGGAGATATAGCATTGGTATATTGTGCCATAGTAACCATGTCGGCCATTGGTTAAAGGGATTTCTATCCTATGCACAAATGACACGATGTTTAGCATTATCAACATATTCTTCATCATAGGATTCAACGCCTATATATATGGAAACATGTCCCACATGTTTGTCATTCTCACATGTGAGTAAATTGTTTTTCACCCACTTTTAAGTTAATTAATGTACTAACCCTATTTTCCTTGCATCTGTATGAGGGAGTCAATATTCAAACTGCCGCGAGTTTTGATTAACAAATCCAATTATTTGTGCCCTTATAAAAGCAACTACTAACTTACTTTTCTATAAATTATAGAATGGATTAAGAAGGAATGCGACATGAATAGTTTGTTCATCTCAAAACCATATTCAGGAATTATGATATACATATATTGTCTTTTATATATATATATATATATCGACCAATCTAATATCTTATCACCTTGTTGGGCTCAATGTGCGAGCGTCTGACACTATGATAGGATCAATGTGATAGCGTTTGATACCATGTTCAAGTGAATGTACCAGTGTTTGATACCATGCTGAAGTTAATTTACCATCATTTGATACCATACTCGAATTAATATGCTACAGATGCCAACATGCCACCCCTTAGATTTCGACCTTTCCAAAGTTTTGAAAGGCAATTTTTTTAATTGAAACATAATTTATGTACCACTTTGTTCCTTATTATAAGTCAACCCTAACTGCTTCTTATATATCAAGGAGTGGAAGTTATATCATTAAATATGCCCTTATTTTAAAAAAATATTCTACTTTATTTGCCCTTATTTAAGAATAGGTATTAAAATGATATTTTATACAATACTAACATTCTCTCTCATCTTCCCTATTTCCAACATAGGGGTAAAATAATCACAATAACATATATTGATCCCAAATTGGACTCATATTTAGGAACAAAAAATTCTTATAATAAGGAACATAGTGGTATAATTATTAAATTTGGGCCTGTTACTCTCCATAGGGCATAATTTGGACAAGACATTTGTATAGTCTAAGGTCTAAATTATTTTATTGTTTTTAAGCATCAAATATTGATATTGGAAAAGGTTGGTAATCATTTTATTCTAATTTGATGAATGCACTAACTAAAGCATGTTATCTTCCATATAGAGAAAAGTTTTGACATAACTGTTGTTGCCCAAAGTTTTTATATATAGATTGCAAAACTATCAGCTAAAAATTAAAATCATTAGTATCAAATTGCCATATCAATCATCAATTAAAGAGATAAATAATTGTGCCAATAAATAGTTAACATAAAATACATCCGATTCTACTCGGTGGTTTTAATAACTTAGACGAATGATTGTACTTGGTGTGGTGGTTTAAATAATTTAGACGAATATAATGAGTTAAGTTCAAGAATGACAGAATCCCCTTACTCGTTATTACATTAGAATGCATCGTACAATCTTTTTGGCTGTGATTGAAACAAATTAAGGGGCAAAAAGTTGAGTACAAAAGAAAACAAAAACCTAGTGTTAAGAATATCATTAATATTATTATTAGGTAGGAGTGGTTATTAATTAAGGGGCATATAAAATATATTAGTGAGTGGTTATAATGGTGAAAATAAAATAGCAAAAAGGGGGGAGTAATATGGAAAGAGGGGTGGTTGGAATGGAGGGAGAATCGGGGCCAAGAAGGAGGCCCTCCTTTCATTACAATTTACAGCCCCCCATCTTGTCATCCATCCATGCATTTGTATGCGTTGGAAACCTATAAATGTCTCCTCCCTCTCCCTACCACATTCCTCTCTTCATTTCATTTGCAGGCAGTTCTTCTCTAATTCCCCATTCCATTCCATTAGAGAACTACTGCTTCCATTTTCAAAACACAAAATAAAATAATGGGCCGCGCTTTGTTCCTCGCTATGGTGGCCCTGATGGTGGCCGTCGCCGGAGCCATGGCCGGAGATGCACCCTCCACCTCCCCCGCCCCCGCACCCACCACCGCCCCCCAAACTCCTCCACCCACCGCCGCCGCCAGCTCACCTCCTGCCCCCACCCCAGTCGTCGGCGGCGACGAGATCTCTTCCCCACCCGCCCCCGGCAGCGACCCCATCGAGATGGACGCCCCCTCCCCCTCCCCCTCCGCCGTCACCCCCACCGCCTCCCCCGCCAGCTCCTCCTCCTCCCTTCACATCCCCGCCGCCGCCTTCGCCGCCGCCGCCATTGCTTCCCTCGCCTTCTAATTAAGCTACTCATCCCCCGGTCTTTGTACGTATATATATATATATGTGCATGCCTACATACATTCATACCACTCCATTCCTTGTTGTACTATTATTCATTCCTATAGCTGACGAATGTAGCGCAACCATTTGCTCCTGCATGCGCTTTTCATCACCATGTTAACGTTGTTGTTATTGTTGTGTGCGTATACATATAAACGGGAGGGCTCTTTTTCTTCACTTCTACTAAGTTTCACTTTTTATACCTTACATAAAATTTTAATGACAAAATAATAATTTTAATAATTTTTAGTTTTGTCGTTATCATTATCATTCTCTAATCTTTTTATGTCGTTCTCCTTTCTCGATCGCCGGTTCGTCACCGTATGACCAACATTTCGCTTAACTCCGACATTGCAAGTCTAAAATAAATATTCTTTGCAGATGTTTTATATGGCTTGAGTATTATTAAAGTAATGACCGGATATAGCGCCATAAGTGCCGGTCTCCGGCAACCGTGTAATATCTGATTTATTCGTACGGGATTACAGGAATGTGTTCTCTGACACACTCTGCTACTTTTTGTTATGTGTCATCGATTTGATTAATACCATGCAGTTTCCTTAATTACGTTAAATTCATTCAATCGCTTATACTATATTCTATATATTCTCCCGGCCATTAACATAAGATTCTTTTTTTATCTGAAATTAACATAAGCTTCAGTTACCTGATTTTTGGGAGATAAAATAGCTAAGAAAATTACTATATTTGAATACATTTCATTTTTCCTAACTTGTCTGTTTAACTTGTGAATTTATATATGATCCAAATTAATTAGTATTTACTTAAAATTGAATAACTTATTTAGTTTTCTTAAAATCCCCATGTGAATTGTTATATATCAAAGATATATTAAAGCAAGAGGTAGTGGGACAATGAAATGCGTACACCTATGACCGTCTTGCACGACTAGGTCAAGGTGGGGCAATGCAAACGAGTGAGGAAAGAGAGAGTAGAGAGGATGATAGGCCATTGTGTTTTTGTTCCAGTTTCTGTTTGGCTCTATTACGTAGTGAATGGAATGATGGGAGGTGGTGTGGGAGTTGAGGGAAGAAGAAGAAGAGGGGTTATTTGAAGGGGGAAAATCCGTTAGTAATGGCGTGATTAGCAGTAATTGTGGGAGTGGATTTGCATATTAACATTGTTTATGGTGTCTAACTATAATATGAGCAGATAAAGGTAGCTAATTTTCAAACCAGGTCGGAACCTTTTATTTAAATTCCATTGAGATAAAAACGCGTCATTTGATTTCAAAAAGCATTTGGGATAACCATTTTTACTTATCAAACAGAAAATATTAAATTTAGAAAATTTAATTTGTTTTCTCAAGGGGTCAGATTATTTTAAAAAAACGATGCATTTTTATATCAATGGACATGAGCCTTAAAGGAGAGGTTCCTCTAACCGTTCAAGTTTGGCTTAAGAAATTCAAGCGATTGGAATCAATGTGGATGACCTTTTGGATCATTACTTGTTTGTCATGTATATGAATTTAGCGCATAAATCTCTCTTCCCCCTATCCCCCATAAATCATGCCATATTCAGCAGCAACAGTAGCGCGTGGGTTCAAGTTCCAAAAAAAAAAACTCCATTCAGTCCTAATTATAATATCACTTTGACTTTTTTGGAGGAATTAAGGATGCACTATTAATCATTTTAAAGTGTCTATAGTTATTTTTTTAAAAAAAAAACTAATTTGCCTTACTTAAACTATCGTATAATGCAATTACATGTAGGATTCGTTAAAATTAGGTCTTCTATTTGGCTTCCTTAATCTCTACAAAAAAAAGTTAAAGTGATCTTATATTTAGGATCGGAGGGAGGGAGTATAAAAAAAAATCAGAGGTTATGGTTTATGCATGTGTGTGCCTACACACATTGTGTGAAGGTGTTTGTGCCTAAATTCTCATGCAGCGTTTCGGGCCAGAGTAAAAATTATTCGGCCATGTAAAAAGTGGCCTTCTCGTGTTCATCATTCAACAAAATATACCCTTTGGGCCGAATTTAACTGCGAAAGTGCCAATCCATCTTGTTACTCCCCTCCTTGATTTTGGAAAATTGGAGCTCATAATATATAATGTTGAATTTTAACAGTCAGCACTGTGCGAGGTTGGTGAAGATAATGGATTGGAAATGAGTGGGGAATAGAATGAGGCAATTTTGCTAGAATGACCTTGTGGAGGAACCACATTCTGGATTCGCGTCGATGGGCTATTTTTTACTGTGATTTACGTGACATGCATTATCGCCATGAAGGAAACTCTTTATTAGCCTGTCGCGTATGGCTTAATTTGGATTGGGAGATCCCAATATTTTTACCTTAAATAGCACATCACCAAAAAAATGAAATCACCATACGTTTCTCAGCAACCACATTTATTACAGATATTGCGATGGATTCATTTAGAGTCAGAAATTCACGTGCATGTTGAAGTGATATAATTGTGTCCCCCCTCTTCTTTTGTTTTATGGACCTTTTTTCCTACCTTTCCTTGATCATAAATTATAATCATATATCAAATCTGATTGCTAAAAAATAAAAAGAAAAAAAAGAGAAAATAATAGAGAGATAATATTGACAACAAAATATAAGGTGATGGGAGAGGGAGTAGGAGAGATTTGTAGTCTCAAGTCTTATATATATCTTTTTCAATCATCAGATTCTATGACTGACTGAGATGGAGAGGAGGAGAAAGAGACTATAAAAAAGATGAAGGATTCTGAAGCATTATTTTGAGCTTATTTTGTTGATGGATTATAGTTTATTTGCATAAGTTTGATAAAATGGTTAACTTAATTTGTCTTTTCAGAGAAATGAAATGGAAAAATGATTAACATTATAATATTGGGTTTCGAAGAATGAGGACAACAAAGCGTTGGAGAGGGAGGACAAGGTGAGAGAGGGAGGACGAAAAGGCAAGAGGAATTCTTCCGTGAATATAGTGAACGACGTTATTTTTGGTTGGATCAATTATAAATAAATACATACAGTTTTATATAAAATTTTTAATCTGACTTGTCACCATAAAAAAGTTAACTAGCACATAATAAAATTTAAATATCATGTTTACAATGTTTTTTATCTTACAAGTTGAAAAAAATATTTTTATCAGTTAGTTGATTTTTTTAGGATGTTAAATCAGATTGAAAAATTTTATTACAAACCTAATGCATGTATTTACTTATAATTGGTCAGACTACAAATAAGAGTCCACCAAACAAAAATTTCTCAAAAGGCTAAGGTGCTTTTTGGGGGAACTGGTTTCCCTACTAAGCACATGAGCTTAGTAGGAAAGCTAATCAAATTTGGACCCCAGCCCTAGATCGAATCTAAACGGTATAGATTTGATATTAATTTAAAAAGGACGTTTTTAAGTAAAAAATTAGTTTTTAAGAAAAAGATAGTTAAAAAATTATTTTTATTTTATATTGTATACCATTAAAATAATATTTTTTAAAAATTATAAACTTTAAAAAAATTAAATTTAGATCATATAAATTAGATCCGATGCTTCAAACTTGACTTGATTAACTCTCTCTCTCTCTCTCTAAGCTTTATGTTTTAGCACGAACTGGTGCCCTTGATAGAGATATTTCGATGATTTGGATCATTTGAGTCCACGTCTCCTCAAAAAGCGTCGGGGGATGAGGGACCTGCACTTTTCTCGTGCCCTCTCGCTGTCTATGCCCCACTTTTACGCTTTTGCCTGCCTCCCCCATTTTTATCACTCTTCACTCTTCAGTCATCACCTCATCATCATCATCAACTACATTTTCCGTCCCTCCACAGAATTACCCAACTACACTTTCCACATTTCTTTATATACATCATATGACAATATATGTTTACCCGTTGATTTAGACTATTCGTGTGCCGAAACTCAATCGTATTCCTCTACGTGTTTATGAAACACACTTAAACTGATGATTGATTCGCACTCTTTTATATGGATCGACTAAAATTATTATCAGTTTCACCCAGAACACTCTTTATTTGGTGGGTGGTGATAGGGGAAGATCAAGTGGTAGGGTCTACGTGAATGTTATTATTGTTATTGTCACCAACACGTGAATATTTGATTCATACTATCGAGCCTGGGATATTTTTATGCCGAACGGATCCATAGAGAACTCTATTTTATAAACTGTCCTTTCTAAGTCAAAACACTGATGAATTCTATACTTCATAATAAAATTCCAATTCTTTCAGTAAAAAGCATAATTAAGAATAAATTACTCTCTTAATCATACAACTTATATTATATAGTAGGAGTAATAGTCTTTAAATGTATTCCTTTTTCTTAAAAATAATAAAATAAAATAGATTTTCAAATTATTTCTAAAAGATGCATTCGATTTGTATTTTGTACAAATAAAAATATATTAATTTTTTTTACAAAAAATGAGTGATTTTTAGTCATATCCTCGATTAAAAATCAATATCAAGAATATGAATAAATATGTTGAAGTGGTGTAGCTTTGAGATGTAAAAAGAAGTTGACCACACTTTACACTTTGCAGTTTGAATGATGAGGATAGGCAAGGTAAGGACGCCGTATAGGCAAATCATATATTGTATAAAACTCTATCACTCATAGATTAGTTAAGAAATATTCATTTAATTTGATAAAATTAAGGATATTATTAATTAAATTAGTTTAAATTATATGATATTATCAAAATAACATAAACACCTTGCTTTACTCATACCCCTATCTTACTTGTTCATTATTAAAAAAACATTAATAAGTATAATATAAAAAAAATACGAGAAAAAATCTTCAATTTATTTAAGAATAACATCACCTCCCAAATACGTCAGGTTTAGAAGCAGTATTATTATTATTATTATTATTATTATTATTATTTTTTGGACCTGAGAAGCAGTATTAAATTATGTAAGAAGTCGTAGAGTATTATGATATGATCTATCCATCCAAACCAAAACGAAATCCAGATAAGAAGGGAAATCCACTTCCTCCACCAATGACAACAGCCCGCGTGTGAAGAGAGGCAACACGTCAGCATCATCTCCCATAGGAGCTATCTCACTCTCACTCTCTAATGGGGTCATCAGTGTCCCCTCCATCAGAAAAAGTCCTTCACTTTTTGTTCACTTTTTCAAACCCCATCTCTGAAATCAGATTTCACAACCAACAAAACAGAGCACTGTGTGTGTATTTGGTAATTCAGGGGGGTCGGTGACGGAGTTTGAATCCTTAATAAGCTATGTGTCACACCAATACCCCTCCCCCTCCTCCTTCTTCCTCCGATCTCACAAAATCAGATTCTCTTAATCCTCTTCCCACACCTCACCGTAAGAACAGAACAAAAACCAGGAAGCCCAAATTCCTTAGCCTTCGTCTCCAGCTTTCATCAAACCAATCCGATCCAATGACACATCATCAACAGCTCAATCTCTTCCCCTTACACCCAGAAAACTTGATCCATCATGACAAAGATATCATGCACGATGACCATAACATCGCCTTCCTCTTCACCTCCCATGGCCCGGCCACTCTCAACGGCCTTCTCCAACATGACTCCCCCACCACCACCTCCACCGTGTCGGAGGACGATTCTATGTCGCCGCCGTGTCTGACGGCGGACCCCTTCGACGGCGACGGCGGGAGATCGCTTGTACGGAAGGCTATGAAGAGGAGGAACGAGGAGGAAGAGGAGAGGTGGGTGTGTTACTCTGAGGTCACTAGCTATTCCAGCGCCGGCACGGCGGAGAGCGCCGCCGCTACGACGGCGTCGATTGGGTTGCTGTCGTTGAAGCTGGATTATGAGGGTATATTAAATGCTTGGTCTGATAAAGGTCCTCTTTATCTTCCTGGTGATAGTGATACCCCACAAGCTGTCCCTGATTTTCTTGATCATGTCCTTCCTCACCATCCGCCCCATGTAATTATTCTCTTTTCACTCCGATCCGTTTTTTTAAAAAGAATCAAAAGATTGTTCTTTTGATTGATTGAGTTCTTGTTTTTAATGGATCTGCTGTGCTATAGTATTAGTATGAACTCAATGGATGTTGACTTGGGGATTTGTTGAATTTTTTATTCATGCAAGTGTGTGAGGAAGGTTTTGACTGATTTTGGGTGAATAGTTGGGGAGCATTATGATTGGGGCCCATTGGAAAGAGATAGTTGGTTGGAGAATGGAGATATTTATAGAGTATATATGTGCAGTGAAGGAGGATAAAGAGGGGTGGTAAAAGACAAAAATAGAGTGAGATTAATGTGAAATTTGATGGTGAATTTGTGTGGGATTGCAGGTAGAGAGTGAGAAGAAGGTTGGGCAAAGGGAGGCAAGCGTGTTAAGGTACAAAGAGAAGAGGCAAAGCAGGCTCTTCTCCAAGCGAATCCGGTACGAGGTTCGTAAGCTCAATGCTCAACAGAGACCCAGGATGAAGGTTCCTTTCTCTTTCCTTTCTTTCTTTCATATTCCTCCCTCTCAACTTAATATCTCTCCCATCATGGTTTTAGGATCAGATTTCTCTCTTTATTGTTTATGCAGGGACGATTTGTGAAGAGGGACTGAGAAATGAAGCCCCTGGGTGGCATGGCACTCACTCCTAATGAGAATTCACAATAACCTAGTAGTTTGTCCAGTATTCCAGCGTCCTTTTACAATATCTTTTCCTTTTATATCTTTCCTCCCTTAGATTTGTCAGATTTCTTCAATATATAGAATTATTGTAAATATAACATTGATATGCCAGGAACAATAAACTGATCAATGCTTCCTTGCCTTGGAATTAGCAACGGCAAGTAATAAATATGATTTATGAGCACATGTTGATACTAGGGAAGAAAAAATTGGGTATCCATTTCAGTATTTGCACTGTGGAGTGGAAAAGAACAGTAGAAGAGGCTAAGAATCAGGGAAATTGAAGGTCTGTGTTGATGAAGAACAGGATGGGGATAAGTATTATGGTATAGGGATTCCGGACCAAAATATTCTCTTTTACAGTTTTACTCCTATTAAATAACTTAATGAAACAGTTCAAGTGAGGACCTAAGAGTGAGATGTGATGATCTTGATGTTGGAAATTCATTATGGGCGTGTATCATTTGTGTTGCAGGCTTGCAGCTACTCAGGTGGTAATTATCGCTGACGCTCACGTAACATGTAATTTGCGTTTTGAGCTTCACCGTCATTAGTCACTACATACACTATTATACTTTTATTCTCTTATTCGATAGTAGAAATGTAAAACGGCAACCAATTTCCATATGTCTTTCTTGCGTTCGGTTACACACTTAAACAGGTAATGGAGTGCAAATTATCCCTAAAACCCAAGTTAGAGCCCAAGTACTATTAGATTCCTCTCTGTTCTAAGTGAGGCAAAATGTTGTTCATTCAATTTCTTATGGGCCTATGAAGCTGATCCAAACTTACCCAACAAGTAAAAAAATTTAAGTAATAAAATTCTCATTTAAACACACTTGGCAAATTTGAAGGCCCACTCTGCGTTAATATAAACTGTGGATTGTAATACATTCATTCACTCCCATAGATGTAATTCCACTCCTGGTATATTCCCTTCCTTTTGGGTAAAAGCTCTGAAATCTTTTCACCAAAAAGAAAAAAGCTCTGAAGTCTGAACACATTATTTTCTGGTTAATGCTCTACGTTCATGTTTTAAGCATCAAAACATTCACCTACCTCTACGCTCATGTTCCACGCTCATTTTCTGGGTAATACCAGTCTAATAAGAGGTTTTGAGTTTGAGCTCTAGGAAAGAAGCAGTGTGAAATACTTTGTGGTAGAGCTTTGCCGCCTTTGTGATCCTGCCTGGCTTTATCTATAGGCCCCCGATAAATCCTTCGAATTGAAAAAGAGGTGGGTTCAGGATACCGGATGCTCGAAAGAAAAATATACCTACCTTTATAGCCGAATAGTCCTATATCACTGTAATATCAAAACATTAAACGTGCTGGATAACAGCATCAGAGTCTTCTCTTGTTTTTGTTTTTCAGCCTTAGCACAGCATAATGCTGGGCTGGACTAAAAATATTACGTATAAGGAGCACGTAAAAATCACAATCATGATATGGGCCTACAGCCTCTAAAGATAAGAGCCCGGAACAGGTGGCGGTGAGTTTAAGGAGAATGAGATGACAATATAATACCCAAAACTGAGCTGTTTGTGATCCATGGCTGCGCGAGATTCCGTACCTCACAGGTAATTTGAAGAAATGGACAATACCAAAATTTCGCCTTCTTGTTTGAACAACTACCCTAGAAAAAGAAAACTACCTCCTCAGGCTTGGACTCTCGATTCTTCTCTGCGATAACGTACGGCACATCTCTGACTCTAAAAACATTTAATCTTGTTTTAACAGCGTACAAACCTACTCTCGCCATGTTTATTTCTAATCAAAACGGAACAAAAGTCATGGAAAAGAACAGAGCATAAAAGGGGATCATACCTTGCAAGCATAAATGGTGGAGTGAGAAAAGGGGAAGTTTTATATAAGTTGGCAGAAGAAAAGAGAGCACAAGAATGCACAAACACAAACAAGCCTTTTGGGTATGTTCACTTGTGCTCTCTATCTTCTGTCAACCACCTACTCTCCCTCTCTCTGGTTTGCCTCATTCTTCTTCACCCTCCCTGCATCAATGAAACAGGCCTAATTATTCCCCATCATCGTTCATCAGCTTATCGGCTAGAGACAGAACACATATTTTAAGGGAGAAAAAGGCGAGAGGGTTTGAAACAGCCAGGAAGAAAGAGTTAGAAGGACATACATAAACCAGCTTTAAAAAAGAACAGCAAGTTGCCATATATAATATGAAGAAGAAGATACAGAGAGGTCAAATTGTGGGGTTGATGAGGCAAGGCAAAGTGGTATCCTAAAAGTACATGTCTGACGATAATGAATTTTCAAAGACTTGGAAAGTCGTCGATGGGCACAGTATACAACTTTTTACGAGTGCCAGACTTAATGGTTGAGATAGATTAATAATAGATGGATGGGGGAGAGAGGGCATAAGAGAGAGGTGAAAGAGGAGGTGATGATTGGTGCAAAAGGAGGTGGCATCGTAATTTAGCACAAGTGCAAGATGTGAATATATCAGATAATGGCGTAAGCAACAAAGCCCTAACGGTTTCTTGATTGGTCTAATCAAAATCATCATTAACTCCCTGCATTCCAATTTTCATGTCGTTTTAATGGTAGAACTTAGGAGCAGTAGTAATGATGAAATAAGGGAAATTGGGAAAAGATGAGGCAGAATTAATCGTATAAATGCATATGGGAACAGAGGACGTAACTGGGGGAGTGTGAAGGGGTTGAATGAATGAGAAGGAGATGGCACATGCGCCACTGTTTTTTGTTTTGTTTTTTTTTTTGGGGGGAGAACAAAGTACGAAAAATGGCAGCTACTTATATATAGGCTCTGTTCATATCCTCTGTACTTTGCTCTTTTTTTTTTGTCCCTTTACTGTTCCTTCTTTCTTCGTTTCCATCCCTTATTGGCCCCCTCCCAATTTTTTCATTTCCACTGATTAAACATATACTCACTCCGTCCATATATATATATATATATATAAGAACAAAAAATTTGAATAGTTTTATCCTTTTTTATAAGAGTCTGGCTAAATTTGTCAAAACATTTAATGAGTCTTTTTCCACTTTACCCATCATTATTCTCTCTATTCATATTGTATTTCATACTCATTTATAACACTATTATCACATTTCTCTCTCTCTTATAAACTCAATCATAAATAAGGACAAACTTGAGAAAGCAAAATTATTTTAAACATATTTATATCTCTCAACTATTGCCTTAATCTGTGTGATTTTACCTCTTTAATTCTTATAATAAGTGACGGAAGGAGTACTATATCACCCAAATAATATTCCCTCACCATCCCCCTCTCCATACGGATCTAGTACCTCTTTTTTCATATACCACTCTCTTCCTTATTATAAGTACACCCTAACTACTTCTTACATACCAAGGAGTGGAAGTTATAGCATTAAATATATCATATTTTCTAACTTTACCCTTATTTAACAATGTGTTAATATAATATTTTATATATTATAACCATTCTCTCTCATCTTCCCTATTTCCAACACAAGGGTAAATTAGTCACAATAACATTAATTGATCCCAAAGTTGACTTATATTTAGAAACAAAAAAGTTATGGTAGTTAGACTTATAATAAGAAACAGAGTGGTATATTGTTTACTTATCGCACGGTAAAAAATTCCTGTGCATTTGTCCTCATTCAAAATCAGTTGCGTTATTCAACATTTTTTGAAAAAAAAAGTGATCAGATTGTTTATCATTTGATCACTGCGTGATTTTTATATTCTATAAGGTTAGAGGTTGATGTGGGCGGTGTTGCCTCTGCGAGAAGCAGTGAGCGTTCCCATGTGATGTTGTTCGTTGAAGGGCTCCCTATGTTTCGCTATTATTCCCAGATGAAGCATGCATTTGGGCTGCATGCCTAGGCCCTACTTTCACGGTTTCATTTACCAATCATGCCAATTTTGAATTGCCATTGCTCTGTTCTTGTTACTGTTCCTTGTAATCAAGTGCATGTCTTGTATACATAAGTAGTGATTTAGGTATTTTCTGCAAGACAATAAAAACAAGCTCTTTTGTTGGCTACTACTGTTTTCTAGGGTTGGAGTAGGCCTCTTAGCTCAAACAACAAAAATAAATATACTTTCAAATCGGCCACCAATAAGATTTGAACTCACAATTTTATTATTAAAATTACAAGTCAACCCATTAATCAACTGGATCATTTTTTGTCGGTAAAACAAGTTTATTTTACATCTAACAACAATTTGCAAACCCGATGGACTATGGCGAAAGGAATAAGGATTCATTGAAGTGAAATTGATACAAATATATTTCTCCAACTCTAACTATCAATTTTTGTATGTAATAAAAGTTTAGATGAGTTGAGTATTTAGAGCTCACCATGACTAGGGCAAACCTTCGGACTATAAGAACACTTACAGAGTTACGTGTTACAAATGAATACATTCCTCACTAGGTGGGATTTGAAAGAAACTTAGGATCATGAGACAACTCCTCATTTACCAACTGATCTAATATTTGTTGATTAAGTACAAATTTTTTTGCTAGGCCCAAAGCTTGATTGCTTTCAAATATTTTATCATTCCCCTGTTGGGTAGTGGAATGGTCCAGTTCCCATCTGAGTAATGGAGCCCACCTGGCCCACTCAATTTATTTATGGGTTAAGGTGTATTTTGGCCAATGATTTTTTACAAAAAGCGCGCTTGACACAATTATTTTTAAAATGTCTATATAAACCAACAATCTTTTAAAATGGGGCAAGTTGGCCAATAATTTATTTCAAAAAGGAGCGCCTGGCACAACAGAATTATGTATGTTGCTGGTCAAATTACCCCATTTTAAAAGATGGTTGGTTTATATGGATATTTTAAAAATAATTGTGCTGTACATGTTTTTTTGTAACAAATCATTGACAAAAATGTAACTTAACCCTTTATTTATTCCTAAACGATCTTCATGCGCCCTGTTTCCAGCCTCACCCTTCCCTGTATTATGCAAGTTTGTCAGTTTGTGTAATTCAATTTCCTACTTTGATTCATTTGACCCATGCTTTACAAACCAACTTCACCTAACAATTTCACAGTTATAGTGTATGAGTGCACCCTAAAACAAGATTATGATACTCACCACATCGAAAACATCATTTTGCTAGCCACTAAGGACCCCAGTGTTCATTAATGCATGTTTGCCTGCCAAGAAAGAGGACGACGCTGTTACCACCATCCATGCCTTCCATGGGTCCTCCCTTGCTCCCCAGCTTGACTTTCTTATACAAGCGTATCTTATTCTTCGCATCATTTTGAATTTTGAACTCCCTTGTGTCCTCATTTTGACCCAAATTAAATTAGAATCCCAACTTTAAACCCGCAAAATCTGGTCTGTGTCAGTGTCAGCTTCTCTTTTAAACTTGTCCCCAGTATTGTAGCATAGTAATTCTTTTTCGCTTCTGCGAGTTCGTTCGCGTGCGTTCATTACTAGTATTATAAAACAAGAGGAAAAAAAACATCATAATGAAGAACTTATGATTCATACCCAATCAACAGACTAGTTCTATAAACAGAGCAACCTCTGCATATTGCAACGGCAATTGTTTCAACAGCAGGGTTCTACACCATCACAACTTTCATGGCGCAAGTCACAAAACCCACATAGACGAGTACATAATTACGGTACTTACTACTAACATATATGACAGGTGAAGAAAGAACCATCATTCTAATTGGCTTTCTCCACACTTTTAGTTTTTTGGGGTTAGTACTAATTTATCAGCGATGCTAATTAGATGAATCATCAGGGTCATGCAGTGATGGTAGGGCAAGAAGCGGCCATGGGCTGAGCTCCTACCAAGGCAAGCAGCTTCTTCTCCTTCATTGCTGGATCCTGTAGCAGCAGAACCTTGTCTTTGTCTCTAACCCCAACCATGTGAAGGTGTTCCTCGTCGTCTCTCTCTTTGCCTCTGAACAAAACCCTCTGTTCTCTGGGCTCCATGCTTGTTACCAGTGACAGTATCATCTTCAATTCCCCTGCAAACCCATAAATTGATTCGATTCAGGACTTTTGTCAAACACCCAGAAATCAATTTCTCTAATTCTTCCACAAAAAGGGATAAAGTTGCAATCTTGGGGCATTTTAATAGCTGAAACTCACCGAAAGTTGAAGTGGGTTGAACGGAAATGTCATGGCAGTGCGAAACAGTTGAGACCCTGACGGTGATAACCCCATCTCCGGCATCATCGCCGACGTCCCTTTTCTGAACAAGCATGCCGCCGGGGCGAAGTTCCCACTTGATGTCGGAGATGTTTCTGCAATTCTTTTCCGACGGCGGCGGCGGCGATTTGGCTGCATGGCCAAGCTTGGAGAGACTTCTGGTGAACCTTTTGGACCTGAAATTGATCATGTTTGTTTGTATGTGGTGGTGTGAAGGAGGTTGAATGCGGTTGGGGAGGTTATATAAAGGAGAAGAGGGACGAAGAGGACAAGAACAAGAAACGAGAAAAGGGGCAGGACTTGGGGTATGGAAATAATGGTTTTTTGAGCTGATTTTGGGAATATGAGACGCGCACATGGCCAACACGCATGCTTAATTTGCGGGCCTTACCAAATCTCTTCTTATATTCAAAATTATCATTTACTGCTAAACATCTTTGGTTTACGACTTTACGGAGTACGGGAGTTAGATAATTAATTACTTCAATTGCTGTTAGAAAGGTTAAAAAAATCAGACCGGACATCGAACCGAATGAGACACTGGTTTAAGGGTTAATGGTAAGATCAGGGTTGGATCGGGTCATATCGGTTATATTAAAATAATAAAATTTTATTGATATTAACATTAATAATCACTAATATCAAAATGTAAACATAGATAAGTATACATGATTCATCAAATATGAATATTTTGATGATTCTATAGGGGGAAAAATATAAAATATTAGTTTAGTACACTTGATAAAATAAATATTATTCTACAATCCACAGACTAAAATACAAATACTAAGAGTAATAACAATTAAATACTAAACATATGCAAGTATAATAGCATTTAAAATATTATAATTTCCTTCTTTCTAAAATTAAGTGAAGTGAAAGGTGGTAATTAGGTGAATTATAACAAAATAAAAAAAATCAAATTTTGGGGAAAAAAACAAAAAGAAAAGAAAGGAAAAGGAGAGAACCGGTTCTGGCCGAGTTGACCGGTTTTAGGCGGGTTGAACCGGCTCTCCGCCGTTTCAGTTGCCATTCCGGGCTAAAGGCTCATTCGGACCGAATTTGTGGGCGGTTCGCGGTTCAACCGGTCCGGGTCTTTGAACATTGGCTATTAGTTAGATAATTAAATATTTCTCTCGTCCTATTTATAGGGCAGATAGAGAATATTTTATTTGGTCTTATATATAGGGTACCTCATTAAATTTTTTATGTGAATTGACAATTTTATCCGTTATTTATTATATGTTGATTTTATTTTCATATGGTTTACTTCCTCCGTCCCTTATTATAAGAGCCAAAGAGGAAAAATCACACAGATTAAGGAAGTGGTTAAAAGAGATAAATATGTCTGAAATAATTTTGTTTTATCAAGTTTGCCTTATTTATGATTGAATATATAAGAGAGAGAGAGAAATGTAATAATAGTGTTATAAATGAGTATGAAAGAGAATGTGAACAGAGAGAATAATGATAGGTAAAAGTTGGAAAAAAAACTCATTAGATGCTTTGACAAATTTAGATAGGCTCTTATAAAAAAGGACAAAACTATTCAATTTTTTAACTCTTTTATATAGGGACGGAGGGAGTGGTAAATATTAAATAGGGGTATAATTGGAAAGTTGTCAATTTTCAAAGTATAATTAATGAGTTTTAAGGTTTTCTTTGATATGTGTAAAACATGTTGGAAATACCTCATAAATATGACCATAGGAGCATGTAGATTGATGAAATTGTTTAAAACTATCCTATTTCAAAATTTCTCACTCTCTATATTTATAAATTATTCTCATATCTCTCTCTTCTATCTCTCAACAAGAATTAAAGAAAACGTTTGAAAACAATCATTAATAATTTCTAAATGGGTTCATATTTATGAACAAATTTTTTTGAAAGTTGGACTTATAATAAGGAATAGAGTGGTACTCCCTCTGATCCTTATTATAAGACACCAACTAACAAATCTCACATACTAATAAAATTGGTTAAAAGCATTAAATATGTCTTAAAATTCAAGTGATTTACAATATTATCCCCACTAATTACTACTCCTCTGGTCCTATTTATAGGGTAGAGAGAGAATGTTTTATTTGGTCCTATATATAAGTCACCTAATTAAATATTGAATATGAATGTACAAGTTTACCCTTCATTTATTATGTGTTGACTTTATTTTCATGTGGTATAGTGGATATTTAATATGAGTAAAGTTGTAAATTTGTTAGATTTTAGTGGAAAATTAATGAGTTTTAAGGCTTTCCTTGGTCTGTGTGAAATATGCTGGAAGTAACTTATAAATAGGACCAGATGAGTATTTAATTGTTGCTCTCTCCCACTACCCCTATTAAATATAGGCATAGGCGCATACATGAAAAAAATAATTAATACACATTGGGAACTAACAAGTGCCTTATAAAAAGGACCAAGAAAACTTGTTAGTTGGTGCCTTATAATAAGAATAAGATGAAGTATTATTATACCATAAACATCCTCCTTTTGTTTTGTTTTACATAACTTTTCCTTGAGTAGTGTTTTAAAAAAAATTAAGAGGGGAGCTTGGTGTGGTTGGGCAACAAGATGAAGACCCTACCTACCTGTTCCTTGCTTCTTTTTGTTGGTCTTGTTTTATTGCATCATCCTTCTTTTGAAGCTTTTTTTTTTTTTTTGAATAATTTGAAGCTTCTTACTTGTTCGTTATGAAGATCCGGGAGATATAATGCAAAGTGGTTGTAGTACGGGGAGATTTGAAATAAAACTTTCCTGTTCCCATCTGTAAGGATTAGCTTTATCGATTTTTTTTTTTTCCAGCCATAAGGAAATTGAAATTTATACATAATTTGGCGCTCTGTTTCCACCAGTTAGAAATAGTTTCAAAATGCATGCACAGAGCTTTCAAGGAATTAATTTATACCCTTAATTTTAAATGAAACCGTCATTGAACATGAAAATAAAAGCAGCACCCCGGCCCATTTTTTTAATACTGCGAAAGTCTAATGAAAGCTCTATTGTTTTCGTTCAGTGATGTTAAACAATTGTTTGACTGCATTCATTAAACTCGTGTATATATAATCAAGTAAACTATGAGTAGATTTAAGGCGTGACATTATTGATCTTTGGAATATCATTAATTAACTCCTGCTCTGGAATAAAATCATTTTGTTGATCAGGAAGTTTGTCTTTAGCAGCCAGTTGTTTGTTTTTTGTTTTTTGAAAAATAACAATATGAAATATCTTTGGGACAAACAATTTAAGGCCTAGTGATCTTTCGTTTGCAATAGAGATATCAATGCAAACTAGCGTCCCTTTCGGATCTTCTTCAAAGTTCAAATATACAAGTAAAGATTTATGATCGAATCAGCGCTGATTTATGCTCGTTTTCTCAACAAGCACAATCCGTTAAATAAGGCAACTATTCAAAGCAGTCGGTTGATTTAATTTTGAATCAGCTGCGATCACTTGAGATGAAGTCTTGTATTTTTTTTTTAAAAAAAAATCTGCTCCTATTTCAAACTATTTAGATCAGACTTTAATGTACTCTTACAAATCGGAAAACGGACTATTCTTAACATGCATTAAGTAATACTCCTCCTGGCGACAAATACTCCCATACTCTTATTTATAACCTATTTTCAACGTCTTTTCATCAAAACTGAGAAAAATTTAGATTTCATTGACTACGTTTCAAAAGTTAATAAATTTTTCACATATTTAATACTTTAGGCTACTCCCTCTGCTCCTTATTATAAGAGCCGGACAACCAAATTGTGCTTATTAAAAAATGCTAAAAGTTAGTTAAAAATCGTAAATATGTCTGAAATGGAACTATTTTTCTAATATCACCCATATTAGTATTTCTCTCCTCGTAAATATATAAGTATCACTCATCATTTATTTAACGCAATGTTTTAAAATAGTTAGGGGAAAATAGAAAAAAATGCATTAAATGATGGGACAATGGCTCTTATATTTTGGACAAAATAAATTCAAAATTCAGACTCTTATAATAAGGACAGGAGAGTATGTCCCATGAGCACAAAGCATATATAATAATGGATGAAAAATAAAATTATAACTCATTTAAAAAATTTTATGTCATAACTTATGCATATGACTAAAAATAAGTTTGTCTCCACCAACAGCAGGAAGTAGCCTCATCTCTTAAAGGAGGAAGATGCAAATTCAATGCTTGAGAAACACATTCACCTGAAAAATGTGAAAACATTTTTTTTTTAAATGCAACCACGGTGATATATAAACATCACTCATTTTTTATAGAAGATGTTCAATATAGAAGGCTAAAGAGAGTTATTGATTTCGTAAAGCTTTTATTCTTGCCTAATTGATTTCTTAAAGCCTGCGTCGAAAAAAAATCTACATATTACAAACAAGCAAGAGAGAGTGGAAAAGAGATGCTAACGTGGATAAAAAATAAACTTTGACGTTGATGGAGTTATTGTTAGGTACTATATACCGAGACATTTGTTAATGTAAGCGTTCACTTAGCGTGAGGGCAGTTGGGCAGTCCTTTTATAAGGCACCAACCCCCCACGTGAAAGGCTGAACAAGAAGAAAGCATAGGAAACACCAAATTAAATTTGCACAAAAAAGTCTTGAAACAAAAGTATAGTAAGAATCAAACAACACACTACACAGTTTATGCGATTATTATTACTGTTTGTTTGGTTTGCAAGTGTCAACCCCAACATGTGCATATAGGCGAGACATCCCTCCAATCATTTGGATTTTGTTCTTCCAACCTTGGTATGGCATCAGATTATCTGCTTTTTCGTGTACATGAATGAATGAATGCCTTTTGTCTCCCTTTGTATTATATATTTACTTCCCCTGACCCATATTCCTTACTACTCCTGTGATCCTAAATACTACTTAATTTAGTATAAGATCTATGTACCAAATTTGATTATATTAGATTAAGGATGTTAATTAATTTAGTTAAAATCACATGATATTACTAATGCACCCTAAGTAACCATACCTATATCCCCTCCCTCAATCTCTTATTTATTATTGAATATCATTAATATGGATAGTTTAAGAAAAATTGAGAACAATTAAAAAGATGTCGTATATTTATGATTAAACTTATCTTCCCAGATAGGTCCTATATTTATGACCGGAGGGAGTTTATATTTCTCATGTTATACCCCATAACTTTGCTTCCCAACACCACATGTTGTGTTTGTACTGGTGCTGATGAATCCTACAAATACAATAATTTGCATGATCATCTGTCTGGTTAGATTCCTGTTGATTTATAATTAGATACTCATTTTGTAGTGATATGCCAAAAGCCACTGCTGTGTTTATTAAATTGGTACTTCAAAATTGTATTCTTGGCCAGGATATACATGTATCTATCATTGCATGTGCCTCTTTTGTAGTTTCCTCACCGGTATCCCTTTAATATATAAGTGGTAATCTCGTTTTAAATCTCTTCAAATCCTTCGCTCAAGTTAGGGACACACATTTTATTATATGTTGCAGATTAGTGTTCAACCATCCATTAATATCATTTTTTTATCAATGTTGTTAGATTTTTCGAATTTTTTCAAAGCATAGGCATCATCATATTGAAAGCAATTCGAGACACTGATTTGTACTAAGTGTTAGCACATCTCTCAACAGGGATTCAAACCTTAATACGTTATTTTTTATGGACCAACTCCTTCTCATAGATCCAATCCATCGGTTGTACTCTTCTATTGAATACAATAAAGACGTGAGTGCTAAATAACGGTATTATACTTTCTCAGCCATGTGTATTGTTTTTTTGGTGGCGAGTGACGACTATATATATATGCATAATTTTTATTGACAAATATATGTGATTCTTCGATTCATTCAAACACTGTCTTGTTATTGTTAAACAATCGTGTATATGCCGTATTTAATTAAAGAATCAAATAATATATATACATGCAGATATAATGTGTCGTTAGGATCTAATTATTATTACGTATGGATTAATATAATGTTTACATTAATAATAATTGCATTGCAGGCTTGCAGCTGTCAAACACCTGACGTAAACAAGTGATTTTTCTAAACTAGAAAATCTAGCGGTTAACCCAAAAAGAAGACGATATTCGATAATGACCTCTTACGCTTTCAGCGTCTTTAAACTGTCTATTAAATTGATATAATTCCTGTTTTTTATTTAGGACGTTTATTAAAATAATAATTTAATTAATTAATCAATACTATTAGTCGGCCCACGCAATTCAGTACGAGACACGGAAGGACAAGCCAGCAATTATTTTGTGCCTTCGTTTTTTATTTGATTCTACGATTTCCCGAACACACAACGATCACACATTGATACATTCATATTTATGTTCATTGGGATTTAGGATCTAATTTTATGACTTTATTATTGTTATACTTCGTTAATAACGCACCCTGATCAATCATTCACGTATTGAGTGTTTAGCAATTAGCAGCGAACGAATGGATAAAACATGGGCACTTGAAGAACTCCAGCCTTTTCCCCTTTTTATGCCTTATATATGCTCTTCAGTATCTGGAAGGAACATGTTTTGGGCTGAATACCTGAACAAAAAATATTTCGGGCTAATTACGTAACGCAGGGGCCCAATCTAAGTCGAAACAGGCCGAAACTTAACGTTTTCTTTGTTATTGTCTGTGGTGCAAAGGAATTTACAGTGAAGTTGGGGGAGTTAATTGGTTTATGAAATTTGATGAAATGAGATGGTCCATTTCCAGCAGCAGCACCCTTCTTCTCGACTCATTGATGCAGTGGCCGATTCCAGTGGGGGTAATTGCTATAGTAGGAACAATTTCTTCTTCTTCTTCTGATTTTTCTAAATGTCATTTAAAAAAAAGGAATTATAAAGTATCCGTGTTCAATTGATTGATAGGATTTGGGAATAAGAATTAAAAGTGGGACATATAGGTTGGGGAAAATTTTCATTTTACGAGAGATTGAATGGCTACGGGAACCTTAAGCATGAAGCTGGTAGATCTTTCATTAGGAGGATTAGTTAACCTTCTTCCTTTGAATACATATGTTAGAACATATGGGTGTCCAGATACACCGGAAGCTGTTTGATAAAACAGAGGATGCTGACTTCAGGACTGCAAATTATAACTTTTTAAGAACCGCATGGGATCATGATATTTTATCTTAGTATTATTTCTACTTTAGTAGAGCTGTAGATCAGAGAGGGGTGACTAATGCTCATCCAGTCCTTATCAAACTTAAGAAGGATGGATTAGTTTTAACATCAGAGTGTAGTATTAGTGAATCAGAGGGGAACTTGTTAGGTGGTTTTGCCGCCAAACTTTTAAATGTTCCTCCATCTAAAGCGGAGATAATTGCTGCACAGGTTTTACATATGTTGGACAAGCTTTACACATGTTGTCGATTTGCTATGACATTAAAGAGAGGAACATAGTAGCCGATCATAGCAGATATAACCCACAACATTGTTGGGAACTTCTACATTTTTTTTTTTTGACACTCCACCAACCTTATATGAGGAGGCGGAGGTAGAAACTCCTAGACCGGTGTTTGTAATGCTCTTTTGAACTTATTAAAATAGAAATAAAAAATGGGAAAGGATTCTGATAGTGATATTGATATATCAGATGAACCCAACCAACATAAGTTGCCAATAATTTACTATATCAGGAGACTGGAAATTAAAACAACAATTACATATATTTGAGCTTATCAAATTCGGCTATACGATAATCTATCATGCTCATCCCCTGAAAAGGGTTTATGCTTTGGAGGGAGGGAGAGACGAAAGAAGCGGGGTTTGGAGCTTAGACCAACGAAAACTGCGGCTCCTAAATTCATAATATTTCGTATTTATGTTTAACCCATAATAATTACTCCTATAAGATAACAGAGTAGTAATAATTGCGTAATCTATCAAAAAAGTAAAAAAAAGAGAGTAGTAATTGTGTAGCCACGTCATCAATTGTGCTTTCTCGACCATTCCGATGAATTTCTCACCGTATGTATGTAGTATAATTGTACAAGATTTTTATAGGCACCGCCTTGTACATTTGCGTCACCAGGTGGATTGGCAGCGTCTCCTTCTGATTTCCTGTGGAAGAATGGCGAGGGGGATTGTGAGAAGGTGGGTTTGTAGGGTTCCATTGTCGCCCGCATCTTCCATGCTGATGAGGATTCGAGGCCACGCTTCGGAAGCTCAATCCCAGCAAGTGGAACCCACGGCCCGACACACCCCTTCCTTCAAAACCTTCCAAATCTACCGATGGAACCCTGAGAACCCATCAAAACCCCAGCTTCAGGAGTACAAGATCAATCTCAAGGACTGTGGGCCCATGGTCCTCGACGCCCTCATCAAAATCAAGAACGACATCGACCCCTCCCTCACCTTCCGTAGGTCTTGCCGCGAGGGAATCTGTGGCTCCTGCGCCATGAACATCGACGGTTGCAATGGCTTAGCTTGCCTGACCAAGATCCCTTCTGCAAACGAATCTACCATTACTCCTCTTCCCCATATGTTTGTCATCAAGGATCTGGTCGTGGATATGACCAATTTCTACAATCAATACAAGAGTATTGAACCCTGGTTGAAGAGGAAGAGCTCGCCCCCTGTACCTGGGAAGGAGATTCTTCAGAGCAAAAAAGACAGGGCTAAGCTTGATGGGATGTACGAATGCATATTGTGCGCTTGCTGCAGCACATCCTGCCCCAGTTATTGGTGGAATCCTGAGTCCTATCTTGGTCCTGCCGCTTTGCTTCACGCTAACAGGTAACCGTTGCTTTCATGCATTGAACATTTTTAAGTTAACGGGCACGCATTGTGGGTAGGATGTTATTGCTTTTAAGTCTATAGCTTATTCTATGGGATGCCTGCTCCATTTTATATGGAGTTTACTTAGTGTTGCTTGCTAGCCTGATTTTAGTTTGCTTGACATGATATGGTGCTATCTAATGGAGGTCATGTTTGATCAAGTGCACGTTGGGGGGGTGAGAAAGAAAATGTCTTGGGCCCTGTTTCTTATCATATATGTAGGGCAGAAGTGGAAACAACACCTCCCCTCCCAAAAAGAAATATGACAGCCGGGAATATGGATTCAAAGGACTGGCTTCAACCGCGTCCGTTTGTAAATCGAAGTTTTTTTCCCCCCGATAAAAAAGTTTCTTTCGTTCTATATTTTTGTAACGCACATCCTCTTTTGGTTTTATAAGAAAAAGTTTTTGTTATTTATGCTCTAGTCCTGATTAGCGCATGAAAAACTTTTCTTTTATTTCTGGAAGAAGCTGAATGAGCAAATTGATTGGGGGTGGGAATTTCTCTGCCTTCTCATGATCTCATCTTTGGGCAAATCAGAAAGTGGAGGCGTGGAGCTTACCTCTTTTTCCTTAAAAAAAGCTATTTTACACTATTATATTTTGTAATTCTGATTTTAGTTATCTGGCCTTTTGAAATCTATATACTGCTTTTTCTTCTTGCCATTGCCAGTTTGTAACATGTGGATCTGTAGGTTTAAGGTTGGTGAGTGATTCGTATATTCTACTTTATGTCTATATGAGACTTAATGTTTAGCGCTTTGCCTGAAAAACTTGAAGCTGCTGTTATTTCAGGCATTGAGGTGATAGATATAATTCATCTAGTTGTTTACAAGTTGCTCTGCTTTAAATTTGTGTGCATGTTTAAGATAAGAACTTTTGGATTTGGTACCTCCATCCCAAGCTTCATAATCAAATAGCATCTCATTCTTTACCTTTAGCTTCTATATCAATTCTATTTCTAGCTGATCCTAATTGAAAGACATTATACTTAAGGTTAGCATGTACATGTGTGCGTGCGTGTTGCTTGAGCATGTGTATTAGTTAGAGGTGATTTGCGCATTTGTGTTTGGTTGAGTGTTGTCAAGAGGTGTTATATGGTATGGTATTGATGCAGGTGGATAAGTGACAGTCGTGACGAGTACACTGAGGAGAGGTTGGAGGCGATTAATGATGAATTCAAGCTGTACCGATGTCATACCATATTGAACTGTGCTCGTGCCTGCCCAAAGGGATTGAATCCTGGAAAGCAAATTCAAAACATCAAGAAGCTTGAGCTGGGAGTTGGTAAAGCATGAGCTTTGTACCTTCAGATGCATGATGGTTTGTTCAATTAACTCAGCTAATTTAGAATTGGAATAAATCTGCCTATTTATTTCTTCAGCACCGTTTGTAAAATTTGGGTTTTGAATTGTTATTGCCCCTTTTTAGGCATTCGACCTATTGTTACCCGCCAATTTGGTTGTTGTTAACTGTATACACTGCCCTGCATCATACACTAACAGTCTTACTCTGTGTTTGGTTGGTGCAAGGAAAATGACTTGTTTGTTTCTTCTAAATTATAAAAGTTGGCACACATAGTTTTTTTATTATTACTTGACAGTGACTATTTTTTATCGATTTCCTTTTTTATTTGATTTCATTTTGTTGGATGAAAGGATTTGTCAAAGTGGGCGGACAATTGGCAGCCATTTTTGGAAATTAGTGCAAGCTACTAGTTGCTTGTAACACTTATCTAATAAGGCCTTTAGAAAACCCATCTTGGATCTTCCTGGGGCTGAGATCTGAGAAGCATGTGGAGCGTGTATTGATGTTATCTTTGATTGGAAACAAGTGTTTATCTGTTGACGGGTTATCCAAAGTAAACATCCTTAAGTGAACTAATACGTGTACCTTGCTACTGATAGAATGATGGAGAGATGAAAAAACAAAGACAACATAATCTCCACTGAAGCTTTAAGGCCATCTAACTGAACAAGAGATATGCTCTCCCCTTCTAATCTACGGAGTAAAGATTAAAATTAACAGAAAATTACAGTAATGACTCGGTGTGATATTCATATATATGCACCAAATTTATAAATTTTGAAACCATTAAAGCCAAGACCGGAAAAATTTTGAGAGATGTAATATGTAAATGAAGAGAGCGAAGGGAGAGAGGACGAAGAAATGGAAAGAAGTAGGTGCTAAGAAAATCATGAGAGAGAGAGAGAGAGAGAGAGAGAGAGAGTTGACGGGAAAATGATTACTTTGAAGAGAACGAGATGCTAAGAAAATCATCCTCGTTTCTCCCTCCCTGCGGTCATCGCATGCTTATCGTTGCTTCTTTGCTGCTGGGGTTGTCCCATGAGTAATATAACTTTTGATTCAATAACGCACTTCAAAATTAGTATTAGTTGGTGCTGGATAAGTCTGTATCTCCTAGATGATCTCGTGTGTATACTCTTTGAGATTTCATCGGTTTCTAAATATATGACCTATTTGGATAGATGAATTTGTTTCAAAATATAAGAGTTTTTATGTTTTTTCTTAACTTTTTCAGTTATCTCTATTGATGTTTTTTAATATTAAACAAGCAGGGGGTAGAAATAAAAGTAGGTGTTTTTGTAATACTTCCTCCATCCCATAATATAAGGTCCATTTTTTTGAATGACCTTGTCCCACAATATAAGGTCATATTTGACTTTGTTTGAGTAATAAATACTTTTTTTCCCATTTTACCGATGCATTAATTTTCCCACACATTCTCTTTCATCTTCTTTTCATAATTACCCCTCTCTTACTCATTTATAAATAGGGGCAATATGGTATATTTCCTACACATTTATTGTTTTTAACTAACTCTAACTAATTTTTTAGGAACCCGCAATTCGGTTAAAAAGACATTATATTGTGGGACGGAGGGAGTATCATTTAATTTTTACTAACTGAACTTACATCCTTAATATGATCAAATAAGTTAAATAGGTTTTATATTTAGGGATGGAGGGAGTATTGTTTTCATATGTTAGCATTATGTCTTGTGCGGGGAAATTAAAGATTCAGAGCCCTTCATCAAGTCTTTAAACTCTGAGGTCATTGTAAACACCCAATTTTGTCCGGACCCCACCAAATAAAAAATTAAAAAATATATATAACAATAAAAATAAAAATAGGCACTCTTGATTCTTTCTTGTGAGGCAAGCATGAGTTGTGGAGAGTCAAACATGATGATGGGCCATAAGCGAGGGAATAAATTGGAAATGATTATGGTGATTTAATCTTGGTCATGATGGTGAAATATGGATGGAAATAAATCAAGGAAAAGAAGGGAATGATTCACTACCATGTGAGCAATTAAGGGAAATTTGGTTAGGTGTAGATTATTAGGAAAGGTCTAGAGGGAATAAGAGAACTAATAAGGTAACAAATGACCTTTTCAAAATGCTGAAGTGTGTATATACATCTATCAGATTATTTTTATTTTAACATGATAGTAATTAGGAAATTATGCTTGTGAAATAAGCCAAAAAGGGAAAGAAAATTGCATGGTTCGGCTACTGATTGATTTCACAAGAGAAAATGAAGTATTGAATATAAAAGGAAATGATAAAATCAACCATCAGATTTTCAAAGACAACCAATCATAGGCCACGTGATTGCAAAATTGAGACACCATAAGGGAAGCTATTAACGAGTGATAAAAGGGAACAATTGGATTCTTGAAGCAGCAACATGTTTTCTTGCAAGAGAAGAATAAAATAAAATAAACAACAATAAAAAGGCATTTAAGAGGTAAACCCTAGGGAGGTGGCCTATATAAGTGAGAGTAAGAGAAATCTTAGGGGGACAGTTTTTTTTTGGATGAGGAAAAGAGGCAGTTTTGAGAGAGAAAAAAGGAAAGTTTAGGAGAGAAAAACACAGGTAGAGAGGTTTATCTTTCATACATACTCATCTCATTCTGACATAAGGTGGGTAGTGTAAAGTGAGTCAATAGTAGTTCTTCGTTGCACCATCATCTAATCTTTGATTGCTCAAGCCAATGAACATCTCCATGCTAGAGATGGAGGCATTTTTGTGAGCATTAGGCAATTTGCCTAGAATTTCTCCTTTTTTTTTTCTTCTTATTTTCTTTGCCTTGCTAATGATCATGGTCTATCTTTACTAATTTGAGATCATGTGAAGAAACTAGTGATGTGAGCCTTTTCTTCTGTTTGATTACTTTTAATCTTTTGATGAGTAACATGCCTTAAATATATGATGCTTGCATAACATGATGGATATTTCCTGGTATGATTTCTTCACTTTGCTCTTGCTAATATTATTATTGCTTGATTACTCATATGATTAAGGTTTTCTTGTGATTATATTTTTTTATCAAAATTTTAAACCTATAAAAAGAGTTTTCAAACAAAATAAAGAAAACATGATTTTGAAATTGGTTTTATGTCGTGTGAAGTTTTTATAACTTCCCCAGGCATAAAATCGATTATTCTTCCGTGTGATATTATATCCCCAGGAAGTTTAATTTAAAATTATTTCAAAATTTGTTTTTCCTAAATATAAATAATACATTTTTTTATAAATAAAAAATACAAACCAAACATAAATTGTTTTTGTTCTATTTAAATAAATGTGTTTTTTCTAAAAGACACCAACCAAGTGACACGGATTTCTAACCACTCGAACTACGTGGGCTTTGATCCCGTAAAGGTACGTAGGCCCTAGGTTAAAACCTAGGTCAAGTCCAGTAATGTAAATATTATTTTTTTTCTCTTTATTTTTTTATTTATTTTTGTATATATATTAATTTGTTCTTTTGTGATTAAAATAAAATTAAAAAGGCCGTATTTATTTTTAAATAAGTATTTTAGGGTAACCGTTCTTTTGAACGGGTGCCGTGGGGTGCCTAACACCTTCCCCACGCATAATCGACTCCCGAACCCTATTTAATATTTTAAAGGTTTTCCAAAGTTTTTCTTTTTAAAAATTTTGGTGGCGGCTCCATTTTATTTTTTTTAACCTAATTTTAGAGCGCTATAGCTTGGCGACTCCACTGGGGACATTAATTTTTTTGAGAGTCAAACCCATTTAATTTTATTATTTAAGAATAAATATGGCCTTAATTTAATTTTATTTTAGTTACCTTTTTTTTTATTGTTATTGTCAATTATTGCTATTATTATTGTTTTAATTTTTTATTATCTGTATATATCTGTTGTGATCTGTTTAGCAGATGAGGGTTGGGTAGTATCTAGGCCCAGGTTTGTATGCCCTCTTCACACACTGCGCACCTATTACATCACACACATATTGGGCCCTAGACCCGGGTCGAGAGTACCTTAAGTGAGAGGAAGTTTCTAGCGGTTTCCCTGTGGTTTTACAACCCCGAGGTTACCGTGAAGACTTCGTCCTAGTTGTTACCCATGTGACAATGTTAATCTCTGTGGGGTTTTTATAACTCCCCGAAGGTTAATTTTTGTTAGTGGGGTCTTCATCATTATGATGAGGGCAACTAGGAGACCTTGTGAGGATTAGAACAATCCTAAAATCACATTAGAGGAAATTAGTTGCCTACCCAATTAATTAGCACTTCTCCTTATAGGAAGTATAACCTAGCCTAGGATTATTCCTAGAATAGGACACTGGAGGGCATATTCTTTTCCCTAATCATTCTCATTCATTAACATTTATACCATATGAGATTTGTGCATAATAAACATTTTTTTTAAAAAAAAAAACCATTAATTGTGTATTGCCTTGCATTCTCAATTACTGGATGCTTCATTATCCCTATAGGGTAATAAATCCTTAGAGGAAGTGAAATTATTTTTTGTAAGAAAAAAAACTACGTTGCATATCCTTCAATCATTCTAAGGATCATTACATTTTGTTTTTACAAAAACCATAGTCGTGTATTGGCTTAAGTCATTCTCAGACTAATGGACGCTTCATCTTCCATATAGGGTAATAAACCCTTCTAGGGAGTGAAGTCATTTTTTTCATAATCCATGTAGGACTCATGATGCATCATTAATTTGAATGAGCAAGCAAGTATAAAGGCTAAAATCAAGGATGGTAGCCTGGAGATTCCCCATATCAAGAAGACATTTCCAATGCCTGCTGAAGTCCTGAACAAACCGACTGTGGCAATGGTTTCTCCATCAACTGAAAAGGCTGGCAAGTGGATCATAGCTGATGATTCTGGAAAAGCACTCGGAAATTGGGAGTTTGAGGACAACTTCGGTTTTATTGCTCTAGAGTAACTTGTTTAGTTGAAAGTTGTGCTTTCGTGTTTTTAAAATGCCGTTTGGCAAACTCTTAGATTGTTATGCGAATAAAGTTCACTCATTTACATCCATTTTATTTCTTCTATTCATTCGTGTTCATTTTTCTTACCCTCCAGGAAATCAATTTCCTCGGAACTCTTGTCCAACGCTGAGATTCTTGAACCTCTAGAAGATGATTTGCCTGTGACCATTGATATGCATGATTACGATTGTGATAATGATGAGATAATCCAAGCGTACTCAAAACACCTTGAATCTAAGGATAATAGAATATGTCCACACGAAGATGTAATTGAAGTAATAAATATGGGCAGTGAAGAAGAAAATAAAGAATTAAAGATAGTGGATAACCCTGAAAAGAAGCAGATGGTAGAACTCTTTAGGGAGTTCATGGATGTCTTTGCATGGTATTATAAAGATATGTCGGGCCTTGACCCGAACATTGCCTCTCATAAGATCCCTTTATTCCCAGATATCAAACCTAAAAAGCAAAAATTAAGAAGGCTCACTTCAGATATGTCTCTAGTGGTCAGAGATGAGATTATGAAACAACTGGAAGCAGGCTTTTTAGAGGTAGCCAAATATCCACAATGGATAGCAAACGTGGTGCTGGTCCCGAAGAAGGATGGCAAAATTCGAATGTGCGTTGATTATCGTGACTTGAATAAGGCTAGCCCAAAAGACGATTTCCCGTTGCCTCATATTGATGTCCTAGTTGACAACACTGCCCGTAGTTATAGGTACTCTTTCATGGATGGGTATTCGGGGTATAACCAAATCACCATGGATGAAGAAGATAAAGAGAAAACGACCTTTATCACACAATGGGGGACCTATTGCTATCGCATTATGCCTTTTGGGTTAAAGAACGCTGGGGCAACTTACCAACGCGCTATGGTGGCACTCTTCCATGATATGATGCACAAGGAACTTGAAGTATATGTGGATGACATGGTAGCTAAATCTGCAGAAGGAGAAAGCCACGTTGCAGTATTGAGAAAGCTGTTTGAAAGATTACGTAAGTACAAGTTACAGTTGAATCCTAACAAATGCGTCTTTGGGGCTCTATCTGGAAAATTACTTGGCTTCATCGTAAGTCAAAAAGGGATTACAGTGGATCCTGACAAGGTAAAGGCAATCCGGGAAATGCCTCCTCCTCAAACAGAAAAGGAAGTTCGAAGCTTTTTAGGGCGATTGAATTATATTGCCCGGTTTATTGCCAATTTGACTTCAACATGTGAACCTTTGTTCAAACTTTTGAAGAAAGACTGCACTGAGAGGTGGAATGACAACTGTCAGCAGGCATTTGACAGAATCAAGGATTACCTGTTAAACCCCCCAATTCTAATTCCTCCTACACCTGGGCGACCATTGATACTCTACCTGACAATACAAGCCAACTCTATGGGTGCCATGTTGGGACAATGTGATACATCAAAGAAAAAGGAACATGCGATCTATTACCTTAGTAAGAAGTTTAGCGATTGTGAATCACGTTACCATATAATCGAGCGAACATGTTATGGTCTAGTATGGGCTACAAGAAGGTTGAGGCAATATATGCTCTATTACACTACCCACTTGATCTCAAGAATGGACCCACTTAAGTACATCTTTGAGAGTCTACATGTGGCGGGCAGAGTTTCCAAATGGCAAGTAATATTGTCTGAGTATGACATACAATACGTCACTCGAAAATCAATTAAGGGGAGCACGATCGCCGATCATTTAGCGGAACATCCGATTGATGGGTACCAAGCACTTGACTTTCAATTCCCATACGAAGACATATGTGCTATAGAAGGGAATCAAGATGAAGTAAGCAATTCAGATGGATGGGAAATGTATTTTGATGGTGCCGCAAACATGCATGGAAATGTTGTTGGCGCAGTACTCATATCACCAGACGGAAAACAATTCCCAGTTGCTGTGAAGTTAGAATTTGATTGCACTGACAACATGGCAGAATATGAGGCTTGTATTAATGGCCTTCAAGCTGCAATTGATCTCGATATAAAGAACCTTGAGGTTTTTTGTGACTCAGCTCTCATAATCCATCAAGTGACTGGAGAATGGTGAACTAAAGATCCAAAGTTGATCCCATACCAAGAATTCTTGATAGAATTGGTTAAACAATTTGAAGCAATCAATTTCCATCATATGTCAAGAGACAAAAATCGATTCGCTGATGCTTTAGCTACATTAGCTGCAATGATTCAGCTAGATTACGGAGTTCGCGTTCAGCCTATTCAGATATAAATAAGAAAGGCTCAGGCATTTTGCTTTAGCGTTGATAACGAATCAGATGACCATCCTTGGCACCAAGATATCAAGTTATATATGAAAAGTGGTACCTATCCGCCTAATTCCACAGAAAATGAGAGGAAAACCATTAGGCGAATGACGTTAAATTTCTTCATTAGTAATGACATTCTATACAAAAGGAGTTTTGACGGGACTTTATTGCGTTGTCTTGGCGGGAACGAAGCACGAAGGGTTATGACCGAAATCCATGAGGGTATTTGTGGTACACATGCAAATAGTCATACCTTGATTAGACAAATACAAAAATGCGGTTATTATTGGATAACTATGGAGAAAGATTGCATCAACTATGTTAGGAGATGCCATAAATGTCAGATTTACTCAAACAAAACTAATGCTCCCCCAAGTCAGATGTATAGTCTCGTATCTCCGTGGCCTTTCTCCATGTGGGGCATCGATGTTATTGGGCCAATCAACCCTAAAGCTTCAAATGGGCATCGATTCATTCTCGTTGCCATTGATTATTTCACTAAATGGGTGGAAGCCAATTCTTTTGCCAGTATAACTCAAAAAGTATTCGTCAAATTCTTGAAGACTAATATCATTTGTCGATATGGGTTGCCAGAAAAAATCATCACTGACAATGCGGCAAATCTCAATGGGGCAATAATAGCAGGCTTGTGTGATCAGTTTAAGATTAAACATCACAACTCGGCACCATATAGACCACAAATGAATGGTGCAGTGGAAGCCGCCAATAAAAACATCAAGAAGATAATTGGGAAGATGATTGTCACCTACAAAGATTGGCATGAGATGCTTCCATATGCATTACATGGATATCGTACCACTGTACGTACCTCAACTGGGGCAACACCTTATTCTTTAGTCTATGGGATGGAAGCTGTTACTCCAATTGAAGTAGACATTCCATCGTTAAGGATATTGGCTGAAGCAGAATTAGATGAAAGCGAATGGATACACTCTCGATTTCAGCAATTAAACATGATTGAAGAAAAGAGACTTACCGCGATATGCCATGGACAATTATATCAAGCTAGGATGGTAAAAGCTTTTAACAAAAAGATGAGGCCTAGGGAATTTAAAGCAGGAGACCTAGTACTTAAGAAAATCTTGCCAAATCAAGAGGATAACAGAGGCAAGTGGGCTCCAAATTACGAGGGCCCATATATTGTCAAGAATGCTTTCTCTAGTGGAGCATTGATTTTGACAAACCTAGAAGGTCAAGAACTACCGAGGCCCATAAATGCAGATGCAGTCAAGAAGTACTATGCCTAGAGCGAAGGGGCAACAAAAGGCTCGCTGAGTTGAAAACCCGAAAGGGCGGCTCAGGCAAAAGTTAAAGCGAAAAAAAAAGAAAATAAAAAGGCTCGCTGAG
The DNA here is from genome assembly GCA_037074515.1 of Mimosa bimucronata. Lineage (NCBI taxonomy): Eukaryota > Viridiplantae > Streptophyta > Magnoliopsida > Fabales > Fabaceae > Mimosa > Mimosa bimucronata. The sequence goes on from CM073437.1 coordinate 5,912,835, forward strand.
TTGAAAACCCGAAAGGGCGGCTCAGGCAAAAGTTAGAGCAAAATAAAAAAATAAAAAAAAATAAAAATAAAAAATAAAAAAAATAAAAAGGCTCGCTGAGTTGAAAACCCGAAAGAGCGGCTTAGGCAAAAGTTAGAGCAAACAAAAAAAGGCTCGCTGAGTTGAAAACCTGAAAGGGCGGCTCAGGCAAAAGTTAGAGTAAAACAAAAAAAGGAATTCACTGAATCAAAAACCCAAAAGGGGTGGCCTACAAAGACTATCGTACTGGCAGACCTAGCCCATATTAGACATGTTACTCGGGTTGGCTTCCGTTTCACTTGGTGAAATTGCATATCTTTAGTAACAAAGCAAGACACCCGAAGGGGGTTGTAAGGAATTGAAAGCAGCGGACTTCTCATAAGTCTCTCTTCTCTTGACAGCACACAACCAATTTCATTCAGCTATTGATCTAAAAGGGTCATTTCTTTCAAATGGCTCCTAATCTCCATTCTTTCTCTTTTTGTTCGCATAATGAACTTATTACATGATTTGTATAAGAGCAAAGTTTTATTACAATACAACTTTCATCTAGACAAAATACTAATGGTAATATACCTTATGCACTCTTCTACTCTTGATTAACTTGTGTGGTTTCAGGATTGTTAATAAGGTCACTATTGGAGCATTCACGTAAGACTTGAAAAATCCATGAAAAGTTTGCAAATTGGGGCATGAACTCCTAAAAACATGATGATTATAGAGATCTTATACTTCATTGCCTAACGTATCACAAGACGGTTGAAGTGAAGGGGTCCTGGTTAGGCGATTGGGCAAAGAGCACAGCGCTAACACTTATAAGCTTATCATTTATAATCTTGATCAAATTCTTAAGCATCTTATCATTCCAACATTATCTCATCATCCATGATATACTCAAAGTCATTCCCATTATCACATCATCATTATCACCTTCCATCTTAAGTGTCATCACATGCATTGACGTTTTAGCGATATCATAAGCATCATCGCATGGGGAAAAACAAATTCCTTGTTACAAACTCTTTTAAAGCCCTGTAGCGGCAGGCGCATCTAAAAGCCCTGTAACGGCAGGCACCCCTTAGAAGCCCTGTAACGGCAGGCATCTTAAAGCCCAGTAACGGCTGGCACCCCAAAGCCCTGTATCGGCAGGCATCCCAAAGCCCAGTAACGACTGGCACTCCTTTAAAGCCCTGTAGCGGCAGGCACCAAAGCTCTGTACTGGCAGGCACCCTAAAGCCCAGTAACGGCTGGCACTCCTTTAAAGCCCTGTAGCGGCAGGCACCAAAGCCCTGTACCGGCAGGCACCCTTTAAAGCCTTGTAGCGACAGGAACCCCAAAGCCCAGTAACGGCTGGTATCTCTTAAAGCCCTGTAACGGCAATCACCTCTTTTTAAAGCCCTGTAACGGCAGGCACCCCTTAGAAGACCTGTAACGGCAGGCATCTTAAAGCCTAGTAACGGCTGGCACCCCAAAGCCCTGTATCTGCAGGCATCCCAAAGCCCAGTAACGACTAGCACTCTTTTAAAGCCCTGTAGCGGCAGGCACCAAAGCCCTGTACTGGCAGGCACCCTAAAGCCCAGTAACGGCTGGCACTCCTTTAAAGCCCTGTAGCGGCAGGCACCAAAGCCCTGTACCGGCAGGCACCCTTTAAAGCCCTGTAGCGACAGGCACCTCTTTTTAAAGCCCTGTAGCGGCAGGCACCAAAGCCCTGTAACGGCATGCACCCCAAAGCCCAGTAATGGCTGGCACTCCTTTAAAGCCCTGTAGCGGCAGGCATCAAAGCCCAGTAACGGCTGGCACTCCTTTAAAGCCCTGTACCAGCAGGCACCATTCTTTCAAAGTTAGTTATTGACTAACACCATTCTGTTTGGTTGTGTGTCTCTTTTCGGGCCGAACAAAATAAGTGTTTTTATCTTTACCTGCTTCATAGACGAGAATATCACTCTTATCATCTACGAACAAGTAAAGAGGGGCAACTGTAAACACCCAATTTTGTCCGGACCCCACCAAATAAAAAATTAAAAAATATATATAACAATAAAAATAAAAATAGGCACTCTTGATTCTTTCTTGTGAGGCAAGCATGAGTTGTGGAGAGTCAAACATGATGATGGGCCATAAGCGAGGGAATAAATTGGAAATGATTATGGTGATTTAATCTTGGTCATGATGGTGAAATATGGATGGAAATAAATCAAGGAAAAGAAGGGAATGATTCACTACCATGTGAGCAATTAAGGGAAATTTGGTTAGGTGTAGATTATTAGGAAAGGTCTAGAGGGAATAAGAGAACTAATAAGGTAACAAATGACCTTTTCAAAATGCTGAAGTGTGTATATACATCTATCAGATTATTTTTATTTTAACATGATAGTAATTAGGAAATTATGCTTGTGAAATAAGCCAAAAAGGGAAAGAAAATTGCATGGTTCGGCTACTGATTGATTTCACAAGAGAAAATGAAGTATTGAATATAAAAGGAAATGATAAAATCAACCATCAGATTTTCAAAGACAACCAATCATAGGCCACGTGATTGCAAAATTGAGACACCATAAGGGAAGCTATTAACGAGTGATAAAAGGGAACAATTGGATTCTTGAAGCAGCAACATGTTTTCTTGCAAGAGAAGAATAAAATAAAATAAACAACAATAAAAAGGCATTTAAGAGGTAAACCCTAGAGAGGTGGCCTATATAAGTGAGAGTAAGAGAAATCTTAGGGGGACAATTTTTTTTTGGAGAGGAAAAGAGGCAATTTTGAGAGAGAAAGAAGGAAAGTTTAGGAGAGAAAAACACAGGTAGAGAGGTTTATCTTTCATACATACTCATCTCATTCTGACATAGGGTGGGTAGTGTAAAGTGAGTCAATAGTAGTTCTTCGTTGCACCATCATCTAATCTTTGATTGCTCAAGCCAATGAACATCTCCTTGCTAGAGATGGAGGCATTTTTGTGAGTATTAGGCAATTTGCCTAGAATTTCTCTCTCTCTTTTTTTTCTTCTTATTTTCTTTGCCTTGCTAATGATCATGGTCTATCTTTACTAATTTGAGATCATGTGAAGAAACTAGTGATGTGAGCCTTTTCTTCTGTTTGATTACTTTTAATCTTTTGATGAGTAACATGCCTTAAATATATGATGCTTGCATAACATGATGGATATTTCCTGGTATGATTTCTTCACTTTGCTCTTGCTAATATTATTATTGCTTGATTACTCATATGATTAAGGTTTTCTTGTGATTATATTTTCTTATCAAAATTTTAAACCTATAAAAAGAGTTTTCAAACAAAATAAAGAAAACATGATTTTGAAATTGGTTTTATGTCGTGTGAAGTTTTTATAACTTCCCCAGGCATAAAATCGATTATTCTTCCGTGTGATATTATATCCCCAGGAAGTGTAATCTAAAATTATTTCAAAATTTGTTTTTCCTAAATATAAATAATACATTTTTTTATAAATAAGAAATACAAACCAAACATAAATTGTTTTTGTTCTATTTAAATAAATGTTTTTTCTAAAAGACACCAACCAAGTGACACGGATTTCTACCCACTCGAACTACGTGGGCTTTGATCCCGTAAGGGTATGTAGGCCCTAGGTTAAAACCTAGGTCAAGTCCAGTAATGTAAATATTATTTTTTTTTCTCTTTATTTTTTTATTTATTTTTGTATATATATTAATTTGTTCTTTTGTGATTAAAATAAAATTAAAAAGGCCGTATTTATTTTTAAATAAGTATGTTAGGGTAACCGTTCTTTTGAACGGGTGCCGTGGGGTGCCTAACACCTTCCCCACGCATAATCGACTCCCGAACCCTATTTAATATTTTAAAGGTTTCCCAAAATTTTTCTTTTTAAAAATTTTGGTGGCGGCTCTATTTTATTTTTTTTAACCTAATTTTCGGGAGCTACAATCATAGTTAACACCTGGATTCCATTCCTATATTTGATCCAACATCGAACAACTACCAATAGTTCAAATTAATATTCAGCAGCTCATCGTGAGTTTTATGTACTGAAAGATTTATTTGTATCACAAGTCTCTACTTGTTCATTTGTTAGTCTTATCAGAATCATTCATTTAACTGTAGTAGATAGACTGAAGTCTGACTCAACGGATAACATGTTTGGCTTATTTCGACGTTTGCTGATTATGAAACTTTGGGGGAAGTTTCCTTTTCTCATGGCCGGACTCTTGAGATGAAATTTCCCCCCGAAAGCGTCTGTCTTTTATTTGAAGAGAAGTGTCAGTCATATACCTATATGAGAGGTAAGTTTCAGCTATCCAAGGAGCCAAGAAAAGGTCTGCGCCATTTAAATATCTTGACCCCATATGAATCTGAAAAATATTTTGGACCAGTCCATAGCAAATGATATAAAAATTAGACAGTTCCAAGAAAGGAAATATAGATTGGAATAAAGGCAATATGTGAAAGTTCTCATTTTCTCGCAACTTTCATGAAAAAGCCAAAAATTTACAAATGTGCCAAAAATACTAGCTGTACCACCATAAAAAGATGCTTCTTTCTCAAAGCAAGACGAACAGATCACAAAATCACAGCAACATACTGTATATCTCTACTAATACCATACCCGATAAATCGTTAGGTAACTAGAACGTATCCAACAGTTCAATTAATTATAGAAAATCCAATTTGTATGGTCCAAGTAATCCCCACAGTTACGTAAATAATCATGTAAAAATGTTCATTTATTTGTAAGAGAAATGCCAATGAAAAAAAGTTTGCCTGCTAAGTTTCTCAACCCCAGATGAATTTGAATAGCATTTAAGGATAAAATCCGTAGTAGCCGATGATTAAGAGAGATTGGAATGTCCTACCAACAGTTGGAATTAAGGCAATAAATTGACAAGTCTCATTATTCTAAGTTGTCAAGAGAAACTGAGATACAAAGAGAGAAATGGCTTCTTGGAACTCAACTCCTCTTCAATTTTTGTACCAAGTACTGGGTTGGTTAACATTCATTTGCTGGGCCATCAGCTGTTACCCACAAATAATCTTGAACTTCCGTAGAAAAAGGTGCCTCATTTTTCGGAAACTTCCTATACATTGATTTTCTGTTCTCCTTGATTCTTAAAGTATTCTTCATATGGAACACAGTGTTGTTGGCTTAAACCTTGACTACAAATTATTCAACTTAACAAAGCACACCTCCTATCTCATCTACAACGCTTCCCTCTACTTCAGTAATGCCATTCAGAAGCAATACTTCCAGAAATATGGCTTTGGACAGGTTGAATTTTTTATGAGGATAATCAACTATTATATCCTGCTCCTATTCAATCACCCATTTTGCTTGTTAATTACTCTCTTTTAAAACATTCAGATGATTCCTGTGGCTGCAAATGATGTTGCTTTCTCAGCTCATAATGTTATAATGACCTTAATCGTGTTATTCCAAGTTGCAATATATGAAGTAAGTAATTTCACAGTTCTTCTCTTTCTTATAACCCCCAGATAGGTTTTGTGAATTCCTCATAAGATTCAATGACACTGTCTGCAGCGTGGAGGTCAGGAATTCTCCAAAGCTGCCGTTGCAATAGTCTCTGTGGTGTGGTTCTTTGGTGCAGTTTGTTTTTTCGTAGCATTATCTGATCACTCTTGGCTTTGGCTCATCTCCATCTTTAAGTAAGATCACCTCCATCACCATAATCTTTTCTTTCTAATTTAAGCATATGCTTTAGAAAGGGTGACCTTTGGAGTAACAGTAAGTATTGTTGTCATGTGACCCAGAGGTCATGAGTTCAAAAAGTAAAAACAACTTCTACAATCTCTCTGCTTGCAGGAGCCTTGGGCAGCGACCTCTTTTTTGTATGTATGCATACATGCATGCCTTAAGGTGCAAAACAACTTTGTGGTATCTGCAAGCTTATAATAAAGCAGAACATGTGGCTGTTGAGAGGATAGAAAACTCTTGTTTCCCTGATTTTAAATGTGTATGAGCTGATTTGTGATTAATATTGCGAATAACATGTTGTGTGGGGGTTCAATTGTAATGCAGCTCAATTCAAGTATGTTTGACCCTGATCAAATACATGCCCCAGGTCAGAATGTTCCCCCACCCCCCAGCCCCTCCCTGTTTTTTCATATGGCACTATCAATGTGTTTATATTGATGACTATGATTTTATTGTGAGAGCATAGGTATTCATGAACTTCTTGAGGAAAAGCACTGATGGATTCAGCATTGGTGGGGTTCTGCTTGACTTTTTGGGTGGAGTTTTCAATTACTCACAAATGGCTGTCCAATCTATAGATCAAGGTTTCTCTAAAGCAACCACTAATATAGTATTAGACCTCTCTCAAAATCAACCATTAATATCGTCTTTGTTTCTAGGTTCATGGGTGAATTTCTCTGGAAACGTTGGTAAAGTACTATTATCCTTGGTATGGTAACTCAAAAGTCTGCTTCGTCTCTATCTCTGCGACAAAAACTAGAATCTTAAAAAACTAATTTATTAAAGAGTGATATTTTCGCGTAAATGAGGAACACTTTGCAATAATGCAGGTAACTATATTCTATGATTCCGTGCTTATGTTTCAACACTATGTATTATATCCTGAGAAGAAGGCTGGAACTTGTCCTAAAGCTAATGAAAAAATCAGAGAGCCGTTGATGTACCCAACTTCAATAGATGTTGCAGATCAACAAACAAAAGGTTTGCAGAAATCTTCCGATTCACCTTCGTCGCAAAACGAGGTGTAAGGTGTATATATAGCATGTAGCGTGCAGTAAACTAGAGATTGTATATATTTGCCGTCAGGTTGTGGATGTCTGGAATTTCCACGTCATAGTCAAAATTTCTTTTGCTCGCTCGTTATGTTTCTATCATGCTCCTAGATAATGGGTAAGATATATACCCTTTGATTTGTCAATTCTACCATTTTCGGGGCATACCTAAATTATTGTAGGGTTTATAGGTGCAAATTTGTTTTAGAAGTTTTCGTTTAGTAGCTATTTATCTCTAAAAGTTTTTTTAGATTCAAAATTACCTCAAAAGTATCAAAACATAGCAATTTTATCATTTTCCGTCAAAATATCAACTTTAACCGTTAAAAAATTGATATTAGCGGTTAATGTTTTAATGAAAAAGGGCAAAATTGTTACGTTTCGAAACTTCCTGAACAATTTTGAATCCAAAAAAAACTTTCAGGACAAATTAACCCTTGAACGAAAACTTCTTAAAAAATGTGTATCTTAACCCATTATTTTAAGCCATTCATTTTAATGGTTGTACCACTTTTTCTTTTTTTTTTAAAAAAAATGATATAATGCATTACCCATTGAGGGCTAGTTTTTATCGCTTTTTTTTTTTTCAAAAAAATATTTGGCAGACCCGTTTAAGTATTTTATATGTGATCACATCAGAAAGGTAATTATGCCAAAATAAACCTGTAGATAAGATCATGAAAAGGGCAATTTGTATATAAAAAACTAGCATACCATGTATCTACATTTATATGAGTCATACTCCTCGTCCCTAATCATATTTGGAGAGGTGAGTTTCATCCTAAATATAAATTTTTTTTTTATGATTTTTCATAATTTTTTTAAAATTATCCGTATTTATATACTCTCTAATAGTAAACAAGTAATAAAAGGGAGACGAGAATAAATGTAGATGATTAGAGTGTTTTAGTAATGTCATATGATTTTCACTAACTAAACCAACATCATCAATCTAATCAAATTAAAGAAATAAATATTAGGACACACAGAGTAACTTGTTTGGAACCACTTTGAGGTGGCTGTTCTGGGACGCGCGATCTATTAAATAACCATAATTTCATTGTTTTGATTTCCCTTTTCATTAAAATATCAATAGGAAACCTCCTACCACACAGAACATGGTAAGTTGCGCACGCCTAAGAGGAAAAGAACATATAATTATAGAAAAGTGGAAATCAGTACGATCAATTTTAATTTTCTTTTCAATTTCGTTTGCAAGTATACAAGTTGATGTTCGGTCCATAAAAAAATGAAATGCCAGTTTGTCTTGTAAGTTCTCAAGATTGATCAATCAATGATACTATAAATACGCCTGATCTGTCACTCCGTCGACATTTATCAAATTTAATACTGCATGTCACTTTGGGCGGGTAAATTCGACACAGGTATTATGATGCCTTTGTAGTTATACAAATGAAGTCGTGAAGTATTTTTTTTATCACCGTGAAGTCGTGAAGTATGGAAACTGAACCATTAGCATCCTTTAATGTCAAAAAAAAAAATTTGTATTTTATGGAAACTAATCTTCTCATTGTCCTTCTATGTGAATATGTTATTTTTAAAAGTTACGTGATGTATATTTTCTAACTATTTACATGTGATTTTATGTGAAACCGACTGCAAAAGTGATTTTATGACTTTTTATTATATTTGGGCTGGCTTAATTTGTGATTGGCTTCTGGATCCAACTGAGGTAGCTTCTGGGATGAAGTAGTTTTTAGTAGGAAAAAAAATGTTAAGGGAGAAGATGATTGGGATGAGAATAGGAAGTTGCTTAAAGCCTTGGCGTCATTACTTTTAAAATAAAAGAGATGTTGGTGCTGATTAGACTTTTTTTTTTTCTTTTTTTAACTGACTGCTTTTTATTAATATTATAAGACTAGGTAAATTAAAATTATCAAATGTTTAGATAAAAATGGAAAAAAAACCACCAACAATTTTCCCTTTCATTTTGTAATTAAATTCTTTATATTTTTACCTGAATTTATTCATTATTTAGAATCTTCTATTTTAATTAGTTTGATCAGGTCTTTCTATTAAATGTGGATTGTTATCCTTTAACTCACTTATTTGATATGGATGATCTTAGATTTTTCAGCTATGTAATCTAGTTGAGCAAATTTAAATTTATATCTTAATTTGTATGCATTTTTATCCATTAAGCTTTTAGTATTTTCAATTTCTTATAATATTAATTTCATTTTATCTCTCAACTATAACAATATATGCATTGTCTATACAAATACTATTTAATAAGAATCGTGTCATTTTTAGTAATTTTTTATCTAAACTTGCTTTTCAAGATAATTACACAAATATGTTTTAAAAAATCGAATTGAAAAAAAGTCACTTCTACCATCACAAATCCAAACATAAATTACATCACACAATCTGATTTATATTCAATCTTACTTTTGAAGAGGTCAAATTAAAAAAGTCACTCTTACCCCACTAATCCAAACATACTAAGGTTGATTAAATGGATATAATAGCTGCTCTTAAGAAATATGGAGAGAAATACTACTGAGAGAAGCCAAATTCATCAAACATGGTAGCTCATAGTTAACCCTAATACCGATTTCATAGTTAACCCCTACTATCATTGGTTTCTCATAAAGAACACTACAGAGCTCCTCATCAATAAAGTCTTCTGAAATTTGAAGTCAAACGCCGATAAGTAGTCCGGGAACCAAAGAGTGATCAACAGTTCAATTTATTATAGGAGGTCCAATTTGGCAATTTGCATCGTCCACCTAATTCCCACGGTTACGCCAATATCAGTGTAATAGCGTGGATTCATTAAGGTGATTGTGGTAACTGATCTCCCTAAAGCTAATCAGATCTGATTTTTTAATTGTATGATACAGATTTGACTCATATTTTTTAAAAAACATATTATTTTAATAAATATCGAATATAAAATAAAAATAATATCTTAATTATTTTTTTCTCTCAAAACTATTTTTTTACTCCTAAAAATTCTTTTAAAAATAATTAAACATAGATGGTTCAAATTAAAAAGTGTCAATATCTGGTTTCTTTTCCCTGTTAATATTTGGAATTTGTAGTAAAAATAGGAGGATCGAATCTCGTCGGATAGGGTATACGATTTTTTTTTTTTTTAATTTTTTTTTGGCACGTTCTTTCTTTGTTTGTAAGTGAAGTGTCTGTCATTTTTTTTTTTTTTTTTGATACAAGAAGTGTCTGTCATTATAGTATCTCGCCGGTGGCTTTCTGGCAAGCGCTCAATGAACTTTGTTTTGTATTAAGATGTTATCGGTTCCAGACAGGGTTCCATCACGATTAGAAACTAATTCTGATGGTTGAAATAAAATGTGAGTCATCCAAAATTTGATATAAATAGTTTAGATTTAAAATTTGTAAATGACCATTTTTTTAAAAGTAGGGTTAATATAACTTTTGGTCCCTGAATTTTCACTCAATTTTGGTTTTGATCCCTGAACTTTAAAATTTTTGGTTTTGATCCCTGAACTTTCGGTCAATTTTAGTTTTGGTCCCTGAACTTTGAAATTTTTGGTTTTGGTCCCTGAACTTTTGGTCAATTTTGGTCTTGGTCCCTGAACTTTCAATAATTTTGGTTTTGGTCCCTCAGTTTAAAAAAAACTTCAAAAAAAGAAATTAAAGTTGAGGGACCAAAACCAAAATTACTGAAAGTTCAGGGATCAAGACCAAAATTGACCCAAAGTTCAGGGACCAAAACAAAAAATTTCAAAGTTCAGGGACCAAAACCAAAATTGACCGAAAGTTCAGGGACCAAAACAAAAAATTTTAAAGTTTATGGACCAAAAGTTATATTAACCCTTAAAGATAAATTTAGTTTTTTAATAAATGACAGTTATAAGATTAATTTTATTTTTAATTTTTATCAATTAAAATAAAAATTTATTAAAAATATTAAAATAAATTAAAATGAATCTGACAATCAAAATAAATTTGATTAAGATGAGAAGGCCGTTGCTGATGAGCATTGGGATGAACCGTGAACGTGAATCCAGGCATAGTGCTGTATTTACTCCACGTTAAAAAAGAAGGAAAAAGGTCAAAGGTTAAATATCTCAACACCCTACTGATTAATGAACTTGAACAGCTCTTTGGGACCAAATCAACTCGATAGGAACCGGTGATAAAGAGATAGGAAAGCCCTACCGAGCGCTTGGGATCGATGCACACAGACAGAAATGGCTTCCTGGAATTCAATTCCTCTTGAGGTTCTATACCAAGTTCTGGGTTGGTTAACATTTATTTCCTGGGCCGCCAGTCTTTACCCACAAATCATCTTGAACTTTCGAAGGAAAAGGTACAATTTTTTTCAGAAACTTTTGATTTCTACACTTCTTGTTGATTCTTCTGATTCAAAAGCCTTTTTTTTTTTTTGGTGGGGGGGGGGGGGGGTTTGGAACACAGTGTGGTTGGCTTAAACCTTGATTTCGAGATATTCAACTTAACAAAGTACTCTTCCTATCTCATCTACAACGCTTCCCTCTACTTCAGCACTGTCATTCAGAAGCAATACTTCCAGAAATATGGTTTTGAACAGGTTTAATTTCTTTTGAGAATAATCAGCTATTATTATACCCTACTCCTCATCAATCACCCATTTTGCTTGTCACTTACCCTGTTTTTTTAAAAATTTCAGATGATTCCTGTAGCTGCTAGTGATGTTGCTTTTCCGGCTCATTCTCTTATAATGACCTCAGTTGTGTTAATCCAAGTTGCAATCTATGAAGTAAGTATTTTCAAAGTTCTTTTTTGGAGCTCTTCTCTTTCTCATAATCCACCAAACAGATTTTGTGAGTTCCTATCTGCAGCGTGGAAATCAGAAATTCTCCAAGTATGCCATTGCAATAGTCTCCTTGATATGGTTCACTGTTACAGTTTGTTTTTTCATAGCATTGTCTGACCACTCTTGGCTTTGGCTCATCTCTATCTTTAAGTAAGCTCATTTCCATGGTCATAATCTTTTCTTTCTAATATACTATGTGTTTCCTTGAACATGGCATAATAACTCTGTAACCTGTGAAAGCTCACGGCATATAATATTGCAGAATATGTGGCTGTTGAATGAAAATAAAATGTTTCGTTTCACTGATTTTAGCAGTGCATAGAAATGATTTGTTGTTAATATTGCGATTAACATTTCAGCTCAATTCAAGTATGCATGAGCCTGATCAAATACATGCCCCAGGTCAGGAAGTTTTTTTTTTTCCCTCCCTGTTTATCTAGTGGATTAGGCATGCGTTTAAATTTATGACTATGATTTTATATTGAAAATATAGGCAATCATGAACTTTTTGAGGAAGAGCACGGATGGATTCAGTATTGGCATGATTATGCTTGATTTTTCGGGAGCAATTTTCAATTTCTCACAAATGGTCGTCCAATCTATTGATCAAGGTTTCTCTAAATCAACCATTATCAGTGTATTAGACCTCTCTCATCCCTTAGTAGCTGATGATGTCTCTGTTTCTAGGTTCTTGGGTGAACTTCTATGGAAACATTGGGAAAGTACTCATATCCCTGGTACGACAGCTCCAAATTATGATTCCTCCCCCTCCCTCTCCCAACCCAAAATTTAATGAAACTGATTTATTAAGCATCGGTAATATTTTATTATTAAATGAGGAACACTTTGTAATGATGCAGGTAACTGTATTCTATGATGCTGTGTTTATGCTTCAACACTTTGTATTTTATTCTGGGAATAAAGCTGGAACTTGTCCCAAAGTTAATGGAAAAATTAGAGAGCCACTTCTGTGTCCAACTTCAATTGATGTTACAAATCAACAAATAAAGGGTATGCAGAAATCTTCTGATCCACCTTTACCACAAGAGGAGGTGTAGTGTATTTCAAATAAGCTATATAATGTAGTGTGCAGTACATTGTGCATAAACTATACATTGTGAATATGCTGTGTGGAATTTCTCACTTGTGGATTCAGCAGCCAGAACTTGAGGCATGGCCAAGAATTAAAGAAGCGATTTCGATTCACGAGACATAGCGATACCATTGTAGGCATTTTCATTGTCAAGCCAATCACAATGTAAGAAGCATGTTGTCTAAGAATGTGGATTTTGGGCTAGTTGTCTTGCCCTTAGTTGAGCCTGTGAACCTAACCCTCTACCTATAATTTTATATAAAAAAATATTTCCAGGTTGTGGTAATTGTTATACCAAGCCGGAGTTTAATTTGTGCTTTATGTAGGATAAAAATTTGCAAGATGCCAATTACTCTGTAATTAACTTATTGTACTCATTAAGAAAATATTATTATTTATTTGATATAAAACTGTGAAAACAAAATTTGCAGATAAACTCTGATGTGGGTTGAGTTGTATACATATCGATTAGATGCCTGGTTAACAAAGATTCCTATATGGTTATAATTGTCTGGATTAAATTTGAATGCAACTTATTATTTAACAAAAAATTGTTGGACTTATTACGTATGATTAAATTGATTTACTGACTTCCAAGTAGTGCAGTGTTTGAAATTCATTCCTTACATAAAAAGTTATAGTTTACTCTTATTTTTCTATAATCTTAAACATTTTTAGTAATTATCATTGCATGTTGATTTTTTACTATTTTTGTTAAAATTAGACATGTTTATTATAAATATAATTAATTTTTTCGCGGTTGCATGTTAATGACCTCTCAAGATTCAAAGAATTTTTTTGACAAAAGAAAAAAAAAATTCAAAGAATTTAATTATGTCTTTCACCAATCATTCGATTCTATTTTCCTATTTCATTCAGAATCAAACCTAGCAATGTACTAATATCTGCTAAATAGATAAAGATGCACTGACTTTAGAAAATGTACATAATAATGTTAATAAAGATGCAATGCAATGTGTTAGAAAAGAAGTGCTGCTGATCGGTTGGTTTAATGCAAAGTACACAAGCCAAATGGCCGGACGTAATTTTGGCAAGAAGTGCAATGATGAAATGTACAGTGCAATGTAATTTAATTTTGGGTGAATATAACTTTTGGTCCCTGAACTTTCACTCAGTTTTGGTTTTTGTTCCTAAACTTTTAGATTGATGGTTTTTTTCCTTGAACTTTCGGTCAATTTTGGTTTTGATCCTTGAATTTTAACATCAATGGTTTTGGTCCTTGAACTTTCAGTCAATTTTGGTCTTGGTTCATGAACTTTCAGTCAATTTTGGTCATTAATCCTTGAACTTTAAAAAATTAGGGATCAATGGTTATAAATGACACAAAATTTAGGGACTAAAACCAAAATTGATCTAAAATTCAGGAACAAAAACCAAAATTGAGTGAAAGTTAGGGACCAAAAATTGTATTAATCCCTTTAATTTTTTACTCTTTAATAATGAGATACTAGTAGATAATAAAAGAGGCTGATCTTAAAGTTCATGGACGTCACTTTCACCTCGGCACCTCACTTCTTCAAGCGAACCCTAAAAAATTTGCACTCTGATTGCTTTGCCCACTGCCCACCACTCTCATCTTGTCCGTTCGATTTCATCCTCATCTTCTCTGCTCCCGCCGCACCGGATTCTTCCCCTTCTCTCCTCTCTTTTCTTTTCGTTCTTGCGAGCACGTGCTCTCAGTTCTTATCATGATTATCACAGGTACCTCTGCAAATTATCTGCTAACTATGGTTCATTCCCAGCCCAAATCTCTCCATCTTTTTGTTTCTTACATGTTCTTTATTATTGGGGTTTTCTCATTTCATTTTGGATTTTATGTTTTGAACTAATCGAGTTTATTGCGTGCTCTTTTTATTATTGTTTGAATGTCATGCGACAATTCAAAATGTTTCCTTTTTGCACCACTGGCTTTCAGATGGGTTTTATGATTTTATCTCGTACTGTGGGTCCGCTTTTTTTTTCCCCCCTGCATCCATAGACTTCCAGTGGCTGAAATTCTATCTTCAATTCTAAAGGACAGTTTTGTTGTCCGCAGCATGGTTCCCTTTGATTTGCGTTGCGTGCATTCCTCGTACAGTCGAGCTACGGATGATGGTTAATCGTGAGACGTTTAGGTCGCTTGGACATGTGCCAACGGGATCATGTATTCATTCTATGTTTTTAATTTGCTGTTTTTATCTTTCTCATGCTGAAACATAAGTCTTCACTTAGCTGATTCATTTGCCAAAACAAATGGAAAGTATTCGAGTGCGGTTATGGGTTAGACGTGCCAAACTCGTCAGATTTACAAACTAGCAGTAAATTACATTATGATGTTGGTTTATTTTAGTACCATGATACTATTTTTTGGAATTGTAGAGCATGGAAGTGAAAGTGATATATCATTATCTCTGTTATTTTAATTTTGATAGGTTTGATCATTACTCCAATCTTCCTTATATGACTCTCATCTGCTGCTGCTACGGCACATTTTCCCCTCACTTTTTGTTTTTGGCATGTTCTCATATAGGTTCATGGAGGGTATAGAACCTGATATAAAAAGGCATCCACCAGAACATGATGTGGAAACTGAAGGTCAAGTATCTCCTGGAGCAGCAATTGATGTTGGACAACTGAGTCAAAGCCCTGAGGCTTCCTCAATTGCAGATGAGTGTACAAGCCCCAATATTGGTCCTGTTGACCCAAGTCGGAAGGGAAATAATGATGATTGCCGGAATTCAAACATTTCTTCTGATCACAATTTTCAGATCGTATCTGCGAAAGGAACTCTCTCTCAGAAATCAGACATTTCCGCTATTGATGTATCAAATATCAGTAGTGTCATAAAAGCTGAGGGGGAGCCATCCATGGTACCAAAAATCGGCATGGAGTTTGATTCAGAAGACCAAGCTTACAAGTGTTACAGCAGGTATGCTGTTTTGAAAGGTTTCAGCATAAGAAAAGATTTTGTCAACAAAAGTAGGGTGAATGGTGTAGTGGTGTCTAGAAGATACACTTGCTACAGACAGGGTTATCGGCCTGATAAATATAATGCCAATGTGAGGAAATCCCAGCCAGAAACTAGGACTGGATGCCTGGCATATATGACTATTGCTCGTCAGCCTAATGGCAAGTTTCGTGTCACTCATTTTGAAACAGAGCACAATCATGAGCTTGCAACACCCTGTACTGCTCATATGTTACCATCACAGAGAAGATTGAGTTTCGCTCAAGCAGTTGAATCTAACTTGTCTAATAATTCTGTGTTGGATGGGGTACCAAAACTTGGAATGGGATTTGATTCAGAAGATCATGCATATGAGTTTTATAATGCCTATGCTGGACGAGTAGGCTTCAGTGTTCGGAAAGATTATGTTAATAGAAGTAAAGTTGATGGTGCTGTGGCATCTAGAAGGTTCACATGCTTTCGAGAAGGTTTTCGGCAGAAAGACAAACGTGATATGAATGTGAAGAGGCCTCGAAAAGAGACTAGAATTGGATGTTTAGCACAACTGGCTATTTCTCGTCAGCCTGATGGTAGATATTGTGTAACTCATTTTGAAGAAAAGCATAATCATGAGCTTGTTGCTGCTTGTAGAGTTCATATGTTACGGTCGCAGAAGAGAATAGCCACGAACCAGGCCATTAAGAGCAACACGGTAGATGGTTCTAGGGTGCTTTCTGAGTCTGGATCTAATTGCAATGCTATTGAAGGTTTACATGATCGAGGTTGCTACCCCATAGAATACGGAAATAAATTGCCTTTCAAGCGCACAAGAGAAATGAAAGAGGGAGAAGTTGAAAAGCTAAAGCATCACTTTCAAAGCAAGCAATC
Organism: Mimosa bimucronata; assembly: GCA_037074515.1. Taxonomy (NCBI): domain Eukaryota; kingdom Viridiplantae; phylum Streptophyta; class Magnoliopsida; order Fabales; family Fabaceae; genus Mimosa; species Mimosa bimucronata. Next base: position 5,929,341 of record CM073437.1, read on the forward strand.
AAAAAATCCTTCCTTCTTTTATGCTTTCCAACTTGATTCTGATGATCAAATAACTAATATGTTTTGGGCAGACACAAAGATGATAGGAGACTACTGTGACTTTGGTGATGTTGTTTGCTTTGATTGTAGTTACAGATTTTGTAGAGACTCTCGTCCATTCGCTCCATTTCTTGGTGTCAATAATCACAAGCAAATGACTATATTTGGGGCTGCACTTCTATACGATGAAACGATTGAATCTTTCAAGTGGCTATTTCAAGTTTTCTTGGAGGCAATGTCCAGAAGACAGCCAAAGACAATTCTTGTAGATCAAGATGATATAATAGCTGAAGCAGTTTCTTATGTCTTGCGTGAAACTAACTGCCAAATCTGTACATGGCATGTATACCAAAACACACTAAATCAACTCAGTCACATGTTTGTGGGATCTAATTCTTTTGTAAATGATTTGAGAAACTGCTTTTTTTATCATGAGGAGGAGGAAGACTTTGTTCATGCATGGAATGATTTTCTAAGCAGGTATAATCTTTGGGAGAATGAATGGTTGTGTCGAATATATGAAAGTAGAGACAACTGGGCCTTAGCATATGGAAGGCAAAATTTCAGTGCTGACATAACGAGTGTGCTGTGGAGGGAGAATCTTACTGGCAGTTTGAAGAAGCACCTAACGAAGGATACGGATGTGCTATCATTTCTCAAGTATCTTGGGAAGGTGGTGGCTGATTGGCACTATAAGGAATTAGAAGCCAATTATGATATGAGCCAGCGAATGCCAGCACTGATGGGAGATGTGATTCTCTTAAAGCATGCGAGAGATCCATACACACCAAGGATATTCGAGTTATTTCAGAAAGAATATGAAACTTGTTTAAACCTAGTGATAAAGCATTGCAGTGAGAGTGGATCATTGTACAGGTATAAAGTTAGCATATATGAACACTTACGAGAGTATACAGTTACCTTTGATTCATCTAATGAGACCGTAAGCTGCAGCTGTATGAAATTTGAGTCGATGGGAGTCTTATGCAGCCATGCACTTAAAGTTCTTGATTACAGGAATATAAGGATTCTTCCATCATTGTACATCTTAAAGAGGTGGACAAAAGATGCGAGACTTGATCTTTGGAGGCAAACTTAAAAAAACTGTTAGAAGTGGATGGTGAACATTATCTTCTTGTAAAGGTGGTAATCACACGAATCGGTACTACAATATCATTAATTCTACAATTAATCATTTCATTTGGTCACCCGATCGTCAAATGTACAAAGAGCAGCTATGTGAGTCGTGTGTATAGTGTAACATTGTCTTCTGAATTGGTGATAACGCATGCATCAAATATATTTAAATCATCCCCTTGATTGTTGATCTTACCATGGCCCGAAGTTCTTTCTGCGTTTTTCGAAGCAAATAACGAACAATTTACGGTTTTCCTTTTGTCATTTTAGAACTGAAATTGGCTATTCGGCTTAGTGGAAGATTGTTCCTACATTCCAGATATCCTTTCGTTTTTGGATGTGATCTTTAGTAGCTTGAGTTATTGCCTTGTGAGGGCGCCCCTTTCATATTTTTAGAAAAACATTTTTCCTTTTTATCGCCAATTATAGTCATAGAGAAGACATACTACTGCAGAATAATAGAACAAAAGTAATGAAGTAGCTTTCTGATGGAAGGACCAGACTACTATTATGCATAATCAATGATTTAACATGGTACATTCCATATTTGCAAGCATCCTTTGCTTCTCATTTTTAGGATCTAAATTTTATGCCAAGTTCTACGGCATCTTCTGGGGGTGACCTGCTCTACTAGCCGTTGCGTAAATTCTGTGTGGTTGCCGTCATTTTGGTTTCCATGCTGAATATTAGGCGACGCATTCTCCTGCGCAATCATCTTGGAATATGAAGTTAGGTGATGGTTGAAGCTTCGCCCATTCGTTTCTAGATGATTCTTGGTGCCATTGTTATTTATTGCAGATTTCTGAGTAGCCACACAGGATTTGACCCATAACCTACTGGGGGGACGTCTTTTTTCGTGTTTGGGTGACTCTGGGCGCGTCAATTGGCACTGCAATGGGAAAAAGAAAACAGAAATTAGCTCTTGATCTTCAACTTTTGGCTCCTTAGTGAACTCAATATTGCACTCGATATTAATAGTGGTAGGGCTTGGCAATAATGGTTCCATCCATAACATCACTCACTAAATTGGAAGTACAGACTTGAGAGACATACCTTGTCAGTCTCGTTATTTAATTCTTTCCGTTCCTTGTAAAAATCAGGTAGTGGCCTGGCTTTAAAGCAAAAGCTTTGACGTAGTCTTCTGATTTCTGTTTCTGCTTTCTCCTGCACATTAAGAGGATGGAATTTGAATAATTTTGATTGATTCGATGACCCTACCACTCTTGGTGTCAATTTTCCTTGCGAACCCACCTTTAGCTTTGTACGTAGCTGCACCTTATGTGCCTCATTGTCGTTGAACTTCTCTTCCAGTTTCTGCATTCCATGTAGATCAGTAAGACAAAGAAACAAACACAGATTAACTGAAGCCCACAGATTTGAGTCAACTGGTTTAGAAGAGAAACAGGGTTCAGAGCGTTTCCTTCTTTCTTGTGGCAGCCCTTTCTTCGGTTCTCAAGCTGAAAGGGGACGATATAATCGGGGATCTCACTTTATTCCTGCAAGCATTTATCATTCAAAAATTTTACAAAATTTGAAAAATTGATTTAAACCCGAAATATTGACCACGGGAAAATAAAGCGAAACCCTTTCAAGACACAACTACTGTGAAGAAAATGAGTTTGGGATGTCCGATATACAAATTGGTTGTCTCAATATTCCACAGCATATTCTTCATACATTCTCTATGATATACTGAGTATAATTAAGAATTCAGTCAAGACAATAACCCCGGAGTCTTGATAGAAAAATAATCCAACATAAACTTACTCTGTAGAGGGCAAGCGCCATTTGGGTCCAGCTGTATTGTTTCCCGATGCTAATGAAGCAACAGGGGTCTTGGTCCTGCATTGTTACAAAATCAACATGAACATCATGCATAATGAGCTAGAATAGTAGGAAACTATAGGGATAAAGAATGTATCAGCTACCTTCTCCTTTCTGTCAATGGGGTCAATGCATGAGGCTTTTGTAACTGATTCTTCGAAGCCTACAATTAGACGGCAATTTGAAGTTGATCGGGACAAAGGAAAAAAAAAAATCATATATTTGACTGACACAATGAGAAAGCCAGAATACCATGGTTGGTGTTCTTAAGGGAGTCGAACTATCCTTTGAAGCCTTGGAAGAAGCATTTCCAACTCTTGCTCCTTCAAACTTCCTCATCACTGATGCAGTCAATCTATTGAGCTCTCTAATGGGTGAAAAATTAACTGTCGGTCCCTTCCTATTAGCCGTGCTAGTAGTGGGTGTTGAATGAACGGTTGATCTTTTATCGACTGAGCTAATGGGTGTGGAATTAACGGCTGATCTCTTCTTATCAACTGTGCTAATGGGTGTGGAATTAATGGTTGATCTCTTCTTATCAACTGTGTTAATGGGTGAGTAATTAACAGTTGATCTCTTCTTATCAACTGTGCTAATGGGTGTGGAAAAAATGGTTGATCTCCTTCTATCAACAGAGCTTAATGCAGGCTTTTTGCTGATGATTGGCGTACTCATAATGCTTTCTTTTTTGTGAGAAATAGGTTTGGGAGGTGTCAAGTTGAACTTGGGAGTTTCAGTAGACATAAGCGACTTCAGGGAAGAGGCTGGTGGTTTTTTGGTGCTCGTAGGTGCCAAAACTTCATCCTCATAATTACCTCTAAGCTGCAATAACCAACACAAGAATTTCAAACATGTAATATCATTCACTGGTTACAGATCAACACAATCAAGTTTCAGTATTCTACCTTTTCACTTGCGTCCTTGTGGGTATGAACATCTTCAAGCTGGTTTTGTGATTCAACCATCATTGAATTAGTTACAAGAGGTTGGTATTCCTCCACTCTGTTAATATCTGGTATATTTGAATGCAAGTCACTACTACTGTTGCTGAGTAAGCAATCTGGCTTGAAACTGGTAACCTTATCTTCTTGTTCTTTTTTGTGAACTGCATCAGAAGTTGGACTTGTTTGCTGAGCTGAGTGGTCGTGTTCTTGGTTGGTGGCATTGTTTGAAGCAGCATTATTTGCTTGTTCAAGCAAAGCAGCAGCCTTTTGAGCTGCGAGCTTCTTGTAATGAGCTTCAAAGAAAGCTTTCTTCTCAGCAACTGATCCAGGCCGTGAATACCTCTCTGCCTCTTCCACATAGCGTTTGTGAGGGAAAGAAGACCATTTCTCCCATTCCAAAGACTCTTGACCGAACCTCCCAAATGAAATTGACTGCCCCAACGCATGAATTAGGTTGCTCTGAAACGCACAATTTTCACAGGGTTTTCAAACCAAACAACATGAAGTGATTTTCTTACTTTTGCTTCATTTGCAACCCAAAATAAAGCAGAGGACTAAGTTACAATTTATTTGGGGGAAGCAGAGGAATAACTGAAAGATCCAATTTTTGAGCTTGGTCGAGACAAAAGGATAAGAGAATGGAAGAAAGCAGAAGAATTATGAGTGGGTGAGTAATGAACTGACCTGGCTGGCTTCGTTGGGAATGCCGGAAGCATAGCAGAATGGTTGTTGTTGCAAAAGACAGGCCGATTCTCCCATGATTCTGGCTTTCTGCAACGCTGAAGCCTCAAAAGGTCTTATCTTTATTTAGTTTTAATCTTCTGGTTGTCGTTTTTATTTATGTGGCCCTTCTTGTTTCCTCTTCTTCTTCTCTTGTTTTTTTGGTTTTGTGTTGTGGTTGGTCGGAGGCCCTTGAAGATTACGAACCGTTCAAATTTGAAATTCAAAATGGAAAACTGTGCACGATGCGTTAAAGCCGACAGCTTCGAGTTGGAAAACAAGTTGCACTGCGCAATGTATTGGTCCGGCCGTGTTATGATCTAGCTTCTTTTTGTACTTATTTTATGTTATCATACAAATAAAATTTGAAGAAATTTTAGTTTTTACTTCAAGTTTCAACGTTATTTTTCATAATTTATATAAATATTACATTAAGTTTTTATTCGCGAGGAAAAATATTTCTTAAACAGTGCACAGATTTTGCTTTCCCCATTACTATTTGTATGTTTGTTTTCTTTCAGTTACAAGTGAAGAATGAGAAAATGTAGTAATTACTACTGCTTTTATTTTAAGTAAGTAAATATAAGACCTGCTAATATATAGATATTGAAAAAGACAAAAATCTGGCTAAATTTGTTAGTTGAAATCACTTTTCCACTGTGAAATTTTAAAATAAAATTTGTTATGTGTTACAAATTACAATATAAAATTCTTCTCATATTTATACCTCATACATCTAAGCACGAGCTGGTTCTTGAGGCGCCTCCATGGTCTTTAACTTTTTGTTTGGGACCCACATTTTGAAAATACAGCCCGTTAAACGCGATCTCCAACTTCATACACACTCAACCGTTGGTTCTTTTGAATCTAAGGATTTACTTGTTTCTTCAGTTTTTATTAAGCATCAAAAGGGTTTTTTCGGGGCGTTGCATTATGAGTGGAAAAATCTTGTCGTCACTCATATAGTCATATCACATCACCACCTTACTTCTATTAGAGTATTTGTGTGTAATAAAGGGATAAAAGGACAAAAAAATAGTAACTCTCAAATTTTAAAAGCTCAGAAAGGTACATCTAATATGAAAAACGACATAAAAGAGATTGTTCTCAATTTGGGATAAGTAAATTTAGATTAATAGTATTAATCATTCAAGTAAAGGCATTAACCTCATCACACAATCAAAACTTAGCATCAATTTCGTTCACAATGGTAAACGTTGTTAACCACTTAAGCAACGGCATTAACCATTACAGAAACAGTATTAATCAACCAATCTCGCTCATAGTGGTAAACATTGTTAACCAGTCGAGCAACAATATTAACCACTAAGGTTATTAACCAATTTGCACCAAATTTATTTATTTTAAATTGGAAGCAATCCCTCCTATGTCATTTCTCAAATTGAAGGTAAATTTTTGGGTTTTTGAAATTCGAAGGGTACTTATTTGTCTTTTTTTCTAATAAAAAATTTGTTGGATTTTTATTTAATTTATTTTTAAAATCTCAAACTACAGTTTATTTTTCACACTTAAAAGCAAAATTTACAATTCTTTTCTGACCAAAAAACTGAATTTCCGGTAGAACTTAGGAAGTGAGCCCTTTTTTAACATGTGGTAAAGCCACAAGAAGTTTTTTTGGATTTATCCACCAATATCCAACGTTATTAGCAATAGACTAATCCGATTCGCGGGAATGTAGACCCACAATGCGAGGAAACCTAGTTACCTACAAGTAATTATCGAGGCTGCGTACCCATGGCTTGAATTCGGGACCATTGATTAAAGTAAAACAACCCACAATTAATTGATCTAAACACTTGTCAGTACAAAGGTTTGATTTGAGGTCTTAATTGCATGTGTAAGATTTTAAAAATTATTTTATGGATAATCTAGGTTGATGGTTTTAAGTAATTATCTGAATTGCGAATATTCTTCTGTAGCAAAAATATAATTGTAAAAAAGTAAAACAGTTATCAAAATAGATCCGCCGTTGAAGTTTGGGTCATATTGTCATATACTCATCATATATGGGTCACTCACGTTAACTCCCAATGGTGCATAGGCACATAGATAGCACCATAGCGGATCTCACGTTGCGTTAATCATGCCCACATTCATGCATACACATCTGCTTCCATCTCTACATATTCATTAAAATTAAAGCACATATCAAATGAAATAATACCACTTACTGGCTTATATCATTATTCTTACTTAATTGTTTCATCGAATTTTGGTTGTAATCTTTATAATTTCATAAAGCCTTCGTGTGAAACTAATTAAGTTTATGAACTACAAAAATATAACTACAAAAACCACTCGTTGAAATCATACTAATTCTTTACAAAATCATATGGACCAAAGTCATGCATTTGAAATTACAAAACCAAAACAAAATATGATTAATTATATCGACTAACAGCGATATTGATTTCTATTTTTTCTAATCTTTAATGTATGACATATATGGAGAATTAATTTTGAAATTGAGGGAATTAGGAGAATGATTGAGATTTTTAGAAAAATATGTCATTTTAACTAAATCATATAACATCATTAATTTAATCAGGTTAAATAAATATTTTAACATTTAACAACAAAGGAGATATTTATATGGACCAAACACACTGATGAATTAAATAACCATATTTAAGTTCTTACATCATGAAGTTAGCTACTTTCCCTTCTTTTGTATGATATATATATATTGAACTCTTTTGTATAATGTTTAATATAAGCCTTTAATATGTTGATAAAAAAAAAATATAAGCCTTTACAATAAGGACATGAGGCGGGTAATTTGGAGCTCATAAAGTGAATTTATAGAAAGTTTGAGTTGATTTCCTAAACCAACAAGATGGATCGGCAAACAAGGGGTCCAATACCATATTATCAAGTGGATTTAATTTACACAAAGTTACTGATAATAGCCGACACAAATAAGCGACGAAGCGAAGAAACCTTTGACTCTCCATGATGATGCCTGCGACCTCTATTCCGATTCAGACAATTAAAAAAGTTATGATCTCATCATTCTTAAGCCCCCACATGTGAATGCTCGAGCACTTCAATCCAAAGCTATTCAAGAAAAAACACCTGAGAAATTACAGAAATCCAACTCCCATTTGATTCATTATCTAGTAATTTAATTATTTCTAATCAATTATCTTTTAACTTGCTTATGGCATATGAGGAACAACAAATTCACTAATTTACCCCTCCTTTTCCTAAATTCACAATCTGTGAACCAATTAATGTTTGTCCATATGCAAAAATTTTCGCCAGATTCATGCATGGTGGTGATGGAGATTCCCACTCGAATATATTGATCTCAGTGCTTAGCACGACCCACTTCTAATCATTAAGTTCCCAATGTTTAATGCTTTAATAAAATATATGCAAGTCCAAAAGTAAGCTCTATTATATACATTACATCCTAAAGTATTGCACGAGTCCTTAATTTGTTCCAACATATACACAGTTCAATTGATTAAGCATGTTTAAGTGCTTAATTGTACGTATTATAATATTGCCCGACTTTTCTCTTCCATATACAGTCATGGGTCATCATTTGGACACCTATCTGGCTAACCACATCAATTCATTTTTCTTTTGTCAAATACAAATTAAACGATTTAGTTAAATATACTATTAATAATAAATATAAAGCTAAATGTGAGAAAAGAATTCGGAAAAAGAACAAAAAAAGACATGGGATCGATGAAAACAAAGTGCATCTGATGAAGTCAATTATTGTGATTGATCTAAACGACACGAGGGACCAAGTGAGAAAACCAGGGCATTTCAATGATGATGTGTGCCACCACTTGATTAAAATCTGTACACACGGCCAGTTACAGAGGAGACAAGAACAAGCAATGATTCTTTACCCCAATTAATCCAAAGTAATAATAAAATGAGAAGATCAAGCCATTACATACATAACTCCAATTCGCATTCAATATAGGAAAGCTGAAAGCATCATCACATGCCAAAGTTAAGCATTAGTCCGCGACAGAACCAGAAAATGCAGGGATAGATCAAAGTACGTACAGCAAACTTGTTTACATTCAGTTTGTTTCCTCAGTGATGTTATATCTTGCTTCAGAGAGAATGTCAAAGTAGGGGAATTTGTGAGGGTTGTTATGTATGGTACTGATTATCTATTTGCAAAGTAGAGAAGATCCTGATCCAGAGGATCGAAGCCATCATCCCATTGGAGAATGGACTCCATACTAATACTATCAACCCATTCCATTAAAGAGTTTTCCTGAAGATAAGAAGATTCACTCATGGAAAGGTGGCTAGAATCTTCCAGAGAAAAAGATGAAGAGCTTGTACTGGTGTTCTTCTCTTGGTTCATCATCATCCATGAGCCCAAGTCCAAGTCAGAGGATATTATGTCGTTTTTGTTGGGAAGATCATAGGCATTATTATCCCGAGTTGTCGCCTTACTCCCTTGTTCTTCTGAAACTGAAACAACCTGTGTAGTGTCGGAGGATTTGATGATCATGTCCACATTTTCTTCAGAACTAGGCCTTGATTGGTCTCTCTGTTTGTTATTATTATCAGAGAATTCCTTTTTCATTTTCTGATCAATGGGCATGTGGGTGACAGGGTCCAGACCCATCAGCTTCAACTTCTTCTTGATCCTGGTATTCCAATGGTTCTTGATCTCATTGTCTGTCCTCCCAGGAAAATGTGCAGCTATCTTGGACCACCTGACAATTCATTGATGTGACATCATTAATCCCTCGTGTCACCATCATCCTATAAATAAATTAACCTCCACCAAAAAAAAAAAAAAAAATCCTTACCGGTTACCAAGACGAGAATGTAGCTGAATAATTTGATCCTCTTCAGTTTCAGTGAAGCCGCCTCTCTTAAGGTCTGGCCTCAGATAATTAATCCATCTCAATCTGCAGCTCTTGCCGCATCTTAGCAGACCTTTAGTAATGAATGACACATGGATTAATTTAATTTATGTATATACATAGCAATAATCAAAGGCAAAAATGAAACATGATATTCAGAAATATGTGTGTATATACCAGCAAGCTTGGGGACCATGCGCCAACAATGAATACCATTGTTGAGGATGAAGTTGATGAGCTTGTGATCTTCCTCAATGGTCCAAGGGCCACGCTTGAGACCAATCTTATCACAACAAGGCTGCCTTCCCATATTTGGAAACTAAGATGTAATTCTCTTAATGGATGACTATGGGAAATGGAGAGTGCAACAAGTGGAGCATATAAAGGAGGAGATGGGAAGGCTTATATAAAGGAGCTTGAGGAAGAAGTAAAGATGCTGCCAGATCATTCACACATATTAAATTCAGCAGTGTGTCGTCTGAGAGGGGAGATCAATGATTGGACGGAAAGCACATTGAGTTCAAAGCTAACCAAAAGAGAGAAATGGAGGCTCGTCATTATCATTTACAAAAAGCCTCTCCCCACTCTCTCATTAATTCATAGAGGTTTGCTCCATAAGTTAACTATTAGAAGGAGGAGAACCAGACGTACGTGGGTCATCTTTCCACGTTGACAAGTTTTATTATTTTAAAAAAAGAAAAAAGAAAACTTGGATGTCATCATTGTTTTGTAGTCTGTGTAAGCCTGCATAAAAAAATAAGAGGGACTTGATAGGATTATATTCCTTAGCTTGGCTCGCAAAAGGCTGGCCAGCTTTGTCGTAGCAAACAAACTTTCTTGTAGCCAAAGAGATGCTTTCTCACCCTTCTTTCTATGCCTCCCCAAATTCCTCCCATGGATTCACTTGCCACTCCACCCTTCGCTACCTCTTTTGTTTAAAGTAGCTAGGAAAATGACTTCACTATAAATAGCATATATTCATCCAAAGGGACACATAAATATAATCATTTAAGAATGAAGACTGGTTTTTAGTGATCACCCATTATATAAGATGAAAGATATCTCACTGGACCAACACATGATTGGTCTAGCGGTGTAAGGCCAGTTAGATCCCTCGGGGTCTCGAGTTCGAGTCTTATAGCAAATGTTTGTGCCTGTATATGAACCCTTAAACTAAAGTAATCATTTGCTCGGATATCTGGTTATATGATCCAGATTAAGCGCTAATTGTCCATTAATATATGTGTGTGTATATATATATAAAAGATATTTCACTGGACAGCGGGGTGCAAGACCAAGTTGTAATTAAAATCCAAAGGACTTGATTTTTGACTGATTAAATGTATTTCCATATGCATATATGGTTTATTAATTTATGACTTTTGACGAAAGATATATAGATGCGAAAGGATGAAGGACCCAAAAATAGAGCAGAAAATGATAAATATTTCCCTGGCTGGGGGATACAGAGGGGTCTCTCTTTGAATAAAGTTTTAGAACATATATAAACGGAACATCTCCGCACGATCACCAGCGTATACTCGCAAATTAATCTCAAAAGACAACGCAAACACACTTCGAATAATTCGTGTTTTATATGAATTAGCACCTCTCCCTGATCTCACTTCGGAGATTCTAGATTTATATTCGCCTCATGTTTCACCTTCGATCAAAATTTTACATCAGCATCAAGGTTAAACTAACACTTCTTCTTGCAGAGATTTGTCGGATGATATAGGTTTGAAATCCCTCTGCCAGTCTCTTGTCACGTCTCTTGGTACTTTAGTTTGAGTTTAGTTTGGTTCTTATTTTCAATTAAAACACAAATCAAAGTAGACTTTTTTGGCATCTTGATATCCGGATTCTCAATGAAAGCATGGGTGTGATTATCATAAACATAAAAGGAGGGTTGATTCTAAAAGAATAACATATTAAGAGAGAAAACTCTTAAACTTATAAAGTTTACTCCACTTATGAGATTTCTCAATGTGACACTTAACATTAATTTAATCAGCTAATCATTCTTATAGTTATAATAAGTAGTTTAAAAAAAATCTCGTGTGTTCCCTTGAAAAACCTAACCACATCCTTAATTATATGGGGAATACTACGTACATCAGTATATTTACGGGTAAATTACTTTGACTTCTTCCAGAAAAAACTAAGGTGCTCTAATAAAGCTTTCTGAAACATGTATTGCTTGCAAAATATAAACTTTCAGAAATAAAATTTATTATCTCCGTGTCAATATCAAGAATATTTGTGTGTCGAAATTAAATGAATATCTTTATAGATTTGGCAAATTTTGAAAACTGTCATTGGAGTGTCACATATATTGATATATATATATAGATTATATATTCATTGACTTTTTTATGATTATTCATTTGTGTTTTCACATTTTTTCTGAAATAGTACAACAGAAATGTAAACGATGTGACATAGGATAGAATTAATTGAGGGGATGATTATTCATCTGATATACGTGGAGAATGGTTGACTTTGAGCATGGAAGATTCTTGTTGACTCGTACATACGTTGAACCAAAGTACGCCCCCATTATACCTTCAACTTTTAATTTCAACAATATATTATACACACATATCATACATCCCCCCAATATCGTAATCGTATTTCGTATATGTGTGTGTGTGTGTAGTGCATCACAAAGAAAACAAATTAAGACAGGATGCATATGGTTGGGGATGATGGGTTCATGCACCGGAATATTCCCCAAAATCTCCAGAGATCTAAGGTGTTCATCGTTTCAGCGACCACTTAGCGTATCAATGTTCTATGCCCCCAGTTTTATACTCCCACATTCTGTCATAAGAAAGGTTAAATAATAGTTTCATAAACTAAGCACGGCCATTAATCCATTACATCTCTCTCTCTCGCACTCTATTCTTCTTGTTGAATCAGTCTCTCTCCCTCTCTCTCTCATTTTTTAATTATTGTAATCCAAACATATTGGGGGGGATAGGGACAGATTAAAAAAGAAAAGAATAAGATAATGGTGAAGGGATGAAGAAACAAGTACGCATGCATGAACATAGAACAATCCAACTAATGCTGCTCCTAAGTTGTCAATTACACCTACCTACTTGGCATTACCTTTCTTTTTTACTTAGCTTATTGTTCCTCAGCCAGCATCCTATTTCATCATTGCATGCTTTTTTTTTTTTTTTTTAATTAGCATCCCTTCTCATAGCAATAAAGCTAGCCTTTCTCTTCTTCTTCATGAACCGTCCAGGATCAACTCTAAATTGGAGGCCCCTCAAGTTTAAAATATAAATTTTTGTAGTGTAGTTGTTAAACGTTACAACTGTCAAAACAGAATAATTTTTTATACGGATCATCAATTTTAAAAAACTACACTTATCCGTAACAAAGAGAGGTTAGGAAGAAATCACATTATAAGGATTTTAATACAATCAAATCTAAACCATTCATATGAGATCTAAATGTAAATTCATCTATATATCTCTCCCTACTTTAGATGAGTAGGATAACTGGTTTGCCCTGCAACTTTTACATGAGTATGCAATAAACACATGTTAAGAAGAAATAACAAATTTCCAAAGTTTGAATGGACTAATCTTACAATAATAATGTGAATGATCTTGCACCCAGTTCTTTCTTTCTTTTGTTTTTTTAGGGAGGAGATACTGAGGTGGAAGGAAAATTGGAGCTCAAGCCCGGTATAGGAAGAGGAACCCCTCTTTTTCCTTTATTATTATATTAACAATTGAATGGTTCAGATCTAGTTCTATATTAAAATACATGATTGTATGTTGTTTATTACAGTAATAAGTTATTCGTATCAAAATTCATCAACTTGCATACAATTAATTACTTTTCTTTTTTATAATTTAGCATTTTGATCACAAATTATGAAATGTCAACTCTATATCATTTAATTGTTGATCTAATGATTATAAAGAGTGAATATGAGAGACAGGAAAAGGAGAGGTCCTCTCCGCATTATGGGCAACAAGTGGGAAGGAATGATATAGGAGGCAAAATTAACAAAATGACGGGAGTCCGCAATGTCAAACAAGTTCAAGTTCAGGTCCAAGGTGTTGTTGGTATTTATGCCAATGGAGGGGATCAAATTAATTTGTACTAATATGTTTTCATTTTCTGGTATGTTGGCCCATTTGTTCCTCCTACCTTAATGTTCTATAATACTCACTCATGTCCATAATATAAGAAATATAAGAGGTAATATATGAAAGTCAAGACAAAAAATATTATATTTCCATTTTCACTTTCGCATGTTAAGTGTAAAGAGGGGAGTTCATTCCCTCTGATTCATATTATAAGAGGTGGCCAATATTTTACACAAATCAAGAAAACATAATTGAATAATTTATTATGAGTAAAATTTTCCAATTTTACCCATATATAATTTATTATACACATAGGGATGGAAATAGGATATGCCCCTATCAGAGGCCTATGGCCTGGCCTAGTTGAGACCTGGTTAGGCCTGGCCTATTTAGTAAATTTAGTAAATAGGCTAGGCTTCAGGCCTATTTAGAGGCCTTTAAAGGAAAAAGGCCAAGCTTTTTAATTTAAAACCTACCCTGAAAGCCTACAGGCTAGCTTGATTAATTTTTAAATATATTCTTTATTATATTAAAATAGGATGTTAAATTACTTCAAAATCATAGGGTTTATTCAAGTACATCAGTAAAGGAAATGACAGAGTCTTTGTTGGACTATTTGATAGTGGTCAATATGGCAGTGCTAAAGCAGTTATTGTCTTATTCACGAGGTGCAACAGTATTTAAATTGCATATATGTGTCTGCATGTGAAGCTTATTGGTGCGTATTTGGTTTCCCTATTCACACCATTCTCCTTCTGTTGAATGCTTGAGTTTTCACCTACCCAACCAGCAATATATCATTTACTCAAGCATAGAAGATGTTTCAGATCTCCTTGACAAGCCTTGAGTGTGCGAGTCTCAATTCCTCTCATGAATGAAAATGAATGATTTAGTTACTTTTGCAGAAACCTTAACATACTCTAAGCTTCCCAGCCACTATGTTTACCTAAAGGGAAAGCGGAAATGGAAGAAGAGGGAGAAAGGCTTCTCAGTTGGTAGGATGGCTCATGTTTCACATTCAAGAGGAGAGCTATACTACCTCAGGATTTTGTTAACGAAAGTTCGAGGTCCAAAGTCTTTCGATGATATCAAGAAGGTTGACGGTGTGGTCCATGAGACTCTCAAGGATGCATACTTTGCAAGAGGTCTATTAGACGATGATCGTGAGTTCGTGGCTGCAATAAAAGAAGCATCTACATGGCAAGTGGTGATTGCTTGAGAAAGCTCTTCATCACAATGTTGCTTTGTGGGTCATTACATAGACCAAATATTGTTTGGGAAGCGGCTAAAACATTATTATCTGAAGATATGCTATACATTTCTCATAACGACCCAGCTTGCTCACGTATTTTCCACTCATATTTGACTTATATTCATTAATAACAATCTGCGTTTTTTTTCTTCAAATTATGAGCAACTATTACATTGATTGGTACCTTCTAAACCAGGTTTCTCATTCAGTACACATGAAAAGGAACAAGCCGCACTAAGGCAAATAGATGGTTTGCTTCGTTTGAATGGCAAGACATTACATGATTAAAGCCATATGTCTATACCTGAAGACATAAAGGAGTTAGATTTGTCTAACCATCTTATTGTTCAGGGGCTTAACTATGATAGGGAAGCACTTAAGTTGCAGTCAACGGCATTAGTGTCTTTACTCAATTCTGATCAATTCACAGCCTTCTCTGGTATAATGGATTCTGTTCAAGCTATAGCGGGGGGTTTTCTTGTCTATGGCTTTGGAGGCACTGGAAAGACGTTTTTGTGGAATGCTTTAGCATCATCCCTTCGTGCAAATGGAGAAATAGTCCTAATAGTAGCGTCAAGTGGAATTGCAGCAACTTTATTACCTGGAGGACGTACATCTTACTCACACTTCGCTATTCCTATACAGATTAATGAGTTCTCAGTGTGCTCCATTTGGCAAAAATCCCCATTAGCAAATCTGATAAGAAGGACCTCTCTTATCATATGGGATAAAGTACCAATGGTTCAACGGTTTTGTATTGAAGCATTCAATGGGAGCTTGCAAGATGTTATGCACTTAAATCTACCATTTGGTGGAAAGTGTGTTCTCATGGGTGTTGATTTTAGACAAATCCTACCAGTCATCCCAAAAGGATCTAGGCCAACAATTGTAAATGCATGCATCAATTCTTCAGGTTTGTGAAAATACTGCAAGATATTCCATCTCAAGAAAAACATGAGGCTAAATTCCTCCAATGACCCTATTATAAATGAGAAGATTCAAACATTCTCAATGAGGATTTTATATGTTGGGGATGGAAAGATAGGAACAGTTACAAATGGTTTTAGTGAGCTAGAAATACCAAATGAATTATTAGTTGATAGTGGCGGTGCTTCAATAAATGCAATTGTCAAGTCTACGTACGACAACCTCTGGACAAGTTTGACATGCAATTCATACTTCAATGATTGTGCCATACCTGCTCCTACCATAGAAATGGTAAATCAAATAAATAATCATATGTGCTCTATTCACCCTGGTGATGCTCATGAGTTCCTTAGTTGCGATACAATTTGCAAGACATCAACAGATAATGACAGTATTGAACAATTATATACTACAAAGTTTTTGAACACTATATCTTGCTCTGGAATGGCACTTCACAGGCTTATCCTAAAAGAATGTGCCCCAATCATGTTACTACAGAACATTGATCAAGAGGCCGGGCTTTGCAATGGAATAAGGCTTAGAGTATCTAAAATTGTGAAGATGGTGTGACTAAGGCTACACATTAAATGGCTCCAGACCTAACTAGAGGGTTCTCATACATAGGATGAATATAAATCCATCTGGGTCTAGATAGCCATTCAAGATGCAATGCAGACAATTCCCAATCACATTGTCTTTCTCAATGACAATCAACAAGAGCCATGGGCAATGTTTAAAGAAAGTAGGGTTGTATCTGTCAAAGCTAGTTTCCACACATGGGCAGCTTTATGTAGCTCTTTCACGAGTTAGAAGCATGATAGGTTTGAAGATAGTGTTGAGTTCAAATCAGGAAGAGCAGGGAAACAAGACAAAGAACGTAGTATACAAAGAGGTTTTCGTCAATGTGGGAATGTTGTAATGGTCATTTAATATGATTACAGCTTCATTTATGCACATTGACATGTTTTGTATAATGCTGTCATTTCACATTATGTTTGCCTTAAACCATGATTAAGTATTTTGATTGCAACCTTCTATGAGGTGTTTTATTTTGACAAATATTTGAAACTCTCATAGTTTGTAGTTATTTTTTTAGGACATTAATCTTTTAAACGTAAGTAGGATACCAATCACCCGTGCAACGCACGGGAGATAGAATTCGTTACTTTAAAATCCTAGGGTTTATTTGACTTATGAAACCTTCACCACTCATGTTTAGCCGCTCACCTTCTTATACTCTTCCCACATCGCTTCGCTGCACATAGCTAGTAACCATTTATCCATCGTCTTCCTCCCCATATTAGTGCTCCTTCATTTTATACTAAAAGCTATTATTAAGCCGTTATCTCCTCATTCACATTCTGCATCTTTCTTAAAGCCATTGTTGCATTTAAGATCAAAACCCCATTTTCTCCCATCTTAAATCGTTTATCATTAATAACTATCTATAAATTATATGCTTATCATTTACACTCTATTTCATTTTCTTCAATCTGAGTGTATAGCTTACCCACAAAAAATAGGAAGCCAAGTTGTTTTAACAAGTTTATGAGCTTGTGAATGGCACAACGAGAGATCTAGTATCTCTATATTTATATCATTCTCCTATCAAGCTTCTTCTAAAATTTATTCATTAGAATCTCATATGAGTCTAGACTTTGTTTTATAGTTTCTGATGTTGCTAAGGACAATTTTATGACTGTTTATATTCTTCCTCATTCTTGATCTTCTCTTTACAAAGACTTTTTGTCATTTACTTCCACTTAGAAAAAAAACATTTGCTTCTTCCAGGTAAAAATGTCTACAAGTTTGCTTCAATGTGAAAGTTCATAAAAATCTTCAAATAATTTGTAGCTTTAAAATTTAAATAGGCTCAAAAACTCTTTAAAACCTACAATTTGTAAATATGTAGGCCTTGAATTCTACAATAAGTAGCTTAAAGCCTATCTATAAGGCCTACATTGTAAGTAGGCTTCTAAAAAGGCTTTAGACCTTACTAGAATCGGTGAAGGCTTAGACTTAGCCTGAATATTAAAAAAAACCTGTATTCAGGCTCAGGCTCAAGCCTAAACATTATACTCTCATTATAGGCTCAGGCCTATTTAACCAAAGCTTGGCCTTACCTGGCCTATTTCCATTCCTTAATACACACTCCTCCTCTTTACATGTAATATGTAAGGGCAAAAATGAAAATCAAGCATTTATCATCTTTACTTTTACATGTTACCTCTTATAATCTGTACCAAAAAAATTATAGTGTTACCTCTTATATTATGGACGGAGGAGTATAATGAATGATACAAAGTTAAAATTGGAAAATCACACTAATTTTACCTATAATAAATGATCATACTATATGTTTCCTTGATTTGTGTAAAATGGTTGACTACCTCTTATAATATGGGAACAGAGAGAGGGTAGAAATTAAGAGTAATTCTTGCGTGAACTCACTACGGCATTTACTAACCGATAAAAATATTTTTTTAAGTTGTAAAATTAGAAAAACATTAAAAACATGAATTTTAAATATTTTTTTAGGGTGTCAAGTTAAATTAAAAATTCCACACCTGACTTTATGATTTACTTGTGATCAATCTAACCACAAATAATGAGATGGGTTCACGCAAGAATTTCTTGGAAATTAAAGAAAGATAGGCCAACCAAGCGTGGTTGGTCGAGTGATCAGTTCACTCATCCGCTTAAACAAGTGTCGAGGGTTCGAATCCCGCCTTATATATGCAGCAACCCATTAGCCAGCGATAGACCCTTAAATGGAGCTCAGATCCGCGGAAGATTAGTGCTGAGCCTGTCGGGCAGAGGGATACATTGGGCAACCAAAAAAAAATAAAGAAAGATAGGCCGCAACTAGAACTTGGCCTGTAACGACCTAGCCTTAATTAAGTGGTTTGATTTCTGGCAGCCTGGATTTTCACCATCATCCCATGACACCTCCCATATTAAACCACGCCTCTCCCCATATACGAAGGGAATGAAAAAAAGGCTGGTTCGGTCCCAAAAAAAAAATAGGTTGGTTCACTGTGTTCGCCGCTCCATGGGTGAAGCGAGTGACATGTATAATCAAAAAAAGTTGTAAAAAAAACTGAAAAAGGGCCAGGGAAAACTGTAATTGCCTGTAAAGTATTGTGAGGGAAATGAATGAAATGGAAAGGAAAAGAATGTTGATATGTTTGAAACGTAATGATAAGGAAACTAAGAGTCATATGTGTATAAATGATCATATTACCCTTATTGAGTATTTATTAATAAAATTCAAATTCAAAAATCAATAATTCATATAATATAATAATTAAAAAATATAAAATGTAAATAAATGTTCATTTCAAATTAAAATTTTTATTTTTTGTAAGATGGCGTATATATTAAATCGTGGAAAAAAATAAAAGTAGTAATTAAATACTAAGAAAATGTATAAATTATATGAAGATTATGTTTTGTTGTTGCCTTTTTGGGATATTGAATATAATCAAATATATAATGAAATGTATTTAGATTATTTTAGATATTTTCTATTTAATTAGGATCAGGAATAACCATATTCGAATGTAATGCACCAAATTTAAATTTTTAGAAGAAATTAAACTTTAATTTTAGTTGGAACAATAATTTCAAATTTGTATCAAAGCAGAGTCGTTGCGGCAGGAGAAATTTAATTCGAATTTTCAACATAAAATTTGGAATTTGATACAGATTTGGATTCGAATGTTAAATTCGAATTTGCAGTTGTTTGCTTAAAATGTGGAACTCTCTTCACCCTTATTTTTCTAGATACTAGAATAGAGCAGCAAAAAAACAAATGATTTGAATAAAAATAAGGCATCTAGATTATTTCAACCCATTCAAATATTTAGATTATCCTCATTATAATATGAAATATTGTAATACCAGCCCAACAACCCGTTTCACCGGGTCGGATTTTTTCAATAACAATTAGTTATATGTATTGTCATTTTAATATAATTAGTTGGTATAAAATATTATTAATTAGACTACTAACAGACTAACAAAATATGTTTCAAATTTCAAATTTCAAATACTTTTATAAAATATTATTAATTAAGATATTAAGATACTTCTCCTACCGGGAGAAAATCCCAGTTGTACCAACATTTTTACCGTCTTTGCTAGTAAAATAATGAAACAAAAAAGGATCCGGATATGTCTTCTAAAAACAAAATCTCCGGTTGGCAGAGATAAATATTTTTAATTTAAAATAAATGCCAGGCCATAAGTTATAGCAAAATCTCCCACTCCTAGCAGCAGATCTGCCTCCGCTCCACCCCGTATCCGTAACCCTGTATCCGTTCTCAGTCATAATATTTTCTTTGACCCAAAGGGCCTTAAGATATGGATGATGGAGTGAGAAATAAAACCCAAAATAGATAGGTACCAAGATGGAGAGAAAATTGGAGGGCAAGGCCAGTATGGGCAACAAGTGGGAAGGAATGATAGGAGGCAAAATTATCAAAAATGAAAAGACGGTGAGTCCGCAACGTCAAACAAGTTCGGGTCCAATGTGTTGTTAATCGGTATTTATGGCAACGGAGGGGGTCAAATTAATGTGTACTAGTTACATATGTTTTTCTATCAGTTGGGAAAAAAAGTTGCATACGTTTTCATTTGTTCATCAGAAGCTGAAAAGGGATAGATGCATAAAAATGAATGGGGAGAGGGAGAGCAACTTTTTCGAACGAGTTGGCTCCCTCCTGCCTTAATTAAGTGACATGAAGAAATTAAAGAAAGATAAGCAAAGCCCCCTACTAAAACTTGGCCTGCTACCTCTTTGGCCACCCTAATGGAGAGGAGTGTGTAATTTCTTGGCAGCCTGGATTTCGCCATCATCCCATCATACCTCCCATGTTAAACCACGCCTCTCCCCAAATACGAAGAAAATGGAACACAGGTTGTGCCACTGTGTGGCAGTTCAAAAAAAAAAAAAAAAGAAAGTCCGTGGATGAAAGGAAATAAGCGTGAAGTGAGTGACATATAATTGGGATTTTTTTATTAATATAGACTGCCTGAAAAAAGAATGGGGAATATTGATTTTATATGGAAGGATAAATGTTAAAATCATTTTTTTTAAAAAAAAAAAAAGACTAAATCATTCATAACTCATAACTACCCTCCTATATAATCTCAATGGAATATATAGATAAATATATAATTTGTATAGTAATTGCAACTGATGAATATATTTTGCTGCAGCATAATTCTCCCATGATGGAAGGCGACAAATACGGTGCAGGGGAGGTGGGGTGAGTAAGCATTTACCCATTTTCACCTCCCTCTTCTCTCTTGTTTCCCCTTTCCTTGTGTGAGGAAACCAAAATGAGAGAGAGCATGGACGAATGACCATCATCGCCATTATCTCGTTGCCATGAAGGATCGTCGGAGACAACATGGTGACGCTACCCCTGCAGCACTCTCATGGACGTCCTTCTTCTGGTTCACCCTCTTCCTCGCCTTCTCCTCCGCCCTCCTCACCACCCTCGCCGCCCTCCGTCGCTTCTATCCAGGTGAGTTCTCTCCACGCCTCACGCCTCACGCCTCTCTTCTCTAATTAATTAATTAATTAATCCCTTTTTTCCCCCCACATACAGAACAACCTCTTCATTCCACCGCCTTCGTCCTCTCACCGGTGATGCACGCCAAACCCGCCTCCTATTCTCCTGCAATCACAGTCCGAGACACGGTCCTCCTCCCCGATCATGCCCTTGTCTTCCTCGATTACCCTCCTTCTCTCCACATTCACACCACACACGACATCAAATGCGCCTATTCCTGGCCTAACTCTTCCCTCTCTTACCAACCTCCCATTCAAATAGAGCAACCCCAACCTCGCCAGCACATGGTTCGCTGCCCCCTCCATCCTCTTCGCCTCAGCATCTCCCTCTCCCTCAAATCCAAGCCTTACTTCCGCCCCAATCACAAGTGGCACCCCCTCGTCTACCATGCCCTCTTCGACCGCGACAACACCACCCTCCTCTTCGTCAAGGGCTTCAACCTCCGACCCGCCAAAGAATCCGACCCCACCAGGTTCCAATGCCTCTTCGCCTGGGACTTCACCTCCCTAAAGTACGCCCTCACCTCTGACGTCATCTCAGTCGCCCAGGAGATCATCCGCTGCAGAACCCCTCCCAGCATCCTCACCGCCCACCCCAACTTGATATACTCCCTCAAGGTTTCAGTCAGGGCCGTCGGAAGCAAGCCTCTCCCCACAATAGCCATGCCTGGCCTCCAACCCCAACTTCAGCTTCACCCTCCATCCCCAAAACCCCACACAATGTGCGTCTGCACCATGTTGCGAAACCAGGCTCGGTTCTTGAAGGAGTGGATCATGTACCACACCAGAATCGGCGTCCAACATTGGTTCCTCTACGACAACAACAGCGACGACGACATCCTCCACGTCATCGACCTACTCCGAAGTACAGGGCACAACATCACTCGCCACATTTGGCCATGGATTAAGACCCAGGAAGCTGGCTTCGCCCACTGCGCATTACGCGCCAGAGATGCCTGCGACTGGGTTGGTTTCATCGACGTCGACGAGTTCTTCCACTTGAAAACGGGGGACACTCTGGAGCAAGCAATCCTAAGAGAAACCAGAGGGATTGACAATGTGGGGGAGATAAGGACGGACTGTTACAGTTTTGGGCCATCGGGGTTGAATAAGATGCCACGAGAGGGAGTCATGGTGGGATACACGTGCAGGATTGCGGGGAGGGAGAGGCACAAGAGCATAGTGAACCCAGAAGCTCTGAACCAGAATCTGCTCAATGTGGTCCACCATTTTCAACTGAAGGATGGGTATGCGTGGGTGGATGTGAATGGGAGCACCATGGTGATAAATCATTATAAGTATCAGGTGTGGAAGGTTTTCAAGGACAAGTTTCAGAGGAGGGTATCGGCTTATGTGGTGGATTGGACGACGAGAGAGAACGAAGGGTCGAAGGATAGAGTGCCAGGTTTAGGGAACACCGCGGTCGAGCCGCCAGATTGGGCGAGCCGGTTCTGCGAAGTGTGGGACCGGGGTCTCAGGAACCGGGTCGTGAGGGAGTTCATGGACCCGGTCACTCGTCTGCTTCCATGGCAGCCAAAAGAAGACATGAGAAAACCACGGAGGAGGAAACGAAGGCAGGGGGGATGATGACGTGGAAATGAGAGTATAGAATTTGGAAGTATACAGAGGTAGCTCATTGGTTGGCTCTTTTTTGTTGTACATAGTCAGCAGAAGCAGCATATTTTAACGGATGAATATACACATACTAGAAGTTTCTTTTTCGTCTAGATGGCTTGACTTAGAAGATTGTATACATGTAACTTCATTAAACTGACACTCCCTCGAATCGGCTGCTATTATACTTTGTCATGAATGATATTCCTAGAGTGCAGCATTGTTAATGATCAACAGATAGGTTGGAAATTTTTGAATCATCACTTGTGGTATCATAAATTGGCTCTTCATTTTACCGGTCTTCCTCGTAGCTTCATGGGCACATCCTTATGGATGGATACTCTCAGAGAACACGGGTTCGAGACTTGGTATGTTTCCTCATTCCTCATTCTCCTTCCTCCCTAAATCCAAACAGACCCGAATAAGCTCTTCATTTTCCCCCTCAGATAAGTGTTATACCAGGTTTAAATTCTTCAAATCATGTTAAAATATTTTTGATGTGCTTGATTATCATTGGTCAGAAAAATATTTTTGAAGTAGTCAACCATGAATGCAAGGATTTGTCTAGACAATATATTGATATCATACACATAGCAGGTTGTGATATATGCAGCAATGTCTTACACTGCTCAAGACGTTCATTATTTTTTATATAAGTTAATTGTTCTCTTTCTAATTGGTAAGTCTTTAGCAGCCGTCGGGTATCTGTTCATAATGTAGATTTGAAGTTGATAAAATATTTATAAACGGAGAGATAACAATTTTTTTAGGGAAACGGGATTCTATTATATCATTGCGTAGCAAACTTACATCAGTCACAGAAGGAAAAATCAAAACAGGAGACATCTAAAACAAAAGCAAAGCCTAACTTTAAGTTGAGGTGGGGGTTGCTCAAGGATACGATGAAGTGAGCCAAATAATCGGCAGATGAATTTTCTTTTCAATACCAATTATAAAATGTAATCCTCTAATCTATGTAGACAAGTAAACGGACATCACACGGTATCTCTAAAAGTGGTGATTTTTGTCACAACCCAAAGAAATAACAATTCCATAAAAATTTTGGAAAACTTTAAACATAGAAAGTATGCGAATTCCATACGCGGATGTAAGCTTATTTGAGAAATTAGTATTTTATCTATAATTTAAAAATATGTAAGCATAAAAGGAAACGTATATCAAATTTTTTTAAGGGAAAATTTATTTGGAATATGTAAGTATAAAAGGAACCGTAAATCTAATTTTGTTTAAGGGAAAATAGATTTGGAGTTCTATGGAAGGCACAAAATTAAGGAGAGGTCCCCACAAAATGATCAAATTAAAGTTAGGTCTTAAGGACTTGATTTATATAAAGTTTCAAACCCAAATTACCTTTCTACCCCTTTTATTTATCACGTGGTTATATGGTTGGGATGACATATACATATTCGCATCGTGGAGAGTCAGCGTGAGTCTGGTTGAAGGTGATGGTGGTGTGTTGAGGGACTGATGTTGGAGATGGTGACAAACTTTGGTAAAAAAATTGTGGAAGAGGAAGAGTAGGATGTTTGTATGTGGCTGCCAAATTATGGGTCCCACATATTATATTATCAAGTAACTGTATTAGTCATCTAGTCATCAGTTAATCAATGGGTGTGTTAAAAACGCCTCACTTTTTAAAGTTCATGTATACCGCTCTATTCCTTATTATAAGTCTACCCTAACTATTTTTCATATACTAAAGAGTGGAAGTTATAGTATTAAATATAACCTATTTTTCCAACTTTACCCTTATTTAATAATAGGTATTAAACTAATATTTATACATTATAAACATTCTCTCTTATCTTCCATATTTCCAATACAAGGGTAAAATAGTTATTGTAGCATTAATTGACCCCAAAGTGAACTTATATTTAGGAACAAAAAAATCATGATAGTTGAACTTATAATAAAAAAACAGAGTGATATTTAAGAACATTCAAAAACTTCGTGGAGTCGTACACTCTTAACATAAAAGTTCCGTTGTTAAAGTCGTTCTTCTCCCTCCTCTAAACCATGTGGATAAGTAAACGGGGAATCAAGCAGTGATTTTGGGAACAAGTCAATAAAATTTTTAAAAATTTCAAAGATAGAAAGTATGCGAAATCCATACACGGATTAAATTGGAAACATTATCTGCGTGACTGAGAGAAATAACCCACATAAGTAAGCTCACCTGAGATATTATTTTATCTATAATTTTAAAAATATTCCGTAAGTTTTAAGGAAAGAGAGTATTTCTAATTTTTTTTTTATCTAATTCCAATATTTTTCTTTTCTCCAATGCCAATACAATTGATAGAATATTATACTCGGAATGAGCCGTTATAGGAGCAAGGCAAGCAGACCATTAAAAAGGTGAGAACATAAAATAATTATTTGAAATGTGTGGTGGCAAGAGGGAGCCAAAAAAGAAAGGAAAGGAAAGGAAGCAAAGAGAAGAGAACCAGGCTTATATTACAAGTCACCATATTTCTGCCTTGGCATTATAGCCGTTACAATTATATTCAAAAAATACGACCGTTAGGCCAAGATCAAGATTCAAGACTACTCCCCTGTTTCGTTGCACAGCCTCTCTCTCTCTCTCTCTCTCTCTCTCTGCCATACCAGACGCAAAGCTTTCCGAGCGGCAATGGTGAGGGAAGAACAAAAACGGAGCCCGCAGAACCAGAAGAAGCCATCGAGGGAAACAAAGGCATCGGAAAATGGAGACATATCGGGCGTAATGTTCAGCCCCAGATTCAAATCTGCGGCTGCTTTGGCTGGTTGGGATGAGGAGGCCCTTCTATTCGCCAGTCTCGTCGTCCAAGACACCCCCGATAGGATTTTGAAGCATCATGAACCCTCTGATCCTAACATCAAGACTCCACCCACTAATTCAACAAGGTCTTTTTCGCATTCCCTTCTCTCCTTATGTATGGCCTCCTCCTTTTTTTAATTGTTTTGTTGTGGCTTATGTCTTTGTGTGTTTAGTAGGAAACGCCGAGCTCAGAGGAGTCCACTTTCTTCAATCCCGGCAACTGTTCTTGACCTTGACCAAGATGAAACTCCCAGAAAGGGTCATTATTATCTACTGTCCACTATTTTTTATTTCATTTTTGTTCCATTCATATGTTCTTCGTTACTCAAATGAATCCTGTTTGTGCACAGATAGTGTAAAGAAGAGGAAAGGGAACAGGGCTAGTGCTAACGAAGCGGCAGGGAATATTTTGACCCAGCAGACCTCTGCTTCTTCTTCTTCTTCTTCGGGATCTGTTCTTCCCTGTATTGATAAGCTCAGGGAGGAGCTTACCTGTGCGGTAAGAGCGCTGATTTTCCCATAAAGACCTCGTCTTTATGTCACTTTCTCCTTGTCTTTTCCTCAATTTGAGGTGCCGATATTCTATTTCCTTTTGCAGATTTGTTTGGAGATATGCTTTGAACCAAGTACTACTCCTTGTGGACACAGGTACACCTCCAATCCCATTCTTTTAATTGCCCAAGAACGTCATCAAAATCTGCTTTGTTGTGAGCTAAAATAATGATAGAGTTATCCGATGGATTATTCATTCATAGTTTGATTCTTGATTCAATATCTACGACTGTGCAGCTTTTGCAGAAAATGCCTTCGATCTGCAGCGGATAAATGTGGAAGAAAGTGCCCAAGGTGCAGGCAACTGATTAGGTAACTAGGAGGCTTATAGCTTGCCAAATTTTTTATTAACTAGTTGTAATACGATACTCCTCATACTACCAAAATCTGCTGTTGGCTTATCCCTATGCATGTTTTCTGGGAATTTCAGTAATGGACGATCTTGCACAGTGAACACAGTTCTTTGGAACACAATACAGCTCCTTTTTCCCAAGGAAGTGGAAGAAAGAAAAGCAGCAGGTGCCTTGAATATACGAGAAGCTCAGAAGCGCGCGAGCCCAGAAACGGCATTCTATAACAACCTAAGGGTAGGTCGAACCACACAAACAGTCGAGGCTCCAAACAGAAGTACAAGAAGTCAGAGGAGAAGGGTGATGATCACAACAATCCAAGATGAGGAGGATGAAGATGCTGCATTGGCAAGAAGGTTGCAGATGGAGGAAAATGGGGCTGTTCATAATAATAATAATAATTCAAGGAATCAGACACCATCATCATCTTCTTCGAGGAGGTCTAGAAGAATGATAACGAGCCAAGATGAGGATGCTGCTTTTGCTCTGAGATTGCAGAGGGAAGAGTTTATGCAGGTTTTTAGGGGAAGCCAAGCACGTTCGGTCACAACTGGGCCAGTGTCTATGTCTTCAGCCAGAGCAAATTTGAGGGCCATGGCTTCCAGGGCCAGCCTTCGAGTTAGAGACCGTAGATTATGATCAAATCAGAGTCAATGCCAATATTTGATTCAACCAAAAACGTTTGTTATATGACAATGTTGTTTGAATGTGACGTTTGAGGTTAAATATATGTTTTAACCCCGGTATGTCTATCTGTCTTCGGGCCTGTTTGGGTATTTCAAACCTAGGTTCTGGAGAATAGCTTCTGAAAAAAAAGCTGATTTTGAAAAAGCTGAAAAAAAACTGAAAAAATAGCTTTTGATGAATGAGAGTGTTTGGATGGTTGTTATGAGAATAGCTTTTTTTATGTGTAAATTACTAAAAAGGATATAAGTTTAATGTGTTGGGAAAGAGAGAGAATAAGGGCATTTTAGGTATTTCAATATGACATGTGTAATGATGGTGTTTTCTGTCTCGTAATTCGCGTAAAAGCTGAAAAAAGTAGTTGCCTGTTTGGATTAACTTTTAGAGAATAGCTTCTGGGAAAAAAGCTGATGTTTAGAAAAAGTAGTTTTTGTAAAAATGAGAGTGTTTGGATGGTTGTTGTGAGAATAGCTTTTTCTGTGTAAATTACTAAAAAGGACATAAGTTTAATGTGTTGGGAAAGAGAGAGAATAAGGGCATTTTAGGTATTTCAATATGACATGTGTAATGATGGCTTTTTTTTTACCTTGTACTTTGTGCAGAAGGAGAAAATTGTAGCTTATTCAAAACCTAGGTTTTGGCAACCAAAACCTAGGTTTCCAATCCAAAATAGCTTTTCATATTTTTTCAAGTGTTTGGGTTATCTTTTTTAAAACCTAGGTTTTGAGTCTAAACCTAGGTTTTAAAACCTAGGTTTTGAGTCCAAACCTAGGTTATCAGAAAAAAGTGTTTGGCTACCATTTCAAACCTAGGTTTTAAAACCTAGGTTTGGTAACAAAACCCAGGTTTTGTTAAGAAAACAAACAGGCCCTTCATCTCATAACCATTACATTATTACATTACATGGCAAAAATAAAAAGTTTTGTTTTGTTTTTTTTTTTTTTTTTGATCAAAAAAATAAAAAGTTTTGTTGATAAATCAATAGAGCAGGTTTTAGATTTATTTTACATGCGTCTTGTTAAAGCTGTGATCAAAGATCACCAACCTAGATTCTATCATCCTTGTTGTTTTCACTATATTCCCTTCCTTCCTAAATATAAGACCTATATATACGTATACGGGGGTGAGTTTGTTTCTAAATATATGATCTTTATCTAATTTTTCTCAACATTTTTCTATATTATCCCTATTGATATTCTTCAATAATAAATAAGTAAAAGAGAAAGGTGAGAATTAAGTAAATAAGTGGTTAGAGTGTTTTAGTAATATCATGTGATTTTATTTATCTTAACTAATATTATTAATCTAATCAAATTAGATAAATAAGTCTTATATTTACGAACAGAGGGAGTATTAAAAATGGAAGTGGACCTCTATGTGATTCTTAATTACGTAAGCATGACTTGATTGGTGTAGATATGCGATTTTATTAGGTTGGGCAGCAGTAATCGGACGGGGCCCCCAAAATTCATTTTGTGTATGCCTTTTAATTTCTGCAGCAGAAATCATGTTTAGATGTTGGATGAGATTGTAAAAGGCATTGTTGATTTGAAGTATTACATATTATAAGCAAGTACGTTAAAAGCACCTGCAAAATCACCAGCATATTCATTGCACACTCACAAAAAAAGCATATAATACAACACCCAAAACGACAATACTTGCTCTTAATTATTTACTTTCCACGCAAACCCACTCACATGAGGAAACTTCCTTTTTTGTTTCTGTCTCCCACCATCTTTTTCTCTGGTAGTTTCTTCAACAAAGTTGATAGAAACGAAGCGATTTTCCGCATCTGCCAGAAAAGTGTTGTATTAGAGTCGGCAGAGGCAAAGCGTATGTTTGGTCCAGATAAGGAGGATGGGGACAATCTAACTGAAAACTGATCAACCAGAAATTTACAACTGTCAAAATCACGAAGTGGCCACTGAGACCCTCAAAGTGCTTCCAATATTGAGGCCATCAAGCCTGAAACTGGCTTGAGGCAGGAGCATGCTTCATAAACAAAGATAAAAAGGCTCTTCCTCCATCTATCTGCATGAAGACACCGAATAATTCCCTTCATGGGAGAGGAATCACACAGTGTGGGGGCTATTGCCTCAAAAAGATCAGTGACAATATCCCCAAGGCTATCATGTTAATGCCATCGCCTATTTATAATGAAAATGGATGAGCATTAGTCTTCGGGGGGACAGAAACATCGGACCGACCAAGAAACAAAGCACACTATGCCAGGAGCCCTAGGTTTTGATTTTGGCTAATATATTCAACCAGATTCTTAATATCCTTGGTGATCCCAACATGTTAACTTATTATATGCAAGTCTCTTTCACTTTGTGCTGTCTAAGAATCAACACCCCCAATTGAAAATCTTATTTCTTGCAGAGTTTCATCTGCCACCTCAATCAATTTATATTTTCAAATCTCCCACAAGGTATATTTTCACTTGGAAAAGAAAAACTTGAACAATTCTGAGGGTTAGTACGGTCTAATGAATAGCACAGCAGACAACATTGCACTAATATTTACAGGCTGATATAATGTACATCTCATTCAATTTTATATATTTTCGTCAAAAATAATACATCATGACCCACAAATGAAAAAGATGGCAGAGGAACGTCTAAATGTGGAGGTGCACGAGGCTAATGCATCTTGGGCTCAACTAATCCTACTGACAGAGAACTCTATATGTTACAAAAAAATAGAACAAACAAGTGGAGAGAACATGGAATCTGTGACGACTAGAACCTCATCACAACCGGGAAAAACTTGTGTGTACCACAAAATCCCAGGTAGTGGCAGCTAGAGAGTGATCAGAAGATGACTTCAAAGACGGGATCCTAATACGAGAATTCATGGCCTCGAAGTGAAATATATTTCTTAACCCATATGGCAATGTCCTCGGCACAAACCTGAGCCTGAGGGCTTTTTAGAAGTATGTCGAGCGTTGCAAATTCATGCACTGCATCCTTGTATTCAAGAACGGGTGCATCAACATTTACCTTCCGGAGCTCCTCTGAGTAAGCTATGGCACGATCCCTCATCCAGTCATGTTCTGCAACCACTATCAATGTAGGAGGCATAAGCTTTAGAGGAGGCCCCCGGTTTGAAACAAGAGGATTAGCAGCTGGGTGATCCAGGCTAAATTCTTCCTCAGGCAGGAATAGTTTCCATGCAAGCATACACATAGACTTGTCATAAAAGTAGGAGTTCGCCAACTTTATTTCTGAACGAGTAGGTACACTTCCTATAACGAAGGGATACATTAGGACTTGTGCCACCACCTTGACAGGCTCCAGAAGCCTGCCTGCTTCCACAGACTTTCGAGCCACATGGTCTGCAATATTTGCACCACAACTGACTCCGAGAAGAACGCACCTGTTTCAATATCAGAATTAAAACAAATGTTACATGCATTATAAGGACTAGCTTCCAACCGTAACAAAATGAAGCATGATAAGAACAAATCAAGAATTTATCCATGGAAAAGTTACCCAGCAATGTAAATTTTCAGCATTAAATTTCAATTATAAAGTTTCAAACATATGTCCTTATGGAGAGGCATAAGGGCGTAATAATAACTACCACTAAATCCACCATGCCCAACAAAGGTAACATATAAAATCTTCACGAACTTATTATAGTTAATATTATAATCAAGCATAAAACAAGAGCACCTAAAGCTTCACCCAGTCACTTTTATGCAAATTACATGCTCCAAGAAATAGTAATGCATCTAGTGAAAAGTAAGTCCGGCAAACTTCCTATGGATAAATTGAATGGGGGAAGTAACCATATTTTATAGCCAGACTTCATGATTACAAAGATTTGGGTCATTATAAGGAACATGCCAAAGAATTGAGTCCAGAATAAAGCTGAGGTAAATTTTGAGGAGATGCAATTAAATTACGTAAAATATGAAATAAATTATAAAAATCACTTCATAGGAAAAATAACAGGGTGTATATGATTATTGGACGTGTACTAAGTTGAGATGCAAAGTGCGAAGAAGAGCAAGATAATTAATGTACGAGATCCAAGGAGGTAAAATTACAAAACAAAAGAGCTCATTCCAATAGGATCCAGAAAAATAGGACTGTGAAGTGGTCAGTGAGTCAAATCTAGATGACATAATTGCTCAAGTAGGTCATTATATTAGCCTTCATTGAGAGCTGTTTAATCTACACATATAGCTTTCTCTACTTTTAACTATAGTTTTCACTGAAACTTTTAGCCCTTTTTAGAAACTGGATTACATATAAGCTGTCCGATAAGAACAATGCCGAACAAGTGCCACTGAAGTACATAAATACCAGTGAAATGTCCTGAAGAGATCAGGAAAAATACAAAAGCTCGGCACAGAGCAAGGGGGAAACTGAGATTTGATTCCTGATGGACCAAACTGTAACTTCAGCAACACAGGTCCTTCATTTTATAGTAAAAGATTATCTCATTTCCCTATCCAACTTCACATTCCAACACTGGTTAAGTTTTCCAACACTGGTTAAGTTAAAATAAGGGAATCCTACATTCCAAAGTGATATAAATAGTAAATCACTCATCACAGTAATCTCTTCAGAGAAGATGGAAAGAAAAGCATGCTGCTTCCATAGACAATAACAGAGACATCAATTTCGGGCTTAACAGAAAGGATGGGATTGGAGAGTTTTTTAGCAGTAGTAACCAGAGAGTAGACTTTACATTAAAAACTGTTCAATGCAACCTAAATAAATTGTTCAATCAAAACGGAGGGGTAAAAGGCCAAAGGGCTAGATGAAATTTCAGAATTACATTGATTGAGCGCCATAAATTCACTAGAAGAGACAACAAGCTTCACTATGCTAGACAGAGTGTTCTCTGTTTAAACTCGGAGAATCACAAGATCAGTTCATGAATAAGATCTCTGCGTGTGTGTAACAAGAACACCGCACCAAACGTCATTTTATAACAGAAAGTGTCAGGTAACTGTAGAGTCTTGAGGCCAAGGCTAAGCTACATATTGTTGCCCCAAATCTGAGGCGTCCTCAAAATGCAAAATGATGAATATGTAAAACAAGGTGCAAGGATAAATCTCATGTCAGATTGCCAGTTGTTTAAACTTCTATATCAACTTAAACTTGAGTCCACTAAGCTCAACACATGACCAACACTTGTCGCCCACCTATACTAAAATACTCTACAGCCCAATCTGTCATGTGCAGTCATATGTCTGAGATTATTTATTGAATTAGTCTAGCACCAGCAGGATCAGAATATAATTATTAATAAAATCACAAAGAGAGACAAGTTCAACCTTGACGGATCTCCATGAGCAGCCAACCATGGTTCAACAGCTGAAGCTCCAAAAGTGTCGACTATTTGCCTATGGGGGTCTGATTTTTTGAGCTCAATCCCACCACCCCTTCCAATCCCCATCGACTTATTATATTCAGCTAAGTTTGCCTGCTTTGCTAACCAATTCAATGCCTTCATTCCATCCTCAAAAGCTGCCGGATAACGATTCTCAGGAGCAAGCCTATACCCAACAGCAATAACGATCACATCACATAGTTTAGCAATCCGCCGACAGAAACAGTCGTTTGCAACAGAATCATTGCTTCCACTAACCCAACCACCACCATGAAACTGCAACATTACCGGAAGTCTCCGACGATTATCTAGCACCGGTGAGTAACCCCTATAATTTGACCCTTCCACACCATTGCTTTTACCATGATTATTATTCCTCAAGGGATGAGAATCTGAATAGCGATTTGTTGTATCAAGATGCGCAGATCGAGATTCAAGATCGGCTTTCCCATTGCTATGTCTATTCCTAGGTTTGGGTTGGGCCACAGAATCTGATTCAGGGGACCTAAGTGCGGTATCGGGAAGGAAGATTCTTATAGTAAGAGATGTGAAGGGATCGATATGGATGTCCTTGGTGGCAACACCGTCTGTGAAGGAAGGATTAGAGGCGGCGATGGATTCATCGGGTCGTGAGGTGACTCCAAATGGGTCTGATTCATCGTGTGAAGCTTGAATCCGACTCTGCAAACGTTGCTTCCATAGAAACTTGAAGAACACACTGTAGAGCTTCACAGCTACACTTGGCATTTCCCCACTATCTCCCTAACCTGAATTCGTCTCACGGTAAAATAAAAACTCTCCCTTTTTTAAATGTACAAAGTTGTGTTCTGTTTTCTGTACACCAGAAATGAAGATCACTTTAAACAAACAAAGAAGGGTCAGTTTTAGAGTGAAGTTGTAATAGGATGACAGAGGATTATGATTGCTTCAGAGGTGAGGTGAGAGGGAAAGACGGAGAGGACGGGAAGAGGAGAGAGAAGGCTTTTGTTTTTGCTTTGGGTGATGACGGTGGTGGACATGGGATATAGCAAGCCACTTTTACGCTTTAAAGTTTCAACCTTTTTGCCAAAAAAAAAAAAAAAATTGAATTATTCTAATTTTGGCTTTAATCATAATTAAATAATGGGTGGATGCATTTTCATGGGTTGTATGTGTCGGGAACTTTCATGTGCCATGTGGAGGTCGGAGAGGGGGCTATGACCCGCTGCATCAAAACATGCCTACGCTTGTTTTACAGATTTGCCTCACTGTACTAATGGTGGTTCTGGCCACAAAAAAAAAAAAAAAAAACTAATGGTGGTGGTACCAGTCGTACAGGGCGGCTCCAGCTGACGTTGGAGGCATGTGAACTTGACTCTTCGGCCTTTGAGATGTCATAAGGGCAACAAGTCCACGTTGGAAATTGTGTGAAATCATATTGATTAATAAGACAAATTATTTAACACTAATCACTGATTTAGGAATCTCCAATAATTGCAAACTCTTTTCTGTACCTCAATTTTAAGTTCGTCAGATTCCTTTTATTGTTGTCAGCTCCGCACCCAATAGGTAGTGGTGGGTGGTTAGTGTTACTGTTGCCAGTTTTCGTTGTAAGATTACAGATTTTTCAGAGAAAATAAATCACAGATTGAGAATTTGAGAGATTTGAAGTGGCTAGGAAATTATCCGAGAGAAGGATCGTTTCAATTGATAAATGTACTTGGCAGATAAAATCAACATTGGAGATCGGAATTGTCTTAGTAAACTACCTGGGCTCGGAGTTTGTTTCAACGATTATCTGTATTGACAATTGTGCGAAGATTGAAAGATTAAACCCTTTTTTCTATGAGAAGGAGGATTAAATTTGACTCATTAAATCAATTACGTGTTGTGTTTTTCTTATTATATTTGGAGTATTATTCCATCATCGTCCCATTTAAGTTGGTTGGTTTTAAAAGACAGTTTGCTTAGGTTGCTGCCGCGTCTCTAATGATGATATCACACGGCTGGAATTATATTCATCACCCGCGCGCCGTTCTCATGTATTGCCACTAAAGAAAGCAACATGTTTTTTAATAATCAACGTTTCATCTAATTAATTTTGAGTGGTCGTTTGTGCTTTCAGATATCATTTAAAATATTTGAGGTTTTTTGACCATCTTTAATATCTCCGCCCCAAAATATTTAAAATAATTGACTCGTTAAAGATGAAATCATTCTCTTTTCAATTTTACTCTATCATGATTAAAAATTAAAGACTATAGTAAATGAAAGTTTGTTCGTTAATTATCTAGAAGGATAAAAAAATTAAGTTTCATAAATATTGAGAAAGTATATTTATACTTTAGGCTAAAATAAATTGAGAAAAAAGATCCCATAGTATAGACTGAAAAAAAAAAAAACAAATCATAAGTATTAACCCCGCCATTTTTTGTTGGATTATTGTATACATACGTGGCAGCTGGTACAATGAGATGATGAGACATTTGTTTTTTTTTTTTTTTTGGGACTGAGAATGATGAGACATTGGACGTTTGGAACATGCAAACCCAGTTTTATGCCTTTTATGAATGAGACAGTGGTCTTTTCTGGCCACAAAGTCACCGATCTGGATCTTGGTATCTCCTATTACACTCCAACATTATCACCTCCATAGACCAGTTATTCAATTATCTTTGATATAGGGTTTATTTGGATTAGACCATGGAGGAGAATAACTTTTAAGAAAAAAAAAACTGAAAAAACCCTTTTAAAGAATATATTATGAGAATAACTTTTGAGATTATACAAAAAAAAATAGCTTCCGACAAAAATCTAGGTTTTCAGGCAAAAAGTTATTCTCAAAAAAATAAAACCTAATTTTTAACAGTTAAAAGCTACTCTCTCCGTCCCACTATATAAGGTCTTTTTAACTTAATTGTGAGTTCCTAAAAAGTTAGATAAAGTTAGTTAACAACAATAGATATGTAGGAAATATAACATTTTTTCCAAATGTGCCCTTATTTATGAATGAGTAAGAGAGAGGGTAATTATGAAAAGAAGATGAAAGAGAATATGTGGGAAAATTAATGCATGGGTAAAATAGGAAAAAACACATTTATTACTCAAACAAAGTCAAATAGGACCTTATATTTTGGGACAAAGTCATTCAAAAAAATTGACCTTATATTATGATATTTTGAAAAAGTTAAAGGTGTTTGTGTGTGAAACATAGGCTTGGGCCCAAACCTAGGTTTTAAAAGCCGTTGCGAATCAGGCACAGTGTGTGTTTGGATTGACTTTTTTTCAGAAGGTCTTTTTTAGAAGGTCTTTTGGAAAAAAAAGTTAGATTGTAGGAGTGATTTATGTTTGGATTAGTAATGTTAGAAGTGACTTTTTTTCAATTTGACGTTTAGAACATGTTTGGATGATTATTTTGAAAAGTCAGTTTAGATGAAAAATTACTAAAAAGGGCATTATTGTTATTAAATAATACATATATAATATGCATATATTCTTATAGTTTAGAAAGAAAAAGTGAAATTTGGGTTTTTGAAGGATTTTAAAAGCTTAGTTTCTCCCTTATTTTAAGGAAAATAATTTAAAAAAAATTATATTCTTAGCTCAAAGGAGGATATTGTGGGAGAAAATAATTAGAGATTATTATGGTAAATTTTTGGAGATAAAAAGGAAATTTTATATTACAAGAAAATATCTTATTTAAAAATTTTAGGGGTCTAATAGTCTAATTTTCCTACCCACTTTATTAAATAATAACAAACAATAAAAGGTGTGGGGCCCATCAGAAGACAAAAGTCAAAAGCCAGAAGTCAAAATTTTTAACTTCTGGCTTTTTGCTCCCCACCAGACTTCTGGAAGAAAAGATCTTTTCATCTGCTTATGAACCAAACATGATTTTTTTTTTTCAATTAACTTCTCCGGAGGAAAAGTTCTTCTGACCCTAAAAAAGACATCCCAAACATGCACAAAGCTTGTCAAAAACAAAAGGCATATTTAATTAAGGAGCATACATTAGTAGTAATGTGTATCAATTCTTTATGCTAATAAACCCATAAGATGCCACCCCACATGTAAACAGCAAAAAGAACCTATATATGACACTAAAACCAGGCAAGAGTCCATGGAGCATATATTTACATCAAACTAAGGCAAGGCATGTAGAGCTGTAGACAGATAGAATTTTGTAGCCATTTTGCGATTCTATAAAGCATCAAACTGAAAAGGCTTTACAAAGCAAATTCCCTGCTAGACATGGGACTAAACCACCCATTTATGTCCACCCAATGCCATATATATACATCAAATACTTGTTATATGAGGTAAGAGAATGGGTCCAAATGAAGCTATTTTACAAATACAATGGAGCCATTTTGGTAGCCCCATCTTTGACCCTGCAAATAAATGTTATATGACCAGGAAAACTGACCATAAGCTGCTTTAAAGCCATTCCTCAGATTCTCATGCTCCGCAAGATCAAAAATCAAGGAACAGTTGGACTTGAAAGAAATCTTTTATTGCCTAGCCAGATGGTGCACGCGAGGCATTTCTGGGAGAAACTAGAACTGCCTCATTGCTTGCAGCTTTCATGGCTGCTATCTCTTCCAACCTCTTCCATTTGGCCTCTTGCTTCGACTTAACATCTTTCTCCTGTGCTTCATCTTCCTTAAACTTGAGCAGGCACTCCTCATAGAGCTCCGGATCCGCATCAAAGAAGATCTTGCGGACATTTATTGTCAAGCTCTGGACAGCCTGGTTCCAGTGGCTTTGTGTATTTTTCTCCAGAGAAGGCAATACCAAGGGAAGTATAATCTTGCGATTCTGCTTGATTAAGTTCTCAATATGTTCATTATTCCACAAGAACAAAGCCCTCTCAGCTACCTGAAAATTAACAAGCAATCAGGTCAAATACGGAGGGAGGGAGACGGCCAAAGGCCACCTTCACAGTTATTGCTTCAGACACAAATTTGACAAAGTTTTATAGAAAGCAATGATACAATATAGTTGACATCACAAATACAAGATCGAACAAATGAATAAGAACTAGCATGTATCTTATCCAATGCCCAAAAGAGTAAGAAGTAGAAAAGGGCATGGATTAGATTATACTCCCTCCAATCATAATTACAAGATCATATTAACTTTTTGGGAGAACTTAAGGATACCAAATAAATCACTTTAAATTGTTTATAATTATCTTTTATTCTTAAAATAATTTATTTTACTTATAAACTATAATCTAATCACATATAGCATATATTAAAATTTTGTGGTATATTTTGCTTTCTTAATCTCCACAAAAAAAGTCAACTTGATTTTATAATTACGACCAGAGAGAGAGAGAGAGAGAGAGAGAGAGAGAGAGAGAGAGAGAGAGAGAGAGAGAGAGAGAGAGAGAGAGAGAGAGAGAGAGAGAGAGAGAGAGAGAGAGAGAGAGAGAGAGAGAGAGAGTGTGTGTGTGTGTGTGTGTGTGTGTGTGTGTCTCTGATCAATTGAAGAGGTCGCTAGCAACTGGACAAGGTTAATTCTCCCACACTTGAACTTCCTCATCCACCTTGAACAAAATTCCAATTGTTTGAATATGGTAAATTAATTTATTCATAAACATGAAAACTACAACTGTGGGCAGTATATCTTAAGATACAAATTCAGTCGCACTTATTACAAACTTTCAAGCTGTCCTGATTGTCATATTACAGCAGACATACACTTTTTTTAAAGGAAAAAGGCGACAGATAATGAAAACTCAAGCTGACAATCTTTAATAATTGACAACTGCTAAAGTTCCCAAATACAGGTGAGTCCCAGAAAACACCCAGACAATTGATGTAGTGTGTAATCACTTCCGTTACAGATGATCTATGGTATGGCGGTATATGGTATCCAAAAGCTTTTAACTCATCAAAGCAATAATCAAACACCATAAATTTCTCCACAGGTTTCTAAAATTCTTTTGGCAAGATGAAAAATGATAGGACCATAAAACATTGGAACAACACAGGATGCCAGCTTGACAATATCATACATCAGTTTTTGAAATAAAACATTGGAACAACACAGGACGCCAGCTTGACAATATCATACATTAGTTTTTGAAAGTAAGTTTCTCAGAAATATAAACAGAAAAATTTGAACACAAAAGAAAAGCATGGATAAACAGGAATTTAAGAAAATTGAGAAGATAACACTGGTGAGTATTGATAGCACTATTTCAAATCTCAAATGATTTTCAGTGAGACCTGAGTTCATCTTTGGAGGCAAATGCACTGCGAATAAATATTTTAAACGAAATTAAAGTATTCTTTGGATATGAAAAATGATTTTCTACAGGAAATTTCTCCCACCATAGGTAAAAAACCAAGCTTTAAAAAGCAAACGTTTTTCCTTAAGCGAGAGTTTATCGCAGGGAAGCAGAAGAGGAAGAGAAAGCTGGTGTAAAGAGTAAGATTTACCAAACCTGGAAATGTGAACTGCTCAAACAACGACTTAATTGGTGGAACAAGGGCACCATACATCTCTGAAACTCCGCAGGTTGAGTGGCTTCCAAGACTTCCTCCAGCTCACCTAAAAACATAACCTCCTTAGAACTATTTGTAACGGGCCAATATTTCAGCAATCCCCGTATAACAGTATCAGCAAGCTTGCAATCTTTCTCCACAAATTGTGTAATGCAGTAACATAACTGCTGATGGTACATAGGTATGCATTTCGGTTTATGAAGAGGAATAAGCACTCGCACAAGAAACAGCTTGTGCTCTTCTTTCAGTGGCAAAGCAAAGCCATTGATTATACTTCCCAAAATCTCCAACAGCTCCGCAATTCCATTATGCTTCTCAGTTTCAAAGATAAATCGGTAAAATATATTGTTGATTGCTTTCCTGATAAATGGGCGGTGCACCATAAATTTCCCGTATATGCGATGAAGAACTGTCTTCAAGTAGTCCCGCTCTCTGGAGTCCTCTGAATCAAAAAGATCCAACAGTCTAAGAACAAATGAATGATCAATGTACCTTTTTGCTAATTTTGCATCAGTCTCAGGTGATGCAACAAACCTTAGAAGGAATTCATAGATGATTTGCAAGTGAGACCATGCAGGGTCCATTGAAGGCTCTTCCTCTTCCACATCAAAGGCTTCTAGAACTTTGTTTTGACAAGGTGGAGTAGTGAGTGTCCGGAACAAGTTTGTGGACACCATTTTTACAATTTCCTGCATCATGTTTTCGGTAAATTTGCCGCTAGCTGCAGAAATGTAATCCACAAGCTCTACTAATGTCTGTCTCTTAATGTCCTTTTCTTTGAGGTTCTTCATTGGGTCAGTGAAGTCAAAAACAACACAACACATTTGCAGCTTTCTGATA
Organism: Mimosa bimucronata; assembly: GCA_037074515.1. Taxonomy (NCBI): domain Eukaryota; kingdom Viridiplantae; phylum Streptophyta; class Magnoliopsida; order Fabales; family Fabaceae; genus Mimosa; species Mimosa bimucronata. Next base: position 5,969,458 of record CM073437.1, read on the forward strand.
AACAAGTTCTGCTTCTCGGAGTTTGGAACATCTCTGAAACTTGGCAAGGCTTCATAAGAAGAAGCAGACAAACTCCCATTAAGCTTTGAATTCACAGCTTCAAAGAACTTGTCACCATGATTTAGTCCTAGACTTGAAAACGAATTAAGGCCTGAAATATATGACGCAGTTGAATTCCCCGAATGGCAATTATCTAAATCACTGCTTCTTCCATTGGTGGAAGCAGTTGAAGAGGATGCCAACGTTCCCCCTCCTCGATTTTCCACCGGTTTGGAGGGCTTCCGTGGGAGCCTATTTAATATCTGTTTGATCATAACTTACAATTGGCTCCACGAAAGATTAATGGCTTGCACTTCAGAAGACACAACTAAATGAAACTCAGTTCCAAACTTCAGCAAATCATCTAACCCAAGTCGCAAGATGCAGACACACCAGGATACTAAAATGCATTCGCTGAGTTGGAGGAATAGCTGAGAACTTAATCTCCACCATCATGAGAAAATAATCTGTCCATAGTTCATCAAACATGACATTTCAAATGGGAGAAGCCAGGAACAGAGTCGTCTAAGTGTGGCAACAAAATCTGGACTCCACAGACATGCCAAGCTCAAAGTTACACAAAATACCCAAAACTAAAATATGACTTTATGTAAGACTTATCCTATTGAAAACAAACAAAATCAAATGACCTTGATATCTCGATTCAAGTAGAGTAAGCAAAGGAAAATGAAGAACAGTTACCTCATCTATCCAGTTTCCTCTCTATGAAGAGTTACAAGCAAATACAGCTGGATGAAAGTCACAAGATCTGGTTCTGATTTACAAAACCCAAACAGCAGCCGCGCCAACTGTACCGTACAAAGTTTTAAAAATGAATAAAAGTAAGGATGGTACAGCAACGTTCAGTTCTCCATGTTTTGAAATAAAATGAGTGCAGGATATGAAAAAGTAGAAAGTGGAGCGAAAAAAGCAGAGAAATTTTTAAGATTGAAGAAGGGTTAATAATCTATACTAACAACAATAATTAAACTTCAGCCACTCCATATCTGAAAGATTGAGAGCGATTGGCTTCTGGTAGAAATAAAAATAAGAAGGGAAAGGAACAGCAATCTCTTTGTGAAGTTGTAGTAGTTGCTGCGATAGCGGTTTTGTTAGCCAAATGACGTTGTTGCCGCCGGTATTGGTATTGCCTTTCTCAATTGATCTCCATTCCTACTTTCCCTTTTAGCTTTCCTCCGCAGTATCATTCAAGCCTCAATAACTCCTCTAAATAATATAAATATTTTTATTACAAGTAGTATCATTTTTGCCGCTGAACTTCATCCGTAAAACAGTCAAACTCGGCGACAAAAGAACACCCTTAAAATCGCTTCAAAACCAACATCAATTTTAAGCTCAATGATGAATACTGTGTATCAAAGATTATCATGAAACTTGAGACCCCAAAGGGACAAGGAAAAGGTTCACGGGGGTGTGCGTGGCACGCGCTATCTGGGCGAGTGAGCTCCAACCAGGGAGAATGATGTGTCGTCATTGAGAGATTGAATATTGGAAAGAGAATAGGAGCTCTCTTTAAGCACAGTTTTCCTTCCGATAAATTAAAAGATGCCACTCGCTTTGTGTAGCAGCCATCACAGTGGGGCCCATCACTGGCTGGACATTTTTGAGTGTTTCAAACTCAATATTATTATGTGCATGCAGGAGTGTGGGGTCTGTCAGCAGTGGCGCACACATGTCTTCGGTCTCCACTTCATCACATATCATCCATCCTAATATTTATCATTACAAACGTGAATTCTGGCTTCCTATAATTCTATTGTAATTCTCTCCATCAAAGTATTTTTCTTTTTCAAGAATAGCGCTTCAAATGTGAGTATTAGCTTGGAACGTCACACGTAAATGACCCCAACAAAAGATGGTAATTGATTCCTGACATCTGATGCGAATGGAGGCGTATGTCTAATACTATGATGTGAAACCACGAAACATGGGGCGAGATTTGTTCAATGTTTGCTTGAGACAGTCGTAACCCTCGTCAACGCTTATATGATGGCTATTTCCATTCATACATAATGAGTAGCACTCCTAAGATTCTACTCCACCGTTAGTGTAAAACAAATGCAGCACAAAAAATATCTATCAGTTTGCATACTACATAAGCCTTCAGTGACCACTATACGAATTAAAGTGAGAAATCTAATTATTCCCCCCCTCCCTAAATATAATAAACAGTTGACTTTTTTTCTAATTAAGGAAATAAAATGAGACACTTAATCATAACGTATTTTGTGTATTATTAATTATATGTTAGTTTATAAATTAAAGAACCTGTTTTAGATAAAAAATTCAGACAAATCAATTTATAGATAACTTATTTTACATTCTTATGATTTTGAAGAAAAATCAAATGAGTCATATATTTAGGAACAGATAGAATATAAGTCAACATCTGTTATTTTAGACCTTCCCCTTCTATAACAAGAACAAGTACCTGAAATATTTGGAGTCACATTAAACAAATATCCCTCCAGTCCTAAATATAATATCTATTTACATAATTTGATTAGATAAAGGATGTTATTTAAGTTAGTTAAAATCACATGATATTAACAAAACACCCTAATAATCTGCATTTATTCCCACCCACCATCTCTTGCTTGCTTGTTTATTATTGATAAGCATCAATAAGGATAATTTAAAAAAAATATAAGAAAAATTGGAAATAAGTCTTACATTTAGAATCAAACTCACCTCCCCAAGTAGTTTTTATATTTAGGACCAAAGAGAGTATATCAATAAGCTATAATAAACAAACTTTGAGTTGACGGAATAAATTAAAATGGAAGAACCATACTAATCTGTTCCGTATACACATCAGTATAACAACTCCATTGTCCAGGATTCAAAACCCCTTGCATCATTGAGAGTTACATTAGCAGGAATTAAGAACAAGGGGGCACCAATGTACTTTTGCCGAAGACTATATAAGAAAAGATGCAATTTTTTAATTCAACGCCTAACTCATACACAAGTGTAAAATACATCAATTGGAATACAAGAATTAATCACAGTTAGCTACAAAAAAGATGCCAAAGGCATGCAAATTTGAAGCAGAAAATACAATCAGACTAAGAACTTCATGTCGACACATTTTTCACCGCTCCTCTTTGGCTGTCACAGATTTTAACTCGTGTGGAAGAAACCAATGAGGATAATTAAGTCCAAAGAACAATCACTTGGTCAAAGCCAACCTCACCCTCCAAAACCCAGGCTTGACTTTTATTTTAAGAATGCGTCCCAAATTTAGCTATCAAAACACAGGTGCCTCACTGTTTCCTCCAAGCAGAAGGACAACCGATGAGCATAGAGGATGTTAAATGCATACCAAACAGAGATAATAGAAATCACACACGCATCGTGTTAAAAAAGGTGAAGGAGGTGAATGTCCCAACAAAAATATGTAGAGCGACCCACCACAGCTATCGCGTCATCTCCCCAGTCATGTTCAGAGGTTAGCCAAATAATCATTTCAGTGCTCCATCAAGGCTGTTTCAGTCTCCGATAGTGGGGCTACATCAAACAAAATTACCTCATTGACTTTGAAATGAAAAAGTAATCGTTTTTTCCATAAAAAAAGGAGTTTAAAAGTAGCTGAGTTTACAAGTGTCTAGGATTTATGCATAAAAAATTAGTCTCAATCACTCATCTTGATCCAAAATATGTGACAATTTATTATTGGTGTATAAAGAAGAGAGGGAGAGGACAACAATGAGAAAAGGAAAAACTTCAAATTGCATTTCCAGTCCTAAAGGATGTCGGGTCTAAAGGCTAGCATCCTGATCCCTAAAAACCTTTTTCTATACGGGCCAAAGTTCAACAAAACCCCCCTCCACAGAGAGAGAGAGAGAGAGAGAGAGGTTCCTCAAAAGAATCATCAAGAGAAATGTAACCGCTCCCCTCTCTTGGCCCCCACAACGCATTGCAGACTAGCTACCATGTAAAATATCACAACGGCAAAAGATGAGCCAAAAAGAAAAAGAAAAAAACCACAATAATAAGATGCTATAATCAGAACAGGTTGTTGTAAACTCAACATACCCAGCAAGTCCTCGAATGAATCTGCTAGAAGTGATGAATCCATTAAAAGAGGCGGTGAGAATACTTGATCTTGAGCATCTTCAAAGTCATACACTGACTGCTGTGCATCGGAAGTTGCATTTGAGCCAGTAAATGAAAGAAACCCATTTACATGGTCATAATCAGAAAGCCGTTCCAATTCATTCAACATGTCTGGAAAATCATCCAGCTTGCGCTCCTCCTGACCATCAGATGTATGACTCTTAAGTAAGGAATCATCCATTTGAGATAAAAATAGCCTTTTACTCCTCAATGAAGAAGCCTTTCTTGAAGCAGCCTTTCTTTCAGCATCTAAATGAGAAAACCCTGTTTCTGAAAGAGGGGCAAAGAAGTGCTCAGAACTTTCATCAGAATGACTGTCTCGTGATGATTCTGAATTGCAGGACCGCAATGACAATGCTGCTTCTCTAACTGATTTCCTCAGATTCTGGACGTAGAAATTATCACTCTCTGCAAGACATAGAAGGAAAATCAAAACCTACAAAACAGGCCATCAACCAGTTTGTCAAACGCATGGATTAAATTTTGGGAAAATTACTCCAAGGTCCCACACAACACCCTAACATAACCCAAGGTCTCTTAATTTAATAGAGGGTAATTAGGTAAATGCACACCAAAACTTATTTACAATTCAGGCAAATGGGAATCCACAATAATTTGATGATTTCAAGGAACCTTGGGAGTATTTTAAAGTGTTGTGTAGGACCTTGGAGTAATTTTCTATGAAACCCTATAAGCTTTAAAAATAATGCATCAGTCAACAGCAGGGTAGACACAGCAAACCTTCTGGTAAAGTCTCTGCTTGATTACTTGAATTAGCATTCAAAGATTTCCCTTCGGAAATATTCTCTTGGCTGGTCTGAGGAGCTGTACTCTGCCTCCTTTGCACATTTCCAGCTTTTCCAGAAGCAGGAGTCAAGCTAAATAATTGAGGAAGCTTTAAAGTAGGAGGACTGGCTGACACCTTATCAAGCTGAATATTAGATATTCTTGACGTCAACTCACCCACATCATCACTGCTACCATCCTGGATAATTCAAGTTAAAGGGGGAAATCAAATCTCTGACTTTAAATATAGGACATATTTACCTAATTTTCTTAGATGATGTTGGTTAAGTTAGTACGATATGGTTCCTCTAAAACGCCCTATTATCTTCCTTAATTCTTTCCCTCCTTCTCTTACTTGTTTGACATTGATGGAGCATCAATAGAGATAATTTAAGAAAAAGATGACAGAAATTAGGTCCTATATTTACAACCAAGATCAACTTTAGGGCCGAAAGGAGTAGTACTAAAATAAAAGGAAAATAGAACCAACCTCCCATGTGTACAGACCACCCTCTTATCTATAAAATAAAATAAGACGACTAACAAAATTTATGAATGTGACTATTCTGTTTTAGCTCTTAGGACCAAGTTTTATATTGTGCACAAAAATAACAGAAAGTTTACATCATTTCAACCAAATCCAAGAAAAATAGTTAATAACTGAAGGAAATCAATTATGAGTATTACCACCCTCACATTACACTGCGTTTGAATAGGGGATGTTGATTGCCCATGGTGTCTGTTTGATAGAGGTAGATTGGAGGCTATGCTGTTCACCTTTTCTGTACATTCTGATATGGACTTCTGTATTGTTGGAGCAACTTCCTTCAGTTGGTTAATAAGGACCTGCACATAAAAAGCGCTTGGATGTAAGAAATTCAACAGAGATGGATCGAATGTCAAGTCCACAAAAACACTCCACCCTCCTCCCCAAAGAAAGAGAAAAAAGGAATTGACATTTGAATGTATTTATATAGAACAAGAAGACAATAAGAGGCATGTAACTCCTCAATAACACGACCACTCTAATGAGGCCGCGCGCGGAAGTGCTTCAGCCTTAATAAATATCTTATGGTGGTTAAGCATGATTTAATGCTTGACCTGAAAGCTAGCCAAATGTTGCTGATGCTCCGCAAGAGTTGCTGCTAAAGACTCAGCATGTCCACTTGACCCGCCTTCTTGTGCACTTCGCAATATATCTGGACCCTCTCCATCATTTGCTTTAGCCTACAGATCATAGCTAAGTGAGAAGTTTATATAAGATATACATAATGCTATGTAGAGTTAATTGAAAAATTGATAAAAATAATACACACACGCACACTAGGTTTGACATTGTTTTTCTTGAGCCAAAACAAAGAAGAAAAGAACCATGACAAAAGAGATGGGAAAATGTCATAATATTAATCACAACTCACAAGTACTATGGGCTTTATAAGTCAGGTAATCCAGGTCCTAAGAGTTAAAATTAAAACTAATGAGTAATGAATAATGTTTAAATAGGAGTGCAACAATCTTATTTATGTGAATATATTTTACATTTAGAAGACTGTCATATTTCCCCTGAATCGTTAAGGCATGCCTGAAATTCCCCATGGACAAAACAATTGACGCTAGTAGTCTAGGAGTAACCTATCCTTAGTACTTATTTTAATAACAATTATGTGTAGTCAAAGCTTATATTTACGTCTGTAAATATAGTTAAAGCATTGATTTTAATGTAAAACTTAAAAGATAAACATGCATATACAGGAGCTAAACACAAAGATGATAGTTCAACCGTTCAAGTAACTTATATCAATCCCATGCCATAATGCTGTTATCTTGCATATGAACCAAAAAAATGTCAAAACATATATAGAAATAAATACTAAAAGGGACAAAACCAGATGAATAGTGAGTTATTTTTGTTCTTCGGTACTATAATGTAATATATTCCAGGATATCTTACTGATAATGAATCTCATCAAAAAAACAGCACAGAAAATCCTACTGTCTTAACTCTTAACCATTTTAAGTAACAACTAATTTACTAACATGCACATTTCTACAATAAGAAAGAATATCGTAAAGAATCTTAAAGTTCAGCCAAACGAGCCACCCCCATCCCAAAAGAAAAGCAAGCTAGGGAAAGGGTCAAGAAAGGAGGTATAAGAAGAAAAGACCAGAACAGCTTAAAAATCATACCAGATGAAGTGATTGCTTATGAATACGTTGCAAAGCATGTGTCCATCGCCGTATAACCTCTGCAACATCAACTGTTTGGTGGACTCTTCCAGTTCTATCATCAGCTCTTGTAAGTATCTCATTGGTAAGTTGAAGTCCTTCATTCTCCTCATTTTCATCCATACGCAAGGCCGACAAATCCCCTGGCTGTCCAGATAATATGTCTGAATAAGGTGCCTGAGAACTCTGGTCCATTGCTGCAAGCAAGGATGTCCCAGAGATTCGGTACCTGAAATTTATGCATCTGAAAGTGAGTTCAGATAAATATGGTCTCCATATATTAAATATGTCCCCATGCATCACTACATTACCTGTGTTCCCGGTGAGCTATCAAGTCTTCAATAGGTCCTGATGCAAGAACTTCATGTTGACCTGTACAATGATGAACAAAATCAAGATCATCATCGCTTGATCTTTTTTTCATACTTATAGTCTTTTAAAAAAACAAGAACAAAATGAGGTAAGGACAGAATTCTTTTATAAAAAAGAAAACAGGGAGATAGAGTGTGGAAATACCACAAATTACAGAAGAGTATAGCATTAACAAAACACTATAATTGGAAGATTAGAAATTATAAGGGAAACATGAACTACGGTCCATGTATAGCATCCAGTCCACATTACCAAAAAAACCACAAAGCCTGGTTTTTAGGTGTTTGCCATTAACAATAATTAGCTCACACATATCATATTTTTGTTAGAGTCTAGTATCAAATGCCTAAGGAAATTTACATAGGTTTTCTCAGAGAAAATTTGCACCAAACATTGAGGTCAGCCGTAACTCAAAACCTATTATAAAATTATAACAATATAACAATGCCGAGTAAAGACTTTAAAAACGAGGATAGTGAAATGACATGATCAATTAGAGACTACAGTACTGCCAAATTGCAAGGGTTACTCTTTCATTCTTACTTTTGCGAGCTAATAAAGAATCCCATAGGCGGGTGGCTTTTGCAACTAAATGAGAATTCTGACTTGAAGTGGATACAAGATCATCCCAGTGTTCTCCTTCTAACTTCACTTTATTCCTCAAATCATGAAGTTTCTCTAGTTCTTGTTGCAAATAAGCCTATATCCACGTTGTACATAACAAACATTTCAGAGAACTATAATGTGACACATTCTTGATGGGAAAAGGGGAAAAGATATAGGCTATATGAACCAATTTCAGAAAATAACCTTCAGTAACTGTTTACCTCTTCAGCACATAGACCACGAAATTCAGCAGTCATTTCATGAGCTAAGTTTGACCACATAGCCTGCCGTTGTACAGCCATTTCTGCGTTCTTAAGAAACTTTCTTCTTTCAAGGGCTATTCTAGCCTATTTGAGACCAGGGACATGATTTAGTTGCTCAATTTCAAGTCAGTTATTTCTAAAGAAATATCAAGAGAAATGATACAGCATCTTACCATAACTAGGAAACCAAGAGTGACATCACCCAAAAAATGTTAATTACCAAATGCGCTATAGCTTATACTAGGCAAAAACAACAAAATCCTTTTCTTATGCAAACCTTAACATTGAGCAATATGGAAATAGAAGTAAAAGTGAACTAGAAACATACTCCCTCCGGTCCTTATTATAAAAACCCGACAATCAAATTGCGCTGCTTAAGAAAACTAGTAACAGTTAGTTAAAAATAATAAATATGTCTAAAATAGAACTTTTTTTCCAAGATTACCCCTATTTATGCCCCTCATTTATAACAATGTTTCCCTCTCTCTCCTCGTAAATGTAAGCATCACCCATCATTTATTCAATGCAATATTTAATTATAGTTAGGGTCAAAATAGGAAAAAATGCATTAAATGATAGGACAGCCTAAGGCGGGGTCTTATATTTTGAACCAAAGCATTTCAAAATCCTGGCTCTTATAATAAGATCCAGAGGTACTTAAAACATTACAAGATATAAATGAGACTCAAAAACAATCACATCTATAAAATCATCACGACTAAAAAGGCTGTGAGAGATTAACCTCAGAAGCTCTTTCACTATCTAGAAGATAAGCCAAACACTTCATTATTGTTTCAAATACAAGGCTGCATGCATACAGTCAGGAAGGATTAATTAATCTTTGGTTGAACTTTATAATGATTATTAGTAATACCTTTGTGACAGGAAGTAGAGTAGCCGCATGCGAGAATGCTACGTCAGTCAATGGAGCAGGCAAAGGGTTAGAAGTTACATCAGTTGCAAATGTTCGTCTATGAACCTCTCGCAAAGCATGCAAGGAAAGCTGCCATAGAAGTTCAACAAACCTGCAACACCATGTACATCTGAATAACTAGGAAGCTGCTCAAGAAAAATATAATTTCCGAGCCTTCGTAGGCAATACAAGCCTTCAACACATTCAAATAGGGATTTATGAATGGCATGTTGTACTCAAAAATTCCATTTGTGAAGGAAAAATTCTTCTCACTGGCTTCCTTAACTTTCAAAAATAACAATTGTGCATTAAGTTTGTAGACACTACAATATTGTATTTTAAATTACCTTAAAAGACTTTAAAAAATGCATTGTATGAAACCAGTGGATCAAAAACAATACGATCTATATTTGCTTGTCGCCGACAGACAATGTACAATGCATTGTCTAAAACCCACAAACATGTTAACATTTTCTAGTGATTGGATCAAGATAACAAGCAACTGCAATTAACTAAATATGCCGGTGAACAAAACTCCGACAGAACCAGCAAAGATGTACATATTTCAAGTGGATATGTTTTACACTTTTCCCAGAAACCATCAATTCCAATCAAAACTGAGGATTTCAGGGGGCAGAGGTGAGCTGGAAAGAGAGAGAACAGAAGGACTGACCTTGGTCCACAACAAGTAGCAAGTGAAGAAACTCTTGAATTGCTCCTCGGAAGCGCACCCTGCGACTCGAGCTCGCTAATAATCCCTTGCACGACCTAGTAATAGAAATCCAGCGCTATGTAAACAGATTCAATTCTGACTTCTAATTCAAACGGAGGAGAGAAAACGAACCAAAACCCAGAAAACAGAACTAGGCAAATACCAAAGCACCACCAATTGCACTTAAAAAAGCAATACCTTACGGAAATCACGCGATTGCGCCGAATCAAAAATCGGCCAAACCTTATCAAAATCCTAAAGATCCAGAAAAGCAACAGTTAGGAGCAAATCACACAATAATTTACAAGAGGCAGACAGGGATAGATGGATGGGTAGATGTAATGCATATGCGGAAGTGGCGGGTTGAGAAGAGAGAAGGTACTTTAGCGGATTGAACTGGGCCTCTGAGGGAAGAGAGTATGAAGTAAAGGAGCTGTTCGCCCAATTTAGGGTTGGAATGGCGGAAGAGACCAACGCGAGGGATGCCATTGGAGGCTCCGAGTCCGATAATAGCCGGATCCAGACCTAAGAGCAAGCAGTTAGTATACATTGCACTCTCTAGCTCTATCTCCCTCTCCTTCTCTCTGTCCATCGTCATCACCAATCTCTCTCTCCCTCTCAGATTGTTGCAGCAACCACTTTCTTCTTCCTTTTCAATTCCCTCTGATCTTGCTCTATCTTCTATCTTTGTTTTCGCTTAACTCAATCCATCACACGGAATGTCTCTCTAGAAAACGCAGGCCTCAGAGTCTCCTTGTGTTGTGTTTGATGGTATATTACGAAACGGACCATAATTTTGAATCAGCAGAGAATGAAATATGGGCATTTAAATCAAAAAAAAAAAGAAAAGAAAGAAATATGGGTGTTATGATTTTAATTAATTATTAATCAGTTAACTAATTAGTGTATACTAGTTTATGATGGTTGATGGGACCCTCTTGAGTCACGTTCAGCCAACTCGAGAATTTGAAATCCCGTAGGCACGACTTGGATTTGGGAAAACGCGTTGTCGTTGCTGCCGGCCGGTTTGAGTTGCTATGCACTGTCGTTTCGCGGTTTGCACGGCTAAGGAAAATAAAAAACGACAATGCCAACCCATGTCCTCTTATTCCTCTATGGTTATTTCGTATAGCTTTTTACGTCACTAGAAAAGGATAACATTGATACCAAACTTTCAAAACAATGAATGTGCAATTATTGATCTGATCTGATATATCACGAACTTCGTTTAAATGAGTTTTATTTTATTGAATTGAAAAATTACTATATCAATAGATTTTTAATTTTGAGTAGGCGACTGTAACTGTATTTATTCAGGAAACAACAAAAAATATCACTTGCAATGGAAAATTACAAGTGGAAGGCTCTTTTTGTTAAGCGAAGCCAAAGTGTAGTGTACTTAATACTTATAATGTCCGAACTTTACTCCTATCTCTTCTTGCTCGCGCCATAATGCGACGGGGAAAAGGCACAACTTCCTTAAAGATAATCTTTTTATTGTGATCAAAGCTACTCATTTCGTCAGTCCTTATGGGGTTTCTTCACTATAATTGGATATTCCAGTTTGACATTTGCTTCATTGGTTACATTTGTTCTTTGATTGAGCAGCAAAAACAAAAAAATAAAAATAAATAAATAAAGGTGATGTCGTGCGGTTTAATATTAATCGCAAAGGTGAAAGCATGATTCCGCAAAACTTACATTTTAAGTGTGTAGTTGATTTTTAATTTTAAAGGTGTGTTTATATGGGGGAAATTGCTATGAAACTCCAAAAAAATGACTTTCATCGCCCAAAATGTAATACTGTCAATTATTTATTAAATCTCTTTTTTAATCCCTAAAAGTAATTCTAGCCAAATTCTCCTTATAGAAAGATCAGTTGCCAAATTTAAAAGTCAGGTCACTTAATTGAAAAACTATTTGAAGAAAAACCCATATTAAATTTTATCATTGGAGTAGATTAACATCATTTAAAGGTCAAATGTAGTTCTTTTAGCATATGAACTTTTTGAAGTGTTACAGACTACACATGACGAGAGAAAATAACTAATTGTTGTTTAAAGAGTCCTCCGAGTTTCAAAGGACCTCACAAGAACCCTGGAGAGATCATGGATGTGTGAACCTTTTTATCGAAAACTACTGGGCATAAATAACCTAGCACAGGCAGTGACATCATTTCCAGATTTTTTATTTTTTTGGTGATGTTGTGTTATACAAGGACATCCCTTACAATCAAGCCTGGATCTACTTCCCTGCATCCTACCTTTAAAGAGGTGTTCACAATCATACCCTCTCAACAAAAGATTAAAATATTAAAGTATTGACAATTAATTTTCTGCTAAAGAATCTGAAAATTATAAATATTTAGGCTGCATCACGTAAAGAAAATGGGCCAGTCCACCACCTTACTATCAATTACAATAGCTAGGCCCAGCCTGATTGGAGTCTAGACTGTTTCTCTAGATGCCTTTTGTTGGTTGGAGTTCCCCCCATGGTGCATGTAGCTGATTCTTTCCTTGAGGATCTAGGCAAACTGTCTGACAGTGAGGTTTACATCCACAATACTACAGTTTTCCCTTTAAATTTTTAATGTGAACTATGAAGAATTCAAAGACCCTCTTAAATTAATATATTTTTCTTTTTTGTTAAGTAAAAATTAAAATATTTTTCTTCAACCAAATTAGGGTTGTTCAAGTATTGGGACGAGACCATGCACCCTAACTCAAGTCCCAATACTAGTAGAATGCTAGGACATTATTTGTGTCCCGGTACTAAGGGTGTCCCGATCCCACGGGGATGTGACTAGAATTAGACAAAGATCCGGAGGTCCCGATTTTCTTGGACACAAACCATAAAAAATGAAGCGCATGTGTATACTTATGACTTGACTAATAATATAGTGGTATACTTAATTTTTCTAATATAACATATATGCTTATACGTAAACAAAAGATTAATCATTTAACAACCATTTTGTCCAATAAATCCTTTCTAACTACTTTTAAAGTCCTCAAAATATTAATAATTGAATAAGACAACAACCACAATAAAAATTGATTAAAAAAGTAAAAGAAGAAATGGATATTTTGATTGGGAAAAATTTAATTAAAAAAGTTAATGTGACAAATAAATATTTAGGTTGGGAGAAAACTTAGTAGTTACATTTTTTGGTACCAGAACTGAGAATCCCCGAAGAGGTGACCATATCCCCGTACCGTCCCAATTCTAATTTGACCATAGTCTCATTGATCCTGATACCATATCCTATTGGTTTCGGAAAATTCAAATCCTACCAGGTCTGAGACGACCGGGCCGAGACATTTTGAATAGCCCTAATCCAAGTATTATAGCACTTACACTCCCTCTCCATATTGCTAACATTGTCCATATAAACAAACATTATATTGCCTGAAAGTTTGTCATAGTTCCAATTTCACGCGAGCTCGAATAATTGATATGCACCATGCTATGACTGGCAAGAAAAAACACCACAATATGGATTAATCATTGGGTTGGATAAAAAATATCCTTTTTACTGAAGTTGTGGAATGGATATTTATTTATGCCTAACTACTGATAACAAGCTTGAATATTTTTATCGGGGTGTCATGATCTAGACGCCTAATACAAAACATCTATTTTAAAAGTAAGTTAAAAAAAAAGTGGAGTAAAAATGTAATTTTATAAATGGAGTATTGCATCATAAACATGTGACATAAATATATTTTAAATGACCCAATTTTATTAATAAATAATTAAAAATGGAACAAAGTAGCCAATACCTTTTTTATGTCAACCACAAAACAGCTAATACCATTTATTTCCTTAAATGTTCGTTTATTTCCAAACACATTTATTGTGAGTTTAATGTGACGGACTTTTAGAAGAAGAAAAAAAGAGTATTATTGTTTTACTGCTTTTCTCAACGCTTATTGGTAAAAATCCATCACTTAAGATATATTTATTTGCACAAACTTTTTTTTTATACAATTTGAACAAACTTCGATAGGTAGTTAAGTAAGTAGTTTAATGCAAGGGAGGACATGAATATTGACTGCTGCTGGCCTGCTACAAGAACTTTAATACTTTAATAGGTAATTTGATGCAAGAGAGAATATCGATATTGACTGCTGCAAGCACTGATTTGATCAATATCAAGCAACCTGCTCGAGACAATAATTTTGATTTCCACGAAGAATAATCTTTTCTTACCAGTGAATCAAGGCGGTTTAGGTATCAGGCCAATGAAATTAATTAATAAGTCCCTCCTAACTAAGCAAGTTTGGCGCATTTTATCTATGTATCAATCATCTCTTTTACCTCTGACAACAGGAAAGAAATACATTGACTGGTCGAAAGAACAATGGCTTAAAAGACTATATAATCCTTTGTGGTTATGGAATGACATCATTGAACATTCCTTTATTACTGACAATCTTATTGGAAAATTGGTAATGGCTTGTCTACCTCCATCAACCACCCTTTTGTGATAGCCCATGCAAGACTTAGTTAGAAACTTTGACGGACTTCAATATGTTTTTGACTTACTTACACACGCACCTTATCATCGGAAACTAGTTTAATGGAATACATCATTAATTAGACGACTTTATCCTGGTCCAATAGCTGATTGCATCTAATCTACTCCAATCTCCATTTTAAGTGGGAAAGATTCTTTAATTTGGTCGGGCAGCATCTTTGTAACTTATTTATCGAAATTGGGCTACAAAAAACTTTTTGATTCCAAATTTCATGTGCAGCCTAGCTATGATCATTTTTGGGAGTTCATATGGTCAATCTCTCTTCCTAGGAAACAGCTTATATTTATCTTGAAACTCATTTACAAGGCAATACTAATGTTGATATATTAAAGGCTCATCACTTAGCAACGAACAATTTGTGCCTATTTGGTTGTTCTGTTGATGAATCCATGCATCATACTTTCTCTGCATGTAGCCTTGCTAAGGCTGTTTGGTTTGGGTGCTTCTCATTACGACTTTCGAGTCATCTTCCCATCAATGATCTCATCAAACGGCTAAAAATGTTTCTTCTATCTCATGTGAATGAAGATTTCATGGTAAAAGGTATTATTATCATGCTCAATGTTCTTTGGTTCAAAAGAAACTCAGCGGCTCATAATGGAAGAATTTCTCAGGAAATAATTATAGAGACCTTTTCTCTTTTATCATTTTCTACGATGGCTTTTTCTTTCAAGTCATCACAAGTGATGGAGAGATGCAACTTTATGAACCCATATTCAACGTACATGATGAATGGGATGTTTTCTTCAAAAAGTGAAAATCGAATCGCATTTCCTAACGTCGCATCCTCACTTGTCTTAATGGAAAAACATTACATGATTTCAATTGGCAAAAAAGAAATGCTCCCATACCATCTCTCCAATCTTGTATGTCCCAGAGCTATTCTACACCTGATTCATAACTCAGGTTAACCTACGAATCATATAACAATTTGGAATGTCACAAACGATTAATAGATTTTACAAATTGGACTCTCAATATAAACTACATCATTGCCAGAGACATTGCAGATTTTCTCAAACCATATAGCTCCATCAATATAGGAACTATTTCAGTTAATCAATACAATGTTGCGCATTTTTATTTCCTTTTTTGGAATATTGTTAGAACTATGTAAACTTCTTTACGAAAATGACAGAAAAATATCTTATAATTTCAAAATTCTAGATAAGTAATTTACAGTTGTTAATATTTATATTCAATTAGCTAATACCTTTACTCAGCTAGTTAAAATTTCCTATATAGGATTATAAAATTCAGAAGGTATTTCGTCATTTTCACTTTTATTGTCAATTTCATTTTGTCTTTATTTTTTTTAACACTTTATGGTTTAAATTGCATCCTTTGCCCAAATGAAAATTAAGGACACCAATCGAGAAAGTGAGCACTCTGCAAGCATGGGAGTGAAGAGATAGACTTGGGGAAGCAGGAAGGGTAAAATTCCGAAATGGTCCACTATATAAATGGGGTCACCCTGAGGCCTGACTGAGCCCAGATACAAATCTCCCAAGGCACATGTTCGTTAGTGTTCTTAAATTTCGATCTTCACTCCTCTTTTGTTTCTCTCATGTTTCTGGATGATCCCTTTTCTTTAACTTCCAAGAGGAGAAGGGTCAAGGCGCCTGATTCCATGGATTCTGAAGCAGCTAAGGTATTCTATTTTCTTTCTTTCTTTCTCCTCTGATATATTTCCTCTCCTTCTTCTTTTTCCGCATCTAGGTTTGGTTATTTTCCGCCTCTTGTGATTTACTTCTTTATTGTCTCTAGATTCTTTCCAAGGGTTTCTTGCAAGTTTTCTTATTCCCCTCATTGCCAAGCTAAGTAATTTCTAGTTTTCAAGTATTATCCGTGGGCTAAGGTGTTTCTTGGGATTGACCTTAATATCTGCTAGTGTCAAAATATGAAATTTTATACCTGATCATGGAAAATATTGAAACTCGTAGCAACTAATAAACTGTAATTGCATCACGGCAGATTATAATTGATTCAGGCAAAATGTGTGAGGCTGTCCGTTACAAGTTAGCACTCTGTATGTAACATAGTATTTTGATATAGAACCAAACGTTAATCTGGCGGCGTAGCGGAATCCATCCTTTGGCAATTTGTTTTTGATGCTTGATCAAACCATCTCAAGTTGTATGGGTATCATTTAATTCTGAATGGCGAGTATGGAATATAAAATATTAGCTCATGCGGCCTTTAGTCTTGGCTCATCTTCAACTTCTGTAAACTGATTACAAGACTTGAAGTCTTGAAACCCCCCCCCCCTTTTTTCTGGCTCCTTTCAGATGCCTTCTAATAAATATAAAGAAAAAAAGAAATTGCACATGAATGTCACGACAAAGATATTTTCTAGATTTTAGCCATTTAGATTTGCGCAATTGAAGCTGCTTGCTGAAAAGTAAATTCAAGCTGAGCTTTCTCCTATTTGTAAGTAGTATTATGCCTGCCAATGAAAGGCTTTAGTGGTAGAAAGTTGTGGTAATCTCTAGGTTTGCTCTTGAATGTGTTGACAATACCGCATAAGAATTTAAATATCAAAGATGCTGACATTCTCCGACTTTATCGCAGGTCATGTGATATTGAATCATCTATCTTAATTTACCCTCTTCCACGTGATTAGAGTAGTATAGCTGAATGACTATGCCTTCGTCCTTTTCCCCTGAAGTAATAGTTACCTTAGTTTTTTGCGAGGCATCACGGATTCTAATTTAAACTTTAGTAGTAGATGTGTGCTTTAGTTATTTGTAATGCGGACAACTTCTGTTGGGTCCAGTTTACTTTCCTTGTTTGTCCAACCTACTTATTAATTTGAATGATGCACATTGGCTTACTTGATATGCTGTTTTACTTAATGATATATTTTTCTGTTGTGTTTTATGGCACCAGGCCAAGCTTGCAGCTATCAAGGAAAGGTTTGGACGAGAGATTCGTGTATTTGAAACATCATCAGTTTCTGCGGCACCAAATGCTGCCACCAACAATGGTAATAGCACCTTAACTGCTACACTTCCTAGATCTTTTGAAATGTGTGCTCTATTGTTAAGAGTTTTCATTTATAATCCTACTCTGGTTTCCTGAATGAACATTATTTTCTTGTTGGCATCTTGGTGGCAGAAGAGAGTGACGATTTCTATGAGTTTACTGCTGAAGATTATTATCGAGTGTTGGCTACTAAAAAGGAAGGTAAGAATTGCACTTCATATTCTACTATCCAAGAAGCGAGGTTGTATCACCACTAACTTCCGAACATTAATGTACTGTTTTATTGGAAGAACATGTCAATATATTTAAATTCTTAGGAGGGCCTGAATTAAATAGTAAGTAAAGAAGCTATATGTTTACCACATTAATTTACACTCCAAAATGAATGTAAAACTCTCTTTTTTGGGAGACACTGCCAATCAGAATTGCCACAGGTGTAATATCTTAAGGACAATCATTTCCAAGGACCTCCGAATATATTATGTTTTAATATGAGGAGTATTTTATAGTATTTATGCATCAGCATATAATGACATTGTACATATTTTCAATTGATATATGCACTACAGGAAAATCATTAATTTTAAGTATATGTTTCAGGATGCATACAGAAAGAACGTTTGATTTTACATGAATATTGAAATTTAAATGTACAAGTTTTGTACAGATAAATTTTTGAAGACTCGCAAAATCCGAGAAGCAGAACAGAAAGCTCGTAGATCAAGAATAACCAAAGTAATGTCAATAAAAAATTGATTGCATTCATTGATGCTGATGCATATGAGCTAATCTTTTAAGTTTATTTGTTAATGTTTCCAGGCCGTGATTAGAGTTCGATTTCCAGATAATCACACATTAGAGGCTACCTTTCATCCTTCAGAAACGTTCCAGAGCTTAGTTGATCTCCTCACCAAAGTGATTGCACAGCCGGAGCAGCCTTTTCATATATGTAAGTGTATTGATAACTTCTATCAGATCAAATTGTGTATGAATGGGTGATGGCCAATTTTGTTGTCTAAATACCCTTAACTCTTTTACCACCGGCTGATTATGCCCAAAGTCATACCTGACATTCTTGAAGTGAGTAAAACCTTTTAAATATTGTTATTGTATATGGCGTTCATTTGGAACTTTTTTCATTGGGTGATGCAGATACTACTCCACCGAAGAAGCTGATTAAAGACACATCTCAGGATTTTTATACTGCTGGCTTTTGCCCTGGTGCCATTGTATACTTTTCGCATGTTACTCCCCAGGGTGAGTTCATGCAGTCCATAGAATCTTTTTTGAATGTTGTCCTTTGATCTGTTCCTAATTTTACATATGAGGTGACTTTAACATCTGTTTTGCCAAAACCCTCGTTCTTCTTTTAATGCCATGGTTTGTTTCTTCGGTTGCTTGTTTGTGATGTGCACTTTGGCGTGGACGTGTATTGTGTTTGTGAGGGTTTTCTATAATATGCATAACTGCTTATACTTGAAACTCCTTTGAATTTCGGTTGGTGTTTAGTTTATTTATTAATGTTCACAGATGCACTTTATAATGTGTAAAACTGCATTCAATGAATTTACTGCATAGTACATTGATAGAGTACCATGATTAACATAGAATGTAGGACGCTTAGACAGCTAAAAGGATGGAATTGAGGTTGTGGACATGGGACCTGGGCCCAATCATCAAGTTAGGAATGCAATTAATATATGCTCCCTCCGGTCTATATTATAAGAGCCTTCTAATATATTCTCATAAAACATTAAGTTTATTAGGAAATCAAAGTAATTTTCAATGTCACCCTTTTTTTTGTTTGAATATCACCGTTATTAACTAAAGTCTAAACTAAATTCCAACACTATAAATTTCTACTCTCGGCTCTCGCTGCCTTTGTTAAATATGGGCACATATGGAAAAAAATAATTAATGCTTGTTGATACTTTCAAAGGGTCTTGTAACATGGGCCAAAAAACCTTCTAGCAGGGGTCCTATAATATGGGTTAGAGGGAGCAAGTGGAAATGAGGAGAGGAACAACTAGTACATTACTCTTAAGGCAGCAGCTACGTGATATATCGAGTTTAATTGTTTAATTTTTGCATTTTCTAGCATTATAAACATTGTTGGTTGTTGTAGTAGTCATTGAGTATTACTCCCTACTTTCCTAAATATAAGATTTGTTTACCTAATTTGATTTAGATTACATGATATTATCAAAACACCCTAACCTTCTACTTTTGTTCCCACCCTCCCCATCTTACTTGTTTATTAATTAAGGAGTATCAATAGGGATAATTTGGGGAAATATTGAGAAAAATTATAAATATATCATATATTTAGGAACAAACTCACCTCTCAAAATAGGTCTTATATTTTGGAGCGGAAATATTTGCAAGTCATTCACCAAGAATTTACTAATATAATTACTTTTCCTTGTTTGAATGTGATCTTCAGGTGAAACCACCATGGTTGACCAGACGGGGCCATTCCTACTAGAGGATATCATGTCATTGAAGGGGTTGGATGTTACTAGTGATCAAGGCCAACAATCCGAACCTGTACAACCCGCACCAGAATTTGTTGAAACTTCTCAAAACCCTGCTGTTCAAGAACGTAAGCCTGCTGATAAAAAGGATGGCAAGCCAAGGTGGTTTAAAATGTGATATCACTTTTTTGACAGTGGAAGGTGGCCTGTATTTGTTCTTTTGGTCCGTTATCCTGGCCTTGGTGGTTGCTGCCAGGGAGATTTGCTTGTGCTTGATATATATATATATAATTATATATGGATTGATTCATGGTCCTATGAGGCGGGTTTTTCGTGTTATATCAACATTACCTCTAGGATGCTTATGTGGAAGTGTGCAGTGCATACAAGAATCTTATTCCGAAAGAATGTTGCTTAGTTGTTTTTCTCTTCCATTTGTCATTAATATGTACATAATTCTCTTATAACTTTGTGTTTTCCTTCTGGCTACGCATACATCTCAGAATGTTGAACTTGCTAATGCAATCTACATGGCTGCCTTATTTAACATGTACAACGATTGAAACCCTCAAGAGAAACTTTGTTTGGGGGACTATGGATCAGAGTAAGAGAAGTCATCTCCTGAATTGGGAAACCATGAAACAACCCAAAGAATGAGGCGGATGCATTCTTAAGAATCTAGAAGGCCAAAATTCTGCTTTCATTATGAATCTCGCTCGTGCTATAGTGACCAAACCAAACCTTTTATGGGGTAAGGTCCTTAAGGCAAAATATGGGTGGCAGCGGTACAACAAAGGAAAAACCAGAACTAGGAACTCTTTCCATCTTTGGAGAAGCTTAACCACCATATGGGAAGACTTTTTTTTTTTTTTTCATATGGGAAGACTCGAACCTAGGCTTAAAGTGGAATGTTGGCAACGGTACAAGCATCAGCTTCTGGGACGACTACTTGATAGGGGATTTGGGGCCATTGTGACACTCGGCATATGCACCAATTGCAGATGATGAGAAGACTAAGCCTATCGCTCATCTTGTGGGAATCAATGGTGATTGGGATTGGCATAAATTTCAACACCTCCCTCCAAACACGCCAGACCTTATCGGGCAGTACTCACCACCGATGAACTTTGAGTCTGCACCTAACTGCTATTGGCATCTTGATAGGGATCAAGGATTCAAGGTGCACTCTGCTTATAAGCTACTCATGGAAAGCCGTTGGCGAGAGGAAGAACTATGGATCTTGTATGGAAATGGTGGGGGCCCCAATGCACTGGAGTTTTCCTGTGGTTTGCTCTATAAAACCAGCTACTTACCAATGAAAATCGGGCCAAGAGGCATCTCACGACGTAAACTACCTGCAAAGTCTGTGGCCAAGACCAGGAAACACTCGATCACATACTCCGACGTTGTAATATACTTGCACTACTCTTACCAAGGAGTATGCAAAGCCAGCTTGAAAACGGATCTCTAACCGAATGGAATAATAGACATCCTCAAAACTAGTAAGACCAATCCTTTGTGGTGCGTCACTTTTGGCACTCATTGTTGGAAATTATGGGATGCAAGAAGCTGCAAGCTCTTCAGTCAGGAAATAAACTACATTAGCCCATCGTCTTGTAAATGAAGCCAACACATCAGCCATGCTAAAGAGTTTTACAGGCCCATGTTAGCCAAAACGAACTATATATTTCAGTTTCTTGCTCTTCATGTAATTAATTTGTAGGTTAATATAACTTTTGGTTTTTTATCTTTCAGTCAATTTTGGTTTTGGTCTTTGAACTTTAAAATAGATGGTTTTGGTTCTTGAACTTTAAGTTAATTTTGATCTTGATCTATAAACTTTAAAACATGTGGTTTTGGTCTTTGAACTTCTGGTCAATTTTAATTTTGGTCTTGGTCTTTGAACTTTCAGTCAATTTTGGTTTTAGCCCCTAAATTTTTAAAAAACTTGAAACATCAAGGACCAATGGTTATAAATAGCACAAAGTTGAGGGACCAAAACAAAAAATGCAAAGTTCAGGAACCAAAATCAAAATTGACCAAAAGTTTAGGGATCAAAACCAAAATTGACTGAAAGGTTAAGGACTAAAAGTTGTATTAGCCCTTAATCTGCGGTGCCCATCTGACATACTATCTATTTTATTAATAAAATTCCATTTTCACTCGAAAAAGGTCTATTGCATATATGTGGGCTATACCCTTTAGACTGCCCACCATATGTGTCAACATTAATAACAATTAAAACAACATTTAATTTTTGTCCAGTATGATTCGTGCAATTTATAGGTTTTACCTGGTTATCTATGAGGAAGATTAGCTAATTGAATGAAAGTTTGAAACATAATCCCACAACCAACCATGAGTAAGAGGAATCATATGCCTTTTGTATGGTTGTCATGTCGAGTACTCATTATTCCGGTCTTAATTATAAGATCAAGTTAACTTTTTTGTGGAGATTAAAGAATCAAAATTGACCATTAAATTTTAACATAAGTTTCATATATTTATAGTATACGTTAGTTTATAAGAAAAATAAATTAGTTTTGAGAAAATAAGATAAATATAAACAGTTTAAAGTGATTTATTGTACATCCTAAATTTCTTCAAAAAAGTCAACTTGATCTTATAATTACGATCAAAGGGAATATTTTAATTAATTGTTCTTCAAATTTAGAAAGACTAGCCTCAATTATTCACCCGATGTGTAAGGTGTTGGTAGAGTTTAGGTTTATTATATTATACTAAAAAAATGTTTGGTATCTGGGCGAGGCAGAATTACTTTGTTATCGAACTTTTTAAAGCAATAATAGAATAATACGGATTTTGAAATAGTGATAACAAACCAACAAAAAACTCCAGCAAGATAATGAGAACCCTCATAGGCTGGTCTTTGTGGTGGCGATTATGCGAGAAATTTGGCAGCGAAGAAAAGAAGACGTTGTTGGTGTGGGAAAGCTAACTTTGGGAAGATGAAGAGGAGTTAGGAAAAAAGGAAGTTAGGTCATAAGAACTAAGAAGAGAAGAGTGGGACAACAATATGGATAATGGTTATACGCGAAGTTTTTTTTTTTTTTTTGGACAGAATGGTTATAAGTGAAGTTAAGTTAGAAGTTGGTCCTTGTTGAGGCTTAAATATTTGATGTATCCATCCTCATAATTCATATAATAAATAATAGTAGTAGTAGAAGACAAGCACATAATCCTTCCTGCATTCCTGCCTCAAACTCAAATAATTTTTTTATTGAGAACAATTGAATCGTGCTGTTTTACTATGCAACGCACGTTTAAGCAATCCATGCTGTTTAAATTTCCCTCGCGCGGCCCACCTAATTCTTCCTTTTGTCATTAATGTAATTAAGAATTCGATATGATTTCATACGAGTTGTTTTGAGGTGATATTTTATCTTTCTTTTTTTTTAGTTTTATGTGTTGAACCAAATCTCACATTTATTGTAATAATTCTGTAATTGTTAGGTAGTTGTCAAGTAAATATACAAGTGCATCGCAATTTTCACCTCTTGCTCTCTTTTCTTCCGTGTTTTTTCATATTATTTGTAATTTTAGGATATCTGCAATATTTTATATCCAATATATATAAACAAATTAATGAAATTCCAACAACCATATCATTGTTTTTAAATAAAAAAAACTGTGAAGATGACTCGGGTCAGAGTAAAAGTTATTCAATGGACAGGGATTAATAATTTTTTTTTATCCACCGGTATCCGAAGCTATTAGCAACCAATTTGATTCACAGGAATGTATGCCATAATGTGCAGAACCTCGTTACCTCTAAGTAATTATAGTGGCTACTGTGGGGACAAAAATATGTCCCTTTGGCCCACTTACAAAATAACTCATAAAGGTGAGACTAAGATGGCTACCATAGTGGCAAAAAGTATAGCTTTTGAGCCCACATATAAGTTTACTCATGGGAAGGCCCACTAAGGCAAACCCATTACCTACAGCCCATACCGCGTCATTCCAACCATCTAGCTAGCCAATCCTACTAACCAATTGCTCCTTAATAATAGGGACCACGTCCTCCACCTTTCCACTCCTACAAATGTGGAACCACATTCCAGATCCGGGATAGGTGGAGTTGACCCACTAAAGCATGATATATCAGCCTTACTCAGTCAAACCTCATAAAAACAGCCACTCAATTCCATGAATTTCGGATATGACCTACCACGTTATCGTAACTGACGCCGTAACTAACATGACGTCAACACACCCTATCAGCCTATTAAAAGAGGGAGGTCAACACAACGAGGGTAGATGATTTCGACAGCAATCACCCTCAACAGTCAACACTCTCAAGAGTTCTGGCCTCTTCATCTAAGCCTATGGGTAGTACCCCGTCATCATGAAGGGTACCTGCTGCAACATTATTTGTTTTTATCTCACACTGAAATTCTCCATTTCTCTCTACTATACATTTTCCCATGTATTTTTATCAAATTCATTGTAATCTTCATTACTTTATGTACCATCTTTTGGTCTTTATAATTCACACAACGGTTGTTGGTGACCCCCTGTAACACCTGGACTTTTACTACTATATTATAGCCTTTTAATTGAATTATTACCACTTTTATGAAAATTAGAAGCCCAAAAATACGATAAAATTTAAAACTCTCCTTTCCAGACAGTGTTTCAACCTCATTTCAGTTGGAATGGGCTTTTCGTACAACTTAGAATTTAAATCTTTTATAAATCAAAGCTTAAGTTCCCTTATGATTTCTTCCCCTTGATGATAGTGTGTGGGGAGTGAAAACCCATTCATGGGTTCTCTGTATCTACCTATGGGTTTCTACCTTTCCAATATTAAAAATGCTGGGTCACCTCAGTTGATAACCCTTCTACCAGAATGCACAGCGTCATTAGGGTAATATATACATTTACATACGGTTAAGTGTTAATTCTTTATATTCATTCTCACAGGTAATTAAATTCTAAATTAACTAACTATGGTGGTACATAGCTTAGCAGGCATTCTTACTTATTCATACACCACCTTGCAAGAGTGTCTACTCATAATTCGTAACACGTAAGAAATTTAATTCCCTTAATAAATTTATGCAGTTCTATTTCCTGTGCTCTCTATCATTAATTTAATAATTTACTTTTACAACATATACAAATAACATTTCTCAGGTATTCAACTACCTCTTACTTTTCAAATTATAATCCTAATTCTTTCGTCTAATCTTCCTCCCCAGACAACTTTTCCGTCCTGCGTACTGAAAATGTTTGGGGAATGGGGTGAGATTAGAAATCCCAATAGCAGTTTCTTTCATTAACATATGTTATCATGCTATCATTGTCATGTATATATTTCATAAACCTGAACAAATATCACAATTACACATACTTCCTACGTTAAATGCTCTACCAGCCACTATTAACAATATATTCGTTAACTAGTGGAGGCCTTACCTGTAGGATTTCTCGTTATAACTATCCCGTTATAACATAACTGAACTGGCAAAGGGGTAGCGAACCACCTAAGCCTGGAGTACTCCATAAATTACTATGCAGGAATTAACAAGGCTCATCACCTTCATGCATAATGTAAATTTGAAACAGATATTACAAAATAATACATGCAATTCTTTTTAATGTAATGAAATAAACTGCTACCTGTATCCTAAGCTTACTCTTCACTGTATTTCTTCTCTTCTACGTACTCTGGGAATTCGATCCCACTATTCTGTCCTATAATTATTTATAATACAAAATAATATATTACTATCTAAACTTAGACATAATAATCAAACGTCTCTCACGTTCCTATAATTCTACCCCCTTTCTATTTCTAATAAATGATTAAATCCTAATCTTTATCTTAATTGTTAATCATACAATCATCAGCAAACATTGTTCAATTATTAAACAATACACACTTCTGCCAACACATGCGTAAAAATATCCTGATTACTTTAAATCAAACTTACATCATATATAAGTTCTATTTCAATTAATCTTTCCTATTCTCAATCTTTAATATCTTAAGAATTATTTAACATTCTCGTTCTAGTTTTAATAGTGGCTAGAATTCAAGCATTCCTAAATTATGTTAACATTACAATTTATCCATCTGTATGAAATCTTAAAACAATAATTACCATCGCACAATCTCATTCAAGCACTTAGCACCCTACATTTCATTTATATTTCAATAAATACCATTCTAATCTTCCATATTTCTTCATTTACTCTCTATTGAACTCATATTGCCCTTTTCTCCTATTCCCATCATTAGAGTCAATAATTGACCACCAATCAAGGATTAGAGCTCTAACACCTTAAACTCACAATCGAACCTCTTCAATAATCATTTCTTGCTTAATATTAAAACCATTTTAACTTCCCACTTCTATTAAATTAATTCCCAATCAATAGTTAGAAATACCATCACAACCAACAGTTCCAGAAATTCAATCCCAACAATAATCAAAATTCTAAAATCTAAGCTTATAACAACCACCTATAACACCTCCCATGGAACCAATAACACAATTTCTCCTTTCTTTGTCTCTAACCCAGCAACCAACAACATTAATATAATCAGCTAGCAGAAAATCACTAATCCCTCATCATCAATAGCATCATTTCCACCACACAATTTCAATTCCCCAAACTAGAAACTCAAACGTACAGAGCTCACTATCATTGCTTAAATTCTAGATTCATCATTGTAACAACACAGCTCAGGCACATTAATTAGTCAAAGACGAAGACCAAATTCCCAAAACTTCCTTCTACCCTTCGGCCAAAACAGGACAGAGGGCTGAGAAGCAAACTTTCATTAATAACCTTAACCACATAAGTCAACCATGCTTAAACAAGTTCAATTCATCTCTCAGAACATAACCAAACATTAATAGCCATTTTTTTCCCTTGGCCGAACAGGGTAAAGACAGGGAACAAAGAAAAACAAAAATCAAAGATGCTAAACTTGACCAAAACACACATCCAAAGACCATCACCACATATTCTAAACGAGTAATGTATTGCTCCCCAAAATTCTTCCCCTTTCTCCCGTCAGAATTGCCGAAACAGGGGAAGAAAATTTGTCAAAAATTCCCTAATCTTCAATACCACGCTTCCAATCCATCCCACAGCCTCAGAATTGCTAACAATTGCGAGTAATTAAGCTCCAAAACAACAAACTCCCAGAAATCCCAAATTTGCCGACTCGTGAACAGTAACAGAGAAGAAGAAATATGAAAATCTTGAACCTATTTCACTTCCTTTCCCAAAATCAATACTCAAACAACAAAGAGAAAGGTCCAAACACCATTCCTATGAATTCAGAGGCTCCAAAACATGAAAGAAATTCAAACCCCTCTACCCTATTTCGCTCGAAATCGCGCTAGAAAAGGGAAGGAAATGAGAAGAACTCGCTCACCTAGGAGTGACCCAAGCTTTGTGTGTCTCCTTGGTTGCTCTGACGCCGGCCGCCGTTGCTGGTCTGGCTGTAGCCATCGCTGCTTCAAAGAGGCAGAGAAGAGAGAATGAAAGTGAAAGGGAGGAAGGATTTCGGGACAGAGGGAAAAGAATGAGAGAGGGAGTGATGTACGTGTGTATATACGTAGAGGGAGAGAGTAGTGAAAGGAAAGGACAAGTGTGTGGTATACATTTAAAGAGTAGACTGATATTTTGTTTTAATGGGTATTTTACTATCATGCCCTTACTTTTATAACTAAAGATATTTTCAACTAGGGGTGGATATTGTCTTTTTCATTTTCTATTTTCTATTTTTCTCTTAAATCATAATTTTATTTATCATTATCATTTAGAAATAGACCTAAATCTGTTCCCAAAATAATTTCTCTATATATGGTTTAATTTCTAAATTTATTTATAAGACTTTTTAATTAATAACCAATACCCCAGGATTCCAAATATTCCCTTCTTTAAATTTATCTCCTAACTATTTTCCCTGAACTAATAAAGAAAATAAACTTTAAAAATTATTAAAAATATACCTGACCTCATAAATTTATTTGTAAGGCTTTTAATTTCTAAGTACCCTTCTAAGATCTCAACTACATCCTTATTATCCCTTTTTCCCAAATTAAGTTTTATCTTCTAATTAATTCTCTTTGTTTCTTAAATAAATAAGCCTTAAAATTTATTAAAATGCCTAAAACATCATAAATTCATTTTCAATGCTTCTTCATATTTTAGTTATATTTCTAAAATCTGAAATAATTCTCTATTTTCTATTTTCTATTTTCTAAAATTTGGGGTGTTACACCTCCTCTTTTACTCTCAAAAAATTCTTAATTTATTTATTGCTTTACCGAAATTAGCATCAACATTTTGGCGCCGACCGTGAGGACTCCAACAACAAATTTATACAAAAAGGCCATTAGCTCTCATCATTCATCTAAATCACCACGACTGCAACAGATCTCCAAATTCGCTAGAACAGATCATCACTCTTTTTTCGCAAAATGCTTTGGCCTCCCATCTATCCAACTGATTTCCGGTTTCACACATCCCAAATATGTCATCATTAGAAACGTCATGCCAAACTAACTCTCTAGTGTCAAAAGACGTGAATCCAAAAAACCATGACTCATCTCGCCCAACGACACGCGTTGCAGAAACAAGAAGTCAAGGTGCCACCCGATGCAGTTCCTGACGTGGTTCTAAAAACCAGGACTCATCTCGCCATATGACGTGGTTCCAGAAATCAGAATTCGGCCCGCCCGACGACGCGGTTGCAGAAGAAAGAAGTCAGGGTGCCATAAGACACGGTTCCAGACATGGTTCCAGAATCAGAAATCGGCTCGCCCGATGACGTGGTTACAGAAACTAGAAATCAACGTGCCATACGACGTGGTTCTAAAATTTAGAAACCAAATATACAATAAAGTGACAGAACCTTACCCCGCAACATACCAAAAATGCTTTGAGGTAGGTGACATCTAGATCATCATTTTTAAATTCATTCTCAAATTCTCCCTACTTATTTACATTATAGGCAAGACATGGTGATGCAAATTACAAATATAACCTTATAAGTAACCAACACTCTACGCTATATGGTCAAACTTATCGGAATTGTCCCATAAACAATACACTCTATTTCGTTATGCAAATTCCTTACATTGAGTTGCTAATTTATACTTAACTGCGTAAATCCTTTTTATTCAAAAGTTAGGCTATCTAATTACTTGAGCATTTACTCAACTGAAATTATATCCATGTGACATACTTGCAAAGACATTGCAGCCCTTTAAGAGACCATGTCACACCTTAGCTATAGACATTTACCAAGACAAGTTTATACTCCTTGTTCACGCATATCGAAAGAATGTTAGTGCCTAAGTTAAACAATGATTGACGGCAAAATTGGCATTCCACTGAGCTGGAGGCACACACCTGGTATACCCTGACATGGGCTAACAACACCCTATACATCAACATTGGCTAACGACGCCCTACGTTCCTTGATACTAGGCTTGAGACGCCTACATACACCATATTGGCTTATGAAGCCTTGCATACCCTGACCTGGGTTATTGATGCCTCGCCCCCTGACATGGGCTAATGACCACCCGTGTACCTTAATACGATCTAGCAACACCCCAAATACATCAACGTGAGTTGTTAACATCATACATATCTTGACATAAGATAACAGCATCCCACCTACATAGGAATGGGAAAATGATGCCCAACATACCTTGACTTGGGCTGACAGTGTCCCGCATATCCCAACGCGGGTTAGTGACACCCTACAATATATTAGCATAGATTGACGATGCCCCGCGTACTTTTACATGGACTGGCGATACCCCACATACTTTTGCATGGGCTAGCAACGCCCCACGTGTACATACATGGGCTGACGATACCTTACATAGATCAAAATGGGCTCATGACACCCAACAACACGAAAGTGGGCGATCTGCACCCAGGATCGCTACTTTACCTGACCTGATTCACTAGAAAAGATATAAGTCTAGCATATGATGAGGTTCCCCCTGTCATTCAATGAATTGCACAAGGTACTCCTTCTGCCTAAGCTTTGGTCTTTTATTCAAGATCCTTACCTGAAAGTTTGAAACTAATCACATGATGTGGTACATAATGTGCCATGTCGAAAGGCTAGCCATCAATTACGTGAGATCTACGCTCCTAGCCACATGGTCTTAATGCGACATGGGTTACTGGCACTATAACCCTTCATCAAAATTATATCATGCTTTCCGTTTTAGACGGTTGCACACAAATACCGAAGCTTAGGTCTATCAACAACCGATGGTGGCATTCAAGCCTAAGTCCATTCAAAACTAACTACTGTATTCGAGCCCAAGTTTAACCATGACCAAATGCCACATTCAAGTCTATGCTTGCCTACGGCTAATAGCGACATCAATACCCGGGTCCACATGTGACTGATGGGAGAAACAAACCCTAAGTCATACAATGACTAACAACATCTGGGGAATCTTACTCTATCGGGTATACTTACCTAGTTGAGTACACATACCCCATCCTCAAACATGGTATGACTCTCTATCTTATAAATGACTAAATACAAATATGATATGACAGGTATAATCCCATTATAATGTACACATAACGATGTACATAAATGTTTATACACCAACTAGCTAGGTCATCCCGCATCATAATATACATCGTACTATGATGGTGTGATGTGATGTGCTAGTCTATAAACTGACGCACCTAACGACAAGATACTACTTAGCTAGAGAGTCATGTGACGTGACATACATTGTACCATGAAAGTGCGACATTACGCACCTAACATTGACATACCAACTAACTATGGTATCTCGTGGCATAGCGTAAATTGTTCTATGACACCATGGCATGACTCAATAACATACATAGTTTGACGCACCTAATAGATATAATGATTGGCTAGGGCATCATGTGACAAAAAAAAGTGGCACCACCAAGGTGCAATACCCATACCAACGTACATAAGCCGATGCACCTAAAGTTGAAAACCAACTAGCTAAGACATCCTATGTCAGAACACAAGCTAGACCATAATGGCACGACCAAGGGTTTGAGAATCGAACTAAGCCGGAAGGTCCAATGACCGTCGGCAAAACACAAAAGCGTCTTGGTTTTATACTTTGGGTCGTTTCCCCATTCAAGTCGTTTTGGACAGTTAATTATCCGTTATTGGACTGGCATTCACTATTGGGTCGAGAACCGGAAAGGATATGCAAGAGCCAACCGGGTCCAATAAACATGTCATAATTTTTTTTGAATTATTTAAAGAAGCCTTGAAGCAAAAAAAACACTCATTTTATACCCTACCCCCTACTGAGTTCATATTCTCATCGTGCTTGCCCTGAATTAAAAAGCTGAATTTGTTGTTCAGTTTCTTGCTCTTCCAAGACGGCACCGGGCACTCTGCAGGCTGTAACACCTGGACTTTTACTACTATATTATAGCAATTTAATTGAATTATAACCACTTTTATGAATATTCGAAGCCCAAAAATACGGAAAATTTAAAACTTTTTCTTAAAAACATTAAACCAACCTTCGGTCAGTTGGAATGGGCTTTTCGTACGACTTAGAATTTAAATCTTTTTATAAATCAAAGTGGTACATAACACAATTAAACTACTTAAGTTCCCTTATAATTTCCTCCCCTTGATGATAGTGTGTGGGGAGCGAAAACCCATTCATGGGTTCTCTGTATCTATTTATGGGTTTCTGCCTTTCCAATATTAAAACGCTGGGGTTACCTCAGTTGATAACTCTTCTACCAGAATACACAGCGAAATTAGGGTAATACATACATTTTCTTTTAAAAGTTATCTATTCATCATTTATAACCCTTATGAAATTTAATTCCTTTAATAAATTTATTGTAATTCTATTTCCTGTGCTCTCTATTATTAATTTAATAATTTACTTTTACAACATATACCAATAATCTTATTATAATATTTACTACCTCTAGCTTTTAAATTTCTAATCCTAATTTCTTCGTCTACTCTTCTCCCCAGCTAGCTTCTTTCAACCTGCCAAACTGAAAATGTTTGGGGAAGGGGATGAGATTGAAAATCCCAATAGCAGTTTCTTTCATTAACATATATGATCATAATAGCATTGTCATGTATTTATTTCATAAAGCTGTACAAATGATGATAGTCTTACTCCTATTAATCTGTGTGCTAAAAGCACCTGCCAACCACTAATAACAATATATTCGTTATAGTGGAGGCTTTACCTGCAGGGTTTCTCGTTAAAGCACATAAGGCTAAAACGTAACTAATCTCGCAAAGGTGTAGCTAATCACCTAAGCCTGGAGTACTCCATCTGAGGAATAACAACTTATCAACTAAATGCAACAGTTATTACAAAATAATACATGCAATTTAATTGTTACTGAAATAAACTGCTACCTGTAATCCAAGTTTAATCCTTACTCCTATACTGGCTTCTTTCATTCTCTGTGTCTCGGGGATTCAGTCTCACTATTTATCCTATAATTACATATAGATAATAAATTAATATATATACTAACTTATAACAATTCAGCGGCTCTCACGTTCCTATAACATTGTTTATTTCTACCCTTCCCCTTTGATAATATATGTTACAGTCTTACTTTCTAACTTAGTTGCTAATTACATTATGATTAAACAAATACTTACAAAATGCAAACATGAATTTATCCTTATTACTTTAATACCAAACCTACTTCATATAATAACATATATAATAACTTACTTTACCTAATTAAATTAAATGGATTTTTAAATAAATTTCCAATGATCCTAATTTTTCCTTCCACATTTATAATAATTACCTTCAATTTAACTTATTACAATTAACCCGATTATTTAAGATCAAAATGTCACTTTTAATTATTCTATTCCAATTAATCTTTCTTATTCTCAATGTTTGACTAATAGTTTCTATAAGTACAATCCTGTATATGACATAAAACAAATTAGCATTATAACTCATCCAATAATAATCTAACTTTATAATAATACATTTCTAATTCAATTAGAAGCAAATGCCACTTTACATACTAGTGAACTTCATAATTTCATAATAACATAAGCTTTGATTTCTATACACTCTTAGCACATATTAGACTTGTATTAATTTTAAAGACTTTAAATTATAAACAAACAAAACCCTGATCCTATATGCTCTTAACACTTACAATACTTAGATTGGATTTGAATACTCTAAATAACAATATTAACATAATACCCATATTAAACTAATCACTATTATCTTCAAAATCAAACGACATACATACACACAGATATATATATATATATATGTATATTCTTACTTCCTACTAATTACAAATCCTCAAGGTAAATCAATCAACAATTTAAATCATTCATTCTTGTTTATTTAAGCCCAAGCAATTAAATTTATTGCATAACATTACAAATCATTATCTACTTCCAAACTCCAATTGAACATAATTAGAAACTCACTTTAATTTTAAAACAAAACATTACTATATCCTATCCACATAATCTTTATCTTTAACTTAGAATCTTTAACAGATATTCACTCATTTCAATAGAAACATTTATATGATCCTTAATAATTAGATTCTTGATATACAAAACCACACTTTAAAGAGCAGAAGCCTTAACACTAATAATTTTAAAAAAACTAAAAATTAGTCTCATATTGCCACTAGAGGAACAAAGAATAATTCTACGAATAGAAGCTGCATTACAAAGGGATATATGGCCCTTAATAAGGTAATTGGAAAATGCATAATGCATAAAATCCTCTTCCGTTTTTTTTCTGTAATTCACAATTTAAATATTCCAACTTATTAGACAATTCCATTTTATATTCCATTGCATCTCATCCCTATTAAATCATTATCACCATTTCTCTTTTCTGTGCCTATAATCATTAAGAACAGGAAATTACTACTGTATCCATAATCCATATCAGCATCTAATGAAGGAACTAACACACCAACAAGAGCTGGGACTTTCAATCTACCATGATACATAAGCCTTTTGAATAAAATCCTAATTTCAAGCTTAATAACAATTAGACTTCATTCTTCCTCTAACACAATAGCCCCAGCCAGAGCAACCAGAAGGACACAAAATTAAATAAGTACAGCTCACATCAGCCACATTCATATAACAAAGAAAATCAACAATTACATCACAAAACACTCCCCTTAATAAGCCAAAATCAACAGTACAAAGGGGGACAGAATTCGAACCAGCAGGGAAACAAGAATTTCCTAATTTCACTCAACTAAAATTCCACAGAGATGCAACATCCAAAGGTAAGGTTTCCAAAATGTCATCCTTCTTTCTTTTTTTTTTCCCCTTCCTTGCTCGTCCAGACAACACAAGAACAAGGAAGAAGAGCAAAATTTCAATTTTATTAACTACATATCCAAAACACTTATTGTAGCTTCCAATCATAATTAACCCACTTCGGATTATCTTATTTCCCATTGAACCCACCGGCTTTGAATGAAAACAGGGGAAAGAAGGGAAATTCGAAAATCTCCCAAGCTTCAGAAATTAACATCCAAAACAAACAATCATACAGGACCATCATCAATCCCATTTTCCCTCCATCAATAACAAAATCACCAGAACACAATCTTCAACAAACAAGAAATCAGCGACACAAAAGGAAACAGAGTGAGACGGAACAGGGCAGGGAAGAAGGAAGAAAATCCCAACTTCAAAACCAGGCATATAAGACACTCTACACACTTAAACATCTCCCTAATTCATGCTTAATCAAGCTTCAAAGCAACGGAGCTCCAGAAATCACGAAAATGGCATCGGATGAACAGTGACCGAATGAGAGAATTTGGGAAAAACTCGATTAATACCACTCTAATGTTCAAATTCGTTCTTGGGGTTTGCTAATCGAACCACAAGCTTCGAATTTATGGATTTAGAAGCTTAAAAAAACCCCAGATACTCGAACCCTAAATCGGACCTCTCCCAAAAATCGGTCAAATCGAAGAAAATATAGGATAGAAATGAAGAGAGGAAGCTCACATGATGTTGAATCAGGTGTGGCATGCACGATTCGAGCTCACCTCTGCCGGAAAGCCTCTTCGCCGTCGCCGTCGCCGTCAAAAACAGAGAGAGGAGAGTGAGAACAGAGGAATATCGGGAGAGAGGGAAGAGGAAGACGGAATGAGGAAGGGAAAGAGAGGAATTTTTGTTTTATAAAGGTATTAGGGGAAAATTTCGTTTTAGCACTCACAACCTTTATCCTTCTCATTTTAGTCCTTATTCTTAATCTTTCCATCATTTTCAGTTTGGTCCCTTCTCTGAAAAATAATTTTCTAAGATAAATTCTTATATCATATTAGAGATTTTCTTAGTTCTAAATTTCTTTAAGCCTTAAAATAAATTTTCTTGAAGTTCTCAGATTAAAATTTATCTTCTAATTATTTTTCTTTATTTTCAAAAGAAAATAATCCTTAAAATTATTAAAAATACACCTGGCCTCATAAATTCATTTATAAGGCTGTTAAATTTCTAAATGCCTTCCCAATTAAATTTTCTTAGATTAAAATTTATCTTGTAATTATTATTTTACCTTTATGTGTAAATAAAATAACCCTTAAAATTTATTAAAAATGTCTAAAACATCATAATTTCATTTTTAATGCTTTTTAATATTTTAATAATATTTCCTAAATCTTAATTAATTCCTTATTTTCTCTTTTTTAAAATTTGGGGTGTTACACAGGCAACCACTGTTTGTATGCCAAAGACGGCACTCCACCGAGCGCCGGCGACTAGGGGAGAGTAACGGGCGGGTACGGGTGTCCCGTGCCCCTACCCGTTACCCGCCCGTTAATAATAAATGGGTACGGGTAAGCCCATACCCGTGTAAAAATAAACGAGGCAAAACATAAACGGGCCGAACAATAGGCGGGCTAAACGGGCGGGGGCCCATTTGCCCGTTTAGCCCGCCTATTTTTAAAAAAAAAATCAACTTGCTAGAAGCCTGTCTGATTGCCACTGCCATAAGCTCAAGAGAATAATATGAACAAATTCCAGCACAAAGCAAAGCAATTTACAGAATTGCAGCTCACGAAAGAACTAATCAAAACATCAACAACACTCAAAAACAAGAACCAGTCAAGATAATTATTTGACAGAGTAACAAACTAACAAACATCAACAACACTCAAAACAAAAACCATGCATGATCAGGCAGGTTCAAAACGAACAACAGAAGCGAATGCAGCTGAGCAGCTCTAATCTAGCACCATACCCCAAATAAATCAAAGCACAAAACATAAAAACCCAACCCACAGAGACGACGACATTGGGAAGACGACGATGACTCTGAGCGGAGGCGAAAGAAGAATAGGAAGAAAACGACCCTTATTAGTGAAGATCTGAGAGCCACAGAGACAACGGCCGAGCTGATCCGAGTATGCATATCATGAATCTTCGCATCCGTCAAAAAGGCATGTCGACTGAGGGCGTCGGCGATCTGGGCCTTACAATCGGCGAGGGAGAGGGAGTTGGAGGTGGAAGAGAGGGAGGAGGAGAGGTTGGAGAGGTTGATTTGGGAAATATGGAGGATGGAGGGCGTGAGGCAGAGGTGAGAGGACGATGAAGATGGACTCGGGAGTGACTGATCTGAGGGAGGGGGTTTGAGTCTAAAAGGGGAATTAAAAAGAAAGGGGTATTTTTAATGTTAAAAAATAAAAAGAGGCTGAGGGGGGATTCAATCCCCCATACTTGTAGCCACTTGAACAATGCCTAAACCATTAAGGCAGCCACAACATTAGTTATACTATTTGTAAGTTATATATTTATAATAAAAAATCCATAATTTTTTTAAAAAATATATATACGGGCGAGGAACGGGTTACCCGTGGGTGTACCCGTACCCGTATCCCGTAAACGGGCCGGGGCCCGCCCGTTTTTATTACAGGCCCAAAATGGGCGGGCTTAAACGGGCCAAAAAACCCGAGTTGCGGGCGGGGCCCGAGGGTGGCGGGTCCTTTGCTTACCCCTAACGGCGACTACTCCAACCACAAAGGTCAGTGTCAAAATAAATTAGCTTTTGGATGATACAGGAAGGAGGGCCCGTTCATTTAGTGCCCTGATGCTGATATTTGCTTCAAAAGTAATTTAAGTAATATTACAAAGCCGCCAACTTGAACATTTCAGTGGTTGCATTTCGATCCGATTTTGTTAGTGGTTCAGTTTTCTCGCAATCAATAACAGAGCTTTTCAGTAAAAAATGTTAATGAATCTCAGAATCTGTTATCATGTAAACGGAGTCCATTAAATTGAAATTTTCAAGTTGGCAGCTTTTAGATCATCACAGCAACTAATTAAAGATTACTTGCAAAGTTTGCTGTTCCATTTTTAATCACTTATATATATATATATTGTAGGAAGAAGCATCTTCGGGAGGACAGGTACAGAACATAACTTCCAAAAACTTTGTTGTTTTTTGCTCAATCCATATTGCCTAAGCAAAGGTGCTTCTTAAACTTAATTTTTTAGTTTTAAGGTGGTGACTGTTAACTTCTCAAACAATACACTTTCGCAATAATGTAAGCCAAAACTCATCTGTACACTTTTTTTGAGTTGTAATACAGAGCCTTAAAGGCTGTAGCCCATGAAAATGGTTGAGCAATTTTCATTTTTGTCACAAGCAATTACGTGCCATTTCCTTTGCTTATTTCTCTTATACATAGCCAGGTGTCACAATGCTTGCAACGTGTCATATGAGTATATCATATTGCAGCCACATCAGTTACAAGTAGTAATAGCAATAAGGGTCCCTTATTTTTATTCCAAGTTTTGTGCATAGTCCGTTTTACTTTCTTTTGAATAAGCTCTTATGCTCTGTATACATCATATTCAGGCCTTTATTCTTGCAAATCTTGACATTTTTTTGTTAATAAGTGTCAACACTTGATAGTTAGTGGCTTAGTGCTATGACTTGCTTACACATTTTTTTGTTGGATCTGGTTGCCTTTTGTTCTTTCATGGTTATATTCTTGTGCTGAATAGAGTCACTTATCAGCAAGTTACTATGGAGAATGGGGTGTATAGATTCATATTAGTATGGGTTTATCAAGTTTTGACATATCAGAACCTATTAACTTTGAAGTTCTACTTGGAAATAAGTTGATTGATGGATGCATTCTGTACTGCACATTTAGCAAATGCTTATTTGTTTTGATTATTTTGTGCTATCCTTATTTGT
Organism: Mimosa bimucronata; assembly: GCA_037074515.1. Lineage (NCBI taxonomy): Eukaryota > Viridiplantae > Streptophyta > Magnoliopsida > Fabales > Fabaceae > Mimosa > Mimosa bimucronata. Next base: position 6,007,754 of record CM073437.1, read on the forward strand.
TTTACATGCCAATAATTACATTTCATCTACAAAACTTCCATTTTTCTCTGCTTAGTATGTAATTTATTGATTTTATTTTATTGATTATATTTCACTTGTATATGACATATGGCTTTTTATTGTCCAAACACTTTTTTTAAATCATTAGTTATATATTTCTTGCTAGATATTCTAGATTTAAATCATTATTTATATATTTCTTGCTAAATGTTTATATTGTTGGAATTAAAAAATGTCATCCCAATCGGAACAAATATCTACTACTGCTCCTTCTACTCAGTCTGTTAGATCAAAGGCCGATCCTGCATGGGAGCATTGTGTACAAGTGCCAAATAAAAACCCAAGTGGCAAACCTCGCTTGAAATTCTTGTATTGTGGAAAGGAATTTGGAGGAGGAGGAATACATAGAATGAAACAACATCTTGCTGGGATAAAAGGGGACATCAAAATTTGTAAATCTGTTCCAAGAAATGTTCGCTTCGGGTGCAAGAAAATTTAAAAGAAATTGAAGAGAAAAAGGGCAAGATACAAGATACATTTGAGGAGGATAATCCATATGGTCCTAGTGTCACATCACTTGAGGGGGTGCTTTGAATTTGCAAGAAGTTCCTCCTACACTAACTTAAACTACAGCTCCATCTCAACAGAGATCATCTCAAGCTGTGAAAAGAAAGGCACCTGCAGCTATGGGAAACTTCTTTGCCCCAAGAACAACCTCAGGTGCATAACTAGGAATAAGAAGTGCATTTGCAGGTAAAGAAGTTGTGCATATAGCAGACATGGCAATGGCTAGGTGATTGTATGATTGTTGCATTCCAATTAATGCAGTGAACTCATTTTACTTCCAGCCCATGATAGATACTATTGCAGCTATTGGCCCTGGTTATAAAGGGCCATCTTACCATGCCTTCAGGACAAAATTATTACAAGACATGAAAAAGGAAGTTCAATTGTTAGTTGATGAGTGCAAAAATTTTTGGGCAGAAATTGGTTGCACAATAATGGCAGATGGTTGGCAAGATCAACGAAATAGGCAGTTGATTAATTTTCTGGTTTATTGTCCTAAAGGAATTGTTTTTGTAACATCCTAAAAATTTAATTAAGGATTAGTGGGGGTAAACAGGAATTTATTAATGAGAAATGATGGATTATGAGAATATTTGAAGGATTTTGAGGTATTTTTGAGGATTTTAAAGGCCTAGTTTTTCCCTTATTTGGAAGATAATAATTTTTGGGAAAATTATTTTTAGACTCAAAAGAGGTTATTGTGGGAGTAAATAAATAAAAGATATTATAGGGAAAATTTTGAAAGTAAAAAGAAAATTTTTGGTTCAAAAGAAATATCTTATTTGAGGATTTTAGGACCGAGTAGTGCATTATTTCTTTTTCCTATGCACTTTCTGAAAACATTCCTCAGTTTCTGCCGAGTTTCCCTCCGGTCACTATTCACGTCACTATTCACATATATATTATTATATTATTATTATATTATTATTATTACTATTGAGTTACTATTTATTACTATTGAGTTACTGTGCACCTTTCCGTAAAACACTCCCCGAAAATCTGCCGTGTTTCCCTCCGGTACTATTCACATCACTATTCACATATATATTATTATATTATTATTATATTATTATTATTACTATTGAGTTACTATTCATTACTATTGAGTTACTATGCCTTACTATTGAGTTACTGTGCGTGCATTATATAAACACACGCACACCTTCACAAATCACTCGTCTCTCTCTCTCTCTTTCCTCACGTCTCTCTCTCTCATACTCTCTCTTTCCACCATATATATTCCTATCACTAGACTTATTAGAGTCTGTTAGTATAGGAATAGTAAGCTTTTCGGCCAACTAAGCACATTTTTGGAATCCTGTAAGTCTCCTCTACCTTTCTATGTCATTAGTTTTTCAATTTGTTATACTTGAAAAATTAGACTTTGTCTAAATTGGTAATTTTTGGGAGTCCTAAAATTAATAAATTGAAGCTTAGACCTCGATTATGAGTTTCTCTAAGTAGATTTTTCATTGTGAGAGGATTTTCTTAATTATTGGGAATTTTTGGATTTTTGGATATATTGAAATTAGGACTTGTGATGATCTGAGGTGTCTATAGTTAAATTAATAATTTTTAAATGTTTATTAAGATTTGGAAAATAAATTGTGGATTAAATAATGGATTTTTGAGGTTGAGAAATAATTTAGGGATGTAAGGTTTAATTTTATTTAGGCTTGAATTATTATAATTAGTTATTGGAAAGATAAATAATTTTGGATATATGTAGAGATAAATTTTAGAAATAGAAAGGGAGAATAAATGTTAAATTGGAAATTAAAAATAAGTAAGGGCAAAGAAAGGGTAGTAAATAATTTATTTTCCAACATGTGAAATTGTTGGATAAATAATTAATTGTGGTTGTATATGTATGGTTGTGTAGTGCTTGAATTGCACTAAGTTAGCACGGGGGAGCTGCACTATTGTGAGATTGGTGCCAGCTATCAGGTAACCGCTTTCTGCTTGTTTATGTGTGTGTGTAGTGTTAGTAAGAAATTTGAAATATTATTATTTGAAAATTATGATGTTATATGGAGATGAGATTTTGAATCACAATTGAGATATGATTATCAATTGATGATTGATGAGATATGGAAATGAGATCTTGGAATATTAATATTTTTATAATAAATGTCCTGTGGAGTATTATTTTGAAATGGCATAAATTTGTGATGTGAAATATTTGAAACGGAAATATACATGGTTTTGGAAATTATTTAATATATGTATATCATGAAAATACTGGAAGGCCTGGTGCCTGATTGTGGTGTTGCATATCTATGTGTTGTATGTGAGAAATTATTTGGGTATGTGACACCGGTGAATTGGAAATTGTGCCATCACGTGATGAGGTACCCTGTTGCGCCACAGGGACTAATTGATATATTATGAGAAATAAAGGAGAGAAAGACGAAAGAGGGGAGATCGCCCCTCACGGATTCAGAAAGGACAGAGATCCTTATAATCTGTGGTACTATTCAGGGAGGGTAGAGAGTCCCTCGTGAACTGTACCGTGGTGATCAGGGGCGGGTGGAAGGTCCCGACTGGTCCCACGTGTTTTCCCAACGTTTCTAGTAAGATTCGTTTGGGTTGATTGTAATTATCAATGATATATATACTATTATTGAGGATGAATTGTGATGGGTTATTCCACAATTATAAACGATGAAAAGAGATTTTTGGGAATAAGATGTGCATTATATGTGAATACCTGAGCATGCTTCTGAATTGATATATACGTATGTATTCCACTGGACACCTTGCTAGCACACACCACACGTAGATGAGTAGTCAGTGGTTGCGTTTTGGGGCTACCCCCCGTTGATCTCACTTTTGCAGGTCCTAGGAGTGAAGTAGGAGGTCAAGGGAAGGATCCGGGAACTTCTCACTGATATTGTGAGATATTCTGGACCAGAAGGAAAGGAGGTATTGCCACATTTAGGATCATATTTTGTATAATGCTTCCGCTGAACCTTGCTATTATTTTGGGGAAAAATTATTGAATAATACCTATTATGGTATGGTATTTTGTGGATGATCTGTGGAGATTAATCATGGATAATGAAATTTTCTCTGATTGTACTGGGGAGAAAATTATATTGTGATGACGGAGTTTGGAATTGAGGTTTGAAATAAATATATAGGGATATTATGAAAATTCTTTTTCTAACTATGTTAGTTGTTTTACTTAGCTAATTCCTTTTCCTAACATAGTTAGCTATATAAACGTTTTAATGTTTAATTGTGAATCGTTAATAGTGGGATTTTGGAGGTAATGTTACAGTTGGTATCAGTTTTATGGTTTAAAGACCTGGAAGGTGCTGTGCATGTGATTGTTTATGTTTCCTTCATGCATTGCACGTGCATTAGTGGTATTGTGGCAATACATTCCCCGATCCTTTCCCTTTCAATTTTATATTGTATGACCGGTTCTAATGGGTGTAACTTCCATCCGTAGGTGGGTGGGAGAGTATACCTCGTACTATTAAGGGTTCGTTGATTACATAGTTATTGTTATATTGTTATGTGGTATGTCTTCCGTCCCGTGGTGGGGAGGATAGTAAGGTTGACAATGATCGATTGAAAAGGTAGAATCAGCGTGAGTTGGGAAACAGAAATTGTGATGTTCTATGATTAGAACTGGTGGACTAATATTTTAAGGATATGAAAGGTAAATATATGACTTTTGCAACTGTCGGAAAGCTGAAAATATGATTCAAATTTTAAATGGTGTGGAGTATAATGTTTTGAAGGTTGTTGTTTTGATTTCTGAATCATTCATATTATTTAACCGATTTAAAAATATGTCTTGAGGATACTAAGGAATGACTGATTAATACAAGATAAGTCGTTGTTGCTTATATTTATATAGGTTCAAAGAGTTATGAGTGGTTAGGTTCCTGGGAGATTGTTTTGAAGCCTGGTATTAAAGGTGGAATAAATATGTTAAGATGTTCAATCATGGGTAAGTTTTGGTTGGAATGGACATCATAATGAAGAGGGTGATCAATAAAATTGTTTAAAGGATTTAAAGGGTTAGACGATGTTGAACTAAAAGGAGATCATGACAGATGAAGGTATGACTATAATAGGATTTTAAGTTATGTTGGAAGGTTAACAAGATGATTATTAATGGATGCTCAAGATTATTAAACAGAAAAAAAAAAAAACAAATTGCTACTACGAGGTTTATGGTATGCCTAGGGTTATTCCTCTTGGTATAGCTATAGTTAAAGTCTAATGCTGAGATAAGATGAGAATTAGTGGGTAATCGAATGATTAATTTCGCTGTCTTGTATAAATGCTAGTTGGTATAGAAATAAATGGTAAATAAGCTGGGTGAAAGGAGTTCTGTTTAGAATTGGAAAAGATGCCCAAGCTAAGTGCATGAAAAATGTTCAGGATTGTTCATGTAATGTTATGAAATTGGGTACTATGAAAAGAATTGAGGACTTTCTGGAAAATAGTCAGTTTTGGTCTAGCAAGATAAGGAATAATAGTGGTAAAATATATGCGATTTCTCGTGGAAAAAAAAATTGGAATGGAATAATATGGTTTGACTATGTACGTGCCTTAGGTATGAGAATTTGGTTAAGTTGTGAATATTTGAAGCTACAGTCTATTGGGGCTTCGAAGTCTTGAGGACCTTCTGAAATTTAACGATTGCCTTAATCCCATAAGTGCTTAGAAAGGTTTCTGCTCAATTTGATTATGGATGTCGACTTAAAAAGGGATTTTAATAGATTCAAGGTCGTGAATATTGAGATTAATATGGATTTTGAGAATTGAGAGAAATTTGAGGTTTCCTTTAGGCATATTGATAAATATATATATGTTATTGGTCAAACCACTGGGAAGTGAGACAGATGAAGTTAAAGTCTCGTATGGAGTTTGAGATTTGAAGGAAATGTTGAGGTTTCTTGTCCATTAGAAATGTTGGTTCTAACAAGAAGATTCTACTAATTTAAATTGTTGAGGATTAATATGGGTGAAATTGTAGAATTAAGGCATGATCATTGAGGCTAAATCGATTGAGTTGGATTGACTTGAGGTATAGTCACGATTTTGAATATGTGAAATTCTTTAATGGATATGAATTAATGGATGGTGAATAGAGAATTTACTTAAATTTGAAATGAGAAAATGGTGTTATAGGATTGAAGTTTAAGTGAGGTGATTATTTGGGACTAGATGGTAGTTTTAATGATTTGGATGATTTATATTGATCTCAAGTTGAGGATGATTGGATAGAACTTCCTATGTAGGCTTGTTATTGGAAGCAGTGCATAGGTTAAAGACCTATCTATTAATCTAGTTATACATATCTAGTAATCTAGTTAGGTAGAGAGTGATCCGATGGATTGTTATCACTCTAAATAGGGAGTGACCCCACAGCCCGATAAACAATTAAGTATGTAAATTTTGTATATAGATAGGTTATGAAGCGACCGCAATCGGGATAGAGAGTGATCTAAATGGTCGATTGGCTAAATTTAGTGAATGTAAAATAAGGATGTTTTGCCTTACCTTTAAATTTAAAAGGTTGTGATTATGGTTAAGTGAGGTTAATGTGAAGTTAATTAATTCCGATTTGAAGGTTTGTGATTGAGTTGAAATTTATCTTGGAGGTGGTTAGCTAAAGTGTTAGTGAATCAAAATAAGGAATTTGTTTTTTTAGTGGATTCTTATTAGTAGCTAAGAAGTTACAAAATAAGAGAATATGACCGATGAGCATTAGGATTTGGGCAGTGAGATTTGGTAGTTTAAACCCGACATGGTATGGTGCTTTTGAACGTGTGATAGTCGTGTTAATTAATATATTAAAGGTCCAAAGAGTGATAAGAATGATTAAGGCGTTATGGATTTCAGGATTGGATTAAGAAAGCTGAAGTATGGACTTATATCTGGGAGATAAGTATAGGTTAAAGGTTTAGAATTTTCAAAAGAAATGGATTTGTTATTGGAATTGAGGTGTCAGATTCTAGTAAATTGTTCTAAGAATATTGAGATTGCTTGGTGATATGTAGTTATAGGTGGTATTAGGTCTTGAAAATAGCTGAAAGTATGACTTTCATTCACTGAAATCAAGGAGGTAAGATGTCAATGATTGACAAAATATGATATTTTAACGATTCTAAGAGCAATATTTGAGTATTATTTCTAGTAGTGGGTTGCCTTTGAATTAATATAGGTGTCGAATGGCAGCACAAAGATGTAATAATGACCAAAAAGGGGCAAATACTTCGATAAATGGTGGTGATTTTCATAGTGATGATAGACTCTTATATTGGTGTTTGAGCAGTATAATAGTATAATTATTGAGGATAATCCATTTGTGGGCAAATAAGACCTTAGGAAAACTAGTGGGTAGCTTAGAGATTTTGAAAAAGCCATAGAAATGAGGTTTCGTGGAGTATCAAATAATTAAAGTCTTTAAATAAATGGAGTATTAGTTAGTATTGATTTATTTCTAAGTACTGGTAAATATTTCAAATGTGTTCGAGTAGGAAATATAGCATAGATTATTGTCTTGAAGTCCAATTAATTTTGAAATTAAAGTATAATTCTTTCAAGTAGGGAGGTGAACCAAGCTGAGGATTATGAAGTTGGTGATTGTTTGCATTGGGTTAAAGGAACCTAGGGGAGGTATAATGGATGTTGGAGAAGGATATTAAGATGACAAGCCGAATGGTTGTTTGGGAACCTGATGTTAATGGTTATGTAGAAATTACACGTGTGAAGATTGTTCGGTTGATGGTTTCATTTCGAGTTCTAATAGTAAGATAAGTAGAGCATATTTTGTATTAAGGGTTGTTTTCTGTGGAATTAAATTTTCAAGATCTTGAGGTCTCAATTGTTAAATAAAGAATGACGGTTATACAGTGTATGCTGAATTGATAGACTATCTAAATAAAGGTAAGGAAGTGGAAATAAGTGAAAGTTTCGGTGGTTTTAAAAAGTTAGAGTTGGGTTGATGATAATTGGTAAGAAGTTAAGTAAAAATTTGTGAAACTTGGTTACTTTACGGCACAATTACCTTACCAATTCCCTAGGTAGTGTTGATTGTGATTGATTATGTGTTGTATTTGTTGTTCTGTGTTTTAGGAAAGTGAATTTTGGGGACAAAATTCCTAAAAGGTGGGGAGAATTGTAACATCCTAAAAATTTAATTAAGGATTAGTGGGGGTAAACAGGAATTTATTAATGAGAAATGATGGATTATGAGAATATTTGAAGGATTTTGAGGTATTTTTGAGGATTTTAAAGGCCTAGTTTTTCCCTTATTTGGAAGATAATAATTTTTGGGAAAATTATTTTTAGACTCAAAAGAGGTTATTGTGGGAGTAAATAAATAAAAGATATTATAGGGAAAATTTTGAAAGTAAAAAGAAAATTTTTGGTTCAAAAGAAATATCTTATTTGAGGATTTTAGGACCGAGTAGTGCATTATTTCTTTTTCCTATGCACTTTCTGAAAACATTCCTCAGTTTCTGCCGAGTTTCCCTCCGGTCACTATTCACGTCACTATTCACATATATATTATTATATTATTATTATATTATTATTATTACTATTGAGTTACTATTTATTACTATTGAGTTACTGTGCACCTTTCCGTAAAACACTCCCCGAAAATCTGCCGTGTTTCCCTCCGGTACTATTCACATCACTATTCACATATATATTATTATATTATTATTATATTATTATTATTACTATTGAGTTACTATTCATTACTATTGAGTTACTATGCCTTACTATTGAGTTACTGTGCGTGCATTATATAAACACACGCACACCTTCACAAATCACTCGTCTCTCTCTCTCTCTTTCCTCACGTCTCTCTCTCTCATACTCTCTCTTTCCACCATATATATTCCTATCACTAGACTTATTAGAGTCTGTTAGTATAGGAATAGTAAGCTTTTCGGCCAACTAAGCACATTTTTGGAATCCTGTAAGTCTCCTCTACCTTTCTATGTCATTAGTTTTTCAATTTGTTATACTTGAAAAATTAGACTTTGTCTAAATTGGTAATTTTTGGGAGTCCTAAAATTAATAAATTGAAGCTTAGACCTCGATTATGAGTTTCTCTAAGTAGATTTTTCATTGTGAGAGGATTTTCTTAATTATTGGGAATTTTTGGATTTTTGGATATATTGAAATTAGGACTTGTGATGATCTGAGGTGTCTATAGTTAAATTAATAATTTTTAAATGTTTATTAAGATTTGGAAAATAAATTGTGGATTAAATAATGGATTTTTGAGGTTGAGAAATAATTTAGGGATGTAAGGTTTAATTTTATTTAGGCTTGAATTATTATAATTAGTTATTGGAAAGATAAATAATTTTGGATATATGTAGAGATAAATTTTAGAAATAGAAAGGGAGAATAAATGTTAAATTGGAAATTAAAAATAAGTAAGGGCAAAGAAAGGGTAGTAAATAATTTATTTTCCAACATGTGAAATTGTTGGATAAATAATTAATTGTGGTTGTATATGTATGGTTGTGTAGTGCTTGAATTGCACTAAGTTAGCACGGGGGAGCTGCACTATTGTGAGATTGGTGCCAGCTATCAGGTAACCGCTTTCTGCTTGTTTATGTGTGTGTGTAGTGTTAGTAAGAAATTTGAAATATTATTATTTGAAAATTATGATGTTATATGGAGATGAGATTTTGAATCACAATTGAGATATGATTATCAATTGATGATTGATGAGATATGGAAATGAGATCTTGGAATATTAATATTTTTATAATAAATGTCCTGTGGAGTATTATTTTGAAATGGCATAAATTTGTGATGTGAAATATTTGAAACGGAAATATACATGGTTTTGGAAATTATTTAATATATGTATATCATGAAAATACTGGAAGGCCTGGTGCCTGATTGTGGTGTTGCATATCTATGTGTTGTATGTGAGAAATTATTTGGGTATGTGACACCGGTGAATTGGAAATTGTGCCATCACGTGATGAGGTACCCTGTTGCGCCACAGGGACTAATTGATATATTATGAGAAATAAAGGAGAGAAAGACGAAAGAGGGGAGATCGCCCCTCACGGATTCAGAAAGGACAGAGATCCTTATAATCTGTGGTACTATTCAGGGAGGGTAGAGAGTCCCTCGTGAACTGTACCGTGGTGATCAGGGGCGGGTGGAAGGTCCCGACTGGTCCCACGTGTTTTCCCAACGTTTCTAGTAAGATTCGTTTGGGTTGATTGTAATTATCAATGATATATATACTATTATTGAGGATGAATTGTGATGGGTTATTCCACAATTATAAACGATGAAAAGAGATTTTTGGGAATAAGATGTGCATTATATGTGAATACCTGAGCATGCTTCTGAATTGATATATACGTATGTATTCCACTGGACACCTTGCTAGCACACACCACACGTAGATGAGTAGTCAGTGGTTGCGTTTTGGGGCTACCCCCCGTTGATCTCACTTTTGCAGGTCCTAGGAGTGAAGTAGGAGGTCAAGGGAAGGATCCGGGAACTTCTCACTGATATTGTGAGATATTCTGGACCAGAAGGAAAGGAGGTATTGCCACATTTAGGATCATATTTTGTATAATGCTTCCGCTGAACCTTGCTATTATTTTGGGGAAAAATTATTGAATAATACCTATTATGGTATGGTATTTTGTGGATGATCTGTGGAGATTAATCATGGATAATGAAATTTTCTCTGATTGTACTGGGGAGAAAATTATATTGTGATGACGGAGTTTGGAATTGAGGTTTGAAATAAATATATAGGGATATTATGAAAATTCTTTTTCTAACTATGTTAGTTGTTTTACTGAGCTAATTCCTTTTCCTAACATAGTTAGCTATATAAACGTTTTAATGTTTAATTGTGAATCGTTAATAGTGGGATTTTGGAGGTAATGTTACAGTTTTCATAAAATCCATTGATGCCTCGAACATTGTTAAGGATGCTCAAACTCTATGCAACTTATTCATGGAAATGGTTGTATTTGCTGGGGCAGATAATGTTGTCCACTTGGTTACTGACATTGCAACTAACTATAAAGCTGCCGGTAAATTATTAACCGAAAAGTATCCATCTATTTTTTTGTCTCGTTGTGCTGCACATTGCTTAAATTTTATTTTGGCAGAAATTGGTAGAAGGCCTATTGTCATTATTTTATATACACGTGCATCCTCAATTTCAAAATTCATCTACAATCATGCATTTTTGTTGGTTTAGCTGAGAAAGAGAGATGGATGGACTGAAATCATCTGACCAGGGGCAACACACTTTGCTACTACTTTTATAACTTTAAAAGGCATTCTTGACCATAAGCATGATTTACAGGCTTTGGTAACCAGCAAGACTTTTGTTGATTCTAGGTTTGTAAGAGATCATAAGGGGAAAGATGAAATTACGATTGTATTGGATAAAATTTTTTGGAGAGATTGCAAGATCATTGTTGAAATTGTCAAACCACTTATAAAACTTTTGAGAATTGTCGATTCTGATGATAGGCCTTCACTTGGGTATATATATGAGGGGATTCATAGAGCGACAGAAGCTATCAAAAGTACTTTCATGCACAACAAAGATTTCTACGAGCCTTACACAGATATTATTAAGAGGAGGTGGGAAAAACAACTTCGCCAAGACATTCATGCAACAACTTATTTCTTGAATCCTGCCTTTTTTTTATGATCAGGAAAGCTTCTATCAAAATCCAGAGGTTATGCAAGGATATTTGTCAGTTATAAATAGGAAAATAACTTCTAATAAGACTAAGTTCTTACAAGAAGGTGCACTTTACCGAGAGAGAAGTAGTAGCTTCACTAATCCTCTAGCTCTTGAATCTGCAAAATCAATGCGACCAGGTAAATTTTCATACTTAATTCTTATGATATAAACCTATGACTTTATTTGTTTATCATTTAATGGTGTTCAAATTAATATGACAAATGAGTGGTGGCAATATTTTGGAGGTAGTTGTCCAAATGTTAAAAAGTTGGCTATACAATCTTCTTCATTTGGTTGCGAAAGGAATTGGAGTGTATTTGAAAGAATACACTCTAAGAGAAGAAATAGGTTGGAACATAAAAGATTGAATGATCTTGTCTTTGTTTATTACAATTTTCGTTTGAAGAACATGTATACTTTTCTAATTTTACACTCAGTTTTCTAATTTTACACCATATAGTTTATACTTTACATCGAATCAAAAATTAATCAAACAACTACCAATAGTAATACTAATATTTTATTTATTGTCATGTATTTTTTTAGAGTTGTTAACAAGAGAAAAACCTTTGATTCTATTGATTATGAAAGTATTGATAAGATTGAATATCGGATAACGGAAGAAGTTGACTCTACCCCACTTGCAACACTTTGTGCTGAAGAGATAGAAGAAGACATCATTTATGATGATACCACGCTGCCTATACCAAAAGCTTCTATCAATGAAGAACGTTGGATATTTTCAATTTCATATGTTGTTTTTTTTAACTCATTATATGCTACTACTTTTAATAATTTGGTTTGTTACACATTTGTTTTATATAGATGTTTATGCAGAACAAGGCAATGAGGTTCATCTTCAAGCTAAGGATGGAATTGGAAGTTCTAATATTGGAGTTGAAGGTCTTGATTTAAGATCATTTTCTCAAGAAGATGTTGACATCTTTGGTGCAAATGCTTTTCAAGAAACTCATGCTTGGCTCAATCAAGATCCACCAATGTTTGAGAAGTCATGAAATCATTCTTATTAGTGTATTTTGTTAAGTTGTTACAGTTAGTGTCATGTAGTCAAGTTGACTATTTACTTATCAATTATCATGCAACCTTTGATGATATTTTGTATTTTGTGACCTTTGTTAAATTTCAAGCAAATTATATTAACTATATTTGTATATATAATTTTTTTATTAAATTATTACGTCACCGGCTCGACCGAATCAACCGTTTGAATCATGACACTCTCGTCTTTCCGGCTCGACTTTCGGTCCAGCTTTTAAAACCATGGGCACGGCATACGTATTAACTAAGCCAAAGCTCTCAGATTGATTTACAATATGCACTAACATCCATGCAGCGACGCAATATGATGTATGAACTTACCAGTAAGGTTATGCAATCTCATGGCACCACACAAACACGACGACAAAGGTGTACTTACCAATCCAAACCTATCACGCTTCGTCGACGTACTAGTGCATTAGCAGACACACCTAATGCTGATGACTCAACCTTAAGTCTAGTTGTGGATCCACGAAATGGACCATGAAGGAACAACACACACACCAATCCAAACACACATGTTTGGTCACACATTACAAGCATGCCACAGGCTATACCATGAAGGTGCTAGATACTCCCCGACATCAAAGCAACCATGTTTGGTCTAACAACTCTCACATGAACAGATTCATACAACCATAAAGATCAAAAGCTCTTACGCTTAATTAGGCATGACAATAACACGCACTAGCTAACTTGAAATTACTAGTTGATAAGGTTGTACGACGATAGCCTACCCAACACAAGAACAATATACCTGCAAAAAGGTATAGATGTTCAACGACTCAATACATGAGGTGCCAGGAATACACAACGACTGACCAAAACTCGCAAGTTTGGTCATACACAAATATGGTCTTAACAGATGTTAGTCACTCAAGCCACAAAACACTTAAACTACTCACCATGCATAAGTTCTGGGTCGTCAAGCGAGCTTATCAGAACTAGAAACATAACACCGAAATTCATGAACCCTTACATAAGAGGCCAAAAAGAGGCAAACTTTTATGTGTAAGGCGTACAAGTCGTCCACTACCTCCCATCATCAGCTCCTACGATGGAAATATCATCTTCTCGCCTATAGTCACACATGCACTTATATTGACGGTTTGGTTGAGTTCCCCTTAATGTGACATACCTTCCTTAAACTCCTTTACCGACTGGGTCCAAGCCCAAAACACTGCCTCAAAGGCAATATGACAAAGGTGCGATCTAAGTCTGACACTTTTGTTACGGAAGTTTCACAACCTGTACTTTGCCTCAACCAGCTTTTTGAGGTTATCTTTAACTCGACTCCATACTTAGCCAAAAAGTCTAACATACGCATCACAACTCATTGTACGTCTTGGATTGCCTTGTCCTTCCTAGGCACTTGCGGGACCAACTCCAGGACCCTTTTTTTCGGAAAAGAAACTGTTGGATTAGTGGAATGATTCGACGGTCTTGGTTCGAAGTACATACTCTCCAAGCCAATCAGCTATTGGACATGGAGAGTGTGGGGCTTAATGTGGGGACAAAAATATGTTCCTTTGGCCTACTTACAAAATGACTCGTAAAGGTAAGACCAAGATGGCTACCATAGTGGCAAAAAGTATAACTTTTGGGCCCACATATAAGTTTACTCATGGGAAGGCCCACTAAGGCTAATCCATTACCTACATCCCATACCACGTCATTCCAGTCATCTAGCTAGCCAAGCCTACTAACCAACTGTTCCATAATAATAGGGACCACGCCCTCCACCTTTCTCTACAAATGTGGAACCACGTTCCAGATCCAGGATAAGTGAAGCTGACCCACTAAAGCATGATATTTTAGCCTTACTCAGTCAAACCTCATAAAAACAGCCACTCATATTGTAAAATCGTAGTAGTTGTAAATTCGGCTTCATATTGTAAAATCATAGTAGTTGTAAATGTAACACTAACTCCCTAATCACACTATTAACCACTGACAATTAAACATTAAAACGTTTATAGTACTAACTATGTTAGGAAAAAGAATTAAAATTACCAAAAATTCGCTAACATAGTTAGAAAAAGAGCTTTCCATAATATTTATATATAATTCAAATTTCCACTCCAAATCTCTGTCATCATAATATAAATTTTCTTCCAGTACAATAACAGAGAATTATATTATCCATAATTAATCTCCACACATCATCCTTAAAATACCATACCATAATGGTAATTATACAATAATTCTTCCCAAAATAATAATAAGTTTTCAGCGGAAGCATCATACAAAATATGATCCTAAATGTGGCAATACCTCCTGTCCTTCTGGTCCAGAGTATCTCACGATATCAGTGAGAAGTTCCCGGATCCTTCCCTTGACCTCCTACTTCGCTCCTAGGACCTGCAAAAGTGAGATCAACGGGGGTAGCCCCAAAACGCAACCACTGACTACTTATCTACGTGTGGTGTGTGCTAGCAAGGTGTCCAGTGGAATACATATATGTATATATATTAGTTCAACCAGCATGCTCAGGTATTCACATATAATGCATATCTTGGTCCCAAATATCTTTTCTCATCGTTTATAATTATAAAATAATCCATCACAACTCATCCTCAATAATAGTATATATCATTGATAATTACAGACAACCCAAACAAATCTTACTAGAAATGTTGGGAAAACATGTGGGACCAGTCGGGACCTTCCACCCACCCCTGATCACCACGGTACAGTTCACGAGGGACTCTCTACCCTCCCTGAATAGTACCACAGATTAGAAGGATCTCTGTCCTTTCTGAATCCGTAAGGGGCGATATCCCCTCTTTCGTCTTTCTCTCATTTATTTCTCATAATATATCAATTAGTCCCTGTGGCGCAACAGGGTACCTCATCACGTGATGGCACAATTTCCAATTCACCGGTGTCACATACCCAAATAATTTCTCACATACAACACATAGATATGCAACACCACAATCAGGCACCAGGCCTTCCAATATTTTCATGATATACATATATTAAATAATTTCCAAAACCACATATATCTCAGTTTCAAATATTTCACATCACAAATTTATGCCATTTCAAAATAATACTCCACGGGACATTTATTATAAAAATATTAATATTACAAGACCTCGTTTCCATATCTCATCAATCATCAATTTGTGATTCAAAATCTCATCTCCATATAACATCATAATTTTCAAATAATAATATTTCAAATTACTTACTAACACCACACACACACATAAACAAGCAGAAAGCGGTTACCTGATAGCTGGCACCAATCTCACAATAGTGCAGCTCCCCCGTGCTAACTCAGTGCAATTCAAGCACTACACAATCATACATACTACCACAATTAATTATTTATCCAACAATTTCATATGTTGGAAATTAAATTACTAACTACCCTTTCTTTGCCCTTACTTATTCTAAATTTCTATTTAACATTTATTCTCCCTTTTTTATCTCTAAAATTTATCTCTACTCCATTTATACATATATCCAAAATTATTAATCTTTCCAATAACTATTTATAAAATTCCTTAATATCCCATAATCCCTCAATAATTCTTTAAATGCAAACCCCAATCAAATCAATTAATTAAATCCCCTCATATAACCTTAATAAATATCTAAAAATCATCAATTTACCCATAAGCACCTCGAGTAATTTAAAAGCTCCAATTTCTAAAACGTCCATAAATCCAAAAATTCCTAATAATTAGGAAAACTTCCAACATTGAAAAATCTACTCAGAAAAACTCATAATCGAGGCCTAAGCTTCAATTTATTAATTTTAGGACTCCCAAAAATATCAACTTAGACAAGGTCTAATTTTTCAAGTATAACAAATTGAAAAACTAATGACATAGAAATGTAGATGAGACTTACGGGAATCCAAAAATGTGCTTAGTTGGCCGAAAAGCTTAATATTCCTATATCAACGAGCTCTGATAAGTCCAATGATAGGAATATATATATGGTGGAAAGAGAGAACAAGAGAGAGAGACGTGAGAGAGAGAGAGAGAAAATGAAGAAATGAGGAAGGAAGGAAGCAGGAAGGAACGGTGGGTGTATATATATATATAATAGTAATATAATATAATATAATATAATAATATAATAATAATATATTATATTAATAATATAATATAATATATATAAATAGTAGTTGAGTGTGATTGATTGAAACAATAATCATTGAAATAGTAAAAAGAGAATACGGGAGAGAGTCAGCAGAGAGGAGTGTCGGCAGGAACAGGAAATATACTACTAGACCATAAAATTCTCAAATAAGATATTTCTTTTGAACCAAAAATTTTCTTTTCACTCTCAAAATTTTCCCATAATATCTTTTATTGATTTCCTCCCATATTAATCTCTTTTGAGCCTAAAAATAATCTCTCCCAAAATTATTATTGTCCAAATAAGGGAGAAACTAGGCCTTTAAAATCCTCAAAGATACCTCAAAATCTTTCAAATATCCTCATAATCCATCATTTCTCCTTAATCAATTCCTATTTACCCCCATAAATCCTTAATTAATTTTTAGGACGTTACAGTAAAGTCTTTGTGGTGGTGTGGCATTTCACTCCTCATTGGCAGATGTAACGTCTGCTATAAAAACGACTTGAGATTTCATGCTCTTCAATGGTGTTGTTCTCTTGGTACAAAGTCACCTAGTTCCATTCTAGACTTCAACATCTTTTTATGGCACAAGCTATGGGTTTGGCTACTGACTACTGCAATATTGCTTCCTAGGATTGGTCGAATTCTGGGCAGTGTAGTTCGTGTTTTTATGTCTTTTTTTGTTTTTATTCCAATGTACTAATTTCCAGCATGGATCTCCTTATCGTTTGAATAAGGAGTCTTATTATTACTTATTTTACTAATAAACCGATTTGCCTTTTATAAAAAAAAATTGTAAATTTGATTGGACTCACAAGTTTAAACACCGAGTTTACCGTTTTTATACTTCTACCTTGAAAATTATGAACCTTAATATATTCAATATCAACTATTCATATTTAAAATATGTTTAAATTAAATCATTGTTATTTTTTGTATATCTTATTTAATTTCATACTTTAAATACACATTCATCAATAAAAGCAAACTCTTACAATTTTAGGTTCCAAATTTTCATTCTTATTGTGAATCTATTCAAATTTATGAGTTTGAAAACCTTATATACAATAAAATGATTAGTTTGCGAATATAATTAACTACTCCATCTGTTTCTAAATATATGATCGATCTAGGGAGGTAAGATCATTCATTCATATAAGACATATTTATATTTTTTCTCAATTTTTTCATAAATTATCCCTACTAATGTTGGTTAACTGACTTAACCAATATATTTAATCTAATCAATTTAAATAAATAGATCATATATATATATATATAGTTATCAACAGATTATGTAACTACCGATAATTGGTTGACTTGACCGGCAGATGGAGATGGGGTTGGACGCTGTAAAACTGAAAAGCTACAGAATATTCTGTTCAACGAAGATTCTCCATCAATTTCAAAAAAAGAAGAAGAAGAAGAAGAGTCTCCATCTTTCAGAGTCGCTTGAATTGGAACCCATGGTATTTTATTCTTCGTTCAAACACATGCACCCCTGTTTCTTAAAAAAGATGTTTTTCCATCTTAGTGAAAAAAGGGGCGCACCGCTGATTATTTTTGGTTCAATTATTCTTACATATACTACTACTACTAAATACGTAATTCATTTTAAGCCAGAGACATGGGATGGGCATCATAACGACACTAATGAGACCCTTTCAAGTTATTTCTAGAATGAACGTCATAGGTCCTAATAAAATTATCTGATAGAAATAGGTTATTGAGAGAATGCGCGCAAAAAAAATTTAAAAAATCTGAATTGTAAACAAAAATTGAATTTAGGATTAATGCAGTATGCAGTCACATAAATTATACTACATCCGGTTCTAATTATAAGAGCCAGTTGACTTTTTTGGAGAGATTAATGAAGCAAATTATACCCTTAAATCTTAATATATGCGAAATGTAATTAGATTATATGATAGTTTATAAGTAAAATAACTTAGCTTTGAGGAAAAAGACAAATATAAATAATTCATAGTGGTGTATTTTGTATCCTAAATTTTTTCAAAAAAGTCAACTGGCTCTTATAATTAGGACCGGATGGAGTACTATAAATTTAAGGGACAATTGCATTTAAATCCTAGAGAAGATGATTAACATTGAACAAATGCCAATTACTTGTTAATGACACTTTTTTACTTGTTAACTGTAAGATCCTATAAGAATATATATTTAAATATTGGATTAATAAGTATTAACAGCTTTATTGTAAATTTTATTTGATATTTTCTTATTATTATCTTATAAATTAATTAATATATATACTTGTATATTTATACACACAAAGATAAGAGATAAATTATGTATTGATGAGGTAACAGATGACATCATTAGTAACTTTGTAGAGAAGTTGAAATGGATAAAGTTTGGATGACTTGGGGATCAAGACAGAATGGATAAGGATTAGAAGAAGATAACATCCCATTTAATATAAGGGATAAGGGATGAATGATATTAGAAGACTAACTTAGAGAACAAGTTGGGAAATGATAGGATTAGTATTTAAAAACAAATGATAAGTTTGGGTGGTTTGACTTGGAGAAAAAGAAATAAAAAGGATGAGAGCTTAATAAATGCATAAAGAATTAGAATGAGAGATAAGAAGTGAACAAGATCAATACCTCTCTCTATATATATATATGTTCTTCTATTTTGATTCAAAGCAAGAAAGAAAACAAAAGTCCGCAACATGTAAAAGTCTTCTTACTGAGTGATACTGCCCTGACTGATTCCTTATTTCTAGTTATTCTTTCTTCTTGTTCATTTGATTCTATTATTTCTAAACTGGTTTTGAATGTAAGATATTATTCTTACTGGTTTGATTAAAGTAAGTGAGAAATGCTAGATATTATTGATGTGTGCTGAATTCTGCTGTGTGTTGAATTCTTTAAACACCCAAGAAATTCTATGTGAATTTCTGTTGATTGTGGATCCACTCTAAGGGACGCCTTAGCTTGTCTGTGTGACGATGTCTGTGTGACATGGGTGCTCAGAAAAGATGTATCTGTGCAAATTCTCATATAATTTCATACATATGAATTTTCTTAATACATCTACACATATTTTCTCAAATCTTTTAGTGCAGGGATTGAAAATGTTTTCTGCTTAAATAGCAGCTGTGCATTATTAGTTAAAACTTATTTATTTAGTATCACTCATATTTTGTCGTAATGTACCAGATGAAAGATAGAGACAAGGAGATGGTTCAGACCGGATAGCTTAAACTTCTCACAAGGATTATATTTTTATGAAGATTAATCAAGCGTAGTAGACAAGGAGTCTTATTAGTTGCTTTTAGTTTATTTTTAGGGAATGATAATTATAGCATTATCTTTTTGAAACTTTATGTCCACGGTGAAATATGATTAACCTTTTGTACTAAATTATGATAATAAATATCAATAGAATATTTTATTAGTCATATGTCTTCTTTGAAATATAATAATATTTATAAAGAGAAAATAAATTGAGGTTTTACATTAACAATTACATGTTGAGTTGTTATTGACAAGTTACGAGACTTGTGTAATAATAATTCTTTTATTTGATATATGAAATAAATCATTCCTAAATTTAACGTTGTAATAAACTTATTGATTTTATAATAAATTATGTTCATAATTTTGGATTGAAAACACACAAGACTGAGATAAAAATTAACAAAGCACTTTTAAGCGAAAACTAAACCAATGTTCTCAACACCTTGAATTTGAACCACCGGTCAATCCGTGGTGGCCGAGGTTTTTGTGTTTATTGATGATACCTTTTTAAACCAGTTTAGTGAAATATATTTATTTAACTATAAACTCATGTCCTATCGTGGCGGCTTAAGATTTGAGTATTAATTTTGTTTCCCAACTACTCTATTTCATTTTAAAAGTCAAATAATCAGAATACATCCATTATCTCTTGTCGGATACACTGGACGCTGCTTGGGCCAGGGATCCGTCCATTCATGACTCACGACAATAACAAAATTAAAAATATTTGGTACATAACCTGACGAATATTGACACCATTTATTTAATATAAATAACATTGTTCATGCCCCCGTCAAAAAAAATAAAAATAAAAATTAGTCATTATCTCAAAGAAATAAACTATAGAATCTCAAATGATATACTCCGTATTGAATGGTGGGCTCCATCTAAGACATAAGACCCCCTTGTCAGTTGTCACATATTTTTTAACAGGCATTTAAACACTCAAATTTTGGCCACATGATACAACATACTCTATTACGAAGGATCCTATTTATAATTTACCCATTCTTCAACATGCATTGAAAAAATTCGTAACAGGGGGGATTTTGCACCCAAGAATGACTTTTTCAAAATAAATTCTGTGAGTTACAGGAGGACATGTTTGCAGTTAACTCTCTTGGTTTATAGTATTAACTATATGTAGATTTCTTGAAAAGTTAATATTTGAAATGTAATGACAAGAATGAGTTGAAAATACGGGAAAAGTGTTGGCAAAAAAAAAAAAAAAGAAAATACGGGAAAAGATTTTTAAGGATGGGAGAGAGTTTGGTGAGAGGGCCCTGAGATTGGGATTGAGATCAGCTGAAATCAGCATAACGTATGTACAATGTACCCTCTCTATCAAATGTGAATTCATTTTATATCTGTTTCTAAGATAACGCAATAGTTTTTGATTGTGAAGTCTATAAGTTGTCTCTTCCTCGTTGCCGCCCTCAAGAAAGTTGGACTTGCTTAGATTTCTTTCATTGTTATTATTCCTACTATTGTCTCGTCTTATTAGTATCTTAATTGGAGATGATTATGAAAATTATATAGACTATTTAATTATAATATATTATTTAAAATTTATAAAAAACTTATGTTTATAATTAAATTATCTAGTGTTGGCAAAAATAAATTATCTACCAATTTATAAGTCAAATAAATCAATTTAAAAAAAATAATCTTATATTTAAGATTAAAAAAAGCTGATTTTATATTATTATTTATATTATATCTCAAATCTCAAATAATTAAGATCGGAGGTGGTAGCCAACTCTCGTTTTTCCTTGTGACGAACTGAGCAGTGACCTTTTCAATTATAATATTCACAGTCGTCAAGGATACTATTGTTATATTAGCTTTGCACCCCTCCCACCACCCTATATTTTGCACATTGCCCCCAGCTTTTTCCACTTTGATAGCGTAGCCCCCATCTCACTAATTTATAACTCCTGAATTTAGCAAGACATTCGGATATCACTTCAATAATCCATATAAACAATTTAGTCATTTAAAAATTCTCACGGCAGCATTATATAAGCCCATTATTATTGAATGTTGTTTACTTGTTCTGAAGTTATTTTATGGTTAAACTGCTATTAGGAAACTTTGCATCGATTTTTTTTAGGATAAATTAGTGCACATGTATATTCCAACTATCTAGTAAATATTAATAAATGAAGAGTAAAATTGCACATTTACGTGAAAACACAAAATATTATTTTTGACAAAAAAAATTAAACTGTATATTATGAAAATTAATATTTTGACTTCTAAATATAACAAAAAATTCTTTGATATAGTATATAACTAAAAATAAGTTTTTTTTTACTGTTGGTAGCATTCAGGTCAAAAAGCCAAAAAAAAAAAAAAAGACTACATAATTATTAAACTACACATTGAAAGGTACTCAATCTATCCTTATATATATATGGTCTATTATTTTTTGAAATAGCTTGTTCCTTTTTATGAGGTTTTATTTAACATTATTTGGGTAATAAATACGTTTTTTCTTATTTTACCCATACATTAATTCCTCCCATACATTCTTTTTGACATTTTTATAATTACTCTCTCTTCACTCATTTATAAATATGGATATTTTTTGAAAAAATGGTATATTTTTTATACATTTATTATTTTTAATTAATTTTAACACAGCCTTAGAAAGCCATAATTCGCTTAAAATGACTCTTTAAGTATAAGAGGGAAGGAGTAATAAGAAGTTGACTTAATTGCACCTATATTAAATGGGCTCGTTTAATGCATGGGTGCAAAGCAGACGAGTCAGCGAAGAATTTGGACAAAAATTGGGGCCACAAACGCAAATAAGAAAAGAAGCGTTGAAACCGAGTTTACAACAGCTTTGGGCGACTGTGCAGAGAGCCAGAGACTACGGGTTCAGACCGAATGACACAGAATGAGCAAGAAGAAAGTTGTTGAGCCCATCAACTACCTCCGAACGGCTCAACCATAAAAAGGAATACCCTTCTTCTCAAAATCTCGTCTTTTCCTCCTTTTTTTTCATCTTCTAAGTTCACCGCGTTAGGTACTTCTTCTTCCACTTAATCTCTCTCTGTATCCCCCTTCTTCTGCTCTCGTCTTGTTCTAATTTTATTTGGATGATGGTTTTGATCTCATGGAGTTCAACTTGTTGATTATCTCCGCGTTATGCCTTGTGATCAATTTCAGATCCATGCAACAGTAGCCTTTTCGTTTGTTTTTTTAGAAAGTATATTTCTTGAGTTGTAGCTTCTTTTATTACCTTTTTTGTATTGTACTGTCGCAAAGCTTTTAGGATGATGTACACAGTCATTTGTGCTAGTTGCCTGATTGTCCAATCCTGTCCTTTTTCCCCATATATCTGTCATTTCTATTACAGTCTGGGGTTGGGAACTTATCATCACTACCGCCAAGCTTTTTAGTTCTGTTATCAATATCAACATTGGATATTTTTGCTTACTTCTGATGTGTTTGATGCAGATCATACCAGAAATTTCGTAGCTGTTCTATCTTTCTGGTTCTGCTAGAAGATGGGATCAAGTCAGTGGACTGTTGAAAAGAGATCCAACTTTAGGAGTGATTCCCTTGTAGGAGAGATAGATGATGTACCCGAAACTGGGTCTCTCTCCATTGTGGTACTTGGTGCTTCTGGTGATCTTGCTAAGAAGAAAACATTTCCTGCACTTTTCCACCTATATCGCCAGGTTGGCTGGCATCTATATGATGAACCATTGACTAAAATCATTGTGGATCATATTGATCAGTGTGTGCTATAGAAAATCAAGAAATTAAGGATGGAGCTATTGATAACCCTTTACCAAATTGATCTCTGTTATATCGTGATTCTAAGCAAGTTCAAGTTGAAGTTTTTGTGGCTATCCACATTTTCTACTTGTTGACCTGAAATCATGTATTTTTCTAGGATTTTCTCTTTCATGGAAGATTACTCATACATTTTTTTAATAGCCAGAAGTTTCCCTTCATTAGCCAAGGACTTGGGTTAATTTCTTTTTGACCTTTGATGGTCTTATTTGCAGGGATTCTTGCCACCAAATGAAATTCACATTTTTGGCTATGCGAGGTCAATAATCTCTGATGATGAATTGAGAAGTCGCTTACGTAGGTAAGGTGTTTTACTGATTTTAAAATGTTTCCCCTTACATTTCTGATAAAATTACGTCCTTAGGAATTCAGTCTCTACTACATCTCAATTATTGACGAAAACTAGTTGGAAAATAGTGCGCTTACAGTTGTATTATTGTTCTTCAGATCACAATATTTTTGTACTGATTTGGTTGATCCCGCTTTAAAAGTTTCTTCATTTTGTGTTATCTTATTGGCATTTTACTGTTTGTTGAATTTCATCTTTGAGTGTTTTATACGCTTACACGTATAGAAAATTTTGATCTGATGCAGCTATCTTGTTAATGACAAAGATGCATCACCCGTGCAGTTGGATGAGGTTGTGAAGTTTTTGCAACTGGTTAGCACACTTTTCTTGCATCAGTAGTAGCTTCTTTTTAATTTTCTTACTAATTATATGAACTACTCTTCTTAAGTTCTTATTGTTCCAATAATCACCTTTTTTTTTCCTAACTTCTTTCTAGATCAAATATGTGAGTGGATCTTATGATTCTGAGGATGGTTTCCGCCTACTGGATAGAGAGATTTCACTACATGAATCTTCGAAAAATAGCGTGGAGGGTTCATCTAGAAGGCTTTTCTATCTTGCACTCCCTCCTTCAGTATATCCTTCAGTTTGCAAAATGATCAAGACTTATTGCATGAACAAATGTATGATTGTACAATCTATAGTTACCACGTTTATAATCATGAATGTTTATTTGGACATAGAAATGACTTTTTTGGGGGTAGGGGAATGAAACTTTATATGCTATAGTTTAGCATCTGTTGAAGATATTGATCTGCTGGACAACTAGTCTAGGCTGCATTTCAGATTGACTTTTATTGGCTCTTCTCCGCTTTCTTGAATAAATTTAAGGCTACTACTCTGATTTCTGCCAGATCCTTTTCTAGGTCTATTGGTAAATAACTAAATACTGAAACTTTAAATTGAAGTCAATACCTTGTATCATGTGGCCTCTTCTAATGTTAAGTACTCCCTCCGTCCCATAATATAAGGTCCTTTTAACCGAATTGCGGGTTCCTAAAAATTAGTTAGAGTTAGTTAAAAACAATAAATGTGTAGGAAATATACCATTTTGCCTTTATTTATGAATGAGTAAGAGAGGGGGTAATTATGAAAAGAAGATGAAAGAGAATGTGTGGGAAAATTAATGCATGGGTAAAATGGGAAAAAACATTTAATACTCAAATAAAGTCAAATAGGACCTTATATTGTGGGACAAGATCATTCAAAAAAATGGACCTTATATTATGGGACGAAGGGAGTATTACCTAGATTTTGGTTGTGAAAATTTAGGACTGATTTTTGAATTTTGATACATATCTGTTAGATAGCAGGTTTCAGCAGAACTTATATTAAGGCTTCTAGTTTCTCCATAGTCTCTCCCCCTTGGATTAACAAGTACTAGAGAGCCTTTCGTAACTTGAAAGTGGCATGTTTCCATTTGCCTTTTCTATTCTTTTAAAAACATATGCTGTTTTCACTGATGGCTTCATCTACTTCCATTTCTTAGCTGATCTTGGCGGATGGACCCGTGTTGTTGTTGAGAAGCCCTTTGGAAAGGATCTACAGTCTGCTGAGGAACTCAGTGCCCACATTGGAGAGTTGTTTGAGGAACCACAGATTTACCGTATTGATCACTATTTGGGAAAGGAGTTAGTGCAGAATATGGTAATCAATGAGTATATAATAGCTTGCTTATTGTTTCTTTCCTGGACTTTTCTAATTTCTCTTCATTTGACTTCTATTGACAGTTAGTACTTCGTTTTGCGAATCGGTTTTTCTTACCTCTTTGGAATCGTGACAACATTGACAATGTTCAGGTGAGTGTTCTTGTTTTGTCAAAAGTAAATCAATAGATTGACTAAACTTGTGTAATTATTTTGAATTAGGGAAGGTTGTGTGCAATGTGCTTGAAGATTAATAATCTATAAAATCACATCTAACCCTTTTGTTGCCTTGTCAAAGTGTGTTTTACTTCTAATTCAACAACGACAAGCAAGGCTATGCTACCGATTTAAACTTGGGTATTTGGATGTTGGTTCTGTTGCAGATAGTATTCCGGGAGGATTTTGGAACAGAAGGTCGTGGTGGATATTTTGATCAGTATGGGTATGTGTGGTGAATTGTCTCTAATTAGTTTGCTGTGCGTGTTGTCAAATGACAAATTATGGCAATTATGGGTTCTGACACGAAAAACATAAAGAAAACAAGCCTGTATAGTTCAATTTTATTTACTTATCAGATATTGAGATCATACTTCTAAATGTCTGCTGTTATTGAAATTTTTGTTGTTGACTTATTTTGTATTGAATAGCTATTTATGGCTAAAGCTATAACTAATTGATTCACAACTTCTGTTTGACAGGATTATTCGTGATATTATTCAAAACCATCTGCTGCAGGTGAGGCTATTATTTTAACTGAAATTAATTATTTTTGCAAATTGGATTTTCAAGAAGATACTTCTGTAATCCAGTAGATTTTATAGTAGTATTACTTATATTCATTCTTATTCTAGTGTTTTAATCTTGTTAAAATTTAAGGCTAGTTTGCATTATCTTTTTATGGAGGTTCCATAACCTTGTTAGATCGTAAATTTTCAAGTGTTGATCATTAATTTTCTGCCGACTCAGTGTTTCTGCTTGGTCGCAATGGAAAAACCCATTTCTCTCAAGCCAGAGCACATCCGTGATGAGAAAGTGAAGGTATGTCTCTGTTCATTTTATTTAAAATGGCTGTGTTTTCCTCTGTGCCACTTACTAGTT
This sequence comes from Mimosa bimucronata, assembly GCA_037074515.1. NCBI lineage: Eukaryota > Viridiplantae > Streptophyta > Magnoliopsida > Fabales > Fabaceae > Mimosa > Mimosa bimucronata. The sequence continues at coordinate 6,034,385 of CM073437.1, forward strand.
GCTATGTTGAGTGAAGGTTCTTGAATCAGTCCTTCCTATTAATGATGACGAGGTTGTCCTTGGACAATACGAAGGCTACAAAGATGACCCAACTGTACCTGACGATTCAAACACTCCAACTTTTGCTACTGTTGTTCTGCGAGTACACAATGAAAGATGGGAAGGTATGAGTGAAATTTCTGCTTTTCTTTCTTGATAAACCCAATTTTCTGAATGATTTGGATAAACAATATTGCAGAGATAGTTCACATTCATTTGAAATTTTCCATTTTATGATATAGATTTTTGTGCGTTTGATCAATTAAATAACAATTGGTACACCTTCTCACCAAAATTCTTGTTCCCTCAGGTGTTCCTTTTATTCTAAAGGCAGGGAAGGCCCTAAATTCAAGAAAGGCAGAGATACGGGTTCAGTTCAAGGACGTTCCCGGTGATATTTTCAAGTGTATGTCACCTAACCTTTGGATATTTGGGCAGAATTTCTTCAATATCAGCTTTTTCATGCATTTTTTGTTATAAAGACTTGTTTAATCATAGTCATGAATGTGGAAGTAGAGAAATCATAGACCTTGTCAGTTTGAAAGCTATGGTACTTCTTGATGGGCATATGTTTTTATTTTGGTGTCTATATTATTTTTCATGAATGCATGGTCTAAACACAATTGAAACGTGAACTGAAACTATCAGTGGGTGTTGCGGTAGTTATTTACAAACATATTTCTTGCATTAACTCGTCCGTACGTATAATTATGCTGTGCTGGTGAAAATTCAAATACTAGAGATGTACTGTTTGGTCATCTTTATAATCCATGAACACAGGTGAAAAATAGAGCCACTTGTTACATTAAGTAATTGTTAGGTAGGTTTTATTCTTCCATGTCTAGATGACAGATGCATTAGTTTTCTCTACATGTTGACTTAGGCAGAAACCTTATCACATTGTAAACATTTTCAGGTAAAAAGCAGGGCAGAAATGAGATTGTTATACGACTACAACCTTCAGAGGCTATTTACATGAAGCTTACGGTGAGTCATTCTGTTTTTGGATAACTTATAACCTATTCTTGGACTTGATTACCTCTTGTAATTCTTTAAATGTATGTCATTTGCAATTTTTGAGGGTATATATCCTATATCCCAGTATAATGATAGTAATGATTATATCTTTCGTTTTGGTGATGTGAGGTGGCAAATTTGCTTGTTCATATGTGCATGATGGTTATTTGTACTTTGTGGAATGAAACTAAGTTTTTAGTTTTGCTTAAAATACTGAAACAAAATCCATGGCTCCAGTAACAGTGGACTGACTGGTTTATTGCCTCTTCAGGTCAAGCAACCTGGACTGGAGATGTCGACCGTGCAAAGTGAACTAGACTTGTCATACAGACAGCGCTATCAAGATGTCACCATTCCAGAGGCTTATGAGCGTCTAATTCTTGACACGTATGATCCTTTTCCCCAATGCACATTTCTGCATTTTAATCTATTTTTTAAGCATAACACAGACGTATGAAGTTTCACCAAACTTAGATTACAGAAGTACTAAGATTTACATGCATTGCTCAGCCATGAATTTTGTCCATGAGTAATAAAATTCCTGGCGTAAAATGGGAATCCGTATTTGTTTTGCAGAATAAGAGGAGATCAGCAACATTTTGTTCGAAGAGACGAGTTGAAGGTAAGATTGCTGTCTGAGCTGTTATAATAATATTACAACAAAAGAGATTTCTGCTTCCTGATTCTTGATTCCAAGCTTGAAACCTAATGGTTGTTTTCTGTTGGATATTAGGCATCCTGGGAGATATTTACGCCCCTTTTGCACAATATTGATGAAGGGAAGTTTAAGTCAATTCCTTACAAACCAGGAAGCAGAGGTCCTGCGGAGGCAGATGAGTTGCTGGAAAAAGCAGGATATGTTCAAACACACGGTTATATATGGATCCCTCCCACCCTATAGAGTGCCCATTTTGAGGTTGCTGTCCAGGCTCCTTCTTACACATCAATAAGTTTGGTAGTGTTGTATTGACGAGACTTGTTTGTGTGTTCATAAAATCAGGCGAATAAAAATTACGAGAGCTTGACACGGTTTGTATTACATGATCTTCTGCTGCAATCTGAATGCAGAAGCGAATCAGCTGATTTAGTAGTTGCCTGTGGCTCTCACTGAGTCCTAATAAAATTGTTAGTATCTTACTCAGCTGATTTAGTGGTTTCTATCTTCCATGTTCCCATAATTTCCAAGTCAACATGGTTATTTTCATGGGAGAATGACAAAAAAATAACAGAGAGATATGCAATAGAACAAGAACAGTAACAGCGAGGCCTCGTGCATTTTATGCAGAAACAGTAACAACTGTTGGTTTGAGTTTAAGAAGAGCATTTCTTGTTACCTCTATAAATTTTGTCGGTAGCTCTATACTACTGGGTACACACACACATATTTGTCCAGAACTTAAAATTCAGAAAATTACCTATAACTTCTCGTTATGTTATACCCAACTGGACCTATATTTGCACCAACTCCATACTCTCTTTATTAGCCACGCAACAAGGGAAGGGGAAATCTATCTTTTGAGACACGAGAGGATCAAAAGACAAAATCAAGGTATTTGTTTTTGGAATTCCCTACCTCTGAGAAATAAGCACACAAAAGTCCAAGTGGTAAACTTGCGTGATAAGTTTCAGTCCAAAGGTAGGGAATGGAAAAAACTAGCGTGGTAAACGGATTCTCAGTGCAGCGCATACATTGTAGCCGTTGGTTTCATCCAACCTATAGAACTATGCCACGTCATCTACATGGACAGAAAAACAATTTATCTTCCTCCTTTGCTATCATCGCTAATGTCATCATCCATAATATGAATAAAAAGTTTGGGGTGTTCATGTATGGTTGATTGCTTTGCTTGCTATGTTCTTCAGTTTGAGACTTGAATAAATTCATAGTGCAGGCTGCCAAGTTGAAAAAGTGAAAACTGAAAAGGGTCACAATCTATTTTTGCTTCATATACTGATATACAGTGGATTGGGTCATATAATTGAATGCATTTCCAATTTTTAGAATGTGCGTGGTGGGTGTGTGCCTCTCTTTCTATAGGGGTAAATTTTTTTATTATTAAAATTGATGGAAGATAAACACAAGCTGTTTTTTCTTCTGTCTACGTAGCGACGTGGCACAATTTTATAGGTTGGATGAAATCAATGATGCTCCACTGTAAAGGGTGATCAGATCCCAAAGTAACAAGCAACTTCTTGCTTACGCATTTATAGTAAACTATTTTTAACTGTTTATTGCCGGTTGAAATTAACAATAACAGCAGGGCCCACTATCTTTAATGTTTATTATTTTAAGTATTTCGATCTCATGTCTATCACTCTGCTAGATTCCATTAGAGCATTCAAGTTCGAATAAGGAATCCCATCTAAAGTTCTAAACCCAAAACTAAGCCATTCTTTCCATAGAAGAAACCAAAATTTACCAAATTATAACGGAAAGCAAGATACTATAGTAGTGCATATAGTAAATGCAAGATATAATCTGGTACTTATTCTATTTATAAGAGATTTCCAACATATTTTACATAAACTAACTAAAACATTAAATCTCATAAATTATCCTTAAATTTGAAAACTTTTCAACTGTACACTATTTAATATCAAATACACCACTCAAAATTAATAAATGAGGGATACAATTGTAGATTCATTTGGAAAATGTAAATGTAAGATATAATTCGACACTTCTCTAATCCTATTTATAAGAGATTTCCAACATATTTCACATAAATCAAGTAAAATATTAAATCTCATAAATTATCCTTAAATTTGAAAAAAATTCAATTGTACACTATTTAATATCAAATACACCACCCAAAATTAATAAATGAGGGATACAATTGTAGATTCATTTGAAAAATTCGACGGGGTGTTCTATAAATAGGACCAAATGAAGTATTATCTCTCAGAAATATTTAATTGTATATTACACATAGATACTCCCGCTTTTCTATAAATAAATTAGAAACTTCTCACTATTTTTAACAATTTTATTCTACATTTTTTTCTTTAAAAAATGAATTATCTAAAATGAAAATTAATCATTAGAAGGCGTCAAAGTTTAAACGAGTTAAATCATATTATAAGTAGCCTATGAATGAATACTGTACGGCAAACCATACAAGATAGGAGCATGCTATAGTATAGTGTAAAGAACATACTATAAATGTTTCAGTTTCATATAAACTAGAATTTTCTCTACGACAAATGTGTTAATTTTTTTTAATTAATAGAAGTTTATAATAATTAATTGTATTTGAAAATTTTGAAATTTGATATATGAGTATAACATTTTCAATTAATGCTAATTAAAAATGACAATACATATAATGAATTGTTGATTAAAAATGCGACTCATATTAGGGTTAAATGGCTTGTTGAGTGGGTATCACATAATTTTATATTATAAATATATGTAAAAAAAAGCGGGCAAAAGAACATGAAAAAAACTCTACTATTTGGACAAAATTAAGAAAAAAAAAGTTGGTAAATGGATGGTTGATAAACGAAAACCTGGGATTTCGGAGGAGATAGTAACAGAAAAAAGATCAGGAGGATTGAATTGAGAAGGGTTTGAAGTTGGAGGCATTTGTTCTTAGTCCTACACGCGCCTCCTGGTTTAATGTTCACCCGCCTCTTTCCCTTCACCCGCCTCTTTCTCCCTCCATTTCTCTCTCTCTCTTCCCCCCTATTTTTGAGCTTTATATTCTCTCAATTTCTAATTCCCTCTCTCTCTCCCCCCTCCTTCCCTCCATTCTCCCTGCCTGGATTTTGTTGCATAAGTGGGTGGGTCTACATTCTCCTTTCCCAACCCAACCCAACCCAACCCAACTATTGTTTTTCTGCTATCTCTCTCTCTCTCAATCTCTTCCTCTTCTATACTTCCCTTTTATGCCATCCCTACACTTTCTTCAAACTCTAGATCTACTGATCAATTGATTGGCTCCCTCCCTACCTTCATTCGCCCTGTCATCTCATTTTTCTGCCCTATTCTATTTTGTTAGTTGCGTTTGAGGTGTAAGTTTTTGTTTTTCCTTCAACCCTGCTGGGAAAATTGAAAGCACAGGCATTGCTGGTTAGGGTAGGTTACCCACATTCAGGAACCGTGCATTCATTTAGTGTTTGTTCGCTGGGTGAGAAACGCTCTCTTCAACCAGACATAATTGGGTTTTCTGTTTCTCCCGAGTACAATTGAAAAGGGGGTTTCCTTTGAGGTTGTTTTATTCTATTAGGGTTTCTGTGGAATTCCGTTTGGTTAGGTGCTCAGACTTCTATTAGAACATGGCTCTGAATTTTCCCCGCGATTCGAGCTTTCTAACTTCACAGGAGATGAGTCCGTATCAGCCACTCGTCGATGGTTATTATTTCCATCTGTTTGACGAATCTAGCTGTTTTGGTGATTATTGGAGCATTTGTAGTTTCAACAAGGCATTGGAAGATAACCCATGTGGTGAATTGGTCAATGCTGATTTGGGGGGATTTGATGAACCAGCGGCAGTGGTAGTCGATGATATTCTTGATCGGTTGCCAAGGGATCCATTTGGCATGAACATAATGAAGTCTACCTTCCCGGAATTCCCGGATTGGTTTCAAGATTTTGACTGGCATTTCCCGTCTGAGTATGACGTCTTTGCAGTGGATGAAACCCACACAAGGATTGATTACGAAATGTCTGTTTCAGATGAATTTTTCGATCGGTCGTTTGATAGCGGTGTCTTATCAGATGGAACAGTGGAGGCGGTCTTACCAACTAGTCACGGAGACAGCTGGGTTTCAAGCGGCGAAGCTGAAGAATTGAAAAATTCGAATGATGGTGAAGCAGGTAGCCCGCATGATGCTATGCGTTGGGTGTTGTATTATCTAGGTGTCACGGACCTTCTTTCAGTTGAACAGGTTTGCAGATCTTTGCGTGATAGTGTCAGAGCTAATCCTCTGTTATGGTGGAGAATACGCATAGATCAGCCATTGAGTTTGAGGATTACCGATGGCACACTGGTTAAGTTAACTAACAGGGCTCAAGGCTTTCTTCAATCCCTGAGCCTGGTTAATTGCGCAAGGATCACTGATAGTGGTCTGAGATGTGTTCTCCAAAGCAACCCTAGATTAACGAAGGTCAGCATTTTTAGCCTGATCCCAAACTTTACATGCACTTATTTATTATCTGAAGATACTCAATTATCACTTACGAGCAGTTTTACTATATCTGTATCATATACTGTAGGATGTCCAGTTAGAATTGTTTGCTTTACAAGTAGATGTAGTTACTTCTTTTCTTTCTTCCTTCTCTTGATCTTAAGCTGTAAAAGATATGTAATATCATTCTTATGGGTTGATCCAATCTGAATCATTTATTAGAGAGAATATCTGAAAAAAATTATGTGCTTTTGAGATCTATGGTGATTATAATCTTTATCGGGTGACTTGTAAATTTTCATGTTCACTACTGGTTGCCTTTTTTATAATTATTTGTCCCGAGGATAATGATCTGCTTTGCAAATTTACCACATCATATAAAGGCAATGTAAGCATAATTGAATCTTTAGAGTGGTTGATATAAGGAACTACGGCAATTGAAGATGCTTTTACTTCTGTATGCGCTGTCTTGTGTCTACTGATATTCTGTGAACGCAATCATTCTACACTCTACAATATCTTTTGCAATAACTCTTCTATGTCTTCTACCATATCTTTTGATATTATGATTTTGTACAACTATGTCTTATATTGTGGATTAAATAAGTTCATCTATGTGTGGAACTTAGACATTTGCATTTCTCTCTTTCAGCTAAGTGTGCCTGGTTGTACTGGACTTACTGTTGAAGGGATTTTACTCCACCTGAGGGCCCTTAAGTCATCAGGGAAACCTGGGATAAAACACTTACAAATTCGTGGGCTTCCTCAAGTGACGGACAAGCATATTGAAGAGTTTAAGGTCTTACTGGATGTGGACAAGTATTTGCAACAGAGAGGCCAGAGGCCACGATTCTACCGTGGATGGTTTTCATATACCATGTGTGATGATGACCGTGTAATTGACATAGAGCTTTGTCCTATATGCCAGATGCCAACACTTGTTTATGATTGCCCTGCAGAGAGTTGCCGACAGAAGCAACAGGCTTCTCAGGTGTGTAGGGGCTGCATAGCATGCATAGCACGGTGCAAACGTTGTGGAAAGTGCATCAAGGATGTTGATTATGAAGAGACATTTTGTCTGGATGTGATTTGTTTAAATTGTTGGAACCAGCCGATGAGTTTTCCAGAGTATATTAGTCAAAGGACTACGTATAAACTTTGCCTCGTTGGCTAATGGACTATCCCTAGCTTTAGCAGCGATAGCAATATATTTGTAGATTGTTTGATCCAGAATTTGCAAGCTCGGCCGTATGGATTTTGAATGTGCAAGTTGAACTTGTCATGGATGAAAGCTTGCTTCTGCCAAGGCTTCTAGCCCTGCTGCACTGTGTTGGCTGATTATTGCACAGGACGAACACAAAGTCAAGTCATATAAAGGTTCAAGCTTTGCATTTTTGGGAAACACAATTCTGTACGAGATGTCCAGTCTTAACCCTGATGAATTGCATAGCTCCGCCACAATGATGCCATCAATTAGCTGAACAATTTTCTAGTGTCGATTGAAAGGATGCACACAATGCCAGTCAATTAACATCTTAAACTGTGAGAGGACTGAATATCATCAGAACTGATCTACGATTGCATGTTGTGCAAATATTTGAACTGTCTGCAGATGGGTTGCATTTAATTGTTCAAGACAGGAGGAGGAAAAAAGATGCGGTCATTCATGGCCTTTCCTGAATTAGGACAGCGTGATATGCCAGCTTCCTGCGGGAAAAAGTCATGTGAGAGTTCACTGACATGAAGAATGTGTTGTTCTTGGAGATCCTCATGTTGCTCGTGCACACCGTTTCCCTAAGCAAAATCCCTTCGTGAAATGGTGCCTCCTGCTGTGACCATCGTATTGAGTTTGTGGGAAGAATTTGTTGCCGTGCTTCAGTGAGAACTGATGGCTGGCATAGGACTCGCTCTAAATGGAAGGAAACTGCATCACACGGGGCCACCTGTGGGTAGATTTGTGTTCATTGAAGGCGTTGCTCCTGATGTTGTCTGCAGCAGAAGCTGGAAATCACTCCCAAGAACTGAAGATTTTGTTTTTTTGTTTTTGTTTTTTTTTAAGAATGCTCTTATCTGTAGTTGTGTAATAAGTGATAAGTGGAGCAAAACGATTCAACCTTACAGGGTGACATTTTGAGCGGGTACCGTTTCCTAACCTTGGAACCCATCGTCAATATCAGTATGCCAATGTATCTTTCTTATCAACAAGAGATTTAGAGCAAAAGTGCGCAGTTTGCTGATTTGCGTTACTTCTAACTTCGTTTGTTCTTGATATATTGGAATTAACTCTAATTGCCTCACTTCTATCGTTTATTTGTCAAGGAGTGGAAACATGACTTCTTGGTACAAGTTTAAGATCTTGTGTGTAATTTTTTCAAAAGAAATTATTCTTTGATTCTGAATTTTGGATTTTAACAAATCTAATGTTCATTAATACTCATAATTTTTATTCTTGGACACTTGGTTAAGTGAGGGGCCTCTCCATTGAGTCCTCTCTTAATTTCCCCTCCATTTAAATCTAAAATTGTCTATTTACCTACAATTTTGATCCAACAACTTTCCGAAAAAATAGGAAAGCATCAAATACATATTTTTCATAACATTGTTGGATCTAGGGGTGTTCACTTCGTCCCGTTCCGACTGTACTGTTCCGATCCCGATCATTTTGGGACGGGATTTTCCCGTACCGAAAATATATGGGACGGGACAAAATTATTAACAGGACGGGACACGGGACGAGCACTATTCCGTATCGTCTTTTTGTCCCGTCTCGAATATTTATTTTTTAAAGATATAATTATTATATTTTATGTATAGATTCCTCCCATCTACCACCGATAAAAAATATTAATTATTTTCTAATTAGAATTTATTTAATAAATTCAAACTCGTGTAATTTAATATTTAATCAATAAAGCAGGTCAAATAGTTGAGATGCATAAAATTTATAATACATTTAAAAAACAATAATTATTCAATGTTCGTATTTGAAACACAATCTTATTTAAATCCATATTTGAACTATTATGTTTTTATCGTCTTATTTTAGTATAATTTGTTATTATGAGATATTATTAGCTCGAGTATTAATAGGTCAACAAACAATATTTCAAATTTTCAAAATACAATTAATCATTATAAACTGTTATTAATTAGAATATTAATATATTTCTTATGCATAACTGCATTGCATATAGGGATAAAATTATAGTTATTTGTATAATAAAATATTCCCATATTAAATATAATTTTATCTTTAATAAAAATAATAGAAATATTTAAGACCCTAGAATATCTCATATATCTTAACAAAACTTTATCAAAATATCTAACTTTTTTATTATTAAATATACAACTAATGTATTTTAATATAGATATAATTTATATGAAAAGATATTATATCTTAAATATAAAATAAATATCTAAATAACCCATTAAACAAGTTAAATTTTTTTTAAAAAAAAATCAGCGGGACGTTCCTATTCCATCTTGATACCGTTTCGGTCTCGATGGGACGGGACAAAATTGGTAATGGGACGGGACATGGGACAACTTTGCTGTTCCGAGGCTTTCTACGGGACAGGACACGGAACAAGCCCATCCCGTCCCGTTCCGACCCATGAACACCCCTAGTTGGATCGATATGGAGGGTAAATAGACATTGTAAGTACGGTGAATGCCTGAAATTTTAAATTTCCTTGATCTAATAGTTTTAAAAAAATTTGCTTTTATTATCTCTTTATGCTATGTTTGGCATGACTTATTTTGAGGGAATAAGATCTTATTTTGGCCAAAAGAGCTTAAAATGGGGAAAATAATTTTTTAACTTGTTTGGTTTAACTTGTAAAAATAAGAACTTATGGAAAAATAAGTGGAAGCTGTTTAAAAGAGTTTATGGAGGTGGAGCCCACAAATTCTGACTTATTTTTCACAACCAGTCACAACTAACCCAAGCATACATCTTATTACACAATCTGACTTATATATAAGCCACTTTTACAGAAGTCAATCCAAACACACCTTTAAAAAATAAGTTAACTAGTTCATACTTGAAAAGATTAATGATGTAAAATAAACCTTATTTCTATTTATCATTTTCTTAAAACTAATTAATTTTATTTATAAACTAAAATATAATGTAATTCCATGTAACAAATATTAAATTTAAGTAATCTATTTGGTTTTCTTAACCCCTATAGAAAAAGTCAACATGATCTTATATACTCTCTCCAGTCCTAATTATAAGATCATTTTGACTTTTTTGGAATAAGGATGCAAAATTAATCACTTTAAAATGTCCATAGTTATCTTTTTTCCTCAAAACTAATTTACCTTACTTATAAACCATCATGTAACGGGAGATGAACGCCTCCTTTTCCCTTGTATCATTTTCACTCCATTTCTTTCTTAATAATCACTAGATCTTTTTTCAATGGTTCAGATTTGGTGTTTATAATATCATTATTGAAAAAAGTCAAAGTGATCTTATATTCAAGATTGAAAAGAGTACTAAGGAGTGAAGTGAGTATTAAGCAAAAGAGGCACTGGGTTAACTTCATTCGTTCTTCACCATAAGACGTAATTGACTTTTTTTTTAATATTGAGGAAGTGAAACCAGCCAACTGACTATATAATCCTAATATTTTATTCAACTATTTTTAATATTTTAATAAAGGATACTAAATAATAATAATCAATATCCTAAATAAACATATAGCTAATAAAGCCAATCCCTAATAAGAAAAAGAGAGAGCATCTCACCCAACTCTTCCTTGCTAGCCAAATACTTTGAGAATCTTTGGATATGATTTAGGGAAAATTTTAGTCAACCCCCTCTCAAACAATTTAATGTCAGATAGTCCCATAAAATTTTGAAACATCACTATACCCCTATTGGGAAATTGAACTAAAATCTTAAGGGTCAAAAAATGTTATTGCCATTGTCTCCTTTTTAAAAGAAAAAACATGTCATTTACAAGACAAATATGGGAATTTTCAAGACAATAAATGAATCGAAGAAAAAGGAACATTTTTAAGAAAATGTGTCATTTGAAAAGCAAATATAAAAATTTCAAAGACGAGTGTGTTTATTTCCAAACACATGATACTATTTCCAAAACAATTGTGCCTAGGAATACCTTCATGTGTGTTGGTAATAAGCATCTTATGAATAATTTCATATGTATTGAAAATAAACATACTTGTTGTATAAATTTTCATATTTGTCTAGTAAATTCCTGTAACTACTATTGTTTTAAATTCATTTATTATCTTGAAGATATCTTTATTTGTGCTGTAAATTCACATATGTGTCTTGTAAATTATACAAGGGCAATTAATTTATTAACCCTTAAGACTTTATTTCATTTTTCTTTAAGAAGTAATGTAGCGCCTTAAAATTCAATCAAATGGAATCATAACCAAAATTTTTAAATAGAATAATTTTAGAAAACCTTTTGAAATATATAAATGGTCTTTTAAAATTAAATTGCGCTCGGAAGTCGATTGTGTGTGAGGAAAAAATATTAGGCACCCCATAGCACCGGTTCAAAAGAACGGTTACACTAAATCGACTATTTAAAATTAATATGGCCTTAAATTACACTTTAATTACACAACATAAAAAATAATTTATTTACAAAAAAGTGATAAAATAGAGATAATGAAACAAATTAATTATTTACAATGTTGGACTTGAACTAGGATAAAAGCATAGGGTCTACATACCATTTGGAGGGATCAAAGCCCACATAGTTTGTGGTAGAAAGGGTGAGGTTATAACTTGGTATTTTTTAGGAAAATGTTTGTTTAATTTATTTAAGAAATATGGTTTCTTTTACTAATTTGTATTTTTTATTTTGTGAAATCTATTAGTCTATATTTTTCTTATGAAAAAGGATTTTTACATAAAATTTTTGTTGATTAACATTCCTGCGGACGAAAAGTTAATCGTTTTTACGTGTGAAGATTCTTAAAACCTTACACGGCAATAAAAATCGCTTCGAAATTTTTTTTTATCGAAAGAAATTTTATATTTAAATATTTACAAGAAAAGATGGGTTCACAATCACCAATAAACAAATAAAGACAAGTTTCAATGACAATTAAGCCAACAATAGCTTTCAAATAGTAAGAGAGTTTGTACCTGCGAATCTCTGGAATTTGCTACAAAATAATGAAGTGAAGAGGGTATATAAATAGGAAAATCAAACCTTTTATTTTGTTAAATCCTCTAAATTTTCAAGAGAAAAAATGAAGTAGCAAGAAAGAAGAAGAAAACAAAAGAGAAACAAAATATAGATCAATCCCATCGTATTGTATCATAACCCTCAAATCATCGATGTTGAAGCTTACATGCGTAACAACAACCATAGAATATAGGCTTTCTTTGGATAAAAGTTAGAAAAATAATTATTGGATCAAAAGATAAAAAAATAGGAGAAATAACTCAAATAAGACAAAGAAGATGAAATAATCGGTTCCCTCTATTTCTTACTTGCTACCATTTCTCCAAATAAGGCGCTGGGCTTAACTTCAAGCTTCGAATGTTTCTTTTCACCTCCAGATTTCCTGAAGTTATTTCTTGAGCATGACATGCACGGGCAATCTGTTGATTTTTTGAACCCTAGAGCTCATCTTTAATTTGGTGTAGTTTGTTTATTGTATAAAAAAAATGGTTTTTCCTTGTAAATGCCATAATATTTTTTTAATTTTCGTTTTTTCATTTTTTATTTCTATTTTAATAATAATGTTTCCTTCTAACACCTAAATGACAATATTTTTGATACTTTTTTTTTATTTTTTTATTAACTTTTTAAATTATCAATCACCCCACCAATCATCATTAATGGCTTATAATCACCATCAATTTTAATTTTCAAAGTTTACTTTTAATCTAACAATAAGCATTAATGACAATAATCATAGCCAATCAATGAAATTTTGTTTGTGAGAATAATTAAAATGACATTTCTCAATCATAATCAGTGGGATTCGTCTTATTTTTATTGTCATCATTTTGTGGGATCTGAATAAAATAGGACATTTACACACACGTTGATGTTTTAGAATTTTACCTGAGTTGTTTTACATTAAATTGTTTGAGCTTAAACTTTTCCCTATTTGACCCTTTTTTTTGGAAAATTCCAGAAAAGACGTTTAAATTATTAAAAGGACACTTTGCTACACCGAAATTTGGAAAGGATCAGTCAGTACATTTGACTAAACTGTTCACACCCAAATTAAATGAAAAAGACTAAAATGCCCTTGGTTCAAATATTATTTTTAAATAAAGAGCCTCCACCATGGTCCGGCGGGGCCCACCACCGCCAGAGCTCCGGCGGCCCCGGCTGCCATGTGGTAGTGTGCCCCCACCTGCCACGTGGTATGGGGGCAAAATAAATGGGAAAGTGGAAGGGGTGGGAATCGAACCTACCCTCTTCACAAGCCAACATGATTGTTTGTTATATATATTGCAAACAATATATATTCCATGTTTTGTTCGTTCTCAGAATTGTGTAAGAGATTCCCAACTTTTGTTAAGGGATTACCAACATGTATATTACCATTTATCAACTTCCAAAATACTTTACCAAATATTCCTCATTGATACCAGAAACGTTTAAGGGATTCTCAATTTCTCATAAGGGATTATCAACTCATCATAAGGGATTACCAACATGTCTGGAACCAATTACCAACTTCCAAACTTCTTTACCAAATCTTCCTGCTTGTTACCAGAAATGTTCAAGGGATTCCGAACTTCTCATACGGGATTCCCAACTCGTCATAAGAGATTACCAACATGTCTGAAACCAATTACCAACTTCCAAACTTCTTTACCAAATCTTCCTGCTTGTTACAAAAAACGTTCAAGGGATTCTGAATTTCTCATAAGGGATTCCCAACTTTTGTTAAGGGATTACCAACATCCACGTTAATAATCCTTTATGATAAGTTGGGAATTCCTTATGAGAAGTTCGGAATCCCTTGAACTTTTCTGGTAACGAGCAGGAAGATTTGGTAAAGTATTTTGGAAGTTGGGAAATGGTAATTTACATGTTGGTAATCCCTTAACAAAAGTTGGGAATCCCTTACACAATTATTGAAACGAATAAAACATGGAATATATATAACAAACAATCATGTTGTGGAGGGGGTGAGTTCGATTCCCACCCATTCCACTTTCACATTTATTTTGCCCCCATGCCACGTGGCAGGTGGCCCCACTGCCACTTGGCAATCGGGGGTGCCGGCTGCCCTAACGGACGGTGGCAGGGCCCTTTATTTTAAAAAAATATATTTGAACCAAAGGCATTCCAGTCTTTTCCATTTAATTTGGGTATGGACAGTTCAGTCAAATGTACTGATGGATCCTTTCCAAATTTTGGTGTAGCAAAATATCCTTTTGATAATTTGAGGGTTTTTTCTGGAATTTTCCTCTTTTTTTTTTTTCCAAGTACTCCTATGATTTTATTCCATGATTGAATATCTTTGAGGGGGGCTAGTTATATGAAGAAGTGAAGTCCCAATTTGATTCTGTATCGTTCTTGCGGCGCCCCGTATTATCTCGTCTTGTGCGTTCAGGTGAGCTTCCTTCCGTCTCCTCCTCTCGCCGGGCTGTCCCTTCTTATGTCCTCTCTTATCTCATCTTCTGCAGAGTTTGCTCATAAAGGGAAAATCGATCTTCAGTTCTTAGGTGTGAGAGTGAGACGGCAAGAGTCGCCATGGAGAACGGAGATATCCCTGAGAACGCCAACGAGCGTATGAATTTGGCGCCTTTTCTGTCTTTACGTTTCACGTTTGAAAAATATCGATAGGTTTTCTTATACAACTCTTTTTTATTTTCCTTTTCAGATTGCCCTGGTCCTCAATCTGAGTCCGCAGGAAAATCCGACGCATGCGAAGGATGCCCCAATCAACAAATTTGCGCCACTGCTCCAAAAGGACCTGACCCAGGTGCTTTTTCTGTACCCTTGTTTTTTACTAAAATCGCGTTAAGCTTTTGTTTGCTTATTTCTTGAACCTTTCATGTTCATCTATGTTTGTTTAGGCGAGAAATTTGTGGTTCTATGCTGTTTTAATCCCCCCCCCTCCCCACCCCAACCGTCGCCCTCAGTTATAGGAAGGCGAAAATTGGGGGATATCATGTTAGTAGAGGTTCGATTTTGTTGGTTGTCGCCCATAAGAACTCCTCACATGTACAATTATTCTAGTAGCACTGGCACATGATTAAAATTGTTTGTATCCATGTGAAACTCAATAAATTGTTTCCCGATGTACTGTTTCACTTTTTTTTTTTTGGCCAAAAATTTTCCACTTTATTTACACTGATTTGTCTAATTGAGAGATGGTCATATCAACGTTTATAATGTCAATATCCGGATAATGATATGTAAGCCCGTTACATTGCTACATATCTGATTTATCAGTCGTGGTATGTACTGTTATAACTTGGCATTGTACTTGGTTTTACCATCAACGGGCTGGTATTTTGACCTGGCTTATGGCATGACCTGGCCTTAGAATGGAGTGGCCTCCCCCCACTCAAAAAACTTGTTCTTGCAATCAGAAGACCCAATTTATGACGTGCTTAATAGACATTTTTAGTCCCCCCTATATTATATTGATGAATGATTGGGTGATTAAGTTGTTTAAATGTATCAATCACTTCCTTACCCTTTGTTATGCTTATTGGTGATAAGACTTGGAATTGCAAGTACAGTAGAGCACGCATTTTATGGTTCAAACAGACTTAATATTCCAATAATATTGGTTAAAAGAAATGTTTATTTGGTATGACATATATGCAACTCTTTTCTGATACCCGTTGTCTTAAAAAGTTTGGTTGCATGTCTTCTGTATTTGTTTTGGCAGATATGGTATCCATTGCTGAAAGAATGGCTACCGTGAAACATAAAATATTGGTTCTATCGGGAAAGGGAGGAGTGGGCAAGAGCACATTCTCTGCCCAGCTGGCATTTGCTTTAGCAGCAATGGATTTTCAGGTAGGCCTTCTTGACATTGATATTTGTGGTCCAAGCATTCCAAAGATGCTAGGCCTAGAAGGGCAAGAGATACATCAGAGCAATCTTGGCTGGTCTCCTGTCTATGTGGAGTCCAACTTGGGGGTTATGTCAATTGGGTTTATGCTTCCTCACCCTGATGAAGCAGTCGTATGGAGGGGTCCACGCAAAAATGGGCTTATCAAGCAGTTTCTGAAGGATGTTTATTGGGGGGAACTTGATTTTCTTGTTGTTGACGCTCCACCTGGTACATCTGATGAGCACATTTCAATTGTCCAGTGCCTTGATGCTAATAGCATAGATGGTTCAATCATAGTCACCACACCCCAACAAGTTTCCTTGATTGATGTGAGGAAGGAGGTGAGTTTTTGCAAGAAAGTGGGAGTGAAAGTTCTTGGGGTTGTAGAGAACATGAGTGGCCTTTGCCAACCTATCACAGATTTCAAGTTTATGACGATGACAGGCACAGGCGAGCAGAAAGATGTCACTAGGTGGGCTTTGGACTATTTGAGAGAAAAAGCACCGGAAATGCTAGAATTGATTGCTTGCAGTGAAGTGTTTGACAGTAGCGGTGGTGGAGCAGCAAAGATGTGCAATGAAATGGGGGTGCCTTTTCTCGGCAAAATTCCATTGGATCCACTGCTCTGCAAGGCAGCTGAAGAAGGCAGATCATGCTTTGCTGATAAAGATTGTGGTGTGAGCGCTGCTGCATTGAAGAAGATTATTGAGAAATTGATGGAAAATCAGAGCTTATCAGAGTCTCCTAATGGTGTTGCATAGGGGATTTACTTTGACAAGTGGTGAATGTTAGTAAAATGAATTTAATGCATTTGTGTGCCATTTTATGCTTAATGGTACCAATACTGGTATGAACTATGATATGATGTCGAAGAAACTCCAAACATGATAGTGTGAGTTTTTTTTTTTTTTTTTTTTTTTGGCCACGGTCAAAAGTGCATACCACTTTCGCGTTTCATTCTAGATTCTATTTTGTTTAGTGTTGATTTTGCTTACTATCTTGTCGGTCTTTAGCTTCCCAGCTTGTGAAATACTTATTGAAGGGCAAACAAATACGAGGAGCCCTTGCTTTGAACCCTTCAACCCATTGATGGTTAATTAGATGAAAATGATGTATGAATAAAAATAAAAATGATAAGCGCTTGGTGTCCTAATAGTAAAATAATCCCTTTATAGGGGATTTTTTTGGAATAAATATTGATATGCATTACTTATTGTAGAGAATTGCAGGTGATAGTTAATTATAGATCTCGGCAGAACAACAAAGATTGGCCGACTAGTTAGCAAAATTTCTTAAAATCTTATCAGTAACCTTTGCATCTTAATTCATCTATTATCTTCAAGTGCATGATGAATGAAGCTAGAATCGTGAAATTCTGTTAGTTGTTATCCCTCTTTTTTTGGGAGGTTCTTTTTCCCATACCTTAGTTTAGCTGGTAATAAAAATTTAAGGTTGTTTGAATTCTAACTTTTAAGTAATGATATCCATCTGATAAAAAAAAAAAAAAGTAATGATATACAGGCTTTATTGAGAAAAAAAAATTAAGTTATATTTTTCGTGCTTGTAAAAAAAAACTAAAGTTATTAAAGAATATGTGTATGCATAAATTATTAATCAAATTAGGGAATTTAGCAAAATTAAATTTTAGATTATTGTATGAAGAAAAATAGTTCAGTCATTCATCATATTCTTATCATTCTCTTAAAAGGATAATTATTTCATATAAGAACATGAACAACAGCCAACTCAAATTTTAAATTTAGTAAAATATATAAGAACCAATATAGGATTTCTATTTTCAAGTGTAAAATATTCATTGAGATCTAAGGGTCGAATGTGTTCAAATTTTTCCAAAATGATAAAAAAAAAAGTGTGAACTTGCATGCACAGTTCATTTAATAAGTGAAATAAGTGAACAGATAAATAGCATTGACGTCGTCGTCGTTGTTAGTACTATCCATATTTTTGTGCGAGTGTTCTCGCGATCTGAGAGAACGGAAGATGGAAGCTTTCTCTCGAAAACGGTGGTCGCATGCACTTATCATTCAATCCCACCATTTCTTCTTCCTTACAGTTAATTGCACCCAATATGGTACCCTCCTTCCACTATTTCGCCTCTTTCTGCTTTCTTTTAACGTCTTAATATTATTTGTTGTGTGTGCGTGAGCGGGGTTAGAGCAGGCAATGACTCATTAAATTTCCTATATATATATATATATATAGAGGATTCAGTTGACTTTTTATCATAAAAAAAGTTAAATAAGTTATTTATAAATTAATTTGTTTGAATTTTTTCTTCTAAATTAGTTTATTTGACTGGTAAGCTAACATATAATCTAATAATATACAAAATACAAAATATGTTATGATTAAGTGGCTCATTTAGCTTCATTAATCTCTTTAAAAAAAGTCAACTCGCTCTTATAATTACGAAGGAGAAGGAAGTAATAAGTGATTGCCTGCTCTGCATGTGTCTTCCTTCATGTCATGTTTATTTATGAGTTTAACTGAAATTGATTTTGAATTTGCACGTCACAGATATACATGTTCAAGTACGATAGTGTCCATGGTCAGTGAAAAGTCAAGGACTTCAGAACCCCTCTCTATGGTGACAAGAGTGTCACCTTTTTCGGTATAAGGTATGTTCTGCTTCCGTAATTAGTAATGGGACGGTTATAATTCTAATTCATATTAAGCGACTAAATAATTGCTTAGCCAATTGTCATACTTATATCTATTTTCTTGTACTAATTATTAGGAACCCAGAGAAAATTCCATGGGGGTGAGGCCGGAGCTGACTATTTTGTTGAGTCTGCTGGGGTTTACAATGACAAAGACGAGGCTGCTGCTCACCTGAAGGTTCTTCACTAAGAACTTGCGTAGTGGTGTTGACAAGTTACTTTTATGTTTTACAATATTTTTAAAATCTTGGAAACATAGATATTGTGGGAAAAACATTTATCTTGATTATATTTGTTTCAGGTGGCAGAAAAAAAAATGATTATATTTGTTTCAATGCTAGGTAGGCTTTTTATGCAAATATGTAGAATATGAGGAATGAGTCTTACTTTAAGTCTTTTGCAAAATTCTGGGAACATTCAATTAATTGATTCCTGATGTCTTTAAAAGTTATCCTTTCTCTTTTACCTTTGGCTGTTTCATATCAGCATTGGTCCGTTCTCTTATTTGTGTGGTAATGCTTTGATGCTTATGGTGGTGCAAAGAAGGTAATTATTTCAGCACCCGCCAAGGACGCCCCAGCGTTTGTTGTTGGTGTCAATGAAAAAGAATACAAGCCAGATCTTTGCACTATTTCCAATGCTAGCTGTACAACCAACTGTCTTGCTCCACTGACAAAGGTAGCCTAAGTTTTAAGTTAGTGAAACTACTGAAGATTTCTGTGGTCCAGAAAGGAAGAAAACACTTGGTCTTATATTGAAATATTTTCAGGTCATTCACGACAAATTTGATACCGTTGAAGGTCTCATGACCACAGTCCACTCTATTACTGGTAAGTTTGTTGTGTCACATAGTCCCTTTAGTTTCATCAAAATTATACTGAAATTGGCACATCTTCCTATGCTAAATAGCCACTCAAAAGACTGTTGATGGACCATCATCGAAGGACTGGAGAGGTGCTAGAGCTGCTTCCTTTAAGATCATTCCTATCAGTACTGGTGCTGCTAAGGTAATCTCTGGCATACACGGTCTTACTCTATAGCTTCTTTTTTGTCACTTTCTTCATGTGATCTAAAGCTCTAGTCACCCTTTTTTGTACATTAGCAGTGTTATGGAAAACCATGATGACTTTACTGTGGAGGTATTCATTTTTATATCAGCAAAAAGATGTTTTTGCTTGGTGCAATTTGTATTATTATTTTCGTGTTAGTTATCTCTACATAGGCTCAAACTTTAGCTGTCACGAGTTTTCTATGATAAATGACCATATGCTTACTGCCTGTTGTATTGTTTGATTGTGGCAGGCTGTTGGCAAGGTGCTGCCACCGCTGAAAGGAAAGCTGACAGGAATGGCTTTGCATGTTCCTACTGTTGACGTTTCAGTGGTTGACCGAACTGTTAGAATTGCAAAGGCAGCCAGTTATGATGACGTTAAAGCTGCATTCAAGTGAGAATAGATTTTTTTTGTCAATGAATTCATCCTCTTCATTTGTTTGTTTAAGTGTTTAAACTTTAGCATTTTATCATTATCAAGCCCTCATCTTTCTATAATTTTTCACAAGGAGCCATCTTATGGAAGCTTGAAGGGAATCCTTGGTAACCACCGAGGATGATGTGGTGTCCACTGATTTTGTCGGTGACTGCAGGTGATGATATTGATGCTAAAAGTACTATGTTATGTCAAGTACCCTTTAGATTATCTGTTTCTTTGTTCTAGTTGCTGCGATTCAGAATCTCAATCTGAGGTGTGTAACTCTTCACTTTTGTGTATCTCCTAGTTACTAGATCATGTCAATTCTTTGAGTGAACTGTGATTATAAATTCTTCTGAGTGGATCAGTACGATGAACCTTAACTTTTGATCGACCACACGTTTGCAGGTCAAACATTTTTTATGCAAAGGTTGGAATTTCCTTGAGTAACAATTTTTTGAAAGCTTGTCACGTGGTATGACAATGAATGGGGCTACATGTAAAGCAGATTTTTATGCCTTTTTTTTTTCAGTTAGTATTTTGCTTAATCTGTGGACTACCAAAATAATGGATCTTTGGTTTATAATCCATTCCTCTTATGACTAAATCATTAACAGTGCCATCTAAACATCAGATCATCTTCAAAATTTTGTTGTCTCTGTCATTTTCAATGTTGTTTATTTCTGATGCAGTTGCCGTGTGGTTGACCTGATCTAACACATTGCCTCTGTTTAAAATGCTGCATTTGGTCAAGTCTTACATCTTGAAGCTTGCATTCAACTCGCTATGCCCATTTGGCATATTAGATAATAGTGCAGACTTCTAAGATGCTGAGATGACCTAGAGGAAGTTCTGTGTAACTTTCCCTCCCTCCACTTCAGATAGGTTGATTTTATCAGATTTCTTCCTGTTTAGGATGGTATGATTCATGTCTCATTAGAGACTCGTTTCTTTTGGCGGTTCTTAAATGTCTGTTTGATCTTTTTCCGCCGCATTCACATGGCTTGGTTTCTTCAGTTTATCTTTTAAATGATTTAAAAATAGAGTTACGTTCCCAACTTCCTATCTTGAGGATGATTAGAGGGTGAATGGAATGACTTTTAAGGCTTAACATAACGATTGATTAATGAAGGCTATAATTTGGGGAAAATGATTAAAAGATTCGGAAAGATTATGCTGTATCAGTTTCTAAGCGAAGAAAATAATTTTCACAAATAAGCATATTGATATATCTCTATTTTATCTTGTTATTTTATATCTTATTTGGAATCAGATTTTTGAGCTTCAAACTAGGGAGCATCGGTGCACTCCATTCCTATACTTACCCACCATCATTTTTCGTCAAGAACTACCATTTTTAATCATCTACCACCATTCTACACCGATTTCACCAATTTTAACCATTATCCATCATCTTCTCCCTTTTGTTTACCATTTCTGCATCTCATATTCCACAACCGACCTTCTATTCATCCATTCATGGCTATTTGGTGTTGGAGAAACGTTGTAGCGGTGCTTTACTTCATGAGTGGCTAATTCTCTTAGGCTCCTTGGAAGGGATGATGGGGCTTCATATAAGGGGGTTTATTGTTCAACCACTTGCCTAATTATATTTCAAATTCCTTTGTTCGGTTTTGTTATATGGAGCTATATTAGGTTAATGCAGGGGATGAGTGTTTATTTGCCAAATCTCAGTTCCACGTTCATAAGGCAAGACCTAACAGAGGAATTTCAAATATAAGTAGGCAAATGGTTGAAAAATAAATAACTCCTTATATGAATGACCATAACTTAAGCTAGTTCATCCCTCTTTAGGGAGCACAAGAGAATTTGCCGCTCATAGAACAAAGCAGTCTACAACGCGTCTCCAACACCAAACAAACAGCCATGAATGGACAAATGGAAGGTTGTGTATAGAATATGAGATGGAGAAAGGGTGAACAATGAGGAAAAAGATGATGGATGATGTTTGAAATCGGTGAAATCAGTGAAAAACAATGATTGATGGTGAAGAATGGTGATCCTTGGTGAAAAATGATCTTGGGTAAGCTTGGGAATGGAGTTCGCCTGTGCCTCGTCTGAAGCTCGATATCTGATTCCAAATAACTTAAGTATGCTGATTTTCCAACTTTGAGCCATTTTCGAAAGTTTTGGAAGTGTTGGGCCCATTTATGATATTTTCCCCAAATGGCTCAGAAGCTCTTCAAAATATCTATGTATTTTCTTTAATTTTCTCTAAATTCAACTTTTTAAAATTTCCCCTCCTCCCACCAAACACACCTTAAATCTCAGTAACAACAATTTGGACCCATTTTTCTCATTTTCTAAACAGAAAAATCAAACACAATATAATGTCTTTCATTCCAAAAATTAAACGTTCTAGATAATCAATTAAATGTGACAATTATGCCCTTACTTAACTTTTTTATACACAATCATCTTTAAAATACCATGATATAATAGGGATATATCCCACACCTCATTATTTCAACAAAGATTACAATTAGTTGGCTTAAAAAAAACTATAATTAATGTCACATGTGTAGTTCAGCAAATTATCCATTTTATAAAGCTTTAAGTTTAAACCATCCAATAATATGTGATGGGAATCAATAATGCTTAAACTTGCATCATTACATCAAAAGTTTTAGCAAGTACTCGGGAAACTTGTATTGCTAAATAGATTAGTAATTTCGTTCGCCAAAATTGATAAAGGGTACTTTCACGTTCCTAATTTTATCTGCCAATATTCCGTTACGATTAGAAGCTCATAAGGCAAGTTTTTCATTAAATAATCACTCTTTTGGATAAATAGCGGTTATTTGCTTAGAGGATCAAAGTTGGTATACATCTCACATGTACTTGCATTTTTCAGTCTGTATCTCTAATTGTGTTATCGAAGATAATTTAATGCATCTTATTTCTTAGTTCCCCTTGCTCTTTTTCAATTAGTTTAGATTTACCTCTTGTCCAACTTCTTATGGTGCTCTTTAATTACTTTCGCTATTAACGTCATCTTGCCTTTTCCTTAAAAGATAATCTAATTTTTAATTTTGGGCTTCAATTTATAAATGCTTAGCAATTAGCACTAGTAAAGCTACGTGGGAAGAATATTTAAACACTTAGCAACATCTCAAATGCTTTGTTAAGCTGGATAACATTGCAAGAATCAAGGAGATTAACTCTTTAAAGGCCAACATCTCATTCAAAAGGAACTTTACGAAGTGGAAAAATTTGCCAATACTCTGTTATTTGCCAATTATAATGCATCTCTGTCGCTGACTTAATTTTCTGGCCATGATTAAAATGGAAAGGAAGGCATAAAAGGCATATTAAGAGACTTGTTAGTCTCTTCTCTTCTTCCATAGGATGTGTATTAGAAAATTAAAGCTCATTATCTTTCTTTACTGAAAAGGTCACTTCTTCGTAGCAACATAGTAAATTTTGTCCAGAGATTCCCCTTGCTTAACTTTATTGCCACTGATGAGGCTGACTTTATAGTGTGTCAGTTTATAAATGGCGACAAAGCCCCTTCACTTTAGACTAGAAGACATTTGACTGTCAATATAATTTATCTCTGAAGAGTTCACCTATAAATATCATGGAGCATGCTTCAGAACTAAACAATAAATCACCTTGTTTAAAACTTAATCATCATCATTATTATTTGTAGAAAATCATATGGGAGGAGATCAACATTGAAAGTTAACTTTCAGGTGGAAAAACAGTGGGTCTGGTAGGACTTGGAAGCAATTGCCATTGCTCCCACTAGTGGAGTCTCGTACTCTTGAAACAAGCATGGCATATTATACTTGAGAAGCATAAACTAGTTCCACTTTGTAATACATTATGAATTAAATATTGTATCACTCAAAGGACATGGGTCCTAGTTTTGACTTGGATATTGAACTTCTTTGGTGGAAGCCACCTCCTTCTGCCCCCTTGGAAGGGATAAAACACCATCCTGCTTTTGGATATTCACAGAAAATGAATATGCTATTATCTCTTTTTATCTATGATTGAACTTGGTGGGCCATCTGTTGGGGTCATGAATACTCTTATAAAGCAGTGGTTTTGATGAGTCTTCAACTTTTATTGCTCCTTCATCTACAATGGCTTTAGGTATCCGGATTTGATCATAATTCAGTGGTCCCTGACTTGTGTAATGCAGAACATTAATACCACAACGTTGTATTTAACTAGGATTGGCTGGTTTATTATTGTTACAGTGGTAGGTGTTGGTTCTTGTAAGCCCATGTGAAGATGTTTGCTTCAAGAGCCTTATTAAAGCAAGAAAGAGACAATGGAGGTAAACATTGATACTAGAGGGGGGAGGAAGTTCGACATCACAATCACAATACTCTCACATGCATCATTGTTCTCAAAAGCAGGCCAACCTGCCATATACAAGGCCTTTTAATGCACTATATCCTTGGTGTTTCAAAAAAGCTGCCTTTCTGCCTTTTCACATGTTTAAACACTTTTTTGCTTTATAAGATGTGTTTCATTCCATCACCTATGAATGGTTGAACTTGGGCCATTTCTTCATGAGCCTCCCTATCTAAGACAGCTCACCATATCTTTAAATTTAATCCTTAATTTGCTGTATCATATACTAACCAAGGTAAACAGCCTCTGTCAGAAGGGATCACCAACCTTCACTCACTCATTCATTCCTGGTCATTATGTGATTACTTAGCTTCCTGTTACAATCTTGTTGAGATGAGATTATTTGGTTAAAGATATACTCCCTTTGTCTCACACTATAAGGTCTTTGTAACTGAATTGCGGGTTCCTAAAAAATTAGTTAAAGTTAGTTAAAAATAATAAATGTGTAGAAAATATACTATTTTTTTTCCAAATATGCCCTTATTTATGAATGAGTAAGAGAGAGAGAGTAATTATGAAAAGAAGATGAAAGAGAATGCGTGGAAAAATTAATGCATGGGTAAAATAGAAAAAAAAAAACGCATTTATTACTCAAACAAAGTCAAATAGGACCTTATATTTTGGGATAAGGTCATTCAAAAAAATGTATCTTATATTATGGGACGGAGGAGGGAGTATTATTTAACGTCAAATCAGGGATTTCCTTTGGATCTGTGGCTAAATTGCAACCATATTGCTGAGTGTTCCTCTGCCTTGGCCTCTGAAGGAAGATGGTCAGTGAGACAGAGAGATAGGGGATGTGTAATAAAGTAGCTAAAGATGGTGATGGATGATGTGTAATAAGACCCCGCCATTACCAAATACTTTTCCTCTGTCCCCAGAAAATTTTGGTCGTAAGACGATAAGATTTTCAGGAAACAGTTCAAGCTTCATTGAATGTATTATTAACAGAGAGCAATCAGCCATGCCCACCTCGCTTTTTCTTTCTTCATATTTACATTAATTTGGAATCTTGCATGTGGATTGATGTGTAACTTGACAACACCAAATTGACCCCTTAATTTGTTGTTTCTGTTCGTCATTCTACTACCCACCAAAGTGATTAGATTAGCTTATTTTAAGAGTTGCATGAAATAAATTAGTGAGAAAAGTTGTCATATAACACATAAAAATGCTTTAAGTGCTCTCAAACCCATGCCTAATCCTATTCTACCTCCTGGGTTAATGTGTGCGTAGGCACACATGCCCATACTGGCCCTCATTTGTAGCAGATGATCAATTTATTCGAAACATAAAGATTTTTTTGGATTCTATGGTATGGACCATTTCTTGAATTTCATGCCCATATTCTCTCCACACTAACGTGGCGGTTTTTTGACCGAGTACTAACGTGTCATTGAAATATTGGCCATGGCTGATTTAGGCCAATAAAGTTTTTGCTTGATGAGTTGAAATTCTTAGGTCGGTTCAAAAGCAAAGACGAATCAAACCGATTTATTGCTCAGAAAAAAGGTGGAAAATATTGGAGCTTTAACCATACTTTCAACGGTATTGAGCAAGCTTAATGATATAATGGTGGAATAATTGGGAAAGATAAGTTGTGGATTGTAGAACCAAACAATCACCTCAACCATGTCGTCACACTCGTCATAGATTGTAATTGATTGTCAAAGGACTAAGATAATTTATCATATTACAAGTAGCACACAGCATTTGATGGTGTGTTATAAGTTCTGTCTCCCCAAGCTGAAAGGCAATATGCCATAATAAAACCTACCTAATTTACTTCACCATCTTTGTGTACAGTAAAGTTCTCTTGCATTGGTTTAGCTTCCAACTTTCCACCATCATTGCGAACAACTAATAAAAGGCTATTCTTTCTCCTCACAACTTTTCTTCATAATTATGTCCCGTGCATCCTGATTGAATTTCACTGTTACAAAGGAGAGAAATCATACATGAAACCTCCATTAGCATCTAATTTTCCCCTGAGATTCTGATGAGACGACCAATAATCTATTGAGAATATCCTCTCCCCTGGTCCATAATCTTCTGCAAACGGTGTTGTGATCCCTTATAGATATATTCTTTTACTCTTTACTTTTCTGTGAAGCACCTGCTCCATTCTCTGGTCTTGTTTGTGAGAGCAATCATGGCTGTTTCCTTTCCCATCCCATCGCCTTCATATCATTAATCACGATCCTCCATAACCCCTCGTATCTTCATAAAAGACACCCTCTCTTCTTTCTTATATCATGTATTTCTAATGTGCTTACTACAATTAGTCGGTGTGTTCTAATGGGTATTTGCTGATATTTCAACTGCTTAATTTATTATGAGCCTCTTTTATTGTCTTCATGTGGTTGATTTAAGCGGTTTTCTATATTAATGTCATGTGGGGTATTTCGTCTCCCTCCCTTTATACTCACTTGGTTTGGTTGCCTACTGCCATAATTTCCCAATAAGCTTTCCTCTGCTGTATTAGTTATATCCTCATACCGGCCCTGCATTTTCTGTAAGGTCGTTTTCATCTCTAACTTACAGAAGTACGATCCTGAATTACAGAATTTGATGGCAAATGTTTTGCCTTTGTGTCAGATTTAGCTGATTTTGAGCTGTTCTGTTCATCTCATACATACTATCTATCTTCCTCCAATTCTTGTTGGTCTTTCTGAATATAAAGTTTCGGCATTCCAATCATCACAATGCCTCCTACTTATTTTCCTCTTCGGTGGGAGAGCACTGGTGACCAATGGTGGTATGCTTCTCCGATCGACTGGGCTGCTGCTAATGGCCACTATGACTTAGTTCGTGAGCTTCTTCGTATTGATAGCAACCACCTTTTCAAACTGACCTCCCTCCGCCGTATACGGCGGCTGGAAACCGTGTGGGACGACGAGGAACAGTTCAACGGTGTTGCTAAATTCCGTTCTCAGGTGGCACAGAAGCTGCTTCAGGAGTGTGAATCCAAGAAAAGCAAGAACTCCCTCATTCGTGCGGGCTATGGTGGATGGCTTATGTACACTGCTGCTTCAGCTGGGGATTTTGGTTTTGTTCAACAGCTTCTTGAGAAGAACCCACTTCTGGTTTTTGGAGAAGGAGAGTATGGGATCACTGATATACTATATGCTGCAGCGAGGAGCAAGAACTGTGAGGTTTTCAGGCTGCTGTTTGATTTTGCAGTTTCTCCCAGGTTCCTCACCGGAAAAGATGGTGTGTGGGTTGAGCATATAGGGGATATTCCTTCTGTGTACAGGTTGGAGATGACCAATAGGGCTGTTCATGCAGCCGCAAGAGGTGGCAATGTCAAGATTTTGGAGGAGCTTCTTTCCAATTGTTCTGATGTTTTGGCTTACAGAGATGCTCAGGGCTCTACTATCTTGCATGCAGCTGCAGGCAGAGGACAGGTCGAGGTAAAGCCTCTAACTTCTTTCCTTCACTTCATTCCTCATTGACATTCTCAAGATACTATTTTTATGCATTTAGAGGTGTATAAGAAGCATATGTATCCTACGAGTTTGGGTGAAAAATTGATTCTTTTGAATGGATGTTGGCTTTGGTGTTTAAGTTCAAATATTGAATCGACATTGCCAGCAGACATTACATACTGAGATAAAGCATGCAAGCCCTTTAGATTATCTAATGAGCATAATAAACTGAATGTGTACACAAAATTTGGTATGAACTGACCATGTTTAAAAGAAAAAAAACTTGGACCATTTTCATACAGTTCTGATAACACAGGAGGAAGATGGTGTCCCTTTTTTCAGAAGCTATATATTTGTGGAGATTTGTGGTTATGGTATAGCTGAAAAATTAATTTTTTTGGGGTTCATGCAGGTAATTAAATACTTAACATCAACTTTCGACATGATAAACTCCACGGACCATCAGGGCAACACAGCTCTACATGTGGCTGCTTATAGGGGTCAATTAGCTGCAGTTGAAGCTCTGATCTCTGCATATCCTACCTTGATATCTCAGACAAACAACGTTGGAGAAACCTTCCTCCACAAGGCTGTGTCAGGTTTCCAAACTCCAGCGTTCCGGAGGTTGGACCGACAAGTGTCTCTCCTGAAGCAGTTACTTAGTGGGAAGAATTTCCGCACAGGAGAAATCATCAATGTGAAGAACAATGATGGAAGAACAGCTCTTCACATTGCCATCATAGGAAACATCCACACTGATCTTGTTCAACTCTTGATGACAGCTCCTTCCATAGACTTGAATGCCTGTGACGTGGATGGCATGACCCCACTTGATTATCTTAGGCAACGTCCCAATTCAGCTTCCTCAGATATACTCATCAGAAAGTTGATCTCTGCTGGAGGAATGTTTGGTTGTAGAGATTATGATTCAAGAAAAGCCATAGCTTCACACTTGAAACAGCAAGGTGGAAGCAGTCCGGGGACATCCTTCAGAATCTCAGACACTGAGATATTTCTGTACACAGGTATTGAGAATAATGTTTCACATACTTTTGTTGATCAGAGAAATCCAGGAATCAGTCGATCTTCATCAGAACACAACCTATATGAGAACCAAAGTTCAGGAACCAGTAAAAGGCCTAGTTCTGTGACAGCGGCGAGACTGAAAAAAGTCCTTCACTGGTCCAGAGGAAAGGAGAAGAAAGTTGAGAGATTCAATGGAGAAACACCAACCCCTCTGAGAGAAAGATTCTGTAGGCCATCATCTTCTCTTCCAAACAACAAAAGAACACTGTCTGTGCGGAGTCAACAGTCAAGTCCAAACGCTAAGAAGAAGTTTGCTTCAGGGTTGGTACACGGAGTGATGCAATCTGTGCCACAAGTTAAGGTTTCTTCTCGCAGGTCTCGCTCGAGTTCATTCTCAAAATCATCTATTTCCTCGCCTAGATCTTGGGACAAACAGAAGGGTGTGTGTGTGGAGAATGATGTGGCTGGACCATCATACTCGAATCGGGCACCTGAAGAAGATGAATCGCCACACGTGGTGAAGCGAGCCTCTGTGAGTCAGAGGTTGAAGGGCCATTACTTCTGTTTTGGTGCAACAGGACTTAATGTGAAGAACCCAGCAAGCAGCAGCAAGCAGCAGGAAAGCCAGGACTTCAAGAATTATGTTATTTCGGTGGCATAATTGGTTGAGGTGTGAGATTATAGCTAATTCCTGACTAGTATGAGATGGTACAACTCATAAAAAGCTGCTTGTTTAATGTATAACTTCTATGTTGGAATAAAGAGCAGCTTCCTTAATTTAGATGTGATGCAAGTACGGTTGTAGATTATACTTCGTTGGTGTATGTTTAGGTCGTCATGTACGAGACTCTATCCACTTGTTAATGATAAATATGCTGTGTTTAATTATGCTTCATATCATATTAGCCTTTGCCAGCATAATTATATTGTGTGGTAATTAGCATTGCTCGTGCACTCATAACCCGCTTTTGGCGACTGCAACGCACTAGTAAAGAAGAAGAAGCGATATAGTTGAAAGAACTTTCGCTGGAGAGAATGGTGGGAATTGAGTAAACTTCCACTGTGGTGCCTTTTTATTTTTATAAGTTCAGTTTTAAAAATGGGTTAATACGAATTTTGGTTCCCGAACTTTCATTTAATTTTGGTTTTGGTCCGTGAACTTTGAAATTGGTGGTTTTGATACTTGATCTTTTGATCAATTTTGGTTTTGGTCCCTAAACTTTGAAATTTGTGGTTTTGGTCCCTGAACTTTAAATCAATTTTGGTCTTGGTCCCCGAACTTTCAGTAATTTTAGTATTGATTGAGGGACCAATACCAAAATTACTGAATGTTCGGGGATCAAGACCAAAATTGACTTAAAGTTCAGAGACCAAAACCACAAATTTCAAAGTTTAGGGACCAAAACCAAAATTGATCAAAAGATCAAGGACCAAAACCACCGATTTCAAAGTTCACGAACTAAAACCAAAATTGACTGAAAGTTCGATGACCAAAAGTTGTATTAACCCTTTAAAAAATTTTGGGTCTTTATAATAAGTCCATCAAGAAAGTCATTAATGATAGCATTACAATTTTGCCTGTGATAATAAATATATATAGAGAAAAAGAGGTGAAAAACAATGTATAATTTTTAAATACCCATTTATAAATTTATGACTTTTTAATAAGTTAAACTTTAATTGGGATTGGTGAATCAAGTCTCGTTGTGGTTATTAACAACTTAAAACAACTTAAAACGGATACCATCAGGGGTGAGTATCGGTTCGGTTTTCGGTTTTTCGGTTCGAAACCGAAAAAAACCGAAAACCGAAATAGGGAGAAAAACAAAACCGAAACCGAAAAACGGAATTGTTAACGGTTTTGGTTTAACAGTTTTTCGGTTTTTTTGAGCTTTTTTTTTTGCCAACTTTTTGGGCTTTTTTGGACCATACGAAATTCAACAAAAAAACGTTAAAAAAAAAAGATTTGGCCCCTCCTATGCTACCAAGAGTTGATGGGCTTCTTTTGGGCCATTTTCTCAATATTTTTTGTATTCACATTACTTCACCAATATTTGTCCAGTTGCATAGATCACTTATATGGCAATCTATGTGTTCATCAATCATCATACATGCTTTTAACACCTAACCTGAGAAATTCATCATGTCCAGATCCAATTTTTATAATTTATGTCTTGGATATTATACTTACTTGCACGTGAGACGGCCATGAAATTATGGTATAAATATAATCCAGAATGTTTATAGATAAATACTTAACAACTGCCACAATTAATAATGAATCACTTGTAATCGATAATCATGTGTTATTCTAACGTTCTTTCTAAGCTGAGTTTTCACTATTTTCAAATAAGCTACATCCACCAAAAACATACATGGGAACGTGAGAGATACAATTCATAGTTAAAAACAATGATGAGCCTGGAAAGATTTTGCAGGAAAAATAAGATCCACATCCAAGTGGACTATGGTAAAAAAGGAAAATTCATGGAAGAAAAAAGAAAATGAAAATGTATAATAACAAGGGTAAAGTTGTGGACTTGTGGGCATCAGTTCTCCAAGGTGATAAAGCATCAGTGAAAAATTCAGACACAAATTACCCATTTAAAAACTGAGACTCGTCATACGCCCATAAAGCAAATTGAAACGAATAAAAAGGAGTTAAAATTCAAGCACATGGTTCAAATCCGACACACAATAGAGCTAAGATCTGAACCCTAAAACACATCAAAACTTGGGTATCGAAAGAAGGGGCACAGGAAGCGATCAAAACTTGTCGAGATTCAAATTCACATCACACAAACATCAGTGGATTGACAGACTTATGAATTCCTATCTTCCTCTCGCAATCAAGCCCCAAGAGAGAGAAAAAAAGATAAAGAAAAAAAAAAGACTTATATTTACCGATAAATATATATACATAAGCAATAGTGTGAGAAAAAAGGTTGAGCTCAGAACTGGCTTCGAACTTCGAAAAGCGTGTGGTAGGTGGAGAGGCCGAGAGGGAGATGAAGACTAAGGGAGAGCCAGAGAGGCCGAGACGGGATGAAGATTGGTTTGTCCTGGTGTGGCCGTATGGTGGTGTCTCCGTGTCTGGCGTGAGAGTTGTCTCTCACCTGAGAGGCTGTTGGCAATAATAAATAGCTAGGGTTATTGCTTGTTGGGTTGGGCCGTGGGAAAATATTTAACTAGGCTTGCTTGGGCCTTTTTTTTTTTATTTAATAACATTTTCGGTTTTCGGTTTGGAACCGAAATTTTTTTAAAAAAAACCGAACCAAAAACCGAAACCGAACCATGAAACCGAAAAACCAAAAACCATTTGGTCCGGTTTGGTTCGGTTTTTGCTCACCCCTAGTTACCATTGACAAATCATTCTGTGGCAACAAACAACTCATGTTGCCATTGACAAGTCCTATTGTGGCAACTAACAACTCATGTTGTTATCATTGATAAATCTTGTTGTGGCAACCAACAACTCATGTTGTTGCATTGACGAATCATGTTATCAACAACTCATATTGTTGCTATTGACAAGCCTTACTGTGGCAAATAACAATTCATGTTATCATTGACAATTCCTAATGCGGTTATTAACAACTCATGCTGTTATTATGGAAAAGTCTTGCTGTGGCAAATGACAACTCATATTGTTGTCATTGACAAGTCGTGCTGCAGTTATTAACTCATACCGTTACAATTGACAAGTCTTGCTGTGGAAACTAACAACTCATTTTGCGATTGACAAGTCTTGCTGTGGCATCTAACAATTCATGATGTTGCCATTGCTAAGCCATGCTGTTATTAACAATCGATGTTGTTGCTATTGACAAGTCCTCTTGTAGCAACTAACAACTCATGTAGTGGTTAGTAACAACTCATACTGTTGCGATTGACAAGTCATGCCATGGTTATTATGGCAACACCATGCGTTGTTAATAACCACGGCATGACTTGTCAATCGTAACAATATGAGTTGTTACTTCCTTTGATCCTTATTATAAGGCACCAACTAACAAGTTTTCTTGGTCCTTATTATAAGGCACTTGTTAGTTTTCAAGATGCATTAATTATTTTTTTTCATGTATGCCCATATTTAATAAGGGTAGTGGGAGAGAACAATAATTAAATAGTAGTAGAGTTTAGTGTAATTAGTTGGGGTAATATTGTAAATCACTTGAATTTTAAAACATATTTAATGTTTTTATCCAATTTTATTGGTATGTGAGATTTGTTAGTTTGTGCTTTATAATAAGGATCAGAGGGAGTGGTTGTTTACAACTCAAAAGTAAACATAATCATGACTTCTGTTGAAGACAAGAGTATGCATGACTCACTCAGTTAGAGGCAATTTTGTTCATGACATTGTTGGATACTAAATGTGGCCATCTATCATTAGAGACTTAGAGTTTCAACCATCAGTTCAACATACTGTGTGAGGCTGGTCTGTTCCACTGAATCCAACTCTCATTAGCCAGTTTTAGCTACACCTTAAGAAAGAAATAGAAGGATTGGGGCAAAACAGAAGCCGAGTCTCAAGAAAAGAAAGGGGACAGGGGCCACAAAGAGCCCAGTGGGCCAGAACAACACATGGGCATCAAAGTCCATTTCACTTTCTCGTCCGCCCATGTTCCAGGCTTCACTGTACAGAGAATGGAAGCCCTCGAATATGAGTATTCAAGAGAAAATGCAAGTAATTAACTTAAGTACTTTTTTTAATTACTGTGAATTAGTTGATGAAATAATTATATTTAGGATTGGACGATGTGGTACATTGTCATTATATTTGTGGACACTGACTGCCACATCAAAGATTGCAGCTTTTATTTATTAGACGTCCATGATTTTCTTGTACATGATGTCATGATGCCCCCAGAAAAACACGCTTTGTTGTTTTATAGCGAATGGAAATCCATGGTCTACAACTCTGGGTGTTAACTTCACCGGGATGAAGCCATTCAGAAACGTCCATAAGCAACACCTAAGAATTGAAATTATTGCATTTGCACATCATTTCTTGGCACCTACCCACCCTCTTCACTTCTTATTCATTTTCTAAGCTTCCAGCTGGCGTGAAGCTTCACGCCACTGGTCTTCTCTTTAAATTAAATTGTTTTGTACTCTATCCTATATGACTACCATCATAACTGGGCAGTTATTTGCTATTGAGCCTTTGTTTAAGATGTGATGCGTTTCAATAATTCAACGATAGCTTGATTACAAATTTCAAAGTGCTTGCATTTCGATCAACTAAGCTAGTAGTATAACAGATGCGTGTGCTTATTTTGGAAATGAAGATGTGAGTGGATAGGATAAGTTGTCATATGTAGGCTAAGCTGACTGCTTTTTAAAGTATTTATTTCTAATGCAATCTTAATAAGGACCCCAAGTCCCAACTCTCAAATACACTGGTTCCAATTTTCCCGCGTTGACTGCTTTATTTATCTACTTTTTAATTTCAATGACAAAAAAAAAGTAAAATGGAGGTATTAAAAGGTGGCAAAATTTAAGAAAGTGGTTTTGTTGGGCTGAAGTGTTGACTCGGAGTTTCTGGTCTTCGCGCCCAACTGTGAAGTCTGTGATAACGATATTGGCGGAAATTTCGTCGCATAAACCACTGAATTGTAGCATCAATTCACACATATATGGTCGTTGCATTGACTTTGACATTTTTAATATTATATGATGAATATTTATTGAATATTTTAAATGACGCCCGGTTTATCCAATTATTTCTCTTTCGTCCCACTAAAGAATGATCGTTCCCACTACCTCCCAATATAGATCCAAAGTAAAACACGCTTCTCCGGGAATCTCTTTTGACAAAAAATAATAAAAGTACTCCCTTTTCTGTTATATTGAATTTGGATTCTCTTTAATAGTTATTTAAATTACCTACATAAAATCAGCCAATAATACATTAAGAATTAAATTTACACATCAACTTCCATTCTTTCTTGTCATTATTTATCCGGTGATATGGCTATGCCTATATGATTATAAAGAATTTTATTTTGTAATTGAGCGAAAAACTGATTTCAAAGGAGTTAATTGAAAATTTATTTGCCAAGAGGCCAGTGAGATATATCATATCAGTTGAAATTTTATTCGCCAGAGAGGCCCCCGCGACAAATTGCCAGAGAAGCCAGTGAGATATCATATCAACTGAAAAGAAAATACCAGTATGATTATTTTGAAAAAAGGTGGTCAACTAAAATGTTTTCCAAGCACACATTCATGTGATTCTTACTGTATATACAGCTGTTCCTAAGAGATGTCATTTTTTAAAATGTATTTGTTAGTTTTAAAGCGTATTAAATACTTTATATATATATATATGCGTATATTTAGTGAGAATAGTGAAAGAGTATAGAAATTAATATTTTTTATATGCATTAGTTAATTAAAAATACTCCTACTCCATAATTCACAAAATAATAAGTCACTTCAACCCATTTATCAAAATAAAGAAATTAACTCATTAAATTTGCTTAACTTTATCCACATTACATGAGGCTTTAAAAAATAGAGAAACGTACAAACGATCACATTTAATCATTAATTATATGAATATATTTGACAAATATTGGATAATTTCCCCAGATAACCTATACTGTGAGCCAAAAGTTCTTTGACGAGTGGCCTATTATGTATGAAAAGAGAAGGGTTGATATAATATTCAATCCTTTAAATTCACACTCATTTTGATTTTTGTTCTTCAAAGTTCTTCAAATAAAATATAATGCTTTGGACTTTTATTGGCAAACTGATACATGTTTCTTATTAAATAATGTAGACCAATGTTTTAAAAAAATTGAAAGAATAAAAGCTTCTTGTTTAAAAATTGATCATGCACCAAACCGAGGAGAAATTTAAAACAAAAATATATTAACCCAAAAGGGAATCATCATCTTATGCTAGACAGGGGAGGCAACTTGTAATTATCAGAAAGGTCAACCATTTATAAAAGAATAGCATGTTTTGGTTGAACGTGGAATCAAACTTGGGCAGCTCATGGAATTGCTCAATTCAAGTGTAAAAACATGTCACCCCCACGTCAACTTATAATTACTAGACCCTTTAGAAAGATAAGCACTCAAAGATCATAATTCACACTTTGCAGAACCACCAAAAAGACAACAGAAAAAGAAAAGCAAAGCTGGCTCAACTTATCTATTTTTTTTTCCTTACAAAACATTATGCTTCACAGGAATACCAGTCGACGATAGATGCGTTGCGTCCATTTTCCAATGACAGAATTAATCAAACAATAAGGTAGACGTGCCCAACATTCCCGGCTTGACTAGCCAAAAATATTAGAAAAACCACTTCACTTTCATTGCCTTATTTTACTCTCTTTCACATGAAACCCTGACGAAAATGCTATACAGACTAATAATTAAATTAAATACCCATAAGAAATGTAGCTGAGCGCATAAGCTATCTGATTTTTTAATCTGTATGTGTCGTTATAATGCTGGCCGGTGATAGCTCAGTTGACAAATGACGAGTATTACTATATTTCAACTATATATGTAACTATGTGCGTTAGGGTTTTGAAGTGGGTTAGGGTTACACGTAGATAGCTGGATATATATCGTACCACATGTTCATACGGCGATAAGATGACGACGACGAACTTTCTTTGAAGTTGTAAATATTTAAATTTTATTATACGCAGAAAAGTGGAAAATTTCTCTTATTCCTCATGTTCAAAATTCAAAAAAATGCAACGATTCTCCAAATAAAGTGACTGTGACCACTTGCATCACGGAATCTGTTGAGTTTCACGCGCTAAACTAAGAGATTTTTTCCAAATATGACTTAGTCGTTGATATTTATTATCACAATTTAGTGGGAAACAAAACACTCATGAAATCATATTTATTAAAGTATATTTTTAATCTTTTATTTTTCAATCAAAGCTTGTTTTAATCTTTTAATTTAAAAAAACACTTTAAATTTAAGTGACCAAAATAATATATGATGTAAACATAAATGACTAAAACATATTTTAACCAATTATAATACAGGTATAGGAATATAATTGGGTTAACACTACTTTTGGTCTCTATAGTTTCATTTTATTTGAGTTTTAATCCCTGAAATTTGAAATCAGTGACTTTGATCCCTCAAATTTACACCATCCATGGCCACAAGAACAGTAAAGTTCCAAATGTGACTAATGACCAAAATTCAATCAGTGGTTTCAATCATTCTCAAATATTTATTTTTGCCCCATCTCTTTCGAACTGCCCCAGATACATATATTACTAGCAGTTATCATTATTGGAGAGGGTCAGAGGGATATATATATATATATATATATTCCATCTTTATTTTTTTCAATTTTGCAATATTCTCTGCTAACTACTAGTCCATATCTTGCAGGAATTACTTGAATATAAATATAAAATTTAAAACTTTTATTTTATATTGCTCAAGAGTTATGAGGTAATTTCCCTTATAAAAAAAGAGCTAAGAGGTAGTTTCGAGGAATAGAATAGCCGGATTATATAACATTATAAACAGAAATAGTAGAAGCTAGAATATATCCAGCGCCTGAAGTGCCACACACATAAATTTTAGACTATTTTTATTATATTTATAAGTTTCAAGTCATTGCCAATGTGGTGATATAATCTCAAGTATATATACTGACCTAGAAAGCTTAGTCTTTTTTCTTGCCACCATCTAGCCCTTTTTCTTTTAGTGCGTTAATCAACACGTTAATTTCTAACTTTTACTACAGGTGTTTGCCCGACAGCGCAGCGTTTTAAAACAATGAAAATGAAGTGATTCGAATAAATATCTCTCTTTCAGGCCAAAAAGAAAATTGAAATCTCTGTTTAGATAAAGCAATGTGTAGGTATTTTTATGTTGATGGTAGCATCTTATGTATAACAACTTTTTTTGGGGGAGGGGGGAATGTGACCCTGATTACGTAATTAGCAGAAAAAACTTGATTCAAAAAAAATACCCTCGATGACATTTTGACTAATGCCATAAGCATTGTATATGCGTGCGTGTTTTCCATGTCTCCATCCATAATTAATACGGATATCTCATCATTAAAGTTTATATTAGTCTGGATATACATTGTTACAGACGTTAAAATAGCTTAAGTTGGTGTATAAAAAATTAGCTTAACTTGATTTATAAAGACTCACCGTATATTTATATATTTAATCACTCAAGATATAGAATTATCCTGCATGCACCTAGTAGTACTCATTTGCAGGAAAAAAAGGAGTCTCGCGTGAGTGAGAGGGTTGCAGACTTGTAGGTCATTTCCGCGCGGGTTTGTAGAATCCTCACAGTCTTCATCTGCCAACAATATTCCCTCGTAGTTTGACTATATATCATAGTGCAGTGGGTTTATCGTTTGTTTACATATTCATTTCAGGCGAACTTCATTTTCGTTCTGAATAGTAATAAAATTAAAGCTACGCAAACATAGTTTGTTTTGATTATAACTCTTTTAACAGCAGCTTTTATTTCAATTGTTTAAACAAACGCATATTGGGAGTAGAAGTTAATTGGCATAATATGATTTATGTTTGAATGTACTACCTATATAAAAGAGCCAAGTTTGGTAAAAATTCATTTGAATGATATATTAAAAACTCAGTTTTAAAATGGCCAAATATCAGAAGAAAAGTAAAAAACTTAAAAAAAATATATATTATTTTGATTTGAAGTGGTTTTGAGACTAAAGGCACTAACCCAAAGATAATGTCAGATATTACTTGATCATCCAACGAGTTTTTGTGTGTGTAGTCTAAACTACTTCTTAAGCTTCCTAAAATAATCCCAAACAAGTCCCTAAAGGTTGTTTGTAGATAGAGATGTACGTAGTTGGTGTAGAGAGGTAAGAAAAGGAGTGAAGTACGGATATGGAAATAGTAAGCAAATGAGGAGTACATGGCTGAGATGGGATAGCGATGTTATTGGCGGAAGAAAATATTGCAAAAACAATCAAATAAAAGTCATCTGGTATTGCTTGTAGATATTTTCCGCGGTAGCCAAAGAGTCATTATATTTATTATTCCAATAAACAACACTCCTATGTTGTGTCGTTTGATTTGCGTCCCGTGAAAAGAATAAAATTAACTACTACGGGTTTGAATATACTCTTTAAAGTGATTGTATTGTAAGCCTCTACCAGTAAATATGTTAGAACTTAGAAAACCGTTAAGTAAAATATGTTAGAAGACGGAACGTCGTATAACGGTGTGTTTAGATTGTATTTTGAGAAGTAACTTTTTTTTTTAATTTGACTTTTTCATAAGTAAGATTAGATAAAAGTCAGATTGTGTGAAATGATTTATGTTTAGATTTGTGATGATAAAAATGACTTTTTTTCAATATGATTTTTAGAAACATGTTTGGATGATTATTTTGAAAAGCAAGTTTAGATGAAAAATTACTAAAATGGACATTATTGTTATTAAATAATACATAAATAATATGCATATATTCTTAAAGTTTAGAAAGTAAAAGTATAATTTGGGGGTTTTTTGAGGATTTTAAAAGTTTAGTTTCTCTCTTATTTTAAAAAAAAATAATTTGAAAAAAATTATATTTTTTGCTCAAAGAAGGAAATGACAGGAGAAAATAGTTAGAGATTATTATGGTAAATTTTTGGAGATAAAAAGAAAATTTTACATCAAAAGAAAATATTTTATTTGAGAATTTTATGATCTAATAGCCTAATTTTCTTACCCAATTAAAATCAATGCATTCTTTTCTCCTTCTTCTACTGCACTTCTCCATTGCAGACATCAAATTGTGGCTTCTGACAAACCGATCGATTGACCCATAAGTCCTTCTTCTCTTTTTATGAATCACTTCAAGGTAACCTCACAGTCGAGAGCCATAAGACTGATCCTCCGTTTCGAATCGGCACATAAAGCGGCAAAAGACTGGCCAAAGAGTTGCTCCATTCACAAGAGTTGGGGATCGAACCCCAACCACTTGCTTAAGGGATGAGATACTGAACTATCATATTAACTCAGCTTGGTTTAAGTCATTCTTCTCTACCACCGTTCCAAACAAGAAGAAGAAGAAGCTAAAAGTAGCTTTTGGCATTCGATTACGCGTTTTTAGTGTATCCAAACACACACTAAGATTGTCAAAAAGCACTTTCTTTTAAGTGTTTTTCGGTTTCCAAACAAGTACCGTGTCAGTTAAAAGATTAGAAAGTAGTCTATCATTTTACACAAAATAAAAAAAATATAATGAAGTCATTATTATTTATTATACATAAAATTTATATGATTGTTCAATTCTGGCTATATATAATTTATTATACATACACTCTCTAACCTCTAAATATTTTGTATGTAATGATATAAATGAAAGTTAAACATTACTGAATGCGAAAAAGTAAAATATGAACCAAACGTGGTTGGTCAAGTTGTCAGCTCACTCTTCTGCTTAAACAAGTGTCAGGGGTTTGAATCTTACCCTATGTATGCAGCAACCCATTGGCCAGTGACAGACCTTTAAATGGAGCTCAGATCTGTAAATGATTGGTTCTTAACCTGTAGGATTGGAGGATACCTTAGGGGAAAAATGTAAAATGTGGATGGAGGAAGTTCTTACTTCTTAGAAGGCTCCAAATCAAGGTTCAAAAACCCGGACCGGGGATAGACTCGGCCAATGCACTAGGTCAAGGGTGAGAGGTTTAACCGAGGGTCGACTTGGGGTCAAACCGGCTACATTAAAATAATATCATTTAATAATTAATAACATAACATACCAACATTCATATTAAAATATAAGAAAATCCAACAAAAATATAACTGTTTTAAAAATACAGTATATCAAAATTAAGAATGTCCATCACTAGTTCCTTACAATCCTTCAATCAATACTATCAAAATCATTCAAAAGCTAAGTAGAAGCTCTTTCAGTAATGTAATATTTAAGAAATTATTGGGGATTTGTGGATGTGGTTAGGAATTAATTAATCCAAATTTATAAATTATTGGAATATTTTGGGAATTTGAGGTGTTTTGGAGAATTTTTAAAGGCTTAGTTATTTCCTTAATTTAAGTAAAATAACTTCAAGAAATTATTTTGGCTTCAAAAGAGGTTATTATGGGAGGAAAAAATAGAGGATATTACCTTAGGTATAAGAATTTTTTTTTTAAAAAAAAATTAACCCGGTCCAACAGTCAGGTTGGCCGGGTTTTGAGAGTCAACCCGGAATATTTCCGGGTTGATCCCTCCCCCGGGTGAAACACAAATCGACCCTCTCAAATGCCCCAGTCACCGGGTTTCCGGTCAAACCGGCCTGTTTGAGGCTACTTTTTTTGAACAGTGCTCCAAATATGTGAAGGAATTAAGGGGAGCCGGTTCAATGTAATAAATTAATGCGATGTGACTGCCTGCTAAGATCATTGCAACCTGCCAACCTCCCTCCCTCTCTGATTCGGTGATTCCCTCTGCATCCAGAGGCCACTATTTTAATTACTTTATATATATATATATATATATGTTTGTTTCTTTATTCCACTTTTTTTAGTTAAAAAAATTTATTAAATCCCGTAGGAAATTTATTTCAGTTAACTCCGGAAGAAATTGAAAACTCAATGCATATCCAAAAGGCGGAAGTGATATTAAATGTTTCAGTTAAAAGATCAAAATATTTTTATTGAATTTTGTAACTAGAATTTAAGATATATGTGGAGAATTTCCAATATACTTATGTGTTTTCCAACATCAATGTGAGTATTTTCACATATGGAGAATTTTCAGAACACATATATGAAATTTCCAAGACGTTTGCTTATTTCGAACATCAATTTGAGTATTTTTAAGTCTAAAAAATCATAGGATTCAACACTAAAACATCCAAAATTTCATAACTATATATATTTCCAAGAACATGTGGAGAATTTCCAAAACACATATAATTAATTTCCATGACATATGAGAATTTTCAATAAGGACATTTTAATCTTTTAACTGAAACATTTAATATCACTTGGGCCTTTAGGGGTGCAGTGGGTTTTCATATTTTTTGGGGTTGACTGAAATAAATTCTCTCATATGGGGCGTTTAATGAAATTTTCTCTTTTTGTTTTCTCACCTTCGTATTTTACGTACAAATAAGAAATAACCTCCTTTGTTTATATATTATAATCTCACCCAACATTTTACCTTTTGAAACCTTCACTTTCCATTTTTCATTCTACCCTTATCATTTTGGGTCTTTTCTTTTACTGGTTAAAGATCATTTGGGTCATTTCTGTACGTACATCAGAGTTTATAGTTTACATTTTCATTCCAAAATGAACTCTAATTAATTAATTCATAGACATTTTTAAAAATATTTAAATCAACATCATTTCAAACAATCCTATCTTATTAAGTATGTTAATTAAATATAGAAAATGAAAATAAAGCGATAAAAAACGTGAAATTAACAAGAGGCGGTGAGATATAAATATGTAATCTGGTATTGAATGGTATTTATAATCAAAATAAAGTCTTCGACTAAGGCTTAATTTAGCGACGGAGGGAATGATTTATCGTATATCTCCATCCTCCCGTCCAGACGCTTTATTTTACAGTAAAGCCACCTGTAAAATAAACAATTCCATTTGTTAATTTTATTCCTGTAATTGAAACGTATAGAAAGTTAATATACGTGTTCAGTGAATCATTTGTCATTTGTACGTGTTGCTTAAAAAACTGTCCTTTCTTTAATTTCAGTGAATCATATGACTTGTATTGTGGATCTAAACAGGCCAATAGTAATAATTATTATTGTTCAACTTAGACCCCCGCTTATTATTGTTCAACTTAGACCCCCGCTTCCATTAATGCTCTGATTTCTATGCTACCGAACCGGCCGAGTCAACTTCCTCCTCCTCTTATTTTATGATACCAGCAGTGTCAATTTCTATTTTTGCACATGGCTATGCAAGATTGCAAATAGGGCAAAGTGTGTCCATTCTCTTACAATTGGCTACTATATTTTTAATAAATTTTAGCTTGGTTAAGGTGTAGAAATATACACAAATTTTTTATTAGAAGTGCATCAAGCATCATGCTTTTTAAACTATAAAAGTGTCTGTAAACTTTTAAAATGAGAGTAAAAATATCATGACAATTAGTTGACCATTAGTTCAACTAGAGACATTGACATAGATTATGTAGTTAATTCATTAAATATGATATAACTTAATAATTTTTTTTCCAATTTTACTCTCACCTATGAAAGTGTGTTTGAACAATATCTTATACACTACATTTAATCTCTTCCTCCTCTCTCTACGTCTATTTATAAGGGCAAAATTGTAATACTCACATTAATTGCTTCCAAAATCGACTTATAGAAAGAAGCCAAAAGTTTTCCACCCCAAAATAGATTTATGAGTTAAGGCCCATTTTTTCCCCAGAAGTAAGCACAAAAGAGTGTTGAATATCTGAAAATAACTAGAAGAGTATTTTTACCTCGGAAGTGACAAAATCGTAGTAAATATACCCCAACGTTAAAAACGTTAAGTTTGACCGATAAATCCTCATTCGTCATCATTTAAAGGTCAATTTTTGACCAAGAAGTAACTATTGTTGAAATATGGATTAATTGTGTATATATGTTGAGTTTGCCTTTCCATCACAAAAGCTTAAACTAATGTGATGAGACTTTGTATTTTTCTCGAATGTTTACCATACTAATTTTTTATTTTCATTTTTTTCTTTGCTTGGGCTTGTACTTCTTTTTTAAGTCTCAAAGGCCTTGGGTCTGCAAAGATTCTTTTTCTTTTGTTTTTATCCTACTGATCGAATGACCCTGATATCGTGTTGAAATATGGATTAATTGTATATGTGTGTTGGGTTTGCCTTTCCATCACAAAAGATTAAATCAATGTGATGTGATTCAACCTAACATTATATACCATTAATCCACCTCTCACACTCAATGTGGGACTTTGTATTTTTCTCTAATAACTATCAGGGGGCGTTTTTGCCCCGAAAGTATCCACATCATAGTAAATTTTTCCGGAACCTTAACTCTTTAATTAATTTACATTATTTTTTAAACAACAAAAATGTCAATTCTGCTTCATCATATAATTTAATTCTCTTTAATTATTGTTCATTGTGTCTTGGTGAGGGGTGTCCAACCAATAGTAGTTCATCTAGTATCGTGTTATTTAAATAATTTATGGTTATGAGATGTGTGATGAGATAGATTATTAGGTGCAATGTGGGGTGTCACATGTTATTTAATGATTAAAATTAACTTCAAATAATGGTCTAAACAATTTTACTACGATTTGGATGCTTCCGGGTAAAAAAGCTCCTTGATGGTTACTTCCGATGTAAAAATAAACCTTTAAGTGATGACACGTATATAATGACAGAACAAGTTAGTATTAGTGGATCAAAAAGGAAAATTTAACAGTCAAACTTAACATTCTTAAAGTTGG
This sequence comes from Mimosa bimucronata, assembly GCA_037074515.1. Lineage (NCBI taxonomy): Eukaryota > Viridiplantae > Streptophyta > Magnoliopsida > Fabales > Fabaceae > Mimosa > Mimosa bimucronata. The sequence continues at coordinate 6,079,051 of CM073437.1, forward strand.
TCGTGAATTTGCTATGATTTGGTTAATTTCATGGTAAAAATACTCCTATATTTACTTCAAGACACTCAACACTCTTTTACGGTTCCTTCTGGGAAAACAATGGACCTTATCCCATTATTTATATAAAGTAGCAGAGTGGTACTAACATTTTTTATATATGAACGTGATTGAGACTCGGAAATAACATGCCAATCAATATAGTACAATACTCCTCTGATCCTATTTATAAGTCATTTCCAGCATATTTTACACAGACTAAGGAAAGCCTTAAAACTCATTAACTTTCCACTAAAATCCAATAAATGTACAACTTTACCCATATTTAATATCTACTATACCACATGAAAATAAAGTCAACATATAATAAATGAAGGGTAAACTTGTGCATTCACATTAAATATTTAATGATGTGACTTATATATAGGACCAAATAAAACATTATCTCTCTACCCTATAAATAGGACCGGATGAGTATTATATACGGCTGTTTAGTTTTATTAATTATATCATAGGGCTCTGAACATTCTCTATGCACATTCTTCTCCACTGTCCATTTCTGACCCCAGTAGAGCTGGGAATTCGGGCGGGGCGGGCTTAAACGGGCCGGCCCGCCACTGGCAAGCCCGTTTAAGCCTGCGAGCAAAAATACACCCTTTTATTGAAGCTCGGCCCTTAAGAGGTCGGGCTCGGGTCGGCCCGACGGGCTTTCACTCTTTTTTTTTTCATATATTTTAGTGAAAGGCTTTGGCTTTTTTTAATAAATGAATTTGCACTGCGAAAGTATTAAAGAAACAAATATGGGTAATTAAAAATAAATTGTGCAACAAAGTCAAGTGACATAATTTGTCAAAAATGGTATATGTAAACTTAAACGGGAAGAACATGATAAATTTATGTGGTTTCCCAATTAACAATAGCAAATTGGCAATGTTACACAAATAATTAATTAATTACTAGATAAAGACAACAAAAGCAAAGATACATCACAATTCAAAAAATGAGATTAAATAGAACAGAAAAAAGTAGTCAAGAAAATGGAAAAGGAAAAGAAGAGCATGTGACATGAAACAATCATTCATTACTCCAAATATTAGACAATCAAAAAACAATGGACCAAGTATAAATAAAAAACATAAATATGATCCATAAGTAGCAAGTCTAGAATTAGAAGTCATACATCACATACAACTACATAGAATATTAAAATGTTTCATAAGGACATAATGTTCTCATGACACAACACATTTAAAAAAATTAGTTCACACACCACAAAATAAACCAATACATAATAACATAGTACAATTTTCCTTTTAATTTTTATTACATGAAAAAAAAAAGCTTAGACGGGGTTAAACGGGCCGGCTCGTCAAAGCCCGCGGCCCGACGGGCTAGCCCCGTTCAAGCCCCGGCCTGAATTCCCGGCTCTACACCCCAGTAAGTGTTAGTTTGTGAATATTTTTCTTTTTCTTTTTTTATATATAGATCATAGACGGCAGTACTGTTAATTGTATATACGGTTTAATATTTATCATAAAACTACTGTTAATATATAGTTAGCCTTTAATCTATTTCATGGATTTTCTAATGCTGAACATTTTATATCGATGAAAGTTCCAAATAAACGCCTCGAAGTTGTAAAGGAAATTGCAAACAGGGTTCAGGGGGCGAAAGATAGAGGTAAGAGGATGACCCATAATTCAGAATCCATTGAGCACAGCAAAATTTATTTTTAAATTTGAATTTCAATCATGATCAATAATTTAATTAATCAACCTATATGAGGACAGTCATGACTGATTATGGGAATAAGACGGAGTTGTCTTGTTAACAATGCGTGAAAAATATTGAAATATTGGGAGTAATTAAAATATATAATTGAATTTCTACGTCATTGTTGGTGCGTGTGTTTTTTACTTCCTTTAATGGTGTGGAATAGAAAAGTCAATAGATAGAACGTCAGAGTCCGAAAATTGGCTGCCTCTTCCTTGTGTGTGACATTGGTTATATATAAGAGGCGATGCCTGTGATATTCTTGAAACCTCAAATTTAATACATCAGAGTTCAGAGCTGAGTTCTCTCCTTTCTTCTTCCTCTCTCTCAAGTCTCAACCCCATGGGCACTCAAGCACCCAACAACGACTCTTATGCCCGCTCCAACTCTGTATGTCCCTCTCTCTCTCTCTCTCTCTCTACATATACACACACTCACACATACATGAACACGCTTTCCCACCATTTCTGGCTTTATTTAGCTATATGCCGTACTTGTTTGGTTTGATAGCTCCTGTTTTAGCTTCTGCAAATTTGAGATGACAAACAGATCAAGTAAACAAGGGATTTTGTTTTTGTTTTTTTATTTGTTTTGGGGGAGGACAATATAATACTCCTTCTTATCCTAAATATCCTAAATATAAGATCAAATTGATTTTCGATAAAAAATTTAGGATGATAAATAAATCACTTAAAATATTTATATTTATCATTTTTTTCTTAAAATTAAGTTATCTTATTTATCAACTAATATAATCTAGTTATAAGTAATATATTTGTTAAAATCGAGTGCTCTGTATGTCTTCCGTGATCTTAAAAAAGGAAAAATTAAGTCAACTTCATCTCTTTTGATTGGTTTGTGATTACGTCGCCGTGAGCTCATGCCCTGGAAATGCAAATGGGCGGCCTCTGGTTAATTTCTTGAATTTTCTCATAAACAACGTAATACATGAATCAATGACCTTTTTGTCGACTCAGATGTAGCACCCTCACGTGATATCTCTGAGCTCTCATCCCCTATAATACCTTCCACACTATTCTGCCCAACTCAATTACTAATCCTCTCTACAACCATCTCCCTTCACCATTAAAACCTCCACCTAACTTTTCATTTCAATTCACCCATCATCCGAGTTATACTTTTATCATTTTTAATTTTTTAGGCCCTAGAGTTGTTGGTGTTGTTGAAAATGAATAGTCTTCTCAAACTTTAAGTTTGAAATATAGCACTCCCTAGCCAGTGGGTCATAAGGCAATACTGTTCCTGAAAAATAATAGGATTACAACTATAGAGAGATAAGTATAACCCACGGCTTCAGTTCCCACATGGTTGACTATTACTTCCTCGTCCCTATATATAAGAGCAAAAAATTTGAATGGTTTTGTCCCTTTCTATAAGAGCCTATCACAAATTGTCAAAGCATTTAATGAACTTTTTCCCATTTTACCCATCATTATTCTTTCTATTCACATTCTCTTTCATACTCATTTATAACACTATTATTACATTTCTCTCTCTTACATAAATAAGGGCAAACTTGAGAAAACAAAATTATCTCAGACATATTTATCTCTCTCAACTACTTTCTTAATCTGTGTGATTTTACCTATTTGACTCTTATGTTATTCTGTATCGACGTTTGAAAGAGAAAAACAGTATGTGGAAGCATACATTTAATTCAATCACCCCACTTGGACGTTTTGGACGTGCCTCTCCTCTTATTTTATGGTACGCTTACACGCAAAATACGCCCTTTTAGTCAAATATATGCAGCCAAGACATTCTTTTAACAAAATAATCTTTTGGTTCTTAAATATAGGATGTTGTTGTTTTTTTTAAAAAATTATAAAAAAGCCAAATAAATTACCTACAAATTGATTTATCTGAATTTTTTTCTTGAACTAATTTATTTGACTTAAAAGATAATATATAATATAATAATATACAAAATACTTATGATTAAGTGGCTTGTTTTGTTTCCTTAATCCCTCTAAAAAAATCAATTTGATCTTATATTTAGGAACGGATGAAATAATAATAGTAATAGTAGTATAATAGTATATTACTATCTCGCCATTAGTTGACTTATGACTTATCCTGCTTCCACATGGCATGATAAAGTAGGTGCCTTAGTTAACTGGAGAGCATTATAATAATAAATATAATCGACTTTTAACTTAATAAGGCAAATAAAAAAGTTAGTTTGTTGATGACAATAAATATGTTAAAAAATGTAATCATTTTCACAAAAGGTACCTTTATTTATAAGGAGAGATGGAATTAGAGATGATAAGAAAGGTAATTAAAGAGACATATTAAATGAAGTAGAATGAGAACTCAAAAAAAAAAAAGAGATGTTTCCTAAATGTTTTTTTTTTTTAAATTAGGAACAAATTATAGATGATAGTCAGTTCTTATAATATGAGAACTCAAAAAAAAAAAAAAAAAAAGAGTTGAGATGTTTCCTAAATGTTTTTTGAAAATAGGAACAAATTAATAGATGACAGTGAGTTCTTATAATAATGTAACAGAGAGTGTGACTGGAATTAATTATATGCCCAAACTTGCCCTTTCCGCGCATCATTTCATTCAAATGGCGCTGAGTTGGCCATACTTTAATTTCTTCCCTGTCACGCAACCTTCCTTCCTTCAGCGTTGTTATTAGCCAATTGGGTGATATTACGTACAGGATGCCAGACTTATATAAATTTAATTGTCAAAATCGGCCAGTTACTATTTATTTTTGGTTCAAATTCTGACTTTCATGCAGGATGAAAAGTTCACAATGATGTGTAGCTAACTTATTCAAATGAAACTTTCAAATCCAGATGACGGTGGATTTTTTATTTTTATTTTTTAATGTTTACACTTGTTTCATGAAGCAGTTTCTTCGTGAATGAATGAATCGAGATTTTTGTCTTTGGTTAATAAAGAAAAAAGAAAAAGAAAAAGGCAGTCAAGCTTTGTGGGGCATGAGAAGATGCCAAAAGGTTTATGAATTGTGCCTCCGAAAAGTTTGGGAGTCGCTGAGTGGGTTGTCTCTGTTTCCTTTGGAATTCGATTAGGTGAATCATCGAACTCGCATGTCTGGAAAGCGAAAAGACCCTCACTCTCATTCAATAATTACTCCGAATGCCTCACGAAAAGCAAAACCCCATAACATCCCAAAATCCAAAGTCCAAACCCATCTTTTTTCAGTTCTTTTAAACCCCACCTCAGCTGGATTTTTTCTGATTTGTTGCAATTCTGTTCATTTTGTTCTTGTGAATGAGATGGATTGTGTGTTCATTTATTCATACGTGAATCCAACAGGTTGAAGACAAAATAGCCAGTCAGAAGGATATAGACGACTGGCTTCCCATTACTTCTGCAAGGAATGCAAAATGGTACTACTCAGCTTTTCACAATGTTACCGCCATGGTTGGAGCTGGTGTGCTCAGTCTCCCTTACGCCATGTCCGAGCTCGGATGGTAAGATTGTTCAAAACCCAAACTGCTTTTTTTTCAACACTTAGTGCACACAAGGTGTTTGACGAAATGACAATGACAATGTTTTCTTCTGCAGGGGTCCTGGTGTCGCCATATTAGTCCTTTCATGGATCATTACACTTTACACTCTCTGGCAAATGGTTGAGATGCACGAAATGGTTCCGGGAAGACGTTTTGACAGATACCATGAATTGGGTCAATATGCTTTTGGTGAAAAGCTGGGCCTCTATATTGTGGTTCCCCAGCAACTTGTGGTTGAAATTGGGGTCAACATTGTCTACATGGTTACTGGAGGACAGTCGTTGCAGAAGTTCCACGACACCGTCTGTTCCGGCTGCCATAAGATCAAATTGACCTACTTCATCATGATCTTCGCCTCTGCTCACTTTGTGCTATCCCATCTCCCCAACTTCAACGCCATTGCTGGTGTATCTTTGGCAGCAGCAGTCATGTCCTTGAGGTATATATGTGTGCCTCTATCTTCTGAACTATTTATCTAAAGACTCGGATTTATATAGAGCACAATTGTGTTGTGCGATTCATGTAATGTTGTTGTTGTAAGCTTCCATTAGATATCCGTGACCACACGGGCAAAATTTGAATTTCTTTTATTTTCTTTGTTCCACAGTTACTCTACAATTGCATGGGCAGCTTCTGTGAAGAAGGGTGTTGTAGCGAATGTGGATTATGGGTACAAAGCGAAAAGCACTGCAGGAAATGTGTTTAACTTCTTGAATGCGCTTGGGGATGTGGCTTTTGCATATGCTGGGCACAACGTGGTGCTTGAGATCCAAGCAACAATCCCATCAACACCAGAGAAGCCATCCAAGGGTCCTATGTGGAGAGGAGTTGTTGTGGCCTATATAGTTGTGGCGTTGTGCTACTTCCCAGTTGCTTTCATTGGTTATTGGATGTTTGGGAACAAGGTTGACGACAACATCCTCATCACATTAGAGAAACCAAAATGGCTTATTGCTATGGCTAACATGTTCGTAGTTATCCATGTTATTGGAAGCTACCAGGTGAAGATTATTGCTACGAATTTTACTTTTTTTGCCTTGAGATTGCACTCTCCCTTTTCTCTTAACTAAAATTAACCATTTTTTTTGCACTGTGTTTCTTGATCTAGATCTACGCAATGCCAGTATTTGACATGATTGAAACCGTGCTGGTGAAGAAACTGAAATTCAGACCTAGTAAATTGCTTCGCTTTGTCGTGCGTAATGTTTATGTGGGTGAGTAAACCCTCCCTCCCTCCCTCCCTCCCTCCCTCCCTCAGTCAGGGGCTTCTAAACCATTTTCGGTCAATTTTATTGCAAGCTATCATCTGTAGCTGTATATTGATACTTCGAATATTGCAGCATGCACGATGTTTATTGCTATCACCTTCCCATTCTTCGGTGGTCTCCTTGGGTTTTTCGGGGGATTTGCTTTTGCCCCAACAACATACTTTGTAAGTCTCAAATGTTTGAAAATCTCAATCCAGTAAATAAGATATCCTGAGGATTAACATTTGGTTTAACAATTAATGTTCTCTGAACTTGCAGCTTCCTTGCATCATGTGGCTTGCAATCTACAAACCGAAGAGATTTAGCTTGTCTTGGTGGACTAATTGGGTGTGTTGCACTTTCTTTCTTTCTTTCCAATGTTTCGATCAATTTGCCTTTTGATGAATCGGAGTAAATGGATTGAACTCTTGCTTAATGGATTTCAGATATGCATTGTGCTTGGTGTGCTCTTAATGATTTTTTCACCCATTGGAGGATTGAGGACAATCATAGTCAAGGCCAAGACCTATCAGTTTTACTCATAAACATTCTTCACTCACTGAAGAGTGAAGCAATTGCAAATAATAGAAACGAATGAAGCAAATGGTTGCGTGTAGTGTAGAGCCATTCATACTAGGATTCACTTGCAGATCTTTACAACGCACGAAATAGGTTGGCTCATGATGCATCTAGCAACCAGCTGATGGAAAAGAAAACTACGTCCAGATCGATTTTATTATTTACATGTATATTAGTTTTGTGGTATTTTTTAGTTATTATTATAAGTACATATTGCCTTGGTGTTTGTTCTGGGAGAACTAGAACGGTCGTTTTATTTTTGTGTGAATTTACATTAATTTTCCATAAATGTTCCGTTGCCTTTTTTGGTTTTTTTTTTTGTCTGCTACAAGAATATCCGGTAAGGTATTGGGTGGGTAAAATTCACAGGAACACGTAGAAAATCGAAATTGGAGTGTGGTTTGCCTTTCGCGTAATCTTCTCTTTCTTTTTTAATCAAATAGCAGTATCATAATGAGAAATTTTTAGGTGAACCCAGTTCGCCACCTCATCTGTGGTCTCTTCAATTTAAATCCAACACCTCAGGTCTAATATGGAGTTATTTTAATGTGACGGGATATTTTGTAAAAATTATTAAGTATAAAAATAAATCATGATCATCTCACATTTCTGTCTGTGAACAAAAAAATCCAATATATCTGCGCTTCACTTTCTCATCCATTAACTCAAGCGGATCATTTTTTTTAATCGGCTGCAACAACAAAATAAAAATACCCAGTGAGTTCAACTAGCTTATTATAGCCAATTAGCCACCCAGTGAATTCAACATTGCTCATACACTCTCCCAAACCAAGGATCCATTTTTTCAGTAGGCTGCTCCGTAAGGTAAGGATCATTATAATTCCTGGGCGCAAGACCTTTGTTTCCATCAATACCTTGAGCTTCGTCAATTATAGTGTAGTAATGTGAATGCTTTTGTTACTATAACTTTATAATTTGAATATATGAAAGATTCTATTTTTGTTTTTATATGCATTGAGTTTTTGTTTTCATGCATTTGTTCCATTTGTTTATATAAACGAGATGGGCCTCCCTTACGTTGCACGGGTGATATATTCTGTTATTGAGGTGTTAGAATGTAGGAAATGCCATTCAACCAAATAACAATCAGAAATACATGTTAGAAATGTAGGCTAATATTTAAAATAATAAGGTAAAAGAATGGGCTCATTTAAGTATAACGGCCCGAATATCAAGGAATTAATGCTCGTCTACATTCATGAATACCTCCTTGTAAACTACATTATTCGCCTTGTTACCGCGCTCAAGTTCTTTAAGGCTCAAAACAATCTTTAACCCTTCTATGCTCCTTACTCTCGATAGTGCAACATAAAGTTGTCCATGTGTGAAAACCGGTTTTGAAAGGTATATTCAAACAATAATACCAATAATAACGATCACAGCCTGCAAAATCAGCCTCACCATAATTTCAATCAAATTACAAAGTTACATTTTACAAAGCCTCCCTTGAGTTGTACAGGTGATATTTTTCATGTGATTTGGCTTGAAATCATAAATATGGTTTTCCAATTCAAAAAAAGAAATAATAAATATGGTTTTCCAACCTTAACAATTAACTTGTGAGGTGCGAGGCCAGAGGATGCAATCGTGTTGAGGAATTTAAGATAAGCCCTAAAATTATATTTAAAAGTATAAAATTGATTTTTCAGTTGTAAATATGTATTTTGGAATTTGAAAATATAAATTAAATTTTAATATATCAAGGTCTTGTAAAATTTAATTTTGGGTGATCCCCAAATTTTCGTTTGATGTTCAACGCTATCTCATAAAATTGAAAGTAACCTAAAATAGAAAACTTGGCCTTATGGCCATATGAATTTTTGAAATAGCGTACCTTCTGCCAAATTACTTATTGTAGAGGGTATTGAATGTGCTATAAACTCATTCATTCGGTAGAGCATAGACATAATGTAGACCTCATATTTATAGGCATAATTAGGATTACAATATATCCAGAATAAATAAGGATAGAAATATATATTTTTGATATCATTTTTTTAAAAAAATATATTAAAACCAACATATAATGTAATACATTATCCAAATACTAATTAGATTGGATTATTAATAATATATTTGTTGTAACTAAGATTATTTAAAAAAATAGGCCAAATTAATAATGGAGCTGGGGAGAAGGCTTCATTGGTGAGTTTACATAATTATACAATTATATATTTATTATTCGGTAGAGGGTTGCTCATATTGTTTATATAATTATATATTTATAATTAGTTTATAATTCAAAAAATGGTAAATTTAAATATACTTATTAGTAGATATAATTAGTTTGATCTGAATAGAACTAATCATTTTTATAGTTAATTCCTTATGAATAATGTTTTCGTGGAAGAGTAATTTATGTTATATAAATATAGATATATAGACATAGATTTGTCATTTTAAGAAAATAGCGCCCCCGATATTCGATGAAGCGGCGAATTCCTCCATGTATATTTGGTCCTACGAGTTGCCCCATCCCCCATGTGCCGCTCTTTTAGTATTACAAAAAAATTAAATAATATTATAATAATCTCCCGAGTTTTTCTTAACAAAATCTCGAGCATAAGTTGGTGCAATTCTTCAGCCATCTCTTTTTTATTTATCTACAAATATTACGGACTAATTCTATTTGTTGAAATGTAAGGTGAGAGTGGGGAAAACCCACTATCTCTATTCTCTAACTAGTACAGCCCTCGGGTATTGCGCGGGATAATTTGGTGAAAACTACTTATTATTATTATAGTTTTGTGTTTACATGTTTAAGTTCCCCTAGAGATGGTGTGAGGTGAAAGTTACTATTTGTGTTTTGCAGTTATTACTTGGAGTGTAAAATATAAAATCAAAATTAAAATATTATAGTTTTCCACAAAAATAGCTAACCATGTACAAATGGAGAAATACTTATATATTCTTACAGTACCATATCATTTGTACTCTAACCAATAAAAATGTAACAACTAAGCTAATTTTAATAATAATTGTAGTCCTTTTTTTCAGCATTTATTTTTCTTTTTTTTTCACCAAAAATATAGGATGGAAGTTACAATTAAAATTAGGGTAGGTGTTCCATTTTTATTGGTTAGAGCACAAATGATGTGGTATTCTAAGAGTATGTAAGCATTTCTCGTACAAATGTTGTAAGGGGGAAGTTACCGTGTATTGTGGGAGTAAAAAGTTATTATTTTAATTGTAAATAAATAAAATATATAAATTAAAATATAGTACAAAATTCGTAAACTTAGGGATAACTGCTCGAATTTGAATTGAGAAGTTACCACAAAATTGCGAAGTTGAACTGCTTACGTGGTGCAAGGAGAACTGCTATCACATCTACTTTAGTAGAAGATTAATTATAATGTTGAGTGCTTCTTCAACCACGTTAAACATACAATTTGTTTTTTTTCAACACCATATAATTTGTTATGTCCTCCTCTGCTCCCAAATGGCGTGGACATCGAAGTTCATGGCCTCACAAAAATATCCCACTCTCCTTCGACTCCTTCCTTCTTATATAATAAACACCTTCTTCTGGGTGTTCACTTTCGTCCCGACCGTACCGCTCCGATCCTGGTCATTTTGGGACGGAATTTTTTCGAACCGAAAATTATGGGACAGGACAAAAGCAGGACGTGACAAAATTATTAACGGGACGGGATGCGGGACGAGTAGTGTTCCGTACCATCTTTTTTTCTCGTCCCAAATATTTATCTTTTAAAAGATATAATTAATATATTTTTTGTATAGATTCCTTTCACCTACTAATAAAAAATACTTATTATTTTTCAATCATCATTTATTTAATAAACTCAAACTCATATGTAATTTAATAATTAACCAATAAAGTAGGTCATATGGTTGAGATACATAAAATTTATAATACATTTTAAGAAAAATAATAATTATTCAATGTTCATATTTAAAATACATTTTATTTAAATCCATATTTTTTTACCTAAATTTAAATCCGTATTTGAACAATTAGGTTTTTATCATCTTATTTTAATATAATTTGTTATTATAAGATACTATTAATTCAAGAATTAATATGTCAACAAACAATATTTCAAATTTTCAAAATACAATAAATCATTATAAACTGTTATTAATTAAAATATTAATATATTTCTCATGCATCAGGAAGATTCAAGAGATGGCAGTGGACAAAAATCTTTGGTTTGGTCTGCTGGCATATCTGGAAAAATCGATGTAGGAAAGTGTTTGGGGAGGATGTGACATTGCCGAGAGTACTGGCAGATCGTTGCTTCTTCCACCTTTGTGAAGACACGATTAATGGGAAACTAAAGCATCGAATCTTCTAGTTACTAGAAAACAGCAACAGGAAGTGGTCATTTCCACCGAAAGGATGGTTTCGAGTAGATGTTGATGGATCATGTTCAACCCAGGAAGACACGGCAGGCGGAGGAGTCATACGTGATGAAAAGGGGAATTGGATCATGGGATTCCAGCAAGAATTTGGGTATGAGACTTCGCTGACAGGAGAGCTTCACGCCATCAAAAAGGGACTACAAGTGTGTAGATAGTTGCACTTGAAAAAAGTGAGACTACACACTGACTCTCTGGAGGCCATGTAAACCCTCAAAACTGATAGTGGTCCAGCACACCCCCTGAGGGTGGAGATTGAAGAAACAAGAGCGCTAATAGCTTCTGATTGGGACTTGGAGATTAGAGATGTGCATCAGGGCTGGCCCTTCAAGGGCCAGGGCCTTAAAAGGGCTGGCCCGAAAAGCCCGGGTAGTGCAAATATCCCTATTTTTCAAAGCCCGGCCCTTGAATGGCAGGGCTCAGGGCATGCCCGGCCCGGCCCGATTAACGCTTATACACTATTTTTTAATCTTTTTCTATAGAAAAAATTAAAGTAAAAAATCATTATTGTCAACATAAATATCAATTTTACTTACAATACAAACACCAATAAGTAACAAACACTAAGAAATTATCAAGTAATGATAAATATTGTCCATATTTTTATATAAGTCACAAAATATATGTTTATTTTTAATTAATCATTTTAATAAATATTTTCTATATTTATAAATAAGTCACTCACTAAGAAATTATCAAATAATGATAGATATTAGGAATTATGTATTATGGTTTTTTACCTTTAATTAATTGTTTTATTTTGTAGTTGTTAATTTTTTTTAAAATATATATATGTGACAGGCTTAAAGGGCTGGCCCTTTGAAGCCCTCGGCCCTACAGGGCCAGCCCGTGAAGCCCGATTCCTTTTTTTAAGCCTCCAAAATCAAAGTCCGGCCCTTCAAGGACCAGGGCCTAAAAGGGCCGGCCCGATGGGCTTGGCCCGAATTACCAGCTCTATTGGAGATTGTGTACACTCCAAGAGAGGCCCTGGCCAGTGCATACATACTTGCTAGTAGAGCTCATGGATGCAGCAGGACCGGAGTATTTCACAGTGTGCCCCCACTTTTTGCTTGAAGCAATTTCAACAGGATCTAGTGCACGGGCAACTGAGCGCCAGCGAAAGTCAGGACTAATTTGTTTGACAGCCCATCAAGCTATGCTTGCCTTGTTATTTTAAAAAAAAAGAATGTTTTGGGGAGAATATGAGATTAATTCCCTATTATGGAGTAAAGTGAAATTTTCACTTGTTGATTTCACTGCCAGTTGCAGATGCAAAGAATGGATACTATTGATAAAAGTATATATGTATATGTCTATTGTTGGGCCCCATTTTCACCCTTGGGCCTGCGTAAATGGGACCGAGCCCAGCGAGCCCATAACATGACATTTAGGACCAGTAACCATCAGCCGAGGATATTCAAATTCAAATCAACGGACTGGGTAAGACCCACGACCCGGACGACGCGGAGGTAGTTACCAATAGACCTGGATTGTCGCCCTCAACGTTCACTATCCCACAATCGTCGCCGACATTTTCGGGGGAGACCAAACTTCCTGGAGAGTAGATAATAAGCCGGAACTGCACCAGAAAGGGACACGAGAGCTTTGGGAGAACACTGAGATCACTCAAACATTCTCTAAGCTAACTCCACTGCGAATTCCAACCTCTTTAGCTTATTGTATTCAAATTAATCTGTCAATCTTTGTAACCACTGTTGACGGTGACCCTAGTCATCAATAAAATCTTTTCTTTTATTCTTAAATTGCTTGTCCCAAATTTTAGCATCAACATCTATATAGTCCCCTGCTTCTATTTATAGAATAGAGAGAGAGAATGCTTTATTTGGTCCTATTTATAAGGCACCTCATGAAATTTTTATGTGAATATACAGTTTTATCATTCATTTATTAGGTGTTAACTTTATTTTTATGTGGCGTAGTGGATATTAAATATGTGTGAAGTTGAAAAGTTGTCAAATTTTAAGGCACTATTAATAAAGTTCAACTTTTTCTTTGGTCTATATGAAATATGTTATAAGTATCCAATGAAATAGGATGAGGGGAGTGTATATATATAAGATGGTTCATTGTTTTCATTTATGTAGTACTAACTTGCTTTCGATGGCAGAGAAAAAAAAACTTGCTTTCTGTTGTGACTTGTGAGACGTTTGGCATCCATTTATATATATATATATATATTTTATAAATTCGTAGTGTAATATTTGTTACACTTTAATTCTGACCGCCCAAATTGTTTTCTTCTTTAAAAGAAATTTAATCCCATCCCTAAAAAAATGCAGAAAAAAATATTAGATAAAAAGAGAGAGGAAACCGAAAGATTAACAACTAACGGATTTTACGTTGTATTTAAACGGTATACATTTGTTCAGGTCGAAAAAAAAAGTATACATTTGATGAGAATAAAAAAAGTATATATTTTTTTATTCCCAATTACCCTGCTTGTCACTGTATAAACTCATATCCTCTCCTGATGCAACTAGTATCTAATTCTACTGGCAAAAAAAACAACTAGTATCTAATTATGGGTGATAGCGCCGGTAATCCCATCCTCGGGAAGTCATATGTATGGTATTTTAACAATTTAGGCCAGCAATGAAATATCATAAAACTCTTCCTTCATTTGTAAACATAAAAAAGGATTTAATTTTACGTTCATTGAATATAGATAATGTTATCTCTCAGCCATTTCGTCTTCATTCTCTGTTCATACTTAATGATCGATATAAATCCATGAATATGTTTACTTTTCCAGCGTATATACGTGGACGCTATATTAATTTCGCCTTTAACACTGAATATGTATGAGATACTATAATGTATTATATGCCGAAGATATAAATTATTGATGGCGTAAAACAAATTGCCGTTTTGGGATATAGGGTTTATCATCTTTCTCACGGACATATCTTAAGAGCCTTCGTCGCACACTATACACTGACGTGGATTTCAGTATAGGATCCAAATATCAATTTCCCCATTTCATTGTTTATTTCGCAGCTCACGAAAAAGCTCCAAACTTGATCGCCATGGGAACAGAGTCTGAGTCTGCAGCGAATCTTACTGCTCATGTCGATGCAGGGACAGAGAAACCCTCTGTTTCTTCTCTTCTTGTAAACTTGCTTTCTCTGTTTCGCTGATTTATGTGTTATCGATCATTCTTGTTTTTGAATATGCAGAGAATAGAGCAAGATTTATGTGTGTGTGTGTGGGAAAAATGACAGGTGGACAACCGAACAGCAGAACAGAAGAAAATAGATGACTGGCTTCCCATAACATCTTCCAGGAATGCGAAATGGTGGTACTCTCTTTTTCACAACATCACGGCCATTGTCGGCACCGGATTTCTCAGTCTCCCCTCCACTATGGCAAGTCTCGGCTGGTATAATCCTATACAGTATCCCTATAACATATTACTAAATATAAAATCAAGTTGACTCTTTTGTGGAGATTAAAGAAGCTAAATGAACCGCTTGATTTTAACATATAACACATGTAATTAGATTATATGATAGTCTATAAGAGAGATAAATTAGTAGTAAAAAGGATGAATACATATATTTTAAAGTGATTAATTTTGCATCATCAATTTTTTTTAAAAAAAATCAATTTGATCTTATAATTATGAGCGGGGGAGTAGCATCTATATGTACAAAATGTTGTCATTTTCTTGATTCAAACTTTTGAGTTCCATGTCCGATGATCCAATAATATGAGAAAAAACAGGGGACCAGGTGTGGCGATTGTAATATTATCATGGGTGATTACTCTGTACTCCCTGTGGCAAATGGTGGAGATGCATGAGATGGTGCCGGGGCAGAGATTTGATAGATATCATGAATTGGGTCAGCATGCTTTTGGAGAGAAGCTTGAGCTTGAGAGTGAATTAGGAGCCCTGCCATAACATCGTTATAATTTTGGTGTTTATGTTGTTTTATGTTTTTAGTTATGTTGTTCGTTATGTTTCCTGTACATTAGCCTTATGTGCTCCGTAAAAATTTACGTTTGGTAGAAGTCTGTGGTGTTTGTCATGTGTTTTTTTTCCATTTGTTCATATAAATTTGTCATTTTATGAAAACAGCGCCCCCGATATTCGATGATATTAAAGCAGCGAATTCCTCTATGTCTATTTCGTCCTAGGGGTTGGGGTGTTTACCTGGCCCAATCGTCAGGGGCGTCCCGAATAAAAAATATCTGGCTCATCCTAAAAAATAGGTCCAATAAAAAATGGGTATGTTTGGATCAGGCATGTTTGCGGGCGGGTCGGGCATCGGGCATCGGGCATGGTGTACTGCCTCGCCCATTTGGCCCTGCCCACAAAATAAATAATATTATATATTTTTTAATACATGATTAATATTATATATTTATATTACATGTTAATATGTTATTATAATTATAATATTTTGATATATATAGCATATTATATATATAATATTTATAATCTTATTTTTATGGGTCAGCAAATAACAATAGGCCCCATTTTTCATTCTTGATTCAACCATTATAAGGAGTGATCACATGGCCATGATACCTGCCCTAGCCTTGCCCAGCTCGAAATGGTATGGACATCGAATGGGCAGAGCGGAAGGTGGGCTGCATCATGTTTTAGGTGGGGCATAGGGCAGGGATCCTGCCCTGCCCATGCACCCCTACTAGGAGTTGCACATGTGCCAGTCTTCTAGTATTACAAAAAAATTTAAATAATAATCTATAGGGTTTTTCTTTGCGTAAGTATTGTTTTAATTTAACTGCTTTTGTTGTTTCTGGTGGAAACGTTGGTAAGCCTGAGAGGGTGGTCCCGGCAGAGTGAGCGTAAGTCCGTTGGTTTAGCCCGTTGGTGTTCCCATCAAACTAGAAATAAGAGAGTAATTAAGTTAAAGTAGTAATGACTAGTTGGTTCAGAAGACAAATATTTGGTTCAGATAATAGGAGTAAAGCCAGTAGCAGTAAGAGTGTGAGAAGTTATAGTTTAGCATCTAATGAAGAAAATACAGACGCTAGAACTATAGAGACTATAGAAGAAGGCACCCTTAATTATTCAGAAATAACAAGTCAAGTCCTTCAGGACAGATTACAGAATTGGTCTATGCCAACCTTTAAGATAACCGAAATTTATAAGAAAACTACCTTTGATTTTTCTTATGTCACCCAGACTATAGAAAAGGAAATCCCTATTACAGCCAGCAGACAAGTAATAAGTATGATTCCTCTAGAGTTAATACAAAAATAGTTACACATGGATTCATATAGGATTACTACAGGTTGCTATAAAGCCAAACTTCAGGGAAGGGTTAGACAAACCCGTGCTTGCTTGTATTAGAGATAAAAGGCAAACTGCCAATTTTCATGAATCTATTGTAGGAGTAATACAGACAAATCTTCATAATGGACCAGTATATTTTAATTGTTTTCCTAATTATATAGCAAAAATTCAGGATAAATCAGTAAGAAATGCTTTAGTGTTAGAATTAGCATCAGATGGTTCTTGGGAATCAGGAACTACGGTGATGGTTCTTCAATATAGACTAATATTTAAGTTAACTAAAACCCATCAAAACTTTGCAGCTTTAAAGGAATCACCTAAAGGAGAAACTATGTTAATAGAGTTAGGAGATCCCTCTAAAACAACTGTGTTAATACCGAAAAAACTAAAGCATAATGAAATAACCTATCCAGACAAGTGGAAGTTTGAAAATATAGCACAACCTGAACCCCTAAAGAGACTACAAATAGAACATATAATACAAAATGCGGAAGGTGATGTTACTTATAAAATGTTAAGTAGATCTGCCTCAACTTCTAGTGCTCAAACTAGAAATACAAGACTAAATAATGAACCAAGAGTTTCGGTATATAATTCTAATACAGGATATAAATTAAGAGGGTTAATTTTGAACCTACAATCCCTCGACCCATATATGAACAAAATAATGATAATAATATATTTGAAACAGAATCCGAAATAGAGAGAAATTTTGCACCTAATGATTATCAGTCAGTAAATTCTAGTTTAAGAGTAATAAGAAACCATAAATATGAAATAAATAAAGATTTAATTCAACAAGAATTTATGTTAGAGAAAAATAAAAATAAAAGAAATTGGTTTTTCTCAACCTTTACAGAAAAGGAACAAGAAGATATAAGAGCACAATGGTATACATACATGAAGCAATTAAGAATAGAAATATACTTCTTTAATTGGTTTAAAATGTATACCCAAGATAATGAAATATTTAATCCTTTTGAAGAAAATAATCCTACAGTAAGAGTAACTACAAATAATATAAAAAAATTGGCAATGTAATGATAAGGTAATATCATCTGTACATCCTCCTCTAGAAGAAATAAAAATTAAAATAGGAACTGATGAAGTAATTGCTTCACCATTAAAAATTACAGAATCTACAGAAGATAAATCTAATAAAAAAATACAGCAACAAAATAATTATACAAATCAAGCTTTATATACAGTAGGACAACAACTAAATAGAATAGAAAATAAGCTGGATTCCACTAGAGCCTCTACCTCCAAGATAGACCCTTATAGACCCGTGTTTAAATGCGAACCAGTACCTAAAGAAATTACAAATAATTTTAATTTAGGACAAAAAGATAATAACGAATTATTAGATCAAATCAGAAGACAATTAAGTCAATTAAACCTTAAAGATAAAAAAGAGAAATCTATAGGATTAACGATTAATAGCATCACAAAAAGAGAACAACAATTTAAAGAAGATGAAGACGAAAATACTATAAATAAGATCAATCATAGATACCAAAGAGGACCTCAGAGAAATTATTATCCTAAGCCAACTTTTCCTGACCTACAGACTAAAGAAAGATATTTAAATACAGGATCACATTACGATGGAACCTCTATATATGAATGGAATTTAGATGGATATACAGAACATGAAATTTTAAATTTCACCCAAGAATTAACAATGGCTATTACAGCATATAGAATTAAAGAAAATAATGATTCAAATATACTGTATATGATAACTCAAGGATTTACAGGAACAATTAAAGGATGGTGGGATAATATTCTCACAGAAGGAGATCGAGAAACTATAAAAAATGCTCAACAAATAAAAAATGAACAATTAATGTCTGATTGTTTAGAACAACTTATATATGCTATAATTAAATCTTTTATAGGAGAACCTTTAGAGTTACAAGAAAAATATATGGAACAATTGTTAAACCTAAGATGTCCAACTTTAGCCGATTTTAGATGGTATAAAGATAATTTTATTCCTAAAGTATTTCAAAGACAAGATGGTAATGCAGATTATTGGAAAGGTAGGTTTATTTCTGGATTACCTACACTTTTTGCAGAAAAAGTTAAAGAAGAAATTAGGTTAAGACAAGGAGGAACATTAAGATATAATGATCTAACTTATGGTAATATAATTGCAATAATCAATATAGTCGGATTAGGAATGTGTAGAGATTTAAAATTACAGAAAAAACTATATAAAGAAAAGAAAATGGGCAAATACGAATTAGGAGACTTCTGTGCTCAATATGGCTTTGAAGAAGTTAAAGCACATTCTCATAAGAAAAAGAAAAAATTTACAGGATATAAAAGAACCAAAATTTATAGACCTAAATGGTATGAGAAAGATGAAAATCAGACAAGAAATTATAAGAAAAAATATCCCAAAAGGCCTTATCAAAAGAAAGGCTACAACTCAAAGAAAGATGAGAAAGATATTAAAGACATAGTATGTTATAAATGTGGTCAGTTTGGACATTATGCAAAGAATTGTAAAACAGAAAAGAAAATAAGAAATTTAAGTATAAGTGAAGAAAATAAAGCAAACTTATTAAAGGTTATGATTAATGAAGATTATTCAGATAGTAATTCAGAAGAATATGATTCAGGTAACAGTCAAGAATTTGGTCTTAATAGAATAAAGGAAGACAGTTCAGATACTGAATCTAGTATAAATACATCAGATGATAATGAATGTTTAGGTATAGGATTATGTAATTGTAAAGATTGCAGTAAAAAAAGAGTAAATGTAATATCCACTGAAAATGTTAATTTCCTTATTGAAATAATTGATAAAATAACTGATGAAGACATTAAAAAACAATATTTGTTAAAAATAAAGGAAATGATAGGACAAGAAGAACAAAAAGTTAAAGATCAAAGACCACCCATAACGCTAAATAAAGTATTACAGAAATTCAATTCTAAGACATCCAGCTCTCAAGTCGGAATCAAAGAATTACAAGAAGAAGTCAAATTTCTTAAAGAAGAAATAAAAGAAATAAAAAATAATAACGTTAATAGAAATTGGGAACTCACTGAACTTAAAGCTAAAATAGAAATACTATACCAAAATCATAAAGAAATTAATCAAAAAGACTCTATAGAAAACACTTCCACAAATATAAATCAAGAACACTTTATAAATGTTATAAAGAAAATAATGTATCAAAAATGGTACTGTCAAGTAGACTTAATTATTAATAATGAATATAAGAGAACAGTCATATCTTTAATTGATTCTGGAGCAGATATAAACTGCATCCAAGAAGGGTTAATCCCTACCAAATATTATGAAAAGACTCTAGAATCTGTTTCGGCAGCAAATGATTATAGATTACAGATAAACTATAAGCTGGGTAATACCCACATTTGTAATGATGGAATATGTTTTAAGAATATATTTGTTCTCGTTAAAAACTTAAGCGAACCAGTTATTCTGGGAATCCCTTTTATATATCAATTAATCCCATTTAAAGTTACCCATACAGGAATTACCACTAAAGTAATGGGGAAAAAGATTTCCTTTGAATGGCTCGTTCCCTCAATAGAAAGAGAAATAAATCTCCTTAAAGAAAGTTCAATCTTTAAAGTCAATAGAATAAAAGCAAAACAAACTCATATAAATCATCTTCAGCAAGAAATTAAATATAAAAGAATAGAAGAGCAAATAAAAAATGAAACCATTAAGCAAAGAATAGCAGCTCTAGAAAAGAAATTTAGAGAGAATATCTGCTCTAATCACCCTACAGCCTTTTGGAATAGAAAAAAGCATATAGTAACCTTACCATACGAAAAAGATTTTAATGAAAAACAGATACCTACTAAAGCAAGACCCATACAGATGAATGCAGAATTAATGGAATACTGTAAAACAGAAATAAAGGAATTAATAACAAAAGGGTTAATAAGACCTAGTAAATCTCCTTGGAGTTGTGCAGCATTTTACTGACAAAATGCAGCCGAAATAGAAAGAGGAGCTCCAAGATTGATAATTAATTATAAGCCATTAAATACAGCGTTAAAATGGATAAGATATCCAATTCCAAATAAGAAAGATTTAATATCTCGATTATATAAAGCAACTATATTTTCTAAGTTTGATATGAAATCAGGATATTATCAAATACAGATAGCTGAAGAAGACAGATATAAAACAGCCTTTACAGTACCTTTTGGACATTACGAATGGAACGTAATGCCCTTTGGATTAAAGAATGCTCCTTCAGAATTTTAGAATATAATGAATGATATTTCTAATGATTATAGTGAATTTACAATTGTCTATATAGACGATGTATTAGTATTCTCTAATTCAATAGAACAACACTTTAATCATTTAAGTAGATTTTATGACATCATTAAAGAGAATGGTTTGGCAGTATCCCCTACAAAAATGAACTTATTCCAAACTAAGATTAAATTCTTAGGTATGGAAATTTATCAAGGGATGATAACTCCAACAAGTAGAGTAATTGAATTTGCAGACAAATTTCCTGATGAAATTAAAGATAAAAATCAATTACAAAGATTCTTAGGATGTTTAATTTCATATTTACTATCAACTAGGCTAATTCGATTTGTTGATCACAATAGGTAAAACTCGATCTCTCTAAGTAATTATATTGTCGGTGCTTCTTAACCACGGTTAAACACATAATTTGTTACATTTTATAAAATAACAATTTATTTACTATAAAATATTTTTATTTTATTAAAAAATAAAACAATATACTTATTTTTTCATTCAATTTAAAAAATACACCCATAGGATGAATTCATTTAAATTCATTTGAAATATCTAGATCCAAATTTACTGCTATATTTTCAACAAATCCCTAATCAAATGAAGATGGCTTATTAGTAATTTCTGAATTTGTTACTTTTATTTATTAACCTCTATGTCAAAATATACATTTGATTGTATTATCTAAATGTAATGATTTTATTTATCCATTTTTTGATATTATGATATCTTTGAGCATCTAGGAATAGTATAATTATTTATTATTGCACCAAGCTTTTTTATAAATTAGAATTTTCTTCTCGTAACATCCGCAAAAAATATAATAGGTTAGAGTATACTTTTGGTCTTTTATATTTGCATCAAGTCTATTTTCAGCCCTTTAAATTTGAAAAGTGCACTTTTCGTCATTTTATTTTAACACCGTTAGTTTCGTTTAAACGGAAAATGCTGACTTAACAAATCAAAACTGTGGTTTTGTAGTTAAATACTAACAAAAAATGTTTAGATTTTAATTGTTCAGTATAATCATTTTTATATTTTAAAATTTAGCAATTTTTTATTATGCATTTAATCATAAAATCACCAAATAGATTTATTAAGTCAGCATCATCCGTTAAATGAAACTAACAGCGTTAACAAAAAAGGACCAAAAGTGCACTTTTGAAACTTAAAGACTAAAAAGAAACTTGATACAAATATAAATGATCGAAAGTAAACTTTAAACCATATGTTAATATCCTAATTAACAACATTTTACAAAGACCAATTGTATTTTAAAATATGAAATTGGAAATATTGTTTGTTGGCATGTTAATACTTAATAATACTCCAATTAATATAATATATATAAATATGTGTATATATGTATATGTATATATAATAATATAATAGTAAAGCTAAAGTGCAATTTTAATCTGTTTTCGTTAACACTGTTAGTTTACCTGAAGAAAAATGCTGACCAACAAATTTAAATGGTAAATTTACAGTAAAAAAATCTTAAATATATATTTACAGGAGTATAACAAGGAGGGTGGAGAGGTGCTTTTTTCACATGCCAGTTCGAAGCAAAGAAAGGAAACTATTCATAAAAGAGTGTGTGTATATATATGTATATAAGACGGTTCATTTTTTATTTGGGCTAATACAATTTTTGGTCTTTGAACTTTCACTCAATTTTGGTATTTGTCCCGAAACTTTTAAATCGGTGGTTTTAGTCCTTGAACTTTTGGCTTTGATCTTTGAACTTTAATATTGATGGTTTTGGTTCTTGATCTTTCAGTCAATCTTGATCTTGGTCCTTGAACTTTCAATCAATTATGGTCATCAGTCATTGAACTTTAAAAAAACTTAAAAAAATCATGGACCAATGGTTATAAATGACACAAAGTTCAAGGATCAAAACCACAACTTTAAAGTTCAGGGGCCAAAACCAAAATTGACCAAAAGTTCAATGACCAAAACCACTGATTTCAAAGTTTAGGGACCAAATTCAAAATTGAGTGAAAATTCAAGGACCAAAAATTTTATTAACCCTTTTTATTCGCTAATATGCTCTTAATGGCATAAAAAAAAACTTGCTTTCTCTTGTGAGAGCATGTGGCATCCATTTATAGTGTATTGTTTGTTACATTTTAATTTTGACCATCCAAATTGTTTTCTTCGTTAAAATAAATTTAAGGTTAACTTATACTTTTGGTCATTTATGTATACATTAAGTCTTCTTTTGGTCCCCTAAATTAGTGCATTTTTCCTCCTTTTTTGCTAGCTTAGTTTCATTTAATAAAAAATGTTGACTCACCAAATTTTAAAGTTGATTTTATAGTTATATGCTATAAAAATATGTTTAAATTTTAATTATTTAGTATAATTATTCTTATATTTAGCAATTTCTATTATTATTTAATTATAAAATCACTTATTAGATTTTGTGAGTCAACATTTTCTATTAAAATAAAACTAACGGTGTTAGAGAAAAATGACTAAAAGTGCAATTTTCAAATTTAAGGAACTAAAAAGAGATTTGATGTAAATATAAAGGATAAAAAATATACTTTATCCTAAATTTAATCCTATCCCTTAGTCCTTAGAAAACAGGTTATTAGATAAAAAGAGGGAGGAGATTCTGGCGGAAAAAAAAAGAGGGAGGAAACGGAAAGATTAACAACTAACGGATTTTGCGTTGTATTTAAACAGTATAGATTTGTTGAGAAAAAAAGGTATATATTTTTTATTCCCAAATTACCCCTGCCTGTCACTGTATAAACTCCTCTCATATCCTCTCTTGATGCAACTAGTATCTAATTCTGGGTGATAGCGCCGCCGATAATCCCATCCTCGGTAAGTCATACGTATGGTATTTTAACAACTTAGGCCAGCAATGAAATATCATAAAACTCTTCATTTGTAAACATAAAAATGTATTTAATTTTACGTTCATTGAATATAGATAATGTTATCGCCATTTCGTCTTCATTTTCTGTTCATACTTAATGATCGATATAAATCCATGAATATGTTTACTTTTCCAGCGTAAATACGTGGACGCTAGTCACTGTAACAGTAATCATATATTAATTTCGCATTTAACACTGAACATGTATGAGATACTATAATGTATTATATGCCGAAGATATAAATTATTGATGGCATAAAACAAATTGCCGTTTTGGGATATAGGGTGTAGCATCTTTCTCACGGACATATCTTAAGAGTCTTCGTCACACACTATACACTGACGTGGATTTCAGCATAGGATCGAAATATTAATTTCCCCATTTCATTGTTTGTTTCACAGCTCACGAAAAAGCTCCAAACTTGATCGCCATGGGAACAGAGTCTGAGTCTGCAGCGAATCTTACTGCTCATGTCGATGCAGGGACAGAGAAACCCTCTGTTTCTTCTCTTCAGGTAAACTTGTTTTCTCTGTTTCGCTAATTTATGTGTTCTCGATCGTTTGTGTTTTTGAATATGCTGAGAACAGAGAGAGATTTGTGTGTGTGTGTGTGTGGGAAAAATGACAGGTGGACAACCGAACAGCAGAACAGAAGAAAATAGACGATTGGCTTCCCATAACATCTTCCAGGAACGCGAAATGGTGGTACTCTGCTTTTCACAACATCACGGCCATTGTCGGTGCCGGAGTTCTCAGTCTCCCCTCCGCCATGGCAAGTCTCGGCTGGTATAATCCTATACACTATCCCTATAACATACTCCCTTTACTGCTAAATATAATAAGATTAAGTTGAGTTCTTTTATGTAGACTAAGGAAGAGAAAGGAACCGCTTGATTTTAACACATAACATATGTAATTAGATTATATGATAGTCTGTAAGAGGTAAATTAGTCTAAATAAAAAAGATAAACACAATATTTTAAAGTGATTAATTTTACATCATCAATTTCTTAAAAAAAAAAAAGTCAACTTGATTTTGGGAGCCGAGGGAATAGCATCTATATGTACAAAATGTTGTCATTTTCTTGATTCAAACTTTTGAGTTCCATGTCCGATGATCTGATAATATGAGAAAAACAGGGCACCTGGTGTGACGATTCTGATTTTATCATGGGTGATTACTCTGTACACGCTGTGGCAAATGGTGGAGATGCATGAGATGGTTCCGGGAAAGAGGTTTGATAGATATCATGAATTGGGTCAGCATGCCTTTGGAGAGAAGCTTGGGCTGTATATTGTGGTGCCGCAACAACTGATATGTGAAGTTGGTGTGGATATAGCTTATATGGTCACTGGAGGGAAATCCATTCAGAAAGTTCATGACCTTTTGTGCCATGATTGCAAGCCTATTAAAACTTCGTTTTTCATCATGATCTTCGCTTCTGTTCATTTCGTGCTGGCTCATCTTCCAAATTTCAATTCCATTTCTGGAATCTCTCTTGCTGCCGCTGTCATGTCTTTGAGGTAGGAACCGCAGAAAGTTTCTTTACTTTTTATTTTTATTTTTTTAACAAGTATACATTTGATCTTTATTTTACTTACTTAGGTTTGAAAAGTACATTTTTGTTATTTTTTTTGTTAACACTGTAATGGCACATACTAATTTTACAAATTTAATTGGTGAATTTATAATTAAATGTTTGACAAAAATATGTTTAAATTTAAACTTTTTGGTATAATCATTCTTGTATTTTAAAACACTTTGTAACAAGGTATACTCTAGAAATGTAAACATTATGAAAATCATTCAATCTTCCCTAAGTCGATATGATTAGCCTAGGAGGTCAAGAACTTCCTGACCAACTCTCCTTTGCTTCACCCTTCAGAAATAACTATTTGGATTAGCTTTTCAGAAGTGGTTTTAGGGTGTTCGAAGTAAGCGAATGAGAGGAGTTTTGTCTCTGCACTTTTAAAAGTGCTTTCGGGTGTCTCCCAAACAAGCATTAAAACTTTAAGAATAACTATGTTTGGATTGTTATATGATTGAGCAGCTACTCAACTATTGCGTGGGTGGCCTCTGTGCACAAGGGTGTTCAGCCGGATGTGCAGTATGGTAGCAAATACACTACTACAGCAGGAAGTACTTTCAGTTTCCTGAATGCTTTGGGAGACGTTGCTTTCGCCTACGCCGGACACAATGTGGTGTTGGAGATCCAAGCAACCATCCCCTCTTCTCCTGATAAGCGATCAAAGGGACCTATGTGGAAAGGGGTGCTTATAGCATACATAGTTGTGGCCTTGTGCTACTTCCCTGTTGCTCTTATAGGCTATTATATATTTGGTAATGGAGTTGCAGATAATATCCTCATCTCTCTTGAGAAACCAACTTGGCTTATAGTGGCAGCAAACTTATTTGTTGTGGTTCATGTCATAGGAAGCTACCAGGTGTGTGAAGCTAGTTCTTTCCCTGTGAAAATTCTTCTCCTTTGTGATTGAATCATTTTCTAAGTTTCTTGCCTCATTGGTGTCTCTGGTTCTGCAGCTTTTTGCTATGCCTGTTTTTGACATGATGGAAACCATGTTGGTGAAGCAATGGCATTTTAAACCAACCCGGCTGCTTCGGTTTTCTGTTCGCAACTTATATGTTGGTGAGAACAGAATAATCCATGTTCTCTTTTCTTTGTTGTTTTATATACCTGCTTCTCACTAAGCATGAATGGTTTGGTTCAGCATTCACTATGTTTGTGGCAATTACATTCCCCTTCTTTGGCGCTTTGCTTGGATTCTTCGGAGGATTCGCTTTTGCTCCAACGACCTACTATGTAAGTCCCTTACTGTTCCTTTCTATGTAATCAAATATTGATTTTTTTTAATCAAATTTGTTAATAAAATTAGACACAAGATAGAATTCGCAACTTATATCGGAATTGATATACTCCTATAAAACTTTACAAACCAAAATCCTATAAGATTTCCGTTCCTGCCGTGAAATGAGATAGATCATCACTTGCTAACTACGTTTGTTGACATAATCCAATTGACAGCTCCCCTGCATAATGTGGCTTGCTGTTTATAAACCTAAGAAGTTCAGCTTTTCCTGGTTCGCCAACTGGGTACGTTCACTGGAATGAAACATTATTAATTATGTTTACTTCATGATTTTGGTTACTGAATTTTAGCCTTATTTTACATATTTTACTCTTGTCAGTTCTGCATTATCGTGGGAGTCTTGCTTACGATTCTAGCTCCTATCGGAGCACTAAGGCAGATCATAATCAATGCCAAGACCTATGGATTTTACCAATAAGATGATGCTCTCACCAAGATCCACATAATGCTATATGGATATATGCACTTGTGGAATTAGCTACGTGAACTAGAATCAAAACATGGAAGTCTCCCTTCCCCATGCTGCGCTATGTTTTTCTCTGCATACAGCTTGTTTTGTGTCTGCTTGCAGTCTTAATTTTACCTTTTTTATTTTTGCCAGAAGTTCCAATTTGCTATCTATGCACTCTACTCTCTGGACCATTTGTTATGTGGGTAAGAAATCTATGATTATTTAGTATTTTTCTTGTTTACAATTAGGTAGTAGTTTTTTTTTTTTTCTGATTCGAGTTGCACGGGAATGTAATATTAGGCGAGATGCCTAATATTATACGTGTTGCACTTGTTTTGGTACTATGTAGAGCCTTATGGTTAATTAACATGACTTTGTCTTTTTTCCAAAAAAAAATTAATATTAGGCGTAGTATAGATACATAGTTTTCCAGAAAGCTGATGTGATTAAGGAAGTAACAATCATAGTATACGTTTTTTTTGTATAGAGCACGTTACAGTAACTTAATAAAACACGATAAATGCCAACTTAGCAAACATCATTACTTTTAAGAAGAACCATGGACTTTTGAAGCGCTACATCTAGATTGATGGACTTTAACAAATCACTCAGCTCTTTGAGTTTTCCTCAAATGGTTATCCATGTCTCCATTTGAAAAAAAAAAATATAAAAGCCCACCTTGATGAGTACGGCAAAGAGAAACTAGGGCCATATCAAATGGTGTTGTTGAAATTGAATGGAACGATCAGTTTAAAAAAAAAAATTAAAATGGAACGAATTTCAAAGGGTCATTCCCTGATGGCAACACTGTAGGGGCCCACCTTCCCATTGCAGGATCCATATTTAGGGGTGAGCAAAAATAAACCTAAACCGAAAACCGAACCGAACCGAATTAAGTTCGGTTTTTTCGGTTTTCGGTATAAATTCGGGTTTTTAAATTCGGTTTTTCGGTGTTCGGTGTTCGGTTTTCGGTTTGGTGCCTAAAAAAACAATTCAGTTATAACCGAATAACCGAAATGTTAAAAAAAAATTTAAAAAATATTTTTTTTCATATTTTTCTTTTTATACAACTAAGTTTTAAAATTCAAAACTTCGAGCTATATTTTTTGTTTTTCTTATTTTAATTCAAAAAGTGAGATATCATATATCATTCATCAATATTTAGTTTTTAAAATTTTTATTATGCTTTTTTATAGGATGAAATAATGTTGAATACATTTATTTTGTTTGTATTTTGCATTTTTCTTATAAATCTTATATTATGTTTCTCGTTTATAAATTGTATTATGTTATTTGGGAACTTATTGAGGTTATTAGGTTTATAATTTGTATTAAGTTTTATTTATTGAAAATTTAAAAATTCTAATTTAATTAAAAAGAAAAAATTTCGGTCATTTCGGTTATTAACCGAACCGAACCGAAATATTTCGGTTAATTCGGTTTCGGTTATTCGGTAGTTCGGTTTCGGTTCGGTTTTGAAAATTTTTCCTATTCGGTCATTTCGGTTTTTACCGAAAACCGAACCGAATAACCGAATGCTCACCCCTATCCATATCCGATATCTACACAGGTCAAATTAAGCGAGGGATAGTTTCTTAGGTAATAAGAGTTACACATAAAATACACTTTTGATTGCACAATGAGATGTACCCTCACCTCAGCCAGCTTTGTCACAAAAGGTGCCAAGTACCTTAAGTTCCCTTCCATTCTGCCAGTTTTATCTTTAATGTTTCAAAAAAAAAAAAAATTATCATGATGGAAAGCCAATGACCAAAATAAAATAGTTTCTCAAAGGGCAGCCATAACAGCAATCTCCACACCTAAAAACCTAGTTTTTATGGTGCATCCATGTACATGGAATAGAAGTCACCTCAATCAAGGTGAATCCAAACAAACTTTAAGTCGACTTATTTTATAATATCAATGTGAAAAACCGAATCGAGGCTCATTAGAGCCATATCCTTTTTTTATGTAGACTATTTACTTTCTATGTATGCTAATAAATGCTCAAGGCCTCAAGCACAAAAAAAACCAACACTTCAAACTCAAAAATGCTTTTTAGGTAAAATATAGGGTAAATATGTTGATTTAGTACTCTACTATTATGGAAGTTGCTGCCAATATAAATAACAATTTTGAGTAGCAAATATAGTATTCATCAATTAAATTCGTACCTTGATTAGTAACGCTGTTAATTTGTCTAAACTTCTGTTCGAAATCGCTGACGTGGCAATTTTTTTTGGCTTGTGATGTGGCATGGACATATGGCATTTATTATTATTATTTTTAATTTTTAATTTTTTTTATTTTTGATAACAACAGGCGGATAGGGCCTTTGGCCCCCAAACCCAGATTCCCTTCGGTATCCGGCGCATTTTTCTGATTCCCTGGCCTTGTCAACTAGACCAAGTAACCCGGTTTTTTTTGGATCAGGTAACTCAGGGCAACCGATTAATTCGGAGCGGATTTATATATGCTAGCTGGTCCAGTTAAGAAGGTTATGGACTCAGAAAAAAGCACCGGATACCCGAAGGAATCCGGGTTTGGGGGCCTTTCCTGTTGTTACCAAAAAAAATAAAAAAATAAACCTGGTTTACCTGGTCCAGTTGACAAGGCTAGGGACTCAGAAAAAGGCGCCGGGGGGAAATCCGGGTTTTGGGGCGAAAGGCCCTATCTGCCTGTTATTACCCAAAAAAAAACTTGGGTTACCTGGTTCAGTTGAGAAGGCCAGGGACTCGGAAAAAAATGCCAGATACTAGGGGGAATCCGGGTTTGGGGGCCAAAGGCCCTATCTATCTGGCTGTTGTTATCAAAAATAAAAAAATTAAAAATTAAAAAATTAAAAAATAATAAAAAAAATGCCACATGTCCATGCCACATCACAAGCCAAAAAAAATGCCACTTCAGCGATTTCTAATTGAAATTTGGACAAATTAACAGTATTACTAATCAAGCTACGAATTTAATTGATAAATGTTATATTTGCTACTTGAAATTGTTATTTATGCTGGCAGTAACTTCAATGATAGTAAAGTACTAAATCAGCACATTTACCCTAATACATAACTCCAAAGTAACGTTTTTTTTAAACGGAAATAGAAACCTCATTAATCACTTAGCAAAATATAGACACCCATAAAATGTATTTAATTTTTCCTCTCTGACTCATTCTTCATCCTTTATTCAAGGGGTGACCAAAAAAAAAAAAGGAAACGCAATCAAATTTTAAGCCCGGTTAATTCCGGTTTTCAGTTATTTTAACTTTTACTCTCAGCTCCATGTTTAGTTTGTTTTCTTTAAAAAATGGGTAATAACTAATAACTGGATTACTGAATAAACAATAAACCAAAGATCAAGTTTGGAGCTTTGACGTCACAGACGAAATGAGCGGTGAAACGATGCAATAGGAAATGAATATTTCAAACTTATGCCGTAATCAACGTCAACGTCCGTATTGATAGGTTGACGTGTTGACACATCTCGGTGTGGAAGTACACTTTAACAGGAAATGCTCTTCTTCTTCTGTTTTTTGTCTGAAAAGTGAATCAGATATCAATTTCGCCTTAACACTGTGATATATGTCAACCTATCAATACGGACGTTGAAGTTGATTACGGCACTAGTTTGATATATCCATCTCCTATTGCATCGTTTCACCGCTCATTTCCTCTGTGATTTCAAAGCTCCAATCCTGATCTCCATGGCAACACACTCTCAGTCTCCAACGCATGTCACTGCTCATGCCACAGGGACAGGGACATCCTCTGTTCAGTCTCTTGAGGTAAACCTTTTGTCTCTCTTCTCTTCTTCTTCTTTTTCTTCTTGTTGTTGTTATTGAATGTGTTGACAGTAGAGGGTGCTCTATGTTGGGTACAAAATGACAGATAGACAAAAGAACAGAGGAGCAGAAGAGAATAGACGATTGGCTTCCCATAACTTCTTCCAGAAATGCAAACTGGTGGGCCTCTGCTTTCCACAACACCACCGCCATGGTCGGCGCCGGCGTCCTCAGCCTCCCCTACGCCATGGCAAATCTCGGCTGGTACATCCCCTACACTATCCATAATAAAGATACCATCTTTACCACCCTTGTCATTTTCTTGATTCAAAGATTCATTTTTTTCGGGTATTAATGATCGGATCTGGTAATCCGACAAAACAGGGGGCCTGGTATGGTAATTCCGTACACTCTTTCCAAACATGCCATCTAGATACATATACAAAACTTGTTATTTTCTTGATTCAAACCTTGAGTCCCATGGCGGATTGTCTGATAATATGAGAAAAACAGGGGAGCTGGTATGGTGGTTATGATATTGTCATGGGTAATCACTCTGTACACGCTGTGGCAAATGGTGGAGATGCATGAAATGGTTCCAGGGAAGAGATTTGACAGATATCATGAACTGGGTCAGCATGCTTTTGGAGAGAAGCTGGGACTATGGATTGTGGTGCCACAACAACTGATATGTGAAGTGGGTGTGGACATAGTGTATATGGTGACTGGAGGCAAATCTCTGCAGAAAGTTCATGATCTTTTGTGCCATAATTGCAAGCCCATTAAAACTTCTTATTTCATCATGATCTTCGCCTCCGTTCATTTCGTTCTCGCTCATCTTCCCAACTTCAATTCCATTTCTGGGATCTCTCTCGCTGCGGCTGTCATGTCTTTGAGGTAAGAACTATCGCAAGTTTCATATATGGCGTGTCAACGCCACTCTCTCAAGTAAACTCTTATGTCCTTTTCCTTATTCTTTTTCCATCTCTCTGCTCTTAATTTTCAAAAAATCTGGGCCGCCTGCTTTGAAGAAAGTGTTCATCGCTAGCCAACTGTCTTTTTTTTTTTTTTTTTTTTTTGCCAGCGCTAGCCAACTGTCAATATAAATGTATGGTTTGTCTATTACCACTTGCATGTTGGGTTACCTTTTAAACCTAAATATAAGTTTTCTTTTCTTTTTCTTTTTTTTTTCATTTCATCTCTTGTATTTATAATTTATCTCCTGGATTTATAAACTGATATATATTACTACCTCCGGTCCTAATTATAAGAGTCAGTTGAAGTGGTGTATTTTACATTTTTAATTTTTCCAAAAAAGTCAACTGGCTCTTATAATTAGGACCGGAGGAAGTATAATGTTACATTCAAATATTTTAGAAATATAGGTAATAATAAAGTATTTTATTTAGTTTTTTTTAATACGTTAAAACTTAAAACTAATGAACTCGTGGATAATATCACTTATGTTGAAGTTATTTATTCATTGTAAAAATAGTAAACAAGCTGCTTGAAAGTGACAGTGATTTAGTCCTAGCTATTTTATCACATGACTCACGGATTCTGAAAGTGACTAACCTATAAGGTGTTGTGGTCTTTTTATTTTTTGAGGACCAGAATTGACCTTATAAATTTTCATGACTACCTGATGCATTCATTTAATTGTGAAAGCTAAAACTAAACACTTTATAGCAAGGGACATGCTTATTTGTTTACTCTAGTAACGTACACTACATGGCATGCTTTCACTTCTGACAAGCTACGCTCCATAGATGATACTGCAAAATTAACTTGCAAAAAGAATACGTCCTTGAAAAGAACTTGAGCTGGAAATATCACTAAATGTTCAAATTAAGATCACTGATAAGAAAAATGTGCGTCAATATATATATATATATAAAGTCTTCTGATCCCATTCTCCTTTAAAATAAACATGCGCTGGGTTGTTATATGATTGGGCAGCTACTCAATTATTGCCTGGGCGGCTTCTCTGCACAAGGGTGTTCAACCAGATGTGCAGTATGGTCTCAAACACAGTACTACAGCAGGAAATACTTTTGGTTTCCTGAATGCTTTGGGAGACGTTGCTTTCGCCTACGCCGGACACAATGTGGTGTTGGAGATCCAAGCAACCATCCCCTCTTCTCCTGATAAGCCATCAAAGGGACCTATGTGGAAAGGGGTGCTTATAGCATACATAGTTGTGGCCTTGTGCTACTTCCCTGTTGCTCTTATAGGCTATTATATATTTGGTAATGGAGTTGCAGATAATATCCTCATCTCTCTTGAGAAACCAACTTGGCTTATAGTGGCAGCAAACTTATTTGTTGTGGTTCATGTCATAGGAAGCTACCAGGTTTGTGAAACTAGTTCTTTCCATGTGAAAATTTTTCTCCTTTATGATTGAATCATTTTCTACGTTTCTTGCCTCTTATGGTGTCTCTGGCCCTGCAGCTATATGCTATGCCTGTTTTTGACATGATGGAAACCATGTTGGTGAAGAAATTGCGTTTCAAACCATCTCGTATGCTTCGTTTTGTTGTTCGCAACGTATATGTTGGTGAGAACAGAAGAATCCCTATTCTCTTTTCTTTGTCTGTTAGTTGTGCCAAGTTCCTTTCATTTGATTCACATCTATCTGCTTCTCACTAAGCTTAAACGGTTTGGTTCAGCCTTCACTATGTTTGTGGGAATTACATTCCCCTTCTTTGGCTCTCTACTTGGATTTTTAGGAGGATTTGCTTTTGCTCCAACAAGCTACTATGTAAGTCACTCGCTATACCTTTCTATGCAATCAATATATGAATTTTTAATTAAGGTTTTTGTTAATAAAAACATACAACGTAGTTTGCAGTTGAACACTACTTAATATTTATCTCTTATAGAACTTAACTTGAACCAAAATCCTACATGACTTCCATTTCTACCACAAAACGAGATAGGTCGTCACTCCCTAACTTTATTTGGTGGTAATCTGATTTGACAGCTCCCCTGCATAATATGGCTTATTATTTACAAGCCTCGAAAGTTTAGCTTGTCCTGGATCACCAACTGGGTACGTTCACTTGAATGATGCATTCTTTATTATTTTTACAGCATAAATTTTGATTTACTTAACCACCGGTTTTCGCCGTTCTTAATTTACTCGAAGTTTTTAAATGTTCCAGATCTGCATTATTTTGGGAGTCCTGCTTACGCTTTTTTCACCTATCGGAGGACTAAGGCAGATCATAATCAATGCCAAGACTTATGGGTTTTACCAATAAGATGATGACGACCAATGCTCATGCTCAACTATGATGCCATGAATATGAGCACAAGTATAACTAGCTAGGTGAACTAGAATCAAAACATGGAAATCCCCATTCCCTTAATTCTCCGCTTTGTTTTTCTCTGGATACAGCTTGTTTTGTGTCTTCTTACAGTTTTTACTGCGTATCACTAGACTAAATATGCACACTATTTTCCGACAGGTGTAATTTGGGTTTATTATACATATATCAATGCTTATGCTTGCACAATCAGATATATCCTCTCTTCAGTTGTCACAAAAGGGCGCTAAATGCTTCAAATTCCCTCCATTCCGCGAGATTTCTTTTTCCTTTCGAAAAAAGTATCATGAC
The DNA here is from genome assembly GCA_037074515.1 of Mimosa bimucronata. NCBI lineage: Eukaryota > Viridiplantae > Streptophyta > Magnoliopsida > Fabales > Fabaceae > Mimosa > Mimosa bimucronata. Next base: position 6,113,742 of record CM073437.1, read on the forward strand.
AGCAAATCAATAACCAGACTGGTACTTAACATTTGAAGCTTGTTATGGGTGGTTCATAGACTTAATGCATTGTTTCTCAAATGGCAGCCATAACAACAATCTCCAAACCTAAGAAGCTATCAACGATCCCCCTGAGATCAATGCTTCTAGCTACATCTAGCTTTCTAGCCATTTTTTGTTCCTTTTTTTTTTTTTTTGCCTCAACAGTCTTCCGTCGAATTGAATAAAGTATGACGTTCCACGTGAAATGAATGCTGCCCAGACCCAGAGGAAAGGGAAACAACTTAGATTTTGGCCCTCTTTTATGACCCAAAAAAATAAATAAATCCTTTTGAAGTCAAAGTCATTTGTCGCGTTTTCCCTTCTGTGATGCACACTACTCCACAAATCAATTCAAGTTTAGAGAACGTTATCCTTTCCATTAAAAAAATATCTCTGCCGTTACTGCCGTTACCCTTTCCATTACACCCAGAAGCTCCATTTTCTTGCAAGCAGTGAGTTCAAGTTCGTAGTCAGAAAGCGTGTGTTCTTTCTCTCAACGTTGACTGACCCATTTAATATCATACGGTTTAGCAATCACAACCCAAAGCTTGTTTCAAATTTCAACTCCGTCACTTTTCCGTATCTCTGTATTTAAACAGTCTTTAAAGGATCGATTCAACCTGGACATGATTTTTGTTGCAAAACAGAACTTTGAAAAAGCTTAATTGAAAATATATCTGTACAAGATTAAAAATTTTAATCCCCCATTCCAAAAGCAGTGCCAGAATCAATTTGGTATGCTTCAAATGAACAGGCACTGATTGTTTCTCCAGTGAATTCGATTATATATTCATTATCCACAGAAAGAAATCAAACCCAAAAAAAAAGGAAAAAGGAAAGAAAAAAGATTGTGGAAGAGCATGAAAAAAATCAACGAACTCCCCATCAACTCATTTCCAGTTCATAGTTACACTTAAACCAGAACTCACTTAGGCTACGACCCTCTCCAATACCCTGTACCCAAAGCATGATATATTTTATAATCAGTACCGATAGTAACCAGTGAACAGGATTACAGATATTCAGGACAAGTCTTCCCTATCTTAATTTCTCCTCTAATTTTCTGGTTCTTTCCCTATACAATTCCATCCAAAGATTAGAAATCCACATAATACTCACACCAATAGCCGTCAACACCACAGCCACCCAAGAAATCCAAACCCACTTTGGAATCAGACCATCGGCAAGCCCACTCATGTAGAACACTACCATTCTATAGATAAAATAGGGACCAGCAAAACCTCTAACCACAGAGTACAAAACATAAAACGGAGGAGACAACAATTCATACACCTTAGCTGCAATCTGGACATCACTCTTTCGAGCTCCGGCAAGCGTCCAAACATTCTGGCACAAACTTGTAACCTCGGCGAGAATCAAAAGAAAGAGAATCGCGAAAGCCCCATGAGAAACAACGTAACGGCAGGTGCAAATTACGAAGAGTGTAGCCAAGTGGTGAGCTATGAATAAGACATCGCTAGGGAAGAAGACAATGTAGTGGAGAAGATCCATGAGAAAGTAAGCGATACTGTAATCAAGAACAATTTTTTGAAACGTGGTGTTCAAACCATTGAAGCCACGATTAGAGTCGTTGATGAGGGCGAAGGTAGCGAGGAAAACGGCGGGGGTGCCATGAAGAAGAGAGATGAAGCAGCTAGAAGCTTCGGGTCGGATCTTAGGGCTCCAATTGCGAAATACGATGAAGTAGGCGATGAGGTAGGAGAGAAGGAAGACGAGGAAGAAAGGGAGGAGAATGGGAACGGAATGGGAATCGAAAATTGGAGAAGTCTCCATCTGAAAACCTAAGGCTCAGATCAGAGACGAGAGGAAGGGAATTAGGGATTAAAACAGTGGAATATTCTCTGAGGAATTGGGGATTGATTCGATGGTGGGGGAGAAAGGGCGTGAGGATAATTACATTAGAATCGATAGTTGTGTTTGGTGGGAAAAAATTGAAGACGAAACATTGAGGAAGCAGAGGGAGGTTGGGAGGGTTGATATGACGAAGAAGAAGGAATCTGAGGAAAATAGACAAAAAAATGGGAGCTTCAATCAATGGAGGTTGTTCAGCCAAAAAAAAAAAAAATCAATGGAGGTTGAGGCGTTGAGCTAATTGCGTATTAGTTGATGTATTAATATTAATATTCAGGAGTGCAAGATTTTACAACTTTTGAGAGATTTCTGCTTCTGCTTCCTTCTACAATAGTACTTTGGATTATTAATAGCAGCAGTTAGCCTGACGTGTGATGTGAAATCGTATCAGAGTTCAGGTCAATCATTTTAGTTATGATTTTACGGATATTACTTTGCATTTGAATTTGAGGACTTGTTATTGCCTCTATCTTTCTGTAGTCGGTACATAAAATGATTTTTTTTTTTTTATCTTTTACTTCTTCCATGATTCCATTCTTAAATATATGAAATGTATTTAGTTAGTTTGATTAGAATAATTATATTAGTTAAGTTAGTTAAAATAACATCAAATTACCCAAACGTCGCAACCAACTACTTTTATGTACATCCACCCTCTTTTGCAGGTTTCTTTGAAAAGAATCAATAAGGATATTACAGGGAAAAATTGAGAATTTATGAACAAATCCACCTCCTCAAACAAATCTTATATATAGAAACAGAGGAAGTATATAATATGACCAAACAGTATTTGGATTATAATCCTTATATGAATTTAGATTACATAAAATATTTTGTTTTGTCTATCTTTTTCTTTGATGTGAAAAGTATTTTGTTGTGTCTATCAAACATAATCAAGTTCTTGGATGAAAGTCTCGTGGGGTTTTCAAAGATGATGCAAAATTATCATTAGTTCATGACTATTATAAATTAACCAACATTCACAAAACTTAGTCGTAATTCTGTACCGTTTGAAAAATCATAGATACCTTTATATATACTTAAGTTTATAATACTAGGGGAAAAAAGACAAATAAAGACTCTCCAATTATCAACAGGATAATCTGATGCAATGAATTTCAGAAATGATCGATTAGTACAATTGATTAAAATTAAAATGTCCAATGCAAAATTAAAAAGAAAAGTCCAAAAAACCCTCAAAGATCTTCCTTTTCGTTACCAGAATTGTATAAATACCAAATTCTTATAAGGGAATACCAACTTCGGCTAAACGATTATCAGCATGCTCTAACCACATTAGTATTCCCTTATATCATTCTGATAATGAAGAGGAAGAATTTGGTGTTCATTATACTATTCTGGTAACAAAGAATTTGATATTCCCTTATAAGAATTTGGTAAAAAATGCAAGATGATTATTAGATAGGAATAGATTGATTAAATGAAATATATATACATATCTATATATATATAATTTTTTTTAAAAATAAACGGGCGAACATGAGAAAACCAAAGGTGTGCCCATAACCCACCTTTTAAACGAACCCACCCATCACAAGTTTTAAATGGGCGAGCATGGATGGATAAAAATTCATGAATTGTGGGCAGGCCCACTGAGTTATGAGTTTTTTGCTCCCCCATTTCCAAACTAGTTTTCGAATGGCAATGAGTTAATTGACATTGTGATCATATTCAGTGGCTCAGTGGGCCTCTCATAAATTCATTTAATCCTTCTGTCGGCCCTTGTCCCACTAAATTCATTAAGGCTAAAACGTTAACAACCGCTCTGAACTCCGAAGTGAAAATGGAACTGACAAACTATCAAAATCGTACCATTAAATACAACATATTACAAATACAGACACACAGCATGTCGATGTATGGAGCTACTCCTTTTATCAGTCGATCATAATCTAAAGAACCATATTTTGTACAGATTTGACTAGATGAAGAGATGTTCGAGCCACTATCACAAGTAGGCTAATGTATGCTGCCATTTCTATATGGAAGGGGCCTTAAAGTACCTTCGTGCCTGATCATACCGGCCCTTTTGTAGTGTAGAAAAGCCAAAACTCAACATCGTGTCTTCTAGAGGTGGAATACTGCCATTAAAAAAGATGCTTCGTCCCTTATATGATGGATTATTGGCACTAGCATAAGTTTAAATTGCTCTTGTATTTCCTTCTTTTTTAGGGCAATATGCTCTTATGTTCTTTCGAGATTACAAATTCAGCATAATTTAATCAATCTCTCCCTCTTCCACATCATTTACAGGATTCGGAACGCTAGGAGGCTCTCCTTCATCTTCTTCATCATCCACTTTCATGTACAATCCTAGCTGTTCCAAGGGATTCCTACCCCCAAACTTGAAACTACCCAAACCATCCTGTGAATGATCGGGACTAGTCTCATCTACAGAGCTTGGTAATTGCTCAGCAGGTGCAGCTCTAAGCATTTCCAAGTCTTGGAGAATGCGTGAATTTTCATTGATTTCAACAGTCTTCTCAATCTGCACAGATGCCAGTATATGCTGGAATAAAATCCTGAGCCAAAGGATTGACAAATGTACCAGCAACTTATACACTGCTCATTTACCTGTAGCAATGCTTGGCGTGCAGCTTCCCTCTCAAGCTCCCTCTTTCGTCTGGCTTCAGCAGCAGCTTCTGCCTCTGCCTGCTTTCGAGCATCTTCAGCCGCCTTTGCTTCTGCTTGTAGTCGGGCTTTTTCTGCTCACAATGATCAAAGTTGTTAATTCAGGAGACAGGCTGTTTAATACTTGAAGCTGAAGAGCCTCAACAGGCTAAGTACTCCTATAAATAGCATATTAATAAAACATCCAATCCACCTTTCTGACGTTCCATCTCCAGCTTTTCCCTCTCCTGGCGCAATTTCTCAGGATCCCCCTTCTCACCCTGATGACAGCCAAATTACAGGCAGAGTAAGTTCATTTTTCCTTTTTTGGGATCAGCTGTAAGTTCAAAAGTTCAAGTTGCCCTAATTTTGATATGTACCTGTGCCAGTGTTTTTTCTCGGGCTTTCAAGATGGTATCAAGAAACCGATTCTTTAACACAGCAGCTCGATAGAGTTTTTCAGGAGAGACCTGTCTCTCATTTGGACCACTTTCCCCTACAACATTTTCAAGAGCTAATTAGTAGGTATTTGATATAACCACAAATTGCCGGGGGTTGGATATGTTCTTTTACCATCTTGACAGCAGTCTGAGTCAAAAGAACTTCGCTTTTGCTGAGAATTATCTTCAAGTTGATCCAACCCACTTACAGATTCTGACAGATATAGAGATTAAGAGTTCAAGTCAGTGCAATTGCCAAGAATCATGATAGTAAAAGAAAATAGAGCCAACTTGCAAATACAAATAGAATTATTTAGAAAAAATGGGCAAGGATTCATAAGGCTAGTGATAGTAAAATCAGTACTGCACAGAACCAATACATTTCCCTTTTATAAGCAGCATTATTAGCTATGCAAAAGTTCCCAAAGAGAACATCTTTATAAGAATGCCATTCACATAATTGAATTTGATAATTCACAGGGAAACAGCATTTCTAGCACACAATTCATTATAGTCAAGATGTGATCATGCAGCACAAAATAGTGTGTTCAACATACCTCAAAAAATAACCTTTTTTATGGGGTATTATATGCCTTTCAACACAAGTTCTCAAATAATAACAGCTTAACGCGACCCACATTGCACTTTATTCTCACTAAAACAAGTAATTACAGGTTAACCAAATTTGTACAATTTCTTTCTTCTCTCACAGTTTAAAGTATAACTATTTGGTGGATATTATAAAAGTCAATTAGCAATTTAGTAGCATAACAAATTACCCTCCAATTCTAAATATAGGACCTAGTTGACCTTTTTGGAGAATTCAAAGAAAACCAAATAAGTTACTTATAAATTGATTTGTCTCAATTTTTTCTCTAAACTAGTTTAGTTGACTTATAAGTTAATATAAAATCTAATAATATACAAAATACATTATGATTAAGTGACTCCTTTAGCTTCCTTAATTTCTTCAAAAAAAAAAGTCAATTAGGCGGAGGAAGTATAAAATTCACCACAAAAAATTTCGCCAACATTAAGGAGAGGCAACAGAGAGAAAAACAAAGCATACACAACAGGAAGGTCAAATAATTGGAGTATACACTGGACACTCAACCACTTATCACAGTCCATTTTCCATTGGTAACATAACACTAATGATTTAGCCAAAAGATTACAGACAAGCAGGCCAAAAACAATCACTCACGTTGTCTCTCAAGTGTATCAACAACTCTGGTCTCTTCATCCAACTGAGGTTCAGAACACAAATTTTCTGGTGCCTGGAAAAGAACAGAGATGAATAATTGCAGTGCACAGTGCTCTAAGATATCATCAGGGAGAACCCAAGAGAAAACAACATCGAGAATTGAAGGGGCATAATGATATCATTCAATAAGAAGAGATAGACATTCAATTTCCCACACATACCTCCGATGCGACTGCTTGACTTGCTTTAACATCATCAGCTTCACTATCAGAGGAACCACTAGAACCTGAATCTGAATTCAGATATCAGATATAGAAACCAAAAGTCAGATAATAGAACTATTGAAAAAAATAAATTTAGGAATTTAATTGGGCTCCATACAACTATGCACCAGCATAAAATGATCATAGAGAAAAATATGAAAACCAAAATGTATCCTCTGGAACAAGTAGCAACAGGGCAGATGCTTGAGAATTTTCACGTTTGACAAGTACAACTAAAACATGGACTTGAACTGAAATACACATGCATATATATAGACACACGTGTGCACCAATACTCATAGTTTTAAAAAATACACTATTAATGTTAGTAAATTAAAGAAAATGAAAAATGCTTACAAGTTAGAAATCAAGGTCATAAAATTAGAAACAGCCCTTGACTGTTGTTTCATAATATATAAAGGGTTGCTGAACAAACTCCAAAAACCAGATAATTAAATAAAGTGGAGTTAGCATTAGAATGTTGTGTAGGTATTCATTCAAATCTTTGGGTAACAATTCTTTATCAAGTGCGTTCTAGAATTAAAAGTACTTCAAGATAAATCCAACAATAAGTTTGCTTTCTACAAACAATGTCTAATTGATCAAAATAATATTATATAAACCATTTTAAAATAACTATCATTGAAAAACCAATTCCAATTCAAGCATTTATTTGCTCAAACATTGGGAAATTGTTTCTAAGTTCGCCAAACTCCCCTAAAAGGATTTGAAGTAGATCTGAGGGGGATGAAAACTTTTGAGCTTCTTCTTATATAATTTAACTAAAATTAAGCCATAAATGGCACAGCAATTCTCTAAACATATCTCAAGCAGGCTCCTCCTCCACAGTGTCACCTCTCGCTCCTCCTTAGAGTTTACAAGCCTCCCCATTTAATTTAACTTTCATCTTTAATTTTCATGCCATGAGTTAAATATCTGAGTTCCTAACAGAAGATCCAATACAGTGGGGACAGCATTTACCTTAAATAAATTTTCTAAAGATCCCACAACACTACAACTCGGCAAAATGAACATGTAAAGGAAGTTTATGTGCGAGGCTACTAAAAATTAATCTTGCTAAGTTCCTTTGCATGTCAAACATCCTAAGAGCGGGGAAAATTCAAGATCTCACTAATCAAAGAACGAAAAAACATAAATCTGAGAGACGAAAATAAGAGCGTTAAATTAAGTAGCTTAAAACCAATAGGATAATTTAATATTTATATTTATATTTAGAACAAATTCATAAAGTAAATAGTACATGAAAAGATTAAATCAAAAAGGTCTTTTTTCCCATAGAATGTCCCACATAAATCCTATATATCACTATATCTTATCTACATCACATAAGTATTAGATTGTATCACAAGTATAGTCATCCTAGCCACATCACATGAGTACTAGAAAGTATCATAATCGCATATAATATAGTAGAACAAAAAAGCGTCACAAAAGCATCTATAATCGCTTACAGCTGGAGCTTCCTGGACTCAAACGTTGACTCGTTCCATCAGTTCTATCCTTCTCACTCCCCACAAGTGGACAGCTTGATACAGGGGGCTCATTTCCACCAATTTCTACTTCCTCATCAGCTAGGTCATTACCTACAAGCAGAAATTAATTATATGAAAAGCCAATTTGGAGCGTGTGCACTTGCCCAAGCACTCAGAGACTTTGTATAACCTTTAAAAGGCTGCAATGATGAATTGCTAGGTCCAGAATCATTTACCAGCTGCAACAATAGATTTCGATAAATGTCAGTGAGATCAGACAAAGTGCTATGCAAACAATTCTAAAGGAGCCATACGGGAGGATGATACCTCTATTTCACATGGTTCAACTTTTGCAATATCCTTTTGTTTCTCTTGCAAATAGTCATCCAAAAGCTTCTGCAGCGTGAACAGTGTATCATCACTCAGATCATCGATATCAATTTCAATCTCTTCCTCTCCACAATCTCTACCATTCAAACTTTTTTCTTTCAGGAAATCAATGATATGCACAGGCAATTCTCCAAGCAAAGACTCCAATCTTCTGCCCAAGTTGTTCTTCTCTTCATCTGTCATAATCCGCTTAGCAGGCGGTATCACTTCTGAACTAGAGGGCAATGCAGTAATTTTCCTCTTTTTCGACGGAGGCATTGGTCTAGCAGTTTTGACCGCTCCATGAGTATCTGATTTTTCTGGCAATGGAAGCATGTCAGTTCTTGGCAGCTTCTTCTCAATTGCTTTCCATCTCACTTCAAAATATTTACTAAGGGTGTCAGCCATGGTATGGACATCGTTTCCAGGGGGATTATAAGTCATTGCATTTGAAAAGGTTACCCTCACATCGGCAACAAATTCCAATGGACTTGAGTAAGCTCCCGATGTTATCTTGCCTTTTATTGTTCCCAAATCCATAGGATGCTTAATTATGGTGAAATAATCCGGAAGATTCAACTTAACAACATCTACAGGGGTGTTGAAAACCCAAGCATACTGATGACTCATCAAACGTTTCAACAACGCCTCACACTGTTTCATCAACATGGCATTTGCAGTGTTTGGCGAACAAGTCTGTGTTACAGACTCAAACTTGCCCGTAGAGCCCCGCTTCCATCCTTGAATCTTGTTACTGGTCGGATTCAATTTCTTCCCTGCTACAGAATTGGACATGGATGGTTTTTTATTGTTCCCTACTCTGGGACCATTTTTTCCGTTACAACTAAGAATATCACTAGAGGATGACAATGCAACAGCATTTGTTCTTAGTAATTCAACTTTTTTCTGGAGCACACGAATTTGTTCTAGCTCTGATCTCAACCTACGTACCAATTCATTTCTTTCAAATGGAGATAATTTTGATAAGGGGAGAACTTGCATGGGAACACCAAAGGTGTCACAGTGGTTTGAATTTAAACTAATACATTTCCTCATCGGAACGCTTGAGTCCTCTGAAACAGTCATTTCAGTGTCGATTTGTCCTGAGCTACCAGACCCCTCTGATTCACCCGCTGGTGCTACTACTGCATTGCCACAATAACCTTCAGAGTACCTACTGCTCTTTGCCATCGTCATGCACAAGATTTCAACCACTATACCATGAGATAGGAACTGTCAGCCTTCAGATTAACGTCCAATACCAATCAAGTAAAAATAAACACCGCCTCTGGTTGTCCCAGAAATACTTAAGGCGGGTGCAGTAACTTAACTGTTGAGAGATTCCCGGAAAGGAAAGTTAAATTTTAGTATATTATTATTAATTTCTTGAAACCACACAATAATAGTGTGTGAACACTGAGTAGAGGAGGAAACGAAATTAAGGTGATTTTCAAGGATCACGCTCTTCAAGTTTGGGAGTAAAATTTTACAGACGTACAACAGACGGTAGGGATCAAAATTATTGTAATCTAATACGGTGTGAAACTGAGCAATAACAAACCCTAGGTTTTCATACAAACGGCAGTCCCATCGAGCGATCCTTAAGTTCCAAATACTATATACCCTTCCACTTAGAACTAAGGGAGCAATTTCCAACAATGAAGGAATAATAAGCCAGCTGCTGAAAATCAGAAAGACCAAACAACTCAAATCTAAACGAACCCAAGCCCTAGAAGAGCAATTACCGGTCGCTAACTGAAAATGGCACCGCGTCCGAGGAAGCTCAAATCACTTGCTCCAATCAACAAATTTCACTCAAAAAAGGTTCCTAGTAAAAGAAAATCAGTAGTAGAAGCACTGAAAACTCAAAGGCCGCAATTGGAAAAGAAGCGGCAAGATGTAAGATCGCAGCTAAAGTAAAACCCTAGCAGAGTCGAAGTTGCAGACACAAAATCAGAAGTCAGGAATCGATGAAGAAGACAGCAGGAACTTCCCTAAAGCTCAAACCAAGTTGAGGAATTGAAGTGAGAAATGAGGTTGGGAATTGAGAGCGCCAAAGCAGAGAGAGGAAATGGAAATGGAAATAGCAGCCACCTCTCGAGACTCTAGGCGCTTCTAATATAGTACACTGTATCTCAATTTGGCGACCTTCACCTTCTTCTTACATCATGGTCAAACCAGTATAAGCCGTTGGATTTTGAGTTTCATGCATCTAACAGGGGATGTCGATGATAATTGATGGCCGTCGGATGTGAATTCAGCGGATGGGATGCATTTGGCGATTGTTATTTCTTACAGCTTACGCTAGATGCGGTGAAATAGATTTATTAAATAGGATTTACTTGTCTGACAGCTACACACATGGACTTTTGGATCTGCCCGGTCTTTTCCTTCCCATTTTTTTTTTTAAAAAAATTCTAATAATAAAGAAGGTTCTTCACCGCCCGCGCAATTGCTATATTACTTAATTAATAATTAATTAATTACTCCATCCATCCATCCGGTCCTATTTATAAGAGCTTAAAATTTGAATTGATTTTGTTTAAAATATAAGAGCTCACCTTACATTCTCTCATTATTTAATGCATTTTTTCCTATTTTACCCCTAATTCTCTTTCATATTTATTGATGCTCATAATATACTTCTCTCTTTTAATAGACTCATCATGAATAAGGATAATATTGGAAAAAGATGTATATTCTAGACACATTCAATTACTTTCATATGTTTTCTTAAGAAGCGTATTTTGACGCCCGGGCTTTTATAAATAGGACCGGAGGGAGTACTATTTAAGAAATTAGCAATAAGGTAAACCTGGCAAATAATTATCACTGGTATTGAGTGAAAATGTTTACGGTGCAAAATCATATGTGTACCTTGAAGTTGATTCTCAAGGACTGTATGCATTTATAATTGGAAAAAATTATAATGATGATTCATTAAATTTTTAAACAAATTTTTTTCGCTAGTTAAAAGCGTGTGCTAATATGTCATATAACATTACTATATTTATTTAAAATATAAAAATAAAATGAAAAATATTTATAATGCTTTTCATTATATGTGATTTGAAGCTTTGTGAATTATCCTGATTAATGCTGCTACATTCTAATTGAAAATTTGAGTTTCTTATAGTTAAACTAAATTATTACCGATTAAATAGTCATATCACTTTAACAAAGTACCCAAACAAACAAACAAAAAACAGTGTGAAAATATGATGATTTTCTGACCCATTCTGTTTGCATAAGATATTGTGCTGTACATGGGCTTGGGTATGTTTTTCCCGCGGCTAAACTGGTATCAATTGTACATACGTCCATGAGGGATTTGTAAACCAGACTTTTTTCTTGGGTTACTTTAAGTGTTGGTCTGGGCCTGTAAATGTTTATTAACTCTTTATAAAATAGATATAGAATCTCTCAGCCCAATCAATATCGTGAAAGTAACAAAAATATTTGTGGATGCGATCGATCGTTTTGAAGTGTTGACTGTTGAAACCTGGGAGAGATACACTTTATTAATATAATAATATAATCACATGCATATCGATACGCGTGTCCTCGGCCAATGGTATTGATACATAGAATGGATAAACTTTTCTTTTATGTTATCATAAAATAACTTTACATGCCCATCATATTCAGAGATATTTGAACTCTTAGAATTCCTACTTAACAAATACTCCATGAAGATGCTTCGAGTCATAAATTCTGTAGTCACGATAGCCCAAGAATAAACCTCTCACTGAAATCGAATCAAATCATTTCTTAAGCTGAAAAACTTCATCCAAACTTGAAGTTGATAAAAGCATATATAAACTGATTTAAATTGTTAAAATATAGTAGTTTGAATAATCTAAAGTAACGATACAGGCGTGTTAGCTGCATGCAATCAATTCGCTAAGCACCTCCACATGTCAAATTCAAGTTGCCTGACATGTACGCAGCCTGAACTCCAACAAACTCTGGATTTACTTTAATCATAAGGTAGTGAGACGGGTGAGGAGGATCAGATCGGAAAAATCCAACAAATCCGTTTCTAAACAAAGGAGCTAGTTGGTTTTTTTATAAAATTATAAAAAAGTTAAATAAATTACTTAAAAATTGATTTTCCTAAATTTTTTCTCTAAACTAATTTGACTTATAAGCTAACATATGATCTAACAATAAACAAAAATTGTTATAATTAAGTTTTTCATTTAACTTCCTTAATTTCTCAAGAAAAAGTCATCTGATGTTATATTTAAGAACGAAGGAAATAATAGTTTCTTCAGTTCCCAAATATAAAACCCGCTTGACTTTAACTTATAAGTCAAATTTGTTCAGAGAAAATATTAACGCAAATCGATTCATAAATAACTAATTTTGTTTTCTTAGGATCTCTAAAAAAATTAACTGTTTCCATATATTTATGAATGGAGGGAAATGGATAGCTCAACCAAGTGTCACCTGATCATTGGAGACAGCACAAAGTTTTCTGATGAAACGACAAACTGAAAACTATTGTCTACGTGTCCATTAATTAAACTGTCTCTGGGGATGGGATTGTCCTGTGTTTTATCCAAAGGAATGTACCTACTCACAAATCCGCGACAACGTTATGGATAATCATAGCAAATTAAATAAAGGCAGAGTCCAATTGGGGAATGATCATTTAGGAAGACGACAAACCATATGCTTTATCCGAAAAGCATATCTATCCACCTCCTAACATGGACAAGTAAGACACGTTTGAGTAAATGATAAATCCTGACCCACCCTTCACATGAAAGTTTTTCCAAGGATAGTGGCAAGCTTACCTTGATGACATTGACAAGGATTTTCCCAGGAACATGTCCAAGATAATAAAGATTCAAAGACAAAGGAAGAAAGCCTCAAGGTTTACCAGAGAGAGGCAAAACGCAATACAAAAACAATACAATATGATACAATAATACATTATAAACGTGCACGAGTTCTTTAACAAACAAGTGTCTTAGATAATTACACTTAAACCTTGAACAAGGACCTCCTCACTATCATTTTAGCAGTATCGCGCATTTTCCACTGACTGATACTTGCAGATTCTCAGCTAACTTTCTGAGAGACATATTATTGAGGCTTTGTCTCTTCCTCTAATTCCAAGCGGTAATCAAGCATGGATGAAAATACTAATCATTAGGTATATATATGTACACTTAACTTGTAGATTCTGAGTGCACTAGTCTGGGTCCCTTCGACCAAAATTTTTAGAAGCTGAAACAGGAAAAAAAAAATGAATTGTCAGTACTCATGAAGGTGGAATAAAAGAGCAACATGTAATTCGAAAAGAGTATAGCCACTAAAGTACTCGCAATAGAAACTGCCTCATCGTAAAGAAGAAGAAGAAGAAGAAGAAGAAGCCAATAGACAATGCCAACACAGTGCCCCCCCATGTCATTCAAAGACAATATAAGTCATAGTCATAGGTAAATGCAATAGAAACTGCCTGGTGCCAGCTGAAAATATTATATTTATTTTTGTGTGTGTGTGTGTATATTTATACATCTCTGTTAGCCAGTGCGTGGTTGCTCTGGAATCTGTCCTAAAGCGATGGAGGACCACCTATAATGGTAACAAGAGACTTCAAACCTCACACTTATATCACGTACATATCATACGAAATGTTCTCTGATAGTAGTTTATAATGCATGTATAACAGTATAAGTGATAATATCTTGTTACAGATGGACCTTTCATAAGTCATCTATCCTACTTTTGATTAGGGAAGAGAAAACTACAGGAGAAAGTAAGCAAACACTTTATCTAAAGTCTGAATAAAAAAATAAAAGTTGAAAGCAAAAGAAACAGGGAGAAGAACTTCTCAAAGTTTTCTATTCAAGAGGTGTGAGCTTCTAAAGAGAAATACACACATAAGTGCATGTAGGTGTGTACAGAGATGAAGCATATAATTGTATGCCCTTGTTACTTGAAACACACGTCTCCATGAAGACCTTGCCAACTTCCTTCCATGGGACTATATACAGTTTGATGCATACCCCCCATTACCACAAAAACTCTTGTAAACTTCATAAGCTCTTTTTATTGAAATTTGCATCACATGGGCAAATACCATGAGATGAAATTTTAAACATATAGTGTAGCGAATAATAAACTAATGGTGACTTCCTGTTATCCATTGAACCAACATCATTAGAGTTACCATAGCTCACAGTTGGATTCTCTCTTTATTAGTGTTTTGATTTGAGGTTTTCAGCCACATGTCCTCAAAAGCATACTGTCCTTTTATATTGAACCAACCAAATTTAAGTGTGATGTTTCATATCACATGATATTAAGTAAGTGTGAGTTATGATATTTATAACTTATAAATTATAAATTATTAATGTCACGTCTTCATATAAATTGTACACATTAATATTAATATTTAATAATAACATATCAATTTTTTTGTATATTTCATTTTAGCATAAGAAAAAAAACTCACCTCGTCAGGCCTCCAACAAATTCATTTTTTGTCCAATATACGAAGCTTCAAAATCTCATATTTATAATTAATATATGATATACGACAATTATATATGTATGGTTTTTAAGGTCCCCATATCATATCTTAACAGCATTAATCAACTTATCATATCCACAAGATCCTGCAGTAAAAAACACCTCAACGAAGCTCCATATACAGGCTATAGATATCAGCTAAAAAGAGAAAAAGTGAGTAATCAGCCAATCACCAGGTAGAAGTAGTGGTCAGTGGAGCAAAAGAATGGTTGCCTTTAACAGGGAACACGTCATGAGGATGAATACAAAAGTTTATACACCTATAAATTATAAAAGGCACATGCACATATTCGTAAGCAAATAATTCGTCGATAATACTGCATATGTAGGCTGACAATGACTCAGACAATAGTTTCTTTATTGATTAAAGCTTGATCTAACAGGCAATAATATAAATAAAGATATATATACTTGTGACATAACATGATAGGTAAGATACGAGACTTTTTAAATGTTTGGATCATAGATATGAGATTTATATTTTGCTAAAAAAAAAGACATATATTATATAGTGTAAACAAAGAGAGAGATATATATATATATACACATATATCATAAAATTATCAATAAAAGAAAACGACAAACCAAAACAAGATTTTCTGATTAGATTACTTTTTAGAGGGAGGGGAAGAGAGGGAATGTCCACAAAAGCATATTCACGTGAAAAATAAAAACATAGAAAATTAAGTTAAATAAAAATTCCGAACGTTAAACCAATGTTCAGAATGTGCTATAAATAATAATAAATAATAAACGATATGAGACTATCTTAAACTATATAAAGATAGGACAAAATATGTATAAGGTAAATAAAAATCATATAGAATAAAAGATCTACCTTCATTTCGAAATAACTTGAACCTTAACGGTTCATTTCCAAACGTATTGAACTAAAAAAGAAAAGAGGGGCGATGCATTAATTGGAGCAGGATATTGGTGCATCATAACAGATTTACCTATGTATTTTTAACATATCAAAAATTGTTGGGGCCAAACAGATATATTTCAACTTAAATAAAGCAAGCATACAATTAAGTTTGATGCTAATGTACGATCATATTTCAACTCCAAGTATATTTCCCCGTTCAAGCTTGCAATCTTCACGGCCAAGTAATGAAACATTATTGTTTATCCAACTTGTCTGTTCATCAAATCATCACACACTATACATTAAAAATCATTGATATTTATTTCAAGATCTCACAGATCAATAGTTAGATGCCAAATCTTTGTATATCTTCTAAATCTCTGTTCCTTTACCACTCTAGCACATTTATTTATGCAATCCTTTAAGAGAAGTTTTCATTTTATATTGTATCATATGCATATTAAAACAATAAGTTTATCCTCAGCGATTTTATATACGTAATATGTTATTCTTTTATGTGGATTCCTGTTATAGATTTTACTCTTCTATGCCATTCGGAATGAAAAGTGAGCATAATGCGCGTGTGTCTGAGTGTGTGTATTCTACACTCCCCAACAAATAGTGCACCACAAATCTTGCTACAGTTTTGGGACTGTTTTCTGTGTTGTGGCTATGCAAATATATGTAAATGATGTGATAAGCTCCCCCCTTTTCAAGTCTAACTAATGTTGACTGTGTAAGTGGATAGATAATCTGATAATGGTCTCTTTAAGAAGCTAAATATCTTTATAAATATATATAAAAATGAATAAAAGATACGTATGTGATATATCAAAACCTTAGTGTTCACTAAAGCAAAGGATAAAAGCCAACTTTATATAGGATCCATGAACCCTTGTTTGAGTGCATTCCTAATTTATTTAATAATGTAACCTGCATTATTTCCTTTGTTATTTGTCTGTTCGGTTTTTCTTGGATGGACCGTGTATGGCACAGATCTTTCGGCTCACAATTTAAATTACGCATGCATTCATCATTGAAGAGACCCCTAGCTAATAAGGTCAAGCAAGGGGCGAGTAAGTTGGCTTTGGGCTAACATTGACTAACTTGCTGTTGCATATTATACGAACAAACCCAAAAATACCTACAATATGCCCTGTAACAGTAAGTTGTAGTAATGTTGTATGATAAGGTATAACTGTATATATCTTGGTTCACCCAAAAAGATAGAAAACGAAGTGTTCGACAAGTGTCAGCGTGTGAATGGTCGGTGTGAATGTTTGGTGGGGTGGACGCTATCGTTATTCAATGTCTTGTTCGTTTGGCTAACTATTGGTTAGTTTGGTGCCGATTCTAAGGAAGTCAAACAAAAAAGTCCACCAGTTTTGATGGAAACTGGATAGACACTGTCTCGTAATGTGTCCCCACTCGTCCACTCCCCATCCTTCCTAACTCCTATATGATATGTAGTGTGTGTGTGTGCGCGCGCGCAACTACGGATTTAACATTAAACATTTAGACGACATTTTATGGGGGGCATTCATATACCCGAGCAGCTTCTTGATTACTGGTACTTGCTATACCTGTGTAAGATAATGAGGTTGGGAAGCAGTACTGGTGTGGGTATAATAAAAAGGTTAGAGGCCCAAACGGAGGGCAGCTTTAACGTCGAGCCTCCATGCAAATCCTCCACCGTCCATTCTCCACGCATCACAAGGAACCATCTGCGAGAACCTCTCCTTCCAGTTCCACCACCTGTACTGCACTTTCACCCTGCACGTGAATGCACTGTACTCCAACTCTTCTTTCATCACTAACCTCACCTCCATCTCCATCTCAGGCACTCCTTCCTCCTCCTCCTCCTCCTCCTCACCAATACTGCTATTATTCAAGCTCATCACCACCATCCTCCTAAAAGCTCCATTCACCCACACAACCCTATTTGAAGAGTCCGACACGAACCCCGGACACGTGTCCTCACCCAGATTAACTAACTTCTCGGTGTCGGTGCACCCTAACCCTAGACGATCCATGCAGGTCTCACCCACGTCCTCCACCGTCACCCACGTCTCCACCCTTCTCCTCCTTCCACCCATCCCTTCTATATCACCTAACGCTTCCTTACAAGGACCATTCATCAAATTCAAGTTCAACAAATCAGGCTTATTACCACTAGCTTCCTCCTTATCTCCCTTATTATTATCCATCACCCTCACCGTATTGCTATTACTATACATACAACAACTATTCACCTTTTGTTCTCCACGATGATGATTCTCCTCTAACAATTGCAGCGTGGTGGCCGGCCTGCTTTTTACTTGTTGTTGAACCACAGTTCGGTCCCTGCCCGTACCACTACTATTCCTCCCAACCCTAACGTACTTTCTCTTTGTTCTCCTCGCAGAAACCATGGCTTTGTTATACTTGAACGCCGGCGATGACCCTCCCAACGCCGGCCTGGGAGCGATGGGCCGGAATCTGAGCATCAAAGTGTTGATCATCGTCTTATCCTCCACACCGCCACCGCCGCCTCCACCTCTCATCCAACCTTCCATATTAATCTATCCCCACCAAACCTAAACCACTATCTATCATCACCACATGCTCCAGATTTATCTCTCTCCCCTCGATCTGCGGGCGCGTGTGCTATTATTCTCTCTGCCTCAGCCCTACCACCCCAATAGATACCATACTACACTTAAGGAGGGGCGATGATGAAGAAAGAAAAGGCCGAGCAAGGACGTAAACGTGTCCAATGAAATTAGTCTGTTCCTATTGGCCTCCCACAATGACAAAGACAACTGCGCAGAGGCGGTCCCACCAGAGGACCAATCACAGACGTGAAGGTGTTCTCCACTGCCGAAAGCATGCTACACGTGGCCTTTTCCAGTGCCAAAGCTTCCCTCTACAGTGAACTGGGGGAGGTTCCAGAATAACCACACGTGCTTTCCTTCTATTCGATCTCCATTTCCTCACTGACGTCCCCCACTCAATAACAAGCTCGTGCAGTTCACGACCCAACCACACGCCTGCCTTTTCTGGGAATTGTGGCGCATGCATCTCACGAGCGTGAGGGCAAGAGAATAAGAATGTTTTACTTGTATTTACATCCAAAATTAATGGATGTCCAATATATGACACGTTGCGCTCTTTTTAGATAAGCGGATCTCCCCTAAGATTTCTTATGTCACTTTCACCTTCACCTATTCCTTCTTACATCCCTCCCCTCGTACCACTCTCCCTCCTCCACGTTACCCTTCCTTTTTCTGTCACCCTTCCTTCTTCATTTATCGCATATATATATATATATATATATAATAGTGACCCTGCCTTCATTTAATCTTCCTCGTTTAATCACTCTCTTCTCGAAGAAAATACTCTGAACCACTCGATAGCCCACCACATAATTAATTATACGAGTTTCTTAATCTTACATCTTACAGTGGCCATAAAACGTAGTGCATCCGGGAAATAAAAAAGTATTCACACATTTTGATATTTTGATGGAAAAAAAAAATGTAACCAAATAACTTTTTCCTAGTTCACTAAAATTTAGTCAACAAATTAATCATACTCATTTATTTCGTCTTCATTCCAAGTTGTTCACTCGTCTGTATAATTTTGTCTACATTACATGCAGCACATATTTACAGTTATGTCCTTTCGATTTTTAATGCAGACCATCATTGGTATTCAAATAAAACTTATCCTAGCGAATATAATATTGAGTTAAGAACTTGTACTATCAAATGATATTGAGTTAAGAACTTTACTGGTAAGTTGTCCTATTCATAATTTATGAATAATACGATTTATTTATTCTATTTGTTATTTTTAAAAAAAAGACTTGAATATGAACGGATTCCATTAAGCACATATAACGCATAAAATAATAGGTAATATCGTAAAGGATTCCCCCGATTTCCCGACGCTTTTCAAGTTTCGCATTGGATGCTTCATTTCTGATGGCTCAGTTACGTGTAGATGTTAGACTCTATATGAAGCTTATCTTAAGACAATTCTTAATCATACATATATTAGATATTTATTATCCAGAAACTTGCTAATAAACCTACCAAACAATTTCTTTCGTTTCATCCGCTATATAACAACACCCAATTTTAAGCACCACCTATCCGGGCTTTCTCTCATCTAAAATTGTTGTCCCCGCCTCAGCATTTATCATTATATCATCAGCATTATTTTTCTATTTTCTATTATTAGCCCTCCATTATCTATCAGGATGAGAACATGGATAAGTTCTCTGCTGCTTTATTATAGCTATTTTTAGCAGTAAGTATTGGCCCCCTACCCACCCAAATAAATAGCACTTAGAACTTGCCAACCACACCACCTACTCCTGCTCCCCTTTCCCACCCCAACCCTCTCTTTTGGTTAAAAACGCTAGACCGTAACCCCGGCTAGCTATATAGCTCCCTCGCCCTCGCCCTCGCCCTCGCCCTCGCCTCCCTCCTTTGGTCTCTCTCTGTCTCTCTCTCATAATAGGAATATTTGAGTATAGTAGAACACACATTTTGTTTAATATTATATAAGGTTATTGTTAGATTAAGCATATAGGTAATTCCCAACAGTTTTATAGCCCCTATGCCTATGGAGAGAGCGACCATACATATTAGGACATAGATAGTACTAAAGTCAGCTAGATAGAGTGTGAGATACATAACTATGTACAGATAATAGTCCATCCTCATTGCTGAAGCCTCACGGAGGAACAGTACAATACTACTTTATCAGTAAGATAATTGCCAGTATTGCTGCTCTTTCCATTTACTAGCCTTCTTCCTTTCTCTTTCTCCCCTCTCTCCCTGCGTCCCTCGCTCTAGTCACTAGAGAAGAGCAGAGAAGGACAATGATCATTCGTTCCCTTCCCATCCCACCCCTAGCGAATTAAGCTGCAGAGACGAGAGCAGCTAGGTAGCTAGCTATTAGTTTGCATTATTGGAAGATATACATATAAAATAATAATAATAATAATACCTGATGCATAGGGTGCAGCACGCTTAATCCATCAAGCTTGGGTGGCAAATAAGGGATGATTAGAGGCCTAGGCTGAGGGCGGCCTTGATGTCGAGCCTCCATGCAAAGCCACCAGAGTCCAATTTCCAGACATCACAGGGCACCATCTTGGTCCACTTCTCCTTCCGCCACGTGTACTGTAACCTCACCCCGCACGTAAACGCCTCGTACTCCTCCATCACCCTCTCCCTCACCTTCAACCTCAGCCTCACCACCACCTCCTCCTCAATCCCTCCCCTCACCATCCTCTTGTACGCCTCGTTCACCCATCCCACCTCCCCCCTACCGTCCGATATGAACCCCGGACACGTGTCCCTCTCCACGTCCGTACCACCTAACCCTCCCACGTTCAGACACGTGTCCCCCACGCTCTCCACCGTCACATACGTCTCCACCACCCTCCCCCCGCCGTTCTCCGCCCGCAGCCCCGCCGTTCCCGGGATCTCGTGTTTCTCCAGTGTGAAGTCCAGATCAACGTTGTTACACCACGAGCCCCCGGAGATCGAGCCTCCCGACGGCTCAGTCTTCTCCGGCATCAACGGCAGAGTCACCACCTGGCTCCCAGGATCATCTCTAACCTCAGATCTGTTGTTGTTGTTGTTGTTATGATTATCACTATTGTTATCCTTCCTCCCACATCCACCGTTCCTACGAACCCTAACGTACTTGCGCTTTGGTCTCTTCCCCGAAAGCAACACCTTCTCCGCCACCGTTACGCCGGAGGCTGAACCTCCGTCCACCGGTTTGGGCGCGATCGGACGGAATCTAAGCATTATTCTGTTAACTACCGTTTTATCGCGAGCGGCTTCCCCTGTGGCACGTGCGGCTAGGTTCCTCCATACATCTCCACCGTCCATCAACCTTGACTTGAGGGCTAGATCTCTAAGGAGGAGTGTAAACCCAAGTGGCTCGCTCGTGCTTTTCTTTCTTGATGTGTGTTGCCGAGAGAAGTGGAAGAGGGAAGGGAGAGGAAACGATAATGATAACGGCAGCACGGTGGCTAGGTGTATAACCAACACGTGTCTAGGGCAACAGAAAACAGTAGAGGGAGGTGATTGGTTGGATTTTAATTTTGGGTGGGCCCCGCTAAGGGGGGAAAAGGTGGCGTATCTGGGAGGCGTAAATCGAGGCCTGTGATTGGTCCCACGGCGGAGCCAATGAGAGACGCGAAGGTGTCCACCACTTCTGGAAAGAGGGGGGTACGTGGCAGCATCACAGGGAGCACCATATTCTCTCCATTCTCTATTTTCTATACTCACCCTTGCCTTCAAAGTGGAATCCCCTTTTCCCTACTCGAGGACCCCAACACGTGCCTCCTTCTCATTGGTGGGTAACAACCTCGTTGCGCTCTCAACCCTCCTTCTCCCTCACTCTCTCGACCGGTGCGTGCCGTGATATCCCTTTCATGATATCTTTGTGGATGGTGGGTTCTAATTGGCTTATCGGAATGGGGCCCACCTCCTGCCACAGACGTTGAACTCCACTCGCCTCTGCCTCAGCGCTGTACAGTACATGTTCCATTCTTTTCATTATTGAGTGGCCATGTGTCCGCACTACCCCAACCCCTGCCCATCATCATACATCATACATAATATAAAGCTCCTTCGTAGTATCACAATTGATATTGATAATTATATTTTAATACCAAAATGGAAAGACAATTACACCATTCAGCCCAAAAGGTACACCCTCAACTGTGCCTCTGGAGTTGTAAACCCAAAAAAAAAAAAAAAAAAGTGCCCCTTGGCTCCAAAATATAAATGGTAATATAACAATTTTTTTTTGTCTAAAATATAAGAGGTAATATAAAAATAAGATAATAATAAATGATTTTCTTTCATTTAAGCCATTGTATATTAAATGATGAAAGGAGGGGAGTGAAAGTATGTATAATAAATGAGTTAAGCTAAAAATGAAAAAGTTTATTAAATATACCCATAATAAATTATTTCAACATGTTTTTATTGGTATGTACTATAAAAATGTTGACTACCTCTTATAATAAAGACCGGAGTGGTATGTTACCCCCCTCCTTTTGAGAAGGCCTAACAGCTAAATTTATTTTTTTCTTTTAACCCGATCCTAACAGCTAAATTAAGTGGATTAAGAAAATAAAAAAATTAGTTTTAAATAATAAATAAATCAGACACTGCATTTACTTTGAATTAACCCATGATTTACAAGAAGTTATTAGACGAGTAAGATAGATAGAGTAATAGTGACGGAAAAAATGAAAGAGGTTTTAGCATATGTAAAAGATGATGACAGGGAATGATATTAATAGTGAGTTAAAATCTTAAGATAACAAAACTTATGAAATTTTCAAACCCCGGTATACCTCTAAAAAAAGGTTTACAGGCCAAGACAATTCAAAATTTAGACTCTAAAACAAGGATTTGATAAAGTCATTCCACATTTGCATCCAACAACTTAATTTTAATTGAGACGTGATTTTGTTAAACGTTTCAAGTATCAACACCTTAAAGTAATTTTAATATTAAAAAGGTGATTTTTCAAATAAACCTCAATATCATGAGATAATTTTTAACATGGCTTTAAAGTTAAAGTATTTAAGAAAAACACGACAAGTGAAAATATAAAATATTTAAATTGAAAATATAATGTTTTTAAAAAATTATTAATATTCAATTTAAATATTCCTAAACTATTTTTTCAATACTCATACATATATTTTCCGTAAAAATCTAGCACATTTTCATAACTCATTCTCAACTTTTCGCTAGCCATTTTAAACGTTGGTAGCATTAATATATTATGTTTTTATGATTGAAAATAAATGAACATTATAATTTAATAATGAAATATGAGTGTTAAATTGTTAAGATTGCCTATGAAAAGTTGAGAAATGAGTAATGAAACTATGAATTAAAAATATGGAAAACGATGGTGAGTATTAAAAAATGAAAGAGTTGTGAAAAATAAACTAAAAAAAATATTTCAAGAAATTAATTGCACCAACGAATTACTTTAAGGTATTGTGGGATAGTGAAAAACACTTTAATATGTTGAATGCATATTAATTCAATAGATTTAGCCGTGTCTTATTTCATTTTGTTTTATCGGAAACGTATTTATTTATTTATTTATTTATTTTTTGGCCAACGTAAAACACAAATACTTTTTTTTTAGCCAGCATAAAATATAAATACTAATACCAACAAAGGTTGTTCCGGTTGGTAAAGGGGTTGGTTCATAACTATAAGGTTACGAATTCAAATCTCGCCTATTTAAGGACCATGTTGGTGGGCAATCTATAAGTAACTCTGTAAACGTTCTTTGAGTTTGGAGGCCTGTCTTGACTCTAACAAGCCCCCGGTACCCAATCATTTAAACTTTTCCGTAAAAAAACACAAATACTAATGCTAACAAAAGGCAAACTCACAAAAACAAGAACCTGAAAGACCAAAACAAAGCAAAATAATAGCGCCGCCCATATCAAAATGCAAGGAACATACAGATTAACTCCTCCAAGAACATGTTTAATTGAGGCATTGAACCTACTTTCTTAGGGTGTACATATTTAGATTGAGCTGGGAATTCGGGCCGTCCCGTTTAAGCTCGAGCTTGTGAAGGCATGTCTTTGATTTTGAAGCATTCAAAAGGAGGCGAGACTAAACGGGCTAGCCTGTTGGGCTACTAGCTTAAACGTGGCTCGTTGAAGCCCGCATTTTTTCCCTTTTATTGTATACCTATATTATTTAATACTTATAAAAATACCAAAAAATAAGAAAAAGACTTGACATTTTGCTACATAAGAAGAGGAGACTACTAATAGTGAAACACAATCAAATGTCTTTGATGTTGATGATAGTGATGATAGCAAAAAAATGACAATAACGCTAATTCTTAATGTTCAGTGTGATTTGTGGATTTCACTTCCATGGCTTTATGTCTTTATGTAGTTTTTTTTTTTTTACCTTTTTATTTAATTGTGATATGTGGACTTTATGCAAAGTTTATTTAATTGTGGTGTGTGGATTTTTATGTCACAATTTATTTAATTGTGGTGTTTGGACAATGGATTTTTAAACTCAGTATTTAAATATTTATGACTTGAGGTTTGTTTAACTGCCTTTGTATGTGTGTTAAATATTGAATTGTTGAGTTAATAATGCTTAGTATTTAAAAATAATTTGGATTATATTTATGTTTTTTATAAGATGTTTCATTGTCTTAATTAAAAATAACATACATGGAAGTGAAAAAAATGTTTGGGAGAAATGAGGCATCGGGCCGGGGTCAAGCTTTACAAAAGGGAGGTGTTTTTTGTTCATGGGCCGAAACAGGTTTTGCCCATTGGGGCTGGCCCGTCTGAATTACGGGCTCTATATTTATATTATCAGTTTAGAAGTGATCATTTTCAATAAAACCTAGCAAACTTAAAATTAGGTAGAAGTCAGATTGTATAATGTGAATTATATTTAAATTGATAGTAGTAGAAATTGCTTTTCTCAGACTGAAAGTTATTTAGATTATTATTTTAAAAAGCAATTTTATACAGAAAATGATTAAAAAAGACATAAATCTTATTAGTTGCTATGTGTGTGTGATGTGATAATTTTAAGAGAATTATCAAAATTAAAGATTATAAAAAATAATTTCTTATTAGAAAAATATAAAAGACTCACACGATCCAATTTATAAGTCATTTCTATGTTTGTTTATAATACATTTCCTACGTACGGAGAAAACCTTATGATTCATCAATGTTGTCTTCATGATTCAACAACTTTCTAATTTTTCCCTATTTTATATACATCATACCCAAAGGAACAAAATCATATGTAAACATTAAAGTGAATATAAAATGTTACTATATTGATTAAGTGGCAAATGGTGACTGTCTAGTAATTTTTTTCAAAGACTTTATCCCACCAACATCAAATAACAATTTAAAAATTTCATTTGTTGTGTGAAGAAGATTGGAAGATTAGTTTGCTGGAAAAAAAAAAAGAGAGGAAGGGTGATGATGACGTGTGAGGGAGAAGATGGGAAGATCAAATTTCTTCCTACTGCAATGAACCACTCTATTTCTTATTATAAGTCCACCATAACTATTTCTCACATACCAAGGAGTGGAAGTTATAACATCAAATATATCTTATTTTTCCAACTTTGCCTTTATTTAAGAGTAAGTGTTAAGATAATATTTTATTCATTATAACCCTTCTCTCTCATCTTCCCTATTTTCAACACAGGGATAAATTAGTCACAATAGCATGGACTTATAATAAGAAATAGAATGGTATTACAAATGTGGGGAGGAGCTATAAATAATTGCTCCTCATTCACTGTGGCTCCTCACCCAAAAGTGCAGTGGATGGATCGCTAATCCAAACACGGCTCTGTCAATGTTGCACAACAAATAACAGTTTTAAGCATCCCTAGCGAGGAATAGCCTCAAAGTCAACAATGAATGACTTGTAGAGCAACAATGGTCATAGCAAAGTTAAACCAGCCACATGGTGCATTGCCCTAGTGGTAGAGTAATCCCCTCGTATGTAGGGCTGAGCAAGCCAGCCTATACCCACGTAACCCGCCCGGGTCAGCCCGCAAATTCCCCGTTTACGGCCCGCCCATTGTACCCGCCTGTTTAGTTTAATCTTTTTTTTTTTCAAATTTTGCTAACCTATACACTAACACTATACTCACTAACACACACACTGCTCAGTCCCTCGTCCTTGTCCCTTGACCCCTCAAATCGAACCCTTACTTTCCTCTGTTCAGTCACACACACACACTGCTCACACTCCTCCGCTACCGTGGTCCAGCTCTCCTCCGTCGCATTCCCAACACAAGTTAGCCTGGTCGAACTCCCTATTCGCTCACCTCCGTCAGGTTCCATCTTCATCGCCGTCGTGGTAAATAACTCCTACTCTTTATTTATTACTTATCTGCTCTTTTGATTCTGGCTAATCCGGTCTTTGGAGACTTTATTTGGTTCTCTGTTCTCACATATTTGCTCATTTACTCTAAGCTCTCAGCGTCACTCCGTCATTTCATCTTCATCGCCGCCGTAATCTTCATCTTCTTCACCAACATTCTTTGATTTGAGAGGCGAGTCGACCTTCTTCATCGTCATTTCCTCTCTTCAAAGTTTAAAGGTCCTCTACCCTGTCTCCGTTCCTCATTTTTTTAAAATTTCTGTGCTTTTCTTTTAAATTTTGGAGCAATGCATGTTACTCCTCCCACTGACACTCCTCTCTCCTGTCTCCGATTGACCGATTCTGTGTGTTTTTTTTAATTTCTGTGTTCTTCTCTTTCAGTTGTTCTCCTCAAATTCTACAAATATAAAGAGGCCTTCTCTCAACAAATATGCTCCTCCCACTTATCCCTCAAAGGTATATTATCATTCTACAATCCATTCTCTGATTTTATTGTTTTTGTTCCTTAAAGGTATGTTATCATTGTTGAATTCTGAAATTCTTTGATTTTATTGTTTGGAATTACCCTTTGAAAGCACTGCTCATCGGCATTTTAAATGACTGTTCAGTGCTCATTGTTAAATTTTATTAAATTATTGATTGTTTGGAGTATTTGGAATTATGCTGTATGTATCTTTTAAACCATGAACTATAGTTGTATTTTTTGTCTAGTAAACTGGAATGGTTTTGGACCCTGTACATTTATTTGGAGTATTTGCCTTTAAGGTTGTTGTGACTTTGTTGTAAAAATTGTTCTAGGTCTGTGCTTTAAGATTGTTGTGACTTGGGATTGATCATACATGGCTACATTGTGCAATCTGCAATTTATCAATCTAATTTAGTTATTGAATTCTTGGCTTTAACTTGGCAGAAAAAGAAAGTTACGATTGTTGAGGATGTCAATGCCACTGAAGTTAAACCTCTTGCAACATTACCAACACCACCAACAACAACAAATCAAAAAGAGGGTACAAACAATGAGGAAACAATACCTACAAAAAAAAGTAGAAAGAGAAGGCAAACATCTGAAGCATGGAAGCAGTTTACTAGGATGCCTCTCACTGAAACGAAAGGGAAACACCGTGCCCAGTGCAACTATTGCAAGCGGAGTTACAAAAGTCACCCAAGTGGTATTGGGACCAAGTCATTGTTGCGACATCTTGAGACTTGTCCAAGAAATCCAAATAATTCATACAAGCAACAACCATTATTGTTTGATGATTCCAGCAAAACATTGGCTCATGGTGTGTATAATGAAGAACGACGTAGAAAGTCTATTGCAAAGTTCATTATAAAGGATGAAATGCCTTTTCGAGTTGTTGAGGGGGAAGGTTTTAGAGAGATGATTCAAGAGATTGAACCAAGGTTTAAAGTTCCCTCAAGGTGGACAATCAGTAGAGATTGTTAGAAATTATTTGTAGAAGAAGCAGACCGCTTGAAAGATTATTTCAAGAGATCTAAAGTCCGTGTGTGCCTTACTACGGATTGTTGGACTTCAATACAAAATGCCAATTACATGTGTTTGACTGCACAATAGATTGATGATGATTGGACTATACAAAAACGAATTTTGAATTTCTGTGTCATTGAAAACCATCAAGGGGATACAATTGGAGATCAAATTCAAACATGCTTAATGAATTGGGGTATTAATAAAGTCTTTACAATCACCATTGATAATGCTTCTGCTAATAATTCTGCAGTTGCATACTTGAAAAAACGGTTGAGGAGTTTTGATGGTTTGGTGCTTGACGGAGAGTTTATGCATATGCGTTGTGCTGCTCACATCTTAAATCTGATTGTTTCTAAGGGGCTTAAAGAAATGAATAGGTCTATTCAGCTCATCTTGCATGCTGTTAAGTTTGTTAAATCTTCTCCAGGGAGGCTGAGGAGTTCAAGGAGCTTGCAATAAAGAGAAAGTTGAATCAAAGAGTCTTTTATGCTTTGATTGTCCCACTAGGTAATGTAAAAAGATGGTACGATATATTTGTGTTACTTGTACTTGAGCATGGTATAATATTAGGAACCTTGTTATTTGCTTTCTTTCTAGTTCCTACTAATAATATTTTGTTTTTGTCATTAGGTGTAATTCAAAATATCTTATGTTGGAGAGTGCTGTAAAGTTTACCAAAGTCTTTAATAGAATGGAGGAAGAAGATGCTGATTACAAGAACTACTTTAAAAGGAAAGTTAGACTTGATTCAAGGCAATACTCACTTTATGACATTGATGATGATGATGTTGATGATGAGGCCATTGATAATGGAGCTCAACCCCCTAGTGCATATGATTGAAGTGTTGCAAAGGAATTTCTTGTATTCTTAAAGCTGTTCTCCTCAATGACCTTAAAGTTATCTGGCTCTAACTATGTGACAACAAATACATGCTTTCAACACATAGTTGCAATCCAAACAAGTCTTCAGAGTAGTGCAAGTAGCTCATACACTCTATTGCATGACATGACCATAAGGATGCAATCAAAATACGATAAGTATTGGGGGGATATGGAGAGGATGAATCCATTTCTGGTCATAGCTGTGATATTAGACCCGAGGTACAAAGTTACTTATGTTGAAATTGCCTTTGAAAAGCTTTTTTCTGATGTCTCAAAGCGTGATACCACACTAAAGAAGTTTGTCAATGTTTTACGTCGCCTATATGATGAGTATGAAATACTCCCTCCGTCCCATGATATAAGGTCCTTTTTTTTGAATGACTTTGTCCCACAATATAAGGTCCTCTTTGACTTTTTTGACTAATAAATGCGGTTTTTCCCATTTTACCCATGCATTAATTTCTCCCACACATTCTCTTTCATCTTCTTTTCATTATTACCATCTCTCTTAATCATTTATAAATAAGGGTACTTTTGGAAAAAATGGTATGTTTTCTACACATTTATTGTTTTTAACTAACTTTAACTTACTTTTTAGGAACCCGCAATTCGGTTAAAAAGACCTTATATTATGGGACGGAGGGAGTAAAAAATAGATCTAATGATGCATCTGAATCTCAACCACCAATAGATAAAGTAGATATTGATGGAAATAGTGTAGCTGCTTCTGATTATGGTTATGACATGGTCTCTTTGTCTGCTATGGATCCTACATTCATGAGGTTTTTAGCCATTGCAAGCACGGTGTGTAAGAAGGCAGAACAACTTTCTGAGGTTGATGAATACCTTCAAGAAGGTTTAGTTGGTTTTAATGATCCAAAATTTGACCTTCTAGCATGGTGGAAAGGGAATGCTTCAAAATATAAAGTTCTACATCTCACTGCTCGTGACTTGTTGGCTGCACCTGTTTCTACCGTATCTTCAGAGTTTGCTTTTAGTACTGGTGGAAGAATATTAGATGCATTTAGAAATTCGTTATCTTCTAAGATGGCTGAGGCAATCATATGTTCTCAAAATTGGCTACGTACGGGTGAGCCCGTATTAAATGATCTTGATGTTGATAATGTTGATGAGAGCACAAACATTGTCAGTAATTTCTATATCACTTTCAATTTATATTGTTCTATGTTATATTATTACATATTATATGTTCATAAGTTATCTTTGTTTGTAGAGCAAGAGTTGGCAACTCCAAATTCAAACATTCCAAGTGAAATTGAAGGAGATGGTGAGGAGGAGGATGATGATGATGACGAAGACGATGATGATGGCGACGATAGTGACATGGAAACGGATGGATGATTGAATGCTTTATAATGTTTTTGAATTTTAGATGTTAGAAGTTGGAACTTCTTGTTAGAATTTTGGATGGTAGAAGTTAGACTTGGAACTTATGTGTGTTATGTGTGTTGTTTTGGATGAAGATGGTGAATTATATGTTTTGTTTATTGTTTATATATGTTAGAAGTTATTTGTTAATTGCTATCTTATCATGTTATCAAGTCAAATAAATCTTATGTTAGAAGGCTACATGACAAATGGTCTTTTTTTTAAGGTAAAGTTAAATGGGCTACCCAATACCCGTTTAGCCCGCCCGCATACTAGAAACCTGTTTATGGCCCGTCACGGGTACGGGCAGCCCGTTGCTCAACCCTAAGTTGTATAGGGGAGGTTGTAGTTTATGACTTTATCTCCCATAAGCCAATTTGGCCTCCTTTCCAATTAAAAAAAATAAAATTAAATCAATCAATACCACATGTATAAGAATGATCCACGGTAGGTGGGGCCATGGGGGGAAACTGAGAAATGGCAATACTAGTACGTAATGAAAGACATATACAAGTTTAGTTCAAAAAAAAAAAAAAGACATATACAAGTCACATAGCAGAAGCATAAAGAGTACTCGCAATCATTGCCAACATACATGCATGTTAACATAGGTTATTAAGTTGTCCGAAACAATTAGGTCTTTAAAAGCTTGTGATCAACAACTCATTCAGTTACACTAGTAACTCTTGATACATTCGATTTAATACCACCTAAGTTTATAGAAACTTTATTGTAATTTTATAATTTTAAGGGATCTGATTGTAATTAGTTCACTTTCATAGGGCCTAATTATCATTCTCCCTTTATTTATTTGTGCAGATGAATGAAGTGGACGCGGAACCACTAATTGGCATGCTTGATGAAACATTTATCCAGTATTACTTCCAAATAACGTTAATTGAAGTGACGGGCCATATTTCATAATGTTGCTTTCAAGACTTCAATTAAAACAGCTGATTAGCTGCCACGTCCCAAACCTGTGATGGGCTATTGGTCACATGAATACAAAAGGTCCACACCCACCAATATAACTTCTTAATTATGAGTTGTCCTCTGCATAAATAGTGGTTGCATCACTCCAATTAAAGTAAACAACCCATTCTCTTCATCTCATTCGTCCCTAACCTCCTCAATTATTGTCTTCCCACGCCTTCATATAATTTTTCTAGGGCTTGTCTCCTCATTTTTCACTTCACCACTTTCTCTTTTTCATAGTTATCCTGACCAACTTTGACCAGATTAATATTATCCAATCTCTATCTTCATAATCATAGCTCGTGCTTATCCATCAAATTAAGGTTAACCACTTGTTTCCTCCTAGTCTTCCTTTTTCTTAAAAAAATATCATTCTATTTTTTGTTATAAGTTCAACTAGTATAAATTTTTCGTTCCTAAATATAAATTCAGTTTGGGATCAATTAATGCTACTGTGACTATTTTATGTTGGAAATAAGGAAGATGAGAGAGAATGTTTATAATACATAAAATATTATTTTAATACATTCTTAAATAAGGGCAAAGTTGGAATTTAAAAAAAAATATGACATATTTAATGCTATAACTTCCACTCCTATATAAGAAGTAATTAAGATGAACTTATAATGAGGAACAGAGTGGTACTCTATAACCTTCACACTATTCATAAACTAAGCGTAACTGATATGACCCATGATATATTATACACATGTATAAATAAACACCGCACCCACCAATGCTAATGCACACATGATTGTACATAGCGTTATTTATCTCGCATGAACAAGTTGCTTACATTATGTTATTTTTATCTTGTTCAACCCGCATCAATTAAATAAGAGTGCCTTCAATCAATAGATATCTGTGCTCATAAAAAAAATTGGGTCAGTCAACGATTGACACGAAATTCAATCAAGAATGTCATTATAGAATCATATGGAATATAAGCAGGAATGTCGACAGAATCAATTGAGTGATTCTAATATGAATGTGAATGTGAATGTGTAAATACCATTAGTGGCCTCCTCTACAGTTGCGGCGTCAAAATCAGCGCGCAGATGGAAATCATTTGTGTGTATTGGAATATTCATATCATATCACTCTTTTGCTCTTGAGCCTCATTTGCTTGCATTCATTGTTATATAAGTCTCTTCACCAGTTGATTATTCCAGTGTTGGAGTCATACTTGACCAGAGAAGAGAAACAAAAAAAAATGTATATATATAGGTAGCGATGTATTGTCGGGAGTCATCTTCCGCTGTGAAACCTTGTCCCGTTCCTTCGCAGTTTTGAACATTAAAACGACATTCTGGACTTCGTCTTCTATCTAAATTAGTAAAAAAGGATAATGAATATTCCGGACTTTATCTGAAGCCTATATATATAAAAAAAAAGTATAACCTTCGGTGCATTCTAAATTCGAGGCTTCCCTATAAGGATCTTTTTTGGAGTCTCTCAACACATTCATGTGAGCTGTCTTTTCTTTTTCTTTCTGATAAGATGCGAGTTGTCTTTTCTTCCCTTGAACTTAGTAGAGCTCAAAACCCCTGGTGATTTTCGTGTTCAAATTGGTGAAATTCGGTGCCTAATTTTCCATTCTAAATATGAATGATTATTTAGCGATTCGTTTCTTTCTAACTATTGGACATGCAAAGGAACATGACTCAAAATCGTGGTATGGATGCTGACAGTAGTTGCAGTTACAGCTTATAACTAGTGCCCCTCTTTGTGTACTGCACTTGTATAATGTTCACAAAACCACAACCACTACTATTTTAGTTGACTTAACATCTTGGCCATTTTACTCTTATTGAACTTTGACCTTTCTTCAACCCTTTTCGACATTCCTTTCCTTTCCTTGAAACCAAATTAGCTTTCATCCCCGTCTTGTGCCAGTACTGTGATTTTAAACCAATGATCATATCTCTTTTCTGCAATCATGATCAATAATATGAAAAATGAAATGAAAAAAAAAATCCTTTTCCTTCAATGATATATTGGCTGCTTTGGTTCAATTTGTGTTGTTGATCAATTACTTTGTTTGTGTAACTTACATTAAGGAGCTCAAGTACATGCCATAGCAGATGCAGACCAGAAATCAGAATCTCAAGAATATAAGAGGGATAAAACATGGGATTCAACAAACCCCACAATCATCATCAGGATCCACAAGTAACTGCCGTGCTAGATTGCAACAACTGATGCAAAGTTGCAAATGTTGTTTTTTCATGTCTGTAGAGTTTTGATAGGGCAGAGGCAGAAGGATTTAATATTCTCTTTAAAAACAGGAACGACAGTTCAAAAGGTGGGAACAGCAAGTTATGAACTTGTCTGGTTATTACGAGAGGGTTGTAACCAAATAAAGTCAGGGGATTGATATGTTTCTCTGATTACTAATCAGCTTCATGTCCCAATTTTTAACAGGAACTTGTCTGTCAGTTTATTTGTAAATAAAGAAGAGTTATCAGATTAGAGGGACAGAGGGAATATCTCTTTGCTGAACTGAAACAAAAGAAGGGGAAGGAGGAGTGTCAAATCCCACCTCAAGGACAGACAAGTCTATAGCTCTATATCGGCAAAAAAATAAATAAATTGTATGACGTAAAAGCAAAGGAAAATGTCATATATTTAATGTTCACTTTAGTCAGTCATTATCTGAAGTTGACTGAAGTTGACATCACAACCTATGCCATTATCCGATTTGGACAATGAAGTTTACATTATTATGACAAAAAATAAAACGAATCTTGCAGGTTGAGCTTTGATTGCTGCATACTCACATCAAATTGAAATTCATTTCACTTTTAGGTTCCAACTAGAGCAGGGAGCTATGTTTTCTAAGTTCAGAAGATTTTTCTTCTTTCTTCTAGGTGATGTTTTGAAACTCAACTTAACCATCAAAACAAGCTTAATGTTTCTTTTCTTAAAGTAATGGCTTGCTTCATTTAAATCCTGCAGAGTGAAATTGTACATCACTCTATTAACATGATCCTTTAAGCGAGCGAAATTGACCCTAATATTGGAGAAACATTGGCTGAAAACGATAACCAAAAAAAAAATCGGAAGATGATAGAATAAGAATTGTTTACATTTAATAAGACAACATTAATGAAATTCAATGGCAGTACAGACACTGAATTGAAACTAGAACATTTACCTGAACCCATATATGGTATAACTAAGCATTGTGTTTCAAACTTCGAAGAGCACAAGAAGTGAAATAATGATACAAGGACAAAATGCACTGAGAACCATGGTAAAATTAGCAGTGTTTAAGTTTATCCCGTCCCGATCGTGAGTATTTCATCCCTTCCCGAAAATTTTTGAGACGGGATAACTCGGAACGAGATAAGATTAATGTTTGGGACAGGGTCGTCCTGATCCCATCCCGTCCCCAAGTATCTTATTTTTTTATTTTAAAAATATTAATTCTTTAAATCATTCTTTTAGTCAAAAATCCTAATATCTATAAATACATTTTTCTTATTTCATGTATATTTTTTTAAAAGAAGTTACCATTAGACCCATATTTTTTTAATACATGTTCATTCCTGTTTGTAAAATATAACTTCTACCCAACTAACATTATTTTTACTATGGTACCATTTTAGTTGAAACATCCTGTATTCAAGAGCAAAAAATAATCATCATTAAATTGTTTATTGTTCTTTCTTCTTCAATATAACATCTAATCATCTAATTGTATAGAAGTAGTAGTTGAAAAATCTTGTCTTTAAAAATCAAAATCTAGCTTTTTTTTAATATGCTACATGTTCCCTATCTCTCAAATATACATATAATGTTCCTTGGGAAAAAAATATACATATATTGCTTGTTAGTGGCATGTTTTATTGTTTAATTTTTTATGTTTGCTCAGATATTAGTTTAAAACATTGAAGAATAAAAGTTGCCAAAAATCTTACACAAAAAAAAGTCAAAAAATATGTATAATTATTTTTTTAAAAAAAAGCAGAACAATCCCGTCCCGTCACAATTGAGACCGGGACAACATCAGGACGGGACACAAGACGAGAATCCTGTCCCGACACCATTTTTTCTGACGTCCCGTCCCGTGAAATAGCCCAAGGTCAAATGAGCCTCGCCCTTGACAAAATTCTTAAAGGAAAGGGCGTCAGGTTGCAAATGCACTCCACTGTCCCTAAATTCTCATTCTCAATCCATTTTCTTGGGACTATGTCCATAAATCTTGTTTTGGCTGTTTAGTACACTTGTTATGAAAAATTAACACTGATGACAAAAAAAAAATATAAATTACCCTACTCAATTCCACTAATATCCACCGTCTTCTTCTTTATTCTGCATTCAATTTCGTTTTTTTTTTCATTATTATTTTTTTTTTGTGGAGGTATAACTTTTTTAAGTCATCTGTCACTGTCAGCTCGAAAGTCCCACAGACTCAGATATCTTCGAGTCTCAGAAAATAGGACCCATTTTGAAGTCATTACAACGAACTTCTCCAGCTAGTTTTTGCAGCTTTGCCATTCCTACCACCTCCACCCACCACTTTTTCTGGTAAGCTTACATTAAGCTTAATCTGCCTCTTGTTATGTTTTACGCCTTTTTTCTTATTTGCATATTTGTACAATGTGTTCGTTTATTATTCAACTTGCAAGTAAATTCATAAAATTTATGCTTACTTTAAGCTTCAACTTGCATGGTTCCTTTTAATGGATTTTCTGACGCATTCAACCTCAGTGGATCTGATGTTTCTTACTCTGGTTCTAATTCTGAGGGCTAGCAACTGAGAAATTTCTGCATCTGTATATTAGTCCAGCTAGTAAACTCTGTATATAGCTCAAGGCAATCATTTTCTGAAAGGCGGGAGGTTTTGTCCTTACTTCATTTTCAACTTTCAAAAACCATGCATGGTGTGGCTTCAGTGTCTATCCCTATCTTCTCATTTTCTGTATTGCATTCTCCTGATTCCTGACTTCTATTATCTTTAAAACCCGATCGTCCATCCTAATTTCCTACACTGACTCTGTTTCATTTCAGAGGGCTTGTAATTCCACACATTGGCAGCAATGGTTCTAGGCTTGAGAGGGAAGAACAGAAGAAGTTCCACAGTTCAAATTGATTACCAGGTTCATATAGATGAGATCAAACCTTGGCCACCTACTCAATCCCTCAAATCCCTTCGTTCTGTATTACTACAATGGGGAAATGGTGAACGCAATTCAGGTTCCACCAATCTTGTTGCCCCCTCTCTTGGTTCTATTATTGGTGAAGGGAAAATTGAATTTAACGAGTCATTTAATCTTCCTGTTACTCTGTCAAGGGATATGTCTGTGAGAGGTGGTAATGCTGATGTATTCCAAAAGAATTGTTTGGAGTTCAACTTGTATGAGCCCAGAAGAGATAAGGCAGTTAAAGGTCAGTTATTGGGAACTGCTCTCATAGATTTGGCAGATTATGGTATGCTCAAAGATACTTTGAGCATTAGTGTTCCATTGAACTGCAAGAGAAACTACAGAAACACAGATCAGCCACTTTTGTTCATTAAGATCCAGCCTATTGAAAAGGATCACAATGGCTCCTCTTTAAAGGACGGGTCTTCCAAAGGCGCGTCAAAGGAGAATAGTGTGGCTGACTCTGTTTTGGAATTGGTGAATGAAGAATACACTGAAGAGGCTGAGATTGCCTCTTTTACTGATGATGATATTTCCTCACATTCATCTGTGGCTGCGGTTACTTCTGCCCTTGAGTCCAATGGAAATATAACCCATGAAGTTCAAGAGGTAACCATTGTTTTCTTCTATTCCTTCCTTGTATTGATAGCAGCATCCATCCTACTTAAACTGTAACTGTGTCAATATTTTTGGGGCTTGTTCGTCACTTTTGAGTTTGATGAATAAACATCTTTCAAAAGGCATTTTATAGTTCAGATTTAGGTTCTACGTGCATTCTTGCAATTACTTGTGACATCTTTCCAAGGTATTGAGAGCATTTTTTATAATGTGTGGGCATTGTCTGTTCAATATGCTAATAATCCATTACTGGCTTTGGCATCCTAGAATTTCAGTATTTTCTTTCATCCAAGACTTTGGGGGGAAGCTACAATCACATCAATGTGTGATGTGGAATTCATTTATCGCCAGCACGTTTAAAGCACATTATATGATCAATTCCAATGGAGAGGGTTAGAACCACCACCGCATGACAGCATCTTTGTTCTCCTGAATATAATGTGAAAACAGAAACTGCATCTTCATTTTTCATCAATGGCACAATAATGTTGTCTGCTTGTTGGTTGAATCCTAGAATATCACAAATCCTCACCACACTGTATTTTTTGATATGATTATTGTAACCAAAATTGCAGAACGGATCCACTCAAAACACAGGTCGGGATGATAAGAAGCAACCACTGGCTTCAGGAACAAGGATTGAATATTTGAATATAGTACTACAAGATACATATAAGAAGCTGGAGAGGAGTTCACCATACACATTGTCAAAGGATGTATCATCTGATCTTGGGAGTCCACTAAATGGTCAAACTTCGATTAGTTCTCATCAAAGTTCAGTGACATCCCAAAAGTGTGTTGCCTCCTCAATTATTCATCGTTCTTCCTCATCTTTGGCACCTGACAATTTAGATGAAAATCCTAAGACCAAGATTGACAGCAGTTACTTCGAGCGTCTGAATCACGATGTTCAACCAAATGCTGATACAAGTAGAACTATGACTACAGATGCTCAAATAAAGCGAAATGAATATAACTCTCATGGTTATCATAGAAAAACGGAATCTCTAGATAGTAATTGCTATGTGGGAAGGACTCCTCGCACTGCAAACAAGGATACTCCAGAAACTAATGACAAACTCTATAAGGGACGGGAGGAAGCTGAAAATTATCATGTGGAAGGTATAGGTGATAAATTTTACTGTAGTTCTGTTGAGGATAAACATAGAAATGAAATTTCTAATTTGTATAAGCAATACCTTGTGACAGGCGAACAATCTGTAACTGAAGGTGTCGAAGATCAAATCCCCTTGAGCACAACTACATATGCTTCAGATGGGACAAATATTGGTTTGGAAGGCAATAGTTTGAAAAGTGAAAGATTTAAGCATGTAAAGTCTGTAAGGTCTCCTACAAACTCAACATTGAGTACTGGATCACCTGGCAATGATCATCATGCTGAAGTAGAGGATGCCGGCACGGTTGGAGACTTGCAAAATAATGGAGGGAATATCAGAATAAGTGACAAAAAAGATGCCAAGATTTATCCAAAGGAAGCAAGGAGTTCAATTTCAGTCCGCAAAATCAATCTTTTGGAAGGGAAGATTAAAATGCTTGAAGGAGAGTTAAGAGAAGCTGCGGCTATAGAGCTTGCTCTGTATTCTGTAGTCGCTGAGCACGGAAGCTCCAGGAGTAAGATATATGCTCCAGCTCGACGCCTTTCTAGGCTGTATCTTCAGGCTTGCAAAGAAAATATTCAAGAAAGAAAGGCTGGGGCTGCTAAAAGTGCTGTTTCTGGACTAGTACTTGTTGCAAAGGCGTGTGGAAATGATGTCCCAAGGTTTACCTCGACTAAACTTATTTCCTACTGCATATAATTATAAGCATTTTCCTATCAACCTGTTGAAATTTATGCTGTCACTGAGGCTTTATTGGTAGGAACTAATGATGATGAATAATTGTATAGTATCATTTATCCTTCAACACATCATATCATCAGTTACGTTAATATTTTGATATTTCATGTAATTCAAGCCTCGAAACTAATCGCATGTCATCATAAAAAGTTGCAGGTCAATCAAAATAATTGCCTTTTACCAGTAAATTGAGAACATAAGAATCTTCTACAGCTTAAAGAAAGTTTCCTTCATTATTTGCTGAGATTGCCTGGATGGCCCTGTCAAAATACTTGCAAAATGAGACTTAGCTTAATCTAAACTTAATAGATAATAAGATACAAGATCAAATGGTGAATGAAGTAGATATCTAGCTTATGTTCCAATCAAATGGGTCAGAGTAGTCATAAGAGGTTAATGGACTGATATTTTGCCAATGCATGCGACATGAGGAAAATTATATTTCCAGCATAAGCTTTGCTAGCTGATTCACCCCCGGCATCCAACTACAGGTTGACCTTTTGGCTGTCTAATGCCATTGTGTTAAGAACAATTATATGCCAAACCACCGAAAAGATGGCACCCTCTATTACAGCTGGACCTACCGTAAAAAGAAAAAGTGAGGGAGAAGGAAATGACAAAATAACTCCCTCATTGCGATGGAAGGGATCATTTCGCAGAAAAAATGAAAATACCTCTGTTGAACAAGGATGTTTGGGTAACTGGGCTGACCCCCTTGTATACATATCAGCACTGCAAAAGGTAGAAGCTTGGATCTTCTCTCGTATTGTGGAATGTATATGGTGGCTGGTAATCCCTTAACTATTTTCTCCTTCTGAATAATCTTAAAGCAGCATACTTGATCTAGATAAATATTACAAAATTATATTGGCATCTGATATGTATTCTTCCTGGTCTATATCTAGACAATGACTCCACATATGCAACATGTTGATGCAAAGGTCACCAAAAAGGTGGTGCGCTCTTCATGGAAAACCTTTGGAAAGTTGTCTAGCTCATGTGATCACGAACAGGGGAAGTTTTCACAAGATATATGGAAGAATGCTTTTAGGGAAGCCTGTGAAAAGCTCTGCCCGATTCGAGCTGGAGGGCATGAGTGCGGTTGTTTGCCAGTGCTGTCTGGATTGGTTAGTAGATATAAAAAATTGTACTTCTATTGTTCTTTCTCTTTTGGGCTATTATGTCCGTGTTATGTTTGATAAAAACTCTTCCTTACCTTTATCATGACATTAAAATGCTTCTTTTGCTGAATCTAGATAATGGAGCAATGTGTGGCAAGATTAGATGTGGCTATGTTCAATGCAATTCTTCGTGAATCTGTTGATGAAATCCCAACTGATCCTATATCTGATCCAATTAGTGATCCCAAGGTTCTTCCAATTCCCCTTGGGAAATCAACCTTTGGAGCCGGAGTGCAACTAAAATCTGTGGTATATTCCTCATACTCTTACATAAACCAAAAAAAAAAAAAATATGAGCTCCATTCATGGCTTTCTTTCTGCGGATAATTTTATTCATCTCGAAAGTGACTCATCAAGTTCT
Organism: Mimosa bimucronata; assembly: GCA_037074515.1. Lineage (NCBI taxonomy): Eukaryota > Viridiplantae > Streptophyta > Magnoliopsida > Fabales > Fabaceae > Mimosa > Mimosa bimucronata. Next base: position 6,154,317 of record CM073437.1, read on the forward strand.
TTTGACTTGCGTGCTGCACTACCCAGATTGGGAACTGGTCCAGATGGCTTACTGACCTATTTGGTATTGATGACGATGACTCACTTCAAGGCTATGATGACCCTGAATCAGCTAATAATGATGGGAGACAAAATGCACCTTGCAAGTCCTTCCATCTTCTAAATGCACTAAGCGAACTCTTGATGCTCCCTAAGGATATGCTAATGGATATATCTGCCAGGAAAGAGGTCTGTAATGAACTCGAGATGTTTTTAGTTTTCTCCTTTCACTTAATTGCAAAAAGTTTCTTCCCTCAGTCATGGTGAAAGGAATTTTGTTTGTGAAGGCATGCCCTATGTTTAGCGCACCAGTAATCAAGAGGGTTTTAAACAATTTTGCCCCAGATGAGTTTTCCCCTGATCCAATTCCAACTGCTGTTTTTGAAGCTCTGGATTCGGAGGTTAGATAGACAAATATGCACATATTTTCTTGATAATTCACTTAATGTCTCGATGAATTTTTTCCTCTCAGTATAGTATGTTTCATGAAATTCGCTTGTTGCTCCACTTTAAACATTGGCAACCTATCATAATTTCGGTCCTATCTCTCATAATATATGGTTTAGTCCTTGTATTGGTTGGCTAATTTGCAAAACGTGCACAACCTGGGACAGATGGTTAGTGTAAAAGATATGTCTACGTTAGATATTGACATGCAATGTTCTTTTTATAATGGACCAAAAATGACATGAAATTTGTTTGTAATCTCTGAATTTTTTCTTTTTGATTTTATACAGGATGCTGTTCAGGATGTTGGGGAGTACGTCAGAAACCTCCCATGCATTGCAACTCCCATAGTCTATATACCTCCCCCTGCATCTTCCATAGCCAACATAATTGGAGAGGTTGGAAGCGAATCTAAGCTGAGAAGAAGTAAATCTTCTGTTCTCAGAAAGGCATATGCTAGTGATGATGAGCTCGATGAATTGAACTCACCCCTATCTTTGATATCTAATGATGATTTCATGCCTAAAGCACATTCTACAAAATCTAACAGGAAGTCGAAAGAATTTCAAAACTCATCTGCTGTCAGATATAAACTCCTCATGGATGTATGGACGAGCAGTGGATAGTCTCTCAGAACCTGCAAAGCAATGCTACTCTCTGTCTGCTACCTTTCTGGGATGTCGCTTGTACAAAAGAAATGGCTATATCCCCTTTGGCAGATCAGAAATAACTTCATAAAATAATGTATAACAATAATATTTAGACAATCACTACATCCAGCTTAGTACATAATGTAGGGTCCTAGAAAGTAGAAATAGATATCCGTTAGATCGAGATGTTTTTATCCAATACTATGTTTCTAATTTTGTTTAAAAACAGTTTGTCCCAAAAATTGCAGATAGTCTTGAGTAAATTCTAATGTCAATGGTGGTATGATTTAATTAAAGTACCAATAAATTCAGAAAACAACAACATATGCAAGTCTGTCCAGAAGTTGAGGCTTTGACCTAATAGACATCTAGCATTGTTTATTACTTGAACCATTTAATTATAAGCAAACCTGAAATAATGGAGTGAAAAAATAAGAGAACCTGATGGAGGATGCTTGATTATATGATGTCCAGGACATCTTATCCTCCTTGGCTGAAAGATGTAGCGGCATCAGAGCAATGGATTTGTAAAGTAATTAAAGAACAACATCAAAGAGGAAAACATAACGGTTCCACCACTAGGGCGCAATTTTGATTTTTGAGTGGGTGCTTGCAAGAAAGCAGACCGGCAACAGTTCAGATCCTTGGATCTCAAGCAATATCACGTAATTGTTGGAAGGCAATGTAACCCAAAACCAACAAGCTGAAAAGAAGTGCACAGAAACAGAAAAGAAGACAACATGTTCACTAGTAAAATATAATGGTCACGCTCATACAGGGCCGTATTCTGTGCCTTTCTTTACTTGTAGGCAACATATCGAAGGTAAACTCTCCAAGTTTTCCAAAACAAAACTTGTGGAAATTATATATAAAAAATTTCCAATTAACTCTATAACTCATATTCACAAGTACTAGAACGCCACGAAGGAATATGAATGCTGAGTGGAAGATTGATGGCCAATAAGGCATTCAACTTCTGTGTACAACTATTAGCATCAATGTGCTGAAGATGTAATGCAGCCAAAAGTCCCTGCTAGGTTTCTTTAATCCACCAGCTACTTCAAAATTAATTAGCTTCTTCTGCTCACAGTAGTAATCTTCCAACGGCTTGCTCTGGAAAAGACAATAACATAACTAACATTAAGACATAGTAAATCATAATAGAACCAAATGCAGTTGATATCCGAGTGTAACTTCTAAAAAGGAAGAGATGGTTATCGTCACCTGTTCTCCAAGGTTGAGGAAAATTTCTTTACGAGAACTTCCATAGTGGAATTTGAAATGTTCATGCTGCAACTGCTTAGATGGAGTCCCGCAGCAGCTCATTCGAATATACTCCTGACAAGGCGTAAATTTTTCAGTTCCAATATTATTCTTCACCGAGTTTTCTTCAGAGCATTTGAAGTTCACAACCAAATCAATAAGAAAAATTTGATCAAGAATCTCCTGTATTACTGGGAAAATTAATTCATACGAAACAAAGAAACAATGCATAATGAGCATTTATAACTTGGGAAAACGGAAACAAGTAAACTTACAGCTTGAATCCTTGTGTGAGGGATTCCATCTCGAATATCCTTCTTCGAGCCTCGTGGACAACAAGGCGAAAGTTATTTCCTAAGGAATGAGCTTTCTTTCGTTCACGGCATTCGCTATCTGGAATGGAGAATGATGCATAAGATTAAGAAGCATGACATGTATCGTATGATACGGTTGACTGTTCCCCGTGGAATGCTCATGCCTCAATTTAAAGGAGAATGAAATGAGGTGATGGTAGGAAGAAGAGTGGGCTGCTACAACTGGTACTCATCGTCATCGTCATCGTCAGAGTCGTACTGAACAGAAGGCTTGGTGGGAAAGGAATGGAGAGACGGCGGCGGCCATTGGAGGAAACAGAGCACAAAGGAGGAAAATGCCCTTATAAGTCCCATTATTTACGAAACTGCCATCCCTGGGTAGCTTTGTCAGCTGTCGATTTTTAAAAAAATTCTTCATCTAGATATTGGATACAAGGTCTACTTGATTTTTTTAGCAGAGAGAACTCAAGATACTTAATCTTAGGATATGTTTTATGTATAAGTAATTTATATGTTAACTTACAAATAAAATAAACTAATTTAGAGAAAATATTCAGACAAATCAATTTTTAAATAGCTTATTTAACTCTTTTAAGATTTTTTTCCGAAAAAGTTAACTAGTTCTTATACTTCATCCGTTCCTAAATATAGGATCTAGCTGATTTTTTTGGAAAATCTTTATAAAGTTGGATATGCTACTTATAAATTGATTTTCCTGAATTTTTCCTCTAAACTAGTTTTTTTAACTAATAAGTTAACATATAATCTAATAATACACAAAACCACGTATTTAGGAAGGAACGGAGTAGTAAAATTTCTTGTCATTAGCTGTATCTATTTAATTTTTAATATTCAAAAAATGCTATATAAAAAAGGAGAATTCTAAATTGTATCATATTTTATGGGAGATAATTAAAACCAAATAAGAAACATCATATTCTCTTTTGAGTAAATACCAAACATCATATTAATCATTCACAAGTGATTGGAACTTATTTGATATTAATTGTCTTCCTTTTGACCATTAAATTTTTCCACATAAAAGTATCATTATTTTTCTTTCTTTTTTGACTGAAAATTATCATTATTTTTTTATTATACGCAAATTCTTATAATTTTTCAATACGTATACGAGGCAAAGTGTACGGTGTCCAAAAGAATTGGAAGTTGGTCGCTTGAGGAGCCGACACGTGTGTCTGGATATAAAGGCATCTGCAAATAGGCTTGGATAAAAAGTTGAAAAAAGTAGGCACGTAGTGAGGAAAAGCTCCAACTATTATCCTCTAGAATTAATCTGCATTGCTCCCAACCTCCCAGCCTTGCTAAAGAAATTACTTCAGTCAGACATGAATTGGAGTTCCTATATGACTGTGAAAATAGTTTTTGGGAGCAACGAGCTAAGATTAAATGGAGGTTACATGGAGAAAGGAATACAAAATACTTCCACTCGATGGTTACTAAACGGCACATCAGAACTTGATTCACTGCCTACAAAAGGATGATGGGTCTTGGACAGAAAATCAAGAAGAATTACAACAGATGGCTTTGCGTTATTATACGAACTTATACTTATACTGTAAGCCAATAATTCCAACCCCGAATCTACAAGAACTGTGGCAATTTCTAGTTCCTTCTATCACAGAGGAGGAGCAGATGGTTCTTCTTCGGCCTTTAAACATACTAGAAGTAAAAGATGCAGTTTTTTCACTGCCAAAGGATAGTGCACCAGGCAGTGATGGATACCATGCTAGCTTCTTTCAAAAAAACTGGGAACTTGTAAAGAATGATATTTTCTCCATGATCAATGCTTTTTGGAACTCTGAGTTCATATTAAAGACTTTCAATAAGTCTATCATTACCTTGATTCCAAAAACTGATAAGGCATCCACGTTGCGAGATCTAAGACCAATTAGTCTGTGCAATGTTGTATACAAGATTATCTCAAACACTCTGGTCAACCGACTGAAGCCAATATTACAGAAATACATTGCTCCAAACCAGAGCGCTTTTCTTAAGGCAGACTTATTTCAGATAACATCAAACTTGCAGGAGATGTCATGAATCAAATACACTCTTATAGACAAGGGAGAAAGAAAATAGCAGCGCTAAAGGTCGACTTCTTCAAAGCTTTTGATAAAATCTCTTGGGAATTCCTATCAGCAATTTTGGAGCGAATGAATTTTCCCAAGAAATGGATCAACTTGATTTTCCAATGCATATCTACAGTCCAGTGCCAAGTCATGTTCAATGGTAGACTCTCATCACCATTTGTGCCAACAAGAGGGGTGAGACAAGGGGATCCCTTATCACCATATCTATATATCTTATCTGCCAATATTCTATCATGTCTTATCTCTCACCTAGAGTTACATGATCAGTGGAAAGGAATACAAGTGTGTACTGCAGCAAGACCGCTCTTGCATCTTTTCTATGCAGATGATTCCTTGTTCTTTTTTGAAGCAAATCAAGAGAATATCAATGTTGTTAAGGTAGCATTGGATAAATTCTGTGAATGGTCTAGCCAAGAGATTAATCTAAGGAAGTCATCTGTCATCTTTAGCCCTAATGTTTTAAATCGAGCCAAGACCGAATTCTCGAGATGTTTAGGCGTTAAGTTTGAATCCAGATTGGGGAAATATCTAGGAACATGGATTGATCTAGGAAGGAATAAAAAGGATATACACAACCATGTGCTAGAAATGATTGAACGTCGAACTTCAGCGTGGCAAGCAAAACTTCTCTCACAGGCATCGAGGTTGTAACTAATCAAATCAGTGTTATCCTCAGTAGATGTGCACATCATGTCTACTGTCATGTTGCCAAAAAAGGTATGTGATGCGATTGACTCAAGGTGTATTAATTTTTTCTGGGGAAAAATAGGAGATACAAACATAATGCACCTTTTGAGCAAGGACTCTCTATTCCTTCCTGAAGAAGAAGAAGGCTTGAGCATCCGATCAATGTTCTTGGTCAATAAATCTTTATCGTCAAAGCAGCTGTGGAGAATCATTTCCTCTCCACCTGACTCCCTCCTAGCCCGAACACTCCAAGTCAAATATGTAGACTGGTCCAATGAAGCTATGTTCATGAAGCCATATAATTCATCTTGGCTGTGGAAGAGCATTCTTCAAAATGCTGATATGATTTTTCCTCACCTGCAATGGTCAGTAGGGGATGGTTCATCAATTCCTCTAAGCCACCTTTTGTGGTGGCCAATGCAACACAATTCTGTTGCCATGGGACAATAACTCAAGGTAGCTGATTTGTTAGTGCATAATGGAAACTACTAGAATGGTTCCTCTTGGAATCACCACCTTCTACATGCCCTATATGACCGGCAAACTTCCGATATAATATCCCGAATCCCAGTCTCAATTTCAGGTTACAAGGACTCAGTCGTTTGGAAGCTCAATAGAACCGGATGTTACTCAACTCAACAAGGCTATAAGATCTTAAGAATGCAAAATTTTTCAGCTATAAATGACAACTTCTGGCTTTTCTTATGGTCTATCTCATTGCCAAAAAAATATCTTCTCTTTGTATGAAGCTACTACACAGATCAATCCCTTCCATTGATGTTCTACAATCTCATCATTTACCTATGCAGAATTATTGTTTCTTTGGATGTGACTGTAATGAAACTTTATTTCACATTTTCTGTGAGTGTCCTTTTGCAGGTACTCTTTGGTTTTAGTGCCTTAACATGAGGCTGCAAGTAACATCTTTTCATGAATTTGTGCACTGGGTCAAAAATGTCACCATGGCTCTGCATGATGATGGTCATGTTTCTATCATCCAACATATCATCATTCTATTAAATGTCCTTTGGGCCAAAAGGAATCATGTGATGCATGGCGGACAAAAACCTGATGTCAACAATGTGGCTCGAGAGATCTCCTCAGAACTATCCTTCTGCGCAATGGCCTTCCAAGGAGACATTACTCAAACATTCCAAGAGAGTGCGGTGCTCCTGCAAAGCAACAACTTACAGCTCAGGCACGGATGGATGATTCTATTGGAAAAACAATCTACCTCTTTTACCAAATGCTATCATTCATTGATATGTTTTCAACAACAATCAATCATGTCCCTTGTTTTTACTAGGAAGTTTAGAGGAGATTCAAGTTTTTGTTCAAAATGCATAAGAGCGTCCATCTCTTGGATTGTCTCAAATCCTTTCTTCATACATGGCAGCCAGGAGGTTCACATTGTATCAATTGGGAAAGTCCTATCATTCTCGCAGGCACAGATGCAAAACTACAAGGATATAGTAAGCAGAGATATTACCACACTCATAGGGAAATTCTGTACTTTAAGTATTTCATCTACCTCCTGTACTCCAAAAGAGATGGAACGCCTTTTTAATTCCTGTCCGAAACTATATATTGCATTGTAAATATTTTTAATTTAATGTCATTTTGCTTCATTTTCAAAAAAAAAAACACTAAAATTCAATTTGCCTCGCCAACTTCTGCACTATTGCAGAAAGGGGTTTCTAAGTCTGTTATTTCAGGGTTTTCATGTCAATTTTTTATGTGACGTTAAAAGAAGTGACTTAGAAAAAATTGACTTTTTACGTCACTAAAAATAACGGATGTGGAAAGTCCGATTTTTCACGTCATAACTTATGAAAAAAAGCGACGTAGATAAGTCCCTGTTTGATTACTTCTTTGCTTGTTGTGCTGAGAATTGACGTCACATGTTTGAAAACAAGTGACGTGGTTTCTACTCCGGGACTTTTCTTGTCACTTATTAGCTAAATAAGGGACATAAAAAGTCTGGGCCAGGACTTTTCTTGTCACTTATTAGCTAAATAAGGGACGTGGAAAGTCTGGGCTGGACTTTCCACATCCCTTATTTAGCTAATAAGTGACAAGAAAAGTCTCAAGGTGGACTTTTCACGTCACATATTAGATAATATGTGACGTGAAAAGTCCGACCTGGACTTTCCACGTCCCTTATTAGGCTAATAAGGGACGTGGAAAGTCCAAGGTTTTTTAAAAAAAAATAGTCATTTTTTGTGACAGATTTGAGGCACAAGGCCAGAAGGAAAACATGCACAAATCACAGCAGAACAAGACCAGAACCACAGCGCACAACACAGCAAACACACTCCAGAAATTGCAATAAGCTAACAAAATTCTTGCAGCATAGGACTAGTGAAACAGAACAAGAAAAATTCTAAGAAAAACAAGTAGATTGAATTAATTCTAGTGATGCTGCAGCTAGATCAGGTCCAAAGAGGGCAGAAGTCAAATCAGTTCAGAATATTAAAAGTACCCAGTTAACTCATGCTCAATTTCTCAAGTCAAATAAAATAATATTGGTGCTCCAAAATGTAGCATGAACATAGCACAGCAAAAATTGCAAATGCAGCAAATAGCAAGTCCAATGGAGAAACAAGAGTTAGAATATGTATGTAGGTTGTGTACAGTAAGAATTAGCTCAAACTTATCTTGACAACCTAACAAACTCACTAATTTTCACCACAAATCAGATGTTAAGAGTAAAATGCAAGTTCGTTTGCAAAGATTACTAGCTTCACAATTTACAAGGACACTTTCAGATTCAAATGCACACAATCAGATTCACAATGAACCAAATTACTGGTTGATTTTAATGCGCACAGTCAAAACAGTAGCACAAATGAGTCCAATTGTTAGCAATCAGATTGTATAATGCATTAAAAAAACTCTACTATAGAAAGATAATTCATTAAAAACCTCTAGCATAGTCAGTGTTAAAGTCAAGTCTAAGTTGGATGCCAATAGAAAAATATGAAAGCAAGAAACATTTTCCACTTTTCAAGAGGTTATACAGTAGATAATGTAGTTACCTTCTGCAACACAAGAACACATCAGACAATAGCCTGGGAAAGAACTACCAAAAGCCAGAACCTATGACCACTGCACAAAAGCCAGCAAGATTTAGGTGTAAAAAAAGATAGCTTTTATAAGGACAAACAATGATACATCCACACATTACGGTATCCAATTTCATAACCATTTTAACATCCATTTTCTAATCATAATCACAAGCTCTTTTAAAATTAAGCCTTTACCAACTCATCAATCACTTACGCATGCTCATCAAATATCTCATAGCAATAGCAACCATTAGTCTACATTCTCTCCACCATTCAGTACAAAATCATATCATTAACCATGTTCTTTAGCTGAAATTTTCCAATTACTTTCTAACAGGTGGGTTCATAGAACCATAAATAAATCAACCATATTAAGAGTAAGAATCAGATTCAAATACATTATTGCTATGAAGCTAGTACAGAAACACTCAATAACCCATGTATCACAGAGTGATCTGCTTGAAATTATTAAACCACCACCCAAATGATCAAATAGCAACATCAATCCTCAAGTTCAAACTATCACATTGATAAAAAAAATTTCATCCTTCTTAAAAAAATCAGTACCCGAACTATTTAACCACACATATACCCTTAATATCATATTAGAAATTCCAATTATTATCTAAATACTTTTAGACAACTATATAACATTGTGAGCAAATTGTTTCTCACTCCCAATAATAATTATGCTTTTCTATACTTTAAACAACTCGCAGAATTATTGACATTTCTCACACGTAGATTGCACACATGGAATTTCAGCCACCAATGGAAAAGGTTGTTGTATGCAATATGCTCACTAAAAAGAAAATCATTGTATGCACAATGATTGTGACTTTAAATTGCTTGAGGGGAAAGATGTAGTAAAATCAGTGATCTATAAAAAACAAGATAGCAGCAACATAGGCTTTTTACATAAATGTCACAAACTTACAACTTATAAAACATATAATTCATGCACTGGATGCTGCAAGAGGATTTTCTAATCTACAAGCTTACTGATGAATGTCAGATCATCTGAACTCATGCTCATTGCCAATGCAGACATCCTAGCTAAACTTCATTGTCTAGCATTTTAAGTCCCGATGATTGTAATACCCTAAAATTTTCTACTATATTATAGCGATTTTAATTGAATTATAACCACTTTTCAATATCGGAAGCCCAAAAATACGGCAAAATTTAAAACTTTTTCTTTTAAACATTATCCCAACTTTCTGACAGTTGGAATGGGCTTTCCGGACAAATTGGAGTAACTTAAAACTTTTATAAAATAAAGTGGTTAATAAAACAATTAAAGGTACGCTAACCTTCTCAGGGTATTTATTCTTAATTTATAGCGTTTAGGGAATTTAAGTTCCTTTATAAAATTTATACAACTATAATATCTATGCTTTCTACTATACCTTTAATAATTTAATTTTACAACATATACAAATGGCATTACTAAAATATTCAACTACCTTATTTTTCAATTTATAATTCTAATTTCTTTGTCTAATCTTCTTCCAGCACTTCCGCCTTATCTCAGCTATCTTACTATCCTCCAGCTTCTCTGAAAACAGCAGTTCAATGCAGTTTATCTCATTAACCTTTATTCTCATGCATGTATATTGTCATGTATACATTTCATAAAACTGCCCAAATGATGATAGTTATATCCCTATTAATCTATGTGCGATCCGCACCTACCAACCACTGATAACAATATTTTCGTTAACAAGTGGAGGCTCTACCTGCAGGATTTCTTGTTATAGCACTTAAGGCCATAACTAACTGGTTTGGCAAAGGGGGAGCGACCCACCTAAGCCTGGAGTACTCCCTTTGAGGAATAAAAACTTACCAACAATATGCAACAGAAATTACAAAATGATACATGCAATTTAATTTATTGTTACTGAAATAAACTGCTACCTGAACTTTAAACTTAACCATCCGCTGGATCCTGCTGTTCCAGATGCCTTGGCGTACTAATCTTACTATTTCTCCTATAATTACATATAGATAAATTAATACATATATATTAACTTATAATAATTCTGCGTCTCTCACGTTCCTATTGTACTACCTATAACTCTACCCCTTACTTTTCTAATATATGTTTAAACCTTAATCTCTGATTTAATTATTAATCACACAACCATTCATAGGCATTTTACAATTATCAAATAATACATATATATACAAACACAATCATAAAAACATCCTAATTACTTTAAATTAAACTTACATCATATATTAACATATATGATAACTTACTTTACCTAATTAAATTTAATGGATTTAAAGTAAATTTTCTATTGATTATACTTTTCTTCCACGTTAATAATTATTACCTATAACTTATCTTATTTATAATAAACTTGACTATTTACTATCTAAAGAGCACTTCTAATTAATCTATTCCAATTAATATTTCTTATTCTCAATGTTTGACTAATAATTACCTCAAGAATGGTTATTTTAAGGAGCATTACATTTTCTAAATCCCTAGGGTACTCGTCTACATTTTATTTATGTTCTTTTATTTATAACCTTAATTACTGATATTTCTTAAGTCACCAATTTATAAGTTTAAGCATTTTGAATTCTATAATTTTAAATCTGGGCTTAAATCCTTATTAATTTCAAATTAAACTTACCTTCCCTACTAATTCATTATCATTTCTTTGATTCAGTCTACTTCCCAAATTTCTTAGTAAACCATACAATCACTTATTCATCAAGAAAGGAACAGAGCAATGTACACACATATGGTTCAGGCCTTCACTTTACAGCCCCACTTAAATATCAACCCACAAAATCATTATCATTTATTAGTTCTATTTTTACCTCAGAATTATCAACCCAAGCAAGCTCAAGTCAGTTCCTTGACTTTTAAAGTATCTTTATTTAATTAATCTAAAATACTTAAAATCTCTCATAATGTGAAATCATTTGTTCTAAATTTCTAACCTTAGTTAGAGCACCCTTACTTTGGATAATCATCACTTACAAATCTCTATGTATATCTAATTACGTCATCACTTTTGAATAACCAGAATACTTCAAAGTTACTTCAAATCTTTAACCCTTTATAGTCTATTAATTCTCCCATTTTAAAAACACTGATTCGTATTCTTAGAAACACTTTCTTCTTTAAGTTGTAAAGCATAATGATCTTTAAATTTGAATACTATTAAAATCAGATTTAACTTTTTAACTAAATTTTTAAAGCTTTAAATTATAGACTTAAATATTGAACATAGAAAGCTTTTGCAATGCATGGGCTGAATTATTCAACTACTTTCCAATTCATATTAAGGAACATTAACCACCAATGCGACCAGTCACATAAAATGACCGTAATGCATTTCTAAGATCTTTAACTCATTCATTTCCATGAATTAAACTCAAAAACCAATAATCCAATTCCTTCTAACAACGCTTCAACATGCAAGATGGTCATCCTCTTTAACCCATAATTCATTTACAATTCAAATCTGTCCTTAACAATTTTAATTCACATTTTGATCCAAATTCTAAGCCATATACAATCCAACACTTGAACAACCAAACTTAGGAATTTATTCAAGATTTCTTTAGAAATTTAACATCAACTAAACAACTATCCAATTGAAGTAACAAACTAAAAAGCGCCCTTCAAACCTCTTAAGTCAACATTTGAAGCCTCTAATCATACTATGACAGTAATTCAGCAATACCAAACTTAATTCAACACAAAGGAACAAAAAGGGAAACAGGAGAATCAAGAAAAATCAGTGCGATTAGCAATAATGGAGCTTAATCATTAACACTTCAATCTAATCAATTCCCCCAATATTTAAACGTTAATTTGCTCTAGTGTAATCAATTCAAATAATGGCAACACATATTACAATTTCAGTTTTCTTCAGACTAAATAGAAATTAACTTCATATTTGAACTTTAGTTTTTAGAAATTATGGATTTCCTGTTCGATTAGCATTTATAACAAAGAATCAAAAATAGAAATTTAGTTTATCCATCAATACATCAAGCAATTACAACCAAACAATTTCAGCTCACATTCCACACCAAAATATACTCCCTGGCCGAACAGCGACAGAGGCAGAGAAGGAAGAACAAGAAACTTAAACCTCAACAATCATAAGCTGTACTATTTCCCATTTTAAGTCAATGAGAACAAAGCATCAACAAAGAACAAAGGAAGAACAAAACTCGGCGAAACAGAGGGGGCACGATTCGGCCAAAGCAGAACAAGAACAAGGGAAATCAAGAACAATCATACGAGACTCATTTATAACATCAACCTTACTCCTAAACAAATTTAATTAAACTTTGGACCATTAAACACCCGAAAATCCCAAATTTCCCTTCTGATGAACAGTACCCGAAGAGGAACTTTGGAGCAATCTTGACTTACACCAATCTATCACTCAAATTCGTTCTCAAGAATGGTTAATCGAGTCCTAGGCTTCATTTTAATGGATTTAAGAACCCCAAAAACCCCCAAAATCCGAACCCTAAAATCGGACCTCTCTCCAAAAATCTTTCAAATCGGACCAGAAAGAGAAGAAATCAGAAGGAAATAGGCTTACCCAAGGTTGTTCCAACCACCCTGAACCTTTCCTTTCGCCCTTTGCCGCCGATCGCCGTTGTTCAGGCCGGAGGTCGCCGCTGGAACGAGGGAGACCGAGAGAAAACAGAGAGGGTGAGAGTTGAGAGGGAGACGGGACTGAGAGAGAGTGAAAACGGGAGGAGGGTGAGGGAGTTATATATAAGGGTTGGGAAATATTCAATTTCTAACCTACCTAAGACTTTCTTCTTTTCGATTTAATCCCTCGAATCAACTTTTTAATTATTTTCAGTTTAGTCCCTTTCTGAAAATAATTCCTAAACTTAAATCCTTAAATCCAAATAAATATTTTCTTCCTCCATAATTTAATTTCAAGTCTCAAATAGTCTCTTAAAAATTCCCATATTTAAATTCTTCTTGGAAAATTAAATTTTATCTTCTAATTATTTTTCTTTATTTTCTAAAGAAAATAATCCCTAACATTTATTAAAATGCTGAAAATATCGTAAATTTATTTTCCAATGCTTTTTAATATTTTAAATGATATTCCCAAAAGATTAAATAATTACTTATATCTGTTTTTAAAATTTGGGGTGTTACAATGATTCAGATTCTAAAAAAAATAAAAATAAACCCCAAACAGTAACAAAACAAGCTGAACATTGAAAGAAGGAAGAGGAGTAGGAGTAGGAACAGGATGCTCACTAGAGTCAAAATCAGGTCCTCTCAGCTAGGAAGTTTAAAGTTTAAGGTATGCGCAGATTTTTCCTTTCAGCATCCTAATAAAATCAAAGTGTAATAGATGAAGCAACATTTTAAAGACTACAATCTAAGAACAAACAGTTTCCAACTACTAAAGGCACATTTATCCTGATATCCGAACAACAAACAAACAAAAATGATGAATATCCCACATCAAAAACCAGAGGCATTGAAAAAAAATCCATAAACTTCAAATGAAACAAAAAAAAATCTTTTCAAGAGAAGCTTAGAAAAGAATGTTCAAAACCCTAAAACAAGAATCGAGTAAAAAAAAGAAAAAAGAAAGAACCTTTATTTCCAGGCACTTGCTTGCCATCTTTGATGTAAAATTCGTGAATATCCACCCAAATCTTGCCATTCCAGTTCCTCACAGTGACATGCCTGCTCTTGGAAATCTGTGAGGGGGGAAAAGGAAAGGAGAATCACCCAAAGCTTCAAGATCTCCGAACAGCTATAACCGATTCTCCCCCAAAAAGAATCTTCAGGAAACAGAGGAATCAATTCAAGAAATTACCAGACACAATAAGAAAAATCGAGACATGAATCGGGGAGGAGACATTTTGATAATGAGATGGCTCACACTCTAGCTCTCCTTCGGCCTCTAGCTCCCTCAACTATGTTCGACGGCGGCAGGTGGGGTTTTGGGAGAAAATAGGGTTTTGAGAGGAATGGGGAACAATGGACCAAAATGGCTATGGTGTGAAGAAAGAAGAAGGGGAGAGAGGGGGTGCTGGGGAAAGAAGAAGGAAGGAAATGAGGAGGAAAAAGGGAAATGAGGAGGAAAAAGGGGGCCGAAATTTTGATGACAAACAACGTCACTAATTTTCAAAATTAGTGACGTTGTTTTAAACATTAGAAACCACGTCACTAATTTGGGAAATTAGTGACGTTGTTTCTCCAGAAACAATGTCACTAATTTGGAATAAGAGACGTGGTTTCTTTTGACGTCTCTTATTTTTAAAATTAGTGACGTTGTTTCCTCCTCCACTATTAGATAATTACGAAATTGTCACCGTATTTTTTTTCAACGTCAGTTTATTAATTAATGGACATTGATTGGTGACGTTAAAGGGGTTTTTTGTAGTAGTGCTGCCTGAGAGAAAGTACAAAACAGAATCAAAAAGAAAAAACGGAGAATAGAACGAAAGGGCATCGCACAACGTGGTGTCATGCTAACGTTCACAAGTTTGTTGAATTGATGGGACATTGAAGTATTGAACTATCGGAGCTTCACAATTTTAAATGCCAAATCCTTATTTTAGATATACTCCAACTGTTTCAATATTTATACTATATTATACATATATATGAACAAAACAATGAAAAATAAGATGCCATGAAAGTTTTTATGAATTAAAATAAAAGAAATCCAAGATGATTTAAATGAGTTATCAAAATTGATAAATTATGCAACTAATGTGGTAATATGAATAATCTAGCGATATAATGCCAAATAGAGGTAAGGTATATTCGGATACTCATTCTCCTCGCAACCACCTCTATAAGGGTTATCACCTAAAAAAATTATTATATGAGGGTCAGACAAAGTCCTAGTAACCAATATCACTTTACAGAATATACAAGGAAGGACCATAAGCCAACGAAGTTGTGCTTATATACATATAAAGATAAAGATAATAGTTTTCCAAAACAAAATCACAAGTTCAAACACAATCGTTACCCACAACCGATCTCCTCCGTATAACTCCCAGACATGGACCCAAACCTTTCATGCTGTATAACCCGACCAAAGGTTACACCACTCACTACGGGTCATCGGTCCCCTCACCTCCCACATGGGCCTAGCTCAAGAGGTGTCTTACCAAAGCGCCTATTTCCAAACCCTAGCCAAAGGATAAGGAATAGAGACATGGGACTGATAAAATGCCAACTACTACGATCACTATTAGAGGCTGTCGCGCATGCTTCCAAACAAAAATCTCCACAACCCTGCCCCAAGTCTCCATCACAGAAATAACCATAATATATATCATTCGTAACATGTATCATCACAACACTATATATATATAACACATCATCACATAAATCTTTGTATACTAACATATGATAAGTGAGTCTGAATGATAATTTTTATAATGGAATGCATACTAACATACTTCCCGCTTCGTTGAAGGTTTATACAATTAAAATATAATTTTATAAATCAAACTTATATGATCAAAATATAGTTAAAAATTCTTATGTTCCAAAACATGCATATAAAGTAAAGTAACATTCGTTATCTAAATTCCATGCTCTACTATTTAAAAGATTTATTTTGTTTGAAAGATCTCGTGGCACAGAAAAAAAAAGGTTTGTGAAGGATGTTTTGTGTTCGGAAGAAATTACGAGTACGAAATAAAACTCAGAAGTTTGAACTATTAACAAAATATATAAAAGTAATTCCTCTCAATTGGTGATTAGCGTAGCCTCCATGAGCATGTGCATACACAATGTATATATATAGTGAAAGTGGCGTGAATGATATGGTGATTCACGACCCTGAAGATATATACATATATATGATATATACACATATATATCTTTTAATTATTATTATTTTATAGTTATATTGATTTACGCCACCTAAAGACATATATGTATATTTATCTATATGTGTACGTTATACACACACATATATATACAATATATCTTTTGATTGTTATTGTTTATTATTATTATTTTATAGTTATATTAATTTTATTTATTGGTTTATTATATATAATTTTTCATCTGCTATCCAAATTTAAAATCTAATGTAATGATCTTATGAATTATTTAATATATTTATATTATAATAAGATAATTAAAATATTTTAAGTGACATGAGAGTCTACATATATTCATTGTACCTATTAAATGGCATCCTCTCTCTTCCTACAATCATGCATTCAGACTATCTTATTTATTTATTTTTGAAATCTAACCCTCTTGGATAGATATTCTCTTTAAATATTTGTAAAAAAATTATTATTAAATCATAACTACTAAATTAAAATTATCTCGATTTTATAATTTCTATTTTAAATCTTATATATAAATATTTAAATCTTATAATTAAAATTTTAGGATGTTACACTTACCTTTTATTTGGATGCTATACATCAAATGCTCAAAATTATGGTCTTTGGTATTGCTTCCCATTGCTCAAAGGGGACTTTGTTAGAATCTTAAATTTTGATGAGGACTGACCCCATAGATAACATAAGTAAATAAAGTGTAAGTTACCTTTGAATTTAACAAGTAAAATCTGATAGGTAACAGATCATTATCGCTAGAGTAAAGAAATATCGCTAATGAAAGGTTCAACTATAAACAGATGGAAACTTAGCAGAACACTAGAATAAATATCTCTATCGCTAAGTGTACCCCTATCGCTAATAGACAAAGAGCCATAGCAAATGAAGACTTAGAAATAACAAAGTTTATATTTATCGCTAAGTCCTTCACTATCGCTAAGAAATATCCTATCGCTAGAAGTTCATTGAGAACATGGATAAATGAAAGGAAGAACAACTAGCAGAAGAATGAACCAAATCCTTGAGCTAGTGGAATCAGTTAGCTATATCATAAGCTGCTATCGATAACAGGATTAGCTATCGATATCTAAATACTTGAGCAAATAAGTTACTCAGATAGCTAAACAAACTTGCGATAACAAATGTCATTAGCAATAACGCATCTAGCTATCGATAGGAGAATACTCATTGTGATAACAAACTGATAAGCTGATACATTGAGCTAATAGACTAAGCTTGCGATAACATCTGCTGTGCATTACATGATTATTTGTTTAGCTAACAGCTTAAGTGCAGGAATTACACTATGCAATTAGCGATAACAAAGCATGCTAGCGCTACTGAAAAAGCTGCTATGAAAGTACAGTTGGTACAGATGCTCAGAACGCTCAGTCTACATCTCTCTTAGCTCACCCTACGCAAGAGCAGTTGAGGCTAGAGCAGAAAGTTAACCTCGATGAAGAAACTGCATTAAATGCCAACGGCTATGAGCTCTCAACGACCATATTCAAACAGCCTCATGAACGCAATGGCAGATCTGAGAAGAGCTTTAAATACAGAACTTGAGCATTTATGAAGAACTGACGAAAAATAAAGAATATTCACAAACATATTCATTGCTCTCTGATCCTTGTATTTATTGTTCTTAGTGATTTTATCTGTACTTAAGTGATTATCATAATCTGTTCATTAAGTGAACTTTATTATTGAAATCATCTATTGTTTGAGGTTATTCTAAAGCTTGGTGCTTTGAGAACAGGGTAGTAACCTTACAGGTAGTAAGGGGGAGTGTTTAGAGGGATTCTAAACTCTGTAAAGGTTGGCGGGTGAACCTGTGTTGTAAAACCTGTGGTTACTGGTTAGTGGAACCCAACGAGGAGTTGGAGAACTGGACGTAGGCAGAGTTGGCTGAACCAGTATAAAGATTGTGTTGCATTAATTAGTTTTTAATTTTCGGTAGCACAATTCACCCCCCCTCTTGTGCGATTGCCATTCTCAGACTTCAACTAATGAGGTTACTTTAAACCAAATTTGGCCTCAACATAAAGAGTTGAGTGGAAAATTCTCTCTCAAGTGGAAATTAGAAACTTTTTATCTCTCCAGCAAGATGTTTAAAAGACCTAAAGTTCAAGTTGTGAAAGATATCTGTCGTGATCATGGTAATCAAACCCGACCAGCCCGAAACCCCACAAACCTGTATCCATTTAAAGCTTTAATGTTTTTAGTATTGTTGTTTTCGTTAAGATGCATTAGTCAACCCATTCTCTAGTTTGTTTTGAGACTAGCTTCTTTTAATTGGGCTCTGCATATGTAATATATGTGGACTTGTCTTGCTGTCTTTCAATATTAATATATTGTCTTTTTATGAAAAAAAAGGATATACTCCTTCCCATTTATACCCTTTTGTTATAGTTCATGGAGGAGAGAAAATGTAAATCTTCTATTTAAGCAGAGAATAAAAAATTCGTTAAACTCTTATAATAATATTTTGTGAGAGGTTTTATGTTCATGATTGTTATAAATAGAGCTTGAAAGGATCATTTTATTGCTCTTTTGACAAAATACTTGTATTTATGTTGTCACCTAAAATTTAAGAGTAAATGGTAAAAAAGGATCATATACTTTTATCCAATATAGATATGACACCATGTACTTTTTTGTGGTACAAAAGTGCCCATGAACTTCATAAATTGGGGCAAGAATGATATGTACATTAACTTTTAGGAATTTCTGTTAAGTGGGTCACATTTTATTATTTTTCAACGAATTAAAAAAAAGTCCCCTTTTTTTCACTTCCCCCAACCCTCTCCTTCTCCATCTCTATTTTTAATTTTTTTTCTCACCTCTCCCACCACGCTTTATAGATGCAAAATCTGCTGAAGCCACACCTCATATTGTAATCCATTTTTGCAATTTTCTCTGATACAATGGATGGAAGATCTGCTGGAGTGAAAGGCGCCAAAAGAGCAAAAGAGAGGAAGGATTTCCTAATTGGATTCTTGGAGGCATGCAGAAGGAAGATCGGTTCTGAGACCGATCTTATCCTGATGAAGAAGGTGGAGGATATATAAGAGTGGCAACAGTGGAGGCACCATCAAATGAAGAGAACCACAGACGGCTAGAAGAACTCAGTGGCGGTGCCGCAAAAAAAGAATGGCAGATTCTAAGGGCTATTTGCAAAGAAATGAAACACACTTCTCTTTCTTGCAAGTACCACATTCATATTTATACATAAACTCACCTTATGCATTGTTTATTACCGTTCTGTGTTACTATTCTGCTTCGATCTTTTCATTATATAAAGGGACCATAATTTGTAGCTACTATTCTGTGCAATTGTGATTTGTATTACACACTCTCTAAATGCTCCGCTCATCAATCGTCAAACAGAATGTGAATAATGAGTCACAATATCGGAATAGTGTGCCATTTATCATCACTTCTTCACTGTGTTTTGCATCAACTTAACTATGGTGGGAGAAGTGAGAAAAATGGAGAGGGAGAGGGCCGACAGAGAGAGAGAGAATGTGAGGAAAGTGAGAGAGTATGGGCGTTTTCTAAAAAAGTTCATTTAAAAATAATAAAATGCAGCTCATTTAATGTAAGTCTCCAAAAGGGGCATATCATTTTTGTCCTAATTTGTGAAATTTATAGATACTTTTGTACCACAAAAAAATATATGGAGCCAGACGTATATTGGAGAAAAATACGTGGACATTTTCCACCCTTAACCCTAAATTTAATTATTGAAATTCACACGTATCAATGGTCTACATTCGTTTTTCAATGTTTTTTCATATCAATTTTTTTCCGTGTCATGAGAAAAGTTAAGAAGGAGAAAACAACACATTCATCAAAACTAATTAAGAAGAGAATGTTTGGCTACCAAAAACTGTTGCATCCTTCTCGTCCAGCCCACCACAACCCTACCCTCCATCATATGTTGTTGTCTCTACCACTACCTCCACCCCTGTTCTCCGCTGCCACCACGATCTCTACCCTTACCCTCATCATCTGCCGTCGTCGCCCTACCCACACCTACTGTTGCCAACCACCGTCGTGGCCTCCATCATCGATGCCCCATCGTTACCTCTCGATGCCTACAAGTCTTTTTTTTTTTTATATTTTTAATTTTTCTACGAAGATCGTGTTAAGGGTAAAATATACTGTATGGTATAATAGTTTTAAAGAATTATTAAAAATATAGCATATTGCACATTGCTTAAAAATAAAACCAAATATTGGCCATGTAATCAATATTGCACAGCATTGCTATTGCATTACATTAAACTACATTAAATGAAAAATTAGGTTGAACTAAACCGACCCTAAGTTGAAAAGGTTGTGGAAATTTGAAATGTTTATCGTTGATTTGGGGGCATAAAAGTCACACCCTGAATATATACAGAAAATACAAGTAAATCACATATAAAACAAAATTGCTCAATAAAACGGTTTTCTTTCAGCAATATATAGTGAATTACGACAAAATACAATTTGGCACTCGAATTATATACGTGCACTCAATTCAAACAACAACTAATGTGTGAATGAGGTCTAATCAATTATTTCAATTTAGCTTACTATTAATAGACACTCAACACGAAACATTGATATAAATATAAAATATATAAATTTTAATATGTGACCTTGTTTATTTATATACGTATCAACTTATCGTAAAGCACATGGCTCAACGTAGACCTAAAACAATTTGCTGTATTAATTTTGAATTAGAGGAAAGAGCTGGTCAAAATATTGGTGTGCATTTAAAAGAAAAACTACGAAGCACGTTGTACTCCGTGGGCGTCGATCAATAATCAATAATCAATAATCAATAATCAATAAATATAAAATAAAAATCCGGCATAATGTGTATATGACTTTTTCCGCTGCCCTAGGCCTTCGGCCGGCCCGTCCTATTTATGATTAGTACCCTCTCGATGTTTATATTTTACTTCTTTGATCTTATTTATAAATTATTTTCAACATATTTCACACAAATCAATGAAAACCTTAAAATTCATTAATTTTCCGTTAAAATCCAATAAATTTACAACTTTACCCATATTTAATGTCCACTATATCAAATAAAAATAAAGTCAAACACATAATAAATGAAGGATAAACTTGTACATTTATACTAAATATTTAATGAGGTGACTTATATATAGGACCAAATAAAACATTCTCTCTCTACCCTATAAATAGGACCACATCAGTATATGCCTTGGTTTTGTGATCTAAAGTGTGGAGATGGAATTTTGAAAAGAAAATATGAAAAAAGAGAGTATCCTTCCTGTTGGTATATTGAAATGGAATGGTCCCTTATAATATGATAAATCAAGTTTTAAATTCCGAGAAATGTTTTTATATCCAATCATTAAAAACAAATCCAGTAATATAGATATTAAAGTGAAGAGATAGTAGAAGAGCCTTATTGTTTCTAATAAAATACTGCACATGCCAAGCAATGTTATTGGTAATAGAAGCAAAACAAATTCAAAAAGGACAGTGTTAAAAAATTAAATGAAAATATATTTAGAACCATGGTTTGGAAAAAAAAGTTGGAAAAGTGTTTTTTTCAGTTTTTTTGAAAAAAAGCTGGAAAAAGCTGAAAAATAGCTTTTGATGAAATGAGAGTGTTTGGATGATTGTTGTGAGAATGGCTTTTTCTATTTGTAAATTACTAAAAATGACATAAGTTTAATGTGTTAAATTACTAAAAAGGATATAAGTTTAAGGTGTTGGAAAGAGAGAGGATAAGGGCATTTTCGTTAAATCAATATAATATGTGTAATGATAGTATATTTCTACTTTATACTTCGCTTAAAAGCTGAAAAAAATAGTTTTTTCCCAAACCATGGTTTTGCTGGAAAAGAAAACATTTCTATAAAAAAGTTACTCTGTTTGGGTAATCTTTTTTAAAACTATGGTTTGGACTCAAACCATGGTTTTTAAAGCTTACTCAAACATGTTATTAGTAAGGGAATTGCTAATATTATATTTTTTTTGGCCTGAACTGCTAATATTATATGACAGGTGTAAAATCTAAATTTTCAGCCGTAATAAACACCGTGGAAACCTCTCTGCTATTACTTGCCGTACAATTTACAATTTCCGAGTCCTTTCTGGTACACGAATTGCAATTTTAATTTTTTTTTTCACGCTTCTTCTTCTCTTTTTTTTTCTCAAAAAAATTCAGCTGGCTTCTCAATTACTTTCTCCTATCATAGATATAAGACCTATTTAACATTGGTATTGGTATTAAATATATGATTTATTTCTAATTTTTATTCATTTTTTTTTTTACAATTACCCTCATTAATAATCTTCAACAATAGTCAACTAAGAGAGGAGAGAGGGAGTGAAAGAATATGATTGAGGAGTTTTGAGAAAAACATGTCATATCAACTAACTTAACTTGTATTATTAATCTAATTAAATTAAGTAAATAGGTCTTATATTTAGGATAAGAGGGAATACTAAATAATCAATTACATTTTCTATATCTGAAATTCACAATCATGATGATGATAATGGTATTATTATAAGATTGTGTCGGTATGGTTTAGTCCATGGATATGTTACCCGACAAATAAAAAAATACCAAACTTCAACATCCATTATTAATTTTCATGAGTTAAATAGATCGTAACATATAATTCGACCCCAAAAGTTAATCTAAAAAATATTCGACCCCAAAAAATATAACACATATAAGATATTTTTTATTTCTTATTTTCTTTCTTTACCTTACCCTTTCCTTTTTTCCGCGTGATCGCTTCGCAGTTGATTTTAGCGCCGTTCTCTTGTGATTTTGTGGGAGAAGACTCTTCGACGGCTCCCCGTGTTACATGGCTCAAGACTAGTAGGAAAAGTCTGATCTTCAACCATTTTATTTTCCAGGATTTTCAACCTAAATTTCTCCCCCAAAATTTTTGGAGAAATTTTTAGATGAATATATTTAGAGACTTTAATCTAATCGGGGACACTGATAGATTATATTTTTTCCAACTTGTAAAATTAAAAGGATTTTTTTATCTGTCAAATAATTTTTTAAGGGTGTGTGATCAGATTAAAATAACAACACATTTTCATTCTATTGTTATGGTTCACACCACAAATAACTTCACAGATTTTCGAACCTACTTGATTCCTTCTACATCTCATTTAATCACGAAAGGGCCACGCAACTTCGTGCACAGTCCAAAGAAAAAGAAAACCATACCACGTCCTGCAAGTTAGCCTAATTGGTCCACCCCATCCACGTAAGCACGCGCCATTCATCTCTGCGTCTATATATATCTCATCCCTTAACTTCTTCACATTTTCAGATCATTCTTTAATTTGTTGATTCTCCTTCTTCATCTTTTTTTTTTTTTTTTATGCCATCCATAGACAAACTAGAGATTGTTACACATTATTATATGCCATATATGGATAAAGCTACTCAATATGGGCGTGTGTTTGAACTGTTTGACGGAGACGGGGATGGGAGGATATCGGCGACGGAGCTACGGCAATGTGTGGTGGCGATAGGCGGTGAGTTGACCGAGGAGGAGGCGGAGGCGGCGGCTGAGTATTTGGATGCCGACGGAGACGGGCTTGTGGGGTTTGAGGACTTTGTAAGTTTTGTGGAGGGAGGAGAAGAGGAAGAGAAAGTGAAAAATTTGAGGGAAGCGTTTAAGATGTATGAGATGGAAGGAAGTGGGTGCATAACACCAAAGAGTTTGAGCAGAATGTTGGGCAGATTGGGTGAATCTAAAAGTGTAGATGAATGTGAAGTCATGATCTCTAGATTTGATCTCAATGGTGATGGCGTCCTCACTTTCGATGAATTTAAGGTCATGATGTTGTGAGATTACATTTGTTTGATTGTTTCCTTCATCCATATTTATACCATTTGTTCTCTCTCGTTCTTTCCTTGTTATTCCATACATTTTTTGTTACATATTTTACATTGATAGTTCACGTGGCAGAACAATGTAAAAGTGGACCTGATGTCATTGAAGGGGGGTGTTATTATTTTTTCCCTCCTTTCTATGATGGAGTGATTATGATTAGATGCAATGGCATGTATTCTTAATTCTCTTCCCCTGCTACATCATATATATATATATACTCCCTCTGGTCCTTATTATAAGGCACCAACTACCAATTCTCACAAACCAAGGAATGGTAGTTAGGTCCTTAAATCTAGGCTTAATTGACCATGTTTTCCAACTTCACCCTTCATTAAATGATACAACTTAACATTTTAAACTATAAACATTCATTAATGACAAGGGTAAAGTAGGAAAAATGTAATTAATGTGGCGGTTGGTGCCTTATAATAAGGACCAAAAATTTTGTTAGTTGGTGCCTTATAATAAGGACCAGAGGGAGTATTTATTTAGGTTGGAACTCATTGCATGTCTTCCAAACTGCATGGGTGGTTCATTTTTTGGTTCCGTTTCTATTTACTTGTAGGAAAATAATTAGATTAAGTTTTTCATATCCACTTGATCATGTTTTTCAATCACATGTGGTCATGTGTTTATTATAATTTAAATGTATGTCTATGTGTTATTGTGTGATTGAAAAACTTGATGTAATAGATATAGATAATTTATGCAAGTATTCCATTTAGTTTTAACATATGTTACATGTAATTAAATTATATATTAGTTTATAAGTAAGATAAATTTCTTTGAAAAATAAATATAAATTTAAACACTTTAAAGTAATTTTTTTGCATCTTTAATCTTTTAAAAAATTACATTGATTTTATGTTTACAGATGATTGGGTTGAGATTTATTGAGACTTGGTCATTGAGAGTTCATGTATACACGTTGACCCGCCGTGCATGTCACGAGTGAGTATAAGAAAAATATGCGTTGGGGCTTTTTCTTGATTGGCCGGCTAATTTTGACAATGTGGTGTATATATATGTCACTGTTGTTAACTAACTAACTAACATAAAGATCAACAAATAAATGAACTTGACAAACTTTATTGAGGATGATAAATCGATAATGAAAATCACTGTCGCAATAAACCTTGGTACTCCCTCCGGTCCTAATTATAAGAGCCAGTTGACTTTTTTGGAAAAATTAAGGATGCAAAATACACCACTTTAAATTGTTTATATTTGTCTTTTTTCCTCAAAACTAAGTTATTTTACTTATAAACTATCATATAATCTAATTACATGTCACATATATTAAGATTTAGGGGTCTAATTTGCTTCCTTAATCTCCCCAAAAAAAGTCAACTGACTCTTATAATTAGGACCGGAGGGAGTAATATACAACGACATTGGACCCCGGTGATGGGTAATGTAGGCGATAAGGGCATAAAACTTATCCGGCCCACGTACACGTATTGTTGTTCTATTTGTGGAAGCTGGTAGCAACAACAAAAAAATGCAAAGAGGAGTGAACTGGGTCACTGAGATATTGACAGAAAAACCGGCCTAGCTAGCAATGCAATGGGAGAAGGAACAAAAAGGGTGAATTGTAAATTTTGAATGACATGGCCTTATGGTAGTGCTCATATTAATCTAAGGCATTTTTTGAGAGCGACATCTCTCTGTTCCTTTCTGCTGGAGAGGAGCTGATAATCCGCATTCGGGTCTTAGAGTCAGAGAAGTAGAGAAATGCAGTGTGTAGGTTGTATGTCCAACATTAGATACGAAAAAAAGTTAGGGGGATAGAAAGGGAAAAAATGCATGTTCCTGTTAAAAATTAACGGAGAAAATGCCGTCAAATAATACTGAAAATATAATAAATATCGCCGTTGAAAAAATAGCCTCCAATTTTTTTCCTGATTTTTTCTCATTTCCTTTTTCACGATCATTTATTTTAAGGAAAATTATAACTAAGTCCTAAATAAGGGAATTAATCATGATCAGGTCTCAAAAAAATCAAATTACATTAAAGTCCTTAAGGATTTGGATTATATTAAATGCTTTTTATTGACAAGCAGCTCAATGAGCTGTTAATGACAGCTAAATAATTGTCAATTGTAGCTCAATATTAACAATTTAAAGAGTTGTAGTTGACAACTCAAGGAGTTGCAAATATCAAGCCATTTTATATTACACAGGTCCTTAGAGACTTTAATGTAATTTGATATTTTTTGGGATATGATTGCAATTGATTCCCTTATTCGGGACCTAGTTGTAATTCTCCCAAATTTTAGTTGGGTTATTTTGCCAACACACAGTCTTTTTTTATGGATGATAATGTCGCAATTATATTATGAATCTTTTTTCTAAAAAAATTAGACGGAAGTCACAATACAATACCTGAAGAGTGTGAAGATCCAACCCCAAACTTACTACCACCGTATCATAGATCACTAGGCATTGTGTGATACTTCAACAAAGCACACGTGCAAGTGAAATCTCATAGGAAAGGAAAACTAGTAAGTAGAAAACTGCCTTGCTTGATACTTTTTTTTTTTTTTTATCACATACTGTATTTAATTAAGAGGACCAAGAGAATTGGACCGAAAATATTGGATTCAATTTTTAGAACAGGAAACTAGGACCAAGGTTTTGCCAATGCTTTCACCAGAGGCTTGCATGAGCTTTCAGACATCAACATGTGATCTTCTTCTGGAAGTTCCTCCATCAATCTGGTTAGCTTCTCCACAATTTCCCCTGCACTTGGCCTCATACCATAATCTTCTTCCACACAAGCTCTAGCAATTTTCGCCATTGTTACTGCTGCATCAAACGAATAATTTTCGCCTAATGCCTTGTCCATCCACACTCTCAGTTCTTCCTCATTCTCTGACTTCAAAACAGACTTTATTTTATCAGTGAGCCAAACGCTTCCTTGACCTTCTTCTCCCTTCTCATTGGGTCTGCTTATAGGTGTCTGACCAGACAAAATCTCCAGCAAAACCACCCCATAAGCAAAAATATCAGTACTCGGAGAAATCACACCTTGGTGTACATATTCTGGTGCCAGATAACCAAGATTCCAAGAAGCAGGGTTGGTTGAATAGAACTTTGGATCCTCTGTTTCGTTCTCAACACAACATGCCATCCCAAAATTCCCTATCTTGGCACCAAATTCTTCGTCTAGAAAGACGTTCCTGCTCTTTATATTTCTGTGAACATAGCTTGGGTTCATGACGTGGTGCATATATTTCAGGGCCATGGCCACGTCGAGGCAGATCCTTAGTCTCTGACTCCATGTGAGGAAGCAATAACAGGATGATATGAACTCGTTCTTTATGGCCAACCCACCATGAAGCCAATCTTTCAAAGACCCATTTTTGGCATACTCGAAAACCAGATATGATTCTGGACCTTCTGTTAAACACGTTCCAAGCATCCTAAGAATGTTGGGGTGATGGTGGATTGAGTTGTAGAAGAGCCCAAGATCGATTCTTAACACAGTTTCTGTTTGTGTTTGTTTAATTGCCATGTTCTTCCCTTCTAGACGGCCGTGAAATACAGATCCTTCTATGAGATTGCTTGAACTGAAATCCTCTGTTGCTTTTCTAAGGTCTTCAATTGTGTATGTCTCCATCATCTTACGAGGAGTTATGTCGATGATCTTCCCATACTGTGATCCCTCGAATGAAACTTTCTTGTCGCTGGTGGTTCTCGCGCTTATATTTAGATGTTGCAGCTCCAAATTGTTTCTTTTGGCTGATTTCCCTTTCTTCTCGTTCCTTAATCGAACCACAACAAAAGCTGCTAGAAAAGCAAACAAAAGTCCAACTGCCACCCCAGCTAAGCCAATGTACAAATCAGCCTTCCACGTTTTAGGCTTCCCGTGTGATGATGATGATGATGATGATGATGATGGTGTAATTACTGTAATGCTGCTTGATCTATTATTACCAGAATTTGGTTCCTTGGGTTTAGCCAGAGAACCAAGAACAGGCTTACCATTGAGTGGGATCAGAAGAGAGGTAAAGGGAGTGAGCTTCTCAGGTTTAAAATCTCCGGAAAATATGTTATTTGTGGAGATTATTGCTTCAGCGGTAATATTAAACTTTGATGCCAAATTGTGAACTGTGTCGCCTTCTTTCACAGGGTAAGAAATCAGAAGCTTCGGCTCTGGAGAAGCTTTAGATGATAAGGGACATGCACATCTTAAAGGGATCAGCAATTTGGTATCATCATCGAGATCCCAAGGTGACGACACGTCTGGATTCTTATCTCTAATAGACATGCAAGATGTTAAGCCTTCCAGAGATTGAGCAATACCATGAAAGCTCTCACCTTTAATGGTGGTTTTGGTTATTTCAGCGCCAAAGAAGCCATCTTTGCAATTGCAGTCTATTGGTATTAATAAAGGCTGCTCATGGAGAAGAAACTCTGTTTCTGCAGAAAACCCATTTGCATCTGCAATCACATAACGATGGAGCCCCAGGTAAAAGCTCAAGTTGAAGAGAGATGAGTAATATGAATTGGTGAAGAAAACTGCAAATGTTCCACATTGTGATTCATTTTTACCGCAACGATAGCCAGAACCATCTGGGGATGTTTTGTTGCAATTGATCAGCCCTTCTCCAAGTGAAAAGGCGAAGAGGAAGAAGAACGAAAACAAAAAGGCCAAAGCTCCCAGCTTAGTGATCATTTCTGCTATAATGCTCAGGAGTCAGGACCACTCACTTCAGCTCTAAAAACCGTGGAATGGCCTATAAAATATTATAAAAGGCTTTGTCTCACTCACTCACTCACTCTTGGATCTATACTAAAGCTGAGTATGTAACAACTCATAGAAATTTTTTTTCTTGTCCTTTTTTTTTTTAAAAGAAGAATCTGTACAGGGACAGGGTTCTTGGGGATCACAAAGTTTAATTTGACTCTGATTCCTTCAACAAAAGATACTCCCTCTGGTCCTTATTATAAGGCACCAACTAACAAAATTTTTGGTCCTTATTATAAGGCACCAACCGCCACATTAATTACATTTTTCCTACTTTACCCTTGTCATTAATGAATGTTCATAGTTTAAAATGTTAAGTTGTATCATTTAATGAAGGGTGAAGTTGGAAAACATAGTCAATTAAGCCTAGATTTAAGGACCCAACTACCATTCCTTGGTTTGTGAGAATTGGTAGTTGGTGCCTTATAATAAGGACCAGAGGGAGTATGAAGTAAGGCATGTATCCCAAATCCCTAACTTTGCTTGTCAGTGTTTATAGGCAGCAAACACTCATAACTACTTTAGAGGCTCCTCGGGCTTCAAACCTGCCTTTATATGCACCTACCTGTACATGTGATGATGTTCCTTGTTTGCTTATAAGGTACTTATCCGATCCTATTTATAAGAGCTCAACCGCTAAATAACGCTTATTAAGAAAACATGTAAAAGTTAGTTGGAAGATATAAATATGTCTGAAAAATAACTATTTTTTCAATATTACCCTTATTTATGATGAGATTAGAGAGAGAAATGTAAGTGGGAGTATTAATGAATACTATAAAAGATGGTGTTAATAAGTAGGGGCGAAATAGGAAAAATGACATTAAATGATGACAGATTCCAAAACGAGCTCTTATATTTTGGACCAAAACAATTCAAATTTGGGCTCTTATAAATAGGACCACAAGGAGTATTATTCCGACATTAAATATAAGATCAAATTTATAGTACAGTTTCCTAAATAGAAGATTAAATTTGTTTGTAATTTGTGTTATAAATTTGATATTATATTTAGAATTGAAAGGAGTATATGGTTTTTTTCTTTTTTCTTTTTAATTTGTTCAAAAAAGCTTTCAGATGAATGTAAATTTGACAAGGGGTGTATTATAGTGAGAGTCAATCCTAAATTTCTATTTACAACTTACATGTTTTCTTAGCCCCCCTTTTTTTCACGATATTAAACATCTAAAAGTTATTGCGTGTGAGTTTTTGTTTTACAGTCATTTTCAACTTTGTCGTATAATGTAATCCTGAAAATTTTTATCTAACAGGCTTAGTATATTGATTCTTCCTGCTTTTTGCTGTATTTAAAAAGCAAATCTCTTTGAAATCAGCAGAGCATCAAGAATATTTAAAGCTGCTTAGTTTTTTAAAGCAATTTATGAGTAAGATGGCCAGATGGGGTTTAGAGGGCCTACAGGGACAACAGGACGAAAGACGTAATTGCGTGCAGCGGGCATGTAGCTTGTGACAAATATATCTGTACAGTATGAAAATAGTTTATAATTCTCAGTATATTCGTAGCATTATTACGGTTAAATTCTCCAGGTATCTTAAAACAACCCATTATACTAATATCTGACTTAGTTAGCAACAAATCATGAACAACATAGAATAGAACAACGACGTTCACAGTATTGGGTTGAAAATAAGAACTGCATTGGCACCTTGCTTCCTGTTTCTTATTGAAGATAAGAATCTTCATATTTCTCATCCTCCGATTAAGTGTCCAATTTGCATTTCCCAACAATGCAAAAGAAGCTTTAAAAAAAAACACTAACCACTAGGGCTCCCAAGTACGCACACAACTTTACATATGAAAGCCAAAGATTTGGCTTGACTTTCCAATGAAGAAAGATGAATGCAGCAGACAAGCGAATATCATGTGTTAAAAACTTCGTAAATAGAAATGATGGAAGAGTAGAAAGTATGGGATCGAAAGCAGACAGATAGAATAATGAACAGTGCGTATATATATATTTATATAATATTTTTACGACTTTTTGAGCAACCTACTGTGATGATTAGTGCTATGAACAAAAAATGAGGATGTTACATGCTACATTTCAATTTGGTCAAAAAAAAAAACATGCTACATTTCAACATTCTGGTCTTTGAAAATTGAATACCCACACCGCCCCTGATAACACCCATAGCCTAATCTGTGTAAGCATATAGCTTGCTTGTTCTATCTTCTTTTTCATTTTATGCATCATTGCTGTTGTTGGATGTCAATACAGATAGCTAGCTGTACATAAAACCAAAACTTCTTTCATTTCATTGGAAATAGTGGTTGTTATATGTGAACGGTGAGAATTCATTTTCACATCATAAATGGTGTAATTGTTTTCCTTGGGGGTTAACATATAATCCGATATTAAATATAATATTTATTTACTTAATTTAATTATATTAATAACGTTAGTTAAGCTGGTTGACATAATTGCATCAAGATTAACTCATAATCACCTTCCTTAATTATCTATTTCTATATCTTATTCGATTATTGTTAAGAGCTTACCAATAGGGTAATTTGGGAAAAGATTCACAAATATTTGGAATAGATAATACTCCCTCCGGTCCTAAATATATGACATATTTAGAGACTCAATCTTGATCCTAAATGTAAGACCTATTTATAATTTTTCTCATTTTTTTCCAAAATTACCCTTATTATATTCCTAATAAAATAATTTTAAATAATTTTTTAGAATTATCATTGTCTTCGTCAACGTAATCACTTCTTAGTAATAAATCGTGGAAATTAACAATTTCAAAATGTGGTTTCTCGCATTGAAACGAATTTCATGGATGAATTCGCAAGTGTAAGTGTTTTTCTAGTCTCTATAGTCTATAGCAGCTCGAAGGTTTGGTGAAATCCTAAATCCAAATCCTGCTTGACCAATGCTTGCGAATAAGCCAGTGGAATGACAATTACTCTCTCGAGAATTCTGTAGAACTTGATTCCAGAAGAATGTATTGCTACATTTCTATTTCCAGATTCGACACCTTCAAGCATCCGCATGCCAAAACCCATCGAACCATACAAGATTTGCTAGAGGTAAAAAGAAAACGAAACTTACTGCAAGTTTAAAGCGTAGAGTTGAATGTTTACAGAGAAGCAATTGATTGCATTAACTTTCAATGGCACTTTCTGGAGAATCTTTGCAAAGTTTAGAGTGATAGAGAAATGTTCGGTGATATCAATGGCTTGAAATTGAAAGGCTTAGGTTATGGAGAAAGCTAAGGCACGAGGAGGAGTCGCTATCTTGGTGGGGAGAGAAGATTGAAAGAAGTCGGAGATGCACAATGAAATCGGAGATCCACCAGTGAAGTCGAGAGAGACGCACTGTGAAGTCGAGACTCGAGAGTGATGAGCAATGAATGTTGAAGGAACAAAATTAATTAAATATGAACGAGAGGGGCATTATTATTGGAAAAATATATAAAATTAACTTAATTTAACTGTTATCCTTAATCTCCTCAAATTATGTAAATATGTCATATATTTAGTGTAACAGCCCAAGCCTCGCTCAAGGTTTTGTTCCTCACGGTAGGGATAATGGTCGAAACCTCCCACACCCACCCGTGAAAACACGTCTTGAGGGGAAGGAGAGCCCAACACCTTATATAGGCTTGAGACATCTCGAACACAGCCGATGTGGGACATTACATTTAGGACCGGAGGGAGTATATTTATAGTGTCAAAGATTATCTCCTCCTCAACCAGAATCCATACTAGAGAGGAGGGGTACTATTCATAGGACTTCCTTAGAATGATACTCCCTCTCGTCTTAAATATAAGAACTACTTGGGGATGTGAGTTTGGTTCTAAATATAATATTTCTTTCTAATTTGTTTCAACTTTTTTTTAAATTATCTATTGATGCTCCTCAATAATAAACAAACAAGGAAGGGAGTATGAAAATAAAGGTAAAGAGTTAGGGTACTTTAGTAATATGATGTGATTTTAACTAATTTAACTAAAAACCTTTATGCTATCAAATTAGGTAATTAGGCACGGGCAATTGTTTTTTTTTTTTTAGAATGAATTAGGTTAAAGACATTGAACAAGTAAGCGTGTTAATGAGTTGACATTTGAACCAATACATTGAGATTTCTTAGCGGAAAATCGTATTGTGCTTGGTGCTACGATATTACGTGGCCCAAAATCACAAATCCAAAGAACCGTGATTTCTGCAACTTCATGTTTGTATGCTTCACTCGGGTTCAGTGAAGTAAAAAGTAGAGGACATAAAACCAGATTTCATGTGTTTTCCTTTCTTTCTTTCTTTTTTTTGATTTTCTATTTTCAAGAACGGACGCAGGGGGAAGAAAAGTTGAGTTTTGATTAGTTAATCAGACGATGATGAACAAGCTTTCATGAAAAGAAAACATTTTTCCAAGTGACCGTCATCATATCGATTTCAGACAGTTCAGTGGAATCCCATTGTGCTCTCTCTAATCTCTCGCCAAAACTTTTTCTCAAAACCTATCATTATTAA
The DNA here is from genome assembly GCA_037074515.1 of Mimosa bimucronata. Classification (NCBI taxonomy): domain Eukaryota; kingdom Viridiplantae; phylum Streptophyta; class Magnoliopsida; order Fabales; family Fabaceae; genus Mimosa; species Mimosa bimucronata. Next base: position 6,187,902 of record CM073437.1, read on the forward strand.
TGCTGTTCAGGTATTGATATTACGGTCAATATCGCTCATTACAATATGGATTATATGACGATGAAGACTATCGTCGTCATTATATTCGCTGAAAGAGATGGTAGTGTCTTTTCGGCATCTCATTAGCAACAGGCACCCATTGGACCCAAAAAAACAGCTCAGAAAACCCGTACACTGCATGTATAAAGGAGAGTGAAATTAATCATCAAGAGAGAATTGGAATCAGAGGACGATATTATATATTTAAACTTCGTTTTTCTTATTCTATTATAGCCTTCGTTGGGCAATGGGCATGGTGAATGCAGCGAACAAAAGCATCTTTGTACACTGTTTAGTATTTCTACACCAATATAGAATACCAAATTACCAATCGTTTTTCTTTAGAGCGACTTCCAAGCAAAAAAGCAACTTTTGAGCGAGCTTTATTTTTTTTTTTCAAGGATCCAAGCAATGATGGTGGAAAAAACATAAGGCGAGTCTATGCACGTGAGAACACATGCTGGCCCTTGTTCTTTGTAAACAGAAAATTAAGCTAATTTTGAAACCTGGTCTGCCAGGCCTACCCAATTCCAACACACTTTTCAAATCCCCGTTTCTAAAAAGTAACATGATGCCACCATATATAAAAATGGTTTTAAAAGAGGAATCGACAGGAACGAATATGTGAAGTGTCAGGCTTTTGGTTAGAGAGAATGAGCCGCCACAAAAATTGCACAATGGAAAAATATAGACCATTCAAAAGATTCATGTATATCAGCGTGCATGTGTCAATGCATGCCATCCAGACAAGTAGTGTTGGTGCATTAGAAACAAATCCAAACCAGATATTGACATTCTCAAGGAAAATTAAACACATTTAGATTATTCACTCCGGTTTGATATAGTTGGTGCTGGTGACAATAATTGTCGAATCCAATTACAAACAAGAATTTCACTAGACATCAAATTGTAAAATACGCCTTCATATACTTCATAGGGCGTACAATGGATGTAGTAACACAAACAAACCACTTCTCTTTTATTTGACACGTCAAAATGTTAGTGCATTGAACATTTTGGACATTACTTTGTGATGGTAACTCAACTTGCAATCAGCACTCTTTTTTCCCGTGTTTTGTCAGCTTGTTTGCTGGGCTTTCTCCACACTCTTCCTCAATAAGGATATTACTTGAGCTGGCTCAGAGGCTCCAAACACCGAGCTTCCCGCAACAATGCAGTTTGCTCCTGCAGATGCAGCTGTATCAATGGTCGAAGGCCCTAGTCCACCATCAACCTGCAATTGAATATGAACATGTTCAAATCCTAAGAACCCAACGGTGATCTTACCACTTGTGTGCATGAGCTTGCAAACAGAAAGATTACATGGTTTTTTTTTTATCAACAATTACATGGTCATGAATACAAGATCTGACAACATTGAAGGATGCATAAAAGAAAATATCATGGGAAACCTCAAATGGATGAGGTAAAAGTCACTAGGTAATAGAGCAGAGGGAACAGAACGTAAACAAGAGTAAGACTGTAAGAGGTCAAAAGTGCTTCCAAAGTAATAAAAGAAAAAATGAGAAATAACAACACATAAAACGTGAGAGATGAAACAAGTTAAAGAATTAATTAAGCAAAAAAAAAAAAAAACTTATAATCTGATATAAATCAATTCGAGGGAAAAATGAGTTACAGCCAAGGAATTAACACCCTGAAATACCTCAATGTTGAGTGATGGATACTTCTGCCTTAGCAGCCGTACCTGGTTTCAGAAAGAAAACAATTAGCTAAAAATTAGGTGCAAGCTAAATAATCAATAACAATAGTCAGTCAGGACTAGCTCAACATATAGAGTGAAGAAGACTATTGATACCTTGTTCATCGTCTCAGGCATAAACTTTTGTCCTCCAAATCCAGGTTCCACAGTCATCACAAGGACCAATTCCACAGGATTTTCTGCTTCAACCTGTGAACTAAATATTGATAAATTAAAGAAAAACAAGAAGCATCTTATAAAGAATAAGATCTAGCCAGACATTGTCTCTACCCTCAACTTCAAGGCTATGCAGTATACAAATGAAAATCGTACCAGAGGATAAACCTCTTCAACTGGTGTCCCGGGCCTTAATGCTACCCCAGGTGTCATGCCCCCTGATTTTATCTTCTGGACAAGTTCTGGCCAATTATCTGTCCAATATAACAGCTTTTGAGATTGAAGGGAAGAAAATAACGTACTAAATGTGACCAGTGGTAAACACCAAACCAAGAAAATAAAGTGCACGGAGCAGCAACCTTTAGATGTCTCTATATGAAATGTAAAACCAGAAGCACCAGCCTTTCTCATAGGTTCAACATAGTCGAGAGGATTTGTGACCATCAGGTGGCAGTCCAGGTATGCCCTGTATTAGTTCAAAGCAAACTGTTAGAAGACGGTATCTTAGCATAATGTAAAACATCCATTGTAGAAAACTTTGATCAGAAAAGCAGCAATGCTATTACTTTGTGTGCTTTCGTAAGCTTTCAATGACTGGAGCACCAATGGTTAGATTGGGGACAAAGTGCCTGCATGCAGGAGAGGGAGAAAGGGAAAGCCAGAAGAGTCAAATTAACTAAAATGAATGTAAACTTAACAAATAGTCTATAAAATAAAGCTCATGACATGCTCCTCATTCATCTTGGGCTCCAAGAGAAGTCGATAAAAGTAGTTTCCATTTGCATGAAACTAATACAATATACAACTCAACAAAAACATGAATTTAGTTTCTAAATTGTGGGTGATGGCCATGATAAAATACTAAAATTGCAAATCTTTGCAAATGCCTAACAACATCCCTGTAGTAAAATGAGCCTATTGACTATCTAGTACGAATTTTCATTTGAATGAGAACTAGTGAGTGTGCTCTTAAAGCTAGAAAACACACATAAGAAGCAAATTGACATGAGAAAATGCTAGAGAGTACAAAAAATCGGTTTGTCATTAATGAGACAACATTTCCTTTTATTCAATTTTTACTACTTTCAATGAAAAGTAACTCCAATCATAATTTGATACAAAGAAAAACCAAGACCTCCCTCATCAGCATTTTGCAGTTATTTCAAGGGCAAGCACGTGTATTTTACTACTTCTAAGCCAGGAAAACTTGAACTATAATCAGACAGAATAAGCACACTTGTTACTATTAGAAGACCACGGATTCAACAACAACAACAACAACAAGAAGAAAACCATGTTTTCTACTCAGAGCATAGGTGACATAGCAGTGAAAGGCAAGTAGATGTTTCGGTCAATAATAACAAGGGAAAAGCACAATGATAATGTGGCCTAACAAGCACGGACACGTACCCATCCTGCAAAAGAATCAAAATGAGAAAAAGGAAAGCATCAGGAATGATGATTGCCAATGAAATAATATAAGGAATGCACGGACATAAATATTCATGCCATAACAGACCATGCAAAAATTCGTTCATCCTTTGTTAACTGAACCATTTTACCCACACAAGTGCAGCAGGGTCGCTGCAAACTAGGTATTGAAAACACATTAGAAATTTAGCTAGAGTCGGTTCCTCCTGAAACAGATTTTTCCATGCTGGATTTTTTTTTTGTGGTAATAGATTCTTAATCAAAAGACAAGGCGTGGTATCAAGTGAAAAAAGACCCCCCCCCCCAAATAAGTAAATAAATAAATAAATAGGCAACCAGCAAATTATTATCATTGTCTGCAAAAATTTCCACCCATCCATGGAAAATACCGTCACAATCGCACCGTCGACATTACAACGTATGAATAAAGTAAAATCCTTCAACAGGTAGACTTGGAACAAGTAATAAATCCAATTTCTCGGATGAACTAAAGTGAAGCGAAGATAAACCAGGACATGGAGTGAAATGAATAAGGGAAGCAAATGAAAGTGAGAAAGCATACCATAATATCCATGTGAAGCCAATCGGCGCCATCGTGGAGCATGCGAGCAGCCTCGGAAGCTAAATTAGCGAAGTCCGATGATAGCATAGAAGGTGCAATTTTGGGTGTCACTCCCATGATTACGCAGCTCAAAGATTCCGTAATTCCCACGAGTTCTGGATTAAAGATCAGACACACAGCGAAAAACCAGCGTTAGGTTGGTTGTTTTTGGTGGGTTGGTGAAACGCCGCACACAATGACCCAACAAAAAAGGCTGCGATGCGACTTTCACAGCTTGGCCTTGCATATTCCATGGCCGCTGAACCGGTTTCACCGTTTAATATGATACAAACGCGTCGTTTAAGCTTCGGGTTTTATAAAGACCCGGATTAGGTGGGCCACATGAAAAGTTCGCAGCCCATAAACTTGTTTTTTTTTTTTTATTCTGAGACATGGGCCGTGCTGTCAAAATAAAAGTACTATGAATTGATGTGATTTGGCGACAAGTTTGGTGTAACTTTGCGACTTGCAAGGCCTGATTTCAAACTCACGTGTTCTTATGAGATTATCAGCTCGGGGGGGTTTTGGAAGAGAGGGAGCACAATACTTGCGTGGAGGAGCGAAGGAATATAATTGTGGCAAGAATAAGAGGTGGAGAGGATGCCAACTAACTCTGTCGACATCGATATGCTCGTGCATTTATTTTATAATCCTCTGTCTCTCTCCATGGGATTCATGAAATCATCAACTCGTAATAGCACCCCATACCCCCCCGTCTCTTGTGGAAGATATTATGTGTTCTATGTCTAAGGTGACACAGAAAAAATGTGGTGTGTGAAGTCCCCTCCTAATAGGGATATGGTTAAATTGTGAGTGGGGAGGATAGTGACGAATTTGGTAGTTTCACCCGCCAATCAAGGTGGAAAACTGAAAGAGGGTCATTTTAGATTGTGGTCTTTGAAATCTTGAAGATTTAGCCGCTCTAATTTAACCAACAATAAATCATGTCTTCTATTGGTCCTTTTTTTCTTACAAAAATTTTAGAAATGGGTTTACGCTCACCCACAATCTAAGGGCAGAGCTCTTATCTTATGCTCCATTGGTCATGTTCCCATGGGCTCTAGAGTATGATAAGTAAGCTCATTTTTATGTCCACATAAATAGGTTTTGTCCAGCTTCCCTTAACTGCGATGATGCCTTCCAAGCGTTGCGACTGGAATCACAACTAAGCAGTACTCCATAGGAATCGAACACTGCCAAAATGGTTGAATGTCTAACTGACGATGGGTCTATTGGTCCTTTTAATATATTCACTCCGGTCATAGATATGAGGCATATTTACCTAATTTGATTAGATCAATGATGTTAATTAAAATCACATGACATTACCAAAAAAATCATAACCATCTACCTTTTCTTTCACATTCTCTCTCTTACTTGTTTATCATTAAAAGGCATCGATAAAAATAATTTGAAAAAGAAATTGTAAAATTATAAATATGTCTTATATTTATTATCAAACTCATATTCCCAAATACGTTATATATTTAGGACATGATGGAGTATTGGCTTCCTATGAAATTTCATATGCTGATGGTAATTTTCTGACAAAAATATAATCTAATAGCCCGAATTGCTAATATCCCACGTTCACCCAGAACGATAGTCTGAAAGACGACGAAAATAACAGCCACGTGTCAGATTAAGACAATCAAGTATTGTGGATCCGGGAGTATAAGACTGAGACAATGCACACCACAACCTTGCTGTCATTCTCACCATATGCTGCAGTTTCTTGAGCTCCTTTTATTCATAACATGACCCTACTTCATTACTGTGCAACCCTTTACCTTCAAGATTGATGTCAGTAAAGGCCTTCAAGAGTTTTCAATTCGCGCGCTGTCTGTATTTCCTTTTTTTCCCCCCTTTGAATCTTCCCTTCCAAATGAATTTACAGCATGTTTGTATTGGCATTTTGTCATCCAAAAGCATTTTTGTTTGAGATTTTTTTTTTTTTTTTTATGTTTGAGGGCATCAAACTGGAAAATGACTTTTGAGCAGTCATAAGCAAAAAAATGTTACTTCTGGCTTCTGATGGGTCCTACGTCTTTTATTATATATTGTTTAATAAAGTGGTTAGGAAAATTAAACCATTAGACCCCTAAAATTCTCAAATAAGATATTTTATTTTAACCTAAAATTTTCTTTTTATCTTCAAAAATTTACTATAATAATCTCTAACTATTTTCTCCCACAACATCCTCTTTTAAGCCAAAAATATATTTTTTTTTCAAATTATTTTCCTTAAATAAGGGAGAAACTAAGCCTTTAATAGGAATATATGAATATTATATATGCATTATTTAATAACAATAATGCCTTTTTTAGTAATTTTTCATCTAAACTTGCTTTTCAAAATAATCATCCAAACATGTTTCTAAAATCAGATTGAAAAAAAAAATTACTTCTATCATCACAAATCCAAACATAAATCACTTCACACAGTCTGACTTTTATCCAATCTTACTTCTGAAAAAGTCAGATTGAAAAAAAGTCACTTCTCATAAGCCAATCCAAACATGCGTGAATATACAATTTTATTCTTCGTTTAGTTATAAGTAAAATTAGATAATTGTTAAATTTTAAGACAAATTTAATGGGGTTTAAAATTTTGGGAAAATCACAACCAGGTCCCTCATAAGGGATTTAATCTCAACCAGGTCCCAAACAATCATCAAATTACATTGAAGTTCCACGGGACCTGGGTGATATTAAATGGCTTGTCATTGAGTTGTCAATATCAGATTCTTGAGTATTGACATCTATTGAGTTGTGCATTGACGACTCAATGAGCTGGTATTGATAATTCAATGACAAGCCATTTAATATCACCCAAGTCCTTTAGGATTTCAATGTAATTTGATGATTGTTTGAGACCTAATTATGATTAAATCCTTTATAAGGTATCTGATTGTGATTTTTCCTAAATTTTTCCCTTATCTCACATACTAGAGACAAGAGGAGTATATTTCAACAAAAACTAAAGGGCCCATGACGGGTGTTTGGATCGACCTCTGGAAAAGTGACTTATATATAAGTCTGATTGAAAATAAGTCAAATTGTGTAATGAGATTTATGTTTTGATTAGCTCTGAATAAAATGACTTATAAGTGACTTATTTTCCATAAGTCAGATTGTGTATGTTTTGGGTTAGTTGTGATTAGATGTGAAAAATAAGTTGGAATTTGTGGGCCCCACCTTATAAGTGACTTATAAGTTAGAAATAAGATGTTTTAAACAGCTTATAAGGCATGTTTGGCTCAGTTTAAAAACAAAAAATAAGTGTTTATTTTGGGGTAAAAGTAACTTATTTTGTTGGTAGCTTATTTTTCATATTTGTTTCGACTTATTGGGTGTGTTTAGATCGACTTATAAAAAAGTGACTTATATATAAGTCAAATTGAAAATAAGTCGGATTGTATAATATTTTTATGTTTGGATGGGTTGTGTGAAAAGTGACTTATGAGTCAATTGAACTTTTGATGCATGTTTGGATTGACTTCTTAAAAAGTAAGGTTAAAATGAAAATAACCAAAAAAGACATGAGCTTTAGATAATAATAGAACTAAATTAAAATTATCCATTAAAACTTTAAATTATGATGATTTTGAGTTAAAAATTAAAATTATCTGCAAAAAAAAAAATGGAAATTTAATTAAAATTATTTGCAAACAAAATAAAAATGGAAATTTAATCAGAATTATTTAATCAAAATGAAAACACAACTTACCATTTTCTACCAGGATCCCTTATGCGCAGTGAAAAAACACACATTTCCATTAAATAACCAAAATTATTTAATGCAGGTTTTATTTTTAAAAAAGAAAAGAAAAGAAAAGTGACTAGAGCCCCTTCTGTGAGGTGAAAGTGATCAGCCTGTGGGCCCCACTATAAGTGTTTATTTTTTCCAATAAACTCTTCAAAAGGGCTTAGGCTTATTTTCAGCTTATTGCTTATAAGTCCTTATAACAATAAGTCCAGCCAAACATGTAAAATAAGTTGGACCCAAAAACAAGCACTTATGTGAGGAAATAAGCACTTATTTTTGTCCCAAAAGCCCAGCCAAATACACACATTGTTAATTTGACTTATAAGTAACTTATAGCTTATAAATAAAAATAAGCTTAAGTTGTTTAAAACAGTTTATTTCTGATTTGTAAGTCACTTATAAGGTGAGGCCCATAAATTCTGACTTATTTTTCACATCTAATTACAACTTATCCAAACATACACAATCTGACTTATGGAAAATAAGTTACTTATAAGTCACTTTTCACACAGCCCATCCAAACATAAAAGTCATTACACAATTTGACTTATTTTCAATCTGACTTATATATAAGTCACTTTTCCATAAGTCGACCCAAACACACCCATAGCTTATTTTGACTTATAAACTATAAGTTATTTATAAGTCAAATTTACCATAAACCTAACCAAACATGCAAATTTTGCTTCCAACAGTTTTAGGTCAGATTGCCCCAAATTAAACACTTATTTTGTGATTATAAGCCTGCCAAACACTCGCAGTAGCAATGTGAAGATGGTGGGGGTGAACTGATACACCTTGGAGGCTTGGACTCGCCCGCGATTAAACAAAAAGTACACACTTAATGTATAGTAGTTGGCTCAAGTTGTTTTGCATGTGATATAATTAGATTGAGTACGAATAAGTTAGACTTTTAAGAATTAATTGGCCTTAAAATAATGGAATGATATGAAATTGAATACATTTCTGTCATCGAATTAACGCCAAATTATATGTCAATGAAACACATTGTAACGGAATACGAAAATGCTAGCATATTGAAGGGATTACGCGTGTTGATGAGTGCGCGTAGAGTTGGTGTTGCCGCGTGCAGGTCACATGGGCAAAGGTTGGGGGGATGGTAGGTCTAAAATGAAAAGATAGACAGCAATGTTACCATAAATTATATAGTTTCATACTCTCATCATAAATGAGACACGCACATATATGACCGTATATGCTCTTTGTCAAACAATTCATGCTTTGCCCCAGTTTTGGAGAAACCCACCTCTTGAGGGTAGCTGCACCAACCACAAAAAAGTTGCATTATTTCTTCATTTTTTTGGTATGAGCATTATTCCTTCATTAACTTTTAATTTTATAATCGCTGCCAATATTATCATTATAATTATCATCATCATTATTACTATTATTACTGTACCACTGCCCTATTATTCAACAGGGCGTCCTTTCCATATTCTAAAACCCATCTTATAATAACTACCGTTACTAACTAGGCTACACAAAAATCTGGCATCCACCCGAAGCTGGCCCGACCCGAAGGCAATTCAGTTATAGGATAAATTAGCCTGAAACCATAACAATTAGGATAAGACCAAATCCGACCACCAGGTAGGACAGGACAAAGGCATATGCTCTAGGATCAACGGCCCGGCCTAGAAATATTATTAGTTTTTATAAAAAAAATAATTTATTTTCCTAATTTAAAAATACATCATATAATAATTAATACTTAATACACCAAATAAAAAAATTTGATTAATATTATTTTCCAATTTCCTTTTATTTTCTAATTTATTTTGTTATTTTTTGTTATTATCTTCAAAAGACATAAGGACTGTAACATCCTAAAAATTTTAATAGGGGATTAGTAGGCTAATTAGGAATTGATTATTGAAAAATGATGGATTATGAGAATATTTGAAGGATTTTGAGGTATTTTTGAGGATTTTAAAGGCCTAGTTTCTCCCTTATATTGAGAATAATACTTTTGAGAAAATTATTTTTAGGCTCAAAAGAGGTTGTTATAGGAGGAAATAAATAAAGCATATTATGGGAAAATTTTGAGAGTAAAAAGAAAATTTTTGGTTCAAAAGAAATACTCCTCAGGTCCTATTTATAGGGCATTTTATAGAGGTTTCACACATACCAATAACAACCTTAAACCTCATTAAATCTCCGTTAAAATATTAAAACTTTCCAAATATACCCCTAATTAATACCTTGAAAATAATAAAATATAAAACAAAAGTCTAATACACTTCTTCCTATGTTAACCAATGACTTTAATATACTAAACAAATAAACCAATCAGATTTCAAGTTGAGCATTTGACACGGATCACGCTATGAAACAATAGTACAGTACTTCACAAAATATTAAGGCGGGGAACCAAATAGAATGTAAAAAAATTGGCGGTATGATTCAATAGAATTACTCCAACAATATAAAAAGGCTATACAACAGTTATCACATGCATCTGACGTTAGAAAGCTACTCCATCTCATGGAAGATCACATGAACCAAAAAAACTATTCCTTAGATTTGAACACTTTGCCATTTCTAGAGACCCAAGGTGAAGAAAATGAAAGTGCAGTTGGCTTGACTCAAGGTACAACTTTGTTTGACTTGAATACATTACCAGTTTTTTCTCCAGATGGTATGGTTGCTATGCCTGTAGGTGTGACTGTTGAAGAGAACAATAACACAAGCTCCTTTTATGGGAGTAATACTGATGCATATTCAACAATTAATTACCAACAAAATGCAACAACAGATGCAGTAGAATCTTCTATGAATGGACTTCAAAGAGATGGCAATATAGGAGGATTAATGGGTAAGACCTCTTTCACGTTATCTCCTCTTTAATTTTTATGTTCACTTTTCAAACCATACCAAATTATATTTCTTTTCACAAGCTGCAGAAACAATGAATGAAACTTCAGTTGATGATCAGCCCACCCGCAAGAAAAGAAAATTTCTATCAGATGAAGATCGTCAAAGTATAGGTGATATTTTGTTAAACTCGTTTGAAGATGGGAAGCTGTTGAAAGGTTTAACAATGAAGTTGGCTTTATTTTACTCAGTCTCCATTAGAGTGATTCAACGCATTTGGCACCAAGTTAGGGAAACAGGAGAAAGTTGTCACAAAAAAACCATTAACTGTGGAAGGAAGAGAATACCAATAGACCTTGAACGATGTCGTGACATTCCCGCTGAACATCGGACCACTCTAAGGTCTCTAGCATATGCATTGGGCATTAATAAGACTTCACTCATTAGATATCAAAAGGAAGGAGTTATTGTAACATCCTAAAAATTAATTAAGGATTTAGTGGGGGTAAATAGGAATTGATTAATGATAAATAATGGATTATGAGAATATTTGAAGGATTTTGAGGTATCTTTGAGGATTTTAAAGGCCTAGTTTTTCCCTTATTTGGACAATAATAATTTTGGGAGAGATTATTTTTAGACTCAAAAGAGGATATTATAGGAGGAAATAAATAAAGAATACTATGGGAAAATTTTGAGAGTGAAAAGAAAATTTTTTGTTCAAAAGAAATATCTTATTTGGGAATTTTAAGGCCTAGTAGTATATTTTCTCTCTTCCTACTCACAAAATATTTCCTGCCGACACTCTCTTTTCTTCCTGTGCACTTTTACTATTTCAATTATTAATTCTTCAACCAATCACACTCAACTACTATTTATATATATTATATTATTATTAATATTATATTATTTAAATATTATATTATTATTATATTATTATTATTAATATTATATATACCCCCTCTCACCCTCCGTCTCTCACTCTCCTCCCCCTCACTCTCATTCTCTCTCACTCACGTCTCTCTCTTGCTCTCTCTCTCTCCACCATATATTTATTCCTATCACTGGACTTATCAGAGTCCGTCGGCATAGGAATAGTAAGTTTTTCGGCCAAATAAGCACGTTTTTGGAACCCTGTAAGTCTCCTCTACATTTCTATATCATTAGTTTTTCGATTTATTATATTTGAAAAATTAGACCTTGTCTAAGTTGATAATTTTTGGGAGTCCTAAAATTAATAAATTAAAGCTTAGGCCTCGATTTTATGTTTCTCTAAGTAGATTTTTCATTGTGGGAGGTTTTTCTTAATTATTGAAATTTCTGGATTTTTAGATATATTGAAAATTAGGGCTTTTGATGATTTGGGATGTTTATGGTTAAATGGATAATTTTTAGATATTTATTAAGGTTATATGAGGAGATTTAACTTATGGATTCGACTGAAATTTGGACCCAAGAAAATATGGGTGGATAAAGTTTGGAATTAATGGGATTTTATGTAGGTAATTCTGTAATTCCGGATGTTGGATATGGGTTTATGGATTTATGGGATTAGTTTATACTCCACAAAAATAATATTTAATTAATAATATTTATCATTTAGTGATATTTTTATCCGGAATAAAAAAATAAATGTATGTATATATTTAGGGGTAGTTTAAGGTAAAATTGTTAGAATACTTTTAGGTAGTGTTGAGCAATATGTTAATAGATATTTATATTGATATTGTAGAGTCTCATTAAGAATTACGGAGTGACTTTGTGTGATTATCTGTGAGCTAATGAGCAACAGGTAACTCTGGAAATTTCTTTCGTATGCTTGTGAATTATGTGTAGTTTTATTTTAATTAATTATCACACAATAATAAGTTTGTCATTTTTCAAGCATGCTTGCTTATTGCCTATTTGTTATGGAAAATAAATTACGCTTGTTTTATTTTAAGCATGCTTGAGTATGTTGAGTATATTGGGCTGATAATTATTTATGAATTATTTATGGTGTAATAATGATCGCATTTGCATCCATGAGGGGTTAAGATTTGAAGAGGAGTTATATGATAGCCGTACTACCACGTGGTAAGCCATCACTCGGTGCACAGTGGATGGCACTTGTCAGGGCCCCTCCTTCCATGTTTTCCTTTGGCCGGGATCGCATTGGAGTTGTGGGACATGTGACACCTCCTTAGTGTTATTCTTTAAGGAGGGGAGCCATAGTCCATACTTGAGCTCTGTATCTTTGGCCGGATACATCTTAGGTACTGGTGAGCTTGAGATAATTCAGTTGTATGAATTAGTTCTCTATTGGACAATATGTGTTAGCCTATGGCTCCAGTCAGCGGAATAAGGATGGACGGTGAAATAAGGAGTTGCATATTGCACATATAAATATTTATTTATGAGTACAATTCATTGAGAATTTAAATGAACGTTTTCCCTATGTTGAGTATACCTAATATATATTTGAAAGCCATGAGTTGTATGAAGAATTACATGTGTATAATTGGTTAAATTAGAATTATACGTGATTTGCTTGTGTATGATAGGATTTTTCGGTAGTTACTGAGATGTCGATCTCATCCTATTATTAACATTTTTCAGGTGAATGACCTAATAGGAAGCAAGGGAAGACACTTGAGAAGTGAGCTTTGAAGGCTCTTTGTGCTACTTAAGTTTATGTTATGTTGTATTTATTTTGCCATGAACTTAAGACTTTATGTTTTATTATGTATAAATTATCGTGAAGTTTTAAAATTTTCACTATGACGTGGGATGTATTTAAACTAAATAATTACCTATGCTAGATGTTGGATACTTTTTAATGCTGTAATAGCATTCTGGTCAAGTGCTTGAACATGAATTTTGGGGGGTGTTACAATTTTGGTATCAGAGCTACAACGTTTCTTGGCTATTTGTTTGACTGTTTTGTTGAAAAGTTTTTTTTAAAAAAAAAAAATTTGATCATATTAAAGGTCATGGCAAACTAAATATCATAGCATGCGTCTTCCCTTTATTTTAGATATAGAATTTGCTTTGGTTATGCTGATTAGCTTACCTAGACTCCTCTTGGTATTATTTATAGGAGGGAAGAATGGTAAACACTCGTAGGACTAAGTCAACCCCAGTTATGCGTCCTCCCCAAAATAATGATATACGTCCTCCCCAAAATAATGACGAAATCTTACGCGATTTACGTGATTTGGTCCTAAGTATTGACCAAAGGGTAAAGAGGCATGACGATATTTTGGCTGCAAAGAAAGGTCAAGATGAGCACGTGGTCGTGGAAAATGGACCTGTTAATGAAAAAGAACCTAGTGATCAACAATCTGAAGGTGATCACTATAGAGATTTTGAGTCAAGAGGCAGCAGTGGCTCACAATCTCAACACTCCTCCGTATCCATTACCCAAGTTTGGGTTAATTTTAGGAAGTTTAATCCTCCTAAATTTGAAGGAAAGCCCGATCCAGTTGAAGCAGTGGAATGGTTGAGGCAACTAGAAAAGATCTTCAAGATTGTGGTATGCACCTCTCAACAAAAGGTGCTAATTGCGGAGCAGCTGATGCAGAAGGCAGCCCAGGAATGGTGGGACAGCACCAAACTTGATGATGTGTACTGTGATTGGGAAGAGTTTAAAGAAAAGTTCTTGCAATACTACTTTCCTGTTTCTCTTAGAGTTGAGAAGGAAACAGAGTTTCTTACTTTCCAACAAGGGAATCTGCATGAAGATGAATTCATTGCTCGTTTCAGAGAATTGTCAAAATACTGCTCGTACACTCAGAAATATAAAGACCCTAAATGGATGTGTGACCGTCTGGTGGAAAAAGCTAAGCCTGAATTAAAGACAGCTTTAGCGCCATTTCTGGATGAAATAACAAGTTTTGACAGGATGTGTAATAAGCTGCATACCACAGCTAGAAGGATGAAGGAGGAAGAAGTTGAGAAGAGGAAGGAATTCCAGGCTCGATCTGCATCTTTCATGAGACCAGTAGGAGGGATAAGTAAGACTAACAGCCATAGCTTTAGTGGTGTGAAGAAGCGGTTTAACCAGCCTTTAAGGAATCATTCTGGTGGGCATTCCAGGAGTCATTTCAGTGGACCACCAAGGAGTCAGTTTAGTAGAGGACAAAACTCTTTCAAGAGCTCTACAGCACCTACCATAAGTACTGCTAACAGCCAGAAGTGTGACAAATGTGGGAGGGTACACCAAGGGAACTGTCTGATCTGTTTCAAGTGTGGAAAGCCGGGCCACATCTCCAGGTACTGTGAGGATGGCTCTCGAGGAGCCAGTGATGCTAGAACTGCAATTCCAGGCAGAGTGTTTGCATTATCACAACAGAAGGCTAGTGCTGCGCCAAATTTAATTAAAGGTATTCTCGAACTCCAAGGCTTTGAAATTGAAGCTTTATTTGATTCTGGTGCAACGCACTCATTTATATCCGTTGCTTCTGTACCCCGTTTGAAATTGTGTGCATATGAGTTGCCTTTTGATATGATTATTTCCACACCGGCTGGAGACTCGGTGAAAACTTCTAAAGCTTGTTTGAAATGTTTAATTGAGTTTGATGGTAGGACCTCCACAATAGATCTTGTATGTATACCCATGAAGGGTATTGATGTGATAGTAGGGATGGATTGGTTGTCAGCAAATGACGCCATCCTTGATTGTAAAAAGAAGACCATAGCTTTAGCGGTCTCTTTTATCCGTACAAATAGGCCACAACCAATGTTATCCGTGCATGCTGAGAAGTATATACGTAAAGGTTGTCAAGCCTATATGGTGTTCTTCTCTATTCAGGCAGAGGTGGAGAAAGGGGTGGATGAGATCATGGTGGTGAATGAATTTCCTGAGGTATTCCCGAAGGAAATGATTGGTTTGCCTCCAAAAAGAGAAGTGGAGTTTTCTATTGACCTTGCACCCGGGACAGAGCCTATATCTAAGGCCCCTTACCGGATGTCCCCATCAGAATTAGCAGAATTAAAGAAACAGATTGAGGAGTTAATGGAACAGGGTTTCATTAGACCTAGTGTGTCTCCTTGGGGTTCGCCCGTACTCTTTGTAAAGAAGAAGGACGGGAGTTTGAGGTTATGCATTGACTATCGTCAATTGAATAAAGCGACGATAAAGAACAAATACCCTTTGCCTAGAATCGATGACCTTCTAGACCAGTTGACCGGAGCATCTATATTCTCCAAGATAGACTTAAGATCCGGCTACCACCAATTGAGGGTCAAAGCTGAAGACATCCCAAAAACTGCCTTTAGAACTAGATATGGCCACTATGAATTTCTTGTTATGCCCTTTGGGCTAACTAATGCCCCAGCTGTTTTTATGGACTACATGAACCGAATCTTTAGGCCTTACTTGGATAAATTCGTAGTTGTCTTTATCGATGATATCCTTATCTACTCTAAGGATGAGGAAGAGCATAAAGAGCATCTTCGAATTATTCTACAAGTGCTGAAAGAACATAAGCTTTATGCCAAATTATCTAAATGTGAGTTTTGGCTCAAAGAAGTAAAATTCTTGGGTCATGTTGTATCAGCTGAAGGAGTGGCAGTGGACCCTAGTAAGATTGATGCAGTGTTGAATTGGGAGAGGCCACAAAGTGTCACAGAAATTAGAAGTTTTCTGGGATTGGCTGGCTACTACAGGAGGTTTATTAAAGGGTTTTCACAGATAGCCATACCTTTAACCAAATTGACTAAAAAGAACCAACCGTATGTTTGGGACGATAAATGTGAAGCAGCCTTTCAAGATTTGAAGACTAAGTTGACTACTGCACAGGTTCTCGTGATTCCAGATCCTACTCAGACTTTTACCCTTTACACAGATGCTTCCAAGAAAGGTCTTGGTTGTGTGTTGATGCAAAATGGTAAGGTTGTCGCTTATGCTTCACGGCAGTTGAAGCCACATGAAGAAAATTACCCTACCCATGACTTAGAGTTGGCAGCCGTAGTGTTTGCATTGAAGATTTGGAGACACCATCTCTATGGTTCGCAATTCGAGGTCTTTAGTAATCATAAAAGTTTGAAGTATTTGTTTGACCAGAAGGAGCTTAACATGCGGCAACGAAGATGGATGGAGTTTTTGAAAGATTATGATTATGAGTTAAAGTATCATCCAGGGAAGGCAAACGTTGTAGCAGATGCCTTGAGTAGAAAGTTGATCCACGCAGCCCAGTTGATGGTCAAAGAACATAAACTGTTAGAGGATATGCAGAATATGCCTATGGATGTAATGACAGGTTTGATCGCTACTATGGAAGCACTAACCATTGAAAGTACGACTTGGAAGGAAATTAAATTTGCTCAATTTGAAGATGAGTATCTATTGAGCATTAGAGAGGAGGTTGAAGAAGGAAGGGAGTCAAAATTTGAAATTGGTGAAGATGGAATACTAAGGTATAAAGGAAGAGTTTGTCTCCCTAATGATGGAGAATTAAGGAAGCTCATACTTGATGAAGCTCATAGGAGCAAATATACTATTCACCCTGGAGCAACCAAGATGTATCATGATCTAAAGCGGAATTGGTGGTGGCAAGGTATGAAGAAAGATGTGACAGAATTTGTTACTCGTTGTTTGACTTGTCAGAAAGTCAAAATTGAGCACCAGAAACCCTCAGGGTTAATGCAAAACTTACAGATTCCAGAATGGAAATGGGATAGCATCTCAATGGATTTCATCATGGGTCTACCTATAACTGCATCTGGAAACAATGCCATTTGGGTAATTGTCGATAGATTGACCAAGTCAGCACACTTCCTAGCTATCAGGGCAGATTACTCTCTTGAGAAGCTAGCGCGTATCTATTTGAAAGAGATCATAAGATTGCATGGGGTTCCAGCGAGTATTATATAAGATCGAGATCCACGTTTCACTTCAAGGTTTTGGAGATCATTGCAGGATGCCATGGGTACTCGGTTAAAATTCAGTACTGCCTATCACCCCCAGACAGATGGACAAACAGAGCGGACTATTCAGACTCTAGAAGACATGTTGAGAGCCTGTGCAATTGAATTGAAGGGAAGTTGGGATAGTCACCTTCCTCTAGCAGAGTTTGCCTACAACAACAGTTATCACTCAAGTATTGAGATGGCTCCTTATGAGGCATTGTACGGAAGGAAGTGCAGATCTCCTCTTTGTTGGACAGAATTGAGTGAGAGAAGTTTGTTAGGTCCGGATTTAGTGGATCAGACTACTCAAAAGATTAAGATGATACAACAGAAATTGCTTACCGCCCAAAGCAGACAGAAGAGTTATGCTGATAGGAGAAGGCGACCATTGGAATTCATGGTAGGAGAGCATGTGTTCCTGAGAGTCACCCCGATGACTGGAATTGGAAGATCGATTCAAGCAAAGAAGCTCACCCCTCGTTTCATGGGTCCTTATGAAATTTTAGAGAGAGTAGGACCAGTGGCTTATCGAATTGCATTGCCTCCGCAGTTATCGAATCTCCATGATGTTTTCCATGTTTCTCAGTTGAAGAAATATCATGCAGACCCTTCTCATGTGATTGAGCCTGAGGAGGTCGAGTTGAGAGAAAACTTGACGTATAAAGCTGAGCCGGAGAAGATTTTAGACGTTAAGGATAAGCAATTGAGGAACAAGACGATTAGACTAGTTAAGGTATTTTGGAGAGGTATGACTCCAGGGGATGCGACTTGGGAAACTGAAGAGCGCATGCGACGAGAGTACCCTTACTTATTCCCTGGGTAAGCTAGGTTTATTGAGTGATTTTATATGTTGTAAGTATTGTGTTCGTTTGTTTTGGGGTTATGTTAGCAGAATTTTGGGGACAAAATTCTTAAAAAGGTGGGGAGATTTGTAACATCCTAAAAATTAATTGAGGATTTAGTGGGGGTAAATAGGAATTGATTAATGATAAATAATGGATTATGAGAATATTTGAAGGATTTTGAGGTATCTTTGAGGATTTTAAAGGCCTAGTTTTTCCCTTATTTGGACAATAATAATTTTGGGAGAGATTATTTTTAGACTCAAAAGAGGATATTATAGGAGGAAATAAATAAAGAATACTATGGGAAAATTTTGAGAGTGAAAAGAAAATTTTTTGTTCAAAAGAAATATCTTATTTGGGAATTTTAAGGCCTAGTAGTATATTTTCTCTCTTCCTACTCACAAAATATTTCCTGCCGACACTCTCTTTTCTTCCTGTGCACTTTTACTATTTCAATTATTAATTCTTCAACCAATCACACTCAACTACTATTTATATATATTATATTATTATTAATATTATATTATTTAAATATTATATTATTATTATATTATTATTATTAATATTATATATACCCCCTCTCACCCTCCGTCTCTCACTCTCCTCCCCCTCACTCTCATTCTCTCTCACTCACGTCTCTCTCTTGCTCTCTCTCTCTCCACCATATATTTATTCCTATCACTGGACTTATCAGAGTCCGTCAGCATAGGAATAGTAAGTTTTTCGGCCAAATAAGCACGTTTTTGGAACCCTGTAAGTCTCCTCTACATTTCTATATCATTAGTTTTTCGATTTATTATATTTGAAAAATTAGACCTTGTCTAAGTTGATAATTTTTGGGAGTCCTAAAATTAATAAATTAAAGCTTAGGCCTCGATTTTATGTTTCTCTAAGTAGATTTTTCATTGTGGGAGGTTTTTCTTAATTATTGAAATTTCTGGATTTTTAGATATATTGAAAATTAGGGCTTTTGATGATTTGGGATGTTTATGGTTAAATGGATAATTTTTAGATATTTATTAAGGTTATATGAGGAGATTTAACTTATGGATTCGACTGAAATTTGGACCCAAGAAAATATGGGTGGATAAAGTTTGGAATTAATGGGATTTTATGTAGGTAATTCTGTAATTCCGGATGTTGGATATGGGTTTATGGATTTATGGGATTAGTTTATACTCCACAAAAATAATATTTAATTAATAATATTTATCATTTAGTGATATTTTTATCCGGAATAAAAAAATAAATGTATGTATATATTTAGGGGTAGTTTAAGGTAAAATTGTTAGAATACTTTTAGGTAGTGTTGAGCAATATGTTAATAGATATTTATATTGATATTGTAGAGTCTCATTAAGAATTACGGAGTGACTTTGTGTGATTATCTGTGAGCTAAGGAGCAACAGGTAACTCTGGAAATTTCTTTCGTATGCTTGTGAATTATGTGTAGTTTTATTTTAATTAATTATCACACAATAATAAGTTTGTCATTTTTCAAGCATGCTTGCTTATTGCCTATTTGTTATGGAAAATAAATTACGCTTGTTTTATTTTAAGCATGCTTGAGTATGTTGAGTATATTGGGCTGATAATTATTTATGAATTATTTATGGTGTAATAATGATCGCATTTGCATCCATGAGGGGTTAAGATTTGAAGAGGAGTTATATGATAGCCGTACTACCACGTGGTAAGCCATCACTCGGTGCACAGTGGATGGCACTTGTCAGGGCCCCTCCTTCCATGTTTTCCTTTGGCCGGGATCGCATTGGAGTTGTGGGACATGTGACACCTCCTTAGTGTTATTCTTTAAGGAGGGGAGCCATAGTCCATACTTGAGCTCTGTATCTTTGGCCGGATACATCTTAGGTACTGGTGAGCTTGAGATAATTCAGTTGTATGAATTAGTTCTCTATTGGACAATATGTGTTAGCCTATGGCTCCAGTCAGCGGAATAAGGATGGACGGTGAAATAAGGAGTTGTATATTGCACATATAAATATTTATTTATGAGTACAATTCATTGAGAATTTAAATGAACGTTTTCCCTATGTTGAGTATACCTAATATATATTTGAAAGCCATGAGTTGTATGAAGAATTACATGTGTATAATTGGTTAAATTAGAATTATACGTGATTTGCTTGTGTATGATAGGATTTTTCGGTAGTTACTGAGATGTCGATCTCATCCTATTATTAACATTTTTCAGGTGAATGACCTAATAGGAAGCAAGGGAAGACACTTGAGAAGTGAGCTTTGAAGGCTCTTTGTGCTACTTAAGTTTATGTTATGTTGTATTTATTTTGCCATGAACTTAAGACTTTATGTTTTATTATGTATAAATTATCGTGAAGTTTTAAAATTTTCACTATGACGTGGGATGTATTTAAACTAAATAATTACCTATGCTAGATGTTGGATACTTTTTAATGCTGTAATAGCATTCTGGTCAAGTGCTTGAACATGAATTTTGGGGGGTGTTACAGTTATCAAACGCAAAACCAATACAATCAAGCCATTTTTGAAAGATGGAAATATGATAGCTAGGATGCGCTTTTGTTTATCTATGATTGAGGCAAACACCATCCCACATGACCCAACCTTCAAATCAATGCATAACATTGTCCATATAGATGAAAAGTGGTTTTACATGACTAGAAAGAAGGTTAATTATTACTTGGCAGCTGGGGAAGAGGGGCCACATCGTACATGTAAAAGCACAAACTTCATTGGTAAGATAATGTTCTTGGTTGCTTTGGCCAGGCCTAGATTTGATGAGGATGGTAATGAAACTTTTTCAGGGAAGATTGGTGTGTTTCCACTTGTTAGAAAAGAGGTTGCAAAGAGAAAGAGTGTTAATAGAGATGCAGGAACTTTGGAAACAAAACCTATTTCTTCCATAAACAAAGAGGTATGTAGAGAATTTCTTCTTCAAAGAGTGTTACCAGCAATCAAATCAAAATGGCCAAGGGACAGTGTAGGGGAAACAATTATTATACAACAAGACAATGCCCCATGTCATATAGATATAAATGATGAAGAGTTTCATCATGTTTCAAGGGAGGGTGGGTTTAACATTAGTTTAATGTGTCAACCCCCTAACTCTCCTGATCTAAATGTGCTTGATCTTGGGTTTTTCAATGCAATTCAATCATTACAACAAAGAGAGGTCCCAAAGACTCTAGATGATCTCATTGTAGCTGTGCAACAAGCTTATGATAGCTTCCCATCATACAAATCAAACAAAATCTTCCTATCACTACAAGCACGAATGATAGAAATTATGAAGCATAAAGGTACAAATAAGTTCAAAGACCCCCACTGTCAAAAAGACATGTTACAAAGGCAAGGTAGACTCCCGACTCAATTTAAGTGTGATCCATCAATAGTGCAAGAGGTGTTGGAGCATCTAGGAGAAGAATGATGCAATCATATGGGGATGTTAGATTTTTTTTTTAAAGCTGCAATGTTTTATTTTGTTCACTTATTTGGTGAAATTAGTGTGGAAATGAGAAGAAGTTGAGCATGGAAAATGTACTGATTTCCCTATGTAAATCTAAGTGTGATCCATCAATAGTGCAAGAGTAAGTTACTGTATTGTTTAATAACATCAGCAACAAGGAAAAATATATTGATTTCCTTAAGTTAACATAAAAGCTCACGTGAATATGAAATAAAAAACAGAGAAAGAATGCAGTCTGGAATTTTTATCATATTTTGATTGAAGTTGTCATATCCAAATGCAATAATTAGTAAACAAACTTGTATTATTTTAACATCGAAAGAGACAAAAAACCACATCCTTCTCCATGGCACAACTTACATTAATAAAAAGCATTAGGAAGGAAACATTTTAACAGTGCTCTTACATAACGCTCCCTCTCCTTCTCTTTGTCTTCATCATCTCCACCTTCATCATCAGGGAGTTTGTTAAGATCAAATCTATAACGGGCGTTTGTTTTCAAATGTGAGGTTCTTGATGACAGAACCTCCCCAGTTATCAGTGGTGAGTTAACCTCATCCTCTTCAGGTGGCTTGTTGAGGTCCAACGCAAAGCGCCGCTCTTTACGTTCAAGAGAATCCTCAACAATCAACTTGTACAAATCACTATCTTTATTTGTTTCATTTCCTATTTTCACTTTTTGTTCATGGCATGAGTGAGCATAGATAGTTGCAGTTGGAAGTGGCTCTTCAAATTCTACTGAATCCTCCACAACCAAGTTACTATATTTTTCACTTTCATTTGAGGAGTTATTTTCGTTGTTCATGAGAAGCTATAGATGAATCATGAAAAGATGAATGTAACATGAAAAGATAAGATGGCCAGGACGTAGAAAATAAAGAATAAGGGAGAAGATGAGAGATAAGAGTGGTTGGAATTGACGGGACTCGTCAGTAGTAATTGGTATGGGGAAAAGAAAAACTAGTCACATGGGGGAGAGTGAGAGCATAAAATAGTAATGAGTAGTTTTAATTTAAGAGGGGTAATTTGGTACATCTATGTGAAAATTACATCATGTGACTTATAACGCACATCTTCACGCCATCACTCGTCTCTCTCTCTTCGTTTCTCTCTCTTGCTCTCTCTTTCCACCATATATATTCCTATCACTGGACTTATCAGAGTCCGTCAGCATAGGAATAGTAAGTTTTTCGGCCAACTAAACACATTTTTGGAATCACGTAAGTCTCATCTACATTCCTATGTCTTTAGTTTTTTGTTTTGCTATACTTGAAAAATTAGGCTTTGTCTAAATTGGTATTTCTGGGAGTCCTAAGCTTAATAAATTGAAGCTTGGACCTTGATTATAAGTTCCTTTTAATATATTTTTCATTATTGGAGGTTTTTCTAATTATTGAGAATTTTTGGATTGGTAGATATTTTAGAAATTGGAGCTTTTGATGATCTGAGGTGCTAATCATCAAATTGATTATTTTTAGATGTTTATTAAGGTCATATGAGGAGATTTAATTGATTGGTTTGACTAGAATTTGGACCCAACAAAATATTGGTGGATTAAAGTTTTGGATAAGTGGGATATTGTGTAGGTAATTGTGTAATTATGAATTTAAGGGGATAGTTTATGCCCAACAAAAATATTAATTAGGTTAATTAAATTAGATTTGGTGTAGGCCTTGATTTGGAAAAGGGAATATTTTTAGGCTTGAATTTGACTTTGTTGAGCTATTAAGGTTTTGAAAATAAATTGTGGATTAAGGAATGAATTTTTGAGGTTAAGAAATAATTGGAGGATGTTTAGAAAATTTCATTTAGGCTTGAATTTTATAAATTGGTATTGGTGATGAATTATGGGGATTATTGGATGTTAAGGTTTAAAATAAATGGATATTGGAAAGATTAATATTCAGGCTGGGATATATATACAAGTGGATTAGAGATGAATTTTGGGGATAAGGAGGGAGAATAAATGTTGAGTAGAAATTAAATTAACTGAGGGCATGGAAAGGGTAATTAGTAATTTAAATCCTATGTATGAATTTGTTTTAGTAGGCGATTAATTATAATATTCCATGTAGTGTTTGAGCTGTCTTGAGTCTGTACGGGGGAGCTGCACTATTGTGAGATTGGTGCCAGCTATCAGGTAACCGCTTTCTGCTTGTTTATGTGTGTGTGTAGTGTTAGTAAGTAATTTGAAATATTATTATTTGACAATTATGATGTTATATGGATATGAGATTTTGAATCACAATTGAGATATGATTATCAATTGATGATTGATGAGATATGGAAATGAGATCTTGAAATATTAATATTTTTCATAATATAATGTCCTGTGGAATATTATTTTGAAATGGCATAAATTTGTGATTTGAAATATTTGGAACTGAAATATATATGATTTTGGAAACTATTTAATATATGTATATTATGAAAATACTGGAAGGCCTGGTGCCTGATTGTGGTGTTGCATATCTATGTGTTGTATGTGAGAAATTATTTGGGTATGTGACACCGGTGAATTGGAAATTGTGCCATCACGTGATGAGGTACCCTGTTGCGCCACAGGGACTAATTGATATATTATGAGAAATAAAGGAGAGAAAGACGAAAGAGGGGATATCGCCCCTCACGGATTTAGAAAGGACTGGGATCCTTCTAATCTGTGGTACTATTCAGGGAGGGTAGAAAGTCTCTCGTGAATTGTACCGTGGTGATCAGGGGCGGGTGGAAGGTCCCGACTGGTCCCACATGTTTTCCCAACATTTCTAGTAAGATTTGTTTGGGTTATCTGTAATTATCAATGATATATATACTTTTCTTGAGGATGAATTGTGATGGGTTATTCCACAATTATAAACGATGAAAAGAGATTTTGGGAATAATACGTGCATTATATGTGAATACCTGAGCATGCTTCTGAATTGATATATATGTATGTATTCCACTGGACACCTTGCTAGCACACACCACACGTAGATGAGTAGTCAGTGATTGCGTTTTGGGGCTACCCCCCGTTGATCTCACTTTTGCAGGTCCTAGGAGTGAAGTAGGAGGTCAAGGGAAGGATCCAGGAACTTCTCACTGATATCGTGAGATATTCTGGACCAGAGGGACATGAGGTATTGCCACATTTAGGATCATACATTTGTGACGTTTCCGCATGAACTTGTTTTTGATTTTGGTATTTCCTGTATAATTCCTTTTATGAAATAATAATTTGGAATTCCTTTGATTTTTATAAATTTTGGGACCGGTCCAATTCCGACAAACTTTGATCATTTGGGATATTGATGAAATTCTTAAGTGTCGGATTCTATTGGATGTTATATTACTTTATTTTTGATTTAATATCCTAAAAAGGCATGAGTTAAGCTGATTAAGTGTACTTAAAAAGTGTATTTGGGAGTAAGTGTTACAAGGACCAATAGGACGTGTCCTGTGTGGCCCGAAGGACATGTCCTACCTGGTATTGGTCTCGGGTCACACAGGACCGGGCCGGATATCGGGCCAAAAAAGCTAGCCTAAACATTTTTAAGGCAGGACATAAGGCATATACCTGGCCCTGCTCTACTTGGTCTTTCTGCAGCCCTATTACTAACCATCTTGCCAAATCTATAATAACCAATTATGATAACCTTTGAATTCCAACTCTCCAATGGAACGAGAACGCTTAATAGAAGTTGAAAAAATATATGGATTTTGTAAATTCTTATTTATAACAAATAAGTTAGTACTCTCACTATTCTTATTATAAGGGCTCGGAATTTGAATTGCTTTGGTCATTTTAATACAAGCTCACTAAAAGTTATTAAGTATTTAATGTATTTTTACCCCTTATCAATCATATTATCTCTTTTGACCTTTTTCTTATACTACATTTTTCTGTCATACTTTATCTCATCATTACTCTCTCCCTCCCTCCCTCCCTCCCTCTCTCTCTTACTTACCCCCTTATTAATAAGGGCATGATGAAAAAAAATTATTACTTACACACTCATTACTTTTAATTAATTTTATCCGTTTCTCTTAAACTATGCAAAATAGTTTTTGAATTTTTTTATAATGAGGATACATGTTCCTTATTATAAATCTAACTAAAAAAAATTTTGTTCCTAAATATAAGTTTACTTAAAGGTTATTAATGATTGTTTTTAACTTAAACCTTATTTAATTCTCTTTGAGAAGAGAGAAAGAGGAGAGGGATGATAGAATAATTTATAAATGTAGAGCGAGAAAATTTTTGAATAAGGGCAATGTTAGAAAATTCTATCAATTTAAGATATATTTAATGACCAAAATAACAATCATTGATATGTGAAAATTAGTTAAAAAGGACCTATAAAATATGATATATTATTCATTCCAACTCCGAAAAACAAATAATCGACTAAGACTGACATTAAAGCTGATTCATATTTGATACGAATAGCAAGTATATAAAACTATCAAGCTCTCGAGTTGCGTGGCTCTTATGTACATTATTTTTCCCTTGAAAACCTACTATTATATAAGGAAAAATAAAAATGTTACATATATTTTTTTTTTGAATGGACTGTGTAATAACCAATGGAGTTAATTACTCCTTCACACTCATATATATAAGTTATGTTTTCTCTCAAAGAATTGACCCTATAGATAAGCAACATACAATCTGACATTAACATTATTTAAAAAACTGAACATACCTTTTTTTCACTGTTCCAGTTAATTACGTTTCTCTCATGTATCCTTTTCTCCTTATTCTATTTCACCGTTATCATCTTCAAAAATAAAATTCAATTTAAAAAATCCATATTTTTATACATTTATTGTTTTAAATTAATTTTAGTCAATGGTTTTTTTATTATTTATGAAAACATTGCTTTATAAAAACACGTGAGGGGTAAACTAGCCTTCGGAGTACAATGATAAATGTGCTGTGTGTTAGGCCGCAAGCGTGTCCGCTTCCGCTAGCCCAACTATAGATGGCTTTCAATGGTCAAGGTCATACTATAAACAATCAGTTGAGAAACGTAGCTTTATGATGGTGGAACTGTGGAAGATTAAAGCTTTTTTAAAATTTAAATATATTTTTTAAAGTAAATTGAACTTTAAACTACTGTCTCACTACTTATTAACTATTCATATTATCCTATTCATAGATTCACTCGCATGAGTCGTACAAGTAACATATATTTGTACCTTACTATCCTCTCGATTAATATGAAATTAGTCACAAACTCCGTGCACATTTATAAATTTATGAAAAAAAGCTAATAATAAATCAATAATAACAACAATAATAAGTGAAATGCGTGTTTTGCTGGGAAAAAAAGAGATGCGTGTTTTATTCTTTCAAAAATATAAAAACGTTTATTTTAAGCACCCAAAACAAGCACTGGGATGATCCTGTTCTGGCTGTTGCAGCTCAACCACCCTACTAGCTAGGATTGAGAGGAAATATACACGAAAATGAGAATAAATTAAAAGACACGGGAGAAAGAGACAATTAACTACCCCTCCTAGAAGGCTAGAACCACATTTAATGCCAGATTATGTAGAGGAAAAATAATTCACTATTCACCGTGAAAGAAAACAATAATTCAACGGGCTCACACCCCGCGACCCCGCGTTCATTCAGCCAAAAATAAAGGTGGTTTTGGGATGGGACAGTCCTGCCCCCGAAAACTTTTAAGACCGGATAAATTGGGATATGATAGAGTATATATTAAGGATTGGGTCGTCCCATCCCAAATATATCTGTGTGTCTATATATTTTTGTTTTCAAAATAGTATATGTGTCATATGTGAGCATATATGGCATTATCTTTTTTTAAAATAATATTACACTAAGTTCCAACCATATATTGATATCAAATTTCCTGTTCACTGTCATTATGCTCTACATATAGCACCTCACATTTGAAGACATATTTTTAATTTAAAGTTTATATATTAATATGAAAGTTTCTTTTAAACCCAATTTAGATGTGTTATCGTTATTTTTGAGCTTATTATTTTTATAAGATAGATTTTTGGGAGAAATATTGAGCCCATTTATTCGTTTGTTAAAAGCCCAAAAGGCCATCTTTTTTTTTATCAGCACCTATTTCCAATAAAAAAAACTTTTGGGATTTTCCCGTCCCGTCCCGTCATGATCGAGGACCGGGACAAGTTCTGGACGTGATGGGGCTGTCCCGTCCCCGACCTGTCCCCTTGAGCACCCCTAATGTGTTAGATATTTTATATAGATATTTATATATTATTTATTATATATATATATATATTATTTTATTGTTATATTAGGATATTCTGAAATTCATTATATCCTACATGGTTATTTTGAATATAGTGAATATCCTGATTATTAAAATATCTTCCTATGTGGCCCGCACTTAGATGCATTAGGTTTGCTTTAGGGAAATTATATGACCAAAATATTATTATTAGTTTTGATGGGAGATTAACAATTATAAGGTCACACTTTCAAACAGTGCATGCATGTTATATAAATTTAGAGACGCATCCATTCACGTATTTATTTAGAAAAAGAAGGTTCCCAGACTGGAGATGGTAGGCTATCATTGTGCTTATTTACTAGTCAAAAGATTCCTCTGTTAATTCTATTGTGGTTCAAGAGACTTCATGATTTATGGATTCTTTTTACAGATCAATTAGCATGGTGAAAGGTATTTATAAATCTTTTGCTGTTTACTCTGATATGGTTAGAAATTCTGTATGCATGTATCGTTTTAAGCATAGGATTTATCCAACACTATGTTCATTATCATCGAATATAGCATATTCTAAAAACAAAGAAGAAACTTTGGTAAAAAAGAAAGAAAGAGAAAGAAACAAAGTTTATACCACTTTGTTCCTAATTATAAGTCTAACTACCACAAATTTCTTGTTCCTAAATATAAGTCCAGTTTGTGATCAATTAATGCTACAGTGACTATTAGGGTATTGGAAATAAGAAAGATAAGAGAAAATGTTTATAATGCATAAATATTATTTTAATACATATTCTTAAATAAGGGTAAAGTTGAAAAAATATATTATATTTAATGTTATAACTTCCATTCCTTGGTATGTGAGAAGTAGTTAGGGTGGACTTATAATAAAATACAGAGTGGTACATGTTATTATAATAGACAATACTCCTGGGAGTACATATTATCGACGGTTGAGATGCAATAAATACACAATAACACTATTTTTTTATTATTATAATATATTATGATCATACATGTCAATTAGTTAATGTGAAACATACATTTTGTTGGCCAAAAAAAAAAAAACATACATTTTTTTTTGGCCAACGTACGTGAAACATACTCCTAAGTCCTAAGAGCACATATTATCCATTTTTTTTAATTACAGTACATATAATCCACTTTTTAATACAGTTTTAAGATATCATTAATACGATAGTTATATTTATTCACACTCATCTTATATGTAATTAACATTATTGTTACACGTCGACATCCTGTTTAGATAAATTAATTCAATCGTTTTCAGGTTGACGCTAACACAGCGCATTTGAAGTCACGATCTCTTTATTTATTTGTCTCTAATAACAACAAAGTGGAAATTAGTGTATTCTAAAGCTGAATATTGATATGATTGCAATCAGAAACGAAACAAAGGTGATATGATTTTATCCATTCATTATTACGACTTGATTATTGTTTCTTTTTGTCTTATACCTATCACCATTCTATATAAGTTAATTTAAGCTGACTCATCTTTGGTCGACCACCTAGAATTGTCATTTCACTTGCTTTCATTATCTGTGCATCTGGAGTGATCTATCCTACTTCCTACATTTGCCCACAGTATTCCGATGTATATTAGTCCATATTATCCGCGGCGCATATTTCTTGTTATATACACAATTAAATTTATAAAACATTTTTCATACATTAGGAATTGTTATAACTTGTTTCTACCCTAAATGATATCAATGCAACGTAGCCGCTTATTCAAGATTTTTTTTCACCCAAAACAGGAATAAAACTAAAGGAAATAATTAATTACCAAAAATAAAAAAATCATTTTATGAAATATGAATATTAGACCGGGAGTGAAAAAAAAAGAGTTTAATAAAGAAAAGACTTGAGTAGAGAGATTCATTTCTTTTCCTTTACATTACATACAAGAATGTTTTTCAAGTTATTAGCCCCAGCCCAACAGCTAGAAAAAAAATATATTTTTCATGCGTAACAGGCTAACATACATTTATAAAAAACCTAATTAAATCCTGCTGAAAAAATAAACTAATTAAATCCAAAGGCCAGTCCACAAATACCAATGATATAAATAATCTATAGTTTAGAAATAACTTTTTATTATATTTATTATTTTTTAAATTAATCTACGATACATAATTTATTGATAAGTATAATATAACGTATTTTAAATGAATAATTTATTTAGTTTCTTTAACTTTATCACATTGCTGGACAAATTTTATGTTAAAGATTGAGGCTAGCATTTATTAAAAAAAGGGAAATTCATTTAGATTATGCTTAAAATGAGGATGATACCCATCACGGTGTGATGATTTTTGGTTGGGCGATTGTTTTTGTGAGATGTTCATATCTTATGTGATATAATAATAAGTTTTCACATTGGAAAAAAGATAAATAAATACCCTCAAATTTACAAAATCCCATTAACAATTTCATGATAGGTTGTTGTGTTGTTAATACTTATCATGAAGTTGTTAATGAGATTTTATAAATTGAAGGGTTTTTATTTGTCTTTTTCCCTTTCACATTACAACTCATCATTCCTTTTTCTGGGGGTGGGAATTTATCAATTTAACATTCCTGAATATTTTTTTTAGGGGAAATGACAAAAAAATCTTTTTCAATTTATAAAATTTCAATAACAATTTCATGATATGTATTAACAACTTTATGATTTGTATTAATAACCATTAACATCTCAAAATTCCTTATTTAAGATTTTCCAAATTGAAAGGGATTTTTTTGTTATTTTCCCTTTTCTTCGTGTGTAAATACGTATTAAGAGTCATATTTAGACACTGGTCATTTATCATATACACATAAAAAGTATTGTACTCCCTCTGGTCCTTATTATAAGGCACCAACTACCAATTCTCACAAACCAAGGAATGGTAGTTGGGTCCTTAAATCTAGGCTTAATTGACCATGTTTTCCAACTTCACCCTTCATTAAATGATACAACTTAACATTTTAAACTATGAACATTCATTAATGACAAGGGTAAAGTAGGAAAAATGTAATTAATGTGGCGGTTGGTGCCTTATAATAAGGACCAAAAATTTTGTTAGTTGGTGCCTTATAATAAGGACCAGAGGGAGTAGTACTTAAATATAATTAACAATTACTCCTTCAGCAGCTAGTCAAACTGCACCAAAAAGAAGTTACAGTTACCGCAGTCCGCAGTGCCCTGTCTGTGATACGGACTTGACAAGTTTGACAGTTTTCATTTTCCTCTTTTCTTTTCTATTTTTTTGATTTTTTCAATTAATTAAACATCCTATCAATTTTATCATATACCTGCACTTCATATTATTGAGATAAAAAATTTAAAATTCAAGGTTTGAAAATGCATATATGGTGAATGGTACCCCCTTTCTTAAATATAAGACCTACTTAAGAAGGTAAATTTGATCTTAAATATAAGACTTATTTTTACTTTTTCTTAAATTATTCTTATTGATAGTTCTTATGAATAAATAAAAGAGAGAGTATGTGAATAAAGTTAGATGATTATAGTGTTTTGATAACATCATATGATTTTAATTAAGTTAACCAACATCCTTAATATAATCAAATTAGGTAAATATATTTTATATTTATAACTGGAGAAAGTAAACACCGTTTATCGTTCCACCATGTTAAGTTTTCAAGTTGAAAATGAGAGAAACATAAGATATTTGGGTGTCGAATAAAAAAAATTTCACTATGCTTGTTTGGGGATACAAATCATACAATAACAGGACCACTGTTGTATTGGAGTCTTTAAGGGAAGCCAAAAGATTCCACCAAGTTACAATAGGACCACATTCAAGATTTTTCAGTCCTAATAAGATTAGTAAAATTATTAATTTCCCAAGTTAAAATCCATTTTTGAATTATCTAATCG
Organism: Mimosa bimucronata; assembly: GCA_037074515.1. NCBI lineage: Eukaryota > Viridiplantae > Streptophyta > Magnoliopsida > Fabales > Fabaceae > Mimosa > Mimosa bimucronata. Next base: position 6,219,783 of record CM073437.1, read on the forward strand.
AGGATACTTCAGTCATCACAAACCAACGTTTTAAAAGAGCAACTCCCTATGACCATAGAGGCATAGAGCATAATTAAAATCAATTACTAACTTCGAGGTTAGCGCACTCAATCGGGAATAAACGATCTCATTAGTATATTATTCCCAAGTTTTGATCTTTGTTACTGGCCCAAAAAGAAAAGATCTTTCATCTTTGATTATTAGTAGTAGGAACGACTCTGAAATCCTTGCAGAAACTGCTCACATTCTCGAGGGGTGGGGCCCATCCCTGTGAAACGCCATACTATACATTTATACAGCACCTGTCTTTGGCACACACATTGCGACATAACCTCCCTTTCAAGCCCAATCTTCGTTTTCTTTCACTCATTCTTTCTCTCTTTCTTCTCTCTCAGTGGGCGATTTTTCTTCCAAAGGGATTTTCCCCCGCGCCTTTGTTATAACGCGCCATAAATAACATCTTCCTTCTTCTTCCCACACGTTACTTTACCCCTTTCTCTCTATCTCTCTGAATCACTCTTATCTGCAGGGTCCTTGATGATCAGAAAGTAATCGTCTTTTCTGTTGTGTGATGGGTTCTTGTGCTTCAGTTTCAGTCCATGGAAATTCGGAGGCGCAAATGAAACTTGGATTGTCCTTTGGGTCAAAGACTGAGAATCTGATGATTCCACCATCGCCTGTTAAGGAAAAGCCCAACAATGACAGCTTTCGAATCGACGATATCAAGTCTCAGCCATCGCCGACTCGGTCAACCTCTGCTTTCGGAGACTACGGTATGGTCCTTGTGGGTTTTTTTAACTCTAAAAGCTGTTTGTCTTATAAAAGGTTATTGGGTTGTTTTCAACTTTTGCTTGGCTTTTTGAAAGACCCCAGCTCTATTTGATTACTAATCGTCTTCACTTTTCTCTTCCTGATACAAAGTTACTATTTTTATTAATATATTTCTTATCATTAGGAAAGCTTAGCAGTAACACTCTTGTGAATATTTCTGGGTTCTTTCTTCTTAACTTATGTTTTGAGTGGTGTGGGGTCTTCAAGGTTTTGTTTTTGTTATTTTTCGCGTTAGCGGAAATCCGAACCTTTTCATCCGATCGTTTATTGACAGTCTGTACGGTGTGAGGAAAGATGTTTTCTCAATCTGCTCCAAAATGGAAGAGAAAATATTCTGTTCGTATGGTCTGGCTTTTTCTGATATGGTGTACGTTTGTGGATTATATTGAATGAGCACCATAAAAGCGATAGTCCTAATTAATCTGCTTCATTGTGGACTAATTATGACAAATTTGATCTGGGTCGATTCGTTGTACTCTTCTTGGCTAAAACTAAGCACTTTAAGATACTGAGGATACTTCCTCCTTTCTTTTCTATGCGTTTCTGTAAACCTTATTCTGTCCTTATTTTGATTATGTGAGAAGCTCTGAATTATTGCTATGATGATCGCCGCCTACTGGAACTTCTATCCTTTATCTTTGTGGTGCTACTAATCTAGCGTATTCACAAGCTGCTGTCAGTGTCTCTATTGAATGGCAATTCCAAGTATTATGTCAAGTTTTGCTTTTGCTCTCTACGTGGATGAATGGACCACCATGAGATGAGGACGTGGTTTATTTGTTAGGGAAGAAAGCAAGGTCTTTCAGTTTCTGTAGGTTTGGTGGAAGATATTTATAGAATGTAGAAGCTTGCTCTGTATTGGCGCAGAGATGAGGATAAAACTGTGTTGGTGGTGTCCACTCAATTAATGCTTTTTTATAGGAAAATGTGAGATGGGAAATTAGTGGTGGATGTGTGGTGTGAGCCATGTGTACAATTTTCTGCATATTTTGTGATTGTTTCATCATAACTTGTTGGTTTGTGTAGGAACTGAAGTGACTACCAGTCAAGTCTTTGAAATAGAGATACAGTTTAGAAGAGAACTTGTCACTTTGATCGCATCAATTTTTGGTTTAAAATAAGAAGGGCGTTGATGAATCCTTTTTGTTTCTTCAAAGTTATTATATATGCTCAATTAATTGAACAAGTGTTTTGAATTATATGAATAAGATACGCTCTTGTGAGCATATTGTTATAACTTGGAGTTTTCCCCTGATACAGGTAGCAAAGAGGAAACATTTTTTGATTCCAAGCCCTGGTTAGATTCTGACTGCGAAGATGATTTCTACAGTGTCAATGGTGGTAAGAATTTAGTGCTTTTCCTTCTGATACTTCTCACTTCTCAGTCATGTTCTCAATTATAAAAGCAAACAAGATTTGGCTTAAAACTATAAAATTCACTATTCATAATCAGTTTCATTGTGATGAGACCCTTATTCACCCATATGTGCTTTGATTTCTTACTGTCTTCTTCTTCATCATCCAGAGTTTACCCCATCTCGTGGCAACACTCCTGTTCACTCCTTTGGGACCCCTAAAGTGATTAAATCCCCTTTTGAGAATAGAATTTCTGGTTCTACTACACCTGGACGACCTCCATCTCGAAAGAAAAAGAGCTTGTTGGAGCTTTTTCGAGACAGTATCAGAGATAACAATTATCCTGATGCAAACCTCTTCGCTAACCAGAACCAAAACATGGGTAATGGAAAGCAGGAAGCAAACTTGAGTGTAAATGACACCGTTTCAAAATCCTCGGGGACTCGCTCTATGAGTACCAGTGAAACAACCCCAAATGGGGAAGTTGTGACAATTAAAGAGAAACCAGAACCAGTGTCGATGCAGGGTTGCCTTCCAAGCTTGGTTTCATGCCGTAGCTTCAGGGAGAGGAAGCGAAGGATGAGTCCTGCAGTAGCAGCCAATGGAAAAGTTTGAACTAAGTTGGAATAATCTGATGAAAATAAGTGTCTTACTCATTGAATGTTAGACTCTTTGATATAGTATGTATATCTTGAGATATATAATTGTAAAGAGCCCAGAAGATGAGTTGACAGCTTGTATATCGTAAGAGGAAGAGATGCTATATGACAATATTGCGATGGGGTTTTGCTGTCGTCTTAATCAATCTCAGTAGCTATCTTTTATAATGGGATACTATGCTTTTTATAATGAAATCTATATGTTAGACAATCACCAATTAAGGGTTCTTGAGAGCATTAAAATGTTAAGTTCTGAATCATTTATGTTATTCCTGTTTAACACAAGAGCTTGGTGCTTCCAATCAATGATTTATAGCTACAAACGTTATTAGCTGTAGCTGTTGGAGGTTGAGGTCTTGTTAAAATTATTAATTATTAATGGCTCAACAACGAGAAGGTGGAAGAATTGTTTTGTAACTTCATTTGAACAAGTAACGATTTATATGGTTCTTTTAAGATTCATCATAGCCCCTCAAGTTCTAGGGGACCCATTTGATGGGTATGGTTTAGTCATAAATTTCCCAGCATTACTTTCTTTTCTCATTGGGCCAGATTGAGCCTTTTTGTCATTTTGATAAACGGCTCGAATTCATTGGGTCATAAAATCGCATCACACGTTTAGACTATCTAAGAATCAAATAGCCCAGAAAAATGTCTGAAAGAATCAAATGACCAAACCGAAAGGCTTATATAAAATAAATAAGGGATTTAGGAGACTATGCGATCCACTTCAAAGAACAAAGCCATGATTAAACGAGGTCATTCTTCAATAGATCGAGTTTCTCTCGGAAAATATTAATTGCGGCAGCTTTAACACAGTCTGAAACAATGAATGCAAAGTCATTTTACATGTATACGACCCAAGCTCGCGATGGGTGAAGCAAACTCATGCATCCATTGTTTGGTGAAAGAGAAAACTCCATTAATTAACTAGTCCTAACTAACTTTTCATCATGTAACATATCTTAATTTTCACAGTTGACCCAACTTTATTTTCACGCCTCAAGAACTATTTCTGTCATTCAAATGGAATGCACACTTGTTTTTGTACATGTCAACTAAAAACAAGACATAGCCTTAAAATCAATTTTCCTTACTTCGAACTTAAAGCGCACAGATTCTCAAGATGAAAAAGAATCAATCTCAGAACCAGCACAACAGGGATGCAAAGCGGAAGAAAACCCAACCCATGCCCCATACCGTGCCAGCACTAGCAGAGCTTCATTCTTTTCTCTGTCACGTCTCTGTTTATTCAAGTCCAAGTCCATGAGATCCCACTTTACTAATGGACTATAAAGAAGACCCTAAGTGGGGCCGGCACACAATGTGAACAAGTTTTCTACTTTTGGTAAATAAATATTTGTCAGTTGAAAAAGTAAAGAAAGACTTAGCTAAAGAAACCAAAGCAACCAACTCGGTTTCCCATCCTGTGCCTCTTTTCCTGCTTTATTTCATCTTTCTTCTCCTACATATAGAGCACCCTCAATCTCAGTTCTGCACCAAGTATGGCTCACCAGGGCTCTATGGATTTTCTTGCTGCTTTCTCTCTCTGTGTCCTCCTACTCATAGCTGGCGAGTCTCATGGAGCATTGGCTTCAAGGAGAGCTCTCTCTACTCCAACTGAGCCTCTAGCAGATGGCATATGTGCTTCTGTCACTGTGCATGGCTACAAATGCCATGAACTCAAAGTAAGCTCTCAGAATCATGAAAGTTCAAACCTTGATTAACAATTTTTTTTAAAGTAATTAATCACGTTTGTGTTGCAGGTTAAAACCGAGGATGGGTACATTCTTAGTTTACAGAGGATCCCAGAAGGCAGAGCAGAGGCAAGTGATCACAATGCGACGACTAAGAAGCAGCCTGTGATTATACAACATGGGGTACTTGTGGTAAGTGTCTGAATGGCCCATCTTACAGCATCATAGGAGAGGGACTGGAAATCAAGCCAGACATATATCATATGTATCTGCGTGAAGTTGACGCTTTGCTTTGTGAAAGTGACAAAAAGGGTCCACTTCCGCGTTCGTTTCACTATGTCTCTAAAGTTGCTTTCTAGTTTCTAGGTCCTCCTTTTTCCCTCGTTCCCCATAAATAATAGCGCGAGTGACGCTCATCATGGGTCGGGGTCGGGTCGGGTCAGGTCTACTTCAACGTCACAATTGATGAGTAAGCTACCTAATGATGCTTGACCAATGGGGTGTGTTCCGGGATTTTCGGACATTGATCTCGTCATTCTCTATGAACACCCTGTCTCAAAAATGCCTTTTTTCTCCGCCTGTAGAAGAAATTCCAAGCAAACGCATAAAATTCGAGGATAACACTTTATTTATTTGACTCTTTTCAGATAAATCAGAACATCCGCATATGGCACCCATAAGCTGACTATTGACTGTCTGCAGCGAAACAGGGCAAATGGCTATTATGAGTGAGCATGGAGCTATCTCCTTTGGGCCGTGCAGAATAATGAAAAGTGGAATCTTATAGTAGTAATCTACAATAAATGCCATACATAAGTTATCACTTATAATAATTAAAGCACCACACTTTCAAATGTGCCCTTGGCGTGACTGGCTTGTTGGTGCGACGAGCATAATAATTATGTTGCAAGGACTTATGATTATGGCTCTAATGGTGAACATATTAATAATAACGCGTGCTTGGCTTGATGAACACTAAACGACGACGTTGGTTCCCTTGCAGGATGGAATGACATGGCTTCTGAATCCGCCGGAGCAAAGCTTGCCCTTTATTCTAGCTGATAATGGCTACGATGTATGGATTGCTAACAGCAGAGGAACCAGATATAGCCGCCAACATATATCTCTGGACCCTTCTAGCCCGGTTTGTTTCTCTCTTTCTTTAAGAGGAAAAGTTTTGTTTTCATTTTTATTGAGTGGACATAGTGAAAATGACAGGATTTCTGGAATTGGTCTTGGGATGAGCTGGTCAGCTACGATCTACCAGCTGTTTTTGATCACGTGTTCAACCAAACAGGGCAGAAGATCAATTACGTCGGGCATTCTCAGGTAAAGCATCAGAAACTCAAGCCCTTTAATTTGTATGAAGTATGAATATTGACCGAGTCACTTTCCATGCTGAAAAACCACTAACGGGCGCTCCTCTACTTTGAATTACAAGGCTATAATCTGAACGGTTCAAATGTAATATTTTTTATTTTTGCATTTTTTTAAAAAAAATTATTTTACTAGTACAGAATATAAAAGAAATGCCAACTCTTAACTATCATTTTCTCAAAAGTATAATGTTCACTCAAAAATCACCAATTTAAAAATTTTAAATATAGACTGTTCATAGATATGGATGATTTAGGGTGAAGGAGGACCCCTTACCCCGTCTATCTGCTTGAGCAATGTCACGATTAGGCGTGTAAGAGAGAGATCTTAGTTTACTATTCCGTGTTTGGCAGGGAACATTGATAGCTTTGGCATCCTTCACAGAGGGGAAGTTGGTGAACCAGCTGAGGTCAGCAGCCTTATTGAGCCCCATTGCTTATCTGAGCCACATGAGCACCGCACTTGGAGTTGTGGCTGCCAAATCTTTTGTTGGTGAGGTAAACACCCAAAAAAAAAAAAAAATCTTATGCACAAAGACAAAGTAGTGAGATTTTCCGATTCATGGAATTCTTCCTTGTATTTTGCCAAACAGATCGATACCATGTTCGGCATTGCAGAGTTTAATCCCCGAGGGTAAGAAAATACTATTACTGTGTACAAAACAGAGGAATATAATCACCCTTGTTTACATATAATCACCATGATGTTTAGGTTACCAGTTGCTGCTCTAGTCAAATCTCTCTGCACTTACCCAGGAGTAGACTGCTACGACTTGTTAACTGCACTAACTGGTAAAAATTGCTGTCTCAACTCTTCCACGGTTGATCTGTTCTTGAAGAATGAACCCCAGCCCACATCAACAAAGAACATGGTCCATTTGGCTCAGAGTAAGATTAATATATCTATATATATAAATATGTGTATGTATTTAAGCAATGTTTCAGATGTGACTGATAAGGAGAAGCTTTTTTGTTATGTTGCAGCTGTAAGACGTGGGGTTCTGGCGAAATTCAACTATGATAGAGCAGACAATAATATAATGCATTATGGAGAAGCATCCCCTCCGATTTATAACCTTTCAAACATTCCAAATGACCTACCTCTGTTCATTAGCTATGGAGGAAGAGATGCTTTATCTGATGTAAGTGATGTTGACAACTTACTTGATGCTCTCAAGTTCCATGATGATGACAAGCTTAGTGTTCAGTTCATTAAGGACTATGCTCACGCCGACTACATCATGGCCATCAATGCCAGGGACTTGGTTTACCGTGAGGTCCTTGCATTCTTTAAGCGCCATTTTGATCCTTGATGCGGGAAAGTTACCAAGCTTAAAAAGTTAATATATGATAATACTAAAACTGCATCCTACCAAAATTCCATGTATTGGGTTACCTATCTCATCAAATCTAAGTTATCTTAATTTCTTTCTTCTTTTTTATTATTTTCACTTTTGCTGTCTCTGCTCCAACATATGATATAGCTTATACAAAAGCATTATCACAAAACTATGTCTAAATAGAAATTACCCCGTGCGTTTCACAGAAGCACGAAATAAAGCTAATAAAAAATTTTGATATGATGTAGCAAAAACAAAAAAAATTTGATATGATGAATTATGGTAACGCACAAAGAAAATGGTGAGACTGATACAAAACGTTCTATACGCACAAGGAAAATGAAAATTTTCATTCTTACTGATTACTGAAGTAGTTTCTGCATTCCATATGCACCTATACAACTACTTTCTATTTACATAATGAAACTAAACTCGCGGTCAGATAAAGTTAATCCTCTCACATGCTTTGAATATTCAATTTTTGGGTAATCAATTATATATGGTTGCAATGTCATTTAGCTTTATCAGCGTGTACAATAGAAATTTCCAGAAGAATAGATTATCAAAATAGAAAATTTGAGCTTCCAGACTAGCCATGCTTAAAGATAAGTATGATCCCTTTGTTTGTACGCTAAGCTTTGACAGTCTTTGGTATCTACCAAAATTTGCTTAGCGGGCAATCCACATACTGAAACAAGAGAGTAAGCCCACAAAAGAAGTTTGCCCTGGAATTAAAGAAATGGCCAAGTGATGTTGATCTAACTACGCTGAAACTTTCTTCATATTAAATATATCGACAATTCAGCACGTTACTCTATAACGACCCCCAATTCAAATTTGTTTTCAGCTCATAATATGGAAAGACAAACTGTTTTATGTTGACGGCGGGGCTTCATTTGCTTACCGCTAGCCTTTATAAATAGTTGTAGATTATTAACCCTCAAACGCAACCCAGCGAGGTCATAAGTTATCAGAGGAAGAGAGCGACACAGAAGAGAAAAAAACATGGGGCTGAAGAACACAATCCTCTTGGCATTGATTGCTGCTTTATTAGCAAAGGAAGCCTTAGCAGCTCAATATGATGTTGGTGGAAGTCAAGGTTGGGATGAATCCACAGATTTCAACACATGGTCTTCAGGACAAACATTCAAAGTGGGCGATCAACTTGGTATGTTCCTTTTTTCTCGTTAAATCCTCTTCATTTACTCCATTGTATTGCAATTAATTAAAAAATGAAGTATTGGGGATTTTGCAGTTTTCAAGTACAGTTCAGGGTTGCATAGTGTTGTTGAATTGGGCAGTGAGAGTGACTTCAAGAGCTGTGATATTAGCAATCCAGTGAATTCCATGAGCACCGGGAACGATGTGGTAAAATTGAACAAGGCAGGTACGAGATACTTCGCTTGTGGTACGGCAGGTCATTGTGCACAAGGCATGAAGGTTAAGATTACCACAGTTTCTGGGAATGCACCTTCTACGCCTTCTTCATCTTCCCCTGCTTCTTCTACTTCTGCTGCTTCAGCTTCACGAGGGCTTACTGTTTCCGTCATGCTCATTTTTGCATTGTTATTTGTGTTGACAATCTGAGGGATGGGTTGAATTGGGAGCATATGATGAAGAGTGGAACTCTATTTGATTAGAGAAATTTGAGTTTATTTTAGAATCTGGAATGTTTTGTTGAGAATTGAGAGAAGGGCAGATATATGTTTCCTTTTATTGTACGTATCATGCATGCCCTAGTTGAATAAAAAATTGTTGTGACTTGTGAGATTACTTTGGATCTGTACTGGTTTTTTTGGGTCCTTTTTTGTTTTGGGGCTACGGTTTTCTATATCTTACATACTTTATGTATTACGGTCCAGATTTAATGAGGGCGCTATGCCTTATGGTAGTTAACTTAAAGCTTGGGGTTGAGGGTTGATTTTGCCACGAAAATTTTAGTTTAGATCAATTTTTGGTTTGAAAGTATTTTTTAGTCCAATTTTATCTTAAAAACATTAAGATGAAGCAATTTTGTCATTTACAGTTAAAATATTTACTGTTAATATTAACTTTTTAATAGTTAACGTGAGTTTTTTAAAGAAATATGATAATATTACTACGTTTTAAAACTTACAAGGTAATTTTGAAAAGAAAAAAAAACTTCCGAGGCAGAATCGACCATGAGCTAAAACTTACTGTGTAAAATTCACCATTAACCTTAACTTCAACACAAGGACCAAAAATACATCTCACATGTTAGTTGTAAATTGTAACTTGTCAGTTATCACAAATGTCATCCGTTCGCAATGTAGTTTCCATGCTCAGCGCTGGATAGGCAGGGAGGAGCTCGTAGCGTTTCACCGCGTTTCAATAAACCAGAAACCATCTCAGCCATCAGTGTCAAGTTAATCTCAGCCATTAATTTCTCATTCAATTTCAACCCACCCTTCCTCGTGACTCCCAAAACCTTAGATTCCCAAACCTTCCTCAGTCACCGAATTCCCAAAGCAAGTTCTTGGAGATAATTCTTGGAGATAATGTTGAACCATTCCTCAGAAATAATCTATTGCCTTTTTCTCATTTACTGAATCTCAAATCGATACCTGTTTGGTTTTTAGAAAGAGTGGAAAAATAATTAAAAGCTAGCGAAATTGAACTGTGTAATTCTTTAATCTAGGCAACGACATGTGTAAATCTTTCAAAGACTAGGACCGAACCGATTTTGGCATGTAGTGTAAAATGGATTTGGATTGAACATGCTTCGAATTTCTTTGCTGTGTTTCTGAGGAATGGTTCAACATTATCTCCAAGAACTTGCTTTGGGAATTTTTTTTTTGAAAATGAGTCGGTGACTGAGGAGTGAGGAAGGTTTGGGAATCTAAGGTTTTGGGAGGGATAAGGTCGCCACTGATGAGGAAGCGTGGGCTGAAACTGAATGAGAAATTAAAGGCTGAGATTAACTAGAAATTGATGGCTGACATGATTTCTGGCTTAATGAAACGGTGCGCAGCCAGACGTATCCAACGCTGAGCATGGAAACTGGATCCCGTTCGCAATGCTACACCTTTTTTTTTTGTTGCATATTGCAGGCATTGGTTGAAAAACTTCTCTAACAAAATTTACATACTCCCTTCGGTACTAATAAGAAGAGTCGGTTGACTTTTTTTGAGGAGATTAAAGAAGCAAATTAGACCCCTAAATTTTAATATATGTGACATGTAATTAGAGATTATATGATAATTTATAAGTAAAATAACTTAATTTTAAGGAAAAAAGACAAATATAAACAATTTAAAATGGTGTATTTTGCATCCTTAATTTTTTCTAAAAAAACTAACTGGCTCTTATAATTAGGACTGAAGGGAGTACTTCTTAGGTGAATTTGCCTGTTACTACTATAAAACAGTACAAGGAGGTTGCAACTCATAGTTATACGTGGTTTTTGAGGTAACCAACTTTAACTGAACTGAACAGAAGGAGCTAAGTACTCCATAAGGTGATAGACTACTATTCAAATTATTGTTAAGAGAAGTATTCATGTGCAATTCATAAAGGGATGCATTATCAGCCACCTGATATTACTTAACGGATCAAACCAACAACCTCTCGCTTAAAAGAAGCCTCTCATTCCATCAAGTTTCATGACACAATTAACTCATCAATTGAGATTATTAAGATCAATAAAAAATATAATCATGGTAAACTCTAAAAAATAGGGGAAATTTTCTTATTAAGCATTCTATCCATGAAGATGACCTAATAAATTTATATATATTGCCAAAATGATTTTTTATATATTGAAATATGATTTCTATGTAAAATTTGTAATATTCTTACCTAGGAGAGCATAAATTCAAATAGTCCACTAAATACATGATTTATTTACCTAATTTAATTAAATTAATAATGATATTTAAGTTAATTAATATGATAGTATGCTTTTTTTAAAACACAATCACTATTTTCCTTTAATTCTTACCCCTTTCTTGCATGATCATTGTTGAGTTATATATTACATATTGAGATAATTTGGAGAGAATTGAAAAAAAAAAATTAAAAACATGTCTTATGACAGAGAGCAACTCTTCAAATAGGTTATACTCCGTCCATTCCTAAATATAGGACATAAATTTTAAAAAATTTAAATAAGTTATTTATAAATTGATTTGCCTAATTTTTTTTCTAAACTAGTTTATTTGATTTATAAGCTAACATACAATCTATCTAATAATACACAAAATACATTCTCATTTAATTTGCTTAATCTCTATAAAAAAAACATGAATTAAATCTTATATTTGGGAAAGAAAAGAATGAAGTACTCCCTCCGTCCCTATATATAAGAGCCAAAAATTTGAATGACTTTGTCCCTTTTTATAAGAGTCTATCCAAATTTGTCAAAGCATTTAATGAGTGTTTTCCCACTTTACCCATCATTATTCTCTCTATTTACATTCTCTTTCATACTCATTTATTACACTATTATCACATTTCTCTTTCTTATATACCCGATCATATACTCTTATAATAAGTGACGGACCGAGTATAAATCAAGAAGGAATTGGTGGGAGAAAAAGTACGAGGGCGCGAGAAGGGTGATCAAATGCAGAGTGTGATGCTCCTATACACCCTCAGTTTTTTCTGAGAACGCCGAAAAGGTGTGAGATATCAAGGAGAAGGAGGCGATGGACGATTACGTCATGGAGGCTTCCTCTGGGCCCCATTTCTCCGGCCTCCGCCTTGACAGTCGCAATTCCTCCCTCTCTTCTCCTTATTCCTCTCCTTCTTCTCCTCTTGATCATTCTCCTCATAATCATAAACAGCCTTTCGTTATTGGTACCTTTCTTACTTCTCCCTACATTCTCAATTAACATGTTCTTTTTGACCCATTTCCTGCCACGTTCATTTCAATTCTTTGGTGGATTTCATGTGCAGGAGTTTCCGGAGGTACTGCTTCCGGTAAGACCACTGTATGTAACATGATTATCCAGCAGCTTCACGATCATCGAGTCGTCCTTGTCAATCAGGTTTTTCTCTGCCTTCCCTTTCTTTTTCTGGCTACTTTTCGGTGTAATCAGTTCAATGTTTATTGTATGTATGTGTGAGATTTTATATTCTTACGCGTTTACTTTTTTTTCTGATCTAGTATTTCATTTGCGTGGTTTTTTAGGATTCGTTTTATCGTGGTTTGACGCCTTCAGAAATGGAACGTGTGCATGATTACAATTTTGATCATCCCGGTAATCTATCTCTACGTATGCAAATTTGGATTATTAGCATTGATCGTGTTTAGTTCGTATGAATTTATTCAACGTAACCACTCGGCTACTGTTCTGTTACTCTGCTAGTTTATATGCTCACTGAGATATATATATAGGAGCTAGGTTTCCTTGATTCCATTCCTTTCTTTCTAATTTGTTACTACTCGTTGGCTTTCCTCTCAGACGCTTTTGCCACCGAGCAGATTTTAGATTGCATGCAAAAGCTCCTAGGTGGCCACGGCGTCCAAGTCCCAGTTTATGACTTTAAAAAGCACCAGCGCTCTACTGATAGTTTTCGGCAGGTATCAAGTTACATTCATGTTGAAAGACACGCATGCATTTGTTAGATAGGACAGCTAAAGTTTTAGGGCAGATAGATGTTTACTTTTTCTATTTAAATTAGTTGGTTTCACTCTTAAAAATCTTCCTCCACATGGAATACGCAACGTTAGTTTATTCATTCTAATTTGAATTACGTATAGTCTATAATTTTGTGTGAATTTTCGTTATGACCACTATACTGTAACATCCGTTTGTCAAATCACCAGGATGCCTTAACATATTTGACATATAATAATGCAGCAGGTAAAACATGTCACACCTGTTGATCTCTTGTCATATTTTATGGGCACCTGAGTATAGTAATGTATCATATTGTTTCATTTCACCTTTAGCTTTCGGGATATCTGTTTTGTTTTTATTTCTTTCCCTTTGCTAAATTATAGTTGACGTTATTTGATTAGGTCAATGCTTCTGATGTCATTATATTAGAGGGAATTCTTGTTTTCCATGACCAACGCGTCCGTGATCTGATGAACCTGAAAATTTTTGTTGATTCAGGTTTGATCCATTTCTATTTTCCATGCATCATACTTTCTAACAATGGCCCATGCGAGAGAAAAATTGTGTCTATCTTCAACATTTCTTCATACTCTACTTTATTACTCCCTCCTGTCCTAATTATAAGATCATGTTGACATTTTGTTTAGATTAAGGAAGCGAAATAGACCATGAAATGTTAACTTGTACTATATGTAATTAGATTATAAGATAGTTTATGAGTAAAATAAACTAGTTTTGAGGAAAAAAGATAAATATAAACAATTTAAAGTGATTCATGTTGTATCCTTGATTTTTAAAAAATGTCAACTTGATCTTATAATTAGGAACAGATGGAGCAATAAATCGCATGATGCATTTATGGGTTTATAAAGGTTTAAGTTTTCCACCAATTTCATTTTGTATTCCAATTGGCTAAGATCCATTGTCCTTGTCTCATGAAGAGTCTTTGTAATCACATATGCATTCAAAGAAAATTTTATAGGTAATGATAACACTACTCATCCGTCTGACTCACCAGAATCGTACTTGTTCATTAATTTCTTCTAGATGCGGATGTAAGACTTGCTCGTAGAATTAGACGTGATACATTGGAAAGAGGTAGGGATGTATGCTCTGTTCTTGAACAGGTAAGCCCAGTATTTGAATTAGTATTTTGTTTCAAATGCCATTGAGGGAACTTTTCCTTTTCTCATACAAATGTTTTGATCTTTGGTAAAATTCTATTCTTTCAATAGAACCATTATTTCATGGTCCTCATGTGGGGGAATTAGTAACCCAAATGGTGACTCATGATTGTCCTCTGCAGTATTCAAAGTTTGTCAAGCCTTCTTTTGATGATTTTATTCATCCATCAAAGAAGTATGCTGATGTGATCATTCCACGGGGAAGTGATAATCATGTTGCCATTGATCTGATTGTACAACATATCCAGACAAAACTTGGTCAGCATGACCTGTGCAAGATATACTCCAATGTGTATGTTATTCAGTCAACATTCCAGGTATTGATGTACTTCTTGGGTGAAACTTGAAAGCATCTCCTTTTTGACATATATAATTTTTATTCTTCATTTTCTGACATCCTTGCTACCCTCAGAAGCAGACTGTTAGGCCTCTTTTTATAGAATATATTATAGAATCATCACTAATCATATCCGTATTGTGTTTTTCTTCCTAATAGAAAAGGAGTATGTTCTGAAGCTTTACTTGTTTGCATTGTCAAATCTTTGATAAGGAACTGTAGTTTTTGGGGCGCAGAATTACTTGTTCTATGATAAACAATGAAAGAAATAATATTTTTCCAGACATGAGGAGATGATACTGGACGAAATTGGAGTTATATTTGTGCATAATTAGTTAAAGAGAATAGAAGTTTAGGATAATCAATTTCAGAAGCCATGTGATGTCGCCGGGAAATCTACAGTCACATCATATAGATACATAGATTAGGACTGAGTAAGTTGAAAATCCCTTCCTGGTTCAAAAAAAGAAAAGGAACACAGGTAACGGACGGTAGAGTTCGCAATTCTCTTTTCTGTTTACAAGCTGTAAGATGCTGCCATGAGTTCTTACATCTATATGTGATCATTCACCATTTATGCTGATACATTTCAGATTCGAGGAATGCATACATTGATTCGTGATCGAGACATATCAAAGCATGATTTTGCGTTTTACTCAGATAGACTTATACGGCTGGTACTCTATACTCATAGCTCTGCTCAACTATTATTCTTGATCAGTTGATTGGTTTTTGCTTCCTTATTACTCAGAAGTCAGAACACAGGACATGATTTTCGTTCTGCCTTCATTATCAGGTTGTTGAGCATGGCCTTGGACACTTGCCGTTCACTGAAAAGCAAGTGGTTACTCCAACAGGTTATTATGTGTCTTTGGCATCGCATGTGAAGTTTTGCCATCTTCATTTCCTTCTCTTGCTTTGGAATTGGAAATGATGCTTTGAACGCTGCAATATTTCTGGTCAATATGCAATGGAAGTCGATCTTTGTCTGGATATTTATCTTACAAGCACTGATCACATCCTGTAGTTATTTAGTTGAGCAATCATTATGGGCACCAAGTTGACATTAAATTTAAGCAGTTTTTTTTAGCAATCTTATTCTTAACCTTATGTATCACATAGAGGGTGCTTTCAATAATTCTTGTTTCCCTTATGATTATAATTTGAACTACTAATGACTGCCTTTATTTTATTTTTCCTTTCCCTCCTTTCTGGTCCTGTTTTCTATAGATCGTTTTGTCATAGAAAGTTTACTCGAATCTGATGCATGTCAACTTGAGCATGAGTGAAATGCAACACAGTAATTTTCTTCGATATTGATTTTTTGATTGTGCAGCTTAATAAATTTCTGTCGGCATTGGAGCATTCAGAGTTGTCTTTTCATATTGTATTTTGTGCTTATACATGTGTGCAAGCATCCTTATCTAAGCGGCTGGCATGTAGGCATTAATAGATTTTCAATCTTTCTATTGTTAATTTTCAGATGACAAGCAATCTGTGAACTTAGAATTCCACTTCATTTTGCAGGATCTATCTATACTGGAGTTGACTTCTGCAAGAAACTGTGTGGCGTTTCAATTGTTCGCAGGTGAGCTTTGAGCTGGGTACTAATTTTGGCAACTCCAATATCTAAATGATACAATGCTAATAGAAATATAACTAAGCAGGTAATATGATGTATTCATGTATTTAGTTAGATTATTGATCATGGGTTTTCCTTGATTTTGGGTTGACCGTTCAGTGAGCATTTTGAATCTTAATGCTAATTTAGAATCATCCACTATTGCACTCTGTTTAGGCAGTTCTTCTAGAGATGAATATTTCTCCTTGTTTTTGCATGATAGTGGAGAGAGCATGGAAAATGCACTACGTGCCTGTTGCAAAGGTATTAAAATTGGCAAAATTCTGATTCACCGAGATGGAGACTATGGAAAACAGGTTAACATTTTGTTTATATCAAATTGACCGACATAAAAAATGGTCTCTTCTGTTGGCTCTAAAATTGTACATGCGTGATTCATATTTAACTGTAAATATTTTCCTTCTCTGAGCAGCTAATATACGAGAAGCTCCCCAAGGACATTTCAGAACGTCATATTTTGCTTCTTGACCCTGTCCTTGCTACAGGTGCTCTAATACCATTCATAATTTGAAATGTTCTCCCTTTATTTATGTTCTCCTTTACTGTATCGTATCTGTATATACTTTCCCTATACTACACAATGATTTAATTTACATTTTTCACGATTGACTTTAGGTTTAGTGCTTAAATTATGGCCAGTACGTAGTTATGTTAAGGGAACTTGCATGAAATTATCGGTTCTGAATAGTTGATTTGTTGGACTCTTTCCTATCTAAATGTCTAATGGTTACTGAAAGTATTGCAGTTTACACTGTTCTGGCTATTTAAAACTGAAATTGATAGCCTGTATTGTATTGTAGGTAATTCAGCAAGCCAAGCAATTGAGTTACTTATTCAGAAAGGAGTTCCAGAATCCCACATAATATTCCTCAACCTCATCTCTGTGAGTTTTGATGCCCTTTTTTTCACAGATGCGATCATTGTTATTATTTTGTGTGTGTATGTGTTTTTCTTTTTTTCAAACTCTTAGATCTTAAGGGACTGTTGTTGAAATCAGGCACCTGAGGGTATCCGATGTGTGTGTAGAAGGTTTCCGTCCTTGAAAATTGTAACGTCAGAGATCGACATTGGCCTAAACGAAGAGTCCCGGGTAATCCCTGGAATGGGCGAGTTTGGTGATCGCTACTTTGGTACTGATGATTGATCCTGCACTCATATAACTAATGATCACCAGCCCTCATCTTTAATATAGAATATTAATAGCAGCTAGTGACATTTTTGGATGATTATGGCCATCCTCCGATTCTACATTTGTTGATGTTGAATCTTCAAGTATTGACGACGATCATAAAATATTTCGTAATAAATTCTACAATTTTTTCAGCTCTACCTATTCAACGTTGCTTTCTACTTCAAGTCAAAAAATGTTGCTTTCTACTAGCCCGGTAATGTGGATAATCCAACAATCATTGCTTCTATTGCCAACTAGACAATCGGATCAGTCACGGCTCATCATGTCCAAACTTCGTGCGGTATTGTTTATTTGATTATTTCTAAATTCTAACCTTTGAAGGTTTTCTTATGTGCATTGAAAATACACCAACTTACCTCGAGTATATTTTTCAGGCAGGAAAAGATAGAAACAAGGGCAAATTAATTGCGGTAGCATAAAAGAAATTTAATTAAGATGAGGTCCTACGAAATCCCCTAATTAAATTGAATTCTCTTAACTATATTAAATTTAAAACCAAACAATGGTCATCATTTGGCCAAAAGTTGTTAGTACGTGGAATGTAAACCGTTGTGAATAATGCTCATAATGTTTTTGATACAAAGGCTCAAAATATTGTCACTTTTTGACCAAAAGTTAGCTATAAAGAATTTATAACAGTTATGAATTATGTTCATAATGTTATTATAAATTTTTAAAAAATTGTCAATGCCTTACCATATGTTATTAGCAACAAGAAATATAAACAGTTGCAAGCAAATACTCCTCACCTCCCAGACATGGGATATAGTTAGGGGTGGTTCTAGATGTTCCATTATATATCTCATAGTTATCATTTTGAGCTATATAGCCGCATATACTATAATTAACAAATTTTTTAAGCTTTTCTTAAATGTAGTAAAAGTGAAAAATTAGGTCTTACATTTTTTTTTTCTTACATGAAAGAAAAGATAACAGGAGTGCCATTTATTTCTTAAAAAGAAAAGAAAAGATTGTTGAGGACAGGGTGACATGAATCCGTAAGCAGCCCAACTGTATAGTGATAGATGAGCCAAGCGAAGCCCAAACTGAAAACAATGCCATAATGTGCAGATATTTGCCGGTTTGTCTAATCAGTAAACAGTAATCAGCGTTATCCATTCCCGCCTTGCAGAGTTTTACAGGTGAAGCACAAGCAGGCACATCGGAGGAGGAGGCATGAACCTCTTCCTTCTCTCCACTCGCCCTTCCCTCCCTCTCCTCTCCTGCCACGCCACCTCTGTTTCCTCTCCTCCTCCTCCTCCTCCTCTAACCTTGCCGCTAACCCCTACTTCTTCCGTACAGCCTTCTCTATCTTGTGCTCTTCACTGCCCTCACTTCCAATCGTACGCTTCCCCCTCTCTTCCTCCTTTTTCTCTTTCTATTATTTCACTTATGCTTCGGATTCCCCCCCCCCCCTCCCTCCCTCACATTCGTGATTTTTCAGTTGTTCAGGCTGCACGCACGAGCTCAATCTCCACCATCCCATCATTGTCGACGAAGCCACCAATTTCTTCACCAAATATGGAGTCTCGGATTTCACTTTTGATAGTTGTAAACTGGTATTCCCTTTACTCTTCCCCTCCATTCATGTAATTCTCGCAATTTGTGTTTCCTCTTTCCTTTCTCACCTTTGTTATCGGTTTTTATGCTTCTACTAGTGGGGCTGGAGATGCCGTGCAAAACTGGCTGTGCGCGGTTCATCAGCAAACCCTCTTGTCGGACTCTATGAGGAGGGTACTCATAACGTAGTTGACATTCCCGATTGCAAAGGTCCGTCCGTGATTCTGATTTATTCCTTTTTCTTTGGCGTCACCTCTTCCTTGATTGACATTATTAACGTGTTTATTCTGGATGCCTTCCTTACGCAGCTCATCATCCCAATATTAATGCTGCTGTGGACCTGCTTAAACGAGGTTTTCCCTTGTCACAGTCGTTTGGATGTCTATTTAGTTGATGCTCAAGTTGTTTATGTCTGCCCTCGATGACTTTTAGGTATTGCTGAGGTGGAAGTCCAGCCATATGATGAAGATGAGGGTACTGGTGATCTACGATACGTTCAGGTGAACTATTAGTAAATTGAAGTCGGTAGATGCTGAATTGACGTAATAATTTAAGCTCTCAGTTCTTTGAATGTTAATCGTTGGCGGGCGTGTGCAGATGGCCGTTACAACTTACAACACATCTCTTCCTGCCGCAGAAAGATACAAGAACGGTGACCTTATTCAAAATAATGCAAATATTTGGCGTTTCCTTTTCGAGTTGTTAACCATTCTTTAATCTATAGAGTTAAACTCTTTCAGGGAAGGTACAGGTCACTTTAGTTTGGAATTCAAGAAACGAAAATTCATCCAGCTCGGACAAGCTGAATGCATTGGCAAATGTAAGCTAGTTGCTGTTTCTCTCTCTCTCTCTTCCTCTATTAGTTTCTCTTACCAAAATAGTTTCTTCTCCACTCCGCTGCGCCTCCCCCCCCCCCCCCCTCTCTCACACGCACGCACTCATACACACGCAAATTGATTATTTGATGTGATTGATTGTAGTTCCTATGGAGAAATGGTGGGCCAAGGAGCAATTTCCATTTAATTCACTCTGTGTGGGCCAATTTCCAGACTTCGACGAACAACGTGAGCTTAAACTGTTTATCACCTGGTATTGATGTAATCGGAAGATATCTGCTGAAGTTGGGACTAGGGCTATTTCTTGTTGAACTTCTTTTGGCCAAATATAATTAATTCCTGTAAAACATTGAATAACTTTAGAGAGTTTTCCTTTTTGCATATACTACTATGGGTTTGGATGCCATTTCATATCTTTACAATACTTTGAATGAAAAATCATATTGTTCCATTATGGCCAAATCTTCAACTTGTTTCTTGCCGGAACATAGTGTTGTTGTCCTAGTTTGATCCAGTAAAATAGGAAGAAGATAGATCTCATTATCAGATTATGTTTCATTGTTGACTAAATGATGCTGGACTTGGAATTTAGCATTTCTTTGAAAATGGTATCATGTAAACTTGAAGCATATGAGAATGGTGTCAATATATACTTGTTTAAGGCGCAATTGTAATTTGTAGCATATGCATGCGATGTTTGCTTGGAATTTCTGAAAGTATAGACCCTTAAATTTTCCTAGACAGTATTTGGTCTAGTTTCACACACGAATAGTAGTCATTTTCAAGGGATTCATGTCTTTTAACAGTTACTTGATAGTGCAGATCATTTTTGGGAATAGATGGAGACATTTTCTTGGAGAAAGAGATTTTTGGGAACATGTTGGTGGCATTGATGTGTCCTTGGCTCCGTCCAGTTTTGGCCAGGCGAACACACGGGTGAAGATCCTGATTCAATGACTTCTAGTAATTTATGTTGTAATCAGCGAGTGCATGTAATTAATATTTTGATTTAGTAACTATTGCTCTAAAAGGAAATCCCTCTGACGGGGAAGAGAAATAAGGTCTGTGAAAACAAACGTTCTATGTTTGCACCTCCGTGTCTAGTATACTTTTCTGCACCTAGAGTCATCATGTACCTGTTCATGAAAGAAATAATTTTTTCATGCCTTGCTCTTCTAAATTACTGACTTTTGGGTTGTTGTGTTGCTTGCATTTGAGCTGTGGCTCATCCTTATAAGTAATCGGCTAAATAAATTGGCATAACTATTTAAGGTAGCTTGAGGCCTAAGAGAACTCTAATCACTTCAGTCTGATTTTCTTCCTACCAGGCTTTCAATGTCTTGCTTAAGAAGTTACAGAAGTATGTTCCATATGGAGCATCTGTCGCAGATTTGTATGCTGGGGCAGGGGTCATTGGTTTGTCGTTAGCAGCTACAAGAAAGTGCAGGCAAGAAATGGACGGTTTTGAACTTTTAAAATGCATCTTAGATTATTGCTTTGAGTTATGAGTTAGATTATGATAATATATATATTTCTGGTTGTTGTCTTACAGATCTGTAAAATGCATTGAGATCAACAAAGAGTTGAAACTGTCTTTTGAGAAGACGGTTGATCGCTTACCTGCAACTGTTGAGAGTAGCATTACTTGGCATCACGCTGATGCTTCAAAAGTCTGTACTGGATATCTGCAACCTTGTCATATATTTCATTTATCAACTCCAGAAATTTAAGTATTCTAATTTATATGAAAAGGGTGATTAAAACAGATTATGGTTTGCATTTTCCTTGCATCAATCTGAGTAAACATTTTCACGAGTTGTTATTATTTCCAAGGATAAGATGGAGAGCTTCAAGTTGTGTAGCTTCTATATATCTGGGTCATGTGTTGTTCAAAACTGATTTCATGAATCATTTACAAATTGTACAGGAACCTCTTTCTTGGCTTGTGGGCTCAGATGTTGTGGTCATTGATCCTCCTAGAAAAGGACTAGACGCATCTCTTGTTGATACATTGCAAAATATAGCATCAATAGAGCGTAGAGTGTTGTCATCATCCGAAAGGTTTGTCCTTCAATAGACTTATGAAGCTTGTTCATGTTGATGGTATTGCTGTATACCAGTTACTGACTCAATAAAGTGCAGTTCGAGCTCAAGAGTCAAAGAAGAGAAAAGACCTTGGGTTTTACGTGCTAAGGAAAATTCGGTCCAAGTTGGAAGCAAAACACCTCAGGATGACAGCACACGGTCACTGCCTCAAACCCTAATATATATAAGTTGTGGATGGGAAAGCTTCAAAGAGGTACTTACATTGATTTATTTTTATGGATGAGCTTGCTTGACCTCAGGGATGACAGCACACAGTCACTGCCACACCCTAATATACATTGATTCATGGAAAGCATACTTATTAAGTTGAATTATCTAATGTTAATGCAAGAAACTGTCAACAGGACTGCAAGGCGTTGTTGTCTAGTAAGGCGTGGCATTTGGAGAAAGCCCATGGTTTTAATTTTTTTCCTGGCACCCAAAGGTACTTATTGTAAACCTTCTTTGTAGGACTCCTCGGTTTCCTTTATTTACTTGAACAATTTGGATGCAATTCCACCGAAAGTTTCCTTGTCCATACCCAAGAAAAAGGAACTCTTATAGCTGAAGGTATAAATAAAGTTGTCAGCGTTGTAATATCTTATCATTAGCCCTTAAGTAGAGTGTTTCCAGATATGCAGCTATGGAACATGAGTGCAAATGAAAATGTACATAATAGGAAAATTACCGAGCAATGAGGAAATTTTGAATTTGAGTAATTATTGAGGTAGACGAATATTTACTACTCCCTTTGGTCTTTATTATAAAGCACCAACTAATCAAATTTTTTGGTCCCAAATATAAGGCACCAACCGCCGCATGAATTGCTTTTTTCTCACTTTACCCTTGTCATTAATAGAGATTTAAATTTGAAAATGTGAAGTCACATCATTTAATGAAGGGTAAAGTTGGAAAAAGTTGCAAATTTAGCATAAATTTAATGACCCAACTACCATTTTTTAGTTTGTGAGGAATGGTAATTGGTGCCTTATAATAAGGACCAGAGGAAGTATATCAAAGAGAGACATGTTTTAGATCTATACCCTTGTGGATCTGGCTGGGTTTTGGCATAGTCCAGCAGTCTTTTAAGTTCACCTTAATTTTGATCTGTTATTAAAGGTCAAGTAGTGGTCAAAGCCCAAGCATAGAGCCCACACTTGAGCCATGTTTATTTAATAAAATAGAATTTCCCCAAATTGGTGTAATAAACATAAGTAAATTTAGCATAGATCCGGGATGCTTCATTGGATATGTGTGTGTGTGTGTGTGTTTTACTTTCAGACGTCATATACTTGGGTTGTTAGTCTGGCAGAAGTTTGAACACTCTTTTTGCCACGAGTCCTGAGAGATGTCCACAGGCTTTAGCTGTAGATTAGGCATTTGACCAGCTGAAATTTTAAGAAGTGTAACTACTATTATTACTCCGTTTCTAAATATAGGACGTAATTAAATTTTTTGAAAAAACATAAGAAAGCCAAATAAGTTACTTATAAATTGATTTGCCTGAATTTTTTCTTTAATTTAGTTTACTTGACTTATAAACTAACATATAATATAATACATTAAATAAGTTATGATTAAGTGGATTGTTTCACTTCCTTAATTTCTAAAAAAAAAAATGTCGATTGGGTCTTATATTTACGAACGTAAGAAGTATATTGTTTTGTTTAAGTTCCTATAGGTAGTGCATTTCGTTTTCGATAGAAAAGTGCAACAAAGTACGTAAAACAGGCATGGTAATATGTTCTATCTGGCATTTCGATGCAGCATTGAAGTTTTAGCTGTATTCAAGAGGGGCCATCGGAAAGCAAAATCTGGAAAGAAGAAGAAGAAGTGATTGTAACAATCAGCGGGACATTGTGCTTCGACTGAACCTGTAGTTGCATTCTCAACTGAGTCAGCAAGGTTCGTTTGCATGAAATAAACGAATGGGATAAATGTAGTAGCAATCCGGAAGTTGAAAAGGCGGTCATGAGCTCCTCCTTTGTCTTATGTCAGTGCTGATCGAAAAAGCCATTTTGTTTCATGATTTAGCTTAATTTGTTTCTAAGGAATAGTAACAAATGAACATAATATACACTACTGTTGTACCACTCTGCTCCTTATTATAAGTTTAACTATCACAAATTTTTTTTCTAAATATAGATTCAGTTTGGGATCTATTGTGACTATATTACGGTGTTGGAAATAAGGAAGATGAGAGAGAATGTTTATAATGTATAAAATAGTATTATTTTAATACCTATTCTTAAACAAGAGTAAAGTTGGAATAATTTTTAAAAATAAGATTTATTTAATACTATAACTTTCATTCATTGGTTTATGAGCCTATGTTATTGTCATATCTTAAATTCAGATCAAGCAATAAATGCCAAACCATGAAAAACCCATGGAGATGTATTTCTAAGAAATCTGATTTTCAGTTCAATGATCAGATGATTTTCCATTCCAGTTTTCTCTGCCATTAGACGTTGTCTTCTTTCCTGCATCCACCATCAAATCCCAAAGTCAACGATGTGATGAGGGGTGTACCACCTGGCTCCTCCTGTGGCTTCAACAAAGTATTGATAGTTTAGTAATAAACTTAAGGGAAAGATCGTCGATTGTTGACCTTTAGCTGCCTAAGGTCGATTCAGTGTCAATGTATTATTGGGTTGATTGCTGATACGTGTTCATTTATTGGTCAACTCTATTTCAGACAACAATAACAAGACAAATTTGGACGTCAAAGGCTTGTTGAAAATGAAATGGAAATAGAAAGTTATGATTTGAAAAATATGACCAAATAAAAGATTGTATACAGCATAAGGGCCAAATGCTGGGCGATATTCACAAGTTGTTTTCCGCGCCTGGAGTGCTACCTATAAGCAGAGACGGGAATTTGAGTCAGTCTAACCCGGTAAGGCCAGCTCATCATAAGTCGGGCCTAAACAGGCCGACTTTAAAAAAGATGGTCTTTTGCAAAGTCCAACCTTTGAAGGATCGGGTCTCCGGCCGGCCTGCTGGCTTCACTTTTTTTAAATAATTTTTCCACTCCTAAAAGTTTGTTGCTTACTAAAACAATGAATCATTTTATAAAAAAAACACATAAATATGATTCAAATTATATAAGCTTGAATACCAACTAATATCAACTTTAATTCCTAAATCTCTTATAGACAGTTTTGAGTTTCTGGTGTCCTTACTCATTTTAAATCAAAATCGTTTCTCAAATAGTTGTAATAATATAAGTTAATTTTGGTGAAAAGCCTAATACTATCAAAGAAGATTCATTTTTAGTGCATGTATTTTTTTTAACAGAATTTTTAGTGAATGTATGAATATATATATATAATATATATTGCTCGAAAAGTTTAGATAAATAAATAAATATTGGGACATTGGAGATTTTAAAGGGCCACTTGTTATCCAATTATATCCACTATAGTAGGCTCAGAGTTCAGACAATCAAAAGTAAGAAAAAGAATAAAAAAATCTTCAAGAGCGCACCCAGCGGGTGCCAAGTGCTTAATTGGATGGCATTAATGCTCATCGACGTTTATTTTTTTTTTTTGAAGTGAATCCAAATGAATTATGCCTTTCCTTTTTCAAGATCTCCTACATTCATTCTGCCTTTATGACTTTCCTTTCAATGGCCACCGTTTTCTTGGCATATAAACATAACAAGCCCTAAACTTGCAGCCATCAGAGCGCAAATTTGGCCTAAAAGGCTGCTAATTTTATTTTTGCCTTGGGAAGGATGAGAGATTTGGGACTCAGAAAATGGCACTCTCTCTCCCTTGCTGCTGCTTTCTTCATCGTCCTGCTCTGCTTCCTTCTGTTTCACTCTTCTGAGTTGGTTCGAAGTGGTAATCGCAGAAGGATTCTGCTCAAGCCTCCAACTGTAAGCATCATTATTTAGCTATCTGCATCTTTTTCCGGGCTTTATCATATTTGATTTTGCATTTGCCCGCATGATCTCCGTCTATTAGTAATACTAGTACAACTGCTTCTGCATGCTATTGTCTCTTTTTTTTTCTTTCTTTCTTGACTTTTTTGTCTAAGTTTGGCCGAAAAAGAAAAAAAAAAATAAAAAGAGAGGAAACAAAAAAGATTAACGCTTTGTTGGATGACGATGGAAATAGAGATAGAGTGGAATTATGAGATGTGACAGCCACAGAACAATTGTAACCTTATTTTGATAGCAGCATCATAATCTGCCGCGTTTGTTATTCCCGTTCCTCTCGTTGTTACATAAGAACATAAAACGAAAAAGCTTTGTAACATAAAATCCCAGGAACAGAACAGTGATCCAAGAAAAGAAAATAAACTATCCATCGTATTAGATGTACACCTATAAATGCGCAACACTTTGGTATGTTTTGATTTGTTCTAAAGCCTGATGCTGCTTTCCAATCAGTCCCACACAGAAAGAGAAAAACTGGAACAAGTTCTGACAAGAGCGACCATGGCAGACAGAACAGTGATACTCACAATGATAGATGAAGCATGGGCACGCCCTGGATCTATCATTGACATTTTCCTACGAAGTTTTAAAGTTGGGGAAGGGACAGAGAGATTTTTGAATCACTTGGTGATCGTAGCCATGGACGAAAGGGCATTGAACTATTGCAGATCCTTGCATCCCTATTGCTTCTATCCATCCATCTTTTCTCATTACCTTCGCTCCATTACACAATCCAGAACAAGTCCAGATCAAAATGTGTTCATTTGGAAAAGAAACTACGTCCTGCTCCAAGTTCTTGAACTGGGTTACAATATAATCTACACGGTAAGAATTTCTGAACTTCTTGTATCTCTCCATTTATTTCGTTAAACTATAAATCTTTTCTCTGGGTAATGCGCGGGAAAATATATTATTCCTCCATTCCTAAATTAAGATATAGTTGATGACTGTCGGACAATTAACATTGAACTTGAACTGCTTGAATTGTGGAGTCTTGCTTTTGCAGGATGCGGATGTAATGTGGCTCAGAAGTCCTCTCTCGCACTTTAACCCCCAAAGTGAACTCACAATTTCATGCGATTTCTCAAGTTATGAGCAAAGAGGAGGTAGAGTGCAAGATGGGGGGCTTTTCTTCCTCAAATCAACGGCGATATCAGTTGAATTCTTCAAGTACTTAAACTTCATGAAGGTTCTATATCCAAACTCAAGAGTCAGCAAGTCCCTCTGTTCGTACATTGTGCAGAGTCAAGACGTGGTTGAAGCGTATGGCTTCCGCATTGAGCATGTGAATACAACGTATTTCGGTGAATTCTGCCACCGTAACAAGCATGAGTTTAGGGAGGTTTATAGCATGCATGCCAATTGTTGTGAAGACCTTAGAAGCAAAGTTCACGACCTGAATCTTGCTCTCCATGACTGGATCAACTTCAGAGCAAGTTCATCAGATAATTATACCTTGCAGCATACGGCTTTCAGGTGGAGAGCTCCGAACAAGTGTCTGATATCGGGGCATGAATAGTTACTCACCTCTATATATATATATATATATAGATAGATGCTCTGTTAATCAATGCCAGCTTATACAGCAATAAAATCAGATAACAATGGATGTGTAAATGAATAATTGTTTTTTTAAATCTTCTACTGTATCTTAGACAGTTCCGCCGGAGTCAAGCTAGTCAGTCAGGCATTAGCAATTAAGACTTGTGTCAGTGAAAATACTAACCTAGAAATCGCTGCCATGTAACGAATGGGCTATTGACAAGAAATGGTATGGTGTTAAAAACAGAGCAGCCATATTGTTCATGGTTGTTTTTAATAGCAAAGACTCTAGCACTAAACGTTTTCCTTAGATTCTTTCTTCGACATAGCTATACTACTGACTCAACACGAGGAACTATAACTTCTAAATTGTACATCCAATCCGCTCAAAAACAAACCAAACTTCCACACCCGGTTCCAGCTTCATTATCCTCTGTGTCTAATACCCATGCTCCCTTACGAAGCGATCCATGATTTTGGTTTGATTGGAGGGAGTCCAGGAGGCTGGAGAAAGAGACACATGAGCTCAAGGGCCAGCCAGAAATTAGTTTGGGCTTCGCTCCTTCCTTCTCTACATTGAGCCCACATTTCATTTAACTTGGATCAGGTTTTTGTTCTAATATGGGCTGCAAACAGATCCAGTCAGTTCTACCCGTTGCGGAAAAAAATGGTTCATCTGCCTTTGTTTACCGGATGTTGGATGTTCCACACCTCTCAGACGATTTGATTTTTTTCCCCAAGGGAACATCATCAAACCAAAGTACAAAATTGTACATTTAATTATGTACTATCATCAGCATCTTTGAGAAGACACTTACCCTTCATCCATTGGGGTTGAGCCTAATAGGAGAGGTTAATCCCTCACGGCATAACAAAATTAAATTTGGACTTCTGTTGTGAAAGATATCTATATTTAGTACCTATGATAGTGGTTCAAACAAAAATGTCTCCAGCATAATCATAACATTTTCTACAAAAAAGACTTACTCTTTATACGGTACTATCACCAACTTGGAGGTAAAAATAAAGGGATAATTGCATTCAAGTACCAAGTAAGAGATTTAATATCAGACAGGTCTCATTATCAACTTTTTCACTTATTAACATTGGCTACTTCAATTGTTATTAAGATGTTGACAACTCCTTTGAACCTATCTGATATTAAATCTCTTACTTTGCATTTAAGTGCAATTCTCCCAAAAAAAAAATAACAACGTTAATGAGATTAACAAAATTACCAAGATTAGTAAAAAAGCTATCAAACATTAAAAAAAAAAAACTCACAACTTTTCAAAATAAACATTTGATTTATATAATTAGTTGGGGAGATCCATGGAATGGATGGAAAACCGGAAATTGTAAGAGATAATGATGCTTCCTTCGTTCATGAATGTAATACCTAATTGACTTTTTAAAAAAAATTAAGAAAGTTAAATAAGTTAGGGCTAGAGATCATTTTAACCAATGAACCATGGGTCAAGTATCCCGGCACATATATAATAAATGACATCAACAGATTGGCCAATGCGGTCAAATCTGAGCTAACCGCTGTTAATCTCCTGCCACGTGTCACAGATCAAACCCTTAAATTAGAGACATGGACTAACAGGGTTAGCTCAGATTTGACGACGTTGGCCAATCTGTTCTATTTTAAAACTTATTTGGCATCCAAGATGCCATTTATTAATATATGTGTCAGGTGATACTTCACCAATAGTTCATTGGTCAAAATGATGTTTAACCCAATAAGTTACTAATAAAATGATATGCCTGATTTTTTTGTCTCTACTCGTTTATTTCACCTATAGGCTAATATAAAATCTAATAATATATAAAATATGTTATAATTAAGTAGTTTATTTAGTTTATTCTCTCCGAAAAAAAGATAACTAAGTCTTATATTTAGAAATGGAGAGGGATACTTTTTAAACGTGTTATGAATGTTTTGTTGAATACGGTAAGGATGGAAAAACCATTTGCTTTATTATGCTTATAACAGAAATGATTAATTCGAACATATTCTTTTTAATTTTTTCGATTCAACTTAACGCAATCAATTAATGCGTATAAAATATCGATATATCATATTTTGAAAGTAAATTGTTTTGTTAACTTATTCTGAACACTCTGAATAACCCGTATGCTTATTCTTTTTTTCTTTTTTTTGGGTGACCTCTAATTAAAACTCTCCTGATTATCACCTGATTCAACTCCGTCCGCATGGAAAAAGACATAAATCATAAGCATATCAGATAGTTTTCCCAATTCAAAGGTCATGTACAGGAGAGGCCACCAATACAAAATATATACTTAATCCCTAAATATAAGACCTATTTGAGGGGGTGAAATCGTTCCTAAATATAAGACATCTTTCTATTTTTTCACAAATTTTTTCTAAATTATCTCTAACGAACGCTCCTTAATAATAAATAAGTAAAAAAGTGGTGTTTTTGGTAAAATCATATAATTTTAACTAACTTAATTAATATCCTTAATCTAATCAAATTGGGTAAATATGTCTTATATTTGGGAATAAAAGGGGTACCATCTTTAGCTCCTAATATAAAAGTTATTTGAGAATTAGATTGGGTTAAAGATCATTTTGACCAATGAACTATGAGCCAAGTATCACCCAGCACATATATTTATAAAAAGCATCTTATATGCCAATGAACTTTTAAAACTGGACAAATTGGCCAACGCCGTCAGATTTAACCAAACAATGCCACGTGTCGACATGTCATTTGTCCACGTGGATCCAAAAAAATGACGTGGACCAATAATGTGTCGACACGTGGCAGAGACTTAATGACAGTTAGGGTAAATCTGACGGCGTTGGTCAATTTGTCCAGTTTTAAAAGTTCATTGGCATATAAAATGCTTTTTATAAATATATGTGCTGGGTGATACTTGGCTCATAGTTCATTGGCCAAAATGATCTTTAACCCAATTAGATTCGGCCTGGTCATGTGCATCATATTTTAGTCCATTTGGTTACTCATATTTATAATTTTCTTTAAATCAGCTCTAATTAGCTGTATACATATCAACGAATTTGCGTCAAGGTGTAGTTCTATGTGAATGATTTGAAATAGCATTTAAAAAACAAAACAACACGCATTTTTAACAAATGGCTAATTTAATTATTTTCTTTATCGGACAACTTGTTTATGTGGGCAGCACTTTTACTCTTCGAGTTAAGAGTAGTAGTCGGTTGTCAATAGGTACAGGATTAGCGAAAGGTGTTTAACAAAGAAAAAAACATCTAGAGGATAGTATTAAATAGTTTGATGTGTGTGTGTAAACTATGTATAGAGTATATACCAGAAAGTTGAACGGCAGGTCGTCCTTAGGGCGCTTTCAAGAGCCAGTTAGAGTCACCGTTTTCAGCAAAGATAATATCAGATATCATTCTCTTTAATGGACAGGTGTTCTGGCAACTTCTTTTTTTTATTGGATACACGTCCATTACACGCACATATATAACCATTGATCAGCATGACAGGCAGAAAGATTGCGGAGAATCGTGTTTAAATATTGTCATTGGAATATGCGAACGCAACAGTATTGTTTAAATTAAACCACTCTGGTTAAAGGTGCAGAAAAAGAACAAGTTCGGATCAAAATAACCTGCAAGAAAATATGCCCTTGTCTCATCTTGCAGAAGAAAGTGAGAGGCTAGCTGTATAAGGGGAAGGTCGAAGACGTTATCTCATATATTCTGCATCTTCTTTATTTCATGTCCTTATCATCTACTACGATTTATCTACTTATAGAACCAAGTTGCAACAAGGGTCGGTTCTTAATAATCGTGTTTGTATATATAAGGTCCTTTGATTTATGTGCAGAGTGTGGACAAATTAAGTTTTGGTTTATTAGGTCTTATATATATAGTACCATCAGTTCTTAAATATAAGACACATGTACCTAATTTGATTAGATTAATGGTGTTAATTAAGTTAGTTAATACCTGATATTAGTAAAACCACCACAACCTTCCACATTTATTCGCATCCTCCCTCTCTTGCTTGTTTATTATAAGGAGTATCAATAATTTAGAGAAATGTTAAGAAACATTAGAAAGATGTATTATATTTAGGAGAAAGTGACTCAAATAAATAGCTTCTTTTGATATATATATATATATGGACTGATTTTATGTTGGAAACTAGTAAAGTTGGCCATACGTGTTCATTCCAATAACTTTCGTGCTTACTATTTTATAAGAAGGCAAACAATCTTCTTGTTTTGCAGAGTGTTGGCATGAGATTCAAAAATTCGACCTAGAAACAATGTACTTAACTGGAAAGTGAGGGTGGCTAGCATTGCGTCTCTAGTAGTTCTTGCGCATGTACCTAACATTAACTGTTTGATCCTGTTAAGCTAGAAAGTTAAATGTGTATTAGTAATTCCCTATTATCTATTATGATACGCCTTTAAAGCCTCTTTTTCGGCCCACAGGTTTCCCAATCTGGTGATTTAATGTCTAACAGCCAATGCGAAGAGACAGATCTTTTTTTTTTTTTTTTTTGATACAACGAAGAGATAGATCTTAATCACTTTGGAAGATCACATGCATGTATACACGCAGTCTGCAGACATAGGAGTCGTGGATACCTCTGCTAGCACTGCTTATATATATGCTTTTTAATAATTAATAAGCTAAATAAATTGTCCAATTATAACATATATATTATGAATATTAGATTATATATCACTTTGTAGGTTACATCAATTAATTTAAAAATATATAAATATTTTAAAGGAAAAGGAAACGGTTGCTCGTGTGCAGGTTGGGTTAATGAATATAGGCTTGACTTAACTAATCAGTTGAAAATCTGACAATTAAGCAGGAAAAAAGAATCACACATAGGGTAATCATCATCATACTCATTTCATTCAATTTCAGTAGTTCTAAACATGCAGGAATCAAGCATGCATTGGTAGTTTGTCAGATTCATTCAGTTTCCCTACTACTTTTTTTTTGCCGAAAAGTTTCCCTACTACTATTCAATAGGTTAGGTTGAGTAGGGAGCGCTACTCACCAAAGGAGAAATCCTGGCCATTGATTGTATCATAACCCTATCAGCCTACTATTAAAATCTTTTCTTCAATTTTTGGTATGATTCCGGAATTTATTCTGGGAAAACATTAATTCCAAATGATATTTTTGGCAGAAAAAAAATCCAAATATACACACACTCAATCAACTCCTAATTATAAGATCTAGTTAATTTTTTTTAGAGAAATTAAAGATGAAAAATTAATCACATTTTTTACCAGACAAAATAAATCACTTTAAATTGTTTATATCTATATTTTTTCTCAAAACTAATTTGTTTTACTTAAACTAACATATAATATAACTACATATAGTGTATATTAAAATTTAGTGGTATATTTTACTTCCTTAATCTCCACAAAAAATATACTCCCTCCAGTCCTAATTATAAAATCAAGGATATCATATAATTACATGTAGCATATATTAAAATTTAGTAGTCTATTTTACTTAAACTCCACAAAAAATATGCTCCCTCTAGTCCTAACTACATAGCGCAGTTGAATTTTTTTTGTGGAGATTAGGAAGCAAAATAAACCATTAAATATTAATACACACACATATATGCTATATGTAATTATATTCTATGCTAGTTTATAAGTAAAATAAATAAGTTTATTGAGAAAAAATATAGATATAAAAATTTAAAGTGATTTGTTTTGCATCCTTAATTCCTCCAGAAAAGTCAACTGGATCTTATAATTAAGAATTGATTAAGTGTGTCTAAATATATACTTGGATTCTTTTTGCCAGAAATATCATTTGGAATTAAAGTTTGCCCAGAATAAATTCCAGATCATACCAAAAATTTATGAAAAGATTTTAAAATTAGGTTGATAGGATTATGATACAATCAATGGCCAGGATTCCTCCTTTGGTGAATAGCGCTCCCTGCTCAGCCTATTGAATAGCACGGAAACTGGATCCGTATTTTATCCCATTTTCCACACCTAACCAGGAGAGGCACTGGTACCCACGTATGTAAATCAATTACATTTTGACTATTGTCTCTATAAAAACTATACCATCATCCTCTTTCATTTATAAGCATAATCACAATACAAACGAGCGATGATGGCCATTATCGTAATCAACATCATTCAGCATATCACACACACACACACACACACATAACGTCCAATTTTATTAGATATTGAGATTTCTTCACATCTTTATACGATAACGGCGAATTATTACGTTACACATGCAAACCCCGCATGTATAATTATTAATATTCATTCTATACGGTCTTTATGCACACACGCAACTTTTAATGACTCCCATATAAATTATAAAAATCAACATCTCTCATTCATTATGTTTAGGTTTTCATTTGTTTTTAAGATTACCCTTCCGCAATAAAGTAAATTAATATTTCCCTCAGTCCCTCTTTCTTCATAATTATTGAGCTAGTAACTAGTTCTTTTATAAACATGTAGAGTATCTTATAGAAAGGACTTTAGGGTGGATATAAGATAGGGAAACATGAGGTTGATGTATATGTCCTATATTTTCCTTTTTTTTACAAGATTATGTGTCACTTTCCTGAAATTAGGAACATTATTAAAATTAGTTAAATATTAACATTTTATGCAACTTCTTGACAAAACAAATCATGCAACTTTATTTATAAGTTCATCATTTACCAATATTCAAGCTGAAAGAAGCAGTTAACGGGTATAAAGTAATTTCGAGAGCGAAGCATAACTATTTTGGTAAAGTTTTATTAAAGGGTGACAAGTGTAACAATAAAATGAAAGTGATTGGATTGGGTGGTGCGTGTTATGATCCCTAGAGAGAGTGAGAAAGAGAGTGTGTACATGTGTGTTGTGGAGAGTGAAGTTGGTGGGAAGTTCAGCGTCTACATAAAACCATGCGAGGTCCACTGCATCAAGAAACGATCCAGCCTTCTTTATTCTAAAACCATGCCAAAAGCCTAAAAGCATGCATCATTAACGCCCTACTTTAATTTCTGCCTCCCTATTAATTTAATTCTTCGTTTTTCTTAAGCTTTGAAGTATCCTCTACTACGTACATGTGTATATATATATATATATTACAACAATCAAATTGAAGAATTCTTTTTAGAATGTGATTTATAATTTGGATTGGTGTGGAAGTATTTTGATAAACTCATTAGATCAGTAAAAACTTAGATTATGTTCAACGGATCCGCCCATCTTTATCACAGCAACTCTTGTGTATATTTAATCAACCAGAATTTTTATGTTCAAGTTATAAACAAACTGGCCCTGAACCTTTTTTTATAAGATATTATATTAATAGCCTCGTTTCCAAATTTTAAATTCAAAAGTAAAATATACCACCTTCTTTTTTATTTATACGGAGACAGATATGTGCATATTGTTAGGTTATCTGCTCTGCTATTTCCAAAACTATATAGAGTATATTGGTCTGATTAGGTGGTTCAGTCCTCAAACGATTGCTTAACCAATCATAACAGGAATTAGTGGGTTAATCATCAGATCAGTTCCGTCACTGTTCCTTTTTAAATACTAATAATAAAGCTAACTTTAGTACTGATGAAAAGCTTTATATAATCATTTGTTAAAGCATATACACGGAAATAAACAACTATATATCAGTGAAGTCACTATAAAACTCGACTCCCTGCACACTGAATAAAACTGTGAGAATATATATATATATAAAACAATACTTAATCCCCTGGTCCGCACTTCCTCTCTTCAAGTCGTGTCATCTTCTGTGTCGTTGTTGAAATTAAAATATACTGATGGGCACCGAATGATGGCCATTGATTGGTCGCTTCACATAATTACAGTCTTTATTACAAAATAAATATACATGTATTATCATGTGAATACATACATACACGTAAATACTTTGAATTAAGAAAATTGAGTTTATATCTTCTAAAACCTGTTTATTATGTATTTATCTTTTGAATAACCATGACATGTGTCTTGCGATAGTAGAAAACAATAAAGTAGCAAACTGAACAAGCGCTCTCCTGTAATTAATGGGAAATGACAGTGACATTTGAATTTTTAAAGCCAACACACACACACACATCTGTCCCGTTTTAACTCCAGACGTGCCTCTATCACATTCACAGGATTAGGACGGAGTTATATTCATTATGCTTTGTTTTTAGGTGTTCTAATAAGTACTCCCTCCACCCCTTATTATCCTTATCACATGAGTTCAAAAATTGAATGGTTTTATCCTTAATATATATAAGACCATATATAAGGTTTTTAGGATATTTAATGACCTTTTCTCTATTTTATTGCTCATTATTTTTTAATATTTCGTGCTAACTTCTGTCATTATTAATCGATATTTCTCTCTCTTATTGCCCATCATAAATAAGGGCAAATTTGATAAAAAAAATTTATTTCATACATATTTATCTCTTTTAACTACTCCCTCTAGTCCTTAATATAAGATAAAGTTGACTTTTTTTTGTGGAGTTGAGGAAAATAAATAGACCACTTAAATTTAACATTTATTACATGTAATTAGATTATATGTTAGTTTATAAGTATGGTAAACTAATTTTGAGAAAAAAATGATAAATATAAGCAGTTTTAAGTGGTTAATTTTGCATCCTTAATAATTTCTCCAAAAAATTAACTTGATATCTTATAATTAGGACCGGGGGAATACTTTCTTAATGCGTAATTTTGCCTTCTCATCTCTTATAATAAGGGACGGAGGGAGTGCTCCATCCGGTCCAAAATATAAGAGATACAATAGCAAATTTTTTCGGTCCACAATTTTTTGTTTTTTCA
This sequence comes from Mimosa bimucronata, assembly GCA_037074515.1. NCBI lineage: Eukaryota > Viridiplantae > Streptophyta > Magnoliopsida > Fabales > Fabaceae > Mimosa > Mimosa bimucronata. Next base: position 6,255,789 of record CM073437.1, read on the forward strand.
TTATGCCCTTGTATATTAAGTGATGAAAGGAGATGAGAGAAAGTGTGTATAATAAATGAGTGAGGTAAAAATTGAAAACTTTAATAAATCTACCCATAATAAATTATTCCAACATGTTTTTTTTGTATGTGTAAAAGGGTGGGCTAACTCTTAAAATAGGGACTAGAGGGAGTACTCCTCCGGTCCTATTTATAGAGCAGAGAGAGAACGTTTTATTTGGTCCTATATTTATAAGTCACTAAATTAAATTTTTACTATGAATATAGTACAATTTTACCCTTCATTTATTATGTATGTTAAATTTGTTTTCATGTAATGTAGTGAATATTAAATAGGAGTAAAATTGAAAAGTTGTTAAATTTTAAGGGAGAGTTGATGAGATTTAAGGTCTCCCTTGGTCCATGTGAATTAACATGCTGGAACTAACTTATAAATAGAACTAGATGAGTATCACTCTGTTCCTTATTAGAAGTCCAACTATCACAATTTTTTTATTCCAAAATATAAGTCTAGTTTGGGATCAATTAATGTTAATGTGACTATTTTACCCCTATGTTGGATATTGGGAAGATGGGATAGAAGGTTTATAATCCATAAAATAATATTTTCACACTTATTCTTAAGTAAGGGTAAAATTGGATTTTTTTAAAAAAAATGGGTTATATTTAATGCTATAACTCCCACTCAATGATATATGAGAAATAGTTAAGGTGAACTTATAATAAAGAATAGAGTGATAATTATAATAATACAGCACAAAATATATATGGCGGAGTTTTGGCTTATTTAGTTGGTTATCCAGCTTTAACCTTGTGGATACCACCTTAAGACATGTCTCCGCCAATCAAAATGAAGCATTAACTAAAGAGCCGAAAAAAATAATGGCGTTTGAGATTCCTAACTCCTTTCATCAAGAATTAATCATGAATCAAACTACAAAACATATAGATATGCCACTCTGTTTCTTATTATAAATCCAACTACCACAAATTTTTTGTTTCTAAATATAAGTCCAGTTTGGGATCAATTAATACTATTGTGACTATTTTACCTCTATGTTGGAAATAAGGAAGATTGAGAGGGAATGCTTGTAATGTATAAAACATTATTTAAACATCTATTCTTAAATAAAGGTAAAGTTTGAAATTTTTTTAAAATAAGGGCATATTTAATGTTATAACTTCCACTTCTTGATATGAAAAGCAGTAAGAGTGGACTTATAATAAGAAAGAGGGTGATACAGCAGTGATTATTGTTTTTATTTTGATATCAGTCCATGTGTATGTCCCAATCTGCCTGGCTGATTTAGTCACGTAGCTTTCATTTTTAACGCTTTTACACACATAAGGCTATTGGTTACCGGCTTTTTCTCCAAGCTCGTTAATTAAATTGAGCACCAAATTCTAAAACCATATGATTGGACATACGTTAATAGGGCTTTACGAATTAAATTCGATTCTGCTCGACGGTAGCGTGTAAAACCTGGTATTGTTTTGGACCAATAGGCTGGGTTATGACAGTGATGGAGAATACCATATGAGCAATAGCGTGCAGAAGATCAGTTTCTGCCTAGGCATGTTGAACTTTTGTGTAGAATTTGCCAAGTGGTATATATTTTTTCTTATTTTTAAGAAAAAAGTGGAGTGGTCAATAAATTACTCCCCCCTCCTTAAATATAAGCTTCAAATAACTACTTTATTTTATTCGAAAAAACTACTTAAGTTAGTTAAAAGCATTAATTATGTGAGGAATCTAATTTATTTTCCAACTTTATCCTTACTATTAAAGATGAAAGATAATGACAAATAAGAGATAATAAAAATGAAAGAGAATGTATTGGGAAAAAATAAACAATAGGTAAAATTGAAAAACATGCAATAAATGCTTAGACAACCATAAAATGAAGCTTATATTTTGGGACAAGCCCATTCACAAATATGAAGTTTATAATTAGGGATGAAGGGAGTAGTTAATAATTACCACTCTGTTCTTTATTATAAGCACACCCTAATTACTTCTCACATAGCAAGAAATAGAAGTTATAGCATTAAATATGTCATAATTCCCAACTTTACTTTTATTTAAGAATATCTATTAAAATAATATTTTATGTATTATAAACCTCTCTCTCATCTTCCCTATTTCTAACACAGGGGTAAAATAGTTACTGTAGTATTAGTTGATCCCAAACTGGACTTATATTTAAGAACAAAAAATTTATGATGCTTGGACTTATAATAAAGAACAGAATTGTACCATCATGTACACAGCACGCTGGTGTGGTCTATTGCTTTCCCTTGAAAACCTCCAAAGATCAAGTTGGTAACATTTACCTATGGTTCGCCACATGCGTGAATAAAACATATACAGGTTCTACATGTGCTTTTGGTCCTTAACAAATATTTATCAATTTCATATAGTGTAATATAAAATATCACAGAAATAAAATTTGAATAAACTTGGGAATAAAAGTTGACTTACGTGACTTACTCAGAGAAACAAACTTAAATATTAATCCCTCTGTTTTTAAATGTAAGATCTATTTACGAGAAGTGAGTTTGTTCCTAATTTAATATAAGACATCTTTCCAATTTTTTACATCATTTCCTCATATTATCCCTCATAATACTCCTCTATAATAAACAAACAAGAGAATGAGGGTAAAAATAAATGTATGTGATTATGATGTTTTGGTAATATCACGTGATTTTAACTAATTTAACTATCATCATTGATTTAGTCAAATTAAGTAAATAGATCTTATATTTAATAACGAAAAAAGTATCAAACAATACTAATAAAATCAAAGGAGAAGAAATAACGGGAAACATCCGATTATGCTGACTGTTTAATCTCTACGCCTGTTATTTCCTCCCACCCTGTATACCCTTATCTACGAAAAACATAAAACTACTATATGTAGGCTAATTAGGTAATACCACGTGGTACTATGCTAAAACAATCCACGAGAAGTGGAGTGGTGCTTTTTTTAGCATGGCCTTCTAAGAGCATGGGGATGTGAATGAAGTGTGGGACTAATAAAGGTGGTGTGATGCGTAGGTTGTGACTTTTATAGTTTATTCTCTGTATCTGAATGTGTTTGGAGATTACGAGAATCTTTTGCCTTTTGCCAAAACAAATATCACTTCACTACTAGTGACTAGTTAATAGTTTTTTTTTAATACTAATACGACTAGTTATTAGTATTACATAGCCATATTATTAAAAAAATGCTATTAGTTATTAAATAATTAAATGTGTCCCATTGCTTATACTGTGGGGGAAGGGAATCTTCATAACTGGACCATGGCTTCATTATTGAGCTATTGATTGTGGCTTAGGTGCAGAAAAATTGACACTAACAAGCACTTGGATGACAAAGGCGTTTTAATTATTTTAACAGTTCTCTTAATCACGAAAGTTTGAATGCGCGGATTTGATTTTATTAGCAGTAAATTAACCTTGAATAAACATATAATATCGTCCAGATTAATGAAATCTGTGTTTTTATGTTGTACCATTCTATTTTTTTGGGTAAAAATATTTTTACCATTACTCTGGTGAAGTGTTATTGGTACTTGGTATTGTCAAAGTCAATTTGAGACTCTCAAACTGAACTGATTTCCATACTTGGCTCTGGCATGGCTTAATTGGGCATTTTTTACACGTCCATGGGAATACACTATCTGGCCACCTAATATAGCCAACAATATAAAAAAAAAAAAAAAAGTTGCCCATATGCATGATAAATGTGATTTGGTTTTTCTAAACTTAACAATAGAAACAGATAAATTTTTAGTGTGAAAGTAAAATTATCCACAAATGAGGCGAAATACTTGTTTTTAACAAACCAACCAGCTGAACGCCTGTACTTTTTCTGTTATGTGTAAATATATATATATATATATATATATATAATTTTTATGAATCCCACGTTATAAAATATACAAGTGGAATGAGATTTATAGTTTTAAGGGGCTCTTTATCCTAACAAGTTGTTCTCCTTTTGAGTTTATAATCATTACACCACCATCCTATATTAACCATCGCCACTGGCTTTTCTGTCATTCAATGTCATTCAATCCCGCGCTCATAATTTTTGCTCCAAAAACTTCTCCCATTTTAGTATACACGTACATGTTGCTTGAATAATTCGTCAAACTATCTTTAACAATTTTTCAATGTAGTACAAGGATTGGGTTAGGGCGGGATAGACATACGTCCGATATCCTGTTTTAAAAATTTTTGGGCCAGGATTTTTTGTCTGATATCCGGCCCGATCCTGTTTAGCCTGGGACTAAGATTGGGCAGGACATCTTTGAACCTTTTAATCCTAACAAAAAATAATGGAAAAAAAGTTGGGAAAAAGAATTAATAAAATATTTTTATATAGTGTATTTTTAAATTGGGAAAAATAAATTATTTTTTTAATAAAAAGTAATAATATATCCGGGCCGGGCTACTGATTCTAATGCCCATACCCTTATCCCGCTCAGCCCGATGGTTGGGTTTGGTCCCATCCTATTTATTATGGCTTCGGGCCAATTTTTTCCTATGATTGGATTGGCTTCGGATCGGATAGAGTACAGGCATGCTACCAAGCTTCCGAATCACTTGTGCAGCCCTAAATAAAACCGATAATAATTAAAATGCCTGGAAATACATTTAACAACACACGAGTCTCTCGTTCTTTTTAGTTTGTAGCACTTAAAAGTGAACCATCAATATCAAAATAACGAGTACACCTTATTCAAATTTCACACTAGACACTAGCCACAATTTTATTTTTCCTCTTTTAAATAATATAAAATCAGAGAATATAGAAAAATTTCAAAGGAACTCCTAAATAGGGATGGGTATATACTATGCCTTTATCAGGGGTCTACGGCTTAACCTACAATAAGCCCAGTATAACCTATTTAGTAAATAGGTCAAACTCATATTCAGGCCTATTGTTATGCCTGTTTAAATAAACAAGCAATGCATTTTTTCGTAAGACCTTGCTTACAAGCCTACAGGTCTAGCCTATTTAATCGTTTTCTTTTGTAATTCCTACTATGATATATAATATAAAATAAATAAATTTTATAAATTAATTATAACATTACCAACTTATTTTTAACTCTAAACTTCACATCTCATCATTCGTATACAAAGTTCAACCCTTTGACTCATTAATCATTCACCTCTTTTTGATCTCTTTCAAATACTTAAGATGCATTGCTAACTCACTACTATTCTATAATTTGTATGTTTCTCATGTATAATAACTGTTGCAACTAGCAAGTTTATTCCTATTGTGCATAAATGAAATATTATAATCTCAAAAAGAATAATTTATCATAGTTTCTACGATAAAGTGATCGAAAAAAATTTAGTTTTATAGTCATAAACTTTTTTTGAGACATACATATAGGTTTTAATAGGTTTAAAACGTAATACTCTATATGGAATTAGAAGTATAGATTTTTAAACCTATTTAAGAGTCTACATTTTAAGTAGGCTTTTAAATAGGTTTTTAGGCCTTTTAAATGCTCAGGCTCATACCTTAAAAAAAAGCTTATATACATGTTTATACCTAAATTTAAGTTCTACATTTTTAATCAAGTACAAGACTATTTAGTTGAAGCGTACATATAGCCTTACCTATTTCTACCTATACTGGCGAAAACGGCTCTAAGCCACTTTCAGACTTCAAAAATAGAAAAAAAGGCAGCGGGGATGGCCTGATTACTTAATTGACAACGTCACTTTTGGTGTATTTTAAAAGCGTTGGAAGCCAAAGGGCTCAATGCATTTTCCAGTTCTCCAGATATATCTCTTATGTTAATCTCTTCCTTTGATGCCTTCTTCTTCTCTTGTCTTTCAACACCTCTCTCATTCACATGCCTTCTTCCAGATAGGCGTAGCCTCGCCTAACTTCTTTTAATTTGTTCATTTTGTAACCTTCCTCTTTTATTACTCTCTCCCTGTTTTGTTTTTGTTGTTCTCTGCTCTGTTTCTCTGTTTCCGCCCTTTGGCTTTTTCCTTCTCTTGTTTTTTTCCACCTCGTGTATGACTTCTTCTCTTATGACCCTTTCTTCATTCCCTTTGGCGCCCTTCTCTGCTTTATGTTCCTGATGTGCCCTCCTTTGTCTCCTTCCTCCATTCATCTTCTCCTCGATCCACCCATGATTTCCATTTTGTTGATTTTTCTGCTCCTTCGTTATCTGGGTAAGCATCTTTTCAGAGGTTTTATGTTTATTTGACCGCCGGATGAGAATTTGGTTGGGTTTTACATTCGTTTTTTAATTTTGGTTTACTCGCGAAATGTAAATTGTTTCTTTAGTCCGTTAATTTCCCCTAGTGAGAGTTTTAGTCATTGATTTGTTAAATAATCAGATTAAGTGAAAAAGGTGAGCAGTATTGAATCAGCCTTTGAGGAAGGGCTAAGTGTATGCTAAACTAGTTCTGTTTTGACTTTTGAGACTTATTTAATCCTCATATTTCACGCAATTGATTGCCACTTTTCATAAATACAGATCATTGACTATCCCGAGGAGGAAAAAGAAGCGAAGTTTCAATAAAGAGGAGTGGATTTGAAAAGAAATGACATTGATATGACTCCAACATTGACCATGTTGACTAAAAAGAAAACATTGTCTGTGTGGAGCAATGGAAGTAGATTTGAGGCGTGCAAGACGAGAGCTATAGTGAATAACAGAGAAAGTGGTTATTCCTCAGGTGAAGAACCTCAGGATGCAGATTATGATATGCCTTCTCTGAGCGACGAGCTAGAGACCCTGATCTTTGCCAGACTTCCAAGATCTGAGCATTGGAAACTATGCTTTCTCAACAAGAGACTCCAATCCCTTGTGAAAAGCGGTGAAATCATCAAAATCAGGAGAGAAATTGGTTTCAAAGAGCCCACTGTATTCATGCTACCTAGTGGAGAAACCAGTTGGTGGGTCTTCGATGAACACTTTGAATCCTGCAAGATCCTCCCTTTTATCCCATCAGACTACAATTTCATCCATGGAGATAAAGAATCATTCTGTGCAGGCTCCCATTTATTTGTTTCAGGCAGAGAATTCGGTGGAGCTGCTATTTGGAAGTACGAGGTGGCAACAAACCAATGGTTCAAAGCTCCCTCCATGAACAATCCTAGGTGTCTTTTCGCATCAGCAACCTCTGGGAACCATGCTTTTGTCGCAGGTGGTCAAGACACCACAACTTATTCCCAAGTCCTGGACACTGCAGAGAAATACAACTCAAAGAACAAGTGCTGGGAATTTCTGCCTAGGATGAATAGGAAGAGGAAGTCTTGCTCTGGCTGTTACATGGACAGGAAATTCTATGTGATTGGGGGACAGGATGAGCAACAAAACATACTCACTTGTGGGGAGTTCTTTGACGAGGAAACTAACACTTGGAATTTGATTCCCGACATGTTGAAAGACATTCCTGTGTCGGTTTCAAGGTCCCCACCACTTGTTGCTGTCGCTAATAATCAGCTGTACGCGCTTGACGCCTCCTCTAATGAGCTGAAAACGTATATGAAGCTAAGCAACTCATGGAAGAAGCTAGGAACAGTTCCAGTTATGGCTAGTGCTCAAGGAGGTTGGGGTGTGGCCTTCAAGTCTCTGGGAAATGAGCTTCTCGTGATTGGAGCAAATGCTTTGTCTCCTTCCTCTTCTTCTGGGCGTGGCTTGACTATATACACTTGTTCCCCTGATCCTTCTGTTGAGGAGCTGCAATGGCGGCGAATTGAATGTGGCAATACCAAGCTTAGTCCCTTCATTCACAATTGTGCTGTGAGGCTGGCTTGATCTAGAGGTCTGAATATTAATTATGAAGGAATAAGCAGAGTTGCTTTGGAATCTCTTAAATAAGATTATTTGCAGGACATTTAGGAATTGTCTCTGCTTCAAGTTTCCACTCGTCTGATGTTTGTTTCTAATGTGACTTGGTGCATCTTGTGTGACGTAGGGTCCGTGTTAGGAAGCTTGTCGGTGTAACCTTTTTTCATTTGATATTCTAACTCTGCAGATTGTCAGCTTCAAACGCTGCTGGATTTTATTTCCTTTCCTATTTTCCTCCTGGTGGATATTTCTGTAGGTTTACCACCTAACCTAATCATTATGTACTGTCTTACAAACTAGGCTTGATTTCGAACCATTTATGCGCAAAATATAAAACATGACTGTCGTCACTCAATTCAATATCGCTGAAACGAAAGAATAATAACGGTCAAACCAGATTCACCCCCTCCCAAAAAAGCTTCAATAAATTAAACAAAGCTATTGAGCCGAGCAAGAGCTTACGAATTTTCAACTCCTGATTAAAAAATAGGCTATTAAAAATACGCAAAAATCTTTTTTTTTTTTTAAAAAAAAATGTAACATTCAACAAATGCGATTCGTAATTAAAGCCACCGAGTCCGAGGGGGAGATTTAGGTAAATCCACCACGGCCCGCTAATTGGGCGAGTATAACTATAAGCGCGCGTAAGACAACATTTCGAACAGAGGCGGCGAAAGAGGAAGAAAATGGCGGGAGAGTATTCTTCTACCACTTGGTCTTCTCCTTCTTCTCTTCCAGGTAACCAAAAATGCTGGAGGAAGCAAGTGGATGAGAATCTCAAGAGGCTTCACTCTCTTCTCTTCGGTGCCGATCTTGCCCTTCAGAAACATGATTTCGAGTCCGCCTACATCCTCGGCCTTCGCCTCATCGGCTTCCTCGACTCTCACTGCCACTCCGATGTCGATGAAGCCTATATCCGTCCAATTCGACGTCAAGTCTTGGCCAAAATTGACACCGCTCGTCGATCCCTCATTCCCGACTCTGATCTGTATGTGTATATATATTTTTCCCTCCCTTCCTCTTCAGTCAACTTCGCTTCTATCCAGCTTATGAAATTCGACGTTTTCTGGTTTGATTTCTCGTAACCCGTCAATTAGGAGCTTTCATACTTGACGGAGAGACCTTAGAGGTTTTTCCGACTTCGGAATCTGACATGTCTTTTTTTTTTGGGGAGACCCTAGTGACTGATTGTGGGGTGATGATAATGATTATATTATGTTCATAGTGTCATTTTTCCGAACTTAATGTGGTTACTGCTTTTTTGTGTGGACTATTTTGAATTTTCATTGGAGGCAATGCCTTGAACGGATACTTATACAATTTCCTGTCAATTTTGGATTAGAATATAGCTCATGTGAAGTTGTGTGCTGATGCTAATCGTTGTTATTCCCTCAGCCAAGCGTTTGAACAAGCCAAAAAGTCCCCAGGGTGTATTTTTGGCAAAACAGGAGATATTGACATTGGGAAAATTAAGAAGTCGAAGTACTTCCAAGCTCTTCTCAAGGAATCCAAAGAAAAGGTGGAGAATCGATCGCTTATGTTGATATATGCGGATAAACGGACTCCATTTATCTTTAGGCAGAGTATTTAAAATCTCATTTTTGTTTTCCTCCCTAATCCCTTCTCTTATCTGTTGAGCTGCTGATTGTCGGTACCCTCTGTGTCTGAGTGTCAATTTCTTGCTGTCTTTATGTTGATTAAACTTTTATGCATCGCAGTCTTCCAGATAGTTGATTTAATTCCTTTCTCAATAAACAACATTCCTTTTTTAGGGCCATCATCTGGAGAAGCAGGACAAAGCAGGTAGCAAAATGCCAAAACAATCGTTGCAAACAAAGTTAACATCAATGTATGGGAAAAGTACACTGAGGGCTAGTAGTAATTCCAAATTGAGTTTGAAACCTAACAGATCTGAGGACTGCATGATTGTTGAAAAGCCTATGTCACACGGTGGCCATAGTAAGGGTCATCCTGTCTCTCCTTTCTTGAAAACTGAAGGGGAAGAAAGAACTTCTGGAACTTTGGGAAAAAAGCGTGTGCTCTTGGAAACTAATAGCCCCCAAGTTAGCAACGTGAAGTCACCTTCAAGCAATGAAGAATCTAAGTCTGGTACTTGTGGCCGTGGATTTGTTACAGCCAGAGCTAAATTGGTACCATTTACTATGCTGTTTACACTCTGTGTGTGTGAATGTTGAGTAAAGTTATTATTTTATGGATTCTAAACAATTGACTACAATGAGTATTACCCATTGTCGACAATTGTTTAAAAGTTCGTACTTATTTCACATGGCCTTTCGCTCTTTTGCTATGTCTTTTCTCATAGGAACTGATCTTAGCTCTAGATGCACATTTTCTTTGCCATAAGTATTAAGAAGGGTTAAAGTACAATTTTACCGATGGACAATTGTTGAAGGTGTGTCCAACACAAATAACTATTAGAAGGTGCAATTATACCAATGAACTTTTAAAATGGGTTCTAATTGGCCAATACCATCAACTTTTGAATGTTGATCGTTAAAATTTTGGCGACTTAGAATGTTGACTTTTAACGGTCATCGTCCACAAAGTTGACGGTGTTGGCCAATCCGCACCCATTTTAAAAGTTCATTGATATAATTGCATCTTCCAATTATTATTTGTGCTGGACGCACTTTCGACAATTGTCCATTGGTAGAATTTCACTTTAACCCGTATTAAGAACCTTGGTAAAAGTGGGCAATCTCTAGCTTCCAATTTGCAATTGTTTTTTGCCTGAGTTCATGTCATATTGTTTTCTATTTTTCCTCGGAATTAATATCTTCGCATGTAGTAACATTACATTATTCTATACCCGCAGGAAATGGAAACAAGGCAGAGGCGAGAAGGGATTGGTTCACCCACTGCATCTGTCTCACAATATGATATCAATTCTTCGAATCGGGTATACGGTGGGAGGTCATATGGTGTTTCACGACGTGGTGTCCGTGGTAATTTTGTACCTCCCATTAAATCTAATGGAACTGGCGATGGAAATATGACATCAAGAATTGGAAAGGGTGATGATACTTTAGATGACTCAACAAAGAGATGGTCAGTGGTTTTTAACCTTCACTTTGATCTATTGAAGTTCTAACTTCTCATTCTGCTTTTCCTTGTAAAGTTGATCTGTACGTCCAATTGTTGTTTTGATCTTACCAGAGTATATCACCAAAATAAGTTTGCAACACATTTTAAAAGATTCCCATCTAATGGTGGTCATATTATTCTTTTCTATACATTACCTTGTTGGTCCCCAGCATTCTGTAGGCCTTGTTATCTTATTGATTTGAACAAGGTTGGATACACCCTTTTTCTTTATATTGCATATATAAAGACTTTTTGTGTTGTTATGGACTCTCCCACAATACGTTTTTCTCCCCTCCCCAGTAGGTGTTAGTTTGACGAATTATGATTGTTTATTGATCATGTGATATACAGTTCTACCAATTTACTTCCTAATCTATTCAACAACTTACTTTTAGTTTGGAAGGGCTATGTGGTCCTGACGGAGAGCTTCCTGAGAAATTGAGGAATATAGAACCTCGGCTAATTGAACATATTAGCAATGAGATTATGGATAGAGATCCTAATGTCCGGTGGGATGACATTGGTAATTCAGATAACTGTTGGACTTTCTTTTATACTCACTATTTTGGAATTTGCTTTTGACCGGAACTAATTATACTCTTATTCACTAATGACATGTAGCGGGATTGGAGCATGCGAAGAAATGTGTCACTGAGATGGTCATATGGCCTCTGCTACGTCCTGACATATTTAAGGGTTGCCGCTCTCCTGGGCGAGGTCTACTTTTATTTGGTCCACCGGTAAGTACAGAATTTTGTAATACATGCAAATTGCGCACTCACTGATCTTCACTCTCATAACTTTGAATGCTAGGGAACTGGTAAAACAATGATAGGAAAAGCCATAGCAGGGGAGGCAAAGGCAACCTTCTTTTACATCTCGGCAAGTTCACTGACAAGCAAGTGGGTATGTGTAAACTTTAACTGTCTAGAATTTTGATCATATTTCTTTGAATGTAAAGTTCTTCTACATGATAAAATGTGTTTTAATTCCTACAAGCATTTTTTTAAAGTCTTTTGCAACTCCTATAACTTAGATGCATATCTGCGTTTTTTGTTAAGATATGTTGCCAGCTTCCCAAAAGATTTGACTTGTTTCTTACAACTTAAAGTGCTTCACCCTTCCCCTTTGAGTACTAGTGCTCTTAAACTTAAACTCCACATGAACTGTATCTATCAAGTCAGATATATCTTTGGGAATTGGGAATCATGCCTTAATATCTAATATATGTTCTGGCATTATTATAGATCGGAGAAGGTGAAAAACTAGTGAGAGCCCTCTTTGGAGTTGCCAGTTGTCGCCAGCCGGCTGTGATATTTGTGGATGAAATAGATTCTCTCCTATCTCAGGTACCTTAATATTGTAGCTGTTTGAGACTAACGTTCAGGGCCATGACATTTATAGGCTCGCTGTCCTAAATATCTTGTGACAATTTTCACCTAAAGTTTAGCATCATCATCTATATATAGTGGAAGTTCATGGCAAGAAATCATGCGAAGGTGGTAAATGCATTGTGCTTCTAAACTGCCACATGGATTTTGGATTATTAGTTTTTACGTCCATACCTCATGTTGCTTTTTCTCCCTTCCATTTATTCTGCCGGTACATCTGTTTGTTGCAGCGTAAGTCAGAGGGTGAACATGAATCAAGTAGAAGGCTAAAGACACAATTTCTCATTGAAATGGAAGGTTTCGACAGTGGTAACGAGCAGGTTCTTCTTATAGGTAATTGTTGAATCACTGGGTTTAATTTCCTCATTTGTTTTGTATATTGCAGGCAGCGGCAGATTGTACTAGCCGTCTCCGTCTCTTCTGTGATATTTATTTTTGGTGCCTGTGTGCCTCAATCGCATGTTTACTTGTGATGTCTTGAATTTTTCTCCCTTGGGTGAGATATGTTACCATTTTATGTGTTATACTAATAGATTGGGTCGTACTTTTACAGGGGCCACCAACCGTCCCCAAGAGCTTGATGAAGCAGCACGGAGGCGACTTACCAAAAGACTTTATATCCCCCTGCCATCCTCAGGTGCTAATTATTTTGATTATCTTATTTCGTTCAAACGCATTTAGCACTATGTGGCTAACTTTGTATTGGCCATTGAGTAATGAAGAGGCAAGAGCCTGGATTATACGTAACCTCTTAGAGAAGGACGGGCTATTCAAGCTGACAAAAGAAGATATTGATACCATATGCTACAAAACAGAAGGTATTCCAACTAAATTATAGTTACTTGTGTATAGTACTGCTGCTTGTTGAATTAAATAACCTCCTTTTTACTGCTCAACAATTTCTCTAAATAATTTTTCATGAATTTTCTTTCCTAGGATATTCGGGGTCAGACATGAAAAATTTAGTGAAGGATGCTTCAATGGGTCCCTTAAGAGAGGCTTTAAAGCAGGGCATAGAAATTACAAAGCTGAACAAGGAAGATATGCGGCCAGTGGCTCTTCAGGTTCACAGTCACAGCTAATCGTGATTAAGTTATTTTTTTCATATAAAAAAGACGTCGGTTTAATTAATTTGAAACCGTTTATTTGCGTTGTTCTGCAGGACTTTATGGATGCCCTAAAAGAGGTAAGACGATCTATTTCCTCAAATGAACTGGGCGCTTACGAAACATGGAACGAACAATTTGGAAGCCTATCATCGGAGAAGCTCGAGTCATTTGTATGAACGCAGCCTCCATATGGTTTACAAAAACGTCAAGTAGGCCTACCCTTCCCCGATACCTTGTCCGCGAGCTAGTCGTACATTTCGTGATGTGTGCTTACTCTAGCCTTTGAAAATTAAGGTCTCGTTCAACTCATGGAACGCAAGGGAATCCTTTTTTTCTTTTCCTTTTTTAAAAAGCACGGGGATTGGGGATCCGAAATTCTGAACACACAGGTTTTGTTTAAGTTAAACTTTGTATTGGTAAAGGCTTCTACAAATGCCGTTGGATGTTTGTTCAGTACAATTGCCTATTTGAAATAGAGATTCTTAGGTACTCTGGGAGTACCACGTAATCCATGCACTGACCAATGAGAAGTCTCCAAATGGCGCGGTAGGACCCATGCTTCTGCCACTGTCTCATCTCTCTTCCTTCTGCATCAACACGCGTTTTCCCACACTCTGCATTTCTAATTTTAATCCTTTATCTCTCCTTTTTTTTGTCCTATCAACTCACACTGACACATGCATTCTCTTTCTCTCTCACCCCCTATATCCCTCAATCAGCCTTCACCCCACTTATAGCTGGGAAAACGGGCCAGCCCGCGGGTTGCGGGCTGGCCCGTGACGGGTTACGGGTTACGTGGTGCTGGCCTGTGCGGCCCGCACCTTAATGGGTTGGGAAAACCCCAACCCTAACCCTTTAGTGTGGGTTGGCGGGCCAACCCGCCAGGTTTTTATTTTTTATTTTTTTTGTTTTAAAAATACTATAATAAAAAAATAAAAATTCTAAATCAACAAAAATATATCATAATTGGCTCAAGTAAAATAGAATACTCCAAGTAGTATACAAATATGGACTCCACAATTATATTTTTTTTTGTATAAACATCTTCCTAATTTTATTGTATTAACAATATTATTAAAAAATTTTAGATTATACTATACAAACACCACAATTTGTTATGTCAACCACAATTTATATTAGTGAAGTGTCTAAAATATACCTTAATGAATTAAATAGAGTTTTTCTTTTTTTTTAATAAAAAAATATATTTGGCTGGCTAACCCGCCAACCTGCGGGCTAGCCCGCCTTAGCCCGTGGGCTAAATGGTGTGGGCCTGTGCGGCCCGCACTTTAATGGGTTGGGATTTTCCCAACCCTAACCCTGCTCAACCCACGGGATGGCGGGTTGAACCCGTGGGTTGAGCCCATTTTCCCAGCTCTAACCCCACCATTACCCCTCATCTTTTGTTTTAAAAAAATTCAGGTTAATTTAATTAAAACAAATTATTAATTGGACTGCGTCCCACCCTAAATATAAAAATTAGTTGGACTTAAATTTTTATCCAAAATATGAATTTTTTTTATTTTATTAAAATAACTTGTCTAACTTATAAATCCCTATATAGTCTAATGATATACCACTCTATTTCTTATTATGAGTCTAATTACTAAAAGAAATTTATTTCTAAATTAAAATTTTTGAGAAGATGAGAGAGAGAAAAAAGAGAAGATGAGAGAGAATGTTGATAAAAGTAAAAGAAGTGTATAAAATGTTTTTTAAATATTCACTTGTATATAAGAATAAAATTGGAAAGATTGATCAAAATTGTACTTCACCGGTTTCAATTATATGATCAAGTTGACATTTTTAAAAAAAAATTAAAGATGCAAAATAAATCAATTTTAATAGTTATATTTATTTTTTTTCTTAAAACTAATTTATTTTAGGGTTAATGGTCAAAAATACACATATGATTTTGTCAAAAGTTCATCCAGCACCAAATGTTTTTTTTGGACCAAAAATACACATAAGTTTTCAAATTGGATCAAAAGTTACATTTACAGTTATATTCCGAAAAAAAGCGCTCGGTGCTGGATGAACCTTTTTTAAAAATCACATGTGTATTTTTGATCCTGATTTAATTGTAGATGTGTATTTTTGATCCAATTTAAAAGGTTATGTGTATTTTTGATCCAAAAAATAACATTTGGTGCTGGATGAACTTCTGACAAAATCACATGTGTATTTTTGACCCTTAACCCCTTATTTTATTTATAAGTTAACGTATAGTCTAATTACATGTAGCATGGTTGGCAAAAAAAAAAAAATTACATGTAGCATATTTTAACATTTTGTTAGTCTATTTTAGTTCCTTAATCTCCACCAAAAAGTCAACCTGATCTTATAATTTGGGTAAGATGTAGTACCAATTTAATGGCATAACTACAACTCCTTGATATGTGATAATTAGTTAAAAAAAGGTTCATAAATAAAAATAGAGTGATATATCTTATGCTATTTTTGAGAAATTTTTATATATCATTATATTATCTATGGGTTTATGAGTTAGATAAATTATTCTTTTAAAATGAAAAGTATTTTATATTTTAGATAAAAAGTTAGGTCCAACTAATTTTTATATTTAGGTGGGAGGCATTGAGGCAGTATAATGTGTAATTTTTTTAATTAAATTGACCTGAAGCTTTTTAAAACAAGATGAGGGGGTGGTGTGTTATGTTTTTTTGTTTTTTGTTTTTTTTTTGGGGGGGGGTTTTGTTTTTTATTCGGTGAATGCTGTTTGAGGGAGAAGGGGTGAGAAGAGAGAGTGTGTGTGACTGAGTGTGTGTACCAGCGTGTGTGAGACTATGAGTTGACAGGACAAAAAAAAAAAGAGGAGATAAAATATTAAAATTAAAAATGGGGAGAGTGTGGGAACGCGCGCGTTGAGGTAGAAGGAAGAGAGATAAGACAGTGGCAGAAGCATGGGTCCCGCCGTGCCATTTGAAGGGTTCCCATTGGTCAGTGCATGGATTACATGGTACTCCCAGAGTACCTAAGAATCTCTCTTTGAAATAGGGAGATAAAATTAGTTAAGAGCAGTAAGTAAATATGTAAAAAATGAATTTTATTTTATATGGATACTCTCATTTTATATGTGAAAGTGAGAGAATACGAAGTGGAGCAAATAAATGTGACAGTGATATAAATAATTTTTATAATTAAATGAGGGTAAGCTGGGGGATTTGCCAAACTATTTTCAAACAATTCCTAGTCCTATTAGTCTATCGTATGAAAAGGAAGATAATACTTACTATTATATTATACTCCCCACATTTAGGTGATTTTTATTGGAAGATTATGGAGGTAAAATAAATTAGATAATCATAACATATGAAATATCATTAAATTATGTATTAACTTATAAGTCAAACAAACTAGTTCAAAAAAAAATTCAGACAAATCAATTTATAAGTAATTTATTTAGTTTTTTTAAAAAAATAACTTGGTCTTATATTTAGAATTAGAGTAAATAATATAAAGAAAAAGATGGAATATTTAAATGAGCTCACCTTGTGCGCGGACCGCGGAGTACACCATTGCATGTGAAATCAATTATCAATGAGAAGGGGGGCATCTGCAATAATCTGAACATATTTTACAAATAGCAATAATAATGCGTTTGCTCATAGCATGTTTTACAATGACTTGCGGTGATCATGAGCATGCTCAATTATTTTGATTCCGCTGGTAAACGTGTGCATGACTTCATTGGAGAGTCTGAGTTCACAATCGTTGTGCGCACAAAAAAAAAAAAAAAAACAATTGAAAAAGGAGAAACAATGTCAAGCTAATTAATTGGGGTTTTAAAATTCATAAACAGTGTGCCGCCAACAAAAAATTATTCACTAAAGAATTGGTGCATATGAGGCTATCTAAGGGAGGTTCTCCCTATTGTAAACAAACACCTTTAAGCCACCGGCCATGTGTGCCGTAAGAAATGGCACGAATAGAGGCTTCTCTTTGCTGACAGGTCTGATACTGAATCTCCTAATGATTGTACCCACCACATACTTCATCTGAATAAAAGCCATTTCTTTCCCAATACACGTTCTGGGTCCTGCCTGAAACGTTGGACACTTGAACGCCGAAACCTTATTCTTCTTGTTCTTATCTGTTTCAACAAACCATCGATCCGGTCTAAACTCAAACCAGTCCTTTCCCCATAATGCTTCCATCCTTCCCATCCCATAAGGAAAATATGTTACCCTATCCCCTGCTTTCACCATACTCCCATCTGGCAACACATCATCTTCTATTGCATGCTTTGAATCCCATGCCACGGGGGGGTACAACCTCATCGACTCACAAAGACATGCCTTTAAAAAGTCAAAATTCCTTAAAGATTCGTAATTTAATGATTCTGTCTCTTTCACAATCTGACCCTCCTTTTCAGGATGATGAGAGATCAACCAGAAGAACCATGTCAAAGCTGCTGCTGTTGTGTCCTTCCCTGCAAGTATAAAACTTATCACCATGTCTCTAATCACCTCCTCTTCTTCACCTGCACGTACAAGCCGTGATAGGAGATCCTTCTTCATCACCATCTTCTTCTTCCTCTCACTAATCATTTCCATGACATGACTCTGAACTTCTTCCACAGCCTCTCTGAGCCTTCGTTCAGATCCAATCCCAAGCCATCTCTTCATCTTCCAGATCAAAAACAGAGGAGCTGCCCCACGTCTCGCAGATATCTCAGATGCCACGTCAAAAGCTCTTGCCAGAGGTGAAATGGGAGAAGAAGGATCCAAACAGCACATGTTATTAATCCCTATTGTGAATTTACAGATCACATTAAAGGAGAATCTCCCAAGCAAATCCTGCAAATCCACCACTTGGTTTTTATTGGACACAGTCTCAAGCATTGGTATAAGCCTCTCGTTTACTTCTTCCTCCAATGTGTTCTTAACAAAATTCCCCAAGGACCTAGAAGTGAACTCATGGCTGGCTAATTTACGTCGGTTCTGCCACAACTCGCCGTCGACATTGAAGATTCCGTGGCCGAGAAAATCGCCGAGGATGTCAGTAAAGGGCTTGCCTTTTGGGAAGTTATTGAAGTTGGTTTTGAGGATGTATTCTACATTTTGTGGGTTGGCAGTTACAATGGTGGTTGGTGCACCTAGACGGCGGAGGACGATAGTGTGAGTGGGAGATTGAGAGAGAAGTTGAGTGTACCAATCAAGGAGGCGATTACGATTCTTGTAAAAGGGCATGAGGCATCCAATGAGGGGATATGTTGGTGGGCCGTAGTGGTCGGAGAAAGGTCGGAGATGCCGGAGTTCCCTTAATAATGTTATGTAGAAAAGGATGAGCAAGAAGATGAATATGAATCCCATATCGTTAACATGGATGATCATGAGCAAGAAGCATAAATATGGAGAATGGCTTAGACCTTGTGCTAAGTTGACTTAGTTGGTCTTTAAATAATGATCGTGGATGCTTCCGTTGAAGCATGCTACCAAAGTTCTTTCCTTTTAATATACAGGCTGCTCTGTATTTTAAAATGGATCGCTTTTTCTTAGACTCTTAGTTATTCGTGTGGGATGTTAGGCTATAATTTAATACTATACTGTTGTTTAAAGTGAAATATATCAAAGTTATTCGTGTGGGATGTTAGGCTATAATTTAATATGCAGTTGTTTAATGAAGAGAATCTTCGAATAGATTTTCTGCTCCCAATTCCCCATGTGTTTTATGATTTCTCACCGGCCATGGGAGGAAAAAAAAAAAGTCCGCCACTTTGCCTTGGAGAAAAAAATATGGACGACTCTTTTAATACACAAAAACTAATTAACTGTTGTAAAATATTTATAGTTAGTGGATGTCCATATTATTATCTCTTAGGATTCTTATCTTTGGAACCGATTGGTCTACCACGCTTCAGGCGAGGCTTAGTTTCATTTGCAACTTTTGGTTGTCCTTCAGGGACATCAATTCTAATTGGAGCATTTTCAGCTGGAATGTGAGATTTAGTAATTCTCTTGAGGTCAGTAAATGCATCTGGCAATTGATTAGCAATATTTTGCAAATGAATTATTTTCTGAACTTCATGTTCACATTGCTGTGTACGAGGATCTAGATGAGATAGAGATAACGTTTTCCATGTGATCTCTTTTTCCAGCTGTTTATCATCTCCCCCTAATGTTGGAAAAATTGATTCATCAAAATGGCAATCATCAAAACGTGCTGTGAACAAATCTCCAGTTAATGGTTCTAAATACTTTATTATAGAAGGAGATTCATAACCAACATATATTCCCAACCTTCTTTGAGGTCCCATCTTTGTTCGTTGTGGTGGAGCAATAGGCACAAATACGGCACATCCAAAAGTTCTAAGATGGGAAATATTTGGCTCTTGACCAAAAGCCAATTGTAGTGGGGAGAATTTATGATAACTTGTTGGCCTGATGCGTATAATAGCTGCTGCATGTAATATTGCATGTCCCCAAGCTGAGATGGGAAGTCTTGTTCTTAAAAGCATTGGTCTAGCTATCAGTTGGAGGCATTTAATAAATGATTCTGCCAGACCATTTTGAGTGTGGACATGAGCAACAGATTTTTCTATAGTTATTCCAGTTGCCATGCAATAATCATTAAACTTTTGAGATGAAAATTCACTAGCATTATCAAGACGAATTGTCTTAATTGCATGATCTGGAAATTGTGCTCTTAACTTAATTATTTGAGCAAGTAATCTAGCAAATGCTAAATTACGTGTTGATAACAAACACACATGTGACCATCTTGTAGATGCATCTACTAAAACCATAAAATATCTGAATGGTCCACATGGTGGATGAATAGGTCCACATATGTCCCCTTGAATTCGTTCTAGAAATGTAGGGGATTCAACTCCAACTTTTGTCAAAGAAGGTTTTGTTATTAATTTACCTTGTGAGCAAGCAGCACAAGAAAAGTCTTTAAATTGAAGAATCTTCTGGTTCTTCAATGGATGTCCACGTGAATTTTCAATAATTCTTCGCATCATAGTTGATCCGGGATGGCCTAACCGGTCATGCCAAACAATAAATGTATTTTTATCAGCAAGCTTCTGGCTTACTATGACATTTGTCTCAATTGTTTTAATACTTGTATAGTACAAACCAGAAGACAATGTAGGTAATTTTTCTAGGACACATTTTCCCCCGTATCTAATATTTGTAATATGTAGATATTCAATATTTTTCTCACTGATAGTCTCAATGTGATATCCATTTTGACGGATATCTTTAAAACTTAATAAATTTCTTTGAGACTTGGGGGAATATAGAGCATCATTGATGACAAATTTTGTTCCTCTTGGTAATATTATAATTGCTCTTCCGGAGCCTTCAATTATTCTTGTATTACCCGCTATAGTACTGATGCTTGCCTTTCCTTTATTTATACAAGAAAAATATTTTCTATCCTTAAGTATGGTGTGTGTTGTAGCACTATCTATGAGACATATATCTTCATCCTTGTGTCCAATGAAATCATGGGGAACATCCATATTCTTCATGAAAGGAAAGAGAAGAGGAAAAAAAAAAAAATTCATTAAAGCAAATTCGATACATAATAAGCATAGCAAGCAATAATGCTCTTATTACATGATGAAAATGAGGAAGTAAAAAGAGAAAATTAAAGTAAAACGTAACTGAATTAGGAAAACATAACTAAAGTAGTCTTATTATTTTTCCAATAAGGCTTGTCTAATCATGATTATCAAAGAAGTCAGCCACCTCCAAATGTGTCATTGCATCAAGGCCATTAATATCATCTATCTCATTGGCATGGTCATTTTTGTGTGCCTCAACATCATCATCATCGAAAATCATATTTGCTTCCACATTATTCGCATTCCTTTTCATGGAGGCTTGATAAAGTTTTGCTAGATGTTCAGGTGTACGACAAGTACGTGACCAATGCCCCTTCATGCCACATCGAAAACATTTATTTTCAACAACTTTTGAAGGACCACTCTTGTCCTTTTTCTGCCATTCATTGTGTTTCTTTTTCTGATGGGCATTAGGATTAAAATTGTAAATTCCACCACCATGGTTATGATAATATCCGCGTCCCCTGCCACGACCACGGCCACGGCCACGTCCGCGACCGCGGCCGCGGCCTCGACCATTATCATGGTAATTACTACGCACATTCACATTCACTTCAGGGAATGGGGCAGACCCAGTGGGACGAATCTCATGATTTTTCATCAACAGCTCATTATTTTGTTCGGCTACCAGAAGACATGAGATTAATTCTGAATATCTTTTAAAACCTCTCTCACGATATTGCTGCTGCAGGAGCACATTTGAAGCATGAAAAGTGGAGAAGGTTTTCTCTAATAAGTCCTCATCAGTTATTTTTTCACCACATAACTTCAACTGAGAACTTATCTTAAAAACTGCTGAATTATATTCACTTACAGTTTTAAAATCTTGTAGCCTTAGGTGGATCCAATCATAACGGGCTTTTGGTAAAATCACCGTTTTTTGATGATCATATCTTTCTTTCAAATTAGTCCATAATTCTAACGGATCTTTTACCGTTAGGTACTCATTTTTCAGCCCTTCATGGATATGGTGGCGAAGGAAAATCATAGCCTTGGCCTTATCTTGGCCACTCACTTCTTTGCCAGTCAAAATGGTATTTCCTAGACCATTAGCATTCAGGTGGATTTCAGCATCTAACACCCAAGACAGATAATTGTTTCCAGAAATGTCAAGAGCAGTAAACTCGAGTTTGGTAAGATTTGCCATGATACGAACTAAACAATAACAAAATGAAATTAAAATTATGATAAATAAACAAAATAAAATAAAGTAGCATGAATAAAAACTTTAGAATTCACAATATATCATATCATTAAATAAACTTATAAATAAATTTAAATCAATGTAAATGAGCAACAAAATATAAATAACAAAAGTAGGATCAACATAATAATAAAATAATAATTAAAATAACAATAAGATAGTAATATATGTGTGCATATGTATATGCATAAGAATGTAAGCATGATAGTAATAAAAGACAATAATATGAAATAGTATCATGATGAAGAAATAAATAAAAGCATAAAAAGATGAGAAAATTATGAAGAGTACAGCATGACATTTTCTCCCCCTGATGATAGCATCACTTTGAGTGAAACCCAAGACATAATTAATCAAAAGACCCCAGAAGAGGTTCAGGTACCTGAAAATTATGAAGAGATCTCGATAAATTATGTCACAACGGGAAAAAGATGGAACCGAGAAAATATAGTTGTCGACAACGCTTTTTCATATAATGTTGCTCTTGAGATAATTAATCAAAGTGAGGATCTTGAACCTAGATCTGTTGAAGAATGTAGACATAGAAGTGATTGGTCAAAGTGGAAAGACGCAATTCAAGTAGAGTTAAATTCACTCTCAAAACGAGAGGTTTTTGGACCTGTCGTCCAAATACCAAATGGTGTACAACCAGTTGGATATAGATGGGTTTTTGTGCGAAAACGAAATGAGAAAAATGAAATTGTTAGATACAAGGCACGACTTGTAGCACAAGGATTTTCACAAAAGCCTGGCATTGATTATGAAGAGACATATTCTCCTGTGATGGATGCAATCACTTTAAGATATTTAATTAGTCTGGCAGTAAGAAATAAACTTGACATGCGTCTAATGGATGTTGTCACAGCCTATTTATATGGCTCTTTAGACACTGAAATTTACATGAAAATCCCTGAAGGATTCAAGTTGCCAGAAGCATATAAAAATTCTCGAGAAAATTATGCGATTCGCTTGCATAAATCCTTATATGGATTGAAACAATCTGGAAGAATGTGGTATAACCGTCTTAGCGAATATTTGTTAAAAGAAGGTTATAAAAATGATCCAATTTCCCCATGTGTTTTTATAAAAAGGAATGGATCAGAGTTTGTCATAATTGCTGTATATGTTGATGATTTAAATATAATTGGAACTCCTGAAGAGCTTCTAAAAGCAGTTGATTGTTTAAAAAGAGAATTTGAAATGAAGGATCTTGGAAGAACAAAGTTTTGTCTTGGATTACAAATTGAGCATCTCACAAATGGAATCTTTCTTCATCAATCAACTTATATTGAGAAAATATTAAAGCGATTTTATATGAATAAAGCTCATCCATTGACTACTCCAATGGTCATAAGATCACTTGATAAGGAAAAAGATCCTTTTCGTCCTCAAGGGGAAAAGGAAAATCTTCTTGGTCCAGAAGTACCATATCTTAGTGCTATAGGTGCACTAATGTATCTTGCTAATTCAACACGTCCCGATATAGCATTTGCTGTAAATTTATTGGCAAGATTTAGTTCTTGTCCAACAAGAAGGCATTGGAATGGAATCAAACATATATTTCGATATCTTCAAGGGACAGGTGATATGGGATTATTTTATGAATCTGGATCACAATTGGTTGGTTATGCAGATGCAGGATTTTTATCAGATCCACACAATGGTAGATCACAAACAGGATATTTGTTTACTTATGGAGGTACAGCTATTTCATGGCGTTCAACGAAACAAACTTTGTCAGCTACATCATCAAATCATGCAGAAATAATTGCAGCTCACGAGGCAAGTCGAGAGTGTGTGTGGTTAAGGTCAATGACTCAACATATTGAATCAGTGTGTGGTATGGATGTTGAACAAAAGGTTCCGACATTATTATATGAAGATAACACAGCATGCATAGCTCAACTGAAAGGAGGATATATTAAAGGAGACAGAACAAAACATATTTCTCCAAAATTCTTTTTCACTCATGATCTTATAAAGAGCGGTGATATAGATGTTCAACAAATTCGCTCATGTGACAATCTTGCAGATATGTTTACCAAGACACTTCCAACAAGAACATTTGAAAAACTAGTATATAGTATTGGAATGCGCAGATTCAAAGAGTTAAAATGATGCTATCATCAGGAAGAGATATTGTAATGCTACACTCAAAGTGATGCTATCATCAGGGGGAGATATTGTAATGTTACACTCAAAGTGATGCTATCATCAGGGGGAGAAAATGTCATGCTGTACTCTTTTTCCCTTAACCAAGGTTTTATCCCACTGGGTTTTCCTGGTAAGGTTTTTAATGAGGCAGCTTTGATAGTATTGTGTAATCTTTTCCTTAATGAGGTACAATAATATTTGTTTATGGACATCCAAGGGGGAGTGTTGTAAAATATTTATAGTTAGTGGATGTCCATATTATTATCTCTTAGGATTCTTTTCTCTCTAATTATCCTTATCTCATCTCCATAACCTATTCCTCTTAGGATCCCTCTTAGGATTCTTTTCTCTCTAATTATCCTTATCTTATCTTCATAACCTATTCCTCTTAGGATCCCTCTTAGGATTCTTTTCTCTAATAATGTCATTCACTTTGTAACCTCTCTATAAATAGAGATCATGTACAAGGCATTTGTACCATTGAATCATAAGTGAAATTGATATCTTCTTTCTCTCCATCTTCTTCTCATATTCTCTCATCTTGTTGTTCTCTCTTCTTTCTCTCCATATTTCTACTTTCTATTTATTTTATCACATTAACCTTGAAGATAACGAAAAAGGACAAAGAAAAGAAATGGGGGTGTTACTATTAACAAATGCGAGCGCAATAATCTAATGGCCATTCGATAAATCAAAAAGAGTTGGTAATTATTAATTGACAATTAGAGATGATGAGGATATGCGTTTGTCTTTAGAGGCCTTGTCTGACTTCCAATCTCAAGGTCTTTCTTTGTTACCATTCATTCACGTGCTGGCTGATTTAAATTCGATTTCATAGTGAAATGCCTCTTAGTTTTTTAAAGCTTCAGTTTTCAATTTTCACTGTTCTTTATGTGCAACGGAGACTTGGAGTTAAGAAAGTACACCTACCAGTCTACCACACATAAATAATTACTCTCAACAACATCATGATTAGCTTTAATAATATATAAAACTATACTTTTATCTCTTTCTCATTTTATTGGTTAACGTATATAATAAGATGATAAATTTGTTCCAAATATGAAAGCCTTTTAAATATTTATTTTCAAATGTTATTTTTAAGACACCTTATGCAACAAGACATGAAAAGGTCTAAGTGGTCAATTGCCAACCCCCTAAATTAATTCGATATAACGAGACCATTGATTGGTCAAGTGTTTCGTTCAACAAATGGCTACAACTTCGCCATAATTAATCACGTTTATGATTGGCGGACAAATCAGAGGCTCATTCACATCGGTGAAGGTCCACATAATGATTGGCTGGCTCAGTAAAATCATCTCCAGTTCTCTGCTTCAGTGCAAGAAATTCTTCTTTCCACATTGGTCGGCTCAAAAAAAACACACAAGATACGGGCTAGTGTAGATGTTTCCATGGGAAAGTGACATAGATTATTAGCTTAACCCAACGGGAATCACTGGAAGCAATTAACCAACAACCTCCAGCGAATGTATACAGTAAGGAGCTTTTATTATCACCTGAACATAGTCAAATTTGAGAATCTCGGCCTGGGAGAATCAACAGAAGAGAGGCCAGGGACCTGCGAGAGACTCAAGTTCCTGGTTCATGGAAACAAACTAGACGTACAATTTTACAAGTTTGAGTGCCCCACTCGGACTTGCACACGATGCCATGAAGTGTTTAATATGCCTCTCAAGTTCCAAATGTCTTCAACCTTTTCAGGTTGGACATTTGCAGCCGAATCAACCTGCAAATCCGACAAAGATGTTGTAATAAAGCTGTATGGAAGATTTGCAACTCTGATTGAATGTTGATCTTTGTTATCCATTACTCTCGGAATAAATTGTTAAATTCATTCTAAGGATCCATTTGAGAAAACGTAATGGTGCTTTTGTACCTTGTGCGAAAGAGAGTGGAGTAGTTGCAAAAGATAAGGATACAAGTTACGCTATGTTTGGACAGGCTAAAGTCTAACGACTAAAGCTACCATCATACTTCCTCAGACGATATACTGTTTCCATTATAACTGGTTTATTGCAATAAAATTCCTAATTGCTTCCCTCAGATAAAACGGAATTATGATGAGTATCATAAACAGGAAAAATTAACATACCGCTTTTGCGACTATCTCTGTGCTGTTAAGGATATCAACTGTGATCTCAAACAGCACCCACGCCCATTTGTCACTGTTGGCAGCATCATCTGCTATGTATGGAGTGCCAGGCTTCTGATATTTTGACGCTTCCAGCCATGTTTTGCCTCCATCAACAGACACATCTACCCTCTCAATGCCTCTACCACCTCCTGACACCGCATAGCCACTAACCTTTACCTGCTTAACAATATATGCAAGATTCGGATTTTAATCATTGACCGGACATTATGGCATTTACCTTCAGCAAGTAAATCAAAGCATCAAGTTTACTCCCACGTAAAAAGTGCATTGAACATAAAAATAAAAGTGGTCAGACTCAGGGGAAAGGGAAGGAGGAGGAACAAGTGCAAAGCATCAGATTGTAAAGATACGAAAATGTTGATGGCCTTCATTGCTTTTTAAGAAAAAAATAATTTGGAAATATCAATTCAATTTCTTTTCACAAAAAATAAAATATATCAGTTCTCAAATTATATCTGGCAATTTCCATATGTTGCAAGGCAAACGCACGCGCACTGTGTGAGAAAAATCAAATAACTGCAGGAAAAAAACATGTTCAGAGTTCCAAATGTATATTTGACAAAAATAACAAACAGACACAAGAAATTAAATGCTCAAGTCATATAACTGGGCATTTCATAGTCAAGAGAAACACATTAACTATGTCACTGCTTGAACAAACCTTTCCTGGCTTTATAGTACTCACATCTTCAAGAGAACAAATGACACACTGCTCACAAGGAATAAAGAAGCATTAGTTACAAAATTTTGCTCATAAAATGAAGATATTAAGCATTTACTTCGATCGCACCTTATCTCTCAACAGCAAACAAATTAAAAGAGTAATAACTTCATTCTTCATGATATTTTTCTTTTTAAGAAAAAGACCAGGCACGACAGAAAGTGCAAATATATCAGATCACCTGAACTGGAAAGTCCATTTGGGGTCTCCTGGTTGACCAATTGATGTTATCCCAATTCACAGATGGTGGAAACATTTTGTAGTCCTTTTGCATAAAGAAACCCTGCCACATGATAATGTGAAGTTGTAGAACATTCTGGAAAACTAAATTTTGGTAAACTCAGTAATATTACATGCCGTAATATCAGACCTGGCATTCTTCCGCTATGATGTTGATTGAATCCAACCACTTAACTGACCGAGCTCCAATGACACCAGGAACAACCACACGTAACGGATACCCGTGATCCCTGTTAAGAGGCTACAGCAGGGCAAAGGGGACAAGAAAAAAGTGAGAACTGAGTATTCCTGAAGAACATGTTTAATCTTTAAAGTTCACTCAATCCATAGGATCATATATTCTTATATCATCTTACTCATAAAATGGACTATTAGGATACATAACAAGCATCCAATTCTGAGCTACACAAAAATAAGCACCCTGAACTTAAAACAAGTACAAGCATTCAACGA
The DNA here is from genome assembly GCA_037074515.1 of Mimosa bimucronata. Classification (NCBI taxonomy): domain Eukaryota; kingdom Viridiplantae; phylum Streptophyta; class Magnoliopsida; order Fabales; family Fabaceae; genus Mimosa; species Mimosa bimucronata. Next base: position 6,283,780 of record CM073437.1, read on the forward strand.
AAGATAAATGATTGCGCAATGATACAATTCCAAACAAGTATGCGTTTTATTTGTTCTACACATTCTGCGGAATTAAAATACTCGTAGTCATAGCTCCATATCTGAAAAAATGAGGGGCATGGTGAACTTTAAATACAGTTAGTTAGGCAAACCAAAACTGAGATTTTAAAGAACCTGGCAAGTTTGAGTGTAATCAGTGGATAGCAAACAACTCAAAGTCAATTTCACTTACTTCTCCATTCATTTCATATGCAAGAAGAACATCTGCTTCAGGATTTGTGGCCTGACTGAGTGGGATTGATGCCTTGTATGGGCCCCCATTTTCCTCCTACAGTATTTTGTTTTTTAACATTTACAGAAAGAACAAAGCGATAAATGCATAAATGACCATAAATAATGTATGATCTCCAAAATCAATTAACAAGCAGCAGGAATTACCTTACACTTGTCAACACTCACAAATTCAACATGTCTTCCACCTGACTGAGTGATGCTTGTCAACTTTGGGATTCCAACAAGGTCAAGAACATCAGCCAATTTGGCACCACCCCAGACAGCTGAAAGAACATAGTAACATGACAGAGTTATAAAAAGACAAGTCGCATTAGATTGGAACACCTCAAACACGAGTTAATCGTAGGAAGGAAAAACAAGAAGAATAAAAAAAAAGTGCACGCGCATACTTCCACACAGGTTTCAGGATCAAATAACAGAAGCTTCAACAAGCAGTATTATCTGATAATAAGAAATCGCCGAAATAAGAATCTTTCAAAAAGTGAATATACTAGAATTGGCATGTGTAGTGTGCAGTGAATCTGTGTATGATCAAAATTTACTTCTAAAAGTGAATTTGCATAGTGTGTAGTCAGAAATCAGATGCTAACTTATGAACAGGATGCAGAGATAACATTTCAAGAGTATCATCTCCTTATTATACAACAAGGTAACCCTATTTGCAGGAGTCGGATGTTAAAATAATTGAGTAATATCAGTTGTACAAAGGGAACTAACCATTTCCAATAGCAGAAACATCCCAGCCAACTCCCTTAACGGTTTTGGTCTTGCTCATAGCAGTCCTTCTATTACCTGCACACTGGAAAGTATATGCATTTGCAAGACGTTCCCAATAGCAAACCAGGACATTGTGTGATCTTCTGCTAGAAGTTTGGCAAAAGTATACCTAAGTTAAATGCGGCATGAAATTTTAACTAGCCTACCTGTAATGTAGCAGCAACATTATACTTTGGAAGCATCCTGCCATCAAATGACAAGGTCAGTTCTTGTTTTGACTTATATTCAATCGGAGTTACATTTAGCAAATAAACTGGATCATTACTAACCTGATATCTTTCATGAAAAGCCATTTGGAATTCTCTATTAGACCAGATATTGAGATGGAGTATCTGCCCTTCCAAAAGGTCACAATATTAAGTCTAATTCCTTTATGGTGGACAACCTTGAGAATTAAAGAGGAGGAACAATCATGAAGGATCATACCTTTCTATGTCATCAACTATCGGTATCGGACCATGATTTCTCTTGTAAAAGAAATCTGAAGGAGTCAAATATGAGGAAATCAAGGCAGAACGTGGTGGCTCAGCATTAAATGGTGCCTGGAGAATACAGCAAATTGGATTTTAGAAGAAGATATTTCCATATGAGGATATTAAAAATCTAATAGCCCTCGTAAAATTAAAAAGAAAAAAGAAAAAAAGTTGTATCTTTATTTAAGAAACACAAGTGATAAATCGAGGAAGCTAGATGTTAACTTATTTCTATTGTTTTTAAGAGAACTATTTATTTTGATATCCTTAAATGTCATATTCAGTTTAATGTCTACACATATCATGTGTGTCAATGTCTAGGGTGTTTATGGATCACGTAACAATCAACAAATTAACCATGGGTAAGGAGTAAGAACTGGACCGAACTGAGAAACAAAGGGTCAGCTGAATGGGTTTTGAGGTTTTAACAGAATTTAAAGAATTGTTGAACAGCAATAAACCGGTTAGCTCCAATTGTGTCTCTCCATGAATGTAGATAATAATTAAGCATCATCGTCATATGCCGGAAATTCTCGCAAAAGAATAGATGATGAGATAAACGAGTAAAAACAACGTAATCGGAAAATGTCCAGAGGTCAGGATCATGATATGGGCGAGGAAAGGTAGGGAAAGTGAATGAGGAAGATGAATAAAAAAAGAAAAGGGAGAAGAGAAGATTTGCCTTGGCGTTAATCAGGAGAGAAGGATGGCGAGGAGGTTCGAGAGAATAATCTGAGGGCGCAGTCAATCCTGGCATTCTCGGAGCTCCTTTCTTCTTCTTCTCCTTCTTGTTGTGTCGTTGTTAGTATTTAGTATCAAAGGGCGGCAAAAACAGGGCTCTTTTAGCTTTGTGAGTTACCGGAGGCTGACGAAGGTACCGAGAGTTTGTGGTTTATTGGGAAGATTTCAGTAAATGATCATTGATGTAAAAGAAGGACCAATTTTTTTTGAAATTTTATTGTAGGACTTAGGTCCTTAAATAAAAAAAAAATTACTGTATGAAAAGACCAAAAAACCCCTATGGAAAAGAAGAATTTATTTCACTGCGCACCCCTGTGGAAAAGTACACTGAGCTGACACACGTACTTTGAGCTGACACAACGTAATGCTTGTGCATATGACGATTTTCTTGTGCATATCGATATTTTCTTGTGTATATTCATATTTCCTTGTGCAAGGCCAGGACATAGCACATTATAAGTCGAGGTGAGCAAAGAACCCGGAACCCGCGGGCCCCGCCAGCAACCCGCATTTTTTTGCCCCATTGAAGCCCGCCTGTTTTGGGCCCTTGGCTAAAACGGGCAGGCCCCACCCGTTTTATAGTGCATGGGTACGGGTAGGGCCATGGGCGGCCTGTTACCTGCCCGTTACCCGTATATACTTAAAAAAAACTCTCCTTCCTCTCCCCTGTCAGGCTGTCACTCACAGCACACACACACATCACGACACACCTTTCTTTCCCTCCCATTCGAATCACCCAGCCAGCCCTAACCCCATTCACCTTTCTTTCCCTCACATCACACACACCTTGCGGCTCACACGGTCACACCCCCTCAAGACTCACAAACCCTAACGCCGTCAAATCATCCTCCCCATTCCTCCCATTCCATTCTCAGAACAGAGCATCAGCCTCTCGAGTCAGGGGGCTCTCGAATCAGGGAGCACCGTCGCCTCTCAACCTCTCTCAGCCTTTCTCAACCTCGCTCAGCGCCGTCACCGTCGTCCCATCCCAACGCCGTCGCCTCTCAACCAGCAAGGCAACAACCACAACCAGGTATCTCTACATATTTCTTTCTCATTCTCATTTTTCTTCCCTTTGCTTATGCACTTGAGCAAATTAGATTGTGAACCTATATACTTTGGAGTTTGGATGGTGTTGAATGTTGATTTAGTTAATCTCTTTATTCTCCCAGTTGTTGGACTTGGACCTAAATACCTTGATTCGGTTAATCTGATTTATCTGCGTTTTTCTTTTTTGTTGATTTTGTTCTTGTTACTCCATCGTTGGGCGGCGTGTAGTCATATGAATTGTTCTCTGGTTCGGCTTGTGCAGTTAAACCACATGTTGTAGACTTGTAGAGTTCCTCCCGTTTTGTTCTTTTCACTCCATTATATTTGGCCGTTAAACCACATGTTGTAGTTCCTGAATTATGTTTTCCCTGCAGTTTGATATGTGGCTGTGCTTAAGTAAGAATGTGTTGAAGTTGTTTTGAAAAATCATGTATGTATTTTTTACATGAGCTGAATTTTGAAGGCTTGGTAATCAAAGCATATCTATAGTTTTTATATTGGAATTAGAATTAATGCTTACATTTGCAACTTTGAATTTGAAGCATGCTCACATTTATACTCTTGCTAACTCAAGGTGACAAGGAAAATGGTGAGAACTCCTTAAGAAAATGTGCAAGAGCAAGTCGAAAGTGCTAGAGAGGAAATTGGAACTGAAACTACAAATGATGAGGATCAAAATAATGATAAGCAAAATGAAGAAGTAACACAGCCTAGAAAAAAAGGAGGGACTCATCTGATGTCTGGTCGCATTTTACAAGAATGCCAATAAGAGAGACAGGAGGCAAACCCAAGGCAAAGTGCAACTATTGTCCTAAAAATTATGCTAGCCATCCTTCTAATGATGGGACTGCATCATTATGGCGACATTACCTTAAGTGCAAAGGCAATCCAAACAGAGATACCGAGGGACAAAGTTTGTTGGTAGCTTCTTTCAATAAAACGTTGACACATCATTTGTTTAGTCAGGAGAGGGGTAGAAAGGCGGTTGCTAAATATCTTATTAAAGATGAGATGTCTTTCCGAACTGTGGAAAAAGAGGGTTTTTCAGACCTATTGCAAGAGTTTCAGCCTAAGTTTCAACTGCCATCACGTTGGACAGCTGCCAGGGATTGCTACAACATTTATCTAGAAGAAGCAGAGATCTTGAAGACATATTTCAAGCGTTCAAAAGTCCGCGTATCTCTCACCACTGATTGCTGGACATCATTACAGAACTCAAACTACATGTGCCTGACTGCTCATTGGATTGACGATGATTGGGTGTTGCAGAAACGCATTCTAAATTTTTGTGAGATTGAAGATCATAAAGGGAAAACATTTGCTAAGACACTTGAAGATTGTTTATTCCAATGGGGCATTACCAAAGTATTTACAATCACAGTTGACAACGCTTCTGCGAATGATTCAGCACTTGCAATTTTGAGGAAACGTAAACTGAATCTAGTATGTGATGGAGAGTTTCTGCAAATGAGATATGCAGCTCACATATTAAATCTGATTGTTTCTAAAGGTCTTAAGGATATTAACAAGTCCATTGAGCTCATTCGTCGTGCAGTCAACTTTTTGAAATCTTCCCCCTCCGGGAAAAGTAAATTCATTATGCTTGCTGAAAAGGAACGAGTTGAGTCAAAAAGCCTACTTTGCTTGGATTACCCTACTAGGTACTTTCAATAACTGTTTTGCCTTATTTTGAATGAGTTGTTATTTAATAATTAATATGATGAATATTAATTGTTATGGTTTTTGTGATGTTATTAGGTGGAATTCAACATACTTTATGCTTGAAAGCGCTGTAAAGTTCATCAAAGTTTTCACTAGGATGGGAGAAGAAGATGAAGATTATAAGGATTATTTCAAAAAAAGGGTTAGAATAGATTCAAGCCGAGATGATTACGCCTTGCTTGATCTTGAATTTGATGATGATCATGCTTATGAATATACCATCTTCCCCCCAGGTGCATATGATTGGGGGTTGCCACTGAGTTCCTTGGCTTCTTGCAATTATTTTACACAATGGCGTTGAAGTTTTCTGGATCAAATTATGTGACGACAAACACTTGTTTTCAACACATAGTTGCTATCGAGATAAACCTGAGGTCAAGTGCAAGTAATTCCCACTCTCTTTTAAATGAAATGGCTAGTAGAATGCTCACAAAGTTTGATAAGTATTGGGGTGAAGCTGACAAGATGAATCCCTTATTGATTGTGGCTACAATTCTAGACCCCAGATATAAATTGACATATGTCAAAGTTACATTTGAAAAGCTTTTTCCTGATTCTACAATGCTTGAAGCTATGTTGAAGAAGACGACGAGTGTCTTGCATCGTCTATATGATCATTATTCAGGAATTGTACAACCTGATGGATCTTTTACATCTCAAAGTACAATGGACCAAGAGGGTGGTGGAATTCCTGGGGACAATGTGAAAGAGGCAGCACTTGAAATGACCTTCAAGGATCCTACAATGGAAGAATTCTTAGTTAAGGCAGATCAGCAGTGTAATGTTGAGAAAATTTCAGAATTGGATGAATACCTACAATCTGAATTAAGTGGTTTTTGTGATCCCAAATTTGACGTTTTATCATGGTGGAAAGGGAATGCTTCTAAATATCCAATATTAAGTCTGTTGGCACGTGATTTGTTGGCTGCACCGGTCTCTACTGTTTCATCAGAATCAGCTTTTAGTACTGGGGGTCGAATACTAGATGCTTTAAGGAGCTTTCTTTCTGCAAAGATGGCTGAAGCACTTGTATGTGCCCAAAATTGGCTATCCACAAAACATTCCCAGATCAATGACCTTGATGTTGATAATTTTGATGAGACTGCATCTATTGTTTCTGGTACATTCACTTATTATTTCATTATCGATTCTACATAAATTGTATCATTTCATTTCATTACATATTATCTTTCTAAATTTTCTTGTAGAGCTAGATACAACAGCATCTAAAGCAATTGCCTCTGCCTCAAATGCAGCTAGTGAGACTTAATCCGTTTAAGGTATTTCTTTTATATGATTTGAAAGCTTTGCTGAAATTTGTTTGAGGTATTTTTTCATGAGAGCTTAAATATGTTTCGAGGTATTTTTTGTCATTGCAGGTTGCAGCAAGTCAGGAACTCAGGATTGCTAGCATTTATCATTGCGTTGCAAGTCAGGATTGCTAGCTGGATGTTGGAGAATGGACCTTTGTAATAATAATTTTAGTTTATTTAGACACTTTTTCTTGTGTGGATCAGTGGATGTTCAATGCAAAGACTGAGTGATAATGCATGTTGCGTAGTGCATGCAAAGACTAAATCTGATGGACTTTTAGCTTTATTTTTAAAAGTTTATATGGTATGGCATGTTTGTGTATGGGCTACGCACTATGTGATATTGGTTGATTTGTCTGATAAGCATGCTTCTAATTTAGAGGGTTTTTTTTCAATGGTCATGAACTTATGTTGACAAAATGTTGTGCTCTTAGCTCAAATCCAAATGGTGGCAATAATATTAAGTAAGCAGATTTAGTCTTGAGGGCAAAATTATATGTTTCTCTTAAATTAACAATTAAATTTGATTTTTTAGTCTTGAGGGCTCTATATGTGTAACTTGTAAGTGTATGTAATAACTCTCATATGAATACGTTTCCCCTCCCCTGCAGTGTATCAAATTGGTGGCCTTAAAATAGAACAATATATACATATGGGGCCCAGTAATGTGATGCCAATAAATATGGCAAGAAAAAAAGAGAGTTCTAGCCAAATGCAGGTCTGACCTAAAAAAAAAGAGAAGCTGTTTTTGTTAAAAAAAAGCCGGGCTAAACGGGAAAATGGGCCCCGCCTGTTTAACCCGGCTATTTAACGGCTCGTTTACTATCTAGCCCGTTAATATTAACAGGGGTACGGGTAAGCCCGTACCCGTGTAATTATTAACGGGTGGCCCCACAGGCCACCCGTACCCGCCCGTTACTCTCCCCTAATTATAAGGGACTTTATTACTGCTTGTGCATATGGCCATTTCCTTAAACATATCGACATTTCCTTGTGCATATTCATATTTCCTTGTGCGAGGCTTGGACATAGCACATTATAAGGGATTTTATTACTGCTTGTGCATATGGCCATTTCCTTGTGCATATCGACATTTCCTTGTGCATATTCATATTTCCTTGTGCGAGGCCTGAACATAGCACGTTATAAGGCCAATTTATTACTCATTGTTCATATGACGATTTCCTTGTGCATATTGACATTTCCTTGTGCATATGGCCATTTCCTTGTGCGTGGCGTGGACATAGCACGTTATAAGGGACTTTATTACTCCTTGTGCATATGGCCATTTCCTTGTGCATATCGACATTTCCTTGTGCATATTCATATTTTCTTGTGCGAGGCCTGGACATAGCACGTTATAAGGCCAATTTATTACTCCTTATTCATATGATCATTTCCTTGTGCATATGGTCACTTCCTTGTGCGTGACCTGGACATAGCACGTTATAAGGGACTTTATTATTTCTGGACATAGCACAAGGACATGTCAATATGTACAAGGAAATCGTCATATGAACAATGAGTAATAATTGGCCTTATAATGTGTTATGTCCAGGCCTCGCACAAGGAAATATGAATATGCACAAGGAAATGTCGATATGCACAAGGAAATGTTCATATGCATAAGCAGTAATAAAGTCCCTTATAACGTGCTATGTCCACGCCACGCACAAGGAAATGGCCATATGCATAAGGAAATGTCAATATACACAAGGAAATGTCAATATGAACAATGAGTAATAAATTGGCCTTATAACGTGCTATGTCCAGACCTCATACAAGGAAATATGAATATGCACAAGGAAATGTCGATTTGCACAAGGAAATCGTCATATGCACAAGCAGTACGTTGTGTCAGCTCAAAGTACATTGTGTCGGCTCAAAGTACGTGTGTCAGCTCAATGTACTTTTCCACAGGGGTGCGCAGTGAAATAAATTCCTCTTTTCCACAAGGGCTTTTTGGTATTTTCACACAGCAATTTTTTTTCATTTAAGGACCTAGGTCCTGCAGTGAAATTTCAAAATGTTTTGGTCATTCTTTTACATTAATTGTTTACAGTGGTCCTTTACTAAAATTTTCCCTTTAAGGTTTTAAGTTTTAACCCGTGAATCAGTTCAAACAAAAAAAATGTTTTAACCCATGAATGATCTCAAGCCTCAAGCTTTATGTTGGGGGTGGTCGGTGGGGCCCATAGGTCACATCATTTGTGCTGTTACAAATCACAAATAAGTAGTATGTACTAATATCTTATTTGAACATTTTAATTTGACCGATCAACCTAAAATAATTAGCCGGTTGATAATTTTTTTTTAACTTGTAAAATTTGAAAAACATAGAAAAGAATGGATGAAATTTTTTAATCTATCGCTTATTTTGTTAGCACATCCCATCCCATTATATGAAAATCTCCACATTATATATTATATGTTTACTTATTATTAGTGAGACTGCAAATAACTTTGGGCCCTTTGATTCAATTGCATGTGCACTTTCCTATCCTATGCAATGCAATGGGTGCAATGTGCTGCAACGCAATGTTTACTACCATTACAATGTCTAGGGTGACATTGGGAATGGGTAAAAGAAAAATTACCTTTTATATTGTATTATATATATGTTAAAAAATGAAAAGACAAAAGTATCCTAAACCAACTAAGAAATCGCCTTCTCCTTCGAAATTTTCTCAACTGCAACATATTGATCATGCCATTAAATTGATTTCAATATATTAATCATAATGCATGAATCACAAGTTAAAGAAAATTTAAACAAATCATATTCAAAAGCTGGATCAGAAATCATGATTTTATTTGTTTGGTGTTTTATTTTTAGTTTTGTTTTTTTAACTTTTCCATGTATCAAAAAAAGAAATCATGATTTTGAGAACCAAATCCCACATAAACAAATTAAAAAATTCCAAATGTATCAACAACAATAAAAAGGTAATGGACGGTAAAACAAATCTAGAAATATTTTGCAGATCTGTACTGTAACAAATCATATGGGTCTTTGGAAAAATCAAAAGGTTCATGTTAATGAAGATGGTAGATGATTCCATGGAAAAAAAGATGGCAGATGAATGTGGAGAAGGAATCTGGTTTTGGGGCACTAAAGATGATAAAAAATGATGCCGACGACGGTGCAGATGAGAGAGAGAAAGAGGCGGATGAAGAAATCAAAGGAGAAAATGAGTGAAGGAATTAAGGGTATTTGCTGTCTTTTTTACCTTGGATATTGAGGATAAATAATACTTTTTAAAATATGGAATGACGTGCAATGAGAATTCATAGGGGTGCCCTGTGAATGGATATTACCAAAAAAATGTGCAATTTATTTTACCATTGTAATCTACATCACTATTAATAAGTCCAACCAAACAGGTCATCTATGGTAATGTAATAAGGATTATCATTGCATATATGCAATGCAATCAAACCAAACTGGCAGGAAGTGGTTCACCTAAGAGATTATCATATGGCAATGAAATGCTTTGATTGGAGTCAAGAAAAATTCTTAGGTGAATCCGATTCGCCATGTCATTTGTAGTATCCACCAATCATTAACAAACACATAATATATGGCGTTAAAATTTTAATCTAACTAGGTATTCTAAAAAATATATCTGACAAATAAAAAAAAATTATCTCCTATTTTCTTAATTTTGCAAGTTGAAAAAAATAAATTTATCTATCCGTTAATTGTTTTTGAGGGAACAGTTAGATTAAAATTTCCATGTCACACATTACGTATTTGTTTGTAATTGGTGGAGACCACAAATGACTAACGAACCGGATTTACCTAAGAATTTCTCTGGAATCAAATCTTAAAAATGTGACAAGGAGAGAGTTTTGATGTGATCCATCTTAGCCCAGCTGTTGGTAAATAGAATGAACTATTTACTATCGTTATTGAAAAGTTTTTTAAGTGAGTCGATTTGCTATATCATTTGTGTTTTGACCAATTTCAAAAAAATATTTTAGGTTTGACCTGAAAATTTTATTTTTCTGCACTCTTAAAAAATTAGCTAGTATGCTTGTGTTGTGCTTATATATAAGGTTTGTTTTAATTTTTTTTTTTTTGTTACTATTCTGTCCGATCTCTTAATATTTTTTGAATTATTATTTTTATTACTCCACTACAAAAAATGGTCAGAGAGTAAATAAATTATAAACTTTGAACATCATTAAAGTCTAATAATAATATAATCAAGGATAAATAAATAGAAATATAATGATACAATATACTCTATAGTTTTAAAAAATTATAAGACTAGGCCTTTAAAATTTTGATCAAGTCATTCCTTGGGGACATTGTAAAGTTTAATATTGGATTAATATTGACCCATATTCACTCAATTTCGGTTTTGATCCCTAAATTTTAAAAAATAAGTGGTTTTAGCACTTGAACTTACTGTCAATTTTGGTCTTGGTCCTTAAATTTTATATTAGTAGTTTTGGTCCTCAACTTTGTACAGTTTATAACTATTGGTCCCTTATTTTTCAAGTTTTCTTAAAAACTTCAGAAATCAAAACCAAAATTGACTAAAAGTTCAATGACCAAAAGTTGTATTAACCCTTTAATATAAAAAATCTTAGACACATTATGGAATCTATAATTTTTATTTAATACTTCCTTCGATTATAAATATAAGACATAATCTAATTTGAATATATTAAAAAAGTTTGTTGAATTAATTAAAATCACATAATTTTAACAATCCACCTTTACCATCTATCTTTATCCCTACTCTCCTTCTCTTTTTTGTTTATTATTGAGAAGTATTAGTAGAGATAGGTGGGGGAAAAGTTGAGAACAATTAGAAAGAGATTTTATATTTGAAATTGAATTCACCTCTCAAAATATGTCTTATATTTAGAACTAGTTATACACCATCTAGTGATTTTTTAATTGCTATTAAAATGCATGAAATTGTTATCAAATATTTTAATGTAATAGTGTTAGAGAAAAATATTTGAGTCATATGTCTTTGAGGATATCTGCACAACTTGAAACAAGATAAATTTTGAAATAAAAGAATACCACTGAAATAAATTAAACAAATGGACAATACTAACAAAATTTAGAATAAATTGCAGTAATTTAAGAAGTAAATTAACGTTCAGAATAAATTAATATATATATATATATGAAAAGGAATAAATTGATATAACACTTAGGAATTCGAACTTCAAATATGATAAAAACATAAAATAATTTTTCAAGAGGATTAGAGCTCATTTTTGTTACAAACGTATTTTTAGAGAGCCATGGCACACTAAAACATAACGCCAGGCAATTTGACATTTGATTTTTAACAGAATTCAAAATATTGGCTGACAGTTTAAAAAGGCAATACAATACCTCAATCTATAAAAATATGCAAAATGATAATTCATCCAACAAATATTTTTAAAATGAAAATGCGTTCTACCTCATTTTTTTAAATATACAAGTTTATCCGCCAGTTTGATTTCTTTTCTCTTCGTCGTGTCTAACTCGCGACCTAATGAATTTAAGCAAAACCATGGGCTTCAGGTAAAAAAAAAACGCAAAACCATGGGCTTCATCTCCGGAGCAAAAGGCCGAAAGATACAGGAAAAATTAATTAAAGCTCTTCTAGAAAGCAACTTAATTAAAATGATATTCCACCAAACCCCTCAATTAAACTGAAATCTTACAAAACCTCATAATTAAATTGGGGTCCCACAAAATTTTCTAATTAGACGGAGGTCCTTAATCATGATCAAAATGTTGTCATCGTCTGGCCTAAAGTTAGTAGTAACCAAGAGTTTAAATTCTTAATTACTAACAACGTTTGGCCAGTAACAACTATTTAGGCTTTTGTAATAATGTTATGAGCATTATTCATAACTATTGAAATTTTTTTGTGACTACAACACTTAGCCAGACTATGACAACTTTCAAGCCTTTGTAAAATTATCATGAGTATCAATTGCATCTTTTAAAACTCTAGGTCACTAACATCTTTTGGTGAAACGATAACAATTTTTGGTCAGTATGTGACAATTATCTGCCTAAATTTAGGGACCTCAGTTTAATTAAGTGGTTTTGTGGTATCTTAGTTTGATTAGGAGATTTTGTGGGATCTCATCTAATTAAATTTCTTTTTGGGGACCTATAATTAATTTTTCTAAAGATAAACATAGCTGTTTTTTTATATTTGGAGTTGGGGCAAGAGAGATGGAAGAAGAAAACAAGAAGAGGGAGGCATACGATGTGATCGATTATTAAATCAACTCATCATATAGGTCTTTGGATTACCTTGATTTAAATGACTTTAAATCATTAATTTAACTTTTTATCTTAATAAGTGTTTTGGTTTAATCATGATGAATTGGAGGGCCCAAACTAGAAATCCTTCATTAAGGATAATGTGTATGTCACTCATCACTCAAAAGTGTATAGGCTTGTATTTACGCTCAAAACCACCTCATTCAATCCTTTTTTCCATAGGCTTGACAAGAATCTAAGTTCTCCCCCACTAGCTATGCTAATACAATCACAAATTAAAAGGACTTTTATTAGGGTGTAATGGGTCAAAGGTTAAGAAAGAAGGGATATAGTGTTTGGGATATCAAAGTTGAATACCTTAGAATATGAAGAGAACTATGCAATAAAAGAGATGGAATGGAAAGAACCAAATAAACATGAATTTGGTCAATACTTTAATTCTTTTTTTTTTCTTCATATTTTTTCCTTTTCTTTTTTTTTTATTTTCTTTCTTTTGTTTTTTTCTTTTCTTCCTTCATACTTCTCTCTTCTTCTTCTTTCTTTTTTCTAAATTGACCAAACTCCATACTTTACACATGTCTTTCCAGCCAAATTGAATACAGCTTAATGCTCCATCCTCTAAGATATTCAAAAGGGTAGGGAATTTTTTTTTTGGTATGGGTTAAGAAATGAGAAAACTATAGGCTCAAAGGGGCTCAACAAAGGATATATGCATGAAATTGGTAGGCTTTTTGGCTTATCTGGCTAAAATGAAATGAATGCCTTCATCATCTTTATGATTGTATAAGCAATAAAAAAAAATGTGGCCTCAAATAAGATTCAAGTCAAGTTCTAAATCAAGAAAAGTGATAAGGGGTACACACACAAAGGATAAATATATTCAATGGGTTCAACCTCACTAGGTATATGATTACTAGTCTAGATTCACCTAAGTTAAATTCATTGTCACTTAGTTCATTTACTTAAAACATGATCAATCACTTTTCAAATCAAGAATGTATCATCTTAAAGTCACTTAAAGCTTGCAATCCTTACATTCAATTTTTTTTTCTTTTCTTAAAAACAAGGAACAAAAACCAAAATAAAAACCAAGATAATTTTCTTTTCCTCATTTTAAAAACAAAGAACAAAAACCAAAAGTAAGAACAGAAACCCTCCCCCACACTTAAACCATGCATTGTCCTCGATGCAAAATATATATCTAACCAATAACAATGAGTAATGCAAGTGAAAGAGGAAGGAAAGAATACGACCGGAGAATCAAGAGTTGGAAGACCCAAAAGAAGTAGCATAATCGACCTCTCTCCTTTGTCTGGTTGTAGGTCACATGAAAGTACCATCAGTGTCCTCTTGAGATTTTCAGCAAACCTCTCTTTCTTTAAGATCCTTAGATAACACTAGAGCCGGGAATTCGGGCCGAGCCTGTTTAGGCCCTAGCCCGAGGAGGGCCGGGCTTTGATTTTAGACCAAAAAAAGGGGACCGGGCTTAAACGGGCCGGCCCGTCGGGCCGCGGGCTTAGACGGGCTAGCCCGTTTTAAACCCGTTTATTGCCCCTATCTTTTTTTAAACATTTTTTTTATTTTTATTTGCTCAAAGAGTTAAATGGGTATGCTATTTTTGTATATATGCATATAGAAGATAATAATTTAAATACTTATTATGTTAGATTCAAGTCCCGTATGTCCCACTTTTATACTTTAATTCCTTATTACTAAGAATATTCTATGTAATTGTGGTGTGACTTCTAGTTCTAGACTTAGTACATAATTTATGAGTTGTTGAGTTGGTATATAGCAATGCACTAATGCTTGATAAGTTTGTATTTAAATATAATTTGGATCATATATATTTATATATTTTATTATAGGTCCATTATTTTCGTTAACAATACATATTCAAAATTAAGAAAAAAAATATTTAAAAAAGGCGAAGCCCGCGGGCCGGCCTGAGGCCCGACGACTCAAGGGCCGGGCTTCACAAATAGGGGTTTTTTTTATTCGCGGGCTTAAACGGGCCGGCCCGTTTAAGCCCGGCCCTCCCGAATTCGCACCTCTAGATAACACTTCAACTCAAGTATAGAAGGTGTCTGAATGGGAGGAATCAATCCCTGTACCTGCACAAAATCATAGCACCAAGCAGTATCTCGTCCAACAAATGTGAAATCACTAAAAGGGGACTTGTCAAAAAGCAAGGAAGATTCAAAAATAATTTTATCAAGACAAAGTGTTGGAACTTCTAAATACTTTGAACAACCCACAAAATCAATATGACTCTCCTCAGTAAGGGTCAAATTCTCTAAAAAATAAACCAAATGATCACTCAAGATGGTCTCGCCGTGCTTACTCTCTTCAGATAAGACAAATTCCACATGTGGAACATCATGATGTGAAATGCTCTTACCATCTAAATGCATATCAAAATCAAAGCTTCCCCCACACTTATCTTCAATAATATATCCATTAGCACAAGTCATGTCAAGGGCATTAACAGTGTCAATAAAATCAACAGAGACATCATTTTTATCATTCAAAGCGTCATCATGATTAATGTCTAGCACATTATCTATAAGACCAATAGTATCTGGGGATTCAACAATAATTTCTTCATCAATCTCATCATCAGAATCAATAGAATTCAAAGAACTAGAGACATATGAAGATGCATCAATGCACAATTTATAAGGCTCAACAGGTTTTAACTCAATGGAATCAGTCAATTCAGAAATAACATCCATGCATTCATATTCAGTTAATGTACCAATCATGGCATCATTTGAAGCAGTAGAAGAAAAAGGACATGAATCATTAGAAGGTGAAAGTACATTATCTTATGGAGACTCGCCATTAACTTCTAATTCTTCATTTTGCAAATTATTAATTGCATTAGACAACTGTTCAATCTGAGTTTGTAGAGTTTGAATTTCTTGTCTACGTTGCAATTCCCTTTCTTTTTGTCGCAATTCCCTTTCTTCTTGCTCTCTATTTCTCTTGTCTAGCCTATCCAATAAAATATTCATCATATTTTTAAACTTATTCTCCAGCTTGGAATCTTCTTGAACAGGAGCAACTTGATTCACATATTCAAGATTTGAGTGATCGCACAATTCAAAATCATATATATTGACATATGGATCACAAACTTGTTGAACATTATAGTGATAATAATAAGGCATGGAAGTATAAGAATTATTTTCATAAGGTGAAGCATTCCAAGCCATCAAAAGAAAGATCAAATTCAAACAGAAATTTTTTCTTTTCAAAAAGTGGATCGAGACATGCAATAAAAAAAGAAAATGAAAATTTAAAAAAAAAAGCCTAAGAAATCACCTAAAAAAATCAACCCTAAAGTTTAACCATTGCTCCCCGGCAATGGCGCCAGAATTGATGTCCTTGCTTTTGTCGCTAAAGCAATCAATTAAACTAGGTCCAACTAATAATGCAATCTAGTGACAACCTAGGTCATTCTCCCAAGGAGCAATCTATGGGTTTTTCTTTTGGATTAAAGTTAGGTGATAAAAATGCAGAAAAATGGACCTAAACTAGAATGCAGATCTAAATCCTAAATAAGAATGAAACTAACCTATATGAATGCAAATGCAATTTGGGGGTTTTTTTTAGAAAGAGAGGTTAAAATCCTAAGCAAAGAAACTAATTAATAATTAACAAAGAAAATGAACGGTTATTTGATTCAATTATGATGAATGGGGACAACTTAGGATCATATGGAATTGACTTTCTTAGCCTAAATGAATTAATTAGACTAAAGGGAGATCACCAAGAATTAGAATTAATGTATCTAATTACCTAAGTATTGCATGGGAAACCCTCATTACAACACCACTTAATCCACTAGAGAACTCATAATGGACTAAATGTTAGTTAATTAAATATATTAAAACCAAAACAATTTAATTTAAATAATTGTAGAAATTATATTTTGGATTATCTAATTAAACAATTAAACAATCGACCACTCAATTAAACAATCAAGTGATAAAAACCCAAATTTGCAATAGAAACTACAATAACAATTAAATTAATAACGAAAGCTCAATTATTAATTTAATCGCCAATGCAAGGGTTTGTTACAATGACAATTAAATTAATAACGAAAACTCAATTATAAATTTAATCGCCAATGCAATGGTTTGTTACAATGACAATTAAATTAATAACGAAAACTCAATTATAAATTTAATCGCCAATGCAAGGGTTTGTAAACATAAAATCCAACAATCGATAAAGTACAAATAAGATCCAACTACCAATCCAACCCAAAGAACAAATGAGTATTTAATCTAAAACTAGATTAATCTCAATTTATACAACTCAAAATTATTTAAAACTAAATAATCCTAAGTCTTGGATTAAAAAGATAAATGAAAAAACACTCCCTTGTAGTCTTCAAGTGTAAAGCTTAGGCTCTAGTTTCCTCCATACTCCTCCCAAGTTGTCTCCCAAATTAGCTTAAGCTCCCGTCACCATCTCTCCTCCTCCAGATTTTATTTTCGAACCCACGCCGATCATGAATGGAATTGATGGAACAATTTGATTATGCGTGGCTTCATGCAACGGTGCAAGGAATAAAGGGAATGGGTGGCGTTATGGTCAATGAATGAACAATGAATGGATGGGTTCAGTGAGCCTCCTCTCGTGATGAGCATGCGTCCTCCGTAGGATCTTCTAATCTTCTTTTACTTGCCCTACAAGAATTAAATGAGATTATGATTTTACATATTTAGAAATAATTTATCAATCACAAAATAGGCAACAAGAATATTATCTATGTTAAACCCAATAATCTCACTATTAATTTAGATTTACATTATTTCCTAAAATGGGCTAATTATTCAAATATTTCTTAATTCGTCCAAGATAACAAAAAATTATTTTCAAAACATAGAATAAGGTGGGATAAAACATATAAAAATATTGACTTATCAGTCTCAACAGTTCATCAAAGTAACGACTCGTGGTATGCCTCGACCTCATAAAATTTTGATTAAGTTGCTTATAGAGTACTCATTTAATCTTTAATATATGATCTAATTGGAAGTTGATATTTGTTTCAAACATATCATTTATTTTTAATTTCTATCAATTGATTTTAAATTATCTCTAGTGATGCATTATCGATAATAGTCAGGTAAAACATATATATTAAAGTTTCCTAGAAAAACATCGTATTGATTAAACTACTAATATCTCTTATCTAATTAAATTAGTTAAATAAATTTTATATAAATATCCAAAATAGGTATATAAAATACCTTTGTGCCTCACTTGTGTGTTGCAATGGCTTCGCACATGTTCATCCAACTCAGCTTATTTCAATTAAACATATATTTTACATGCAGCTTATACAAAATAACTAAATTATTGATTGGGGAGAAAACTTGGGGGTGAAAATGGAGGAACAGAAAAGGGAGAGGGGAAAATTTATTTTATCCCTGTTTAACAAGAAAATGGGACCACATGATTTTTAAACTTCCTACTTTTCTTCTGTCCCTATTTTTTCTCTTAATACAAGCAAATAAAAATTCATTTTTTCCCTACTTTTCTCCTCCCCAAGTTGTCTAAACTAAACATAGTGTAAAAGTCTAAAACGAAAATGGCATATGGCATTTTTTCATGTGCCGGGGGGACTATAAATGAACAAAAGAGCCGGGGCAAAGGGTCCTAAATTATGCAATAGCTCTATCTAGGAATGGAAGACCACAGAATATCATAACCTTTCCATCTTTTTTCTCAATTTAGATGTGACAGCAGTTAACCCCAACTTCATATGTATTTTCTTCCTTAATTTTTCTCTCTCCTATAATATTGTCTTTAGATGTGCTTTACATTTTATTATTAATATCATTTAGCCTTTTATCAAAAAGAAAAAGACCACAGAGTACATTGGTCAAAATACATTTTACAAACAAAATGTTATTTTATTTCGTCAATAGTTTTTGTCTGGATTTTTTTAATTAACAAAATGCTATTTTATTTTGTCATTAGTTTTTGTCTGAATTTTTTTTCCTTATATTTTTGGGGGTTTAAATATGTACTCGCTCATATGAACACTCGCGTTTCATCTAAGGTGTCTAAGAGCGGATCTTCAATGGATAATATAGAATAATTTATGAACATTTTAAAAATCTTTAGCCATTGTCTCTTCGTCCCCAATGAACAAGATATCTCAGCAAGAATACATGACCAATAATATAGCCATATAGGTTTCGATTTAGCTTTTTGGAAGTGTTATAAGCACTCACTATTTATGTTTTAAAAAAATTACTCTCCCGCTGTCGGTGGAAAACTAGCAAATTAACACAGCCAATGTGTTATGCGGACATGACATCAAATTATTTCTCCTCGATCTGTAATATCCTGCAATGGCATCCAGAGATGGAAATATATTCATCTTGGTAATAGAATCAAACTTCCAAAAACATGTTAATCAATTTGTTATGCTTTGTCCGCTGTAAAATATAATGTGTGAATATATATATACACATATATATTAAAATGTTATTTTAATTTCATAAAAATGCTTTGCACAAGCAAACATTTTGTTTTGAACTGAAACAAGCAAACATTAGACTCCTCGTTTTTCAATGAACTGAAAGGTGATAACCGTACTGAGCCATATATATCTTGCGGTGGGTGGGGCGGAAAAGTCAAGATACTAAAAAAAAATCCAGGCACCGTACCTACACTTCTTTTTTTTTTTTTGCCAAATAGACTGTTTGTTCATCAATAATTTAAGATGGGTGCCAGGTTCAACTTGTTACTGGGACTTATATTTGATCATGGATGAAGCTACAGGATTTATTGTCATCAAATAAAATTTGTAAATATATATTCATATGAATATTCTTGCTAACACCACTATCTTTGGGGGGGGTTATATATACATGTGTGAGCATGGTCTCGCATTGTTTGTTCTTTTTACTGAGTCATTATATTTAATATACTATTTACTATTCTACAACAAGTTATTATTGATTTATTAACACCCCAGTCATTTACTTAATCTATTTGCGATTAGATACAGTATAAGCATATTAAGTATATAAACCGAAGTATCCAAATCTTCTCCTTATTTTACTGTCATGCTCAGTTTATATTGTATAGTTGAGAAAATCAAATCATGATTAAAACGACGGGTTCAAGAATGATTATAGTTAGAGTTGACATTCAATGCTAAAAGGCTTTACTATATAAATATTTGATCAATTCACGCCAATAATCGTTTTTATTTTACATGATAGACTTAAACATCTCCAATTCTATAAATTTTTACACTGAATACTTGATCTTTCGAGAACTGAGAAATGATGGAGCAAGGTATGGTGCATCAACGACCGGAACATGGGGTGGTTTTGGCTCTTCACCGAGTGGAAATGAGACATCATTGTTGATGTTAATAGACTCTGAATTATGTGGAGGCTTTGGTTCCTCACCTAGCGGAAAGAATATGGCCGTAGGAGGTTTCGGTTCCTCTCCAAGCGGGAAGAACACTTTTGGAGGCTTCGGCTCCTCACCAAGTGGGAATGAGGTTTCGCTATTCATGAGAATGGATCCTGAAACATGTAGTGGGAAGAATAGTGTTGGTGGTTTCGGTTCCTCGCTGAGGGGGAAGAACACAGTTGGAGGTTTTCGTTCCTCACCAAGAGGGAAGAACGTGGTCGGAGGTTTTGGCTCCTCACCGAGCGGGAACGAGGTTTCAAAATTCATGTGAATGGACTCCGAAGCATGTAGAGGTTTTGGTTCCTCGCCAAGAGGGAGAAACATGGTTGGTGGTTTCGGTTCCTCATCAAGTGGGAAGAATACGGTTGGAGGCTTCGGTTCCTCGCCAAGTGGGAAGAACACAGTTGGAGGTTTCGGCTCCTCATCGAGCGGGAATGAGATTTTGCTATTAATGTGAATAGATTCTGAAACATGTGGAGGTTTTGATTCCTCGCCAAGTGGGTAGAACACGGTTGGGGGTTTCGGTTCCTCACCAAGAGGGGAAAATAAGGTTGGAGGTTTTGGCTCCTCACCAAACGGGAATGAGGTTTCACTTTTTATATGAATTGACTCTGAAACATGTAGAGGCAGTTTTGGTTCCTCACCAAGTGAGAAAAATAATGTTGGAGTTTTTGGCTCCTCACCAAGTGTGAAAAATAATGTTGGAGTTTTTGGCTCCTCACCAAGTGGGAATGAGGCTTCACTAATAACAGTTGAAGCAACACTCAAACAAATGAGAGCTAACAAGAAAAGATGGGTAGACATGGTGATGAAGAAGGGAGCCAATATGTGATAGATTACTGCTGCTTTGTGTGTTTTACAGGAACCATGAGCTTTGGTATTTATAGGCTACAGGAGCATGCTACAACCATGCCTTGAAGCCTCTAAAAAAGTGTTCACATGTCTCATGAGTTTAGGTTCCTTGTGTCTTACATTCTTAATATGGTATGGTATGATTGCAGGAGATATATCCGAGGCTATTTAATTGGGCCAAACAATTCACAGTGTGAAGCAGGCAATAGTACACCACTCTGTTTCTTATTATAAGTTTACCCTAATTACTTCTCACATACTCCTCTGGTCCTATTTATAGGGCAGAGAGAGAATGTTTTATTTGGTCCTATATATAAGTCACCTCATTAAATATTTAGTGTGAATGTACAAGTTTACCCTTCATTTATTATGTGTTGACTTTATTTTCATATGGTATAGTGGATATTTAATATGGGTAAAGTTGTAAATTTGTTGGATTTTAGTGGAAAGTTAATGAGTTTTAAGGCTTTCCTTGGTTTGGTCTGTGTGAAATATGCTGGAAGTGACTTATAAATAGGATCAGATGAGTATCAACGAGTGAAAATTATAACATTAAATGTGTCATATTTTTAATATGGAACAGGAGGAATTTACTCCACCAAAGCCATTAAATGTGGATACTTTTACCTTTACAACAGACTTGAGCCTATTCACATTTAAAGTACTTGAGTCATGCATGCACCTAATTAATAGGTTACATTTCATTCAATGCCAATAAAGGAAAATAAAACTAAAATAATATTTTCTTAATAAAAAATTACAAGTAGAACCATTTAACCTTTTTTTTTACATATGAACCATTTAAATTGAAAAGTTATTTCAACTATTGTTTTGGACCAGTAGTGTTAACATTAAATGATTAAAAACTACATTTAATAAATTCAATGAATTAAAATGAAACTTAATATTACCTACAATAGAAAATATAAGAGATAGATGGTTGATGTTGATATTTGATCTTAAATATATGAAACCTTTTATGTTATCACTTATATTCATTGTTTTTCTTCAAATTAATTTTTCTATTTTATAAATATGCAAATTTTTCTAGTTCATAAACTTATATACGGTATATTTATACACATAAGTTTTTTTCATAAATATCATATAGTATGTGATATAATTAAATAATTTATTTAACTTCTTCAATTTTTCTAGATTAATCAATTAAATCTTATATTCAAGATCGAATTAATATAAATTTGGAGGACCAAACACACACATTATGGATTTGTTTGAATATCAGCCAATTGTGCTGAACATGGACATATGACTTATTATTTAGTTTATTTTTTTATGCAATGTATTATAAACAAAAAGGCCATTTTTAGTTTTTTACCTATATACTTTAAACTGGAAAAGTAATTACCAAGATTCTAAAAGATAAAATATATTTGCCCAAAAACTACACTGAAGTTCATCACAAAAAGATCAACTTTAAAATGATAAAGAAATTGTTCCAGCATTGATGAACTTTAACCCTCCTTTAAGGAGGAGGATTCTCTCATAATCTTCTTTTTCGCATTCCTTCAACCACTTTTAGATTTAAAAGTTAATGGTCCACATGTAACATCTTATAAAATATAATTTCAATTATTTTTAACATATAAATATATAGTTTTAACATGTTAAATTTTGATCTAGATTGTGTACACTTGTATTATAAGAAATTAATGTATAAAATATTTTAACAATATTTTCATAAAATATTACACATCAATCATTCTTATTATTTTTATCTAACAATGAATATGAGATTATGAGAAGATAGTGAGATAAGTGATCATGAAGAGGCCCAACCACTCCCTATGCTACACCCCTTTTTCTTTTTATTTTTGGGGAACATTACACAAAAAAAGACTTTATTCCATAGCTTATTAACAACTACGCCTGCTTACTTTTTAGTTTTTTGAGAGGATTATAGATAGGACCCCACCTTTTCCCTATATACTTTCTTTCTCCTCTGTTTTACATTTTCATCCAAATAATAAGAATTTAAACATATTTTATTTCTTGCAAGATGTAAATAATGAGTAAATTTTGTAGAAGGAGTACTTGTCCCAATAATCAAAATGTAAGATATTTTGGATATGTTACCACATCCATACAAATTTTATTTTTATTTATATATGTCCTCTAAATTTAGTTGTTGTGAGGAAAAAAATATTATATCAAAGTATATGTTAGTATTCTGAATTCACATCAAGCTATAATTTAATCTCTAACTATAAAAAGTGTATTTTTTTTAATCCCCTAATTTCACTTTTTAAATTTAATGGAATAGAAAACACCTTTTAACACCATTAGTTTTATTTCATGCAAACAACGAACTCTACAGATTTAAACAGTGACTTTGCAAGTGAGTGATAACAAGACATGCTTAAATTTTAGCAATATTGTAATTAAAGTATTAAAAGTATAACTTTTAAAATTAGGTATTAAACTATGCCTTGATGTAAATCAGAAGGCCAATATATACTTTAGCCTAATATTTTTTTCTTCTAGGTTAAATTTAGAGGACATATATAAATAGAAACAAATTTTTATAGATATGATATAATATATCCAAAATCTCTTACATTTAATTATTAGCATGATAACACTCTTTCCACAAAATTTTCCCATTCTTTATATCTTGCAAGAAATAAAATATACTTAAATTCTTGTTATTTGAATGGGAATATAAAATAAAGGGAAAAGAAAGAATAGAGGGAAAAGATGGGGCTTGTATGTATAATTCTCTTCAAAAAACTAAAAAGACAAATAGGTCTGGATGTGAATGAACTATGAGTTAAGGTGCTTTTGTGCAATTTTCTCTAAAAATAATAAGAATACAGAAAACAATTAGAAGGGTTGAAGTTCATCTATGGACGGAAACTTTCTTTGTCATTTGAAAGTTCATCTTTGTATGGTGAACTTTATATGTAGTATATGGGTGAATATTTTTTATCATATAGCATCTTGATAATTATTTTTCCTTGTTGAGTTATGCAGGTAAAAGTGCCAACAAAAATAAATAACACGAGAATTACTTATTTTTGGACAGCAAGTATGAGTATTAGCTAGTGTATTACCATTGTATATGAGCGGAACTTAAAAGTTGTACTGTCCTTTTTTGGCCAACTTTAAAAACTGCATTATCTGTAAATTATGGTTAAGTAAAATTCATCTCAAACTGTATTAATAACAAGAAAATGTTCCTGCCTATTTATAGATATTGATAATATAAACTTATATTCAATGTTTTATATTTATGCACTACTCCATTTCCATTAGTTCCTACATATAAGGCTTGTGTAACATTTACTTCCTAAATACACAAACTGTGACAATTACTTCCTAAATACATTTTTTTATACACATAATCACTTAAATCATACTACAAATGCTAACTATGTTAGGAAAATGAATTGACTTAGTAAAAGTAACTAACATAGTTAGAAAAGATTTTCTATAATATATATATATATATATTGCAAATTTAAAAGTCTAACCATGATAGGGAAAAAGGCTTCAACTCACAAATAAAATCTATCATGGTTAGAAAAAGTAGTTGACTTAATTCAAACAATATTCATGTTAGAAAAGAAATTTTCTAAAATCATAGCTACCATGGATATTTAAAGTGACGAAGTTAAACCAACTTATCCATATTAGATAAAACCCACCTAACACGGATATTAGAATACACCTAAGCA
Source organism: Mimosa bimucronata (assembly GCA_037074515.1). NCBI lineage: Eukaryota > Viridiplantae > Streptophyta > Magnoliopsida > Fabales > Fabaceae > Mimosa > Mimosa bimucronata. The sequence continues at coordinate 6,308,414 of CM073437.1, forward strand.
TGTCATAAGTAAAGTCCTTTAAATTATGATTATTTTTTTTTTGTTTTTTTCCGTAGTATACCATGATAGATAAGAAACACTGATTAACCTCGTCGTTAGGCTATCAAAACTTTGCTAGATGACTCTCTATAGAATAGTGAGACAACCTAGGTCGATTCCTAGTTATCTTGGCAAAACATGTGATTTAGTTGCAAAGTACTTACAAATTAAACCAAAGTTCATTCAAGTGAGCTATTCTAGTCCTAATCTAATTTTTTTTTATATTTTCATGTGGTAGAAATGAGTGAAGACAGAAATGAGTGAGTAAAATATGATAGAGATATATCAATATGAATGAATTTCCTTTGAGCTTCAGCCACACCTTCACTGCCTAATTAAATTGGAGTTTAATCTTGAATAAATTCATTACCTCTTGCCTAATTAATAAACTAACTAAGCTTTTCAATTAAACAAGGAAATAATGAATATTCAAGAACAATTGCATAATTCTAGACCAAGCAATTTGAACGGTTAACATATCAACTAGACATGCCATAGAATCTTTCATTCAAATAAAGAATTCTAATCAACTAGACTAGGAAATTCTTGAATTGAATTACACATTATCAGTTCAAAAACAACTCGGCTCAATCCAGAAATCAACAAAATCTCATGCTACACCAGAATAGAACATAGACCGAGCAAGAACCACTTGCTCATTCCCTCTCTGATACAAGATGCAACTAGAATCAAGATCAGAAAGCTAATTAGTGAAGGCATGAGATAAACTCCCTGATTAATTCTGTTGGCTCAGGATCGGCTCTGGCTCAAAGGAAATCACTAATGCTTCAACCTCTCATAGCAGTAATCTCAACTTCAATTTGCTCTAATGAAGACTGCAACATGGTTGGAACAGAGACGGAGAAATGCGAATGCTCTGGAGCTCGAAAATGGTGATGAAATGGTGAAGACGATGGAATCGATCAAGACGGTGGAAAAAAAATGGTGAAGGAGATGGGAGAAGAGAAATGTAGATGAGATGGAAAATGAAGGAATGGATCCCCCTCTTGCTTCGATTTCCTTTATATATCTCCTTCTTTAATGAACCTAGCCGGAACTCCTTCTATGTACAAATCTTCTTCCCTTCAATCCTTCTAACCATTTACTTGCCACGCTGGCCCAAAGCTCAACTGAATGCACTCGATTTCACTTCTTCGATCTTCGCCATCTCTTGCTTCATTCTCTCCGCCCACAAATGAACTCCCTTGCCACTGCCGTTGTGCTTCGTGTGTGACCTATTCCCTCTGCTTCAGCATATTCTGATGCTCCTCTTCCTTTTTTTCATATTTCATTTTGTGCAAAATGTAACACCTGGACTTTTACTACTATATTATAGCAATTTAATTGAATTATAACCACTTTTACGAATATTCGAAGCCCAAAAATACGGAAAATTTAAAACTTTTCCTTTTAAAACATTTAACCAACCTTCTGTTGGTTGGAATGGGCTTTTCGGACAAATTGAAATATCTTAAAACTCTTATGAAATAAAGTGGTTAATAAAACAATTAAAAGTACACTAACCCTAAGAGGGTTATTCCTAATTCATAATAATTAGGTAATTTAATTTCCTTAATAAAATTTATACAATTCTAGTGCCTATACTTTCTATTATTAATTTAATAATTTAATTTACAACTAATACAAATAACCTCCCTTTTCAAAACATAATCTCAAAATCTTTATCTAATTTTCTTCAGTACTCTTGCCTTATCTCAGTCATCACACTATCTTCTAGCTTATTTCTTCTAACCTGCATTACTGAAAAATGTTTGGGGATGGGGGTGAGATTGGTAATCCCAATAGCAGTTTCTTTCATATGAGTTCATGCATAATAAATCATAAATCTTCACAATATGAATAATCTTTATCCTTATAACCTCTACCAACCACTACTAACGATATATTCATTAAATAGTGGTGGTACCTCTACCTGCAACAGGATTTCATAACTTCTGGCAAAGGGGGAGCGACCCACCTAAGCCTTGGAGTACTCCCCTCATAACCTCTAAGGAATAAAATTACCATTGCTATAGATATTATGAAATTTATGCATGTAATGCGCTGTAATTAAATATTATATGAAATAAACTGCTACCTGATTCTTGAGCTTACTCTTCGCTGTATTCGTCCTCTTCTTTGTACTCTGGGGATTCAACCCCACTAACTTGTCTTATAATTGTTTGTAATAAAATAATATATTAATATCTAACTTAAACACAATAAGTAAACGTCTCTCTCTCGTTCCTATCGTACTACCCCCTTTTCTTCTAATACAATTACATCTTGATTCCTAACTTACGGTTTAATCAATATTATAAATCAGCATTGCACAAATAGCAATTAATATTCACACAACACAAACATTAAACATAAAAATATGCTTACTATTCTAAATTAACTAACATCTATTATCAATCAATAATTAAATGATTTACATTCACTATAACTTATTAATTTTTAAATTCAACTTCAAACTTTATCTTAATCCTTGGAAATTCTTAAGCAATGAATTAACTTCCAAATTAAACTTCTTAACCTATCTCCCACCGTTGACTTGGAATTTAAATTAATGAATCACCAATAAATGTCCTTTTACATCAATAATCCTATCTTAATTCAAAACCTTTGAAATAATAATCCAAAAGAATTCAACTCACATAACACTTTAAACCAAGTCTAATAAATCCAAGAACAACCAATCAAGTTCCCAACTTCTCTTAAATCAATTCCCATTAACTAACACCATTATTTCCCTTCCTTTGCCCATAAGTCAGCAACCATTACAATTAAATATCACAACTCTAGTGCCTAAAATTTCAATCAACATTAGCATTAATTGTCTATTTCCTCTTCATCTACCTAATCCCATCTTAGTTTAAGATTCAATCTTAACACTAATTTAACCCAATAAATCCAATCAATATCATTCCTAAAGAACCACTTGAAAACCATAGATCAATCCTTTATAAGTAAACAAATTTCAATTCATTTTCCAATAACAAAACACCTCAATGGTCATATTTCTTTTTCTTCTCTTTTCTTTTCCCCTAACTGCACAGAACTGAAGCAAGAACAACAAGAATTCTATAGTCAATGCAATCACCTCTATTCCATCTATTCCTCTTATTTGCATTGTGATTGTATCCAAAAGAATAGATAATAAAATAAGCAACTCCAAGGGAATTGAAGTTAGGCCTGACAGAAACAACCAAAATTTCTAAATTTCATCATCTCAAATATCAAACCATCCATTTCAGATTTCAAATTCCTACATGCTATATTTCAGAAATTTTCCCTTTTATCCTTCTCGGCCAGAACAGAACAAAACCAAGAAATTGAGCAACAAATCAACAAATCAAAAATTCATCAATCCACACACCTAAAGCCTCAATTTCTGATTCCATTTCATACATATATGTACTTCAAATATTTTCTTCTTCTTGGCCGAACTGAACGCAGAACAGGGGAAGCAACAAAGCAACAAATCAAGGATTCTTCAATTAACATACTTAAACATCCATTCTAGCTTTCAATTAATGTATATATCAGTCCATAAATTTTTCTTCCTTCCTGGCCGAACAGAGAAACAGAACAGGGGAAAAAAACTTCAAAAATTTTCTAGGCTTCAATAATCCACATTCAAGGCACAAACATGCCTAAAATCACTCATGCATCAGACTAATCGAGCTTCAAAGCAACAAATACCCAAAATCCCCAAGTTCTTGCCGTCGGTGAACAGTAGCAGGGGAGGAGAAAATTCGAAAATCTTGATTCCAATACACTTCCTTTCCAAAATCAACAACCCAAACAACAATAACAAGCTTCAAGCTTCACTTCTATAATTTCAGATATCCCTAAAAACATCTGAAAAATTTGAACCATCCCCCCAAAAACGCTCAGATTCGCGAGAGAGAGAAGGAAATGAGGGGAATATGCTTACCTAAGGTTCCTCTAGCTTTCTTGTTCGTTCTCCCCTGCACGTGGCCACCGCTCGCCGCCGTCGAAGCCGCCGTCGCCGCTGCCAGAGTCGAAGGAACGGAGGGAGGAAGATGAGAATGGTGAGTGAGAGAGAGTGTGATTTTTGAGTGTGTGTGTGCGCTTGTGTTTTCGGGCAGAGAGGGAGTATATAATGTTATTATTATTATATTTTTTTATATATATATATATATGTATAATTCTGACGGAGAGAGAGTATATAATTAATATTTTTTTATATATATATGTGTGTGTATCCACGTGGAAGAGAGGGAATATTTTGGAAGATATGAGAAGAAAGTAGAATCACCAAATTGACACATGTATGGCTGAGATTTAAAAGGGAAACTGATATTTATTTTTATCAGGTATTTTACTATCCTGCCCTTCCTTTTTAATTGGGGATATTTTCCAACTAGGGGCAGATATTGTCTTTTTAATTTCCCAATTTATGTTTTCTCTTAAATCATAATTTTATTTACCATTATCACTTGGAAATTTACCTAAGTCTGTCCCCGAAATAATTTCTCTTGATATATTTTAATTTCTAAATTTTTTTATAAGACTTTTAAATTAACAACCAATACCCCAAGATTCTAAATATTCCCTTATTTAAATTTATCCTCTAACTATTTTTCCTGAGCTACTAAAGAAAATAAACTTTAAAAATTATTAAAAATATACATGGCCTCATAAATTTATTTATAAGGCTTTTTAATTTTTAAATATATTTCTAAAATCTCAACTATATCCTTGTTATCCATTTTTTCTCAAAATTACGTTTTATCTTCTAATTAATTCTTCTTTGTTTCTTAAATAAAATAAGCCTTAAAATTATTAAAAATGCCTAATGTCATAAATTTATTTATTTTAATTCCTCTTTTTTTTTTAATATTTTGAATAATATCCCTAGAAACCTAATTATTTCCTTGCATCTATTTTGTAAATTTTGGGATGTTACACAAAATCCTATTTTTGCCCCTGTGACAGAAATAATAACAAGAAGTAAAAGGACAAATCTGGAATTTTACTAATTAAGACACTAGAAGCACATTTTAAACCAAATTTTCCTAATTAAGTGTACACTCAAATTAATTATACTATAATGCAAATTTACCAAATTAATCCACTAGTTTTCAGCTCAAAATGCACACTTTAATTAGTTGAGTTAATGATTTATCAAACACCCTATCATGGTAATTAAAAGATCCATCATCAGGTTTTTAAATGTCCACTTTCTAACACATAAACAAAACATCAATCTTTCCTGATCCTTGTAATGCCATTCCCAAATCTCATCCCGTCAAAGTGTAACTGAAACCATAATGGTAGCAATAGTAATTCGAATAGAATAATTTGCCGGAAATGGACTGATCCAAACAAATTGACAGCCACCAGAATATTTCAAATAAAATATGATAACAAATTTCATTTCAAACCCAACAAAACAACAAAACAAAACCAAATCATGCGGAAGCAGTAAGAGATGCAAAAGCCCTAAGTGGCAATACCATTCTATCCTGTTGACCCAAAATTACTCACTGTATCAGTGAGAAGTTCCCATATCCTTCCCTTGACTGTCTATCAAGCTCCTATGACCTGCAAAAAGTGAGATAAACGGGGGGTAGCCCCAAAACGTAACCACTAACCACTTGTCTGCGTGCGATGTGTGCTAGCAAGGTGTCAATGTGGGAAACTAAATAATATATATTCAGTTTGAAATATGAGCACATACCAGATAGTCATGTAATCATCAATAATCAAAAACATTTTCACCACATGTTTAACGTCATTTATAAAAATGGTTTCCAAATACATTTTTCACAATCATCCATAACATTCGCCTTACGAAACGTTAGGTTGTCCCCTACCACTAGGTGGACCGGAGTGGAACTCGACGGGGGTCTTAACCCGTACCCAGAACCACGGAGAAATGCTCGATGGGGATTTCAACCCATACCCAGAACCACAACGGGGGTAATACTCGATGGGGGTTACTCATACCCAGCACACCAAACATGTAGCACTCGATGGGGGCTACCCATACCCAGTACCACAATGAGGGGGTAATGTTTGATGAGGGCTACTCATACCTAGCACACCTATAGGTAGTACTCGATGGGGGCTACCCATACCCAGTATACAGATAATATTAGTCCGAGTGGGCCAACATGGTACCTCATCACGTGATGGTAGCAGTAACCAATGCATCGATGCCACAGTACAATCACATACATATGCATCACAAGCAACAATATCAATTTCATCAAAATCAGGCACATGGCCTTTCCAATTTTCCCAAAACTCATGCAATAAGATTTTCAAAATCATACATATATCATTTTCAAATTTGTAATGCAATACACAGATAATTATGCTAGTTTCACCATACGAATCCCACATGACATTTGATATCAAAATAACTAATTGAAATAATACAATAAATATACCACAATAATCCAGAATTCCATAGTTGAAAGAGAATTTGAAATCTCTTACCAACAACGCACACACACATAGAACAAGTATAAGCGGCTACCTGATAACTGACATTATTCTAAATATTGATCTTCAAACTCCCTACTTTTCTTCTGTTCCTATTTTTTTCTCTTAATACAAACAAATAAAAATTCATTTTCTCCCTACTTTTCTCCTCCCCAAGTTGTCTCAACTAAACATAGTGTAAAAGTCTAAAACGAAAATGGCATATGGCATTTTTTCATGTGCCGGGGGGACTATAAATCAACAAAAGAGCCGAGGCAAAGGGTCCTAAATTATGCAATAGCTCTATCTAGGAATGGAAGAGCACAGAATATCATAACCTTTCTATCTTTTTTTCTCAATTTAGATGTAACAGCAGTTAACCCCAACTTCATATGTATTTTCTTCCTTAATTTTTCTCTCTCCTATAATATTGTCTTTAGATGTGCTTTACATTTTATTATTAATATCATTTAGCCTTTTATCAAAAAAGAAAAAGACCACAGAGTACATTGGTCAAAATACATTTTACAAACAAAATGTTATTTTATTTCGTCAATAGTTTTTGTCTGGATTTTTTAATTAACAAAATGCTATTTTATTTTGTCATAGGTTTTTGTCTGATTTTTTTTTCTTATATTTTTGGGTTTAAATATGTACTCGCTCATATGAACACTCGCATTTCATCTAAGGTGTCTAAGAGCGGATCTTCAATGGATAATATAGAATAATTTATGAACATTTTAAAAATCTTTAGCCATTGTCTCTTCGTCCCCAATGAACAAGATATCTCAGCAAGAATACATGACCAATAATATAGCCATATAGGTTTCGATTTAGCTTTTTGGAAGTGTTATAAGCACTCACTATTTATGTTTTAAAAAAATTACTCTCCCGCTGTCGGTGGAAAACTAGCAAATTAACACAGCCAATGTGTTATGCGGACATGACATCAAATTATTTCTCCTCGATCTGTAATATCCTGCAATGGCATCAAGAGATGGAAATATATTCATCTTGGTAATAGAATCAAACTTCCAAAAACATGTTAATCAATTTGTTATGCTTTGTCCTCTGTAAAATATAATGTGTGAATATATATATATACACATATATATTAAAAAGTTATTTTAATTTCATAAAAATGCTTTGCACAAGCAAACATTTTTCTTTTTAACTGAAACAAGCAAACATTAGACTCCTCGTTTTTCAATGAACTGAAAGGTGATAACAGTACTGAGCCATATATCTTGCGGTGGGCAGGGCGGAAAAGTTAAGATACTAAAAAAAAATCCAGGCACCGTACCTACACTTTTTTTTTTTGCCAAATAGACTGTTTGTTCATCAAAAATTTTTTTGGAATTAAAAGTTGTTCATCACTAATTTTATATGGGTGCCAGGTTCAACATGTTACTGGGACTTATATTTGATCGTGATTGAGGCTACAGGATTTATTGTCATCAAATAAAATTTGTAAATATATATTCATATGAATATTCTTGCTAACATCACTATCTTGGGGTGGAGGGGGGGCTTATATATACATGTGTGAGCATGGTCTCGCATTGTTTGTTCTTTTTACTGAGTCATTATATTTAATATACTATTTACTATTCTACAACAAGTTATTATTGATTTATTAACACCCCAGTCATTTACTTAATCTATTTGCGATTAGATACAGTATAAGCATATTAAGTATATAAACCGAAGTATCCAAATCTTCTCCTTATTTTACTGTCATGCTCAGTTTATATTGTATAGTTGAGAAAATCAAATCATGATTAAAACGACGGGTTCAAGAATGATTATAGTTAGAGTTGACATTCAATGCTAAAAGGCTTTACTATATAAATATTTGATCAATTCACGCCAATAATCGTTTTTATTTTACATGATAGACTTAAACATCTCCAATTCTATAAATTTTTACACTGAATACTTGATCTTTCGAGAACTGAGAAATGATGGAGCAAGGTATGGTGCATCAACGACCGGAACATGGGGTGGTTTTGGCTCTTCACCGAGTGGAAATGAGACATCATTGTTGATGTTAATAGACTCTGAATTATGTGGAGGCTTTGGTTCCTCACCTAGCGGAAAGAATATGGCCGTAGGAGGTTTCGGTTCCTCTCCAAGCGGGAAGAACACTTTTGAAGGCTTCGGCTCCTCACCAAGTGGGAATGAGGTTTCGCTATTCATGAGAATGGACCCTGAAACATGTAGTGGGAAGAATAGTGTTGGTGGTTTCGGTTCCTCACTGAAGGGGAAGAACACAGTTGGAGGTTTTAGTTCCTCACCAAGAGGGAAGAATGTGGTCGGAGGTTTTGGCTCCTTACCGAGCGGGAACGAGGTTTCAAAATTCATGTGAATGGACTCCGAAACATGCAAAGGTTTTGGTTCCTCACCAAGAGGGAAAAACATGGTTGGTGGTTTCGGTTCCTCATCAAGTGGGAAGAATACGGTTGGAGGCTTCGGTTCCTCGCCAAGTGGGAAGAACACGGTTGGAGGTTTCGGCTCCTCATCGAGCGGGAATGAGATTTTGCTATTAATGTGAATAGATTCTGAAACATGTGGATGTTTTGATTCCTCGCCAAGTGGGTAGAACACGGTTGGGGGTTTCGGTTTCTCACCAAGAGGGGAAAATAAGGTTGGAGGTTTCAGCTCCTCACCAAACGGGAATGAGGTTTCACTTTTTATATGAATGGACTCTGAAACATGTGGAGGTTTTGGTTCCTCACCAAGTGAGAAAAATAATGTTGGAGTTTTTGGCTCCTCACCAAGTGCAAAAAATAATGTTGGAGTTTTTGGCTCTTCACCGAGTGGGAATGAGGCTTCACTAATAACAGTTGAAGCAACACTCAAACAAATGAGAGCTAACAAGAAAAGATGGGTAGACATGGTGATGAAGAAGGGAGCCAATATGTGATAGATTACTGCTCCTTTGTGTGTTTTACAGGAACCATGAGCTTTGGTATTTATAGGCTACAGGAGCATGCTACAACCATGCCTTGAAGCCTCTTAAAAAGTGTTCACATGTCTCATGAGTTTAGGTTCCTTGTGTCTTACATTCTTAATATGGTATGGTATGATTGCAGGAGATATATCCGAGGCTATTTAATTGGGCCAAACAATTCACAGTGTGAGGCAAGCAATAGTATACCACTCTGTTTCTTATTATAAGTTTATCCTAATTACCTTTCACATATCAACGAGTGAAAATTATAACATTAAATGTGTCATATTTTTAATGGAACAGGAGGAATTTACTCCACCAAAGCCATTAAATGTGGATACTTTTACCTTTACAACAGACTTGAGCCTATTCACATTTAAAGTACTTGAGTCATGCATGCACCTAATTAATAGGTTACATTTCATTCAATCCCAATAAAGGAAAATAAAACTAAAATAATATTTTCTTAATAAAAAATTACAAGTAGAACCATTTAACCTTTTTTTTACATATGAACCATTTAAATTGCAAAGTTATTTTAACTATTGTTTTGGACCAGTAGTGTTAACATTAAATGATTAAAAACTACATTTAATAAATTCAATGAATTAAAATGAAACTTAATATTACCTCCAATAGAAAATATAAGAGATAAGAGATGGTTGATGTTGATATTTGATCTTAAATAAATGAAACCTTTTATGTTATCTCTTATATTCATTTTTTTTCTTCAAATTAATTTTTCTATTTTATAAATATGCAAATTTTCCTAGTTTATAAACTTATATACGGTCTATTTATACACATAAGTTTTTTTTCATAAATATCATGTAGTATGTGATATAATTAAATAATTTATTTAACTTCTTCAATTTTTCTAGATTAATCAATTAAGTCTTATATTCAAGATCGAATTAATATAAATTTGGAGGACCAAACACACACATTATGGATTTGTTTGAATATCAGCCAATTGTGCTGAACATGGACATATGACTTATTATTTAGTTTATTTTTTTATGCAATGTATTATAAACAAAAAAGCCATTTTTAGTTTTTTACCTATATATACTTTAAACTGGAAAAGTAATTACCAAGATTCTAAAAGATAAAAGATATTTGCCCAAAAACTACACTAAAGCTCATCACAAAAAGATCAACTTTAAAATGATAAAGAAATTGTTCCAATATTGATGAACTTTAACCCTCCTTTTAGGAGGAGGATTCTCTCATAATCTTCTTTCTCGCATTCCTTCAACCACTTTTAGATTTAAAAGTTACAATGAATATGAGATTATGAGAAGATAGTGAGATAAGTGATTATGAAGAGGCCCAACCACTCCCTATGCTACACCCCTTTTTCTTTTTATTTTTGGGGAACATTACACAAAATAAGACTTCATTGGATAGCTTATTAACAATTACACCTGCTTGCTTTTTAGTTTTTGGAGAGGATTATAGATAGGACCCCACTTTTTCCCTATATACTTTCTTTCTCCTCTGTTTTACATTTTCATCCAAATAATAAGAATTTAAACAGATTTTATTTCTTGCAAGATTTAAATAATGAGTAAATTTTGTAGAAGGAGTACTTGTCCCAATAATCAAAATGTAAGATATTTTGGATATGTTACCACATCCATACAAATTTTATTTTTATTTATATATGTCCTCTAAATTTAGTTGTTATGAGGGAACAAATATTATATCAAAGTATATGTTAGTATTCTGAATTCACATCAAGCTATAGTTTAATCTCTAACTATAAAAAGTGTTTTTTTTTTAATCCCTTAATTTCACTTTTTAAATTTAATGGAATAAAAAACACCTTTTAACTCCATTAGTTTTATTTCATGCAAACAACAAACTCTACAAATTTAAACAGTGACTTTGCAAGTGAGTGATAACAAGACATGCTTAAATTTTAACAATATTGCAATTAAAGTATTAAAAGTATAACTTTTCAAATTAGGTATTAAACTATGCCTTGATGTGAATCAGAAGGCCAATATATACTTTAGCCTAATATTTTTTTCTTCTAGGTTAAATTTAGAGGACATACATAAATAGAAACAAATTTTTATAGATATGATATAATATATCCAAAATCTCTTACATTTAATTATTAGCATGATAACACTCTTTCCACAAAATTTTCCCATTCTTTATATCTTGCAAGAAATAAAATATACCTAAATTCTTATTATTTGAGTGGGAATATAAAATAGAGGGAAAAGATGGGGCTTGTATGTATAATTCTCTTCAAAAAACTAAAAAGACAAATAGGTCTGGATGTGAATGAACTATGAGTTAAGGTGCTTTTGTGCAATTTTCTCTAAAAATAAAAAGAATACAGAAAACAATTAGAAGGGTTGAAGTTCATCTATGGACGGAAACTTTCTTTGTCATTTGAAAGTTCATCTTTGTATGGTGAACTTTATATGTAGTATATGGGTGAATATTTTTTATCATATAGCATCGTGATAATTATTTTTCCTTGTTGAGTTATGCAGGTAAAAGTGCCAACAAAAATAAATAACACGAGAATTGCTTTATTGATTATTTTTATCCAATCTTAAATTCAAATAGAGATATGATTTACATTGTATGAATAAAACTCCCTATTGTAATAATTAAGAACAAATAATTTATTTACAAAAATGAGATTAACTTACAATGTTTGAGAGATAGAGAAGTGATTTGGTGTGGTAGCACTTGGGCGGATAAGAACATGTGGATAAGTATATGAAAAATCTCATAGGTCGCCAGCAAAAGAAAAAAGAAAGAAAATTTTGGTAGGTCTCTAAATAGTGATTTAAACATTTTTTGGCTACTTATTTTAATCTTATTATGAGAAACATTAACCAAGAAATGAAGAGGAATTTAGGCGGATGATGAAGAGATATGTCTTTTTCATAAAGTATACCCCTTAATATCTTAAGATGATACATTTCATTTCTATTTGTATCATTATAGAAACACAAGGATTTTCAAGGCATTCTCGATTAAGGAACAAGGGAAAACCCAAAAGAAAAAGGAAAGGGAAAAGTAGGAAAGCTTGGGAATTTAAAAATTGAAAATGGTGTTGAAGAGATGAACACAATTAAGAATTATAAAATATTCAGAAATGATACTATAAAATTCATTCGACTACCTAAGGCTTCGATTTTCTTTCTAGCAACATCACCACGGCCTAAGTTAATAAGCAATGATGCCAAGTATATAGGTAGGTGCTCTAGCATGGAATAGAGCCCTAGATTTCAATAAAAATTATTTATTTTCAAGTTCCCATCACATTGCTCTTGAAAACACATTTTATTGATTGCTTCATAGTCTATTTTATTGCAAAAATGTTATTTATGTTTCTCGAAACATATAGTAATCTATCGCAATCATTTGTCAAAAAAGGGAAAATATGCAATTTATTAGAATTAACTTATTCCTTCTATAACACAAGATGGACTATAGGTTAAAAAAAATCTAATATATTACAATTTTAGTAATAGAAAACAATGTTTTCTTTGCCAAGTTACCATCATTTAATATATCTTGCCTCTAATTTCCTTTTTTAAAAAAAATATTTGTTGTTTAAGGAAGTGATTGTATGCTTACTTTGTGCCCGTATATTTTTTTGTTTTTACGTAAATAACACAGTTTTCAAGATATATTAAATGAAAACTTGATCAGATAACTTATGTTTTTAAAGTCCATATGTTATAAGCATGTTGTGTAATGAATGTTGCTTTATACATACAAGCACAAGCTCCCCGTGCAATGCAGCAAAGGCGTTGTTTTGGCAAGCTTTATTCTGTTGGGATTTTTTATATAAATTACTTAACTTAAAATTGGAGCATATTTCATATTGACAAACTCCCCGTGCAACGCACGGGTGAGCATAGGCTCGTTACCATTGTATATGAGCGGAACTTAAAAGTTGTACTGTCCTTTTTTGGCCAACTTTAAAAACTGCATTATCTGTAAATTATGGTTAAGTAAAATTCATCTCAAACTGTATAAATAACAAGAAAATGTTCCTGGCTATTTATAGATATTGATAATATAAACTTATATTCAATGTTTTATATTTATGCACTACTCCATTAGTTCCTTCATATAAGGCTTGTTTACCTAACTTGATTAGAGTAAAAATATTTATTTAGTTAGTTAAAATCACATGATTAATTACCAAAACACCCTAATTACATTCCTTCATTCCAATCCCCCATCTCTGACTTGTTTATTCTTGAGAAATATTAATAGAGATAATTTAGAGAAAATGTGATAAAAATAGAAAAATATTTTATATTTAGAAACAAATTCATTTCCTCAAATAGGTTATATATTCAGGAACAACGTGGGAGTATTTCTCAACTTTTCTTATCAGTATCAATTTTATACATAGGATGTGTGTATATATATTACTTATGTCAAAAACATTATACACCCGCACCCATGCAATACAAAATTTATTGGGGGAAAATGATAGAAAAATATTATATGAATTTCAATATCTCAAATAAGATATTTTAACTAATTAAGTAATGATATTAACTAGTTGAATAACGATATTAATAATTGCAAATCACTCATGTAAGATTTTGAAATTCATAAGGAACTTTTCTGTTATTTCCCCAAATTTTTTGAAACTATGATATTTCTAAATTCATCACTGGTTTTTTAAGTGGGAACGGAGGAATGTGTGTATTTAATATGTATACCCAACAAAAGCAATTCATAAAGGAATTGGCTCATAATCATACGGATGAGAGTTAGAATCATACGAATGTGAAGATGTTATTAGTGAGTGATATGTAAGTATCTTTGCAAGTGTTCTATGAGTTTAAAGGCTTACCTTAACCTAATGAGCCTCCCAAACACAATTTATATGAATTTTAATTTAAAAAAAATTCTTAATTATAAATTACGTTACATGTCATTAAATTATACATTAATTTATAATTTGTATAAATTAATTTTAAAAATGATAAATATAAGTGATTTAAAATAATTTATTCTGATTTTTAAATTCATCTAAATTAATTCACTCGATGTTATAATACATCATAGCGCATGAATATTTGATATGGATGGATGACTTCATATTGCCGACTTTCCTAGCAGGTGGAGGAGTACTAAAATACTTACTCTGTCCCTCTGATCATAAGAGTTTTAATTGTAAAATGAAAAAGTAGTTAAAAATAATAAATATTATCTCATTAAATACTCTGATAAATTTAAACAAACTCTTATAAAATAGAATAAACACATTCAAATTCTAGGTTTTTACAAAAGGGGTATAATTTTAGTTAGTAAAATATGTTTCTCCTGCCTCCGCAGCTCAAACTCAATATTGAACATTTAAAGTTTTTTTTTGAACTTAAAGGATGGAGGATTTATGAGGGAAAAAGGGTAAATCCCTAAAAAATTCACTTCCATATGGAAAAGAGTAAATCACTCATTTAAATTTGAGAAGCCCCAAATCAGTCATAAGTGAGAACATGAGATATTTATATATTTTGAAAGATAGAGATGCCCCTGTAATCGTCAAAAGTATTCACAAGTTCTGCCTACAATGATATTCAAGTTTATGTTAATAATTCACAATTCCAACTTTTCATACTAGGAACTGAGAAGGTATAATATAAGCGTTCACAACTTCAACGTAATAATTTTGAAACCGATCCTAACAGTTTTCAAGTTTATAATAACAATTTACAACTCCAACTTTTTTCATTAAGAATGACAAGGCATATGTTAGGAATTCATTCACAAATTTCAACTTGAGCGTATTCTAGTTTATATCAACAATTCACAACTCCAACTATTGAGGGCATTTGTGCCTTTTGGTGATATATGAAAATCCTAGTTTCATTCCTGAGAGCTGATTTATGATTTCTCAAATTTAAGAGACTGATTTGTCATTTTTCATTTTCAATGGGACTTTTGTGGGATTTCCTAGAAAAATTTAATTAAATATGGTGATAAAATATTTTGTATGGCACAAAAAAAGAATAATGTTTTCTATATGAAAGTTCCATCACTATCAATGGGCGAGGTTCCAACGTAAACAAACCGTCGTTTATGATCAATGGTTGTAAGCAAGGTTTTATCAAGCAGCATTCAATAGGGTTTAATTTCCAGTTTCATGAACGTCTTTATGTTTAGCAATTCAAACAAGAACATAACATTTTCTTAGATATAGTAGAGTTGGTCTAATATAAAATTACCAAAATGTCTATTTGTTTTAATTAATTATACGTCTCTCTTTTCTTTCCCATTCATTCTCTACCATCTCCCTAAATGAAAATATAATTTAAAAAAAATACTATAAATCTCTTATAAACTGTTTGTTTTTTTTTTTTACTAAATTTAAGATATCTACCGCCGCGATAGCAATGAATAATCCGCTCCTCTTGGGTCTCCCATTTAAGGGTAAATGACTGGAAACAAAATGTTCTCAAGGTCCAAGAGTGAGATTCGAACCCCCACCATTTGGTTAAGAAACTAAGTAATGTAAACCCACATTTTGTTTCGTGGCTTGGTTATATCAGTGGAAGTGGGAGTACTGGAGCCAATATCGGTGCTCAACAGAAAAATGAGTAGAGGGTGCTCCTCCATTTTAAACTTTTCAAATCTAATATGGATGGTCTAGATTTATTAATTTAAAGTTTATCGTTTTTAAATTAAAACTATATTTTTTAACAAAATGATGGTTAAACGATTACCTTTACTTTAGATTTTTTGTTTATTAAAATAATTACCATATAAAAATCATAAACTTTAAGTTAATAAATATGGATGATCTAAACTAAATAAACGTGTCATACCCATATATATTTCTGACCAACACACTGAAACTTATTGGAGTACTCCACTACAGTGGCAAAAGTTTTTTAGGAACGAGGTAAAAAGAAAAAAATGATAAATAATTTAAATATAGATAGATTAGGCCATGGCGGTGGAAGCTTTGGAACTCCGAACGAATCCCGTTCGATCCTAGGTCGCAGCCAGTCGGCTTCCTCTCGTGAGAAATCTTCACAGCTAAATATTGTAGAAATCAATCTCTAATTTCTCGATTTTTCTTAACCATGTGAGCTCCCTGCAATCTGATCTACATTCCCCCCTAATTTATAGAAAAATTAATAAAAACGTTCGACTCTGGAAAGGGCTGTCTCGTTACCTCTAACTTGTCTCTTCATTCAATGCGACGCCTTTGAGATTTCGGTTCTTGTTCTTCGTTTAATTTTAGCGATAGCTTGTAATTAAGCTGTTTTTTTTTTTTTTTTTTGTGACCATAAAGGAAGCCAAAAGCATCAGTGAATCGACCTCCCACACCAGATGTGCTTGAAAATCCTCCGGAGAGGGAGCCCACGCTTCAAGAGCTATTACATGTCAAGGTTTGATCTTTATTTTCGTTTCTCAAGTTAGGTTAGAAGCCAATCTTTTGTATGCTTTGAGTTAGTATCTTGAAAAGATAGTCGTTTGCTGCTCTTTCTCTTGTTACTTCAACATTTTTTGATCGTCTGTTCAGTTGATCGAGACTGGAGAGAAAGAACGGCTCATGGAGCTTTTGAGGGAAAGGCTTGTAGAATGTGGTTGGAAGGATGACATGAAATCTCTCTGCAGGTATTCTGTCGCTCTAATTTGTTAGTCCTTATGAGAGAATCTTTGAATATGAAATTGCTGTATCAGGTTGTCTGCACAAGTTGCCATTATAGCTGATCTTATGTATGGAATTTCTAAATCCTCAGCAATCCGCTTATACGTTCGTTGTAGAACTGAAATTCAGTAAAAGAACACAATTTTAGTACCAGAAGTTTAATTTGATAGCAAGCAAACTCAGTGCTCCATCTTTTCGGGAAATTATGGCCATCCCTATTTGCTCGTTTGGACGATTTAATATTCTGTATAAGCAGGGCATTGTAGTTCAGTCACATGAAAAAGCCCTTGCTTACAAGGGACATATGAGCAAATGGAAGGTGGATTTTTAAAATTACTTGTTTATCTTCATTTTAATTTTAAGAAGGATCATTTCTCATAGTAAAGTAGGGACATTTAGTTCGAGCCTTTTACGGAAGAACTAAAATCTAGAAGTTGGAAGGCATGACGTTTTTGTAGGCCTCTGGCAATGCTGTTTTTGGGTCAATGCTTGACTGATATTAACATCTGGTTACCATATGATGTCCATATCAATATCTTTAGCACTGCCTTAATTTCTATTAATAACTCATTAATGACATCTTTCTTAGCACTTTGATTTTTTGCAGTGCCTGAAACGTGTTAAATTGTTCCATGGTATTGGCTCAGTGTAATATGTTATATGCCTCTGGCTCTTGATTTTCTTTCCTTGGATGATATTTGGCTCTTGATTGTTGTTTGTCTGTTATAGATGCTGAATTGCTTTTATTGAAGCTTTGTTGTATCACACATGACTTAAGTGGATTAGTTTCTTAAAGTGCTTTCCCACCCCTTCCTTTGCACTTCATTATTCTGTCTTCACTTGTAAGGTTATTAGAGGATTGTGTGAACCTTTCCATCTGTATCCAGCTATTACAAATCAAACCTGTTTTCTTGTGTATTTCTTGTTTGTGTGGCTTCTCAGTGTTGGAATTAGTCGTTGCTTGCTGTTAATGCAGGGCTTTTGTCAAGAAAAAAGGAAGGAATAATGTTACTGTCGATGAACTGGTTCATGTTATCACTCCAAAGGGCAGAGGTACTGAATTAACTGCTTCTCAATTTGTTACACATATTTTCTGTTATAAATTACTTCTAACTTGCTCAAAGCACCTCATGCTAAATATTTCCCAACATTTGTTCGTGTTGTGATAAATTTGGTTATTTCATGGAACGGTTTATAGTCAATTCTACATTTCCTTATAGGAGGAGGGTGCCAGGAAAGGCAATGCCCATGTTTATCATTGATATGTTATTGTGAACTGACTAGGCAAATAACGTCTCAATTTCTCATTTGCAGCATCAATTCCTGATTCCGTAAAAGCTGAGCTATTGCAAAGAATTCGCACATTTCTTATGTCTGCAGCTGTCTAGTTTCTAACGCTGCTGCTTGGTGGTGTCATGGGGTGGGATGATAACTGAAGATTACCAGCGGAACTCCTCGACTTGACAGCCATTGCATGTTAGGCTTCTCTGGAAAATGTTATTGGAAAAAGAAAACGTACTCCTTTAGTTGTGGACCTGAGTAATCACATTTTAGCCACCGGTCTCCTTTCATCTTTAATGACGTGTAATTCTATGTCATACTTATACAGGGGAAAAATGGATGTATGTGTCGGATATGTATGTATATACCTACGCTTCATAGGGTCCGAGATTAAACGAATACTCTCTCTCCGGTCCTAATTATAAGATTACTTTGACTTTTTTGACTTTTTTTTTTCAATAAAAAAAAAGTAGTTTTAGTCCTAAAAATAATCTTTTTTCTTCAAAACTAATTTATTCTACTTATAAAGTAACCTATAATCTAATTTCATGTGATATATGTTATAATTTAGTGGTCTAATTTACTTCTTTAACTTCCACAAAAAAAAGTTAAAGTAGTCTTATATTTAGAATTGGAAAGAGTATTTGCATAACTAGAGTGGGAGAAATTACGGACGCATGTGATCAACATTAAAGCGGCTAATCACTCAGTTGGAAGGAAAACTGGAGCAAAGCGTCTATTTTACTGCACCAGGCGGGGAGGTAGTAAGAAACAGTTTATAAACGCTGACACACGGCAACTCAAATCCTTAATTTTCATTTACAAAATGAAGCCATAAGAGAAGCTTGCAGCCTTTGACCCGCATGAAGACAGGAACCTCATCCTCGAACTTCAACAACTTCTGCACGGTGACTGGAAGTAACCATTAGAGATGAGAATGCTGATGCAGTTTCACAGGCCAAGTCGTTAACTGTAGGTGTAGGCTTCAGCTTAGTTTATCATGTTTCTTGGCTGTTTTTATTCGTTAGCCTATCATCAAACAAAACCATAAAACAAAAAAACAAAATAAAGCCTCCAGTGAGACCTAAAACGGAATAAGCCATTTTGATTTAGACTGTCCGATAGAAATCGAGCAGGAAAGTAGTTCTACAAACTCGATAGGGTAATGGTACATAAAGTTGTTCCCCCCTCAACTGAACTCAACAAGAATACACAAGTTTTCACCCACAGGCACAAATATGGCTGTCAATTCTCTCTGACACCATAGCGACTCTGTAATTAATATTACATTACAATATTACAATGGCGGTATCAAGTGTCATACATCACCTACCAAGCGTCTTCAAAGCAACACCAAAGACAGCACTTATTCAGCAGCGTCTCACCACTTCACCGGAAATCCTCAATCATGAGTGATCTCCAAAGTCTAATTTCCAAGCTTACGCTTCACGGAAAACCTGCCAAACGCAAACAGCTGGCACACCAAAACCTACTTACTATATTGCGTACGACACCACAAGCTTACGCTGCTGAGCCTGCTTGTTCGCAGAGGTCTAACAGGTTTAGAGTCTGCAACAAAATACGCAATGCATACCATAGAAAAGCTTAGACCTTCTGTATGCACAAATAAATTTTGACAAAACCAGCTATGCAAGACACAGAATATTCTATCCTTACCTCTGGAACTGACAGCTCAAGACGGAATTTTGGACCATCGTAGTGATGTAAGACTGGCCTGAATGCATCTTCTTCCAACGCATTGCATAGATTCCTAACACGGATCCTCACCTGCATACAGAGATGTTTACAATCCTCAATCCATCTTATATCTGAGGGGTGACTTACAATACGAACCCTTCCCAAGATTCTACCTGAGCTGGAAACCTTGACTCGCCTTTGCATTTTTTATCCTCCCATGCAGTGGGATCTATGTTAGAGCCCCCAAAACTTGCAGCCTACAAAAAGACACTATATAGTAAAAAACTCAACTAAATCTCTTTTACATTCTTCCATCAGCTATAAACTTTTAGTTCCCCATTCCTTGAAATATATTAACATCCTTCTCAAACCTAGAGTACATTGCCAAAAAAAAACAAAGAAAGAAAGAAAAAAGATCAAATTCAAAATTCCAAAGAACTCACCTCAAAGACACCATGCAGCTGATGAGTGGTGTAGTTATACAGGAAAAGTGGCAACCCTGGTGTTATTGCCCGAACAGAATCCCGATATCTTGGCGGCAAACCTACCAAGGAATTGCAACAGTTAACCCAAAAGAAAATTTGACTAATTATATCAACAAATATATATAGATAAACCATACTCAATCTGTGCGAACTCCAATACACTATCCATGATAGAGTTAGGTTCCGAAAGTAGTGAAATTGAGATCTTGGTGCACAGACAACTTAAAATCTAAACTAGGTTAAAAATGACCATGGAATGCGTAACCCCATGAGCATTTGCAATGGCGTGCAACATGCTCAAAAGGTATCACAGACCTTCCAAACAATTTTCACATGGATGCCTTGAGTTATGAAACTCAAACCATTTAAGTGAGAATATGAAATTTACCAAATAGCTGACGCTTCAAGTCTTCTTGCATTGTGTCATTGTTACAGACAAAGATGTATCCACCAAGCACCTCATTTCGTGGGAGTGTCTCTGATGCAGGCAAGGTCTTGAACCTTTTGTCAGATGCATTTGTGTTGCCATTTTCATTGTTGTTACAGTTATTGTTGAACTCTTTGTTGTTCTGAAGATTGTTGCTATACTTGTTGCCACCAATGTTTGCCACCAAGCTTGCATTGCTTTTGGGGTATACCACATTCATATTATAAACCCCATTCCTGAGGGAACTTTTGCCCACACTTTCAGTAAACTTGGATTCCAGGTTCAGCATGCTAAAGTTCAGGGTGTCAAATTTGTTATCTTCTTGGATCCCAAACTTATCCCTTGACCTTGTTTCTATTGGGCCTTTCGATAGATCAAGATTATTGAGACGCTCTCCCTTTGACCTTGTTTGTTCAGCCAATTTAGAAGCAACCATTAACCATTTATGATCCTCTGACGTTTTTGAGTGTCCTCGAAGCTCATCTCCCAATTGCCAAAAGCTGTGCATGTTGTCCATCTTTTGAAACCCTAGTAGAATATAAAGGCAGACTGCACTTGTAAGATTAAACCAGACAAAACTATAGCAACACATGAGACAGCACAAGTTTCATGATGATGCAATGCTTCAGCGAACCCACAATATCAAACAAATACACCCGACAAAAACCAGGTCTACCATGACTCAAAAGTCATGCTTCAACAATGTTCAGGCACAATAGTAAATATATATACATATTTGCTAGGAAAAAGAGGCTTTCGTTACAGCTTCAGATCTAAGCCGCACGAAAATTTAGAAAAGAAAGCACTTCAAGTTTCCAACCTCAGATTAGAACACATTTTCCTTATCCAAAACCCCCCAAGATTATGCGTGCAATAGAACCAGATATTTTTTTTTTTTCCCCAAAGCTCCGTATCAGGCTAAAAAAGTAGTACTCCAGGTATAGACTCTTCATATTATCCAAAAACTAAAACGATCGCATATAGCAGGAATTACCCCAACAAATAAACTACATCAAAGATGGTATAGGCAATCATACCCAAATATGAGAAGCGAAGATCTACGATACAAAATTTAGAAGGAGGAAAAGAAAAATCAGCATAGTGAACAGAAGAAAGATGCAATGAAGATTCAAAAAACAATAGATAGAGGGGTACGAAGAATGAAGGAACCCTAGATTTGGAGATCTAGAGGAAGGGAAGGAGAGTACCTTTGTGCCGACTTGACTGTGAAATGCAGAAGACGCGAGAGAGACTGTTTTGGGTGCAGGTGGCTGGATTTTTATTGTCAGTGAAGCTATGGGGTGCTTCTGAAAAGGCCTATGAAGTTTGGCATAAATTACCAGACTTGCCACTATAGTTTTGAGCTGTGATTTTGAATTTTGTTTGAGAAGGTGGGGTGGCAATGACGTGGCAGCATTTAACATGATCAGCCCACCTCCTAACGGGTTCCCCGCCGACACCATCATCATTCATCTAAATTGAATTCGAATCTCTCCAATTTTAATTTTTTAAGTCATTGGCCATATCATCGGTGTGGGAAACTTTTAGCAAAGGAGTAGGAAGGAAGATTAATAATGGCCAATCCACAAGTGCATGGTGGGATCGGTGGACAATGTTTGATCAGCCACTAATGTACTATGTGATGAAAAATCATGAGCACATCAATCCAGAAGACATGGTGAAAGATTTTGTGACCGCATCAGGGGAATGGAACGTCCCAAAATGGAGTTACTTCCTTCCAAGTTGGGTGGTGGACAAAATAAGAACCATCAACCCACCAACGAATAGAGGGGAAGACCTTTTCTGGTGGAGACACTCATCGGATGGAAACTTCACCATAAAGTCTGCTTATAACATGATTTATAAAAAAGAGATGACACCCGGTGATCCCATTTGGCAGAATATATGGCGGTGGCCCATTCCAGAAAAATCAAAATACTTCCTTTGGCAAGTGTTCCATGAGAGAGTTCCAACAAACTACTTGAGAGGGAAATGGAGAGTGAGTGCAAACACCAAGTGTCCGTTTGAGTGTGAGAGTGAGGAAACACTTATACACATGTTGAGAGATTGTGAGGTAGCAAATAGAGTGTGGTGCTCAATGATTAACCCAATATATCATGCTGTCTTTTTTTCTGGTGATTTACAGGTTTGGCTAAGATGGAATTCTAAACATAACCCAGGAAGAAAGCGAATTGTAAGGTGGCCATGGTTGAAGACCTTTGGAGCTGTGTGCTGGCAAATATGGAGGAATAGATGCAAGCAAGCGTTCGAAAACACTCATGAGAAGGCTGAAAGATTAACACACAAGATCATGCATAGCCTACATGAAGATGTGGAGGGTGGTAAGTACAAACACATCATTTCCCTTAAACCTGATCGTGAGGTTGCAAAATGGGAAAAACCACCTGAGGGCTACGTGAGAGTGGACGTGGACGCTGCCCAGAACCAAGCAAGAGAAGCAGCATGTGGAGGCCTGATCAGAGATAGCGAAGGAAAGTGGCTATGCGGGTTCCAAAGAAACCTGGGATTCTCCACGTGTAATACTGCAGCTGAGGTAATGGCCATTAAAAATGGACTACTAACATGTATAACAAAAGGATTTAAGAAGATAAAACTATACTCCGATTCGGTGGAGGCGCTTCATCTTCTTCTGGTAGACCATGGTGGACAACACCCGATTGATGCTGTTATTCAGGATACCAGGAACATGATCTTCAGAGATTGGGACCTTGAAATCCTACACACACATAGAGAAGCATTATGCTGTGCTGACTATCTAGCAAAGGAGGCATTCAGGTCGAACAATGAGTTATCATTTGTTCAGATTCCCCCAGCTTTTTGTTCGGGTCAAATGTTAGTTGATCTAGGATAAGTTTAGATGCTGAATGTAAGCTCATATGAGTCTCAAGAGTAAATCTTGTCATTTAAATTCAAAAAAAAAAAATATCAGCACCTTTTAAAGATAGATGGGTAGCTCTTTGATGGGTTTTCTTTCCATTTCTTTCTTTCTTTTTTTCCTTTTAGTACAATGAGTATAAATATACCAATCTTTTCCTTATTATAAATTCATCATAACTATTTTTTACATACAAATGAGCAGAAATTATAGTATTAAATATGTCCTATTTACATTCTAACTTTACCCTTATTTAAGAATAAATGTTAAAATATAATATTTTATGTATTATAAACTTCTCACATCTTCCATATTTCCAACACAAGGGTAAAATATAGTCATAGTAGTATTAATTGATCACAAACTGCACTTATATTTAAGAACAAAGAATTTATAGTAGTTAGACTTATATTAAGGAATAGAATGGGGTATTAAAAGTTTAAAACTGATATGTACAATAAATACTGCGAAAGCTATTATAGTCTAGCTCGCATTAGGGAAATTGAAGAGAGTAGGGTGGATGGTTATATTACAATCAATCCTTAAGGAGATGGTCCACTGTGGGAGATTCTTCCATGACTATGCGTTTGTTGCGGTGCTCCCGTAGTTTCCAGCAAATATACCAAAAAATAACCTCCATTGGGCTTCCTGCTTGCTTAGATTGATGTTGCAGAGAATCCATTGTTTAAAGGGCAAGCTGAAAAAGTCTCCCCAATTGGTGGCGGGAGACTAACGTTTGCGAGCATTTTTTTTGTCATTGAGCATGTGCGAAGGACATCGTCTAGGTCTTCAACTTCGCCTCTGCAAAGATCACATGAGCTTTCATCTGTCATTTGTCTTCTCTCCCGTTCGTGGTTTGTCAAGAGCTTCCCCTGGACTACCAATTAGAGCCGGGAAAACGGGCCAGCCCGCGGGTTACGAGCTAGACAGTATGGGCTTGTGAGGCCAGCACCTTAAAGGGTTGGGAAATCCATAACCCTAACCCTCTATGGTGGGTTGGCCCGCCACTTTTATTTAGCTTTTTTACTTTTTTTAAATATGACATAATAAAAAATTTCGAAATCAACAAAAATTTATCATCATTGCCTCAAATAAGACATAATACCCTAAGTACCATAAAAAATGGACTCCATAATTACATATTTTTTGGTACAGACATCTTTCTAGTTTTATTGTACTAACAATATTATTAACAAAGTTTATATTATATTATACAAATATTACAATTTGTTATGTCAACCACGGTTTATATTAGTGAATAGTCTAAAAAATACCTTATGATTTAAAAAGAGTTTTTTTTTATTTTTCTTAATAATATATATATGGCAGGGCCAACCCGCCTCAGCCCGAGGGCCATACGATGTGGGCCACATAGGTTGGGATTTTCCCAACCCTAACCCTGCTCAACCTGTGGGCTGACGGGTTGAGCCTATATTACCGGCTCTACTGCCAACCATAGAAAGGTTCTTGTCCTTTGCAAGCCCGGCCATTTCCATACCAATCCAAATGATTAGTTGGGTTATTCCATTAGGTTTTGTGCTTGTCGTTGTAGGCTGACGCTAGCTGAAGCTGCCATTTGGTGTGAGCAACCAGTAACAGTAGTCCAGGGTGTCTAAGTTGGTTGGTGGGGTGATTGCAACAATTTTGTTGAGGTAGTTTGTTGGCAGTAGGTGTTGGAATTTGTCCCACTAGCATTTACTCTTATCATCCACAAAACCCATCACGATGAGCACCAGATCCTCATCACGAATTTCTGTGAATGAGAGGTGTTTCATAGATTTTAAGTCACTGATCCAATAATCTGACTAGAACCTGATAGTGATACCATTCCTTGGATGCCATTCTATATTTGCTGTAGTGTCTGGCCAAACTTTGGCGATGCTATACCATATGTGGGAGGTAGTTTTGGTCTTGAAAGCATAATTAGTCTTGTGGGTCCATTTGTATTTGGCCCTAAGGACTCTAACCTATAATTGGTCAAGTTTATGCACAAGTTGGAAGGCCAGTTTGGATAGAAAGGTGTGGTTTTTGCCCTCCATTTTCCTGAATCCGCACCCACCATGATGAGTTGGTTAGCCGACTTTGTCCCATTAGGTTTTCTTTTATGTACCTATCACTTTAAGTTAATCTTATTCGGTTTCCATTCAAAGAAAGAAAAGAAAACATTAGCACTTCCTTCACTTTGAAACCAATTAGTCAATACTCTGTAATATGTGTGTGTATTTGGGACTTGGATTCTCTCCTCTACTTTTTCGGTCATCATCCGTCCTCTACCCTGAAATTACATAGTTTTAAAGTCAAATTTTTTGTGTTTGATTTCATCATTAGATTCTAGATAAAATTAGTGACATTTTGATACCTTATGGAAGGAAAAATAGTTTAGTTTTGAATTTTATATGAATGTTTTAAAGATTTAATGCTCTAATTTGGAAAAAAAATATAGAATTTTAAGCATTAAATCTTTGAAAAATCATATAAAATTGAAAACCGAATCATTTTTTGTCTTTAAGTTATCAAAATGTCACTAATTTCATGTAGAATCTAATGATAAATCAAACACAAAAAAATTTGACTCCAAAACTATGTAATTTCAAGGTAAATGATAGAATAAGACAAAAAAAGCAGATGAAAGAATCCAAACTCGTGTATTTGGCCAGGATACACCCTTATTTAAACGAATGGAAAAAAGAGAGAGCATGTGGGGTGAGAAATAGTTAAATATAGTGACCCTATCCTTTTTTTAACAAAATATGTTCTTTTTAAAAAAGAAAGTGATACCGTAATAGTATTTTTATAAATCCAATTTGAAAAAATGGTTTTTATTAGAACTCCACCTAGAGTGATTAATAACATAGTAATTAAATTCGGCCCGGAACCTGCCCACTCTGTCGCCAAACCGTGCCGGTCTTGTTACTAACCCGGGGGCAGAATGACCCGGGAAACTCGTTCTGACCTGGACAAAATCAGGAGACCCGACGATCCAAGTGGGTTAACCCGATCCGATTCCCCCTCCCCAGAAAGCCTAAACGCAATCGTTTATTCTTGTTTTTAAAAAATTAATGACACTTTTGGTGTTTAGTATTATTAGTATAGTGATGATAGGGTTAAAGGTGAAAATATTTTGTTATAATGTATCTATTTTGATATGATGAATAGTTAGTACTAAGTACTGATTGGTTGCTAACATTTTTGTGTCATTGGATGGTAGTATGATATGATATGATGATGTCATTTTGTCAAAGAATTTGTAAACAATGTTGATACTTGGATTATTTTTTGGTTAATGATTCAAGATGGTAAGTGAATTTATTGTTTGAATTTTTGGAAGTTATTGTTAGTTGGATGATTTTTTTGTTAATTTTTTATTCTTCATCGGGCTGACTCAGGGGTTAGTTATGGAATGACCCTCTGCCTCGACCAGGCTAGTTGCCGGTCCGGGTTAAATACAAAGAGGGAGTAAAGATGTCAAACACAATGCATGGAATATTTTTTAAATACCCTATTCGTAAAATATGGTAAAATTGACAAAAAGAACAAAATATGACATGTTTTATGAATTAACAACCTTTTTTAAATGATAAGGATTATACAAACTGAGCTTATGAAAACCACTATAATGGGTGTTTAAAGGTAATAAATAATTAAATTGGTGTATAATAAGGAGACTAACAGTATATAATAGGAGACTAACAAATACGACTTTTTTTTAATATAATAAGGCAAGGTCAGGCTTGAAGATTACATTATGGATAGGCCACTCTATCCATCAGACTGAGTCTGATCCATGAGATCCAGGTCTGACTATAGCTGAGAGCTATGATAATCTAGGGGTATGTGCAATATGCACACATCAACGGGTCCTTGCTAGGCCATTTTGGCTAGGAGATCAGCAAACTTTAAAGCCCCTCCCTATACGAGTGGGATACCTCCGAACCTCAGTTAGTAAATATCAGGGATCTCACCTCAGTTATCAGTTCATACAGCGTGTGTGATCTATTCCACAATTGGTTAGTAACAGCTGTATTGCCTCAAAGGAGTTAGTATGGAGTTTTATCCTTGAAAAATCTTGCTATCTATCTACACACTAGAAGTCCAGCTTTGATGGCAAGCAACTTTGCTGTAGTCATAGTTCCATATCCTAAGTTCTTTTGGAACCCCATGATCCAGCCACCTTTATCATCACGGATTAGTCCACTGCATGTTGCTTGGCCCTGGCTGGAGACTAAGCCATCTACATCAACTCTTAGAAATCCCTTAGGTAGGCTACTCCATTTGCATTGCGCTCTATCAGGTATCTAGAAAATTTTATGAGAGTATTTTCCATTATCTGTACCTTCCATGAGTAAGTGTAGGCATTGGTGTATGAGTTTTTGAGTGCTCAGCACATAACTTTCTTCAAAGATCTGTTGACATTGATTCTTTCAAATCAACAAGCATATAATTCCAAATATCCTCGTCCAGAGCCATCGCTTGAACCTTCTCTTCCCATGATTTGATGTCATATTGCTTTTCAGCCATTCCTGCAAGTCACTACCAAAAAACATATAGTATAGTATATAGGGTTAATTATATAAAGCCACACTTTTTTTGCACTCTCATAGTCTCTCAGTGTATGCAAAATGGTTTCCTCATGTGTACACTCAAAGGGACACTGATGTGGGATATTGTGTGAGTATTTCGCTCTGAGTGAATTGCTGGGTAATCTCTCTTGAGAGACTTGCTATAAGAGTAATTTAACTCTTTTGGGGATTTCCCATCTCCAGAAGTGCTGCCAGTAGGGTGGGTTAAATATGACTCTAAACCAGTGTTCAAAGACCCGGACCGGGCGGTCGGATCGGTTGAACCGTGAACCGCTCACAAACCTTGTCCGGGTGAGCGTTTAGCCCGGGAGGGACATTAAACCGGCGGCGAAATAGTTCAACCGCCTAAAACCAAGCAACCCGGCCAGAACCGGGGTTGAACCGGTTCTCTCCTTTTCTTTTCTTTCTTTCTTTTTTTAAAATTTGATTTTTTTTATTTTGTTATAATTCACCTAATTACCAACTTTCACTTCACTTAATTTTAGAAACAAGGAAATTATAATATTTTAAATGCTATTATACTTGCATATGTTTAGTATTTAATTGTTATTGCACTTAGTATTTGTATTTTAGTGTGTGGATTGTAGAATAATATTTATTTTCACGTGTACTCAACTAATATTTTATATTTTTTCCTCTATAGAAACATCAAAATATTCATGTTTGATGAATCATGCATACTTATCTATGTTTACATTTTGATATTAGTGATTATTAATGTTAATATCAATAAAATTTTATTATTTTAATATAACCGGTCTGACCCGGTCCGACCATTAACCCTTAAACCAGTGCCTCATCCGGTTCGATGTCCGGTCCGATTTTTTGAACCTTGCTTTAAACTTGATATAAAATATAGCCGACTAATCTGATTAAATTAAGTACTCCCTCCGTCCCATAATATAAGGTCCATTTTTTTGAATGATCTTGTCCCATAATATAAGGTCCTATTTGACTTTGTTTGAGTAATAAATGCTTGTTTTCCCATTTTACCCATGCATTAATTTTCCCACACATTCTCTTTCATCTTCTTTTCATAAGTACCCCCTCTCTTACTCATTCATAAATAAGGGCAATATAGTATATTTCCTACACATTTATTGTTTTTAACTAACTCTAACTAATTTTTTAGGAACCCGCAATTCGATTAAAAAGACCTTATATTGTGGGACGGAGGGAGTAATTAGTTTAGTTTAATTTTTTTTTAAATTAATCCAAAAAGCATTATATCAAGAGTTGGAGACTTGGAGGCCTCTAAATATCTCGGATAAAATTAAATATGGAGTAGGAGCACTACAAATTTAACCTATCACTTGTCTTTGTGTTTATTCTCGTGGCATGGTAGAAAATAAGGACCACTCATCTGATGGTCAGTGATGGCACTTGTCACCTCTGCAAACAATCTTATCCTCATTGCCGATTGGTACAACCGTTAATACTCAACACACACACACAATGTTTGCAGTACGTGTATATATATTTGATGGATTTTTGGTTCCGTTGACATAGATATTATCAAACTAAACTTATATTTTGAATTAAATTGAGTCGAGACAAATTAGTTTGGAGTATTATAAATTGGATGTGTATTTTTTTAAAACGTACGTGTCAAGTCTCGTCCCATAACGCTGAGTTGCCAATGTCATTATTCTTATTACTCCTTTTGATCCTAATTATAAGATCATTTTGATTTTTTTTTGGAGAAATTAAGAATACAAAATTAATTACTTTAAATTGTCTGTAGTTATCTTTTCTTCCTCAAAATTAATTTATTCTACTTAAAAAGAAAAGTCAAAATGATATTATATTTAAAATCGGAGTGAGTATTATTATGATTATTGTTGTTGTGTCAAGTCTCGTCCCATAACGCTGAGTTGTTAATGCCATTATTCTTATTATTATCATGATTATTATTGTTGTTAGTATATTTGTCCAAATTATGTTGCGAATCTTCAACTAATCTATGTTTTTCCTATCTCCAGTTTTATATACAAACACATGCATGTGATATGAAAGAGATGATGCGTTGAACACGAACAGTCAATTTGCCGCTGTATGCCTCATGATTTGCCGACAAGATGTTGGAAACGTGTGAAGGGCAGTCGGAAAACTATAAATACTATCAAACACGAACAATATTCGTAAATATTAAGAGAGAAAAAAAAAAACATGAACTAAGAATTTAGTACTAGTAATTCCATTTGCGGGCAAAAAAAATAAAAAAGTACTAGTAATTCCAAACAAAACTTCCAGCTCAAAGGCCCGTTTGGTTCACAGAAAATATTTGGACGGAATGGAAAGAAAAAGAAATGAATGGAAAGGAAATAAAGGTCGACTCGCTTGGTACGCACAGGAAAAGAAAGGAATGTAATTGAAAATTTTATGTTTGGTTGGTTGAAAATGGGGGTAAGGAAACTCATAATTCTGTGCAAATGACCATTTTGCCCTTAATGAGTATTTATTAATTAAAATCACTAATATTAAATTTTAAAATTATACTATCATAAAAATAAATGAATAAATTGTTTTTACTAATTATAATTTTAATAAATCTTAAATTTTAATAAAAAAATTTAATTTGCGTAAATAAATAAAAATATTCTCGGTAAATATAGCAATCACATATATTTTAATTAAAAAAATACTACATAATATTTAAAAATATCACTAATTTTTAAATACACATCTCAAATCCCAACTACTTCTCATATACTTTTTTTGCCAGTACTTCTCATATATTTTAAATAAATATAATAAATAAATATAGAATAAAAGATGAAAAAAAACTTATATTCACGTAACATATTATAGGAATGTGTCAAATTCAAATTTGAGTTGCTCAAATTTGACTTTGAGCAATCATATTCGAATTTAATTAATTATTAATGAAATAAATAGTTAAACTGACTGTAATTGTGAGAATTTTGTGGCTTTAACTAATTGGGCATATCTCAAAAAATTTTCACCCATATTCTTTTTGAGTTTCGACTGCTTCAATTTATCAAAAAAAATATCTCTCACACAAACTCTCATTAACAAATTTTTAAACACATGCCCAAGTCTCAACTACTTCTCATATATTTTTTTGGCCAGTAGTTCTCATATATTTTAAATAACTACAATAAATAAATATAAATATAAAAGAAAAATATGAAAAAAAATTGTATTCACATAACATATTATAGCAAATAAGAATTAAATTCGAATTTGAGCAGTTAAAATCGAATTTGAGCTACTACATTCGAATTTGAGCAGTTACATTTGAATTTGGGCTACCACATTCAAATTTAACTGCTCAAATTCGAATGTAACTGCTCAAATTCGAATGTGGTAATTCAAATTCGAATGTAACTGCATAAAGCTTTGCAGAATCTTATTTATACTCCCTAATACCCAAATTTACGATAAAAAATCACAAACGCCAGTCAATCTCACAAAGGCAGTAAACTCAAGTCAAATTTGAATAAAAAAGTAGAACAAACCCAACACACGTTGTCAATCTCACATACGTAGCCTTTTTTAAAAAACAAATAAAGCAGCCTCTTTCTCCCTTCTTCTTCGACATCAACAGCCCCATTGTTAAACACCCAACTGTAGCAGCTACAACACCTGAGAAGATTCAGCACCATCACCCATAGAAGATTCGATAGCATCATGGAGGAATAGATCGAAATTTCTGTCATCCATGTCCCAAACGAGCAACTATTTTTTGAGAGGGTGAGAGAGACCGTGAGCGATTTGAAACAAGAGTGGGTATATATAGGGCTGTTCAACTCTGTCCCGTCCCGGTCTGTCCCATCCCGTCCCAAAAATTTTCGGGACTGGATAAACCGGGACGGGACGGGACGGGATATATATATGTATGTTCATAACTTTTTTTAAAAAATACATATGTCATCTATCTCATATGTGAGTATATATGAATTTTTTTAAAAAAAATATATAACTCTAACTTCTAAACTAAGTTCCAACCATTCATTGATCTCAAATTTCTTGTCTGCTGCCACTATGCTCTATGTGTAACACATCACATTTGAAGTTTTTTTAAACTCTATTTAAATGTGCAGTTGTTGCTACTTTTTTTACTCTAATTATTATGTTTTTGGTTTATTATGTATTAATATGGAGTGCTCATGGCACTGGAGGAGATTTAATTATGCTATAAAATCACCTACCAAATGTGTTGCTCTGCAAAAAAAGATTTTTGGGTCAATTTTTTTAATTGGGAAAAAAGTTCCGGGACAAGGCCCGTCCCGTCCCGTCCCGTCCCGATCGAGACCGGGACAAGTTCGGGACGGGACGGGACACGGGACGGAAACCCCGTTCCGAACACTTTTGGACGGGACGGGGTCGTCCCGGTCCCGTCCCGTCCCGTGAACACCCCTAGGTATAGATGTCATTTATACTTTCCAGTATGTGATGGAAAATGGGTTGACACCAATTTTGGTGGGAAGGCATTTTCCCATGTTTAAAGTAAAGGAAATTTGACCGCCGCCGGAAAGTAGCTTCCCAGGAAATTTGGCAACTAAATGTGTTCTCGCCGCCGGAATTGCTTAATTTTCCCTTTCCCGCCTTTGAAATCATTGAAGCAAATGGGCCCCAAGTGTGGAAGGCGCCTATTTCTTTCTTTTTTTAGTGGTCTAAGTGCAAGAGGGCTGATGACCTGGTCGGCCCAATTACACTGGCCCAAGTTTAACAGCAATTTAATTTTGGATGCCGGTCCAGATCGTGTAGAATGAGAGTAGGCTTACAAAAATTAGGGAGAATTACAACTAGGTCATAAATAAAAAAAATTAATCACAATCAGGTCCCAAAAAATCAAATTATATTAAAATCTGTAGAGATCTAATTGATATTAAATAGCTTCTTATTGACAATTCAATGAGTTGTCAATGTTAACAGTTTAAATTTTCAATATTGAACTGCAATTAAAAACTCATTAAGGTGTCTATAAGAAGTCGTTTTATATCACTCAAATTTCTAGCGACTTTAATATAATTTTATTTTTTTTTTAATTCCCCGCTGGATCTAATTGTAATTTAAAAAAAAAAAGCCATAAAAGCGGTTACAAACCTAAATTCCCTCCCTTTTCATCATGTACGAAACCAAAATTCCAGAAACCATACGATCATACAATGGATTTTGATCGGCTTTTACTGTTTGAGCATGCCCGCAGGACTGCCGAAGATAACTACGCGGCAAACCCTCAAGATGCCGACGTTAGCGCTCTTTCCTTATACCCTTTTCAATCAGTATTAATTAATTTATCTATATCGATGATGCAAAATTAGTGTAGTATCAGCTTCTGTTTATTGCGTGGAGAATGGCCTCGATGAGTTCGTTTTCGCTTATGGGAATTTCGTTTACTAATCCATGTAGAACTTGACAAGATGGGGTGGCGCCTTATTAGAATTGTCTCAGTTTCAGGGCAGTAATTCTGATGCGAAGAATATGGTTCAAGGTGCTAATTTTGTCGCCCTTTTATTCATTCTTTTTAACCCCAAAGCCCCAATTTGATGCAATGACTGTTGAATCCTAAGCTGCTGATGCATCTCTAGTTTATATATAATCTAATTTTAGGACGCTGACTTGATTGATGTAGATTCTATTTCGAAGCTGGAGGAGGCTTTGACGATTAATCCTAAGAAGCATGATGCTCTTTGGTGCCTGGGAAATGCTCATACTTCACTTGCACTTTTAACTCCAGAAGAAGAAATGGCTAGGCTTGATTTTGATCAGGCATCTGAATACTTTCAGCAAGCTGCTGATGAGGTATGCTTTCACTCTTGCACCAATGCCAAGGGGAGCACTTTATATATAGAGTTATAAATATGCTGAAATAGTTGTCAACTTCTGAGTGTTTTAGGATCCTGAGAATGAACTTTATCGCCAATCTTTGGAAATGACCACAAAGGTATGTTCTTTCTCATAACTTTCTGGCATTATGTTATTCAGCCATTTCAGTTGTTGCAATTGCGCATTGCCTTTTATCTTGTGATGTTGAGATGAGTGTTGCCACTTGCTTCATCTTTTCATGACTGGGTTTTCACCTGTGCGTCTGATCTAGAGGAGATTTTAGCCAGAGACATTTAGTTAACCACAACTGATTGACAAAGGCAAAATTCTACTGAAATTTTAGTTTATCAAGTGCTTTACCAACTTATTTTTCACATCAGATACTCTAACACTAGTACCATTCGATAATAAATGTTAACCAGTTTAATTATTGACACCTGTTTCTCAAGGCTTCTGAGCTGCATAAAGGGATACATGAGCACGGTTTTGCTCAGCAGGCAGTGGGGGATGCTGGACCTTCTATTTCATCTGGTACAAAGGTGGGACCTCAAAATTTATAGCTTCTCTCCTTACGTTTTGTTTTTAAAAGAAATATTAGTGGTTAAACTTGGGACATGGAATCAAGCCTTTGCCTTCTGACTTCTTTTGGCACCTGATGCATCTCTATTAAAGGCATTATCAAATTTTTTTTCTAGTCACATTAAGGAAATTGAGTTTTATTATTCATTTACCAGAATAATGTTTTTAATCTGCACATGCATTTAAGGGGTGTGTCTGCAGTAGGAATGAGGTGCCTTTTGACTATTATAAATTATACTTTCTGTTGAACTTTGATGATATTTAAGTATGCGTCTTTATATATGTTTATTTGTGAAGAATCACGTACTATAGAATGGTTAGAACTCAGGCCTCTCAGGTCATGTGTTCAGAACTTTGAGGATGTTCTGGTGTGCCTATTATGGGAAAAAAGGCGCCTGTTGAGTTTCATATTCACCCATTAAAGTAGATGTTTGTGTTTGTGGTTTGTGTAAAGAACTTGAGTCAGAATCTAGGCATCCTCTAGAGATGGTTATCTCTTCTGCCTTTGGCGTGGGTTTGTTCATGGACTGTTATTTATTTCGGATGCCTAAGCATATCTTGAACTTGAACTATCTTTCATTACTGTTGCTAAGCATCTGTCAGCATACTATGATATAGATGTTCAAAAAATTATTGGTAGATGTCGGAGAAGAAAGCCGGAATATAGGAGAGATACTACATGGTTCTGATTTCTTTCTGAGTATTTTCATTTCACTTTCCCGTGATCTATTTGTTTTCTTGTTCAGACCCAAAAGAAAACGCAGAGCAGTGATCTGAAGTATGACATATTTGGGTGGATAATTTTGGCTGTTGGCATTGTTGCATGGGTGGGATTCGGAAAATCGCGCCCACCACCTTCTTCTCCTTCACCTCTTGGATAAGTCAATCATTTGAATTGATGCGAAAATTCTTCCGATGATGGTTTTGGTTCTTGTTATCCACTACCGACTTAATGAGTATCCCATAATTGTTGCTTCGCTGGCTATTCATTTACTCAGGCACCATAGGAACAATTTTCTATTTGGATTCAATCAAGCAGCCTTTCCTTTAAGCTGATATTTGCAAGTATTGAGAAGTAAAACCAGCAGCACTAGCATCGAAATTTGTGCACACATATTTTCTTTATTTTGTTCTTTTGTTCTAGTTAGACACTTCACTGGGAATTACCCACTGATTCTTGATGTGCTTAATTCGGAAATTGATTGGATTGTTGGGTTGGATGGTGTTTAAGTTAAAACCTTTATTTCAGAGTTCAGACACATTGAACCCCGCAAGTAAATAATGCTTCAAGTTTTCTCATCGAACAGGGAACCCCAAAAAAAAGTAGTGGAGCATGTTTTCGTGCTTCATGGCAGCTATTCGGTATGCAAATATTAGATCAATTCTTTTATGTTTTTTTTTTAAAAGATAGCTGATTTAAGCGTGTATTTCAGAATTTAGGGCCTGTTTGGTATTGCTTATTAAACTATGGTTTGGAGTAAGAATAGCCTTTTAAAATCATGGTTTGGGGGTTTTATAAGCTGTATCAAACGGGCCCTTAGACCTGCTCGCTGAATTTATGTGAGTTGACAGTGAAGGCTGGGAAGTTAAGGATGTGGTAGGGGGAAAATTATTATACTCCATTCTATAAGGCTTGGTTGATGTTTGTTTTTTTTAAAGATTAATGGAGTTAAACAAGGTACTTCCTTTCTTCCTTACTATAAGGGCATCAATTAAAAAAATTCAGTCCCAAATATTAGGCATCAACTGCAGCATCATTAATTGTTTTTCCCACTTTATTCTTGTCATTAATGGAGGTTTAAAATTGAAAAGGTTAAGTCATATCATTGAGTGAGCGATGAAGTTGGAAAAATGGTTAATTTATCTTAAATTTAATGACCCAACAGCTATTCCTTAGTTTATGAAAATTTGTAGTTGGTGTCTTATAACAAGGACCATATGGAGTACTTAGTTATAACATATTCCTCTGCCCTATTTATAGGGCAAAGAGAGAAGGTTTCGTTTGGTCCAATTGATAAGGCACTTCATTAAATTTTCTATGTGAATGTACAATTTTATCATTCATTTTTAAGTGTTGACTTTATTTTTATGTGGTGTGGTGGATCTTAAATATGGGTAAAGTTAGAAAGTTGTCTAATTTCAGTGCATTATTAATGAGTAGAGGCCGGCCCTTCAAGGGCCAGGGCCTTAAAAGGGTCAGCTCAAAAAGCTCGAGTAGTGCAAATATCCCTATTTTTCAAAGCCCGGCACTTGAATGGTCGGGCTCAGGGCCGGCCCGATTAGAGTTTATATACACTATTTTTTTAATATTTTTTTATAGAAAAAAATTAAAGCAAAAAAATCATTATCGTTAACATAAATATTAATTTTAATTTACAATAAAAACACTAACAAGCAACAAACACTAAGAAATTATGAAGCAATGATAAATATTAGGAATTTGGTATTATGGTTTTGTACCTTTGATTAATTGTTTTATTTTGTAGTTGTTAATTTTTAAAAAATAATATAGATGTGTGACAGGCTTAAAGGGCCGGCCCTTTGAAGC
The DNA here is from genome assembly GCA_037074515.1 of Mimosa bimucronata. Classification (NCBI taxonomy): domain Eukaryota; kingdom Viridiplantae; phylum Streptophyta; class Magnoliopsida; order Fabales; family Fabaceae; genus Mimosa; species Mimosa bimucronata. Next base: position 6,345,818 of record CM073437.1, read on the forward strand.
CCTCGGCCCTACAGGGCCAGCCTGTTAAGCCCGATTCCCTTTTGAAGCCTTCAAAATAAAAGTCCGGCTCGATGGGCTCGGCTTGAATTACCAGCTCTATTAATGAGGTTTAAGGTTTTCATTGGTTTGTGTGAAATATGTTGCAAGTGCCTTATAAATAGGACCAGAGGCGTACATACTTCTCTGATCCTATTTATAAGTCATTTTCAGCATGTTTCATTCAGACCAATGAATACCTTAAATCTCATTAATTATGCTTTCAAATTTGATAACTTTCCAACTATAACTTTATTTAATATCCACTACACCACATGAAAATAAAGTCAACATATAATAAATAAAGGATAAAATTGTAAAATCAAATGGAAAAAATTAATGAGGTGCCTATAAATCGGACCAAATGAAATTTTCTCTCTCTGCCTTATAAATAGGATCAGCGGAGTATATTATCTTATAAGTTAAGCAAATTAGTTTGAAGAAAAAAAGAAGGTAAATTAATTTATAAGTAATTTATTTAATATTATGATAATTTTCTAAAAATGTTTATATTAAGGTTGGAGGAAGTAACAGGTCTTTTTATTTAACCTTTAACAGACATAAATTTATTCTGCCATAAATAGGTCAATTTCATCTTTGGGCCTTACCACTTTACATGTGAAGCATAAAAAGTTTTACAACAAGCGTAAAAACGTTCCTGTCATCATTGGGTAAAAAAAGCGTAAAAAAACTTACAATCTCTAATCCCTCACAGGGCCTAGGTAAAAGTCTTAAATAAACTTTCAATCCTCCATATCAAAATTCAATTGATTAATTTTGAGAGATTAAACAAACAAAATAAATTACTTTAAACATAACATATGTTACAAGATCTTTTTGAAATACTTGGGTATAATCAGATTATCTATTAATTCAGAGGTAATTTAAACTAGTTCAGAGAAAACGATAAACAGAAATATTTAAATTAATTCATTAAACTTTTTTCATTACTCTAAAGTCTAAACACATCATCAGACGCATTCTGCTCCACAAGAGGAGCCCCTCTCTTAAAGTTATCTAGCTTATCTCACTTCTCACAATCTTCTGTCCTTAAAACTTTAGACTCGGCAATGGCAAAAGCCGAAACATGAGACGCATCAATGACGAGAGGCAAAGAGTTTTGGACAATAAAAGAAGTGGGGATAAACAATTTATCTATTGTAGGTTAAATACTTTTACTTTTTTAGTTAGCCAACTGAATATTGTATTAAGGACATACAAGGTAGTATAAAAATTTACTTTTCACTCATTTAATTTTTTTTTTTTTGGTTAAGGCTCTGAGATACCCAAGAAATTTAACGCAAGGAGCTCCCAGTACTGGGAAGATTTTTTGGATCTTAAATACCTTGAAAATATTATTTCATAGCATTAATACCCAAAGTTAACGGAGAGGCAAATGGACAATTATCACGTCAGAATGAACGCTATGTCAAAGTCAACCCTTGTTGAATGGGTGATGACGTGGCTTGGGTTAAGGTTTTTAAATACCCAAAAAGTTTTCTCGAAGGAGTACCCATCATCAAGAAGTTTTATTTTTGATCTTAAATATCATAGGAGTATTATTTCTTAGTATTTAAACCCTAGGTTAATAGAGTGACACATGAACACATTTAAACAAGCTTGGGTTATGGTTCTTAAATGCTTGTTGAATGCGGGTTAACTTGCATCAATCTTTATCTCTTAAATGGAGATTTTTGTCAATCCACAATCTCATATCCTTTTCACAATTTTCTATTCCTTGCTATTATGATCAAATTATAATCACTTCATGTGTTTAGTCGGACAACCATTTAACGAAGGAGATAAAGATTGTTCTAAGTCAACATCTATTTAACAAAGATCTGGCTCTGAAATGGTGTTTTGTCTTAGGTAGCAACCGTACATTTGAATCTCTGTTAAGTTGATGTATAAATACTACAAAATAATATTTTTAGGATATTTAAGATCCAAAGTAAAACTTCCGGATACTGGGTGTTCATTTGAGAAAACTTCTTGGGTATTTAAGAACATTAACCCAAGTCATGTAATTACCCATTCAATAAAGGGTGACTCTGATGTGACATTCAGTCTGGTTTGTCTCTTCATGAACTTTGAGCATTAATGCTACGAAATAATACTTTTATGATATTTAAGATCCCAAAAAAACTTCCCGCTGCTGCTGAAAGCTCCTTGATAAAACTTCTTGACTATTTAAGAGCTTTTACCCATATTTTTTCCCTCACATTCATTGCTATTTTTCTTTTGGGTTTACTCATTTTTAACACAATTAATGAGAAAGAATGAATTTAATCAAATTTTTAATATCTGTTGATTAGTTGGTTGGGTCAATGAAGTATGTCCAATAGGCTTGGATTTTGTAAGTGCCGCTGAACCAACCATATCGAGGATGACTTGGCGAAAGTTGCTTCAAAAATTAATATGGCAAGGTCAGATACATGTCTGACACATGAAGAATGGTCATTTACATTTTACACTGTATCCATCCTTACTCTGAAAGGCGACATAGCGAAACTTCATTAATGCCTTTCGTCAATGAATAGTACACCTATAATCTTATACCATATTCTTATTATAAATCCACTTTAACTATTTCTCATATAATGAAACTGGGGGCGATGTATATGATGTTGAGTTCATGTCTCAAGCATGAAGGCTCATGAATGATAGAATAGTGGTCCTGTTTGCCTTGGAGGTTAGCCTGTGTTGGATTACATCTGAGTTATTAAAGGTTGGGACCATAAAATGCTTGTCAGAGTTTTGGATTGATTTTTTTACCTTTGGATTATGAAGTTGTGATTTATTGGATTGACGATAAGGTTGCTTACCCACATTTTTACCATATTAGATCTTTCCACTTCTTCAATTATTTCCTCTTTGTTTCTGTTCTTAGTTCTTACTTCCTTATATTTGAATCCTTTTACACGCAGCAAAAGCAAAAAAAGAAAAGATGTTATAGCAGCAAAGTCTTAAAATAAAAATAATGCAATACATAATCACACACTCATATATGTACACATGTATGTATATATAGCAATATTTTAGCTGTGATTGTGAAAATGGCTGTCATAAATATTTCAATTGCAAACAAAAAATAAAACCAACTGGAAGCCATGAATGTGTCTGTTATCTAGATTGGGACAATCTCATGGTACATGATGAAACCAGCTGGATATGAAAGAGAGGATTCTTTCCTTTCTTCATTTATTTGCTTTAAGCAAAATAAAAAGCCTGCCTTCATCTTTTATCACCTTTTTCTTTTCAGAAAATTTAAGGCTCCAATAATTACGAATGAGCAAAATTTCTGCCATTGAAGAAACCTTCAGCTCCATTTATTCCTCTTTCACAACAATTGAATTAAGTCTCGATATTATCAGTATTAATTTTACCTTCCCAAAAACACAGAAAAGCTGACATTAGCTCAGGGAAAAATGAAGTGCCTTTCATAGCAATCCCCGTATGTGTTTTTTTTATTTATTTAAAATAAAGGTACAAGCAGCTTAATTATACTAATAATTAATAAAATAAAAATCAGATCAGGTAGCTACTTTTGTACTAGCTCAGTAGTGTAACATGTCGTATTTTTCATCAAAAAATGAATAATTATTCGAATTGGCGAACAAAAAGTAACATGGGAATTTTAAACTTGTTGAAAGAAGCAGTTATGACGCTGGCAGTAATGGTTGTGGTTGTTGTATTGAGGATTTAATGGTGTCTTCTGCATTTAAAGCTTGTGATGAACGTTGCACATTCAATTCCCATTTCCAATAACTGCACTGTGCTTTCTTCCAGCAACCTCAAACTCCAAACTAGTCACCTTTCTTCACCTAAATTTTGGCTTCAATGCGTGTGAGGAAAGTGCATGTCAGCTGCTAGTATGGCTTCACTCAGCTTTCTTCAACTTTATTCTCTTGTATTGACAATGGTGGTTGTTAAGTCAAGCTTAGCAGAATCATCACTTCTCCTTCATTTTAGTCGTAAACCACAACCTCTGACCAGGTCCTCTAATGCCATTTTTCAGTACTTGGTTAAGAGGCCGGATGGTACCAATGCTTGTAAGAGAAGTGTTTGTTCATTTTCCTGTGAGGTATGTGGTTTCTCTTTATCATTCTTTTGTTAATATGGTTATTGGTGACCCCTCCGCCATTATTGTTCAAAGTGTTAAACCAAGTCTTGATCTCAAGATACATATAATATATCTCATTCAAGTTCAGGTTGTGAATATGATATAACGGGTGTTTTTTTTTTTTTGACAGGTTGATGACAAGGCTTTTCCTTGCGGAGCTAATGGCATTATGTTGAGGAACTTAACTATAAATGATGAGCATAACTTTCTTCTCAATGTTACTACAAACGAAGGAGAAAGAATTTCATCAACTTACTCATGGTTTATAGGTGATGACTGCCCACACTCACTTGTTTGAGTGAAAATTAAGAAGAAATGTCGTTTTCTCTTATTTGAGTTTGCTTTCTGATGATTTCATAATGTAGACAGAATACCCCCAACTGCAATCATCTCTAGTGAACAGACATATACAAATGCCAAGAAGGTATCAGTTGACATCACATTCAGCGAACCATGCACTGGACTGGGTGGATTTAATTGTTTGAACTCATCAAACTGTGATGTAAGTTTGGTTTCTAATGACTAGAACCATGTTTATAAGCATCTCTCATTATTTCTGAAAAATTTTCAATTTTTAAATGATGGTTCTTCTGCAAGGTCTTCTTGATTGGTCCAGCCCATGTGCGTGCTTCTTCTCTGCAAATTATTAGACCAGGCACTCACTATAGTCTTGAAGTGATTCTCTCCTCAAAAAGCGAATATGGGCGTGCAGTAATCCAAGTTGCAGATGATATCTGTGCAGATCAAGCCGGAAACAGGTTCAAGAGAACCAATAGTTCTTCTTTGATCATTCGCTTAGGTAAGGTTCTGGCTGCCAATTTATTGTACTGACGTTATGTTTAATTTGTTATGGCACTGATAGTACAGTTTGATGGCTTAGATAGAAGGCCAGTTACGGTTGATTTCTGGACTTCAGTTCCATCATATGAGCTGGTAATTAACAAAGTCTCAAGAACAGTGATTGCAACCAGGAAAACAGAAGACCTGATAATTTTCTTGGACTTCAGCATTCCCTTAAGAAATTCAACCAAGCAGATTCTCAATGCACTAAACGTTAATTCTGGCGTCTTAGTTCCTCTCCATGTCAGACATAATGAGACCCGTCATTTAGCTTTTAAAGTGAGCAGCTAACTTATCTGAATCACTCATGCTGTTTTGTAACAATCATATTCCTCTCTAATGATTGCTTTTTTTGTTTTCATTTTAAAGCTCAAAAGCATATCAGGAACTGAGATTATCAAGGTTGACTTAGTGGCTTCTTCAATATTTGGCGTGACAGGCACTCCTGTCTCACCAGTTGCTCCTATTACATTCCTTTATGGTATGCCATACTCTGCTCACCAGATTACTCATGGGATTCTCTTGGCAGCTTTAAGTTTAAGCATATCCCTAAAATTTTCCGGCAGATTCAATGAAACCTGGTGTTAAACTAAGGACCAGCTCACAAAGTTTAACAAAGGAATCTCACATCAACATAATTGCTGAGTTCACAAAGCCAGTCTTTGGCTTTGAGGCCACTATGATAGAAGTAATGGGAGGAAGACTAATCAGGCTAGTGAATCAGGCAGCTCAGTGTGTGTGTGTGTGTGTATTACTAACAATATAGTTCATGATACTCTCTACATGATGATTCATGTAATAAAGTTAAAACTTAAAACTATTGCCATTTTAATGAATTGAGCTTTTTTTTTTCTTTTTTCTTTTTTTTTTTCATGTAGGTTAAAGGAACTATCAAGAGCTCTATACTCGTTATCCGTCCAAGCAGAAACTCAAACAGTGGTATCAGTTACCGTTCCTGCAGGAAAGGTAGCTGATATTTCAGGAAACGAAAATATGGCATCCAACCATATTGAAGTAAAGCATTGTATGAACAATCCTTTTCTTTCTGCATATGAGTTCTACTCTTGCATTACTGAACTTTCATTTTCTTAGTATTAAGACTTAAATGCTCTTAATTTAAATCGAACAATTAATTGCAGGACGAGTGATGTGCGCTTACAGAAACAATAGATATGTTAATACAACAATGTAGAATCTCTCGAGTTTACACCGCACACTTACATGTAGAAAAATATATGTTTAAAAACGTGTTAAACTTTAAGCAGAGCTTTAGATGTTAGTATTTTTGTATTCATAATCTGGACATGATCTCCTCAGATTCCACTCCTGCAATGTCCATTGTATTACATTCATTTGTTAGCGCTGGGACAATTGCTACATCACTTGTAGCAGCTATATTTTCACTCTCCTCTGCAAATCTAGAAGCGATAAGCACACTTGCTTCAGGAGGTGCAAAATGCGCTGCTTCTGGTACATCAACGAATCTACATGTAAATATAGAAGCATTTGTTGACAATTGTGTATTTATCAAAAGCTGAAAAAATATATATGATCTCTTAAAAAAAGTATGGGTTGCCTTGCAGGGAATGATAGGACACCTACAAATCTTTGCCCTCTCAGGCTGGTTTTCAGTTAATCAACCTATTGAATACTCTGAGACAGTACGAGGTCTCCAGTGGCTCATACCCCATCACAAGATCCCTTGGAAAGATGTTGGTACTTCAGCCTCAGACCACAAACGTTTTTCAGAAGAAAAAATTAGTATAAATGATGGATTGTTTGTGGGGGCAAAGTCTCATAAGAGGGACCGCCATCAAAATGAATTTACAAACTCTTCATATGCTGATCATGCAGCCACACTTCGAAGTGAGAATGATTCAAAACTTGGCTGGCTTCCCCATCAGCACAGTATAAGTATAAAAAGTACATCCTTTGGTCAACCTCTCAATTCTGGTGAATATTTTAGTTATTTCTTGGTGAGTATGTTGTATCATCTTTTAAGAACGTGCGCATGAGTATAGAGCATTTCACAGTTAAACTATTTTCCTTGTAGAGAGGAGAACCGATGTCAGCAAGCAATATCGTCAAGAAAATGGGAAATTACAAAGGGTAACCTTTATGCTTAAACATTAGATGCTAGAAAATCATTGTCACAAGGCTTCTAGTTTTGTTCTCCACTGGGTGACAGAATGATCTTCTGATTTTACATAGATAAAAATATGTTAATTTGCTTTCTAACAGGTGGCTGGACTTGGAGAAGAACTTGTTCTGGCTTGGCGTGGGAGGAGGCAGTTTATTGATAATTCATGCTTTCACCATATTATTCTTGAGATGGAGGACTGGAATATCACCTCAAGGCAGTCTATCAGTTCCTAGGTTTGAGCTCCTCCTCCTGATTCTCATGCTTCCATGCATTTCTCAGTCTTCAACATTTGTAATAAAAGGTAAGAGACTACTTTTTAGTTTTTACTATCTTATTTCAGTCATCTATGTTTGCAGCATCATGTACATAGATGTGTTAAGACGATATTTATGTGCAGGTGGTACAGCCAGGGGAATTATAACCGGGGCCTTATTGTTGGCAATTCCTGTGGCATTCATCTTATCAGTATCCCTCTTTCATTACATTGCAATTTTCTCTGGAAATTTTGTCCAGTATAAAGAAATTGGGGAATTAGTAAACGAAGGAACATGGTGCAGGAGGTTCTGGTTCTTCTTTACTGGGAGGCCAACAAATGGAAAGTGGTTTTACAGAGAAGGACTGGCTTCATCATTCCTCCCAAGATTTGGCATTCTTTTTGATAGCTATAAGGGATGTCCGGTGCCTGTTTTTGTTGATCAAGATGATTCAAAAACCCGCATGAAGTGGGCTAAAAATGATCAAAGTGGGATTGGAAGAATGAAGACAGTCAGCTCAGATGGCAGCAATATGGAAGTCAAACTTCCACTGTCCAGGAGGGTTTTAGGATGGGCAAGATCGTTTTACATGGTTCTCGATCTATTAAGGAGGGTGGGTATAGCAATCATATCTGTTGCTTACTCACCAGAGAGATCAAGTAAAAGTCTGCTTGCATTGATAATCACAACAATACAGTTCATTTATCTTTTGACATTCAAACCATTCATAAGGAGGAGCATCCAAGTAGCGGAAAGTGTTTCCCTATTGTGCGAGGTAGGTGTGTTTGGTATATTCATTGTACAGAATCAGAATCGCTCAAACCTGATTGATGCCAAGACATGGGGATTGGTTCTCTTATTCCTTCTTTTGGCTTCTTTTCTTGCTCAACTTATCAGCCAATGGTATAATATGATAAAATCACTATCAAGATTCTCACAGCCTCACAAGAATTCTTTAAGGCATGCAATCAAATTTGCAGCCAAGGGAACTATCTTGCCTTTCCTTCCCAGGCAATATTGGTGCAGAGTCATACAAGCATCTTCCCAACCAAATGCAGGGATAGTTTCAGTAAATCCACTAAGTTCAGAAACAGAATTTGAAAGAAGAGATAGAACAGGATATATGGATCCAACCAATGCCATGACTGCTACTGTAGTCCCTGTGCTCAGTTCGGCTTCACCGAGCCCCAATCTTATTGAGACAAGAGATTGGACTCCAGAGATAGATATGAATGAGCACATAGAAGTGGAAGGTAAATGGCTGAAAGGACACAAAGCTGGGCCAAGAAATGAGCTAAAGATGTTAAGGGAGCTTGCAAAAGCTAGTTTCTCTGGTAAGTCCCGAGTTGAAGAAGCCAGTACCAGCTATGGCTGGAAGAAATAATTCCCCCATTCAGCAACGATGCATAGTCAGATATTCTAACTCAATTTTTTTTTTGTTGGGAAAATTTCAATGATCTTTGTATATCTTCTCGAGTGCTAATGCTCAAATGACAACTCTGATCTAATTTCATGAGACCTATTCAACTTAATTTATCCAGTGCATTTGTCTAATAAGATCGACACATCCCGTCACTATATAATCATCATCCAGTTTCTTTTCCTCTGAGAAAACGTTCATCCAATGCCTTTATTAATGCAGACAACAGGAAGAGAACTCCGCGGCCCAAAACATTAAGACAAAGAAATGAGAAGGACACAGTTTTAACTTTTAACACCTGAACTATTAAATAAACCCCCTGATAACCAAAGAGCAAAGGATAGATTAAAATATTTAGTTAGGCAAGAAACAATTTAAATCGTTGCTATGTTGCTATACCATGAAGCAAACAAGGCAATAAACAGTGAAGTCACCGATCCAATCACTTCTGGAAATGCAGGCGTAACACAAAATTAAGTAAGCAGCAGGGAAATATCATCCTTAACCAAAAAAAAAATTTACATAGTCTAGTAATACAAACATCTTTTTTCTTTTATCATTGTTTATGGAGGGAACCCAAAAAAAAAAAAATATAAGTGATCAAAGGGGCGTTGGGGGGTAGAACAGCCTCAGCGCTAAGACATTCACTATTATTACAATACAAGAAGATTATACTATATATTAGCGGGTAAAGGTTAAAGAAAATTAGAAATCTTCATCCTTAGAGAACACATGGACGGCGCCATTGCCATTCAAACTGGACATAACAGAAGCCTTCTGATATTCCCCAACACGCTTCTCAAAGAAATTGGTCTTACCCTGCAACGAAATCAACTCCATCCAATCAAAAGGGTTCTGAACATTATACATCTTACCATATCCCAAAGCTCCCAGCAACCTGTCAGCTACAAACTCAATATACTGACTCATGAGATCGCCATTCATCCCCACCAGAGCACAAGGCAAAGCATCACACACAAACTCCCTCTCAATATCCACCGCGTCACGAACAATACTCTTCACCTTCTCCTCGCTCAGCTTCTTCCTCAGCAGTGTAAACAGAAGACAGGCAAAGTCACAGTGAAGCCCTTCGTCACGTGAGATCAACTCGTTGGAAAAAGTGAGACCCGGCATCAATCCACGCTTCTTCAGCCAAAAAATGGCGCAGAAGCTACCAGAGAAGAAAATGCCCTCCACGCAAGCAAAAGCAAGCAAGCGCTCAGCAAAAGTCTCAGAACCATCGATCCAGCGAAGGGCCCACTGGGCCTTCTTGGCCACACAAGGAACAGTCTCAATGGCGTGAAACAAACGGTTCTTCTCTTCAGAATCCTTGATGTAAGTCTCCAACAAGAGACTGTACATCTCGGAGTGGATGTTCTCAATGGCGATCTGGAAGCCATAGAAGGCTCGGGCTTCGGAAACCTGAACTTCCTTCATGAAGCGACCGGCTAGATTTTCGAGGACGATACCGTCGGAGGCGGCGAAGAAAGCAAGGACGTGGGTGATGAAATGCTTCTCACCGAGAGTGAGGGATTCCCAATCACGAAGATCCTGAGAGAGATCGACTTCTTCAGCAGTCCAGAAAGAAGCCTCAGCCTTCTTGTACATTTCCCATATCTGAGGGTATTGGATGGGGAACATACAGAACCTGTCTGGGTTAGGAGCGAGCAAGGGCTCCTCGGGGAAGGCAGGCATATTGAGGATTAGAATCGAAGAAAGAAAGATATGAAATTGAAAGAAGGGGAGAGGGAGGGAGAAGAGAAGAGAGAAGGGAGAAGGGGGCGATGGAAGGAGGAGGAGGAGGAGATGGGTATATATAAAAAAATGGAGAATTTTGACAGAAAAAAAAAAAAATGGAGAAGTAGGAGCGGGAAGCGATGGATTGAAAGATTGAGAGAGGGCGGGTGATTTGAAAATTGTAGGAGAAGCTTGCGGGACACTGAAGAGGGAGGGGTAATATGGGGAATTCACATCAAAATTCTGATGACATGTGGTGCTTTTGAAACTTTGAATCTGTGAGTTTCTTCATCTTGTGCGGCTTCGTTTGAATGTTTGCAAAAATTTTGGTGGGAAACGTTTCAGGCGCCCTCCTTTTTCATTTTTTAAATCACTCCCTTTTTTTTATTATTTTGGCCAACTAGCTTTTAAATTTAAACACTGATACTGTACCATTTAATTTTTTTTATTACTTAAACAAAACATGTCTCTTGTCTTGAGAGTTGGGACTTGGCCGCATCTCCGCCGCGCAAAATTATATGTTCAATTTTTTTATTTTTCAGAAAATATTGTAATTTTTTGAAGAATAAATAGAATAATTTGCTGTTAATGTAAGAAGTGTTTTGGAAGTTGCTTTTTTAAACTAATTTAGAAAGTTGATATTGATCTTAAATATTTTTTTTTTGTAACTGATCTTGAATATTATATATATTTACGTCCTAAAAATTGTGTTTTCGATCCCAAGAGGTATATCAGTCCGTTTGGGCTGAAGAAGAGGGCCCACGAAGCAGAAACCCTCAAGATGAAGCAACTAGCTGAGCCCAATCACAAGATTTTCATCCTGGATCATATTCGCCCTGAATCGGACAGATCAGCAAGCACGACCTAAACCTAGAAACAATTTCATGCGAAGACGAAGGAACACATGGCTGCTAGCAGTGATGGTCAAACCCATATCCCATATCCGACGCTAATAATTCGAAGGACTCGGCTCCAGGAGTTGGGTAACGGTCAGATCGAAGAGAAAAATTCGGGATCCACTCCCCCATGATTGAAGGAACCGTCCCTGAAGGCTAAAACAGATAAAAGAAGAGAAGAAACTCCAAGAGAGACACGGCAACATTCCAGAGCATACTGAGCATTTTCTAAAAGCACTAAAGCGATCTTGTTATTTCGTTATCATGTTATTATTGATCTCATATTATTAATTATTTCCCTGTATTCATCTTGTAATCCCAATTATTTGTAATTCATTGTACCATCTTGTTATTCGTTGTTCGATTGTTGGTGTCCCGTTTAATTTTTTTATCTTGTAACTGTCAGAAAACTTTATAAAATACCATTAATTTCACTTTAACTGTTTTTTGACCACCACAATATATATATATATAATTTGTTGTTCTTCTAAATTGTCTCATTGATATTCTCTTAAAAATAACAAGTAAAAAGAAACAAATAAAATCCTAATAACTATTTTACAAAAAAAATCCTATTAACTAACATTTTTAATATAATCAAGTCACCAGAAAAATCCTATACTTAAAATGAGGGGAGCAATGTTCTAATAAAATAAGAAAGAAATATATATCTCTACATTAAAAGTTAAAACCACCTTAAATCATCTTCAACAAATTTGATTTTTTTTTCTTCTTTTTTTTTCCTATTTGAGTTGAAAAATGAGGTTTAAAGGTTATATTTACCTTCGAGTGCATACAATGGATCATATCTGCCCCAAAAGTATTTTTTGGTCCAATTTTGTCCCAAAAATATGTGAAGTGTATCATTTTTTAGCGGTAAAAGGGTAAATATGATACACTTCGTACACTTTCAGAGCAAAATTGGATTAAAAAATACTTTCGGAATAGATGTGAAAATTTTTCCTCTTTCTCTATCCCTATCTCGTAGGGGTATAGCATTTGAATCAATAGAAAACCCTTTATTCTATATCTCTCCTATATCTGCATGAATCGTTATTATTCCATTCCAATTCCTTCCCGATGGCTCCTAAGAAAAATCCTCGTGATTTGCCGTATATGTTTCCGGGTAAATATGAGTTTTAACCCATAAAAGTAAAGCGGGCAAAATGTTCTACATGTGGAGGCGTAAACGACACGCATGCGATTCTGTGCTATCCATGCGCAGACCTCACTCGAAGCGCGTGCGATTCCTGCAACTGCAAAGATGCCACGCATTGTTTGAACTTTGAACGGCCACCGATGATATGAAGGCGAAACCCACATAATTTACTTCCCAACAAATCCAGCCGACCGTTATGGGGCTGGACTTTGGGCTCAAGCCCAAAATAATTACAAACTGTGCTGGACTCTAATAAACTTGAATCTTTATTTTTTGTTAATTTACTCATTTATATTTCACCAAAAAGATTGAAGAATGTACATATCAGTAGAGGATCGTTTTCTTTTTTCTTTTTTTTTTTTTTTGAATTCGAATAAGTTTAGTAGGGTTATAAAAATGGACAATTAAGGAGTACGCTTCAATTCACCAGAGTTAATTGTTACTGATATTAATACTTTTAAAATTTTCTTACCGATATTTTTGTTTTTCATGTGGGGAGGGGGTGGTTTATTTACCGTCCATATTTAATACAAGAGAGACCAGCTGTTTTTTGCAGTTAGTTTAAAATTCCCACTGTATCAAAAGAAAAAGAGAAGAAGAGATACCGGCAAGTTGTACTGGTAAGGACTGGATTGCCATCAACGTTTCCTAAGGATATTAGTACTCCCTCCTTTTTTTTAAACATAGGGCCTAATTAACTTTTTAAGAAAATCCTATCCAAACTATATAAGTTGTTTAAAAATTGATTTGCCTGAATTTTTTCACTAAACTGATTTATTTGACCTATAAACCAATATGTAATATGATAATATATATAAAATAAGCTATGATTAAGTGATTTATTTTGAAACCTTAGTTAAGAACAGGGAATAATAATTACAATTCCAACAAACAAGTCACCATAGCCGGCAACGCCATTTTTAAAAAGTGAATTGGAATTCTATCAAAGAACCAACTTGTCCGTGAATGCTATCAATTGACATTGGGAAATACTTAGGTATCTCTACTTCCCTAGTGTATGGGGAAAGTTAAACGAGCGAGCATTGACCCATGTGAGGGAATGGGTAAGTATTGTCAAACGCAAGAAGAGAAATTATGATTAAATCTGTTGTAAATGCTATCCTTATTTTTCGTATGACTTGTTTTAAATTCTTTGCGTGTGTGGACAATTAGACAATATTACTGCTAACTATTGGTGGGATGGATCTGGAAATGGCGGGAAAATACATCGGAAGGCATGGGGTATGCTAACACAGGTTAAGAAAGGTTATAAGACTTCTTGGTTGTGGTCTAGCATTTTAATATTCATAGGAAGATATGTGTTTGTAAGGGGTTAAAATGGGTAATTGGAAATGGTTTGAAGAGAAGACTCAAGAATGTGGAAGGATTATTGGGTTAATGAGTTAAATGGTAAAAGTTTGAATCAAGTGACTGGAAACAGATTTAGTTGTGAGGATAAAGTAGCTAGTTTAATTGAGAATGGAAGATGGAATATTGCTCCTTTGGTTAACAATGATATACTCCATCTGGTCCTAATTATAAGACCACTTTGACTTTTTTGACTTTTTTTTCAGTAAAAAAAAAGTAGTTTCAGTCCCAAAGAAATTTTTTTTCCCTCAAAACTAATTTATTCTACTTATAAACTAACCTATAATCCAATTTCATGTGACATATGTTATAATTTAGTAGTCTAATTTGCTTCTTTAACTTCCACAAAAAAAGTCAAAGTGGTATTATATTTAGGACCGGAGGGAGATATGATCTTATATATAAGAGTTGGGTTTTCAAACAGGGAGGATAGGATGATATGGAGCGGACAAAGGAGTGGTGAGTATAAAGTCAAAGAAGTGTATTGAATTAATAAGAAATGAATTGAATTATTAAGAAAAGTAAGGACGTGGTTATTTTTTGGGATAAAATGTGGGAGTTCAAGGAGATTCCGAGAATAAATCATTTATCATTTGGAAGTGTATGAATGATGTTGTCCAACTAAAGTCGCGTTGTTTAAAAGAAAATGTGTAGACTCTCCAATTTGTCCTATGTGTGAAAGAGAGGAAGAATTAATAGGGCATATGTTTTTCTACTGCCCTTGGGTTAGAGGGGTATGGTTATATCCTCTTTGACTCTTAACGTGGATAAATCTTATATTAGATGCTTTAAAAAATGGTGTATTGTTTGTTTGCAGAATAAAGATAATCTTAATGATTTGGATATATCTTTGCTCATGTCGATGTTGTGGCTAGTAACAAAATATGTTTATTATCCGTGAATGATAAGAGCCCAGGCAATCCATAGGGTCCGTTTGATTCACAAAAAATATTCGGACAGAATGGAAAAGAAAGGAAATAGATGGAAATGGATGGAAATGAAATGAAGGTCGACTTGTTTGGTACGCATAGGAAATGAAATGAATTGAATTGAAAATTTTATGTTTGGTTAGTTGAAAATGGGGGTAAGAAAACTCAGAATTATGTGCAAATGACTATTTTGTCTTTAATGAATATTTATTAATTAAAATCACTAATATTAAATTTTAAAATATTTTAAAATTATATTATCATAAAAATAAATGAATAAATTATTTTTACTAATTATAATTTTAATAAATAAATTTTAATAAAAAATTTTAATTTAAGTAAATAAATAAAAATATGCTCGGTAAATATAGCAATCACATATATTTTAATTAAAAAAAATACAAATATTAAATTAGTAAAATTACTGCATAATATTTAAAAATATTAGTAAGATACTGAAGATATTTGCATCTAAAAAATTAATTAATTATTAAGTGAAATAAATAGTTAAATTAATTATAATTGTGACAATTTTGTGGCTTCAACTAACTAGGCATATCTCAAAAATTTCTCAACTATATTCTCTTAAAGTTTCAACTACTTCAATTTATCAAAAAAAAAAAATCTCTTGCACAAACTCTCATTATCAAATTTTTATATACACATCTCAAATCTCAACTACTTCTCATATATTTTTTTCCAATACTTCTCATATTTTTTAAATAACTACAATAAATAAATATAAATATAAAAGAAAAGATGAAAAAAAACATATATTCACGTAACATATTAGTAATGTGTCATTCAAATTTGAGTTGCTCAAATTCGAGTTTGAGCAATCACATTCGAATTTAATTACTCAAATTCGAATGCAATTGAATCAAATTTGAATTTGACCAATTACAATCAAATTCATTGCAAATCACAGTAGCTATAAATTTTAAGTTACACAAACGTTTATATACATAAAGATATATATATATATATATATATATGTATGTATACACATGACAGTTTTAGCATGTGTGGATTCATATTAAAAAAAGTCATCAAGAGCATGAAGCAACATGCCTCACAACGAGTTTGAAGGAAAAACTGAAAGCAAGAAAGGTGCCTCGGAGCGAGCTTGGAGAGAAGAAGATGGAAAGCAAGAAATGAATCAAGAAAAAGAAGAGTTTAGTAGCGTCATGTTCTTGAACACACCCAGAAATCAAGGCAACTATCTGAGCAGTCCCTCCCATTTTCGTCGTCGGCGGAGCTTCGTCAACACGTACTCTAGTTTGGGGTTACTGATAAACCCATCACTTGAATCGCCCTCCACCTGAATTGCCGACCATATCTGTCATTACTTCCTCATATCAATTGTGGCGTTGTTGCAGCTCAACCCTTCAGCATCTCTTTGTTTTTATCAAGTATCGATGGGCATTTTTGTCCAAGAACAATTCCATTGGGCGCCAGAAATTAGATTCCCACCATTTTTTGTGGGTACATATTTTCACTCCTTTAATGGAAAATCAAAGGAGGCATGAATTCAATTTCATGCCCTTTCTGCGCACCAAACACGCTTCTGAGGAGGGAAACTCCAAATTTTCTGTTTCTGGCTCTCATTTTCCTTGAACCAAACGGTAGAGTATGGCTGATTGAAAGGTGGCATGAGCATATAAACAAAAAAACAAGCAGATTCAACCGCTGGTTCATAAATGGGCTAGAGTGAGGGAAAGCATTAAGCAAGGAGGGGCGTAATTTCACCCACTCAACTAAGCTTAACTTCACTTTAATTATCTCCACCTGTTCTATAACAATTGTTTTGATAAAATTCATTTCATCAATAATGAAAATCCTTTTTTTTTTTTTGGGGGGGGGGGGATGAGCAAAAGCCGGCATCCTAAATATAAGCCTGATTTGAATTTTCCATCACAATCCCTCCCCGATGAACAGTGTTAAGAATATAACTCGCTCACTGATGACGAATTGGCTATCCTCTAGACAGATATGAGCTGCTAACAGAACAATATTGTTACTAATTATAGTTAAACCCACGCCCTCAATATCTCCACATCAGGGAGATCTTAACTAATGCATGCCCTTATCACCTTTAGACTGATTCTTCTTTTTCAGATCTTTGATAATAGATTTGATGCAATCAGCTTCAACATTCGTTGCAAAAGAAAGCAGCATGGATTCTAATAAGGGAGAGTTAGTATGCAGACTGCTTTAAAGGCTATTTTACTGCTTTCTTCTAGGTGATGCAGAGTTTGATCCAACTTCACGACGTACAGCTCTAGGGACAAATGTCAGCCCACGAGTGTGCCGGTGACCAAAGCTGACAGATGATGGAGTTGTGTCTGAAGTACTTAATTTAGAGACTGCCGTCACAAGGCCATCCATGGTTGCATTATCAACTTCCATTGTTTTTGAATCATCCTCGTTGTGTGCAGCTTGTTTCCGTTGAATCTTCTGCCTTTGTTTCTTTGATGGTCGAGCTTTCTTTAAAAACTCAAATGAAGTGGGGAATTTATGCTTGTCGATGAGATGCTGATGCCTGCCCTTGTAGCTTTTAAACTTTAAACCACAGCCTTCCACTAAGCATTCGTACTGTCAGACAAGGATACAAGGATCATATTAATTTCCCAGGCCTCTAAATAAGGAAGAAAGCATATGCACGGAAAAATGATACATATGTTGAACTTTAAACTTTCAAAACATTTGTAAAGTCCCAGTTTATAACCGAAGGGATATAACAAGTATAGTTGTGAAATCATCATTCCATCAAGAATTCAATCACAAATCTTAAACTAAAAATCAAATCGTGCAATAAAGGCACAAGCTACACGAGTGGAAGTTGGAAATACTTGCCACATCATATCCACGAGCAGCCTTTGCTTGAAAGAATGAATCATGCACTTCAGAAATATGTATGCTTAGCAGACGAGATGTCGGGTAGACTCTAGAACACACTGAACAAGAGGCAGTATGCCGCGCATTATAATGATTCTCAAATTCCTCCAAGGAAGCCAAGCATGCTCCACAGCCAGCAATGGGACAGAATACTTTGCTACGAAAGAATCAGGCACACATGCAATTTTTATTACCAGGCGTAAATACTGAATACCATCATAATGAACTAGTAAATTCTTTTCACAGGCTAATGTCTTAAGTGTGACACAAAATTTCCTTCTGCTATGCAGAATAGTTGAAGTATTACCAATAACATACAAAATTCCACCATATGGTAGCAACCTCAAAAAACCCAGATTCCAATAGCTTCCATCAAACAAGTAAGATATAAAGTCGAGCATTTGGTTAACACACTTCACTCTCAGGCGTCAAATATATCAAACAGTATGAGGGCTTCTCAATTTTTTCTTCTTTCTTTTTGGTCTCAGGTGTAGCAATTATTAGAGCCCGCTTTTAAGAGTATATAAAAAGAACAGTCTAGATGCCTTGATCACAATCATACAGAGGAGCTTGCACGTTAAAAATATGGAAATGGTGGTGAGTTTCAAAAAGTAAAATAATATTGATGCTTTACAGTTTACAACAAGAACTAGCAAAATAACCAACATTACCTGTATTCATCTCCTACTAAAAGCTGTTGCTTCTCTTCGGCAGTTAATTCCAAGGCAATCTGAAATCAAACAAAAAGTTCCAACTTGAAATTTCAGTAAGTGTTACAATTAAACAGACAAAAAAGCTCTAAAGGAAAGTTACACCGAACACAGATAGAGTAAAGAAAATTTAAAACCTAGCTATATTTCAACATGTCCGACACGAGGAAATGAAACAGAACGAAATTTTTTTTAAAAAAAAAATTAAAAATCGAAGCTTACAATTGAGGTAGAAAAAGGGGGACGAATTTGGTGATTTAACATTTTAGAAAGTATCCATGTATAGAATGAAAGGAAGAGAGAGAACCTGTTTAGCAAGAAGTTCCCGTTCGATATTACCAGGAGCAAAGAAAGGAGAGTCGGGGCTGAAACGGCGACGGATAGCTTTCCAGTGCGGGAACCCTGATTGTAGTTTCTCCTCTACATCCATCGCCATGGTCGATTACTTGCTGAATCGATAGCGAACCTGCAAAGGGTTACGAATTAGTACGATCGAACCGAATGTGTTGACATTTTTTAATTTAAATTTTATTTTTTTTTTTCAGTGGAAGGCCTAAGAGTGTCGGTTTGGTTTGAACTTCAGGTTTAAACATTAGCTAAGGTGAGAATGAGAGGGGTTCTGTACCCGGTTTCTAAATCTACGATCTATCTGATTGATTTTTTTAAAAAAAATATTAAAAAAATGAGATAAGTTACTTATAAATTGATTTCCTTAATTTTTTTTTCTAAAATAATTTATTTGACTAATAAGCTGACATATAATTTAATAATACAAAAAATATATTATGATTAAGAGGCTCATTTTACTTCTATAATCCCTCATAAAAAAATTAATTATGTCTTATATTTGGGAATGGAGGAAGTACTTTCTTGTATTTTCCTTATCTATTGGTATGAAAAATATTTTGGATAATAGTTCCGGAGTATAAAAAAAATATATATATTTTGGATGATAGCCCTAAAAAAAATTCCTACTACATTTATATTGAGTTTAACCTCTTAAGTAATATCGTAGATTAAGTAAATAAGTAAAAAAAAAATTATTCCCACTAAAACCCACTTGACTTATTCGAAAAGATAAATATATTACTTTCTAGTATAACGTATGTAAAACGATTTTTTGTAAATAAATCATTAGATTATGTGTTATTGGAATTAGTTTTACAAAAACAATAAATAAAAATATTTAAAAATCATAATTTATTCATAATTCATTTTCTTCATCTCCTTACATTAGTGCATTGATGTTATATTAACCACTGGGTGAATATTATAGTAGATATTGGATTCACTCCATTATAATCAATTTCTTACAAAGGAACTCAAACATTGGGTTAATGAAGTTACAGATGCTTTGAGCTTCCTCTTGGGCTAATGAAATTACCGATGCTTTGAGCTTCCTCTTTTTTTTTGGAATAATACTGGATTACATTACATTAAACGTTCAAAATAGCTACAAGCACTAGTCTCCTTCATCAAGATCCACTCGATTGAGTTCGGCTGGAGATTGATCAAGGATACAAAATGGGTCCTCCATAGTATGGGACATCTTGGTTAGATAGTCCGCATCACGCATATACTCTATCCCTATGAATCAGAGTACCTGCCAATCTCTGTGTAACAACATCCTAATATCATCTATAATGTCCCTAAATGGGTGGTTAATGTCACACCCCCTTACACAAAAATCAATGGCCTCAATACAATCAGAAAATAAGACAATACTACGGTATCCTCTGTTCCAGCATAGACTTAGGCCGTTCCAAACAGCTATCAGCTCTGCTATTGCTGGTGGAACTGTAGTTAGTTTGCAACAAAAGCCCAAGATCCACCGGTTTTGTTCATCTTTGATTACACCTCCGCAGCCACTTGCTCCATTAGTCCGAACAGATCCATCCACTTCTAGCTTTACATGGCCTGCCGAAAACAATACTTCACTAGAAGCCTGCATAAAATTCTACCATAGAAACTACAGTTGTCAACTAGATCTTTGTCCCAACAGGCTCTATAAAAAGAATCATGGGCATCAGAAACAACAGTTGTGTGAGAGGACTCATGGACTTTTTTATAGCGGTTGGTCCAGATATCCCAACATACATATCCAAACAATGTTGCCCACGGAATCTTTTTAGTGTGACTTTGTCCAGCTTCCTTCTTTAGGTTCCACTTAATCCATTCCACACCCTCCATAGAGAAAAAGGAGTCCCAATGGTTGGGTGCAAGAATCAATTCCCATCTATTTGAAGCGTTCACACAATCTCGAATCAAGTGCATAGCTTCCTCTTCTTGAACACACTCGAAAGGACATGTTGCTTCTTCTTGCAAGCCTCTTCTCTGACGTAGTCTCGCCGTGTGTACCCTGTCATGGGCAAAAAGCCATAGGAATGACTTTATTTTCTCCGGTACTTGTAACACCTGGACTTTTACTACTATATTATAGTAATTTAATTGAATTATAACCACTTTTATGAATATTCGAAGCCCAAAAATACGGATAAATTTAAAACTTTTTCTTTTTAAAATATTTATCCAACCTTCTGTCAGTTGGAATGGGCTTTTCATACGACTGAGAATTTAAATCTTTTTATAAAACCAAGTGGTGCATAAAACAATTAAACTACCTAGGTTCCCTTATAATTTCCTCCCCTTGATGATAGTGTGTGGGGAGTGAAAACCCATTCATGGGTTCTCTGTATCTATTTATGGGTTTCTACTTTTCCGATATTAAAACGCTGGGGTTACCTCGGTTGATAACCCTTCTACCAGAATACGCAGCGTCATTAGGGTAATACATACATTCACATACGGTTAAGTATTAATTCTTTATATTCATTCTCACAGATAATTAAATTCTAAATTAACTAACTAGGGTGGTACATAGCTTAGCAGGCATTCCTACTTCTTCTTATATTATCTTACTTCCTTCCCAGCTAGCTTCTCCCATCCTGCGTACTGAAAATGTTTGGGGAAGGGGGTGAGATTGGAAATCCCAATAGCAGTTTCTTTCATTAACATATATTATCATGCTAGCAATTGTCATGTATATATTTCATAAAGCTGTACAAATGATGATAGTTTTATTCCTATTAATCTGTGTGCTAAAAGCACCTGCCAACCACTAATAACAATATATTCGTTATAGTGGAGGCTTTACCTGCAGGGTTTCTCGTTAAAGCACATAAGGCTAAAACGTAACTAATCTCGCAAAGGTGTAGCTAATCACCTAAGCCTGGAGTACTCCATCTGAGGAATAATAACTTACCAACTAAATGCAACAGTTATTACAAAATAATACATGCAATTTAATCGTTACTGAAATAAACTGCTACCTGGAATCCAAGCTTAATCCTTTACTGTCTCTTTTCCACTGACCTCCTCGACTTATGCCACTATCAGGACCTATTTATATATAATATATAAATAACAAATTAATATCTATATTCTTGGATAATCATCTGGCGTCTCTCCCGAATCCTAATGTAATTAATACTACCCCATTCTTAGTATTAGTGAAATATTACAATTTACCATAATTATCTTAACCTCCTTAAAATTGAAAAGTTAATTATAAATAATTTATTCCTATTAATCTTTCTTAAATTAAGAAGACATTTATAAATAATCTATCACATTTAATATTTCTTATTCTTAATGTTTGACTAATAGTTTTTATAAAACCTTTCTTTAAAAACCATAATCTTTCACACACACAAGCACATACCTATATATATTTACTTCATATTCATTACAAAATTTCAATAATAATAAATCTATCAATAGTGTAAATCAAGTCCAATTAATTCAATTTATTAAAGAATTTTACAAATCAAATCATCAATTACAATTATATCCAAATCATCTTTCGTTATCTTCTAAATCCTTACTTACCTTAATGCTTCCAATAATTACTCTAAACACATCTAAAACATATGAAACTGTACTCTAGCACTTGAATCACTCTCATACCATTTATGAACTTTAAAACAACTTCCCCAATTCATTAACCTAAATTATCATCACTACACTTCTTTTACACGTTCAATTTCTAACACTTGACTATTGATTATTACATAATATATGTTGTCAACTATTTGGATCATTTCTTTCACAAATACCCCTAATCTAGCTTTCTTTTCCATTTCTAAGATTGATTACATTCTAATTTAACCTTAATGAATATATCATTTTAGTCATTAATTAAAAACTCCTAATTTCTTAATAAAAGCCTATTTCTTCCTTTCCTTTTTAAATCTCCATACTTCATGTAAAATCTCCAAACACCTTATAGATTTAACAACTTAATTTTCCTCACATCTCAAGATCACCCTTCATTTCAAATCTCTAGTTTCCATTGAGGTAAGAGACTTGGTACTATTCCTAGACTTACAATCACACCCATCACAAAACACTTTCCCACAAAAATCCTTGAAAATTAATATAAATTAAATTAAATCATAACTTCATAACTTCATAAATCAACTCCTTTTCCTTGATCATAAAATCAACGCTCCCTAAACTCTGATTCTCACTAACAACAATTCCTAGAACAACCACTACAAATTAAACCCCAATTCACAGAACTAATCCAATCAGCATAGCAGATTCACAACCACTTGTACTAAACATTTTATTCAATTAGAGTTCTTAACTTCAAACTCTTTAGTCTCCAACTAAGACCGCCTATATTCAACAAATCATTAACTTCCCATATCAGTTACCTAATTACAACCCCTTTTGAAAATACTAACTCTATAAGCCTGAATCTATCTTCATCAAAGAAATCATGTCACTACCTTTACATAACATGGTAAATAACTCTTCCTAAGCCATAGTCAAAACAAAACCAAAGCTATTTACAAAGACTTCAGCCAATTAGAAATTCTAACACCTATATCTCCACAAATAATCCCAATTCTAACTTGCTACTTCATTTTAACTCATTCATAACTTTAACTTCAAAGTTCTCCCACATTAATCAAACTGAAACAGGATCTTCAGAACCCAACAAGTCAAAGAATAACCAAGCCAAATTCCCTCTTCCTTCTCCTATCACAGAAATAATCAGCCCACACCAGTAGAGCATAAAAATTTCTACTACATACCTATTATCATCCACAATTATATTAAACAGAACTAAGCAACCAATGTTGATGAAGATTAAACATTAAAAATCTCCTTCTCTTCCTATTACTAAACCAGCGGCCAAAGTGACAACAGAGAAAGGAAAATTCAACTAATTTAAACAACAATCAACTTAGCTCAATAAGCACCAGAAATCAACAACAAAGAGGAACAAAACTCGGTGGAACAAAGGGAACAAGATTCGGCCAGCACAGAACAGAACAGGAACAAGGAAGAACAAGAACAACAATCTAAATTTTATTTAAATACAGATTCAAAGCACCCAAACTAGCTCCTAATTCATACAGGTATTGCTTCCAAAAATTTCCCCTTTTCGGCCAAACAGAATTCGCAAGAACAGAGGAAGAAATAATTTCAAGAAAAATCTCTAAGCTTCCATAATCCCTGTACAAGGAGCTAAACATACTTAAAATCACTCATACCCCAGAGTATTTGAGCTTCAAAGCAACAAATACCCAGAAATCCCAAATTTTGCTTCGGTGAACAGTAACCGACGGGATTTCTTGGGATAAATCGGACCCAAATCCACCTTCGTTCCCAAAATTACTTCAAGAATACTCTTAATCAAGTCTTGGGCTTCATTTTTATGAATTCAAAACTTCAGAAACCCCCCAAAAATTCGAATCCCCCTTCGCCCTATCACGCTCAAAATCGGCCAAGAGAGAAGGAAAATGAAGAAGATGAGCTTACCAAAGGTCGACCCATGTTCCCTGAGTATTTTCCATCACTTCTCGCCGCCGGTTATCACCGCCATCGCCGTCGTTCCTCGCTGTCGGGCCAGAAGAACGAAGAAGAACAGAGGGAGCCCGAGAGTGAAGAGAGAAAGTGAGGGTGAGAGTGTTTTAATGTGTGTGTGTGTTGGCAGAGACGGAGAGAGGGAGTATATGATTTCTATTTCATCACATGTATATATTTGAAGGGGATAAGGATGACAAAACTTTACCATTTTGCCCTTGATTCACCTCAATATTACCATATACCATTCACCCTTTTCCCATTCTACCCTTCCATCAACTATTTAATTACCACTCCCAATAAATTTTAATCCAAATTTAGTCCTTAATTAAATTATCCAGATATATTTTGGTGTCCAAATTTATTTCTAAGACTTTTTAAATACTAAACATTACCTCAGGGTTCTAAATACTGCCTTATTTAAATTCATCTTTCAACTATTTTTCCTTATCTAATAAAGAAATTAAACTTTAAAAATTATCAAAAATATACCTGACCTCATAAATTTATTTATAAGATTATTTAATTTCTATATGACATTCCGAGATTTTAAATAAACCTTTATTATTTTCTTTTCTCTAAATTAAGTTCTATCTCCAAATTATTTCTCTTTATTTCTTAAAGAAAATAAACCTTAAAATTATTAAAATACATAAATATCATAAATTTATTTTTCTTTATTTTCTAAAGAAAATAATCCTTAAAATTTATTAGTAATGTCTAAAACATCATAATTTCATTTTTAATGCTTTTTAATATTTTTAATAATATTCCAAAACCTTAAATAATTTCTTATTTTCTATTTTCTAAAATTTGGGGTGTTACAGTACTCGCCATCTCCACAGTCTCTTCCAAATACTCTCCACCTCCGGCTGAGTACCCGCAACAAGAAAAGAGTACGCAGATTTTATAGTAAATATTCCATCAGTTGATGGTTTCCATATAAATTTGTCCTCTCCTCTCTCCTCACAAGGTGGGTATGCACCCGCAATCCTCTCTACAATGTTTCTCGGGAACCAAGCTAGAAGCTTAGTAATATTCCAACCCCCTGATGATGTCACATAGTCTTGCACATACTCATTTCTGTCAATCAAACCTCCCCTGTCTTGGACTAAATCAATAAGAGGGCAATTGATCTCTGACCAATTTTCAAACCAGAAGGATGTCTTTCTCCCATTCCCTATCTTCTTGCCGAGGCCTCTCTTAAAGTTCTTCCAAACCTCACAAATCCCCTTCCAAGTTCTGGAAGATTGTTGCTTCTCATATATTTCTAATTTTGAGAGATCATCACATCTGTACTTTGCTCTTAGGACTTGCACCCACATCGCTTCGTCGTCAGCTAAGAGCTTCCAACAGAGTTTCATCATGTAAGCCTCATTCTGTTTCCTTAGATCTTTGATTCCTAATCCCCCCTCTTTCTTGTCCCGGGTTATTTTATCCCAAGAAAAAGCAATGTGGGTGATCTGCTTCCTCTTCAATACGAGTACATTTTATTTTTATTTTATTTTTATTTTTTTTATGGAGGGGGAGGGGGGACCAAAAAATTTCTGGTAAGAGGGCCTGCACACTGCAATTTGAAGCCAGTGATCTGCTCAATCAGAAAACAAAATTAAGTATTACTCAACTCGAAAACAAATATTCCAACTAACAAACTTTTGGTTCGACTGGAAATCAAGCTAAATGTAAAGAAAATAATGCCTAATTATTTCAAACATTTGCTTGATAGCACAAGTAAATAATACAACACGTTATTATCGACAAAACAATGTTGATGACTACTATATACGTGCAGCAGATAGGAGGCGGGAAATCACCGAGCAAAACCTCCGAATGAAACCTCTCTGTTTCTTCCCTGTGTAGGGTATTTCAACCACAGGAAAAAAAGAGCATCCGATGATGGCTCTGAACCTCTAAACCTTATCCATTTTAATCCACATACAATACACTTCAAATATTACAGACGCCAAAACACATGTAATCCATACACACTGATTACCCAATATTTCTAGTGCTAGATTTCCCATATAGGTGGGCGTAGACAGTCCTGGTTCTCCGCACTAGAATCATGCTCAATACTGATGCCACAATACAGAGTCCTGCCATGAGCAAGCAAGTCAAGAAAAAGCAAATGGAACCTTCACATTTTGGAGGTTCGGCCGCATTGACAGCATGTGACAATAATGATCCTAGATTCCTCGGATCCTGAAATCCATTATGAGCTTGTTTCTCTGCTTCATAGTCATAGATTCTGCTGGCAATTAGACTGGAGAAAATAAGAGTTCCTGAAGGGTTTGCCAGGGTGAGGAAATTGTACAAGGCACCGAAATTTTTCAGACCGAATAACTCAGAAGCAGCAGCAGGAATAATTGCCCAGTGGGCCCCATAACCAAGCCCAATCAGTACTGTACTAACATACATTGCCCCAGGCCATCCCATTGCTATGAACACATGCCCACAAGTCATTATGAGTTGGAACACGGCCAATGCAACTGGTCTTGGAAAGGCATAATCCCTGCTCAAAACATTACATAAAAGGAATCAGAAAAAATGGTTTCAAAATCACGACCGGTATTATGACTATGAAATAGCTCTTTCACCTCACTGCAATCTCAGAGATGTAGCCCCCTCCCACACGGCCGAGAAAGTTCCAGATGCTGACCATAGACACAAATATGTGAGTGTTGTCGTACTGTAGGGACTGACTTATCTGACCTAGGTTGTCTATAACAGTCAGCCCTGATCCAGAACCCAAGAGAAGGGACAGGAAAAGAAGCCAAAAGTCTGCTTTAATCAAAGCTTGTGCCAAGGTGAAGTCCTCCCCTCTGTGAGGCCCTCTCCTCCTCTTGACTCTCACTGCCCCTTCTGCTGCCGCTTGGAATAGTTTTGATTGTAATTGCGCAATACGTTTCTTCCTTTCTGACGAAGGAAGTGCGTCTACACCCGCAGGCTTCTCATCTTCCACCTCACTCAGTATCACTTCAGAATTACCCCGTTCTAGTGTCTGGGGCTGAGGAAGGAGTGTTTCTTCTTCTGAAGCTTTCTGCTCTGAGGACAAACTCATTGAAATGGGAATGAAGATTGGGCCGATGAGGATGACGAACAAGACTGCCGTGAAAATCATAACAATGCTATGATTCAAGGTTACTAGATCTTGAACCACCATGACCCCCAACAAATAAGCAGCCAATAAGAGGCACACACTGTAAACAAATGTGAAGCTTGCGTCATCTGAAGGCCTAATCTGCTTGTGACCTTTGACAGGTCTGATAATGAACATCAGACCTATTCCTACTAAAGCGGGACCAACTGCAACCATGAAGATCAGTGACGCGTGATTGGGGGAATGGATCATGGTATATATTTGAGTCAAGATTGCGCCACTCAGCCCCGCAAAGCCCTTCAGAATTCCAACTATAGGGCCTCTACTTTTTGGGAAATTTTGAATGCAGGACACCAGAGAAACTGTGTTGAAGTAAGTTTCGCCATTTGTTCCCACAAATATAAGAACGCACATCTGCATGATCATAATCATTAATTACAAAACCCAGGCAGCTCATCACGTGACAATTGAAAGACTAGTTCTCATTATTAAAAAGATGAGCTGATATGGACACACCCACAGGGCTAATACATGTAAACAAATTTAATTGCAATGAAGACATATAGTAAACAAAATTGGATTGACAATCCGAAACGCTTTCCCTTTTATTCAAGTTACCTATAAAGTATAAATTAGGTACAAAAGAAAAAAGAGGCATAATTTAACATTTCAGTTAGGCTGCTCAGGGCTCAACTAACAGGAGATAAGGGTTTCATTTCTTCACCTTAGCACATTATCATGTCCAATGCTGACATGTTAGACTTAAGACAGAAATTGAATACAGTGAAACCTCTCAGATTCTTGTGGCAATGGCCATGTTTACAGTGAGACATGTCAAGTTTTGGGTGATGCTAAATGTAGATGGGCAGCTCATCTTTCCCGCCACACTTTTAGCGTTATCAATTTTTGGCACGGGTAACGGGGAAATACGCAAGAGGGGCTGCATCAACTTTTAACACCCGTCATGGAAGAAAGGAAAAGAATAAAAACGACAAAAACTTTTGCATGCAAAAATTCAGTGAATATTCATTTCATAAAGATGAGCCTGCGAAGATTCAACTTTTTGGATGCGGCAAATGGCCAAATAATCTTTTGGCTTCGAATTTCTTCCTTTTAACAAATTCCCAGTTTCGTGGAGTTTTCTCCTGGAAAAATTCGACTCTGTATAACAGCTGGAAGAGGGATCGGAAAAATTCAATTTGAAGCCGAGTACAAAGTAAAGTCAGGTCAACAATGCCGAATCCACTAGCTTGATCGGCCCATTTCGAAATACGATGAGTTCCGCTCTAAGAGGCAAGTTATACTAGAATGAGAAGAAAAAATAAAAGAAAGAAAGAAAGAAAGGACAATCAAGCAAGCAGACAAGGAATTTGAAGATCTATCAAAATCGTGTGATTAAGTACAATTTAAGACGTAAGAGAGGAACCATCCAACAATTGAGAGTAACTGCAATTAACGGAAATCACAAAACACAGAAGAGTCCAAAATCAGAGATTAGGAAGGGAAAAACTCACAGCCCACAAAGGCAAAACGGGAGCTCGACCAGTGACGATAAGCCAAACCCAGCCATATCCAACAAAGTTCAACGAGGAACCAACAATCAAAGCACCCCAGGAAGGCAAAACCTCACACAAAATCCCAGTGAGAAAACCAACACAATCGCCAAGGTCCTTGGCCACACCCAACCTGGAAAGCTGCCTCTGATTATAGTTCAAAGAACTCTTAATCACAGGCGATATGCTACCAAACAAATACCCAATACCAGCCCATGATTGCAACCACATTGCAGCCACAAACACAAGCCATCTGTTCTTGTAGAAGGATGTAAATCTCTCTGCCAATAATCCACCCATCACTGAAAAGAAAAACCAATGTTTGACCTCCCAGAAAATTAGATCCAAATGTTCTCTCCCCGGCGAATAAATAAAATCATACAGCGACAAAAGCGACGGTGACAGCTACTACCACAGAAAATGGGTGGGCCACCGGGGAAGATGAGACCGGTGATGGAGAAGGGAGTTCGTGATCGTGAGGGTCTTTGCAGAATATGAACCAAATATTAATCATCCTACACCTATATATATCTCGGTTGATATGATCTTAAAACAAACAAACTGTTGTAAAATATTTATAGTTAGTGGATGTCCATATTATTATCTCTTAGGATTCTTTTCTCTCTAATTATCCTTATCTCATCTCCATAACCTATTCCTCTTAGGATCCCTCTTAGGATTCTTTTCTCTCTAATTATCCTTATCTTATCTTCATAACCTATTCCTCTTAGGATCCCTCTTAGGATTCTTTTCTCTAATAATGTCATTCACTTTGTAACCTCTCTATAAATAGAGATCATGTACAAGGCATTTGTACCATTGAATCATAAGTGAAATTGATATCTTCTTTCTCTCCATCTTCTTCTCATATTCTCTCATCTTGTTGTTCTCTCTTCTTTCTCTCCATATTTCTACTTTCTATTTATTTTATCACACGTTAATATTGTAATGTTACACTCAAAGTGATGCTATCATCAGGGGGAGAAAATGTCATGCTGTACTCTTTTTCCCTTAACCAAGGTTTTATCCCACTGGGTTTTCCTGGTAAGGTTTTTAATGAGGCAGCTTTGATAGTATTGTGTAATCTTTTCCTTAATGAGGTACAATAATATTTGTTTATGGACATCCAAGGGGGAGTGTTGTAAAATATTTATAGTTAGTGGATGTCCATATTATTATCTCTTAGGATTCTTTTCTCTCTAATTATCCTTATCTCATCTCCATAACCTATTCCTCTTAGGATCCCTCTTAGGATTCTTTTCTCTCTAATTATCCTTATCTTATCTTCATAACCTATTCCTCTTAGGATCCCTCTTAGGATTCTTTTCTCTAATAATGTCATTCACTTTGTAACCTCTCTATAAATAGAGATCATGTACAAGGCATTTGTACCATTGAATCATAAGTGAAATTGATATCTTCTTTCTCTCCATCTTCTTCTCATATTCTCTCATCTTGTTGTTCTCTCTTCTTTCTCTCCATATTTCTACTTTCTATTTATTTTATCACACGTTATCAGCACGAGTTCGCTCTGAAATATTAAGGTATGCTCCTTATATATTTTAGTGTTACCGTTATATATATAACATACTGTGTTACATATTATAATTTTTTTTTTTTTTTTTTTTAATTTTCATTGCATCATATCCTTACCTCTTCTAAAGAATTAGAGAGGCTGTCACAATGAACTAGATTGGCAGGTTCTACCGCCTTTAGCTCATACGCCCTTTAGTTCTTACGGAACACCCCGTCTGCATATTTAATTTGATGCTCTAATAATATATATAAATGTATATCACATTATAATACATACTATATATATGAATGCACATATTATATATACATATATATATTTTCTCATCTTTTTATGCTTTTATTTATTTCTTCATCATGATACTATTTCATATTATTGTCTTTTATTACTATCATGCTTACATTCTTATGCATATACATATGCACACATATATTACTATCTTATTGTTATTTTAATTATTATTTTATTATTATGTTGATCCTACTTTTGTTATTTATATTTTGTTGCTCATTTACATTGATTTAAATTTATTTATAAGTTTATTTAATGATATGATATATTGTGAATTCTAAAGTTTTTATTCATGCTACTTTATTTTATTTTGTTTATTTATCATAATTTTAATTTCATTTTGTTATTGTTTAGTTCGTATCATGGCAAATCTTACCAAACTCGAGTTTACTGCTCTTGACATTTCTGGAAACAATTATCTGTCTTGGGTGTTAGATGCTGAAATCCACCTGAATGCTAATGGTCTAGGAAATACCATTTTGACTGGCAAAGAAGTGAGTGGCCAAGATAAGGCCAAGGCTATGATTTTCCTTCGCCACCATATCCATGAAGGGCTGAAAAATGAGTACCTAACGGTAAAAGATCCGTTAGAATTATGGACTAATTTGAAAGAAAGATATGATCATCAAAAAACGGTGATTTTACCAAAAGCCCGTTATGATTGGATCCACCTAAGGCTACAAGATTTTAAAACTGTAAGTGAATATAATTCAGCAGTTTTTAAGATAAGTTCTCAGTTGAAGTTATGTGGTGAAAAAATAACTGATGAGGACTTATTAGAGAAAACCTTCTCCACTTTTCATGCTTCAAATGTGCTCCTGCAGCAGCAATATCGTGAGAGAGGTTTTAAAAGATATTCAGAATTAATCTCATGTCTTCTGGTAGCCGAACAAAATAATGAGCTGTTGATGAAAAATCATGAGATTCGTCCCACTGGGTCTGCCCCATTCCCTGAAGTGAATGTGAATGTGCGTAGTAATTACCATGATAATGGTCGAGGCCGCGGCCGCGGTCGCGGACGTGGCCGTGGCCGTGGTCGTGGCAGGGGACGCGGATATTATCATAACCATGGTGGTGGAATTTACAATTTTAATCCTAATGCCCATCAGAAAAAGAAACACAATGAATGGCAGAAAAAGGACAAGAGTGGTCCTTCAAAAGTTGTTGAAAATAAATGTTTTCGATGTGGCATGAAGGGGCATTGGTCACGTACTTGTCGTACACCTGAACATCTAGCAAAACTTTATCAAGCCTCCATGAAAAGGAATGCGAATAATGTGGAAGCAAATATGATTTTCGATGATGATGATGTTGAGGCACACAAAAATGACCATGCCAATGAGATAGATGATATTAATGGCCTTGATGCAATGACACATTTGGAGGTGGCTGACTTCTTTGATAATCATGATTAGACAAGCCTTATTGGAAAAATAATAAGACTACTTTAGTTATGTTTTCCTAATTCAGTTACGTTTTACTTTAATTTTCTCTTTTTACTTCCTCATTTTCATCATGTAATAAGAGCATTATTGCTTGCTATGCTTATTATGTATCGAATTTGCTTTAATGAATTTTTTTTTTTTCCTCTTCTCTTTCCTTTCATGAAGAATATGGATGTTCCCCATGATTTCATTGGACACAAGGATGAAGATATATGTCTCATAGATAGTGCTACAACACACACCATACTTAAGGATAGAAAATATTTTTCTTGTATAAGTAAAGGAAAGGCAAGCATCAGTACTATAGCGGGTAATACAAGAATAATTGAAGGCTCCGGAAGAGCAATTATAATATTACCAAGAGGAACAAAATTTGTCATCAATGATGCTCTATATTCCCCCAAGTCTCAAAGAAATTTATTAAGTTTTAAAGATATCCGTCAAAATGGATATCACATTGAGACTATCAGTGAGAAAAATATTGAATATCTACATATTACAAATATTAGATACGGGGGAAAATGTGTCCTAGAAAAATTACCTACATTGTCTTCTGGTTTGTACTATACAAGTATTAAAACAATTGAGACAAATGTCATAGTAAGCCAGAAGCTTGCTGATAAAAATACATTTATTGTTTGGCATGACCGGTTAGGCCATCCCGGATCAACTATGATGCGAAGAATTATTGAAAATTCACGTGGACATCCATTGAAGAACCAGAAGATTCTTCAATTTAAAGACTTTTCTTGTGCTGCTTGCTCACAAGGTAAATTAATAACAAAACCTTCTTTGACAAAAGTTGGAGTTGAATCCCCTACATTTCTAGAACGAATTCAAGGGGACATATGTGGACCTATTCATCCACCATGTGGACCATTCAGATATTTTATGGTTTTAGTAGATGCATCTACAAGATGGTCACATGTGTGTTTGTTATCAACACGTAATTTAGCATTTGCTAGATTACTTGCTCAAATAATTAAGTTAAGAGCACAATTTCCAGATCATGCAATTAAGACAATTCGTCTTGATAATGCTAGTGAATTTTCATCTCAAAAGTTTAATGATTATTGCATGGCAACTGGAATAACTATAGAAAAATCTGTTGCTCATGTCCACACTCAAAATGGTCTGGCAGAATCATTTATTAAATGCCTCCAACTGATAGCTAGACCAATGCTTTTAAGAACAAGACTTCCCATCTCAGCTTGGGGACATGCAATATTACATGCAGCAGCTATTATACGCATCAGGCCAACAAGTTATCATAAATTCTCCCCACTACAATTGGCTTTTGGTCAAGAGCCAAATATTTCCCATCTTAGAACTTTTGGATGTGCCGTATTTGTGCCTATTGCTCCACCACAACGAACAAAGATGGGACCTCAAAGAAGGTTGGGAATATATGTTGGTTATGAATCTCCTTCTATAATAAAGTATTTAGAACCATTAACTGGAGATTTGTTCACAGCACGTTTTGATGATTGCCATTTTGATGAATCAATTTTTCCAACATTAGGGGGAGATGATAAACAGCTGGAAAAAGAGATCACATGGAAAACGTTATCTCTATCTCATCTAGATCCTCGTACACAGCAATGTGAACATGAAGTTCAGAAAATAATTCATTTGCAAAATATTGCTAATCAATTGCCAGATGCATTTACTGACCTCAAGAGAATTACTAAATCTCACATTCCAGCTGAAAATGCTCCAATTAGAATTGATGTCCCTGAAGGACAACCAAAAGTTGCAAATGAAACTAAGCCTCGCCTGAAGCGTGGTAGACCAATCGGTTCCAAAGATAAGAATCCTAGAAAGAAAAAGGGAGCAAACAATCAAGATGGTCAATTTGAAGAGGTTGGTCTTATAGATGAAACCCAAGACATAATTAATCAAAAGACCCCAGAAGAGGTTCAGGTACCTGAAAATTATGAAGAGATCTCGATAAATTATGTCACAACGGGAAAAAGATGGAACCGAGAAAATATAGTTGTCGACAACGCTTTTTCATATAATGTTGCTCTTGAGATAATTAATCAAAGTGAGGATCTTGAACCTAGATCTGTTGAAGAATGTAGACATAGAAGTGATTGGTCAAAGTGGAAAGACGCAATTCAAGTAGAGTTAAATTCACTCTCAAAACGAGAGGTTTTTGGACCTGTCGTCCAAATACCAAATGGTGTACAACCAGTTGGATATAGATGGGTTTTTGTGCGAAAACGAAATGAGAAAAATGAAATTGTTAGATACAAGGCACGACTTGTAGCACAAGGATTTTCACAAAAGCCTGGCATTGATTATGAAGAGACATATTCTCCTGTGATGGATGCAATCACTTTAAGATATTTAATTAGTCTGGCAGTAAGAAATAAACTTGACATGCGTCTAATGGATGTTGTCACAGCCTATTTATATGGCTCTTTAGACACTGAAATTTACATGAAAATCCCTGAAGGATTCAAGTTGCCAGAAGCATATAAAAATTCTCGAGAAAATTATGCGATTCGCTTGCATAAATCCTTATATGGATTGAAACAATCTGGAAGAATGTGGTATAACCGTCTTAGCGAATATTTGTTAAAAGAAGGTTATAAAAATGATCCAATTTCCCCATGTGTTTTTATAAAAAGGAATGGATCAGAGTTTGTCATAATTGCTGTATATGTTGATGATTTAAATATAATTGGAACTCCTGAAGAGCTTCTAAAAGCAGTTGATTGTTTAAAAAGAGAATTTGAAATGAAGGATCTTGGAAGAACAAAGTTTTGTCTTGGATTACAAATTGAGCATCTCACAAATGGAATCTTTCTTCATCAATCAACTTATATTGAGAAAATATTAAAGCGATTTTATATGAATAAAGCTCATCCATTGACTACTCCAATGGTCATAAGATCACTTGATAAGGAAAAAGATCCTTTTCGTCCTCAAGGGGAAAAGGAAAATCTTCTTGGTCCAGAAGTACCATATCTTAGTGCTATAGGTGCACTAATGTATCTTGCTAATTCAACACGTCCCGATATAGCATTTGCTGTAAATTTATTGGCAAGATTTAGTTCTTGTCCAACAAGAAGGCATTGGAATGGAATCAAACATATATTTCGATATCTTCAAGGGACAGGTGATATGGGATTATTTTATGAATCTGGATCACAATTGGTTGGTTATGCAGATGCAGGATTTTTATCAGATCCACACAATGGTAGATCACAAACAGGATATTTGTTTACTTATGGAGGTACAGCTATTTCATGGCGTTCAACGAAACAAACTTTGTCAGCTACATCATCAAATCATGCAGAAATAATTGCAGCTCACGAGGCAAGTCGAGAGTGTGTGTGGTTAAGGTCAATGACTCAACATATTGAATCAGTGTGTGGTATGGATGTTGAACAAAAGGTTCCGACATTATTATATGAAGATAACACAGCATGCATAGCTCAACTGAAAGGAGGATATATTAAAGGAGACAGAACAAAACATATTTCTCCAAAATTCTTTTTCACTCATGATCTTATAAAGAGCGGTGATATAGATGTTCAACAAATTCGCTCATGTGACAATCTTGCAGATATGTTTACCAAGACACTTCCAACAAGAACATTTGAAAAACTAGTATATAGTATTGGAATGCGCAGATTCAAAGAGTTAAAATGATGCTATCATCAGGAAGAGATATTGTAATGCTACACTCAAAGTGATGCTATCATCAGGGGGAGATATTGTAATGTTACACTCAAAGTGATGCTATCATCAGGGGGAGAAAATGTCATGCTGTACTCTTTTTCCCTTAACCAAGGTTTTATCCCACTGGGTTTTCCTGGTAAGGTTTTTAATGAGGCAGCTTTGATAGTATTGTGTAATCTTTTCCTTAATGAGGTACAATAATATTTGTTTATGGACATCCAAGGGGGAGTGTTGTAAAATATTTATAGTTAGTGGATGTCCATATTATTATCTCTTAGGATTCTTTTCTCTCTAATTATCCTTATCTCATCTCCATAACCTATTCCTCTTAGGATCCCTCTTAGGATTCTTTTCTCTCTAATTATCCTTATCTTATCTTCATAACCTATTCCTCTTAGGATCCCTCTTAGGATTCTTTTCTCTAATAATGTCATTCACTTTGTAACCTCTCTATAAATAGAGATCATGTACAAGGCATTTGTACCATTGAATCATAAGTGAAATTGATATCTTCTTTCTCTCCATCTTCTTCTCATATTCTCTCATCTTGTTGTTCTCTCTTCTTTCTCTCCATATTTCTACTTTCTATTTATTTTATCACACAAACAAGGCATTTATTTATTTAATTAATTCATTGATTGATTAATGTTATTGCTATAACAGGGGATCTTAAAACGAGGGCGGCGCTGCTTATCATCGGTTGTGTTGTGGAGCCAAGCCATTGTGCCATGTGATGCTATTGCCACATTTTTTCTGTTTGCTTTTTTCCCCCCTTCTCTTTCAAACCAGAAAAAATTGTTTATATGACACGAAGAAATTCCACCTTAATATTTATATATTTGTGTGTTGTTATTTTATTTAAAAAGAATTTATTCTTTTAAATTTAATTATTTAGCTTTTATTCTATTCTTTTTTAAAATTTTGTACAACTTAAAACCCCGTTGCCTTTTCCAAAAAGCTCCATTGCATCTTAATAGGAATTCACAAATCATGTTCAGTTATATATTAAGATAAAATAACTCTTTATCTGACTAATAAAGTAGTTAAAAACTCTCACAATATGGTAGGAAATTTTTGTATCTTTGGTCACCCTCTACTTTCACATACTTTTTCTATGTTTAGTGATATAGAATTGGATTGATAGGTTTTGATTTTACTTGTATTTTTTTGGACTTTTTTGGATATTAGTATATTCAGTTCTTCTATAAAAATACTCATTGCTCGAAGTGGGAGGGCACACACTCACTCACTCGCACCCAACCACTATTTGACAATACAAGGTCCAGAATTTATAACCCTATCTAAAAAATTAAAAATAAGATTATGATACTAATTGAAGTATGATCTTTATGTTCTTAACTATTCAAACACAATAAATTAGTTACGATCTTTAAAAAAGGGAAAATACCAGAAAAAGACCATCGAATTACCAAAAGGACACTTCAGTACAACGAATTTCGGAAATGACGAGTCAGTACAAATCCGTACAGTGACTGAATTGTCCCTTTTCAAATTTAAAGGAAAAGTGCAAAATGCCCCTGGTTCAATTTTTTTTTAATAATTGCCCACCAGCCACCACCGCCACCACCGGAGCTATGGGGCTGCCACGTGGCACGTGTCCCTTGTAAAAAAGGGACACAAAAATGTGGGGGGTGGGAATCGGACCCACCCCCTCCACTTGGTGCCCTGGTGGTCTTACCATTCCCACCCCCTCCACTTGGTGGCCTGGTGGTCTTACCAGGCCACCAAGTCCCTCATAATATATATTACAAAAGTAATATATATACTATATTTTGATTCTTTTTTAATATTTTCCCAGAAACGTTCAAGGGATTCCCAACTTCGCATAAGGGATTCCCCACTTCTGTCAAGGGATTCCAAACATGTACATTACCATTTACCAACTTCCAAAATACTTCACCAACTCTTCCTCCTTGTTACCAGAACCGTTCAAGGGATTCCCAACTTCGCATAAAGGATTCCCAACTTTTGTTAAGGGATTCCCAACTTCTGTCAAGGGATTCCCAACATGTATATTACCATTTACCAACTTCCAAAATACTTCACCAAATCTTTCTACTTGTTACCAGAAATGTTCAAGGGATTCCCAATTTCGCATAAGGGAATCCCAACTTCTGTTAAGGGATTCCCAACATGTACATTACCATTTACCAATTTCCAAAATACTTCACCAAGTCTTCCTACTTGTTACCAGAAACGTTCAAGGGATTCCCAACTTCTGTTAAGGGATTCCCAACATATACATTACCATTTACTAATTTCCAAAATACTTCACCATGTTGGGATTCCCTTATGAGAAGTTGGGAATCCCTTGAATGTTTCTGGTAACAAGTAGGAAGATTTGGTGAAGTATTTTGGAAGTTGGTAAATGGTAATGTACATGTTGGGAATCCCTTAACAGAAGTTGGGATTCCCTTATGCGAAGTTGGGAATCCCTTGAACGATTCTGGTAAAATGTACATGTTGGTAATCCCTTAACAAAAGTTGGGAATCCCTTGAACGTTTCTGGTAACAAGTAGGAAGATTTGGTGAAGTATTTTGGAAGTTGGTAAATGGTAATATACATGTTGGGAATCCCTTAACAAAAGTT
The DNA here is from genome assembly GCA_037074515.1 of Mimosa bimucronata. Lineage (NCBI taxonomy): Eukaryota > Viridiplantae > Streptophyta > Magnoliopsida > Fabales > Fabaceae > Mimosa > Mimosa bimucronata. The sequence continues at coordinate 6,384,435 of CM073437.1, forward strand.
GGGATTCCCTTATGCGAAGTTGGGAATCTCTTGAACGTTTCTGGGAAAATATTAAAAAAGAATGAAATATAGTATATATATTACTTTTGTAATATATATCATGAGGGGGCTTGGTGGCCTGGTGGTAAGACCACCAAGCTGAGGGGGTGGGTTCGATTCCTACCCGCCCACATTTTTGTGTCCCTTTTTTACAAGGGACACACGCCACGTGGCAGCCCCACAGCGTGCCACGTGGAGTGGTGTGAGGCTGCCACGTGGAGGGGGTGGGGGGCCCCACCACGTGACGCGGGGCCACCAATCGCCGGAGCCCCACCGGTCGGTGGTGGCTGGTGGGCAAATATAAAAAAAAGAAATAATTGAACCAGTGGCATTTTGGACTTTTCCTTTAAATTTGAAAAATGACAATTCAGTCACTGTACGGATTTGTACTGACTCGTCATTTCCGAAATTTGTTGTACTGAAGTATCATTTTGGTAATTCGGGGGTCTTTTTTTGGGATTTTCCCTTTAAAAAATGGGTTAAGGTGCATTTTGGCCATTGATTTGTTACAAAAAGCGCATCCCGCATAATTATTTTTAAAATGTCCATATAACCCAACCATCTTTTAAAATAGGGCAATTTGACCAATACCGTACAGAATTCTATTGTGCCAGGCGCTCCTTTTCAAAAAAATTATTGGCCAACTTGCCCAATTTTAAAATATGGTTGGCTTATATGGACATTTTAAAAATAATTGTGCCGGGTGCACTTTTTGTAACAAATCATTGGCTAAAATGCACATTAACCCTTAAAAAATGTAAAAGTTCTATTCAATGGTGAGAGTGAAGTGATTTTTTTTTCACAATGATGAGAGTGAATATGTGCGAATAATATTTTGTTGTGCCGTGATTTTTGTCTTCTCTTTAGTTTTTATTGCCTGTTTTCGTATGTATGTGTTCCTATTAACAAAATGATGTTATCTTATATTCAATCATTCCTTATTATTGGCTCGTAAGATACTATAACTTCAAGCTTTGTGAAATTAGAATCACAACCCAAAAAAATTTCGTGCTAAGAAGGAGACGAGTTATGTTCAAACATTAATGGTGGAAGGTTAATGTTGATAGGGCTTTTGTTGAGTCATCCGGGATCCTATGGCGTGGTGGTATTATTAAGAATTCAGATGATGTATGTGTGGCTGGTTTTATATAGGGGTGTTCACGGTCTCAGTCTCGTCCCGTCCCAAAGAAAAGCGTTCGAGACAGGAATCCCTTCCCGTCCGGAACTTGTCTTGGTCCCAATCGAGACGGGACGGGACAGACATGTCCCGAATAAACCAGTGCTCAGTTATTAAACCAATGCTCATGGTTAAATCAAACAATATGAACGACAAGTATGAACAAAGAAAAATCAAACACAATATTAAATCAGTGCTCAGGGTTAAATCAAACAATATCAAAAACAAGTATGAATAAAGAAAAATCTACTACAATATTAAACCAGTGCTCAGGGTTAAATCAAACAATATCAAAAACAAGAATGAACAAAGAAAAATCTAATATAGAGTATATTACTCACATAATAGCAAGCTTGAATGGTGAAGCCGATAATGGTGGATGAAAGATTGATGATGGTGGAGGCCGACAATGCTGGATGAAAGATCAACAAGAGATGAGGGAGACTGCGGGTGAGTGTAGAAGATAAGGGGTACTGTTCACCGATGAAAAATCTGCTGGATTTTTATTGTTATTTGGGAATGAAAAGATCAAAATAAGTTTGGGATTGAGACATAAGGGAGAAGAGAGATCGACGATGGTGAAGACAAGGGAGAAGAGAGTCCGACGGCGAGTGAGAGATGAGGGAGATGAGAGAGTGGCGGCGAGCCGGCAACTCGACTACTCGAGAGAGATGATGAGGGTCGAGGGAGACTGAGGTAGTGAGAGTGAGATGGTGATGATACTCTGGCTTCTAAAAGAAGCCTCCTAAAGTTACGGTTTTTAAAAATAAAATAAAATAAAAGGCAGAAAACCACACAAAACATGACACATGTCATGTTACAAGTATTTAAAAAAAACATACCTACAGGGACGGGATGACCCCATCCTGAGTCCGGTCCCAATTTGTCACATCCCAAAAATTTTTGGAACTGGACGGATGGACTGGGACGGGACAATTGTGAGCACCCCTATTTGTATTGCAGTCATGAGAAGGAGATAATCTATCAATGGAACTATGATATTCTTTTATTAGTTTTAAGTTGGCACAGGATTTGGGTCAAATCCTCGGAAGAAATTAACCTTAAATATGACCTAGCTATTACCATATACTTTATTCTAAAAGGTTGCTCACATAACCATGAGGATTTCAATCTCATACTTCAGATACGATACTGTATGGAACAAGACTGGGGAATGAAAGTTGTTTATGTGGTAAGGGATGCCAACGAAACAACTGATTTCTAGCCAAACACACATTTTTTGTGTATAGTGTTTATCCATTTTTTATTAGTTTTTCCGCTTTAAATTTGTTTTTTGCTGAAATATTTGGAACAATATATGTTAGTTTATTTTGTGAATGGTTATAAAAAAAACTTTGATATTTATCTCCTTTAATAAAAAATTTACAAATCTGCATGAAAACTATAGTTTTATGAGAATTGTCATAAAACTATAGTGGTCGTAAGTTCCAATTTGTAATAATATATTCATTAATGTATATTAACACCCTATTCACATGATTAATAGAAAAAATATGAATTTTTTTCTGATAATAAATTTTAGGACTTAGTTAAGTAAAAGAGTATAAAATTTTAACCGTGATCAGAGACACCGTTATCCTATATTTAATGGACAACCATGCCCTTGTTGTGTAAAATTCACCCTGTGATGATGTGATCAATGTGCTGCATTATTCAGGCGTTTTGCCACCACAATTTGATATGACCCCACGTTGCTTGAAAGGGATGGCAAAAAAAGCCTTTCTCCACGGAAAGGAAGCATTGGTTTGTAACTCGAAAGCTGTGGGTGAAGTGAGAATATCATAATCCGACAACATCACTAGATTACACACTTTAGGTAACAAGCTAATGGATGAAAGTAAAGATTTTATCAAGCTTCGATGCTTAAATCTCAAATCAGATCAAAAGAAAATCTTAAATAATACTGTGACGATTTATGTAATTTCAATTTCAATGCAATTAATTAGATGTTTGATGATGCTGGCCAGAATTAAATGTTTGCTCGGTTGCATTGCTGTGTTTATTTGGTACCTTCCTTATTACTTCACCCAACTACTTTTTATATATCAAGTAGTAGAAGTTATAATATTAAATATATCATATTTTTTTTTAAAAAAAATCCAACTTTACCCTTATTTAAGAGCGTATGTTAAAATAATATTTAATATTCTCTCTCATCTTCCCTATTTCTAATATAGGGATAAAATAGTCACAATAACATTAATTGATTCCAATAGTTATATTTATAATAAGGAATAGAGTAGTAAGTTAAATAACATTAATTTACATTCATGAGGCAAATTAAATTAAAAATTTATTTTTTATTTCACATTAAAATCAAGACATAGAAATCAACACTTGATTTTTTTATTATTATTATAAAGCTCAGAGCTACCTCTTAGCCGCAAGCCAATAGCTTCTCCTGCGCCACCATGTCTTGAATAAACTCTGGAACTTCAGAAAAATTCACCACACCAACCCCTATTTCCATAGCCTTCCTTGTCAAAGCGTCTGCGACATTATTAGCCTCTCGTTTACACCGCACAACTTTTTTTTCTTATTATAAGTCCACCCATTAAAAAAATTCCTTTCTTTTTTTTATCAGAAAATTTTAGAAAAGGGGTTTGGCTCATTCACGATCCAAGAGCACGGCCCCTAACTCATGATTCACTGGGGCCTGTCCCTGTGGGCTCCTAGTTGGCAAGCCTCCCAATCCACACAGGTAGGTTACGCCCAGCTTCACTAAGCTGTGGAGATGCCTCCCCAAACGCCTCGACTGGAGCCACAACAAAGTGGCCTTTCCCAGGGATCGAACCCTCACCAAGATGGTCGAAGTCCAACCCCCTTCGCCAGCTAAACCAACGGACGATGGGTAAAACAAAATTCCTTTCTTAAATATAAGTCTACTCAATAGTTATTAATGATTGTTTTCCCATTTCAGCCTTATTTAATTCTTAATGAAAAGAGAGGAAGATGGGAGAGATTTAAGAATAATTTATAAATGTACAGAGAATGAAATTTTGAATAAGGGCAGTATTAAAAAATTTCATTAGTCCAAGACATGTTTAATTATCTAATTAACAATTTTTAAATGTAATAATTAGCTAAAGTGAACATATAATAAGGAATAGAGTGGTACTCCCTCCAGTCCATATTATAGGAGGTAGTCAGCTATTTTACATAAACCAATAAAATATAGTGGAATTATTTATTATAGGTAAAATCAATGTGATTTTTCAATTTTAACCTTATATCATTTATCATATATCAATTTTTTCTCCATCTTTACATTTAATATGTAAGGGTAAAAGTGGAAATCAAACATTCATTGTCTTGACTCACAAGTCACCTTTTATAACGTGGATAAAAAAATTCTCCTATTATCTCTTATATTATTGAGCAAAGGTATATATGAAATAACATAATTTAATAGAAAATAGAAGACAACATTACCTAATCCTTGCCTGTCTCACCACACTTTTTTATTTTTATTTTTTTGGGGTTAAAGATAAATTTTACCAACAGACTGTTTTCCATGCAGATAGCACAATTGACAATTGAAAGGGTCGGAAATACCAATGGACCTTTTAAACTTGGGGTAGATTGGCCAACGCAGTTAAAAATACCAAATGTCCGTTACGATTTTAAATGGGCCCCATAGTTTTTAGGGTTAAAGAGCAATTTCACCGATAGACTATTGTTCAGGTTACAGATGGCACAATTAACAATTAAAAGGGTCGGTATCACCAATGGACCTTTTAACCATGGGCAAATTGGCCAATACCGTTTTATTTATGCAACTTGCCATTAGTTGTGTGACACATGACGTAATGAAGTCCACCTGGCAGCTTGATGAATTCTACATGGCAGACCTAATTTCACCCTTACCCACCCTCACATACCTTCACCCTCAACAACAAAGCCCTCGCCATAACCATAAACGAAAGAACACCCGAGGATGTCGGAAGGCAACAAACGGCGGACACTCTCACTCTCACCCACCCTTACATGCCTTTACACTCACCCTCACCCACACTTACATACCTTCACCCTCAACATAACCCTTGCCATAGCTACGGACCAAGAACACCCGAGGATGTTTAATGAACATTGGTCGTGGCTATGGCGAGGGTGGGTGGGTGTTCATTGAACTTCCTCGGGTGTTCTTGGTCCGTAGCTATGGCAAGGGTTATGTTGAGGGTAAAGGTATGTAAATGTGGGTGAGGGTGGGGTGAGGGTGAGTGTAAAGGCATGTAAGGGTGGGTAAGCGTGAGAGTGTCCGCCGTTTATTGCCATCCGCCGTCCTCGGGTGTTCTTTCGTCCATGGTTATGGCGAGGGCTCTGTTGTCGAGGGTGTGTTAGAAATCTTAAGTTTTGATGAAGACTGGACCCTATAGATAGCATAAGTAAAATGAACAGATAAGAATATAACTTAGCCAGAAAAGAATTAAGGGAAGTGACCAGGGAAAAACATAAATCATTTGAACGTTAATCAAGCTCTATGGATAACAGTTATACTATCGCTAGAATAGAAGCCTATCGCTAGTAAACGAAGAAACAAGGATAAAACTAGCTAATGAAGTCTTGGCAAATAAACTGAAAGAAAAATGACTCTATCGCTAAGACCTCATAAGGAACAGCTATAAGAAATTACAACATAAACACTATTAATAACATAGAGAATTATTGATAGCAGAAGGTTGATAAGAAGCAAAGTCTGAGCAAATGGAAATTCACTAGCGCTAATATAGACTCTAGCATTATCACAAATAGCTAGTGAAAGTGGAATACTTAGACATTCAGATAAGTTGCTATGAAGAGCTGATAAATAACCTATCATAACATAGCTGCTAGCGATAGTGAGTTTAGCTATCGATAATGAAATCACTTGTTGAGATAACTTAGTCATTCTGATATATTATCTGTGGACATTGAGCTAATGAATCCTACTAGTGATAACACCTACTGTGCTTCACATGAATACTTGTTTAGCTAACAAGCTAAGTGTAGGACTCACTCTATGAAGCTAGCGATAGCAAGAGATGCTAGTGCTATTGAAAAAGCTGCTACACGAGTACAATGTTGCAGGTGGTTGGTAAACACAACCTATCTTTCATAGCTCAACTTCTGCAAGAATTAAATGAAGTAAGAGAAGATAGATGACTAAGAAAAAGGTCAGCATTGAATGCCAACGGCTAGGAGCTTCCAACGACTATATTCAAACAGATTCAAAGTTGAAAGTTTCAAGGAAGACAAAGATGACATATAAAAGCCAAAGCTTGAGCATTTATGAAGGAGCGAACAAATCTGTTGAACATACATTCATTATCTTTACCTACTTTCAGCTCAAAGCTTTAATACTCTTAGAGAGTTCATCTGTACTTCAGTGATTAACAAAATCTGATCATTTAGTGAACTCATTTATTGAAATCCTCTACTGTTTGAGGTTGTTCTTAAGTTTGAGACTTTAGAACAGGGGTTGTATTCTTACAACTTGTAAGGGGGAGCGTTTAGAGGTTTCTAAAACTCTGTCTTGTAAAGGTTGACAGGTGAACCTGGTTTGTAAAACCTGTGATTAGTGGAACCCAACGAGGAGTTGGAGAACTGGACGTAGGCAGTGTTTGACCGAACCAGTATAAAGGATTGTCTTTGTATTTCAAGTTTTATTTTGAAAAGCACAATTCACCCCCCTCTTGTGCATTTTGCCATTTACAGGGTGAAGGTATGTGAGGGTGGGTGAGGGTGAAATTAGGTTTGACATGTGGGATTTACCAAGCTGCCAGGTGGACAACTTTACGTCATGTATCACACAACTAATGGCGGGTTGCATAAATAAAATGTTATTGGCCAATTGGCCCATAGTTAAAAGGTCCATTGGTGATATCGACCCTTTTAATTGGTAATTGTGCCATTTGCAACCTTAACAATAGTCTATTGGTAAAATTGCTCTTTAACCCTAAAAATTGTGGGGCTCATTTAAAATCGTGACGGACGTTTGGTATTTTTAACGGCTTTGGCCAATTTGCTCCAGGTTAAAAGGTCCATTGGTATTTTCGACCCTTTCAGTTATCAATTGTGCCATCTGCAATTTGAATAATAATTTGTTGGTAAAATTGCTCTTTAACATTTTTTTCCCATTATCACTGGAAAGCAAAAGTGTACAAAGCATTTTTCCAAAGAATATCCACATTTCATAGTCGCAGAGAAAAACAACGCCAATTATAATTTATTAATTAAAGCAGTACATACATATGATAGAGACATAAATTAATGGTGTCGTTTGACATTAGATTTGGTTTATCTCCTCTGCTACATCTCTATTTCAGCTAAATTATTGAAATCTTCACTGGTGATTTTATAAAATATCAAATCTCACCGATCAAATTTTAATTTAACGGCTGAAATGAGTAAGGGAAAATATAGTAATAGGAATGACAGAGGAAACAAGCCAAGACTGGCAAGAGCAGTGAAAAACACCGTTAAACGTATTAATGAACTTGTTTAGTACTTATTAACCAGAAAAGTTCATGGTATATATAGGTATTTTGAGAACAACTTTTTTTTTGGAGTTTTTACTGTATATACTGTAAATTTTTAGTTTTAATTCACAATGATATACCTGTTTAAATTAAACTTTCGGATTATGTTTTACAGTTCTCCATAGTTTCAAATTTTAATCCTCCCATTGAAAGAGGGCATGATCAGGGGTGCCAAATGATAGGTGTCGACCAGAGATTGTAGTTCCGAAATCAAAATCAAACTTTTTGGATGAACACCTGGGGTTTTATTGATTGGGGGGGATTTTTGTGAATCATATTTTAAAATATTAGAAAAGTGGGGTTAAAATTTTTAAATTACATTTGCTAACTCTTTTATCTTAAATATAATATTTGTTTAAAAATTACAACCTAACTCCCTCAATTTTTTTAAGTTCATCTCTCAAAAACCTTTCCCTTTACTCCATTTCAAATTCCTCATACCAAACAAACCCCTAACGACTAAATATAACTATTCGGTTAATGACTCCAAAACTTTTTAATGTTTCCAGTATGTACCAACGATCAACCACTTATGCACGCCTCTTTAAAAATAAGCTAAATTCAAGAAAATCTCTATGAATTTTAGGACAGTTGCATATAACCTCTAATATTTCAAAGTTTAAATTAAACTCCCTGAACTTTCATTTTTTTATTCGAAACCCATTACTGTTAATTTGCCGTTATCTTTTGATGGAATTAGCTACATCAGACTCGCATCAAACACCCCATCAATCTTACATGGCATCTTATTAAGTTTACAATTATATAAAATTCCCCTGAACTTTTGTCTAGTTGCATATAACCTCCTCATACTTTAAAATTTAAAATTAACATATTTAAAGTTTTAGTTTTTAAATATTTTCTAAATAAAAAAAAAAAATTATTGAGATATTCTTATGTTTCTAGACAATATGATCTTTTAAATATGATTGTTCTATCTTTCTCTAAAAAAATGTTTGGTAACTTGATAAATTATACATATACACACATGAAAAGTCTCAACAAATTTATAAAAATTGTACAATAAAACGGTGAGTTTGTAAAAATTTTTATTTTGATGTCTGAAGATCATGAAAAAAATACGCTACCTTTGATATAAATTAGAAAAAAGTAATGATAGGGTCTAATATTAAAATAAAACTTTAAATATGTTAAATTTGAAATTTAAAATGTGGGGGGTTATATGCAACTAGATCAAAGTACGAGGGAGTTTTATACAACTGTAAACTTAATAAGATGTCATGTAGGATCGATGAGGTGTTTGATGCGAGTCTGACATGATAAACTCCGTCAAAAGTTAATGGCAGGGGTCCATAATAAAAAATGAATGGTCAGAGGAGTTTAATTTAAACTTTTAAATGTCATGAGGTTATATGTAACTGCCCCAAAGTTAAGTGTTTTTTTTTAGAATTTAGCCTTAAAAATATGGAGAATTTTCTCTCTTTAGCTGGGCGTCTTTCTTTAATATGTATTTCTTTCATAATTATTGGGTTAAACGTTTGTATCAAAAACTTCATACATCTTATGAATGAGTGGCCTAAATTTGTCGATACTTTTAGGTTCATTGCTTAATTGATAAAAAATACATGAGCTGATTTAGGTGGTATAACAGTGACAATACAGAATAAAAGGAACAAGATGGAGAAGGCGTGTGAATTTCTCGTTTTTATTAGGATGCTAATTCAAGAAAATAAACCACAATGTTGGAGGTAAGTTCAAAGAAAAATTATGAGTTAATATTACTCTTGGTATTTGAACTTTTAGTCAATTTTGTTTTTTATCCTTAAACTTTAATATCTGTAGTTTTGGTCTTTAAACTTTTATTCAATTTTGATTTTGATTACTGAATTATATCTTTTATAATCATAATTGGCCACTGAACTTTAAAAAACTTAAAGATTAGGGGCCACCAGTTATAAATAATACAAAAGTTCAGTGACAAAAACTACTGATTTATAGTTGAGTGATCAAAACTAAAATTGGGTGAACGACCAAAACCACCAATTTTAAAATTTAGGAGCCACATCCAAAATCGAGCAAAAGTTTAAGGATAAAAATTGTGTTAACCCAAAAATTATTCTTTCCAAAATCACAGGTCAACTAGTTTGCTGTTTTATATGAACTATAATGGCTACATGCACACATCAAACACGATGGTATCTTCTGGATCGGAAGGACCAAATCACACTTTATTGTATGGTAGGATTACGCTATAGATTATGCTTAAATTTACGCTAAAAATATCATCATTCCGTTGAATGATTTGAAGACATACCAAGAAGATGATTAAACTCGTTTTCAACACTTGACATTTCTTAATGACACGTAACATGACTTGATTATTGGCCATAAGAGATAAACCAGCAGTGTTTAGCAGATTACGTGGGGGAATCAGCTTCCATATATATAAGAAAAATAGCAAGGATAACTAGGCGTATTTGAACAATATAAACTAATTTTATTAAACATATTTCAAGTGATATATAATATAAGATCGAATCTCAACCGTATAAATGAGATTTAATCAATTTATCTACGTTTAACACACCCACTCTTAACTAAAAAACTCTCCTTACTCACCCTTTTTAATAGTTTTATGAGTAATAAAACTTAGGGGTAATTAATTAGAAGTACCATGGAAGGGACTTAATTAAGGTTAGGTCTCACAAAATCTCATAATGAAAGTAAGATCCCTAGGGACCTGAATCTAATTATGTGTGCAAACCAAATTACCATTTTACCCATTTCACCTCTCTTTCTTACACCTCCTAACTCAGCTCTCCTTTCTCTGTCTCCCCCATCCCCGGTGCCATACCTCCCTCCCTCCCTCCCTCCTTCAATTCCCTTCCGTTCCTCACATCTTCAAAGAGAGAATCATCACCCAGATAATTCAGAAAGTGCAGCTAAATTAAAGGTCAAAAGAAACTAAAGCAGGATCCATCAATCGTAAGAAATCGCGGAAAATTCTTCAGAATCGGAAACTCGCCCTGGGAGAATCATACTTCAGAAAAAAAAAGCAAGCAAGTGATCAAGAATAGATTAGAGTGAATAGTAATGAAAAAATGGAGAAAGAAGGAGTAATTGAGGAAAAGTAACGGTTTTGGATCTGTTTGTTGTAAATTTCTCTAAATCTTCATCATGGGTCTGTTTTGGATCTTCATCATGTTTTGAATTTTGCTCGGCAGCAAGGGATTGAGGGGGATAGGTAGTGTGAGGCGGCCGCCGGAATCTTGGGGTGGGGGGGGGGGGGAGAAGGTGGTAGTGTAATGGAAGGAGCTGTGGTGATGATTCTCTCTTTGAAGTTGTGAGGAATGGAAGGGAATCCAAGGAGGAATGAAGGGAGGTGGAAGAGAGAGAGAGAGTTGAAATGGGTAAAATGGTAATTTAATTTTCACACATAATTAGATTCAAGCCCCTAAAGATTTCACTTTAATTATAAGATTTTGTGAGACTTAGCTTTAATTAAGTCCCTTCCATAGACTTCTAATTAGTTACCCCTAAAACTAGTTCCAAGTACATGTCCCACAAACAATTAATTGAAGAGGTGTATGGATAACGGTTCCTTTATATATAAATATATATATATAGATATATATTCAAGTTGTCGCTGTTGATTTTGATTCTGTCACGGTTGCTCCATATATATTATTTTCATGTTATTATTTTTGTCTTTTTCTCTGCCTGTAAAATTACGATTATAATTATAGCGAAATATCATGTTGACCACTTGGCCATTTAAAATATCCCCCTTTCGGCACACACAAGTTCATTTAATCCATATGGTATTAATTTAATGGAGCATAATTTATAAGGGAATTGATTTATTGGCCATGGGAGTTATTTTAAGCGCTACCAGCACTTCAATCACTATTCTTCGATAGCTCATTGTAATTAAAAATTTTAGATGATTTTTTTAATGTTGAGATACTCCATACCGTGCTCAATATTTTTATAAAAGAAAAGGACCTCAGAGTTCAGAGGTTTACATCCCAAACAAAGTATACAAAAAACTTCAGATATTCATTTATAATAAATGAGCATCAAGAGGTCGATATGTCCGAGCGGTTAAGGAGACAGACTTGAAATCTGTTGGGCTTCGCCCGCGCAGGTTCGAATCCTGCTGTCGACGCATATTTTGAAGTTTGCTAACTAATAGATGGTGCTCTTTTGGGCTCTGCAATGAAAAGGCCTTCTTTGCTGGGCTGACATTTTAAACTCTGACTATGTTTGTGATGGCTTTTGGGTTCATCTCCTTTGTATTCTGGTCCTTATTTGGGAACTATTTTGATTTTGATACTATATATGTGGCCGACGAATCTGATGTAGTTAGACCATAGATGCCAAGTTTAAGAGCTTTTATAACTACGCTCAATTATTGGTTAATAACTAATATTCAGTACCCTTTCGCCCACAATTTTATTGTCTATTAAAAAACAATCGTTCATACAGTGCTCGGAATGTAAAGTAATTTTAAACAACTAAAATACTTTCTGCTACCGTTTGCCTGAAGACCCCCTTTCTTATGTCAAGTAAGTATCTTATAATATTCATTAGCACCATCCTGGTTGCTTAATCAGTGGGATTGTGTATTTTTTTAAATTTTCTTAGACAAAAAAAAAAAAAAAAGATGGGATGTCTGCTTTGCAAGTTATTCAAGTTATTATAAAATGTCTTTATTTCTTAAAATAACTCACTCAAAATGTATCAAACCCCCTTGTTAATAAACCGCATGTGGCGATATAATCTCAACTTGGTAGTCGCATGGAGAGGGATTAAGCCAACGAGGCTTCCACAAATGAATCCAGAGCTGTACCTCGAGATAAGAACATGAATGCTGAAGCTTCGTTGAGATTTGGTGCCATGCGTGTGAGTTGTAAAAACCAAAAAAAGAAAGTGTATATGAATCAGAATAGCTTCATCCTGTAAGCTTTCCTTGCTTTTTCCTACTCATCACTTGCTTGTCTCTTCTTCCTAAAGGTACCACTTTTCCGTTCCACTCTCTTTATAAGTCTCATTTCCATTTTCATCAGTACTGAAACCAGAATTAAGACGTCAGATCAAAGAAGAAGAAGAAGAAGAAGAAGAAGAAGAAGATGGCAGATTGGGGTCCTGTGTTCGTGGCAGTGGTGCTCTTCATCCTTTTGACGCCTGGGCTGCTCGTACAAATACCTGGGAGAAGCAGGATGGTAGAATTTGGGAATTTCCAGACAAGTGGTGTATCCATATTGGTCCATGCCATCCTTTACTTTGCCCTCATTTGCATTTTCTTGTTGGCTATTGGGATCCATATGTACATGGGTTCGTGATCCCTCAATCCTCTGTTTTGCACTTGGTTTGAGTCTCTGGTTTTTTATTCTTGTGAACTAGCTATCATCAAAACCGGTTTTACCTCGTCAACTGTCAACTAATTTGAGTATTGACTATTGAGTGTGTTCGTTTGTACTCGGTTCAATTTTATTCAATTGGGTGGGATTAATACTGCTGACTTCCCGTCGTTGTATATTTTTTTTAAGTATATGGTTTTTGTAACTCCAGCCATTTGAAGAAAGTCCGCATAAATAGAAATTTGATTAATGCTAATCTTGAAATTTAAAGAAAACTGAGATTGAATATCAATGCTTGCAGATCTCTTACTGTGGGACTACACGATGTTAATAGATTTTATTAGCAAATTAAGTTTGCATGGAGGAGAGAAATGCCTCATTTTCTCTTATATTATTTTCATTTTTTAATAATCATTATATCTTCTTTCAATGGTTCAGATTTGGATTTATACAAAATATATTTTAATTGATTTTCAATAATAATATTATAAACACCAAATCTGAATCATTAAAAGAACATCTGGTGTTTATTAAGAAAGAAAATGAGGGAAAATGATACAAAAGAAGATGAGACATTCCTCTAATATGTGATGTTAGAGGATTCATTACCCTATCATGCTACTATGGTAGAATCTTGGATTTATTGTTACCCTGTCATGCTACGATGATAGAATCTAAGTATGATGATATAATGATCTAAGTTAAAAAACGATAAATATCAAATGAGAGAGATTTACTAATTTAGACTTAAGATGCAGAACAATAGTTAATATCTGAACATGGACGAACCCGTTTCATACACACAATACTATTTGAAGAAAGAAGATAATTAAGCTGTAAATGTTAGAAAATAGAGGTGAGGAGTGGGCATAACATAAGGTGATACCACTCTGTTCCTTATTATAAGTCCATTCTAACTACTTCTCACATACCAAGGAGTGGAAGTTATAGCATTAAATATGACATATTTTCAAAGAAAATTCCAACTATGCCCTTATTTAAAAATAGGTATTAAAATAATATTTTATACATTATAAGCCTTCTTTCTCATCTTTCCTATTTCCAATAAAGGGGTAAAATAGTCACAGTAATATTAATTGGTTCCAAAGTGGACTTATATTTTGAAGGGTTAATATAACTTTTGGTCCCTGAACTTTCACTCAATTTTGGTTTTGGTCCCTGAACTTTAAAATTTTTGGTTTTGGTCCCTGAACTTTCAGTCAATTTTGGTTTTGGTCCCTGAACTTTGAAATTTTTGGTTTTGGTCCTTGAACTTTTGGTCAATTTTGGTCTTGGTCCCTGAACTTTCAATAATTTTGGTTTTGGTTCCTCAGTTTAAAAAAAACTTCAAAAAAAAAAAAATAAAGTTGAGGGACCAAAACCAAAATTATTGAAAGTTCAGGGATTAAGACCAAAATTGACCCAAAGTTCAGGGACCAAAACCAAAAATTTCAAAGTTCAGGGACCAAAATCAAAATTGACCGAAAGTTCAGGGACCAAAACCAAAAATTTGAAAGTTCAGGGACCAAAACCAAAATTGAGTGAAAGTTCAGGGACCAAAAGTTATATTAACCCTATTTTGAAAAAAAAAATTGTGGTAGTTGAATTTATAATAAGGCACAGAATGGTATGATCCTAGCACAAACAATGAGGCAGGTATATGATTTTATGATTTTAACCGTATTTAATTCTCGTTGAGAAAAAGAAAAAGGAGAGAGATGAAAAAATAATTTATAAATGTAGAGAGAAGAATTTTGAATAAAAGTAGTTTTAAAAAATCTCATCAATTATTTAAGGCATATTTAATGATCTAACTAATAATTCTTGGTGTGTGAGAATTAGTTGAAGTGTATTTATAAAATGCAAAATAGTGCTATGGGCGTTGCATGATTCGATTTGCACTCATTCAGTGGTTGACAAGCACAAAACGCAAGATGAAAACATAAACAAACTCTATGAATAACGTCGTCACTCAACCACAAATCTCATCCTCCTTAATCTCAAATCAAACACAGATCAAAGTTTACATGACAAACAGAGGAGGGAGGGGAAGAAAGGACTTAGACATAAAGATGGAAATGGAAAACAATTAAGCAGAGAGTGAGAAGGAGAAGATAAATGAAAGAGTGAAACAAAATGGACGAAGCGGTGGTGTTCATGCTCATGAACTCAAATGGACGGTTCCTGGCCGGCATCTGAAACAGCAGCCCCGGCGAGAGCAATGCAAACAGAACCGCCGCTATGAGAGGCGCCCCCCAATCCTGCATTCTCACACCATATATGTCACACCAAAATAAGCTGCAACCTCTCTTCTTAACACAAACCCTTCAAATATTGGAATCCAATAAAGCTAAACTCCGCATTTATTTTTTCCACCATCCCTTTCTTTATTTTTTTCTTTCTTCTGATAAAGAAGTCAAAATGAAGTAGAAACGGTGAGGAGGTTGCTCAGATAAATGCAAGAGGAAGGTACAATAGCAAAGTAAGTTTGGTCGTGCAAAGTAAAACATGGTCAAAAATACAGAGAGACAGGAGAAGTGATTACTTTTTCTTTAAATCATCTGGACAGCATTAACTCAAGCGGATCGTTACATTTTTTTTTTTAAAAAAAAACCTTAATATGTAAATATCTGCCCTTTATCAGCCCCACCTCATCATCTAATTGATGAAAAGAAAAGTGGTGGTTCATCAAAGATAACAAATCTTACATCTATATTTTGTGAATGCTTTGTTAATGGGCTAATTAGGCAAACATGCTCCTTGAAAACATGTAAAAGACTGACTTTCTAATCTCTATATATAAACAATCTAACATCTTCCACTCCTTAAAAGGTGAGTCTCCTCGTATCCCCTCGAAGACAAAGTCTAGAGCTTTCAATGCAATAAGACACTACAATTCCTTTTGACCAGGACAAGTGTAAGGCAAGAATGAAACAGACAATCACTTCACCCTTTTCAAATCCAAGCGCCAAATATTTTTAAAGCAGAGAAGTACTCCTCAGGTCCTATTTATAAGGCAGAGAGAGAAGGTTTTATTTGGTCCTATATATAAGTCATCTTATTAAATATTTAGTGTAAATGTACAAGTTTACCCTTCATTTATTATGTGTTGACTTTATTTTCATGTGGTATAGTGGATATTTAATATGGGTAAAGTTGTAAATTTGTTGGATTTTAGTGGAAAGTTAATGAGTTTTAAAGTTTTCCTTGGTCTGTGTGAAATATGCTGGAAGTGACTTATAAATAGGATCAGATGAGTAAGGAGTAACTAAGAAATTTATTAGAAGCGGGGAAAAAAGACGATGCTAATGGGGCAAATGGTAAATGCGGTGGTGGGAAACGGAAGCAGAGGGAGGGCACCGACTAGGCAGGCGCATTGATCGAGATGGTTCCAATTCCCCAAGTGAAGTGTCACATTTCCACGCGTTTCCGTCTCCTCCTTTCTCGTCCCCATCCCTAATAACTACTTCCTCCCTCACACTCACACATACACAACACTGTCTGATCTACCTGCCTCTTTCTTGGCTTGATTGATTCAGTGAAAGCTACCTCTGATCTGATTTGGATGGCGGACTGGGCTCCCGTTGTGATCGGTGTCCTTCTCTTCGTGTTGCTTCAGCCTGGCTTGCTCTTTGCCTTTCCTGGTACCGACAGGCAGGTTGAGTTCGGTCGCATGAAGACCAATGGTATGGCCATCTTCATTCACACCCTCGTCTTCTTCGCTCTCTACGCTGTTATTCTCTTCGTCCTTCACGTCCATATCCACACCGCCTGATCTCCTCCTCCAATGTGTGCCTAATTACTGTTCACTTTTACTGATTCACTCTGATTTCTTCCTATATATTGGTGAACTCTGTGAATATTATGCGGAGATTTTATCAGTTATTTGTGGTTTATATATTCAACTCGACTTTTGAGGATCTTTAATTTGAAGCTCATTAGCGGATGATTTTTGAGGGAATCTAACAACGAAATAAAAGTTTTGATTTTCGATGCCTCCAGGCTCCATTTAAAGTCTATAATATATATATATATATATATGTCTCGATCGCGAACCTAATATCCTCACCTTTGCCACCGTTTAACGAGTAATTTATTGCAATAATGTAGTAATTGGTAGGCGTATTTGGAACCTTGGATTTAGGGGGAGCCTGACCTAACTTGTAAGCGTCAGTTAATTGATTCTTTCCTCTACAAACCACAAATACACACCTCCATATCGGTGGAGGGGGAAAAAAATCTAAACTTTATGAAAAGCATACAGGTAAATTAAGAGACGACGAGAGAATAGTAAAAGAAGTATACTGAATGGTCCGTCCAGTACAGTTTATCTCTGGTCCGGTTCACCAGTTTTCAACCAATTCACTGGCAGTTTACCAGTTGTAGCAGCTCAGTCTGGTTGCCACTGAGTTTCGGATCAGAATATATACTGATTCTCAATTCAACCTGTTTACCTGGCATCTAATTCCTATAACACTGACTAATTCATCTCTAAATCGCAGTAAATACCAAAGGAGCATAGCAAAGCGTGGATTCATGGTGATTTCATGTTAAAGATATTAAATTTGATATTAATTATCAGATTATTAGTGGCCAAAATAAAATTACACATGAATATGGAAAAGGCAATTCTATTCCTATCATTTGCCAGATAATATCACAAAATCTCCTCAACTTGTACAACATTTCTTAGGCGTAGGTACGTTGAATTATATATGGGAAAGCCAAAGCCCGAAAGAGCCTTAAAACTGCCATCTCAAGGGAGATCTTAACTGCAGATGGCAATCATGCAAAAGTGTCAAAAGGACAGCATATAGAACCGAGGCAGGTCAGAGGGAAAAAGAGAAGAAGATGAAAAACAAAGAAAAGGGAGAAAGAGGTGGGTGGTGAGAGATTATTAAGTCACACGTATATGAATGCCTATAGCGATAGTTAAGATGGTGAGTACAACGAAGTAAATAATGGCATGAACCAGAATGGAAATGCCACTTGTGCCCATGCCTCCAAACTCCACCACCCTATGCCTCGCCGGCAACTGAAACAGCAGCCCCGGCGATAAGACTATGAACAAAGCCACCGCCACCACCACTGGTCCCCAATCAGCTCCCATGCCTTATATGATCTCTTCGTCTCTGCTTTTCTCTGCGTGTTGAGTACTATTGAATAGCCAACTATGAAGCACTGGGACTTAGATAGCCTCACGAGAGAGCCAAGAATGAAGCAATAAGTACAAGTTGCTTAATAAGCGGGGGAGTTTCTTGGTGGTTAAGGAGAAGGGGATGCTAGACTACGTGAGAAAGAAGGCTTTGGTGGCCTTGGAATTACAACAGACGAAAGGTATGACCACGCTAGTGGGTTTGCTTTTATCAAGTAAAGCATCGTCTTTGGTGGGAAATTAAAATGAAAATTGATTGTTGTCATCTTTTTCTTGTAAGCTTCTTGTAATTCTTCTCTTGGATGGCCTCTTTTCTGCTTGCTTTACAGATTTGATCAAAGTGGGGTGCCCAACACATTCATTAAACTATGTACATACAAAAAAGAGGTATGAAATGTGTGCATCAATAAAGATGTGAGTCATGGTTGATTGGAGACACTGGAATGTGCTAAACTTGTAGTAATGCAACAGATGGACCTACCGGAGAGGAGGGAGAAATAAAGAAAAGGAATATTACGTTCAGATTTGAGAAAACGAGATGAACCTAAAAGTGAAGCTTGTGTATTTGTAATTAATTGGTGACTTATAATAAACTTCTTTTTATTTTTTGGTGCCTGTAACATCAAAAACATTGTGTTATAATACCCATTCTTTTATACTCGCAGGGTTCCGGAATGAAAGGATCGGAATTTTAATCATTGGCGGTGCAGAAAATTGATACACCATTAGGCTTCCTAAAATAATTCAAAGATTAATTAGACAAAAGATATACTGTCCTCTAATAGTACCCCGTTTGGCAGCGTCTTTAGTTTAAGGGTTACTACAACTTTCATTTGACCGCGTTTTGAGTTCTCCTAGTTAGTCTTATTTCAACACCAGCTACCAGCGACAAATGAGAAAATCTCATAAGTGTTAGTTCTCATAGATGAGGAGTAGCAATTACGCACACTGTGAATTTATTGTAGTCTTCTTCTGGGATTAGTAGTCATTGAGATTAAAAATCTTTGACCCAGGGATAGCTGTTCGGCTCTGTTGTAAAAATTTTGTAGATATGTTTGGGCTAGTTTAAACTGGGCTTATGCGAATTTTAGTACAAATCCATCTCCAATGTTAAAATTGGGTTTTCACTCCCACATGACTATGACTTTTCGTACGTGTCCATTTTTAGATTTGTCCAAATTGGGCTTATGTGAATTTTAGTCCAAATCCATCTCCAATGTTAAAATTGGGTTTTCACTCCCATATGAGTATGACTTTTCGTACGCGTCCATTTTTGCCCCTTCTAAACTAACCACCCATTCGTATTTTTATTTTAATACTCCCGCATCGTAGTATAAGATTTAATTAACTTCTTTTTTAGAAATTAAAGAAGTAAAATAAATTAGTTGATTATAACATGTGTGATATATTATTAGATTATGTATTAAGTTTATAAGTCAAACAACTAGTTTAAAGAAAAAAATTAGGTGAATCAATTTATAAGTGATTCATTTAGTTATCTTAGAATTTTACAAAAAAGTCAACCACATCTTATATTTAGAATGAGCGGAAATAGTGTAATTTGTTTTGATCATCTAATTTGATATATGTGAGTTTGTTTATTAAGAGAATCTACTGTGTGATGATGCTAAGAGTTTGGAAATGAAAAATCTTTTCCAATACTAAAAATGAAAGTAGTTTTTTTTTAAATGAAAATTGTATATCATCATCTCAACAGAGTCGGTACATCTAGAACACCTAATCAGACTATATATCTTTCCTTTATTAGCCCCCACCTATCCGATGAAAGGTGGTTATTGATCAGAGGTAACAAAACTTGCTTCTAAATTATGGAATGTTTAGCTATTGGTAGAGTACAAAAAATGAAAGTTTGTTTATTATTAAGAGACTCAACTGTGTGGTGATGCTAAGATTTTGGAAGTGAAAAATCTTTTCCAAGACAGAAAATGAAAGTAGTTTTTTTTTTTAAATGAAAATTGTATATAATCATCTCAACAGGGTCGATACATCTAGAACACCTAATCAGACTAGATATCTATCCTTTAGTAGCCCCCACCTATCCGTTGAAAGGTGGTTATTGATAAGAGGTAACAAAACTTAAGTCTAAATTATGGAATGTTTAGCTATTGGTAGAGTACAAAAAATGAAAGTAGTTAAACATTACTATATGGTTTCATGCATGTATAAATTATTTAACGATAAACAGTTGCATGTTTCGAAGCATAGATCCGCCATCATTACGATTCACGAGGCATCATTTACGCAACGTCATGGAAACGCCAGATGCTGTACAAGTTAGGAAGGCATGAGATTCTCCCGTTTTATTTGGAACCCAAATGGCAAATATAAAAAAAAAATAGTCATTCCAGTTTCATTATTCCCCATGCATGTACCAAGACGATAAGTTAAGTTAGGTTGCTGGCAAAAAAAAAAAAAAAAAAGATAAGTTAAGTTAGGTTGAGTTGAACGCAGGGTTAAAGAAGACACACCTAAATAAATGTTAAACTCTGTGAAGTCTATATAAAAAATCATAACGTTAATTTCTGGGAGTCAGGCTTATTGTAATGTGCAAGCCTTGAATCTGTTTAAAATATTGTTTCAAACTCAGGGGCAGTTTAGAATTAAAGTGAGGGATGACCTGATCGATATGGAATGATAAACTCATGCATGCATGGCGTGTAGCTACAACTCAAGCAGGTACTTGTGTTCTGTTTCAGAAATTAAAGCTTACCAGTCGCAAATTTGAACCACAACACCATAAACCCTCTTTCTTGACCTAATTTTGCACAGAACTATTCTATAAACCTCCCCAGGATATTTATAAAACTCTGCAGCACAAAGTCACTCAAACTACGAATTCCTTATTAAACAGTGTATATATATATAGCATCAGCTTCATCCATAGATACTATAATTAAGCTTGGTTGTCTTGAATTGTGGTTCGTTCTGATTTTAGATGCTCCATCTTCAAACGCTCCTGAACCGTAGATATGTAGATGGCGGCTTTCGTGTCCACGCTCTCATCACCGGCAATTCCGTACACCTCTTCCCATCGTCGGCTCACAACATCGCAGCGATTATCTGCTACTAAGATCGAAACCTTAGGTTTTGGCGTCGGTGCGATGGCGTAGTCTTGGTGGATCAAGATTCCAGCCGAATCGGCAGGGCAATTCGTTGGCTGATTCGCCTTCACCATCTTGTTGCCGCCACCATATTGTACGTTTGAGGCGTGTTTGGGAGCGCGATGGAATGGAATTAGCTTTCCCTTCAAGAACCCTCTGCTTCGCTTTCTGTTTGCCTCCATTCTTGGATCTGCACGCCTTCTGTTTGATGTAAGTTCCCAATGAATTTGAGAAAGTGAAGCTGATAGTGTGTTTGTGAAGGGAGGGCGTTTCTGTGTTTATATATTGTTGTGTGGATGCTTTTTTGTGTTTAAATTATTTCAGATAAACATGAGCATATGTGGATGGAATGGATTACTGTAGCTGTGGTCCCTCAGCTTGAAAAATCTCCTCTCTGAATTTTCTTTTGTTATAGACTGGTTGGTAAATATTTATATTCCACTTATTTCTTAAGGTAATCTGATATATATGATATGAAGTTAGTTTATCTGTTTGATGCTTACAGAGCCAATAATATTATTTGTTCACCTTACTGATTTGCTTTGGGATCAGATTCGGTCTCTTTGAAATCAAATTTCTGTCAGTTTAGGCAGAAAAGTGCATACAGGACAGTCTGATATTTTCTTTAATATCTAATTGATGCGATTCAATAGTTTTTTGACACCTAGGTAGGGGTAACTGTTTATAAATATGGGATAGACTTAATTTGGAGTTTAGCGTAAGGAACCGCCTAATCCCACAATTTGCTTGGAAGTTCGGAGTAAAAAAGATTGATACTCATCCACTATGATCTACCTTTTTCTGATACGTACTATCACTCTATATTAAGAAACAAGAAACCTAAGGATTCTGAGTGCACACTGTATTTAGGGAAATTGACCATTTAAGCACTTTATCGAGCCACTAACACACGGGAAATTGACTGAAACCCAATGGAGCATTGGAAAGAAAAATGCATATCTTGGAAAAAGAAAAAAAGAATCAGATTATACTTACGGTTCAACGGATAAGGATTGTACTATGCAAGTCTAAAGGAAACACTTCCATTGAAACTCATTCTACACTGCATTTATTGACTTCATTCATATAAAACCGCGTTCATGCTCAAGACCTTCACATGTAATTGTTAGTGATAATAATATACCGAACTAGCCTGTTATGTTCAGTCTCACTCAACCCTTTGAATTAATCTTATGATTCTGAAAGAACAGAGATTATATGTAAGTGATTGGAACAGCTAATGTAGGGAGTGCTGATGACTGTGGCTTTTGCGTTGGAGGCATCTAACTTTGCATAAGAACTGTACATGTATTTTTAATAACACCTTAACCTGTCCTATGCTTTAATTTTGTACATGATGGGTCACTGAACGGTTAAGATAGTTAAGTGGGGACGACAACTTGGGGTGCACTGCTTTAATCGGACATGTACTAGACTATGGATAGAGATAAAAAGTTGTTTAACTTTGAAGGATAATATATTCTTCTTCCTGACTGTCAAGTCCTACATCGCACTGATGCAAGTTGGGATTCTTTGTTTGCATTTTTCCTTCTGCAAAACTGTCCACCCTCAATTATTCAAGGGATTTTGTTAGATTTCTGGAATAGAGCAGGTTGGGTTAGGTGTTACATTTGAGAAGGGATTTTGTCTCTGTTACTTTTCCTCTTTGAAGGACTAGAGAATCTGATATTGCATGGACCAAAAAGTGCATTACCTTTATCTCACTAACCACTTTTCTTCTGTTTTGGCCGTGCAAGCTAGAGGATGGAAAATTCTTTGGTGCTCACGTAGATGCTTCGTTAACGGTACCGTGGTAACTAATAACCTAAGAATTGATGGATTAATAAATTTTTTGTGTTTGTATCATTGAAGATTCCTGCTTCTTCATGGAGTATCTGCAGAGATGAGCAAGAAGAGAAACCAACACTTTGCCCTGACACACATTGGAAATTTGCAGAGCTTGATGTATATTGCGTAGAATATTAGAATCTCAATAATGGACGAATATAGTTAGCCCCACCTCAGCCCCCAGGGATATCTGGTACTCTCTTTGAAGTTTGTCGTTTTTTTCATTCTTTAGTTTATCTTGTTTATTTCTTGTTGAGGTGAACACGTAAGAGAGCTTGAGAAATATCCTCACTCGCTGCTCAGCATATTCTCTCTTATATTTCCATCCTTGTTTTGTGTTGGGATTTAATATAGTACTGTATTATGCAAGAAAATAGAGGCAAAGATTGCAATATTTTTCCATATTCCGTAAAGTGGGTTTATATTTTTATACATGATAAAAAATTTCTGTAGTTCTTTGTTATTTTAAATAAGAACCGTTATGCGTAGTTATCAACATCATATCGGATCATCCCGACTCCCACATAAGTTGGTGTTATAAAGTAGATCCTGTCTATGATTTTAATTTATTCATACTATATGTCAGGATTCATGCATGTACACAACCATATTCCCGTTCCCAAATATAGCACCCGATTGGCCCCTTTTTTTTTTAGAAATTAAACAAGCTAAATTAGCCACTTAATCATGTTGTGTTTTATGTGTTAATATTAAATTATATATTTGTTTTTAAGTCATATAAATTAGTTTAGTGAAAAAGTTTAAATAAATCAATTTATAATTAACTTTTTTAGGAATTGAGGGAGTTCGTTGAGAAAATCATGACGTAGAACCGTATATATAAATTACACTCGGAGGTTCTGTTTAGAGGACCTTCCTGCGCGCATACCACCCTTCATGAAACGATGAAATTACATTACAAGACGAAATTAGTGGAGTGGTTAAGTTGAAGGTGCTGGAGATTAATTTTAATCTATCCATGAAGGTAATGAATCTGATTTTTCTAGCAACACGTACCCCTTTAAGTTCAAGTCACTAAGTTGAAATACCTTTCCTTGCTTCTCATAAACTCTGATATATTTTCAGGTCTGTGGTGTTGAGACTTGAGACTGATTTATTTAATCATCAAAATCATATAATATAAAAATTATCGGGTGAAACCTCAAAGAAGAATAATTAATATGCCCATAAATATGAGGAAAAACGGATTTGAGAAAATTTTAATATAGGACCGTTGTAGCCAATTAATTTCAAAATAAGACCAAAAGATTCTGAAATAGCATTTGAGTCTTGTGGAGGCAAACTGAAATTAAATTGAGAGGAGAAAAGACAATATTGACCTCACGTATCAGAGAGAGAAAGTGTTAGAGGAGTCAGAGGAGAGAGAGAGGGTGAGAGAAATATTTTGTTTTTTTATTGTGGCTTGTGCATATGAGATTTTCCTTATTCGTGTGAAAATGAGTGGGGTTTGTGTGTGTGAGAGAGAGAGAAAAGCGTGTCAGAGGAATATTCTGTTTTTTTACTGTGGTTTGTGCATATGAGATTTTCCTTGTTCATATGAGCTTTTCTTTGTTCATGTGAAAATGAGTGGGGTTTGTGTATGTGAGAGAGAAAAGCGTGTCACAGAGAGAGAAGGGGGGTGTCAGAGGAGAGAGAGAGGGTGAGAGGAATATTTTATTTTTTATTGAGACTTACGCATATGAGATTTTCCTTGTTTATATGAGCTTTTTCTTGTTCATATGAGATTTTCCTTGTTCGTGTAAAAATGAGTGGGGTCTGTGTAAGAGAGAAAGAGAGAGAAGAGAGAGTGTTAGATATGCCATGTGGGGGTGGATCCTTTTTTGTCTTTTTTCACATTAATTTAATTTCTCTTAAGGACCATGAACCTAAAGTAATATTTCAGAATCTTTTAATCCTACTTTTTAATTAATTGTCTACCATGGTGCTATATTAAAATTCTCCCCGGGATTTTAGAGAGACCACTGTTCCAGCTAAAGCCCAATGAAGAGGGAATAAGAGCAGTATGTCCCAGGGATGATGGGATTCATATGGTAAAGTTAAGCCCAAAAGTGATTGAGCTTGAATGGCAAGATGTCAGGCGGGGCACAAGGCCTTCATTAGTTGACCCAAAAGGCCCGGCAAAGGAGAAGGATCAATCATTAATTACTATCTTCGTTAGTTATCAAAATATAATGATGATGATGATGCATGTTGAGCGTGAAGATGATGAAAGCTGATTAGACATAGAACAGACAATTATTATAATGTAACCAAATTATAAAGAACCAGCGCCTATCAAACAACTACACCTAAACCCCTCTTTACTCCACAGTTTCATCCAATGTACAAATCTCATCCCCTCCCCCATCCCTTTATAAACCAAATATCCTTACACTTCTATATCCCCAAACCCTCCCACAAACACATCCTCTGAACTGTCGCTCCCATTCTTTGCGTTAAAGCTTTGTCTAGTTTCTAGCTCCTTCTATCTCTTCCATTCCACAGGGTTAATAACTGATAACGCAACTACGTGGATTCAAGTATGTTGTGTTTTGCTTGTCTTTGTGTAAGTATGTACTAGTATTTTGTTTGTTTTGATAGATGTTGGCATGGTTCAATCAAATTAAAGTTTTCGCAGGATCCATTGGTTGATAACTTTAATCTGATTGAGCCGTGCCAATATCTATCTGATTCGCTGCTTTTTTTCTTCGTTGCTTTATTATATGAAAATTCATGGGAATGGATATAAGTTAGTGAATTGAGAAACAGCATGCAAGACTGCCTTATTGGAATACTTCTCTTTTTTCCTATAACGCTTGCCCTGTGCGAATCCATGGGTTGGGTCAATGACTTTATCCGGCACCAATATTCAAACGAATGGAAAAACAAGCTTTGAAGAAATTATCATGTTCCTTCGAAACATATGGCGTTCTAAATTTATATTCATTGTGATGGAGATCACAATAACGCCGTCTTATATCTTCTATATCATCAGTCGTATCTCTATACACCCCCCTTTAATACTATGGACAAATCAATATGTTTAATTTAGAACGAGCCTTGTACAGTGCCTCCTCTAACACTAAGTACATGACATATATATACATAATTTGATTAGATTAAGAATATTAATTAAGTTACTTAATATAATATATTACTTCTACAATATCTTATGATCATCTTCCTTAATTCATCCCGTTTTTCTTATTTATTTGTTATTGAAAGAATATAAATAAAGATAATTTAGGAAAACATTGACACAGATTAATTAGATCATATATATTTATGATGAGGATCATCTCAATTCCTCAAATATGTATTAAATTAATGACCGAACGAAGTATTTTATATGATCCTAAATTTAAAAAGTTGTTTTATATGAGATATCAAACTTTCTCTTTCTTCGTAGTTGTTATCTTTGCCCTCATACTGCTTATATTGATTTTGTATGGTTGATAGGATAATTCTCAATGTAAACGGGTAAAAGGATGAATATTTTAGGAAATTCAATACAGAATGTTTTTATAAATATTTCGTTTGATTTTATTAGTTTTATTACTCCGTTTTAATTAACTATTTGATTACCATGCATATAATCGGTAATTCGAAAGCATATATGAATAATGAGACATTTTTGTTGGGTGCCATTCGAAAGAATATGAGTATGTTCTTTTACAAGCCAATTGGAAAACCAATTATTCAAAGCAGGTACGATAATGGGGTGTTAGTAGGTCTTGAATGTCTTCGTTACGTATAGCAATTAGCATACCGTTCAGTTTATTTTTTCTTTCAGAAATTAAAAAAGAGTGGATTTGTGAATCCTGAACACCTCTAATAATATGAGTCAAAGTCAAGGTACTAATGCATATTCCAAATGATTGCTTATTGAACTGTATCTTGGGGCAATGCAAATTGGCGTGACCTATGATTTGTCCCAAGGGGATGATGGTGCCAACTGAATAATGGACCCAAGATCCAGATGATTCCATATTTCCATTGGGAAAGTTGTACCAAAAGAAAGATATTTTGTCAAATCAAACCAAAATGAAAGAAAGATATTGGTCCATATTATATAATATTGTTATTACGTTAACTCAAACACACAGTTGGCACTGCTTTTATATTCATTTTTTTCCCTGTGTTTCAGTTCACAAGGTATGAGCATGTTCATCTACAGATCAACATTTGCTTTTTGCTCTAGTGTGACTGCGTAACCACCAACCAAACAATCTAGAATAGTCCATTTAGATGGCAACATTCCATTAATAGGCACATCAAATTTTAAAAAATTCCCTTTGCTTCAAACGTACTGCAGCACAAGCCGCTTTCCCCGCCACTCTGCCTTCTTTAATTCTATTTATAGCATTACGTACCATTTGGTCAAAACCTAAGACTGTCACAGTTTAAGTGAGACCACTATTTATGATTACATCTCCCGTCATAATAAACCTAAAATACATAATTACACTAACTACAATAGATTATAAGCTATTGCTTATTATGGGTGTTTATATCTTTAGTCACTCGAACACACACACACAATATCATTTATTCAATATAACTAATGTATTATATATCATTACATCTAGTCTTTAATACAAAATACAGTTTAGAACGTAGTTTCACTATAAGTTAGGCTAGAAGTCCCAGAGGTAGTCACAAATATCATTTTTGAAGTTGTATTTTTGGACCACATTCCTTTAGTTGGGTGTACAATGAAAGTCGGTCCAAATAATACTGATGGGCGCTTCCATTTTCAATCTCGCATGACTAATCTGATTTAACAAGTTCTATGTGGGCCAGGGGTGAGCCCAATTCAATAAATATGGGCCTTCGACCTGTCCAATAGGCTGAAATAGTAAAGCTTCGTCTTCTCCGAGTAAGGGGGGAAGAAAACCCTTTCGAGTTCGACTCTGTTCATTACTATTCTGGAGCTTCTGAAGTGAGAATTGTGGTGTGAAGTTGGAACAAAGGATGGGGCTGACGAATTTCGTGCTTACAGTGGCTGGTGTTAGCGCCGTAATTCTTCTGCTGAGGAGTGATGTGAAGCAGTCTGCTTCTATTTTCAGGCGAAACGTCAAGCACATCCGCCACTGGCTCGAGGAAGAATCTGCCGAAGCCTCCAAGTGAGCCCTTCTTCTATTTTATTAGCCATCTATTTGTATGATAATTTAATTTCTATTTACTTTTCTTTTTTTAACTTTAATTAAGGGTTACGAACGCACTGTAGCGGAACTCTATAATATCTATTGTGTGTTTAGGGGGAGATTGATCTTAATTATTCAAATTGAAGTATGGTCTCACTTTATGATCGTTTTGAAATCGATGTCTTAGTCTCACATGCTTGATCTGCTACTAAACTATTGTTACTTATTGTTGGATTGCATTCGCCGAGATTCTTCACGTTCTCTGAATTCACTAATGTCATCTGTATTGTGTGGAATGGGTGCATTTTCTTTTTCCGAAAACCTGTTACTAAAATTATTGATAGGAAGAGGATGCTGTAAATATCACAGACATTCTTTATGGTAGGTCTTTTTTTTTTTCTTTTTTTCTTTCTGGGAAAGATTATTTATCATAATTTTACCGAGACATAATTAGTGGCTTTTGCTTGGATTGCCCTGGTTTGTTGGAGAATATGCATGCAATGTTGGATTTAAATGTCTTGCACCTTATTTTTACTTACTTTTGTCATTTCTTCCTACCTTCCTAATCCTCATTGAACAATGGCCATTTTCTGACAACGTGCAAATGGAGAGTTGAATTTACGGTAACATGGTATCAGAGAGATTCATTTTCTTGTTTTATGTCTTGGTGGCTTCAATTTTGTACCTCAAAGCAAGAAAGAGGTGTGTTCACTGTGTTGTTTTGATCTTTAAGTTACAATATCGGGTAAATATATCATAATATGAATAGTAATGGGAAGAAATCGCAAAAGAGGAACATGAGGCTCCCTGTGTGAAGTTTGCATATTTTTCTTTTCCTTCCTTTTTTTCGGTTGTTTGGGGGGGGGGGGTGTTCATGAGGCTAACCCAATAGATTCACTGGCGGAGGAGGGCATATTATTAGACCGTTATCTGTCCCGAGTTCTAGACCGTGTATCCTGAAAGAAAGCAGTTCAATGCATTAATTTGGTTAAGTCTTATTGCTAGTCTCTTTTTTGGTTTAAGATTCGACTGTTTGGCTTATATGGAATTGACAAGTGTTGCCACTGGAAATAATACGTAACATGTTATAGCTTTGACCTTTTATACATATTGATCTGTGAGGCTTCTTTTTCGATCTATTTTTCTCCCCGCCACTTCCTGTTCTTCAAAGTTTCAATTATAAAGATGGTTACTAATGTTGTGGGTGGTTGATAGATTGTATTTGATTATTGCTATACTTTCCAGGGCCATTGAGAAGTCCGCTAAGGAACTGGAATCAAAGGCTTCGCCGAAGGACATTCCCAAGAAGGAGAAGGACTAATTCGAGGATCATGGTATAAGAATGTCTGGGTCACTCATCTGTTTCTTTCTGCTTCTCTCTTGTCTTGCTACATTTGACATAATACGTGCCCTGCTACTATGAAGTGAAGTGTTCGCAGTGTCTGTTCATAGAAACTCTTCATAGTTCATGGTCCCTATTTTCTTAGAATAATATATTTACCGAGATCATGAGATAGAAATTGTTTCTATGGTATAAGGCTCCACTTCTGAATTTCTACTAAAATTCAGAAAGTCTTTATGATCAGGGTTCTGAAAATCATAGGATTATGACCTTTGGTGGAATCCAAAATTTCGTCCATAGTGAAGTTGAATTGGTGTTCAGACCTGCATATGAATTTGAAGTTCTGTTTGGTGATTCTAGGGATGCAGGGGAAAAAAAATTGTACAACGCTTCAGTCTCTAGTGGGCGAGACATGTCTTGTGGGAATGAGTTTCGATTATCGGTAATAGAATCAAAATTTCAGATGTATTTATATGATAATTTCCATTCCATTTTCAACTCCACAGTTAAATAATAACAGCAGCAGCAGCAGCTTGGAAAGGATGCATCAGGATAATAATAGTAGCAACAACTCAACAGTTAAAATTCAATTTTTAAAACATTTTTATCATTTTTAAAGTCCAATTAATTTTTTTCCCTTATGACATCATTCGTGTTTTTCTGAAGAATAATATATGAGAAACTTCTATGACAAACTTTAATAATCATTTCCTATTAAAATGTGTATCACAGACTGAAACTTGGAAAATTTCCTTCCCAGTATATGATATGTCCAAACGCGAAGTCTATAGTACCCATTTCCTCGAGTCAATGGTGTAAAGATTGAAGAAGCTGAAAATGTCGGTCGAAATTTGGAAAGTCTTTAATTTTGCAATTCCCCATTCCCTTATCCCCTGGTGGGTTTCTTAGTGCTTCTAATCATCGCAGCATTGAACTGAGTCGTGTTCGTGGCATGTGGATTTGGATCACGACCTTCCCAATTATTCTTTTTAAGAATGAAACAAGAGGCAGATGTTTTTTAATATACATTCTAGTTATGAGTATTGCGCACTTATGTAAAAATATCTGTCTCCTGTTGCAATTTATAATTTAATTTTTAGCTAAAGTATACTTTTAGCTCTTTATGTTTCTATTAGGTTTCATTTTAGTCATTTGTGTTTGTAAAGTACACTTTTAATCCTTCAAATCTAATACTATTAGTCTATTTAACGGAGATTGCTGATTTATCAAACTTTAAGTGATGACTGTTTAATTAAATGCCAACAGATATTTTAATCCTTTTTAATATAATACTTCCAAATTTAAATCATATAAATTAAAAAAAATTAAACTGAAAGCTATATCTTTTAGGGTTTCATTCTAACGACGGCAACTCATCCCTACAAAAAATATATCTCATCGGGTCTGGTATATAGTCTCTTTGGTCTCATATCTAATTGATTTGCTCCCCACTCTTATCCATTCAATATGCTCTCATCTAGTGACAATCCTGGATTACCAAAACTGGCTTCATATTGAATCACTAATTGCCTAGCTTCATATTGAACCGCTAATTGCTAAGAGAATTTTAAATTCTTTTCTATAAGCTTTTGTGTGAAGGTAGTAGCTTTCATTGTTGATAAAAAAATAATACCTTATCATAGAATCAGATGATCCTGATAAACAAAATATGCAAAAATAAATGATTAATTAAGTCATTGTTATCATGCAAACAAATGACCGAATTCATTAATTTTTTCTTCTGCATTACTGAACCAAAAAGCATCCCGAAACGCCTCATACGCCGCAGTGGGAAGAGGATGGGTGATTAGTGAAGCAGCACGCCAGCACCTGCTTTTTTCGAAGAGGATGAGTGATTAGTGAAAATGAGAAGATGTGTAGACTACTTTCTCAAATATTTATCCTCTATCTTGTGTCAAGCTTCCAGACTATATATGTAACTGAAATGATAGTAGATGTGTGGATTTCTTTTGGGGAAGCACAGATGATACAAAAAAGATTCACCTTTTACGAAAGGATCATCTTTTCAAACCTTCTTCGTCTGGAGGTTTAGGTTTGAGGTGTACAGAATTAGTCAATAAATCTTTGCTTGCCAAGCAGATGTGGAGAATTATTTCTGCCCCTTCAGAGTCTTTAATCGGAGCTACCTTGAAAGCCAAATATATTGACATGTCAAAGGAGGCTTTTATCAAGATTCCTTATGATTCTTCTTGGATTTGGAAAGGAATTTTAAGTTGTCAAGAACTTATTTCACAGAATTTGCAATAGAGGGTAGGTAATGGCCTTTCTATTCCAATCAACCACCCCCTATGGTGGCTAATGCAATCAGGATCAATTCCCCATGATTCATGTCAGAGGGTTAGTGATCTAATCATGAATTCTAACATCTCACGGAATCCAGTTCAATGGAACTCTTCACTAATCAGGTCTCTATAATCTTCCGAATTTGCAAATCATATTATGGCTTTACCAATTTCTCTCACAGGTAGTCATGATATCATTATGTGGAAGGGATCATCTAATGGCTGTTATACAGTCAAACATGGTTTTAATCTTCTAGGGAAAATTTCAATATAGGATTGCGGTAGCCAATTAATTTCCAAAAATGGCTAAAAGATTCTGAAATATCATTTGAGTCTTGTGGGGGAAAACTGAAATTAAATTGAGAGGAGAAAAGCCAATATTGACCCTATGTGTCAAAGAAAGAAAGTGTCAAATGAGAGAGAGTGTCAGAGGAGAGAGAGGGTGAGAGGAATATTTTGTTTTTTATTGTGGCTTGTGCATATGAGATTTTCCTTGTTCATATGAGCTTTTCCTTGTTCGTGTGAAAATGAGTGGGGTGTGTGTGTGAGAGAGAGGGGGGAGAGAGAGAAGCGTATCAGAGAGAGAGAGTGTCAGAGGAGAGAGGGGGTGAGAGGAATATTTTGTTTTTTATTGTGGCTTGTGCATGAGATTTTCCTTGTTCATATGAACTTTTCCTTGTTCGTGTAAAAATGAGTGGGGTTTATGTGTGTGTGTGAGAGAGAAAAGCATGTCAGAGAGAGAGGGTGTCAGAAGATAGGGAGGGTGAGAGTAATATTTTGTTTTTTATTGAGACTTGTGCATATGAGCTTTTCCTTGTTCGTGTGAAAATGAGTTGGTTTCTGTGTGTGAGAGAGAAAAGCGTGTCAGAGAGAGTGAGAGAGGAATATTTTGTTTTTTATTGAGGCTTGTGCATGTGAGATTTTCCTTGTTCATATGAGCTTTTCTTTGTTAGTGTGAAAATAAGTGGGGTCTGTGTGTGTGAGAGAGAGAGTGTGTGTGTGTGTTATATATGCCATGTGGGGGTGGGCCCTTTTTTGTCTTTTTCCACATTAATTTAATTTCACTCAAAGACCCTGAACCTAAGGTGATATTTCAGAATTTTTTGGTCCTACTTTTTAATTAATTGTCTACCGTAGTCCTATATTGAAATTCTCCCAATCTTTTAGCAATGAATGATAATGCTTCAAATCCTTTCTGGAAAATCATTTGGTCTATAAACTTACCTCCCAAGGATCTGTTATTCATATGGAAACTGATCCATCAAGCAATCCCATCTGGGGATATTCTACATCACCATTATTTGCGGGTCTCAAATCTTTATCCATACGGATGTGACACTATGGAATCTCTTGAGCATCTTTTCTTTTTATGCCCGCTTGCTAGGGCTGCATGGTGATGGTCTAGTGGATACCTTGGAAAGAATTATCATTCTACTAAACCATTTATGGATGCTCAGAAATACTGATGTGCATAGGGGATCTCATACTTGTCTGGATACTCTTATGAAACAAGTTAATCATGCCATATCTTTTAATCATGTCCTTTGGAATAATAAAAGTTCTGACATGATTTTTCCTTCAGCTTCAATTGCATCCACCGTTTCCCTCATCCTTTCTACAGGACTAAATGATTGGAGCATCGTCTACTGCAAATTTAAGGACCAATTAGGAATAGGATGCAAGATGGCAATTTTTTCAGGTGTTCATCTGATTCAAGAGTTCATGTGGAAGAAGGATAAGAGTAGAACATCATGTTTTCAGCTGAGATGTTTGAGAGCGAGTCTCCAATGGTTTCATTTTAGCAATTTAGACATTTCTCATATATCTTTATCTGTTTACTCGTCATGCTCGGTGTTCAATCCTCTTCAAGAGGCTATGAATGACATCATTGCTATGGACATTCAAATGATGTTAAAAGCATTTAAAGAAATTCGAATGTCTGTAATTAGAAGGATCACACTATCATTGTCCCTTCATAATAGTTTTCCTTTAGCTTTTCCTTTTCGTACTTTTATTTAGTTGTTTCATATTTGTGAACATTTTAATTTTTTAATGATAATTGTCTTTTATAAAAAAAAAGTGAAAATGAGAAGAGGAAGTGAATTTTTTTCTTGATTTGTTTTATTTTTTTACTCAAAAAATTATCAGCATGTTTTGTTAGCGTTTAATTGAACAGTCGTCACTTAAAATTTGATGAGTCAGCAATCTCCGTTAAGTAGGTTGACAGTGTTACATTTGAAAGACTGAAATTGTACTTTACAAAGATAAAAGACTAAATTGAAACCTGATGCAAACATAGAGGACTAAAAGTATACTTTAACCTTTAATTATTAAAAAAGTGCTATTATTTTCCTTAAATACAGTCCATTACTTTACTTTTCTTCTTAAAATATATTCTTTTTTTAAAGAATGTTTCTAAGTAGATTAATTACAGTGATTTTAAATAAAGTTCTACATGAGCCAAACAGAACCCGCAACCTCCTACTAATAGGGGAGATGTCACTTCACTAAACTACCAGACATTTACTAGTCGGTTCTTATTCTAAACAATAAGGTTTCACCATTTCAAATTTCACCAATCATAACAAAATGATGCCAAAGTATGAATAATATGTGATTCAGCACCGTTTGAAAAGGAAAAAAAATAAGAACCTAGTGTTACTTGTATAAAAAAAAATACACGCTTGGGTGAGGAATTTTTCCTATATCTGTTCATAAAAAATTCAAAAGTAGAAAAATATTTTAATCAAAAGACTAAAAATATTTGTTAAAAATTTCTGATCAAAAAAAATATTTGTTAAAAAAAAGACAAAATATTTCTTCAATTTTTATTTTTTTGGCCAGAATAACGAGAAGGATTTTAAAGGATGGATTAAAAATATTCGTTTTTGTTTTTCAAATTAAATACTTGAACATTTTAACTTAAGAAATATATAATAAATTAAATTTTCTTTCTATTTCTTTTTCTTTTTCTTTTCTTTTCTTTTTTTTTTTTGACAATTTTTTTGCCTTTCCATTTCACTTCTACTTTTTAAGTTTTTACGTCATTTCATTGGTACACGAGAGTCACATGATCTCAAATCTCAATTAACCAGACGAATATCACGTTAAATCCAAAGGAACTCGTTTATATGAAGCGTGGACCCCACAATTTCTTTCTTTTTTTTTCGGCCACAATTTCTTTTTTCACTTCCCATAATTTGGAAACGACAAACAACTCTATAATTTGTTTGCTCTTTCGTTATTTATGTCTCATTGCTCAACTCGGAAACGTTTTAGTATATCGGGATTGAAGTTGTATTTTTTCACATTATGCTTCCAAGTTGATAAGAACACAAACAAGACTAATCACTCAGAACATTACAGTAAATAAAACAAAGAAACTCAATTACTCTACAGATAATGAAAGCACCCTTGTTACTAACTTTTTTCCTAGCCAATTCTGACAACTACTTAAACCATATTCTATCCTAACTAAAAGCTACAACTGCGAATAAAACCCTCCTAATAAAGCCTATTGCCTGCTAGATTTCAGCCAAAATCAAAACGAAGCACAAGATCCCGGACAACAATCAAAGATGCCATACAGACTCGTAGCAATGCCTGTCATAAAAGAATCCATCTGTTCATTTCTGGACAAGTTGTTTCTGGAACTGTATCCATCAGAAATGCAGGGCAACCATAAAACATAGCTGAGGAAATTAGATAAACTGTTCCAAATTCGAACTAGCATTATTGAGTGTACAGCATCTCTGCGCCAAATACTTTTTTAAGGTTTTCCATCTAATCAAAGGAGTAAAAGGCTATGGCTATGGGCCAGCGTTGTCCTGTTTTCTTTTTAAAAGTTGAGATAATCTGTCCCCATTATCATTCACTCATAACCCGTTAAAGATTCCCTTGCTAGCTATTTCCGGAAAAAGCAACAAAAGGTGTTCATCCTATTCCAGGTCTTGGCTTGGAGGTTACAAAAATCAGTCAGAACTCTTTGAGTGTGGCCAGCTAGGAATGCTTCATATCATGGCCCACCAGCTCTCATTCCCCACTTTGATTGATTACTCTTTACTCAAATTCAGACTTGTCAAAGTATTAGACAAACTTACATCACAATACTCCCTAAAATTAAAGTATACCATAAGTTGCACCCAAGCCTTCCACAATTTGAAATCACATCAATGAAAACACAACTCCCTGAAGTTTACAAAACATACACTTCCATAAAATTTTGTTCCATGCAAATACAAGGACACATGGGACAAACTCTGAAGGCTTCAAGTTTAGCTTTCTTAATCAAAAAGCAGAGATAATTAGTAACATCAACAATACTAGAAATTTCCAATCAAGGAATAATGAGTTAGCAACCTACTCCCAGAAAAATGGAAAGGTTGGCAAGTCTCCATTTTCCACAATGTCATCAGGCCTCATGTGAATCATACGGTCGCAATGAAGGCCAGTTGTGTCGGCATCCACAACCAATAAAGGACTGGTAGACTTTTCTTGTGGACTTTCTGAGCATGATGAGTACTTGTCCCCAGCATCAAAATGCAAATCTTCTAATGGAGACGATTGCACCGGACAGTTCATGGTGGACTGCACCAAGCTTAACTCTTGACTTTGTGTCTGAAGTGTTGACAGAAGATAGAGAGCACAATCTGAATCAAAAGGTCCAGGCTTGAAATCAGAAGCGAGCTTCCGGCCACCATTTGCACTCACTGATGGGGCAGCGGCACCAGAAGTTGCTTGTCTCAAGGGAATTCCAGACACAGCCTCCTTGCAATGGCCTGCTTTAGAGCTGTTAAACCCAAAGAGAGGAAGTTGCTTATCCTGCTGATGCTCTACATTAGCAAACGAACTTCGCAGACTGTTTTGGTCATAACTGATCATCATCGGTTCAGCTCCAGCTTTGCCAGTGGCAGGCCACATACTTCTAAAAAACGGGGCGTTGTAAGTCTGAGGACTTCCAAAATGAAGGATTCTTGGCCCTTAATTGTAGAAAGGCAAGGCAAAACCCAAAATTAAAAGAAATTAGACAACAGGGGACAACACAAGAAGTAACTACGCAGAGAGCAAAGATGTCACCAATTATCATTGTCAAAGACAGAACCAACAATTGAATCCAACACCAGCAGAACTATGTGCGACCAAATTTTCATGTTCCCCCATGAAACAATAGCCCGCCTTGGCCAAAACTTCTAAACTATCAATATTTTAACCAAATTTTGAATATAATGTCAGTTTTATTTTCCTAATCAGCTGGAAACTAAAGGGGGGCATTGCTAGGTGATGTTTCACTTTCTAATAGCAGACAACCTCTTCTTAACTCTTAAAACCAGGTTAATCTTTCATCCCGGCTCTTCTCACTTGCTGATTACACCTAAACTTCTAGGCCCATCGAAGTTCTAGCTAAACATCCAGAAAAAGGAAAATTTGTAATCTCAGTTTCCAATCAGCTAATAAATAGACATCATCTTTACTTTCCAATTGGAGTCATAGTTAAAATGAACCAAAGTCGTACTAAAATATCTCAGGCTGACAAACCTTTGTAACCGCTCAGGAATTTCTCAGCAGCCATGAAAAGAGAAGGCGGCTGAGGCTTCCTCCGGCGCCTGTTATGTCCATCAAGCCGTTTCCTGCAACTCCTCTTAACTTCATCAAACTCACCAAGAGAATGAAATCTACAAACAATTAGCAACCACCACATGTCACAAATCAACACCAACACATCAGAAACAACGTTAATTAAGAAAAACCCATTCTTTACCTGCTGCATTGCTGGCAAAATCGCTGCTGTTTTCCCCCAACCAACACAATGGGCGTCTTGGAGTGCTTCTCACACACTCTATGTCGCCGGTGATACTCTCTGCAACCACTCAGGTCGGAGTCACATCCATCCACCGAGCACGACACACTCTGCACCGATCCATTCATTGTACGGCTCCTCTTGGACGAACCACGCGGAGATGATTCCAATTTCGAGTCTTTGGCTAAGTCCTTAGGTTTTTCTGAGATATCAGAAGTTTCTCCGAGACTCAAATCCACTGAAGCTGCTCCATTTGATAGCTCCGACCCGGACGGATCCCACGCCAAATCTTTCCAATCCCAGTCCATGTGTGTGCCTAATACCTAAGTTGGTGCTCTTGTTTTTTCTGTGCTCTCCCAATTTCACGAAGCCTACAGAAAAAGAAGGAAAAAAAAAAAAAAGAGTTGAGCAGGAATCTGAATATGTGCTCCCTTAGGTTCCCAGCAAAAGTTGGAGAATTTGACTTGAGGACGTGAATAGGGAAAAATGGGTTATCAAAGAATACAGGAGCGTGATTTTACGAATTGGGTTCTGAGAGGGAGCCAAGAGAATAAAAACCCAGCTCTCAAAATTTTTAATTTGAAACCACGACAGAAACACCGTCATGATAGGAACAGAAACACGAATGTCAATTCAACCAACTTGGCCATTTGGGAGCCACAAATTAAAAATGTTAATCGGGGAGGAGGGCCTTTGTTTTTTTCTGCGATACGAAATATCGGAAACTTTTGGCAGAAAGGGGGCCACTTATAAGTTGTAAATACTTACAGACATAATTTTGCGAATCCCCTCAAATTCACAGCAGCTGAAGAAGCTCCAAGAAAACAGGTGAAGCAGAAGCAGACGAATCCATGAATTCTCTCTCAGAGAGTGGTTAAAGACAAAAAAAAAAAAAAAAGACTTGATGGAGATTAAACCGAGTAGCTCAACAAAGCAAATTGAAAGAGCTGTTGAAATAAAGAGAAAGGCAAAAACCGCATCATCAATAGGCAATAACAAGCGTGGCGATTAGCCAATATACCCAAGAACTAATGCACAGTGAGATCTGTTTGTTTTTATGTTCCGTTTCCGTATGTATGGGCCTATCAATTTTGATTTGGTCTTACAAAAAAAAAATATGTTAGTGGGGGGAAAATATTATAAAGCAAGTGTTTGGGAAAATGGTGGGGCAAGTGACTGGAGCTTCGACTTTATCTTATATCTATCTACTTGTCTTCCAGTCAAGAAGATGGCCACAAGGCCACCGACCATACCTACATACCTCTCTGTTCAAAAAATGGCTGATAGCCTCAAGCCAAGCCAGTATACAATCTACAGTCTAAAACTACGTAGCCATGGCGATTCCTTTTTTAAAAAAATAAAAGAAAAAGAAAAAAAACCTGTTTATCGGCCACTGTCAACCGGAAGCGGAACTTCAAAACCCCCCCCCCCCCCCCAAAAAATCCTCTTCTCCTTTTCTCTTAATGTTAGAGATCTAATATTTTTATGAAAAAAAATATAATCATAATAATACTTTGAAATCATATAATTAATTTAATATATCAAAATCTGGTTTCAACAGTAAAACAGTAAAGATCAGTAGATTATTATTATTATAAATTTTAGATTTTATTTTTATTTATTATTATATTTATGAACTGTTAGACTAAATAATGATAGATTAAATTTATTTATGAGGTTTTTAAGTGTTATTATAATTATATTTATTTTTTTAAAATATTAAAATCTGGACCATTGAATTAAATATTTATCCAATGATATGAAAGGAAAGGAGAGGTAGACAAGGGCAGAGGATGGGAAGGGCAACTGGAAGGGTCAGGTCCATCGTCAACCTGGATGATAAAACGAGCAAAGGGCACAAGACAGGACAACTTACGCCTGACAAAAGGTTCTTATAATCTTACTTTAGGGATGTGATTGTGCATTATATTTCTCTGGTGGGTTGAGCAAAATGTAGATTCTCCACTTTCGTCTTGACATGTGACTTCTTTAAAGGTTCTGCGGCAAGCAAGAGCTTTAAAATAATCATAGTGGGTTTGCTGACACTGGATAATTTAATGAGTTGAGTGATTCATAAACCTGTGTGCAGTATGATCTTAACGAAGAAAAAACTTTATCATATCTCACATGTAGGTACTTATGCCTCCTCCTTTTTCGTTTCGGGAGCCGCCAGAGTAATCTCAAGTGAAAATTGTTGGGATAAACAAATGGTGCATGCCCTCCAAGGCAATGATATAAAGAATGGTTAGTTGGTAGTCGAAACTTAGAATTATGTCCAAAAAATTTTATGGTTCTTGAGGTTGCTGCTGGCTGCGAAATTGTGCTTGTATTCAAATTTAACTTCAAAAGGCCACTGAGTGAAAAATTCTTTCAATGGGGTTCATTGATTCGGATATACCCTCATACGTATCATAAATTGAGCAGAAAAAGACATCGAAAGTAACATGTGATTCTTCGTTTTAAATTTCTGGGCAAATAAAATGAACAGAAAAGAATATTATCATAAACAGACAACGTAATTTCTATCCTGTAAATAAATATTTAGATTTAAGTTAAATGAAGAATCTAAAATTTAAGATTAGAGCAAAACTCATGAATTTACTTTTAACTCTTGATAGAGTACCGTATAGATAACTTATTTTTATTAAATACAGCAAATAACCATCTCGATGTTTCAAAGTTTAATTTTGATCTCCTAACATTTTATTTTTGATATGAACCTCTTAATTTACCGTTACCTTTTTTACTGAAATTGTTACGTCATATTATAGAAAACATGTTGCATAATAACCCATGTAAGTTGTAATTTTCTAAATTTATAAAGCCCCTAAACATTAATTAGTAGCAGATAATTCCCTTAATATTTTAAAATTAAAATTTCACTTCCTTTAATTTTTAATCTTTAATATTGAATCCCTCGTCATTATTCTATCATCTTGATAAATTTAAGTAAGATTTTTATTTTCATTTATAAATTAAAATTGTTTTTCAAGAAAAAAATAAAAAGAATATATCTAAAGAAATATAAATTATTCGATTAAAGTATATTACATTGAAAAAAGGGAAAATTCCAAAAAAATGACCCTCAAAATAACTAAAGGACAATTTGCTACACCGAAATTTGGAAAGGGCAATTCACTACAAATGACTGAACTGTCCAGCCCAAATTTAAGTGAAATATCTAAAATGCCCTTGCTTAAAAACTTTTTTTCTAAACTCCATTCATTCTTAATTCATTCCCAGAATTGTATAAAAGATTACCAAATCCAGATAAGGGATTGCCAACAAGAAGTTGGTAATTGGATAGAAACATGTTGGTAATCCCTTATTCAATGTTGGTAATCCCTTATACAATTATGGGAAAGAACAAAAGAAGTTGGGAATTGGATAGAAACATGTTGGTAATCCCTTATCCAGAGTTGATAATCCTTTATCCGTATTTGGTAATCCCTTATACAATTCTGGGAACGAACAAAAGAAGTTTGTAATAATGTTGGTAATTTGATAGAAACATGTTGGTAATCCTTTATCTGGATTAGGTAATCCCTTATAGAATTCTGGAAACGAACAAAAAAAGTTGGTAAAGTAAGGGCATTTTGGACATTTCACTTAAATTTGGGTTGGACAGTTCAGTCATTTATACTGAATTGTCCTCTCTAAATTTCGGTGTAGCATACTGTCCTTTAGCTATTTTTATGGTCTTTTTTTGGAATTTCCCCTTGAAAAAGTTATTTTCATATCATGCAATAAAAACTAATTCTCTTAAAAGTCTTAATAGATCTATATAGTCCATGGTAGCATAAAAAATTGGGAAAATTCCATTAAACCTTATAAGAGAAAATTTATTTCAGTCAACCCCAAAAGAATTTGAAAACCTACTGCACATCTAAGGGGTGTTTTAGTTAACGAAACGAAAATATCCTTGTTAAAAGAAGCACATATAAGTCTCAAAAAATTCTTTATATGTATCTTGAAAATTCTCCATATATGTCTTGAAATAGTTGTGAAATTTTGGACATCTTGATGTTGGATTTCATGATTTTTGGGAATTGAAAATACTCACATTGATGTTGAAAATAAATACTACCTCTGTCCATATATATAAGAGCAAAAAATTTGAATGGTTTTGTCCCTATTTATAAGAGCCTGACTAAATTTGTCAAAACATTTAATGAACTTTTTCCTGTTTTACCCATCATTATTCTCTCTATTAACATTCTCTTTCATACTCATTTATAATACTATTATCACATTTCTCTTTTTAATATACTCAATCATAAATAAGGGCAAACTTGATAAAACAAAATTATTTCAAACATATTTATCTCTCTCAACCACTTCCTTAATTTGCATGATTTTACATCCTTAGCTCTTATAATAAGGGACTGAGGGAGTATAAATGTCTTGGAAATTCCCCATATATGCATTGAAAATTTAATTATAAAATTTTAGATGCGTTAGTGTTGGATGTCATGATTTTTGAGACTTGAAAATACTCATATTGATGTTGGAAATAAGTACAAATGTCTTGAAAATTCTCCATATATGTCTTGAAAATCCAGTTTAAAAATGTTGGATGCTTTAATATTGGATTCCATGATTTTTTAGACTTAAAAATACTCACATTGATGTTGTAAAAAATAAACACAAACCTACTGGAAATTCTCCACATGTGTCTTGGATACTAGTTAAAAAATTCAATAAAGACATTTTAGTCTTTTAGTTGAAACATTTAATATCACTTTGATTCCTTGGGGTGCAGTGAATTTTCAGATTCTTTTAGGGTTGATTGAAATAAATTCCCCTCCTATAGGGTTTCATGAAATTTTCCCTACAAAATTTGTTGAACAACTATGGTATGCCGTCAAATTAAAGAGAGAATCTCTACTTCGATTTTAACATAGTTAATTTTCACATTAATTAAGTTTAAAAATTAAAGTCTAATTTATTTTTAAAATAAATTTTCTTATATAAAAAATAATTAATTTTTTATATTTATTCAAATTTTATTATTCTATATTTATCATAAAACATATTTAAATTGATAAACAATAATAAAAATCTTATTGAATTTATTAAAATGGTAAAAATAATTTTGAAGTTTAATATCGAAAATTGAAATTTTAATGAAATTAAATTTAAATTTTGAAATATCAATGAACTATTTGCAACTAATCAATGTTTAGGTGTTTTATAAAATTCAAAAGTTACACGCGATGTCATGTAGAATATCACATGCCTTCAATAAATAGTATAACATGATAATTTCTTAGAAAGACAACAATAAGTTAAAGGAGCGGAATTCATAAGAAAAAATAAAATACTCATCTGATCCTATTTATAAGTCACTTCCAGCATATTTCACACAGACCAAAGAAAGCCTTAAAACTCATTAAGTTTCCACTAAAATCCAACAAATTTACAACTTTACCCATATTAAATATCCACTATACCACATGAAAATAAAGTCAACACATAATAAATGAAGGGTAAACTTGTACATCCATACTCAATATTTAATTAGGTGATTTATATATAGGATCAAATAAAACATTCTCTTTCTGCCTTATAAATGGGACCAGAGGAGTATTATAGAAGTTAAATTTAAATTTTGAAATGTCTGAGTGGTTATCCATACCTGTCCAAAAGTTTAGAAAATTTTTGTATAATTTAGAAGAAAAACACAAAAGGTGGAAGGGTCTTCTTCTCCGTGTGTGGCCAGCTCAATTAAACCTTCAAATTGTTTTGGCTCGAGCAGTGAAATAGGATTTGTCATTAGCAAATTCAATAGAAGGAAGGGAAAAAGGCACAAGAGATTAAAGTCTTGTCGCGGCTGGGTCTTGCTGTATGTGCGGTATTCACAGGAAATCGTCCTCCTAAATGTCTGTTTTATGCTTCCTTCATCATCGTTGCTATTTAATGTATACTCACTCCGGTCCTAAATATAAGATCATTTTGACTTTTTTTGTAGAAGTTAAGGAAGTAAATTAGACCACTAAATTATAATATATGTCATATGTAATTAGATTATATGTTAATTTATAAGTAGAATAAAGTAGTTTTGAGGAAAAAAATAACTATAGACAATTTAAAGTGATTAATTTTATATCCTAATTTTTTTTGAAAAAGTCAAAGTGGTCTTATAATTAGGATCGGAGAGAATACATGATTTTGAAAAAAGAATATAATTTTAAATTTATTATTTCAAGAAATTTTAAATGGAATAAAATAATATGCCAAGAGCTTCATAGCTCAATTGGCACCCCATGTTTCCTCTCATTAAAATGGTCATGGGTTCTACATCCCTAGCTAGTTGACAAATAGGAGTGGGTGAGTGGGTGTGTGAGTGTGTGAGTGAGATGAGTGTGAGAGTTCCTCCTCTATGGGGAGGGGGTTTTAAGTTATAAAAAATAAAAGAAAATGGAATAAAATATATCGCAAAAATGAAGTTGAGTTGTTTGTTTTAAATAAGGGTAATCAAGACAGCGTCGGATTGCACATTGATCTCAGTACAGATGATGGAGTCTACAGCAAATTCCGCTGTCAACATACGTACACCGAGTGTTTTATTATCTATACTTTATGTATCACACACATAATGATGCACCTTGTTAAATATCCTATATTCAATGAACTGACCAAACAAAATTGGGTTGATAAACATGGACATGTAACTACCAAACATTTGTATTAATTGGTTCTGTATTTTTCTAACTTAAATATCAGTCTTGTGTTCGAACCGTAGATATATAACCGCGATACATATTTGGAGATAATAAAATTCCTTCCATTATAAACCTACATACACACGTAATTGCTACTAGCGTCAAATATTGTGAATCAATGAAAAAAA
This sequence comes from Mimosa bimucronata, assembly GCA_037074515.1. NCBI lineage: Eukaryota > Viridiplantae > Streptophyta > Magnoliopsida > Fabales > Fabaceae > Mimosa > Mimosa bimucronata. The sequence goes on from CM073437.1 coordinate 6,429,081, forward strand.
AGGTGGGCATGTAAGTCTCCCAGAATTTGAATGGGTGTGATGCTAATATGTTTAAGAGACTAGTATCCTTAGGCTTATTACTTTTTATTAACTGACTTTATATCAGAATCGTTTGCTTGTCTTGTTTTTAACATAAGGTCATAACCAGCGACTGTGGATGTGTTGATGGATATGCGGTGGATATGCGGTTTGCGGGCGATACGAACAATTCCTTCAATCTTCATTCCCTTTTAGTCGAACCGATTTTCCTTTTAGTCGAACCGATTTCAGGTTTTATTTTGAAAAGTCATTCGCTTTATCGTCGGTATCGTTGGCATCACCCAAATTAATTGGCCTCCCTAAAAACAAAAAACAAAGAGGTTGTGGCAACAATAATAAATAATCAACCGTAGCAACAAAAAAAAGGCTAACGACGTGACATCGATTCCCAATATCCATGATGGATACAGGTTTGACCTTATCGATTCAGAGTATATTAATTAGCTAGTATCTCCTAATAAAAATTGAAGGAGCAAGTAAAGAAATGAAGTAAATATATACATATGCCATTGATATTCGTTGACATAGAAACAATATATTATGTTATTTGATACCTTATCATATATCAACTCTTGGGGGCAAAAGTGAAATCCGACAGGAAAATTTCTTTATGATCTCCTGAATGTCTTTATTATAATGTACACAGTACCCTCTTGACAGTGCATATTCATGAACGAATGAATGGCTGATTTTATCAAACAGATTGCTGAGTCGTATATAACAGGATGTAGAAGGCAAGTGAAAGATCAACAATCATATAGGCAGGGAATTGGGAAGGTGGACATAATAAGTAAAATTAACACACACTCTTATATTCATATTTACAAATCACTTTTAACATATTTTATTAGAATTAAGAAAACCTTAAATTTTTTTATCTCCTCTTTAAATTCAATAACCTTATAATTTTATATATTCTTATTTGATATAGTATTTATCTTATTAGAACAAATTAAAGGCTACACAACAATAAATCAACGGTAAAATTTTAGATATATTATATGAAAAAATTTAACTATGAAATTTACAAAAAAGAAAGAAAAAATATGGCTTATAAATAGTTGCAACTACTTAGTTAATAAAAATGGTGAATGGATGATGAATAATAGTGAGGGTTGACGAAGAGCGCTAGTGGGAGGATTGTCAACCTCAATTATTGGATGTCATTAGGAATGCGCCCACCATACGTACGTCCCATTCCTTTGTTTTCCACGCGGTCCCCTTTCTTCCATATCTTCCTAATCCCCCCACCCCCATTTAATCATATATTATTTATAAACATCTTAATCTCATCTTTTATTTTAACCAATTGTTAAATATTGCATCCGTGTCAAGGTTGCACTCTACATTACACGATATAAATGATAACAAATAGAGTGGTCCATGTAAATGCGGTACATAATTGCAGGTTTCATTTGATACACCAGAGAAAGACAGGGAACTTAATTATATACACACGAATATTAGGGCGCACATCACACATACACGCTTCAATCAAACTGATCCAGCCCTGAGTGGTCCTATCCAAACTTCAATTCTGTGTTTCCACTACCGTTGCCCCGAGTTTGGTTAAGCTACATCTATTTTTTGTTTTTCCGCCAATAGGAAGCCATATGTATTATATATACTTCTTCCCTCACGTGCTTAATATAATACTCGCTTGATACTAAACATATACATATTTACCTAATTTTATTATACCAAAGATGTTAGCTAACTTAACTAAAATTACAAGATGGTATCGAAACATCATAACCATATATGATATAACTTTATTATAATCTTACTCTCTCTCCCATACTCATTTATTATTGAGAAGCATACGTCAACAATAATAGTTTGAGAAAAAAAGTTCAGAAAAACTGAAAATTTGTCTTATATTTAGGACCAACCTCACATCATCAAATAGATCCTATGTTTACAACCAAAGGGAGTATTAAACTGACTTTTTTTGTAGAGATGAAGGAAACCAAATAAATCACTTAATTTTTCTTATAAACTTTTTTGTGGAGTAATACTTTAATTTATTAGAAAGATAAATTGGTTTTAAAAAATTATAAATATAAGAATTTTAAAGTGATCATTTTTGCAACATAAATCTCTCTAAAAAAAGTCAAATTAATTTTAGGGTTAAGGTTTATTTTCGTCCCGGAAGTAACCGCAAAATAGCGCTGAGTATCCGAAAGTAATAAGAGTAATATTTTTGCCCTGCAAAATCTCAAATCATAGTAAATTTACTCCCCACGTTGAAGATGTTAACTTTGACTTTCAAAATGAGGATTTAATGATCAAAGTTAACATTTTTAATGTTTGGGGTAAATTTACTACGATTTAAACACTTTCGGTGTAAAAACGTTCCCCTTGTTACTCCCAAATATTCAACTCTCTTTTGTGTTGCTTTCGAGACGAAAATAATAAACCTTAATCCTTGATTTTATATCTGACAATGAGTAGTGTACTACGTGTGCGCCAGCTTGTAGATTGGATAAATCCATTCACAATATACCATTTTGTTCTTTATTATAAATCCACTTTAACTATTTCTTATATACCAAGAAGTGGAAGTTATAGCATTCAACATGTCTTATTTTTAGAGAATTTTCCAACTTTACCCTCATTTAAGAATATGTGTCAAAATAATATTTTATATATTATAAACATTCTCTCTCATCTTCCATATTTTCAATATAGATGTAAAATAATCATAATAATATTAATTAATTTCAAAGTAAACTTATATTTAAAAAAAAAATTGTGATAGTTAGATTTACAATAAAAAAAAAATAAGAAACGGTGACATTTTATAGCGAAAGGTGACATTTTATAGCGAAAGATGCTGAGGGAGGGTATATGTATTATGTACACGTAGACCTTGGGGCAGAAAGCTTTGGGAAGGGAGTAGTTGATAGTGGACCCCATCTGGTGGCGCCCACAAGTCCCATCCCCAAAAATAGCCATGGAGGTGGCCCTACCCACATCCCAATCTCCAGCATCTTTTCCTCCCATATTTGGTACTTTTTTGTTTGCTGTGCTATTTTTTTGTTACAGTCCTGGCCCTGTTTGGTTCACTTTTTAGTTTTTATTATCGTAATGAATAAATATAAGATTAAGTTGACTTATTTATGATGATTAAAGAAGTAAAGCAAATTATTTTCAAAATATTTATATTTATTACTCTTTTAACAATTGATACATAATCTAATAACATGAAATATATGTTATACACTTCATGTTCCTAAATATAGGATATGTTTACTTAATTTGATTAGATTAAGGACGCTAGTTAAATTAGTTAAAATCACATGATATTACCATAACTGTGTTATCACTTACCTTTGTTTCTATCATCGATCTCTTGCTTACTTATTATTTAGGAGTATCAATAGAAATAATTTAAGAAAAAATTGAGAAACAATGAAAAAATATCTTATAAGTAGGAACAAACGCACCTCTCATAGGTCCTATATTTATTAACGGAGGGTATAATATGTTATAATCACATAGTTTATTTAATTTTCTTAAATTAATCTTATATTCCAATAGACAAAATCATTCCCCCTCCCAAAATTTCAAATTCGAGTCTAGATTTGAATCTGGGCCATCAGGATAAGCCCAAAGAAATAGCAAGCATAGGTAGACCATGAGTTCCAGAAGGCAGAAACACATTCCCGTGGCCTTAGCAAGGTTTGAGCTTACCTTTTTCTTTCTTTCTTTCTTTTTTTTTTTTTTTTTTGCAACAAAATTTAGGAAACTTATTTGGCTCAATCACGATCTAAAGGTAGGGCTGGGGCCTGTCTCTGTAGGCTCTAGAGTATGACGAGCAAGCCCTTTATGTTTGTCCACGCATGTAGGTTTCACCCAACTTTACTTAGCCATGGAGATGCCTCCCAGAATGTCGCGATCAAAACCACAATTAAGTGGTACTCCCCAGAAATCAAGCACTCGTTAAGATTATCGAATATCCAACCCTTTCGCCAGCTGAATCAACGAACGAGGGGTTCTTTCTTTCTTTCTTTTTTTATGCACTGGTTTAAGCTTATCGTTGTTAATACAAAAAGATAGGGTACATTTAGGAATCATGCTAAATGTTCTATATTATGTATCGATTATAAATAATAAGTTCTTAAAATTGTGCCTTTACCACAGATTTTCATATTTAAGAACGGCAAAAAAGATACTAGGATCTTTATGATCTCATCCTTTTAAAATTAAATTTTTAAAATAAAAACAAAAAAAAAATCCGCCGAATAATTATCATAGTTCAAAAACACGGTTCGGCCCAGCTGTTGGACCGGGTTGGCTGGGGTTTTTTTTAAAAAAAAAATCTTCAATTATAATTAGTTCAGTCCAGAAGTTTCAAATCCAGATCGTACTCACCCACTGCAGTGCCACGTCACCTTCTTTTATTGCTTATTATCTATCAGTTTCAAGAGCAAATTCATGTGGAACAATCAAGATATATATTTGCTAAATCTCTCTTCAGAATCTTATATAGTTAAAATGATTTTCAATTGACTGTTGACACACACACGCATAGCTGAATTATTTTAACAAATTAGGGGTTTTCGTTTGATTAATGAAACTGATACTAAGTCAGTCTTTCGAAGTGGTTTGGATATTGATTTGAGAATTTCAAAGTCTGTTGTTCTATTGACTTTATTTTTCCTTGAAAGCTCATCTGAAATTGGATCCTACTTAGGTTATTGAAAGAGTTTCTACTTAGTTTTTGAATGATTTTGATAGTATTGATTGTAAGGAATTAGTGATGGACATTCTTAATGTTAATGTATTGTGTTTTTAAAACAGTTAGACTTTTGTTGGATTTTCTTATATTTTGATATTAATGTTGGTACGATATGTTATTAATTATTAAATTATATTATTTTAATGTGTCCGGTTTGACCCAAAATCGACCATCGGTTGAACCCCTGACCCCTGACCTAGTGCATCGACCGAGTTTATTTTTTCAGACCCAGTCCGGGTTTTTGAACCTTGATAATTATGCCACTTTCCCTGTATTAAATTGAGGGAAGGGAATATTCCAAGAAAAGGTTATACCACTATTTCTTTATAATAAGTCCAACTAACAAAATTTTTTGTTCCTAAATATAAGTCCAGTTTGGGATCAATTAATGCTACTATGACTATTTTACCCCTATGTTGGAAATAGGGAAGATCAGAGAGAATGCTTATAATACATAAAATATTATTTTTACACATATTCTTAAATAAGGATAAAGTTGGAAACATTTAAGAAAATAGGAGATATTTAATACTATAACTTCTACTCCTTAATACATGAAAAGTAATTAGGATGGATTTATAATAAGGAATAGAGTGGTATATATTGATTCACCCATGACTTTTGATGTCCTAAATATCGCCTTGAGCAGCCATATCACATGTACTGATAGTAATTACTAACTAGTTTCATACATATATAGGGTATGTTTGGATTGCCTTTTTTTCAGAAGGACTTTTTCAGAAGTGAGATTGGATAAAAGTCAGATTGTGTGAAGTGATTTATGCATGGATTTGTGATGATGAAGTGACTTTTTTTCAATATGACTTTTAGAAACATGTTTGGATGATAATTTTGAAAAGCAAATTTAGGTGAAAAATTACTAAAAAGGACATTATTGTTATTAAATAACACATATATAATATGCATATATTCTTATTAAATGCTTAGTTTCTCCCTTGTTTTAAGGAAAATAATTTTAAAAAAGTAATATTTTTAGCTAAAAGGAGGATATTGTGGAGAAAATAGTTAGAGATTATTATTGTAAATTTTTGGAGATAAAAAGAAAATTTTATATTAAAAGAAAATATCTTATTTGAGAAATTTAGGGGTCTAATAGTCTAATTTCCATACCCACTTTATTAAATAATACATAACAAAAGACGTGGGACCCATCAGAAATCAGAAGACAGAAACCAAAATTTCCAGCTTCTGACTGCCCCACCAGGCTTCTGACCCATAAATCTTGCACTCATACAAGCATGCCAAACATAAAAAAAAAAAAAAATTAAAGAATGACTTCTGTGACTAGAAAGGCTTCCAAAAGCCATACCAAACATGCCCATGATCAATACTGATAACTATTACTGGCACACGTAAGTCGATGGAAAGTGAGTAATCCCTAGTTCCAATTCTAAATATAATGGGAGCGTATAATTAATTAGCTTTTACATGTTAAAAACTAGTTAATTATTTGTTTTTGTTATTACTTCCATATCCTATTTTCAAGGTAGGGAGATCAGAGAAGGTTTGCTTAATTATCAAGTTTGTAAGCTACATCATATCATTGGATTTTTTACATGAATATATTATTTTATCATTACTCGTCATTGTATAAAATTTACTCCCATGTGTTACAATGTATATTAAGTATGCGTAAAGCCTCAAAATTATTAAATTTCAAAACAATATTGTAAGGTCTAGATTTTTGCTTAGTTATAGCGAATCATGTAAAAGATTACTTATAAATAGGACTAGAATTAGTGGGGGTATTATTTAAAAATTATGCATAATTTAATTTTCTTAAAACGTTGTTCGGGGGATTGTCAAATTGATCAGAAAGATATGAAGAAAAATATTAAACGAGAGACATCAATACAATTGTAAGTTTTATATTTAATACCAAACCATGTCCACAAACTCTAACCATACTCAGATGAGTGAGGGAGTATAACGTACGGACTTTTTCTTTGCCAACACACAGAATAGATTATATCAAAGTCTAATGAAGTTCCAACTTACAAAGTCTCAAGAAACATGAATAACCCTCAAACTAAAAGAAAAGAAAAAGCTCCTAAAACAGCAAATAATACTAAAAAAACAAATAAAATATCTTCAAAGCAATAATGACAAAAATCTAGATCAAACAAAACTTCCCAAGTGCCATACACCAATAAGATCTGCAACTGCAACGGAGGTCGAGATAACCGATCCAAAAGGTAAGACCAAAACAATGAATCTTTAGTAATCCACATTGCTAATGCTATCAAATCTACTTCAATGGGAACTTATATCCAAGAATGGTTCCTAAACAAATTCTTTGAGACAGGAATATTCTCAAGGAGAGGTTCAATCAAAATAATATTTGAGATATCACAATTAGAATGACAATAAAGGATAGGATCCCAACTCTAGTCTAATAAAGAACATTGTTGCCATCCATACTGTATAAGTATATGTCTAGGCTGAAGATGAACAATGTTGACAAAAACATTGAATAGGCCCATGTCTAGCCAATGAATAACAATATGTACAGGCACAATGAACGGACAAAAGTTGAAGATTCCAATTTGACCATTATTATTATGAAAAGCCATATAATTAGGCTTCCTCCCACAAACAGATATCACAAACCAATCATAACTGTTTTTATAGAGAAGCTCAGTAGCCTTGCATATTTCACACAACTTGAAGAACTCTCGAGCACCAATTCTAGCAAGACAGTGACAACTTGGTTAACGTTTCTTGGCTCAAAACATGACATGATCAGAGTGTATAATTACCAAGATGTTTCCAATAATACCAAATCAACCAGTTCACAATAGGTTTCACCTTTTATATGCATTCATCAATATTCATCATTATGAAACCAGCATCAATATGAGCCAAAATAACATTCTCATCAACATTCAATCCCAAAGCAAGATTAGTGAACGCACTTTGAATATTGAGTAATCTACTAGCCTTAGAAACCATGGTTTTCAATTTTCCCATCTCTAAACCCATTTGTTCCTCTTCATCATATTTCCTAACATTAGACAAATAGCACCCACTCACACACATTGATGTACCCGTCGATGCCTTCCATCCAACTTTGAATCTATAGTACCCTCGACCCACATATCACCAACAAAAGTCCTGGAGGCACCCACCGAAGATCATAATCAGAGGCTGTCGCAAAGATCGATTTTTGGTTACCTCCATGCGCCCCTCCACCATGCCTTCTCGCTTGCCTCTAACGGGGAAAAAACCTGCAACCAGTTCCTCTACAGGTCGCACCATAGGGATGTAACGAATAAACTCCAAAGGGAGGGGAGAAGAGACCCTCCAAGGATGAGGGAAAAGCGCAAACCTAAGTAGATCCATTGCTCTACGACGTGGTGGCGCAAAGGAACCCTATTAGTGGGAAGCGGTGCTCTTAAAAATAGTCCATGAGGTGTGTTTATAACGTACATGATAATGCACTTGATACAACATTATTGCTAGCCCAGTATCATATGATTTGCTATCGGATGAAGTAATAATTGATATCTCCTCGTCTTAATTAAATAACCATTACTTGAAATTACTTGGACCGGAAAATCTGACATCACTACTGCAGAAAAGGGTTTTAACATCCGTTATTAAAGGGTTTTAACATCCGTTCTGTAAGGGATGTCTATCTGAGTGATGTTGAAAAGTCGACCTTTTAACATCACTTTAAATAACGGATGTTAAATGTCAAACTTTCAACATCTCATATTATACTAAAAGGGATGTCATAGTCCCAGAAAAACCCGTTTTAAGATATTGTCAGAGACTAACGACATCACATCCTAAGAAAATAAGAGATGTCGTTTCTGAGAAACAACATCCCTTATTATATAATAGGCGATGTTGTTTCTGTTCGTCAGAGAAACAACATCACCTATTATATAATAGGTGATGTTATTTCTTCTTTTTGACATCTCTTTTTTTATTAATGAGAGATGTCAAAACATTTCTCTTTTTTTTTAGTTTTATTTATTTGTTCTGATGTCCATCTACATTTTACTGATCACAATTACACATATACACTCATATAGAGACAGATATCTATATCAACAGAATTAATACATTTTTCACCATAAGTTTAATACATATCAACCTAACTAACTAACTAATCAAACTAATGAGCATGTACATATATATGTGGACAAAAAATAGATGAAACATGGACAGTTCCAAAGTACAGCATATAAAATCACCATGTTAAATTCTCCTGATGTAAGTGCTTCCTTCAATGAGTCATGTGCAACATTCTGCAAAATTACAACAATTAAAAGGTCTCTAAGAATATGATATGTTGTAATTCATGTGTACAAATGCTAGGCTATAGCCAAAAAATCTAATTAGAGAATGCCATTAAATTTTGAGAGACTCATCCAGATAATTTTAAAAATGTACAGGAAAGAAAGGCAACAAAAGATTAGTAAGAAGATCCCATAGCAAGGACCACAATAGGATAATTATCATAGCAACCTAGCATGTAAACTGAAACAGAGCAGAAACAGGGAGGAAAAATAAATCACCACAATTACACCTTCAATTAGCATCAACCATAAATCATCAAGCATCATAAATTTTCCAAACATCTTCCCCCTTGAACCTGTCGGATCAAAGTGAAACAGGGGAGGAGGAAATTTTCCAAAAATTCCCAAACATCAATAATAAACATACAAAGCCCATTTATAGCATTAATCCTACTCCTAAACAAGATTAACTAAGCTTCAAAACAATGAAGCTCCAAAAATCAGGAAAAATGGCGTCAGATGAACAGTACCCGAAGCTCACATCAACGGAAATCGAACACCAAACATCATTCCTTTACAAAATCACTTCAAGAATACTCTTATTCAAGTCCTAAGCTTCATTTTCATGGGATTAAAAGCTTCAAAACCCCCCAACTTTCGAATATCTATCTCCCATTCAAGCTTGAAATCGGACTAGAGAGAAGGAGAAATAGGAGGAAAGAGCTTACCTAGAGTTAGGGCCGGAGAACGCTGCTGGAACAAGGAACCTGAGGCAGAGCAAGGTGAGAGTGTGAGAGAGAAGGAAAAGCAAAGAGAGAGGGAGAGCAAGCGGTGAAGTATAGGACTTAGGGCTTTGAAATTGAAATAGATTGTGAAAAACTGGGCGGCGGGGAAGTGGGGAAGAGGGGGCGGGAATTGAAAAAGAGGGGAAAATTGGGCTCCGGACAAATAACATCACTCATTAAAAATGAGTGATGTTGTTTCTTAGAAACGACATCACTCATTTTTAATGAGTGATGTCGTTTTCTGGAAACAACATCACTCATTTTTAATGAGTGATGTCATTACTTATGACATCCTTACTTTTTATAAATAGTGATGTCGTTTCTTTTTCCACATACCACTTAATTACAAAATTGCCACCGCCTTTTTTTTTAACTGGAAACAACATCACTCATTTTTAATGAGTGATGTCGTTACTTATGACATCCCTAATTTTTATAAATAGTGATGTCGTTTCTTTCTCCACATACCACATAATTACAAAATTGCCACCGCCTCTTTTTTAACATCTGTTTCATGATTAACTGATGTTAAATAGCGATGTTAAAAAGGTTTTTTGTAGTAGTGCATGTTTCAAGAATAAAAGATAATAAACATTTAAAGGTTTTTGGGAAAATTAATTATAGGTCCCTTGTAAGGGACTTAATTAAGATTTTAAGTAAGATGAGGTCTCATGAAATCACCTATTTAATCTGAGATTCCTACTAAAAAGTTGTTATTGCAGGCCAAAAAGTTGTTATCGTGCGGTCAAAAGTTATTAGTGAAGGCTTGGTCACTAACAAATCACTCTTTAGCCTGCAATAACAACTTCGTGGGACCTCAGATTAATTAGGTGATTTCATGGGACCTCATCTTAATTAAGTCTCTTACACAGAATCTGGAATTAATTTTCCCAAGGTTTTATATTTTAAAATATATCTATTCGTCAGTCAATTATTGTGTGTGTTTTGGAATTTTGAAAGCAGCAGTGGATGGATCGATCAGCCACCTTCATACATGGTAGTGGTAATTACTAATTAATACTCTGTCACTCTCTATATCACTCTGTTTCTTACTATAAGTCAAACTATCACAAATATTTTGTTCCTAAATATAAGTCTACTTTGGGATCAATTAATGTTACTGTGACTATTTTACCCCCATATTGGAAATAGGGAAGATGAGAGAAAAGATTTATAATGTATAAAATATTATTTTAATACATATTTAAATAAGGGTAAAGTTGGAATTTTCTTTTTTTAAAAAAAGATATATTTAATGCTATAATTTCCACTCCGTGGTATGTGAGAAGTAGTTAGGGTGGACTTATAATAAAGAACAGAGTAGTATATAAGAATTGAGCTAGAAAAATCACACATATTAAGAAAGTGGTAGAAAATGATAGATATATTTAAAATATTTTTGTTTACTCAATTTGTCTTTTATTTATGAAGGAGTATATAGTAAGAGAGAGAAATGTGATAATAATGATAGAAATGATTATAACAAAGAATGTGAATAGAGAAAATAATGATGATAGATAAAGTTAAAAAAAATCATTAAATGATTTGACAAATATAAGAAAACTCTTATATAGACTGAGGGAGAAGCTAGCTTTAATTAACGACACAATAAAGGTTAATTAATTAGTTACTCACGGGATCGCATTGTCACTCCCAAAAATAGTAATGAATGAATTTGACTGAACCACTGGTATAAAAAAAAAAAAAAAAAAAAATTTGACTGAACCAGTCACGATCCAACTACATGTCCAAATTACAGCAGTGTTGGCTTGCTAGCTAGTTTTGCCATTATTTTATATATAAATTACTCTATCCGGTCCTAAATATAATATCTAGGGGAGGTGAGTTTGATCCTAAATATAAGATATTTTTTTAATTGTTCTCAATTTTTCTCCAAACTATCCCAATTAATGCTCATCAAACAATCAAGAGATGAAGAGTAGAGATAAAGATAAATTGTTAAGGAGTATTGGTAATTAATATCATGTGATTTTATCTAATTTAACTAATACTATTAATCTAATCATATTAGGTAAATGTGTCTTATATTTAGGATCAGAGGGAGTGTAAAAATAATATCAATCATCATTTTACGTAGAATGATAAAAAGAAATTTAAAAAATATTTAAAAAGTTGGAGAAAATTAAGGTGTGGAAGAGTGGGGGAAGCAAACACCCAAATCCCGAACACAGAGAAAAGAAATTAGAATAACAGGCTAACGGCATCAGTGTATCTTGAAAGAAAGATTGATATTGAAAGAAAGATTGATATCATCTTAAATTTCTATGTTTGTTGAGGGGTGACCAGGCAATGCTATAGTTTGGGGACATTCATGCTCTCCTTTTCCCTCTCTCCCCTTTTTTCTCGTTTTCCCTATCACACACCATTAGATCTTTATCTAGTGGTTTAAATTAAGTATTTTTATAAAAATGAATATAATAATAATAATAATAATAATAAATCTCATAAATAAATTTAATCCGTCAAAATTTACTGTGAACACTTCACAATTGTAATAAAAAAAATCTAAATTTAATTATAATAATAATTTACAATTATGAACTGTTCATATCAAATATTGATTGATTAAATTTAGTTATGTGATTGTTAAATATTATTATAATTATATTCAATTTTATAAAAATATTTAATCTACATCGTTAGATAAAAGTTTAATAGTGTAAAACGGAAAAAGAGGGGGGAAAAAGAGAGGGAAAAGGAGGGGATCCATTTCCATAGTTTGGTCCCTCACTCCGCCGCACAAAATATACCGATAGACAATATCTGATAGTTACAAAGTTTGGTATTCAACATAATAACAACATAGACTAACAGGTAAAGAAGAAATAAAGAGCATCCATTAATCTGCATATGATTCGAACACTGAAAAACTTGAGTGAGAGCTCAATTTACATGGCCTAATTAAGGAAGATTAATACAAAGAAAGAAGAGATTATCTAAATTAAAAGGTTTTCCCACTTATGTATACAACAGCAAGCAGGTTCTGGTGTATATGCCTACTGGGTATGAGTAAATATGGATCCTCTGAAAACGAGGATCCATACATTTCTGTCAAGTTTCCTTATTTGAAAACCATAAAAGTCTTGTGTTTGTCGCCCAGAAAGTAGAAAACTTGAGGGAGATTTATGAAATAGGTCAACTTGAGAGGATGATCCAGATGAGATGCATGCGCTGATGGAGTGAGAATAATTCTTCGCACATGCATGCAATTTGTGAAGTAATTAAAAAGAAATAAAGAAAGAGAGAGATGTGATTAAAAGGTAGTATATATTTGCATTTGACTCAAAATGTGTTCAAAGTTGTCAGTGGTCTTCTCAATGGGATGATTGTGAACTCCCTCGTACGTGGTCACCACTACGCCCTCGTCTTTGGTTAGCCTTTGCACTTGCTTCTTCACGTTACACCCTTGATGCGTACACCTGTAGTAGCTCCTGCATTTAATTTTTCACCCAACCAAATTAATCAATTATTTGTCAAACTTATCCCCTTCAAGCAATTACTATTCATTAAACACCACTATTCAAATTCAGGTAATTCTAGCTAATTAAGTGAACGAATTGATTGGAAAACCCTTACAAAATAATACATAGATACTGCAGATCCAACTTTATTCAGTTTCATTGTTGAAGCCAAACCGCTTCATCAGAAGATCGCATATATTATGCACTGATGATAAATTCACTGGGGAATTAGAATATAATTATGGTGGATGCATGTATATTAATTGCAAGGTAAATTTGATGATGCATGTGTACTGTGATGGAAGTCAAAGTTTGTGGGCGTCATATATAAATGGGAACAGGGAAGAATATAAAGGATAGAGGCGAATGAATTGAAGAGATATAGGATGTGTAAAATTAAAGAACCAACCTGGGGAATTTGTTGTTTTTGACAGCTTTCTGGCCATATTTTCTCCAGCGATAGCCATCATCCAGAATATCAACCTGACTCCTTGTTTGAAAAGCATACCTAGGCTTACGCGCCTTCTTCTCACCCTTCTTCTTCCCAGAACCACCTTGCTGCTCCTTATCATTATCATTTTTCCTAATTAAGCTTTCATCATTTTCAGCTGTAGCAGTACGACTCAAACCCAGGAAGGTACTACTAGGGTTAGTAATCTGAGCATCCTGATCCATGTTATTGCTCAAACCACGAAGTAGTTGATGATTAGAGCTTCCCATGGCAGTAGTACTGGTGGACATTGAAGGGAATAACAAAGGGTAGGTCTCCATCTCGATCGCTGAAATTTTATGTGAAATGTTATATGTTCAGTCTCTGTGAAGAGAAGGAACTAACGCAGAAGGAGGAGGAAGAAACTAAATGGTAAAAAGTTGAAGAGACATGTATATATATAATAATGAGTTGGGGTGGGGCGGCGAATGCAATTGTGGTGGCTTATGAAAATATGGGACACATACACCGAATAATCTTATGATCTATCAGGAGAAAGAGGGGAAAACAATAGTCCAAATGGGAATACATATATATATATAAATATATTAATTTTTGTTTTTAAGAAAACAGTATTGTTTGATGATAATGTCGTAAACGGCACGCAAACGAGGGAGAGAGAGGGTTGAGAAAAATGAGGATCACTAATTAACGGCAGCTTGGAATAGCAAAAGGGTGTGGAAAAAATGGAAATGGGAGGCGGCTACATGATTAAGATAAGGACATTGCTGGCAAAAAAAAAAAAAAAAAAAGATTAAGATAAGGACATAAGTGTTGTGTCCCATGTCACGTGTATATGAATAGGGATCTTGATTTGATATGGGACTTTTAATCTGAAAATATGTGACAATATTAACAGAGGAATGACTATAAAGATCGATGTGACATATATCTAACCCCAAGTTTGGAGTAATATTTCATGAATATATCATGTTCATTCGTGTGTTTAGTGTAAGGAGTCCAGTATAATCCTGATTACACAAAATTTATATGATCTCATAAATTACGAAATGGGAGAAGTGGTAGGCGATCACTGGTGATGGTTTTGTGAAAATCGTGGGGGGTTCGTAGACCATTGATGGGAGAAGAATAGACCAGTAAGCGCGAAGCAGTTTCCTCGCACGTCCTCACGCTCTACACGTGGACACTCCATGCATGTCCCTTGCCCAACACTTTTCCCCTCAAGTTTACCATTTGCCCCTTGAATTCAATTCCATCTGACTTTTCTAGTATTCCCACATACAGTCTTCCCACCTTGAAGTTTGTGTCATTTTGTGGTTTTGGACTCTTAAAAATATGAGTTATTTGGGGATTGGAGTTTGTTCTCAAATATTAAAACTCTTCCAAATTTTTTTTAACATTTTCTTATATTAGCTCTATTAATACTCCTTAATAATAAACAAGTACGAGAGGGAGGGTGGAAATAAAGGTAAGTCATTAGGGTATTTTGGTTATATTATGCGATTTAACTAATTTAATTAACATTTATTCTTAATCTAATCAAATTAGGTAATTAGATAGTTCTTATATTTAGGAACAGAGGAAGTAAAAATACTGTACTCATCTCAGCAATCTTAAAAAAAAAATACTCCTTTCAGCCTTACTTATAAGATTTTTTTAGAGAAATTAAATATGCAAAATTAATCGTTTTAAAATTAAATATCTATATTTATCTTTTTTTCTCAACCTAATTCACACTACTTATAAATTATTAAATTATCGTATAATCTAATTACATATAACGTATGTTAAAATTAAGAGGTTTATTTGGCTTCCTTAATTTCCACAAAAAAATTGATTTAATCTTATAATTAAACTGAAGAGAGTAAATCAACTAATTGGAGGGTTTGCTTTGATAAAAAAATAAAGACCTTGTCCACTTTATCTCATAAATTCATAATTTTTAAGGCTATTTATCTTACTGATTAGATATTATTAAACGAGTTTTCAGCAATCTGGCTAATGAGTATATGGATATATTAGAAAAACCATCATACCTTTGTTTCAAGCAAATAACTCAACGGAATCCTTTAAATATGGTAATGTAAATTACTTATGTAGCTTTATTTTATATTTTTGATTGAAAGGAGTATATCATGTATTTTCATTAATAAGTCTTAGTTGATGTTACGTTTTCAACTTTTTTATAACTCTAATTAGTTGAAAGGTATAATCAAATCAAACTTCGTCAGGATTATAATTACAACTGGAACGACCGAAAATCTTGTTAAAACCAGTTAGACACTGTGACAGAGTGAGAGATCAATTGTTTCTTGATTCAATATTAATATTAAAGCTCTTGGCAGAGAAAAGACGAAAGGCTTATATCTAATTTATTAACGAATTAATTATCTTAAAATTTTGGAAATTTGCTATTTAGATTCTCAATTCTTAGCGAGAGCACTGAAAGTTTTTTTTTTTTTTTTTTATCAGAGAGCACTGAAAGTTTGAGGAAGGTTTTTTTAATACAAAAAATTATTATATTGTGATATAATGGCTATTGGACATACTTTAAGCATGAATTGTCTTAATTTGAATGAGGAAGTGGGTAGTTGCATTTCAGCGCAACCTCTTCCCTGCAGCTTCCATGAAATAGCTGGCGGCGGCAAAACGATAGACTGTGCCGCAATGAAGATATTTTTTTGCTAAACTTCTTGAAAATTAATTTTACAAATTTTACATCACTAAAAAAAAGGTTTGATCTTTCCTACAGTTTACTCTCGCTTCCAAACATTTTTCCTATCAAGATTTGAGTTCAACGCTTTCCCTATGTCTTTTCTTATTATTGCATAGGCTTCGTCAATCTGCTCTTCACGATCTGTCGAATCTTTCAACTACCTGGATCCGAACTTCTAACAAATCATAGGAAATTATCAACAAAAACAAGATCGTTTATTTATTTATCCACTTTACATCTATGAATACAAATAAATACATGCAACACGTCCGTGTGGGCATATATACAGGCTCTGTTATCATGTTGATCCTCTTTATGGAGTCTAGCATCCATTGTAGCTGTATTCGGAAATGCTGGTTGATTAAAAGCATAATTATAAAAGGCACAAATATTCAACTGGTCAACTAAAATGCGAAACGGAAAAAACTCCTCAATATCTTCGTGGCATGAAAATTGAAAAATGTAGTTTCCTCCGCGTAGCCTGCACTAATTAATTTAAAGTTCTATATATAGTTCCGTATTCATATAAATTTGCTAAATAGGGAAGACATATAGTTTTTTTGGTCTTCTTGATGCATCGTGCCAAACTTAAAAATACAAAAAGTCAATGAGGGCAGATTGATGTTCAAACTCAAACATCTGTTATAATAAGAGATCTTTGAAAGAGAGATTATAAATATTACACGTATGAGAGAGTTTGGTCGCAGCCTCTTTTCCTCGCTATAATAATTTCGAAAAGCAATTTACTAATTAATTAAGCGTCCAAAGGGGGTAGATTTTTCAAACTCGCTTTGAAACGTCAAATAAAGACCACGTGCCACATATATCTTTAAATTGTCACACACATATACATTTATAGACTTATAATATTGTTCGTTGGAATATTTATATACATATATTGTTGTTGCCTGTAGGTGCGACGGATTAAGGATGCAACATATGTATAACCCTTAAATTCCTAAACTTGCCATCGTGCCCGTTTTAAAACATCACAATCAGGTTAGGCTAAATTTGCGACCAATGTTGCTTCAGTGTACACATAATTCCTATATTTGCCTTAGACCACCTGAATTCTAAGTTCTAATCAACCAATCCCCCCTCTGTACCACCATTACGGGCGTAAAATGTGATATGTATGCATATATAGACACTCATGCACACCTACATTCTTCAATTTCAATCTATTTCATTTCCCATGATGACACTAACAATTAGATGGGAATATTACCCTCTTTAACAAGATCATATGTGACGTAACTAATCAGATATGTGTGCAAAGGTTGGTTCAGTTAATAAATAAGTCAGACTGATATTCATAAGATTGTAAGCACCTACGTGAAGACCTTGTTGGTGGACGGTTTACAAATATATTTGTAAGTGCTATTTGAGCCTTGAAGGCATGTCCAGTCTTTGAAGATTGATGAGTTTTTAGTATCTAAATCACTTAAATTTTTTTACTAGCAAAGAATAACTAATTAAAATAGTACTCCATCTATTCCTTAATATAAAACCCAATGTACTTTTTTAGAGATTAAGAAAGGTAAACAAGGTAATTAATCAGGGTATAAGAAATATATTATTGGATCATATATTGATTTATAATTAGGTCAAGCAAATTTGTTCCAAGAAAAAATTCGGACAAATCAATTTATAAGTAACTTATTCCATTTTCTTAGGATTTTTCAAAAAAACCAACTAAATTTTATGCTCTATTAAGGAAGGTTCAGGTTCAGCTTTCTTAGGCAAATTAATTTGCTGTTCTTTTCCTTTAATTTGCGGAACCAGTTTCGGTGTTCGTCGGAAAGATAGGTAGAGGGCGCTCATATGCTTTGGATCGTCCAGATTTGAATCTCAACGGTCCAGATTTAATAATTTTAAATTTGTGATTTTTAAATGAATAATATGTTTTTTGACAAAATGATAGTTGAGAGATTATTTTTATTTTAGATTTTGTAACCATAAAAATAATTGTTTTATTAAAATCACAAATTTAAAAAAATTAAATCTGGACCGTTTATATTGGATCTAGATGATCCATATTGGAAGAGCATCATCGACCTATCTTTCCGACAAACACTAAAACTGGTTCCTTTAATTTGCTGTGTAACATTTATTGTTGAGAAGAGCTAATTGGTAAGATTTAAATGGGCATCGTTACTATATATTTTGACCAATTTTACCTCAAGAAATGTTTCAGTTTCAAATCAACATTATATAAAAATTGCAACCCACACCCTTTAAACGAGCTTTCTTAACAATAAGCTTGCAACATAAAAATGACTTAACCAGAATAACTGGGTGCATGCACTGAACCCGTCTTTATCCGATTGCACACGCGGGGTATATATATTTGACTAATGCTAATTCAAACATCACTGTCCATGCATCTGTCCAAGAAACTTTCAAATCCATTTGATTTTCATATTAATCAACCACAAACGTATTGTTTATAAATATATTTCTCATATACTTTAACATGCAATATACTCATAATCCCAACAGTGCATTATACCAATATACATACATACTCATTCTCATATAAAAATTTCTGGAAATTGACGCGGCCATAATTTTACTGCACTGTATATAAAGGGGTAGGGATAGAAATAATTATGTACAGTATTATATTATTTCGAATCCGCATTCACAACTACAACATTTTTTGTGTAAAAAAAAAAAAAAAAAAAACTAAAATGGTGGAACTAGTAATTAGTCGTTGTTTCTAGTATCAGGTTACCGGTTTTGATTGGTTTTTACTGGCTTTCGTCCAAGAAGGAGAGTTGTGCACTCAAAAGTATGCATATGAAAAAAGATGATATTCAAGATTAAACTTGATAATCAAACGTGTTAGATTAGGCGATGATCCGCAAAGTCAATATGTTAATTATGCTCATGAATTATTCTGACGTAACATCTGCCAAATTAGACAAATTAATACCACGATTAAGGTCAATAATTCTGACTTGTGCTGATGGGATTTCAAACATCGAAAATCAGGGCCCCGTTACCCCTTAATTCTTAAACAGATTTACTATTGAAAGTGAATGATCAGCGAATCAATCATTACCACTTAATTTTTCATCAAATACAGTGATTATTAGTCATTGAAGCCATGTTTAGACATGCCGCTTATTGATCGAACGCTTTTCTAAAACGATCATTATTAATCCCCTGAGTTTCTGAATATATCGGGTATCTCTCCAGGTCAAAAATATCATACAAGCAGAAGGGAGCGGCAAGATGTTTTAATCCTTAAAGTGGTTTATACTTTCAAAATTTGTAGCTTCTTTTTTTTCCAAAAACACATATTAATTAGGTATTATATATAAGTGAAGCGATATCGACTGAATAATATTCTGTTTGAATAAAAAAAGGTGAGAGTAAGGACCGTTTGACGTGGTTTTGGTAACTTTGAAAATCAGACAGACACGCATATTCTCAATAACATTGACCGTGAGTTTGATTTCAATGGAATACAAATTAAATATGCATAAACTGTACTTCGAGAGTGCCGGGCTCTAGTGGCTGTTGGTTACACTGGTCATGTTTAATAATATGCGTCTATTATGTGCTGATATTTAGATTTGCATCCACCCTTCATGGTTTGAGTTGGGGTTTGTTTGGTATGAGGGTACGATAACGGAGGAGAATAAAAGAAAAAATATTATGAGTTCAGTTTATAAGTAGTGAAAATGGGATATTGTAGAATTTTAGTAAGAGATATATAAGGTTAAAGTATAAGAAATATAAGCTTTAACTAACCTCAATTTTCTAATTTTTGGGAAGCAAACTCATTGAAAATAATTGTTTTCTCGACTTGAGGTGGATGGATTGGTTCCACTTCCCCCGAATAGTAGCGGCTGGCGGTGGATGAGTAGTGATTATAGATAACATTAACATATGATATGTGACTACAGTCCTAAACTCACAGTTGTCCTTCCACCCATTGGGAAACCCTTGGGAGTCATAAATCTAGTGGGTATTAATGTAAACAGATTTTTCTTGAAAGACAGCACTTAATTTTTTAAATTCCATATTGAAGATTTTGAATAGTGATTTCGATTAAACGAGTAATAACATCGATAACTCTATATCATCTATTTATATTTTAAGAATCCTAATGATAATGTTTTTGGAATTTTCATTAATGCAAATGTAAACTCTAACACCGTGCACAATATATATATATATATATATATATATAATATTGATCTCATTATTATGAGATGTGATGAAAGTAATCTTTTCATGGTTATCATATACGAGGTTGGATTGATTGTTCACATGGAGTATAATATTTTTGTCTGTCTAAACAAATAAATGCCTTTCTTGGAATACAAACGTGTATTCTTTTTCTCACATACAAGAGTGAGGTTGCTTACCACCCAATCTAACATTTCGTTAGTGCAAACAGAGCGAATTTTAGTGCAGCTGACTATATTGCTAAGCGAGGTCACTGATCACTATGAGCCTATTTGGATTAGTTTCTGGATAATATATAGTTTATGAGGAAAAAAAGTTGTAAAAGTGTTTTTTTTTTCTTAGGATAACAAGGTGTGTTTGGATTAGCGGTGGAGAAATGACTTTTTTAAAAGTAAGATTGGATAAAAGTCAGATTGTGTGATGTGATTTATGTTTGGATTTATAATGATAGAAATGACTTTTTTTCAATATAACTTTTAGAAATATGTTTGAATGATTATTTTGAAAAACAAGTTTAGATGAAAAATTACTAAAAATGACATGATTGTTATTAAATAATATATATAATATGCATATGTTCTTATAGTTTAGAAAGAAAAAGTGAAATTTGGGGGTTTTTTTCTCCTCTATTTTAAGAAAAAAATTTGGGAAAATTATATTTTTATTTCAAAGGAGGACATTGAGGGAGAAAATAATTAGAGATTATTATGGTAAATTTTTGGAGATAAAAAAAAATTTAGATTAAAAGAAAATATCTTATTTAAAAATTTTAGGGGTATAATAGTATAATATTCCTACCCACTTTATTTCTTTTCCTTTTCTTTTTTCCTCCCCTTTCTTTTTCTCTACTTTTCTTCCCTTCATTCAATTCCAACCCCACCGCAAAAGCCAGAAGCTGTAAGTTAGAAGCTCCAAATTCTTGCTTTTTAACTAGAAATCCATTTAAGCTACATTTCAGGTCCACCCAAACATAAATCAAAAGCATAATTTTGTTTCTGCGGTTGGGCTGCACGTTTGGTGGCCTAAAAGCCATACCAAACACACACATAGATTTTGTGAGAAAATGACTTTGATAAAATAAGAGTGTTTAGATGATTGTTATGAGAATGACTTTGCTGTGTAAATTATTAAAAATGACATAAGTTTAATGTGTTAGGAAAGAGAAAGAGGATAAGGGTATTTTTGATATATCATTATGACATAACATCTGTAATTATGCAATTGTATACCTCGTATTTCGTGTAAAAGTAAAAAATTCTAACTGATTTAAAACTTAGGTTTTGGCCAACCCAACAGAACTTTTCACATTTTTTCAAGTATTTAGCTTACCCTTTTTTTCAAACATAGGATTAGAATCCAAACCTAGATTTAAAGAACTAAAGTAAACAGGCCCTATATTTGTGTCATTGATTAGCCCCACCTATTAGGCAATAAGTGGAGATTGATTAGGGAATTTCGCTGTTTCTGTCTTGTTGTAAACTTCAGATGAAGTTATATATTTCAATGCATGCTTAAAAGAAAAATTGTTTCCCCCCTCCCTTGCACCAAACAGAGCATAGGAATTTTTAAGAGGGGTTCAAAGTTTGTAGCGTGGGAGAGACCACGTGCACAGCTTGAAGTTGAATACACATGCGCTGTGTAATAGCTGATCGTCACGCCTTTCGTCACCTTCCTCTCTCACCCCAAACAAAATTCTCTTTGCCTTTGCATTCCCTACACCATTATTCTACTCTCTCCTTTTTTTTCAAAAAAATTGTAACGACCAGTCAATATATGCTAAATATAAATCTCAGTTTACTTTATTTTACAAATTTACACTTTTTTTAAAATACCCTGTAATTGTATGTACCACAACTCACAAGGGAATCTTGTCAACGTGGATATGATGAAATGCGGTACTTTAAACAAAATCAATGCAGGTTTGTCACATACAACCAATTTAAATACTCCATCGGTTACATAATACAAGATATTGGCTGTGTTTGGATGGACTTCTAGAAAAGTGACTTATATATAAGTCAAACTGAAAATAAGTCAGATTGTATAATGAGATTTATGTTTGGATCAGCTGTAAAAAAAAGTGACTTATAAGTCATAAGTCATATTGTGTAATGAGATATATGTTTGGATGGACTTTTGGAAAAGTGATTTAGGTTTGGGTTAGTTGTGATTAGATGTGTAAAATAAGTTAGAATTGTGGGGCCCACCTCCGTAAGTAACTTATAAGTCATAAGTCATAAGTTGAAAAAACGAACTTATACTTATTTTGACTTATAAGTTATAAGTTACTTATTTTTATAAGTCCAGCCAAATATGCTCTTTTTATTGTTCACCAAAATAAGTCATTTTCATTGAAAAAAAAGACTTATTTTGCTGGGAAAAGCCCAGCCAAACACAGCCATGGTTAATTTTTTTTAATAAGATAAGGAAGTAAAATAAACCACTTATTCATAACATATGTTGTGAATTATTATATTACATGCTAATTTATAAGTTAAATAAACCATTTTAAAGTAAAAATTCAAACAAATTAAATTATAAGTAACTTATTCAACTTGTATTTTGTAAAAAGTCAATCAAATCTTATATTAAAAAAAAGATGATATCATTTTTAATTTTTGTAAACTAAATTATCTAGCTCAGGTCACTATAAAGAAGGAGAGCAATTTACTCCCTCATTCTGTTGTCTCATCTTGTGCAGCATTTGTTAAATCAGGTGAGGCATTATATTGGGTGTGTTTGGATGGACTTCTGAAAAAGTGATTTATAGATAAGTCAAACTGAAAATAAGTCAAATTGTGTAATAAGATTTATGTTTGGATGGGC
This sequence comes from Mimosa bimucronata, assembly GCA_037074515.1. NCBI lineage: Eukaryota > Viridiplantae > Streptophyta > Magnoliopsida > Fabales > Fabaceae > Mimosa > Mimosa bimucronata. The sequence continues at coordinate 6,452,595 of CM073437.1, forward strand.
TATTAAAAAAATTGACTTATAAGTCATAAGTCATATTGTGTAATGAGATGTATGTTTGGATGCACTACTACAAAAAGCCCATTTCTTGTCCCTAATTCACGTCACTTAATTATAAAACGGACATTGAAAAAAGTTTGGTGGCATTTTTGTAATTAAATATCATGCTGAAGAAGAAACCACGTCATAATAATGGGAGAAATGTGACGTGGTTTATGGGTGTGAGTAACCACGTCACATATTATAATTATGTGACGTGGTTTTCCTCAAGTTTTTAATTTTTTTTATAATAAACCACGTCACATATAGAAAATATGTGACGTGGTTTGTAGTAAATAATCAGGTTTTCGAATTTTTTTTTTAATTTTTAAGAAACCACGTCACATATATAAAATATGTGACGTGGTTTCATAGATAATCAGGGATTTTTTTTTAATTTTTAAGAAACCACGTCACATATATAAAATATGTGACGTGGTTTGTGGTTTTTCTTTTTTTTTATTTTTTAGAAACCACGTCACATATAGAAAATATGTGACGTGGTTTCATAGATAATCAGCGAATTTTTTTTTAATTTTTAAGAAACCACGTCACATATAGAAAATATGTGACGTGGTTTCTCCTAAACGACGTCACATATTAGATATATGTGACGTCGTTTTGTAGAAACCACGTCACATATTTTATATATGTGATGTGGTTTCATTAAAATTAAAAAAAAATACAAAACCTGATTCTAATAAGCATCATCGTCTTCATCGCCCAAAGCCCCCACCAGAATTTCAGCTCCCTCCAAATTAATTTGTCTCCCTCATCCCTCAGCTCTCTCCTCTCTCCCTCACCCCTCACCCCTCAGCTCTCTCCCAAAACACAAATCGGTTGAAGAAGAAGCTCTCAGCTCTCTCCCTCAGCTCTCTGCAATTAGGTGCAAAATCTTCCCCATTTTCGTCCAAATCCTGTGTTCTTGGTTTCTTTTCCCTTGCATTTTCGTTTCTGTGTTCTTGGTTTTCTTTTCCCTTGCATTTTCGTTTTCTGGGTTCTGGTAGGTGTTGGTTTCCTTGCATTATGTTGAAATTTCTGTGAACTCATTTTCCCCTGCATTTTCGTTTTCATTTTGTTGTGTTTATTTCTAGGTTTGATTGCTTTGTTTTGATTAATTTGTTTAGTTGATTAGTGCCCAGTTCGTCTCTGATTTCTTGTTGATTTTGGAATGCTGCCACATGGTTTCTTCCTTGCTCGTTTTTCTACCGTGCAATTCGTTGAATTGCTAGTTGTGATTTTCTGGGTTTAATCTAACAAGGGGGAAAACAAATAGTACAAGTGTATAATGGTGTTTAGAAATGCTTTTTGATTGATATGTTTCTATATACATTATTTGGGTGATTATGCTGCAATATATTGATAAGAGGTGATGATGTTTAAATGTTAATTAGTGAAGTGTAAATCATTGATTAAATAATTAAGGACTAGTAAGAGAATGGTATGGCTTATGTTCTTAATTAGGCTGAAAAGGGAATTAAAAGAATGGCTAATTTGATTTTGTCTAGAACTTTGGGTGATCAAGGTTTTATTGAGCTAAAACAAATATGGAGGTTAATGTGCTAAGAGATTAATTCAAAAGACATTGTTATTGGTAACTAAAATTGGATTAAAAAGTAATAGGCTTAAGTTTGAGAAATGATGTACATTTTGATTAGTGGAAATTTAGTGTTTGATTTGTGTTTTATGAATTATGCTTGGAAATTTAGTCTTGATCAATGGTTTTGTAAAGAAAGGAGGTTGTGTTTCTAATTATTAATTAGTTGTCTGAAATATGGAAGTAATTGATTTAATATTTCTAAGTGTTCACTACCTTATTCTTCTTAAACATTGATTCCGTGGTTTTGCATGTATGGTTTTAAATGTATTATTTTGAAGTCTAATTCTTTGGTTTGTTGATTATTGGTTGTGTCAAGTGAAGTGTATGTAGAGAGGAGTATCAAAACCATTTAGCTCTTCTGTTGAATTTTGTTGGAGATTTTATTTTTAACCTTTTCCAATATATACAGGTAACTGTTCCAAATCAGAAATCGATTCTTCTAACCCATATCACCATAAGGGTAATCTTTGTCTTGCTAAGCCACCTAGAGGTATGTTATTGATTTTATCTCCTCCATTGAACAATAAGGAATATGACTATGCTCTTATATTCTTGTGACTACTATGATAATTCCATTGACAACTTGTGTTTCTCTAATTTTACTTGGCTTGTTTGTGCTTTGTGTAAGCCATTGATCTGATTGTTGGTTTGCTCTATTCCCCTAAATTAATATGTGATTTCATTGGGATTTCTAGTTTCATTTTGGATTATCTTAGATTGTAAATGTAATTTTTGGATATCACACTTACAAGGGGAAACTCTGCGAAATTTTTTAAAAAATTTGCATGAAGTGAAGTTAAGTGTATGGCATGCCCATTTCTTCACAAGGTAGTGAGCTAAAATTGAATAATTTGTTGGACATATGGCATAGGTTTAATAGAATGGATCGTAGTTAGATGCATGCATTGAGAACCACTAAAGAGTATCAAATGGGGGTGGAAGAATTTATTAAATTTGCCAAAAGAAACGTGGCTAGTAAGAATGGCATGTATCGTTGCCCTTGTGTGAAGTGTGCAAATGCTTATTGTAAGAGCGTTGATAATATAAGGGATCACCTTCTTTATGATGGGATCAATCTCCGTTATAAGAAGTGGCTTTGGCATGGGGAATTGGGAAGTACTGTAGATGAGTGCACGTCACAAAATGTAGAAGCAGTGATGGATGATGTTTGTGATGATGGAATGGACGAGATGATCAATGACATTAGGGCTGAGTCATTTTCTGTGGTAGATGAGTTTGAGAAATTGTGAAGTGATGCAGAGACACCGTTGTTCCCGGGGTGTACTAAGTATACTCAGTTGATCGGCATCGTGAAATTGTTGAAAATAAAGACAGAAAATGGGTGGGCGAACACAGGTTTCTCGCAGTTGCTTGAAGCTATGAGTGATATGTTCCCTGCCGGCAATGTGCTTCCGAAGCGTATGTATGAGGCTAAAAAAGTTTTAAGCAAGATGGCGGTGGAGTATAAGAAGATACACGCTTGTCCTAATGATTGCGTGTTGTACATGAATGAGTATGCCGGCCTGAAAGAGTGTCCTAAATGTGATACTCCGAGGTATAAGCCGAGAAAGGATGCTGTTGGTGATGATGATGGATCAAAGAAAGGGGTACCTTTGAAGGTAATGTGGTACCTTCCAATTGTACCACGGTTTAAACGCTTGTTTGCAAATGAGGCAGAAGCAAAGAAACTGAGATGTCATTGTGATGAGAGAATCTCCGATGGAAGATATCTTCGGCACCCTGCTGACTCTCCTCAATGGAAGAAAATTGATTCAATGTTTCCTGAATTTGGTGGTGAGCCGAGGAATCTTCGTCTTGGACTGTGTACAGATGGATTCAATCCTTTCGGGAGTCTCAGTAGCACACATAGTGCTTGGCCAGTTTTGCTGGTCATTTACAACCTGCCTCCTTGGTTGTGCACGAAACGCAAATATGTGATGATGTCTATGATGATTTCTGGGCCGAAACAGCCTGGGAACGATATTGATGTCTATCTTGCACCTTTGATTGAGGACTTGAAGATGTTGTGGGAGGAAGGCGTCGATGTGTTTGATGCGTACAGGCAGGAGACATTCAAATTGCGAGCTATGCTGTTTACCACAATAAATGACTTCCCTACATATGGCAATCTTTCTGGTTACAGTGTGAAGGTTTATATGGCATATCCTATATGTGAGTTGGACACAAACTGCCACCAGTTTAAACATGGAAGAAAGACCGTTTACCTCGGTCACAGGAGGTTTCTTGATCGGTTTCATCCTTATCGTAGACTAAAGAAGTGTTTTAATGGCTCATCTGAATATAGATATGCTCCGACCCCCTTAACCGAGGAGGAAGTTTTCAGCCGTGTTAAGAATGTTAATGTGGTATTCGGTAAGAAACAGAAGAAGAAGACCGGTTCTGAGAAGATCATTTGGAAGAAGAGGTCAATCTTTTTTGATCTACCTTATTGGCGATTTCTGGATGTGAGGCACAGTATAGACGTGATGCATGTGGAGAAAAACGTCGGTGATAGTCTTGTTGGAACGTTGTTCCATATACAAGGGAAGACTAAGGACGGATTCAGTGCACAGTTAGACTTGGTTGAAATGGGTATAAGACAACGGTTGCATCCTATAGTCAGTGAAAATGGAAAGAGGGCTTATATGGAACCTGCTACTCATACACTCTCTAAACAGGAGAAAAAAAGTCTTTGTGAGTGTTTACGTGGGATCAAGGTGCCGCAGGGTTATTCTTCTAATGTTAGTAGACTTGTGTCTATGAACGATTTGAAGTTGGTTGGAATGAAGTCGCATGATTACCATGTATTGATGCAACAATTCTTACCAATTGCTATAAGAGGCATTATGCAAGATGATGTGAGGATGACTATAACAAGACTGTGTATGTTTTTCAATGCAATTTGCAGCAAAGTCATCGACACTGAAAAGCTCGACGAGTTGGAAAATGAGGGTTACATTATATTGTGCCAATTAAAGATGTACTTTGCTCCAGCCTTTTTCGATATTATGGTGCACTTGATTGTTCATTTGGTAAGGGAGATAAGGCTATGTGGCCCTGTTTATCTGAGGTGGATGTACCTTTTCGAGTAATTCATGAAAGTTTTGAAAGGGTATTCCAAGAACCCACATCGACCTGAGGCATCAAATTTTGAAAGATACTTAGTTGAGGAGGCAATGGATTTTTGCAAATCGTATCTAAAAGTGGTTGAGGAAATCCCCCGACATGAAGATGGGATCGGTAAGGGGGTACGGGGCGTTAAAGTGAAGACTATGTGCCGTGAAGAGGTGTTACAAGCACACCTGTACATATTGAATAATATGGAAGAAGTGCAGCCTTATTTGGAAGAGCATAAGAGGATCCTGAAAGAAAAGAACCCGAAAAAGAGTGACATGCAGATTTCTAACGAGCATAATAGGACATTTATTGGGTGGTTCAAGGAGTATGTTAAAAAGGAGACTGATGCGCCGGATACAATAAGATGGTTAGCTGGAGGGCCTCGTTTTGAGGTTGTCACTTGGTGCTCTTTTGACATAAATGGTTATTCCTTCTACACTAAGGCCCAAGACAATAATAGCACCATGCAAAACAGTGGCGTGATGGTGATAGCCGAAGCGATGCACTTCTCCAGTTCAAAAGATAAAACCCAAGATTGGCTTCCATGGCATATTATGGCTTAATTGAAGAAATTTGGGAAGTTAGTTACACAAAGTTCAAAATTCCAATCTTCAAATGCAAGTGGGTTAACAATAGCGCAGTTGTGATTGATCCCCATACTGGTATGATCTCAATTGATCTTCAGAAGGTTGGGTACAGAGATGAGCCTTTTATTTTAGCAAGTCACGCAAAACAGGTGTTCTATGTAACAGATCCCGCAAATAAGCAATTGTCCATAGTCTTGCAAGGTAAAAAGCAAAAGGACCGTGCTCCCAATTTAGATCTAGATGAGATACAACCTTTAGGCGCAGGACCACCTGAACCAAGTGAATTTGAATTGGTAGATGATGATGACCAATTTGCCTCTAGAAATGATCATTGTGAGGGGATATGGGATAACATATAAAGTGAGAACCTTTTTGAATTATCATGTGTATTAATTCTTGTTAATGTTTTTGTTTTGGTTTTGTGAAGGTTGTGGAATTGTGACTTATCACATCTTTGATATGTTAACAGGTACATGACAGACGGTGATAACAATCAGCAACGGAACGATCCCCCTCAGAGAAAGGGAAGAGGTCCGACGAAGCTCAATGACGTCCGTCAGGGGACAAATGTGCAGCATATCCGTGTGGATTTTGACGATGACATGAATCCTATCGGGGAAGTTGGTGCGAATTTCGTCAGCTACGTCGGTTTTGTGGTGAGGAACCGGATAAGCATCTTGGTTAACGATTGGCGGAGAGTCAACAAAGACGTTAAGGATCAATGTTGGTCAGATATTTTGGTATGTTTTATCATTATACTTCTGTTTGTTCCTAATATGTATGTATTCTTATTTCCACTTAATTCAACTAATGTGTTCGTCATTATTTTCAGCAAAATTTTGATGTCTCAAACACACAATTTTTCAAGGATTTTTGGTTGGGAGAAGGGCGCAAGATGTGGAAGAACTTCAAGAATCTCCTGACCAGAGATTACGTCTTTGGAGACAAGCAGGGTCAAGATCCGGGTCAGAGCTATCCCAATATTGACCCAGACACTTGGAAGCAGTTTGTTGCATCACGGCTAGACGAAAAGTTCAAGGTTTGTATATTTCATTAATAGCTTTTTAACTTTGGTTAAAAATTGCACTGTTAACACATTATATTAGTTAACTAACTTAGTCTTAGTTTTACAGGAGGAGAGCTGTAACATCCTAAAAAATTAATTAAGGATTAGTGGGGGTAAACAGGAATTTATTAATGAGAAATGATGGATTATGAGAATATTTGAAGGATTTTGAGGTATTTTTGAGGATTTTAAAGGCCTAGTTTTTTCCCTTATTTGGAAGATAATAATTTTTGGGGAAATTATTTTTAGACTCAAAAGAGGTTATTGTGGGAGTAAATAAATAAAAGATATTATAGGGAAAATTTTGAAAGTAAAAAGAAAATTTTTGGTTCAAAAGAAATATCTTATTTGAGGATTTTAGGACCGAGTAGTGCATTATTTCCTAATCTTTTTCCTATTCACTACTTTTTCTTTTCTCTTCCGTAAAACCTGCCGTGTCTCCTCCTCAATTTCCTCTCTCTGCCTTGTCTTATTCTAGTCACTATTCACATATATATTATTATATTATTATTATATTATTATTATTACTATTGAGTTACTATTCATTACTATTGAGTTACTGTGCACCTTTCCGAAAACACTCCCCAAATTCTGCCGTGTTTCCCTCCGATACTATTCACATCACTATTCACATATATATTATTATATTATTATTACTATTCATTACTATTGAGTTACTATGCATTACTATTGAGTTACTGTGCGTGCATTATATAAACACACGCACACTTCACCGTCTTCATCTCTCTCTCTTTCACGACTCTCTCTCTCTTTTCTCTCTCTTGCTCTCTCTTTCCACCATATATATTCCTATCACTAGACTTATTAGAGTCTGTTAGTATAGGAATAGTAAGCTTTTCGGCCAACTAAGCACATTTTTGGAATCCTGTAAGTCTCCTCTACCTTTCTATGTCATTAGTTTTTCGATTTGTTATACTTGAAAAATTAGACCTTGTCTAAGTTGATATTTTTGGGAGTTCTAAGATTAATAAATTGAAGCTTAGGCCTCGATTATGAGTTTTTCTGAGTAGATTTTTCATTATTGGAGGTTTTTCTAATTATTGGGAATTTTTGGATTTGTAGATATTTTAGAAATTGGAGCTTTTGATGATCTGAGGTGCTAATAATTAAATTGATTATTTTTAGATGTTTATTGATGTCATATGAGGAGATTTAATTGATTGGTTTGACTAGAATTTGGACCCAAGAAAATATTGGTGGATTAAAGTTTTGGATAAGTGGGATATTGTGTAGGTAATTGTGTAATTATGAATTTAAGGGGATAGTTTATGCCCAACAAAAATATTAATGAGGTTAATTAAATTAGATTTGGTGTAGGCCTTGATTTGGAAAAGGGAATATTTTTAGGCTTGAATTTGACTTTGTTGAGCTATTAAGGTTTTGAAAATAAATTATGGAATAAGGAATGAATTTTTGAGGTTAAGAAATAATTGGAGGATGTTTAGAAAATTTCATTTAGGCTTGAATTTTATAAATTGGTATTGGTGATGAATTATGGGGATTATTGGATGTTAAGGTTTAAAATAAATGGGTGTTGAAAAGATTAATAATTTTGGATATAAGTATAAATGGAGTAGAGATAAAATTTTAGAGATGGAGTGGAGAATAAATGTTAAATAGAAATTTAAAATAAGTAAGGGCAAAGAAAGGGTAGTAAATAATTTATTTTCCAACATGTGAAATTGTTGGATAAATAATTAATTGTGGTTGTATATATGGTTGTGTAGTGCTTGAATTGCACTAAGTTAGCACGGGGGAGCTGCACTATTGTGAGATTGGTGCCAGCTATCAGGTAACCGCTTTCTGCTTATTTATGTGTGTGTGTAGTGTTAGTAAGAAATTTGAAATATTATTATTTGAAAATTATGTTGTTATATGGAGATGAGATTTTGAATCACAAATTGAGACTTGATTATCAATTGATGATTGATGAGATATGGAAATGGGATCTTGGAATATTAATATTTTTATAATAAATGTCCTGTGGAGTATTATTTTGAAATGGCATAAATTTGTGATGTGAAATATTTGAAACTGAAATATATGTGGTTTTAGAAATTATTTAATATATGTATATCATGAAAATACTGAAAGGCCGGGTGCCTAATTGTGGTGTTGCATATCTATGTGTTGTATGTGAGAAATTATTTGGGTATGTGACACCGGTGAATTGGGAATTGTGCCATCACGTGATGAGGTACCCTGTTGCGCCACAGGGACTAATTGATATATTATGAGAAATAAAGGAGAGAAAAACGTAAGAGGGGAGATCGCCCCTCACGGATTCGGAAAGGATTGAGATCCTTATAATCCGTGGTACTATTCAGGGAGGGTAGAGAGTCCCTCGTGAACTGTACCGTGGTGATCAGGGGCGGGTGGAAGGTCCCGACTGGTCCCACATGTTTTCCCAACATTTCTAGTAAGATTTGTTTGGGTTGATTGTAATTATCAATGATATATATATACTATTCTTGAGGATGAATTGTGTTGGGTTATTCCACAATTAAAAACGTTGAAAAGAGATTTTGGGAATAAGACGTGCATTATATGTGAATACCTGAGCATGTTTCTGAATTGATATATATGTATTCCACTGGACACCTTGCTAGCACACACCACACGTAGATGAGTAGTCAGTGGTTGCGTTTTGGGGCTACCCCCCGTTGATCTCACTTTTGCAGGTCCTAGGAGCGGTACGGTATAGACGGTCAAGGGAAGGATCCGGGAACTTCTCACTGATATTGTGAGATATTCTGGACCAGAAGGAAAGGAGGTATTGCCACATTTAGGATCATATTTTGTATAATGCTTCCGCTGAACCTTGCTATTATTTTGGGGAAAAATTATTGAATAATACCTATTATGGTATGGTATTTTGTGGATGATCTGTGGAGATTAATCATGGATAATGAAATTTTCTCTGATTGTACTGGGGAGAAAATTATATTGTGATGACGGAGTTTAGAATTGAGGTTTGAAATAAATATATATGGATATTATGAAAATTCTTTTTCTAACTATGTTAGTTGTTTTACTGAGCTAATTCCTTTTCCTAACATAGTTAGCTATATAAACGTTTTAATGTTTAAATCGTGAATCGTTAATAGTGGGATTTTGGAGTAAATGTTACAGTTGGTATCAGTTTTATGGTTTAAAGACCTGGAAGGTGCTGTGCATGCGATTGTTTATGTTTACGTCATGCATTGCACGTGCATTAGTGGTATTGTGGCAATACATTCCCCGATCCTTTCCCTTTCAATTTTGTATTGTATGACTGGCTCTAATAGGTGTAACTTCCATCCGTAGGTGGGTGGGAGAGTATACCTCGTACTATTAAGGGTTCGTTGATTACATAGTTATTGTTATATTGTTATGTGGTATGTCTTCCGTCCCGTGGTGGGGAGGATAGTAAGGTTGACAATGATCGATTGAAAAGGTAGAATCAGCGTGAGTTGGGAAACAGAAATTGTGATGTTCTATGATTAGAACTGGTGGACTAATATTTTAAGGATATGAAAGGTAAATATATGACTTTTGCAACTGTCGGAAAGCTGAAAATATGATTCAAATTTTAAATGGTGTGGAGTATAATGTTTTGAAGGTTGTTATTTTGATTTCTGAATCATTCATATTATTTAACCGATTTAAAAATATGTCTTGAGGATACTAAGGAATGACTGATTAATATAAGATAAGTCGATGTTGCTTATATTTATATAGGTTCGAAGAGTTATGAGTGGTTAGGTTCCTGGGAGATTGTCTTGAAGCCTGGTATTAAAGGTGGAATAAATATGTTAAGATGTTCAATCATGGGTAAGTTTTAGTTGGAATGGACGTCATAATGAAGAGGGTGATCAATATAATTGTTTAAAGGATTTAAAGGGTTAGACGATGTTGAACTAAAAGGAGATCATGACAGATGAAGGTATGACTAGAATAGGATTTTAAGTTATGTTGGAAGGTTAACAAGCTGATTATTAATGGATGCTCAAGATTATTAAACAGAAAAACAAATTGCTACTACGAGGTTTATGGTATGCCTAGGGTTCTCTTGGTATAGCTATAGTTAAAGTCTAATGCTGAGATAAGATGAGAATTAGTGGGTAATCGAATGATTAATTTCGCTGTCTTGTATAAATGCTAGTTGGTATAGAAATAAATGGTAAATAAGCTGGGTGAAAGGAGTTCTGTTTAGAATTGAAAAATATGCCCAAGTTAAGCGCATGAAGAATGTTTAGGATTGTTCATGTAATGTTATGAAATTGGGTACTATGAAAAGAATTGAGGACTTTCTGGAAAATAGTCAGTTTTGGTCTAGCAAGATAAGGAATAATAGTGGTAAAATATATGCGAATTCTCGTGGAAAAATTGGAATGGAATAATATGGTTTGACTATGTACGTGCCTTAGGTATGAGAATTTGGTTAAGTTGTGAATATTTGAAGCTACAGTCTATTGGGGCTTCGAAGTCTTGAGGACCTTCTGAAATTTAACGATTGCCTTAATCCCATAAGTGCTTAGAAAGGTTTCTGCTCAATTTGATTATGGATGTCGACTTAAAAAGGGATTTTAATAGATTCAAGGTCGTGAATATTGAGATTAATATGGATTTTGAGAATTGAGAGAAATTTGAGGTTTCCTTTAGGCATATTGATAAATATATATATATGTTATTGGTCAAACCACTGGGAAGTGAGACAGATGAAGTTAAAGTCTCGTATGGAGTTTGAGATTTGAAGGAAATGTTGAGGTTTCTTGTCCATTAGAAATGTTGGTTCTAACAAGAAGATTCTACTAATTTAAATTGTTGAGGATTAATATGGGTGAAATTGTAGAATTAAGGCATGATCATTGAGGCTAAATCGATTGAGTTGGATTGACTTGAGGTATAGTCACGATTTTGAATATGTGAAATTCTTTAATGGATATGAATTAATGGATGGTGAATAGAGAATTTACTTAAATTTGAAATGAGAAAATGGTGTTATAGGATTGAAGTTTAAGTGAGGTGATTATTTGGGACTAGATGGTAGTTTTAATGATTTGGATGATTTATATTGATCTCAAGTTGAGGATGATTGGATAGAACTTCCTATGTAGGCTTGTTATTGGAAGCAGTGCATAGGTTAAAGACCTATCTATTAATCTAGTTATACATATCTAGTAATCTAGTTAGGTAGAGAGTGATCCGATGGATTGTTATCACTCTAAATAGGGAGTGACCCCACAGCCCGATAAACAATTAAGTATGTAAATTTTGTATATAGATAGGTTATGAAGCGACCGCAATCGGGATAGAGAGTGATCTAAATGGTCGATTGGCTAAATTTAGTGAATGTAAAATAAGGATGTTTTGCCTTACCTTTAAATTTAAAAGGTTGTGATTATGGTTAAGTGAGGTTAATGTGAAGTTAATTAATTCCGATTTGAAGGTTTGTGATTGAGTTGAAATTTATCTTGGAGGTGGTTAGCTAAAGTGTTAGTGAATCAAAATAAGGAATTTGTTTTTTTAGTGGATTCTTATTAGTAGCTAAGAAGTTACAAAATAAGAGAATATGACCGATGAGCATTAGGATTTGGGCAGTGAGATTTGGTAGTTTAAACCCGACATGGTATGGTGCTTTTGGACGTGTGATAGTCGTGTTAATTAATATATTAAAGGTCCAAAGAGTGATAAGAATGATTAAGGCGTTATGGATTTCAGGATTGGATTGAGAAAGCTGAAGTATGGACTTATATCTGGGAGATAAGTATAGGTTAAAGGTTTAGAATTTTCAAAAGAAATGGATTTGTTATTGGAATTGAGGTGTCAGATTCTAGTAAATTGTTCTAAGAATATTGAGATTGCTTGGTGATATGAAGTTATAGGTGGTAGTAGGTCTTGAAAATAGCTAAAAGTATGACTTTCATTCACTGAAATCAAGGAGGTAGATGTTAATGATTGACAAAATATGATATTTTAACGATTCTAAGAGCAATATTTGAGTATTATTTCTAGTAGTGGGTTGCCTTTGAATTAATATAGGTGTCGAATGGCAGCACAAAGATGTAATAATGACCAAAAAGGGGCAAATACTTCGATAAATGGTGGTGATTTTCATAGTGATGATAGACTCTTATATTGGTGTTTGAGCAGTATAATAGTATAATTATGGAGGATAATCTATTTGTGGGCAAATAAGACCTTAGAAAGCTAGTATGTAGCTTAGAGATTTTGAGAAAGCCATAGAAATGAGGTTCCATGGTGTATCATTTCAATTAAATTTTGAATTTTCTTTGACCAATTAGAGCTTTGATAGATGTGCCGAATGGACCCTGTTATGTATTATATCTCAGAATTGTACGATTTAGGGAATTTTGGGGTCTAGTTAAGATTAAATTCAAACCTTATGACCTGATTGTGAAAGAGAAATTGGAGTTTGTACCATTTAAAAATTAGATTATTTGGAAGCAAAAGTTAGAAACTAAAGAGTTGAAAGGTTTGGGAATTTTAAAGAAGTAAGGAATTAGTTATTTATGCTGCTTAAAGAGGGAAAATAAGGAGTAAAAGAGTGTTGGGATTCCTTGATTACAAGTTGATCTATTTCTAAGCACTGGTAAATATTCAAATGTGTTTGAGTGGGAAATATAGCTTAGATTATTGTCTTGAAGTTCAATTAATTTTGAAATTAAAGTATAATTCTTTCAAGTAGGGAGGTGAACCAAGCTGAGGAGTGTGAAAATGGTGATTGTTTGCATTGGGTTAAAGGAACCTAGGGGAGGTATAATGAATGTTGGAGAAGGATATTAAGATGACAAGCCGAATGGTTGTTTGGGAACCTGATGTTAATGGTTATGTAGAAATTACACGTGTGAAGATTGTTCGGTTGATGGTTTCATTTCGAGTTCTAATAGTAAGATAAGTAGAGCATATTTTGTATTAAGGGTTGTTTTCTGTGGGATTAAATTTTCAAGATCTTGAGGTCTCAATTGTTAAATAAAGAATGACGGTTATACAGTGTATGCTGAATTGATAGACTATCTAAATAAAGGTAAGGAAGTGGAAATAAGTGAAAGTTTCGGTGGTTTTAAAAGTTAGAGTTGGGTTGATGATAATTGGTGAGAAGTTAAGTAAAAATTTGTGAAACTTGGTTACTTTGCGGCACAATTACCTTACCAATTCCCTAGGTAGTGTTGATTGTGATTGACTGTGTGTTGTATTTGTTGTTCTGTGTTTTAGGAAGGTGAATTTTGGGGACAAAATTCCTAAAAGGTGGGGAGAATTGTAACATCCTAAAAAATTAATTAAGGATTAGTGGGGGTAAACAGGAATTTATTAATGAGAAATGATGGATTATGAGAATATTTGAAGGATTTTGAGGTATTTTTGAGGATTTTAAAGGCCTAGTTTTTTCCCTTATTTGGAAGATAATAATTTTTGGGGAAATTATTTTTAGACTCAAAAGAGGTTATTGTGGGAGTAAATAAATAAAAGATATTATAGGGAAAATTTTGAAAGTAAAAAGAAAATTTTTGGTTCAAAAGAAATATCTTATTTGAGGATTTTAGGACCGAGTAGTGCATTATTTCCTAATCTTTTTCCTATTCACTACTTTTTCTTTTCTCTTCCGTAAAACCTGCCGTGTCTCCTCCTCAATTTCCTCTCTCTGCCTTGTCTTATTCTAGTCACTATTCACATATATATTATTATATTATTATTATATTATTATTATTACTATTGAGTTACTATTCATTACTATTGAGTTACTGTGCACCTTTCCGAAAACACTCCCCAAATTCTGCCGTGTTTCCCTCCGATACTATTCACATCACTATTCACATATATATTATTATATTATTATTACTATTCATTACTATTGAGTTACTATGCATTACTATTGAGTTACTATGCGTGCATTATATAAACACACGCACACTTCACCGTCTTCATCTCTCTCTCTTTCACGACTCTCTCTCTCTTTTCTCTCTCTTGCTCTCTCTTTCCACCATATATATTCCTATCACTAGACTTATTAGAGTCTGTTAGTATAGGAATAGTAAGCTTTTCGGCCAACTAAGCACATTTTTGGAATCCTGTAAGTCTCCTCTACCTTTCTATGTCATTAGTTTTTCGATTTGTTATACTTGAAAAATTAGACCTTGTCTAAGTTGATATTTTTGGGAGTTCTAAGATTAATAAATTGAAGCTTAGGCCTCGATTATGAGTTTTTCTGAGTAGATTTTTCATTATTGGAGGTTTTTCTAATTATTGGGAATTTTTGGATTTGTAGATATTTTAGAAATTGGAGCTTTTGATGATCTGAGGTGCTAATAATTAAATTGATTATTTTTAGATGTTTATTGATGTCATATGAGGAGATTTAATTGATTGGTTTGACTAGAATTTGGACCCAAGAAAATATTGGTGGATTAAAGTTTTGGATAAGTGGGATATTGTGTAGGTAATTGTGTAATTATGAATTTAAGGGGATAGTTTATGCCCAACAAAAATATTAATGAGGTTAATTAAATTAGATTTGGTGTAGGCCTTGATTTGGAAAAGGGAATATTTTTAGGCTTGAATTTGACTTTGTTGAGCTATTAAGGTTTTGAAAATAAATTATGGAATAAGGAATGAATTTTTGAGGTTAAGAAATAATTGGAGGATGTTTAGAAAATTTCATTTAGGCTTGAATTTTATAAATTGGTATTGGTGATGAATTATGGGGATTATTGGATGTTAAGGTTTAAAATAAATGGGTGTTGAAAAGATTAATAATTTTGGATATAAGTATAAATGGAGTAGAGATAAAATTTTAGAGATGGAGTGGAGAATAAATGTTAAATAGAAATTTAAAATAAGTAAGGGCAAAGAAAGGGTAGTAAATAATTTATTTTCCAACATGTGAAATTGTTGGATAAATAATTAATTGTGGTTGTATATATGGTTGTGTAGTGCTTGAATTGCACTAAGTTAGCACGGGGGAGCTGCACTATTGTGAGATTGGTGCCAGCTATCAGGTAACCGCTTTCTGCTTATTTATGTGTGTGTGTAGTGTTAGTAAGAAATTTGAAATATTATTATTTGAAAATTATGTTGTTATATGGAGATGAGATTTTGAATCACAAATTGAGACTTGATTATCAATTGATGATTGATGAGATATGGAAATGGGATCTTGGAATATTAATATTTTTATAATAAATGTCCTGTGGAGTATTATTTTGAAATGGCATAAATTTGTGATGTGAAATATTTGAAACTGAAATATATGTGGTTTTAGAAATTATTTAATATATGTATATCATGAAAATACTGAAAGGCCGGGTGCCTAATTGTGGTGTTGCATATCTATGTGTTGTATGTGAGAAATTATTTGGGTATGTGACACCGGTGAATTGGGAATTGTGCCATCACGTGATGAGGTACCCTGTTGCGCCACAGGGACTAATTGATATATTATGAGAAATAAAGGAGAGAAAAACGTAAGAGGGGAGATCGCCCCTCACGGATTCGGAAAGGATTGAGATCCTTATAATCCGTGGTACTATTCAGGGAGGGTAGAGAGTCCCTCGTGAACTGTACCGTGGTGATCAGGGGCGGGTGGAAGGTCCCGACTGGTCCCACATGTTTTCCCAACATTTCTAGTAAGATTTGTTTGGGTTGATTGTAATTATCAATGATATATATATACTATTCTTGAGGATGAATTGTGTTGGGTTATTCCACAATTAAAAACGTTGAAAAGAGATTTTGGGAATAAGACGTGCATTATATGTGAATACCTGAGCATGTTTCTGAATTGATATATATGTATTCCACTGGACACCTTGCTAGCACACACCACACGTAGATGAGTAGTCAGTGGTTGCGTTTTGGGGCTACCCCCCGTTGATCTCACTTTTGCAGGTCCTAGGAGCGGTACGGTATAGACGGTCAAGGGAAGGATCCGGGAACTTCTCACTGATATTGTGAGATATTCTGGACCAGAAGGAAAGGAGGTATTGCCACATTTAGGATCATATTTTGTATAATGCTTCCGCTGAACCTTGCTATTATTTTGGGGAAAAATTATTGAATAATACCTATTATGGTATGGTATTTTGTGGATGATCTGTGGAGATTAATCATGGATAATGAAATTTTCTCTGATTGTACTGGGGAGAAAATTATATTGTGATGACGGAGTTTAGAATTGAGGTTTGAAATAAATATATATGGATATTATGAAAATTCTTTTTCTAACTATGTTAGTTGTTTTACTGAGCTAATTCCTTTTCCTAACATAGTTAGCTATATAAACGTTTTAATGTTTAAATCGTGAATCGTTAATAGTGGGATTTTGGAGTAAATGTTACAAGAGCGAAAAACAAAAGAAGCTACAAGCGAAGAATATCTATAAGCACACGATGTCTCGGGGTGGTTACAAGTGGCTAGAGAAAAAGTTGACCCATAAACAAATTACAGAAATGGAGGAAGCTGCACGGTCCGATCTTACCTTTGTTGTAGAGCCTCTGCCACCCTTCCCACGTCATATGAAATGGGCTGAGGGAAGGAAGAATAAAGAAGGAAAATTTGTGACTCCGGAGGTTGAGAAAGTTGCACAGAGGATTGTAAGTATTTTATTTGGTTGTTTATGCATTTAACTTGTGGTTTTGTAACACATTGCAAATTATGATTTTGTTGGGTCATTACAGGAAGGATGGACATCCTTACCACTGCAATTGGGAAGCTCGACCACCACGGTCGAGTTATCGGGGAGCCGAGGAATGTGGGGCTGACCAAGTATTTCGGTCGCAAACCCCGATCTCACGCCCATAGAG
The DNA here is from genome assembly GCA_037074515.1 of Mimosa bimucronata. NCBI lineage: Eukaryota > Viridiplantae > Streptophyta > Magnoliopsida > Fabales > Fabaceae > Mimosa > Mimosa bimucronata. The sequence continues at coordinate 6,469,824 of CM073437.1, forward strand.
AATCCACTGAGGAGATTATGGCCAGGGCTCGGGCGGAGATGAAGGCCGAGTTCCAGGAACAGTTGGATGCACATATACAGATTCTTCAGTCCAGTGGCATTGGTGATGAGGGATAATTTCAATACCCCGGCGGAGCAGAGGAATTATGATGACAACATGCAGGCATACGTCAACCATTAAATGTCAGTGAACCGGGGAATTATCTATTTTGCACCTATTCTTGAAAAGTAAGTTTGATTGTTTCCTTTTGCCAACTTTTCATCATTATACACATTTGTAAATGTTATGATTATTTTTAATGTCTTTCAGTAAGCACTGGGCACTAGCTGTCGTTTGCCCTAGGGATCATTGTCTGGTTTGGTTTGACTCGTTGAGGCGTAATATAACCCCCTATCATAGAACTCTCATATCGATGTGAGTAGTGTTAATATCTTTATTATATACTAGTGTCCCAAATAAATTAGTCACATATATATGTACTCATTTTGGTTCCATTTTAGGGGTATATCTCAATGGCATTCAATGGAAAAAAACTGGTCAAGAACATCAAGACGTCGTGCTACAAAGACCTAGAGTAAGTATTTTTTATTTAAATTCTTTCAATGTTAGTCAATTGAGATTTATTAAATTGATTGCTATTAATTTATACCGTTTCTTGTGATTGAAGTGCCCTAGGCAACCGACCAATAAGGAGTGCGGATATTACGTCATGAAATATATTTTTGACATTATTATTAGTGAACGAACCGGATCATTCTCACAGGTATAAGTTAAATTCTTGTATGATTGATACAGTTAATACATAAATATATAATGTTTTATATAATTTCTTTGCATTGATAATCACATCTTTATTGTTGCAGTTTTATGATACCAACGCATTTACAGATGAAGATCTTGATTCAATTCGTGAGAATGTTGCTGAATTTTTGCTTTCGGAATTGGTTAGTCTTGGTTAGTAGAGATGATTGATCATTGTATAAAATACTAAATTGTGTAACACTAATGGTTAATTTGTGAAGTAGTAGTAAACACAAGTTATATATGATTAGTATGATTGATTACTTATGTTAGCTTGATTGATTGCTATTTGTGGTGAATCTATTTTCTGAGGCAACAAAAACAAAAAAAAGAAAATGGGATCAAACGAAAATATTAAAATTTAATTTAAAAAAAAAGAATCCACGTCACATGTTTAGAAACATGTGACGTGAAATATTCTGGCAAGAAACCACGTCACTTATTAGCCAAATAAGTGACGTGGTTTCTCCAAAACCACGTCACATATAACCAAAAATGTGACGTGGTTTATGAGAAACCACGTCACTTATTTGGCTAATAAGTGACGTGGTTTCTCCACGCCACATTCCATGTCACATGTTTTCTAAACATGTGACGTGAAATCTCAGCCATTTAATAAAAAAAAGTTATTCAGGAACTTATCTACGTTGCTTGTTTCATAAGTTGTGACGTGGAAAATATGACTTTCCACGTCCCCTATTTTAAGTAACGTAAAATCTCCATATTTTCTAAGTCACTACTTTTTATGTCACATAAAAAAGTGACATGAAAACCCCTAAATAACAGACATGGAAACTCCTTTCTGTAGTAGTGATGGACTTTTGAAAAAGTGATTTATGTTTAGGTTAGTTGTGATTTGATGTGTAAAATAAGTTAGAATTGTGGGGTCCACCCAAAAAAGTGACTTATAAGTCATAAGTCATAAGTTGAAAAAAAAAAACTTATACTTATTTTGACTTATAAGTTATAAGTTACTTATTTTTATAAGTCGAGATAAATATGTTCATAAGTCTTTTTCTGAAAATAAGTCTTTTTTTATCAAAATAAAGATTTATTTAACTGTAAGTAGGCGAGTCAAATAGATACATTATATACATAGAGAGATTGAGGTAGCAATCATTTGGAGTTTGAAATCACACGCACAAAGGGGGAACCAGGCACGTGGTTACCCCAACGCCTTTTGATTCGATTCCCCTTAATTATAATAACCGACCATCTTTTATTATCGTACCTACCATCTTTTATTATCCTCCCAATACCATCAACTTGTGGAAGCCCAACAACCGGATTATATAGTTCCATTCAATACTCAACACAGGGATCGTTGAAATGAAATCAATTTCATGTAAAATTTGAAATGGATGGTCCAGATTTAAAAATTTTTAAATGACCATTTTTTTAAAAATAAATTTAATTTTTTAAAAAATGATAGTTATAAAATTAATTTTATTTTTATTTGTATCCATTAAAATAAAAATTTATAAAAAATGTTAAAGTAAATTAAAATAAATTTGAACGAATGTGCGGGATCACACAACATATAATCACATCCTTATTTTGCAAAACTAGATTTAATTCTTTGACTTTGACCTGACGGAGGCGACATATATTCATATAACCACCAATTATTAACAACCAGCTACAAATTCACATAATGCTTTAATTTTTGTGTGTGTGTGAATGGGAAAAAAAATGAAGGAATCACATGAAGGAACGTAGCCTAGGCCTGGTTAAGGATTGTGCTCCGTCCACAAAAATGGTGGTTCCAGTCATATATTGAGAATGAGTAGAGATGAGATATGTGACTGTTGAATTTAGGTCTTTCTTAACATCAAGCCACCTCTCCATGGGCGCCCCCATCTTCACCAACTTCTCTGCCCTCTCCCTTCCCACTGATTTAGGATACTCATCCCCCACGTGCACCCCACGTGCTATAGCGTTCACTCTCACCCCGTACTTCCCTATCTCCATCGCCGACGCCTGATAACACAACATTACCAAAAAAAAAAGGCCCATCCCTAATCAGACTAGGCCCAAATAGGAAAACCCATTACAGTATGGAGGCCTCTTATTGGGCCGAGTTGGGAAAAACGTAAGAGTGGTGATAGCGTTACTTACGTACCCTAACTAACTGTTGGACAGCGGCCATGGAGGAGGCAAATGCAGCGGCTCCAGGATAAAGGCCCCTCTCTGCACCCATTATTGAAGTCATGAATATAATGGACCCTCCTCTTTTTAACTCTGTCATCTTCTTCCCTACAGTTTTCAACAAATACCAGGCAGCCATATAATTGATCCTCATTATTTTCTTCATCTCTTGTTCTTCTACTTCTAAATGCTCTCTTGATTTTCCTGTTTCATATCACATCCCAATATGCACACACATACTTCATTATTGGGAAAAGACATATTTGACTAATTTTTCAAAGATCGAGAAAGCTAAATATATAAAGTAACTTGCCTGAATTTTTCTCTTAAATGCATCCCATCCTAAAATATATGACTTATTTAACTAATTAATTAAATTGAGGATGTTAGTTAATATGATACGTTTTTTCTAAAATATTACAATTATCTTCTCTTATCCCCTCAATCTCTTACTTTACTATTGTGGGAGGAGCGTCAATAGGGATAATTTGTGAAGAAGTTAACAAAAATTATAATTAGATTCTATATTTAAGATCAAGATCAACTCCCAAAATAAGTCCTATATTTAGGATCGGTGATAGCTTGTTTGACTTATAAACCAATAGATAATAATACATAACATATGTGTTTATGAATGAATTATTTATTTATCTTCCTTTATTTCTTCATTTAATAGTGGAGGGAGCATATATATAGTATTCCTTCGTTACTGACTGGCAAGTGGAACAAGCAGAACATGTGTACCTTGGTAGGTATAACAATTGACAAAAGCGTCCAAATAGCCCAGAATGTTGCATGCTTTATCAACAGCCTCGCAGAATGCGGCCTCCCTTTCTTCTTCCATGTCGAGTCCGATCACCTCCACCGCCGCACCGTCCATTATTTGGTCGCTGACGCCCCTCAGGCACCTCTCGTCTCCCATCAAAACCACCCTGAACATGTACAGTCACCCACTCTGCCTTCAGTTTCCACATAATATAATAAAATCAAAACAGATGGAGGAGGAGGAAGATTATACCTGCATCCCTGTTTGGCTAACTGGAATGCAATGCTCTTGGAGATGTCATCGCCATTGGATGTGAGCAACACTCTCTTCCCTGAGCCGCCCATTTGTTTCAATTCTTCTTCTCACTTCAACCAATAGAGATCCACCCTCCCACACTCTCCCTTCGTTTTTATACACTCCACTTGACGAAAGATTCCCGGAAACACTCAACCAGAGATAAATAAATAAAAATGAATTACACGTAGTATTTTATTTAAGGAGGAGCATGTAACTAAATATAAATGGAATGAGATAAAACGTGTGTTGTTGCTAACCACTACTTCATCGTGACATTATAGAACACTGATGACCCCACTTCGACCAAGGCAGCAGGCCAACTCTCTGATTCACATTCTTCCGTCTCTTTCCTTAATTAATGCACGTACTGAGCATACTCTAATCGATAGATCTACCAAACTTAAATTTGGCATTAGTAATTAAATTAAATCATTTTTATTTTTTCAAAAGGAAAGTAGTAAAGTCTTTTGCATGACATGTTAAATTTAATAGGAGGAGGTTCGAGTAGTTTAATTTGTCTGTGAGACTAATGAAATCAAAACATATGTGCATAATCCACTTGGATTTTTGAAGAGGTCGCGAAACTTCGTTTGAGCAAGCGAGCGAATTACGCAGAAATTCTCTTGAAGTGGCGTTCGTTCATATTACAACAACGCTATTGGGCGTTTAATAAATAGTTTTATTTCCATGTGTTTTGACCTTTACTAGTCAACAGTGCTTGTAATTTCTTGGTTGTTGAGGACCAGGCACTTGATTGGCATTTGCTTGTATTCCCTATCGATCATTTTTTTTTGGTTTCATATGAGAGATTTTTTTTCAAAGGATATTGGTGGTTGTGATATATGTGAATACTGTGAATGGTCAAAAAAAAAAAAGAATACTGTGACCAAGACCACGCCCTTAGAACGACTCGACTACGACTAGGAAGTGCTGGGAAAATGCCAGAGTTTGACCCAGTTTTGGCATTGCAGTATTGGTATGCATGATGTGCAAAGTGCGAATAGGAATGATTATGAAAAGGGATAAGGGTAAATTTGACCTTGGAAGTTTTGCCTTAGGATCACTCTGGACCCGGAAATTTTTTTGGATCAATTTAACCTCGGAAGTATGAAAAATGTATCAATGTGGCCCCTCCTTGACAGTACCCCCGGGGTTAAATTGATACCTTTTTCATACTTCCGGGGTTAAATTGATCCAAAAAAAACTTCCGGGTCCAGAGTGATCCTAAAGTAAAACTTCCGGGGTCAAATTGACCCTTATCCCTTATGAAAAATAGCTTACTTTCGTTTTCTCACGTGCTCAACTCGCAGACATCTCTTACAAGCGCACTTTAACTATCGGGACATTTCATTTGGTATATTTTAATTGAGAGTTTAAAAGCACATTTCAAAATTAAGATATCTTTTTGCATTACCAACACATAGTTGGTCTTCCCGCTACATTCCTTCGAGTTTCTAGTTCAAATTGTAGAGGAGACGTTTTTGTTGAAAGGAGAAGCCACAAACTTGAAACTTAAACAATCAGTTACTGCCTGGATCAACTGATACGTTTGACATCAAATTTTGTTAATTTAACGCACACAATATATTCTCTACATGGAGGTCAAAAAAATGAAGTGCTTAGCATCATTTAGATCAAATCTAATATCTCAGTTAATGATACACGTATTAAAATATTAAATTTCAATCATACAAACTTACCTTGACTCCATTTAAATTAAATCCAATATCTCAACTACATCCATCCATATTTTAAGTATAAAATCAATTTGATTTTTTTTTTTTTGTGGATATTAAAAAACCAAATAGAGCCATTAGTTTTAACATGTGTTATACGTGATTAGATTATATATTACTCCCCCCGTTCCTAAATATAAGATTAATTTACCCTAATTTAATTAGATTAATTATGTTAATTAATTTAGTTAAAATCACATGATATTAAAAAAACACCATACTCATCCCTCTCTTATTTGTTTATTATTGAGGATTACCACTAGAGATAATTTAGAGAAAATGTGAGAGAAAAATAGAAAGATGTCTTATATTTAAGAACAAGTTCGCATCTCCAAATAGATTCTATATTTAGAAATGGATGGAGCAATTTATAAGTAAGGTAACTTTGTTTTAAGAACAAATGGTAAATATAAATATTTTAAAGTGATTTATTTTAAATCTTTAATAAAATCTTCAAAAAAGTTAATATACTCTTACATTTAGACCTTAATTGAGATATTGGCGTGGAGAAAGAAGAGAAAATTTCATTTTACCCCCACAAAAAGGAATTAATCTCAGATTCCCCCCAAAACATTCTAAAATTTTATTACACCCCCAAGGGACTAAAGTGAAATTAAATGTTTCAGTTAAAAGACCAAAATGTCCTTATTGAAAAAGTACAAACGTTTTGGAAATTTCTCATATATGTCTTGGAAATTCTCCATATGTGTCTTGGAAATATAGTTGTGAAATTTTGGATCTTTTAGTATTGGATTCCATGATTTTTGAGACTTGAAAATACTCACATTGATGTTGAAAATAAGCACAAATGTTTTGAAAAATTCCCTCATATGCGTCTTGGAAATTTCCCATAAATGTCTTGGAAATTCTTCATATGTGTCTTGGAAATTCTTCATATGTGTCTTGGAAATTTAGTACAAAATTCAATAAGGACATTTTGGTCTTTTAGCTGAAACATTTAATTTCACTTTAGTCCCTTGGGGGTGCAGTGAAATTTCAGAATGTTTTGGGAGGAATATGAAATTAATTCCTTATTATGGGGGTAAACTGAAATTTTCCCGAAAAAGAATAGGGGCCGATGTCGGTGTAGTCAGGGCTGGGGCAGGGGTAGGGGTTGTGAGGCTAGTTTAGGATCAGTATTTTGGGAAAATTAATTACAGGTTTTATGGGAAGAACTTAATTAAAATGAGGTCCCATGAAATCGTTTAATTAATATGAGATCCCACTAAATTGTCATCGCCTTTTCAAAAGTTGTTATCGTCAGGCCAAACGTTCTGACGAAGAGTTTAAAAGTTATTATCGTCTCGTCATGCCACAGGTTGCCATTGTGAAGCTAAAAATTGTTATCGTCTAATTAAAAGTTGTTAGTGATAAAAAATTTAAACTCTTGGTAACTTACGGTAAAAAAAAACTTTTGGTGACTAAAAACTTTTGTCTAAATAATAACAACTTTTGGTCTGACGATAACAACTTTTTAGCCTGATGTTCACAACTTTTTGATAAAGACCTCAGATTAATTACACGATTTTGTAGTACCTTACCTTAATTAAGTTCCTTCCTTGACTTGTAATTAATTTTTCCTATTTTTTTTGTTAGCATATGCGTTCTCTTCCCAGCTTTTTTCATCTTCAGCCTTCTCCTCCCAGCAATTTTTTTTTTCTTTCGTGGAGATTTGGGCTCACAGTTGGAAGGCAACAAAAAAATAACCCGGTAACCCGCCTAACCCAGCCGGTTCCCCGGGGTTATGTCGGATTCGATCCGGTTCATGGTACGAATCAGACCGGACAAGTTGCCTGTATATTCGGGAATCCGGTTCGGTTTTTGTGCCATGGGTGAAATGGTCCGTTGGCAAAACATTACTCCCTCATCCAAATCCCTCGCACCAAGCACCACGTCAAAGGGGAAGAAGCAAACAAGTAAGATCGATCATATAGAAGAGTCTGCCAAAAGAAGTTCCAGAAAATGGCGACCTCACCCACAGGACTGCACATGCTTGAAGTTAAACCACCACTTCCAGCTGCTTCTGTGTCGCGCTCCAATACCAGGCAAGTATCGTTATTCACCATCTTCACCTACTAGCATTTCTCTCTGTTCTAGCTTACCAATTACTATTATTGTTTGTACAGGTTCAACTTTCCAAAACCTCGATTTCTGAGATTCACCTGTGATTACTCGTGCTTAGAAGTATGTTCTATTTTCAGCCTCTTTGTTCGCACATTTCGTTATAATGCTCGTTCTTTGATTATAACGTAAAATCGAAGTTCCTGTTTTTAAGCGATAGTCCCTTCTGATGATATTTCCTGTCTGGACTAAGTATGTGGCTCTAAATTTACTTATCAATTTTTTTTGCATTAGTTCATGCTTAATAATACCACTACAGAAATACACATTCTTCATTGGGTAAGTCACAGAATAACACTGATTTTTGTTTTAAATATACCCGGCTCTTTTGGTTCGCTTGGTTTTTCCTTTTCACTTTCACCTTGCCAACGTTGTACGGATTGAATAGTCTATATTGTTGTTTATTGCATCTAATTTGGAATTGGTTTTCCTTTATAAATTATTGGCTTACTGAACGATTTTTATAAGAACTAGTTAGTTATTTAAAATCATGTCACATGTCGTGATTTTATGGACGAGAATTCGCTCTTGCATTGATTTTAAGAGGTCAATCTGACTTTCTATCCCCAGCATTTAGCATGCAGAAGCTGAAGTTTATCTTTCATGCACTAAATTTACTGCTTTTGTTATCTCACATAGTTGAAAATCTGCATGATTAGGGCCATTATTGTGGAGAACTACAGATACTTACGCTATAACAATGTGATATTTTGCTTAAGGTTAGAGATGTCAGCTATCAGCCCCCGGGGACTCAGTTGAGCCTTTTAAGGTCAATTGATTTTTCACTTCGTGAGAAAAGGTATTTATTGCCTTGTAATTTCACTGCAAAACATTCAGTATGAGTTGTGAAATGTTTAGGAATTCAATTTATTGACCTGAAATGGAGACTCCAATAATGTACTATTCCTTAGGCTTTTCCCTTTTTCTCTTTAAACACAGACAAATTGATGATTTCCTCGAAAACAGTTTTATGGATCTTAAATGAGGATGAGATTCATGACTGGGGAGGGATGGGTGAGTTTTAGATGACCAGTCGGAGCTAACATGATACAAGCTAGTGGGCTACTAGTTACCACATCTCCTCCAAAACTAGCTTTACGAGGAACTATTCTTTCAGTAGAATGTGACAGCTGGCATCTACATGCTGGACATATTATATTTTCTGGAGCTGGAATAGAGATTCAGATTTTGAATATTGGCTTATGAGTTTCTAACCTCTTAATGTCAATTGCCGCAGTTTTGGCCTAATTTTTGGACAGAGTGGAAGTGGAAAAACAACTCTCCTGCAGGTCAGATTGTCCCTTGGTTTTAATGCATCTGATTTCTCTGCTGTTCACATCACTTATCTTTCTGGTCATCTGTTAACACTCCTCCCATGCCCTCCTTTCCTTCATTTAGCTTCTGGCAGGAATAACTAAACCAACCTCTGGTTCCATTTACATCCAAAAGTACGATAGTGATGGCAACCCAAACCAACCTCCCCAGCCGTTGGTACCAGAAAGGGTTGGTATTGTCTTCCAGTTTCCAGAGAGGTACGAATATAGAGTAGCTGAATGTGGCCTAACATTTTGTTACTTTGTACTTTATAATGTGTTTATTCTTGAGTTGTGAATCTTGAACAGCATCATTTGACCTTATAAGCATTACATGTAACATGGACATAGTTGTCCGTCTCCCTGTCTCTTGCATATTGTGGAGTTTTTCTTATCCTCTATATTTATTTTCTTCTATGTTAAAGATTATTTTAAAAATCTATTGATGGACCTTTATTTATCAGCTTAAGCTTTGGTTAATGTGCTTGATGATTGCATTTTTGCCTTATAATGTTCTTAAGCTTAACCCTTGGTTACACACGATTTTCAACCTAGGTACTTTGTGGCTGATAATGTACTTGATGAAGTCACTTTTGGGTGGCCAAGACAAAAGGGTGACTATCAATTGAAGGAACGACTTGCTTTAAGGCTTCAGAGGGCAATTAACTGGGTATACATGCCTCTGTAGTTTAGTGTCCAAATAAGGCGTTGATTACCGGTTAATATATAAAAAAAAATATAATTTCATTTCTATTTCATAAGCTTTTATATCATTATCTATGCCCATTATTTATATATGCATTTGAACCTATCCTAAATTATGCTCCTGCATTCATAACTAAAAGGTCGGATTAAGCGGGATCTCCTTGGATAAAGATCCTCACTCCCTTAGTGGTGGCTACAAACGTCGCCTAGCCTTGGCAATACAATTGGTAAGAATCTACTTTTAATTTTTGAAATCCAGATAAATACATAGAACTGGTGAAGAAATTATTTATACTGCTTCACATGAATGGCATCTACATTGTGCAGTCACTTTTATGGAGTTGTTACAGTTAAGATCTACCCAGTGCTTATTGACTTTATGTTTTCTTTCCCACATGTAATTTTCAGGTTGATATTCCTGACCTGTTGATATTAGATGAGCCTCTTGCTGGTCTTGGTACGAAAGTTAATTTGTGTCTTTTTGTTTAATACTTTGCTGTTTGGTTGTCTTTGAATTTGCATGGTGCATTAAAAGTCTAACCTTATCTTCGATTTTAAGAATACACATTTTGGCTCTTTAGTCACATTTATCCTTTCATTTAAGCTGTGTCCGATACTGCTTTACTGGTCAGATTGGAAAGCACGTGCAGACGTTGTGAAGCTCTTGAAGCATCTAAAAAAAGAATTGGCCGTGCTAGTAGTGAGCCATGATTTAAGGTTACTTTTTAGATATTCTCTATTTATTTATTTTTTACTATTTTATCTGTAATTGATTTTCAATTTTTTGTATGTTTTTGGCTTTTTGCATGAGTTCGTCATTTTTTCAGTTTGCAGTCTGTAAATGTCATTTAGACATCTAGAAATTCAACCTTTAGTTGTTCTTGACTCCATGGTGCATTCTTCGCATTACTTGTAAGTATCAACTTATTATGAGTCATGATGTTTCCATCCTTCGTGACCTCTATCATTGGGAAGATTTTGTTTTTCTCTGCTTATAGTGAGGCAGGTTGTTACTCATTTTTTATCAGAGGTATACTAATGAAGTTCAGCTAGTTTTTCTTATTTGGCTTCTTGTGTGCATTTCAGAGAATTAGCAGGTCTAGTTGATCGTTCATGGAGGATGGAAATAGGTGGCAATCTTAGGGAGGAGCCCCTACCATTGTGAAAATGGGAATATTCATTGCCTTAATGATTAGCAAGTATGCTACGAGGTTTGACCCTAAGCTTTGTGTGCAATTTATGCTTTCAGCTGCAGAAAATGAGGGATATAAGGGCAATTAAATACCAAAGGCGAGGCGACGTCCCTAAAAGGAGTATTCATGTGAGAGAGACCTCATTTGGAGGGGAGTCATATAGAGTAGAGGAGAAGCAACTAGGAAGTAATGACTAGTTATCCCTACTGAGATATCATTTTATGCACGATGGATATCATATACAGGGATCGGAATATTTAAGTGAATGTTTTTTTGTATAGGGAAGCTAACTTTATTGCCGATCTTTTAGCTAACTGTATCGGATAGTATATAATACCGTAATTTTTTTTAATAATGTTTTTGTTCATTGGTACTTCCTCCTGAATCCTGATAAATTAAGGAAGGTAACTGGGCCACTTAATCATAATGTATTTTATGTATTATTAGATTATATGTTAGCTTATAATTCAAATAAACTAGTTTAGAAAAAAAAATTTCAGGAAAATCAATTTATAAGCAACTTATTTAGTTTTTGTAGGATTTTTTTTAAAATTTTTTGAAAAAGTCAATTAGATCCTATATTTAAGAATAGTAGATAATAATAGTATTCCATTTCCATTAAAAAAAACATAGGAAGTAAAGAGGATGAAGGCAGAGTCAATTCAGAAGAGTCGGACGAAAAGAACCAAGCTTGCCGGGTTATGGGTCATTTTTGGGGCCAATGGGAGGGGGAGGGGAATGCTTCCTTTTCCTTTACATCATTTTCCCTCATTTTCTCCCTTAATAACTATTAGATCTATTTTAAATAGGGAGATTTGGTGTAGTTTTTCTTTTTATGACATAAAATTTCAATAATGATATTATAAACACCAAATCTAGGCCATTTAAAGTGGATCTAATTGCTATTACGGAAGAAAAAAAGGGAAAAAGAGGCATCCCTCTCCCGAAGGAAGGTTATGAGAGCCCCAAATCGATGATAGTATGTGTAACATCCTAAAAAAATTAATTAAGGATTAGTGGGGGTAAACAGGAATTTATTAATGAGAAATGATGGATTATGAGAATATTTGAAGGATTTTGAGGTATTTTTGAGGATTTTAAAGGCCTAGTTTTTCCCTTATTTGGAAGATAATAATTTTTGGGGAAATTATTTTTAGACTCAAAAGAGGTTATTATGGGAGTAAATAAATAAAAGATATTATAGGAAAATTTTGAAAGTAAAAAGAAAATTTTTGGTTCAAAAGAAATATCTTATTTGAGGATTTTAGGACCGAGTAGTGCATTATTTCTTTTCCTATGCACCTTTCCGAAAACCTGCCGTGTTTCCCTCCGGTACTATTCACATATATATTATTATATTATTATTATATTATTATTATTACTATTGAGTTACTATTCATTACTATTGAGTTACTATGCATTACTATTGAGTTACTGTGCGTGCATTATATAAACACACGCACACCTTCACAATCACCGTCCTCGTCTCTCTCTCTTTCCTCACGTCTCTCCCTCTCATACTCTCTCTTTCCACCATATATATTCCTATCACTAGACTTATTAGAGTCTGTTAGTATAGGAATAGTAAGCTTTTCGGCCAACTAAGCACATTTTTGGAATCCCGTAAGTCTCCTCTACCTTTCTATGCCATTAGTTTTTCAATTTGTTATACTTGAAAAATTAGACCTTGTCTAAATTGATAATTTTTGGGAGTCCTAAAATTAATAAATTGAAGCTTAGACTTCGATTATGAGTTTTTCTAAGTATATTTTTCATTGTGGGAGGTTTTTCTTAATTATTGGAATTTATTGGATGGTTAGATATATTGAAAATTAGGACTTTTGATGACTTGAGGTGTCTATAGTTAATTAATAATTTTTAGATATTTATTAAGGTTTGGAAAATAAATTGTGGATTAAATAATGGATTTTTGAGGTTGAGAAATAATTTAGGGATGTAAGGTTTAATTTTATTTAGGCTTGAATTTTTATAAATAGTTATTGGAAGGATAAATAATTTTGGATATATGTATAAATGGAGTAGAGATAAATTTTAGAGATAGAAAGGGAGAATAAATGTTAAATTGGAAATTTAAAAATAAGTAAGGGCAAAGAAAGGGTAGTAAATAATTTATTTTCCAACATGTGAAATTGTTGGATAAATAATTAATTGTGGTTGTATATATGGTTGTGTAGTGCTTGAATTGCACTAAGTTAGCACGGGGGAGCTGCACTATTGTGAGATTGGTGCCAGCTATCAGGTAACCGCTTTCTGCTTGTTTATGTGTGTGTGTAGTGTTAGTAAGAAATTTGAAATATTATTATTTGAAAATTATGATGTTATATGCAGATGAGATTTTGAATCACAAATTGAGATTTGATTATCAATTGATGATTGATGAGATATGGAAATGAGATCTTGGAATATTAATATTTTTATAATAAATGTCCTGTGGAGTATTATTTTGAAATGGCATAAATTTGTGATGTGAAATATTTGAAACTGAAATATATGTGGTTTTAGAAATTATTTAATATATGTATATCATGAAAATACTGAAAGGCCGGGTGCCTAATTGTGGTGTTGCATATCTATGTGTTGTATGTGAGAAATTATTTGGGTATGTGACACCGGTGAATTGGAAATTGTGCCATCACGTGATGAGGTACCCTGTTGCGCCACAGGGACTAATTGATATATTATGAGAAATAAAGGAGAGAAAAACGTAAGAGGGGAGATCGCCCCTCACGGATTCAGGAAGGACAGAGATCCTTATAATCCGTGGTACTATTCAGGGAGGGTAGAGAGTCCCTCGTGAATTGTACCGTGGTGATCAGGGGTGGGTGGAAGGTCCCGACTGGTCCCACGTGTTTTCCCAACGTTTCTAGTAAGATTCGTTTGGGTTGATTGTAATTATCAATGATATATATACTATTCTTGAGGATGAATTGTGATGGGTTATTCCACAATTATAAACGATGAAAAGAGATTTTGGGAATAAGTCGTGCATTATATGTGAATACCTGAGCATGCTTCTGAATTGATATATATGTATGTATTCCACTGGACACCTTACTAGCACACACCACACGTAGATGAGTAGTCAGTGGTTGCGTTTTGGGGCTACCCCCCGTTGATCTCACTTTTGCAGGTCCTAGGAGCGGTACGGTATAGATGGTCAAGGGAAGGATCCGGGAACTTCTCACTGATATTGTGAGATATTCTGGACCAGAAGGAAAGGAGGTATTGCCACATTTAGGATCATATTTTGTATAATGCTTCCGCTGAACCTTGCTATTATTTTGGGGAAAAATTATTGAATAATACCTATTATGGTATGGTATTTTGTGGATGATCTGTGGAGATTAATCATGGATAATGAAATTTTCTCTGATTGTACTGGGGAGAAAATTATATTGTGATGACGGAGTTTGGAATTGAGGTTTGAAATAAATATATATGGATATTATGAAAATTCTTTTTCTAACTATGTTAGTTGTTTTACTGAGCTAATTCCTTTTCCTAACATAGTTAGCTATATAAACGTTTTAATGTTTAAATCGTGAATCGTTAATAGTGGGATTTTGGAGTAAATGTTACAGTTGGTATCAGTTTTATGGTTTAAAGACCTGGAAGGTGCTGTGCATGCGATTGTTTATGTTTACGTCATGCATTGCACGTGCATTAGTGGTATTGTGGCAATACATTCCCCGATCCTTTCCCTTTCAATTTTGTATTGTATGACTGGCTCTAATAGGTGTAACTTCCATCCGTAGGTGGGTGGGAGAGTATACCTCGTACTATTAAGGGTTCGTTGATTACATAGTTATTGTTATATTGTTATGTGGTATGTCTTCCGTCCCGTGGTGGGGAGGATAGTAAGGTTGACAATGATCGATTGAAAAGGTAGAATCAGCGTGAGTTGGGAAACAGAAATTGTGATGTTCTATGATTAGAACTGGTGGACTAATATTTTAAGGATATGAAAGGTAAATATATGACTTTTGCAACTGTCGGAAAGCTGAAAATATGATTCAAATTTTAAATGGTGTGGAGTATAATGTTTTGAAGGTTGTTATTTTGATTTCTGAATCATTCATATTATTTAACCGATTTAAAAATATGTCTTGAGGATACTAAGGAATGACTGATTAATACAAGATAAGTCGATGTTGCTTATATTTATATAGGTTCGAAGAGTTATGAGTGGTTAGGTTCCTGGGAGATTGTCTTGAAGCCTGGTATTAAAGGTGGAATAAATATGTTAAGATGTTCAATCATGGGTAAGTTTTAGTTGGAATGGACGTCATAATGAAGAGGGTGATCAATATAATTGTTTAAAGGATTTAAAGGGTTAGACGATGTTGAACTAAAAGGAGATCATGACAGATGAAGGTATGACTAGAATAGGATTTTAAGTTATGTTGGAAGGTTAACAAGCTGATTATTAATGGATGCTCAAGATTATTAAACAGAAAAACAAATTGCTACTACGAGGTTTATGGTATGCCTAGGGTTCTCTTGGTATAGCTATAGTTAAAGTCTAATGCTGAGATAAGATGAGAATTAGTGGGTAATCGAATGATTAATTTCGCTGTCTTGTATAAATGCTAGTTGGTATAGAAATAAATGGTAAATAAGCTGGGTGAAAGGAGTTCTGTTTAGAATTGGAAAAGATGCCCAAGCTAAGTGCATGAAAAATGTTCGGGATTGTTCATGTAATGTTATGAAGTTGGGTACTATGAAAAGAATTGAGGACTTTCTGGAAAATAGTCAGTTTTGGTTTAGCAAGATAAGGAATAATAGTGGTAAAATATATGCGATTTCTCGTGGAAAAAAAAAAAAAAAAAAAAAAAAAAATTGGAATGGAATAATATGGTTTTGACTATGTATGTACCTTTAGGTATGAGGATGTGGTTAAGTTTTGAATATTTAAAGTTAAAGTCGGATGGGGCTTCGAAGTCTTGAGGACCTTCTGAAATCAAATAATTGCCTTAGTCCCATAAGTGCTTAGGAAGGTTTCTGCAAAATTTGATTATGGATGTCGACTTAAAAAGGGATTTTAATAGATTCAAGGTCGTGAATATTTGGATTGATATGGATTTTGAAAATTGAGAGGAATTTGAGGCTACTTAATTTCTTTAGGCATATTGGTATTAATGAAAAAAAAATATATATATATATATATATATTATTGGTCAAACCACTGGGAAGTGAGACGGATGAAGTTAAAGTCTCGTATGGAGTTTGAGATTTGAAGGAAATGTTGAGGTTTCTTGTCTATTAGAAATGTTGGTTCTAACAAGAAGATTCTACTAATTTAAATTGTTGAGGATTAATATGGGTGAAATTGTAGAATTAAGGCATGATCATTGAGGCTAAATCGATTGAGTTGGATTGACTTGAGGTATAGTCACGATTTTGAATATGTGAAATTCTTTAATGGATATGAATTAATGGATGGTGAATAGAGAATTTACTTAAACTTGAAATGAGAAAATGGTGTTATAGGATTGAAGTTTAAGTGAGGTGATTATTTGGGACTAGATGGTAGTTTTAATGATTTGGATGCTTTATATTGATCTCAAGTTAAGGATGATTGGATAGAACTTCCTATGTAGGCTTGTTATTGGAAGCAGTGCATAGGTTAAAGACCTATCTATTAATCTAGTTATACATATCTAGTAATCTAGTTAGGTAGAGAGTGATCTGATGGATTGTTATCACTCTAAATAGGGAGTGACCCCACAGCCCGATAAACAATTAAGTATGTAAATTTTGTATATAGATAGGTTATGAAGCGACCGCAATCGGGATAGAGAGTGATCTAAATGGTCGATTGGCTAAATTTAGTGAATGTAAAATAAGGATGTTTTGCCTTACCTTTAAATTTAAAAGGTTGTGATTATGGTTAAGTGAGGTTAATGTGAAGTTAATTAATTCCGATTTGAAGGTTTGTGATTGAGTTGAAATTTATCTTGGAGGTGGTTAGCTAAAGTGTTAGTGAATCAAAATAAGGAATTTGGTTTTTGGTGGATTCTTATTAGTAGCTAAGAAGTTACAAAATAAGAGAATATGACCGATGAGCATTAGGATTTGGGCAATGAGATTTGGTAGTTTAAACCCGACATGGTATGGTGCTTTTGGACGTGTGATAGTCGTGTTAATTAATATATTAAAGGTCCAAAGAGTGATAAGAATGATTAAGGCGTTATGGATTTCAGGATTGGATTGAGAAAGCTGAAGTATGGACTTATATCTGGGAGATAAGTATAGGTTAAAGGTTTAGAATTTTCAAAAGAAATGGATTTGTTATTGGAATTGAGGTGTCAGATTCTAGTAAATTGTTCTAAGAATATTGAGATTGCTTGGTGATATGAAGTTATAGGTGGTAGTAGGTCTTGAAAATAGCTAAAAGTATGACTTTCATTCACTAAAATCAAGGAGGTAGATGTTAATGATTGACAAAATATGATATTTTAACGATTCTAAGAGCAATATTTGAGTATTATTTCTAGTAGTGGGTTGCCTTTGAATTAATATAGGTGTCGAATGGCAGCACAAAGATGTAATAATGACCAAAAAGGGGCAAATACTTCGATAAATGGTGGTGATTTTCATAGTGATGATAGACTCTTATATTGGTGTTTGAGCAGTATAATAGTATAATTATGGAGGATAATCTATTTGTGGGCAAATAAGACCTTAGAAAGCTAGTATGTAGCTTAGAGATTTTGAGAAAGCCATAGAAATGAGGTTCCATGGTGTATCATTTCAATTAAATTTTGAATTTCTTTGACCAATTAGAGCTTTGATAGATGTGCCGAATGGACCCTGTTATGTATTATATCTCAGAATTGTACGATTTAGGGAATTTTGGGGTCTAGTTAAGATTAAATTCAAACCTTATGACCTGATTGTGAAAGAGAAATTGGAGTTTGTACCATTTAAAAATTAGATTATTTGGAAGCAAAAGTTAGAAACTAAAGAGTTGAAAGGTTTGGGAATTTTAAAGAAGTAAGGAATTAGTTATTTATGTTGCTTGAAGAGGGAAAATAAGGAGTAAAAGAGTGTTGGGATTCCTTGATTACAAGTTGATTTATTTCTAAGCACTGGTAAATATTCAAATGTGTTTGAGTGGGAAATATAGCTTAGATTATTGTCTTGAAGTCCAATTAATTTTGAAATTAAAGTATAATTCTTTCAAGTAGGGAGGTGAACCAAGCTGAGGATTATGAAGTTGGTGATTGTTTGCATTGGGTTAAAGGAACCTAGGGGAGGTATAATGGATGTTGGAGAAGGATATTAAGATGACAAACCGAATGGTTGTTTGGGAACCTGATGTTAATGGTTATGTAGAAATTACACGTGTGAAGATTGTTCGGTTGATGGTTTCATTTCGAGTTCTAATAGTAAGATAAGTAGAGCATATTTTGTATTAAGGGTTGTTTTCTGTGGGATTAAATTTTCAAGATCTTGAGGTCTCAATTGTTAAATAAAGAATGACGGTTATACAGTGTATGCTGAATTGATAGACTATCTAAATAAAGGTAAGGAAGTGGAAATAAGTGAAAGTTTCGGTGGTTTTAAAAGTTAGAGTTGGGTTGATGATAATTGGTGAGAAGTTAAGTAAAAATTTGTGAAACTTGGTTACTTTGCGGCACAATTACCTTACCAATTCCCTAGGTAGTGTTGATTGTGATTGATTGTGTGTTGTATTTGTTGTTCTGTGTTTTAGGAAGGTGAATTTTGGGGACAAAATTCCTAAAAGGTGGGGAGAATTGTAACATCCTAAAAAAATTAATTAAGGATTAGTGGGGGTAAACAGGAATTTATTAATGAGAAATGATGGATTATGAGAATATTTGAAGGATTTTGAGGTATTTTTGAGGATTTTAAAGGCCTAGTTTTTCCCTTATTTGGAAGATAATAATTTTTGGGGAAATTATTTTTAGACTCAAAAGAGGTTATTATGGGAGTAAATAAATAAAAGATATTATAGGAAAATTTTGAAAGTAAAAAGAAAATTTTTGGTTCAAAAGAAATATCTTATTTGAGGATTTTAGGACCGAGTAGTGCATTATTTCTTTTCCTATGCACCTTTCCGAAAACCTGCCGTGTTTCCCTCCGGTACTATTCACATATATATTATTATATTATTATTATATTATTATTATTACTATTGAGTTACTATTCATTACTATTGAGTTACTATGCATTACTATTGAGTTACTGTGCGTGCATTATATAAACACACGCACACCTTCACAATCACCGTCCTCGTCTCTCTCTCTTTCCTCACGTCTCTCCCTCTCATACTCTCTCTTTCCACCATATATATTCCTATCACTAGACTTATTAGAGTCTGTTAGTATAGGAATAGTAAGCTTTTCGGCCAACTAAGCACATTTTTGGAATCCCGTAAGTCTCCTCTACCTTTCTATGCCATTAGTTTTTCAATTTGTTATACTTGAAAAATTAGACCTTGTCTAAATTGATAATTTTTGGGAGTCCTAAAATTAATAAATTGAAGCTTAGACTTCGATTATGAGTTTTTCTAAGTATATTTTTCATTGTGGGAGGTTTTTCTTAATTATTGGAATTTATTGGATGGTTAGATATATTGAAAATTAGGACTTTTGATGACTTGAGGTGTCTATAGTTAATTAATAATTTTTAGATATTTATTAAGGTTTGGAAAATAAATTGTGGATTAAATAATGGATTTTTGAGGTTGAGAAATAATTTAGGGATGTAAGGTTTAATTTTATTTAGGCTTGAATTTTTATAAATAGTTATTGGAAGGATAAATAATTTTGGATATATGTATAAATGGAGTAGAGATAAATTTTAGAGATAGAAAGGGAGAATAAATGTTAAATTGGAAATTTAAAAATAAGTAAGGGCAAAGAAAGGGTAGTAAATAATTTATTTTCCAACATGTGAAATTGTTGGATAAATAATTAATTGTGGTTGTATATATGGTTGTGTAGTGCTTGAATTGCACTAAGTTAGCACGGGGGAGCTGCACTATTGTGAGATTGGTGCCAGCTATCAGGTAACCGCTTTCTGCTTGTTTATGTGTGTGTGTAGTGTTAGTAAGAAATTTGAAATATTATTATTTGAAAATTATGATGTTATATGCAGATGAGATTTTGAATCACAAATTGAGATTTGATTATCAATTGATGATTGATGAGATATGGAAATGAGATCTTGGAATATTAATATTTTTATAATAAATGTCCTGTGGAGTATTATTTTGAAATGGCATAAATTTGTGATGTGAAATATTTGAAACTGAAATATATGTGGTTTTAGAAATTATTTAATATATGTATATCATGAAAATACTGAAAGGCCGGGTGCCTAATTGTGGTGTTGCATATCTATGTGTTGTATGTGAGAAATTATTTGGGTATGTGACACCGGTGAATTGGAAATTGTGCCATCACGTGATGAGGTACCCTGTTGCGCCACAGGGACTAATTGATATATTATGAGAAATAAAGGAGAGAAAAACGTAAGAGGGGAGATCGCCCCTCACGGATTCAGGAAGGACAGAGATCCTTATAATCCGTGGTACTATTCAGGGAGGGTAGAGAGTCCCTCGTGAATTGTACCGTGGTGATCAGGGGCGGGTGGAAGGTCCCGACTGGTCCCACGTGTTTTCCCAACGTTTCTAGTAAGATTCGTTTGGGTTGATTGTAATTATCAATGATATATATACTATTCTTGAGGATGAATTGTGATGGGTTATTCCACAATTATAAACGATGAAAAGAGATTTTGGGAATAAGTCGTGCATTATATGTGAATACCTGAGCATGCTTCTGAATTGATATATATGTATGTATTCCACTGGACACCTTACTAGCACACACCACACGTAGATGAGTAGTCAGTGGTTGCGTTTTGGGGCTACCCCCCGTTGATCTCACTTTTGCAGGTCCTAGGAGCGGTACGGTATAGATGGTCAAGGGAAGGATCCGGGAACTTCTCACTGATATTGTGAGATATTCTGGACCAGAAGGAAAGGAGGTATTGCCACATTTAGGATCATATTTTGTATAATGCTTCCGCTGAACCTTGCTATTATTTTGGGGAAAAATTATTGAATAATACCTATTATGGTATGGTATTTTGTGGATGATCTGTGGAGATTAATCATGGATAATGAAATTTTCTCTGATTGTACTGGGGAGAAAATTATATTGTGATGACGGAGTTTGGAATTGAGGTTTGAAATAAATATATATGGATATTATGAAAATTCTTTTTCTAACTATGTTAGTTGTTTTACTGAGCTAATTCCTTTTCCTAACATAGTTAGCTATATAAACGTTTTAATGTTTAAATCGTGAATCGTTAATAGTGGGATTTTGGAGTAAATGTTACAGTATGCAACGATGTGAATACTACGTAGCCTTCCTTGAGAATTATTACCAACATTATTACCAACTACTCCTATTTTTTTTTTTTGTCAACATTATTACCAACTACGAACATGTGAGTTTTAAATTAAAATTATTTCCAACTAAACCAACTTTTATTATTGACAATTGCGTAATTATCTATGACCATATAAAAAATATATAGCTGAACTCATAAAAATGTTACTACTTATCTTCTTAATATAGGAGTTAGTTTGGAAATTTGATTTGGTCCTAAATTTAATGTCTTGATTCACTTCTTATCTACTGACATATTTTAAAAAGATCCATATAAAGTATTTATGATTAAAGAGAAGATTTAAAAAAATCAATTCATATTTATTATAAACAATCATCTAAATTTTTCAATATTTAAAAATTAGGTATCACTTTTATGTCATGCAATGGAGTATATCTATCTTGCCATGCCGCATTGATTGCACTTGATTATTATATTTTTTTATCCACTAATTATGGAAAATGATGCATTTGATGTTTATGAATTGGAAATACTTCACATGTTTTTAAAATTTCCACTGTATGTGCAAAGAACGAGGATCAAAGTAAGAATAAAGTAAAATAGGAAACCTCTGCAAAATAGGAAGCTTCTGCAAAATAAGAAATTACTGATTAAGAAACTTAATTGATTGATTGATTGAATCTAATGGATTAGCCTCTAAACTTTCCCAATTAGTAAAATCAACCACAATAGAAAACTACCTATTTTAATCGGAATGGTTGATTGGGATTGATTGGGTCTGCCTAAAATATTTCCTATTTGTATTTTTTACTAGAATAGGCAATCTTAGACCTGATTTAGGTTAAGAAGTTTCTTACTTGATTATTTTAATCATTCCTGTTTTGGCAAGATTTCTTAAGAGAGAATGATTGAGTCTTCTCCAAATCTTTTATATTAGTTATGGGTGGCCAAAACACGCAATCTTAGGCTAATTTTTACACTTTATAAGTGGTTTCTTGTGCTATAGAGTTAGAAATCCGAATTTAGAGACACATATACCAATTCTCTCATCTATCCCACAATTCTTCATCCGTTCACTTGTTCACTATGGAGTTTGAGTTGCAGATCCTCTCTGGTGATTTCTTTTCCTCTATGAAGAACTAATTATGGCAGATGCTCTCTTGGACTATGGGATAACGTTAAACAAGCCCCAATTATATAGCCATGGATTTTCATATGTGTTTTTGAATATTTGTTCATTTATATTTGGACTTTATTTATGTTTGAGACTATAGGTTATGTAATAATTGAATTTTATCTTTGTAATTGTATTTGATCTAGTTTGATTTCATCTATCTTTTCAATTGACATTATCTTTATGAGTGTTTGTTGATCTTATTGACTATCATTGTGTAAGGTGATTTAGTCTATTTAACTTAACTTGTCTTGGTTATGTCATTTGGATTGATTGTTTGGTTTGAACATGTTGGTGTTGAGTTTCTTCTTTAAGCGCTTAAGTAATCCCATCAATTAATCTCACATAAAGAAACCGTGATATTGATTCAATACAATCACACGAGCGTATTTAGGTAAAGTTCTACAATTATGAGGCTTTGATTATAAATTAATATGAATTAGTTATTGGATCTGAAGGATATTGAGTAATAAACAATCATCAAATTACTTTGAAGTCATAAGGGACCTAAGTAATATTAAATGGCTTGTCAATGACAACTTAATAGTTGTCAATACAAGCTCATTGAGTTGTCAGTGCAAAACTCGATAGTTGACAATACTGGCTCTTGTTGACAATTTAATTGAAAACTGAACCATTTTTTGTTCATGAGATATCAAAATGTCACTAATTTTATGTAATGTCTAATGATAAAAATAAAAAAAAATTTAACTATAAAATTAAAAAAATTTGGGGTAAAAGAGGAAAGAGGATGGGAAGAAGCAGAGGAAGGAAGGAAGGAAGCCGCTCCCAAAAAAGGAAAAAAAAAAAAAGTCGTGGCTAGCAAAATGCTCCCGAGCCACATTTCCCGCGATTTCGAGGTTCTCTCCTCTTCCCATCGATTCCTCACTGCGTATTGATCTCTTCGTTTCCTACTATTCCCACCGGTGAGTAACATCGACATTTTCTTGTTTTAATTTCATTTCTTTATTGCTCACTCGTTGTTTTCTGGTAGATCGGTGTTCCTTATTATTTCGTGCCGTAAGATTCCTCCCCTTACTGCTCTTGTTGCTATATTTCCAGTATTATTACTGGGGAAAATTATTTTTACTGCGGACGAAAGAGGTATGGTCTTTGCTAAATAGAATGACTGAATTAGGGAACTATATTGTGATTCCTGCGATTGGTGTTTTCCAATTATTGACCCATAAGAGATAAATTAAAACACCAATGGTGAACTCAATTTTCCTCAGTGAACCCAAAAGCGATAAATTCAATCATGAACGGTAAAATTGATGGAAATTTATTATTTCTAGTGTTCATCATCTTTGGCATGAACTATGTGAAAATGTGAAGTCTACTGTAAAGATGATTATGTTAACTGCTTTTTTTGGATGTATGTTTTAGGAAATATACCTAAAATAATCATTTTCTGGATATCCAGAATCATGTCATGATTGTAAAATTATAACCTACTCCTTTTAGCTACAATGCATGATTTGAAGCAACCCTGCTCAGTTTGTTGCATGAAATTTTTCTATACTGGGTGCTGATGAGCTATCTCTATTCTTCATTTCCCTTTCATTTTGAGATGCATTGTTGAAATGCATTTTTTTTAACAGATTCTTGAAATGCATTTGATCCTTATTTTTTACGGTCTTTTGTTTTAACCTTTTTATTGCTGGATTCTGGACCTATAACCTATCACTGGTCTTAACAAGTTAGATTGCACTACATACAAGGTTCAGTACATTGCAGCTCCTATTTTCTAAGTTCTGTTTGTTAATAATTTGATATTAAAATTTCAAACATCATATAATCATGTCAATTAAAATTGCAGGCTTTAAGATGTTTTGTACTTTTTATTTGCTTTATATTTGTTATGTGGTAACTATGCATGAATATCCGAAGCAATTTTTTCTTCTTACATTGACTAGCCATAATCCTACATTCATGAATCTCCCAGGCTCCTAGCACTTTTCATGGAAATCTTCATTGGTAGGTTTTTTAATTTTTTTGATCGGTGCAGATAATATCTGATGAACTGCGTTGATATACTTATATTTGTAATCCATGCTTAATTGGTCACTACCCATGCCATGTCATTGACATTATGCTTGTTTAGATTACTCTATCTCTGATTAATGGATAAATGGATTTATAATTCACTCATTTATATGTACATACTGTTTGTGAATAATTTTGCAGTGCAAACTGAGACTGAGATGGCTGGAGGTGTTATTCAACAGTTATTGAGGAGGAAACTCCAGTCTCAATCTACTGTAAGCTTTGCTGCTTTTTCTCATGCTATTTTTGTGCTCTTGGGGGGGACTTATTCTGATTCATGTGGCCTATGCAGACCACAAAGGGATGCTTTTAGTTTCAGATAAAGTGTGGGAGTTAAAATGGGAAAAGACAGTGTTCTGTTGATATGCACAATTGTGAAGACATAATACTTTTGAGACTCTTTGGAAATCAGAGTAGCTGACTCACTATCACATACCTTCAATTTTAACTCACTCGAATTAGTTCTTTATTTCTGCCCCATCTTCTAATTATTTATATGGAAAGGAGGGGATTTAGGATATGCAAGATATAATTGTCCATGTTCTAGTTGCTATTTTCCCCCTGTTGATAAGGCTGAGAGTCCCAGTTATCTCTCAATAAATGCATGCAGTCATGGTATTTTACATACTCATGCAGACTGGAATAGTGGGAAGTTTCAGTAAGCTTTTAAACTTTTTGATGAGCTTTCAGATATTCTCTTCCAATGTGCTCATGGTTGGCTTATACTTGGTGCAGTCCTCTCGCTTTTTATCATCCATCATCTCAAAAAAAGATGATGCTGGCTCTACTGGAAGCAGGTCCTTGAGAGCACTTGCATTAATTGGTGCTGGTGTCTCAGGGTTTTTTAGTTCTGCTACAATAGCTTCAGCTGATGAAGCTGAGCATGGCCTGGAATGCCCAAGTTATCCATGGCCTCACAAGGGCATTCTCAGTTCATATGATCATGCTTCGTGAGTTCTACCTTTCTCCTATATTTTCCCCCCTTCCTTACTGTTAATCGTACTCCCTCCGATCCATATTATAAGAGGTAGTTAACCAATTTACTCAAACCAAAAAAACATAGTAGAGTCATTTATTATGGCTAAAATTAATATGATTTTCTAATTTTACCCTTATATAATTTATTTTATTTCGACTTCCCCCTCTATATTTAATATGCAAGGGTAAAAATGGAAAACAAACATCTATTATCTTGACTTTCACATGTTACCTCTTATGAGTAAAAATGGAAATCAAACTTTTATTATCTTGACTTTCATATATTACCTCTTATGATGTGGACAAAAAAAATTCTCTTATTACCTCTTATATTATGAACCGGATGGAATGGTTAACAAGTTCGGAATTATAGACCTTCAGTACTAGTTTATATTTGATTTCTTGGGACAGAAATTGCATCCCTTTTAACTTATTTCCATGCTGCATTTTTGGGTATATTATTGTAGTCGGTTGTAGTAGGTGTTTTCCAAATTCTTTTTTTTTTTTTTGGGTTATCGGGCATTGCTCTCATCTTTTGCAGCCTTGGGTCAATCATCTTGCATAGTTATCCTCATATCTTTGATGTTTTCTTGCATGGTTCTTTGTTGGGGTTAAGTATATCATTTGTCACTGGCTCACCTGCTGAAACAAAAAAGTTCCTATCATGTGCTACCGATTTTAATTTTTCAAACTAATTGCTCATGGGCAGGATTCGTCGTGGTCATCAAGTTTATACACAAGTCTGTGCTTCCTGCCATTCTATGTCTTTGGTATCATATCGTGATTTGGTTGGTGTTGCTTATACAGAAGAAGAGGTAAAGGCTATGGCAGCTGAGATTGAAGTGGTTGATGGCCCTAATGATGAGGGTGAGATGTTTACTCGCCCTGGTAAACTCAGTGATCGCTTTCCTCAGCCATATGCAAATGAAGCAGCTGCTAGGTTTGCTAATGGTGGGGCTTATCCTCCAGATCTTAGTCTCATAACCAAAGTAATGCATTTTCCTACAAGTAATGTCATTAAGATTTTCTATCTTCTATTTGTATACAAAATATCTTATTATATATATCCTTTCAGGCCCGCCACAATGGTCAAAATTATGTATTTTCCCTTCTTACTGGTTATCGTGATCCCCCTGCTGGTGTTTCGGTAAATTCTTAACTAAGATCTCTTTAGAAATGCTACTGTACCTACTGAAGTAACTTAGTGCATTTAAAATAATGCTGATGCCATCCATAAGAAAGAAAAGAAAAAGAAAAGGAAACTCATACATTTATTTCTGCAGTATCGTTAGCCTCCTCTCCCTTTCCTTTTTTCTTTATAATTAATTAGTCTATTTCTGCATACATGGAGACGTTGTTGTGTGTTTCCCTTTCCGTTTTTCTTTTTTTCTTTTTGTTTTTTTTGTGGGGGGGGGGGGGGGATTTGAAGAGCTCAGGTCTTCTTGAGATCGCCTTGCGAAACATAATGAGGAGCTCATATTTTTCCTGATACAACTATGCATCATTTCCATGGCATGTACTTTTGCGGAAGTTGTTTTTGTAATGCAAGGTTCAGATGTAATAGTATTCCTCAACTTTGAGGTGTACAAGTTGGCAATATGTATATTAATTATAGCGCTCACGATGAGGGATGAGGGATTCTTTTTACTTGACTCCAATTATTAGTCATAACTTATGTTGCATATCATAGACCATGGAGTGATGGGCTACTCTAATATTTAGTTCTCTTTATATATTAATAGTCGTAAAACTTTTGGGTGTCCCCTAGCTCACTAACAATTTGTAATACCATGGTTGAATTTCTTTCATGATTGGCTTTACGAATAAATGTGTAGATTAGGGAGGGATTACATTATAATCCATATTTTCCTGGTGGAGCAATTGCCATGCCTAAAATGCTTAACGATGGTGCTGTTGAATATGAAGATGGTACCCCTGCCACAGAATCTCAGGTATGTTAGCCTGAGGAACTGTTTGAGTAGATTTTACAAGGTCTATTTATGGATATGGGGAAATCAGAAGCTCATTATTTTCCTTGATGTTTTTGCTGCAGATGGGAAAAGATGTCGTGACATTCCTTGCTTGGGCTGCTGAACCTGAAATGGAAGAGAGAAAACTGGTTTGGTTACCTTTTGTATACTTCTTTACTTCAATATAAATGAAATGAGTACTACATTTTCTAACTATGATGTTACTAAATGCAGATGGGATTCAAATGGATTTTTGTGCTGTCGCTGGCACTTCTTCAAGCTGCATATTTCCGTCGATTGAGATGGTCAGTTCTGAAGTCACGCAAGCTGGTTCTTGACGTTGTCAACTAGCCAGCCTATTCAACTTTCATTTTTCACTTCAGAAGGGATTTCCGTTGGCAATAATTTTGTCAGATCATATATATTGTCACATCGTGTCTTACTCGTTCTACGCAAATAGTGGGTACTGGATCATCCAGAACCGGAAGAGTGTTAGATTTTTTGCTTACCTCTTGTGTTTCAACTCGTAGTATGATTTATTCTCGTTTATGTTGATGAAAATGGCCTGATATGGCGGCAAGTGACGTCTATCTTAGGGTACAAGATTGATATACAATAGGTTTGATGTGGCCTATATGGGAACCAATGGTTCTCTCTCCTTCAATATCATCTGAATCTTGCGCTCTCACAGTTTTTTCTTGCCAATTACTTACTCTTTGATCTACTCTTGACTGTGGTAGATTAAAATTTAGAGGGACAAAACTGGTCGTAGTTTGGATAAAAAAGGAGGTTGAAGCCTTGCCGGAAAAGATGGAGGTGGGACGCTTTAAATGTGTTAAAGTTTAAGGAAGTTAAATAAGTTGCTTAATGATATCATATGTGGTATATTACTATTTTTTATATTTATTAGTAAGTCAAATAAATTAGTTTGGAGAAAAAATTCAGGCAAATCAATTAATAAGTGATTCATTTGACTTTCTTCGAATTTTTTGAAAAGTTCAACTAAATCTCGTATCCATGATAGGAAATTGTAATTACTAATTTGTTTATACAACTGAAAATTAATTACCAGTTCTTTTTAATACATAATGTCTTTTTGATATTGAAAATAACTTTTTAGCTTTTCCATATACTCTTTAGCTTACGTAGAATTCAATTATTGATTGTAGTTGTTTAAAAATTAAACGGACTATCTTCTATTAAATGGATTACCTTCTCGACTCTTAGGGGCACAGGTTGGTTGAGATGGAATATGAAGCATGAAGCGAGTCAACAATTCATCAAGAAGATTCATGGGCCTATTTTATTTGGTTATATCTGTTGGGACGTCTGGACAATTAGATGTAACAAAATTTTTGACTCCTTCAACAGTAATGAGCATCTTAATGCCCGTGGAAGCTTTCATAGGGCATGCTATGATAAGGAATTGCTCAATAGATGTAAGTTTCTTGACACTAAAAGTAGGATTAATCTGGAAGTGACTAATCCATCTCATGCTGTTTACCTTGAGACCGGATGAGTCAGTTCTAGATAATGGCACAGGTGGGTGTGGCATGTCTTTAGAGATCAAGAGGGACAATGGATATGTGGGATTGTGGGTACAACCGCAAACTTGTTCAAGTTCCTCTAGCTATTGCTGAGATTATGGGGATGCTCAATAGCATTCACCTTTCTTGGACCAAAGGATACATGGAAGTGGTTGTCTCATCGGACTGTGTGGAGGCTATTAATCTGCTGCAAAGGAGACGTGCTTGGGACCACCCTTTCATGGACATCATAGAGGAGATTCGACAGTTTATACATAAAGATTAGTCAATGTTAGTGAGACATAAAAGATAGAGAGAGTCTTAAGCTTGTTGATTTCCTTGTAAGACAGTGAACTTTTGACCTTCCACCACCTCTTGATCATGAAGTGGTGAATGGTGAGGGAGGCTAGATTGTAGTAGTCTAATAGGCTCCGGGTTCTAAACATGATATCCAATTTGTATTTAAAAAAATTAAATTAAAATATACATAAAAGTATAGTGAAAAAAAAGAACATGAAAATTGCAAAATTACAAATGGGGTTAGTCATCTTGGGGTCCAAAACAGGGACATTAACAAGTAAGAGGCTGCCTGAGGTGTGAACGGGTTCTTTATCCAAATTGGCCAAGATTCTAAGTTGTTTTCTGACTGCCAGATCCACTAAATATCCACTCTTGGCT
The DNA here is from genome assembly GCA_037074515.1 of Mimosa bimucronata. Classification (NCBI taxonomy): domain Eukaryota; kingdom Viridiplantae; phylum Streptophyta; class Magnoliopsida; order Fabales; family Fabaceae; genus Mimosa; species Mimosa bimucronata. Next base: position 6,499,689 of record CM073437.1, read on the forward strand.
CTTTGTTCCTTCCCCGCTATTCCGGCCAACGAATCTTAATCCTAATAAATCATATTGTCATAAATACTTTTATTTAAGAGATACATATCACATTAATCAAATAGTGTACTTATTATTATTAATGCTTCAAAACTTTATTTTTATTTTTTAAGGCTAAAGTATACTTTTAGTCATTTATCTTTACATCAAGTCTCTTTTTATAGTCATTTAACTTTGAAAAGTGTAATTTTGGTCCTTTTTCGCTAACACCGTTAGTTTCATTTAACGGAAAATGCTGACTCAACAAATCTAAAAAGTAATTTTATAATTGAATATTAATAAAAATGGTCAAAATCTAAAATATAAGAATTATTTCCTTTAAATGAAATTAACGGCATTAGTGAAAAAAGACCAATGCACTTTTCAAAGTAAAGGAACCAAAAAAGGATTTGATACAAAGATAAATGATTAAAAGTATACCTTAATTTTTTTAAAAAAAAGAAAACTCTGTTTTTAATACACTTAATTTCGTACAAAAAAAAAATAGTTCTATAAGTACCATGTGTATCATCATATCACGTTCATGGGAGCCAAATTTTCTGATGACAAAACATTTGAAGTTAAATAATTTGACCTGTTCAGATAACAACATTGAAAAAAGAAATGAATTTTTTTTACAACTATCTCATTGTTATTTTCCAGATCCATGTCAAAGACTAAATTTTTTCGCACCACAGTCCCATGTGAAGAAGTTAACGCCTTCAGGGCAAAGACGGAATCGTCACCAACCCCTCAACGTTTTTGGTAGTTGTACTCATCTGAATCTGATCGTCTCGGTCAAAATCAATGACAACCAACACACATCCCTATACGCAATCATTCCTATAACATAATATTCTCGATAGGCACAGATCTTATCCCATTTTTTGATTTTTGATTGAATCCAGAATCCCCGATTCAACGAAAAAGTTACCATCTTTTGCCGCATTCATGGGGACTGAGACTTCTTCCGTAGATATTTCGGAGCATTTGCTTGGGGACGATCGGGAGAAAGCTCCGTCCTCGGAATTCGAGCACGTCCCAGAATGGAAGGAGCAAATCACCGTCAGAGGGTTGTTGGTGAGTGCGGTTTTGGGGGGTCTTTTCTGCATCATCACACACAAGCTCAATCTCACTGTTGGCATCATTCCTTCGCTGAATGTTGCCGCTGGATTGCTTGGCTTCTTCTTCGTCAAGTCATGGACTAGCTTCATGTCCGGGTTGGGATTTCTCACCAAACCCTTCACCAGACAGGAGAACACGGTTATTCAGACTTGTGTTGTCGCTTGCTATGGCCTCGCTTTCAGCGGTAACTAAACTCACTCCTCCTTCGTGTAGCTTAAAATTGATAACTTTTGTGCTTTCTTGATTTTTCCTGTTGCCCCGTGATCCACACACACATATATATATATGCTGCTTAAAAGCTCCTTTTCCCTTGTGGATTTACACACCAGTATCCTTAGCTTAGACTCCTCACCCCACATGCTTCCAGAGAATATGATGTGAAGAAAGAAACGAAGTTTTTAAAGTCTTTGAGATTTGGGTGAGAAGTAGGATAAGATTCAATGCTTGACATCAGTACTATAATGTTTTGACGACGACTGAATTATAGAATATGGTTGGGATAAGAATCTTCCTTCTTGGGTCAAAGTACAGTGGAAAATATGACGCTCGCTACGTTTAGTCAAAAGACTGCAGGAAGAAGAATTTTCACATTCATGATAAGTGCTCCTCTCCATTCCCACATCAATTTTTGCTAAATAAACCAATTTTACGATACTGCCATCATCCACAACCCGATCTGACCAGGTGACTAAGGTCTCGTTATAAACTTTACCCTAAAAAGCTCCAAAAACGCCCCAAAAGTTTGTCTGATTCACCATCAATATGAAGCTAGATGTAAACTGACAATGGAACATCAAATGAACGTGACATCCATTTTATTTCCTCTCATCTCTTGATCTTTCTCCGACACCTACACATTTACAGCTATGTGTCTGTCAGTGGGGAGATTGGTTTTCTGCCTGGCAGTTCATTCCTGCTCATTGCCTCTGGTCATCTTTAATTGAAATCTTTTTAGTATGGGCAGTCAATCAGTCCTAGCGTAACCAAATTTAATCAATTCATTATTTATCATAACTCCAGAAGTTTCTGTCTGTGTTGATGTTCTATTCCATATCTCATACAAGGTATACTGGTTTAGTTTGAAATTTCTTGAATATAAGATATGCTTTATGAAGAGTGGCGTGCTAATTTTGTTTGTCCATACATTTCTCTAATGTGATTCATATAACGTGTCTGGCAGGGGGGTTTGGATCATCCCTGATTGCCATGGATGAGAGAACATACCAGCTTATTGGCCCAGATTACCCTGGCAATAGGGCTGAAGATGTTATAAATCCAGGCTTGCTTTGGATGATAGGTTTCACTTTTGTTGTCAGTTTCCTTGGGCTTTTCAGTCTTGTCCCACTTCGGAAGGTAAATCTATGTGGTCACTAGTCACTAGTATTAGTACTACAAATAAAAAGGAAAAGAAAGGAAAACAGAAAGTTGATTCACATTTGCGGCTCTAGGGTTCTCATTTTGATAGCAAAATTGTATTTAATAGTGAGTGAATGATAAATACAAGTGTGAGAATTACTGAAAAAATTAAGAATATTTATCCTTTGAACTCAGAAGGTAAATTTTATTTTGGCATAAATTTTGTGTTTTTAAGCTTGTTATAACTGTGATTTATTGGACTTTTGGAGTATTTTTCAACCATTGATGTGAAGACTGCACTTTTATTCATTATAGTTTGTTCTCAAATATTGCTCGTCTGCAAGGAAGCCTATTAGATGATAAATAATGATTTTTTGTGTGCTAAAAGTAATGCTCCCTCGGTCCCTCCATTATATATAATATCTGCAATTGATTGCTTTTAACTTTTGAAAAGCTGTTACATTAGTATTGCTTAATAGTTAATAGTTAATAATTTAAAATGAAAAGGTGAATGAAGAGTGGGGTTTGAGAGGGTAATAACTTTCATTATAACATTTTACTCTGTATTTAGGTAGGTTTGTAACTTGCTAACTGTGGTAATGAACTGTAGATTTAATTTACCCTTGGCATTGCTATTGACAGCCTGATTGACATTTTAGTGCCTGATCTCCATTCATGATCTCTCAGGTTATGGTCATGGACTATAAGCTTACATATCCCAGTGGCACAGCAACAGCAATGTTAATTAACAGCTTCCACACAAAAACTGGTGCAGAACTTGCAGGGTATGCATTAGATATCTTGTTAATTTCTGTCCACTGAGGAGCACCGCTTGTGTTACAATTATGATTTCAACACTGCTTTGATGTTTACATGCCAGAAATGCACTTGTCACTGAGCCTATCTGGTCATCATTTCTTGGTTTAATCATGGAATTGTGGAAACACCTTTTATGATGATTTAGTGTCATGCACGTGTTATGTTTGCTGCTATTTCTTTTGTTTTTGTAGTTCTAAGTGATATTATCATCTTTGACTACAGGAACCAAGTAAAGAAACTGGGCAAGTACCTGAGCATAAGTTTTTGCTGGAGCTGCTTTAAGTGGTTCTTCAGTGGTATAGGAAATTCATGTGGATTTGATAACTTTCCAAGTTTTGGACTGACACTATTCAAGAACACGTAAGACTCTTATAACTTTGGCTTTCACTGGATTCCCGTGTCTTAATTCACTCACCCTACTCCCTACCCAGTGGAAAATTCAGCGGCTTTTCCTGGGATTGCCTTTGATATACACTGTTCAATGTGTTGATGGCTAGTGTAAGAATTACTGCCTTGGGTGCGGCTTTAGTGAATTGTGTTGCTACTGATGGAGGAGAGTGAGGGAGAATACAAATTGAGTAATAGGCACATGTAACATGATGCCTGCATCTGTATTTATATTCATATTTTGAGTGTATAGCGCTGGTTATACCTTTTAGCTGGATGCACTTATTAGAAAAACTGGCTATAGATCTCATACTCTGAGATTGTTAATTAAGGAGAATTCAACAAACAATAAATTGTAACTTAATTAACCCAACACAATCTTTAATTGCAACTCAATGGAAAAATATTTCCTGAAGTTGTCTATTGAAGATGGGAAGGAGGTGTAACTTGCTTTGACTTGAACTGCTTCCGGCACTCGCAAATACAAACACAATTTGGTGAATGAATAAGAGTAGCTCTTAAAGAAACTAAGGGGAGAGTAGCTCTTAAAGAAACTAAGGGGAGGGGCTCACTAAGTTATAGTGACTTCTGATAGAACTTATTTTTGACCAACATGTGTGAAATGTATGAAATCACTTCAATGCCTGAAAATCGTCACAATGTGTTCTGGCAGACTAGGGAAGCACATGTTTCATCTCAAATCTTTAGAAATGCATTATTTATTTAATTATTGAGTAATCACCTGGCTTTTTCTCACGTAGGTTCTACTTTGACTTTAGTCCCACGTATGTTGGATGTGGTCTTATCTGTCCTCACATAGTTAATTGTTCAGTTCTTCTCGGAGCTATCATATCATGGGGTTTTCTGTGGCCCTTCATCTCCCAACATGCTGGGGACTGGTATCCAGCTAACCTTGGTAGCAATGATTTTAAAGGTCTTTATGGATACAAGGTATGAGTATGGCAAAGCAACCAGGGTTGGTATGCTACTTAAATGTCTTTATGGAAATTGCACTTGTGAATATGTGATTTATCTCCAATGATTAGTCGTTTAGTTGGTGTATTTCTTCTTAATCCACAGTAAAGCATTTTCTCTCTGATCATGTTTTGCGCAGGTGTTCATATCCATTTCTCTTATTCTAGGGGATGGTATTTACAATTTGATCAAAATCATATTGATAACTGTAAGGGAGATGTATAAGGCAAGTTTCAAGCAGAACAACCTTCCTGTTGTGTCAGAGAATCCGGGTAAGTTCCATGAATGTTCCTTAAGCTTTCGTTAACCTGTGAGGTCCTTTCTTCATTGTAGCCCCATCCTAATTTGCATCAGCCTTGTCATCTCATCTTCAAGTCAATAAATATTGTGCAAGTGTTTAATGTATTTTTCCTTTGTATAATGTGATAAGATCTTGAATAGTAATAATAAGGAAACTAATAGAATAATTGTAACAGTAAGTAATAATTCTCTACTTGGAAAGATCAAGCAAGTATCTCACTTTTCTCTCACCAAATAGCCATGGAGAATCTCCTGCAATTGTTTTGTGTACTCTGTAAATTTCATGCTTTATTGCTTAGGGCCATTGGCCAATTTATAATGAGAATTACAGAGCCTATTTTTTGGCTTTTTCTTTTTTTTTTATGGAAAATAAAATAACTGACACATGATTACATGACTTAAGGTAACTGACTCCACGTTCTACCACTACATGACTAATTCAACAAATGACTAAGCAACAATTAAAATAAAATAACAAAACACGTGACTAATTCACCACATGACTCAACAACAACAAAACAACATAAAATAATTGAAGTCGATTTGCTCCTAAGTTTGAGGCTTGTGCAGAACGCCTCTTGCGCCTAGAATATGTCAACCAAGGCTTGGGGATCTTATCAATACTACCCCCTTGGAAAGCCGACTTGTCCTCAAGTTGGAAATCTGGAAATTGCTTGGAGAATTGATTGTAATCTTCCCAAGTGGCATCTTCAATTGGTCTTTTATCCCATTGAACCAAAATTTCAAGTTTCTGGGAATTGAGCCAGCGATGTTGCAGCACCTTGACAGGATTTAGTAGAAGTTCCATGTTGCCAGTTAGAGGCAGCGGTGCTGGTGGTATGCAAACGTCTTGTCCAGGTGCAGGGCGTAGCAAAGAAACATGGAAGACATTGTGGATTTTGGCATTTGAAGGGAGCTCTAATTCATATGCTACTTGTCCAACTTTTTTGGAGATCCTATAAGGACCAAAAAACTTGGGGGAGAGTTTTTCATACTTTCTTTTTGTCAATGATTGCTGGCGGTAAGGCTGCAAACGCAACCAAACAACATCACCTGGCTGGAAATGAACATCCCTTCTATGCTGATTTGCATGTTGCTTCATGCGGTTTTGAGTTTTGAGTAAGTGTTCTTTGAGGAGTTTAATCATAGCATCTCTTTCTTCTAATTGATCTTCTTGTTCAGCAACAAGGGTCTCACCTTTAACATAAGGAATAATAGAAGGGGGATCCCTCCCATATACTAGTTTAAAAGGTGTGGTGGCAGCAGCAACTTGAAAACTGGTATTGAAAGAAAATTCTGCCCAACAAAGAAACTTGCTCCACTGCTTGGGTTGATCACTTGCAATACATCTTAAATATGTCTCCAAACACCGATTCATTACTTCGGTTTGCCCATCTGTTTGTGGGTGGTAAGCCGTACTCATGTTCAAGCGTGTGTGGCTCAAACGAAAAAGTTCCTGCCAGAATGCACTCAAGAAAAGAGAGTCACGATCAGAAACTATAGATCGGGGCATACCATGTAGTCTAACAATATCTTGGAAAAACAATCCTGCCACAAATTTGGCTGAATAGGGATGAGATAGAGCAATAAAGTGACTGTATTTACTGAGGCGATCTACCACAACTAAAATGACATCATAACCCTTTGACTTTGGGAGACCAGAAATGAAATCAATCGATATGTCTTCCCAAATCTTTTCCGGAATAGGAAGTGGCTGAAGCAATCTAGCAGGTGCAAGTGTCTGGTATTTGTTCTTCTGGCATACCTCACAATTTTGCACAAAGTATTTCACATCATTTTTCATCCCTCTCCAATATAAGTGGGCACTTAAGCGCTTGAGAGTTTTAAGAAAACCGCCATGACCACCAATAGGAGTGGCATGTGCTTCCTCTAATAATTTAGTGCGGAGAGAGCTTTGCTTAGGAATAACTAACCGAGATTGATAGTACAATCTTCCACGCACTAAGCTGTAATGTGAGAGAGGATCTGGGTGCTGCTGCAAATTCTCAATAATTTGACGAGTTTCATCATCCTCCAACAACTCTTGGGGTAATTGCTGTAATTCCTCAACCATAGGGATTACTAATTGGAGGAAATCCACCTGTAGGGGCTTTCTAGATAATGAATCAGCTGTTGCATTGTTTTTCCCAGCTTTATAAGTAATGGTGAAGTCAAAAGGGAGCAACTTTACCATTAGTCTTTGTTGAGATGGTGTGATTATGCGCTGGTCCAATAAGTGTTTAAGGCTGTAGTGATCAGTCAGCACAGAAAATGGCCTTCCCAACAAGTAATGACGCCATTTTTGAAGTGATAATACCAAAGCAACTAATTCCCTATCATAGGCAGATTCGTACCTATTTGAAAATGATAAACCCTTGCTGAAATATGCTATTGGGTGACCATTCTGCATAAGAACCGCCCCTACTCCGTCCATAGATGCATCGCATTCTACTAAGAAAGGATTGTGAAAGTTAGGTAGTTGCAACACCGGAGTTGTAGTGAGTGCCTCCTTTAATATTTCAAATGCATCCTGAGCCCTATCAGTCCAAAAGAAAGAATCTTTCTTTGTCAAATCTGTCAAGGGCCTAGCAATGATCCCATAATCCTTCACAAATCTTCTGTAATAATTAGTCAGCCCCAAGAACCCTCTTAATTCCTTCACTGTTCTTGGAGTAGGCCACTGGTTAACTGCCCTTATCTTCTCAGGAACAACTTCTACTCCCTTAGCCGACACAATGTGCCCAAGGTAATCAATTTTTGTCTGCCCCAAAGAACATTTCTTCTCATTTGCAAAGAAACAATTTTGCTGCAAAATCTGGAAAACAGTACGAAGGTGTTGAATATGTTCCTGCGCAGTTGAGCTATACACTAGGATATCATCAAAAAATACCAATACAAATTTTCTCAAATAGGGGCGAAATAACTCGTTCTTGACTGATTGAAAAGTAGTTGGAGCATTAGTTAAACCAAATGGCATGACAACAAACTCATAATGACCAGAATGAGTGCGAAATGCAGTTTTCTCAATATCAGAAGGGAGCACTCTAATCTGATGGTAGCCTGATCTTAAGTCAATTTTTGAAAAATACATAGACCCATGCAATTCATCCAGAAGCTCATCAATATTTGGTATAGGATACTTATCTGGAATTGTTATCTTACTGAGTCGTCTGTAGTCTACACAAAGCCTCCAAGACCCATCCTTTTTACTGACTAATAACACTGGACTTGCAAATAGATTGGTACTTGGGCGAATAAATCCATGTTCTAATAATGCAGCGATCTGTGACTCAAGCTCATCTTTCTGGTAATGAGGATAGCGATAAGGCCTCAGATTTGGTGGGGCAGAATTTGGCAATAAAGGAATCGCATGGTATTGATTTCTTGCAGGAGGCAGAGAAGTAGGTTCAGAGAAAATTGATGAGAATTCGCTGCAAACCCCTTCAAGCTGTAACGCAGCAGCGTCCTTTCCCCTTGCTTCCTGTGTAAATATCATACTCTGCATACAAATTGGAGTGCTCGATTCTGAAGTTACCCCTTGCAATTTATACTTCTTTCCTTCTACCCAAAACACCATAAACATCTTATTCCAGTTAGCCTCAACAGTGTTTAATGACGCCAGCCATTTAATCCCAAGCACCAGATCCGAACCTTTTAATGTGAAAGGATAAATATCCTGTTTAATCTTCAAGTCAGAAATTTTTACCTCCACATTTGTACATATCTGGGAGTACTTGACTAAGCTTCCGTCTCCAATTTGAACCCCAAATACTGATATTTTCTTCACTGGGAGATTAAGACTAGATACCAAGGTCTGGGCGATGAAATTGTGGGTTGACCCACTATCAATAAGAATCAAAACTCGCCTACCTTGAATCATTCCTTCTAGCTTCATGGTGGATGCCGAAGTTTTGCCTAAAATTGCGTTGAACGATATTTCAGCAATGGGTCCTATGATTTCGGCATCATCTTCACAAGCCGCTGGACTCACGATTTCTTCATCTTCATCAACAACCTCCATTAGAGAGAAGGTTTTGTTACACCTATGGCCTGGCCGAAAATGATCACTACAACGAAAGCAAAGTCCCTTGTCTCTCCTTTCTTGCTTCACTGCTTCCCATGAATTTAATCTAGGCTGATTCACGTTGGTTGTGCGCTGCAGATTCGAAGAAAACGAGGTTCCTGTATGCAACGCTGCGTTCCAAATTAGGGCACCCTTATTGTCACGTGAAAAATCTGAATAAAGGTTTGAGGAGTTGGACCGGGTTTGGGTGGACCCATGACCCGCTTTAGGCCCACGTTGATTTATGGATTTTTGCTTCTCAATTTCCACCGCTACACTTGTTGCACGATAAACGGTTCTGGGTTTATGTAGCCTAACTTCTGATCGCAAGTCCTCCCTCAGTCCACTCAAAAATACTCCCAATTGACAATGCTCTGGCCAGTTAGAAACTCTAGCAATTCTCTTTGCCCACTCATGTCTATATTCTTCCACTGAACCCATCTGCTTAACATCACTGAGATGTTCATCAGGATTTAAGTACTCTGGAGGTCCAAAATGTTGTTCTAAAGCTTTCACAAACTCTTCCCAGTAAAGCATAGTACGCTCAGAATTCACCCATGAAAAAAGATCAAGTGCGTCGCCTTCTAGATACATGGAAGCAATATCTACCTTGTCATCTTCTGGAGTTCCATAGTATCTAAAAAATTTTTCTGCCTTCAAAATCCAGCCCCTTGGATCACCTCCATTGAATTTTGGAAATTCAATTTTAGCATAAGGAGGTCTCGACCCGTGATGATTTTCTGCTTCTTCACTCTCATCTGCCCATCTTCGAACCTTTGCTTTACCACTACTACGTCGATTTGCTTGCACCTCCAGGGCCGCCACTTTATCTCGCAATTCATCTATTGAGTCCAGACGTGCTGCAATGGTAGCCAACGGATCATTACCGAGAGGATTCTTTCAGATTCATTGTTAGCAGCGTTGGAAGAACGGGTAAGAACCATTCTTGAAATTTAACGAGGCTCTGATGCCAATTTGATAAGATCTTGAATAGTAATAATAAGGAAACTAATAGAATAATTGTACCAGTAAGTAATAATTCTCTACTTGGAAAGATCAAGCAAGTATCTCACTTTTCTCTCACCAAATAGCCATGGAGAATCTCCTGCAATTGTTTTGTGTACTCTGTAAATTTCATGCTTTATTGCTCAGGGCCATTGGCCAATTTATAATGAGAATTACAGAGCCTATTTTTTGGCTTTTTCTTTTTTTTTTATGGAAAATAAAATAACTGACACATGATTACATGACTTAAGGTAACTGACTCCACGTTCTACCACTACATGACTAATTCAACAAATGACTCAGCAACAATTAAAATAAAATAACAAAACACGTGACTAATTCACCACATGACTCAACAACAACAAAACAACATAAAATAATTGAAGTCGATTTGCTCCTAAGTTTGAGGCTTGTGCAGAACGCCTCTTGCGCCTAGAATATGTCAACCAAGGCTTGGGGATCTTATCATAATGTCAATAATTATAACCCCAAGTCTTCCTCCTTCATATGGCAACTTTTTATCTCCATTGATATATATATATATAAATATATAAAGAAGAAAAATGTTATTTGACATGTGGATATCTTCATTGGATATGAATTCATCAATGGATAACGGCAGTGAATTATATTTCCATTTCTTTTCTTGCTGCACCTTGCCATCATTTTTGTGTGTGATATTTCTAAGAGTTAATTTTCTTCTTATGCATGTTATCAGACGATGAATGCTCTGAATTGCAAGCAGAACAAAAAAGAAGGGATGAGATATTTTTGAAGGATAGGATACCGTTCTGGTTTGCAGCATCCGGATATGTGTGCCTTGCTGCTATATCTATTGTAACAATACCAATTATCTTTCCTCCTCTAAAATGGCATTTGGTTCTGTGCTCTTACATCCTGGCCCCTGCCCTAGCCTTTTGCAACTCTTACGGCACTGGGCTAACAGACTGGAGCTTGGCATCCACTTATGGGAAGATTGGTCTTTTTGTCATGGCCTCATTGGTGGGTCCAAAGGGTGGGGTAATAGCAGGGGTAGCATCGTGTGCTGTGATGATGTCCATTGTCTCAACAGCAGCTGATCTCATGCAAGATTTCAAGACAGGCTACCTTACCCTCTCATCTGCAAAGTCTATGTTCGTGAGCCAGATAGTTGGAACGGCCATGGGTTGCATTATTGCTCCTCTCACATTTTGGATGTACTGGAGCGCTTTTGATATTGGGTCACCTGATGGTCCGTACAAAGCACCTTATGCTGTTATATATAGGGAAATGGCGATATTAGGTGTTGAGGGATTTTCTGAGCTTCCAAAGCACTGTTTAGCCTTGTGTTGTGTTTTCTTCCTGGCAGCATTAGTTATTAACCTTGCAAGGGATCTGATTCCCAAAAAGATCTCACAGTATATACCCATCCCAATGGCCATGGCAGTTCCCTTCTATATTGGTGCCTACTTTGCCGTCGACATGTTCGTTGGGACTGTGATATTATTTATATGGGAGCGTTTGAATAGGAAGGATGCAGAGGACTATGCAGGAGCGGTTGCTTCAGGTCTAATATGTGGTGACGGGATTTGGACAATTCCATCAGCTATACTCTCCATTTTGAGGATAAATCCACCCATCTGTATGTACTTCGGGCCTTCTACAAGCAGCTGATTCAAGCAAGGTGATTGACCTTGTGATGGTTTCTTGCCCTTATAACTGCCATGTTTATTTATTGGGACTGGGCTCTGTACATATATCTGTTGTATGCTAAGAACAAGAAAAAAGGATTGAACTCTATTTGCATATAGCAGTGCACGCCAGTAGTGACATCAATGTGAATACTCATTTAATGCTTTCATCTTCATGGTCGTTATTGTTGTGTATGAAGTAGAATCAAATCTACTTTGGCATGACTTTGGCATTTTGAATGTTGTGTTTATTTTTTGATTTGTTCATCTTGATTTTCGTGCTTTTCTTTTATTGAGAAGATCAAATTTTAATTCATGTCCCTTGTGGAGGAGGAGGAGAAATGTTTCGACTTTTTGACGGTTCGCTCCTCCAATCTTTAATATAAATTATAGTTGATTTTTTTTAAATATTAAGAAAGTTTGTTAAGCCACTTAATAATAATATATTTTGCGCATTATTCAATTATATGTTAACTTATAAGTTAAATAAATTAGTTTATTTAAAACATTCAAGCAAATCAATTTATAAGTAATTTATTTAATTTTCTTATGATTTTTCAGAAAAGTTAAGTGGATACTCTCTCGTTCCTAAATATAGGATTTAGTTGACATTTTTAGAGAATCCTTAGAAAGTTGCTTAAAAATTGATTTTCCTGAATTTTTACTCTAAACTAATTTATTTGACTTATAAGTTAATATATAGTATAATATATAAAATACGTTATGATTAAATTGTTCATTTAGCTTCCTTAATTTTTTTAAAAAAATCAACTGGTCTTATATTTAAGAACAGAGTAATATTATGTTTAGAAACGGAGTGATAAATAGGATTAATCAAAAGCTCCTCTTAATAAATAGAATTTACTCCTATTTTAAGGATTTTTTTTTAAGTTTATTGCTTAAGCAAGTTTTAACACTTTTTGTACCTATCTTTCTATTGAAAACATAATCACTTGAGTTACAAAAACCATTGTCATTTCTTTTTCTTATCATTTGTTTTTTCACTGATTCATCCGTCATGCCTGATCAAATAGCGTTGTCCAAGTGTGTTTTATCATTCAATTATGCTGGGACCGAGCAGTTCTCTCTCGTAGCTTCAACACCTATCACTTTTGCAAAGACTTCTTCTGGCCCCTTATCCAAAAGTTGTCATTGTACCTGGGCCCTTATCAGAAGTATTAAAGGGCCACGTTATTCACATTGGGTTAACCCCTCCCGCCTCCAAACATAAAACTCAAAAATAAACTCAACTATGTACTGAATGTGAACAATATTAATTTCCATATATTTCATCAGTACTAAATATACAAAATAAAAATTAAATTATGGATAGTAAGAAAATTATTTATTTGCAGTAAATTGTTGGTTTTTCTAAAATACACTCCTTAATTATTTCCGTTTTGATGAAACCCCTTTAATATATTCAATCATAAGCCTTTATAATTTGGACTGAAGATAGTAATCATATGTCAACAATATTTTGATACGATCAAATTAAAACTTGATTGTTGAAGCGCGTGATTTTTTTTCCCAAGTACAAAATCACGGTAAAATTGAGTAGGGGCGAAAAAAAAAGTAGAGAAGACTAAGAAATCAAATCAGCAACCAAAAGATTCTGAGGATAGTGGTGAAATTTGTGTGGAAGGTGAAACTGGCAAGACGTGGTCGGAGAGGAGTTTTGCAGGACTCCTGAGGTTGAAAGGCTATGGTCCCTAATGGCATAAGCCAGAGCATGATTACCTATAAATACTTCTCTGAAAAGATTTCATGACGACTCTGCATTCAACGTTCTTGAGCGCAATCATGAATCACACAAGTGGCCTTCATTGTCAATCACTCCCATTAATCAATAAATTAGCATCTAAATCATTATAGTAGAACTAATCCCAAACCAACACACAATTGATTTAGCCGTGATTTAGTCGTATAAGGCCCCGCTAAATTCCTTAGGGCCTCGAGTTCAAAGACCGGAGGAGACATTTGTAATAGGATTTGAAAACGCGTTGATTGCCATGTAATGTATAAAAAAAAAAACTAATCCCAAATTGTTCTTTCTTAAACCATACTCCCTCCGGTCCTAAATATAGGACCAATTTGAGGAGGTGTGTTTGATCATAAATATAGAACATCTTTCTAATTTTTCCCAGCTTTTTTTCCAAAATATCCTTATAGATGTTCCTCAATAATAAACAAGTAAAGGAGGAAGAGTGTGGATAAGTATATATAGTTAGGGTATTTGATAATATCATGTGCTTTTAATTAACTTAACAAATATCTTTAACCTAATCAAATTAGATAAATAGGTCTTATATTTAAGACATTTTACAACTTCGTTACCAGGTAATACTATAACCACTCTTACTTACATAGTAGCCAGAATGGACCATCAGTCCATCATGATCTTCATGTCCTTCCTTTCAAATATTGTTTGTTCATACCGGATAAGTGTAATGTGTAGTTATCACTTACACTGTATTTAATTTGGGAGAAAACTTAGGGGAGGAGAAAAATAGAGGAAAAAATGGGAGGGAAAATAAATTTTTATCTATTTGAATTATGGGAGAAAATAAAGGGAGTAGAAAAGTGAGGAGGTTAATAATCATGTGGGCACATTTTCTTGTGGATAAAATGAATACTTCCCCTCACCTTTTCTCCTCCCTCTATTTTCTCCTCCCAGATTTTCTCCCCAACCAAACTAATTGTTAGTGTCTTCGCTCTGAAGAAATAGTGGGTATTTTTCGCGTGGATGAAAGGGGCTTTTGAGTTTTCTCCAGATACAAAAACAGAGATGCAGGGAAAAGGGAACAAGTGAGCAAGTGGGTCGAAGCTAAGGGCCAAAGCTGTCATTCAGCAAAAACTGTGACATTTTTGTCTTTATGATTTTTTAGCGAATCTAGATATTCAATTTTTGTTGCAATGCTAGATTCTCCTTATCACTGGAAATTCCAACACACCCCTTAAAAGTAACATCTCATAAAAAATTTGTCAATCAGCCACATGGCTCAGATTTTGACGTCTCGGATTGAAAGCCCACTAACCACCATTGGAATCTTTTTCAACCAAAATCTGAAAGATGGATCAACCTAAACCAATTATTTTTAGTGGGTTATCTCAAATTATCTCGATCAACTTGTAAAATGATATGATGTATACCTGCTTTCTTGAAGATGTTATTTTGGGTTATATCTACATGCATGATTATAATTCTTCCTCCTCTCTTCTTTTTCTTTTCCATTTAAAATTTAACCCTCTTGTTTTAAAAACCTTTCATTAATGAACAAAAGCAAGTTCACAAATTGGAGGCGAAAAGATAACTGAGAAGTGATAAAAGATGGAGATGGCATGGGACACAAGGGTAACACTGACATCTATACTATCAAAAGGATCCATTCAATTAAAAGATTCTGGCTTTAATGTGATGGAATGGCTTGTTCCCTAAGTAACATACAGTTCATTCAATTCTGCATAATCAAATATAAGAAAAAAACCCTCTCATTGATCCGCACAAGCAAGAGTTTTGCCCCTGAGAAAAGGGTCCCAATCTTTAGCTATAATTGGTAATTAGTAATTAATATCATAGGCTTGGGTTTAAATTTACCATCACAACGTGGTGTCCTACATGATTTACTAGTTTCTACTTCTGTGACTGAACCGCTATCACCCTTCTTTCAAGCTCAAGTAACAAAACACAGGAAAAGGCTCCATTTTTTAACCCTACTAACATGAAAACAGAAAGCGTACGATCAATATATTGCAAATGGAAAACGATAGCTTTAACAGGATATTTGCCAAGACTAAATGATGTGTGCTTTTTTTCAGTGTTGAGGCTTTCAGGTGCGAATTCTGCAGTAACTATTTACATTATTTATAAGTGAATACTGTGCCTGACAAGTCTGACCATACATCAAACATGAACGTGTTTGTCCATTTCATTGAAGTGTACTTTCCATAAGTCAGATTTTCATCAATGCCTTTATGACATTTGACAAATGATGATAGTCATTATTAATATATATATATATATATATATATATATATAATGGGAGAAACTAACGTAGTTATCCGATCAAGCCTATTTACAACGGTAACCCAAAATTCGGAAATTATTATCCATCCTTATGGGCAAGGAATACTCCTTTTCTTTATGGTCTTTTTCTCCCCCTCTTCTCTAATCATAACTATTTATATAATCTAATGGTTGAAAAATGAGAATAAAAAAGGAAAAATCATGGAGAAATAATATAACTAGGGATCTAGGAGGTGAGAGAGAGAATATAAGAGATTTGTATTACTATATTTTATATTTTTTCAGCCATTAAATTTTATGAATGGTTAAGATTAGGGAAGAGGAGGGGAAAAGAACCATAAAGAAAAGAAGGGGTTTATTACCCCCTCGGGATTCTGTTATTTTCATAATCTGTCAACAAAAGCATAACTGGGGTGTGTTCAAAATGTTAAATATTGCTTCTTTCCTTAATTTTGATAGCTTTCTAAATCGAAGTGTTCTTTTTCTTTTTCATGTTGGAGTATCTTGGAAATCTAAAACTCAGAACTCTTCGTAGAAAACACAGACTTAAAACTAATACACATTGGAGCCCCCCAAATAAAAAAATAAAAAAAATTACCTTCCGGTTCCTGAGGCGATGAAAAAGTTCAGCAGAATCGGAGTTAATCCGATCCTTAATTAACAAACTTTTGCCGTTTCATTGAAAAAAAAAAGACAGTTTAGACTCTTGAAAAAGACAGGAGATAGGAGGCATAACTAAAGTGATTAAGACAAACTTAGCATGAAGCTTATCTCTTATGGAAGCGGGTCTTTTACAGATCAAAGGTAAAGGGGAAAAGAAAAAAGAAAAGAAAAGAAAACCCAATGAGAAAAAAGAAGATCTTTTGCCACTACTGAAGCTTTGAATTCATGAGAAATGAGGCATGATATTTCAACTGCTAGCTTTGATGGAGGGACCTACCTTGTCTGCATGGTGGGAGGCACATGTGACTCTCAATGCAATCACCCACACACACTCACAGTCTCACCTCCCATTATTATCATCGTCCTCTTAAAACATGAATCGAACTGTGAATTGGCCTTCTCTTCCATGTATTAAATCACTCAAAATCCTAAAAGAAAACTTAGAGTGAGAGAGACCAAATTTTAGTTTAGTTGTTAAGGAGTTGGCTTATGAGTTATAAGATTGTGGGCACAAATCACGCTGCAGATGTGCTATGAACATAAGTCCAAGTGGCATCATGTAGGTTAGCCCATCGACATGTACTAAAAAAGGTGAATTAACTACGGAATTTAGTGACGATATCCGTCAATAAAAATAAAATTTTGTGGTTAAATGAGAGACAATGTGACTCATTTTTTAGCAACATTTTATTTTAAAAAAGATTTCAGGATTAATTCACTGTTTTTTTATAATTGATGTAGCTCACCCCAACTAACCAACTTTTAATGAAAGCACGGGTGTAATAATCACAAGGACAAAGAGATATCACAAATCCCTTGAACTATATAAGCATGACATCTCTTGTGCAGCTTCTTGGTGTGGAACTCAAATGATGTATTTTGTTGTCAGGGGGTCTGTAAATACCTCTTTTAACCTAAAAGCATGTTTTGACACAATGATTCAACATTAAGAAAACTTTTTTTTTTCATGAGAGAGTTTAGTGTTAAATTTAATTATTTTGGTCTCTTAACAACCACCAGAAATGTTGAACAAAAAAAAAAAAAAAACCACCACCAGAAACGAAGCTTCTCTATATTTCTAACTATGATAATGGGATTCACACACAATAATGAGAAAAGAGGTGTAAAATGGAAGAAAATGGATGTGTTAACTGTACTGAGATTCCTACATTATGAGTGATCATTTGACTGGGTTGGTGTTCTCTTCCTTACAAGTCTCACTCGACGAATGCACTAGATTTTTCTTTCTTTTTCTTTACAGAATAGTGAAAAGGGGGAAACCAATCATATCGACCTGTAAACTTTTGAAATTTGGTGATTAAAGTAACTTTGGACCAATTAGCCAACTAACCCGTGTCCTTATGATCAATGCTTTCATATTGTAAGCTATAATCAAGTTCTTGATAGCCTACAGAATCTTATACGTTAAGATTGGATCAACATAATTCCTCAGACGCACTGATGAGCTTCCTCTTATCTTATTTATAATTTCTTGTATTCGTTGTTTTTTCCAGTAAATATAAATCATTGTTAGAGTTAAAAAAGAGTAAAATGATGTATAAATGATGAAAAATCCGCTTAATCTTGGTAGCTGTGACTCTGAATCTGCAATATGTTGGAAATTATAGTCATTACTTTTTTTACTTTTATTTATAGATAGTGTTTCTCCCAAAGGATACAAGAGATTCCCAAATGAATTTCTACACCATTTGTTGTTTTGTTCCCACGTATATATAATACGTGCTTCTTTTAAGATATATATACTTCGACTGAACATATTGAATTTGTGGACAGATGAAAACTTACTGTCTAGTGTGTTAAATATGAGGAACAAGAAAGATGAAAGAACCCATTTTTGAAAGTGAAAAATTAGTGCTCGAAATTTTTCTCAGTTATATTAAATGAAATGGGTCAGAACTTTAAAGGAAGTTTCGTAAAATGTTGTCGCATCTATAACCAATGAGACGTGATATTAGTGCAAAATAACCGATGATGGCATACATATACATTATCGGTTTGTACATGTTTTATATGCGATGTCAAGTTGTCATATCACTTTCAAGAAAACACTTTTAGCAATTTACCCTCTGCATACAATAAACACAATAATTATATTCTTTTATTTGCTTAAAAAGATAAACATCCAAATTAAAAATAATAGTAGTGGTTAATATTATCTTGCATTCATTTAAAATTAACAATGCACGATTTGATTGAAGTGACAACTAATAAGGTGGAGCAAGTTATTTAAAATTAAGTGAGTGATAGGTAAGCGATTATTTTCAAGGGCAAGACGTTGTTATTCAACGATCTCGCTACTGAATCGTATAATATGGTATATTTAGGGTGAATCTATATAATTTATTGTCCAGAGGAATGACTCCACACACCAATCGCTCGTATGGTCTAATGTGTTTTAAATCTTGTTTACGCTAGGTTATCAACTCTCTTTTATTTAGCAACTCCAACAATAATCCTTCATATGTGTTCTGTGTAACTGTAAGAAAACAATTTAGGGAAAATTAATTACAAGTCCCTTGTAAGGAACTTAATTAAGATGGGGTCCCACAAAATCGCGTAATTAATCTCAGGTCCCACGCGAAATCGCATAATTAATTTCAAGTCCCACAAAGTTGTTATCGCCTGCTTATTCAGTTATTATCGACAGCTCAAATGTAGTTATTGAACAAGAGTTGTTACACATGCTCATTTAGTTGTTATGGTTAGCCACAAGTTATTATACATGCTCATTAATAAGTTGTTATCATATGTCAAAAAGTTGTTATCGCTTGTTCATTTGTTTGTTAGTGACTGAGAATTCAATAATAACTTTAGACCAAACGATAACAATTGTTTGGCCTACAACAACAACTTAATGAGCATGTGATAACAACTTCGTGTCAGATACCTGATATTAATTACGCGAATTCGTAGGACTTTATCTTAATTAAGTTCCTTACATGTGACCTGTAATTAATTACCCCAACAATTTATACCACCGGATGGATACAACCAAAATTCTTCCGATATCATCTACCAAGTTATTTCTCTTTTGCTTATGATATTTGATTTTAAAAAATTATTGACCATCGTGATGTTAGGATTTAGAATTTTAGATAGATTATATTTATGTCATTATGTGTTCTTTCACCTTTGATGCACAAACTACCTTTTTAAATGCATTTTGAATTTTAAAAAATGTATAATATGGTATATTCTTTAAGGACGCTCTGGTTGCATATGAAAAAAAGAACAAAACATTAAAAATTGTAAAAGAGAAAGAAAAGAAAGGGCGTGTCAAAATAGGGAGAAATATTTATACTCTTAGATTACCATATCATTTGTACTCTATCTAATAAAAATGTGATACCTAATATAATTTTAATACCAACCATCATCCTATATTTGACGTGATAGAAGTATGTAAATATTTCCCCAAAATAGGCTACCGTAGTAGGCCAGTAGCTACAAAATGGGAATATAAGGTGCTTATAACTTAAATAATTCCTATGGTACAATTCACGGATCCACTAACTGTAGGTTGACAATTGATTTAGTATTAATTAGTGACGATAATATGGGTTTGGGAGAAAATTAATCACTTTTTTTTTTTTTTGCCAGGAAAATTAATCACTCACTATCAGCTTATATAGGAAAGTATATGATTGTATGAAGTACAATGCAATTGTATTGTAGCCCTACCGTATTTTGAATAGTGGGACCCCCTTTTTAACTGTATGGAGTACAGAATATTAACTTAACTTATTAAAAAATACATATTTTCTAATTAAAAATGTGATCTTAAATGTTAGTTATAAAAACAAATAAATAAGTTTTTAACTGACGAAAATTTTCTTAATGACATAAAAGAAGTAACCAGGAATTTTTAATTACTAAAATAGAAATGAATATTTTAACACAAAAAGTCAAAGCAAGTTATAAAATTTATGCACATGATAACGCTATCAACAAATGTATGTTAATTCCAGTCGAAAGTAGTTTTAGCAACTGAAATAGAGGTATCGAGTCCAAACCGTCCAAACCATGTGAATGCAAAAAAACATTTTTGAAATAGCTGTTCCTAATTATACGTGACAATAATTAAATTTGACACAGTAAGATAATCATATAGATTATAAAAATAAATACTCCCTCCATCCCTTATTATAAAAGTCAAGGAAGTAAAATCACACAGATTAAGGAAGTAGTTAAGAGAGATAAACATGTCTGAAATAATTCTGTTTTCTCAAATTTGTCCTTACTTATGATTGAGTATATAAGAGAGAAAAATGTGATAATAGTGTTATAAATGAGTATGAAAAAGAATGTGAATAAAGAGAATAATGATGGGTAAAATAGAAAAAAACTCATTAAATGCTTTAACAAATTTAGCCAGACTCTTATATATAGTAAGAGAGGGAATAGTATATCTCCTAATACGAGTCATGTGGGTAATAACTTATGGTTTGAAGAGAATTGGTAAGGAATATAGTAAATAGTCAAGTTTCTATTGCTAAAAAAACTACTGTGCGTCAATCTATTCTATTGGACTCCACCTTAACGCACTGGCTAGTTGATTATTACTACTACTACTGTACTACATTTATAATTTGAGGAGCAACACGAAGTTGATTAATTAATTTTAACTTTAATAATATGATCTCAAACTTTTAAATGCTCCATTTGTAAGAATAAAATAGATACTTCTTCTGGTCCTAATTATAAGATCAAGTTGATTTTTTTTGGAAAATTTAAGAATGCAAAATAAATCAATTAAGAGTATCTATATTTATCATTTTTTCTCAAAACTAAGTTATATTACTTATAAACTAACATATAATATAATTACATATAATATATGTTAAAATTAAATGATCTATTTGTCTTCCTTAATTTCTACAAAAAAAAATCAATTTGATTTTATAATTAAAACAGGATTGAGTAATTTTTTAATGGCAAAAAAGAGTTTACATTTCTCAAAGAGTCTAGGGTCAAAAATGCCTATGTAATTTCTTAAAGGTGCTTCTTGCATCGTATACTATTTTTAGGTTTAAAAATACAATGAACTTCAGCTTCAAAATGCCATCTCCATTAACTTGGTTAAAGGTGTGTTTTGATTGGCTTCTGAGAAGCAACTTTTTTTCAATATGACTTTTTTAAAAGTCAGATTGTGTGAAGTGATTTATGTTTGGATTTGTGATTAGGGGTGTTCAAAAATTTCCCGTCCTGCCCATCCCATTCCGATCCCGCTTGTTTTGGGACTGAACAAAATGGGACAGGACAAATTTTTTGTTGCGGGACGAGAACAGGACGTGATGGGATCGTCCCATTCCCATCCTGTCCCATTATATTTTTAACTCAAAGGAGGATATTATGGGAGAAAATAGTTAGAGATTATTATGGTAAATTTTTGGAGATAAAAACGAAATTTTAGATTAAAAGAAAATATTTTATTTGAGAATTTTAGGGGTCTAATAGTCTAATTTTCCTACCCACTTTATTAAATGATACACAACAAAAAGTGTGGGACCCATCATTTCAACCCGCAAAAGCTAGAAGCTCCAACTTCCAGCTTTTTCTTAGAAGCCCATTTGAAGCCATAAGCTCTTCTCCAAATAAACCAAACCAAACATCATTTTTTCTTCTGTGGTGGCAACGCACTTCTAGGCTTGAAAAAACCATTCCAAACACACTGTATATTGTTTAACTTTTCATCTTGTGTGCCCCATATCAATGTTTTTAAACTGTCTTTTAAAGAAATTTATGGGTATTTCAGACTTAAAAATAGTATACGGTACCAGATGCAATTTTGAGAAAAATTTAAGGGTATTTTTTACACTTAACCCTCAATCATATAAAATACGAGACTCACTAACTCAAAAAGTAACAACCGTTTGACGCATTTAATGGGTGGTGTAACATCCTAAAAATTAATTGAGGATTTAGTGGGGGTAAATAGGAATTGATTAATGGTAAATAATGGATTATGAGAATATTTGAAGGATTTTGAGGTATTTTTGAGGATTTTAAAGGCCTAGTTTCTCCCTTATTTGGACGATAATAATTTTGGGAGAGATTATTTTTAGACTCCAAAGAGGATATTATAGGAGAAAATAAATAAAGAATACTATGGGAAAATTTTGAGAGTGAAAAGAAAATTTTTTGTTTAAAAGAAATATCTTATTTGAGAATTTTAAGGCCTAGTAGTATATTTTTCCTCTTCCTACTCACCTGCCGACAGTTCTTTTCTTCTGCACCTCTTTATACTGTTTCAATTATTAATTTTTCAACCAATCACACTCAACTACTATTTATATATATTATATTATATTATTTAAATATTATATTATTATTAATATTATATTATTACATTATTTATATATATATACACCCTCATCTTCCGTCCTCTCCCTCATACCTCATCTCTCTCTCTCTCTCTCAGTTCGCTCTCTTCTTTCTTTCCTTTCTTTCTCTTTAATTTACTTATCAGAGTCCGTCGGCGTAGGAATAGTAAGTTTTCCGGCCAACTAAGCACATTTTTGGAATCCCGTAAGTCTCCTCTATATTTCTATATCATTAGTTTTTCGATTTGTTATACTTGAAAAATTAGGCTTTGTCTAAATTGGTATTTTTGGGAGTCATAAACTTAATAAATTGAAGCTTGGACCTTGATTATAAATTCCTTTTAATATATTTTTCATTATTGAAGGTTTTTCTAATTATTGGGAATTTTTGGGATTTGTAGATATTTTAGAAATTAGGACTTTCGATGATCTGAGGTACTAAAAGTTAAATTGATAATTTTTAGATGTCTATGAAGGTCATATGAGGAGATTTAATTGATGGATTCGACTGAAGTTTGGAATTAGTGGGAATTTATGTAGGTAATTCTGTAATTCCGGATGTTGGATATGGGTTTATGGATTTATGGGATTAATTTATACTCAACAAAAATAATATTTAATTAATAATATTTATCATTTAGTAATATTTTTATCCGGAATAAAAATAAATAAATGTATGTATATATTTAGGGGTAGTTTAAGGTAAAATTGTGTTAGAATACTTTTAGGTAGTGTTGAGCAATATATTAATAGATATTTATATTGATACTGTAGAGTCTCATTAAGAATTACGGAGTGACTTTGTGTGATTATCTGTGAGCTAAGGAGCAACAGGTAACTCTGGAAATTTCTTTCGTATGCTTGTGAATTATGTGTAGTTTTATTTTAATTAATTATCACACAAAAATGAGTTTGTCATTTTTCAAGCATGCTTGCTTATTGCCTATTTGCTATGGAAAATAAATTACGCTTGTTTTATTTTAAGCATGCTTGAGTATATTGAGTATATCTGAGCTGATAATTATTTATGAATTATTTATGGTGTAATGATAATCGCATTTGCATCCATGAGGGGTTAAGATTTGAAGAGGAGTTATATGATATCCGTACTACCACGTGGTAAGCCATCACTCGGTGCACAGTAGATGGCACTTGTCAGGGCCCCTCCTTCCATGTTTTCCTTTGGCCGGGATTGCATTGGAGTTGTGGGACATGTGACACCTCCTTAGTGTGATTCTTTAAGGAGGGGAGCCATAGTCCATACTTGAGCTCTGTATCTTTGGCCGGATACATCTTAGGTACTGGTGAGCTTGAGATAATTCAGTTATATGAATTAGTTCTCTATTGGACAATATGTGTTAGCCTATGGCTCCAGTCAGCGGAATAAGGATGGACGGTGAAATAAGGAGTTGCATACTGCTCATATAAATATTTATTTATGAATACAATTCATTGAGAATTTAAATGAAAGTTTTCCCTATGTTGAGTATACCTAATATATATTTGAAAGCCATGAGTTGTATGAAGAATTACATGTGTATAATTGGTTAAATTAGAATTATACGTGATTTGCTTGTGTATGATAGGATTTTTCGGTAGTTACTGAGATGTCGATCTCATCCTATTATTAACATTTTCCAGGTGAATGACCTAATAGGAAGCAAGGGAAGACACTTGAGAAGTGAGCTTTGAAGGCTCTTTGTGCTACTTAAGTTTATGTTATGTTGTATTTATTTTGCCATGGACTTAAGACTTTATGTTTTATTATGTATAAATTATCGTGAAGTTTTTAAAATTTTCACTATGACGTGGGATGTATTTAAACTAAATAATTACCTATGCTAGATGTTGGATACTTTTTAATGCTATAATAGCATTCTGGTCAAGTGCTTGAACATGAATTTTGGGGGGTGTTACAGGTGGCATTTTTGCCCTATTTAAAGAAATTTATGAATATTTTTACACCTAAAAGAAGTATATAATGTGAAACACGCTTTAAAAAAATGCATAGATATTTTTTACCATCACCTTTTTAAAACCAAGAACTGTCACTTTTTGGGCTTTTCTACCGATATGCTGCAAAGAATAAACTAAAAGATCAAAATGCTACATGGACAAAAGTATTTACCAAGATACTGCGCCTAAAATCATTCTTTAGGTTAACGATTTTAGAGTTGTGAAGAAATCGTTCTTCTGAATAACGACTTCTGAAATCGTTCATGAAATAATTCTTCGCGTGAGCGATTTCAGTCTGATGTGACGAGTATTTATCTCTCCTCATGATGATACAGTATATGTTGTCTAATTTTTTAAACTACCATACCTCTTTTTTTTTGCCCAAGGTATCCCCAGCCCGACAGGTCAATGACTAATCCTCCGCAGATCTGAGCTCCATTTAAGGGTCTGCCATTGGCCAATAGGTTGCTGCATGCACAAGGTGGGATTCGAATCCCCAACACTTACTTAAGAGGACAAGTGAGCCGACCACTCGACCAACCACGCTTGGTTAACAACCATACCTCTTATGTGTGAGTTAAGTGAATGGAGAAACACTTCTTTTGGTTCAGAATATAAGATATAGTTACCAAAATTGATTAAATTGAGGATATAAGTCACTTAATATGATATACATTTTTTTTCTAAAATACATAAATCATCTTCCTTAATTTCCTTTATTTTTCTCACTTGATTATTGTTGAGGAAGTAACGGCGGTGGGAGCAACTTGAATAAACAATGGAAAAGAAATTAGATACATCTCTTGTATTAATATAAGACCTCTCCTAATTAAACACGATTTAATTATGATTGTATAAACATACTATATCTAAAATATTTTTAAATTTATGTGATGATTATTGGTGTTTAATATACTATATCTAAAATATTTTTAAAATTTTGTGATGATTATTGGTGTTTAATGTAATTATTGCTCCTTTATCCTTAATATAAAATATTTTTAAATAGTTGAACTTTATTTTAAAATATAGGAGATATTTCTAAATATTGTTCCATTGTTTACCTACGTTGTTCCTACTATTACTCCCTCAACAATAATTGAGTGAGAAAAATAAAGGAAGATTAAGGAAGATGATTCAGGTGTTTAAAAAAAAGTCCATATCAACTTACTTATATCCTTAATTTAAGATAATTTGGTAACTATGGTTGTGTTTGGATTGCCCTAAAAATGGGAAAATAAGTGCTTATTTTCTTAAAAAGCACTTAAAATGGGAAATACATTTTGTGTGTGTTTGTTTTAACTTATTCTTAATTGGGCTTATAGCTTATAAGTCAATGATAAGCACTTAAAATATATTTTGTATAAATAAAAAGCTGAACTATTAAAAAAATATATAGTGGTTATTAAAAAAGAAAATGAGAGAAAATGATACAAGGGAAAAGGAGGCGTTCCTCTCCCATGACTTATGACTCATGACTTACGCTGTTTGACTATGAAGGAGAGAGAAAAATATTACATTTGGTCCTTAATATAAGAGCTAGTTGACTAATTTGTAAAGATTAAAAAGTTAAATAAATTATTTAATTATAGTATATATATGTTACATATATGTCTAAAATAATCATGTTAGAAAAATCATTTTCTTATATTATATTAACATGATAAAGTAACTTATGAATAAGACAAGAAAAATATTTTGAATTTTTAATAATAAAAGATTTTTTTCAACGTTTTTAATTTTAATATTTTATTTAAAATTTTTATAATATATAAGCTACTTTTACAACCGTTAATCCAAACAAATTTTAGTTTGTAAAAAGCCATTTCGATTACTGTCAATCCAAACATAGATCTCATTTGATAATTTGACTTATATCCAATCTTACTTATATATAAGTCATATTGAAAATAAGTCACTTTTCCAATCGTTACTCTAAGTACACCCTATATCCTATATTCTGAGCCAAAAGGAGCGTTTCTCCATTATTTTTTTACAAGACTCCATTCATTTAACTCATACATAGGAGAAATGGTGTTTAAAAAATTAGACAACTCATCGTATCATCATAAGGAGAGATAAATATTTGTCATATAATTGTTCTTCACATGAACAATTTCTAAATCCCTTCTTTGCATGAACAATTTCTTCCCACATCTAAAATCATTCATTAAAGGAACAATTTTAAGTAGGGGTAATTAATTACAGGTTCCGTGTAAGGGACTTAATTAAGATGAGGTCACACGAAATCACCTAATTAATATGAGATCCCATGAAGTTGTTATTGTAGGTCAAAAAGTTGTTATCGCAAGGTTACAAATTGTTACAGATTAAGAATGATTTTTAGGCCACAAGTTGTTATGGCAGGCCAAAAAGTTGTTATTACAGGCCGAAAAGTTGTTATTGCAGGCCAAAAAGTTGTTAGTGAAGGTTTAGTTACTAACAACTTTTTGGCCTGCAATAACAAATTTTCGGCCTGTAATAACAACTTTTTGGCCTGCTATAACAACTTTCTGGTAGGGACCTCAGATTAATTAGGTGATTTCATGGGACATTTTAATCAAGTCCCTTACACGAGACCTGTAATTAATTACCCCTTTTAAGTATAATATATTGATAAATATTTTTGTCCATGCAACATTTTAGTATTTTACTTTACTTTTTGTAGCATATAGGTAGAAAAGCCCACTTTTTGCATATGAAACTAATTATATGTGCTAATAAATGGCGTACGTGTGATTGGGAGTAGTTACGGATGTGGGCAACAGTGGGTGTACAATTTACCTGGGGCACGTGAATTGGAATTTTAAGGTAAATGGCCCATAAACTGTCATGTCCATGACAGACACAGCAGTTAACCAGTGGGACCCACCACGAATTTTGTCATTTAGCAACTCAAACAACACAAAATGCTCCTTCTTCTACCTTCCCCTCTCTATCCTTCGTAACCAGTGCTTGCTGATCTCATCCCTAAACCCTCCTCTTCTTTCCCTTTTTCATTAATCTAATCCACACTTTGGACCTGGAGAATTATAGTGGCCCCCAGTCATAGCACGCCACGTGTTGCACCTGGAATCTTCCACGTGGAGTGGAGTCCCTGGCAAGACATCCCTGGTTGGCAATTTGGCATCATCCCTTGCCGTTGTTGCAATTATGGGTTATGGCATATCATGCATGAGATTATGTGTATTATGAGAGGGAAGACGCTAGACATATATGACATATATATAGTGGAATGGGGAATGGATATAATATAAAATGGGATCTTAATTATGTCTGAACAATGTATAATACGGTCGCTAGAGAGGGTGGTGAGAAATACAGCATGTCAGGGAGGTCAAATCCCGCTACAGTTACAAAAGAGGTAAAGGGGGGAGAGAGAGAGTGAAGCAGAGAGGGCTGAGTGAAAACTACAAAGTACAAACCACAAACTTTGGCGCGGTGGGCAATTTGGGATTTTCATCTCTCTCTCTCTCTCTGTTTTTTTTTTTTTTGGTGTGGGTTTTGTGTATACATCCTTGCTAAAAACAGTGAATTCACCTCATGAAAGTTTAGGACTTTTTTCAGGCCATCTCCTTCTTCCATCAAAGCCGGTCCCATCCTCTGATATATATATATTTTTTTTCCTTAAAAAAATTAAATTTTTTGTGCCCCTGTTCATGGATCCCAAGGGCTCAAAGCAATCGCAGGAGGTACCCAGCTTCTTGAGTCTCCCACAGGCACAAGGCAACAACATCATGGGAGAGAACAAAGCAGCAGAAATCAAGGATTTCCAGATTGCGATAGCCGATAAAGAAGACGACGACGACGACAACAACAACAACAAGAAGCAATTAGCACCCAAGAGAAGCTCCAACAAAGACAGACACACCAAAGTAGAAGGCAGAGGAAGGAGGATAAGGATGCCAGCTTTATGTGCCGCCAGAATCTTCCAGTTGACCAGAGAGTTAGGCCACAAATCTGACGGCGAAACCATTCAGTGGCTTCTCCAGCAGGCGGAGCCGTCTATCATCGCCGCCACGGGAAGCGGCACCATTCCGGCGTCAGCTTTAGCAGCTGCAGGTGCCTCTGTTTCACAACAGGGCACTTCTCTGTCCGCAGGGTTACATCAGAAAATGGATGAATATGGTGGTGGTGGTGGGGGGTCCAATATTGGGTCTGCTAGTAGGACCGGGTGGGCTATGGTGGGAGGCAATTTGGGGAGACCCCATATGGCTGCTGGATTATGGCCCCCAGTAAGTGGGTTCGGCTTTCAGTCATCATCAGGTCCATCTACACCAAGTCTTGCAACTGAGAGTTCAAATTACCTCCCTAAGATTGGTTTCCCTGGTTTTGACTTGCCTGCTGCACCAACCAACATGGGTGGCATGAGTTTCACTTCTATTTTGGGAGGGAGTAACCAGCAAATGCCTGGCTTGGAGCTTGGTTTGTCTCAAGATGGTCACATAGGTGTTCTTAATCCTCAAGCTTTGTCTCAGATTTATCAGCAGATGGGTCAGGCTAGAGTACATCAGCAGCAGCACCACCACCAGCACCATCAGCATCAGCATCAGCAGCCTACTTCCAAGGAGGATTCTCAAGGCTCTGGACAGTGAAATAAGTTCTGCAGAATGGTTTTTCTATTGTATGATTGGGAGATGTGTGCAAATAGATACCTGAAGGAATTCAATAGGACCTGGATTTGGCTTCCAACTCCCCCCACCAAAACCCAAAAAACAAAAAAAACAAACTTCTTATTCATTTGCTGCACTGCTCCAAGTCTCCAGAAACAGGTGCTCCGAATTTTCATAAAGTTTCAATTTCTTTCTCCTGGATTATCCTCAGGCATGGGTGTTGTTAACTGTTTATTGATATGCTGTTTGTTGTGATGTTAACTTGCAGGTGGAGTTGCACTGCCACATAGCTTGGGTTTGGACTTAATCTCTTGTTTAATTCGGAGGTGTGTTGAATATTACTTTGTAAGGAAATCGCTTATATTTTTTTCCCTTTCTTTTATATAGGTCAGGATGGAGTGATGATCTGTTTGTTTGTGAAAGTAATGGTATAGTTTCATAATCATATTTTGCCTAATCGTATTGCATCTTGTATTTCATCCTTGTCATCTGAAAGATCCTGACACAATTGCTGCCTGGCACGCTAAATTAACCTGCAACTATATTTCCACACACAATTTGCCCCCTTGTTGCCACTTCGCATCTCGGGTTTGTTTACAATGGTACTACTCTCTTTTAAGAATCTGATATGGTCGACCTAAGTATTGACATCTGCAGCTGTGTGTCATTGTAAAGGGTAGCAATTTTCCCTTTACTTTCACTGGTTTTTCACTCATGAAGTTTTATATCTGAAACGGATTGCTTAGCTGGAGGTTCTTGATACAAAGAAGTCCTCCTTTTCAGTATCAGTTGAAGTCCGAAGGCAGTGTACTGTAGTAGAGCTTGAGCATCCATAGTTGATGTCGGCAAATGCTTCTTATTTTGGGGAACGGGTGAAGACCTTCATCTAAGCTAAGAAGTGAAACCAATAATCGGTTTGTGATGGCCTATTTCTGTGCTTTTACTTCATTGTAACATCAGAAAATTGAACCAATTAGCCGTTCTAATAACTAGCTGAAATCCGAAATAACTTCTTGTTTCTGAAGCTGGCATTGTAATGAGATGTCTGGTTGTGGTGTTAAGCCTGAAAAACCAACGCATCTTAAAGAACACAGTGATGTCATTACTGATTGTGGAACGTGAAACTTAGGATTAAGTTATGAATGAGACACTTGGAATTCCTGCTCAAGTAACCACTGGAAAATCTGCCAGAATCTGAAAAACTTCGATGGCCATGCAACTTGTTTGAGTTTCTGTGAGATCAGATTGTCAAATTTGAATGCAAGTGGATAACTAATCTCCATGGTGCCTGGTGATAATTCGCTGCATTCTCCTGTAGTTTCTGGCTGATAGTGCTTCTCTGTTGATTTCACCACCATATAAGCTCATGTCAGCTCATCTTGTCAACTTTGCACGCTTGTGGATTTTGTGCTGGCAAGCTTCAGATGGCACCGCCCAGTAAATGACATTAGTTGAAAGGGTTAATACCATTGTGAATCTTTATACTCTGATAAAACTTTGGTTTTGATCCCTCTAATTTCAAATAGTTGGTTTTGATCCCTTAATTTTTTTTAATGAGTTGGTATTAGTTTAATGAATGGACCTTAAGCTTTGAACAAGTTTTGGTCTTGGTCCACGCGCTTAAATTCAGACTGAGTCCTTATAAAATTATAGAGATTAAAACCGACAATTTAAAAATACTGGGACCAAAATCAAAATTCAATCAAACTATAAGAACAACAATAATATTAGCCCTAGTTAAGATTATATGTGCACCTGCAATCTGTTGTATGCTGCATCACCTTTAGTACAAAAAAACAATACAAATGAACATGTACGGTGTAAATATCATATGTTTCATTGTAAAAACCTTGATCTGGGTTAACTACGTACTGCATGATGATTATTTGTTGTCTTTGTAAAATATGTGAGATTTTTAAGACTGCCACAACGCTTAGAAATTTTGAGTGGTGATAATTTTTCAAGTTTTAGTGTACTAAATCTTTTTGTGCTGTAACATGGTATAAAAGAAGAAGCAATATATCATCTGCATCAGTTAAATGGAAGTTGCAACTTTCGTAGACTTGTGAACCTATCAGAATATCAAGTGCAGGTCTACATTTTGAATATCTTTAATTTTCATCATTTTTCTGATCTTATTATTATCATTCATCTTCTCATCCCAATCTAATTGAGCTTGAAATTTATACCTGCACCTTCACCTACGCATCCACCAACTCCTATCATTATTACCAACAGCCTCTTTTCTTGAAGACACAGCATGCACATCAACTTTTTTCAAAAATAGGAAAGTGTTTCTGAAGTTTAAATTGATTTTGAGAAAATCTAGCGGAAAAAGGTTCAAGAAGGGGAGAAAAAGTTGCATCAGACACTATCATTACATGCCAGCTTAGAAAGGATTCTTGAGGGGAGGTTCTTTGCAAAAAATTTGACCGCCATGTGTGTATATCAATCTTCTACTTTAAGCTTTGAAACTGTGTTTTCTTTATTTGGGCGTGCCGTCTCTTTCAATAGGCTCTGTACGCCATTGAAATGCACCACCCATATATTATTCATGATGATATGGCTACAGCGACCACACTTGCCTTCCTCACTTCCTCTATGCAAAATGTTATGTGTACTGTGATGGTGAAAGAGCAAGAAGTAGTAGTCAATGAGTAAAACAGCAAGCTCTTATTAGTGTATAGTCTCACGCATGAGTTGGTACATCACGTATATGTCTGAAAGTGACCCGACCAGAATCTAACAATCCATACATTATTCAAAATGGAATTGGATTTTGTTTATGTTTCTGGTCCATATATATCTTTTTTCATATTTCAAGCGAAACAAGAGTAAAACCTTGCAAGATTCTCTTATCCCTTTAACTTGATTGGGTATCCAATGCTCGCTAGCTGTCTTTCTCTGCTCTTTAACCCACTTTTGATACGTGAGACTGCTGTGTCTTACCTTGTGTCACATGAATGAATAATAAGTTAATTATATGCCTTCGTAACGTGACATCCTCTCCTAGTTTAGTTTTGAGAAAATATAGGTTAGAAAAGTCAGAAACTGAGAAAAGAGAAAGATGGCTTTAAGGTCAAGAAAACCAAGGCAACGCCATACAATGAAAGCCAACAAAGCCCAAGTGAGAGGAAGAGAAAAAGAAATAGTCGTCGTCAGTGTAAATATAACAATTAAGTTGGTTCAACGCATAATGATCATCTCACACGCTGAAAAAGCGGAAAGAAGGTATCAATATGAATGAAAAAAGTATATCATTTACCCCCTTTAAGCAGAATGAACAATAAAAAAACTGTTCTTTTGCTGCTCATTTTATGAGTCATAACACGTTCATTCTAACCAAGCTCTTTGAGAGGGGAGAAGAACGTCTCCTTTTCTTTTATATCATTTTTTCTCTTTTTTTTTAATAACAATTAGATCTCCTTTTAATGATTCAGATTTGGATCTATACAAAATATATTTTAATTAATTTTTAATAATGATATTATAAACATTAAATCTGAACCATTAAAAGGAGATCTAATGGTTATTAAAAAAGAAATGGAGGGAAAAAGATATAAGAGAAAAGGAAGGGTTCTTCTCTTCTCCTTAGAGAGAATGGGCAATTACAATTAAAGAGAGGCTCATACAAATGCAAACACAAAAAGTGGATGACAAAAAGATCTATCTGCAGCCTTATGGAATTATGAGTGATGGTTATTACTTATTACCTGTTATGCGATCTGAGAAAGTTTTTGTTTGTCCATGCGTTAAATCAAGTACATCGGCATCGGATTACTTTACTGGATTAGAGTTGGTCTCAAAGAACGGCCGAAAAACCCAGTTAATTATCCAGACTATGTGTCATGGACATATTGGGCTTGATGGGGCCCAACCAGGCTTCCGTTTGGTTGGATCCAATAGGCCTTTGTTGATATCCTTCGACCTTCGGTATAGCAAAAGGTGCAGAAGGAACCCATTAAACGCAGCGTTAGTAGTACTAATCCCTTTGAATGGCAGATAATTGTTATAAATGAAGGGTGAGATGTGTGGAGGCAGTTTCAGTGAACAATTTTTTTTTACCTACATCAAGTTATTTTGGACTTTAAATTAATATCTTTTTATACCTGGAAGGTCTGTTTGTGCCTCCTCTAATGAAAATGTTTCACTAACTCAAACTCATTTTATTCTTTTTAATGATGTAAGGCCTCTTATTACCTTAACCAATTATCTATCAATACCTTAACCAATTACTTGTAGATTTTCTATCCCTTGACTTGTATGGTGTTGGTGAAGTGTATATATAAGTGTGCTTCGTGCCTCACAAATAAAAAGTGAAATAAGGAACTTGAGAACAATCCAAGTACTTGAGACTTGCAGGGATTTGAGATAAGAAAGCACAAATTCTTTATCCAAATCTTCATCGACCAAATCGCTTCAGACCGAATTCCATTCGCATGTTATGCCTGCAGATAATGAGAATGGAGACGTGTGTTGATGAATCTTATTCAAGTACATCGTGGATCACATATAGCATTTGGTTCGTATATATTAATATTCAAGAGTCAATGCAATTTGTTAAGACTATTAAAAAGAAGCAAAATGATGTACTAGACTACCAGTAACAAACCTCTCTATTAGCAATTTAGCATTAAGATTAGTTTTTTTTTTTTTGGGTAATACAAAAGGGCTTTTAAGATGTCCTTACTCCTTTGTATGCACACAATGAAAGGGGAATGGTTCTGGAAAAAGAAATAATTATTATTTTTAGCTGACGACAGCAAGAACATAACACACACATCTGTTTTTGCACGAGGGAAAAAGAATATTTCCCTTTCTGTGTAACTAAACAGTGTTTAATTTAAAAATTAATCTGTTGTGTTAATACAGAGCATATAGAACGAATAAAGGCTCCCGGACGTTGAGCCTTCTAAGTTTTAAAGTTGGAATCTAGCCAATACAGATGGAAAAGCACTGCTTTAATAATAATGAAATGATCAGCTGTATGTGAATAGATCATGAATCGTCGCTTACACCAAATCTTTGTACCTCCGGCTCCTACTACATATTTCAACTTTCAAGTTTCCAGAGATGCTGAGTTGATTTGAAGGTTGAGAATATATATACAAATAACTTTTTAAAAATATAATTTTGAGAGAGAAAATATATTAAAATTGTATAATTAGTACTCCAAATCCGTTCCTAAAAGTAGGACCCGATTGACTTTTTTTTATAATCATAAGAAAACTAAATAAATTACTTATAAATTGATTTGCCTGAATTTTTTATCTCAACTAGTTTATAACACATAAACTAGCAAATAATCTGATAATATTTAAAATATGCTATGATTAAGTGACACATTTAATTTCCTTTATTTCTTCAAAAAAAAAAAAAACCAACGAGATCTTATATTTAGGAACGAAGGAAGTATCAAAATAAATCCTCTTACAAGTGATTATATTAGAATAAGGAATATATTACCACCAAACACTTAAATCTAAGTGAAAAACTTGTTGTGAGTTGTTATATCCTAACCAACGGTCTTATTTTCATTTTTCAAGCCATACGCAACAATGATGATTATTTAAAGGTGACGAGCTTTCCATCCAGCGTTCCCCCGTAAACTGAATCAGACGATTCTAATTACAATGCCGGAGGGAATATATTGTTATTTCAAACAAAAAATGAGGTGTGTAGAGTAGGGAATGGATATGTGAATATGGGCTGATATGGTGGGCACAAAGTTGGTGTGCTACCTACTAGATGAAGGCGGGAAAATTGGATGACGCAAGTGTGATGGGAAAATGGTTAAAGGAATCAGAATAAGGGAAGTGGACGGGTGGTGAAGGGAATGAAATTAAAAGTGGCAAGTCTGGATATATTATTCCCTTTATATGTGGGTATATGTAAATATTATTCTAAAGCTGGCGCATGAAGCAAGTAGGAGAAAGCATGGGGTTCATTCTAGATAAGCTCGCCTTGAGTTTTGGCTCCAACATGCACTTCCTGCGCTTTCCTTATTCTTCAAATCCTAACACATTTCTTCTTATTCTTGGGAAAATTTCACTGTATGACAATTGTAGTGATTTAATTGAAAAGAAGGACCACAAGAATCTGAAATTTCAGTTAGGGGTAGTGGGGGCAAAGTGAAATAAAATTGGAAGGCCAAATGACCAAATTACCCTTTCTCCCCTTCTCTGAAATTCACTCACAGTATCCCGCTTCAGCCACAGTAACCATCATCGAGCAAGAGCTTGAAATTCATCCTCGATTTTGCGAGGCAACCTTCGCAAATAGTCCTTTTCCTCATCTGGTTTCTCACCGACCTCGAAGATCTCGGCGATTGAGCGCTTCTTTTTCTTCTTTTTATTCTTCTTCGGCGGTTCCGATTTCAGTTTCGAGGAACTTAAAATTTTCATCTAGTGGAAATTGTTTTTATTCTTATTTGTTGTATATCCCTTGGTGCTCTCTAGTTGTTACTCTATTGACTGTACATCGTTCCCCCTTCACCCTATTAATATGAACAAGCAGTATCAAACTGACCTTATAATATGCTATGTCCAAGCCACGCACAAGGGAACGGCCATACGCACAAGGAAATGTCAATATGACAATGAATTGTTAATATGAACAAGCAGTACTAAATACTCCTTACAACGTGATCTGTCCGGGCGACGCACAAGGAAATGGCCATAGGAACAAGGAAATGTCAATATGCACAAGGAAATCGTCATATAAATAAGCAGTAATAAAGTCACCTTATAACATTATGTCCAAGCCACGCACAATGAAATATGAATATGCACAAGGAAATTGCCATATGCACAAGGAAATCGTCATATGAACAAGCAGTAATAAAGTCCCTTATAACCTGCTATGTCCAGGCCACGCACAAGGAAATGGCCATATGCACAAGGAAATCGTCATATGAACAAGCAGTAATAATAAAGTCCCTTATAACCTTCTATGTCCAGGTCACACACAAGAAAATTGCCATATGCACAAGGAAATCGTCATATGATCAAGCAGTAATAAAGTCACCTTATAACATTATGTCCATGCCATACACAAGGAAATATGAATATGCACAAGGAAATGACCATATGCACAAGGAAATCGTCATATGAACAAGCAGTAATAAAGTCACCTTGTTGGCAAAAAAAAAGTCACCTTATAACATTATGTCCAGGCCACGCATAAGGGAATATGAATATGCACAAGGAAATGGATATATGCACAAGGAAATCGTCATATGAACAAGCAGTAATAAAGTCACCTTATAACATTATGTTCATGCCACGCACAAGGAAATATGAATATGCACAAGGAAATGGCTATATGCACAAGGAAATCGTCATATGAACAAGCAGTAATAAAGTCCCTTATAACCTGCTATGTCCAAGCCACGCACAAGGAATTGCCATATGCACAAGGAAATCGTCATATGAACAAGTAGTAATAAAGTCACATTATAACATTATGTCCAGGCCACGCACAAGGGAATATGAATATGTACAAAGAAATTGCCATATGCACAGAGAAGTATGTTGTCAGCCAAGGAAATATGTTGTGTCAGCTCAATGTAAGTACATTGTCAGCTCAATGCCAGCCAAGGAAGACTTTTGCACAGTGGTCCCTACCTGAAATTAATTCTTTTCACAAGGGTTTTTTGGTATTTTTACATAGCTATTTAATTTCATTTAAAGACCCAAGGCCTGCAGTGAAATTTCATACTTTTTTTGTCCTTATCTAAAATTAAATCGCTACAATGGTCCTTTACTGAAATTTTCCCCTTATTCTATGCCTCAACCATGTGCCCCTTCCTACTTTTATTTTCTTTGTACACTTTTCCCACTTCTCCTTTTAATTTTATAATTGGAAATCAAGTGTTCCCCTCTAATTTTAATATAAGATCAAGTTGCTTGATTTAAAAAAATTAAAAATAAATAAACTACTTAATTACAACATGTGTTATGTGTTACTTCCTGCGTTTTAAAATATAAGACCTAATTTACCTTTTTTGAGAAATTAATGAAGTTAAATAAGCCACTTAAATGTAACGTATTTTGTATTTATAAGATTATATGTTAGCTTATAAGTCAAATAAACAAACTTAGAAAAAAAATTCAAGTAAATCAATTTATAAGTAGCTTATTTTGTTTTTTTAGGATTTTTCAAAAGAGTCAGCTAGATTCTATATTTAAGAAAAGATGAAGTATTAAGTTATATAAATATATAATAGTTTACATGTCACATAAATTAGTTAAAAAAATAATAAATATAAGTATTTTAAAGAAATTGATTTTGTTCTTTGATATCTTCAATTAAATAATTTGATCTCAAGGAGGACGGAAAGAGTATTATCTTTCAATCATACTAGAGCTCCGTTCTCTCAGCTATATGTATACACACATATACTTTATTTCATTACTAGGTTTATTTGGCTCGTATGTTAAAATAAATTAAAGGACTAAAATTATAAAATAATAGTTAATGTTATCCCTTTTCATTTATAATTATATTAAATTCCATAATAATGCCAATTTCAAAAACATAGTTAATACTTAATACCCCCACCCCACATGCTTTTACTAATGAATAATTATTCCCTTATAGAAATATGCCCGGGAGGTAGGGTTATATTTTGAAGAGATGGACAGTGTTCATGAATATCTATTACTCACTGCCTAATTAATATATTAATATAAGATCTAAGTTGATTTTTTTAAATATTTAAAAAAGCTGGATAGATTGTTTACATATTGATTTATTTAAATTTTTTTCTCCAAATTAGGGTATTTGACTTATAAACTAATACGGAGTATAATATAATATTATATCATATTTGTTATGATTAAGTAACTTATTAACTTCTTTAATCTATAAAAAATAGTCAACTTAATCTAACAACTTAATCTTATAATGGAAGTAAGTTTTATCAAGATACAAATACATGGGTGACGATGAATTGGTGATGATGTTGCAAAGATACATAAGTGAAGCAACGTGTCTCTTTCCGGGGAGATCCTGGTGGATGTGTAATAAAATCGTGATCTTATTTGATTGTGAGAGTGTGAGGGCACATTGAATTATGAGAATAATGTCCAATTGTCCACTACTCAAATAGTACTATATCAGTGACATTCAATTCTCTAAACTACGATTTGACCCAAAAAAAAAAAATCTCTAAACTACGAGTAGTAAAATAATTTTGGAAGGGAAAAAGAATCCGGATTGCATAACATTGTAGGAAAAATCTCAGCCTAAATATCTGACTCTTGGGAGGTGCGGCCTCATCTTTGGTAATATAAAAACTGTTCTCGATAAAAGAGATTCATTTTTTTTTTTTTTGAATTTAAATGACAAGATTTACTCTTGAGACTCATATGAGCTTACATTCAGCATCTAAACTTATCCTAGATCAACTAACATTTGACCCGAACAAAAAGCTGGGGGAATCTGAACAAATGATAACTCATTGTTCGACCTGAATGCCTCCTTTGCTAGATAGTCAGCACAGCATAATGCTTCTCTATGTGTGTGTAGGATTTCAAGGTCCCAATCTCTGAA
The DNA here is from genome assembly GCA_037074515.1 of Mimosa bimucronata. NCBI lineage: Eukaryota > Viridiplantae > Streptophyta > Magnoliopsida > Fabales > Fabaceae > Mimosa > Mimosa bimucronata. The sequence continues at coordinate 6,538,565 of CM073437.1, forward strand.
GATCATGTTCCTGGTATCCTGAATAACAGCATCAATCGGGTGTTGTCCACCATGGTCTACCAGAAGAAGATGAAGCGCCTCCACCGAATCGGAGTATAGTTTTATCTTCTTAAATCCTTTTGTTATACATGTTAGTAGTCCATTTTTAATGGCCATTACCTCAGCTGCAGTATTACACGTGGAGAATCCCAGGTTTCTTTGGAACCCGCATAGCCACTTTCCTTCGCTATCTCTGATCAGGCCTCCACATGCTGCTTCTCTTGCTTGGTTCTGGGCAGCGTCCACGTCCACTCTCACGTAGCCCTCAGGTGGTTTTTCCCATTTTGCAACCTCACGATCAGGTTTAAGGGAAATGATGTGTTTGTACTTACCACCCTCCACATCTTCATGTAGGCTATGCATGATCTTGTGTGTTAATCTTTGAGCCTTCTCATGAGTGTTTTCGAACGCTTGCTTGCATCTATTCCTCCATATTTGCCAGCACACAGCTCCAAAGGTCTTCAACCATGGCCACCTTACAATTCGCTTTCTTCCTGGGTTATGTTTAGAATTCCATCTTAGCCAAACCTGTAAATCACCAGAAAAAAAGACAGCATGATATATTGGGTTAATCATTGAGCACCACACTCTATTTACTACCTCACAATCTCTCAACATGTGTATAAGTGTTTCCTCACTCTCACACTCAAACGGACACTTGGTGTTTGCACTCACTCTCCATTTCCCTCTCAAGTAGTTTGTTGGAACTCTCTCATGGAACACTTGCCAAAGGAAGTATTTTGATTTTTCTGGAATGGGCCACCGCCATATATTCTGCCAAATGGGATCACCGGGTGTCATCTCTTTTTTATAAATCATGTTATAAGCAGACTTTATGGTGAAGTTTCCATCCGATGAGTGTCTCCACCAGAAAAGGTCTTCCCCTCTATTCGTTGGTGGGTTGATGGTTCTTATTTTGTCCACCACCCAACTTGGAAGGAAGTAACTCCATTTTGGGACGTTCCATTCCCCTGATGCGGTCACAAAATCTTTCACCATGTCTTCTGGATTGATGTGCTCATGATTTTTCATCACATAGTACATTAGTGGCTGATCAAACATTGTCCACCGATCCCACCATGCACTTGTGGATTGGCCATTATTAATCTTCCTTCCTACTCCTTTGCTAAAAGTTTCCCACACCGATGATATGGCGCTCCAAACCGCCGATTGTTCCCTTTTCCTTTCTACCTTGGGAAGTTTTCCATGACCACACTCATATTTGATTTTCAATCCCTGGACCCAAGGTACATTCTGTTTCGTTAGGAGGCCCCAGCACAGCTTCATAATAAAAGCTTCATTCTGACTGACTAAATCTTTTATCCCCGCTCCACCATCTCTTTTGTCTTGCTTCACTTTATCCCAACCAATCAGGTGCATCTTCCTTCCTTCTGGGGTTTGATTCCAAAAGAAATTCCTGCTTACTTTCTCTATCTCCTGTAACACGCCATTTGGAATGAGCGTGGTTTGCATTTGGTAGTACGGGATGGCTGATAGTACCGATTTGATGAGGATTGTTCTCCCTGCCATATTCAAGAATCTACCTTTCCAACCTGCAAGCTTCTTATTGATTCTTCCAACAATAGGGGCGTAAGTCATTTTAATTGCTCTTTTGTGGAGGAGAGGAACTCCCAGGTACTTTCCCAAATCAGCTGTGATGTTAATACCTAGAGTTCTGCTATACTCCATGGATCTATTGAAGTGCACATTTTTAGATACGAACATCTTCGATTTTTCCAAATTTATTTTATGTCCTGACACTTCACAAAAGAAACCCATAATCCCTTTTATCAGTTGAAGTTGGCTGGATGATGCTTCACAAAACAATAGGAGGTCATCTGCAAAGAATAGATGGGATACATTTGGTCCTCTTGTGCTAAGTTTGAGTGGCTTCCATCTGCCCGCTTCTACTTCCAGGTTTATTATTTGGCCTAATCTTTCCATACACAGCACAAATAGATAAGGACTTAAAGGGTCCCCCTGTCTTAAACCCCTTGAAGGTTGGAAGCTATTTGTTAAACTTCCGTTCCAATTGACCTGCATACTTGCTGTTCTCACACATTGCATGATGAGGTTTACAAAACTCCCATTTAGACCCAAGCTCTGAAGATTGAAGTTCAGGAACTCCCAATCAAGTCGATCATAAGCCTTCTCCATATCTACTTTTATGGCTACGAAACCTTGTTGACCACGCTTGCATCTCATAGTATGAATAGACTCTTGGGCTAGGATAATGTTATCACAGCTTTGTCTCCCACTAATGAAGCTACACTGGTTTGGTTTGATCAGGTAATCCATCATTCCCTTAAGTCTATTAGCCAATACCTTGGTTATGATCTTGAAGCTAACATTACACAAGGATATTGGTCTAAAGTCCTTCATCTCTGAGGGATCCTCCACCTTAGGAACTAGGACAATAGTGGTTTGATTTATCTCTTCCACACTTTCCGGTTTTTGCATGAAGTTCTTGATCATCTCACATATTTTTGCACCCACTATCCCCCATTGTGTCTGGAAGAAATGAGGTTGAAGGCCATCAGGGCCTGGCGCTTTAAAAGCTCCCATTTCAAAAGCCGCATTTTTTATCTCTATGTCTGTCACATCTCTCTGAATCTGCCTTAACTGATTATCATTTAGTGGTGGAAACTCCACGGGCCACTCCTGTATAACTGGAACAGTCTCATCTTTTTTGTAAAGCCTGTAGAAGTAGTCCCTCGCCATATCTTTTAGTGTTACTTGGTCCCACACCCAATCGCCATGGTCATCTTTCAAGGCATCTATCCTATTTCTTTTCCTTTTGATCATTGCTGTGGTGTGAAAAAATTTTGTATTTTTGTCCCCATTCTTTAACCATTCACATCTTGCTTTCTGGAACCATATCAACTCCTCTTGATGAGTGACTCGATTATATTCTCCCCACAACTTGGATTCTAGCTTTTGAAGGCCTGGATGAGAATGAATTCTCATTTGTTTATCAATGCCCTCAAGTCTTCGAATGAGCTGCTTTTTTTTCTTGGGGATGCTACCTATCTCTTCCTTGTTCCATTTTATCACCAATTTCTCAAATCTGTCTCTTCCTTCCTTCCAATTTTTGTCTTGCCATGCCTCTTCAACCACACCCGGGAAGTTTTTTTCCAAGCACCAAGCTGCTTGGTATCTAAATTGTTGCGTAGATGAAGGCCGAGTCTGATCTCTGCTAGATACTACAATTACACGGTGATCCGACTTGAATTTGAGATGGTGGAAAGTTTTGTATTGTGGATACATGATCTCCCAATTCAGGTTGCAGAACACCCAATCTAGCCTCTCTTTGACGTCATTTTTCTCCCAAGTAAAGTGATCTCCCACAACCGGTACCTCTATCCACCCACAATAATTCACACATTCTCGAAATGGAGCCAAGGACTGGTATGTTGGTTTGTTCCCACCTTGTTTATCTGATGGATTCAAAAAGGAGTTGAAATCCCCCAAAATCAACCAAGCATACTCGGTAGTGTTTGCCAACCCTTTCAATGATGCCCACAAATTTTGTCTGTCTATCATTGTAGTATCCCCATATACAAAGGTTGATACCATTGATAACCCAGTTTCTTTCTCTGATATTTTGCAGTGTAAAAGCTGGGTATTTGAAGTAATGTACTCGACAGACGTTTCCCAATTGTTCCACAGGACCCAGATACCCCCTGCAAAGCCCGTGGCTTCTACTCTTAACCAGTCACTGAAACCCAATTTCCTTATGACAGAATCTGCTCTCACACCACTAATTCTTGTTTCAATTAACCCCATCACAGTGATACCATATTTATTGACCACATCTTTTAAAATTCGGGGAAAGGTTCTTCCACCCACCCCTCTGCAATTCCATGCTGCCACTATCATTAATAAACTAATCAATCAGCGATAAGAGGGAGTTTGATTTACTTATCTGGGGGGATATTATTTGCTGAAAATTCACCTCCTTCCCGAACCAGGCGATGTTTTTCACTTGACCGGTCTCTTTCTCTAATTTTTCCTTCACCATTGTTCTTCTCCCTTCCTTCTCGTGATACATGGTTTAGTTCTATCATGGTTGAGGCTTCCTGGTTACTTGTAATTAACTCCTGTTCACTTGGAATCATTTGAACTTCTGGGACGTCGTTTGGCCTTGGGTTGTCTTTAGGCCCTGAGGTGTCAGTTTCTTGGCATATTTGTTTTGACTCTGGACTATTTAAACACCCACTAACAACATTATGAATTCTCCCACGGGTGGCTTTTTGGACGAGTTGCTTCTTTAGGCCATAATTATTAAGCCCATTCCCTTCATCTACTTTAGTTGCTATGTGGGTCCCATCTGGCATATTGCTTTCCTTTGGTTTCACATTTTCTTTCCCCTTTGCAACATACGTAGCTTTAACCAATGGCCCATGATTATGCTTTGTTCTTGTACTAGCCCCCTGGCCCACCATTCCTTGCTTTTTCCTATTTACATCATTAGTCATAATCTCCTTCCCTGTCCCAACAGTCAAATTTACCTTTTCCTTCTTGCTTTCTTCCTGCATTTCTGAGACCTCATTTCCTTCTTCATACTCTATCAGTGCTGCAAAACGAGAGCTAGAAGACTTTCCCCCTGCTTTATTTATCATCCTAGCACCATAATTTGCTCCTACCGTACCTGCTCTACTGACATCCCTCCTCGGATAGCGATATTTGTTCTGACCACCCACAAGCATCCAAGGACCAAAATCCTCCCCTTCCACCGGAATGTTTCTCACCGGCGATCCACTTGGTGGTGCTGAAGTGGTTCCTTGGCTTCCTTCATGCGAAGTTTTTTCTTCCTCATTTTTTTTCCATGGGCAAGCCTCTTTCTTGTGCCCATATCTACCACAGGCAAAGCAGATCAAACTGAGACCTTCATACTCTACATTAAAGAGAGTTGACCCGATGATTACTCTTGGCACTAACCTTTTCTGCAGATCTAGTTCAACACATATTCTTGCAAATCTACCTCGAACAACTTTACCATTTTCCTCCTCACGATAATCCAGTGTGTGTAAGTCCACCTTCAAAGTCTTCCCTATCAAGTCCCCTATACGAGAGATGAACTTCTTAGTGTAGTAAATCAGTGGGATATTTGGGATTCTTATCCAAGTTGCCACACGACCCAGGGGGTTTTGGAACGGGTCAAAAAAGGGAGTCCACCTTTGAATTAGGATAGTGTGATGAGCAACTACCCAAGGGCCCTCGAAAATGATTCTTTTGTATTGCATTCTCCATGATTCTGTATTTGAGAATTTCACCACATAATAATTATTGGGTAGATCCACCAACTCAAAATCATTAAACTTCCATATCCTACACAAACATTCTTTCAGTCTGAATATATTAAAACGGGCTCCCAGGACTGTTATAATAAGTGAGTTGTTCCACGGCAAACAAGCTTCATTGAATTCTTCCTCAGAAATTGTCAGCGAAGGATATATATTCATAAGGTTTTTTACCTCCTCTGATGGTTCTGGTGGCTTCCACGATTGGTCCATTAAATCAGAAATTAATGGATCTTCCTCCATGTATGCTGCTCCAAATGCCACTCCATTAAAGTCGCAACCCTTACAGCCCACTAATGACTCTTTATATGAGAGTTGCTTTGGAGTGTTATTTTGACCGTCTTGCTCCTCATGGGTGATCATGCTTGCCTCATGCTAAAAAGAGATTCATTTTGAAAGGCCAAAATAACCAAAATACTCTTTTAAGATATAGAAAAAGAAATTTAAAAACGGCTTCCGAAGAAGCGGAAGGGGAGGAGGCCACCTACAAAACAAAATACTCCCTTCACTGCTAATTATATATCAAATTAACTTTTTTTTTGTGAAGATTAAAAAGGAAAAATAGACTTCTAAATTTTAATATATATTACATATGATTATATTATATATTAATGTATAAGTAAAATTAATTAATTTTTTTAAAAATTAAATATAAACAATTTAAAATAATGCATTTTACATCTTTAATCTCTAAATAAAATTGAAATTAGGATAGTATATAATTGACGTGGGATTGGGACGGAGGCTATGTTGGGTCTGGGGAATATGGGGGCCCGCCACCGATGGATGTGAAAGTGGGCCCACCACCTATGGATGCGACACCATCCCAAGACCCCCTCTCTAAATTTAATTTATTCCCCTTCCCTTCTTCCACGCGGCATCACAACTAGAAGGGTTTAAGAGGTTAGTTCGTCATATGTTTGGGTTTGACGAGTTCCGACATAAAAGATTTATTTTAATATATGTCCTATTTTTTCGAGTTCATAAACATATTTTTTTTTATAGGTTTTAGGTTGGCCCACAGATTCTGACCCGTATTATCGGCTCTGATCACATCCAAACAAATGCCCCTCAAATCCTAACCAAATTAAATCCGGAAAAGAAAAAAGGGCAAAGATTTTTCCCCCTAATGAGAGCAGATATTTGCTGAGATTCTTCCTAAAAGAATATCCATTCACACTGTGGTGCCCTCCCAAAAGTCAACACTGAACCCAACTAGATACCATCCCCTAGTTAATACTTGCATCGTTAGTATATATAAAACTCAGTTGAACTTTTTTTTTCGATTAAAGAAGTTAAATGAATCATTTAATTATAATTATTTTGTATATTATTAAATTATATATTAGTTTATAGGTTAAATAAACTATTTTAGAGTAAATATTTAAGCAAATCAATTTATAAGTAATTTATTTAACTTTCTTAAGATTTTTTTTAAAAATCAACTACATCCTATATTTAAGAACTGAGTACCAGATTTAGACTATGGTGTGACATTCCTCAATAAGCAAAGCCTTTTTTTTTTTGCCGAAATAAGCAAAGCTTTTTAATCACATATTATTTCGCATCTCTTATCAATTCCAATGTTCAAAAAACCGGACCGGGTATCGAACCGGACGAGGCACTGGTTCAAGGGTCAAAGGTCCAACATGGGTAGGACAGGGTCAAACCGGTTATATTAAAATAATAAAATTTTATTGATATTAACATTAACAATCACTAATATCAAAATGTAAATGTAGATAGGTATGCATGATTCATTAAATATGAATATTTTAATATTTCTATATAGGAAAAAAAGAAAATATTAGTTGATTACACGTGAAAATAAATATTATTCTACAATCCACAAACTAAAATATAAATATTAAGAGTAACAATAATTAAATATTAAGTATATGCAAGTAAAATAGCATTTAAAGTATTATAGTTTCCTAATTTCTAAAATTGAGTGGAGTGAAAGTTAGTAATTAGGTTAATTATAATAAAATAAAATTGTTTTTTTTAAAGGGGGTCAACCCGGTTCAACCCCCGGGTTGACCGGTTCTTGACCGGGTCAAAGCCCATCCCCTTTTTAGAGTCTGCTCAGACCGGACCAATGGCCGGTTCACGGTTCAACCGTCCGGTCCGGTTTTTGTTCATTGGCTCATGTGAGGTTGAAATTGTTTTAAACAATAAATAGCCAGAGAGACTATTTGGCATGAGGAATTTAGAGACTGCAGAAGTTATATTTTTTTACTTGAATTTGTGGTAGAAGCTTTAACGAAATTTTTACTTTTTTATTTTACTATCTCTCATAGTGTAAAGTCCCACGTCGGTTGGAGATGGGAATGAATATGTCTTTTAAAGATCTGGATACCTCTCCCTCTTAACATATTTTAAAATCATGAGGGGTGAGGAGGCTCCAAAGTGGACAATTTGGAGAGCAAGGGGGCTGGGATGTTACAGATTGCACTAAAAGTGTGAGGGGTGGGGAGGCTCAAAGCAGAGGCGATATGACATAATTCTAAATTTTTGTCAACTTTTTCTTATTGATGCTCATCCAACAATAATGAAATATGAGATGGGGAGGGAATAAAAGAAGATGATTTAGGTGTTTTAGAAAAAAAAAATACACCATATTTCCCCTTCCCTTATTATAAGAGTCAAGAAGGTAAAATCACACATATTACGAAAGTAATTAAGAGAGATAAATACGTTTGAAATAAGTGTTTTTTTTCAAATTTGCCTTTGTTTATAAGGGTGTATAAGAGAGAGAAATGTAGAGTAATAATGATAGCAATCAACATATTTAGGAATAATAAAGGATAAAATGGGTAAAAAGTCATTAAATATTTCAACCATACTATGCAAACTCTTATAATAAATGATAAAACAATTCAAATTTTTAGCTCTTATAATAAAGGACGGAGGGAGTACTAACAAACATAACTATCGTTATTTATTTAATCAAATTAGTTATATATTTGAGGACAACAGGAGGACATATCTTTTTTTTTTTTCCTCTTTTCCTCAACCTAATATCAAACAAACGCCTAAACACAAGGTTGACGTGTGGGGGATTCCTCCCCTATGATTAGGGGGAGAGTTGTTTAAAATTGTAAGAAAATGCTTTTAGTTATCCGGTATGCACGATTAACTTAATCACCTCACATGCAACGTTGAACCTAATTGGTTTGAGAATTAGGAGAAGGGTGTGGAAGGAGGGGGGAGGGATATAAATATAATCCAGAATCTGTACATTGGGGAACACCACGTTGATGCCTTCCCTATCGCTCTTTCTCGTTTCCGTCATTTTCTGATTTGTTCATTTCAGATAAGGTTATTTCCCCCCTTCCTCCGTATCTATTATCATCGTCATTCATACTTCCTTATCTATCTTTACTCAATGTTAGTACTTCCTATCCAATGTTTTCCTAACACACACCACATCAATCGCTTTCCACCCCCCCCCCCCCCCCCTTGTTTCTTTACTCACCCGCCTATTATTTTTCTCCCTTTAAACTGAAAACTTCATTCCTTTTTCCATTCTACTCGTACCTCACATCTATTTATGGCAGCTTCTTCTCTCCATCCCCTCTCTTCCCATCCATGTTCATTACTGTTCATTCACATGCCAACCATGTTTCTCAGTCCCTTTCATCCAAACCAAAACACAACAAATAAATCTCCACTACACCTAGTTTTAATAAATCCGATCGAAGAAATATGCCCAGCCAAAAAATAAAATCTAAACAAAATTGAATATTTTTGGACCAGGTATTAAACAAGGTGTGACGCCATATTCGAAGGATATAGTGTTTAGAGAATGCAGGTCGTTCAATTTTCGAGTAAGGCTCAACCCATCTGCAACCTGAGTTTTTATTTTAATGACTCCATATCAAGTTTTTCAATAAAAAAATTGGTGAAAACTCCCCCATTTAAAAATTTGATTGGTCAAAAAGGATGTACTAATATGTTTAAATACATAGATAATACTCATTCTGCAGGATTTTATATGCATAGAATATCTCAAGTCCCTGCAATAATAAAATTTTTCGTGTGATGACACACAAGTCTGCTGTTAGGCCAAAAATCACCACCAAGTTGTGAAAGTTATGAAATTTATTTGAAGTTCCGCAATATCTAAGTGAGACTAGATAGTACTACTTGTTAAAGATATTGAATGGTTCATTTCACAATTTTTCAGAATAATGTTGTCACTCAATTAGTAACACTGATTTAAAAAAAAAAATCAGTAACACTAACAATTATGGTTTAATCCCACTTAATAATTTTATAACAACTTCTACCAAATGTCATCATTTTCACCCTTCTTGAGACTTGATTTTTGATATTTTCGTAAGACATGTGTTATTTCCATACAAAAAATTTAAATGAAGATTTTTTTATTAATTCTCTGAGCAGACATTTATCATGATGTCAACTTATTTTAACGCTCTACCAAGTAATTATAATTAATATAATATTTAAACATGACAAAATTTCTTGATTTTATTTTAGAGTCTGTGAGAAGGCAACTCTCCATATGTGTGCATATATATATACATATATGGTTGTGAACTCAAACCTATTACTAATGTGAGGTCTTTATTTATTTATTTATATATATTTTTTTGCTTAACCTTTAGGTAACCGACTAATCCGGATTGCCCTGGAAGGACAGTATCTGAGATTGAGCTTAGGACCTGAAGGTTAAGAAGCACCTTATAACTAATTAACTAACCATCTGGCCACTGAACAGCATAGAAGTACTTACATAAAATTTTTGAGTTTGTGAACTTATTTTGGCCCTAGAAAACCCCAAAGACTAACCATTTGTTTTTTTTTATTAATAACCCATCTAACCTTTATGTGTAGAAAAAAAGAATCCAGAGTTCATATCATATTCACTGCCACGGGTGACTCAAAACCAAGGTTAAAAAAATGGACCGGATATCGAACCGGACGAGGCACTGGTTTAAGGGTCATTGGTCAGACCGGGGTTGGACCGGGTCAGACCGGTTATATTAAAATAATAAAATTTTATTGATATTAACATTAATAATCACTAATATATCAAAATGTAAATAAGTATGCATGATTCATCAAACATGAATATTTAATGTTTCTATAGAGGGAAAAATAGAAAATATTAGTTGATTACAATTACTAAGAGCAACAACAGTTAAATATTAAAAATATGCAAGTGTAAAATATCATTTAAAATATTATAGTTTCCTGGTTTCTAAAATTGAGTGAAGTGAAAGTTGGTAATTAGTTGAATTATAACAAAATAAAAAAACAGTTTTTTTTTCTCAAAAGAATCACCGGTTCGACCGGGTTTTTCCCGGTCCTTGGCCGGGTAAATGACACCCCCAGTTTCAAGAACCACCCGGACCGGAGTGCAGGATTGTTCACGGTTGGACCGTCCGATCCAGTCCGGTTTTTTTAACATTGCTCAAAAAAACTAGACTAGGTGGTCAAGGATAAAAGAAACCAAGCGCAAATGTATTCGAATTTCCAGGCCAACTGTTATTTTTAGAAAAACTGAACTTTCCTTAATTACCTAAACAAGTTGAGGTGGGATGGAGTTGGTGGGCAGAAACAATCGGTGGGTGAAGCGCTGGAAGCTAAGATTGCCGGCAATAATAACGGCAGATCTCCGACCGAGTGCGGAAGTGACACGTGTAGAACACGTCATCATCATAATTCCTTTCAAGAGAAACTCGTCTCCGTACGAATTGATACCAGATAAGCTAGTGAGACCCAAAAAGGTCAAAAGACGTGGTCGAATAATCTATACCCAATCATAGCTTTACACCTCACTCCACATTCCTCCGCGGATTCTCCAAATGCATATGAAGCTTTTCTTCTTATATATCAACCTTTTGCCTACTCCTTCCTTTTCCTTGTCGTCTCTCTTTTACCAATCTCTGGCATTTCCTCGCCTTTTGGAGTAGCTGGAGGGGGTTTCCTTTACCGTCTGTATTATTTTGGGATCAGAGGCAAGTTTCTCTTTTTATTGTTTGCCCCTCAACAACTATGTTATTTCTGGCTACTTCCTACTAAATTTGCTGAGATTCCCCAAGAGCTTGTGGTGCATGTATTTCTTGAAGTTTTCAGAAATGGAAGATGAATATGCTAAGCTTATTTGGCGGATGAATCCCCCAAGGTATTTTTTTTTTGGCAGAAAATTGTACTAGCTTTTACTTCGCTGTTTGGGCGAGTTTCTTTGGGCTGTTCTATATGTTCTCTGGGGACTTTGGGTTTCGTTGCTAAGAAATTTTGGACTATCTTAGGGATTAAGGCGGGTTTTTCTTCTTGTTTTTACCTTATGTTCTGCGACCCTGTTTGGTTTTAATTTTCAAATAGTGTTTCACTCAGGTGTTTACTTTTTATTCAATCTTCAGTAGTTCAGTTGAGTGAGAAGGAAAAACAGGCAAAAAAAGTCTGGTCGAGATTTGCTTAATACTTCTTTTCCATTTCTCCTGAATCTGGCAGGTCCAATTTAATAAAACAATTTCTATATTTCTGGTCAATTTGTATTCGACTTTCCTAAAATTTGGGATTCTGACACCGGTTTCGGGTCTATTACTTGCAAGTGGCTATACTTACATCTATTGTGTTTACCGATTTGAGGATTAACATAGTCCTATTCAAGAGTTCGTATGTTTATTGATAGACTAACTGGTCGCTTTTACTTAATTCTCCTTGCGCCTTGTTCATGCAGGGTTGTAATCGACAACGACGCAAATCAAGACGCCACCGTTATCCAGGTAAATTTGTTTTCGCTTGTATTTAAGTTTCATAAAATTCGATTGGCATGGAGTTGCAGAATTTTTTGCCACATTTTACTTTTCTGATTTTCCCTTCTTCCGTTTTCCCCCATGTGTCCGAAGACGAAATTCAAAATTTTGGGTCGTCTTGTAGTATTATCTGAGATATAATTGGAATAATTTTTCGCAGGTTGATAGTGTTAACAAACATGGAATTCTCCTGGATGTTGTCCAAGTTCTGTCGGACCTCAACCTTATAATAAGGAAAGCCTACATCTCATCTGATGGGGTGTGGTTCATGGATGGTAATCTTCTCTTTCCTTAGAGAGAGGCTTAAATGTAAAAGGCCTGAATTATTGTTGTTATTATAATTAACCGTTCTGCTTTCTCATCTCAACCCTAATTTCAATATCCCTTTTTCAGTGTTTAACGTGATTGATCACAATGGGAACAAAATCAGAGATAAGGAAGTCATCGAATATATTCAAAGGGTAAAGGCTTACAGACTTGACCTCCTTTAAAGTAAATTGTTTAATTTTATGTAAGTTATTTTTGTTTAGAATGGATCTCTGCTCTTTCTGTATGGGGGAAAAAATAAATAAAAGGAAAAGAAACTCCAATTAAGCAGCACTAGTCAATCTAAGAATCGGCTGATTGCATGATCCATCTATAAACTGATTAGCTGAAGCATAACAGAGGAGAAAGCTGTTCTTTTAATGTTTTCCTTTATGAAATATGATTTACTCCAGTTAACTGCTCTTTCTGAATTGTGGTATTGGAAATACTATGAATTTTCTGGATTCTTGTTGCATGATATGCTTGCTTTATTACTGTTATGCTAATTCATTATGGTCGGCATATAAAGTACTCCCTCCGGTCCTAAATATAAGATCACTTTGACTTTTTTTTTTGGAAGTTAAGGAAGCAAATTAGATCACTAAATTATAACGTATGTCACATATAATTAGATCATAGGTTAGTTTATAAGTAGAATAAATTAGTTTTAAGGAAAAAAGATAACTATAGACTAATTTAAAGTGATTAATTTTGCATCCTTAATTTCTCCAAAAAAAGTCAAAGTGATCTTATAATTAGAACCGGAGGGAGTAACATAAAATTATTAAAGGAGTCCCAGTTTTTGGAATGTGATGATTTGAACTTATCAACTCCATGTTGGGCCATAGAGAAAAGAAAAAGAAAGAAGAACACTTATCAACACCATACCACAAACTCACTGTTCGAACTTTTTCCCTTATAATAGGATATGGATTCTCTCTTTAGGTCAGATAATAAATACTCTCATACTTTAATCAATTTTATACTCACTCCCTTGATGTTTGACTGTCTAAAGTGCTTGTAATTTCTGATTTTTTTTACCTTTCAAATCTGCAGAAACTTGAAAACAATCCAGGATTTGTGCCTTCATTTAGAGGGTCCGTCGGAGTGGTGCCTTCTGAAGAGCACACCTCAATTGAACTTACAGGCACAGACAGGCCTGGTTTATTGTCTGAAGTTTGTGCAGTTCTTGCAGACCTTCGTTGTAATGTTGTAAATGCTGAGATATGGACACATAATAATAGGGCTGCAGCTGTAGTTCATGTGACTGATGATTGCAGTGGCTGTGCTATCGATGATTCCTCCCGTCTCTCTACAATGAGGGACTTGCTTTGTAATGTTCTTAGGGGGGACAGTGATCCGAAGACAGCACGAACAACACTTTCACCGCCTGGAGTTACAAATAGGGACAGAAGGTTGCATCAGATTATGTTTGCTGACAGGGATTATGTAAGGGTTGAAAAAACAGGAAAAGGGGAAATCAGAGATGAGAGCTCATTTCCCCATGTAACTGTGTTAGATTGCATTGAGAAAGACTACACTGTTGTTACCATGAGGGGGAAAGATAGGCCAAAACTGTTGTTCGATATTGTTTGCACCTTAACCGACATGCAGTATGTAGTTTTTCATGGTGTAGTCCGCACAGATGGGACGGAAGCCTATCAGGTGAGACCCAATTGGGATTTACTTTCAAGTTTCAACTTCCCTTTTTATCGTCATCTTCTAATCTTGATGAAACTTCTTCCTCCCTTGTGTAGGAGTTTTATATTCGACATGTTGATGGTCTTCCCATAAGTTCAGAGGCTGAGCGAGAACGACTTGTACAGTGTCTTGAAGCAGCCATTGAGAGGCGGGTATCAGAGGTGTGTAGCAGCCGCATTGAACAACTAGAACCTGTACTTCTAATAGTTCCTGTTCAGTTATATTAAATGGTAAAGTAAAATGTATGTGTGCAACAGGGGATGGAGCTGGAGTTATGCACAGAAGATCGTGTAGGACTCCTTTCAGAGATAACAAGGATATTCCGGGAGAACAGTTTATGCATCAAGAGAGCAGAAATATCAACAGAAGGAGGAAAGGCCAAAGACACTTTCTATGTCACAGATGTCACTGGTAACCCAGTTGACCCCAAGATCATCGATTCGATTCGCAGACAGATCGGCCAGACAGTACTTCGGGTGAAACACGACTCCAGTCTTCCGCCAAAGTCCCCTCACCGGACAACGTTCGGGTTCCTGTTTGGGAATTTCTTTAAAGCTCGATCTTTTCAGGATTTTAAGTTGATCAGATCCTACTCTTAAATCTTACCTTCCCATATTCTCAGCATTAATCATCATCAGCCCAGTCAAAGCAAATTTGGAGGTCAGTGACATGGTAAACGTGAACTTCCTCCCCTCAAGTGAAGAGGGGCGGGTAAATTCATCCTGCACATAGTCTTGTGTATATGTGTACATAAGTATGTTACATGGGTCTTATGTGGAGTAATCTAGGTTATATAGTTATATAGTTCAATGGAAAAGAAAACTTGGGCTGTACGTTAGGAGTAAAGAGTATTAGTCTTAGTGATCACAGCAAAAGAAAGGAGTGTTAGTCTTACATTTGGTGAGTAAGATGTAAATATGTGTGTATAATGGTGGGAAAGATGTAAATATCGGTAAATATCTGTGGGTGTATATGTTGGCAAAAAAAGAAGAAAAACAAGAAATATGTGGGTGTATATAATTATATGCTGTAGTATCTGGCATAAAAATTATATTTATAAGTATATACTGTGTTCCCTGCATAGAAATCGATCCTAATTGCGATCTCCCTCCAGAAATTTGTAATGGTTAGTCCGATGTAATCGTGGTTAACTCCAGAAATAAAATTAAAGCGGGTGTTTTTTTTTTTTGGGACTGAAAGAGAGAGTGTTTAATCATATCAAAAAGGGAAAGAGAGGATGGTTTTAAAAGTGATATAGATGGAATGCATCTGATTCAATGAAAAAAAAAACAAGCAGACGAAAATGAATAATTCATTAATTTGACAATTCTCTGAGTATGCACGTGTCACAATTTACAAAGCCTCATATATATTATAACCAATTTTTCAATAAAATTTTGAAAATTGATTTTGATCACAAATATGATTATAGTATGTAAATGATGTATCACTCTATTCCTTATTATAAGTTTAACTACCACAAATTTTTTGTTCCTAAATATAAGTTTAGTTTGGGATCAATTAATGTTACTGTGACTATTTTACCCCTATATTGAAAATAGAGACGATAAGAGAGAAGAGTTATAATGCATAAAATATTATTTTAACACCTACTATTAAATAAAAGTAAAGTTAAAAAAATAGGATATACTTAATGCTATAACTTTCGTTCCTTAATATGTGAGAAGCAATTATGGTAGACTTATAATAAGAAAATGAGTGGTAATTGAAAAAAGAAAGCACCATATTAGGATTTGATTGAATAATTGGCTATACAATAAATATAAACAAATAGTCAAATACACTTAAAGTTTGCTTTTAAAAAAC
Organism: Mimosa bimucronata; assembly: GCA_037074515.1. Taxonomy (NCBI): domain Eukaryota; kingdom Viridiplantae; phylum Streptophyta; class Magnoliopsida; order Fabales; family Fabaceae; genus Mimosa; species Mimosa bimucronata. The sequence continues at coordinate 6,554,529 of CM073437.1, forward strand.
ATTTGATTAGAGACTTGATTATATTTTTTTGTCAGAATCACAAAAAGCTCATTTTAGCCACCAAAACTAAGTTAAACCAAGTAACCAACCCAGCTTCAACTTAAAATAAAATGATCTAAAATTCTATGAAATGTTCTTTTGAAGTTGTTTTAATTAAAAAAAATTATGCTTAAGCAAAACCACTTCTCTACAACTACAATGCAAAATGTTGGAAGACCATAAGAGAAAACAGGCGATGCACTAGAAATAGATCTGGTTGATGAAACCCCAAGGAGCAACAGATCTGGCGGTTCGAATAAGCAGAGCTCTGATCTCCGCCTCTAACCACACCAAGCCAACGCGTTCATGGAATCCTTCTCTCGAGCACACTCTCCACAAACTCGGTTGTCGCACTCTTCTCTCTCCCTCACTCGTCGCCACCGTCATCGATCCCTTCCTTCTCCATCACCACTCTCTCTCATTGGGCTTCTTCAACTGGGCCTCCCAGCAACCTGGCTTCTCCCACACTCCCTCCACCTACCAATCCATCCTCAAATCCCTCTCTCTTTCCCGTCAATTCAGTGCCCTTGATTCCCTCTTGAAACAGCTTAAAGACCTTAACTTTTCTGTCCACCCTTCCGTTTACCGCTCCATTATTGCTTCCCTGATCGTTGGGAAGAAAACCCATAATGCTTTTCTAGTTTTTGGCCGAGTACCATGTCTTATTACGGAGATAGGAAGTGATACGTGTAACTCGCTTTTGGCTGCTCTGGCTTCTGATGGGTACTTGGATAGTGCAGAGAAAGTGTTTGAGGAAATGACTCAGAGAAGCGTCCCTTTGAGTACACTGGGTTTTGGGGTGTTTATATGGAGGCTGTGTAAAGAGGGTGACTTGAAGAAAGTATTGAGCATATTAGATGAGGTCAAAGAATGCAGTTCAGGTGTTAATGGGTCTGTGGTAGCTGTTATGATCATCCACGGGTTCTGTCATGCATCACGGGTGTCTGAGGCTTTCTGGATACTGGATGAACTGAGGAACAGGGGGTGGAAATCTGATTTTATGGCGTACAGAATTATTGCAGTAGCATTTCAATCCATGGGAAATGTGGCTGACAAGGAAAAGGTTCTGAAAAAGAAGAGGAAGTTAGGAGTAGCTCCGAGAGCTAATGATTACAAGGACACAATTCTTGCCCTGGTCTCAGAGAGGCTTATCTCTCAAGCGAAAGAGTTGGGTGAAATAATAGTTGATGGCAATTTTCCTATTGAGGATGATGTTCTCAATATATTGATAGGATCTGTTTCATCCATTGACCCTGATTCAGCAATTGTGTTTTTCAACTTCATGGTTGGAAAAGAGAAATTCCCATCTCTCTTGACTCTGGGTAATTTGGGTAGGAACCTGTGTAAGCATGGCAAGATTGATAAACTGTTGGAGGTATTCCAGGTCTTGAATTCTCACAACTATTTTAAAGATTTAGAGGGTTACAATGCGATGTTGTCACTTTTATGCAAGGGCGGAAGAGTTAAAGAAGGCTATGCAATTTTACAGGACATGAAGAAGAAAGGAATAGCCCCCGATGTCTCATCTTATAATGATTTGATAGAAGCATGTTGTAAGCAGGATCTACTGCGTCCTGCTAAGAAGCTTTGGGATGAGATGTTTGCTAGTCACTGTTGTGGGAATTTGAAGACTTACAATGTTCTTATACTAAAATTTTGTGAGGTAGGACAAATTGAAGAGGCTCAGAGGCTATTTTACCACATGTTGGAAAAAGGATTGGAACCTGACGCGGCAACTTATACTTCTCTTCTGGAAGGACTTTGCAAAGAAGCCAAGCTTGAAGCGGCTTTTGAGCTATATAACAATTCTATCAAACAAGACATTATGCTTGCCAGAGACATTTTGAATACGTTTATGTTATCCCTCTGCAGTAAAGGTATTCTCAACTTGAACAATAGATTAGTGTCTTTAAATATTGCAAGCTAACGTGCAAAGCATCTGAGTGTTAATCTTGAGCATTTACAATGCAGGACATCTCATGACTGCTTCGAAGTTTATTTGCAGTCTTAGTCCCGAAATAGGAGGCGCAGAATCGCATTTAATTTTGTTAAAATATTTAGCTGATGCAAGAGAGATTCCAATGGCCTTGGAACACTTGAAATGGGTCAAGGAAGGGTTCCCTTGGACGTTAAAAGATATTCGGGCTGGACTTTTAGCATCTATTTCTTCAGTTTCATGCTCACAGTCAATAGTGCAGTTTCTTCAGATGATACCAGATACATGAGTATGGGGAAATGTGCACCCACAGAAGCTTTCATGCTATAGTCATGATTAGCTCTCATTCCGTGAAATTTATTAAATTGTTCGTTCTTTTCAAAGCAGCATTGGTTTTCATATTGCATTTATGTTGGATGAGTGGTTGCCATTATTACTAAAGAGATTGAGTTAAAAAGCAAGAGGATTTATACGAAGTTATTGCATACCTACAAGTGAAAGAACTAGAGGAATTCCTCGAGAGAATGCAGAGTATCGCCCGTACAAGGTGACTCAATGATGAAACAAGTGAGACTTATTGATTACGGCAGTTTACAACATGCGAAGAGAGGCAATACGACGGAGACAATTATTCTGTATATAAGCTTACATCCGACTAGAGTGTTAAGCCATCTGCCTTTTACCTTTTTACACAAAGCACTGCTCATGCGGCCCAAAACAATAAAAAGGTCATTGCCCCCACGTATATACACTCATGAATGACTGTACAGTGTACACACTAGTCAACGCCAAATGGATTTTCAATAACGAATCCTATTTTGTAATGCTGAAATCATTATGTGCCAAAAAATGATTAGCTAAGCTCTAGCGGACTGTACATCTAACCCCGCCGCTTTATCAAACATAAAAGGGCTTAAAAAAAGAATAATTTTAAAAAAAATAAAAATTGTATAACTAATCTACAGGCAAATATCACTCTTCTGGACGTTGAATCTCACCCATCATGATCCGGTTGCTAGAGACCTTGAAACCAAGAAGAGAAGGATCTATCTGTTTTCCTTTTTTCCCCTTCTTCTTGCTGCTCCGAGCGGCTTGAGATCCACCATCAGGTGAATCTGCAGCAGCAGCAGCAGCAGCTCCACTGATTGCGTCCATCTCATGAAGAACTGGCTTTTTAAGCATGTCCATAAAGGAGGTCTCTGAGACTGCACCATCACTATTGGAGGAAGTCCTCCTAAATCGGGCCTCATTTCTCCAAGAAGTCTGAGCATCAGCCCCGGTATTGATTGACAAGTTTCCTGAGGGCTCTCGTCTCCCTAATGTAAACTCGTTATTTCAATTTCACAGCTATATGAATCGGAAAGGAAATGGAGAAAATAGTATAACAATAACACATACCAACACTGGCATGAGGTACAGATGATTGGTCAAACTGAACGTCCGGGGAAGATAATACACGAGATACAGGAGGGCGCTTTTGGAAATGATTATCAAGTACTTTTGATGAAGGAGACATCCTGTAATGCCAAGAATCAATCTTTCGTCACTGGCAGGCCATAAAATTCTCACACAAGCGTAAAGCCATTCATTACAACATCATTAACTTGCACTTAAACAATCCCGTGCTTTTATGCATATTACGCAAAGATCACTTAATGAACGGTAGAAAACTCTGAACTCAGTCATTGCTAATAATTGTAAATAAGCATGGGGAAAACCATGAGATATGGTTTATAGAGCCCCCACTTTGCTCATTTTATGGAGGGGGCAGTATAAAGAAGGATGTGAAAAGTCTAAGCAACCATCAGCTTTCAAACTTCAGATAATAAGTAGATAGCATACAAAATCTTCCACAATTGCATTCCTAACTTTCCTAATGACTAAACTGCATCAATTAAGAATAACAAAAAAGCAGGTGGCTCAAAAACAGGAAGATGCACGGAAAGAAAGGGGGATTTCCAGACTAGAACAGATCACACTCAACCACATACCCCCATAAGGATTGGCACACTTCGAAAAAATAAAAAAACATAAAATTGCATCACATAAAATTTGAACTCCAGAAAACCAACGCAAATTTTCACTCTTTTTATGTAGGAGAGAAAAAGAAAATGAATACAATTCTTGGTGGTCAACCAATAGACAGTCAAAATATGTACTGAATTAGATTTAATTATAATGTAAAGCGTTCTTGAAGGGAGTCTTAGAACATCACCTATCATTAGGAATCTCATCTCCACGTGAATTACTCAAACCCATCTCCCGATTGTATAAGCCCCCATCGCTGCCTGCAGTGTTCATGCCCAACAATTATAAGTGAGATAAGTGAGATTTACACTATTTACTAAAGTATGCGGTATATGGCGGGGGAATTTACCTGCACTACATAGTGAACTATGTCTGCTATGGGCAGTAGCCGGCAATTCCATGGCATTCATGGTGCTTTCTAATTGTTCTGACAAGTCTGATTTGCCAGGAATTGGTGTTTTCATTGTTCCTACAAACTCATGCCTCTGACCCTTATTTGACTCCAACTCAAGCAAGTCCTTTTCCATAGTTGATTTACCAATCATGAGTGGATTTCTGTAACTGGGATGTAAAGTATCTTTATTAGCAGATAAGAATGATTGCTCCTCCACTATTGATCCAGGTCTAGACGGAATAGGCAGTTTTTCATTGTTCCTTAAATTGTCAGTAATGTGCATAGTAAGATGATCTTGTATTTGGGCGGTGGAATTCGCCCTTTCTTCAAAGGGATCATTCAAATGGATTTGCTGATCCTGCGGAAGCTCAAAAGGATGATTAGCGGAGTTAGAATCACGAACATGCCAAGAGTTGTCCTGACTTCTTGATGAAAGATGATGCCACTGATCAACATTTGATGATTGTGTGGGTTGAAGTCCTAGATTCTGATGAAGCAGATCCATTAAACCTCGCACAGAACTCTCATCACGTGCTCCAGTGGATGTAGACATGTTTAGATCAGCTGATGAAATGGTACCCCCTAACTCCATTCTCTGTCTCCCAGCTTCGAGATGATGTAGTGGAACCCTTGGGTCAGTCCAACTATTTTCCAGATGACCATTGTTACCAGAAAGAGAACTCTTGAATGCATCCGGGTGACGAGCAAAGAGTTCATCAGATGCTTGTAGATGCTGAGAGGATAAAGAACTCAATTGATCAGTGGTGTGCATAAAGCGAAGCCGTTCTTGTAGGTCCATTCCTTGGACAGAAGCATTCACACTATCAAAATTCATTGCAGGAACACCAGCAGAAACTGTTGGAGACCTCTCAAAAATCAAAGAATTAGGCTCATAGAACCGTCTATGGTTCTGCTCAGCAAGATTCCTACGCAGATAGTTTAACTGTTCGTCTTGTGCCAAGAGTCCATGCTGCGTTTTGTGAATATCAGGAGAATTAAAGCCTGCTGAGGGAGTAAGTTGATGAGTTGAAGAATTTCTTAGTAAATGTCCAGCTTCATTAATTGGCCACGACCTTCCAAATTGTTGTTCCCCCTCCAATCCTAACTGTTGTCTCAGTGCCATAGATAGCTGTTGTGCTTGCAACTGTTCTTGCTGAAAATGAAGCTGTTGTTCAGAGGGCAGAATATTCCCATGTCTTGCTTGTAACAAGAGATCCGACAAGTCAGATTGCCTTCCTTGGACAGCATTGAGACCTATATTTGCTTGGATAATCTGCTCCACCGATGGATCAAGGTGCCTTAAGGAGTGAGGATTCTGCTGCAAGTCATGCAATACCTGCCTCCTCAATTGAACCTGATCAAACAGATCATCCCTCATGAGATCAAGTTTTGACTGCCTGAAATTAGGATCAGGCATCTGCTGATGCATGAATTGTTCAAGAATCAATTGCTGAACTTGTGATTGCTGCTGCAATTTCATTTGTTGGAGAAGCTGTTGTTGGTGCATCTCATGCTGCTGTTGAAGCTCATGCTGGCGTTGCTGTTCAACCTGAAGCCCCATAAGATGTTCATAATCTGATCCTGAATTCTGGATCATCTGCTGAACATTAGGGTTCCTGCTCTGAGAAAGTGAAAGGCTTGGAAATCTCTCCAAGTCTGTCATGGTATGATGGGAAGCAAAATGAGAAGGTAGACTATTCTGCTGTTGAAGTCGTTCCTTCTGCATCTTCTGTAACATGAGATGCTCTGCCCTATCAAAATTATTTAATTCTGGTCCCATGTGGGACAAGTAGTGATCTTCTAAAGAACCTACACGAGCATTGGGATTCAATTGCCTATTCATCCCATATTCATCAGACCATGTGTCCCTGTACGTAGGACGACCAGCCACACCGCCAAAAGCGCCTTGATCAACAAAAGGGGTGTCTCTATCAAGCAATGGGTCCAGGAGATGTCCCTCATCACCTAATCTTGAAGATACATTGGAAGATTGTGCACGCCTTAAATGAGAACCATCTATGAGCTCAGACATCAATAGACCAAAGGGATGCAACTTATCAGGCTCATTGTGTGCATCACTCCCTGAAACTTCAGTTGCAACCATTTTGCCAGCCGGATGAGCATATGAAGTGTGGATATCAGCAGGCCTTGTAAAAGAGTTACCATTGTCGCTTCCAGCCATGTTGGATAAGATGTCTACATAGAGATATAAATACGCAAAGGGGTTAGAAATAGATAATAGATTAGTTAAGAATGGCTAAAGTAAACGCAAAATGAGAAGACCACCACTTACCGTCATCTTTCTCAATAAAATTTGTGAAGGACTGATCATTTGAGAAGTTGGTTTCAGAGCGGAGACTTTGATTAGGCATTTGGGATGAAACCCAAGATTGATCATCTATAATGGTAGACACATCATAGTCAGGTGCATGTGCATTTATTTTTTGGTTCCTTCCAATGGTTTCAGAATGTTCAGATTGAGAAATCAGGTTATTCCCAGAAGTGGATCCAGATTTTAGTTTGAGATGAGGCATAACATCACCAAGTTCTTGAAAGGGTGATCCTTCAGGAGCATTTGACAATCTAACTGGTAAATCTGTCCCAAAAAAGCCTTGTTCAAACCATAAAATGATGTCAATCCCAAGAAAGGGTCCTTGAATTGCTCCTTGAGGATCAAGATAGCACAAACTTAACTCCTCAAAAGGGGTACCAAGCTCAAATGGATATGTTCTCTCATTAGTTTTTGTGTCCTGTTCATTTATTCTTGGTGTTTGCTGTACACATGAAAATTCAAAAAGAGAGCGATCATTAGGAAGGTTGCTACTCGTAGCAGTAGTTGGCTCAATAAGATCCTGATTGGCATGGTTATAAAGGGCAGAAGCTTGTCCCTGCTGGTTTTTGCAGGTTCCTGGTTCAGAAACATTGTTACCAGGGGCACCAGCCTCTCCGGTTCTACTGACAGAGTTCTCATCTCTTCCATGTACATCAATTGTTGGCATATGCTTCTGGTTTCCTTCTTTAAAAGTCGCAATTTCTGAAAGGGCACAGTGATCTTGTAAACAATGTTTATTTGAAACAAAAATGGAACATCATCATCAGATTAAAACAATGACAAGGATAAGATTATTTCCTTACCAATATTTCTTAATGAAGCACCAGCACTTAAAATTCCACCAATAAAATCACCAGCACCATTCATGACATCAGATCCTGATACAACCCCTACTCCCATGCTAACTGAGGTAGTGAGTTTTCCTTCCCTTGCAGTTTCATCAATACCTGAAGAAAACCGGAGAGTTTTAATAAAAAAAGGTTTAAGCAACTTCCCCAAAGGGACTCAAAAATTTTAAGTCAAACTGATCAGGACTGATAAAAAATTTATCACCTGATGTATCATCATTTGACCCTCCATCCTTGCCTCTAAAGGAGTAGCTTGAGACATCACTGCTAGTAAGTTTCCCCTTCAATATATCTCTAAGCACAGCCTGCGATCATTATTTAGAACTTAAGAATTACAAAGTTACAAGTGCCAGTGAAGCTTTAAGCAGCTGTTCAAGTACACACGAAAGTTAAATGGGTCGAATCAAAAGACACAGCAAAAGCTTTCCCATGTCTTCAATGTTAAAAAAAATTTAAATTAATAGCAGTAGGTCATTGCACATACCCCTTCCTCAGAAGTTGGAGCAACAAAAGCCAACGGTTCTACAGAGTCAAGCTGAGTTACTTTTGGTGTATGCTCCATGCCAACAGGCATGATGTCGGCCATAAGATCGACCTTTTGTTTACGATACATGTCTAAAAGCTTGCCCCTAGGGTAGGAATATAAACCAGAGTTAAGGCTAGGCTTTCCCAATATGACTTTATTCCTATCCATAAGTGTAGACCCAGCAGAGCCCATGATAGGTCTTCCAATTTGTAGGTTTCCACTAATATTGGCCCTTCCTCGCCCAGGAGCAAATCCCACATTGGAAGCCTCTGTACGTCCTTTTTCAAGGCCAAATCCAGGAGCAGCACGGTATGGGGCAACAGCACCCGCTTGAGCTTCCATTCGATGGCGTGGTCTCCATTTATCACGAGATTCAGTGTCACGTTCAGAACCCGCCCGATTAGTAACACCAGAAGATTGCTTTTCAACACAAGCATCTTCCTTCTCAAGATCATTCCTTTTGTCACTTCGTGAATCCTTCTCCTTATCTTCAGGGCCCCATCTAGATGACCACTTGTTCTCTCTTCGAGACTCATGGCCAGAACCACGGCTATCATGCCAACGGTCAGAAGACAGGGCTCTACTATCAGGTGTTGAGGTGATTTCTGAACGACGATCTTCTTTTCTGCGATCTCTTCTCCCAAGTAAGCTTGTTTCCCTCTCCTCTTCACGCCAACGGCGACTAATGTCAACATCTGGTACAGTCCTCCTCCAATCTTTCTTGTCCTGAGACCCATCCAAGCGCCAACTATCTTTCAGTATGGGATCAGTAGCATTCCCCTGGAACAAAGAACCAAGCAGATGATCACCCTCTCAATTTTCATGGTGGAGCAAGACATTATGAAAAGTAAGAAAATAAGAGACATTATGGTATACACAAAAGTAGTTGACATTTTCATACATTGCAGCTAGAAAAAACAGCAAAACACTCTACTTCTACTTTTAAAAAAATAGATAAATCTAAAATAAACTATTCTGCAAAAGATGAAATAAGTAAAAAAAAAAAAAAACGACCTCCTGCACAGTCACAAGAATGTAAGAAAACATGAACAAACAACTCTTGAATAGTACTTGTTCCTCCATGAAACAGAAAGAGCCCTCTTTGCCATCTAGATTCCCCCTTTTCTGTTTAGACAAGGGCAGAATCTTCACTCTTAACAAAAAAGAGAAAGAAAAAAATGCATAGTAGCTATAACAATGACGATCAAGAGCATCTAAATCAATACTACTAGCCCTGGCCACGAATTCATAAACATTTAATGAAACTGTTAAGTCATGAAACGCCATTGTCCTATGGAAGAATCTACGTATTTGAAAAATCAAAGTTCAGATACACTATGAGTGAGTGAAGCTTTACAACACACTAGAACCCTAGAAATTTGCAATCAGTAATCACTGAACCCAAAATTTATCATAATACAACAAGGTCATGACCAATCCCCTTTCACAGATTTTGTGCTCATTAACTTACCCAATGTGAAAAAGGGGGGGAAAATCAAATAATATGTGCATGATTAACTCAATTTCTAAAAGTTATAAAAAAAATCTATTTGTCAACAGCGGGTCTGCTACTCTAATGGAATTCAGCTTCGCAATACTGTCAACTATACCACCAATAATTCTAGATTCAAGCAAGATGTAAAATACGTCTAAAAAACTACCACAAAATTTAGCCAGAGCATAGTAAAAATTAGGAACTCCATACAAGCTTGAATGTGCAAAAGCACCGAGATCAGATCTTCAATCTCCAGGAAAAAACAATTAATTGCGGTATAGAGTTTCAACAGACAAATAAATAAAGTGAAAAGACAATCAAACTTCAGAAACAATTTCAGCCAATTCAAGAGTAGGTGTTGCATACCACCACAGTGTTGGTAGATGATACCCTCGCGTCAAGAGGCTTGGAATAGAGCCATTGTGGAGATAAGGGTATGCTGTTGTCAGATGACACTTGATCTGAAAGCAAAATCAAATATCAACCAATCATCTCCACCTAATATACAAAATGAGAAATATGCAACTAAATGTTTGATTCATAATTAAGTTCTCTTTTGAAAAGATCAACAATTACCTTTCAAATCATCAAGTACTCCAACAATGCCTTTCTCCCCGCCATGCCCTCCCAATGCTTCATCTGACCCACACAAAAAGCCAAATTTTGAGCATGCAAGCAAACAAGTAAAGCATAAAGATGCAATTCACAGTATCAATAAACGCAACTTAATGAACTTAAATGTCAAGAGAAATGCCATCATTTGGGTTTACATAATGCCATATAAAAAATAAAATAATTAACTAAATCAGCGTGTAAATTAATCTATCATTCTGGCTTCCCTGGTATTCGATACTGGGTTATTCATAGCATTACTATACCCTCCCAATTCATTGTGGTTTGGTTATTTGTCAGCACGGATCGAGGTTTACATAATGCCATGAAAAAAATAAAATAATTAACTAAACCGGCGTGTAAATTAATCTATCATTCTGGCTTCCTTGATGCTGAAAATCGCAAACAAACCCCCCCCCCCACACACACAAAAAAAAAACAACTGAAATAGTAAGGTCACAGAAGGAAACCTGAAAATAAGGGACGAACAGATTAATCTTCACATTTTAATACATATGAGCATTAAACACTAATGAAGAGATCATTGATAACTCACTCCCAGACCAAACCACGACAATTGATAAATCATCACATCAATGAAATAATATATGCATCAAATCCAATTTAAGACATTAAACACACTGAGACAGCTAAAACGCGGCTAAAAGAGATTGAGAGACACTTCAATCCTCAATCTAAGGTAGAAGTCAACCAGAAATATACATATAGGACAGCCAAACAGATATCCAACCTAGGAGGAATAAACAAGTCCTCCATATGATTTATAGATATAATACAAGATTGATTTAGATTCAGCGGATCCAGGACAGTAGCAATTTCAAACAAGCAAATATCACGATGAAGATTGCAATAGATATGATTTGTTGAGGAAAAATGGCTTTACGATGGAAATTACCTTTGGCAGAAAAGTGTCCGTCGGTAGTTTTGGAGGAGAAGAGATCGTCGGGAAGATTGACCTTACCGTCAGCCATCGTCGCGGAGTGCAAGATTGCGGAAATTGTGAGACTAAGATCCGAGAGAAGAGAAAGATTGAGCTTGAATGCAACGAGAGGAGTAAAATGGAGCTCGGATTGGTACCAGAAGAGTAACTTCAAGTCTGAAAGGAATCAAATAAACAGAGCTGTAGGGTTCGTGAATTGTTGGATGTGAGACAGAATCATAGACGACTCGGAAGAACAGAGAGATTGAGAGAGAGAGAGAGAGAGGAGGCAACGGCAGGAGGGGTAAGGGTTTGAGTCAGAACAGCCACAGCGAGAGTGTATTTTTTTATTTTCGGGGAACTTAGATTTATACCGTACCGACTCTCTCTTTTTTTCCTCTCCCTGTTTCAATTAAACAAGCCTAACTCGTAATTCATGGATATATTCTTGGTTTAATATCTATCTACTATCTATCTATCTACTATCTACAATATCTATAGCAAGGTCAAAAAAAATATCTATATCTATAATTATTAAATGATAATATTATTAATAATTAATAAAATTAATGTGTTTTAGTAATGTCATGTAATTTAAACTTATTTAACTAATATCCTTAATTACTATATTTAATTTAATCAAATTCGTTAAATATATATTATATTTAGAAATGGAGGGATTAATATTAATTAATAATTAATAGTATTGTGTGACTAGATCATGCCATCAATGTGCCATGTTATCTCTATTTGAATTTTTTTTTTTTAACCTTTACAATTACATTACAATTTAATTGAAGATCCTAGGAAGCATCACTATGCTCCACAAGATATATCAATATCATTTTCCCGCCAGCTCGTATCGGATTAGATTATAAGTTTTTTTTTTTGTCATAGGATTAGATTATAAGTTTGATTTACTGATATTTAGGAAGTTTATTTATTTATTGTCACTACTACAAAAAACCCTTTCAACATCCCTAATTAATGTCTGTTAATTATAAAGCAGATGTTGAAAAAAAGGCGGTGGTAATTTTGTAATTAAATGGAATGTTCAGGAAGATTCATCCCCACTCCCCATTTCTGTGAAACCTCCTCCCTCTTCCGCCGCTCCACTCCCCAGCCCCAGTCCGCTGCTCCACTCCGCCGTCGCTCCATAAAATTTGACTTTATTTGGTTGATTGTTTTGGCTGATGGTTAATAGAATGGGAAGTTGTTTAATCTTTCTTTTTCTTGTTGTTCGACCAGCAGAGGACAGTCAAGAAGAGGAAGAACTAAGGCTTTGTTTTTTTAAGGAGCAGTGGCGATTGCGGCCCCTGGGCAGCTGAATCTTAATGAGTACCCTTCATGGGGATCTAGAAATGTTGATTGCTTCGAAAAGTTGGAACAGATTGGCGAGGGAACCTATGGATTAGTTAGTTTTAACCCTTTCTTTCTTTCTTTTTCTTCTTGTTTCCTTCTTGCAGTATCACTGTACTTGTTAATTTTTATTCTTGTTTGCAATGGTTTATAGTCGAATTTCTTGAACATATGTTCCAATTTTGCTTTTTTATTTCTTTATTTACGAAGGTTACATGTGGTTATGGTTATCAGCAACAACTTATGTTTGATCATAATGTCGTTTTTCTTATTTATTGGGGCGAATGACATGGGAGCTAGTACATGTACATTGTTTGAACTTCAACTTACCTTACATATATTAATATGTGGATCATTGGAGCTAAAATTTGTCACTTAGCTGGTAACTACTGTTGTATAATTGTCTATTATTGTGTTTAGTATAGGAGCCAAAGCCTCAATTTACTTACCATGTAGCAGCAGCGCACTAACAGGATATCTCACATAGTAAATAATAATAGTGGAGAAATGTAGCTGGTGAAATTAAAAATCTGCATTGGCACTCTGTAATTTGCCAAAGTCTTGCTGAGAAGACCTTACGGCATTTAATGGCCAACCAATAAAACTTGTTGAAAATTAAACTCTTGTAGCATATCAAGCACTTAATTAAAATAAACTAGGTTAATCTAATTGTCTTTTGCAGTGCACCACCTTCATATAAGCTTCTTCCTTGAATACTTATCGTGATTGGCTTCAAGCCTTGAACAGGGTTCCTTTTTCAAAGGGTTTTGAAGATGGTATCAATTGCTTCGAGTTTTATTTTCTTTAGGATTTCATTTTCCTTACTCGTCTAGATGTTTTTCTTTTATTCTTTCTGCTTTCATTGGGTGTTTCTCTTGACAATTTTCGTATGCTGTTTTTCTTCCAATTTTTGTTTCTGATTTCTTCTAAAACAGTTAAACAGCTTTTACCTATTAGCACCCATTTAATTGTTCAAACCGAAATGATGGACAAGAATTCCACTGTATTATGTCTCAAAATTGTGCATGTGGAATTGGAAGACACTAACTACTTACTATAGGTCCCAACTTCAAAGAAAAATATTTTAGATTATAGGTGTAAGAATTGCGAGTAAGTTAGGTTACTCATCACAAATGTTCCTTGATAATATTGAAGTCTTAAATAAGTTTTCCTTTCCATTAATGAGTATCTGGAGGTTAAAATTAATATTTTATAAATATAAAGATTTTTAATTCTGAATGCTGCCTTTCCGACGTTAAAACAGTTACTAGGTATGTATAATGTTATCTGCAGCCATCAAATTTGCTATATGATTCTGCCACTGTGAAGAATGTTTTGTCAAATTCCTTTAGTTTCTTTTCTTGTTGCTGGATACTACAAATGGTAACAAATATAAAGGTGGTATCTATATGGTATTTGAATACATGGACCATGATTTGACTGGTCTTGCTGATCGACCTGTGATGAGATTTACAGTCCACAAATTAAGGTGTTGCTGCAAATATTGTTTAAATCAAATATTTGTAATAGTAATTCATTTAAACATTGTCTGACTTTCTTCTCCTGGCCTAAGTGTTACATGAGACAGCTTTTAACGGGGCTTCATTATTGGCACTTCATCCTGATATAAAAGGTATGGGTAAAGCAAGATTTTATCTCTATGAGCTTATGTATTTTATTTTTTGGTTGCATATGATATGCCTATTTCATGCATTTTGTTCTGATACAGGCTCCAATATTCTCATTGACAATGAAGGCAATCTGAAGCTTGCAGATTTTGGACTTGCACAATCATTTTCTAATGACCACAATGCAAATCTTACAAATCGTGATGATCACATTATGGTACAGGTAAGTATTATAGCTTTGTAGTTGCATTTGGATTTTGATTTAATTTTTGTACGGCAGTTTAAACTGGTTTAGGAAAGAGGGATTTATAGAAGTGGGAGTACTCTAATGGATTTGTTATATATTTAGACCCCCAGAACTGCTGTTAGGAACAACAAAGTATAGACCTGCTATTGATATGTGGTCTGTTGAATGTATATTTGTTGTGCTTCTTCACGGCAAGCCAATCTTCCCTGGAAAAGATGAGGTTATTAATATTTATTTAAATAACTAATTGCAGTTTTATATTCTTTTGAAGTGTTGGGTTTATTAATGTGCATGAGAACAAAGTGAGCGCACTAGCAGATAAGGCGACCCTGTATGTAGGGTAGGTTTTATCCTTTATCTTGTCTATGACGCTACAAATTATGGCGGGAAATTATTTGCCTTTTTTAATTAACTTTCCAGTTAAGTACTTGCTAACAGTTTTGATGTGCATATTGTGAACTTCTGCTCTTGCTAACTGTAATTAACTCTTCTATCAAAGTGGCTTCAGATTCAGGGTCTTATTTTCATGTTCATCTCAGCAGTAGTTTAACCGGAATAGTTGCAATGAATTTGATTTCCTGAAAAATGACTTTTATATCATTCATCAGGATGTTAGATGGTATGCAAATGGCAAGAATAGGCAGATTACTAGATCCAACTTTCTCATTTCCTTTATTTGAGAATTCAATTGTGCCTTACATAGTTGCATGCATAAGAAAACCATTGCTTCCATTATCTTAGTTTATATATGATTGTCTGTTTTGGGAATAGTGATACAAGCGTAGTACCAGTAGACTATATGGATTAGGAAAGTCAAATGAAGTTAGTTTGGAATAAGAATAATATATGGCAATAACAAATTTTGTTTTTATGTGTGTTTTTAATGGACAAGGAAACATTATAATATTATATCCAAAAATATAAAGATTTGTTTGTGTAAGTTAGAATCACAGTTCTCAATTGAATATTGTGTGACATTGATGGCATCAAATTATTTCAACTGAGGTTGGATGAGAAAAAGAAATACTCCCTATGAAGCTTATCAATGGACTTTTATTTGATTGATACAATTAATACATGTTTTATCCAATTTCTTTTTATCACATTCATATTGTTGCAGTTTTATGGTTCAACCAACTCATTTGACCAAGTACTTACCTTGATCAGATTCGTGATAATATAACAGAGTTTTTCCTTAGACATTTTGGGTAAAAAGTGAGCAAACATGTGTAGTTAGACCCAGCTAGCTCCCACATGTATATATTCTTCTTTAATGATGATATCTCTTTCTTATTACCTTTGTCCAAGTTTTATCTATTTTCTGTCCACACACACATATATATATATGTATATGTTAATTAGTTTGATTAGTTAATTAGTTATGTTGATATGTTAACTTGTGGTGGATATGTCTTAATTCTGTTGATCTTGGCATCTGTCTTTGTATGAGTATATATGTGTAATTTTGATCTGTAAAATGCAGATGGAACTCTCTGTATGAGTATATATGTGTGTAATTTTGATCTGCAAAATGCAGATGGAAATCAGAAAAAATAAATAAAACTAAAAAAAAAGAGAAAAGTTTCGACATCTCTTATTAAGAAAAAAGAGATGTCGAAAAGAAGAAACAACATCGCTTATTATATTATAGGGGATGTTGTTTCTATGACGACAGAAATGACATCACTTGTTAACATAAAAAGTGATGTAGAAAAAATAGAAACAACATCCCCTATTATATAATAGGGGATGTTATTTCTCTGCTGCCAAATACGACATCTCTTATTTTCTTAGCGTGTGATGTCGTTAGTCCCTAACAATATCTTAAAACGGCTCTTTCTGGAACTATTGACATCCCTTAATTGTATAATATGAGATGTTGAAAGTCTGACATTTAACATCTGTTATTTAAAGTGATGTTAAAAGGTCGACTTTTCAACATCACTCAGATAGACATTCCCTACGGAATGAATGTTAAAACCCTATAATAACGGATGTTAAAACCCTTTTCTGCAGTAGTGTGTTTATTTTACCTTTCTATACAAATTAACGTGTCAACTTTTAATAGAAGAAACGAGACGACTTTTATTAATGTAATCTTTAACTTTTATAAAAGTGTATATAAAAAGTCCTTCCTAAGTCCTAAGGGCATGTTTGGATCTCACTTCTGGAGGCCAGAAGTGGATCCCAAAATCAGAAGTCATTCTGAGAAAAAAAATTATGTTTGGCTTCACTTATTTTGAAAATGACTTCTGCAATGTGAAAAGTCAGAAGCAAAAAAAGTTACTTTTGGCTTATGACTTCTGACTTCTAGTGGGTCCCACGCCTTTTGTTATGTATTATTTAATAAAGTGGGTAGGAAAATTAGACTGTTATACCCCTAAAATTCTCAAATAAGATAATTTATTTTAATTTAAAATTTTCTTTTTATCTCCAAAAATTTACCATAACAATTTCTAACTATTTTTCTCCACAATATACTCCTTTAAGCTAAAAATATTATTTTTTAAAATTATTTTCCTGAAAATAAGGGAGAAACTAAGCCTTTAATAAGAATATATGCATATTAGATATGTATTATTTAATGATAATGATGCCTTTTTTAGTAATTTTTTATCTAAACGTGCTTTTCAATATAATCATCCAAACATGTTTCTAAAAATCAGATTGAAAAAAAGTCACTTCTATCATCACAAATCCAAACATAAATCACTTCACACAAATGACTTTTATCCAAAAGTCACTTCTGAAAAAGTCATTCTAAAAAAAAGTCACTTCTCCAACGGCAATCCAAACACACCCAGTCCTAACCAACTACTTTTTTTTAGTCAATATGCATAATTTGGACCAAAATCATAGTGGTAGCTGGTAATCAACAGATAACAAAAAAGTAACTAGTAAGTAGAAACTTACCGCATACCAAAATGTTAAACTAAATCCTTAAGACCTTAACTGTATGTCGTGAATGATTAATTACTTATGGGGTGGATTAGATATCTTGCCCAGTTTGTGATTAAAAAAGGGCTTATGTGGTATCAATATAAACCGTTAAAACAAATATAACATTGTTACTTATCTTATTCTTATAAGTATAACCAACAAAATACCAAGGCAAACATTGTTGATATAGCAGTTTATGGAACGTCCAAAAGCACCTGTGAATTTAAACTCGCTAATTAAATTGATTAAAATCGCATGATGACACCTGTCCAGGTTTATTTGATTTACAGTAAAAAGAATGTATAAAAAATTATGCAGTATAATGATGAGCGTTGTATAAATAAAAGGGAAAATTGGAGAGAATGTATGTGTTTGGATTGAGCTTATGAGAAAAGTGACTTTTTAGAATGACTTTTTCAAAAGTAAGATTGGATAAAAGTCATATTGTGTGAAGTGATTTATGTTTAAATTTGTAATGATAGAAGTGACTTTTTTTCAATATGACTTTTAGAAACATGTTTGGATGATTATTTTGAAAAGTAAGTTTAAATGAAAAATTACTAAAATGGACATTATTGTTATTAAATAATACATATATAATATGCATATATTCTTATTAAAGGCTTAGTTTCTCCCTTATTTTCAGGAAAATAATTTTAAAAAATAATATTTTTAGCTCAAAGGAGTATATTGTGAGAGAAAGTAGTTAGAAATTATTATGGTAAATTTTTGGAGATAAAAAGAAAATTTTAGATTAAAAGAAATTATATTATTTAAGAATTTTATGGGTCTAACAGTCTAATTTTCCTACCCACTTTATTAAATAATACATAACAAAAGGCATGGGACCCACCAGAAGTCAGAAGTCAGGAGCCAAAAGCCAATTTTTTTTTTTTTTGCTTCTGACTTTTGGCGTTGCAAAAGTCATTTTGGACCAAAAGTCATTTTCAAAATAAGTACATACAAACATAATTTTTTTTTCAAATTGACTTATGATTCTTGGATCCACGTTCGGCCCTCCAAACGTGGTATCCAAACATATACCTTATGATGTATTAAAATAATGTTTATTGGAAATGACTATAAAAATTGTAATTATTTAGAAGTATGGAGCATGAAGTATGGATATAAGAATTCCGTTTAATTGAATGAAATTCAAAAATTCTTTTGAGTAGTTAAAATTGCTTTATTTTTAATTTTTTTGAATATACATATACATATCTATAACCTTTTTTAAGGTATATACTAAAATATTAAAGATCTCAAGTTTATATAAAGTTCATAAAAATCCATTTAATCGAGTGAAATTCAAAAATTCATATAAATTTTTTATACATAAAGAAATTTATTTGGCTATTCAGTCAATATCAATGAACTCATTACATTCTTCTCGAATCAGTGTATTTAGATTGTCCAGTGGATGACTAAAAGGAATGTGGCATGGCTTTATCATTTGTTTGGTTAGATGATTTGCAACAACATTCAACGTTCTTGGAATATGTAAAATCTCAACCCCCCAGGTCTTGTTAACCAATATTTAGTTTCTTGAATCAGAACAAACTCTTGGTGCTGACTTATATTTTTTCTGATTAATAAGTTGTACAGTCTCCATTTAGACTCAACAAGAACACGACGTTCACCTCTCTCTCCCCTTGCAAGTTTCAAAACGAGTAAAAATGTCCACAATTTGGCTGTGAGACTGCCTCCATCATGTGGTTTGAACATAAAACCCGCAATAAATATACCAATATGGTCTCATAATACTCTGCCGCAGCCAGCTCCATTATATATCGGATAGCACCATCAAAGTTTAGTTTCACCCAACATTGAGGAGGGGGGGCTTTGTATCTCGAAACGTAGGACCACTGAGGTTAATACCGTGGAGCTTCTTCGCAATTCATATTAATTTTAAAAAAGAGTATCTTGAGAAAATGTAGATTCTCAACATGAACTATGAATTAGGTAAAAAAATACTTTTTGATGTGAATGGATAAACAACTACTTCAATAATTAAATCACATGATGGTGATATCATTCTGCTATCGTTAGTTGAAAAAAAAAATAGATTTAAGCAGATTTTTAATCGAGATGTCTTCCTGGATTATTGGCGATTATAATTTTGGATTAGATAAAGTTTTTATAAGTTCTAACGTGGTTCAAAAATTTGGATCAACTCAAGCGATTCAATGGAAATCCCCAACTTAGTTTCGCATGTGACCCGGACGTATAGGCAAGAATTCAATCTGAGCCCGTTTAGGCCTTTATTTTGAAGCCGGAGTTGGGCCTTACAGGCCGGCCTTATAGGGCAGAGGGTTTAAAAGGGCCGGCCCCTTAGGCCCTTTTATTTTTTATTTTAAAATTTTTTTATTTAATCTTCCATATCTGTACACATGAAATGACTACTTATTGATTGAATGCTTGTGAGAAGATGAAATCTCTTCGAAAATGATGAAAGAAAGCTTAAGGCTTCGATGAATTCATTTGATCGTGGGACTTATTTGTTTTTTACATATAAATAAATAGATTGATATGATTGTTAAGTTATGTTATTCACAAAAATTTTGAAAGTGAAATGATGATGATGGTGATTGTCACAATGTTGATGCTTAGTTTTTATGGTTGTCTAGTTTATCTCGTGTGACTTATTTAAAAATATGGACAATATTTATCATTGCTTGTAGTCTTTATTGGTGTTTGTATTGTGACTTAAAATTGATATCTGTGTTGATGATAAGGATTTTATTGCTTTAATTTTTTTAGGGAAAATGTTGAAAAATAGTGTATAATCGCTAATCAGGTTGGGCCAGGCTTGAGCCCGACCATTCAAGGGTCGAACTTTGAAAAAATGGATATTTGCACTACTTAGGCCTAACGGGTCACTTGTTTAAGCCCTTATTTCCCACCTCTACCCGGATGGCGGGTTGGCTCGGCGCGTCAAGGAGTGAAATAGCGAAAACCCGAAAAAACCAAGGTGGATGAACTGGCCACTCTTTTTTTTTTTTTTTTTTTGTTATAATTCCCTTTATAATTAAGGAAAATCACAATCAAGTCCCAAACAATCATCAAATTATATTGAAATCCCAATGGACCTAAGTGATATTAAATGGCTTGTCATTAAGTTGTCAGTATACAATTTGATAGTTGTCAACGAAAGAGATTAATTGACAACACAATGAGCTGTGATTGACGACTAACGAGTTGTTCAATGACAACTCAAATAGTTGGTATTGATAACTATTGAGTTGTCAATGGCATTGATAACTATTGAATTGTGTATTGACAACTCAATGACAAGCAATTTAATATCACCCGGGTCCCTTGGGATTTCAATGTAATTTGATGATTGCCTAAGAACTGATTGTAATTAAATCCCTTATGAGGGACCTGGTTGTGATTTTCCCTCATTATTAACTCTCACTCACTTAATTTTATGAACCTCACATAGGAGACTATAATATAATTATGTTCATTATTCTAAATAAAGTTTTGCTTGTAGATGTGTAATATTTATTTTTTGTTGCTCTATGTATTTGTATTTGGTTGTAGATTGTTATTGAATATTTGTTTTTATGCGTGGCCATTTTTTTTATTCCCTCTTTACAAATATTAAAATATTCTTCTTTAATGAATCAAACATACATATCTATATTTATAATAAAATGTTTGGTGATGATTAATGTTATTGTGTTTTGTTATTATCAATAAGATTATATTAATTTAATAGGACCATTTTGACCCCTAATCCAACCAGTGGCACTTGAACCGATGTCTTAATCGATTCTGAGTCCGGTTTGTTTTTGTTTTAAATAGTGGAAGAGGTTGAAAGAGTGAACATAAGAGGTTAAGAGGGGCTAACTTAGTATTTCTTTTTTTAATTTGCATTTTGATCTTTGGTCATTTTAAATAATTACTCCCTCCAGTCCTAAATATATGACCTATTTGAGGAGGTAAGATTGGTTCTAAATATAAGACCCTTTTTTCATTGTTATCAACTTTTTCTCAAATTATTATTCTAAATGATCCTCAATAATAAACAAACAAAAGAGGGAAGATGAGGATAAAGGTGGATGTTTATGATGCATTGGTAATATTATGTTATTTAAACTAATTTAACTAACTTCCTTAATCTAATCAGTCTAGGTAAATATATATCATATTTAGGACCGGAAGGAGTATAATTTGTATGATCCTTTCCAACAATTACTATTCTCATTTCTCCATGGGTCCTTTTTTATAATTTTCCTTAAGTATTATAAAAATCACGCCAACTATATGCAATTTGATTCAACTCATTATTTATGTGTTTTGTAAACGTATTTTAGTACATTTCACTCAAAAGTTGGCACCAAAATTGATTCTTTTTTACTAGAATGGAAGACATGTACATTAATTGGCAAGGTAGTTTAATCAGTGCCTTGCCTACAAAATTCAGGAGGGGCCGGGGAATTCAAATGCTAGCCCAAGAGCATGTCCTTTTTTAGTCTGCTCTGGTAAGGCAATCTGTCAGCCAAAATGTGTGCTATAGGAGCATAAATTAAAGAAAGAGTGTCTTGACTTGAACAAAAGTCTCAAATTGCCTAACAGACAAAAGCTCTCCACCCTGGACGCTAAACAAAGCGTGTTACATCAAATGATGATTAGTTGATCGAGGCACATTTGTTAAGATAAATAACTAGAGCTGTTGTTTTAAGGGTAAATGAGCAAATTTAATAATGAACTTTTGGTTTAGGAGCACCTGGCACCACAAATTTAGTGGAGGACATTAAATACATACCAACTTTTAAAACTGGAGCATTTTTAACACTGAGACTAACAGGAGGTATACGACGTTAATTGAGTATGAAGTGGGACCTAGAAATTGTACACATGTCCCCTTTTCTTCTTGCCAGTGTACACATGTCGTTACAGGTGGTATATTTAAAATCCTAAATAAACTCATGTCAGATAAATAAATAAACATTAAAACCTAAAATAATGATCAGAAGGAAACAAACCCCACAACCTAAATGGTGGAGCGAGTCGAAGAATTGTCAGTCATTAAAAATCCTAGTTTTGAAATCTAACCTCAAATTCCCCCAGTTGCCTCTCCCGTTTCGAAAATCTGACCCTAGATTTCCCTTTCTCTCTCGCCCCCAACCAGAAACAGGTCCAATTGTTCTTCGATTACGAATCAAATTCGCTACTTGAAGAGATGAAAGAGAACGTGGTGTTGTGAGGGGAATAGGAGTATGCGAGGGGTAATTGTGCGAAGGGTAATTGCAAGGGAGGGACGGTGACGATGATGGTGAAGAGTTTGGAAGGAGGGATTAGGGTTACTTTAGGGAAAGGTTCTTGTTGAAGACGGCGAATTGGACAACGAGTGAGTGTGATGAATGTGAGGGAAGTGGAGGGAGGTGTGGGTTTGTTCTTCGTCACCAGTAGTTTAGGTTCAAGTGCTTTTGCCGTGATCACAGCCATCACCAAAAATGTCAACTTGGTTTGTCCTCTCTCTCCCCTTTTTCCTTCATTCATTGTAATTTCTTTCTTTTTTTTTTGTCTTCAATGCTTGCTTCTGCATTTCGTTGATGAAATGTGCTTGTGTAATGTTTGTTTCCGTTTATGATGATTTTGCTTGGAAGATTTTCCTGCTCTTTGTTCGTTTATGATGATTGTGCTTGGAAGAATTTGTGTGTGTGTGTTCTTTTTATGATGATTCTGCTTGGAGGATTTTCCAGCAATTTTTGCTTTCTGGTGTTCTTCGATTCACTCCACTGTTTAGGTCGTGGGGTTTGTTTGCTTTTGATCATTATTTTAGGTTTTAATGTTTTTTTTACATGAGTTTATTTAGGATTTTAAATATACCACCAGTAATGGCATGTGTACATTCGCAAGAAGAAAAGGGGATATGTGTAGAATTTATGGGTCTCATTTCATACTCAATTAATGCTATATATTTTCAGTTAAAAAATAAGGTATATATTTTCAATAGGGATAAAACAATCCCTTTTTGTAAATACACATTCATTTAAGATCTAACAATAATAATATAAATTTGTAAGAGGTCAAATGAAATTTCATATGGACAATTTTTTTAGTAGAATTATAAAATTTAGAATTCAAATAATTATTATTGAAGTACTAAAACTTATTTAAAATAATGTTTCCTTTGAGTTGTGTTATTTGCTTTTGAAATATATTTTTACATATTTAGATAACATTCATTTCTTCACATTTAAAATTTATTTTTAATAATATTTTTATGTATATTTTTTAAAATTCTAAATTAATTTCATATCTAGCTATGGTTTCACATATACAACACTTTGTCAAAAGTTTTGGTTAATATATTTAGGAGCAATGTCAATTTTTGTTTTAGGGATTTTTTTATGGTGATGAATGTTGAAACTAATGTTCAAAAACCCGGACCGAAGATCGACTCGGTCGAAGTACTGGATCAAGGGTCAGGGGTTCTACCGAGGGTTGAGGGGTCGAACATGCCATATTAAAATAATATAATTTAATAATTAATAATATAATAACTCAATATTAATTAACATTTATAAATAATAACATAGCTCTCACAAGATAATTATTTTTGGGGAAAAAACAAAATAAAAGTTGGTGTGAATACGTGGTACAATAAAAATCACATCTTAAAATAATGTAAAGCCCTATCACCCCTCTTAATGATCTGAATTCTTCCAACTTTTTGCTCTTTTTTAATTATCTAACATCACTGCAAGTCTTCAACTCCTTTCAGTCCCTTCCTTGCACAATACTCTCTCACTCATCACTTCAAGTCTTCAACTTCCTATAGTCCCTTCCTTCTCGCAGTACTCTCTCACTTTTCATCATTTTATTTCTCCTTTACGTTCTTGGCTTCTCTTTAGCACTTTCACCGTTTCCTTTTTTTTTTAATCTTTGGTTTCTCTTTGAAATAAATCAATAATAAGGGATTGAAGACTCACCTTCTCGCCATCGCCCTTCAATTAGGACAAGAAGCCAAGAACGTTGAAAATGAAAAGCCTATGGCCAGGAAAAATCTCGATTCTGCACTTCAATGAATCAGGTAAATTTTTTGCTTTTCATGTCCCAAGCAGCGCCGCTTCAGTGATTGGGAGGTCTTTTAAAAAAAACTGGACGGGCCACTCCACCCGCCTGGTAGCATCAAACCTGTCAGATCAACCTAGGTATTCCCGGGTTGATTCCTTCAACGGGTCAAGCAGGAATCGGCCCACTCTCTCCCCTGGGGTGCCGGTTTTTCGGTTCATCCGGTCGAGTCGGTTTTTGAACCTTGGTTGAAACTACCATGTGAATGTGTGACAAGAAAAACGATATTTGCAGATTTCTAAACTCTTATTACATTTTGATATATTTAATTGCAACTAATTATACAAGTTTGTCTTTCTTGTTGTCTTAGATATCAAAAAAATGTATAACATTTTTATCATAAAAACCTTTATTTTTTTAGTGTACTTCTGCAAGCAATTCCTTTATTCGCTTTCAAAGCTTTTTTGACCAATTTGTCAACTATCCCATTTGCTTCTAAACTGCACTAATTTAAGTTAATAAATCTCATTTTCTTTCTAATAGTTGTTGAGCCTTTTCAAATAACATCCTGTCTGGATGATCCACCTCCTATCCTCCTAAAATCGTTTTCACTATATTTTGAGATTAGCCTCTATTAATTCATTCCTCCAAGTTTCAATTAGCTTTTCTAAATAGATTTACTCATTTAAATATAACCTTTTTTGTTTGTTTTCTTTTACTTTAATTTTTATTTATAAAATCTCAAATGAATTTCACATCCACATATATAAGTCGTTCCGTGCGTCGTACAGGGAGAAAAATCTAGTTAATATATAAAGTGTCCCCCACTCTCATATCATAGTATCCTCATCAATTTTTTCTCCAAAATATCCTCATTATTTTAGGGGCTATATTTGTCACTATGCATTTAGATTGATTTAAATAAAACCAAGTCTTTCTATTAAAACATTAGAATGAATAATTATTTTACCTCCAAAACAGAGAACGTTAGTTTCAGAAATTTTATTGGGTCAATTTCTTTTTTAATAAAATGACTTAGTTTTATCTTAATGGATGGAACCTAAATGGAAGGGTTGTGAGGCCTTATTTTATAGCCTGTGTTGAATGACTCAAGTCCATGCCTTCCTTCTTATTTTTACGTCACACTCTCATGTCATACAGCATATATATGTATATAACTATATATACATATTATCAATCATAGTAGTACGTATATATTGTCAATTTAAAGTAAGAAATGTATTGAAGTTCCAAGTAAGAGAGTTATCATCAGACAAGTTTCAATGAGTTGTTAATGACAACATTGACCAGTGAAAATGACATTTTTAACAGGTTCATTATAACTTGTTCGATATTAAGTACTCTCTCCAATCTTAAATATAAGATTTATTTAACTAATTAAATTAAGGATGTTAGTTAAATTAATGAGTATGGTGTGTTTTTTCTAAAACACCCCAAGCATATTCTCTTATTCCCTCCCATGTCTTACTAGATTATTGTTAGAGGAACATTAATAAGGATAATTTATGATAAAATTAATAAAAATTAGAATTAAATCCTACATTTTGGATAAAAATCAACTCCCTAAATAGGCCATATAATTTAGGACCTACGGAGTATTTTTTTGGGTCATGGACACAACTATCCCTATTTCATTCTCAAATTTTTTAATGGCCCCACACCAACTAATAAAGGGCCCAGAATCGGGCAAAAGGGTAATGAACCAAAAGCACCAATAGAACTGAAACGATTCGTTTTAAGCATATGGAGTTGGGTTGACGCTACACCTGCCAAAACACCAGACAGTACACCCGCCTTTGCGGCATTTGTACGGCATCTCCCGTTGAAGCAATCGACGGAAGAAAGGCTTTCAGTGCTTGTTAACAGCAGTGTCGACGGTCTCAGCTGAAGAAGGAGAAACAGAACATGGAGAATAGAAA
Source organism: Mimosa bimucronata (assembly GCA_037074515.1). Classification (NCBI taxonomy): domain Eukaryota; kingdom Viridiplantae; phylum Streptophyta; class Magnoliopsida; order Fabales; family Fabaceae; genus Mimosa; species Mimosa bimucronata. Next base: position 6,580,822 of record CM073437.1, read on the forward strand.
CGTCGTCGTCTGTGACAATGGCACCGGGGTACGTCTCTCACGCTTCCCTATCATGCTTTCCATTTTGAACGGATCGCCTTGTTTGATCTGCCAAGAACCATTTACTCTTTTCTGGATCAAATCCGGTCGTTACCACGTGTTCCTCTCTGTTTAATTTTTTATCGATCCGTTGGGATTTTATTCAGAATTGACATTTTTTGATCTGTGTCCCTTGTCATCTTTCTGGACGTTGCCAATTATGTGCAACCTCTGGCTAGTGTTGGAATTTCACGGTCGTTTAGCATTACTCTTAGGGTGGCTCATCTTTTCCTTTCGTGGCATTAAATTTATATGCTTACAGTTTTTGCTGTTCAACTGATGTGGGCTATTCTGACTTTTTGGTTGTCATGTGTGAATCCTTTATTCCCATTTTGATGTTGGATTTTCTTCTGAATGCAGTACGTCAAGTGTGGTTTTTCCGGGGAGAATTTCCCTACCTCTGTATTTCCTTGTGTGGTGGGTAGGCCGATGCTTCGATACGAAGAATCACTAACTGAGCAAGAGCTAAAGGTGTGACACTCTTGAACCGACAAACCTTCTTCGTGTAAATAAATACGCTTTAAGACACAAACTTATAACTGATGGCGCGTTATTTAGATAATGCTTGACTTGTCAAGCAACTAGGGCCTGATGCTACACGCCATCTCAGGGAAATCCGATATGAATGATATTGTTGACTGGATAATTTTAAAATTGATGAGCTGCATATATTTTTCTAGAAGGAAGCGAGGCCATGTTAATCCGCAGAAGTGCTTCTTATTATGATTTTCCCCACGCTGAAGTTTCTTGCATCAACATATTGCTAAACTATACTATGTCTTCTGTTTTGAAATGCACTGTTTCATGTAGGATATTGTTGTTGGGGACTCTTGTGCGGAATTGCGGCATCAGCTGGATATATCTTATCCTGTTAATAACGGAATTGTGCAGAACTGGGATGATATGTGTCATGTGTGGGACCATGCGTTTTACAACGAATTAAAAGTAAATTTTTAGCACTTCTGATTTGTCTGCTGACAACTACTGTTCCTACCATTGTAATATTTAACATTTTGTGTGTGGATAGATTAACCCACCAGACTGCAAGATTCTACTCACAGACCCTCCACTTAACCCCTCAAAGAATCGTGAAAAAATGGTTTGTGAGTCTATTCTAACTATTCCATCCGCGGAAATATATTTCTCTTAATATCTAAATATACATAGAAGATCATTGGTATATGTAATTTGACTTGACAGGTTGAGACAATGTTTGAGAAGTACAATTTTGCTGGAGTATTTATCCAAATCCAAGCCGTTCTAACTTTATATGCTCAAGGTGCTTATAGAGACGAGTTAAGGTTGAACTTTTGGTTTTCAGTATTTTTTTGTAGTTTACTCTCCAAAATTATACCATGCACTTTGAAACCTGATAGTATAAATTTCAAGGATTTGCAAATGTAATATATACTACTTATGTCATATGTGTACATTTAATTGGCATGTCCTCTCTTTGTACCTTCTTTTGCTTTCAATTTAACATTTTCTTCTCTTTTCCCAGGGCTTCTGACTGGATTAGTTATTGACTCTGGTGATGGTGTCACACATGTGGTAATTAGCTTAGTATTATGCTGACCTTTCTGTTGGGGCTTTGTTCTATCTCCTTTTATTAATTTGAACAAATCAGTTCCCTGAAAATGACTTAAAAATAGTTTTTTTTTCCCATTTGTATGATACACATAACTTATATGTGACAATTAGCACTGCTTTCAAACTCTGTGCACGTACATGCTCGAGCTACTATTCGAAATGTGAATTCATTGGTTCGAGCATTGGGTTTTGTGGGATTGTTATGCTTATCAGGCACCCCTAATTTTAGATGAAGTGAATATAATAAGTGAATTTCTGAACTAATCGAAGTACTTTGCATATTTTGTAAATATTGTACCTTAGTCTTAAGAAAGTGGATAGAGTTTAATTATCTAATATTTATTGCTTCTGCAACATGCATTATGTTTTGTATGCTTATTTGTTAATTATGCAACTTTTATTCCAGGTTCCTGTTGTTGATGGCTATTCATTCCCACATCTTACCAAACGAATGAATGTAGCTGGCCGGCATATAACATCATATCTTGTTGACTTGCTTTCAAGGAGGGGGTGAAGGCTAATTCCCTTAATTTCAGTTCTAATATTATATGGTAAATGGATTTTTACGTCGCATACTTCATGTCTAAATTGAACAAAATTTTATTTCCTTAAGGTATGCAATGAATAGGAACGCTGATTTTGAGACTGTAAGGGAGATCAAGGAGAAGTTGTGCTACATAAGGTTATCATGCAATCCCATTATACATTTATGTTTCTTGGGGTTTGTGTTGTCCTTCCCTGTCATGGCTATATCTGTTTTTTTCTACTGCAGTTATGACTACAAGAGGGAATATCAGTTGGGTCTTGAGACCACAATACTTGTGAAGAATTATACTGTAAGTTTAATTTCTAATTTCTTGAAATTTTTTTCTGACTATTCCTTTGTAAATGATTGATGATCCAGTAGGCAGTTCTGCTTTATATTGCTTGCTTGGGGTGGAGAATTAGGGGTGGTAGGGGGATCCACTTTGGCTTATCGCTTAATTTGTTCTTTTATATGTATCTGCTCATGTATTATTCATGCTTGTTTGTTAATTCATTAATTTTTTTGTTTGTTTTAATGTATTAATTATGCTATGTTGTGGTGTATTTTATTGTCTCATACAGTTTAATGTAGTATCTATTCATGCATGAAGTAGGCGTCATGAACTTATTGTTTTCTACAATGGTGGTTATTGATATGAACTTATTGTTCATGCATGAAGTAGATGTCATGAACTTATTGTGCTCATGCATAAGTAGGTGTCATAAACTTATTATGTTCATGTGTGAGGTAGGTGTCATGAACTTAGTTTTCTTCAATGGTGGTTAATGACATACACTTATAATCAGCTTCCAGATGGAAGGGTCATTAAAGTAGGCACTGAAAGATTCCAGGCTCCTGAGGCTCTTTTCACTCCGGTAGGTTCTCTCTATTTATTTGATTTATAGTTTTCCGTTGCCAGTATGTAGATTTATATTGTAATGGTGAGCATAGATTGCCCCTCATCGGGGCTGAAGAGTCTTTTTGCAATGAAATTCGATAGTTTGTGATTACCCAAAGGTTTATCCTTCTTTCAGGAACTTATCGATGTTGAAGGGGATGGAATGGCTGATATGGTTTTCCGTTGCATTCAGGAAATGGATATTGACAACCGGATGATGGTGCAATATTATATTTGATATTTACAATATTTAATATTGGTATCACGTTGTTATGTTACGATGTGAATACATGTTTTTGGATTGGAACTTATTAGCTTTAAGAGTGTAGTAAATGAAATTGTGCTTAGGTAGCTTTGGATGGCAAAACTTATGAAGGTATCTGAGGCACTACTTGCTATTTGACTTCACGGTTCTTTTCTAATGGTTATCTTAGTTATCAGCCATCCCTTTTATTGTTGTTTTCCCTTATTGACACCGAATGAAAAATCTTATTTGGAAAAATTCATCGACGATTTCATTTGTTTTTCTTACTTTTAAGGAAGTCAGATCATATTTTAAGGTTTTCTGGTGCTTTGTGATTAATTGTGGAGGGATGATTGAGTTTAGCACTGGTTTTAATTATACTCCCTCCGTCCCTATATATAAGAGCCAAAAATTTGAATGGTTTTGTCCCTTTTTATAAGAGCCTGTCACAATTTGTCAAAGCATTAATGAACTTTTTCCCATTTTACCCATCATTATTCTCTCTATTCACATTCTCTTTCATACTCATTTATAACACTATTATCACATTTCTCACTCTTACATAAATAAGGGCAAACTTGAGAAAACAAAATTATTTGAGACATATTTATCTCTCTCAACTACTTCCTTAATCTGTGTGATTTTACCTATTTGGCTCTTATAATAAGGGACGGAGGGAGTACTTCCCTTAAATTATTTTCTTGTTAACTACTCTCAGCTGAAATTTTTTTCCAAAATTAAAGTTGCTTTCTGTAAAGGGAAAAAAGGATTTTACTCATGGTGTATGAGCAACAGATATCAAACTTGAATTTGGAACATTACCGAATTTCATGAGCAGTTTCTTGTCCCTCGTGCTAAATGACTTTCTGCAGTAGAACTTTATAGTTAGTGCATTGTCATGTCTCCTGAAGATCACATGTCTACTCACAAGATAAGCCTTTTGTTAAATTTTTATTAATATTGAAAAAATCCCTTTTATGAGTAAAACTACGGAAACATAGGGATCTTGTCCTATCCTTGCTACAATATGTTCAAAGAAGTCTTGCCATTTTCGTTATTTTCTGGAAATATTGTGCAATTTAATGTATATTATATTTGTAATTTATTTTTAAATTTGTTTTTCATTTTACAGCTATACCAGCATATAGTTCTGAGTGGAGGGAGCACAATGTATCCCGGATTACCTAGCCGGTAGTTTCTTTTTCCTTTACATTAGCTTAGACCGCTTTCAACTTGTTGTAGTTACTGATACTCTGGTTAACATATGATACGTTAACATAGCGGGCATTGCATGATTCTACCCTCGTTTCTATTAGTTCTTTCTCCTTAACTTATTGGTTTGGATTTTTCAATAGTATATGTAAATGTTGATAAAATCCTACATGTTTGACTCTGTTTATGTGGCCGAGTGGTGGCTTATTGACCATAGTTCAAAAATGTTATTCTAGTAACAGGTGATTCCATTTTTGTGTCAGTTAACTGAAAAATTTTTCTGTGGATCCAAGCTTATAAAGTAAATAAGAAGTGTCTGTTAAGGTAGTAGTTATAGGAGTTGGGTTGTTTGTAACTGTCCTGCCTTGTGTAAATGGAGGAGTCTTTGCTTGGGAGGCTTTTGGCATAATGAGAAACTGAGTTCTGCTTCTCGACTCTCTCAACTTCTACCTACCTATCTGTTCCTTTCTTATCTTCCCTCCTCTTCCCTTCATATTCTATCTATCTTCTCTTCACCTTCTTCCTACATGACACCATGCTGAATGTATTGTGACTGAGGTGATTGCCAACTTTTATACTAAAAGTTGTGAGCTGTCTTATTCATGTTAAGTTGTGGATTGTATTGGGTGATATATTTACTGATGGTTCAAATATGGAGTATGGGATTCTTATTACAATATTTAAAGACCTTTTTCTACACTTATTAGTTATTCTTATCTCTTGAAGTCTGTCTTCTTCTTTTTAGATGGTTTTTATCTTCCTTTTCCTTAAATATGATGCCTCAAAGTCATGGTTGATAAAGCTTCTCCTTCTCTCTCTGTCTTTGCTCAGATTGGAAAAAGAAATAATGGATCGTTATCTGGACGTTGTTCTGAAGGGCAACCGAGATGGGTTGAAGGTAAACTTCGGTTTAGTATTTTTTAGTGCTTGTGGATTTACATATTTCCTAGCAGTGCCAAAGTTAAATGAGAATTATCTAATGATTTAGCAAGAAGTTTAGTATCGAACAAAGAATGCCCTATTATATCAGATGTTGTCCTTAGTATTCATCCCCATTGGAATGTGAAGTTTGGCCCAAAAAAAAAAAGAATTGTTCAGAGAGAGAATTATGCTAGTGGATAAAAGTTTGCAAAATTTTCCGTGTGAAAGGGAATAAGGATGATGCCCCGGGATTAACTTGAAGTTAACTTCAGCTTCGTGGCCTAGAGGACATGCACCTTGGTTTAAGGCAATAAGATGTAAATTCCATCTCGGATTTGGCCAAATTTCCCATACTATACAATCTTACAAGAGAACAAAATAGGAAATTACATCTGAAGCTCCTTCAGCCTAATAATGCCATGCTTTCTTCAATAGCTTTTTTTCATTGCTTTCCAATAGGAAACTCGATTCTTTAATTGTTCGGCTATAAATTCTGCAAGAACGTTAGGGTGTCCGTAAGAATTTGCAATTCTTGTAACAGCAATGTTGAGTTTTCCATTCATACAATTAAGTTTTTTTTTGCACATTCATCTGTAATTCTTCTATTCTTCGAAGTTTACCTGTGAAATCTTTCTACATAATTTATTTATTTTAATAAAAGTTGCATTCTTCGTAGGCTAGGCCCAGTACAATCATGAGTTAAGCTACATTTCATGGACTCCTTCTCCCCCTTATTTATCCCTTTCTTGGTGTTTAGAAACTGCGATTACGAATTGAGGATCCACCAAGAAGGAAACACATGGTATACCTTGGAGGAGCTGTCCTCGCGGGAATCATGAAGGTTTGTGTTTTAACTCTACCTTTGTCATCCATCTCTAAAATCGCTCTGGAAACTGTTTGTGCATTGTGCCTATCTGAACTATGATCATCTAAGCTAGTCAAATTCTGGTGGTTTAAACGCCCAGGATTCGCCCGAGTTTTGGATCAACAGAGACGACTATCTGGAAGAAGGTATTGCTTGTCTAAGCAGGTGTGGCCAGGCATAACTTTATGAAGTCAGTTACCCACTGAAAGCGGGAGGACCATTTTTAGAAGCAAAAAATGCTCCAAGGGTGAATGGTGCACATTTCAAAGTTGTTAAAACTACCTCCAATAACGTCATAGATCAATCGTTGCTCTGCACAGCTGTCCCCACTTCCCAGAGCTCTTTGTGGCTATAATTTTGGCTTGTGATATTGTATGTGTTATTGTTTCTTGATCGATGGTACAAAAGAATCATGTATCCTCTTGTTTTCGGGTAATAGCTGCTGTAAAGTTGATACCTTAGAAATGACAGGTAAAGAACGATCTCAACATTTCTGAGTTCCGAATAGCCAACTATTTGGAATGAAAATGTGGAAAATTAATTACAAGCCGTTAACTTAATTAATATGAGGTCTCACGTATTTGTTATTGCATGCTCATTAAGTTGTTATCGGCAGCTCAAAAGCTGTTATTACTGAACAATAGTAAAAAAGTTGTGATTGTCAAACCCCAAGTTATTGTCTGGTTAAAAGTTATTATCGTTACGTCAAAAAGTTATCGCTGGGTTAAAGGTTGTTAGTAACTAGTTAGTGATTGAGAATTTAATTATGGACTAGTAATAACTTTTAACTAAACGATAACAATTGTTTGACCTATCTAACAGCTTAATGAGCATGCGATAACAATTTCTTCATAGGGATTTGAAATTAATTACATGATTCTGTGATACCTCATCTTAATTAAATTCTTTACACGGGACGTGTAATTAATTACCCTATAAAAATGCTGATTTTCTGTAAGCATGTTTTCACCTTTTTGAAGTTTGGGTAATACTGGGTTTTCTTGACCCGATCCAGCAGAAGCTTTTCACATCTATTCTTTTAACATCAAACGATTCATCGATGCCATTTGATTGGAAAGTTTTGGCTTTTTTTTTATTCTAAGAAAATCTGCTTAATTAATTTTTAATGTATGCTACCTGATTGTTAGTAGAGCCAGGAATTCGGGCCGGGCCCAAACAGGCCGCTTCCAAAAAATTTGGTATTTTGCAAAGCCTGACCTTTGAGGGGACAGGCCTCACTTTTTCCAAATATTTTTTTCACGTCCAAACATTTGTTGCTAACTAAAACAATGAAACATCTGATAAGAAAACATAAATATGATTCAAATTATATATGTTTGAATACATAGTAATATTAACTCAACAATTCCATATTTAACACATATGTAAAGATTATTAGACAAACATCAAGTCATAAATAGTTAAATAATAAGTCTAGTAGTCCGTTGTCCACATAGTCACACACCACAATTAAATAATTGTTCCATGAGGTCAACTCACCACAATTAAATAAACTATTATATAAAGTCATAAATAAAAAAAAGTGAAAGTCACAAACTACACTAAACATCAAGAATTAGTGTTATTGTCATTTTCTTCTCTATTATCACTATCATCAACATCAAGGATATTTGATTGTGATTCGGTATGAATAAGTTCCTCTTCTTATGTAGCAAAAATATTAAATCTTTTTCCTATTTTTGTTTTTATAGGTATTAAGTAACAACACGTTTATGTAAGAAAATGGGAAAAAATAGGCGGGCCTAAACGAGCCGGCCCACAGGTTAACCCGTTTAAGCCCACGGCCTGACGGTCTAGCCCGTTTATGCGCTTTTCCTTTTATAGGTCCCAAAATAAAGCCTGGCCCTCCACGGCCCCGGGTCTAAACGGGCTCGACTCGAATTCCCTGCTCTAATTGTTAGTTAAGACTCATGACTAAATAAACTAGGTACTTATATCATGTTTTATGTGGTCTTTCAAAAATATTTGTGTATGATTAAATTATATATTGGTTTATAAGTTGGATAAATTAGTTTAAAAAATTGAGATATTAATATTTTGAAGCAATTTATTTAGCTTCTCTAACATTTGTAAATAAATTTTGTATTAATGGGATTTCGTATTAAAAAGAACATGGTGTAGTGTGTTGTGTTAGGGGTGTGAATCCTCACATCGACTAAATTTTAATGACGATATTTTTTTTAATGCCAACTTAATGAAGGTATTTAGTCAGATACCATTATAATTTTAAAATTTGGACTATTTGTTAAACTCATTTTTTAATTTAATTACATAATTTTAATAACTATTTTGAACAAGATGAACTATGTGTATGTGTTTTTCTTATTTATCAGAAGTTGAAGTATGTGTTTACTTTTTTGGCGTGGGAAGGACGAGCGAGTATTCAATGAGAAAGTGACAACCATAATTAAAAGTTGAACTCACCATATCAGAAGATGAGATTGTTGACAGGGTAGTTTCTATTTTACGTTATCCTTTCCCACTGCATATCAGAGAATTTCATATGATTGATTGAAGTTGAAACTGGGACGCATCCACAGAAAGAGAAACGAAGGCATTAATCTGTGCCTTAAATCGCAGAAAATGTTTAAAATTAAGGAATGTTTAAAAATGTTTAAAATGTTTAAAATGTGCCTAACAAAACAAAAAAGTTGAATTTCTTAGATCCAGTGTTTCTGTTTAAAAAATAAAAAAAGTTAAGAAATAGCTCGAGATTATAAGCGTCCACAATCTCCCACTTAAAAAGCAGTTTTATACCACTGTGCTCCAATGGGCAATCCAATTTTTTTCTTTGAAAAAATTAGTTTCTTTTTCTGATGAAAAACTGATAAACGTAACAGAATTTCTAAAAGCGGGACCATGTCTAAATTATTGCTAACAGCGATTCGAGCCCCCTTGCGACGGGCATAACTCCAACGTGCCAATAAAAAAACGTCCGACGTGCCAAAATGAGTATTAATTTAATAAATGAAAGGGGGCAATTATAATATAGGCCATTAATAGGGTCCACAAGGACTTTGACAATTCCATACAGAACTTCATTAATAGCAGATCGCAATTGAAATATAAGTTCCTCCTATAATCCAGTATTCATAAAAACACACTTAACATTAGTTTTAAATAATAAACGTGCAAGAATAAGAAACCATCATTCATGAATGGATAAATGAGAGAGTAATAATAATGAGTGATGAAAGAGATTGCAGTATATGAAAAAAAATTGAGGATTGAATGGGAAAAAATGCATTTGTTACGGCACATTTGGTTTGATGAAAATCTGGATGTAAAAACAGAAAACTTAGGTCGTTCATTGGCTGCAACTTCTAGTTTGTTGAAGGGGTAGGAAGCGATTTTTCTGATTGACAACACTTTTTCTTTTAAACTTGGGAAGATCGGTTCCCACCATTTTTTATCGGATCTTATTTTCTATCATAAGTAGGGAAATCCAAAAGACAATTTTGCTCGTGTCTTGATGGAGCTTGTGGTCCATCTTCCTAGTTGTTGTCCATCTTCTCCTCTATCTTCTATAACTGATCATGGTTAATCATAATGTTCATCTGGTTGAAGATGTAGGGCCTGTTTGGATTAGTTTCTGGAGAATAGTTTCTGAGAAAAAAGCTGAAAAAGTGTTTTTTTTTCATCTTTTCTGAAAAAGCTAAAAAAAATGGCTTTTGATGAAATGAGAGTGTTTGGATGATTGTTATGAGAATGACTTTTTTTATGTATAAATCACTAAAAAATGACATAAGTTTAATTGTTGGGAAAGAGAGAGGATAAGGACATTATGGTATATTTTTATCTCGTACTTCGTGTAAAAGCTGAAAAAAGTAGCAGCCTGTTTGGATTAGCTTTTAGAGAATAGCTTCTGGGGAAAAAGCTGAAAAGTGCTTTTTTCAGCTTTTCTGAAAAAATGGCTTTTGATAAAATGAGAGTGTTTGGATGATTGTTTTGAGAATGACTTTTTCTGTGTAAATTACTAAAAAGGACATAAGTTTAATGTGTTGGGAAAGAGAGAGAATAAGGGTATTTTTGGTACATCATTATGACATGTATAATGACGGCATTTCTTAAACATCGTATTTTGTGCAAAATGTAGAAATTCTAGCTTATTCAAAACCTAGGTTTTGGTAGCCAAAACCTAGGTTTCCAATCCAAAATGACTTTTCACATTTCTTCAAGTGTTTAGTTTACCTTTTTTCAAACCTAGGTTTTGATTCTAAACCTAGGTTTATTAGAAAAAAGTGTTTGACTACCATTTTTTAAAACCTAGGTTTGAATTTAAAACCTAGATTTTGAGAGGTACCCGAACAGGCACGTAATTACTTTTGTAGTTGACCATATTCAGGTGATAGTTACTTCAATGTTACAAATTGTTTTTTTCACAAAGATAACTTAATTGTGTTACCCATCTCATGCATATGGGCAAATACACTTGCTCTTTGTATAATTATATATTAGCACTTGATGATCACCTCATGGAAATTTTTTTCTCTCAACTATAATTTGTCTATTCCCCACATGTGGTCACCGTTCACTCGTTCCTTTCTTCATTGGGATTCATTGTTTTACTCGAAAAAGCACTAGGTTGCTTCATTTTTTTTAAAAGGGGCAAAAGAGTTATTTACATATTTTTCCTACATATTTTCCAATCATTTTAATCACACCAAAATTAAATTTTCTCATTAACTCATTTTCCATTCCAATGCATATCAAACATCTTTGTGGTAAAATATGTTCCATTCTATTCTCTTCCATTGAACTGAATTTTTTGATTCGAACGAGTTTTTAGTGAGAGACATCCAAATAAGACCTTACAAAACGTCATAGCTCAATTCAATTTTTTTGTACCTTATATATATAGATAAGGCTAGTAAATAAATTGAACAGCCCAAGGTGACAAGGTTCCATCACATAGTATACTCATAACAATTAACATAAAACTAGAATCCACCTGGAATTACATTCCACACTCATCGTAAAGATGAGCAATTGGTTTCTTATCTTAATCTGGACAGTTTATATTTATTTTAACGATCCAGATTCATTTTAATTAAGTTTAATATTTTTAATAAATTTTTAGTTTAATTGATACAAAATAAAAAATAAAGTTAATCTTATAACCTTTATTTATTAAAAAACTAAATTTATTTTTGACAATTTTTAAATTTATACTATCTATATCAAATTTTAAATGGTCCGAATTTCATTTTAAACGAGAAAAGTGCTTTCTCATGCTGCACCCATGACCGCACACCGCGTTAAACAAGCAAGCTCTACCAAACGGGAACCATCCATAAATATCCGTAAATTAAAGTAACGAAGGATTTTATGTTGGTCCATCCCCAACACCCCCCCTTCTGACCGTATCAGTAACTTAAATCGCGTTTTTCATGTTAAAAAAATTTTCAAAAATTAAAAATAGGTTATAGGCTTAATATAAAGACTAACTGCCTAAATATGATCTATACTAAGGGCACGAGGGAGTAATAAGTTGTGCAAAACAATAAGCTTTGGATACTCCTCTAAAGGCCTGTTTGGCAAACAAAAAAAAAAAGCTTTTTTGGATCAAACCTAGGTTTCAAAATCTGGGTAGACAAACACTCACAGCTTTTCTAGAATAGCTTTTAACTGTCAAAACCTAAATTTCAGTTAAGCTAGACAAACACTCACAGCTTTTTCAGAATAGCTTTTTTACCTGAAAACCTAGGTTTTGTCAAAAGCTATTTTTTTTTCCTATAATCTCAGAAGCTATTGTCCAGAATCTATTATCTAAAATACTTTTTCAGCCTTTTTCTCAGAAGCTATTGTCCAAAAGCTAATCCAAACAGGCCCTAAAACTTGCGACCGGTTTACAAGCAAGGTGGGGGTAACGTCTTGCAGCATATAAATGAGTCATGCTTATAACTGAATGTGTTAGTTAAGCGGCTTGATCTCCAAAAAAGATGTCTTAATTAATTAGGCAACAATATTAAATCTCAGCCGGCAGCCTGCCACTTCAGAAGCCAAAAAGAAAAGTCAATGGAAAGAAGATTAACAAAGATCTGAATTAGCAATAGTGGGATACCAACCACACCAAACCTGCCCATAATTTAACCAGCCTTGGTTCCTTCTAATTGTATTTGGTCTCTTGACTAGTGACCTACCCTCACCCATATTGAGTACATTTTGCACTCATCAGCTCTTTGGCCTTCTATATTTTATAGCATCTTCCGTTTCCTATAAACAACTACTTCCAACTTTCACCTCACTTCGCTTTATTAATAACACCTGAAATCTACGTACCCGATCCATACAATTATCCCAGAAAAAAGAGGCATTTTTCTCTGCTTCAGACTCGAACCCTATCAAAATTTTTTGAAACACTCTCAGGTATGAGAAATACATATCCCACGTGTGTTTCTTATTGTGTTTACAACTTTACATGGCTCACATGCTTGTTATTGTATTCATTGTTATCTTATGTTTTTTTTTTCTCACAACACAGGCGATAGCTGAGATGGAGAAGGCTAATATTGGCAATGGATTCCAACTTAGCGTAAAGCTAAGCGAACCAACTCTAGTTACTCCTGCAGAGGACACACCAAAAGGCATGTATTTTCTATCTAACCTTGATCAGAACATTGCAGTGATTGTAAGAACTATTTACTGCTTCAAATCGCCTGGAAAGGGAAATGAAAAGGCAGGGGAAGTGATCAAGAATGCTTTGAAGAAGGTTCTTGTTCATTACTATCCCCTTGCTGGAAGGTTGAATATAAGCGCAGAAGGTAAATTGATAGTAGACTGCACTGGGGAGGGAGCCTTGTTTGTGGAGGCTGATGCAAACTTGTCAATGGAAGAGATTGGTGACATAACAAAATCAGAACCTGGGACTCTTGGCAAGCTTGTTTATGACGTTCCTGGTGCAAAACACATCCTTCAGATGCCTCCTTTGGTTGCCCAGGTATGTTCTTCTCCATGTGAACACTGAATAAGTAACAAGCAAAGGCCTGAATGTACTGTTCTAATATAGGCCTGAATGCACTATTCTAATATAGAGACATGTCTTAGAAGGAAGACAAAAACATACTGCAGTCATATATTGACTATATATCATTAAGTAGTCAGAAGCACCACCTTTAGTTGATAAACATGAAGTTCGCACAGCCTATTTATTGCAAAGATGAAGTTTCAACTCTATATTCCAGGTGACCAAGTTCAAATGTGGAGGGTTTGTTCTGGGACTGTGCATGAACCACTGTATGTTTGATGGGATTGGTGCAATGGAGTTTGTGAACTCTTGGGGCGAAGTAGCCAGGGGCCAGCCAATGTCAATCCCTCCATTTCTGGACAGAAGCATACTCAAGGCAAGGAACCCACCAAAGATAGAGTACCTGCACCAAGAATTTGCTGACATTGAAGATAAGTCAGGCTCCAAGGACCTATACGAAGAAGAGATGGTGTACAGGTCCTTCTGTTTTGATCCTGAGAAGCTGAAGCAACTCAAGATGAAAGCCATGGAAGATGGGGTTCTTGAGTCCTGCACAACTTTTGAAGTCCTCTCAGCATTCGTCTGGGTGGCCAGAACTAAAGCTCTAAAATTGTTGCCAGACCAGCAAACTAAGCTCCTCTTTGCTGTTGATGGAAGGGCTAGGTTTAATCCTCCTCTACCTAAAGGGTATTGTGGTAATGGAATAGTTCTAACCAATTCTGTTTGCCAAGCAGGTCAGCTATCAGAAAACCCTCTTTCATTTGCTGTGCAGCAAATTAAAAATGCTATCAAGATGGTCACAGACAGTTACATGAGATCAGCCATAGATTATTTTGAGGTGACAAGAGCTAGGCCATCTTTGGCTTGCACCCTTTTGATCACAACCTGGTCTAGGCTTTCCTTCCACACCACTGATTTTGGTTGGGGAGAGCCTGTTCTTTCAGGGCCAGTGTCATTGCCAGAGAAGGAAGTGATTTTGTTTCTTTCTCATGGGACAGTGAGGAAAAACATCAATGTGCTTCTGGGTTTGCCAGCTCCTGCCATGAAGATCTTCCAAGAGTTGGTGCAGATATAGAGTCATATATTACATATATGATTATATGTCGTTTATGCATGATTCTGATCTTTCTTTTATCCTGTTGTTTATCAGTTTATAAAGGAGTATTTATTCTGTTCATGCTGGTCAATAACTGATCCCTTCTTTTATATGTAATGATGCAATTTACATGTGAAGCCACAATTTGGGGCTTCATGGGGCGTTTTAAGTTTTCTGCATAGATTTGTATCTTTAAGAAAAAGTTATCTTGTATCAGAAGGAAAAGTTGATTATCTTTTCATCATTCATAAATGAGACGTGAGAATTTACACTGGACTTTTAGTTAGTGACTGTCCCACAAAAGAAAGAAATAGATATCCAATTATCCACTTGGAAAGCAACAGACAACGTCACTTTTATGTTTGGTTCGTTGAGTTCTATAATATTCACCCGTTGACTCGATTAAATCCAGAGAGTGATTTCCCCAGTTTGATAAGGTTCGCTAAACCAACGCAATGACTTGAAATAAACTTTACTAAACTTTGAACTGTTTGAAGATTCATTCTACAGAATCTTCGAAAATAACTCGCCTTTTTTCCCCCAAATAACAAATAGTACAGCTATGACGAAAGGTATAAATGTCCGTACCACCATTTTACAGGATAACTCGCCTTTTTTTCCCCCAAATAATAAATAGTACAGCTATGACGAAAGGTATAAATGTCCGTACCACCATTCTACAGTATAACTAAGTAAAACCTCTATAATTTCAAATTCCAATATAGCAATGAAATGCGATCTATTTCATTACATGGAAGTTGCTTACAAAGATGGGGAAAATTGTTGTTTTCAAAGGAAGTTGGAGAAAAGGTTATGATTTTTTTCAAGCTTTTTCTTGAATCTTAAGTGACTTCCAAACACGAAAAATTTACTGTACACTGATGGAGACATATCAAAAGATCAAGACAAACTACCAAGAAGAAATTTTTTACGTGAAATAGTGATGAATTCTCCTTGAAAGGTATGAGATCTGAATGCTGAAGTCGATCCGCATAAGAAAGACAAGAGGAGTTGAATTAATTGCATGAATGGTAAGCTGCTGAAGAATCCTGGCCTCATTTTCGTGGTTGTTCACTTGCTTGAAGAAACAATTTGCTTGCTGCTTATGGTAAACAGACCTGATTTAAAAAAAAGGTAGCACAGATTTTATTCTTTGCAAATTGGGGTTGTTGTTAAGCACGTTCCGTGCTTAAACGAGACAGGGAAAATCTCTCGGACAGAGAAACAATTTTATGATTTTCCACGGATTTTCGCAGAGCACGTGGGTTTCTTGTGCTTCTCAACTTCTAGTTTCAATAATGGTGCCTTTATGAGTGACGTTAAAAAACATGTGCGAAGGATCTAGCGAGTTAGGTTTGCTTTCAGATTTGTTTCAATCCAAAATGTTTGATTTCAATCTCGTTTGATTTCGCTTCGTTTTCGCAATCGGCGGTGTAATTATCGGTTTATATATTTTCAGATTTGGCCCTCTTTCGTTAACCTTCATTGTCTTCCATCTTAGGTTATCGATGTTTTGATTCCTCATGTGAAATTGGGTCATTACGAATTGCGTAAGCAGAGATTACAGCTTTTGTCGTTCGTCTTCACTGGAAGATTAAAAAATCCCATATAAAGCAACCATAAATCTTCGAAAGAGCCTTACAACGAACTTGCTATTATTATTTGATGACATTTTTCATTATCACTCTCAGAAGATGAAATTTCCATATTCAAGGTTATCAGTGATTTTAAACTTAGTCCTTGAGGGCACCTTCAGTGTAGAAGCATGTGCTGCAATGCTGGCATGTACAGGTCCACTGCATGTTCCAATTATGCAAGAATCTGAGCTTTCCGACATTACTCCTGGTTTATTGTCTCAAGCGAAAGGGAGCAAGACGCGGATCCATGTCATTCTAATTCTGACCAAATCGATTCAGGATTTGCTTAGTGAGTACTTAATGTGAGCTACTAGGATCTTCACTTTGTTTTCCAGCTGCAAGTTCAGCTGCCATAATTGCTTTCTTATGGTTATTTGATGAGGTGATACTAGCAGCACAACACACGTCTGGACCACACTGGTGTAGTTATTCTCTTAGATGCACCGAAGGCGAACTTTTGCCTGCTGCGATCTGTCACTGTGGAGCCAATAAAGGTGATGAAAACCTGGCCGATTCTTGGTACGGTTTTCGTAATTGTTGTGAAAATGTTATGAGGCAATAGCAAGTTATGCATCATGCTGAAGGGTCCTTGTAGGTCACGTCACGGTATAGGATGGACAAAGGAAAGAAAATAAACCTTCAGGTCATAATGTGATATGCTGAGGCAATCGCTGGAATCCACATTCGGATATGGATGTTAGAAATGACAGATTTCGTTTGGTCTGCTCTCATCTGATTGCAATTAGCATTATATAAAAAAATTTTCCTTACCATCTATCAGTTTGCATTTGGCGCATTATAGGTTTGAGCTCTTCAGATGGCTAATGAAATAGTTTTGAGGTCTTAAAATTTGTCAGTTCCCTATTTACTCATAACTGGACCTCTGTTCTGTCTTACCGCGTTGAAACACTTAATTCAACACAGTCTGTCCCCTGTTAAGTTGTTGAGGAAATTACATGTTACTTCGCAATTTCACAGAAAATTAAGTCCTATGAATGTAGTCCATTTTAACAAGGACCAAATCAACTGTTCAAATCAAGTTCTATTTTGCAACCAAAGTCTACATGCATGATCTTCTTTTTAGCATAGTTGATATATTGCTTCGTAATCAAACAAATAATTGCAGGTGAACAATCAAGAGGGAGAAAGGAAAGATCTACTCCCTAGATAGGCTAAAATGAGATAGCACATATCAGAATTCTTGGAATTTGTCAAACACAAGTAGCCAAGTAGTTCAACAGACTACTAGTGTAAGCTAATATCTTTTTAGTTACCACACAAGGCGATGTCCTTCTTGGATGGCTTGTAACTCAAAGGAGTTAGACTGTAAACGCAGAGATTGTCTCGTCTTGCTTTGACTGTCATTTCAGTTGATGTGCTTCTGTAGTTGGGAACATCGCATGAAGAGGCCGAACTCCACATTAAGTTTGCCTGGCAGGAAGATGCAACATCAGGATCTTCGGCACATTTCACTCCATCAACTGATGGTATCTCCAGCTTGTACATTCCATACTTATCTGTGGTTCTGTTCACTGAAACTGTTATCTGTTCCTTTGTTTTAGCTGAGAGTGCTTTGAAGATGCAATCTATTTTGACTTCTGCACCTGGAGATATCCAAGGAAGTAATTTTTTTTTTCTCATTCAGTACCAGAACATATATGCTCCTCGAAGTTTCATCACAGCTAACAAAACTCAAATCTAACAAGAGTGTTGAGACTTATCACCTGACATGAAGTAGCTGTGTCTGGAAAAGCTGTTGTTGGAGCAGGTGTCACAGTAAACGAAGCCCATCACAGTGATATGGGAGCTGGGTTTCCCTGGCATTCTGGGTTTTGTAGGCTCAACTTCCAAAATGGCTGTAAACAAAGATAAAAGAAGCAAGAAAATTGTCGTGTTCATGGCCAACATAGCAAAAATGGAGGGAAGCTCCCTAGTAGTGTTTTGTGTGTTGATGTTCTGCAATAGCTTTGCTTTCAAAGGTCTGGACACATAGTGAATGAGTTTGCTGTGTAGACAGTGAGGGGCAGATGTTAGTGGTGAGCCAAATTTCAAGCGAAAAGTTGGAAATAATTTATCTTTTCCATATGAAACAAAGACATGTGAATGTTATTTGGCAACATATGGAGCTTATGAGTAGGAGAGAGATTAGATAGCGGATGCTTTGGAATTTTCTGGAGCTAGGAGGCACATAGCTTTAAGCTTGATAGCTTAAACGTAGGGGCTTA
Source organism: Mimosa bimucronata (assembly GCA_037074515.1). Classification (NCBI taxonomy): domain Eukaryota; kingdom Viridiplantae; phylum Streptophyta; class Magnoliopsida; order Fabales; family Fabaceae; genus Mimosa; species Mimosa bimucronata. The sequence continues at coordinate 6,599,102 of CM073437.1, forward strand.
TAAAGGCAGAAAAGGAGGCTGCGGATTGACAAAGGATCATTGGTATCTTATTTCTCTCTACTGGGCTTTCTGCAATTTGAACCAAGTGGGTTCGGAAACCATTGATAGGATGCTAATTGTAGTTGAAGCTCTAACCAAGGCCAGAAGAGATGTCAATATCTACGGAAAAAATGGGAAGGCCCAAGTCAAGTGATTAGAGATGTTTGGATACATTTTTTTGAAGCACATAAGCACAAAGCAACTTCTAGTGCAACCAATCACTTACTGGAACTGTTGCTGCAAACAAAAAGGGTCAAACACCGAAGAAAAGCGTGCAGAGGGTTAGAAGCATTCCTGTAGTTACTCCTTCACCTCGCAATGGTACGTTATTAGTTATTACTTACTTCCTCCCTGTCTGAAATTTAAAAGGGTAACTAATTAAACCAAAATTTTACAAAATCGTGTGAAGATTAAGCAACTAAAAGGGCTTTTATTCTTGTATTGAAAGGCATCTCACTCAACTTATTTTTTGAGGATTGAATGAAGTCTCTCCATTTTCACTTCATTGTCACACTGTCACTTACCATTGTTAGGTTACCATCTTGCTTATCACCATCGAACCATACTGTTATCCATTTACAACGACATCAAACTACTGTCGCTTTGCTATTATTAGGACGCAATGCATGCAGCGATGTCATTATCCTATTGTTGTACAGTTGGTCTTCATGCTAAGATTCGGTTTGTATATCTCCAAACATGAGTATAACTTGGATTCTTCCTGTTTTCAGATATAATCCCAATGAATTTCGCATTCCATCTCAAGTGAGGCCGAGAGGCGAGCAGGATTTCTAGCTCATAAAAACAATATTATCAGAAAGTGTGGTGATAAATATTTAAATAGAAGGTGAGTGTAATGCAATCAGAAAGTGCTGTCTAGTCCAAAACAAAGACAGATAAAATTAATTAATATAAAAAGGTTTTGATGATTATGGTGTAGTGCAAAATTCAAGAAAGTTGATAAAGTATCAACTTACTAGTAGTCTAGTACATCTTTTTTTTTTAAAAAAAAAACGTAAACCTTGAGGAACGGAGCTGATTCCAATATGTAATTATCAACACATACTCAAATCCACTAGGTATGCTATTGCTACCAAGTCATATAGTGGCACCCACCCATTCCTCATTTTCAGGCGCGAATCTCTCTCTCACTTGCGTCAAATTAAGACATTTTTATTGATATTTGTCCCATATTTGTTCTTCACAGATGCGATAAGTCACGTGTGCCAAAGGCGATAGCGCTATGACTGTGAGTTTTCAACTTTTCATTAATGTTCTACGAAGCATCAGTTAACCAGCAATTATTGCACGGACATTTACTTAACTACCGTGCTTAGATTAGATGTTCATGAACCACCAAAACGTTTGAATCAATTTGCTGTGGATTGTTCGAACTTAACCAGTGGTTTCGAGTTCGAACTCTGGGTATGCAGTTGCGATAATTACTTGGGGGTAGTAAAGTTTCCCATTGTAGGACTGCATTCCGGCAAATTGGATTAATCGATTGTTAGTAGTGCTGGATACCTATGGATAAATCCAAAAAAATTATATGTTCATGAATCAACAAAACTTCACGTTAAACACAGTTAAGGCCTACCCCACAGCAAGCTTGGCATGGGCCATTCATGAAAGTGACCTTACCCATTATTCGTGAATTGGTGGCTAGGCCATCATTTCGCCCAAGACTTTTCATTTTTCCGCTTGTCCATATTGGAGTGGGCCTCTTACTTTCTTCTCCCTTTGTTTTTTTTCTTTGACAAAAAAGAAACCCATAGAAAAGTATGGACTCCTCTGTGTACACAAAATTTGCATGGTTTGAAAGACCCCATAGCATTGACCCAAATGAAGAAAGTGACGCATACATTATACTTATAGTATAGATGGCAAAATTCGCAACATTATGTTTAAGAAATATTTGAGGAGGTGGAGGTGCCTAGTGTCAGCTGCACCAGACCATTCTAACCACATTTAAATTGATTCTAAAAAGAAAGAAAAAAACTTATTGAGAATTGAAAACTAGGCTTGGACATATAGGATTGTTTACCATCCGAAAATATTTCATATATTTTCTGGGAGATGTCCACACCAATATTAACTTTTTAAAACTGAAACAACATAATTGTATGTGGGATGAACTTGCAACCTCAAAGTATAAAGATAACTGAGCTTCCTGGTATTTTAGCTTTTATATAGCTCTGTGACTATCTTACATTTGCACATTGAAGCTCTGGTATTTTATTTTAGCTTTTATGGATTTTATATAGCGTCTTTTACTATTAGTCATCCCATTTTTGTTCATTAAACTGCCAGTTACATGTTAATACAACAAAAAAGGACTTGTTAACAATAACACGGTATTTTATTTGATATTTCTGCAGAATGATAAAAGCAGATCAAAGCTGTGCGTGAGTGAAAACTGAAAATAGAATCACATCACTGCATAAGCACTCCAGTTTTGTTCTGATTAAAGAAGGGACGGAGAATAAAAGACGCATGAGGGAACCGAGTTCGAGTTGCGGAGGATGAAGCAAGATTACTCTCATTGGTTGCAAATAAAAAAAACATAATTAAATAAATAATTAAGAGAGAGAGAGAGAGAGAATATGAAAATTGAAAAGAGATGCCACCGAAGAAGAGTGACTGAACGAAGGGTCGTGGACAAGCGCTTCATGCCTTTGGCAAATCCAAAGGAAAAGGCCGCCTCACCGACGTTGTAAGCGACGTCGTTTCCTATGTCTCCTTTGTCTTGTCCTCTTCCCTTTCCCTTTCTTTGCTGAAACCCCCTATGCCTCCTTTCCTTCCTCACTTTGTCAACTTCATTCTTTCATTCTTTATTACTGCCCCCACTTCTTTAACTAACTCCATTCCTCACTGCAAGTTAAGCATTAACACTTTAAACACTAACATTGATCTTTTTCCTTCATTGAAATAGTATAAAACTTTCACTTTCATGTTTGATAATGCTCATTTGTTTGTATACAGAAAAATTATTTTGATTAGATTAAGGATGGTTGTTAAGTTACATCATATTATCTAAACTTCCCAACTACCTTCCTTTATTCCGTGCCCTTCCTCTCTTATTTGTTTACTAGTGAAGAGTATCAATAGGATAGTTTATAAAAATTGTGAGAAAAATAAAAAGATGTATTTATATTTAGTAACAAATCCCAATCCATAGTTCTATATTTAAGAAGAGTCGACCACCCTATCCACTACATCTCACATTTTTTGCACCTTTTCCATTTTTTTAATTCCCTATTTTCAGTTTTCATGTCACTGTCGCTCTTCTCTTGGCAATGCCCAATTGCAGATTAACAACAAATTAGGGGGATTATTATATTTAATAGTTAATTAACCTAGATACCCAAAAGTCAGATGGGCCGGCCCAAGGTGAGTGGGCCCCTCATCAGCTTCTTCGTCGCGAGGCATGAGTCCCGAAAACGAAAAGGCTAATAAGTTGATATAGTAAACAGTTAAGGCAGGTACCCAAAAGTGACAAAAAATACGAGGCCTCTATAATCCAGCTAGAATCCCAAGAGCGCTGAGAATGGAGATTATCAAACACAAACATCCAATCACATACCATTGGAATTAGGTTTTGTCCCCACCCTCCCTTCCTACACATACCATCTCTACATAAGAAGCCTCAAAACATTGTCTCTGTTCTTTCCAATAACAACTGATTCAACTCCTAGTACTCACTACTGTACCGAAATAACCAGTTCATTGTTTCACACTTCTACACACACCTTCTCTTGTTTCTTTTCTCCCTGCAAATCCCAGGGAAAAAAAAAAAACTAAGAATTCATCGCCAAGTGCAGTTTATCATATTTTTTTGTGAGTTTTCCTTCTTGCTATAATACTCATCAGAGGATTAAGAGGAAATATGATCAATTCACTCTGTGGAAGTTCATTGTCCCTCAAGAGTGAGAGTTCATGCAACAAAATCCACCCCACAGATAATTCTTCAAAAGAGTCATGTTTGCAGTGTAAGAATAATAATAAAAATGGAAGCAGCCAGTGTAGTGATCATTTAGAGCAGACTAGCAATAGTCTAACTCCTCCAAGCTTAAGCCTCCCTGCATTCAAATTTGACTTAGATGGAGATGTGGAAGTGCAGTCACCAGATAGTTCCATGTGGGAGTCTTTCTTCTCGGATCAGTTAGACGGCGACTTCATGATCTCTTCTCCTGTGAGGAACAACATGCCTTCCCCACAAGCTTCTACCTACAACTGCAACTACAATTATGCTCAGGCAATGCAAGGGCAGAGTATTTCAGGGTGTTCACCTCCTCGTTTCATCTCATCTCAAATAGGAGCATTTTCAAGTGGCCTCAAAGGTAAGGGACTGAGTCCCCTCCATAGGGTATATAACTCCCCCAACAATCAGTATATGCAGCCTGTGGAGAATAACCTTTCACTCCCAGCCATTGAAGAATTCTTGGGGGACTATCATCAAGGTGGAGGATACTCATCGGCTACTAAGTTGTCTGAAATTGCAAGTTCGTCAGATTGCTTTGACATTTCAACTTCAATCCCATCTCTTTTGGATAGCTTGACCATGGCTACTTCTTCAAGATACTGTGCTGGATCAGTAGTAGTGAACGAAGAATCTTCATCAGTAGTTCCCAATAATGGCTCTCAGCTTTCCCACCAAGAGAGTGACGTGTACCATCACATGACTACATCTCTTTCACAAGCTCTCCAGCAAGAACACCTCCAAGAAAAACACCAGAAGCATCAATCCGAACAGCTTCATAGCTTGATGGTGCCTCTTCCCATTGGCACCGAGCAGGTAATTAAAGTCTTTCTTGCCAGTTCATATATATGCATTTCATGACTATACTAACTCTTCTACTATGTTCATTCGACTTTTAATATATGGATCTGCTGACTAATTTAGAAAGGTTAAGAAAATTAAATAAACTATTTAATTACAACATACAAAGGATATATGATCTCCATCATGAAATACTTATGTATCATTATGTTATGCATCACTTTATAAGTTTGACAAATTAGTACTTAAGAGAAAAGATTTACATATATATCAGGAAAATTTTAAAAAACTTTCTATTCATGATTAAGAGTCAACTCCATCTAATTCTTATATTTAGGTTGGGAAGTAGTAATAAGTACATGAGTTGGTAGAATAAATAAAGTTTGTTGTATAATTAAGCAAAAGTCATGAAGTAAAACATACATGCACACATATGTATGGTTGACTTATTCTACACGTACATGTGTTTTGTCTAAAGTGTGAGATGCTGTTTTGTTGAATGGATGAATACATATATATAGGAGCAAGACAGTGGACTACAACTGGTGCACCTGCTATTAGCATGTGCAGAAGCAGTGGCAAAAGAAGAATACATGTTGGCCAGAAGGTACTTGCACCACCTGAATCGTGTAGTAACGCCTCTAGGAGACTCCATGCAACGGGTAGCTTCCTGCTTCACCGAAGCCTTAAGTGCAAGACTCGCATCCACCCTCACCACCAAACCCAACCCTTCCTCCTTCTCTGGTTTCCCCCCTAACTCCATCGAAATCCTCAAAATCTACCAAATCGTCTACCAAGCCTGCCCTTACATCAAATTCGCCCACTTCACCGCCAACCAAGCCATCTTCGAAGCCTTCGAGGCCGAAGAGCGAGTCCACGTCATCGACCTCGACATCCTCCAAGGATACCAATGGCCCGCTTTCATGCAGGCCCTCGCCGCCCGGCCCACCGGGGCCCCATTCCTCCGCATAACCGGTGTCGGGCCGAGCGTAGAGTCCGTTAGGGAAACGGGCCGGTGCCTGACCGAGCTGGCCCACTCCCTCAACATCCCCTTCGAGTTCCACCCAGTGGGGGAGCAGCTAGAGGAGCTGAAGGCCCACATGTTGAACCGCCGGGTCGGGGAGGCGTTGGCGGTTAATTCGGTTAACAGGCTCCACCGGGTACCCGGTAACTACGTGGGGAATCTGTTGGGTATGATAAGGGACCAGGCCCCAAACATAGTGACACTAGTGGAGCAAGAGGCAAGCCATAATGGGCCCCACTTTTTGGGGAGGTTTTTGGAGGCGTTGCATTATTACTCGGCCATGTTTGACTCGTTGGACGCGACGTTTCCGGCGGAGTCGGCTCAGAGGGCGAAGGTGGAGCAGTACATATTTGGGCCGGAGATAAGGAACATAGTGGCGTGTGAGGGAATGGAGAGGATAGAGAGGCATGAGAGGTTGGAGAAATGGAGGAAGATAATGGAAGGGAAAGGCTTTAAGGGTGTGCCACTGAGTCCTAACGCGGTGACTCAGTCTAAGATATTGCTGGGTTTGTATTCTTGTGATGGCTATCGGTTGACGGAGGATAAAGGTTGTTTGCTTTTGGGTTGGCAGGACCGTCCTCTCATTGCTGCTTCTGCCTGGCGATGCTGATATTTTTTTGTTATTTGTTAGTTTAATTGCATCTGTTTTTTCCCCTACTAATTATAAAAACACCAAATTAAAGATTAATCCGTTTATTGTTTATTATTTCTATTAGTATTTTTTTTTTTTTGTGTCTCCTTAATTAATTGAAGCCCAACCTAAACAAGGGTCACAATGATTTTTTTTTTTTTAAAAAAAAAAATCATTACTTTTTCTTAAAAGAAATCAAATACATACAAATCGTTCAAATGGTATGTAAATAGTGTAGATATCTTTAATTCTTGTTACTCATCTTTTTTTTATTAGCAAAGATACTTAGGTGAAGTAGTTACAAGTAGTTTGATTTAATAAATATATTCTAAATTTGAATTTCTCTCCTTTCCCCCAAAGTGTCCTCATTTAATAACTGATTATTGGGTTCTGAACTTCTGATACATAATTGTTCCCATTAACAATATGCCTTTCTAATGAAGGTGGAAACGGAAATTTGTAACAAATGCTCCAAAGTCCAAATAGGTAAATACTCGTAATATGCCGTTTCTCATAAATAGGATATCACGAGCGCTACGAAAGGGAGAGATGAGGGATATGTGAAGCACTAATACTTTAAACAGAAAAAAAAAAAAAAACGTATCCGTATATATGAGATACATGTCTAATGTATATTTCGTCATATAGGTACATCAGATGAAGAGTTAACTAGGCGAATGATATTGTTGGCAAAAAGAAAAAAAATTAAAAAAAAAAAAAGATGAATGACATTTATGTGTGGATGTAAGTAGATTGCTTGAGTCGAATTGAGATCATGAGGAGACACCAACACAACCGCACACTGGGATCTAGATCTAGTCTGTTCATTATTCGGCCATCGCCGTCGAATTATATTTCATTCCTTGAATAGAAAAGTAATAGTAAAAAAATTCTGCTTCATCATGCACACTCTCCCGAGGCTCTACGGCATGCCAAAACACAACTTACTACCCCACGTTATGTAATTAAGAATTATAGACTTTATACATTAAGCAAATAAATATAGCTAGGAGAAGTTTGTCTACTGTCTTCTATATTTTTAAGGAGATTAGTCTCCAATGGAGAATCCTCCTAATTTTTCTTTTTTAAAATGGAATACTCTTCCTAACTTCTAAAATATCACATGGCCTCTAGAAATATTTTAACCTGTACAGCATTTGAAATTTTGATAGAATCGCTTCTTTATTTCTTGTTATCCAAAATTATCGAGTTTAATTTAGACATTGCCAGGTTTCTTTTTTTCTTTTTGGTCAAAAAAAAAGTCAGGTACTCAAGCTCAATCAATGCTATCTCCATTTTTTTTTTTATCGAAAGACTTCGAACTTAGAAGCAAAAGGAAAAAAATGGTGTTTTGAACATAGAAATGTGTTCGTCAAGTTTAACAATTTATCTTTTAACTTTTCTACCACACTGCCTCTGCTCTCCCATAATTTTGTACACATCTGCTTTTTTTTTTTTTTTCATAATCTGTCCCTAATTTGTCTCTGTTTTACTTGAAGTTTTGTTAAACACAGTAATATTGAGAAAAACACTTGATTTCGCAGTCACTCAGCTCTTGAAATCACAGGCCCTGTTTGTATCCATCTAAAAGCATGTCATTATTTCACTTAAGAAACACACATTAGAAAGACGTAATTAAAAATTCAGTTTATCGCAATGGAATTATTTTGTATGGTGGGCAGATGAACAATATGAGATTTTTGTCCCACATGCTAAGATACCAAAGCGCGAAAGTTTCCAGGTCGATGTTCTGACAAAATGTCTTCCTCATCATAGTGTAGCCACTCGCGGCGACGACTGAGGACAAATGAGGCCTCACACTTGTTAATTCCTACCAGATACCTAATCTTAATCTTTATTGATGATGTGAAACGATAATGTCAACAATACAATGGACATAAAGATTTAGGGACCTTTCACATCCGCTAATACTGTAGGCATGTACGAAATCAAATTTACCAAATTGTCACGCAACTGCAATTTAATGCTTAAGAAACGATTATATATATAATAATATTGATGATTTCATCATTCCCATTACAAGTAACTGTTCAATGCACTCCGAGAACAAAGATCATGGAAGTTTTTGTTTGTTACATATTGTACAGGACTTTTACAACACACCCATTTTTATACAGCGAAAAAAAACCTATCACAGACAAGTCAGGAATATTCCCAAACAACAAACATTTGTCTTTCCAGCTACTATGCATTTAAACGATCTCAGATAGATCTCAACATCCAAAAGGCAAACCTCAGCAGCTTCACTCTGAATGATGATTAATCCTCACAAAATTGAACATCTACAAATGTGTTTTCCTGGGAGCTCATCAACATCTTTCTCTGCTCAAACCAACGAAAGAAAATTTTAATATTACAAAGGAAAAAAATCAAAACAGAGAATTATGCTTCTAACATTTTAGAAGAAAGAGGTTCCTGATACTTCGCTACATTATATTAATATACACTATTACACTTAGTACACTTACTTTCGATTAGTTGATGCTTGACATGTAAGTCTATGGCACGAGTATAGAAGCACTAGCATCTGAAGTAAATAGTCATTCATAAAAAAATAGACAATATTTCAAAATGAAGCGTACCTGCTTTTGCTTTTGCAAAAGATGGCTGGACGACAACATGCATGGTGATAACCCCCCTAGGAAGCTCACCAAAAGGTGCTCTGCATTGACCAACTGTCTTGTTGTTATCCAAAATTTTTCCAGCGTTTATAAGTTTAATGTCATTAGCTGCCTTCGGTACAATCTTCTTATCTAAGGAGAATCAGAACAGATTCGAATTCAAATATGGTTAGAGGGAAAGCACACACACATGAGGGAGATGAAACCAAAACAGCAAGAAGAAAAAATAAAATGTATATTATCAACAGAACTATGCAATGCCCAGAATAATGCAGATACAGAATTAAATCATATACTAAATAGTGATGTAATCCAACCCAACATGGTTTTATCCAGTTAAATTGCTCTTCAGTAATTTAGTTCTAGGTCACTGCTGGAAAAAGAACATCATGACTGAAAATGGAATTATGCTCGCAAAATATTTTACAGGGGAAGAAATAAAATACAATCACGAAGTCCTGTTCATCTGAAAACTTTACCTGTATGTTATCAGAATTTTCATAAAAAGATGACAGGGAGAGAAACTTTTTAAGAGATCCAATCACGTAGTGTTGAGTTATAAAAAATCACTTGCCAGGTTTATGATAAAACTAGACATGTTTACTCATACATTGCACGGAGTCTAGGGAATGAGCAACAATATTCATAATTTGATAATATAGCAGCTAGCTATAAATTTTATTACACATATATACTGATATATTAATACCTGAAAGCAAACAACTTAAACTATACCTAAATTATTCTATTCTTTTATATTATTCTTTAAGTGAGAACATAATAATGGACTCAATATTGTCAGTCACTAAAAGAGCAAGATCATAAAGATTTCTCTTTTCCATACTAAGATACAGCTTAGATTATGACAGCAATTAAACAGCACATAATTAACAATTGCTGCCATTTCCAGCGCAGATGTCATGGCCAATCTTCCACCAGTTGATCCTTTCAGCTAAGTGCCCTATTTGTGAGGAAAAGGTCTTTTATTAAGATCTCACACCACCACAGCACTTTTCATCATTTCATGCTGACTCCACAGTTACTTCAATACTTCACCTTCTTTTTTTCTTTCTCAAAAATTAAATACCTCTTATGCATCATAGGGTGAAGAAAACTAGAGAGAACGAGAAGGGTGAAGAGATTAAGTGAGATCTCCGCATACTTTCAGAATCAAACAAACTGAATCTTCAATATTGATGGAATTCATGTTACTTTTTTCTTCTTTCCTTCTCTCAATCATTTTTAGCCAAGGAAGGTACCCCAATTAAACTATCCAGCAAAATCATAAACCTCTGATAGTCACAAAGAAACATACCAATGTGAAGGCCACAAAAAAGGCTAAATACACATCAATACTACCCTTTCAATCCCTTTAATGCAGATTTAGTCAAAAGACTTATTTGTTGTGAATTCATCACAAGTTGTCATCAAATTGAAGTTAAAAGCGTTATGTTAACAATAATCAATCCAATCTATCTTCTTTAAGGTGTTGATAAGAAACTTAAACATCATCTCTCACATAAAACTGGAAAGCCTTTGTGTCATTCAGTGCAACTACATAGGATAAGAGGTCATTTGTTTCCTTCTGTATTGCATGGAATACAATAACAAAAAAATGCCATATATTATAGCATAACTTTATTCAATGACCACAAGAAGTTAATGTGGCAATAAATGTCACAGTAGTAAAGCTAATCTAACTTGACGAATTTATTAAAGAAAATTATAATCTTCGATCAAATGAAAACTGATGCAGGCCTTTCTTTCATTAAAGGAAAGCGGTAGATTAGCAGACTAATAGAATTCAACCGTCAAAAAAAAAAATGGAGTTGTGGCAAAAGTCGCCTTGCCTTGTTGCCATAGCTATTATCTTTACAAACTCTTTCTCCCTTCTACCACCCATTAAACCTTTTTCCAAAGGCATCCTAAAATCTCAATTTTCAGGTAAAGAGATGAGAATAAGTCAATATCATAAGTATCCACAAGAGTTGAGTATTAAGTGCATTCTGTTTACAGAGAAGATGTCAAGTACAAAAACTGTCATTTAAGGCAAGAAGTACTGTCATGCGTGTTAATCCAGTTTCTTAATTGGCATGCACAAAGAATTGAAACACAATTTATTCACCAACACCTCAACCAATTTAAGCTTAAAAGACGTATAGTTGAACCAAAATGCACCCAAATAACAACTGCGTATTTTCTTAAAAAGTCTTAGGGATGAGATTTGTTCATATGGCTGACAGGAAATTTGATCAGACGAACCTTTGTTCATCAGAAACTGCTATATTGTCAAAAATGCAACAGAGCCTTTTAATAAAATCCATTCAATTTGTTTAAGCCATACAACTTGAATAAATTACCATCATGTTAAATCATCAATCTGAAACACCGTTCCATGAACATCCAACAGTTTATAAATAAAAGCAAATGTAACTGATAACCTTTAGGCCATTCTGCAACAATTCTTTCCTTGAGCATGGCTACAGTAGAAGCTGGCGAGTAGCGGAAGGGCCCAATATCTGAGCCATCATAGATACGGAACTGAAGCTCTACCAATTCTTCGTCCGGCATCTGATTTTGTTCTTAACCAATTCAATTCGACTACAAGACGGTGCCACCAACCTTGGGCCAAAACTAATCCTTCAGAATCTGCATACCCCTGCAACCAGACAGACAGATCGATGAGATACTCTTTTGTTCTTTCTCCTGCAGAAATTAAAAAAGGGTACAATTACCGAGTAACATGCAATTCCGAATCTGTTCGACAAAATATGGTTGAACTAAACATAATCATTGAAAAAGGGGAAAGAAAAATGCCTGATTGATAAGAATTTCAAATAAGACAATACCTTGAATAAGAGTGGTAGCGAGAAACAGAAACAGGAGCTGATGGGTTATGAGAGATGCTTGAAAAGGGAAAAATTTATTGGCATCGGAGAGAGAACCCTAGACCCCCCATATCGACGCTTTCCTTTATGTTGTTTTTCTTTTTCGCTTTGAGGTTCGAATCGGTGAGGGGGCTTTTGTCAAGCAAAGCAATCTTCTTGGTCTACCATTTTTAAATTTTACGGATGATTTCAGCTTTTTATTGCACCGTAGCTTGGGGAAAGAAAAAAAAAAAAAAAGACGGAGGAAGAAAAGGAAGTGAGATTTGGGAATTGGAATGTTGGAGGAGGCGTGAGTGAATAGAGTGGGGAGGTAAGAAGTTAGGAGTGACAGAGCAGAATCCTGTTGGCGCGTAAAGGTGAATCTCTAAACCAATAAAAAAACAAACTCGAATTTGATGGGTGGGAATCAAAGATGAGGCCTGAGGGATGTTACTACTACGTTTCTGCCATTTCGTTGGATTACCCTTTTTCTTGCAAGTGGCCTCACCATTTTTGTTTTTCTCTGATTTCCGTTTGGATTTCATTTGCACATCAGTTTTATTTTATCCTCCATGCCAAATGCTCAACCCCCTGTCAATACCAAAAAATAAAGCCATTTTTATTGAGAAAAAATATATTTACAAATGAGAAAATAAAATAACCGTGAAAATGAATAATTTGAGTTCCGTATGTTAGATTTTAGCTTAAAATTTGATGACAAGAATATAAGTAACGCATGGTTTTAATTTGTTATAAAAAAGCACATGGTTTTATAAAAATAATAATAATAATTTACATATTGTGGTGGGTCATGGTTCGTTTTGTGGATATACAAAAGCCGACTATCATTGTCAGGGATTAATTTGGGCCTCATAAGCAGCCCACGTTCATCCAATCTCTAGAGTAGTAGGGGTGAAAATAGGTTTGACCTGGCTTATTGTGTAGTTGACTGGTCTGAGCCGCCTGTAACAGGCATTTTTTTAATGCCTAAGCCTGGCCTGTTCACAGACTAGGTCTGACCTGAAGCCTGTCAAAAGGCCTGTTATGATAAACAATAGTATGATACACAGCAACATCGCAAGAACACAAATCCAATATGAAGCAACAAGAGTCTAATAAACAGAGCAAGTACCCACCAATAAAGCTAATAGTCTAATACAACCAATATGAGAAAGGAAAACGTTGAGTAAGTGAAAAAGTGACAGATGAGAATGAAGGCACCATTGAAAGTGGGTGAAAAAAAAACCTAGATACACACATGTGTAATTTTATTCCAAACTAAGAGTACAGATATAATGTTACTAAAATATTTTTTTTTTAATATATAGCAAGCATAGGCATGCCTGTTAGTCCTAATAGGCTTTTTAAGAGGCATGGGTCTGGCCTGCTTAATAAAATAGACTTTAAAAAAAGTATAGGTCTGAAATAGGCCAAGCCTAATATCCATGTTAAGTTTTCACCTACTCTCAAGTGGTATTGTTCATAAGTTCTAGCCAAGAAAAATTGGTCTGGCCAGGAAGCAGGTAATTCATATTTTGACCATGGAGTCAATTTGAATTTTTTCACTAATATACAAACTTAGTGATGAGCAACAAACATTAGCCCTGGACCCTGGTAAAAAAAGGTTTTACCTGTTGAAGTACAAAGTCTTAAGCTGAGTTCCCATAAATACAAAAATTATCTTTGGAAAATGTATTTTTAAGTGGTCTTGACAATACTCAAATAAGTAAGTGACCATTTATAAAATTCTGTCTTATTTTGATATAATTTATATATATATATATAAATATATATCTTTTGTTGCTGACAAAAATAAAAATCTTTTGAAACGCTTTTTAAATTATGAGACCTGCCATGCTTTAAAAGCAATAATGGAGACTCGACCTATTTAAACATTCGTGTAATTTGGGGGAAAATTACAATGTTGACTACGAAGAAAATGTTGGTTAAAACTGAAACTACATATGTTGATCAGAGCTCGACAAAGTTGAGGACACTGCATTGTCCCGCATAGAAAATCGTTATTATTGCATCTAAGTAATAATTAATAATTAAATCATAATTATAAATTGCAAAATTCGCGGAAAAGGAGACACCTTTCTCTTGCCTAACAAAGCCTTCTCCTTATATAGCCCACATCCAACGCCGTTTCTTGGTGGTCCCATAAATAATCAACAATCACTAGTCACTAGTCACTAGTCACTATCACTATCACTATCACTATCACTATCACTATCACTAGTTTACTACTACCTCCGGTCCTAATTATAAGAGTCAGTTGACTTTTTTTGGAGAGATTAAAGAAGCAAATTAGACCCCTAAATCTTAATATATGTGAAATGTAATTAGATGATATGATAGTTTATAAATAAAATAACTTAGTTTTGAGGAAAAAAGACAAATATAAACAATTTATAGTGGTGTATTTTGCATCCTTAATTTTTTCAAAAAAATCAACTGGCTCTTATAATTAGGACCGGAGGAGTATATCTCTCCCTCCCAAATAACAGAACAGAACAATACAAATCTCGGACGCCGCGTTTTCTTTGATGAGCATTACTATTTGTTAACCAATTAATTAAGCATCGGTCTCTGGCTTTCACTATTAAGTTCAGCAACTACTATTAGGAAAACCGAAAACCAACCCAAAGCAGAGAAAAGGCAGCAATAAAACAGAACCATAAGAAGAACAAAAAAAGCATATATATTTTTTCATTTTACTTTGATCTTCTTTACAGAGGAGAGAGGGTAAAGCAGAAGCATCACAAAACCAAATATTACCCTCAATGACCACAAAAAAAGAAAGAAAGAAAGAAAGAAAGTGGAAAAAAAAATGAAAACTTGGAAACGAAGTAACAGAGAGGAACCAAAAGAGAAGTCAGTAGTAACCATAATAAGTGTGACCAAAACAGAACAGAACAGAGAATCAAAGAGGAAGAAGAAGAGTTAGGACGAGGAAGAAGAAAAGAGAATAAAGAAATCAAAGCCAGAGAGCGCCAGCTTCTTTGAGGAGAGGAACAAGAGAGCCATTAATGTGACAAGCCATGACTCTGTCCATAGTTCCCACCAGCTTGCCGCCGATGAAGACGACAGGGAGGACTGAAGAGGAACCAAGAAGCCTCATAAGAGCCCTCTCAAGCTCTTTCCCTCTTGGGTCTTCGTCTAGCTCATACACTGTGGGATTCACTCCCATTCCACAGAACAGTCTCTTGATGGCGTGGCACATGCAGCACGTGCTCACACTGAATATCACCACCGCGTTCTCCGCCGCCATCCTCTCTATCCTCTCCAGTGGGTCCCCCACCACCACCGCCGTCACATACCCTCCCCAAGACGCCGCCGCCGTCTGATAATGCATTCTCACCCACTGTATGTGTGTATGTTCTGACCTTGTTGAAAAATGAGAGAGAGTGAAGTGTTGCTTGATGTGAGTGAAGTGGAGTGGAGTGGAGTGAGGTTGGTATTTATAGAGGAGGATTATGAGTGAATAGTGAGAGGATAATGTTGATGTGTACTGTTTTAAATTTAAAATATTTATATAAAGGTGTTTGTTCTGTTCTTTGTTTACTCTTTGGTGGTAGGTGTCGTCAGTCGTCACCTTATGCAAGCGTGAGAGAGAAAGAGAGCGGTGACGACTTTACCATGTGATTTTGGTTTGTCTCCATATATTTTTTGGTTTTTTTTGGGTTAAGTAAGGTTAGCACTAGTAGGAGTGTTGGGATTATGGTTGGGACAAGCAATTTTTGGGGTAATGATTGTGCTGGGGGGGGGCAAGGGAAATGTGAATAATAATTCTAAGAGAAGACATGCATACATACGACTAATAAGTAATGGAGGGGAATTAAAGGCATTAATAATATTGTTAAGGGGAAAGAGAGAGTAGTTAATGTGAAGGAATTGAGAGAGAGAGAGAGAGAGAGAGAGAGAGAGGACAGGCTTTTGCAGGGGGGGATGTTGGGTAACAAACTGCTTCTTTCTTGGTCGTCCTTGTTGGTCCTACCCACTGATCTTCACACTTCACTTCCATTGCTCTCTCTTCTTTTTCTCTTTTCTCTGTTAGCTCATTCTCGTACCTTACCTTCTCCCACAAAAACACTTGTAATTTTCAGAATTTAAACTGGTTTAATCAAATAAGATCCACAAAATTAAAGGAAAAATGAGAAGGCTATACAGTATAGTCAAGTGGTGAAGATCAGATGGAATATTTGGAAACTACTTACATACACACACACACATGCACGGATATGTGTCTGTCATTCCCGTGTCAGTATAGCATGAATGATGTTCTCAAATTCTGATTTGGAAACTTGAAAGCATATATATGTTTGGCATAAATGCTTGGATAATTCATGTATGGATTATGGATTCACTACTACAAAAAATGTCTTTCGTAGCGTTTTTTTATATATTCCTGTGACGTTTTGAAAACGTCACGATAGCCTACGTCACAATTGTTCTTGTGGCGTTTTAAAAACGCCACATTAGGTTTGCTTCCTGTGGCGTTTTCTTAAAAAAATGGCACGATAGATTAGACTTCCTGTGGCGTTTTAGTAAAAAAGCGGCACGATAGATTATACTTCCTGTGGCGTTTTAGTAAAAAAGCGGCACGATAAGGGTACTCTATCGTGCCGTTTCCTTAAGAAAACGCCACAGGAAGTTCCT
Organism: Mimosa bimucronata; assembly: GCA_037074515.1. NCBI lineage: Eukaryota > Viridiplantae > Streptophyta > Magnoliopsida > Fabales > Fabaceae > Mimosa > Mimosa bimucronata. The sequence continues at coordinate 6,615,747 of CM073437.1, forward strand.
TTTTTTAAAAAAAAATAATGATCCACTATCGTGGCATTTTCTTGAGTAAATGCCACGATAGATTTTTTTAATTATATTTAATAAATATATGCTAAACCATGTCTGCACCGGTTCAAAAATTACAACCAAATAATTCGAATATATATACACCAAAATTCGTATAGCAAGAGAGATCCAATACAATGAAAGCAAAAATTCTAATTAGTTAACTAGCTACTATATACTACAAGTTAACATGATAATTCGGTATATCAAATCCTCTAACAAACTAAGCTAGCTAACATCTTTACCTATTATGAGAGAAATGTGGGTATACATAGCAGCACCATTCTTCAATTAATTCATCAATGTTTTTCTTCGACAACTTTTTGCAACGCACATCTTCATAATACTGCACAAAAATTTTACATGATAATTAAAATAACCTAAAATCTAACAAATATGAACTCAATAAGAACTGAAAACAACATAAAACTTACATTCGAAGGAATGTCATTTTGATCATGAGTTACAGCATTTTTCATGAACCGCATGATGTAATACCCGCAATCATTGTCGTTTGGTTGGAAAGGGGTCTATAACAAAAACATCAAACTTTATATCCAAAACATTATAACTTTTACATTATTACTACTAATTCGTAAATCATGAATTTCCAAAATGAAACAGAAGCACAGAACAGACAAGTATCAGATAGGCGTCAGAGAACATAGAAGAAAACCATGCATGAATTATGAATATATAATTAGTCACTGATCAGTGATCACCATTATGATCAGTGGCAGGGAAAACCAATTTACCACCGACCGTCTGATTCTCTCCCACCACCACTAATCTCAATCACTGCCTACATCACCGATCAGACGTTTGTAAGATTTTCTTCAAGCTTATGTTCGTATCAGGAAAGGAATTTCTAGATCACGAGTTCCAGACCAGGCATCGAATAATAATAGCTTAATTTTAATCTATTTTTTTTTAATATAGTATTGTTGAAATAATCAGTTTCTTTAAAACGTCACAGGTAAAACGACTCCGTCCGGCGAGTAAAGAAGCGAAGGTGAATGAATTACCTGGGGTGCCATGGCGACTCGTTGTGGTGAGAGAAAGCCAACTAGATACGTGATCTCCGATTTGGACCGGTTCATGAGTGCGGCGGCCGTGATTTTGGGCGACGGCGTACGGCTACCGGCGGCGACGAGCTGGTCGGGCGGCGAAACGATGGAGCTGCTGAAAACGATGGACAGCGAACAGAACAAGAACACAGAAAATGAACCAGAACAAAATGAGCACAGAGCAAAAGATGAAACGAAGCTGATAATATGACAATCAGTTTCAAGGAACGAAATCAGAGCAAAACAAATAAATGAGCACGAGATCATAAGGCAAAACAAAATGCATCTGTGAGTCTTCAAGTCATTACCGAAACCAGAAAATGAACGCGCAAAATGAACGCAGAATCAGAACTAAAATGCAGCGAAGAGATCAGAACCAGCACGCAGCAACGACTTCGAACTCTGTTAAGACTTCAAATGCAGCCTTGGATCAAAAACCACCAACGACTTCGAACGCAGAACCAGCAAATGAACCAGCAAATGACTTCGAAATCACCGAAACCAGCAAATGAACCAGAACGCAGCGTAGACTTCGAACTCTGTTAAGACTTCGAATGCAGCCTTGGATCGAACCAGAACGCAGCCTTCGAACTCTGTCCGACTTCGAACTAGAACCAGAACGCAGCCTTGGGGTACTGTTATATCGAATTTGGGAGGAAATACTTAGGGCTGCCGCGCGGGATCTGAATTTTTGTAACCTATTGTGCCGTTTTCCACTCTAAACGGCACCTTAGGTTGGTTTAATTATTTAAAATATATATATACCTATTGTGCCGTTTATTCCATAAAACGGCACAATAGGTATTATCATTTTTTAAGAAAAAACATTATGGATATTCTGTGCCGTTTTTTATAATAAATGGCACAACAGATATATGATCAATTTCCTGTTGCGTTTTGTAGAAAAAATGGCACAATAGGTTCATTTTTTTTAAAAAAAATTAAAATATAGAATTTTATTTCCTGTGCCGTTTTTTATAAAAAACGGCACGATAGATATATGATCAATTTCCTGTTGTGTTTTGTAGAAAAAACGGCACAATAGATTCATTTTTTTAAAAAAATAAAATATAAAATTTTATTTCCTGTGCCCTTTTTTTATAAAAAACGGCACGATAGATATATGATCAATTTTCTGTTGCGTTTTTCCTACAAAACGTCACCTAATTGGCGCCACAATAGCTCTATTTTGTAGTAGTGATTAGGGAGGCTTCTAATGTGTTACCTTTTACTGAGGATAATCTATATATACAACCCACATCAATCACAATCTTGATTAGGTATCAGTATCACCTGATAGAGGAGTATAACAATCAAGAAAAAGAACACCGGCTAGAGATATTTGGAGTGAGCACATACATGTATACTTCAATATTGATTGATACTCTCCCTCACATGTCTCCTGTTTTTCTTTATAATAAATGTGCCGAATATTGAGCACCATCTCGTCGCTCTTGGACCGCCAACAAATAGCTAAGGGCACTGAGTTAGTTTAATGCCAAAGTCACTACCAAGTAAAATCTATGCTGATAAAATAAGAGATTAATTTGTTCACATGGTTTTATATAAGGAATTGATTTTCACTCTTAAAGTTTTGGTCAAAAGAAGTACTAATATACTACCTCCGGTCCTAATTATAAGACTTTTTTGAGAAAATTAAGGATGCAAAATACACCACTATGAATTGTTTATATTTGTCTTTTTTCCTCAAAACTAAGTTATTTTACTTATAAATTATCATATAATCTAATTACATTTCGCATATATTAAGATTTATGGGTTTAATTTACTTCCTTAATCTCCCCCAAAAAAGTCAACTGACTCTTATAATTAGGACCGGAGGTAGTATAAAAATACTAAAGACTAGTTGTATGAATTTGATAAACCATAGTTAATTGGCCATGCCTTTAAATTAATTAGTGAATGGAGGCACATGCAGGGCTCACAACACGCATGCCTCGTATATGCCTAGATATGTACGCAGCATGTTCACAGTTGTACACCCTTCTTGCACAAAGATAGCATCAACACACAGAAAACTCAGTGTGATGAGCATAGTTTAATTTAGTGTTTTTCAATAGCAACCCTTATTGGCTTTAAAAGCACACTATATCATTGAAAGTATAGTGTCTGTGGTGATAGATGGGGATTATTAATCACACTGAGAAATATCCGTACGTATACAGTCAACGAAGGTTACTCTTTTTGGTGTTTGGGGGTCGTAGCTAGGCCTTTTGTTACACAGCTTGGAAGAGAAGAAAGAAAGAAAGAAGAGACAGACATACAGAGAGGGAGGGGCATGTTATGTTATGGGGTGAGACAGAGAAAGAGAGATTCATGGGCGAAGAAAAAGATAATGATATTATTCGATTGTGCTTGTCGGCTACCCTTTCCTTCGTTTTCTTTTCTTCTTTGCTTTTTCACAGAGACCTTAATATTATGTATCTGTGACGTGTGTGAATACATAGGTGACATATATACAGTAGATTGACCAAAATGCCATTGTTTGTTTCCATCTTTCCTTCAATTGACCCTTCTTGAGTGTGAATGTGTTCAATGAAGCCTGCGTCTTATAACACACTGGATCCGGCTCTCTCTTCTATCTGGTGTACCCAAAAAGCTTGCAAAGAAAAAAATAAAACTTGAAATGCAATAACTTTGAAGTGCGTACGGGGTAACAAACGGAACTATTCTTTTCATTTATTCACATATTCTTTGACCAATTTTTTATTTTGTGTGGGGAAAAATTTAGAAGTGATGGACGATCAACTTTAATTTACGGTCAAAAGTAGAATAGACAGTTCTAAGAGGACTAGTAATTAGTAAAGTAAATCTTCGTTTTTGGAATGGGTCTGATGCTGAAATGGGATCCGGAGGCAAGTACATGATAGATAATTGAATCTTTGAATGTCTGGTTAACTCAGAGAGATGGTTTTTTGCCATTAATGGGGAAACAAGGCAAAAAGATGTGGGGGATGTGATAAGACTTAGCTTAGTGACTGATAACTTTACATGAAGCTTCTCATCGAAGTAGGGCCAATGAAACTCACTTTCTTCCTTTCATCAAGATGCTGCAGGGATTATTTTCATGACTACTACTGGATCCCAAAAATGAAAAGGTTGGAAATATACAGAAGAATATTATGAATTTTTATTTCATGCTAATAAAGCATTTGCAAACTTTGAGTTCAATAAATTCATTTGACTGACTCAACCATACGAAGAGATAGGCTTTCTTACGGGTATATGACATCATCCAAACATATGAGTATTATCCTCTCACACTGATATATATGGATCCATTTTGACTAAGATTGCTTCAACTTCAACTCGTAATCATTAAAACCAAGCTCAAGTACTAATTAATGTTGCTCCCCTGCTTTTTGTTTTCTTTCATTCGTTTTATAACAAAGTTACCATCAGAGTTTGTCTAGCATTAAATGTCTCCTCCAAACAATAAAGACACGTTCATCTTTAATACTATATCGGTGTGAAGCCAATTAATACAAGTGCAGATAGTAGAATACTTAATAAGTAATGACAGTTAAATTATCCCATCCATTCCATACATAGACTAAATTTTAGAAGATCTAATTCATAACCATAATTGTACTATTATATGTAAAGATGTAGTAGATAACGAAATCCCAAGCAAATTGGAAGAGAGATGGGAGAATTGAGGGGTAAAAGCAGGTGATGAAGTCACAAACAGTGATGAGGAAAGTGGTAAGAGTGATGTGATAATGGTGAATGTTGGGGAAGGTAAAGGCAACAGAAACATGTCGCCGCACAAAGGCAGAGAGCAGCACTGCGCTATACCTTCTTTCTCTGCTCACGAGAACTGTTTAAAAATGATAGGCCAACCCATTGCGTGTCGGCCATTTCTTCCTCCTTTTTGTTTCCTCAATTGCGTAATGAATCAACCACATTATTATTCATTTGGGGTTAAAAAAAAAGGATTTTTGTGTAGGAAAGAAAAATCCTAACAGGACACATGCAGGTATACTATAATGATGCTATACTTCACGCAGGCAGTGCATTAATTAGTATGTTGCCGTGTAGGGTATGACCATCAATAATAATTTCATTTGTTCTAGTTGTTGGTATGTGTGTATTGATAAACTCAGATACGGTGCTATATATGATGATAAGCTAGTAAGTAGTAAGACATGAAGCATGATCAAGATTGATGGTCCTAGGTTATGAATATACTAGCGAGCAATAATATGTGGAAGTATAAGGATGTCTCATGAGAGGCAAGAAGCAGAAAAACATGAGTCTGTCTGTCTAGAAGGGTATAATACTGATTAGGATGTGGGATTCACGGTCTCTGGGTCTCATGAATGCTCTTAATTTTGAAATTCTTTTCTTTTGGATTTAGGCAGACAGGGAAGCACGCTCTCGAATACTTTCTCTTTGTGTGTGTGTGTGTGTGTGTGTGTGTGTGTGTGTGTGTGTGAGAGAGAGAGAGAGAGAGAGAGAGAGAGAGAGAGAGAGAGAGAGAGAGAGACTAAAAAAATGGTGTGTGTCATTGAGATGATGATTCATGGGTCTGACGCAAAATCCTTTTTTGCGGGTTACACATTATGAAATATGAAGACAAATGGAAACCTTACTTTACAAACACCAAAACTGTGGTTGATGCAGCCGTTAAAGTAAAAGACATGGATGACGGCTTTTCTCAGCTTTTGTTCCCCCGAGCTGACGTTACAACAACGTTGACTGCTTTTAACCTCTGTACTATCTCCCATTCTCAATTTTTAATATCTGTGTCCTTCTGTTTGTCGTTTTCACTTTGAACAGCAATACTACAATACCCACCTCCCAAGAACCCAGTAATTAAGTTCCATTGTTATAATCCTCACTAAAGAATGGGGGGCTTCAACACCCAATGCTTTCTCTATTCCTCTTATTTTTAGGAGTAGTCCATTACACTAGTAGTGAGCATTACTCGACTTTTTAGGATTAACTAAATGCTCTAATACAGTAGAAACTCCATTTTTTTAGCAGTTTAAAAACCTTTTTGAAGGGACAAGAAGGTGTATCGGTATTGGGATCAGACGGTGCTTTTGTCTCACATTGTGTCTCCACACTGTCATTCAAGTTAAGGGCATGTCTGTGTTCCCTCTGCCCTTGTTTGCCTACCAACATTACATATCCTCATTGAACACTCCATCCTCTTATTGCTTTAATTTCCTGCTTTCATTCCTTCACTCTGTTCTGTACAGATTAAAATGGGGCTTTAAAGAATTTATTACAGAGTGAGAGAGAGAGAGAGAGAGAGGGGAGAGGCTAGCTTCTGTGTCATAGATAGCTGTATTAAATACGTGCAGGAACTCATGCATGCGCATGCTATAATATGCTCGTAAATCCTTGGACAGAGGCAGCTTCTTCTTTTGAACTTTGTAACTCAATGGAATCTAAAAGGAACTTTTTCCATCTCTTGCGAAGCTTAAAGGTTCTAGATAGGGTTCTGTTTGACCGGTGCGCTGGAAGAAGAAAGTATGAGAGAGAAACTAATTATATATGTATCTTTGTGGGTGACTTGACTTGAGAGAAAAAGATTGATCACGCTCGAGTATATTATATCCCCAACAGTAGAAAAACTTGAAGCTTTAGCTGTGTTCCTGAATCAGCTTTTTGTCTCCCAAGCATTTCCTTTTTGGTAATGCGGATGCATGGGCTTAATTTTGGTCCTGAGTTGTAATTAATTAACTAACCCATCCATCAAACCAAGTTATAATCCCCAAATTCATGGGAACTCTCATCTTATTCGTGTTTTGACTAGAAAGATAGATAGAGGTGAAGGGTTATCATATTCTTTGTGCAGTCCTGTCTTTCTCTCCGTAGTTATTTCATTGGTTTGAGGATTCTGTTCTTATAAGCAAGCCACAGCCACATGCCCCACCGCTAGTCCACAAGAAGTTACTTTTCTAATTAGAATTGATTAATGGGTTTGGGGCAGATCTGTCTTTCACAGGACCTGGGTAATTTAACTTCAGCCCACCATTTCTCACTGGAGTTACCTTAAACCAAGGTTGCACTTAAATTATGCCCATCAATGTTACTTCTCCTAGTGTGCATATACCAAAAACTAAAACTCACCTAGTTGTGTTTTTAGGGTAAAAAAACTTTACACTGGACTTTCTTATCGATTTAGAGGCTACTCCTGTCAGAATTTTTTTTTTTTTTATATAAACAGAAGTTTAGATGAGTTCAGTCCCTCTATAAGATCCTCACATCATAAAATTTAAACCCACGACCTTATAATTATGAGACAATCTCTTTATCAACTAAATCAACCTTTGCTAACCCATCCAAAACAATTCTAACCAAAGTATTCTAATGAAGGTGAAGATAAAACAAAACCAGTGACATGCATATGAACGTTACAAATCCTTAAAAGATGTTGTGCTCATATTAAAAGGCACATCCAATAGATGCACCATAACATACAAGTCATTGAGATAGCAATGCAAATGCTTGAGGACATGTCAGTATCTATGCCCATTTGTTGGCGACGATGCAGATATTTTGAGGCATGCCCACAACCCTCTCCAACAGGGGGGAAAATTAGGGGGACAACCCTAAGGCAATAAATAAAATCAACTAACTTACAAACGGAAAAGGATTAACGAACCCACTCAACAAAATTGCCATCCTTGATGTAACTCCTATAACAAAATCCTTCTTCTAACTAGATAAATTATCAGAATGGTAACAAGAGAGGTAGATCACAACGCATTCTCTATGTGCAGTTCTGCATACTGTGTGGGTCACATCCCCAACAGCAAGGTTACGGGCCAAGAAAGGGACATTACGTTTCATTGCCGAGAGTCTGGGGCCATAGGCATCAATGAGGACTGGTTATAGTAGTTACCATCTGAACCCTGGAAACCCTGGTAGGTGCCCACTGGAGCTGGTGTATAAGGTGAAATAATATTCAGGGGAGTACCAACAGTGGGGTAGGCGGCCATTGATGGCTGTTGTGTCATGCTATAACTATATGCTACACCGTTAATTGATCCAGCAGTCTGTATGAACTGTGGCACTTGATACTGTGGCACCGGTGGTGGAGGGGGCATCGGGGGAGGAGATGATGAAGGAGGAGGTGGGAGTTCACTGGGGGTCGATTGCTGATTTGTTGTAGGTGCATTGTGTAGTGATTCAGGAAGAGAAAAGGGAGGAAGCGGTTGTTGAGGATTATGAGATGGCATATAAGATGACTGGTCATTATCCAGCTTATTCCTCTTCTCGGGATGATAATCGCCACCAGAAGACTCTTTAATCGAATTGCCTATTACCCCTTCAGAGGCTAAAGAGGATAGAACATAAGATAGCATCTGGGCAGATGATGTTGAGGCAGTTAACTTAGCCGCCACTGCAGCAGCAGCAGACTTGCGTGTATCTTCCTCAATGTGTCCAGATTTTTGGGGATAAGATACCTGCTGTGTATACATCAATGGAGCTGACTGCTCCCTATCTCCAGGAATATAGCTGGGGGGAGTTAATGAGGTCTGAATTTCCTTTGAGTTTTGTACAGCTGATGATTGCTGGACGTTGTTGTCATTTAGTAATCGGTGGCAGGTATCACCAACTCGTGCAGATTGAACACGTGCAGCCTGATGCATCAACACAAATACTCAGATACCTGAGAGATAGAAGTGCCACATCAAATAGCAAATTACATCCAACATACAGTCACAAAACTAGTTTGTGTCCTTTATCCCCCATCGACAATACTGGAAAAGAAACTCACTTGGCCCCATCTGCCTCTTAGAACAGATATTAAATCCCACAGAAAAATAAAATAGCTACAATATATTAAAAGAGGGAATACCTGAGTTTTGACTTTCATCAACCCTAATCAACATGCACTTTTCAATTACTTGGTGTGAACTATGGAAAAAAAACCATTTTGGAATGGAAAAATGTTTACACAAGTGGCGAAACACAGAATTAACAAATAGTTTCATATGTTCCTACACACAAGCCAACGTTATCTGCAGATGTCTCTCAAGCCTAAAAAAGGAGGTTCACTCACTTGTACTTATCTTCACCTTCACCGATGTATTTCAGCTTTTAGTTTAGAGAGGATTTCATAAACTGATATTTCATTTTACCTGCTGCTGAAGATACCAACATCCTCTCACCAAAGTTTCTCGTAAACAGGGTAATTTCTAGATTGCAAAGACACAAAGAATGACACCAGAAGACAGACTTCCAAAGCCAAGCACTTTGTCAGAGTTGTAATAAATTACATTTAAAGTACAATTTGTCAGAATATATTGTGTATGCCTAAGCCCCTAATCCTTGACAATTTTGAAATTTCATTTGACCTTGTTGGAAAAGAATTCTCAGTACGCATCACAGTAGGACTGGCATTTAAAACTTATCAAAATAAAACAAATGAAAGAATACAATACTGAATTACGATAGATTCCAAACCTGGATCTGGTTACGAACTTGATCCAGCTTGAATTCCTGGGTGCAAAACATTGTAAGAATTGCATGCCTTAAGTAAGGTTTTATTACTTTTGTAAAGATAAGAAGTATTAAAAAACCTGATCCTGGAGAGCCTCTCTCAGTTGAGACACAAGGCTTGCTCTTGATGATTCTACAGCTGTTAATTGCTCGATGCAGTCCCTCAACACAGTATCATGTCCCCGGAGCTCATCCTCCAGTGTTGATCCATGGATCTTCCCTACTCAAATTGATAATAGGATAGAAAGAAGCATCAAGAGGTATTCCAGCTTGGTAACTTTCAGATGTCATTTAGACTATATCCTAACCCTTCTAACTCAAGCAGGAAACACATTGTAAATAGCATGAGATAAATTGCCGATTTGATGACAATTTAAAATCAAATATCAAGCTAACATGGTAAGTCAAATTAACAACTAAACAAAAAAATTCAAGCTCAATATAAGCAAGCATCTATTTCATAAATTTGCAGTTACATGATTAAAGTTGATCATCATATATTACATTTTGCCTATAATGGCAGCTTACAAATTAATAAATGTACTTAAAATTTAACAAAGATCGTATTACTCAGATTCATAATAAATGTGGGATCATATATAAAACAAAAAATGTGTACTTTTTTTATAAGCGAACAATAACCCTTGCAATCATTTATGGAAAATGACATAGCTAAGAAGTCAACAAGCCATATAAACAAAGCCAAAATTCCAAATCACGCCATATTAAAACCAAGAATCCAAGACATCAATAACAACCAATAGGAACACTTAAGCCCAATCCTTCACGAAACAAAACTCTAAACTTCTTTTATCACTCAAACAAATTGCAAATACAAGCAAGCAAACAGACCGAATAAACATTTATATTTTTAAGGGTTAAGGGTTGATTTTGCCCCGGAAGTTTTAACTTAGGAGAAAATTTACCCTATAAGTATTTTTTGGACCAATTTTGCATTAAAAGTATTAAAATGGAGTGGTTTTGCCTTTTACCATTAAAATACTAACGATCAACGTCAACTTTTTAACAGTCAACGTGAGTTTTTTAATGGAATAGACCCTTAACCCTATTTTTAATGCCAGCATACTTTTTCTCACAAAATTCTGGCTTAGCATTTTTCAGCCCTCCAATGATAATAGAATCTCCTAAAACTTCAACACGAAAACAATGGGTGAAAGAGGTGATGGTATCAAGATGATTGCCTAGCTTGACTAGGATATACAAAAATGCTCATTCTACAATTTTATACCCTTAAGTTAATTAATCAAAATTAACTGAGGCGGGGATCCAAGTTGATCCAGAAAAACCAGCTAAGCTTTTGGCATTAACATATAATAAACAGAATAAGGGCTTATACCCAGAAAAAAAAAAGGAAAAAAAAACAACAAACAATATGTGATCAACACAAACCAGTTAAATACATAAATCAGAATTACAACAACCACACCAAGCAAGCTCAAAGATAGATCTATACCAGAAGCACTTTCTTGACCATTTTCCTTGACTACTTTCTCAAGACAGCTAATGGCATTCCTGCATTTACTCAATATAGCATCTTCATCTGTAAGCCCTCCATACATAGCTTGATAACTTGAAACTAGTTTCTCCAATGCATTTCCCGCAGATGGTCTCTGATAAAGAGAAGAGGGCATATGAGATGTGATCAACTCACAGAACAAATATTAAAGAAAAGTGCACATAATCTAGCGCATAAATACAGATATTACCAGCTTCGAGGGCATGGATTTCCCATTACGATTGCTATTGTCCGTATGCCTCCCAATGAACTCTTCTTTAAGGATTTGACCGCGAGAACCAAAAACTTTTCTCTCATCCCAAATACCAATCTGCTTATATAGCAAAGTCATCATGCCACAAAAGACAACTTTTATCCCAACTTTTGGACCTTCTAAAACAAGAGCATAAAATGAAAACAAAACTGCATATTTTACCCGTGCTAAAGAATACCATAATTCTAGCATTCTTCCAAGTAAAGGGATTTCAATGTAAGAGGAACTCAAACAGTCAATACATCAGACATAATGACCAGAAGTTTCTTTCCTCTTGTAAAATTACCAACTTAAGGACCTGCATGTAAGCTTTGTCCACCAATACAACTCATTTTGAAGCATTCTTATGCAGAATGAAAAAAAAAGGGGTGAAAAACCATGCATTCCAATCACTAAGTAAGGGTAGGAAAATAAGGGAACAGAAGTTGAAAGTACCAATCGAAGTGCAGCACTCCTTCCAAACTCATCTCCATTATTAATCACATCTCGAAGAGCATCTGGAAGAACCTTCCAAAATTCGCCAACAAATTCTGAACCCTTTCGCCTGCTGTTCTGCAATATATCATTGGCAAGATATAGAAATGCCAATCTTTGTTCACGAGGAGAGCAATGGAACTGTCCGTCCCATGTCTCAACAACTTGTTTGGCTTTATTCATATGAAATATGCACCAATGAGACAAAGCTGAATCAAATTAAGGCTTGCAAACCAATATATATCTGTAATTATGTATGCGTTTGGTCTCACAAGGTCTCCAATAAAAACAGGCTGTCCTTGAAAAGATGGAATGGAAAGATATACTTGGTGGTAGTTAAAGTTTTGATATGATTTTATTTTACATATAATTTCTAAAATAGGAAAATTGGCAATTATGTAAACATGGAACTTGATATAGAAGTAGAAAGGAGGGAACAACTAGGACTCAAGCAATAATTTAAATACTATATCAATTTCTAGTCATTGATTCCATTACCATCTCATGGTAAAAAAGGTGGTAACCAGGTATGACCAGATAATTGAAAACCAATTTTAATTAATAACTAGACTTACAAATATAGTACTTTGACCCATCATGGTAGAGAGGTATTGGACTCTGGATAATTTGTTCTATAAAGATGGACTTTTCAGGTTGTCAAAGAGATCTTAAAAAGGAGAAGGAAGATGACCAAAGGTAAAGGTCAGATCCAATGACTCTTAACCTCAGATTTAAGAGGAAGAGCAGTTATATACTTATGCAAGTTTATCAATTAATTTAATATAAATTAATTTACACATAATTATAGAATAATAAAGGGAAATTACACAATATTTGTAGGAATTTATCTTATTTATCCTAAACAAATTTGCAGAAATCTAGCCCTTACACTAGGGTCAATTGATAACCAAAAAAGGGGAATGAGGGAGCTTATCAACCCCGGCTGAGGGAAATTCACTTTACAAGGCTAATGTTCTAACACAATTAAATAAAGTGGCAGCAGAAAACCACTTGAATTGAATGATGCAAATACTGAACATAAACAACTTAAAGTTTGATCACAAAAAATCCAAGAAGGATACTCTCAATGCTCGCTTGTGAGCTGTTCAGCTTGGCTAATTTCTCCACCAATATCTGTGGATTGAATGTGCTACCCATTTTTCCTTTTTGAATTAACCAGGCACAACCAATCAAACACACCAGCCTTTATAATAACTTTAGAGAAGAAAACCTGAAAAAGAAAAATCAGGAAAGTAAACTTTAGCAGATGAGTTAGAATGCATCACATAAGATATGCAACATATTATATGAATTAAAATACAAGTATTTAAATTTCTCTTATCACTATTTTTTAAATTTAAATTTTTGAGGTTGCACTTATAGCTAGCTATTCACTTTCTTGCTTCCAATTAATCAGACAGATTCGCTTAAAGAGCTCCCTAAAGCAGAAAATAGTCCAAAGATGCTCATTTAGCAATGGTTGGTCGAAGGCAGCCCAATTGTGGTGTGACGTAATAGTCCTGACTCCTGAATAAGACTCTGCCTAAGCACCTTAAACTCTGAGGCATGTGTACCATACTGCCATCTATATACACAAGCACACAGCACGCTTAACAATCCAAATGACATCAAAACAAAGCGACAGCCAAATCAAATTCCAATGGATAATCAGCACAACGATTACAAAGGAAGTTTCAGACTTCCTCTGATATAGTAGTTTCTTGGTAAGATCATCGACATCCTCATGTTAACAATTTATAATGTCCTATCAGGGTAAAACAGTTATATAGACTACATTGCCCTCTACATCAAGGAACTCCAAGATTGATAGGGGAAAACTGAGAATTCAAAAAGATTACACATACCACCCTGTTTAGGGGAGTGCATTCTAGCAGGTCAGCGTACTTTGTCAGAACTTTCTAATTCATTCTAATTTTTCCATTCTTCCTCGACACAAAACCAGGGACAACAATCATAATCAAGGATGCATAAAAAACCAGTCTTTAACCACTAGTTAAACAATAAAAAGTCACATTAATGCCAACCAGTCTAAATCATAATGGACGTGAATGCCAATCAATTCCCCCACCCCATTGAAAATTGATCAAAATATCAGAATTGCTCTTAGACCAAATTAGCAGATATAGCACCGCTTTACAAAACAGTAAGCATTGACCAGAATCTCCCAAATGAACGCAACCGATGGAAGACTATAAAAGAACACGCAATTAAACATACGAGGGAAAAAGCGTCACAAAGGAACGAATAAATATAAAAAAGAGAGGCATGAAAGTAATTATAGGGTTACATGGAGTGTTTAAGATTGAAAAAGCAAGACAGGTACATACCGGTAACCAGGAATGCAGACTGGGATAGGCGAAAAATGAAGGGGCGATGATTGAGTTTTCACCTAATGGCGGCGCGGAAGGGTTTGGGGAATTTAAGGTTGAGTTTGACGCCCTTGGGAGTGAAGTGAAGGTAGTGTGTGTATGCCAAACACTGCTCTCAGAATGGAAGGTGATTGAAAGGAAAGGGCTCTGCGACTATCGCAGGAGGTGGCAGTGTGGGTACCAAGTTTTGTCGGAGCCCCATTTGTATTTCTTCAGCTGTTCGGCTTGTGTTTCCGGATTTCATTCAACGGCGTCGTTTCTATATGTCACCCTGCAACTTGCAATTAATTTTCCCAAACAAACATATCTATACAAATATAAAAAAAAATGGATATACAAATTGAGAAAAATATAGTGGTCTAATGATCCAATAAAAACTAATAAATACAGACATATAATCAGATTAAATAATATCTATAAAGATAGCAGACCAGATCTACATTATATCACAATTAATTTTTACTATTTATACCGGTGTAGTTATATGTATATTGGATCTTTATTTCCAAAAATAATTATTTTATGCAAGAGATAATAACCATTATAGAATAAATCAAATATGGACGGTTCATATATTAGATGTGCACGATTCAGATTGGCTTAGCTCTCACGGATATGGGTTCATATTTTTTATTGAGACATCAACAGAGTTACAAGTTAAATATGGTGGAATGAATGCGATATAATATCCCGTTAGCATTCAGCAGCAGTAGTAGTGTTACTTCCTACTATGCTATTTTGATACCCCATCTATTCTTAAATATAAGATATATTTACCTAATTTGATTAGGTTAAGGTTGTTAGTTAAATTAATTAAAATCGTATGATATTATCAAAACACCATAACTACCTATCTTTATTCTCATTTTCCCTTTCTTTAGTTGTTTATTATTGGGGAGCATCATTGAAGTTAATTTAGACAAAATTTTAGAAAAATAAGAATAGGTCTTATATTTAAGATCAAACATAGTTTTCTAAATATGTTTTATATTTAGAGACAGAGGGAGTATTACTTTTACTTTTTTACTAGGGCAACAAAAATAACATAAAGCAGCAGTAGTAAAAATAATATTCCTTATCAATGTTACATCAGTTATACTTTGAGAATCACATCTAAAACGATGATATACACTCTCAAAAAGTAAACAGATGTTTAATAAAGATTCACCCATGACTTGAAGGATGGGGAAAATCAGGCGCATCACACAGCTCTCTAACCCAACCTGTAATGCTAGGACCGGGATAAAAAATTGTTCGAGTCCAATCATTTGATTAATCCTCCGCAAAACGAGGTAGCATGTGGTTAAAATGCCCAACCCATTAGACAATAATTAATCCCGAGTGAAACGAGATTTCTTTTGAAAGAGGTGAATCATCATATCAGTTTGTTACTAGTTTCGTTGGATAAATCCAAAAATTGTTTGACATTTCCGAAGCATCGGACCCAAACAAGCATTGGCAACAATTCTCAACTTTTCCTATGATAAGTGAGAATTTCCCTCTCTCCTCTCTCTATTTTTAACAAAAAAAAAAAACATAAAATGCTGTACGTGAAATGATGATGTCAAAAACTCAAAAATACATAATTGCAGCACCCATAATAAGTAATTGATCGTAGGGGTGTCTAAAACTGGGATTGGGACCGGGAACACCTATTCCCGGTTCCCGTTCCCGAAATGGGGCCGGGATTGGATTTCAATCCCGGTCCCAGCGGGACCGGGAATTCCCGGTTCATTTTTTAAAAAAAAAAAAGAAAAAAAGAAAAAAATGGGCTTCAATTTTGGTCTTTAGGATCTCCTCAATTTCTTAGGTGGTTTCCATCTTTGTAACATTTTCAAACTATGAAAGAAAACAAGTCACAAATTAATTATTATGAAGTTATAAACAAATGCACAAGGAAAAAGAATGAACAAAAATGATATCACTAGTTTAGTCACTTAATTTATGCCACATTTAAGAAAAAAAACAAAACAAAACAAGGATTAAACTTTCTCAAAATTCTGAACGCTTTCTTCTATAATAATGCCATGACATGAAGCAAATAAATCTCATTAAATATAAGAGATAATAATGCCATGACATAAAGGATAAATCAGTAAAAAGGACAAATTTAATATAACAAAAGCAAGAGATAAAATAGGGGCAAAAGGATAAAAACACCATGGTTTTTATATAGGAATTTCCTTTATATGTAATTGCAATAGAATTAATCCAATAGAATTAGCTCTCTAAAGTGTTGGGTCTAATTTTTTTTTTTTATAAATAACATGGGGGCCGGGACCGGGATCCCGGGGCCTTGCCCGGATCCCGGTCCCGGGATTTTTTTCCCGGGCTTCCCGGTCCCGATTTGCCGGGACCGGGACGGGATCACCGGGACCAGGAGGGGTTGGACACCCCTAATTGATCGTGTAACAACTTTTTTGGCTGCATGTTAGAGTAACAAATGAGAAAAAAAGCGAGAAAATATTAAATTATTGGATCCAAAACTCCTCTAGTACTATCACTCATTCAATCTATATTTATCTCTATATTTATTTCTAGCTTTCATCAAAATTTATTGTGCCATTCTGACTCCATACACGAGAATGATTTGTTTGACGACATGATGATGATGATGGTTATCAAGTAGGGATGAAAGCATAACCAAAATTACTTTCTCCTCACAATAATCTCTCATAGATTGAAAGGTTTTGCACCCTTCGCAACGTGCATGCACGGGAAAATTTAAGTTGAGACAGTGACGTACATGAGCAGGAACGGTTCTTATTTTTAAATTTTTATTTTCTTAAATAGTAACATGCATGGTTTTAAACTTCGAATATAGTTGATTAAAAATGATGGGGAAAAAATAGTTGATTAAAAATAAATAGGATTCAACAAAAATAATTCGAACTAATATGTTCACAAGAACATAATTGGTAGCTTGACATTGCTCCCCAAACGCAACACATTCATTCATTCTAGCTGGGGCTACAATACAGCCATCTAGAACCTTTTATGGACACATACATAAATAACTATTTTCTCACCCATCCTCATTTCATTCATTCTGTTCTTCTCAAATCAATTATACATATGGATGAATAATTAATAATTTATATCAAACTAACTTCCTTCTAGAGGTGATTTGGGGGTTGCCAGAAAAGAGGTCATCGATGTAGGTCTCTATATCCTCAGGTTGATACTTTATATACTTTTCTGTTTGTCTCCCGGGTGTCAAATTCTGAGAAAACCTCCCCAAGAAAGCCCTGTAAGCTGGAATAACCAGACCAGCCACCGAAACTCTTAGCTCCGACTGAAGCTGCTCATCGTTCACAATCCATGAGCTTTGAGCCTTATGTATCTCGTCAAACATGGTATTGAAACTCTTAAATCTCTCCTTCAATAGCGGCTTCTGCACTTTCCCATTCACAACTAACCCTTCATGGTTCAAACAACGCAATATCTTGCTCCATGATTCCCTCTGGTAGCTCTTATGTTGCGCCCTCAAATCCGACGATTTCTTTCGACACCATGTGTTCCCTAACAATTGGTAAATCTCTGACGACCCCTTGATCTTCTGCAAAATATATCTTCCATTATTCATCATAAATATATATCCCAAGGAGATGTCCTTGTACAACTTAGCTTTCCCTTCTAGACTCGTGTCAAGCAATTCCATCACCCTCATCACCTGTTCTGCAAATGGCGACTCCTCGTTGCCCTCGTCTCTATCGTAGGACCCACTTTTTGAGTCAGCAGCACCTTGAGGAAGCTTCATGTGCTCCTTGAAAACCTGTTCTAAAGTGTCCTTGTACTCACAAGCATATGGGAGGTAGTTCATAACATAACGGGTTAATGGGTGAACTGCTCCACCAGGGGATGCGGTTTTCCCTGCTTCCGATTTGATTGAATTCTCTAGATCGCAGAATATGCCTACAGCGGCCTCTCCAAGTCTGTTCCTCGCTGCTGTGAGCTCAACCTTAAGCTCCTCTGTGAGGACACCATTCAAACCAGAAATAACCACCCCCAAGGTCTCACACATGTCGAGGAATTTGAATAGCTTTTCGGCAGAATGCTTTGTCATGGCTATCCCTTCGGCGAAATTGAGGAGCTGTATGACAACACCACGTGTCAAGTTGCTATATAGGCCGGCCCCTATGGATGGGTGCTCTTTGAATACAGATTCCACTAGCTTGAGCTCCCCAGGGAAGTAATTACATGCGCATTCCTTACAGGCTGCGATCCATGCGGGGATCTCTTTCTCTAACGATTCCCATGGCCTTTTCTGAATCTCATCAATGCTTATTTTATCAAACCCTAACTTCTGTAATCTTTCTTCAAAAGCATTCCTTCTTAAAATAATGTAAACCTGACAACATTCAGATTCATATCCTGATAATATCATATCCTTGGCTATTTTGTTCAGGATAATAATGTTTTCCTTAGAATAGCCCAGGAAATCCGAATACTCAGTATCAGACTGTGTATAATTGTCATGTTCCACCTGTTGATCAGATTCACCTGTATAGCGATATCCTTCCATGATCATACGAAATACTTCCTCCAAATACAACATGACTCCCTGTCGTATGACCCCGATACGTTTCACCAACGAATCCTTTCGTTCGTTGAATTGTTGCGATGAGGAACATTGAGACTGACTCAGCATCTTCAAGAGCTTTGCGATCAGATTCACATATTCCATGAACGAAGAAGCTTGATCCCTAACCTCGACCCATTTAGGCCCCCCTTCTTCGACACCGTAGGAGACAATATTTTCTTGGACAAGATCCAAAAACTTGTCAATACAATCAGGTATCTCTATGATATCTGCATTCTGTTGCTGCGTAATCTCCACAATCCATGAATCTACGTCTGCCGAAACCTTAGCAAGGGTGAAATCACACTTAGGGACCTGATTATCTGTGGTCGCTCCTCCCTCTGCGGCTGAATTTGCTTGGGCATTATCATCATGTTGGGAAATGGCGTCATTGGGATTTCTTGGTTCCGATGATGTATGATGAGGAGTACTCTCATCGGTGTTGTTGTTCTCCTCATCTTTATCATCGGTAGCCTTCTTCTCCATGATATCAAATATGATCCGTCCCTCTCAAAGAAAACAAAAGGAGGGAACGTTTCAAAATGACAAATGCGAAGAAGACGGGGGAGAATTATCCGTTCATTTTTTTTTTTTTTTTGGGTTGGTTTAATCCTCACTACTTTTCTAATTTTCACTCTTTTAAAGGTGGGCACTGGATTGAAATGGTCATTCATTGATACCATTGGTAGGGTGTATTTGTGTGATGGGAGAAAAGAAAGCGAGAAACACGGGCTGATGAAAATGAACGGGCAGAATCGGGAGGGAGAGGCGTTGACTGTTGACGTTCCTTACCAACTGAAACTATTTACTCATTTGTAAGGGAAAAGTTGACGTTCTTTTGGGCTCCCCTCTATCTAAAATCGCGCATTTTTTTACTTTTTCTTTTTAAATAGATAAAATTACATAATTGCCCTTATTGTCAGAGGCGGTGCGTAATGCGCGCCAGTTCCTTATGGGTCCGGGCTATAACGATATAGTGTCGGTTCATACTCGAAACCCGACCGTTCTTGCTCACTCCGAATCACCATTATTACCTTCAGATCCAGATGAACAGGAAGGAAGCTAACCTCAGTGCGCTTTGAGCTGGTAAGGGTTGGTGATCGGAGAAAGAAAGAGAGAAAATGAGGTATGGAGGTAGAAGAAGAAGATCTTTCCTTCAATCACTTCTTTTATTATTTGCGATGCTCGCTGGCTTTGGCCTCTTCATGCTTGCTCTTAGGCCCTTGGATCTTCCGATCCGCGTTGATTTCCCCGGAGACTCCGACACCGAAGATTCGGATGGCGGTGGTAGGAAGCTGGGGAATAATGGAGTGACGCCATGTGCGACTGTGGAAGAGATGGGCGAGGATTTCAGGAGAGGTTTTTGGAGCGAGAGCTTGAGAGTGAGAACAATGATTGAAAATCATTTTGTTATAAATGGTACTAACGCTTACTTGTTTGCCTCTCTTTATGTTTTGCGTTTCGATTCACCTCTTTCCACGTTTGTTATCTGCACTATGATTCTGGGTGGGATGAGAGTATGAGACAATTGTATGTTTTAAGAATAACAGTTTAATCTTCAAGTTTACTCTGGGAGATGTTCAATTGAATGTGAATGATAAGTTTTGCCCAATCAATCAATCCTTTGCTTGTCGGTGGCGGTGTCAGTGTTTCTCCTCTTTAAATGAGTGCCGAAGCTTGTGACATCACTATAGGCATTAACTAGGCTCAAAGTTGTCTTTTACTGTGGATTATATACATTTTTTCCTGGATAATGTGCGTGATGCTTTAGCAAATTCTCCTGATGTTTTTCAATTTCATTAGTAAATGTAGTTCTATTAGCAGCAATGACATCTTTAGAATGAGCACCATTCGTGATTTGAGACAAATACTGGATGACCCTGTCGTGTCCTGTTTCTGTACTTACGTGCATGTTTCACGGAAAGACTATTTATTTGTACTTGTGGCAGTCTTTTTTATCTACTGGATTATTAATGGTGATCAAGACATAATTCGGCTATGTTATACCATGGTACTACTGTTATAATTATAGTTATTTTTGGAAAAACAAATGTAACTAACAAGGTCATTAGTGACATGAACATTAAATAGGAATGCTTTTGGAGATCAATTCTTAATTGGATAGTGATATAGATTATGTTTCAGGTGCTTCAAGAGTCAGGGATCTCCCCTCAGAGAAGTTCTGTAGTCATGGCTTTGTTCTGGGGAAAACTTCCGAGGCAGGTTTTGGGAATGAAATGTACAAGGTCTTAAATGCTGCCGCACTGAGCGTGATGTTAAACCGGTCCTTGATCATTGGCCAAACCAGGCATATTGGTTCTTTCCCAAGCCTTTCTTTTTCATTTAAGAAATAGCTTTTACGCTTGTTGACATTTGATTTTCTAAGTTCTACCAAGCAGTTCCTTTTAGGGTATGCGCAATCCATTTACTGTGACTCTTATGTGTTAGATTTTAATAGTATCTGGTCCTGGGAACATTGATCAATTGCAAATGGCAATTTATGTTAGCACAGATTTGTGACTTAGTCCGTTTAAATGGATATTTTATGCCACTAGATATGAAACTGTGGCAGTCTACCATTAATGGATTTGTGAAACCACTCTGGCCTTTTAAAATTACATATTGGAGTCAAACATCAAAATGGATGATTGGTTTATCTTTTTTTATCTTTCCATCATCTCATCACCACTTTTATTGTTCATTTCAGAGGTAAATATCCATTTGGGGATTACATTTCTTATTCCAACTTCACCTTTACCATGAATGAAATCAAGCATTTGTGGAGAAGCCATAGATGTGAAAGCAAATACAGGAGGCAACTGGTTATAAGGGTTGATGATTTTGAAAAACCTCAGGAAACTAATGTTCTGTGTAGCAATTGGAAGGAATGGGAGCAACCTATCATATGGTAAATTAGATTGTTTTTACATGTTAATTTTACAATTTCCAAGCATCATTGACGAGCTATCAGCCTTATTTTGTATAGGTTTCAAGGAACTACAGATGCTGTAGCGGCTCAATTTTTCTTGAAGAATGTACACTCTCAGATGAGAATTGCTGCTTTTGAATTATTTGGTGATCCAAAAGTGTTAGAAACTCGCCCTAATGTATTTGGGGAGCTCATGAGAGTTCTCATATCCCCTACAAAAGAAGTGCAGGAAGCTGTCAATGGGGTTATCAATGGTGGAGAGGACCCTGACATCTCGTTACATATGCGAATGCTTATGAATAGGTAATTCAAGTACTTGCCAATATCATTGAGTGGGCTATCGTGCTTGATGGTGTATGAGGTTTGTGGTGCCTCTTTGTTGACATGGTCTTATTTGTGTTTCTTAATAGGTTCTTGGCTGTTTTAACTTTTAACTTTCAATGAATAGCAAAAGAGTGTGACGTCAGCTTTAAAAAGAACAAAAAATATCCACAAATTTATTTGAAAGCTACACCAGACATTGAAAGGAACATGAGGTCTATGAAAAAAACGTGTGAACCTGCACATGTGTCATTTGCTTTCTTTAATTGTATGCTAGTATCCAGATGGAAACAAATCTATATGTGTACGCGTGAATTATAAAATTTTGATATGTATAAATAAACTTCCTACCTTTGATGTGTATATTATAGCTTTGTAAATAGGATAAGCTGCTGCTTTCATATTCTTGAGACACAAGGATTCTTTTTAATCCCCATAATCTTGACCCATTGCCATAATTTTTCCCTATTGGATGTATTCTGCATGATGCTTGATTCCTTCTGACATATTTATTGAGAAATGATGCTAGGATCAAATGACTGTGGAATATGGCGTAGTTTGATAGTACTTCCTCAAAATAGAGCTCCACTGTCGATTCAAGCCGATTGCTGTGTTGATCAACATAGTGCCTGGTCAAATATCATTTCTTAAGCAATCTCTTTTTTTATTGGGGGGTCCCTCCTCATCACCCTATCTTTACCTTTGTGGCACTATATGGTTGTATATTCCCCAATCTGTTTGCATAGAGGTTAAAATAAATAATCATAAGATAGAAAAACAGCAACCTTTAATTGGTTGCTGTATTCATTTCTACCACATCAACCCTTTTGTGGCAAAGTATTGAAGCAGTCAGGCGATAAATACTTCTCAATATAGGCAATGTAAATGATATGTAGGATTCAAGGGATGCTGGTTTTATTACTTCTAAATTCTAATGTTTTGATCGTCTTCTGTGCTTTAGAGGAAGATATTTCTTATTCCTCAGAGTAATGCATATATATTATTGGCAATGTTGGCAAATTGAGAACATCTCGACCTTGTAGGATATTGCTTTAATTGAATGGTGGTGGTTTTGTGTTATCTTTCACAGGCCTGTAAGAGCTGTACAGGCAGCACTGCGTTGCATTAAAATAGCCATCGAGAATCAAAACCTTACATCAAGACCTAAAGTGGTTCTGGTGTCAGATACACCTTCTCTTGTTAAAAGTATAATGCCCAACATAAGTGAATTTGCAGAGGTAAATTTTCATTATTTAATTGGGTGTCATGTCATATCTAAATACCATGTATGATAAAATTACTTCCCTTGAATTTTAAATGGGATCATGCCATCTGCTGGTTCAAGTTACTTACGTTTTCATTATTTTTCTATTAGTTTGCTTTCCGAACATGACTCGTGAGGCAGCCATCCATGAATGTAAAACCTGTGTGCACTTATCACTTCTTCGTGTGCTTCTCTCAGGTTCTACAATTTGATTATGAAAATTACGGAGGAAATATATTTAAAGGAATGTCCAGTCTTGATTTTAGAGTGAAGGATTGGGGCCCTGCACCCAGATGGGTTGCCTTTGTGGACTTCTTCCTTGCATCTCGGGCAAGACATGGCGTTGTTTCTGGAGCTCACAGGCGTGTTGGGACTACCTATGCTCAGTTAATCGCTGCACTGGCTGCAGCATACAATCTGGGTATACCTCCACCTACTGATTCCATAATATTGTTTTATTCGTATTATTTTCAATCATACTGCTAAAGCATTTGGATATGGTTTACTCCAGGAAATAGCTCTGCTAGTTCAAGCTTCTCATTTCTTAGCAGTTTTCAGAGTAACCTGTTGACTGAGGGTCTAAAGAGCCAGGTTGGTTGGGGCCATGTGTGGAACAGATACGCAGGGCCGTTGAGCTGCAGAAACCAAACCCATCAATGCGCCTTTACACCACTTGTCCCTCCAGCTTGGTGGGATAGCCTTTGGCAATCTCCCCTTCCGCGGGATATTACTCGTCTGGCTTCCTTTGGCATGCAGGTTTCTGCTTTGGGCACTGTTGACAATGATTCTCTTCAAACTTTCTGTAATTCAAGGAAACCTGTTGTGAAAACCATCCTTATCAAACTCTAGTCTTTGTGTGAACCACAATTCTTTTGCATTCGTTGTTGGATGATCCCAATAATTAGTGTGGTAGCATTAGATATCTCTTCATTTTCTGCATTGAAGTTTTCTTCATTTATGAGTAGTTCAGTTTCTCTCTCTTTATTAAATATGATTTTTTTAGAAAATTAAAAGCACCGCTTTCATTGGTGTAGTCGTCTAAAAGGAAGAAGGGAAGGAGACAGCTACATAGCTTGGCTTGTATTTATGTAAACGGTGGGGGTGTTATTGTTAGGTCTTTTTTGTTCATTATGATTTGTACCTTTTAGATTTATGGAGATGTGGAATTAGCTGAAAAAAAATGTGTAGTATCTTTTACTGTAATTTGACTTTTTGAGTTGGAGTTAACAAATTCATGCGTGCAGTTTTTTCATTTAGTTTATTCTGATTGATATTTTTCTCACAGTTCTTGTGTTTCTTTTTCTTCCATTTTCCCGAAATCACTCCCCTTACACTTTTTGCTCAATATATTATTAATTGGCGAATCTCATTAAGCAACTTAATGAACCAAGTTTGCGGAAATATTTAATTTGGAGTCAGTGTCATGATTTTAAGAGGGTTTTCCTCTTCTTTCCTTTTTTTGGGGTTTCTTTTTTCTTTTTTCTTTTTTCTTTTTCTTTTTGTTTGTTTGGGTGGGGGGGGGGGGGCGCTCGGAGGCCTATCGCTGCCATTGACAATGAGTCCATAACAAGTGGGTCTGTCCATTGTCCAGTATGACAAATTCACATCCTTTTCTGTATTACACTTATAACGGCATATTTCCCCACCTTTTGTTTCCTGTCTCTCCAACTTGGAACATGCAATGCTCCGACTCGAGCTTTTATCTGCACCGTAGGTAGGTCGATGGGCGATGGTGAGGATGACAAGACTCCAAACAAAAAATATGATGGGACTTGCAAGGAATTCTCCCACCATCAAATATATTGTTTAGGATTTAGGTGTTGAAGAAGGGACCACTTATTAAATGGTCAGATCCCTGGGATTTTATTATTATTATGGCTGAAAGCAAAATTTACTGCTATAAAAATTCAAAATTTAATGGACAGGGCAAGTTCAAATTTAGAAAAATGTTCAATTGATTATATATTTTGTGCACTGACTACTTCTATTTCTATGAGGTTTTGGACGTATTATCATTTCATTTCTATTACAAGGCTCAACCGGTTCCGTCTTATATATTCAAGGTGCGTGTGTAATACATTTTCCCCTGATTTAACGACTTTCGTATTAGCGACGCTGTGATGTATCACATTTTCTGTCAATACATGAATTCTCAGCATTGTTCAATCAGTATAACAGACGGATACTAAAATTTAAGACCTCTCGTGTTGATCTAATGCAGATAAACTTGGTTCTCGGTTACCATGAG
Organism: Mimosa bimucronata; assembly: GCA_037074515.1. NCBI lineage: Eukaryota > Viridiplantae > Streptophyta > Magnoliopsida > Fabales > Fabaceae > Mimosa > Mimosa bimucronata. The sequence goes on from CM073437.1 coordinate 6,641,341, forward strand.
TCTAATTTTTTGGCACTTGACATTGAGTGATTAATTGTCTGTGGGCTGTGGATTCAGCTGATTCACAAGGAACGGTAGAGTTTGTGGTAAATATTCTCATGCTCTGTTGTTGTCTATACGCCATCAAATTTGTCAGTTGTTGTTTAATAGGACGTTGACCGATCATGGATTAAATATACGTCCTCTTTAACGCATATTCGTTTTAATGTGTGTTAGGATTTATATTGCTTTTTTTAATGCAAACCCTGTAAAAAACAATAGCTTGTTTGGTTGAGCTTTTTTAAGGGCTAGAAGTGAAGAAGCCAATTTGTGCCATTATGAAATATTTGGTTCAGCTATTTTGCAACATGACTTATGGGCCAGAAGTCCGTTGGGGCAGCCAGAAGCTGAAGGGTGTGTTTGGATTGTCGTTGGAGAAGTGACTTTTTTTTAGAATGACTTTTTCAGAAGTAACTTTTGGATAAAAGTCATTTGTGTGAAATGATTTATGTTTGGATTTGTGATAATAGAAGTGACTTTTTTTCAATATGACTTTTAGAAACATGTTTGGATGATTATATTGAAAATTATGTTTAGATGAAAAATTACTAAAAAGGGCATTATTTTCGTTAAATAATACATATATAATATGCATATATTCTTATTAAAAGCTTAGTTTCTCCCTTATTTTCAGGAAAATAATTTTTAAAAATAATATTTTTCGCTCAGAGGAGTATATTGTGGGAGAAAGTAGTTAGAAATTGTTATGGTAAATTTTTGGAGATAAAAAGAAAATTTTAGATTAAAAGAAATTATCTTATTTGAGAATTTTAGAGGTCTAACAGTCTAATTTTCCTACCCACTTTATTAAATAATCCATAACAAAAGGCGTGGGACCCACTAGAAGTCAGAAGTCAAAAGCCAAAAGTAACTTTTTTTTACTTCTGACTTTTGCCGTTACAGAAGTCATTTTGGACTAAAAGTCATTCAGAAAATAAGTGCAACCAAACATTTTTTTTTTCAAAATGACTTTTGCCGTTAGGGATGTGCTTCTAGGATCCAAAAGTAGGATCCAAACACACCCGAAAATTTTGGCTTATGGCTTCTGGCTTCTGATGGGTCACACGCCTTTTGTTATGTGTTATTTAATAAAGTGGGTAGGAAAATTAGACCATTAGACCCCTAAAATTCTCAAATAAGATATTTTCTTTTAATATAAAATTTCATTTTTATCTCCAAAAAATTACCATAATAATCTCTAACTATTTTCTCCCACAATATCCTCCTTTGAGCTAAAATATTATTTTTTTCAAATTATTTTCCTTAAAATAAGGGAGAAATTAAGCCTTTAATAAGAATATATGCATATTATATATGTATTATTTAATAACAAAAATGTCCATTTTAGTAATTTTTCATCTAAACTTGCTTTTCAAAATAATCTTCCAAACATGTTTCTAAAAGTCAAATTGAAAAAAAAAGTCACTTCTATCATCACAAATCCAAACATAAATCACTTTACACAATCTGACTTTTATCCAATCTTACTTCTGAAAAAATCCTTCTGAAAAAAAGCCAATCCAAACACACTCATAAATCTTAGCTTTTGCTTCAACACGACTTTTCCATCCAAATCTCAGTTGCTTTGTCATGAATTCAAACACTGTGAAGTAGTGTAACAATAACTCCCTAGACGTTTAACCACCCATGATTTAACTCCAAACCATTTATAAAAATAACTACGTTATGAAAAGGAATTAACTTAATAAAATGACTAACATAGTTAGAAAAATAATTTCTATAAAGCTCAATTTGATACAAAATTGGGTTAATATAACTTTTGGTCCCTGAACTTTCACTCAATTTTGGTTTTGGTCCATGAACTTTAAAATTTTTGGTTTTGGTCCCTGAACTTTCGGTCAATTTTGGTTTTGGTCCCTGAACTTTGAAAGTTTTGGTTTTGGTCCCTGAACTTTGGGTCAATTTTGGTCTTGGTCCCTGAACTTTCAGCAATTTTGGTTTTGGTCCCTCAACTTTATTTTTATTTTTTTGAAGTTTTTTTTAAATTGAGGGACCAAAACCAAAACTTTCAAAGTTCAGGGACCAAGACCAAAAGTGACCCAAAGTTCAGGGACCAAAACCAAAACTTTCAAAGTTCAGGGACCAAAACCAAAATTGACCCAAGGTTCAGGGACCAAAACCAAAAATTTTAAAGTTCAGGGACCAAAAATTATATTAACCCTACAAAATTCTATAAACTAACAATGATTGGAAAAGATACTGCCAAAACAAATCCACCATATCATGGTTAAAAAAGAGTTCAACTAGGTAAATTAGTGGTCCATGTTAGTAAAAAGAATGAAAGTAAATGATTAAATTCTAATAAGATCACAAAAGCAGTAAGTTGTACATTTCATCTATCCATGTTAGAAAACGAGTTCCTGAAGAAATTGTAAAGCTAACATGGATATTTTAAAATTTGCTATATTCATAATATCATTATCCATATTAGATAAGAGTTCACCTAACATGGATATTTAGATAAATATGTAATTTACCGCACATTTCAACTCCAAATCATGGTCTATCATCAAACCATCCACATCAATTCCTTCATATTTGATAAAGCATCAACACATCCATAACTAGCATAACCAGTAATCCTTAACCGGTAGTATCATCCCAATCACAACTTAACATTATAGTAGTTCAAGAAAGTAGTCAACCAATATTAGTTTGCCGGAATTGGACTGGTTACCAAATAACAACAAACAGCAAAGAATCCGAAATACAATATCATATAGAAATTATATAGCAAATCCCAAAATAAATAATAAGATTTAGCGAAAACATCACAAAAGTATTATCCTAATGTGGCAATACCATCCTGTCCCAGTGGCCCAGAATAACTCACTATTTCAGTGAGAAATTCCCATATCCTTTCCTTGACCTCCTACTCCGCTTCTAGGACCTGCAAAAGTGAGATAAACGAGCTAACCCCAAATGCAACGACTAACTACTCATCTACGTGCTGTGTGTGCGTTAGCAAGGTGTCCAGTGGAATAGTACATATAGATACATATATCATTTCAGAAATATGCTGAGATATTCACACAAGATGCACATCGTAGTTTGAAAATAATTTTTACCATCTCTTAAGTATAACATAATATATTCAAATTATCTCCAACAGCATGTATATCAACAATAATAGCAGACACCCCAAATGAATCTAGCATGAATCGTTGGGAAATAGGTGGAACCAGTCGGGACTCTCTGCCTGCCTATGGAACCACAGTACCGGTCAAGAGGAACTCTCTAGCCTTCCTAAAGCCGTAGTATGGATCAGAATGGACTCTCTACCCTTCCTGAAACTGTGAGGGACTTTCTCCTTTATAATGACCAATAAGTCATGTGGCGCAACATGGTACATCATTACGTGATGGTAAAATAACCAAACCCACCGATGTCACACGCATATAAGCAAATCATAACAACCACTTAGATACGCAACATCAATAATCAGGCACTTGGCCTTCCAATATTCCCAGGATATATATACCATAGTTTCAAAATCAACATATACCTCAGATTTAAATAGGCCAAATCATAATTTTATGCCAGTTCAAAATAATACTCCACAGGATGTTATATAAGGAAAATAATAATTCAACATTGCTTTCACATCTCACCTAGTTATCAGACCATAATAATTTCCAAATCACTTATTAACACTACACACATATAAACAAGTAGAAAGCGGTTACCTGATAGCTGGTACCAATCTCACAACAGTGCAGCTCCCCCGTGCTAACTCGGTGCAATTCAAGCACTACACAAACATACATATAACCACAATTAACCCAGTCCAACCCAATTAACCTCATTAATATTTTTGTTAGGCATGAATTAACCCCTTAAATTCATAATTCTACATCCAACATCCAGAATCACAGAATTACCTACAAAAAATCCCACTTATTCCAAACTCTAACCACCAATATTTTCTTAGGTGTAAACTCGAATCAAACCAATTAATTAAATCTCCTCATATAACTTTTAATTTATAAACATATAAAAATCACCAATTTATCCATAAGCACCTCAGATCATCAAAAGTCCCGATTTCCAAAACCTACAAAAATCCAAACATTCCCAATAATTAGGAAAACTTCTAACAATTAAAAATCCATTTAGAGGAACTCAAATTCAAGGTCCAAACTTTAGTTTATTAAGCTTAGAACTCCTAAAAACCCTAACTTAGACAAGACCAAATGTTTCAAACATAGCCAATCGAAAAACTAAGGACATAGGAATGTAGAGGAGATTTACGGAATTCCGAAAATGTGAGAATGCCGACTACTCCGGCGCACATTTCGAAAATGGATCAGACAAGAAATTGGTAGAGGGAGGTTGTAGGAGATAAAAGAAGGTGAGTAGGGGTGTTGGATGGCGGTTTCCAGCGAGTTTTCGCTGGAAAACACTGCCTCAAAATTTCCACCAGCACACAAGGAGAGGAAAGAGAGGAAGGGAGGAGGAGAGTAGGCTGGTCGAGAGGGGAGAGAGACGGTGAGGGAGAGAGCAAGAGAGAGATGAGAGAGAGGGAGAGAGATAGCACCAGGGGTCTGTGCACGGGAGAGGAAGGTTGTCAAACTAGTGAGTTGAAATAAACTTGTAATAAAAATGTAAAATTGGATCATAAACTCTTAAGAATCCATCTTTATTAATAAATACATGTTTATAGTATATAATTAAATGAGAAATACAAAAAATAATAATAATTTGACTTGAATATATTTTAAATATAAATAGTTAATATTGAATATATCACCATTCAAACTTTATTAAACTCAATAAAGAAATGTCTATGAAATTTATATATAAATTCATTGAATATGGTCAAACAAAATTAAATACCATGAGATTTAGTGCAAGTTAACACGATTATTCCATAAAGTGGAAACGTAAAAACGGTAAATTCAGTATGTAAGCTCGTAAGCTTTTACTGAGTTTATAACCAATACGATTTAAGTGATTCGTAACACAATTTGGTTAGGTGGAGCCGTAAAAACGGTAAAATCAGAGAGTCAACTTGCAAGTGTAACAACAACGGGGGAGGGGAAGGAAGGGATTAAAATAAAGGGGAGAGAGAAAAAATAAAAGAAAAGGGCAATTTTAGACTAAATTTTTTTAAATAAAATATTTATTTTGAGTTACAAAATTCATTTAATTTCCAAAAATTTACCTACCAAACCCCTTAATTATTTTCTCGCATAATTGTAACACCTTAATTTTACTACTATAATATAGAATTTTAATTGAATTATAACCACTTTTCTAGTGTTAGAAGCCCGAAAATACAAAAAAATTAAAACTTTTTTTTTCTAAATATCAATCCACTTCATTCCTGTTGGAATGGGCTTTTCTGACAAATTGAAATAATTTAAAACTTTTACCAAAACAGAGTGGTTCATAAAACAATTAAAAGTACATCAACCCTCTTAGGGTATCTGTAACATCCTAAAAATTAATTGAGGATTTGTGAGGGTAAATAGGAATTTATTAATGATAAATGATGGATTATGAGAATATTTGAAGGATTTTGAGGATTTTAAAGGCCTAGTTTCTCCCTTATTTGGACCGTAATAATTTTGGGAGAGATTATTTTTAGGCTCAAAAGAGGTTAATATGGGAGGAAATAAATAAAGGATATTATGGGAAAATTTTGAGAGTGAAAAGAAAATTTTTTTATTCAAAAGAAATATCTTATTTAAGAAATTTAGGGCCCAGTAGTATATTCTCCACTCTGCCGACACTCCATTCCTCGCCAGAAACTTTTACTGTGCATCAATTATTATTTCCTCAACCAATCACATTCAACTACTATTTATATATATTATATTATATTATTAATATAATATATTATTATTATATTATATTATTATTTTACTATTTTAAATATATATATACACACTGATTGCTCTCGTATGATCACTCTTCTTCTTCATTCTCTCTCTCTCACTCACGCCTTTCTCTCTCTCTCTTGCTCTCTCTTTCCACCATATATATTCCTATCACTAGACTTATTAGAGTCTGTTAGTATAGGAATAGTAAGCTTTTCGGCCAACTAAGCACATTTTTGGAATCCTGTAAGTCTCCTCTACCTTTTTATGTCATTAGTTTTTCGATTTGTTATACTTGAAAAATTAGACCTTGTCTAAATTGGTAATTTTTGGGAGTCCTAAAATTAATAAATTGAAGCTTAGACTTCGATTATGAGTTTTTATAAGTATATTTTTCATTGTGGGAGGTTTTTCTTAATTATTGGAATTTATTGGATTGTTAGATATATTGAAAATTAGGACTTTTGATGATCTGAGGTGTCTATAGTTAAATTAATAATTTCTAGATGTTTATTAAGGTTTGGAAAATAAATTGTGGATTAAAGAATGGATTTTTGAGGTTGAGAAATAATTTAGGGATGTAAGGTTTAATTTTATTTAGGCTTGAATTTTTATAAATCGTTATTGGAAGGATAAATAATTTTGGATATATGCATAAATGGAGTAGAGATAAATTTTAGAGATAGAAAGGGAGAACAAATGTTAAATTGGAAATTTAAAATAAATAAGGGCAAAGAAAGGGTATTAAATAATTTATTTTCCAACATGTGAAATTGTTGGATAAATAATTAATTGTGGTTGTATATATGGTTGTGTAGTGCTTGAATTGCACTAAATTAGCACGGGGGAGCTGCACTATTGTGAGATTGGTGCCAGCTATCAGGTAACCGCTTTCTGCTTGTTTATGTGTGTGTGCAGTGTTAGTAAGTAATTTGAAATATTATTATTTGACAATTATGATGCTATATGGAGATGAGATATTGGATCACAATTGAGATATGATTATCAATTGATGATTGATGAGATATGAAAATGAGATTTTGGAATATTAATATTTTTATAATAAATGTCCTGTGGAGTATTATTTTGAAATGACATAAATTTGTGATGTGAAATATTTGAAACTGAAATATATGTGGTTTTGGAAATTGTTTAATATATGTATATCATGGAAATACTGGAAGGCCTGGTGCCTGATAGTGGTGTTGCATATGTATGTGTTGTTTGTGAGAAATTATTTGTGTATGTGACACCGGTGAATTGGAAATTGTGCCATCACGTGATGAGGTACCCTGTTGCGCCACAGGGACTAATTGATATATTATGAGAAATAAAGGAGAGAAAGACGAAAGAGGGGATATCGCCCCTTACGGATTCAGAAATGACAGAGATCCTTCTAATCTGTGGTACTATTCAGGGAGGGTAGAGAGTCCCTCGTGAATTGTACCGTGGTGATCAGGGGTGGGTGAAAGGTCCCGACTGGTCCCACATGTTTTCCCAACATTTCTAGTAAGATTTGTTTGGGTTGTCTGTAATTATCAATGATATATATACTATTATTGAGGATGAATTGTGATGGATTATTTTATAATTATAAACGATGAGAAAAGATATTTGGGACCAAGTTATGCATTATATGTGAATACCTGAGCATGCTTCTGAATTGATATGTATTTATATGTATTTCACTGGACACCTTGCTAGCACACACCACACGTAGATGAGTAGTCAGTGGTTGCGTTTTGGGGCTACCCCCCGTTGATCTCACTTTTACAGGTCCTAGGAGCGAAGTAGGAGGTCAAGGGAAGGATTCGGGAACTTCTCACTAATATCGTGAGATATTCTGGATCAGAAGGACAGGAGGTATTGCCACATTTAGGATCATATTTTGTATGATGCTTCCGCTGAACCTTGTTCCTATTCTGGGAGAAAATTATTGTATAATACCTATTATGGTATGGTATTTTAAGAATGATGTGTGGAGTTTAATCATGCATAATGAAATTCTCTGTTATTGTACTGGGAAGGAAGTTATATTGTGATGACAGAGATTGGAATTGAGGTTGAAATATATATATAAATATTATGGAAAGATCTTTTTCTAACTATGTTAGCGAATTTTTGGTAATTTAATTCTTTTTCCTAACATAGTTAGCACTATAAACGATTTAATTTTTAATTGTGAGTGTTTAATAGTGGGATTAGAGAGTGAGTGTTACAGTATCTATCCCTTATTTATGGTACTTGAGAAATTCAAATCCCTTTATACATGTATATATTTCTATTTTCTATACTTTCTGCTAATAAACTTAATAATTTAATTTTATATAATATACATATAACATTACTAAAATATTTAATTACCACAGTAAAGCACTCCCGTAGATATTCTTGCTTTTTAAAATATAATTCTTATTTCCTTCATCTCATCTTCTTCCAGCACTCCTGCCTTATTTCAACCATCTCACCATCTACCGGATTCTCATAAAACAGCAGTTCAACGTAGTTTATGTCATTCATTGTAAATTTCATGCATACATTGTCATGTATACATTTTATAAACCTTTACAAATAATGATAAAATTTATCCTACTGATCTATGTGCGATCTGCACCTACCAACCACTGATAAAATATTTTCGTTAACTAGTTGAGGTTTTACCTGCATGATTTCTCGTTATAACATTTAAAGCTACAACGTAACTAATCTAACTAAGGGGTAGTGAACCACCTAAGCCTTGGAGTACTCCAACATGAAAGGAATAAAAGGCTTACAATTTATATGCAACATGTATTATAAGCAAATTATGATTTATCCATACTTATTTAGGATCTTAATTATCCAAGATCACTTTGATAATTTACCTACATTAAAGTTTCTTATTCTCAATATTTGACCAATAATTTCTATAAAAATTATTCTTTAGAGACCTTAGTCATTTATTTAATATATAATTCAACATCAAATTCAAACTTAATTCTTTATTTCAAGATTTATAAACCAACCCTATAATAATCCTATTTGTTTTGCTTCTTAGATTCCATCATCAAGAACTTCAAGAACAGGAACAGAGCGAGACTTTCCAAATTCAAATCTAATTATAATCAATTTCACACAACTTTGATAAATCATTGTCAATATTTGTAAACTTTAAAACCTAAAACAAAATCTTAAAACAAATCAGTTCCTAATTCCCAGATTCATTCTATCACAACATAACATTTATATCTACGATCTTCTTTCACTATCAAAATATACTTTCTCTTTCTTTCAAGTCCTAAATCCCCAATTTCATACGCATGGATATAATCACAACGTATAATCTTTCATCATGTCTTAACAAATTTGGAACACTTGTTTAACGCATAGGAACTTCAACCAGAAATAAAGATTAGTTATTGCTTTTAAAACCAGACTATATCACCCCCTATACCTTTTATGCTCAAACACAAACAATTGTATTCAATTTTAAAGAAATTAAATCACTAAAACATGCTTCTTAAAATGATAACTCTAAACAATTGCTAAACTAAAATAGTTAATTCCTAAACATCACAACTTTATATAACCTTTAACCCAAAACAAAACCTAATGCCGTTATCCCTTAAAAGCTGGAACTTTAATTCGTCCACAAGATTTGCCGATAATACAGCCACACATATCATAGATTTCCACTGCTTCCTTATGATTAACTTAATCTTAAAATCACAAATATCATCTCTTAACCATCCTACATATTCAAACCAACTTCCACTTCATGTAATTCTCACTAATCCCTAACTTCCATCAAAATCTAGAGTCACTACTTTATTTATTATCTTCAGTCTTTTCTCTTCCACTTACCATTTACTCCTTCCCATAACATCAAACATGATTCCCATTTCCTATATTTCTCAAATTCAATCTTTGTTTTAGAAATTCTAAAAGCCTCAAAGGAAATATCATACCATTTCAACAATAATCATTATTAAACCACGTTCTTAATTAAACTCCCTTACTCTATAAGTATATCATAATCAACTTCTACACCTTAACTCTTGATATCCATCATTAATCTCAAAATCATCACTAGACTTACATTCTACATACATCACATAGATAGAATAATAATAAGCCTTGACCTCAAATAGCCTTGATGCTTATTTCTCTACCCTTTAAATCTTTACATTCAGAACACCAAAACATTGTACTATCACTAAATTCAAACTTTTGAATAAGTTCTAATAATTTCAGAACCTTTCTTGGAAGTTCAAGCATAAACAACAACCTATAAAATAGAATTTCCTCACCAAAGGATGCCCAACAAAAGTTCTTAACTCCATTCTTTGTTAGCTTACGCTACACTCATAACTAAATCAAATCTTTGCATCCAAAATAACAAACTACAGCCATTTATCTCCTTAAATCAAGAGTCTTGGCTTTTAAACTTAATCCTTGTGATACTTAACCCTTTGTTGAAAACCTTAAATTTCAATCGGGTATAGTTCGATCAATTGATATACTTATTTCCCGTTGTAACTTTTCGTCAATCTTGTCTCCACAAATTCCTAACAACAATCATACACCACCATTTCCTCAATATTCATTACATATCAAACGTTTATTCCAAGCTATTTCTTCTCTAACATAAATCTAAAATTCCTATTTATCCTGTAGCAGCAATGATTCGTAAGTTTTGCAAGAAAACACAAACAAGTATTCACTCACTTAACTTCTTTAAAGACTTCGAACTGACTTGTATCATACTTAACCATTAATCACTAAAATCCTCAACTTCAAACTCAAACCTGCATTAACCAATTCTTACCTATTAAACAAACTCGAGGTGTGCATGCCTATTTTACACTTTCCCAAATAATTCAACGCATAAACCATCATAGTGAAGACCAGCCTTAATCCTATATGAGTCACAATTAAAATACCAATGAAATAAAACATAAACCACAACCTCCCTTACGATTCAATATGCCAGAATCAACTCAATCACCTAAAAATATTATCTTTAATCTATCTAGAATTTCTCAGTCATAACCGTATATACATATACACCACAACCATTTCTTTTAGCATCAAATTACAAAACAAGGACCTCAACGATAACTAGCAAAATTTCACAGCAGGACATACACTCACAACAACATGTTAATCTCATTACAATTCGCCGTTTCCTTCTCTTCCTCCCTTTCCCTACAAACTGAATATACTCCTACACAAGAAGAAACCAAAATTTCCAACCATCGTTATAGTACTTAATTACACATAATGAAATCCTAGTTAGAGTCTATCATTATAAATTTCTCCCTTCTCTGCAACTAAACTTGCCGGCAGAACAACCAGAAAAGAAAGAGAAATTAAACAACTTCACATGTTCAATCACACCTTTTTCCTACTAAATTAAACATCCAAAATTTCTCATTCTCCCTGCCACTAAGCTGTATAACAGAACCAACAAAACAAACAAGACAAGAACATAACACACTTTTGTTTTCTTTTCCTGTCATTGAACCCGGATTGTAGGACAAACCAGATGAGGGAAAGAAATGATCAAATGCTCAACCATCCAAAATCAACCTCAATCCATCTTCTTTTCATCATATTAAGAATAAAAATCACGGAATCACATAAGCACAAAATCAGCAAGAACAAGAATTCGGCCAGCAGGGAAGAATCAGACCATCCAAAAACCTCTCAAAATTCACACACCCAACTTGATTTCTTAGTTAAATCTTGCTCTTAATTATGTTTTTTTAAGGTTATGAGTTGATTATCCCCAGAAAACATCATGAAGGCGTCAGTGAGCAGTGGAAAATTTGGGGTTCACAAAGCAATTCGATCAAATACCCTTCATTTCTCAAAAGCACCCCACAAATCATTAAACACAAAGGCCAAACATCATTTATATCAATTTAGAAAACTCAAAAACCCCTAAAACCGAAATGATTCTCCCCCAAACTCACTATGATCGGCCAGAAAAGAGAGGAAATTAAAGGAAAGAACCTTACTCAAAGCTATCCCAAACTTCCCTTGCATCTCCGCCGCCTCTCTTCGCCGTGCATCGCAGTTGAAGCCGTCAACCACCGCTGGAGTTCAAAGAAACAGAGAGGGTGAAGGTGAGAGAGAGAGAGTGCTCGGGTTTGAGAGGGAGAGGAAGGTGAAAATGAAAGGGAACACGTGGAGAAAAGGGAAGAAATAAGAAAGAAGAGATATTTTTAAGAGGTTGAGTTACCATTCTGTCCCTCCTACAATAACTAAAGATATTTTAAATTAGGGACAGATATTGTCATTTTTATTTACTCTTTCCCATTATGTCATTCTTTGAAAATTTTAATTGCTATTTCCATTTCAATTTAATATGAATTTACTCCAAAAATAATTTCTCTAAATATGCTTTAATTCCCAAATTTATTTATAAGGCTTTTTAAATATTAAACAATACCCCAAGGTTCTAAATATTCCTTTATTTAAATTCATCTTCTAACTATTTTTCCTCAATTAATAAAGAAAATAAGCCTTAAAAATTATTAAAAATACATCTGGTCTCGTGAATTTATTTTTAAGGATTTTTAATTTCTAAAGGGTTTAAATACCAAATCCGTCCCGGAAGTATACCCTGAGTCTCAATTTCGCCCCGAAAGTTTTTTTGGGTTCAAAATTGCCCCAGAAGTTCCAAAACGTAGCAATTTTGCCTTTTTCTATCAAAAAATTGAAGGTCAACATCAGTTTTTCAACGCTTAACATTGAAAATTTAACGGAAAATGGCAAAATTGCTATGTTTTAGAACTTCCGGGGCAATTTTGAACCCAAAAAAACTTGCGGGGCGAATTTGGTATTTAACCCATTTCTAAGTGCCACCACAAGATCTTAAATAAATCCTTATTATCTCTGTTTTTGAAAATTTGGGGTGTATAATAATAACCTCTTTTGAAACTAAAAAATAATTTTTCAAATTTATTGTCCTTAAAATAAGGGAGTAACTAAGCCTTTAAAATCCTCAAAATACCTCAAAAATTCTCATAATCCATAATTTCCCATAAATAAATTCTCAATTAGCCTAGTAAACTTCAATTAAATTTATGGGATGTTACAAGTAGCACATGTTTTCCTCTTGAATTACACAATTAGGATGTCTAAACGTCATTCCAAAATCCAAACAGAGCCGTGTATCAAACATCTAAATGCAACTCTGCTTATACCGAACGAAAAGATATGGTTAATCTAAAGACTCTTTGATATGTCTATATAAACCCACATATATCTACTTCTATTGTTAAAGAATGAACATGTCAATTACTTAACGGGGAAAAAAATCCAAAATATACTGCACCCATTTTCCCGTAAAAAATCTGAGATGTTGATCTCTTGAGGCTATTATGGGGCGGAAAAGGTCGTTGCTTACATGCATTGAAAAGGCGACGATGGCGGCGTACACGATAAAGTAGAATCTGCTGTATTAAAACCACCCCTATGTTTAATTTATTTACTTTAACTAATCGTGCTAGCTAAGTAAAGAAAAAGCATAAAATGTGCGGCACAACATTACGTAAATATATTGGTTCTGAAACCTCTCTACTTAGCTTCACTTTTATTTACCTATATTTAGATAAAACTACATCGTTTTATTAAAAAAAATTATGTGGGATGATATTTTATCTCCAAAACAGAAAGTATTAATTTCAAAAAATTTATTGGATAATAGTTTTTTTTGAATAAAACGATGTAATTTTGTCTAAATAGAGATAAATGAATGAAAAATTATCTGAAGAGATTATGGGCTAGAATGTATATCTCAGTGTATCCCCCATGGCTCCTAATAAACCCAAGGATCACGTTTCACGTGCTGATAAATGTATTATGACACCAACATGCCTTAGCCAGCCACCATCCCCCTTTTATTTACTATGACTTCACATCCACGAAAAGAAAAGTATTGTTTTGCCCTCATAGTCTGCTTATTACAATATTTTATCATTTAATTCATGTCATGGTTAAAGATAATGTAATACACTTTGTTCAGCTGGTATACTGGACTAATCACCCAACAGCAGAGGAAAGTGCATTCATTGCTCAGGGAGACATTTAGTTACTTTTAATTAGACCATTACCTGGCCAAAAAAAAAAAAAACAATTAGACCATTACCTTTTTTACTAAAAAAAATAAAAATAGACCATTACCTTTAATGCCAGCTCTAATTTTAATTAGTACTCCTATGGTCTTATTTATATGGTAAAGAGAGAAAGTTTCATTTGATTATATATATAAGTCACTTCATTATATATTTCATGTAAATGCATAAGTTTACCTTTCGTTTGTTATGTGTTAACTTTATTTTCATATAATGCAGTTGATATTAAATATGGGTAAAGTTGAAAATTTCTTGGATTTTAATGGAAAGTTAATGAGATTTAAGGTTTTCCTTATTCTGTCTAAAATATACCACTCTGCTTTTTTATTATAAGTTCATCCTAACCACTTTTCACATATCAAGGAGTGGAAGTTATAGCATTAAATATGCCATTATTTTTAAAAAAATTCCAACTTTGCCCTTATTTAAGATAAGTATTAAAATAATATTTTATACATTACAAACCTTCTCTCGCATCTTCCCTATTTCTAGGGTAAAATAGTCACAGTAATATTAATTGATCCCAGACTATACTTATGTTTATAAACAAAAAATTTGTATTAGTTAGTCTTATAATAAGAAATAGGGTGGTATATTATATTGAAAGAAGTATTGATTCATATATTTTATATATACGAATCTATACATATTTGAGCCTTATAATCCCAAGGCAAGGAGCATGCTAGTGAGCAGGTGCGTCTATCATGGCTTTGACAGTGGGCGTTAGGTTGTCATAATTGGTATTGCTTAATTCTCTCTTTATGAATTTGTTTAATCCTAATATACTATGACACTAACTAATTACAATATCTAATTTTTAATTGGACCACCATGATTAATCCCCAGACAAAATCATCTCTTTCCCAACCCGGACTCATCTTTATTCACCACACCAATGGACCATTTGCTCAAAAAGCAAAACGCAAAAATGTCAAAAGAGAAAAGAAAAGAAAAGAAAAAGCTATTACCAGGACTAGGAGGTCCATCCTCCATCGAAAAAGCATATAAACAAATCCAATTGGCTTTGCAGACTTTCTGCCAAACTTTTATTTATTATACTCTTCTTCTTTTTTTTTCTCCCTTTTCACCACCAAATAACAGAGCAAACTCCATGAAATCTCGTTATCATACTAGTTATCAGGAAAAGGACCATAGAGAATAGTGAACGAAGAAGTTAACCCATGAGAGATCTAACTTGAAACCAGACATTAGAGAGACAGAGTCACTTGGGGCTTGGGCCATTTCTCTTTCGCCATACTCATCACACCATCTCTTTCTCATACATTACATTAGAGAGAGAGAGAGAGAGAGAGAGAGGCCCTATGCAGTTGGTATACAGAATGCATTATCCACATCACATTCAGAGAGAGAGGGGTCGTGTTAATTAATTGTTAATCAAAGCAGGAGTCAGCTTAACAGTTGATTCCAATAAGGACGGGCCACGTCACGTGCTCTCTGCTGTAAAGCACAGACAAACACAACAGTGACAGTAATATACTGTGAAGTGAAATAGAGAATCCCCACAAATTAACCAAAAGAAAGCAAGCTTCCTCCACCACCACACCTCATGACCAGCGACAAAAGAAACCCTTTCCAACCCCTCACGCCTTGTCGGCGAACCACCCCAACCTGTTAAACTCGCCGGCTACCTTTGAGTTCGTCGGGTTCTGGTTTTTTGTCAACCCCCCATGAATTTTTAACCTCAAAGTTGAAACCTTTTTCCATTTTTTAGCATTTTGGTTTCTTTTGGGAGCTGGGTTCTGGTCCTGCTGGTTCTATATGCTCTTTGGAGGTTTGGAAGTGGAAGAAGCGATCGGCTAAATTTTATACCTTTACGATAGATATGTATGTGGTTCCTCCTCCCCAGCGGTCCGATCCGGTTTCAGGATCCACCGGCGAGTCCAGTGATTTGCGGGTATACCAAGCGTGGAAAGGCAGTAATGTGAGTCCTGGTTCTGGATTTCATTTCTTCTCCATTCTTTACATGCTTTTTTTATTATCTGCTCTTGAATGTTCCAATTGGCTGTCAAGTTTGTCATGATTTTGTTATAGGCTTGTGGATTTTTTTCTTTCTTTTACTATTCAAGCTCTTGTAGCGTCAGACTGCTCCTTCATTGCTTGTTATATTTGTACCAGAATTTGATTTGAAATAAAGTATGTCACCCAGGAAAAGGATGGTGAAATAGACTTTGCAGAGTGGTAACGAAAGTGTGAAGCAGGGAAGAAAATCTCTGTCATAGAACTCTGGGGCTCCTCTTACTCTTAGGTTATTGATGAGGATATCTGTAAGCGCGATTAATTTGTTAGATTTATGTTGTTAATTAGATTTTTGTTCGATTAGGAAACCAGATCACCACACGTTTCTGTTGCGTGTTAAACTATCATGTTAAAGAAGGTTCGATGATTTAATTTTACTGCTGCCAGGTGTGTTTTGTCTTTGATGGTTTAATTTTATTTCCTCTAAGACACTCCAACAGACATAGAGTTAATATATCCCCTGATTTAGCAGCAGTTTTCTGAATTTTGAAATTGTGTGCTTGAAACTGAACTGAGTTTCGTAAAAGGTGAACGTGTTTTAGAGATTCTAATAACCATAGTACCATATGTTTCAATTGAGAACCAGAAAATAATTGCTAGCAATTTTCTACGCCCAGACTCCTGTGGATTGCGGTGACCCATGACTTTGAAATCTTTAAAACAATTTCTTTACTTTGGAACATTAATTCTATTCGATTTGCCTTAATTGATCTTTTGAATGTCTCACAATTATATTGAAGGGAAAAATATTTAGTCATCTTTGGTGCATTGTTGTTTCACACTTATTGCTGGTGGTCTAACCACATTGTAACTATGGGTATTTTCATGCAGAAATTTCTTCTTCAAGGGAGGTTCATATTTGGACCAGATGTGAGATCACTGGGACTGACAATTTTCCTTATAGTTGCTCCTGTCGCTGTTTTTTGTGTATTTGTTGCAAGAAAACTGATGGATGACTTTCCTGATCACTGGGGGATATCCATAATGGCTGTAGCTGTTATATTCACAGTTTATGTGGGTCTTCAATCCTATCTCTCTCTCTCTCTCTCTATAGTAGATTTACGATATTTTATTGCTAGAAGCATTTCTCTACAAGTTGAGTGCATGTTCAAGCTTAGACAAGAAACTGAGTGTTATTAGAATATACTGTTGAGTTCCTTGTTATGTTCAAATGGCATTCTCTCTACAATGGTTGATTCTTGTGTCTGTGATCTTCCTTGAGTCAAATGGCACATTCCGGATTGAAATGTGCAGAGAAACTTGAATTTGATGTGCCTGAAACAATAATATGATAATGCAATGGTTAACTGGTTATCTGGTGAATATTTTTGTATGTTATAACATTCTTAACTCATTCATTATGAAACTGAGAAATGTTAGGATTTATGACATAGATGGATCTATTTGCATGTTCTGTTAGACTAGCCAAGATATTCTTCCAATACTCATGCATGATTCTCTCAACTGTTTATGCTTAGAAAGTGACAGACCTAACTTTAAGGTGACTTAATTTTGAACTAGAATGATTAATTTGGCAATTATAATTTAATAATTTATCAAATAATTTGTTGGATTTAGATGCACTTAATGTTATTTTTTTTTCTTTTCGATCTGGACTCTCAAGTAACTGAATATCATAATGGAAAAGTCTTATTATTGGATCTTACTTGCTGCCTCATTGATGTTTTGTAATTTTGCCTTCAAAAGATGTGAAGGGCTCTAATTCACCTTTTTCAGGGCAGTGATGTTTTTGGGTAATGCTATGAACACGAATATATCATGGTCTTGGGCGGTGTTATGAATGTGAATATATCATTCCTAGTTATGTGCTGATACCATGATCATTTCAGGATTTGGTTCTTCTCTTGTTAACATCTGGTAGAGATCCTGGTATAATCCCACGAAATGCACATCCTCCGGAGCCAGAAGGTTTCGAAGGTAACCTAGATGTTGGGTCTGGTCAAACTCCTCAATTACGGCTGCCTCGCATGAAGGAAGTTGAGGTCAATGGCATGGTTGTCAAAATCAAGTATTGTGATACTTGCATGCTCTACCGACCTCCTCGGTGTTCACACTGCTCAATCTGCAATAACTGTGTAGAACGATTTGATCACCATTGTCCCTGGGTTGGGCAGTGTATTGGGCTGGTAAGTTGACACTGTCATTTTCCTGGTTTCATCTATTTAGGTGTTCAATGAGGCTTTCATCATTGATAGGGAGAATTTTAGGGAAAAAACTTATATGAGAATCTACTGTATTTTAAACACTTTCTGGAGCTATTTACTTCAATTGAACTTTGTCCAAAATGATATGTTTTTGGTGAACTAACATGGACTAAGTAAGCAATAAGCACTGTTGTTCTTTGATTATCTTTTGTGCTGAGCTCATGGATTAATAAAACTTATTCCATCAGGGCTTTCTTACTGCAATTCCCTTATTAGAAAAGGGTCTGTTCTTTCCTCATTTTGTTTAGGATTGCTCACCCTCCACTTTTTCCCTTTGTCCATTTCTTAATGGATTGTTTTTCGCAATTGTCATGCAGCGTAACTACCGATTCTTCTTCATGTTTGTCTTCTCGACCACACTGCTTTGTATATATGTATTTGCATTTTGCTGGATCTATATCAGAAGAATTATGGAGTCAGAGGAGACAACAATTTGGAAGGCAATGATCAAAACCCCGGCCTCCATCGTGTTAATAGTTTACACTTTCATATCTATGTGGTTTGTCGGTGGCCTTACCGCATTCCATTTGTATCTGATAAGCACAAATCAGGTAATTACTGTCCCTTCAGATATCATTCCTATCCTTCTAAAGTAATTTAGCTTCCCAAATAAGTTCTTCACAAGTGTTTCCATATCCTTTGCAGACTACTTATGAGAACTTCAGATATAGATATGATCGACGAGCCAACCCATACAACAAGGGAGTGTTGAACAATTTTGCAGAGATATTCTGCAGCACCATACCCCCATCAAAGAACAATTTCAGGGCAAAGGTGATGAGGGAACCGGTGTTGCCAACCCGGTCAGTAGGTGGAGGGTTTATGAGCCCAAGCATGGGGAAAGCTGTGGATGACATAGAAATGGGGAGGAAAACAGTGTGGGGAGACATGGGAGCTGGACTGGTGGATCATAATGAAGGTCAGGTAAACAACGAACGTGCAACTATCAAAGATGGTGATTTGAGTGACTTGCCTGCTGAATTAAGAACTACGGTTGATGAAGTGAGTGATCGAGGTGGTGGAATACATCCCCGGCGGTCAAGCTGGGGAAGAAAAAGTGGAAGCTGGGAAATGTCGCCAGAAGTTCTTGCCTTGGCAGCCAGAGTGGGGGAGCCCAACCGGGTGGGTGGAAGCAGCAGCACTGGCTTTCCGAATGAGAACCAAAATCGCCATACGTAGCAGTGGTTAATGGGCATACCAAAAGGGTACTTAATTTGGTAGTGATGAACATGAAAACATTGTATGGAAATTGTTGTACTTGTATGTGCAATATGGGGGGTTGTGGGGATTTGGTGATGGATTGTAATTGTTGTGCCACACATTGTGCTTTTTTAGATAAGATGGAAGTTGTGTGTTGTTTCCAGAGTGAGCTTTTATTTTGCCCTGGTGATGTATGACACACCTATCGATCGATTTATTTATAATTTGCATTCCTGAACTTACCTTTTCCCCTGCTTTTGCATCCCTGCGCATTGTAGACTTAGGTGGAAATACATAAATCAGCCCTTTCAACAAATGCAATTACAAATTGGATCCAACTCCAAAATATTCTCTTTTGGTAATTTTTAGGATAAATGAGTTGCATGAAAAAAAAAAAAAAAATCTTTTTGATCCTTGTATCTTTTGGTGCAGTTTTTCCCCCTTTCCTTTTCCTCCCACTTTGGAGGGGCATAAATTGTAATTACAAGATGGAGAAGACCTACTTCTTGAAACATTTGAAGTGCACTTTGAGCAATGGCCTCCGAAGATGACGAATTGATGGTGGTGATGTGATTTCCGATTAACCGATCGAGCTTAATTGCTGAAGTGCTAGTTAATATTAATATTGCTCCTAAATATAAAATTATTTTGACTTTTTTTAAGTTAAGGAAGTAAATTAGACCACTAAATTGTAACATGTCACGTGTAATTAAATTATAGGTTAGTTTATAAATAGAATAAATTAGTTTTGAGAAAAAAATACGATAACTTAAAGCGATTAATTTTACATCCTTAATTTTTCTTAAAAAAGTGATTTTACACTTATATTAGGATTAGGAATAGGAAGGGAGTAATAATAAATTGAAAATTTAAATTTGTGACAAGACATATGAGAGACGCTTCAGAATTGCGGTCTGCAGAGTAATTATAGCCACCAAGAGCCTACTTCCTGCCACACCTAAGCTAGCATGCCCTTGACAGGATTTGTTATTTTCTGAAAATAAATGAATTAATAAACTTTAACTTTTTCTTCTTCATACTCTCAGTTCCACCATCTTCGAAGAACTTCATCTTCTTCCTAGCTAACGATTTCAGTGATTCTTTGTCTCCGTAAAGTTGGGTGCTTGCGAGAATCCTCCAGTTAGAGCGTCTTCATGAAGAGTCCCACATCGGATAAATATGAACCTATTCGAGCGTATTTATATAAGAATTGCATTGCTTAGTTCGTCCCTTCGGGGACATCCGATAAAATTGGAACGATACAGAGAAGATTAGCATGGCCCCTGCGCAAGGATGACACGCACAAATCGAGAAATGGTCCAAATTTTTTTGTTAAATTTATCTCCGACTTCGTTCAGCTCCTGGATTTTCCAGAAAGAAGCTGTTTTCTGCCTGGGCGGTGGTGACTTTCATTAGACGGTGAAACCCACATGTTGTTTCGAATTTTAATAACTTTGGATGCTGAATCTAAGAACAAATCTGAGTGTAGGTGCTATTATTTTGAAGAAGAATCCTTCCCCTTTGTGTTCCCCATGTGCTGAATCTTGTAACTGTGGTTATGTAGTTTTGGTAGTTACGGACGGTCATCTCCTAGTAAAACCCTTCACGTTCCTTCTTTTTCACACACCTCTGTTGCTAGATACTTACCTCATGAAAAGAAAAGAGTATCTGAGGACACGAAATTTGTTTATAGTTACGTTCCTCCACTCTTAGTACTGCCTTTTCAAGGCATTTGTAATTTTGTATTTAGCCTTGGTATCAGCCTAGTTCATCCCATAATTTTTGGACGTGGACATAGAAGCGGTGCTGCTTAGTTTGGGCAATAATATATGTGAAGTTTTGTGCGAGTAAACTCTGTGAGGTGATAATTAAGTATTACTCCGCCCCTAAACATAAGACATCAAATATCTTATCATTAATTAACTTATTTTACATCTATAAGATCAGGAGGAGTACAAAGCATTGTTGAAGAATTGGTGATCGGAAACGAACTTTAAGGAATAGCCGAAACAAGTCAATTTGATGTATACCAGAGATCAGTATCTTACTATCTTAGCTATTTTGATGACCCCCTTTTTGTTACACGTGTGTCTGAAATTTTGGGATGGTTTCTCTGTTTATGCATAGTTCCCGCATTGTAATTGTTACGCTTTGTTTGTTTGGATTGGAGAAGAGGGAGGGGATAATTCATTTTATTTCTATTTAACAAGAATATGGGCCTCTTTAACCTCCCACTTTTTTTCTCCCTCTTTTTTTTTCTAATCTTAATAAGTAATAATTCATTTTCTCTCCCCCGTTTCCCCTTACTTTTCTTTTCTAATCCCTTAAACTTTTCTCCCCAACCAAAATGCAATTTTCCCCACTTCATTTCATTACTACACCATTTGAATCGTCCACAAGCAGAAATCCTAGAAATTTGATCAGATTAGAAAGGCCAAGAGTCCTAAACTAATCAAAAGTAAGGCTGAACTCTGGTTTGAAGCGAAAGGCCAAGAGTCCTAAACTAATCAAAAGTAAGGCTGAACTCTGGTTTGAAGCGAACTTAAAACGAAAAATCCAGATAGTGCCACTAAAACGCACAGCATTTTACTTAGTTGATTACTACGTGAAATTTTTTGAGACTATATCTATAATATGTGTTATCCAGGTTTTATTTAAAAAGAAAAAAGAAAAAGAAAAGCACAGCATTTGTCCAATTAGGTAGGCCTCAATTCAAGTGTTCAGATGGGCTTACTGTGAACAGAACACGTGGTGTTTTGTGCTCCATGGGATGCGGTGGATGGCTTAGAAGACCCGAACCTCTCCAATGTCTAGCCTCCTCAGTCAAACCACTCACTTCTAAGTTCCAATGTCAAGATCTAATACAAAAAAGTTTAATAAAGCTTATAATTAGGACAGGAAGGAATAATATTTTTAAACTGTAATTTATCTCTAACTGTATATCGATCATCCATCAACTTATTTATGTCATCCTAACATTTGTTTCGGTAATGATATATTTAGAAACGAGAATTTGAAAATAATTAATGTTGTTACGATCGCAAATTCATTTACTTTTTTTGTGTAGTACGGAGTAGTATATAATTAGCTGGGGAAAAAGACAAATAAATACCCTCCAATTTACAAAATCTCATTAACAACTTCATGATAGGTTGTTATGTTGTTAATACCTATCATAAAGTTGTTAATGGGATTTTACAAATTAAAGGGTATTTATTTGTCTTTTTCCCAATTAACTGGATGGCTTGCTAATCTATGATATACGGTATATATTTTATGTGTACTGCAAAATTTGATGTACAATGTAAAATTTATGAAGACCATCATACGATATAAAATATTAATTTATTTTAAATTATACGAATCATGATGTACTAGAAAGGGAGAGAAAAAGGAAAGAACAGTAAAGCGTGAATCGGGAAGAAGAGGGATGTGTTTAGATTGGCTTTTAAGGAGTGACTTTTTTTCAATCCGACTTTTTTAAGAGTAAGATTGGATAAAAATCAGATTGTGTGGAGTGATTTATGTTTGAATTTGTGATGATAGAAGTGACCTATTTTCAATATGACTTTTAGAAACATGCTTAGATGATTATTTTGAAAAAGAAGTTTAAATGAAAAATTACTAAAAATGAAATTTGTAACACTCCAAATTTTAGAAAATAGAAAATTGGGAATTATTTAAGATTTTAGTAATGCAACTAAAATATTAAGGAAAATATTGCAAATAAATTTATGATGTTTTAGGTATTTTTAATAACTTTAAGGCTTATTTTCTTTAAGAAATAAAGAGAAATAATTTGGAGATAGAACTTAATTTGGAGAAAAGAAATAATAAAGGTTTATTTAAAATCTCGGGATGTCATATAGAAATTAAATAGTCTTATAAATAAATTTATGAGGTCAGGTATATTTTTGATAATTTTTAAAGTTTAATTTCTTTATTAGTTAAGGAAAAATAGTTAGAAGATTAATTTAAATAAGGGAATATTTAGAACTCTGAGGTATTGCTTGATATTTAAAAAGTCTTATAAGTAAATTTAGAAATTTAAGCATATCTAGATAAATTATTTTGGGGACAGATTTAGGTATATTTCTAAAAGATAATTGTAAATAAAATTATGATTTGAGAAGGAAATAGAAAATAGGAAATGAAAAAGACAATATCTGCCCCTAGTTAAAAATATCTTCAGTTAAAATAGGAGGGCAAAATGATAAACCAATCTTTAAAAATATCCCTTCTTCCTTATCCTCTCATCTCCACGTGTTATATACTTCCCCGTTCAGTCTCTCTCTGCTTTCATTCTCCCATTCCTATCTCACTCTCTGTCTCTCGCTCTCTGCCCTTCTTCGTCTCCCGTTCCAGCGGCGGTCTCCGGCGGGAACAGCGGCAAACGACGGCGGAAGGGGGGGAAATGCTCAAGGGACTTGGGCTAACCTTAGGTGAGTTTCTCTTCTTCATTTTCCTTCTCTCTTTTGCCGATTTCGGGTCTGAATGGGATGAAGAGAGATTCGAGTTTTGGGAGATTTACAAGCTTCTAATCCCATGGAACTGAAGCTTAGGACTTGGGTAAGAGTATTACTAAAGTGATTTTGTAAGGGGATGAAGTTTGGTGGTTGATTTCCGTCGATTAAGGCTTCGGGTACTGTTCACCTCGATGCCATTTTTCTGATTTCAGAGCTTCCTTGCTTTGAAGCTTAGTTAATCTTGTTTAAGAGTAGGATTAATGCTCTAATTGTGCCTTGTATGCTGATTTTTGAAGCTAATGATTTTGTTGAAATTTTCCTTCTTCCCCTGCTCTTGAGTGACGCCGTCAGTGGCTAAGACTGATGGTGATGGATTTATGTTCTATGATTAAGGCTTTAATTGTTTTGTTTTAGTTGTTTGATGTTGTTGCATGATGTTGTTAGACAATAGCTGTTCAATTTCTCTCCCTTCCTTGTTGCTTTGTCCGTCGGATTTCTTGTCCTTTTTCCCTTGTTTTACTTTGAATATATTCTGATGGATATTACTCTGTAAATTCTTGTGCTTGTTGGTTTAGTCTGATTAGTTGTTGTGTTGATTGGATCTTTGTTCTCTGCTTCTTGCTCTGTTTTGGCCAAAAGGTTAGGCTAGTCCAGGATGAAGAAAGAATGTTGTGATGTTGTTGTAAGATGTAGTGCTGAAATTCTAATTTCTGTTGCTCTGGCTGTTGTTTATTGGTGAGGAAAGAAGAACTAGTGATATTGGTTCAATAGGGGTTAGGTTTAAGAAAGAATTAAGGATGATAATAGTGTAGTAATGGTTTTCGGTTTTGTTGATCATTGGCCACTGATTGGAGAGGCAGTAAAAGAGAATGGTGATATGGGTTCAAAAGAAATTTAGTTAAGAAAGTAGGAAAATGAGGTGGTTGTTCTTGGATTTATTGAACTTTGTTGGATTAAATTAAGTTAAGGTTGGACTTGGAATTAAGATAGGATTAATTAGATAAAAGAAAATTGATTGGTGATTTATTGATTTAAAGTTTCAAGTTAGCATTTTTTAAGTGTTTATGGTTGGTAGAGTTAAGCTAAGGATTTGAAAGTTTAGTTAGAAGTCAAAGTGTTAAATAGTTATGTGCTTTAAATCTGTGTAAGATGGGAGAAAGTTTAATTGAGTGTTTTAAAAGCTTTTAGTTGAATTAAAGTTGTGTTCTTTTACTCTATGTTGTGGCAAGTTCATAATTGCTTGATTGAAATTTTGTAAGGCCTAGAGGTTCCTTGTTACTTGTCCTGTGTGTACTTGGGTTCTCTATGATGTGTGAGTTCTCTGTTCTTCTTAAGGTTACTGGAAAGATGAAAATGCAAAAGGACTTATATACGTGATTACATGTTAATTATGCTCTGCTTTAGGATTAGGACATTATCGTTTTGCCTGACTGATATTTACTGCTGAGGAAGAAATAATGGTGTTAAAATTTAATGGAAAATGTCACTTTGTATGTTAAAGCTTTAGAATATTGTCTATTAGTGAATTAGTCTTCTGTTTGGGATTAATCGATGCTTGGTTGTAAGAAAGAGAAATTTATGATATTTGTTGCTTGTAATTAATTTTAAACATCTTCTTGTTCTTGTTTGTCTTGGGTGTTTCTTGCTGATAATGTTACTTGTGCAGAGTAATTATTTTAGTTAAGAGAGTTAGTGGTGTTGAAATCCTAAAAGTTTAGGAAGCTTAGTGGTTCTTAAAGTTAGAAAGTTAAATTAATGACAGATGGGAAATAATTGTTAAGATTCCTAATTTTATGGTTGACCAAAAGTAAAGAATAGTAATATAATGAAATAGATTTGGTGTTTTGATGTTTAAAGTTTTAAGTGAATTTTATTTCTATGTATTTGAGTTATGATGGTAAAATATTTTCAGTTGTTCAGATTTAAGCCATAGAATTCAAAATGCTTAAACTCACTAATTCGGTAACTTAAGAAATGTTAGTAATTAAGGTTATAAATAAAAGAATATAAATAATATGTAGATGAGTACTCTAGGGATTAAGGAAATGTAACGCTCCTTAAAAATAACCATTCTTAAGGTAATTATTAATCAAACATTGAGAATAAAAAATATTAATTGGAATAGATTAATTAAAAGTGTCCTTCAGATCTTAAATGGTTAGGTTAATTATAATAAGTTAAGTTATAGGTAATAATTATTAATGTGATGAAAAGTATGATTATTGGAAAATATATTTGAAATTCAGCGAATTTAATTAAGTAAAGTTATTATATATGTTATCATAAGATGTAAGTTTGATTTAAAGTAATTATGATATTTTTATGATTGTGTATTGTTTAATAATTGTAAAATGCCTGTGGATGGTTGTGTGTTTAATAATTAAATCAGAGATTAAGATTTAATCATATGTTAGAAAGGGAAAGGGTAGAGTTATAGGTAGTACAATAGGAACGTGAGAGACGCAGAATTATTATAAGTTAATATATATATTAAATTATCTATATGAAATTATAGGAGGAATAGTGAGATTAGTACGCCAAGGCATTTGGAACAGCAGGAGCTAGCGGATGGTTAAGTTCGAAGTTCATGTAGCAGTTTATTTCAGTAACAATTAAATTGCATGTATTATTTTGTAATAACTGTTGCATTTAGTTGGTAAGTTGTTATTCCTCAGATGGAGTACTCCAGGCTTAGGTGATTAGCTACACCTTTGCGAGATTAGTTACGTTTTAGCCTTATGTGCTTTAACGAGAAACCCTGCAGGTAAAGCCTCCACTATAATGAATATACTGTTATTAGTGGTTGGCAGGTGCTTTTAGCACACAGATTAATAGAAGTAAGACTATCATCATTTGTACAGTTTTATGAAATATATACATGACAATGCTAGTATGATCATATATGTTAATGAAAGAAACTGCTATTGGGATTTCCAATCTCACCCCCCTTCCCCAAACATTTTCAGTTTAGCAGGTTGGAAGAAGCTAGCTGGGGAAAAGAGTAAACAAAGAAATTAGGATTAGAAATTGAAAAGCCAGAGGTAGTAAATATTTTAATAAGATTATTTGTATATGTTGTAAAAGTAAATTATTAAATTAATAATAGAGAGCACCGGAAATAGAATTACAATAAATTTATTAAAGGAATTAAATTTCCTAAGGGTTATGAATTATGAATAGATACTTTAAAAAGAAAATGTATGTATTACCCTAATGTCGCTGTGTATTCTGGTAGAAGGGTTATCAACTGAGATGACCCTAGGGTTATCAACTTTAAAAACTGCTATTGGGATTTCCAATCTCACCCCCTTCCCCAAACATTTTCAGTTTAGTAGGTTGGAAGAAGCTAGCTGGGGAAAAGAGTAAACAAAGAAATTAGGATTAGAAATTGAAAAGCCAGGGGTAGTAAATATTTTAATAAGATTATTTGTATATGTTGTAAAAGTAAATTATTAAATTAATAATAGAGAGCACCGGAAATAGAATTACAATAAATTTATTAAAGGAATTAAATTTCCTAAGGGTTATGAATTATGAATAGATACTTTAAAAAGAAAATGTATGTATTACCCTAATGTCGCTGTGTATTCTGGTAGAAGGGTTATCAACTGAGATGACCCCAGCGTTTTAATATTGGAAAGGCAGAAACCCATAAGTAGATACAGAGAACCCATGAATGGGTTTTCGATCCCCACACACTATCATCAAGGGGAGGAAATTATAAGAGAACCTAAGTAGTTTAATTGTTTTATGCACCACTTGGTTTTATAAAAAATTTTAAATTCTAAGTCGTACGAAAAGCCCATTCCAACTAACCGAAGGTTGGTTCAATATTTTTAAGAAAAAGTTTTAAATTTTCCGTATTTTTGGGCTTCGAATATTCATAAAAGTGGTTATAATTCAATTAAATTGCTATAATATAGTAGTAAAAGTCCAGGTGTTACAAAATTATTATTATTATTATTATTATTAAATAATACATATACAATATGTATATATTCTTATTAAAGACTTGGTTTCTACCTTATTTTAAGGAAAATAATTTGAAAAAAATAATATTTTTAGCTCAAATGAGGATATTGTGGGAGAAAATAGTTAGAGATTATTATGGTAATTTTTTGGAAATAAAAAGGAAGTTTTATATTAAAAGAAAATATCTTATTTGAGAATTTTAGAGGTTTAATAGTCTAATTTTCCTACCCACTTTATTAAATAATACATAACAAAATGTGTGAGACTCACCAGAAGCCAGAAGTCAGAAGCCAAAAACCAATTTTTTGCTTCTAACTTTTGGTTGCGCAGAAGTCATTTTGGGCCAAAAGTCATTCTTAAATCTTGCCTACCCAAACATAATTTCTTTTTTTAAATTGACTTCTGCTTCTGCATCACACTTCTGGCCCCCAAAAATGGCTATCCAAACATGCTGGAGATCATTTAATCTCGTAAAAAATGTATAGAGTAATGAGTTGATCTATGTGTTTGAGCCAAGAAAATCAAATCTGAACTGCTCAATGATCCTGATCCTTATTCGATCGAGATAGTGGGTCAATGGTCAGTAGCTTAGCTCGTAATTGATTCATAGTCCAGTGATAAATAAAAAATAAAAAAAATTAAAATCTCAACACACATTTCAAAATTATAAATAATAAATTTCATTTCATTATTTTGAATCACTATAAAAATTATTATAGTATCCAAACATTTTTTACAATTACTTTGATAAATTGACATCATATCATGTCAGCATTAAATGATTTTTACCATAAATATTAATTCAATACATTGAATCATTGACAAAATAATCATATATTTATTTAAAATTATTTGTAATTTCTTTAGCATATCGACCTTTACGTAACAATCAATTATCCAATGACATCATAATAAGTATTCATTAAATTTTCTTTATAGCCAAATATCAAAATAAATATATGACAATAGAATATTTATATCTACAATCATTTAGTCACTAAATTAATAGTTATGAACATCAAAATAATCATTATTTTTAATCAATATTACTTCATACTATTCATAACGATAAAAACAAATTTAAAATGGTTTTGAAAAAACAAATCGGGTCAACTCAACAACCAAATTTGCCTGGCTAACCCAGGGCATCCCTGTTTATCGATTCCCGGGGGTTAGTAGTATACTTAAATAAATAAATAAAAAAAATATCGCCTTTATAATCGGGTTGCAGATTATGGGCTGACCTGACCGGATGTAGTTTATGATGTTTGATCTATTTCCTCCACAAGTATTCATATTTTTTCCTAAATGGTAAAGAATTTAAATTTAAAAATTTTATGACAAGACAGCAGAGAGAGGGTTTCAGAATCTCAGTTTGCAGAGTACTCCTAGTCCACGTAAATTAGCAGGCGCTTTATAGACTTGTTTCTTTTTGAAAAAATGAATTATTAAATTTTAGTTTTATCTATCTTCTTCACCCCATCTGCGACGAACTTCATCTTCTTCCCTGCCTGCTAATTCGTAGTTCAATGGTTCTTTCTCGCCGTGAAGTTGGACACTTGGTGCAATTCCTCTAGGCACGATGTTGCTTCAGTACGAGTCCCACATCGCGCGAATATCGACTACCTATAACCTTTATATAGAAGAAGCGCGCATTGAGGTTCGTCCCTTCGGGGACATCCGATAAAATTGGAACGATACAGAGAAGATTAGCATGGCCCCTGCGCAAGGATGACACGCACAAATCGAGAAATGGTCCAAATTTTTTTTGCCAAATTTATCTCCGACTTCGTTCAGCTATAACGCGATGCATTTTACTCTATCTCAGGTATTGTAAGTATTTTGTCTCCTTATTTAGTTAGCACTCTGCTGGCTGCATCTAATAAAAAAAAAGGATGCTATAATACCTCAACAACCTGTGTCGATGTCTTGCGTATTTGATGATTAAGAATGATTTGCAGCATCCGTTAAATTTTATCACTGTATCTGCCAGGTCATGTTTCAAAAACCTTTGGTTTGCCCCAGCAAATTATTCCTCTGAATTTATCTTTTTGGAATGCCAAGTCATTGTTTAAGTTCTTTAAGGTTGATAGTCTTGTTCAGGTGATTTAAATTTAATTTTCTTTTCCTGGGCCTATATGAGGCCAATCCTTCTATTTTAACTGTTATTGTATTTTTGAGCCGCAGCATTGCTGAGATTTGGGCATTTCCTTTTGCCTGTCTAGTTACTCCATACTCAATTCCTGTGGTATCTCCTGCGATACAGTCCCCGAGTCCTAGGATTGAGTAAAATCGTTGTTTCTCCCTTGGTTCATGCCTGCTAAAGAGAAGGGGGGTTCTTATTACTGTGTTACAATTTTTCGCCTTTTGGAATCAAGTGTTGTAATCCCTCTATTCAAATATTAAGGTGGGATGAATGAATCTGTCAAATGACTTTTATTATATATCATATTGCACACGAGGTTTTGGTGGAGTTACCTCTTGAATTTTTGCTGTAGTTTTGAACTTTGAAGCCTGATTTTTCAAAGAACATAACTTGGAAGGCTGCATATGGTGGTTGAACAAATTGCACAATATTTAGGTCATGTGAGTCGTCTCGTTGTATTGTATTTCCTCCCCTTCTAAATATAAGATCACTTTAATATTTTTTTTTGAGATTAAGGTAGCCAAAGATACCACTTAATTTTAATGTATCTTAAATGTGATTGTATTATATGATAGTTTATAAGTAAGATAAATTAATTTTGAGGAAAAAGGATAACTATAGGCATTTTAAAGTGATTAATTTTGTATCCTTAATTTTTTTTAAAAAAATCAAAATGATCTTATAAAATTAAGATAAGAAGGAGTACTTTCTTATTGGAATCTGAATAATGTCTAGGTGTTAGCTGCGAATATCTATAAAAAAACGACGTCCGAATGCAGATTCGTTTGCAAAAGGTTTGAAGGCAAAATAAAGCATTCGTGCTCACTATCATAGTTAAATGAGTGGTTAATTTATTTTGAAGGCGTATGGATTATGAATCATTTATTGCATTTTTTTTTGAGAATGCAATATGGCGAGGATTTTATTTTTAAAAAGTAGAAAGCAATTCAATATTTTTTTATGATGAATACTTTTGGCGTTACTTGGATTTAGTTTGATTCATGAAACTATCCGGCATCCCTTGCCTTGTCCAAGAATGACACGAGGTCCACAATTTGCATTTTGCAAACGTCGTTATAGACTTAGAGTACATCTCTAACGAGGAATCTCAGGAAGAGTTGCACCATATTTATTCGCCCATTTGGACTAGTGGATTACCAAGTGCCTGCCAAAACCCAAAACGGACAGCCGGGGAATCTCTTTGTAGTTATTATTTTCTTGTTACCTTTAAGATAAGGTGGCACTTGCATGGAAATTTAAAAATATAAAAAAATGTAAATAAAACATGCTAAAAGTAAAACATTTTTTATTTGTCTTTAAATCACTTTTTGAAAAAATAATAATAAATAAAATATAGTCTACAATAACTCTTCAGTGTTTTTTTTTAACCAAAACACGGAACTCTTCGTATGCAACAGGAAGAAAAATATAAATGGGAAAGTTAAGGGCAAAAAAGGGAGGAAAAAGGGCTGATCCGTAAAAATGATGGAGGGGTAGGGGTGAGAATGGGAGAAGCGTGATCCACGAGCAGGGAGCTTATATGGGGATGGGGGGTTTGGTGGATCCACGTTTGCTCCACTCAACCTTATTAATAAAAAAGAACAAGGGGCTATGAATATCCGATTCATGCGGAGTCGCCTCGTGTCCCTCTATACGCTGTCGTTTCGTTCATCCACCTCATTGCACCGTCACACCCCATTTATTTTTTTCTCCTTCCTATCCCTTATCTGTTTTTTTTTTTTAATTCTTTTTAATCCAAATGGTATGAATCCCTGTTAGTCCGTAAGCATCCCTGATTCTCACTTCTAAGTTTCAGCTACGCGTACACATAACACGTCTCACCACCCATCTACACTGTTTATGATTTATATCAGCTGGTTAGAATTTATTCCTCCTTCTTTCTCCCACAAGCAAAATAGGCGAACAAGGACAACAAATAGTTTGATTTTTGGCTTTCTTCACTAGTTTTCGAGCTCTAGCTTTTGGAATAAAAAACAAAAAATGATGTTATTAGAACTCTGCATTATGTGTTCCTCTCAAATTAAACTAATATGTTCTTAGCCAGTGTGACAACCCTGGACAAAAACGGAGTGTGACTAGCTACTTTAGACGATTTGATTTTGTTTAAAATAAAATGAGTCCATGGTGTTCCAAAGACAGTATGGTCTCAAGCAAGTCCTCCTAATAACCAAACAAAAGAAGAATCCCGAGAGACCACGACCACAATTTCCCTTGATGCAGTGGCGCTAGAGTTAAAGAAATATAAATGTGATGAGTTAAATATAGGGTCGCCACAAAAGTAAAAAGATGGGCTGAAAAAAGTGCGACTAATTACGGCTTTGACCTAAGAGTGGTGTAGATGTAGATGATGATTGGTGAGTTCAAGTATTATTTCTCCTCTGATTTGATCATGTTACAGTTGATTTTTTTAAAAAAATCTTAATAAATATAAATAAGTTACCTATAAATTGATTTATCTAAATTTTTTCTCTAAAATAATTTGTTTGACTTATAATCTAACATATGATATAATAATACATAAAATACATTATGATTAAGTGTTTAATTTAACTTGCTCAATTTTTTCAAAAAATTAAAATGAAACTTGTGTTTTTAGAAACATATGGAGTACCTAGATTTTTGCAACTCTTGTTCACATATTAGAGGTTCACCATGTTGCATGTCTTCACCGGCCCACCACGTTTATGCATTCATCCCGCTAAGTATAATTTTTCTCTGATTATTGGTGTTGGTGGGCGTTGTATGTTTGCTGCGATGTAGGATACATCGACAGCGTTGTTTCATGAGGCTAACATTTCATTTCTTCAACCCGCACTATATTTCCCGCTTAGGTTGTCTGGAAATCCAATTAATTTTAGTCTATATGGTAAATACAAACAATTTTTAATAGCAGAACTATCCCAACAATTCCCTCTTAGATTGCATAATCATTCTATTCAATTATCTCAACGATATTTGCTAACATGACTAACTCAAAAAAAAAAAAAAAAGCATTGTTTGATACAAATGACTTGAAATCATTTTAGCGTTTCGCTATATTTTAAGTAGAATATAGAGTATATCATAGAGGGGGAAAGTATGGACAAGACAACTATCCCAATTCCAGGGAACCCTTTTTTCTTTTTAATAATAGAACAGAGAATCCTCTTTTCCTCACCCTATTCTCTTATAGTTAACTAGAACTTTCTCCATATATGTGCGCACCAACTGTGTATATAGTTATATCATACGTGTGAAATTAATCTCTAGGAAGTAAACTTAAAATTCTAGGAAGATTTCTAAAAGAGAACAAAAGTATGCTATATCTTAGAAATACAACTCTTTGGGAAAAAAATACAATTCTATAATAAGATTTGGGAAATTAATTGGTTTCTTCTAGTTATTTCAAATCATTTTTTATATAAAAAGGTAACAAATATTATCATTAAACAATGTGTGGTCTACAAAGACGCATTATAATACAGATAGAAATCCAAATGAGAATAGACTACGCATGTAATAGTTCAATTGGACTGAAAAGTTTATAGTTCGCATAAAGAAATAAGATTAATGTAGAGCCAGATGGGTCAAGATGGAAGAAAATATATTTTATACAACAAAAAATAAATTTATTTGTTAAAATTATAATTGAAATTTGAGTCGTTATAGTTAATAATGTCGAATTATATTTTAAAATTTGAAATGTGTTTTATTAGCCCACATTAACATTCGAATGAATAACACTAATGGGCTTAATCATATCTCAAAATTTAAAACGGGTTATTGTCTACGAATGAAGGAAATAAAAGAAATAATAAAATCATTTTTGAATATGATTACTTTATCAACTTGGAATAAAAGCTGATGATTGATACGAACCTTCTTGATTCCCTTTTTTTTGGTCAACACAATCCATATTCTCCCTTATTCTAGAATTACAAATGGTGTTTGAAAATGATGACAAATATGTGTGAAAATAAGAATAGTAGATGATGGTGAGCAAGAGCAATGACGTTTCCTGAGAGAAGGAATGGATTAATAAATTGAAGAAGGAATAAAAAATGAAGGATGATGCGTATTTGAAGTTTGAAGAGAGGGTGGGAGGGGTCAGAATATAGTAATTTTGTCAATCAGGGGATTAAATGGAGGAGGAAGGGATTAGGGAAAGAAGGTTGATTATGTGGGGGGGTGGATGAGGAATATGCGAAGCATATTAATGTTTGAGGGGAATATTCGGGGGGAAGATCCCAATTCCCATGGCATTCTACTTTCACCCCTTAAATACCCACAAGCAAGCAACTCTCCTGCTCCCAACAAACCTCCAAATTCCCCCATCTGTCCTTTTTGTCCATTCCTCTCACAAATGGCTCTCAAGGCCGTTCATGTCTCTGACATACCTTCTCTTGATCACGTCCCTGACAATCCCTCCTTTTCCCTTTACTCCACCCGCTTCCCCACTGGTTCGTTCCTTTTTATTATTCTCTCTCTCTCTGTTTCCTAAGCTGAATGTTGCGTGATGGATTGATTGCAGGTGTGGAGTTGGGCCGGGTCGGGTCAAAGAGTCCGAAGTTCCTGGTAATCGGGCACAGAGGGAGCGGCATGAACGTTTTGCAGTCGTCGGATCGTAGAATGAGAGCCGTCAAGGAGAACTCCATCATGTCTTTCAACGCCGCCGCCAACTTCCCCCTCGACTTTGTTGAATTTGACGTTCAGGTAATTCCTTCTTTCTCATCTCCTATTTGTTGTACCCCTCGGATTCTGTCTCAAAGTCCACGATTTTGACCCTTTTTTTTATTTTTTAATTTTAATTCTTTTAAAAACCCAAATTTACTTCTCTGGATATACATCGTGGGAGGTGAAATTATATATTTATCATAAAAATATGACGATCAATCGATCGTTTCACGTTGTCTCAGCGTTGACGATCCATGACTTCGTTGAATTACTTTTGTTTGAAACCTCGAAATCGTGGGAGGTGAAAAGAATGTGAGCTAGCTAGTTGGTGAATTTGGCGGTGCACCGTCGCCGCGTCTTTTCCCCTCCGGAGGCATCTCGCAGGAGAGAGAGGGAGGGGCGTGGGGCCCACATCATCCTCGTCTTTTCCCTCTTGGGGACAAAATCGCATCTCTTGTCTCTTTCTCGTCAAAATAAAATACTGAAATGTGTCCTAACTCCTAATTCGTTCGACAATCTGGCACCAAAAATTAAATGTAACTCTTTCGAGAAGGATCCAGGTTTTAGGCCCTTTCACATTGGGCCGGCCTGGTCAGTTTCATGTTTTCGTAATGGAGTCTTGTCTTATATTGTAATGGCCCAAAAAAGGCCCACTATATTTCGGGCTTCAAGCTCACTCCATTCATTTTATCACAAACCTTTGCCTTACATTTTGTTATGGCGTTCTTTTGTTCAGACGCCTGACACGAGCGCAAATGTGATTTGCAGGTGACTAAGGATGGCTGCCCAATCATTTTCCACGATGATTTCATCCTCTCCGCTGAAAATGTTAGCTCCTCTTCTCAACACTTTTTTGTTGGTCTTTCTTGTCCTTTTCCAATATTTTCGTCATGATGATCATCATGTCTGGGTTGTGATTTTTCAGGGAACCGTGTTTGAGAAGAGAGTGACAGACCTGAGTTTGTCGGAGTTCCTTTCGTATGGTCCTCAGAAAGACAGTGGAGAGCAAGGGAAGCCTTTGCTCAGAAAGACCAAGGATGGAAAGATCCTCGCTTGGGATGTTGAACAGGATGACCCATTCTGTACCCTCCAAGATGTTTTCCAGAAGGTGGAGCCCACTCTTGGTTTTAACATCGAGCTTAAGTTTGATGATCACATTGTCTACGACGAAGATTATCTCGTTCGCGTCCTCCAAGCTGTCTTGAAGGTATAACACCTGTTTACAAGTTTTTTTTCTCAAAGTACTTAAGAACTTTGATTATCATTTGTATTTTGTGTGGATGGATCTCTTAGTACGTTGAACTTGTGTGACAGATCGTATTTGAGTATGCCAACGACAGACCCATTATCTTCTCAAGTTTCCATCCAGATGCAGCAAAACTCGTCCGTAAATTACAGAGCACCTACCCTGTACGCTCCTCGCCATTTTATGTTGGAGAATAAATTCAGCTCTCGGTTGTAAACAACTCAGTCTCTAATGGTATAATTTTTGTGTCATATCAGGTTTACTTTTTGACAAACGGAGGAAATGAACTTTATTATGATGTGAGAAGAAATTCCTTGGAGGAGGCATTAAAACTCTGTCTGGAGAACGGCCTGCACGGAATAGTGTCTGAAGTTAGAGCAATCTTTAGAAATCCTGGAGCAGTAACCAAGATTAAAGAATCTAAGCTTTCTTTGATCACCTACGGCAGATTAAAGTATGTCCTCTCATCTGTGTTCTAGCTTGTTCGCTAATTCTTGGCTCAATATGAATTGAACATGAACTAATAATGTTTTTGTTGGTTTGCGTTTGCAGCAATGTTCCTGAAGCAGTTTACATGCAACATTTAATGGGGATAGAAGGGGTGATTGTGGATTTGGTGCAAGAAATAACGCAGGTGGTTTCGGATATGATAAAGCCATCAAAGTTGGCTGAAGAGGAGGGTATCGTGTTGACTGAAGAGAATAGGAAGGTGGACTCAAAGCCTCAATTCTCGCAGCAGGAGCTGACTTTTCTTTTGAAACTAATCCCAGAGTTGATACAGATTTAGGCCCAGAACCCTTTTAATTTACTTTGTCTTCTCGCATGCTCGGAGTTACATAATTGGTCTTCATGCTTTTTAACACCAAAAAAAAAAGAAAAAAAGAAACAGAGGTGACCATTATAACCTGACCTGTGTAAATATGCTTTCATTTTGATTTCTAAGAAACAGAGTGAATGTAGCTTTTAAGGGTTTGATTGTCCTCCCTATTAGCTCTTCTGTGATCGTTTCCCAAATACAAATGGAGTTCCCGAGCGTCCTCTACATTAGCTCGTCTGTGATTGTATCCCAATTAAGAAGAAAAAAATTGGCATTGAAAATTGGGATATGAATTTGATCAGTACTGCCTTGCGGTCCTGGCTTCGAACTCGTGATAGTTGAATCCAGCATATTCTAAATTTCGAACTAGCAAGCCAGAAGTAATAGAACATTAATCAATGACTTTTCTTCCAACTGCTTTGCCACTTCGATTCTGAATTGTGATGTGGCATCCTTTTGTGAATCATAACTGGATTAAGGTTAGTGACTTTTAGATGCCCCGTAAGAGCCAGGGTTACGGCCACACATCCATTGGGGTTTTTGAATAAATCGCTCTGCGATACGTGGGATGAACATTCATGATGATAGGTTCGACATATATAAATTTGATGAGTAAGGGAATCAGAACATCTTAACGCGAAATCAAAGATAACAATCCAGTCTTTAGGAAGCAAAGTTGTGATCTTTTTATTGAGCTAGAATCTTTTATTACAAAGTTTTGGAGCCTTAAGTATAAAATTTTGAAGGAAGAATTACAACTATGTCCCAAACAAGGGAATTAATTACAATTAAGTCCCAAAAATTGAAAAATATCAAATTATATTGAAATCTCTAGGAATGTTGATAATATTACATTACTTGTTATTGACAATTCAATGAGTTATCAATGAGGCTCTTTTGAGTTGTTAATATTGAACTGCAATTGACAACTCTTTAGTTGTTATTGATTACTCATTGAGCTGTATTAACAATTCATTGAGATTATTTTTTGGGACCTAGTCGTGATAAATTCCCTTATTTGGGAGATAGTTGTAATTTTTTCAATTATAAAATATGAACAACATACTAGTGATGTAGAGCATGAAATATCTATAACTATTTAAATTTAATTTTTAATTATTTTAACAGCATAATAAATCTTATATATCTGTCAAGAACGTCATTGACATACTGGATTATTGTTAAATGAATATCAATTTAATTATCACCTTACAACCATTGACTCATTGAGCACATGTGTTCTATTAGTTCTCTGTTATAACCTGGAAAAATGAGATGAAACGAGAAAACCAATTTATGAAAATAGGGTAGGGGTTAGTCACCAAGTCTTCACCTTTATACACACAAATCCTTATGATTTTACCACATCTCTTGACAATTTCCAAAGAAAACCTTTTTTTTAGAATAGAAGCATTCAGCAGTAAATTCAAAGAGCTAGTGTTTGGACAAGTGTTCCTTAGTTATTAAACATATCTATTTTTTTTAAGCACACATATCCTTCTCACTGTAGGTAATCATGTTAGAGTTAATGTCAGACATTAAATATAAGCATCTCTTCCAACAAAAAATTGAACTTTGGTTCGCCATATTGTAAGAGACTAGCTCCTTCCCTTATACCCAATCTCGATTGGTTACTAATCAATTTTTATTGACATATGTGTGTACTTTTTTGGGGATATTTTAGGATTTATGAGGTTTGAGGCCTTTAATCACTATTGGATCCCACACCATTATTGCTAATTGAGCTGGCCCACCATCTTGATTAGTCTTTTGTATTTATGATCCAAAATTTGTTATCTGATTCTCTTCAGTTGGTTTAGGTGAACGCCCCTCTTTTCCTCGTTGACTAAGGGATGGATCAATTTTGTGGTGGCTAATTTGGCCAGAGTCCATTATTCCAATTCCCTCTCTTTTGTATCTAATGTTTTTCTGGGCCAGATCTTTTTTCTCTCATTATTTTCATCATCTACCCACCTTTCCTTTCTTATTTTTGCTAACCCATGCATCTTCGATGTTACAAAGGGTTGCAAAAAACGGCACAGTGAGAAAGAAGAGAAGCGACTGAAGATGCGTATGAATGTCAGCAAAATGGGCCAATTCTACTGTTTTCAACTGTCATTAATTAGAAATATCAGAAAACTTTGCGAAGTTAATTAGTTTTGACTCTAACAGCAATAGAGCTGCCAAACTAACTGCAAGAGAAAATTGATCCCAAAAAAAACTAACTGCAAGAGAAAGACTCATTTTGAGACTTATAATTGAGGAACAGTGAGACGAATCACCAAACAAATCATAAGCAGCGGTGGATAAAAGTTCCTTAAATCGCAAGAAAACCTCAACTATCTTATGGTTGCACTGTAACGACAATAAGAATCTGAGTCAGGCAGGCAACAAGCAAGCAAGCATATCATATACGTGTGTGTGGTATCAGATTCGAGCAACCCACAATTAAGAACTCCTCCAGGCATAATGTATTGTGGCCACTTAAAGCAAAACAGTATTAGGTTCTATGAGATATATATAATTTCATATATTACTTCTTCACTATTGCTTCATCTTGGCTTGGTATATTTTCATGAATATGCCAGACGGTTTCATGGCAAAATTTCAACTCTAAAGAGCCAGATTTTCACTTATTTTTATCCCTGAGAGCCGCAGCAACTTGTTGACTTCACCAGGGTGTTCGCATTCATATCTATCGTTTTAAACAAGAGTGACAACTAAATAAAGTTTATTAGTTCGTTCAAAGCACATCATAGTGCAGGATTAAACAAACACTTAACTTCTCCATATGTTTATCCCGTACGTTGGGCTTGAATCGTCGTAAGCATTAATATATCAGCAACTCATCACTTTGGAATATGAAGCATGAACATCATAGAGGACATGTCATTTCCAGCATCTTTTGATGAGGGACAAAAGCCCATATCACAATAGTCCACTAACACGCCTGACAAGTTTTTTTTTTTTTTTTCAAGATTCTTTTCTTATAATTGAAGCGAACCCCAATTAATTAAGTCTACGCAGAGATGCCTAGTTTAGTTTATAGTAGTAGCAGTCATTAGCCGTAGTAATTAAAATCTCATCCTCCGCCACCTGCAAATATATGCGGCCACCTCCTTTTTCAGATTCCTCACTCTAGCTATGGGAAGCCGGAGATTCATACTCAAAAGTCTCAAAAGACAAAAAGGTACACTAATAAATGGCATATTAATGGAGTATATTAATAACAAGGTTGCATATTAGTGGGGTTCTTAGTTCGTGGCCTAAACTTGAGAAGTGCCTGGACGCAAAGGCACTTGGCATCTATCTTACCCTTTCCCTCTTGTGAGTTGGGATCAGATTCAATTCGGCCTTAGCTATCAACTTTCACTATCTAGCTTTGTGTGGTCTAGCCATGCACCCATAAATAGATTTGATTTTACCCATATATTCTTCGTTCCTTTTCGAGCCATCTAGTAGTAACTAATTAATGACCCTTTCATTTCTAGACATCATAGTGTCTGCTGCTTAATTAATGGTATGTCGGGCAAACCTCTAAAAGTATATGTTACCGATAAAACAAACTTAGCAGTAGCTAAGATCAACACTTGTTCCTTAGTTTAATGAAACAACCTTATCATAGAGAGATCATGTTTGGTGATGTGGATAGGGAAATTAATGGATCTCGAGGATCAATGGGAAGGAATCTGAATTTGTAATTTGCATTGACAATATCAAGAGCAGAAGAGAACAATGCTGTATTATTAATCGTGCCCACGACACAGACTTGGGAGTTCATAATTAATTATATAATTACAGAACAAGTACGAACAAGACAGACATCGATGTTGAGAAACTGAGAAGAGAAGGAAAAATAAAAAGGAATAATGAGGATGCGTTCAAAGTTCAAGCACTCGGATTTAGGGGCGTGCGTGGTGTCTTTATGTCCTTCAACGTTTCGAGATTGTATGAGAAACATAGAATACAGTCTTCCCCTTGTTATAACAAGGCATCAATTATTAATTTTCTTAAATTAAAGGAGTGGTAGTTGGGTTGTTAAATTTAGATTAAATTGGTATTTTTTTAACTTCATCCCTCGTTGAATAATATGACTTTACATTTTCAATTTTAAACTTCTGTTAATAAAAATGATAATGTGAATAGGAAAAAAACAATTAATGTGGTGATTAATGTTTTACATTTAAGATAAAAAAATTTGTTGGGTGATGCCTTATTAATAGGACAAGAGGGAGTATTGGTATCAAACACGGTTCTTTTGTTGTCGTTTTGCTTTATTCTTAATTAATCCATCATTTGCCCCGTTGACTTATCGTGCTTCTATTTGCCAAAACGCAGAAAAAGTTCCATGCCGATTAGCTGCTCGTGACTCATGCTTGTTCCGTGACTTTGTTCCCTTTTCTGTTGTAAATTTCAAGAAGCAAGTAATGTGCAAATATTTGGTTTACTTGCAAGCTAAGTGCCGTAAAACACTACGCAGCGTATAAAATTTCGGAGATTTTAAGCTTTTAAGCCGTCACCTTGGTACAAGGTCAAAAAAAAAAAAAAGTCGTCACCTTGTTGGATTTTTTTCTGTTTCATTCAATTCTCAATGGGGTTTCTTCTTATATTTAATTACTTACGCTTGTAGGTTACATTGGTTTAGTTGGAGGAGATCCATGAGGATGCGACGCATATTCCAAAATAATAATGAGTTAAACTAATTTAATTATGGATTAAATACATGAAAGATTATTTAATTCTGTTATGGAAAAACAATATTTTTAAGTAAATCTACAGCACAATTAATTATTAATTATCAAAATGCAAAGAAAGAAAGAAATAGAAATAGGGGGTGGAAGAAAGAAATAGACAATACCAAAGTTGGTAGAGGCTTGTATTTCGTCAATCACCTGACCCCTTAGGCAACGTAAATTCTGCTTAAAAATAAGGGAAGAAATTGAAAAGTGTTAATTTTTTTTTTTTTCATGTTTGTTTATTCTTCAAATCTGTTGGAGTATATCAAGTTTATTATTAAGGATGCAGTACTGATTATGCAGTTAGACTGGAAAATATTTAAAGAGTAAATCTTAAATTAGAAAATTTGTCTTAAATTTGAAAACTTTAATAGATATATTTTAAAATAATTATTAATAGATAATATCATAATAGTGAGTTATTTTTATGCGTCTCAAAATCACATGCTGGTAACCGTTGAGGAGGCAAATGCTATATGGTAGTAGATATTTATGATTGCTTTTAATTGGTTGGTTGGATGCAAGTCCCGTACACGTTTGTGAAGCCTCTCATTCTCTATCGCCATCATCAGTTTTCTAATTCCACCTCAACTCAATTCCCATTTTACTTTTAATAACTAGTTTTGGTGGTAGTTATAAAGATAAGTAGGGGTTATGTTTATCATTTTTAAATGAAAAATAGGTTTTTTTTTTATAAAATGATAGTTAAAAGATTATCTTTATTTTAGATTTTATACTCATTAAAATTGTTATGTTTTTAAAATCATAAACTTAGAATGGTTAAATCTGGATCATAGAGAATTGATTTTGACGTCTTAGAATAGAGCAGCGCCCCCCACTAATATTTCTTACTAGCATCCAAAAATGTCTTATTCATTTTTTTTTAGAATCCCAAAGAGGAGATGTTCATATTTTTATTTTAAGAAAAAATGAAAGATAAATATTAAATACTTTATAAATTTCAAAATTTCATATGAGAGATTTAAACTAGTTAAGTAACAATTATTCACTAGTTGAGTTGTGAATACTTTCTAATTTTTCCTTGATTAAGAGGTATGTTAATATTTTTTTAAAAATTTTTTGGCTTTTTTATAATGATTAATCCCAAATTAAGCCAACAAACGAATAAACAAAATTAAAAAATAAAACCCAATAGGAGTCTATACGCAATGAGGCATAGAGAGGAGATTGTGATCTATAAATGGAAGAAGGCGATGCGTCTCTCTCGTCACAGCACAGAAGCGTCTTTTCCCCTACCTCCAATCTCCAATTTCCAATTTCCAATTTCCAATAATGGGTTCCCTCTGATTCAACCTAACCCTCACGAGCACGCCACACTCTCCACTTGCAGGTTTTGTGGGTGGCATTCTCAGAGATGCAGAAGCTTCCAAGCTTTGTCTTCAATGGAGGCGTCAAGCTTCCCATTGGGTACCGTTTCTGTCCCACCGATGAAGAGCTTCTCATCCACTACCTCAAGAGGAAGGCCTTCTCTCACCCCTTACCCGCCTCCGTCATTCCCGATTCCGACGTCTTCTCCTCCCACCCTCGCCTTCTCCCAGGTCCCCTTGAAACTCATAATTAGGAACAATGTCTTTCCAATTACTCGATATTAATTATGGGATTTGTCTCTTGTTTGGGGGATTTTCCTGAATTGTATCTAAATGGTGTGTTGGATTTTGGTCACTTTTTAGGTGTCGGTGATTCCAGAGAGAAGAGGTATTTCTTTACCCTTAGCAAGGACCGTACTGATAACAAGAGGCCTGCTGGTTGTGGGTACTGGAAAACTGTCGGCAATGACAGGCAAATTATTGCTTCTGAGAGTAGCCAAGTGGTTGGGATGAAGAAGACTCTGGTTTTCTATGAGGCCAAACGTTCCCGTGTGGCTCGAACTCGGTGGGTCATGCATGAATTGCGCCTTCTTCCTTCTCAAGCACCTTCCTACCCATCACATCAGGTAGGAATTTTCAACTATAAATCAGTTACCATTGCATGTTTAGCATGAAAATTTACATATTTTAGAGTAATGCCCCCATAGATATTGTTAATTTTTTGTCCCCCTGGTTTGTGTATATGAGTCACAGAGTCAGTACTTGATGCCAATTTTTTATTTTTTATTTTTAAATTTAAATTCAGATGGCAGGGGAACACTGGGCTGTGTACCGCGTGTTTCAGAAGAGGAAGCTTAAGAGAAAAGGATCTAACAGACAAGTCTCTAACATGAGAAAAGTGCAGAGATTGGAGGAGGAGGATACTAAGCCCAGTTTCATAGATTTCACAGTGGAATATGGGAGTGACACTGGACCTCCCCCTCCTACTTCTCCATGTTTAAGTGAAGGCAGTGAAATCTCTTCTAACAAACTAGATTAGGGGAAGATAAGGAGTTCGCGTTTAATTAGATTTTCTTTATCATTATCATCATCATTATAGAGTCTTTGAGAAATCCTTGGATTACAGAACTCTCATGGGCATTTATTTTATGTAAGAGCTGCACAGCCACAAACAACTGAGTTTTATTATTGGCATTATTCACTAACTTGCTTTGTTAATTTGACATGATTACAGTGGGAATAATATTGTTTAGAATACTTATGGTTGGTCTGAACATGAAAGCTTTTTATTATCAAAAGGGAAATGATTTATCGGGGGAAAAGACGATCCAAATGCAGAGTATTATCGTGATTATAAAATGCAGAGAATGGATGCGAAAGGTAGGCATCCAAAGCTAGAAAGGTGAAAGAGGGCTCGGTATTTTATTTTAATGGTAATCATGATGAGATTTGTGAAAATAAGAGATGCTTTGTGTTGTGCGTGCGTGTGTGAGCTCATGAGCTTGACAACAACACACACATGGTGCTGCTTACTGCTGAAGTCCCTTCTTAGCATCACCCACACGCACTGTGATTCCAATTCCACTTCTTTTTCTCCATTCATAAAAATGCCTCCTTTCATATTTTAAAGGACAAAAGCAAATCTATAAAGCCAAATCTTTATTTTTCCCTTTTTAATTCGGATTTCAGAATAAAGGAGGAACGTAAAAGGAGCAAGTTATACTCCCACTCGGCAAAATAAAAAGCTGTTTAAATTTCACTGCCTGATATTTTGAAAAAAAAATTATGCTCTCTCTTATTCTCTTTTCATCAAAAGTTGAATAGTAATTCCACCTATTTCGATGAAATAATAATATAATATGGGAAAAACCAACGTCCCAAAAACATATCAGACTTCGATATCTTATAGCTAAAACCTTTTTATTTGTAATTCTCTAAATTTATATTTGTAACTAGTTTTTGTAGCCAAAATTTTAACATTGAACTACTATTAATTTGTTTTTTTACGGTCATAGTGTCATTCAAAAGTAAGTGACTCCGGAGAAAAAAGTTTTCATCCTACTTTATAATAGTATTTCAGCCCCGAGAATAAGGTCAGGATGAAGCACA
The DNA here is from genome assembly GCA_037074515.1 of Mimosa bimucronata. Classification (NCBI taxonomy): domain Eukaryota; kingdom Viridiplantae; phylum Streptophyta; class Magnoliopsida; order Fabales; family Fabaceae; genus Mimosa; species Mimosa bimucronata. The sequence goes on from CM073437.1 coordinate 6,686,302, forward strand.
TAGGGGGTGCTTATATATTACGTCAAATGCCTTTACCGAAAATGCTCTAAGTGAAGCATAACATATATTCCAATGGATGAGCTGTTATTTCATAACTTAAAGAAAGGAACGTGGAAAGTGGAAACCAGTTATAACCTTTTGTCTTATTTTAGACCGATCTATATTTCACTCGCTAATTTTCCTCCCGTTGAGATCAATCGATGTGAATGATAAAACAGAATGCTGAAGGAGGTAGAGAATGAAACAATGCACAAAAAGAAAAGCTCGGTGCGGTGATGGTTGAGTTTGGGAAGGAAACAAGGAACACATTGGGCTTGTTTGGCTGGACTTATTCCAGCCAAATAAGTCCTTATTTTAAAAAATAAGTACTTATTTTTAAAAAAGTTGTTTTGAGTATGTTTGTCTCGACTTATAAAAATAAGTAACTTATAACTTATAAGTCAAAATAAGTATAAGTTCTTTTTTTCAACTTATGACTTATGACTTATAAGGCACTTTTTTGGTGGACCCCACAATTCTAATTTATTTTACACATCAAATCACAACTAACCCAAACATAAATCACTTTTTCAAAAGTCCATCCAAACATACATCTTATTACACAATATGACTTATGACTTATAAGTCACTTTTTTAACAGCTCATCCAAACATAAATCTCATTACACAATCTGATTTATTTTCAGTTTAACTTATTTTCAGTTTGACTTATCTATAAGTCACTTTTTCAGAAGTCCATCCAAACACACCAATTATCGGTGAGTAGTAAGAGAAAGATTCTTCCAGGCTTGGATAACGCAACATATTATGACAGTTGAGAATATGATTCTCTGTTATCAATATTGCATATAATCTGCCCACGTCTTACCAAAATCTATCTTGATGCTGAATTATTTTTTATACATTACTCTAGTCACCAACGTAACAAAACTATATCACGCATCTATGTGCGTGTGTATATTAGTTTACACACAAACGAAAATGGGAATGTGGGGAAATAGGCAAGCTCCAGCTCCAGAATTATTATATATGTGGTTTCATATATCCCAGTCTCACAGATGATTATTCATGAAGCTAAGAGTATTTAATCTCGTAATGAACTTCGAATTTAAACGTTTAGATTTTTGTACGATGCATGTCAGAATTTGACCCCCCCCCCCCAAAAAAAAAATCCACCAGTTGCTGATGATAAATTAAATCATTACTTTCTATAAAAATAAGTGAGGTGTATACGTCAGCAAAACTTCGATGCATATGAATATGATAGATAAGTAGATAGTTTGAACAAGGGAAGAGGAATTAAGGTGCCGACCATATTAGCATGTCAAAGCTAAGAAGCCTACAATAATCTTTGCTTTTGTGATGGCAGCTTCTCCATTACAGCTTAAATACTCCCAAACCTTACTTTGTTGTCAAGTGAATGCCTACCTAGCCTCACATTTCTGACTTTTACGCCCAAAATATGTCACCCTTCTCCATTTGTACCACTCTTCACATTTTTCACTCATGACTTGCGCCCACTACTAAACTATCACAATCCCACATCAGCCTAAGTTTCTTGTATTCTTCTATATATATATATATATATTGTACGGCCATAAAATCATCCTCCCAGTCCCAAGAGGTATATCGGATTGGCCGGGAAAGGAAGCCCACAAAGCAGCGACCATCAAGACAAAGCAACACGCCTGTGTCGGGCCCAAACACAAAATTCTCATTCTGGATCCAACCTACTCCGCGCAACACTGGACCTGACTGGCCAACAAGTGTAGCCCACACCCAGAAACGGTTTTACACGAAGATGGAGGGACACGTGGCTACAAGCAGAGACAGTCAACAATGTATCCCGTATCTGAGGCAAGAAACTCGGGAGACCTGATTCCAGGAGATTGATAACGTTTAGATCATGGAGAGAAATTCAGGATCTAGGCCCACGATCTCAGGAACTGCTTTTCGAAGCTAGAACGGGATAAAACAAAGGAAAAGCCACTGTAGAAGGCACCTGAACATTCAGAAATACACTCATCACTCTCTGGAGCACTTCATCGATCTCGTCATATTGCTTTCTCATTGTTACTGATCTTGTATTCGTGATTATTACTCCGTTTCTTTCCTGTTTCTTTAATTAATTGTAATCCATTGTACCATCCCGACACTCGTTATTCGATTGTTGGTGATCCGTTTAATTTCTCATCTTGTAATCGTTGAAGAACTTTATAAAATATCATAAATATCATTATAGCCGTTTTTTGACCACCACACATATCATGATCTAGTTTGAATTATTAATGCCATCCATTGTTTGTTTGTGCCAAACAATAAATATTGATGATTTGACTATTGTTCATATGAAAATAAATAGGCATCATCTAAAATGAGGCAATGACCAAAGCTCTAGATCAGTCTGGTTAGTTGGAACTTCACTTCAAATGCCGTGTCTGTAAAACTCAATATAAACGAGCTCCGTAACTTTCTCCAACAATGTTAGTATTATGCCGTTGTTAGATTGGAGGCGTCGATTAATTTGTAATGAACAAACGAGTAATAATAAATCATTGACAGATATACGTAATGGCCACTAAACAGAGGACTGCCTTATTGGATGCCTTCTGTTACAACCTTGATCGTAACCATAAACCTTTGTTGCATCTCTCGTATGTTGTCTCACTGTATTAACGAATTCGGGTCTTCTTAATACAGTAATTAACTTGGTCCTTTCCATTTTTTCACTATCTTGTCACAAAAACAAGTTTCGTCATTTTCGTCTTCCACTACTCAAGCATGGGTTGCGGCTTGTCCACTAGGCTGAACCCAGATGATGACGTAACCCTCGCCTATGGACGCATGAGTGATTACCACATTACATACATCAATTCTCCGGCCACCAAGAACGGCGTCAACAGTATCCGACGGAGCCAGAAAAGCCTATCATCATCATCGTCTTCGTCGCAGGGGAAGAACGAGAAGCACGTAGTTGAAGGAGAAGAGAAGGAGGAAGGAGGTTATGATAATGAATTCATCATATTTCCAAGGTCACCGAGCTTCAGGGAGTACTGTATTGCCTCCATGAATCAGAGTTTAAGTGACAACGACTCTGTTTTCAGCATTAAGAATAATGGTCTCACTATTTTTACTTCTTCTCTCAATATTTTTTCCCAATAAACTTGCATTGCGTTTTCATGGGGTTTATTTCATTATATACAGGCGGCAAGGATTCAACATATAAGCACCGCGACGACGACAAGGTCTGATATCTATGGAGCATATATATATATATATAAATATATCGTGTGTGCGTGCTTTTTAGAACGTTGAGATTAGGTTGTATCTGTTGTTTAAATTTGTTTGTTCTGTCCAATTTTTTTTTTTTTTTTTTTGTTTGCAGGAACTTCGAAAGAAGAAAGAAAGAAGGATTATAGGACTTAGGAATGTTATGCTCATCAAGGAAATGCTGAGAAGAAAGAGGAATGTTGTAAATATTGGTTGCTACACTAGCCTTGCGCCCCATGATGAAAAAAATGTACAGTAGAGTAAATCAGCTTTCCCAAATGAACAAGCACGATTCTTGTTCCCTCTAATGTCTCTTTTTTTTTTTCCCTTCTTCTTCTCTCGCTAAATGTAAAAATAGCTTAAGTTTTGTCAAAAGAACAAACGCAATGCAAAACTAGTGGGTTCACATATCTTTTTAAAACAAACATGATAACTAATAAAAACAGTTAACAGATTTCATCAAGAGTTGTTTTTCTTTTTTTGCGTCAAATATCAGTATTAGTAACAAACATAAAACGTATCTGATTTCTTGAAAACTTATAATTAGGAAACATGATTATATCAGTTAAAGAAAATGCGGTCTTGTTCTTCGGCGGAAAGAAGAATGTGTTTACATTAGTTAAAGATCTTGCGTCGGGAAGGGGGAAAAACAAGATCATGGTCAATTTCTTTTAAAGGGGATAATAAGGAAAAACAGAACATGTGGCTATTTTGGTTGAATGGGGAATAGTACAAGAGAAGACTTTGTTAGAATTTAGATAAACGAAGAGAACAGAGTTGCGTGGCCGGCACCTATGATCCATACATGTCTTGACCTGACCTCATTATATTGGGTTTTTGAGACATTCGTACTAGTAATATTAAACATTTGAATGTTCACTCTTGCTTCAACATCAAGCAACGCTGACTTTTTGACCCAACCCCCTCCCTCTTTTTCCACGTTCAAATAAATAATAACACAACTCATCATGACCAACGTTTCATGCCTTCAAACATTCAAATACACTCCACTTTTTTCTTTTTTTTTTAAAAAAAAGGAAGAAGATAAAACAGAAACCAAGCAGTATTGTTTGATTTGTTTCTGTCTCAAGTTTCCCTGTTTCCCAAAGATTGATGTTCACAAAGACAGAAATTTTTTATCGGTAATAACCTGGCATGCCTGTAGTTCTTGGACTTTTAGAAGCTCAGGAATACCTGGCAACGAAAACCAAATTTTAGTATTGTTTTTTATTGTTATATTGTTATTTGCAGTACCAACACATAGTTGGTCTAAAGATGTAAGTTCTGTTAGTTCTCTTAAAATCTCAAGTTTTCCTCATAGAAGAGACACTTATATTAGGGAGTGAGGCCACAAAACCTGAAACCTAAAAACAGTCAGTTATTTGAAAATTATGGTTCACAAATAAGTTGGACATAATATACATATTGTATCAATCGCCATTCAAATGATTTTTGTCACACTTGTTGACGTCTTCTCCTCTGGCGTATGGAGAATTGTGTCTCACTTTTCTCTAAGATGTCATCTCTCTTGGAAAAAAAAAAAAAGTCATCTCTCGATGAGAATATAGACAAAGTATATCAATACTCCATCTGTCCTTTCTATAATTAGAACAAATTGGCTAATTCAGGGAGCTAAATAAACCACCTAATTATACTATATATATATCACTCTCTTTGACTCTATATATAAAGCTCATTTTAACTGAATTGTGGTTTTGTAAAAAGTAAGTTAAAATTCGTTAAAAACAATAAACGAGTGGGAAATATTTTTATTTTTTTTTAAGTGTATGAATGAGTGAAAAAGAGAGTAGTTATGAAAAAAGATAAAGGAGAATGTGTTAAAGAAATTAATATAAAAATAAAATAGGAAAGATGTATTTATTATTCAAACAAAGTCAAATAAAAACTTCTAAAAAAGGACAAAACATTTAAAAAGCCGACGGGAGGGAGTATATGACATTTTTAAGAACACTTAGACATGTCAGTAGATTATGTATCATTTTTCAAATCAAACAAAAATTTAAAGAATTATAATAAATATAATACATAAGGTGAAAAAATGTACCATATTTACGATCAAGTCAACATCAGCTGGTTTTTATGTTTAAAATTAAAGATAATATATCATAATTAATTAGGATTTATATGTGCCATTGACCCTGTAAGCCAGTGATATAAAATCTTTTTGTGGACGGTGAATATATCTCTATATCGTTATTATAAAAATCATGTGGTATACTTAGAAGACAAAAGATAATTCTTGATACAGCCAGCCTAATCTAATAATTGATAAAATGTGGAGTCAGACATTTTACACAATGGGCCAACTCTGTTGTTGCCACTTGAACGCCGCGATTTTCCTATGACAATAATATACATCTCTTTTTCCTCACCGTCAACATAACCGTATAACAAAACAACGTCAATAATCTAACTGCTGATCCTTTTCCACTGGTAAAGATCTATCTGCTGAGTGCTGACTTCAAATTTTATACAACAATGCATGTCATCGCAGACACGTTTAAAACTCACATGTCCACATCCCTAGTCGGAAGGTCCCGCCAAAAAATTGAACAAAAGGAAAGGAACGGATAAAATACATTTTCCATTCCCCATTAGATTAATTATTACGACATTGAAACAGTTAATTCCAATGTCACACCCAACCTTTGATGTTGACCTATTCATGATTTTATATCTACACATCTTTGAGACTCAGAATAAAATTACTCCTCGTTCCTTTGACTTCTACAAAATTTAAATAGTGGCGCCCATCAATTCACACTCCGACCAAATTCCCTTCCATTATTAATTTAAGAATCTGTAATTTCAGAACTACTATATTTCATATTGTGTCCTCTTAATACAATTTTCCCGAGTACTCCCTTGTCTCCAGGTACGGGTGGAAATAGACTGGACTTAGATATGCTTTAGTTAAATAGACATTCGCCTGCAACAGAAATGTGAAAGTTAAGTCTGGGAATGAGACTATATATATACACACCTTTTTTCTGGTTTGAGTTTGGGCTTCAAAAGACATGAAACTTGTTTAAAAACCTACTTAAAATGTAGATATTTGCATATACTAAAAAACTTATACCTCTACTTTCATATGTTACCCTTTAAACCTATTTAAAAAGTCTATGCATGTCTCAAAAAGTCTTTATTGCCATAAAACTAGATATTTTTCTTAGTTTTACCATGGAAATTATGATAAATTATTTATATTGAGACTTTATCTGATCAATTTCGGACCAAAGGTTGAAGGGAAAACCAACTAACGCGGTTGGTACCCAAACAGCCCGAATGTCCTACTTTATACGTTAACACACGCATACTCCCATCCGATGTAGGGCTTAAAAGCTCCCACAAGGGGTATTGAGATTGTAATTTATCATTTAGGTACAACTAAAATAACCTTCCTAGTGGTAAACATCATTATGTTTTAAAAAATCATACATATTATAAAAGAGTAAGTGAGCTAGCACTATATTTTAATTGACTAAAAGGAAGAAATCAAAAAGAGGTGAACGACGACTAATAAATGAAAGAGTTGAGCTTTGTAAATAAACAATGAAATGTAAAGGTTAGAATTAAAGTTTATCTGGTAATGTTATAAGGGTGAAGGGTCAAAAATGACTCTGTACTTATGTCAAAGGTGCATCTAACACCTTATACTTTTTTGGCTTAAAATTGTTCATCAACATTCAAATTAAAAAGTAATGGAAATTGGGGCTGTTAGGCCTGAAATAGGCCAAGCCTAAGGCCCCTGTTAAGGGCCTGGCCTGTTTCCATCCCTAGGACCTACCCATAAAAAGTAATGGAAATTGGGCTAGTTTGATAGAGGAGTCATTATTGGCCCTGAATTTGAAACCTCCGTTGGGTCAATTTGACGAATAAGTCATTATTGGCCCGAATTTGAAACGTCCGTTGGGCCAGTTTGATGGAAAAGTCATTATTGACCCGAATTTGAAAGTTGATTGACAATTTTGAGCCAAAAAAGTACAAGGTGCCAGATGCACCTTGGATATAACTACATGGTCATTTTTTACCCTTTACCCGTGTTATAAACTTATATTTTATTTTATATTATACAGAATAGAACAGATTAAAGTAAAACTAAAAAGACCAAATCTGTAGGCTTGTACTGTAGGCCTTAAGAAAAAAATGTATGGCCTGTTTACCTAAATAGGCATAATATTAGGCCTGAATATGAGCTTAACTTATTTACTAAATAAGCTAGGTCATGCCTCATGTAAGCTAAGCCGTAGGCTCCTTTAAGGGGCCTAAGCTATTCTCATCCCTACTCAAATGTCATAAAATTAGAATTTTTTTGTCAAAATAAAATTTGAATTGTCTTATTCCTTTTTCTAGCATCCTATTCACGTTCTTCTCACTTAAAAATACATTTTTCTCATCACATCTCAATTTATTTCATACTCCATCCGTCCCATAATATAAGGTCCGTTTTTTTAATGACATTGTCTCAAAATATAAGATCCTATATGATTTTGTTTGAGTAATAATGCGTTTTTTTTCCCATTTTACTCATGCATTAATTTTTTCCACACATTCTTTTTCATCTTTTTTTATCATTACTCTCTCTCTCTCTCTCTTGCTCATTCATAAATAAGGGGGCTTTTGGGGGGGGGAAATGGCATATTTCATATACATTTATTGTTTTTAACCAACTTTTAACTTATTTAAAGGAAACCGCAAATAGGTTTAAAAAAACCTTATATTTTGGGACGGACGAAGTATATTACATTCTCTCTCATCATTCTTACCATTATTACTCTCATTTATTATTTTTGGAAAAAATAGTATACTTCCTCCCATCATTAGTTCCAATTTTCAATTGATTTGGTTCAAAATATAAGAGCTTGTATTGGGTTATCTCATCATTTAATGCATTTTTTCCTCATTTACCTCCAACTAATATGAATCATTGCATTAAATAAATGATGGATTGGAGTTTATATTTATTCTCTATCCTTACACTATCTTTCATGCTCATCAATATTTATAATTATCTCTCTTAATAGTCAAATAATAAATAAGGATAATATTAAAAAAATTATGTTGAAGACATATTTATAATTTTTAACTAATCATTTTCCTAAGTAAGAAATGTGTTTTGATTGTCTGGTTTGTCAAACTCTTGTAATAATAAGGACCAGGTAGAATATTTCTTACACATTAATTATTACTTAAAACTAATTTTATAATTCATTCCATTATTAATGCCTTATATTAATAATGGGGTAATTGATAAAACAATAAAGGGCAAAAGTGTAAAAGGGGAGGAGAATAATACAGATGCAGTCAAAGAAGGGCTCAGGCTCCATATTTGTTATAATATAGTGTAATCACATAATAATCTAAATTCTCAGGTTTGACCCTTTCATTGGTTCCGTCAAAACCCCACCGCTTTTGACACTGACGTGATTACTTCCCTTCCTCAATACCTCACTCTCTGCATGAAGCCACCCAATTCCTCTTCCTTCACCATTCCCTCGTTCTCTCCGCTTTCGCATTCCCAATTTCTTTCATCTCTTTCTTTCGCTTTTAGCCTACCTTCTCCTTCTTCATTGTTGTTCAACTCATGCGATTCCATTTTTTCCCGCCGGAAATCGAAGCCCAGGTTCTCTCTGATCTCACTGGGCTTTAGGAGGAGGAGGAGTCGATTTTAGTGGACTCATTTTGTTTGGGTTCCTGGAAAATGAAGTCATCGTTGACCATGTTGAGGAGGATTTCGCTTCACAAGAGCCTTGGCAGAGAGAAGACGGAGTTTCAGCCTTTCACGGTGTCCGATGAGCTTGCTCAGGTTTCCAAGGTACTTGTGCGACTTGTTCCTCCTTTTTTTTTTCTTTTCTGTTTCCCTTTTCGTCGATTTGACGACTGTCTTCTCACGGGCTGAAGACTTCTAAGGCAAAACAAACATTGTGATAATGCGGCCAAATACTGAAAGAAAGGGCAGTTCCGCAAGAGTGCTGGCGTTTTGGATTCTGAGACGATTTACTCGCGGTCGATTCAAATTTAGAATGCTTACATGTCGCTGACAAATTCCCCCGTTCGGATGATTAATTCGAAGGATGATGTTTGTGAAGATTCACTTCACTAATGCCCCCGTTCATTTGCAACTTTGATTTGCCTGTTTTGAACATGATTGGTGACACAACCGATTGAAGATTTTTTATTGCTTTCCTTTTTTGGTCCCCCTCCATAACTAAAACGAGATATTTATGACGCGATTACCTTTTATTAATTCAGATTGGTGAGGTAAAATCAATATTTTCTTGTGAACTTTTTAAACTCGCCCTTAGAAACAATGCCCCATGAAAGATCACCAATAGATGCGACTTTTTGTCTGCAAGGAGATTAGATCAATATAATGTAGATTGGTAACGCCTCCTTCCTGATTGATCCTCCATAATTAAAGAAGAGTTTTCATCCCAACAATTTTCTTTTCAGTGGGGCCTCTCTGTCCTCATGCCCGGTTAGCAGTCTTATGATTTACATCGTCAAATAAAGTGTGATAATGGAAGTTTTGTGGTTTTTTATTGCTTTTGGTCATGCCGGCGTTTGCATAGAGTTTTCTCTCTTTTTTCCTCCTCTATGGCTTCATTTTAAAATATTGTATGCTTTATTCTTCACTTGGCAGGACATGCAAGAGATGAGAAACTGCTATGACTGTTTGCTTTCTGCTGCTGCTGCAACAGCCAACAGTGCATATGGTAACAATTCAGTTAATAGGTCGAATGTATATTTCCCGTTTTTACATCGTTTTTTATATTTACTCCATCGTTTAGCTTTATCCTTGACTTTTCACACCTAATTTGGAAAAACAGCTCATAATAATTTACTTCAGTATACCATATTGCGCACAGGTTCTTACTGAATTTGTGTGCTGCAACTAATGATTTACATTGATAACAGAAGAAATCATGAAGATATCTGCAAATAACAGTGTTGTAAAAACTGACCAAATCATTGAATCGGGTTAAGAAGCAGTTCACTGCTTAATAATCTTACTGTCCATCTCAATTGAACATTTTTTGCTGTGTATCATGATAGATATAACATTTTTTAATAAATTATTATATACACTGTAGAAGAACGTTTATAATGAGATGTGAACATTTAATAATATAAAATTAGTTAAAGTATTTTGCATATGACAACTAGTTCATGTGAAATAATTTGAGGGGAGTCCATTGAACTTTATGAATCTCAATCACAAAATACCAAAATTCTTATTTGGACAGAAATTTGGAAAACCAGTACAGTACCCTATTAATTCGTGAAGATATTTTGTTAGAATTTTGTTTTTTGGATGAATCACGTTTTGTTGAGATTATTTCATTGTAATGGTTCTCATGCTACTTGTGTGTCCAGAATTCTCTGAGTCACTGCGGGAAATGGGCGCTTGTCTATTGGAGAAAACTCCAGTTAATGATGATGAAGAAAATGGTGAGCAAATGTTTCATGGCTATCCTAGTTGATACTTTTTGCCTCAAGCTAGTTATTTCAATCCATGTATTGTTTCTTCTGAAGATGGATGTGGTTCGCAGGTAAAACTTTGGAAATGCTTGGAACAGTGCATATTGAACTTCAAAAGCATATTGATAGCTATGTGAGTTTTTTTTTTTGGGTCTAACTTTCTGCATACTTTGCTCTTGTTTGGCCATAATGCATTTGCACGAGCTTTGTCTTGATTCTATGCTTTATGTTTCTCAGCGTTCTCACATAATTGCCACGATTACAGACCCATCAGAGTCTCTTCTTAATGAACTGCGGACTGTTGAGGTTTGTTTATGTACTTCTCTACTTCAGTTTTCTCCCCTCATAAAACAGTTTTTTTTTTAAATGCCTCATAAAACAGTTTGGTGTGGGAGCAACTGCTCTATTAGTTTAGTGTCATTGCATGTGTCCCCTTACTGTCCCCTTTGAAGCTAATTTATTACACTTCTAATGATATATATGTACATATACTAAAACATATAGGATGAGGGCTTAAATTGATGCATGCCATGTATTATGATTTGGGGTAGATGCTGTTAATATCTCATCATGTCCCATCATGAACATAAGTAAGTCTGATGTAGTTTCATTTGATTATCGATTATTTCTGCTTCAAGATGAATTGCTGTGGTTATCCAGTTCTTTCTATGCTAAATTCACTAACCTCTAAAAGGTGATTGCCTCTCAGATTGGGAAGCTCATGTTATATGGTACATTCAAAATTATTAATCGGTGTGATTAAATCATGATTCTTGCCCCACATTCACACATTCACATCAATATTGAGTACTCATAAGCTAGCTTCTTTATAGGTTAAGTTGTAAATGGACTTGGTTAGGCTTCGTCTTGATGTCTTGTGCAAAAGGTTGTTCTGGATGAACAGTAGTAAACCTCCTTCTCAAATATGTCCAAAAGATGTTGTTAATAATGGGTTGTGTATTACACATTAAGTAAATATTGTAGAAATCTTATCAATGATGAAACAGAATACAATTTAACTTCATAATAATAAAAATATCTTGTACCTTATTGTTTATTCATAAACAGTAAATATTCCACTTAGCCATTCCTTGGACACAAAAAAATCCATCCTTGCTGATGTTCGTTTGAACCATAGTAGTGTTTGCTTTGTAAAAAATTCTGCTAATCATTCTTTTATACACCGAACTTGTTGGCATGTAAGTTTAGCGTAGAAATGTATTTTTTCCTGCTTCTGAATTACCTTTTGTTTCTGACACAGGAGATGAAGCGGCAATGTGATGAAAAACGGTCTGTGCTTTTCTTTGCTAAGTGCTATCCCTCCCCCCCCCCCCCCCCAAACAAAAAAAAATATATATAATAGGAACATGCCTGAGTCTGGTACATTTTTTTCAGAAATGTTTACGAATACATGATTTCCCAACTTAAAGACAAAGGACGGTCAAAAGGTGGTAAAGGTGAACATATCACCTCACAGAAATTGCAATCTGCTTATGATGAATACAGAGAAGAGGCAACACTCTGTGCTTTTCGGTTAAAATCTCTAAAGCAAGGCCAGACCCGAAGCTTACTAACACAAGCAGTTCGACACCATGCAGCTCAGGTTTTCTTTTGGTTTTTTAAACATTTAATCTTTAGCGCTGGTTCTTAGCTCAATGTTGATATATCTTATTCTATTATGTTGCTTCAAATAGTTGAATTTCTTCCGGAAGGGACTTAAATCTCTAGAGACGGTTGAGCCACACATTAGGCTGATTACCAAACAGCAACATATTGATTATCAATTCAGTGGACTTGAAGAAGATGATTATGGTGATTGTGAGAATGACAATGATGCAGATGAATGTGGTGAATTGAGTTTTGATTATACATTGAATAAGCAGGGGCCTGATGTTTTTCCCACATCACAGAACTCGGCAGAGGTGAGAAACTTCTGTGACTAAAACTTGTTTGTTTGTTATGCCCAGTCGTATATGGAAATATTTTATGTTTGATTGCTTATTTGCGTTTTATTTTGTTTGCTTTTATACTTCCTTCTGTGTGCACATCTCGCATCATAATATTTGTTAGGGAATCTGACATTTTATCCCTTCTTATCTTAATCTTGGGCTGTTTTTAGTTTTTACCAAGTGGAGTCTAGTCATTCACATTTCTGTGCTTCCTATTCTAAAAAATTTTGGGCGTGCTATTCATTATTTATCAAATTATCAAATATTCTATTGAAACCTAGCCTTATATGGAACTGTCTATATAATACAGACCCAGCCTTCTTTAGTCCAATAATTAATCAGAGCATAAATTTAAACCCGTTTCTCATTTTTGCTGTTCTGTACTGAATAATCAATCAAATAATGTATAATGTCAACAATGTTCATGTGGCATTATCACCTAACTGTTTGAAATCTCAGTTTTGCTGTTGTGTACTGAATAATCGGATAATGTCTAATGTTAACAATGTTCATGTGGCATTATCACATAACTGTTTGAAATCTCAGTTTTACTATGTTGATGAAAAAGGTCCTCCCATTTGACCTAAGTCGTCTTCTAAAAGTTTGTGTTCCCTTTTTCTGTGATAGATGAGTGTAGACAAGAAACAGGTAGACCTGAAAGTTTCGAGTAAAGAAGCTAGGGTCAGCAGCTATTCTGATTCAATTATTGCAGGAAAGAAGTTTGACCCAGCAGAAAAAATGAGGCAATTTCTAACTTCAACTTCATCAAAGTCTAATTATACCTATGTACTTCCTACACCTGTCGACATAAAAGAAAATACTGTGAAAACAAGCAGCTCAGCCCCCCGCACAAGTGCAAGCAGACGTTCATACAATTTGTGGCATTCTTCTCCACTGGATAACGAGAAACATTTTAGTGATGGTAAATTGTGTGAACCAAATATTTCCAGAGCTCATTCTGGTCTAATAGAAAGCAACGCCAGCAACACGTCCACTCAGCTACCACGCCCTTCCACTTCCAGGGAGGGATTGTCACCTACACTAATTGATGCTTTTAATGTTTCTGATACTAAGAAAATCAAGAGACAGGCTTTTTCAGGCCCATTGCCTAGTAAACCACTGTCAATAAAACCAGCTTTATGTGTCAGCTCTTTAGTATCAACTGATTCAGCATCTGGAGTTCTTTCTCAATTACCGATGCATCAGCTTTCATCTCCAAAAGCTTCTCCCAGTGCTTCACTTCCCCTTGTTTCTTCTCTTGGGGTCAGTGAGGTCCATGAGCTTCCCAGGCCCCCAGATAATCTATCCGTCAGACCAATGAAATCATATCACACGGGTCACTCTGCTCCATTGGCTCTGAGAAATCAAGGGCATTCTGCAACAAACAAATTTCCTTCACTTGCTTCAAGTGCGGCATCCCCACTCCCAACTCCCCCTTTAATTGTTCCTCGAAGTTTTTCCATACCCTCAAGCAGCCAGAGAGGAATGACATTACATGCTGCAGAACTTGTTGATGCTCCCCGAGTTTCACAGAGGGTTGAAGAAATTGCATCACCTCCATTAACACCTTTATCACCCTCAGACATCAAAAGAGTGCCAAGTTTATCAGGCCTGGCTACGCATTCCAGTGGAATTTAAGGTTAGCTACTGCTGTAAATTGTTGTCAATGATGGTTATTGTTTTAGAATATTTAAGCAATGCATAATGCATATTTAGTTTGTTTCCCGACAAACATAAATAAGGACCAGACTATATCAGACCTCTGAAGGCTATTATTGAATCCTGCCACTCAAACCTTACATATTTGACCACAAAATATTCCCTTGGTATTAATGTCAAACTATATTTACAAAATCTTATGTCATGAATATAGGTTATTATCACCAATTAAGGCTAAATGTATGCTTATACTTTTTTATTCTGAATATCCTGAATATGTAATTCAAAATGATTAGTCGGCTGGAAACAAAATATGAAGCAACCCTTTTGTTCATAAAAATGAGCGATGTACATCACTTGGTATGATGATAAACGGCAAGCATTTTGGACGGATTGACTAATCAGCACAGAGCACTCGCTGGTGCCATCTGCAAGCTGAATTTTTTCTTGCAGAAAGCTTTTATTTGACATGAAGAATCGACTAGTGTTGAATTCTACCTTAGAAAACGGTTGGAACTTCTGAAACTTTTTGCTATGTCCTCTACATGAACAAAGCATAAACCTTAACACTTGCTATTTTGTCTTAGAATGAATATCTTTGAATAGAGTAGATGCAAAATTATCCTGGTTATGAGGAACTATACGCCTTGTGTATGTAGTCAGTTACCTTATCCTATTCATTGTTTTGATCGGAATCAAAATTTTCTGATTTTGAGGAATTCAATGGATGCAGGTGGGAGCTAAAATTCGCACACATATTGTACATGTAGTCCGAGGTTTTGAGGGGTGATTGAGTATCCGAGTTTACTTGATGCAAGTGGAATGAATCTCGATTACATCTATGGAGGCCTTGAAAATCTGAAGTTTTGCCCAGGAGGATGTGTAGACTGTAGAGGGTCTCATCCTGGCGCCAAAAATACGAGCACGGATGTGTAAATATATTTTTTTTAAAAAAATATGTATAACGTCGATATTTATTTATTTATTTATTGTGTTGATGAGAACTAAACTCTACACGACTGCGGCATTATGATGTGTCTCACGTCATTGGATGAGGAATTTTGTTTACCGGCACGATTAGAGGTCCTAAAGGATTTTGTTTTTTTGGAATGCCATACCAACCATTAGGGCGAAGGGTCTCTCGAAGGGTCGTTTGATGTGTGAAAATAATTTAAGCAATTGAAATGAGAATGAGACTGAAAATAGAATGGGGGGATTATAAGTGACAATTTTACTGAAAAATGAGTTTTCTTAGCTTGAGATGCTCTATATTTTACATTTTTAATTTTAAAATAGTTTAAATTTTCGTTTTTACGGTGTTGAGCCATCAATTTGAACTAGCTTTTAGGTTGGTCCTCCAGATTTTTATTCAGATTTTTCTCTTAATCCCATGAAGCAAAGAAAATTCGAATCATTCTGGTACCAATTCCCAGCAAATTATCAAAGATAGTTGGAGCCATCCTTCGTGGGGTTCACCCAGTTTTAATCTACAATGTAAGCTATCCCAAACTTTATCCTCTTTAGTTAGTTGGTTGGAGTAAATCGCATGTTGGTAATCTCTTTGCTAGAATTAAGGAGTTGGAAAGGCAGTTATCTATTCTTTCTTTGTCATTATCAGCTGAATCATCATTGTTCGATCCTTTATTGTCTAATATTAAAGATCTCAAGTATCAGCTGGAATTTTTCTATGATTGTGAGGCCAGTTTCTGGGCTCAACGGTCTTGCCTTAAATGGCAGGTTGAGGGTGAAAGAAACACTAGCTATTTTCATACTGTAGCTAGTAGAAGGAAATCAAAGAATCTTATATCTTGCTTGCAGTCACACGATGGACAATGATTTTAGATCCAAGAGAATTGTCTAATGCTGTTGCTCTTCACTTTCGAGGTATCTATCTAGGTGATCAGGATCAAAGTACGGAGGAATTGGTCTTCCAGCTTTCTTCTCTAAATCTTCCAATGTTGTCCTCCAACATGTCTGACTCTTTACTGCGGCCAATCACCATTGAGGAACTTAAGGATGCAGTCTTTGGTCTTCCCAAAGACAGTGCACCAGGACCAAATGGCTATCATACCAAATTCTATCAGGTGAATTAGGAAATTATTCATCTTGATCTGTTCAATGCAGTCCAATCTTTTTGGCATTCGAACATCTCCTCAAAGAGATGAACAAAACAAATATAGTTTTGATTTCAAAGATTGACAATCCTTAGGTTGTTAAAGATTTCCGGCCAATCAGCTTATGCAATGTTTCTTACAAAATTTTCGCTAAGATCCTCTCAAACAATTTGAAACCAATTCTATCTGACTTAATTACACCAAACCAAAGTGCTTTTTTAAAGGGCAGACATATCTCGGATAACATCATGCTTGCTATAGAACTTATGGATCATATCCACTCTTCTAGAGTTGGTAGATGAAAATTGGCAGCTTTCAAAATTGATTTTTCGAAGGCTTTTGACGGTCTTTCTTGGAACTTTATTGCAGCTACCATGTTTAGCATGGGTTTTCCAATGAAATGGGTGAATCTTATCCCACAATGTCTGTTAACGATGGAATACAGTATTCTTTTCAATGGCTACATAGCAAGTGTTTTTCGTCCAAACAGGGGAGTTTGCCAAGGAGACCCTCTTTCCCCTACTTATATATCATATCTTCAAATGTTCTGTCTTGTTTGATTGCTCAATGCGAACTTTCAAATACTTGGCAAGGTATTAAATTATGTGCTCTGCTTATCCAATATTGCATCTCTTGTATGCGGGTGATTCTTTCTTTTTCACAGGAACTTCTGCATCAGGTTTTCGCTCAATACTGTCTATTCTTAACAGATATTGTTTTTTATCTGGTCAAGTAAACAATAAGGACAAATCTAGCATTGTTTTTAGCCCCGATGTTCCTCTAGGGTTCTTTTGGCAGATCAAGCTGGCATTCATTTTGTCAACAGATTAGGGAAATACCTTGGCACTTGGGTTGATCCTGGAAGAAGTGAGTCCTTGATCTATCAGCAGGTAATTTCTTCAATTGAATCTCGCACTGCATAATGGAAAGGGAAACTTTTATCCCAAGCAAGTCAGTTAGCCTTAATAAAATCTGCAATTGCGGCTGTTAATGTTCATGAGCTGTCATGCATTAAACTTCCAATCACTGTTTGCAATAAAATTAATAGCAAATGTCTGAATTTTTTCTGGGGAAATCAAGGATATTCGAATAGGATCAATTAGTCAAATCGCTCCAATATTTTTCTTCCAATTGCTAAAGGAGGATTAGGTATTAGACCTATGCATTTTGTCAATAAATCTCTTCTGGCTAAGCAAGTTTGGCGAATTATTTCTGCTAATGATTCCTTCTTATTAGCAACTACTATGGGCAAGAAGTATATAGATTGGTCAAAAGACTAATGGTTATTGAAACCTTATAATTCTTCTTGGCTTTGGAATGATATTCTTGATTGTGGATCTTTTATAACCAACAATCTTCAATGGAGAATACGTACTGGTTTAGCTGTCTCTCTCAACCACCCTCTATGGTGGCCCATGCAGTGCACAGTTAGAGATATTCATATAGTCTCTGACTTGCTTACGCATACTCCTCTTTCTTCCATCCCTGTTAGATGGAATTCTTCTCTGGTTAGACAAATTTATTCTCCTCAGATTATAGATCATAGTCTATCCATTCCAATATTTTTCTCCTATCCAACAAGGATCACATAGTTTGGACTGGTAGCAGCTAAAAAAAGTACACAACAAAGCTTGGCTACTAATTTTAATTCAATTCAGTGTATACCTCTCAGCCTGATCCAGATCTATTTTAGAGGTTCTTATGGTCTATATCTCTCCCCAAAAAGCACCTCCTATTTATTTGGAAACTTCTCCATAAGGCTATTCCTTCCATTGATGTACTAAGGACTCATCATATGAACATATTGAGTTCTTGTCCTTTTGGCTGTTCTTCGGATGAATCAATTGATCATATTTTCTTTGATTGGTATTTTGCAAAAGCGGTATGGTTTGGCTCTTTTTCCTTAAGACCACCTTCTAACCTATCGCTAAATGATTTATTGTCATGGCTTAAACGGTTTCTTCTGTCATTGTCCTCTTAATAACATTTGTTTCGTGTTATAATTTTGATAAATGCATTATGGTTTCAAAGGAATGTTTTAGTGCACAAAGATGGATCTGCTCAACCTCGGGAAGTCATTCAGCAAATTTTTAATAACCTATCTTTTTCGTCAATGGCTTTCTCCTCACCTACTGACATACCAAAGCGCAGACTCACAATCTCTTCCCCACCAATCCAAGATTAGGAAGTCATCATTAGGAAATGGAAGCAAGGACCTTCATCATAAGGGCTTTCCGTTACAACAACAGCTTTGGAAACGGGAACTCTCTTCCTCAACACTGTTTGCTATGTCATGTTTTCGTTCGGCATTGAGCTGGATCTCACTGACAGGACTGAGTCTAACTTCTCTAATGGTGTGGAATATCAGGAAAACTTTTGTCAATTTTTCTACAATCAACTTACCATGTTTCAATGTGGTTTTGTAGGATGTTCAAGAGCTTCTTAGTCCATTTTCTAATATATGTTTTGCAACTATCATAGGTTGTAAATATGCTGCCATAGCTTATTTATTTCTAATGCCTCCATCTTTAAGACTTATGTAATATTTCTATAATTTATAATATCATTTTGTATTTGATTAAAAAAAATTAAGTAGTGGGAAAATAAAACCTCCCTTGACCTTGGATTAGATTTGGCACGCAACTATTGAGATTCAAACAGTTACTGGTTGCCCTACACTTGTGACATTTCCGCGAATTAAAATAAAAAAGTTGGAAGCACAAAATAAAAATATAGGGAAATTGATTAAAGAAGGGAAAATGGTCATTTTTGGCCCGGAAGTTTTAACTTTAGAGTAATTTTGACCCAGAAGTTTACAAAATGTAGCATATTAAACCTTTTGAGGCCTCTCTATATCGTAAAATTGGTCTATATTATTACGTTTTATAAACTTTAGGGTTAAAATTGGTTCAAAAAAACTTCCCAACCAAAATTGTTCTAAAATTAAAACTTCCGAGTTTAAAATGTTTCCCGTTAAAAAGAAACCGAGAAGGGATATTTTGATATCACAGACCGCAGGGTATCAAAAATAGAAAGAGAGAAGGGATAACTCTAGAGTCTTGACCATTTCAATGGAGAAGGCAATCACCTCTCTGACATCTCCTCAATTTCATCTTCTCACTTCCTCGGTTCTTCACAATCACACCTCCCTTCGATTCTCCCCTCCTTCTCCTTCTCCTTCTCCCTCTTCGCTGCGTAGGCGTCTCTCCGTTAATTGCTCCTTCCCCGATAGCAATCCTTCCGGTATGTCTTCCATCCTCTATTTCCCTATTGTTTCTGAATGTATACTTTCTCCTATTTTGTTATGGGAATTCTTGCTTATTATGATATTTTTCAACTCTGCTGGTTGAGCTTGTTATTGCCTGCCTTCCTGTTTCTTAGTCGCATGCTTAAGCATTCCTAGGCATTAATTAATCGTATTTACTGTTACTCGTGAATTGCTCACGAGATAAAATCTAAATTGGGTTCGGTTTGCGCTGATACACTTGAATATCTATCTGACAAAACCCGAATTTAAAGCGGTTAGTGTGCTTACTGATCTTGTTTATTTATCCGCCCCCCCTGTAGGTTCAACGACCAATGTTGCTGTTAACGATACGTCTCTCGCAGTGAAGGTGAGATCCCATCCCCTGCTTGTTGAATCTATATATGTCAGTTACTATTACTAGTTCATCTGCCTTGTCTAATCCGATATGATGTAGAAAACTAAAAACTCATTCTGTTAGGGCTGTTTTCCCCCTCATGGCTTAAACTTGAATGTACTTATTTTAACTGTTCAGTTTTAATTCAGAAGAAAGCCGCTGATGTATCCCCTGAGTTGAAAGGGACCTCCATATTTCTTCTTGGTAAGAATCGATTGGTGTTTATCACTGTCACCAAATTCAGATGTTGGGATCCAATTTATTCTGTCCCTTACATTGCTGTTTATCATTTTTTTTTTTAAAAAAAAAAAATCTTATTTTCTTACATTTAAATGAAGGTATGAAAAGTTCTATAAAGATCAGTATAGGAAGGTTGCTGGCGGAAACATTAAGATATTATTATTTTGACAGGTATCTGTTTGTTCTCTGTAAACATGTTTAAAAGAAACTAGGTAACATGCTAATGGTAGTTGAGCTTGAGATTTGTGCTCTCTATCCAGTGATAATTTGGTTGAAGAAGCTTCTGGTGGTGCGTCTTCAGTTCAATCCTTCCGCTTGAGTGATGAAAATGGTTTTCTTGAATCCGAGGTAATTGTATCAGACTTAATTCATGTTACCCGGTGTTTCATTTGATGCATTCTAAACTGTTATCAGTAGGTGTTGGTTGATTTCCTTTGGCTCAGAGCCAGAGCCATAACAATTTCAATGCTGGCTTATATGCCATGTTCATTTCCTCTTGATTAGTGATCAGAGTATAAAGGACTTATGTCTTGAATGACATATGCTGCAGACTGAAGTATTGAAGCAGTTATCCTCCATGGGTCGACTAGTTGTTTGTGCTGGAAATGGTGCTGTACAAAGTTCAACAAATCTGTATGGATCTATTTTAACAATCTGAGTGACTTATCCATGTTTAGTATGATAGGTGCCAGTTCCATTTTAGCTTCCATCTCGTCCTAACTTTGCTCTCAAACCTCTGTAGGGCATTTCTAAGACATGGGATTACGTTGTGGATAGATGTACCGCTGGACATGGTGGGTAGGGATTTATTCAACAACCAAAGTGAATTTTCTTCGTTTGAAATATCTTCATCTGGTTCTCACGAAGAGGTGGGCTCCTGCCTTTCAATTTTTAATGGTGTATTTTGAAAGGATGGATTTATTCATGGGAATTAAGACTCTGATCAAAGATGCCGGGATAATTGATGTCAGGTAATGAGTCAACTAGCTGCCCTGTACGATAAATACAGAGATGGTTATGCTACAGCTGATGGGGTTGTTTCGCTTCAAAGTATAAACACTAAACCCTTGTTATTGTCATTGTTTTGTGTGTTCCTTTTTCTCCTCATCAGATGGGACGGGTGGGATTTGAAGGGTTTTTGGTCCATCTTCTTGTTTGTCCTCCTGACTCCTGAGTGATACTGATGATAGAGATTCTCTATTTGCAGAAGTAGCCTCAGGGTTAGGTTATGAGAACTTGGGTGATGTCACAGGAGAAGACATGACTCTGGAGGTGGAATTCAGATTCACTCAAGCATGTTTTATATATAATAGTTGAGACCTTTTCACTGAGGTTGATCATCTATGCTCTGATTTCAGGTTCTTAAGGAGCTAGAGAAGCTGACCAGAGCCAAGAAGATGTTGGAAGAGGCTGCAAAACCCTTTTGACTTGCCATATTTTCCCTCCCTTTTGTTTGATTAACCCGTGTGCTTCCTTGCCGTCGCGTTTCCCCTTCAAGTGATCTGTTTCAACCTTTTTTTTTTTTTTTGACCATATCTGTTTCAACCTTTTGGGAGCTTGGATTTTTGGTTGGTCTTGTATTAGTGCGACAAGAAAGAAAAGTTATGTATCTGAGTATTTAAGCCATGTTCGGTATTTATTCCATTCCACCTGAGAATTTTTAAATTTTTGTGGATATGTACTATTATTTTCCTGACTTTAATCCGTAATATGTATCTCTTTGATTAATTTTTTACCGTGGCTTTATATATTTTATTATTTTTTACATTGCTTTTCTGTACGTAAGACTCTCGTATAACCAAGCACCTGCATGTAACATGCAAAAACAAATGAAATGGTTTCCATCATTTGCATCTGGCATAAGTCGATTATTTGACGATTTATAAGCCATTTTCACTATAGCTTTCGTATTAATATTATTATTATTATTATTCTGAAATTTTGGGTGCAACCATCATCACCTTCATAACGGTGAAGTCTCGCAATGGGCCGTTCTTTATGGAGTAGAATGTGGGCCTCCATGCCTTCATTGGTCCACAATTCTTTTCACTTGTGGGTACAGCCCTCGATCCTCGTACAGGTGTGGTAATACTGTAAATAACATTTTACTCATAATGATAACAAAATGATAATAATCTGTAAAAAAATCGAGATCATGAAGTCATGATCAGTGGATCACGTGACTCTTGGAACTTGGTTTCCTTTTAATTTTTCTAAAAATACCCTTCTCTTGGTTGGGTCAAAAGCTGATCATAATAATACTTTAAAAGATTTATTGAAATGGAGCGGAGATTTTTTTTTTATATATATAAATATAATAAGCTGATTCCATCGCCTTGTGAGCATTTGGGGGATAAGGTTGAATAACTGTCTTTTATAGGGAAAGTATACTAATTGGTTGGTTGGGCATCCATAGTAATGAATTGGAATTTAAATGAAGTTTTTTTTTTTTTTCACCTGAGAATATAAATGAAGTTGAGGCATACCATAGTACCATACTGATGTAAAAAGTGCAGGTGGTGAATAAATAATTGACGTTTGTTTAATTAGAGGATTTGAAGTGGCAATGTATGGTTTCAGACAAAAAAAAAAAAAAAAGTGGCAATGTATGGTTGACAGTGAAGAAGTATGGTTCTCTGTTTGGTGCCGTTTCTTAGTGCTCCAATTACCCAAGCAACCGCTCCTTGCTAGTTACTACGGCAATCGGTTACCATGCCTAATGCACCATTCTTTTCTTTTTTTGAAAAAAAGAAAAGAAAGAAAGAAAAAAGCAAAATCCCTATACTTAGTTTCTTATACAATTTTTTATGACGTCATTTTATGATTGATATTTTTTAAAATCATGTGACCATGTAAATAAGCAAAACAATTAATCGAAATTGAGGCTTTACAGCTAGTATACCTCTCCTCTAAATATTTTATGACGATGTGATATTCTAACTCATTGAACCTACTTTATGGCACAGCTAATCAAAACTAAACATAGCATTAGATAGTGGATATTACTATTTATTATATTCTGTAATTGCAAGTATATTTAGAAAAAAAACATTTATGATGAAGTGTGTCGTGTATGGTGAGAAGTTGAAGAAGGCCTGGGGAGCCTAACTCAAGATGTAAGGGGCTGCCACTTGTCCCTTAAACACAAACTAGAACCATCCAGTTCTTCTCTCTCTATAACACGTCCCAATAACGTGTTGCCCTCTCATTTATTGATTCAACTTTCTAATTTCATATTTCATAATAAATCATAAATATTGCCTCCTCAATTCCTGTGCATTCCCCTCAGCTATCCAATCATCTCTTTATTCTTTTTCAAATGTTTAATTCAAAACAATCTTTTTTGTTTCTTGCCAACGTTTAATTCAAACAATCTGTCATCTCTTCCTTGGCTCAATTTAGTTGAGATACATTGGACGTATCTCATATATTGTCAATATCAAATAAATCTTTTGTTAGACTTGTTCCGCCAAATTTGATTTCTTTAGAGTAACAGTAAATACTTCCTCCTATTGTTTACCTCACTTGCCAACACATTTTCTCTTCCTCCTACTCTCCTTTCGTTTTTTTAAGTATATTAGTACTATGCAATGTCACTCTCATCTGTCTTGCTGCGTGAAATAGCAGCTACCTTGTTAGCGGCGGGGTTTGGTTTAAAAGCCGAATAGTTTGTCTTTGGGATAATCATTTTTTTTCTTTTGATGGCCCTGAGGTAAAGAGAAAGAAACAATCCGATAGCCAAAGAAGACGCATAAGCATTCAGAAAAAGTCCAACTCTAACTAATTATTCAAATCCAATCCCCCTATTCTCTATAGTCGGAAAGTCCGTTTTGTAGTTCATCACTACTTGTTCACATGACAACTTGGGGTTTAGACTTTTTCCTTTGTTCAATTTTAAATAAAAAGGTGCAGTAATTCTTTTTCAGTGCAGGATTAGCATATATTCGCATAATATCAACACGAAAACAGTAGTATACATGACATTATATTGCAAAAATAATCCTACATCATAAAGGAAAAGCAACAAAAAACTAAAGGAGAAAATGCGAACATTTTCATTATCTATATATCCAGCTAATAATAACAACAAATAAATGCTAATTTCCAGAACAATATTTAGATTGGGTCAAGAATATAGGATTTTACAGCCATTCCTTAATCATGAACCGTACCAAACCATGTGGATCCCAGCGGTAAAGAGAAAAGAAAGAAGGGGAAATGTACAACAATAAAGACTGACCTAAAAAAATGTACGCAATAATTAAGAATAAGTTAAGGAGGGAGAGTGCATGAGAGAAAGGAAAAATGGGAAAAGCCAGAAAAACGCAATGTCGTTGATATTTTGATATAGTACTACCATATTATATAACCATATATTAAATAAATTATAAATTTTTTTCTAAGTTAATGATAATTAGGGGCGAGAAATAGCGATGGCAAAGCAAAACAAACGAGGATGGATGGGCATGGGGTGAGGATGATGACGGTAAGGCTAAGCTGGTATTTTGGCATTATAAACATGGGAGAGAGAGTGAGGGTTTGCATTTTCACGCAGACTTTGGCCTTCCTCCTCACGCAGAGCCAGAGCCTGACTTCTAGACCTAACACGCGCGTACGGCCTTTCCTTTTATCGTCATCACCTTCACCCTCTGCAACTCGCAGAATTAAAGGAAAAAGACATCGTTTTAAGAAACTTCCCCTTTTTTTATTTTCCCCCTATTATTGTATCCTCTTCGATTGATTGTTTGATTTGAAGTTAGAACTGCGGAGGAGCTATTGATATGATTTATCAGTCGGACTTGGATTTTTTCGCTTCCAGTTTCACTGGTGCGTTTTTTTTTTCCCCCCTCTCTCTCACTTGTTACTTTTGGGCTGGCCTCTACTTCGTGTTGCTTGACGATTTTGATCACCAAGTTTGATTTTTCTTGGACTTAGTTTGAATATGCTTTAATCTGTTCGGTTTTTGGTTTGTGGGATTGTTGTAAATTTTTCCCCCTCCGGTGGCTGTTTTAGTTTATCTCTGGTTTAGACTCGCGGAAAATAATAATATAAAATAAGTTGTTGCTTGTGGTGGATAAGAAGGACTCAAAAAGTTTAAACGGTTTGCGGTTTATGTGTACCGTGCAAGTCAGCTCTTCGGTTTTCTTCTTCCTTCTGTTGATCGTTTCGTGAGAAATCTTTTGGCCATTTATTGTTTATTCTTACTTCAGCCTCAAAGTTTCCTCTCAGATCGATGTTTGCTTCGACTTCGTTTTGTCTATGAGGTGGTTACTTTCTTAGGCCCTCCCTTTCTTTTCGACCTGCCTTGATTGATCAGGTATGGTCTTTCCTCTTTCACCAGTCATGTGCACTTGAATTTGGCCAAAA
Organism: Mimosa bimucronata; assembly: GCA_037074515.1. NCBI lineage: Eukaryota > Viridiplantae > Streptophyta > Magnoliopsida > Fabales > Fabaceae > Mimosa > Mimosa bimucronata. Next base: position 6,712,044 of record CM073437.1, read on the forward strand.
ATCCTGTATTTTCCTACACCTCATTTTTAGTCTTCCATATATTTGCGGCCTAGTTACATGAATCTCCGTTTAATTGAATTGAGGATTCCAAGCGTGATTGTCAAGGGTCTGATTTAACTTAATCAGGGGGTGATTGACTCCAAATTATCGTAATACCGAGATTTATTATCTTGGAAAAGTTTGGGATATTGCTCTACCTATGTCTTTTGTTGTAATTCTTTGGACTGTCTGTAAACTCTTCGGAATAATGTACATTTTCAATTCTTGTTTCAGGCACATGCGCTGATCTTGCTTCCCGATATGAACTGTTTGTGCTTCATTTGTTGCCAGTATGGAGATCACATGATCTGTGCCCATCGTAGTTCTCAGATATTTATTATGTCGGACTTTTTCTCTGTACCTACAGCGGAGAAAATGGTAGTTTTAATGTCTCATATGTTGATGCCCCTGTTAGATACATAGTCTTAGATTCTTGTCAGTTTAGAATTACTTGGGTAGGATTAGTACATTTCTGATTTAGTTGCAAATAGGTAGCTCAAAATCTTGAATAGTGAAACGGATTGAGCTGGGGCCTGAGATTCCCCTAGTTGGTTGATGATTTTTGGTAATATAAAGGACCACACTGAGGAATGACATTGATGTTATAAGCAAGCCACTTATTTCTATAGGAAAATCAGGATTTATATCACACTAGTGGCTAGTGATGGGCTTGCCACAGATACCCTTTAGTGCAGCTGCAGAAGAAGTTACACCAGCGGCTGCTGTTTTGCACAGCTCTCCACAGTTTTCTGATGTAAGCTCCTCTGTTATAGACAATGAGCACAGTGGAAGTACTAGTGGATTAGCTGCATATCCTCGGGGTCCCCCATTCACTGATTTCCCAAAGAAATCCTCATTGGAAATTTCAAATACATCTGATAATATATGTTACTATAGAGGAGCCATTGAGGTCACTTCTAATGTCCACAGCTTGAAGATTGGTTCTTCAGATAGTAGTTGTTTTTATGCTTCAAGAAATGGGCGAAGTATTCACACTCCGGCTTCCAGAATTGTGGGTTTTGAATCTGGCCCAACAAGTTCTTCAACTGATGGGTTTACTGGAGCTTCAGATGCTAATCTTCATTCTCCTGCTGTTTGTAATGTCACAGCCAATGATATTGAGCCTTCCAGCTCATTGGTCAGGAAGAGACTACTATCACCATTGAGCAGTATGCTCTCTCCAAGCCATTTCAAAGGTGATCCTCTTGACATTGGCTGCAGAAATGTGGAGAGGGGCTCCCTCGTTAAGAGTCATAATTTCAAAATTTCTGCTGCGCAAGATAACAAGAAGGCAAATATTGGAGGTAATAACAGCAGTAACATGCCTTCTTGGTCCTTCTCAAGTTGCTTGGAGCAAAAAAAAATGCCCCTCAAGACAGATTCTTTTTTTATCAGCGATGGTCCTCTGCTGGAAAATAGAGAACTATTATCCCGTAGTAGTTGTCCTTCCACACATGCAGTTGACCACTTTAGGGAATCAACGCAAGTAAAATTCCCAAGCGACATGATGCCCACATCCCCTGTAGTGAACTCACCTCCACTTTCCTTCTCGCCTCTTGGTCCAAAATTTTCTGAGAGGCTAAATGCAGTGGAAGGGTGTAGGGATACTATTATAGAGAGGAAGAATTGCAGTATCACCCTAAAAAGTATAGAGAACTCACTGGACAAATCTAACTTATGCCTTAACAAAGATAAATTGAATATTGCAAGCAAATCATTTGAAGAAGCTGATATTTTGAGCAAAGAGTTCTGTCCATCTTCTTTGGATGATAGTGCTGATACAAGTTGGCAAATAGCTCAAGAATTAGCGCCCACCTCTCACTCCATGAGGTTCAGCAGAAGTTTGAGTGGGCTGCCAATAAGGAGGTCCTTGGTTGGTTCATTTGAAGAGTCTCTTTTATCTGGCCGCCTCTTATCTGGAAACCTAAGTAAGGTTTGTATATATGCTGCTTTGTAGAAGTCAGGTTGTAAATACTTCTGAATATAGGATTTGATAATTTAGAACACTGACATATTGATTATTGTTTCTCCTTTTGTTTCTGTAGAGAATTGATGGTTTTCTTGCTGTGCTAAGTATTACTGGGGGGAACTTTTCTCCAAAATCACAAAAGCTTCCATTTTCAGTGACTAGTGTCGATGAAGATTGCTACCTACTGTATTATGCATCAATCAACCTTGCTGGAAATTCGTCACCAAACAAGGCTAGAGGCCAACAACTGAAACGAGCTATTAGCAATGATGATTCACAGATTGTCAAAAGTCGCTTGCGTATTCCCATGAAAGGAAGGATACAATTGGTATTGACATATCTAGAAGTTTCACAATTATAACCCTTTATCCAAGGGCATGCAGATCTTCGTAGTTAACATTTCATCTTATGTTTTTTCAAAGATGCCTTTTTTTCTTTCTATTACTGCTTTGATGTTCAATTTGTGAGTGTCATGGCATTTGTGAACATAGCTAATCATTGTGTTAAATGCTTCATTCTTACATTGATTTGCTCTCTGCAGGTATTAAGCAATCCAGAAAAGACTCCCCTTCACACTTTCTTTTGCAATTATGATTTGAGCGACATGCCCGCTGGTACCAAAGTAAGATATGTCTCAGTTTGGGTGAATCTCTGGTTCTTCTGAGTTGGGTTTCTTTAATTTTTAATGGCATAATGGTTTGGGCCTGACTGATTTTTGCATTGGTTTCTTAAAATTATTATTGCTGGAATTATAATTTGAGATCTGATAAAGTAACAAGGTAACCTTCAGCTTAAATACTTGCTCCCCATGGCCCCATCCCGAGGAAAACTTTAAGAGTCTCCCCTTTGCATGTATCTCCTGGTGTAATAGAAGTGTTATTACGTCTGTGTAGTCCAGAAAGATGCTACTCTGCATTATCATAGACAATTTAGTTGAAATCTAGAGATGGAGTGTTACCCCCGCCCCCTTCTCTCCCTCCCTCCCTCTCTCTCCCTCTCTCTCTCTCTCTCTCTCTCACACACACACACACACACACACACACACAAAACAAAGTTAGAGCTGTTCTTTATAGGATTGATTTGCCTGGGAATAAGCAATTGGTGGTAGACTTGAAAAAATTGTATTATGAATTATGCTTCAAGTACTTATCTGGACCTCATATTGGTGCTTGAACTGCACATGGTGATTTGATGCATGGTTTTTTGTTGGATTACTCTATTCCTGAAGATTTGATGTTAGACATTAAAGCAATGCCTTTAAGTTGGGACTTTGTAGCTGTCGTTTTGCCATGACGGCAAATTGGAGTTGACAGCTGCATTGGTTTGATGATAATTTTTAAGCAGCACAAGTGCTTGATGCTACATCATCAAGCCTCTTTGTTTCCTATACGAGGTTTAATCTAACAACATTTTTTTGGCCTCCTATATTGAACAACATTGGATTGCTTCATTTTGCCTCTGCCTGAGTTTGAGTAATGCTTTTGTTTCTTTTCAAACCTATGGGATTAATTTGTTTTTCAACTTCTGATTTCATTTTCTGTTCATATCTGAGTAGACATTCTTGCGACAGAAAGTTACCCTTGAACCTTCCAGTTCAACTTCCTCTCAGCCAAAGCAAGGTACAATAACTCCAAACAGTGGAATCGTGGGTAAGGAGATCCCAGAAAAACGTAAATATCATGACCCACAACATGGAGAATTAGTGCACACAAATGCAGTTGATATGGAAAATGAAACAAGATTGATGAATCAGAAAATTGGAAAGGGCTCTAGTTTGGTGGATTTAATTAACGAAGAGGAATTGAAACAATCTCCCAACATGAAATTGATGGGAATTCCTTCCTTTGTAAAGCTTGGTAATGGATGTATTCCTGATAAATGCAAGAAGGATGACAGAAAAGAGGCATTCTGGGATAAATCTTGTGAAGAATCCAGGAAATCATTGCACTCCTGTTCAAAAGTTAATGAGAATAGTAATAGTGCTGGTCCTCTTCGTTATGCTCTTCACCTCCGGTTCATATGTCCTTTCCCAAAAAAGACTACAAGAACATCACTTCAGAAATCCCGACCTAATTCACTTCCAGAAAAAACTGGATTGCATGTGGAAGGGGATCGGAGATTTTACTTATATAATGATCTGAGGGTTGTGTTCCCTCAGCGGCATTCAGATGCAGATGAGGGCAAGGTATGTGCGATTGCTTATGTTGTGACATTGCTGTGTCAGCCTGTATTTATCTGTACAAACTTGAAACAATCACAATCCAAATGCAATATGGCTTCTGCACGCACATGTGGAAAGCGATTGATTTACTTGTTTTTGGTTAATTATCTTAATTGTTGGTTTCTCTGTTTTGTCTTTCAAGTTTGCTTAACTGATATTAGAGAGCTATAGGTTATGTTATCCTTTATGAATTATGGAGTGAACAGAGCTAGTTTGTCTTGTTATCGTATCTGGTCAACATATGAATAGGCCGATTCTTAGTGAAAAGGATAATAGGGAGAAAGGATGGAAGGTGGGTTGATTCTGTTAAACATCTATGGCTATCCTGGATGGCCTGTGTTTTCGAAGGATGCTCATAAGTGTGCAATCCATGGTAGTAATATAATAATTCCCAAGTTTGAAACTTGGTACTCCGAGCAGTCCTTAATAGAAGATCCACTTTAATGAAGAGTTTGAACTGCAAAGTGGATCTTATATTGAGAACCGGAGCTAACAGCAAGAACCAGATTCTGGCAGGATGGTAAATGTCGGATAATGTTGCATCAGTTAGTGTTTCTTGTGATGTTGAACACTATACCAGCAGGCCGTGTGGGAAACCCTAGCAGTTATGTATGTAAATACTAAATAAGATTAGTTGATCCTTTGGTCTGTCTTTGTGTTGATCCGAGCATGTGTTTGAATGTGTGTTTCTTGATTTGCATTCCAAGGTTCTGACGAGGATTGTTGGGGTGTGTTTGGCAGTTGAATGTGGAACACCATTTTCCTGAGAATCCAAGATACTTCGACATCAACTGAAAAAAAAATAGAGGTTTTCATCCTCCAAAGCATGCTGCTTTTGCTGCTGACCATCTTCTGTACAGTAACATGTTGGTCGTCGGTTGTGTCTGTTGGAGATGACACTAACCTCGTTTACTTCTTGTAAATACTTTTGATTTTAAATAATTTGATGGGTTAATTGATATTGACCTCCTTATAATCAAGTATCTCGACTTTGGTCTCCCTTAAACTGTTGTGGAGACGAGCCATATCGAGCCTTTCAAAGAGGTTTGCTTCTGTAATTACTGATTACCAAAATGCAAATGTGATTAAACCCAAAACTGCAACTGATTTAGCTGCAAGACGTTCACATGAGTGAGTAATTAAGGCGTTGTGTGTGAATGTTGGATTGGCCATATGTAGTGATTACATCGGTGGATTATTCATGATTTGAACTGTTAATTAGCATTCGGTCTAATATGGAAATTTGAATTAAAGCTATGGTCTTTGTTGATTTTGAATTTTTATAAATTAAGACCTTACCCCTCATACATAGTTCCTGCCTCCAAGAGGTGAAATTATTTGTCCAAAAGGGAAGCGCAACTACGTCCGTTCGAACTCAAATCATTAGAACTATAAGCACCTTGACTCTGAATTTGTAAAGAAGAAAGAACATAGTTGTCTGGAAAACTAGAATTTAGGTTTTTTACGGCATTTTTTTTTTAAAATGTACCTTAAATGCTTCCAATTTGTTAATAAGTAATAGAAACATGGTGTTGTGTATCTGGCTGTGTGTGTGGTTCTTTTTTGTGTAAGGAAAAATATTCACTAATCTAAATGGTACGTACAAAGTTGCTAATTTAACAGTTCTACGTATGTGCCTGCTCATGTTACACGCATTGGTTTTAGCTGCTCATTTGATTTTACAAAATGGTCAGCAAAAGATAATGCTTCATTTACAATATGGTCAGCAAAAGCTAATGCTTCATTTACAATTTGTGTGATTTTTTTCAAATACCCATAATATATTTAATCTTATCACTTTTTACTAATAAAGTACAAATGAAGTGAGAAGGATTGGGATATTGGGAATTTGGGACGGTTATTGAGTATTGACGCCTGCAGATTGCAGTTGGCCGCCACTTTACGGAATGCAGCCTTCTCCAACAAGTACTCCCCACCAAACAGAATATTCGGTTGCTTTGGAATTTTATTTGATGAGTATTTAATTTAGGAATTAAAGTCCCAGACTACCTTTAAGCTTCTAGTTTATAATCTTCGATTTCTTTTTTCTTTCTTTTTTTTTTTTTTGCCAATTATCATGTTCGGTTTCTGCAGTTTTTTTTTTTTAAAAAAAAATCAAGGATGTTTTAGAAAAGAATAATAGTGTCAATTTTCAAATCATTTATAGCCAAATTTCGATGTTTTTTTATACGAAGAGGCAAGCGTTAAGCTTGTGTAAGTTTCTGCCAGGGCAGAGATCAATTTACCAAAAAAGGGAGTACCTCCCATTAAATTAAACTATCCGAAAGATCTACCTAGTTGTTCTACACAATTACTTGGGGCCGGAGTTTCTGAATGTAGATGATTTTTATCACGTTGTTTCAACTTCAATTTTAATTACAGGTAAAAAAAACTTAAATTTAAATTAGATTCTGGAAATTTAATGTCCCTTGTCCAACGAAGAGACCATCAAAATGATAAAAATCAGAAAAAGACCTTCGAGATTATAAAATGATAATTTAGGAATTAAACTCGTAGACTACCCCTGAATAATTCGATTTCTTTGGTATTTCATTTGATGGGTATTTAATTTAGGAATTAAAGTCGTAGACTGCCTGAATAATATCTATCTTTAAATTATATGTAGCAAGGAGAATTTAATAATTTTGTATCATACTTTTTTAACTTGGAGCTGAATTAGATTCTGGAAATAGAATGTATCCCGATGGGACAATCAAAATTATTTTCTGAGTAAATCTAAAAAAAATTCAAAATTGCAAAATCTCATAACAGTGTTTTCCCATTAAATTGAGTGGTGAATTGTTGTTGATCAAATAAAATCAATTCCTTATCAAGTGTATACAACAAATCTTATTTCTGGCCAAGGGAAAAAAAGATCTCTAAAGAAAGGTATACAACAAAAGAACTCGTGAGTGTATACTCTAGAAGTTATATTCAGTTTTAGCGCAATTAAAAAGAACAAGTGTTTAGTTAAAAGGGGACGTTTATTTGAGAGTAGTGCCTCCCAATGAAAGAGAGACTCGTAGTGATCGATAATGTGAGCCAACAAAAGAAGGAAAGAGCCAACGTGAGAAGAGGAAGGGAGGGAAGGATAGTGATTGAGGATGGAGTTGGAGACGAGATTGGGTTAGGAAAAAGGTGTATGTTGAAGAGCACAAATGATTGGGTCACTGGTTACTTGAAACAAGGGAGAGGGATGAAATGGGGGCCCGGGAACCCAAGGGGAGAAGAGATTCAAAATTCAAATTGTATGATAAAGAAATGTAGGAGAACAAAATGGGGTGCCTTCACTGCACCGTGTAAGATGAAATTGAAGGCCATGTAACATGTTGGTAGGAAAGGAAGCAATATTGTGAGAATGGATGGATATCCACGGGGTTTGCTGCTCTCACCCTTCTCCGTGTGAGCAGTGATATAATTCGTTGGCGCGCGCGTGTGTTGTGAAATCTGAAATGCACATATGATATGGTTACGTTGTTGAGGGCCTTTGCAATATGATATAATATTCCCTGGCATTGGCGTACGTGGCTGTCTCTCATACTGAGGGTATCCCCACACCACAACTAACCGAATCGCTCTCCGCCCACTCCCACTTCTCCCGTTCTCCCTGTCCTACTGCCACCTCTCCAACCAACACTCACAATCTCTCTCTTGCCATGATTTGTATCCCCGTTTTGCCCCAATAATTTATCCACCCCTATATATGAACTAGTAATTAATAGAGTATTTTTTTTAAAAAAAAAAGATTCATACATGCAGTGCAGTACGAAGGGGATGAATGTAGGAAGTAGGAACAAGAAAAGGCGGTGTAGGGTTGGGGAAGGAAGGGCAAAAGCGTCATATGATATTTTTCTGGGGGGACCCAATGATGAGGATGAGGGAAAAGTCACTATATATATAGAGGCAGGCAGACACAGTGGATCTCATAGTAGAGGTACCTCAAGCTGAAGGGGGGGTGAGGTGAGAGCTGGAGAGAGAGCATAATCATCATCATCATCATCATCATCATCGATCAACAGATAGATAGAGAAGAGATGGGAGAGGCGGGGGGAAGAATGTACGAGCTGGTGAACAAGCACACATCATCGGTAGGTCCTCCTCCTCCTCCTCCTCGTCGTCGCATATTTGAGTGCCGTTACTGCCCCCGCAAGTTCTGCACCTCCCAGGCCCTCGGCGGCCACCAGAACGCCCACAAGCGCGAGAGAGCCGCCGACCGCAACCTCAGCTGCCCCTCCCCCTCCCCACCCGACACCCCTCATGATCAGCCGCCGCCACTCCTTCTTCACCATCACCACCCTTTCTCATTCGACCCTAATAATTACTACTACTGCCTCCATGGCCATCATCATCATCATCATGTTGTTGATCCTTCTCCCCCCTCTTTGCCACCTCATCACCACCACCCCCTTCCTTCTCCCCCCAAGCCTAGGCCTCCTTCTTCTGATCATCCTCTCCTTGACCTCACCCTTCGCTTGTGACTCTTCTTCATCCCTCCCTCCCTCCCTCTCTCTCATCAACCACCTACCCACCAACCTACTCCTCCCCCTGCTTCTGCATGCGCCTCCTTTTAGTTTATCTTCCCCCTCTTTTTTTCTTATCTATCTATCTAATGTATATGCACCTGCCTTCACTTCCCTCTTTACTACTGTTTATTTATGTATCCTGCTTTTATGCATTTTACTCCTCCACATCACTCCCCCACATTATATTCCATCTTCCTTCTTCATTATATATATATGTGTGTTTCCCTTCTCCTCTCATATTAATTTCGTTATTATTTGCTTCCTTTTTATTGTTTTGTTCGTCGCCTCCATGCATGTATATCAATATTGGTGCTTTTCTTTTTGTTTCCTCGATCGTCTAAGACGTGAATTCAATGGAGCTAACCTCGTTCGCTTGAGAGGGCCTCAATATATTTGTGCTCACTTTAATGTAAAAGGCCAACTTAAAACCCTATCAAACGACTAGCTTTTTTGTTCAACGACCAACCGTCCTACCGCTTCTACTTTTATCAAACTTTCTCGCCATTACTGCCTCTTTTCTTTTCTGATCATCGCTCGATATGCCCTCAACACCATCAATAATCAAACCCTTGCCCTTCGTTTTAATGTATGTATAATGTATAAAAACACATCCATTGGAGTAATGGTTTAAGCTTATGTTCTTACTTCATCTTAATTACTTTATTTTCTGGAAAGATCATTTATAAAATATTTTTAATAAGAAAAAGGAAAGGGAAGGCTTGATTTAGTTTCGAGTGTGAAAATGATTTAAGTGACTTTTTTTTTTATTTAATTTCTGACAGATAAAGGATGATACATATTGTAAGTAATAATGAGGGGGCGGTTGGGGAAGTGAGATGGCAAAGCACGTTCATCATCTTTTTTGTTTCAGAATTCTGATTGATTCAGTGAAGGGATGTTTCATAGGGACATTATAGACGGAGCGACGGAGAGAGCTGATCATGACGAACGCATCCGTCCTTCCTGTCTCGTATTTGCATACCGCACTTGTTCCTTGTTTGTCCTTTCAACCTTTCTTTTCTCTCATTTCCTTTCGTTTTTCCCTTTTCATGCTATTTGTGTCAGCCTATTTTATCCTCTCTGATATCCTCTAAAAGGAAATAAACATGATCGATCGAGTTCAACACCAACCAAATACATCAATGCATGTTGTGACCAGACCATATGTATATATATATATATATATATCTACGGGGTTTTTTCTTTAATTTATCAAACAAACGTTGGCCAAAAAAAAAAAAATCAAACAAACAAAGCCTTAGCATGTTGTTATAGCTAGTAGCCAGATTATTAACCTAACTACTGAGGAGGCATCACATATGCAACTACACTACTCTCTTTTCGTGGTTTTCAGTTTTATAGATAAACTCTTATAAGTTTCTCAGTTTAATTTATTAACGCCGCCGCCTATCATCAAGTCACGAGGGAAAATATCAACAATGTCTTGTATAATATTTATATTAATATTAGTTTTTTTATAATTTGATAACAACGGTTCAAAAGCTTAACTTCACAATTTTTATATTATAAGCTTCAAAATCTTCTGCCTTGCCCTCTTTAAATGCATTTTAGTGACATAAGGTTATCCGTTATTGCCTTGTTCAAAGGTGAATGGAATATACTATAATTAAAAAAACCCAAAAACAAAATGCTTGTCCGTAATATCCATTTTTGTCAAGATGCATCTAGATATACAGTTTAAAATTTAAATCTAGTTTTTATTCGGTGGCGAAAAAATCTCATTTTGATGAGTATTTGCTTATGTTACTCCTGCTAGAAAACAAAATAAAAAATAACGTGCCCTCTCTACTCATTTTGGGGGAGCCTGGAGAATAGTTGAGGACAAAATGGGAAAGATAAAAGTTGGTCACCTGATGATTGCGTCTACCACTGAAGGAGTGTGTGCCGTTTTTTTGACATCGCAACTGTGCTCAGTCCTCACTCTGCCATTTTAGTGCTGTGCTGTTCTTGGCATGCTCCTCTGGGCCCACACACTCTCCCTCACCCCCATTCTTCATTTCAGCCATTGCGTTTTATTGGTTATATGTAGTACTTTTTTTTTTTATAAAACTACTAGCATTAAATTATTAATAATAATAACCAAAGGCTGATATTCTCAACATTTGATCTGAGCAAATCAAGATCATAGATATAAAGTAAATGATGCAACGCTCACTTTCCTGAAAAATTATTTTAATTATATACAGTACTCTTTGTAATACAATTCTAAAACTATTCAAAAATGATTTTAGTGCATTCATTTTTTATTATTTAAAGTTTCATTATTAATTTTTTAAAATATTTTAGTTGAATGATCTAAATTTAATTGGATCTCATATTTAAAATAAGAAGTTGATAAGCTTTTATACTCTACTCAACAAGCACATGGCATATTGGGTATGTGATGCGCTATATGTGTCTGGGCGTACCCCTTCATGTGTTGTTGGGCTTGGAACTTAATAGCCCAGAATGAGATCCCTATCCGTCCTCAATAAATGGTTATTTCTTCAGGTCAAGAAAAGATATTTTCATGCCATCATTCAATTAAATGATAAATTCAATACATAAGCTGAGAATTTGCACGTAAAGCTTAAGCCCACCCTAAAAAAAATATTTGATCATAACAACATCAAGTTAACTATGAGTGACAGGGTCTATGATTATGTAAGAATCCGTTTCTTCTTTCTCCTTCAAATAAACAATGCATCACTTAACCTCGTATCTAACTCGTAAATACAGTTCCTGAGCTTAGTCCCGTTTGGTTCATAGAAAATATTCGGACGGAATGGAAAAGAAAGGAAATGGATGGAAAGAAATGGAAATGAAATGAAGGTCGACTCGTTTGGTACGCATAGGAAAGAAAAGGAATGGAATTGAAAATTTTATGTTTGGTTGGTTCAAAATGGAGGTAAGGAAACTCATAATTCTGTACACATGATCATTTTGCCCTTAATGGGTATTTATTAATTAAAATCACTAATATTAAATTTTAAAATATTTTAAAATTATATTATCATAAAAATAAATGAATAAATTATTTTTACTAATAATAATTTTAATAAATATCAAAATTTAATAAAAAAATTTAATTTTCGTAAATAAATAAAAATATTCTCGGTTAAATTAAGTATTAAGTAAAATAAATAAATTATTTTTACTAATTATAATTTCAATAAATATTTAATATTAATAAAAAATTATAATTTACATAAATAAATAAATAAAAATATTTTTCAACTGATTAAAAAATAACTGAATAATATTTAAAAATACCACGAAGATAACCTTAGTTTAGATACCCAAAATAATGCATTCATATCTAAAAAATCAATTAATAATTAAATTAAACAATAAAATGCCTAAAATATAATCTTATAGTGAGAATTTTGTGGCTTCAACTACCCGTGTGTGTCATAAAAATTTCTCACCCATATTCTTTTGAACTTCAAATTTTTCAAAAAAAAAAAGAACATTATCTCCGTTTTTTTTACAAACTCTCTCATTCAAACATTTAAACCAACTTTTCAAGTCTCACCTGCTTTTCATATTATTTAAATAATTATAATAAATTAATATAAATTTTATATATAAATATAAAACAAAATTTGAAAAAATTATGTTCACGCCAGAATTATGTTGCTATAACCAAATTTGAATTTTGTATTCCAAAATCCATTTTCAAGTTTCAAAATTGATTTTGAAGCTTGCTTTTATAGTAAATGAGTATATCAAATTCGAATTTGATTGCCCAAATTCGAATATAGCTGCATCAAATTCGAATTTGATACCCAAATTCGAATGTAGCTGCCAAATTCGAACATAGATGCAGCTACATTCGAATGTAGCTACATCAAATTCGAATGCAGCTGCCAAATTCGAATGTAGCTACATTAAATTCGGAATGTAGCTGTATCGAAATTTCTTGGAAATCTCAATAATCTATTACCCAGATTATATATGCAAGTTCACAACCAAAATTTTGAGCAGCCACACACAAATAGGCTAAAGAAAGAAAGAAAACAAATAAAAACATGAGAAATCATCATTAATTGCATTTTGAATAAAAGGAAAAAAATAGACACTTCCAAATAGGGGTGTCCAAAACCGGGACCGTGACCGGGAACACCTATTCCCGGTTCCCGTTCCCGGAATGGGGCCGGGATTGGATTTCAATCCCGGTCCCGGCGGGACCGGGAATGGGACCGGGAATTCCCGGTTCATTCCTTTAAAAAAAAAAAAAGAAAAAAATGGGCTTCAATTTTGGTCTTTAGGATCTCCTCAATTTCTTAGGTGGTTTCTATCTTTGTAACATTTTCAAACTATGAAAGAAAACAAGTCACAAATTAATTATTATGAAGTTATAAACAAATGCATAAGGAAAAAGAATGAACAAAAATGATATCGCTAGTTTAATCACTTAATTTATGCCACATTTAAGAAAAAAACAAAACAAAACAAGGATTAAACTTTCTCAAAATTCTGAACGCTTTCTTCTATAATAATGCCATGACATGAAGCAAATAAATCTCATTAAATATAAGAGATAATAATGCCATGACGTAAAGGATAAATCAATAAAAAGGACAAGTTTAATATAACAAAAGCAAGAGATAAAATAGGGGTAAAAGGCTAAAAACACCATGGTTTTTATATAGGAATTTACTTTATATGTAATTGCAATAGAATTAATCCAATAGAATTAGCTCTCTAAAGTGTTGGGCCTAAATTTTTTTTTTATAAAATATGGGGGCCGGGAGGCCCCGGGATCCCGGTCCCGGTCCTGGGATTTTTTTCCCGGGCTTCCCGGGACGGGAAATTCCCGGTCCCGATTTGCCGGGACCGGGAGGGGTTGGACACCCCTACTTCCAAATCTATACTGTAAATTCCTAGCAGAATGGAAGTTTAAAACAAATTTTGAAACTTGTTCTCACAACAAATAAGTGTGTCAAATTCGAATTTGGTAGCACAAATTCCAATTTACCTGTATTTAAATTTCTAGAAATTCTCAGTAATAATCCATTACCCATATTATAAACAAGTTTATAATCAGAAATTTGGTGTCACATATAGGTATAAGCAATAAAAGAAAAAAGAAAAACTGCCAGGCATTTATATATATAAACTTCCAACCCTAAATTTTTGTTCGTCTTCTTCTCTGAGTCCGAGGCACATTGCAGAAACAGAGTTGCATATGCAGGAAAAAATTTCTCCTTCTTCCATTTAGTCTTTCACTCACACGCGTAGATCTTCTTCGCCCAGGTTTCTCTTCATCTTCTTCGCCCACAAGAGGTCAAGCAGCGACAGAAGAGAAGGTGAGAGAGCGAGAAAGACGAAGCTGAAATCTGAAATTTGAAGGAGAAGAAGAACTGAGGTGAGGTAAGATGAGGGTAAAATGGTATTTCTACTCATCCATCATCTTCCTTCAAACACCGGAAAATGAGTTCCCACCATTTTTGGTGGGATCCTATTTTCCTGTCTTTAAAGAAAAATCGTCCACCGCCAGAAATGGAAAACGAGGTGGATCTTCCAACCAAACGCGTGAAGCCAAGGGAAAATGCAAATTTTCCGCTGCCATCGCCCAAGAATCCGTGAACCAAACAGGCCCTTAAAGTTAGTTCACTAGCATTATACTTCCTCCGTTTCTAAATACAATATCTAATTGATTTTTTTTTGGAGAAATTAGTGAAACTAAATAAACCACTTAATCCTTACATATTTTGTATATTGCTAGATTATATATTTATTTATAAGTCAATTAAACTATTGTTAGATTATATGTTTGTTTATAAGTTAATAAAACTAATTTATAGAAAAAATTCAAACAAATCAATCTATTAATAATTTATTTAGTTTTTTTAAGATTTTCAAAAAAGTCAATTAGGTTTTATATGAAAATAAAACAAAAAACAAAAAACTCATAAATTATTTGCTTTCACGGTCATTCTTTCTTACCTGTTTAGCATGGAAGAAGAAGGCCAAGCGCTCTTACAAGCTGTCCACGATGCCAAATTAGACCAAGAGAAGGTGCCCTTTCTTCACAATCTGGCCGAATTCTTGACCAATCACAGAGAAATAAAGCTGAAGGGCCTTGTACTATGCGCCACCAACATAAGGGAAAAGAGTGCGACGTGATCCTTGATGGTTGCATTAGTATGATGGAACAGCTTGTTGGACTGTTTCATGGCAGTACCATGTTTGACTTGTTCCTGAGGAGCAACGATCCGGGGACATATATGGAGGTTCAAAAAAATATATGGTTGATGGAAAAGATTCCGAAATCATAGAAAAGCTTTGTGCATCGACAAATATATGATGTTTGGTGGATTCTTGTAGTGTTATATGGATTCGCCCCTTTTGCTAATGGTTTGAGCAAAGCAAGTTTAATCCAACTATATACATAACATTTCAATATGGTATGAGACCCAGTCTGGAAAAAACGAAAAAAGAAGTCATTTCAATATCGTATCAAGTTAGAAAAAGCTGGAAGAATATTAGGATATATTAGAAAAAGAGGACAAAAAAGAAGCTGGAAGAATATTAGGATATATTAGAAAAAAAAGTGTTGTCAAGAGAAAAGTTGGGAGAGGAAAATTAGAAAAAAAAATTAACTTTTTACATAACTTTTTATTACTCTTTTTGTTTATTAATAAAATTTTGTATATATACAATATTTTACAGTTTCAGTATTTCAAAAAAAAATAAATTATGATGCCAGTAACATAAAAAAGTTTATAATATTAAATTTTCTTAGGTAATTCTATTATAAATGTACATTGAACTGGTATATATCATTAAAACATGTTTATTTTTATTTAAAATCTATTTTTGTAATTGTAGTTTGTGGGAGGAAATATTTTGGCTTAATATTTTTCATCTAAATTACAATATAAATTATAATTTAATTTATATTATAATTTAATCTTAAATTGTAGCTAATTTTATTTGACTTTATTTTTCATGGTATTAATCAAGGAAGAAAAACCAGATCGGACCGGGCGGACCTCGAACTGCCCTAAAATTTGGTCCAGGTGAGACATTGGCCCGAGGGCAGTTGAAGCGGTGGAGGACTGGTTCAACCTGCCCAAAACCAGGCGACTCGGTCAAAAACGGGAGGTTGAACTGGTTCTCTCTTTTTCTTTCTTTCTTTTTTTTTTTAAAAAATGTGATTTTTTTATTTTGTTATAATTCACCTAATTACCAACTTTTACTTCACTTAATTTTATAAACCAGGAAACTATAATATTTTAAATGTTATTATACTTGCACATGTTTAATATTTAATTGTTATTGCTCTTAGTATTTGTATTTTAGTCTGTGGATTGTAGAATAATATCTACTTTCACGTATAATCAACCAATATTTTATATTATCTCCTCTATAGAAACATTAAAATATCCATCTTTGATAAATTATGCATACTTATCTACATTTATATTTTGATATTAGCGATTATTAATGTTAATATCAATAAAATTTTATTATTTTAATATAACCGGTCCGACTATTGACCCTTAAAACCAATGTCTTATCCGGTTCGATGTCCAGTCCGATTTTTTGAACCTTGACTATTAATTCAAAAATTGGGTTAAAAATTAAACAAGGCTGATCAGTTCAACATTTGATTAGAACAAATCAAAATCATAGAAATAAAGTAAATATAAGATTCACTTTCTGAAATTTTTTTTAATTATCTATATAGTCTCTGAAATACAATTATAAAAATAATCAAATATAAATTTATTACATTAATTTGTATCATTTAATATTTCAATGATACTTTCTTTTTAGAAAAATATTATATTTGAATTGGGGAAATTGATTTTGTTCTCATAAGGAGTTGATAAAAAATGGAGGAGACCCCCCCCCCCCCAACTTTAATTCCTTTAGGTAATCCAAGCTTGCACAGTTGCACTCCACATACACAGTAACCTTTTTCTTTTTGTTAGAACCCATATAGTAACTCATGTTCGACTTTTCTTCTCTGGGTACAACTTATGTTCGACTTAAAAAGCACCTAGTATGCAATTTGCATACCCACACATGTATGGGCGTACCCCTACAAATGTTAAGCTTGGGACTTCCATAGCCCAGAATGAGGATCCCTACAGATTCTAAATATATGATTCTCTCTTAGTACAAAAAATAAATGTATTTCCCTGCCATTGTAATTAATCAATTCCATTATACCTATAATACATGAATTTTCAGAGTAATTGCAAGATCACCCCACTCATCTCTTAATCCTGATATCTCATTAGGCTTTAAGCCTAGGGAAAATGTTAGTTTACCCCCATTGTAGAGAATTAATTTCAGATTCCTCCTCTAACTTTCTGAAATCTTACTAAGCCCCTAAGGAGCAAAATGAAGTTAAATCTGAAAGGTTAAAATACGATTCTACCCTTAATAAATTATGTGGCAATAAACTGAAGAAGAGGGACTGATGCGAGAGGGAGGGACCTTGGTAGCAACCACAACCTTATTCCACCTCCCCTCTCTCTCTCTCTTTCTCCCCCAGCCACCAACATTTTTTCCTCCTCTCCTTCCATTCCTCTTTTTCTTGCCGATACTCCACTCCACAAATGCTGAAAATTCTATCCTCCCTCACCGTCTACCTCTCCATCAATGCGAACCTTATTCACTCTCCCACTTTGATCTGTCGTCAACCACTCATTCCGCCACCGTTCACTCTATTCTTTTTTTTCATACATTTATGCCTTTCATTTCCTCTTCTCTTGCATGTCAATTCATTCCCTTCCCTTCTCCCGTGTTTGGTTCATGAAGTTGATTATATATTTGTAATCAATGATTACCGATGTTTCTTTTCGTGCTATTATTGTGTTTTAGACTGAGGAGCCAGTGAATGAGCTTTTTTTTTTATATTTGGCGGTGGTCTGATAATTATGTTAATGTAAAGACTCTTCAATTGATAGAGTTGATTCGGAATTTAGCCTGGTGATAATACTACTGATCATTGAATTAATGTTCACATATGCTGGGTCGATTATATACTACTTCAAAACTTTGACATGCTCAAAGGTTTTGAGCTTGCTTGAGCTACTATTCTATGCTACTGAACTTGTCTAAGGTGCTGGCAAAATCTTCAGATAAGGCACTAGCATTGACCAATTTTTTAATGATGCAGAAATGATGGTTATTCATCAATAGCCAAAGGACTCAAAGCCAGCTAACTTTTTCCAACCTTAGTGGACTTTTAAAGAGCTTAGATGATACCAATGATATGTAGCCACTTTGCTCATATGATATGCATTTGTGGATGCATTTCTTTTTCTTCTTAATTGCCTGGCACATTGAACAATTTTCTCATCATGATTTATCCCTGTTTGTGTCAAATATTTTTTTACACTTTTGTGTTTTTGTTTCATAATTATGATCACTTTTATTTATTTTGTTAGAATGTAATATCTGATAATTGTCAGGTTATGCCATTGTCTGTATTTTTTGTAAGCAAACTCTTAAATTTGCCATCACGTTATGCAACTGGTCTAATACTGGTTGGGTGCTGCCCTGGTGGTATGTGTATTTATTTAGGTTGTTCATATTTCTAGTCCATCCTCCGTATATTCAAAGTAATGTCTTATTGTTTGCAGGTACAGCTAGTAACATGGTTATTTATCTTGCACGGTACGCTAATCATGTTTGAGGGATGACATTATTGTGATATCTTAAACCTTTTGCATGTAAAGGCATAAGAATTAATTATTATCGTAATGACTTTACATGTTTCATATGAGATAAATTTGGCATGTTCTGTCTTTGTGTAGGTACAACTTGGTAGATTGAGGAAAGACTACTTGTAGTAGCTTATTACGCATCCAACAAATTCAATCAATGACTCTGCAACAAAGTAACTCAGTGGGAAAAACTAATGGGAAAAAGAAGAGATAACTTATCATTGTTAATACTTCTGTTAAAATTGTAATCCATTTTGGCATCCAAGTGTTGTGGCACTTGGGTGTTATGTTGATGTTAGTTTACTAGTCTTTTAGCAATTTACATGTATGTAGTCTAAGTAGGGCCGTGAGAGTCACTTTTTGAGGCTTTGAATCACGTTATGTGCAGCCCTGTTATAATGATGACATTGTAGTGACATTTGGGAAATTGTTTTCACTTGCAAGGCAATAGGGTTATTTGTAAAAAAAAATATAGTTAATGACTGTAGTGACGAATTTCCAAGACTTATGTGTGTATTTCCAACATAAGTGTGTAGATTTTCAAGTCTCCAAAATCGTCCATTCTAACTGATTCATGCTTCCATTTCATATATGCATATCCAAGACACATATGACGGATTTTCAAGACATATATGAAGGGTTTCCAAAATGATTGTCAGAATTGTTCAAGTCTCTAGAATTGTCCAATCTATCACAATGCATGCTCCATTTTAAGTTTGCATTTCTAAGACAAATATGACGCATTTCCAAGACATATATGAAGAATTTCCAACACGACTAGTATAATTTTCCAAGTCTTAAGAAATCATCCAATCTAATAGTGCATGCTACATTTCAAGTTTGCATTTTTAAGACACATATGACGAATTTTCAAGACATATATGAAGAATTTCCAACATGATTAGCGTAATTTTCCAAGTCTCTAGAATTGTCCAATCGAACACAATGCATACTCCATTTCAAGTTTGCATTTATAAGACAAATATGACGCATTTCCAAGACATATATGAAAAATTTCCAACATGATTAGCATAATTTTCCAAGTCTCCAGAAATCGTCCAATCTAACAATTCATGCTTCCATTTCACATATGCATTTCCAAGACACATATGACGGATTTCCAATACATATATGAAGAATTTTCAACATGACTATCGTAATTTTTCAAGTCTTCAAAAATCGTCCAATCTAACAATTCATGCTTCCATTTCACATATACATTCCCAAGACACATATGACAGATTTCCAAGACATATATGAAGAATTTTCAACATGACTATTGTAATTTTTCAAGACATTTGCTCTTTCTATTTCAGGGGTAAAGTGGTCCTTTTGCCTTCCAGATTTAACTTCACTTTGTCCCCCTTGAGGGCTTAGTGAGATTTCAGAAAGTTATGGGGGGATATGATATTAATTCTCTATTGTGGGGGTAAATTGAAATTCCTTAAGCCTACTGCTATGAAAATTACATCCGATTCCTCTAGGTGTGGGACTAATGTCCAATAATTTACCAACCATTTGATCAGAACACCATTTGATCACATTTCGAAGCTTGGAACTTCAGATGTAGGACCATGCGTGGCTTGGTACAACAAGCGAGGCCCTATGTTTCTGTAAGGATCAGTCTCTCTTTTCTCCTTCAAATAAGCAATGCATCTCTCAACCTCAGACTTCACCAGTAAATACAGTTCCTGAGCCTTGCCCCTATCTCTTAATTCATGCCTCCTCCCTTTCCAAAAAGGATCACAAATTAATCCACCAGCATTATACTATATTATCATTCCTAAACAAATTTATGAACACGGAATTATTTGCACTACAAAACAATGTATTGGCATCTCAACTGTGAAATCAGCATGCATCGAACTTAGTTACCTTCCGTTTCAAATGTTTTTCCAAAATAGTAGTAGATCCTGCCAGGAATTTTTGGCATAATCCCTGGCATATGCATTTGTTGATTGGCCACCTCGCCGCTAGCATTGGTCCTTCATTTCGTAGGGGGAAAACAGTTTAAGAAATTAGTATACATGTCACATATAAAAGCAAAGTGACGGAAAAACTATTAGAAGTCAAACTAAGCTTTTAAAGTCAAATATTACTGCAAGATACAAATAAACAAATAGAAAGCAAAGTCTTCTACAAGGAAGTAGCATCTTCTACAAAGCTTCATTGGCGATGGATGAGTCAAAAAATTCTGCAGCTTCTACATGATTCCCTTTGGCGGTGAACAAACCAAAATTTGCAACAAACTTCTACATAGCTCTACAATCTCTTCTTTGGTCAAAAAAGGCTGCACATAATTATTTCAAGAGGCATCTATATGGCGGCAATATTTCTCTATATATATGTGTGTGCACCCATGTGTGAGTAGTGCAGAATTGTAGTGTGTGAGTGAGGAAAAAAGAAAGAGAGAATTAGTAAGAGCAAAGCTCTTATCATGTATAAAGTGCTGTAGCACTTAAGTGTGAGAGTGGTGCATTAGAAATAAGAGGGAAGAGAGCAAAGCTCTAGTAAAATTGAGAGAGTGCTGAAGCACATATTTGAGAGAGAGAAAAATAGTGAGTTCCCTATTTTGTGAGTTGTATTTAATGAGTTGTAATATTTTGCTCATTGTGTAGTATAAAAATACCCTTATTGCCCACCACACTTCCAACAAGTGGCATCAGAGCCAAGTTCGTGCAAACACCAAGATGTCAAATATGTTCCAGTTCCAAGTTCCAAAGTTAACAAAGACAAATTACGGCAATTGGAGTATACAAATGAAAGTCCTACTTGGAGCACTTGATTGTTGGGATTTGGTTGAAACTGGTTATGAAGTCCCAGCAGATGCAGCAGCTGAAGCAGCCCTCTCAAATGAAGACAAAAGAGTGCTGAGGAAAAATCGAGAAAGAGATAGCAAGGCGCTAAACGCAATTCATCAAAGCATTGATGAATCAACCTTTGAAAGAATTTCTGGAGCAAAAACATCTAAGGAGGCATGGGAGATTTTGCAAAAATCTCTTCAAGGAGCAGAAAAAGCCAAAAAGATACGTTTACAAACTCTTAGAGCTGAATTTGAGACGTTAAAAATGAAAACGTCTGAAAGTGTAGATGATTATGTCACCCGAGTAAAATCGGTGGCTAACGAGATGAAGAGAAATGGAGAAACTCTTGATGATGTCAGAGTAATGGAGAAGATTTTGCGTTCACTAGCACGCAAATTCAATTATGTTGTTGCCGCAATTGAAGAATCGAAGGATTTATCACAAATATCCTTTGATGAGCTTGTGGGTTCCCTTCAAGCCCATGAGCAAAAGATGAAACAGAATGATGACTCTGAAAATTTAGAACAAGCTTTGCAAAGCAAGCTGTCTTTAAATGAAGATAGAGCAAGCAGCAGCTCTAGACAAAATTTTGACAACCGTGGAGGATATCGTGGAGGATATAGAGGAAGAAACAGAGGTGGTCGAGGACAACGTGGACGTGGCCATCAATCATATGGTAGAGGACAGTCAAGTGAAGAATCTCAAACACCAAGTCGTGGAAGAGGAGTTCGTGGCAGAGGTCGAAGTCGAGGTCGAGGAAGATCTCAACAGAGAGATAAATCTCATATACAGTGTTATAACTGTAATAAATATGGCCATTATAGCTATGAGTGCAGAACGGCTCCTAAACAAGAAGAAAGAAGCCATGTTGCAACAGTAGATGAAGAACATGTGGAATCTTACATATTCCTCACTTATAAAGAAATTCAAGAATCCAAGGAAAATACCTGGTATCTTGATAATTGTGCCAGTAATCATATGTCTGGTTGGAAAGAGTTGTTCGTAGAACTAGATGAAAAGGTTCATGGACGAGTAACTTTTGGAGATGATTCACACGCAGATATCAAAGGCAGAGGCAAAATTATGATCACTCAGAAGAACGGGAAAAAGAAGTACATAACCGATGTATATTATGTACCGGCCTTAAAAAGCAACATCATCAGCATTGGACAGCTAAGTGAAATCGGATATGAGGTGGTGATAAAAGACTGTTCATTAACCTTGAGGAACAAATATGGAGAATTAGTTTCCAAGGTCAAAATGACGAAAAATCGCCTTTTCACTATCGACCTCGAATCAGAAGAACTGAAGTGCATGAAAGCTTCCATTAAAGATGACTCGTGGCTATGGCATCTAAGATATGGACATCTTGGATTTTCTGGCCTGAAACTGTTAGCTAAGGCAAAGATGGTGAACGGACTACCAGAAATAAATCCACCAGATCATTTATGTGAAGCATGCATGAAAGGGAAACAACATAGACAAAGCTTTGAAATTGGAAAATCGCGAAGAGCAAGAAGACCGCTCGAGATTGTGCACTCAGATTTAGCTGACCCGTTTGACATACCATCACTTGGAGGAAGCAGATATTACCTAACCTTTATTGATGATTTTAGTAGAAAAAGTTGGGTATATTTCCTTAAAGAAAAATAAGAAACTCTTGAAAAATTCAAGGAGTTTAAAGCAATGGTTGAAAAACAAAGTGGGTATTATCTGAAGATACTCAGATCTGATAGAGGAGGCGAGTATACTGCAAACTTATTTGAAGACTTTGTTAAAGAACATGGGATCATTCATCAACTGACTGTTAGATACACTCCTCAACAAAACGGAGTTGCGGAAAGAAAGAATCGCACTATTCTCAACATGGCAAGGAGCATGGTGAAAGGTAAGCACCTACCAAGAAACTTTTGGGCAGAAGCAGTTCATTGTGCAGTTTACCTATTAAATCGTTGTCCAACAAAAAGTGTGCAAAATATGACACCAAATGAAGTGTGGAGTGGTAAAAAGCCTGGAGTCGGACACCTAAAATTTTTTGGGTGTATAGCATATGCTCATGTTCCAGAACAAGTCAGAAAGAAGCTAGATGATAGAGGTGAGAAGTGTATTTTCATTGGCTATGATAAACGAAGCAAAGCTTACAGATTGTATAATCCTCTCACAAAGAAGGTGATCATCTCAAGAGATGTTGAGTTTGATGAAGCTGACTATTGGAGATGGAGCGAAGAAGAAGAGAAAGTTGAAGGTTTATTCTTCCGTGATAATGATAAAGATAATTCGATCGCTCAAAATAATGAAGGTAATGGCCAAAGTCCTCCACCAAGTCCAGTTGCAACAACTCCATCAGCATCACCAAGTAGCAGCAGTAGCTCAAGTGAAGCTCCCACAAAGACACGTAGTCTCCGTGAGATTTATAATGACACTGAACCTATAGAGACATATCTTAATTATTCCTTATTTTGCTTGATGGCTGAATGTAATCCAGTGACATATCAAGAAGCTGCAGAAGATGACAAATGGAAGAAAGCTATGGATGAAGAAATTACTGCTATCAAAAGAAATGATACATGGGAATTAACAAATCTGCCGAAAGGACATAGTCCAATTGGAGTCAAATGGGTGTACAAGATGAAAACCAACAAAGAAGGACAAGTTGAAAAGTACAAAGCAAGACTTGTTGCCAAAGGATACAAGCAGAAATATGGAATTGATTATGATGAAGTGTTTGCTCCAGTAGCAAGAATTGACACCGTGAGGCTTCTCACAGCACTTGCAGCACAAAACCAGTGGAAGATTTATCAGATGGACGTGAAGTCAGCATTTCTAAATGGCTACCTTGAAGAAGAAGTTTATATTGAGCAACCGCCTGGATATGTGAAAAAAGGGCAAGAAGACAAAGTCTATCGCCTCAAGAAAGCTTTATATGGATTAAAGCAAGCTCCGCGGGCATGGAATACCAGAATTGATGAATATTTTCAGAAGAATGGATTTGTGAAAAGTCCATATGAGCATGCCTTATACACGAAGAAGAACAAAACTAGAGACATCATCATCGTGTGCCTATATGTGGATGATATGATCTTCACCGGAAACAATCCAGGTATGTTCAATGACTTTAAGAAAGCTATGACTAAAGAATTTGAAATGACAGACATAGGTGAAATGTCATACTTTCTTGGAGTTGAAGTGAAACAAATGAGAGATGGCATATTTGTGTCTCAAAAGAAGTATGCAGAAGAAATTTTGAGAAAGTTCAGAATGCAAGACTGTAGGCAAGTAACCACGCCAGCGGAACCAGGCATGAAGTTAAGTATTGATTCAACACATGAGCCAGTGGATCCAACGTTGTTTAGAAGCATTGTTGGAAGTTTAAGATACTTGACTATCTCGAGGCCAGATATTATGTACGCAGTTGGACTGGTTAGCAGATTTATGGAGAAACCAAAACAAGATCACTGGATTGCTGCAAAGAGAATTTTGAGATACATCAAAGGTACGATAGATCATGGCCTATTTTACACACATTCTAAAGAATCAAAATTAGTTGGTTACTCAGACAGTGATTATGGGGGAGACTTGGATGATCGGAAAAGCACGTCTGGATATTTATTCCATCTTGGCTCAGCAGCATTTTCATGGTCATCAAAGAAACAGCAAACAGTTGCTTTATCAACTTGTGAAGCAGAATACATAGCCGCTGCAGCATGCACCTGTCAAGCAATTTGGCTTAAAAATATTTTGGGTGAATTATCCTTTACACAAGAAGGACCAATCACAATATATGTTGACAACAAGTCTACCATCTCACTTGCAAAGAATCCAGTGTCCCACAGCCGTAGTAAGCACATTGATACAAAGTATCATTTCATCCGTGAACAAGTGAAGAACAAGGAAGTGGAATTAGTCTACTGCAGCACTGAAGACCAGTTAGCAGATATATTTACAAAGCCATTGAAAGCAGATATATTTCATATGCTCAAAAAGAGACTTGGAATGACAAGCTTAATTTGAGGGGGAGTATTAGAAGTCAAACTAAGCTTTTAAAGTCAAATATTACTGCAAGATACAAATAAACAAATAGAAAGCAAAGTCTTCTACAAGGAAGTAGCATCTTCTACAAAGCTTCATTGGCGATGGATGAGTCAAAAAATTCTGCAGCTTCTACATGATTCCCTTTGGCGGTGAACAAACCAAAATTTGCAACAAACTTCTACATAGCTCTACAATCTCTTCTTTGGTCAAAAAAGGCTGCACATAATTATTTCAAGAGGCATCTATATGGCGGCAATATTTCTCTATATATATGTGTGTGCACCCATGTGTGAGTAGTGCAGAATTGTAGTGTGTGAGTGAGGAAAAAAGAAAGAGAGAATTAGTAAGAGCAAAGCTCTTATCATGTATAAAGTGCTGTAGCACTTAAGTGTGAGAGTGGTGCATTAGAAATAAGAGGGAAGAGAGCAAAGCTCTAGTAAAATTGAGAGAGTGCTGAAGCACATATTTGAGAGAGAGAAAAATAGTGAGTTCCCTATTTTGTGAGTTGTATTTAATGAGTTGTAATATTTTGCTCATTGTGTAGTATAAAAATACCCTTATTGCCCACCACACTTCCAACAGGAAAAACAGTATTTGCATCAAGGAAATATATGGAAATACCTCAACCTCGCAGACTGTTCCGTTAGAGTTTCTATAGAAGACCTAAAATAAGGAATCTTCATATAGTCCTCATAATCCAAAACTACCTGAAAGAACAGCGGGGTCTCCGTTGTTATGCCGTAAGCTCATAACCGAAAAATCCATGGCAGCCCCACATCAGGGCAAAATGCTAGTGTTGGATTGAAGATGGAAGGGCTTAGCTCATAACCAAAACGTACCTGACCGAAATCGTCTTCCCCAACAACACCAAAAGGCACAATTTTCGCTCCAAATCTGGCTGCCATCCTCACAAATTCAGGTTCCTCGGGCCAGAATAATTTATATTCTTCACCCTACACGGAAATTACAAGCATTAAGCATGATTCATTATTATTCAGTGCAAGTGTTGAAACTTAAAACGGAGAAATAAAATTAAAAAAAAAAAAAAGTACCTTCCGGTGAAGAGCCTCGCGTACCCCTCCAGGGTACATTAGGATATGAGACTTGGACGCGAAAAGCTTGAAGAAGTTAGTTGCTGCGACTGGAACTGCACCCATCAGTCTCAACGTATCAAATGAAGATATATCAGGAAATGCTTCGACTTCTGACCTCTCAAATAACATGGGATGTGCCAGCCCTCGTAAAAGGATGTTTTTTTCCTCGAGAAATCGAGAAACCAGAGGAACTGTGTCCAATCCCAGCAGCATGTGGTACCCCACAAACAGGACAGGTCCCTCGGAAGGAACTCCGGCAAGGCCTTTCACCACCGTTCCGTCCTCCATAGTTGAGAGCATCACAGCACTTGTCACATTAATTAACAATCTGTTTTCTTCAAGTACTTTTTCTATTTCTTTTCGAGTTGGCGGTAGAAAGTCTGATGTGTAGTCGTGATACTTGCCACGGCGATAGCAAGAAGTTTTCTTGATGATTGTTACCAAGTCAATGTTGTCATCCTGAAATTAATGGTGGAGGAAAAGCACCATCTTTTAACTACGGTCAAACTAAAGTCAGAGAAAAGTTGAAATGGAGATTGGAGAGAATTACATACCAGGAAAAGGAAGTGACCACAGTCATCAAACTTACGAATGTCACAATTTGGTAGTAATCTGCGAAGTCTTTCGCCTTCCTGTTGACTAGGTAGCAACTGATCCCTTCAGCTAAAAAAAGAAACAGATACTAAAGCTCAGCCTAACATTGCCGTAAAAAGTAATAAAAACAAAAAAATATGTGAACATATAGGAAAGGGCATTTCACAAGTGTACCGACCTGCAAAGAATCAAAGTCTGAGCTTTGACATTATGAAGGCGTGAATTGACATATGCAGAAGCTGACTTGAGCATCTCTAGTTTCCATTGAAATGTTTCTTTTGGTAGTATATCCGCAAGAACCTGAGAACTCAACAATAGAGTTTTAATATAGGAGCAAGCTGAAGGGAAAAGATAAATGAGCCTTCCAATGTGCTAATAGAAAAGTATGGGAGAAGATGTGTCAGTGTCACCTTGGTGTTGAGAACTTCACTATTTTGAAAACAAAAACAACAAACTAGTTGAACCTTACAGGGAGAAATGAAGACAAAGTAGCAAGACCCTCCGTTAGCTCAGTAGCTGTGTTTTGTAAGGGAAGTCCTTTCAACATGCTATCCAATACCATCCTCAGAGGATCACCTAAAGTAGAAATGAAAGTTTTTTCTCAATTATGGTTAAAGAGAAAGCCACCATGTTGGTGCTTAATCTAGGGAAAATTTCATTTTACCCCCATAATAAGGAATTAATCTCAGATTCCCCCCAAAACATTCTGAAATTTCACTGCACCCCCAATGGACTAAAGTGAAATTAAATGTTTCAGCTAAAAGACCAAAATGTCCTTATTGAAAGAAGTACAAACGTTTTGGAAATTTCTCATATGTGCCTTGGAAATTCTTCATATGTGTCTTGGAAATTTTCATATGTGTCTTGGAAATATAGTTGTGAAATTTTGGATGTTTTAGTTTTGGATTCCATGATTTTTTAGACTTGAAAATACTCACATTGATGTTGAAAATAAGCACAAATGTTTTGAAAAGTTCCCTCATATGCGTCTTGGAAATTTCCTATAAATGTCTTGGAAATTCTTCATATGTGTCTTGGAAATTCTTCATATGTGTCTTGGAAATCCAATACAAAATTCAATAAGGACATTTTGGTCTTTTAACTGAAACATTTAATTTCACTTTAGTCCCTTGGGGGTGCAGTGAAATTTCAGAATGTTTAGGGGGGAATATGAGATTAATTCCTTATTATGGGGGTAAACTGAAATTTTCCCCTTAATCTATGGTAAATGCATTTTTCCTTGAAAACATTTAGTGGTTGGGGACTTAAAACTACTTTTCACATTCACATTATTTTTGGTCCTGCATTTCAAGGTTCATATATATCTTTTGGGATAGAAAATCCACACATCTAGCATGGGTAGTATCAGGTAAATACTATAACTTGTGAAACAAGAAAACCAAACCTGCCATCAAACCGAGAAAATAAGGCAGGCCAGCAGATAGTTGGCTAGGCAAAGCTGCCAACAACGGGGTTAGAAGTTGTAACTGAGACCTGCCGAATGAAGTAGCTGCCAAAATGAGCATTTTGGGTGAGAAACAGGTAGGTGTTTGTGGATCATCAATTCATTACCCAAGACTAATCAAACCAAAAAAAGGCTAAAATTTTGTCTACATCTTAGGAAGTTGGAAGTTAAAAGTTACCTGGGTTGGCCAAAATTAATACTAGATCAATATCAGAGTTACGGGCAGCAACAGCCAGGGCAAGGCATGCTCCTAAAGAATCTCCAACAAGGTATATGGGTCGTTTGGGTGAGCGTTGATTCTCTGACCTAACAGTTCTCTCAACCATTTTCAATAGCTCTGTAATAACCAACAGGGGAAACAGACAGGGATAATATATATTATGGTAGAATCATAATATTGTTTGCTTTATATCAATTCATGACAGTGAGAGAATTTTCAGTGCAATTAATATTCTCGGCCATTTGCTATTTAGTTGATTACGATGATTATTTCTTAGTGTTACTAAAACATTGTAATCTTTGTTTCGGCGCTCACTGGGTGCGAATATAATGTTATAGAAGAGACAGGGGGAAAGAGAAGGACCTGTAAATGGTGTTCGATCCATAACCGGAATATGCAGGCACCATACATCAAAAATCCTTCATTCAAGAGGAAAAAGAAATAGCACTTCTCACAAACCATTCAACAAATTATTCCTCTTTCTTTCTCATAAACTGTTAACATTAATAACATTATTAGAGTAACATCATGCCAGCACAAACAAAATAGCTTCCGCTTATTTGTCGGGTCGGTTATAAAGTGCATTTCTATCATAACATAAAAGTTTTGAGAGCAAAGCAAGAACACCAAGCTAAAGGGAATACCTTCCCAGCTTCTTATGACTCGAGATCAGTCCAAGTCCGACGCCATCAATCCCTTAAAAAATACGGTCTAAGTATACTTTCAATAATATTAAACACTTGTAGAATAATATGTGTAAAAGAAATATATATCATTATTTTATACTGTTTTCATGCAGGCAAACGGTACACACACTCATACACAAATTAAGATCAATGATATAATTAGTTAAAACGCAGTAATTGAATCTTAAAAAAAAATATCCAAGAGTCAAATGTTAAAAACACAGACATATACGCATCAATTTTTACAGATAGATGCCTTCAGACTCAAACACATTTACGGTTATAGTATTTTCACAGATAATTCATTATGTTACTAATTTCGTATTGAAAGAACTGATCGATGTGTGTGTGGGGCTAAAAATTTTCACACCACCGTCGTTTTGACAGGTTTCTTATTCATGAATATCTAATGATGATGCTTCAACCGAATATACATAGCATAAAATTGAACTAAATATCATTCTTTAATTTAATATCTATCAACTAAATCAATATAGGCTTTCATACGCCCTTCTTTTAGACCATGACTTCAACGTACCCATAAAAGCCACGTATGATCACCGTTACCTCACACCCCAAAAAAGAAAATTAATAAACGTCCCACCATGGCAGCATCCAAAACAATTAGAAAATTTTATCCCCGTATTTATATCAGAAAATCGGTGTGGGGTCAAATGAAATACACTTCAACATAGAATTTGAGAAATACTATTAATAGTGTGTCAAACCAATCTTAGAATTTTTATATTATATATAAATATATCTTGTATAACGTTTTGTACCTCAAAATTATAATATATAGTTCGAATAAGAATTATTATAGAAACCCGGATAAGCTCAATTATCTCGTTAAAGTAGTCTTAAAATTAAATAAGTTTAGAACTTCATTTCAAGTAATAATTTAAAAAAATTAACTACTCATTTTAAAGTAGGGCATGTCATGAAAACTAGGGGTGTGCAAACGGTTTTCCGGTTCAATTTTTAAACAAAAACTGAAAAACAAAAAATAGTTAAAATTTGAAACCCAAAAAACCAAACTTTTTTCGGTTTGGTTTTACGGTTTTTCGGTTTTTGAACTAATTTTTTTATACTCTTTTGTTACAATTTTGTCCAATACGAAAATTCAATGAATAAAGAAAAAATAGATTCAATTTATATGAATAGTTATACAAATTCAATATCTTGTCTAAATCAACTAAATTATTAATACAGTATATCCAAAACAAAAAAATAATGTTTAAATATGACAATATTGAATTAGTTCTTTTATTTTTCCAAGCACATTGTTTAATTAATATTTGTGCTTTTTTTTTTCTAATGTCACATGTTTAAAAAGTGTTTTTTTAGAAAGTATATTTTATTTGTTTGGATTTTAAAATATTTATTAGACTTACTTGTTATCCTATTTTTAAATAAAAATTCTAGGTTTTTTTTTCTAATATCTTTATAGTTTTTGGTTTCAAACCGAAACCATTTTCTAAAAATAGAACCGAAAACAGAAAATAATAAAAATGAAAACCAAAACCGAAAACCAAAACTGAAAAACCAAAATGCATTTGGTTCAGTTTAATTTTCGGTTCAGTTTTACTCACCCCTAAAAACCCATTATAAAAGATAAAAGAAAGATGAACAAGTCACATTTAGATCACGAATTTTTCGTACAAGGTGATATGGAAGAAACTGCCAAGCAGTTGATATTTTCAAGCCATGAGAATGTATTTCCTTCTCTCCTAGTAGTTATAAGATCACTTTGATTTTTTTTGAAGAAATTAAGGATGCAAAATTAATCACTTTAAATTGTTATAGTCATCTATTTTTCTTAAAATTAATCTATTCTACTTATAAACTAACTTATAATCTAATTACATGTGACATATGTTATAATTTAGTGGTTTAATTTACTTCCTTAACTTTCATAAAAAAAATCAAAATAAATTTATATTTAAGATAAGAACGAAAGAGTATCTCCTTACCACACGACCTGTCCTTCACTTAAACTAAGTCTGACCAATCCCTCATCTCCTATATTATTATATTATAATTATGCCTTTCCAAATCGATGTCCTCTTTATTTGAAAAAAGTCAAAAACAAATAACCATCAGTGGCCGACAATGTTCCCCATGACTCCACATGGCATCTCCAATCTCCATTAAATAGTAGTAATATTATATCAACCATATAAAAATATTCTTACAAATAACATGGATATAAAATATGCTTGGAGAAGCTTGGTTTTAACATGAAGCATTTGCTTAAATCTTGCACCATAAATATGCTGGATATAACATACATGTATAAAATAGGGCGATTATATCAAGCTGCTGTTTCGTTAAAGACGATGAGCTGGAATATGCATTTAAATTTTATACAAAACAGTTAAAAAAATACATGTCTGTTTTGTATTTTTTTTAAAATATATATCTCACGACATAACAAAAGGAAACAAGCATAATTTGTTATATATAGTTAAAAATAAATTAAAAGGAAGCAAAATAATTAAGATGAAAGTATTGAAAAGCAATGAGTTTGGTCCACAAGAGTAAATTGACAGAGGGAGGGAAAAGAAAGGAGTAAGCAGAAATGAGAGGTGACTAACCAGGAAGGAAGAGAAGTAGGGGAGAATCATAGAGTGGGAAAGCATAAGCATAAGCATGGTTGTCCTCCTTGTCCAGCACAAGCAGGGGAGACAACCAGCGAGGGGGCCCACCGTCACCGTTTGGACCATTGATGAGATTCTGCGATGCCTCTAAGTAAGCCTCCCATCCTTTCCTTTGCTCACTACCTTCCTCCACCACAGTCATTACATCCGCCGATAAGACCGTCGCCTTCGACAAAGTGGCCTCTTCCACCGACCACACCCCCAATCGCCTATTCCTAATATTATTATTACTATTATTATTATTTTTAGATCTCAGTACTCTCGCCTCCCACCGTGGACAACCTCCCGCTAATGCAAAAGCTGCAGGCACTGCCATGGCTCTCTACCTCCTCCTGATTCCGAGTGAAGCCTACGCACTCATTCATTAATAATATGGTAAATGATTCTGGAGTGACTTTATCAATGTCAGCTCCACACAGAGGTCCTTTCATTTTTTATTATTATTATTATTATTTTAAATTTAAATACACATAGGTCCGTTATTAGATATAGGAGTTAGTAGATTTTTTTTTAAAAAAAAAAATCTTAATAAAGTGGAATAAGTTATTTATAAATTGATTTGCCTAATTTTTCCCTTAAAATAGTTTATTTGACTAATAAATTAATATATAATATAATAATATATCAATTACGTTATGATTAGGTGGTTTATTTCATTTTTTTATTTTTTTTTTAAAAAAGAGTAAGTAACAAAGTACTGACCTACCGAGTAGGGAGTGCTCTTTCTTCGCAGCCTGCTCCTTTCCATTTGAGTTTTGACAGAACTACTCTGATATGACAGTTCAAGCAGAACGTCCACCGTTCTTATTTTTACACCCCCCCCCCCCCCCCCAACAACCAATCCCATCATGCGGCCTCTCGTTTTTATTTTTCTTTTTTGGAAAAAATATAATCTTAACCATTAATCTCAAAATCGTGATGTCCACTTTTCATTACCTAGAGGCCTTGTAATGTCTGAGGTGGAGGTTACGTCTTCAATCCAATTTATAATTTTAAATCGTTAGTATACTTATCTCTTTAATTTAAAAAAATTATGTTTCATTTTGATTACACCGTGAACTTCTTGCCTTCGTTGGTTATCGTCTATCTCGCCTCCCACCTTAGAGAACCGCCTGCTAATGCGAAAGCAGCAGGGATAGTTGACTTTTTTATTTTTAATATCTTCTCCCTGAATTCCTTCTGTTCTCTCTCTATCTTCTCCTTCCTCTCTGATTTTTCTGCAATTTCTTGTTCTTGACTTTCTGTTATTAATTTCACCTGACAGTTTCCTTTCATTTCCAGTTATAGTTCTCAACTCTGTAATTTCAGTTTATAGCAATCAAGATTCTCTATAATTGTGCCTTACAAACTTGTTAAATACAGAGATAGTTGCTCGTTGGTTGATTTTGTCCTGTTATATTGTGCTGGTTGATTTTGATTTGTGTCAATAATTCATTAATTATATGAATAAATGATTCTAGAGGAGTTTACAATGTGAGCTCCACAAAGGGGGCTTAAGGGGGCTTTTATTTTGGTTAATGCCAATATTAACAGAGGGAGAGAGATATCTTAAAAAAGTAAGTCTAGATATTAATTAAGTACTCATCCATCCCTTATTATAAGAAATAAAAAGGGAATCACACTTATTAAAAAAAGTAGTTGATAGAGATGAATAAGTATGAAATAAATTTTTTTGCCTAAGTTTACCCTTATTTAAGATGTATGGGGTGTATAAGAGAGAGAGAGAAATATAGAGTAATAATGACAGGAATTAGCATTGAATATTCAGAAATAATGAGAGGCAAAATGGGGAGGAAGTCATTAAATATTTTGACAACCCTATATAGCCTCTTATAATAAGGGATAAAACAATTTAAATTTTTTACTCTTATAATAATTGACGGAGGGGTACTTATTATAACGAATCAATTACAAATTCTCACATACCAATTAATGATATGGAGTCCACATGTCATGCTCATAGCATCAATGAGCACTATATGCTTTTCTTCTAAACGCACAGCTTTTATTAGTGAGTCAATCTCAACCTTTAATCAAGAATTAATCTTCGCCGTTGGGTTTAATATTTATTTTCTCCATAAAACTTGCCAAGTTAACATTTTCACCACTCTTAAATTATCTGACTTAATATTTTTAACTATAAACCTCCTTAATAATAAGAATAAAATGAAAAAAAAAGTAGTTAATACAAGTTGGTGCCTTATATCTAAGAAAAAAAAATTTCCTGCTTTGGTATCTTATTATAATAAGGATGGAGACAGAGGAGTGTTCGCCGCTCCGTTATATTTTTGTTTTGACATATTCACTCTGATGTGAGTATGACAGTTCATGAGTTCAAGCAGAACGTCCGCCCCTCTTAATTACACTCCCCCTGATGTATGAGTCCTCTCATTTTTATTTTTCTTTTTTTAAAAAAATTAATCTTAACCATTAATGTATATATATGTGTGTGTGGTAAGAATCCTCAATCCAGGCGTAAGCCTATGTTTCATTGTGATTCTACCGTGAAATTCTAACTTGAATAGTTGAATCAGATAAGTGAATACTTGAGTGAGATAAGTCACGTCATTTATCATTTATGACCCTATCAATTATAAATAAATACCTTAATTTTAATAACTAGCACATAAAAATATTCCTCTCAACTTGCTAACTATAAAATCATAGAAAACATGAGATTAAATTTTTTTTATGTATTAACTAATTTTTTTATGATGCCTAATCAAATTAAAATTTTAGCTCCATATTTACTGTGTTTGCTTGTAATGGGTCGCTTCATAAATGATGTGTCAAACCAAATTCATATAAAAATTTCTTTTTGTATCTTAACACCCACAACCACATTCTCTTCCCTGGGAGTGTCATGTCGCTTATAGTTTATCTAATTAAAATACATTAAATTATATCATTTTAAATAACATCGAAATTTAATTGGACAAATCATAAATAATGTGATCAGCCAAATTCTAAGTTTTGCGTGAACAAATCATAAATGATGTCGCACTTCAAGATGTGTAAGAGTGGGTACTAGAAAATATGTGGTGAAATTGAGTTGTGTCGATTAACCTCAGAAGAAACTTAATTAGCTTAATTAATTTAATATTTTGTCGTTGACTGATATTAGAGATTGGATGTTTGACTCCCTCTTTTATAGTTGAGATAAGGGTCATATTTACCCCGAAAGTTTTATTTAAGGATCACTGGGTGTCCGAAAGTTTTTTTTTGGATCAATCTTGCCCCGGAAGTTTATAAAACGTAGCAATTTTGCCCTACCGTTATTTAAAGTTAATTTTGACTGTTAACTCAGTCAAACATCCAGCGTGGCACGCCAACTCATTGCCTAGTCATCATATTCATTTTGCTGACATGGCACCACATCATCATCATAAAAAAAAATTCATCGGATCAATTCAAGCGAATTTGCAGCATAAAGAACAAACAAAAAAGGCGTCAAAGAAACAAACCAAATGAATTCGCCAACAACACAACGTGCCTATGAATCTAAAATAAAAAACGAAGATTAAGCTTGAAAACGGAAGAAGGATTCCTCGGAAGTATTGTGATAAATAATTAAATTCCCAGTGAGACACCAAAAAGGATTGTAATTGCTCTTCATAAAGTTATTCTCAAATCTACACAAAGTAGAAATCATCCTCACTCTTTTTTGAGAAATCTTCGTTTTTTCACAAGGGGATGGTGTTCTTCATAAATAGAATTCGATCATAAAAAGGATTGTAATATACTCGTAAGAGTAAGAGTGAGGAGAAAAGAAATCATCATTAATCTGGTTCCTCTATCAGTTTTTCTTCTTCTTCTTCTTCTTTTTTTTTTGGTGTAGGCAATGCTTGAGAATAACTCAGTTGGACCCACTTCAACTTAAAGCTATCCGAGAGTGTATTTTCTTCCGCCTGGTGATGTTGCTAGAGAAGAGTGACGAAGAAGATGGAGAAGCAGAAGAAAGACGGAAGGTAGGGAATCTGGGTGAAACGGGGACGTTTTGCTGATGCATAATGGGGAAGGGTGATGTGGTAATTTCAGGAGAAGGGGTGGTGGTGCTGCTGGGTTGGGTACAGGTGGCGCGCGGGGTTTGTGCACGATGGTGAATGTTGAAGACAAGTCATGCGTTCACCCCCCTCTCTCCCCTTCCACTTCCATTGTTCGCTCTCTCAATCTCTCTCCATTGAAGCTCGCCGTCATCGACGTTGCAGCCTCCACCATCCATCATCTCCTTCGAGCTTGCCGTCTTCAGATCTCGTCGCCTCCCATCTCCATTTGCTTCACCATCGAGCTCGCCGTCTTCAAAGCACCCACATTCCTCTCCTATGTCATCTCCTTCGCGCTTTAGATCTACCATTGAAGCTCACCACCTGCGATTTCCTTCCATTTCCTTTGTAATCGCCGTCTTCAAACCACGCCTGTTTTGTTTGTTCTTTATGCTGCCAGTGCCAGTTCGTTGAATTGATCCGATGATTTTTTTTATGATGATGATGAGGTGCCATGTCAGCAAATGAATATGATGATTAAGCAATGAGTTGGAGTGCCACGCTGGATGTTTGACTGAGTTAACAGTCAAAATTAACTTTGAATAACGGTAGGGCGAAATTGCTACGTTTTGTAAACTTCAGGGGCAAAATTGATTCAAAAAAAACTTCCGGACACCAAGTGATCCTTAGGTAAAACTTTCGGGGCAAATATGACCCTTATCCCATTTGCTATTTGTTTATGGGCCTAACTTTCTAATATCTTGTATACATTCTTATGTTTGATTGCAAGACCTAATAGGCCTTTTTCTTTCCATAACCTTTGGAACGTTTTTTTGTATCATCTTATTATGCATCCGAGTATCGGGAATGTCTGATAACTTTGATATCTTCTTAAATAGATTTTTATTTTTCAAAACTGAACCACATTTTTACTAAAATATAGTTGGTCTAGCGGTATAAGGCCCTATTAGATCCCTTGAAGTCTCGACTTCGAACCCTAGGGGAGACACTTGTATCGGGAGAAGAAGTCAGGAACCCCAAAACTAAATAATTGGTTGCTCGGATACCTAGATCCAGAAAAGGCGCTAATTGGCAATTGATACATATAAAAAAGGATGAACCGAATTTCTTCCGCTTTGTGATTAACTACTTTGATTCTATTTATAGATGGAGGGATATGATTTTGTTTGGTCATTTTTATCGTCCAATATGTCATAAAAACTATGTTGAAAGGCTTGGAGGCTACATACAAAGTTCAATAGTTTATTGGTCACATAATAATTGGATATAAAATTTTGAATATATATATATATATGAGAGCTTTGCCCTCTTTTTTAGAGGCCATTCTCAATTGAAGAATATTCAAATTTATAATTTTCATTTTCAACTCTCTCATATATTATTACTTTTTCTCCCGTTTCCTCACATATCTATAATTGAAAGCCATACCAAAATATTAAGAAGGATTTATCTTTGGAGAAATTAATTAGAGGTCCTGTAACATTTACTACCTAATTATACTTTTTAATTGATAAACTCCTACATTTCATTCATTCCATCACATTTTTCCTCACTCTTGTAAATAATTTTATGAATAAAAGGTTAAAAGAAACTAAAAGTCAATAAAAAGAAAGAAAAGAAGAATTTTATATGTGAATGAAATGTGAAGCTTAATGAATATAAACTTGAGTTTAATTGTGGAACTTATCAACCCTCTTTCTCTCTCTTGTGTATAAAGAGGTGGACAAGTGGAAAAGCTGAGAAGAAACCTGAAGAGCAGAGGAACAGAGGCAAAGAAACCAGAAAAGACAGGAGCTCGCCTTGACCTCGCCGCGGCGAGCTCGCGGCCAAGACCAGACCATTCTATCATTTTACGCGATTCCTCGCCTTGGCCTCGCCGCGGCGAGGTGGAGGCGAGCGAAACCCTTCTACTGCGCGTTTTACTTAAAAATGAGCTAATAGAAGTAGATAAAACCGAGGGTTTCGGGGGGGACACGAAGAGAACACACTTGGCATTGTTTTGGAGAGTCTTGGGAGTGAAAAGAGAGAGGAGGAAGTGCTAGGAATCTTGGGAGGATCTTGAAGAAGATTCAAGAGCAACAATTCTTAGTTTCCTTTCTCCTTCCTTCTTCTCTTCTTCTTTGTACCATGAACTCTTGTTTTTGTTTTGCTTTTGTTTTAGATACATTTATGTGTAGCTAAATCCCTTTTCTAGGGTTACTTTGAACCATTTCATGGATTGAATCTTGTATTTCCTTTCTTTGATGCAATGAATGAATGTATATGTGTGTATTTTCATCTTACTTTTATTCTTCAAGTGCTTGATCACCACTTGCTTTGTTAAATGAAGTATTTCTTAAGAAAGAGTATTTTGTTTTAGAACTTGGATGAAAATATGTTGGGGTTGAAGTTTATGGTTTTAAATGGATGGTTAGTTGGTAATGTAGAGATATAATTACTAACCTAACATTGTCTATAGGAGGTTGGTTGGCATTTATGACTTGTATTAATTGTGATAAGAGATTGTGCAATTAATACAAGTAGAAATTTGATTTTGACTTGAGAAAACTTCTTCAATTGATATTGAACCTTGGGCACACACATTGATTCATTTAGCTTGCTAAAAAGGAAGGAATTTATTAGTTCATGAAGTGAAATGAGGATAAGTATCCCTAGGCTTTTATTTATCTTGACAAGGGTGTTTTCAACCATCTCACTATTTTACACATTTTGCAACTAATCTTTAGTTTTAAAATCAACCTCACATCATTTCTTACTCACTTCTAATTAATCACGTAAATAGTACTAATTAACTTGCTAAATTGTCAATCCTTGAGGAACATCACTTTTTCCTATACTACATTTTAAATTTGATGACCCGTACGCTTACGAAAATGACCGCAAAAGGCAGTTAAGTCAATGGCGCCGCAGCCGGGATTGTGAATTGAGTCACTTTTCTAGTTGATTAGTCTAAGTGTGTGTTTAATTGCATTTGAGTACAAATTTCTTTTGGTGATTTTAGGAGTGTTGTTTCTAATTACTTTGAGTGATAGAGATAACATTACCTAAGTTGCTTTGTTTGTTTCTTTTAATAAGATTGATACTTGTTGGATTGTGTTGAATTTGTAGGTCTTGGTGCCTACTACATGCAAGGAGATCCGCAAGAATTTCTTGATTGGGAACCCGGACAACCAATCCCTCAAGTGCAACCCGGTCCACATAACAATATGGCTGACCACAATGATGAAGAAGATATATCAATGGAGGAATTTCTTGAGAGGGAGGAATTTACTTACTCTTCGAGTATTCAATACCCAGCTATCACTGCTAGAAATTTTGAACTGAAACCGGTGATGCTCCAAATGCTTTAGATGATGGGAACATTCAAGGGCTTAAAGGGAGAAGACCCGGTAGAGCATCTCACAAAATTTGTGCAGCTGTGCAATAACTTTAAAAATGCTGGAGTGTCTAATAATGCTTTGAGACTCCACCTATTCCCTATATCTTTGGAAGGGAAAGCTTTAGCGTGGTTAAATTCTCAGCCAGCGAACTCCATCACTACTTGGGATGTATTAGCTACGAAGGTCAAGACAAGGTTTCTTCCCACGGGTTTGAGAGCTATTCAAAGAGGAGAACTGCTTATTTTTAAGCAAGAGGCGGGGGAGACATTTTATGAGGCTTAGGAAAGATTCAAAGATATGTGGAGAAATTGTCCCAGTCATGGGCAACAAAAATTGATTCTGTTAGATGCTTTTCAGAAAGGGTTGAGTGAGGCCAACCAAGTGATGTTGAATACGGCTTCTAAAGGGGGAGTAGGTAAGATGAAGTGTTCTGAGCTACATCAACTGTTTGAGGATACTGCTACCAATACTATGCAATTCAGAGGATCATCCAGTGGTTATGGTGATTTTGGCTCTCAGCTTGAGGCAATAAACAAGAGGTTTGACAAGTTGGAGATGAAGTTTGACAATCATTTACCTAGAGGTGTTAATACATTACAAGTGCCCATGCCCATCTGTGGTAGTTGTGGGGAAGATCATCGAACAGAAGATTGCCCATATACTCTTGAGACTATAAATTACATGGGAAATCAAAACCGTATCCCTCAAGGAAACCCCTACGGTAACACATACAACCAAGGGTGGAGAAATCATCATAATTTTTCATGGAGAAATGGCCCGAGTCTGAATTCCACGCAAGGGGCATCTTCTAGTAGACCCAATGTTCCACCCGGTTTTGGGCACCAACCACAACCACAGCCACAACCCAAGCCCCTTGATGAATCAAAGATTGAAAAGATGTTCGCCCAACTAATAGCTAACCAAGAAGCTACAAATGCCAAGTCCTCCCTTCAATATACTGTCATTAAAAATCTTGAAGTTTAAATGGGTCAACTTGCAGCCCAAATGAACATTCTAGCGCGGCAAGGCTTGCCTAGTGACACCGTCCCAAACCCCAAGAAAGATGGGAAAGAAGAGCTCAAGGCGATCACTTTGAGGAGTAGTAAACAGATTGAAGATACTCCTAGCTCTAGCAAAATACCTCCACAAGACCATGAGATACTTGTTGAAATGAGATACTTATACGGTCCAGTAGGGACTCACAACCCTCGCCTAAGACCGGGGGCGTTCTCCCCAATTCGTCTTTCTATTTTGTGTTGTTTAGTCCTTGTGGGCCAACAAGGAACCTCATTGCGCGATGGCATTTTTATTTATTTATTTATTCGGTGTTCACACAATGAGTACAACACGTCATAAATGTACACATCCAACATATGGGACAAAGTCCAGTCCAAAAATTCTCAGATTCAATCATGCAGATATCTTTAATAAATACTATAAATTTCCAAAACATACAAGTTCACACCTTCATGCCATTTAAAAATACATACTCCACCAAACGTTTATATTATAAAATAAATCTTCAAATTCCTGTTCATCCATTCCATAGAAAATTCACAAAACTCAAGTTCCAAAAACTTACTAACCCACACACACACGCAAACAAACAGAAGTAGTTACCTGGTAACCTGCACCGATCTCACAACAGCGCAGCCCCCCGTGCTATTTTAGCACGACTCAAACTCTACATATCAACACACAAGCAATTACTATCTACTAATACAAAACACAATTCACAATTCACACTCTCTATTACCTATTACCAACTCCTGCCTATATCCTTTACAATTTAATTCCACTAGACTCAAGCCTATAAGATAACCCAATTTTCTCAAATCAATTCATACACCAAACCTAACCCATTCAACGTTACCAACACTATCGTTGAGTCCAAACGATTTCTTAATTTCCATAATTTCACCTCAAATACCCCAATTCATAGATTTTTCCTATTAAATCAAGCTGAAAGCTACTCAGATCAAGAAAAATCACCCATAAAGATCAAATCTATCCTGATTAATTCCTTTAACACCTTTAATCTACCTAAATAACCCAAACGATAAACCATAATCTATTACCCAAGCAGTAATTTTCAAAATCTTTCATGAATTCTAAGTTTTTCAACTACAAAAATTATTTTAAATTCTCAAATCGCTCAATAAACAAATTTAAACCCATAAAATCAACCTGCTAATTCATCTCAACAAATCCATGGTCACTTGTTATCAAAACTCAACTCCTACTTCATCCCTGAGCCCCAATATTTTGCTCTAATAATGTTAATATCACTGTCATTGGAAAGATAAAATTACAAATAAAAACTTTCATGAAGGATGCTAAGTCAGAAGAAGTGATTTTCGTTACCTAAATCATCTGTAAACCTCGCCTAAATCAGATCAATGCCACGGCGTTGTTCAACGAAGAAGAAGACGAAGTAATGCTTCAGCGCCGCAAACGACAAGACTTAAGGGGATTGGGGTATATGTTATA
Source organism: Mimosa bimucronata (assembly GCA_037074515.1). Lineage (NCBI taxonomy): Eukaryota > Viridiplantae > Streptophyta > Magnoliopsida > Fabales > Fabaceae > Mimosa > Mimosa bimucronata. The sequence goes on from CM073437.1 coordinate 6,753,917, forward strand.
TTTATAACCAACGTACGGGGCCCATTATTATTTTATTATTATCATTATAATTTTATTTCCTATTTATTGATTTACTATTATATATATACACACACATATAAACACGTATCTTCTCAAACTAAATTTTAATATTAATTTAGTATCCCACCCAGTCCTACTATATATATATTTAATATATATATATAGATACATATATTTATTTAAGATGCTAAAACACTTAATTATAATTAATTTAGTAACTCTGCTAAAATTTAAATAATTAGCTAAGTTTTGGACCTTATCTAAATACACACACATATACATCTATATTATTTCATAAGGGTAAGGATGTCTTCTAACTTATCTATTTTCATATTCTCATTTAAATTATTAATACAGGCTCTTAATTATCTTCATCCTACTTATTCTATGAAATAAATCCTTATTAATAAATCTTAATTTAAGTACAAATTCCCCTTTCATCTAAATCTCTCCAACTAACCTCCATAAAATCCTCAAATTCAAATTAAATCCTCCAATGCAAATCAAACCTCAAATCCAAATTAAATCCTCAATTTCAAAATAAAAATTATATCCTTCTATTCAATTAAATAATTAATTATGTTTCTTAAAATAAGAAAAATAATAACCCTAGAAATCCCTAACAAACCTCAATTTCAATAAGATAGCCATAATTTCCCAAATTTATTATTAAAATCCTAAATAAAATCATTAAACCTTGAATTAATTTTTCAGGATGTTACAGGTCCCATAGAAGGAATATAATTAAGTCAGGTCCTATGAAATCTCCAAATTAAATTGAGGTTTCTAGGGACCTAAATTTAATTATGTATGAAAGGAAAATGACCAAATTGCATATTTAAATTCCCTTTCTCTTTAATCTTATTCTGTCATCTCACCCTACTCTTCTCACCTTCCATCTCCTGCCTCACCAACACACTTCCTCCTGAAACATTCTTCTTCCTCATTTCCTTTTGAAAATGAAAGGGTCTCCTCTCGTGAAACAACCACCATTGAGAACACCATCGGCTTCCCCTTGCTTCATCATCTCACCATTTCTTTTAATTCCATCCCCTCTATCGGAACCCCAATTCTGCCCCAAACTTCAACACTCCACCCGGAGGGGGGAGTGGGAGAGTTGGTGATGCCATGATGGTGTTGGTGGGGCCAAAGATGGAAAGTGAGGATAGTTGGGTGAGGTAACAAAACAAGATTGATGAGAAGGGGAATTTAAATGAACAATCTAGTTGCTTGCCTCTCACACATAAGTAAATATAAGTTTCTAGGGATCTCAATTTGATTTGGAGATTTCATAGAACCTAATCTTAATTATGTTCCCTCCATGCTAATTAATTTCCCCCTAATCTCTTATCTATTTCACAAAAAAAAAAAACAAGAGATCAAATATCTAGAGCGATTCATTCTCACTCAACAAATTGTTGAATTTAATTATTTTCATTTGTGATGCGATCCAGAAAACACAAGCTATCTCTTTAAGTGGAAATTGGAGCAAATAATCTGAGCAATAATTTTGAGTTCGTCATCAATTTAACTTGGGCTGAAAATGGAGCTGCTAATCATATTTTGGGCTTGGTTACATCAAATTGAAGGGCTTGGGCCATGAGCTACACATGGGAGGAGTCATTTGGGCTTAAATGATCACATTTGGGGCTTTAAATTCTGATTACTTTTGGTTAAATGTATTACTGCGAAAATTAATAGTTAGGTGGCAGATGTGACTTTTAAGTTCCCTAGTTTATTTAATTAGGTTTTTAGTTATCTATTTTATAGGTTAACATTTGATGTTTTGAATTCCCTAGGATGCATTCAATGCAAATTAGGTCAGATTTTTGAATTTAGTCTTTAAATACATTGTAAATCTCATTTTGAGGCAAGACTTGAATTTGGTGAAATGAAAAGTTGGTTCTATGCACTTTGTATCTTGAGAGTGGATTCTCTCTAGGGTTATTCTTAGAACTAACAGACTTATCAAAGCTTGATCAACCTTGTGGCATCTTCCAACACTTCGGGTCCTTGTCCTTCCGTGTTCAAGGGTTCAAGTGAATCGTTCCGGTCCTTTGTTTAACTTTCTTGGGGTGAGTGTATCTCAGATTGGTTGTGGATTCTTAGGGTCTAACCCTAGTGGGTTCGCACCAATTTGCGTGCATTTTTTGGTGACTATTAGTAGGGGTGAGCAAAGGGCCCGCTACTTGGGTTTTTTGGCCCGTCTAAGCCGCCTGTTTTGGGCCTGAGATAAAAACCCGCGGGCCCTGCCCGTTTTATGTGATGCGGGTACGGGCTCACCCACAAGTAACCCATTCCCGGCCCGTATATATATTTTAAAAAAAATTTATGCATTTTTTATTATAAATATATGAGCTTACAAACAATGACACCAAAGTTGTTGTTGGCTCAATGGTTTATGCGCTGGTTCATTGGCTTTAAGAATTGGGGGATCGATTCTCCTCCCTCCAGCCTCTTTATTTTTTTAAACAATTAAAATTTAAAATGCCTCCCATTTTTTTAATGAAAAAACCTGACCTCCCAGGCTCCCCCTGTCCCACACGCTCATATCACACTCAAGAGTCAAGGCTTCTCTCAGACTCTTACTCTCCAATCTCCATTCGACCCAACCCCTCAAACCCTAACCTTTGCCATTCTTCTTTTCCCCATCAGAGATCAGAGCTCAGAGGTGAGAGGGAGTCAGGGAGCATGGGAAGGGAATCATCGTTTTCTTCCTCAGCCACCGAATCCGACGAGGAAGTGCTCTGAACTTTGGAACGTCCGGTTAAAGAACCACACCACCAAACGAATTCCAACGCCGTCGTCTTTGTGGCTCTCGGATCTTCGTTAATAGGGGTCGTTTTCTTCCTATTCTTCTTTCACCATAACTCTCAATCTCTTAACCTCTCTCCGCTCTCGGATCTCTCGCCTCCGCTTAGTGTCATCGCCGTCGTCTCTCGCCTGGTTCTTATTTTTTAGTGTTGTTGATGTTTGTTACTCTATCACTGGTTCTTGTTTTTAAGTGTTGTTGTCTATTGATGCTTTGATTAGTTCTTTTATGAACTGCGATTCTGTAAATTGCTCTACTTTGATGCTTTGATTAGTTCTTGTTTTTGGAATCTGTTCATATTATTCTCCTGAGCTTCTGGCAATCAAGCAGGCTTTTGGCAAAAAAAAATTGGGAACGCTAATTTTTTTTTAAATATATGGGCTAAACGGGCAAATGGGCCACCCATCCGTTTTGCCAGTATATGTCTGGCCCGTTTGCTAACGGGCAAAACAGGCATGCACACGGGTATGGGATAACCTGTACCCGTGTATTATAAACTGGTGGATAATGGGACACCCACGGGCCCGCCCGTTACTATCCCTTAACTATTAGCCTTTTTACTGAGTCCGCATTAGGTGCTCATAGATCTGAGTACCTAGTGCTCACCCATTAAATAAGGTCATTTTTAACCTTGTAGTGCAATTTAATCAATTTTTTTTATTTCACACATCTTTGTAGTTAAAAAGATTAGGAAAAAGTCATCCACTAAAAATTTAATCAGAAAGAAGATTTTGAATAAGTATAATGGTACTATATATACAGCATTTGCAAGCTACTAGCATGTAAAAAAATTTATTATGTATTTGATTACTGATAACATTTTTAAGGGAAGGAATTTTTGAGAAAATTTGGGGGAATCAATTGAAAATTTTATACACAAGAAATACTAATATTATGAAAATGTGTACATATAGAGTGTTAGTACTTTCATTTAGGTTATTTTCAATAATAAAATTTTGAACCGAGCACTAAGAAAAGTCCCACATTCAAAATCTTATCAATAAGAAGGACCCAACAAAATTTGTATGTTGTGTAATGTACAAATATTATATGCAGCTAATACCAGTATCCAGAAAAAAATTTTATACAGTACGCTCGATCAGCAAATGTTATAGGGAAAATAAAGGAGAGAGACAAAAAAAAATTAATTACTTCTAAGGACCTTTTAAAAAAATAATTATTTAGAAGGACCCAAAAATAAAATAAACATATTAAATTATCAAATTAACCCTCCCTATATCTTCTCCCTATATATCAAATGTTTGTTCTTCTAACCAATTGATTCTCTCTCCCAACTGCCCCCAACGCTCTCTACAAAATTTAATTAAAAAATTATTTCATGGTGTAAGTATTAATTTGCCTAAAAATTTTAACGCATTTCGTTAGGAGGATCACAACAATATTATTAATATCTTTAATTAAAAATATAAAATTAATTAAACTTATTTATTTATAGCTATGCACTCATATGTGCCTGTACGTATGTGTTTTTTTTTTTATTTTTGTTTATAAAATGAAATTTTGTTTTTTATCGTTGCATTCATATTTGTTTAGTCATGTGGCTGGCTTTATAAACAAACAATAGAGGCTCATTACAATATTTTTCTTTTAAGATTTGATCAATCTCTTAATAATTTTAATTTTATGAGTTTTCTATCCGATTAATATTAAAATAATATTATTATACAATTGATTGGTTAAAAGAAGAAACAGTTGAACTATGGAGAGAAAATATGCGGAGGGTTAATTTGGTAATTTAATATATTTGTTTTATTTTTTGTCTTTCTAAATAATTATTTTTAAAAAAAATCTGAGGAATAATTAATTTTTTTCCTTGGTCCATCTCCCTAATTTTCCCAATGTTATATGTTTATAGCATCGGTATTCTTATTCATGTACTTATCAATGATAAAATTTTGAATGAGAATTTTTCCCAATCTTTTTTATTTGAATACAAATATGTGTGAAGTGAAGGGAAAAAACAAGACGTTAAGTTGCACTGCTAGGTAAAAAAGGATCTCATTTTACGGATGAGCATTAGGTATGAGCATGTGGACTCCCTTTTTACTTGGTCTCACTTATTTAAGGTTATGTTTGGCCCGATTTATTTCTGAGAAATAAGTGTTTATTTTGGGGTAAAATTAATTTATTTTGTTGGCAGCTTATTTTGCATGTTTATCTCGGTTTATTGTCAATCTGACTTATAAGTAACTTATAGTTTATAAGTCAAAATAATCATAACATGTTTAAAACAGCTTATTTCTGACTTATAAGTCACTTATAAGGCGGAGCCCACAAATTCTGACTTATTTTTTAATCTAATCACAGCTTATCCAAACTTACACAATCCGACTTATGGAAAATAAGTCACTTTTCACACAGCCCAACCAAACATAAAAGTCATTACACAATCTAACTTAATTTCAATCTGACTAATATATAAGTCACTTTTTCATAATAAATCGATTTAAACACACCCTTAAATAAAAAACACTTTAATTCTGTGCATTCAAAATCTATGCGGCGACGAAAACGAAAACACTAAATAGAAATTTGCCAGCTCAAAGATTTAAAATAATGGACTTGACTGGAAGACCTTATCTATGCAGATTTTCAAGACATTTGCAGATTTTGCTCACAACCGCCACCCGAGAAACTCCAATCTTTTCTTTAGGGAAAAAAAATTGCTTCCAGAAGGGCGAAGTTTACTGATTAAACAAGAGGGAAGGGACCAATTAATTTGTACTATGGCAGCGAAGTATAGTTCGTATGTGGTACGAATTATAAATTACTGAGTATTATGGACTGTATAATCAAAGTGGGCTTAGTTACAGGGTTAATTAACCTTCTTGCCTAAAATTGAGGGAGTTGAAGGCTCTCAAATCTTATAGGAGTATTAAAAAGTGCGGATATGCGTTGTTGGTGGCAAGTATACATCACATCCATACTGCTGACTCTAATTTAATGGTAAATATTGATGCTCCAACCTTTTTCATCTTTCATTTTGGTTGACTATCTCATTTATTAATACTATTCGGCAAAACAAGTTAGACAAGTAATCAATGTGATCTGAAATCCTACATACAGCCAATCCTATTTTTGTAGAATTTCAGATGTTTATTGCCTTTAATTATTGGCAGCACAGTTAATGGTATACTATATCTCAAAATCACATACCACTCTGTTCGTTATTATAAGTCCAACTACCACAAATTTTTTGTTCCAAAATATAAGTCCACTTTGGGATCAATTAATGCTACTGTGGCTATTTTACCCTTATGTTGGAAATAGGAAAGATGAGAAAGAAAGCTTATAATATATAAAATATTATTTTAATACTAATTCTTAAATAAGGGTATGGTTGAAATTTTTTTTGAAAATATACCATATTTAATGCTATAACTTCCATTCTTTGATATGTGAGAAGTAGTTATGATGGATTTATAATAAGAAACAGAGTGGTACAACGAACAACCATACACACGTACATCGTATTGGTTAGTTTCAGATTCTTTCAAATTCAACTTCGCCAATATTCCTGAAGTATTTATAGAAGTTTACAGTAATCATGTTTGCTTTGATAAAAACCCCTTTACTTAAAACCAGCTCTGATAAAAAACCCCTTATTTAGGAAAATAAAGAGAACTAATATCTTATGTTTAGGATTAAACCAAACTAACTGCATGTCTAATTCCTATAAACTTTGAAAACATTATACATTAAGTATAATTTTCCTATTTGGAATGAGTCTACCTTGATCGCGTGATGGGGATAGCGATGAGTCTATGTAAGAGTATACGTTGCGCTATTGTGTTGATGTATTTGGTGGGGCCTAGGGCCAAAGTAGACGTGTTTGAGCATAAGAGTTTTATGTTTCTACCTAACACAATCGTACCACGAATTACTTAAACTTATATTAGTTGTAAAATCGGTTAAATTCAAAAGTTTACATACCAAATTTATAAGTTTATATTCTGAATTTACCATTTTTACATTTTATCTTACAAAATAACCTTGTCAATTTGTTTTAAGTCTCATCATTTTTTTATATTAATTAGTAATTTTCTTTATATAATTAGATAAAGTATGAATGTTGATATATTTAATGTAAATTATTCATATTAAAAACATTTTAAAGTTGAATTATTATATTTTTTGTATTTTTTATTTTATTATATACTTTAAAAATATATTTATTAATAAAAATAAATTTTTACGAGTTCACCATTATTCGAATTTATTTATGGTGCGAACTTACATTCTTATTACACTCCTTTGACAAGGAGTGAGTTGAGGCTTCCAAGCAATGCATCCAGATAGGCTGCTCCCTCTCTGGAGCATAATGCCAATTCTGGAACTTCCATTTTTCCACTGATAATATATTTTCTTTCTTTGTCATCTTGTCTACTTATTCAATTAACTGGCCCCACACCATGAATGCCAAATCACATCCTGCTCACAGACTTAGTTCTCTGTTCTTGCTATAAAACAACGAGCTGTTGCTCTCCACTTTCATCATGCCTTTTTTAAATTTCTAGTGCACTTCCTCCTACAGCTAATTGATATGGGTGATGATCAGTGGAAAGTCGATTCGTTCATGGTGGGTGCTGCATCAAGCCCAACCCCAACACCTCATAAGCTGACATTATACCTCAAGGCTCAGCACATCCTCAGAGGCCTTGCTGTTGTGTTCACCGCAGTTTCTATTGCACTCTTAGTCACCAACACCCAAACCGTCACTGTCTTCATGATCCAACTCCAAGCCCACTTCTATTACTCTTCTGCCTACAAGTATACCGCTTTAATTTCAATCTCAAACCTCCCATAAAAAAATGAAGCTTTTTTAACTTCCTCGTGTGCTGTAGTATGTTAAAAAGACCTTCCTTTTTGTGTTTTTGTCTGCAGATTTTTGGTTGCTGCAGATGCTATAGTGTGTGCCTCATCTGTTGTCACTCTCATTCTGGTTCTCCTTCTGATAAAACGGGGGGCACTACCACAACGCAGACAGTACTGTTTCTTGCTTTTTCTGCACGATACTGTAAGTTTTGTGTGTGAGTGTGTTTAACATAAAGTGATGAAAGGACAAATTAAATGAAGATGAATTGGTTGCAGGTGATGATGGGGATGATGATGGGAGGGTGTGCGGCTGGAACAGCCATCGGATATGTGGGTCAGTATGGAGAATCTCATATGGGGTGGGATGCCATATGTGACAAGGTGGCCAAGTTCTGCAGAATCAACATTGTCTCCCTTTTGCTCTCTTATTTGGCCTTCTTTTCCTATCTGGGGCTTACTCTTCTCGCTCCTTATAACTTCCTCTTTTCCTTTCCTACTACTCCTCCAAATTAGCTACGCGACAGTATGTGTGTGTATATGTATGTATTTCTTGCTGTTGTTTGTACACTATAACCTCCTCCTAAGTCCTAATCATAACTCAATTTCATGTGTCCTTTTCCAATCCATGTTTTCCTTATCTCTTCCTCGTCAATCAACTTATATAAGACATGCATATGCAATTAATGATCATACGCCAACCTATCTTGACATTTCTTTCCTACCTTCTTCATTATTTCTATCCATTCATTATTTTCTTAGCACCAAAAGAAAATTACTGATGACTATTGAGTTAAATCATACGACAATCTCAAAATCAATGCACATCCTTAAGATTAGTAGCGAGGAGTTCAATTACTTTGGGTGTATATTAATGAACTTTAATATATCCTCTTTTTAACCGGAAAAAGAAAGAGAAGGAATAAAAGGAGAATATGTACCTTAATAAAATAAATTACTAAGAAGTTCTCAAAGCCATCTGAGACCAACTCTAGTTCATAGTACGCAGAAAGCCAGCTTATTCCAACCCTCTCATAACTTCAGCTTTATTCATATCTCGTTTTCGTTTTGAACATATCAGTCATTCTTATGTTAACTTTATCGCAAAAACAGTGTGCTAAAAGTATTGATGCTTGTTAGTGAGAAAATAAAAATAAGCATCACACACTTTACAAAAAAGAAAAAAAGAAAGGCAAGTGTACTTATCATCTCATAAAGATTGCTTTATCTATTCATTGCTCTATATTGTGCCAAAATATCTTCATCACCACCAAAAAAAATTTGTATCGTCCTTGCTTCACATCACCCGATTCTGATTAAATTACTCAAATAAGAACATGTCACTTTATCGAAATCTCTTAATCTGATTTACTTCATTTAACATTGTGCGTCCTTCTTAAACTTTGAACGTAACATAAGTAAGACTAATTAATAATATTGGCAAACGAGACTATTTTCTTATGATTGGTGAGTTCGACCAAATTTTACCGACAAATTGTTTGAACGAATTCATACTTCATATGTATATCAGGTTTATCTCTAATGGCTAATGGGGCGTTCCACAATTTTAGGCAAGCCTTCGAACCAACCATCAAACTGAAATTTTCCTTGACAGTTCACAATTTCTATCATTAATTTCGTCTTCAACCGCCTCCTCATCTTCTTCGCTATCTCTGAGATGTTCTTTCAAAGGCTGTCCAAGATTTTCCCAGCTTTCACTATCCCATACTTCATCTATTTCTGGCAGCTCATAGTCATCTGGACGCAATGACAATTGAAAATCAGGTAGCTCAGGCAATTCTTGCAGACCCCTGCATCATATTTTATCACTTTCATCTTCCATAGAAATTTAAAGGAATTTAAATTCTAACAAAACAAAGCTGCTTACTTCTCTTGTTCCAAGAGGTAGCCATACATCTGAGATTTCCTTGATGCTACTTCAGGAATTTTCTGATGTAAATGTCTCATAGCACCCCAGAGTGGAGCAGCCCTTCATAAAGAGAAATCATCATTAATTTGAAGGGAAAATAGTTTTCAGATTTAAACATGTTAAAGATAATACAAAACCTGGTAACTGGAGCTGCAACACAAAAGCTTAAGCAGGCCTTCCTGCTCTCGGCAAGAAGTTCTTCTGCAGCAAGAAAACAAGAGACAGCAACAATGTGATTGCTCGGTTCGTTATCCTTGTCAAGAATCAGGCCATGGAAGTAGTATGCTGCAGCCTGACACCACGTTATGAAAAATGGGTCACCACCGTATTGAATTTGAATAATCCACATTATTATTGGATTTTTATTTAATGTTGGTTCATGGCATTGCTGACCTTGGCTTCAAGGAATTTCCACTTGATGAACCGGAGATGCTTCCTTCCATACTCTTGGTTGAAGCCACATCCTAACAAGCTCTGATAAGCCTGCTCATCATTGTTAAAAAGATATATCTGAGTGTACTACAAAATCAAATTAATGAGTAAGAAGTCTAGTGATTGAGGTGAAGACCTGACTAAAGTAAATCAGTTGCTCACAAGCCAACCTTCTCTTCACTGACAAAGTTGCGTTCTGACATTCAACAGCAAGACCAAGCTGAATTTCCGTTCCCTGAACAGAAGCATCCATTGTTTACAACTAAAACTATATGGTGGACTATTAGATAGTGAAGAAATGGATGTTTAAAGCCCTGATATATTATGGTTTTCATGCATTTTAGTAGAGGTGCGTAAAGAAAAGAAACTATATTGTCACGAGTGCCACGCCACATCGAAGAGGTCTCCTTGAAAAAGAAACCTTATAAGACATTGGCTCCCCAATGCTAACAGTTAGCTTTCGTTTTTGGGGAGTGGTTCTTCTAAGGACGTGTGCATGCTCGTAAAGAATTGCAACTAAATAATTTTTATGGCCATTTTGTTGCGCTATATGGTACGTATGGAAATGGTTACCGAGTACCTGGCCTAGTGCTTGAATGGATATAGCCTCTAATACACCATCCTGCAAGCCGTAAGGTAACATTTTCCTGCATGTTGTGTTAAGAAACAAGCTTAATAGCGTGTCTAAAAGATTTCAAATCCGCTTGCAAACTTGTAGAGGCTGGAGAGAAACGAACTTAATGTCAAGTGGCATCCGAGTGAGAAGATCCCTCACACAGAACTGAAGGTATCCTGATGCCTTCAGTAACAAATCCACTGCTTCCCTCTTGCAATCTGAAGATACAACTCTTACTCCTGATCCTGAATGGTCCTTTGGAATCAATAACGAGTCAGCTTCTGACAATGTTAGCATAGCCATAAGATGAACTGCAGAAAGCACCTCAAACCAGGCATTTGCTACACAACTATCCTGCAAGTAAGAGAGTTGATAACATCAGACAGGCTAAAATCAACAGTGCTTAATCACCAGTTTGATGACAGCCATACCTGTCTCCCATCCTGGAAATTTTTCCACTTGAATTTTATCAATCCCTCAAGACCGTACTCTGCGACATGAGAAAATCAAAACCCGTTTTAGACATGGGAAGGGGGCAAGAAAAGGGAGCTGCAAGTGAAGGGAGTAAGTTTCTGAAACCTTTCTGAGTAAGCCCAACAAGAACAGACAAGTATTCATTCAGGGCTCTCTGCAATTCTGCTATGGCAGATCCCCCTGCAAGAATCAATCAGACTTCATAACACCACGAGGTGATTCTAGTTACACCTTTGATTTTATATTCTAGTTCATTTTCTCCTACATCTTTTAGAAACCAGTGAAGAACAGAAGGCCATTGAAATATTGAAAGAACAAAAAAACAGAGCTAGTAAGTACCAGTATCCTCAGCCACTAGCACTATCTGATTCCGAAGGGAAGATAACTTGTCAGAAAGATCCATTGGAACTAACCCTTTGAGCGCCCTATGAAGATCACATTGTATAGGAAATCGTTTGGAGGGAACAAAAACCACCACTTCTGGGATACTTGTCTTCTTCTTCTTGTTCTTCTTGCCAAGTGCGTGTACAGAGTTAGTACAACCCATTATTTTGGCTGAGGGCTTTTTTCAAGCATAACATCCTACATTTATCAACCAACCATGTTCAAAACTCAAGTCTATTATGATGACAGTTTTCTGAAGCACCGTGCATTGGTGAAGATGAGAGAGCATGAGCAAATGGGAAATGATGGAGTTTAAAAACAATCATGGTTGTGACATTTAACAGCAATACAGCGCTAGCTAAAATTTAGCTGTGCTGAAGTGGGCGAGGAATGGAAGTTAATCTGGTACAGTTTTTTTCTGGTTAGCAGATTAAAAAAATGAAAATAGAAATAAAAGAATAATACACAATCTAAATGCATGAACGGTTCGGGAACAAAAGGGACAATTAAAACTGGAAGATTCAAATTAGTCTGATGAAACGTAAAAAACCCAGATCAGATAAAAGGTGGGCAAGTTGAGAAAACAGAGCAGAAGAGAATAAAAGGGATATTAAAAGAGGAAGTTTCAGAGGCAAAGGTTATGATTTTTTGGATGAATTATTGAGAGCGAGGAAGTAGGAGCCAGTGACTTACTGGTTACAGGGAGGAGAGAAGCAGAGTGACAGAGAAGCGAAGCTTCGAGGAGGGGAAGGAAACAACATGGTAATGTGGCCATCTCAGTTGTATAGGAAGCTCCGGAATCAAGGCAGGACTCACATGGCAAAGGCGTAGAATTCTCTGCATCTTTGAATTTCAGTTTTTGAGTAAGGAGTGGTAATATGATTCGGAAGTTTTATGAAAGAATAAAATAAGTTGATACCATAATCTGATTGGATGATGAGGGTCCTATGATTGCAATATGTGGATCGGATCATATGAGAAGTTATGCACATGGCGGCAGTTTCATATTCTAATTTATTCAATACTCGTTAAATTAGTTCAACACGTAAAGGCCCTCAAACCCGTAAAAAGAAAAGGATCTAAACATAAGATTTATTAAAAAGAAAAAAGAAAAACACATTCCAGTTGGTTTAGATGAAAATATTAGGCATATCGGATCGTTAATGAACACACAGAGAGAGGGGTCAACTTAATTGTAATGCCGTTGCTTCGATCGGCAGAAAATAATTAATCCGTTGGTACATTCCTATGTGGAAAAAGTATGTAGCTTGATCAACTCTGAATTGCAATGGTGGATTATTTTATTTAAAATAATAAGACATATTTATCTAATTTGATAGATTAAATATGTTAGTTAAATTAGTTAAAATCACATAATATTACCGATGCATCCTTACCATGTACCTTAATCCATACTCTCCTTATGTTACTTGTTTATTATTGGGGAGTGTTAGTAGGGATAATTTGGAGAATAGATGCAAACGATTTGAAATAGATCTTATATTTAAGACAAAACTCACCACTCAAAATAGCTCACATATTTAAGACTTGATGGAGTATATGAAAGGCAACAGAGACTTCCAGACATGCTATTTTGTTATGTTTAAGGTTATACATCTTTAAATGATATTTAAATGGTTAAATATATGAATTTGTTGGAGTTGATTTTTTATGTTAAATATATTTTTTAATTTTTAATTTATTATTTTTTTTCCAAATTAATTTTTCTGATTTTAATATATAGTTTAATTGTACTTGTAAGATTTTTATAACCATCATCTAACATATGTTATAATTCAATAATTTATTTAACTTTTTTGATTTTTTAAAATTGGTCAGCTGAACCTTATATTAAGACCCAAAAATATTTGATAGTATTTGGAGTTAATATATGATGTGGTTTGAATTTTTTTCGAAGGGTAGAGAGTGTTTATTTACTTTTTTAACAAGGCAAGCGTTAAGTTTGATGATTATAACGAATTAGAGATTAGATAGTATCACGGAAAAAAGTCTCAATGCACTACCTAGTAAGTCTTGATAGTTTACCTTGATCATATTTATAAGCCACAATAATAAATTTTTTTTATATAAATATACTATTATACCATTAAGTTGTTATTATGTTATTTTTATTTTCATATTGTAAGTTCTATATTAAATAGATAAAATAGAAAAGTAGCTAAGTCTTAAGGCATGGTTGATATAAAGGTTGAAGAGTCAGTATAAAATATGTGGGAAGTGACATATAAATATTAGTATATTCTTACTCTCCATGTTTCACATTATAAGATGTAATCAACCAAATCACACAAGCAAGGAATTATTAGTTAAATCATTTGTTATGAGCAAAATTGATGTAATATTTGGATTTTATCTTCATATTATGGAGTATTATATACTCATTCTCTCTTACCTCTTTGCATTTAAAACTCTCTAAGGGTAAAAGTAAAAATCAAACACTTATTATTTTAACTTTTTCATATCTCTTGTTAATGTGGATGGGATGGAGTATATGTGTACATCAATACTACTCCTTCATGTCCTAAATATAAGACCATTTTGACTTTTTCTTGTTGAAGTTAAGGAAGCAAATTAAACCACTAAATTATAACATATGTTACATGAAATTAGATTATATGTTAGGTTATAAGTAAAATAAATTAGTTTTGAGGAAAAAATATTTTTTTGGGGACTGAAACTACTTTTTTTGGGGTTGGAAAAAAAGTCAAAATGGTCTTATAATTAGGACCGGAGGGAGTATTATATTATTTGGAATCCACTATGTAATTCAAGCAATTAATCAGGGAAATTATGATTTTTTACGAGGTACCATATATGTATTACCACATGGTATAGTAGAAGAGTCCAAGTCATTTATTACAAGTACTTTAGAATTTATAATGATTAATTAATGCATTAAAATGAATTGATGCGGTCATAAATGAAATTTTCACACTTCCTTATTAGATTTATCCATCAGTATTTGGTACTGCTCGCAACCGACTAATTGGTTCGCAGGAATGTAGGTAGGCCAATGGCAGGAACCTCACTACCTTCAAGTAACTATCGTGGTTGCATACGCAGGGCTCGAATTCAAAACCACTAGTTAAAGTAGAACAACACATAGTTAGTTGATTTAATCGTTTGAGGGTTATTTTCACACTTCCTTGATCATACTTTTGTTGTAATTTGACCATAGGCTGGCGTTGTTCCACCTAGAAACAATCATCTTGGCTTTTTTCCCCACAATGAATGCGGCTTCCTTAGTGCCTGTTTGGGAAGCTTTAAAAACCTAGGTTTTGATTCCAAACCTAGGTTTTAAAAAATGGTAGCCAAACACTTTTCTCTAATAAACCTAGGTTTGGACTCAAAACCTAACTTTTCAAACCTAGGTTTGGACTCAAAACATAGGTTTGAAAAAAGATAAGCCAAACACTTGAAAAAATGTGAAAAGCCCTTTTAGATTGAAACTTAGATTTTGGCCACCAAAACCTAGGTTTTGAATAAGCTAGAATTTTTTACTTTTGTACGAAATACGAGGTTTAAAAAATGTCATAATGATCTACCAAAAATACCCTTATCCTCTCTCTTTCCCAACATATTAAACTTATGTCCTTTTTAGTAATTTACACAGAAAAAGTCATTCTCAAAACAATCATCCAAACACTCTCATTTTATCAAAAGCCATTTTTTCAGAAAAGCTGAAAAAAGAACTTTTCAATTTTTTCCCTAAAAACTATTCTCTAAAAGCTAATCCAAATAGGCTGCTGCTTTTTTCAGCTTTTACGCGAAGTACGAGGTAGAAATATACCATAATGCCGTTATCCTCTCTCTTTCCCAACACGTAATGAAAATTGTACTGGGGTGTTAAACAAGAGACTTAATATCATACGAATTTGAATAAATTGTTAATGACAACATTAAGAAGTGAAAATGTTACTGTTAATAAGTGAATTGATCTGACAACTGGTTGAGACATCTAATATTGATTATCTTGTTTGGGACTTCAAATCTAATTATCTTTAAGAAAATCTCTCACAAATTCAAAATATTACATATTCACTATTAAATGAATTATCATTTGTGCAACATACTTTCAACAATTAACCAATTTCTTACTTATATATTGACCACCTAAAAAAAGTATCCAGAACAAAGTCTTCTGCCTTTGATTTCTCTTATAAAGACCCATGACCCAGGCTCATTTACCCCACTCCTGTTCAATTTTAAGCTCAGAGCTCATCTTGTTGGTTTCGAATCAGCCTCCATGGATCTTGAAACATTGATCGATTGGCTTCTGAATCGCCCAGAACAGCCTATTCTTCCTCCATGGGAACGAGCTTATGATATCTCAGTAACTATATATATATCCACACACTCTCTTTGTTTCTTCCGAAGTAACGCATGAAACTTCAAAAAATGTGTGCTTTTATGAGGTTACTAACAGTAGTGTTTGATTTTGCAGAGTGAGCTGATTTTCTACAGGAATAAGCTAACAAGATCGACGATATTCGATTTAAGGCCCACGATAAACTTGGGAGGCGGCATAGTTTTGGATAATGAAAAGTGGTCGTTAATGGGATATAGGGCAACTTCGTCCGAGAATTTTGTGGTGCAACCTCTTTCATTCACACTGAGATTCCACAGTCTCAGAAACTTCACCACATTTTATCTGTTTCGAGCTTCCTGTAGCCTTGTCCCCATGTATCTCATTCTGGCACACCCTCTCTTTCAATGCCCTTTCTGCAATTGCCTCATCCCTATCATGTAATGTTGGATTTGTTCGTCCATTATTAGGCCTTAATCGTTGTTTAACTAACCATTGATCTTGTATTAACAAGTAAGTTATCCGATAAGTATGAGGATGGTGATGTTCTTCGGATATAAAAATCGTACATGCTTTTCACCCTTGTTTTGCTGTGCAAATAAAACTGTAAATTTTATGTTTTTAATATACTTTCCCCCTAATTAATATGTGCATATATGCGCATTAAATTTTAAAATGTATTTGAACGATTGGTGGATGTACGTACCGAGCCTATTAAAGTACAGCGATATCATACTCCTCTCCTATCTTATAAATATAAGAGTCAATTGATTTATTTTAATTAAGAATACAAAATAAATATATTTAAAATATTTATATTTATTATTTTTTAATTTCCTTAAAATAAGCTAGTTTACATTGTTGATAGATTGTCTACTCTATTTATACGTAACATGTCAAAATTAAATGGTCTATTTCACTTTTTTAACCTTCACAAGAAAGTTGATTTGATCTTATAGTGAAGGTTAGAAGTAAGGGTGTAAATAAACATGGAATCCATTAATATAATTGTGGTGTTTATTATAAAAACCAAGTGTATGTGCCCTTTTTATTTTGTTTGAAGTGAACCGTGAGACATGTTTTATGATCAATAGGTTTAGTCCTGGCAAAAGATTTTTTTCACCGTTTAAACATGACATTGAAATGTATTTGAAAACTTAATTAAATGTATGACAATAATATAATACAGCCATTAGAAAAGAGGAAATAAGGATAGATTCGTGCTAATTATTATACTCCCTCATTTCTTAAATATATATAACACCTATTTAGATAGGTGAACTACTTGTTCTCAAATATAAAATATCTTTTAATTTTTCTCGTAGTTTAATTATCTCTATTAATGCTCCTCAATAATAAACAAATAAGAGAGAGAGTGTGAAAAGAGGAATGTGGTTGGAGTGTTTTGATAATATTATGTGATAATAGCTTATTTAACAAAGATCTTTGATCCAATCAAATTAGATAAATAAATATTATATTTAAGAACAAAATGAGTACTTATTTTGAAACTATATATGTGCCTTGTATTTTTTATTAAAGTGTATGGCGACCCACGTTTCACGTCCGTATTTTACATTTGTTTTTTTTTATTGCTCGAATCTAAAATGAGTAATGTTTTACATCCATGTTTATTTTACAAATAAATTGAAACTTATTTGAAAACTTGGTGAATATAGTGTATTGATGTTGATAAAGTGTGGTTAAACGTCAAAAAAATTGAAATATAAATGGATTCTCATTTATTATCGTATTGATTGATTACGAAACTACATGCAAGCACCTTTACTTGAAGTGTAGGACGAGACACCTTTCCATACACACATACTATTTTGTGGTCAAGTTGAAATGTTTTTGAAATTTTTTTTTTTGTATAAAAATGTTTTTGAGAACTTTTTTTTTTTTTTTTATAATTGAGAACTTATTTTGTCAAGACTCAAGACCGATGAAGCACAGTTATAAGCTGCAGATGTCGAAAAGGTCAGATAAAAATAAATTTATATTAATAACCGTATTTATTGTGAAACTATACGCATGCATGATGCATCGTACTTTGCTTGAAGTGTTAGGTCATAGGTGAGACGTGTTTCACATACATATATTGATATATACTTTAAGGGGTGTTTAATAAATTCCCGTCCCGCTCTATCCGGTCCCGTCCCATCCCAAAAATATTTAGAATGGGATAAATCGGGATGAGACAGAGTACATCTTCAGAACAAGACGGGACTCAGGATGGGGTCGTCCCGATCCCGTCCCGTTCTGAATATATATGTGTCTATATATTTTATTTAAAATAATACATGTGTCATATATGTCTCATGTGTGAGCATATATGGCATTATTTTTTTAAAAAAAATACTACCCTAAGTTTCAACCATGCATTGATCTCAAATTTCCTGCCCACTGTCACTATGCTCTACGTGTAGCACCTCACATTTGAAGACATATTTTTAATTTAAAGTTTATATATTAATATGAAAGTAATTTAGATGTATTATTGTTATTTTTGGGCTTATTATGTTTATAAGATAGATTTTTGGGAGCAATATTGAGCTCAATTCTTCGTTTGCTAAAAGCCCAAGAGGCCATTTTTTTTTTACCAACACCTGTTTTCAATAAAAAAACCTTTCGGGATTTTCCTGTCCCGTCCCGATCAGAACCGGGATAAGTTCAGGAAGGGACGGGACACGAGACTGGGTTCCTGTCCCGAACACCTTTCTCTGGGAGGTGACGGGACGGGGCTGTCCCAGTCCCGCCCTGTCCCATGAGCACCCCTACTTTATGGATTAGTTGAAATTTCATTTTTGAAAACTTGGTGAATGTAATGAAACTGACAAAGTACAATTACACTTGAAATCGTCTAAAGGGATAAAATCAAAATAAATTCTTATTAAATACTTCCTTTATATATAATAGGTAGTCAGCAAAATTATTTGTCATTTGTCATTGGTAAAATTGTCACCTTTTTTCTATTTCACCTTAATATCATTCATTATATATTATCTCTTCTATCTTTGCATTTAAAACTCTCCAAAGGAAAAAATGTAAATCAAATATTTATTATTTTGATTTTTTCGTATTATATTTTATAATTTAGACATAATATTTTTTTTATGTTACCTTTTTATAATGTGAACAGAAAAATTTTCAAGTTACCTCTTATGTGGAGAAGAGAACGAGACTGTGTTTATTGTGAAAACCATCTGCATGTATGGTCTTTTGGTTGGAGTGTATGATAAGAGTAAGACATGTTGCACATCAATACTCATTCTACAGATAAGTTGAAATGATTTTAATCAATTATCGTATTTGTTGTACTCCAAATTCAGGCCCCCATTTTGCTTAAAGTGTAGAGTGATACAACCTTTGAAAACAAAAGAGCAAATAAAAACATATTCTCACCGACTACCATAATTTTATGAAACCAGGTACACTGCTTGTATATTATTCCTTTATTTATTAAATATAAGATTCAGTTGACTTTTTTTTTTAGAAATATAAGGAAACTAAATGAGCCACTTAATCATAACGTATTTTGCGTATTAATAGATTATATATTAGCTTTCAAATAAACTAGTTTAGAAAAAAAAATTTAGGTAAATTAATTTATAAGTAACATATTTAACTTTTTTAGGATTCTCCAAAAAAGTCAATTGGGTCCTATATTTAAAAACGAGGGTGTATTATTTAAGATGTAAAGTGTGACGCGCGCGTTTTATATCCATATTTATTTTATGAATAAGTTGAAATGTATTTGAAAACATTGTAGATGTATTGAGGTTGTTGAAGACTTGGAGGATAACTATATGATACAGAGTTTATATGAGCAGGCCCGAGAGGAAGAGGACAGAGTTTCATAATCACCTATTTGGCGGATATCTTCAAATGCAAAAATGCCATGTTTCATGGGCCAGTAAAGTCACCAAGTTTTTATTTGAATAAAGAAATTCGTCATTCGATGGAGGGTTCATTTAAGCTATTTGACTGCCCATTGTTAGTCATTCCGTTAATTCCAAACTGTGGGTATACAATTCCAAATAAAAGAATTATGTTTTTCATAACGAGTACAAGTCTTTAGGAAAATCACACCCCAAAAGCTAGTCGTTGGAATAGAGAGCCAATGATTTATAAGGCATATCTTACAAGGAAACCCTCCTAATGTGAGACTTGTCAAAATGCACCCTCTTAAAAGCCAACGTTCCAACGGCTCCACTCTACGACATTTCACTCTGTGCTTCTGTTCAGAACCCTTTGCCGGTTATCCGGTCAAAACCCTTTACAGGTGGCCCTTTTTAATCCGTCAGACTAGACCAGAAAGGCCGAGTCAAGTGTTGTAAACTGGAGCTGCCAGGATGTAGGCTTTCGAGGGGTGCATTGTCACAAATCCCATATCATGAATGTTTCCTTGCAAGAGAAGCTTTATAAGTCCTAAACTCCCCATCCCCAACAGATAATTTTTAAGATGTGATTCTCTTAAAAACTTGTACTCGTTATAGTTTCTTCATCACTACGGCAATTTGTTCCCTATTTGCACCAGCATACTTACGCCTCAAACACCACACCCAAAGTGAATCTTGTAGGGTGACGAGCCTCGATGTAATTTCAAAATGAGCAACTAATAAACTTGCTACTATCTTCTTCCATGTTTAAGGTGTAATTTGTAGAGTAATTTAGATTATAAACCAAGTTCTATATTTAAAATCTTAGACTAAGCCCTACGTCTAAAATCTGAGGCGCTATTAGTTATCTTCCTTAATTTCTATTAGCTGGACTTTAATAAATTGATTTAATTGGATCTTTGTTTCATCTAAAAAAATTCATATTCTCGTATTAATTAATTATTTTTTAACAACATGCTTATTCATAAAAGAACAATATTAATATTTTTATAATCACAAGTATCATTGTTTTGGAGATAGCCCTATTATAGCATTCTTCTTTTTTTCTTTTTCTTCTTCTTTTTTAACTGAATTATAGCATTCCTCTTTTCAAGCTCATGCGCTTAATATGAGCTTCTCATCGAATTTACTAGATTATTAACCAATAACCACGAAGCTTACTAAACTGGGAGTCCCAATGGTTTATCATTTCTATATGTATCAAATGTACAATAGTTGTTAGCTAATATAATACTATTTACCTACGGATGAATATTGAGCATCAGATATCTTTGGATATAGTAACGGCAGCTTGCGGGGCGATCCCGCAATTTCCTTGCCATTGCACCAAAAAAAAGGGTAAAACAAAATCAAGTATAATATGCAAGTATCTTACGAGCTACACTACGAAGAAAGAGATCGAGTTGGGACAACAACAAAAAAAGGAAACAAAATGTAACCCGCTCCTTAATTTATGTACAAGCACGCAACACTAGAATTGAAGAACAAGAAAAAAATACAAAATAAAACAAGGCGAAATTATCAATACCAAAAAATGAAAGGACCATGGCAATGTCAATCATCATTCCCAAGAAAGTGGACAATGGAGCGGAAGAGGCCTCAGGAGGCAGCCGGTGATGGTACTGCGGTTCCTGGCACCACAAATTTAGAAATGCTTTCCGAGAGGTGCTTCACTGCTTTATCAAAATTCACAAAACCCATGAACCAAAAATCATATCCGTCCACTGTCAGAATCTGGATATACTTTTCCGATGAGTTCTCCTTCATGATCACCGGGTTCACTGACGCAATATTACCCAAAGGCACCATCACCTAGTCAACAACAGTCACAGCATCATTAATTCCCAACCCATTTGTCACCCCCAAATCAACAGCTATTTCTAATTTCTAATTTGTCACCTAATCTGACAAACATTTGGGGTAAAATATTAGGGATTTGAATATTTTTTACCTTGTAGTGGCTCCAAGCCTGTTGGGCAGAGGGGTGGTTGTAAGAAACAGGGGTATCGCTGCAAAACGCGATGTGGAGATTAGAGAGGTAGAGGGTTCCTGAAACTGGGCCTGAAGACGTGGAGATGTAACATGCGAAGGTCTTGTTGAGCTTCTCGTTGGGATAGGTAGCGAAATTCTGTTTGAAGAGAGCCTCAAATCCGCCCCCACTGATGGCTTTGGCGGTCAGATTCATCTTCCCCCAAGCCGTCGATGAAACCGACGGACTTGTTCTAACTGCAATCAATCAAACACAAGAGTCAAACATTGATGAGTTTCCGATCTGCGCACGAAATGGATCAGAACGAGAAAAAGGGAAGGATATAGAGACAGACGATTGTGCCAGACGTTGTTGGCGGTTAGTTCAGCCTTCTTTCCCCAAGAATCGAGGGTGTTGAGGATGGATTCCATGGGACTAGTAGGGGGCTTCTCAGCTGGAGCATGCTGGATGTAAGGATGGTGGAAGTATGGAGCGGAAGAAGAAGAAGAAGAAGAAGATGGAGGTGGAGGTGGAGGTGTGTGTGATACTCCCTCATGGAGATTAGGAGGTGAGGGATATTGTTGTGACTGGTCGGACTTCATTGAGATGTTGCAGAGAATGAGAGGAAGGGAAGGGAAGGGAAGGTGTGAAATGCTTTACTGGCGGTGGGATCAGAGTTTGAAGGGTCATCATTTTATAATGACTAAATAGAGACAACAGCTACAAGTTGGAGGTTGGTTGCTTAACCGCGTTATTGTTCCATCTTCCATGCCTCCCTTTCTCTCTCTTCTCCTTTCCTTCTTCCTCCGCCTTCTTTCCCACCTTACACCGTCATCTAAAGTTTCATTTATCACGACTCTTCAAATTTTGGGTCTTTTTCGTCCCGTCCTTGCCTTTACTTCTCACTTGATTGATTTCACTTTCTTGTAAGATTGCGCGTCCCAAACGGTAAACATATCCCATTAAAATCAATATCAATAATTAAATAGAATGTTTAAATTTTTTTATTACAAAATTTTAGGACAGGGTAGAATTCACTCGCAATCAATAATTTACTGGGGCATGCTTTATGAGATCTGGACTTTGATAAGTAAGTCATTTCTCTATTAATATAGACAGGTTCTACTCATCTTCAATTAGTTGCAATTAGTTGCAGATATGCCTCCCAAACGTCATAATTGGAATCACATACTCCATGAATCATACACCTGATGATTGTAGGCTCACCCAGTGTCAGTTGGGTAAAAAGTGTGTTGCCAAGTCAAAAAGTATTTAAAGAAGTTCTAGTGATTTACCACTAATAAGATCTCCATTTTAATGAAATTCAAATTTAGTTATGACCCAACATCATTAAGCACGGGCTGGACATTTGTTCAGTAGTACAATAATCAATGGTAAATTCAATGATAAATACGTGTCAAATAGTACTTCTAATCTCAGCTCGCTAGGCCCAACACACGTAGAAGTCTAGAAGATGAGAGAGCCACATGAATGTGCACATCACACCATTGTCTCCTCCCAGATTCCCATCGATCAGAGAGGAGAGAAACTTCCCACGCCAAACACGCGACCATCATCTTTCTACTTTATAACCCACCCGCTGTAATGTAATTTTGTTTTGTTTTTTTTTTTACATGATTCGCCTTTATCAATCTACCTAATATCATACAGTAAATAATGTATCAAGCTTTTATTCTTTATTCTAACTATAAATATCTTTTAAAAAATAATATGTACTATCCCAGTTTCATAAACAACAGTATTTGATAAATATAAATATAAAATTCAAAACAAATAATTATACTTCACTCCAAAGTTATGAACAGTAGTAGGATAAATTTGGCGAGCCAAAGGAAGAAAAGACCTTTCCTACGTCAAAGCAAATCTGCTTCACCGAAAGCGTACGTGGCGAAAGGATATTAAATTGAGAAGTGGTGACTGAAAAGGGTCATCATATATATATATATATATATATATTTGGTTTCACTCTGAAACTCTCCTCGTCGACATTGCCATATCTCATCATCACACACACCGATGACTAGTTACCACATTGCCCACCAGCAAGATTACCCTCCTCCAGGTTCTTCTTCTCCCTTCTCTTTCCTTCCCTCTGATTTCCCTTCTTTCAATTCTAATTTTCGTTTATTCTTCGCTCAGGGCAAGGATCGCCGTATCCTCCTCCGCCTCCTTACGACGGTTATCCGACGCCGCCGTATTCCGGTTACCCTCCGCCGAGGCCACCGCAGCGTCCGCAGTATCAAGGGTACCAGGATTATTTCAATAACCAATATGAACAACCTCCTCCTCCATATCCCAATCACTATCATCAACATCATGAGACTGGCTGTAATTCCCTCTTGCGAGGCTGGTACGCTTTTCCTTCTCTCTGCTTTCTTATTTTGATTTTTCTAGTTTGGGTTTCAGATTTTATCATCTGCTTTAATTAGTGTATTGGCCCCCCTGAGGCCCTAACTTCCAATAGCTTGAATTTGTTCTTATCCTTTATTTCGTCTCAATAACAACCCTTCTCTGTGAATTTATTCTCGTTAAATTTTTAATCAACTCGATTTTGCTCACTGCAATTTCCACCGTTCCTACACGTTCAAGCTCTGATGTTGGTTCCTGTTCGGTCACTGCATTTTAATTTTTTTTTCTCCCTCCGGTCTTGTACAATTTACTCACAGTTCGGATTCTGTTGGTAAAAATATGGTGGAAGGGAAAATTCGAACTGCAGCTAAGGTTGCCTTTGAAAAAGAGTTCTAGCCACAGTGGGATAAAGAACCCCCATACTCAATTTGTCACATTAAGGCAGGATAAAATTTATTATTCCACAATTTTTCTTTAACAACTAATTGTTATCATGAGCTACGCATAAGAATCTGACAGCACTATTCGCATACCCTGCAACGTATACTTCCATCTGCCTCCTTCAACCAGAGAGAAATCTCCTTTACTTTGTGTGCCAAAATGAGTCTCTTGGTTTGCGTTCCGACCTCTTTAAAGTAATGAAGTTAATAGGCATATTGGATTGATTATCATTAGTACCAAAGAAGGGGATTGCAGGGCCACCAGAGTAGATTGGAAAAGAGTACCTAGTCTTTAGAAAATGTATGACTTGGGATTCTTAGGCTTTGAGATGGATTAAAGAGAGAGATTTTGTGGTTGTTTCGAACTGTTTCAATCTTGAATATGAATTTTTGGATTGAATGAGTTACATTGTCAAAACATGTTCTGCCAGTTTGGAGTTAAATAATTGATACTGATGGATGTGTATTAGTCTTAATTTTAGACTTTCATATATTTGACAAATCAATGTATTTTCAGGTACATATTATGCTTCCTCTAGTAGAAACAATTTCCATGCCATTTCGTATTAGGACTTGAGGCCCAATTCAAGAAAGTCTTCACTTCTATAACTAATTTAAGAGCAAAGGACCATAGAAACAGCGCTATAGAACTTTATGCAGTATGCGAAAATTCTGACATGATTCATTTGATGACGTTAAAGCAAGCGTAGCCTTAGGTATCATTAGGCTAAAACATTGGAATTATATGGAATGCTTGATTGCTTTTTCCCATTGAATCTGATATTCTAAAGGAGTTATGGTGGCTAGGCAAGAGAAGCCAATGCTTAAGACATATTTTGTCAAAACATACCGTGCAACGATCAATATACATCTAAATATGATGGTAAAAACTGATTTCAAAGACACGTGCTTGTTTTGATATGTTTGTTGTTGCTCTTGAACTTGGACAGTTCAATCAATGATTTGACTCTGAATTTGATGTCGGCATCTTAGACATAGGTGGAGATATTGATCTTAGTATGATAGGTTTAAATATTTGACATCGCCATATCGCCTAGGCTTAAGGATGGGATATTCATATCATCATCTTAGATTGTTTTGAAGGATCAGTTTTATATGCCTGTCCTGTTTATTTCTCATGATGTTAACTAATGTGGATCATCATCTTTCCTTTGCAGCTTGGCAGCACTCTGTTGCTGCTGTGTGCTAGAGGAGTGTTGTTTCTGATCGTCACATTTATAAAATAATGATGTTGAGTCATTTGTGCAGTTTGGTGTGCTTGGTTATAGTCATATAGAATTCCTCTGAGAAGTGAGGGATATACTGAGATCTCTTGTCTATTTGTTTTTTTTTCCTTCTATCGTTCTTGTACGCTCAATACTGTTATGTCAAATTGTCAATGGACTATTGTATGGGTTTTCTTTGGGTCTATAACCTAAGAACAGTCTAGTCCCAAGCCTATACGCTTTTATCCCTCAAAGGACAGTTGTAATGTAATATCCTATTTTCTTTGAAGTTCCTTCCACTCTGAGGTCTGAGCAACGCTAGGCTTCCATTGGCTTCTGGGCTTTTAAAATTGGTAGACTGTTCTGAAATGTTTCCACGGCTCTTATTCTTGAAATAATTTTCAAGATTGCTAATTGATGATGACAATTGCCAACCAACTATACAAATTACTTTTCTACAGAATGTCGACAGTTAAAATTAACAATAGATATTTTTACATAAGCTCAAGTCTAAAAACCCCTTTTTTTCTCTATCTGAAAAAATAGATAAAATTTTCCAAATTGTTCTCCATTCTGCACTCGTAATCATGGAAGGGTAGAGTTAGCTGAAAATCGGCCTCTGAAGACACCAAAAGATGCGCTTCAAATTCAAATTCACAGTAAATTTTTTACAATTGAGCATAATGATATTACACTTAACTATCAGGATACCAACTCGACTAGAATCATAACAGCTTTTCTAACGAAATGGGTGTGGTTTTATCATATGCAAGTTATTGAATTGTCGATACATAACATGATTTCATTTGTATCATTTAGAGTCAGAGATTAGTCATTGTTACCAGAGGTGGATACCCTAAATTAAATGAGAGAGAGATTGCATAATAGAACAGAAGCAAGCCATTACACCTGGCTAAAATTCCACTAATCAGTCAGCCTAAGCAAGTACAGACTGCTCAACAGGAAAAATTAAAAATGGCCTAGAATGCACCTACGGAGTCCATACAAATTCCGGTGCATCTTGCCTTTTCCCAACTAGAGTTCGATACAGGTACATCTTCTCTACTCTCTGCCCATCCTCCATACTACACTCTTGTTCATTCTCATTTATGATCTCCACATTTAGCCTCGGCATCTTCTGAGCCAGTGACTTGCAGGCTCCAAGGGTCACTTCGCAGGACGACATCCAAAGGGATCGCATTGTTTCATACTTCCCTACGTCCGTAAGAAGTGCCGTGTTGCCAAAAGGGCAATCTCTTATCTCAAGCTTCCTAATCCTCTTGCATCCATTCAGCACATATAGCATCCCCTTATCACTTTCTCCGGCAAATGCAATAGACAGCATTTCCAGCTGCTCAGCATACATCCCTATGTAAAGGAAGACTTTATCAGTCAACAAACCCGAGAGAGATAATCGCTTGAGTCGCCTGCAAGACTGTACTATGGCCCCAAAACCTTCATCGAGAGGCTGCAATGTGTCCGGGTCAGGTTTCGCAGGCTCCAGGATGCACAGCCTAAAGCGGATGAAATTTGGGCAGTTCTTTGCCACTGTTATGAGGGCAGCATTAGTCATCTGTTGGCAAAAGTAAAGCAGTGAGTGAAGCTTGGGGCAACCCATTGATATAGCAACGAGACCACTTTCAGTTACAGCTCCAGACCCAGCCCTGAAGGTAACACATGGGAAAACCCTCAATTCTTGCAAATCTTTACATGTGGCAGCTACAACACCCAGCCCTTTGTCTCCAATGCAATCCAATATCTGCATACAGAAATCATAAGCTTCCACCAAAGTATAGTTTAGTAAACAAAAGGAAAAAGATTTTGTAGTTCATTAGATTCACCCATAATCGTTGAAGTTTCCCACAGTGGCGAATTAGTTTTCTTAACTCTTTACCCTCAATCCCTGCTGCATAGCTCAGATTCAAGGCCGTCAAGTTCGAGCAAACAGGATACATTGCAGGAAGGCAGCGAGGAGCAACGTCCAAAAACCCCGACAAACTGGTTACTGATTTACACTTCAAAATGGTACTTTTGAGCTTGGTGTATGCCTCAGAATCTGGATCGTGAACAAAAGACCCAGTACCAAGGTCAACGAGCTGAGGTGCTCGCATCAATATCCTCTGGAGGGTATCAAGGGGCACAGCAGGATTTAACCTCAAGCTCTTAAGGTTAGGAGATCTGGCCACCAGCCTTTCAAGAGCTCCCAAATTGATCTCTCCTTTGAGACATGCAAAATTGAGAGAGACGAGTGATGTGCCACCGCCAGTATCAGGAAAGCAGCTTAGCCATTGGCCTTTGTGATCCTCAATTTCATTCTCTTGCAGGTCCAGCTCTCTAAGAAACCTGCATTCTCAGAAAATTGGGGAGTCAATTCCATATGCTTAACATCATGCAGCTCCGTAGCTCAAAAGGGTAAAAGACTACCCACGATCATCTTTACCTACTTCAATCAACCAGAAATACCAGAAGAAAAACTTCCTTCAACTAAAGAATTAATGATCGATAGAAAACCGAAAAAAAGAAAAACAGATTGATCAAGTTGTTCGGATGAGCACTAGTTTAATGTCATTACAATATATCATATTAGGATTGAGAGCTAACAACCAAATTTGTTACCCGCTAAGCTAAAAAATTATGGCTCCACTATCTAATTTTTAAACACAATAATAAACGACAAGAATCCAGGAAAAAATAACAGACCCCCATGACGCAAAAAACTTCACCAGATATCTGGACGTAGACAACAACTATCTCACAAATTGCCAGCGCCGCTCCTTCAAGCCAAGGATTACCAAAACACAAACAAGTATTATCCATAACCAGTAGTACAAAACATTCGCTAAGTTAATACCCAAGTTAACAAACCAAAGGCAATGGCACCTACAAATATACAAGAGGTCCAAGAAATTCTGCTCACTTGCAATTTGCAGCAATTGCTGCCAGGCCATCGGTGGTGAACCCTTCACAGCTCACAAGAACTAAAGACTTGAAATTTGAGAAGGAACGGGAAAGTAGCTCCAGGCTCTCATCCGAGACCACCATCCTCTTCAACCTAAGCTCCTCCAATCCCACCTTGTTGTTCGCCAGTGCTTCAATCCAAGGGTAAACAAAGCCTCCCCAGTCATAGGGGACTAAATTGAAGTCTGCAAAATGAGGCTTACCCTTTAAAATCAGAGATTTTAGTCTAGGGAACCTCTGGATCACTCTCTCTGGGCTGATGGAGTAACAGTTCCCTATGAAGACCTTTTGGCGGCTCCATCTTTCAATTCTATACCACGTCTTGCACACCAGAGACACCGCGTTCCGGTCCCTGTGGGACGTCACGTAGTCGAACACGTGCTCTACTACTTCCTCCGGAAAGTAATTCATCCTTTTACCTACTTCTCGATCCATATTCCACAACCAACACAGAAAATATTCATATTCTTAGATTAGAAAAAGGTTCTAAAGAGACGTTAAAGAAGCAGAAGTGCTGGAACTATTATATTAGAAGTCCTAACACAAAACAACAGACCCAAGATCCAAAACCCTGATATTCGCAACAAAATCAGAGAAGAACGATGGAAAGTCGGATCTGAGGCGAAAAAAGACAAAGACAACGGGATCTCTCCAATCACATTCGCGAAATAACTTCAACTGTACAACAGAATGGGAGATCTAAAAAGTAAAAACTACTCATAACTTGGCAGAGCAAAATGGAACTATGACTAAAAAAAGTAATGGAGATTGAAGATTTCCCGGTCTGGATTCGCTATTGAGTGATGGAAACCCCAAAACCGGGACAAGGAGCTGAAACCTTCTCAAGAAAAAACAAGGGGAAACTGAAATTAAGAAAGAATCATTGGGAGTGAGCAATCATCTGCAAATGAGGTGGTGATGATTGCGTCGGATAAATAACATGCAAGAAAAGGGAATATTTCAACAAATGGTATTTCTGCCAGAGGTGAGGTGAGCTTAGGAACTCAGCCCCTCCCACTTCTTTCCATGCCTATGTCAATGCTGAACTCAAGTCAGAAAAACAAAGCTCAACCCATTTGTTTGGGCCAAACTGACCATGGTTGAGTCAGAACTTGGAATCGAACGGTGGGCTCCGATATTTTCTGTGGGGATTGAGGGAATCTTGACCGTTGAAAGGAGGAGCATGCACATGTCCTTATCACTGCTTTCCAAGTGAGCCTCCTCCTGCCCTGCTGCAAAAGTCTTTACTCTCTCTCTTGGTAGCTAGAGATGAGTTTTGCAGAAAATTAGAAGGCCAACTCTGTAAATCGCCACCGCTTTTGTGTAAAATTACGTAAATGCCATCCCGGTTGAATTAGGCAAGCTGTCATTATGGATCCCCTGGCCGGGTGTATAGACTAGCGGCGTTTGACCGCCATATTAAAATCATGAGATGGTGACGGAGGTTGTTGCCCAGGTTTGACAGCTGTTCACAATAGAGAGTACAATTATTTAACTGCTCCCCGAGTTCTATTTCAACCATTTGCCAATCAAAATACTGCTGCAGTTTAAATAAATACTATAGTACAAAATACTATACGCATTTATTAGGGCTTCGTTTTTTTCTTTTTTCTTTTCTTGAATAACTGGGAAATAAAAGCCATTCAAGGCACGTAATTGGACAGAGAATGATGCTGACAAAATGGATAAATTCTTTGGTATTCCAAGACTACCCCTCAATACTTACCATTTACCAATCAAATTGCTCCATTTCATGTTAATCAATGAGTATTCTAATTTATTTAACGTTTCAAATAGAATTGAATTGAGTTCTTAGACAAAAGAATTAATATTATACAGGTCTCGTAATATATCGTTTATTTTTTTGAACGATCTTGTTGTAAAATATAAAATCCTATTTAATTTTATTAGAGTAATAAATGTATTTTTTCTATTTTATCCATACATTAATTTTCCCACAAATACTCTTTCATCTTCTATTTATAATTATCCTCCATCTTATTCATTCATAAATAAGTCTTTTAAAAAAAAAGGTATATTTCCTTCACATTTACTCTATTATTTTTAACTAACTTTAACTAATTTTTTAAGAACCCGCAATTCAGTTAAAAAGACCTTATATATTGGGACGGGGGGAGTATTAAAAAGTTGTCAATATAGTGCTTTTCATTTATTAAGAATAGCACTTTCACTTCGATGTTATCATTAACATCTCATTAAAACCTGTCTAATACTCTTTCATCCCTTATTATAAGAGTTCAGAAGATAAAATCATACATATTAAAAAAGTAGTAGAGAGAAATATATATGTCTGAAATATATTTATTTTCTCAAGTTTGCCCTTACTTATGAGGTGTATAAGACAGAGAAATATAGAATAGTAATGACAGGAATCATCATGAAATATTCAGAAATAATGAAGGGTAAAATGAGAAAAAAAATCATTAAATATTCTAATAACCATATACAGGCCCTTACAATAAGGGACAAAACTATTCAAATTTTGATTTCTTATAATCAAAATGGAGAGAGTATTAATTTTTTTTGTTGGGACATGAATATAATTGTCCCATATTTAGATCAATACAAACATACTACTCCATTCTTTAATATAAGTTCACTTTAATTAATTCTCACATACCAATAATTGTTAGCTAAACAATTAAACATGCCTTAGATTGACAAAATTTTGCAAAACTACCATTATTCAAAATTTTTCTTTCTCTACATTTATAAATCATTCTTACATATATCTTTTCTTTCTCTTCCCAATAATAATTAAATAAGGCTTAATCATTAATAGCATCTAAGATGACTTATATTTAAATTCATTAATTATGTCTTAAAATTTGACAACTTTGCAACTTTATCCTTATTAAATATTCACTACATACATGAGAATTGAGTCAACATATAATAAATAAATGATATATTTGTATATTCTCATGTAAAATTTAATAAGGTGCCCTATAAATAATACCAAATGAAGTTTTCTCTATCTACTGTACCTTATAAATAGGATCAGAGAGGTATATCTGTTATATTTTATTATTTTAAACTAATTTTAATGAATTACTTTTGTGTTATTTATACAGAATGAGTGATGTGGAAGTAAATTAGACACTTGCCAAGTTAGACATAAATATGTTTTAAAAAGTGTTAAGGTGCATTTTAGTCAATGATTTATTACAAAAAACGCGCCCAACATAATTATTTTTGAAACGGTCCATATAAGCCAATTATCTTTTAAAATTGGGAAACTTGGTCAATGATTTATTATAAAAAGGAGCGTCTGACACAATAAAATTCTGCATTATTTTGGCTAAATTGCCCCATTTTAAAAGATTATTGATTTATATGGACCATTTTCAAAATAATTATGTCAAACACATTTTTTATAACAAATAATCGGTCAAAATACACCTTAACTCTTTTAAATAAGGAAATGTAAATGCAATAGTAGAATGGAGCTACCCAAATGGCCAAAAATTTCTCACCAGATACGTATACGTCAGTGGTGTACACTATAAACTGTTGCAAATTAACGAGGGTTAACTGTAAAAAGTATACATATATTTTTGTCAAAAGTTCATCCAGCACTAAATATTATTTTTTAGATCAAAAATACACATGACCTTTTAAATTGGATCAAAAATACATATCTACAGTTAAATTAGGATAAAAAATACACATGTGATTTTGTAAAAAGGTTCATCCAACACCAAGCGTTTTTTTCAGAATATAACTGTAAATGTGATTTTTGATCCAATTTAAAAACTCATGTATATTTTTTGGAACAAAAAATACATTTAGTACTAGATGAACTTTTGACAAAATTATATTTTTTAGCCCTAACCCATTAATGAATTATTTTTATAAACGACTTGCATCCTAGCAGTAGCACTGATCTGGAGTGTTATGGGCTTCTGGCACACTCTACGACTTCATACAGGTCCAAGCCTAGGGTCTCTCACGTCACTTCATCAATCACATCATTCTTACCATGATAAGAGAAAACCGTACAGACGTCGACTAAAGATAGAGGAAAGAGAGTAGATCGGTTTGTTTGATTGGGCAATGCATCATAAGAAATGGACTGTTTTGGAATAAATACAACAATAATAATGGTTTGAAGGATGCCCTGTTTGGAGATAAAATTATTTGACATCTGAAGACATAAATAATGATTGATTTAAGCCGCAGTCTGATTGGAATTTGAGACTGTAAGGGTGAACCAAGTAGATAATACATGTACAATATCTCAGTATATCCCCCATTTGTGATGTTATTTGTGTAAGGCTTGGAGTGCTTGTGTGTGTCTCCATTATATGTAGTTGGATCTGTGTTCACTTTTCATTCACCATAATACTAATACCATTCTATTCTCGTGTGCCTTCCTTTCACCACCAACAAATGATTAATTATGTACTTGTCCTAAATATACATATAAAAAGATAAATCCTTTTCCTCTGAGTGGGAAGATATGGAGAGAGAACGTTTTAATGCTTTTGAGTTGAGTGTTTGCAAGAAATGTGTTGCGAGAGTGCGAGCTAAATTAGGCTCTATGATGATTCAAGCATTGACCCTTTTATATTACTGCTATAATAATTACTTCTGAGATATATCTTTCATAATCATTTATCACTTTGATTAAATGCCACGTCCTCCAATATTTTCAACCTAGTTTCATCTGCTAATGTCACAGACACTTTGCTTTGGTCCACACATTCCACACCCATGATATGGTTTAATTAAGAATTCATTGTATATTTACCTCTGTTCCCACTACATATCGCATATGCAACTTCTTTGTCCTAATTAATCGCCATAATTAACATAATCATCCCGACTTAGCTTTAACCATATCTACAGTTGTCTCTATGCGAATCACCCTTTGTTACTGATCTACTACACTGTTACACTGTCGCATGGTTATAGTCTATAACATTATTATACCCACGTAACTAATAATTTTAAATATTTTTTCAATCCAAATTTTTTTTTGCCAAGTACATGTATTGCTCTATGTATAGGAGATAATTAAGTTCAAGACTTTGTCTGACGCTTAATACGAACACATTCTTCAACGAATAATTCAAACACTGATTAGTAACATTGTAAGTGACCAGTTCTTTCAATTAGATCCAACCCATTTTATATCCCTCTTTAAAGCCACATTGCAGATTGCAATTATTATAAGGTTAAAATATATTTTTATCATTTATGATTATATCATGTATCATTTTGGTCAATTAAATTTAAAAAGTACACTTTTAATCATATTTTGTTAACACCGATAATTTTATTTAACCAAAAATGCAAACTTAACAACTTTAAATGATAAATCTATGATTAAATGTTGATAAAATATGTTTAAATTTTAATTTTTTTAACGTGATCGTTCTTATATTTTAAAAATTAATCATTTTTCTTCACATTTAATTATAAGATTACCTTTTAAAACTAATAAATAATCGTTCTCCGTCGAGTGAAAAAAAAGTGTAAGAAAAAAAATTAAAAATGCACTTTTTTAAATGAGTAAGTGGTATATATAAGTATAACTGTCACTACTACAAAAAGGCCATTTCTTGTCCCTAATTCACGTCACTTAATTATAAAACGGACATTGAAAAAAGCTTGGTGGCATTTTTGTAATTAAATATCATGCTGAAGAAGAAACCACGTCACAATAATGGCAAAATTGTGACGTGGATTATGGGTGTGATTAACCACGTCACATATTATAATTATGTGACGTGGTTTTCCCCAAGTTTTAAATTTTTTTAATAATAAACCACGTCACATATAAAAAATATGTGACGTGGTTTGTAGTAAATAATCAGTTTTCGAATTTTTTTTTTTAATTTTTACGAAACCACGTCATATATATAAAATATGTGACGTGGTTTCATAGATAATCAGGGAATTTTTTTTAAATTTTTAAGAAATCACGTCACATATATAAAATATGTGACGTGGTTTGTGGATTTTCTTTTTTTCTTTTTTTTTTTAGAAACCACGTCACATATAGAAAATATGTGACGTGGTTTCATAGATAATCAGGGAATTTTTTTTTTAATTTTTAAGAAACCACGTCACATATAGGAAATATGTGACGTGGTTTCTCCAAACAACGTCACATATTAGATATATGTGACGTTGTTTGGAGAAACCACGTCACATATTTCCTATATGTGACGTGGTTTCATTAAAATTAAAAAAAAAATACAAAACCTGATTATAATTTCAGCTCCAGAGCATTATCTCCCTCACCCAAAGCTCAAAGCCCGCGCCAGAATTTCAGCCCCCTCCCTCCAAATTAATTTGTCTCCCTCATCCCTCAGCTCTCTCCTCTCTCCCTCACCCCTCACCCCTCAGCTCTCTCCCAAAACGCAAATAGGTTGAAGAAGAAGAAGCTCTCAGCTCTCTGCAATCAGGTGCAAAATGTCTCCCTCAGCTCTCAGCTCTCCGTGTTCTTGGTTTCTTTTCCCTTGCATTTTCGTTTCTGTGTTCTTGGTTTTTTTTTCCCTTGCATTTTCGTTTTTTGGGTTCTGGTGGGTGTTGGTTTCCTTGCATTATGTTGAAATTTCTGTGAACTCATTTTGCCCTGCATTTTCGTTTTCATTTTGTTGTGTTTATTTCTAGGTTTGATTGCTCTGTTTTGATTAATTTGTTTAGTTGATTAGTGCCCAGTTGTCTCTGATTTCTTGTTGATTTTGGAATGCTGCCCAGTTCGTCTAATTAATTTGTTAATTTGTTTAATTTGTTTTCATTAGTGCCCAGTTCGTCTCTAATTTGTTTAGTTTTCATTTCTTGTTGATTTTCGTGCAATTCTTTGAATTGCTAGTTGTGATTTTCTGGGTTTAATCTAACAAAGGGGAAAACAAATAGTACAAGTGTATAATGGTGTTTAGAAATGCTTTTTGATTGATATGTTTCTATATACATTATTTGGGTGATTATGCTGCAATATATTGATAAGAGGTGATGATGTTTAAATGTTAATTATTAAAGTGTAAATCATTGATTAAATAATTAAGGACTAGTAAGAGAATGGTATGGCTTATGTTCTTAATTAGGCTGAAAAGGGAATTAAAAGAATGGCTAATTTGATTTTGTCTAGAACTTTGGGTGATCAAGGTTTTATTGAGCTAAAACAAATATGGAGGTTAATGTGCTAAGAGATTAATTCAAAAGACATTGTTATTGGTAGCTAAAATTGGATTAAAAAGTAATAGGCTTAAGTTTGAGAAATGATGTACATTTTGATTATTGGAAATTTAGTGTTTGATTTGTGTTTTGTGAATTATGCTTGGAAATTTAGTCTTGATCAATGGTTTTGTAAAGAAAGGAGGTTGTGTTTCTAACTATTAATTAGTTGTCTGAAATATGGAAGTAATTGATTTAATATTTCTAAGTGTTCACTACCTTATTCTTCTTAAACATTGATTCCGTGGTTTTGCATGTATGGTTTTAAATGTATTATTTTGAAGTCTAATTCTTTGGTTTGTTGATTATTGGTTGTGTCAAGTGAAGTGTATGTAGAGAGGAGTATCAAAACCATTTAGCTCTTCTGTTGAATCTTGTTGGAGATTTTATTTTTAACCTTTTCCAATATATACAGGTAACTGGTCCAAATCAGAAATCGATTCTTCTAACCCATATCACCATAAGGGTAATCTTTGTCTTGCTAAGCCACCTAGAGGTATGTTATTGATTTTATCTCCTCCATTGAACAATAAGGAATATGACTATGCTCTTATATTCTTGTGACTACTATGATAATTTCCGTTGACAACTTGTGTTTCTCTAATTTTACTTGGCTTGTTTGTGCTTTGTGTAAGCCATTGATCTGATTGTTGGTTTGCTCTATTCCCCTGAATTAATATGTGATTTCATTGAAATTTCTAGTTTCATTTTGGATTATCTTAAATTGTAAATGTAATTTTTGGATATCACACTTACAAGGGAAAACTCTGCGAAATTTTTTAAAAAATTTGCATGAAGTTAAGTTAAGTGTATGGCATGCCCATTTCTTCACAAGGTAGTGAGCTAAAATTGACTAATTTGTTGGACATATGGCATAGGTTTAATAGAATGGATCGTAGTTGGATGCATGCATTGAGAACCACTAAAGAGTATCAAATGGGGGTGGAAGAATTTATTAAATTTGCCAAAAGAAACGGGGCTAGTAAGAATGGCATGTATCGTTGCCCTTGTGTGAAGTGTGCAAATGCTTATTGTAAGAGCGTTGACGATATAAGGGATCACCTTCTTTGTGATGGGATCAATCTCCGTTATAAGAAGTGGCTTTGGCATGGGGAATTGGGAAGTACCGTAGATGAGTGCACGTCACAAAATGTAGAAGCAGTGATGGATGATGTTTGTGATGATGGAATGGACGAGATGATCAATGACATTAGGGCTGAGTCATTTTCTGTGGTAGATGAGTTTGAGAAGTTGCGGAGTGATGCAGAGACACCGTTGTTCCCGGGGTGTACTAAGTATACTCGGTTGACCGGCGTCCTGAAATTGTTGAAAATAAAGACAGAAAATGGGTGGGCGGACACGGGTTTCTCGCAGTTGCTTGAAGCTTTGAGTGATATGTTCCCTGCCGGCAATGTGCTTCCGAAGCGTATGTATGAGGCTAAAAAAGTTTTAAGCAAGATGGCGGTGGAGTATAAGAAGATACACGCTTGTCCTAATGATTGCGTGTTGTACAGGAATGAGTATGCCGGCCTGAAAGAGTGTCCTAAATGTGATACTCCGAGGACAAGCCGAGAAAGGATGCCGTTGGTGATGATGATGGATCAAAGAAAGGGGTACCTTTGAAGGTAATGTGGTACCTTCCAATTGTACCACGGTTTAAACGCTTGTTTGCAAATGAGGCAGAAGCAAAGAAACTGAGATGGCATTGTGATGAGAGAATCTCTGATGGAAGATATCTCCGGCACCCTGCTGACTCTCCTCAATGGAAGAAAATTGATTCAATGTTTCCTGAATTTGGCGGTGAGCCGAGGAATCTTCGTCTTGGACTGTGTACAGATGGATTCAATCCTTTCGGGAGTCTCAGTAGCACACATAGTGCTTGGCCAGTTTTGCTGGTCATTTACAACCTGCCTCCTTGGTTGTGCACGAAACACAAATATGTGATGATGTCTTTGATGATTTCTGGGCCGAAACAGCCTGGGAACGATATCGATGTCTATCTTGCACCTTTGATTGAGGACTTGAAGATGTTGTGGGAGGAAGGCGTCGATGTGTTTGATGCGTACAGGCAAGAGACATTCAAGTTGCGAGCTATGCTGTTTACCACAATAAATGACTTCCCTGCATATGGCAATCTTTCTGGTTACAGTGTGAAGGGTTATATGGCATGTCCTATATGTGAGTTGGACACAAACTGCCACCAGCTTAAACATGGAAGAAAGACCGTTTACCTCGGTCACAGGAGGTTTCTTGATCGGTTTCATCCTTATCGTAGACTAAAGAAGTGTTTTAATGGCTCATCTGAATATAGATCTGCTCTGACCCCCTTAACCGGGGAGGAAGTTTTCAGCCGTGTTAAGAATGTTAATGTGGTATTCGGTAAGAAACAGAAGAAGAAGAAGACCAGTTCTGAGAAGATCATTTGGAAGAAGAGGTCAATCTTCTTTGATCTACCTTATTGGCGATTTCTGGATGTGAGACACAGTATAGACGTGATGCATGTGGAGAAAAACATCGGTGATAGTCTTGTTGGAACGTTGTTGCATATACAAGGGAAGACTAAGGACGGACTCAATGCACGGTTAGACTTGGTTGAAATGGGTATAAGACAACGGTTGCATCCTATAGTCAGTGAAAATGGAAAGAGGGCTTATATGGAACCTTCTGCTCATACACTCTCTAAACAGGAGAAAAAAAGTCTTTGTGAGTGTTTAAGTGGGATCAAGGTGCCGCAGGGTTATTCTTCTAATGTTAGTAGACTTGTGTCTATGAACGAGTTGAAGTTGGTTGGAATGAAGTCGCATGATAACCATGTATTGATGCAACAATTCTTACCAATTGCTATAAGAGGCATTATGAAAGATGATGTGAGGATGACTATAACAAGACTGTACGTTTTTCAATGCGATTTGCAGCAAAGTCATCGACACTGAAAAGCTCGACGAGTTGGAAAATGAGGGTTACATTATATTGTGCCAATTAGAGATGTACTTTGCTCCAGCCTTTTTCGATATTATGGTGCACTTGATTGTTCATTTGGTAAGGGAGATAAGGCTATGTGGCCCTGTTTATCTGAGGTGGATGTACCCTTTCGAGCAATTCATGAAAGTTTTGAAAGGGTATTCCAAGAACCCATATCGACCTGAGGCATCAATTGTTGAAATATACTTAGTTGAGGAGGCAATGGATTTTTGCAAATCGTATCTAAAAGTGGTTGAGGAAATCCCCCGACATGAAGATGGGATCGGTAAGGGGGTACGAGGCGTTAAAGTGAAGACTATGTGCCGTGAAGAGGTGTTACAAGCACACCTGTACATATTGAATAATATGGAAGAAGTGCAGCTTTATTTGGACGAGCATAAGAGGATCCTGAAAGAAAAGAATCCGAAAAAGAGTAACATGCAGATTTCTAACGAGCATAATAGGACATTTATTGGGTGGTTCAAGGAGTATGTTGAAAAGGAGACTGGTGCGCCGGATACAATAAGATGGTTAGCCGGAGGGCCTCGTTTTGAGGTTGTTACTTGGTGCTCTTTTGACATAAATGGTTATTCCTTCTACACTAAGGCCCAGGACAATAATAGCACCATGCAAAACAGTGGCGTGATGGTGGTAGCCGAAGCGATGCACTTCTCCAGTTCGAAAGATAAAAACCCAAGATTGGCTTCCATGGCATATTATGGCGTAATTGAAGAAATTTGGGAAGTTAGTTAAAGTTCAAAATTCCAATCTTCAAATGCAAGTGGGTTAACAATAGCGCAGTTGTGATTGATCCCCATACTGGTATGATCTCAATTGATCTTCAGAAGGCTGGGTACAGAGATGAGCCTTTTATTTTAGCAAGTCACGCAAAACAGGTGTTCTATGTAACAGATCCCGCAAATAAGCAATTGTCCATAGTCTTGCAAGGTAAAAAGCAAAAGGACCGTGCTCCCAATTTAGATCCAGATGAGATACAACCTTTAGGCGCAGGACCACCTGAACCAAGTGAATTTGAATTGGTAGATGATGATGACCAATTTGCCTCTAGAAATGATCATTGTGAGGGGATATGGGATAACATATAAAGTGAGAACCTTTTTGAATTATCATGTATTAATTCTTGTTAATGTTTTTGTTTTGGTTTTGTGAAGGTTGTGGAATTGTGACTCATCACATCTTTGATATGTTAACAGGTACATGGCAGACGGTGATAACAATCAGCAACGGAACGATCCCCCTCGGAGAAAGGGAAGAGGTCCAACGAAGCTCAATGAAGTTGTTGTCCGTCAGGGGACAAATGTGCAGCCTATCCGTGTGGATTTTGACGATGACATGAATCCTATCGGGGAAGTTGGTGCGAATTTCATCAGCTACATCGGTTTTGTGGTGAGGAACCGGATAAGCATCTTGGTTAACGATTGGCGGAGAGTCAACAAAGACGTTAAGGATCAATGTTGGTCAGATATTTTGGTATGTTTTATCATTATACTTCTGTTTGTTCCTAATATGTATGTATTCTTATTTCCACTTAATTCAACTAATGTGTTCGTCATTATTTTCAGCAAAATTTTGATGTCCCAAACACACATTTTTCAAGAATTTTTTTTTGGGAGAAGGGCGCAAGATGTGGAAGAATTTCAAGAATCTCCTGACCAGATAATACGTCTTTGGAGACAAGCAGGGTCAAGATCTGGGTCAGAGCTATCCCAATATTGACCCAGACACTTGGAAGCAGTTTGTTGCATCACGGCTAGACGAAAAGTTCAAGGTCTGTATATTTCATAAATAGCTTTTTAACTTTGGTTAAAAATTGCACTGTTAACACATTATATTAGTTAACTAACTTAGTCTTAGTTTCACAGGAGGAGAGCGAAA
Organism: Mimosa bimucronata; assembly: GCA_037074515.1. Taxonomy (NCBI): domain Eukaryota; kingdom Viridiplantae; phylum Streptophyta; class Magnoliopsida; order Fabales; family Fabaceae; genus Mimosa; species Mimosa bimucronata. Next base: position 6,794,677 of record CM073437.1, read on the forward strand.
AACAAAAGAAGCAACAAGCCAAGAATATCTATAAGCACACGATGTCTCGGGGTGGTTACAAGTGGCTAGAGAAAAAGTTGACCCAGAAACAAATTGCACAAATGGAGGAAGCTGCACGGTCCGATCCTACCTTTGTTGTAGAGCCTCTGCCGCCCTTCCCACGTCATACGAAATGGGCTGAGGGAAGGAAGAATAAAGAAGGAAAATTTGTGACTCCGGAGGTTGAGAAAGTTGCACAAAGGATTGTAAGTATTTTATTTGGTGTTTATGCATTTAACTTGTGGTTTTGTAGCACATTGCAGATTATGATTTTGTTGGGTCATTACAGGAAGAACTTGAGGAGCAAGCCACCCAAGGGTCCTTCACACCTTCTGGGAGGATGGACATCCTTGCCACGGCAATTGGGAAGCTCGACCACTACGGTCGAGTTATCGAGGAGCCGAGGAATGTAGGGCTGACCAAGTATTTCGGTCGCAAACCCCGATCTCACGCCCGTAGAGAATCCACTGAGGAGATTATGGCCAGGGCTCGGGCGGAGATGAAGGCCGAGTTCCAGGAACAGTTGGATGCACATATCCAACAGCTTAATGAGCAGATCCGGATACAAGTTGAGGCACAAGTCCGAGCATCTACCGTACAGCTCGGACTCACGACGAATTCTTCTGGACAAAATAATCAGGTTTGATCATCTACTAAATATGTTGATTTCCATATTCCGGGTTCATCAATTATAGCCTTACTCTGTATATTTTCATCCCTTGCAGGAGTCTTTCGGTACCGCTGGTCCAAGCGGCAAAGACAGCTGCAATCAGCCTGGACAGTTAGGATCAATTCATGAGGACGACTCAGATCCCACACCAGAAAACAACCCTGACTATGCAGAGGAGTGTTATCTCCATCTTGATTTCCCTCGCCTGCGCGCGGTAGCCAAAGTTCTCCAGTTCCCGAACGCCTCCCTCATACATAATTTTCCTATTGATGAGGACCAAGTGAAGGTGTCCGTTAGAGCTGTCCTGAGCAATGAGGCGGGGGTAGATGTACCCTTTCCCGATCATGAAGTCACCAAATTAGGCGAGGCGGTCAGGGCATTCATCTTGTGGCCTAGATATCTTGTACACAAGAGCCCGCAAAAGGGGCCGGACCCGCCGGTTGATGTGGTATGTACACTTAAGTCTTGAGACTGCTTGTTTGATATTTTTCTGGTTTAGGCATAACATAACAATGATTTTTTCCATCTCCCTGCAGACCTTTTCAGACGAATATCCTTCTCTCCAGCTCCTACGGGAGATGCAGCCAAATTTAGAGTCTGTGCCCTTTACGATGCCTCCAGGAGTAGTCAGTCCTGACCGTACATACAAATTTTTGCTTCAGAGTTCTGAAGATATCAGGGACTTTTTGCTGCTGCAGGAAATTGACCTTGGATGGCTTGAGTTAGCGACTATGTAATAAATGACCGTTACTTTTTATGTCTCAGCAGTATTTCTTATTAAATCCCTTTTTGATTTCAACTTATCTATGATATATAGGTACTTCCACAGCTTGTGTAACAGATTAGGCAGGGGACAATACAGATTCTTCAGTCCAATGGCATTGGTGATGAGGGATAATTTCAATACCCCGGCGGAGCAGAGGAATTATGATGACAACATGCAGGCATACGTCAACCATCAAATGTCAGTGAACCGGGGAATTATCTATTTTGCACCTATTCTTAAAGAGTAAGTTTGATTGTTTCCTTTTGCCAACTTTTCATCATTATACACATTTGTAAATGTTATGATTATTTTTAATGTCTTTCAGTAAGCACTGGGCACTAGCTGTCGTTTGCCCTAGGGATCATTGTCTGGTTTGGTTTGACTCGTTGAGGCGTAATATAACCCCCTATCATAGAACTCTCCTATCGATGTGAGTAGTGTTAATATCTTTATTATATACTAGTGTCCCAAATAAATTAGTCACATATATATGTACTCATTTTGGTTCCATTTTAGGGGTATATCTCAGTGGCATTCAATGGAAAAAACTGGTCAAGAACATCAAGATGTCGTGCTACAAAGACCTAGAGTAAGTACTTTTGATTTAAATTCTTTCAATGTTAGTCAATTGAGATTTATTAAATTGATTGCTATTAATTTATACCGTTTCTTGTGATTGAAGTGCCCTAGGCAACCGACTAATAAGGAGTGCGGATATTACGTCATGAAATATATTTTTGACATTATTATTAGTGAACGAACCGGATCATTCTCACAGGTACAAGTTAAATTCTTGTATGATTGATACAGTTAATACATAAATATATAATGTTTTATATAATTTCTTTGCATTGATAATCACATCTTTATTGTTGCAGTTTTATGATACCAACGCATTTACAGATGAAGATCTTGATTCAATTCGTGAGAATGTTGCTGAATTTTTGCTTTCAGAATTGGTTAGTCTTGGTTAGTAGAGATGATTGATAATTGTATAAAATACTAAATTGTGTAACACTAATGGTTAATTTGTGAAGTAGTAGTAAACACAAGTTATATATGGTTAGTATGATTGATTACTTATGTTAGCTTGGTTGATTGCTATTTGTGGTGAATCTGTTTTCTGAGACAGCAAAAACAAGAAAAATAAAATGGGATCACATGAAAATATTAAAATTTAATTTAAAAATAATAATAATCCACGTCACATGTTTATAAACATGTGACGTGAAATGTTCTGGTAAGAAACCACGTCACTTATTAGCCAAATAAGTGACGTGGTTTCTCCAAAACCACGTCACATATAACTAAAAATGTGACGTGGTTTATGAGAAACCACGTCACTTATTTGGCTAATAAGTGACGTGGTTTCTCCACGCCACATTCCACGTCACATGTTTTCTAAACATGTGACGTGAAATCTTAGCCATTTAATAAAAAAAAAATTATTCAGGGACTTATCTACGTCGCTTATTTCATAAGTTGTGACGTGGAAAATATGACTTTCCACGTCCCCTATTTTAAGTGACGTAAAATCTCCATATTTTCTAAGTCACTACTTTTTATGTCACATAAAAAAGTGACATGAAAACCCCTAAATAACAGACATGGAAACTCCTTTCTGTAGTAGTGTGTGGGTTCAAGAAAGAATTGTTATATAATTAATTTTTAATGTTTGTTTTGGAATACAAGCTTTAGAATTGGGAATTCGAACCAATCCGAATGGGCCAAGCCCATTTAGGCCCGCGAATAAAAAACACCCCATTTTGTAAAGCCTGGCCCTTGAAGTGGCCGGCCTGCGGGTTTTCATTTTTCCAAACATTTTTTTCCGCTTCCACATATGCCGTTACCAATTAAAAAAAATGAAACATCTTTATAAATACATAAATATTATCCAAATTAAGTTTAAATACCAAGTATTATCAATTCAACAATTCCATATTTAACACATACAAAAACAATTAGACAAACACCAAGTTATAAATAATTAAATACTAAGTCTATAAGTCCATTGCCTACACACCACAATTAAATAAGCTGTGATATAAAACCCACACATCAGAATTAAATAAATTATTACATAAAGTACACGTACCACAATTAAAACATAAAAGAAAAAAAACTATATAAAATGATAAAGTCATAGACAAGAAAAGTTAAATCAATAAACCATAATAACATTAAGATTTAGCGTCATTGTCATTTTTTTGGCCATCATCACTATAATCAACGCCAATGGCATTTGATTGTGCTTCACTATGATTAGGCTCCTCTTCATATGTAGCAAAAATATCAAGTCTTTTTCCTATCTTGTTATTTTTATAAGTATTATGTAATAATATAAATATATAAGAAAATGAGAAAAAATAAGCGGGCTTAAACGAACCAACACATTTAAGCCTGCTGCCCGACGAGTTAGCCTGTTTAGGCCCACTTCCTTTTGAAGGCTTTAACATCAAAGTCCGGCCTTCCATAATCTCGGGGCTTAAATGGGTTGACCTGACGGGTTCGACCTGAATTTCCGACTATAACAAGCTTCTATTAAGTAATGTACTGAAAACTATTGATTAGTTTGGCCACTATGAGATTCCCTGTTAATAGGCACCAACCACTTGATCAGCAGATGTAACTAGCAAGACAACATTTCCGAGGCGCTCCCTTACTAATAGATAAATTCGACACTTCCTGTAATAATCTCGCGACCAACTAATCATGCTGGCTTTAAATTGGCCTTTTGGGATTATCTTCTTCGAGCACATTTTTTTCTCTCCTTGATCTGATACTATAAAAACTGTCTTTAGGTCCCTTCGGGGACATCCGATAAAAACTGTCTTTAGAACTATTATCTTTGGTTCAGATTAAAAGATCACACCAAATAGAAAACATTTTGGTCCCAAATAGGAGTACAAGGCATCAGCCAAAGCATTAATTTTTCCCCACTTTATCCTTGTAATCAATGGATATTTAAAGTTGAATAGGTTAACTCATATTATTCAATGAAGGGTGAAATTAGAAAAGATTATTAGTTTTGCATAAATACAATGACCCAAATGCTGTTCCTAGTATATGAGAATTAAAAGGTGGTGCCTTATAACACTGGAAAAAAATTGATTAAATTAAATATATTTTTTACGAGATTAATCATCGGTGGAAAGCTAAATTGTGGAGTACGACCAATACGATGTGATGCTTCAAGTGGCGTGACACCTAAACGAGCCCACCATCCAATTATTGTTAGATTAAATGTTAACCACAGTTATGACGTCCATTACCTCTCTCCCTCTGTTATTTTCCCCAGGCATCATGTTTCTCTTTATCCTTTCCTCAACCCTTCTTTAGGAAAACTGCATAAAAGACAAACAGCATAATTTACTTATCCCTGCTTTAAAACTGTTTTCATTCGCCTCTCTAACTATACCTGGTCACTCTCGTGAAGACATACCCCGTGAAAAAATTAAAGATGGTGATGAAGTTTTGATTAAAGTCTCGCTCATCCTAAATATTGGATAAAATGTGATACGTTCCTTAAAATTTTATTCGTCATAAATTACAAGACGTAGTTGTACACTATTAATTCTAAGATGACACTTTATTATCGTAATCATTTTTAATAAATCACAAAATTAAAGGCACACATTTTTACAAGTCTAACATCAGTTGTCTATCTTTTAAAAATCATGAAATTAATTAATTTTACTTTATTCGAGATGAAAACAATTGTATATCAGACAAGCGTGCATGTCAAAAATACAATCTATCTTTTAATTTTGGGTAAAGGATAAAAAATAATTCAGTATTTATGTCTCAGATATATTTGGTACCTTGTACTTTTTTTTGGCTCATAATTATCCATCAACTTTTAAATTCAGGTCAATAATGATTTTTCCGTCAAACTAGCCCAACAGACATTTCAAATTTGGGCCAACAATAATTTCTCCGTCAAACTGGTCCAACAAAGATTAGATTACTATAAAATTCTAATGTGGGACCTACCCATAAAAAAGTAACGAAAATTAAACTAGTTTAACGGATGAATCATTATTGACCCGTATTTGAAAGGTCTGTTGGACCAGTTTAACGTAAGAGTCATTATTAACTCGAATTTAAAAATTAATGGATAATTTTAACCCAAAAAATACAAAATAACAGATATACCTTGATACTTAAACATAAACACGTAATCATTTGTTAGCTTCACCCTTTAATTTTTCTCCAAGCACTCCTTAAAATTTTCTCGATCGTGGAAACAGTGTCCAATTGTGGGGGGTGTAATATAAAAGTGGACCATCCCCTTCCTGGAGGATCTCCTTCTTGCCATGTGACGGTGGGCCCCCTTCGTACCCACTTTGGACTGGAGGCTGCTTCCTTTTTTCAACTTCCAATCATATATTTGTATTACTATTATTATTCATATTACTATTCTCACTGTCTCATAATATAAGATCCATTTTTTTGAATGACCTTATCTTAAAATATAAGGTTCTATTTGACTTTATTTGAATAATAAATGTGTTTTTCCCCATTTTACCCATGTATTAATTTTCCCATACATTCTCTTTCGTCTTCTTTTCATAATTACCTTCTCTCTTACTCATTCATAAATAAGGACATTTTTAGAAGAAAAAAAATGGTATATTTCCTATACATTTATTTTCTTTAACTAATTTTAATTAATTTTTTAAGAAACCATAATTCGATTAAAAAAACCTTATATATTGAGACAGATGGGGAGTATTTCTTAAGTGCATTTATCCCACCATCTACCGTCAAAACAAAAATTGTGATTGTTGGAGGGGTAAAAAGTCTCACTTTGATAATGAGAAAAAAAATATAACTTTGAATCTCGAAAAAACACCACACTTTGTCCGATCCTTAACAACAATTTTTGTTGATCTTTTTAATAATGCGCTTAAAATTTTTCAATAAACATTAAATATTTTTTATATATGCCCACATTTAAGAAAGGTAATGGGAGAAGATATAATACTTAAAATAATTTGAATTTAGTATAAATTTAATACTTTTAATCAATTTTATTGATATTTGATATTTGTTAGCTGATAATTATAATAATAGCAAGAGGAATACTAAAAGAGACGAGAGGCTTTTGTGTTCTGAACTTTGTAGTGGGTTATAGTACCTCAATTAAATAAAAACTAAACTTAGAAGGACATATAAGCTAACTTATTTTGAATGATTTTGAGTCATATATATAAAATATGTGAAAAAAATAAAAGTAAAGAAATTATCTTTACTATATTTGAAAATATAAAAACATTTCACCAGGCTTCAAAAATGACAACATACTTTATATTTAAAAATCAGTTACCAAGTAATTTATATACATGTACTCCATATGAGCGCACATCCTAGTCCGTGAGGTCCTTTTATCAAGTGAAGGAGGGAAAAAAAAATCTCAACGAGTAATAAAAGGTATGATTTTTAAATAAAAGGAAAACAATCAATAATTGGTCATGAATTGAATTGACAAAATGTTATAAACAAAACTCCTCCCTGGACCCTGGTAACCTTTGGTAAGTGCAACAGTCTCGTAACATGGCTTCACAACTCATGAGAGCTGTTTGCGTGCGCAGCTTCTAACTCGTGAGACTCGTGCCCATTTCCTATTGGCACATTTTACCTTTCAAAACCAGGCCGACCTCTTTGTCTAACCACCCCCATATGATTGATTTATTAAGCTCCTCTATTTCATTGCCTTGTACTTAACGTTATCCCTCTTTTAAAAAAAGCCTCCAATACCTGACAGGCTGACTCCCAGAAAGTTCATTTCCACTTGCTATTGATACCTCTTAAAACATAGGCTATTTTTTTTTTGGCCAGAATAAAACATAGGCTATTGCACCATTACTTTGGTACGTATTTAATATTTTACTATAAAAATGAACTCACACAGTGATTCAGCCCTGGCAAATTTTGTCTCTAACAGTTAACACTGAGCATCTTTCAATGGAAAACCCAAGACTGCTATGAACTAGCGGCTAGACCTAAAGTGTTTGTACATATTGAAATGATCCACTTGCGTATAGCCCTAAACATGAACCAGGAAGACTATACTTCTACAGGGAAAAAAAAACAATAAACAGAGGCGATCGGCCGATCACTAGAGATCGTCATTTTTCATATTGCCTATTCAATGATTAATCAGTCGGTACAATTACAGTAAGGTCTAAAGTAAGAGATTTAATTTTAGGGAGATCCCAAAAAGTTATTAATGGCAACTATTGACAACTGCAATTGCCTTGATTAACAAATGAAGAATTTATCAATGGACCTGTCTGATATTAAATATCTTATTTGGTATCTTACTACAATTATCCCCTAATCAGAATTGGAGCCATGTAAAAGTACATTACAACTCAAACACCTACAATGTTATCCAACCACTAAAGTCTATATATACAACTTTGGGTCCCGAACTGGGAAAATGATTCCCAATCATTCACCTATATATAAAACATCAATACAGAGAGATAAATGGACGAAAGGAGGCCGTTTTATATTATATCCTGACATGTGTGTAAAACAGTTTAAAAGCTAAGTATATTTGTTTATGATTAGTGTGAATTGACCTAGAATGTTATATCTGATTTCATGAAAATGGAGAGACCCACAGATGGGATAGGCATGCGGTATCATAACGCGTGAAATTGCAGGATGTTCCTGCATTTATGGGACGGATGATTAATGTGTGAAATAGGATAAGAACTCAGGAAGTGTGTACCCAGGTGGGGGCAATGGAACAGGAACATAAGAGGTCCCATTTGTTGCCTTAAAACCTGTCCCACACTCAATCTAACAAGCCAAACCTTAAGACCAACAGTTTGCCAAAGTGGGTCTCATGGTGTCTCAAAGCAAAAGCGAAGCTAGGAAGGGATAGGGATGAGGATTAGAGGAGGACCACATAAATGGTTGTGGTGACGTCACCCACTCAATTGTTCATGATAAAAGGCAGAGAAATGAAAGCATCAAAACTCAAAAGCCGAAACCCACCTGAATAGGAAAATGTAAAGGTCAATGAGTTTTTATAGATGGATTATAGAATGTCGTTCAGATGGATTACTAATATTTGGTGCCTTATCCAGTGAGGTCTCTGGAATTTCTGCAAAAATCGTGATAGGGATGTGTTACCTGCATGGTCAATGGACATTCCATGTTCATATTTTGGGCCCATAAAGCGAAAGAACACATTAGCTGCAGTCCAACATAACATGAAACCGGGCTAGTTATACCACATACTTGGAAAATTTAGACCTCTTTCAAGAAGAATTTATGAACTGTATGCCCAGGACATTGACATTAGCAATAGCATGAGAGTAATTATAATAACGGTATTCTAAGTAAACATTATACATGCGATATTAAGAATAATTCAGGATAGGCAAACCAATGAAATGTATAGATCGGACAAAGATGACTATGATCGATTCGTTACGGTGACCTTGGAATGATGGAAAGGTTCCAGACTTCCAGTCAAGGAGCCATTTTCAGACACCGGGACCTATGCTTCCAAAAAGGGAAACAAATAGCTCTCAGTTGTAACAGTCAAATGAAAATGGGCCAGACAAATTTCAGTTACAACCAGAAATCGAATTTCCCTCCAAATTTGTCTAACATCATCCCACCCCATACCCATTATCGGCCCAATAGAGGCAAAAAAAAAAAAAAAACCCTAATAATGCAAGTAATCGTTTATGCGAATAACAAATTTTAGCATTTCCAGAAACATGTGTATGATTTATCCAATACAGCTCGCATCGTACATATCAAACACAATAGAAGACTAGATTGCACGTTTGCTTTAAACAAATCACATATCCAGCCATTGCGAAAACCCCTGTAACAAAACTCAGCTAATGTAAAATAAACTCACTTCACAACAAAGTATCACTCGCAAGGCAGGTTTGGTGTAAGCTGGGTGGCCTGTGTGGCGTCCACTTCATGTTATATTGAGGTTGTCTAGCACGAGTTATTCACTCTAGAATGTCAAGTAAAATCTTCACACTTCGAAAATTATCAATGCACAATAAATGAGCACGTAACCTCTCAAATTTCAACCTTTTTTGGAGCTCACTGGGTTACCATATATACTAAACGTGTAACCACACTTATCAACAACTTTTTTATTTAGCCAATAGGAACTGGGGACTTCCACCCGCAAGTTAATAATGCAACTCCGTGGATTAAGCTTTCTTATCTTAAAGTGCATCACTTCTTCCCACACTTGTTCCGCTGACTGATCCAGTTGTTTCCTTTGCAACTCCAAAGTTTATACTTCAAATCACCCATTCATGAAACACAATTTTTCCTCCTCGCAGCATCTACTAATTATTAAAAAAATGGGTAAAACAAAAGATTCAGAGTATGTAGAACCACAATTGATTACCTCACCCGTATCAGCAGCAGAATCTAATAGGACTACGAGCAGTGGTGTCGGTATCAGCTTAAAAGAAGACGTTTGAATTCTTGCAAAATCAGGGGCAGTAGTAATCCAATCCAGATTTCGAGCCACTAAGTATTGCGAAGGATGATCGGAAATCTAAGAAATATTTTACCCACATTGACCAACATTTTCTTTTAAGAGGAAATATTTTGCAGAAAATTTAACCGCAAGAAGAGTACCCTGTGCCAACTCTATAAAAATTAACAGCCTCAAAGTATCATCATAAAGCACTAAAAAATAACGTTGATAGTCCTCTACCACAAAGGATCTTGCACTAATGATAGATACACATAAGCCTTAATAAGGCACGACATTACTCTCTGTCCCATTTTTGACAGTAGGCGTAAAACTTTTCAAATATCAGTTGACAAGTTTGCTCCCCTCCCCTGATTATAAAAGGCCATTGAAGGGAAAATATTATACGGTTTATTGGAAAGTAATTATAAAATTCACAGACTACGACCATGTCACAAATGACACACCGTATTATATTCACAGTACAATTATACTTTCAGTGAAAACATACATGTCACATTCAATTCCAAACGATCAACAATTAAGTACCTTGCACAACCTAACTTCACAATACGTAACAAAAGAATTCTCCCAGCGTCTTTAATCCAAGTAATGTTTTGACCAAATAAGCAAATGTTGTCAAGAGTTCAAGATGGGCTGAAGGATAGTCAACGGACATTGTTTATTTACACTAAAACATCAGAATACACTCAATACAGCTTACCACAAAGGTACAAACTAGAGATAATTATCAATGGGTTTTAATGAGAGCTAAATAGAAAAATATGAACATACGAATGGAGAGAGCTATGGTGAAGGAATGATGGCAAACAATTCAGTGAGGCTCACAAAAACATGCAAGAAAATGGTGGGGTGGGGGTGGGGGAACAATTCTGTTAGCTCAAAGAAACATACAAGGAAAAAATATGGAATTTAAGTCCCCGGTGATGCAGTTTTCTTCAGAGAAAACACATGGATGGCAATATTCACAGTCTAAAACAAGCTCTAAAACAACAGGAATAACTGACTTCATTCCTCAGCCTGAAACGGTTATCATTCCATCTCAATTATCATGTACCTAGTCACTCAGGAATAATGTTAATTAGTAGCTCAGTCCTTGTTATATATGCAATGACAGCAATGTTCGGTGAATAACAAGCTTCAGCCTAAAAGCTTCACCAAGAACTCAATTGTCAAGATGCCCGATGGCAGTTTGATTTTTGACAATTGGGAAGCATTAAAGTGAATAGTCCATAACCTCAAACCATCGTATCAGTGAAGTTATCCAGTAAGAAAGAAATCCAAGCACATATAAACCGATAGAATGGAGCGAATATGAGTTCATCAATTGGAGTAGAAATATCAGGATGAAAATTACATCACCTCATCGTTTCCTAAACAAAAGGTTCTCACGATCTACAATATAGCTATGCCAAAGACTAATTCTATGAATTCCTACTAACCTTCCAGGCTTACATATCGCTATCATCACTGTCATCATCTTCATCATTCCCCAGATCATTAGCAATGTATTCTCCGGGATGAATTGTCCGCCCCCGAGTCCTTGAAGGAAGAATGTTATTTAAGTCTACCTCTGCAAGCGGATCATCCGAAAGATCACTATCACCATCTGAAACAACCCCGTCGTCACTGGAATCGTCGTCGTCGTTGTCACTGTCCTCCTCTTCCTCGTCATCTTCTTCAATCAATTTCCCTTTGCCCTTGTCAGCTATCATAATCCCCTTTCCCTTCCGATCCACCACAACGTCTCCATTAGATTCCTCACCATCATCATCTTCATCCGCACCCCCATCCTTATCAGCGCCACCGTGATCAATATTACCGCCATCGTCGGCCCCATCCTCTGCGACCACATCTGAATCAGCTTTTTCGACTTTCTTTTCGGTAACGGAAGAACAATTGCCACTAAGAACATCAACATTGTCACTCGAAATTAAAGAAGCATCGAGGTGTTTGGCTTCATCTGATGTTTCGAGCTTATGAGCTTTGTTCTGATGACCGTGGGAATCTTCGCCGTTGATACCAGGCTTACGCTTCAAGGGGAATGTTGGCTCGTCGGGGCTCTTGATTTCGGCCATGGAATCGGGTAGTGAAGTGAAGGTGGTAGCCGTGACTGGTGAAGGCCTTGAAATTAGGGTTTTGGCGGAAGAGAAAAGGAATGCTGTATCAGCAGTTCAGAACTACCACAAGGAAGAGTCTCCCTCCAGTCATGACTTGCTTCGGTTTAGTGATGCTATTGCTCGCGACCTAGAGTGAACCCTCCGAGATCTTTTCTCTTGCACTTGCACGAATAGCGTGACTACTGATCAGTGAAAATTGTTTCAGACCAATAAAAAGATTAGTGAAAATTGTATTGATTGAAAATCAACTAATTTCATCTTCATCTTCAATTATCAAAATAAATAGTGGTACTATTGTCAGTTATAAAAAAAAAAAAAAAAGTCCATAGGCCGGAAAAATAGGCTTCCCAAAAAAGTATTAGTGTATTACTGTTAATACAACTTGGTCCTTTAACTTCCTCTTAATTTTAATTTTAGTCTTTAACTTTAAAACGGTTAGTTTTAATCCTCCGACTTTGTGCCTTGTATAATCATTAGTTACTGGGCCTTGAAAATGGTTTGAAGCAGACTTAGATGATGTTAATTTTGTCTATGTGGCCCTGTTGTCATTAAATTGCTGATATGATATGTTAGGGTTAGTATCACTTTTTAGATAATAAACTTTCATTCAGTTTTAGTTTTGATCTATGAGTTTTAAAATCGATGGTTTAAATCATTCAATTCTACATCGTTAATAATCGTTGATTGCTTTGAAAGAACATAGTTTTAAATTTCACAATGTTAATTTTACCTGTATGATATGTCGTTAAATTACCGATAATAACACTCCCTCCTTTGTCAGCAACGACAACATTCACTAGTGACGAGAACAATGTTGGCCTCTTTAAGCTGCTTCTTTCTTATGTGATGGCAATAAGGACATGAGGAGGAAAAAGAAGGGGAAATCACAATGAGGTCCCACATAAGGCATTTAATCACAACCAGGTCCCAAACAATCATCAAATTACATTGAAGTCCAAAGGGACCTAGGTGTAATTAAATTGAGTTGTCAATACCAGCCCATTGAGTTGTTACTATGCCCAAAATAGTTGTTAATGGGTTGTCAATTCAAAGTTGTCAATACCAGCCGTGTGAGTTGTCAATGCACACAAAAAGAGTTGTCAATCGCAGCTCAATGAGTTGTCAATTCAATAGTTGTCAATACCAGCTGTTTTGTGTGCACTGACAACTCACACGGCTGGTATTGACAACCCCCATTTAATTACACTGAGGTCCCTTGAGACTTCAATGTAATTTGATGATTGTTTGGGACCTGGTTGTGATTAAATGCCTTATAAGGGACCTCATTGTGATTTTCCCAAAAAGAAATTGTTGAAAGAGGTCATCGCCATTATTGTCGCGCACAATCGAAGGAGCTATTGCCACCGACAATAAGGGGGAAGTCTGTCATCCTTGTCGCACAAGAAAGTTGTAAATTTTTCTCATGAGAATCTAATAAATGTGGTTTTGTATTAATTGAATAGGAAATTTCTACAAGTCCAAACTATCTACTATGAACTTGGCTTCTCTCCATTATCTATTCAGCCAGCTCTCATCTTTTACCCTGAAACTAAATTGTTTTGGAGTAAAGTATTTTGTATTGTTTTTGTCATAAAATTAGTGACATTATGTAGAGAAAAATAGTTCAAATTTCATTCTATATGATTTTTCAAATATTTAAAGCTTGTACTTTGTAATTTTTTTCATGTCAGCACAATAAAATTTGAAAAGTCGAATCGAAAAATAAATCATTTTTTATAATAGGGTTAATATAATTTTTGGAGTTTTGGTCCTTGAACTTTCAGTGAAGTTTGATTTTGGTCCCTGAACTTTAAAATAAGTGGTTTTGGTCCTTGAACTTTTGGTCAGTTTTGGTTTTGGTTTTTGAACTTTCGGTCAATTTTGGTCTTAGTCCCTGAACTTTCAACCAATTTTGATTTTAGTCTCTGAACTTTAAAAAAACTTGAAAAATCAAGGACCAATAGTTATAAATGGCATAAAGTTGAGGGACCAAAACCAAAAATCCAAAATCCAAGGACCAAAACAAAAAATGACCAAAAGTTCAAGGACCAAAATAACCGATTTTAAAGTTCAGGGATTAAAACCAACATTGACTGAAAGTTAAATGATCAAAAGTTGTATTAACCCTTTATAATATATTAAAATATCACCAATTTCAGGTAGATAGAATATGATGATAAAAATATACACAAAAAATCTTACCTCAAGTTAATGTAGTTTTAAGGTATAGAACCATATCAAGATGGAAGAACAAATGAGAGAAGTTAACTCTTCAACTATCAACGGGCCAGATTTTCATCCCCTTTTTCTGAGAGTAAAGATGCTTTTTATTATAGGGTTAAGGGTTAAAAATATACATATGATTTTGTTAAAAGTTTATCCGGCATCAAATGTTTTTTTTTTTTTTACTAAAAATACACATAGACTTTCAAATTAAATCAAAAGTCGCATTTATAGTTATATTCCAAAAAGGAAGCGTTTGATGTTGGACGAACTTTTTTACAAAATTATGTGTATATTTTTTATTCTAACTTAACTTTAACTGTAAATATGTATTTTTATCCGATTCCAATTGGCTTCCATTGTTTGGAGTTTATAATTGAAAACCTGAGCTGTATTCAATTCAAGCGGTCAAAGAAGGGGCACCGAGAAAAGTTGAAAATCCAAAATATATGCAGAGTAAAAACTAAATATGTTCAAACCTATTATTAACTTATCTTAAAATTAATTAATTTTTTTCAAACACAGATCTGTCAATGTGGTCATCATTAGCAAGTAGGATCACAATACATTCCGTTGGCTAAAAAATTTGGTGTTGGTTTGTGATTCAGAAGAGTCCGAACTTAGCCGCCCCATCCTTGACCATTCCTAATTCTTCATCGTGGTTGCCTCTCTTTTTCTCTTCCCCTTCTTCTCCTTCATCGGATTCCATTTTCTCGTCGGCCTGCAATTCATGCAGGCATAAGCTCTCCTCCCCGCAGTTTCCAAAAATTCAGATACCAGATCCGTTTATTCACCTTCGTTTGTGTCTGCTGGCTCAAGATGATTGCAATTCCCTATTTGACTGCATTAACTACTTACTTTAGTTATGGCTTGTTATTTGCCTTTGGCCAATTGAGAGATTTCGGTCGGAAACTTATGGATTGGTTCAGCTCTAACAACCTCCAGGTTTGTTGTTTTCTTCATATTTTCTCATGATCTTTACTAGCTTGTTCTTACCTGTGTTATTTCTGTAAAGCAGGGTTATGCCCCGATCTGCCTAGGTCTCGAAGATTTCTATATTCGTCGGCTATATCTTCGTATTCAGGTATTTCATTTCTCCTAGTTTTCATTGATTAATGTTATATTGGACACAAACGGATGCTATTATGCCCTCATCTTCTATTCTTTCAATGGTTGAATTAATGTTTGAGGAGATGCATTACAAATAAATAGTAATATTACAGGTAAATTCGTTAGCAGGTGAACCAATGTTTGGAACGATCAAATGCATTTAAACTGCAAGTTTGTGGTCGTCTTTATTTAAATATCTGTCTTATAAAATTTGTATCTCTTTTGATAGGACTGCTTTGGGAGACCCATAGCAAGTGCTCCTGATGCTTGGTTTGATGTTGTTGAACGCTATTCAAATGATAATAACAAGACACTGAAGTATATTTTCAGGCCTTTTGATATCTCTTGAATATCTTAATTTTTGTTCCTGAAGTTTGTTTCTTCAGAGCTACAACATTAAAATGCACACTTATTAATGATCTCTTCGTTTGTCCAAATGCAGAAGAACAGAAAAGGTAAGCAAATGCCTCAATTTGGGATCATACAATTATCTTGGTTTCGCTGCAGCAGATGAATACTGCACACCCCGGGTAGTTGAGTCATTGGAGAAGTATTCTCCAAGTACTTGCAGCAGTCGTGTTGATGGGGGTAAGTATCTTAGTGCATGATTGGCCATTAAACAAAGCTCTTTTTCGCTTATCCATGCATATATTCAATCAGGGTTCCTCATTTGTGGTTTCTTTAATAGGCACTACTGCCCTACACAATGAGCTGGAGGAATGTGTTGCAAAATTTGTTGGAAAGCCTGCAGCTCTAGTTTTTGGTATGGGCTATGTTACAAATTCAGCCATTCTTCCGGTCCTGGTGGAGAAGGTTTGTGAATGTTTAGTGAGGGTATCTTGTTGGCACATTTAGGATATCTGCGTAATTATTGATTAATATATCTACATTTTACAGGGAAGTTTAATCATCAGTGATTCATTGAACCACAATTCCATTGTCAATGGTGCCCGAGGATCTGGTGCTACTATTCGTGTATTTCAACACAACAGTGAGTAGCTTTGCTTAACAAAATAAGCAATTTGGATTGGGGAATGAATGGTGGTCGGCTTTTTTTATGGATCCAAATTTTGTTGGCTATTAGCATCTCTCTCCTTTTGATAGGAAAGCGTTATGGTTCAGTTCCATGGATTTATTATTGTGCCTGTTGTTCTGTTCTGCATCATCTTCTCTGAATTATAATAAATCTTGGTTATTCGGATTGTACATGGTAACATTATTCATGCCGCATAAGATTTAAGACTCAGTTTCTTTAGGTTGATCCCTCATGCCGCATTGCATTTTTTTTTCCTATTCAATCTCCCGTTGCTTTGTTAATTTTTTGGTGCCCGTGGTATTTTTAGTCTTAATTGATTCCCACTCTCCTTGATGTTGTTTCTTGTAGTACCATCTCATCTTGAAGAGGTTTTAAGAGAACAAATTGCAGAGGGACAACCAAGGACCCATAGGCCTTGGAAAAAGATAATTGTGATTGTGGAAGGGATTTACAGCATGGAAGGGGAGCTTTGTAAACTTCCAGAGATCATAGCAATATGCAAAAAGTACAAGGTTTGTTGATGCAGTAGCACATATCTATTGTGCAACTTTGTCACCCTTTTTTGTATTTCTTTTCCACACGCCTTTTCACTTTAGATAAGGGAATTGATTTGTGTTTTGCAATTTCGCTTTCAAAAAGTTTAATCTGTTGTAACAATATATGGTTACAAGGCTTGCAATAGATGCTAGAATGTAATCTATTATAAATATTATTGCCTTGTGTCCATGAAAATTGTTTGCATTCAAACTATTAAAAAGTTTGAGCTGATACAATCTTAAATGAGTGAATCATGGATGAGGGATAAGAATCTTGGTTTGGGGGTGAGATTTTTATGTGTGTAATTTTTTATATGGATAATTGCTATTGCCAGTTTCCTTTCTTGGGAAAAAATCCAGTTATGTTTTTATTTTCTTTTCTTTTTCTTTTTCTTGTTTTTTTTTCCTGTCTTAACCTTTTGGTTATTCTATAGGCATATACATATTTGGATGAGGCACACAGCATAGGAGCCGTGGGCAAGACAGGTAGAGGTGTTTGTGAGCTCTTAGGTGTGGATACTGCTGATGTTGACATCATGATGGGGACATTCACTAAATCTTTTGGATCATGCGGGGGTTACATTGCAGGATCCAAGGTTTGTGTGCTTAAAACTTCATGCTAGAAAGTTATCTGACATAAATAGTATCTAAAAGACTGGGAAGAGGTGATCTGAAAATCTCATCTCATGGACTTCTTTTTTTTCAAGTTAACCAGCATTGTCATTTTGTTTGGTCGCAAAATGCTTTGATTGTATCTGAAGAGAAATATGAAATAGCAAATAGAAGACAGGGGTTTTGGAATTGGAGGGAGCTTTAGAGTGTGTTAAATTCGTGCCATTTAAGTCTTTTGGTAGTGATGATGAAGTTACTTTATAGTACATTATCATCTTTACGTGGGGAGGTTAGAATGATGTTGGAGTTCATTTGTAGAAGACCATTTGTTTTACACTGCTAATGTTTCAGATTGCTGCCTGGCAATCATCATCACAGTAAACTGAATCATTTAATTTTTTTATATGAAGTATTTTAAATTTTACAATTGAAGTGTAATTCTTAATGAGATATTGGAACTCTGGTCAGGAACTTATCCAATACTTGAAGTACACTTGCCCGGCTCATCTATATGCAACTTCAATTTCACCACCAGCCGCACAGCAAATAATATCTTCCATAAAAGTCATTCTTGGGGAGGATGGTTCCAATAGAGGTTTGAAGGGCGCTTGTGCTGTTATTTCTTCACCTGTCTTTCTGCTTTATTATTTTATCCTGAGACTTCTTGTTTTTATATAGGTGCCAAGAAACTTGCTCAAATTCGTGAGAACAGCAATTTCTTCAGGTCAGAACTGCAAAAGATGGGATTCGAGGTTCTTGGGGATAATGATTCTCCAGTAATGCCAATCATGCTTTACAACCCAGCTAAAATCCCTGCCTTCTCAAGGGAGTGCCTCAAGCAGAATGTGAGGATACTGAACCTTTTATTCCCCTCATTCACGTTTAATTTATTTGATAGGCAGGCTGCAATAATTTTTTTTATTTATTAATATTATTATTAAATGCCTGCTATTGCTGAATGTTGTTGCCGTTTCAGGTTGCTATTGTGACAGTGGCATTTCCAGCAACACCCCTACTATTAGCAAGAGCACGCATATGCATATCTGCCTCTCATTCAAGGGAAGACCTTGTCAAAGCTTTGGAGGTATATGTTTAATTTTTTGTCCCAGCGGTACCTTTCACTCCCTATGCATCATTTAATTGTTTGTGGAGGTGACTGTTGTAGAAGGGTACCATTAAGCTCATTGCATGATGCATGGGGCACCAACTAAAAATTTTCGAACTTTCTTGGTAGAACATGATATCTTCATAAACTCTGATTTTGTTCCTTTTCTCTATAGGTTATCAGCAGAGTTGGTGATTTAGTGGGCATAAAATACTTTCCTGCTGAACCAATTAAGCAGCAGAGTGAGAACAAATATAAGAAGGCTGACTAAGTGACGTTATTGCTTACGAGCTAACGCCTTAAGGCGCTTTTGTTTCGATTTGTCACGGGTAGCAGTTTTATATCTTCTAGTATGATCCGCGCTTGTATTTAACTTCACTGCCATTGCGGAAGGGTTGGACTTGGATGGAGAAGCAGAACACGAGATTTGTTCGCAGATGCAAGGGAATCTGTCCTGTTGTAGGGAAATCTATCCATCTCAGTTTAGTCTTGAGACAATTTTTTGTATAGCTGCAGCTGTAGTTGTCCCCGTGTCTTGTGCTTGTTCATTGGAAACTAGAAGTTGCTTGTATATGAGGGATCACTTTAGAGAATTGGATTTTCGATATTGGTGGGTGTATCTTGTCACATTTGGGCACCTTTTTCTTAATAATTTTTTAAATATAAAATCCCCTGAGGATGCATGTAACAGTGTTTTTCTCTTATAAAATTGTGCGGGAAAAAATTATCCTTTTTTATTCAGGGTTTATCACATACTATTGGAGAAAGATTTTTATTCTATGGCATATTCAACTATTTAAAACCATCGAGCTTGTAGGATCTCGGACTCAACTCATAATGTGATACTTCCTCCTGTTTGATTATAGCCTAACATTGAACATGGTTTTCTTATAGGCAAGAAAGTTTAAAATAAGTTTACGACCTCTTTCCAAAATTGCCCCTCTTAAACCACTTTTTATTAAATGACATCACTAAATAATTAGAAAAAAGATTAAGCATTAATAAGGAGGGCATTTTAATCTAAAATTAATATTTTAGACAACCATAAATATAAACCAATAAAGGGGTATACATTATTAGCAGTACAAGTTTAAAATGATATGTAAATTAATGTTACACATAATTTTCCCATAAATATTAGCTAAACATTTTAATTTTATTTTATCAATTTTTCTAATTATTCATATGAGTTTTATAATAGCTCAGGGAGATTAAGATTAAAAATTAAATTTATCCGCAAAATTTATTTCTCCTATTGGTTTTGTGGGGGTCAAAATATTGCAAAGAAACTTCTAACCGCTTGTTTGGTAACTAAAAGTCTAAAACACAAAACACATGGCAATGGGACATGGTGTAACAAAGGGAGCATAATTTCCATCTCTCGGCCTTGTAGACCAACGGCCTGTTCACTATAATCCCATTCTCTCTCTCTCCCTCTCCCCTTTCCTCTGTCTCTGTGATCAGAGCTACAATGGCCACCAGATACTGGGTAGTCTCTCTCCCCGTTCAAAATTCCGCATCTGCTCTCTGGGCTCAATTGCAGGAACAAATCTCCAAGCACTCCTTCGATACTCCTCTTTACAGAGTACTCTTTTCTTCCCTTCCTCAAGATCTCCCCTCCCACTGCTTATTTTTCTTTAACCCTCCTTAATTTCCCATTTGCAGTTCAATATTCCTAATCTTCGGGTCGGAACCCTAGATTCTCTTCTTTCTCTCAGCGATGATCTTGTCAAGGTGAATCTCTTTCAATTTTGAGCTTAACTTTGTTTACAAATCCGTTATACTACTTGTGTAGATCTATGGTTGATCGGGTTTATGATTTCAGATGCGGGATTTTTGTCTCTACCTGTTTCGGTGCTTCTATATGGATTGTATGATTGATTTGATTCGTTCTTCTGGTGCCGATATTTGTGTTGTGTGGATGTTGAAATGCAAGGCTTAAATTGTTTGCAGGCAAACAGTTTCATGGAAGGAGTGTCACACAAGATCAGGCGACAGATTGAGGAATTGGAGAAAGTTTCGGGCGTTGTGAGCAGCGGGCTGACGGTTGATGGGGTGCCGGTCGATTCTTACTTGACCAGGTATGTTAATTGATTACCTTGATCGTTAAATATTTAACCTGTTCTTGTTTCGTCTATAATTTCTTAGTGCTGAATCTGTTATGTTGATGGAAGGTTTGTTTGGGATGAAGCCAAGTACCCGACTATGTCACCTTTGAAGGAGATTGTGGATGGTATTCACGGTCAAGTGGCAAAGATTGAGGATGATCTGAAGGTTTTTATATTCTTCCCGCTCTTTAGTTACAGCTATCTTTTAGTTCAGGACAATTCACTGTTGTAGCTCATAATTGGTTTGTGCTGTTTTTAGTCTCTCTAGTTCTAAATCACTCGCTTATGATGGTTTTGAGCCGCCTTGCTTTTCTTAATGGCTAATTGCTAGCTGAGGGATGCTAAGTGCCTCTTTGTATGAGCTTTTTATGGGTTGATTTAGTTGCCAATTGCTGCTTGCAAGGCAGAGTTGGTACTTTGGAAGGCATCAGTCTATTTTTTTTTTTTTTTGGAAGGGCCTGTTTGGGATGAGGGTACCAACATTTTAGAGGAACAATAATATATCTTCTCATGCATCCTTATCTTCTTTGACATCAATTTCTAGGTCTATCTTTGTCTTGGGCATTTGTCATTTTCCTTTACCTGCATATGCTCAGTTAGGAAAAAGTGACCTGAAGGGCCTCACACTACTTCAATTGGGTAGTGATTTGAAACAACTTTCAGACGTTGAACTAAAATAAAGGCTATGAAGTCACCAATTAATTTGTTCACCCGTATGACCATCAATTGAACTGGAAGCAATCATAATTACAGAATTTAAAAATTTCAATATTTTTAATAATCCAAATATTTGAAAACAGCTAAAAGGATT
The DNA here is from genome assembly GCA_037074515.1 of Mimosa bimucronata. Taxonomy (NCBI): domain Eukaryota; kingdom Viridiplantae; phylum Streptophyta; class Magnoliopsida; order Fabales; family Fabaceae; genus Mimosa; species Mimosa bimucronata. The sequence goes on from CM073437.1 coordinate 6,816,310, forward strand.
TTTATAAAGGTGAGAAGCTAAAACAGTTTGTATTTTTCCTTATGTCATGAATGTACATTTCTAATTGTTTGGCCTTACAACTGTCATCTGGCAGGTTCGTGTGGCTGAGTATAACAATATCCGCAGTCAACTAAATGCTATCAACCGAAAGCAAAGCGGAAGGTGTACATGCTGTTCAATACTGATCATAGCTTTTGAGCATGTGATTTTATTTCTACCTTAGCTGACAGACTTCTGTCTATTTCAGCTTAGCTGTCCGTGATCTTTCCAACCTGGTAAAACCTGAGGATATTATTACTTCGGAGCATTTAACTACCCTACTTGCAATCGTTCCTAAGTATTCTCAAAAGGACTGGCTCTCAAGCTATGAAACTTTGACGAGCTATGTGGTAAATTTACCATATTTACTAACAATGTCAAATCTCTCCTGCTACTTTCTTGAAATAGTTGTATCAAGTGATTTTGAATTTTGTCCTCTCCGGTAGTTGGATGGTCCCTGTGGTTAATCTGAGGTGTCCAATAATAGTTTGAAACTTGATTATTTCTGTATATGTTTCATGTTTTTGTGCTGCTATATTAATTTTCTTGGCCATGACGTTCTAGTTATTCTTATTACATTATTATTTTTAGGTACCCAGGTCTTCCAAGTTGTTGTATGAGGATAATGAGTATACTCTTTATACCGTAACACTCTTCACACGTGTCGCAGACAATTTTAGAACTAGTGCACGTGAGAAAGGGTTCCAAGTAAGTACTGCCAATAAATTGGTGCATTTGCTTGTTGTTAATCTTGGGAATTTAGATTTTCTTAAGATCTTTGCTGAGGAACTCTGAATCAAGGATACCCAGGGCTCCTAATGCGAAGTTTTACTTTATTTGAATCTTGAGTAAATTGGAGGTGTTTGGTGACTTCCTATTTGTCGTTGCATTTAGATTCGTGATTTTGAGTATAGTCAAGAAACACATGAAGGTCGGAAGCAGGAGCTGGAGAAGTTGGTGCAAGATCAGGAAAGCACAAGAGGAATTCTTTTGCAGTGGTGTTATAACAGTTATGGAGAGGTATTATCCATCTGTTCGCTTTTCGTTAAATATTTGAAATCGCAAAACTACCTATATAATGGAATATGCCTGGATGTGCCTGTTGCTGGACGAGCCAGTCAATCTGATGCTAGTATTATGAAACTACGCCTTGAATATTTTTTCTGTCTGCCTTAATAAATTGTAAATCATAAAAGTATTAATAAGTTTTCCAAATATTGGTATCTTACTGCTACTCTAGGTGTTGTAGTTCTTCACTTGCTATATTTGCTTTTATGTCTGAAGGTTTTCAGCTCCTGGATGCACTTTTGTGCTATACGTGTATTTACAGAGAGCATTCTGAGATATGGTTTGCCACCATCTTTCCTGGTACATATACTGTTATAGATCGAACAATTTTGATGCCTATCACTTTTGTTTCTGAAAATTTTTATTTCTGACCACTGGGTCTTGAATGGCTGCAGGCAGCTGTCTTATCTCCGTCTGCAAAAAGTGAGAAGAAAGTACGTTCTATACTTGAAAGCTTGAGTGACAGTACAAACAGGCAAGTATCTAATTTATGTATACGTTGTATGGGTAAAGTTGATGGACCTTGGCTTTTTATACAAATCCATGGGCCACTTTCTGTAAAAATCTTTGGTCCAAAGTAATTGACCGTCTTTGATAAAAAAAAAAAAAAAGAGAGAGAGAAATTTCCCCCTTCCTTTTCCTTTCCCTGTGCCCCGCTCGATGGATGCTCAAGAAACACAAGGGTTGAAATAGTTTCACTCATCTATAATATTAACACACTTCAAAGCCAGATGAACAGTAAATGCTGTTTTCTTAAATGTCTACTCAGAAAGTCAACTCTGCTATTTTTGTGACTTGCTTCTTTATTGTGATTTGATGCAAAATGACTAGGAGTTTTATGCTTCATATTTGTTATCTATGTGTGTGTAATAACTGCTCATTTTGCCCCTTTGACATTGCCTGCAGTGCATACTGGAAGATTGAGGATGAAGCAGGGGGTGGTATGCCCGGTTTAGCTGGGGATTCTGATGCCCATCCATACGTCTCCTTCACTATCAATCTTGTGTGAGCGCTCAAAAAATAAGCCCTATCTCATGTCTCATAGTCTGCAAAGTATTTTTCTTTCGACAACAATAATGCCAGATGGGGATCGAAGATATAGTACATTTGGTTCAGAATTCCATTCATTGTTTGGAGCAGCATTCGGACTTAAAGGAGGGACTGGTGAATTTTAGTGCAGAGTTTGGGCACCAGTATGACCATTTGCAATTTGTACTTTTAAGTTATTTCGTAAACTTTTCTCTTCTGCGATATGAAATTTGGGTAAGTTTATACGTTTGGTGTTACCCTTTAAAGTATTGTATGTTCTGTCGAATCTATGCAATATGTCAAACTTAGGTTTGATTTGCCACCCCGGCACCCAGCAAGGCAGACCAAGATGGATTTCTGAAGAAGTCTGAATCGAAGAGGAACTCTAGAAACACATAAATTTTCCTGGGAAAAGTGTTTCATTTATCTGGATTTGAAATAAATGTTTAACCTTTGAAATTGATAGTGATAATTTAAAGTTAAAATCCATTTGAGAAACTTGATCCTGCGTTGCTTCACGAAATTGTGATATTTCGGAAAAATGATGACGACACGTAAGTTAGTATTTGAGGCAAGATATTTATATGAACGAATAACTAGGGCTGTATTTTAAGTTCAAATTTGATACTATCGGTCCTCCCTAATATATAAGGCTAACTGAGAAGTTAAGAGTTCATCGATGAGAGAGTTACGCTCTTTGTACCCATATTTATTACTTCCTTAAAAAGTTGTACTCCTTTCTATCCTATTTATAAGATTACTTTGACTTTTTTGAAAAAGATTAAGGATACAAAATTAACCACTTAAAATTATCTATGATTATCTTTTTTCCCCCTCAAAACCACTCTATTCTACTTATAAACTAATATATAATCTAATTACATATGACATATGTCATAATTTAATGGTCTAATATGCTTTCCTAATTTCCACAAATAAAAGTCAAAATGATATTATATTTAGAATCAGAGGGAGTCTTATATTGTTAGGAGGATTTTGATTAATGGATTGTTTTGTTTTGAATACAAGTGATTTAAAAGGAAATTATAAGAAAACCAATGCATTTTTTTATAAGAAATTAATTTAACCAATTTCAATAATCAACTCATTAGTTTCTTCAGGTCGCGTTCATTAGGAGACTAGTCAGAGACTCGTGTATATAAATTCGTAACCGAATCTTCACGTATGTGAGCTGGTGTACCCCAAATAGTCCAATCATGAATTCAGGATCAGCATATGATGGCAACACAAACCAACTTAAAACAAACACTCTCCAGAAGAGCACTGTAAAAGATAATGGGGAAAAAATTGTCACAATTTATGCATTGCTCATGTCCATATTTTTGCAGAGATTAGAAAGAAAATGTGTAATCCCATCTTCCATGGGATGAATGATCCTAACACGCAAAATTATATCATCTCTAACTAGGAAATGTTCGGCTCTATGGATGAGAGCAAAATCATCCCCCCAAAAAATAATTACTCGAGTCATGAAGATTGAAACAAAAAGTTTGAACTCAAGATATTACCCAACCGAGCCTGAGCTTAACTCAAGCAACTTCAGGAGTATTTTTCTTTTATTTATGGTCTCTGCGTTGGTTTTCTACGTTTTCTAGGGGAAAAATGAAACCGTATCCTGCTTCAGAGGAGATTCTAAGCTTTGGCTAGCTGAGCGTCAGGTTGTGCGGCAGCAGGAGCAACACCACCAGTAGTTGGCCTGCGGAACCAGGGAACTTCATTAGCACTTTTACATGAAGAACTTGAATAAATAAGAGTGTCAGAATTTTGGAGAACTTACAGCCCCACAAAAACTTTGAAAGCATCATATATTCCCCATTGAGCTCCAGTGAGGGTACCGATCATAACAATACGAAGAGGGAGTCCACGGGTGAAAAGACCCAACAAACCAAGCTTCTTCACAGCCTGCATTAGACAGTAGACTGCGTTTAAGAAACTTGTCAAAGCTGAAACACCAAACACTTAACACAATAAAGTCTAATTAGTCCTTTTATCCTAAACAAATATTATTCCAGTACTCACGTCACCAACTGTAGCTCCCTTGGCATTGTTCAGGAAGGAGACAAGGTTGTCGGCAGGGTGAGATACAATGGCACAAAATACACCAGCAACATATCCACCAGCAAAACTAACACCAAGTTGCAGAGATTTGCTGCACTCATTCTTCGGCGTGGGAATGGCATACTTGTAGATCATCTCAACAATAGTCTCAAAAGAAGCAAACTTCATCATAGTATCTGCGGGAAAGACCATTAGACGATTATTAACATTTAACTTCATAATACATACATCAGAGTTGGATTCATAGGCTTCCACTAACAATTTTAAATTTCAGATCAGTAAGTAGAACAATAAGGCGGATAAAGGTTCCGTTGCACATATCATTTAATATATCAATTATTACTTTTTGGTTAAACATAAAGCCCATGAGCTGGGTTCGAAAAAGGTAAATAAACTTAAATACAATTATTCCAGTGTTTTGAAAACCCAAGGTATTTACTCCAACCATCAATCCAATAAATAATACATGGGTAAATTTAAAAAGGAAAAACAACAGAAAACAATAATATGATTTGAAACATATAATCCACACACAATCTACCTAGAAACATTCAAGGTGGTGAATAGAAATGATAAATCACAACGGTACATGCCCCTCTGATTTACAATAAAATGACAATCAATATAAACATCAAATTTGTAGCAAGCTGCACCATTCATGAGCCATGAACGATATGAATTATTCCTCAGACTACATGCAATATGACAGCACCTCGTCAAGCTAATAAAAGTACAAATTAATACGCCACTAATGATGAGTATTTTTACCAGCAACCAACAAAAAATAGAAAAAGAAAAAAATCAAGACCATGGACTGATCCAAACACTTGGTAACTTCAATTTGATCAACTAATTAGTCTTAGTCTACTCCTTCAACAGAACCAGGATTGCAGTTAAAAATGAAAGCATTTGTTTTAATAACAAATATGAAAACAAATACGACACATGCTAAATGGAAATAGCTTAAATCATTAGACACCAAAGATAATTTTGAATGCAGAAATTGAAATTTTCATTAACAAAAAATGCTTAAACGGCTTCTAACAGCTTGACCCATTAACTACTATTACTCCTATGTAACAAAATTAAGATCCAATCTTCATCAAAAACATATGTACTGAGGAGACCTTCCAATCATCAAAATGAGGCAGCAAATCTTGGATCAACTCCGTGCTACAATGAGCAGAAAATGAGAATATATGTGGTGCACTGGCGCTAATGGGATAACGAAGAATCTAAATTAAAAAGTATTCCCCTAAAAACCAAAATGAAGCACGCTGATCAAAACATGAAACAGCCAAAACAGCATGACAGCATAAACTTCAAGTCATAGCCTACAAAATTCACAATAAAAAAAATACTTACATGGGATCTGGCGTCCCCAAAGAGGAACAATTCCCTTGTACAGCCTGAAATTTTGAAGAGAGAAAAATCATTAGATATGCATCCAATCATGCAGGAGCCTAAGCAGCGATCAAATTAAACATCATTCACTAACAAAACAGTTGAAAAGTTCAACTCGTTCAAAGGCATACCCCAAGGTTCCTTCAGATCTAACAAATTTTGGCATCCCATCCGCCAAACCTCTAGCAAAACCAGGCTGAGTTTGAACTCGAACCTTAACAGCCTCAAAGGGGCAAAGTGCAACATCAGCAATGACCTCGGCAGATGCTGAACCAGCAAGGTAGATCAAGGTCTTGTACTTGGCCGCATATTCTGGACCGGCAATATCAGAATAATACTTCTTAAAGAACTCGTAAAATCCAAATTTGCAAGCACCCTGAGCACTGTAACCGAGCAAGGTAGGCACCCAGCCTCTGAAGAAACCCCTTACTCCCTGCTCCTTAAGCAATACACCAAATCCAGACGAGATGCCCTTGTACTTTGCAGGGTCAATCTGAAATTAATAATTGGAGGTCAAAATATAAAAAGTTATACGATGTCTAAAAGATAACAAGAAGTATTCCATTCAAGTAAGAACTAAAGGCCAACTAACATAGCGTGCGAGATTTTCAAATCAAACCATATACAATGAAATCATCTGGACATACTCATAACCACGACACCGTTTACGCCTCTTCTTTCACTCGACTTCGGATCAACAAAAAACATGCGTACAATACTTTAAATTAATGCGCAACTGCGTATGTTTTCAGAATCTGTGGAATCGTCGATCGCGATCAACGAAGGTTTTTACCATTTAGAAAATAAAGTATTCGGTCAGGCAAGCTTGGGAACAAAATTACACCATTTGAGATGAAGAACGAGAAGGACAATATAAGCACAGAAATGTAAACTAATTTCCAAGTAAACTGGAATGTAAGCTCAACTGCCCCTAAAGGAAACTCAAACACAATAAATTCAGCATCTCATTGGTGGAAATACGACCAAAGGTCAAGAACAGCAGATCACCGAGCAAATTGAAGCAAATCAAGGAACAAATCTGCTATATAGAAAGGGATCCTTCAATCCAACGCAACGATCACGATTCGTAGATCGGTCCACTAAGCCAAAAAAATTCTCACATGCTCATAAAAGAATAAAAATCAGAAGTAAGTCAAATACAAATCGCAGATCTAGTTCATCGCGAAACGTAACACAAAAAAAAAAAAAAGGAAAAAGCAAGCAAAAGTGGTGTGAAGAGCTAATTTCAATAGAAGAAAAGGCAGATCGAGAGAGAAGGACCTGCATATTACACTTGACAAGGTCAAGAGGAGTAACGGCCATGTGAGTGAGACCACAGCTGAGAATACCACCAAAAGTACAAGCAGTATAGAAGGCAGGGGAGTACATCTGGATCTTGCCAGGCTCACTTGGAGCCGGAATCATGAAGTTGGAGCCCAATTCCATATTGGAGGAGGCGGAGGGGGAAGAGTTGAGCATGTTATGTAGAGGCAAGGCTTTGGAGGAAGAAGGAGAGGAGTAAAGGAAGGTAGGGATCAAAGAGTTGCGGCGCGAAGAATCAGAGAAAGCCATGGAGGAAATACAAGTGAGAGTGCGTCGGACAATTCAAACGAAGAGAAAGAGAATGCAAGGAGAGACGCACTCCCAATCTATGGCTGCCAAACCCTTTTTCTGCTTCCTTAACTTGCCTTGCCTTCTTCTTCCTCTTCTGGGTCTACTACGCAACCAATGGCCAACACTCGCTTCTCTATATGCAAATTTTGGTCCACTTCAAATGGCCATCATCTTTGCTTTTAATTACGGCCTTGACACTATCCTGTAATGAAATGTAAAAGCATATCTCTTGGAGTTGTCCCTTCAAGATTTTTTTTTTTTTTTTTTTTGAATATGTCATACAATTGTTGAGGCTGGACTGGTTTCGAGAGTTCTGGTCGTTATCATGCTACCTCTTACAAGGCTTAAAAAAAAAAAAAAAAAGAATGCCGAAAAATAAAAATAAAAGACCAAAAAAAAAATTAGAATATTACAAGAGTAATACATACAACAGTGTAGATACGTGAGCTTTTTCCTCAAAAAGGATCAACGGATTTTTCCAAACCACTAGTTTTTGTAGTAGTCAATTCTTTTCTAAATAAATATTTGATAGCGACTATTTTTAAGTAATTGGGCTGTAAGAAGACTATAAAATGTATGGAATTTTTGGTGATGTTTGTATTTGAAAATATAGTTTTTAGTTTAATATTTTGTTAAACATCAAATTATAGCATCTTAAAATTGTTTTTCCAATATCAAAATATCAATACATAAAATTTTTAAAATTCAGTTAAAATGTCCATTAATTGTCAGGCATCAAAATATTTTTTGTCAAAACATAGACTTTAATACTTTGTAGGAAAATAAATTAATTCGATCTTAATTAATAATTGACTTTTTTAAAATTCCAATTTTTTCTCATGATGTGATCAATGAAAGTTTTTTTTTTCTAAAAAAAAAAAAAGAGTTGACTTGTATTACCTTAACAACCGAATGTGTTTGAGGAAGTATATTTCATATAAGCATGATTTTGGAGAAAGAAACTGGTGCACACGACTTGAACGAAGAGAACGAAGATGTAATGTAAAGAGAAAAAAGGGGAAAGAGGGTGAATGTGAATTGTGAAATAAAAAGGGAGAATGAGGGGCAATAATGGAAAGGAGGGGTACCAGGAAAGCTAAAAGCAGCGGCGGTGGAATATTCCATCTGAACATCTTGGGAACATCAATCCCTCCCCCTTCACCTCCCCCAACTTGAGTGTTGAGTCTCCCTCCCATATCTTCGCTTCGCCACTTGACCTTCCTATTTCCTATGCTTCTTACTTTATTTAGTTAACCTTTTTCTCACTGCTATTACGTTTATTTTTTTCTAAAAGTTCAGACTCATTCTCACAACTTTTATTTTAGAACCCTTTCGACTCTTTTTTTATTAACTGAATTTTCGACTCATTTTTATTTCATGCATTTGGTATAAAAACTAAATCTTATTTTTTTCCCCTCTTATAAAACTTATTTTTCACCGATTTCCATGAGAAACAGCTGTGCTCGTGGGAATCATGCGCTCAAAGATCCCCTATATGAAAATAAATGGACTTGTGTTATAAAAAATAATAAATGGACTGCGTAATATTAGGCACCAAATGGGCCAGGGCCAGCCATGACCTGATGATATTCGCGTATTAAGAAATACGGTAATTTTTTGATATATACAAAATTTACGGGTTAACAGAAGATCAATCAGCGAATCACTGGGGTCTCGTACCCAAAAAGGGTAAATTAAAAGCCAACAGGCATAGAGGAACAAAGACCTCTACTTTAGAATGCGTTCGAATTTGACAAAGAATCAGCTTAACGTTGGTTACCCGCTAAGTACACAACCACAACCTTCACTTTTCAAATTGTATTTAACTTGCTTCTCTACACATTATTCTTCCCTCTCTGATTGTCTTCATTACAATGCTCTTCTGAGATAGCACCACTTTCATGGAGAACAAATCAAGTTCTGGCCACTTCCACCAGTCTCAATGGCTCCAGACAACTATATCAGGTTCCTCTCTAACACAAAAGCTGTTGCTTTGAGATTATTTTTTGATGATAAAGTTGTTAAGTTTTGCAATATATCCTCTTTCCCACTCTTGGTAGAATAAATATGTGTTGTTCTACTTTGACTTCGTTTTGGGCATTAAAACCATGTGAGGGTGAGTGAGGGTGATTGGGTTTGAACTTTGACGCATGCTAGTACCTACAGGCTACAGCCAAAATAATTGAAGTCAAACAACTCTTATAAAAACCGTTCTAGTCCATAACGAAGGAAAAGTGGCTCCTTATGACCCCTCCCCAAAAGGAGACTCCTTCCGTCCCAATTTCTAGGTTCAAACTAAGTTTGTCCCACCTAGTTAGAACTTGTAAGAGTTGACCAAAAGGCAACAGATTATTGCATTCTCACAAGATCCTTGTTTTTCTGCATTTTCCATTCAGAAATTTCAGTATGTTTGACTGATTTGCAGATTTGGATGAGAAAGTGAAGAACATCACGACCATTTTAAAAGAGGGCTACTGTTCAGATGAAGGAGATGACGTGGATAAAAAATGGAGAAAGGATATCAAACAGGTGCTTGAAGAATTAAGCAAATCTTACCGGACTTTAGCAATAGCATATGACCAATTGAGGTCTGAGTCATCCCATACCTCTCATTCAGGGTCCTCTTCATCTTCTATCACAACGACCATCCTCTGTGCTATCTGCAATGAAAAAGCAACAGGGAACTTACAAGGCCAAAAACTTGAGGATGCCTTCAATTGTGGTCTAAAATCTATTGTCAGAGGTCCTGACATGAAATTTGATGGTACAGACCTTAATTTTGAACAAATAAACAAGCTAGAAGATGAATACCATGAAATGATATCAGCTGTTGAGCCAAGCAGCATGGTGACTAAAGCAGGATTAGAATGCAAAGGCACTCAAGAAGAAGAAATAATGACCGATTTTTTGGCCAATGAAAACTTTCTTACAGAGATTGAGGGCTTCGAATCATGTCAGAAAATGGAAGATCCGTCAATAACTCAATGTGATTTTGGATATATGTGGTCCGGGCTAGATTCTCAAATTACACAACTTGTAGAGGATAATCTGCAACAGCTGGTAGAGTTGGCGAGAAGAAATGATGAGAAGAGGGAAACCATTAAAAAGCTCCAATTAGAGATTGATGCATTGAAACGTAAGAACAGGGCCCTTCAGTTTTCTTCGAGATACTCAAATGCCGATTCAGAACGTGACCAATCACAGATTTCAAGACATGGAAGAATATCTGTGAGCAAGCTTTTCAGAGGCTGTTCTACATGATAGCTAGTTCCATGCAATATAGTGGTCATGATATATTCTTGAAGAACTTCACCAATTTTTCAATGGAAATGTTTTGTCTTTCCCACAAGTAAATAAGCATTTGCAGTATTGAGGGCAATATAGTTTACTATACAAAACTTTCTGGATGATGATGATCTCAATATAAATGAGCGACGTGTTAGAAATAAAATTCCCTTGGAAGATCCTGTACTCTGTTATATATTAACCATATTATTGATGCCAAGACCTCTGGATATATATATATAAATATATATATAAATATATGAACTGGAAACCAGCCTCTGGAAAAACTAGCTTCAAAACGACGTCACTGTTCTTGTTCAAAGCATCTGATATCTGATTCTCTGAGTCCGTAACAAATTGATTAGTCTTTCAAGTTAGATAGGTGCCATTACGAAGTAATTATAAAGGCATGCACAACATGCTACCGAGATCAGGCCTAGATAATGGAGAGAAACAACATCAAATATTCTTATTCCCTTCATTATCACCGTTCACCAGTAGTCTCCACATGAACATAGCCCATTTTTAAAATGATGAAATCGCTTCGCATCTCTGACCACAATTTCCCTATTTACTATTTTGGATATCAACTTAATTACAGTGTGGCAGTCACTGCAAACCCGAAGATTTTTTATCACCTGGATTGTTGTGCCAGGAACTGAATTTATAATTCCGAAGGCAACGGCTAGTTTCTCACTGTGAACTCTTAGAATCATTCCTTTCTCTTCTTCATCCACATCATGAACCACTGACGTTAGATTTGGCACATAGCCAAATTCTTGCAGCTTCATATTCAATTGGTCCAAATATTCATAAAGCATCTTATGCTGAGGATGCTCTTTGTCTCCAACTAAAAATACATGCACCCTACCTTTAAGTTCAACTAGACTGAACCCGGGGGTTTTAAGCAATCCATGTCTCTTCATAATTATTCTCATCCTCTCAACGTCTTCCCACCTTCCAGCATCAGCATAAATATTGGAGAGCAGCACAAAGTACCCACAATTACTCGAGTCTAACTCGAATAATTTTCTTGCAGAGATCTCCCCTAGCTCCACGTTCTTGTGAATTCTACAAGCTCCTAGAAGGGAACCCCAGATTATAAAATCAGGCCTCACCTTCATTTCCTTAATCAAACCATAGGCCTTGTTAAGATGACCAGCACGCCCTAGGAGATCGACCATGCACGAGTAATGCTCAATCCCAGGCTCAACATTAAAGTCACGGTACATTCTATTAAACCAATGCCAGCCTTCTTCCAAAAGACCAGCATGGCTGCAAGCAGTTAACACTGACACGAAAGTAACGTAATTTGGTTTCACTCCTGACCTTATCATCTTGTAGAAGACTTCTACAGCATCTTTCCCATATCCATGCATTCCATAACCAGAGATCATTGCCGTCCATGACTTATAGTTCTTCACTTTCATGCGATCAAATGCCTTCCTCGCCATATCAACCCTCCCACATTTGCAATACATGTCAATAATAGAAGTTCCTACAAACACATCGTCTTCCAAAGCCATCTTTATCACCTAAAATAGAAGACAACAGATAGTATGATTGAAAAGAACGTAGAAACAAGTAATTGGACAAAAACTTAACGAATGATTACAGCATATATATTTCATAACAAGCAAAATAAATTTACAGAACCGGCAATAAATGATTGGGCAAAAGAAGAAGAAGAATAAATTCTATGCACCTGATCATGTATGCACTTCCCCGCTCGCAGGGTTCCTGAATGAGCACAGGCTAACAATACAGCAGAAAAAGTCACAGCGTTGAAGATGACATTGCCGCATTTTACCATGTCACTAAAAAATTGGAATGCTTCGGCAGATAATCCATTTCGTGCATATTCAGCAATCATAGAGTTCCAAGAAACAACATCCTTTTCACCCATCCCGTCAAACACTTGCCTCGACAAATCTAGCTCGCCACATTTGGCATATGCATCCATCAGAGTATTGCAGATTAAAGAATAACCCACAAAGCCCCTTTTTATCACTAAACTATGAACCACTTCGGTCATTCTATTCGAGCCTACACGAGAACAAGCAGATAAAACCGAAGCCACAGAAATGGAATCAACCAAAACTTCTTCACCCACCACATTCTCTCTCTCCTCAACCAGTAATTCTTTAAACAAACATATAGCTTCGTGGGCATTGTCATTTTGGACGTAACCAACAATCATGGACGTCCAAGAGACCACATTTCTCGTGGGAATTTCATCAAACAGTGTTCTTGCATCCTTCAGCTCGCCACACTTGGAGTACATATCAATGAGAGAGGACGACACAAAAAGGTTCGATTCAAAGCCAAAAATCAAAGCTTGCTGGTGGATTTGCTTTCCCGCGTGAAGATCAGAAAGGGCAGAGCAGGATTTAATGGCACAAGGGAAGGTCGAACGATTCGGGTAGAGAGCAAGCTTTCGCATAGAAGAGAAGGCTCGAAGAGATTCAAGGGAATCGCCGCTTCGAGCAAAATCGGCAATGACAGTGTTCCAAGACGAGACGCTAGTTTGGTCAACATATTTGTTGAACCAGGTCGTAAGGTTGGCGTTGATCGAAGTCGAGTATTGTTTCCTATGACGGAATCTGAGAAGAAATGAGTCGTATAGTGATATCTTCATTCATTCGCGTAGTTGATAAGTCAAAGGTGTCTTGTTAGTTTGGTCAGTTTCAGGCTTTCATTCAATTGGAAGTCCCAAAATGTTCCGGTTGCTGAAATTAGGGACTGCACAGTGCACATAGACGGTTCGCCCGCTGCTTGTGTATCTGTGTCCTGTGAGACAAACTTACCACTAAGAAAGGAAATTTTGCCGCATTAGAAGCAGCTGAAAACAAATTTATACTCCATTTGATACTAGTATATTAAAAACCACTTTTAAGTCCTCTTAATTTTATACAAAGAGTGATTCGATTTCTTAATTTTATAGAATATTTTTTCTTTTCTAACCCTATCATCATGTTTTGTTTCAGTTATTATTACTTAAAAATTAAAATTAATATATAAACAATTACTTTTTTTTATCAAAATATGTAAAATTTTGCTAAAACGACACTTTATAAAAGTAAGTGCAAACTAAAATTTCAAGTAAAGGAGAAAAAAATCCACTTTTACCAAGAACACACACACTGACACACACACATACATATCCTATTGTAAATTTTTGGCGGTCGCTCTGAGAGGAGGGTCAAACCTCGACAACGAAATACGGAACAAGAATTATCATTTGATTCACTAATATACTCAATTGAATTGGCAAGAAACGCCCCAGAAAATGGGCTTATAGTGTATCTTCAATAAGAACGTTATTGAACATACAAGAGATGCAAGGGGGACAACAGTTCCTATCTGGTAGGCGGACAACTAAAAACTATCCTCAGGACAAAGACACCGGCCAGCCTCAAACAACCAAGCTTGTTAGTGTGAAACTAGAGATGAGCAGGATCCCAACAATGGAAGCTGAGCAATCCAATCTGCTTGAACTCGAAAACATCTTCCCAACAAACTCGCCGGAACTCGGAGCCGGGGCTTCAGACTCAGGAGAAGCAGCAGAAAAATTGGGAGTTCCCTTGTCCACACCGGTTGGATGAGGAAAGAATGAAGACATGTTGGGCGCAGTGACGTAAGGAGAAAATGAAGGAGAAGCTGATGTTGCTCTTGGACGATCACTAGTGGAAATAAGAACTTGTGAATTGGCAAAGACGACAATCAAAAAGACAAGGACAACCAATGGAGAGAACGAAGCCATGAACTAATAATCAGAAGGATATGCAGAGCAAGCGAAGAGGGGAAGTGAGAGGAGATAAGTAAACGGCGTGTATATGAGAGTGAATGTGTGAGCTGGTGCAATTGGCGAGCATCACGGGGTAGATGGGGGAGTTTTATTTCTATTATTACATTGTCCCATCCATATTTATTTAGTCTGCAGTCATCAACACAGAAGAGATTCCGTTAGGCAGAACCTAAGGAGGGCACAAGACAGTGCCATGTAATGCTGCCAAGATAAGTTCTTTCACATGCTCAAGGCTTTTACTTTTTAACCAAAGGGGTCTAATTCTGTCGGCTAGGAGCCTAGGAATTGCTGCCTCGTACGCCACCCCCATGTGACATAGGCCACGTGGATAGGACTAATCCCCACACATATGATGATTGGCTTGCATTCAGATCTATTCTCATTTCTGATATTATTACAAACAGGATGATTTCCCGAAACCAAATGATAAGAGACTCTGCAAGAAGGGTGAAAAGTAAGGATGTCACATGATAAAAGAAAGGAAATGATAACAACATTAATTGAAAAATCACCAACCAAGTGAGCCATTCACGGCAACATTCACCGTACGCCTGATCCACATGGTATGGGACATGCTATTATAGGGTTGGTGACAAAAACAAGATAAACAACAGAGTGGTGTACATTCGGCCTTTTGTTGCTCAATGGGCCAGACAAGCATCCCTCACCTGTGGTCCCATTCAAATCACATTGGAAGAACAAGATAGTGCATGAAAAATATCTGATCCTTGTATCTAAATGAGGGGAAAAGAAGGCTCATCAAAGTTCTTCAATTTCAAAATTTCACCCTTTATAGAAAGTAGTACAAGAAATATGTGGCATTGTAGATGTATAGCTTCAACTTGAGAAGTGGTACAAATCAAAAGAATTGATACAACAATCCAACTCCTGCATCATATCGTTCGGAGTTGACTAGTGTAAAATTAAATAAAAAGCTACAATAAGATCTGCCAAGTCACGTGAATAGCAACAAAAACCACGCTAAATTTATAAATCCAAGCAAATATCCAAGTTCGGGTTTTCTGTAAGTGAATCTTCCCTTAATTAAAGAAGCCTAAGGTGGGCTGTGTCATTGAGCCTTTTAATCTGCCATCCAGTTTTCAAGGAATGCTGCAACACAGTCACTGAAGAATCATCTACGCAGATCTTATGTGACATCAAAGGGCTGCATCCAAGAAGCCCCGTCAGGAGACACTTAATTGGCACCGAATGAGTGAAAACTCCAACATGTGAAACAGGAGCTGAAAAGCTGCTGAAACTTGAATTATGCAGGGAATTTTGGTGGTTCGCTTCAATAGGAGACATTTCATCTTCAATCTCATCTCCGGTGGTAGTCACAAACTGTAGCCTGCTCTTACCAGATTTTTTCCTTGATAGTCCTGGTCGATGCCGGTGGAGTAAATCCCAGTGGGTCGGATGAAGAGGAGATCCATCTTGCTCATGAACTGAGTTGGTCAAAGAATGGGAGCTGTGATGTGCAAATGCATGGCTCTCATTTTGATGTGTGGAGAGATCCAGCCTCAGTTTTTCAGGCAGTCCCAGGATTCCATTTACGAAGTGAATCATCCGGAATTCCACCTGTCTGAGTGATTCTCCAGACGGTGCGGTGAAATCTGGCTGGAACCTATCAATTATGCTCAAAATCTCAGATGTGTAGATGTCTGATCGAGCACATCCCTCCCAATTCCCTAGGCTCATCTCTTCAAGAGCATCTGATGATTGAATCTGTTCCTCCGGAAAATTGATTTCCTGGCAATCAAAGCTTTATAAGATGAGATTTCAAGCACTAAGTTTCATAACATAATAAGTGTATTTCTCATCAGCAATGCTTCATTCATCTAAGTGAAATTCCAAAGGCGAGTAAAGTTTAATACATAACAATTATACACACATGACCGTCTCAACCAAAGCTGAATTTTATCTTTGTATGCGTCTAATAAGTAGAAGGTCAGTAACACAATTCTTCACTCTTCAGTCCTAGTTTTGACTCGAGAGTCGAATGAGACTTACCCAAACCCCCCTTTTCTTCACCACAGATTCAACCCATCTGTTCTTGAATAATTTTGTTGACGGATTTAGGACACCCCATGCCCTTAACTGCTTTCATTGAACACCGAAGATGTTAACTTTTCAAGGTTATTATAATTTTGGCATCAGTCATCCTGCTTTGATGCCGTGGGAAATGACTTCAAGCAATCAATAGAAACAGTTTCAAACAAATGTGAGATCTTTTGTCATTGACTTTCATTTTCCTCTCTGATTTCATAAACACATTAGTTCCATCTCAAACTTACCAGCTAACATTTCAAAGCTAGAAGAATCACATTCATCTTCCTTGCAATTGAAGACATTTAGCAGTGTCCATAAGGGACTGTTTTTACGTCAATGTAAGAAGCAAGAAATGAGAACATATGCACCTTTTCCATTTAAGTGCCTGTCCTGATACTTACTGTCAGTTTTAATTGACAAAATTTTATTACTTTTATGCATAGCTTTCAACATCTGAACACAAGACACGTTCTCTTAAAATCACTCAAAATCTTTCATCTTAGATCTACTTCATCACACATCTCCAACACAGTCTTAAAGTGGTACATGAATTATCCCAATTCACTGCGAAAATAAGAGATGGGACAAAAAAATCAATTTGTACATGAGCACCAAACTTCCCAATATCACTTCTACTCTATCTTTCTCCCTTCTTTGCTGACTTACTAGCAAGTGGAAGTTACAGCTCAGAAACCAAGACCCAAGAGTATATTTACTAGAGAATTTATCAGTGCTTCATATTATAGAACAGTCTGTGTGAAGAATAATACAGTTTGTCATATATTAGAGATGAA
Source organism: Mimosa bimucronata (assembly GCA_037074515.1). NCBI lineage: Eukaryota > Viridiplantae > Streptophyta > Magnoliopsida > Fabales > Fabaceae > Mimosa > Mimosa bimucronata. The sequence continues at coordinate 6,833,479 of CM073437.1, forward strand.
AACCAACAGGCTATGACTAAATGAGATTCTCAACAGCCCCACGTCTGCGCAAATTCTTCATGGTTAGAATTTAGAAGAGAATTTCGAAAATATGCTACCATCATTCGTCACAGTTACAAACACAAGTTAACAATAACAGCAAATTATATATTTTTTCTTTAGTATATAGGAGTATATACAGCCATCAATCAGCCGGCATTTATCCTGTTCATTTGAAAGATGTATGGAGGAAGTGACACACGCAAATGTTGCAAATAATAGACATAATCGACACTCAGATGATCAGCCCTGGATGGCCACCGGGCAATGTTGCCATCGACATCAACAATAAACCAATGAAGATGATCAATTATTTCCCATTCCATAAAGATTGCAAGACCAATGCCACTTCATCGCCTTCCACTCCCATGGTTTATGTTTTATAGACCATCAATTCCTTATGACTAAGCAATCAGCTATAATATAACTAGAATTTTGCAGAGTTTATTTCTAAGACCCCATCAAAGCATGTCTCTACTGGACTACTGTATTGCTTTGCTTTTCTTTTCTTCCCCCTAAAGATGCTTCAAAACATTCACTGAACTCAAACCAAGTATACGCATGATTGCATATTGTTAAATGCGTAATCGCGTACCTTGCAGACAGAGACCGCCGTTGACCGTGCCCGATCCAATGTTGAAGAAAACACAGCATTGAATCGAACACCCTGCGATTTCAAAAAGACAGCCAAAGCCCTCGCTTGTCGCTTCCCATTAGGCGTTAAAGCCGCTCCAGGACACCTTCCTCCAACCAAATCGGGCCTCAAATTCAATTCACACTCTCCATGGCTGATCACATACACCTCCGTCACCGTCTGATCATCGTCAATTCCGTTCCCCGAGAAGCTCCTCGAGAACACCGGCGGCGGAGGAGGCGGCGGCGGAGCCAACACATTGTACGGATCCCAAACCTTAATGGAGGGACCCAGCCGAGGCGTCCCCAAGGAAGAAAGCTGAGGAGATAGTGGCGATGCCGATGCTCGACAAGGTAGCATCTCTGGTTCTTGTTCCAACACTTTCTTCAATAAATGATTGTCCGATTCTGACCTATTTCTCTCGCCGTTGATGTTTCTCTCATCGTCTTCTTCTTCTTCTTCTTGTTCTTCCTCTTCCTCGTCGGAATCTTTGATTACTTGTGCTGACTGGTTCGAACCCATTGTGGCAGATTCAATATACCTATAGAAAAGATCCCGCCGATCTCGTCCAGATGTAAACTATGTTATTCAGATTTGAAGTGTAGCGCATTGTACACACGCAAAAGAATTCTTACTTGGCGGAAAACCTTGAGAAATCCAGAATGGACATGTTTTGAAACTGAAAGTGAGCTAAAAGAGGGAGGAAGGTAAGATCTACATATATAGATGGGGGGAAAAAAATCTGAGACGAAGATATGGGCTTGGAGTTTTGAGAATTGAGGGGAAAAGCCGGATTTAGCCGCAAACTAGAATGGAGTGTGAATGGACGCGATGAAAAGGAGATGTCTGCGTCTTTTGCTGTGGTGTTTTGTTGTGGATTTTCTTTCAGTTAGACTCGGAATTGAACGCATCACCCAGTTAAGTTAAATCTAGTAATCTGAAGTTCATGCCGAGAGAATTAACGTTTTTCCCTATAGATTTTATCCTTTTTTCGGAGTTTATACGGTATAATTTCGGAGAATGCTGGCTTTCAATTAAATTTCTGGCCCAAACTTTACTTTTACGTTTATGATTATTTTTTTGTTTTTTTTCCTAATTCTTTGTCATTTACTATTTTTCACATTATAAAAGGAAATACATGGGTAAAAAGCCAAAAAGACTTTGAGTCCTTTTATACATTGGCTATATTAGATTCAATTTTCCAGTCAGATTCGTGTTGATGAGATCTTAAAATTTTAGATTTACGCAAGAAACTATAGTATCGTACTATTACATTACAATTCTCTAGATTGTTATTTTTATTATATTTGTGGTAAATCAAATCGAGATTTTTTTATTAAAAATATAAATGGCATATACTTATTAAATATCTTCCTACGAAACTTTAATGACTGTGCAAGTAATATTAATAAAATGGGTTTTTTTTTTAAATTATGCGAAAATGCGTTTTTTTTTTTTTAATTAGGGTGGGGAGAAGAGAAGGAAACATGAGTCATGAACTCATGATTTATATCTAATTAACGGACAGAAACAGCCCCAGACTTCATTTGTTGACTGGATGCTCCACAACCTTAGCCCAGTGAACAAAAGCCAAGTCTGGCGGATCACATTCGAAACCCTTTGTTGGAAGCTCTGGGATAATCGCAACAAACTAATCTTCCAAGATCCGGCTCTTAGCGCTGAAGCAATAGCCCACCAAGTTAATGTTCTCACTTCTCACTCAGAGCTAAATCCAATCTTAGATTTCTTGTACAGTAGAGGCACAAAAAGGCCTGCTACAATACCCCTGCTCTGATTTCACTGATGTACAAGTTTTTTTATTGTTAATATATAACTCCCTTTCAACGGAAACGGATAGATCAGTCCAAAAAATAAAAAAGAAACGGATAGAAGCGTACTGGTAAAAAACTGGATAGAAACATGAGAGGGGTGAGATCCGGCGTGGATGGGCCCGATGTGGATGATCTACGCTTCAGGACAAGTGAAATGGCCCAAATACATGTCTGCCTCAACGTATGATCTACCCCTTTGTTTGCATTCCTTGTCCGTACAAGAAATTTTAGTTGAGACTTGAGTCCATACTCAAACTCAAAGAGAGATATTCCTTCTTTCCTAAATATTTTCTTAAATATAAGACTTAATTGACTTTTTTTTTTAGAAATTAAGGAAGCTAAATGAACTACTTAATTATAACGTATTTTGTTTATTATTAGGTTATATATTAGCTTATAAATCAAATAAATTAGTTTAAAGAAAAAATTCAGGCAAATCAATTTATAAGTAACTTATTTAATTTTCTTAGAATTTTTCAAAAAAGTCAATTAAGTTCTATATTTATGAACGGATGGAGTACTTACAAATCGCCTACCAACAAGGTCTTCATGTCGATAAGATTCGAATTCATAACCTTGTAATTATGATCCAACTCATTTACTAACTGGATCAGCCTGTTGATACTTTATTTTTGAATTATTCTGCTTATCACAATTACAAATACATCTTTTTTTGAACTCGTCCCATAAACTGTTCCTCCAATCCTCATCACGTCTACGGTAACAAATTCGTGTAAATTAATAATCAACCAATGGGATTGGGTTTAGAGAAGGGGCTAACCCATTTTTAGTGCGTCACAATACTTCAAAGTTCAAACAATGATTTTTTATATAAAAGAATGCATGTGCTAATGTTTGTAAAAAAAGAAAAAGAAAAAATCTTAACACAATAACATTCACTGACTAGTTTATACTGGACTTAAATAAGCAGTGTGTGTTTGTGTGTTTATTATCCTCAACATAGTTGTTTGATTAGTTATAAATACGCCTATTAGAGAATAAGCCAAAGCCACTTAAGAAAACAATTTTGAAGACCATATGAAAAAGGGAAGGGTTTGACTGTACCGTAAATCCATCTCATTGCATATCCACATTCTCATACTCCCAACGACATTTGACCAGAGTCAATATCTAAATACGCAAAGGTGTCCGATAATTAATTAATATCTACATGTATGCATCGTGTTTGCAGAAAGAGGTTCCAGAAAACATGTCGAATGCTCTCTAACATAAAAACAAAAGGAAGAAGTGTACACGGAAAGAGGGATTGGACCTTGCTTTGCAGAAAAGAGTAGTATGATTGAGGCCACTAGCTATACGAATCCCCCCATTAGTGCTTTAATAATGTTTTACACACACATTCTCTCGTATAGTTAGTTATGGAGGGATTAATTAATTAAGAGCTGGTATAAAAAGAGGGCGACACAATTCCATTGTTATTGTTGGCCCTTCACTGACCTGTCTAACGGCTGTCTTCTCACATAAGATGACAACAATGTTATTCTATCACATTATTATTAATTTCTGTTCATCCCATCCCCTTCTGCCGAAGCTCTACTTCTCTCTCACTTTGTCTTCTTCTTCTTTTTATGCCACACTCGCTTGCTAGCTGCTCTTTTTCCCACCCACTACGTGACAAGCACTGCAACAGAATCATATTTTACAGCCTTGCACTAAATTATATATTAACGTGTTGTGTGTCTTTCAAACTCTTTTGTACTGTGAGTTTTACAGTGATTAAATTGATTATGAAAAGTGAAGTTGTCGCATGGACCTAATTTGGTTTTTGGGTGTGTTGAGAAGAGATTAGTCTATATAAATTGGACCCGCGTATATTTAAGCAGTCTGTTTGTTTTCACTTCATGGACATGGACGATAAAAAGGAGGATGTAAATGGTTACAAGAAGAAGAAAAATACTTGAAACAGGCAGTCCTTTAGAAAGTCCTATTCAAAAGTTTGTCATTGGAGTTGAAAAGATCAACACCTAATAATAATGTCCCTTTTCAAAAATAAATTGTGTTCTTGACATTTTAACACTTTCACCTCATGAGGTTAGCATACATCCGACGGATCGAATCTTAATGAAAATGTGAATGTAATGAGCATGGTCTATGCTAGCTAGAGTCACATTCTAAAATTCAATAGTTGGTAAATTCTCTCGATGTGAGAGTCGTGATTATACCATGACATACATAACTGGAGGATATGCAAGCGTACATTTTGTTTGCGAGACTTATATGTAAGCGCTCAAATTGTTGAATTTCCGTACATAAGATAACATAGATAAATCATAGAATGCAGGTAGGAAAAATGAAAATAAAAGGAAGCCGGCAAGTATCTGTTTTGGGGAGATATGTCAAGTAAGACGCACAACAAATACTCTTAATTAACCAGTCTTTATTACGACATTATACACAGTGTGTCTATATATATAATGACAAAAAATAACACCGTGGATCTCTACATGCAAAAAAGACGGATGAGACATATTATAATTAAAATGATGGATTATATTGAAAAAGATAATAAGATAAAGGGAATCGAGAAGACGTACTAGAAAGCAGGCGCAGGCATAGTCTTTATAAAAAGGATTTTCTTTGCTTTTTGTCTTGATGGGGCTGCAAGCATTTCATATTTTTAATTTATGTTGCGTGGTCGGTCCAGTACTCTCTTCTCCATCACAATCCATATATTCTATACGATATGCTCGTTGAATTTTATGCCCTTTTCATTATTCACATTACACCCTTTTTGTTCCTAATTTGGAAGATTTGTTAATACTACTATACATATTTTTTTTGAACTGGATTAATACTACTATATCATATCATTAATTTTCGACGTATTGCCATCACAATTCACAATATTCCAATACAATCCCGGCTCAATGAATTGACGAGGGGACAAATCAATTTTCGAATATTGGACTTTTTTACCTGATGATCAAATAATCGTCATTATGAATTGCGATGTAATTAATATTTAGATGTGACTTATTTGTATTTTTCTTCTCTCTTTCATAACCTCGTTTAATATGGATAAATTTTTTTTAAAAAAAATCAATTTTAAAAAAATTTAAGAAGTTAACTGTAATTTTTTAACATTGATTATTAAGTTTAAATGACTTATATAGTGTATATCGTGGAGTATATGTATCTACAATGTTACTATTGTGATATGACACCGATAAACATGCGCAGTTAGTTGCAAGGTCAGAGATCATTTCCAGATTTTTTTTTTCTCCCCTTAGTGATCCCATTTATTCCCCTCGTAATTATAAATCTTTTTTTTTTTTTTGCCAGCCGTAATTATAAATCAATAACCATATCATCTTTCCCTTTCTTCATTTTATTTTTCAATTATTGACAATGGACTGTAAAGTACTGGTACTAGTATAAACACTAAACATCGATGTACTTTAGGGTGGTGAGTATCTTTTTATCTCTCCAACGTCAACCTCCTTATACGCATCATTAAATAGGACAGGTCACAACTCACAAGGAGCCTTCAGACCAAAAAAAAAAAACAACTCACAAGGAGCCAGCCATGGTCTTCCTCAATCCTCATTAATCCCTCTCTCTATCTCTATCTATCTCATTCTCTCTCTGCATGAAAATGCGGGTCCAATAGTATTACGATATATATACAACACAAACACAATATAACGTTTCCTCGCTCCTTCCATAAATATACTGATACAACCTTTTCTAGTACTGTCTTTGCCCTCTAAGTTCAAACCACACCCCAGAATCTGAGATCTATATCTATCTCTGTCTTCAACGCCGGCATGTTCAGAACATTATCAAGGTTCGTTACTTGAATCATTCTAAAGTCGTTTATATACTTAATAATGTGAAATTTTGAGGTCTGTTTGTAATTTACGCATCTATATATTTGCCTGAAGGGAGTTCAAATTCAGGAGCTCATTCATCAGTGATGCGCTTAAAAATCAAAGCAGATTCTTTGAAACGGTTAGTGAAAGAAGGTGAGTCTCATGGTACTAGTATCCTTTTTTTTAAATTTAGCTACCCACAATTATGTTCACTGTTGAATCTTGTTTTTTTTTGCCAGCCACTGTTGAATCATTTAATACCACCATCAGTATTATTCAGTATAGTACCCATGTTTTTATTAATATTCAGTATTTCTTTCACAAAAACTATATAACTATGCTATATATTACATATCTCCAAAACTAGCTATATTCATCTAATTAATTAACCAGCTGTCCTTCCTGGCAGAGGGGCAGGGGACAGCTTGTGATGATTCCCTTTTTTTGCTTAAGTGCTAAAGCTTTAGCTTATATATATATATATATATATATATCACTTGCCTTGAAGAAATTAAATTATATGTTTCCGCAAGATCCGAGAGAGATAATTAAGATTAGTTCAAATTTCAGTTTTTTTTCTGGAAATGGGATTGTGTTTTGTCGTTGAGAGTCTATGATCACTTGCAAGTGCCAAACCCATTTCTCGCTGTTGATATCTTTCTTTCTTTTTTTGGGAAAAAGTATAAAGCAAGAAAGATTAGCTATTAAGGCTGTTTAAGTTCTCGTGTTTTTTTTTTTTTTTGGGAATGGGTGGTGTTATTTTTTCAACTCATTTCTCTCCATGGAAAGAAGAGAGACTTTTTCACACCAGTGCGATTCTCGCATATCACATGATATTAAATCATGAATATGAATGCATATTGTAAAACCAAAAAACACAGATTTACGCTCTCTCACACACACATATTATATCAACGTCGTTGTCATTTTCATGCTTGATAAAAATTGCAAGGATCGTTTGACTTGAAATTCTTTAACTTTGTGTGCCCATCATTCGTTTTCCACTTGTGTGTTTGTAAGCAAATAACATGTATACTGAGATTACAGTACCGATACATAGTTTGGTTTAGCGGTGTAAGGTCCGTTAAATCTTTTGAGGTCTTGAGTTCGGGTCTTAAATAAGATATTTGTGTCGGAAATGGAAGTCACAAACCCAAAAACATGAGTAGTCAGTTGCTCGAATCTTTAGTAATATGACTGCGAGTTAATATATATATATATATAAATACATTTTACATTTTGTAGGATACGTTTAAGTAACAGCGAATAATGTTGCATTGTTTGCTATAGATTTAATGTTACATATTTGATTTTGATGATTAATGTTGATGCAGCACAAGTACCCTCTGAAATAGTGAAATCTTGGTTTATGGGCATTGTTGGCAAACTACGAAACTTACTGTAGAGTAAATAGTTGGTCATTTTAGGATTATCGAGTAAGGGATTCCAGTAGTGAAGCACATGTACAGGCGCAATTCATGATACCTGTCCCTAAAATTTGCATGTTCTCTCAACAGATCTAGTAAACACCGGGAGGGGGGCCTCGGCTGCCCCTAATATTTTGGGCAGTTGTTATATATTTTGTTTTTGTTTTTTTATATGATTAAATTCTACATTAAAAAAGTGACATTTTGATATATTACGGGCAAAAAACGGATATGTCTTCAATTTTTTATGATTTTTCCTAATCTAAGAAAAATCATAAAAAATTGAAGACATATCCGTTTTTTGCCCGTAATATATCAAAATGTCACTCTTTTAATGTAGAATTTAATCATATAAAAAAACAAAAAAAAATATATCACAGCTGCTCCAAAAATTAGGAGCAGCCGAGAGGGGGGCAGCTGAGGCCCCCCATCCGTAAACACCACCTTCTCCTATTTATTATTTTATTCGTTGCCTAAACGTGCCAATATCATATTTCATTTTCATGTATTTTTTCAACTGATGACAAAATAGAACCATGACACTGTAGCACAACACTGGGAAAAAAGTCAATAAAGCCCAATTTTCAGGCCACTATAGGGCATTATGTATAGAATTTCTACCCAGCTCCTTCTGAGCTGTCCATGTGGTATATTTTCACATCCAAATATATTCAAAATGTAGCATTTTCAACTTCCCCAATAATAATCAATCTTTGCAAGTTAGAATCTGTCTCTTCTTCTTCTTCCTTTTTTTTTTTTTTTTTTTTCTTTTGTGTTCTTTTTAAAAGTCACGCGTTAGAGGCAATTTTTTTTGATCAACTTTAGAGGCAATCTTAATCGATCTGGTTTGAGGAAACTAGGGTCCACGACATCGATCGTCTTCCAACTTTGCCTAAAAGAAACGATACTTTACTGATTAGACAATTGAGATAAAGCTGTGGTAGTGTCATTTTCACAGAAGTCATCATGAATAGTCCATCATTCTCTCTATTTGCCCATTTCAAACTAAGAGATTTCGTTTGGCATTGTATATTCCCATCCTTTCTTTACTAAAATGATGACGTAACAATGATAATCTCGGTTCCGAATTACAGGCTTGAAGGGAAAGTGGCTCTCATAACTGGGTCCGCAAATGGGCTTGGGAAGGCATCGGCCCATGAATTTATCCAACATGGGGCCGAAGTCATAATTGCAGACAAAGACACTCTTCTCGGGCCACAAGTTGCCAAAGAACTGGGCCCATCAGCCCACTTTGTGGAATGCGATGTTGCCGATGAGGCCCAAGTTGCAGAAGCCGTGAATGTCGCCATAGGCCACCACGGAAAACTCGATATAATGTACAACAATGCCGGAATAACAGGCCCAACATTCCCACACAGCATCGCCGAGCTAAACCTCGACGACTTTGACCGAGTCATGCGGATCAACCTCCGGGGCACGATTGCTGGCATAAAGCATGCAGCCCGGGTCATGGTGCCCACGGGCTCAGGGTCCATTCTTTGCACATCAAGCATTAGTGGCCTTTTGGGTGGGCTCGGGCCTTATCCATACTCGATGTCCAAATTTTCTATACAAGGGATAGTAAAGTTTGCAGCAAGTGAGCTGTGCCGAAGTGGGATTAGAATTAATTGCATATCTCCAGCTCCAATTCCTACACCAATGACACTGGAGCAGATAGGTAAGTTTTACCCGGGCCTGACCCAAGAGCAAGTAACTGAGATTGTGAATGGGCTGGGCCAGCTACAAGGGACAAAGTGTGAGGCAATAGATGTGGCCCGGGCCGCCGTATACTTGGCCTCCGACGATGCAAAATATATCACAGGCCAAAACCTTGTGGTTGATGGAGGGTTTACCAGCTTTAAAAATCTCAACTTCCCTTCGCCTGATCAACTTGTCTAGCTAGCTCCTATATATGGCTTAACTGTTTGTGTTGTGTAATGTCAAATGCTGTTGATTTGTGAATTCTATGTGAGGAGTTTCTTGGTTTCTTGATTCTCTGTTTCACTAGTAACTATTACTCCCTCTGGTATAAGAACTATTTAGGACAAATTTCATCTCAGGCCATATATTTATTTATGAACGATAGGAATATAATATAGATGTAATGTCATACGTGGTATATGCGAGGCTGATAGAGATAGGGATAAGACATAGACATGTTCCTGCAAAAATACAAATCTGGATTAATTAGACCAAGGCATTAAGACATATAGACAAAAACAAGCTGGAGCCTACATTGTTTTCCCTGGGCATGCGTGTTTCTTTAGTTCATTAATAGTTTTCTTTCACATATGTCTTGCTTGTTGAAGCCAGGCCAATATTGCTTCACTATATAAGTTCACTGAAAATGTTCGAGAGAGACTCGAAGCATCTCTACCGATGACACATGCACCAAAATTGCAGGGAACTTCTTTTTCATTATTATCGTCTCGTTTGCTGCACTGTTTGATTATCTTGTATAACAAAGCAATGTGTGTTTTTCCTTTGGTAGATCAAATTGGGTAATGAGGATTTCAGATCCGCTGTTGAAGGCTTTCATATACAAATCTACAAAATTGGAGTGACAAGAGGCTACGGCTTCAATGATACATTACAGGGCCATGATACTATTAATGACCTCTGGTCCCATTGTTTCGTCTGGATTTGGGTCCCCCCTCTTAATGATGTGACGAGTAATGGTCACTCTTTTATTTTCATCTCAAACTTAACCTGTACGAAGTATGGACCATATCGATCAATATCCTCCTCAGTTTAAAATTATCACGCCTTCATTTCTTTAAATGAAGGCAATAAAAAAGGAGAAAAGAGGCATATATTTAGTTTTGCTTCTGTTAAATTCTTATCTTCTGACGATCTCAGAGAATATATATGAATCGGTTTTGAGCTGGATTTTGCCATCTAATAATATTATGTGAGGCTCCGGAGAGAAAATTACGTAAAGGACCCGTCTTGATTTAGACAATCTCTTCTTCTCCATTTAGTTGCATGCGTGCCACGTGTGACGTCCAACATGCCAACACTACTGTGTTGTCACGTTACGTAGGGATTAAACTAAAGCTAAAGATAGGTTATTAATTTTGGGGATTACAGAACAGGATGGAACCAGAAATTGATGTCGGTTTAATTTTGCTCAATGTACTCAGTTTTGTTTTACGTGAAATGCCATCAGGAAATTTGATGCTCAGAATGAGACAATTACATATTCGAGGTCAGTGAAAAAATTCGGTTCGTCGTTCCATGTAGGAACCCGTTCTAGTGTCGTTATCTAGGGTTGGATGAACATAAAGTCCTCATATTTAGTAAAAGGGACCTCGAATATTGACATGGTCTCTCCCTCATAAGTTAAAGCCATGCTTTGTGATTCTCAAATTTCATTAAAGTTAATACAATGATTTTTTTTATAATTTTTCATCATTTTCTGGCTATATAGTTTTAAATCGTTGGTTTAACTCATGTGAAGTTATAAAGACTAAACATTGTATTAATTCAATTTCATAATATGATTAGATAAAAACAGTGGGTCAGCGAGGAAACGACCTTACATATGCACTCCCTGGGGGCTGGAGTAATATTATATTTTAACTCAGTCTTAATTATGAATCCACAGGCTCCCATTAACCATTTAATTAGATGGGTGGCTCTATCTAACACTCAGAGAGATCAGAGACAAACTATGGGAAAAAGGGAAGAAAGGGTGGGAACTGGGAATAAGAGATTGAAATTTGATAGGGGAGTAGGTGAGGTGAGAAGACAACCAAGAAAGCAACTAAACAAAAAACAATAAACAGGGTCACGAGAATCTTGAAATTTCCCAATTCACATGGACAAATTTATTCCAAAGGCTTGGAATTTGAACTCCAATGTTTGGTTTTGATTTTGATTTGTTGGGAATGTGGAATACGTACAAGGTAAAAAAAGGACCTATACTTGAGGGAGGACGAGAAGGAGAAGATCAAATTGGCTTTTGTGGTGAAATAAATTTCAACCCAGATCGCTTTCTGGTCCCCAAAGGGTTTATTCTGTTTCTCTCTCATGAATAATTAAATGTGAGGTAACATGTCAGAGATGCTTCAAAAAGGTTTTAATTAAACAGAAATTACAAGGACAAGCATGGAACAAATCTGTGATCTCATTGAAGGCTGGTGGAGATGCCCTTTTAGATTTTTCGTTTCCTTTACCATATAATCAGTTAAAGTTGGCCCAACATAAGGACAATCCATTGTTTAAAACATATTTAAATGGAGTATTTTACCTCACCAAATAAAATTCTTGTCATTAATAGTTTTGGGTCGCCCGCCTTTTCTCAGTCCCTTTATATTAACTCCATTTTGGGTTTTTTCCCATATCATATAATAATATTATGCATACCCGTATTATATATCCTATGCCTTATAAAAACCATGCATTCCATTTCCAGTTTTGAGTATTGACCAGAGCAGTGTACCTGATAACGAAAAGTGCCCCAGTCCAAATCCCAAAGGCTTCCTATAGCTACAAAAACTAGATATGTTTTCCCATACATTGAAATAAAAATAATAAGTCACCTTAATTATGATCCGTAAATAGTATGATTTGTGATAAATTTTGAATTATGGTAAAATTAAAGAGAGGAAGCATGAGCCAAGTAGACTTCACATGTACACTGCATATATTTTCGCAATGATAAACAGCCATTTATATTTTTTTTTTGAAGTGGATTATCCATAATTAATAAAAGATATGTTTTCTTCTTCTTTTTTTTCCTATAAAAGATATGTTTTCAGTAAAGTCCAATTCAACATATAATGATTTGGTTTTATAACTCATAGAATATGACATATTGACATTTCACAGGGACAACAAAAATTAATGCACATATCTTAATTCAGGTATATGTCGCTGGAGAATGTTTATAATGAAGAATATATTTTTTTTGAACTGAAATAATGAAGAATAATTCAATGCATGGAAATGCAGAGTTTTATATTTTGGTCATCAATAATTAATTTGTTTTTCTAACATTACGTAACATTTTCTCAGTTCCATGCAAATAACTCACGTATAACACATAGAAATGATCTGGGAGGCGGCGGCGGCTTAGGGGTGTTCATGTGACGTCCCATGATCCCATCAAAAGGTATACAGGATAGATTTCTTATCCCATGTCCCGTCCCGTCCCTAGTTATCCCGTCCAGTTCGGGATGGGACAGGACACGGGACGGGACAGGATTTTCCTGTTTGTATTTTTTTTTGTAAATAAAAATCAAAGGCCATTTTCACAGAAAAAATATGAGTTCAATATTGCACGAAAAAAATTTACTACAGGCTTTTACAAAATACTATTGTTTTAACAATTTTTTTTTGTCTTGACAACATAATAAACCATAATCAAATTCAACATATAATAACAAAACACATCTAAATTAAGTCTAAAAGAAACTTTCATATTAATACATAAATTTTAAATTAAAAACATGTCTTCAAGACTTTAATAAGATCCAAATTTCACATGAGACTTTGTTGTGCCACACATTTCTGATTCTTCCTTTGCCACAAATATGATGCAAAAAAAAAATGCATGTAAGGCGTGATAATTTGAATGTACAGAGAACAAGTATTTTGATGCAAATGAAGCTGGGATATGTAATATGGAAACACAAGTTTTTTGGGCTATATACATTCCAGAATTAGCTTTTGGTAAGGGTACTGATGTAAACAAAAAAAAATTGTTGTGCTACACTCGTAAGCATGGACATGCTGGGCTATGTAAAAGTTACAAAAAATATATATATAATACTAACGGGACGGGACGGGAACAAGATGACCCCATCCCGTCCCGTTTGCAACACCCCCCAAAATTCATATTCAAGCACTTGACCAAAATGCTATTATAGCATTAAAAAGTATCAAATATCTAGCATAGATAATTATTTAGTTCAAATACTTCCCACGTCATAGTGAAAATCTTAAAACTTCACGATAATTTATACATAATAAAACATAAAGTCTTAAGTCCATGGCAAAATAAATACAACATAACATAAACTTAAGTAGCACAAAGAGCCTTCAAAGCTCACTTCTCAAGTGTCTTCCCTTGCTTCCTATTAGGTCATTCACCTGGAAAATGTTAATAATAGGATGAGATCGACATCTCAGTAACTACCGAAAAATCCTATCATACACAAGCAAATCATGTATAATTCTAATTTAACCAATTATACACATGTAGTTCTTCGTACAACTCATGGCTTTCAAATATATATTAGGTACACTCAACATAGGGAAAACTTTCATTTAAATTCTCAATGAATTGTACTTATAAATAAATATTTATATGTACAATATGCAACTCCTTATTTCACCGTCCATCCTTATTCCGCTGACTGGAGCCATAGGCTAACACATATTGTCCAATAGAGAACTAATTCATACAACTGAATTATCTCAAGCTCACCAGTACCTAAGATGTATCCGGCCAAAGATACAGAGCTCAAGTCTGGACTATGGCTCCCCTCCTTAAAGAATCACACTAAGGAGGTGTCACATGTCCCACAACTCCAATGCAATCCCGGCCAAAGGAAAACATGGAAGGAGGGGCCCTGACAAGTGCCATCCACTGTGCACCGAGTGATGGCTTACCACGTGGTAGTACGGATATCATATAACTCCTCTTCAAATCTTAACCCCTCATGGATGCAAATGCGATCATCATTACGCCATAAATAATTCATAAATAATTATCAGCCCAAATATACTCAACATACTCAAGCATGCTTAAAATAAAACAAGCGTACTTTATTTTCCATAGCAAATAGGCAATAAGCAAGCATGCTTGAAAAGTGACAAACTTATTATTATGTGATAATTAATTAAAATAAAACTACACATAATTCAAAAGCATACAAAAAAAATTTCCAGAGTTACCTGTTGCTCCTTAGCTCATAGATAATCACACAAAGTCACTCCGTAATTCTTAATGAGACTCTACAATATCAATATAAATATCTATTAACATATTGCTCAACATTACTTAAAAGTATTCTAACACAATTTTACCTTAAACTACCCCTAAATATATACATACATTTATTTTTTTTATTCTGGATAAAAATATCACTAAATGATAAATATTATTAATTAAATATTATTTTTGTGGAGTATAAACTAATCCCATAAATCCATAAACCCATATCCAACATCCGGAATTACAGAATTACCTACATAAAATCCTACTAATTCCAAACTTTATCCACCAATATTTTCTTGGGTCCAAACTTCAGTCGAATCCATCAGTTAAATCTCCTCATATAACCTTAATAAACATTTAAAAATTATCAATTTAACCATAAACATCCCAAATCATCAAAAGCCCCGATTTCCAAAATATCCAAAATTTCAAAAATTCCCAATAATTAAAAAAAACTCTAATAATGAAAAATCTATTTAGAGGAACTCATAATCAAGGTCCAAGCTCCAGTTTATTAAGCTTAGGACTCCCAAAAATACCAATTTAGACAAAACCTAATTTTTCAAGTATAACAAATCGAAAAACTAATGACATAGAAATGTAGAGAAGACTTACGGGATTCCAAAAATGTGCTTAGTTGGCCGGAAAGCTTACTACTCCTACGCCGACGGACTCCGATAAGTAAATTAGAGAGAAAGAAAGGAAAGAAAGAGAAGAGAGAGAACTGAGAGAGAAAGAGAGAGAGAGTGTGAGTGAGAGTGAGAGTGAGGGGGACGGAGATGGAGCAGAGTATATATAATATAATAATAATAATAATATAATATTTAAATAATATATATTAATAATAATATAATATATAAATAGTAGTTGAGTGTGATTGGTTGAGAAATTAATAATTGAAATAGTGAAAGGATCACGAAAGTGCAGAAGAAAAGAGAACTGTCGGCAGGAGAAAATTACGAGTAGGAAGAGAGGAAAAAATATACTACTAGGCCTTAAAATTCTCAAATATATTTCTTTTGATCCAAAAATTTTCTTTCTACTCTATCAAAATTTTCCCATAATATCCTTTATTTATTTCCTCCTATAACAACCTCTTTTGAGCTTAAAAATAATTTTCTCAAAAGTATTATTCTCAATATAAGGGCGAAACTAGGCCTTTAAAATCCTCAAAATCCTTCAAATATTCTCATAACCCATCATTTCTCATTAATCAACTCCTATTTGCTCATTAATCAACTCCTATTTGCTCCCACTAAATCCTCAATTAATTTTTATGATGTTACACCGTTCCAGTCCCGCAACCAAAAATTTGTCCCGTCCCGTTTTGTCCCGTTCCGAAAATTTTCGGGACGGGATTTCCCGTCCCAAAACAAGCGGAATCGGGACGATAAGGGAGGGACGGGAAATTTTTGAACACCCCTACTTACAATATACATAAATTCCTGTTTTCGGAGAATGATATCTATATATAGTAATACACTACGTCAGCTTATGTATCACCAAACTAATTAATTAGTTTGGAGAGATTAAAAAAACTAAAGGGTAAAGTAGCAATTATAACAATAATGTTTTGTCCTAGGAGCATGTAGCACCATTAAGTTTCATATGGTTCAAAAGTAACAATAAACAATTCAAAATTGAGCAACAATACCACTAACATCCAGAGAGAGAAACGTCCGTTTGTTTTCCAAGTAGGTGGGGCCATTAGTAGTTGTGCTGGCTTTTGAAATGGTAACGTGGCAGGCAGTTGAATGTTTGACTAAGCTGATGTGTTTGGGATATAGATAGCCTGCGTTTGGTGCTCATTGAAACTCCCCTTATTAAGTTCTTCATTCCCATTCTCAACTTCCCTCTTCATTCATTCCCACTTGTATAGAAATATTGTATCTCACCTTCAGCTCCTCAATCATGGCTCTCTCCACCTCCACCACCGCCCTCTCCCTCATCGTCATCTGTCTCCTCATCCTCCCACTCTCTCCTGCGTCATCCCGTAGCCCTAAAGGTTTCCGCCTCTCCCATGCCATCTTCAACTACCTCGACCTCTCTTACGACGATCTCTCCTCCTCGCCTTTGCTTCTCAATCCCCCCACGGTACTGGGAACCTGAGCTCCGATCTTAGGACATGGTTGCAACACCACTTTATTAATCAATTGAGTCTCTTAACAGCCATAATCTCGTGGTCGATCTTCCTCCTCTTCACCTTCATCGTTCCCGCCATTTCGTACTTCCTCCTCGCTTGCCCTACCTACGACGCCAAACACTCCCTTCTGTACGATTCCGTTCTTTAATCGTCCATCAGTAGCGTTGCCTCGCTTTCCTTCATCTGCTCTCCAGATTTGTCTTCAGTATGGACTTCAGAGATTCTTGTTCTTTGATCTCCTCTACGATGAGAGCAAAACCGTTAGAACTAATTACACTGACTAGCTCAATGTGCGTTTTACGTTATTGATCTTCTCTAATGGATTCTGTTGAGATTTAGAAGTATATGAAGAATTTTTTTTTTTTTTTTACTTTTGGTTCTGTTTTACGTTACCCTCTGTTTTTTCCTTTTTAGTTTTAAATGCGAAAATGTTGAGGAAACAGAGGACATGGAAGCTCTGTTTATTTTTGGCACAATTTTTCAAGACCAGCACAACAACTAATGGGCCCCACCTACTTGGAAAACTAACGGACGTTTCTCTCTCGATGTCAGTGGTATTGTTGCCCAGTTTTGAATTGTTTATTGTTACTTTTGGACCATATAAAACTTAGTGGTGCTACATGCTCCTCGGACAAAACATTATTGTTATAATTGCTACTTTACCCAAAACTAAATAATTATAACAAATATTATATGATATTTTTGAAAAAATTATGTGTATCATTTTATTATATACTTTATCATTTTGGATGTTAGACAAATTAGATTGGAGAAAAATAATAATAATAAAAATAATTCAATATGAAATAAAAATATATTTAAGACCAAAAATATTCCAAATTAGTTAAATATTATATTTAGAAGTGGAGGTACGTAGTAGTGTTTTAATTTTTGCTTCTATCATACTCTCAGTTAATCCTTTTATTTTTTTTGGTCTGAACTCAGTTAATCCTTTTAAACTTGTGGTTTTAGAAAGGGAAAAGGAAAAAAAGCGGCGCCGATAAAATAAGCCGCGCAGTACATAATGATATTGGTAAAGTGAACAATAGCCGTTCATTTTCATCGCATAAAGTTCAAACTCCAAAATCCTTCCCCTTCATTTTTTATCACCGGCATACCGCCATTCTCATCGAAACACACTCGCTCTTTCTTCTCTGCTCTCTCTCGCCCTCTGTGTCAATGGCGGGAGAGATGCCACCAATGGCTAACGTCGTCCCTTGGTTGGAAGGAAAAGTTGAAGATGAAGCTTCTTGGACCAGAACTAACAACGACGGTGAGCTCAAGGAAGACGACATTGTTCTGAATGGCCCTCTAACCTCCTTCAAATCCATGCTCGAAGCTGACTGGTACATGAATTCTGCTTTAAATTTCGCTCACCAAGACCTCCTCACTCTCCCCAATCCCCAAGAAACCACTGATAATATCGTCTTTTGTTCAAACCCACCTGATAGCTTTCTAGTACAACCCGTGGATTCGTCGTCGTCCTGTTCACCATCGTTCGCTCTTGACCCATCTCAGTCACAACACTTTTTACATCCCAAATCTTCTTTCCCTTCCCTCCTTAATGTCATTTGCGACAACCCTTTTGACAGTGGTTTCGATTTGAGCTCTGACGGTGGGTTCCTCGGTCCGTTCCGTGGAATCCATCCTTTGAATTCCCCTGTTTTTGCCGATTTCTCGGGCTTCAATACTCAATCTCAAATGGGGAACTTCGAAATGAGTTCAACCTCTGAGTTTCTCGCTTCTCGGCTGCTCCCAGCAGCTGACAATGCCGTCTCATTAGGAGGGTTTGATAATCCGGGAGGGGCACTTTTGTTGAACCGGTCTAAGGTTTTGCGACCTCTTGAAGTTTCACCTCCAGTGGGCGCGGCGCCTACTCTTTTTCAGAAGCGAGCAGCATTTCGCAATAATTCACTTGGAACTGACAGATTGAGAACTTTGGAGATTTCGGCGTCGAGGTTCGAAAATTTTTCTACAAGGTTGGAGAACATGGAGAGGAAGAGAAAGGGGGTCGAGGAAGGGGAAATTGAGGAAGCTTCCATAGATGCATCAGGGCTGAACTATGATTCTGATGAGCTTAATGAGAATGGTAAGATGGAGGAGATTGCTTATAATGTTGGGACCAATTCTAATGCCAATAGTTCTGTCACTGGTGGAGACCAGAAGGGGAAGAAAAAAGGGCAACCAGCCAAAAATCTGATGGCCGAGAGGCGGCGAAGAAAGAAACTAAATGATAGGTTGTACATGCTGAGGTCAGTTGTGCCGAAGATTAGCAAGGTATGTGTATTTGGTTTGAACCATTTTGTTTAGACTTATCAGTTATCACTGCTAAGGATATACAAAAAAGGCTTGGCTTATAGCCTTATACCTCTCCATTTTATAAGTCTTGAATTATTTCAAGGGCTACTGAGAACTATGCATTTAATTGTTTCACAGTTAAGTACAACTTTAGTGTTCTTTCTTTGTTAGAATGTTGACTTAAGTGCAGTTTGTTCCATGGTAGCTCATGTAATGAGAAATGATATGCCATCTCTCTTGTTGAGGGACTTGATATGTTATGTTCATGACTAGTTTTAAGACTCTGAAAGTTAATATATGTTGTTGTGGCTATAGTCATCGGTCAGGTTCTTGATATGAACAGCTCGCTCACTACACACTAATCTTCTTTTATTTGCTTACAGATGGATAGGGCTTCGATACTTGGGGATGCAATTGACTACTTGAAGGAGCTTCTGCAGCGGATTAACGATCTTCATAACGAGCTGGAGTCAACTCCACCTGGCTCATTGCCACCGCCTTCTACAAGCTTTCACCCTTTGACACCCACCCCACCAACACTTCCCAGTCGAGTCAAGGAAGAGCTTTGCCCGAGCTCCTTGCCAAGCCCTAAAAACCAAGCTGCAAGGGTAATCTTTGCTCGTTTTCATTCTGAAGCAAAAATTTTCATCTTCAGTTACATTATATTATTTTATTGCTTGCAGACAAAGTTAACGGCTGTCACTGTTGAATTTGCTTGAAGTAATGTCTAAAGTTTATATTGTTTGTGAATTGGCTACTTTCTTGGATACTTAATGTAGGCGTGTGACACGTGTTGCTTTTTGAGTTGCATAATATATTGTGCCTACCTGTCAAGAGTATTGAATTGCATGGTCTGCATATTCTGTGAATGTGGACTGTTGACAAATTTTATCTTATGATTGGTATAAGGACCTGCACAATTGGCCCTTTGCAAATTCATGCTACAAATTGCCTTTGGAAAACTCAAGCTAAAGTTTCTTTTTTTGTGGTCAAACAAGCTAATGTTAATAAGTGATAATTACTCGCTAAACGACATAACAGCGTACCATGTTTTACCTGTTTGATAATTAAGACAGAATTCAATGGCTTTAAGTATGTACTGCACATACCATCTTTGAAGTTTTCTGTCTGGAAATAAACAATCCAGCTCACTAAATTGCTTGTGTCATTCAATTGAGACTTCTATTTATATTTTTTAAGGAAAATCTTAAGAGAAGGATATTCTTCATGATATTTTAGGATCAGGATTTTCTCGTGTGAGGAGATTATAATCGTTGACCTTCATTAAAATTGTATCTCTTGTGGAGAGAATTTCACATGCAAATTAGTAAACACTACACACTATTTCACGCACTACTTGTGTTCTTCATTTTGTCCTACAGTATCTCCCTTCTTTCTTGCTTCATTTTAACTCTTCATTGCGCCAAAATCTGTGAATTGTGGGCAATTATATTAAATATACGTGTCATCATGTCAAGTATGGGCACTGACATATAACATCCAGCATTTGACTTATACGTGCAATTATATTAATTATACGTGTCATCATGTCAAGTATGGGTACTGACATATTACATCCAGCGTTTGATTTATAATTGCTGTAGATCCTTGATAGCCAAGCTATGACATGCATTTGACTTATGAATGTGTTATGGACATAGGTGAGTTCGCTTTGATGCCGCTCTTTTTCTTTTTTATCTTTGATTGATATATCATGTTTGTGATTCAAATGAAGTTATGAGTAATTTTTCACATTGCTTGGTATCTTGTGAAGGTTTAGGTCCTAAAGCTTTATTAGTGGTAAGTGCAAATAACATGTGACGACTATTTACAAGTGAAGTATAAGAAAATTCATTTGCAAGGTCATTGCAGATATTGCTGTGACCCTGACCAGTGTGTTTCTGAAAATTGTAGGTGGAGGTTAGAGTAAGGGAAGGGAGAGCTGTCAACATCCATATGTTTTGTGCCCGCAGACCAGGTCTTTTGCTTTCCACCATGAGGGCTTTGGACAACCTTGGGTTGGATGTTCAGCAGGCCGTTATCAGTTGTTTCAATGGCTTTGCATTAGATGTGTTCAGAGCAGAGGTATGTGTTTCTCTTATTACTTTTTAAATATGATGCCTCCTGTTAATTTCAGGTTTTCTTCCAATGTTGATGCTTTGCTCCTACTCCAATTTATGTGACAAATGTAAAAATTAATTTTGAAATCGGTTTCTTTCTAAAGTACATCAAAATTCTGCCAGTAGATAATTTTAGACTGTTTAAATATTTGAACAACCGATATTTGCTTGACTTTGTCAGTTACATTTGACATCAAGGCTTATATTCTGCAATATATTGTCTAGAGAAATTTGTAATGAGAAATGTTAGCTGAGCTGGGCTGGATGAAGGAAAAATGACTTGATAGTGAGAAACTGGTGGACCTAGGAACAGACCTAATACTTCAGTTTGAGAATCAAATCCCATTTCTCAAAACTATTTTAACGACAATATTGACCATTGACAATTTTCACCAGCAGATTTTCAAGCCCCTGTCAGGCTGTTCTTATAGGTGTATTTCAGAGCAGATGGATCTTTGTTTTTGTACTGAAAAAATTAGTTATGGTTCCTTATGAAACAGTGTTTCTTGTTGATGAGTTGATATTTAATCTTTAAGCTCATTGAAAGTTAGCTTGATGAAAGGATGTCAAGATTTTTTGGATTTATCGTGTTTTCTTGTTGCCTAACAGCAATGCGGAGAAGGGCTAGACATGGTCCCTGAGCAAATCAAATCGGTACTGTTGGATTCAGCCGGTTTCCATGGTAATATGATATAAGCGAAGTAGTTGATAAATGCTACTACTACCAACGGAAGCACTAACTGTAGTTAGTACTCAGTAATTAGAGGTGACCGTACCCCAAACATTTAGTTTGTAAATGTGATTGCTTCACATTGCCATGGAAAGGCATGTTCAGGTTAATATCAATTAGGTTAGCCGACACCTTTAGGCTGAGGATTGGCCTCGGGTATTTTTATCAACCAACTTTACAACCAAAGCAGACTAATGTTGCTATCTTGAATTATGGAATAACAAGTTCTTGCTTATTTCTAATTAGCTTGCTTTACTTGCATTCTCTTGACTGCCTGTTTGATTTTGGGATTGATATTTTTACGACCCAAACCAAAACAGATAAAGAAAGAAAAATCACGGGTGTGTCTGCCAAGTTCCTTTTCAAAACGGCTAATACCGGATTCCTCTCTAGTGAGTTGGGAATTTTTCAGTATACTTGAAGTTGCACTTGGAGTTTTCCAAGTTCGGCTACCCTTCTATTGGATGTTATCCTAGACAATGTGAGATGCTAAATGTGTTCCCCCCTTCCATTTGGGTAGACCCACCTCATACTGGAAAAAATGGGTCAAGTTGGATTGGTTAATTTTTTGATGGGTTAGAATTTTCTTGACCCAACCCATCGAGAGTTACTTTCCTTCAAGATATTTATATTCTTTATATTTACTTACACACATGTTTATCAAGTAAAGGTTAACAATTTTAACGATTCGGGATCAAATGATTAGTAGTTATTTGTGAAGGTAGTTATCAATAGTCATCGTTAGCAATTCCAACATGGTAGCTATATATATTGTGAGATTTTAGCATAATATACCAAGTGACCATATGGTAAATTGGTAAGGGTCTTCCGTTTACGTGGGGGACAGAGAGAGATTGCTTAGCCCACATGTTGGAATTAGTTTGGGCCAAAATCTTTAATGACCAGCCCATAGATTGGCCCATATTACCACTCATTTGAAATCAATTATGAACACCAACATCTAGGCCTATAGCCATAGGTGCTTGTTTATAAATCTTACCAACTATGTTCCTTATTATTATTATAAGTATAACTACCACAAATTTTTTGTTCCTAAATATAAGTCCAGTTTGGAATCAATTAATACTATTGTGACTATTTTACTTCTATATTAGAAATAGGGAATATGAGAGAGAATGTTTTTACTATATAAAACGAGTTGGGCTCCCATGCGTTGTACGGATGATAATTTTTATGTGATTCGATTTGAAATCATAAATATGGTTTTTCAATTCAAAAAAAGAAATCATAAATTTGTTTGCATGAGGTCATGGGAAAGCATAATACTTATGCAAATCATTTGACCAAATTATTACATCCTTTCATCAAAATTTAAGACTGAATTATTTGTGGATTTAAGTATACCTAGATTTGGAACTTATGATGCAGCACTTTGTGAGTAATTCATTGTGAGTCCCTTTTGTGAATCTTCTCTCCTTATTCTCTTTTTTGGTATGTTACTTTGGATGTTTTCTAATCCATGACATCGTGCACTCACCTGCTTACAAGATGGGATGTTGATCATTACTTAATTATGGCATTTAAATTGATTCCAATCTCTTCGTAATTAGTGTTTACAAAAAACTTTATAAAAATCAAATCTAACTCATTAATTAAGTTTTGACCTGGTGCGGTAGCTACTTTTCCTATTTATATTATTTTGTTGAATTTTTGTCTTAATTTCAGCCAAAAAGGATCCACAAATATTAAAATATAATTGATGAACCGGTCAAAAACATAGGTATATTGAAAATCATAAGAAAATAGATTATATTGAGAAATATATTATATTATTACTTCTATTTACATGGATTGGTGGCGTGTAAAATGGTGTGATGCATACATTATGCTTCATATATCCCTTATGTTATTGATTACCTAAAGCATATTTCGACCTAAAAAAATTAAGATAAATATAATCATAATATATATAAACCATAAATAGTGGTATATATATTAGGATTGATCAATTAGAAGTTGTGGACGTCTTGTGAACATAATTTTAAGGCTTATCTTAAATATAATAATTATAAAATAATGATTATACTTTTCTTAAATAAAATTAGTGATATATATATATTGGGATTGAACAATCAGAAGCTTCTTATGAACATAATTTAAATAATTCAAAAATAATAATTATATTTTAAAAAATAAATGTATAATAATGATATATGTATTATTATATTTTTCTTAAATATAATTAATAGATATAATTAGTGATATATATTTTAGAATTGACCAATTAGAAGTTTCTTATCTAATTAGTGATATATATATTTTGGATTGACCAATTAGAATCTTCTTATGAATATAATTTTAGGGCTTATCTTAAATATGATAATTCAAAAATAATGACTACATTTCTCTTAAGTATAATTAGTAGATATAATTAGGGATATATATATTTTGGGATTTATCTTTTTTTTTGTTGCTAAAATATATTCAAAAAAAAATGTAGAATAAGCTTTTATTTAAATATGTAAATAATGAAGCTTTTATTTTAGAGAAAATCACATATTTTCTCAGTTGATTTTAATTAAAATGGCATTAACTTACTTTCTAACTGTATTAGCTATAGTTTACTTTTGCCTATTATTGTTCGGTTGGGCAGTATAAAAAATGAAAATTGATTTTTCGGTTGTAAAATTTTAATTAATTTTTTTAATCCTAAATCCTAAATGGAATTTTAATTAATTTTTTTAATTAAATTAAAATATGAAAGTATAAAATTGATTTTTCGGTTAGGGCTTATCTTAAGTATAATAATTATAGCCAATTATTCTTTAAATTTAAATATACTTATTAGTATATATAATTAGGGATTATTAATCTTTAAATTTAAATATAATTATTAGTAGATACAATTTTAGAGTTTATCTTAAATATAATAATTCCAAAAAAATGGTTAATGGCTATAACCAATCAAATATAATTAGTGATATAATTAGTAGATTATAAAATTAGTGATAGATTGACCCGTTAATCTGAATAGAATTAATCATCTGGGCCATTAATTCCTTATGAATAGTGTTTTTGTGGAAGAGTTTTTTATGTTATATATATAGATAGATATAGATATAGATATAGATAGATAGATATAGATATAGATATTATTTTAACACATATTTTTAAATAAGGATAAAGCTAGAAAAATCTTTAAAAATATGATATATTTAATGTTATAACTTCTACTTGTTAGTATGTGAGAAGTAGTTAATGTGAATTTATAATAAAGCACATAGTGATATATTATTCCCTAGCCTCCATAAATATGCACCCTTTTGATTCTCAAATCCACAATCATTCGTTGATCGTAGTAGTCAACGGATTGATTGAACATGACGCATGAATATTAATATTAATTTAAATACAATGAAATATATAACAAGTTGTGTCTTGTGCGAATTATTGATAATATAGTTAATTAATGTTTGGATTTTCTATGCATTGGAGCCTTCTTTTAGTTAAGACAGAATGAATCGTGATTTCCGCAAGAGACCGTAAAAGACATGCGAAAGAAATTCGGATAATATATTGTCCCATGTAAATTTAAAACGTTTCGTTATTAATAAACAATACTGTGAAAAAAAAAAAAAAACACTGACTAAGATGTTTTGTACTAAGCGTGAAAAACATAGGGCGAGAGAGGATCTGCCTATCCCATGGCTCAAGTGGGCTCAAGTTGAATAGTCCGCTCTCATAATTTTATATGGTTGAGTTGAGTGATTGACAATGACATGGTCACACCACATTGATCATTAGTTACTTAGTTATTAGTAAGGGCCCCTTTAGTTCAAAAAAAAAAAGAAAAAGTAAGGGCCCCCATTTTTCCAGTTTAGGAGCGGGTGTTTTTCGGTGGAGATTAAGGTTCAAAAACCTAGACTGGGGATCAACTCAGCCAATGTATTGGGTTAAGGGTTAGAGGTTCAACTGAGGGTCGACACGAGGTCAAACCGGCCATATTAAAATAATATAATTTAATAATTAATAACATAACATACCAACATTCATGTTAAAATATAAGAAAATCCAACAAAAATCTAATTGTTTTAAAAATAGAATACATCAAAATTAAGAATGTCCATCATTAGTTCCTTGCAATCCTTAAATTAATACTATCAAAATCATTCAAAAACTAAGTAGAAACTCTTTTAGTAATGTAATATTTAGGAAATTATTGAGGATTTGTGGATGTGATTAGGAATTAATTAATACGAATTTATAAATTATTGGAATATTTGGGGAATTTGAGGTGTTTTGAAGAATTTTTAAAGACTTAGTTATTTCCTTAGTTTAAGTAAAATAACTTCAAGAAATTATTTTGGGTTCAAAAGAGGTTATTATGAGAGAAAATAAATAGATGATATTATTTTGGGCACAATTTTTTTTTTTTTAAAAAAAAAATTTAACCCGGCCAACCCCAGCGACCGAGTTTGAGGGTCAGCCCGGAATATTCTCGGGTTGATCCCTCCCCCAGGTGAAACACAAACCGACCCTCTTAAGTGTTCGGGTCGTTGGGTTTCCGGTCCAGCCGGGCCGGACCGGGTTTTTAAACACTGGTGGAGACAATCTTGTTCAAAGTATAGTCACACACCAAATCTGTACATATCTCACAGAGAACATTGGTTTGCTACCTTATATTGGACTTCTCATTTATGTTAGAGTTGGTGAGTAAGTGAGTTGATAAAAAAAAAAATCTGAGTTGGTGAGCCCCACCATTGGGATACTTTCATAAAAAGTGTTTAGCACATTGCCTCTTTAGGGGTCCTAATAATCACTTGTCCACTCATTTCTGTGGCGTTTGATTTTTGTTTCATTCTCTTTTTTTCTTGGTTTTCATCATCTGAATTCTGAAATGAATGTATTTAGGGAAAATTCTAAAAAAGACCCTCAAAATAATTAAAAAACAATTTGCTATACTGAAATTTGGAAAAGGACAATTTAGTACAATGACTGGATTACCCAACCCCAAATTAAAAGGAAAATGCCCTTGGTTCAATTATGAGATTCCCAA
This sequence comes from Mimosa bimucronata, assembly GCA_037074515.1. Taxonomy (NCBI): domain Eukaryota; kingdom Viridiplantae; phylum Streptophyta; class Magnoliopsida; order Fabales; family Fabaceae; genus Mimosa; species Mimosa bimucronata. The sequence goes on from CM073437.1 coordinate 6,860,498, forward strand.
CTTCCCATAAGGGATTCCTAACTTGGGAATCTCATAGTTGAACCAAGGGCATTTAAGACTTTTCCTTTTAATTTGGGGTTGGACAATCCAGTCATTGTACTGAATTATCCTTTTCAAATTTCGGTATGGCAAACTGTCCTTTAATTATTTTGAGAATCTGTTTTTAGAATTTTCCCATATATTTATCAATAAGCAAGAGTACTGGTTTGACATACTAACACTTTTTTTTATATGAATGTTTGATATACTAACACGAGACACGCGTTGATTTAATTGGACAATCAAACAGTTACTGATCCAATTATTGTAAAATAATCCTTTACATCAACTCAATAGAAAAATTAAAGAGCTTGTTTTTGCGTTGATCTTGATCCAATTAAAAAATTCAGAAAGAAGAGCTTTTGGATTATAACCAAAGTGACGACATTAAAATATAGGTAAAGAGTAAAAAATGACCATGTATTTATGTCCAATGTGTATTTAGCATCTTGTACTTTTTTGGCTCAAAATTGTCCATCAACTTTCAAATTCGGGCTAATAATGACTCTTCCGTTAAACTACCCCAACATCCGTTAGCAGAGGAGTTATTATTGACCGAATGTGAAAGTTGATAGATAATTTTGAGCCAAAAAAAAGTATAAGGTGTCTGTTACACCTTGAACATAAGTACAGCTATACATGATCATTTTTTACCTTTATAAAAAAGGATTCAAATTTTAGGTTATTCTATGTTAGAGGTAAAATGTCTTTATATATAAGGTCCTTTTAACTGAATTACAACTTTCTAAAAACTAACTTAAAATTAGTTAAGAACAATAAATGTGTCGAAAATATACTTATTTTTTTAAAAATATCCTTATTTATGAATGAGTAAGAGAAAATAATTAATAAAAAATGAAAGAAACTAAGTGAAGAAATTAATGTATGGGTAAAAGGAGAAAATTTTTCGTCAAAAAAATATAGGAGAGACTCTCTTCCCATGAGATGAGATATTGATAGATATATCTTCGATTATTGCATTTTAAAAAAAATACAATAATGTTTGATACTATATTAGAATTAAAATATCTAAAATAAAATACATTTAAATTATATATCTTGACTAAGGCGTCATTGAGACATGTTAGAAATCACTTACAATTGCATCGGTTTGTTTGTTGGCAAAAAAAAGGCATTGGTTTGTTACAAGGAAGTGTTTATACAGTACTATGATAATGAAAAGGTGTACTGTTTATTTGATGGAATGATTATATTTGACTACCTGCTTACATTTTTACATTTGTTCATAAATGATACTTCTAATCTTCTATATGATCTTAATTGCATAAAAAGTTTAAAATGAGCAACGAAGTAAAGTTTTTTATTTTGTGTAATGGGTCAAAAATGACCTTGTACTTATATTCAAGGTGCATCAGACACCTTGTTAAATTTTTTTTGGCTCAAAATTGTCCATCAACTTTTACGGGCCAATAATGACTCATCCGTCAAACTGCCCCAACATCCGTTAACGGATGAGTCATTATTGGACCGAATTTGAAAGTTGATGGACAATTTTAAGAGAGAAAAAAGCACAAAGTGTCAGATGCACTTTGGACATAAGTACAAGGTCATTTTTCACCCTTTACCCTTAAAATATTATTAAATTGATAGAGATAAATCATATCAACCCAAGCGGTGTTAAAATAATGCTAGTTTAACTATGTTTTTAGTATGCGATATTAAGTTTAAACTATTCTATACTTATAGCGGGGGAATGATTGAGATGTGAAGCTCAAAAACCTGGACCTCAGAATTACTATATTTAATACTTCCCTGTCCCAATATATAAGGTCCATTCTTTTGAAATAGTTTGTCCCATTTTATAAGGTCTTATGTGACTTTGTTTGAGAATTAAATGTCATTTTTCCCATTTTAACCATGCATTAATTTCTCCCACATACTCTCTTTCATCTTTTTTTTATATTTATTCTCAAAATCTCACTCATCATAAATAATTACACTTTTGAAAAAAAGAGTATATGTTCTACATATTAATTGTTTTTAACCAACTTTAACTGATTTTTTAAAAATCCACAATTTGGTTAAAAAGACCTTATATATTGAGACGAGAAGAGTAGTTAATAGTCCGTAGACTTGTGAAATGTGAACCTCAAAATCAGGACCCATTGTATTGTCGTTTTACAGTTATGGGCGTCGTTGGGCTAGCAATTATCTTTTCAGTTTTCCCAGTTGCTGTCTTGGTTCACATTGCCACTGAAGAAACTCGGTCACGCGAAACACGATCAATAAATCCACTGCCAGTCCCATTGAGAACGAAATAATCACAGGAAAATGTTTTAAAAATTAATACTTAAAAATGAATATTAGTTTTATGCCAAAAAAAAAATGCAGACGCGTTTTTTGTAAAATGTTAGGCACTTATAATTGTAATTACTAATTAGAGGAAGATAATGGGTAAAAAACAAAGGGACAATTGCACATAGGTCCCAAGCAAGAGAATTAATTTCAGAGAGGTCCCAAGGAGTTGTTAATGACAACTATTAACAACTGCAATAGCCTTGATCAACAACTGAAGGAGTTGTCAATGGACCTGTCTGAAATTAATTCTCTTGTTTGAGACCTATTTGCAATTCTCCAAAAAACAAAACGGCTAAACTCGCTCCACTCCATGTCGTTTGTATTTTTAAGAAGTTTGGTTTTAGTGTTTAAATCTTCTTTTCCTATATAATCTTGAGGGTCTGAATATGAGCTTATTTATTTTATATCTGTTGATATGGTGTTAACGCGGCTAAATAGATATCTTGAAGGTATGTACGAGAATCTAAACTCATTGAAGATGTGAGGATGACAACCAATTTTAATTCCATAGAAAAAGTAAGTTAAAGGCGCAATATAGGATAGGTAAATCAATTTTAAATGGAAAGCTGGATTTTCAATATTTCAATTCACGTGACATGAACATAGGAAGATACCTATTCCCTGTGAACTCTATTGACTTGATAGAGTTTCAAAGTACTAATGTTCAGAAGCGTTATAAGTTTGTATTCATAAATGGAGAGGATAGATGATTTAATTATACCTAATTCATTGTAAATGATATATTAAAACAAGTTTAAAATAATATCTGCTTATAACGCCATATAACCTTCTTACATCTATGATTTATTACCAGTTGTTGCCACTTGCGAGGGACAAGTGATGCTTTCACTGGTTTCCACCTGTAAACTGACAAGTAAATCCTTGTGGCTCCCAATTGGTTTTACTTTTTACTTGGAGGAGGAAAGCGAACTAAACCATGAACCCTGCAAACAAATACTACTATATTGTTTTGCTTCCTTTTTTTTTTTCTTTTTTTCTTTTTTAAATATATGTCATAGGGAATACGTGGGGACTGAAACTGAAGAGGGCCGCCAAGAAAAAGAAGGGAAGAAAGAATAAGAAGTAAAGAGAGCCGCCGAGAGAGGCAGGGGCACCTTCCTCGCTCCTCCCTCTCTCTCTCTCTAAGTGCGCCAAAACCCTCCATCGTTTATTCAGTTTGTCCATATTCATTTGGACTTTTTGATTCCTGCATTTCCTTCCTCTTCCTCTTCTTCTTTTTTATTCCTGCATTTCCATCTTCTGTATACAAGGTACACTGTCTCCGGCTGAAATGCGTGAAAATTACTTGTTAATGCCTTTTTTATCTTGTTCCTTCTTTTTCCCGATGATATTAAACCATTGGAATGTTGTGAGTTGTGACTGATCACCCCTGTTTGAATAATGTGCAGATAGAACTTTAGGGCATTTGATGAATTTGATTGATAACTGATTCGGATCTCGGAGAATTATCTCTCGCTTGATTCATTTGTCGAGATAACTTATTGGAATAAGTCATTTTTAGCTCCTCTCAACGTGTTAACTGAATAAGCATGGCGAGTGCTCTGCAACTTCGTGGGGCTAACAACACCCTCTCTGTTACTTCAAGTAGTTTGTATGGCCAACCTCTGTTATCACGGGGATTTGGTTTTCCCGCGTCTGTTTCTTCAGTTTCTGGAATTTGTTTTGTAAGAGGAGTCTCAAGGCAACGCCAACGGGTGTCCTTCAGTGTCAGTTGCAAAGCTGCAAAAAGTGATTTACTTGTCAAGGATGAGACTGAACACCAGAAATTTTGTGGGACGGAGAAAAACTTTACGTGCGTCATGAAGTTTGGTGGCTCATCTGTTGCTTCTGCAGAGAGGATGCGAGAGGTTGCTAGCCTTATTCTTAGCTTTCCAGAAGAGAATCCTATTATTGTGCTCTCTGCGATGAGAATGACCACTAACAAGCTTTTATCGGTATTGTTTTCTGGCTTATTTCATGTTAACATTCTTTCTTATATCTTTAAGTATAATGAAGTACAAACCATCTGTTAGGCTGGGGAAAAAGCCGTCAGCTGTGGTGTTGCCAATGCGTCATGTATTGATGAACTCAGCTTTGTAAAAGACCTGCATCTCAGGCAAGAGCAATGGGCTTTTTCATTTTGTTTTTCTATTTGAAACGAAACGCGTTTTAAATCACATCCTAATTGACTAATGTCTTCTGATTGTGTGCATCTCTCTCTCTCTCTCTCTCTCTCTCTCTCTCTCATTCAGGACTGTGGATGAGCTTAAAGTGGATAGATCGGTTATTTCAAGTGAGTTACCTTACTGCACATTAGATCTGGTTGTTTAAATTGGATAAACGGAATAACTATTTTGTATCATGGCCTTACGAGAAACTCACGTCGGCTGCCCTGCTATTTGGGTCCAACGATTAACACGCATGTGCTTAGCTTGAATCAGTGTATATATTTCTTATGCATGCATAGTTTTGCATCACTAACGTAATTTATGGAAGTGGTCCTTGTTTGAGTGAGATTAAAATTTTCACCATAATTGTGATTGTTGTCACTGGAAAAAAATGGAAACTTGGTTTAGGCTGGTTTCATCTCACTTCCCTTAATGAAATAGTAGCCAATTATATGAAGTTAGAAAATATAGTTCTATTTCCCCAGATGATAACAGATCAAATTATTGCTTATTTTTAATTTGTTGGAGAACAGTGGATCAATTATTGACTTGTGTGGATTACAAAATTTTCCTTTTTAACAGGGAAAATCACATTGAGGTCTCACATAAGGCATTTAATCACAACCAGATCCCAAACAATCATCAAATTACATTGAAGTCCCAAGAGACTTGGGTGTAATTAAATGACTTTTGTCATTGAGCTGTCAATACCAGCTATTTGAGTTGTCACTGCACGCAAAATAGTTGGTAATTCGTTGTCAATGAAAGAGGTGCATTGACAACTCAAGAAGCTGTGATTAACAACTATTTTGTGTGCATTGACAACTCAAACAACTGGTATTGACAACAATTGAATTGACAACCCATTGACAACTGTTTTGTGTGCAGTGACAACTCAATGAGCTGGTATTGACAATTCAATTTAATTACACCCAGGTCCCTTGGGATTTCAATGTAATTTGATGATTGTTTGGGACCTGGTTGTGATTAAATGCCTTATGTGGGACCTCAATGTAATTTTCCCTTTTTAATACTCTACCTTCAGAACCAATGATATGAGGTTTCTAGCCTCCAGAGGTTTCATAAAAAAACTATCTTTCATGCAACTTTTCCATTTTCATTTCAACTCTTTCATGGAACTAATTCTACCATACATCTTGTCCCCTCTCAGTTCCCCGTATAAATGTTCAAGTAATTGTCATTTGTTTGCGCTCATATCTTTGGTGATATTGGTTTCCTGGCTGCAAAATATGTTTAGATCATCTCGTAGAACTGGAGCAACTTCTGAAGGGGATTGCTATGATGAAAGAGTTGACTCCTCGGACTAAAGACTATTTAGTTTCATTTGGAGAGTGCATGTCCACTAGGATCTTTGCTGCATATCTTAATAAAATGGGTGTTAAGGCTCGCCAGGTATGTACTCCTGGTCTGCTAATCTAAGTAACATTAAACTAAAAAAGTTCACTTTTTTTATTTTATTTTTGATAAAGTATGTCTTGCTAGGAATAAATAATTCAGTTTTTATCTGTAGTAACCGTTTCTAATGTTTTGTCACTAATTTCATGTTCTGACAGTATGATGCATTTGAGATTGGTTTTATTACCACTGATGACTTTACAAATGCGGATATTACGGAAGAAACTTTCCCAGCTATTGCAAAGAGATTATGTGAAGATTGGGTTTCTGATCCTGCTATACCAATTGTTACTGGCTTCCTTGGAAAGGTCTAATTGATGCCTTGCTTTTCAAACTCTTCATTTTTTCCCTCTTGATGTTTGCCTTGCTGAAAATGCAAACTCCTGAATCGGAAAACTGATATATTTCCTTGTATTTTTCTTCCAGGGCCAGAAATCATGTGCTGTAACAACATTGGGCAGAGGAGGTAGTGATTTGACAGCTACAACAATTGGTAAAGCACTAGCGTTGCCTGAAATCCAGGTTAATATATAGAAACCTAGTTATGCATATCAAGAACGAAGCATGTCAGTGGATTTTATTTGTATGTTGAATGAGAAGCTAGATTTTAGGATTGGCTTTGTCATTTGGTAATCCTTCGATGAAATTCAGCATGTATATGAAACATTAGCATACATTGCTGCACAATTCATCCACATAACTTGATTACGTTTTCAAGATTAAATGTAGGATAAGAGGAAACAAATTGACTGCAATCTCTTAAACAGGTATGGAAAGATGTTGATGGTGTTTTAACCTGTGACCCAAATATATGCCCACAAGCAGAAACTGTCCCACATTTGACATTTGATGAGGCTGCTGAACTTGCTTACTTTGGTGCTCAGGTATTGTTGTATTTGATTTCTTGTTCTACTGATCATAATTTATGGAGCATCTCCTATATGTTTATAAATAATTAAAGATTCTAGTTTGCCTGCCTGGTTGTGCTTTTAAGTTGCTTCACTGTATCATTGCTTTAATGTTATACTATTTGGGAATCATTCATACCTCAAAATTGGCAGTAGTTGTGTCCCCATTACTGGTAGTCTCAGCACTTATCCCAAGATTAACATATTCTCTTTTCAGGGAAACATTGCTTGATTTGTTAAAACAAGAGACCATTCATAATGTCATAGTTAGCAGCATGATCCTTAGGAGACCAATTGATAGGACTTTGGCCATAGGTATTTTATTACATTGTCAAAGGTAAGTCATTCCTCTGATTTGTTCCTTTTGCAGGTCTTGCATCCACAGTCTATGAGACCTGCCAGAGAAGGTGATATTCCTGTTAGGGTGAAAAATTCTTACAATCCAAAGGCTCCAGGTACTGTCATCACCAAGACAAGGGATATGAGCAAGGTTTGCATCTATTCATTATTGGCATGGATACAAATTAAATGACATCATGTTTTGGAATACTAGACAATGATAAAATCTCCCTCACTTGCAGGCTGTACTGACTAGCATTGTTTTGAAGCGTAATGTGACCATGTTGGATATTGTAAGCACTCGCATGCTCGGTCAGTTTGGCTTCCTTGCGAAGGTGAGAAAGCTCATACCTGGAGTACCTGTACAAATTATTTATCCCCTTCACGTCTAAATAGTCTCTTATTTATGCAGGTCTTTTCAACTTTTGAAGATTTAGGAATATCAGTGGATGTTGTAGCTACAAGTGAAGTCAGTCTTTCCTTGACATTAGATCCATCAAAGCTTTGGAGCAGAGAGCTGATTCAACAGGCAAGTGCAAGACGATATGCCTTTTTTCTTTCAAAGTTTTATTAAATTTGATCATGTTAATCATATCCTGTTTGGTGATGAATTTATATACTCCAGCCATTACATAAATCTGAGTGCCTGTGATCCATATTCTTTTTGGGCAGGAGCTTGACCATGTTGTTGAAGAACTGGAGAAAATAGCTGTGGTAGATCTCCAACAAAACAAATCTATCATTTCTCTTATCGGAAATGTTCAGAAGTCATCATTGATATTAGAGAAGGTTCTGTATGGTGTTCTTTTTTTCAATGTTAATAATTGGTTTATATGCTGAATTTTTTGTTTTGTTGTATCCAGTTTTAATTGCTTCTTTCATGGTTAGGACCATACCATTTTCTGGGTCCCTTGCTTCTTCTCTTCTGTTCTCTATCTGCAAACTTGGGCCATTGTCAATTTCAGCATCTTGGATTAAATTTTACAAATTCATACATTTCTTATTATTTTTCTTTTTCTGTCTCAAGCTGATTCAAATCTTCTAGAAATCGGAAAACTTGTCTGGCTCTTTATTTTGACTATTAATTACTGATTGGCATGTTACTGCAGGCATTTTTTGTTCTCCGAACTCTTGGGGTCACTGTTCAGATGATCTCTCAGGGTGCATCCAAGGTATCCTTCTTATTCACATGAATGTTAATTATTTTCCACATAAGTGCTACTTCTTTCGGGCCATAATTATAAGATTAAGTTGATTTTTTTGAGAAAATTAATGGAACTAAATAAATCACTTGAAATTACTTGTATTTATCATTTTTTTTCCAAAATTAATTTAGCGGACTTATAAAATGACATGTAATATAGTGATATTTAAAGTATATTATGATTAAATAGTTTATTTTGCTTCTTTAATCTTCGTAAATAAAGTCAACTTGACCTTATATTGAGGAACTGATGGAGTATTAGGTGATTATTGACCTCTTCATTTCCCCGCATGCTAGGCTCCATAAAGTATCTTCGGTTAACCGTGCTCATGAGTGCTAAAACTCTTACTTTTTCATGTAACACGTTTGGTTAGCACGAGACATTCTCACCCTCATTTTACTACCATGTCTTCTTTACTTTCTCATGTAATACGTTTGGTTAGCAGAGAGACATTTTCACCCATATTTTAATATTTTACTTCCATGTCGTCTAGTTTTATCAGCTTTCTAGACTAGCAGGGCCTTCACCGACAAGTGTATAAACTAAATTTTTCATTTTAATATTACCCTTCTGATTATTCTGATTCATTTCTTGACAGGTTAATATCTCGTTGGTTGTAAATGATAGCGAAGCAGAGCAGTGTGTCAGGGCTCTCCACGCAGTTTTCTTTGAGAGTCAGCACTCTGAATCTGAGTTGGAGAAACTATACAAATCTGGAAATGGCTCTGCTCCCGCATCATCATAGTCAACGCTTGAGAGCCTTTTTGTAGATTATACATCATTCTCAGCTTATCAGTATCGCCTTCAGACGCAGTTGGGTTGGTAGGAAGCCATCAGTTATACCAGTTCTTAAACTTAAGGAGGGGAATTTTAGGCTTTGTTTACCTATAGCTCGCTCTAAACCAGTATATTTATTTTTTAAAAAAAAGTTAATGTCGGGAACTTCTTGTCTTCTCGAGAGTTTCTTTATGTCAGGGATGGTCATGGTCCTTGTGAAATGAGTTGGATCAGGTTCAAAAGTGATCGATACCTGATAATATGAAATTTTTCTTGTAAGTGGGAAGTCACCGGTTTGTTCCCGCTCGTAATTTCAGGCTGTTGTGCTCTCTCTTTAAATGTGATTGAGCAAACTAGTTGATTTGAAGCCAAAAGTTGTATTTGGCAACAAGGATACATGCATATTTGATTGGGATTATACAAATTTTGGATATATGTATACATGAGGCTTGTGATAAAGAATTATGAATTATGAAACTATCATAGTGATAAAATGGTTTTAAAAATGGGGTTAAGGGTAAAAAATACACATAATTTTGTCAAAAGTTCATCCAGCGTCAAATATATATATTTTTTTTTTATCAAAAATACACATAAGTTTTCAAATTAAATCAAAAGTCACATTTATAGTTATATTCTGAAAAAAAAACGTTTGGTGCTGAATGAACCTTTTTACAAAATAATATGTGTATTTTTTACCCTAATTTAACTGTAGATGTGTATTTTTTATCAAATTTGAAAGGTCATGTGTATTTTTGGTCCAAAAAATAGCATTTAGTGCTGGATAAACTTTTGACAAAATCACATGTGTATTTTTGACCCTTAACCCTTAAAAATGCTCTCACTTCTTTTAACATTTTGTGAGTATTTTTATGCAAAAAGTTATATTTGCGCGTATTGAAAATTAAAGAACTAATTTCTTTCTTTTTTTTTGGCCAGTAATTTGAAGAACTAATTTCTAATACTCCAACTCCAATATCATTTTCTGATAAAAAAAAAATTCCAATATCATTTTAGTGGTCAGCACCTTATATATACTCTCTCATTTCCTAAATATAAGACATATTTACCTAATTTGATGAGATTAAGGATTTTAGTTAAATGGAAAAATTCCAAATAAATACCCCTCGAATATCAAAAAGACAAAAAGGTACCTCAAATATAAAAAAGGACATAAAAGGGATCGTTCCCAATTTGGGATAAACAATTTTAAGGCAAAAAGACCAAAATACCCTTGTCTCCATTCACTTTCAAAGTGAAGTAGTTAATGGCTATAATAGATTGGTTAATCGCTATACTGAAGTGGTTAATCGCTATACTAGAGTGATTAACGACTTTCACAAATATAAGAGTATTTGAGCCCAACTAATGAATCGGTGAAGTAGTTAATGGCTATACTGGAGTGGTTAATCGTTAACTGAAGTGGTTAATTGCTATACTAGAGTAGTTAACAATTTTCACAAAAACAAGTATAACTAATGAATCAGCGAACTAGTTAATGGCTATACTAGAGTAGTTAATCGCTATACGGGAGTGGTTAATGGCCATGCCTGAGTGGTTAATGGAGACAGGGGCGTTTTGGTCTTTTTTCCTTAAAATTGTTTATCCTAAATTGGGAACGATCCCTTTTATATCATTTTGTATATTGGAGGTACCTTTTTGTCCTTTTGATATTCGAGGGGTATTTATTTGGAATTTTTCCTAGTTAACTTAGTTAAAATCACATGATATTACCAAAACATCCTAATCACCACTTTTATTCCTACCTTCGCTCTCTTACTTGTTTATTATTGAGAATCATCAATAGGGATAATTTAGGGAAGCATTATAAAAAAAAATAGAAAGAAGTCTTATATTTAAGAATAAGATCACCTACCAAATAGGTCTTATATTTAGGGACGAAGAAGATTCGCTAAAATAGTGCAGTAATGATTCCCCGTGTGGACTTGGGCACCTCATTTTTAGTTTTTCATAACTTAATGGGCTCCCTTCTAATTTCATATAGCTAAGGTTTCTCCCCTGAAAAAAAAAATGATGCATTTTTCTGTTACAAACTTACAATTACAATAGAAGTCGTCAGAGACTTTTTTTTTTTTTAAAAAAAAAAAAGACTACCAGTAATCCCCACAAGAGCAAAATCCATTTCTAAAATGATGGAATCTGCTTGAATCCCTGACTGTGATTTCCCTTCTAGCTATCTTGGAGGTCACCTTGATGGCAGCATGGCAGTCAGAACAAGCTCGGAGGTTCTTCATCACCAGGATAGGTGTCCCTTCTGGTGTGCTAATTAGTGCAAACGCAATGGCAAGACGTTCACTGTGATATTTAAGAGACTCTATCTTGAGTTCCTCATCGACATCGTGAAGTGTACAACTTGGGTCGGGTTTGTACCCTTCTTTCTCCATCTGCTCAGCCAGTTCATCAATCTTCTTCACAATCTCTTCCGTTTCTGGGTGAGTCTTATCATTGGCTGAGAAAACATGAATTTTGTGTTTAACTTCTACCCAACTGTAAGCTGGAAGTTTTCTAACTCCTCGCTCTCTCATAGCTTTCTTCACCTTGCTTACGCTGTCCCATTCACCAGCTTCTGCATAAATATTGGACATGCTGACATATGGAGCAGCATTTCTCAGCACTTTCATATTAAATAGCTTGTCTGCTGCTTTCTTTGCTAGCTCTTGATTCTTATGAATTTTACATGCATTAAGAATTGATGACCACATTATTTCATCAGGTTCAAAAGGCATTTGAGCGATCAGTCTCTCAGCTTGGTTAAACCTTCCACTCCTACACAGCATATCAACCATTGAAGCATAATGTTCTCTTTTTGGAACAAGTTTATAAGTTTGAGTCATGGAGTCAAAATGCTTTAATCCTTCTTCAACCAGACCACAGTGGCTGCAGGCACACAGAACACTAAGGAAGCTAACTAAATCTGGTTGCAAACCTAATTGGACCATTTGTTCAAATGATCTAAGAGTAAGCTCACCGTCTCCATTTTGTGCATGAGCTGAAATCAGTGCGTTCCAAGAGACGAAATTCCGTACAGGCATCTCTTGAAACATTTGAAGCGCATCTTTCATGGATCCGCATTTTGCATACATGTCAAGGAGTGCACTTCCGGAGAATACATTTGAAATGTATCCGGATCTGATTATGTATGAGTGCAACTGTTTTCCGAGGGAAATTGAGGCCAAGCTTGCACAGGCTCTTAAGATGCTAGCTGATTAAACCTCGTCGTAAAAGCCTCAAAAATTACTAGATCACTCTCTATAGAATAGTGAGATAACCTAGGTCGAATTCCTCATTACCTTGGCAAATTGTATGATTAAAAATGCAAAGTTAACACAAATTAGAACCAAATTTCAGTGTGAGAACTAGTTAAATCTAATACTAATTTTTATATTTTCTGTGTGAAATAAAATGAGTGATTGTGAATGAAAATCGAAAAAATGTAGAGTGATGAGATATGAAGAAAATATGACAGTGATGATGAATTTCCTTTGAGCTTTAGCTTTACCCTCATTGCCTTGGTAAAATTAGAGTCTATCTTGATTCTAGTCACACTCTCTACTCTAATCACATTCCTAACTAAGGAGGTGATTATCACAGAAATCATGCAAATCTCAATCTCTAACTTAATTGAGTTCCTAACTAAGGTAATCAATTAAACCAGAAAATGAAACAATCACAGATAAGTGAGCTTAGGATTGCAATTCAACAACTTGAACACAAACACTTCAACTAGAAATGCTATTATATCATTCATTCAATCAATGAGTTCCAAACAACTAGATGAAAATCAGAGATCAAATTACAAAGAATCAGTCCAGGAACAACTCGGTTGAAGAACAACTCAATAGCTCAAAATCATGCTTCACAAAATATACAAGTTAGTATAAAACGGAAACATCTCGCTCACACTTTACTTGCATCGAGACACAACTAGCATCTAGATAAAAATTCAAATCATAGAAGACATGATGAAGAACTCCCTGGTTAACTCGTTTGGCTCTGGCTCAGCTTCAAACTCAAAGGAAATCACAACGATCATCCTTCCATCGTTGAAATCGCAGCAACAAAGCAATACGAAATTGAATTGAACATAGCCAAATCTCAGCGATGAAGGACGGTGGAATGCAGAGCAGAATCGGTGATGAAAGGCGAGCGATGGTGAAGACGATGGAACGGTGAAGGAGATGGGAGAGAAGAAATGGAAAATGAGATGAAGTGAAGGAATTATGAAAAGGAATGAATCTGGACTGATATCTATATCCCTCTCTTCTTCCCTCCAATTTCCCTTCCGTTTCAAGTGGCCACGCTGGCACTTATTAACAAACTTTCCCCCAAATCTGGCGATGAAAATCTGACGTGGAACATGATTTCTTGCTCTCTCTTTGCCTTCGCAGAACGCTTCCTCTCTTGCCCTAGCTTTCATTTCTCTGCTTTGCTCTCTGCTCATCGAAACTTAAGCTTCCAAAATGAAGTTTATTGACATTTGGCTCAAATTCTACTTTTGCCCCTGTGGTAAAGAAATAATAACAAGAAGTGAAAAGAGGGCAAATCTGTAATTTCACAATTAAAACAGAATCACAATTAATCTCAATTTTTACTACTCAAGTGCACATACTAATTAATTTACTATAATGCAAATTTTACCCAATTAATCCCCTAGTTTTAGTCTCAAAATGCACACTTTAATCACTTTAATTAATGAATTATCACTAGCATAAGTGGCTGAATCAGCACTTATTTTGGACCTTTGCATCTCAAAGAATAGATTTAGGCCTTCTTCGTGGAGTCCCTTCTGAACATATGCTGAGATCAAGGCTGTCCAAGGAACTGAACTTTGGTAAGTCAGATTTACAAAAATCCTATTTGCTTCATCAAATTTGCCACACTTGGCATACATGTCAACCAAAGCATTTCCAACCTTAACTTCAGAATCAGCAGTTGTCGCAATAGCTTGGGAATGAATTTTGCCTGCCCAATTCCAAGTTTAAAGTATTTGCAGCTATGCTCAATATGGTTGAAAATGGGAATTGCCTCCTATCAAATTTAGTATACTGCAATTCCCGGAAAAGATCAAGAGATTCTCTGAGTTGGTCATTCCAAGCATAACATGCAATGAGTATGTTGTAAGAGACACCATCCAGTTCTGGCATCTCATCGAAAAGCTTCTTTACTTCAGCAACACAGTCATGCTTCAAGTAGAAATCTAGTAATACATTAGCCACAAACACATTCCAGACAAAACTTGTTTTCATTACAAAGCCATGAATTTGCTGCCCAAACACTATGTGATCCAATGCCACACCTGTACATAAAATAGCGGCAAAAGTAAAATCTGTAGGCCTAAAACCCAATTTCTGCATTTCAAAAAAGAGACTTATTGCTTCTTGATTCATCCCATCTTTTGAGAATCCTGTCAATAAGGCATTGAAAGAGACAGAATCTTTATCAGGCATATGGTTGAACAGGTGACAAGCTAAACTAAGACTACGGGTTTTACAGTACAAATCGAGCAAGGAGTTGCAAACCATTAGGGTTGAATCATACCCCAATTTAATAACATGGGCATGAACTTGGTTTACTTGGCACACAGAATCAGACTCACTGAATCCAGACATAAGAGTAGCAAAGGTAATATAATCTGGGTATGTACCCCACCGATACATCTCAGCAAAAAGAACAAAAGCTTCGCGACATTGATTGTTCTTAGAATAAGCTCCAATCAGAATGGTCCAGGTAACAACCGTACGTTCAGTCGTTGAATCAAACAGCTTTCTTGCACTAGAAAGATTGCCTAACTTTATGTACGCTGTAATCATCATATTTTTGGAGATGGTATTTTGTTGAGGCATTTCATCGAACAGCTTACGGGCTAATCCAAAATCGCCACGTTGGATAGAGTTCTTGACCTGGAAATTCATGCAGCACGTGTGAGGATTGAAGCCAGTCTTGACGGAAAAAGCATACGTAAGGTTTTCAGGTTGAAGGAGTGGTCTTGAAGATCGAGGAGCTCTCAGAGGAGCAATTGTTTTCATGAATGGCTTCCTCATGATTTACAAAAACAGAGAAAGTAGAAAATGAACTCAAACAAACTCAAAGGTGCTATTTGGCGCGTAAGTACAGCATTCCTGAAGAGTGAAGATGACGAAAGCTTCCTCATGTCACGAGGACTGAAGTCTAAGGCTTCTGCCTCACACGAGACCCGACCCAACTATAAGTCTATAACCAAATTTACGTGTAGCGTTATTATTTTTCATTTAGGTGGCCTAAAAAACAAGTTCCACTTTTAAGTGAAAATTGATTTTATTTAAGGAGATTAAGGAAAATAAATACGTTTCTTTAAAAGCATTTAAATTGATTATTTTTTACAAACTAATTTTATTACTTACACCTATGTATAATTTATATTGATTAGTATTTATGATTAATTAATTAATTAATTTGACTTTCTTAATCTATTCAAGCAGAGTCAACTAACCTTTATATCTAAAAAAATAAGAGGGAGTAATATTTTTCTTTCTTTTTAATATAGAGTTGTGTTAATATATTTTGGAATTCTATAATTAATTTCTCTCTCTCAATCCCTCATTTTTTCTGGAGAACAAATCTGTTCTAGCTTTAAAAAGTTTGTCCCCTCTTTGTGTAGGTAAAGTTTTCGAGAAATGTACATGCATCGTTCATAATTGATGTAGAAGCTGATATATTGACACTAAAATTTCACATGTCGTATTAACCTTAAGAAAAAGGCCAATTCATATGTCCCAGTATTTTCATATTGATTTTTTTTCCGGAACATATTTTCATATTGAGTTAGAAGATTATGTTCAGGTCAAAACAAATTTATTACTCCTACAAGGTTGGAGGTAAATATTCGTAACAAAAAGAAGTCGTCAAAATCTCTCCCCCGCAGACCCGCACGCATGTAAATTCGGAGCTGATTCCTCTTTAAAAAGAATGTAGGATTTTACCTTAAAAAAAGTCCTCAAACTGATGAAGAGACAGGAAAAAGAACAACGAAAGATTTGAAGATTCAACATATATTGAAACAAGTTATCAACATAAACAGAGTTTGTCTGACAATGTTTGATGCTTATTTAGAAACAAGCACTTCTTCCATAGGAAGGTTTATCGTACTAGGCATCAAATACTTTTTATGTCAAATTTATGTTCAAAGTAAACGATGAAGGTGCGGATTTCCATTGGACCTAGCTCCACTGATAGCTCTTTCGGATCAACAGGCCCTCCCCTAAGAACACGTTCGTCCCCAGAACCAGAATAGCCTTCTACTTTCCACTTGAGTCTTCTTTTCTCCATCTCTGTCCTTTCTTGATTCGCAGATAAGCTCATCTCTTTCACCTCTTTGATCTAACACGAACAAAGGCACAACATCATATAAACAAACAGAATTGGGATTAAAGCCCGTTAATTTATTTTAGAGGGCTTTACCTTTTTCCTTGGGAACAACTTTTTCAGCTCCACACTTGCCATTGCAGAGAGATCCTTGTCCTCGTCAATCTTTGCACAAATTTGATAGGCCATCAGAGTGATGGAGAAAAGCGAGAAGCAAATACAGAATGTACAAATTTATAAAAGTAGCAGCATGCAACACGCAAAAACCCGTAGTCATGATCTCTTCAGAGCACCTCCAAAATTCAGAAAGGGATGACATAATTTTTTTTTTATTACAAGGGATAACATAATTTTGCAACGTTATAACGAATAAAAAATTATGGAAATTAATTTCTCTGTAGGCAGGCGTGGCAGAAATCCTCCAGTATGTGAAGCTGGAGAGAGCGTGGGGTTATGAAACTTTAAAATTAAAAAGTTTTATATCAAAAGATATTCCATTGCCAGAAAGTACACAAACTGCCAACAAGTAATTGAAAGGGGAATGTAACATTAAAAAATAACATAAAAGGTCATCCCAAAGCTTTGTTAAATCAAATTATATGATTTACATTTCGAGAATGCAATTCAAACCTCATATAGATGTGCTAACCGAAGGAGAACTTTTCCATCGTCTAGTTCCTGCATAACACGAAAACACATAACTTACAAGTTAGAAACTTCTACTTAATAATAGACATCTATATACACATATGTAGACACAAATAGAGAGGATTTAATGCCATCAATCTTGATTTGCCATGTCTTCCAGACAATAATTTCTAATAAACTCTTGTTTATACAAGAGGTTAGTCGCTAGATCAGTTAGGCACCTGTAAGGTTATAATTGCAACGTTGTCTGGTAAACTGTAATTAGAATCAATTCCCGAATATGTAAGAATATGGGAATTCATCCAGTCATCTCCATCCTGCCAAAAAGAACTGACCTTTTAGTGACTGATACATAGAACAATTTTTTCCTATGGAGTTTTAAATTTCACCTGTTCAGAAAAGGCCAAGAGTAGTGGAGAATATATTTCCTGGCCAACTGTCCGACGCCACTTAGCACCCTCACCCAGGGGGTCTATTCTAAAGTATACTTTTCCTTGAATCTGAAAAATACTATAGTAAGAAACAGATGCAAGAGTGGATGAAAATACTCCAGATTGACCCACAGTGAGGGAAAAAAGTACGGAAATGAAGCCTAATTTCATATTTCAAATATTCAGGGTATTAATAAAGCGTGAATCGGGGATTTGTTAGTGCCGTCCAAAAATATTGGCATTTGAAGCATTATCTTTCTCCTAATAAAGAATGGTTTTCCTCTTTTTTCAAAATTGGAAAAGCATTCAATATCAATAATCAGTAAATATTATGAAGTTTTTAGGAAGCTGCGTTATTTATAAATCATGAACAATGTGACTCGCTAAAATATCTCTATAGAATATGGGGCCCACATTCTATAGTTCTATAAGGAGTACAAATGCTTAGATGAGTCAAAACTAATGCATTGTAGTATTTAGTATGACAGCATGCTCACAAGGCCCCAGCCTCGGCTTTATTATTGTGCTGAAATTAATGTCAATGGGTCTGATCTGTATTCTGCCCTTTTCTGCTTTCCCCAGTTCCAAATTCTAGATAACTCCTCCTCATGGGCACAAGGGCATGTGCATGTGTGTAAGTTACGCAGGACTCAGACATCAAATAAACCATAGTTCTTACTATTAGGCCTCTGCAATCATCAACAACACAGACGGTTTCATTTAAAGCCTCTGCAACACCTCTTGAATCATCAAGTAGCAATCTCCTGTCGACAGGAAAGTGAGTGATTCAGTCTTTGTTTGATAAAAGAAAATTCAATACAAGAATAGATGAGTGAAAAGGAGCCCTTTACAAGAAAATAAAAAATGAAGAAAAATATTTTAAGAAAAAGGACCAAAGCTTAAAAAGCCCTCCAATCTCATAGCTTAAAAAGGAGAAACCATAAACTATCACATTCCACCTTAAACCAAGAAAGAAACCCTCCTTGAAGACCCTGGTGTTAAGCTCTATAAAACACAAAACCACTATCTAAGCTGCAGATCTCCAAACATCCTCCCTTCACCTCCACTTTCTAAAACATTTTAATGAAACTTTTCTAAGAATTCCAGCCCTTATTTATGCTTACCCGTTGTACATTAAAAATATCAAAAATCCTATACCATGTACTCCCTCCAGTCCTATAAAAAGAATATATAACCAACTTACAAGGACCAACAAAAGTAGTAAATACCCCCTCTACCTATTTACCTAACTTGATTGGATTAAGGATGTTAATTAAATTAATTAAAATCACATGATATTACCAAAACACCCTAACAACCTATCTTTGTTCCTACCCTCCCGCTATTGCTTGTTTATTGTTGATGATATCAATAGGGATAATTTAGGAAAAATATAAAAAAAAATGTATAAAGAGGTCTTATATTTAGGAACAAGTCCACATCCTCAAATAGGTCCTATATAGGAACAGAGGGAGTAGCATTTATCCTTCACAATTATGTCACAAAGTGTAATTTTTTTCAAAAAAAAAAAATGCCCCAATTAATTTGTGAACTCTTACCAAATATTTAATGACACTTATGAAGCCAATTTACTTTAAATGAAGGGCATCGAGGGAATGTTTTAATAAATGAGGCAGTCATGGGTAGTCAATCTCTCATATTTAGGATCAAAAGGAGACTCCCTAGATTCTCTTATTAATAGGACCAGAAGGATTAGTGTTTAAATAGAAATCATTAAGTCACAACTTAGACCATGTGTGGTTGATGATCAGAATGTTTGTTGTGAGCTCTACTATCACCAATTTGACAACATCAAACTAATCCAATAGCACTTCAGACACCATAAAATTGCCATTATATCATCTATTGCCAAGTATGCAGTGTTAAACCATAACCCCTTCAATAATATTCCTTCTCTGTCGAGTTATAAATCCATTCACGTGCCCTTTCTGTACACCTAAATATCTGGGTTAAATAAAACATTGCAAAACTAGCAGCCACAAATATCCAAATAAGGCCCATAGAATAACTGAAAGGGCATGACAGATAAATTTTGACAGCCATGAGAACCATCAGAAAGGTAATGTGCTTGCCTGTGAACCATTAGCTCTATTTCTCCGTCAGCTAAGCTGGATCCTCCTACAGATCGATCCACCAAAACTGAAAATTCTGTCTTGTTATCTTTTACATATATCCCAAGATTGATCTGAAAGGGCAAAATAAAAATATAAAGAATAAAAAAGAGGGATGGTTATTGTTTGCTGTATATTTGCAGAATTACCATAAAGAAAGCAACTGGAATTCTGAATTTTGTATGTGAGATACAAGCTATCGCAATCAGAATAAAATGGTAAGATAAGTTATTGAAAGAAAGTTAGGAGGACCACAGGACTTCGGTCACAGTCTAGCAATTACAAAAACAACATAAGGTTCCCTTATCCAGCAACCACTGACTTCTTGCCACTCAGTCCTTATGTAAGATCAGATCAGGGCAGGACTCATGCTAAACGGGAGCATTAGAAAAGAATTTATTTATTCAGATTATAAATAAAAGGCTATTCTTGTCTATCTAGCTCGTGAAAATAGATTTGAGAACATTAATCACTTGGTTCCTTTAAAGCATCACAATTTTCAATTTGGTTCTTTTAGTATACCTTTCTCTAAAACAGTCTTTGCATTTCTTACGGTTTTAGACTTAGTGCCAGTCCCAACACTTTATAAACAATAAAATCCCACTCCCTACCATGTCCAAGAGGCTTAACATTGTTAATTTTTTGGCTAAGGTGGTAAGCAATCAGTGCATGTGGCTGCCACATCTGCAGCAAGATTTTGAATTGAATACACAGGGCAAAGATGTGTTGTCATATTGAGCATTATACACATGCTTTATATGTTAACACAGAAGTTCAGTGGTTTTATCGTGTGACTATGTCAATATACATAAATGGATTATCCAGAGCTTAGCATATTGGAGGTGATATAAAATCTTTAATTGGACTCTCTAAACACAGACTCTAAATCTCAGAGCAAGGAAGTAGACTGAACTATTCCTGCAAAGATGAGATGAAAGAACGACTAAATTAATTAGAAAAAATAATCATCCAGGAAATGATAATGCAAAACTAGAACATGAGACAATACAGACAATCTCAGACGAAATTATATGAGAAAGTTCACATACAGGATAATAGTTTCCAGCAATAGGCTGGTTCA
The DNA here is from genome assembly GCA_037074515.1 of Mimosa bimucronata. Taxonomy (NCBI): domain Eukaryota; kingdom Viridiplantae; phylum Streptophyta; class Magnoliopsida; order Fabales; family Fabaceae; genus Mimosa; species Mimosa bimucronata. Next base: position 6,881,323 of record CM073437.1, read on the forward strand.
CTTCCAGGTCCCAGTCTGATCTGAAATCACGTATCTGCAATATTTTCATTATATTTCATTGTTCACAAATTCACTTGTGATTGAACCAACAATAAAAGACATAATTTAAGCATATTTCGTTGTGATAACAGGAAATATGTGTGCGCTCATATGTATGCATGCACACATAAATATATTATATAGATGCGTGTGCACATCTGACACCAGCAATCATGGATTATCTGACCAACAGAATGCAAAATTGCAAGTAATTGAACTCGAGTAACACACCCTTTTGATAAAATCACGCCCATTAGAATCTGTGTAGAATGTTTTGTTAGTTTCCATTGAGGTTGAAATCCTAGTGACAACTTCTTTACCAATTCCATCATCAATAGGTATGGGGCCAACCTGGAATTCCAAATATAGTCAATGTATATAATCGCATTCTGCGTATGAGAACTATAACGCCAAATTATTTACCACAGCGAATGCACAAAAAGAAATAATGAAAAATTAAAAATGACATATGATGTTTGCAACAATCATGAGGGAAAAAAGTATATAATAAAAGCAACAATTCCAAAGCTTACAATAAACTCTACTTCAACATGCTCTTTTTCCTTGTGCAGTCTGGTAATCTGCAAACAGATTTAATGCACATTACTTCAAATTGAAAATAATTTATACTTATTTATAGAAGAGCTTTGGGGAAAAGAAAAAGGTGAATTACAAAAGGAAAAAGGCAAGAAATACAGATCAAGAATACAAATATCTCCAGGATGATCTCTCTGCTTGTTCAACATAGTGGCCCCTCTAAAGTAACCAGCAGTTGTTTAAGAGGCTATGCAATACTAAGTTAACTTTTATATAATATGAAAAATAAAGTGATCTGTTTAGGAGTTATTCCATTTAGTTCCATTAGAGGAAGGGTTAGAAGGGTCAATTGCCTCCTTGATCCCACTAATCATACTCTTGACTAGTGTGTCTCCAGGGAAAAATAATAATCCCAATCACTATAAGCATCTGAAGAGATTCCCCCATTTGCGAGCCACAGTATTGCATAGTTCCAAACAACTAGTCATGTGATGACAAATTTCTGACAGCCAAATTATTTTTTAAAAATAAACCTATGTATTAGGCAGCAATTTGCATTGCTGTCAAATATTAAAATCAGTAACAAGCAAGATACCTGATATATCCATGGATTTATCTGTTGATGTACTTCATCTAGTAAAGGCCCACGCATAACAGTCAATGGAACCTGAAAGAACGGTATTTTTTAGCTGCAAGCTTTGATGGAACTTGGCATCAGAGGGAACATATTGCAGAATGCATCCCAAACCTGTCTTTCATGCTTTAAGGGATAAGTGTTATTTGGACGGAATACATAGGCACCAGAATTCTGTGAGAAATTAGATTACATAGTAAATAGAAGTTGCATACAAAAGCAAAAAGTTACTGACATATGGGTATTATACTTAAAAAGAATACCTGTGGCACTTTATCATCGGTTCCATTATATCCTGAGTAGTACAAATACCTCTGTTTAATCTGTTCCCCAACCTTCCATTTCAAAATAAAAGTGTTAAATAGAGTTCCACTTGTCTATTCCCAATAGGTATAACAAATAATAACCCAGCAGTATTAATGCAGATGACAAAATCTAATTAAATTAAACAAGCTGTGGAAAAGTGAGAACATCACTAATAGGCATGATGACACTCAAGACGGAAATTTTATTAGTGACATTAAAGGTTGGTGTGTGATGTAAATTGAAAGGAGAAGCACTTCATATACCAAGTTCCTGGTATTAAAATAGTTGGCAGATTTTTCTTGGTTTGGGGAAAATGTAAGCCTCAAATTCCCTTGACCAACTTCAATTTTGGATGTTTCACTAGTTTGATATGTATACACTGATGATCTGGTGGAACCTGCAACTAGGCAGAGAGGTTTGTCATTACAACTTCACCCTGCATGCATGAAAAGCAAATGATCACTTGTTCAACATATAATAGAGAAACCCCATCTAGGAACCTATCCTTTTGGCAGCTGAGACTGTGTAAGTGCTAAAACCAAGAGGTGGCACAGATGCTGTAAATGCAAGCCAATACTTGGGCGCCTTGGCTGGAGTTTCTCCCAGATATGCCATGACATGGTAGCTCCTTAAGGGTGCATAGACCTCAGCCTGAGGTAGAAGTTGTGATACTATTTCTTTACCCTCTGAATCATAAACTATATGATCTTCATTTGTGACCTGTAGAAGTTTGTAAATTGAAAGGTCTTATCTCTTCCTACATGATAGCATAATTAATTACAAGGTATATATCACCATAACTGAATAAATATTAAACTATCATTTTCTACATATCGTTTCTTTATTCCTATATTTGAATGCTATTAATATTGACTGGCCAGGGGCAACACTGTAAATTTTCCATCTTACAGTCTATAATCAGATATTTAATTTTGAGTAAAATATACTCACCTCCCCTCTATTTTACCTTAATTACAAAACCTCCCCTCTATTTTAAAAACGTATATAAACCTCCCTCAAAATTATACGTTACATAATTTCCCTTCTATATTTGAGAATCTATTTCCATCCACTCAAACTGTTAGTTGACTGTTAAGTTTGATTTTTAAACTTTGTTTAGACCAAAATGCCCCTTTTTAACATAATAGTTATTTAAACATTTATATTTATCAAACATATTTTTCTAAAATAAAAACTGATTCTTACATACTCATTTTTTTTCAACTGCACACACATATATTATCAAAATTTCTATTAAATTTATTAATTTTTTATTTTGTTGAAATAATAAACTTTCATAAATTAAATTTTTACATATCTTCATTAAAAATATTAATTTAAATTTAAATTTCTAAATCGTATTTCAGTTTTGTTTTAATTCATATTATAGTAAAATTTCTTGAAATTTTCAGATATATAATTCATTCAAATTTATAATTCAAATTTTTTTGGTAAATAATTCAAAATTCTTAAAAGGATATTTTTTTTCTCTATTACAAATTGTGAACACATTTAACCAAGGAAACATTTATTAAAAGAGTACATTTAAGTAAAAACTAAAGAAATTTTCATAAAAAATTTAATTACTTAATTTTAAATAATCTACGGGAAATAAAAGTTTTCAAACCACAGAAACTTTAATACTCCTATGACTTAGGGATTTATCAGACTCAAGGGTAAAATAGTAAATTAAATATTAATTAAAGTTGAAAATTATATTTTTAGAATCTTTTTAGAATATTCCTAACAGTGTAAACGGATTGAACTAACTGTATATTTTCAAAATAGAGGGGAGGTCTGTGTGATTAAGGCAAAACAGAAAGGAGATAGGTGTATTTTACTCTTTAATTTTACATGGTTGCTAACATTCCACCACTATGGAAGTGGTGTTGCTTCTCAATTTGTAGTTTTGGGGTGGCTTGGCTCGGCTTGGCTTTGACACCATATTGAAGCCAAGCTAGCAAAGTAAATTATCAAATATACCTCATGAATAAATTCAGAGAACAGGAAGAATCAAAGGGATTGAGGTCAAGAAATATAATACTTATAATAGCATGCAAATACTCTAAGTGCTGCCATACTTAAATCTAAGACACAAGTAAAGACGCTAAATTGACATCACTCACTGGAATTCGAACCACTTCATTCCTCTTCCAGCCAATGGAGTTGTAAACCACAATCACCTAAATATGAAAAGAGCTTGTAAGAAGGCATGCTTCAGAATTTATAAGGGATTTTGCTCGTGATATGAAAAAGGAAAAAAACAGGATAAAAGATAAGTTTTTCTCACCAATTTTTTCCCTTGAGTCATATCAACTTCTGATGGAGGACAGTAACTTATATTCATAAGCGGACACTAAAAAAACGAAGGAAATAGATGTAAAAACAAAACCGAAAAGTCAAGATCCTATGCGGATACAAGTATAATATAGATACTAAAAGGATTCATGAAGTATGCAATTAATTGCCAAATAGGCAGCTTTATGAATAATGAAGAAAATCTCAAGAACAGCAGGTCCCATGCAAAGCAATACCAAGATCTGGAGAAAAGTTTAAATTTAATGATGAAGGGGTTCAGATAAGACAGTTTTTTCTTTTTTTTTTTTTTTTTTTTTTTTTTTTTTGATCAAATAGATAAGACAGTTACCAAACCACAAAATCCTTTGAGTGATAGAGATAACTTCAGAAGCTGTAACATGATACACCTATTTATAATAAGAATAACAGTACTATAAGTTTTCCTTCAGATTTTTTTCCTTTGTTCTATTAAAGCTCAAATTAATAAAAGGGAACAGTATTTACCATAAAAAGCTGAACTAGAAATTGAGTGAGCCATTTGTATATTACTACAGCGCAAGATTGCTCTAAACTTATATATTGATATCCAGAAGAAGAAAGTAAGGAATAGAATCTATCAAATAAAAAAAAAAAAAAAAAAGGTTTTCCAAAATATGCATTTACATTATTGCCTGCTAATCTAATGCATTATAATCGATTACTAACAGTTTTCATAAGAGCTGCAAGAAGAAAAGCTTTCAAGGATAGAAAATTTCAGGATATGCCAGCAGGATGCGACTAATCATATTATCCCACAAGCATGAAAGTCAAGAATTTTTACTTGTTGAAACTTAGTAACTGGGTTCTGACATCCAGTAAATGACACAGACTCAACCAGGCAAGCTAGAGATGATGCAACCAATTGCTCTGCCTGCACAAATTGCACCATGCCACTTTATGAAACCCTGACAAAGTGGGTACATAGATTTAGAGGAAAATAAATAAATTGAATGCACACCTCTTTGTAGCCAATTGATAATCTTTTAGCATAATCATTGGCCACATGCTGCTTTTCTGTACCAGAGACTGCATCATGGTGTTGAGCAATCGCCAAAGCATCAGCCAATGAATCACTATTTGGCCCTGGATTCATCCTCCCCTTAAAATGTTCAAGCTGTTTTGCCGCCTAATAATTCATTGGTAAAAATAAACACCTGAACTCCATTCTATTACTTTATATAAACTATAAATTCATAACTCATACCAAATAGTAGCCACTCATTAATCTGACATAGTATTTTAAGGCTGGCCTACTGGTAAAGTATCCCGTCCAGTAAGCATTTACTCGATCTGCATAGCTGTAATGTTGTCATGCACACAATAAGGCAAAACATAAAGAATTAAGCAAACATAATATACAAAAATTAACTGCTGAACTTAAATGGTTTCACACAGAACACTTTCGTTTACCAAATAGGCTTATACATTGCTTAACATGTAATGGACCCTTCAACCAAAAAAAGGAAACTAAAAACTCACGGGAAGAAATCATCAATCTTTAATGGCCATGTCTCTTTTGTAGCATATTTTGCATCAGTATAAATAGATGGTGTAGAGTAGAGGGCATTGACACGTCCATCCTAAAGTTGTCACAAAACAATCTGTCAATCCTTGAGTTCACAAGAATACAAAAGAACAACAGCAAGTGAAATTGTGGCCTGAAGTACTGATCAAGACCAACGATACAGGAAGGTTAGAGCATTAGAAGATAGATATGTTATTAGGCATATTCTCTTATAATTACTGAATTAGTGCATTTCTTTTTCACACAGGTTAACTCTGAAAAAGGTTGTTGGGAGATGGGATACCCACCTGACTAACTAGCTACTACTTTTCACATGTCTGAGAGAGAAAGGTAGGGGATTGTACAGTTGTTGAAGGAGTAAATAAGCAATCATGTAAGTTGAGCACCAAATACCCACATTTTGCATGAACTGGTGTTCACATTTTCTGTCTTAAAAATTGTACTAGAGAATGCAGGCCACCAAACACCTTAAAATGAGTATGGAGTTGGCATTTTACCAGTGAATTACATTTTGTATTATCACTGACCCACTGCACCATTTCCCTATGTATGTTATGAGGTAGAATTGTTCAACACTTCTCTCTGCTCATGATTTTTTGTCATAAACACTAAGCATTTACATTTTTAAATCATCATAATGGTTCTTGAAGATTGAAGTTCTCAAAAGATTTTGCAGCATAAAAATAACGCATATCTAATAAGAATGTAATGTTTTGGAAGGGTCAATTATTTTTAAAACACTTTCTAATTTCTAATTTACTATTTATACAAATAGCACCCTTGCATCCTAGGGATGTCCAACTTACTACTCCTTCCGGTCATAACTATAAGAGTCAGTTGATTTTTTTGGAAAAATTAAGGATGTAAAATACATTATTATGAATTGTTTATATTTGTTTTTTTTCCCCTCAAAACTAAGTTATTTTACTTATAAACTATCATATAATCTAATTATATTTCGCATTTATTAAGATTTAGGAGTCTAATTTGCTTTCTTAATCTCCCAAAAAAAAGTCAACTGGCTCTTATAATTAGGACCGAAGATAGTATATTTTAAGAGGTAGCATTTAATTTTTTTTAATGTTTTACCAATCTTACTATATTGCATTTATGGTGTAACTTTTATTGTTTGAGCAACTATGATTTCCCCCATTTAGTCCTTTCAAGAAATTAAAAAATTCATTTGGACTAATTGGAAGCAAAATTTTAATTCTTGCGTATATTGATTCAATAAGCTCAATGACATGAAATTTCATTAGGCCCAGCTCCCCGTGCAACGTATGGGAGGCCCTGCTCGTTTTCTGTCTTAAAAATTGTACTAGAGAATGCAGGCCACCAAGCACCTTAAAATGAGTATGGAGTTGGCATTTTACCAGTGAATTACATTTTGTATTATCACTGACCCACTGCACCATTTCCCTATGTATGTTATGAGGTAGAATTGTTCAACACTTCTCTCTGCTCATGATTGTTTTGAAGTTCTAGAGTCTAACGTGCAAAGGAATTAAGCAACTTTGGCACCCTTTTAGCCTCTTCTCAGGTTTTCATCTTTTTTTAACTTGTTTTTGGAAGATATTTTATCCCTAATAAACAAGTTGTGCTCTCTCTTTTTATTCTGTTCAAGTTTTTTCTTCTATATTTTTCTTAACAATCTTGGAACCACATTCCCCAGGGAGAAGATATGATCATAAAATCTGAAATCTACCAAATCAATGCAGCCAGTACCTCACTTTCTTTCATTTTTTGGGCAAATTACCTTGTTAACATAGTGAATAAGCTTGTCCAACTGCCGGAACCATGTGTGAGCGTATTGATACTTAAAATCAGTCCCCATAGTCCACATTATATGATTTGTTCGAGTTATGTTTGCCTGAGGATGAAACAATATCAGTCAGCAATTCAAATTAGACCCTACATGAAAGTCTTAACATTTCCAACTTCAATAACATATTTTATCTCGCATCACAAGTTCAAAGGGAAAGTATTATTATATTTTATGATGAATATGTGATATCAGTGTAGTTGAGATGGACTTTTACCAAGAATACAAGAAACATCTTTCTGAAACTCCCATTTAAAAAAGAAGAAAGAAAGAAAAAACTAAGGATTACTATATGTTCATTTAAAGAACCTTGGCATTCAACAAGTAAAACGGAAATAAATTTCTGCTACGCAAACTGGACAAATGAAATGGGAGGGCCTTAGGGTTGAAGATGCAAAAATAAATTAACATTCATGATAATTCTCACAAAAATGACAACTTCAGAAGAAACTTCTGACCTTCCATGTTTCTTGATTGAAAAGTTTTTAGAAAAAATAGAAGAGAAATAAAAGTCAAGCCATAGTTAAGAATGGTCCTGCTTTATTCATGCCACAGACAAGTCAAGTTGGTTGCATTTGGGTTTACACAATGGATAAATAAGGCGCAAGGAATACAGCAGAAATAGGGTAACATTTGTAATGCTAAAGTTGGTTAAAAATGACTGTCTGTCAACTGCACATGGCAAAATATAAACCCCTCTCCAGTTTGTGTGGGAAAATGCCTCATCCGTCTAAAATCTTTTGGGGAAAATTACATGCAAAATTCCAGAACATATACGAAATGCTGACTGCTCAACATTTGAAGAAATATAAAAAAATACACTGTTGACAGAATAGGGAAAATGATATATAACAGCATGGAGAACCAATCTCAGGAAACGAAATATCATTATGAAGGAAAGCTGGAGCATGACATTAAGTCAAACTTCTTTAAAGTAAACTGAAAGAAACCAGAAGATTAACTTCAAAAAAGGATGGACCAGTGGCAATCAATAATCATGTCATCTTCTAACTGTTTTATCTGTTACTTCTGGGTATTTTAAAGTATCATTCATGTTCTTCTCTCTTATGTATCCTTTTTTAGCCCTAATAAAATGTCATCCACTTTACTCAATTATATCATAGAAGCTAACTTGTCCAGAAGGTAATCACCTGTGATACAGCAGCAGCAACAAAGTCATTTACTCGTTCTTGGACATTATAATCAAATAAATCAATGTTATCCTTCACCAAAAAAAAAATGTAATCAAGATTTACTGGTGCAAAAAAATATTTAGAATTGAAGTGACTAAAACTAACAAATTCTTGTTCAAATATGTACTTGAACAATTGGTGAATCATCGTTAACTTCAAAGTAAAATCCAGCAGGTGGCTCATAATTCTCAGGGAATGCACCAGCAAAGATCTGGAACACAGAGGAATGAGGAGACAACAAGACATGAAGATTAAGAAATTACATCACCAACTGTAAGTAAACAAATCCAACTACACAATGTTTATATGAAACAACTAATAATTTTTTACAATCACCTGAGCAGACGAGCCGAGACTCTTACTTCCCTGCCAGATAACTTCAAGACTCTTTTCATTTTTACGCTTAGCTCTATCTTGATAATCTATTCGACCAAAGTAAAGTGAGTCAAAGCCAACCTGCGTCCACAATTAGAATTAGAAGATAGCTCACATAGAATTTTAACAAAATGCACATAACATGATACTGTGGTTAAAATTCTAAGGCATACTTCGGATCCCAATAGGTATGCTTGCACAGCAGAATGTCCAAAGGGGTCAATTTGCCAACCAATTCTAGGAGTTACACCAAACTCCTCTTTCAAGAACCGATGTCCCATTGTTGTCTGATCAATCAAGTCTATGTAATGTGTTGCTGCCTCATCATGCATGCACATGCCACCATTTCTGTGACAAGAAGGGGAAAATAAGTCACAGAAAAATCATCAAGACTCAAATACCAGATGAATGGAGAGAGCCAAAAATATTTTCTGAAACACTCTAAACTTGACAGATAATTTATTTTTGTGGTAAATTATAAATATTTATAATTAGTTGCTGATTAGTAGGGATATGATTAGAATTAATTCCTGATTGATATGTATTTATTTCTTTATTTCCTATTCCATTATTCCCTGTTAATTTCCTATTCTGTTATTTCCTATTATGGGTAGGATCTGTAACAATCTCCTTAGGGTTTGTAATTATATAAACAACCCTCCTATGTGAATAACATTTATCAGATTATTCAGGCTCATTAGCTTCTACATGGTATCAGAGCCGCATGAGCCAGACCTGAATTCCTCTGATCAATCTGAGTCAGAGTCTTCTGAGTCGACCTATCAGGAAGCTCCGAATTCAACTATGGAGACTTCTCTTGGTGGGTCCTCACAAACAGATCCGAATAAGGCCGGAATTCCCTTCGGGTTGAACTCTGGCTTTGAAGGATCCCTGAACAATATTGTGTCTGACAAGTTAACCCGTTCTAATTACAGCGAGTGGGTTCAAGCTGTGCGTTTGGCTGTAAATGGACGTGGTAAACTGGGTTTTCTCACCGGTAAAACAAAACCACCTTAAGATTCGTCATCTCCAGCTGCTGAACAATGGTCAACGAAAATTCTTTAGTCTGCTCTTGGCTGATCAACTCTATGTCTCCTAATCTAAAACGGAGTTTCATGTATCTTCCCACTGCACACGAGATTTGGACTGCTGTTCGTGAATGCTACACAGACGGGGCTGATGTGTCGAGACTGTTTGACATCAAAAACAGAATTTGGAAGCTAAAACAGGGGACACGGGATGTCACTGATTATTGGCTGGAACTTTGTGCGTTATGGCAGGAACTTGGTCTTCTCGATGATGAGGAAATTTCAACTTCAGGTGACGCTGTACGTCAAAAACAGCATGTTAACAGGGAACGAGTCTTCTATTTCCTTGCTGGATTGAATTCTGAATTTGATGACGTTCGAGGCCGTATTCTTGGCCGATCACCTTTGCCATTCCCACGGGAAGTCTATGCCGAGGTTCGTCGAGAGGAGTCACGCCGTTCAGTCATGCTGCAGAAAGATGTTGATACAACCTCAGAAACCTCTGCATTTGTTAGCAAGGGGTCTGGTTCCAATTCAGGACAAAAACTTCAATGCACCCACTGCAAGAAAACCGGTCACACTCAGGACAAGTGCTGGGATTTGCATGGTAAACCAGCAGATTGGAAGCCTCGGAAAAACAAATCCAAAGGCTATGTAGCACAATCAGATATGCCTGCTAACTCCAACTCAGATCCTCCTATTAGTCTTGATTAGCTCTCTCAAATGATGGAATGGATGAAGAATCAACAATCTGCATCTAAACCTCCTGCTGTCACGGCTTCTGTTGCTCATTGAGGTACATATAATGCATTACATACAACTCCATTCTTGTCTAAATGGATTGTTGATACAGGTGCTTCTGACCATATGACATCTGAAGCACGCATGTTAGTGTCCTATGTACCTTGTGCGGGTCATGATAAAATTCGAACAGCAAATGGGTCTTTATCCCCCATTGCTGGGAAAGGCTCTGTTTCTGTCTCTGAATCCTTACATCTTGATAATGTCTTACATGTTCCCCATCTGGCTTGCAATCTTTTGTCTATTAGTAGCTTAACCAAAAGGGCCAATTGTTCTGCTCACTTCTTTTCCACTCATTGTGTTTTTCAGGATCTCTCATCGGGGAAGACGATTGGCACTGCTAAGGAAATTGATGGACTTTATTACCTTGATGAGTCCTGCGTGGAGAATTTGTATTACAATTCTTTGAGTGGCTTAGTTTCTAGTTATGAGAATAATGATGTTGCCTTATGGCATAAAAGGATGGGTCATCCTAGTCTTCGTTATTTGCAACATTTGTTTCCTAATTTTTCCTTCAATAAAAAGTTGGATTTTCATTGTGATGTTTGTGAACTAGCAAAACACCATCGTACTCCTTTTTCTCCTTCTCCTTATAAAGCATCCCGTCCTTTTGCCATCATACATAGTGATGTTTGGGGCCCTGCCCGTATTCCAAATCGCTCTCAAGAAAAATGGTTTGTTACCTTTATTGATGACCACACACGTATGTGTTGGGTTTATTTAATTAAAGATAAATCTGCTGTGTCAAGTACATTTATTGAATTTTTCCACTATGTCACTACTCAATTCAATACCAGTGTCCAGATTCTGTACACAGATAATGGTACAGAATATTTCAATCATTCTTTGACAAGTTTTCTTAAAGAGCGTGGTGTTATCCACAATAGCACTTGTCCATACACACCATAGCAAAATGGTGTAGCAGAGCGTAAAAATAAACATCTTCTTGAGGTTGCTCGTTCTCTCCTTCTCACTAATTCTGTTCCTCAATTTTTCTGGGGAGATGCTATTCTCACTGCAACTCATCTAATCAATAGGTTGCCTAGCCGTGTCCTCTCCTATAAGTCTCCACTTGATAAATTTAAAGAAACTCATCCAGTCCCTCACTTTGATCACTCTCTTCCTCTTAGGGTCTTTGGGTGTTCAGCTTTTGTTCATCTTAACTCCACTGTCTCCAAATTTGATCCTCGTGCTATCAAATGTGTGTTCTTGGGTTATTCTAACTCCCAAAAGGGATATAAATGTTATGATCCTATTTCTCGTCGGATGTTTGTGAGTAGGGAGGTCACCTTTTCTGAACATGAATCATTTTTCTCAGGGTCTTCAACCCAGGGGGAGTCTAGGAATGTGTTTCAGCCCATTGAGTCCACAGCTGAACCTATACCTCAACCAAATTCTAGGAATGTGTTTCAGCCCATTGAGTCCACAGCTGAACCTATACCTCAACCAATACCTCCACAAATTTTTCCCATAACAGTTCATGAACATCACATGACACCTGAAACTGATTGTGAAAATAAAACCTCTAAAGAATTGCCTTACAAGTTCTACACATGGCGGATGAAACAAGGTGGTAAACCTGTCATGACTGAAGCAGTGCCACAAGCAGAACCGGTGTTAGATTCTGGATCTGAGGAACAAGGTAAACAAGAGATTGATGATTCAGATTTACCTATAGCCCAGAGAAAGAAAACTCGTTCTTGCACCATGCATCCCATAGAAAGATATGTGTCTTATGCCGCCCTATCTCCCAACTATTGTGCTTTTATCACTAATCTTGATAATGTTAAAATCCCTAACAATATTTTTGAGGCTCTTGAGAACCCTGAATGGAGAGATGCAGTTCTGGAAGAAATGAGGGCCTTGAGAAAAAATGATACTTGGGATGTTGTGGAACTACCAAAAGGGAAGAAGACTGTTGGGTGCAAATGGGTGTTTACCCCAAAGTATAATTCAGATGGTTCTCTTAACAAATACAAAGCTCGCTTGGTAGCGAAAGGCTTCACTTAAACTCATGGTATTGACTACAATGAGACCTTTGCTCCGGTGGCAAAATTAAATACTATCAGGGTCTTGTTATCTATAGCAGCGAACCTTGATTGGCCGTTGCAGCAATTAGACATCAAGAATGCCTTCCTTAATGGGGAACTAAAGAAGGAGGTATACATGACCTTTCCTCCAGGTTTTGAAGAAGGTAGGAAGAACCAAGTGTGCAAATTGAAGAGGTCTCTGTATGGTTTAAAACAGTCACCTTGGGCTTGGTTTGATAGATTTACAGCAGTTTTGAAGTCAGAAGGGTATGTTCAAAGCTTGTGTGATCATACCATGTTTGTCAGGAACAAGGGGGATCTAACGGCAATTTTAATAGTATATGTGGACGATATTATCCTCACAGGAAATGATGCGGGAGAATTGAGTAGAATCAAACTGGCTCTGAGTAAAGAGTTTGAAGTCAAAGACCTTGGAAAATTGAAATATTTCCTTGGCATGGAAGTTGCAAGGTCTAAAGAGGGAATCTATGTATCACAAAGGAAGTATATTCTTGACTTGCTCAAAGAAACTGGTATGTTGGGGTGTAAGCCAAGTAGAACACCCATTAGCACCAAGAAAAAGAGTGCTCAAGAGGGTAACAAGAAGGTAAAGCCTGGCCAATCAGTTTCTAAGTCTGAAAAGGAGAAGGAAGCAGAAAAAGAAAAAGAGAAGAAAGCTGAAAAAGAAGTTGATAAGGGACGCTATCAGAGGCTGGTGGGAAAATTAATTTATCTTTCTCACACTAGACCAGATATTGCTTTTGCAGTGAGTGTGGCAAGCCAACACATGCACTCACCAAGACAAAAACATCTGGATGCTGCTTATAGAATTCTTAAGTACCTAAAAGGCACACCTGGTAAGGGACTGTTTTTTAGGAAGAATGATGTGAGAACAATAGAAATATTCACAGATGCAGATTGGGCAGGATCTCAAGAGGATAGCCGTTCAACGTCTGGATATTGTACGTTTGTTTGGGGCAATCTTGTCACATGGCAAAGTCAGAAACAGCGTGTTGTCTCAAAGAGTAGTGCAGAATCTGAGTTGCGAGCCTTGGCACAAGGAATTATGGAAGGATTGTGGCTTAAAAGAGTTGTTGAAGAATCCCATGTGTCATTTGAATTTCCAATGAGGCTGTATTGTGACAATAAAGCAGCTATAAGCATGGCACTTAATCCAATACAGCACAGTAGAACCAAACATGTAGAGGTTGATCGGCATTTTATCAGAGAAAAGGTTGAGGATGGGATTATTTGCCTTTCATATACTCCAACCAGACATCAATTAGCTGATATTCTGACCAAAGGACTTCCAGAAGATAAGTTTGAGGGTTTTGTACGCAAGTTGGATATGATAAGTATCTATGATCCAACTTGAGGGGGAGTGTGGTAAATTATAAATATTTATAATTAGTTGCTGATTAGTAGGGATATGATTAGAATTAATTCCTGATTGATATGTATTTATTTCTTTATTTCCTATTCCATTATTCCCTGTTAATTTCCTAGTCTGTTATTTCCTATTATGGGTAGGATCTGTAACAATCTCCTTAGGGCTTGTAATTATATAAACAACCCTCCTATGTGAATAACATTTATCAGATTATTCAGGCTCATTAGCTTCTACAATTTTCCTCTAGTAAAATGAAAATTAAACATTTTTCTAAACAGAAAGGTGAATTACATGAACTCTAATTGACCCGAACTAACAAGTTGCTTAACCACATGCTTAACAGCTTCACTCTGGTCCCTCCACCATCGCTGAAAAAAGGCCTGCATTGGTGATGAAACAACGTACAAAATATATCTTGGTAATTTATGGATAGAAAAAATCAGCCAAAAATAAAGACATGAGAGAAGCAACTCACTATCTCAACGTAGATAAATTTCCGATTCTTGTCAGACAACAGCGAAGGAACTAAAGAATCTAGTACATTTTGAACACAAGCTCCCTACGAAATTCAATTTAAGTATACGAAATTTACAATCTTTGTACGAGATTGTGCAAATTATAAAAGTAACTGTGAGTGAGAGAAATACCTGAATCGAATTATTAGAGCCAACATAGTACTGATCAACAGTCTTCAACCAACCAACGTCATCGTGGGTATGAGGAACCAGATGAACGTTTAACTTACCGGGAACAATGCTCTGCGATGTGTTATACACTATGAATTTGGATTGCCCACGAAAGATTGCTCCAAAAAGAAACAGCAAAAGAAATAACAGATTCGCCATTGGAAGCTCGAGCAAAGCAACTTCAGACACTCCACTGAAATTAATGTCTTCTGTCAGATTCCCGCTCGGTGTTTATGCACAACACTAAGTGTTACAACTCATCAGAGTTCAAATTAACTTTCAAGGTGATTTTCTCAGCAATTTTCGAGTGGAAGAAGCTCTTTTGACTTCACCTTCTTCTTGCAGATGCAGCCAAAATCACTCAAGTGACTAGTAGATCGATTCTCTTGACATTTTCTGAATCCTGGGCACTTGGAGCTTCCTAAATAATACTTTCAAAATTCCGATAAGATTTGACATGGCTATGAATTCTGTTTCTTAAATATCATTTTAACTTCTTCTTTTTTTTAAATCAAGGAAGCAAAAAGATAACTTATGTTATGTGTAATTGTATTATACAATAGTTTATAAGTAAGATAAATTAGTTTTGAGGAGAAAAAATAATTTTAGACATTTTAAAATGATTAATTTTATATCCTTAATTTCTCCCAAAAAAAAGTCAAAGTGATCTTATAATCATAATTAGAAATAGATTTAGATGTAAGTTGATTTTAAAAAAAAAATATACGGAAATTAAATAAATCATCTATAAATTGATTTACCTGAATTTTTTCTCTAAATTAATTTATTTGATTTATAAGCTAACATATGGTATAATAATACATAAAATATATTATGATGAAGCGGCTCATTTAACCTCCTTAATTTCTTTAAAAAAACTCAATTAAGTTTTATTTTTTTAAAAAGATGGTGTATTTAGTAAATAGATAATCCATATTCATTGTTTGACAATGAAAGGTTGCATTTAAATTCTTTGCAGTAGAAAGGTTTCAATTCAATACGTTTTTAAAAGAAATGTTGGGAACGTGCTTTGATTGTTAAATCTTAATCATGTTTGCGTTTTTTTTCCAATTTAATGCTTTGGATAAGGAGCTGACTCAGACCAAAAGAAGAAAAGAAGCTGACTGTTTCGAACAAAAAAATAATCATTCGGTCCCTTATTATAAGAGTTAAAGAGGTAAAATTACATAGATTAAGGAGTGGTTGATAGAAATAAATATGTCTGGAATAATTTTGTTTACTCAAGTTTGCCCTTATTTATGTAAGAGAGAGAAATGTAATAATAGTGTTATAAATGAGTATGAAAGAGAATGAGAATAGAGAGAATAATGATAGGTAAAATGGGGAAAAACCCATTAAATAGTTCGACAAATTGTGTCAGACTCTTATAAAAAGGGATAAAACTATTCAAATTTTTTGCTCTTATATATAGGGACGGAGGGAGTAAACAAGAAGCCGAGCTGAATGTGTTATATAATCGATATGCTATGTAATTATGTACTTTTAAAAAAAATGAATATGCATCTTTCATTAAGATCAAATACCGGGAAACAACACTCAAAATTACAACGCGGAGAACAAATAAAAATGACAGATTACACAGAATATAATTATTCTAGTCATAGCCTCCCATGTCTTACCTCGTCCAACACCAGATCGTTGTTGAGATGGAGAAGAAGGTTCAAGCATTCCTCTTTGCTCCTGAGCATCTTAAGTGAGCATATGAACTTAGAAGGTTGAACAAAGGAAGTGATAATTGGGTAACCCACCGTATCGGGCACAAATCCTTAGCCGCTAAAAAGTTAGCTGCATTATTCCCATTTCTAAGAGTAAAACGGTCCATAAAACCAACTTGAGATGTCAAAAGGTTGAGGATTTATTGGATGATCCCCCTATGTTGCCATTCATGTAGATTTGGATTTTTAGTCTCCATGCATATTTCTAGTAGCAGATAATCAACTTCAAAAATTGCTTTATCATACCCCAAGTCGATGGTGATCAAGAGAGCTCTCTTGAGTGTTAAGGCCTCCTTTATGAATGACGAAATTGATAACTTTATCCACAAATCCCCATTGAAATATGTCTTGTTCATTTTTGCACACCAAGCTAATACCTGCTTTCTTGTGGGAAGATTTGAAGGACCAATCGCAGTTGACTTTGAAGTATCTAGGAGGTGGTTTCTTCCAATAATTCTTGTACCTCGTGTTGCTTTGGTTTAAATCAATACTGGAACCATTCAGAGTATAAGCTAAAACTTCCTTGTTTACTCTCTACGCCGATTCGATAACATGCATGGGATCAGGTCTGGCATCGTTAAACACCACATTATTTCTCTGCTTCCAAATAAACCATAAAGTCCAACATATTAGTGAAATTTTGCCATCTGTAAGTTTATATGCTCCCTTTATGGTATCCATCCACCATCTTGCAAACTTATTTGTGTCAACTTCCTCAATTCTTGTTCAATTATGTACTTGCTCACTTCAATCCTAAATACGAGTTTAAGTTTATTTTAAGGGTTAAACCAACTTTTCGTCCTCATAGTTTGAGGTGATTTGGGTTTTGGTCCCTGAAGTTTTAAGGGGATGTTTCGTTCCCTCAAATTTACTTTATTTATAACTGTTAGTCCCTATAGTTTGAAAATGACCTAACGGTGTTAGTTTATGCTGATGTGTCACTAACTCCACTGCTTTCGTTGAGTTGGCTCGATGACTAGTGATTGTTTATGATTATTATACTATTTCAACAACCAATAATGGGAAATTAGCATACAATTTAGGAGAATTTAATGGAAATTAAGTACAATTGCATGTACGGTCCATACTTAAAGAATTAGTTGCATTTCAATGGTAATTTGAGCATATTAGACTTTTAACTCATGCATTTCATGATTATGGACTTAAAATACCTCACATATACTTTAATTTCCCATTATAGGTGCAAAGGATGTGGCCCTAATTGAAGAAAATGTGAGAAAAGCAAAGAAGAAGTTTCTGTACCTCACCGTGACCCCCATGGTGAGAGTCAGAGAGACGAACCAGATCCAAGGTGCCTCGCAGTGGGTATAGCCACGGCGAGGCCCCAATTCCGAGACTGATAAGGAAGCTGTTAACTTATTTCCAAATTTTGAGTGATTGAGTCCTCTTCCATTGTTTCCTAAAGGATGAATTCGACCTCCCCAAGCAATCTATAGGGAATTATGAAGGTTTTTGGGTTGCTTATCTTGATTTATAAATATAAATCCGAAAATCATCACATACACCACCAATTCAGACCACAATTCACCATTCACTCACTCTCATCCCTTCATTTCCCTAGCCCTTTGCCTCTGCACGAAATTCCCTCCTCCATTCATTCACCTACATCAATTTCACTCATTCTACATCAATTCCATGGCTTCCACAACCAAATCTCAATCGATCGTGTTCGCGAGCATAAGCGACTAAATTCCTTGTGGGGATTTTGATGGAGAAAGGCAACCGGAGCTTCAACATTCTTAATGGGAAGTTATTTAGTTTCTCTTGTCTGATTAAATTTATGTATTTCAATTCCTTGTGCTTTGTCATATGTATTTGGTCTTGAAACAAGTGTGCTTTAATGTTTAATTCTTTGTTCAAAGGTCATGCATGTAATCAAGCGATATTCTTTTATGTGTACGAACCTAAGTGCCGATTTCATGATATCATGCAATAGATGTGTTTCAATTTTATCTCCTTTTGATTTCTAATATATGTTGAATGCATGTGCGATTGTATGTATGTTTGGACACTAGGTCCAACGTTAGATGGTTCGATCTACTTCTAACGAGAGCCTCTTTGTGTGTTTATCATGAGTCTTCACTACCAAGTTGGAACTTAACAATTTCCTATTTGATTAATTAAATGAGCGACGTACAACGTTAGTTAATTAATTAGGCTAATTGGACTAAGAGCGATTGCCTTAGGTTTTGCATTAGAATTTGGTTTAAGAACTCCCATATCATCTTAGAAGCTAGGAAGGTTGCCAATTCATCAAGAGACCCATGTTTTCCATATAGTTTTCACAACCTTGTTTTACTTGCTTTATTTATAATCAAAAATCCCAAAAATAAGTAGTTTAGTTTCCTTAATCAAAATCACAAAACCCCCAACTTTTTATAGCTTTTCATGCATTTAGTTAGCTTAGGTTAGTTCATTAGACTCCTTGAGAGACGATCCGGGAGAGCACCACTAGTGCAATCCTTAGTTAATTTAATTTTGCATTTGCACCCCAATGTGTTTAGGAAGGTGGCAAATTAACTGGACATGATGACATGGAAATATTCCATTTTAAAATAAAGTAAAGAATATACTTTTAAATAAAAAAGGAAAAATATGAAAACCAAAAAACTTAGAATTCACGGAAGAAAGCAAAGCTGCTGAACCTCTTCTACGCCGCGACGACATCCGAGCTGGCGTTCACGATCGGCTCGTTGGTGAGCTAATTGAGGCGGCGTTTGTGAAGGAGTAAAAGGTGAGGTTGTGGTGAGCATTGCGTTGTTAGGGTTTGGAGTTGTGAGCAAGGTTTAAAAACCCGGACCGGTTATTGAATCGGTCGAAGCACTGGTTCAAGGGTCAAAGGTTCAACCGGGGTCGACTCGATGTCGAACCAGCCACATTAAAATAATACAATTAAATTGAAAATAAATAAATTTAACTATAAATATTTTTAATTAAACATGAAATGCACTTACATAGAAGGGTACTATGAGAGTTCTGAGCATCTTGAGGGGACAAAAGATCATATTTGGTCACACACACTCAAATTATAATTATATAATGTTTGATTGCCATCACACTAGTGGATAAAATATCCTATAAGAGTTTTAAAACAATTTCAGTTTTTACAATTTTTCAAAAATATTGAGAACTTAACTATGATTTCAAAAATCAATATTTGCAGATAAGTTGTAGACCTAAAAAATTATGTTTCCACAATTTAAAATTGCCCGTCCAAAACGTTTTTTATCTTTAAACTAAATTTTTTAATCTCATAAATGTGGTATGGCATCACTTAATCAAGTTATATGCGTTTTTAAATTCTGTGGTCTACTGTTCCGGTTTTTTGGGTACAATCTATGGCCTAGAGTTTTTATAATAACTAGTCTAAACCCCGTGCAATGCATGGGATACTGGGTTAAAATATTATAGTATAAAATTTAAAATTATTCACAAATATTAGATTTTAAAAACTATTTTATGAGTAATTTCAATTAATCCGTACTTCTAAGTAACCAAAAAAATCGATTGTTATCTTATCATGAATTAAGATCCCTATTTTTGAGGAATTAACCCAAAAATTAGGGTGCTAAAAAAATAACCATACCTTCCATTAAAAAAAGAAAAATAAATGTATCATCCCACTAAAACACGACTAATATCCAATTAAAAAATCAAATATATTAAATTGAAACCTCCCACCTTATGATCTGGCAAAAAAAACTTCCCAATACAAAAATCAAATTTATTAAATTAAAACTTCCCACTAAATGATGTAGCAAAATAATAAAAAAAAACTTTCCACTACATGATCTAGAAAAATAACTTCTCACTATATGAAAACTTATTTTTTTTATTTTTAAATAAATAGATTTTAAAACTTCTCCCACTATACGAAACTTCAATTTTTTTAAAATAAATAGATTTAATCCATAGAAATTGGAGTCGTGAGGACTGCAGTCGAGGAAGTGATGCACCAAAGAAAACTTAATAATAATATTGTCAAAAAAAAGGATAAAAATAATATTTAAAACTACCTCCATAATAAAGAAAAACTACATTCATCAATCTAGGGATAGTGGCATTAGTGGGTTGTGGGTAGAAGTTCAGGGAAAATTTTTTCATATTAAAAAAACAATTTTATTTATTTCTCTTAATAGGCCGCCACGTGGCGAACAATGAAGGATAAAAAATAATATTTAAAACTACCACCATAGGAAAGAAAAACTACCCCCATCAATATAGGGATAGTGGCATTAGTGGGTTGTGGTGTGGGTAGAAGTTAAGGGAAAAATTTTTCATATTAAAAAATAAGTTTATTTATTTCTCTTGATAGGCCGCTACGTGGCAAATAGGGAAGGATAAAAAATAATATTTAAAACTACCTCCATAGGAAAGAAAAACTACCTCCATCAATCTAGGGATAGTGGCATTAGTGTGTTGTAGTGTGGGTAGAAGTTAAAGGAAAATTTTTTCATATTAAAAAATAAGTTTATTTATTTCTCTTAATAAGCTGCCATGTGGCGAACAGAGACCTGCTTTGGCCCCTACTTTTATATTGTTAAAGATATGGAGCCCTGTTCGCCCTGCGCCGCAAGTGCACGGGTCGCGCCAAGTAATAAAGTGATAAGTAGAGTATCGTTCCCACGAGGATTTGTCCAAAACCCGGTCAAACAATGATTATTACACTCTCGCCCAATTTGAGTGACACAAATGTTGAGATTGAAAATTAAATAAGAAAATAAAATGAAAATAAAACTATAAACAAGTGATTCTCCAACTTCAAGGATAAAATGGGTCCTAAGATTATCTATCCCCCTTGTACTTCTTAAAACTCAATTAACCTCCCCTCAATGAAGCTCTCAACAAAACCACGTGCTAATCTAGGGTTCATAGAGTACTTGTAAACGCTCTCTCAAGTCAAGAACAAGTGTTTAGTCTTATTAATTGCACAATCTCTTGCCACAATTTAATAAAACCCAATTATCAAGCTCCAACCCTAATGTGACTATGCAAGGTTAGCAAGTATATCTCTATCTTACCAACAAAATCATCCATTCGTCATGCAAACTTCCGGTTCTTGCATTACTCTACCCAAGTTCTACACTCAACCTAACTCTCTCGAGTCATAAATCAAGCAAACCCAACATCTAAATGGTGATCAAGCACTTAGAAGCATTAGGAGCGGAGTAAAATAAGCACATAGATATCATTAATCACAAATTAAGAGGAGGAATCAAGAATCAATACATACAAGTGTTCAAAATAATCCTAGAATCAAAGTATTTAGCTACTCATGTTCTACAACTCCAAGGGAGCATATATATACAACATTACAACAGAACAAGAGAAGAGAATGAAGAAGGAAGAGATAAACCAAGAGAGGAAGCCCAAATCTCTCTGAAGCTCCAAGCCCAAGCCAAATCCAACCAATCTCCAAGCCCTAGCAGAGCCAAACACGCCCAAAATATGCCCAGAAGTCGAAGAATACCGAATAAGCTCGAAGCCCTAGCTTTTATTTCCTTCAAAACGCGTCTGAACTTGTCAAAACGCAGCAAAACCCGCAGTTCGCCGTGGGTTTCGCCACGGCGAACTCCCAAAAATGCCAGGAATGAAAGATGCTCGTCGCGGCGAGCTGACAGCGAGCTATCCAAAATGGGCAGAGGCAAATGTACTTCGCCGTGGGTCTCGCCGCGGCGAGGCCACGGCGAAGTCCTTTTTCTTCTGTTTTCTGCCTTTTCTTCTTTATTCCTTGTGCTGCTCTGGTTTCTTCTTATTTTTGTTCAATTGGGAGCTTGGTGGAGGGCTAAAATCTCTTGTTTATTGCATCAAATTATTCCTACAAAAATTATATACAACTACATAAGGAATTAAATACAAAAATAATCAAAATCTGCAAAAATATACAATAATGTGCAACCGAAAATCAAATGAGCATTTTTCCCTCTTGAGTATCCAAAATGTATAAATAATAAACAAAAACTTAAGACAAATATACTCAAATAATCATGAATTTCTAGGAGTTATCAGGCCCAAGCCCAATAAACTAAGAAAACCTAGTTATTAAAGTAGCAAACAACATCTGATTACAACTGCTTCTTCTTCATTATATCACACACATGCTTCGTGGTTCTTTCTTTCACAATCGACTTCTTCTGTTCTTCAGATCTGAAACTCTATCTTCTATGGCATATTCCAAATGCATCTCCAACCATGAAAATAAATCATGCTCACTCCCAGGTTTCTCCTATTTTCCTCTTTTAATCTCATCACCATCCTCCCCTCTTCTTCACCCTCCCTCCTCATCAATATCTATGGCCTGCATGTCTGAGATTTTCCCAGAAAATAGACCCGCTCAACCCGTCTAAACTAGCGGGTTGCCCGATTTTCAACGGTTCTGGGCGAGTCAACCCCGATGAATTCTGGTTCAAAAGTGGCACCGGTTATTTATTGAACTAGACTGGACAAGGCAGCGGTTCACCGGTTGAACCGGCCAGTCCAGTCCAGTTTTAGAACTCTGGTTGTGAGTGCACTTTTGGGGAAAGTGCATGTGGTGAAGTGGAGGCGGAAGAGGAAAGAAGAAGGACGGTAGTAAGTCCCCAAAGATGGCGGTGGCTTCTTTTAATAATCTGTCGTACCATAGGTTGCTGACGGAGGAAGAGATTAGGAACTTAGTTTCTGGTGGCGACGGCGTAGAGAATGGGCACGTGGTGTTATGATTCTTGTGGGATGTCGTCGAATGTGATTTAGGCTCCCACGACTAGACTACCACCACCACCATATTGATGAATGATGATTCATGATGAAATCATGTAACGTTGTTATGTGCCCCTATTTGTGAAATTTTTTAATGTTAGATGTTTTTTATTGTTCCATGGTTTTTGTTTATCTGGTTTAATTTGGGATGTTCTTGTTGAGTTCATTCATTAGCCTTTCTTAGTTTCTACTTCCCAACAGAAACAATGTAGATGGCAAAGAGAGAAGCCAATTTTCTTTATCACCAAAGAGAGTTTCTAGTAAAGATGGTAAGTCCCCTTTGCTGTCTTCACTCTCTTTATCACAAAATGGAGCTTCAGGGAAGAACCTAGATAGGGTAGCTAGAGCATCAGTTTTCACATTTGAAAATGTGCATTCTTTTTCTTCTTCCTCATCTCCTGAGAGATATGTTGAGAAAAAAACCAAATTCGTTATCGAGATTATCCGTTGCATCACTAGATTCAAATGCTGAGAAAGTTTCAGGATGGATTTGGGTTTTGGGTTTTTTAGTTTTCATATTTTTCCTTTTTTTATTTAAAAGCATATTCTTTATTTTATTTTAGAATGGAATATTTCCATGTCATCATTTCTAGCCAACGAAGTTAAAGGAGTTAGCGACACATCAGCACAAATTAACACCCATTAAGTCCTTTTCAAATTATAGTGACTAACAGTTTTAAAAAGAGTAAATTTGAGGAACCAAAACCTCCACTTTAAAACGTCGGGAACCAAAACCCAAATCACCTCAAACTATAAGGACCAAAAGTTGGTTTAAGTAAATTAGTTTCTTTAAAAAAAGAGATGAATATATATAGATATTTTAAAGTGAATAGTTTAACCTTCTTAATTTCCCAAAAACAATCAATTTGGACTTATAACTATGAGTATTAAGGAGTATTTATTGTTAAGTGACGCGGGTGTGGGGGATTTTTTTTATATCAAACCGGCCACTACCTTCCGAATAGAAATAGTTATTTCAACGATATTCCAAAAATTTATTATGTTGGATGGATAGGTGAGGGACAGTGATATATAATCTGCTTCTAAAAATGCTTCTGTTAATTCGCTAAGTCTAACCACGGAGCCTGGTGCTCCAGTGGTACATGCCTCATAGTGAGGTTAATTGGGATGGGTGGGGTTGGGGGTTCAACCCCCAAGGGAGTCTTTCTATTTCATATGTATAAAAAAAAAAAAATTCGCTGAGTCTAACTAATAACAAATATGTAAAAAGGGAAAGGAAAAAAAAAACTATCGAATTGCTTTAACCAAGACTCTGTCCCACAAATATCCGAAATGCATTTAAAGTCAAAGCACCGATGATTACTGAAGTCCCATCTTTAGAACAAATGTTGAAATAATGGTTTTTATTTCTAAATGATGTCATTCATTGTTTCTTCATTTATATTTTTGTTTTAGAATACACGTGACATGTTTGAAAATATTGACACCAAACCTAGCTGCTAAATAAAAAACAAAACAAAGCTACTTTGTTTCTAATCTCACCTTTTCTTAGTACAACTATTTAATAACTAGTTTAAATTCAAGTATCGTCATGTTAGTTGAGAATCAGCTGGTTAAACTCCGTTTCACCAAGACAAAACAGGTTGGTGTTTCAAACCCCATTCTTCTATGATAAAGACAATATCTTGGGTTTTGTCAGGTCCCTGCCATGCTCTCGTTTCCGCTAATAATGTGGATAAGATAGCTAACCACTTTAATTATCTACATGACGAACATTTTGATAGGTAAGAAAAATATGAGCAACTGAAATAATAGAACAGTTGACACATTTATCAACAGCGACATAGCTCGAGGGCCAAAGGATCTCTGTCTTTAACAGATCAAGGCACCCCCACCCTTTATTCTGGTAAACTTAAAGCACCCCTTATGAGTGCTTAATCACTATACAAGGGGAAAAGGCCAGTCAATCCAGCCCAAAGGTTGGCAAATTCAATGAATCTGACCCAAAGAAAATATCAGGCCGGATATTGTGTTATTACTTACTCCCTCCGGTCCTAAATATAAGACCACTTTGACTTTTTTTTTGTGAAAGTTAAGGAAGCAAATTAGACCACTAAATTATATCATATGTCATATGAAATTAGATTATAAGCTAGTTTATAAGTAGAATAAATTAGTTTTGAGGAAAAAATATTATTTTTGGAATTGAAACTACTTTATTTTTAGACTGAAAAAAAAAGTTAAAAAAGTCAAAGTGATCTTATAATTAAGACCGGAGGGAGTATTAGTGATACCCGACCCAGTTTGTTAACATCGGACAAATTCAAGTCCATGAACGAAAAAAAGGAAATCAGCATTAAAAATTTCTAAGCGTGCATGGTATTGGCGGTGTCTATAAAGGTCAATCCGGCAGCCCAATGACCCGGAGCGGGAACTATGGCTGTTTTTACGTGTCAGAATACAAAATAAATTAGTCTCCTTCTATTACTAAATATATTTTCTAATTAATCTTTTTTAGAGAGATTAAAGAAATAAAATGGGCCACTTAATTATAACTTATTTTGTTTATTATTATATTATATATTCGTTTGTAAGTTAAATAAATTAGTTTAAAAAAAAATTCAAACAAATTAATTTATTAATAACTTATTTAACTTTATTAGAATTTTATAAAAAGTCAACTAATACTGTAAAGTTATAAAATATTAAAAATTGGCCATTCCATTTGACCACCCTCCATATTATTGATTGAGATAAGCATGCAAGGATACACTTCTTCGTCCTTAATTTATTCTCTACTACTAATAATGTTTTTGTTAGCTAGTCGCCTCGTGGTTAGAGTTGGGAAACGAGGGTCAAGGGAGCCTTCTCATGTAGGTTTCCACCCAGAGATATCATTACCTTACAGTTTACTGCATTCAATTGTTTTATGTTATTTAATTATAAATAAAAGCAGGCATGCGTCATTTTTTATCTATCCAATTATAGTATATTAAATATCATTTAATACATGACAGAAAAATAATTGGACAGAAAATTGATTGATTTCACAAGGGAAAAAATGGTGAAACAAATTTATAAAATGTCGTGTAAATTCTATATAATATGATTTTGTGTATTTTAATTAGACAGCCAACAAACAATATTGTTGTTTTTATTTTTATTTGATGGATCATGCGGATGGAATAAGATATTAATTAACAGGGACGACATTCTCGATATGATTTAGTATGACGTAAGGGGGTGCGTCATCGATTTAATATAATCAGATGTTGACCATGGATGGTCCTTGTTCTGGATCTATAATCACGAATTCACGATGCAGTGGTCCCATCTCCCATGGCCAGACCATAAGCGTGCTCTTTCCTTTATAAAAACCTCTGTCACACCTAAACTCTCCGTATTTATACTTTAAAAAAATATATGCTGAACGAGTTTTTACTGGTCAAAAGACTTGACTTTAGGTAATGGCAACTTTTTTTTCAACGGGAGCAACATTTTTTTTTTTTGGATGAAGGAGCAACATATTTTAAATTATATGTAGATTATTTTTTATTTTTTTTTAAGACTGTTGCATAATTGAAAGTAAGCTGCAAGTAGTTAGAGGAGATAGCTTCTAGTCTGCTACAGCTGAAATTATGCATTCGTATGAGGTCCTTCGGACAATAAAACCTTTTAAATAAATTATTTTAATAAGCTTTTCATGTATTTTATACATATGATATAGCCATGGGAAACAATCAAGTCTTCAATTTAACTACAGTATATTTAATTTTTTTTTATATTATTTACAAAACTCGCTCTTTAATCTTACCCCTTCGCGTCCAGCATTTGATATTTCAATAATTGAAATAGAGTGATGATAACATATCAAAGCAATTATTAAATAATTTCTTTAGGGATTCATACATGGAAAGTAGACGTTGTTAAATTAATTTAAGCAATAAATTTGTTTCCATGGCACTTTCTTATTCCAGGTACTTGATTTGAGCTGGCTTAATTTCCCTTGCATTGCTTACGCGTATGCTCGATACTGGCACTTGATAATTCAGGTAAGATGAGATATGATATTGGAATAAAATGAGATGAAAAAAAAAATGATTTTTTAGGTGTAATTATAAACACAACCACGCGAAATGATTAAAAGGAGAACCTTTAATTAGTTGATAAATAAAAAGGGGAGATACTACTGCTTTAACAGAATCCCACCCAAAAAAATATCCCTAACATACAGCACGTACGTGTTGTTTAGATTATCGCAAAGCCAGATTATTAGAGAAGTTATAAGCATCATTTATCAGTTGAGATAAACAGTAATTACCCCATACATATGGACTTGTATATTTATATTTGAGCTGCTCATCGTATAAAAATAATAGAGGTTACGTTGGAACACTTTTTTTTTTTTAGTAATGATCGCCATCCAACAGGCTATCGACAAATGACAAATGATAAAAATCATGTAAATATCACAGGTTAAATTAAATTAGAACATAAAAATATTTATGAAGGAAAATGGGAAGATTACATCAATAAAGTTAAAAAAAAAAAAAAATTGTCAATTAAATGTTAAGTGAAAATGCCACTATTTGCAAATAAAAGATCATTGTTGGTAGGTTATGAAGCTTTTCAGATATTATTGTTTTAAGTGTACCTTTAGTGTCATTTTCTTGAGAGAAAAACTAGTGTCGAGTATCTGTTTAAATTTTGTTTTATAGGTTAAAAAGCCTTAAATTCGGGTACAAGTATATTTTGAGTACAAAATCATCCAAGAAAACCGATTTTTGGATAAAAATATATCACATCATTATGGCCAATATTCATTCCAAGTACATCCTTTAATTTTCACTGATTTTTTGTATGCACTTGCCTAGCAGAGTATTTCAAACATAAGAAAGAATCTGACCTGGCCTTGAGATGTTGATTCGAAAAATTTTCTATCATAAAAACAAGATTATTGTCTTAACATGCCTTGAAATGAGACGTGAAAAAGATTACCTGGATTATGATCTTGAACTTCTCCTTTCAGTCTTTAATTTAATGAGACTTATTTGATTTTTTTTTAAAAAAAATCCTATGAAAGTTACACAAGTCACTTGAAAATTAATTTGTCAAAATTTTTTCTTCAAACTAGTTTATTTTATAAGCAAATATATAATTTAACATTTTACCGTATAGTATGCTATAATGCTATGATTAACTAATTTATTTAACTTCTTTAATCTTAAAAAAACATCAATTAATTAAATCTTATACTAAACACCAAGAAATTGTCGTGTTAGAGTTTTATAAGAAACCCATACACTACTCCTACACGTATAACTTGTGTGAATGACATAGATATGTGTGGGAAGATGAGATCTTTTGATTGCAAGCTGCTGACTTTAATCTGCATATAACATTTATAAGTCGCGCGTAACGTTGTAAGTCTTTTTGTTACCCTGGATTTCAATATTTTTTTCCCCATATGAGAGGAGCGTTTTGGGTACTTCACAATCTATATTAACTTGTAATAATGAAATTGGCCATTCTTAGAAGTATACAAATCAATGTGGTTAATGACAAATTATTCTATAGTAATTTGATTACTTACAAGAGAAATATATTACCAAATAATTGGGGCACAGGTTCAATGTATCGCCCATTCGCCCCCACATGCACTTGATTTATGTACTTTATATATGGACACAAGGCCATCTCCTCGCCTGTTGGCAAAAAAAAAAAAAAAACGGTCATCTTCTCTCGCCCAGGGGTCAGGGGTGCATCATACATCTGTGACTGTGATCCATACACTGATGCCGACGAAGCCACGCCCTGCACATTTCCCTGCCACGTGTAAGCCCTTAACTCCCCAATCTTCTTTCTCTTTCTCTATCCTTAATCTTTTATTTATATTTTTTTGCTGGGTTTTGGTCTCTCTGTGGGTGGATCGAAATTAGGAGATACTGTTAGTTCACCGAAAAAGAAAAAAAACATTTTTTTAAAAAAATAATAATGTATTTTTTTTTTTTTGAATAATTAATGGCACCTCCAAATCTTGAAGGGACAATGGACGCCTCTCACTTTAAACGTGCATCAATGAAAACCCTACAAGCAACCCCCATGTTATCCTGTCCTCTTCCTTCTCACCACCTTCTCTTTTTCGTCCTTTTCTCTCTCCCCTAAGATGACAAGTGAACAACGTATCCTTCTCTTCCGATTCTCATCTTTTCGATAAAGAAACTAAGGTCTCTCCCCCTTTCCATTTCCTAATCATTTCATCAGCTGGATGTGCATAGCGCCGTAAGCTTGTAAATCGTGATTAGAGAGGAAGTTATATATATATAATTCTACAGAAGTTGTGAAAGAGATAGAGCTGAACAAGGTGGATCGAAGGCATGGGAAGAGAGCTCTATCTTCTGATCTTGATGCATCAGAGGCCAATAAAAAAGAAGGTTTCAAGTCTCAGCTGGCTAACACATCACCATCTGATGAGACCCAAAAGGAAGAAAATTCATCGCCTTCCTCCACCTTTTCGTATCTTATCAGCACCAGTGATACTAACACCTTTTCTCTCCCAATCTCACAAGGTCAAGTAATAAGCAACTCTTCTGGGTTCATCCAGAAGCACGACCCATATCATCACCCTACACATCAAAATCAAGGTACTTAATTAAGATCCTATGCTTCCTTTTCTTTTTCTTAATATTAATCAGTATTACCAATAACTCTTCTCACAGGATTTATTCTTACAAGAAATTAATTTTATGATACTTCTGGATACATAAAAAGATTTTTCCATCAATTATTAACCCGAGTGCAACAATACAGCTAGTAATTAGGTATCTGGGGGCCGGGCACTTCGATTTCACCGGCAAAACATGATTGATCTCGATCGACGTCCCCTTTCAATATAGTATATAGTACTATTTGTTTTTTAAGGTTTGTGTCTATCCGATAATATAACGATGCCGATCATACCGACAAGGTGTGGTTCGGTAATTTCAGTAGTGTGTACTATCCATTATCCATTATCCATTATTGGTGGCTCATATTGTCTTCATTTACCCATACTTTGTAAACTTTCTTCTTTCTCATTGACTAGCTAGCTAACCCAGTAACGTAACGTAGTGCCATATACATGTTTCTAAAAAATGTTGAATTTGGACATTTTGAAAGGCAACAACAATAATGCGAGAAAAAGGAACTATAGAGGAGTAAGGCAAAGACCGTGGGGGAAGTGGGCAGCCGAAATCAGAGACCCTAAAAAAGCAGCTAGAGTATGGCTTGGAACCTTCGAGACAGCCGAGGATGCAGCCGCTGCTTATGATGCTGCAGCTTTAAGGTTCAGAGGAAGCAAAGCCAAACTTAACTTCCCCGAACGTGTTTCTTCATCACAACCTCATCAGCTTCCGGCTGCTCCATCGCCTCCCACACCGCCGGAGGCCCCACTTACTGCGTCTCAGCCTCTAGCGCCGCCGCCGCCGGATGAAGGGTTCCCAAATCTAGCTCAGTATGCTCAGCTGCTTTGTGGTGGTGATGATGAGCTGAAAATAGCTGCTTCGGGACTTTATTATGATTCTTCTCCGTTATTCTCATCGTCATCATCGGGAGTGTCTTCTTCGTCTGCTTCTGTTTCTGAGTCTGATCAACATCAAGTTCAACATACGCGGATAACATACAAGGGAGATTCTGGTTCTTATTTTTTTGATGGAAGAAATACGATGGGATAGTTTTACGTGATTTTCACACACCTCTGATTCTGAGACATTTACACGAACGATACATTATTTCTTTTTCTTTCTTTCCTTGTTCTTTTTTTTGCTATCTCCCTTGGTACACTCATTTATGTTCTATTCTTTTTAATTCAAAGATGCAATTGTCTTTGTATAATTATCCATTTCTTTCGGACCATTGTTGATTTTGACTCTTTACCAGTCATACCGCTTCATGGCAAAAATTTAAATACCGATAAGAGCTTTGCACATGCTCCTATATATATATATATATTGCTCCCTCTTTCCTAAATATAAGACATATTTATCAAATTTAATTAGATTAAGGATGTTTGTTAAAATCACATGATATTTTCAAAATACCATAACCACCTACCTTAATTTCCATATTCCATCTCTTACTTGTTTAATACTGATGAGGTGTATCGATATGGATAATTTAGAGAAATGTTGAGAGAAAAATTAAAGAGTAGATCTTATATTTATGAACAAACTCCTCCTTCTAAATAGGTCTTATATTTAAGAATAGAAGATGAAGATGAAGCATATTTTTTGTTCAATGAAGGTATAAACAACTTATATACTTGTCTCCACCATCTACTTTAGCATGATTCAAATATTATAATACCTGCTGCTTTTGACTTCGTTAGTTTCCTCCCATATATGAGATTGATTGTGGGTGAAAGAAACAACACGCGTGCTTTGTGAGTTCTCAATACTAAATGTGTTTATGTTCTTGAAAGATATTAATTGCATCTCGGTATTTTTGGGTTTAACGATTGAACCATTGCTTTGAGAGAATAGAAATTATAACTGACTTTGTCAAAGGAGAGGATCACGACGTGCACGACATCTAGAATATAATAAAATCACGTCAAATCAAGTCATAATTGACAGTTGAAAATTTTTGTTGGCTTGGAAGTTTAGCTAGAGGTTCTCATTGTGATGAATAATTAGCGAGCGTAAGCCATTAATTTGTAAGTGGCGGGATGCGACAATTATTAGGAGCGAGGTAGTGAGGTTTTTCATCGTAAAATGAATTAGTCAATTATTAGAATTATTAGTAGTGATGAATACCAAACATTAAATCCAAATTAATTGAATGGTTTTTTTTTACCATAAAATTAATTGAATGGTTTGACTGTTAGCTTTGACAATTAGATGCTGACATATTTTATTAATGGACCACTCTGTTCCTTATTATAAGTCCACCCTAACTACTTCTCACATACTAAGGAATGGAAGTTATACCATTAAATATATCATATTTTTTCAACTTTACCCTCATTTAATAATAGGTGTTAAAATAATATTTTATGCATTATAACTCTTCTCTCTCATCTTCCCTATTTCTAATATAGGGGTAAAATAGTCACAG
This sequence comes from Mimosa bimucronata, assembly GCA_037074515.1. Taxonomy (NCBI): domain Eukaryota; kingdom Viridiplantae; phylum Streptophyta; class Magnoliopsida; order Fabales; family Fabaceae; genus Mimosa; species Mimosa bimucronata. The sequence continues at coordinate 6,913,572 of CM073437.1, forward strand.
TAGCATTAATTGATCCCAAAGTGGATTTATATTTTGGAACAAAAAAATTGTGATAGTTTGACTTATAATAAAGAACAGAGTGGTATGTTTTCAATGTGTCCCATGATCTGCCTTACGTTCTTGGAACTGGAAGGGGCTATTTAGATTTTGCCACGTGTCATCGTCAAACTAACAAAACATGGGTCAAACTACAAGTGGAGTGTGCCGTGGGTGTTCACTGTTGTAATACATCATACACCGAATTGGAGTATTAAGGCGGTGTCCATGTTAGCGTACCACCACCGTAATTATTCAATTTTTTGATCTTATGTGTGTAGAAACTTGGGAAAATCATAATTAGGTTACTTATAAGGGATTTAATTACAGCCAAATCCCAAACAATCATCAAATTATATTAAATTTCCAAGATACTTGAATAATATTAAATGGTTTGTCATTGAGTTATCAATACCAACTTCCTGAGTTGTCAATGTATAACTTAATAGTTGTCAATGAAAAATATGCATTACCAACTTAAGGAACTGTTATATTGAAAACTATTGAATTGTGCAGTGACAACTCAGGAATAGTTGTCTTGTCAATACTATCGATAATTATTGAGTTGTGTATTGATAATTCAATTACAAGCCATTTCATATCACCCACGTCTCTTAAGATTTTAATGTAATTTGATGATTGTTTTGATATCTAATTGTAATTAAATCCATAGAGGGATTAAGTTATGATTTTCCCGGTAAACTTTGTAAGCACGCATATGCTACCGGGTTGAGCCGATGAGGACAAGTTGACTTTCTCCGTTCCTCCGTTTCAACACTTTGTCTACACCGATCCCTATCTTATCTTGAGTATGTGTGTCAGCGTATCCAGAGTACCGGAGAGCCTCTTATCTTGATATTATACCTCAGAGCCTTCCAATTCTATAATTGCTGTTATGTAATACTTCCTCGGTCTTAATTACCAAATTAAGATAAATTTTTTTACAGGAATTAAAGAGGTAAAATTAATCGTTATAAAATATTTATATTTTTTCTTCTCAAAACTAGTTTAACTTATAAACTATTATATATCCAATTACTATATATAACATATATTAAAATTAAGTGGATTATTTAACTTTGGGTGTGTTTGTATAAACTTCTAAAAAAGTGATTTAAATATAAGTCAGATTGTGTAATGGCTTTATGTTTGAATGAGCTGTGTAAAATATGACTTATAAATCAATTGAACATTTGAAACATGTTTAGATAGATTATCTTGAAAAGTAAGTTTAAGATGAAAATGACAAAAAAATGAACTTTAGAGAATAATAGAAATAAATTAAAATTATCCATTAAATCTTTGAATTGTGATAATTTTGATTGAAAAATTAAAATTATCTGCAAAAAAACAAAAATTTTATTACAATTATTTGTAAACAAAATAAAATGGAAATTTAATTAAAATTATTTGCAAACATAATAGAATGGAAACTTAAATAAATATATTTAATGAATAAAAATGGAAACCTAAATAAACATATAAAATAAAAATTTAATTAAAATTATTTACAAACATAATAAAAATAAAATGGAAACTTAAATAAACTATAAAACGGAAACTTAAACAAAATAAGTTGAAATTTTCAACTTGTGCTTATAAGTTCTTATAAGCTATAAGAACTTATTTTCACAAACCCAACCAAACACACCAAAAATGTTTTTTCTCACTTTATAGGGTGTGTTTGGATTGACTTCTAAAAAAGTGACTTATATATAAGTTAGATTATGTAATGATATTTATGTTTGGATTAGCTGTGAAAAAAATGACTTATAAGTGACTTATTTTCCATAAATTAGATTGTGTATGTTTGGGTTAGTTGTGATTAGATGTGAAAAATAAGTCAGAATTTGTGGGCCTCACCTTATAAGTGACTTATAAGTCAGAAATAAGTTGTTTTAAACAGCTTATTATAGTTTATTTTGACTTATAAACTATAAGTTACTTATAAGTCAAATTTACTATAAGCCAAACTAAACATGCAAATTTTGCTTCCAACAATTTTAAGTAAGATTTCTCCAAAATAAACACTTATTTTGTTAATATAAGCCTATCCAAACACACAATAAATTCTTTTAGCTCAAAATAAGAACTTATTTTCTCACTTTAAGTCTTACCTAACACAGACTTTTTATCAATTAAAAAAATCAACTTGAACGATCAGAGTGGAGTATAAATTAGAGGCATATCAACAGAATAATAACATGACTCATGGAAAGCTACAAATTGATCATGGTCAGAACTAAACTGAGGGGTCAAGAGGCAGAAGCGCGTTTTTTTTTTTTTTTCTGGAACTGATTTTTTTTTTTTTTTTGAACTGAGACAGAAGCACGTTTCACCTAAGCTCTGACCTGACAACATTAAACAACTCAAACTTGAACCAGTAGGCCTAAAATATCTTCACTTTAAAAACCAATCAAAGTTTTGTTTCCCAAAAAAATGCAACACCACCAAAACAAATATTTTATTTGGTGTTTAATATAGTTTTAAGTTGATTTGTTTTTGCGGATGTTAAATAAGCCAAATCAACCACATAAATTAAAATTTGTTACATGTAATTAGATTATATGCTAATTTATATATAAAGTAAATTAATTTTGAAAAAATATGATAAATATAATTATTTTAAGTGATTTATATGTTTTTGCATCATTAATCTCACAAAAAAAAAAAATCAATCTACTCTTATAACCAGTAGCACTGTTTGAAGTTTCAAATACCATGATTATGTCCGTGATGTCAATAAAACAAAAGGCCATGGAGGACACTGCCAACTTTGCTCCCTTCTTTTCTCTTTTCATTGTTTATGCACTTTCTTTTTTCCTACAACAAGTTTGGACTCCGTGCCGTGGCCCGAATGAGGATGACATTGCTGAACTCGAAAACTCCATGCACCATGATATACCATCTATCCCTCGTGGGATCCCATGATCTCTTTATTTCACACACAGACACCCACGCCCGCCCGCCCACAGCGCGCGCGATCACTCATAATAATAGCACAATTTTACCACTGGAATATTAGCGAACTGATTCGTTAAACCTCTTGAATGCGTTTGAATTGGGAGCAAGAAATTGATTTTGGGTGTGATTGATGAGTATATATAAATAAAAAAATAATGCTTCCTATGTGTTTGTATTTTTCCCTTGGGCTAGGAGGCTGTTTTCTTCCGTCCTAGAAGAAGAAGAAGACTGTTTTCATTATGCGCACTGACACGCATATTTTTTCCCACAAAAATGATATCTGTGCAGCATTCAAAACCCATGCATTTGCTTAGGAGAAGGAGGGGTAGTTGGAAATATGCGAGGGAGCAGGCCCAACAAGAAAATGGGCCAGGAGATTTTAACTGACCTATCAACACAAGACACATCCAGATTCTTTTTCTTATCTGAAATTTAAAAAAGGGGCAATTGCACATAGGTCCCAAGCAAGATAATTAATTTCAAAGAGGTCCTAAGGAATTGTTAATGACAACTATTAATAACTGCAATAGCCTTTGTTAACAAGTGAAAGAGTTGTCAATGGACCTGTCTAAAATTAATTCTATTGCTTTGGACCTATTTGCAATTCTCCCTTTAAAAAAGGAACTAGAGCACCCGATCATCATGCACACTCAAAACAATATGAACCATTAAAAAGGAACATTCTTAAAATGTTCTAGTTGAAGTTTCAAACTCATTTTCTCTTTCTTAAAATGTGCATTTCGAAGTTTTCGCTTTAAACTTACGTTTTTTTAAAAAAAAAACAGTTCAATACAAATAAAAAAACATATCACTGGGTTTGTTTGTAGCAAGGTTTGGTACATAGAAGAGTCCGTGTTTGTAATCTCTCAAAAACTTTTTTTGGGAAAAGGGTCAAAATCACCCCAAAAGTTTTTTTATGATCAATTTTGCCCCAAAAACATACAAAAGGTATCAATGTTGCCTCTCACTAACGGCCCACCCAGTTAGCGTTGGCCACGTAGGAAGCCTGTCCACGTCTCCGCCAACATGGCAGACACGTTGGCAGATTTTTGATACCTGGACTGAAATTTAAAAGGCCACAGATATGAGGGCAAAAGCACAAAATACTTCTGCCTTACAGAAGAAACCAAAAAAAAAAACAAAAGACAAAAAGCAACAAAATTAAACATTTTGTTGCTTTTTGTGCTTTTTAAGATGGTACTGAACCATTTAACCCAGCAGTGGCCTTTTCGAAAGAAGCCATGAAACCCTAAGGCGAGGCAGAGAGGGCGAGGGAGTGAGAGGGCGAGAATCATAGTCGAAAAGTCATATTCGGTAATCATACTTCTTCCTTCAGTGCTCGACCTTGGATTTGGGACCAAGTAATCAGTGTTCGACGCCGAGGAAGGAGTGAGATTCGACGGCTTCTTCGATTGGGGAATCGACGTCTTTTTCAACGGTAACGAGGGGATCAAGGAGGAGGGTGGTGTTGTTGAGACATTGTGGTAGGGAGCTTGATTACGATGGTCCCGCGAGGATTTGTTACTGTGGCTTGGTTGCTCCTCTGTGCACTTCATGGACTGATATGAACCCATGAAGGAGATTCTTTGGTTGTCAAAATTATCAGCAAGTATAGTATTTTTTCTTTCCAGTGATGTGAATTAGTAATTATTTTGTGCTTGATTTTCTTTCCTGATAGCAACGAATTTGATGCCTAAATAGGGAGGAGGATGTAATTCTTTTCAATGGTATGATGATGAAATGGGTGAGAGGTGCATTGTGGTGATCAATGAGTTGCTTAGCTATGTGGATAGCTTGCATGATGAGAATGTGAGGCTTAGGAGAGGATTTACAGAAAAAGAATTAAGTGGAGCTCTCAGAGTCAAGCTTTCTGGATTAGATGCAGATATAAAGAAGTGTAGAAGAAGATTGAAGATTGCCTTATGGTCGTTGGCCTTTACTTGGCTATTTGTTTTTGCTTTGTCATGTATTTAATGATGCTTGAGGACGAAATGTATTTGATGCAAATGTATGAAGTGATGTTTGTATTGCAGACTGCTCTGGATTCAAATATGAATTTAGCCCTGTTAAATCTGGATTTTTCTCCATTTTTTTGTCCAATTAAATTTAGCCCTGTTAAATCCGAATTCAAATACTTGGCCACTGTGTCTGATTCAAAATTGAAGGGGCCACGGCTATGCAATTTGTTGCATATGATGTTACTGCCCATTGGTCATAACAATTTTTTCAGGTTGGTGATATAACTCTTGTATAAATCTATCCCAGTCAACAAAAAGAGAAAAATAACCACTAGCTCAGGTTATTTAAGTATGATAGAACAAGATGCCATATATCTTTGGCTTTATATGTTGGCATAGAATAATGCTCCGTGAAACTTTGTTCCCTTGTAAGAAGAATTTTTTCATGGATCTTCCTTTAAAACAAAGCCTTGAATTACTAGTTGTATGATTTGTTAGCCAATGGCAGCATACCTACTTTTTATTTACTTGTAAATGTAAATAGTATTATTTGGCTGCCATTTGCTACCTACTTTTCATTTAGAAAAATGAGTGGCTTCACCACAAACCACCAGACTTCACAAAATGTTACCCACCCACCAATCACATATGAGTAATGAATAAAAGATTAAGCTTGAATGGGAAAAAAATAAAAGCATTATGATACAATTTTTGCAAAATAAATAACTGTAATATTAAAGGTACGGACATTATAACAAGACTTCAAGCAGTATGAACAAGACTTCAAAGCAACTGTTACAAAATATGCCACACAGTAGCCTTTGTTACAAAACAAAGCAAAGATCATAAATGGCAGCAAACTATATACTACTCTTTGCTATCCACCTTCCCTAAACCGTGTACAAATTCTATTTGCTTGTTGAGGCTTTCATGGTGTTTTTCTTGTCCAGAAGTTATGATGTTGTAATAGTTGGTTGGCCTCTCCACATAAGACCTAGACGACTGAATGATAGATCAGAGGGATTTGATCCATCACCTCGAAATTGCATACTACGAGGCTCATTACGATTTACCCCCATGGCGTAAATTATCATTTTCGCTATCATTATCCTCACTTTCTCCACACTCAATATCATTCCAGCCAACGTCACTTTCAGATAGTTCTCCATCCCCTTCACGCATCATTGTCTCCATGGTCATGTGATATTTTATTGACCTCCCTGTGTCCAGACTTTCTATTAAATTCGTCACTTAAACTCTGTATAAAGTGCATATCATCATCACTATTATCTGAACTAAAGTTGGGTCCACACTTGGGACCACCAGTTTCGTTGTATGCCATTAACAACTTCACCCTTAACCCTCATTAAATAAATCATAACAAACAAAACAAGAAATCATTTACACTTCAAAAAATTGACAAAGGGTGAGAGTGGTAACTCACTATACATATACATAAAGACAACTATTGGCAGGCACCGTCAATAATATATTTCATACCTTCTATCGAGGCCGAATCTCTGATATATCACAGCCTTCTGCAAAACTCATATGCACCACACTCTGCGTCTTCACCTCGATCTCTGATCTCTCACATGGACGAAGGATGGCATTTTAGGGTTCGACCTTACTCTGTGTCTTCACCTCGCCTGCGTCAGTTCATTTCACTCTCTCATTTCATGGACCTCACTCTGTGTCCGGTCGATCTCTCTGCTTCTCGATTTAGGGTTCTATTTAGGATAAGATTAATGGAGGATGGAGGATGGAGAGGAATGGTTTTTCGCGCCTTAGGTTTTGTTTCATCCTGGTTTCATCGTTTTTTATTTTTGATTCAGAGGTTGAGAGGGTTCGTCCGTGTTTCAATTTTGTTGAATTTTGTTCCTTTTTTTGTTTCTTTTGTGGCAGAAGTATTTTGTGCGTTCTACAAAAAAAAAAGTATTTTGTGCTTTTGCCCTCATACTTGTCGCTTTTTAAATTTCAATCCAGGTGTCAAAAATCTGCCAACGTGTTTGTCATGTTGGCGGAGACGTGGATAGACTTCCTACGTGGCTAATGCTAACTAGATGGGCCATTAGTGAGGGGCAACATTGATACCTTTTGTATGTTTCCGAGGCAAAATTGATCCTAAAAAAATTCCGAGCAGCCAATGATCCTGAGGCAAAACTTCCGGAGTGATTTTGATCCTTTTTCCCAATTCTCTCTCTCCCTTTCTATTACGCATTATCTGCTAAGTTAGCCATTTCAAACCAATTTTTAGGTGAACTTGGCACCCTGTTATTTGTATTAAAAAAATTTAAATATCATATTTGAGGTCAAATGTTTTTTTATTGTACTATTTAAAACAATATTTTTATAAGTTAGTTAATTTTTTAATGTGTTAGTTTAGTCTAACAATTTTATGTCAGATAATGTAAATGTGATTGGTCATACCACAAACGTAGTTCACCTGGTTCACTTAAATTCTTTTATCATTTCATTCATTTATAAGATCTAATAACTTTTCTTAAAAAATATAAAAAAATTAAATAAGTTATTTACGAATTAGGCTGTCTAAAATTTTTTAAACTACTTTGTTTGACTTATAAGTCAATATATAATCTAATAATATACCATATATATTAAGTGCCTTATTTAACTTTCTTAAGCTCTAAAAGAAGATCAATTATACTTATCTAATTTAATTAAATTAAGGATGTTAATTAAGTTAGTTAAAATCACATGATATCACCAATGCAACCGGAAGTTTTTTTTGGGCCTTTAGAGATTTTGTCATAGCTTCTTCGGCTTTCCATACTAAAGTGTTAGCTGTGAATAGAGCTATTTTACTGAGTATAGAATTAAATAATGAATTTAGCTCACAAGAGTGATTGGTGCAGCTGACATATCTTGAAAGATACACTTAACCTGGCAATAACACATAACGATCTGATCTTTTCTTTCTCTCCCGGGGAGGGAGATCGTCCTGCTGATTTCATAGTAGTATCTATTCATAAGAAGTTGAGCCCTCCGGGGTAGGTGTCACCACCACCACCTTCTTTTTTTCAACTACTTTCTTGTGATGTAGCCAACATCGAGTGTGAGCCTTCATCTCAAATTCATGGAGATAAGATGGTGACAGAGCAAGATAGGGATGGAATCAGCCAATTCACATCTTCTTTCCAGTAGTTTTAGTTTCGATTTATTTGCTTTCTATCATTCCTTTGTTTTCATGTAATCTCCTTTCTGTTTTTCCCTTCATTGGTTGTATTTGTTTGAACCTGTTGTATTTTTGCTATTTATCAATGAAAATTATCTATTCTGGTAAAAAAAAATGAGTCTTATATTTAAGACCAGACACATTTTTCCAATAATATATCTTATGTTTGGGACCGGATTGAGCATTAAGGAATGGGGGCAGCTAGAGTTGGGAATCAGAGCCGGTCCTTCAAGGGTCATCTCGAAAAGCCCGGTGTGTGTAAATTAGGGGTGTTCATGTGGCCCAGTGGCCCGGGGCGCCCGCCCCTGTCTAGACAAAAAATGCCTGGCTCAGCCCAAAAAAAATAGGCCTAACGAAAAATGGGCATGTTTGCGGGCGGGTCGGGCATCGGGCATGGTATGCCGGCCTGCCCATTTGGCCCTGCCCCCAAAATAAATAATATTATATATTTTTTAATACATGATTAATATTATATATTTATATTACATGTTAATATGTTATTATAATTATAATATCTTGATATATATATAGCATATTATAGCATATTATATATAGAATATTTATAACCCTATTTTTATGGGTAAGCAAATAACAATAGCTCTCTATTATTCATTCTTGACTAAACCATTATAGGGAATGATCACATGGACATGATGCCTGCCCTGGCCTTGCCGAGCCCGAAATGATATAGGCTTCTAATGGTCAGGGCGGGCGGTAAGCTGTAAAATGTAGCCCACTCATGTTTTGGGCAGGGCATCGGGCAGAGGACCTGCCCTGCCCATGCACACCTCCAGTGTAAATATCTCTGTTTTTCAAAGCCTAGCCCTCGAATGGTCTGGTTTAGGGCCGGCTTAGCCCAGCCCGATGAGAACTTATACACTATTTTTTAATCTTTTTTTATATACAATAAAATCCTTATCATCAATACAATTATCAATTTTAAGTTACAATACAAACACCAACAAGTAACAAACACAAATAAATTATCAAGTAATGATAAATATCATCCATATTTTTAAATAAATCACACAAAATATATGTTTGCCTTTAATTAATTGTTTTAATAAATATTGTCCATATTTTTAAATAAGTCACTCACTAAGAAATTATTAAGCAATGATAAATATTGGGAATCAGCTATTATGATTTTTTACCTATAACTAATTGTTTTATTTTGTAGTTGTTATTTTACTTAAAAAATATATATATATGTGACAAGTTTAAAGGGCCGGCCCTTTGAAGCCCTTATCCCTACAGGGCCAGCCCGTTAAACCCGATTCCCTTTTGAAACCTCCAAAATCAAGGTCTATCGAGCCAACCCGAATTACCAACTCTAGATGCGGCATATCACAAAAAAAAAAACTTTTTAAAGCTAATATGAATATTGAATAGGCACTATATTATGAATAAGTATCTTATTTCCTAATGAACCACAATGAGTTAATGACTTATACGGTTTTCCCCCTCTCCCAAGTCCCAACTGACAATGGCCCATGTATTAGCTAGCACACCACTATTGTTGCTTTTTAATCTGAAACCATTTATTGGATTAAACTACAGGTAAAAAAGCGAACAAATTAAAATTAACAAGCTAATAATTAAAACTATCCAACATGAAAAACATAAAAAATGTGACATAGTAAATTATTATCAACGATTTTCACATATGGCAACCTTCTTTTTAAAATATTATTAATACCACATAAAAATTTGACAACTTAAATATTCATTTACTAGGAAATACAAGTTTAATAACACCTTCATAAGATTTTCAAATGCGTAACTTAAAACTGTACTCCATGCAAAGTGTGAAAATCACGTCAAATTGTTTATAGTTTTTTTAATACATAAATTATTTATAGTTTTGATAAAGACTAAATTATATTTTTGGTTTTTTATATTTGTATTAAATCTCTTTTTTAGTCTATTACCTTTGAAAAGTACATTTTTGTCCTTTTTTTGTTAACGACGTTAGTTTTATTTAATGGATAATATTAACTCAACAAATCTAGATAGTGATTTTATAATTAAATATTCATAAAAAATTGTTGAATTTTAAAATATAACAATGATCATACTAAATAATTTAAATTTAAACATATTTTGTTAGTCTTTAACTACAAAGTCACAGTTTAGATTTGTTAAGTCACCATTTTCCGTTAAATGAAACTAAATGGGTTAATAAAAAGGACCAAAAGTACGATTTTTAAATTCAAGGGACTTTATGCAAACATAAAGAACCCTTTAGCCTCTAATAAATAATTTTTTTACATTATTTAAAAATTAATTTGATTATTTTAATTTTTTGCTACTTTTTTCCCTTTTTTTTTTTGACCATACTACTTTTTTCCCTTGAAATTCTTAGAAGTTTTTAATTCTCATTTTTTGTCATCTAAACTATTCTTAAGAAGTCGAGAGCCGAGTGCCATAATAAATCATTAAAGGGTTAAGGTACAAAAATGACCATGTAGTTTGGTCCAGGGTACACCCAACACCGCGAAGTTTTTTTTGGAACAAAAGTGCCCACGCAGTTACCAAAATGGGACAAAAATACCCATAACGTTAATTTATCCTAATAGCGTTAAGTGCCCATACCGTTAACTTTGGGCACTTTTGTCCTATTTTAGTAACTACATGGGTACTTTTGTTCCAAAAAAATTTCACAGTGTTAAGTGTACTCTGAACCAAATTACATGGTCATTTTTGTACCTTAACCCATGTTAAATCCACCGAACTACAGAAACGTCGCCAATTTCTCTATCTCCTCAATTCCAAGTTTTCCTGAGGCGCAACAGCTAGGGATTTGGCAGAAGAACAAAGGCCGAAGACGAAGATGTTGAGGGTTGCATCGAAGAGGCTATCCTCTATCTCTTCATCTCCATGGAGAGCCGACCAGGCCATGTCGGCTTTCTTTTCTCGAAACCCTATTCAATCAGGCGCTCCTTCTTCCTCCGATCACAACGGATTTTCTTCCTATGCAGGCCATTTTTCTCCCAGGCCTGACTTCCTTATTCCCTTCAGAGGTTAGGGTTTCTTCCTATCTCTTTATTTCTTCACTTATTTCACAATCGTTGGGTACAAACTATTTGATTGAGTCGGCGAATCTCGAATCTCGAATCATCTGGGTCTTTAAATCCACGAATGTAACTAATTCATTTTACCATTGGCTGTTGCGATATTGTTTTCATTTGGTTTGGTGGAGGGTGCTAAATGATGAATTTATAACCTTGCTTTGATGCCTGGTTTAGGGGTTGTCGTTGGCAGTAAAAGATGACATCTGAAAAACTGGAACTTGAATTTGAAATCATTACTAATTGGCATATGAGTGAATGATTCGTCACAATCATGGGCTCCTTCTGGATCCGAGTACAGATTTGAAGCGTCGTTCATAATTTGTAGCCTTTGTCTTCCTTCTCTTTATTCTTCGAGTTCCCTCGTTAGATTCTCACCTTTTTTGGGTTTGTTTCCATTGATTTGTGAAGAACATTGGTGTTGAAATTCGATTGAGTTTTTAATATCATTACCCTCTTAAATACCTGGTATAAACTGCATGTCTGAGAGAACCATAGTTGTAAATGTAATTATTGCTTTTGCTGGTGTTATTGCCATCTTGATTCATTCTGATGGGTGTAATTCATGTTGCCCGTTTGAAAGTTTAGCTTTTTGCTAATATTGTCTATAAACTATGAACTACCACGTCTGGCCATTTGCAAGTTGTAATACGAACTACCACCAAATGGTAAAGCCAAATGCTTTCTTTGAAGCTGATATCAGATAATCATGAAAAGTAATTGTGTTTTCCGGTGAATGATTCAAAGCTATGGTCATATGGGTGTTTCAATACGGATATGCTTAGAATAGGTTGTGATTGCTCTGTTTCTTTTTGTCTTTTGTCTTCTTATTTTGGATGAATGACATCTTTTGTCAGGGCTTGGCAAACTGTTCTTGTCTGAGTTAAGACTGGTGTATCTGTGTCTTATTAACATGGTGTGCTAAGGCAAATGTTATAAGTTGCATCTCATCCGTACACCTGATAAAACATTTTATATAAAGCCGTTAGTTGATCAGTTTACTATCTGGTCAATGGGGCTTACTTTTTCCATAGTAATTGTTTTAAATTGGTTTGCTCCAGGTTTTGCTACTGACATGCTTGTCCATCCGAAAGAAAGTAGCATTATTCCAGATATCCCTCCTACTGTCGCAGCTATTAAGAATCCTACCTCTAAGATTGTTTATGATGAACACAACCATGAACGATTTCCTCCAGGGGACCCGAGCAAGAGGGCATTTGCCTACTTTGTCCTAACTGGTGGTAGGTTTGTGTATGCTTCTCTAATCCGTCTCCTTGTTCTCAAGTTTGTGCTCAGCATGTCAGCCAGTAAGGATGTTCTTGCTCTGGCCTCTCTGGAGGTTGATCTCTCAAGCATTGAGCCTGGCTCTACAGTGACTGTTAAGTGGCGTGGAAAGCCAGTGTTCATCCGTCGCCGAACAGAGGACGATATAAAGCTGGCAAACAGTGTTGATGTTGGATCTCTTCGTGACCCCCAGCAGGATGCAGAGAGAGTGAAGAACCCAGAGTGGCTTATTGTGGTTGGTGTTTGCACACATTTGGGTTGCATTCCCCTGCCAAATGCTGGTGACTTTGGTGGATGGTTCTGCCCATGCCATGGCTCGCATTACGATATTTCTGGCAGAATTAGGAAGGGGCCAGCACCGTACAATCTCGAGGTACCAACTTATACGTTCTTAGAGGAGAACAAATTGATGATTGGTTGAAGCTCATGAGGCCACTTTCTGTTGGGATAATGTTATTCAGGCACAACTTTTTTTCGTTTATTCATTATCGTCAGAATTTGGCTGGGACATCTCTTGAATCCTCCGTATCTGGGGTATATTTAGATGTGTTAATGTATCTCAAAAATTGTAAGTTTTACTGTTCGGCGAGACCAATTTGAATAATCGCCTGGCTTTTGCTAGCATATAAATGTTCAAATCTGAAGACTTAAGGAATACGGCATGTGGCATGATGTATTCCATTTTGAAATTTTTCCTATTACATAAGCTTTTTTCACGAGCTGCCTTTTTAGCGGGAGAAAAATGTTATGATGTTTGAGATTTGATGACTTGCTATGTGTTCGTATTCTTGCATCCCATTTACTGGGTACTTGAGTTTCTGGCGACTTTAAGCAAGTAGCCAACAGAGAGATTGATGGCATGTTTATTTTCAAATAATTATTAGGGGAACCGGGGTAATAAAATATTGATTATAGCAATTGGTGTACAAGGATAAGCGGCATGTCAAAATTGTGAGAAGGCTGGTTAAAAGAATCACAACCATTGGACACAACATACTGATTCAGCCAAGTGCTAAATGCACTAATCAGTTATCTTTCAAAGATGCCTTTGACATAAACCATGCCTTTTTCGTTCAATTGGAGCTCCTTTCTCATTTGCTCTACCTGTTGATCATCGCCTTGAACAATAATCTCTGATAATGTTCCATCTTCTGCAACTATCATTTTAACCATAATCTGCTCCTTTCTGGATGCTCTGCTCCAGTAATAAGCTCCCCTGTTTCAAATTTCAAGAGTGTTAACGTTGCCACATAATGGTACTCACAGCGAAACCTCCATCCAAACGAGAAGGCACTGAGAAAACTTCAAGTCACAGCATTCACTTACGCTAGTGGACTTAAGGTGGTAATCCAGAACCAATTGTTGCCAATATCCGGGAAGGTTATGGTAAGAACAAGGGCCACGCTTGCCAAGCTGATGCATGTGCAGAAACTCAATAGTGCTGCTTGGCCCCTACTGGGAACCATCATTCCCTCAAACCTTCATAAACCAAAGCACAATATCGTATCTAAGTCATCCAGCTCCAAATAAAATAGTCGAAAATACAAAAGAAACAAAGAAAGAAACACTTATAAAATGCAAGCCAGAAACCTTTGATAAATCGAAAGTTAAATTGCTAAGTTTTGCTGCCTCAATTGGGTTACAAAGAGAAGGTATGAAAGAAGAGGAGGTGATGGTGACTTACGTGACGGTTTCTCCTCTATCAGTCACCGCAAAATTATTACGCGTGAAGAATGATAAGATCTCCCCTGCAACCTGATTTGGTGCCTTCTTCTCGGCTTCGCCTATAAAGGTCTTCTTCACAATCTATCGTCACAATCACAATCACCCAAAACAGGTCAAAATTGCCAAAGGAACATAGAAAATAGCAGCAATAAAAAAGGACAAACATTGCGAAGCACAAATTACTTTGGACTTGACAGAACGCTTGATGAGGGACCAAAGGCCCGGAACAGAGATGACAAAGAGACCCAGAGAAGTGTAGTAACTGGCCAGTGAATAACCGACACTGTCTGTAAGTAAAACAAGAGAGTAAGGGTTCTGCTGATTTTGGTGGGCGATGAAGTCCAAAATTGCAGAAGATGAAGAGGCAGGGTCGTGAAGTGAGGCATGGAGTTGAGGCTTCTTTGACCTCTGTAGGTGTTGCTCGCATCCTAGCCATGGGTGAACTTGGAGGCGGCGGCGGGTGAAGCCTCCGGCGTCCAATTTGACGGCAAATGGGATGTGTGGTGATAACAGCATCTTGGCTGCCATTGATTCTTCACCCAAGGGATAGGGTGGTTTTAGTTTTCCGAGTCTGGGTTTCGCACTTATGGTCCACCGTCCCTGACTGCTATATTTGACGGTCAGGATTCATAGCTGCTTCATCTTTTATAAATTAATGGATGGATGGATGGATGAATGATTACTGATTTTTTTGTTTTTTATCAGAAGAATGATTACTGATTAGTGAGGGTGAATTTATACAATTATATATTTTCAATATATGAATCTAACTTCACTAGATTCGGGACAGGTGCCAGTAGCCAACATGTTGCCACGTCCAGGACAATTCGAGAGATGATCACAATCCCACGTCGCACTTCGTTTTATCGCAGATGAAATATACATGGTATTTAAGATTTTTGTTTGGGGTAAAAGAACAGGTGATAATCAAATACACTTGTATTAAAATTTCACTCGCTCTTATTAAACTTACGAGTTGATTCTCCAAGTTTAACGTCGCGTTGAATCACTCATAAACTCATGATTTAAACTCAAGTAAACTTACGAGTTTGTACAAGGAGTTTCCCATTTTTATGTTTCTAACCTAGGGTTAATTCACTCTTAAGCTTGCGCAAAAGTTTTTTGAACTAATCACACCTGACAAGCTTCTTTATGAATGTTATGTATAATTTATATTTTGGTTGGGAATGATAAATTATGAATGTAGATGGATTTAATTTCAAATATTTAGATTTTAAATATATTAAAATTAAAGGTTTGTCATTTTTTTTATACTTTACTTATTTATTTATAAATTATTAATACATGTTTTCAATAATAAAAGTCAATTCTTACGAATCAGTGATTTTTGTCCATGCTAAAAGTCCACACGAAGAGTTCACGTCAATGTTATGAGTTTGTTTAATAATCTACCCTTTCCAACCCCCATAACTTTAGGCTTTGCTTGGTTGGAGGCGAGGAGATAGAACGTTTAATTTCCTATTTGGTACAAGAGAGGAGGGGACGTGACAAATTATAAGTTTACAGGTATGCCATTACTTATTCTTTTATATTATTTATATTATAACTACTATTTTTTTACTACCAACAAAAATATTATAACTGCTACTTTGTCATTTTTAAATGGGTTAAAGATCATATTTGCTCTTGAAGTGTGCAAGATGTATCATACATGTCCCTGAAGTATTTTTGGATTCAAATGTGCCATCGAAATATGAAAATGGATCAATTTTACCTTCGAAGTATGAAAATTGAACAATTTCGTCCTTTAACTGTTAAAAAACCCACATTGACTGTTAAATAGTGGACGTTGACCGTGAACAACTGAACATTTTAACAATTAAAGGGCGAAATTGATCCATTCTCATACTTCGAGGGCATGTTTGAACCTAAAAATGCTTCAGGGACAGATATGGTACACTTTGCACACTTCAGGGGCAAAATTGACCTTAACCCTTTTTAAATTTCAAATATATTTCATCCCACTTATATAATCATTAACAATTTTATTAATTTTAGTATGTTTTAAAAATATTTTATCTTCCAAGAATATTAAAATAAGAAAAATTAGCTAAAGAAAAAGAGGGACATACTTTTATGTAGTATATATATACATCAATCAATTGATGTATAAAAGATGTACATTATAGTAAGTGTCCGTGTATAATAACAACTGTGGCAAACAAGGGAGTATCATTTGTTTTTGCATAAAGGACAATATTCATTAAAATGAAACCTAATACATTAGTACATAAATTTAAATAAAAAGCAAAGAACGAGCATTGATCAGAGAATGTTCCTTCATGAAACTAGAAAGTTTGCATTCATCTATACTAATGCAGGAACGAGTTTTGAAATTCTTGAGCATATGCTGAATATCCGCGCCAACAACACTGACTGTAAAGAAGACTGATTCAAAAGCCGAAGATTTGATCATGAATAAATAACTGCAAAAGTCTAAATAGCAGAGAACAAGTCACAAGCATGAATCTATTGAAGCGTCGTCCTCATAGATCTAAGATGAAATGAAGATTATTGTAGGTTCATATTTTTCCATTCAAATATGTGAAGTAATTGAATTTCCATTAAAATTTGCATTCTACATATAAGACCTATAAAGGCCTATACTTATGCATTATAACACATTAATCATGACTCCTGAGCATATCAACAAAAATGGGGGTTATCTTCTTGACTTTGGAGCCTTTAACTCAATGAAGCTCTTGATGCTTAGTGATGAAAACTATAGAATTAAAAGAGATAGCTTGGTTGATTTGATTTAGAACAAGTGAAGGATAAGCCGAAGAACCTTGATAAATAATGTTATTTCTTAATATCCAAATTTTATTTAAGAGGCTTATCAATCCGGTAATAAAGTCAACAAGACCATCCTTATGCAATGAGAGAATAAAATAATTGAACTATTATATAAAGGAATAAAAGCAATTTCATTCAGGTCTAATGGAAAGAGATTCCCACCAAACTGCCATAGCAAGCAGCATAGAACGAATAGATGTTCAATTATTTATTCTTTCTCATGGCCAAGAGGACAAAGATAGGTTACTACCAGATGATGTTTGACCAGTACGTCACTAGATGGAAGTGCTTGGTAGATTAATTTCCAGATGAAGTGTAACACCCCAAATTTTAAAAAGTAGATATAAGGAGTTATTTAAGATTTTGGGAATATTATTAAAATATTAAAAAGCAATAAAAATAAATTTATGATGTTTTAAGTATTTTTAATAATTTTAAGGCTTATTTTCTTTAGAAAACAAAGAGAAATAATTAGAAGATACAAATTTAATTTGAAAAAAAAATTAATAAATTAATATTTATAAATAAATTTGGAAATTAAAGCATATCTAAAGAAATTATTTCTGGAGTAAATTCAGATTAAATTAAAAAGGAAATAGTAATTAAAATTTTCATAGACGGGTAAAATGGGAAGGAGGAGATAAAAATGACAATATTTATTCCTAGTTAAAAATATTTTCAGTTGTGGTAGAAGGGGCAAAAGGGTCATATACCTATTTAAAATATCCTCCTCAATCCTTATCCTTTTATTATTATCCCACGTGCTCCTTCATTTTCACCATTCCTCTCTCCCTCTCAAACCCAATAGTCCTCCCTTCCTCACCTCTCTCTGTTTATTTGAACTCCAGCGGCAAGCAACGACGGTGGTGGACGATTTCAAGGCGGGGAGCGGCTCAAGAGCTTGTGGAACACCAATTTGGTCGTATGTGAGTCTTCTTCCTCATCGAGTCCGAGTTGAGCGAGATTGGGGGGATCAATTTGATTTCAAGGGTCTTTGAAGTTTCTAAATTCATAGGAATAAAGCTTAGGCTTTGATTTTGATGATTTTGAAAGTGATTTTCATAAATGAGTTGAGTTTGGTCGGATTGCTACGAAAATCCCATATTTTGCACTGTTCACCGATGGCGTAAATGGTGTTTTCCGGTGGAAATTTATCTCAAAACCTTAACTAAACTTGACTAAGAATAAGATTAAATTAAGAAATTGAATGTTGTGCGAATTTGTGGCTGACTTTTGGAGGACCCGATTTTCCTCTCTGCTTGGGTCGAATTTCTGCTCCTGTTTTGTGATGGTGTTTTGGATATACTCTTTAAAAAGGGGAAGTTAAGTGTTTTTAATTGAGAGTTGAAATAAGGTTTTAAAAAGAGACGTAGAAATATTTAAAATGATTGAAGAAGAAAGTTTATACTCTGTTTGTTGGGTTTGACAAGAACATGGGATTCTTATTTATGGTGGCCGTTTCGGAAATTGAGGATATTAAGATAAAGTGATTGGGTTGTTTTCTTATTCTCGTTAGTTCAAGCAATTAGGTGACTTTGATCATTAAAAGTCTCTGCATTGTTTTGAATTATGCTAATTCTGTATTGAGCTTTGATTGTTGGCTTGAATTAAAATGAAATAGTGTTGAAGTAGTTATAGAAATAATTGGAGTGTAAATTTACAGAAAATAGGTATTTAGATAAAGGCTTTAACTATTTGATTTATTCTTGTTTTAAAAATAATTAGAGGATATAATTGTTTTCAGCAATTAGGAGTTCGTATGAGGTCACAACCTTATTTGGCCATGATAAGTTGCTATGCAATACCTACTTAGACTAATTAATTTCTATCTATCTAAATTGTGTTTAGATTGCTTTAATTGTGGCAACAAGACTATTATAAAAACTTATATTGAGGAGTTCTAAATTAAGGGAAACTTTGTTTCATAGTGTTAAAGTTTAAAGTTTGATTAAGATGGTAGAAGAGAAATATTTTTAAGAAGTTATTAGATCATAAAGAGAGAAGGCAAGAAATGAGGTAGTTATATAGAAAAAATAGGAGCGTGTGAGATGCCGAATACCTTTAAGTAAGTATTGGTATTAATTTATTAATTATATATCATGTATAATTATAGGAAAAGATAGTGGGATTGGTACTTCGAGGCATCGCGAAGGAAATGAGACAGTAAAGGACTAAGTTTGGTAATCAGGTAGCAGTTTATTTCAATTACAATTAAATTGCATGTATAATCCTGTAATATCTGTTACAGTTAATTGGTAATTTTTTATTCCTCTCATGTTTGGAGTATCTCCAAGGCTTAGGTGGGTCGTTCCCCCTTTACTATATCAGTTACATTGTAGTTTTAAATGTTATAACGAGAAATTCTGCAGGTAAAGCCTCCACTAGTAACGAATATATTGTTATCAGTGGTTGGTATGTGCTTATGGCACACAGATTAGTAGGATGAAAATTATCGTTATTTGTACAGGTTTATAAAATGTATACATGACAATGCAAGCATGATAATAAAGTTAATGAGATAAACTACGTTAATTTGCTGTTTCAGAGAACCTGGAAGAAGGTGAGATTGTTGGGATGGAAGTTGACGAGACGGTGTGCATAATGTAGTAGTTTGAGAAGCAGGGATGCCTGCTAGCTTCATTGTATTAGTATTGTATCTATAGAATTTTTATTTTACCTGTGCTTGACTGAATAATTTTTATTTAAATAATTATTATTCTTATTGTAGCTTTCCTCCAGAAGGAGGTCCAACATCAAGCACTAGTGATAGGCTATCAACTGAGATAGCCAATTTATTATTAGTTATACATATGATGGATAGTTTACATATAAATAGATATATTAGAATTACTATTACTTTTGGCTCCCAAGCACTAACAACAAGGGGTAGGACCATAAGACGATTCAAGTAATTTAATTGTTTTATGAACCACTTTGATTTATAAAAGGTTTTAAGTTGTTCCAATTTGTCTGAAAAGCCCATTCCGACAAAAGTAAAGCTGGAATAATGTTTGAAAATAAAAGGTTTTAAATTTTTCGTATTTTCGGGTTTTTGACATTTACAAAAGTGGTTATAAATCAATTAAAATGCTATAGTATAGTAGTAAAAGTTTAGATGTTGCATGAAGAGCAGCTTTTTCATGGGTATATTAATTGCCCACAATAGTTTCCAAAACGAGTTACTAACATTAGAGCCAGTAGATATAGTTAAGAGATAAAATCCCTTGTTTGACTGAATAGGAATTAGAGGCTGAACTTGTCCATATAAGATGGTCTTAAACAAGGGAGTGTCATAAAGTACCTGTGAAACGAACAAAAACTGTTGAAATGAAAAGGACAAGTGTGGAAATAAACTAATATAGGAAATTATGCAATGAAAAAAAAACACAAGAAAAAATGCTGACAAAAAAGGGAAAATGAGAGAGAGAGAGAGAGAGAGAGAGAGAATATGGCTATAAAGTAGCAAGGGCACCATTAGAATAATGAAAAGATATTACGGACACTTTTATCAACATCAACTACAAAGTTTCTCTCCCCTCCAATAAAAAACCCCAAATTTAGTGGGAAGAGAGGGGAGGGGAGATAACTACCAAAAGGCAAGAATTCACCTCTTTCATACTGAAATTTTGAACTAAACACACATTTTTAATCTCTAACCCTCCTCTCTCCTGACCTTCAACCAAATAGACCCTTAAGGAACCTCCCCTTTCCTCAGCTGAACCAAATAACCTAAATTTATGAGTTTGACAACCTTACACTTGCATTCAATTATATGACCTATTTACTTCACTTAATTACGTTAAACATGTTACTTAAATTAGGTTATATATATTTTTTAGTGCCCTAATAATTATTGTGAATTCGCTCCCTCCCACATCCTTAATTTCATCCTTTATTTATCCATGTGTAAGGAGTTGGCAAGGAAAAAACATGTATATATTGGTAATAGGTATGTGTTAGTTGAAAGGAAAAAAGGAAATCACTTAAAAAAAGGTGCGGAGCATATTACCAAAAAACAAAATACTTACACCTAGTTTTGTACTTACAAAATATGATCGTGTTTTGATAATTTGACATAATGGAGGTAAACAAGTGTGGTCCTAAAAAAAAATGAAACTATCATGGAATAAAACACATATGGGATGGATAAATTAAAAGCACATCCGTTATGTCTACATTTTCTTTTTTTGACGCAAGAGTGAGGTCAAACAATCAACGTGAATGAAGTGGACCCACACGATTAGAAAATGTTTTTTTTTTACGTAAATTAAAGTTGATAATAATCAGTGTTGACCCTTGCTAGCACACTTTAAGCCATTAAATCGAACGCCTAACATCCATAAAAAATATATGTTCTCACAATGTCCCGCGAAATTTTTATTTAATTATAATAAAAGCAGCATATTCGCACAAAAAAAACATAATATAGACAATAAAAGTGGAAAGGTATGACTTGTGAGGGCGTGAATAAGAAGAGAATTGCCAAAAGGAAACCGTTTACTTGAGCCTCCATAGCCCCCAAGTGAACGAGATCTGAAGATTGTCCCTAATATGTACTTGACGTGTTACCGTCGGAGATGCCGCTATCCTGCCACTATCTCAAGCCGCGGCTAAAGTCCTGTTGGCGGCAGCCGAGCCACCCCACTTATACCTAATATTCACAATGGAAAAAATCATAATTCATCTAAATCCCTATGTTAAATATATAAGCTAAAGGTGGGGTTGGTCTTAAATATAAGACCTCTTTTTAATTGTACTCAACTTTTTTTTTTCTTTAAATTATCCCTATCAAGAGAAGGGGTGTGGGGATAAAGGTAAATAATTATGGTGCATTGATAATATCAGGTGATTTTAATTAACGTAACTAACATCCTTAATACAATCAAATTAGTTAAATAAGTTTTATATTTATGACTGGAGAGAGTAATTTTTTTATCAAGAAGAGTCTTATCATAAGTAATCATGTTTGATGGATTGTTTGGCACTAATTATTGACATATATTCTAATTGTAATTCAAATTTTGATTAGCTACATTATGAATAATCAGCTTCATCCACTATATTCAAATATCACTGTTTAAATTTTAAGGACTTTGACATCTAACTACATACATAACATAAATTTATGAAAATTGACCTGATTTTATGAGTTTAAGACAAAGAGGGGACAAATTGCACAAGTCAAGTTAAAAATTTATGACAATATGTATAAGGTATTACAATGTGTATGGGCATGGTTATGAGTATTTTGAGGATTTTTTTATATTCCAATTTGATGGGGTCAAATTTGATTGTTGGCAAAAGTTTTTTCAACATACTACTTTTGCATTCGCATAAAATTACAGATCTAATATAAACTAAACGTCCGGATCTAACAATGACACTTTGAATTTAATTTTTTAATCTATCTTTTAAGATTATTTTAATATGCATAGAATCCAAAACAAAGGTGCGATATTTTTTTAAAAAGAAATTCATTTTTAATTCTAAAATTTAAATATTTTAAAATTAACTTCGGATGCTCTGGATAACAGTACCATTCTAAATCCATGCACTTTTTTTTCTGATACAGACTTTTAATTTTATTATGGTTAGATCGAATGTTACAAAAGAGAGAAAAAATTTATTTTAGTTAATGAAATTTGTCTTTGAATCGAAAAAAAAAGAGAAAAAAAAAGAGGAATTGAATATATGTTCAATGCTTGGAACTTGAATGGAATACTGTCCACGTATTATTAGCACGCAAAGGAGAAAATAAAAAAATATGATATCCAAATCCAATCATAGGCTAGACCCTGTTCACGGAAATTGGTAAAAATTCTTTTAAAATATATTAAACACATACATTTAAATCTTTAAATTTGTAATTTTGTTTTCTTCAGTAGGAGTTTAACGCTTTAACTTCGTCATCCATCAAGAGAGGGACATGCTAGCTAAGTAGCTATGTTTCTTACTTATACTTGTATATTTTATCCCCTATATTTTAAGGTGAAGTAGTTTTATTAAAAAACTATTCTATTCAATCATAAAAAATTCAAAATAATATTAAGTTGAAGCTAACCGAGTTGCTGATTATTTGGCTAAGGAAGCGATTGGAGCAGTACCAGGATTTCACACTATGGATATACCATCTACTAACATTCAAGAGTTTCTTTTGCGAGATATGGCACCTGCTATTGCAGGATAGTTGTTAGATGAGGGGTTTTCTCTCCTTTGTTATCAGAAAAAAAAATAAGTTATTTAGTTACGGCATATATTTATTAGATTATATATCAATTTATAATCTGTGTAAATTATTTTTTAAAGAAAATTATAAATAAAAGATAAAAGTATAATTAATTATATATTTATATATTTGTTTGGAAAAAAATATTCCCTCTTTAACAGTGTTTCCAGCATGATTGGGAAAAAAGGGTAAGCGAAGCGAATTGCTGCCCCGTTCCGTTCTACCCGTTGACTGACTCGAGAAAACCCGTAAAAAATAGAGTTCAGTCATGCCTTTCTTTTCCTCTTCAAGCAACGGACAAGACACACCTTAGACCATCAGATCAGATAGATAGAACCCTAGGGTTAAAGCCTTCCTAGCCGCAGGCTCGAGCCAAGCCGCGCCTTAACGCGCGAACCAACAATTCAATGTGGAAAATAACGGTTCCCACGAACCACACTCGTCTCATCCTCTCTCCCAATTGCGGCCCTGTGCCTTTCTCTCTCCCTCTCTTCCAAGCCAATCCGATATTACGAATCCTTCTATAACTCTGTCCATCTCCCACCCCTTTCGCCTCTTTTAGGTCATCGCAGTCTCTCTGCTTGTGAAGGGTAGGTTTCAATTCGTTCGCCAAGTTTGTTGCTTCGATTTACTACAAGATTATATAGGCCTTCTTTCTCTGGGGGCTCCCAACGACGACTTTCCTGGTAATTTTTCTTCTGTTTCCCATTGTCAATTTTCCCCCCCTTTTTCCCCTGGCAGGTTTTTCTCCGAAGGTTTGGGTTTTAGGGTTTCGGCTCTTTGGAATCTGGAAAGAAGGCTACTTGAATGTGGTTTAGTACTAATTTTCTCTAAGTTTTGTTTTTATTTTTTTTTGAAAAATCCTGGTTTTTTTTAGTGGTCTGCTGCGACTCCCATAGGCGCCGCGGAGGATATTTGCTATACCTTTCTGTTTTTCTTCTTATGGTAATTATTCAGCCTTCGTGCGCGCGCTTTTTATTTAACGTTCACTCATTTTCCTCTCTCGTAATGGTATTGTCGGCTTTAGTTTTTTGGGGAAATTATAAAGGGGGTCGAGGGGTGCCACTGTGAGCAATTCTACTACTTTCTGGTGTTTAATTATTCAATGCTTGCGGGCAGATGTTTCTGAGTTGCTTTATTATTCTGTAAAAGACTGGACAGTTCATTTAAATTTTATGTATAGAGAAACGAACAGTGTTGCAAGCTCCCTTGCTCAGGAGGCTCATGACATGGGTTCTATTTCTTGTTACCTCCTGCTCTCTCTCCCTGTCTGAGTAATTCAGTACTCCCTCCTTTCCTAAATATAAACCTATTTACCTAATTTGTTTAGACTGTTTAGACTAAGGATGTTAGTTAAGTCAGGTAAAATTATTAAAACACCCTAACCTACTTTTATTCCCACACTTCCTCTCTTTCTTGTTTATCATTGGGGAGTATCAAGAGGAATGATATGGGAAAATGTTGATGAAAATTAGAGAGATGTTTTATATTTGGGAACAAACTCACCTCCCAAATAGGTCTTATATTTAGGAACGGAGGGAGTATTATCTTTCAGTATAAAGAGAAAGCAATAGATAGGGAGCGTGGTATTTATTTTTGGTTAACTTTCTCTGCACCTTGTGGAAAAATATGAAATTTCTTTGAAATTGATGGATAACTATTTATATATGTCATTACACTTACCTCAATGTTCCATGGAGAAACAGGATACGGGTACTTTGAACACGTTTAGTGGTGTGTTTGCAGATATTAATTGTTTTATCATGTGAATGAACTTGGAAATTATTATTTTTATGATGACGAGGGGGATTGATAACATTTGAATACATTAGGCAATAAATGATGGGGGCTTTTAGCCCTATGTCATGCATAAGTGTAAGGTCTGTCCTATTGTTGATTAATATGATTCCTTTAGCCTCAGTTCTGGAAATGCTTTGCTCTGTGTTGTCTGAATTTTTAACTTGCTGGAGTGCTTTGTCAGCGTGATTGCCAAAACATTGACTCTTTTTGTGAGGGACTGAAAAGGTTTTGGTCCATATCTTCTTAGGGAAGAAAATATTGTCTACTGTCCGTACATTGGAGCCAGACTTGGAGAGTTATGATGTAATTGATAATACTTTCCATTTTTGCTTGATAGGTTGTTTATAGATGAAAGATGTTCATTACAAGGTAGTATCTTGCTTCATACTGGTAGAGTGAGTGGCTGAAGAATATTTTATACCTTGTGCCAATGGCTGCTGATCATAGGAGAAAACGATTAAGTGGTGCTAGCATTGTTGGTTATGGTTCTAGAGAGCAAGACAGGCATAAAAGAAGAAATTTGGGACTGGTGCAAAATGATTTAAACGTGAAATCTCATATTTCTGTTGAGTGGGATGCCAATCAGAAGAGGGTTGTTGCCAAGCGGGAGCAGATTGGCATCAGCTGGAGACAAATGAAACCGCTTGTCAATGTTGTTCCTAGTGGCCATGAGATCTTGGCAGATGTGTTTCCCTTACCTGAAGAAATTTTTGACTTGGATAGTTTAAGCAACGTTCTTTCATACGAGGTAACTATGGTGTTGCAGTCAGTTTAATTATTTGCGGCTGAAATTATTATTATTTGCTGTTGAGGTCATTCTGAACTTGTATTTTATAAAAATTATGACAGGTTTGGAATACCCATCTTTCAGATGACGAGAGAAGCCTTCTGATGAATTATCTCCCTAAGGGGTCAGAGCCTCACCAGGTTGTTCAGGAATTACTTGCTGGGGATAACTTTCACTTTGGAAATCCATTCCTGAAATGGTAAGATCTCTTTCTTGACATCTTCATAGTATTTAAACTTTTGTTTAAGATTTCTGAAAGCAGTCCACATATGCATTCATGCACATATTCATATAAGGCTGATCTAGTGCACCCAGCTGTGCATCTAAATATATGGTACACATGAATATGTGGCAATTTCTTATGATGAATGACTAGTGGGTTTATGAGAATAATAATAATATTATTTTTATTATTCTTATTCTTATTATCATTATTCACTGGTATATGTTGACTAGCTTCAGTTTACTCAAATATTTTGGGCATAGATTCTATTTAGAAGATCCTATGAAATATTTATAGATGTAATCCGATGTTACAGCTCATCAAAAGGTTTTGTTATTTGTTGATATTTTTGGTTGCATATAGAGAATTAATATCGTGTAACTTAGTGGGGGTGAGATTAGTTGAGTTATTATTCTGATATTTTTTTAGGTTTATAGTCTAATTTTTATGTAATTTGCTATCATCTCAAGCATTCCATGAAATTAGTACTTTAATAGTTAGCTTGTGGGTAATCGTTGTTAGTTGTCGGTAATAACTTCCTTGAAAAAAGTAACAACTATTGTAAATATATACTTTCTGTTTTGGGTAATACAATGGTAAGTGAGGAAGGATGGGGTGTGGTAAGAAAATTTGTGGTTTCAGGAAATACGAGGGTAAGTGAGGAAGGATGGGGTGTGGAAGGAAAATTTGTGTTGAGATGGCTCGAGGAAATCAATTTTGTTTTCCTTTGCACAAAATTGTTATTAGAGCAACAATTTTTGGAAGCACAGTGGAGACTGTATATTAATTCAGAGAGCTGGAATAGGACATGGAACAAAACTATTTATGGGTGAACAAATAATAGATCATCAAGAATGAAAAGCATTCTCTTTAATAAGGCATCTGAACTTCTTCCAAATGCCATTGAGTTCCAAATGGGAAGTAAATAAAGCAAAAGCAAGATCAGCAGAGGACGGATGTCAACTTGATGCAATTCAGTTTATTCAATGGGAGCCAGACAGGTGCAATTCTTTGAAGCTGATACACCCATTTTGGACCAGAGAATCCAAGCTGATAAGCATGCATTTGAAGGTAAGGCACTGCATTGATATCAAACATTTTCGAGGAAGGAAAGAATAGGAGAAATGAGTTGGCTGGAGTATTATGGACGCATCTGAAGTTGAGGCTTTGGTATGTATGTTCATATCCAATGCACTTATTAACACTGCACCTAGCAAAATAGCAAGAGGCATTGATCCATGCTCTCCACCATGAAATTACTACCTACCTCAAACTAATCCATGCAACCTAGAGCAGTCTTACCTCTTTATTGAATCCATGAATGCAGAATAACTAACTGAAACGGAAAAGTCCCTCTGCAGCTGGCAAGAATGAAATATCCATCTTCAACAATAGCAAAATTGGCACGCTCAATGACACATAAATCAAGCAGCTTACCAAGAGTGAAGGGAAGGAGCAAGGGATTGTTCTACCGGTTTCCTGAGATATATTCATTTGGTTACAAATTGAAGTATTCTCAAATTTTTATGATTCTGGTTCAAGAGGAGGAAGCTAAAGCTTCTAATGACACTCAAATGAACTTTGGAATTTTAGTAATCTGTCCGTTAGAGCAAATCCTAGCAGGTTCTTCCGAAAGACAATTTACACTTAAACCAGGGTTAACACACAAGAGGCGACCTTTATTGGCTCCCCTAATTCAGCCATTACTGCGATCCTTGAGTATAATGATTATTTTATGTGAGGACAGTGATTATTACATTGAAGTTCTGGTTATTTAGTAAGTAATCGTTGTTAGTTGAATGATTGGTTAGTGATAACTATTGTAACTTGATACTAAACTCTTGTGAGTAATATGAATAAAGGTAAGTGAGGAAGGATATGGGTGTGTGATAGTAAGATTTGTGTTTTAATGGCTTGAATCTGTAGACCCTTAAAACCAAGCATGGCTTTATACATTGAAATTAATAGAAAGATTCAAGATGGAACTTTTACTGGCTTCCCCTAATTCATCTATAACTACAATTATTGAGGAGTATTATTTTTCACGTGAGGCGATATTGTTGCTTGAGATTAGTAGTTAGTAAGTAATCATTGCTAGTTGAATGAGTAGTAATGACTAACTATTGTAATTGCCTATTTACCTGTGACTTACAAAAGATTGGGCATGTGATAATAATATTCGTGTTGTTATAGTTAGAGGCTCAGTTTTGTCTCCTCTATACTGATGTGTCTGTAATTATCTACTTACCTTCATGAATAATTTAGGTAAGGGTAAATGAGGAAAGATTGGGGATATGATAAGATTCATGTTGAGATGGCTTGAGTCTTAGTTTTTGTCTCCTCTATGCGGATATGTCTGTCTGGCTTGTGATTCTTTACAATATTGTTGTTATGGCTTTCTTATGGTTCATCCTCAACCCCCCCCCCCTCCCAAACACACAAAAAAAAGTTTACCCTTTATGTCGGTAATTTTTAATTACAAAAAGTAAAAAAATTTCTCTAGTTAGCAGGCCTTTTTATGTAAATATTCCTGTTTCCTTAGTTTTAATTGGGTTTGAATTATATACTTGCAGGGGCTCCTCTCTTTGTTCAGGGGATCTTCATCCTGATATGATTGTTGATAGGGAAAAGTATATGAAGTCTGATAAGAAAGCATACTTTGCAGAGTTACATAATTATCACCATGAGTAAGTTATGCAATGTTTTTTCTCTGCACATCCCTTTTTTTGTCACATTATAATTCTTATTTTAATTCTTGTTGCAGTATGATAGGATATTTAAAAAAGCTGAAAGAGAAGTGGGAACAAAGCCAAGATCCAGAAAAGGAAATTGTGCCCAAGACTTGGAGGTGTATATTTATAGACTTCTGATGTATTTCAATTTGCACCCCCTACACACGTGCACTTATACAAGAAAGTTAGGTTTTTCCATGGTGATTATGAGGAGGATATCTTATCCAACTCTCGGCTGCCAATACTGGCATTGGTGGTTCTCCATTCTACTTGCATAGAAGATGGCAACTGGAATACACCCTATGCCATTCATATTATGCGTTGTTTTGAAAATGCATGATTTTTTGTCATTGATTTGAGATGCCATGTCAGTTGAGGGCTGAGATGGTTGATTCCTGGATTTTCTTTGCTCAGTTGTGTTTAATGGGATAAAACTTTCCTCATTAGTGCCTTTGGAAATCCCAAAACTTGAGAGTTGAATTGTGTCGAACTCTCTCTCTAAATTTTGCTTGTAATATGAGTTCTCTCCCTATCAAACAAACAAAAGGTGGATTGCTATATCATGCGCACTGAAATTGGCTTTGATTTCACCATTATGAATTCATTTGGTGTTTACAGGTCATTTTTGTCCTGTTAATTATATTTTATACACAACAAAAAAGAGTCTGATCTTTTAAATGCTTAATTTTTCTCGGTGACCTTGTCTCCATATTTGGAGCCAACTACTTATTTTTTCTCCCTGAAATAGTATATCGATAATTTTGGAGGGGGTTGTTTGCGCAGATTTGAATTCTTAAATGGTTTTACTGTTATGTTCTAAGGTTGGAGGGGTAGCTGCTAATAACTCAATTTAGAGGGTTCTATGCGACCTGAACTTTGGTATTTGTTCCAAATCAGTTTTTTGGGTTAATATTCATTGATGTATTATAATTTCTAAGTACATAACATATGCTAAGTTTTGCTTGGAATAAATTGAATTTGTTTTTGATATGGTTCTTCTTTGTTTGGATTGGAAGCTTAGTTGATAACCATATATGCCATAATTTTAGGCATTATGCTACTCAGAGAATGTGGACAAAATAATGCCGTTAAATGTGTATGAATCCAGGGTTTTCAATCATGATGAAAATGTGACGGCTTCATCTGAGTCAGGTTCTTGGGCTGCTGAGGATAAAACATTTAGCAGTGACAACCAAATTTCCTTAGTGAGAAAAGGTGACAAGCTTTCAAAAAGGTAATTAATCAATCCTTAACTACTAGCAATAATGGTTTCAGCATATATGGTCTCTATTAATTTTCATCTCTCTAGTGGGGAGCATCAAAGTTAACTGAAGCCACTATTTCTCTTTGGCGATATTCACTTGGGCTATGCTTGGATGTCTTTTTTTAACTAGTCCTGTCGTTTTTCTGTTAACATATTAATTGCTTGCTTGCGGGCCTGGTGTTAATGATATCATCTAGCAGCAGTTTCTGTTTCAGCTCATGACCTACATTTTTCTAAGTTGTATCAGTTGTACAAGCAACTGCTAAAAAACTTTGCCAAAACTGTCATTGAGCAAGATGTTGGTATGTTTATTTTTTTGGAGGGTTGGGAGAGGGGGGGAGGGGTTTGGGGGATGCAGATATTTCTGCTTACTCAGTCATGTCGTTGTGACCTTTATATTCTTCTTTGGTTGTTTTTGGGATTGTGTAATTGAATGCCCTTGATGAATAGTTGTATCGAAGCATAATAGAAAACAAGTAGTTTAACTGATAATTATACACGGAATACAAGGAATACAAAACTGCAGTTTTGACTGTTGAAATATTGGCTTGCAGGGTGCCTGGCAAAGGCTCTGTTAAAGATAAACCTAGGAATTTGAATGTTTCTTCTGAAGATATGCTTAATGAGAGTGCAAGACCTATGAAGGGAGACAAACCGCTCAAGGGGAACAGTTATTCTAGTGAAAGCAGCAAATATATGTCATGTATCAAGGTTAGGCACTTCCCACTTTCTTCTCCACTTCTCGAATTTATTTTAATAATTTTTATTTTTTTTAGGGTTAAAGAGCAATATTGCCAATACACTGTTGTCCAGGTTGCAGATAGCACAATTGACAATAAAAAGAGTTAGTATCACCCATGGACTTTTTAACCGTGGGCGGATTGGCCAATGCCCTTTTTTTGAGCAAACGATTGTTACTGTTGTGACACAAAAAATTGTGGGCCCCACTTAAAATTGTGATGGACGTTTGGTGATTTTTAATGGTGTTGGCCAATCCGCCCTAGGTTTATAGGTTTATTGGTGATACCGATCTTTTTTATTGTCAACTG
The DNA here is from genome assembly GCA_037074515.1 of Mimosa bimucronata. Taxonomy (NCBI): domain Eukaryota; kingdom Viridiplantae; phylum Streptophyta; class Magnoliopsida; order Fabales; family Fabaceae; genus Mimosa; species Mimosa bimucronata. The sequence continues at coordinate 6,944,704 of CM073437.1, forward strand.
TGCTATCTGCAATTTGGACATCGGTCTATTTGCAATATTGCTCTTTAGCTCATTTTTTTTATGTTTTTAAAGTATAGATCTGTCAGGGGCAAACATCTTAATAGTTCAGTCAATTATTTTGTTAATTTCAGTGGTTAGAAGGACAAATGTTAGTCTTTCAATTATGTTAATTGTCATTGTCCCAACTCTTATTTGATAATGAAAATTCACTTATTTAAGGCGTTTCAGGTTTGTCTCTTTGTTGTCAGATTGCTGTGTTCATGAAATTCTTCCATTTTTTTATTCAAAGCTTCTGCAGTGCTTCCCCATTAGTTTCTCCCCTGCTCCATAAAATTTGCCGCTCCTTTTGCTAGAAAGGACTGAATCAAATGTGTTGTTGACATGTCTGTGAATTGTTTTCTTCTTTCTTTTCTTTCACGATGAGCTGGTCATTTTGTTCCCTGGGTGGGGGTATTCTATTAAGTATTAAGTATTAAAGATCTGTTGAATTTCTGAATTTTTCTTCTGTTCATGCCAGATTAGCAAGAAGCAGCACGAACTTGTTAAGAGTATGAAACAGACTGGTAAAAGCATCCAGTCTAGATCTCTTAACCGTGTTTTGGGAAATCTTGATAACATTCATGTGCAATCATATGAAGTATTCATCAAAGAAGAACAGAAGAAGTTGCATGAGCATTGGTTAGTCTGTTGTCTAAAGCATTCCTTTTGCTGCCGCCTTGTACTATTCAATAGTCCAGATTACAGCTTCAAAAATTTTGTTCCTTCTAATTCAAAAGCATTAATTTGTATAGGTTGCAGTTAGTGAAAGAAGACCTTCCTGTGGCACACGCAAACTGGACGGAGAGGCATGAAAAAAGAAATGTAGTGATAATTTCCTTGGTGGAGGAGATCAAGGATAACCCGAAAAAGCTGCTGTTAGAGGTTTGTAATTATGCTTTATTTTTTAACATACTTTATAATTTACTAGGATAGAGTTTGCAGGTCTTGTATCAGTTGTTGGAATGTCCAGGAGATATTTGGTTTATGATAACTGTTGTATAACTCCTGTTGTTTTACAATTATATTTGGCCCTCTAGGATGAGGATGGCGTGAGCTCTGGGAGTAAGTTTCAAGATCAGGAGGAGGATGGAGGTCATGATGATCAGTCTATCTCAAAAGACAGTGAAGAATCTATTTCTGGATCCCCAGAGAACGAGTCCTCAACACATAATTCATATCAAGGTGCTGAAGGTAGTGATGATGAGCTCAACTCCACACTGTCGAATTCAGAAAAGAATCTCGTTTCACCAAAACCAGGTGATGATTTGCAGAAAGAAACTGAGTATTCAAGGAATATGAACGCTCAAGATGATCCTGTTGGTGAAGAAACTCCTTTCTCTTCTGGTGGAGGTGTCTGGCAAGCACCTGAAATGCCACATTCTTACTATGATTCTGCACCACCCCATGAATATACAGCCAGTGGAATGTCACTTGCAAACACAGAAGTAAATGAAGAGCAGCAAGCCCATCTTATTGATCTAGAATCTGATTTGCATCAGGAAGAGACCAGTAAAAAATTGCCTAGGCAATCAGGTGATGGATCCTTCAGTTATTCAAACCAAGATCGTAGTGATTTGCTTCAGTCTCTATTCAAGGGAGAGGGAGTGTTGCCTTACCATCAAGAACAAAAAGGAGCTGGGTTAGATTTCCTGAGTTCTAACAATGTCATGATGGGGGATGGTCAATTTCCTGGTGTTTTCAAGGAGCCCCTGCCAACATCATATGCATTGGACCAGGTGCATCGGAGACCTAGTGAGGTTTACATGCCAGAAAACATTCCAGATAATATTTATTCTGATGGAGGTAGCAGATACATGATTCCCAGGCAAGATCAATTATCTGCAGTAAATTTGGGTGATTGGGCAGGTAATGCTCCCCGCTTGTCTACACCTCCTCAATCTCACTTGAACACAGGAGAATTCATTGGTCAGCATTGGTTTCCTGCTGACCATCAAGTTCGTGGTGCCTGGAGTGGATCTGATGGCGGCAGTCTGCCAAGTCAGAGTCTTAGCACCGGAGGCAATTCTGATCAGAGTTTATTCAGTGTTCTGTCTCAGTGTAACCAGTTACGAGCAGCAAATCCCTATGACTCAGTTAGACACACCGAACAAGTTGCTACTACTAGATCCTATGGAGCAGTAGATGTGAGCACACCTAGGGTGAATGCCGCTGTACCTCAAACTTCTCATCCGTTAGATTACTTAAGTGGACGCGAGGCTCATAGTTCTTTGCTGCCTGATGATGCAGCATGGATGAACTTGCCACATCAGAATCCTGCTTTGCTTGACCAAATGGGAAAGCCATTCTTGAGGTCATGGAATCGATGACAAGTATTTTGCCCTTTGCAAGCGTTTTCAGGGTTTAGAACTTGATTGCAAGGCAAAAAAAGAAACGAGGGATGCACATTCTGTGTATTTTTAGTATTTTTGTTACCTAAGCGAGATTCACAGAAGCAGTGGATACATACCCTGTGATTAGTAGGTTTCTGTACATACCTATACCAAGGTCAACTCAAACACCTTGTATATACCTAGATGTTAGATGGGCAGGCAGTCAGGCAGCAAGAGAGGATGAGAGGGAGTTCTAGAATCTCATGTTAGGCAAGTCACAGTTTACATTCTTATTTTCGATTTTCCCCCCTTTGTTTCTCGAGAGACATTCTTTAATAATTCTGTAAGGTAAGAAATTCTGGGGCAAGTGCCTTTTTTGTGTTATTGGAAAAAAAGTTTTGTCTGGGTTACATCTCGTTTTAATTTGAATCATGATGCTGAAAGTAAGCAATCTCTCTCTCTTGCGATCAAGTAAATAAAGTCGTCTGACGCAGAAGGCCTTAATTCTTTATTCGCCATGATTCCCAGTATTGCAGCAGGTTTGTTTTGCATATTGTTTTATCAAAGATGGTTGTCAGGTTTCCCGGATAATTTTCTGCATCATGATATATGTCTCTGCAAAATGCGAATGCCTTTGAATCTTGGAATAAAAATTGGATCTGCTCTAGTTAGTTGGCCTAAAAGGTATGTGAATTCAGGGTTCCACATTCAGTAGCCGAGGCTGTGTTCGAAGTTCGAACTTGTAACCTTCTGCACTAGGCTAAGTTTTATAAACTCCAATGATGATGTACACTGTGCGATGTCATTGCATTGTCGGCATTTCTTCAGCCACACATCGCCATCTGACAATGCTGTCGACATAATATCTAATAGTCACCATCTTATATTAAACTGCCCACAGGTTTCACCGCAAACAATTAAAATACAAAAAGCAAAACAAAACGTTTTCGTTTCTACCTCGCCATGGACACACTATTGTCTTCTCTTATTATCGCCATATTTTGACACCACAATTGAGACCGTATCAAACAAATTGTATCTTTTTCTGTGAATACCTGCATTCTTATGGAGTAATTTACATTTTAGAATTGGATAAACCTTTTTTTTCCTCAAAATTTGTGATTTTTTAGTGATGTCTGCCGGGTAAATGGATCCACTCATTCCGGCCCAAAAAAAAATAATAAAAATCCCCTCATTAATTATAGTTTATAGTTTCCAAGATTATATTTCTTGCATATTATTCTGCCCCCGTAGTTTTAGAAGAAACCGAAGAAATACGATGAACTGGATGCCCCGAAACAAAAGCAAATAAGGAAACCGAAGAATTATTCGCAGGAAAACGCAAGGTGCTTTGCGGAAACTTGTAATGTCCAGCTTTTGAGTGCGGTTCTTGTACTTGTCCTTTGAAGTGCCTCTACCTTGTCTGCTAAGCATGAATTGATTCTGTACCCTACTATTTCGTCTAGCTTCTTCTTAACCATGTTATCTGCGATTCCATTGGGTCCTCACTGATTCTAATTTCAAGGTCCTGGGTGAGGGAGGGAGTTTCAGGGACAAAGACACGACTTATAGAGGAGGAGGTTGTAAGTAAAAATGGCTCATCCGCGTTCCAACGTAGCCGATCATAAAGGGAAAGAAACCATCCGTTTAGAGCGAGAATCGGTCATTCCAATTCTGAAGCCCAGGCTTATCATGATGTTGGCCAACCTTATTGGTATGTTGTAAACTTATTCTCTAGCGCCCACTTACTCCACCTTCGCATATGAAATTGTTCAAATGTTGTCGCGGTTTTTTTTGGTTGTCAAAGGCGCGATTTTGGTTCTGTTTGCACGTTGTAATGTTGTCTTTTTGTAGTCCATGGATGAATATATGAAGTGTCGAGTTTAGATTTGTTGCGGGGAAATTCTTGTCAATAATAATTTTTAATGTAAGTGAGCTTCACCTTCATAAATGGATATCTTAGGTGAATTTTGCTTGCTTGTTGCCTTTCAGTCAATCTTTGGGAAACTGCATTACCTTCACATCTGAAGCAACATTCAGACAAGTTCCCGTCATAAACTTTTTTTCCCTTATCAAATATAAATATTTAGTAGCATGACGAGTTCATACCTGGCGTTTTAGTCTAGCTGAAAATTAAAATAAGAATAGCTTCTCCCCTTCCCCCAGACTTGGTATCCTCTTCCTGGCTTTGAGTCTTTTGACTTTTCTGCAGAACATAGTTCGGATAGAGCTGAGTTTTTGAAGCTCTGCAAGAGAATAGAGTATACAATCCGAGCTTGGTACCTTCTACAATTTGAGGATTTGATGGTATTGTTCTTTCCTTGACCTTCGGGAGATATAGTTGTTGATACATCGCCGAGCCTGACTTATTTTTGTTCCTCAGCAACTATACTCCCTTTTTGACCCTGTGCATGGAGCCCAGAAGCTGGAACAACAGAAGTTAGATTCTGAAGAAGTTGATGTACTTGAACAGAATTTTTTGACATACCTATTTCAGGTATTATTGCTATTTCATGGATGTATAAATGTTTACAAAATCTGTGGTTTTCTCATTAATATAATATAAACTTGATGACCTCTCACAATGAACAAACAGGAGTACATTATTTCTGTACAATGATCACCATCAACATATTTGTATCCTCAAATGCTATGTGTCATGTGATGAGATTTACTTGCAAGATGATCCCCATGCCCCCCCTCAATGCCCTGTAGGCTGATTGAGATTTTAATCTGAGAGATTCTGTTGCATAAGAAAGACTTGGGAATTAATTTTGCTGTTTGTTATGGAGAAAATATTGCAGGGTCAGGGTGAGTCTGGGGTGTTAAATGATGACTTAAAATTAATTGCCATGTGTCCTTTTTTGTAAGTAACTTGTTCCAAAACTCCACGAAGCATTTTAAAAGAACATTTTGATGACAAAAAATGTGGGTGCTGACCGCTGAGTGAGCCGAAGAGTGTCATGTGTATGTCTTAAATATCCATCCTCTACAGTTTATGGGATTCTTTATGCAGGTAATGGAAAAGAGCAACTTCAAGATAGCAACTGATGATGAGGTTGATCTTGCACTTTCAGGGCAGTATCTTCTAAATCTTCCCATTACTGTTGATGAATCTAAGGTTTGTGATAATTCCTGTGCTTTGTTATACACACACACATGTATATATATTTACGGGCATGGTATTTGGATACCTGAGCATGGGTTAGTTGAGATAGTTGATTGTTCATCTAACATTTGATGATCTTTGTGCATTTGCTGTATTTAGCTTGACAAGAAGCTTTTGAAGAAATATTTTGAAAATCATCCCCATGAAGACCTTCCAGATTTCTCTGATAAGGTAAGGTCCTAAATTTGGTAAAAGGAGTAATGTTCATCATGAATCATCTGTTTGATATTTTCAGTTACTTTAATTTGTGATCTTGTGTTAACTTTTGTTCCAATCTGCTCTACGTTTTAACTTCTCCATGTTTGTCAATTTATATCAAGTGCATGATATTAGATCTCATGCTGTAAAATGTGGATAATTTTTCATAACTCTAGTCTTCCAGATGACACTCATTACCAAGATAGAAGCTAGTAAAACTTTTGATAAAAAATTTCATATTGCTAATCTGGGTCTGTTCAAGTCATTCATAATTTTGAAGGTTTTTGAACTTTTCGACCTTATATAGTAATGTGATGATTCTCAGAGGATTCAAATTACTGGCTTTGTTGTATAAAATTTAATTATAGACGGCACGATCTTAATTTTTTTATCTTTTTTTCTTAGATATAAGTGCACTCTTTCTGAATTTTTTGTTGACTGTCAGACAGAAGATTTGTCATATGTTGAGATTGAATTAATTTTATTTTCAGATGAAATATCTCTTATTCTCGAACGAATATGATGCTGTCTCAGTATTTGCTAGTTGCTTCTTCCGTGACCATTGAAAAGAAGCTTCTTTTCCAGTTTTATGTTACATTATATAAGCAGAAGCAGTAGTTCTTACTTGGTAGAGGGAAAACTAGTTTCTTCCATTTGACAACTAGATTCCCACATGTTGTGCATCATAACTTTCAGCTTTCCTGAAGATGCATTTGCATTATATGTTTAATCTTGTTGATTTCAAATGAAAGTCCTTCTAACTATCAGAGTGAGTTCTTCATTGCTGATCTCTGAACTTCCTATAACAAAGAATTATTTGTGTTTTTAAACAACAATGAAGTATTGTATGCCTTTGTACTATTGATTTATTGCTGTACTTTCAGTCTATTTCCGATGGCAAAAAAAGCGGACTTCTCTTTCACTCTCATTGGAGTGCTAATGACTATAATTTTGTTCCTTGTTATTGGCTTGTTTTGCAATCTAATACATCCTATTTTTCTAGTATGTTATTTTTCGCCGTGGCATTGGAATTGATCGAACTACTGATTACTTTTTTATGGAGAAAGTAGACATGATCATTGGACGTTTTTGGGCATACCTGTTAAGACTGACTAGGTGAGCAAACTTTTGGACTGTTGACTGAATTTGTTGGTTCGTTTTTAGAATCTATTGTAAGATATTATTAGATGTCTGATTATTTGAATTTTTGTCTCTTCCAAATCCTGAAGAAGTCTTTGAAGTCATTATATGCTGCATGAAACCGAAACCTTTTCTTGTTTGCATGCCCTGTAATAATTAATGTAAAAAGCTCCGCCTGTGCACCAAAAGGATTTGTCTGTGGATGTGTATAATTGCTACTATGTGTGAAAATTTGGAGTGAACATAACATGTTTAGGCTTACTTCTGAAACATGATAGGAATTGTGGTTATTGCAGGTTGGAAAAGTTATTGGCTCGAAGGTCAAAAAAACATCATAAGAAAGATCCGAAGAAGGATGATGAAATTACCTCTGAAGCAGATCAAGACCTATATGTCGAACGGATACGCTTAGAAAATATGGAACTAAGGTTTTTTATGCATCCTGTGTGGGCTGTTACTGTTTTTGTTATTTCGTGTTTTCTTATTTTTTTTGGGCTAGGGTTCTTCTATGTCCCATTACTTTATAACAGTTGTGTTGATCTATAATATTTTCTTGACTTAGATGGTGGCCATTCGGCAATTTAAATCAGGCTTCCTGCTGGGATTTTTTTTTTTTTTTTTTTTTTTTTTTTTTTTTTTTTTTTTACTTGTGTTAATTTTGGCCGTTTCCATTCAAGTAATGATTTAAAGTTATATCACATAAATTTTTCAGTATTATATGTTACTTTGAAATCACGTTCATCGCATTCATACTTTTCCAACCATGGGAAAGTGTTCGTAATGAACATGCAAAGGCTGTTAGTCAACCTGGACCATGGTTTGACCATTTCTTCAGCTGAGGTATTAGTGCTTAGGAAATTTAACTGTGCTGAAAATCTAAAACTTCTATTTGATGCATAAAGGCTCGAGTTTAGATTTACTTGTAGATCTTGAAAATATGATGAAAAGCTTCAAATTGCTTGCAAAGGCAGTCTATTTCTCTGTGCTGTACTTAATGTTTTATTTTGATTAAACTTCCAAGCTCATGCATCTAAATTGCATATAATTTGGTGATCTGGACTTTGGAAATCATGAGGTTGTTTGCTGTCACTTCTAGTTTTCACAATTTGCTGGGCAAGACCACCATACAGGAACCTACCTTTGATAGGATGATTGTTGTCTACAGGTGATCCTTCCTCAAACCTTTAAATGCTACTGTGTTATTTTGTTGATAAACCTATGGTCCTGCCCACCTGAGGATATAAGAATTGTTTTGAACTGTCTTTTTCCTAATTTAGTGCATATTCTATTTAAATTTTGTAGTTTTAGTCACAGTTTCTCCAATCTTGTCATTTGGTAATGTAAACGTCAGGGATTGTAAATACATTCAGGGGTCTGGTTCATGTTGAGCAATGCTTGGAATTGATCTGCAATAATTCACTTATGTTAATTTATTGAAATATGTGGAAAATAATGGTACAGGCGAGCTAGTACCAAATCTAATGCAGAACGAGGAATATATGTAAAGCACTTCAAAAATATTCCAATGGCTGATATGGAGATTGTGCTCGTGAGTTACATCATTAACTGTTGCATTATTTTGCCTTCATTACATCATTATGGTCAATGAATCTATCAATCACCTTATCGTTCAATGTACAAAAATTAATGGCCTGGTCATCAACATTTTTTCTTGACAGCCAGAAAAGAAAAACCCTGGATTGACTCCAATGGATTGGGTCAAGTTTCTTGGATCTGCTATAGTTGGTCTGGTTAGTCTTTTTTATTACTACTTAATACCAAATAAGCTTTTTTATTTTCTATCCATTTTTTTACATGCACTTTTCTCTCTCTCTATTTACAGGTTGCAGTTATTAGCTCACTTGAAACGCCTAAGGCTGATTTGTGGGTCATGATGGCTGTTCTTGTCTCAGTCATTACATATTGTGCTAAGACATACTTCACGTAAGTCTGCAAATGCTACCCTCTCGTTGGAAACATATTCTGCATAATTTGATTATAGGATTGCATGCATTGCATGCCACTTCAGGATTCGCATTTGGATAAGGTTTTCTTTCTGCCAGTTGAGTTACTTCATGGTTGCCTATGGTCAAATCCAGTCTTATTTTCGACGGATCTTTAAATTTTCCATAGGTTCCAACAAAACATGGCTGCATACCAAAACTTGATTACACAGTCAATGTATGACAAACAACTGGATAGTGGAAAGGGTACACTTCTCCACTTGTGTGATGATGTCATTCAACAGGAAGTAAGTTCTAGCTTTATGTGTCTTGTTTTAAAGCATTTTTTTTCCCCTGATAACGCGGTAGTTGATTATTTTTGTTTAATATTAACTACTGTTCTATGAATTGGACCTAATTGAGTGGTTAGTTTGGAAAAATCGGGAATTGATCAGTTTATTAATTACCCCTGAGTTTTATCATTTAACAGATCGTTATCTTGAATGAAATTGGCTTATACCTACGTGGGTTGGGTCTAGTGGAAAGGGCTTGTCCCTTAAAACGTGGCAATCCAAGGTTTGAACCCACATTTAGTGCTTGATGGTGCCTCGAATGTTGCCTCTAATAGGAGGATATATATGTGCCTACAAGAAAAGAATGAATGTTGATACTAGGTAGCGTATATGACTTAATTGATGGAAGACCAACAGCTTACTCTGAGTATCAGGCCATTTTGTGCTTTTGCTGTTTATGTATATTTACTGTACTAGGCAAGCTTTGAGGCTACTAATGTCAAACTTTGATTTGCAGGTCAAAGAGGTGATTGTTTCCTTCTTTATTTTGATGGAGCAGGGCAAGGCTACAAGACAGGTGTAATTATCACTATTTATGGATAGTTTTCTATAAATTACACCCTTTTTATGTAGTAATTTTATTTTATTTGTTAATACTTTTACCAATATGGATTGATTTTCAAACAAGTAGAGGTACTTTTTCATGGTTTTCTAAATAGTTCGGTAGAAGTGTTCTTTTAGGGGTATTGATATTAGATATCTGATAATGTGAATCAGGATCTTGATCAATGGTGTGAGGAACTAATAAAAGAAGAATTTGGGGAGAGCTGTAATTTCGATGTGGATGATGCAGTTCAGAAGTTAGAGAAGCTGGGAATAGTTACTCGGGTGAGATTCTGTATTATTTTATTCCTTTCTTTGGTCAAATTGGTATTATCTATAGTGAACTATGTAATACTATGTTACTTGTAAGGGGATCGAATGGTGGGCAAAAAAAGAAAAATACAAGGGGATCGAATGAGTATTTGATTTCTGGTCTAAATCATAATGGCTTAATTTTGTAGTTTTCATAGCGTACGCAGCTGAGGGGATAGTAGTTAAATTTGGAATCTTCTTGTTGCCGTTTATGGGTTTTATATAGCCTTTTTGATGCATAAATTATGCACCGTATCATGGGAATTAGTTTAACTGCTATGGTTGTATGTGTACTGGGGAAATTTACTAGTCACAGGATTCTAGCTTTGGTGATGATGCCATTGTTCTAAAGACAAAATTCGTTGTAGATATTTTGTTTCCTTTTTAAAATTTTAGTGACCCAGAAATTGTAGCTCTGAAGATTTTGACTGGAATTCAGGATTCTATTGGCCGGTTTCAATGCGTTGGGCTGAAACGGGCCAACGAGATTATTGGAACAACCACCGAAGAGCTGGTTCTCAAGGCAAAACAGGGAAGCGCTTCTCCTTGATGGTGTTTTTCTAAGGTTGTTTTTTATGTTCTTTTCCAAAATATCTTGTGTCTAGCGCGTGCGTAAATCTTAAATAATGACATTATGCCTTCTGATCAGGTCTGAGGTTTAGATTCAAACTCGTGTCTGAAGTGGATCGATTGTTGTTCTGTGTAACTGTGTTAGATAGATTCTGTTTAACTTTATTTTTTTGTAGCAAGTTTCTATGTAACTTCATTGTTCCTTTGTTTTTTGTTCTTTATAATTTCTTATTCTTTGATCTGCATTCTAAATTTGCTCCCAAATTCTTAAATACTCTCGGTCAGAACCGGGCCTCCCCCCTCGTGGCCATCTCTCACAACTCAGTGACTTGCACTGAGTTTCGTATCTTGAAAAAGTAGGGACCAAGACCTTGATGAAAAATTGACGTTAATTTTTTAAAATGAAATACACAGTTTTTATTTATTTCTATTTTTTTGCCTGAAAATTCTTATTAAGACAACTATTTATCAATGATAAATAATGCAACCCATTTAGATCCCATCTAATACAATATATATGTATATATTTCTATATATATATATATATATAGTTATGGGAAAATCATGAACCATCAAACTTTATTGATGGTAAGGTAAACAAATATATGTGTGTATATATATATATATATATATATCTCTGAAATGAGATGAAACTGTTAAGTAAACCAGAGAATCCCTGTAAGCATATGACTGAATAACACTCTGATTATTAACTCAATCTCGCAAAAAATACAAATATACAATTTACCCTTATGCACAATATATAAGCAGTTGGTTACAAACTACAAAGTCATGGGTCAAAGTTCTGGTCCAACATATCTGATCACAAACATGCAAATAACAAATAACTCAATCTCCTAATTATGTTCAATAGAGACGAATGATGATATTTTCTAGAGTAGATTATTTAAACTGCAAGAAATTTCATGCAACCTTATTTTGTATAGATAACTTTTTTATCTGCAAAAACTAACAACAAACTTTTAATTAAGTATATACAGATACATTACGCTTGTTAATTAATTATTTACCTATCTAAAAAAAATAACTCTTCAACGCCATTATTTTTATTTTTTGTGCAGATGACTTGTAATTCTAATTTCATTTTTTAGAAATAATCTTTCTCACCTTGAGTTCGTGTTTAGAGAATATACAAAGCTGAAAATTTAAAAACTTATCATCAACATTTGAAACTCCAAGAATTACTTGTTTAATTCACTGTTCATGAGGTGAAGACTAGATAACTACACAGTGTGGTAAATATCTACACAATGAATTACGTAAAATCATTGTCCTGCCTACATATAGTGGTTCTTATCAGTTTGTTTCGTTGATACTGGACTTCTTACTGACTTAAAAGGATCAAGATCACTTGAAGTTAGCTCCAAGTGAAATTGGGATGGAGAATAACATGAGAGGCAGCCTGCAAGTCCCCACAAGTGACAAGCGACTAATATGGTGACGTTCTTTTTATGAGGTGAAATGTTAACAAGAATTCGAACTCCCAACTGAAAGTGATATAAGGGAATAAAAAATAGACAAGAAACTGGAAACCGTTCTGATTGAATCTAAGCCTAGAACCCAAGACAGACATGATACAGTTGGTTGTAACATAATCAGACTAAATATAACCCAAGAAGCCCAGATAAAAGCCGGATATACGGCTATGTACAAGAGAAGAGTGGGTCCTTACTTGATAATTGTAAGATGATTCTACTGCAGACCTGCATAAGCACTTGAAAGGACTTTTATGGGTCCTAAGAAAATCAGCATCCACATTAATATTTGCCACAAGCCTGATTTTCTTTTTGAAACGGCGGTCAGCAGGAGAGCGTGAGTGAGCAAATGGCCATACAACTTTGTGAGGGACTATACTCACTAGTTTGACATCATATTCATACAAATTCCTTTAAGAATGAGATTTCTCACTCACTAATCATGCAACATAAAATGAAAGAAACATGCTCAGATGAAATGAATGAACACTCTGGGTTATATTGGGTTTAATGAAAACAAATACTCAGAGAATGGTAAATGTGCTCGTATTTTCATTCCTGGTTACAAAGCAATCTCAAGTAGGTCGTACAAATTATGAGTTAGCAATAACTACAATCATAAACAAAAAGTTAATCAGTGAGTTAGGAGGAGTTACGCAGTTTGATGAAGGCATATCTCGCGGAGGAGGTTCCGCCTGGTCTTGTTAACAAAGTTTAAGCAAATAAATATACGTGTCTCAAGTTCTTCCATAAGGAGGAGAAAATTCTGAGAATCCCTACGAAGATGCTTGGTGACCTCTTGCATGGCATATCTATTATTACCCATCTCCACGCCAAGGCGAACAGACCTCTTGTCAGCCTCCACCGCACCGTGTAGCCGAGCAACAAGGCGATCAATCGTATCAAGATCCTTGTTCAGTGTATAAGTACCCTTGGAGGCGGCTTCAAGTTGAGCAAATCGAGCAAGTTCCTTCTTTTTTGGGTTCCAAGGAGGAGAGACATTATTTGCAGGGCAAACAGGAGCAGCAGCAGCAGCAGCAATGACTGCAAGTGCATGAGTGGTGACAACAACGGCAGATACAACCACTCCCACAGCTATGTCAATATAGCAAAAGGCAGAACCATTGGTAGTAGCACCGCGAAGAAAGCGTAATTTGGAGCGAGACTTTCGGAGAGAACGATGAAGTTGTCGGTCAAGTTCAGAAAAGGAGCTGCGCATGTTGCTGAAGTTATGTGAAACATGGGTGGGGAAAGGATTGTCATGAGTATCGAATCTGGAGAATACGTCGAACACATTGTCACACTGTAACTGAGTGATTTCACTGGAATCGGAGGGAAGAACAGAGAGGAGGTCAAGAAGAGGAGCGTACATGCCTCGAGCAGAATTGAGACTCTGGTGAAGGAGGAGGCAGACTTCAGATGCTGTTTCGCTTTGGTTGAAGTAGGTAGAGACGAGGCGAGTAAGAGAATTAGGCTTGGGTTGTGAGAGAGCTTCTTGAATGGAAGATCGATCAGGTTGAAGCACCTTTTCCAGGATTTTCCTTTGGGAGTCTTCCTCGGCACACCCATCAATGAGCTCAGGATCGCGTCCATTAGGGTGAAATACGTCTAACTGCACTATCGATCGAATCTCTTGGTAGGATTCGCCTTCTTTAGTGCGATCGAATTCACGAGACACCAAATTTGGGGTGGGAGATGACTGTGTGCTGGCAACGGAAGATGGCTCTGTCGAATACCCTGGCAATACAAGATTTAGTCAGACATTTATGCAAACACCTATCGTGCAAGAAAATAAGCACTCTTTTACCAAGAAGGATGAGGCATTCAAAATGTTTGTTTAGGAGGGTGTGATTGTGTAATACTAGTATGATCTTGTCATAAATCTGAGAGGCTAAACAAAAGAAGAATTAATTGAGTTACCTTCTTCGCGAGGAATAGGTGGATTACGTGATGGAACAGGCGCTGAAGACGACGTCAATGATGTAAAGGAGAGACATTCCAGCATTCTTCGTTTTTCTCAATCTTTGTATGAAGTTTCTATAATCTCTCAATCTTAATAAATGGAGGCTCTTTAAAGCGGTCAGAGCAGAGACTCGCTGAGGCGACTTTATTGGTACTTACTGTATTTTTTTATTCATTCTTTATTTTACCTCTAATTTTTCTTTTAATTCCTGCCATATTTTTCTTATCATATCTGCTTTGTTGGATATTTCAATTTCAAATTTCTAAATAAGATTCCCCTCTCGTTTCTCTCTCTTTTTTCTTTTTCCTTGTCCAGATTCTGAATGAGAAATCAGTTTCGCAGCTAATTGCGGGCCTGTTTGGATAATGCTCAAAACCTAGGTTTTGTTATCAAACCTAGGTTTTAAAACCTAGGTTTGGAATGGTAGCCGAACACTTTTTTCTGATAAACCTAGGTTTGGATTCAAAACCTAGGTTTTAAAAAATGTGACCCAAACACTTGAAAAAATATGAAAAGCTATTTTGGATTGGAAACCTAGGTTTTGTCCACCAAAACCTAGGTTTTAAATAAGCTACAATTTTCTCATTCTGCACAAAGTACGAGGTAAAAAAAAAGCCATCATTACACATGTCATATTGAAATACCTAAAATGCCCTTATTCTCTCTCTTTCCCAACACATTAAACTTATGTCCTTTTTAGTAATTTACACAGAAAAAGCTATTCTCACAACAACCATCCAAACACTCTCATTTTTACAAAAGCTACTTTTTCTAAACATTAGCTTTTTTCCCAGAAGCTATTATCTAAAAGCTAATCCAAACAGGCAACTACTTTTTTCAGCTTTTACGCGAATTACGAGACAGAAAACACCATCATTACACATGTCATATTGAAATACCTAAAATGCCCTTATTCTCTCTCTTTCCCAACACATTAAACTTATATCCTTTTTAGTAATTTACACATAAAAAAAGCTATTCTCACAACAACCATTCAAACACTCTCATTCATCAAAAGTTATTTTTTCAGCTTTTTTTCAAAATCAGCTTTTTTTTCAGAAGCTATTCTCCAGAACCTAGGTTTTGGTTACCCAAACAGGCCCTTCATCGCATCATTGTCTTCAGTAAAAATTAAATTTTCGTCCCAAATATCCTAATGACAACACACCAACACAAGAATACGGAAACCGCATGAATGACCAACTGATAATTCCATTCTGTTTCCGTTTGGCCAAACATTTCTTCCGTTTAGGTAAGACTCATGGTCATAAGTTTGACATCATATTCGTTGGCAAAAAAAAAAAAAAAAAGACATCAAATTCATACACTACAATCATAATCAATTAAGATCGATATAAAATCAACAAATAATAATCACACGAAGTTATTTCCTAATTGGCTAATTCCCATAAATTACAAAAAATGAACACACGGGAATCATATGGAGCACTCAGAAAAATGCTGGAGAGCCCATATTTTCATTCCCAGGTAGCAAATATGTTCAAATAGGTCATGGCGTCGCGAACATTATGAGTTGGAAGGCACTGCAAGTCTACAATAATCTTCAACAAAGATTTGATTGGTAGGTTAATGATTAGAGGCGTTTTGATGAAGGCATATCTGGCGGAGGAGATTAGATCTTGCCCTGTTAACAAAGTTCAAGCTAATGTATACATTCATCTCAAGTTCATCCATAAGCAATCGAAAGCTCTCATACTTCTTTCGCAGCAACTTGACGATCTCTTGTATGGCATATCTATTTTTACCCATCTCCAAAACAAGACGAACAGAATGCTTGTCAGCCTTAACTGCTCCGTGTAGCTGAACAACAAGGCGATCAATTGTATCAAGATGTTGTTTCAGAGCAAAAGTAACCCTCGAAGCTGCTTCAAGCTGCGCCAATCGAACAAGTTCCTTCTTTTTAGGGTTTTTAAAATGGGAAAATACAGGGCAGGCGGTACCAGCGGCAAACACGACGGCGACAAGTGCATGCGTCGTGATTACAACGGTGGCTACAACCGCTCCGACGGCGGTGGCAACGAAGCAAAGAGAAGTACCAACAGTGGCACCACGGATAAGGCGTAATTTGGAGCGAGATTCTTTAAGATGGCGATGAAGTTGTTGGTCAAGTTCAGAAAAGGAGGTGCCCAAGTGGCTGAAGTCAAGGGAATCAGGGGAAGAAAACGGATTCTCTTGAGTATCAAATACGGAGAAGACGCCGAAGGCATTGTCACACTGGGATTGATTAAGATGATTGGAATCGAAGGGAAGAAGGTGGAGGAGGTCACGAAGAGGAGCGTACATAACACGCGCACAACGGAGACAAGGGAGAAGACGGAGGCAGAGTTCAAAGGCGGCTTCGCTGAGGTCGAAGTATGTAGAGACGAGGCGGTTCAGAGAATTGGATTTGAGGTGAGAGAGGGATTCTTGGATGGAATCTGGGTCAGGTTGAAGCAATTTTTCAAGGAATCTCCTTTGGGAATCTCCGGCATCGACGAGCTGAGGTTGGTCTTGTGGAGGATCATGGTTCCCATTAGGATCAAATACTTGTAACTCAATAATCGATTGGATCTCCTTGTAGGAATTTCCCAGTACGGTGCGATTGAATTCGTGAGACACATTTGGGGCAGGTGAAGACTGTGTGCTGGTGACGGGAGTGTGCTCTGTGGAATACCAAGATTCAGTCAGAAATTGAAGCCCCAAATACGGCGAGGAAAGGAAGAAGTAGAGTTACCTGGGAGAGGAGAAGGTGGATTAGGGCAGGAAGCAGACGGAGAAGACGACGTCATTGAACCGAACGAGAGACATTGCGGCATTCTTTCGTGTTCCCAATCTTCCTCCACGATTCTGCTCTTCCGTGGCGGCCAAGAGAGCAGAGAGACAAGGCGCGATGAATTTATTGAAGTTAGTTAGATCATCAATTGCATAACTACAAATCTATCTCTAATTCCTCTTTATATCTTTTCCTCCCATGAGCTAATAAGCTTGTCTGAGAAGCTACTGGAAATATTTCCTCCGGTCCTAATAAGATCACTTTGACTTTTTTGAGCTTTTTTTATAATAAAAAAAAGTAATTTTAGTACAAAAAAAACATATTTTTTCCTCAAAACTAATTTATTCTACTTATAAACTAACCTATAATATAATTTTATGTGACATATATTATAATTTAATGATCTAATTTACTTCCTTAACTTCCGTAAAAAAAAAAAATTAAAGTGATTTTATATTTAAGACACGAGAGAGTACCCGCGAAAAGTGAAAACTAACATGTAAACTGTAAACCCATTCCCATTGTTCTGCCTTTTTCCCCCTTTCTAAAATCTACCGTATCGAGCATCGAGCAATAAGTCAAAACGAGTAAGGGCCTGTTTGGATAACCAAAACCTAGGTTCTGGAGAATAGCTTCTGAAAAAAAAGCTGATTTTGAAAAAGCTGAAAAAAAGCTGAAAAAATAGCTTTTGATAAATGAGAGTGTTTGGATGGTTATTGTGAGAATAGCTTTTTTTATGTGTAAATTACTAAAAAGGATATAAATTTAATGTGTTGGGAAAGAGAGAGAATAAGGGCATTTTAGGTATTTCAATATGATATGTGTAATGATGGTGTTTTTTGTCTCGTAATTCGCGTAAAAGCTGAAAAAAGTAGTTGTATGTTTGGATTAGCTTTTAGAGAATAGCTTCTGGGAAAAAAGCTGATGTTTAGAAAAAGTAGCTTTTGTAAAAATGAGAGTGTTTGGATAGTTGTTGTGAGAATAGCTTTTTCTGTGTAAATTACTAAAAAGGACATAAGTTTAATGTGTTGGGAAAGAGAGAGAATAAGGGCATTTAAGGTATTTCAATATGACATGTGTAATGATGGCTTTTTTTTTACCTTGTAATTTGTGCAGAAGGAGAAAATTGTAGCTTATTCAAAACCTAGGTTTGGGTGGCCAAAACCTAGGTTTCCAATCCAAAATAGCTTTTCATATTTTTTCAAGTGTTTGGGTTACCTTTTTTAAAACCTAGGTTTTGACTCAAAACCTAGGTTTTAAAACCTAGGTTTTGAGTCCAAACCTAGGTTTATCAGAAAAAAGTGTTTGGCTACCATTCCAAACCTAGGTTTTAAAACCTAGGTTTGGTAACAAAACCTAGGTTTGGGTGTAAACCCAAACAGGCCCTAAGACTAATTTCAGTCATAACTTTCCCTACACAAACTTGAACTTTACACGTTGAATTTACTTGGCATTAAGAAATCCCAGCCTTCTGTTTTTAAGAGATAAATCCATTATGCTTCTGACGTTTCAGACGATGTGAGGCATCGAATAAGGTATTCCTCTTGCTTGGTTTCCCCATGTGCCATGGAGTCAACGCCCCGTTGAAGCCTATTTAATTAATGAATAGCCAGTGTGGGTTAGTGACGAAGTGAATTTAGAATGTCATGATAGAATCAATAGAATGTTGTTTATATATACCAATATCGATTAAGAAAAAGCCAGCGCTACGTTATCGCAACAAGTCATTTCTATTGTTGCTTTATAAAAATTAGCGAGTTTTTGTGAAGTTAGGATTATAACAAGTGGTGTAATATTATATAGTGAGTGATGAGCCATGGATATAAAAGAGTTCGCTGGGCACATGTTCGTGTGAATACCTGTGCCCATTTTCTGATCTATCCACTTGGCCTGCTGACATTGATATTGCACAACACAGACGTGATCTTGTATCGAATGATCATCATAGTGTGTTTCCCATTTCTCACTACAAGCATCTTAATATCTGTTGGTGTTTGCTATAAATAAAGTTCAAAATTCGTTTAAATCTAAATCTAAAGATAAGACCTAATTTTTTTTTTTTAAAGGATTGGTAAACTTAAATGAGTTAGTCCCTTCAATCATAAAAATAATATATATTTATCTAGTTTGATTATATATATTCCTCCTGATCTTTATAATAAGGCATCAACTAAAAAAATTTTGGTCCTTAATATAAGGCACCAACTGGCGCATTAATTGTTTATTTCCCGCTTTACCCTTGTTATTAATAGAGGTTCAAAGTTGAAAAGGTAAGTCATATCATTTTATGATGGGTAAAATTGGAAAAAATGACCAATCTAGCATCGATTTAATAACCCAACTAATAATTCTTAGTATGTGAAAATTGGTAGTTGGTGTGCCTTATAATAAGAACCAGGGGAGTATTAGTTAAGTTAGTTAATATTAAATGTTTTTTTCTAAAATACTTTAATAATCTTTCCTAATTCTCTCCCTCCCTCACTTGAAGGTGTATTAAGAAGATCAAGAAAATGGGAAGGAGTATTTATAAATTGATTTGATCAAATTTTTTTCTCGAAAACTAATTTATTTGACTTATAAATTTATTCACAACCTGATAACAAACAAGATATATTATCATTGAGTAACATATTAAGCTTACTTTATATTACTAAAAATTATTAACTAGGTCTTGTACAGTTGTACTAGAGAATAAATGGATTATTTTTTTCACCAGCTACCGTATAAGAATAGTTTGTGAAGAAGATGTTTGATATGTTTGTATTTTATTTTCAAAATAAATTTTACATGAACTTGAATTTAAAATAAATGAAATGCAAAAAAAAAAAAAAAAGAAAGAAAGAAAGAAAGAAAAGCTGAAGTTAACAAAGAGAGCTAACTTTTTAAAAATGAACAAACTAGTTAAGAAATTTTTATGATTAGGAACAAAAGAGTGTAGCACAAATGTGTGCTTACTTTACCCTAAATATAATATCTAATTGATTTTTTTTTTAAATTAAGGAAGTAAAATGGGCACATAAGTTTTGACATATTCTATATGTAGTTACATTATACCATAGTTTATAAGTAAAGTACATTAATTTTGAAAAAAAAAGATAAATATAAATAATTTAGAGTGATCTTTATTTTTTTTAAAAGGTTAACTTATTCAGGGCTGGGAGTGTTATTAATCAATTAATTAATCAATCAACTTCTTATATGAATATGGAGTCTTATAATATCAGTTAACACATATACAAATAAAATGGGTTAGAGTCCTCTTAGCTCCGATAAAAAACACTTATTATTTTTTAATTAGTATTTATTTTATAAACCTAAACTGATATGTAATTCAATATTTAACCGATAAAGTAGGTTAAATAGTTGATATTCATATTCAAATCCAGATTTTAGGTTTTTTTTTTTTTTTGCCATCAGAATATTTTAGGTTTTTACCAACTTATTTTTAAAATAATTAATTATTATGAGATACCATTAATTCAAGTATTAATAAATCAACAAACAATATTATAAATTTTCAAAATACAATTAATCATCATAAAATTTTATTAATTAAAATATCAATATATTTCTCATACATATAGTTTGAGGTAAAATTAACAATTGGCTATTTAATGATTTTTAACAAATTTTTTTCCGTCCGGATGATTTTTAACAATTCAAAAAAAGAAGAAAAAAAAAAAACCGGAGCGATGGTTTTTTTTTTTTTTTTTTTTTTGGACATAACCGGAGCGATGGTTATTGGCTAGAAATTACTCAAATTAGCGTGAAATTAAGGCAGATGCCAGCTAGCGCAGCTAGGGCATAAACGCGTAAACTTCAAGCGTTTAAACCCCAACGGTAAATTTGACCAAAAAAGAAAGAAAGAAAGAAAAGCCCCAACGGTCTATTTGGTTTTAAAAAAAATAAAATAAAAACCCAACGCTCCCCTCCAAATTAAATCACTCCTCTCCCCCGGTTTTGCCTTCCCGCTTAAATTAGCGACCCCTCCCCTCCCCAAAACCCTATCCTAACCCTCTCCCCCGCTCCCACTTTTGCCTTTTCCCGCCACCACTTCTCTCCCATAAACCCTCCCTCCCTCCCTCCCTCTCTTTCTCCTCTTTCTCACCTCTGTTCCCGTTAATTAAACATGGTCGCTTCCTCACCTCTTTCACACAATTACGGAGTATTCTTTATTTGCTTCAACGAGCTTACTCTTACATAGGTATAAAACTGGCGATGGCTATGCTGTTTGGCATGCCGATGATGAGAAGATATATGGACCAACCCCTGAAATTGTTTCAGTGTCTTTTGGATGTGAACGTGAGTTCATTTTGAAGAAGAAACCAAGTAAGAGATCCAAGGGTCTGTGTTTCTGCCTTACTGAATTTATGTTTAATATTGCATTTCCACATTGATCTTGTCCTTTTCGATTTCTGGCTTCTGCATGGTTACGATGATCTAAGGCTTGCTTGATCCTATTTGAAAATCTGTTCCATCATCTCTGTTTTCTGCTCACAATTTTTTAAATAAAATTTTCAAACTCACTCGATTATTTACATTGTTCCTAATTAACAATAGTGTTGATTGATTTATTTTAATATTGTAAATATAAATGATCGTTTGGATGAAAACAAGTCAAGTATTGAGCTTGAGATTTTCAAACCATGTTGCATGAACCTAACAGAATCAAACAGAGCCTCGAGTCTAATTTTATGTTTCTGTGTTGAAAGGTTCCGGGATCATATCGATACACAGTCCTTACACTGTAGCCGTATTATTAGATCATATAACATTGTTTTTCGCATACCTGGATTATGAAGAACATAGTTTGTGTAACACAAAAGCCAAGTACGTTATTTCTTTCTTTTCCTTCTTCGTATCAAGCCCTAATCCCTGAATTTCTGTCCCCCCCCCCCCCATGATTCAATTCGGTACTTGAAGTTTAGAAGTTGATAGTCAGTTCTTACCTCTCTTTGATTTTTTTTAATAAACTGTAATATTTGTTCCATAATATTTCTCATTCTCTTGGTTACGAGATTGAAAATTCTCTATGTTCAGTATCCCATGCTTCACATGGCATAATCAGTCAAGGAAATCACCGCTTGTATGGTCTGTTCTGTAATTTATGTGGGGATGATGATTTCGGTCTGGTATAAATGGTAGAATAATTGCACTGTTATAGATGGTCAAGGTTAGAGGTGTGGAACATATAAATTCATGATAACCTCACCTGGCATAAATGTGTATTTGTATGCCTAAATGCTGTAGAGTATAAATACAACATTGCTTTTAAATTTCAAAAAATCTAGAGGCTTTTTTTTTTTGGGAAATATTAGTTGTCTCTAATTTAATGTTGCATAGACAATGAAATTGACTTCTTCCTGCTTAGTTTCTGTTTGATTAATTTCTGGTCTTTGATCTTATTCTACTTG
The DNA here is from genome assembly GCA_037074515.1 of Mimosa bimucronata. Taxonomy (NCBI): domain Eukaryota; kingdom Viridiplantae; phylum Streptophyta; class Magnoliopsida; order Fabales; family Fabaceae; genus Mimosa; species Mimosa bimucronata. The sequence goes on from CM073437.1 coordinate 6,966,947, forward strand.
TTTCATAGACAATTTCTAGCCAAGAAGGTGCTGGTCATGTTCAAATGTAGAACCAGTTTTACAAGGTCAAATCTACAATATGATGCCATGCGTTATTTTCAAATGTTTGCGAAATCCTGGTCTTATATTATTTACCAAATTAATATGACTTGTTCCTTTTCTCTTGTTATTTTAACACGTTTTGACCGAAGTTTTCAGTAACTGGCATGGAGTGGTGGCCTTCTTTATTGGGAGGTGTCATTGTCATGCTTGGCATTGAGAGGGCCTAGAATATGAAGAGTGAAAAGCGAACACGGGGCAACTGATTGTGAAATTTAAGCAAACAGAGAGAGTTGAGTGCCTGACAGATGATGCTGTCATGTTCAAGAACCCTTGTCTATAAAGGTTATGATTGGTCTTTTAGAAGGGGAGGTCAAGGGCTTTTTCTTAAATTTTGGCTATGACGATTAGAGTAGGGGACGATTGACTGATCCTGCAAATGTGCGGTCCTTACCGGGTATGGAGTAATCCTCCGGCTTCTCACAGGTTATCGTGTATGCCTTCGGCAATTCTTAAATTGCTGATGGGACATCTTGGTCTGTGGTCCTCTACTGTCATTTCCCTTATTTTTCAACAAGTTCTGCCCCCCTTTCTGAAGGAGTACTTCATCGCCTGTAAGGACACATCGGTTAAGGACGAGGCAAGATCACCTTTGAGGCAGACGGCCTTCCTTTTGTCTGGATTTTCAAGTCATATTGGCTCTAGTCTTCAAATGATTTGAACCACTCAATGCCAAGGATTGAGCTTTCTCCGCCCAACTTTCGAATATGCATATTTTCAAACTCTTTCAATAAATGGTTTTTCACTCCGGTGAATTAAGGGTGTTCTATAAATGAGCTTGGGAGTTTTACTGTTTATACCTCTTTTTTTTCAAGTACGACGTTCTTTGTTATGCTTACTTATTTGAGAAAATTTATACACATCTCTATGCGTGCGTGTGTGCGGTTTTCCTTTCAATGAATAGCTTATAAGGTTTCTCCTTTTGTGTGTGTTTGGTGTTCCTTTAAACGGCTAATATGATTTTTCCTAGTACTTCATATTTGGTGTCCTTGTAGACAGCATATTTCTGCTTTTGCATTCTCGTAGAATTAATCACTGTATCAGCTTTATTCTTTGATGTTATCACTAAATGTGGATTGTCCAGAACAAGGGGAGTGTGTTTTGGTTGAAATTGGTAGCTTCAAACTGTGCATGACACACTCCTACACAAACAGCTTCGCAAGGAAAGGGATTTTCAAGGTACGAGACTTTTATTTCATGCAAACAAATCTGAAAGCATGTAGCGTACTTTGAAATTGTTTGTTGATTGCAATTGTCCTACGACCATATGGATTGGCAGTCCACCTCCCCATTCTTTTTGTATTGTTTCCGAAATGAATATATGCCTTTATGCCGCATTGGCCTAATGTTCCCCTCAGTCTTGGGCAAACAACTTTTGAGGCAATGGATGCTATTCCTAAAACACTGCAGATATTAGGGGTTCATAGCTAGTTCACACGATGATGCCATGCATTGTTTTTAGATTTTTGCGAAATCCTAATCTTAATGTCATGTAGCGTTTTCCAGATTGATATAATGTGTTGCATTTCTCCTGTCATTGTTCCTCGAAGTATTGTCTTGTCACTGTTTTAACGCATACTCTTAATTTTTTATAAATTGACATGGAGCTTCAACCTTTTGAGTTATTTAGCTAATTGATATGGCTTGTTCCTTTTCTCTTGTCAGTTTTCCTAACATTTTGTCTCATGTAGAAACAGCTATAAGTTTTGACATGTTATTTTAACTCGTTTTGACCAAAGTTTTCAGCAACTGGCATGGAGTGTTGGCCTTCTTTATTGGGAGGTGTCATTGTCATGCTTGGCATTGAGAAGGCCTAGAATATGAAGAGTGAAAAGTGAACACGGGGCAATTGATTGTGAAATTTAAGGCAAACAGAGAGAGTTGAGTGCCTGACAGGTGCTACTGTCATGTCCGAGAACCCGTGTCTGTAAAGGTTATGATTGGTCTTTTAAAAGGGAAGGTCAAGGGCTCTGTCTTAAATTTGGGCTATGACGATTAGAGTAGGGGACGATTGATTGATCCTGCAAAGGTGCGGTCCTTATCGGGTATGGAGTAATCCTCCGGCTTCTCACAGGTTATCGTGTATGCCTCCGGCTTCTTAAATTGCTGATGAGACATCTTGGTCTGTGGTCCTCTACTGTCATTTCCCTTGTTTTTCAACAATTTTTGCCCCCTTGTTGAAGGAGTACTTCATCACTTGTAAGGACACGTCGGTTAAGGACGAGGCAAGATCACCTTTGAGGCACACGGCCTTCCTTTTGTCTGGATTTTCAGGTCATGTTGGCTCTAGTTTTCAAATGATTTGAACCACTCAATACCAAGGATTGAGTTTTCTCCTCCCAACTTCCGAATATGCATATTTTCAAACTCTTTCAATAAACGGTTTTTCACTCCGGTGAATTATGGGTTTTCTATAAATGAGCTTGCGAGTTTTAGTGTTAATACCTCTTCTTTTTAAGTACGACGTTGTCAGTTTTACTTATTTGAGAAAATTTATACATATCTGTGTGTTTGTCTGTGTGTGTGTTTTTTAACTTAGTAAGAATAAAAGTTAGTTAGTTAGTTAGTTAGGTTAAATAGCCGTTAGAGTTGTTAGGTGTATTTGAGATATAGGCTATAAATAGGCATAAGCAACTTTATTTTCAGTGTATTGCATTGTGATTGGTCTCATGGTTTGAGTCCTTTTTCCTTTGTTCTCTCTCTTTCTCTCATGTTTCTCTGCTACTTTCCCTCTGATTTCTTCTTCTCTAAACCCCTCTATCTGTTCTTCTCTTCCCCTTTTCCCTCTCTTTCATCTTTCCCTTCTTTTCAGAATAATGATTCTATAACATCATGTGTGTGTGTTTGTGTTGTTTTCCTTTCAAGGAATGGCTTATAAGGTTTCTCATTTTGTGTGTGTGTGTGTGTGGTGTTCCTTTAAACGGTTGATATGATTTTTCTTAGTATTTCGCATTTGGTGTACTTGAAGATAGCATATTCCTTCTTTTGCAACGTGATGTCTAGCATTCTCGTAAAATTCATTACTGTATCAACTTATTCTCTGATGTTATCATTAAATGTGGGTTATCTAAAACAAGGAGAATGTGTTTTTGTTGAAGTTGATAGCTTCAAACTGTGCATGACATACTCCTGCACAAATGTTAATTTAAGTTCCTTAAATTTCTCATTCTTTTGGTTATGATGATGGGAAATTTTCTTTGTTCTGTAACCCTTTCTTCATATGGAAAATCATTCGATGTAAGCACCACTTGTATGGTCTATTTTGTAGTCAATGTAAATATGATTGTCTCGGTCTGGTATTAATGGTAGAATAATTGCATCGTTATGGCTATGGTTTGTTTTTCAAGGTTAGAGCTGTGAAACATATGAATGCATGATAATTACGGGATTGTTTTTCAAGGGTAGTTATAAATGTAATTATATGCCTATATGCTGTAAAGTATGAATACGGTATTATTTTAATTTTTTTTAAAAAAATCTAGCAGCTCTTTTGGAAACATTAGTTGTCCCTCCTTTTTTGTTTCATAGATAATGAATTTTACTTCCTTCTGTATCCAGCAGGTGGGGACGTCTCTTTTTTTCTTGGATTGTTGATTTGTTATGGCAACTGTCTACTATCAGGCTCCAGCAATAAAACCATTGATGTCCAAATGAGTCTCAGCTCTTTTAAAAGGTACCTTTCCATGGAGGATTTCCTTGTCAAGGTTCTTTGGTTGCAGGCAAGACTTTTCTCATGATTTTTCTTTTTACGAATGGTTGAGTTGAATGTTAAAACTTGTTAACGTTTACCTGTTACTCTTGTAGGCATTAGGTATTGCTCTGATTGCAAGTCCTGAATCTATGTTGGAAGGGGATATTGGGAAGATACTTGACGGAACATTATCTTCTTCGGTTGATACCCGCCTTAAGGTAATGGTTTTCACCTTAATGTCTATATATATAAGAGGCTTCTTGGTGCGGATGCTAAGTTTTTCTGGAGACCAGATTCTAGCATTGCAAAAAATGGTTGAGTATCTTCTAGATGCTGAGGGCCCGATGGGAAAACAGTTAAGGTCAGTGATAATCTGTTTAATTTTTTAGTTGGAGCTTGGCGAAGTGTTCATGTTGCTGGTGATTCAAACATATGTCGGGGCATAGTTAAACTATATTGGGACAATAATTTGGTAGATGTTTGGAATTCGATGAACAAATTCGACAATCTGCACTGAAGGTTAGAACTAATTTTCTATTTTGGTTGAGATCTTATGCTTCTCAGAACAATAAATACAAACTTCTGACTCTCCAGCTTATTAGCTGTTATGGAGGAAATTTTTGTTTCGATATTCTTTTCTTTTTATTTTTATTTTGGATTGATGGGGTGAGTGCAGTGCTGTATCATTTTATGGAAGATGCTGTGCAAAAAAGAAAGGTGAATCTCATTAGTGTTGTCTTTCATGCTTTTTGAATATGTAGTTAGTTATGTGATGTTTGATTATGTCTTGTACTGCATCATAATCGTGATGCCGGTCGTTAATACACAATTCTGTCGGAAAACTGAGCTTGAAGTTAAATTAGTTTGATTTTGGCTATGTTTAATTGAATGCCAAGAATTGTGGATTTGCTGATAATGCTGGTTGTTGAAGTTGTGCTGCGTCAAGGTCTTGTGATGCTTCATCAAATAATGGTTGCTCACAGCTACATGAATATTTTTTCAAATTTCTGTGGTATCTCAGACAATTATTTTGAGAAAATGCAGGTAAGTGGGAGGTTACTGTGATTTTTCTTGATGATGTTAATAAGGTTGTGATGAATAATGTTGATATTATCCATACAAACCAAATACGATGATGTTTCTATTTGAGCTGTCTAAACAACGTTAGGGCCTAAGGTTGCATATCAGCTCTGAACATACTTATGGTGATGCTTGCGAACATTTTTTTAAGACTCTTATGCAGGTTGACTTTTTTTCAGGGATTGCATTGCACCTTCTTTTGAAGCTTAGGAGACATCTATTGATTATTTATAATCTCAACAATGTTTGATGTCAGGTACGATAAATTAATAGAATTACGTTTCTGTAACTTAACTTTATTATTGCGCTATAAGTTGACATCTTACCTCCCTTTTTTGGGTAGTAGTGCTATTATTCTCCTCGTTAGGCATACAATCTAGCTGAACCCCCGAAACCAGGAGAAGTTCTTTCTGGAAAGAACATTGCCTTTAATAGCTATGAATGTCATTTCTATCTGCTTACTATTCCGCAAGAAATGCTTCAAAGATTCTAGGTATTGTATCTTAAATGTAATCCGTTTTTCTTTTAAATTTCTTGCTAGCTCTTAAGAGGCCTGTTTGCTTGGTGAGATTTTGTCCTCTTCAGCTATCATTTATCTGTTTCGCACCAGGAATTTAAGAATGCACTGAAGGAAGACACTGTTGATTATTTGCTTTACACTGCAAATATAAAGAGAAAATGACCTACACCCAGAAAAGGTTGGAAATTTGAATACATGACTGCTGCTGGTGGAGATGATAAGGATGGCTAAGATTAGACCGATAGCATGCGTAAGTTAAATAGTAGTGGCTGCAAGGTTAATCTTAGAAGCAGTAGGCAGTAATAGTAGCTATAATTCCATGATAGGTAGGCTAATCTGTACATTAAGTAGGAATGATAAATGAGGATAGTTTAAGAACCAAAAGATAGAAATCAGGAGGCACAATGTAGGAAAGCAAATGGCTATGTAATATTCCTTATCTTCGGTAGAGGAGTACATCATTCTTGTCGGTCTCCTTTTTGTAATTTGCTTAAAGGTGGTTGTTGTTTGCATTCTTTTGTTGATCAAAGTTCATTTTTTTATTTACCCCCGCATCTCTTTCTGATCTTAATTACTCTGGCCCTTCTAATATTTTGTTTAACTATCTTGGTTTTTGCTAGAACCTTTGCAAATTATTTATTATTAATCTGATGCAATTGTAACTGAGCAGCTCGTCTAGCATCTTTTCAATTCTAATCTAGAGATGTGGATCTTAAAAGAATTATGTTTTTTATGCAGGTTGTAAGGAGCTGGTCCATGACAGTCAGCAGCTTTCAATTGTTTCGGTATGCTTCTCTTCAATTTCTTATATTTGTTTCCCTTTTCTTTCCCCTAGAAAAGGAAAGAAAGTATTTCCCATTCCAATAAGTGAATACGGTAAAATGTCTTTTAAAATTCTGTGAGCATTTTTCTGGATGGACTTTGGTTTGTAAGTTTTGAAGTCAAGTGTTCTTTATTCATGTTATCATAATGTGGAACTTTGTCTGTAAAAAATGAATATTAAGAATTTTGGATTTTCTGGGGAGCCAATTTCATACTAATGGGTAAAGTTGCCACCCCAGGAGCCAGGGTATCGTAAATTTTTCTCTTTTTTGGCCTTTCGTTCATATGAAATGTCAGATGTGATTCTGTACTCCATCAAAAGTCTACTCTTACCTGTTGCCTTCTTTATCGATACTGCGATTTTCCAGCGCCTCAATTACTGTCAACATGTCTTTGTTATCCTTTGGTAGCACCTTCTAATTTGGCTGGTTTGAGTTCTATTTGTAAGGGCATTTTGAATGGCAGGATGTTTTTGCCCATACAGAGGATGGGAGTACTGGGTATGTTTTGCCTAATAAATTACCTCTTGAAATGGTAAATGAACATTGTGCCGGCTTACGTTGTGTTTTTCTTCTAAATGCAGCCCTTCTATAATTACATGTGACATTTATACTTCGCTTTCACCTTTTCAAAGCTAAGCAAATGCCTGTTGCTACAAATAAGCATTGTTGAATGCTAAAATCAAAGCACCCATATTTTGAGCGCAATCTTGATACTGTAGTAAACACTATCAGGAATTTGAAGCTGCTACTTTGCAGGTTACAGAGGGACATCTTGTAACTGTAAGAATTGTGTTTTAAATGGTGACATGGATTGGTTAAGTTAGGTGATAGCAAATAGGATTGACTATAGAGTCTAGCAGTAACGCACAGTTTGTTGTCGTAGAATAAGAAGATTAAGTGTCTTATTGCCTACATATAATATAGTTTAGAGCTATTTGATGGGGATCTAAGTTTCGTGGGTGCGGGTTCATTACTTTCAGTTTTTACATTGGTAAATCATGCTCTCATTACTGAATAGATAACCACATTACATATCCCTTTCTAATAGGAATGTTTACACAACCCTACTTTTTCCATTTGGATTCCCAATGAGAATTGACATTTTGATACAAGTCAACTCTATATGATTGGGCCCTCCATGGAATTTTTCTATCTCTTGAAACATTGCAGATGTTGTACAAGGTCGTATCTAATTCACACGATGGTGCCATACCTTTTTTCTTAGATGTATGGGAAAATATTGATATTATATCATAATATTTTCTGAATTTCTGAATCTGTATAACTTGATTGTTTTTCGCCTACAATTTTTGTTAAGGTTTTTCTTATTTTATGTGTTCTTTTAACAAATACTCATTTAAATTTTCATTACTGACATGGAGCCTCATATCTGTTTGTGTTGGGAGGGTTTGATTTATTTCTTGGCATTGGGAGGACTGAGGTTAAGAAGAGGGGAACATGAACTTGGGGCAGTCGGTTATGAAATTCAAGGAAAACGGGGAGTTGTATGTGTGATGGGTGATCCTTCTTGTTTAAGATTGTAATATCCGTAAAGGGTTTGATTAGTTTGTAACAAGTGGAGGTTTAGGGTTGTGTTTAATTTGGGGCAATGACATTTCAAGTAGAGGATGATGGACAAATCCTATAAAGGTGCTATCATGACTGGGTTTGGAGTAATCCTCTGGGATTCTTGCATATTATCGTGTAATCCTTGGGTTCTTAAATTGCGATGGGGCATTGAGATCTGTGATTGTGGAAATATTGTGTATCAATGGTAAATATTCTCTTTTGATTATATAGGTTTAATTAGCATTTATTAGATTGTCTTGCTCTCTTCTATATAATTAGCCATATGTAGCTCATTGTTCTTATGAGAAATAACATTCAGAAATATATTTCTCTCATTTTGTCCACATGGTATCAGACCATCAGGCTTGAAATAGTGTCTAGAATTTGACGGCCATGAATGATAGGAAGCATCCTCTTTAATATTTGGGGGTTTCTCTGTGCGTGATGATCGGAGTCTTGTTTCTCACCGCCGGCCCCATTGGAAAGAGGACTTCCCAATTCGCAAAACCCAGGAAGGTCACTACCAAAGGCGGCAAGTGTGGCCCCAACGCGCCAGCGAAAGCTTTGGCGATAGGATATCCACGGCGGCGCTCTCTTTCACCGGCGATGATGGAGCATTTTCGGCGCACCCAAAACCACTGGCGGCGAGTTTGAGGCTGGGTACTTTTTCTTTCAGACGTTACAGTGAGTGTCTGGTACTGTTCATGCATGCTTGTGCCACTAGAATAATATTTCAGAGTCTTCGACTTCACCATTGTGGTATCTTTATTTAGTGGTTATTTCCGAGGATTTTTTCAGAGTAATATTTCAATTGATGCTCCAAAAATTATATAATTATTTCAGCTTCTTAATTCTGGTTTGCACTAATATTACCTTGTACCCATGGTTAATATTCATAAATGTAAACCCTTACTCTAAAGCTGAAATAATTATAGGCTAGCCGGTGCTGGCATTCTTGGCCCAAAAAGGGAACTTACTTCGAGCTCTAAAAACCTCAAAAGACAAAGCACTGTGGATATAGTTGATTCAAGAGCATCAGATCACATGACTGATTGTCATCAATTGGTCTCTATCTATGTTCCATGTGTTGGCAGCTTGAAAGTTAAAATAGTTGATGGCTCTTGGCTCTCTTGCTCTCGTTGTTGGGAAAAGAAGTATCCAGATTTCAGAGCGTATCACTCTAGAATCTGTTCTTCATGTGCCGAAATTAGCATGCAATTTACTATCTGTTTATCAATTCACAAAGCAATCTAATTGTTTTGCTAATTTTTAACCCACCCATTGTGTGTTTAAGGATCTATCATCGGGAATAGTGATTGGTCGTGTTAAAGAATGTAAGGGACTCTACTTCCTTGATGATGCCGGCTTAAGTCACCAACCTATTACAAGTGTATGCAATTATATATTTATCTCTAAAAATGAAGATACTATGTTATGGCACGAGAGAATGGGTCATCTTAATTTTCATTATTTATCCTGTATGTTTCCATCTCTTTGTCCACCATCTCATTTTGATATGAAATGTGAAGTCTGTGAATTAGTTAAACACCACTGATCATCATATCCCAAAGCTTGAGATAGAGCCCAAAGCGATCCAAATGCTAGGACTTTTTCTCTCCTGCATCCAATGTTTGAAGATACTCCTATCAAATTATTTGAACTTCCTATAACTCCCCATGAACTCCAAAATCTTCAGGCCTGTGGATGCTAGTCTTAATCATGTTAATTGTATTGAGTATCATTTTTGCATGCTCAGAGTTCAGGATTGTATTTAAACCAGATTAAGGACTTGTTAATATTTGGGTCTTCATAAAGTAATTGTCATGTTGGTTCTGCTAAAAATGCACCATAGAAGAATATTTCAATACTTTAAAAATGTGATGAAAGTTGCCATGTACTTGAACTTTGTTTTGAATGACAACAGTTGTGTAGCATTTGAGTTTTTCTAGGTTGCCAAATCAGATATATCTATGTTTGAAGGAGTATCATTTTGCTCGGAAAGCATGGTATTAATAATTAATTAGACTTTATGTGAAGTTGAGGGTCGTAGTTAATTTATATCAGCCACTTACAGAAGAATTTAAAATATCTTCCAAGGTCAGATGCTTTCTGGAAGCGCCTAGTTCTTTCCTACAGCAGTAGATGGAATGCTTTCATAAATTTATTATTACTGATTTGTTTTAAATATAATGTTTTATTCTATTTGTTTCATTGTGAATTTGTATAATAAATCTGACATAGAATCATTTCTTCCCTATGCTTTGGTGTTGTTGGATTCGATGGTGTTGGGCTGTCATGATCATATCGACAATATTTCATATACTAAGGTTGATTCTTGTTGATGGTTGCTTTTGTTGTTTTTGTTTGTCTCTTTGTATCTTGCACGTGCTTTGAGATGTTTTTGGATTAAGCCCTAACATGTTATGGTAGGCCCCTTGTCTTTTAATGTTCTTCCTCGTTTTATCTTTATAATAAAATTGTTGTTTATTACAAAAATCATTTCTTCCCTAAATATATCCAGTTTGGTTGTAAGAAGAAACCATAGAATTTTTTTACTGAGGTGGATTATTTTTTTTTTAATTAAGCTCATGTATAGCCTTTAAGAGGGAATCATGTTTGAGTCATTTTACCAATAGTCTTAACTCTCATTTTTTAAAGTGATCTCCCTCATATTTTGCCTTATGTATACGAACATCCCCTTTATTTTGAAATATACAATCTAGCCCAAAAACTAACACCGTTGGAGAATATTCGAAAAGGATTCTAGAAATGTATTTCATTATTCAAAATTATGTTAGAATAGATCTTCTTACTGATTTACCCTTATGTACTAAATTTCTCATTTATCTTTTATTGAATTGTTTAACAATTTCTAATTGTCTTATTAATATATTTTTACTTAATTTAAACTGAATATCAGTATATTTTACTTGAAAATTATTAACAATTTGATAAAACATTGACATTATTAAGGAACTTCCTTTCTGTTGGTGTTAATTTGCTGTCAGGTTAAAAACTGCTCTCTTTCTTTCTTTCTGTCTATTTCTACTGAATCTCTTTATGTTGCTGGTTATATATTTCTTTACAAGAGGAACGGCAAATGGGCCATTGTGAAGGTTAAGGTTTTAAATTTGCAATGCCAAATCTTGCATTGTGCTCTCCACAGTGCTCCAGTAAAGGCTTTGGTTTATATGTGTCGTGCATTGTGTTCATCATTCATTAACAGTAATATGTGTTCCATAAATTTAGGTTCCATGATGGGAAATTTTCTCTGTTCTGTATCCCATGCTTCAGATGAAAAAATCAGTCAAGGAAAACACCACTTGTATGGTCTGTTTTGTAATCAATGTGAATATGATGATTTCGGTGTGGTATAAATTTAGAACAATTCACTGCATCTAATTTATCTGTCAGTGTTAAGTTTTAAATAGAACCTAGATACTAGTTGGCGACAAAAATATATGACTGCCTCAGATCCTGACTATGTCTGAATAAGATCAATAGGCCCCTTCATTCACAGGGAACTGATTGCATTTCTTGCTTACATTTAGAGACACTTTAAAATGTGCAGATTTCCGGATAGTGATGTTTCACCCCTCCTGTACATCTGTGCATGCAAATGATGTTCGCTTCTGTCACAGCAATCTGCTTTGCTTGGTTTTAGATCTGTGAAGTATGTGGGGGATTTTATTGCTTTTCATAAAATAATTTGATGGTGTACTGGTTATTGTTTATTGTATCGTTCAAGTTTCCAGGTCCTCTCAAGGAGCAGATTTTTGGTGGTGTAACCTGAAAAGAGGCTCTTTGAATCAGACCTTCCTCATGCTAGTCAGACACAGAAAGACTAAGTGTAACTCAAAAATCAAAATCATCAGCTCCATAATTTTTCTACAAATGTATGACTAATTTTCAATTGATGCTTAGATTCTTTTATATTAGCTAGTCTTCATAGTGAACTGGTAGGACAATTCTATGCTGTCTTTAAAAACATCAAAACACAAGAAAAAACGTGATGTCCAGCATGTTCTTGCATTCGCAATATGATGTCCAGCATCCTCATAAGATTGATTACTGTAGTAACTTTATTCTTTAATTTTATCACTATTGTGTATTGTTCAAAACAAGAAGAATGTGTTTTAATGAGCAAACAGCCTCTCTACAAAGAAAGGGATTTTCAAGGTATGGAACTATCTGAAAGCATGTACTGTGTTTTGAAATTGTTTATTTATTGCAATAGTCCTACAACTATTGGATTGGCAGTCCACCTCCCCATTCTTTTTCTATTGTTTCTAAAATGAATATCTGCCTTTGTGCCCCATTTAGCCTACTGTTCCTGCATTCTTGGATAAATAACTTTTGAAGCAATGTATGCTATTCTTAAAAAACTGTAGATATGACAAGTTCATATTCAGTTCACATGATGATGCCAGGCCTTGTTTTTAAATTTTTGCGAAATCCTAATTTTAATATCATACACATTTCCCAAATTGGTACAATGTATTTCTTTTCTCCTGTTATTGTTTTTTAAGATTTTGTCTTGTCTATAAGCTGTTATATCTTTTAATATATTGTTTTAACCTATACTCTTTTAAATTTATATAAATTGAAATGGGGCTTCAGCGTTTTAAATTATTAGGTTAAGGGTAAAAAATACACATGTGATTTTGTCAAAAGTTCATCCAACACCAAATGGTTTTTTTTTTTTTACCAAAAATACACATGACCTTTCAAATTAGATCAAAAATTTACATCTATAGTTAAATTATGGTCAAAAATAGACATGTGATTTTGTAAAAAGGTTCATCCAATACTAAGCAATTTTTTTAGGAATATAACTGTAAATGTGACTTTTGATCCAATTTGAAAACTCATGTGTATTTTTTATCCAAAAAAAAATTTGGTGCTGGATGAACTTTTGACAAAATCATATGTATATTTTTGACCCTTAACCCTAAATTATTTACCTCATTGATTTGACTTGTTCCTTTTCTCTTGTCAGTTTTCTAACATTTATCTCATTTAGAATCAGTTATAACCTTTATTATATTTTTTTAACTCGTTGACTTAAATTTACAGTAACTGACATGGAGTTTCGGCCTTTTTTTATTGGGAGGGGTTTATGTCATGCTTGGCATTTAGAGGACTTAAAAGTATGAAGAGGAAAAAGTGAACATGGGACAACTGATTATGAAATTCAAGGCTAATAGAGTTGAGTGCCTGATGGGTGATGTTGTCATGTTTAAGAACTCGTGTTTATAAAGGTTATGATTAGTCTTTAAGAAGGGGAGGTCAAGGGATTTGTCTTAAACTAGGGAAGTGATAATTCAAGTATAGGATGATTGATTAATCTTGCAAAGGTGCTGTTCTTACCGGGTATGGAGTAATCCTCCGTGTCTCTCACAGATTATCGTGTATACCTTCGGCAATTCTTAAATTGCTGATGAGACATCTTGGCCTGTGATCTCTACTGTCGTTTCCCTTATTTTTCAAGAAGGCCTGCCTCCCTTGTTTAAGGAGTACTTTATCACATGTAAGGACATGTTGGTTAAGGGCACAGTAAGCTCACCTTTGAGGCACCCCATCTTTTTTTTGTCTGAATTTTCAGGTCTTGTTGGCTCTAGTTTGCAACAGTGAATGATTTCAACCACTCAATGCCAAGGATTGAGTGTTCTCCGCCTAACTTGAAAAATACACACACACATTAATTTCTGGGTACTATTTGTATGAGAACTGGATAATTATTGCCTTTTTATCCTTATTACTAGTCCAATTGGTCAAAAAATTTCTATCCTTAATATAAGTTCGCCTGAGAGTCAATTCATCCCTTTTGATTGAAAGAAGGTGAGATAAAATGTAGTCTTTTTTTTTCCTATACTCTTTAAATAAGGGTAAATTTGGAGAAGTTAATCAATTGAAGACATATTAAATGTCGTAACTAATTGGACTTATAATAAGGATTGAAGTGACTTTTGTGTTGTTGACATATCAGCAATGTAAGTTTAAGGTTTCTATGCAACAACAAAGTGCATGCCATTCCAGGGGTTTTATCTCTGTTCTATTGAATTATTGTGCTGATGACAGATATGCTAGAGAATACACTCATGATCTGTCGTATATCAATGATTTGATGAAAATCAAATCATTTGAATTGCCTAAGGAGGCTGAAGGTTCTGATAGTCCTTCATTGGAGGCAACTCCCGTGAACTCCAAAATCTTCATCCATGTGGATGCCATTGATTAATAATATTGTGTTGAGTATTATTCTTGCATGCTCATAGAGTTCAATATTTGTATTTAGACCAGATTAAGGACTCGTTAATGTTTCGGTCTTCATAAAGTTATTGTCATGTAGGTTCTGTTAAAAACGCATTGCAGAAGAAGATTTCAATAATTTTAATTTCTTGTTAAAAATGTGTTGAACTTGAGATTCGTTTTGAATGGCAACAATTGTGTTAAACATTTGAGTTTTTCTAGACTGCCAAATCAGTTATATATCATTTTCATCGGACAGAATAGAATATATTAATAATTCGTTAGATTTTATGTGAAGTTAAAGGCTGTAGTTAATTGGAAAAATTAATTATATGTCTTATGTAAGAAACTTAATTAAGATGAGGTCTCACCAAATTACATAATTAATCTCAGGTCCCTGCCAAGAAGTTGTTATCACCGGGCATTAAGTTGTTATTGACATGCCAAATAGTTGTTATTGATAGGCCAAACAGTTGTTATTGACTGATAATTAAATTCTCAGTCATTAACAACTTTTAACCATGCGATAATAACTGGCCCAATGATAATAACTTTCGACCAAACAATAACAACTTGGGTCACAACTTTTAAACTTTTGTTCATTAACAACTTTTGAGCTACCGATAACAACTTAATGACCATGCGATAACAATTTCGTGGGACCTGAGATTAATTATGTAATTTTGTGAGACCTCATCTTAATTAAGTTCTTTACATGGGACCTGTAATTAATTTTCCCTAGTTAATTTATATAAGCCAGTTATAGAAGCATTGAAAACATCTCCCAAGGTCATATTCTATTTGGAAGTGCCGATTTCTTTCTTACAGCTCATAAATTTATTGTTATAGATTTGTTTTAAATATAACGTTTCATTCTATTTGTTTCATTGTGAATTTGTGTATAAAAAGTCTGATTTAGAATCGTTTCATCCGTATGCTTTGGTGCTGTTGGACTTGTGGGTGTTGGGCTATCACGAACACATCGACTACATTTCGTATAGTTTCATCCAAACTCAATTCTTATTGATGCTTGCTTATGCTGTTTTCGTTCGTGTTTTGTATCTTGCAGGTACTTTGCTGTGATGTTTTGGGGTAAAATTCCCTATCACTTATTGATAAAAATCATCGGGTCAAGACTCTTAAATACCTATGAAGTTATACCTAAGGAGTTACCAGTACCGTGAAGTTTTTCTTGGATCTTATATGCCCGTGAAGTATTATTTTCGTAGCATTAATGCCCAAAGTGAACGAAGAGAAAAATGAACGTTTCACGTCAGACTGAATGGGTGATGACACTCCTTGGTTAAGGAGCACCTTCAAGAAAACATCTGGGGCATTTAAGAACCAAAGCAAAACTCTCTGATGCTGGATGCTCCTTCATGAAAACTTCCAGGGCATTTAAGAATTTTAACCCAAGCCATATCATCACTCATTCAATAAGGGTTGACTCTGACGTGGCGTTCAATCTGACGTGGCAAACGTCTCATTTCCTCTTCGTTAACTTTGGGTATTAATGCTACGAAAATAATACTTATCGAGCATTTAAAAAATACTTCATGGTGTTGGCAATTCCTTAGGTATAACTTCCTAAGTATTTAAGAGCATTAACCCAAAATCATTTCTTCCCTAACTATATCCAATTTAGTATTAAGAAGGAAAAGTAGAATTTTCTTTATTGAGGTGGATTTTTTTAATACACTCGTATATTGTCTTTACGAAGCAATCATATTTGAGTCATTGTTGTTAATAGTCTTAACTCTTATTTTTATATTAAGTGACTATTTGACAATAGTTTTTTAAGCCTAAGTTTGGGCCCAAACATATGTTTTAGAATTAGGTTAGACAAACACCCTCATTTTTTTTAAAATAGCTTTTAACTGTGAAAATCTAAGTTTTGGTTGAGCCAGATAAACACTGCTAACTTTTTTAAAATAATTTTTTTACTTGAAAACCTAGGTTTTAGACAGAAAACTTTAGAATTTATTTTTTAAAAGAGCTTTTTCAACTTTTTTTTTCTAGAAGCTATTAACCATAAGTTAATTCAAACATGCCCTAAAATATATTTTTTTATATACAAAGGGAACATTGAAAGACACCCAGGGGATCGAACCCCTCCACCCCACTAGCCTCACCAAGGAGGCTTACGCCAACTGATCTAATGATCATTGGCCTAAACTACTTTAACCCCCCTATCTTTTGCCTTATTTGCACCAAATTCCCCTCTTTTTTTTATAGCAAAACTCCCCTCTATTTTTTTTTTTTGATGGCAAACTCCCCTCTATTCTGAACACATACAATCTAGTTTAAAAACTAACACTAATGAAGAATTTTCTACAAGATTTTAGAACTATATTTCTTTAATTCAAAATTATATTATAATGGATCCTCTTTAATGATTTATATTTATAGTACTAAATATCTCATTTATCTCTCAATAATCTATTTAATTGTTACTAATTATCTATTTAATATTTTTAGTGTATTTAGAACTATATTTCTTTAATTCAAAATTAAATTATAATGGATCTTCTTTAATGATTTATGTTTGTAGTACTAAATATCTCATTTATCTTTCAATAATCTATTTAACTGTTACTAATTATCTATTTAATGTTTTTAGCGTAATTTAGATTGAATATTAGTATATTTTACCTGAAAAATATTAATGATTTGATAATCTTTTATGAACATTGGTTCAATGAAATTTACTTAAGATTTATGAAGTATAAATTATACATTTCAACATAATAATTTAATATCTTTTTAAAAATTAATAACTTAAATTAAAATAAATTTAATTTTTAAACATTTAAATAATTTCAAACTACACCATAAATTAGTTTTAAAAAATAAAGATTTTAAACATTAAAATTATTGGAATATAAATTCATAATTATAAAGGTAATTAACATTGTCATATGGTAAAATGTATATGAAAATATAAAAGTATAAAGTAAATTTATTTTTAAATATTGGTAAATATGCACTTAAATGATTATAAAGTGTTACTCCCTCCGGTCCTAAATATAAGACCACTTTGACTTTTTTTTGTGAAAGTTAAGGAATCAAATTAGACCACTAAATTATAACATATATCACATGAAATTATATTATAGGTTAGTTTGTAAGTAGAATAAACTAGTTTTTAGGAAAAAAGATTTTTTTCAGTTAAAACTACTTTTTTTATTGAAAAAAAAACTTAAAAAAGTTAAAGTGGTCTTATAATTAGGGTCGGAAGGAGTATTTATGTAGCTCAAAAAAAGTATTATTTATATTAATGGAGGGTATTTTGGTTAAGAGAATAGGTCAACACTGTTATTTTGATGGTCAACTAGAGAAATTAAATTTTAAGATTAGGAAGTTTAAGCAACAAATATCCTCATTTAAATGGAGGTTTATAAGATTCTTCGAAATAAATGGGAAGCATATGTGGTTTTGATTAAATTGAGGAAACTCAATGTATTTTCTCTGTTATTTATAATAGTATTAAATTAAAAAATACTAACATTTTAAATTTTTAAACAATTTGTTTTAGATATTTAAGATTAGAGATAGAGATAGAGATAGAGCATGAAGCCAAAGCTGCACTACTAACATGTGCTTTCAACAATAATTTTTTTTTTTTTTTGAACTAATGCTTTCAACAATAATTAGAAACACAGTTCATATATTTCACAGAGGTGTTAGACCAAAACTATGCGTGGCATTATGCTATCTCTCGTATATTATATTGCAAAACCTCGTATATTTTGATGTGCGGTATAAGGCATGATGCCATGTTAATAATATTTAGGTTTTTTTAATGCAAAGTTAAAAAATTATATGTAAATAAGCCGTTAAAAGTGTCTCCACTATCTTATCTCCGTTTTCTCTCAACTTAGTCTCAGATTATTTTAATTCCAGTTGAAAGATGATTTATTTGATGGAATTAAATTTCATGTCACTTTCAAAAAAAATATATTAACTTATAATTTTTTTGCTTTTTATTGAATTAAAATGTTTATTTTTCTTAAAATAACTCAAATGTGTTTTAGTCTATTATTCATAATAGAATAATAGACTATTAACTTCTCAATTATCACCAATCAACCAATCTTATTAAGCTTGTCCCAAAAGCTACCTGATATTGTAAATTGCTTCTCAATTACCCCTTTCTTAACTAAATATAGGATGTAGTTAACTTTTTTGTAAAATTATATGAATTATTTATAAAATGATTTGTCTAAAATTTTTCTCTAAACTAGTTTATTTGACTTATAAGCTACTATATATTGTAATAATACATAAAATATCATAGTTGGCTCATTTAACTTCCTTAATTACTAAAAACAATAGCTGGCAAAAAAAATTACTAAAAACAATAAATCAAATATTATATTTAAGAACGGAATAAGTACTTTTTTTATATATGAAAGCTAATTTCAGTCCAAATATATATATAAATATATATGAAAGCTAATAATATGAAAAACATTATTTTGTTGTTTTTCCTTAAATGTATCGAATTGAGCATGAAGTCATACTCCCTCCGTCCCATAATATAATGTCCTTTTTTTTTAATGATCTTGTCCCAAAATATAAGATTCTATTTGACTTTGTTTGAGTAATAAATGTGTTTTTTCCCATATATTAATTTCTCCCTCACATTCTCTTTCATCTTTTTTCCCCATAATTTCCCTCTTTTTCTTCCCCACATTCTCTTTCATCTTTTTTTTTATAATTTCCCTCTCTCTCACTTATTCATAAATAATGGCGCTTTTTTAAAAAAATAGTACATTTTCTATATATTTATTATTTTTAACTAACTTCAACTTATTTTTTAGGAAGCCATAATTCGGCGAAAAGGACCTTATATTTTGGAATGGGGGATTAACTAGTAATTTAAGTCATACATATCACTCTTGAAATGTGAACTTATCACTCTTTTATAATATACATAACTCTTTTATAGAGCTAAGTCCACTTTGCTTAAGAGGATAAAGTCAGGATAATAAATGTCTTATTTTTATTTTTGCCCTTACATATTAAATATATAGAGGAGGGAGAATGTGAGTGTATAACAAATGATATAATGGTACCATGGTTTTAAAATGCGGATCAAACCAACTGATTCAACAAAAACCGGTGAATTGGAGTCTAGTCCAATCTGGGTTGTGCTGTGCGTTGAGTTGGATGGAGGATCCAACCGGGTTGAAGCGTCCAAATCGGCATTCCCAAGTTAAATTTAAAAAAAAAAGGTGAAGAATGAAATCAAGTGGCGATGGATCTTCTTCCATCCCTTGACTATTCCAAGCCTCTGCATCTCATTCAATCATCGAAGATGCGGTAGTGCTGGACAACATCAAGGCTTCAGTAGGAGAATGAAAAACGATAACAGAGAGATCCCAAGAGTTACAAAAGAGGGATTGCTAGTGGCGGAGCAATAGAGAGAGTAGATGTAGGCCCTGTTTGGTACGTGGTATTGAATTTCCATGGACTAAGATAGGTATTGGGAGTGGAATTGGGGGTGGGGTTAGGATTGGGATTGGATTTTAAAATCATGTTTGGTATGAAGTAATATTTGGAGGAACAACTTAGATAAATTTTATTTTATAATTAGTCTTAAATCAATAAAAGACTATAATACCGCTAACAATTGCATAAATGATAGTTATAATGAAAGATTTGGTAAAATCCTTTCTTCCCAAACTTCTTAATATCACCACTCCATCACATTCACCCACGATATAAAAATTGATATTTATTCATTTTCCCATATTACTCACTTTTTAAGAACTAAAAAAATCCAAAAAAAAAAAAAATAGAGTTTGGAGATAACAAGTTTGTTACTCTAGCTTACAAATAAAATACCTAGTAGATAAAAAAAACAAATGAAGTTGTCAATTGCATTGATATAAAAATTTATATTTATCATTAATTTTAACTTATCATAATATTTGGTGTGAAGTAATATTTAAAGGGATTTTATTGGTTTTATTAATTTTTTCTTATAACTAATCATTAGTTGAGAATAACTAATTATACGCTATCTCAAAGATATGAAATCACACCCATACACACAAATTCAAAGATATGATAGCACACCCATACATGCAAAACTTATGGGATTAAGTTTCAAATTGTTTAGTTTAAGGTACAGATTTAAGAAAATAAACAAAATACCTGATTACACCATAGTTCGGAGAAATCTTTTGTAAAAACAGAATTGCAGCCAAGAAAATAAAAATTATCAAACACTAAGGAACATAATTGATCTCTGAACATAATTCTTTCAAAATTATGAGATCTAAGACAGGTGAAATCCAAGTAATCGACGTTGGTTTTCATATGCAAACAATCAAGATGGGTGCCTTTTTATGATCTTAATACAAAAGCCCAAGGCAGTGAAATCCAAGTGACCGACGTTGGTTGCCATATCCAGAAAACGTGCTTTCCAAGACCCAAACGATGAGAACAAGATGAAGGAGATGGTTTCGAGATTGGAAAGGAAAGAGAAGACTACTAGAGATGGAGAAGATTGTCGAAGATGAAATAGATGGGGGAGAAGATGAGCATGAAAAAGGAGAAAAAAAGAGGGCCAATTATGTCCAACTTTTATTATAAACAGGGATATTTTTGTCTTAAAATTTTTCAATCCCTGGATAGTTTTTTCAGTACCTGGGTGTAGGTGGGTTTGTAACAATCCCACTTATGAGGGACTCCCAATCCCTATGTATTCTCAAACCCTCCTATCAAACATTACAAAATGACCAATACCAGTACCAAACCCTGTACCAACCCTCTCAGTACCACGTACCAAACAAGCCCGTAGGGTTTGGAATAATGGGAGTGTGCCGCCTCTACCTCCAGAAGTTAGGTTTTTTTTTTTTTTCTTTCAGTGAAAGCACTCAAGGATTTATTGGTGCTCTACTGCTCTATGTGACTCTCCTCTCCCCTGGTAATCATACACGACTCACGAGATAAAAATTTAAATTTCAAACATTTCCCTTTTATCTACTTGAATCTTCATTAATTTTTAATTGTAAAATGCAAATAAGGAAAAAGCTACAATTTTATTTTATTAATGAGTGATTACTTATCATTCATATATATATATATAATATCTAAAACAAAAATATATTATTTAATGCTTATAAATAAACATTCATATCACCTATATATTTAATTTTTATAATTTTTAACACTATATTTCTTTGTTTTGTATAAAATAATTAATTGCCTCTTATAATATGGATTTAAGGGAGTATATGTGTACTTCATGGCTTCCCTCCATATAAAAAAAGTCTAAAAATATAGAAAGCGTTAAAAATAGTTAAAACTTATTATTTATTTAATTCTTACAAGTAATGCTTAAACTGAATATGATTTATTGTCTCTTTCTCTTCCATTCAAGAACTCATTTAACAGAAGTAAGGTTATTTTTTAATTTTAAATGTAATTAATGAGTTAACCAATCTTGTTCAATTGTTGTAAATATCCGAAATTGAATATTTTTTTTTTAAATGTGAAAGGCGGAGGGGCTATGTGTTTGACTTAAGACTTAGATTCATTACCAATGTTTTAATATTATTGATATAGATTTTAGGGTAAAAGCGCACCGCCTGATCAAATTTTAAAGGCACAATAAATACCTAATAAAAGTGATATTTTTGAGTGCAATTAACACCCGCCAACTAATAAAAATGGAGCACCCTCCCTCAGACCGTTAGCCTCTCACTTACGCCTTCACCTTCCTTCTGCTCTTCGTCTCCCGTAGCTTCTTTCTTCATCTTTGTGCTATTCTGAATAAATAAATGCTAAAATTGAGCCAGAGAAAAGACATAAACTAAAATGGTTAACACCCGAATCCCCAAATCCCTAACCCCGGATTCCTTCTTCCTGTTGACGATCGCTATTGTTCCATGAAGCAATCGCTTCCTCCGTTCAGCCATTTATTATCCTTGTGACGCCGTCGCCACCCATACTTTATGCTCGGAGTCAGGGACCTCCACCGCCGACATTTTCCTTCAAATGATTCTGAATCCTTGCGAATTTTGCGGAGAATGACATATGGAACTCCCTCCATGTTCTCAAAGAAGTGCTCCTTGTCGTCATTGTCATCGTCCACACCTTTCCAGTCCATCGTCATTGATTTCCTCTGTTCCATCTTACACAGTTTTTTATAAATACATCATAATTATGCATCCCTCAGACAGTTTAGACACTACACGTACGTGTTTGAGAAAATGCAAGCAAACAACGAGTGGCACACTGGCATGTGTATGGATGCATTCAACTGCAAGCACAATTAGAGTTGCCCCCATCAAATTCAAGCCCTCCTCCACCTTTACTTTTATCTTTCATTATACATTTCTACTAGCAATTACTTTTATATTATTGTTAGGAAAAAGTTAGAGAAAAACTTCCATGTTTGTAGCAACAGATAATGAATGGGTAACAGCGAACATGGATATCCAGATAATGTGCGTTTGAAATTTGTAAATAGTGAAAAAACACATTTCGAACACGGAGAGGAAAATTAGAAATTTTACTTCCCTCCCCTTTATTTGACAAGCTGAATTTTTAAGGAGATGAAAAATTTTCTCAAACTTAGATAATTGACATGTTCTCATTTGAGTGGCTTAGTCAGAATTGGCTAACGTGAAATAGGGAAGATGCAATTGATTTTATTTTTTTATTTTTATTTTTATTTTTATTTTGCGATGGAGATATTTTGGCAGTTGGCACAGTATTGAACAAGAAACAGATAAAGCGATAGTTATGTAATGATAAGTACGCTCACCTTTCTATTTTCTTTATAAGGTGTGTGATGCTTATTTTTATTTTCTCACTTTCAAGGATCAAACTGAGCACACTGTTTATGTGATAAAGTTAACATAAAAATGGCTAATACTTCCAAAATTAATAATGAGAAAAATGATAAAAGAAAATCTAATTAACTCAATCATTATTGCTTTGTTACTAAAGTCATTTCCAATATTGATTGTACCCATTGTTGTCAAACTCGCGAGTTGACACTCCGATTTTATCGTTTTTACGGATCTACCTAACCAAAACGTGTCACGAGTCACTTAAATTTGTACTAGGTGTAAATTCGGTAAAAACTCACGAGTTTACATGCCGAATTCACCGTTTTTACGTTTATACCTTATAGAAAATTGTGTTAACTTGCTATAAATATCATGTTTATTATTTTTATTTAATCATATTCAATGAATTTATATATAAATTTCATAGAAATTTGTTTATTGAGTGAGATAAAGTATGAATGTTGATATATTTAATATCAACTATTTATATTTAAAATATCGTCAAGTCAAATTATTATTATTTTTGTATTTCTTATTTAATTAGATACTGAAAACACATATTTATTAATAAAGGTAAACTCTTACGAGTCTACGATTCGAGTTTACGATCCGATTTTACATTCTTCTCACGAGTTTACTTAAACTCACGTGTTTGACAACCTTGATTGTACCCTTGTTAATTGTATTCCTTCAAAAATTAACAACTAGCTCACATATTTGACTTTTAAGTTTCCTAGTTTATTTTAGTTTATTTAACTGAGTTTTAATTACTTATTTTTTAAGTTAGCAAATGTTATGATTTTCTAGTTTGCATTTAATGTCAGAACTTATACAGACATAACCACACCAACCCTGATGGAAAAAATTAGAATTAAATGAGGGTGATAAACAACATATCAAGCGGATTCATGTTCGGATCTGGGTCAATCCTCCGGAGCTCTTTGATTTGGTTCTTGAAGAACCCACGCAAAAATTTGGACTACTGAAAAACAGAGTTCAAACATGTGGCACAACAGAGCACCACATAAGAAAGAATATAGAGAGAATGAGAGAGTCGGAAAACTCAACGACTGGTATATATTAAACTGGAGGGGAGGCCTAGAGGGCTGGGGATATTTTAGGAATACAAAATATCTACTACTACCACTCATGGCTTAACCAGCAATCTTCGCCTCTCTTATCTGACCAATCAGATAATTGAATTATTAATTGATTAATTAATTAATCAATTAATTACACATGGCTGAGTCAGCAATCCACACATTTCCCATTCAACCAATCATATTAATTAAACACTTACTTAATAAATTGGTTAGGAATTACTGAGCCACCAATCCATAACTTTCTTAATTAATAAATCAATTAGGAAATTACTCATATTTCCCAATTAATTAATTCAGCCTATCAAGTACGGATATAGACCCAAAATTCCAACAAACACAATCATCAATCTCATATTAACAACAAATAATGGTTTACAAGAATCTTTATAGTAAAAAAAATGAATAAAATTGTTCACGGACTCATAGGAAAGGGAGGATAGGACAGCTGCTCTTTGTACACTTATCAAGCAGCTTTATATATATATATATATATTCTCTGGTATATCCATGGGAAGAAGATGAGAAAGCAAGATATAATCAAAAATTTATACCAACAATTCGGACGCCGATAATTCTTCTTTTTCTTTACCTTGTTGCTTTGAATAGCTGACTTCCAAGGGTCACAGTTGGGGTGCCTTCGCCCATCATTGTCGTCAAGTTCATTTCCTTTTCAAGAATCCGTCCAAGTTCCATTACAACATAACTCATGGACGGTCTCCTCTCACTTGAAGGACTCAAACATCGAGCTACCAGCAAGATAAACTCTTCCATGCCTTCTGCTGTGAAACTGCTCCCCAATCTCTGATCAATTATGTTAGACATTATGCGATGGTCTTCATTAACTTGCACCTTCATTAGAGGAAAAGGGTGATTAATAAATGTCGAACACCAGACACTTGCTGGTTTTCCTGGTGTACTTCAACAAGACAAGTCCTGAGAATTTTTTGGATTAGACATGATCACATACCCATTCAACTAGATTCTGATTCGAGTCTGAAGTTGGAGATTCTGTTGCTTCCTTCCCACTTAATAGTTCCAACAAAAATACCCCAAAACTGTACACATCACTTTTTTCAGAAAATCGTCTGAATTCTCTTACCCTGCATAAGATAATGGCATACAAAGTCAATATGAATGTGTGTGTACAAGTGCAACCGCAGTAGACACAGATCATTCATGTGCATCAGTCTCAGAGTTAATACTCGGGAGCAAGGAATATTTCATCTGCTGCAACTTGGGAAGATGAGCCTGCAATATCAACTCTTCCCAGGAAATTACGCAGTCCAGCATCTGCTACCTTAGCAATGAAATTTTCATCCACAAGAACATTGGCTGTTTTGAAATCCTTATGCACCAAACGGGGGCTCAAGGAATGAATATGAGCCAAACCTGCTTAGGAAAACATGAATGAGCTTTTTGTAAATTGCGACTAGTGCCTCAGACCCTATATGCATAAATAAGGGATTACCAATAAACTCAAGTTTTAAGGTGGCTTACGAAAAATTTGATACTGGGATATTTTATCTAAAAAGAAGAAAACTGATACCAGGAAAGCCACAAATGCTCACTGATTTTGCAGAGGATCACCTGTAGCTGCACCTAGAGCTATTGAAAGTCTATTCTTGAATTCTAGCTTCTCTTTTGATTGTTGACCAGTACCTGAAGAGAGAGATTGGATTGATGTGCATAAACTCTACGAAGGAATGATGCATTAAACTAAAAAGAGGGGAAGAGAATATTTTGCGGCATGCAACACAACCAAGTTAAAACTTGGCATGCACGTAGCATGTCAACTCAGGCTAAGAGAAAACTAATTATAGGGCTACGGAGTGCAGATAAAATCCATAATTTGTACAGGATTATGTGTGTGTGTGTGTGTGTGAGATGTGATTTGAAAGGAATAAAGTTACTGCATAGAAATTTACCATACAAGTGACTAGAGACGCTCCCATTGGGCACATATTCGTATATAAGAAACTGCATATTTTGTTCCTGGCAGTAGCCCAAGAGAGTTACAAGATTCCGATGGTTAATGGATGAGAGGTAGCGAGCCTGAAGTCAAACTCAGTCCTATTAGATCAGAGCAATAAAAAAGAGGAACAATACGAGGTACCGTAAATTTGAACCCTGATACGGGACACAAATAGTCAATCCGTTCCAAGTCAAAACTATAGGATGAGAGGGGCTGGTCAAGAAAAATAAATGATTATTCCCACTGCAGTTGGCAGAACTTTGTGGTGACATAGAAATACTGATTTGCTTTCACATTTTATCCACGAGAAAGAAGAAAATTCTCTTAAATTGTTGCTTTACTGGAGGAAGATAAAATTAAAGAAAATTTTAGCATTCTCAAGTCTCAACCAATAACAAGCTAAGCGGGGAACGACTCAATCAAGAAACTCTCAACACCAATCATCCCTGTTCCCCAGAGAATATGATCAAGAACTCAAGCCTTTAGCAAGTTTCCAATAAAATCTCCTTTTCCCAAAAATAGTATCAAGGCAAATCACTTCTTTAGAATTATATTATCTCACATTGTCTTGTAAAACCAAGTTTTGGATACAGAGAACTTATAACTACCTCATCAACAAATTCCTGGCTCGGAAGTCCCTGCCGCTTTTTGATGGCCACAAGCATACCATCATGATGAAGTAAGCCTTTGTAAACCTCCCCAAACTTCCCTTCTCCGATCAAATTTCTGTCACTGAAATTCTTTGTAGCCTGAGATAGTTCTTCCAGCTCAAACCGCCTTGTATCTCGCAAAGTCAACTCAATCCCACCCTGTCTTCCCACTGTTGTACGAAATGGAAGAATACAAGAATGGGTTTGTTGTTAGTATCCTTAGAACCCCTTATAAGAAAACTGACATGCAAGTTTCAGACAGAAGTTACATACCTTGGGAAGGATCAGAAGATCCTGTCTCTGAAGTCCTTGAGACATTCCTCCTGCGAGATAGGCAGAAGCATATGAGTGCTATAACTATCCCTACCAATGCCACGGCCCCTGCAGCTCCCCCTACTATTGCTGCAAGAGACCCTGACATCGGGAATGGGAATCACTTCACTTTGTGCTTTACAGTACTATTAGCAAGTATTTTACATAGAACCTGAAAATCCATAGAATAGCAGAAAGTCAAAAAGAAAGGATCTGCATTGAATATGAGACCGATGCAAAAGATATTACTTAAATGCAGGACACATGCAGTGTGTAATCCACAAGCAAACATGTAAGAAGAAATTGGGAGTGTAATAAATCGGCTGCAAACCATGATAAAAATGAAGACTGGTTTCAAGCTATGGAACAAGATGTAGGGATCTTAGCTTAATGCATGTTTGTTTCTTATCATTGGATCTTGCAAAATGGCATTATATCTGCATATAGTTGAAATTAGAAGGTGAGGAGGAGTGGTATTACAGATATAAACAGAGGGGGACTTTCTGTCAAATCTGCAGAGCTGTGTCTCCAGATAAATGAAAGCGTGGGGTCTCAGACAGCCTGAACTTCATTTACTAATGACAATCTGAATGAACCTCCCATCGTCATTATTACCGAAATCAATATTCACCCACATTGCCCCCAAATGAACCAATGATCTATCCTTAACATAAACCTAACAACCAAATCAAGATATATTCAGTAATTCAATTCAGGAAATAAATACAGAAAGAGAAACTGGGGACATCAAAACCAGCCACAAACCCGTTTAGATGAAGACTGAGTTTTGAAGCTCCAGTTGATGATACATACAATAGAATGCGCTGAATCGAATCAATAGGCGTTCTCAATGTTGTTAAAATTATGTAAGTAATGAAAACCCAGAAAAGGGAGAAAAAAGCAACCTCTCTATCTCCGTTGTCCTTTTAATGAATTAATTAGAATACTCTCAGAGGGTATCATCGTTGGATACAAACAATGCCGACAGAAAGTGACCCCGCGCCGACAAACACTTTCGAGTTTATTACTACTTTCCTCTACCAAACCATCCAATTCATCAAATGATCAGCTGATACATGTAAAAACCCACAAATACAGAAAGGACCCTTCTTTACTCTATCTGATGCTACCAGCCGCGCTTAAATCAAATTGAATCCGGGGTGATTGAAGCAGAAGAAGAAAGAATAGAAGACGAAGATATGAAGTGGACAGAAAAGAGAGGGAGGGAGAGAGAAAGAGAAAATGATTTATTTACAATTAGTTTGAATAAATTTTGTGGGCTGTAAAGTGGCATATTTGTTGTCTGATACGCAGGTTGAATGGGTTTATTTTCTGTGTCGTGTACAGGGCATCTTGGCTGTAACAGATTCACAGAGAGAGAGAGAGACAGAGAGAAAGGTAGAGAGAGAGGTGTGCAGTACAAGTGTAAGATGAATCCAAGAGCGAATTTACCTACAGAAGATGATGAAATGAATAAAGAAAAAGAGAGAGAGAGATTCATAGCAGAAGAAGAATGGCTTTGTTGCTTGTGGGGTTGTTGTACCCCACCAGCCAGCTATGTTGACGTTGCTCCTACTGGCCATTTTAATAAGTAACTTGCACTAATTTAAGCAGACAAGTGAATAAATATAATGCATTAGAACAAAGCAAGGAATAATGTAACGGCAACTTCTACGTCTCCCTCTCTCTCTACAACTTTCTCTCTTTAATTTATTACCATTTCTCGCACCTACACTTGGGATTCTTTGACGTTTTTATTTAATATTATATACTAATTAATTAATTTGTTTGTTGGGTGATGATGATTACCCCGATGATTGCATCAAAGTGTAGAAATTGCACCGAATGGATCTCCCCCTGGGTCTTCTTTATCATCACCAGTGTCCTAAACAGTGAAACAAGTGATGGGCATTATTGTTGGGGCTATCCGGAGAGAGTAAAATGGGCAATTTACCCTACAAAGACGAAGGTTGATCAGATCGATCACGTCATAATATTTTGCACCCATGTTGATATGTCGTCCGAGTCTGACACCAATTTACTTCCTTTTTTCTCTCTTGTTCAGCTTTTGGCAGCTAGCTTCTTCAACGTGTGTCCATTACTCTCTGGACACATGTGTGTCTTCTTTTCTGCACTTTTCCAAAAAGGTGTGTAGGGGGTGAGATCGACTGATGTAGAGAGAGTCATTCAAGTATGATTAAGAAGATGGATGAGACGTGAGAAGGAGTTGCGTTGCCATGAAGGGTGATGATTATTGAAGGTACTTCAACTATGATTCAACAACGTGGCCAACTAACACACAAGTGAATTTCCACCCTCTGATCTAATTTGTGCCAATATTGCAGCATTATATAGATAGATAGATTAGTATTTCATTTTTGTGTGAGGCTGATGAGGCATGATTTATAACGGTGTGTGGTGTTTGAGGGCCAATAATTTGTGGCTGCTCACGTGAACACAGGAGTTGCGAGTGTGGATATCTCTTTCAAACAGGCAGGACTTGTTAGGAGCCATATCAGCGTCACTTTAAGATTAATTAATCCTACCAAATTTTCACTGCATTCACTGTCTTCAACTTCAACCTGCTTTTACCCTTTTCCTTGTTTGGTTATTAATTTCCTATATATGCCTATGTTTTGGATAGAAACCGTGGAATCCAGAAGAAAGGAAAATTATTTATAGGAGCTGGAAACAATACTAGTGTGAAAATACATTCGAAATATTATAACGGAGAGGAGGCAAAACACTGCCTCTTACCATGGTGAATGTGTGGTTGTACGTGTTCTCTCTTGCTGCTAAAAAACATGTGACTTCAAAATGGTTTGATACGAATATATAAATGGTTATAGTCATGTGAGACTTTGTGTGAATTCACTGTTCTTTTCAATTGATTGAGTTTTTTAAGTGAGAAAAAGTGTGTTCTGCTTATGTATATTGGCCCTAATTACTCAAAAAAGATACATTGGGCTTTAAAACTTGTTGTGGATAAACTGGGCCTCCTTAGACCAATTGTTCAACACTCAAAAAATGTTCAGGGGCCCATTTTACATACACCATCATTTGTAGATCTTCCATTATGCATCGATTTCTTTTAACATTCACATCATATATTGGGAGAAAAAATAGCCATGCACACCTTCGGGTACTTGTGTATAAAGATTGTATGGGATTAACTTAGGTCTATAGCCCTCTCTTACAATAGAATAAAAATAACGTGCACTTATTTTCTATATCTCAACAAACAAAATTAACCCACGTGTACGGATTTATTTATGTGAAATTACCCTTACGGGAAAGTTGAATGGATCCATGGTATCACAACGGTAGTTACAATGTTTAAAGTAAGATTTAGTTGACTTTTTTTAAAAGATTAAAAAGCTAAGTAAGCTATTCAATCAAGATATATTTTAGACATTATTAGATTATATATTACTCTGTAAGTCAAATAAACTAGTTTATATATTTTCTCACGAACTTTAATGGATTCCTGATTTTATTAGACTTTCTTACCAATTTTAATCGATAATTTATGAGAAATATTTGTGTATTACATAATCATATCTAAGTTGTTCCCAAATAAAAATATCACTTTTATCCATACGTTTGATTACTCCTCTAGAGCCATTTTTAATTTTTTTTCTAATACAAAGAATTATCTTATTTGGTTTTTAAAGCAAAACAAAATCAATCATTTACCATGACTCATTAGTAAACTTTGGCAGAAATGATATAAGTTGAATTTCTTATCAGAGATAATCCAGATGATGTGCAAGTCCTTTTTTTTCTTTGGACAAATAAACAACTATTTCATTACTTAAACCAGTCAGAAACAAAGTCCAAGTACAAATCAGCCTATGCCCAAACGATCCTGGGCCCAATCAGTACCAGTTCTATCCCTTTGCAGAAATCTAAAAAGAGGAGGTGAGGGATTCAAAATCCAGTCCCCACTAAACAGCCCCTTTACAGATTGTTTGGCTAGCCAATCAGCTGCCAAATTACATGATCTAGGAATGAATGATAGTTCTAATAGCTTATTCCTATCAAAAAGATTAGACAATTCATCCACCAAAATCTACACTTGCCATTTAGGACAAGGTGCCTTCCTTTGTACAGCATCCACAAGATACTTGCAATCTGATTCCACCAGCACACTTCCTAGATCCTTGTCAGCCATACTCTAGATAGCTTCAATCAGTGCCAATGCTTCACTGTGAAACGCCAAATTTGCCACCCCTTTCTTTGAGCACAAGTTGATGGCATCACCTGCATCGTTACACAAAACAAAACCAAGCCCACCATGGCCGTCAGAAGGTTGAAAAGTAACATCCATATTTAACTTCAATTTTCCCCTAGGTGGCAATTTCCATTTGCTAACAGCCAAAGAAGGTCCTGATTCGTCGCTCTTATTTGTCAACCAATTCTTTCCTGTCCAAGGCTCATGGACAGTGTTATTAGCTGAAGTAAGAACCCATGCAATATCAGGTTTCTTTTGGTCATACAAAGCATAGCATCAACTTTTCCAAATGAACCAAGCCAAATATGCAACTACAGCTTTGCCATACTCATCCTTTTCCATCTGATTAAATATTAACAGTAGCTAGTCTACAAAATTGGAAATATTAAATTCATCAATAGTAAGAGCTAATGAACTAGCATACCAAGTTCGTTTGGCCCAGTCACACAACAGTAACATATGCTCTACCATCTCTATAGCTTCACAACAGTAGAAACAAACCGGGGATGGAGCACATTTTCTACTACACAAGGCACTCATCATGGGTAACGCATTGTTGCAAGCTTTCCAGAGAAAATGCCTCCATTTCGGTTGAGCTTTAAGAAACCAAATAAACTTCCAAACATCTTGAGGAATTTGTCTAGAAGTACTCGGTCTAGCAGTATGGCTTGGTTGTTCATGTTCTTTCAACCACTTATATCCCAGTTTAACTGAATAGATGACATTCCTACTCCTAAGCCAGCTGACCCTATCCTTAATCCCCACCGATAGGACTTTTATATCTTCTATGGCTTGCCTTACACTCTCAGGGAGATCTACCTCTTCTAAGTTCCACCCTCTATTACAAATAATGAGCTCACTCTCCTATCCTCCAGAGGTACAGGGAAACATTAATTTGGGATTTGAGATTGAGGAAGGTTAGGGATCCAAGCATCCCTCCAAAAGTCTATCAAAGAGCAATCCCCCACCTGTCATGATATATTAGATTCGAAGATACTTCTACCCTCCAATAGACTACTCCATGCCCAAGATGCCCTACCCCCTCTCTTTGCTACCATGAAACTGCAATGTGGAACATATATATCCTTCAACACACGAACCTAGAGAGATTCAGGTTCATTCAAAATTCTCTAACATTGTTTTCCTAGAAGAGCTAGGTTAAATTTTTGGAACTCCCTGAAACCCACACCTCCCTCATGCTTTCCTTTGGTCATGATTGACCAAGCCTTCCAATGGATTTTATTTCCATACTCATTTTGGCCCCACCAAAAGTCAGATATGACCCTATCCAACTCTTGACATGTCTTTTTAGGATATTTAAAACAAGCCATAGAGTATGTGGGTATTGTGTTTGCCACTACTTTTATCAAAACTTCCTTACCCGCTTGAGACAAGAATTGTTTATTCCAGCCCCTAACTTTCTTTCTCACCCTATCCCTGACAAAAGCAAGGGCTTCCACTTTAGATCTATCCCAAAGAATAGGAAACCCTAGGTACTTCCCTGGTGAGTCAGCCTTCTCAATACCCAAACATTCACACACTTCATTTTTAACATCCTCATCCGCTCGGGCAGAAACAAATACACAGGATTTATCTAGATTAATTTTTTTCCAAATAACATGACAGTATTCTTCCCACAAACTCTTTAAGACCAGACAATTACTTCTTGTAGCATTGAGAAAGAATATAGAATCATCCGCAAAGAGACAGTGTGTTAACATAGGACAATTCCGAGTAATCCTAATCCTTGTCAGATCTCCTATCTCTGCATGTGTGCTCACCATCCGGGATAAAACATCAGACATTAAAATGAACAAGTATAGGGATATGGGATCCCCTTGCCTAAGTCCCCTCAGAGGCAGAAACTTATCCACTGTTCTCTCTTCTAGTTTCACAGAAAATTGGACTGAGGACACACATCTCATGATTTTCATGACCCATTTCTTATCAAAATTCAATTTCAATAATAAAGCTTCAATGAAGTCCCATTCAACCCTATCATAAGCCTTATTCATATCTATCTTAATGGCCGTATCAAACATGTTTCCCCTACCACTCTTTAGATATTGGAAAGCCTCATGCACCATAAAAATATTGTCTTGAATCATTCTACCTGGGACAAAGGCTCTTTGCTGTTCAGAGACTATCTTAGGCAACAGCTTTTTCATCTATAATCTTAGACACCACTTTGTAACTAAAATTACATAGGCTTATAGGGAGAAAGTGGCTCACTATTTCTAGGGCATCAGTTTTATGGGATCAGCACTAAGCTAGTGTTATTCAGTGGCTGCAAGCTCATATCATCCAAATCGAATTCCTTGACCAGTTTACACAGTGAGGGCCCCACAATATCCCAAGATTTCTGGAAGAAAATCCCAGAGAAGCCATCCAGCCCAAGGGCCTTCAAGCTGCCCAGTTCAAAAGCTGCTCCTTTTATTTCCACATCAGACACAGGCCTAAGTAATAGATGGTTCTCCTGCTCATTCACTAGAGGTTCAATGTAACTCAGCACCTTATCAAAATTCCTAGGCCTTGTCCCCGCAAACAACCCTCTATAAAATTGGGCAAAACACTCCCCTATTGCTTGTTGATCATCTACCCACTCTTCCTCATTTTGCCTTAGCCTTACAATTTTATTTCTAGCTAGCCCTGTGCTGCAAGGTAGTAGTGTGGAAAAATCTAGAATTTTTGCATCCCCCTACTTAAGCCAGTTCACTCGAGACCTCTGAAACCAATATTGTTCCACCCTCTTCCAATACTCTTCAATTTTCTTAGTTAATATTTCAACTTTTTCCGTACTCTCCACATTCCACTCCCCCTCATAATACATTTTGACTTCACTTAATAAGCTAGCTATCTCTTTCTGATTATTTGGGAACTCCTGCCTACTCCACTTAATGAGCACATTCCTAATTCTATCTAACTTCAATAAGAATGCATCAACCACCCCCTGATCTATCCCCAAATTATCTTTCCAATTTTTTGAAATTAATTCCTCATATTCATTATGTTCTACCCAGAACATTTCAAACTTAAAATCCCTCATACCTCTAACCCCATGAAAAACTGGATAAATCAACAGAAGAGAGTGGTCAGATCCCACTGGTTCAAGATTACATACCTGCGCCGAAGAACACAGCTCCCTCCATGCCTCGTTGCACACTGCACGATCCAGCCTCTCTTTAATATTTGTTCCATCTATTCTTTTGTTTGACCATGTAAACTTCATTCATTTGAAACCCAGATCCAACATATTGCAATTTTCCAAAAACTCTTGGAAGTCTTCAAATGAAGCCAAAGATCTACTTCCACCTCCCTCCTTTTCAAAGTCAAACAACAACTCATTGAAGTCCCCAAAGCATAACCATGGAGTATCCTGACCTGGGTCAAACTTACATAAGTTGTGCCACCATTCCTCCCTATGTTGTTCCTTTGGTGGTCCATATATACAGGTGATATATCCCCAAATAGGTTCCAAAACCCCTTCAACTTCTATATGAATAACATTGTTATCAGCATAAAGAACCTTCAATTGTACCCCTTCCTTCCACCACAAAGCCAAACCTCCACTCAAACCCAATGGAGTGACATAATGGAAGTTCTGAAACTGTAGTCTCCTCCTCAACCGGTCCATTTTATTAAATTTCACCCTAGTTTTTGAAATGAAAACCAGGGATGGTCGATACTTGTTACACAGAAATCTAAGATTTTTGCCTGTCAGGGTCGACCCTGCCCCCTTGGGTGGTCATCCCCAAAACCCTTTTCAGCAGAGAAAACAAAGTCTTATGGGATTGTTGCAAGCACATCAAACCTGGAACCACCATTAATCATGGTTATTGGCACCTCCACAAGCTGGCCCAATGCACACTTTCCCCCACTTCCCTTACCCTTCAACTTACTTCCCTTCTTCCTACTCGGTAGTATTTTATTCTCCTTATTCTCCTTGGGCTCTTTAAAACGTTTAGCTCCTGGTAGGTCGCCTTCTTCCTCCATTCTCCTCTTTAAAGACACCCTCTCCAGATCTTCTATCAGCAAACCCTCATATCTGTTCGCATTCACTAACATCAATGCCTTAGCCCCTTCATTGTCCTCATCGGATGGGACCTTGACATAGTAGGAATCTGACGAAACAGCACTATCCTCACAGCTAACTGGCTCACCTTTTCCCCTTCAACCCCTTCCTTACTTTCACTCATTAAACTAGCCTCCTTCAGATGATGTGTAACTCCTTAATTGTGTAAACATATCCTTCCTTTAAACACCCCTTGCCACAATCATTTTGAGAGTTAATGTTTATTTTTTTATCAAGAGGTTTAATGGCTAAACCATGTCAAAATTGCTTTCGGCATTATTTGAACGGCACAAGTTTTTCTGCGATGATATTGTTGCCCGTTAACGTTTTTCACCATCATCTTTTTTTTTTCAATGAATTTTTCATCGCCATCTTAAAATTACAAATCTTCATCATCTTCTATTAATTTTATACTAATCTTCATATATACTTCCCAATCAAATCAAGCATTGCATTGCATCACAGTTCACAAAAAAGAGAAAACTGAAGGCAAAATAATATGCTCAGGTCATCAAACCCAGGAGAATCAAAATTAGGCCTCATAGAAGATAATTAATCATAACCAAATCCCTTGAAACCATTAAATTACATTGAAATCCATATGAATCTAAGTAAGTATTAAATAGAATGTGTTTGGAGTTGTCAATATAACTTATTGAGCTATCAATAACAACTAGGCCTTTAAATAGTTGTCCATAAAATTTATTCAAATACATCGACACTTTCCAATATATTCAATTTAATATCACACATATTAGAAATTTTAATATAATTTAATAACTTCAAGGAATTGGTCGTAGTTAATTCTCTTCCACAGAGCTTAATAGTAATATCTCTCCCTCTTCCACGGAGCTTGATGGTAATAAATAATAATTCTCCCTCCGTTCCATTTAATTTTGACATAAAGTTAAATACGTTAGTTAAACGTGCGCTGCTTGAGTTACCTAATAAATTTCACTGAGTCTCTTTAGATAATTTTTATTTGGTAAACCCTTGTAAATTGCAATGTAGAGTAGATTATATTGATTTGTTTTGTATAAAAACAGAAATATTATAAAATGTCATTACTGTTTAAAAAATATAATATTTTAATATCCTCATATATCTTACTATCTTAGACTAATAATATTATAAAAAGAGACTGTCAAGACGTTTAGTAAAATTAAAAAGATGAAACCGAAATACTATATGAAATTAAAAAAAAAAAAAGGTTCAACACTTATCCAAATTTAAATGAAGGGTTTCAAACCCCCCCGGTTTGTGAAGTTGGGTTCACAACATCACAGGATCGGTACGCCCAATTACCGATCTTCCCATCGAATCCGATGATGATACTGTATTAATTAACAAACACCAAAACCAGTAAATGAAGTAATCAACCCTTCCCATCAACATCATCATCTCCTTTATTCCACTGTGGGCCCCCCCATCAAACGGGAACACTGTGCAAAAGCACGGTCTCGACCGTAAGACCCGGCCCAAACCCGAACAAAACGCCCCACTCCAAGCCTTCTCCGGTGGTACCCTTCCCTTCAATCCTCGACCTCTTCCTCACCTCATCCAATATAAATATCACACACGCGCTCGACATGTTCCCATACTCGCTCAGCACGTGCCTAGTGGCCGCCAGCTTCTCCTCCTTCAGGCCCAACTTCTCCTCCACCTGGTCCAAAATCGCCGGCCCACCAGGATGCGCGATCCAGAAAATCGAATTCCAATCATTGATCCCAATCGGTGTAAAAGCCTCCACCAAGCTCTTCTCTATGTTCTTTGATATGATCCCTGGCACGTCCTTCAGTAAATGGAAGGTGAGCCCCACCTCCCGGAGGTGGCCGTCGATGGCGCCGTCTGAGTCCGGCAAGATGGTCTGGGCGGCGGAGACCATCTCGAAGATGGGGCGCTCCACGGCGGTGTCGGGGTCGGCGCCGATGATCATGGCGGCGGCTCCGTCGCCGAAGAGGGCCTGCCCGACGAGGGAGTCGAGGTGGGTGTCGGAGGGGCCGCGGAATGTGACGGCGGTGATCTCGGAGCAGACGACGAGGACGCGGGCCCCCTTGTTGTTCTCGGCGAGGTCCTTGGCGAGGCGGAGGACGGTGCCGCCGGCGAAGCAGCCCTGCTGGTACATCATGAGGCGCTTGACGGAGGGACGGAGGCCGAGGAGCTTGGTGAGCTGGTAGTCGGCGCCGGGCATGTCTACACCGGAGGTGGTGCAGAAGACTAGATGGGTGATCTTGGATTTGGGCTGGCCCCACTCCTTAATGGCCTTCACCGCAGCCTCTTTCCCTAGCTTTGGCACCTCAACCACCACCATGTCTTGACGTGCGTCCAAGGATGGAGCCATGTATGCGCACATGTTAGGGTTCTCCTTCAGTAACTCCTCCGTTATGTGCATGTAACGCTTCTTAATCATGGATTTCTCACCTGATATGTATCACACAATCATGTGAAAGGGGTGAGATCATGAAGGAAGATAGATGCTCATGATGGATTCAGAATAATCATCTTATATTACATTGATTCATTAACTTAACTATTCATCTCCCCTTTCTTAACAAAAGAATCCAATTGAGTTTTATTCAGAGAGATTTAATAATAAACAAAAAGTTAATCATAACATATATAATATATTATTACATTATGTACTACTGTGTAAGTAAGTAAAACTAATTTTGAAAAAAAAAAAACAGTTAAATCCATCATTTACAAGTGACTTCTTTAATTATTTAAAATTTTTCAAAAAAATTAAATGAATCTTAAGGACCAGATGAAGTAACATTTTAAGTGAATATATTAATGAGTATGAAGAGCTAAACATACATATCTAGACGATGTAGAGAATCATTTTCCCTAATAAGTATTGTGCTTAGTAAAAAAATTGTCAAATCTAGACCTTCAAATTTAATTTGTATGGTTCATATTTGATGATTTAAAAGTTTGTTTTCTAGAAAATATTGTTTTAATGGATATAAAATATAAAATAAAGATAATATCTTAAATATCATTTTTTTTCCAAAACTTTACTCAAACATTTTTTTAAAAAATAATCAAATTTACCCCGTTCAGATCCGATCAACTCTCTTACTAAACTTAAGCTTGTGTCTTTAGTAGGAAACCGATGATCTACATGACTAACTATACTGATGGGTAGGAAAAATATTCATATTTTCAATGTAATCAAATTATATAAATAGGTGATATATATGTTTAAGAATGGGGCTAGTGATACGTACACATGCGCTTGAACTTCTCTTTGAGGTCAGTCATGTGCTCGCTCTGGGTGATGCGGAAGTAGTAGTCGGGGTAGTCGGATTGTAGGACGCAGTTGGAGGGGGTGGCGGTGCCGAAGGCGAGGATGGCGGCTGGGCCGCGGGATCGCTGGGCGTTGCGGATCTCCTCGACGGTGACCATGTTTGAGAAGAGGGTGGAGTATGGTTGTGAAAGAATGGAAGTAGTAGTAGTGATGGGAGAAGGGGAAAAACTTGGTAGGATTTAAATATGGGAGGGGAGGCAAAGAAAGGTAGGTAGAGCGGATGGGCAGCTGAGTGGCCACGTGGTTAACCGTTTCATCAACGCTGGTGGTAGATGTCACTCTTTATGTACCACACACTTATAGTTATTCCTAACATGTTTCCGATCCCCCTAATTCCTCTTGTTAATTTAGCTCTTCTACCAAAACTATCCTTAACTACTAGCCCCTTCTATTACTAATTATTGCTTCTTCCACCACTTTTAAACCTTTGCTCTGATTTATCTGTTCTGTGTCCATTATTCTACAACCGGGACAGCTGTACTTTATACTCTAGTTTGAAGAATTAAATGTTTTTTGTGATCAGATAAGGCGATGAATTAAGATGCTTTAATTCCTATTATTATATATAGAAATGCATGCCTAATCTGGCTTCCATAGTTGTGGAGGATATTAATTTTTTTGCTGCCGGTATGGCATATGAATATATCAGGAATTGAAGGACCAAAAACAAAACCTTTCTAAGGTGTAATTTAGTTTAGGCAGTGCATATATGGTTGTTTCTGTGTCGCTGTGTGTGTCGGGGCCGGGTTAATTTCGGTGTGAACCTTCGCGATCAATGTTATTCTGGGAGGAGTGGGTGCATCTCGGGCTGACACATATGCGGTATGTACAAAAGCCACGCATCGAACTCCATTAATGCTGATTATTTAATATGGTAAGTTTATACGCTGGGAAAGGGCAGGAAAAAGAAATCTTGAAAGGTCTGGTTGTTGGACCTGGATTATTGTGGCAATCAAAGATAAAACGATGAGCCTAAAATCACCTCAAAGTGCACAGCGTCTCCTCACTCAGAATCATTCCTTCTGTTTTTTAAAATACTCATAATTTAAATAAGGGTTAAGAGACAATTTTGTCCCAGAAGTTTTAGCTCATGAGTGTGATTTTATATTGGAAGTATTTTTTTGTCCAATTTTACCTTAAAAGTGTTAAAATAGAGTCATTTTGCCATTTACCTTTAAAATACTGACTGTTAACATCAACTTTTTAACTGTGAAATGAAATTTTTAGTGTAATAAGTGATATTGCTACATATTGAAATTTTTAGAGCAGTTTTGAACTAAAAAAAACAGGCGAAACTTTTCAGGATAAAATAGACCATTAACCCATTTAATAATGTTGATACAATCATTACGATGTTTTATTATTAACTTTAGTTGCTGAGTTGCGTTATACGTACAGTAATTTTTTCATCAACTTACAAATACATTAATTAATGGTATTCTTGACCAAGTGTTCGACACTGCTGCCTCAATTGACTCGTTCTAAATTGATGATAAAGAGTTGGGCTGTTATATTTATTAAGAGGATGAACAAACAAAAGGCATTCTGGTTATCTGGTATATTTAAAATGCTATTTCTGTCCTCATTTGACGAAGCATACTAATTACATTAATTAAAGGCTCAGAATTAATCCATTATGAGCAGTCATGGCATATACCCCTGCAGGGTGTGGAACCTCTCCATTTAATTTTCCCTCCACTTACCTCTATTTAGTTAAAATTACGTTGTTTTATATTTAAAACAAAAAGGATTATTTTCAGAAAATTTGTTGTATTATTGTTTTCTTAATAAAACGACATGGTTTTAATTAAATGGAAGTAAGTGGATGAAAAATTAAGTAGAGAGATTCCATACCCACCGCAGCATGTGTTACTTGCAATAATATATGTGGGAGTGGGCTTGAAATGGTGCATATAACGGCTTGCTAGGGAGTGCTTACTGAGTCAGTTAGAAGCTACTAATAAGCATGCTTATCTTGATTAGCCGGCCAAAATAATTAATCCAGTCACGTTGTTTCGATTGGCCTTGAAACATTCAAAAGGCTGTGTTTGGAGTTAAACAGGCTTATTTTTTATTTCAAGTCGACCCAAACTTGTTTTGCCCCACAACTATCATCGATTATATGAGGCTATGAGAACACTCAGATTATTCGTTAGTGTCTTATTAGACGATATATATCTATGATTAATTCTTTGTTTTTTTTTTTTTTTTTTTTTTGCGTATACGCGATTAATCCGGGCATCGCACACTTCGGAATTTTGTCACATCGTTATATGATATAAATATATAAAGCATTCAAAACAAAAAATCACTGTCACAAGTCATAAGACAACTGAAAATGATAATGCCTAATGAGCTTCGGTTAAAATTACTTCTCTCATCCTATTTATAAGACATTTCTAATATATTTTACATAAATTAAAGAAAACCTTAAATCTCATTAACACTGCTCTAAAGTCTAACAACTTTCCAATTTTATCCCTATTTAATATCCATTACACCACATGAGAACAAAATTAAATTATAAGAAATGAAAAGTAAAATTATACATTCATTTGTAAAATTTAATGACATGACTTATTTAAAAAGATCAAATAAAATATTCAATTATATATATATATAAACAGGAGACGAGTAATTCACAATCATTGATCCTTTATTTTAAGAGTGGATACTAGTGCCTATGCATTGAATGCATGCTGTGTGTTTGGCATGTGTGTGGGGATTTTATGACGATATCCCTCGTCATAATTCTTAATATAAGATCAGATTCATTTTAGTTGGAGAGAATAATCTATATTACATATTATCTAATTATGAATCAATTTATAAGTAATATAAATCTATATCTATAAACACTCTTCCACCAAGTTACTATTTATAAAACGTCTATAGCTTCTGATTGATCAATATATCACTAATTATATCTACTAAACAGTTTCACCATAACCAAATAATCCGATTTGGAAAGCTTAGTACAAAAATCCATGGCGGCCAAAGGGAAGGAAACTGAAAAAACCTCATTATAAAGAATCTAATCTGAATTATAAACACAGAGAAGAAGGAGAAAAGAAAAAAAAATGGAATTAGAATTACTGAGAGAGAAGAAGGCGATCAAGAAGAAAATGCAGGATCGAACAAGAA
The DNA here is from genome assembly GCA_037074515.1 of Mimosa bimucronata. NCBI lineage: Eukaryota > Viridiplantae > Streptophyta > Magnoliopsida > Fabales > Fabaceae > Mimosa > Mimosa bimucronata. The sequence goes on from CM073437.1 coordinate 7,008,589, forward strand.
AATCATGCCATCTTTCACATGAATTAAAACAAGATGTGAATTTTTATATTTGATATTGATGATTATAAAAGTCCACAACCGAACTAAGTGCTGTCATATTTTTTAAGTCTCATATAAGTTTGTTTAATTTTTCATAGCCATATTTATTTTGTTTTGTTTGATGATACGGGCTTCTGAATATTGCATGCCAAGAGAGAATACGTTTCTCAGTTAAATACTTTCTCAGTTTCTAAATATATGACATATTTAGGTTCTCTCGTCCTTTTTCCTCATGACACCTTTCTTCCAATCAGGACACAAAATGTCATCTTCTTTATTGAAAATTTTGAGCTACAAGTATTTGCCTAGGACTTCGAATCTTCATACTTTGTTTCTCTAAATTTCTGTGAGTTTAAATGTTTATCATATATTCTGTTTGATCTGCAAGCATTTGACTAATATTTCAATATTTTATTTATTTCTTATCTATTTTTGAAAATTGGTTTTGAACTTAAAATTTTGAAAAATATTTTATTGAAATACCAATTTCACTGCTGGCGATTTTGTGTATTTTTCCTGCCTAACATATGTAAAGTAGCTGCATAGGTACTGAGGGAACAGTTTTGATAACTATATCAATACTTTTGGGCCAAAAAAAAGTTTGTGATATTTGGTGCACTTTGGATCAAACTTCATGGGTATTTTTACATCTTTTATTTTCCCTAACCTTGAAAAACTTAACTCTGTTAGTGCATATTGACGGCACGGGCACTTTTGATCCATTTTAATAACTACATGGGCACTTTTAAGGGGGGGAAACTCTACATTGTTAGGCGCACTTTAGACCAAACTATATGAGCATTTCTCCACCTTCTTAAATATAAGTAAATCGGTCAAATGACGATTTAATTTATATATGTTTATTACAAAGGAGGAAGTGATGGTGGGAACGGTGATGGTTGCGGTGATATTGGTGGCTTAGCAACGGCAAGCAGCCACGGGGGCAGTGGCATGGGCATGGGCATGGGCATGGGCACGGGCACATGCTTAGAGGCGTTGGGCAGTATGTGTCCTGCTTCACTAATTGCTTCCTCAACCACATCACCCATTTCGTACTACCTTTCTCTGCTAATTGTGGCCTCCACATCCATAACCCTAGCCTCCCTCCACCTCCACCTATAATTCCTCCTTTCTCCCTCCTCTTTACTTCCCTCACCCACTTTCCTCTTTATTCACTTCTCCATCATCGATCTCACTTTATAATATTAATTCATCACCAATAATTGCATTAATTATGTTAAAATGCTGTTCCTGCTGCCGTCCATCTAATTAGTATGGTGATACGGTCTGTTAAAACTGTTAAGGAACTATCTATTCATATCAGTCCACTTATTCAACTCTCCTATTCAGCTTATTGAACCATGCCATGCATGATCTGAGAATTCAGGGAGCTCTGTCTTGTATTCAAAAGCGTCTTCCTCCTCTTCTGTTTTTTGCCTTTTAAGGAATGTGTTTGAGGATATATATATATATATATATATTGGTTCTTTTAAATTTAAATTTTATCTCTGGCTGCTACCACTTACCACGCTACAATGGACGTCAATGAATATATACGTACTGAAAGGTAATTAAAAGAAGAAGAAAAATATAAATATCAATAAAAAAGCAACCTTTCGTTTTGCATCTTTCTCTCGTTCTCAAATCAAACCATTGCCATTACATCCTCTCCCTTTCTTTTACTATATTAAATCGCTCAACCATAAAGCGACAAATTTCTGACAAGGAGCAGATTCTTCGAAGGCATTGGATTTTGACGGCGTTTCTCGCCGCCCTCATCGCCCCCCGGGCAATTGTCTGAACTCAATCACGTTCTCTCATTGTTATACCAACGCATGATGGCGCAACCGTCTCCGTGAAAACCTTGCTTCATTCTTACGTTAAGGGTATATCTTCTATTATTTCCCTCCTTTCCTCTTTTTTTCACATTCTAAATTTCTATGGTCCACGAGTTCATGCTCCCCTGTTCTTTCGGTCTTTTGTCTGGATAGCGTGACCTCCTTGAGGCTAAATTAAAAGGCAATTGCGTTTGTTCAATTCTGCTTTTGAAGGGGAATCTGATTGGGCGCCTTCCCTTAATTGGAATGATTTTAATGAACTTATCTTCACCTTCTGACCACATTTGCCTTAATTGTCATTTTCAGCGTCGAACTTGAACTTGAATCCGGGGAATAAGATCACAGTGTTATAGAGAAAAGGATCTTTTAAATGTTATACTAGCTCAGCTTTTCGGATTCGATGAAGAACAATGAAGAATCCAGATCAAAAAACAACAATAACCCTGTAAAGAGACCACGACGAGTGACAATAAACGATGTTCTTAAAGCATCCAAAGAGACGAAAGAAGAGAGGGAACAGAGGATCCTTAGCCTATTTAGTGTCTTTGATAAGGAAAATTCTGGTATTATAGATTATGCACAAATTGAAGCAGGTCTTTCTGCGCTTCATGTACCACCAGAACATAAACATGCCAAAGATTTCTTAAAAGCTTGTGATGCCAACAGAGACGGACGAGTCGATTATCAGGACTTCAAAAAGTACGTAGACAAAAAGGAAAATGAACTCTACCGCATATTTCAAGACATCGATGCTGAACGCATTGGATGCATCACGCCGGAAGAACTCTGTATGGCTCTGGTAAAAGCAGGTACATACAAACCAACCCTGGTACCATTCACAATGCATAAAAAGAAGAATATTATATTTATTTGCCTTATATATATAAGTTACATCATTAAATGTTTGACATGGATATACAATTTTATTTTACTAATGTGTAGAACTTAGTGCATACTATTAAAAAGAGGCATAATTGTATAGTTGTCAGATTTTTAGGCAAAGTTAATGAAATTTTTATAGTGTTGTGTGGTTCTGAATGAACATTTTGTAACTGACTTATAACTAATATCATAAGGATATAGCTAAAATTTTATTGTTGTAGGGATCCAGATTGATGGAGAGGAAGTTGAACTTTTTATGGAGCATGTTGGCAAGGATAACAATGGGGTTATAACGTTTAAAAAATGGAGGGATTTTCTTCTGCTTTACCCAAAGGAGGCCACTATTGAGAACATTTTCCATTATTTAGAGCGTGTGTGCCTTATTGATATTGGGGAACAAACTGTGAGTCCTATAGGAATAAGTGGGAACATCCATGCAGTTAAGTATTTGCTCGCTGGAGGATTGGCAGGGGCAGTATCACGCACAGCAACTGCACCGCTTGATCGTTTAAAGATCATATTGCAAATCCAAACCACAAGAACTCATATAATGCCTGCACTTAAAAACATATGGAAACAAGATGGTTTCTTTGGGTTTTTTAGAGGCAATGGCTTAAATGTCCTAAAAGTGACCCCTGAGAGTGCTATAAGATTTTACACTTACGAGACACTCAAGACTTGGATGGCGAATTCTAAAGGAGATGATATTGGGACTGTGGGGCACGTGCTTGCTGGTGGTATGGCCGGTGGAATAGCTCAAACTATAATATATCCAATGGACCTTATAAAAACAAGAGTACAAACCTATGCTTATCGTGAAGGTATTGGAAAACTCTCAAAAGATATATGGGTTCAGGAAGGACCTCGTGCATTTTATAGGGGCCTGGTTCCTTCTCTTCTTGGGATTATCCCTTATGCTGGCATAGATATAGCTGCATATGAATCTTTGAAAGATATGTCCAAGAAGTACATTCTTCATGATGGAGGTATAATAAACTCCTTTGGATGTGTTGAAATATTCCTTTATAGCTACTTAGCTAGTTTACAAATGTGTGTGTGGAAACAATTTTACTAGCGGAGTAAAGCTATGTACATCAGATCCTCCCCATACACCTATGACCAAAGTCATGTGTACTAGGACGCCCTTTTTATCTTATATATATATATACTGAAACTCTCATGTTTGCATGTATAGAACCTGGCCCTCTTGTACAACTGGGTTGTGGGACGGTGTCAGGAGCTCTTGGAGCTACATGTGTCTATCCATTGCAGGTCGTTAGAACAAGGTAAATTAATTAACTTTGGCTTCTGAAGTGGCTATTTTGTTTCTTATGTAGCTCATGTTTGATTTGTAAAGCCTATCACTAATGCACATATGTCTGTTGCTTTCAGAATGCAAGCTCAGCGCTCCAGTGCTGGAACAACTTATAATGGAATGACTGAAGTATTCAGGAGGACTTTTGAGCATGAAGGGTTTTGGGGATTCTACAAGGGGATATTTCCTAACCTTCTCAAAGTCATTCCATCGGCAAGCATCACTTATGTGCTTTATGAAACTATTAAAAAGAATTTGAAATTGGAGTGAGATTTTTTGCTACATCATTTGAGTGTCTGTTTGATCATCTTGGCCTGCACAAAACAACCAACATATCGTTGGAGATTCAACAATTAAAATTGTGATGACAACAATGAATTCAACAGCAAAGAGGACGAAATCGATCACACTAATTTGGAGGTTTGACCCTATCAACAGAATTTTGTTAGACGGTAGGAAAAAAGGGAGGGGGTCTCGGGTGCCTCAAAATTTTGGGGCAGTTCCCTTATATATATATATTATACCATTAAATTCTACATTAAAAGAGTGACATTTTGATATATTATAGGTAAAAAATCGATATGTTTTCAATTTGTTATGATTTTCCAAAGATTAGGAACTCTAAAATAAGGCTGTATTTTTTCATTAAGAGTACCTCATCTTTGAAAAATCATAAAAATTTGAAAAAATATCTGTTTTTTACCCATAATATATCAAAATGTCACTCTTTTAATATAGAATTTAATGGTATAAAAAATATATATAAGGGAACTGTCACAAATCATTGGGGCAGCCGACACCCCCCTCCCAGGAAAAAACCAGAAACCGACTTTGTAATGTTTAGCGGTCCACTAATCATATGTTTAATTACCAGTGATTTGGTGGCAAAACAAAAATCACGAGTCACTGAAATTAACCATTTTACGTGATTTTTGTTTTGTTAGTTATTCGTTCCTCATCTATGAATCATTAGCGATTTTCTCCGTCTTTTGTAATTATGTTATAAGTCAGTTTATTTTTGGCCGAGGACACAATGACGGGCATGTTTGGATGCCACTTCTGGCACCCAGAAGTGGATCCTAGAAGTAAAAGCAAAATTTCAAGAATTAAACATGTTTGGTTTGCCTTATTTTCAGAATGACTTTTGGTCCAAAATGACTTCTGCAACGTGAAAAGTCAGAAGTAAAAAAAAGTTACTTCTGGCTTCTAACTTCTGACTTCTGGTGGGTCCCACACCTTTTGTTATATATTATTTAATAAAGTGGGTAGGAAAATTAGACTGTTAGACCCCTAAAATTCTAAAATAAGATAATTTCTTTTAATATAAAATTTTCTTTTTATCTCCAAAAATTTACCATAACAATTTCTAACTATTTTCTCCCACAATATACTCCATTGAGCGAAAAATATTATTTTTTAAAATTATTTTCCTGAAGATAAGGGAGAAACTAAGCCTTTAATAAGAATATATGCATATTATATATGTATTATTTAATGAAAATAATGCCATTTTTAGTAATTTTTCATCTAAACGTGCTTTTCAATATTATCATCCAAACATGTTTCTAAAAGTCATATTGAAAAAAAGTCACTTCTATCATCACAAATCCAAACATAAATCACTTCACACAAATGACTTTTATCCAAAAGTCACTTCTAAAAAAAGTCATTCTGAAAAAAGTCACTTCTCCAACGACACTCCAAACACACCCGACATTGTACAAAATTCCTTTTATCTTGTGTGGAAATATGTGCATGTTTGGATCCTCCTTTTCTCCAATCCAGAAGCACGTTGCAGATGTGGAAGTTATTTTTTAAAAAAAAATACATGTTTGGATTGAGAAGTGCTTATGGTCCAAAAAGCACTTATTAAGCACTTATTTTCAGAAGGCAGAATTGTCACACATTTGCAATTTTTCAATTTTTCATGATATTTCACCTTTTTTTTTAATGATGAAATAGCTTTTGCATTAATTTTACACTTGTCTTGAGGTGCAGAAAAACTACTCCCTCCGTTCCTAAATACAAGACCTAATAATCTAATTTGTTTAAATTGAAAAGTTAGTTAAATTGGTTAAAATCACATAACATTACTAAAGGATCATAACTATATACCTTTATTCTCACCTACCATCCCTTGCTTGTTTAGCGTTGAGGAATATGTAAAATGATAATTTGGGAAAAAGTTGAGAAAAATTGGAAAGAGATCTTATATTTAGGAACAAGCTCACATCTCCAAATAGGTCATATATTTAACAACAGAGAGAGTATATTATAAACACTCAATTTTAAATATTTAAGTTTTGAAAAGATAAATCTTTATTGTTTATACTTTTTCATTCGATATCTTGTTTACAATCTTTTCAAATAACAATAGGATTCATGATCGCTGTTATCCATACAACATAACATTTATTCACACTTACATTGATGATTTAACAAATAAAAATTGTGTTTTTTTCAGCGTCCACAATGCACTACAAAATCCGTATAAATTCAGTTTTTACAATTATTTTAGCCCACTAAACACTCAAAGCATACACAAGAATATAGTCTTAAAAAATTTAAAGTGGGAAAGAAATGTAACACAAATTTAAAACAAAGGTGTACAGATAGAGAAGAGAAAAAAGGTTTAACAAACATTCAATAAAATTTATCTACTAGTTATTATTTAATAAAACTTGTAAAATATAAGTAGTGACCTACAGATAGAGATAGTACAGTGAGTTAGTGACAGAGATTGGAATGTTTAGGTGGTGTATGTGAGGAAAGCTTGCAATGAGGCCGCTGATATTTTGGGTCTCCACAATGTTATCAATTTTTCTTTTTTTAATCTCTTTTATCTTGGAAAAATTCTAAAAAATATATATTTGAATTGCTATATTATATAAAGGATATTTTGAATATTTGAGTAATGATTTTGAATATTTAAAATTTAATAATTCAAGTGATTTTCTATAAAATTTTCTCTGTATTTTTTTTAAGTGGCCACTTCTTTTTATAAATACAACAATTTATTTTATTAACTTGATAGAAAAAAGAAGGGAAAATTAATTATTAAGTCCTTATAGTTTGACCGAGTTTGTAACTCAGTCATTGTAGTTTAACTCGTTGCGACTCAGTCCCTAGAGTTTCCTAATTTTTATAAAACAAATGGGTCTGCGATAACTCGTCCTATGTGTCATGCGTGTCAGTGGCCACATTAGCAAAAAGGTCACCTTGACTCTTCTCCTTCCTCCTTTGCTCACTGATAGGCGCCCGGGGGGGAGTTGGGTGAGGAGAGAGAGAAAATTGGTGAACTTGTCTCCCCACCAAACATGGCCGATGTTGCATCTTCTTTAATGGTCCACCGATGATAACTTCAACAGCCTAACATTTTTTTCTTTGAACCTCCTTCCTCTTGTTAAATATGTGTGTTTATTCTTTGTTTATCGATATATATATATACATTCATTGCTTTCTCATGAAAGTAAGGATAACATCACCAGAAATGCATTCCTTCTCCTTAATACAAATAATCTAAATAATAGTAAAAACCCAGTCTCCAAAGATGTTGCTGAGCATCTCCATGACTACTCAACCTCCTACTGGAGCGGCGGATGCTTTCACTGGAGGGGAAGCTCTGCAGGTAGCGGAGGAGGAGGAGAGCGAGAGTTATGGGGTGGCAGAGAATTTGAGGAAAGAGAAGGAATTCTCAGTGGTGATGTAGGTCCCAATTTGCAGCATCGGCCATGTTCAGTGGGGAGACAAGTTCACCCATTTTCTCTCTTTCCTTACATAACTTTTGTAACACCCCAAATTTTAGAAAACAGAAAATAGGAAATTACTTAAGATTTTAGGAATGTAACTAAAATATTAAAAATCATTGAAAATGAATTTATGACGTTTTAGGCATTTTTTTAATAAATTTAAGACTTATTAAGAAATAAAGAGAAATAATTAGAAGATAAAATTTAATTTAAAGAAAAGGGATAATAAGGATGTAGTTGAGGTCTTAGAAAGGTATTTAGAAATTAAAAAGCCTTATAAATAAATTTATGAGGCCAGGTGTATTTTTAATAATTTTTAAAGTTTATCTTCTTTATTAGTTAAGAAAAAGTAGTTAGGAGATAAATTCAAATAAATGAATATTTAGAATCTTGGGGTATTGGTTATTAATTAAAAAATCTTATAAATAAATTTAGAAATTAAAGTATATTTAGAAAAATTATTTTGGGGACAGATTTAGGTCTATTTCTAAATGATAATGATAAATAAAATTATGATTTAAGAGGAAAGTAGAAAATAGGAAATGAAAAAGACAATATCTGCCTCTAGTTGAAATTATCTCCAATTATAAGAAGGAGGGCAAGATAGTAAAATACCTGTTAAAAATAAATATCAGATATCTTTAAATACTAGCCACACACGTGTCCTAATTAATCATATTTCCTTATTCCTTTCTGCCTCCCTCTCTCCACGTATACACACACACTTAAAAGAAGAAGAAAAAAAAATATATACTCCCTCTCACCCAAAACACACACACATTTACTTCATCACACTCTCTCATTTTCTCTTCTCTCTGGCTCTGCGAAGCGACGGCGGCATCAGCGGCGAACGGCGGCGATCGACGGCCTCACGCGGCGGAAAATGTTCAAGGAAGCTTGGAGCAAGTTTAGGTAAGCTTGTTCTTCTTGTTCCTTCTCTTTCTGAGCCGTTTCTGAGCGAAAGGGGGGGAAGTGATTCGAATTCTTAGGACGTTTTTTAGGCTTATGAAATTATAGAAATCTTGCTTGAGCCCTGTTCTTGATGTTTTGAATGTTGATTTTGGGAAGGGAAGTTGAATAGGACCGATTTTTGCACGAAATTCCTCCTCTGGCACTGTTCATCCGAAGCTAAATTTGGGATTTCTGAGAGTTTGGTGTTTTGAAGCTTAATTGCTTGTGATTTCTAGCAATTCTAAGGTTAAGGGATAGGTTGCATGGTCAAATTTGGGGATTAAGGAATTTTGAATAATTTCTCTGCCTCCCCTGTTTTCTGGTATTCGTCGGGCAAAGAGGGGAAAATTTTCTGAATTAATACTTGTATGAATTAGGAGCTTGATTGGGTGTTTTGAATCTGTGCTTGGATGAAGTATAAAATCTTTGATTGTTGTGTTATTTTTCCCTGCTCATTCCTCTATCTGACCGAAAAGAGAAAAAAAGAGAAGGATAGGATTTTGAGGTTACAATTCTTGATGTCTCATATCTGTGAATGCTTTGCTCTGATAAATAGGTGAAATTGGTGAAGTATAGAATTCTTGTTTCCTTTTCTTGTTTCTGTTTTGTTCGGCCAGGAAAGAAAAAAGGGACTATTGATGTTTATTTTGTTATGGGAGATGGATTGGAATTTTGTTTATGTATGGTTGATTAATGTTAGGTTATGAAATGTGAAATTCTTGTCTTCTTGCTCCTCTGGCCGTGGGTTTTATGTAGGGAAAGAAGGAAAAATGTTTTGGTAAATAGTTAAACAAAAAAATTAAGCAATGGTTAGTGATATGTTGCAAGCCTTTAGGTTGTAAATCTTTACTGTGTTTGAATTGAATCAAATGGCTGTTGGTTTATTGGTAGTGAAGAAGGATAACATTATGATGAATTGGATAAGAAAATAGGGGGTTGCTATGTATGTTTGATTGAAGGTTTTAAGGGCTGAAATTCTAATTCTTGGTTGATATTACTGGCTGCTGATTTATTGGCAAGGAAAGGAGAAATAGTGATCTTGGTTCAATAATAAATTAAGTTTAATGGAAGGAGAAGTGAATTGCTATTCTTGGATATTGGCTTTGGGTTTGAAATATTTTGAATTGAAATGCGGAGATTGTTGGTTTTAGAATGGCATTTATGGGGTTAAAGTAGTGTTAAAGTTGGATTAGGCATTTAGGTAGGATTAATTGGGTAAAAGAGAGATGATTGGTGATTTGTTGATTAAAGTTTCAAATCAACATTGTTAAGTGTTTATGGTTGGTGAAGTTAAACTAAGGATTTACAAGTTTAGTTGGAAGTTAATTCATTGCTAAAGGATTTTTAAGGGTTAGGACAAAGTTTTAAGTTGAATTATAAACATGTATTATTGCATTTAGTAGGTAACTTGGAAGTTAATTGTTGCTAAGGGAATTTAAAGATTAAAAGCTTATAATGGATGTGAGTTTATTGGATTATTAATTGATTAATAGTAAAGGTTAGTTAATTTAAAATAGTAAAGATACTCATGTGCTTATGTTTGAAGTTGAAAGTTATCTTAAGAAATAAACTGTTTGAAATGAGCTAAAATATTGTATTAAAGATTATTAACGACTGATTTGCAAGGCTACATGTTCTATTTCTTGTTAATTGTTATGTGTTGGTTGGCTTCAAAGTTCTGTATGAGAATTAAATCGTTAGGATAAAGGGAAAAGTCAAACGGTTCTCTAAGATAATAATAAGATTGTAAAAGGATGCTTAATTGACTATAGAGAATGTTATTTGGGTACTTAAAATAGTATTTCAAATCCGGAATTTATTGGTAGGTATACTGTTTTAAAGTTCCTAATTGATATGAAGGTGATTTAAATAACTAAAGAACATCTTTATGTATTTAAAATATAATAGGAGAAGTTTAAATGAAATGTGGAATAATAAGGATATGAAGTAGGACTATAAGAGTGATTAGATTCTGCTTGAGTAAATGATTTACATTATTGAGTGATCTATTCTTGAGATTTTGTAATAAGCAGAAGTTAAGGATATATATATATAAATGAGTGTTTGTTTGTGTGTGTGAATGATTGGAAATGTGATAATTTAAGTTAGGAATTTAGGTTTAATAGTATTAGAAATAGAAATGGGTAGTATGATAGGAATGTGAGAGACGTTTAATTATTATACTTAAGATTAAATATTAATATATTATTTTATATCATAAATATTTATAGGACAAGATAGTGGGATTGAATCCACAAGAGTACGAAGAGATAAAGGAGTACAGTAAAGAGTAAGCTCAGGACACAGGTAGCAGTTTATTTCATATAATATTTAATTACAACGCATTGCATGCATAAATTTCATAATATCTGTAACAATGGTAATTTTATTCCTTAGAGGTTATGAGGGGAGTACTCTAAGGCTTAGGTGGGTCGCTCCTCCTTTGCCAGAAGTTATGAAATCCTGTTGCAGGTAGAGGTACCTCCACTATTTAATGAATATATCGTTAGTAGTGGTTGGTAGAGGTTACAAGGATAAAGATTATTCATATTGTGAAGATTTATGATTTATTATGTATGAACTCATATGAAAGAAACTGTTATTGGGATTACCAATCTCACCCCCATCCCCAAACATTTTTCAGTAACGCAGGTTTGGAAGAACCTAGCTGGGAGATAGTGAGATGATTAAGATGAGGCAGAAGTGCTAGAAGAAATTTAGATGAAGAAATTAAACTTTATAATTTGAAAAGTAAGATTATTTGTATATGATGTAAAATTAAATTATTAAATTATCAGTAGAAAGTATAGAAATTAGAATTGTATAAATTTATTAAGAGATTTAAATTTCTCAAGTATTATGAATTAAGAATAGTTACCTTGAGAGGGTTAGCGTACTTTTAATTGTTTTATTAACCACTTTATTTTATAAAGAATTTTAAGTAGTTCTAATTTGTCCGAAAAGCCCATTCCAACCAACAGAAGGTTGGTCGAATGTTTTAAAAGAAAAAGTTTTAAATTTTCCGTATTTTTTTGGGCTTCTGACATTGGAAAAATGGTTATAATTCAATTAAAATTACTATAATATAGCAGGAAATTTTAGGTGTTACAACTTTCTCTCTCTCTCTCTCACCGTCAATCAGTAGGCAAAGGAAGAAGGAGAAGAGTCAAGGTGACTTTTTTGTTGATGTGGCCACTGACACGCATGACACATAGGATGAGTTATCACATACCCATTTGCTTTATAAAAATTAGGAAACTCTAGGGACTGAGTCGCAACGAGTTAAACTACAAGGACTGAGTTGCAAACTCGATCAAACTATAAGGACTAAATAATTAATTTTCCCAAAAAAGAATAAGAATATTGTAGGCCCATCCATCAGTCTTGCAAATGAATGGGCCATCAAAGTGCGTATAAGAACGAACAAATATTAAAATAAAGACGCACAACTCCCAAGTGGATTGTAATCAAACAATGAACTGCCTTCATATGCAAGCATTTGTCAAAGATCACATCTGTCAAAATACGGGTTCAGATTCTCTCAGCGTCCCTACTCTCAGAATCCCTCAGAATCTCCTAATCTTGGCCATCCAATTAATCTGAAAGCTCACAGCTCACCACGTCATCGAAGGATAAATTATCCCCTCCTTTGGCCCATCTCTCCTCATCCGACTCCCAAGTGTTGGTTGAATTTACAAACCATCCCCAAGGTTCTTCTTCCTCAATCTCCTACCCATGTTTTTCTCTGCCTAAGATTCTCCTCCTCCTTATCTAAACCTAGAAAATTTTGACTTGAAACGGATTGGAAGAAACCGAAGAGTTTATTGGTTTTGGGTTGAATGGGTTCAAAGCGATAAAAGAAAAAAATTCCGTTAATTTGTTGGTCTAAGAAAGAAGAGCTTAGTAATCCCATTAATTTTGAGAACGACGAAGAGACAATTACAATAGACCCAAGAAGAACAACGCACACGAGTGTCCAATTTGCCTCAAGATTTTATCATCTGAGCAAAAAGGTGGTAACGGGAGATATCATTTTGCAACTGAAGGGTCATTAGAATTTGGGGAACCGGTTTAGTAAATTAGAAACTTTTTTGATCTCAATATCAGCTTTTGCGGAAGAAGAAAGCAACGGTCAAGTGGAGTATTACCACAATGGTGGGTGGTAAAGGGCCATCGTCACTCCAAGGAAGAACAGCTGGTTTGTTCTTATCTAACTGATGAAAGTGAGTCACATTTCAGGTGAGGAAGTGAATATTTTCATAAATCTATATAGAGCAAATTTCAGTATTTATTTCGATAATTTTTTCAAGGCACTACTTCTCATAGTATTCCTCAGTTAGCTCAAAACTCATGAAGAAAATGAATTTGCAGCTTTTTCTTTGCTAATATTGTTTGTGGTGGTGGTGACTTTCAACCTCCGGATGATAAGAGTCTAAGACTAATATTCAAGGGGCGTAGAAGAATTTTGTTGCGATGGTTATTATTGCTCCGCAAGAAAAAAATATTGCTCACACAGCTAAGGCCCTGCATAAATGACGAGTGGGCATCGCTTAACAGGAAGAGGAGAAGAGGAGAGATGGGGTCAAAAAAGGAGATAATAGCTTGATGATGTGGCGCATTGTGAGCTTTTGGATTGATTGAATGGTCAGGATTTAGAGCTTCTGAGGGATTTGGAGAAAAAAGAAGCTGAGAGAATCTGCTCCCATCAAAATACTAATAGGAGGGAATGATACGTTCTGGGGTTATGTAGATTGGATTCGATCAGTTGGCCCACATAATCAAAGGATATTAGTGGACCTGTGTCTGATTTTAGTTCAAGCTTTTAGCTAACCCAATCTTTTGTTCTTAAAAAGTCATTTCTAATATTGATTATACCCTTGTTAATTGTATTTGTTCAAAACTTAACAATCATGTCACAGATTTTACTCTTAAATTTTCTAGATTATTTATCTGAGTTCTAATTACTTATTTTTAAGTTAGCATTTAATGTTTTAATTATTTGGTTTGCATTTAATGCATTTAACTGAACTTTGTCGACTCATTGTCAATTTTATGGGTTTAGGGGCCTCTCCACTACACAACCCCTCCACTTACTTTTCACTAAGCATCTCTACCACTGGATTTGCTTTCAATGGTCGAGATCTATTACAATTGGAAAATATATTATACAATCTATATATATTAAAAAAGTGGTGCTCTTCACTGTTCATCGAGCCATTGCAGCCAAGGCTCCTCTCACATTGGCACTATTCATTGAGCCGATGAACAGTGCTGGCTTCATTGGGCTTTGTGCATGGAAGCTAAATATAATTCTATTTGCTTTATTTTATTTGAACTTTTTTATTTTTTTCCAAATATCTATGTCTTATTTCCATTGTACAACTACACATACACGTGGTATCACCTCCTTCATTGTAATGATATATAATATATGCAAAAAGCATATTCTTTGAGTATATATTAAAATATGCCTGAACCCACGTCAATTGCTCAGTTTTTACCCTAGAAGACTATGCTTTCTTTCTTCTTTATTGTGCTTTTCTTGCTTGGTACCAGAGCCAGCAAAAAATGTCAGCGTTATCGTCCTCTGCTTCCACTACTCGAAATACTGATGGGTGCCTTTTTCAACGACTAAAACGTGCTCTTTGTTCCCTTCTTGCTCTTTTTTCACCTTTCTTGGCACGAGTTTTGTTTCAATCAATTAATAAGCCCCCCTTTCTCAGTACCAAACCTGATCAAAACCCTAAAACTGATCGTAAAGAGATTATACGATTGCTTGCCTTCTGGCGATTTCCAGTTGGGCCTTGTCATCAGATAAAGCCGGAGCAATGGAAGAAGGATCCGAGAGATTTTGGTTATGGCGGAATAAATCATTGGTTCGGTGCTTGGTGTGTGCCGTGATGTTGTAATCGGGAAAATGCGGTGCTGTACGAAGGAGATACGGTAGAGAGAAAGAACTTCAGATTTTGCTGCAGAAGCAGAATGAGGTTAAAGAGGGAAGTCCTTTCAGAGAAGGGCGGTGAGAAGGAGGTTAAGGAGGCAAAGCGAGGTCTATTTATGGCAACAAGCACCACCGTATTGGGAGTCGTAGATGAGGGTTTCCCAGTCGAGAGGGGAGAGAGGCTTCAACGGCACTGGAGAAGGCTTCTCCGTCATCTTCTCTCTATTTTGTGGCATCTCAGACATGTTCATCCTCAAGTTCATTATTTGTTTCCTCCTTCCTTCAAGTTTAGAGTAAGGTATTCCTCTTTTCTGGTCCTTTTCCCGTCACTTTCCAGCTCCCGTTTCAGTTTTAATGCAAGATTTTTGGTTTCAGCCTTATTCTTTACTCATAGTGTTGATTTCACCTTTAACGTTACAGGTCTTTAGCTTGGTTGAGGGAATAACGAAATAAGAGACAACCGAAGAAGCTTTTGCTTAGATCTATGTGGGTAGAAATGCAAAGAGAACATAGGAACAGAAGAAGAGCGAATTACAAACATCAACGAAATCATCATCAATATCATCATTGTTGAAACCCTTAGGTCTGCATTTCTATGCTTCTTTCTACTCTTCCCATTTCTCTTGCATTTTTCTTTCATTTATTTCGTCTTTATTTTATTTGAGGCCATTATCAGTTTTGAATTTTTCTTGCACTTGTTCTTTCATTTATTTCGTCTTTATTGTATTTGAGGCCATTATCAGTGAAAATCGTAGTTGGACATTTCCATGAAGGTGCTGGTGCAAGAGTTCACATTTTATAATTCCTTGTGCTTTTTTTACTTTCTCCCTTTATTTTTCACTACTACACTTTTCCTTATTTTTTTATCCACCTTTTCTCCTCTCAAAACCAGTGAAAACGAAAGAAAAAATGGATGAAAGCAATCAGTCCCAAGAACAATTACAAGATTGCTTGCTAGTTGGATTCCTCAAGCTTGACGGCTATTCCCTACTTTTGGATTTTAGATTTTGTTTTGATTTACTTTGCTCAGGTTATTATCAGCCCCCCCATTTTCATCTTTTCTTCAACAAACAACAATACGGAGAAGGGATGGAAATTTCTCCTGGTAGCTTCACTCAATTCAAGCTCTGCTCAAATGGTTGATTCTCCTCTGTTCAGTATATTGTCCATGTGACAGTTTTTGATGTATGAGTTATTTGAGGGGTTCACTTCCCCGTCAAAATGATGTAGAGGCTGAGGCAGCGGTGGGTATGTCTTCAGAATACAAATACTTGGATAATTTATTTATTTGGTTTTGTTTAGTTTCAATTTTCATGTGAGTGTATTTTAGTTTAATTCTGACAACTTTTGCTTGTATGGAAGGAGGGTTTATTGTTCTGAGAGTGCTAAAGCACTGTAAAAGAATTAAGGGAAAGTTCTTTGGATGGATTGGATGAAGAATAAATTTTGTACAGAAGTTTTAGGAACAAAGGAGTATTAAATAGCGGAAAGAAGGATTCAGGTTTGCATTTTACTGAATTGATTTTTTGTTACAACTGATAAAGCTGAGATAATACATTGAGCACTCTTTATTTTAGTTCAAACGGATATTATTTGCTATTGGTCTGGCATATTGCACTTACATAGTTATATAACAACACACAATTTTTTTATTATATCTTAGAACAACACAAGCTACCCTCATGCATAACAGAGATGTGCTTAGAGTGTCTTTTTTTAGGAATGATCTTGGATGAAGAATGTTCCAAGGTTGTTGTTATGGCAATAATCCCTATTCAAGGTTTGTCATTATTTGACATGTTTTGCTAAATAATACAACAGATAGAGAAGGTAGCAATGACCATTTATTGGCTAAATATAAGTTATATGCTTGCAGGTTTATTGATTTTGGAGGAACAATTCCTCACCGACTTGAAGGCATGGCATATTTAGTTGCAAGGTTCATGTAGAAAGGGGGTTTTTGTTCATTATTACATGGTAACTTCATGGTTTGTCAATTATATTATTAGGACTTTTTTTTTTCATGATGAAGTCTCATAAGAGTTTGTTGCATAAATCTCTACTGTTTCATATCACATATATTTTTCTTGGGTTAATTCATCATCCTTTTGCACTTATATCTGTAGTTAGAAAAAAAACATGAAGTTGCTGGTGATTTTTTTGGATTTTTTGGATGCTGGTACGTTTTACCTTGCCCCCTCAAATTATATACATTTTATGTTTATATCTTAAATGTAGTGAGAAACACTGTAGATGTCTTATGTGACCACTTATATTGTATCTATAAGTGAGATTGGTTATAATGATCAAAGGACTATGCACCGTGTTTGTCACTACCTTCAGATTTATGTTTCAAGTGCCATTGATTATGGGATCTGACATATGCTGTCGGTGATGCATGAAGAATAGATCTTTCATTGATTGACAGCTTAGTTTGATAAAGGAAAAAGAAATCACCAAAATCATTTGCATGGTATGAAAACCATATCTGTTGTCATCACCCATAGGTTAGATATAGCACATTGTTTACACTTCTTTTAAAGCTATAAGCTATAAATTCAAGTGTGGGGGCCTGGGGTTCCAATGTGAAGCATCATGTCAAATTCTGTGTAATTAAATGGCATGCAATTCTAAGATCTTCCAGTTCCTTATTTTGGGGGATTACTGAAGCAAAATTTGTGTGATGATCTTCTTGCAGAATTTCTGACAGGTTTTTGGCTCAAAGAGGTGTGATGATATAAATTATTTGGCTGCTCAATGAAAGTTTCATATGTAAATGACATGTTTTTTATAGATGAAAATTGCTCAAATCCAATGATGGTTATGTTTTTGAATTATTCAGTTTTAAGTAAATAATGTATCATGATGTGGTTTTGTATCATGCTTACATTCAATGACCACTAAATTAGGGTGCATGACACCGCCCTATTTGAGTTGTGATATATACTGAGAGGGGAAAAGTAATGAAATCTAAAGCCAGTCTGTGGTATTGGTTTTTAGTACTTTTCATTTCCTATCATTTTGATCTTCTAACATCTAATAGTCATAAGTCTGTGCAACAGTGCTGTTACTGTTTTCTCAATTTTTTTGTCATGTTTTGTGGACATCTATCTTTATTGGTTTTCTTGCTGCCACATATAACATCTAGAGGTGACATGTGACCCCCAATCAAATGGTGTGCCTTTCATTGGTTTTTATGCAGACAATCTATCTTTATTAAAAAATAACTGTTAGGCCCACATTGCCTGCTGGCACGACTAGAATCAAAAGTAAGGGTGTGGAAAAGTTTTTGTTTGCAGTGAAAAAGACGGATCCATCTTCTTTTAAATTTTTTTTTTGAATGCCTTTCTCTTTTGTATTATGTCAAATCCAATGGTTTGGAAAGTGTAATAATTTGAACACAATACTTAATTGTACTATGTTTGTCAAGTACAATGCCGATGGTTTTTTTTATGATAATATGTATTAGTATGTTGAAAATTGGCTTCTTGTAGAAGAATTGGTTCACCCGATTTGCTTGGTTTCTCTGATGCCCAACAGTTATATGGATGTGTCTATATGTGGGGAGCCAATGCTCATTCATATTGACAATTCTTTCCAGATTTTAGATTTACCTTAGAAAAATTATGGAAAAAATCACAAGTTCAACAACTTTTTTTTTGTCCAGTAAGGATCGACAATTACATCATAAATTATAATAGAAATTTTTAAGTACGACTATTCAAACATAAAATCAATGAATTTAGTTAATAATAGGAGAAGCAATAAAGCCTATTGATGTAGTTGAGAAAGAGTTTATGAAATTAAAGTAAATAGCTGGGTTGCGCGGGGGAGTTAATGCATATCTATTTGTTTATATGTGAACTTACAGATTTGTCTCTAGCTAATGTTTATATGTGTGTGTTTTAAAAGTAATTCAATGTGATCAACTCTAAGACAACAGTTGTAGCTATAAAAAAGTAAAAGAAATAGGTGGTTAATGCTCGTTAACAATAAATAGATAATAATATTTTTCAATTATAATATATCTCGACCATTGAAAGCAGATCCAATGGTAGAGATGCTAAATGAAGAGTAAACGGAGGGGTTGTATAGTGGAAAGGCCCCTTGCCAAATTTTATGAGCCTTCTGCCCCTGTCGATTACGGAAAATTTGTAATTACCAAAAAAAGCAGACAGAAAAATTTCTCCCTCTTTTTTTTTTTTAAATATTTGAATACCTAAATTATAGATATTGTGATGTAAACTTATGATTGTGTAACTCATTTAATCAAAATAATTACTTAAATATCCGAAATATTTTATTTAGAATTTAAAATACAAATGTCATTTTTAGAAATTTACTTTTTTTTGCCTTATTTTTTATATAAATAGAAGAGTTTATTTTATTGACTTGATAAAAAAAGGGGGAAAAAAAAGATCCTCAAAATAGTTAAAGGACAGTTTGCTACATTGAAATTCGGAAAGGACAATTCAGTACAATTGACTTAATTATCCAAACCAAATTTAAGTGAAATGTCTAAAATGCCCTTGGTTCAAATTATCATTACCAACTTCCTTTGTTCGTTCCCAGAATTGTATAAGGGATTACCAAAACCGGATAGGGGATCACCAACACGTTTCTATCCAATTACAACATTATTACCAACTTTCTTTGTTCGTTCCCATAATTGTATAAAGGATTACCCAAATCGGATAGGGGATTACCAACACGTTTCTATTCAATTACAACATTATTATCAACTTCCTTTGTTTGTTCCTAGAATTGTATAGGGGATTACCAAAACCGGATAGGGGGATTACCAATTTGGGATAAGGGATTATCAACAACATCATTACCAACCTCCTTTGTTCGTTCCCAGTTTGTATAGGGGATTACCAAAACCGGATAGGGGGATTACCAACTTGGGACAGGGGATTACCAACACGTTTCGGTAAAAAAAAAAAATTTGAACCAAGGACATTTTAGACATTTCACTTAAATTTGGTTTGGATAATTTAGTGAATTATATTGAATTGTCCTTTCCAAATTTCAGTATAGCAAACTATCATTTAGCTATTTTGAGGGGTTTTTTTTTTTGAAATTTTCCCATAAAAATAAAAAGAAGAAGAATATTATAGGCAGATTAGGGAGGCCTGCAAATGAATGGGTACGTATAAGAACGAAAAAGATTAAAATAAAGAGTCACAGCTCCCGCTCCCAAGTGGATTGTTTCCAGTGATTAATGAACAGCCTTTGGGCCTTGGTCCATATCATTCCCTTATAAGCAAACTTCACTTCCTCCAATTTTCTTTTCTCTCCCGCCGCTCAACTCGTCATCTACCCCTTCAAAACCTAGGGTTTTGTTTGAGTGTTCCTGCTCTTCCGCTTTTCACAGGATGGTCAGTACTATCTCTGCCCTTATTATCCTGATAGATCTATGGTTCTTTTTCCTGATTCTTTTTTTTTTTTTTTTGCATTCTTATCCTTCTGTCTGGTTTTGTATTGATCTTGTTTTTTGTTACTAATAATCTGGCGGGAATGGGATCAAAATGATATGAAAATCAGCGCTAAATAATGTATCTTCTGTCTTCGTATGTTTTTGTTATGTGTGTTTAACTGAGCAGGATAGAAAAACCGATGGTTAAATTAAGGATTTTTTGTTGAAAGGTTTGTCGCTCATATCATGTGATTTCGTTTTTTTTTTTAATTTTTTTTGTCATCATTGAATGATGCGCGATATATTCTGTACGCAAGGTGTGATAATGGGATTTCTCAAGCTTTGTAATGATAAATTTGCTTATTTAATTGGATCGTTGTTCGCTGTTTTGGTTGGTAGGTTCTTCAAAATGATATTGATTTGTTAAATCCTCCGGCTGAGCTGGAGAAGAAGAAGCACAAGCTCAAGCGTCTTGTCCAGTCCCCAAACTCTTTCTTCATGGTATTGAACTCTTTGGTCTTCTTTTCTCTGGGATCTGCAATTTTCTGCGGATAATTTTTTCTAGGTTGTTTTCGGACTCCTGATAAGTTGTTTTCCTATTTTGATCTCTGATTGCATTGCTGTGCTTGTGTTTCAGGATGTGAAGTGCCAGGGTTGCTTCAACATGTAAGTTGGAATCTTTTCTTCGTTTCTGACTTTGATATTTAGACTGTATCGATTTGACTGAGGATTTTTAATATGTATGCAGAACCACTGTTTTCAGCCACTCTCAGACTGTTGTAGTATGTGGCAACTGCCAAACTGTCTTATGCCAGCCCACAGGTGGGCGGGCTAGGCTAACAGAGGGCTGCTCTTTTAGGAAGAAGGGAGACTAAATTATGCTCCATCTTTTGTTTAGTTATCGGAGAGGTTCTCACTCGGTAGTGTTAAGATGGAATCAACTTTTTGCCTTTGATTAAGCTGTAATAGTGATTTAGGTTGGAACACCTTTTCTCATAATTCCTCCTAAGACTTACATTACCACCTAGTTTTGAATATTTCTTCACATGAATTGTGTATGGTTTTTGTTGGATAATTATTTTCCTTTGAATGGTATAAATTATTGATTGAATGGTCTGTTCTTTATATATGATATCCTTGTCTTTGTTGTAATGATGAATCTCAAGGTTTCAGATTCCTAATGCGATATGGTATTGCTTCACAACAGCTTTGATTTACTATGCTGGCCTTGACCAGAGTTTGTCTAGACATGAAATATTTCAGCGATTGTGGCATACACTTTGCTGCTGCCTGGTAAAGTGCCTTTATTTTTATGCAGGTCTTCTGAGTTCTAATTGTCAAGCTTATTTACTTCGCCCTATATGTTTGCTCGGTATCTGTTATCTGTCTTGAGCCAGATCATTTGTTTTGTACCTCTTTCGTGACATTGATATGGTCTTATTTTAATTGTTCTGGGTCTGTGCAGAAGATGACAGATTCTACCCATTGTACTGGTTTTATCTTGTCATAGTGATGATATTAGGATATGGATTTGTTCCCATTTTTATTGGGCGAGGTTTGAGGAATTTGAATTAATTTGGATACTCTTTTGGCGCTTTTCTTTTTTGGGTGCTAATTGGTCAAGATTGCACAGATCTTTGGCACCTATTATAACTGGGCGAGGTTTGAGGAATTTGAATTAATTTGGATACTCATTTGGCGCTGTTCTTTTTTGGGTGCTAATTGGTCAAGATTGCACAGATCTTTGGCACCTATAATAACTAGGCTGGTTAAAGTTAACCTGTTGATCCATCAAGATTCTAGTCTAGCAATATCAATGTTCCAGATCTACTAGTGCCGTAGTTGATGAGTTAATATTTAACTATAGATCCATTGTTTAGATTAGATGAATGCAAGTGTATTAGATTCACTAGCATATATTTAAATGCTATAGTTGAACTTTTGATTTTGATAATAATATCATGCATTTGTGTTTGAAAATTTTTTGTTTTCAAATTCTGTTATTTCAAAACTTCTGACATTTCGATAGGGCCATTGGGATAGGATTGCTTTTTTCATCTTGCTGCAAGCTATCGTTTGCAGAGACATATTTCTTTTTGATAGGAAACGATTGAGTCAACTTATATTGTCTTCAACAGTTCAACTATGAGAAAAAGTTAGGTTAATGATGACCATTTTAAGCGATTCGGTGGGATCAATTCTGTTAAAATTAAATAGGGCGTGTTGATTTTTTAGATCTTAATAAATACTAAAGTGAAATTTGAGGCTTGTTTCCCCAACATGCCCCTTCATGGGTTTGCCATTATTTTGTAAAATAGGAGATGATTAGGAAGTTCTTCGGATTGGATTGTCATTTTTTTGTTCAAAATCTGGATTGATTTAGATCTTCGTTCCTGTGTGTTGAATCGGAACGGAGTTGAAAGTTACAGAGCTCCTGGGTTTTGAATGGATTGTGACTTAAACGTTGTGAAATTGTTTCTGGGGATAATGTATGAAAGAAGGCCCACTAAGTAAAACATGATGTGTATGAAAGATAGTTGTGTAATGAAGCCTATATATCGAGTTTGGGTGCTCTACGATGCGACTACATATGCATCTATGAATTCTGTAGTTACAGGGCAGTGAATAACAACTAACTAAACTGGGATTAGCGTGTAGTTTCGCTAAGTGGAATCCCAGAAACCTAGCTCCAACAGACTAGCCACATTCCCTTTTACCCAATTGTAGCAGTAATTAGTCATCCCTCCCTTCAATTCCTTAAGGCCAGGAACTTAGATATGCGTCAAACTTGGCGCCTTCTACCATCACATTACAACCTGAAATTTAGGCAGCGGCTACAATCCTGAAAATTTTATTCATTCCATAACGATTTCAAAACCTATGACTATCATTGTTGAGCAGTTGAACGAGTCACACGGTAGAGAAAACATTATATTAATGAGTAGAATCTAATATATTTAAAGTAAAAGAATGGTATGTCTTCCATTAGGTAACCAGAGCAAACTAAAAAACAGATGATTCTCTCTAGTTGTAACCTGTTAAATCTAAAAAGCTTATGTCAAAGTTGGACGAAGTCTGTTTGGATCCGGATTAAGCCCTAATCAATACAACTTCTAGAAACTGATTATTAGTACATAATACACACACACACACAGAGACAGAAGAAGAATCGAAGAAACTTTTTTTTTTCTTTTAAGGAGCAAGGGAAAAAGTTGCGGGCGCGAGTTGGGTTAGGTGTGGCAATTGAATCAGCAAAACCGCTCCAACAGTATTTGAATTAGACGTAAGCCTAATATTAAAATTGCATAGCGCATGAAAAGTCAGAAAATAAATAACCAAATCAATTGATGCTTGGCCACAATAAATCTTTGCTTCATTTTAAGTGTGTAGTGTGGGCGCGTGAGAGGAGGATTGAACAATAGGAAAAGTTAGCGTTTTGGCAGTGTGCTACCACGGGATCTCTCTGTAATTGGAGTGATCGTTGATGACACATATGACAAGCAGGCATCTATGTCAGTTCTGCTCAATACTCCAAAAGTGGTTGACCCCAAGTAAACGCCTTTCACTAGCCTTTCACTATCTCATCATCACTATTATATTCATAACTCCCCCATCAACTGCTTTCTTGCGCTCTTTAAATTATTATCAGTTGTTCAGTTTGTTTTTTTTATTTAGAGCTGCTTTATAAGTACGTTTGTATAGGTCAAGACAATGCTCATTTTACATCCTTGTAAATTATAATTTAAAAGTTGTTTTTGAATGTTCTAATATTCTAAGTATAATCTATGTAACCTAACATATATATATATATATCTATATATATATATTAGAGATAACTTCTTAAATTTATGAATAAAGTGATTATCTAGTTTTTGCACATGTCATTACCCCCACAAACTCATTTTTCGATTGTGATAAGATGTCCATTGGTAAACAACGTCATCCGTTAGCTCACTGCACTGATCCTCATCCACTAGAACTTATCCCAATACTCCAAGTCACACCCTCGTGCTCTCGTTGTTGTCTGTGTTGTTTGTCTTCTCTTTTGTGTTCCCAATGTTCTACAGTCTCTGAACGCATTCGTGTTTTCCTTTTAAGATCAGCGTTACAGATTTCTTTAGAGATTGTTTTTTTGGACCTGGATTAGAGACACTCCCAGAAAACATGAATATATACTTAAGCATAAAAGTTTGTTATTTATACTCAGATTATGAATGTATATTTATAACTGCGATGAAAGCTTTGCAGTAACAAAATGAAAATCTCAGCAATGTTCCAGAAGCGAGTAGTAACAAATAATCTTTAATCTTACAGACAAAAAAGTACCGGAAAGGTCCATCTTAGCATCCACGTGCTTTTGAGATTTGGACGCTAGGATTGCGTACGACAGCAGTAAATTAAGTTGCAACTTGCGGCCACCTATTCTGGATTTTGCATTATCTTTTGATACGTTTGTCTAATATAATATTTCTGTGTTATATGTATATATAATAATATAGTTACGTGTGTGATACCCTAACTCTCTTAAATGACTTTTTTTATTTGCCATAACTCTTAAATAAATATTTATAATACGAGCTTGTTTAATTTTGACTGGACCAAAAGGGATTATATTATATAGAGTCTCTCACACGCCCCCCCCCCCCCCCAAAAAAAAAAACAGATATTCATTTTTTAAAAGACGTATCATGTTCAAACCTTAACACGTGTATGTAAAAGCAAAAACTTCTCTATACTGCGAGAATGGTTGTTGGTGTTGAGACGTGATTAAAGTTATATGAAGGCTAAATTACTGATTACGAGGGGGTGAATGATTGATTAGGGGGTGAAGCTGAAAGTGACATGAGGGGTTTGGGTGTGTGGTGAGAAGAGTGCAACATATCACTTGCTCTCTCATTTCTGTCGTCCCCATTAATTACTGCGCCCACATGCTCTCCACATGTATCCTCATCTCGCCATTTTTTATTCTTCTTTATCTTGGGTTTTGATCCCAACAGAATACTCCTTCCCGTCTCAATATATAAAGTCTTTTTAAATGAATTGTGGGTTCCTAAAAAATTAGTTAGCGTTAATTAAAAACAATAAATATATAGTAAATGTACCCTCTTTTTCAAAAGTGCCATTATTTATGAATGAGTAAGAGAGAGGGTAATTATGAACAGAAAATGAAAGAGAATGTGTGAGAAAATTAATGCATGGGTAGAATGGGAAAAAACACATTTATTACCATAACAAAGTCAAATAAGATCTTATATTTTGGGACAATGTCATTAAAAAAATGGATCTTATATTGTGGGACGGATGGAGTATTCTTCATAGCTCTTAATTACGAGTATTATTTCCTTCCTTGATTATAATTGTTGCAAGCCTTTAAAATATTCCATGCGGTCCCTTACTCTCTCATATGGTTGGTGCCAAATATGAAGAATACATATTTTTTTGTTTTAATTTTAAATTTGTATTTCCATTTCTGCTCCAATTTAAATACACGTCACTTATAATTTTTTTTAAAATAAAATTTTCACTCATGATCTTCTAATGAACTCTCTTTATAAATAAGGTTACAATGAAAAAACAATAAATATATTTTACACTCGCGGGCTCGCGGCTTTTAAGTCTTAATATTTTGAACCTCGTGTTTTTTTGTGTTTATTCCTTAAAAAAGTGATAAATAACTCATTTGATACGTCCTAATTTGAAATAATCCCCCCTTTTATGTTTGTCAAAGAATTTGGATTAATCACAGAGAGAAACTATAATAAATGGACAAATCATAAGTAGTGGGTACTCCCTCCTTCCCAAAATATAAGTTTTATTTTGGTAAAAGTATATGTCCTAAAATATAAGCTTCATTTTAGGTTTGTCTAAACATTAATTACATTTTTTTCAATTTTACCCATTGTTTATCTTTTCCCATACATTCTCTTTCATTTTTATTATATCATATTTGTCACATTCTCTCTCATTTTCTTTTCCCCATGCATTATCTTTCATATTTATTAAAGAGAGCATAATTGGAAGACAAATCATATTTTTAACATAATTATTGCTTTTAACCAACTTTAATAGTTTTCTTGATAAACGTAAATTAGTTATTTAAAACTTATATTTTGGGACGGAAGGAGTATTAATTATGAGGATGAAATTGGAAAATGAGCACTAGTTGTTATGTAAGAGTCTTTCTTTTACAAATACTCTTATACCAGGGGTATGAGGGAGTAAATCATTTTAGAAAAAAATATCCTTTATAATGAGTCACTGAGAGAGTAATTAATACTTATTTGTCCAATTTACTTTAATAATTAATTCTTATTTATCGATTATAACTAAAATTAATGCATAAATGTAACTCATTATATTTATGTTTCTTTCATTCCAAACCACATTTTAATATGAGTAAAATTTGAAAAAATACGAGAAATTTAACGAGTTATTTGTAGCTTTTCATTTATTAATGTGGATGAATTGGTTGGAGTGGTATATCATAGACTAGAGGAATGTGAAATACCTCATCCAGTCCTTACTATAAGAGCCTGGCCACCGTATTGCGTTTTTTAAGAAAACATATAAAAGTAATTAAATGTGTTTGAAATATAAATCTTTTTTCTTCTTCAATATTACCCTTATTTATGATACGTCTATTAAGAGAGAGAAATATATGAGTATTAATAAATATGAAATAGAGTTAGGGGCAAAATAGGAAAAACGCATTAAATAATGAGAGAATGTACAATGAGCTCTTATATTTTGGACTATACCAATTCAAATTTCGGTCTCTTATAATAAAAACCAGAGGGAGTAGATACCTAGAGTCTAATAAATGTGTCAATGGCTGGGGCAACGTATTTAGATGAGGTATTATATTCTAATTGAACTTGACATTATCATGTGTATGCTAAGTATAACTACTATACGTTATGAAAAATCAATCCCTTCCCGCTTGATCTAGTGGACATTGTTAAAATATGTCTAGACACATTCAATGAAAGAAGAAACAACATGCATGTGAATGTTGAATGGCTACACATAATCATTAATAAACAGAATGCACATAAAATGTGAAAAAAAAAAGTAAGAGATCTCATGCACATGCGTGGTCCAGCAATATTGTTGATTCAGATCAGTTACGTTCAAAGTATAACGGCCATAACTCTTAAAATATGAGCCTGAACTTGAAGCTATATAGCTTCATTGTTTTCCAACTTCCAAGTTTCATGCAAGTAGTCTTATATTGACAATGATGCATTTTTGGTCAAACACTACCCTCCATTCACTTTCTTCATTCAACAAATCTGAAGCTTCGTCTAACCCATTATTTCCTCTCTTCAAATTAAATACACAGACACATATGCAAGCAATCTTTGAAACTTACGGTGGAACAATATGTTCCATGTATACATATGCTGTATGAATGCAATTAAAAATACTTAATCATCTGTAATAGTGTGTACATATATATTCAAACTGAGAGGATGTGAAATACCGATATATGAATGTGGGCCATGGATATTTGAATATTAGTGTCAGTTATGATCTGAACAGAAGGAAGAAAAAAGAAAAAAATACTCCTCTGGTCCTATTTATAGGGCAGAGAGAGAATATTTTATTTGGTCCTATATATAAGTCACCTAATTAAATATTGAGTATGAATGTACAAGTTTACCCTTCATTTATTATGTGTTGAGTTTATTTTCATATGGTATAGTGGATAATTAATATGGGTAAAGTTGTAAATTTGTTGGATTTTAGTGAAAAGTTAATGAGTTTTAAGGTTTTTCTTGGTTTGTGTGAAATATGTTAAAAGTGATTTATAAATAGGACCAGATGAGTATGTCGGTATGCATGTGGGTTTTCCATGTCATTTCAATTTCTCTCATCATTAAATGTTCTGCCTCCAGAAACTGTCACCATGAAATTTTTAATGCTTTACATGCATGGCCCCATCATTTATAACTTCACAGTCGCGGCCTTTCTGGTCTCTTCATCGACCTCATAAATCATAATCACCTTGAAAAATGCAAGTTCTAAGAGTTTTTTTTTTCTTTTTTTGTAAAAAGAAAATAATAGAATATGTCTCGCTGCATATACACCCTTAATCTTTATTATGAGACATCAACTAACAAAAATCACATACAAATAAAATTGGTCAAAAGCATTAAAATTGTCTTAAAATTTAAGGGATTTACTCTATTGCCCATACTAACTCCGCTAAACATAAATATTATTATTAATTACTCCCTCCGGTTCTTATTATAAGAGATAGCTGACAATTTCTTTTACCCAAAATATAAGAGATAACATACAAAAGTCAACGTAATATATGTATATTTTTCATTTATGCCCTTGTATATTATTAGTAAATGTAAGGAGGTGAGAGAAAATGTGTATAGTAAATGAGTTAGGGTAAAAATGGAAAACTTTATTGAACATACCCATAATAGATGATTCCAAAATATTTTATCTGTATGTGTAAAAAAGTTGACTTCTTCTTACAATAAGGACCGGAGGGAGTACTACTCTCTCCCACTGCCCTTATTAAATATGGGTATATATGGAAATACCACTCTGTCCCTTATTATAAGTCTACCCTAACTACTTCTCACATGCTAAGGAGGGGAAGTTATAGCATTAAATATGTCATACTTTTAAAGGATTTTCCTACATTACCCTGTTTAAGAATATGTGTTAAAATAATATTTTATGTATTGTAAACCTTTTTCTCTTATCTTCCCTATTTCTAATGTAAAGGTAAAATAGTTACAGTAGCATTAATTGATCCCAAACCTAACTTATATTTAGGAACAAAAAATTTATGGTAGTTGGACTTATAATAAGGAACAGAGTGGTACATATTTAATGCTTCTTGGAAATTAAAAAGTGCATTATAAAAATGACCTAATGAACTTATTAGTTGATGCTTTATACTCCATTCAGTCCAAAATATAATAGGTAATATGGCAAGTTTTTTAGTCCAAAATATAAGAGGTAACATGCAAAAGTTACAGTAATAAATGCTTATTTTCCATTTAAGCCCTTGTATATGTTAAATGATGAAAGGAGTGGAGAGCAAATGTGTATAATAAATGAGTGGGGGTAAAAATGGAAAATATTATTAAATCTACCCATAATAAATGATTCAAACATGTTTTATTAGTATGTGTAAAAAGATTGACTGCCTCTTATAATAGGGACTGAAGAGAGTAATAAGGACTAGAGAATTATTTAATTTCTCAACTTGCCTTGGTTTTGTTTTTCTTATTTGTTTCCATTCTTTCAAATCTGCCATCTACGTCGAAAAGCCAGTTTCTTTATTGAGTTCGGTATATATTAATGTAAAGTAATAAGGTTAATTAATTTCCTTCTTTTTTTTCTTTCTTAGAAACTTTAATTAAGTTGTCATCCATTTGGGTCTCTCATACTCCTTCTGCACCAACTATAACAATTTTCATATACTAATAAAATTGGTTACAGTATTAAATTTATCCTAAAATCTAAGTAATTTCCAATACTACATCCACTAATTACACTAAACTACTCAACTACTATATTACTCCCTCCGTCCCTTATTATAAGAGTCAAATAGGTAAAATCACACATATTAATAAGGAAGTTATTGAGAGAGATAAATAAGTGTGAAATAATTTTGTTTTCTCAAGTGTACCCTTATTTATGATTAAGTATATAAGAGAGAGAAATATGATAATAGTGTTATAAATGAATATGTAAGAAAATGTGAATAGAGAGAATAATGATGGGTAAAATGAAAAAAAAAACTCATTAAATACTTTGACAAATTGACTCAGGCTCTTATAAAAATGGACAAAAACTATTTAAATTTTTTGCTCTTATATATAGGGACGGAGGGGGTATTTATTACTCTCTCCAACTATCCTTATTAAATATGGGCATGTATGAAAGAAAATAATTAATGCACCTTAGAAACTGACAATTGACTTATAAAATATAATGGATAAAAAAACCTTGTTAGTTGATGTCAGTGAAACAAAATTAAGGCAACTCCATCCCAAGGGCTGCAACAACAAATCACATTTTGTTGCCTATAACAAAGCTTTAATTTATATTTATTCTGAACAGTACACGTAAGGACACATTACTATGATTGCCTTTTTAAAAAAAAATTGGGAGATGATCATCAATAATTAATTACCAGCTGGTGAACAAAATTATATTGATCGTAGATTCATTTTTACAGATCAAAGATCGAAACAAATATGTGCTTTTTGGTGTACTGTAAAGCTGTGGTCGCCCCCAGAATCAGTTGTCCACAAAAAGAGTAAAAAAAACATGCAGAAGGGGCATATCATTCTTTATCAGCTTACAAAATCACGCTTTATAAGTATATTATATAATAAGCACTAAATAATTGTCTTCAGTGATTAAACATAGAAAGAAGTCTCATGCTGTAATCGAAAACATAAATCAACCCGCAGTGAATAATAGGCCTATATATGCGTGTCTATATATATATATACATACATTCTTAATTAGCCAATGAGGAAACCTCATCCCTTTCACTATAAGTATGTCGTATGCAGTTTTTATTAAACTATGGACTGGTTTTATCTTAATTAATACTATGTATGTGTAGCAGTAATAATTCCTTGTGTCCAATGAAATAAATATCTAGCTAAGATGTTGATTAATAATTACAAACTAGCTGAGACTGTTAATCACAATCAGTATAGTAATATAAATAAATATTGAATTCATATGATTCTTTTTTTTTTTTTGTTCAACAATTCATATGATTCAAATGA
Organism: Mimosa bimucronata; assembly: GCA_037074515.1. NCBI lineage: Eukaryota > Viridiplantae > Streptophyta > Magnoliopsida > Fabales > Fabaceae > Mimosa > Mimosa bimucronata. The sequence continues at coordinate 7,039,501 of CM073437.1, forward strand.
ATTGATATTATATTCGACATCATGGACATCTAATGTATTTCACATATACTAGAAGTAGATAGAGAATTACTTATGGAAAAGATATTTTTTTGTTAGCTCTTATTATGGAAGGGAGGGACAGAAGACCCACCCAAATTTGAAAGGTAAAAAAGAAAGAGCCAATTTTGTGTGAACCGGTAATCATAAGCGAACTAATCGAACATACTCCAATGGCTTTATGTTATTGAAAAAAAAAATTTAAGAATGCTTTTAATCCTTTATATTTACACTAAGTTTCATTTTAGTCATTTATATTTGAAAAGTACACTTTTAGTCCTTTATATTTTCACTAAATTTCATTTTAGTCCTTTGTATTTGAAAAGTACACTTTTAATCCTTTTTTTGCTAACATCGTTAGTTTATTTAACGGAAAATGCTGACTCATCAAATTTAAAAGGTGATTCTATACCTAAATGTAGATAAAAATGGCTAATTTTAAAATATAAGAATGATTATACTAAAAAATTTAAATTTAAGCATTTTTTGTCCACAATTAATTATAAAATTACTTTTTAGATTTGATGAGTCAGCATTTTCCGTTAAATAAACTAACGGTGTTAGACAAAAAGGATTAAAAGTGTACTTTTCAAATATAAAAGATTAAAATAAAATTTAAAGCAAATATAAAGGATTAAAAGTATACTTTTAAAATACAAAGGATTAAAATAAAATTTGACGCAAATATAAAGGACCAAAAGTATCCTTTAATAAAAAAAAAACAATCAAAACTCAATTTATTTTTTTTCCAAAAAAATAAAACTTTTAAGGACCACGTCAAATTAAAATATATTCAAAATGCTTGTTTATGAGTAGTTAAATCACATGTGACATGGTACATTGTGTTCACATAAGAATTAAAAAAAAAAAACCCCCTTCATCGGAAAAGGTACAAGAAACTTATTGAAAGAGGAGGGGCCATACTGATAATCACAGAGATCCCCAACCCCAACTGCCACCGCACATTCATTTATTCTGTTGACTTTCTGTTACAATTCCATTTAAATAAATCATTCATAATGCAGCTGGAAAATAAAAAATATGAAAGAATAACCTTCATAATGTGAGGGGAAATAATAAAATTAAGTCGATTCACATGTAAAACCCCCCAATGTTCCATTAGAGTTTAGAGATTTCGGTTGCAATGTTAAAATATACCAAACGAACTAAAATATTTGCATGAATATATTGTCTTTATTTAAAAAATATAAACTAACGCTTTCCAAGTTTGAATTTTTGTGATTGGGTTACTATATAAACTGATGCCGTTGATGCGGCCCCGGCAGAAAGCAATTACTCTGTTTTTCAGTGGAAACCATTTCTTCCTTTTCCTATCCTTCCTTCCATCTTTCGGTTTTCGCTTTCTTCTTCGAAAAGGATTATTGCTGACACGTAGAACCAGAAAAAACTGTAACAACCATAAGTAGAACCTCAACTTGGTCAATCTTTCTAGTTTCAATCCTTAACGCCAACCTTGTTCTTTCCCTTTCTTCTGAGTGTTGTGAAGGCATAAGCCGTGTGTCACTCTCAACTCTGTTCTGATATTCCTCTGTTTCCCACTTCTCTTGTTCAATAATTCTTGGTTTTAAAACTAGGAAATTGAACCCACCATGTCGTCCGTACAAGTGTTAGCACGAACAGGACGACTTCGACAACGTTACGAAGACAATTTGCGCCTTGTCTCTGGGTAGGTCTTTCTTCAAGCTAGAGCTCATTGATGTCCTTATTTTTTATCTTGACATGCATAATAGTCGTTATGCAGTTAGTTAGTTTAAATTCCAGATTTTGAGATGCCTCGTATAGATGAAGAAGATAAAGATATTCACTCTTCAAATCTCACAACAATGGGTTATGATTCATCTCTATCGTCCTTTAATTCTTCCCCATCTTTCTTTTCACTTGTTTTTGTCGTACATACTATAAACAATTATTATATTCCCATTCAGGAGTGGTTATCTGACTTCGTTCGATAAATCGAGAAGGGTATCACCGTCAGTTTTGTATAATATGATTATCTTCTTTGCTCAGGTTTAGTTTATTTCGTTGTATTTTCCATGCTTGTCACTTGCAATCATATCAGAGAAGTGGGCCACATTATCATTGACTTAGCACATTTAATTAAATTCTTTAAATTACGTGTTCCGTATTGGCTTGTATCATTATTATAAAAAATATATAATCTTGTTTATGGGTAACATAATTGTGGCAAGCAGAGTACACAACTGGGGTAAGCAGTATTCATATCAGAAGCGTTGATGATTGCGTTCATCATGCTATGATAAGCATGTCTCGAAATTTTGGTGTTCTCTGCACATCCATTTAATGATTTCAAGTAAATCATGAGAGAGAGAGAGAGAGAGAGAGAGAGAGAGAGAGAGAGAGAGAGAGAGGAGGGGGCGGGGGCGGAGAGATTATTCAAACATTTGAGGTATACAGAAACAGAGAGGAAGAAGTGAGAGAGTAGGAAGCAAACATTATATTGGTCTGAAGTAAATGATGAATCGGGAAACAAGTTAAGTTGCTAGGAACTGCCAAAATGGTTAGTCTCTGTTTGAGATTTCCTTAAGCAAGCACAGAAAATAACTAATGCTGAGTATTCATAAGCACAGCTCACACCAATTCATTTTTTAAGCAAGAAAAATATTTCAGTGCAGTAATAGCATTTAAGTAATTGAAACCTTTCAAGCATCCATAATTTGCTACATGTAATACTAGCAATCAATTGTTCGATCGAAATTGCTCATCTGTGCATTCCATATATTCAGATGTATTCCGTATAGATGGAAAAAAAATAACAACCACCAGAAGGGAAATATGGAGGACATAATAGAAGTTCTTATGGTTTCTTCACCAAAACGCGACGACCTTGTATTCCCAAAGGTAATTGATCTTGCCTGTGTCATTGTCATTGGCTAGCATGCAGTATTTTCCTTCATAAGTAAAGTTTAAACTTGGTTGTGGCTTCAGGGAGGATGGGAGGACGATGAGACTGTCTCAGAAGCTGCTTGCCGGGAAGTTTTTGAAGAAGCTGGAGTCAAAGGAATACTAAGAGTAGGTTCAATTCTCCACTTCATGAATCTAAATAAGGAGATCAGTTCACCGTGAAATGTTTAAGCCTTAAAATGACAGAAACACAGACAAGTTCAAAACGTACATTAGAGGCACAAAAAAGCTACATTTTGTCCATAGTTTAATTAAAAGATTACTATGACCGAATTCAAATACTTCGGATAAAGATGCCACATATCTGCCCCGGAAAAATGCACCAGTTTGCAAAAACTTCCAGTGTAGTTTCTGGCAATCATATCCTCTGAGGAAATTCCTAAAATTTAGCTATGGATTTTTTTTTTTTTTTAAAAAAAAAAATCCTCCATAATCAACTCTATATCGCATACAATATCACCAACTTCACAGAGGAAAATTTAGAGGACCCCACCATGTTCAGATGATGTTATGTTTAATTTTTGAAATCGTCATTAGGTAAAAGGCTGACCTACTCTTCCTTGCTCAGGAAACTCCCTTAGGAATGTGGGAGTTTAGAAGCAAAAGCAGCCAGGATCTGTGCTGCCTGGAAGGAGGCTGCAGGGGATACATGTTTGCCTTAGAGGTGACTGAAGAACTTGATACCTGGCCAGAGCAGAAAAACCGTAATCGTAAGTGGGTAAGTCTGCTGAAAAAATCCACATAACATGTTCTAAAATAGCATCAATTTGTTAAGATGTTCTAACGATATACTTACATATATAGCAGTTTTTGCTTTTTGACAGTGAATTTTTCAAGCATATATGATAGAGGATTGCTTCTATTAAAAAGCCTCTTTGACTAATTAAAGCGTATATGTGATTTTGTAGTTAAACATAAGGGATGCATTCAGACTCTGCCGATATGACTGGATGTGCAGGGCACTGGAGGAGTTTTTGAGAGTAATGGCAGAAGACAGAAGCCTTAAGAAGCAAGATGTGCCAGTTGATCCTCTTTCAAATTCAATATCAGATGTCTCAGAAGGTCAAATTCTGTCATCTAACTGTTATAAAATACACCCTACCACTCAACACCATAGTTTGTCTTCTAAATCCAATCTCCTGGCACTTGCTTCTCAAGGGATAGCCGTTCACTTTCGTTTTTGACATATTCTGTACCCTTGTGCAGCAGGCGTGTGTAACGAATTAATTGTGTCCAGTAAGTCCTTCCAATTTGAGAGAACAAACTGTAAAGTAACGGTTTGGGCACACTATTTGGCCACGGACTATTAATGTAGTTTCTTCTGCTTTCTTTCCTTGTGATCGTGTAAAATATTGTGGTGAGGTATCTCAGCAATCATTCTTCATCGGCTTGTAAGTTTTCTGCTTCCCCGCCATTCAATATGAAGCCCGTAAAGTAGCATTATTTGTTAAATTCTGGCCTTGTAACAAATAGCACAGTCAAAATTCTTTGGTCTTTTAAGGCGAAGCTCCGATCACTTCATGCTCAACAGCAGTGAAGGGGTCAATTTACTTAGTTAATTGCTTCCAAGACAGTTATTCCTATAAATCTTATCGATTTCTGTCTCTAAATCATAAGAATTACGCTTGACTTTCGGTTATTTCATCAAGAAGAAACTAGGTATCCGCTGGAATGTATAGATGACAAACGTCTAAAGTAGTTGCGGAATACTGAGCTAACACACTAACGAGCTGTCACGGGATTTTAATGAACAAATTTATCCCTGTGTCCCATGCATGTCCAGGCAAATCAACAAGTCAAGCAGATGAATTTTCTCTTTTGCGATAATGATATGAATTTGTGATCAATTATTATGATGTGATGTTTACTACCAATGACAAAGAAAAACACACAAGTATTGGAAATTTCTCACTAAATTATCATCTTACATTATTAGTTAATTGATAAAGGACGGTTCATTATTTTCTTTGAATTATCAAATACAAGTTGCGCACAACGAACAATGTCATCAGACATGGGATCATTACCTCTCAGCAAACTAAATGTAGGTCCAGCAGAATTATTAAAGGTTCAAAACTACCGTAAGAGTCACATTTTCCCATAACACCTGGACACAGGGACTAGTGAAAGCCATGCTCCCACTTGTAGTTGGTAGATGTAAGCGAGTCCCTATCCCTAAATTCAAACTGTTCTTTCACACTTGAAAATTCATCAAAAACAAGTTTTACTGTTCCTAATTAGTACTCCCTCTAGTCCTTATTATAAGGACTAAATTAGAAATTTCTTTTGTCCCAAATAAAAAGCATCAACCATTGCATTAATTGCTATTTTCCTACTTTACTCTTGTCATTAATGGAACGGAGGTTCAAAGTTGATTTCAGATGGCTTCTTTTTTCCTCCTCAGATACAATGGAACCCAAGAACGTTGCCTTGCCCACTAGCGCAGCGCATGGGAAAGAAAAGCAAAACCTCGAGCTTAGGCTCGTGTTCTAAGACGAGGATGTTCCCAGAAAATGCAAGATGCCCTCTTATCGTATGTAACCAATAGAGGACAAAAAGAATGATAGGATTGGGATTGCCCACTGCGTTTTATTTACTTAATCTTAATTTCTAAGGAAGAATAATTAAACTCCTCGATACTAGCATTTGAATTTTTGGTCCATGCTTGCTATGTATGACTTTGTTTACATTTACCTAGGAGCATTTTCTGTTCGTAAGCTTGCCCATTTATAAATAAGTTGGCACTGGTATTCACTATTTTATCAGACAGTGCCATCCTAATTGGTTTCTAGATCACATGGGGATGCTGTGTTTTTGTATCTCAAAATTCAGACCAAGCAATAGGAATAAATAAAATGGGGGGTGAATTAAGAACTTCCTCACCTGTACTCACTCAAGACTTATCGTAATACGTAATTTTTTCCTTTCATACTTAAGCTGGGGAAAAAATTAATATGAAGCCCTAACAATTTCAAAATGACTTAGAATAAGTGGCAACATGTGATTCGCTAATGCTTATATATAAACATTAGCCAAGTAAGGTTAACTGATTAACTTTAAACACAAGGTTAAATATAAAATTTTGTACTCTGAAATCTTTAGTTTGAACTTTGATCTAATGCAACAGCCGATTATAATTAAATATTGTTTATGTAAATAATATAAAGCATCATTGACTATAACTTGCTTATTTTGCGGATGTGGGGTTATTAAGATGCTTTTGGACAGACATGACTAAATACCATTGAAGAAGACAGTCCATTATCAATAAGGAACTTGAAATAACGAACAGTATCAACACCAAATATTCCAAATCCCAATGGAACTTTGCAAATTGGGTCGGCAAAAAGGAGCATGAAATTAACATATGCCTCCTCGGCTCCTCTTACAGATTTTTCAAGGTTCCTTGACCCGTCTATATCTTTCAGCATTAATCTAACCATTTGGAAATCACCTTTAATTTGGTTCCTTTTACGCAGTTTCTTTCTTTCTTTCTTTGTTTTTTTTTTCCCAACACCTTTACGCAGTTTCACACATACTTATTGACAAGCAAAAGAAAAGGAAAGCAACTGATAACCAGAAGCCAAGTATTAGTCCATGCGTCATCATTCCAGGCCGGAGAACTTAAGTATAATAGTTTCATTTTCACACAGATACCTTAGATGTCATGAAAACCTAAAATCAGTAAGAATATTCACGATGTTTTCGTACTATTCAATCTTTCTGACGGACAGAGTTTTCCCTAGATCTTTATATATAGTTCATCCACGTTATAATCATGGGACATTTGGTCAAAGTTCAACCACCAGGTCTTGCAACTAGTCGTGTCGCTAATTAAGAAATGCCTACTCATTGTTTTTCTCAAGAAAGTTGTGCCTATGTGTCTTTCTCACATGCTCCCCAACACGGCCCATCTTATTTTGTTTCTACTGTATTCTCAACGTAATGGAATACAAAGAATACGTGCTAGCTCCTAACTTGGAAATATAATCACGGAAAAAATTTGCAATAATTTATATCACCTCTTAAAAAGCGAACTTTGGTTTTTGACAAAAAGAAAGGGAAGAGTGGGAGACTGTGGAACATATCATTGATTTGATAGCTCGAATTGGTTGCACATGGGTGGGTAAATGATATTCCCAAACAATCCATTATTAAAAGGAAAAGTTTATTAAGTTAGACTATAACCTAATGAACTCTTTTTTATATAGAAGTACTATACCAAGCTTGCAATCTTTTCTCAAACTCCCACCGTCCCAATTATTAAATAAACATTTCGTACCCCCTTAATTCCTAAAATACCCACTTGAACTTCTTACCTATTTTTTCTCCAAAAACATTTCCTAGACAAAAGCAGACTTCCAGAGTGAAACAGATTTATGTAATATATTGTAACTCATGAGAACACAAACAAGAAAATAAAGAACCTACCGTTTATAATTGCAATTCATACGTAACGAATAGCATTCAAGAGGTCAGATACAAATTTTTTTCAGATTGGCACAATCATTGCACCAAACTGACAATCGTTATTTCAATAATAAGGTTCATTATGTTTCCGTTGAATGATTAGTTACTTCTCATCAGTCCAAAAAAAAAAATAGTTACATCTCAAGACTTTTAACCTCAGGGCTATGCATATTAAAAAAAAAGATATCTAAAATTTTATATCGATACTTAAATCTTTATTTCACTAGTATTTCAAATTAAATTTTGGTTAAAAAATTGTTAATGCTATTTTCGCCTAAACTGATAAGAACGTGTAGAGCACGTAAAAAGATTTAACTCATTTCTTTATGAAGAAAAATAGAGAAATCTGTACCACCACCACCACCACCACCACCAAAGAATATATCGGCAGGAGGAGAGCATGCTTATAAACCATGAATAGCCTGGTCATAGCACCCTCATAATTACTAATGATAATTTCAAGTAGTTTATTCTGAAAGATCTTACCTTGTATGCGCAATGAATGGGCCCTTTTAATCATCAAAATAGAGCATGGAGCCTCTCCCACCTGCAATGATCATTAGAATGTGCAACTGATGAGCTTCTCACGAACTTCAAACCTTTTTCTTTTCCCCTTTGGCTAATCAAATAAATGAGAAAGGTCTTCAGATATAATTAGTGATTCTAAATCTTGTTAGATTGAGTGTGGAGTGGACATAATTAGCTCCTCGTTCATGTACAATCCCATTATTTGATAGAAAGGTCACATGCAGCAAAATTGGACTATATGGACTATTCCATGGCGGAAAGAATAATTTAAATAAATATTTGGTAGTTCAAAACAAATGCTAACTATATAATTATGCCATTGATTGAAGAATAATCATGAAATGGGGTATCCGGGGGAACATGCTATATGGTCCATTTATAATTCTAATTATGCCACCCACCACTAATTTTCTTTTCTTCTCATCTCCTAATTAGATGATATCCATCTATCAAATATATATGTCTGCATATTTAACATTGCTTCTACCTATCCCATCATTAGAAACTCATTTCTTATTCGAGTTTCCTTAAAAAGCGATGATGGAACCTGTTGCCCTGGCCTCCTTTTATTTTTCTTTCAAATCAATGGCCTTGCTTTATGATGGATTAGATTGTTCAATTATGATATAACTTGGAGCAGAACCTTATATATATTTGTGTGTGTATGTATGTATATCTAGATAAAGCTACAAAAAAAGAGAGCACGTGTTGGCACTAATTCATAGAACAAGGACAAAGATGGAAATAAAGAGAATGTTAGGGGATGTTTATTGAGGTTTTTGTTGATCAAGCTGACAAAGCTCTCTCTTATTTAAACCACAGACTCACATGCTGACTCCCACGACAAAACAGCTAAACGCCAACAAAAGAGAAGAGTCATTGCATGCCATTGAGTCATTAACCCAGTCTCCGGTCTCTTCTTATATTTTCTCCTCTTTACACATATCCTATCATTTACCCGCAGGCTTAAGCCCTTCCCCTGACTCTTCTTCTAGTTTCCAGCCTCTTGAGCATTTCATTTCACCAAACACTTAATGAACACATCAACTTCACCATCGCCTTCCAAGGCGAAAAGGAAGCAAATGGCGACAACACAACAACAACAACATGGGACAGCATGGGGAGGAAGGTACCTGGGTGTTCGGAGACGGCCATGGGGAAGATACGCGGCGGAGATTAGAGACCCTTCGACCAAAGAAAGGCATTGGCTCGGCACGTTCGACACCGCCGAGGAAGCCGCCTTAGCCTACGACAGAGCAGCTCGCTCCATGCGTGGCTCTCGCGCTCGAACCAACTTCGTTTACTCAGATACTCCTCCTGGTTCCTCCGTCACCCCTATTATCTCCCCCGACGAAGAAAACCACCACAATCACGATCTCTCTCCGCCTCTCTTCGCCTCCAACTTGCTCTCTCAACAACCTCCTAACCCTACTGATCAGCCCACGGAATGCGCAATCTCCGGCGGATTCTTCGGCATAAAGCATGCTGATGTTGATGCCTGGGCAATTTCTTCGGGGATTTATTCACATCAACGTCAATCGCCCGCTACGATGGACGTGCATAACGTGCCACAGTTTCTTCAATTGTATGATGATAGCAAAACTGAACTGCCTCCACTGCCACCGGATATTACGAGCTCCGTAGGTTACGGAATGATGAATCGTGAGTTTTACGATGGTGGATTCGGATATTCGGAGCAGAGTGCAGGGACGGGATTTGAAGAATTGACTAGCTGGCCTTCGTCTTCGTGCTCCTATATGGGATTGGATTCGGCTGATTACATGCATAGCGCAATGTTGAGCACAGTGCCCACTGTGTCAGAAAAGATGCCGGAAGCTTTTGAATTGGGAAGTTCCTCCTATTTCTTCTGACTCTGGAGAATAAAAAATGATTCCACTCACTCTGCTACTAATTTCGTGGATGGTGATGGTCTCTCCCTTTGTTTTGTGCTTCGAGTAATTTCGAGTTTTTCATGTCTGTAAATGAGTTGTGTGTGTAAGTGGGCTTCGATTACCCATTTGTAATGGGCCTTAGGCCCATCCTCTGCTAATTCGCCTTCTATCTTTTTTTAAGGCCGCCCTCCCCTGTACTGTAGACTGTAGTATGATTATTCGTTGTCCATGGATGATGTGTCGTACGGAGGGATAGATACTTAAACCTGAATCTAAATTAATACTCCATCTTATCCTAATTATAAGATCAAGTTGATTTTTTTTTATGGATGATAAGGAAACAAATTATACCACTTAATTGTAACATATATTAAATGTAATTAGATTATATATTAGTTTAAAAATAAAATAAATTAGTTTTGAGGAAAAAAGATGAATACAGACAATTTAAAGTGATTTATTTTTCGTTTTTAATTTCTGAAAAAAAGTCAACTTGATCTTATAATTAGGATCGGAGGGAGTAATGCTGCATATTAGAAGTAATATAGATGGCAAATACATTACTCCCTCTAGTCCTAATTATAAGATCAAATTGACTTTTTTGGATAAATAAATGATGCAAAATAAATCACTTTAAATTATTTATATTTATCTTGTTTTGTAAAAGCTGATTTATTTTACTTTTAAACTAATATAGAGTCTAATGTAGCAAGTGATAAAATTCAGCATTCTATTTTGCTTTCTTAATTTCAACAGAAAAAGTCAGCTTGATCTTATAATTAGGATCGGGGGGAGTAAAACGTGAGTTGTGATCGGATCCAGAAAAAATATGTATAATGTGAGCTTGTTGTGATAAAATGCACTCCTTCTGATCCTAAATGTTTTCTAAATTACTCTCTCCGGTTTTAAATATAAAACCTATTTACCTACTTTGATTTGTTTAAGGACTTTAATTAAATTAGTTAAAATCACGTGATATTACCAATGCACCTTAATAGTCTACGTTTATCCCTACGCTACCTCTCTTACTTATTTGTTATTGAGTAGTTTTAATAGATATAATTTGAGGAAAAGTTGAATGAAATTAAAAATAAGTCCTACATTTAAAACCAAGTTCATCTTCCCAGATAGATCTTATAATTAGTATCGAAAAGAGTATGGTATATTTATCTAATTTGATTATATTAAAAAAGTTAAGTTAGTTAATATTGAGTTTATTTACTAAGACATTATAACAATATTCCTTCACTTCTTACTCTTTTATTATTATTGTCAATCGAACATTGACAGAGACAATTAAAAAAATATAGGGATACTTCAATAAGTCACACGACCAGTATTAGCTAGGGAAGGAACCCCTCATTTTTTTTTACATTATTTTCCTTCATTTTCTTCCTTAATAGCCATTAGATCCACTTTAAATGGTCCAGATTTGACGTAATTTTTCTTTTTATAACATAAAATTTCAAACACCAAATCTGGACCATTTAAAGTGGATTTAATGGCTTTTAAGGGAGAAAATGGGGGGAAAGGGTGTAAGGAAAAATGAGGCGTTCATCTCCCGTATTAGCTACCATCATACGAGTACATTGTAACATTAATAATTGGAAGGTGTAGAAAATATTGTATTCCCTTTGATACTAAATACATGACATATTTGGGGAGTTCATCTTAATCCGAAATATAGGACACATTCTAATTGCTATCAATTTCTTCCCAAATTATCTCAATTAGCAGTGATCCTCTAATAATAATAAAGTAAGAGATGGGAGAATGGAGGTGATCAAGATATTTTAAAAAAACACACCATACTAACTAATATATCTAATATCCTTACTTTATTCAAAAGAGTTAAATAATCCTGATATTTAAGACTGGAAGTAGGATTATTCAACTAGAGTTCGTTTTCACGTGCTTCATATGAAAAAGTGACGAATCTAAAAGTCTAATCGACAATCTGTAATAAATGATCGGTACTTCGCATGTTTGTGGAGTTGAAGGACTTATCTGATTCCCTTGATCTGAGGATATATGTATAAGCAAATCTAGTTCATGTCAGTAAACTGACGTGGGACACTTATCTAACAACCCCAATTTACTAATCATGGGGTTAAAAACAATTCAGGTCTATCTTTATATTGACATGGATCAGAGTCATGCGTCTGATTTTATTATTAAACTATTGACAAATAAGGAGAAAATTAGTGTTTTTTATTTAAACCAACACAAATATTAATCACATAATCTTTGGCGAAAAAAAAAATCAATCACATAATCACACACTTCTCGGAGAATCGGCCGGAGATGCTATGGAGTGGGAGGAAATAGTGGGAATTTTGGGGAAAAGAAAGTGAAAATGGGGTATGTGTGGAAAGCAAATAATCATAACTTACTGCTTTATAAACTAGACACACACAAACCATGTTTTATTTTTCAGTTAAAAAAATGTTTTATTTCAAGTAAACAGTTAATAGTAAAAATATTGAAGTGACACGTAAATTGTTTTCAATGACAACACATCGTTTCCTGCATAAGAGAAATAAAGTGCATGGGTATTGAATTGTAAGGCGTGCTATATATGATATGGCATCGGTCTCCATATTGGTATTATCTGAAACTACTTTCTCTTGCTAAATATATTATCTATTTACCTAATTTGATTAAATTAAAATGTTTGTTAAGTTGGTTAAAAGCATATGATATTATCAAACATCCTACTCATCTATCTTTACCACACCCTCCCTCCCTCTTACTTGTTTATTACTGATGAATTAGAGATAATTTGAAAAAGTTTTGAAAAATTAGAAAAAAATCATATATTTAGAACCAAATGCATCTCCCTGAAATAAGTCCTACATTTAGGATATGAGGGAATATAAGAATTGGACCAGGCTTTTCCGGACCTACATTTTTTGTAAGGGGGAAGACCATTGTTTTTCATAGAGTCAAGATTAGACGTGTTACTTTGTGTCATGCTTATATATGCCTCAAAGGTCAATCATTACAACATTTCAAATGAATCCAGATATATAGGGAGGGGATCACATGTTTAATAACAAATGTCTTTGTTAATCTCTTTCTTGGATTGTAAAGTCCTCCATATTTTGTCTTTGGGTCTCATCACTCTAGGTTATGACTACAATCAAACAATTTGCTCAAATGGATGATCAGAGGAAAGGAGATAGAAATATAGTCTTGCTAGATATTATGTCATTTTTGTCATTTTTTACTAGTTTAGATGTAATAATAGTAGATCCTTCCTATGACTTTTCTTTTCTTTTTTTTAGATACAAACTGAAAGTCATTAAGGAGATGTAACAATCCACCTACAAATATTACATCAAGTGTCTGTAGCACCCTCTCTTATAAAAGAGGGAGGTCTTTCAAACCAATAAAAACCTGTATCTAGATTATGGGAAGCTTTAGCTAACTTATCGATTGTTTCCAGATTCTCCCTATAGCTATGATCATTGACTACATGCCAATCTTTGTTCAACAGAGATCTAGCATCCTGAACTACATCACTAAAAGGATACTTTGGACTACATCCTCTAATACAAAATTCACAGCTTTATCACCGTCAGAAATAACAACTATTCTCCTATAACCTTTGTTCCCACATAATTGTAACCCATTGATGATTGCTATGAGTTCCACAATTGCAAGAGGAACTGAGGTTAGCTTGCAAGAGAAACCTCTCATCCATGCCCATTCTTCGCTTCTCAGGATACCACCGCAACCACTCATGCCATTGTCTAACATCAAGCCATCTGTTTCTAGTCTAATATGTGGCCCTATCAATGAGATAGAAGGACCTATCTCTGTAGTACATCCATAATAGAAGGTACCATGGTCGATGAGATTTTTGTCCCAGCACGCCTTGTAGAACGATTCTTTATCCTTCAAAGGGATCATGTTTAGCATGCTTTGAAAGACTTTGTGGCATCTAGAGACCCAAATATCCCAGCAAATGTATCCAAAGCATCGCCCAGGGAACTTTTCTGCTGTCATTGTTGCTTGCTTCTTATTTAAGATTCCACCTTACCCAATATTTATCTTGAAGTGATAGGAAGGTCGCCCATAGATCTAGGGCAACAAGGGTTTGCCATTTGGTGGTGGCACTAACGCAATCTCTGATCATATGCATCCCTGTTTCATTGCTTGCACATCCAAATAGGCATCCCGCCGAATCTGCAATTCCCCCCTCTTCCTAAGTTCTGTTGTATGGATTTTATTATGCAAAAAGAGCCACATGAAGGTTTTGATCTTCTCTAACACTTTCCATCGCCACAAGCTCTTCCATATGTTATTCGCTTCTAGTTGGTTACCAGTAAGAAGAAAATTATAGGCATATTTAATAGTAAAAATACCATCAATTGATGGTTTCCAGAAATACTGATTCTCTCATCTCTCCTCACGGGGTGGGTGTGCACACACAATATGCTCAACCGTTGCCATGGGAAACCATGTCAGAAGTTTATCAACGTTCCAATTCCCAAGATCATCCACATAGTCCACTACTCTTTCATTATGATAAATCCATCCTTCTCTACCTGGGATAAGATCTATCAGTGGGACATGAATTTCGACCAATTTTCAAACCAGAAGGCCGTTGTTCTCCCGTTGGCAATCTTCTTGCCAATGAAACTTCTCCACAAGTCACAAATTCCCCTCCAGGTCGGAGAGGCATTGCTGCTTGGGGAAATTTCCATCTTTGCCAAGCTGTTACACATGTATTTAGCCTTCAAAACTTTAATCCACAAAGCCTCTTTATCTGTCAAAAGCTTCCAATAAAGCTTTAGAATGAAAGCCTCCTTCTGTCTTCTTTGATCTTTTACACTAAGACCTTCATCTTTCCTATCTTTCTTAATCTGGTCCCAATAGATAAGATGCAGCTTCCTATGGTCTTCCGAGTCATCCCAAAGGAATTTTCGGCTTTGCTTGTCAATTTCACCTAGTACACCTTTTGGGATGAGCATGGTTTGCATATGATAAGTGGGAAGACAGGAGATGACTGAGCGTATGAGGGTGGTTTGGCTCGCCATACTTAGATACCTTATTTTCCATCCTGCTAGTCTTCTTTGTGTCCTTTCAAGAATAGGGGATAACATGGCTATTGACAGCCTTTTGTGTAGGAAAGGGATGCCCAGATATTTCCCTAAATCACTTGTGAGGCCTACACCCATTTGTTGGCTCAATTTGTAAGCTATAGAAAAATAGACATTGTTAGAGAAACATATCTTCGTTTAGCATTGTTCATTTTTTGCCCAGATTTTTCACAAAATTGGTTGATGCAATTCATCAGTCTCTACTTGGCTAGAAGTGGCTTCTCCAAACAGAACTAAGTCATTTGCGAAGAAAAGATGCGATATCGGTGGCCCCCCAGTATTCAACTGAATAGGCTGCCAATTACCTTCAGCAATTGCATCCTTAATGATATGATTAAGTTGCTTCATACATAACACAAAGATGTATGGTAATATTGGATCTCCTTGACGAATGCCCCTAGAAGACCCAAATTTTTCGGTTTTCTCCCCATTCCAAATGATCTGGAAGGACGGGGTAATAATATACATCATAATAATGTCACAAAGTTTCTCCTAGAATCCAAGCTCTTAGAGTGCATCCCTCATAAAGTCCCAATCAAGTCTATCGTATGCTTTCTCTAGGTCTACTTTCACTACAAGCCATCCTCTTTGACCCTTCTTCGATCTCATCGAGTGGATGACTTCCTGGGCTACAATGATGTTATCACTGATTTGCCTACCTACTATAAAGCTACTCTGGTGATTACCAATCACTTTGGGTGAGATGCTCCTGATCCTACTACTCAATACCTTTGTGATTATCTTGTAGATTACATTGTAAAGTGATATAGGCAATCCTTAATTGAAACAGGTTTGTCCACCTTAGGAATAAGTACTATGTCAGTTTCATTTAGATCTTGAACTTTTGCCAGGTCTTTGAACACATCTCTAACCAATCTGCAAATCAATTCCTCAATTGTATTCCAATATTCTTAAAAGAAGAATGCCTGAATCCCATCTGGGCCCAGAGCTTTGAACCCTCCCATATCGATTCCCCAATTGTATTCCAATATTCTTGAAAGAAGAATGCCTGAATCCTATATGAGCCCGGAGCCTTTATCTCATCATTAGAGACGTTGTTGGATAAGGATCCAATGTCATCATCATTTAAGGAGAGGTAGGTGCTTAATGTTTCTAGCATGTCATTCACTATGAAATCCCTAGTGAAGAGATATTTGTAATAATCTAGAGCCATCCCCTTCAGTTCTTCTTGGTCGGTAATCCACTCCCCACCCTCATTTAGGAATGCCTCAATCTGGTTTCTTCTTCTCTTCATCATAGCAGTAGTGTGTAAGTAGTGACTATTTTGTCTCCCCATTTAAGCCATGAGCATCTCGATTTCTAGTACCATAAGAGTTTCCCTTGAGCTAGTAGTTAATTGTATTCCTTTCATAGCTCCTTTTCGAGTTGCTCTAAATATTGATTATCCTTTCTTTGTCTTGATCTTTTTATGCCTTTAATTCGCTGCACTATCTTTTTCTTCCTCATTGGAATGTTTCTAATTCTCTGTTTGTTCCATTGAGTAGCTTCTAGAGTAAAATCCTTAATCTTCGCCCCCAGTCCTGTTCCTACCAACTTCTCTCTACTATCTCAAGGAAATCCGATTCAAGGACCTACCCTCTTAGCACTTAAAATGCGCTATATTTCTTCTATTTGCATTGCTTAGGGTTGTTTTAATGAGGAGGGGTCTCTAATCTGAGCCATACTTGCTTAAATGATGTATCTTCGTGAAAGAATTGAACCAATGATTATTTGTGAATGCCCAATCAATACTTACTTTCATTTGGTTCTTTTTCCCAGGTGAAACTGTCCCCTACATTCACCACTTTTATTAGCTCTGAACTTTCAATACACTCCCTGAAGTGCTTCATGGAAATAATATTTGATTGCGCACCTCCCATTTTATCATTGATCAAGAAATATGCATTAAAATCCCCTGCAATTAACCATGGCTCTTGAATCAGGTTGCTAAGTGCTTTGAGAGATCATCCCATAATAAATTTCTCAGTCTAACGGTTAGTTCTGCATATATGCATGTGAAGAGATAGGAGAAGTTGCTATTCTTGGCATTGATTTTAATATGGATAAATTGGATGGTAGAGGTTTCATAGTGAGCTTCCACCTCTTCTTGCCTCCACAACATCAGATCCCCCCAGCATATCCTGTTACTTCTACTCTAATCAAATTGGAGAATCCTAGTTTTCGAACCATTTTATCAGCCTTCTCCCCACTCACTCGAGTTTTAAGAATCGCTAGAACGTTCACTTCTTTGCCATAAATTAAATCTCTGACTCTACCCGCAAAAGGTTTTTGAGGTTGCCCCTCGGCAATTCCACACCATAAAATTCATATTTATTGACATAATAAACTTATGAATATTTGGTACAGCTACTTATTCTGTATTCAAAGGTTGCATCTCTTCAAGGAATTTGTTGTCCTCTTCAAGATCAATAGTCTCATACACTGGTCTCCTTGCTCCATTAATTCTTTCTCTTGTATACCACAGGTTGGTTCCATTTGCATGTCAGGTGGTTCTCCACCCTGCTTCCGTTCTTGCTCCATCTCCATTTTCATAGAAGAGAAAAAATCTGCGAGAACATAATTCCGTGGATGAGAGAGATGAGTGAGAAAGGTAGAGAGAGAAAGAGTGCACTAGGTAAGCTCGGCGGACGATCATGGGAACCACGAGGAAGGCAATCGGGAATCCTCTATGGAAGAAGATGATATTTTAGGAAGAAATATCAAGTGGCTAGAGGAAGATACTCCGATGTCGGATAATTAGGAAAGTGAAAAACAAGTGGATAAGGAGAAAGCTCAGCAAAACTCAAATGAAGAAAGCACAAACAATC
Organism: Mimosa bimucronata; assembly: GCA_037074515.1. Classification (NCBI taxonomy): domain Eukaryota; kingdom Viridiplantae; phylum Streptophyta; class Magnoliopsida; order Fabales; family Fabaceae; genus Mimosa; species Mimosa bimucronata. Next base: position 7,057,306 of record CM073437.1, read on the forward strand.
AGACCTGAAGAAGGGAAAAGAAATTAAAAAGACCCAAATTTCCTACAAAGAAAAATTGTTGGGCTGAGAAGAAAGCACGTCGGGAAAAATATTGAAATCCTAATGCAAGAGTGGTTGAAGGAGGAAAATGAAATGGCTCCTATTCTCTCTGAGGATGAAAGGAAGCTGGTAGAGGACTTGCCAAAAGTCGATATTTCTGATGAGAGATTGTAGGAGCTATGTATGCCTTGGAAGGATTCATTGATCATCACTTTGCTAGGAAAAAGTACCAATAGAAACATGATGATAGACATAGGCAGCTGGCTTCTAAAGGACAATTACTTTGAGCTAATAGATTTGCAAAACAATTTCTACATTTTCGGAACAAAAGACATGAACCTTGTTCTGAAACTATTGTTTGATGGCCCATGGATGATCCAAGGGCACTACCTAGCAGTACAACGTTGGAGTCCTAACTTCAATCCTTACTGCTCCAAAGTCAGAAAGGTAGCAATATGGGTAAGAGTACCTATCCTACCCATTCATTATTACTATGAAGAGTATAGAGCTAGGAAATTTAATTGGAACAGTCCTGAAAGTAGACACAAACACACTTGCTCACAGTGGAGATAGCACTAATTTGGTGGAAAGGGGCAAATTTGCCAAAGTAAGTGTTGAGGTAGATCTAAACAAAAAATTAAAATCCAGATTTGTGCTCAGGACAAGGGTGTTCAAAGTGGAATATAAGGGGTTGGAAACCATTTGTTTTAGGTGTGGAAGGTATAGACATGTTCAAGAAAGCTGCCTCGCGAACAAAGAACCAGAGTTACCAAACCAGCCGACAGAAAAGTCACTTTCGACGAATACAGAAGCGGGCAACGATTTGGGTAAGCAAGAACGTCACCCTCTGGTGAGTGATGAGTATGCCAGGGATCACGATAAAGGATGAGTACAGAGGATGGATGAAAGTAACTAGGATTGCTAGGAAAAAGCAAACAAGATCTAAGCCATAGAAAAAGGTTCAAATGACACACCTTGGAGAATAAAACTCAAACAACCTTAAGAATAAAGCTGAGAAAGGGACAAGATTTGCTGTGCTGAGAGAAGATGACTCACTTGCAATACCGTTGAAAAGAAGAAGAGTAACATGAAAAAGGGACCTGTCCAATAATGGAGGCAGAAGGAGGTTAACGTTGAAGCTACAAAACCTACAATTTTTTCGGCACCCGAAGTAATTTGAAGGGGTATGTGTCTCTGATAAAGGTGAGAGCAGTAAAACAAAAGAGAAAGAAGACAAGAGGGTGACGGAGATGGGTTCAAGAAAAGTATGAGGAAAAGTAGGGTTTCGAAGAATAAGTCAAATGAGCAAAAGAAGACTAATAAAGACCAAATAGGCCAAGGCCCAAACGGAAATGAAGTGGCTTGATGACTCCCCATTTTCAAATAGATTTGAGACATATTTGGTATATTTAGGGAGTCATTGATCCAAAATTCAAGGGTTTTGTTTAATATTTTGATAAGATATCAACTTGTTGCATGATTTGGGGATTTGATCATAAACATTTTAGTTTAGAATTAAAATAGAGATATTGAAGTTAGATAGCAAAAATAATTAATTAATTAATTTCAGTTTTGAAAAGAAAAAGAGAAAAAGAAGTTATTTTATTTTAATTGTTTTTCCTTTCTTTTATTTTGTTATATGCTTATCTTTTGTACTATCAGGTACACGTGACTTGAAGGGATATTATGAGGAAGGTTTCAAAACACAAAGTTTGGGCTTTGAACCATTAGCCACAACACGGCCCGTTTTGCAATGAATGGGAATACCTTAAAAAAGGAACAGAATACGGGTGAGCAGGAGAGGAGCAGCCGCAGAAACACACCGATCTTCAAACATCTTCATCATCTTCCGGAGCGGCGTGAGCAAGAGAGCAACAGTAAGAGAGGGGGTTCAGTTCATCACCTCTACGGGAGGACGAGAGTACCGTGGAGGCGGTTGATTTAGGACCGGAAGCTGTTACTAAAAAGGAAGAAGACGCAGCCGCCGCCTCTGCTGAACACCGACTCCTCCGAGCTACTTGGTTGGAGAAATCGTGAAGGGAGAGGAGAAGGGAGGCTGATCTTCATTTGGAGTCATCTTGTATCTTCTTGCTTTAATGACAAGAGCTCGAAAGGGAGATGCTTTCAATAGAGTTTTGCTATTTTCTTTCTCTTCATTTTGAAAGTGATATGATTCTTGATTTGATTATGGCTGAGGTGAATTTGTTATGGATTTGCTTTGTTAATGAACATGAGTAGCTAGTTAATTTGTTCTATGTTTATTTTGAAACTTTGTATGGATTAATGATTGATATACTTTCTCTTTTGAGGATTAATTACTGTTATGTTATGGATTTAATTTGTGTTTAATGTTTACTAAGTGGATGGCCAACACTTAGTTTGTTTGCTTAGTTAGTGACTTGAGAGAGCATTAATTAGGTAGAGAACTAGATTAAATCCAAGCTTGTCTTGCAAATATAATTTAGAATTGGAAGTGTGTTAGTGAGATAGAGATATTCATTAACCAAACTTTGTGAATTTGAAGTGGCTTGTTTATAAGGACCAATTAACATAATATGTAGTAAGAGACTATGCATATTAGTGTTAATTAAGGTTTGGATAGGCTTGAGAGAGCTATTCAAATGAGTAAGACTTCAAGCAACAACTAATGTTCATTAATAATCATTAGAGGTGGGTTAATTAAGCATCTTGAAATACAAAGTGGATAAATAAGCCTAGGCTCCTCTTGTTATAATTAAAGTTTCAATTTAATTTTTGTTAAGCTATTTTCATTTTAGGTACTTTTGAATTCCAAAATACAAAAATTTTGACTCAACCTAATTGATATCATAATTGTAATTATTAATCCACTTTTACCTTAATCTCCGTTAGAACGACAACATTTTCTATACTACTTTTGATGACCCGTACACTTACGGATATGTTAAACCTCATACAAAGGTATGGCTAATGAAACCGCAAAAACAGGAAGCAAGAAAAGGAGTGTCTTGAGTAGGCCCAAAATTGTATCACCAATTCTTAAAAGAAAGTAACAAGTCGAGCCCATCAAGTGGTAATTGGGTCCATGTCTAAGGAATCCTCGGTGGGCTGTCAATTGTTTAAGGAGCAATCTAAACAAGCAACTTTTGAAGAAGAGCAGAGTCACACCATTCCCCAAAACAACAAACTGACTTTGGATTGGCTTTTTTTCAGAAGGACTTTTTTAGAAGTAAGATTAGAAAAAAGTCAGATTGTAAGGAGTGATTTATGTTTGGATTTGTGATGATAGAAGTGACTTTTTTTCAATCTGACTTTTAAAACATATTTGAATGATTATTTTGAAAAGTAAGTTTAGATGAAAAATTACTAAAAATGACATTATTGTTATTAAATAATACATATATAATATGCATATATTCTTATATTTTAGAAAGAAAAAATGAAATTTGGGGTTTTTTAAGGATTTTAAAGGCTTAGTTTCTCCCTTATTTTAAGGAAAATAATTTTAAAAGATTATATTTTTAGCTCAAAGGAAGGATATTGTGGGAGAAAATAATTAGAGATTATTATGGTAAATTTTTGGATATAAAAAGGAACTTTTATATTAAAAGAAAATATCTTATTTGAGAATTTTAGGGGTCTAATAGTCTAATTTTTCTACCAACTTTATTAAATAATACATAACAAAAGGTGTGGGACCCATCAGAAACCAGAAGCCAAAAACGAACTTCTGACCCATAAGTCCTTCTCATCTACGACTACAATCAAATCAAACATAAAAAAAAAAAGCAATCAATGGCTTCTCCAGCCCAGAAGTATTTTTGACCCTAAAAAAGCCAAACCAAACATAGCCTTTTCTGTTTTAACCTTTTTATTGCCTTTGACATTATCTTTATAATGCACTTTAATTTTTATTATTAATCTTATTTAGCCTCTTTTTAAAAAAGAAAACTGAAGGCTTTTGATTAGTTGTGAGATGACTGTGACATTAGGATCATAAACCGAACCGAACTTAAAAATTTAAAATTGACAATCTCGCATCTCGCATTCATTAAATAATTTGAAGAGTACCCTTGAAGAAAAAATTTTACGAAACATATATAAAATCAAACAACAAATAGGAGTTATAAAATAGAAACGTCACGTAACTGTTCAGAAGTCATGAGGAAACCATACAAGTAATTAATATGCGTAGATCCGATCCGCCACCCTGGACAGATAAACACTAATTGTTCTGTTTTTATGGCTTTCTTATTATTTCCTTTCTTCTTAGAAGCCGTGCAAATGGAATGCATGACATGAATGTGTATATATACAATGCACTCTTCTAATCCTAATTATAAGATCATTTTGATTTTATTTTTTTTGAAAAATTAAGGACGTGAAATTAATTACTTTAAAATGTCTATAGTTATCTTTTTTCCTCAAAATTAATTTACATTGCTTATAAACTATAGTATACTAAAATTATTTATGAGATATGTTAAGTAGTCTATTTAGCTTTCTTAATTTTTTTAAAAAAAATTAAAATGATCTTATATTTCGAACAGCAGTGCAAGTTTACAATTTGTATTGCTCTGTTTATTTGTCGCCTTCCTATTATATAAAGTTTGTCCAAAAAAAAAAAAAACGTACGAGTCCAAAGTTAGAAACAAAAATTGGAGGGTAAAGGGGAGGGCGATAAAATACACGCGCCAGGATTTTGCCCGGTCCCGCGTGGGAAGCGCGGGAAATGCCATCAGCCTTCATCTAAATAGACCTCAAATATCTGAATGACACATCTACATCTACTCAGCCCCCATGACGCCACGTTGCATATTTCTTTATTTATTTTTCCATTTATCTATTCAGTTCATGTGGATGAATGATGATCAGACTCAGATGATGTATTCACATCATCTTAGAACAATAACCCATAGCATCTTGTTAAATATTAATGTCCAACTAGGCGTATAATATGAATATTTGATTTATTTTTTCAACCAAATCCAAATATATATGATTATATTCTGATTCCCAGTATGGTCAATTCCGCTAATTACTTATATCTCATGCATTATTAACCTGGTATATGTTCCTTGCTTGTGATATGGGGTGGAATATATATTGTGGCTACGGATTTTGATTAGCTTTTCACTAATTATTTATCTGTTTTATCCTACAATTTTCATCCGCACCATAGGGGTTTCCCCTCAATTTAATAGAACCTAAGTCCTATTAATAAGTCCTATAACTGACTCCCCTATGCAAATGAAAACAATAAAATTACTTATATTTGTCATAAAATATAAGCGATCTTCAAGGTTGCCCTCTTAACTATAGCAGCAGCATATAAGATTATACCACCTCCAACTCTAATTCTCTACATATAAGAGCTAACTGCCGTCAATTTTAATTTTTTTTATTATCTCCATTAAACATAAGCATATTTGAAATGAATTATCTAAAACTCACTAAAACTAGCAAACGATCTGACCAAAAAGTAAGAACACATTTTTAAAAAGACATGTATAATAGAAAATAAGAGTATACTATGTCACCTGCATATATATAAAATGGAAATTAAAGTGAATGTAAATAGGACAAGGAATGGCGTGCTAAAATGGAGGTATTCATGGGAGCTATGAGTAGAAGGTCGTCCCCTCCCAACTTCCAACGGGCAATGTATGTCCGCCACTCAATATTCCTCCTATATATGGGGCCCTACATTAAGCCATATCATCAATCTCACGCGCACATTACCTGCGTGAGTAGCACGTGCTTCTTCTGTGGGATATGGCGATGGGAGGTCTCTGTGTTTCAGTATTTAGTGCCATTTCGCATTTCATTCGTACCTGAACGCACTGACATGAGATGAGAGAGAATTTCGGACTTGTTGAGTGGCTTTCCTCACCACGCACCCAAGAGTAGTGACTCTTCCTCATTCCTGCTTTGGCTGCTGCACCTACTCTCTCATGGAATTGGAATCTGGACTTCCCGCTAATCGGAGTCCTTCTCCGGTTAGCACCTTCTTTTCTTTCTTTCTTTTTTTTTGGAAATTGGAACGAACACGAGCGTCGAATTGTTTTTGTTTGATCAATTTGCTGCTGAATTTCGTTTCTGTTGGTTCTTTCTATTGTTTTTGATCTTACTTGCCTTTCTGTGCTGTGCTCATGCAATGTTTTGAATTTAAATTTTGCGACTCTTTCTTTCCTTCCATCTGCTTGCTTTTTTGGATGGCTATCGTTAATTCAGAGTGAGCTGAGTTTTTCCTTTTTTGGATGAGCTGGAGTTCTTTTTGACTTGGCTCAGTTGCAGTCTTGCCGAATTCTTTATTATTTGCTCTGCTTTTTATTGATTTCCGTTTCTCTTTTTTTTTTTTTTAAGTTCCGGTGTCAACTTCTCTTTTCATGAGCCTATTATATTTGATTCTATCTCTAAGTTTTACTAGAGAAGCATAAAATCTTAATTTTCATTTGCTGTAGAAATTGAGTGATCCTGTTTCTATAGAAACAAACTAGAGTGAACCGGTTCTATTTTCTCAGTTACGGTATCCTATCATTTCGAGATAATTCATCATTCTCTTTGATTTAATTGAAAAGGTTGATATTTCGACTGAATATAAATTACTCCTAAGCCAGCTTGGTTTATCTTCCCTTGAAAACAGATTATAATAGGTGACCGCCAGGCCAATGAAATTCTGTCAGTTCCATCAACTTTTTGATTTATCAAGCTCTATTATTTGTCGTGTTTCACGTGGAAGTATATGTTTGAATTTTTTTTCCTTCAGTATGTTAGCTATTGACAATTGATGTGATTACTATATTTTCTGCCTGTTAAAGTGTTTCTCGATATGCAATTTCTAACATATGATATTTTTATTTGTGGCCACTGATAAGGCACTGTTTCCTTTTTTAAATATGCAATCATTTGAATCATAAAGGCCTGATGGTTTTCTAATTTTCTGGTGCTTCGCAGATGTCATGGGTAAACCTCTCTAGGAATTTAGTATTGGCATACCAAAGCTTTGGTGTGGTATACGGAGATTTAAGTACATCACCTCTCTATGTTTTTACAAGCACATTCGAAGGGAAGTTGCTGAAGCACTATGACGAAGAGACCATCTTTGGCACATTTTCATTGATATTTTGGACCCTGACATTCATACCCTTGCTTAAATACGTTTTCATCTTGTTGGGTGCTGATGATAATGGTGAAGGTATTATGCGATTAAATTCTGCACATGGGTTACTGCATTCTCATAGCATGTATTTTTTTTTTCTTCAATCTTTTCGGGGGCAGTAAAAAGGCTATAAGGTCTGTGCTCTGATTATAACTCAACAATTTTTAGGTGGGACATTTGCCCTCTACTCACTGCTTTGTAGGCATGCCAAGTTTAATTTACTTCCTAATCAACAAGCAGCTGATGAGGAATTGTCGTCCTACAAATATGGTCCCTCTTCACAGGCTGCAACCTCTTCCCCACTAAAGAGGTTTCTAGAGAGGCATAAACGGTTAAGGACGGCACTACTAGTTGTGGTATTGTTTGGTGCTTGCATGGTCATAGGCGATGGTGTTCTCACTCCTGCAATTTCAGGTAAAAATGTAAAAGACATTATGGTGTCACCAATCTTGTATTTATTCTAAATTTTGTAACTAAAACTAAATATTATTTAGGTCTATAAGGCCTTTCATAGTCAGCTAAGCTTTCTTGTGTATGAATTTTATTTAAACGTACCAATGCTCTTAGGTGCTCATATAATAGCCGTAATATATTGAAACGAGATAACAACTTATGTTTAGTATTTATTATTGCTTTACTGAATTATTGATAGTTTGTCATTTTATATGAAGATACTCTGTTGTAGAACAAGAAATTAACCAACCACCCCTCCTTTACCTTTCAGTTCTATCATCAGTATCAGGGATACGAGCAACTGGGAAAAACATCACTGATGGTGAGACAATACTTATTATTCGTATTTTGTTGAAGATGTTACAATTCCTGTCATTTCTTTACCAGTTTTGAGAACATAAAATCTGCTTACCATGGAAATTCCATTTTATTTGCAGGTGTACTTGTCTTGCTTGCTTGTGTCATCTTGGTTGGCCTCTTTGCTCTCCAGCATTTTGGCACCCATAAAGTAGCATTCATGTTTGCACCAGTTGTTATAGTCTGGCTTATTTCGATTTTTTCTGTTGGGCTCTATAATACTATATATTGGAATCCAAGGATAGTTCGAGCTTTATCTCCTCACTATATCTTCAAGTTCTTCATCAAGACCGGTAAAGAAGGCTGGATTTCTCTTGGGGGGATTCTTCTCTGTATAACTGGTTTGTCAAACCTAGACTAGCATGGCATTCATTTTTCTTGCATCGTAACTTTATTGGGACATCATGTTTCCATTTCTACTTCATGAATGCGCTTTGACTCACTAGAAGCTGAGATATGAGCACTCAGACCTGAAATTCACTACTTGCTTACTTTTCTCACAGGAACTGAAGCTATGTTTGCCGATCTTGGTCATTTCACTGCTTTGTCAATTAGGGTGAGCCTGTAACTCGACTTAATATGAGCATTTGAAATGTGTGATATACTCTTGTCTTTGCATTAATATGTGAAAAATGAAAAGTGTCTACACTATTGTATCTTTACTGCACTATATGCAATCCCTGTGTGAAGATGAGAAATTTATTAGCTTTTTTCGTTTCTTGTGCAGCTTGCATTTGCTTTTGTAATATACCCCTGTTTGGTGGTACAGTACATGGGCCAAGCTGCATTTTTGTCTAAAAATCTCAACTCTATCCATAACAGTTTTTATGACTCAATACCTGGTTAGTTAATCTAAATCTCCGACTTACTGATACCTCTGTCAAAATGAACTGTTGCCAATTATTTCAATTATTTGACAGTTCTGTGTGCCCTGCAGGACCTGTGTATTGGCCCGTCTTTGTTATTGCAACCCTTGCCGCCATTGTTGGTAGTCAAGCTGTTATCACTGCTACTTTCTCCATCATCAAGCAGTGTCACGCCCTTGGTTGTTTCCCCCGAGTCAAAGTTGTACACACCTCAAAACATATATATGGACAGATCTACATCCCAGAAATAAATTGGATACTTATGATCCTCACTCTTGCTATAACCATTGGATTTCAGGACACGACCTTAATTGGAAATGCTTATGGTAATTAATTCCTTTAATAGCATCTCTATCATTTGCTCCCCACAGAAGCACACATTTATACAAGATTGTTTATTCCGTTTTATTCTATTTTTTCCCTTTTTATGGCTAGTCATGTTCTATGCATATCTTAAGCTTTCAATTAAAAAATTCCACGACTCTGAATCTGTGGCAGAATTGCCTGTCAACACACGGTATATATATAATCTTTTCAATGAAGGGAGGAAAAAGATTCCCCCCCAAACATCAGAACTGAACTTTTTCTTTTCTTTTTTTGTTGCTTCTAAAATCTTACTGATGTTCATTCTTGTTGGGTATTCCGTTCACAGGACTTGCTTGCATGACAGTCATGTTTGTGACTACATTTCTGATGGCTCTTGTCATCATCTTCGTCTGGCAAAAAAGCGTTATGCTTGCTACCATATTTCTTGTAGTTTTTTGGGCAATAGAGGCTGTATATCTATCAGCAGCATTCACGAAGGTGCCTCAGGGAGGATGGGTTCCTCTTGTTCTGTCATTCATCTTCATGGCTGTCATGTATGTATGGCATTATGGTACTCGTAGAAAGTATAGCTTTGACCTCCACAACAAAGTTTCATTAAAATGGTTATTAGGATTGGGTCCTAGCCTTGGCATTGTCCGCGTCCCAGGGATTGGTCTCATCTACTCAGAACTGGCAACAGGAGTACCCGCAATATTTTCTCACTTCGTTACAAATCTCCCTGCATTTCACGAGGTGCTGGTTTTTGTCTGTGTAAAATCAGTTCCTGTCCCATACGTCTCACCTGAAGAACGATTCCTTGTCGGGCGGGTTTGCCCCAGGCCCTATAGAATGTATAGATGTATTGTTAGATATGGGTATAAGGACATTCAAAGAGATGATAATGACTTTGAGAATCAGCTTATACAGAGTCTGGTAGAGTTTATCCAGATGGAAGCAGTTGAACCTCAAGTCTCAAGCCCTGAAAGTTCTTCGCTTGATGGGAGGATGGCTGTAATAAGCACCAGAAGCTTAGAATCAACTTCAACATTAATAGTGTCTCAGCATGAGGATGTTGGTGTGGACGACTCTATCCTTAGCAGCAAATCAAGTACCTTGAGAAGTTTGCAATCCATTTATGAAGATGATACCATACAAACCAGGAGGCGCCAAGTACGGTTTCAGCTACCTGATAATCCGGGTATGGATCTTGCTGTGAGGGAAGAACTTCTGAATCTAATTCAAGCAAAGGAGGCTGGGGTTGCGTATATTATGGGCCACTCATATGTAAAGGCAAGAAAGTCGTCCTCATTCTTGAAAAAGCTGGCGATTAATATTGGATACTCATTTCTACGCAAGAATTGCAGAGGTCCAGCTGTGGCCCTTAACATTCCTCACATTAGTCTTATCGAAGTTGGGATGATATACCATGTCTAGTTAATGAAATTTTGCAGCTTCCTCGGTGGAGGTAAGGAACCAAGAGTGGCTCTTAGAAATGTTCAGAAGGGGAAGACTAAGAGTAACTCTTAGAAATGTTTAGAAGGGGCTATTCCTCACTCGTGGGAATATGCATTTTGACACAGGGTAGAGGTTATGATCATGTCTATCTTTGCTTTCTGCTGCTCTCTTTCTGATGTGTAAATTATGAAATATATATATTTCAATAATTTATCCAAATATTTGGTTATGAAATATGAATATAGCAAAACAGCATCATGCAGTCCTTATAGTCCATCTCACTCTCTGTTTTTGTGTTGTGTATCTATGGTTTATTTGTAGATATTTCATTTTACAAACTTGTTAAGTACAAAATTGACCGTCTCTCTGTTATTGATTCTGGGTAATTACTGTAGTTTGGCAAAAAAGTCGTTAATGGGAAGACATAGCTAGAGATGAACCAATCAATGTGAAAGGAGGGTATTTTGGCAAACGAAAATGTCTGACAGATCCATTTATGTTTTTTCCCCGTGGAAGCTTCTCAAGAATGCTACAACTGCAAGTTAGAGTTAAGTCACAAAAACATCGAATTTCATTTGTCACTGCATATTGTAAGTGCTAGAAAGGATAAGAATCTAGTGATCATATTTTTCATGCAAAGATCACTCGCAATAACAAACAGATACAATATGACCCTATCACTTTCAGATTCCCCTTGAGTTCTTAAATGGGCAACAAAATAATTGTAGAAAGTGATGTGAGTGATGGATCAACGAATTATGCAGCTGTCATTGGAACTAGGACAGGTCGTTTGTGTCAATTTACAAACTGATAAGAACGTGTAGGATCAAGACTTTTGATGGGGAAAGATGTTTTTTAAAAAAAAAATTGTTGAGGCAGAGTCGGCAAAAGATTATTCTGGTGTTGAGAAACAAATATCAATAATTGCGCGTGCGTTGAAATTAAAGAAGAAAAGAATTCAGCCCAAACATCGAATTCCATGTGGGAGGCTGGGAGCTATTAGGAGCATCGATGGCCCCAAAAAAAAAAAAAAAAAAAAAGTCAGCCAGTACTAGCTCTCGTCACTCTCGATGTAAGATATAATATAATTTGTAGTGCAATTTTAGGAATTATGGGTAGCTTATAATTTACCATTATGTTTTTATTTATAAGCCTATTTTAACTAATTTTTATAGAAATTGAGATTATAATATTAAATATGTCCTTTTTTTATAAACCTTTTCAATTGTACTCTTATTTAAGAATTTGTATTAAAATAATATTAATTGTTTATTTCTTTCTTGTTTACATTTAATAGTGGCAAAATACTAACACTAATATTAATTGATCATAAACTAGACTTAAAAATAAGGAACAAATTTTTTTGAAAAGTTAAACTTATAAATAGAAACAAGGTGGCACATTCCAAATTAGATTTCACTACATCTAGCTATTAATACAAGGCACAATGAACTAATATATGAAGATTAAAAAATTTATATAAACCATTTATTTATAGTATGTAACTATGTACTGCATGATATTTTTTAAAAGATCATATGTATATTATTAAATTATATAGATGAAAAGGGTCTTATATTTTTTTCTTTAAAAAAAAACAACTCAACTAACTTTTAATATCTTGGATTAGCGGCAGTATATTGAACGCAAGTCATTGGATAGATTGATAGTATAATACTCCCTCTGGTCCCAATTATAAGATTTAATTGAATTTTTAAAAAAAAATTAAAGATACAAAATGAATTACTTTTTTTTATGAATAATACAAAACTCAGCAAACTAGGTAAATCTAAAAAATTAAAGATGCAAAATGAACTCCTTTTTTTTTTTATGAATAATACAAAACTCAGCAAACTAGGTAAATCTAACATGATCCCATCATTGAGAAAGCTAGGCGGAGACTGAAAAATATCAACTCCTGCTCCCCTGTTCAAAGCCTCCTTAGTAAGAGCATCTGCTACTCATTTATTTCTCTACTGCACGTCTGCACCACTCCACTATTGCCTCCACTCAAGAATTTGGCTATCATTTTAAATCACTTTAAATTGTTTATATATAACATTTTATCTCAAAAATAATTTATTTTACTCATAAATCAATGTATAATCGAATTACATGCAGAGTATGTTAAGATTTAGTGGTATAATTTATTTCCTTAAATTCAACAAAAAAAAATAAACTTAATCTTATAATTATGATAGAATATACTATACTACTATGTGGCCCAATTGGCTCTCATTTGCAGTGGCATTATGTGTTTAAATAATAACAAAAAAGGATAGATGAAATAACACGTGTTATTGGTCGTTTGTACCACCTCCCTGCTCCCCTCCGTTAAATTTAATTCATTCAAGTGATAGATTGTTAGGTGTTACGTTGTTGAATAATGGGGAAATGGGAGGGATTTTTAAGAAAATGCTATAAAGAGTAAAACAAATTACCCTTATAATACACATAAAAAACTATTTTCTCATATATTGTATATACCTGAAGTCGTTTTTCTGGTAAATAACTTCAGAGTAAAAAAAAATCGTTTACACAAATAATAACTTCTTAAGCCATTCTTCGCGTGAATGGATTCTAAACTCGCTCACGTAAAAACGATTTTAGAAATCGTTCTTTGTGTGAATGACTTCCGTTTTTTGGTAGCTATGCACCTATTTCCTCATAATTGAACGTCTAATTTACTCTAAATATAAGATTTTCTATTACAATTAATTTAATTTAATTAAGAAGATAAATTAACTAATATGTGAGGGAATTTTTTTAAACCACCCTAATCATACTCCTTAATTTCTTCCATTTTTGTTACTTGATCATTGTTAAGGGAGTATAATGGAAGCAACTTGGGTAAACATTGAAAAAAATTAATGTCATATTCTTAATAAGATTAACTTTCTTAAAAAGTCTCATATTAAGGACAATGGAGTAATACTTACATAAAACACAAATAATGACACAATTTTGATAAAGTTCATATTTGTTTAAATTTAAAATAACATATAAATAAAAACTAATAACCTAGAAATGGAAGATTTAACATATCTAGCTCACAAGAAAATGATCCATATTACTCATACTTATTATCTCAAGGCGTTACATATTAAAGGATAGACATTGCTCTAATGCTGTGATTGTGATTGTTTCATGTGTAGTATTTTTTTTAATACATAAAAGAGATTATTCTCTTTTGTATTAGTTAATCTACCTTCTTAAGTTAATTAAATTAATTGCAGTATAAAATATTATATTGGAGGCAATTAGGCTTTTAATTAAGAGGAAATCGGTGTACAGTTACCAAAAAATAGAAGTCATTCATGCGAAGAATGACTTATAAAATCATTTTTCGCTTGAACAACTTCTGAAATAGTTCACTCGAAGAATGATTTTGTTATTCTGAAGTTGCTCATCTGAAGAACAACTTCAGGTGTAGCATATGAGCCTATGAAGAAATAATTTTTTATATGAAGTATATGGGTAATTAGTTTTACTATTTATTGCATTTTTGTAAAAAAAACTTTAAATGGGAACCCTTTGTCTTCCAATAGAAGTTTAGGTGTACTACTCTGTTCCTATTTATAAGGTATTTATAACATATTTTACACAAACAAAGGAAAACCTTAAATCTAATAATGCCTTGAAATCTGGCAACTTTTCAACTTTACCCATATTTAATATCCGCTACACCACATGAAAATAAAGTTAATACCTAATCAATGAAAGATAAAATTGTACACTCACATGGAAAATTTAATGATGTGCCTTATAAATAAAACTAAATGAAACATTCTCTCCCTGCCCTGTAAATAGGAACAATTGGATATTATGTACGTGTATGTAGATATCAGCTCCTCACCTCTCCATGTATAGGGAAAATTGCATTCAAATCCCAAAAGGTAAATTAACATAAGAAGTTCCCTTTAAATTTCAAAATTATGAATAGACTTCAAGAGATCTGAGGGTAATATACACAATTGTGAAATTATATTTTATCATTACTGATAGACAAGGAAGAACATTCTTGTTCAAAACAAGAAGAACATTGATAAGCAGAAATGTCTTGATTAACAAGTTAAGGAGTCTGATTAATAAATGCAACGATTTTATCAACAACTAATGTTAATATGCTCAACACATGTAACTAAACTAAAGTTCATTAACAACTTTCACAATATATATTAACAGCTAATCACTGAAGGCAGTTTTGCAATTTTACAATTGCATTATGCTCCATCCATTCCTAATATAAGAAATAATTATCTAATTATATTATATTAAGGATATTGTTAAATTAGTTTAAATTACATGATATTACTAAAATACTTTAATCATGTTCCTTTATTCCTACCCTCCATCTTTTGTTTGCTTATTATATTATTGAGAATCATTAATAGGGATAATCTAGAGAAAATGTAAGAAAAAATAGAAAGAGATTTTATATTTATGAACAAGTTCACTCCCAAATAAATCCTATATTAAGGAATGGAGGGAGTATTACTTACGGTCTCTTGAGACACGACATGATAGTAATTTTTATATTTTAAAGGATCTTGGAGTATTAAATTGTCTTATTTAATAGTTGAATGCAATTTCCCCGGAAATCAATTAATGCCAACGGCCGCGGCCGTCATCATGTCATATGGTGTGTATAGGTAGGTGCACAGCTAGATATGGATGTAATGAAGCAATGATGGAGTCCCGGAGACCTTGTTTGTGCATAGTGTTGCAATCTATGATTGAGGATCATCAAAGGCTGAATCTTAAGTTTCAACTGCCACACAAGGTTGGCATGGATTTTGCTGCTTTCTGTTATACACGAGTGATTAATTTATGTTGTTGCAGGGAGGGCCTTATAACGCACCATTTCATTGTTCACCGTCCTTCTTTACGGGTTCAGATTCTCTCTGCGGCACCCTCTCTCTGCGTCCCTCAGAATCCCAATCAGGCAATCTGGACCATCCATTTGATCATCCAATGGTCCATATTTAAATCTTTTATAAAAATTAATATAATTATAATAATATTAAAAATCTCATAAATAAATTTGATCTGTCAAAATTTTGAACAGTTCACAACTGTAATAAAAAAATGAAAAATAAAATCTAAATTTATAATAATAATCTACAATTCTGAACAGTTTACATCAAATTTTGACAGATCAAATTTATTTATGAGATTTTAAGTATTATTATAATTATATTATTTTTATAAAAGCATTAAATATGGACCATTGGATGATCAAATCGATGGTCCAGATTGGGATTATGAGAGACGCAGAGAAAGGTGCCGCAGAGAAAATCCTCTCCCCCTTCTTTACAGTTTACACTGAAGGGTTGTCGTCTATAGTTACTGTTGGGCCTTTAGGGAGTTAAAGTCATATAAAGTCTGCGACAACGGAAGGATACTGTACTTCCACGAAGTTGCTATCTACTCCTCCTACGGTCCTACATGTAACAAGACTATATGACTAGAAATTATGTAAATTAAGAAAATTAATTACTCCTCCATTCCCAAATATTGGACCTATAATGGTATAATGGGAAGGATCTTATTCTTAAATATAAGAATTCTTTCCAATTTTATTTAACATTTCCTTAAATTAATCTTATTGATACCAACGAGAAGTTGGTCGAGCTGGTAAGTGGGCTCACCCCATAAGGATGAGAACATGAGTTCAAATCCTGTGAAGTGCTCTCATTTGGAGATGTGACAACTCTACCTATGTGGACAGCACTCTACCCCTCGAGTCTGGATTAGTTGGTTGCCAATTGGCGCCGGATTACAGGACAGTGTTTAACAAAAAAAAAAACAAGCAAGAGATAGATTATGTGAATAAAGGTTAGTGTATGTTGGTAATATTATGTGATTTTAACCAACTTAACTAACATCCTTAATATAATCAAATTAGGTGAATATGTCTTATATTTAAGAACGGAGGAAGTACAACACGTAGTTATTTCAAGAAAAATGTGTTATTTTATTTTTTAAAAAAATTCTAATTTATTTAGCCAGAAAATTGTCTTTATCAACATGTGTGATTAAGAAAGGCAGCTAGATTATAAAAAAAACATAAATTTGAGATAAAAATTACATTTAGATTTAAAACAATCTCTTCAATTTATTTCCTATATTTAAGACAAGATTGATTACTTATTAAATCATAAACGAAAAGTTTTTTGTGTGTGTGTGTATGCTTATATGGAGAAATAATTCTTGGAGTTTTCATAAAAATAATCAAATTATAAAAATGAATTGAGCATACAATTATGATTTTTCCCATAGAAAATTATTGTTCCTCAAGAAAATGATAGAAAAATATCTTTAAAATTTCAAAATCCCATATATGAGATTTTAACTAATTGAATAATAGTATTAAAAAATTAAGTATAAATAATTAGATATATTAACATCTGCAAATCACCTATAAGGGATTTTGAAATTTAGAAGGTTATTATCTATCATTTCCCTTTTTCTCCCAACATTTTCATAGACAGTCAATATATATCTATAAATTCTGTGATGAAGCCGTTAGTTTGCCGTTTAATCCTCTTCATTTTATAGAGATCTCGACTTAACTCTGTTAACTAACCATTTGATTATCTTTATCTTTAACTCAAGTGGTTAAGTGGCTATTTATATTCCAATATTTAGTGTACTTATCTCATGATTATGAGTGTTAGTTATGATGACCCTTCACCGTCTAGTGATTAATCTTTTCTTTACAAAATTGTTATTTGGACACTATAAAAAGCCTCTGTTATGGATTTATCTCTAAAGTCAAAGGATGGTTTATTCTCTTCTTGCCGACCCTTTTTTACTTTGTTTGCCCAATTCATATTTACATCATCTTGTGGTTAATTTTTCTCTACATATAGTTGTTGTTTAGATTCTATATAAAGTGTATGTTGTGGACTTATTTCTTAGGCCAAAGGATAATTTTTCCTCTTCTTGTCAACCCTTTTGTGTTTTGTTTGTTCGATCCATATTAATATTGTTTTGTATTTTAGTTGTTCATTTTCTTGTGTTATCTTTAAGTGATAATTTTTTCTTTACAAAATTGTTATTTGGACACTATAAAAAACCACTATTGTGGGTTTATCTCTAAAGTCAAATAATGGTTTATCCTCTTCTTGCCGACCCTTTTGTACTTTGTTTGCCCAATCCATATTTACATCATCTTGTGGTTAATTTTTTTCTCTACATATAGTTGTTATTTAGATTCTATATAAAGTGTATGTTGTGGACTTATCTATTAGGCCAAAGGATAATTTTTCCTCTTCTTGTTATGTAACATCCTAAATATTTAATTGAGGATTAGTAGAATAATTAGAAATTTATTTATGAGAAATTATGGATTGTGAGAATATTTGATGGGCTTTGAGGTATTTTTGAGTATTTTAAAGGCCTAGTTTCTTCCTTATTTGGACAATAATAATTTTGGGAGAGATTATTTTTAGGCTCAAAAGAGGTTAATATGGGAGGAAATAAATAAAGGATATTTTGAGAAAATTTTGAGAGTGAAAAGAAAATTTTTTGTTCAAAAGAAATATCTTATTTGAGAATTTTAGGGCCCAGTAGTATATTTTCCACTCTGCCGACACCGTCAATAATTTCTTTCCATCCTCACCTGACTTTTACTATTTCAATTATTATTCCTCAACCAATCACACTCAACTACTATTTATATATTATATTATTATTAATATTATATTATTTAAATATTATATTATTATTATTATTATATTATTATTATATATATATACTCTCACTCTCCGTTCCCCTCTCTCATTCTCACTCACTCTCTCTCTCTCTCTCTCTCTCTTCTCTCGTCTCTCTCTCTTGCTCTCTCTTTCTACCATATATATTCCTATCACTGGACTTATCAGAGTCCGTCAGCATAGGAATAGTAAGTTTTTCGGCCAACTAAGCACATTTTTGGAATCACGTAAGTATCATCTACATTCCTATGTCATTAGTTTTTCATTTGGCTATACTTGAAAAATTAGGCCTTGTCTAAGTTGATATTTTTGGGAGTCCTAAGATTAATAAATTGAAGCTTAGGCCTCGATTATGAGTTTTTCTGAGTAGATTTTTCATTGTTGGAAGTTTTCCTAATTATTAGGAATTTTTGGATTTATGGAAGTTTTAGAAATTGGGGCTTTTAAATTATTCGAGGTGCTTATGGGTAAATTGATGATTTTTAGATGTTTATTAAGGTTATATGAGGGGATTTAATTAATTGATTTGATTGGGGTTTGCACCTAAAGAATTATTGAGGGATTATGGGATGTTAAGGAATTTTATAAATAGTTATTGGAACGATTAATAATTTTGGATATATGTATAAATGGAGTAGAGATAAATTTTAGAGATAGAAAGGGAGAATAAATGTTAAATAGAAATTTAAAATAAGTAAGGGCAAAGAAAGGGTAGTAAGTAATTTATTTTCCAACATGTGAAATTGTTGGATAAATAATTAATTTTGATTGTATGTATGGTTGTGTAGTGCTTGAATTGCACTAAGTTAGCACGGGGGAGCTGCACTATTGTGAGATTGGTGCCAGCTATCAGGTAACCGCTTTCTGCTTGTTTATGTGTGTGTGTAGTGTTAGTAAGTAATTTGAAATATTATTATTTGATAATTATGATGTTATATGGAGATGAGGTTTTGAATCACAGTTGAGATATGATTATCAATTGATGATTGATGAGATATGAAAATGAGATCTTGAAATATTATTATTTTTCATAATATAATGTCCTGTGGAGTATTATTTTGAAATGGCATAAATTTGTGATTTGAAATATTTTGAACGGAAATATATATGATTTTGGAAACTATTTCATATATATGTATATTATGAAAATACTGGAAGGCCTGGTGCCTGATTGTGGTGTTGCATATCTATGTGTTGTATGTGAGAAATTATTTGTGTATGTGACACCGGTGAATTGGAAATTGTGCCATCACGTGATAAGGTACCCTGTTGCGCCACAGGGACTAATTGATATATTATGGGAAATAAATGGGAGAAAGACGAAAGAGGGGAGATCGCCCCTCACGGATTCAGAAAGGACAGAGATCCTTCTAATCTGTGGTACTATTCAGGGAGGGTAGAAAGTCCCTCGTGAACTGTACCGTGGTGATCAGGGGCGGGTGGAAGGTCCCGACTGGTCCCACATGTTTTCCCAACATTTCTAATAAGATTTGTTTGGGTTGTCTGTAATTATCAATGATATATATACTATTCTTGAGGATGAATTGTGATGGGTTATTCCACAATTATAAACGATAAAAAGAGATTTCGGGAATAAGACGTGCATTATATGTGAATACCTGAGCATGCTTCTGAATTGATATATATGTATGTATTCCACTGGACACCTTGCTAGCACACACTGCACTTAGATGAGTAGTCAGTGGTTGCGTTTGGGGCTACCCCCGTTGATCTCACTTTTGCAGGTCCTAGGAGCGAAGTAGGAGGTCAAGGGAAGGATCCGGGAACTTCTCACTGATATCGTGAGATATTCTGGACCAGAAGGACATGAGGTATTGCCACATTTAGGATCATATTTTGTATGATGCTTCCGCTGAACCTTGTTATTATTCTGGGGGAAAATTATTATATAATACCTATTATGGTATGGTATTTTGAGAATGATGTGTGGAGTTTAATCATACATAATGAAATTCTCTGTTATTGTACTGGGAAGGAAGTTATATTGTGATGACAGAGATTGGAATTGAGGTTTGAAATATATATAAATATTATGGAAAGATCTTTTTCTAACTATGTTAGTTATTTTATTAAGTTAATTCCTTTTCCAACATAGTTAGCGTTTATATTATGAGTTAAGTTGATTAAGTGTACTTAAAAGTGTATTTGGGAGTAATTGTTACATGTTAACCCTTTTGTATTTTGTTTGTTCGATTCATATTAATATTGTTTTGTATTTTAGTTGTTCATTTTCTTGTGTTATCTTCAAGTAATAATTTTTTATCCATTTCCTTTCTTTTTTAATGATAAAGAAGAAAGAAGTAAATTTACATTGCTGAACAGGAAGTAGATAAACAAACATCGTCTAGAGGAACTAGATAGAATACAAAGGTCATCTCCAAAGCAAAATTGGCAAGTGTATTTGCTTCATAATTATTCTCTATTGTCATGCTGAAGATTAATCACCTAAACCTTTTTGAGCATATGAGTAGGTATCGTTTTTTGCAGATATAGAGATTGATGCATTGGAACAGGCATCGTTGTTCCTCTAATCTTCTCTAATTTTATTTCATAACCTACTATTTTTTTTTTCTTTCATTTTTATATTTGACGTCACGATGAATTGATATAGACATGTATCGTTTTTTCTTTTTTCCCTTTTTCATATATGAGGATGAGTATATATGTAAATTCTGAAAAACTAGGCTCAATATACAACATTACTTGGTAATGATAACATAATTTCCTCTTATAAAAGCTTTATGTGCTTATTATGCCTGCCATATTTTTTAGGACAACATAGATGGCATGTTTTGGCCACAAAATCTGATTTTTTTTTTAACAATTTTTATTTGGAATGGGAAAGGATTTGGCAGTAATATTAATGAATTTCAAATCAACCATCAAGCACTCTTATTTTTATATATTTTTATGGGAAAGAGACTGTTATTAGAATGTGAAAAAGGCTATTAAATAAATTTGGCTTAAATGTTACACAAAATATAAAAAGGTTGGGTTGGATTTTTTTAATACGACACTCTCCTAAAGAAATTCAAAAAGTTGTGGTTGTGCCTTTGTACTTCTCAAATATTTAATTATCAATGACACATTCAATGAAATGTGAAAAAGACTGTTAAGTGAAATTTGTCTTTTTAAATATGACATTTTCCCTATTCAAGGGCATGTGAAATGATATGAAACTAGGACTAATGCCTAATAATATTTAAGAGGTTGTTAAATAAATTTGGTTTAAATACTACAAAGAATATAAAAAGATTTGGTTCGATTTTTTTAAGATGACACTCTTATTCACAAAAATATGAAAAGTTGTGGCTAATACTTTTAGACTTCTCATACCCTTAATTAATGTGAAAGATATTATTGAATAAATTTGGTTTCTTAAACATGACAATTTATTTTTGAAGGAAACATGAAATGATATGGCTTAACAAAAATTCGAAAGAGATTGTTAAATGAATTCGGTTTAAATGCTACAAAGAATATGAAAAAGGTTTGGCTCATTTTTTTTGTAAGATGACATTCTCCTAATTAAAGGTACGTGAAAAGTTGTGACTATTATACCTTTGTGATTCTTAGACCTTTAATTATTTATTAACCATTCAATGAAATATGAAAGGGATATGGTGTTAAAAGTTTGGTTTACCATCCAATTAAAGGGGATTTGAAAGGGTATGATGAATGCCCAATAAGAATGTATATGGAGTTGTTAAATAAATTAGGTTTAGATGTTGTATAGTATATGAAAAGACTTGGTTGCATTTTTTTAAGATGACACTCTCTTATTCAAAGAAATGTAAAAATGTGTTGCTAATACACTTGCACTTCTCAGATATTTAATTATGGATTAATCATTCGATGGAATGTGAAAAGAATTGTTAAATGAAATTATTTTCTCAAATATGACATTTTCTTATTTAAGAGGATGTGAAAGAATCTTAACGGCTTGAGTGGAAGATGAAGAGAATGGAATGCTTGATTAACAGTAATAACACTATAAGATGAATGAAATTAAATGTCAGACTAACAATGGTAGCACGAGAACAATATATCTTAGCTTAAAATTTAATAATGAATGATTGGAAATTCAAAGAATGAATAATAAGCCATATATCTTGGTCTATAATATGTAGTATTAAACATAATAGTTTATCATAAAACAATTGTCTATAAATTCATTTTTGACAAAGTAAAATTGGAATCATTATATTCATAAGTGAAATTGCTACCATTCAAATCTTAATACAAATAATATCTCAGTGCAAAAGAACGGGTAAAAGTCTTGTTATATGTATATACAGTAGTGTGTGGGTATTTATATTTTTTTGGGCCAAAAAGTATATAGACATATAGTAGTACGATTATTGCAATGTCCAATGAGGAGGAACGAGATCGAACTCAAAGAAAAAAGCTGCGAAGGCCGAGGTCCAAATGTCAAATAAATCTTTTGTCTATTTCCAAGGGCCTTTCTTCAATTTGGGCCGGACTCTGATCCTCCACAGAATTTATTTTAATTTAAATTAAATAACAGGATTAACAAAAACAAGTCCATCGAAAGAAAAGAAAGTCCACCGCAAAAAAACCAAAAACATTCATTATCTCAGGTTTCGACAAGTCAAACGTTCCACATTCTTCTGATAAAATAAAACGTTCCATGGGTCACTTAGTTTTCTGTTTACTTATCTTCACTTAGTTAAAGCTAAGCTGTTTTATAATTTATCAATTTTTTTTTGAAATTAACTGTTTTTGTTGTAAAGATAAACTAATAATCTAAAATTGTTTTATTAATAAAATGACCTACTTTTAACTAAATAGATATAAGTGAAAAGAAAATTTAGTAAAGAAATTGGAATGCCATTCCCATTGCTTAAAAAAAAAAATAATAATAATAATAAGAAACGTTCCATTTTCCATTTACCACTTGTCCATCTGTACACTCCGTAGCTAGTACGATGAGATGCAAAACGATAGAGAGCCCATCAACGTATTAAAAAATAAAAGAAATAAAAGAAGAAACCTCACGCCGGACCCGCGTGAATTAAAAAGTGCCATCTTTCTCGCTCCTTCTCTCCTCTGCAGTAATTCGCCAAACATCGGCAGCGTCTTCTCCGGTTACGTATTTAGCCGGTGTGGTCCTCCCATTAACGCCTAATCCTAGTCCACGCTGAATTTCATTTATGTTTCCCTTCCCTTCTGCCCCAATTCAAAGGGGCCACGTTTTGCCATTACCCATTTGAGTTTGATCTGCAACGCCGAAAAAGTTAGTTACTTTCTGAGTCAAACACTGCCCACAACTTCTCTACTCTCCTCCGACTATTTTACCCTCTTTTTCTTTACTTCTTTTTTGTTCATGGTTTTCGCTTGAAGTCGATTCGAGTGAGGTGTTTACTGGGATTTCAGGATGAGTTTTCAAGATCTTCAGGGTGGGGCCAAGCGACCCGTTTCCCGAACTCAATCGCCGTCGCAAGCTGTGGCCGCCGGAATTTTCCAGATCAATACAGGCGTTGCCACTTTCCGACGGCTCGTTGATAGCATTGGAACCGTCAAAGACACCGTCAGTCACCGCCAGAAGCTGTACGTTTCTCTCTACTTTCTGGGGCTCACTGCCCTTTTCTTTTTTACTGTTTCTCTGTTGCGTTTTTTGTTTGTTGCTTAACCGCTTTCTTTGGATTTGTGTCCTGTTTGGTAGTCACGACACGAGGCAGCGGATATTGCAGCTGGTGAAGGATACTTCTGCCAAGCTCAAGGCCTTGAGCGAATCCGATCTTGCTACCGATGCCGATGTATGATTTTCTTTATCTTTCACTCTGTCTTCCAGCTGTTTGCTGTTTGTTGTTTTTCCTACCCTAATTGCTGCATCTCGAGTAATTGTGCTACCCATAATAATTATCCCAATGCTAGATAAGTAGGGAAGGGAAGGAAAATCTGCCGTATTGTTTGTTGTTTCTCTTTTCATGTTGTCTTTGGCCCTGAATTGATGCTCACATTTAGGACCTTCCAAAGCATATTGGTTAGATATAATTATGCCGTCAAATTTCCTAAATGAGGGGTAAGTAAAAAAACTTCTGGCGAGTTTTTTATTCCATTAATTTTCTATCCTTTGTTGAACCAGTCTGGTAAGAAAATTGAAGATGCTAAGCTGGCTAGAGATTTCCAAACCACATTGCAAGAATTCCAGAAAGTGCAACAGCTTGCTTCTGAGCGCGAATCTACCTACCTTCCTGCTTCTTCTTCTTTACCTACAAGGTCAAGTGATTTTTTTTGCATTACTAATATGCTTCTATACTTTCAAAATCGTTATGCCCCCATTCCTTTTCTGATTCCAGTATTTTTATGTTCTTAAAAACAGTTCTGCCTCTGTTGGGGAATCAACTGACATAGGTCAAGAAAGCCAACCTTTAATCAGGGAACAAAAGAGGTAAAAATTTCCGTTGTGCCCTGCATAATATATTTGTCTCATACTCAACTCTCTGGAAGGAGCAAGAGCTGTTATTGGTGGTCTGATTTTCTTGATCAATGATAAAAATGAAGGCAGGAGATACTCTTATTAGATAGTGATATCGCATTCAATGAGGCCATGATTGAAGAAAGAGAACAGGGCATCAAGGAGGTGGAGGTGCAAATTGGACAAGTAAATGAAATATTCAAGGACTTAGCCGTGCTGGTTCATGAACAGGGGGTGGTTATTGGTAAATGAAATTACCATTGCTCATGCTGGGAATTTATACAGCTTACCTTTTGTTGCTGCATTTTTTTGGCAGACTTTTTGTTGCTACGTTTAGTTGATTCCGTTTCCCTCATATAGTTTTCTTCCTTGTGGCAGATGATATTCAATCAAATATTGACGCTTCTGCGGGTGCAACAACCCAAGCTACTACACAGTTAGTCAGGGCTTCCAAAAATATGAAATCTAAATGTTCATGGGTAAGTTGTGAAGACCTTGACATACTTATTGTAAGCTCTAATAAACATCTAACAATTACTCCTTAATATAGGAGCTGATTGGGGCATTTGCTTTTATCCTAAATGTAAGACCACAACCTTTTTAAAACACCCCCTCACCCCCACAAAAAAAAAAAAGTTTATTAATTTTCCCCAAATTACTCCTATATGCCGATTCTTTTATGATGTATCAAGTTATGTTGATGCTATCCTAATGTAAACGACTAAAAGGAGGGGCATACTAGTGCACATGTTTTGCAAAGAACTAACTAAATTTTAGTAGCCTATGCGAATCAGTCAACCAGATCCTACATTTAGAATCAGAGGGACTACTAACTAAGTGTGTGGTTCACGTTAGAAATCACTGAAATGCATAGTTTTGGTGATTTTCCATAAGTCATATGTGAAACTAAACAACAACAACAACGTTTTAGCACACTTGGTGGGGTAAGTGAGCTTGCATCATAACTGGGCGAGTCAGCTTTATTAAAATTAGAGTAACAGCATCCAATTTAAAATTTGTGTATGACATTGTCTATTTTGTTTTAAGTATGATGGTTTTGTTGCAGCATGCTACTCTTACAACACTGATGACTTATGGATATTTGAATTTTTGTTGCTTTGCAGTGTTGGTGGGTGCTTGCAATTTTTGTTATAGTGGTGGTCGTGGTGCTTATTGTTCTCATTATTTAGCCTGCATGTGCGTACATGCTGGTATGGGATGATTTGGCTGGACAGACTTTTTGACTTGTTTAGGATCACCTGTCTGATATATTGGTGTGAATTTGTCCAATTTGTCTCTTATTCCATGAGTTCTTAATTGTGTGAAGATTTAAAAAGAGTGTATGGGGCCCTTTGCAGCCAGCAGTTTTGACATCTAAATGCTAAAATTGGAAGAAGGAAAGGAATAGCGATTCTACAAAAAGCTGCTAGTATATCTAATTCAAAGATGCTAGAGTTTGTGGATACTGCTTAAACTTGAGAGGTTGACTATGCCGAATGTTTGTGTATTTCTCTGTATCACTGTGTGTTGCTATTATGGTGTTTGGGGGCCTTTTGTGTAATGCACGCCAATTAATCCATATCTACAATTGTATCAGATTAAAGACCGGGGGGGGGGGGGGGGGGAAGGAAATGAGGCAGTTCTCTCGTTGCCTTTAGAGTGTTCTGTGTATCATTGTGGTACCTGAGTGGAGGAAGATACAATTTAGTTTCATTTTTTAAATTTATCACAAGAGTTTGAACCTTAAACTATTAATATTTCACTTCATTTTTGCCACGCGAATTAATCCTATCGAATGTCGTTTCATCTGAAAAAAGGCAACATAAATTGCTTATTTGAATTTCGTCATAACTTGCGAGTATTTGCTGGCTTGGAAACGATGAACGCACTCTTGCATGCTTGGTCCATTTTACATTAAAAATGTTGGAAATGAAAACTTTGCAAGCCCTCCAGAGTCCAAATGAGTCTAAGGTTTTTACATTCTCATGGGTAAAGGGTCAAAAATGACCATGAACTTTTCTTCAATGTACATCTGACACCTTAAACTTTTTTTTGGTTCAAAATTGGACACCAACTTTTAAAATGGGCTCAATAATGCTTCCACCGTCAAATCAACTCAACCTCCGTTACTTTTTCACTTATCTGGGTCCCACACAGTATATTTTAATCATTATTATTTTTAAAAACCCTCAAACACCCCCTCTGACCATTATGGCATTATCCAAGAAACTGTCGAATCCGAGGAAGGATCCTCAATCATCTCATATGTCTTTGCCAAGAAAGGCAGCTAGAAACGAACCAACCTGAGCTTCATCTACAGGACAAACTAAAACCCAAATTAAAATCCCAAAACTCAATTAATCACAACTTAAATACAAGAATCTCCAATCCCCATTCATAACTCAGTAGTTCCAGACCAAACGAGAAAACCAATTACTCCATTGTGAAATTTTGACCCAGATAACACAAAAGCCTACAATGATCTCATTCTTCCTCAGCTGAATCAGCCAATCTATACTTCATTACACAAGAAGCCAATAATTAAACAACTACATGAATATCCTTCAGAAGTTTTGCGATTAAGCAACACAAACCGTACAAGAAATCAAATCACAGGCGCTTTCCTTCTTTCAATTCAATTCAGATGCTCGAACACTTCATGCTGAAAGCAAAACCCAATAAATCTTTGAGACCAATATTATTTCCTGTTCATACCCAAAGTAAGAAAAACTCGTTCTGTCACCACCATACTCATTCTGTCACTACCATACATGGCCGGTTTATTGGGGTCTGATTTTTTCAGATGGGGATGGAAAAAAATTGTGTCTTTATTTTATAGGAAAGTTATAAAAATGAAAACTTGCAGATAGGTAAAGTAACGATAATAGGCGAACCAAAAGAAAATGAAAGAGAGTGGCGGAGGAAGAAGAAGTTGCAGACCTTGAGGAGATTGGAGGCGAGGAGGAAGAGCTCGCAGAAGCAGAGCAACTTGAGGGCCGTGCAGGAACTTGAGGGTTTGACCGGAAATTTTTTTTGTTTGGTATTTGAGGGTTTTTAAAAATAATAATGATTAAAAAAATACTGTGTGGGACCCAGATAGTGAAAAAGTAACGGAGGTTGAGTTGATTTGACGGTGGAAGCATTATTGAGCCCATTTTAAAAGTTGATGTCCAATTTTGAGCCAAAAAAAAGTTTAAGGTGCCAGATGTACATTGAAGAAAAGTTTATAGTCATTTTTGACCCTTTACCCCATTCTCATTGATTTTGATGCTATTACTTTTTATGTTTAAGTTATTCCTTATGTATAGTGGCAACAACTATGGTAAGTCCTAAAACTGGATTGGGTGTTTTTTCTAGAGTCACAGGATGTAGCCTGTATCCCAAACTATTCCCATATGAGAGATTTCTTTTAATTATTTGAAAAAGTCTTCAGATTCCAGAATTCAATTTTTCATAAATTAAACCGGAAAGAAAGCTCAGGTCAGGATTTTCGATCTTTTTGAAATTTGAATAAAGAAGAATAGATCCAGACGCGGTCACCGCCTTGTGACTTTATGAGAAGGGGAAAGGGAATGAAATTCATGGAAAGCTGAGAACTTGCAGAAGAACATGATCTGGAGCATAGGCTGCCGAAGATCTCACTGACAGCCAGCCAGCCAGCCAATCACACCTCCTACATCAGGTGAAAAACTGAATCCCTCACACTCTAATCAGCCATGGCGGCCCTCTTATACCACATGTTCTCTTCCTCCGCATTAGTCTCACTTGGCCTCTACAACCTCGTCTCTTCCACTCGCTCCTACCTCAAATCCCCTCATTCCTTCTCCGCCAAACCCTTCCACCCTTTCCCTCCTTCCTCCTCCAATCCCCAAAATCACCGCTTACGTCACCTCCCTCTCTATCTCATCTCCATCTTCCTCCTCATCGCCTTCGTTCATCAGCTCATCATTTCCTCAGATTCCGACCCTCTCCTCAAAGGCCACACCCCTGTCCACCGCTTCACCTCCCTTCAATTCGCCGCCGTCCTCTTCCTCTTCCTCATTCTCTCCCTCTCCCTCTTCCTCTCCGATTCCTCCTCCCTCCTTCCCCTCCCTAATGATCTCATCTTTGCCCTCGCTTCTTCCCTTTTCTTCTTACAATCCTCCGTCTCCACCTCCTCCTCTTCCGTACAGACCTCCGATCTCGAGGCCAAATGTGACTCCATTTCTGCTCGCATTTCAGCCACTTCTGCGATTTTGTGCTTAGTTCTTGCTTGTAAGCCCAGGCTGTTCGTTGCGGATGTTGGTTTGGGGGCTTCTGTAATATTGCAGGGCCTTTGGGTTTTGCAGACTGGGTTGTCTTTGTACGTTGACGCGCTTATTCCTGAAGGGTGTCATCGTTTGCTTGATGTGGTGAGTGGGGTTGAGGGGTCGACTAAGTGTGATGCCGATGAGTTTAAGTTCAGAGCTGTGGCTATTCTGGATCTCTTGTTTTTGGTTCATGTGATGTTTGTGGTGGTTGTTGTTATGATTGTTTATGCTGTCGTTGCAAAGAGCGTTGGCAACCGGAGATCTGGCTCCTACGAGGCCTTGCCTAACAGTTCTTCCCCTTCTGAAAGTAGTCATAGTCATATACAGATGAAATCATTGGCTGGCACGCAGGCTTGAATCATTCCTCTCCTTTCTTTCCTATTCACTGTTCAGCACTTCTTTCTGATATAGTTCCTTTTACTTTTTCTTTGGCAGTATTAGTATTGTCTTTGTGCTACGTAATGATCTCTAGGTAGAGCTACAATATATTTCGTTCAAGAATTTTGTAATCTGATCGAAACATAGGGCCTTCTTGTATACAACTCATACCTATTTATTGAGTTCAATTAGTTATCAGCTTCCCTTGTCCTTTTCTCTTGAATGTTAGTACTTTTAAATTAGATTTTTTCTACTTAGTTTCATATCACTAATTTCAAAAGATACATAAGCCCTTGAACATAACGACAGTAATATTATAATGAATGGATTAAGAAATTGCTTACACTTTTTCGGGGTAGTATAAGCCTTTATGTTCTTCAGTAATTGATTTAGACCTCATCTCTAAGATACTCTTGGTGATATTCTTCAGGAATTTTGTTTTCATTGAGCCATTCATCCCACTTGTTTTCTAGGACTTGATCAAGTTTTAATACTTCAAGATTTCCTTGTGGTGGTCCATTACTTGCTTACAGCATATACAATCAATCATTAATTTGCAGGCAGTCTCAAATGTCCTAAAATTGAAAACACATCCCAGAAACTAGGGCGAGCCAACAATATTCACTGTGGTCCTGGATTTCTTAAAATGTTTATATGACTCCACTACGGAAAGAAAACCATGCCCTGTAAGTTGTAACATGTCTGTTTCCGTGGAATTAGGAATTTCAGCAGACATATGAAGAGTTCATAGCGCACCATTATAAAAAGACAAATGTTATGTATGTAACTGAGTATAATTAATTGATCACATTACTTAAGATATGGTATAACTCTGAGATTGTGTGGGCTAGTGGAGTGGCATGGTGACTTTTCTCTTACATATGCATGCATTGTATCTTATTCATGAAGCTTTTTCAATGTCGGCAACAACCTGCAAGTTGAAGTTTTAGTACTAAATTACTGATGCTTCCATGGTTGCATGTTATTTTGTCTAAACATATGGAGCTTTTACTGTGGCTGTCAAGATCCTTTGTTTTGTTTGTCTTTTTGGTATTTTGTTATTGTTTTGAACTTTGGAGGTTGAACCCCTTATGGCTCAATTCTTTGCCGGAGTGGTGTTAATGATCTTCTAGTTCTTAAGGAATTTATGAAAAATTTTTTGGCCCCATATTTTCACTTCAGCCTGTTACTTAAATTCCTTGGGACATACTGATCGAGCATGTGATTAAGATTGGAAAAATTGTGTCTCCCCAGTTTGGGTCCTAACTGCCAAGTGAACTTCTTTGTTTTTCCTTTTTTTGAGAAGATGATAGTAGTTTGTATGATCCTCCAAGTAATTTTCGTATTGTATTAGTGCTGAAGGCTGAAGCTTCTCTTACTGTATCAGTAAATTAAGATTCTTTGCAGGGATTGCTCTACCCAGTATATGTCGGCAAATCAATGGAAAGCAAGATATCCTGATGATGATATGCTCAGCGAACATTCTTCTACAACGTGATGAGTTGTGTTAATTGGCATGTCTTTGTGTAGGCTTGAGCAAGATCTGGGGCTATATTTAATTGAACAAAAAAGGGCAATGATCTAAACTATCATATAAAAATATCAAAGAAAGGTTTTTTTTGTA
The DNA here is from genome assembly GCA_037074515.1 of Mimosa bimucronata. Taxonomy (NCBI): domain Eukaryota; kingdom Viridiplantae; phylum Streptophyta; class Magnoliopsida; order Fabales; family Fabaceae; genus Mimosa; species Mimosa bimucronata. Next base: position 7,088,395 of record CM073437.1, read on the forward strand.
ATCGTCTACTCCAAGAAATGCATGTCACACCCAGCTTTGGTATTAGTAACTTCTTTCTTGAATGAGAATGTAGTGATGGGATCCATTTCCAGCTTAGAAACTTCTGCATCCGATCCTTGAGAATCAGCATCGAGCAAAAGGGTTAGTACCTTGGTATAAAAACTACGGCCATATAGACATGCCAATTAACACAACTCATCACATTGTGGAAGAATGTTCGCTGAGCATATCATCATCAGGATATCTTACTTTTCATTGATTTGTTGATTATATAGACGGGGTCAAGTTTGCAGTTTCCAACCTGCAGAATGTAGCTCACTCCTATTTCCACTAACTAGGCAAGAACAATATACCAAGGATGGTAGTATAATGTTAATTCAAGTCTTGCGAGAATCTTTTTATATTCCGTTCCTTCTAGTGCGTCGTTGGGTAAGAAAATGCCACCGACAAAATGGGATATCTATGCCGGTGTCTCAAAGGCTAAAAGGTCAATTTCACATCGTGGTTGGGGTTCTTTGGTAAAGAGCCATAATTTTGCCCTAGCATTATCCAGCTCTGGATCTTTCCGAACCTGAAACACATTTGTGCAGCAGAAAGGGAAGTAATACTTTCCTTTCTTAATTTAGAATCAATAATGATAATCCATCTTTAATATCTTGAAGAGTACAGCTTGATCCTGAGTGACGTGACATGTGTAACGATGTTGTCCCCCAAAAAAAAAAAAACGTAGCGATGCATTTTAGAATATACTGAATTAGCTTGTCATCATATGTGATGTCTTTACCACAACGTCGTAAGCTTTTACTTGGGATTTGTATCTAGATGCATTTGACGGGCACGTTTTCTTAATTCGCTGAAGGCGTAGTTCAATGTCACGTTGAGTTGTTAATGACGAACTTTCTCTCCTTATTTTCGACTTCCAAGTATATTCTTCGCCGTTCCAATAGTATCTTCCATTACAACTGGCCAAAAGGAGCTTATCATTTGTCCCCACTCACCACAGTACTTTGAATTCAAAGTTGATCGGCTTCAAATAGATCACTAATGACCTATCCATGACTACTCTGAAAGGGGAACAAATGACGGTCTAACTTTTGATAGATCAAGTATCTTAAAGCATAATTAATCAACTCAACCTGATCTTTGATTATAATATAAGCATAATTATGATTGTCGACTTTGACATTTATAACTTCATTGGGTTACCAAGGACATTAGTTAGTCAATATATTATATTATTTTTATTTTTTACAAAAATATAATAGCCATATTTTGTAATTACGTTAAGGATTATAAATAGAAGCAATTTAGAAAAAAAATTGACAAAAAATTAAAAATATTTCATGCTGACCAATATCAAATATCAAATTGGTTTATCATTAAGGAAGCATTGGCCGATTGGAGGGAGTATCTAATTGTAATTATCCCGCCCTAATTAAACATGTAAATTTGCGAACCCTAATGATGACTCCATAATTCATATGGGTGGAGACAATTCCTCCAAAAAAGAGTGAGGGTATTATTCGGAGTTGTACAGGATCATATTCATATAGGGGAAGTTGAAGCCTTGAAGGAGTGTAGGTCGCTCAAGTCCTACGCTTTTGTTTTGCCTGCTGTGGTATTGACCCGACAACTTATTTCTCTATTTGTCTTTCTCGGTTTGGCCACCCCTTTCTTCCATTTGGGACATTGCTTTAGTCGCCTTGTTCCTAACCAAGAAAAGTCTCGTCCCCATTTTTTTTTTTTGAAAAGTATAATGCTGTATTTTGTTTTTATCAATTTCGTTCAAATTCTTTTTCATTCGTACGTCTCCCGCAGTCTTTCATTCTGTTGAAGCCAAGCATCGATTCTACCAGTTCAAGTTGCCGGGTGTTCTGAGTCTTGGTTTTAGAGGGAAAGGCTCCTTTTTTTCTTCGTTTGGAGGTAAATTAGCATCTTTTCTAGCTTTTTATGGCTCATAATCATCCGTACGAACCTTTATCTTTGATTTTTTTTTTTTTAAGTTTTGTTTTGAATGGTTAGGTTTCTATTGCCGACGCATTCAGCTGGATCTTAAGGGTCTATGTTCTTGTAGAATTCGCAGATCTGAATTCTTTTTTTTTTTTTGGGGGGGGGGGGGTTGTTTGGGTCTGCTGCTACCTCTTTTTCTATTGATTTTAGGTTTGTTGTTTTAATATTGTTGCCTTTACAAATTCTTACAGATCAATTAGTTGCTGTCCTGTCCCAGCCAATTCAACTATCGCCTGAATTTAGTAAAGTGAGATTCACTGTGCATATTAGCCTTTACTTTTTCTAGGACCAGACGAAATCTGCTGGTGTTGTCACTTGTAATTAGCTAGCCCTTGCTATCGTTCATACTCCTTTCCTTTTTTTGTAACTTTGCAAGTCTATTAATTTTACTTTGATTTCTCTCTGTCATTCCCATCTGAAATAACTTCTATCACTTATCAATTATTAAGGGTTAGTTCAATTCAATCATTTGATTTATGCCTGTAGGTGGCAGAAGGCTGCTTCTCTTCTGAATTTTAACTTTGCTCTGTTTAAATCAAGTTACGTTCGCATTCTATCCTACTTGGTGCATACAACAAAGGCTATTTCTCATCTCCTCAGCTCATGTCTGGTTATTGAGAACTACTCTTTTGCTCGCTAGCCTTCTTGAGAACTATTATTGACTGATTATACACCATCTTCACATTCCTACTGCATGCATATTCTCCTTCACTGTCCATGGGGGAGTGGATCGTTGGAGCGTTCATCAACCTTATTGGAAGCATTGCTATAAACTTTGGAACAAATCTTCTTAAGTTAGGCCATAATGAGGTAGAGAGAATCTTTTCTTCTGGTTGAAACTTTTTTGATGTGCCTTCTTAATCTTTGTTTTCACTTTGTAATGAAGTGCAAAATTTTCTCTGGTGGTGACTTTTGTTCAGATTTAGCTGCTCAAAATGTGGACAAATACAGTCAATATGGGTTTTCCGACTATTTAATCTTGGTCACTGAGTTCAAGATGTAGAGTACAGTCAGTTTAATATTTAGGAATGAGTAACAAAAATGTTTTCCAATTTTTTTGTGGTATTCCTCGGCCACCTGCATTCGATAACCCGAGTAATTGCTATGAACATTGAAGTGGTAATTTTTTACTTAGTGCAGAAAGTGAGGAGGAAGCGGAAAAAGCATAAGAAATGTAGGAAGAAAATCAAAAGTAAAAATTAAATAAAGGAATACCACATGTATGAGCTCATTAAATTCTGTGGGTCCAGTGGGTTCAAAATTTCTAGAGATATTGAGGCTGATTATCAAAATCCATGCTATGTACATGCATTTAGCAAAATTAAAGATAGTTGCGCCCCCCCTCCAACGTGGGTCTGCCATTGATTGAAAGGGTTACCTTTATATGTCATTTCCACCTGATTTTATTTGTTTTAGATCTGATTAGTGTCGTGGTAAGAATATTTGAATTTCATTTTTATAATGTAGTCTGTGATATCTGTGGCAATGATTGCAGTATTTTAAGACAACCATTTTAACAATATGAAATAACTGGGAGACGTTAAGATACTGGGCTATTTTCACTGCAGAGAGAAAGACATTCTGCAATTGGAAGTGATGGAAAGCTGACCCCAAAGCCGATTATATACTTCCAGTCATGGAGAGTTGGTATAGTCTTGTTGCATTTATTTATGGGTTTTGCACATTATACCTCTGTTGGCTGATTCCTGGCTTCTGATTTGCATGCATTATCTTGATATGCAGGAATTGTAATTTTCTTTCTTGGAAATTGCCTCAATTTCATTTCCTTCGGGTATGCTGCTCAGGTATGATTTGTTTATCTTTGATATATTACAACCTCAACATATGAAGTGGTTTTATTTCTTTCATAAAATATAATATTATTTTGGGTGATTTGGTGCATATTTTGTGAGATTACATGTTCATTTTTTAATTGGTTGGGCACACTCCATGTGCGTCTGATCTCATTTTTTTTTCATCCTGCTTGTCATGCAGTCACTACTTGCAGCCCTGGGATCTGTTCAATTTGTATCAAATATTGCATTTGCCTATTTTGTCTTGAACAAAATGGTGACTGTCAAGTAAGTTAAATCAAATTTAGATTCCTGTCTCAATTGTCATTTAGGTTAGGTGAATTCCAGTGGCTTAATTTTTGTCATTTAAACAGGGTACTAGTGGCCACAGCCTTCATTGTTCTTGGAAACATCTTTCTAGTTGCTTTTGGCAATCACCAATCTCCTGGTATGTTACCTAGATATGTTTACCTCCTGTTCTTTAGTAGAAATATTGAGTGGAATTTCATCAACATGCACGTGCGGAACTATTTTTGGAAATTAGACTATTCTTTGGGTCCAGCTAATTGAGATTATTCCAATGGTTGTATTTGTTGCATAAATTGGATTTAAGAGATAGGAGGAGCTTTTCTTGATCCCCGACTGTAATTTACATTTGAATTTATAACTTTTCAATGCTTATTGGCTGATAAGGTTTCATTCATGCTAAACTCAGTGATTATTTGACAAGTCAGATATGCATTCAAAAAAGATACGTTAATGGACATATGCTGATGTATGACAAATTTCTTGCTTTTCAGTTTATACACCAGAGCAGTTGGCGGAGAAATACTCCAATATTCCATTGCTTCTTTACCTTCTAGTTTTGATTATAGTTGTTGCTGTGCATCACTACATCTACAGGTGATTAGAGAAATCAGACCTATTGTTACTTCAATCTAAAAGCATCTTCATGTGCTATTAACGTATGTAATATGTAGGAGAGGAGAACTGCTACTTGCTTTATCAGGACAAGAACTCAGCCCCTATTGGCTCATGCTGCTTCCATTTTCCTATGCTGTAGTTTCTGGTGCTGTAGGTTCTTGCTCAGTGTTATTTGCCAAATCCCTGTAAATCAGCTACTCCAACATGTCAATTTGCTATATGATCCTTCAGCTGTAATGATGTATGATTCGATTTTTTTTTTTACATTTGGCAGTTCAAACCTTCTACGACTGGCCATGTCTGGTGGTTATCAGTTGCACGGCTGGTTCACCTATTCCATGCTTCTTCTATTTCTTAGTACAGCTGGATTTTGGGTAAATCTCTAATGTGTGCTTATGTTTTCCATTATCTGTAGATGTTATTTTGGGAGATCTTTTGTATTTAATTTTCACTGACTTGTAGTGAATGCTAATCCAGTCTATTCTTATGTGCAGATGGCAAGGTTGAATGAAGGGCTGTCACTGTTCGATGCCATTCTTATTGTTCCCATGTTTCAGATTGTTTGGACTTTCTTCTCTATCTGCACGGGATTTATATATTTTCAAGAATATCAGGTACACTCTAGTGTAATATTGTAATTATTTTTTATGGCAATTGTTTAGTTTGAAAATATCCATTATCTTGTCCTTTTCATTTTTGTTGGTTCTTTTTTTAAAATAAATGAAACATGGAAAAAATTTAGAGAAGGATAAAGTTGAGCAATTTCCTGCATTAAGTTCCTCCAGTAGTCATACATGCAGGTGATAGGTGATTTATAAAATGTATCCAATCATTTGACACCTAACTCTGGAAGCATGCAGTTCTCAATTTTTAGGTTAGGTATCATTATTTGGATAGTTGCTAAGTGTTTTTGGATCACAGTTTTTGGTGTCATGGAAATCTCATCTTCCTGAAAACAGGTATTTGATGCGTTGAGGACGACAATGTTTATTCTTGGAATGATTTGTGTGTTCATTGGCATTTCATTGCTGGCACCTGATGAGTCAAAAGGTTTTGTAATTACAATAGTTGATACTTTTACTCAGATGCTGGTGGAAAATATGTAAAGCTTATTTTGAAATTTTTTCAGGTCATGAAACTAAAGATAGTTCTTTGGATACCATGGTCACTTCTGGTATTTCATCAGAGATGAAGAGGTACAATGTATATTTTGGAATCTCTAGCCCCCCACCTTTTCTTTCCCCCTGCTCATTTGTATGATAGAGATTTCTGGAAAGGCTACTGAATGAATGAATCCCTAGCACATGGTTAATTGGCTCTTTGGCATAAATGTTATTCCTGTCAAGGCAACATTTGGAGAAACTTTTTTCATGTGACATTAGTCGATGTTTGGTTATAATGTAACTAAAGTTCATACCCTGCTGATCTGTTGCAGACTGGTGGTGCCACCTGAAGAAGCACAAAACAAAGACACAAGAACACTCATAAAAGGATTGCTATTGAGGGCAACAGATGTGCTAGTGAAGGCAAAGGTATGTAGTACTCATAATATGGTCTAGTATTATTGTGTAGTGGCCATGTGAATTGAGATTTGAAATGTGGCTGCAGCATGCATGTGCATTGTCTCTGGGTTTTGGGGAGGACACCATTCATGCATCTTCAGTTCTTGTGATGCCAATGATGTCATCCAAGTTAACTGGATTTAGAGGGAATGGGCTCGAGCGGTCCAAGATATTGTCCATGAGGAATTCTGGTTGGGGTAAGATCCCTCTGGATGAAGATGCTAGCAAAATACTCGAAACTAGTCCAATTCTCCCAGAGAGCCCCTGATAGTGGTAGCTATATATATACAGCCTGCAAGTAAAGTTCATCCACGCCATTTTTTGGGTCTTATTCTTTTCCAAGTGATTGCTGGCCATGAGATGCAGAACTGTCCCTGCAAGTAAAGTTCATCCACGCCATTTTTTGGGTCTTATTCTTTTCCAAGTGATTGCTGGCCATGAGATGCAGAACTGTCAGCATTCAGTAATTAGATATGTTAGATAAATCATGTAACCCCCACAAAAGATGAAAAAAAAAAGTGTATATTGTTGCTTGCATATTTGAAAATGATTTTTTTTTTTTTATATAAAAAAAAGTAGTGATCAGAAGTTGCCCGTTTGGAGGAGGGTGAAGCTTGATGGTTGACCATACAACTTGCCAAAATAGTTTACATAATTACTATTAAAATATTTAATGTAAAAAAATTATGATATGTATTTGAAGGGTTGCAGCAAGAACAACAAAGCCTACATAATTAATAGGAAGAATTAATTAGAGTTCGTAAGAAACATAATTAAGGTGAGGTCCTATAGAGTTGTAAATAATAACTTTTGGCCTAAGAATAACAACTTTTGGCCTGGTGATTACAACTCGTGGGATCTCAACTTTATTATGTTTCTTCCATGGGACCTCTAATTAATTCTCCCTAATTAATATGTGAAGGGATAATAATGAATTTTTTAGACCACTCCTGCTTTTCGTCATTGAACGAGGTTTTAAACGACGCTATTCATTGCTAGGAAAAATCTCTCTATAATTGTCAGCGATGCACTAAAAGAGTTTCAAAATTTTTGTATGAATTCAATATTAAGATATGGAGTACAAGTTGTGATTTATTATAGAGTTAAAAAGAAATTCATGCAATGTAAATCAAGGATTTGAACTCCATTACGATGGATCAAGTTACAACAACAGTAAAAGTTTTTGGGAGAATTATGCCTCAAAAGTTAACTGTTGGGGATGAAGAATCAAAATCTTATATTATAAGTTTTAACATTTCTTTTCAAGGAACCTCCCCAATGTGTCATGTGAAACACAAGTCTCATTAAATTCTCAGCTTTTGAAAAATATTAAAAAGAAACTATAAAAAACAATTATTCACACTCACTGACACTGTGGCAACCTTATGGGTGGAGCTATCATTATTATAAAGAAATAAACTTACCAAATAGAATATGTGGAGATCTAAATTCTAATGAGTAAATTGAAGAATCTTTTGTCCTAGATGAAAAGCCAGGTTAACCTTTCAGATCTATTCAGTACAACTTCTTTGAAAAAAAATAAAACGAGTTAATATTTTTTGGCATCTACTATCTACAATATGAATCCTCTTTGCTAAATTACCTACAGCTTCCGTTGTTGGCAAAGAAATTTGGTAATCCCTACTATCCTAAATATATGACTTATTTAACTAATTTAACTATAATTATGTTAGTATAGTGTGCTTTTTTAAAATATCCCAATTATCTTTTCCTATTCTCTTCCGCATTCTTTACTTGATTATGGTTGAAGGAGTATCAACAAAAATAATTTTGTAAGGATTTGTCAAAAATTAGAATTAGATCATATTTTAAGGATGAAGATTAACTCCTCAAATATATCCTATATTTGGGACTGGAGTGAATACTTTCTATGAGCATTTGAAGTTCATTTTCGTACATTGCCGAGCATCACGATGATGATGATTTCCATTCTATTGAAGGCTGTAATAAAATAAGGGTCAAATTTTCAATAATTAATAAGGACTTTGACGTTTCGTAACGCGGATTTGAATTTTGAAGTGTCAATGGTATCAAGCGTGAAAGGGAATTAATAGTTTGATAAACGCTATTATTGGGAGAACACTTTATTAATTAAACATGAAGCAGCAATAATGTTTGGGATACAGCTCAAATAGAGGGTACAACATTCGTACAGCTCTAAGTAGTTGAAGAGGAAGGAGAGTGGAATCCATGTTTTAAGGGCATTAATGATTGTTCATAGCAAAATGAAAACGCGGGCAACATTAATATTTTATTTAATCATTTGTTCAATCCTTCAACCTTCCTTTGTGAGCTAAATGATACGATAAACGGTCAAATGCATTATAAATTCTTTCAATATAAAATCAAAATGGTGAAGTTGCTATATCTGTGTGTGTATATAAACAAAAACAAATGAAAATCGTGTATTTTGCACTTTGATGAGACATACCTAAACCTTCACTCAAGGCCGGGTATAGAACTCAATTCATCTAAATTGTAAGGTCACTTTGTTAAAAATAAAGAAAAATGTGATTTTTATTTAAATTCAAAACTTGAGTTGTTGAGAGAACAATAAGATCAATGCGTATTGAAGAAAGGTCACACGAAGTCTGCCATTGAGAATATACAATGCCTTAATTTTGACAGCCCAACCATGGAGACTCATCCAGTTCATATGCGCTGTAATCCGTTTTTTTTTTTGGTTGGGACCTATGACATCTTCTTAATTATTTCTTACGCAGCGTATCTACCAGCACCAAAACTATTCATTCCATACGAAAAATGAGAGCTTGCTTTCACACCCTTCATTACATTTCCAGTTATTATTAGACTTTCTTCATACACCGTGTTTTAAAGTATTCTGTTTTAATCATTTCAAGCTTTTCGTTACAATAGAACATGGCTCGGTTCTGATATCTGTTGTATTGTTCCGGAGGTTTATACCAGATTTCAGAATGGTTTTTTCTTTCATTCATGGTCGCCTACTTGTGCTGTTCTTGGATCTTATATTTTGGTTTTAATTGGATGGATTTTCACTTTGAATTCAACCAGAAAAAAAAATGTCACACGACACATCTATCTTCACTATTTATGTTGGAATGGGAATTAGTGTGAATGTAAAAAACACTTTTTAAGAGAGCTACCTATTTCATCAATCAAATAGCCAACTGAAAAGATGGTGAAAAATTGAGACGATGCAAAGTTTGAATAAGCCAGTATACAGTACCCACTAAGTTCTTTATTATAAGATTCAAATAACTAATTTATGTTTATCAAGAAAATGGCTAAAATTGGTTAAAAGCAATAATTAATAATTATGTTAGAAATATAATTTCTTTTCCAATTATGCCCTTCTTAATAAATAGGAAAGAGAATGCATAGGAAAAGAAAATGAAAGAGAATGTGACAAATAAGATATAATAAAGATAAAAGAGAATGCATAGGAAAAGATAAACAATGGGTAAAATTGAAAAAAAACAATGCAATTAACGCTTTGACAGACCTAAAATAAAGTTTATATTTTGGGACATACAACTTCACCAATTTGAAGCTTATAATTAAGTACGATGGGAGTACCAATTTATATATACCATTATATTCCTTATTATAAGTCCACCCTAACTACTTCTCACATACCAAGGAGTGGAAGTTATAGCATTAAATATGGCATATTTTCAAAAAAAAATTTCAACTCTGCAATTGTTTAAGAATAGGTGTTAAAATAATATTTTATATGTTATAAGCATTCTTTCTCATTTTTCCTATTTTCAACATAGAGGTAAAATAGTTACAGTAGCATTAATTGATCCAAAAGTGGACTTATATTTTGGAACAAAAAAATTGTGACAGTTAAACTTATAATAAGGAACAGAGTGATAGATCAACAGAACCATTTGACCTTTGGGGACAGTAAAGTTACAGAGGATTTCTGATGTGAAAATAAATGAAAAGGAAGACAAAGTTGTTAAAGCGATCATGGAAGTTAAAAATGTTAGGTATTGTGTAACAAGTCCAACATTGAGGATTTTCTTGAGAGATGTGCCTTATAGACTTATAGTACTCATTCAGATCATAATTATAAAATCAAATTAACTTTAAAAAAAATTAAGGATGCAAAATAAATGACATAAAATTGTTTATTTTTTCTTTTTTTTTCTCAAAACTAAATTATTTTATTTATATATTAACGTATAATCTAATTACATGTAGTATATGTTAAAATTTTGTGGTCCACTCTAATTTACTTCCTTAATTTAAGAGAAAAAAGTCAACTTTATCGTATAAATACGAGAGTATTGGCTTCTCCAACTGACCGTCCATTCTTGGGACTTGGGGTACTGTTCAACTAAAAATTCTAATTCATTAGGAGAGTTAATTTCCTTAAAAGCATTAACCAAAAGCAGAAGTTAATCATATTCCAAAAGACGTCGCCCAAAAAGACAAAACAAAAGAAAAGATATCACACGACCTCAAAAATCCAAGACATGAGAAGACCAAACATAAAATATATTTTATTTGAACGATAAGAAATATTGAATTAATGCTCCAGAGCCTATACAAGTATGAATACACAGGAAAATTCCATAAAGATACAAGATTTCAGAGCATACATGTACCAAAAATGCTATATATCATGAGTATATGTCTCTGGGTACTCTAATAATTGCGTGCGACTTTGCATCCTGAGCTGTTCATAGAACCTCGTAATGAAATCCTCAGCCTGGTCATCAACCTGACCATTCCCAGGATCTTCAAGGTCATCAACAGAAGAAAAATTGGATATCCTCACAGAAAATGGCGATTTAACTGAGCTCTTTCTGTCACCGACAGCAAAATCAGAAGGATCGAACCTAAGATCGAAGGTGAATTCTGGAGTTTTGGGTATCAAAACCGTGTCCTTAGGAATATCTAGTTCTGGCTCTTCATCGATGACCTGAGGTTGGTTGATGCAGGGGAAGTTGAAATGGTGTTTGCGTTTGTGAAGGTAGAGAAAAGCAGGGTTTGGGCTGTTGCTGCAAGAGAACTCATATTCTTGCATCCCAAATCCACCACGTGTCATGCTCTTGGAATGATTCGATGACATGAGATTGCTCAGAGATTTCCCCCAAAGCTTCCCCTTCTTCATCATCACATTCATGTCCATTATCAGCTTCCTCTTCGATATGAAACCCTTCCTCATCATCAACAAGCTGATCCTCAACACATTCCACAGCCTCTTAGCTGCGCTTGCAGAATGTAGATCCATTTTCACTCTCTTAGAGATAAAAAAAAAACACTAAGATTTAAGGGGGGAAATGTCTCTTTGTCGTATGAATATAAACTCTGGATTCAACAGAACAAGAAAAACAGAGAAAACAGAGTGAAGGTTGGGTTAAAGAAGGTAGAGGGTTTTCTTGTTTCTGCGAGAAACCCCACAGAAGAAAAGAAAACCCGACGTGAGAATATGGAATGGCAAGTGGGGGTGGGTTATATATATAGGGAGCCAAATTATGAGACTTTTTCCTTTAATAATTTAATCATTGAAGTGTGCAAGAAGTCTTGTGAGAAGAAGAGGGTATTGTTTCTTGGCAAAAAAAAAAAAAAAACAAAATTCAAGAAGAAGGTATTGTAGTAATCAACCAGACCCAGCAGCCGCTCCACTCTGCATTTTGAAGGGAACGTGTAAATATAATGGGTACCAATATTTTTTAAGGTTGAGTATAGTTGTTGTGGTGTTGAATTCAAGAACAGCTAGACACAGAGTGTAATGTTTTAAGAATAGTTAATAAATCATAATATTAATAAAATGGGGTTGGGGAGAAGGTGGTAGTGTTCTTGGTCGGTTCGGGTGGTGAAAAAAGAAAAAGGGAATCGAAGGGTTCAATTATGATGTGGCAGAAACAGAGACAATGGGGATAGGACTTGCGTGTCGTATTCAATTTATGGGAAATGTTATTATTTTGATTTGTTGTTGGGAAAGGAAGCTTCTGTTGAGTGTGGCCGATGGAGTGTGTATGGGACAAATTGGGAATGGTATAATATAAGTATATGGGATACACAATGTCCCCTTACAACCCATACTTTTGGATTACCAATGGAAGCTTCATGTATAATTGGTTTTACATGCTGGAATCTCACAACATACTTGATGCCCAATTCAAGGATTGCTTAGCTTCCTTTGCCCTTCCCATTAAAGTACTCCATCCGTCTATATGTATAAGAACCCAACTAGCCAAATCTCTTATATTAAGAAAGTAGTTGAAAATAATAAATATGTCTGAAATAATTTTGTTTTCTTAAGTTTAACCTTGTTTATGATTGAGTATATAAGAGAGAAAAATGTGATAATAGTGTTATAAATAAATATAAAAGTGAATGTGAATAGAGAGAATAATGATGGGTAAAGTGTGAAAAAATGCATTAAATGTTTTGACAAATTTAGCTAAACTCTTATAAAAATAGACAAAACTATTCAAAATTTGGGCTCTTACATATAGAGACAGAGGAAGTAACTAATTTCACATGTTATGCTTTATCATGAGAAAATTACTATGAGATACATATGCAATCATAAAAAGGTCTTATTAATAAGTGAGTAAAAGGGCAACATAAACAATTTGTCCCTACCTGCACTATTACTTGTCATTGGCATTTTATGCTACTTGTTGTGAAACTTTAGTAAACATATTTTTTCATTCAACCTTAGGATGATTTTTCCTTTCAGTTTTAAGGCATGCCTCACGACCGAGATAAATTTAACAAGTACGGTCGTCCCCTATTGATATGTACTATTAAACCAAAATTGGGTTATCCTGTGAGAATTACCCTATCCATTAGGTCCATAAATGAATCCTTCTTATTTGAGTTCTCCAATTTTGCTTTGTAAATGCATAACTTATTGATTGTTTTTGTTGCCATTCATACGTGTCTGTCAAAATGGGAAACCAAATGGATTGGCCAAAAACTGAAAAAAGCGGATATTTTGTTCGCCTATATATATGTATATATATTGAAGGCATGCGTGCACATTATCAGTAGGTCTCTCCTAAACTCGATTCTGGATAATATAGATGAGTATATATAAATGTATGGGATGCATTAAAAATTGGAAGTGAGGTACAAGAGAAAAAAGGCAAAAAGTGAAGTGAATTATTAGGGGGAAGATGGTGAGTGGCAATAATTGGAGTTTGGTGAAAGAAAAGAGCAAGCAAGTAGTGAAGTTGGTTTGAGTACAATATTGTTAGGCTTATTTGCAACAACAGACCTATTCAACAAAATGGTTTGTAGCTGGTGAAAGCCAAAACCTCCACACCAGAATCAATGTCGGCTCCCATCCTATTATCGGGAGCTTCTCAAGTTTCAACCTTATCCAACATCAGTAATTTCAGACCCGCACGTTCTTTAATCATTAACATATTGGATGTTCAACTACTTGATAATTAGACTAATTATTTCATATACTTTTTAGTCATTATAGTTAGTTCGATGTCAAGATTCTTAATTATATCCGGTATAAGGTATAGAGATCTTTCGATCATTGATCTATCATAATTTTCTTTCTTACACGGTTCAACCATGACCTTTATAGTTTTCTTTTTAAAAGTGAAAGACTCCTATATATGCCATCACGTTTTTGGTGTTAGCCCTAAGTTAAACAATCTTAAATGTCCCCATTTGCTATCATAATAAACGTTGCTATTTTTAAGAAATGTTAGGAAGGTAGCATGTAATATGCATCGTTTTTTTTTTGTATCTATTACTCTATCATCCAACGCCAATACTTTATTTTGTTGTTTTGTATTTAATACAATAATTTTTTTATCTTATTTTCATATTTTACTTTTCTTTATCTATTTTTTTGTGTGTGCCAGTTTTACTTTTCGTTATCAACGCTTTAAATAAATAACAACATTTTATATTTAACTGGTGGTGGCTGCAGATTTAGAATTAATTACTGTAACAAAAAAAAAAGGTTAGAATAAATTACGGAGGGAGGTGTAGTGTCGGTTAACCCCAAAACCTAAACCACGTGCCCGCATGCAGCATGTACAGATAGGGTCAAGTTGGTAGCCCTTACAGTTTATTTTCAGCCCAATTAATTGCAACTAAGGCTGACCAAATTGTTTGCCCTTCATTTCATTTATAATCTTGTATTTGACATACTTTATTTTTGTTTCTGTCATATACCACTATATGAACATATTGAATATGTATTTTTGTGATCTAGTATGATTATATAATTGCGACATGTGACAAGATAACATGTGTAAAATGGTTTTTCTTAGTCTATGCAAACTTATAAGGGAAAATTTCACTTTACACCCATAATAGAGAATTAATCTCAAATTCCCTCAAAATATTTTGAAGTTTCACTGCACCTTTAAGGGGTTAAAGTGAAATTAAATGTTTTGGTTAAAAGATCAAAATGTTCTTATTGAATTTTGTATTGGATTTTCAAGATACATTTGGAGAATTTTCAAGACGTTTGTACTTATTCCAAACATCAATGTTAGTATTTTCAAATCTAAAAAAGCATGGAATCCAACACTAAAGCATCCAAAATTTCACAATAAAATTTTCAAGATACATATGGAGAATTTTCAAGACATTTATGGGAAATTTTCAAAATTATGGGGAATTCCCAAGATATTTGTGCTTATTTTCAAGTCTCATGTAATCTAACACTAAAACGTCCAAAATTTCACAATTATATCTTCAAGACACATATGAAGAATCTCCCAGACACATGGGAAATTTCCAGGGCGTTTGTACTTTTTTCAATAAGGACATTTTGATCTTTTAATTAAAAATTTAATTTCACTTTGGATGTGCAGTGAAATTTCCAAATGTTTTGGGGGAATATGAGATTAGTTCCCTATTATGAGGGTGAAGTAAAATTTTCCCAACTTATAAAGTTGTATTCACTGACTCATTTACATTTTGAATTAAGCAAAATAAATTTCATTATTTATGATATTTACAGTTATCATTTGCCTACTTACTCTATGTCATTGTTTTGGATTAGAAACGAATGCACCATTTTTAATGATGAATGGGTAAAACAAAGTTGCACGATAACAAGCACCACTCTATTATTTATTATAAGTAAATTTTAACTAATTCTTACAAATCAGGAATTGCTAGTTAGATGATTAAATAGGTATTAGATTAATAAAATTTCTAACACCACCCTTATTCAAAATTTCTCTCTCTTTACGGTTATAAATTTTTCTCACATTTCTCTCCTTTCTCTCTCTTTCCAATAAGAATTAAATAAAGTAAAAGTTGAAAAACAATAATTAATAACTTCTAAATGGACTTATATTTAGAAATAATTTTTTTTGTAGTTAAACTTATAATAAGGAATATAATAATAGATATGTCTACCCCAATCTCAAATTCTCAATTTCACCGGGCACAAAGAAGGTAATTTAATCTATAGGATTAAGGGACAAATCCACTTCAAAAATGTCAAAAAAAATCTCGATTTCGCCCCGAAAGTATTTTCTGGCTCAATATAACCCTGGAAGTTTATTATCGTAGCAATGTCACCCTTTCTTTGACCTCCGTTAATATTCACCGTTAACGTTGACCGTGGCAGCCACATGTACTGTACGACCTTTCCACCTCAGCCTCACTTCACTCTCTCTCCTCGTTCACTTCCGTCTCTCTGGAAAAACGAAGTCAGATTAAAAAAAAAAAAAATTAAGTTGCTTCCTCGTCTTCTTCAATCGTTCCCACCGAAGATGAAGCCCACCCTTGCCGCCGCCGCTTATCTTCATCACCTTCGTTTCCCTCACCGCATAATGAAATGATAGCATTTGGGTAAGAGTAAATCAACGCCTTCACCATATCCTAATATCGGTTTCCCTCGTTTCTTCTTTCTCGAAGGTGGTTGGGATAAAAATCAATGATGGTGTGGCTCCAGATCTGGTTTGTGGCCGTCGGTGAGGACATCGATCACATACCTTGAATATTTTATGGTGTTCAATCAATTTTAACATATATGGTGCTTGAGAGCGGTGAGTCCAGATCTGCCGTGGTACGGCTCCAGATCTAGGTGCAAATGTGGAGCTTGAATATTCCATGGTATGGCTCCAGATCTGGATTTAATGGCTTTGAGACATATGTGGAGCTTGAGAGCGGTGATTCCAATAGAAATTTCATGGTGTTCAATTAATTTTAACACCCCATTTGTCTTCTAATTTAAATCTGCCATCAACATAAATCGCAAAAACATCGGAAAATATCAACAAGTTTTCCATATTCCCTGGTAATCTTATACATCAATTCATTCATAAGATCAATGGCCCTTGTCATACAACTATTAGTTCACACCCTGATCGGTTATTTTATATTGAATTAGGTTTTTCTTTGTTGGTTAATTTTCGATTATGTTGGTTTCTTCTTCTCGATGCTTCTGGTGATGATGGGAAATTTTTTTCCCCAGGATATGTAAGTGGGTGCCCACGCCTGAGGGAAAAAAATCAATGTGGTGGGTTTAGTTCGGAGTTCTAGGTATTTGGAGATTGAGGGGTATAAGAAGAAGATGATGATTGTCATCCAAAGAAGAAGATGATGATTGTATAAAAAAAAAAAAAAAAAAAGGAAGATGATGATATGGCGTGACATGTGAATATATATGACATGTCAGTGAAACAATTTAATTTAATGGTTAAAATTAACTATGTTGGTTAAAATTAACTATGTTAATTGGCCGGGGCAACATTGCTACGATAATAAAGTTCTAGGGTTATATTGAGCCAGAAAATGTTTTTGGGGTGAAATCGAGATTTCTTTGATACTTTTGAGATGGATTTACCATGTAACCCTAATCTATATTTCAGAAGGAAAGGGCCATAAAAAGCTGGGGTAAGGAAACTTATGAGAGGTGTTCTAGAACAGGGAATCTTTAGGAAATAAAAATGCTGTAAATCTGCTCCACAGTCCAATTAAAGTTCTCCACTTAAATTTTACCCAAAAAGTTCTCCGCTTAAAGCACAAAAGCTACATTCCCACCCAATTTTTACTTACAAGTCTCACAACCATGTGTGTGTGTCAATTATTTCCTCTATATCCATTTAGTATTTATTGCGATTTCTAGTTTCAAATAGCAAAGATAAATTGATAAATCTGCACTTAGATTTTACAGAGTACTTCCTCCGTCCTATAATATAAGGTCCATTTTTTTTGAATGACCTTGTCCCAAAATATAAGGTCTTATTTGACTTTGTTTGAGTAATAAATGCGCTTTTACCCATTCTACTCATGCATTAATTTTCCCACAAATTCTCTTTCATCTTCTTTTCATAATTATCCTCTCTTTTACTCATTCATAAATAAGGGTACTGTTGGAAAAAATGGTATATTTCCTACACATTTATTGTTTTTAACTAACTTTAACTAATTTTTTAGGAACCGGCTTAAAAAGACCTTATATATTGGGACGGGGGAGTATTAAATTAAGCATAAGTGCATAACTCCATTTCTAGCTGATTTTATCCATATATATGAAATAGCATATACCACTATGGTTCTTTATTATAAGTCTAACTACCGTAAATTTTTTGTTCCTAAATATAAGTCCAGTTTGGGATCAATTGATGTTACTATGACTATTTTATCTCCATATTGGAAATAGAAAAGATGAAACGAAGGTTTATAAAGCATAAAATATTATTTTAACACATATTCTTAAATAAGGGTAAAATTGAAAAAAGTTTTAAAAATAAGATATATTTAATATTATAACTTCCACTTCTTAGTATGTGAGAAGTAATTAAGGTGAATTTATAATAAATAACAGAATGGTAGTCTAATTTATATCAGGAATGTTTCATTGTCTAAACATTATTGGACTCATCGTACAAATGAGATGAGCAGATAGAATAGTCTCTCTTTTATTTTTGCTAAATTAAGATTCATTACTTAAATCAAGTTATTCGGACACTGAATAGATTATAAAAACCGCCACCGGTTGAGCTAGTTGGTGAATACCTGTCTAAGATAAATTAAGTCAACTAGATTTTTCTCCCCCTGCGATGCACGGAAACTAAAAATAAAAATGAAACAAACTAAATAACATAATTTTTTTGAGTAACTATTTTATGATTAAAAATGTTACTTGAAAACAATAAAAGTTGATTACATTTAGATATAAACAATATTGATAATGCAATAATAATTTAAATCAGAAATAAATATGATTCAACAACTGATCGAGCATGGATTACATTGCAAAAGGCAAATAAAAAGTTATTTTTTTTTTTTGAAAAAAGAAAAAGTGATAGTTGACAAATTTGTTATAAATTTTCACATTTTAGAGTTTTATTTTATGATTATTTTTTTTATAAAAAATCTAATTTACAAAAGTCCCCTAAGAAATTGCACCTATGATGTAAATGTGATATATATATTAGGGCTGAACAAAATACCCGAAACCTTATGGGCTAGCCCACTACCCGCAATTTTTACCCATTTAAAGCCCGCCCAATTAAAGCCCATGATGGGCGGGTGCAAACCCAACCCATTTAAAAATTAAATGGGCGGGCGATGGGCACACCCTCGGGCCACCCATGCCGCCCATTTATATATATTTTTTTCAATTTGTTTTAATTTTGTCTATGAGTATTGAGAGTGAGTCAGTAACATTCCTGTAATTATGGTATTTATCTAAATTTAAGTTCTTTTGTGCACTATCGGGCTGCCCATGCCCGCCCATTTATATATATATTTTCAATTTGTTTTAATTTTGTCCATGAGTATTGAGAGTGAGTCAGTAGCATTCCTGTAATTATGGTATTTATCTAAATTTAAGTTCTTTTGTGCAACAAATTATGATGTAAACATGGATGTGGAGTTGTAGATCTTGCTGTCACTTTTAATATGTGAATGTGATGCTTGAATTATTAACTTTGATAAGAAATTTAGAAATTTATAATAATAAAAAAATAAGTCAAGAGATTAATGGGTTTTCCTATAACCCATTTAACCTGCCCATTCAACCTGAATCCATGTAGTTTGAGTTTGAATGGGTTGAGGCTCGGGTATGGGCTAACCCATACCCATATAATATTAAATGGGCGGGCGATGGGTTAGCTTTCGGGTTACCCAGCCCGCCCATTACTCACCCCTAATATATATGTATGGTCGTATGTGTGTGCGCATATATTTACATGATTTGAACTTTGTAGATTTGGTTAAATAAGAAACTATAAATTATTTTTAAAAGGCATGCTTTTAGATTTGTGTGAGTTACCAAAATGAACTTATTGATATTTTCTTCACTCTTTATAGTTCATTTGATTGAACTTAGCTTGAAATATATATGTTTTGATTGTTGTTTAAACTAATGATTTATTTGAACATAGTTATCAATTCGTAAATTTCAAAAGTCAAATATTGTAAATTAAAATATATATATATGGTGTATTGTTTTTAAAACAATAGTAAATTAAGATACATGTACATGAGAACTGATTTTCATCGGTGTAGCCTTTTAGCAACCAATTTATTTTTAACAATGGAAATGAAAATTCAAAAGAAAAACTTTCCAAATAGAAAAATAATTAATACATTGTTGTTTAATTTACTGACATATTTAAACACATTAATTATTTTGTAAATTTCATAAGAAAAATTAATAGTGTTGATTTTAAGTCATATTTATGTATATACATATATGTTTTAATTTTTGCCTAAAATAGTGACTTATTTGAATATAATAATTAATTTATATATCTAAAAAGTCAAATATTGCAGATTAAAAATAAATACATATAGATAGATTTTTCTATAAACAATGTTACACTAATTAGGTATGTATGTGATAAAAAAGAGAATTAATATTGAATACCTTCATCTTAAAAGTAGATATACATGTATTTAATCATTGCTCAATATTAAATAACGTGCATACATTTATGTATTTAATCATTATTGCTTTGCTCAATTTTAAATAACTTTCAAAATTGAAAAAATACCTTCCTATAAGTAGAAATATATGATGAGTAATGATTAATTATTGGCAATGAAATTTGAAATTAAGAATAAAACTTCCATTATAACTTTGATTATGTGAACATGTGAACCAATAATTAAGTTAAGTGAAGATGATGTTATTGGACATGTGGACCAATATGATTGTTGCTAGGAGCTTTCAAGAAATATATAGATATCAAAGTAGAATCATTCATCATGCATTGGGATGGGAATAGGCCAGGCTTTTATAGGGGCCTACGGTTTAGCCTACAATAAGCCTAGTCTAGCTTATTTAGTAAATAGGTCAGGCTCATAATCAGGCCTGTTGTTAGGCCTATTTTGCTAAATAGACCAGGCCTTTTTTCGTAAGGCCTAGCTTACAAGCCTACATGCCTGGCCTATTTAATTGTTTTGTAATTTCTATTATGACATATGATATAAAATAAATTATTTAAATTAATTATAACATTACCAACTTATCTAGTTTTATAACCATATAATCTTTTTGAGGCCTACATAAGTGTTTTAATGCGTTTATAGGGTAATATATTAAATTATAAGTATAAAGTTTTAAGACTATTTAAGAATCTACATTTTAAGAAGGCTTTTAAATAGGCTTTCAGGTCTTGTCAGGCCTTTTGATGGCTCAGGCTCAGTCCCAAAAATAAGTTTACATATAGACCCAGGCCCAGTCTTAATTTTGACATTTTTAATCATGCATATAAGATTATTGTGGTTTTTTAATTTTACTCTGATATCATTTATTATACACAATCTCTCTCCCTTCACTTTATATTTAATATGCAAATACAAAAATAATGAAAATCAAATATTTATTATCGTAATTGTTATATGTTAACTTTTATAATATGAAAAAATATTCTCATCTTACCTCTTATATTATACTTGAGATGGAGTATATAACGACCTTATAAAGTTATGCTTCATTCAACGTTACGTTGTTTGCTTCATTCAATGCTTCGGTACAAACTTTTTCATCTCCTCCCATTGATTAACAAATCCTTGAGAGGGGGTCTCGGCTGCCCCAAAATTTTGGGGCAGTTCTTTTATATTTTTTTATATCATTAAATTCTACATTAAAAGAGTGATATTTTGATATATTATAGGCAAAAAAAGGGATATGTTTTCAATTTTTTATGATTTTTCAAAGATTAGGTACTAAAAAATAAGACTTTTTTTCCCATTAAAAGTGCCTAATCATTAAAAAATTGGAAACATATAAGTTTTTAACCCATTATATATTAAAATGTCACTCTTTTAACGGAGAATATAACAGTATAAAAAGCAAAATACATACATATATATATATATATATATGGCAAGCCCCCCAACCCCCCTCCAAATCCTTACTGATCTTTACAACTTACAAGTTTCAAGTTGCTCAAAAGCCCTCGCTGAAAATATTTTTAAATAAATATTGAAACTGCTTAGAAGCTCCTAAAACGGTTACAATAATCAGGTCATTCTAGCTAGTTAACATATATATATATATATATATATATGTATGTATCTATATATTATGTTCAAGGAAACCTAGCAAAATCTATATATATCTATATATATTATGTTCAAGGAACCTAGCAAAATCAGGTTTTGATGATCAGTATCACATGTGCACTCTTACACACACACACACTTCTCTCACAGGCAGCTATATATATCATATAAACAAAATCAAACACTATATTCAATCTTTATAGCGATCATTTTCAACTGCATGTTTACTTATTATATTGAAGCATCACATAAAATTAAAGCAAAGGAAATCGTAAAGAAGATTCCAAAACGCACTTAGCTAGAGAGCTAGTTTTGGGTAATTAATTAATAATCCAACGTTCGTTTCATTCCTTCATATTGCCGAGGCTTTTTACGAAATATCACTCTGTTCTTTATTATAAGTCCAACAACAACAACAACAACAACAAAGCCTTATCCCATTAAGTGGGGTCGGCTACATGGATCGCACGACGCCATTGTGCTCTATCGGTAACCAAATCTTTAGATATATTATTTATTAAAAGATCGCGCTCTACAACTTCATTAAGTGTAAGCCTCGGTCTCCCTCTTCCTCTCTTAATCGGACTCCAGGCTATTTGATCTACCCTCCTCACTGGTGCATTTAATGGCCTCCTTTGTACATGTCCAAACCACCTCAAACGATTTTCTACCATTTTCTCACTGATAGGTGCCACTCCAACTCGTTCGCGTATATGATCATTCCGAATCTTATCCTTTCTTGTGTGACCACACATCCATCTCAACATCCTCATTTCAGCTACCCCCATCTTATGTTCATGTTGACCCTTCAAAGCCCAACATTCACTACCATATAATACTGCTGGTCTTATAGCAGTGCGGTAAAACTTCCCTTTTTCCTTATGGGGTACTTTTCTATCGCAGAGCACTCCAGTAGCTTTCCTCCATTTACACCATCCAGCTTGAATTCTATGATTGACATCGTCATCAATCTCACCATCTTGTCTTATAATTGATCCCAAATACCTAAACTTCGTTACTTGAGTGATTGTTTGCTCTCCCAGTTTAACCTCCAAATCACCTCTAAGTTGTTTATTATAAGTCCAACAACCACAAATTTTTTGTTCCAAAATATAAGTCCAGTTTGTGATCAATTAATGCTATTATGATTATTTTACCCCTATGTTGGAAATATGAAAGATGAGAGAGAAGGTTTATAATACATAAAATGATATTTTCACATCTATTCTTAAATAAGGGTACAGTTGGAAATTTTTTTAAAAATATGTCATATTTAATGTTATAACTTCCACTCCTTGGTATGTGAGAATTAGTTAGGGTGGACTTATAATAAGGAATAGAGTGGTATACCATATAATATATATATATTATTACTTCAAAACATATTCATTAGAATCAAAGGATGATTAGATTAACTAATTAACCAAGTTGATGAGCTTTACAGACTACTCCCTCTGGTCCTTATTATAAGACACCAACTACCAATTCTCACAAACCAAGGAATGGTAGTTGGGTCCTTAAATCTAGGCTTAATTGACTATGTTTTCCAACTTCACCCTTCATTAATTGATACAACTTAACATTTTAAACTATGAACATTCATTAATGACAAGGGTAAAGTAGAAAAAATGTAATTAATGTGGCGGTTGGTGCCTTATAATAAGGACAAAAAATTTTGTTAGTTGGTGCCTTATAATAAGGACCAGAGGGAGTATAATGCACCACCCACCTACTTTAATTAATGAGGTCAAAAGAGATTGTTGATGGGAAGATCGATGCATCCGTTTTTCTAGTTACTTTTAGAAAGCACCCACCTACATCTCTTCTCCCTCTCTCTCATTCTCCATGTATACCAACACTTCAAGCCCTAGCTAGCTGCCATGTTTGAAACTGCGCGCGTAAAGATCTTAAAAGCGTTGATGGATGGCAAAAGTTTGTGAAGAAAAAGAGAGAGAGAGAGTGAGGACGAGACTGCCCGATGCTTTCTCCAGGGACAGCCTTCCAATTTGTGGCGTTATTGTTTTTCATGCTGAACATAGTTTTCAAGTGCATTTGAAAAAAAAATGGGATTTGAATTTTGAGCTGCCTGACCATAGTTTCAAGCATGATATAATTTAGTGCATTTTCAAATGTTCTCACTTGTGGGAATTGGTCACCAATCTGATTTAACTAGACCGTTTTCTTCAGGTTAAGTTGCATAGTTTCAAAATTCCAAGCGTTATCATATTCTTGCTGTATTGTTTATAATTGGATTTAGATTTATGATCTTAGCTACACTATTTTTTGGTTTTTGATTTATTTCACCTCTTCATGATGAGTATTGTACATCAATTTAAATATTCAAATATTGGAGCTACTGAACTAGTTCTGTCAAATGGCGTGCGTGTCTGCTATATGGGCACATAGTTTCTACATGACCGGGTGCCAATTCTTACAGGCATTACTCAATGATGTTTTTTGTGTTTTTCAAACAGAGATTATATTTAGGTGTTCATCATAAAACATGGAACTTGGTTGTTTCAAATTGATTGCAGTATTGACAATTAGAGTCGAACTACATCAAATTATGTGAGCGGATCCCTTGATAAACTTTCGTTCGGTTATTTCAAGTACATAGAGAATAGAGAAGTGAGGAGGTGTGTTGAATGGTTACAGTGACTTTGTGAGCATGAGGAAGTCATTTGAAGGGTGAGCCAGAAGGAATAAAAAGTTTTAGGCTATTAGGTGTGTGTCGCCAAAAATAATTTATGAAGATGTAATTCTGAACTAAACTTGAAGCTGTTTCTTTGACTTCAAAACTGCTATTTCTGGCAATATGGGATTATTTTACATCTGGAAATGAAGGAAAAAAAAATAATTTCTAACCTTTAAGTTGGCCACATCTGGTTCCAAATATTTAGGGGCTACTGTTTTTTAGTAAGTTAAGGTACTTAAATATTCAGGAAGTTTTACTAAAGAAACTACCAGCACCAAGAAGTTTTTTTGGGCTCTTAAGTGCTCTAGAAGTTAAATTTCGTAACTTTGTTGTTCATTTTTAACAATGATAAGTTAACGGGGTTACATGGACACGCTGGCATAACACTTAATGGACACGTGGCGTGGTGTGGCGTGATATGACTCAGCCACTGGGACATTTAAGATCCAAAATAAAAACTTTCGGGTGCTAAGTGCTTCTTCGACAAAACTTACATGGCATTTAAAAACCTTAATCTAAGCCACATCATCACCCATTCAATAAGAATTTAATCTGACATGACATTTAGTTTGACGTGGCAAACGTCCGTTAACTTTGGTCATAAAAGTTACGAAATAACATTTCCAGGGCATTTAAAAAAAAAACTTCTAGATGCCGGTAGCTCCTTAGGCAAAACTTTCTGAGTATTTAAGAGCTTTAACCATTTTTTAGTTTGACCTTGGTGGACCACAAAACAGAGAATTGGCTTTTCATATCTGCAAATTGTGGAGATGTCTGGTTAATTAGTATTTGGCGTTGAATTGTGCACTTGACATCACCATAATGAGTTCCACTTGCTCCGCTGTAATTGTCTGCTATTTTAAGATATATAAGAGATATGGTCTTCCTCAATTCTCAAGTGTTTTGGCTATTTGTTATGTGCTGTGCATAGAGGAAGCCGATGGTCATTTTTATCAAGATGCTTTTTACCATGAAATGTCTTCTGCTGTTATCTGCATTGATGTGGAAGTTATTGTTTTTCATGCTGACCATAGTTTCATGTGTAATGGAGCTACTTTCATATTCTCTGTCAGCTGCATTTGCTGCTAGTTGTGTTCAGATCTAAAATTCCCTTTTAATTTTGTTAACAGATGGATACTGTTTCTAACACACTCATGTAATTAAAGCTGATTTACTCTGTCTGTGTTTCAATAGTCCTGGGTGGTAATAAACCCTCAGGAACAGGTGATGTTTGTGTTGACACCAGCATAAATTTCTCCTGTGATTCAGGAATATCTTTAAAGCTGGCGAGGCTTCTGTAGTTCTAGAATTACTGGAGTTCCGTTGTAACTGGCGAAGATTACTATATTTTTGTAACATTATTAACAGGTATATCTTGCCCTGAATGAAATATTGCGTCTCCAAAGAGGAAGGACCTTCTGATCAAGATGTTTTAACCATCCTTGAAATTAAGCAAAGAGCACATGAGAGAATAACCTTAAAAATTTATACTTCATTCAACGTTGTTTGCTTCCTTTTCAATGCTCAGAATTTTCGCTACAAACCTTTTCATTTCCTCCAATTTATTAACAGATCCTGACCGATCTTTAGTCTTTACAGCTTACAGGTTTCAAGTTGCTCAAAAGTCAAAAGCCCCGCTGAATTATTTTTTATATAAATATTTAAACTGCTTAGAAGCTCCTAAAAAAGTTATAATGATCAGGTCATTCTAGTTAACGTATGTTCAAGGAACCTAGTAAAATCAGGTTTTGGTGACAGTATCACGTGTGCATACACACACACACGCATATATATCTTCTCTGCTCAGGCAGCTGATATATATCAGACAAACAAAATCAAACATCATATTCGATCTTTATAACGATCACTTACTACTGCATGTTTACTTACTATATTAAAGCACCAAATAAAAATAAAGCTGAGGGAATCATAAAGAAGATTACAAAACGCACTTAGCGAGCTAATTTTGGGTAAGTGATTAATAATCCAACGTTTCATCTTCATAGTGCCGAGGCTTTTCAAGACATATATCAACGTATTTATTAATTATTACTTACTTGAAACACATATTCATCAGAATCAAAGGCTGATTAAACTATTTAATCAAGTTGAGCTTTACAGACTATATTTGCACCACCCAGACCCTTCCTGCGGTCTCCATAAAGTTAAAAAGGACACGTGGGTGCGTCTACTTTAATTAATTAGTTCAAATGAGATTGTTGTGAAGGGAAGATTGGTGCATGCGTTTTTATAGCTGCTTTTAGAAAGCGCCCCCCCCCCCCCCAAAAAAAAAACAAAAAACAAGTCTTCATAAACAAACACATCAAACCCTAACTAGCTGCCATATTTGAAACCGCGTAAAGCTCTTAAAAGTGTAGACGGATGGAAAAAGTTCGTTTATTTTACTACACAAACCACATACACACATATATGGAAATGCACAGCTAGCTAGCTTGATATTTTGTGGTTTGGATCTAGTTTGTGTGGCGCTTTAGGTAAAAATACAGATTAGGTTTTGGGGACTAATACTCACATGTGGTTTGGAAACATGCATGCATGCCTAATTTTTATTATATATACATGCATGCTTTATAAAATGGAATTAGCTGTTCATAATAAAGCAGTCCAGAACGCCTGCTTTTTTATGGTCATTTTTTCTCCCTCTTCTTTAATTGGATGGCTGAAAATATATAAGAAAATAAAGAGGTAATAATAGAAAGATAGTGTAAGTTAGAAAATAGGAACGGAAGAGTAGTGGGAGAGATTTGTGGACCGATATTTTATAATTTTTCGGCCATCAAATTTGATGGATGACTGAGATTACAGAAAATGAGGAGAAAATGACCATAAGCAAAAGGGGAAGAGGCCTTCCAGACCGGTTCATAAAATACCCAATTGCTTTATATATATAATTTCTTCCAAATTAAGACTCGTTTTATATGTGGAGATATTTTTGGGGGATAATTACTAAAACATGGTGCAGAAGTTCTGCATGCAACGTAACAATCTTACTTGCACCAAAAGGACTACTTCTTTTACATTTGCACACAAAGCCTGAGTAAAGCTAGCGTATGCACTCCTTTCGGTCTTAAATATAAAAACACTTTGACTTTTTTTTAGAAGTTAAGGAAGCAAATTAGACCACTAAATTATAATACATGTTACATGTGATTAGATTATAGCTTAGTTTATAATTAAGTAAAATAAAGTAGTTTTAAGGGGAAAAAGATAATTATAGACAATTTAAAGTGATTAATTTTGCATCCTTAATTTCTCCAAAAAAGTCAAAGTGATATTATAATTAGGATCGGAGGGAGTAAGTTATATATGCAGATGATATAATTTGTAAACAGTGCAGTTATTTATGAGTCTCACTAGCTATATAGTGATGTATTTATTAATTAAGTAATGGTGGACAAGTAACGAAGCGTGCATTGCAATTCCATTCTTTGTGGTGTGTATATTTGATTATTGTTTGGGATCAGAATCACAAAAAAACAAACAGCAAGTGGGCACTTAGAGAAGTAGGTAAGATGCAAACGAAAAATGAAAAATGTGAAGATATTATATAAGCTTAGGAGTTAAGTTTTCGACAGAGCCCTAATTTTTGTTTGTTACAGTAAAGGGTGGTCCAGAATTTCTGCACAGTCTATGGGGGCCTCATTTTGTTGAAGATCTCTGTAAAATTAGATTCTTATTTCAAAGGAAGGAGAATACATATCTTTAACAGACATATTGACCATATACAATGTCATTTGTACCATTAGAAAGTAACTGTAATTGCCAAAACCAAATGGTTATTTTCGTCATTAAGCCTAAAACAATAGGAAAACGTAAAGATCATGCTTTGATCAGAAGTTGTGTACTGTAGATCATATAATTATGGTGTTAGGTCCACCAAAATTTCTTCTTTTCACTTCCTTCCTCAAAAGCTTCAAAGGTCTCATCCACAAAACAGGGCTCAAATTATTGAAAGAGCCAAATTGAAAATGGCTAAGCTCTACTGAAAATTCATCTGCTTTTAGGAAGAGGGGCCATATATCATTATTTGTTTCTGCTTTTGATGAAATCAAATATTCAAATATGAAATATTTAATCTCAGAAGAGGCAAAATTCCGACTCGATCCCCAAGGCTCCGTATGTCACTGACCAACATTACTCCCAAGGCCAATCACACAATGCCACCTGTCCCTTCACTTTATTTGCTTTTTCAAGCACTCTCCTTTTCCCTTTCCTTAGCCACCAATCTTCCTTCGCTTAGATTATTTCTGACCCTCCCTCTTACTCGCAATTATAGATTGCCCATACCTCCCAATATAAACACATGTACCCACCTTGTAATGTCTCATGCCAAATCACTGCTTTTGCACTCCCAAAAGTACAAGCTTCAGTACAACAATCCATCTTGATATTTCATAATCTCTCACTCTTCTTTCATCTGATATATCTATTCATCATTCGCGCACACAAAAAAAGTTCACAGATAAAATTTCCTGATAGCGATCTTTAAATCTAGCCGCTAAATCCCTTCAACTGTATAGAAAACTATAGGTGTACAGTTCTTACAGAGGCGTGAAGAGATGAAGAACAAAGCACCTGTGTTATTGAAGCAGATCATAGCTGCTCTGAAGTCAATGGCAAAATCGAAGGCCTTGGCTCTGAAGACAAAGACAAACTCTATAAAGGCGAGACTGATCGTATTCTCATTGCTGAGGAATAAGAAGTTTCTGATGAGCTCCATCTCCCAGAAGTTCCAGTCCGTTCTGGGTCATCATTCTCGTCCCAAAGAAGAAAGCTTTCTGGAGGATGGAATCGACCAGAGCAGGGACATGGCGATCCACGATGAGAATGATCACTGCTACAAGGCTTTTCAAAGTCCCATGGAGATAAACATGGATGAGGAAAGAGGTGAAGATGGGTATGAAAGTTGTTATAGGTTTGAGGAGGAGGAGGAAGATGAGGATGATAAATATCCTGATCTGACACATACTCTGTTTGAGACAGAAGATTTGGGAGGCTCTGTTATTGATATGGTGAAGTATTCGAAGGAGGAGGCAGGGGAAGAATTCAAATTGGAGGATGAGATTGATCATGTGGCGACTTTGTTCATAAGGAGATTTCGCAAGCAGATGATTCTGCAGAAGCAACAGTCAATCAAGAGGCACCAGGAGGAGATGTTGGAGAAGAGTGGCGAATGAATGAATGAATTCCAGAGTCACCCATATAATATCGGGTTAAGAAGTTCATCTTGCTTTTATGGGTAGCATTTAGATAACACAGAATAAGAATAAGCAACACCCATACGCGAGGATTGTTATTAAGCGTATAGTTCAGTTGCTGGTACAGTAGAGGACGAGAAGATTCCAAGATTCGTGAGGGGGGATTCATTTTTTTTTTTTTTCAAGAATGAAGAGTTGGGGATAGTGTGATGGGGGAAGTGATCATAGTGGTTTAGCTCCGTAAATCATGTATAGCTAGCATTCATGGTTTTTGTGCTCCGTAAAAAAATCACAATTATTTTCTGTTTGATTGATGCACTTGTTACATGGGCATGTTTGGATGCCACTTTTGGCACCCAGAAGTGGATCCTAGAAGTAAAAGCAAAATTTCAAGAATTAAACATGTTTGGTTTGCCTTATTTTCAGAATGACTTTTGGTCCAAAATGACTTCTGCAACGTGAAAAGTCAGAAGTAAAAAAAAGTTACTTCTGGCTTTTGACTTCTGACTTCTGGTGGGTCCCACACCTTTTGTTATGTATTATTTAATAAAGTGGGTAGGAAAATTAGACTGTTAGACCCCTAAAATTCTCAAATAAGATAATTTCTTTTAATATAAAATTTTGCTTTTTATCTCCAAAAATTTACCATAACAATTTCTAACTACTTTCTCCCACAATATACTCCATTGAGCGAAAAATATTTTTTAAAATTATTTTCCTGAAGATAAGGGAGAAACTAAGCCTTTAATAAGAATATATGCATATTATATATGTATTATTTAATGAAAATAATGCCCTTTTTAGTAATTTTTCATCTAAACGTGCTTTTCAATATTATCATCCAAACATGTTTCTAAAAGTCATATTGAAAAAAAGTCACTTCTATCATCACAAATCCAAACATAAATCACTTCACACAAATGACTTTTATCCAAAAGTCACTTCTAAAAAAAGTCATTCTAAAAAAAGTCACTTCTCCAACGGTAATCCAAACACACCCTATATAATTTGTAAACAGTGCAGTTATTTATGGAAATCAATTTCACTGCTTGTAAAAACGATGAGTAAAGAGGCGCTCATCCTCTGTGAATCATCCATATCTAATCTGGATGGTCATATTTGTGATTTTTTTTTTAAAAAAAGCTATATTTTTTTTGATAAAATGATAGTTAAGTGATAATCTTTATTTTAGATTTTGTACCAATTAAAATAATTGTCACTTAAAAATCATAAACTTTAAAATATTGAATCTAGATCATTCAGATTAGATCTGAATGGTTCAGAGGGGATGAGCGCCCTCTGTTCACCTTTCTGACGAGCATTGAAGCTGGTTGAGTTATTTATGAGTCATACACTAGCTATATATATATATAGTGATATATTAATTTATTTATTTATTTATTTATGGTGGACAAGTAACGAAGCTTGCATTGCAATTCCATTCTTTGTGAAGTATTCTAATTAGTGTTTGGGATCAGAATCACAAAAAAACAAGCAGCAAGTGGGCACTTAGAGAAGTAGGTAAGATGCAAACGAAAAATGAAAAATATGAAGATACTTCCTCTAGTCATAATTATAAGATTAAGTTAATTTTTTTTTGTAGAGTTTAAGGAAGCAAATTAGACCACTAAATTGTAACATATGCTAAAAATGATTAGATTATAGGTTAGTTTATAAGTATTAGAAAATAAATACATTAAAATCAGATCAAATCCCTATGAATCAGGGATTTTGATTAGGAGCATATTTTCATTAATTGCCATTTAATATTGAGGCTCCTCTCCTCTTGTATATATACCCGATTGTGCATATTAATAGATAAGAAATTCATATTAGTTTTGTGTTCTTTGGTTTACATGGTATCGGATCAGGGCTAGGTCCTTTTTTTTAGTTTTCTCGCTGTTGTTTTCAGTAAGATTCGTACTGTTCATCGGAGCACTGTTCACTCATACTGTTCATAGGTACGGTTCACGCGACTGTTCGCGTACACAGTTCACTGGTACTGCTCATCTGTCAGATTTTTTTTGGCGGATCTCCTTCATTCGACGTCAACTCTCCATTTTCGATGTGTTCTTGAGGAGATCACGATCAGGTTTGGTGGTTTATGAATTTCTTCAATTTTTTGGATTGCTTTTATGGTTGGAAATTTGTTCCAACACTTTGGTGACCACTTTGAGTGGTTTATGGGTATCATTTGTTCTTGGTGTGATTCACTTCATATTTGTTCGGTTGATGCTTCTATAAATCAGTTATGGATTTTGTGGTTTATTGTGAAGCCTTTGATGTAACGGTTGTTTTTCTTAATAAACTATTCTAGTGTGAATGTCCTTTGTGTGACATTTGGTCTAACTTTGTTGCTTTGGGCGTTGCATTTGGTGTTCTAATGCTTCTCTAGAGCTACTTTATGGGTATTCGTTATGGTGATTCTACATTGACCAACATAGTTATGGTTTCTAGTGTGGAGTATGCACAATTTGTTTGGGTATTGTGAGTTACAGAAGAATGCCACCCCATTTGTGTGTGGGCTTGTTGCATTAGGCACTTCAGAGACATGCCTTGTCCCTACTTCCTCTAAATGGGTTCTAGGTTCTGGTTACTAATCACATGACAGGAAATCGTCATCTATTCTCTAATTATGATTCATCTGCCACCTCATCAAGTATTACCATTGCTAATGGTTCCTGTTCATGGATACTTGGATATGGTTATGTCAATCTTACCCCATCAGCTTAGTTATCCTTTGTATTGCATGTCCCTAACCTTGCTTTTAATCTTCTTTCTATCAACCAACTCACTTGGAAGATTAATTGTAGTTTCACTTTTTACCCTGATTATTGTTTAATTCGGGACCTCTTGACGAAGAAGATTATTGGTAGAGGCTATGAGTCTGGTGACCACTACTTTCTTGATGATCATATATCACATGTGCCTTGGCCGATTGCTTGCCCCAGTGTTTTACCATTTTGAAATACATTATCGATTTGATCATTTGTCTCTATCATCTTTGAAGAAATTGTACCCTCAGTTTCAGCATGTGTCATTTTTAGACTGTGATTCATGTCATCCCTATTTGAGTTAGTTCATTCTAATGTGTGGAAGCCCTGTCCTGTTGAGTCAAAGCCATGTTTGAAGTATTTTGTCACCTTTGTTGATGACTATTCTTGTGTCTTTTGGCTATATCTTATGAAAAGTCATTCTGAGCTATTCTCCCACTTTTGTGATGAGAAAAACCCATATAGAAATAAAACGGATCAGATTTTTCTCACCTCTTATAAAAAATACTTATTATTTTTCAATGAATATTTATTTGATAAACTCAAACTCATATTTAATTCAATACTTAGTTTATAAAGTAGGTCAAATAGTTGATATTCATATCTTAATTGGTTATATCTATCAAATTTATTATACATTTTAAAAAACAATAATCGTTCAATTTTTCATATTTAAAATATAATTTTATTCAAATTCATATTTTAGATTTCTTTCATCTTATTCTAATATAATTAGTTATTATGAGATATTATTAGTTTGAGTATTAATAGTTCAACAAATAATATTTCAAATTTTCAAAATGCAAATAATCAATATAAAATGTTATTAATTAGAATATTAATATATTTTTCAAGAGAAAATTCTAATTTAATTTTAAAGATATTGCATACAGTATTGGAATAATTTTAAGAAAGTTTGAAACTATGTGGAAATCGGTGGGCGCCAAGTTTTGAAGAACGCACGATTCCTCCCTCCCACACTTCCTGCACATATTGCTCTCTATCAATCCCCTTCTCCTTCCTTTACCACCTTCTTCTTCTTCTTCTTCTTCTTCTTCTTCTTCTTCTTCGTCCTTATCCTTCGCACTCCCTTCTCTTAACCTGCACGACCCCTCGTCATCATAGACGTCGCCTGTGCTTCCGCAGCAGGATTGTGTGTCGTTCGTCAGGTCTGTGCTGGCAGGGACGACGGTGGCGCCGTCGTCATCATTGTTGAATGGGAAGTCGTCCTTGCTCATCGCGTTGTCGTCGTCAATACTTGCTCTAGATTAATGCAGAGGGCATTGGCAGTGGCCTCGTTGGTTTGAGCCAAATCCCGCCAAATCGTTGCCGTTATCCTAGGCCGATGTCATTCCTCCTCCATGATTGCCATCCTATTTGCCATTGTTGTTGGAGGTGTATTTTTTTACAGTAATTGGAGATGCTATTTGGGGTATATTATGATAGAGGAATTCTTGTCATGTTATTTGTGGTATAACCAATTACAAATAAACACAAAGTCTGATGTGACATTTTTAATCTGATTTAGCACCCTAAAAAATTAACTTGCACATAAAAAAATTTAAATATCATGTTTTCATTGTTTTTTATTTTACAAGTTGAAAAAAAAATATTTTTATCAATTAGTTATTTTTTTAGGTTTAAAAAAAATATTTTTATTAGTTAGTTGATTTTTTATAGTGCCAAGTTAGATTAAAAATTTCACGTCATACCTTATATGTTTACTTATAATTGGTCAGACCACAAATGAAGTAATTCACCAGGCTCACGCAAGAATTTCTCATTATGATATAGGGAGGTTTTTTATTAGTGAAGTGGATGAACTGGTTATATTACACTGAATCTAAGTTTTCTCCTTAATATAAAGCTTTGATGCGCACAAATTTTATACTTTCAAACATTAAAATCTTGTATTAGCGTTGTTTTTTGTTTGTTCGAAAAATTCCATTATCTTTATATAAAACATAGCTCTTTGAAGGACCTGGCACGATTAACCCACCATGACGCGTTTGGCATTTTGCTCCTTCACTGGGAATGACGAACAAGGGACAAGGAAGTTGTAATTGTAACATCCCAAAAATTTAATTAAAGATCAGTGATAATTTAAATAATTAATTTGAGATTAATTAAGGAATTTTGAGGAGGTTTATAAATAGATTTATGAAAATAGAAGTATTTTGGGAATTTTAAAGTCCTAATTTCTCCCTTAATTTGAGAAACTTCAGGTTAGAGAAATTATGTTTAGACCCAAAAGAGATCCTGATTGGAGAAAATATTAGTGGGTACTTGAAGTAAATTTTTAAAATGAAAGATGGGGGTTTTATCTTAAAGAAAAGTATTTTATGTTAATTAATTGAGAGCCTATTAGTAATTTCCTCCCTCCCATTTAAATTATTTTTATTTTTATTCCATTTATATATACTCCCTTGTCCCTCCATTCCCGTAGCCTCTCCTTCCTCCCCCTCTCCTGCGAATTGAAACCCTTCTTCCTCTTCCTCTCCCTTGCTCCTCCCTTTCCCTTCGTCCAGCCGGCTAGCCCAGGGGGCGAAGCCGTCGCCGACGATGGCGGCACTGGTGAGGAAGCCGTCGGGCTTGCTCCCTCTTTCCCTTCCCCTTCTTGCTCGTGCGTGTGTGTGTGTTTCGAGGAGTGAGGGAGAGGAGAGGTGTGTGATGTTCGGCCGGCGGTTTTGGGCGGAGCTCCGGTGAATTTCCGGTGGCCTGGAGGCAAAGGAAAGCTTCTTTGATTTGGGTATCCTTTCTTCTTCCATTTCCCTCTTTGTTCTTGATTTTTCAATAGAAAGTTTATAGGGTTTGTTTGATTTTCGAATTTTCTGGCTTGATTGGGGCAATTGCTTAGTTCTACATATTTATTTAGACTACTTGATGATTGTAATGTGGTTAATTTGGTTTAATTTTGCCCTATATGAGATTTTGCTTGCTTAAAGTTGAATTAAGCTAAGTTTATGACAAGAAATTCTTTGAAAATTTGGGCTTTTGAGCATGATTTATGAATTCTAGAGGGTTATTGGCAATGAAATAAAACCCGGACCGGACCGGCCGGTTCGACAGTGAACCGGCCATGAGTCCGGTCCGGGCGAACTGAAAAATCGGAGGGGGCATTGAACCGGTCAGGGGCGGGTTGACCGGTCAACCCAGGTGAACCGGTAAAGACCGGTTAACCAGGGGTTCAACCGGTTTGACCCTTTTTTTTTAAAAAATTTTTATTTTATTATAATTCACCTAATTACTAACTTTCATTTCACTCAATTTTAGAAATTAGGAAACTATAATACTTTAAATCATATTTTACTTGCATATACTTAATATTTTATTATTGTTACTCTTAATATTTGTATTTTAGTCTGTGGATTGTAAAATAATATTTATTTTCATGTGTAATCAACTAATATTTTCTCTTTTTTTCCTTTATAGAAACATTAAAATATTCATATTTGATGAATCATGCATACCTATCTACATTTACATTTTGATATTAGTGATTATTAATGTTAATATC
Source organism: Mimosa bimucronata (assembly GCA_037074515.1). Lineage (NCBI taxonomy): Eukaryota > Viridiplantae > Streptophyta > Magnoliopsida > Fabales > Fabaceae > Mimosa > Mimosa bimucronata. Next base: position 7,124,369 of record CM073437.1, read on the forward strand.
AATAAAATTTTATTATTTTAATATAATCTGGTTTGACCCGGTCCGACCCCGATCCGACCATTAACCCTTGAACCAGTGCCTCTTCCGGTTCGATGCCCGGTCCGATTTTTTGAACCTTGGTTATTGGAGTTCAACGATAATGTTGGTTGGGTTTATTGAATTTGATTTAGAGTGTTGTTGAGAAGTGGAATTTTTAGGTGTTTTAGAGAAGTAGAGTGTTGCAATTGAGAATATTGAACATGAAAGATGAGTTAGATGAATTAAATGAGGATGTTTGACTATGTTTGGGTAAGGTTGATGAAGAATTTTGTGTTGAAAAATTATGGAAGTATTTGAGTAATTATAGGAGGTTATGAGGCGAGAAGGAAATATTAGTGTTTTTTTTTTCGGGATATTTGTTGGTTAAGAATAAATTGGTTGTTCTCATATGTTTAATGAAGCTATAAATATGGTGATGATAATTTGTCTAATTTGGTTAGACTGTGCGTTGGATAATAATTGGGAATGGTTGGATGCTTAAGGGAGAACTAGATTTTTGTAATAAATTATGTTGAGTATGGGGGATGATTTACGTGAATTATGTGGAGCAAATTGGGATAGGTTTGAGTTAGTTAAGGGGGAATTATGATTGAGAAAGAATTGTGGTAAATTTGGGTTTTATGATGAATTTAATTGATGAAATAATGCTATTAGGTTGATTGTTGTTATGGATTGATTATTAATGGTTGAATTGTTGAAATTGAATGAAAGTTTGATAATATGCTATTTTGGCTTAGAGGCAAAATGATGGTGTAATGAAGAATTGATGGTAGTTGGAGAAGTTTAATAGAGTATACGGATTTAAAGAATCGTGGTTAATTATTTGGGATGTTTTTCTAGGTATAATTGTAAGCTGAGATGGAATTGAGAAAGAGTGGATTTGTTAGCATTAATTGGAAAATTTGGTGCAATAAAAATAATTGAGAATAGATGGTATCTTAGGCTTGTTAGGAGTTTAATTTAACTTAATCTAGCTAAATAGACGTGAATTATGTATTTACTTTGTGTATTATGTTCTATAGTGATTGCAGACACTGCTGGATCGAGCTGAGCTCGAAGACTCTGCGTTCTAGTATTTTCTTTTTGTTTTTGGGCTATTCCAAGTAACCACTCTCACCTTGCTATATTAGTGTGTGTGATGTTAGTCGGGATTTTCTAATCCCCTTTTTATATATGTATGCATATTTGGTTTACAATATGGATTTCAAAAGTTACTTTATATCAAATAGTCTACTGGGTGCCTTTGGATTAACACCGGAGAAGGATTGTTGTTGTGTATTGGTTGAGAATAATTGTTGTGTAAATATATATCTATATATATGTAGTATTCAAGCTGGCTTCCTGGTTGAGTTGGTATGTGACGTGTGAGATGCTGTGATTTAGATATCGTGAAATGATTGAGAAGCATTGTTTTGTTATTATTGTTGCATTACACTGAAAAGTACCATCGCGCGATGTAACCCTCGGTAGGCCAACCGAGCGGTTATTTATACTGGTCATCCTGATTGTAGACAGGGACCACTGGTCATCCTGATTGTAGACAGGGACCACTCCTCATTCTGATTGTAGATAGAGGGGAGCCCCCATTCTGATTGTAGGCAGAGGGGGAAGTTGCCATCCTGATTGTAGACAGGGGCACAGTGTTACTTCATGTTTACTTTTATTATAAGTTCGTAAAATCTATTATTTCTGTAGCAGCATGGTTACGGTGCATATTGATATTCTGGTGATGATGTGGTTGTATATCCATAGATTACTTTGTGGTGAATTAAATATTTCAAAGTGTGGTACCCTTTAGGCGCTTTGCTAACCCACTCATACTCTGATATTGAGTTGAGTTGTGATTATTGAGACATATTTGTCTCACCCCGTGGTTATTTACATTTTTGTAGGTGATCATGTACAGACCAGGGCAAAGGAAAAGGGAATGGGGCCAACCGGTTCACATGGAACTGATGAGTTAGCCGGTAAAGTTATTTTGGAACTGTATATTGCCACATATAGGCTTGCATTTGCTTCCGCATATCCATGTTTTGATTGATATTGGATTCCGGATGACTGTAGCAATATTCACTTGAATTTGATTATTTAATGTTGATTCTGTTCTGTTGCTGTTCTTGTACGGCCAGTTGTTAAGATTGATTAATTATTGCACATGTTTTTGGTTAAATAACCATGTTAGATTAGTTCTTTCTAACATGGTTGTATTGAATGTTCTCTTTGATGGAATGCGATTATTACAGGTGTTTTATGTAACCATGTTAGGTGGCCCTTTAACTAACATGGTTAAACTGAATTGTTATTCTGGGTATTTAGGCCCGAGGCCCAATGTATGTGTGTATACTTGGAATTAGACAGGTTTAGTTAAATAACCATGTTAGGTAAGTTCTTATCTAACATGGTTATATCGAATGCTTGTTTGTTGAAAGGTGTTTATCACGGGTTGTTTTATTTAACCATGTTAGGCGGTCTCTTAGCTAACATGGTTAACCTAATTGTGAATGAGGCAAATTTTTATTAATCATGTTAGGGGAATCCTTTTCTAACATGGTTGAGTGTTTTAATTATCCATGATAACGATTATGTTATGTTAAGGTTTACTTTTTCTATCATGGATAACACTTTGAAATATAAGAGTAAACTTTTTCTAACTATGATAAGGTTATTTGATTTATATGAAAAATCATTTTCCTATCATAGTTAGTATGGTTAATTGCGATTATGGTTGATGGTGATTGGTTATTAGGGATTAATTATCGATTGGTTGGTAGGATTTTATAGTAACACCCCAAATTTTCAAAAAGAAATAATAAGGATTTATTTAAGGTCTTGGGGTGGCATTTGAAAATTAAAAAGCATTATGAATAAATTTATAAGGCCAGATGTATTTTTAATATTTTTTAAGGTTTATTTTTTTTATTAATTAAGGAAAAAATAGTTAGAAGATGAATTTAAATAAGGGAATATTTAAAACCTTGGAGTATTGTTTAGTATTTAAAAAGTCTTATAAATAAATTTGAAAATTAAAGTATATATAGAGAAATTAGTTTGGGAGTAAATTCAGATTATCTAAAAATGGTATGGTAAATAAAATTACCAGCGAGGGGCAAATAAGAAAGAGAAAATAAAAATGACAATATCTGTCCTTAGTTCAAGATATCTTCAATTATAAAAGGAATGACAATATGGTAAAATACCCGTTAAAAATATGCACTCTTCCCTTCAATATATACACTCCCACATGTTCCTCCATACACTCCCTTTCTCTATTTCCTCTCATTCCTGTCTTCTCCCTCCCTCGTCTCACCTCCCTCTGTTCCTCATTCCTTCTCCATTTTCTCTCGGCTTGGACGGCGGCTAACGACGGCGACGACGGACGGCTGGTGACGGCGAGCAACTCAGGAGCTTGGGGGGAGTCTTGGGTAAACCTTTTCTTTCCGTTTTCCTCTCTTCTCTGGTCTAATTTGAGTGGATTTGAGAGGAATCGATTTCGGGTTGTCGAATATGGGAATTCTAAACTAGTGAAAATTGAAGCTTAGACTTAGATTAACAACCCTTGTGAAAGATTTTGAGGGATGGAGTGGTTTTAATTAAGGTTCCCCAAAAATTCGTCTTCTGCCACTGTTCATCGGCGTCGACTCCGGCGGAATTTCGAGCAAGAGCTGAACTGAATCTTAATTAAATATGGTTAGGAATAAGTTTGAGTTAATAGGTGTAATTGTATGTTAAATTTCCCTCAAGATTCGGTGGTTATTGTAGACTTTGTTCCTTCTCTGTTCTGTGCGAATTTCTATTTGGTCTATGATGATGATATACTAGAGATTATAGATGTTGTTGCATGTTAAGTTTTACTAAGGTTTGGGTATTTCAAAATTTCTGTTCTTCCCTCTGTTGAGTTTGATTTTCTGGGAATTAAGGGGATGTTGAGGATAATGAAATAATGATAAAGGAATAAAGGAAGTGATATTGGTTGTGCATGGTTGATTTGTTGAGGTTGGGATTTTTGTTCTTTTTCCCTGCTCACTCGAATTTCTTCCTTGCTCTGCCGTCAGATTTCTTGTTGTTTTCTTTCTGTTCATTTGAATTTTTGAATCTCTTTAGGCCACTAATTTCTGGTGCATTAAAGAGTATATTCTTGTGCTTTGTTGATGATGGTTTAAGTCTCTGTTTTGGCTGATGATGAGGGGATAATGGTTGTTGTGATTGATTATTATTGTGCTGGGTGATTCCTTTTTATTCTCAAGTTTCTGCTTTGTATTGCCCTTATTGTTCTTGTATTGAGCTTTAGTTCTATGGGTAGAAGTTATATAAATATGTGAAGTGATTGTTAATGAGTAGCTAAATCCTGAAGAGCATTGGTGATAATATAAGATTATGTGAGTATGTGTGTTATGATGTTTGAAGTTTATTGAATTTGAAGGAATTAATTAATGTTGGATTATAAGGTAAGAATGGAATCAAGGATTGTAGGTAAGGAAGAGAAAGAAGAGGAATTCAGAAGAAGAGAATTTGATGGAGGATTGTCATATTGATTTGACTCTTGCTAAGCTAATGGAGCTTAAGTATAAATATGAAAATTTTAATGGATTAAGAATAAGAAGTACGATTAGTTTTATGTTTTGATTTGGGATTAGGAAATTATTGATGGTTTGATTGAGGTTTAATTTGATTTCTCATGCTTTGTTGTTGTGGTTGTTCGAAGCTCTGTTCTGATGAGTTTAAGATGAAGAAATAATGGAACATATATTTGTTGTCGTAAGTTGAAATTTTTGGAGCTGTAGGGGATTTCGAAATTCAGTTCCTCTTTCTCTCTGGTTTATTTCTTTTTTGATTAGGTGTTTGTGAATATTTCAAAGGTTAAAAGGATTGGAGTAAATCTGGAATTTCTTTATGAGGAGTAAGTCAAGAGATGTGAATTAGTTATTTGAGGTCTTGAATGTGTAAAAAATCTCTTGTTATTGGAAGAGGACCATTATTGGTGTTGAAGCAAATGGTTGAAGCTTATAAACCAATTGTAAAATCGTTGTCTTAGGATCAAGGTATTAAAAACCGGACTGGTGAGTGAACTGGTTGAGATGGTGGTTTAAGGGTTAGTAGGTTAGAGTAAGGGTCAACCCGTGCTAGACTGGTCTTAATTAAAATTACCCACATATAACAATTAACATTTTTAATCAATTATTTAAACTTATGTTCTTTTAAAAATATTTAAATTTATATCCTATGTTTATAGGAAAATAAAAGATGTTATTTTGAGGGGCTCAAGGCGTCAGAGTCATATCAATCCATGGAAGAGATACACATACCAAGCCGAATTAGTCTTAGAAGACTTTCATTATGTGTGGTAGAGTAGCTTAGTAGCATCGGTTAGTGTGAATTTTCAATTTTGAATTTTCATTGAGAAAGAAAAAGAATAAAACTAAATGCTGCCCAACTTCATCTGCACATTTCACACTATTCCTAAGTCCTCTTTCTCTTTTATCATGTCTTCAGAGCCATCATCAAAGGAAACCATTTCCAAAAACTAGACCATCGTCTTCCATTCTCCTTCAACCTTTACTGCCAGCGTTTAGTTCAGGTGTTTCTCCACATTTTTATCTTTGATTTCTCACTCATTTTTAAGGTTTCTTGCTCAAATCCCCCAGATCTAAATCTCTGAAAGAGATTCAAGTGCTCCACCATTTCTTCTCCAATCTCTCTTGTTAATCTGCATCTCTGACCTCCGGTTTTTTTTCCTCCATGAACGTTCGAAAAATGACTTGGGTAACCCGCGGTTTTGGGCGGGTTACCCCGATTTGGGCCGGTCTTTAACGAGTCACTCCGGTTCCGGGTTCCACTACTAACAACCGGGCCGGACATGTTGTCGGGTCGCCGGTTTTTGGGCCAACCTGGCCGGTTTAGTCCGGTTTTGCATTCACTGCTTAGGATTTTAAATTATTGAACAAGTGTCCAAAGAATTTCAGGTATGATTAGAGGTTCTAAAATATTGACTTAAGCATTAACTAAATGTTGGGGGATGGCTTTTACAGATCTAGGAGGAAGCTAACTAAAAATTATATAGGAGTTGAGAATTATGAGAAAGATAAAATGATAACTGGTTTTAATTGGACAATTAGGATTGTTAGACCTGAATAGTTTGTAGTTAGGATTAGTCATGTTAAAGATTTTAAGTAAATAAAATGTTATAAACGTAGGTGTTAACGGATATATATATATCTGTGTGTGTGTGTGTGTGTGGCTGTGAGGATTCTTAATGAATTAAAGTAGACATATTGTTTTACATGATAAATTGATCCTTGTGTAACCATGAGTTATGACTTATTAGGGATATGGTATATAAGTTAAGTTGATAAGAGATGTATGGGGTAAGAAAGAGGAAGTAATAGATTTTAGTTGAGAAGTTAGAAAGTAAGTTTTGGTGGAAAGTTTCATGCAGGATATTAAGAAGTGTATGTTGGGTTTTTGTAAAAAGTTAGGAGATTATAAGTTTTATGGATTAAAGGTAATAGTGTTTAGTTTATTATGGGCAATGTGCAGATCTATTTTATTTATTTATTATTATTAATTAGTTACAGTTTTAAGGTTTAGTGCATAGTTATATGTTGAAATGGAGTTGATGAATGTAGGTGGATTAGTAAGGCTGTCTAACATGAGTATATGGATTTGATTTTATATAGGTCTTTTGTTTAAAGTTTGAGGTTTTAGGAAGTGAACTGTTGGTGGAAGTAGTATCAAGGTAAGTAAGGATTCGGAAAATAGAAAATTTAAAATGGGGTCAAGTTTGTTTGATGGTCTAAGAATTTAGAAAGGTAAAGTAAATATTAAGTTGATTTAGGGGAAAGTTAATAGGTATTTTATTAATGGGGCTAGAGTTAATATTGATGATTTTGAGAATTTTGCATTAGATATTGAATGGGAAAATGTGGATAAGATTGATTGTAAGCAATTTTTAGGTAATAGGGAAGAAGGGAGTGGTCTGTTTTCTTTGCTATTATTAGAATTTTGTAAGTTTGATCTTAATTACTTCCTACATGGACCTTTTGCATTTTCACTGTACTAAGATGTTGATCTGTCTGTAGTAGATGTTTATCATTCTCTGTTGTTATTTTTGTCTTTCTGTGGGGGGCTGGTTTAATGGTAATTTGGAAGCTAAAAGAATGATTACACCTTCTCCTGTGTCACTTCAATTTCATAGATTAGAAGGTGTGATTTAATAGGTTTAACGTCAATCTAGAATGTTTGAAATTTAAGGTTTAGAAAGAAAATGATTGGGTGTGAGATAAGGGCATAATTATGTATGTGTGTGTTTATGTTTTGTGATGTGACGCTTATTTTCTATAATCATGTGAATGGTGATTTAGTTAGGAACTATTGGTCAAACATTGAGAATAAGAAAGTTTAAGTAAGTAAATTATTAAAGTAATATTGGATTATCATAGTTCTAAATAAATATAGGCAAACCATAATTTGTCAAGAAAATAAGCTTTGGGTAGTAATAAGTAAGTTAGGCTTCGAGAGAGACGTTGAACGATCATAAATAAGTATAGCCATTTATGTATTGTATATTACGTGTAATTATAGGAAATGATAGTGAAGTGGGTGTTCAAAGCATTCGCGAAGAAAATGAGACAGTAAATGACTAAGTTTGGTAATCAGGTAGCAGTTTATCTCAATTCATTAAATTGCATGTATAATTTTTTAATACCTGTTGCACGTAAATAGTATGTCTTTTATTCCTTTCATATTGGAGTACTCCAGGCTTAGGTGGTTCGCTACCCCTTTGCTAAATCAGTTTAGTTATAGCTTTAAATGTTATAAAGAGAAGTCCTGCAGTTAGAACCTCTACTAGTTAACGAAGATATCGTTATCAGTGGTTGGTAGGTGCAGATCACACCCAAATTAATACGATAAAAGCTATCAATATTTGTGAAGGTTTATAAAATATATACATGACAATGCATGCATGAAATTTACAGTGAATGACATAAACTGCGTTAAATTGCTGTTTCAGAGAAGTTGGGAGATAGTGAAATAGTTAAGATAAGGTATGAGTGCTTTTGGAAGATGAGATGAAGGAAGTTAGATTTTATTTTGAAAAGCAAGAATATCTGCTGAAATGCCTTACTATGGTAGTTAAATGTTTTAATAGTGTTATTTGTATATGGTATGAAACTAAATTATTAAGTTATGAGCAGAAAGTATAGGAAATAAAAATATATACATGTATAAAGGGATTTAAATTTCCTAAATACCATAAATAAGGGATAGATGCACTTTTAATTGTTTTATGAACCACTCGGTTTTAGAAAAATTTTACATCATTCCGATTTGTCAGAAAAGCCCATTCCAATAGAAGGCAGATTGATTAATATTTGAAAAAGAAAAAAAAGTTTTAAATTTTTTCATATTTTTGGGCTTCTGACACTAGAAAAGTGGTTACAATTTAATTAAAATACTATAATATAGTAGAAAATTTTAGGTGTTACAGAAGTCGTCTACATAAAGAGTCCACTTAAAATTGGAATCTTTATGGAGGCGATTAATGAATGTGTGTGATGTGTTATTTGAATTTCATGTCTTTAGCGCTAATGAATCTGTGCGACTGGCCACCATTTTTTCATTTGTTTGTTTACTTTAATTGCATAGAAAAGAAGAAAATTGAAGGAGAAAAAATCGGAGATTTTTTAGGTGAGAAAAAAGGCAGATTTTTTTGGGAGAAAAAAATGGCAAATTTTTTGAGAGAGTAGGATGTTTTTGGTCATTAAATTAAATGAAGGGTTGTAATTTGAGAAGTGGAAGGAAAAAGGAGAGCAAAGAAATGGAGGCGTTCCGCGGCAACCATGAGATAAGCTAAAAGAAACTACCATGAGAAATTTAGGCGACGTTTTTTTAAGACTATTTATTATACCACAAAAGTTAAAATTAAATGATATATTGAATTTGAAATAATTTCTTCAAATTTCAAACTTAAAACTAGTTACTTTCATTTTACTGAAAAAGAAATATTTAAGGCGAAAATCAAGGATACAATGCATAATATAATTAATTTGAATTAATAAATCATCGATATACTGGTAAAAAATAAAAATAAAAATAAAATTAAATCATCAATGGATGTGCTGTGATTAATCGATTCCTTTTTCCGAATAAACCTGTATTCAATTTGGTAAAAAAAAAAACTGCATTCACAATCTACAATAAATAAACCTTTTTTTTAAAATGTATCAATACATAAAAGATATATCTTTAGGGGAAAATTGATATTTCAACCCCAAAAATTAAATAAAATAGCAGCGCTGATGTTGTTAGCAAGTAAATCTAGTCGCGATTGATATCGATGTATAATATATATATATATATATATAGATAGAGATGTGAAAAATCTCATAAAAATAATAACAAGATATTGCTTCTTATCCAGTTATCCGTAGCTTAGTTTCAGTTGAAATTAATAGGGATATGCGTTTTTTTTTAATCACAATCCTAAGGCCTCTATAAACCCCCAAAGTTCTAGCGCCCCATTCCCATCCCCATCCCGTGAACCTTCAAGCTTTACCTTGCCCCTTGTCCTAAAGAAAAGAAAAAAGCTTTACCTTGCCCCCAACGAGGCAGAAGCCATGATCCCTCCCAAGACATTAGAGCTCCCTGCCTTAAATAGACATGTTCCGTTTATTCCTCAACCAATTGTTAGAGAAATTTTGCTCAGCCTAGATGCACAAACCTTGTTCGAATGTTCCTTTGCATGTAAAGATTGGAATAAGCTTATCACTAGTTCTGATTTTATATTCCACGCCTCACGCCGAAATTTTGATTCTAGAGAACAGCTTCTTCTCATCAAAGCTTGTGACTGCGAGGAGAGCCGGGAGAACCGTGAGAGCTTTGAAAGGGAGTATGTTTATTTTCCATATTGTCTAGTAAACTATTCCGTGCATTGGGATAATGATGGATTTGATTGGTTTAAAGCGATAGAGACTCCGACCGTGGATGATTTTAAACGCAAACAAGTGATTGGTGTAAGTAATGGGTTAATATGTCTTGCGAATGTGCCATCTATCGAATTCGTTCTTTGGAATCCATCTATTCGAAAGTATGTATGGCTTCCCCCCATGATGGATGAGAAGACTAGGGATGAGCGATTTTACAGTGTAGGCTTCGGTTTTGACCATATGAATAATGACTTTAAGGTAGTAAACCTTGTTTACGGCGGTTATCTTGATTTATTAAGCTTTGCTAATGAATTTGATTCGGCGTGGATTTTCTCGTATGTCACATGGTCATGGAAACGTCTTACCTGTAGTATTCTTAATTCTTGTTGCATTCAGCATTGCTCTCCCTGTGCATTTTTCAATGGTGTGCTTCATTGGATTGCTCGAGGTCCAGATTTTGATGACTTTATACTTACATTTGATCTTACACGTGAAGTGTTCGGAAAAATATTGTTACCTCGTGGTCAACTCAGATGTCTGAAAAAGAGTTATATTTCATCAACGGAGGACTCGCTTCTCTTTATAGAGATGACGAATGAACGTGAATACGACGACGAAGATAACCTCGAAGTATTTTACATTCTTTCCACATGGACCATGAAAGAATATGGTAATCATGAGTCGTGGACAAACATCTCCTCAGTGAGGTCAAATTCGGTAAATATGGCTGCTAAACACATATTAGGTGCGAGGAAGAACGGTGACCTCATATTAGAAACTAAAGGCGATCAGATTCGTATCTTCAATCCAGCAACTCTAGTTAATTTTCCAATAAAAGCCATGGAAAATAGTGTTTTCTTTCGCTATTACACGGGAAGATTGTATTTACTTGAAAAGGGAGAACTTGTTAGCTCTTATTAGTATTTAATGTTCCGGAATTTCGATGGGGTGTTTGTTAACATTTCCTTTTCCTCTATGATATGCGTGGATAGGTTTAGAAAATTTTAATAAGAATGTGCGTTTGTTTTGCTCACTTGTTATTATTCATATATCAATAAATACTATACAATTCCTTAAAATATCATTCATGAATGGGGTTAGGAGGATATGACTACACCTGGGATGCGATGTACTGGTTGATCATTCAAGAAATATTTTATGCTAGAAAGTTGAGTAGGTGGTACTCTTCCACATTGGATCGTCTCTTGAGTATGGTTCAGGTTTAATATTTTTGGTTTTATGATTTTTCTAATGAAAAATATGTTTTTTTACAAAATAATATTTAAGAGATTATTTTTATTTTATATTTACACCGATTAAAATGATTGTTTTTTTAAATCATAAATTTAAAAATATTAAATCTAGATCATCCGGATTGGATCTAGATTATTCAGAGTGGAGAAGCACACCATACTCATCTTTTTGAAGAGCACTGAAAGTGGCTCTCAGCTTTGGGATGCAGACTGTATGCCTCGTGAGAGAGAACTATTAATTTGTTTGTGTATAATTTTAAAAAGTATAAAAAAATACATAATTTTCATAATCCACCTGGATTTCTTGGTAGAACTAGGAAAAAGCACTACTACAGAAATACAAGCATATAGCAGCGCTTAAGCGCTGTTATAGAGACAAGGGAATTATTTCTTATATTAAAGAATACGTAAAACAATTTAAAAAAAATTGGCAAATTTTTTTACATATTTGTTTCAACATAAAATAAACCCCAGGGCCTATACCATATTTAAAACAATTTAAAACAATTGGCAAATTTTTTTATATATTTTTTTAATAAAAAATAAACCCCAGGGGTCTATACCAGCGCTTAAGCGCTGCTATAGGCCCATGGGGTATATTTCTTATTTAAAAAAAATATTTAAAACCATTTAAAAAAAATTTGGAAAATGGTTTTAAATATTTTTTTAATATAAAAGAAAACCCCAGGGGCCTATACCAGCGCTTAAGCGCTGGTATAGGCCCTTGGGGTATTTTTCTTATTTAAAAAAATATTTAAAACCATTTAAAAAAATTTGGAAAATGGTTTTAAATATTTTTTTAATATAAAAGAAAACCCCAGGGGCCTATACCAGCGCTTAAGCGCTGGTATAGGCCCCTGGGGTATATTTCTTATTTAAAAAAATATTTAAAACCATTTAAAAAAATTTGGAAAATGGTTTTAAATATTTTTTTAATATAAAATAAAACCCCAGGGGCCTATACCAGCGCTTAAGCGCTGGTATAGGCCCCCGGGGTATTTTTCTTATTTAAAAAAAATATTTAAAACCATTTAAAATGGTTTAACATATTTTTTTTAAATAAAAAATATACCCCATGGGCCTATAGCAGCGCTTAAGCGCTGCTATAGGCCCCAAAATAAAAATTATATCCAGTGGCTTTGGCTCTTGCATTGGCGCGAAATTTCCCAAATTTCCCCAATAATTATTTGTTTTTCCCTCCTTATTTCCCACATTTCCCTTTTTATTTAATTTGTTCTTCCCAGAAGAACCCATTTGCTCAGTGTCTTGTTCCTTCGATTAGCTTCCTCTAGTGACAAAAATCACATCTTGCTTGCTCTCTTGCTCGGCCGCTTGTTTCCTTGTTCAGATCCTTAGCCTCCAGATCACAAATCGAGTCCATTTTCTGGCCAGCATCGAAGCTTGAAGCTTGAAGGTTGCTCGTGATTTGCTCTGATCTTCTCCCCTCTTCAAATTCGTATCCTCTATTTGTTGATCGCGAATTTCTCATCTCTGGCCGTGACTCTGCCCATGCACCATCGCTGTTCAAGTTCCCCATGCACCATCGCTGTTCAAGTTCCCTTCTCTGACCTAGTTCACCTGCGTGTTCTCCATTGTCTGAAGCTTAAAATTTGGAGTCCTAATCTGTCTATTTGCATGCACCAGTTTTCAGAGCTCATTTTGGGTAGGAAATTTCTAAACTTTTTTCTGTTTTGATTCCATAGGCATCACCGGTTATTCAAACTGATGATGTACTGGTATATGGCATTTGAAAAATCTGAAAGCTTTGAGTTGGTTTTAAAAAAGGAATAAAATGGGTAAGTTAAAGAGGAAAGGTGTGGGGTTGTTTAAAAGCTTAATTATCATTATTTCGTTGGAATTTGAGTTTGGGGGAAATTGCCCTGTTGAGGTCTAGTTTTGAATGAAATTTGAATGCTGATTTTCGAAATTTGAGGTTGTTTATTTTGACAAGAGTTTATATGGAATAATTTATACTTAGTTTGAGAATAAAAATGAGATATGTGGCTGTTACTGTATTGTTGGAAGCTTGAAAACATATGATGTTGTTATTAAATATCATCTGGAAATATAATATACAAGAAGTTGGGATTAAATCTAATTGGAATTTATTGTTTTATAGGATTTCTATCGGCTGAATCAATATTCTAAGGTGATTAGAGATTCTGGATGTTGATTAAGTTATTAATGGAGAAGTTTGACCTGATTTTTAAAGAAATATGGAGGTCATATGCTTGGATTTATGCAGTCTTGAGGTTCTGAATGATATATAAGTGTTTCTAAATGTTAAGGTAGTGACTCTTTAATAATTGGAGCATGAGTGATTCCCTGATGGTGAATTGTATGAGCTGTTTATATGTATTTAAAGGATCATTTTTGGGCTCCATTTTTGGTCCGAAATCTGTAAACTTTGTTGTTGGATTCTGTTTGTTTATAAGTTAAAAAGTTGTTGAAATTTTGGGGACTTCTGGTTGTTTGTGAATTTTAACTAATGTTCTAAGTTCCAAGCATTTGAAACTTTTTATGGAATTAATTTTTTTAGAATCTTGATTCTTTGGGTTTTGAGCTTTAATTGGTTGTATGAGTATTTTTATGGGTAAAGAGCCTTAAAAGGAGTTAGGGGATTAATTACTTGATTTTTTTATAGGAGCCTACAGTTGCCTTATAGTTTGTTGGCAAAAAGGGGGACTAAAAGTGAGATACTTTTGAACAGTTTGAGAGCTTATATTAATCAACTATGCCACATATAAGGTATGTTCTTAATTTTCCTTTCTCCATTGAATTATGAGTAATCTAATTATGGTTTCATTAGAGTCTCATGTCTAATTTTGATGTGGTAGTAATTGTATATTTGTGCCCATTAATGCTATATATGTATATATGCTCTGTGACATCTGTTGTTAAAGACTGGAAAATTATTGAGTTGATGATTGGTATTTTGTGGGCTATCCATTTCTATGTTAAAAATAGAGGGCCTTGAGCCTGGGAATGTTCATTTTGTAGCTGTTATGCTGTCGATTTTTTGTCAAGAAAATAAGGTAACATCTTGGGGTGGCTACCTAATGAGTAATTCATTATGTACATCTTACCGCCACTTTCCTTTAGTAGGTTACCATGTTGGATCGGAAATGGATGTCTTGTGATCGGCGATCAAGGGAATATATAGATGGAGCAAAAGAGTTCATTGAATTTGCTGCAGAGCATGCAGAGAATGCTAACAGAATTGTATGCCCCTGTTTGTCGTGTTTGTATGGGAAGCGTGTTCGTCCTCTTGACTTGTTAAGTCATTTAATTTGGCATGGAATCGATCAGTCTTATACAAGATGGACAAAGCACGGTGAGACCTATGAAGATGAATGCGGAGACCGGGTGGCTGATCCTAGTAGCGCTTCGAATGTGCTTGATAGAGACATGTGTGATGAAAGCGATGATCTTGAAGAAATGTTGAACGTGGTGGGTGAGGAGAATCCTGAAATGTTTGAGACACTGAAGAGCGATGCAGAGACGCCTTTGTATGTGGGATGCAGCAAATACACAAGATTGAGTGCGGTGCTTAAATTGTATAACCTGAAGGCACGATACGGTTGGAGTGATGCAAGTTTCACTGCGCTGCTGTCCGCTCTGCGAGATATACTCCCAGAAGCGAATGTACTCCCCTCGAAAACATACGAGGCGAAGCAAATTCTCCGGTCGACCGGTATGAAATATGAGAAAATACATGCATGCCCCAACGACTGTATTTTATTCCGGAACCAGTATTCGTCGTTGGAGAAGTGTCCTAAATGTAGCACGTCTCGGTATGGAAAGAAAGGTAGGAGTCCTTCTAAAGTGTTGTGGTACTTTCCGATCATTCCAAGATTTAGGCGCATGTACAGTAATGCGGATGTTGCAAGACTTTTGACATGGCACGCTGATGAGAGGATTAAAGACATCAAGCTTAGGCACCCCGCAGACGCCCCCCAATGGAAAAAAATTGATTACGAGTACCCTGATTTCGGTGAAGAACCGAGAAACCTACGGCTTGCTTTGGCAACCGATGGAATTAATCCGCATGGAGTTCAGAGTAGTACTCACAGTACATGGCCGGTGATTCTGATGATATACAACCTCCCCCCAAATTTGATCATGAAACGCAAGTTTATGATGCTTTCCATGCTAATTTCCTGGCCTAGACAGCCCGGCAACGATATAGACGTGTACTTGGATCCTTTGATTGAAGACCTGAAGCATATGTGGGATTCGGGTGAGACGGTTTTTGATGGATGTAAGGAAGAAAGTTTCAATTTGAGGGCCATGTTGTTTGGCACGATAAATGATTTCCCAACGTATGGCAATTTGTCCGGATACAGCATCAAAGGATATGGTGCGTGCCCTATATGTGAAGATGATACCCATTCGATGCGGCTGGAGCATTGTAAGAAAAATGTTTACATGGGACATCGGAGGTTCCTGCCGTTAAGGCATCATTGGCAGAGGTGGAAGAAGGCATTTAACGGGAGCTTAGAAGAAGGTAGGCCACCGAGGATATTGACCGGGGATGAAGTTTTTGAAAAGGTGAACACGTTGGAGAATGATTTTGGCAAGCCTTTTGCTAAAAATGTGTTGACAAGTGGCTGGAAGAAGAGGTCCATATTCTTCGAACTCCCGTATTGGAAGTCCTTATATGTTAGGCACTTTCTGGATGTGATGCACATTGAAAAGAACATATGTGATAACCTAATTGGCACGTTGCTAAATATGCAAGGAAAGACTAAGGATGATGTCAATTCAAGGTTAGATCTGCTCAAGTTGGGAATAAGACAAGAGTTGGCACCTGTCGAGAGAGGATGCCGCACTTATTTACCTCCAGCAGCATACACCCTTTCGAAGAAAGAGAAAAGATCATTCTGTGAGTTCTTGAATGGGATCAAAGTTCCAGAAGGCTACTCCTCAAATGTAAAGAACCTTGTAGCCGTGAAAGAGTTGAAGTTGAAGAACCTGAAATCTCATGATTGTCACGTCCTGATGCAAAATTTCTTACCTGTCGGCATACGTAACATTTTACCCAAGAAACTGCGTAGGACGATCACTAGACTGTGTATTTTCTTCAGGCTCATTTGTAGTAAAGTGGTTGATATAGGACGGTTGCAGGACTTGCAGAGGCAAATCATTCGTATCCTGTGCGAACTTGAAATGTATTTCCCCCCATCCTTCTTTGACATCATGGTTCACCTTACTGTACACTTGGTCAAAGAGGTTCAACTGTGCGGCCCAGTCTATTTGAGATGGATGTACCCGATTGAGCGGTTCATGAAAGTTTTAAAGGGGTATGTCAAAAACAGATATCGACCAGAGGGGTGTATTGCTGAACGATACATCGTTGAAGAAGCGAGTGATTTGTGTGCCGATTACTTATCAAGTGTCGCACATGTTGGTTTGCCGAAGTCTCGTCACGATGGGCGATTATTGGGGAAAGGAATAAGTGGGTTCAACTTAATACGCATTTCGAATGCTGAAAAGGAGCTTGCTCACTTGTATATTCTTCACAACACTCCTGAGGTTGAACCATTCGTTGAAGTACATAAAAAACTCCTGCGAGAAATACACAGTGATAGAAATGAGAGTTTGATTACAAGGGAGCACAACAAAACATTCATTAGATGGTTCAATGCTCGCATTTGTCAGCAGTTTGATCTTAATGCTGGATCAGTTTCTGAAAGATTGTTTTGGCTGTCGAAAGGACCAGGTTTGCACGCATTTTCCTACACTGCCTATGCAATCAACGGTTACACATTCTATACAAAAGACCAGGATGAAAAAAGCACAATGCAGAATAGTGGAGTCACACTTGTTGCCGAGGCATTACATATATCCAGTGCGAGTGATACAAATCCTATATATGCGAAGATGGCATACTTTGGTGTGATTGATTGCATTTGGGAGTTAGATTACACCATGTTCAGGGTTCCTGTGTTCCGATGTCAGTGGGTTAACAACCATAGTGGACTGCAGTTAGATGAATTTGGGTTTACATCGGTCGACCTTTCTAAAGTTGCATATAAGGATGATCCTTACATTCTACCGTCCCAAGCATCACAAGTGTTTTACATTGCCGATCCTTCTAAGAAGAATTTGTCAGTTGTCATGCAGTCGAACAAAAATTATGCCGAACAAGTTGATGATGAAAGTAGTGATGATGATATGAATATGATAGAAGAGGATCCTTCATTTGATACGTTACTGGCAGAAGAGATTGATGCAGACGGATATGACGATGAAGATGAGCATGTTTATGTAAGGAGTGATCATGAAGAAGGCATTTGGCTCAACACAACCCTAAATCCAACAAAAAAGAGGAAGCAAACAATTTTAGATAATATAACACAGAGGAAAAAGAGACGAAAGCCCTCATATTGATTTAAGTTTGTATGTATTTCTGTTTTACATTGTGAACTACTTCATTTAATTATTCTGCACTAAAATCATGTCTTGTTTCATTATTTTAATTTGCAGGAAAATGGATCCCCCCCTGAGCGACGAGGAAGAAGAACAACCGATTGTGGAGCCAGATATCGATGCGGGTAGACAGGCTGTCGAGGCGGATGCTACCCGTGGCATCACCCTTATGCGTAAACTACTCAAGCGCAGATCTCTGGGAAAAAAGACCAGACTTAAATGGAACGAAAATAACCAACCAATCGGGGAGACTGCGAAAGACCTCTCTGGTTTTATTGGATGCGCTGTTCGGCAGAAAGTGCCTATTACTATCACAGATTGGAGAACCGCGGGGAGCTGCAAGAACGAGGTTTGGTCAGAGATTCAGGTTAGGTGCCTTTTTACAATTTAGTTTTATTATGACAACATTGTAACTAGCAAATCTAATATGATTTCTATTGTTACAGTCCATGTTTCATATTGATGATTCTCATAGGGAGTATGTCATGCTGAAAGCTTCCAGAATGCATCGCGGTTTCCGCACAAATTTAACCAAGTACTTCCTGAGAGATGCAGACGGGGAGATCGTTCCAACACCCCCAGAGGCATTCGCAGGGTCAATTACCCAGGAACATTGGAATGAATTTATGCAATCACGTTTGACACCGGAGTTTGAGGAAGTAAGTCAAAGAAATAGACAGGCGGCTAAAAGCTGCGAATATCCGTATATGGGCGGACGAAAGAGCTTTCCTGAATTGGAGCAAGATATGGTATGTTAGTAACGTAACGCTTCTAAATACAAAATTATGAATAAATGTTTACGTGATTAATTATGTGTTCACCTGGCTTGCTTGACAGATTAAGGAACAGGGCCTAGAAGGGAAGCCACCACGGCATGGCCTCTGGTTTCGGGGACACTCTCAAAAGGACGGTACCATCATTCACGACGAGGTCAGAAGAGTCCGTGAATGATGTGTAAGTCATTCTCTTAGACTTTGTAATATCTTTTTAACTGGTGACTTTGCTAAGTTAATATCTAACAACCATTTCTTCTGGTTATAGGATATGTTGTCACAAGAATACCCTGACGAGGTCAACAAATTTGGCCCCGATGATTTTCTGAGCAGAGCGCTCGATCGCCCTGAGTATTCGGGCCGTGTTCGGGGCACAGGTCTAGGGATCACGCCCTCTTCTTACTTTGGCCGCCAACATAGGGCATCAAAAGGCGAAGTAAGAGCGTTACAAGAAGAAGTTCAAACTCTGAGGGAGGAGATGCGACGACGGGATGAGGAGATGCAACGACAGAATGAGGAACTGCATCGGAAGTACGAGCAGATGTTCGAATTTTACCAGCGATATAATGTTGCATCACAAACGTCGAACTTTGTGCAACAAGGTAACGTTCCTCCCGTCAACAGTCCAAGCATAAGGGAGAGCTGTACGATGCCGCGGGCCCAAATTCCTCAGGTAGTTCATACATTCTCTGCTTACAAACTTGCAGCGACATTGTTATATTATGCGTTGTGAGCTAATGTTGTCAACTCTTTCGTAGGGCGAGTCAGACTGCAGGCTGTATATCGATTACTCTTTCAGTGAAGTAGTTGCCAGAGGGAAGGTCTACAACACTTCCAACACGACC
Source organism: Mimosa bimucronata (assembly GCA_037074515.1). Taxonomy (NCBI): domain Eukaryota; kingdom Viridiplantae; phylum Streptophyta; class Magnoliopsida; order Fabales; family Fabaceae; genus Mimosa; species Mimosa bimucronata. The sequence continues at coordinate 7,143,634 of CM073437.1, forward strand.
CTGCACAACTCGCCGTTGCCTAAAAATGCACTGCGAGTAATGATTGAAGACTCTTACAACAACGCGGCACCAATACCGTTCCCTACTGATGAGATGACTAGGGTCCAAGATGCTATCGGTGCTTTCGTTGCTTGGCCCGTTGGTTTGATTGAGCCAACACCACAGGTGGTTATTTACTAATAGCATTTACACTAGCATTCATTGTGTTCGAATAATGCTCTTTTATTTACATGTTTTTTCAGGGTACACGCTCTACCGGAAAGAAAGCACAAAGGCCTAATGTCCAAGGTACCGGTGGTCAAGTGATGAAGAAAAAGAGTTCACATACTGATCCATCGTCACAGGTGATTATTTACTAATCAATTAAACTAGCATTCTTTTTTATTGGAATAAAATTTTAGACTTTCTATTTATATGATTTGTAGGCAACAAAAGCCAAGGGCAAGAAGAAAGTACAAGCGCCTCCTGTTATTGAACGTACAAGCGCCGAGACGCCAAATCGTGCTCGATTGCGAGCATTTGCAGCCACCCTATCTCCCGAATTTACTGCCAATATTCCATTCGACAAGCGTATATTTGGGGTGTCAAATATGGTTGAGCATGTTTTTAAGGAGCAGATCATGGAGGTGCTTGATCAAGGATGGCTCAGTGCTACGATTATCAATTTATGGATCAGGTATATATGCGTTTCCATTGGGGTTTCGTTTAATGTCATTAGTTTTACACTAATTGGGAGTTTGTATGGTTTCTTTGAAGGCACCTGCACGAACATGTCATGATTGCCGGGGATAATGTCTCGTTCGAATTCATAAGCCCCTATGAGATAGCACATATTGCGGGCGTGAGCTATGACGAGCAGTCCGCGAAGCTTAAAAGGCGATTTTCTTTAAAGGCAACAGGCATGACTTTATTCTTAGCTCCAATTAATACAGGGTAAGTCGATATGCATTATAGGTTTCATCGTATTCTTAGCTCCAAGCATCATTTATATATACTGACATAACGTTCTAAAAATTTTTAGGCAGCACTGGCTTTTGCTTGTCATCTATCCGCAAGCACAAGGGAATCCCTTGATTTACTATTTGGATCCTGTGTATGGTGCTGAACCAGATAGTCGCCCAGCTTTGATGCGCCTCGTCAATAGGTACGTGAATGTCAGCATTCTTTGAATCCGTTGCATCATTTGTCATTTTATGACCCTAGCTAATAAAATTAATTTACTTTGTTTCGTTTCCAGCGCATTGACCAGTTTTCGGTCCTCCGTTAACTTGAGTTATTCCAAAGCCCTTGACCAGAAAGATGCTTATAAGTGGCTCACAGTCCAGGTTCTATAAGTTATTCAATTTTTTAAACAATCTACTAAAACATAAAGTAAATGTTTCTCATATGATATCTGGTATTTTTTGTTACAGTGCCCCTTCCAACCCAATAACAACGACTGTGGATACTATGTGATGCAATTTATGAGGGATGTAGTTACACATGATCGATGTAACATTCCATTGACAGTAAGTTTTATATTTTGCCAACTCTAATTGTATTTGAACTTGTTATTAGATTTCAAGTAGATTTGATTGCCATTCAAATTTATCTCTCTGTGCAGTATTACCCAGACGCACGTTGCCCCTCATTGTCGAGGGAAAAAATGAATGCGCTAATTGAGGAATGGTGCACTTATGTTCTACCTCTTTTACACCAAGTACAAATGTAGATATATAATAGTATAGCTAGTAGCGTGCTGTTTCCCAATTAGAATGGTTGGTTCATTTGTACATTGCTCTCTGGATGAGTTATTGGTGTATTTTCGTTGCCTGGAACTGTATAGAATTGCTGGTATTTTAGCACTGATGCAGGTGGGGTATATAAACTAAAATGAAATATTTAAAAAAAAAATTCAATACCAGCGCTTACTTCATTAAGCGCTGCTATAGGTACATTTTAGGTGACCTATAGCAGCGCTTAAACGATGCAATAGGTACCATATAGCAGCGCTTAAGCGCTGCTAAAGGTTTAGCAGCGCTTAAGCGCTGCAGTAGGTGTCCTATAGCAGCGCTTAAGCGCTGCTATATGGTACCTATTGCAGCGCTTAACAAGCGCTGCTATAGGCCTAATAGCCTATAGCATCACTGGCTATTGCATCGCTTATAAGCGCTGCTATAGGGCCAAAATAAGTGATGCTATAGGCATTTTCTGTAGTAGTGAAGAGTCAATCTTTAGAGTGCTTGGGCCTAAAAGGGCTGGCTCCTTTAACAAAGAACGTTATTTTCTTCTTTCAAAGAAGTAAAGTTAAATGATAAAAAATTTTAATTAATACATAAATAGTATCAAAATTAAGTTATGAACACCACATAAAGTACTAAGTCCACAATTAAATAATATAATCATAACATTATCTTATCAAATATTTACATAGTTTACAAATAGGTTAAATTATGCTTTTAGTCCTTTAAGTTTGGACAAGATCCTCTTTTAGTCATTTAACTTTGAAAAGTGTGGTTTTAGTCTTTTTAAATTAACACTGTGGCGCAATAGGGTACTTCATCACGTGGTGGTAAAATTTCCAATTCACCGGTGTCATATACACAAACAATTTCTCACAAACAACACATAGATATGCAACACCACAATCAGGCACCAGGCCTTCCAATATTTCCAGGATATACATATATATATAATAGTTTCCAAAATCACATATATTTCAGTTCCAAATATTTCAGATCACAAATTTATGCCATTTCAAAATAATACTCCACAGGATATTGTATTATGAAAATAATAATAGTTCAAGATCTCATTTCCATATCTCATCAATCATCAATTGATAATCGTATCTCAGCTGTTATTCAAAACCTCATTTCCATATAACATCATAATGATCAAATAATAATATTTCAAACTACTTACTAACACTACACACACATAAACAAGCAGAAAGCGGTTACCTGATAGCTAGCACCAATCTCACAATAGTGTAGCTCCCCCATACAAACTCAAGACAGTTCAAGCACCATACAGAACATACATATAATTACAATTAATCATCTACCAGAATCAATTCACACATAGGAATTAAATTACTAATTACTCTTTCCTTGCCCTCACTTAATTTAATTTCTATTCAACCTTTATTCTCCCTCCTTATCTCCAAAATTCATCTCTAATCCACTTATACATATATCCAAGCCTAAATATTAATCTCTCCAATACCCATTTATCCTAAACCTTAACATCCAATAATCCCTTATAATTCATCATTAATGCCAATTTATAAAATTCAAGCCTAAACACAATTTTCCAGACATCCACCAATTATTTTTCAACCTCAAAAATTCATCATTAATCCACAATTTATTTTCCAACCCTTAATAGCTCAATAAATTCAAGTTCAAGCCTAAAAAATATCCCCTTTCCCAAATCAAAGCCTACACTCAATCCAACTCAATTAACCTCATTAATATATTTGTTGGACATAAACTAACTCCTTAAATTCATAATTCAACATCCAACATCCATAATCACAAAATTATCTACACAATATCCCACTTATTCCAAACTTTAACCCCAAAAATTCCTTAGGTGCAAACTCCAATCAAACCAATTAATTAAAGCTCCTCATATGACCTTAATAAGCATCTAAAAATCACCAATTTATCCATAAGCACTTCAAATCATCAAAAGCCCCAATTTCCAAAATCTCCAAAAATCCAAAAATCCCCAATAATTAGGAAAACTTCCAACAATAAAAAATCTATTCAGAGGAACTCAAATTCAATGTCCAAGCTTCAGTTTATTAAGCTTAGGACTCTCAAAAACCCTAATTTAGACAAGCCCTAATTTTTCAAACATGACCAATCGAAAAAATAAAGACATACGGATGTAGATGAGACTTACGGGTTTTGAAAATGTGCTTAGTTGGCCGGAAAAGCTCCAACTCTGGCGCCGGCAAGCTCAAGAAGCTTCGGCCAAAAACGACTTCGATCTCCTCCTACGAGCTTAGATCGAGCTAGAAAATGGAAGAGTAAGTATCTAGGAGGTGAGAGGAGAATAATGGAGCTGATGAGAGGCGGTTTCCGGTGAGTTTTAGCAGGAAAACTTCCTCCCTTAACGAGTTCGAACGGTGTCGCTAGCAGAGGAGAGACGGCGGCTGTAGGGGAGGAAGGAAGTGAAGAGAAGAGGGGGAAGAGGGGAGAGAAGAAAAGCCGGTGGCGACGGTGGTGGCGGTGGGTGGTGGAAAAAGCAAGGAAAAGGAGATAGGAATGAGAGAGAGAGAGAGCATGGAGGGGAGAGACATTGGGAGGGGTTGGCGTGATACAGAGGAATGGAGGGAATGGTTAAGTGAATGGGAAGAGAGAAAATAAATAAAAAGAAAAGGGGAAAGGGAAAATTTGCACTATTAGACCCTAAAATTTTCAAATAAGATATTTATTTTGAGCTACAAAACCCTTTTCAATTCCAAAAATTTACCTACCAAACCTCTTAATTATTTTCTCCCATAGTAACCTCTTTTGAATCTACAAATAATTTTTCCAAATTTATTGTCCTTAAAATAAGGGAGAAACTAAGCCTTTAAAATCCTAAAAAATACATCAAAATTCCCCAATCATTCTCAAAATTCCTAATCTCCCATAAATCAATTCCTAATTAGCCCACTAATCCTCAATTAAATATTCAGCATGTTACATGTGATGTCCCCCATAGTTCCCAGGCTTGTTAAGTATTTTGAGCCCAATTGGTTTAGGCTAACCATTTATGCTCTCTTTAGGAAAGGCCTTTTCTATCTCCTTGGCCCGCGATAACCAGCCATTATAGTGTCATCTCCCACTTTTCATTTAACTTCCCATCAGGCCTTTCCCCCTTAGTTTGCCCCATTAGGTCTTTTGTTCTTTTTTCCATTCACCTTTGTCATTGTGCCTCCTTTCTGCGATGACTTTAAGCCATTGTCCTTTTTTTGGTTCCTTTTTGCCCTTGTCACCTAGATTATCTCGTCCTTTCTTAAGCAAGGTTGCTGCTTAAACCCCTCCTTTCTATTGCACCTCTTATACCTTTCATTTAGTTTGTCCCCATTATCTTCTAGGCTGGTTAGGGCATTGAATTGCGAGCTTGACTGTCCATTCCTAGGCTCTCTAACACCTTTCGGTCCCTTCCCTTGGTCATTGTTACTAGTAATTACTTTTCGAGAAACTGTGCCTTAGCGGGTTTTCCCACAACCATCCATGAGCCAAATGCCTCTTCTGTCGAAGGGGATACCTTCGTCGACGGCAATGGGGTGGTGACTTTCATTTGGGGTAGGGATGAGTTTTGGCTTGAGTGGATTTGGATGGGTTCCATGAGCAGTTTTTTTCCTATGACCATACCGGCCACAACCAAAACAGATAAGTCCCAAACTTTCGTATTCAGCATGATACATTGTGTTGGCCGCGATGATTTTGGACACATGTTTCTTTTGTAGGTCTAGCTCTGGCAGATCTGCTCCTCCCACTATGGTCGTCGCTGAGGGTGTTTCTGAAGGGGTAAGCATATCTACTTTCATAGTTTTCACAATCCTATTTCCCAACCTTAAGATAAAGGTCCTGCTGTAATATTGCATTGGTAGGTTGGGTATCCTCACCCATATGGCTATCCTACCAAGAGAGTTTTGAAATGGGTTGAAGTTCGGAGCCTGGCGTTGAACAAGGATAGTGTCTTGTTGAATCACCCAGGGACCTTCATAGAGGATTCTTTGGTACTGTTGCACCTGTTAGAATAATGAGTTTTGATGATAACTAAACATAACTTAGGCATAAAGAAAGGTTGGGTAAGGATCAGGAATAACTTAGAAATAATCTGATAAAAAATCCCAAGTATTGCCTAATCGATCAGAATTAGATTATAAGTTAAGGAACCATAAGTCTAATCAATCAGGGATAGATCAGAGATAGATTAGAAGTTAAGATCATAGGCGCCTAATCGATCAAGGACCTCTGTGATCGATCAGAGAAAGTGAAAAATGAACTAAGTGCTAGTATGATCTATTGGAGGAATTAGAAGAACTTAGTGTAATTGATTGGATAAGCCTGATCGATCAAACCTCCCATGTGATCGATCAGAAGGACTAAAGAATAACTCAAGTCTAATCTATTTCTAATGATCAGACAGGCTTAATCGATCAGAGGACAATGTGTAATCGATCAGATAAAGGCTATAATCTGAATGTAATCTAAAGTGCAATCGATTGGATAAGTCTAATCGATCAGGGACCTCCTGTGATCGATTAGACAAGATATTTTCTAACTACATATTTAGTGATGCAGGTCATGATCGATGAGTGATCCATGTGTGATCTATCAGGGACCAGAACCTGTGATCGATCAGAGCCTATGATCAATGTAGCGATAGATTTAATTCAAACTGAATGGACAAGCCTACTTTTAGCCTTCAAGTACAGAAGTTGTTCAGATCTATTTTAGGAAGTTATCGTTAAACACATAATCTGCCATTAAGAGCCGTTTGACAACAACTTTATTCTGCGATTAATGAAGAGAGAGGATCTGAAGCAAACCAAGTACAATGGAGTTAATGCTGTCCAGAACACATTCTTCTCAACACTCCATCTATAATCATCTCTCCTCTAAGATAAAGCAACGGCTATAACTTCATCAACAGGCAGAATTCTAGAAATCAATATAAAAAGCCTTAATGAAAAAGTTGGTTTAAGCATTGATTATTCTTACTGAGTTACGCTTACTGCATTCAATACTTACCAACTCTTAGAGAGATCATTCAGTGTCTTTGTACTTCAGTGTATATCACAATCTGTTCAATGAGTGAACAAGTTTTCTGTAATCACATTTCAAGTGATGATTACTCTTAAGATAGTGGGATCTTAAGAGTAGGGTGTATTCTTACAAGTTGTAAGGGGGAGTGATTAATAAGAGAGAGTTCTTGTTGTGTAATCACTTGTAAAGGCACTCAAGAGCCTGATTGAATCTTAAGGGATTAGTGGAACCCAACTGAAGGTTGGAGAACAGGACGTAGGCCAAAAGTTTAGGCTGAACGAGTATAAGCTTTGTGTCTCAAGTGATTGAATTTTTAGTTTGCACAATTCACCCCCTCTTGTGCATTCCTGCCAATTACAGCACCCACCCATCTTTCTGTAGGAATCTAACTATGAATAGTTGTTTGGTAGGTCTATGAGGTCAAATTCTGTTGAGATAAGTCTTTAATGTGCAGACGTTATACCTCCTACCTAACACTGTTATAATGAGTGACATGTTCTATGGTCTACATCATTCGCTATATTCTTCTACTGAGATTGGAACAATTGGGTGATGTTTCATGAGATTTAAGACTTCCTCTGTAGCCTCAGGTAGCTCCCATGCTTTTTCAAAAACTTCAGACATCATCTCTTCATCATTTAATCCATAACTACCATTATCAACCCCATTAAACCCAAATAACGAGTCTTTGTACGATGCTTGTGGGGTTCCTGGTTTCTTGGGTGTTGTTATCTCAGGCTCTCCATGTTCCATTAGAGCTACCTTCTCTGCTTTTTTATTAGAGCTTTGTCTTCCATGTTAGTGTCCACTGTTTTCTGTTGCACAAGGTTCTCTTTTTTTCTTCTTCTTCATGTTAGTGGCGTTATCTCGTTGATATTATCAAATGCAAATTCTAAGTTTTTAAATTAACAAAAACGACACATAAAGTATTTTTCCACCTATGGCAAAAATAACATGAGTATAGGATACAAATAATCTGAATAGAGACTATATAAAAATTTATTTTATATTTTGCTGATATGTTATAAATCACTTATGTCAACTTATCCGATTGTCCAGTGAAACACTTGAATTTTTTTTTTCATTTTCTTCAATTTTATACCGGTATATAAAAGTTAGATGGTTAATTAATAAAAAAATTATTAATTAATTTGTTCGTTTTACAAAAAGTACATGCTGATTTTTCTTAAAATATATCTTTAGTTAATTGCATAAAAATACTCTTGATGTCTCTTTTTTAAAAATATTCTTCATTAAATTCTCTTTAATATTCTTGACTAGTGTTGGCAAAAAATTGCAATCAACATAAAATTTAAGAATTCATTTAAACTTAACAATTAAAATTGATTGAATTTTTATATTTACAAGGAGGGAGTATAACGTTAATGGCCATCATCATCATTGTCCGTCGAGCTTTTATGGGGAAATTAATTTAGAATCCCATGAAAGACACATAATTAAGGAGAAGTCCTACAAAATGGTCAAATTAAAGTTAGATCTTTAGGGATCTGATTTATATTAAGTTCCAAAAACAAATCACCCTTTTGTCAATTTATCTAAATAACATATTTTGGCCTCTTTGTAATAGTGTAACCTGGTGAGAGAAAAGGCTTAGAATCTGACATTTATGGCATCTCAGCAGAGTTTTCAAAGTTTGACTAAACTTTTACAATTGGGTTAATATAACTTTTGGTCCCTGAACTTTCATTCAATTTTGGTTTTGGTCCCTGAACTTTAAAATTTTTGGTTTTGGTCCCTGAACTTTCGGTCAATTTTGGTTTTGGTCCCTGAACTTTGAAAGTTTTGGTTTTGGTCCCTGAACTTTGGGTCAATTTTGGTCTTGATCCCTGAACTTTCAGCAATTTTGGTTTTGGTCCCTCAACTTTATTTTTTTTTTTTGAAGTTTTTTTTAAACTTAGGGACCAAAACCAAAACTTTCAAAGTTCAGGGACCAAGACCAAAATTGACCCAAAGTTCAGGGACCAAAACCAAAACTTTCAAAGTTCAGGGACCAAAACCAAAATTGACCGAAAGTTCAGGGACCAAAACCAAAAATTTCAAAGTTCAGGGACCAAAACCAAAATTGAGTGAAAGTTCAGGGACCAAAAATTATATTAACCCTTTACAATTTCAAGGACTGAGTTATATCAAAAAGTATAATGATTGAGTTACAATAAGTCAAACTTGAGAGTTTGAATCACAATTTAGTTAAAAGTATAAGGACTAAATTATTAATTTCCCCCTTTCTTTTGACCATCAAACTACTTATTCCACATATCACAATTTCTTTCTTTCTTTTTCTTTTGGGTGTTTGACCACTACACATTTTGACAGTTATTATAATTAAATATTCCCTTCCCTCTTTAATGAAAATGGCAGGAAATACACAAGAGGGAGGTGAATTGTGTATCTCAAAAGATTTGAAAGAACTGAAGAAGAAACACAAGGAATTTATACTGGTTCGATCCTAACCATAACCTACATCCAGTTCTCTAACCTCAATTGGGTTCCACTAGTGAATCAGGATTACAAACAGGTTCCTGAATACCTTTACACCACAGAGAATTTTTCTCAATAAGATCTCACTATTTCAATAAATTCTCTCCCCTTACACTTTGTAAGACTACAACACTTTCCTCTAGGATCTCACTATCCCGAGGAAATCAATCAATGAAAGAGTTACAAATTTACAAGCTTGCTCACTCATTTGAGTTGATAGAAATTACAGCTTGAAGAATAGATGAGAGAACTTAGAAAACTTGAATTGATTGCAGTGGGAATTTGTAGTTGGATAGCACTTAATTCTCTGCCAACCAAGTTTGGGCTTCAAATGCTTTTATAATCCTTAGAGAGATTGGCCTGTTGTTGAGTCTCTGTTCTAGCCGTTGTGTGTGTTAGAATAATGAGTTTTGATGATAACTAAACAAAACTTAGGCATAAAGAAAGGTTGGGTAAAGATCAGGATTAACTTAGAAACAATCTGATAGAAAATCCTAAGTATTACCTAATCGATCAGGGGTAGATCAGAGACAGATTAGAAGTTAAAATCATAAGCGCCCAATCGATCAGGGAACCCTGTGATCGATCAGAGAAAGTGAAAAATGAACTAAGTGCTAGTATGATCGATTAGAGGAATCAGAAGAACTTAGTGTAATCGATTGGATTAGCCTAATCGATCATACCTCCCCTGTGATCGATCAAAAGGAATAAAGACTAACTCAAGTCTAATATATTTCTAATCGATTAGACAGGCTTAATCGATCAGAGGACAATGTGTAATCCATTAGATAAAGGCTATAATCTGAATGTAATCTGAGTGCAATCGATTTGATAAGTCTAATCGATCAGGGATCCCCTGTGATCAATGAGATGAGATATTTTCTAACTATATATTCAGTGATGCAGGTAATGATCAATGAGTGATCCATGTGTGATCGATCAGGAACCAGAACCTGTGATCGATCAGAGCCTATGATCGATGTGGCGATAGATTTAATTCAAACTGAATGGACAAGCCTACTTTTAGCTTTTAAGTACAGAAGTTGTTCAGACCTATTTTAGGAAGTTATCGTTAAACACATAAGTCTGCCATTAAGAGCCGTTTGACAACAACTCTATTCTGCGATTAATGAAGAGAGAGGATCTGAAGCAAACCAAGTACAACGGAGTTAATGCTGTCCAGAACACATTCTTCTCAATACTCCATCTATAATCATCTCTCCTCTAAGATAAAACAACAGCTATAACTTGATCAACGGGCAGAATTCCAGAGACCAATATAAAAGCCTTGATGAAGAAGTTAGTTGAAGCATTGATGAGAAGCATCGATTATTCTTACTGAGTTACACTTACTGCATTTAATACTTACCAACTCTTAGAAAGATCATTCATTGACTTTGTACTTCAGTGTGTATCACAATCAGTTTATTGAGTGAACAAGCATTTTGTAATCACACTTCTAGTGAGACTTACTCTTAAGATAGTGAGATTTTATGAGTAGGGTGTATTCTTCATGGTAATTAAACCCGAACCGGCTATTGAACTGGTCGAGGTAATGGGTCAAGGGTTAGTGGGTCAGAGCGTAACTGACCCGGTGAATTAAACTGGTAATGAATAAAAAATTAAAAAATATCACCTTCCTTATGACATGTAACATATGCTAAAATTTAATGGTTTATTTTACCTCCTTAATCTATAAAAAAAAAGTCAACTTGATCTTATATTTAAAAAAAAAAAAGAAATACATACCCAATTTTTTAATCTTAAATTTAAATTTTCTCTCGTTTTCCCACTGCCTCTTCCCTCACTACTGACTTTCTGCTCTCTCCCACCATGTGACCATCATTATTGTTCTATTTTACAATTAACACATCAACAAAAAACTCACATCACGAGGAGAGAGACACAAATCACGAGATGTTTTGCCAGTCACAAAACATACATCATCTTCCTCTTTCTTTTTTCATTTCATCTTCCTCTTGCTTCTTTTATTTCATATGCTTCTTTGTTCTTTCATCTTCACTGTTCACTCTTCCCCCTTCCTCCCTCGTTCTTCTTCCACAAAGCGAACAAAGATGCAGCAATGAAAGGTCATCTCCTCCTCCTATCGCAGTATCCCTGGCATCACCCCTGACGGGGTTAGAAGCAACCTCTTTTTCTTCTTCTAGAAATTCACCAAAGACAGACTCATGCTTGGCCAAGGCCTGATCTAAATCCCAGGAAGTACGCTTCCCAGCTTGGTGCTCTCACATCATGTCTACCATATCAAGCTTTCACCTTCAACTCAGCAACTTCGACATCCTGCTCTGTTAGCTTGTTCTCCATATCAAGCTTGTTGATTTGAAACCCCTGGTTGGTAGATTCCTCCCTCAAATGATCCACCCGGCTGGCTCGCCCAACTCGGCGAGTTGCACGGGTTATGTCCGAGTTTGGCCGAGTCAACCGAGTAGTAGCCGAGTCTGTCTGTACCCAGGCTAATAGCTAACCCGGACCTGTCTAGGCCCCGAGCTGGCTGGTTCCGGTCCAGACCGGCCGGGCCGGTTCAGGTTTAATAACATCAGTATTCTTACAAGTTATAAGGGAGAGTGATTAGTAAGAGAGAGTTCTTGCTGTATAATCACTTGTAAAGGCACTCAAGAGCCTGTTTGAATCTTGAGGGATTTGTAGAACCCAACTGAAGATTGGAGAACTGGACGTAGGCCAAAAGTTTACACTGAACCAGTATAAGCTTTGTGTCTCAAGTGATTGAATTTTTAGTTAGCACAATTCACCCCCTCTTGTGCATTCCTGCCAATTACATTTGGTATCAGAGCCTGGTCTTCTCATAGCATACTGATCCCACGACCAGGAGAAGTAAAAGATCCATAATTGCAGGATATGATAATGTACTTCTGAAAGGCAGTTTGATTTCTAAACCTCCTGGATTCAATGGAGACCACTACACCTTCTGGAAGATGAAGATAAGAATCTTCATCAAGGCAACTGGATACCTCCTCTAAAAGATAGTAGAAGAAGGAGATATTATCCCTATGAAAACTAAAAATGGAGCTCAAGTACCAAAGCTGCCCCACGAACTCACAGAAGATGATAAAGAAAATCTGGAGCAGAATAGCAGGGCAATCTTAATTCTTCAAAATGACCTAAGTCAAAAAGAATATTTTAGGGTATGCCATCTAGAAACAAATATGGGATGCTCTAGCAGTTGCTCACGAGGGAACTACAGGAGTAAAAACAAGAAGAGTTGGCAATTGATATCAGATTTTCATCTATTCAAGGTGGAAGAAGGAAAACCAATCAGAGAGCTAGAAATCATATTCACACATCTAATAAACAACCTCACTACTCTTGGTAGGAGGATCTCAGAGGCTGAACAAGTATCCAAAATATTAAAGATTCTCACACCAGAATGGTAAATGAAAGCTACCGTAATACTGGAAATGAGAGGAGAGTCCATGAGTTCGATTACATCCTTATTTGGAAGTTTACCTGAATATAAGTCTACTATCAAGACTCAAAGAAAGCTCTATAGAGACGAGAAGAAGAATAATCTAGCCCTCTTAGTCCCTACAAAAGATAATGAGGATAAGGAAGAAGAAGAAGATCTAGATGATGATGAGATGGCCTTCATTCAAAAAATTTAGAAGATTCTTCAGAAATAAAAGAAGATTTCAGAAAGGTGGCCCCAGCAACACTAGAAAGGATTCTTAGAAAAATCCTCTTGTGTGCTATGGATGTAAGAAGGCTGGACATTTTAAATCAGAATGTCCAAGTCTTCAAAAATTCAAGGAAAAAGAGAAAAATAAGGAAAAGTTCCAGACCAAAAAGAAAGCCTATGTCTCATCCATATAGGGAGATAGCTCAGATGAAGAGGCAAGTGATGCAGATGAAGTAGCCAATCTCTGCCTGGTAGCTCAAGAAGAATATGACAATGAGGTATATAACTCTGATTCATATTTTCATGAACTACAAGATGCATATGATGAATTACATATAGAATTTGTAAAACCTGCAAAGGAAGTAGGGGCATTAAAAAGGAAAAACAAGGAATTAGAAAAGAAAGCTGAGGTATCTTCACAAGAAAAAGAAAAGGTTGAATGCAATAACTGTGAAATTCTTTTGAAAGAAAAGGAAAAGGTTTATGATATTTTGAAAAAGTTCACAAAAAGCACTGAAGCACTAGACATTATGCTAATGAGTCAAAGAGCCTTTAGATATAAAACTGGGATAGGTTATGATTCACTAGACAAGTCTGTGAAAGAAAGAAAGACAGTGTCTAAAGAAAAACCATACTTAAAATTCTTCAGAAAAGCTTCAGCATATTCATCACTATTTAGCTTTTGTAATTTCTGTAACAAAAAGGGACATACTGAATCTACATGCTATCCTAAGAAACATGGTATATCAGGACTATATAAGTGGGTCCCCAAAGGGACATATCAGCCTAAAATCCACTTGGATCAAAGGCATCGAACTAATCCTAAAGGACCCAAGAAAGTTTGGGTACCTAAATCTATTTAGTTTGTGCAGATATGTCTCAAAGCATCCAACAACAATAAGTGATACATAGATAGTAGATGCTCAAGACACATGATTGAAGATAAGGTGAAATTTGACAATCTAATTATGAAAGACGGAGCAAAAGTTAGCTTTGGTGGAGACCAGTCAAGAAGAATTTCTGGAATGGGAGAAATTGGTTCTGTCAAAGATATCTACCTATTGGAAGGCCTCTACCACAATCTGCTAAGTATCAATCATAGTACTGACAAAGGTAACTGGGTAATCTTTGACTCAAATGAATGTCTTACAGTTGATAAGAAAGAATTAACCATAGACAAATCCAATCTTAAGTGTTGACTAAAAGCTAATAGGAATGGAAACTTGTATACAGTTGATTTAAGTCAACAATTCTCTGAAAAATGCCTCATAAGTAATTCTGATAACTGCTGGCTATGGCATAGAAGATTAGCTCATGTAAACATGACACAATTAGATAAGCTAGTCAAAAAGGATATTGTCATTGGCATACCTAACATAAAAGTTAAAACTGATTTATTGTGTAAAGCATGCCAAAAGGGGAAACAAACAAAGTCCTCTTTTAAACCAAAGAAGGAAGTCTCAACCACTAGACCTCTGAAACTGATTCATATGGACTTGGTTGGTCCAGCAAGAGTAAAAAGTCTAGGAGGAAGCCTATATACTCTTGTAATTGTGGATGATTGTTCTAGGTTCACTTGGACTATGTTTCTTTCTTCTAAGCATGATACCTTTGATGCCTTTTATGTAACATCCTAAAAATTAATTGAGGATTTGTGGGGGTAAATAGGAATTGATTAGTGAGAAATGATGGATTATGAGAATATTTGAAGGATTTTGAGGTATTTTACAGGATTTTAAAGGCCTAGTGTCTTCCTTATTTGGACAATAATAATTTTGAGAGAGATTATTTTTAGGCTCAAAAGAGGTTAATATGGGAGGAAATAAATAAAGGATATTATGGGAAAATTTTGAGAGTGAAAGGAAAAATTTTTATTCAAAAGAAATATCTTATTTAAGAATTTTAAGGCCCAGTAGTATATTTTCCACTCTGCCGACACTCCTTTCCTCGCCAGTAACTTTCACTATTTCAATTATTATTTCCTCAACCAATCACATTCAACTACTATTTATATATATTATATTATATTATTAATATAATATATTATTATTATATTATATTATTATTTTACTATTTCAATTATATATATAAACACACGCACACGCAGATCACTCTGCTTTCCTTCTTCATTCTCTCTCTCTCTCTCACTCACGTCTCTCTCTCTCTCTTGCTCTCTCTTTCCACCATATATATATATTCCTATCACTGGACTTATCAGAGTCTGTCAGCATAGGAATAGTAAGTTTTTCGGCCAACTAAGCACATTTTTGGAATCACGTAAGTCTCATCTACATTCCTATGTCATTGGTTTTTCATTTGGCTATACTTGAAAAATTAGGCCTTGTCTAAGTTGATATTTTTGGGAGTCCTAAGATTAATAAATTGAAGTTTAGGCCTCGATTATGAGTTTTTCTGAGTATATTTTACATTGTTGGAAGTTTTCCTAATTATTAGGAATTTTTGGATTTATGGAAGTTTTAGAAATTGGGGCTTTTAAATTATTCGAGGTGCTTATGGGTAAATTGATGATTTTTAGATGTTTATTAAGGTCATATGAGGGGATTTAATTAATCGATTTGATTGGGGTTTGCACCTAAGGAATTATTGAGGGATTATTGGATGTTAAGGTTTAAAATAAATGGGTATTGGAAAGATTAATATTTTGGATATATGTATAAATGGAGTAGAGATGAATTGTAGAGATAGAGAGGGAGAATAAATGTTAAATAGAAATTTAAAATAAGTAAGGGCAAAGAAAGGGTAGTAAGTAATTTATTTTCCAACATGTGAAATTGTTGGATAAATAATTAATTGTGGTTGTATGTATGGTTGTGTAGTGCTTGAATTGCACTAAGTTAGCACGGGGGAGCATACTTTTGTGAGATTGGTGCCAGCTATCAGGTAACCGCTTTCTGCTTGTTTATGTGTGTGTGTGTAGTGTTAGTAAGTAATTTGAAATATTATTATTTGACAATTATGATGTTATATGGAGATGAGATTTTGAATCACAGTTGAGTTATGATTATCAATTGATGATTGATGAGATATGGAAATGAGATCTTGGAATATTAATATTTTTATAATAAATGTCCTGTGGAGTATTATTTTGAAATGGCATAAAGTTGTGATGTGAAATATTTGAAACTGAAATATATGTGGTTTTGGAAATTATTTAATATATATATCATGAAAATACTGGAAGGCCTGGTGCCTGATTTTGGTGTTGCATATCAATGTGTTGTTTGTGAGAAATTGTTTGTGTATGTGACACTGGTGAATTGGAAATTGTGCCATCACGTGATGAGGTACCCTGTTGGCTGTTGCGCCACAGGGACTAATTGATATATTATGGGAAATAAAGGAGAGAAAGACGGAAAGAGGGGAGATCGCCCCTCACGGATTCAGAAAGGACGGAGATCCTTCTAATCCGTGGTACGGTTTAGGGAGGGTAGAAAGTCCCTCGTGAATTGTACCGTGGTGATCAGGGGCGGGTGGAAGGTCCCGACTGGTCCCACATGTTTTCCCAACGCTTCTATTAAGATTCGTTCGGATTGTTTGTGATTATCAATGATATATATAATTCTTGGAGATGATTTGGGATGGATTATTCTGCACTTATAAACCGTGAAAAGATATTTGGGACCAAGATATGCATTATATGTGAATACCTGAGCATGCTGTTTGAACTAATATATATACATATAGGTATTCCACTGGACACCTTGCTAGCACACACCGCACTTAGATGAGTAGTCAGTGGTTGCGTTTGGGGCTACCCCCGTTGATCTCACTTTTGCAGGTCCTAGGAGCGAAGTAGGAGGTCAAGGGAAGGATCTGGGAACTTCTCACTGATATCGTGAGATACTCTGGACCAGAAGGACAGGAGGTATTGCCACATTTAGGATCATATTTTGTATGATGCTTCCGCTGAAACTTGTTACTAATTTGGGGTAAATTATTGTATAAGTGCCATTATGATATGGTAGTTGGATATTATTCTAGTTGTTGTTATTTGGGACTGGTCCATCTCCGACAACTTTGCTCGGTATTTGTGAGAACCGTTAATGATTGTAGGTACCTTTGAGATATATGGTATTTTAAGGATGATGTGTGGAGATTAATCATGGGTAATGTAATTTTCTGTTATTGTACTGGGAAGAAAATTATATTGTGATGACAGAGATTGGAGTTGAGGTTTGAGTTAAAAAGATAATATCTAAATATTATGGAAAGATCTTTTTCTAACTATATTAGTTATTTTATTAAGTTAATTCCTTTTCCTAACATAGTTAGTTACATAAACGTTTTAATGTTTAATTGTGTGTGTTTAATAGTGGGATTAGAGAGTTAATGTTACATTTTATCTATTTACTAAGAAAGTGCAGAATGAAAGGGGACAAAAGATTAGCTCAATAAGAACAGATCATGGGGAAGAATTTGAGAACCAAGACTTCTTGGAGCTGTGTGAAGAAAATGGGATAAATCACAATTTCTCAGCTCCCAGAACACCTCAACAAAATGGAGTAGTTGAAAGGAAGAACAGAGTACTCACTGAAATGGCCAAAACAATGGTCAATGAAAAAGAGATATCTCAAGTGTTTTGGGCAGATGCAATGAATACATCCTACTACATATCTGACAGGGCTTACATACGAAAATGAATGGATAAAACTCCATATAAGCTTTACAAAGGAAGAAAGCCAAATGTAAGCCATCTCAAAGTCTTTGGTTCCAAATGTTTCATCTACAACAATGGAAAGGTAAACTTAGGTAAATTCGACCCTAAAGTTGATCCTGGAATTTTCATTGGTTATTCTAACAGAAGTAAGGCTTATAGAGTGTTTAACAAACGAACTTCAACTGTCGAAGAGTCAGTCCATGTAGTATTTGATGAAACTAACTCTGAACAGAAGCCTCTTTCCGAGGAAGAAGAATCTGAATTTTCAAATAAAACTAAGTTCTCAACACAACCAATATCATCACCAGCTGAAGAAGGCCAAGAGAACGATTCTCATGATGAACCAGCTGGACCCTCAGCCTGGAGACATCATAGGGATCATCCTCCTGAGCAAATAATTGGTGATTTTAGTGGAGGTGTCAAGACCAAAGCCATATTCAAAATGAAATGCATTTCTTTGCCTTTATTTTTGAAGTTGAACCCACTTGCATTGAAGAAGCACTAAAAGATTGTGACTAGAAAGTTGTTATGCAAGAGGAGCTCAATCAATTTGAAAGAAATCAAGTTTGAGATTTGGTCCCTAAACCCTCAAATTATCCCATTATAGGAACCAAATGGGTTTTTAAAAACAAACTTGATGAATCTGGAACTGTGGTCAGAAACAAGGCAAGACTTGTAGCCAAAGGGTATAACCAAGAAGAAGGCATAGATTATGAGGAGACTTTTGCCCCAGTTGCAAGATTGGAAGCAACAAGGCTTCTATTAGCCTTTGCATCTCTCAAAAATTTTAAATTTTATCAAAAGGATGTGAAGAGTGCCTTTCTTAATGGTTATATTATGGACTAAGTATATGTTGAATAACCATCTGGTTTCGAAGATTCTTCTAAACCTGATGATGTTTTCAAACTCAAAAAGACCTTATATGGACTTAAATAAGCACCAAGAGTCTGGTATGAAAGACTTAGTAATTTTCTGTTAGAAAAAGGCTTTATAAGAGGAAAAGTGGATATCACTCTATTTATTCTGCATAAAAAGAAAAGCATGCTTATAGTACAGATTTATGTTGATGATATCATTTTTTGTGCTACTAATGAATCTGTTAGAATCTTAAGTTTTGATGAGGACTGAACCCATAGATAACATAAGTAAAATGAACTGATAGCATATAACTTAGTCTGGAATGAATTGAGATAAGAATCATGTTATATGACTAAGTAAAAGAGTATAGGTTACCTTAACATTGAACAAGTAAAACCCTATAGGTAACAGATACACTATCGCTAAGCTAGAACCTATCGCTAACAAATGAAAGGCTTAGGATAACAATAGCTAATGAAGACTTAGCAATAATCTGAAGAAAAGTGAATATTTCTATCGCTAAGACCTTCACTATCGCTAATATAATGAGTTGAGCTAGCCTAAGCAGGCAAAGAACAATAGATCACTATCGCTAAGCTCTGTCTCTATAGCTAAGGCCTCATAGATAACACAGAGGGAGACTGTTAGAACAGCTAGCAGTAATGAACTATAGCTACTAGCGATAACATGGTTAGCTATCGATAATAGAACACTTGTTGAAATAACTTAGACATTCATATAGCTAATAACTTGAGCTAATGGAATGAACTAGCGATAACATAGTCACTAGCGATAACATGATTGGCTATCGATAGGAAAATACTTGTTGAAATAACTTAGACATTCTGATAGCTAATATATTGTCTCTGAACATTGAGCTAATGAATTTCACTAGTGATAACACCTACTGTGCTTCACATGAATACTTGTTTAGCTAACAGCTAAGTACAGGACTCACACTATTAAGCTAGCGATAGCCAAAGGAGCTAGCGCTACTGATAAAGCTGCTATGCAAGTACAATGTTGCAGGTTATCATTACTCACAGACTCTATTTCTCTTAGCTCACCCTCTGCAAGAATTAAATGAAGCAAGAGAAGGAAGTTGACTAAGATGAAGAACAGCATTAATTGCCAACGGCTTGGAGCTCCCACGATTAATTTCAAACGGCCACTTAAAGCTAAAAGGGAAGGCATGCTGTGACGAGATATAAAAGACTTGAGCATTTATGAAGAAGTAGCTGATATATACTCAATCACACGCACACAGAGAAAAACCAGCATTTAATATTCTTATTTACTCTCAGCTCACAAAAGCTCAAAGTCTTTATTACTCTTAGTGAGTTAATTTGTACTTAAGTGTTTATCAAAATCTGTTCATTGAGTGAACTTATCAATTGAAATCCTCTTCTGTTTGAGGTTGTTCTAAAAGCTTGGGGTTTTAAAATAGGGTTGTGTCCTTACAAGTTGTAAGGGGGAGCGTTTAGAGGAAAATTCTAAAGCTCTGTTGTAAAGGTTGGCGGGTGAACCTGTGTTGTAAAACCTGTGATATAGTGGAACCCAACGAGGAGTTGGAGAACTGGACGTAGGCATTGTGTTGGCCGAACCAGTATAAAGATTGTCTTGTGTTTCCAAGCTTTAATTTTTAAAAGCACAATTCACCCCCCTCTTGTGCGTTCTGCCATCTTCAAAATCTCTCTGTGAAGAATTTTCTAAGACAATGCAAGGAGAATTTGAGATGTCTATGATGGGAGAATTGAATTTCTTCTTAGGTCTTCAGATCAAACAAAAGAAAGATGGAATATTTATCTCTCAGTCCAAATATGTAAAAGAGATCTTGAAGAAGTTTGGGATGGATTTGTCCAAGGAAGAAGACATACCCATGAGCTCTACAGCATTACTAGATGCTAATGTAAAAGGGAAAGATTTCAATCAATCCACATACAGAGGTCTAATTAGATCTCTTCTATACTTGACTGCAAGCAGGCTAGACATTCAATTCAGTGTGGGAATGTGTGCTAGATATCAAGCTAAACCAAAGGAATCTCACCACAGCTGTGTCAAAGGAATATTAAGATATCTGGTTGGAACTCAAGAGCTAGGCTTATGGTATCCAAAGGGAACTCAAGAATATCTCATGGCTTACTCAGATTCAGATCATGCTGGGTACAAGGCTGATAAGAAAAGTACCAATGCTTAGTGTGAGTTTCTTGGAGGATCCTTGGTCTCATGGGCTAGCAAGAAGAAGAATTGTGTATCTCTATCATCAACAGAGGCTGAATATATTGCTGCTGCAAGCTGTTGTGCTCAAGTTCTATGGCTCAAGCACCAATTGAAGGATTTAGGGTTAGAATTTCCAGAAGTTCCAATTCTCTGTGACAAGCACAATTAGCTTGGCTAAGAATCCAGTGCATCACTTAAGAACAAAGCACATTGATGTCAAACATCACTTTATCAGAGATCATGTGCAAAAGAAGGATATTAAAGTGGAATTCATTCCCACTTACCTACAGTTAGTAGATATCTTCACCAAGCCTCTAGCAGTTGAACAATTTATGTTCATTAGAAGAGAATTGGGAATGGTAAATCCCAATGAGTTGTAAAATCTATATCAGACCCTCAACTCTTCTAGATTTATTTAAATTATGTTATGTTTTGATGATAAGATACTAACTTAGGCATTGGAGTGTCAAATAAATGTTTTATAGGTTTTGTACTCAAAGTAAAAACCCTTATCGTCCAATCAATCAGGAAACCCTGATCAATCACAGAGCATGTTCTGTGATGGATCAGTCTTTGATCAGAAAACAATGAGGGAATCGATTAGGGAAAGGCTGTCATCGATCAAAGCTGTCTAATCGATCACAAGGAAGGGGTAATCGATCAGGCATCGATTACTCAGCATGGACCTATCGATCACAACAAACCCTAATCTATCAGACGCATCCAATCGATCAGACACTAAACTCTGTGATCGATCACAAGGCATACGTGATCGATCAGGCGCCAACGATAACATTTGCAACGTACACTTTTTCTGACAGATGCATTCCTTTTTGCATTTACTCTCTCATATATATTTGACCCATGTAACTGTTGCATCATTTCGCATTCAATTACATTCACTCTTAATTATTTCCCTCATTTCATCATCAAACCCTAACAGCCTGCTTCATCAAACTCATTTCAAATCCTCTCGTAACAGTCGTAACTGAAGACTTTATTCGAATCATCACCCATCATAACCCTTCTCAATCAGTTACAACCCTTCGAACCACCAGACATCCTATAGCTCTCTATATAAACCTCTCCAATGGCACCCAAAATGTGTATACCAAAGAATTACAGAGCCAAATTCCTTGAAGATACAGTTTTCCTTCCTCAAGACGACCCTGTAACTACATACAGACACCCTTCTCCACCCTCAAATCCTCATCCCTCAACTTCTCAACCATCACCAACAATGGCCAAGACTTGTGCCAGTGGCTCACAGTCTAAAAGCAAAAGCCCTGCAACTGTGAGGGTCAGAGAACTCATTTCAGGGGACACGGAAGTTCCCATTGATTCATCTTATGCCCAGGGTCCCATTGAAGAACCAACAGAGGACATTGGAAGGAGATCCATTCAACAACGATGCAGCTATGTTGACATTGATTATCTGGAGAAGAATGGTTATCCTGTGTCAGAATGGTTGGAGCCATACAAGCAATGGATAGGGATAAAAAATCACTATAATGAGAGAGTCATTAAGGAATTCTACTCCAACATGAAGATTTCTACCACTAAGACTGAAGGAAAGATTTCAGGAATCACTGTGTCATCATAAGTTAGAGGGAAGAAATTTTCTTTTGATTGGACATACTTGAACAAGTGGCTTAACATGGACAGGCCAGAAATGGAGGCATACAATTCTTAGCAGGATAAGGAGAAGTACTCTGACAAAGACCTGTTGGATGCTTATAAACCTGACAGTCCAATTTTAGGCACCCTCAAACCTGCTCAGATGTCACAAGCCAACAAAGTAATTCACTATGCATACTCTAGATGCATGGTGAACAAGGCAGGGAACTTCACTTAGATCCTTGAAATTGACAACCCTGTTTTAGCCATGCTCATCAACAAAGTCCCTGTCAATCCTGGGCAACTTATCTGTGAAGAATTCCTGAGATTCAAGAAGACCAAAACTGTCAAGACCCCTCTCCCATTTGCATAACTGGTGTCCTTCATCTTATGCAACAACAATATTTTCTGGCTAGACAATGAGAAGAATCTAGAGCCCCCAAAGTGTAATCTTACCACTTTGAAGAAGATAGGTGATGACTCCCCAATTTTCATTAGATTTGATATATATTTTGGGTATATTTGGGAAATCATTGATGCAAAATTATAGGACTTCCTTGATATTTTGATAAGATATCAATTAGATGCATTATCTTGGGGATTTTATTATAAATATCATATATTTGCATCTAGTTAAAATTAATAATATAAGTTAATGTTTATGAATTTAAAAGAAAAAGAAAAAGGGGTCAGATTTGTCTTTGCTCTTGTTTCACTTTATTTTAATCATTTCTTGTCCTCCCAACTAGTTGCAGCACGCAGAATTTTGAATTGAAAAATGAGAAGTCTAAAGCCACATTGGAAAACACGTGAAGGCAATAAAGAAAAGGGAAGGCTACGCACCATTTAGTAAAGAATAGGAGAGAAGACCTAAATATAAGCAACGCGTGCGCAGAGAGGGTGACGGCATTTTTTTTCACTGTTCAATCATCTTCCCCAAATCATCGTTCTGCTTCGTCTTCCTCAGAGCAAAGAAAGAGAAAACCAGCCGAGAGCAAGAGAGAGGAAGAGAGAAGCGTTGAGGTTCTGTTCATCATCTTCACGGGAGGACGAGAGGACCGTGGAGGTAGCTGATTTGGGGCCTTAGAACCTCGTCATCAGTGTCGTCGAAGCCCAGGCCCGGTGCGCCGTCATCGGCACCGCAAAGTCGCCACCGTCGCTGTGATCAGAGAGCTTACACAAGGAAAAGAGTTAGGAGCTAAACTGAACTGAACAATTTTTAGTTTCATCTTCCCCCTGATTTGAAACGCTGAAGCATGGAAGAAGGGAAGAATGAAATTAAGTGTTTGGTCTCATTTTCTCTTTGCTTTTTGAACTCTGAAATTAATTATGGTTGCTGACTGAGATGATTTTGTGATTTTAGTACTATTTATGAGTAGCTAGTTAATTTGTTCTAGGTTTATTTTGAAGCTTTGTATGAATTGATGCTTGAACCTATTTTTCTTTTGCTAATTAATGACTGTTATGTTGTGGATTTAATTTGTGCTTAATGTTTTCTAAGTGGGTGGCCAACATTTAGATTGTTTGCTTAATTAGTGGCTTGAGAGAGCATTAATTACGTAAAGAACTATGTTAAATTCAAGCTTGTCTTAAAATTCCAAGTTAGGATTGAGAGTTTGTTAATGAGATAGAGATATTCATTAACCAAGTTTTGTAAAATTGAAGTGGGATGTTTATAGAGACTAATTAACATAATATGTAGTAAAAGATTATGCATATTAGAGTTAATTAAGGTTTGGGTAAGCTTGAGAGAGTTATTCAAATGGATATGACTTCAAACATCATCTTAGTATTTATTAATTGTCATTAGAGGAGGGTTAATCAAGCATCATGAAATACAAAGTGGATAAATAATCCTAGAATTTTCTTTGTCTTAAATTCAAGTTTCAATTTAGTTTTTGTCAAGTTATTTTCATTTTAGGTATTTTTAAAATCCAAAATACAAAAATTCTCACTCAACCTAATTGATAATATAATTGCAATAATTAATCCACTTTTGCCTTAGTCCCTGTTGGAACGACAACCTTTTCTATACTATTTTTTACGACCCGTGCGCTTGCGGATATGCTAAACCTTGGACAAGTCAATGGGCCTATTACTACCTTTTGGTCAACAACAAGTTCCTCCCCCACCAGTTCAAGAAGGTGCTCCTCAGGAAGAAGGGAAATCTCATGAGGCTCATCTTGATGAAGTTCATTCCTCTGCCTCTCATTCATCTGATCCAGTTGCCCCAGAACCAGCAGCCCTGTCCATGAAGGAGGAGTCTCTCTCCCAGACAACTTAATTGATCAAATTGCTGACAAAGTAACAGGGAGAGTCCTTGAGGAGTTAGCGTTGGAACATCAAGCCATGGAGGATCGACTTCTGAAGAGACTAGTGGCAGCCCTTAATGATTCTGTGGTAAAGTCAGTCAAGGAGAGCACCTTGACCATCTTCAAGGGGCATGATGCAGTGGTGGACATGCATAAGTTCCTCCACAATCGTATGGCTGGTCTTGAAGATATTCTGAGACAGCAGTATCAAGTTAGCCTTCCTGGTTCACCTTTGGAACCATTTTCTGGTCATAAAGCCAACCAGGTATCTCCTATTCACTACTCTCTCCACCCATCTCCCTAACAATCCCATCTTACCTCTCCATTTACCAACCAACAAGCCTCTCCCAAACACACTCCTCCCTCTTTTAAACCCTCTCCCTCCAAACAAACTTCCTCAGACTCCTCAGACAACCAAGACCCTCCTCCCTCTCCTATGAACATATCCACTACTCCACTTGCCCACCCCAAACACATGCCCCATCTCCATCATCCTACATCACTCCACCACCATCTCAACCCTCTCAAATCCATCCCTCAGCCCTCCACTATACCCCTCAGCCAGACCCTTCCCTTACCTATGCCAGAAAAGGGAAAGCCATTATCATTGACACCACCCCTACCCCTCCTTTTGATGATGCCAAAAAAGGGGGAGAAGAGATTCAGTGTTACAACTGAGGGGGAAAGCAGCATTGTTCAGGAGAAATCTATTGAGGCTACTAAAATTCTTTTAGACATTGCTTCTGACACAACTCAAGTCCCTGAATTAGGTCAAACACTTGAAGAGATCCATGACTTGGCAGAAGGGATTAGAATAAGTCTTAAGAAAGAAGGCATGGTGGAAGAAGCATCTGATGAAGAAATCAAGACCACCAATGTTCCCCTAGAAGATGATGATGTTGTTATGGAGGAAGACATGAGTATGGCCATGGTTTTATATGAAGGAGAGCCTCAACCAGTCTCAGTTGATACTTGGCCATTCATTTATTCGCAGAGTGCAAGAGATAATTGCAGAAGGAACTGCAAGAGCCAAAGCAGAACAAGAGTCAAAAGTTAAGGCTGAGTCTGAAGCCAAGACTAAGGCAGAAGAGAAGGCAAGAGCCAAGGCAGAAGAAAAAGCCAAGGCTAAGAAGGATGCTGAGGCTAAAGAAAAGAATGAACAGACTTCTCTGGCTAAGTCTGTGTTTCCAAGATGGGGGTCTAGAGGAAGGTAAGATTTAAGAAGACTGCTCAGAGGAATATAGAGGATCACATTCAGACTACCTCAGAATTCCTTAAGTCTGATGAAGAAGAAGAAGGGCCAAAGGCTCAATCTGAGGCTAAGAAAAAGAGGATTAAGATGACTGCTCCCAAGCCTCCACCTAAAACAAAAGCAACAAGGAAAAGCACCAGGGCAACTAAGGGCATTGTGATTGAATAGCCTAAGCCTGCTACTAGAACAGCAACAAAAAGGAAGGTTGCCCCTAAAGAAAAATCCACCAAGCCTCCACCAAAGAAGCAGAAGCAACAGTCTCGCCTGGAGAAAATGCTTTCCTATTTCCCTCCTCCATCTCCTCCAAAGAAGAAGCAAGCTCCTCCCAAGAAGAAGAAAGCACCTACTAAGAAGAAGGAGGTTGAGATTGAGACTGAGTTCCTGGAGGAACCCTCAACTGACTCTAGGAGAATTAGCAGTGAGTCTGGTGATTATGATCTAGACACCAAGAATTGGTCGAGTGGTTCAGACTCAGATTAAAACTAGCCCAAGCCTCACCTTCACTTGCATCAATCATCTCATATATGTATCATTCATATTTTATTATATGTCAGTAATAATTTCCACATGTTTTGTTTCAATTTGTATTACATGATTGAATAATTTAATGACTAATGTTCATCATTTCACACTTGTTGATTCATCCTATGCTCTCTGATTATCTTTATTTGTATCTTATGTTTTGTCATCATCAAAAAGGGGGAGAATGTTAGAATAATGAGTTTTGATGATAACTAAACATAACTTAGGCATAAAGAAAGGTTGAGTAAGGATCAGGATTAGCTTAGAAAAAATATGATAGAAAATCCTAAGTATTGCCTAATCGATCAGGGATAGATCAGAGACAGATTAGAAGTTAAAATCATAAGCGCCTAATCGATCAGGGACCCCTGTGATTAATCAGAGAAAGTGAAAAATGAACTAAGTGCTAGTATGATCGATTGGAGGAATCAGAAGAACTTAGTGTAATCGATTGGATTAGCCTGATCGATCAGAAGGATTAAAGAATAACTCAAGTCTAATCTATTTCTAATCGATCAGACAGGCTTAATCGATCAGAGGACAATGTGTAATCGATTAGATAAAGGCTATAATTTGAATGTAATCTGAGTGCAATTGATTGGATAAGTCTAATTGATCAGGGACCCCCTGTGATCGATCAGACGAGATATTTTCTAACTACATATCCAGTTATGCAGGTCATGATCGATGAGCGATCCATGTGTGATCGATCAGGAAACCATAACCTGTGATCGATCAGAGCCTATGATCTATGTGGCGATAGATTTAATTCAAACTGAATGGACAAACCTACTTTTAGCTTTTAAGTACAGAAGTTGTTCAGGCCTATTTTAAGAAGTTAATGTTAGACACATAAGTCTGCCATTAGAGCCGTTTGATTCAATAACTAAGTTCTATGATTAATGAAGAGAGAGGAACTGAAGCAAACCAAGTACAATGGAGTTAATTCTACCAAGAACACATTCTTCTCAACACTCCATCTATAATCATCTCTCCTCTAAGATAAAGCAATGGCTATAACTTCATCAACGGGCAGAATTCCAGAGACCAATATAAAAGCCTTAATGAAGAAGTTGGTTGAAGCATCAATTATTCTTACTGAGTTACGCTTACTGCATTCAATACTTACCAACTCTTAGAAATATCATTCAGTGTCTTTGTACTTCAGTGTGTATCACAATCAGTTCATTGAGTGAATAAGCATTTTGTAATCACATTTCTAGTGAGACTTACTCTTAAGATAATGGGATCTTAAGAGTAGGGTGTATTCTTACAAGTTGTAAGGGGGAGTGATTAGTAAGAGAGAGTTCTTGCTGTATAATCACTTGTAAAGGCACTCAAGAGCCTGTTTGAATCTTGAGGGATTAGTAGAACCCAACTGAAGTTTAGAAAACTGGACGTAGGCCAAAAGTTTAGGCTGAACCAGTTTAAGCTTTGTGTCTCAAGTAATTGAATTTTTAGTTAGCACAATTCACCCCCTCTTGTGCATTCCTGCCAATTACAGTGTGAAAGATGATAGTCTGAAGAGAGTTGATGATCTGCAGATGCAATTAATGCTTCAAAGTAGTATTAGAGTAGATTTAAAGTTGTGTTACTCCATCTCCCTTGCTAGTAAGCTTTCTCGTCCTCGTTCAGTGTTGAAGTATAGTAACGGCTCTCTGTGTCTATGTTGGAGTTGGTTTGTGTCCAATGTAAACTTCCTAAAATAGGTCATGTAATATTGCCAAATATAAAGTTAGTTAGACATGAGAAGAGTAATGAATTTTGAAATTCGTGTATGGCAATCGGTGGCTCAGTGTGCCATTCGATTCCTAGCTCTTTTTGTCAATCGATTGCCTTCAGATTGGTGCTATTTCCTTTAGATTGTTTACGTGCAACACTCGATGGAAATGTAAGTTATCGAGTAAAAACTAAACACATCAATCGATTGCTAAGGTTCCCAATCGATTGCCCCCTATCAATCGATTATCCAACTACTTATCGATTGCTTCCTGATTTCTTTGATCTTAAGCAACAATCGATTGTATATCGATTGATGGTGTCAAATCGATAGCCTTTCTTTCCATCGATTGCTCTCTTATCTGATTACTTTGAAAATTTAAGATAAACAATCGATGTATGTAGCAAACAATCGATTGAACCATCTGTCTTTCGATTGAAACTAGGCAATCGATGTGCCATCGATTGCTGAGACTTGATGTCAATCGATTGGGGTTGGGAGCTATCGATTGCTTCTTAACTTAGTTTTAAAAACTTGTTTCAAAATATTTTTCTAAGTTAAGATGCCATAATTTTCATAGCCTAAGTCATGTTTGGTTATGATCAAAATCTGAAATTCAACGTTTAATATAGACATATTTAGATAGTTGATGTTTGTCATTGATATTGGGTATTTTTCTAATTTTTTTCAACGTTTTCTTCAAATGCCCCTAACGGTATCTCTTCAACAATAATCAAGGAAGAGAGGAGGGAAAAATTTTATTAAAGAATAAGATTTGGGTTTTTTTTTAGAAAAAGGACATATGAGTTAACTTAATTAACATTATTAATAAAAACGAAATAGATAAATATGTCCTTTATTTAGGGCATGATGGAATACCAAATTTTCGTAAATTTATATAAATAGATCAATTATTGAATTTTCTAATATTGCTTCCCTCAATTATCTTCATTATTTTGTCTTTGATTATAATTTTTTTGTTCAAATATGGGAAAAACGGGGGTTTCCAATATACTGATTATTATTTTTTGATCAAACAACATTATGATTATGAAACCATACATTTTATGTTTTTCCAAAACGAATATGGATGAAATATTTTATATTTGCTGGTACCCCTGAACTTCAAGCATTTGCAACAACGTAAGCATGATTCTCAATGGTTGGTGCGATGATATATATACTTGTAACAACTCAATGTATTTCTCTCTCTGTATACATCATTCAATGAGTATAATAAAAAAATTAATATCAAATTTAAATTTAAATTGAAGTTATTTTTTTCGAATAACAAATCTTAACAAGAGAAGTAGGCTGGCTCATGCAGTTGAAGAGGAGAAATCAAATTTATAAAAATGGATTTAGTTACGCAAAGCGGTGATTATAAATTTATGCAAACGATCCTTCAATATAATGAGTAGGATCAGATTTGGTTCTTGGAACATTGGGACGCTAAATGGGAAGCATTTTGAGGTGGCACAAGTAATGAGTGATCGTAGGATTAATATATTGTGCTTGCAGGAAACTAGATGGGCTGGAGAGGGAGTTAGAGAAATCGAAGTTAATGGTGCCAAACTTTGGTACACAGGAAAGGTAAATGGGAGGAATGGGGTTGGTATCATTCCTGATAAAGAATGGAGGAAGAATGTAGTAGAAGTTAAGCGGATTGAGGACCGAATCATATCTGTGAAAGTAATTGTGGGAAAGGATGCAATAAACATTATTAGCGCATATGCACCTCAAGTAGGGGCAGAATCACATCTTAAGGAGAAGTTTTGGGCTGATATTGAGAGGTTGATACAAGGTATACCGATAACCGAGAAAATTTTTATTGGAGGAGACCTTAATGGACATATTAAGAAAGAGGCAGGACCGCATGTAAGGGCGCATAGTGGTTTTGGTTTTGGGGAGTTGAATAATGAAGGGCAGGCTATTATAGATTTTTTCTTAGCATACGACCTTAAGATTGTTAATACATGCTTTAGGAAGCAGGAAAAACATTTAATCACATATAAGAATGGAACTCATAGGTCTCAAATTGACTTCTTTTTTGAAAGGAACCCTGATAGAAGATTATGTTCTAATTGCAAAGTGATTCCTGGGCATGGGGAGACCACACAATATAGACTATTAGTTCTTGATGTGTGACTTAAAGGTATAAAACAAAAACACCGAGCAGTCTTAAATAGAAAGATCAAGTGGTGGCAGTTAAAGGGGGAGAAGCGAGAGACTTTTAAGAGAAATCTATTGGAAGAAGGTGTGTAGAAGATGCAAGAAAATGCTAACATCATGTGGATGAATATGGCTAAGAAGGTTGAAAGGGTCGCTTAAGCAATTTTAGGAGAATCAAAAGGTTTTGGACCACGAGATAAGGAGACTTGGTGGTGGGACGAGGATGTCCAAGAAAATATCCGAAATAAGAAGAATTGTTTTAAAGCCATACACTTGTATAATAATGCTGAAAATTGGGAAAAGCATCGCTTGGATAAAAAGGAGACTAAGAAGACAATGAGTGAAGCTCGTGCTAAAGTATATGAGGGATTTTATAAGGAGTTAGGGACAAAGGTTGGGGAACAAAAGATTTACAAAATTGCAAAGATTAAGGAGAGAAAGTCGAGAGATTTGGATCAAGTTTTGGTCACTAATGAAGATATTAAGAATAGATGGGAGACTTACTTTTCTAAATTATTTAATGATGGAGGTGAAAGTCCATCTTGTGAGTTGGGGGGAGTTGACAATTAGTGAAGATGGACTTAATAGGTCGTTTTATCGTAGAATTAGAGTTGGAGAGGTTAGGGAAGCTCTTAAGAAAATGGAGAATGGTAAAGTTGTTGGACCGAATGGTATACCGATTGAATTCTGGAAATGTTTAGGTGAAGAGGGTGTGTTGTGGTTATCTAAATTTTTTAACGAGATTTTACGGTCCAAAAAGATGCCTGATGATTGGAGAAAAAGTACTTTAATTCTTATTTATAAAAATAAAGGCGATATACAGAATTGTGCTAATTATAAGGGAATTAAACTTATGAGTCATACAATGAAATTATGGGAAAAGGTGATTGAGCATAGGTTAAGATTAGAAACTAGTATTTCTGAGAGACAGTTTGGGTTCATGCCAGGAAAATCCACAACAGAGGCGATATATCTACTAAGAGGGATGATGGAGAGGTATCGAAGTAGAAGAAGAGACTTACATATGGTTTTTATTGACTTAGAAAAGGCATATGATCGTGTACCAAGAGATTTACTTGGAAAGCCTTGGAAAAGAAAGGAGTGTGTGTTGCATATAGTAGAGTTATACAGGATATGTATGATGGTGTGTTGACTAAAGTTAGAACTCCGGGAGGTGAGACAAAAGACTTCCGTATAGGAATTGGCCTACATCAATCAGCTTTGAGTCCATATCTGTTTAACTTAGTAGTCGATGTTTTAACTGAGCCTATCGAAGAAGAGATCCCTAAGTGCATGCTTTTTGCTGATGATATAGTCCTTTTAGCTAAATCAAGAGAGGAGATTAACGATAAATTAGAGATATGGAGAAACACTTTGGAGACAAAGGGTTTCCGTCTAAGTAGGAGTAAGACAGAATATATGCATTACAATTTTGCAAATAGACAACTTAGAGATGATTTTGAAGTTAAACTGGGAGATCAATCAATCCTTCAAGTGACAAAGGTTAAGTACTTGTGATCAATTATTGATCTGAACCGTTCCTAATACGCATTGGGGTTCAAATGAAAAACATTATTTTTTACCAAGGATTGCACTATAGTGATGCGATCTCGGATCGTCTCTCAAGGAGTCTAATGAACTATCCTAGGGAAACTAAATGCAATTAAAAGCTATAAAGTCAGGTTTTTTTTTAGATTTTAATTAAAGAAACTAAACTATATTCTTTTTGGGATTTTTGTTATTAAAGAAAGCAATGGATTTGTGAAAACTATTGAGATGAACATGGGTCTCTTGATGAATTGGGCAACCTTCCTAGCTTCTAAAATGATATGGGAGTTTTTAAACCAAGTTCTAATGCAAAACCTAAGGCAATCGCTCTTAGTACAATTAACCTACTTAATCAACTAACGTGGCGTATCGCTCATTCAATTAATTAAACAGGCAATCGTTAAGTTTCAACTTGGTAGTGAAGATTCATGATAAACATGCAAGGAGACTCTCGTTAGAAGTAAATCAAACCATCTAACGTTGGACCTAGTGTCTAAACACACATACAATGGCACATGCATTCAACATATTCTAGAAATCCAAAGGGAATATAAATGAAGTATATCCATTGCATAATATCAAGAAAACAACACTTAGGTTCATACATATAAAAGACATCTCTTAATTACATGCATGACCATTTAAACAAAAGATCAAACAATGAAGCACACTTGTTCCAAGACCCATTACATATAACAAAAGGGATTGAAATACATAATAAGACTTAGACAAGATAAATTAAATAACTCCCTATTAGAAACGTTGAAGCTCCGGTTGCCGTCCTCCATCAAGATCCCCACGAAGAACTTAGCCACTCATGCTCTTGAACACGATCGAATGGAATTTGGAGTTGGAAGCCATGGGATTAAGGTGGGATTAGTGAAATTGGTGTAGATGAGTGAATGGAAGAGTGGAATTTGTGTAGAGGCTTGAGGGCAAGAGAATGGAAGGGATTGTGGTGAGTAGTGGTGGAATAGAAGAGAGAATTGGAGTGTTCTTGGTTGGTAATTTTCGTCTCCCCCTCATAGGCACACTAGACAACATATATATAATCCAAATTAGCCTAAGATCTCCTATTCTGACTAGGATTATCAATTAGGAAAGGATTGGGGAAGACCCAATCACTCAATCTTCAAGAAAGCTAGTCAAAATAGGAAATAATGAGTGGGATAATTAATTAGGAAACTTCCTGATCCATTTAGGCCTAGAATTACTTGTGAAGGTCAACAATATTGATTAGAAAATAATTAGATATAACCCAACCACTTAAATTACAATTTGGCTTGAAATAAGAAACTTTCCAAAAACTGCCCAGTCACGCATTCTCGCCGTCACCTCGCCGTGGCGAACCCATGGCGAGGCAATTCCTCTATTTCATTGTTGTTTTCAATTTTGGTCCTCCTTCTTTGCACCTATAATAGGAAATTAAAGCAATTGTGAAGTATATCAAGTCCATAAATGTATAATGCATGAGTTAAGGGCCTAAAATACCCAAATTATGATCTTTATGCAACTAACTCAATAATATTAGACCTAAGTGTAAAAGTGCTTAATTCCCAATATATTTTCCTATAATAAGTGTTAAATTCCTTACAATTAGTGGACAAAAACACATAATAATCAAGTGCAATCAATTATACGACAAGATGGTGAGATTGATGACGATGTCAACCATAGAATTCAAACTGGGTGGTATAAGTGGAGGAAAGCTACTAGAGTTCTCTGCGACCGGAAAGTACCTCATAAGATAAAAGGGAAATTTTATCGCACTGCTATAAGACCAGTAGTTTTATATGGTAGTGAATGTTGGACTTTGAAGGGACAACATGAACATAAAATGAGAGTAGTTGAAATGAGGATGTTGAGATGGATGTGTGGTCATACAATAAAGGATAGGATTAGGAATGACCATATACGCAATCAAGTTGGAGTGGCACCTATCAATGAGATAATGGTAGAAAATCGTTTAAGGTGGTTTGGACATGTACAAAGAAGGCCATTAGATGCGCCAGTGAGAAGGGTAGATAAAACAGTCTCGAGTCCAATTAAGAGAGGGAGAGGGAGACCTAGACGTACACTAGGGGAAGTTGTAGAGCGAGATCTTTTAGTGAATAATATATCAAAGGATTTGGTTAATGATAGAACACAATGGCGTCGTGTGATTCATGTAGCCGACCCCACCTAATAGGATAAGGCTTAGTGGTTGTTGTTGTTGTATTTTCCCCAACAGAATGCTTATTGACCCTATCTTTACGGTGTTTGATATATAACTAAATTAGTCCCCCTAAAGAGGCCCCATTACATCAGTACAATAGCATTCCTCAAAAAGCAAGAACTCACGACTAACGAGAAAGATCAAATGATTAGGCATTGGTTGATACGAATAAAGAAATATGAAAAATGCATGGGTTAACATAACTTTTGATCCTTTTATAGTTTAGTCTCATTTGGGTTTTGGCCCCTGAAGTTTTAAAGAGTGGGTTTTGGTCCTTGTAGTTTTCTCCATTTGTAATTGTTGGTCCTTGTAGTTTAAAAAGGACTTAGTGCCTATTTGACAATCAATTAAAAAGTGTTTTTTTAACCCAAACCATGGTTTTCAAGAAAACCAGCCAAACAGTCAAAAAAATTAAAAAAGCACTTTCTCAACCCAAACCATGGTTTGGGGGTCCAAAACCTAAGTTTTGAAAAAGCCATTTTTTTCAGCTTTTTGTGGTTATTAACAATACTCTCCCTAAAATGCCCTCATACTTTTCAATTTTTCACTTGTCAACCTCACTCTTTCTTTAAATGTAAATACCACATTAGCTAATGTCATTTTTGGTACTTTGCACTAAAAAAGTTAATCTGGTAACAATTATCCAAACACTCTCATTTTATTAAAGGGAAAAAGACAGATAAATCCCCTCCAATATATTAAAGGACAAATCAGTCCCCAAAGAAATGAAAATCCCATGTCAGTCCCCAGGGAGCAATTTGGGATTTCCATATGTTAGTCAAAGACAAATATGCCCCTCTTTAATGAAAATTAGAAAACCCACAATGTGCTGAAAAATCAAGACACAATACACCTTCACATAACCAGTCTCCCTCTCCTGCACGAAGCAACAGTGATGGGCGATGAGGGGCTGAAGGAGATGGCGGCACAGTCAACGGCAAGCAGAGGTAAGGGCAAAACGGAGTAAATCATATGGGTTTATCATTCTTGTAGAGATTTAGTAAATAAAAGCCTTTTTTTGGAAAAGAAATCGCATGGAAAAATTTAGCAAGATGGGGTGATAATGGTTGAAATTTCATGGTGGAAGTGCTTCTCTGATTGTTGCACAGTATGTGAAGGAGGAAAAATTCCAAATTTGGGAGTTAAAATGAAGCACCTTTAATGCCCTCACATGTTGCTGCTACACGTGCAGTGAAAGAGGAAAAGATTCCTTTATTGGGTATTGGGTACTTTTTGTTCTGCACATGCATTAAAAGGTAGAATAGGCCCCTCACAATTTTGGGAGTTAGAAACAAGGAACAAACCACCATTAATGCTTTCTTGTTTTTTTTCTTTTTTTCTTTTTGCCAACCATGAATGCTTGTTGTGGATTATTAGTTGTAGGATGAAAAAACTTTTAAATGATCCCTTAAGCATGTTAATGTTGATATATTTGTAGCCCACATTTAGAAAGAAAAAAAAACTTCTGTGCTATGTTCCCTCCACCAATATAACGTGAACATGATATATTGCTTAAGAAAAGTAATTACCTAGTCACTTGAACTATTTTGATTCACATAAAGTTATATGAATATCTATACGATTTTGACACTGTTTTTCTGAAATTAGCTGCACATTTTACATATCTTGATTTGTTCACACACAAACAAAAATAAACCCATATGAGGGCTGACCAAATCATAGTTTCCATAGTCATCATCATCATTTTTCTTTCTTTCTTTTGGCTAAAGTATTTTTCTTGAATTCAGTCCTATCAACTATGATGGATTGTGTTGTTAATACCTATGATATAAATGTAATGTTGGTGGAGGTGGTGTGAAGATGAAAACCATAAAAGAGGGGATAACATTTGAAGATTTAAGGTTGATGATATCATCATGGCTTAGGATGGATTCTAATATGTGTGATATGAAATATACTGTGAGCTTTGATGAGAAAATGTTGATAGATCTAAATGATGATGGTGAGGTTGGGAACTTGTTTGATTATACTGATAAGGTTGGGCATATCTATGTAGCATCAAAAGGGAATGATAATTCATCAGACATAATGGATGATGTGGACATGTAAGTAAGAATTTATTTTGTATGTTAATTGTTATTTGTTATACTATTTTTGTTAATTTGGTAATTAAAGTTGTTAATGTGGTACCTGAAGTTGTTAATATATCGTTGACAGATGTTTGGGACTCTCACAACCAAGGTCAAATTTGGTTCAAAGGGTTATGGAAGGTGAGAGTATGAACAAAATTTGGTTTCAAGGGTTATGGAAAGTAATTAGCAACATGTGTCAATTGAAGATGCTACGTGTGACAACATTCCAAGATGAACACATTCATAGTACCCAAGACCATCTTCAAGTGACCAATAGTGGGACATCTAACTTGTCATTGAATATGTAAAAAAACTCTATGTCAATGAAGAATGTGGTTTTATATAGCTACTTTACTGTGTTATCAACAAATAAGTTTACTTTCACTTGGACATGGGCAACTGGAAACATGGCAGTTGCTGTCAGCATTACGGATTGTTAATATGTATGCCACTGTTGTTAATGCCTACGAAAACGTTGTTAATTCCTACGCTGAAGTTGTTAATGCCAACAGCAACTGTGATGTTTTAAATGATGTTTTTAGGTTTAGTGACAAGGAAACATTAAGTGGCATGATGATCTTAATGTTAACTTGTCATTGAATATGTAAAAAAACTCTGTCAATGAAGAATGTGGTTTTATATAGCTACTTTATTGTGTTATCAACAAAGAAGTGTAGTTTCACTTGGACATGGGCAAGTTGTTAATCGCTATTCCGACGTTGTTAATTCCTACGATCAAGTTGTTAATGAAGAAGATGAATTTGTTAATACTGAAGATGAAATTGTTAACGGCTGAGGCAAAAAATGCTCACATTGCATGAAGGGTCTAAGTTATTAATCGCTATTCCAGTGTTGTTAATTCATACGATCGAGTTGTTAATGACGAAGATAAAGTTGTTAATATTGAAGATGAAATTGTTAACGGCTGAGGCAAAAAATGCTCACATTGCAAGAAGGGTTTAAGTTGTTAATCGCTATTCAGTGTTGTTAATTCGTACGATCGAGTTGTTAATGACGAAGATGAAGTTGTTAATGGCTGGGGCAAAAATGATCACATTGAAGGAAGGGTCTAAGTTGTTAATTGCTATTCCAACGTTGTTAATTCCTACGATGAAGTTGTTAATTAGGAAGATGAAGTTGTTAATGGCTAACAAGAGAAATGGTTAAACTTGTTTGTTTTGTAATAAATATATGCAAATAGACCTGTGAATATGCCACCAAGAAACATAGAGAAAAGGAAACTTTGTCCCATACTACATGAAACATACATATTCAATTTTCCATACAACATACCAAAGGCAAACTTTGTCCAATACTACATCAAACATACATATTCAACAAATGCAAGTTTTCCATTCTCTTAGGACCTCCTCATTGTTAGCTAACATTGATTCTGCTTTCTTCTTTCCATGCTTCTTAAACCATCGCTTTCTATATAAATTCAACCCAATGTGCCGAGGATTTGGACTGATCTCTTCATTGGTGGAAGTACTAGTTTCTTCTTCATCCGACACTCTTTTAGAACAATCTCCTTTTTCGCTCCACATAGTCTATCCTGGAACGAAGATATTAGATCACACCAATTTAGTATAACATCCATAACAGCAGGATAATCTATGTTTCCTCACTTCAAAGTGTTAGAAACAATTTAATATCATCAACCTAGATAATACTCATTCATAACTCATAGTACAAACATTAATTAAATTCCAAAATGCTGGTCAGTTTGGGGTCTGTCACTTTACGTATTAAGTTAAACATCAATTCACCCAAAGAGGCACAGAGCACAAAATACAGAACAACAATAACAACAACATGTAACTTTATGGTAAGCCACTGAGCACAAAAAGAAATTACAGAAAATTAAACCATTGGACAATTTGTTGTAAAAAAAACATTAAATGAGATTTTTTGTAACCTACATGCTGCTGGGGACTATTTCAACCTCTTGCTCAACAAAAAAACACTGAATCATATTGGGCCACACATATGATGCAATGAAACCACTGCAATGCGAATGCAAAACTGCAAAAGAATCAAATTATGCTTCATACGCACATGAGAAACATTTACAACACAAAAATTGGACAGTCACAACTTTCACTTGAATTTCCAGACCTTAGCTTTCTTAGCATCAATGATGGAACTGGTTGGACTACTTTACTTATTCATAAGGGTGTAAGCACAGAATAGCCCAATCACATCAAGGAAAAGGCAAACAACAAAGAAGAGATTGGAAGAGATTGGAATCTTCGAGAAATGCCACCATGAGACTGAAGCCTCATGATGTTTGTACCCTTTAGGGTATTGAAATCTGCCTTGACAGTGAACTTCAAAAAGCTCACCTTTAATAACAAATCTGTGCAAATTGAATGACCAGCATTTCGCAAGGCCACAAGTGGTCCCAATCCAAAAGAGAACAAAGGCACGATAATACGATTGAAACTTAAGTACACAACTCGATCGGATAGAGGAAGAAGGAAATCAACATGGACAAAATTGCAAAACCCCATAAATCAAACAAACTTACAACTACAAATATCAACTCCACTTTGCTTCTAATCAAGATTAATAAAATTTCGGACCCAAACTACATGAAGATGCCCATTATGCAACTATAAATTTCCACAAAGTTAACATTCCAGCAAGCTAATTTCAACAAATAAGAAGAAATCAGACTACAACAACATGTTTTCTTAAAAAAAAATAAATAGCCATCACAACAACAAACCAGTATAGAACCAAGGAATATTTAAATTGCCAAAGGAGTTCATTATCAATAGTTACCTTCAAAAGGAAGAAAAAGATGCTGGAATAACCAGTGGCCCACTAGCAAAGACAGGGTTCAAATGTCTGGTCAGCAAAATCTGCAAGCAATAATTCATTGGTAAAATGGTAACAGGTTCACAATGAAAGATAAAGAAAGTGGAATAAGCAGATTTTTCGTCTGTTACACTTCATTCTGTCTCGAATTAAATACTAAACAACAGATTTAATAAACTAATCTGGAACTAATAAAAAGAGGGACTTTTAGGTCCGAACAGAATAAAGAGGTCACATACTGAAAGCCTTCGTCAGTGAAGAAACAGTTGTAGTGCATAGTAAGCTTAAAAGTACTGAATTTCTCTTTGATGATAAAAACCACATAATGAAAGCCTTCATCAGTGAAACTGTACAATAAATAACTTAATACCAGATAAGAAACCTAATTAATTGCTATTGATGTATCACAGACATTGGTTGCTATTATCCAAACGATGAAGAAAATAGGTTCAATTTCAGATGGCTGCACAAATTGCAAAGAAGCATAAAAAATTACTCTACAGAATTGCAAGAACAGAAAACTTTACTTTACAGCATCATACAAAACCAACAAACACAAATTAGTCAGGAAGAATTTATACACAACCATAACAAACATACAAAAAATATGAAATGTCCATAGGGCCAGAGAATTCTTTAGGTAAAATATGATATAAGAAATATGAAATATGATATATAGGTAGAGGGAACATAGCACAGAAGTTTTTTTTTCTTTCTAAATGTCGGCTACAAATATATCAACATTAACATGCTTAAGGGATCATTTAAAAGTTTTTTCATCCTACAACTAATAATCCACAACAAGCATTCATGGTTGGCAAAAAGAAAAAAAGAAAAAAAACAAGAAAGCATTAATGGTGGTTTGTTCCTTGTTTCTAACTCCCAAAATTGTGAGGGGCCTATTCTACCTTTTAATGCATGTGCAGAACAAAAAGTAGCCAATACCCAATAAAGGAATCTTTTCCTCTTTCACTGCACGTGTAGCAGCAACATGTGAGGGCATTAAAGGTGCTTCATTTTAACTCCCAAATTTGGAATTTTTCCTCCTTCACATACTGTGCAACAATCAGAGAAGCACTTCCACCATGAAATTTCAACCATTATCACCCCATCTTGCTAAATTTTTCCATGCGATTTCTTTTCCAAAAAAAGGCTTTTATTTACTAAATCTCTACAAGAATGATAAACCCATATGATTTACTCCGTTTTGCCCTTACCTCTGCTTGCCGTTGACTGTGCCGCCATCTCCTTCAGCCCCTCATCGCCCATCACTGTTGCTTCGTGCAGGAGAGGGAGACTGGTTATGTGAAGGTGTATTGTGTCTTGATTTTTCAGCACATTGTGGGTTTTCTAATTTTCATTAAAGAGGGGCATATTTGTCTTTGACTAACATATGGAAATCCCAAATTGCTCCCTGGGGACTGACATGGGATTTTCATTTCTTTGGGGACTGATTTGTCCTTTAGTATATTGGAGGGGATTTATCTATCTTTTTCCCTTTATTAAAAGCTATTTTTTCATAAAAACTATTCTGCTTAAAATCTATTCTCTAAAAACACTTTTTTAGTTTTTTTTTCAGAAGTTATTCTCTAAAAGCTAATCCAAATATGCCCTTAAACAAGGAGTTAACGGTGTTAAATATGTACACGTGTCACTCACACCGTTAAAGTTGCTGACATGGATTGATGACTGGATAAGTTTTGCTGACCTAGACATATTTAAAAAAAAGAAAGAAAAAAAAGGCTGTTCACCTCCCCCCTCTCAGTTCGTCTCTTCGGTCGCAATTATTTTTCCAGATCTAAACCTTGCTATTTCTATTTTCAGATTTAAACTTTGCTATTAAATTGCATAAATACAGGGGAAAATATTAGTTTAATGCTGTGGAATCCAGATCTACTCAACATTGACAAAAAAACCAGATGTAATTGAACAAAGGAGTGGCATCACTTAATGAAGAAGAAGAATGGGTCAGAGCCCTACGTCCCCAGCGAGAAGTAATTTTGGTCAAAATACATATATGGCATTCAAGTCCTCTTGAAGCACGGCGCAAAACCATCCACTCACATCAATTCCAGTTTTCAACGAGCATCACCAACAATAATACGCCTCCCCTCCCATAATACAACTAATATATTGCTATATCCCAATCTAAGTACTGTCTGATAGTTGCTACCTCTCATTTAATTAGTTTACTTTTTCCTAAGTTCTCTGGAAGCTGGTTTTGGTCCCAGCTCATGCCATTCCTCAAAACTTTCTGATACTCAAGTTTGGATATCGCGGATTATGCAAGAAAAATGTTCAGAAACCCGTAGAACTAACATTTTCCCCCTCAAACTTCATACATTGTTTATTTTGAATCAGGTGATACTTGTTCATCTGATAAAAACAACACTTGACAACATAAACAAGACACC
The DNA here is from genome assembly GCA_037074515.1 of Mimosa bimucronata. Taxonomy (NCBI): domain Eukaryota; kingdom Viridiplantae; phylum Streptophyta; class Magnoliopsida; order Fabales; family Fabaceae; genus Mimosa; species Mimosa bimucronata. The sequence continues at coordinate 7,184,987 of CM073437.1, forward strand.
AAATTATCAGATGACATCGTCAACAAATATTCTATACAATAAGCCCGTCTTCGAGATAATTATACTCAAGAGCGAACTCGGTCTTGATTCTTTGACACCTGAATAACGACAAAGAGCAAACAAGTCGTGAGAACAGTAACACAGTCATACATTTCATGGATTTGAACAAGAGAAGCAAAATGGTCAGATTCTTTCATGGGGAGATGTGTTCCCAGACAAGTGAGTCATGCATAACCGAAAGAAAACGCAATAACTGCCTCAGTATCCAAAGAGTGGAGAAATCAATGATATGAAATGCATGAACCCAATAAGAGAGAAAAACAACAGAGCCAATTGCATATCGTGATCTAAAACCTAATGAATAAGATGTCACGAGTCAAGCCAACAATTCAACAGATCAAAGATCAATTTTAATCCGCCCCAGCAAAATAGCTCTCAGACAAGGAATGAACACCGATTAGAGTAATAGAGAATATGAAGTTGACGTGATGCTGTAGGAATATCCACCTGTAAGAACTAGACAAGCTAAAATCGTAGTCAACATGTCATGTTTTCTATGGAAGAATAAAACCAATTTCCCCCCTTCTTTTCTGGCCAAAAGAGAATCTCAGGCTCTTTGAACATATCTAAGTCCTTTCAAAGTAGTTATAATGAACTAGCAGGCCAGGCTAGCGCTTTACTACATCTTACTGGAAAGAATTTCTAGTTTTCTGCCTAATGCAACATGATATTCAATTGTTGGAAATTTTCCTAAATATAAGAATGGCAATCAGTAGTTTGACTCATAATAAATCTTCAAAGAACAAGTTAAACTAAAAAGATCAACAGAGTGGTCAACATCAGTGCACATATATACGTGATAATCATGAATGTAAACAAATTGAGCTAAAAGGTTGATAAAGCATACCACCCATGTCGCATTTCATCGTTTGCAATATGAAAATCGAAGTATACATATGTTCCCTGCTCAAATTCATCCGTAGCCACTTTTGGCCCTTCATGTCTCTGAAACCATGCATGTGTTATATTTTCTGTGGTATATCCAAGACTGCTTCTTTAGTTCTTTTGCAGCCAAATACTGTTGATAAGTGTTCTGCAAGAGGCAACAAAAATGAATTTAAGCTCATTGGATAGAATGAGGTAAAAGCACTCATATTATAAAAAATTCAAGTGCCCGTTGATAATAAAATGCAAAAGTACAGAAAAATAAAATAAAAGATTGACTCAAAAAGAAAAGAGAATGTGCAGAGAACTACTGTGACTTGAAAAGAAAAAGAAAGAAAGAAAGAAAGAAATGAATGAATGATTTTTTTTTTTACCTGAAAGAAATAAATGAGTTGAAAAACCAAGAAAAATAAAAGAAAAACTGAAAAAGAAATGAAAAAGAGAGAGTTGAAGGTCAAACCACCATGAACAGGGGAAGACCACCTATTACGTTGCATGGAATCCACCAATTGAATTGACATGTGTTCCACCAAGATTATCACGAATGGCTCCAAAATCGGCAACACTTCTTCTTTAAATAACGCCGAGGATACCAGAAGGTTGAAAAGAATCACAAAAGAATTTTTTTCCCGATTCCTGAAAAAAAAACGAAAAGTAAAAGCAGAGGGAACTACAGAAAAATAAAATAAAAGATTGACTCAAAAAGAAAAGAGAATGTTCAGAGAACTACTGTGAGTTGAAAAGAAAAGGAAAGAAAGAAAGAAATGAATGAATTTTTTTTTTTTTTTTGACCTGAAAGAAATAAATGAATTGAAAACCAAGAAAAAGAAAAGAAAAACTGAAAAAAACGTGAAAAAGAGAAGCGTTGAAGGTCAAACCACCATGAACAGGGGGCGACCACCTATTACCCTGCCTGGTATATACCAGACAAGGTAACGGTGGCCGTCTACCAACTGGTGCCACACGGCATGTGTGGTTTTCACCTCTAAAAGTGACGCCTGATGTTTCTTAGACATCTTGAGTGGAAGATAGAGGATATCTCCACCTATGAACACTGCCGTTATCTGGTCCCTTAAACTCAAGTACCCGTTGAACACCAAGTCTGTCTCCTTTCTGGGCTTGTACTTGATGGAACCACAAAATACAAGCCCAGCAATTCTTGCGTGAGGATTCTGAGTAACGAATACAGAGAGATTCACGAGGGACGCGATTCTTTCTGCGTCGGTGTTGGCATCTTCCACCGATTGCAGAAGCTTTTTAGCTTCTTGTTCCATGGCAATGTTGGGAATGAAGGTATTAGAGGGAGCAGGGGATGATTACAGAGCCAGGAAGGGAAGAGAATGAGCGGAAGAGAAGGGAAGAGTTCAGACGTTAATGAGCTGAGAAGGGAAAATAAGGGACGCGGAAGTATTTATAGGGGGAGATTGGATTATTAGGCTAGAGAAAGAGGCGGGAAAGGTCCGCGATTTTGAAAAATAAATTACGTTGGGTTCTTTTTTGATTCTTGGAGGTTCTTGTCTCTGGTTTGCTTTCTTTTGATTCTGTTGGTCCGGTTGCTGGCTAAGTGCCAGTGCTATTGCCGGGAAAGTTATTAGTCTGATGGCAGGAAGTGTGGTTTTAGCTTCTTCACCTATTGGGTATGTGCAAAACAAGAGGAGGAAGGGCAGGGGAGGGAGTGACGATGAATTGGAGGAAGAAATAGAAGACGAGGAAAATGGTGATAATGGACATGGTGAGGGAAAGCTTATGTTATTTGAAGGAGGGGAGAATTTGACGTTAGACGATGTACTGAATGCGAATGGGCAAGTTATGGAGAAGACGTGTTATGGGACTGTGTATAAGGCAAAGCTTGCTGATGGAGGGACACTATTTCTTCAACAATAACGAAGGGAAGGGAGAGAGGAGGGAGAAAATTTATTAAAGGATGTGATTTGGATATTTTAGAGAGAGAAGATATTTATTAACTAATTTAACTAACATTATTAATAAAAACAAAATAGATAAATCAGTCATGATTAAGTACCAATTTATTGTGCTCATCTAGCTTCTGTGTCTAAAATTGAAGGAAGTGAAGTATATTTTTTCCCAATACTTCACCTGACATTTGGATAAATTGACACAAGTAATTTATAGCATACCTGCTAAATATAAAGTAAACTGCATATAATTCCTATTCAGATTATTTGTATCCTATACTCATGTTATTTTTGCAGCAGGTGGCAAAACACTTTTTGTGTCATTTTTGTTAATTTGAAAAATTAGCAGTATGCATTTGATAATATCAAAGAGATAACGTCATTAATCCAATTATCTTGAAGGTCAGTTGCCACGTGTCAGGAGGTAATCGAGATGCGATGACGTCAAAGGGCACCGCCGCCATGTGCCCACGAACCGAGCAAATGGGATGTCCCACCCTCTCTCCTCCTAAACTTTTATCATCCTCCTATTATTTTTGAAGTCTTATACGCTAAAGATATAAAACAAATTTAGCATACACAAACACACACACACACACTATATAATTAATATTAAAAAATCATTGTGACTGAAAAATAATATTTAAAAATCGTGCCACTTGTAATGGGTATATTGCCGTCTCTACTTTCCTGCGTGTGGTTGGCAGGATCATGATAGAAACTTGCCATCCTCGTATTCCACACCATTTCAAAATAGGTTAAATGTGTAAATTTAGTATCTTACAATATTACAAATCGTATCAAACATAAAATACAATTTTTTGTCATTTTATAGTAATGAACAATTTATTTCGTAGCAGATTTAGTAACACCGTTAATTCTTGTTAACTTCCACTAAATATTCCAAATGTGGGGCCCGCAAAATTATAAATAACGCCAGCTTCACTCTTATAATAGGGTAAAGGTGCAAATTTAGTATCCTACAATATTGCAAATCGCACCAAACATAAATAACAATTTTTTTGTCAATATATAGTCATCATGAATTTAATTAATTTTGCAGGCCGGTAGGTCTCATTCCCTCCCTCCCCATGTCGAGTTTCGCCGACGCCTTCGATCTCGCGTCGAGGCAGTTGATGGAGTGGGCTATGATGGCGTCGCCAGTGATATGGAAGGTGAGCGGGCTACCCAACGAAAGGTATACACACCCCTAACTCACCTGCAAATTTCATTTCCATTTCTGCTCCAAGAGATGGGCGTGGGGAGCTACATCTAGTAGAATCGGGTTCCAGTTATTCGTTTTTTATGCAGTTAGTCACCTGTCATATCACTGGCAACGCCATCATCTTCCATATGTTGTTTTAAATTGTAATTTTTTATTCTTCTAATTTTACAGAGACTCGATAGGCGTTAAATAATATCAACTTTACTTGAATTGTAATTTTTAATTCCTGTATTTTTACAAGATTAGATAGGCTTTTAACAATACTAACTTTACTTACAGGGTTAAGTAGCAAATATGTCTTGAAAGTTTACCTCAATCTCAATTTCTCCTTGGAAGCTTTTCCGGTCTTAATGCCACCCCCGAAATTTAAAATTGTAACAATGTTGCCCTTTTTCAACCTTTGTTGGTGTTGACCATTAATTTTGACCATAAATATTTACAGATAGTGAATTTTCCACCTCATCATTGGAAAAAAAAAACCTATCCTCTCTCCCCTTCCTCTCTTTCCCAGTCTTCTTCAATTGTTCGCCTCCCTCTCTTTTTTACTGGTGCCTATGGTTCCAAAGAGCCCAATGTTGTTGGCGCATGGCTTCGGCTCTGAAGGCTGGCAGCTTGTGCCATCTTTCTGGTGAGAACCCACAATTCTTGATCTTCAAATCTTCATGCTCTCCGGCCAAAGCAAATAATGGGACGGCGTCGTTCCGCAGAATGCCGCCAAGATTGCTCCATCCTCAGCCTCAACGCCCGCCTCAGGTGGGAAATCGCTGTCGATCCCCTCCATGCTGACATTGATGCTGACAGATCTGAAAGGAGGAAGTCGACCACCATGGGTGAGGCTTGGAGCTGCGGTGTGGATTTAAATTAGGGGTGTTCACAGGATGGGACGGGACCGAGATGACCCCGTCCCGTCCCGAGCTTGTCTCTGTCCTAACCGGGACGGAACGGGATCGAGACGGGACATGACTTTCCCGATTTGTTTTTTACATACAGTGGCTGTTCAAAAATATATGCCCATACAAAAAAAAATACACCGCAGAGAGAGGAAAAAAACAAGCAAAACAAGCTGAAAACAAAAAATCCTATAAGAATCATTTTTCAATCTGCAAAGAATGGAATCAAAACAACCAAGGAATTCTTGAGAACATTACAAGGAAGCAAAAAAAAATTTGACCTAAGTTGGAAGGAGAAACTTCCTTTTGGCTGTCCTAACAAAAAATATGTCGCAGTCGCAGAGAGGGAAAACACTCCAAGAAGAATCTAAACCTGAGGGAGGAAAGAAATATTGTACGCTCCAATCTGTAGAAAATTTTAGAATCAGAAGGGGTTTAAGTGAAATGGGAGGGAAATTGGAAGGGGATGTATTTGATTTGAGTTTGAGGGTGGAAGGATGGAAGGACTTCACTTGTTGAGAGCTGTGATTGTGACGGTGAAGGAGATAAGAGGGCTGATACACTGGCTACTTAGATGATATCAAAGGAGAGAGAGATTGATGAAGGGGGATTTGAGAGGTGCGTTTGATGTGATGGGGGGTTTGATGGGTTAGTGTTGCTACGGAGAGGGAGGGAGGTATGAGTGTCAGTGAGACCTGAACACTTTTTTTTTAATGTGTGAAAACTTTTTACAAATTTTTTTTTAAATTTATGTATATATATTCGGGACGGGACGACCCCGTCTCGAGTCTCGTCCCGTCCCGATGACTTTTTTTGTCCCGTCCTGAAAACTGTCCCGTCCCAAAATGACCGGGACGGGATGGGACGGACCGGGACGGGACAATCTTGAACACCCCTAATTCAAATAGCTTCTGGATACTCCCAATAAAGAATATGACATGCAGCACAAAGTTACCTCCAAGCACAACCAAAAAAGAATGAGATATGCAACAGATGGGAAATTATTTTTAAGTAACGCTTAATGGAATATTTGATGATAATACTCGGCTATATGACCAGATATAATGCGATGAAATATTCCTCAGCATTCAGAGGAAGGAAAACACTAAAAGATGTGTTTCACAATACCAGAACACACGAGTTTCAAACGTATCTTGAATTGAACGACATTTGAACATAACTAGAATGCGGTTCTATGCTTTGCAAAGAGTTTGAATAAGACGGATTGTAGGTGGCTTATGAGTAATTTGGATTCCAATAGATCTTATATGGCATATAAGAATGTCAGTATAGATTCTCAAAGCTAGCTCCCATAAGATCAACATCTCGTTTCAAAAGTCAACTTCAGCAAACAAAACGGATATTGTTGACCAACTAAATGAAGGGGTAAGTAGTAATCTAGGGTCTAGACTACTGTACCTCTAAAAGCTAGTGTCCTAAATATGATTAGTTGATTAGCGATCGTTACTTTTCTAAAAAAAAAATAAAAAAAAGAGCATTGCAGAAATCTGCAATTACCGCTATCTTGGCTAGAAACAGGTTTGAGATTATCACTAGTGTGGCTCCAAAAACACTCAACATGCATAATGCTCAGACACGGCATGAGCTTGTGAAGTTGTTACAGTGTAGAAAATAGAAGACACAAAAGGCACTAGAATAGACCTTCTTATTCTTGATCTCACTAGATTGTTGAAGTGTTTGGATCGACTTCAGGAAAAGTGACTTATATATAAGTCAAACTGAAAATAAATCAAACTGAAAGTGACTTTTATGTTTGGATAGACTGTTGAAAAAATGACTTATAAATCAGTTAAACTTTTAAACATATTTGGATGGATTTCTTGAAAAATAAGGTTAAGATAAAAAAAGACCAAAATAATATAACTAAATTAAGATTATCCATTAAATTTTTTAGTTATGATGATTGAGTGAAAAATTAAAATTACCTTAAAAAAATAAAATGGAAATTTAATCAAAATTATTTGCAAACATAATAAAATGGAAATTTCAATAAATCTATGTAATGGATAAAAAGTCATATGAATTAAATCATACAAACATAAAGTTTTTTAGCTAAATAATAATACATATAATTATTGGATCATATGCTTTCTACATGTTATTAAAAAAAATGCTTTCTACATATATATATTTTGCCAGTATGCATATATATAATATAATATATATATATATATGTATATCAATTTTTTTTTAATTTTTACATGGCAGATCAATCATATATGAATGAATTTAATAAAATAAATATATATATGAACGAAGAAGAGGCGTTGGCAAAAAAAAAAAAAAAAGAGGGAAAGCAACATGAGGCCCGCACGGATCAGAGAGAGGAGAGGGGTGAACAACTTTTTGTTCATGTTTTTCGTGGGTCCTGCCGGCAACAAAAATAAGTCCTCTTGCAACAGTAATAAGTTAAACAGATCAACTTATAGCTTATTTGGTTGAGTTGCTATAAGTCCTTTTATTTGGGTAGACCAGCCAAACAAGAACCACAAGCCCTTTTTAATTTTAAGTCCTTTTTGTCAAAAATAAGGACTTACTTTGGGCAAAGTAGCCCAGCCAAACACCCTTCTGTATCCAAGTCTTAATTTGGTTTCTGTACCTCCGGAGCTTCTTAATCTCCTTCTTCAGGTCTGCCTCAAATTTCTCCTTCTGGTTGGCATTGTCCGTATCGTAAACCTAAAAAGAACAACCATTTGACGAGTCATCAAGTTGTACAAGGTTAATGTAGAACCCAACTTAAAATAGAGAAAAGGAAAGCAAACTAGAGTGGAAAGAAGGGTGGAAAGTAAGAACCATGTTCCATATACTATCGAAGACCTCAACACCTTCTTGGACCTTCTTTTTTTTTGCCAACACCTTCTTGGACCTTCTTGAGAACACGATCGATCTCACCCTGAAGCTTTCGACCTGCGCCCATTCTGCTAACTCAATCCAGAGAAAACGTGGTCCCAAATCTAATCATCCAATCGCAAAACGCTCGAAGATCAATTCCAGTCGTAGTATCCTAGGGTTTCACTTGCACTGAACCTTTTCAACTTACAATACGATCAGGCAATAACGCAGCGACAAAACGACGATTTATTTATTATTTTTCCGATTAAAAATTTATGTTCTTTTAAATAATAGATAAATTCTCCTCTTGTCCTATTTATAGGGCATTTCCAAAGAACAGAAAGCTTAAGGTGCCACAAAGGTACCTGCTGCAAGAGAGGATTTTGCTGCTGACCAGAAAACTGCTTGTGACTTCCACCGGCAAGAAAAGGCATGCCAAGAAGGGTACTGTGCCCTTGTTGCTGCACTTGCTGAAACTTCTGCAGAAACTTTTCTATCTGATCAGGTGTTATTTAAGTTCTTCCACGAATCTGCCCCTAAAAATGAAAACAAATTTGCTTCTTGAACAAAATAGCATAAATATACAGAACAAGAAACTACACAAAATACAGTAATCTAATTCAATTACTTTTCAACTACACAAAATACAGTAATCTAATTCAATTAGTTTTCATTTAACAGTCATGACAATGTTCATATATGCATGTAATTGCATATAATTTATTTAACCCAACAATCAACATCCAGAGAAAAATACCCCTCTAGTACTATCTATAAGATTTTCCAGCATATGTCGAATAGACTAAAAAAAAAACTACCTTTAAATCTAACAACTTTCTAACTTTACCTCTATTAAATATCTACTATACAACATAAAACACACTCAACACATAATCAATGAGGGATAAAACTATGCATTCACGTGGAAAATTTAATAACGTGACTTATAAATAGGACCTAAACATTCTCTTTTTACCCTATAAATAGGACTAGTAGAAGGGTAAAAAGATAAAAAAGTTACTGTCTCATTTTGGTTCTGGAAAGGACTTCCTGGTCTCCACTGCAACCCTGGAACACCAGAAGGGGAAAAACTCTCCCAGATACAGGTGCCGTCTCATTAACATTATTTGGGTCAACTGGACCAGTTCCATCGTTAGCCTTCACAGCCTGAGGCAACATCATTCTATTTATTACTTAGGGGTGATAGAAGAGGCTGCCCTATCTCACTACTACCAAGCCTGTCATCAGCTCCAACTAAGTTTCTCTTTGTCATTTCAGAGACTGGAGGGACTGTACCAAGGGCCCCATTGCTGGAGGCAATGTTGCTGGAAGCAAGGGGAATACTAGATGCCACTTGGTTTGGTAGATTGTTTCTTCTGATGCCTCTCGCATGTGCAGCATCCGAAAGTGATGGAGATGCTATTCGGCCAGGGAAGCCATTAACCTCATCTTTCACAGAGATTGACTAACAGGTGTAACAGCACCAGTATTCTCCAGAGCAGTTCGAACAGAATTTGAACTAGGGAGGACTGATGCTGCAGCAGTTGCACCAGAAAAAATCTGAGACTTCAAAGACATGGGAGTAGCATGGTTCCCAGCTGGTGTCGACATAGCAGAACTGACTCCACTACTTTTAGAAGGCGGTGTTCTGACAACAGAATCAGAATGGCTATCCTGGGAAGCAGTGTAGTCAGCTTGCTCCTGGATAGAATGATCCGAGGCATGATTAGACATAATAGTTGTCTAGGAAAATGAAAGAGTCCTACTTAAAGCAAAACCTAACGACGACGAGGCTGTTTTTCTTCTTGGCTTCTTACTTGTACAGATAGTCAAGTACTCCCTCCGTTCCTAAATATAAGACCTATTTACCTAATTTGATTAGATTAAGAATGTTAGTTAAGTTAGTTAAAATCACATGATATTACCGAAACACCCTAGCCACTTACCTTTATTCCTACCCTCTCTCTCCTGCTTATTTATTATTGAGGAGTATCAACAGGGATAATTTGGAAAAATATTGAGAAAAATTAGAAGGAGATCTTATATTTAGGAACAAGCCCGCATCCCCAAATAGGTCCTATATTTAGGAACAGATGGAGTAACTAAGAGACAGGCACCAGAGGATCTATGATCACGAATCATCCTCTACTACAGTTGTTACACAGAAATAAGGTGCCATAGATCAATATGACATCATAGAACAAGAACAAAGCATCAAGACAAAACCAATTGAATTCAAGCAGAAAACAAACCATACATCATATCTTTAAAGCTGCACCAAGTTTCAATTAGAACAAAACATAGAAAAGCTCTAACATACGAAAGGCAGCAAAAAGCATAATCACACAGGAGGATCTCATACACTTGGTTAAAGATCCTACTCACACAAATTTGTCTTTTTCTCTCCTCGACTGGCCGAGGGAGGGGGTTAAGTTCCAGCCAACATTTAAGAGAATTGTTAGACCAATAAAACTGTTTATCATTGGCTTCCATTGGTTGAGGAGGGGATTAATCAATATTGAAAGAGAATCCTAAAGCCCTAAAACGACTTAAAACAAAATTATTTTTAAGTATTAGAAACCAATAAATTCCCTCTTCAAGTTGAACCATGTTTGATGTTTCTAATGTTAACATTAGACAACTTCAAACAGTTCTGCACATGACTGAAGAAAGAAGTCCCTTTTCCGTAACCATTATCAATGTAATAAATGCTAAAAAGACAAAGAATCACAACTGAACTATAATTTGTAACTAAAACTGAACTACAATTCGTGACTAGCAAGGGCAAACTCGTATAACAACCACTCAGCAGGTTTCCAAACTATTTGGATTCAATTGCAAAGATGCTTATCCAAAAGTAATCAGAAACCACCCAGTGCATTATCTAACTGTTAGAATCAAAGTCAACATTTGTGTGCTTCTAAAGTCAGATTTGTGTGCTAATTGTGTGCTGATTCTTTCACATTTGTTCATTGTATTTTTTCCTCTTTTCACATCCCTCTCCTACTCTATAAATTGTAACTTGTCTTCCATTCAAGAAATCAATAAGAGAATCATTTCTCTCTGAAATTTCTCATGGCATCAGAGCCAGAAACAATGTTTTTCTGGGCAAATGTTCTCTGGTCGCTACTGTTCACGCGTACGTGAACAGTACGTTTTTTAGATTCCGGCGTGAACAGTTCTGTTTTTCCCAGATTCCGGCGTGAACAGTTCTGTTTCCCCAGATTCCGGCGTGAACAGTACATTCGTAAATTTTGCCCAGAAAATGAATCCAAATGATTCTCCTCCTCTGTTTGGTTCATTCTCTCCTAAGTCCAATATTCCAGATCCAACTCCAAAAGCTCTCATGTCCGGAAGTTCTTCAAAGACACCGGAAATCGTTGCAGATTCTCAGGTGATGATTATTAATCACAAACTGAATGGCAGCAACTATCTCCAATGGTCTCAGAGTGTATTGAGATACATTAGGGGCAGAAGAAAGGAGAAATACATCAATGGAGAGGTTCCTCAACCTGCTCACGATGATCCTCAATTTGACACGTGGTTCGCTGAAAATAATCAGGTAATGACTTGGTTATCTAATTCAATGACTGATGAAATTAGTGAAGGTTATCTTCTTGCAAATACTGCTAAAGAGATTTGGGATGCGGCCAAGCGCACCTATTCTTCTTTGAATAATACTGCAGCTTTGATTCAACTGAAGCGGCAACTCCGAGATATGAAACAAGGAGACATGACCGTGACCCAATACTACAGCGCCTTACAACGAATCTGGCAGCAACTGGATTTGTTTGAAGTTCATCCCTGGAAGAATGTTGAAGATGCTCAGTACTACAAGCAATTGATTGAACAGGGAAGGATACATGATTTCCTTCTTGGACTTAATGATATATATGATGAGGTGCAAGGCAGAGTTATGGGACTCAAACCTATTCCGTCTTTGTTTGAGGTTTTTAATCTCGTACAGTTTGAGGAGAGCAGAAAGCAATTGACTCAGAGCAGTCAACCTTCAGTTGAAGGATCTGCCTTAGCTATTAGAGGTGCATCATCTGAGCAAAGAGAAAGGAAAGACAACAAGTATTGCAACTACTGCAAAAAGAAGGGTCATGTCAAAGATGATTGTTGGAAGCTGCATGGTAGACCGTCCAACACGAGGTCAAAGTTTCAGCAAGAAGGGAAGAGTCACTTAACTACATCGGAGCAGAAAGATAATGAGGATAGTTTAAGCAAGGAAGAAATGCAGATGCTGCGGAAAATTCTTGACAAACATAATAGGTCACAAACTGTTCCTAATGTGAACCTAGTTCAATCAGGTAATTCAATAATAGCCCTTAATACTGTGATGACTGATGATGATACATGGATTGTTGACTCTGGAGCTACAGATCACATGACAGGAAATAGAGGTTTATTCAAAACTCTTAGATTATGCCATGAAAATCTTAGAGTTAAAGTTGCAAATGGAGTTGTTACAAATGTTGCAGGGATTGGTTCTGTTATGTTAACAGAATACTTAGAAATCCATAATGTTCTCTTTGTTCCTGCTCTTACTTGTAATCTGATATCTGTAAGTAAATTGATTAAAGGCAAGAAATGTCAAGTGATTTTTGATGACATTGGATGTGTTTTTCAGGATTTAAACTCGGGGAGGACGATTGGGAGTTCTAAGGAATGGGATGGTCTCTACTATCTTGAAGGCTTGCACCAGAAGAATCGGGAAGGAAAGAAGGCTCTTGTTAGCTCCAATTCCAATAATGATGTACTCTTGTGGCATCATAGGTTAGGCCATCCTAGTTTTGATTATATGAAGCATGTATTTCCAAATTTATTCAATAAAAACTCAAGACCTTTCTCTTGTGAAACTTGCCAATTTGCAAAACACAAACGATCCTCCTATCCTAAACAATCCTATAAACCTACCACACCATTCACGTTAATCCATAGTGACATTTGGGGGCCTGCTAAGATTAAAACCCTAACCAGTGCCAGATGGTTCGTAACTTTCATTGATGACCACACTAGAACTACTTGGGTTTACTTAATGAAAGAAAAATCTGAAGTGGGCCGAATCTTCCAGAATTTCTACTCCTTTGTTAAAAACCAATTCCATACCTCTATCAAGATCTTAAGGAGTGACAATGCTAAGGAATACTTGAGTGGTTCCCTAAAAGAGTTTCTTACCCAGCAAGGTATCCATCACCAAACCTCTTGTGTGTATACCCCTCAGCAAAATGGAGTAGCTGAAAGAAAAAACAGGCATCTATTAGAAGTAACTCGAGCCATCATGATAGGAAGGAATGTTCCTGACATATTTTGGGGTGATGCCATCTTAACTGCAGCTTACCTTATAAACCGTATGCCATCAAAAGTCCTTAATTTCTCCACCCCTATCCAAAAACTCCTTGAAACCTATCCTAACTCTCCTCTCATTTATACTCTTCCTCCAAAGATTTTTGGGAGTGTTGTATTTGTTCACAAGCATGGTGAGGGAAAACTTGGTCCTCGAGCGGACAAATGTATATTTCTTGGCTACTCTCCAAGCCAGAAGGGTTATAAATGCTATTGTCCAACTACTCAGAAAACCATTGTCTCACAAGATGCAGTGTTTTATGAAAATGAGGCCTATTATCCCAAATTACCCATTCAGGGGGAGAACTGTAGTACAGAATGGCTAATTGTGAATCATGAAATTCCTAAAAGTCAACCTGACCCAACCACAGCCATCCCAGAAATACCAGTCAACCAGGATAACAGTGAACCTAATCCTCAACCCATAGGGGAAATCAATGCTGAAATCAATACAGGGATGGCTGATGAAGAACAACATGAACAGGAGTTACAATCAGGTGATGAAGACACTGATAGTAGAGTTCCTCCCTCTCCAACGAATCACCATGAATCTGACTCGGGAATAGATCCTGAAGAGATGGGCTGGCCTATTGCACTCCGAAAAGGGGTAAGATCTTGTACTCAGCATCCTATTCAAAGATTTGTCTCTTATGGTAACCTGTCTGCAAAGATGCAGAGTTTTGTGATTAACACTGCTCAGGTGAAAGTCCCAAACAACTTCCAAGAAGCCATGACTGATCCTAACTGGAAGTTAGCTGCAGAGGAAGAATTGAGGGCCCTTAAGGAGAACAAGACATGGGAGATCACTACTCTTCCAAGAGGGAAGAAACCAGTTGGATGCAGGTGGATATTCACTCCTAAATTCAATACTGATGGGAGCATCAATAAATATAAGGCCAGATTAGTTGCAAAAGGGTACACCCAGACATATGGAGTTGATTACCAGGAGACATTTGCTCCGGTTGCCAAGTTCAATACCATCAAGATATTACTCTCAATTGCAACCAACCTGGATTGGTCCTTACATCAATTAGATATTAAAAACGCATTCTTGAATGGTGACTTGGAAGAAGAAGTGTATATGGAGATTCCTGAGGGTGTCAAAGCTCCTAATAATACTGTGTGCAAGTTAAATAAATCGTTATATGGCTTAAAGCAGTCTCCAAGAGCCTGGTTTGACAGGTTTGCTAAGGCATTGAAGAAGATGGGTTACATTCAGGGACAAGCAGATCACACATTGTTCACCAGACATAATGGTGACAAAGTGACGATCTTAATTGTTTATGTTGATGATATTGTCATTACAGGGAATGACGAAAGTTCCATAGCTCAGCTGAAACAGGCTCTAGCAAAAGAATTCCAAGTCAAAGATCTTGGCCAGATGAGATATTTTCTTGGCATGGAGATAGCCAGAACCAAGAAGGGCATTAATGTGTCTCAACGCAAGTACACACTGGACTTGTTACATGAGACCGGCATGCTAGGCGCAAAACCGGAGGCGACACCAATGGACGAAACATGCAACCTAGAAGTCAAAGAGGATGGGGTTCCGGTTGATGCGGAGAGATATAGAAGGCTTGTCGGAAAATTGATATACTTAACTCATACTCGTCCAGATATCAGTTATGCAGTTGGAATAGTAAGTCAATTTATGCACCAGCCACAAGAGGATCATATGAAGGCAGTGACCAGAATCTTAAGCTACCTAAAACTAAATCCAGGTAGAGGTATCTTCTTTAAGAAGGGTATAGCTAGGAATATGGAAATTTACACTGATGCTAGCCATGCAAGAGACTTGGAGAACAGAAGGTCAACAACCGGTTATTGCACGTATCTATGGGGAAACTTAGTTACGTGGAGGAGTAAGAAACAAACGGTTGTATCTAGAAGTAGCGCCGAAGCAGAATTAAGAGCTGTGGCCCTTGGTGTATGTGAAGGAATCTGGATCATCAGATTACTGAGCGAGTTGAGAATTCCATTTGAGGGATCACTCCAATTATGGTGTGACAACAAGGCTAGCATCGAGATGACTAAGAATCCAGTTTATCATGATCGAACTAAGCATGTTGAGATCGATAGACACTTCATCAAGGAGAAAGTAGAAGCTGGGATCATGAGATTGTCATATATCCGATCATCTGAACAAATTGCAGATATGATGACAAAGCCACTTGCCAGAGTCAAGTTTGAGGGATTTAGAAGCAAGCTGGGAATGATCGACATCTATTCTCCAGCTTGAGGGGGAGTGTTAGAATCAAAGTCAACATTTGTGTGCTTCTAAAGTCAGATTTGTGTGCTAATTGTGTGCTGATTCTTTCACATTTGTTCATTGTATTTTTTCCTCTTTTCACATCCCTCTCCTACTCTATAAATTGTAACTTGTCTTCCATTCAAGAAATCAATAAGAGAATCATTTCTCTCTGAAATTTCTCACTAACCCATTTCTGTTACAGAAGAAAATGGAAATAGAACAAGTTTAAATATACGGCATACAGTTCATGAAACTATATCACCACATGGCTTTAATTTACAAAAATGCTTACTCAAAATTTTTCAGGTCATAGATAGAAGAAATACATACCGATGTCTGCGAAGCCGATGCAGCTAAAGATGTCTTCAAGCTAACACCAAGTGCACCCTGCCAAAACAAATCATACAATACTTGGGAACTTTATATAGAGAAGTATTTTTATCAGTTGACAGCCAAAAAGAATTTCAATAAGTAAATCGGGGTCTGATATGTTAAAACCCAACATCAACATGCACTAAATGTGTTTTGACAAGACACCTTTCACCACCAGAAAATTTACAGTTCAACATGGCATTCTAGAACAAAAATGCCAATACGAAAAATAAATATTTTAAGTATCCCAATCCCAAAACACAAGCAAATTCAAATCAATTGGGTTGGAAAATACCTTAGCAGGTGGACTGATTGTGACAAGATCTTCGAGAGACTCCACCTCTAAAGGTAATGAACTGTATAGCTCATCGACGTCACTGAATTCATCAAAGTCCTCCTGGATAAAAATAAGAAAAGTTTAAGAGGAACAGGTAAAAAAAGTAGAAAGACATCAAGTATGCATAAGTATTAAGCATGCAAAATTCTGTTCCGGAGAAGGTATAAAAAGAGGATATAAAAAAACTATAAAGCATCTTGAATCTAACGTGCAAATCATAATAATAATAAGAGTTCAAAAAGTTTAAAAAACTAACATGCAAATCATAATAATAATAAGAGTTCAAAAGTTTAAAAAACAAACCTGATTACACTCCACATAGTCTTCCAAGAAATCTTTGACATCATTAACCTGCTCAGGACTTAATTCATCATTGTCTAGCAGCCTCAAGGTCTAGCAGGCCTTGTGTCTGGCAATTGACATCTCTAGATGCGTCTGGAAAACAAACATAACATATAAATGGCCATAGAAAGGTAAAACATCAGTCCCACAAAATGAACATCCTGATTTTACTTCATAATCATACCAATCTAGGTGGTCGGGCTTTTCCCTTTTTGACAGAAAGCCCTTCGAGCTCAGCTTTAAAGTTATCAATTTGAGATTCTAACTCGCCAACCTACTCATATTTTAAAAGCTGTTAATTAATTATTCCAAATAATGGTGCATATAAAAATAGATATTTTCTTACATTAAAAATATACACTATAAACTAGTTAACAATGTATAATTGCAAGATGGCGTAACAAGAATCAAAAGAGAAATAAGCACCAGATTTTACTGCACAGTAATTATGAGAAACAAACCTAAGAAACCAGCTCAAAGATAGCAATAAGTTGAATGATGTAAGGGCAACTTTTCATAAGTTGCAATAACCAAAAGATACAACAAAGCCGACTATTGCAACAGCCAACAATATAGAGTAATGTGAACAAATTACTAATGCAACAAAATATTCACTATACTTCAAGCAAAATATAAAAATTCTGAATGTCATTTAAAGAAATTGATTGCATACCACATTATTCAACCAATTCCTTGTCTCTGATTTAGCCTTCTCCTGTGGATCCTACAAACAAAAAAACAGCAACTACATCAGCACAGGACAGCACATTTTCCAGCCCAAACACCACATAAAAATACCAAGGTATGCAAAAAAAAAAAGGGGGCAAGAAAAAGCTTTTAAATATAATTTTAGAGAGAGACCGTCCCCAGGTTAAAGTCTCACAGTTTTAGGCTGTTAGCCCAGGCCTTCTTTGGAAATCGCTTTAGTCTTAGTTTCCTTTTCACTGATCTAAAATCTCTCCATTTCACGCTCAATGAGCTTGCGAGCATCCACCAGAGCCTGCTCATAAGAGGCACTAACCTATGTCAACATATATCAAAAGAAAAAAAAATGGTAAACTCAAAACCGACAAGTTGAATTGAATATTAAAACCCCCAATCAACATTTCAGAAGCTCATATTACAAAGTTACCTCCAAGCACAACCAAAAAAGAATATGAAATATGCAACAGATGGGAAATTTGACAGCAACACTTGATCAATGGAATATTTGATGATAATACTCGGCTATATGACCAGATATAATGTGATGAAAGATTCCTCAGCATTCACAGAAGGAAAACAGTAAAGGTTGTGTTCCACATTACCAGAACACACAAGTATCAAACATATCTTGCATTGAAAGACATTTGAACATAACTAGAATGCGGTTCTATGCTTTGCAAAGAGTTTAAATAAGACGGATTGTAGGTGGCTTATGAGTAATTTGGATTCCAATAGATCTTATATTGCATATAAGAATATCAGTATAGATTCTCAAGGCTAGCTCCCATAAGATCAACATCTCATTTCAAAAGTCAACTTCAGCAAACAAAACAGATATTGTAGACCAACTAAATGATGGGGCAAGTAGTAATCTACAGTCTAGACTACTATACCTCTAAAAGCTACAATGTCCTAAATATGATTAGTAGATTAGCGATCATTACAATTTTTTTTTTTTGAAAAAAAAAAAGAGCATTGCAGAAATCTGCAATTTCCGCTATTTTACCTAGAAACAGGTACGAGATTATTACTAGTGTGACTCCAAAAACGCTCAACATGCATAATGCTCAGACACAGCATGAGCTTGTGAAGTTGTTACAGGGAATTAAATCAAAGACACAAAAGGCACTTGAATAGACCTTCTTATCCTTGATCTCGCTAGACTGTATCCAATTCTTAATTTGGTCTCTGTACCTCTGGAGCTTCTTAATCTCCTTCTTCATGTCTGCCTCAAAGTTCTCCTTCTGGTTGGCATTGTCCGTATCGTAAACCTAAAAAGAACAACCATTTGACGAGTCATCAAGTTGTACAGGGTTAATGTAGAACCTCAATTAAAAAAGAGAAAAGAAAAGAAAACTAAAGCAAGAACTATCGAAGACCTCAACACCTTGAACCTTCTTGAGTACACGATCGATCTCACCCTGAAACTTTCGACTTGCGCACATTGTGCTAACTCAATCCAGTGAAAACGTTGTCCCGAATCTAATCATCCAATCGTGAAACGCTCGACGATCAATTGCAGTCGTAGTATCCTAGGGTTTCACTTACACTGAACTTTTTCAGCTTTTCGGGGGGAAAGAACAATACCATCAGGCAGTAACGCGGCAACAAAAACGGCGATCAAATTGTTTACATTTTTATGAAAAATTTAGATTATTCCTAAATTGATATTTTTAAAATGATGCAATCATTTTGCTCAAAAAAAAATGATGGAATCATTTTTTGCTCAAAAAAATGATGCAATCATCTGAACCAGATTAATGATGGGAAAAAGGCCATTTGGCCAGGAAGTTTTGCCTTTCGAGTAGTTTTGGCTTGAAAGTTTTTTAAGATCTATTTTGACCCGAAAATTTATAAAACGTAGCAATTTTAATCTGGACTGACGGAAATATAACGCTAACCGTTAATTACTTATAACACATGGCAAATTTAGACTATTAGGTTTTAAATTTTCAAATAAGATATTTATTTTTTAGCTACAAAATTCCTTTCACTTCAAAAATTTTACGTACCAAGCCCCTTAATTATTTTCTCCCACAATAACCTCTTTTGAACCTAAGAATAATTTTTCCAAATTTATTGTCCTTAAAATAAGGGAGAAATTAAGCATTTAAAATTCTTAAAAATGCCTCAAAAATTCCTCAAATATTCTCATAACCCATAATCTATCATGAATCAATTCCTAATTAGCCCACTAATCATCAACTAAATTTCTAGGATGTTTACATAAGACACAATTTCTATGTTCATATAGTTTTTGACCTCAAAACTGAGCTCAATTCAATAGCAAGATAAACCGTACCAGCACACTTTGATTCGCAAAAACCAGTGAGGAACCCAACATCAAACCAAAAATAAACTCCATCTACATCTGCAACTCCTAATTAGCCCATTCCTAAACTTGCAATTTTTCGACTTAATCTGGAGCAAGATGAGGTATAAACTTAGATTAGGATTACATTATAGTTTATTATGGTGACCGTATGATTTATTGTTGCTCTGCAATTGGAATTTTTAATCTGAAACCTCCTTCTCTCATATTTGTGTTGTTTTCAGTTGAGTTGAAATTGTTTTGTGGTTTTGTTCATCAATGATTATTTCCAGATTGTGGCTAAATTAAAGTAAATTGACGTTAAAGAATTTTAAATGCTTAGTTTCTCCCTTATTTTAAGGACAATAAATTTGGAAAAATTATTCTTAGGTTCAAAAGAGGTTATTATGGGAGAAAATAATTAAGGGGTTTGATAGGTAAAACTTTAGAAGTGAAAGGAATTTTGTATCTCAAAAATAAATATCTTTTTTGAAAATTTCAGGGCCTAGTAGTCTAAATTTGCCATGTGTCATAAGTAATTAACGGCAGCGTTATATTTCCGTTAGCTCAGGTCAAAATTGCTACGTTTTATAAATTTCCGAGTCGAAATAGGTCCTAAAAAAACTTACAGGCCAAAATTGCTCCAAAGGCAAAACTTCCGGGCTAAAAATGTCCCTTTTCCCATTAATGATCAATGCCTTGGCTTTTATTTTGATTTGATGATTTGAAAAAACGTGAATTTTTATTAGTGGAAATGCACATTTTGATAGATAACAATAGAAAAATAAGCATCAGTATGCAAAATTTAAAAACCCTACATTTTTAAATAATAGTAGGTAAATACTCCTCATTCCTATTTACCAGATATTTTCAACATATTTTATATAGGTCAAGAAAATCCTTAAACCTCATTAATTTTATCTTGAAATTTGATACTTTCCAACTTTACCCCTATTTAATATATCCACTTTACAATATAAAAACAAAGTCAACACATAACAAATGAAAAGTAAAGTTGTACCGGACGAACCGTCACTCGGATAAGTTTGAATGGTTCAACCACTTTAAAGATTAAACCTTGTTGGATAACTTCAAAATACCTATTACATCGGAAGGCAGGTTCAACGTTGAACCGAGCAGGTTTTACAAAATGGACATCACAAAAACTTATCTAGAAAATGCTGAAAAGAAAACAAAGACATATATCTACCCATAAAAAATCAACTCTTATCCAAAAGTATCTCTTAATCCCAAATGTGATAATCGAATCATGTTTTGTTATAATTTCAACATGTTATAAATTGATGTTTAAAAAATGTTGCATTAGAACTCTTGCTTATTTATAAGTTATATTAAACTTTTGTATTTATTTGATATGGTTGTATCTTTACTTATATACATATAAAGTTATTTTTTAATTAATTATTAGGCCATCGGTTCGAGCATGCAAATCGTGACCCACTAGCCTTTTCGGTTCACCTGTTAGCCCTTCACAATATTGTTACTAACAACTACAAGTCACTTGTATAGTATTTTGAAATTTAAAATGAACTTTTCTATCATTTCCCCTTTTTTTCCTTAGGTAGGTTAAAACATATGGGAAATTAATTTGGAGTCCCATAGAAGATACATAATTAAAGATAGATCCTACAAGATGGTCAAATCAAAGTTAGGTCCTTAGGGACCTTATTTGTATTAAGTTTTAAAACCAGATTACACTTTTGCCCCTTTATCTGAATGACAACGGTTGGCCTCTTCGAGTCTCCGTAACAACCTCTTGGTATTGCGTAAACTTATGAGTGGTGTTCATTAACTTGTTATGTAGGGCCAAAATATTATTACAGAAAGGTCAAAAGTTGTTACTACCCAAATTTCTTACACCTTACAGGTGAGGCTCAAAAGTTGTTACATAAGGTCAAAACATTATTTCGGATAGGCCAAAAGTTGTCATTCAAACAATTAAATTTTGTTATAGTTGTACTAAAATACATATTAACAAATTACAAGACTTCTAAGTGGTGTTGATTAACTTTTTAAGCAGGGCAAAAAATGTTGTTATGGAGAGGCCATAAGTTGTTCTTACCCAATATTCTTACACCTTGTAGGTGAGGCTCAAAAGTTGTAACACAGAGTCAAAATGACGTTAGGGAGGGGCCAAAAGTTGTCACTTCGCTTAAGGGGCAAAAGGGTAATTTGGTTTTAGGACTTAATATGAATGAGGTCCCTAATTTTAGTTTGGCCATTTTGTGGGACCTCTCCTTAATTATGTGTCTTCCATAGGATTCCAAATTAATTTCCCCTAAAACTTAAAGGATTTGGAATGTACCTCAAAATGATTAATTTTTATGAGAAATTTAGATTATTGTTAAATTAATTTTTTTTAAATGATTTAATAATTTAAATCAAAGTAATCTGCCATGACTTAGCTTTTATTTTGACTTGATAACTTTAAAAAACGTTAGCGCTATAAACCCTGAATTATATTATAAATTTTCAGTTCAACAAAAAGTATAATACAAATGCTTATGAGTGAACTTACTGGTACACTTGCACAATGTTAACATGTAAAAATAGCAAAACATCAAGTGTGATTAGAACTTAATCTTATCCTTCCATTTATTCTTTTATTCATTAACTTATCGGACAATAGCCTCATGTTGGTATCAGAATTAGCTCAATTAATGTATATTGTTTTTAAGAAAATATTTTTTTGGGAAATAGCAAAAAAATACTTTTTGAATTTCAAAATTCTAGATAGATAATTTACAATTGTTAATATCTATACTCAACTATAATCTCATCAATCACTTAGTTAAAATCATGAAGGAGGCATGCGCCAAAACACAACAGCAAAAGAGCAAATAGGGTTAAAGGGGATGCAACAATGCTCACATATGCAAGCAATCACTTAGATCAGCAAGATTGACAGCTAAATTTCATAAACAGAATGCTTATTGACCTTATCTTTGGTATTTTCAGAGGTCCTACCAGCTCGAACCCATGCCGAGCTTCCGCCAAAGCATGAAACCCATGAGGCAAGAGTCAGCCAGTTATTGACCCTGTCTTTACGGTACTCCCTCCGGTTCTAAATATAAGATCATTTTGACTTTTTTTGTAGAAGTTAAGGAACTAAATTAGACCACTAAATTATAACATATGTCATATGTAATTAGATTATATGTTAGTTTATAAGTAGAATAGAGTAGTTTTGAAGAAAAAAGATAATTATAGACAATTTAAAGTGATTAATTTTGTATCCTAAAACTTTTCCAAAAAAGCCAAAGTGGTTTTATATTTAGGACCGGAGGGAGTATTTGATAAACTTCCTCATGTCCTAAATATAAGATCACTTTGACTTTTTTTGTGGAAGTTAAGGAAACAAATTAGACCACTAAATTATAAGATATGTCACATGAAATTAGATAATAGGTTAGTTTATAAGTAGAATAAATTAGTTTTGAGGAAAAAAGATTTTTTTTGGACTGAAACTACTTTTTTTTATTGGAAAAAAAAGTCAAAATGGTCTTATAATTAGGACTAGAGGGGAGTATAACTAAATCAGTCCCCTAAAGAGCCACCATTACATCAGTACAATATGATTCCTCCAAAAACAATAACTCAAGACTAACGAGAAAGATCAAATGATTAGGCACTGGTAAAGAAATATGAAAAATGCATGGACAAAAAAAAAATGTAACAGGTACATTTTTCATCTCCCTTTTAGCCAGCATTTTTCATTATTTTGTCTTTGATTACAATTCTTTTGTTCAAATATGGGAAGGCTAAAGTATGCTTTTAGTTATTTATGTTTACACCAAGTTTCATTATAATCCTTTATGTTTGAAAAGTAAACTTTTAGTCTTTATGTTTACAATCAGTTTCATTTTAGTCATTTATGTTTGAAAAGTACATTTTTAATCCTTTTTTACTAACACCGTTAGTTCCATTTAACAGAAAATGCTGACTCACCAAATCTAAAAGGTGATTCTATAACTAAATGTAGATAAAAATTACTAATTTCTAAAATATAAGAATGATCATACTAAAAAATTTAAATTTAAGCATTTTTTGTCTACTATTAATTATAAAATTGCCTTTTAGATTTGCATTTTCCGATAAATAAAACTAATGTTGTTAAACAAAAAGGATTAAAAGTGTACTTTTCAAATATAATGGACTAAGATGAAATTTGACTCAAACATAAAGGACTAAAAATATACTTTTGAAACATAAAGGACTAAAATGAAACATGTCGTAAACATAAAGGACCAAAAGTATACTTTAACCATATGAAAAAACGGGGGTTCCCAACATTCTGATTATTATTTTTTGATCAAACAACATTGTGATTATGAAACCATCCATTTTATGTATTTCAAAACGAATATGGATGAAAAATTTTAGATTTGCTTGTACCCATGAACTCCAAGCATATGCAACAACGTACACCATGTTTGGATAGTCATTTTGGCGGGCCAGAAGTGCGATGCAGAAACAGAAGTCAATTTTAAAAAAAATATGTTTGAATAGGTAAGATTTGAAAATGGCTTTTGGTCTAAAATAATTTCGGCGCAGTCAAAAGTCACAAGCAAAAAGAAGTGGCTTTTGGTTTCTGCCTTCTGACTTCTGGTGGGTCCCACGCCTTTTGTTATGTATTATTTAATAAATTGTGTAGGAAAATTAGACTATTAGACCCCTAAAATTCTCAAATAAGATAATATCTTTTAATCTAAAATTTTCTTTTTATCTCCAAAAACTTACCATAATAATTTCTAACTACTTTCTCCCACAATATACTCCTTTAAGCTAAAAATATTATTTTTTAAAATTATTTTCCTGAAAATAAGGAAGAAACTAAGCTTTTAATAAGAATATATGCATATTATATATGTATTATTTAATAACAATAATGTACTTTTTAGTAATTTTTCATCTAAATTTGATTTTCAAAATAATCATCCAAACATGTTTCTAAAAGTCAGATTGGAAAAAAGTCACTTCTATCATCACAAATCTAAACACAAATCACTTCACACAATCTAACTTTTATCCAATCTTACTTTTAAAAATGTCATATTAAAAAAAAGTCACTTCTCCACGGCCAATCCAAACACACCCCGTAGGCATGATTCTCAATGGTTGGTGCGGTGATATATATACTTGTAACAACTCATTGTATTTTTCTCTCTGTATACTTCATTCAATGAGTATAATAAAAATTACTCCCTCCGGTCCTAATTATAAGATCATTTTGATTTTTTTTGAAAAAAATTAAAGATACAAAATTAATCACTTTAAATTGTCTATAGTTATATTTTTTTCCATAAAACTACTATATTCTACTTATAAACTAACCTATAATCTAATTACATGTAACATATGTTATAATTTAGTGGCCTAATTTGTTTCCTTAACTTCCACAAAAAAAAATTCAAATGGATGTTATATTTAGGACCGGAAGGAGTAATTAAAATCAAATTTAAATTTAAATTGAAGTTATTTTTTTGGAAAAGCCAATCTTATTGAGAGAAGCAGGCTGGCTGTGCAGTTGAAGAGGAGAAGTCAAATTTATAAAAATGGAATTAGTTACACAAAGTGCTGATTATACATTTATAACTGATTGGCAAACGATCCTTCAATGAGTGAGTATTTTCCTAAACAGAATGCCCGTCGAACCTGTCTTTACGGTGTTTGACATATAACTAAATTAGTCCCCCTAAAGAGCCCCCATTACATCAGTACAATAGGATTCCTCAAAAAACAAGAACTCCTGACTAACGAGAAAGATCAAATGATTAGGCACTGGTTGACAAGAATAAAGAAATATGAAAAATGCATCGACGGAAATAAAAAATGTAACAGATAAATTTTTCTTCTCCTTATTAGCGAGCAGTTTCCCCTATACCGAGTGTTACTTTGACATCAAGTCCTCTTGAAGCACGGCGCAAAACCAACCACTCACATCAATTCCAGTTTTCAACGAGCATCACCAACAATAATACGCCTCCCCTCCCATAATACAACTAATATATTGCTATATCCCAATCTAAGTACTGTCTGATAGTTGCTACCTCTCATTTAATTAGTTTACTTTTTCCTAAGTTCTCTGGAAGCTGGTTTTGGTCCCAGCTCATGCCATTCCTCAAAACTTTCTGATACTCAAGTTTGGATATCGCGGATTATGCAAGAAAAATGTTCAGAAACCCGTAGAACTAACATTTTCCCCCTCAAACTTCATACATTGTTTATTTTGAATCAGGTGATACTTGTTCATCTGATAAAAACAACACTTGACATCATAAACAAGACACCAAATTATCAGATGACATCGTCAACAAATATTCTATACAATAAGCCCGTCTTCGAGATAATTATACTCAAGAGCGAACTCGGTCTTGATTCTTTGACACCTGAATAACGACAAAGAGCAAACAAGTCGTGAGAACAGTAGCACAGTCATACATTTCATGGATTTGAACAAGAGAAGCAAAATGGTCAGATTCTTTCATGGGGAGATGTGTTCCCAGACAAGTGAGTCATGCATAACCGAAAGAAAACGCAATAACTGCGTCAGTATCCAAAGAGTGGAGAAATCAATGATATGAAATGCATGAACCCAATAAGAGAGAAAAACAACAGAGCCAATTGCATATCGTGATCTAAAACCTAATGAATAAGATGTCACGAGTCAAGCCAACAATTCAACAGATCAAAGATCAATTTTAATCCGCCCCAGCAAAATAGCTCTCAGACAAGGAATGAACACCGATTAGAGTAATAGAGAATATGAAGTTGACGTGATGCTGTAGGAATATCCACCTGTAAGAACTAGACAAGCTAAAATCGTAGTCAACATGTCATGTTTTCTATGGAAGAATAAAACCAATTTCCCCCCTTCTTTTCTGGCCAAAAGAGAATCTCAGGCTCTTTGAACATATCTAAGTCCTTTCAAAGTAGTTATAATGAACTAGCAGGCCAGGCTAGCGCTTTACTACATCTTACTGGAAAGAATTTCTAGTTTTCTGCCTAATGCAACATGATATTCAATTGTTGGAAATTTTCCTAAATATAAGAATGGCAATCAGTAGTTTGACTCATAATAAATCTTCAAAGAACAAGTTAAACTAAAAAGATCAACAGAGTGGTCAACATCAGTGCACATATATACGTGATAATCATGAATGTAAACAAATTGAGCTAAAAGGTTGATAAAGCATACCACCCATGTCGCATTTCATCGTTTGCAATATGAAAATCGAAGTATACATATGTTCCCTGCTCAAATTCATCCGTAGCCACTTTTGGCCCTTCATGTCTCTGAAACCATGCATGTGTTATATTTTCTGTGGTATATCCAAGACTGCTTCTTTAGTTCTTTTGCAGCCAAATACTGTTGATAAGTGTTCTGCAAGAGGCAACAAAAATGAATTTAAGCTCATTGGATAGAATGAGGTAAAAGCACTCATATTATAAAAAATTCAAGTGCCCGTTGATAATAAAATGCAAAAGTACAGAAAAATAAAATAAAAGATTGACTCAAAAAGAAAAGAGAATGTGCAGAGAACTACTGTGACTTGAAAAGAAAAAGAAAGAAAGAAAGAAAGAAATGAATGAATGATTTTTTTTTTTACCTGAAAGAAATAAATGAGTTGAAAAACCAAGAAAAATAAAAGAAAAACTGAAAAAGAAATGAAAAAGAGAGAGTTGAAGGTCAAACCACCATGAACAGGGGAAGACCACCTATTACGTTGCATGGAATCCACCAATTGAATTGACATGTGTTCCACCAAGATTATCACGAATGGCTCCAAAATCGGCAACACTTCTTCTTTAAATAACGCCGAGGATACCAGAAGGTTGAAAAGAATCACAAAAGAATTTTTTTCCCGATTCCTGAAAAAAAAACGAAAAGTAAAAGCAGAGGGAACTACAGAAAAATAAAATAAAAGATTGACTCAAAAAGAAAAGAGAATGTTCAGAGAACTACTGTGAGTTGAAAAGAAAAGGAAAGAAAGAAAGAAATGAATGAATTTTTTTTTTTTTTTTGACCTGAAAGAAATAAATGAATTGAAAACCAAGAAAAAGAAAAGAAAAACTGAAAAAAACGTGAAAAAGAGAAGCGTTGAAGGTCAAACCACCATGAACAGGGGGCGACCACCTATTACCCTGCCTGGTATATACCAGACAAGGTAACGGTGGCCGTCTACCAACTGGTGCCACACGGCATGTGTGGTTTTCACCTCTAAAAGTGACGCCTGATGTTTCTTAGACATCTTGAGTGGAAGATAGAGGATATCTCCACCTATGAACACTGCCGTTATCTGGTCCCTTAAACTCAAGTACCCGTTGAACACCAAGTCTGTCTCCTTTCTGGGCTTGTACTTGATGGAACCACAAAATACAAGCCCAGCAATTCTTGCGTGAGGATTCTGAGTAACGAATACAGAGAGATTCACGAGGGACGCGATTCTTTCTGCGTCGGTGTTGGCATCTTCCACCGATTGCAGAAGCTTTTTAGCTTCTTGTTCCATGGCAATGTTGGGAATGAAGGTATTAGAGGGAGCAGGGGATGATTACAGAGCCAGGAAGGGAAGAGAATGAGCGGAAGAGAAGGGAAGAGTTCAGACGTTAATGAGCTGAGAAGGGAAAATAAGGGACGCGGAAGTATTTATAGGGGGAGATTGGATTATTAGGCTAGAGAAAGAGGCGGGAAAGGTCCGCGATTTTGAAAAATAAATTACGTTGGGTTCTTTTTTGATTCTTGGAGGTTCTTGTCTCTGGTTTGCTTTCTTTTGATTCTGTTGGTCCGGTTGCTGGCTAAGTGCCAGTGCTATTGCCGGGAAAGTTATTAGTCTGATGGCAGGAAGTGTGGTTTTAGCTTCTTCACCTATTGGGTATGTGCAAAACAAGAGGAGGAAGGGCAGGGGAGGGAGTGACGATGAATTGGAGGAAGAAATAGAAGACGAGGAAAATGGTGATAATGGACATGGTGAGGGAAAGCTTATGTTATTTGAAGGAGGGGAGAATTTGACGTTAGACGATGTACTGAATGCGAATGGGCAAGTTATGGAGAAGACGTGTTATGGGACTGTGTATAAGGCAAAGCTTGCTGATGGAGGGACACTATTTCTTCAACAATAACGAAGGGAAGGGAGAGAGGAGGGAGAAAATTTATTAAAGGATGTGATTTGGATATTTTAGAGAGAGAAGATATTTATTAACTAATTTAACTAACATTATTAATAAAAACAAAATAGATAAATCAGTCATGATTAAGTACCAATTTATTGTGCTCATCTAGCTTCTGTGTCTAAAATTGAAGGAAGTGAAGTATATTTTTTCCCAATACTTCACCTGACATTTGGATAAATTGACACAAGTAATTTATAGCATACCTGCTAAATATAAAGTAAACTGCATATAATTCCTATTCAGATTATTTGTATCCTATACTCATGTTATTTTTGCAGCAGGTGGCAAAACACTTTTTGTGTCATTTTTGTTAATTTGAAAAATTAGCAGTATGCATTTGATAATATCAAAGAGATAACGTCATTAATCCAATTATCTTGAAGGTCAGTTGCCACGTGTCAGGAGGTAATCGAGATGCGATGACGTCAAAGGGCACCGCCGCCATGTGCCCACGAACCGAGCAAATGGGATGTCCCACCCTCTCTCCTCCTAAACTTTTATCATCCTCCTATTATTTTTGAAGTCTTATACGCTAAAGATATAAAACAAATTTAGCATACACAAACACACACACACACACACTATATAATTAATATTAAAAAATCATTGTGACTGAAAAATAATATTTAAAAATCGTGCCACTTGTAATGGGTATATTGCCGTCTCTACTTTCCTGCGTGTGGTTGGCAGGATCATGATAGAAACTTGCCATCCTCGTATTCCACACCATTTCAAAATAGGTTAAATGTGTAAATTTAGTATCTTACAATATTACAAATCGTATCAAACATAAAATACAATTTTTTGTCATTTTATAGTAATGAACAATTTATTTCGTAGCAGATTTAGTAACACCGTTAATTCTTGTTAACTTCCACTAAATATTCCAAATGTGGGGCCCGCAAAATTATAAATAACGCCAGCTTCACTCTTATAATAGGGTAAATGTGCAAATTTAGTATCCTACAATAACAATTTTTTTGTCAATATATAGTCATCATGAATTTAATTAATTTTGCAGGCCAATAGGTCTCATTCCCTCCCTCCCCATGTCGAGTTTCGCCGACGCCTTCGATCTCGCGTCGAGGCAGTTGATGGAGTGGGCTATGATGGCGTCGCCAGTGATATGGAAGATGATGGCGTCGCCGGTGATATGGAAGGTGAGCGGGCTACCCAACGAAAGGTATACACACCCCTAACTCACCTGCAAATTTCATTTCCATTCCTGCTCCAAGAGAGGGGCGTGGGGAGCTACATCTAGTAGAATCGGGTTCTAGTTATTCGTTTTTTATGCAGTTAGTCACCTGTCATATCACTGGCGACGCCATCATCCTCCATATGTTGTTTTAAATTGTAATTTTTTATTCTTCTAATTTTACAGAGACTCGATAGGCGTTTAATAATATCTACTTTACTTGAATTGTAATTTTTAATTCCTGTATTTTTACAAGATTAGATAGGCTTTTAACAATACTAACTTTACTTACAGGGTTAAGTAGCAAATATGTCTTGAAAGTTTACCTCAATCTCAATTTCTCCTTGGAAGCTTTTCCGGTCTTAATGCCACCCCCGAAATTTAAAATTGTAACAATGTTGCCCTTTTTCAACCTTTGTTGGTGTTGACCATTAATTTTGACCATAAATATTTATAGATAGTGAATTTTCCACCTCATCATTGGAAAAAAAAAACCATATCCTCTCTCCCCTTCCTCTCTTTCCCAATCTTCTTCGATTGTTCGCCTCCCTCTCTTTTTTACTGGTGCCTATGGTTCCAAAGAGCCCAATGTTGTTGGTGTATGGCTTCGGCTCTGAAGGCTGGCAGCTTGTGCCATCTTTCTGGTGAGAACCCACAATTCTTGATCTTCAAATCTTCATACTCTCCGGCCAAAGCAAATAATGGGACGGCGTCGTTCCGCAGAATGCTGCCAAGATCGCTCCATCCTCAGCCTCAACGCCCGCCTCCGGTGGGAAATCGCTGTCGATCCCCTCCATGCTGACATTGATGCTGGCAAATCTGAAAGGAGGGAGATGACCACCATGGGTGAGGCTTGGAGCTGCGGTGTGGATTTAAATTAGGGGTGTTCACAGGATGGGACGGGACCGAGACGACCCCGTCCCGTCCCGTAAAAAGGAACTCTGGACGGAAATCACGTCCCGTCCCGAGCTTGTCCCTGTCCCAACCGGGACGGAATGGGATCGGGACGGGACATGACTTTCCCGATTTGTTTTTTACATACAGTGGCTGTTCAAAAATATATGCCCATACAAAAAAATACACCACAGAGAGAGGAAAAAAACAAGCAAAACAAGCTGAAAACAAAAAATCCTATAAGAATCATTTTTCAATCTGCAAAGAATGGAATCAAAACAACCAAGGAATTCTTGAGAACATTACAAGGAAGCAAAAAAAAATTGACCTAAGTTGGAAGGAGAAACTTCCTTTTGGCTGTCCTAACAAAAAATATGTCGCAGTCGCAGAGAGGGAAAACACTCCAAGAAGAATCTAAACCTGAGGGAGGAAAGAAATATTGTACGCTCCAATCTGTAGAAAATTTTAGAATCAGAAGGGGTTTAAGTGAAATGGGAGGGAAATTGGAAGGGGATGTATTTGATTTGAGTTTGAGGGTGGAAGGATGGAAGGACTTCACTTGTTGAGAGCTGTGATTGTGACAGGGAAGGAGATAAGAGGGCTGATACACTGGCTACTTAGATGAGATCAAAGGAGAGAGAGATTGATGAAGGGGGGATTTGAGAGGTGCGTTTGATGTGATGGGGGGTTTGATGGGTTAGTGTTGCTACGGAGAGGGAGGGAGGTATGAGTGTCAGTGAGACCTGAACACTTTTTTTTTAATGTGTGAAAACTTTTTACAATTTTTTTTTTAAAATTTATGTATATATATTCGGGACGGGACGACCTCGTCTCGAGTCTCATCCCATCCAGATGACTTTTTTTGTCCCATCCCGATTTGTCCCGTCCCAAAATGACCAGGACGGGATGGGACGGACCGGGACGGGACAATCTTAAACACCCCTAATTCAAATAGCTTCTGGATACTCCCAATAAAGAATATGACATGCAGCACAAAGTTACCTCCAAGCACAACCAAAAAAGAATGAGATATGCAACAGATGGGAAATTATTTTTAAGTAACGCTTAATGGAATATTTGATGATAATACTCGGCTATATGACCAGATATAATGCGATGAAATATTCCTCAGCATTCAGAGGAAGGAAAACACTAAAAGATGTGTTTAAAAAATCATTGTGACTGAAAAATAATATTTAAAAATCGTGCCACTTGTAATGTGTATATTGCCTTCTCTACTTTCCTGCGTGTGGTTGGCAGGTTCATGATAGAAACTCGCCATCCTCGTATTCCACACCATTTCAAAATATGCTTACACATTTATAAAATTTTGCCTTTGGGTATGCTATTTTAAATTGTAATTTTTTATTCTTGTAATTTTACAGAGACTCGATAGGCGTTTAATAATATTAACTTTACTTGAATTTTAATTTTTAATTCCTGTATTTTTACAAGATTAGATTGGCTTTTTACAATATTAACTTTACTTAATGGGTTAAGTAGCAAATCTGTCTTGAAAGTTTACCTCAATTTCAATTTCGTCTTGGAAGTTTTTCCAGTCTTAGTGTCAGCCCCAAAATTTAAAATTGTAGAAAGGTTGCCCTTTTTCAACCTTTATTGGTGTTGACCATTAATTTTGACCATAAATATTTACTGATATTGAATTTTCCATCTCATCATTGATAAAAAAATAAAAAACCACGTCCTTTCTCTCCCCTTCCTCTCGGGAAAGGAATCTCTCCACTTAATATTCCCTTCATTTATCTCCATTTAGTTAAAACTACGTCGTTTTATTAAATGAACAATTATCCAACAAATTGTTTGAAAATTGTGGTTTATGTTTTACAGGCAAAACGACGTTGTTTCAAATAAATGAAGGTAAATGGAAGGAAAAATAAGTGGAGAAGTTCCACGCCACTTCCTCTCCCTCTCAATCTCTCTTCGTGGAAAAAAAAATACTCCCCCTATCTTCTTTTTCGATCTTTCGCCTCCCTCTCTCTTTTCTTGTGCATGCGGTTTCGAAGAGCCCAATGTTGTTGGCACATGGCTTCGGCTCTGAAGGCTGGTAGCTTGTGCCATCTTTCTAGTGAGAACCCACAATTCCCGATCTTCAAATCTTCATACTCTCCGGCCAAAGCAAATAATGGGACGGCGTCGTTCCGTGGAATGCCGCCTTGATCGCTCCGTCCTCCACCCCGACGTCGACGCCGGCAGAACTGAAAGAAGGGAGTCGACCACCATGGGTGGGGCTTGGAGCTGCGGTATGGTTTCAAATAGCTCTTGGAAACTCCTATGGCTTCCCTCTCTACTTTCATGCTCTCAGATCAGTTCTTGGTTTTAACC
Source organism: Mimosa bimucronata (assembly GCA_037074515.1). NCBI lineage: Eukaryota > Viridiplantae > Streptophyta > Magnoliopsida > Fabales > Fabaceae > Mimosa > Mimosa bimucronata. Next base: position 7,218,107 of record CM073437.1, read on the forward strand.
AGCAACAGATTGCTTTGCTCGTTGTAGCCAACGACATTGGTGAGAATGTTAGTGTTCTTCCTGGCATCACCTCTTGGACCCGGGGCGAGAAGTTGTATGAAGAAATACTGAAGAGATCAAGAGAGTGTAGGGATGAAGAAGAAGGGAGGTGGGATCAGTGCTTTGTTATGGTTTTAAGGAGAGAGTGATACTATGGAAGAAGATCAAGAGCTTTTATATCTCGGTTATCTGGTTCTATTTTGCTGGCAAAAAATTTACGAGATTTAAGAATGGAAGCAGAGGGATTAAATCATAAGTTATTTGAGTGTTTGATTTTGTTTGTCAATGGATGCTTAAGATAGGTTCTTATTTGCATTTGATTGTTCATTATTTCATTATTGCAGGGACATAGTCTCATTGCTAAATAAAGGATGGGAGGAGGACCATGTTGAGAATAATCTTTGAACAGAGATTAAAGGATGGCTGGGGAGAGAGAGTGGATAGTGTCTTTTTAGGCTATGTTTGGCTCGACTTATTTCTGGGAAATAAGTGCTTATTTTGGGGCAAAAGCAACTTATTTAATCGGTAGCTTATTTTGAATATTTGTCTCGGCTTATTATCAATCTGACTTATAAGTAACTTATAGCTTATAAGTCAAAATAAGCATAGCTTATTTCTAATTTATAAGTCACTTATAAGGTGGGACCCACAAATTCTGACTTATTTTTCACATCTAATCACAACTTATCCAAACATACACAATCTGACTTATGGAAAATAACTCACTTATAAGTCACTTTTCACACAGCCCATCCAAACATAAAAGTCATTACACAATCTGACTTAATTTCAATCTGGCTTACTTTTAATCTGACTTATATATAAGTCACTTGTTCATAAGTCGATCCAAACACACCCTAAACGATGCAATAGAGATGCAAATGGAGCTGCTGATTTGCTGGCGAAAGAAGCTCTTGGTATTGCTGATGGGCTGGTACTTTTTGAGTCTCCACTGGTTTGGTTGGAAGAGCAGCTGCATAGTGGTGTAAACACGTAAAGTGCTGAGATGTATTTCATTAAAAAAAAGAGGGGATGGTTAATGGTATAAGAAATGGTGAAGTGACATCCATATGGGATTTCACCAAACAGGTCGGTGAAACAATTAAAATTAAAGGTCAAAATTAACAGAGTTAATGAAACGGGGCAACATTGCTCCATTTTCAAACTCTCAGTATGATATGGAGACCGAAAAAACTTCCATTGTGAAATTGAGACTGGGAGTATACTTTTGAGGCAGATTTGCTATTTAACTCTTTAATTAATGAAGTAGAATATACTAAACAAACTCAAAACTTGATACAAATATAAGCAAGGTTCAAAAAACCGGACCGGACATTGAATCGGTCGAGACACTGGTTCAAGGGTCAGAGGTTAGACCGAGGTCAGACCGGTCGTATTTAAATAATAGAAAAATATTCATTTGTATTTTATTTTATAACCCTTTTTATATTTTATGAAATTTGATTAGTTTAATATTTTATATTTATGATTGAATCTTTCATGTAAAATTTTTATACATGTGACTACTAAAAATTATTTCGTTTTAAGCATAATTTTAGAGATTAATTAAATATCAATGATGAGAAATAATTGTGCTAAAATCAATTTATTTTATTTGCAGTTAAGTAATTTATTTTTATACAATCTGTTAAATAAATTTATGTAAATAAGAGATAGAAAATGATATGTTAGTTTTATTATTTAAACAATGAAGGCCTAAGCAGCCAAGCCCATAATAAAAATCTATCAAAACCCTAATTACTTGTATCTCTCCCTTCTACTTTTCATTCAACACTCTGCAGCCGCTTGTATCCACACGCAACATCACTTCGTGTCTTTCAGATTCAGCACCATCGTCTTCTACAGATTTCATATCAACTCATCTTTTTGCTTGTCTTGTCTAGTTGGGTAATCTTCACCTTTTAACCAAGCCTCTCTCAATCTCTATCACTCTTTTTTTCTTCTATCATCCTCCTCTTCTTCTCCCTTTTCACAGTAAACTAAACGTACCTTCCACATGTTGCATTTGGAAACTTTTAAATAGCAAACCGTCCGGCCTCCTCCAACCGCCGGGTCACCGAAATTTTCGCGGTTTGCTCCGGTTCATGCCGGATTTTACCGGTTCAAAAGGCTCCCCAGTTTAAGAGGTGAATCGGACCGGACACGTCGCAGGTCCGGTCCGATTTTTTGAACTCTGAATATACGAACAAAGACTTATTAAAAGTATGGAGACAAAATCCAAAATAGTCTAAGTTTTGCTTTATATACTTTTCCCTGGTCTTCATTTTAATCATTACAATCATGAAGTTATAAAGTTATAACAACAATAACAATGAAGTCTTATTTCATTAGATGTTGTCGATTACATTGATTATATAGTGTCATTGTTTTATATGAAAAATAGATTTTTGGATAAATTAGATGTGATTCTCCGTGCGTTTATTCTAAATTTTTCTATCTTACTTTTTTGTTTGGTGTATTTTATGGTTAAAAGAAATCAATAACAACTTATTTTTGTTCAGTGAAGATATTTGAATCATAGAGAATATTTATTGAATTTAACAATTGTTATTTCCAATAAAAAAGAATTTACCTATAATTACATGTGTTAATAACTTGGATTTGAACTAAAAAATAATTAAACGTCTCGGATATTTTTAAATCTCAGGATGAAGTATCCACTATAATAATTAAATATTTAGAATATATCCCATTTATTGGATACACTGTAAAAATTTATAGCATATCCAAAAGATGGATAAAAATATGATCGCAATTCATAAATATATAGTACTCCCTCCATCCCTATATATAAGGGCAAAAAGTTTGAATGGTTTTGTCCCTTTTTATAAGAGCCTGCCCAAATTTGTCAAAGCATTTAATGAATTTTTTTCCACTTTACCCATCATTATTCTCTCTATTTACATTCTCTTTCATACTCATTTATAACATTATTATCACATTTCTCTTTCTTATATACTCAATCATAAATAAGGGCACACTAAAGAAAACAAAATTATTTCAGACACATTTATTTCTCTCAACCACTTCCTTAATATGTGTGGTTTCACCTCTTCTACTCTTATAATAAGGGACGGAGGGAGTATATAAATCATTTTAAAGGTACTTTACTACATATGTGATTTTGGAGGTTGATACATGTAAAATCCTACCAACTAATCGATAATTAATCCATAATAACCAATCACCATCAACCCTAATCGCAATTAACCATACTAACTATGATAGGATTTTTCATATAAATCAAATAACCCTATCATAGTTAGAAAAATGTTTACTCTAATATTTCAAAGTGTAATCCATGATAAAAACAGCAAACCTTAACATAAAATAATCGCTATCATGGATAATAAAACACTTAACCATGTTAGAAAAGGATTCCCCTAACATGATTAATAAAAATTTACTTGATTCACAATTGGATTAACCATGTTAGCTAAGAGACAGCCTAACATGGTTAAATAAAACAACTTGTGATAACCATCTTTCAACAAACAAGCATTAGATATAACCATGTTAGATAAGAACTGATCTAACATGGTTATTCAATAAAACCTGCCCAAATCAAGTATACACACATACATTGGGCCTCGGGCCTAAATACCTAAACTAAAAGCTCAATTTAACCATGTTAGTTAAATGACCACCTAACATGGTTAAATAAAACACCTGTAATAATTGCATTCCATCAAAGCAACCATTCAATATAACCATGTTAGAAAGAACTGATCTAACATGGTTATTTAACCAAAACATGTGCAATAACTTATCAATCTTAACAACTGGCCGTACAAGATCAGAAACAGAACATAATCAACATTAAATAATCAAATTCAAGCGAATATTAATACAGTCATCCAGAATTTAATATCAATAAAAAATATAAACATGTGGAAGCGAATGCAAGCCTATATGTGGCAATATACAGTTCCAAAATGACTTTACCGGCCAACTCACCGGTTCCATGTGAACCGATTGGCCCCATTCCCTCTCCCTTCGCCCTGGTTTGTACATGATCACCTGCAAAAATGTAAATAACCACGGGATGAGACAAATATGTCTCAGTAACCACAACTCAACTCAATATAAGAGTATGAGTGGGTTAGCAGAGCACCTAACGGGTACCACATTTTAAAATATTTAATTCACAATAAAGTGATCTATGGATATACAACTATATCATCGCAAGAATGTCAATATGCGCCATAACCCATACTACCACAGAAGCAACAGTTTTTAAGAACATATGACAAAAATAAACATGATGTGATGTTATGCCCCTGTCTATAATCAGGATGGCATCCTGCCCTCTGTCTATAATCAGAATGGGGCCTCCCTCTGTCTATAATTAGGATGGGGATCTCCTTGTCTATAATCAAGGAGGCGGTCTCTGTCTATAATCAGAATGACCAGTACAAATAACCGCTCGGTTGGCCTACCGAGGGTTACATCGCGCGATGGTACAATGCAGTGTCATACAATAAGAACAACATCAACATCAATCATTCTCAAATGCTATAACATATATACCCTTCAACATAAAATATATTATTTATCACCACTACTATACCATACAGCCAGCCTCAACAATTAACCAATAAATTTCTCAATACCTCCATCACAATATGTAACACCTTAGACAACAGTCATCCATCAATACTACCAGTTAGGCTACTAAATATTATAATAAAACTCATGATATCTTTATATGAAAGTAGATGGGATTTTTAAAGATACCCAATAGGTTCTTTTATATAAACATACCGTTTGAAGTCCAACTTGCATGCTAATAGACGTATACATATATATAAAGGGATTTTTGAGAAAAATCTCGACTAACATCACACACAACCAGATAGTGAGGTGAGAGTGGTTACCTGAGCTTGTCAAACCAAAAGGAAAATACCAGAATATGAAGATCCTCAAGCTCGGCTCAACTCGCTTGTGTCTACAATTACCAGAAGGCACATACACACAGTCAAGACAAGTTTCAAGTGACATTAACCTGACGCTTTGGGACTTAGCCAAAAAGAAGTCCCAATTGCACAAAGAAATCAAATTACATTTATTTGGTTTGGTTAAGTTAAATTAAACCCATACCATGCCCATAACAACATTCTTCCTCAACATTCTCATCTTGAATTAAGGACCCCCTCTTTAATTATAGCTACTTAATCCCAATTAACTTAAATTCTTCTTTCACACAGAGGATAACCACCCAAAATTCATTAATCATAACTCTTCAACCCATCATATCCTATGAAACCTTTAAAACCATAATTGCATATTCACCCTACCAGTTTCCATATTCCTCCTCCTTATAATCACCAACAACTTCCAAAATCATAATCAATTCCAATATAACCGAACTAAACCAATTAAAGCCACCATTTAATATAACCAATCTCATAGGGACAATCAACCATTCACAAACGACTATAATAACTTAAACTCATCAAAAGCCTTAACTTATTCAACTTCAACCATTCAAAGACCATTCTAAACACAATTCCAACTAAACCTAACTTATTAACAACCTCAAAATAACCTCAATTACCTTCAAAGATCCTTATATCACCAAGCATTACACCAAATCCTACTCCCCTTTAGACACGACAATTTTTTTCATTAATTTAAAGAGTCAAAGCCCTTCAAAACCACCATTCCATCAAGCCACAGAGTTCTATAACACCATTTAACTTTAATGAACCCACCATAATTCAGAATTAACCTCAATCAATCAATTTCAAAGAACTTTCCCAACAATATTAACCCATTCAAGCTTTAATCAACCAAAAATTCATATAGGTCAAAAATCTAACTCACCCAAACCTTTAATCATCATTATTTAACCTCAATGGATTTATCTTAACCTCCAATTATTTCAAACAACCATACTCTCCTGAATTTTATCAAATCCCAACCAAATCAAACTTTAATCACCCAACAATTCCTATAATTCCCTTCCTAACCAAATCAAACAGTTATCACTTTGCATAAGATCATATGAACCATTTAGAGTTTAATTCATCTGACTCAATTTCCATGTTTAATATTCCCAATTGCAACATTTACCTCTCCAAAACACCTAAACATCCCACTTCTCAACAACACTCTAAATCAAATTCAATAACACAATTAACATTATCGTTGAACTCCAATAACCCTCTAGAATTCATAAATCAAACTCAAAAGCCCAAATTCAAAGGATTTCTTGTCGTAAACTTAGCTTAATTCAACTTTAAGCAAGCAAAATCTCACATAGGGCCAAATTAAACCAAATTAACCACATTATAATCATCAAATAGTCTAAATAAACATGTAGAACCAGGCAATTGCCCCAATTAGTCCAGAAATTCAAAAATCAACAAACCCTAACTCTTTGGGAAAAATCAAGAAATAAATCACACAAAACACAAAATAGAGGGGAGTTGTAGAGAAGCTTACCCACTTCTCAAATTAACTAGAAGATGGCCGAAAACCACCTAGGAATCACCACAGCCGACGGCCAAAACCACCACCATCACTCTCACCTTCTCCTGGTTGCACGGCATACACACACTGAGATCATAGGGGAGAGACACGAGGGAAGGAAAAATGGAAGGGAGGAGGTCAGCCTCCATAACCGACGACGACACCTCTCACCGATCTCTCTCTCTCTATCTCGGTCCAGCGTAGAAGAAAAGGGAGGAAGAAGGAATGGAAGGAAGGGACTCCCCACCTGTGGCGTCATGGCCCTCTCTTCTCTCTTGTTCACGCGGCACAAGGGAGGCAGAGAATGAGGAACACGGGAGAGAGAGGGGGCACGAGAGGGAATGGTTAAAGGGGAAGAAGAAAAGAAAATAATAATAAATTTAAAGTGTGAGAACAAAATTATTATTAGGCCCTTAATTACTCAAAATAAGATATATTTCTTCAATATAAAAACTCTTCTTTTCATTCTAAAAATTTACTTTAAATACCCACTATTATTTTCTCCCATTAGGATCTCTTTAAATCAAAAATTAATTTCTCTAACTAAAATTTCCCTAAAATTAAGGGAGAAATTAGGCATTTAAAAATATCCTAAAATACCGCAATTTCCTAAATTTATTTATAGAACTCTCCTATACTCCTTAATTAATCCCAAAATCAACTCTTAAATCATCCTTAATCCTTAATTAAATTTTTGGAATGTTACAATACAACTTCATTTATTTCAAGGCACCATACAACATCCCCTAGCCTCAGCCTTCTCGGCAAGACCTTTAATAGTCTTATACAGTAGTATTAATTAATGGAAATATCTTTTCATTTTTCTTATAATTCTATGAATGACTCCATAAAGTGATTGATGATTGATTCACAACAAAAGTTCAACAAATAAAAGTTTAACTCATTGGAATTTGAGATAAATGTTAAATGATGATGAGAAATAAAATTTGACGAAGATAATTATTATTATTGTCCTTTGAATTGATCCGTAATGTAATTCCTAGCCTCTTCATTTTTCAAGATAAAGTTATATTGCAATAATGATAACACAGTCATTATTAAGAAATTCAAATATATTAGTTTTACCCTTTCACATTTTCTGGAGTGTCATCTTTAAAAAATTGATTTTAAGGGACATTAGAGTAGTAAAGTCTGTTCTTTGGGACTACCATGCAATTTCCCCATTAATAGTTAAAGGTATGAGAGGCCGAAGATATTAATCACAATCTTTTATATTCACTTAAATAAGAGAGTGTTGCCTTAAAAAAATCCACTTAAACCTTTTCATATTCTTTATAGCATTTAAACCAAATTTATTTAACTTATTTAACAACCCTTAAACATTCCCAAAACATGTTTATACAAAAATTAAAATTCATGATTTTTTATTTGAAAAGCCCTAATATTTCTACCAATTCTTTATTATTCAACAATTACTTTCACATCCCATTAAATGATTAATTAATAATTAAAGGTATGAGAAGCCCAAAGGTATTAGTCACAACCTTTGACATTTATTTAAATAAGATAGTGTCATTTTAAAAAAATCAAACCAAACCTTTTCACATTATATATAACATTTTAACCATTTTTTTATTTAACAACCCTTACACATTCCTATAACAATCCATCCATTTCATAACAAGGTCATACAAAAATTAAAATTTTATGATTATTGATTTGAAAATCCCCAATATTTCTACCAAGTCCCTTCACATTCCACATAAAAATTATTAAAAATGCCATGTTTTGTGTTCATAAAAAATAAGACAATCATAAGTAAGCACTTCAAACTTTTGTAAGAGGAGATTATATTATTTCAAGGTGTAACACCCCAAAATTTCAAAAAGAGTTAATAAGGAAATATTTAGAATCTTTGGGTTTTATTTAATATTTAGGAAGTCTTATAAATAAATTTGGAAATTAAAGTATATCTATAGAAGTTAATTTTAGAGTAAATTCAGATTAATTTGTTAAGGGGAAATGGTAATTAAAATTACAAAGAAAGGGTATAATGGGAAAGGAGAAATGGAAGTGTTCCCTAATTGAAAATATTATATTGACAGTTATATCAGAAGCGGCAAAACGATAAACTAATCCTTTTGTCTCTCTTCCTTTCCTATTTTCTTTCCTCTCCACGTACTTAGGGGTGAGCATTCGGTTTTTCGGTTTAAAACTGAACCGAAACCGAAAGTTGGCAAAAAATGAAACCGAAACCGAAACCGAAAAAACCGAATTATTTCGGTTCGGTTTAACAGTTTTTTCGGTTTTTTGGGCTTTATTTTTTTTTCCATGACTTTTCTGGCGATTTGGGCCTTTTTTGGGCCTTTTTTTGTAGCAACAAAGAGCCTCCATTTTCTCAACTCAGATATGCAAAATAATGGTGAAACACGCGAATTTGAAATGAAATTATGAGTCCAGTAACACAAATCGCTTGACATTGAGAAATTGGAATCCATGCTAAAAAACACTTAATTATTAGCTAAATTATGATGGTTCATATAATATCTTAGCATTCAAAGTAATTAAAGGATTCTGCATAGATCAACGACAATAAGATGTGCTGCGTCTTCCAACAAGAAAAATAACGAAGCTGAATGCTGCAGATTGCCTAGCCAAGGCGAATTACTAAATTTAGAAAAAGTGTTTCATTGCAATCTCTAATTAAAACGCACCAAATGAAGTTTCCTTGTGATAGTTTCTAATACAAAACATCATTTCACACGGAAAAAAGCAACTAGAAAACAGAAAACCAGTAAATATTTCAATGACAAAACAATCAGCTTGGCGAGAGTAAAAGCAAGGGACTAAAAGCAAATGCAAGCAAGATCTAAGAAATCTCTACAGATCCACCCACAACAAAACCTTCAGTAGTCCAAAAGCCCCGTCTTTGATCTGATTGAGAAATCGGCGCCGATGAGTCTTGGAGAGGTAGAGACTGTCGAGCTCGAGGGAGTACCGAGTGCCTGTCTTTGTCGAGCTTCGAAGCGTGTAGGAGCGAGGAGCTTTGATCTAAGGGCGAGAGGCAGAGAAGGCGTGGTGATGATGATGAACTAGAGCAAGATGAGATGAGAGATGAGAGATGAGATCTGAGGGTGGGAGGCAAAGACCAGAGAAGAAAGGGTGAGGCATGAGTGATAAACTAGGGCAAGATGAATTGGGCTATTTTGTAATGTTGGGCCGTGGTGAATTAGGACTTAAGAGGCAGAGGGGCTATAGCTTGTAATGTTGGGCCGTGTTAAGTGTTAACAGGTTTGGGCTTTTTTTTATTAATAACATTTTCGGTTTTCGTTTTGGAACCAAAATATTTCTACAATAACCGAACCATAAATCGAAAACCGAAAATGACGAAAATGAAAACCGAAACCGAACCACGAAACCAAAAAATTGAAAACCATTTGGTCCGGTTTGGTTTTCGGCTTGGTTCGGTTTTTGCTCACTCCTACACGTACCTCACTATTTCTGCTTATCTCTCTCTCTCTTCCCTGACTCCTCTCCCTCGTTTTCACCTTCTCTGTTTCTCCTCCAAGTTCTGCAGCTGCGGCTGACAGTGAGGACGACCAGGAACAGCGGCGAGAAATGGCGGACGCACAAAGGAAGCTTGGGGTAACCTTAGATAAACTTTTTCCTTTGTTTTTTCCTTCCTCTTTGGTCCGATTTGAGTGAGCTTGGGGGAGGGATTAATTCGGTTGCAGGGGTTTTTGAAGTTTTTAAACCTATAAAAATGAACCTTAGGCTTCAATTTAGATAATTTGGGGAGTAATTTTGAGTGAGGGATCGATTTTAGCTCAATTGCTCTGAGAATCCCAAACCTACTACTATTCACCGATGCTCTTCCTGATGAATTTGGGTGGAAATCGGTTGAAAGCTTGATTAAACGTGATTAGGAGTAAGTTTAAGTTTATAGAGTGTCTTGTATGTTGAAATTTCTGGTTTTGGGTGATTTGGCATTTCTGTTCCTCTTCTCTCTGTTCTGCCGAATTCGTGCTTATGGAATTTTAGTTTCTCTGTGATTATGTTTCTGGAATTGATGAAGGGAAGATGAATTGATGTTTAATGGTGTAGGATTAAGGTTTAATTGAATATGCGAATTTGTGGTAATTTTCTCTGTTCTGTTGTACTGTTCGGCGGGTTCCAAGACAAGGAAGGGAAGTTTTTCTGATGCTAAGCTTGAATTAGAGTTCACTATGGGTAATTGAAAATTTCTGATGATGATGGAAGAAGAAATTCTATTCTTCCCTCTGTGAGGGTGTATTTGGGTGTGTAGAGAGGTGAGGAAGAAAGAAGAATAATGATGGTGAAATTGATTTTTGGTGTTTTATTTTTATTTGCTTCATATAGTTCTGTTTCTAATGGTGGTATTAAGAAAGTTAGAAATTTAAGTGTTGATTGATGGAAGGTATTAGTTAGAAATTTTAGTGTTGATTGATGGAAGGTATTAGTCTGCATGTGGAGTGTTTGGTAGTAAATTGTGTATTCTACTTGCTAATGTTGAAAGGTAATTTAAATTAGAGAATTCAATTTAATTTTAATGCTACGAGGAGAGAAGGGTGACCTGAATGTGGGTGGTGTATTTTAGGCTTTAATGGGTAGATATTGTGATAGAAGAATAGACTCTTTATGGTTCTAGTTTGAGTGTTATGAAACTGTATATAGAGGTGAAAGTGTAATAAGGGTTTAAAGGTGGAAAGGGTAGTTGAGGTTATTAGATTAGAATTAACAGCATTCATATGACGTTGGAAAGTTAGAAGGAAATGTAAGTATGATTTCAAAAACATAAAGGTATCTTGAGTTGGGAATTGAGGATAGTGATGATTGATACTTGTGTTTTGACGTGAATTTTAGGGTTAGAATAATGATTAAGTATAAATTAATTGATGAAGATGGATTAGGGATTTTGAACATGTGGAGTATTAATTCTAGCTAAAAAGAAGGGAGTTGATTTTTGAAATGGTAATTAAATCTATCGTAGCTATTTTAAGGATTTTATAGGTAGGATAAGGGGTTAGATGTTGTGCAATGGTGGAAATTTAGGAGATTTAATCTGCTTGATTAGGCTGGAACCCCTTCTTTTCCTCATTTGGAACCCCTTCTTTTTATTATCTAATCCTATCATTATTTTTTGTGTTAGTTAATCTTACTTAAAAAATTAAGAGGATTTAAAGGTACTAATTTTTTATTTATCAATTATAAATTTGTTTTCAGCTGCTTGTGATGTGGCATAATTTTTTGCCAGAAAAATTTAAAAGCTTCCTTTCCTAGTGGTAAGCTCGTCTTTCAAGACACAAATACACAAGCAGACAACGGCAGACGAGCTATGGCAAATAGGCTAGAGCCGGGAATTCGGGCCGAGCCTGACTAAGCCTGAGCCCGAGGAGGGTCGGGCTTTGATTTTGGGGGCAAAAAAGGGGAACGGGCTTAAACTGGCTAAGAATTTTTTTTTTTGTTTTTCAGGTAATAAAAATTAAAAAGGCTAATTGTACTATGTTATTATGTATTGGTTTATTTTGTGGTTTGTGAACTAGTTTTTTTAAATGTTTTGTGTCATGTGGACATTGTGTCCTTATGAAACATTCTAATATTCTATGTAGTTATGATGTATGACTTCTAGTTGTGTATGACTTCTAATTCTAGACTTGCTACTTATGGATCATATTTATGTTTTTTTTATGCTTGGTCCATTATTTTTTTATTGTCTAATATTTGGAGTAATGAATTATTGTTTCATGTCACATGCTTTTCTTTTCTTTTTCCATTTTCTTGACTACTTTTTTTTGTTCTATTTAATCTCATTTTTTTGAATTGTGATGTATCTTTGCTTTTGTTATCTTTATCTAGTAATTAATTAATAATTTGTGTAACACTGCCAATTTGCTATTGTTAATTGGGAAACCACAAAAATTTATCATGTTCTTCCTGTTTAAGTTTTGCATATACCATTTTTGACAAATTATGTCACTTGACTTTGTTGCACAATTTATATTCAATTACCCATCTTTATTTCTTTAATTCTTTCGCAGTGTAATTTCATTTATTAAAAAAATCAAAGCCTTTCACTAAAATATTAGAAAAAAAGTAAAAGCCCGCAGCCCGGCCCGAACCCGACGACTTAAGGACCGGGCTTCATTAAAAGAGTACTTTTTTGTTCAAGCCCGTTTAAGCTCGGCCTGCCTGAATTTCTAGCTCTAAAATTGGCAATCCTCGAATACATATGTCCTGCGGATCTCTTAGCGCCACAAGCTAATCCATAAAACACAATAGTTTTTCTTTAATGAAGAAATCTGAGCCGTACACGCTACATAATCTTGTCATTCCATTATGGCCTATGGGTTTAGATTTTTTTTTTAAGTCTGAAAGTTAGCTAACTGTTTTCTATTATATCATTTTTCAAATAATTGAATAAAAATGTAGAGTATTTTGGAACAAAAGGCAATAAATGTTCAGGTTCAAAAAGGGAATTTTTTTTTAAAAAAATTAACTAAACATTCTTGAAAATAAAAAATCTGGGCGTATGTAATTTATTAAATAAAAAAACCTATTATTGGGGAAATTAATTATAGGTTCCTAATGAATTTAATTAAGATAAAGTCCTACGAAACACTTTAATTAAACTGATGTTCCTAGAAACTAGGAGTTGTTTAAATTCTTTGTAACTAGCAACATTTGGCTAGCCGTTGACAATTTTTTGAACATTTGTAACGACATTATGAGCATCATATACAATTGTTAATAATTAAAAATGTTTTGCCAGACAGTGACAACTTTTTGAGCTTTTTGTAACATTATGAATATTATTCACAATTTTTTAAATTCTTAGTTACTAACAATGTTTTGGTTTAGAGCATAATATAGTTAAGGTCCTTAGAGAGACCGCAATTTAATTAGGGCATTTCATGGAAATTTAGTTTAATAAAAGAGTTTCATTAGACCTCATCTTAATTAAGTTAACTTCATGTGACCTGTAATTAATTTCATCAAAAATCTATTTTTAAAAAAAATAAATTGTAAATGTGCATATTTTTTTATTTTCGAGCACATTTCGTTAATAAAAAAAAGTCTGTTCCTTTTGGTTCCAAAATATATTATTTAATTTTTTATTCAATTGATTGAAAAATAATATAATAAAAAACCATCAGCTTAATTTCAGACTTCATATGGGAAAAAAAGCCTAAAACCATCTGCTTAGGGCCCATTTGGTTCATGAAAAACTGAACAATGGAATCGGAAAATCAAGATTTTCCGCCGAGCTCTTGCGTTTGGTTGGTGGTGGATCCTCCACATTTTCCATTTTTGGTGGAGAGTGATTTTCCTTTAAATATAGGAAAATGGGTTCCCACAAAAAATGGTGGGAACCTATTTTCCGGCAAGCAAAGGTATATGATGGAAGACAAGAAATACGATTTTGCCCTCCTTACCTTTATTCTTTTTCTACTTCACAGCTTCGTCTCTCTCTTCTTCTCTTCCACTGCCGCTCGAAGATGATGAACAGAGATTTGTAGCTTCGTCTCCTTACCTCTGTTCTTTTTCTCCTTCACAGCTTCGTCTCTCTCTTCTTCTCTTCCACCGCCGCTCGAAGATGATGAGCAAAGATTTGTAGCTTCGTCTCTTTCTCCTTCTCTTCAACTGTCGCTCAAAGGGGAAGAGCAGAGAACAGATCTGGGTGAAGATGATGAGCAGAGATTTAGGTGGAGAAGATGACTTGAGATCTAGATGAAGAAGTAAAGAGGACGAAGCACATTTTTCTTTTTGCCGTCTCTTTCTTTGTACTCCGCATCACGGGAAGCATGAGGAGGAGGAGAAAAAATATGTTTATAATTGTTTTTTTTTGCATCTCTTGCGTTAATGCTTGTTGGTAAACACCCAAAAATCTGCTTGTAAAATTATTGTGTATGAAATGGGTAGTGAATTATGATGGGGGATTTTCAGAAATTTCGACCTAAGTAAATTTGAATTTAGGCAATCAAATTCGAATTTGACACATTCATTTGCTGTGGAAACAATTTTCAAAATCAAGTTTCAAACATCAAAATGGATTTGCTGTGAATATAAAATCTGACTTGAATATAATTTTTTTTTCAAATTTTATTTTATACATATATTTAGTATTTAGAATTATTGTTTAAACCACAAAATTCTCACAATCTGATTGCATTTTAGGTATTTTACTGTTTAATTGAATTATTTATTTCACTTAGTTATCAATTAATTTGTTAGATATAGTTGCAAATATCTTCAGTATCTAAACTAAATTTATCTTGGTAATATTTTTAAAATATTATATAGTTACTTTCTAATTATTTGATATCAATTTTTAAATTAAAATATATATGTGTTTGTTGTATTTACCAAATTTTTTATTTATTTATACAAATTATAAATATTTTTATTAAAAATTAATATTTTATTGAAATTATAATTAGTAAAAATAATTTATTCATTTATTTTTATGAACATTTAATTCATTTCCATTACATTCCTTTTCTTTCTTTTCCTTTCTATTCCATTTGGTCAGAAGAAAATTGTGAACGGGCCCTTAATCCTTAGTGGCAACAACCAGAGCATTTTGGGACTGCGAATTAGATGGAAGCCTGAAATTGACCAAACTAACAAAACACCCATCAATTACTACGTGAATGAATGAAGACATCACTATACGACTCATTTCTACTCAGATTTTATCGCAGAGCTTATAAGAAATAATACTCGACTTCGATCAACGCCAACCTGACGACCTGGTTGAACAGATATGTTGACCAAACTATCGTCTCGTTTTGGAACAGTCATTGCCGAGTTTGCTCGAAGCGGCGATTCCCTTGAATCTCTTCGAGCCTTCTCTTCTATGCGAAAGCTTGCTCTCTACCCGAATCGTTCGACCTTCTCTTGTGCCATTAAATCCTGCTATGCCCTCTCTGATCTTCACGAGGGCAAGCAAATCCATCAGCAAGCTTTGATTTTTGGCTTTGAATCGAACCTTTTTGTGTCACCCTCTCTCATTGACATGTACTCCAAGTGTGGCGAGCTGAAGGATGCAAGAACACTGTTTGATGAAACTCCCACAAGAAATGTGGTCTCTATGACGTCCATGATTGACGTCCAAAATGACAATGCCCACGAAGCAATATGTTTGTTTAAAGAATTACTGGTTGAGGAGAGAGAGAATGTGGTGGGTGAAGAAGTTTTGATTGATTCCATTTCTGTGGCTTCGGTTTTATCTGCTTGTGCTAGGATAGGCTCTAATAGAATGACCAAAGTGGTTCATAGTTTAGTGATAAAAAGGGGCTTTGTGGGTTATTCTTTAATCTGCAATACTCTGATGGATGCATATGCCAAATGTGACGAGCTAGATTTGTCGAGGCAAGTGTTTGACGAGATGGGTGAAAAGGATGTTGTTTCTTCGAACTCTATGATTGCTGAATATGCACGAAATGGATTATCAGCCGAAGCATTCCAAATTTTTAGTGACATGGTAAAATGCGGCCATGTCATCTACAACGCCGCTGTGACTAGCCTGTGCTACGTACTTCAGGAACCCTGCGGGTGGGGAAGTGCATACATGATCAGGTGCCTAGAATTCCTTCCTCTCCCCCCCCCCCCTTCCCACTCATTCTTTACCGGCCGGTTCTGTAAATTTATTTGTTCATTATGAAATGTGCTGTAATCATTCATCAAGTTATGTCCAATCACTTGTTTCTACGTTCTTTTCAATCATAATATCTGTAGTCTTCTATTTTAGGTAGTAATGATGGCTTTGGAAGACGGTGTGTGTGTAGGAACTTCTATTATTGACATATGTATTGCAAATGTGAGAGGGTTGATATGGCTAGGAAGGCATTCGATCGCATGAAAGTAAAGAATTATAAGTCATGAATGGCTATGATCTCTAGATATGGAATGCATGGCTATTAGAGCTGGCCGCCGGTATAAAAAAAGGTTTGGGTCCAAAAAACTCGTTTTAAATATGGATTTGATTTCCCAGTCTAGATCATAGTGTTCTAGAAAA
This sequence comes from Mimosa bimucronata, assembly GCA_037074515.1. Lineage (NCBI taxonomy): Eukaryota > Viridiplantae > Streptophyta > Magnoliopsida > Fabales > Fabaceae > Mimosa > Mimosa bimucronata. The sequence goes on from CM073437.1 coordinate 7,234,641, forward strand.
AAATGTTTGGGCCCAAAAAACTTGTTTTAGGCCAACCTGTAAACCCATTTTTCTTATTAATTCCCCCCTTTTTTACAATATAATTATAATACAAGTATATAACACAAGTTTATAAATTCAAATTCAAGTGTTTAACACATTACAAATAATAAGAATGATAGTAAAGCATAGAGTGGAAAGAAGCCTATTTTTTTTAAACCAATACATAGTGTACATATTGATATAGTTGATGGATTATCCCATTGTTTAAAGTAATGTGAAGTCATTTGTCATAAACAAACATTTTATTCTTAAATGGAGTTTGATTTTCTTTTCAAAAAGTAAGTCAGCTATATTAGACCATGACACACACACACACAAATACATTTTAGAATCGCCTAATAAGACTCCACTATCTCATGCAAGTCATATATATTATTCAGACTACACTACTACAGAAAATATCTATAGCAGCACTTATTTTGGTCCTATGGCAGCGCTTATAAGCGCTGCAATAGCCAGTGATGCTATAGGCTATTAAGCCTAACGCAGCGCTTGTTAAGCGCTGCTATAGGTGACCTAAAGCAGCGCTTAAGCGCTGCAATAGGTAATTTATTTTTTAAAAAAATAATACCTATAGCGGCGCTTATGTATAGCGGCGCTTATTTTCATAAGCGCTGCTATAGGTATTATTTTTTTTAAAAAATTAATTTTTATCCCTGCATCAATTTAGAAATTACAGACATTCTCCCCTTCTCGGCCCAGAAAACTCGTAGGAACATGGGAGACAAGAATTAAATCCCAAAAATTCCCTAACCTCAAGAACACACATTCAATCCATTCCATAGTCTTAGAATTGCTAGAAATCACAAGCAATTAAACTTCAAAACAACAAACATCCGAAAATCTCAATTTTTGCTTCGGATGAACAGTAACAGAGGAGGAATTTTGTGCAAAAATGGGTCTTATTCAACTTCCCTTCCCAAAATCGACACCCAAAACATTAAGAACAAGCCTCAAGAACCATTTCTATAATTTCAGAAGCTTCAAAAACATATCAGAAATTCGAATCATTTCCCCTACTCAACTCAAAAATCGCGGCGGAAAAGAGAAAAAACAAGAGAAAAAGGCTTACCTAAACTTGTTTCAAGCTGCTCCGAACGTTTTCCGTCGTCAAACACCGTCGATGGGGCCGATTCCGCAGCTGGAAGACGAAGAACAGATAAGAGAGAATGAGAGTGTGTGTGCGTCGGTGAGAGAGGGAGTTTGTGTGTGTGTGTTGAGAGATAGAGAAAGGGAAATAAAAGAAGAGTTCATGTGTGTGTGTCATTGAGGAGGGAGGGTGGATGAAATTAGGGAGGGAAATAAGGGAAAATGGCGCGGGTGTAAAAAATTGAAATTTTTAAATTTGGTTTTAAATATTTTTTAAATAAAATTTAAATCACAGGGGCCTATAGCAGCGCTTAAGCGCTGCTATAAGCGCTGCTATAGGCCCTTGTGATTTAAATTTTATTTAAATAATATCAAAAACCAATTTTAAAAACACTAATTCATTTTAAAAAAGGAAAGAAAATTTAAAAGTAACTATTTACGCCTATCTAAGCCCCCTGTCATTTAAATTTTATTTAAAAAATATCTAAAACAAATTTTAAAAATACTAATTCATTTTAAAAAAGGAAAGAAAATTTAAAAATACATATTTAGGCCTATAGCAGCGATTAAGCGCTGCTATAGGCCCCCCGGGATTTAATTTTTATTTAAAAAATATCTAAAACCAATTTTAAAAATACTAATTCATTTTAAAAAAGGGAGGATAATTTAAAAATACCTATTTAGGCCTATCTATGCCCCCTGTGATTTAATTTTTATTTAAAAAAAAAAGTAAAACAATTTTCCAATTTTTTTTAAATTGTTTTACATATTTTTTAATATAAAAAATAAACCTCAGGGGCTTATACCAGCGCTTAAGCGCTGCTATAGGCCCCTGGGATTTAATTTTTATTTAAAAAAAATGTTAAACAATTTGTCAATTTTTTTTAAATTGTTTTACATATTTTTTAATGTAAAAAATAAACCCCAGGGGCTTATACCAGCGTTTAAGCGCTGCTATAGGCCCTTGGGATTTAATTTTGTATTTAAAAAAAAATGTTAAACAATTTACCAATTTTTTTAAATTGTTTTACATATTTTTTAATATAAAAAATAAACCCCATGGGCCTATACCAGCGCTTAAGCGCTGCTATATGCCCCTGGGATTTAATTTAATTTTTATTTAAAAAAAATGTTAAACAATTTGCCAATTTTTTTTAAATTGTTTTACATATTTTTTTAATGTAAAAAATAAACCCCAGGGGTCTATACCAGCGCTTAAGCGCTGCTATAGGCCCCTGGGATTTAATTTTTATTTAAAAAAAATGTTAAACAATTTGCCAATTTTTTTTAAATTATTTTACATATTTTTTTAATGTAAAAAATAAACCCCAGGGGTCTATACCAGCGCTTAAGCGCTGCTATAGGCCCCTGGGATTTAATTTTTATTTAAAAAAATGTTAGACAATTTGCCAATTTTTTTTAAATTGTTTTACATATTTTTTAATATAAAAATTAAACCCCAGGGGCCTATAGCAGCGCTTAAGCGCTGCTATAGGCCCCTGGGGTTTAATTTTTATTTAAAAAAATGTTAAACAATTTGTCAATTTTTTTAAATTGTTTTACATATTTTTTTAATATAAAAAATAAACCCCAGAGGCCTATACCAGCGCTTAAGCGCTGCTATAGGCCCCTGGGATTTAATTTTTATTTAAAAAAAATGTAAAACAATTTACCAATTTTTTTTAATTTGTTTTACATATTTTTTAATATAAAAATTAAACCCCAGGGGCCTATACTGTAACATCCTAAAAATTAATTAAGGATTTATGGGGGTAAATAGGAATTGATTAATGATAAATGATGGATTATGAGAATATTTGAAGGATTTTGAGGTATTTTTGAGGATTTTAAAGGCATAGTTTCTACCTTATTTGGACGATAATAATTTTGGGAGAGATTATTTTTAGACTCAAAAGAGGATATTATAGGAGGAAATAAATAAAGGATGTTATGGGAAAATTTTGAGAGTGAAAAGAAAATTTTTTGTTCAAAAGAAATATCTTATTTGAGAATTTTAGGGCCCAATAATATATTTTCCACTCTGCCGACACTCATTTCCTCGTCAGTAACTTGTCACTGTGCATCAATTATTATTTCCTCAACCAATCACATTCAACTACTATTTATATATATTATATTATATTATTAATATAATATATTATTATTATATTATATTATTATTTTACTATTCATCAATTATTATATATACACACACGCACCTTCATCACTCATTCCTTCTTCATTCACGTTCTCTCTCTCTCTCTCACTCACGTCTCTCTCTCTCTTGCTCTCTCTTTCCACCATATATATATTCCTATCACTGGACTTATCAGAGTCCGTCAGCATAGGAATAGTAAGTTTTTCGGCCAAATAAGCACATTTTTGGAATCCCGTAAGTCTTCTCTACATCCCTATGTCTTTAGTTTTTCGTTTTGCTATACTTGAAAAATTAGGCTTTGTCTAAATTGGTATTTCTGGGAGTCCTAAGCTTAATAAATTGAAGCTTGGACCTTGATTATAAGTTCCTTTTAATATATTTTTCATTATTGGAGGTTTTTCTAATTATTGGGAATTTTTGGATTTGTGGATATTTTAGAAATTAGGACTTTTGATGATCTGAGGTGCTAATAATTAAATTGATTATTTTTAGATGTTTATTAAGGTCATATGAGGAGATTTAATTGATTGGTTTGACTAGAATTTGGACCCAAGAAAATATTGGTGGATTAAAGTTTTGGATAAGTGGGATATTGTGTAGGTAAATGTGTAATTATGAATTTAAGGGGATAGTTTATGCCCAACAAAAATATTAATGAGGTTAATTAAATTAAATTTGGTGTAGGCCTTGATTTGGAAAAGGGGATATGTTAGGCTTGAATTTTATAAATTGGAATTGGTAATGAATTATGGGGATTATTAGATGTTAAGGTTTAAAATAAATGGGTATTGGAAAGATTAATATTTTGGATATATGTATAAATGGAGTAGAGATAAATTTTAGAGATGGAAAGGGAGAATAAATGTTAAATAGAAATTTAAAATAAGTAAGGGCAAAGAAATGGTAGTAAATAATTTATTTTCCAACATGTGAAATTGTTGGATAAATAATTAATTGTGATTGTATGTATGGTTGTGTAGTGCTTGAATTGCACTAAGTTAGCACGGGGAAGCTGCACTATTATGAGATTGGTGCCAGCTATCAGGTAACCGCTTTCTGCTTGTTTATGTGTGTGTGTGGTGTTAGTAAGTAATTTAAAATATAATTATTTGATAATTATGATGTTATATGGAGATGAGGTTTTGAATAAGAGTTGAGATATGATTATCAATTGATGATTGATGAGATATGGAAATGAGATCTTGAAATATTAATATTTTTCATAATATAATGTCCTGTGGAATATTATTTTGAAATGGCATAAATTTGTGATTTGAAATATTTGGAACTGAAATATATATGATTTTAGAAACTATTTCATATATATATATGTATATCATGAAAATACTGGAAGGCCTGGTGCCTGATTGTGGTGTTGCATATCTATGTGTTTGTGAGAAATTATTTGAGGATGTGACACCGGTGAATTGGAAATTGTGCCATCACGTGATGAGGTACCCTGTTGCGCCACAGGGACTAATTGATATATTATGAGAAATAAAAGGGGAGAAAGACGAAAGAGGGGAGATCGCCCCTCACAGATTCAGAAAGGACAGAGATCCTTCTAATCTGTGGTACTATTCAGGGAGGGTAGAAAGTCCCTCGTGAGCTGTACCGTGGTGATCAGGGGCGGGTGGAAGGTCCCGACTGGTCCCACATGTTTTCCCAACATTTCTAGTAAGATTTGTTTGGGTTGTCTGTAATTATCAATGATATATATACTATTCTTGAGGATGAATTGTGATGGGTTATTCCACAATTATAAACGATGAAAAGAGATTTCGGGAATAAGACGTGCATTATATGTGAATACCTGAGCATGCTTCTGAATTGATATATATGTATGTATTCCACTGGACACCTTGCTAGCACACACTGCACTTAGATGAGTAGTCAGTGGTTGCGTTTGGGGCTACCCCCGTTGATCTCACTTTTGCAGGTCCTAGGAGCGAAGTAGGAGGTCAAGGGAAGGATCCGGGAACTTCTCACTGATATCGTGAGATATTCTGGACCAGAAGGATAGGAGGTATTGCCACATTTAGGATCATATTTTGTATGATGCTTCCGCTGAACCTTGTTATTATTCTGGGGGAAAATTATTATATAATACCTATTATGGTATGGTATTTTGAGAATGATGTGTGGAGTTTAATCTTGCATAATGAAATTCTCTGTTATTGTACTGGGAAGGAAGTTATATTGTGATGACAGAGATTGGAATTGAGGTTTAAAATATATATAAATATTATAGAAAGATCTTTTTCTAACTATGTTAGTTATTTTATTAAGTTAATTCCTTTTCCAACATAGTTAGCGTTTATATTATGAGTTAAGTTGATTAAGTGTACTTAAAAGTGTATTTGGTTGTAAATGTTATATATACCAGCGCTTAAGCGCTGCTATAGGCCTCCTGGGATTTAATTTTTATATGTAACCTAATTTAATAAAAACAATTTAAATGCTTTTGTTTCTTTTTAATTGTTTCAAATTTTTAAAATTGTATCAAACTGTTTTTATCTAATTTTTAAATCCCTGGGGGCTAAATAAGTATTTTTTTTAATATATTTTCCATTTCTTAATTTTCCAATGATTTTATTAAATTGTTTTACTTATTTTTCAAAATAAAATTAAATCCCAGGGGGTCTATAGCAGCGCTTAAGCGCTGCTATATGCTTGTACCTATACCATCACTTTTATTTATAAGCGCTGGTATAGGTCATATTATACCTATCCCGTCACTTGCATTTTATAAGCGCTGCTATTGTTGCGCTGCAATAGGGTATTTCTGTAGTAGTGCTACATTCAATTTAGGCGATCCAATAATGTCTGTTTTTAAATTTATTGTTTTAGGGAGGTAAAGGCTTGGGGGTAACATTTTTCATGAATTATAAACTAAAGAATACAGTTTTCTAAGAATTTTATTATATATTATTAAGTGCTCTTCATTCAAACAATAAAAGTAATAGCATATTGAAGAGAAGAATAGAGATTTTTTTAAAAAAACAAAAGTACAAAGAAAAAGGGAAAACGGATTGGTCCACAGGTTTATTGGGTTAGCCAGTCACATATTCAGGCTTGATGGGTTCAGGCCCAAAACCAAAAGTCCCATTTAATATGGGATCTATTTTTTCAAACCCATAACCATGTGTTTTATACTGATTTCAGGTTGGTCCACGGGCTCTGACCCATATTACCAGTTTTAAATTGGCTATGGGAAAGATGCTGTGGAAGTCTTCTACAACAAGATGATAAGGTCACGAGTCAAACCAAATTACCTTACTTTCGTGTCAGTGTTAACTGCTTGCAGCATGCTGGTCTTTTGGAAGAAGGCTGGCATTAGTTTAATAGAATGTACCATGACTTTAATGTTGAACCTGGGATCGAGCATTACTCATGCATGGTTGATCTCCTTGGGTGTGCTGATCATCTTAAGGAGGCCTATGGTTTGATTAAGGAAATGAAGGTGAGGCCTGATTTTATAATCTGGGGTTCCCTTTTTAGGAGATTGTAGAATTCACAAGAACGTGGGGGTAGATCTCTGCAAGAAAATTTTTCGAGTTAGACTCAAGTAAATGTGGGTATTTTGTGCTGCGATGCTCTCCAATATTTATGATGATGCTGGAAGGTAGGAAGATGTTGAGAGGATGAGAATCATTATGAAGAGACATGGATTGCTTAAAACCCCTGGGTTCAGTCTAGTTGAACTTAAAGGTAAGGTGCATGTATTTTTAGTTGGAGACAGAGAGCATCCTAGCTCAGCATAAAATGCTTTGGACCAATTGAATATGAAGCTGCAAGAATTTGGCTATGTGCCAAATCTAACGTCAGTGGTTCATGATGTGGATGAAGAAGAGAAAGGAATGATTCTAAGAGTTCACAGTGAGAAATTAGCCGTTGACTTCGGAATCATAAATCCAGTTCCTGGCACAACAATCCAGGTGATACAAAATCTTCGGGATTGCAGTGACTGCCATACTGTAATCAAGTTGATATCCAAGATAGCAAATCGGGAAATTGTGGTCAGAGATGCAGAGCGATTTCATCATTTTAAGAATGGGCTATGTTCATGCGGAGACTACTGGTGAATGGAGATAATGAAGGGGGAATAAGAATATTTCCTGTTGTTTCTCTCCATTATCTAGGCCTGATCGCAACAATCCTTTATATTTACTTCATAATGTCATCTATCTAACTTGAAAAGACTAATCAATTTGTTAGGGACTCGGAGAATGAATGAGTTTTTGAGGATAGTTTATGAGAAAAAAACTTATCTAACTTCAGAAGACTAATCAATTTGTTACTGGTAAATTAGTGATTGCATTCTCCGGATGGATTCTCCTTAGGGCCATAATTCGAGGTTGATTTTAAATGTACAAGATATGTTTAATATGTTTGAAAAAGATGCATGCTGAAAGTACAAAAGAGGTCAGTACAAAAGTTATAAAAAAAAAAAAAAATTACAAGAGAGGGGAATAATTTAATAGGAAAACAAAATCGACTGGTCATTACGTTCACTCCACCAATCAATGCTCGCCACTTCGCTCCCATTTTTCAATTCAGTTCGTTTCCATTTTTGTCTATGGTTTATTATTGACAAAAAACTTACCTCCAGGAGGTATTGAATATCCGGTTCCAATAACAAACTGCCACCTGTAGCTTTCAAAATATCAACATTAATGGTGTTATTCATCGGAGCTTCCCAAGCATCGTATTGTCGTTTTAACCGCGGGGAACATTCTCCATTCTTTGCATTTCGAGGACGATTCATTGATCGGCCATGGCTTAATCGTTAATAGAGTGGCCGCTTCCTCGAGGGCAACTGTCAGATTCGACGTACGAGCCACCGCGTTGACAATGGCGTTAGATTGGAATGACCATTTTTTCACAGAAGTGCGGCCCGCCCGCATAAGTCATATTTTTATCTTTGTTTGGTTTGGGTATATTGGAGAACAGATGGGCTATGGCTTCTAATGGGCTTCTAAAAAAAGAAGCAAAAAATTAGAGTGTTTGACTTATAATTTTTGGCTTTTGGGGATTGGAATGGAATGAAAGGAAGAAAAGTAGAGAAAAATAAAGGGGAGGAAAAAAGAAAAAGAAAAAGAAAAGAAATGAATTGGGTAGGAAAATTAGACTATTAAACCATAAAAATTTTTAAATAAGATATTTTTTTAATCTAAAATTTTCTTTTTATCTCCAAAAATTTACTATAATAATCTCTAACTATTTTCTCACACAATATCCTCCTTTGAGCTAAAAATATAATTTTTCTAAATCATTTCCTTAAAATAAGGGAGAAACTAAACAAAATTATGAGAATATATGCATCTTATATATGCATTATTTAATAACAATAATGTCTTTTTTAGTAATTTTTCATCTAAATTTGCTTTTCAAAATAATCATTCAAACATATTTCTAAAAGTCAAATTGAAAAAATGTCACTTCTATTATCACAAATCCAAACATAAATTACTTCACACAATCTGACTTTTATCTATTCTTACTTCTGAAAAAGTCATATTGAAAAAAAGTTACTTCTCTACCGCCAATAAGGGTGTGTTTGGATTAACGATTGGAAAAATGACTTATATATAAGTCAGATTAAAAATAAGTCAAATTGTGTAATGAGATTTATATTTGAATTAGTTGTGAAAAAATGACTTATAATTAATTTATTTTCCATAAACCTGATTGTATAATGAGATTTATGTTTGAGTTAGTGGTGATTAGCTATGAAAAATAAGTCAGAATTTGTGGGCTCCACCTTCATAAGCTCTTTTTTTCCTCCTTTTACTTATTTTAACTTATAAGTTATAAGTCCAATTTTTTTTTATCAATTTCGGACCAAAGATTGAAGGGAAAACCACCTGTGACGCGGTTGGTACCCAAATAGCCCGAATGTCCTACTTTATACGTTAACACACACTTCCATCCGATGTGGGTTTAAGAGCACCCACAAAGGACCCCCAAGCATACAAGTTATAAGTCCAATTAACAATAAACCACAAATAAATGAGCGATCTTCCCATTTTAAGTTAAGTGCTTATATTAAAAATAAGACCTATTTTTCCATGATAAGTCAATCAACACACCCTTAAACACAGCCGAGGAGGGTGAAGGAGGAGGTGAATTAACGCCGTTGACGCAGTGAATTATGATGTGATTAGTAGGTACACGTGGCATTTTCTTATTGAAAAACTAGATATTAGATACATTCAGTACTGGATGTAAGTTTAGCCCAAAATCGACTGGGCATTACTTCCCTGTTTAGCGCGTAATGTGTACATTCTTTTATCCCACCTAAAACGCGATTTTGAAAAATATCTTCTCTTTCCCTATATTCTTTCCTCCTCTGTCTAATTCTCTTTTACACCTTCTTTCTTCTCAATCGCGGCAGAATCGTAGGTGTTCTTTTCTTTCCTTATTCTTTTGTCTCTTGTTATTCTTGTTTGCCACTGTTGTTGTCGGTTTCTTTTGATTCTTGGATGTCCTTGATTTGATCTCTATCTGTGTTTTGCTTTCTTGCTTTTGATCTTCATCCTCTTGAATTGGATTTCTGTGAATTTATATCATGCCATTTCAGTTCATTTTTTCTGGGTATTGGGCTGAAAGCTCCTTCTTGCGGGGCAATCATTGCTTAGATCTGATTTTTTTTTTTTAATTTTTAGGCTTCAAGTCAAGCATCCTGTATGAATGGTTTTGTAACTTAGAGGGTCCAAAAAAAAAAAAGTTTATTTTCTTTTGGGTGATGACTGATGTCTGACCTGTATGATTAACACTATCACAATTGGTGCATCATCATCATCATGATATTGCAAAACGCTTTTCTGAAAGCACTCTTCTGGAAAATATTGTTATAAATGTAAGTTAATGAGCGGTATGTGTTGCTTTCTTATGTGATGCTGTATTAAGACTTAATGTTAAAAATATCCCCGGTGGAAATCCCGCAATTGAGGAGAGTCCTAATGGATAAAGGTCTTTTAACTGTTGCAGGTTTCTTAACTTGACATCATTGTAAAATTGGCTTTTGCTTGAAAGTTTTTTGTTATTGCCATCCCAAGATATGATGAATGGAACTCAGTATATCAGTGAAAGTTCGAGTTCAACTTCTCTCAGTAGTCAACATGATATTGGGGATGACCGCATGATTGCTGTTGTGTTATCTGAAGAGTATGCCAAATTAGATGGCGCAGTTGGTAGGCGTCTTACCAACCTGGCACCTGTTCCTGTAAGAATTCCTGCAACCCCGCTATTGACCAGATCATCTAACAATGCTTCTTATTTTGATTCTCACACCAATTCTGGTACTACTATGTTCATGCTTAATTAACGTTCCAGTTTTAGTCTCCTCTTGGCAAATTACTCAAATTACTAGGATGCCCATAATGCATATCTTATCGCTTAAATTTGAAGGCAAAAAAACACTAAAATTCAACAAATGAGAAGGGATAGGTGTTAATTCTTTTAGAGGATCATGATGATTTAGGCATTCTTGATATTTTCTGTTATCGATCTTGCTGCTTTTGCTCCCTTTGGACTTTGTTGGGATGTGGTTCTTAATGTCTTTATAACGATATTCTGCATTGTCATCCCATAAAAAAGGGAATTTTCTTTATAATTGTCAACTAATGACTATGGAGACAGAGACTGTTCACTTTTTTTAAGAGGCTGCCGATAAAGTTATCTGAAATCTGAGCTTTACTAAAATTTTTAAATTTGCAATTTCAGCATGTGCCCCGGATTAATTCATTCATACCTGACACAAATGATGCTAGTATGGATCACCAGCGCCTTCTTCAGAGGTATGCCACCTTGCAGCTGTGCATTTCAGCTATTTCTTGACAGGAATATTCTATGGCGTCAAAGTTCTGATAAAAGATGGCTGTGTTGATAATGGGCAGGTGTTCATTATGCATGATTAATAACATCACTGCTCAAGCAAGTATTGTGTTTTCTTTATATTGAGAGAAATTAGAGACTATATGTATACAAATCGGGCTTTCATATGAAGACTGTTTAATCTAATGATGTGTTGTCATAAATAACGAGGGTTCATCTAGTAAAATGTTATGAACCTATTCCTGCTGTACATTTACCCTTGTTGGAGGTATTTAACCTGTCTCTCTTGACTGTCATAGGTTGAATATGTATGGTCTATGTGAAGTCAAAGTTTCTGGAGATGGAAATTGTCAGGTATTATTTGTGGCAACGATGTTGTAAAATTATTTGCTTATAACATTGATTCACATTTCTCCCTATCTTGCAGTTTCGTGCACTTTCAGAACAGTTGTATAGGTCACCTGAACACCACAAAAATGTTCGGAGAGAGGTTGTGAAACAGGTATATCCACTCAGAAAGCACTATCCAAGAACATATTGCTAGCTATGAGGTCATCTGGTTTTCTTGGGCTATGATTGTTTAAGGGTTGAAATTTGTTGGTGTACAAATGAATCAGTTTTAAATTAGAGATTTCATTCTCCTGAGGGCCATAATTTGAGGTTGATTTTAAATGTCCAAGATATGTTTTATATGTTTGTAAAAGATTCTTGCTGAAAATACAAGAGAGGGGAATAAAAATAACATACATTGATGAACCAAACTAGAAGCTGTTTATATGTTGTGAATTGTGATGATACAAATTGATAAAGTGAAATTTTTCTTTGTCAGCTCAAAGACCATCGCTCCTTGTATGAATGCTATGTTCCAATGAAGTACAAACGATATTACAAGAAAATGGCAAAGTATGTGTTTGTCAAACAAATATTTATTGATACCATTAAATATATATCGAGCCATTAACTTTTGTAGGTTCTTCAAATATTTTTTCTTGCATGTGCATCATTTTCTGTCTATCTTCTTCATGACAGATCTGGAGAATGGGGGGATCATGTTACCTTACAGGCAGCTGCTGATAAGGTGTGTTGTGTTGTTTCCATATAGGCTCTTTCTTTATTGGAATGCGGCAGATTGCTTATTATTTGTTTCTTTTTTTTTTCATTTTTTCCATACACGGCTGCTTTAACTGAAATGAAAATTTAATTCTTCTTTGGGATGCAGCAAAATGATCAGTTGGTACTTTGTTCAAAGTTGTTGATTAATGATAGTCTAACTGAGATGAAAGCTGTTCATACTAATTATAACGGTATTGATGATCATAACCGATAATCTAGGAAATGGTTAACTCACATGCCTAGTGAATGTAATAATTGTTTTTGCCCATTTGCAAGGGTTCTTCTACCTTATCATTTGATGTCATTTGTATGCTTGGACATGGGTCTGTAATTCTGTTTGCTTTTTGCAAAAACATGTATGTATACGTAGTGTACATATACTTTTTCGTCCACTGCCCTAATAGTAACTAAAGAGCATAATGAGCTTGCATTTTAGTCTATAACATTAAATTGATCTGCGTTATGTTCAAAATTTTTCTTTTCTATTTGTGCGTGCATTACAAATTTTATAGAAGTTTGATGCATTGAGTATGGATAAATTACTCTCTTCTCTTGTGGTGGAGTCTTGTAGTAGAACTTTTTGTTTTTTGAGCAAAACATCTAGTATAACTTGATATGCTCTATTACACTAGACTATTCGTGTTGAGGACTTGAGGTCCAAATTCCGCATCTGGGAAATGGTAGATAAAGAAATTGAATTACATCCATATTTCTTGCTTCATTTGCTGTGTATTACCATTAGCTGTTAGAATGTAATATAACCTGGCTTGTTTGTAAATTAGTTCGCAGCAAAGATATGCCTTTTAACATCATTCAGAGACACATGTTTCATCGAAATTACACCACAGTATCAAGCGCCTAAGCGTGGTAAGACTGTCATTACTTATCACCATGGTCATAACACGTGGTTCAAATAATCATGAATCAATGCATCTGGTGAAAATTGCTTGTTGCAAAATCAATAATCTTGCAAAAGGATATTTTGCTTGCTCTCAAGTAGTAATACAGATCTCACGGATCTTTAGTTATGAAAAAAGTATGCTGATGCAAGAGCATTCCATTCACTTTTTTAATGATGCAGAGTTGTGGTTGAGCTTCTGGTCTGAGGTTCATTACAATTCACTGTACGAAATCCGAGGTTGGTTCACCCTTCAATTCCCTAAAAGTGACTTGGTTTTGGTCGGAGGTGTATTGAAACAAGACTTTATCAATTGATTATATGTTTCATCATCTTCATTGTAGATGCACCGATCCAGCATAAACCAAGGAGGAAGCACTGGCTGTTTTAGGAGGGTTGGTTGATGAAAGCATGAAGGACATGTGTAGGAGTAAAACATTAGTTTGGTCATTGAAAGAAAAAGTTTTTTTTTTTATATGGTTCAGCCTTTGGATTTATCGATTGATTCTCAATGATTTAGTTGAGAAACATATATACCTTCGAGGGTGAGAAGATAATTTGCTCAATTGAGATGTAATTCTGTGTATATTTTCTGTTATATATATATAATAGATGAGGGAAGGAATACAGGAGGAAGAGAAGTGGAGGAGGTTGAGGATTATTCTACTTCTTGCTTTTTTTTTCTCTTTTCAATTTTCATTCATTTAATTTTTTTTAGTCCTGTAGTATAATTTGTACCTCTTGTTGTTGTTAGTACATTATGAACATTGGGTATTGTTTAGCAAAAGTAAATATGGTCACAATTATGCCTTTTGGTTGTAAGCCTAAAGTTATTTATGCACATTGGATAGGCAATGCTAATTTTCTCTTGCGGAGAATTCTACTGAAAATTTAAATTTACAAATTAACTATATAAAATTATCAATCAGAATCATGGATAACATAAATTTATGATTAAAATTTTACTAAATGTTATTATTTTTTACTGTATGAACATTTACTTATGAATTCAGGTTTTAAAAATGCGTTGAGATAACTTTTGTTTAAACTAGAATTTTATCCTCTTGCCTAGAAATATATTGATATTCTAAATAATAACATTTTATAATGATTAACTGTATTTTAAAAGTTTGAAATATTGTTTGTTAACTTATTAATACTCAAATTAATAAAATCTCATTATAACAACTTATATTAAAATAAGATGATAAAAACATACTGGTTCAAATCTCGATTGGAATAAAATTATATTTCAAATATGAACATTAAGTAATTGTTTTTAAAAATGTATTATAAATTTGATTAGATATAAGATGTGTATGCCAACCATTTGACCTACTTTATCGTTTAATTATTAAATTACATATGAGTTAAGGTTTATTAAATATATGCTTGTTAGAAAATAATAACTATTTTTATCGGTACGTAAAAGGAATCTTACTTGTTTCATTTGTATATATATGGGTTAACGGGTATTACAAGATTTTATATAAGAAGTTGATTGATATGTTAAAATTTTGAAATACTATTAGAAAAGCATTAGTACCATTCTCGTATTCATCTTCTTATTTCATACTAGTATTTCTCTATTTTTTTTAATCAGACAGAAACAAACCAAAATTAAACCCACCAAACCTAGTGATCAAGTTATTAATGCAAATCCTCTTTTTGATATTAATTTATATTAATTGGACTGAATTAAGGAAAACTGTTAAACGTATGATGTAAAATTTGTTTTGGGTAATTAAGAATTGTCTAAAAACTCAAGCATCTTCATCAAGTTTTAGTATAATTATTCTTTTTAACTATATGCAACATATCTTTAAGGGATCGTGGCTTAAAATGTTTGAAGTATCCACCAAAGGGCGCTGGATGTTTGAACATTTTTTAGGGGGAAAATATACCCATGCATAATAAAAAAGTAACGATTTTGCCCTTCCGTTAAACACACAAACAATCAACCGTCCGTTAATTGACTGAAAATTGTTGAAGTGGTAGTACCACGTAGGATTTTATCTCACAAATTTTGCCACGTCATAATCACCACCACCCTTATGAATACCTTTATTTTTAGGTGAAAAGAAAACACTAACACAATTACTGCTTTTTTTTAAAGAGTATCGGCTAACTCCACTGATATTTTTCTGCCGAACCTTAGTATTGAAACACTAACCATCAAGCTAAAGCTTAAGCTGGTAGCAGAAACTCACCCTAATTCTTTTAACCCATATCAGACACGGGTCCACCAGTCTACTTCAACTTTGTGGGCCACCCGACCGAACCCAATCCACACACCCTAAACTCGGGACTTATTCTCAAACCTATTTTGATGGAAGTAGGATTTGAACTCGTGCAGGCTCTGATATCAAACATTAGAAACAAAACACCAATACGTATATTATCATATGTAGAATGAAACTCTTGCTACCAGTTCTCAATCCACCAGACACGGTAAGGTTGGCCGTCAACAAAGCGTTGCCAAATACTTTCCTGTTTTGGCGTCTTAAATCTAACAAGATAACCTTGATGAAAGCATGAAGTACAAAATTATTTTGGTCCTTGAAAGAATTTTTTTAGTTCAACCCCTTAAATTTTGGATTCATTGATTGAATCCTTGATGGTGTTAATATTTCCTGCAATTGTATTCTTCGCTGCACGTCTGCAGTGTTGGGTTCAAAGTACTCAATGATTCAGTTGAGAAACATATTGGCGGAGAGAGAATTGAGAAATGGTATACCATCTTTTAAGGATCAGAAGATAATTTACTTGATTGAGATGTAATTCTGTCAAAATTCTTTGTTATATATATATAATAGATGAGGAAAGGACTAGAGGAGGAAGAGGGGTGGAGGAGGTTGGGGATTATGTTTCTACTTCTAGCTCTTTTTTTTTTTTTTATCTTTTCAATTTTCATTCATTTTTTTAGTTATTTTAATTTGTACCTCTTGTTGTTGGCAGTACAGTATGAACAATGGATATTGGTTAGCGAAAGTAAATACGGTCACAATTATGCGTTTTGGTTGTAAGCCTAAAGTTATTTATGCACAGAATTTTTCTAAATAAAGAATACCAATCTTTGGAAAACAATGATTGTTAAACATAATTATTGACATTGTCACCCAATTAAAGATGTAAATGGTGGGCATGGATAGGGCTGGGCAGGGCGGTACCCCTGCACGATGCCCATCCCTAAAATGAATGGGCGGCAAAATGCTGCCCAATGCCTAGCCCTGCCTGATAGAAGCCCTAACTATTCTGGGCTGGGCAAAAGTGGGCTGAGCTGGGTGGGCGCATCCCTGCCCAAGTCACGATACTGTCTTCCTATGATAAAAATCCAATTATAACTAATAAATACTAGTATAAACTTTAAAGTTATTCTATTCCATATTAAAAATCCAATTATGACTAATAAATACTAATATGACCCTTAAAGAATAATCCATAGTTCCACACCTTAAGATATTTTAAAATAAGTCCGCAACTCATGTTTTGAGAGGAAAATATCTACCATGTGTCCTAAAAAAATAACCATGCTTCAAGAATTAAACATCCATAATCTATTATAAATAAAGCAACGAAAAATTCTAATTGAATTCTTGCAATAAACAAAAAAGAGCAACAAAAAATTCTAATTGAAGTCTTAAAGTAAAAAAAAAAGTAAAGTGTAACAAAAAGATACATAATATACGATAAATAATTGTATAAATCGTGATTGAATAGATATAGATTTTGAGATACATTATAGCAAATTTATAAATATTTCATGTAGATTTCAAATAAAATTATGTAAATTTAAATAATATGTATTATATATAATATAATATATATAGTGAATAATATATATTTTAAATAAATGTTATATAATTTTTCGGGTTGGGCCAAATGGGCAGGGCAACACCCCCTGCCCAATGTCCGGCCCTGCCCAACAGTTAGCCCGACCCTGCCCTGCCCAAAATTTTTTGGGCTACTTTTTTTAGGCTGGACTGGGCGATTTTTCACACGGCTCAGGTGGACATGTTGGGCGGCTGGACACCATGCTCACCCCTACAAAAGATATCATCTATTACGTTTTACCGGTAGGCAATGCTAATTTTCTCTTGTGGAGAATTATACTGAAAATTTAAATTTACAAATTAACTATATAAAATTATCACTCAAAATCCCAGATAAGGTAAATTTATGATTAAAATTTTATTGAATGTTATTTTTTACTGCACGAATTTATAACCAAAACAATGAGCATTTACTTATAAATTCAGGTTTTAAAAATGCGTTGGGATAACTTTTTGTTTAAACTAGAATTTTATCCTCGTGCTTAGAAATATGTTAATATTCAAATTAATAACATTTTATAATGATTAATTGTATTTTGAAAGTTTTTTGACCTATTAATACTCAAAGTAATAATATCTCATTATAACAAATTATATTAAAATAAGATGATAAAAAAATTATGGTTCAAATCTTGACTTGAATAAAATTATATTTAAAATATAAACATTGAATAATTGTTTTTTAAATGGGTTATAAATTTGATAGATATAAGATGTATATCTCAACCATTTGACCTACTTTATTGCTTAATTATTGAATTACATATGAGTTTAGGTTTATTAAATAAATGCTTATTAAAAATTAATTATTATTTTTATCAGTTTTTGAGAGGAATCTTACCCAAACATCTCGTGTAAAATTTGTTTGGGTACTTAAGAATTCCGTTAAACATACAAACAATGATATTTTATCTGCCAAACCTTAGTATTGAAACGCCAACTATTAAGCTAAAGCTTAAGTTGGTAGCAAAGACTCACCCCAATTCTTTTACCTCATATCAGACACGGGTCCAGTAGTCTACTTTGACTTTGTGTGCCACCCCACTGAACCCGATTCACACACCCTAACCTCGGGATGTATTCTCAAACCTATTTTGACGGAAGTAGAATTTGAATTCATGCAGGCTCTGATATCAAACATTAGAAATGAAACTCCAATACGTATGTTGTTAACATAGGTAGGAATGAAACTCTTGCTACTTGTTATCAATCCACTAGATACGATAAGGCTGGCTGTTAACGAAGCGTTGCCAAATACTTTCCTGTTTTGTCGTCTTGACCTCTAACAAGATAACCTTGATGAAAGCATGAAAGACATGTGTAGGAGTACAACATTATTTTGGTCCTTGAAAGATATTTTTTTCTAGTTCAGCCCCTTAAAGTTTGGGTTCATTGATTGAATCTTTGATAGTGTTAATATTTACTACAATTGTATTCTTCGCTGCACATATGCAGTGCTGGGTTCAAAGTACTCAATGATTCAATTGAGAAACATATTGATGGAGAGAGAGAATCAAGTAATGGTATAACATCTTTTATGGATCAGAAGATAATTTATTCAATTGAGATGTAATCCTATCTATATTCTCTATTATATATATATAATAGATGAGGGAATGACTAGAGGAGGAAGAGAAGTGGAGGAGGTTGGGGATTATGGGTCTACTTCATGTCACAGTATGAACATTGGATCTCGATTGGTGGAAGTAAATACGGTCATAGACTCACAGTTATGCATTTTGATTGTAAGCCTAAATGATATTTATGAGGAAATTTTTCTAAATAAAGAATACTAATCTTTAGAAAACAATGATTGTAAATATAATTATTGACATTGTCACCCAGTTTTCATTTATTGAAGATGTAAATGATGTTCTATTAAATTCAATAAAAATTATGAAAAGATGAAATATCTCCGCATTGTGACAAAAGATATCATCTTTTGCCGATAGGCAATGCTAATTTATCATCGCGGAGAATTATACTGAAAATTTAAATTAACAAATTTGTTATAAATAAAAATATCAGCCAGATAATGTGAATTTACAAATAAAAATTTATTTAAATTTTTTTAATTGCACGAGTTTATAACTAAAACAAGGTAAAAAACGGACCGGACCAGCCGGTTCGACCGGTTTAACCGTGAACCGGCGCCTGGTCCGGTCCGATTCATCCTTCAGACCGGGGTGCAGCTGACCCGTAAATGGTCGGGTCAACCCAGTTGGACCGGTGAGACCCGTTCGAACCGATGCAACCCGGGTGGTTGGACCGGTTTGCTTTAAAAAAATAAAACAATGTTTTTTTTATTTTGTTACAATTCACCTAATTATCAACTTTCACTTCACTCAATTTTAGAAACCAGGAAACTATAATATTTTAAATGCTATTTTACACTTGCATATGTTTAATATTTAATTGTTGTTGCTCTTAGTAATTGTATTTTAGTCTGTAGATTGTAGAATAATATTTATTTTCACGTGTAATCAACTAATATTTTCTATTTTTCTCTCTATAGAAACATTAAATATTCATGTTTGATGAATCATGCATACTTATTTACATTTACATTTTGATATATTAGTGATTATTAATGTTAATATCAATAAAATTTTATTATTTTAATATAACGGTCTGACCCGGTCTGACCAATGACCCTTAAACCAGTGCCTCGTCCGGTTCGATGTCCGGTCCGGTTTTTTGAACATTGACTAAAACAATGACTATTTACATTATAAATTCAGGTATTAATAATGCGTTGAGATAACTTTTTTTGTTTAAATTTATATATTAAAATTTCGAAATACTAAAAAAAGCATTAGTATTCTTTTGTATTCATCTACATATTTGATATTTGTCCATTTCTTTTCATCGCACAGCATCTATCCAAAATCAAATCCACTGAAATTAGTGATCAAGATATTAATGGAAACGGTGTTTGATATTAATAGAATTAAATTTAAGAAAAATTTCTAATAAAAGGTCTCATGTAAAATTTATTGGGTACTTAAAAATATTCTTAAAACTCGAATATCTTCATCAATTTTTAGTATTACTCTTTTTAAACTATACGCAAGACATGTCTATAATCAATCATAAGCAAGGTTTGCACAAAGTGAAAATTTGATATGTGATCTCCATCCGTCTAAGAACCTGACTCATTAGATCTTTTGAACAGTAAATTGTAGAATAAAAGATCTTTCAGCGATTTCCTTACCAATCAAGAAAGTTGTGGCCCAATTCCCAATTCTTCAGAAATTTTGCATTAGTTTGTAAATATGGGGGAGCGCTGTTACTGGAATAGAAGCTAGGCAGATAACATTCATATATCATACCAAACTCAATTATTGAAAAATTAGACGCAGAACATGTATCTTCAGCCTATTACTTAAAGGCTTTGCATGCTTTGTGAATCAAGGCCAGCTAATCTCCAATTCATATTCAGTTTCCAATCAATTGTCAACAATTCTCTCCATTATTATAGAGTTATTTGCTTTGACGTAACGTAAGTTATCTCCCTCGTAAATTTATTACTCCATCTTGTCCGGATATGTGACTTTACTTTGGGGAGGTGATTAAAATCCTGTATATAATATATATTTCTAAATTTAATCTATCTTTTATTAAAATTATTCAAATTAAAATTCCCTAACTAATAATCAAGTAAGAGATCAATGTAGGGAATTAAGAAATATGATTATGATGCTTAAGAAAAACCATGTCGTATTGTGACTAGAGGCCTCTCAACTTCCTCTCCACTTAAGATTTCTACTATTGAATTTGCTTTTAATGGTTGAGATATAACATAATTGCAAAAATATTATACATTTAAAAATAAATAGGTAATGATATTTTAACATTGTAACATATCACAGCCATTGAAAGCAAATCCAATGGTATAAATCCTAAGTTCAGAGGAAATGGATATGTCATATAGTGGTAAGTGGAGAGACCCTTGGCCTGTCATATTGTTAATTAACTCAATTAGTATATTTAATCTAATCAAATTAGGTCAATAAGTCCTATATTTAGAAGTCAAAAGAGTATATTACTTTTTTTAAAAAAAAATTAAAACTTGGTCAATAATGGTGGACTTCTCCTTGGACGTGAATTCTCTTCTTTGCTCACTTCCCCCTTTTCCTTTTTTTCTCTTTCATACCATTGGATCTTCGATCCAGTAGTTGAGATCAAATATTTTATAAAAATGAATATAAGTATAATATAATAATACTTAAAAATTATATGAATAAATTTAATCTGTCAAAATTTGGTTTGAACAGTTTAGAACTGTAGACTATGTTTATAAATTTATATTTTTTCTATTTTTTATTATAGTTGTGAATACTAAATTTTGACAAATTAAATTTATTTATATGATTTTCAAGTATTGTTATAATTACATTTGCTTTTATAAAAATATTTGATCCGGACTATTAGATAAAGATCTAAATGGTGTGAAAGAGAAAAGAAGGAAAAGGAGAGAAGGGAGCAAAAATCCATTTCCCTTCTCCCTGACCCCATTTTCTTTGTAAACTTTCTCCTAGTTTCATTTCTAGGTCAAAATAACTGTTCTGGCTTCTCACAATTATTAGGTTGTGCAAGTAAGCGCGCACAGTAACGTTGTTAGAACTTCTGGAGTATGTTTGTGCATAACTCACTTATTATGAGGATAATTTTTAAAAAAAACATCTTTTACATTCATATAAGGGTTAATACAACTTTTAGTTATTAAATTTTCAGTCAATTTTGGTTATAATCATTGAACTTTAAAATCGGTGGTTCTAGTCCTCGAACTTTCAGTCAATTTTGGTTTTAGACCCTGAACTATAAAATCGGTGGTTTTGGTCATCGAACTTTCTGTCGATTATGGTCTTAATCTCTGAACTTAAAATCAATGGTTTTGATCCATAAACTTTCGATCAATTTTGGTCATGATTCCTGAATTTTCGGTCAATTTTGGTCTTGATCCCTGAGCTTTGAAGTTTTTTTTTTAAAGTTTAGGGACCAAGACCAAAATTGACCGAAAGTTCAGGGACCAAAACCTTCGACTTAGTTTTAAAGTTCAGGAACCAAGATCAAAATTAACAGAAAGTTCGGGGATTAAAACCACCGGTTTTAAAGTTCAGGGACCAAGATTAAAAGTTTGACGGCAAAAAATTATATTAACACTACCTAAAAATTCAAACTCATAACCTCATATACTTCAGTGATAAAACCTTTTAATAACTAGAACTGACTACTGTCACTGGGATACGCACACAAAATCTATAAAACACAACAGCTCCTGAATTATTAATCTTTGTTTATGACTGTGAAAAGATCTACTCACTGCAAATTTTATAGACTAGTTTGGAATTAAATTTTTATAGTAAAGTGATCTAACGGGCTTTGATTAAAAAAGTTGAGAACAGAAATTTAACAAGTAACAATTTTAATCAGCTCATCAAGTAAAAATAATTATTTAGTCAGTGATATCTAATATTTATTGAGGTTATAAAGTCATTTCACAAAAAAAAAAAACAAATTTCATAATAATTTCTATAAACTTTATAAGAAATGAGTTGCTTTAGGGGCTACTTTAAAATTATCATATTTCAATGCCTTGTATGTCTCTCCCTCCGATCCATATAACTAACTTACAGGTTCAGGTTGAAGTCTCAAGTCCATTAGTTTGAATTATTGGAGGGATAAGGCGAGAAAATGGCAGTGTTATGGTTGTCTGTTTCGTCAGAAATTAAGAGGAAAGTATTCATCATATGATCTGACCTGAGTGATCCGCACGCAGTTGAATACATCGCACGTTACTATTGTCTCCTTTCCCTGCATTTTGGTCATACGCCATATCGCCCTAATTAAACCCTTTCATCCTCATCTCAAGTCTTAACTGTTCTTCAACTGAAAATAATTACCAAAAATTACTAAAAAATTCCATAATTTAATCAAGTCAAAATGTAAAAATCCACATAATCCTGAAACTAAAAAAAAACTGTTAACTTGTTTTAAGTAATTTCATTAACTACAAACTAAGCAAATACTCCTCAGGTCCTATTTATATGGTATCGAGATAAGGGAAAATTTCAGTTTAACCCCTTATTAACAAAATAATGTCAGATTCCCCCCATAACATTCTGAAACTTCACTTAGCCCCTAAGGGGGCAAAGTGAAGTTAATTTTGTAAAGTAAAAGACCATACTACCCTTGATGAATTTTGTAGGCAATGAAGTGAACAAAGGGGACTGATACGATACAAGAGAAGAGGAAAGTGCAAAGAAACCTAAGATTCTTCACGCCGTCGCCATGCCCTCCCTCCATAGCTCTCATTCTCCTTCTTCAGTAACTCAAGTTCTTGTTCTTCATTCATCGCGTTTGAATAAGGTCAAAGAAGTCGCCATTGCTAGCACCGTCTCCACTGTCGTCGACACGCCGTCGCCGTTCATTCCTGGTGGTGACATAGCTCTCTCCTTCTCCTTCTTTGGTAATGTCAGTTCTTCTTCTCCCTTTTCTGTTATTAGTTCAAGCTTTTTCCTTTCGTTCACTTCATTGATCTGAGGAAAAATAAAAAAAAGAGAGTAAGTAATAACATAAAAAAATGGAGTATGTGATGAGTAAACCATTATATGTACATGAAAGATCATTGCTCACCTATATAGAAACCCAACTCTTTGGGTTCTTTGCTTTCATTTTCTAATACACACGCACCCCTTCTGGTTCTGATATCTGTAAAAGAAGAGCCAAATCAAAAATTGAAGCCAGAAATCTTTGTTTCCTGCCCATTAATTTATATTCTCTTTATTGTTTCTTCTTTCCCTCATGTTTGTGAACAAAATAATACTGCAATTTGATTTGAAATCCATTTTCAGTTCTTCACCCCTTTTGGTTCATTCAATCTTTTCTACTACTCCAAACCCAGATTTGGGAACTCAAAAACCTCTGTTAGAAATATTGCACAGAAATATTACACCAACAAAATGGGAAATTTTTTATTTTTTTTATGGATATAACTAAGGTATATAAGTGAGTGATAACTATTACACCAACAAAATGGGAAACTTTTTATTTTTTATGGATATAATTAAGGTATATAAGTGATTACTGAGAGAACCATATATAGGGCTTTGTTTGGGTGAGAGATTCCAAGTTTTTCCTCTTGAGATTCTTTTCCTAACCACACACATATAACTAATGAAAGAAAAACCTATCGTCTTTCCGCATGACTTGTGCTGAAATTTTAGTTTAATCATTTTTAATGACCATATCGTTATTTATTGGATCAATGCATAATGGTTTTTTCAAAGCACCCCTGGATGAGGATTTTAAACATTCCTGTCCAACTAATATGATTGAGACATGCTTTGTGTATGTCTTGCTTGCTTGCTGCTCTTTGGTGACAGGCTTTGTGTTTGGCTTGCTTTTTGCTTATTGTTTTTTCTAAGTGATGGTAAAGGCATGTGATTTGGATAGTATAACTTTGGATCATAGTTTCAATTTGAACTATATAGATATGGAAAATAGAAGATGAGTGGAGTTGAAAAGTAAAAGATGCTTCACATTTAGCAATAGATATGAATTGAGAACAAAGGTTGAACATAAGCACCAATAGGAAATGATGTTCAAACATAAAGCTAGAGTTATAATGGAACAAATGTCTTTGTCTGTGAAAGATACGACTTTGTAGCCCCACATAGAGCACCCTAATTGGCCTGAAATGACCATGCCACATTATACAGCAGTAAAAAGCATGCCATATGTTTATAATTGTGTAGTATTTGTAGTCAACATTCACAATGTCCTAAACAAAGCTTAGCATATATTTTTTGTGCAGGAACAGTTTGGTAGATTGAAGAAAAACTACTTGTGGTGGCTTATCAAGCATCCAACAAATTCAATCAATGATGCTGCAACAAAGTTACTCAAAGTAGGAGAAACTAATGGGAAAAGGAAGAGATAACTCATCATTGTTACAATTGTAATCCATTTTGGCATCCAAGTTACAAAGTTACTTAAAGTTACTTCTATTGAAAATGTAATCCATTTTGGCATTTAAGTGTTGTGGCACTTGGGTTTTGTGTTGATGTTAGTGTACTAGTCTTTCGGCAATGTAGATGTATGTAATCCATTTTGGCATCCGAATATTGTAATGATGAGATTGTAGTGACATTTGGGAAATTGTTTTCACTTGCATGGAAATAGGGTTATTCGTAACAAAATATAGTTAATGACTGTAGTAACAAATTTCCAAGACTTATGTATGTATTTCCAACATGATTTTCGTACTTTTCCAGGTCTCTGGAACCGTCCATTCTAACTGATTCATGTTTCCATTTCACATGTATTTTCAAGACAAATATGACATATTTTCAAGACATATATGAAATATTTCCAACACGATTGCCTTCATTTTTCAAGTCAAAAAATTCGACAAATTTAAACTCCTTCAATGATACATAGCTAAAAGTTTTGGTTTTAGAATTCATATCAAGAGATGTATGACTAATTTCCAACATGATTGCCTTAAGTTTCCATGTCTCCGGAATTGTCCAAACTAACACAATGCATGCTCCATTTCAAGTTTGCATTTCTTAGACACATATGACATATTTCCAAGAAATGTATGACTAATTTCCAACATAACTCTCGTAATTTTTCAGGTCTCTGGAATTGTCCAAACTAACACAATGCATGCTCCATTTCAAGTTTGCATTTCTAAGACACATATGACGCATTTCCAAGACATGTATGACTAATTTCCAACACAACTCTTGTAATTTTTCAGCTCTCTAGAATTGTCCAAACTAACACAATGCATGCTCCATTTCAAAGTTGCATTTCTAAGACACATATGACGAATTTTCAAGACATGTATGACTAATTTCCAACATGATTGCCTTAAGTTTCCAAGTCAAAAAAATTGTCCAAACAAACAATACATGCTCCATTTCAAGTTTGCATTTCTAAGATACATATAATGGATTTACATGGCATAAATGAATAATTTCCAACATGATTGCCTTCATTTTCTAAGTCAAAAAATTTGACGAATTTAAGCTCCTTCAATGAGACATAGCTAAAAATTTTGGTTTCAGAATTCATATCAAAAGAAACTTTTGTCAATTCAAGTTTTGATAATATTGCCACAACTATCTAAGGGCCTCCAAAAAGAAAAATAACGTCATACTCATCAAGTTTGTCATGATCTACATTTTCAAATCTTACCACTAAAGCTTTCAACAATACAAAAGATGTTATCTCATATAATATAACTTATCATATTCATATAAGTTAGGTAGATTTACATAGTTTTGAGCAAATTTCATCTTAATACTTAGGTCAAAGGTCACAAAACAGATTGTGTGTATGCACACAATAGCTGCTTTCCCAACCATCCAAAAAATATAAATTGGGTTTCAACAATACACTATGTATGGAGCAGCTATGTTCCAATAATGTGTCCCCGACATAACAAATTGTGTACTTCATGTTGAATCCACTACTTCTCGGCCACACATCTGTTGCTGTCAAACTTTTAAGGTCTTCATATGAAATCCCTTTACTTATCATTCTTCCACTTACAATCCCACCCTCATATATCATCTTTCCATCTAAGATCTTAATATACTTCCCTCCCACATAGAAGATGCACAATAATTGCTTTGCACAACTGCTACTCATTCTCACAGTGTGTTCCTGCACATAATTAATTCCCACATTTCAATCACATGGCAAAATTAAATCAATTCGACAATTTATAGTAGCCATGGGAACTCCTACACACATATGACAAATTTTTAAGACACGTATGACAGATTTTCTACACACATTTGACCAATTGTAAGACATAGTGCAAATCTTCAAAGGTTATACTTTTTCACATTTTTAGTGAATTCTAAGACATATATGACAAATTTTCAAAGCATATATGACAAATTTCCTAGATATATTTGACGAATTTCTAAGACATAGTATCAAGTCTTCAAAGGCTATACTTTGTACCTACTTCGTATTTTCAGTGAATTCCAAGACATATATGACAAATTTCCCACACACATTTGTTGAATTTCTAAGACATAGTACAAGTCTTCAAAGGCTATACTTGGTACCTACTTCATATTTTCAACAAATTCCAAGACACGTATGATAAATTTCTAAGACACATGAAAAATTTCCTAGACACATTTGACGAATTTCTAAGATATAGTACAAATCTTCAAAGGTTTAGATGAAAGAGATGAGAATTTTCTACTTAGGGATAAGCATTTACCTCTCCAGCTTGTTTACCCCGACACTGATTTCCTTACCTTCCAAAAGTCTTCAAAATGCACATTTAAATGGAAACAATGGAAATGCAGGTGATTTCTAGAAATCATTGAATCTAGGATGGAGGTGGTCGGAGTGCATGAAATCAGGAGGAAGTAGGTTAGAGTGCCTTGCACAGAGGGAGGGAGAGAATGAGTGTGTGTTTCACTATTTCATTTAATGTCATTTGCTCTTTCTTGTCAGGGGTAAAATGGTCTTTGAGTCTTCCAGAATTAACTTTACTTTGCCTCCTTGGGGGTTAGTGAAATTTCAGAAAGTTAGGGGAAGTTTGATATTAATTCACTATTGTGGGGGTAAATTGAAATTTTCCCTAGAGATAATGTTTCATTTGGTTCTATTTAAAAGACAACTCATTAAATTTGTTATGTGAATGTATAGTTTTATCTTTCATTTATTAAGTGATGACTTTATTTTTCATGTGGTGTAATGGATATTAAATATGGGTAAAGTTATAAAGTTGTTAAATTTTGAGGCATTATTGATGAGGTTTAAGATTTTCCTTAGTTTGTTTGAAATATGCTGGAATGAGTCTTTAACTATTGGGTGTGGATGAGTTTTAACAAAAATAAAAAATCATGATCTATCTTTAAAACTTAAAGTTTGCACTACCACAGAAAATGCCTATCGCGATACTTTTTTTGGCTTAATCGTGACGCTTCTTGTATCACCCCAAATTTTAGAAAGTAGAAAATAAGGATTTATTTAAGGTCTTGGGGTGTCATTTAGAAATTAGAAAGTCTATAAATAAATTTATGAGGCCAGGTGTATTTTTAATGATTTTTAAGAATTATTTTCTTTATTAATTGAGGAAAAATAATTAGAAGAAGAATTTAAATAAGGGAATGTTTAGAACCTTAGGGTATTGTTTAGTATTTAAAAAGTCTTATTAATAAATTTGGAAATTAAAGTATATCTAGAGAAATTATTTTTGGAGTAAATTCTGATTAAATTGAAAGGTAAATAGTAATTAAAATTAGCAAAGAAGGGTATAATGGGAAATAGAAAATAAAAATGACAATATCTGTCCCAAGTTCAAAATATCTTTAGTTGGAAAAGAAGGGGCAAAATGGTAAATCACCTAATTAAAAATATCAACTCTCCCTCTTCAATTTATATACTCCACATGTTCCATCTTCATAATCGCTCTTCTCCCTCTCCCATACCCGAGACTCCCTTCGTCCTCACCTCTCTTTGCTCTCACTCTCCCCGTTTCCTCTGCTTCTTCGTTCTCAGCAACGATCGATGGCATTAATAGCAAAGCATGGCGGCGTGAAGCGGTGAAGACGCTCAGGAAGCTTGGGGTAGTTGTGGGTGAGTCTTTTCCCTTCGTTTTCTTCTCTTCTTGATCCGATTTCAATGAGTTTTGGGAGAGGGATTAAATTGATTTTAGTGGTTTTAAGGTTTCTGAATCCATAGAAACAAAGTTTAAGCTTCAATTTAGTCAATTTGGGAAGTGATTTTGAGTGGAGAGGCGAGTTTGACCTTGTAGCTTCAAAATTCCCAAATTTCTTCACTGTTCACCGTCGACCTATGCGTGAATTCAAGCGAAAACAAGTGTAAACTTTAATCAAACATGCATAAGAATAAGATTGAGTTAAGAAATGGGATTATAGGTTGAATTTGGGTGTGTTTCTTGGTTGTTCAATTTTCCCTCTGTTCCACCGATCTTCTTATTATTAAGGTTGTGTTCCTCTGTGATTTTTGTTTTTGAGCGTGATGAAGAACTGAAGAAATTGATATTG
Source organism: Mimosa bimucronata (assembly GCA_037074515.1). Lineage (NCBI taxonomy): Eukaryota > Viridiplantae > Streptophyta > Magnoliopsida > Fabales > Fabaceae > Mimosa > Mimosa bimucronata. The sequence goes on from CM073437.1 coordinate 7,263,666, forward strand.
ATTATGTAAGGTTGATTCCTATTTGTATATGAAATTTTGTTCATTTCTTCCTTTTCATTTCCCTGTTCTGTTCGGCTCTTGGCAGTGAAGAAGGTTGATGTTAATTAAATTTATTGTGATTTTCTTCTTTGCTTGTTCTAGCGCTGGGTTATAATGTTACAGGAGGAAATGAATTGTGTTGATAATTTTAAACCTATGATATTTTGCTATGTTTCAGTTAGTGATGAGAAAGGAGGTGAATGATGAATTTTGTTCCCCTGTGCCACTGATTCTGGTTCATAAGGAATGGAGTTGATGTTAGTTGTTGTTTGATTTTGTGTTTCTCTGTGATTGTCATTATGCCTGGGGTAAGAGGAGGGAATTGAGGTTGATTGTTTAAGGTTGAGGATTATTAGGGTGCTAATGGTCCATTTCTAGTCTTTCCTTGTGATTTGGCCTATTGGTTGCAGTGTCAGGGAAAGGGGAATTGGTGATGTTAGATTCTAATTGGGAACTATGAGGATGATTCTTTTGGATTAAGGTTGTTTTCATAAGAGTCATAGGAGTTCATTGAGTTTGAAATGAAAAATGAGGTAATAGGTTTTGGTTAAAAGATTGTGGAAATGACTGAAGAAGAAAGTTTGGACTTTATTTGTTGTATTGAGAAAGAGAAAGAAGAGTTGGATACATAGTATTATTATCATTAATAATGAATTAAGGTTTAAACTTATAGATTTTGGATTTTAACTGAGATTGATTTAAGAAGAATTAGTTTTGAGGTTTTAATTTATTAAGGATTAGGAATTTAGATGTAATAAGTTGAGTGAGATTTATGGATTGGAAGTTTATGATCTAACCTGTTTCATTTTCTATATATTGAGTATTGAGATTTTGGAACTTTTGTAAGGGATGCTTTGTTTGGTTGTTGAAGTTAAGCTAAAAAGGAGTGCAATTTTATTAATGTGATGAGGACTGAGTTTATAAGAGTTGAAGTTTGGTTTTGGAGAATGTAAGGGTGAGCTTACATGACAAAGGATTAATAGTGCTTGTTTAATAAGGTTAATGTGTATGAAACTGGTTGAGTTTAGGAATTGCTAAAGGATGTTAGGAGTCAATAAGAGAGAGAGATTTTAGCAACCTTATGTTGATATGTTGTTGGGTTATGAAGTTTGGGTTCGATTACACTTGACGCTAATTCTGTTCGTCATTTAAGTTGTTCTAGAAGGATGATTTGCTGGATTTTAAGTTTAAAGTGTACTGAAAATGAATTATACAGAAGCATTAGGAAATAGTTCGAAACTTAGAAGGTTTCATGGTCACAGTGGGATATAATTTCTGAGGCTTAGGTGATGTAGAATGTAAAGATTTCCATGCTATGATAATGTCTTGTTGTAGCCGTGTTTCAGTTGTGATTTTCATAGGACTAGAGCTATAATGTACTGGAATAAATAACCATATATGCTCTAAGATAGAAACCAAAGTTTGGAAGTCTAGTAGTCTAGCTATAATTGATTCTTTAATATTCTTCACTGGTTCTTGAGCAATTGAAATAATGTTCATTGAAATTGGAATGGGAGTATAGAAAGTATTTGCTATAGAAAGTATTTGTTTAGTTTACATGGAGATTGATATTAATAGAGGTCTTTATTTTATTTTAGGTAATGTATAATTTAGTGTTTATCTTTGATATTGGCTTGGATAGTAAAGAAGTGGTGTAAGATTAGTTATAGAAGTAATTGAAGGGTATTTCTTTCTATGAATTCTAGTTGAGGTTTCATTGTGGTTAAGATATAATTACTTAGTTAAAGGCACTGATTACTTTAAGATGATGAGTTGAAGTACGGATGTTTAAAGAAATCAAGTTTCAATATAAGGAATACGATTTATTTGGTGAGATTATTTATCTTAGTGAAGTTTTAAATCTCTATTAAAGAAATTGTCTAGTTTATGTAAAGGTAGAGAAATAAGCATCAAGGCTATTTGGAATTAAGGTTTATTATTATTCTATTTATGTGATGTTTGTAGAATGAAAGTTAGTGATAATTTTAAGATGTAGAAATTGGTTATGATATACTTATAGAGCAAGGGAGTTTAATTAAGAACGTGATTTAATAATGATCATTTTTAAAATGGTATGAGATTTCCTTTGAGGCTCTTGGAGTTTCTGAAACAAAGATTGAATTTGAGAGATATATGAAATGAAAATCATGGGTTGATGTTATGGAAGGGAGTAAATGATAAACGGAAGTTGGTTTGAATATGTAGGTTGGTTAAGGGATGATTTTGTGGTTTTCAGAATTAGTTAACCATGAAGATACAGTAGAAATCTAGGATATATATGGCTGTATTATTGGCAGATCTTGTGGACAAATTAAAGTTTCAGCTTTTAGGGGATAACGGCATTAGGTTTTGTTTTGGGATAAATTTATATAAAGCTGTGATGTTTAGGAATTAACTATTTTAGTTTAGAATTGTTTAAGGTTATCATTTTAAGAAGCGTGTCTAAAGTGATTTAATTTCTTTAAAATTGAATACAATTGTTTGTGTTTGTGAATAAAAGGTATAGGGGGTAATATAGTCTGGTTTTGAAAGCAATAACTAATACTTTATTCTGGTTGAAGTTCCTAGGTGTTAAACAAGTGTTCCAAATTTCTTAAGACATGACGAAAGATTCTACGTTGTGATTATATCCATATGTATGAAATTGAGGATTTGGGACTTGAAAGAAAGAGAAAGTGTATTTTGATAGTGAAAGAAGATCGTGGACATAAATGTTATGTTGTGATAAAATGAATTTGGGAAGTAGGAACTGATTTGTTTTTTGATTTTGTTTTAGGTTTTAAAGTTTACAAATATTGACAATGATTTATCAAAGTTGTGTGAAATTGATTATAATTATATTTGAATTTGGAAAGTCTCGCTCTGTTCCTGTTCTTGAAATTCTTGATGATGGAGTCTAAGAAGTAAAATAAATAGAATTATTATAGGGTTGGTTTATAAATCTTGAAATAAAGAATTAAGTTTGAATTTGATGTTGAATTATATATTAAATAAATGCCTAAGGTCTTTAAAGAGTAACTTTTATAGAAACTATTGGTCAAACATTGAGAATAAGAACATTAATAAAAGTAAATCATTAAGATATATTAGAGGGTTAAAATTCTAAATAAATATGGCAAAACATAATTTGCTTAGAAGATAAGTTTTGGGTAGTATTAAGTAAGTTAGGTTTCGAGAGAGACGCGTAGAATAATTATAAATGGGATTTTAATAAGCTTATATATGTATATAGGTTCTGAATAGTGATTGGAGTTCATCGAAATAATATAAAGGAAAGGAGCTGGTACAGGACTAAGGTCTAAAAAAGTCAGGTAGCAGTTTATCCCATTACACTTAATTGTATGTATAATTTTGTAATATATGTTGCATTTAAGTGATATGTCTTTTATTCCTCAGTGGGAGTACTCCAGGCTTAGGTGGTTCGCTACCCCTTTGCCAAACCAGTTAGTTATAACGGGATAGTTATAACGAGAAGTCTTGCAGGTAACTACCGAAAAATCCTATCATACACAATAGGATGAGATCGACATCTCAGTAACTACCGAAAAATCCTATCATACACAAGCAAATCACGTGTAATTCTAATTTAACCAATTATACACATGTAGTTCTTCGTACAACTCATGGCTTTCAAATATATATTAGGTACACTCAACCTAGGGAAAACTTTCATTTAAATTCTCAATGAATTATACTCATAAATAAATATTTATATGTGCAATATGCAACTCCTTATTTCACCGTCCATCCTTATTCCGCTGACTGGAGTCATAGGCTAACACATATTGTCCAATAGAGAACTAATTCATACAACTGAATTATCTCAAGCTCACCAGTACCCAAGATGTATCCGGCCAAAGATACAGAGCTCAAGTATGGACTATGGCTCCCCTCCTTAAAGAATCACACTAAGGAGGTGTCACATGTCCCACAACTCCAATGCAATCCCGGCCAAAGGAAAACATGGAAGGAGGGGCCCTGACAAGTGCCATATACTGTGCACCGAGTGATGGCTTACCACGTGGTAGTACGGATATCATATAACTCCTCTTCAAATCTTAACCCCTCATGGATGCAAATGCGATCACCATTACACCATAAATAATTCATAAATAATTATCAGTCCAAATATACTCAACATACTCAAGCATGCTTAAAATAAAACAAGCGTAATTTATTTTCCATAGCAAATAGGCAATAAGCAAGCATGCTTGAAAAGTGACAAACTTATTATTGTGTGATAATTAATTAAAATAAAACTACACAAAATTCACAAGCATACGAAAGAAATTTCCAGAGTTACCTGTTGCTCCTTAGCTCACAGATAATTACACAAAGTCACTCCGTAATTCTTAATGAGACTCTACAATATCAATATAAATATCTATTAACATATTGCTCAACACTACCTAAAAGTATTCTAACACAATTTTACCTTAAACTACCCCTAAATATATACATACATTTATTTTTTTATTCCAGATAAAAATATTACTAAATGATAAATATTATTAATTAAATATTATTTTTGTGGAGTATAAACTAATCCCATAAATCCATAAACCCACATCCAACATCCGGAATTACAGAATTACCTACATAAAATCCCACTAATTCCAAACTTTATCCACCAATATTTTCTTGGGTCCAAACTTCAGTTGAATCCATCAGTTAAATCTCCTCATATAACCTTAATAAACATATAAAAATTATCAATTTAACCATAAACATCCCAAATCATCAAAAGCCCCCATTTCCAAAATATCCAAAATTTCAAAAATTCCCAATAATTAAAAAAACTCTAATAATGAAAAATCTATTTAGAGGAACTCATAATCAAGGTCTAAGCTTAGGACTCCCCAAAATACCAATTTAGACAAAGCCTAATTTTTCAAGTATAACAAATCAAAAAACTAATAACATAGAAATGTAGAGGAGACTTACGGGATTCCAAAAATGTGCTTAGTTGGCCGGAAAGCTTACTATTCCTACGCCAACGGACTCCGATAAGTAAATGAAAGAGAAAGAAAGGAAAGAAAGAGAGAAGAGAGAGAACTGAGAGAGAGAGAGAGAGTGAGAGTAAGGGGGACGGAGAGGGAGGAGAGTATATATAATATAATAATAATAATATAATAATAATATAATATTAATAATAATATAATATATAAATAGTAGTTGAGTGTGATTGGTTGAGGAATTAATAATTGAAACAGTGAAAGGATGTGCAGAAGAAAAGAACTGTCGGCAGGCGAGTAGGAAGAGAGGAAAAATATACTACTAGGCCTTAAAATTCTCAAATATATTTCTTTTGATCCAAAAATTTTCTTTCTACTCTCTCAAAATTTTCCCATAATATCCTTTATTTATTTCCTCCTATAAAAATAATTTTCTCAAAAGTATTATTCTCAATATAAGGGCGAAACTAGGCCTTTAAAATCCTCAAAAATACCTCAAAATCCTTCAAATATTCTCATAACCCATCATTTCTCCTTAATCAACTCCTATTTGCTCCCACTAAATCCTCAATTAATTTTTAGGATGTTACATGAATCTCATAAGAGAAGACGAGAATGAAGTTGCTCACCCAAAGAAAGGACAACGGCGACAACGGTCGATGAGTGGTGGTGGTCAAACGACAGAGAGAAGTGGCGGCGCTCTAATGGACACTGTGAATGGTGAATGCGACGGGAAAGAGGAAGGTAGAATGCGAGGGTTTGGACGGCGAAGTCGAAGGCGATGACAGCGAGGGTGAGGAAGCAAGAGATTCAGGCTAAATGAGAGCTCTCACTTAGTCTCCTTGCAATACGACATCTGACGAGTGGAGAACGACAAAGTGCTCAAGACGGAGTGAGAACGATGGAGGAGATTTGGAAGAGGTTGGAACAGTGGGAGAGTGGTTTGGAGAGAAGGGAGAAGAATGGGTAGGGTTCGACTTTTAGAAGAGGGAAAAATAAGAGGGAGGGAAATGGGGAATATGGGTGCAGGATGTGAAAATTACTGGGCCTAACCCAGCACTTATAACAAAAAACGCAGGTTAGGCTATTTAAAAATTAATAAAAACAAGCCTTTCCCGGCGCTTAAAAACCTAAGCGCCGGGATAGGCTTTGGACTTTATTAAAAAATAAATTAAAATGTGGTGGTCTAACCCGGCGCTTAACAACTTAAATGCTGGGATAGACCATTCATTTTAAAAAAATGAAAAGTAAATACCTATCACGCGCTTATTTTTGTAAGCGCTGGGATAGGCAATAAAAAAACAATTTATAACACCTAAGATAGGGTTTCAAAACTTTTTAAAAAAATGTAAAATAACTACCAAATGGTCTATCCTGACGCTTATGAATATAAGCGTCGGGATTGTGATGCCGCGATAGAATATTTTTGTAGTAGTATTATGGATTGGTTCTGTTTTGGCAAATTAATTACAAGTTCCGTGTAAGGAATTTAATTAAAATGAAATCTCACAAAATCACGTAATTAATCTAAGGTCCCACGAAGTTAATATCGCCTGCTAATTAAGTTGTTATTGGCAACTCAAAACTTGTTACTGAATAAGAGTTAAAAAGTTGTGATCTTCGAGCTTCAAGTTGTTATCGTCTAATCAAAAGCTATTATCTTCAGGCCAAAAAGTTGTTATCGCATGGTTAAAAGTTATTAATGACTGAGAATTTAATTATGGATCAGTAACAACTTTTGACCAGACGATAACAACTATTTGGCTTGCCGATAACAACTTAATGAGCATATGATAACAACTTCCTGGTAGGGACCTGACATTAATTAGGTGATTTTGTGGGACCTAATCTTAATTAAATTCTTTATACAGGACTTGTAATTAATTATGCATTCTTCTTTTTGGAAAAAGTAATTGATAGAAATGGAGGGGAATATAGGATTGAGTTATTTTACACTGACATATAGAAAAATTGAGGTGAAGGCGCCTAGAGAAGACTATTGATTGGAGCACGTTACGATTACATTGTTGAGTAGTATAATAATGGTAGAATCTTCAAAGGGTGGGCATGGAATCAGAAGCTGGATGAATGAAAGGTTTGGTATATACTCCTCAGTCTCATGAAATGAGGTTCTTTTAACTGAATTATGATTTCCGGAAAAAATAAGTTAAATTTAGTTAAAAACAATAAATTTGTAAGAAATATACCATTTCCCCCCCCCCCAAAATGCACTTATTTATAAATGGGTAAGAGATGGTAATAATAAAAAGAAGATCAAAAAAATGTGTGGGAGAAATTAATGCATAGGTTTACTGAGAAAAAGTGAATTTATTACTCAAACAAAGTCAAATATGATTTTATATTTTAGGATAAGGACATTAAAAAAAGGACTTTATACTATAAGATTGATGGAGTATATTTTTGGTTTGTACTGAGAGGCGATATATTTTTATATTGAACTGAACTAAGAGGCGATACATTGACATAAATGAAAGTAGTTCTATTTGTATGCCAACCAATAATAATGTTAGAATGATGAGTCCCTCGATCCCACTCATTTAATTCTAAGCGCTATGCTTATCGTAAGAAATATTCCATCTCACCCCCACCCAATGTACTTACTTAAAAATGGGTAAGAGATAGTAGTAATAAAAAGAAGATGAGAAAGAATGTGTGGGAGAAATTAATGCATATGTTTACTGAAAAAAAGTGTATTTATTATTCAAACAAAGTCAAATAGGATTTTATATTTTAGGATAAGGTCATTAAAAAACGGACTTTATACTATAAGACAGATGGAGTATATTTTTGGTTTGTACTAAGAGGCGATATATTTTTATATTGAACTGAACTAAGAGGCGATACATTGACATAAATGAAAGTAGTTCTATTTGTATACCAATCAATAATAATGTTAAAATGATGAGTCCCTCTATCCCACTCATTTAATTCTAAGCGCTATGCTTATCTTAGAAATCAAATCACACGACCTTCCCTTGTTCCTCAAACTTAAACTCGCCTCACGTGCCATGTTTCTATATTTTTTGTTTTCCATTCTACCACCGGTTCTTAAATATAATATAGGAATTAATTGTTTTTTAGAATATTAAAAAAAAAATTTACTTATAAATTGATTTGTCTAAATTTTTCTTTTAAACTAATTTATTTGAGCTACAAACTAATATAATATATATATATAAATATATAAAAAGTGTATTTATTACTCAAACAAAATCAAATAGGATTTTATATTTTATGATAAGATCGTTAAAAAACGGACTTTATACTATAAGACAGATGGAGTATATTTTTGGTTTGTATTAAGAGGCGATATATTTTTATATTGAACTGAACTAAGAGGCGATACATTGACATAAATGAAAGTAGTTCTATTTGTATACCAATCAATAATAATGTTAAAATGATGAGTCCCTCTATCCCACTCATTTAATTCTAAGCGCTATGCTTATCTTAGAAATCAAATCACACGACCTTCCCTTGTTCCTCAAACTTAAACTCGCCTCACGTGCCATGTTTCTATATTTTTTGTTTTCCATTCTACCACCGGTTCTTAAATATAATATAGGAATTAATTGTTTTTTAGAATATTAAAATAAATAAATAAATTACTTATAAATTGATTTATCTAAATTTTTCTTTTAAACTAATTTATTTGAGCTACAAACTAATATATAATATTATAATATATAAAATACAATGTGATTAAATAGCTTATTTAACTTTCTTAATTTCTCTAAAAAAAGTTAATTGGGTCTAATATTTAAGAACGGAGAAAGTAGTATTTTTAAATTCACTCATCAAGCATCAATATTAGTCAGATTTTCTTCCATTAATTGGAGAGATTTTTTATATGCACGGTATTGATGTAACGATGAGAGTCGGGTTTGGATTTGCACAGCGGAGAAATCCTCAGCATCTCTTAGCCGCGTAAAATGGCAACATTTCAGATAACATCTCACAATATGCCACTCAATCATGCTTTTTTAAACTTAAAAACTTAATAATAAATCTGAACCATTTTTAGATTTTTTTTAGTCCCTCATGTACTTAATGTACTCCCTCCGATCCTAAATATAAGATCACTTTGACTTTTTTGTGGAAGTTAAGGAAGCAAATTAGATCAATAAATTATAACATATGTCACATGTAATTATATTATAGGTTAGTTTATAAGTAGAATAGAGTAGTTTTGAGGACAAAAAAGATAATTATAGACAATTTAAAGTGATTAATTTTATATCCTTAATTTTTTCAAAAAAGTCAAAGTGATCTTATAATTAGGACCGGAGGGAGTAAGATCTAATTGATTTTTTTTTGGAGTGATTAATGAAGCAAAATACGTTAGTTAATCATAACATGTGCAATCTATTATTATATTATGTATTAGTTTATAAGTAAAGCAAACAAATTTGGAGAAAAAATATTCTAGTAAATTAATTTATAAATGACTTATTTATCTCTTTTAAAAATTTTCAAAAAAAGTCAATTGGGCTTTATATTTTAAACCGTAGGAATAGAACTTTTTTGTAATGTTATCTGGATCTACCTCACTTCAACTGGAAGATTTTTAATTTTCTTAAGATTTTTCAAAAAAAAAAATCTACTATACTTTATATTTAAAACTGAAGGAATAGAACTTCTGTGTGGTTTTCTGGACCTATCTCACTTCAACCGGAAGGTTTATTTGGGTCCAGAGATCTCTTTGCTATTCTACCCAATTCAACTCAAATTAGTCTTAAAACTTTATACATATTCCTATTGAAGTGAGGTAGGTCCAGAAAACCACACAAAAAATGTTAAAAAATATCTTAAAATAAAGCAAATTTATTTTAAAATATAATTTTGCCTCTTTAGTATCTTTAAAAAAAGTTAACAGTGTCTTATATTAAGTACACGAAGAATTAAAAAATATCTAAAAATGGTTCAAATTTATTTTAAAATTTTTCAGTTTATAGAATATGATGAAGTGGCACATTGTGAGATGTTAGATTGATCTGAAAGGCTGAAGATTGATGCCGCTGAGGGATGAAAAGGATTTAGGATTTTGCGAAATCCAAACCCATGAGAGTCCCGTAATATATATTGGAGAATCAATAACAGATCATTCGAGTGTGTGGAACAATATGGGATGCATGCAGTGTAACTACGTTATGATAATGGATTAATAATTATGCATGTGGCATGATATATGATGGATTAATTAATTAGAGTGTGGGAGATTGAATTAGGGGTTAATTAATGGATATAGAAGATGCCAAGTTGGGAAATTGGTGGGTGGTTCGTCAACCTAACGGGCCACAAACCTCCCATGGGATGCTGTGCCTGTAACCATAGACACTTTGGTCCCATCTTACATGATTAGATACATCTAACTTCACTTTATTATCATGCACGCACTCACACTCGATAATTGCATCATCATTAACTAAATACTATGTTATGCTGTTATTATTACGTTTCATTTCAATTGCTAATTTTGATGATGTAATATTTTTTTTTCATATTTATCTGTCACGTTCTCACTTAATGGAAACATAAATATCCAGTTCACTGCCATATAAAGTGAATCAATTAAAATAGAGAATTGGGGAGTGAGAGATTAATAACTCCTTTTTCTGTTTGATGCAATAAATTCACAAGTCACAGCACAAATAGTACCCTATGATTGCTTAGCATATTCATTTCTGGGGAGATGCCGGGTGGGCTTGTTTGAGATTAGGGAAGAAAAGCAGTTTTGTTTTATTATACATGACAGAATTTTAGGGAGGGAACCTTGAGGTAAACACGAGTGTGTGCTGTCAATAGTATATATACTTTCAGCTTATATTATGCTGATAAGCTAAACTCCCAATAGCTCTCTCATATAATTCACAAAATCACCTTTTTTCTAATCCTAAACAAACTAAACAAGCCTATTCTCTACTTTTTATGCCTGATCTAAGCACAGGAAATCATCGGTTTCAATTTTTCGTTAGAAGGTTGAAACTTGAAAGGTTCAAGGACAATTTCGCGAGTAGTGTATATTTATTATTTTTACAGAAAATGACTATGGGCCTTATAATTATTTTACATGTATTCAGAATCATCGGGAATAAGTTAATTATAAATTTGATTCTTCAAGTATAATCTTCGTCGTCTTCTTATTTATTTGGTATTTTTAGGACTCCTCAATATGTCCTTAAAAAAACCGACTCGCACTAACGAGGGACATAACCTGAAGAAGCAAAGTGATAGGCACTGGAAAATAATTTGACTACTTATCATAAAGTTTTTTTTACTATGAAAGATATGCTGTATAATAATTTAGACTGAATAAAAGTAGTGATGTAAACTAAAACATGTTCTTGTCATTACGCACCTCATATATAGAAATCAGTTGCGTTATTTGTCTCCTATGAATAGTGTAATTACTACTCATGTTTATTATATTTCTTTACATTGAACTTATCTCAACACTGGGGGATTTTTAGAAAAGAACATCTACCATTGGTGTAAAGTTTATGGAAAATGTTTTATTATGCTTGAAATTACTATGATTGGCGTCCTTTTGTATGACAAGGAAAGGTTGGGTGATAGAACACATTTTTATTGAAAGAGAATAATCCACGAGGGTCAGACTTCTCTTCTATAATAAAGACTCAATTAACGAAAACCAATCACAAGATAATGGTTTGACATGTTTTGGAGAAACTTCAGAGCTCTGATGATGTAAATAGAAAGCCTTCGTTAATTATACACATGTTCAAAAATAATAACCCCCCGAGATTATCCCTTTTTCGTTCGTATGCCTCACAACTCACAATTTATTGAACAGCATAGGACAAGACATGAATGGATTTACTATATTTAAAGTGAAAAGTAAACATGTTCAAGATTTGTTTAGTCTCCTTCAATAACTAACAGACGTTTTACATGTCTGATGTAATCTTTATTGAGATCTGGTAATAATGGACAAAGGGAATATGATATCAACGAAGAGGAAACCGCGTGGTGGCTTCACAAATGCAGATTCCAAGTTGCTTCTTCTAGACTTCTACTAAACATTTTCTAAAGGATTTTGAACAAAAAGTTAGTGAGAGATAGATAGATAGATTATGACCGTTCTGCTTTCTGTGACACTATATATATCCTCTCCTCTTCTTCCCAAAGCACACACCATAGACCATACCTTCATTCACAATGGCTTCTGTTCTCTGGATTCTCTCTCTCATTCTTGCTTCACTCTGCTCAGCCGCCCACGGCGGCGTTCCGAGGAGGCCCGTCGATGTACCCTTTGGCCGGAACTACTACCCCACATGGGCTTTTGATCACATCAAGTACCTCAATGGTGGTTCCGAGGTTCAACTCTACCTCGATAAATACACTGGTACTTCACTTCTCATCTTCATTATTTATCTTTTTTTCTTTCTTTCTGCCACAAACTGTTCATCATTGGGTTTCCATTTTTAATCAGGCACTGGCTTCCAGTCCAAAGGATCCTACTTGTTTGGACACTTCAGCATGTACATCAAGATGGTTCCTGGGGATTCTGCTGGCACTGTCACGGCTTTCTATGTAAGAAACTCTCCAAAGTTTCGTTTTTTTCCCCCTAAACTCTCTGCTCCAGTTCGAGTCCTGTTTTTTTTTTTTTTTTTTTTTTTTTGTGTGGTTCAGAACATGTTTGTGTGACTTGTTGTTGCGAATGGAACTGTGCAGCTATCTTCCCAAAACTCAGAGCACGATGAAATAGACTTTGAGTTCCTGGGGAACAGAACAGGGCAGCCATACATTTTGCAGACGAACGTGTTCACAGGAGGAAAAGGTGACAGAGAACAGAGAATCTACCTCTGGTTTGATCCTTCCAAAGAATACCACAGATACTCTGTTCTCTGGAACATGTACCAGATAGTGTATGCACTTCACATTCACATACCATTTCCCCCAAAAATAAAAAAGAAGAACAAAAGCATTGAATAACGTAAATGAAAATGATGGTGCAGGTTCTACGTAGATGATATCCCAATCAGGGTATTCAAGAACAGCAATGACTTGGGAGTGAAATTCCCATTTAACCAACCCATGAAGATATACAACAGCCTTTGGAATGCAGACGATTGGGCCACAAGGGGTGGATTGGAAAAGACGGATTGGTCCAAAGCCCCCTTCATAGCAACCTACAAAGGCTTCCACATCGATGGCTGCGAAGCCTCCGTGGAAGCCAAATTCTGTGCCACTCAGGGAAAACGATGGTGGGACCAGGCCGAATTCCGAGACCTCGACGCCGCCCAATGGCAGCGTCTACGGTGGGTTCGAAGCAAATACACCATTTACAATTACTGTACCGATCGTAAGCGTTACCCACAAGTTCCTCCTGAATGTGCAAGAGACCGCGACTTTTAAATTCAAACTCCTAAATCATTATTTCTTACTTACCATCATTATCAGTAAGGGATGGGTTCTTATGGTGTATGTATGGTTATTTACTGTTGAGGGGTTTGGAGGTTGAGAACAGAGGAGCCTCTGGCTCTGGGAATCTCAGCACTGAGCTCTCTCTGTGTTTATGTGTGTAAGTGTAACGTTGAAAATGGTGAATTATTCTGAATTAATGATATAATATAATAGTGCTACGTTTTACTTGGATGTACGTGTACTATGTGTTTTTTTTTTTTAATTAAATAATGACTCTTGGGACACAAGACCTAGTTGGGACGCAGAGGCAAGTACTCTGATCAGGCTGGTCCCAGAAATGACAATGTGACCGACAGGGATTGTAAGGAGGGTGAAAGTAGAAAGCGATGCTTTTGGAAAAACAATTTAAAAAACGAACAGTGAATATGGGAAAATGGGGCTCCACCCAGCATTATGAAGTATGAATGTGAGCTGTATAGAGGTTGCGGAGAATGAGAATTTTGGGGACTAATTGTGAAAGGACTAGAATTGACGTAAGACGAGTGTAGGACTAGGTGACTAGGTCGTCCTTATCATTGTTTACGTAGAGCCCTGTTTTACGTGGGGGTAATGGAAGCAAAACAGATCAAGCTAAAAGTAAAGAAGACGTCTCATTTTACTCATTTGGCTTTCCATGCCAAGGGGTACGGCGGTCATCCACATATTGTGGCAAGTCCCACTTTAATGAGTTCTTTTCAAAGAAGGCATTATAAGGCTTGAGTTTCCAACCTGATCAATGGCTTAGATTTGTGTTCTCATTACATAAGTGTTTTTATTGACAAACTGAGTAGACTGCTGGAACCTCTCTTCTTGAGGGTGACAATATTATGAGTCCCATGTTATAAAATGTCATCAGTGAGGTAAGATTTATTATTTTAAAGGGTTCTCACTCCCATTAAGCTAGGATTTTAGGTCTCTGGGATAAACTCTATCTAAATCTTATGATCATTGATCACTCTTAGTCTCTTAGAACACCGATCCCGTGAGTTTTGAGTTTTGATTTACCATGAAGGCACGTGCATCCCCATTAATTATGAATATTTTGTTACAACTTTAGAGGGTTAAACTAGAATTATAAATATTCATATAACTTGGTTAAAAAAAATATATTTATTTTTGAATGTGTGAAGGAATATGGGGCACGTTTTGTATTGCTGTTCACCTTTCTTTTAGGGTAATGTGATGGGGGAAATCAATGCATTGGGCACCAATATTTGACTCCATAATCTAGGTGGGTGCCCACATCTTTTTAACTTTATTTGATTAGAAAAAAAGATGAATATAAATGACAAAATGTATCAGGGGTTGATAAATATATGTAAGCCGTGGGTTATAGCCTTTAACCTTTTTTATGTTTAAGTGGTATTTAAGTGGCGCTCCCTCCGTTCAACTTTTCTTCGTATTATTTTTATTCATGCTCTTCAATAATAAATTAAAGATGGATGATGAGAATAAACGTAAATGGTTAGAGTGTTTTAGTAATATCATGGGATTATAACTAATTTAATTAATATATTTAATCTAATTAAATTAAATAAATATATTTTATATTTAGTAAGGGAAGGAGTATTTCTCATCCATCTAGTACATCATTGACTATTGCAGTTGACCTTGTTAGGTTGGAAATACCATGGGTCTGTTTAGTTCACTTGCACATTCCATCTCACATGCAATGTAATGGGATGCAATCGAATCTCAGTTACCGTCAGAATGTTTGGTATGGCATTGGAATGAGTAAAAACAAAATTACTTTCTTTATTAAATTATATTTTAAAAAAGTTGAAAAGACCGAAATACCCAAGACGAACAAAATATCTACTCCCCCTTCAATATTTTCTCAACAACAACAGTTTTATGAACATATTAGTCACAAAAAAGATTGTTATAGAAAAAAAGAAACTGAAATCATGATTTTGAGGACAAAGTCTAACAAAAATTAATTTAAAAACTGGTAAGTTTTATGAAAAAAAGAAACGTGAAGGACAATGAACCAGATCTGGAACTACATATATAGCTTTGGAACCGATTCTCAAGGCCTTCTAGAAATTTAGGATGATGAGATCTGATTTACAAATTTATAATGTCATAAACATTAGGTTTATAAAAATTGAAAAGAAATTCAATTTAAGATCGTCAATCTTTTCAATTTGAAATCAGATTATGGACTAGCACCGCTTAATTTCGAATTATTGAAACTCAAAAACAGAAACCTGTAGCTCGAAAAGAAAATTTGATTTTCAAAGTATATTTCTCGCTGCATCGTATATAAGTGAAGAGATTTTATAAGCAAAGTTATTTCAAGGTATATTCCTCAAGATCCAGGTTTTGATTTTCACTATCTGTGGATTATTAAATCTCAGATAGTTTGAATACAATGGATCACCTTAAAAGTCCAAAAATTTGACAATACGATTTCAGGGGATAAATTATGTTTTTTCATATGTGTTATTGAGAGCAAAATTGACACTTTCAAATGTATTGCAAGCCTGCAATAAGGATTTATAGGGGAACCCTATGAATGGGGATAACCAAAAAAATGTGCAATCACTTTTGCATGTGTAGTCTCTTTTACCATGTCTAAGTCCAACCAAACATGTCATATAGTAATGGCAATGAGGATTACCATTGCTCACCTGCAATGGAGATGAACCAAAAAGGTCCTATGTCTTGTTTTCAGATAAAAAGGGGGGGAAAGGTATGTGTTGTGAAACACTTGCTTCATGACTATGCAAATGTTAAAACGTCTTGAAATAAGTGGGAGTAAATACAAAGAGTTATGACAGAAAGGAAATGAAATGAAACGGAGAGCAAAGCAGAAAGCAGGGCAGCGGCATGAGAAGTAGAAAAACTGTAGAAGTGAGATCATGACGCATATTCCCTCTGCTTCAGAACACTTTTTTTCTTTTAGAAAAACCTGAAGCAGTATATAAATGTTATTGAATGGGAAGCTTACATAAAGGAATAAAGGAATAAGTGATTTAGGCCACGAAAGTGGAGACTGATTTTGTGAAAAATATCAGGAAAAGGATTTGTAAGAGCAAAGGGAATGGAGCGGTGTTGGTGTCAATGTCAATGGGCTGGCCCCGTTATAATGTCAACTCGATGCTTGTTTGGATCTCTTTCCAGTTTCCAGCCACTCCCTCTCCACTCTTCATTTTGGACCTCTTCTTATTTATCCCCCCTTCCTTCATATCCATGAACCTCTCCATACTTCACTAATTCTTTACTTTACCTTACATATATAAGAGCCAATTGATGATGTTGAATTTTGGTATTAAAATATAATTTTTTATTTTTATATTTTATTTTCTATATTTATCATTTTATCTCATGAGTTTTTCTTACTTATAAATTGATATATAATCTAATGATACATATGTTTTTTTGATAATATCATGTAAGACATTTTGTAATTACCTTAACGCCCCCAAATTAGTCATTTATGTCTTGTATTAAGGATCAGAGTTTTGCTAAAAAAAGGACCAGAGCTAGAGTTAGAGCTAGTTATATGTGTGTGTAGGTATATATTGGGAGGATTTCAACCATTCGTTTCTATCTCCTACACTCCACATTTATGCATCAATTTAAAATTTTTATATTAGTAATTAATATGTAAACAATACACTCTTTTCATGTTTTGCTGAAGATGACAACTACAGAATGCATCCCAACTTATAAGTTCTTTCCCTCTCTTTACCGATGTCTTTCCTTTTTCTGGCGCACCAATCTAATTACAATCTTTTTCTTTCTCTCTGTTCTTATTTTCTACTGACAAATCACATTATGGAAACAAATCATTTTGATCATATAAAAGTGAACTTGCTTCGAGTTTCAGGTCGGATGGCATATCAAGTATCTTGAATTCAAGCTTTTGGCAAAACATAATCAATGTCAGATTGCTGCAACCGGTTTGGTTACTGAGACAAGTAGTAAATCGGGTTACCCATACTCATAAAAACAGGGGACCGTATTGGGTTTACATTTTGCATGCCATTGTTTTCAGCCGAAGCCTAAAAAAACAAGCAAGAAAAGCTCCTAGCTAGTCCTGTCCTGGCATGGCATGACCATTCAGAATTCAAGGCGATGGAGAAGAATCTTATTACAGAATGATGATAAGAAGGCGAGAGAAAATTTGAGGGTTCTATTTCTGGGTACAGGTTTCAGTAAGAAAACTGAAAAAACAAGAGAAGAAAAGAAAGAAGCAAGAAATGTTGGAATCATACAAAAATAGAAACGGGCCAAGTCTGAAGCAGAAGATGATGATTTCAAAGGTTCAAGCTCACTTCCATTTGTTGGCAACAATGTCAGCCAAATCAACAACCCTTTGGGAGTAACCCCATTCATTATCATACCAAGCAATCACCTTCACCATATCATCACCCATCACCATAGTCAACGACGAGTCAACGGTGGACGACACATCAGTGCACCTGAAGTCCACCGACACAAGTGGCTCATCACACACAGTCAATATCCCTTTGAGCTCATTATCAGCACTCTCTCTGAAAGCAGCATTGACTTCCTCAGCAAAAGTCTTCTTAGAGACCTGAACCACCAAATCCACAACGGAAACATTAGGTGTGGGCACACGCAGGGCAATCCCATTGAGCTTCCCCTTCAGACTGGGCAGCACAAGCGCCACCGCCTTGGCCGCCCCGGTCGACGTCGGCACGATGTTCAATGCCGCCGCTCTCGCCCTCCTCAGATCACGGTGGCTGGCGTCCAACAGCCTCTGGTCTCCAGTGTAGGAGTGGGTGGTAGTCATGGTACCCTTTATAATTCCTTCAAAAAAGAAAAAAGCCGTCTTTTTAAGCAATCTTATCTTATATGTACCTTTAACTAAATGTGTTAGTATTCGATGTGGGACATATGGATTACCGAATTTCTGATCGAGGACCTTGACGAAAGGGGCGAGGCAATTGGTGGTGCAGGAAGCATTGCTGATGATGGGTTCGTCGTGACTGTAATCGCCTTCATTGACGCCGACGACGTAGGTGGGGATGTCACCTTTTCCAGGTGCTGTAATGAGAACCTTCTTAGCTCCTGCCTGAATGTGCTTCCCTGCTCCTTCTCTGTCCACGAACACCCCTGTTCCTTCTATTACCAAGTCAATTCCCAATTCCCTGTGATCCACACACACACATACATACATACATACAGGATTTTAATGAGTCATGTGTAATCAAATTCAAAGATTGGATTTTTTTAGGAGAATGTGGTGTGGTGGGGTGAGTACTTACTTCCAGGGGAGGTTGGAGGGGTTGCGGTTGGAGACGACCTGGATGATCTTGCCGTCGACGGAGATGGCTTCGTCGCCGGAGGGTTTAACGTCGGCGTCGAAGATGCCGAGGGTGGAGTCGTATTTGAGGAGATGAGAGGCCTGCTTCACACCTCCTGTGTCGTTGATGGCGATGACGTCGAGTGGTGACTCCTTGCGTCCATGCCAGCATCTCAAGAAGTTCCTTCCTATCCTACCGAACCCGTTGATTGCCACCTTCAGTTTTGCTTCTGTTGCTAATTTCCTGTACCCTCCGCTGCTCTTTACCTTCACATTCATCACATTTCCCCCTTCTTCAATAAACCATTTGTTCTTACTTTACTACTACTCTGACACATTCTCATCATATGTAATCTCTATATGACCCCATGATTTTTTAACTATCCTAATATCAAGTGAGTATCCTAGTTCTTGTCAGGAAAAACATCACACACAAGCATATGAATCTGCTAAACAATCTATTATGTTAATTTGGACTTGGGAGTCATAGATTATCCATAACAGATTCCTAAATCCTCACTACAGAGGTCAACAAGTGGACTGAAGTACTAGTAAAGTGGGATATTATGGCATACTCTATACATGTAAGAATTTAAGGAAGAGGCATTAGTACTCACTGCAGAGGTCTGAAAGGCAATGATTGAATGGAAGTCATCGGAGGATTTCTTAGAGAGGGGAAGGTAGCCTGATGAGCTGCGAAGGCCGGAGAACTCAGAGAAGCCCTTTCCATTTCCCTACACCAACAAACCATGAACACCGATCAGCAAATAACAGTGCTTTTTTCTTATAATATGTTTAAAAAATGTTGTTTATAAATTATAAGTAGGAAACATGGAAGATGAAAGAAACAACATTATGAGGAACCTGAAGAGTTGGTTTGGCAACAGAGAGAGTGGCCGAAGCCATGATCATCACCCAGCAAATGAAAGCTCAGAAGAAGCTGGGGGTGGAGCTAGAGGGAAGGGAAATCAACACAGAAGAAGAAGAAGAGTGAATATTTTGAGGCTCAATATAAATGTATATGTGATTAATTATAATAGGAGTGGGAGAGGAGGAAGATGTGTGGCTGAGGCTCATGAAAGGAGAGTGAGGATGAGATTTTGGATAGCTTCTCTTACAATGAATGGATGTGGTTGGTGCTTTCCTCTCATACTTGAGACTCCAATCATCTGTGGTTCTCCTCTTTTGCTCAATCTGTCCATCATCGTTGGGCCTGAGCCTCAAATCCTAACTGGCCCACTTTGCGGGTTTCCCTCTCTTGCATCAAGTGGATATCATCATTCTGAACATCACACAACTCGCAAGAGCAAGGGGCCAAACTCCAACACTTGGGGCCATCATTTACTCGGGTTCTTCTTGTTGCTCACAAATATACGGTTCTTCTTCATACAACCCATCCATCCATCCATTAATATTTGAAGATTTTTAGCTGACTTTGTGGTTAATTGAAATTGGTGGAAATTGTGGTTTTTATCTCTTTGTTATAGGAGCATGTTCTCACACGTCTTTTTTTAAAAGGGGTTCATACTAACGATATAAAATTATAAATAGATCGAACACATGACCTCCCACTTATAGATAAGTTTTCATGCTACTAAGTTACATGATGCTTAATAGTTTTGTTTTATCTATGTGTCGCTCTATATTTCCTTATAGAGTCATGTTGAAAGCCAAAGTAAATTTGAGAGAGGTGTTTGTGGGATCTTAAATATACATGTGGATTAATGTGCAATCTCTTTTGTTTGGTATCCATGGTGAGTCTTAAAAGATTCAATTTTGGAGTTTTGAGTTTGGATGCAGGATGAGAAAAACCTTCTTTGAAAAAACTTTCCATGTTATGTGAAAATGTGATTTTGGTCGCGTTTCAACAAGTTTTGAAACACGTCTAATTTTGATGCCGGTGGTTGTCAACCCCTCTTGGCCTGATCCTTTAACTTGATTCAAAATGACCAATCTGAGGCATCAATGGATTTCCCGCACTCAGCAAGGGAGGGGTTGTACTGCATTTAAGTTAACAGATATCTATATATCCTCAGATATCTCTAGTCTAAATAACGCTAATTTCAAATGTGTTTAGTTTAAACTTCCGTAGGACTTCAATAAATACACTGCATTTAAGTTAACAGACGAATGGAGTTGTACTGCATCTTTGCTTATCTTTGTGTCACAAATCCACTTGTAAGGTCCTCATTCAATCCCTGACATACGTCTACGTGTCATAATTAAACATGCAAAGCTATAAAGGTAAGCAATTATAGCTACCTGAGTGATTGAATCTTTCAGTTAACCGAATATTGAGTCATTGTTGGCATGACGAAAGCTTTCAATCAATCATAATAAACAAACGGAGCAAAGTAAAGGTTCCCCACAAAGATTGCCTTTGTTCTTAACAATTTTTCAGAAGCATTTCTTTTTCTAGGCCAACGACGCATATTCGGAGCTTACGAAACAAGCTTTTCTAAATTAATCATAACAGGTTATAGAAACTACCTAAATCTTAGGGTCAAAGACTGACCTCCTTTTTTGTTTACGATTGTTTGAATTTAAGTCAGAGCTCTCACAGTCACAGATGAGTAACTAACCTCACTGCCTTTTCCACCCTTTGAAAATTTTTACCTTTGAATCTTGTGGTCATACTAGCCACCCATTTTATAGAACGTTGAAGGTTAAACCTTGTCATATAATTCACACTAGATTACCTCAAGAAACTCACCTCGCAAAAAGAAAAGGCAGTGAGGAACTAGAGAACATCCCTATTAATTTTTGTAATTAAGGTCATGGCCATATCATCTTTCTGCAACAAGAAAAATGTTACGACTACGAGGACTGAACAGCAAACTCAAAGTACTGTTGAAGCTACAACTTACAATATGCTTTGGTTTCTTGAGAATATCCGAAGGGTCCAGTGCTGTCCCAAAACGCTTTTGCGTTGGAAGTAAATAAAAGAAGGTGTATGCAAACAAAAACCCTTATAATATTGAAAAGTAAAGGCACATATTATGTATAGAACTAATTCCTCTGTTTTTTTGCTGCATATAAATAGGGTGGCCACAGCAACAGGTAGATTACCCCAGAAAGGTCTCTAATTTTACACTATTAACTTCCCTTGGGGGCCCCCCTGGATCCTTCTGTTTCCAAAGTTCTACTCTCAAGAATAAACTGATCAAAGACATGGCAAGGGAAGTAGACTTGAAGGTGCTGAACCCATCTACTTCAGTTTCTTTTCATTTTCCTTTGCTCCATTTTGAATATTTACTTGAACACCGGAATAGATGAGCTTAATCTGTTTGCGTTGATATTATTTCAGAAGATTGACTTGAAGGTGTCTGCTAACTGCTGTGATGGATGCAAAAAAAAGGTGAAGAGGGCGTTAGGAAGGATTGAAGGTAATTAATATTGGATAACTACATATTCATATGTTTTCTGGTTCTTCATCAGGTGCTGATGACTGTTGTGATTTAAATTGTTAGGTGTTATGAAGATGGATATAGACCCTTTGCGGCCCAAAGTAACAGTGTTAGGCAACGTCAATCCACAAATATTAATAAAAAGGCTTTTAAAAGTTGGAAAGCATGCAGAATTGTGCAGATACGAGGAATTTGAAACTGAAAGGAAAGAAGCAGGAATAGCAAGCATAATGAAAGAGAGAGAAAATCAGAACATTTGGCGTAGGGAAGGAAGGCAGGTGGATTCATGTGAAATTAAAATTGACAAAATTAATGAAATCAAGGGAGGAGGAAGCGGAGGCAAGTACCAGCAAGATCCAAGAAAGGAAAACAAGGATTTAAAATCTAACATGACCGCAAATAACTTCAGTCTCCCTCAAGATAAGAAGGAAAACCCTTGTATGCCTCATCCTGGAGGAGATTTCAATGTTCAGCCACAAGTTGATTTCAGGATTCATCCGAATATGCACCCACACAGTAACATCAACAGTCACCCTCATCAGTACTGTTACATTGCTCAGCCTTGTGCAGTAGCAGTTCCCTGTTATGTAATACCTTCATATCCAGCTCCTCCCGTTGAAGAATATTACAATCTTCACAGGTCAAGCTTTCAGCCACCTTTCCTGAGACCAGGTGAGCGAGTAGGAGACTATTTCAGTGACGAGAACACCATGGGATGCCATGTGATGTGAGTGCTTCGGCCAACTTACGCGTAGCTTAAATAGAAGTGGGGGTCCAGGGATAATTCTTCTTTAGCAGGAAATTAGTTTGATCATTTTTTGTAGTCCATGCGATGATTCTTTGACCTTTCCCTGTTTTTGCTTCCATTAATTACCACAATTTTGATCGTTGACAGAGGACAGTTATCCCCCTACATGTATAAGATGTCCTTTGTAAGATTTGCATAATTTCTTGTGGAGAACAATACGATTAAATTGCTTCAATTAGTACAGTTTCTAGTCAATTACATAATCTCAAATGTCCAATCGAGGAGATATAGTCGTATTCTACTTGCGATTACGAGCGAGCTTGATTGATTTTCAGCCTAAGCACAGGTTCAATCTAGCGGATGGGAATATACAAGATGTGGACTTCATTAGCACCGCATTCTCTTACGTCGCCATCTTGAAGCACAAGCACTTTTAATTGGTAATTTTAGGACACTCATTGCCAAAGAAAGATTATTTGCATTTGATGGTTGATTAACCACGTATGGGCTTCCTACTTTATCTGCTACACCCAATCTCAATAAAATCGAAACTAAGAGACACAATGAACCCAGAAGCAATGGAATCGCACCAGATCTCAGCTAACAAATTCACTAACAATGTCCATCTGCTAATGTTCCACCCTCCACTTTTGATGCTCAGAGGACCTAATAAGATTGTTATTTGCTAAACGCGAGATCCATGACTCAGTGTTTTGTCACACTCAAAAAATTGAATCATGGTAGATGCATGGATGTGACTGCATGAATGACATGATTCCTGAAGCTATCATTTACATTACACCAGTTCTTTCGAATCAGCAAATTAAAGTTTAATCGGTACAACAAACAAGGAAGGACCAGTAGCCCTGAAGGCACTTGCGTAAAACACATTGAACTGAATGATGAATGATACTCTTACCCTGCTTCGTATTGCGTATCTACTGAACCAGAAAGGACAAAAAATGAAAGAAAATCCGAACAAGATGGGGTTTTTTTTTATGACATGAATCATACTCAATGCACTAGCCAGAACAGCGAAGACAAAACGTCATGGAATCGTCCAGACAGGGTTGGAGCATGTGTACAAAAGAGAAAGTAAAAACTATAAGACCTTGAATTCTGCCATTCATCTTCGGAGGCAGAAGCCAACAAATACTAAGTCCCCCACACTTCTACTGTGGGCAACAATTAGGCGAATGAAAAATAATACCAACCCTTTTACACCCTAAGAATCTGAAGCTTGGAGGAGAAAGCAATGGCAACCCAATCCGGCTGAGATGAAGACCACTGAAGCTGCTCAATCTCCGCCCCAGCAGTGTATGCAAGAATAGGATCCAACCCACCTTCCATTGGCTGCCCCATTGATGAAAGATCCCATATGAGAGCCTGAGAATCATCCCCTGCGGTACATATATGGCAAGAACTATGAGGAGCCCAAGCAATTGCATTCACACTAGCCTGATGCCGCTGCAACTCAACCACAGGAAGCGTAGGAAAACGAATGTCCAGTACAACAACCTTAGCACTGTCCATAATAATAGTGGCCATATACCTAGGATCCTGCTTATTCCAACCAAGTCTAACCAAAGGTGTATCAGGCTCCGAACTCTCATAGATAATAGTCGAATGCTCTTTATCCCTCAAATCGAAAACCCTAACGGAGCCGTCAGCGGAGACGGAGGCAAAAACACCAACACCACCCCAAGCGATGTCATAAACCTCCTTATCATGAGCAATAAGCTGAGTATCCACAGTCTCCTTCTCAATATCCCAAATTGTGCAGGTGGTGTCAATACTAGAGGTTCCAATTCGCTTAGGCTCCACCTCGTTCCAATCGAAGGAGGTAAGAGGGCCACAGTATTCACTGTTCTTGTTCCCATTAAGGAAGCTCTTGAGTTCCACCTTAGGAGTTGGATTCTCTTCGGGGTCGGAAATTCGCCAGATTCGGAGGAAATCGCTGGAGGTAGCGAGGAGGTCAGGTCTCTGGCATTCCTTGTCGGGGATGAAGATGGCTTTGGTGGGAGGGTAAGGGTGTTCGAAGGAGAGGTTAGGTTCGGATCGAATCTCGCCGTTAGAGTCGTCAAGCTGAACAATTTCGACTCGGTTTGGGTATTGTTCTAACAAGCTGGCTATGGCTAATCGGTACTTCTTGTCGCGACGGACGCTCCAGTTCATGGCGTAGATGTGCCATGGGGCTTCGTAGGTGTAGATCTCAGACCGCTTTTGCTGTTCGTCGAGACCGTCTTGGGATGGGTCATTACTGGCCCCCATGAATGTACGGCGGTTCGAGGTTACTCGATGATGACTTTCTTCTTCAGCAAGACGAAATTGAGGGTGTTACTTTTGGAGAATCGAGGAGGAGGGATATTGAGAGTGGTGCAAGAGAGACAAGTAGGAAGCGTGAAATTGAAGAGGTACAGAAGAAGCAGTACGAGAAGGAAGGAGGGATTTTGTGGTGGTGATGTGATTTAATGAGAAAAATGAAGGGGATTAAATGTTAAATCTCCTAAAACCCCAAATGGGAAAGACTTCGACTTGGAGGGGCCCCCAAATTGTGTCCGACTTTCAGATGATGGCGACCACAAAGTCAGACGTTTCAGAGAAGAGATCTGGGCCGTCCGTCTAGCTTGCTCGCCTTTTTTCTGGGTCTGATAGCTAGCTTGCTTGAAAATACAGTAATTGATTTTTGGTTTTATTTACCATCTAAAATTTGATTTGATACGATTCGTCCTAAATTATCAGCATTGAACGTTTCAAAAAGCATTGAAAGAGGTGAGTGATCCGATGAATTTCCTTGCCTGTGATGTGAGGCGTGAGAATGAACCTTAGAAATAATTTCTTCTCCCTTGTACAGCCGTTTCACTTAAGCTTTTTTTTTTTTTTCAGTTTTCAATCTGGTATCCCAGGCTAGAATTCAAGAGGCCCAGATTAATCCAAATACGCACCACTAGACCTCCACTTAAGGGTTGAGTGCTGGTCAAAAGGCAGACTGCATTCTCAAAACTCGAATTCGAACTCGAGACCCCTGCTTAAGCGGCGAAGTAAAGTTACCACTACGCAAAACGTGTTTGATTTAAACATGCTTATTTTATATTGGTGTTTATAACCTAAGCGATAAATTACTTGATGCCTACCACCAAGCACTTGGTTTAAATGATAAAGGGTTGTAACAATTAAATATTTGGTGGTAGAGCTTTGCCGCCCTTGTGGTCAAGCCCGGCTCAATCCGAGTCAGTCTGAACCCCGATAATTTGTCAGACGTAGGAGGTAAGTTAAGGATACCGGATGCTCCACATAAAAAAATAAAATTACCTGATGCCTCTGGCTTAATTCCCAGATTCTATGGTTAAAACCTTGGAAGCTGAAGAAACTCCAAAGATGCTTGCTTCATTGTTGTAATCTCTCAAGATTCATGTACGGTAGTGTCATGTCTTTAAGAGTTATTAGCATTTATTTTTATTTGATCATAACCATAACTATAGACCAACGCCGGAAGAATTTATTGGCAGAAACGCTCGAAAGAATGAGTTGCCAACTTCCCGTTGTTACTCCATGGATAGCCAGCAAACAATACGTTATTGCCCATCCTTTTATGGCCTATTGATAAGCTCCTAAATTTCATTACAAAATTATCATGTTTTACTCCGCGCCTGTGAATAATTTGGTGGTTAAAATGGCAAAAAAGAAACAAAAGCTTAATGAGAAAGCCGGGGAAAAAAAGAGTTGTAATTTATATGAATTTGGAGCTTAATAAATTTTTATAATGTGGTAAATTGTAAAACTCATCAACCATCTTTCTTTCTTGTATAGGAAGAGGTGCTCAAGTGAAAAAGCCCAGAGAAAACACACAAGCATCAATGGAATTGAAGATCAGTTGAAAAAAAGACAGGAGAACCAGAAGCAATAGTACTTCACCGTGACTCTCGCCACGGCGAGAGTCACGGCAAGTATCTTTCAACTCTGCCTCAATCATCACTGAGTTCGCTGTGGCGAAACCCACGGTAAACTAGCCAAATACTGCACGTTTCACTTAAAGTGAGTTGTCTGAAAGGAGATAAAAGCATTGATTTCGTGGGAAGACAGGTAGAACGCATTTAGGGCACATTTTGGGACTTTTTGGAGCTTGAAGAAAGAGTGGGGAAGAGCTAGGAAGCTTGGAGAATCTTGGAGAGATTCAAGTTTGTTAATCTTGGTTTCCTTTCTTCTTCCTTCTCTATTTTTCTGTCATGAATTTTCTTTTAATCTTCATTTTCGTTTTTCATTTACTCATGTGTAGCTAAATCCCTTTTCTAGGGTTACTTTGAACCACTTGATGGATTGAACCTTGTATTTCCTTTCTTTAATGCATTTAATGGATTTTTATGTGTGGATTTTCATCTTGCTATTATTTATACAAGTGCTTTATCACCACTTGACTTGTTAAATGAAATATGACTTGAGAGAGAGTATTTTGTTTTAGAACTTGGGTGAAATCATGTTAGACTTGAAGTTTATAGTTTTAAATGGATGGTTAGTTGGTAATATAGAGATATAATTATTAACCTAACATTGTTCATATGAGGTTGGTGGAGTATTTATGACTTGCATTAATTGTAGCAAGAGGTTGTGCAATTAATGCAAGTATAAATTTGATTTTGACTTGAGAAAGCTTCTTCAAATGAAATTGAACATTGAACTCACACATTGATTCATTATGATGCCTAAAGAAAAGGAATTTACTAGTTCATAAAATCAAATGGGGATAAGTAACCCTAGGTTGTTTTATTTGCCTTAACAAGTGTTTCTAA
This sequence comes from Mimosa bimucronata, assembly GCA_037074515.1. Classification (NCBI taxonomy): domain Eukaryota; kingdom Viridiplantae; phylum Streptophyta; class Magnoliopsida; order Fabales; family Fabaceae; genus Mimosa; species Mimosa bimucronata. Next base: position 7,291,328 of record CM073437.1, read on the forward strand.
ATCACCTCTTTACTCTTTAACCTTTGTGATTAAAAATCTTAACTATAAATAGAATTTTAGTTGTTAATCTTTGAAAATGTTAAATTTTCAATCCAAACTTTGCTTTAGCTCAACTTAATTGAATTCACTAAGCCTTCTGTTTGATCGTATTTATAACCCAATGATACTTTCTCATTACTTTATTACTTGATGTGACCCATACACTGACGATGCGAACACCTATCAGTTGTTCCCCGCTCAAAATGGGATGGCCCCGTCTCTTAGCGCGAGGCCAACCCTTATTGCAGCATTGATTCCATTTGAAATGGGCTCAGGCGGATGATGGTAAGGGGGGGAAATGGAATTTAAACCAGAGAAATTTTAAAGGTAATATATGGCAGCAATCATACCTGTAATTTGAGCCATGGCTCACAGTTATTTTTCTTGAGAAATCAACAAACATTACAATTTAGTTGCCATATTACATTGACTAAAAAACCCAAAAAAAAAAAAAACGACAAACAAAACAAACAATTGAAGCAGAGGATATCCAAAGTGATTTGCCCATTTTTATGGATGAAACATAAAACAACTATGTCTTAGCCATACAATTCAAGTGATGGAAGGGGATGTTCAGTTATAAGAGCAAAGATGCCTCATCCATTTGTCCGCAACCAAGTGGAGGAAGGCTCTACAGAAGAGAAGCTTAATCAGAATCCTCATACACTTCTCCGTCATCAGAGAACTCATCAAATGATCTGATATCAAGCTGGTAGCGAAGGATCCCTCCAATGCCTCCAAACCCTCTGCAAAACTGCGATCCTTCTTGAGATTTATTGGTCACAAACTCCAGCGAGCAACCAAATCGCCGATACTCATTGGCAAACCACTCCAGCAATGGCATCTTATCCTGCAGCTCCAACTCAGCAGAGGTGGCTGAATCCCGGAAATGGCTTTCATCAGCCTCTTGTTCCTTATTTAAGTGCTTTATGACAATCTCGCCAGTAGAACTATTTTTCAGTACGAGCCTATTGATATCCAAACTTTCCCATACTATAAGTGTCTCAATAGCACCCATCTCCAGGGCCTTCAATGTGTCATCCACCCCAAAGACATATTTACCAGTATCCTGGCTGATCTCTTCAAAGTATTTCCCTATCAATTTCTTTTCTTGTATGAACTTCACATTTGACAAAATCTCGGCTGATAACTCAATAGCTTGATTAAAACCATTTTCCCCACCATATGAAACATCAACCACATTCAATATTTTTGCCCCCAGACGAGGATCAAACATATCTGACTGGCTTAGCTCGGTCTTAAAGTCAGCAGAACCTGCAAGTATAAGTCCAGAAACATTAGGCTGACTAGTGGCAGGGTTAATGAAAAACTGCGTAGCCAGTTCTGCAGTCTTTCTAACATAGTTGTGTCGTTTTTCCATGCGAAGACGAGCAAAACGCAAGGCAGACTGCCCTCCTCTACCATGTTTCTTTGGTAGATCAACAGTAAATTTATGAAGCACCTCACGACTATTTCCACTTAATGTCCCAAAAAGAGTACCATTTCCATCCATAACAATGAAACCAAATTTGTCATCAGATTCTAAAAGCTCATTTAAAGCTTCAGTGTGAAACTTGTTATCACAGAGATACAGTGACGCATTAATAGGCTTGAAAGGTTCAAAATCAATGGTCACCTTTTTTTCTTTGCCATCTTCAGTGACAACAGTTCCAGTATAAAGAACCAATCCATTTGGAGGAACCTTGTTGTATAACTTCAACCTCTGCTGTGCTGAAGTAATGGCTCCCAGTACTGACTGTCTATTCACCCTGCTTTTGATGTTTGAAGCAGTTCCAAATTCATCTCCCAACATCTTGGTCACTCTGGATATTTGATCACGGGGAGGCATTATCAAAGAAATCATGCTGGTACCATTACCTCTTGCAGCTTCCAGAGCTTTAATCAATTTCTTGATCTTCCATATCTCAATGTTCTTGTCAGATTCATTATTGTCAGCCATTGTAGGTAAAATGGAAGACTAACCTACGACCATTACCACAAAAAAGCATGGCAGAAAATTTAGGAAACGTTAACCAATAAACTAGTAAAAGCCAGTCAAAATCACAAATATCTTAATCCATTCATTTATCAGATAACTCCGATACAGTAAAGGACTATTATGTACGCCTGTCTCTGCTACAAATGCATGGCATGCAGTGAAGGCAAGGAAAATCAAATACTAGTAAATTGGTCGCTTAAAATGATAAATGAAAAACTTGATACAGATCTTTTAATGATGATAGACTCAACGGAAAGCCATGAGAAGCCAACAAGACTAATTAGTATGTTGGTAGTTTCATATACTAAGACCCTAGCGAAAACTGGCCTCCATAGAGTGTTCTTTTGAGGATTACCAAAACACAAAGAAGAACTTCAAGAAATAAGGCAAGATTTTCATAGCAAAATGAAAGCATCTATCTCTTTCTTCCTCCTTATGAGTTAGCAAAAGCATTAACATTCATGCATCACAGCAGCAACCCTTGTAAAGAAGAAACTCCATATCAATAAGCTCCTTCCAAGGGACTAAATAAGTTTTGGCTTAGGACACACATGGGCCACAAAGCTTTCCAGCATTTTGAATCCGACCCACATTCTTGTCAAACTGGATCTTCAAGATCATAAGGTCTCTCAAAGTTTAAGTGTCAATGACATAGCCACAGAACAATATATAACATTTACAGACAGAACATACATACACTTGAAATGCAGGTTAGAATTACAGGTAGTCATAGCCAAGTTCATTAGAGAAATAACACCATACAAGGGAAAAGCCAAATTCAACTGCTAACACCATAATTTGGGAGCTTATTTACGCAAAATGTTCTTCTCTTTCTCTTTTTTAATATATTTTATGAATCAACTTATTGTGGATAGTTCATAACTTGATGATTTGGTTCTTTAGTTGAGGAATATTGGCCATATTTGACAGCGAATTATGAGTGCATATGATTGGATCTATAATTGAGGGATACCAGCCATATTTGACGGCAAATCATAAGTATAACTTTTAATTGAATATTTCAATATAAACATGGAAATCGATTATAACGAATCAGGTAGAAAACAATGAAATTTGAAGAGTGACTGAGTAGCATCTTGTGTAATCCCTCCTCAGTCTCATTTATTCTTGCTTTTTTTTTTTTCTTGTTGTGAGTTTGCAATAATTGTCAATGTTTCTAAGGCCCATCCTTTATTCTCCAGTTTGATAATTGATAGGTGCTGCGCTATTAGAAAGCGGCAAAACCAGGCCTCCACTTTCTAGTCATTACAACTTGACCAGGCTCTTACATCAGTTAAGTCAAAACAGGATTAATTCCAACCAGAGATCTTAGATACATATTACCAGGAACTGCAAACGGTACTCAAACAAATCAAGAAAATGAAACAAAATGAACAGAACCAATATCTAATTGGTGGAGATTTGAAATATTGAAAGAAATCTACCAGAGAGGAATAGCCGAACAAATCAATTAGTCTAAGTACAACGCAGATCGGTACAAGGAGTGAAAATTAATGAATGACCAAGAATGCAGCAAACGAACGATTGAATCTATCAGCATCCAGGGTTCCAAGCCAAAAAGATTGATCCAGATTGTAAAGAAGTTTACCTGTTGGATGATAATTACTAGAAGGAGATTTTGGGGCACCGATTTATTCCCGCCTAGGGTTTGCACTCATGCTTACACAAGCTACTGCTTCCTCAGGCTGCAAGATTTTCTCTTCTTGTATTTTGTTAAGGAGCTTCTGGCCCCACCAGCGTGCTTCTCAGCCTTTTTTCTCCTTCTTCTTGCACCGTAGAAAATTCTTATTTTTTTTTAATTATTATACACTAAAAGAAAATCTAAGGCTAAGGAATATAAAAGATCCATTCATCATCATTACCTTCTCTTTAGAGGAAAAAAAATAATAGGGAGAAAGTTTCACCTTATGCCTATGGAGCAACTTAACGTGAAACAACTCCAATAAAATTCTAAAACAACATTGTACTCTTAAAAAAAATGAAATAAAATATTGGTGGCCAAATTACTTCATTGTCCTGGAATGTAATACAATTTTGAACCATTAGTTTGGACCTATTTATTATCTTGAAAATCTCATCATTTGGTGTTGAAATTGCACATACTTATCTTAAAAAATCTTGAATTTGTCTTACAAATAATATAATTTTACAGGGGTTATTTGACGCTAAATTGCTTAAAAAAACTCATTTTTTGCATTATATTTTTACATAGTCGAACAATAACTACTCTAGTTTTAGAGTTTGTAACTTCTTTTACTAATACAAATGACTTCTCAAAAAGGATGACTCGAGATCATAAAGGATATATCGGGACATTTTACTGTTAAACCAATTATGCATGAGTAGTGCAAAGTCTAGAGCATTGAAGCATGGATCGGATTGGCAGGGTTGATGAGGAAACCAGTGACCCAGCTACTTGTCTGATCCATGTGAGTAAAAAAAAACATCATGATTTTAAATCATTTTGAAATACTTAAAATTTTTTTTTCAATCATTTAGTGAGGTAGTGGTAAATGTTTGTGTTTGAGACTAAACAACTTTTTATTGTATTCACATCATTTTTATATACTAATAACTATTTTTACTTAAAATTAGAATAGAAATGTTGTATACTCCCTCTCGTCCTAATTATAAGATCACTTTGACTTTTTTGGAGAAATTTAAGAATGCAGAATTAATCACTTTAAATTGTTTATATTTATCTTTTTTTCCTTAAAACTAATTTATTCTACTTATAAACTAACCTATAATCTAATTATACATGACATATATTATAATTTAGTGGTTTAATTTACTTCCTTAACTTCCAAAAAAAAAATCAAAGTGATCTTATATTTATGTTTATGACAGGAAATACTATATAAAATTAGGATCTCACCCCCATAAACTTTATATGTTCATGATTAACCGTACAACTTTTAATCCATGTCGGGTCAAAAAAGTACAGCTCATTTTTATATATACTGCACATTTGACTCGCGCATATAGAATGTGAAATTGTTAATGGTGTGTTTATATGTTTTGAGCTTTCATGTTATTATATATTGTTTGTAAAGCTGCCCCTAAGAGAATAAAAATTATAAAACACCATGTGGTTACAGTGCCCATAAATGTTGGTCCATTCAATAAGATTAAGAAGTTTATGTTATTATTCATAAAACTGAGTTTAAATTTTATTTTTGACATAAGATCCTAGTTAACTGGGATTCATTGATACCATGTTGGTAGGAAACACGTAGTATGTTTTTTTTTTTTATTATTATTATTGAAGGGAGATATGAGCTAGCAACAATTGATTGAAAATTTCTTAGGTAAATGCCTTTGATAAGATAAATTTTAAAGTTCTGTGTAGGGTGTCCAAACCCGGGATCGGGAATCCCGATACCCGGTCCCGGTCCCGGGAATTCCTGAAAAAATTTTGCAATGGCGGGACATTTTAAAAAAAAAAATTGGACCTAATTCCATCAGCCCAATATATTAACACTGATTTAAGCCACCCAAAATTTTGCAGTTTGACTTCTCTGCCTTCCACAATCACGCATGCATGTGGCACTTTATGATCAAAGAAATATTCAGAATTGAGACTGTAATATCATTAATTTATTATTTAGGTACAATTTGTCAAGGCAGCATATAGGGGAGTTTTAACCAGGCAAAGTTCAAGTGCCAATTCAAACGGCAAATTTAAACCCCCTTGGATGGTTGGTGCACTACCTTTTTTTAAGAAAAAAAAAAAGAAAAAATGATCAGATATAAACTTCTTTATCCTGGAAAGAAGCAACTTCTTGCAATATTCATATATGAAAAGGAATAACTCACTAATTTTATTTTTTTTATATATGTGGTCGGGACCGGGATTGGGATTCCCGGGGCCTTTCTCGCTTCCCGGTCCCGGGATTTTTTTCTCAAAATTTTCAGGACGGGAAATTCCTAGTCTCAGAAGGCCGGGACCGGGACGGGAAGGCCAGGACGGGGACCGGATGGACACCCCTAATTCTGTGAAGTTGTAGAGCGAGATCTTTTAGTAAATAATATATCTAAAAATTCGTTACTGATAGAGTATAATGGCGTCATAAAATATATATAGCCGATACCACTTCGTAAGATTAGGCTATGTAGTTGTTGTTGTTGATTTCTTTGAAATAGATTAAGAAGTGGATGTAGGATTAGAATGCGGAAGCTGACTGCTTTCCCATGAAAGCTTTATCCCTTCCTTGGGGAGTCGAGCATTTTGCATGTGTGCACGTCAAAAATATATTTTGGGGGACGGATCTGACCTGATTTAGTCCTTTCAGTTTTGGTTTATGTTGTCTTTTTGCTTCATTCGTGTGAGAAAGAAAAAATAGCTGATTGTGCTCGTGTATGTTTTATGGAGGAGGGGCCATTTTTAGAATACAACGCATTAGGAAACAATTGAGACTTCGTATTTGGTAGCATAGTAATTGTTGATTATTGTAGTTGCCTTGCTGGATTCACAATATTCGTGGTCTGAGTTCCTTGTGAAAGTTCAATGATTACATGTTGGAAGGTTCCACATCCCAAAACTGTAGTTTGCTTATAATCAAACTTGTAAACACAATCTCCAATATCCACAACTTTTAAAAGTGCCATGTCCAAAGCCAATAGTAATCCTACCCAGTTTGATTGAGGGAATTGAAATGTGATAACAGAGTAGGGAGGAGTGGAAACAAACTGTATATAATGAACAGTAGTAGAAAGCATTAATGAATTGCGATAGAGATTTGTGATACGGACGTGGGTTTTTTATTAAAACATCAGTTTTGATCTGCAGGCCCCACAAATTGTGTTTCGGCCCCACAGCTGAAGGACCAACCACTAAAGTCTATTCCATGGTTATTTTTAGAAATTAAACTGATTAAGTGATTATAATCCTTTAGCAAAATCACCAATAATTGGAGCCAATGCTTGCTTGACAGGTAAATACTCCTTAGTCCTAATTATAAAATTAAGTCGACTTTTTTGTGGAGATTAAGGAAGTAGACTAGATCTTTAAATTTTAACATATCCTACATATCATTAAATTATATGTTAGTTTATAAGTAAACTTTATTAGTTTTGAGAAAAAAGTTAAACTTAAACAATTTAAAGTGAAATCTGCATCCTTAATTTCTTCAAAAAAATCAACTTAATCTTATAATTAGGACCGGATGAAGCATTTGAATCACATCTCACAAATAATTTTAGTATTTTAAAAAGTTGCTGCTAAATTTTTAAACGAAGTTACTAAAAATATTCTCGATTTTTTAAAGAAAAAAGACTGAGAGTGACTTGTTATGCGTAATTTCTTAAGATCTCATAAATAATAGATCATATTTTTTAAATATTTTGGTTATGCCTATTTTAAATAAAGCTATGCTCAAAAATTAGGATTGCGTTTTTAGTAAAAACCACTAATCACTAATCACTAATCCCCACAAAAAGTTGAATGGATTTTTGAGCAAAATGTAACAGTTATTTCTTGTAACAATACATTTTTATTGAGAACCTCTAAATCCAAGTCATTCCTTCGTTCACTACCTTATAGATCATGTTTGGTACATAGGATTAAATTTTGATGGATTGGGATTGGAAATGAAACTGAGGTTGGGAATGGAATTGAGACTCCAAAATCATGTTTGGTACAAAGTAATATTCATAAGTAATCATTGAATTAATTATACTTTATAATCAATTGTAGATTTTAAAAGACTGTACTATCCTTGCTATTGAAAAATAATTTTTTTTTGCAAATTCATCTAATTTTAAAAACCCATCATCATAAACTATAAAAAAAAAAAAAAAGGAAAACTCATCATCATTCACGAATGACGATGAACAAAACAATCACTAGCAACCCGATTTGATATTCCATAATGCTATCATATTTTAATATAATTTTGTTTTATATATTGAAAAAAGACCTATATGCTCAAATCAAACCATCTCCTTTGAACTAGATGCTCCAAAAAGAAAAGGGAACCATTGTTGCCCTTTTCATTCAAATCTAAAATCTAAATTGTAATTGTGAATGCCGTTGAAGAAGGGAGGAACTGGATTTGAAATCCAGAGACAACATTGGTGAAGAGAGGATGAAGCAGATATGAAAACAGCATCAATGGAGGGAGAAGACAAGCTCGATCATCATCAACCTCACCGTATCTTATCGTTGATCAAGGGAGACGACTAGATTGAAGGAGTGGCTAGTTGAAGATGGAGGAGAAGTTCACCAGATATGGAAAGTGAAAGCATAAGGGAACATATCTAAGAAGACTGAAATTTGAAGTGGGGGTATTTTCATCTAGAAATTCTCAATCCAAGGATTACATTTTCAATACCACCTCCCCTCATGGTATTGCCCATTCCCACACATATGGGTTTTGCCCAATCCCAATTAGTAAGCAATCCTTCGTACCAAATGCTATGCCAATGCCAATCCCTACCTATCAATGCTTCCTACCAAACATAAACTATAGGTAATGGGTGGAAGGTAATTAAAAATGCAAAAGTTTTTTATCAACAGAAAAGTGCCTAAATATGTTATCTAGTTAAAAGTGTAGTTATTTTCCAATTAAAGGCTAACAACTTCAACTCTTTTTGTATTAATTCTCAAATGCTAAGATATTTGTTATCATATTTTGATGGTCTATAATGTAAATTACTTTTTAGATCACCAATAATCATGTTATAAAATGTCTCTTTTACTAATTATGAGAGAGAAATTCTTATTCCAGAATACAAATTGTCCAACATTAATTAAAGAGAAGTAAACAAATTACATCTGGCGTCTGCTTAATTTCTTTAACGAACCTTAACCTTTTTTCCCAACCGCTTTAACTAACATCAACTAATTACTATACTAGCGCATCTGAAGCAGATATTAATACTCTGTATATCACTCAACCCTTTAAATTTTAAATTACGTACCACGACTCACAACAATAATCACATGAGAGTTGTTCACGTAAATGTAAATGTAGGAGTTTATCTCAAATTCTTAAAAATTATGGAAATTACCTCCTCTACATGGTGGGTGATAAGTATAGTTTAGTTTTTTTTTTTTGTTTTAAGGAAAAAAATTATGCTACTTGTTAGAACTTTTTGGTGATGAATGGGAAAGGAAAGGGGAAAAAAAAAATAGAGTGGCGGTCTGTAAATTGCTTGCTGGCTCTTTAAACTTTATCAAGCCATCAACAAAGAACAAACGAAAAAAAAGAAATCCAAAAAGAAATATATCCCGAGTCATTAGTATTAATCAAAACAAAATCGAATATATTCTTCGGATTTCCTGCTCAGAGCAGGTAAAGGAAGATTCAAAAGCGTGAAACAATCAACACGAGCGAGCGAGCGAGCGATTCATTCAGTCCATTAATCCCCTGTAACTGCTGATTCTCCCGCGTGGTCTCGGCCATGGACGAGCTAGGTTCTTCATCTTCTGCATCACCCCCTGCTCCTGTTACCATCGATGGCGCCGACCAAGATTCGCTCTTGGCCAATTCGCCGTATTTGACGCGCGAGGAAGTTCTCCGGCGTCGTCTCCGGCGAGTGAAGCAACTAGCCCGCTGCTACAGAGTCCATTACTGGGCGCTTATGGAGGAACTCAAGGTTAAGCATAGAGAGTACTATTGGACTTACGGTATGAGCCCTTTTCTGGAGGATCACAAGAACAATCAGGTGGATGGCGTTGTGGCATCTGGGGAGAATGGGAGTTGTATTAATGGCAATGAAAAGGGAATCATTGTTTCCAATGGTGGGGTTGGTCAAGATTTTGTTCGTTGCGCTTTTAGCGGTTGCAAGTCCAAGGCTATGGCGTTAACTAGGTTTTGTCACAGCCATATATTGTTGGATTCGAAGCAGAAACTCTATCGGGGATGCAACGCCGTGGCCAAGAAGTTAGCCCCTCTTCCCCTAATCTTTATTTATTTATTTTGTTTCTTTCTGATTCATAATACCCTGCAATGGTAGTTGAACATGCTTGATGAGATTTAGAATTAGAAGCATAGACGGGTTGGCATTCTAGGTGACATAAACAGGTTCAGGCTTTACACGTGTGGTTTTCTTAAGGTGTATTATGTGGATTTCATCCTGAAACTCGTTTCAGAGTCTTTAACTAATCTAGCAATGGGTCATAGGGATGAATGATTGAAACTTTTTCTTTGTCCTTTTTCTAATGTGGTAACTATGACTTGTGGTTTCATGAGTATTTGGTGTTCTGAGCAACCGTGCAATTTTGGTCTATTAGAGGCATTCAACTGTGGAACTGCTGTGTGATTTCTATGGTGTTTGTTGCTTTTAAAATTTTACAACTATCATTTTTGTAGTATTAGGATCATAAAAATTAGATTTTTTCGGCATTTAGTTTGCTGTTTGGCTCTCAGGACTCAGTTTCCTGTTCTTTATATTTATTAATATCTATGTTGAAAGCTTGTTTAGTTAAAATTTTTTAGCTTTATTTCTCATGTAGAGATCCAGCATCACCTCTGTGTTGTTGTCATGCTTTTCCCTCATTGCTCTTGAAGCGTTGCTCATACCAACAACAAGCACATTGATAAAACTTGGTGCCAGTGAAACTAATTTGTTTATGCTCACTACATGGCCCCAAATCTTTCTTTAGTTCTCAAATCAAATCAAGATAAACCCAAACTGCGGTGTTGAATCCAATTTTGTATACAGTAAGCCTTCATGTATAATGAAGTCTAATAGCTTGTTTCTAAGTTGCTTATTTAGTTGCCTGGCCAAATCCTCCCATTAGCATGCCTGAACCTTAAGAGTAGTTCTTGCATTAAAATCCTTACCTTGATCATTTTATCATGTCTAATAACTATACGGACTAAGAAACATTTTATCTTCTCACACAAAAACTTTTGGCAATTCTTTCCACTTAGGAATGAATGGTCAAGTTAATTAGTTACAAAACAACCATACTTCTTAGTATGAGGCATAAGTTTAACTCTACTTTCTGGATAATGTCCATGTGCTGCTCCTTAAGGATCATGGTTTTTCTAAGATTGGCATGTTAACCCGCTTCAATTGATGTCACTAGAAAACCAGTGTATCTGGACATTTTAGCTTCAAGCCTAATTTTGATTCATGGAAGTAAGCATGTACATATCATTTACTTGATTATTCTAATGCGAGTTTAAGAATTCGAGACTATCTTGCTTGTTCAATATGGTGGTTGTATGAAATTTGTTTCCTGGACGAGGCTCCCAATGTGCATACTTAATTTCCTATCTGTGATAAAAACCATTTCTAGAACAGACAACATTGCTGATAAGGATTGTTCTCTATGCAGTTTGCCAACTGGACCTTCTATATGTAATAAGCCTGTACTGAGATCCACAGTTCCTCCTGCATGCCCCAATCATTATCAATTAGGGGAAAGGTGTTTGATTCGTGCCATAAGAAGGGCAGGTTATGCTATTCCAACTCATCGTAAGCCAAGTCCAAAATTTCATGCAGTAATTTCTGAATTTGTCCACCAAATTCAACGGAAGAGAAAAGCTTCATTCAAGGTGACTGTACCTAAAGTTGAGACTGAATAAGGCACAAGATTAAGGTGCTGATTCTTCAATAGACTATTTGCTTTATTAATACTCTGCACAGTGTATAGAGTGAGCATATTCCTTCACATGAGAAATAGGATCCTTATTTGGTGATGAAACATGAGATGTCAATAAGAAACAGTACATTTCCTTTAGAGGCCTGTATATTGCCGGTTCATTAGGTACTTGATTTCATTTTTTCCCATGCGATATTATGTTGAACTTCCTTGTCATCTTATGAGAAGCATCACAATATATTCAATTCTTAGTTTATTTCTTGCAGTAAGAACTTGCATCCTATTCTTAATCTTTGTTTTTATTGTTAAGCTTTATTTTCTGGCTCTTTGATGACGTGGATCAAGAATACTTATTCATATACTTAGCTGAGATATTTGCTCTTGTGACAATACGAAATAACAGGAATCTGAAAATACGTCTAAAAGAATTTCATGGTTGTTTAACTAACCACATGATCACATGATATGTAAAAGGAATGGTTATGACAGCTCCATCATTTCGATCTTGTATTGCAATGGTGGCCAACACGATTATGTACTTATGAGAGGCTACTAATTCCTTGGCTAGCTCTCTATAGTTCTCTTTCTGTGTTATCAAACAATGGCTATTGTTCTTTACTACAGTCATCAATCCTGTGCTCAGATATTGTCAGGCTGTTCATCGGTGGATTTTTACTTTGACTCGTTCCTTTCATCCTTCAACTAATTTATAAATGCCCGTGTTAGAGACGGTTGATCTATTTTATTTCTATTGTGGTTGCTTTTAACAAGTTCACTTTTTCAAGAGAAACATGTACCATTGTACTGATGAAAGGTTTGGACTTTGAACAATGGTGTTTATTAATAGTTAAATTCTCTGAGGTTGCATTTGTACGCATGTTAGTGAGTGGTACTCGTTTATTACTTCCTAACATAGCATGGTTGATGAAACTCAAGGATCCATATGCTCTCTTAATTTTTTTAATATGCTGATGCCTTCTTAAGTGGAGATTTGAATTTAACTCCCTATGGCATTTTTTCTGGGGCTAGTAAATCTGCATGACCTTTAAGTGGAAGGTTGGAATCTTCAAATACTTTGTCTGATTTTGTCTCTGAACGGTTCTACTCTACACATTTTTGAACTTAGGTTAATTATTGATCAGTGGCATTACTTTATAAAAGTAAAGCCGCAAGCTTTCTGTCTATGGTTTGTACTGATTTTTCTCTTTTGGTGCATTTATACCTAAGAGAAGCCTAGTTCTTAATAAATATATTATCATTGAGTAAAGAAAGTAAACAGCGTAATTTACTTGCAAATTACAAATTTGAACACCTTATATTGTCTTGATATATCCAAGACAACTGGGAATTGATAACTCTGAAATAAACATGGTAATGGTTGGGTTTAAAATGATATTCGTGTCTGAACCAAAAGGGCCTTAAAGGATTTAGCAAACAACAGTCATGACATTCACTGATATGTTTGAGGCAGATACATCAGAATTTATTAGTTTTTCATAAGGAATTGTGGAGTTATGCGTATGGTCATAGAGGCATAGGGTTTCAAGAATTCTAGCACTTACTTGTAATTTAGCATTGTCCTGCAATTTATATGAGAATATGAGTTGATGTTGATGGTATGCTGCGACAAGTTTCCTCTAATTGAGTCCGATATAATTGGAAAAGCTCCATCATTCTGTATTTGATTCACTGGTGTGGGAAGCAGTAAAGTTAATCTTCCTTCCGCCCTTCTCATTTGCAAGGATCTTTAACAATAATGAAGGAGGCAACGCCTTCTGTTGATCTGTATGTTGCACAGGTTTGTGCATCTAGTTCAAGTTTCATTAGAGTGGTAACATTTTTGTTGCTTAGGTTTCTTCATAATCACGTTACTGGGGCTGATACTGAAGTCCACTTCAACTGTTACATCGAAATTAAATCAACCATCCTGCATAAATATTAGGTTTACGTGCATGGAAGAAATACTTTAGTACAGGTCTTATTGCATTGCGATTGCATCAAGGCGTCTTTTCTAGGGTAACCAGATTGGTTCTCCATAACAGTATGATATCTGAATTCGGCATGATTAAAAACTTTGTTCCAGCAGATGGTGGATATCAGTGAGCTGTACCTCTCTGGAGCTGTGCTTTATTATAAGTTTGATCCGTTTCTATAGGTGATTGACATTGTGCTATCGACTTAATTGCAGTGGCTGGCACAGAGCTAGCTAATCCAATAGCACTATTTGCACATTATAAAGTTCTTACTGTGTGTACTACACTCGGCATTCAGAGTCTGGGTCCAAAGATTGGTTTCTGTGACACGATGATTCATCTGAGTGTCTGACATTCTGACACTTATTCTTGCTGGAGTTGAACATTTGGACGACCGGTTAAATTCCATATGCGCAGCTCTAATTCCATGTCATGGTAGAATTGTAGATAATCTGATATGGTATTGAACTTGTATTATTTGGTTTCTAATGAAGGACAGAGTTAGTCCAGCTATACAAACGACACAACTCTGTAATGATAAACGACACATTTACCTCTTACTAACATGTACCCAGCCAAGCAGTCTGTATATGAAGGTTTCCATTTCAATACGTAGCAGACATAGCAATCCAGGGCATCACCTTGCTGAAGTTTGCTAACTTGATTTCTGGTTCGGGCCGTTTTCTTATTTTTTTTCTTTTTATTTTTCTTATTTATTTATTTATTATTATTATTGCATTTTCATTCTGTAAAACGATGTTGAGTTCAATATGTGTAGATGGAAAAATTCATGTTGAAAGGGTCGCATTCCAATTTAGAGCCTGGCCTGACTTAGATTAGGCTTAAACAATGTCGCTGGATAACCAAGAAAAATACAGGAACGCTGACAAGATGGCGACAATCCATTCTAGCTACCAAAAGTCCAAAATTGAGGCATGGTTGATTGAATGTATAGAGGGTAAGTGAGCGGTTGTTGATATTAAAGAGGCGATTTGAAGGGCAAACTGAAGACATTAAAGCTTGAAAATATGGTTCAATCCACAAATTAGCCATAGCTCAATCCAATGTTGAAAGCCTCATGTGGTTCAACTCATGAACAAGAACTATTTTTTAGGTTGAGTACAATTATTATTCTGCTCGATATATTCCTATTTGAGGCATTATCAAACATTTAACGTAGGCACTTCTCTTAGTAGGAACTCGAACATTAATTAATTCGTTACTTTGCAAGGGATTGACTGCATCTATTAGATTCAATCCCAACTCTTCCACTAGATTCAACCAAGGGTTATTGGTAAAAAAAAAAAAAAAAAACAAGGGTTTGCCTTTCTACAGGCTTCATTCTCGCATGCACAGTTGCCTGAAACCAACTACAACCCACCCATTTTTGTTAAAATCATTAATGAAGCACAATTGATTGTGGGCCTCGGGGGACAACAAACGACCCAATCAGAGCGATTACCTTATATGCCTTAAATGTGGTAATATGTGGCTATATTCAAAACTCGACATGCACGTTGTGACGTGATTGACATGACGGTCACCTCATCATAAATAGGAGTACATAGTTCAACGCCAAACTTGCCTTTTACGCCAGCTTGCCCAGCTAATTGATGATAATAAAGCCTCCTTACTGTTTTTTTTTTTTGAACTGAAAGCCTCCTTACTGTTGACTCTATATGAGATACCATGTATTTGTATGAACAATACTGCAGTGGCGTTTTAAGTTAAATTGAGGTTTTAGAACTAATTTAAGGCGTGCTTCTTAACCAGTATTAAGATGATTTGGATCAGTATATCTTCATTTTTTAGAATTACAATTATGTCTCATAGAAAAGAATTAATTACGGTTAGGTTCTTAAAATAATTAAATTATAACGAAGTCTATAGGGACCCAGATCAGATCAGATCAGAGATTAAATTGAACTATATTGGTGGTTGTCAATGTGGTTAATTGAAATGTCAATATCAATTGTATTTCGAAAGAATTGTTAATAACAACTCAATATACCGTATTAACAACTATCGATATATAATAGTTCTATTAAATCTCAAGTAGGTCCATAGAGACTTCATCATGAATAATTTTAAAGGACATAATTGTGATTAATACTCTTAGATGAGATCTAGTTACGATTCTCAATTTCATTTTTGAACTTGTATTGTTATGAACTCAAATTTCAGTGTTTAAATTGTTATCATTCTAATCGAATAGGATAAGTTTGCATTTTGATCGGTAAAACTCCCTCAGTCCCATAACATAAAGTCTCTTTAACTGAATTACGATTTCATAAAAAACAGTTAAAGTTAGTTAAAAAAGAATAAATAGGTAGGAAATATAATTTTGTTCACAAAAATGTCCTTATCTATGAAAGAATAAAAAAGACAGTAATAATGAAAAGGAAGAAAGAGATGGGGATAAATAAATGATATGAGAGAAAATAGAATATAAATGCATTGATTAAGGGTAATATTAGGAAGAACACATTTATTATTTAGACCAACTCAAATAGCACATTATATTTTGGATAAGGTCATTGAAAAAAGACATTATATTACAGGATGGATGGAGTAATTTTTATTTCTTTGTTAAAGATCAGTACAGACTTTATCCTTTATCATTATTTTCGCAAGTCAAAATGCAAGGCCATTATTCTCCTTTGAGGTGTTATTGGTGTTACTCTCTCTCTCTCTCTCTATATATATAAATACACGTACGTATTATGGGCCCCTTGCAACTGTATAAATATAAATTCCAATGAGAATTAGTTAGAGTTGAATAATGTAGATACTTATAAGAAATCTGTCTTGACAATCCTTTGAACCTACTCACCAAACTGTTTCAAACTTTCAATAGCACCGCGAGCGGACGGCTAACTAAACTAGCAGCCTCATGAAAGGTGGTGGACCCACTTCTGTCAATTATTGACATCTCTTAGATTAAAAAGAAGACATCATATTATGTTGTAAAAATCTACAGTGAACTTCTTATTGTAATATTCTAGTTGCCTCTCAAATTTCTAAATAAATCTTCTTCAAATTAAATTGTAGTTTTTTTATTATTTTTAAACTACTTATGTTCATCATTCTTGAACGCGATATATTTTTCTCGATTCTGATGCTGCTTGCTGCTTAATTATTCACCGCCTAGCACAGGAACTTGATTTATCCGTTCACATCACTATCATGGCCTACTCATACATTAATTTAATAACTACTCCCTCTAATCCTAATTATAAGATCACTTTGATTTTTTTTGGATAAATTAAGAATACAAAATTAATCACTTTAAAATGTCTATAGTTATCTTTTTTTCTCAAAACTAATTTATGTTACTTATAAACTATCGTACAATACAATTACATTTAAGATATGTTAAAATTAAGTGGTCTATTTAGCTTTTTTAATCTAAAAAAAAAGTCAAGGTGATATTATATTTAGGATTGGAGGGAGTAATTTTTTGGGTACTAAACCTGGAAACTCACACAAACGTCTTAAAACACCCACTTAACCAATAAATCATGTTATTACATTAGATGCGCTATGGCCACAAAATTAAAATCAAACAGGAACCCTTTCAAATCACCCTATCTTTAACCCCCAGCTACCTCGGGGGTTTGAATTTGGTATGGTACATTGCTAACCATTCGCTGCTCTAATAAATGAAGCTTATAGTAAAACTATAAATAGTAAGGTCACCCACGATTATATATGTATCAAAGGTCAAAGCCAAATCTATCTAGCTCTAGCTAAAGTCCTAGACACTATTGTTTATTTAGCCATATTTCGAATTGAAAGAAGAAAATAATGGGGTCACATCATGATCACCAGGAAGTTAATAAGCCTCTTCTTCAAGAGTTGAACGTGAAAGTCCAGCAAAGGTCGATGGTTTTCCCATCAAAACCAAGCGAAAAAAGATCCTTATTCTTGTCAAACATAGACAGAGTCTTAAACTTCGACGTAGAAACAGTCCACTTCTTCGCGGCTCGGGAGGATTTTCCGGTGGACCTCGTGGTAGGCAGGTTGAAGAAGGCACTAGCCGATGTTCTTGTGCCTTATGACTTCTTTGCGGGAAGATTGAAGATAAACAGTGAGACTAGTAGATTGGAGATAGAGTGCAATGGCGCAGGAGTAGTGTTCGTGGTAGCTTCTTGTGACTATAAATTGGACGATGTGGGAGACTTAGTGTATCCTAATCCAGCTTTTGCTCAGTTGGTTCATAAGAACAAGGATTTCCTCAAACCAGGCGACCACCCTCTATGCGTTGTCCAGGTTCCTACTCTTTAATTTTTCGATAAATACAATATGTGGCTTAGAAGTGAATTTCATTAGAGAATTATTTACCTGATTTGATTAAAGATATAGTCAAATTAGTTAATATGACATACTTTCTTCAACACACTTATAATTTCTTTAATTCTCTTTCTCAACTTTTTATTTAATTATTGTTGATGAAATATCAATAATAAGGATATTGTGAGAAAAAGTGATAAAAATTGGAAATAGATAGTATATAAGACATAGTCTGACTTATAACCTGCTTTATATAGTTAAATGTTAGTTGTGATAATTACCTAATAAAATTTAATGTGACATATGTTACGACTAATTACTTCATTTATCTTCCATATTTTTTTTAAATCAGACAAATATCTCATATATTATAGAGTGGATAGAGCATATATTAATACTGGAAGGTGGGAGCGCATATATAATATTGTGTATTAATGGAATGAGGGGTGTGATTAATTATAAGTGTGTTTTAATTAGTGCAGGTGACATCATTCAAGTGTGGTGGCTTCGTGATTGGCTTCTCCACCAGCCACACCACCTTTGACGGCTTAAGCTTCAAGACCTTCTTGGACAACCTCGCCGCTATGGCCGCTAACAAACCCCTGTCTGTCACCCCCTGCCACGACAGGCACCTCCTAGCCGCCCGATCCCCTCCACGTGTCACCTTCCCCCACCCCGAACTCCTCAACCTCGGCCCCGCCGCCCCCCACACCGGCGTCTTCCACGCCTCCTCCGAAAACCTCGATTTCGAGATTTTCCGGCTAACCTCCGACGACATCTCCTCCCTCAAGAACAACGCCATAACATCCTCCAACGCCGCCCACATAAGCGGCTTCAACGTCATCACCGCCCACGTGTGGCGGTGCAAGGCCTTATCCGCCGCATCCGGCGGCGGCGGCCGGTCGTCGACTGTACTCTACGCGGTGGACATACGGCCGAGGTTGAACCCTCCGCTGCCGAGGTCGTACGCCGGTAACGCGGTGCTGACGGCGTACGCGACGGCGACGGCGAAGGAGCTGGAGGAGTGGCCGGCGGGGAAGGTGGTGGAGATGGTGAGGGAGGGGGCGGCGAGGATGACGGACGAGTACGCGAGATCGGCGGTGGATTGGGGAGAGATGTACAGTGGGCTTCCGAACGGAGAGGTTTTGGTGTCATCATGGTGGAAATTAGGGTTTGCAGAGGTGGAGTATCCATGGGGGAAGCCTAAGTATAGTTGTCCAGTGGTAAATCATAGGAAGGATATTATACTGTTGTTTCCTCCCATGGAAGGTGAAGGGCATGGTGTGAATGTGTTGGTGGCTTTACCTCCTAAGGAAATGGACAAGTTTCATACCCTCTTCATGCACGGTTTAAAGGCTTCTGTTACCACTTAATTGTTATCGACCTTTTTTATGTAGCAAATTGTTTTATATAGATCAAGGAAATCCAGTCGACTCATTTAATATGGGTAAAATTAATGTGATTTTTCAATTTTACCTTTATATCATATATTATACATGTATAAGCTCTTTCTCATCTCTTTAATTTATATTTGATATGTAAAGTTAAGAATGGAAATTAAATATTTATTATTTTGACTTTCACATGTTACTTTTTATAATTTGTATAAAAAAATTCTCGTGTTACCTCTTTTATTATAGATCGGAGAAAATGATTAGTAATAATGGGGATATGCGTGTACCTTGAAATTATGCAATCCATTTATGATATTATTGTTATGTACCACTCTCTGTTCCTTATTGACCTATTTTTTTAATTTTTTTTAACTTTACTCTTATTTAAAAATATGTGTTAAAATATTATTTTATGCATTATAAATATTCTCTCTTATCTTACTTATTTTTAATATAGGGGTAAAATAGTTACAATAGCATTAATTGATTTCAAAATAGACTTATATTTAGAAACAAAAAATTTATGATAGTTGAATTATAATAAAGAAATTCAGCCGGTTTGTTGATGAGAAGTGTGGGAGGTTTCGTTATCTAACATACGTACTGTGCAGAAAAGTATTCCATCCGTCCTTTATTATAAGAGCAAAAAATTTGAACTGTCTTGTCCCTAATTATAAGAGCCTACATGAGGTGGTTAGAATATTAAATGACTTTTTGTCCATTTTATCCCTCATTATTTCTAAATATTTCATGCTAATTTCCATCATTATTACTCAATATTTCTCTCTCTTATATACCCTCATAAATAAGGATAAATTTGAGAATAAAACATTTATTTAAGACATATTTATTTTTTTTAATTACTTATTTTTTTTAATATGTGTGATGAGGGATTATGTGAACAAAGTTTATGGTTTTATGCGATTGGAATGTGAACGGATTGAGCACGTCGTTATCTTACATTTGATTTGACAAATAGGTATCTTGGCATCTTGCGCTGAAATAATTTAAATTCCATGATACAAATGGTTGGCGGCTTTTTGTAAGTTGAATATGTAGGTAACTGCAAATGCAATAATAGCTTTCGGTGCATATCCCAAAGTGTCTTTTCATCATAGATGCTGTGTTAGGAAGAGCAAACGTACGAGGAAGAAGAAGTTGAGGTATGTTTGGCTCTGGCTTAAAAACAAAAAATAAATACTTATTTTAGTGTAAAAGTAACTTATTTTATTGGTGGCTTATTTTTTATGTTTATTTCGGTTATAACTTATAAGTCAAAATAAGCTTAAGCTATTTAAAACAGCTTATTTCTGACTTATAAGTCACTTATAAGGTGTGGCCCATAAATTCTGACTTATTTTTCACATCTAATCACAACTTATCCAAATATATACACAATTTGACTTAAGGAAAATAAGTCATTTATAAGTCACTTTTCACACAGCCCATCCAAACATAAAAGTCACTACACAATCTGACTTATTTTCAATCTAACTTATATATAAGTCACTTTTCCATAAATCGATCCAAACACACCCTGTGATTATTATGATTAATAAGGAGCAACATGAACCAATACTAGCCCAACCAGTTGAATAATTTCAGGAGTTAAATAAACTGCTCCTCGGGTTTATTACAAGAGAGACCGACAATCAAATACTCCATTCGGTCCTATTTATAAGAGTTCGGCCTCCAAATCAAGCTTCTTAAAAAAACATGTAAAAGTAATTAAATGTGTCTGAAATATTCATCTTTTTCCAATATTACCCTTATTTATGATAAATAAATTAAGAAAGAGAAATACATGAGCATTAAAAATATGAAAGAGATTTAAGGGCGAAATAAAAAAGCGCATTAAATGATGAGAGAATATATGGTGAATGTAACATCCCGAAATTTTAAATAAGGATGCGTGATAATTTAGGAACTAATTTGGGATGCATTAAGGAATTTGGAGAGCTTTATAAATAAATTCACGAAAATAGAAGTATTTTGGGAATTTTTAAAGGCCTGATTTCTCCCTTAAATCGATAAAGTTAGAGTTGGAGAAATTATTTAGGATTCAAAAAGAGATCCTAGCAGGAGAAAAAAAAAACCTTAGTAGTCATTCAAAATAAATTTGAGGAAGTGAAAGGGGGTTTTTATTTTAATGAAATGTATCTTATTTTGAGAATTTAAGGGCCCAATATTAATTCCAACTCTACCCATTAATTTCTTTTATCTTATTTTACTTCATTTCCCTTCTCATTTTCCCTTTCACTTCCCGTTCTCTTCGTGCAGCACCATCACCATCGCACAATTCCTCTCTTCCCTTCCTCTTCTTCGATTCAGGACGGAGGGAGACGCGTGAGAGAGAGAGAGGGCGGCGACGGCCGCCGTTGCCGTCGTCCAAACCCCTGAGTTCCCTTCTCCCTTCCAGTTCCTATTCCCTTCTCTTTTCCCTTCCTTTTTCCTCTTGTCCGTCACGCGCGAGAGAGAGATTGGGGGTGAGTTTTGGCCAGTGTTTTGGGCGGCGGACTGGGCATTTTCGGTGAGATTCCGGTGGCCCTGGGAAGCTTGATGACATTGGGTAATTTCCCTTTGATTCCTTCCTCTTTTGTTCTTAATTTTTCAAATAGAAATTTCTAGGGTTTGTTGATTTTCGAATTTCTGACTTCATTGGGGCAATTGCCTAGTTCTACATGTTTATTTAGACTACTTGATGATAGTAATGTGGTTAATTTGGTTTAATTTGACCCTATGTGAGATTTTGCTTGCTTAAAGTTGAATTAAGCTAAGTTTACGACAAGAAATCCTTTGAATTTGGGCTTTTGAACTTGATTTATGATGTCTAGAGGGTTATTAGAGCTCAACGATAATGTTGGTTGGATTTATTTGGTTAGATTTAATGTTGGATGAAATTGGGAATTTTGGTTGCTTAGGGAAGAATTAGATTGCTGAGTACAATTGTTTGAAATTAATTGGATGTTTAGATAAACCCATTGAGGCTAAATAATGATGATTAAAAGCTTGGGTTTATGCATAGTGATGGCTTTTGGCCTAGGATGGAAATTGGAGATTAAAGAGTAGAATGATTTGTGGTTTAATGGTTGCATTAGGCATATTGATGTTTGATAATTATTTCAAATTATTGGGATTACAGAGAAATATGTTGGATGGTACTTTGGGTGTTTTAATGAGGAATTTGATGTGAACTTGAGAGTTAATATTTGATTATGATTTTGGTCGAGGTAATGATTGTATTACTTGATTGTTGTTATTAATGGATTGTTAACGGTTTAGATTGTTAAGGTTGTATGAGGGTATTAATTAGTTGGGTTTAATTGGGGGATTGTGTTTAAAGGAATTTTGAATGATTAAAGTGTTGAATGAGTAAAGACTTTGGATGAGTTTAGGTGAATATAGTGGGTTGAGAATAAATGATGGTTTTGATTGGTTTAGTTTGATTGTATTGGGAATTGGTTATAATTTGGAAGCTGTAAGTGAATTATGTGATAGTAGGGAATATTAAAATTTAGTATGATGGTGTGATGTAAAGAAATGTGGAATTAAGGCTACAATGGTGTACTCTGGTCGTGGTTAATTATTTGAGATGTTTACTAGGTATGGTTGTAGGTTGAGGTTCAATTGAGCAGCATTAGTAATGTAAACATTGATGGGGAAAGTTGGTTCAATGAAAGTAATTGAGAATATATAGTGTCCTAGGTTTGATAGGAGTTTAATTTAACTTAATCAAACCAAATAGACGTAAATTATGTATTTACTTTGTGTATTGTGTTTTCTAGTGATTGTAGACACTGCTGGATCGAGCTGAGCTCGAAGACTCTGCTTTCTGGTATTTTGTTTTTGTTTTGGGCTATTCCAGGTAACCACTCTCATCTCACTACCTGATTGTGTGTGATGTTAGTTCGGATTTTCTCAAAATTCTTTTTTTTTACGTTTGTTTATGCCCACTGGTACACAAGTTGAAATTTTAAATGCTATGTTTATATTAAAAAGCCTATTGGGTACCTTTGAAATTCCTTTTACTTTCATATGAAAAATGTCTTGTGGAATATTACTAGCAAACTGGCAAAAATTCGTGATTGGACATAATTGAAACCGGAATATTTGTATACATTGGATTTGAAACTGTAGCATGATGCATATTGGTGAAAATACTGGATAGGCCAAGTGCCTGATTGTTGGTATTGCATACGTGTGTATTGTTGAGGTAGTTTAGCATCGATGCACTGGATACTATTGCCATCACGTGATGAGGTACCCTGTTGGCCCACAGGGACTAATTATATTATTGGTGTACTGGGTATGGGTAGCCCCCATCGAGTACTACCTTTCGGTATGCTGGGTATGGGTAGCCCCCATCGAGCATTACCTCCGTTGTGGTGTACTGGGTATGGGTAGCCCCCATCGAGTACTACCTTTCGGTGTGCTGGGTATGGGTAGCCCCCATCGAGCATTATCTCCGTGGTTCTGGGTACGGGGTGAGATCCCCGTCGAGTTCCATTCTGATCCCCTAGTGGTAAGGGACAACTTAATTATCCGCAGTACGATTGTTAGTGATATTGTGAAGAATGCATTTTTGAAACTAGTTTGTAAAAGACTATGATATATGGAATGTTAAACTTATTTTTGGTACCCTTTAGGCGCTCTGCTAACCCACTCACACTCTTGTATTGAGTTGAGTTGTGGTTACTGAGACAAATTTGTCTCACCCTATCGTTGTTTATATTTTTGCAGGTGATTATGCACAAACCAGAGTGAAGGGGAGTGGTATGGGACTGTTTGGCCCAAACTGAGCCAGTAAGTGGCCAGTACTGAAATTTTGGACTGTATATTGCCAATTGTTAGGCTTGTATCGCTTCCACATGTTTATGTTTTGATTGATAATAAATTCTGGATGACTGTATCAATATTTGCTTGATTGTTGTGAAATTAGCGTTTACATGTGAATTTTTATTAACCATGTTAGGGAAATCCTTTTTCTAACATGGTTAGTGCTTTATTATCCATGATAGTCAGTATTGTATTAAGTTCTTGCTTTTTCTATCATGGATAACGCTCTGAATGATTAGAAAGATCTTTTTCTAACTATGATAGGGTGCTTGATTTATATGGAAAACCCTTTTTCCTATCATAGTTAGCAAAGTAATTGTGATTAGAGTTGATGGTTAGTGATGGATTTGTGGTTAGTTAATAGGATTTTACAGTTAACTCTTATATTTTGGACCAAATCAATTCAAATTTGGGCTCTTATAATAAGGATCAGAGGGAGTAGTGTTTTTTAGAAAACTGGTAAAAGCAATTAAATATGTATAATATATGAATTTTTTTCTAATATTACTCTTATTTATGATAAGACTATTAAGAGAGAGAAATATATGAGTATTAATGACTCTGAAAGGGAGTTAGATGCAAAATAAGAAAAACGTATTAAATGATGAGACAAACTTAAATGGGCTCTTATATTTTGGACTAAATCAATTCAAATTTTAGGCTCCTACAATAAAAACTGGAGGGAGTACTACTATTTAATTACTCCATCAATTTCTAATATTTGCAAGTCTTTGGGAGAACTATTACACCTCAAAAGTTAGCTGGAGGGGATGGTAAACCAAAACCTGATAAAAAGCATACTTTCTTTCATGAAAACCTTTTGTGGGACTTGTGACATCATTCCTTAACATATGATTTAGTTGAGTTTTTTAAGAGATGAAGGAATTGAAGCTAAATAAAAAAAAAACTTAATAATATATAATATATTATTAGATTATATTATAGCGTATAAGTCAAACAAACTAGTTTATAGAAAATTAAGATAAATTGATTTATAAGTAATTTATTTAATCTCATTGTGATTAAACAAACCAGGTCCTATATTGAAGGGCTCGAGTATAATACATGTTACATGATACTATTTTTGAAAATCTAATCATTATATATCAGTTTACGATTTAAACAAATTAGTTAAACAAAATAATAATAATAATAATAATAATAATAATAATAATAATAATAATAATAACTATCGTAGATAAAATAAAAATTGTCTAATATTTACTACAAAAAGTGAATCCAATTAACTACAGTTTGTAACACTGGCTGGAGTATTATTGTAATTATATGACGGACCGATCGACCTGAACAAAGCCTGATCTGGATGGGGGAAGCCAACTCTGCCATGAACAAGTCTGAGGCCAATATTTTTGGGGGGCCACACGCCACACGTACGCGATAAATATATTCTCCAGCTTTGCATCACTTTCAAATTTTTCATCTCTTGCAAAAACTTCATTCAGATTCCAACGGAGTAACTGAGATGACTGACTTCTCATCAGAAACAAAACACACAGCGACATGTAAAAGGCACCAATATATATTAAAGATATTCGTTGATTGATTTCCATCATGATCATCATACGTAAAGTGCATTATAGTCTGAATACAGACAAATGCAATCACAGAATGAGGTTCTATAGTACAATATGCTGAGCAAATGCCTCCTTATCAACTAAACGATGAAATGACTGACTCCCACATTCTGCAATTTTCAACTTCCCTTGAGCGACCACACACGCATCACGGATCCGGTTTCAGTGCTAAGCAGGGGATGAGTAGAGTGGCGCTAATTAACAAAACGTGTAGCTTTCTTGTCTCATTGCTCACTTGTTCTTTAATTTGTTTAATTGCTTGCACCACCACACCTTCACTGCCTCCGTTCCAATTCATACATCTCTCAGTCCCTTTAATTTTTCTAATTACATGCCTTTTTTTATTTCCTTATCATTTTGATCATTTGACATTTTTTTCAATATCATTTGCATTGATATTTTTCATATACGCCTATATACTTAATATTTTTTAAAAAAATATTTTTTCATATACAACTTATGAATACTAAAACAAAACAATATATTTTTTTCACTTCTAAAAGTAATTAAAGTTTAGGTTGAAAACAAGGAAGAAAAGTCTATAAAATATTCAGTATGACTTCAAAAAAAATTGCAAAAGTGATTATTAAAAGTATCATCAAAGATGAGCATTACAAATATGGAATATGAAATAAAGTGATAAAAATTAATTCCGAAAAGTTTTAAGGAAAAAGTTACACCACAAAAAATTTTAAAATACTTGATGAACCATAAAATAATTTAGAATACTGAAAGCACATGAAAAAGTAATGGTGCTGGATTAAACCCTTAATCTTAAAGGTGGGTATATAGCCTTTTTTATTATTTTATTTATTAAAATACTCCCTCAGGTACCTATTATAAGAGCTAGTCAACCTTTTTACACATACCAATAAAAACATGTTGGAATCATTTATTATGGGTAGCTTTTACATTTTTACCCTTACTCATTTATTATACACACTTTCTCTCACCTCCTTGCATTTATTAATATATAAGGACAGAAATGGAAAACATGCATTTATTACTTTGACTTTTGCATATTACCTCTTGTATTTTGGACAAAAAAATTTACAATGTTACATCTTATATTTAGGACCAGAGGGAGTAGGGGATCTCAACATATGAATACATGCCCTTGAATTGATTTAATTGCATGACATAGGGGCATTTACTTCATAGTATGCATACAATATGAAAGAATTAGGGATAAACCCCTTCTTTTTCGGGAGACATTTCAAAGCCAGTTTCAGTGCTCATTAGAAAAATGAGCAGGGGACGCTCCTCCATTATAAACAGTCCATATATAATCTGGATGGTCCAGATTTATTAATTTAAAATTTATGATTTTTAAATCGAAATTATTTTAATGGAGACAAAATCTAAAATAAAGATAATATCTTAACTATCATTTTGTTAGAAAATATAGTTTTCATTTAAAAATCATAAACTTTAAATTAATAAATCTGGACCATCCAAATTAGGTCCGAATAATTCAGAATGGATGAGCGCCCCTCACTCGTCTTTCTGACGAACACCAAAACTGGTTTCCCAGAGATTATCTTAAACATATACCAATATAAAGGGTTGAAAAATATGGGAGAGGTCGTTTGAAAACTAGCTAAGGTGGTGTGTGAAATATCCAAGTCCCACGTTAGACAGGAGAATAAACTCATAAAGCACTCAAAACCTTACAAATATGTACCCCACACATCACGTGCATGATATAGTGGTTTTAAAGAGAAAAGTAGTATGTGGGGATTTTATATGACGTGGCTCATGCGCGATCACTGATCGGAACAGGACTAGCGACTGATATATAATATTTAATCTGGAATTTTAATATTCAGAGATTAACCATGATTGAATAATAATTGAAATAGCATCTCATAACGTAACCTATCTGGATATTTTGCCATAAAAATATCACATTCCCTAGCTAGTGTGTTTGTAAAGTTGGTGAGTATAAATAATGGGTGGCCAAGCAAACAAGTTCAGCATATGCATGTACATTTATTGAGGTGTGATTCAAGTTTGCATATAGAGGAAACAGAATATGCCTAGAGGTGGATCATCAAGTGGAGGAGGAGGAGGAGACTCTCTTGTACTGGGAAGAGTAATAGGGGATGTGTTAGATCCCTTCGACAATTCAGTGAATATGAGGGTGTCGTACGCTAATAGAGATATCTCCAATGGCTGTGATCTCAGACCTTCCCATGTTATCGCCCAACCTCGAATCACTATTGGTGGAGACGACCTCAGAAACTTCTACACTCTTGTAAGTATATAAACGCGATTTCCCAAACACATATATCTCATCAATTTAATGATATAACTATAATTATAAATTTTTTTTTATTTTTTTGGAGAAATTAAATATGCAAAATTAATCACTTTAAATTGTCTATAGTTATCTTTTTTCTTCAAAACTAATTTATTCTACTTATAAACTAACATATAATCTAAATACATGTGACATATGTTATACTTTAGTGGTCTAATTTGCTTTCTTAACTTCCACAAAAAAAGTCAAAGTGATATTATATTTAGGACCGGAGGAGTATATAGACTAATCTGATCCTCCTGGTGTCACACCTAATATAATTAATAATTGCAGGTTTTGATAGACCCTGATGCCCCCAGCCCAAGTAACCCAAATTTGAGGGAATATCTGCACTGGTGATTATTCTCTCTCTTTTCATGAGCTTCTTATTCATTTTGTTCTTCTGCATGCTCAAAATAATAGTATTATCATTATAACTAACTAACGTAAGTATCCCTCTTTGGAAATGGAATTGTTCAGGTTAGTGACTGATATTCCGGCAACTACTGGCGTCAGCTTCGGTAAGTAATTAATTTCCCATTAATCACTAATTATATATTTATATAGGTGCCATAGTTAATTAATGAATTATGAATGAATATATATATATATACATATAGGCCAAGAGGTGGTGACATATGAAAGTCCGAGGCCGATGATGGGAATACATAGGTTTGTGTTTGTGTTATATGAACAAATTATGGGGAGAGACACAGTGTATGCTCCTGCATGGCGCCAGAATTTCAATAACAGACAATTCTCTCAGCTTTACAATCTTGGCTCTCCCGTTGCTGCTATCTACTTCAACTGTCAGAGGGAGAATGGTACCGGTGGACGCAGATTGGCTTAATTAATTTTAGTTATTACCATCCTTTCATATAATCTCGTATTCTCATATATAACGCATTGTATGTATGTTATAAGATGGAGAGGCCGCTTCACCATCGATTGCTTTCAAGTTCATATGTGATCTCATCTATATATATGTACGCATACTGGATATCTGATATATATATATCTAGAATAATATATACTCCTATATGATAAGTTTGAGTTGACAAAAATGTTATTTGCCGTTGGCTGTAGCGAGCGAGAGCGAACATTTCTGAGCGTTGTGAACAATAATTCAATATTCTTCAAGGTTCATTGATTATAAAATTCTTAAGATCATTTGGTTCATGCATATTAGATAAGTATCCGTTTACTATTCACACAACAATATGTGAGATTAGTCATCTATCAAGTCAAGTTAATTAAAGATAGGGTGTGTTCAATCAATTATTTCTTATCCAAACTGTCCAACGTTAAGCATATCTGCAAGCATATGGGTCGTCAAAATCGGTATAGAAAATGTTATCATTCCAACAAAGATTAAGGCAAAAGAGGATATTAATTACAATTATGATATCAATTAGGTTGAGTAAAATTTTTTGTATTTTGAAATTTAAATGTACCTAAAATGAAAATAACTTAATAAAAACTAAATTAGAACTTTAATTCAAGAGAAAAGGAGTCTAGGATTATTTATCCATTTCGTATTTCTTGATGATCAATTAACCTGGCTTCTAATGGTAATCTATGAACACTAATATATTGTTGTTTGAAGTCTTACTCATTTTAATAGCTCTATCAAACCAACCCAAACTTTAATTAACACTAATTAATATGCATAATCCCTTACTATATATATTATGTTAATTAGTCTTTATAAACAAACAACTCCAATTTCACAAAGGTTGGTTAATGAATATCTCTATCTCATTAACTAACTCTCAATCCCAACTTGGAATTTCAAGACAAGCTTGAATTTAACTTAGTTCTTTATTTAATTAGGCTCTCTCAAGCCACTAATTAGGCAAACAAGCTAAGTGTTGGCCATCCACTTAGAAAACATTAGGCTCAAATAAATTTACAACATAATATTCATTAATCATCAAAAGAGAAAGAGGTTCAAGCATCAATCCATACAAAACTTTAAAATAATACTAACAAATTACACTACTACAGAAATACTCTATTGCAGCGCAACAATAGCAGCGCTTACAAAACGCAAGTGATGGGATAGGTATAATATGACCTATACCAGCGCTTTAAAAAAAGTGTTGGTATAGGTATAAGCATATCCCAACACTTAATAATTTATAAACGTTGGGATAGGCCCCAAAGTATTTAAATATTGTTTAAAAAATTGGTTTTAGATATTTTTTAAAGAAAATTTTAATCACAGGGGGTCTATAGCAACGCTTATTACATAATAAGCGTTGCTATAGGCCTAAATAGGTATTTTTAAATTTTTTTTCCTTTTTTAAAATGAATTAGTATTTTTAAAATTGGTTTTAGATATTTTTTAAAGAAAATTTAAATCACGGGGGGCCTATAGCAACGCTCTGATACCAAATTAAAATTGTAAATATTTTTGCACATGTATTCACTAAACACTGTAGTATTCATTTAACACTGTAGTGTCGGCAAATACTGTGCACTTAAACCGGAACTGTTTCAACAGTAGCAGTTTCCAGGACAAACACTGTTTGAATGCCTATATAAGAGATGCTTCAAAACAAGAAAGGGCATCGATTAATTTAGCATTCACTTAGAGAGAGAGACTTAGAGAGAGAAGCTCTGAGCGTCCTGAGTGACCCCTCTTTCCCTTTCTCTTTCTGCATCCCTTTCCCTTTCCTTCTTTCATTTCCTTGTAAGTTTCATGTTTTATTAAATAAAGCTTTATATTTCCCAGATTTGTTCTTACTTTCTGCATCATATCCTTACCTCTTCTGGGAATCAAAGAGGCTGCTACATGAACTAACTTGGCAGGTTCTACCGCCTAAGTTCATCGCCCTTTAATTCTTCCAGAACATCCCCTTCTGCATCTGCATAATTATGTTTTAAAGAAGTCCTGCTTCTGCTCTACTTCTGTTTCCTTTCCTACTCGTGATCCTCCGCTCTCTTTGGGGCCCGCTCCCCCTATCTTTTTGAGAAATTTGGACCTGCCAAAAGCCAGATTTCATGTCAAATTTTGAGAAGATTTTTGCAGAATATAATCGTTTTAAGAGATCAGATTTATTAGGAATTGGGTACCTAATCCATCGTAAAGCATCATTTAGAGGTTTATAATTGATTACAAGTCTTGGGGTACCTCTTTCTAGTTCAGCATTTTTGTTGACATAGAAAGCAGCACAAGACCATGGACTCCTAGATTTACTAATTAATTTTTTATTCAAAAGGTCTTGAATTTCTTTTTGACAAGTTTCAAGAAGCTCAGAAGTCATTTGGATAGGTCTGGATTTTGTTGGGATTTGTTTTTCCGAGAAATTTGTTTCATAGGGCAAATCAACAACATGTTTTTTACGATTCCAAAAAGCATTAGGTAAATCCGAGCAAATAGTTTGGTGGATTTTATCTAAGCAATCTTGAATTCTTTGTTTAACTTGCGGCTGATGTAATTGTGTTTCAATATGTTTGAAAGAAATGTCTTCTTTTAAAAAATTTATTTGCTGTTGTTTTGAAGAAAGGAGATTTAATTCTTTGATTCGGGGTTTTTGAGTAAAAGGAAATGCAATTGTTTTTCCTAAGTGCTCAAAGGATATTCCATTCTGACTAGTTAGATATGGGAATATGGAACCAGCAAAGGGTTGACCTAAGATGATTTGATTCCCCATATTTTTAACTAATACGAATGGCTGTTGAACACGAAATCCATTGTTTTCAATAACAACATTTGTAATTTTATATTTAACATCGAGGGGTGTTTGTGCGACGCCACTAAATCGTTCAGTTGTTTTTTCATAATATTTGGTAGGAACAATGCCTTCATTAAAACAATTAGAAGCTGCTCCTGTATCAAACAAAACAGGTTGTTCTAAAATAAATTCGTCATTGATAATAATTTTAGCAAGAATATGAAATTTTGGGATTAATACTTTAGAAATTAGGTTAATAAATGTTTCATCATGTTCATCAGGTTCATGATCTGAAGGAGTATGTTGTTCATTAGGTTTATGGGATTGTAGCTGGATATCTTGGATTTGGGATATTGCAGCTGCATGTGTTTCTTGTTGAAGTTTAATGTAGGAGACTTCAGCTTTGAGATTATGTATCTCATGCTGAAGGTCTTGTATAGTTGCAGGTTTAACAGAATGCTTGAATCTGTTCATGGTTTCTGTTAAATCATATTTATTTGAGATTAGAGATGGTTTAGTCGTTTTGGAGGAACTTAGGTTTTCAATGAGAAGTTCTTTAAATTTAAACAAGTATTCACCCTTTTCACTATCAGGGAGTTTAGTGATAATGTCAAGGAGTAAATCTTGTTCCTTAGTGATAACATTAATAGAAGAAGAGGATGATTCTTCAATGTCATCGTTTTGGATTTTGTTTAGATCATCTTCTGAAGAGCTATTGGTATTGTCGGTTGCAGATTCTAGTAAAAGATTATTAATTTGATCAAGGATTGGTTGGTCAATATTCCTAATCTTTTTAAGTTTGCTAGACAATCGACAATATCTTGAAATATGCCCTTGTTTGCCACATTTAAAACATTTTACATTAGTATGAGAAGGATCTGTTTTGGTTTTAGACCTAGACTCTTTGTGTGGCGATCTAGATGTTTTATGTGGCCACTTAGAAGTTGTGTTTTGTTTATAATTATGATAGGTTGGTTTGTCAGTTTTAAACTGCCTTGATTTGGATGGCTTAGATTGTTTACAAGCAGGAAAGCCGAACTGTTCACAGAATGTTCCCAGCTCTTTACTCCTTGTAGCCTTTTCTTTTGCAAGTTGTTTTTGAATTTTGTCATCCTGACAAATTTTAAGAGCAGTTTTTTGAACATAAGAAATCAATTGTCCATAACTTAAGCAGTCATAAGGGATATTGCCATCATGTTGGTTTCGAAGTTTTTCTCTAACTTTATCACCCAAAGATTTAGGTAATCCAGCTAGGAATTTTTCTTTCCAAAATGGTTGATTGGCATCATCTCTTGTGAGTACTCGTTGTAAAAAGTTATCTCTATACCAACGAAAATCGGATAGAGTTTTGCACTTAAGATTTGAGAGGAGTTCAGCTGATCTATCTTTCCAAATGGATGGATCGCCAATAAAATGTTTAATAATTGTAAAAATCAAAGTGTTTACAGAATCAGGAATAGAACATCCATCAGATGTTATGGGTGTTCCATCTGTTTCAGTTTTTACAGAGGTAAATATGGCAAGTTTGTCCTCAGAGGAGAGATAATTATCCCACCAGCCTTTTAGTTGTCCGGAAAACCCAGCCACTAATAGGTTGGTAATGGATTCATCTGAGGCATTGCTTTGAGTTTGGTATGCCGTACTTACCATTGTCATTTGCTGAAGAATCTGTAATATGTTTGTTTCACTTTGGCCATCGATATTCCATTCATAAATATGATCAGCACTGAATGACTTAAAATTTTGTTTTGATCTTTCTTCTAATAAAATATCTGGAGGCGAAGCTCAGGAATAACAGAGTTTAGAAGATTTTCTCCAATTTTGATTATTGATTTGTAATGGAGTTGATTTTGAAGGTGTATAAAGTTGAGAAGGTTCTTGCCAATTTTGGTTATTGATTTGAAGTGGAGTTGATTCTGAAAGTTGAGATGCTGTGTCAGAATTTTGTTCAATATTCATTACATTTTTTGAAGATGAGGATGTTTGAGTTTGAGGTGTATCAGGGACAATTGTGGACTGTAATTGGCTAATTTTATTTTCAACTTGTTTTAATAAATCAGCTCTGTTGTTTAAGAATTCTGATTTTGTTTTTGAGCTAATTTGGAATGGTTGAAAGAGTGGAGTATCTAGTTTAGGGATTGGGGATTTACTAAGATCAAGTTTTGGAGTTGGGTTTTGGATTACATAATCTCCTAAGGTTTGAAGGTATTGATTGGTATAATTATTTTGTTCTAAGATATTTTTAATATCAACAGGGTCAATGGGGTTTGTAATATTTTTATATTTAAAAGGTACAGCAAGTATGGGGTTATGTTGGTCATCCATTCGGTTAGGAATTTGGACAGTTTTGGGAGGAGGTAATTTAGAGGAGATTGTTGATCCATCTGGGGTTTTCCATTCCCGTTTGGTCATGTTTATTTTGTTTGTAAAAGGATATGCAATATTATTGGTTTGGGCATAAGCATTAAACCAATCAAAAAATGGGATGTTTTCTTGGAGATCGTCAAGGAATTCGTAAAATTTAGTTTGGATGTTTTGTCTATTGGTTCCTTGAAAGTTTTGAAAAAACCATTGTCTCTGTAATTTGTTATTTTGAGAATAAAAGTCTTCTCGAAGAGTTTGTTTGTCAATAGAGAATTGTTTTATTAAAACATTGATAGATTTGAAGTTTTCAATGTTGTTGGGAGACACACTTTCAAAAGGTTCTCCTATACTCATTGATGAATAAGTTGGAGATTGAGGTGCTGGTGAGTCTTCAGGTTTGTGATAACTAGTTTGGGGAATATTTGATGAGTTATCGATTCCCTGGATTTGGGCATTTGTTTGAGGAGGAATATTCCTGGGGGTTGGTGAAGGGGGTGCCGGCATATAAATGACAGATGGAGGTTTAGAAAATGAACAAGAATGCCTTGCTGATTCTATATTAGATCTACAGTCTTCGTATAATGAAGCAGATCTAGTACTGAAAGAGCAAGTCCTTCTCGGTCTTTCAAATGATAATTTAACAGTCCCATCAGTTGTTTGGGTAACTTTGCTTACTTGATTAATTGGACAAGATTCAGGTTTTGAGGCCTTTTCTAAAGTCCAATCGTCAGGTAACTCAACATTATTCCACATAATAGTTTTGGGGATTGTTAAATTAACATGGGTTTGATCTGTCAAAAAGATAATAGTCTGGCCATTATCCGGTGGTACTTGGGCGAAAGAGTTTGATGAGTTTAAGACCTTGTAATGTACCCTATATGTTAAGGTAGCAGGTATAGATCCTTGTTTCATATTTAAACAATGTAATTTAAGTTTAAGTTTGAGCACTTCACAGACTTGTTCGTCTTTTAATTCAACCATCCGATCTGGATAGCAATTAAAATAGACAGGACCATTGTGAAGACCAAATTCAGCCGCGGCGAGCAGTGAATATGAAAAGTCATTATGCCTATTATCTAATAGACACACTAAGGCTGAGACGTTTAGACCCTTTCGAATTAGAGGTTTAATGGCCACTTGTACACTTCCCACGTGCAAAAAGTTCCATTTTTTCTTATGTTTGTCAATGGATTTTTGAGAAAGGAGATAAAAATCATGTTTATTAGGGTGGACAGAAATTGATTCTTCTACAGTTCTAACTATATGGTCAGAAGCAGAAAACCAGCTTTTGTCTTGTTGTTTATAGAGTGTATTTAAAGCTATTGGGGGTAACACCCAATCATCAATATGTTGGTTTATGTTTCCAAAAGAAATTTCTTCTTTGAAAATATGTTTTGAGGTTTTTGAGGAAGTTTCTTCTTGGTTTGAGGTATTTAAAGGAATAGAAGAAGAACTACTAATTTCATGACGATAAGAAAATGAGCGAAATAAAAAAGACATAATGAAAAGGAAGGAAAAAATAAAGAAAGCAGAATTGAAGGTCAATCGCAAGTAGGAAGAGAAGGAAAGCATGGAGTAAAAATTCAGAGAAACATACTCCCATTCCTTAGTATCTTCACCTTCCGGATCTGTAGTGGTGTGATGATTAAATTGATTTTGCTGCTATGAATTAGATACCTGCCTTGGAGATAATATACAAAACTGAAAGACAGTAAATAAGGTAGATATGCTCTAGCCAAAAGATAGTATCTCAGCTATTATACACTACTGCGTGAGGTAACCGCCTGCCGAACCCTTGGACTTATGGCCTAAAACATCTCACGGAATGGCTCATGTAGAATAACAAAGAACTATACTATAGGGCTTGGAGCAGAAAAACTCTTTTTTTTTTTGGTTTTTTTTTTTAATTTTTTTTTCTTTTTTAAAATGAATTAGTATTTTTAAAATTGGTTTTAGATATTTTTTAAAGAAAATTTAAATCACTGGGGGCCTATAGCAACGCTTATTACGTAATATGCGTTGCTATAGGCCTAAATAGGTATTTTTAAATTTTTTCCTTTTTTAAAATGAATTAGTATTTTTAAAATTGGTTTTAGATATTTTGTAAATAAAATTTAAATCACAGTGGGCTAGGCCTATAGCAACGCTTATTACGTAATAAGCGTTGCTATAGGCCTAAATAGGTATTTTTAATTATTTTTCATTTTTTAAAATGAATTAGTATTTTTAAAATTGGTTTTAGATTTATTATGTAATAAGCGTTGTTATAGGCCTAAATAGGTATTTTTAAATTTTTTTCCTTTTTTAAAATGTATTAGTATTTTTAAAATTGGTTTTAGATATTTTTTAAATAAAATTTAAATCACAGGGGGCATATCCCAAATTTGTGGGTGTTGTTTGTAACACCCCAAATTTTAGAAAAATAAGAAATAAGGAAATATTTGGAATCTTGGGGTATTATTTGATATTTAAAAAGTCTTATAAACAAATTTAGAAATTAAAGCATATCTAGAGAAATTATTTTGGTAATTTAAGAATTTATTTTTGGATTAATTAAGGTGTCTGGAAGAGTCCTATAAATAAATTTAGGAAATTGTGGTATTTTAGGATTTTTTTTAAAGGCCCAGTTTCTTCTTTAATTTGAAGAAGTTAGAGTTAGAGAAATTATCTTTGGACTCAAAATAAATTATATAAGGAGAAAACTCTTAGGAGATAATTAAAATAAATTTTTGGAATTAAAAAGAGGACTTTATCTTAGTTAAATATATCTTATTTAAGGATTTAAGGGCCTAATAGTAATTTTCTTCCCCTATTTATTTAATTTTATTTTATATACTCCCTCTTAATCCCTTATTCCTCTCCTCTCTCATGTTCCATTTCCGTTCCCTTCCTCTGCTTCCCTGGTCCCGTTGCCACGAGAAAGAGAGAAAGGAGAGTGAGGGCGGCGACGGCCGCCGCTACCGTCGCCGCTGCCGCCGTCCGAACCCCAGTCCTCCGTCTCTCTCTCAGTTCCTATTCCCTTCTCTTTTCCCTCCCCTTTTCCTCTTGCCGTCGCGAGAAAGAGAGAGATTAAGCGAGTGTGGTGGTGTAATCGGTGCCGACATTTTGGGGCGGACCTGGGCCATTTTCCGGCGAGGTTCAGAGAACCTTAGAGAGCTTATGGAGTTGGGTAATTGTCCCTTCATTCCTTCCCTCTTTGCTCTTGATTTTCAATAGAAACTTCTAGGGTTTGTTGATTTTCGAGTTTCTAGCTTGATTTGGGGCAATTACCTGGTTTTACATGTTTATTTATACTACTTGATGATGGTAATGTGGTTAATTTGGCCCTATGTGAGATTTTACTTGCTTAAAGTTGACTTAAGCTAAGTTTACGACAAGAAATTCTTTGAATTCTGTCTTTTGAACTTGATTTATGATGTCTAGAGGGTTATTAGAGCTCAACGATAATGTTGGTTGGATTTATTTGGTTAGACTTAATGTGGATGAAATTGGGAGTTTCGGTTGCTTAGGGAAGAGCTAGATTGTTAAGTAGTTGATGATTTTCTACGGGTTATTGGTGCTTGTCTATGATTTTTAAAACTAATAATCTGTAGGGAAATTGATTGGGTTGAATAAGGTGGCTATTAATGTTTTGTCTTGCTTTGGGGGATGGATTGAGGTTGTTTATTTACGGGTAATTGATATAAAATTATTGGATGTTCAATTCTTTGTTTTCTGGATGCTCTGGTTGACATATTGATTTAAGGAAGAAAGAATAATGCTGTGATGTTTAATGGAACAAGAAATAGGAATTGGTTGTGGATGATTAATTGAACCAGAAATAGGAAAGGATTATTGATGGTGGTTGTAAGTTTTAGGTGTTGAAATAACCAGAATGAACCAGACAAACAACTTCAAAACTAACTTTAAGTTTGCTTCAACTCACTTTTAGTTTCATGAGGCGATGGAGAAGTGGTTTGTCTAATTAAAAAATTAAAAAGTTTTCTTTAAAACCACAAGTTGTTGCTTATAAGCCCAAAGTTGATTGTTAGCCACGGAATGATAATAATCCCTCCCTAAGAAAATGGCAGGCTGCAAACTTAGCTCATAAAAGTGAAACTTAATAGTGCCCAAAAGGATCTCCCAATTCTATCATTGTATATAGATGCTAAATTATTTCTTTTGTTACGCCAACTGGATTGAAGTTATTTCTGAGAATTTTTTTTTCCTTTCCTTCTGTAGTAGTGTTAGCTTTGCTTGATCCTAAAATAAGGTTGATTAGCTTGTAGATTATTGCATTTAGCATTCTGTAATTTCTATATTGTTGATTTTTAAGTTTGTGTAGGTTGATGTGCTGTACTTTCATGATGAATTTACTTGGTTGAAAGGAGTTGGTCTCTTCACTATCACAAGTAAGCTAAGCCAATGCACTTTTCTTCCGTCTTAATTTTGAGCTTTGGACTTAAAAGATAGTGGTGTTAATTTAGCCCAAGCCAGGGGATAGATATCTTACCCTTAAATTATAGACCTGGTTCAATATTATTTATTACTTTCTATCAATTCCAAT
Source organism: Mimosa bimucronata (assembly GCA_037074515.1). Lineage (NCBI taxonomy): Eukaryota > Viridiplantae > Streptophyta > Magnoliopsida > Fabales > Fabaceae > Mimosa > Mimosa bimucronata. The sequence continues at coordinate 7,329,929 of CM073437.1, forward strand.
TTTGTTATAGTCCCTACTCCTCTCTCAATCTTTGTCTTTCTATTTTTAATGGTAGATACTGGAAACTTCATAAAGGTGATGCAGGTGAAGATGGTGTGACGGGACCTTTAAAACTGTTTAACTTTCTATTTTTAATGATGTTGCATTGATGGACAATGGTGAACAATTCTATCTCATGAATAGATTTCTTTAAGTCAGGGGTAATGATCCTGTTATTCTGACCTGGCTTTATATTGTCCTATAATTTACTTAGTTTATTTTTCTTTAAGTAGATAGTAGTTAACTTGTAGTGTATAATAGTTAATTAATTAGTATGTTTGCTTTAAAAGTATTTGATCTTGGATATATGGCTTTTTGGTGCATATATGTACCGAAAACTGGTGTATATTCGTTGCCTGGAATTGTATAGAATTGCTGGTATTTAGCACTGATGCAGGTGGGGTATATATAAAATAAAATCAAATATTTTTTTTAAAAAAATCAATAGCAGTACTTATTTCGTTATAAGCGCTGCTATAGGTATTTTTTTTAAAAAAATAAATTACCTAAAGCAGCTCTTATAAAGAAATAAGTGATGCTTTAAGTATATCTAAAGCAGCGCTTATTTTGTTATAAGCGCTGCTTTAGGTATTTTTTTTAAAAAATAAATTACCTAAAGCAGCGCTTATAAAGAAATAAGTGATGCTTTAGAGAACCCTAAAGCAACGCTTACTAAATTATAAGCGCTGCTATAGGTATACCTATTGCAGCGCTTATTAAGGCCGAGTTAAGCTTAATAGCCTATCGCAACACTGGCTATTGCAGCGCTTATAAGTGCTGCTATAGGGCCAAAATAAGTGTTGCTATAGGCAATTTCTGTAGTAGTGTTAATTAGTGATGCTACGAAATTTTAAATAAAGCTCTGCAAGTGTACGGGCCGTAGAAATAGTAAACTGGCAAATCAATGTCGATCCCACAGAGACTAAAAACAATTGATTATTAGGCATTGAATCTCCTATTTTTGTTTAAGGTGAGCGAATTCGAAACAAAAAATGAATTCAAATGAGTGAGAAAAAAATTAACTAAGATCTAATAAAAACAAAAACATTCATACGGATTAAATTCAAGAATTAAATGAACAACCTAGAGTCACTAGTCCCTTATTTGTTTCTTAGATTTTATTCTCACTAAATTAATTATACTTTAATTTAATAAGCTAATATAGAGTACCAGTGTCTATAAATGCCTATTGGTCCACTTATGATTAATTATGCAATGTCTCACACTAATTAACTAGGTATAGTTTATATCGGTCACGCTCTAATTTGACTATGTGGAGTTTCTAGGTATATCTATCCTAGACGTAAATTAGATTAAAAATTCAATTCCACATTATTTAATCCCATGGTCTACTTAAAATTCCCTCCGTCGAGTTCAATTTTAAATTCCCAAAACATGTTCAATGGTGGCCAATCACCAAACAAAAATCAATAAAATCAAGATTAAATAAACTGAATTAAAATTAAGCATAACTAATCAGTGGAAAAAATCTCTAAGTCACAAACAATTTCATAGTACCCTAGGTTGCAAAAAAAACTAGCCACACATGGTTCCTATCAAAATCATCTCAACAAATAGGAGTTCAAAATCTCAAATCGTAAGGAAAATAAGAAGAAAGACCGCAATTAATTCTCCTCCTCATTCTGTGAAAAACAAAGAAGAAGGCTGAATAGTGCGCAACTCCTTTATTTTCTCCGTATGGCTCCTCCTATGCAGTGATTAGTGTGCAGCTCCTTGCTTTTTTTCTTTCTCCAACGGCGTGGATGTGGATATGATAGAAAGAATTAGCTCTCCCAATTTCCCTGTGCATCTCTCCTTTTATTGTATGATGATGAGTATCAATTCCCTTCTTTCCTAAAGTGTATGTGTGTACGTAGAGGCTGCCAAAAGCAAAAGAGGAAATAAATCTAAATCTAAATAAAATAATGATAATAAAATAAAATGAAACTTATTTTTTTTTCTTTTCCAAATATTCTTATCTTTTTGTTATTTTTGTTAACTTTCCTATTTCAATTGAAGATAGAATATTTAAAAATAAAATCCCCAAATAATGCCTGAAATTGGTATCTTTTCAAATCACAACAAAATCTCTTAAATTTTGAATTAATGACTCCCCAAATACAATAAAATATTTCTAAAAATCTATTAAATATGGGGAGTCATCAATTAATTACTCATAATTTCCAATAAAATCACAAAAAATCATCTCAGCAGCAACATTACATCACAAATTTAGAGCTAGACAATAAATTAGAAGGAAGAAGAAAAGAAACAAGAAATTGTTTAGAGAACTCCCCCAAAAATATGTTCTTCCACTATAAAAAAGCGGGATTTACTAGTAGTTAAATTAGTAGCGGTTGCCAAAAACCGTAGTAAATGATAGTTAGTGGCAGTTATCATCACAAGCCATCGCTAAATTTGACAATTTGGCCAAAGGCACGATTAGTAGCAAATGTTGTAACATCCCAAGTTTAAGGTAATCAATTAATTGCGAATTAAATGAATTTTTGAGGATTTAGATTATTTTAGTGGTTGAATTGTAGGATCTTAGTGACTAAAGTATAGTCTTGAATGATTGCTCATTGATGTGAAATTTCAGGCTAAAAAGAACTAGATACCTTAAAGCTCATGGTTGGAAGTTATTATTGGGATTTCCTAGAGCATTGCTGAGAAATAAGGGGTTTTGAGGTGGAAAGTGGGATTATTTTTTGATAATTATTTTTTCATTAGAAAGCTAACATTCGAAGCTTTCTAAAGAGTCCAAGTTTACAAATTTTAGAGACTTGTAGAGTTAGTTATGCGATTTTGAAGTTGACACCCCCATTCTGAACTAAAGTTTTAGGGTAGTCTTAGGACTTTGTCATTTTTAAGGGTGCAAATGATAATATTTTTTATTCATTTCTTTTTCATTGGAAAGTAGACATCCTAATCTTTTGATAGAGTCATAGATCATGATTTTTGGAGGTCTATAGCATTAATTATGAATTTTCAAATTTGGCTTGTGTTGCCATCACTAGCACTTCGCCGTGGGAAGCCACTGCGAGCACCACGGCAAAGCCAAAAATTAGGAGTTTACCGTTGGAGGCTACAGTGAAGCCCACGACAAAGTCTCGAAATCTTCAATTATTAGAGGTCGAATCATATTAGAATTTTGAGGGTTTTGAGAGGTGGTGCGTGGAGAGGCCGAAAGAGAAGGGTTATTGCTCTGCTAGGGCAAGCAAATTGAGGTCCCTAAGCTTGATTTAAAGTATCCTAACCCTAAGTAATGATTCCCCTTTCTTTAATTTCTTCTTCCTTTTCCTTCTCTTTTCCTTGTGGTTCATGGTGATAATTTTGGGTTTGATTGGGGATCCGAAAATCTGACTTATGGGATTTTTTTTGTTTCTTAAACTCCTTTTGAACCTTTCTAACCCATGTTCATGATGTATGGTGGTCAAGAAGCATAAAAACCTTGATTTGAGTGACTTTGAATTGGTTTTTGCCTAGAGTTCTTGAGGGACCCAAAATTTGGCTCACATTTCTCTTGCTCTTTGCTTTCAATAAACCTTTTTCAACCTAATGATATGGTAAAATCTTATGGGTGCTAAAATTTATACTTGGAATGGTTTTTGGCAAGTTAAAGTTTGAAATTCTTGTTGGTATCCCCATGATTTCAAAAATCTAGTTGAAGAAAGGGGAGCTTGATGTTTCAACAAGCTTCTTGATAATATTTATTAAATACTAAATGTTAAAATTGATTGGATCTCACCCTAATGAAATTTTGGTTCATCAAAGTTGCAAAATCTTGAAGTTTGAGGTGTTTTCTTGAAATGAATCATTATTAAATGGTTTTGATGGTTTTCAAAGAGTTATGGGAGTTGGATAGGAAGTTTCTGAGGTTCTTAAACCTTGAATTTCCAATTGATCCCAGTTCTTGATTTTGTAAAGTTTTGGGGATGGATCTTAAAAAGGATATTTTAAATGATGATGTTGATTAGGATAAGTTGGAAAGGATATTAGGATGTTTTGGATTGGTTGATGGTATTGGGGTGTCTTAGTAATAGTAATGTTGGGTTATGACACAATTAGTGCAAGTGACCTAGAAGTGTGATTAAGGATCAATAATTAGTTGAGGTTTAGACTAATGGGATGATGGTATGGTGATTTCCATTGGTCATTGTTGGGAATTCCATGGTCCGATTAGAGTGAAGGCTTGATCGTAGCTTTATGGATTGAGTCTTTGATGCTGGGTTATTTTAATAACCTTGCCATACATGTTTGGTCTATTGATTTGGTGTAATTATATTGTTGGTTATTGTAAAGTTCGATATTTGGATCGTTGAGAGCCAGATTAACTCCTTGTGTCAAAGAGGTAATTACTTCCTTGTTTTCAATTTTTTGTGATGATGAGTTCATAACTCTACCGCTGGTTGTGGAGTTGGACTAGGGCTAATAGGCCGTGTCGCATGGGTAATCAATAAGGTTTATTCTATTACCTTATTATATGTGTATGTGGTTGTTTGATTGCTGTCTGGTTGATTTAGCACCTGATTGTGCTTGATTATTATATGTTTTTAACCACTAATAATGGAAAATTAGCACTTGATTTAGGCAATTATATTGGGAATTAAGTGCATTTATATCTATGTCTAGGATTAGGGAGTTAATTGTATTTTCATTGTAATTTGAACATATTAGGGCATTAACTCGTGCATTTCATGATTATGGACTTGATATACTTCACATGTGCTCTAATTTCTCATTATAAGTGCAAAGGATGAGGATCGGATTAAAGAAAGAAGCCAAAAAGCAAAAATTTAAATCTTCACAGTTGGCCTCCACGGCGAGGCTCACGACGAAGAGCAAAAGTGGTGTGCCATAGGATTGCACAGCGAACCAGACAGCTAGGAGAATTCATATGTATCTTCACCGTGGCTCGCCACAGTGAAAACACGAAATTTCCATATTTTTGGAAATTTTTTGTTTTGATCCAAATTGCAAATTTAAGTTATTGGGTCCAGCCTAATTTTTTCCTAATTGATATATTCGACTTCTTCAAGTAACTTAGAGCCAATTTGGAAGGTTTTTAGGTTGCCTCTTTAGCTAATTAAATTACCATCTAGATTTCCATTCTCATTACCACAAATCATCCACTTCTCTCATTCTCTTTTCCTCTACCCGAATTCCCTCTCTTCCATACACCCTTCTACATGAAGATCACCCCATCCACTACACTCTCATGGCTTCTAATTCTAAAATCCAGTCCATGTTGATCGAGACTCCGAGAGCATGAGTGGCCAGGCACCTTTGTGGGGATCTTGATGGAGGAAGGCAACCGGAGCTTCAATACCTTTAATGGGGAGTTCTTAGTTTCTTTTCTTGCCCAATCTCATCTATGTATTTCAATTTTTTTGTGTTTTGGAATATGTATATGTTGTTGGAGCAAGTTTGCTTTGAATTTCAATATTTTGTTTATTAGACATGCATGTAATCAAGCGGTGTTCTTTTTGTGTATGAACCTAGTGATTATTTCATGATATTATGCAATATATGTTCTTCATTTATATCTCCTTTGGATTGCTAGAATATGTTGAATGCATGTGCGATTGTATGTGCGTTTAGGCACTAAATCCATCATTAGAAAGTTTGATCTACTTCCAATGAGAGCATCTTTGTGTATTTATCATGAATCTTCACTACCAAATTGAGAATTAACAATTACCTATTTAGTTAATTGGATGAGCAATGTGCCACATCAATTAGATAATTAGGTTAATAGGACTAAGAGGAATTTTCTAATTCATCAAGAGACCCGTATTCATCTCATAAGTTTCACATCAAATTTTATTTTCATTCTTCAAAAATAAAAAATCCCAAAAAGTAGTTTAGTTTTCTTAATCAAAATCACAAAGCCCGACTTTTAGGGAAAATGACAAATAAATACCTTCCAATTTGTAAAATCCCAATAACAACTGCACTATAGCTATTAACAACTCCACTATGAGGCATTAACAACTAGTAACAACACAAAGTTCCTTATTTGGGATTTTGCAAATTGAAAGGTATTTTTTTGTCATTTTCCCCGACTTTTATAGATTTTGCATGTGTAACACCCCAAATTTTAGAAAATAGGAAATAAGGAATTATTTAATATTTTGAGAATATTTTTAAAATATTAAAAAGCATTAAAAATAAATTTATGATATTTAGGCATTTTTAATGATTTTAAGGCTTATTTTATTTAAGAAACAAAGAAAAATTAATTAGAAAATAAAACGTAATTTAGAGAAAAAGGGATAACAAGGATATAGTTGAGATTTTAGAAATGTATTTAGAAATTAAAAAGTCTTATAAATAAATTTATGAAGCCAGGTATATTTTTAATAATTTTTCAAGTTATTTTCTTTATTAGCTAAGGGAAAATAGTTAGAAGATAAATTTAAATAAGGGAATATTTAGAATTTTGGGGTATTGGTTATTAATTAAAAAGTCTTATAAATAAATTTAGAAATTAAAACATATCTAGAGAAATTATTTTGGGATAGACTTAGGTATATTTCCAAGTGATAATGGTAAATAAAATTATGATTTAAGAGAAAAATAGGAAATAGAAAATGGAAAAGACAACATTTGCCCCTAGTTGAAAATATCTTCAATTATAAAGGGAAGGGTAAGATAGTAAAATACCCATAAAAACAAAATATCATGTTTGTCTTTTAATATATACCATACACGTGTGCCTTCCTATATGTTTTAATTCATTCATCATCACCATCATTCTTTCTCTCTCTCCCTCTCGCATTTTCACTTTGCTCTCTCGTTCTCTCCGCTTTCTTCGTCTTCGATCAGCGATGCCGGCAACATGGAGGCGTGATTTTGACGGCGAGGAGTGGCAGGAACTCGTGGGAAGCTTGGGGTTAGCTCTGGGTAAGCCCCTTTTCCTCCGTTTCCTCTTATTCTTGTTCTATTCAAGCGAGATAGAGGGGGGGTCGATTCGAATTTTGGGAGGTTTCTGAAGTTTCAAATTCATAGAAATGAAGCTTGGGCTTCGATTAACTACTTTTAGGAACGAATTTGAGTAAGGGAGAGGTATTTATGTGTTTTCCCCAAATTTCTTCTTCCATTTCACTGTTCACCGTCGCCCTCTTTGATGAATTCAGGTGGAAATCGACTGAAAGCTTAATTAAGCGTGGTTTGGAATAAGTTTAGGGTCATAGAGTGTTTTGTTGTTGAAATTTCTGATGGGACGATTTTGCAACTTCAGTTCCTCTTCTCCCCTGTCCTGCCGATTTTTCTTAGTTCTTGAGGATGTTGGTTTCTGCAATTGTATTCTGATTATGATTAAGAAAAGATGGAATAATATGTTTATGTAATTTCTGTTCTTTTTGTTTTATCTGTTCCTTGGTCTGGCCGAATCCCTGCTTTTGTTCTACGATGATGCTTTGAGTATGAGGAAGAGGAAATGAAACTGATGTTTAATGGTGTTTAGTTGTGCTTGGTTAATTCTTGCTTGAATATGGAATTCTCGTTTTCCTTCTGTTACCTCTGATTTTGTTCAATCTTCTTCCTCTCTGTTCGATTCCCTTGTTCTTGAAATTCTGTTCCTCTGTGATAGTGATTCTGAGTATGATAAAGGAAGAGGGAATTAAGGTTGATGGTGTATCAATTTTGTTGTTGCTTGAATTTCTGTCCTTCTGTTGATTTGATTTCTGGCTATGATGAACGTATGAAGGAGCAGGGGTTGATTGGGTATGATTGATTTTAATTGAATGTGAAATTGGTTTTCCTTTTTCTCCCTTCTTTCCTGCTCTGTTTTCGGTCAGTGATGAGGAAATATGGATGATGAATTTGAGCTGGTTGAAGCGTTGATTTAGGTGCTGATTAAGAAAAAAATTTGATAATAAATGTTGATTTTCTTGTTTTCCTTTTTGTTTTTGTGATCAGTGCTGCTAGAAGAGGAATTTCGTAAAAGAGAATTTGATGGTTTAATTGAGGTTCAATGATATAAAAGGAATTGATAGTGTTGAGAATGATTTTGAGGTATATAGAAAATTTAGTTGGGAGGACTTTTGGGGTGTTTGGGAATGTGTGTAACAAAGAGACAAAGAAGTAAATGGTGATGGAAGTTGAGGGTTAGTGAGGATTGCATGAGGTGGGAAGTTCGTTTGAATATGTAGGATGACTATGAGATGATTTTGTGGTTTAAAGTTGATTATATGCTAGTTCTTTACGGTCTAAGAATTTGGAAGATTTGAAATGGTGAGAAGGATTAAGTTAAGACATTGAAGCTGAACTTTTATGGATAATTGATTGAGTTGCGTGTGGAAGTGGGAATTAATAGGATATGATGATTAAATGTGGGGAATTGAGGAAAAGTTAGAAAGAAGATGTGAATTAGTTGTGGAAAGTCACCCAAGGATTGGAGAATCGTGTTGTGATCTCGGTTTGGGAATAGATTGTTACGAGTTACCAGATTTTAATCTTATGTCTAAGGAAGAAAGAACAAAGTAAGGTGGTGAGTGTTTAATTGGGATTTGGTTGGAAGAAATTTTAATAGTAAGTTGATGATGATTAATGGTTCTATTTAAGTGATGTTTTGGATAGTGTTAAAAGTTTTAAGTAAATAATAGGATAGGAGCATGGATTTAGATGTGCATCTATATATGTGGCTATGATTAGCTAAATAGATTAAAATAGACATTATTTTAAGTGATAGAGCTGATTTTGGTGTTACAAGGAGGTATGATGTGGATAAGAATACTGGATTTTAAGTTATAAACTATTTTGGGAAATTGTTGGTAATAAGATAGAATGACTTGGTGTCATTGAAAAGGGCGGTGATATTGGAAACTTTGTTAGTGGTAGTAAATTGGGATCTTATTCAGATGTGCTAGGTTTTAATGGATGCAAAGGACTTGGTAGGAAGTATGGGAAAATAGTTCCAGTTTTTGGGGAAATAAATCTATCTCTTAAGAGAGTTGTTGGTTAGTCTAATGGGATTAGAAAAGTTAAGGTTTGGTTAAAGGTGACTCTAAGATCTTTAAGGTGTGAGGTAGTGATGGTAGATCACAATCTTCTTAGTTACAAAGGATAGGGGTTCATTGTGATGTGATAAAGTTTGATTGTAATGAAATTTTAAGAAATAGAAACTCAAGGAATGATCTAGCTGTGTTTGAAATATGGTTATACATGAGTAAGATTTAGAAATTTATTTAGTTCGATGTTTTGAATGGTTCAATTTGGAATTTGAAAGTTAATAAGGTTTGAGCATAGGGGTCACGTTTTAAAGTGGAGCAATAAAGGAAATATTTAATTCTATTGGAGGAAGAATGTTGATGACTAATTTGTTATGTCATAAAAAGAAGTCTGGTTTGAGGATATAATGAAAGCTTGAGTTGAAAAAGGGCTAATTTGAATGTCTCTTGTTGCAAAGTAATTATTTTAACTAATTTGATTAAGTTAGTAGTGTTAGAATGACCAATTAATAACAATTACATAAGTTGAGAATTTTAGAATTTGTTTAATTATGATTGGTGATTTTTGATATTCTTTAATAAATTAAATTACTCTGACTCGATTTACACTATTAATGGATTTATTATTTAAATTTCATGATAAATAGGAATTAAATATATATATATATATGTAAAGATGTGCGCTTATGTGTGTAAACAACTAAGGTCTTTAAAGAATAATTTCCTTATAGAATTTATTGGTCAAACATATTTATATAAGACATAAAGCAAGGGGTAGTATTAAGTATATTAGGACCCCGAGAGAGACGTTGAATAATTATATAGAAGTTTAGATATTAATTTATTGTTTATATTAAATGTTAATAGGTCTTAATAGTAAAATAAAGTGAGAAGATCAGTAGAAAGGAAAGGAGCAGATAAGGATTAAGCTTGGAGTTCAGGTAGCAGTTTATTTCATATAATATTTAATTACAACGCATTGCATGCATAAATTTCATAATATCTGTAGCAATAGTAATTTTATTCCTTAGAGGTTATGAGGGGAGTATTCCAAGGCTTAGGTGGGTCGCTCCCCCTTTGCCAGAGGTTATGAAATCCTGTTGCAGGTAGAGGTACCTCCACTATTTAATGAATATATCGTTAGTAGTGGTTGGTAGAGGTTATAAGGATAAAGATTATTCATATTGTGAAGATTTATGATTTATTATGCATGAACTCATATGAAAGAAACTGCTATTGGGATTACCAATCTCACCCCCATCCCCAAACATTTTTCAGTAACGCAGGTTTGGAAGAATCTAGCTGGGAGATAGTGAAATGATTAAGATGAGGAAGAAGTGCTAGAAGAAGTTTAGATGAAGAAATTAAACTTTATAATTTGAAAAGTAAGATTATTTGTATATGATGTAAAATTAAATTATTAAATTAGCAGTAGAAAGTATAGAAACTAGAATTGTATAAATTTATTAAGAGATTTAAATTTATCAAGTATTATGAATTAAGAATAATTACCCTGAGAGGGTTAGCGTACTTTTAATTGTTTTAATAACCACTTTATCTTATAAAGAGTTTTTAAATTATTCAATTTGTCCGAAAAGCCCATTCCAACTGCATTAGAGTTGGAACATTGCTTGGAAAGAAAATTTTTTAAATTTATTCGTATTTTGGGCTTCTGACATTAAAAAGTGGTTATAATTCAATTAAAAATTGATATAATATAGTAGAAAAATCTAGGTGTTACAGCATGCAATTAGTTAGCTTAGGTAGTTAGTTAATAGACTCCACGTGAGATGATCCAGGAGAGCACCACTTGTGCAATCTTTGGTTAATTTTAATTTTGCGTTTGCACCCCAAAGGCGTTTAGGAAGGGAGCAAATGAGCGCCTGGTATGAGATTGGTTTCACCCCATCACGTGATAAGGTATTCGACGTCCACCGGGTTAACGTTTGGATTTACGTCCCGTGGAGACTTATTGACTGTGAAGCCCGGTTTCATTGGCTTTTATCAGGCCGTAGAGTCTGGTTTCAGTGGCTCATGGTTGGATTTACCGACAGTGAAGTCTGGTTTTGTTGGCTTCTGTCGAGTGGTGGAGTCTGGTTTTGGTGGCTCATGATTAGATGAGTTGGTTTCACTTAAGTGACGCTGGTGAAGTATGGCTTCGGTGGCTATCGTCGGGCACGAGATTTGGGTTACTCTCTTCGGAGGACATTAAATGTGGTGTATTGGTTTATAAATCCATGTACAAACTTGGCTGTATTATACTTATTATGCATAAATGGTTTCATTCCCACATGTAATATGAGTTACAAATCCATTCAAAACTTGGTTAAATTATCATGTGTAAATGGTTTGACTGCAGATGTAGTATTACTTACAAATCTATGTAAAATTTGGCTGAGTCATTAAGTGTAAATGGTTACACCCCATATGTGATATAAATCATGGTAATTTATGTGTAAATGATTTTTGTTGATTGTTGTTGGATTATATTACCATATACCATTATTTGTAGACAGTATAGGATAAAGTCGGGAATTCAAGCCTAGCCTATTGGGTTGGCCCGTTTAGGCCCTGGTCTGAGGAGGGCCAGACTTTGATTTTGGAGCCTAAAAAAGGAGGCGGGCCTAAATGGGCTAGCCTGTCGGGCCGCTTTTATTTTTGCTAATTAATAATATTAAAAAAATAAGGAAAAAACTTGACATTTTTGCTATATAAGAAAAAGAGCCTACTCATAGTGAAATGCAATCAAATTTATTTGATGTTGATGACAGTGATGGTGGCGAAGAAAATAACAATAATGCAAATTCTTAATGTTTAATGTAGTGTATGGATTTCTTTTTTTTATTTATGACTTTATGTAGTGTTTATTTAATTGTAATATGTAGACTTTATGTAATAATTTATTTTAGTTGTGGTGTGTGCATTTATGTGAACCTTATTAAATATTATATTTAATTGTGGTATGACTTTTAGTTCTAGACTTAGTATTTAATTTATAAGTTGTTGAGTTGGTAATGCATTAATACTTAGTATTTAAACATAATTTGGATCATATTTATGTTTTTTTTATCATAGTTCCATTAAATTAGTTAGCAATATAAGCTTAAAAGTGGGAAAAAATATTTGAAAAAAGCGAAGCCCGTGGGCCGGCGTGAGGCCCGACACCTCAAGGGCCGGGTTTGGGAAAATGGGGTGTTTTTTGTTCGTGGGCCTAAATGGGCTTGGCCCATGACGGGCCAGCCCGATTTCCTGGCTCTAGTATAGGAATAATAAGCATTACTGGGACTTTTGTCTCATTTGATTACTCTTCAATTTCAGGTGCAAGTACCAAGGGTAAACGCAAAGGAAATGAGCTAGTGGATACTCACTAGCTTGGTGAGCTTCTGTTGGTTATCGCTATATGTATATTGCCATACACTTAAGCTAGGCATGCTTTATCTTCTGCTTCCGCATTAATTCTTTTGTAACTCTGGATAATTGTATTCCTTGTGCTATTTGCTGAGACCGATCCATTCGGGCAATTATGGCCAGAGGCTTTTGGGAATATATATGTCTATATGTGTATGCATGCTGGTAGCCCCACGGGGGCGGGAGCTTGTTAATGTGGGGTGTTGTGAGTGGATTTTTGTTAGCATACTTTGACCTTGTTTTCATTGGTCATGAATATTTTGGTAGTTGATGCATGATCTATATTGAGCTTGCATAGGGTTGGTTTAAATGTTTTTGAAAGTCGACTTTCTAAATAAATTGGTTCTTGTTATGGTTTATCCATGAAAATTTTACGAGAACTCTTTCTATCCATGATAGCTTTTATTAATCTATGGTTATTGTTTTTCTATCATGGATAGCCCTTTTTAAATGTAAGTTTGACATTTAATAACTATGATAGATTCCTTGCTATTATATTTATGTTGTCGGAAGTAGCAACCTTTTTTTCTAACTACAATAGCCCTATTGGATTTATCAACCCCCATTTTTCTATCGTAGTTAGTGTTATGCGAATATTAAATGGCATTTTAGTTGTAAAGCTTGGTTTTAAATTGGATTATTATGAAGGATTTTACAGATGTTAGTGGTAGTTTGACTGTAAAAACCGCCACTGATATGACACCATTTGGCACGAAATTTAGTGGCATGCACTTAGTAGCGGTTAGGTGAAACAAAACGCTGGAAAATGAAGGGTGATTCCATTAGTGGCGATTTATTTTTCCATTAGCGGTGATTGGTATGATAACTGCCACTAATTGGAAGTGTGAATTGATGACCCTTTTATTAAATGCATGTTTTAGAGGATGAGTGTTCTCCATAATTGCTATTGCAAGTTTACAGGTCAAGTTTAGTAGTATAGTTTAAGAAAAGGTTGTCGTTCTACTAGGACTATGTGATAAGCAAATTCATTGAACACATTACTTAAGAGAAAATTAAAGCTCAAGTTAAATCCACAACATAACATTCATTAATTACAAAAGAGAAGAAGGTTTAGGTAACAATCCATACAAGCTTCAAAATGAGCCTGGAAGAAAGGGTTTAGCTACACATGGTAAAAGAAAACTCAAGACAAACAAATTCAAGCATGTTTAGCTTCAACAAATACACAAGGAAAGAAAAGGAAATGAGAAGAAAGAAGGGAAATAATAGAAAAATCCTTGAGAATCTACAAGAAAATCCTCTTCTCCAAGCTCCAAATCTTTCCCTAAGCTCACTCTCCAAGTGTTTTCAGGTCCCAAACTCAACCCAAAGTGTGTTGTTCTTCAATTTCTGCCAACCCTAACTTTTAACCCTTCAATTTTTGTGTTTTTCTAGGAACAAAAAATGTGCAGCTATACTGATATAGGCTTGCTGCAAAGAGCAAAAGTGATCGCTATAGCGAGCTGCACAAAAGAGAGGCTTGCTGATACGACGAGCTTGCTGCATTGATCAAATATGTTCACTACAGTGAGAAGCTCAATAAGTTGCTTCTCAAGTTTTGCTTGCTCGCTGAAGCGAGAAAATTTGCTCGCTACAGTGAGAAGCTCAATAGCTTCTCCCCCATTTATGCTCTTTTATGTCTTGCACTTCGATCAGAGAAAGTTTGTAATCTAAGCATAATCTATCTGCAATCGATTGGACATGCCTAATCGATCAGGGTTCCCCTGTAATCAATCGTGCGAGTAATCTTCTAACTTGATATTTAGTGATACAGGCTATGATCTATGTGTAATTGATATGTGATCGATTAGAAACCATCCCCTGTGATCGATTGGAAGCTATGATCGAAGTGGCGATAGGACTTATTCAAAATTCAATGGTTCAGACTATTTTAAGCCATCAAGTACAGAAAGTGCACAGGCCTATTTCAGGAAGTTAACATTGGCACGTAAACTGTCATTAAAGCCGTTAGACACACAAACTACTTCCAGCAATTAATGAAGAGAGATGAACTGAAGTAAAACAAGCAAAATGGAGCTAATGCTTTCTTGAATACAATTCCAACACTCCATATTAGATTAACCTACTCTCTGGACATGCAACGGCTATATCTTCACAACGAGCAAATTTCCACAAAAAAAGGTATAAAAGCCATTGTAAAGAAGTTGGTTGAAGACATTGATTGCTACATTGAATATCTGTATCTACTGCATTCAATACTCACCAATCTTTAGAAAGTTTATTGATTGATATTCTTCAATGTGTAACACAATCTGTTCAATAGAGTGAACTAGTATTCTGTATTCACAATCAAGTGAGGATTACTCTTGAGATAGTGGGATCTTAAGAGTAGGGTGTAATCTTACAAGTTGTAAGGGAGAGTGATCAGCGAAGAGAGAGAGATTTCTTGCTGACACTTGTAAGAGCATTCAAGAGCCTGAGTTAATCTTGAAAAGATTAGTAGAATCTAATTGAAGGTTGGAGAACTGGACATAGGCCAAGATTGGGCTGAACTAGTATAAATATTGTTTCACTCAGTTTTGATTTTTAAAAGAGCACAATTCACCCCCCTCTTGTGCATTCCTGCCTCTTTCAGGTCATATATGCTGCAGCAAATTCTTTGAAAATAGTGTGGTTTCTTGCTTCCCATAGTTATAATTTACTTTTATATTATTAATTTTTATGAGGTGGTCTTGTATTTATTGGATGTATGTTGACTTGGTTTATTAGATGAATTTGGATTTCAAAAACAATTTAGCCCTGCTCCAATGGTTCAATTTGCGTCGAAAAGCTGTTGCACTACTCACATGTATCCTTGTCTACTTTTATATTCGGAACTCCCGTAAAAGAAAAATAAGTTACATTATGAGCTTTGAAAGGGAAAGGGTGCGGGAAGAAATAATGAGTCAGCTAAGCAGTTCTAAAAAAAGTCGCAGTATCATTCAAATGGCTCCTCATGCTTTCTTATCATTATGTGAGTTGTTGGAAAGAGAAGGGGGATTAAGACCCACAAGATGGGCAAGCCTAAAGCTGCAATGTGGAGAAACAATCATTTCCCAAACTATGACAAGATGCTAATCTTATATGGAGTTGATAAAGCAGGTGGGGAGCGAACTCATACTACTAAGGAGATGTAAAGAAGCCAAACAATGAATGAGGAGGTCTTCGATAATGTTGCTAATAACATGAACCATGGAACAACTCAACATAGTGTGCCATCACAGCATAATGAGCAGCAGAATGAAACACTAAATGCTAGTATGCAACAAGAGCACTCACCTGGGGCTTCAAGTGGTACATCTAGAAAGAAGCAAAAAGTGACATCTACCAAAGAAAAAGTTTCTGACATTACGTGCATTAAGGACATCATTATTGAATTTACAGCAACACTTCGAGATGGAAATGAAGCTATTAAAAAGGCCACCAAGGCTCCACAAATGGGAGGTAAAGAAGTATTGAAGATGATTATAGAGTATTTGAAAAATGGCAGGAAATACACAAGAGGGGGTGAATTGTGTATCTCAAAACTTTTATGCAGCTAAAGGAATTTAAACACTGAGAATTTATACTGGTTCAGTCCTAACTCTGACCTACATCCAGTTCTCCAACCTTAGTTAGGTTCCACTAGTGAATATGGATTTCAACAGGTTCCTGAACACCTTTACAACAAGAGAATTCCCTCAGTAAGAACTCACTCTCACCTAATTCTCTCCCCCTTACACTTTGTAAATTTACAACCCGTCCTCTAGGATCCTAATATCCTAAGGAAATCACTCAATAAAGAGGTGTAACAGAAATATAAGGCTGGCTCACACTTTGAGCTGATAAGTTTACAGTTGAAGAACAATTGAGAGAACTGAGATTAGAATTGATTGCAGTAGGAAATTGGTAGTTTGATATCACTTAATGCCCTATACCAACCAATTTCAACTTCAACGCTTTTATAGTCCTGATTGCTCTGAGTTTCTGGTTATAGCCGTTGTGAGTCTGTGAGAGAGAGTTGAAGATCTTGAGGTTGATGATGATTCTGATTTTTGCATTAAATACTCCAGAGTAGATTTTTAGTTCTATTCCCTCTTTCTTTCTCTTCCTTTAGTTGATCAGTGAAGTATCGCAGTTGTAGTGGCAAAGTCAGGTAGGTAACGGCTCTTAGTTTATGTTTATGTGTGTCCAACATTAACTACCCAAAATAGATACAAGTATAATGTCCAGATATAAAGTTAGTTAATCACAAGAAAAGAAATAAATTTGAATTTCTTCATGTGCTAATCGATTACTAGGTGTGC
The DNA here is from genome assembly GCA_037074515.1 of Mimosa bimucronata. Classification (NCBI taxonomy): domain Eukaryota; kingdom Viridiplantae; phylum Streptophyta; class Magnoliopsida; order Fabales; family Fabaceae; genus Mimosa; species Mimosa bimucronata. Next base: position 7,346,616 of record CM073437.1, read on the forward strand.
CAATCGATTGCTCTTTCTGGTCTTCAATCGATTGCCTTCAGATTGGTTCAGATTGCCACCTGCAACACTCGATGGATATGTTAGCTATCCAATAAAACACAGGTATGTTAATCGATTGCCTGAATTCCCAATCGATTGGTACATGTCAATCGGTTGTTTATGTGTCAATCGATTGCTTACATCTTGGATTGAACTAGAGTTCCAATCGATTGCTTATAGATTGTTTAAGCCAATCGATTTCCTTTCCTTCCAATCGATTGCTCACTGTGTGAGTATATTTAAAAAATTTGAAGCACTAATCGATTGTTCTCTTTTGGAATCAATTGAGACACACCAATCGATATGCCATCGATTGCGAAGGCACCACGCCAATCGATTGCTGTTTTGAGCCATCGATTGCTTAACTTAGATTTTTGAAAAACAGCTTTTTGAAGTATTTTTCTAATTTAAGATCTCATGATCTTATAGCCTAAGTCATGTTTGGTTATCATCAAAATCTAGAGTTCAACAAGTGTGGCTTCTCTGTAACTCATACCACAAAGTTGTATAGAGTCCTTATGCGTGACGCTGATCAACTTATAGCAGTCGTTGAGTGTCCATCCGAAGCTTGTGCACATCTCCTGGATGAAATGTTGAAGGACTCTGGATCTATTTAGTTGGCTGGCCATATGGTTGATGTTGAAGACTTTTGATAATTATTACTTTGAGACTATGGAAACTTGTTATTATGGAAACTTTTGGTACTATGTGATGTTTTTGTTACTATGTTAGATGGTGTAGGAGCACCAAATTGAACTGGTTCATATTTTGGGTGTTTGATAGTAGATGAACACCATTATGGAATGGTTATGATGATGAGAAATTGAATAGCATGCTAACTATGAAACTATTATGATGATATTTTGGGTGTTTGTTAGTATAACATGTTTAATATTTCAATTCGTACATTTAATAAGCCTATGTATAATTACTTTATTTTATTTTTACTATAGTAATTTTTCAATTAATAGGGAGAAATTTCTGTTCATTAATAAAAAAAGGGTAAACCATAAAATATTTAATTTTGTTAAAAAATATTTATTTTATAATAAATAATCATCAAAGGTAAACCATGAAGTAAAAATATAAGAGCAAAGGGCATAATTGTCAACTTATAATTTGCTCCCTTCCCCTCCCTTTCTGAACCAAACAAGAAATCAAACATCACATCCCCTCCCCTCCCCTCCAACCAAACAAAGTTCATAACTCAATCTCCCTCCCTCCCCTCAGTTGAATTAGACAGGCCCTAACCATTTCTCCATATAGTATATATATATATATATCGTCATTCCTTCACCAATGATTATATATTGATTAAATCATTATAACACCCTAAATTTTCCATCACAAGCATCAGCTCACAGCTGCTTTGAGTGCATTTGAATTAGCGTCCATTGATGGAGTTCATAAAAATAGAATTGATTTAACTGATCGAAATTGAAAATTTAAATAATTATTTTATGAAAAAGTATAATTGAACAAATAAAATAAAAAGGCAAGTAATAAAATAATATATAGTGGGTTATAAAATAACTATAGTTTTGGATTTATATTCAATTATCAATCTGATCAATCAATTTTATAAACTAGCCACAGCCAAACTCGGTTTTCTAACTCAAATCCAAACACATCGTACGGAGTTATGTTTGGGATTGCGATGTTATACCCCTCATAGAAAATATATACTCACTCCGATCCTAAATATAGGATCTAATTAACCATTTTGGAAAATCCTAAGAAAACTAAATAAGTAATTTATAAGTTGATTTGCTAGAATTTTTCTCTAAACTAATTTATTTGACTTATAAGCTAACATATAATCTCATAATACATAAAATACATTAAGATTAAGTTGTTAGCAAATCACGAACTATACGAATAGAGAAACCTGCAGAAAACCAGTTTGATCGATTTGAGTCGTGCCCAAGGCCACTTTCCTTAAGAGTGATTCCGCAACCACTGGCAAAGTAGGAAGCGGCACCCTCCAGGATTAAACAAACCCTTCTCACGGTAGTGCAAGGAAGGGAGAACTAACAGAAGGAATTTGTAACATAGCAAAGAAACGGAGAGAGGGGCATAATGATTTTTTGTGATTTGACCGTGAAAAATCAGCCCTTTTTATAGACACGAATAGGCATAGGCAACAGAAGATGCATCTCGTTGCGACGAATGGATGTGATCAAACGGGCAGCCGGGCAGGTAAGCGATCGCACACAATGGAAAAATCCATTTAGGAATTTTACCGTTGGTAGGCCAATGGATGCAACTTTTCGACTTTCAAAGGTTTACAGCCTCTTGAAGCCCAAAAATCATGGTCTTCCGATAAGCATTAATTAAATAAATTTTTTTAGGAAAACTAAAAATGTTTTTCATAAAAAGGAGACAAGCCATGTAAATTACGCGCGAAGGGGGTAAATCACCGGATTTCAATTAAATTTCTCACAGGTAAGCCATTGTCGTGCACATGAAACCACTTCTCTTTCTAGCATGTTACTAACCCATAAAGTGTTTTAACTTATAGAGGCTAGTGCTCCCACTCACCAAGCAATGTGGGACTTGCTTCTTTTAAATTTTCACAACATAAGTGACTCATTTAATTTCTTAAAAAAAATAAATGGGTCTTATATTTATTAATGAATGAGCAAGTATAATAACAAAAAAGTTTACTTTTAGTGACAACCTATCACAGCCAATGAGCCATCACCAATAGCAGTGTTGTTGATAGTTTTCAAAACTCTGGCATAACGAACAATAATGGGATTTTTTTTTTTGGGGAGAAGAAAAGCAACAGCTATCGCAGAGTTATATTTTCTTCAAGAAAACGTAGCTGACTTTTAAGTTTTACGCATGCATATAAATTTTTTTTTTTTTTTGCCAACGCATGCATATAATTAACATATAGAAAAAGCTTCTTCATTTAGTTGATTTATTTTTAATAAATATATTATCCCGTGCGTATTTTTTTCCTACTCGTCGTGGATCCTGTAGTCCTATTTTTGTAACAAGAATGCTCACTTACAAAGTAAAACAACAACGAGGAACGAGCATTTTATTAAATGAGTTGGCTACATATATAATATAGTCTATCAGTGAATAAATGAGTCGGCTGCATATATAATATATTTTATCAGTGAATATATATTTGCGTATCTTTAATTACTTGTACTTAATTGAAATTCCAGCTGCAATGAATAGAGAAAATGGAATCACATCTTAACAAATATGCAGGGGAAAAGCTGCTGTTCATTGTGTACGATATCTACAAGGAAGAAAGTAGATCTCGAGGTAAAAAGTGGAAGCCTTACAAAAACGAGATTTTTAAAGGAGAAAGTGGATCTCGAGGGAAAAAAGGGAAGCCATACAAAAAGGAAAAAAATGGGAAAACTGATTTAAGGTCTAACGTAAGGTAAATTATTTCAAGTCCATTAAAATCTCAAAATTATTGATAAGTTTCACAGAATGGGTAATATAATATAATTTTAAAATTATCTCATTACCCTTGCTAATAAACAAAAAATAATATTGACAAGTATGAGTACCTTCATAAACAAGTTTAGGTGGTTGGCAAAAAAAAAAAGTTTAAGGGTGTGTTTGAATTGGCTTATGAGAAGTAGCTTTTTTTTAATATGACTATTTCTGAAGTAAGATTGGATAAAAATCAGATTATGTGAAGTGATTTATGTTTGGATTTGTGATGATAGAAGTGACTTTTTTTTCAATCCGACTTTTAGAAACATGTTTGGATGATTATTTTGAAAAGCAAGTTTGGATGAAAAATTACTAAAAAAGACATTATTGTTATTAAATAATACTTATATAATATGCATATATTATTATAGTTTAGAAAGAAAAAGTGAAATTTGGGTTTTTTGATGATTTTAAAGGCTCAGTTTCTCCCTTATTTTAAGGACAATAAGTTTGGAGAAATTATTTTTATGTTCAAAAGAAGTTATTACGAAAGACAATAAGTAAAGGATATTATAGGTAAATTTTTTAGAGTGAAAATAATAAAATTTTTAACTCAAGAAATATCCTATTTGAAGATTTTTAAGGCCTAACAGTCCATTTTCTCACATTCCTTCCCCTCTCTCTTCAGGTGGTCCCACATGTCAGTCATCTTTCTCTCTCCAGATGGCTTCTGTGGCGTGGAAAAAGCAAGGGAGAGTTGCTTCTGCCCTAGAAGGACTTCTGGACCATAAGTACTTTTAAAAAGCAGTCCATCCAAACATCTTTAATGACACAGATTGTGCTTTTGCATCTAGGCTGGACTTATGGGCCCCTATAAGCCAATCCAAACATGTACCAAGTGTTTGATTGACAACTAAACGCATTTACTATTAACAAGTAATATTAATAATTAAATAAAACTATATATATTAACAATTGTCGCAACATATATTAACAATCAACTGATGATCGTAACTTGATAATTTCATAATTGCATTATATTACACACAAGCCCTTAGATCCTGATAATAATTTTGATATTCTAAGGGACCTTGCCGTATTAATTTATTTTATTTGATATCTGAATGCAATTTAAAAAGGGTTAAATACCAATTTTATCCCGAAAGTATCCGTTGGATAGCAATTTTGTCCTAAAAATTTTTTGGGACCAATGTCGCCCCAAAAGTATGAAAAGTGTATCAATGTCACTCTGAACTAACGGAGTTGTTGTCATGGTCCAAGTCAGGATGAAGATGAACCATTTTTACCTTAAAAATTTTTCTTGAGAAGTGATTTTGTCTCCAAAGTTTTTTGGGGTGCAATGTCATCTCCCTAAAAGTTTAAAAAATTTTGGGGCAAAATCGCTCCTCGAAGAAAACGTCCAAAACAAAAATATTTTATTTTCATTCTGACATTGACCATGACGTAGCGTCTGTTAACAACTCTGTTAGTTTAAGACAACATTATAGCTATACTTTTCATACTTTTAGGGTGACATTAGTCCCAAAAAAAACTTTTGGGATAAAATCGGCACCCATTGAATACTTGGCAAAATTGATATGCATCCCTTTTAAAAAAATAAACTTTTGAAGACAACAAAATAGATATAAGCTAGTAACTGATTGTATAGAAACTCACAGCTGTACATTTCTTCAAATGTCGTGGACCAATAGATGAAATGATATATCTTTTAGGACAAAGGCAGAATCTCAGCTCCGATACTGTAATCCCAGTTCTCTCTAACTTATGCATAACAGCCAAACAATAAAAAGATGATATCCTCTCCCCTATTGACCAAAAAACCAAAAGAAAAAAGAAAAAGATGAAAGAATATTCTCCTCAGTTGATCTGCATATATACACACATATATATGAGGTCTCTTGGTGCACATCTCAATCTCACTTTCTCATATAGAACTCAAGTGATCATCGATTCTTGATGTTCCAGAAATTCTATGATGGTTACGTTCCCTTTTTGTCATTCTATGAAGAGCCACGTATGCGTATATAGAGCAAAAGCTGCGCGGTAAGGGTGGGGATCTGATTCTAATTGTAATATGATTCTCAATCATGCATTGTAAGTGCACTGTCGCTTTCAAATTTTTAATCTAGTGCCACATTTCATATTCCTCGTTTGTCTACGTACGTTGCTATTGGAGGAATCAGTTACTGGACAGACTAACCGAGGATGCCATGCAACACAAAAATTAAAAGGACTCAAGATTATTCTTCAGTCTCTATGTCAGCCGCCCAATTGTCTTCGTCAAACCAACTTGTTTCAACAGGTCCTTCTCATTCATAAGGAATACTACATACATCCATGCACGTGTGGTTCTTAATAGAAGATCAAATTGACTAATGTAGAGATATTTAAGAAAGTAAATTGACTAATTTGTTGTAATATATGTTACTTGCAGATATTATATATATATATATATATATATATATTATTTTATAAGTCAGGTATATTGATTTAATTTGGAGAAAAATGATAAACATAAATATTTTAAAATAATTTATTTTATTTCTTTAATCTCCCACAATCAGTAAACTTTATCTTATATTAAAGATAGGAGGAAACATCATTTGTTTACCTGGTATGTTGAATGTTTAAGCAATATTGTTTCTTCCCAACTAGCCATAGTTACCCATATATCAAAAGCAAACGAAAAATTTTCCAGCCACGCAAAATTTCCTAATAACCCTTTTTGGGGGTGAGCTTTTTGGGATCCATTCACTTATTATACAAGTAAATCGTCACCGGAATAACCCTCATAGATTTTTTATGCATGTCAATGATTTATTGAAAAGTAGAAGAGATGGGTACACCTTTCTTTAGACTTATTAATTCCTTGCCTATATATTTGAATCTATGCTTAATAGACTGATAGCGCAAAAAATTGTCGATGCATGGCTTTTTCTACAGTTACAAACTTGTTAAGTTATATAATTCACTTTTACATGATTAACGATGAGTTTTTAGAACCTCTTTCACCCAAACTAATAAATTTGTAGTTCTTCGATAGTCTCGTCATGGAAAGTTTCAGGTTTCATGTTCAAATCAAACCCATCAGCCATTGAACTATATATGCTGCATTGATGGTATGAATTCATGCAAGAGGGGAACCAGCTGAGAGAATCCTCAAGCTCGTACGTTTTCCCACTTTTCAGACGATGAAAATGTAAAAGAATCCTCATGGGAATTGAATTGAAAGTGAAAGGCCCACTACTAATTAGAAATTAGTATCATTTCAAGGGAAAAATGTATACGCAACTGAGTGATGCAAAACGATTCTTGGGCATGCAACTTTTGGTTTTAGCTAGATACTGGAGATCATCATTATAAATAACAAGTTGGGTTGACATGCACGGTGATTACGTGAGCATATATCAAAATGATTATAAGTTAACCGAATCCGTTAGTTTATAAATGAAAAAAACAAAAACTTGAGAAGGAAACCCCTGAGAACCATCGTCTTCTCGAATATAGTCTCTTTCAAGCTTTTCTTAAATTTAACAGAGTGAAAGTGTCATAAACGACATACTGGAAATGAATCTCCATTTTGTGCCCACTGTAGTGCGTCTTATCTTATCCTAAAATATTTGGCATCTGCATATCCTTTTGCCTCTCTTTTCTCTCTCTTTTGTTTTTTATATAGTGTTATTTGATTTTAACAATCCTTCAAGTTAGATATGGTTAATTAAAGGTTGATATAATCACTTCATCAGTTTCCCATGGTTAATGATTTAATGGTTCCTCTGAAAATGTTATTGATGGCCTGGATTTTTACTCCTTCTCTTGCTCCTTGGAAAATACACAATATGCACATTTCTAAGGTTCAGAATTGGTATAACGAGTACAAGTCCTTAGGAGAATAACACCCTAAAAGCTAATTATTGGGATTAGAGAACCAATGCCTTATAAGATCTTTTTTTTAAGGAAATCTCCCTGATATATATATATGGGACTTGTAATAATACACTCCCCTTACGAGCCACTTCACTCGGCACTTGACTCAACTTTTTTATTGATCAACCCTTTCGCTCAAAACCCTCCATAGGTAGTCCTCTCCAGTTGGCCGTCTCTTAATAAAAGTACAATTGTAACGAGTACAAGTTGTTAGAAGAACCGCATAGCTTTTGGTGCTAGGGAACCAAGACTTTATAAGATCACTCTTTCAAGTAGCCATATCTCATATGGGACTTATAACAAATGGCTGGTTGATTGATTATGATTTAATTCGGAATTGTCGACTACATCTATATATACACTCCAGATCAATTCTACCGTCCAATAATTAATATGTGCTATTGCTCTCCCTCCCTCCCTCTCCCCCCCCCCCCACATAATATACATATATATACAGGTTTTGGTTTCAATTAGTTTTTAATGAAAACTCACTTTTTTGTGATGAGAAATGAGTAGATTATTTCTGTGACAACACAGATTATATCACTATTTGATGTGGAGGGAGAATCTTTGATGTTAAGAAATTAGTTATATCCGGAAACAATAATATATAATTCAAGAGATAGAAGTTCTAATTAGTAGTACTGGTGGTTTTAATAGTGTTTTTCTTTCATTCAGTACTAATCTTTTGGTACATGCATGTTAAGAGGAAGGATTAAAACTTGAAAGATCACTTGTTAGTTATTACATCCTTTAATTTGGGCCCTCGTTCAGTCAGTGCTCATCGTAATAAAATATTTGATATGGAAAGATTAGATTTAAAATTGTTAATTGCCCACTTTTTCAATGATAAATTTAATTAGCTTATGAGAAATGCCGGATATAATATTAACTTTATTTTATATTTTGTATATATCCATTAAAATGAAAATTTATTAAAAATATTAAATTAAATTTAGATCATTAAAATAAAATTGAACGGTCTGGTAAAATGAGATATCCATTGGTCATCTTTATGATGAGCAGGGAATGTGATCCCCTTTAATTCACCGTTAAACCATCAGTATGTACGCAATACAGCTCGATGACTTGTTAATTATTGCATATCCCTTAATTTGCCGTTAATTTATTTCTCCCATAGTACAAAAAGATGACATCTATCTCTTCAAATTAGAAATTGACTGCCAGTTTATTTTATTTTCAAAAGGAATCTAGCTTATGCAAGAGAAAGGATTCCTAAAGTTTAAACAAAGCTTAGTGGATTTCAATTGATGATGATCGCAAACCTTAAATATAAGTGGGGTTCTGGTTGATTTCTCCGTTGAAGCACTTTAACGGCATAGTTTTTCATGTCGGAGCCTTTGATGACTGATCAGAAAGCTAGTAATAACTATTGGTGACCGAGAAAAACGAATCAACCTTATTATTTGCAGGCCTTGTTGCTAATAAGTTCTACATGGGGGACAAGTTGAAAGATCCGGTGAAGCGCGAAATAATAAGTTAGATGCTAACGCCTACTAGTATAATCATATCATAGAAAAAGGATGGATCTCTTTCCTATATTTTTTCATGTTTCTGTTATAGTGAAACTGGTCACTAGTTTAGATCAGTTAGCTTTAGTTTAGTGAGCCGATTTAGTTAGCTAGGTTAAATGCAATTTGTATAAAGTTCATGATTTTTAGTTGGCCGTGGATATAGTAGCCATTGATAGGATGTCGGAGGATAATCTTCCATATGGAAGCTCTGCGAAAGGCTGGAGAAGTATAAGTCCATTGCCCTAGCTAGCCGACGAGAAGAAGAAGAGGAAAGTCCATGATATATAGAAAAAACGAACATAAATATATATATGATTTAGTTCTGATAATGATATTCTGAGTTTGGTCATACTGCATCCTTAGCTAGGATTAATTTATTGGAAAAAGCATAGAAACAAGGGATAAAGGCCAAAAATACCCCCGTCATGGGGCATCTGGTGTCTGGAAGTTTTTTTAGGAGCAAATATGCCCTGAAAGTCAACAAAAAAGAGTGAATATGCCTTGGAAGTTAAAAAAAGAGGGCAAATACATAACTTTTAGGGTATATTTACCCCCAAAAAAACTTTCAGGATATATGAATTTTTGCCTTGGTTGGGCAGAATTGCCCTTTTTTGTTGACTTCCCGGTTATATTTGTCTCTAAAAAAACTTCCAGACACCAGGTGCCTCCTGGTGGATACTTCCGGGTCCTAGAAACAACATAAATATAATGATGAGCCAGAAATAAGAGAGAATTAACGTGTATATATATAAATATGGTAATTGAATGACATATAGAATGAAACCATTGAACTCTAGCTAGCTAGGGTGCATTATTATTATTATAATTGGCACAAGCTAAGTGCTTCCTTAGGTATATACTCCCTCATGTACTTATTATAAGAGATAACATGGCAAATTTTTTTATCCAAAATATAAGAGGTAACATGCAAAAATTAAAGTAATAAATGTATATTTTTTATTTCTACCCTTGTATATTAGTAAATGCAAGGAGGGAAAAGAAAATGTGTATAATAAATGAATAAGGATTAAATTAGAAAACTTTATTAAATCTACCCATAATAAATGATTTCAACGTATTTTATTGGTATGTATAAAAAAGTTTACTAGAACACAAGGGAGTATAATGAATAAAGAAGCAAAGCTCATTATTCATTAGAGTTTTGTTGAATTATATTTAATTAATTAAAGAGGATGATGATAATCGATCCTCCTTCCACCGCAGCCACGTTCTCGCTGACAGTTGAAGTAAATAGCAGCAACAGGAGATCCGAGATTATGTGTGACAGCGAATTGTCGTGTGTTGAAGTTGTGTCGCCATTCAGGTGCAAACACTGTTTCTCTCCCAAGTTGCCGGAACAATACCAGTGCAAATCGGTGAATCCCCGCCGACGGCTGTGGGTTCTCGTAAAACACCACCTCCTTCCCTACATATTTCACATTAGATCACACCATTCATTATTCAATATTTATATATGGACATAGACACACACACATCATTAATTAGTCAAATCTATAACTCCATATTTATAAATAGTACGTACACCTCACTTTATTGCACTCACAAAGTCGAAGGGGCCAATATTTTAGTTAAATTGAATCTTTGTAGCATGAGAGCTACACATACATATGTTTCCAACGATAATAAATTGAAAAAGAATAATCACTATATATATATATATATATTTACCAAAAGTTGCATCCGTGGTAGCAGGAATATCTGTCACCATCCTGCAAATAGGTCATCAATTAAGAAGTAACAAGTCGGTGAGTGAATATTCATTGCATATATCAATAATTTACAATTTGATGACTAGTTAGAGAGAAAATGAAGAAGAGGGTGGAGAGAAAAATGACCAGTGTAAGTACTCCCTCAGGAAAGGGTTAACGGGGCTGGGCGCATCAGCATCCACCATAACCTGAGATCATTATATTAATTAGAAAATAATTTAATTACTATATTATTAATTGGAGATCGTAGGCTATGTAAAGAAATATATATTGAATAACTAATATAAATACCAGAGTGTAGAAGGTCCTAAGGTCATTTCCACCGACAGAAACCCTAGGGCGATTAACAACATGGGAGGGCCTAAGTTCATAGCCGTTACAAATATCTCTGTTACCAAAAACAACCCTCATTGAAACACAAGTTGTGAAAGGATCTAGAACATCCCCTATCACCCTACCAACCGTAAGAGCAGTTTCTCTACAGCCAGAAGTCATCTCGATCGATGAGTATAGTAATGAATTGTGTGTATACTAAGATAGTACAATAGACACTAGAGTCCTTTTTTTGCTTGCCTTGTTTTGGTTCTTTCCTGATCTATACTTATATAGATATATATTTGGCTCTCTGGCATCTACTTTTGCTTCTGTCTCATCATTGGATTCTTGGTTCTGTGTGTCAATCATACGCAGTTGTGTGCTTTTTAGTTTACGGCATGTCTCTTTTCTCAGAAAGCAATTATATTGGGGTTGCAAATTGAATCGCATAGTAAGCTGTGAAAAGAGCACCGAATGCATGTACCTTCTTCGTCGTTTAATAGACGCACAAAAGAGCTGCATGTGAAGTATACTGATGCATGCTGTTTTTGTTATTTTCTATGTTTTGCAGCATCTTTACAAAAATATTATCATAATAATCTTTTAGTACTTGTTTTGGGACCAATTTCTGCAGGTCCAACGGGAGGAGAATAATGTACAGGTCCAACGGGAGAGAAGAAGCATTAATGAGTGATGAGCGTGACCCGGAATATGTAGAGCCGCTTTTGAATGATCCGAATGATTTGAATCAACATACAGTTGATCCAAAAAATGATTTAAATCAACAATGTGTAATGGTCAAGCGAGTTTCAACTTTAATTAATAATGCATACTCGTAGCCGTAATGTAATAATCATACATTTTTTATATAGACAGGTATATACCCATACGCATATCCTAGTTAAAAGTTCTTGCTAATCCGAAATCCTAAGATGAGACCGGAGGACAATGAAAATAATGAGAAATATGGAGTGATATAAGAAGTCAACGATGTAATTTAGTGACATGAGAACTCTTATGTAAACGATAGGTCTTAAACTTGGTATGTTCAGGGGCAAGGGTAAGTTGGTGCGCATATGAATGTATACGAGGACAAAAAAGACATGAGTGTGAGGCATGATTAAATTTGGAATCCTTTCTGGGCTGAAAAGGAAGAGGGCAAGTGGGTGGAGGTGGAGCTTGGAACCTACATATCACCTCACATTTAAAAGGCTGGTATCCATACTCATACTAGTCTTCAAACCAGAATCAATAAATCCCGTGAATATTGACTACATCTAAGTATCCAACTTGACCCTTTGCGTTTTGCTACAGACATCGGCTTCTTATAAATAATTAATTAACAGATTTTTTTCTTTTAAACAGTAACAGTTGAATTCATCGTGGTAAATTGAGAGTGAGATTTAATTCAATTCTTGTTTCAGAAAAACAAAAGTCCACTTGGACTTCCCTAAACCAATATACAGTTAGCTTTCATCTCCCCAAACAAGGAAATTGTGATGACGATAAGCTTAAGGGTGAGCCCATCCCAAAATACTGGCCTTTCATGAGGGACAACCCCTTAAACCGGCATTGCACTGGACCTTTTGTCTGTTGGAAGCATCAATGTGATAATCATAGATCCAAACAGAGAACACGTCCCGAGAGACTAGTATGATATGAGAGAGAACCCCTTGAACTTATAACAGTGTGTTTGGATTTGCTTAAATCCAAGAAATAAACACTTATTTTGGGTTAAAAGCACTTAAATTAAAATTGTTGATAGCTTTTTTTTCATTTTTGTCTTGACTTATACTCAATTTAACTTGTAGCTTATAAGTAACCAATAAGTAGAAGCTGTTTAAAAGGGACCCGGCTTTCCTCCTCTGCACCATTCGTCCACTGCTCCTCCTCTGCACCCAAACGACACCGTTTGGCCATAAAACGAGATCTGCCCTAATTGAGCTACACGACAACGTTTCATCGATTGTCCATGCCAGCGCCCAATCATCTACCTTCAAATCCCTCTTCTTCGCTATTGTTCTGCTCTGAGGCAAGACCTTCGAATCCGACATTGACGAGATCGAGAATCTCATTCATGCCAACGTTCAATCAAGCCCCTCCACCGGTCCTCCCGCCTTACCTCTGCTCCTCTACCCCTCCGTTCACTGGCTCCATCGCCATCGCCGCCGTCTACGACGACGACGATTGAGGCAGCAACAGTTGCGGTTGTATCCACCTTCACGGCGGCCACCACCACTGTATCCACCTCTGCAACTGCCACGTCTGTAACCGCCGCCGCCTCCGCCATATTCGCCACCGCTATCATTGCCATATCTGACGCCGCCATTGTCACCTCAACCATGGTGGAGATGGTGATGTGTTACGGGGAGGAAGTGAAGGGGATGGGATGGGCAAGTGAGCATGGGGTTGTGCTGCTGGAGGGAACAGAAAGTCCATGGCTAGGACGAGGAGAATGACACGTGTACGGTCGTCAATGTCTTTTGGGTGCAGAGGAGCTGCATTGGACGCATGGTGCAGAGGAGGAAAGCCGTGTCCGTTTAAAAGAGTTTATAGAAAAAAAATAAGTACTTATGGAAATGGAGCCCACAAAATCTGACTTATTTTTTCAGCTAATCACAACTAACCCAAATATAAATCTCATTACACAATCTGACTTGTATTGAAAATAAGTCACTTATAAGTCATTTTTTTCACAACTAATCCAAACATAAATCTCATTACACAATCTGACTTATTTTGAATCTGATTTATATATAAGTCACTTTTCCAATCATTAATCCAAACACACCCTAAACCTCACTTCACTTGTGAGATTTCCCAATGTGATGCTCATAACGTGCAGGAATATGAACCAATATCCAATGTTCGGAATCACTTTCAATACTCATCGGAATTCGGAAAGATGAGTAGGGGGCGCTCTTTCAATCTGAACCGTCCATACCTAATCTGGATGGTTAAGATTTTATATTATAACTTTGTAACTTTTAAATAATAATCATTTTAATGACTACAAAATCTAAAATAAAAATAATCTCTTAACTACTATTTTATCAAAAAAATATAGTTTTCATTAAAAACAATCACAAATTTAAAAATATTAAATATGGATCATCAAAATTAGATATGTACAATTCATAATAATAGTGGAATGATGCGTCCTTCTCATCTTTCCCAATAAGCACTAAAAGTGGTCCCAATATTAACTCCCAAAAATAGGCAGGTAGCCTCTCCGAATAAGCAAATACTTTTCCTAATATGTTCTATGATCCGACATGCAATTAACTTCTTAAAGGTCCAATTAGCTGTCATTCACCCCGAATATACAATTAACTTTCGCAAGAGTAATTTGGTGTCTTTCAGACCCAAAAAAAATTTGATGTCTCTCCCTTCACTCTCATGCATACCGAGGGACCTTAAGCATTTCCACGATGGCAGGTCCAATTCTCAAATGCGTTTTCAATTGGGATTCATGGGATTTCTTTTTTTAAAAAAAAAAAAAAAACCTGACTTCACAATTGAGTCTGTCACATTTCATAATCCATCTCCATCTTAATTGTTAATGTCTATCTTTTAGAATAGTGGGCTTTTCACCTTTGACATAGTGAAAATGTGTTTTTTGCATTTCAAACCCTCTTCTCCCATGGCTAAACGCTGGTCTAGTTTCGGATTTTTGACCCGATCTCAGTTGGTCCAATGGGCCTTAAAAAACCACAAAGACATCCAAGTATATGAAAAATGAAAATAAACCAAAACGAGTGAGAATTAAATTAATTCAAACACGGGTTGAGTTGAGCCTAAGTACAGGCAAATATGCCAAACATCGGACTTAACAATATTCCTTATTTAATTAGAGAACATGTGCAGGCAGAGTTTCTCTTAATATCCTCAGAAGTATCCATCATACTTGTCCAATTAATCTAAATGGTTGGAAAAATACACTTCACATAACTTTTTTTAAATTACATAGACATAGAACAATGAGGATGTCCACTTTTATAAAAAAACAAAAGTTTCTTTCTGACAATCAATGATTAAAATTTGCTTATAAGGGATATTAAAGAAAAAAGATAATAAGGGGATCAGGTTTATTTCGGTGCTTTGAGAATAAGAAAAGACTGTGTTTTGAAAAAAAGAAGGATTGAAAACATCAAAAACAGTTACAGAAACAGCACATTATCATGCTAAATTTCAATACCTATTTATTGTTCATCCAATCATCCCGCACTTTCTACTAGCATTCCTTTGCACTGTACACATCCTTAGTCCCATCCTTGACATAGTGGGAAGAGCAGGTGATTAATATCGTCCATTTTCTCACCCTGTGCCTCCACTATGACAACAGCCATATCCAGAAACACCTAGTGAAGTTCTAGAAGGCTCTTCTCTATCTCTTTAGTTGCGTTATGTCTATCCTGAATCTCTACCACTGTCTCCAAAACCCTTCCCCTACCATGTTATTGTATTACATTGCTCAAGAATTTCTCACCCCCCTTTGAGATTATCTCCTCTATGACTTCCCCATTTGGGTGTTCCCCTGTCACTATGAAATATCTCCTTCCCACTGTGTCTTTGTACTATGCCATCATTCTCTGCCTTAGTCCCTGAAATTCCATCATGATCTCCTTCATTTTCCTTCGGAGTCCATTGGTCACTGAAATTCGGGTCCTGTAAATAGCTGGGGTTCCTTCTTTGAGCCCAAAAAGCCTTATGTTAGCAGCATTGGCTTGGTCCATTTCTTCCAGGTGTGACTGTATGGTTCTAGCCTCTTTAGCACAGTGACAATGTCAGCATTCTCTTGAAGGGATATGCTCTCTTCATTTTGCTGCTGCTGAAGTCTGCTCAATATTTCTTGGAGGTGAGCTATCTTTGTTTTCACCTTCTCTGCCTCTTCTAGGAAGAGACCCATGTCAGTGTTAATGTTGGTCGTTGAAGAGCTTAATTCCACATCATTGGGAGGAAGACTGGTTTCCAGATCCACATCTCTCATGGCGGCTTTCTTCAAATCCACGTAGCTGGTGAATGATTTGGTTATTAGATCGTTCATTTTTGCTTCTGGTATATTAAGAAACTCCTGCATAAATCGACGATACCAAATTAGAACATAAACTCAACATGGAATCAGCGATAAGTTTCAAATCAATTGAAAAATTGGAATCCAAAGAACGGGCTCGATGATATTAGACTCCGGTGACTCGGATCAGACCTTTTGAAGTGGAGAAAGGAGTAAGCTTGATGTACGAGAGAGAGAAATCGAACTTGAGCAACAAAAAGAAGATACAGGAATGAGATTGAAAATGTAAAGCAGAAGAAAGTGGTTTCATGCCGAGGATGGAATCGATTAAGAACCCAACTGATAGTATTTACTATTTTAGAGGACACAGTGCATGTGGGTGAGTAGTCATTATAAATATAACATGGCATGTGACAGCGTCTTCATTTTTTTTCATTTTAATTTTTGCTTGCTCCTCCTCCTCCTTTTATCGCTCTTTCTTCAAGTACCTGTGACGGAAATATTTGTTTTTTTTTTACCAACATAAATCATGTATTTCATTGGATGAAACGAATACAACAAAACAAATCTGATTACAAACAGGCATAGAAACAAATTACAAGGGGATGAAAACAAATACAACAAACAAGCCTGATTACAAACAGACATAGAAACAAATTACAGACAAACTAATAACGACACAAACGTAAATATGATGACACTCCCGGTTTAGCCAACACCGTCCCTTTCATTGTCTAGAACAATCTGATCCATGATACTATTCATATTGACTTAAGCTTCCCAAAGAAGAATGACGGCTAGAGAAGTTGTTGATTAAGTAATCAGACCGCTAGGTCCCAACTCCCTTGAAGCCAAGGCAGCCAGATAATCGGCAGCAACATTACTCTCTCGAGGAACAAGAGAAAAGGAGATTAAACTTCGGTTATGCAGCAAGTCCAGAACATCAGAAACTATACCATGAGATTGCCATGGACATGAGTGGTGGCTTTGCTTTGACAGACTTGTAAACAGGTCCTTACAATTTGTTTCAACAATAAAGGGAATGTTTGGCCAAAGGTTGGACATTAAAATTCCTCTCTTCACAGCTAATACTTCTGCCTCAAATGCTAATGAAACTTTCACTGATTCGCACCATCCATTAAGGAAGGTTCCTTCAGAGTTTCTGCATACAACTCCTATACCAGCTTTACCACTAACATGACAGAAAGCTCTATCACAATTGATTTTAATTGCAGGTTGCTCTGGTCTCATCCATTGTATAGGATCTTTTTGTATCATATCCTGCGAGGACTGATTAGTAGAAATAACATCATGATAACTTTGAACCATTCTGTTTGTCTTGTCAATTACCTAGATGGGATTGGGATATGCTTTTTCAAACACTACTTTGCAGTGACTTTTCCATATATTCCAGCATAAAGTTGCCATGTAGGATTTTATATAATCCATATCAGGATGATTGCTAAATGACAGATCTTCGATCCAGAAATTTATGTTGATGCCAGTACTAGGCATTATTCTCAAATTCAGGGGACATCCAAACCAAGCTTTATCAATCCATTCACAAAGAAGGAATAAATGTTCCAGAGTTTCAGCTTTAAGTCCATAGATTGGACACATCGGATCAGGAGCACATTTTTGACGATGTAAAGCTTCTTTAATGGCTAGAACTTTATTCAACAAACGCCACATAAAGCTTCTGACTTTTGGCATTACCTTCAATTTCCAAATAATTGTCCATAGACCTTTATTAATTGTTCAGGAACCTGAGGCCATTGACATAGAAACTTTGCTAGTGGAACCCCTTCGAATAGCATGATAACCACTTTTAACTGTGTACTCACCATTCTTTGTACTTGCCCAGATTAGTCGATCAGCTCTTGGATTATTGGCCAATGATATATTCAAAATAGCTTGAAGATTAAGTGCACTGGTGCTCCCCTCAAGTTCCTGCAGTCTCTATTTTCTATCTTGGATTAATTCACATACCATCAAATTTAAATTCACCTCCACACCTGGATTTTTAGGTAGTAAAAATTTTTCCATTTCAGGCACCCATGGATCTTTCCATACACGAATATAATGCCATGTTCCCACTTGCCAACAAGTATTCGTTTTTAATAGGTTCCTACCTATAAGTATACTATCCCAAACCTAAGAGGCTTTGTGTCCTTTCTTGGCATCCATTCCTTTCTTGGCATCCATAAAAGTAGAGTTTGGGAAGTAGATACTTTTGAGAATTTTCGCCCACAAACTATCAGGAAAGTGTAATAATCTCCAAGCTGTTTTTGCTAGAAGAGCATCATTAAATCCCATGAAATCTCTAAACCCCATCCCCCCTTATTTTTTCGGTGCTAAAAGAGATTGCCAGGCTATCTAGTGAATATGTCCAGATTCATCAGAGTTGTTCCAGAAAAAATTTGATACTAGACGATCAAGATCAAGACATAATTGTTTAGGTAATTTGAAAGAACTCATGGGGTATATTGGAATAGCATTTACCACAGCTTTGATCATTGTTTCTCATCCTGCAAAGGATAAACACTTCTTCTTCCAACCTTGAACTTTTCGTCCCATTTTGTCCCTTACAAAAGCCAATGCTGCCTTTTTTTATCTTCCCCAAATAATAGGGAGTCCAAGGTATTTTCCTGGATCTTCTGCTTCAGCAATATTAAGCATTGAAGTTATTTCCTGTCTCATATCATCAGGGTATTGGAGGAGAAAAACAGGTTAGACTTATCATAGTTTACTCTCTGACGAGAGGCATCACAATAATCCTGTAGAAGTTTCATGAATTGACAGCAATTGTGGTAGCTCGCATTCAAGAACACTATAGTATCATCTGCATGAATAGACAGCATAGTAGAAAAGACTCCCAAAGCAAGGATAAAAAGATAGGGTGAAAGAGGATCCTCTTGCCTCAAACCTCTCTATGGAAGAATACTTGCTACCTTTTTTCCCGACATTTGCACATTAAATTGAACACTGCTAAGTGCTAACACACTTCATAATCCATGAGACCCACTTTGGATGGAAAATCATTTTTAACATCACTCCTTCAAGAAAAGGCCATTTCACTCTGTCATATGCCTTGTTCATATCCATCTTCAAAGTCACTTCAAATTTCTCCCCCCCCCCCCCTTTTTTGCTTAAGATAGTAGAAAGCTTCATGTACAATAATGCTATTATCTTGGATAAGACGATTAGGTACAAAGGCCCGTTGATGTTCAGAAAGTGACAGAAATATTTGTTGTATTTTATGAATTTTCTCATTTAATATCTGAAATGTAACTTCATTATGATTTAGAAACCGTCTATACGATTTTCATTCAAAATAAACGGCCGCAGATATAAATAAAAATAAGCTCGAATATCGTTGGTCACAGTTTATCAAAATGTTTATAGGTATTGTATGATTGTAAAATTTGAGATCTTCTATCAACGTTTTTATTGAAATATAAAACAGCCAAAGAATGGCTCCAGCAAGCAGCAGCTGCAGATGAATGCTCACCCCAACTCCCTAAGCACCAAAAGAATTTCTCATGCATTTAAACGAAATCTAGATGGTTAAGATATATTTAACTATATCTTTGTTCACCAAATTTTTTTTTAAGAGAAGTGTTGGGTGTCATTTTATTATTGACTGACAAGTAATTAATATTTTTTTTTTTGCAACAAACAAACAATATATATATATACTTCCTCCATTCCTAAATATAAGAGCTAATTGATTTTTTAGAAAATTCTAAGAAAGCTATACAAGTTACTTATAAATTGATTTGCCTGAATTTTTTTCTCTAAACTAGTTTATTTGACTTATAAACTAACATATAATCTAATAATATATAAGATATATTACGATTAAATAGCTTATTTAATTTTCTTGATAGTAGTCAAACAGGTGTGATCTAGCCTTTGCATTTCTTTTTTATAGCATTAACAATAAAATGTAACCTAAACTTTCTCATGAATAACAAAAAAAAAAAAACGCATAATGTGATGACTTGTGATCTATGTCCACCACTGCCTCAGGCTGTTCAGGTTGGAGCTCGTCTTCATTATTTTTTCTTTACAAAAAAGTGTCATTGAGTCGACATAATGGATATGGCCTTGTTTTTCGGCCTTGTTTTTTCCCTTCACATGAGTTGCATTTTACTACTATTAAGTAATGGTAATAAAATAAATCATTGCACCAGAGCCAAGACAAAATTGAATGGCAAAATTAAATTCAGGTCCCTTGTAAGGGACTTAATTAAGATGAGGTCCTACAAAATCATGTAATTAATCTGAGGTCCCTACCAAAAAGTTGTTATAGCAGGCCAAAAAGTTGTTGTCGTGCGCTCAAAAGTTATTAGTGACAAAGATTTCACTAACAACTTTTGAGCGCACGACAACAAGATTTCACTAACAACGTTTTGGCCTGCAACAACAACATTTTGCCCTTCAATAACAACTTGTTGACCTGTCATAACAACTTATGGCTTAAAAATCACTCTTGATCTGTAACAACTTGTAACCTGACGATAACAACTTTTTGACCTGCAATAACAATTTCGTGGGACCTCAGATTAATTATGTGATTTCGTGGGACCTCATCTTAAATAAGTCTCGTAAGGGACCTATATCTTATTTTCCCAAATTGAATCATAACAATTAATATTCCCTCCCGTCCTAATTATAAGATTAAATTAATTTTTTTAAGAGGTTAATGAAGCAAATTAGAAAACAGAATTATAACAAATACTACATGGAATTAGATTATATGTTAGTTTAAAAGTAAAATAAATAAGTTTTAAGGGAATAAGATAAATATAAACAAATTAAATGATTTATTTTGATCCTTAATTTTATAATTACCACTGGAGAATGCCAAACAATGCCTTTATTATCTATTGGTCTTACTGCTTACCCGTATGTTCAAAATATTGAACTTCCTATTTTATATATACTTTTATAATTTTGACAGTTGATAATTTCAAGTAAACCAATACTACTCTTATTGCTCAACCATTCATTAACATCACCCGTGTTTTCCCCCATATATACTGGTGGTATCCTAATTAATTAAATAAGCTAATTGAGAAATTGGTATTGGATATAAATATAAGATTTTTATCCATTTTATCTTAAATATTTATCATTTTTCTTAAACAGTTAAACTAACATATTGAATTCAAACGTGCATAAATATTTTAACAAAGTATTTTCATATATATATATGGTGGTTAAGTAACTTATTTAATCTTATTAGTTATCAAATTAGTTGAGTAGCTCTTGTATAAATTAAAGTACTCTTTTCGGGCATAAATATAAAAATAAATTAACTTTTTTAGAAAGATTGGGAACGCAAAATAAATGAATTTAGAGTATTGATATTTATTATTTTATCAACATAATAATTTACACAACTTATAAATCTATATATAATCTAATAACATATAACATATGTTATCATTGAGTAGTATATTTAATTTCTTTAATCTCTCAAATTAAGTCAACTTAATCTTGTATTAATAACCGAAAGAAGTATAAAATAATGTCTTCCCTTGGGGTTCATGTGCATTACTTGGAATTTGTCGCCAAAGTAGAGACGTGCAGTATTTCTAATTGCAGGGAAGTGGATATCTTAATATCATTTTTTTAAGTAACCCTCATGTGCAAATCTAATGTAAGTTGTTGAGTACAATAAAAAAGTTTTTTATCTCATACAAAAGAGGGTCTTCTCTCAGTATTCTCTGTAGAGATACAATTTTAAAAGATTACGCAAAGTATGACCATTCAAATGGATTAAACGGACACGTTAAATGTTTCTAGAGGTATACTAAGGGGATGTTACATAGAGAAATTGAAACCAGAGTTACAAAATTGTAACTAGTTGTTTGGATCCCTGTCGTCTAACCTCTTTTTTCCTTGACTGTTGTCCTCGTTTATCTCTGTGTCATAATTAATGTGTGACTATGTTATCGTCAAGGGACCAGTTGCCGGTTAGTTAGAAAATGGATAGTAAGGTACTTCTCGGCCTTCAGGTCCTGGGTTCGATCTCTGACATACCCTTCCTAGGTAAACTCCGGATTAGTCAGTACCTAAAGGGTGTTGGATACCGGAGGTTATATGCAAAAAAAAAAAATGTGTGACTATATTATTTACTGTTATCGTTTTGATTTTTCATTAAAAAAACCTAGTAAGTACAGTAAATTAGTAAGATATCTTTAAAAATTTAGTACCATAAAAAAATAATTGAACTCATGCACTCAAACTAATATCTGAAGTCATGTGCTTGCATTTTTTATTGACGTCTTTGATTTTTAAATTTTTAAAGACGCATTTTTATTTGATTTAAAAATAAATAAATTAAAACATTCCCAACATAAAAGGTGACCCAAAAAGCCACATGTCTTCCCATCGGCCCCATATTTTCCAACTGAACGTCCCTGAAATGTAATGTTCAAAACGTTTATTTCTTTGTAAAAAAACATTTATTGAAATTGGAGGATGTGGCTGGGTAAGCTACTGTTTAAGAAAGTTCAAAACTGAGGGTATGGATTTAATCAAATGAGAATGGGTAACGATAACTAAATATCAATTAAAAATTAGAGTAGTTTACAACTGAACTGTGCAGACTTGTAAAATCTTATGAGATTATTTCCTTCCGTTTGAAAAATTGAAGAATGGAAAACCCCTCGAACAAGGGGCAGGAAGCAATGGCAAAATGCTAAACATATCATTTAGAAAAAAGACAACCATATAGTAATAAAAACTGATATATATAAAAAAAAACGAATACGAATGTGCAAAGTGAGGCATTGTGTAATGGTGTTATAAGAATTCACAGGAAATTCACTTGTATTATTCAATCAGCTCAATACTGAATACAGTAGAGGACCTAGCTATTTCTAGATCAAGAACAATCAACTAGAATTGCAGAAAATGCAAAGAGAAAGAGTGAACAGACGAGAGAGAAAGAGAGAGAAAACCAAGAGGGAGGAGATTCCAACAACATTCAACAACCCCCAACTAACTGCCAACTGGCACTCTATATAGTATCTCCCTCACTCATATCTCGTAACTTCCATGAAGGCCTCTTGACACGTAAGCTACGCCTCCTCTGCATTTGCTCACTTTGACTTGGGTTCTCTAATGCCAAGCCCACACTATCCGAGCCCATAACAATACCCCCATCCTCAACAACAACCTTGTCCGCAAGGTTGAAATCCGGGTATAACTCCTTCAAAGCGGAAGCCCATTCCCATGTGTTCTGATTCACCCCACTCCACTTAATCAGATATTGAGGCTCCCATTGCCCTTGTTTTTGCACAGATCGAGCATCCAAAATTGCCACTGGAGAACATAATGGCCCCTCTGGCAGTGTCGTCAACGGCAAAGGCATATAACTCTGAGCTGGCAACTCACCATGATATTTCTTTAAAACTGATACATGAAACACAGGGTGAATGCGAGCATGATCCGGCAAGGCAAGACGATAAGCCACCTTCCCAATTCGTTCTATCACCTGAAAAGGGCCGAAGAAATTCAGAGCAAGTTTCTGATATTTCCTCAACTGTACGGAGTGCTGCCGATATGGACGAAGGCGAACTAGCACCCAATCGTCGACTTGGAACTCAACATCTGTTCGTTTCCGATCTGCCGAAAACTTCATCCGGTGTTGGGCTTTCAACAAATTTGTTTTCAGAATCTCTAAAAGCTCATCTCTCTCCTGCAATTGTTTGTAAACATCAAAAGGAGTGTCTTCCCTCGAACAATGCCGAAGTACTGGAGGAGGATCTCTGCCATACACCACTTTGAATGGCACCATACCGATGGCAGAATGAAAAGAAGTATTATACCAGAACTCTGCCCAAGGTAAGTAAGAAAGCCATTGACGTGGATACTCATAGACATAACACCGGAGATACATTTCGAGACACTTATTAAGAGCCTCGGATTGTCCATCGGACTGAGGATGGTATGCCGAACTCAAACACAACTGGGTCCCTTGCAACTTCATAAGATGACGCCAAAACGCACTAGTGAAAGTTTTGTCGCGATCCGACACAATCGAACGGGGAAGACCATGAAGCCGCACTACATTCTGTAAAAATGTATCAGCTACCAACTAACTTGTAAACGTAGCTGGCAAAGGAATGAAGTGTGCATACTTCGACAATCGGTCAATCACCACCAAAATCACTGAAGACCCCTTTATCAACGGCAGCCCGGTGATAAAGTCCATAGCCACATCCTCCCAAATACGGTTCGGAATTGGCAGCGGCTGAAGTAAACCCGATGGATTCAATTGGGATACCTTAGCTTGTTGACATACAATACATTGACGAATGTAGCTCCGGATATCGCGCCGCATGTTCCGCCAAAAGAACAGAGTCGCAATTCTATAAAACGTTCGAAGGAAACCAGCATGCCCCCCAAGCACCGAAGAATGATACTCTTGTAAAATGCGTTGGATGAGTTCCCTATGGTCATGAGGAATCACCAAACGATCCTTCCATACTAAATCCTCATGCTTAATAGCAAAATAAGCATGGTCCTGTGGCTGAGTCAGAACCCCACGCTTCATTTCCTGAATCCAAGTGGAACTACGCACCTGCTCATAAACATAATCCATAAAAGCGTCAGTCACTGTGGTTAAATGCATACACGTAACACGTGACAAAGCATCTGCCGCTAGATTATGTTTGCCCGGTTTGTACTCAATCGTGAACTGGTATCCCAAAAGCTTCGGCAAACAAGCTTCTTGCTCTGGTGTCTGTATCGCTTGTCCCATCAGATGTTTCAAGCTCGCGTGGTCAGTTCGAATCACAAATCTGTGACCGAACAAATAATGTCGAAATTTTGAAACAGCTGTCGTAATAGCAAATAATTCCCGAGCATACACCGACTGGGCTTGCATCCTTGGCGACAATTTCTTCGAAAAGAATGCCACAGGATGGTTCTCTTGGCTCAAAACGGCGCCAATGCCCTGTCCTGATGCATCTGTTTCTAACACGAAAATCTTCGTGAAATCCGGTAATCGTAACACAGGTGCACTGCTTAGAGCCTCCTTTAAAAGGTCAAACGCCTGTTGGGCCTCAGGTGTCCAATGAAAAGCATCTTTACTCAACAAATTCGTTAATGGGCCCGCCACAGAAGCATAATGACGAATAAACCGTCTATAATACCCACTTAAGCCTAAGAAGCCTTTGAGCTGGCGTACAGTCTTGGGTGTAGGCCAAACTCGAATAGCCACAATCTTGGACTCATCCATTTCAACACCTTTCTCGGAAACCACGTGACCAAGATACTCAATACGCCTCTGACCAAAAGCACACTTTGACATTTTAGCAAACAAACAATGACGCTCAAGTACCTCCAACACAGCGTCAACATGTTGTAGGTGTAAGTCCCAATCCGAGCTGTATACCAAAATGTCATCGAAGAAAATGAGAACAAAACGGCGCAAAAATGGCTGAAAGATCGAGTTCATAAGGGCCTGAAAAGTTGCAGGAGCGTTCGTAAGACCGAAAGGCATAACAAGCCATTCGTACAGACCCTGATGTGTCCTAAAAGCCGTCTTTCCTTTATCGCCTTCTCTCATTAAAATTTGATGATACCCAGACCTCAAATCTAACTTCGAATAAAAACGGGAACCATGAAGCTCATCTAATAATTCGTCCACCGTAGGCATCGGAAAAGCATCCTTCACTGTCACCGAATTCAATGCCCGATAATCCACACAAAAACGCCAGGTGCCATCTTTTTTCTTAACCAAAATGACAGGTGCCGAAAATGGGCTAGAACTAGGCTGAATCAATCCTTCTTCCAAAAGCTCCGTAACTAGCTTTTCAATTTCAGTTTTCTGGACTACAGGATAACGATAAGGCTTTACCTTGATAGGCCCTGTGTTAGGCAATAATTCAATTCCATGTTCAAATCCCCTAGAAGGTGGTAACCCAACAGGTTTGTCAAACACTGTGCGATGTAATTGTAACACCTGTTGTAAGTCCTCAGGTATCTCTGGTTCAACACCCTCCACAGGTACTGTACCATCTTCTGCTTCTAACATAAAGCATTCTACTATGGCGTCAGTGTGATGTAATCGCATAAGATGATGACACTGAGCTTGCGCAGCCCCCGTGCCTCTATATCCCTGTAATGTTACAAACTGATCACCATAAAGAAATTTGACGGTGGACTTATGGTAATCCGCAACGTGAGGGCCTAAGGTCTCCAACCAAGCAGCACCAATAACCACATCAACGCCTGCTACAGGGAGCACATACATAGGGACATGTAAAATAAAGCCACAGATCTGAATAGGAACATCATAAATGAATTCGGTAGTGCTCATAATCTTCCCTATACCACCCAATACTCTAATCTCAGGCATTTGTTGAACCGACAGATTTAAATGTTGAGCAATACGTGGATGTATGAAATTATCCGAACTACCGCCATCTAGTAACACCTGCACCTGTGTGCCCAAAATATCCCCCACAAAACGGATAGTAGCTGCCCCCTGAGTCCCCCGTAACGCGTGCAAAGACAGATGGTGAATCGTAGCATCCACCTCTTGACACTCTGCCTCCACACAAGGTAACTCGCCCTCCTCATCATCCTCACAGAGAAGCATCATAAACTGCTTGTTTGGACACCTGTGTGTAGGAGAGAACTTAGCATCACAGGTATAGCACAAACCTTTCTCACGTCGAATCTGCATCTCAGCCGCTGACATCTTCTTAATTGGTGGCCACTTCGGCGTTGGTAATAATGGCGGTAAATTTGCCTTACTACCACTCGAAGACGCTGTAGCAGCAGAACTCCCAGCACCACCACTAACAACAGGTTTGCTCGATGTAGAGACGGTCGAAGCAGACTGTCCTGAAACACTCGAAGCACCACCACCAACGAATCCACTTGCAACAGGATGATCGGCAAATAACCGAGCAATAGCCATCGCACCAAGTACGGAAGTAGGCCGATGAACTAATACCTCTCGCTTCAAAGAAGGAGCCAGACCTCCCAAATAACAGTCAATGAGAGCAGTTTCTGACAAATCGTCTGTTCTGTTAGCCAGCGCCAAGAATTTCTGGTTATAGGTCTCCAAAATTCCACCAACACCAGTCTGCGTCAACTTGAATAGCTGAGCACGTGCACAATCAAACTGTGACGGACCAAACTGCACCTCTACTGCTCTGGCTAACGCATACCAATTCGGCAGACGGAGCGATTTCTCCATCATCTGAAACCACGGCAAAACAGCATCATCAAAATGTACAGCAGCAATAACTAATCGCTGAGGATCAGCGATATCATAATATTTGAAATATTGTTCCGCTTTGAAGATCCAACTTAAGGCGTCCGAACCATCAAAATGCGGAAAATCCAATTTCACTGACTTGCCATAACTGGTTGTATATGGAGAATTCGCCACTGGTATCGCCGATGGACTTGGTGAACCGATCGGTATTTTATCTAAACGAACGTGAATATTCTCCATGGAAGAAGACAAAGTCTGCAGCACCGTGTCCAACTGTGAAAAACGGAGAGTCGAGTCATTCATGAACTCATGAATACGTTTCATATCCGCCTGTAATTCCTTGAGTCTCGTACTTTCAGCCATAGCAACAACAAAAAATCAATGAAAGCACCAAATGTAATGGTGTTATAAGAATTCACAGGAAATTCACTTGTATTATTCAATCAGCTCAATACTGAATACAGTAGAGGACCTAGCTATTTCTAGATCAAGAACAATCAACTAGAATTGCAGAAAATGCAAAGAGAAAGAGTGAACAGACGAGAGAGAAAGAGAGAGAAAACCAAGAGGGAGGAGATTCCAACAACATTCAACAACCCCCAACTAACTGCCAACTGGCACTCTATATAGTATCTCCCTCACTCATATCTCGTAACTTCCATGAAGGCCTCTTGACACGTAAGCTACGCCTCCTCTGCATTTGCTCACTTTGACTTGGGTTCTCTAATGCCAAGCCCACACTATCCGAGCCCATAACACATTGGTTAAAGTTAGGTGTTTTCCTGGATCTGTTGGATGATTAAATTTTTTTGTTTTGTTAGATGATTATATTTTAGTGTGCTTTTATATGTTTGTTATTCAATATAGTCTGTCTTGTTAATTTTTTTTTTAATAAAAGGACAACCATATCATTGTAAATAAAACGATTACATTAGACTGCCCCTATATTTATTAGGGGTGGGCATGGGCAGGGCTGGGCAGGGCGGTACCCCTGCCCGATGCCCAGCCCTAAGAATGAATGGGCAATAAAATGCTGCCCAATGCCCGGCTCTGCCCAATAGAAACCCTAACCATTCTGGGTTGGGTAAGAGTGAGCTGGGCTGGGTGGGCGCTTCCCTGCCCAAGTCGTGATTCTCTCTTTCCATAAGAAAAAGTACAGTTAAAACTAATAAATACTAATATAAATTTTAAAGTTATTTCATATTAAAAATCTAATTATGAGTAATAAATACTAATATAACCCTCAAAGAATAACCATAATTCCACATCTTAAGATATTTGAAAATAAGTTTGCAACTTATGTTTTGAAAGGAAAATATCTACCATGTGTTCTAAAAGATAACCATACTTCAAGAATTAAACATCCATAATCAGTTATAAATAAAGCAACGAAAAATTCTAAATAAAGTGATGTAAATTTAAATAATATGTAATTATGTATTATATATAATTCAATATATAGTAAATAATATATATTTCAAATATATGTTATATGATTTTTCGGGCTGGGCCAAATGGGCAGGGCAGCACCCCCTGCCCGATTCCTAGCCCTGCCCAACAATTAACCCGGCCCTGCCCTGCCCAAAATTTTTCTGGCCACTTTTTTTGGGCTGGACTGGGTGATTTTTTACTGGGCTCGGGTGGGCATGCTGGGCGGCTGGGCACCTTACTCACCCCTAATATTTATCAAGAGGGGCCTATAAAACGATTAGTCTGTCTTGTTAATCTGTTTTCTCATTTGTATGGGTTGTTCTGTTTTTCTGGGTTTTGTTAAGCTTCAGTTATTGGTGTGTAATCTGATACTATTTTTTTATTCAGTATTATTAATAAATCGACTCTTAAAAAACCATATTTTCTATCTCAAAATCCAAATAACGCATTTGACTGAACAAGGAAAAATATAATAAATTAAGAATTCATAAATACAAAGATCACTAACCTTTTATAGGGAGAGGAACCCCTCCTTTTCTTTTATTTCCTTTTCTCTTATATATTTTTAAATACTGTATATAAAAATTCATCCACGAACAACTTTTTCACTAGGCATATTATAATTACAGTCAGTCAATTAATTAATAAGTCAAGCCGCAAATATATCCCACACCCACATTTTCCGTAGAATGGAAAGTAATTTTTTATTGTCAACCATGGACAACTTAGTCGATTAATTCCTAACAAAATAAAAATGCCCATGTGGAGCTTGAAAATTTGAAGCGAATCATATAGTGTGCACATGTATTTAAGATTTGAAAATAATGTAACCTCTTATTAAATTCTTTATAATTTTTTGATTCATGTAATTTTATTATATATATATTGATATATTGATATATATTGTTGATTATTAAATTAAATATATTTGTTCGCGAATTATATAGTATTTAAATGATTTCCTTTCCTTCGGCCAAAAAAAAAATGATTTCCTTTCCATTTAAAAAAAAGAGCAGGGAGATATTTTGCCGTTAAAAAAAATTAGAATAGCGCTAATAACTCAGAGTCTCAGACGTAGTAGTTGTATTTTTTAAATAATTATTGTCAACCTCAAATATTATTTTATCTTATACAGTAAATAGGGTATGAGCATTTTTATTTTTGTTTTTGGCCGAAGGGTATGAGTTTGAAATGCATCAGCCGGTGAGCTTATCTCGGGACCCCTTCACCTCTCCCCCAAAGGATTAGGTAAGTCACTCAAATGATGGCGATATTTATATAATTCCTCCATTGCAATGCCAATTCATGCTTTTTTTGCTTACCCCATTATTCTTAAGCTCCTCCCTCTGTTGCCAATTCACGCAGAGAGGAGAGGGACCTGCGAGCTCAAAAAGCGATCTTTTTTTGACCTCTTCGTTTTTCTGCAGATATTCTTTTAGGGGAATAGTGGGAATAGTCGAGAAAGCGAGCGTGGAAAAAAGGTGAAGAAAAAGAAACATGCTTGGTCCGATAAAGTCTGCGATTGGAGATGCAGTGCTCACTTTTATGTGGGTCTTCTGTGCATCCTTGCTTGGATTAGCCACTAGCTTCATAACTGCATCACTTGGTATTCAGCATCTTTCCTTCAATGGCCTTAATTACGCATCAATTCTTGTCACCACCGTCCTTGTCTTTATCCTCGTCTTTATCTTCACCATCATCGGTGATGCCTTGGGTGGTGCTACCTTCAACCCCACCGGCACTGCTGCCTTTTACGCCGTCGGTCTCGGCTCGGATACCCTTTTCTCCATGGCTCTCCGTTTTCCTGCTCAGGTTATTCTTACTTTAATTTCAAGATTTGATTTTCTTTTTTTTTTTTGGTTGTTGTTGAGGTGGCTGAGTGAATCTTACTTTGGATATGAATTTCGTTGATTTTGTGCTCCACATTGGAGGAAGTTTTAAGAGATTAATGTGAATTAACGAGTGTGCTGAAATGTTTGATGGCTGTTTTGGGTCTTTGGATTCACAGGCGTTAGGTGCTGCTGGTGGTGCTTTGGCAATTATGGAGCTGATACCGCCGAAATTTAAACACATGATTGGGGGACCTTCGTTGAAGGTTGATTTGCATACTGGAGCTATTGCTGAGGGGGTTCTGACATTTGTGATCACTTTCGCCGTTCTTTTTATCATACTCAGGGGTCCTCGTAGTGAATTGTTGAAGACTTGGTTGCTGGCTATGTCTACCGTGGCTCTGGTTATGGTTGGCTCTGCTTACACTGGACCTTCCATGAATCCTGCCAATGTGAGTGATCTCATCATTGCGTTAGCTTTTAAATTTTATGATATCACACATATTGTTTGATAACCTTCGAGAAAGACCTGTTACTATACCGTTGTGACTCCTTCACCTATTGTTTTCAAAAAAATATCATATTCCGTCTAAGTTGTTGACTTTCATAGAATTCCTTAAGGCATTCTTCTTCCATGTCCCAACATAAAATACTGTTTTGTCTGGCGTGACTTCCTTTTGAAAGTTTGTGTTACATGGAAATAACGAGTGGTTAGGGGATAGGTTGATGGTTGTTAGTAGGTCTGGCACCAAAATATGCCGCTATGAGTATAAACAAGGATATAAGATATCCAGATGATAGGGCGTGTGATATGAATATATATATATATATATATTTTTGTCGTAAAATGCTGATGTCTATGTTTTCCATGCAACAGTTTGTGTGCATAGTTCCTGCCCTTCTGTTACTATTCATTACATAAAACTAATCACTTGCTTGCGGCACAAAGGTTATGTATTTTCTCTTTGTTATTTATGTGACAAAATTTTGTATTGATAAACATAATCCTATACCATTATAACATTAAATAGCTTTTTAAAGTTTACTGCCTTCATTGTGTTCATTGTTTCTTGGAATCTCGCTCACTCCTGTAATATTGCTAAAGAAGACTTTTTGCGTGTTGATTTATGAACACCACAATTTTATCTCTATCAAAGGTTTGTTAGTTCCAAAGGTCTGCGTATTATTAAACTGAGAAAGTCAGGGGATTAGCTTTTGTACTCCCCTGTCCTCCCTCATCTACCCTTTATGATTCTAATGATCACAAAAAGATCTGTTTAAGGTAACCCTTGGTGGTCTCTTTTCATTCCTTTGGCTTCTTTTGTCCTCTTTTATATGCCTTGATTATCTTTTGAAGTATAATCCAGGTTGGTCTTCTTATATTATACTCCCTCCGGTCCTAAATATAGGGCTTATTTATCTAATTTCATTAGATTAAGGATGCTAGTTAATTTAGTTGATATGGCATGCTTTTCCCAAAACACCCCAATTATATAGCATAACCGCCTCCCCTCTCTTACTTGATTATTGTTTATGGGCATCAATGAGGGTAATTTTGAAAAAAAAAAAAAAAGGACAAAAATTTGAAATAGGTCTTATATTTAGAACCAAGATCATCTCCCCAAATAGGTCATATATTTAGGACCAGAGGGGGTATAATGCAACGGTATTAGGATTCGGTTTGTATTGGTGTTCGCCTTGGCTGCTTAGGTGAAGCAGTGAATTTTGTGGAAAAATGCTTGATCAGTTTGTATTTTTGATGAATTTGCTCCATGATACAGTATCAGAAGTTGTATTCCATCTTCTGTTTATGCAACTGAAGTTGCATTTCTTTTCTGACAAAGTAAAATTATGATAAACTAGGACAGATAATTACCTGTGATAGTTTTATGCACAGGACAGGCAATGTGCCAGGTCATTTGCCCATCCACGGCTCCAGTTTGACCTAATGGCACTTCTTCCTCTACCATAACCGTGATGGACAATTAGACCATGAATTTTAAAAACACTGGCTGTTTCACACATCTAAAATATAGCTGATCTTGTTATGACTTCTCTGATAACATTGTCAGTGTTGTTGAGAAATTTTCTTCCCCAACTTTAAAGATTACTCTTCTACATTCATCTGATGCTTGAGTTGCTCCAACCTGAATCGAATTTGTTTTTTTCCGCAAATTATTGTTGAATTAGTGTTTCTGTAACATATGTGCTTCATTGTGATATAATTTTGCCAGTCCTCGGATCCCCGTGGATTAAAATCTTATTTTAGAGATGTAAACTCTGTCTTGCAGCTTTATCCCCAAAATATCTGATCACTCTCTGATATACTCCTGCAGTTTAATTAGTATTCGCATAACCCTTCTTAACCTTCAGGATCTGACATATGGGCAATAAATACTGAGTTTGTGATGTTTGCAGGCATTTGGTTGGGCATACGTAAACAACTGGCACAATACCTGGGATCAATTCTATGTGTACTGGATTTGCCCCTTCATTGGAGCGATAGTAGCTGCCTGGGTGTTCCGAGTTTTGTGTCCCCCACCAGCACCAGTTGAGAAACAGAAGAAAGCCTGAAGAGGCCTGGTTAATTTGATTGTGTCCGCTTCTTACAATTATAAGTTCCATGTTTATTCGTTGGGACCCTTTTTCTTTCCTTCTCACCTCTCTCGTTTCTGTTGGGACTCCAGCTTTCAGCTGATCATTATTCAATAACATGTGTTTAGCCAATTCATACTTTTGTGCTGAATTCATGGTTCCTTTTTAAAGCCTTTTTCTATGGGACTCAGCTCTAACGTTATCAATCAATCTATCCGATATACTGATCGAGGCAACTAATCAACCATTAAACTTTGGTCGTTTCTGCCAACCTGATCTGCTAATTACAGCTTAATTTTCCGTCTGAGTAATGCCCACGGTTATTCTATTTTGGTTAAAAAGAATTTACTACGAGGAATGAATGTCGTAACGTATTCAATGCGTGGTTCTAAACTCTAGAGTCTGACACGACACTGGAAGTAATTAATTGTCATTTCCCTCTTAACCGGGTCCTGAAAATTGTGTTTGATAGCAATTTATACAACGTCTCAATTTTCTCCTCAACGTTGCGTTTTTTGTTAGAGTTATGTGCTTAGCCGCCTACAACCTCCTACTTTAACTATTAATTCCAAGGTTATTAAACCTGGACCAGCATTATCTAGACCGGTCAAGATAGTAGGTTAAGGGTCAGTGGGTCAGCTCGGAATCAATTCGGTGTCACACCGGTGAGAAATAAAAAAATTAAAAAAATAATTTAAATTTTGAATTAATCATCATATTATCCATTTATTAAATGCCTACTTAACACTCCTCTTATCCTATTTATAAGTCACTTCCAGCATATTTCACACAAACCAAGGAAAATCTTAAAACTCATTAACTTTCCATTAAAATCCAAAAAATTTCCAACTTTACCCATATTTAATATCCACTATATCACATAAAAATAAAGTCAACACATAATAAATGAAGGGTATATTCGTACAATCACATGGAAAATTTATTGAAATAACTTATATATAGGATCAAGAAAAACCTTCTCTTTCTGCCCTATAAATAAGACAAGAGGAGTACCTTGAATTACTAACAAAATAATCATATTTTATCCAATATTCTTTACAATCTCTTTTGACATTTGACTTAATAGCATCAATTATTATTCATTGATATAAGAATCATTAATCACTAAATATTCTTTCTAATAAAATTTAAAATCAATAAATGTTAGAAAAATATCCTGACAGATAATTTTTTTAATTAATAAACTAATAGACGTTAATATTAAAATTATCATAAAAAATAAAAAAACACAAATCATGTCATTTCCAACACCAATTTTGTTTAAAAATAGGGTAAAGGTTCAATTTTAGTCACAAACAATTACTTCAGGTGCACTAAGCAGAAAAATGAATTTCGCGAACACATTTTGGTTATGAAGAATAAAAATGGGCTTAAATTCGGTAACGCCGTTAACTTGACCTAAATGTGTTCGCGAAATTCATTTTTCTGCTGAGTGCACCTGACGTAATTGTTCGTTATTAAAATTGCACCTTTACCCTTAAAAATATGGAACCCGGGTCAATCCAATAACTCACTGGGTTGTTCGGGTTTTCCGAGGCCACTCCAGGTTGGCACCTGACCAGGTTAGCTGCTTACCCAGGCTGATTTTGTGGCCGGGTCGCCGGGTTCCTTGCTGACTCGGCCAATCCAGTCCATGGTTGATTACATGGATTAATTCCTTCCAATTATGACTCTCTAAGTGGGGCAGCACAAGTGACCCGTCCGAATTCAGTCCTGCCTGAGGCCAACATGATTCTAGGAAAAATTGGCTTGAAACCATAACAAATTGGACGAGACCAAACCTGATCATCGGGCGAGGGCAAGGACATATACGCGGCCTGGAGATAATTAAAAACATATCATATAATAGTTAATACTTAATACACCATTAAAAACATTTGATTAATTCTTTTTCCAAATTTCTTTTATCTTTTAATTTATTTCATTATTTTTTATTAGGATTAAAATGTTTAAGGACCAACAAGATATGTCATGTGATGCGGAGGACATGTCCTTTCCAGTCTTGGTCCTGGGCCAAACAAGACTAGGATCGGACATCAGGCCAAAACAGCTACCCTGGAGATTTTTTGGATAGGACTTCGGGTATATGCCTGGCCTGATCCGATTTTTGTGCAGCCCTATTCTTTTTTTGAATAAAAAGGCAATTATCATTAAATAAAAAGATAATGTAACTTAGAGTTCTAAATAGATAATAAATTACAACCTAACGATGGAAACGTAAAATCCTGAAAACTTGGTAAATGAAGATTCTTATCCATGGAGAAAGAAACCATAGTAAAAGACTGTAACAACTTTCCGATATCCTTGCGAAGCAAATCTCCATGAAGCTCCTCAGCATGATTGAATAAGTAAATGAGACCATAGTTAGAACGAATGAGAATTGAGCCAGGTTCCCTAGTCAAATTACTTGATGAGATCCATACCAATAAAGCTCTAAGACATCTCAAGGTAAAGTCCGAAGATAATGTTCGATCTTTTTGCCATAGAAATGTTTGGATAATTTGATGCTGCCAAGATATTTGGGCTAAACAATAAGATGTTCTTCGTTTTTTAAGCTTGACAAGGAGAATGATCCAATCAGCATAGAAATCTGGAGATAACGAGGGAGGAGTTGGAGGCGAAAACCTTCGAGCCTGCATGACAGTATAATCTACAAGCATATTGAAAGACAAAGCCTGCAGTATTTGTTGTGAGAACCTCTTTGGGTCTATTGTTCCACCACGATAAAAAAGATGGTTTCTAAGCATCCAGACATGGTTTAAAAGAAGAACAATTTTTTGTAGAACCAGTAAATGATTATCTTCCTATAGCTTTAAGACCATACATTTAAGCCATGAACAGAATGAATTAAAATTCTCCCAATCTGGATGAATGCTAAGCAAATCAAACCAGATTGCCCGAACAAAAGGGCATTGAAAGAAAAGATGATCCACTGTTTCCAGACAATCACAACCAAATGCACATTTAATACTGACCTCCATATGATGATAATGCAAAATATCTCCTGACGGAATGCATCTAGAAAGCAATTTCCAAATGAACAATAAATTCTTGACTGGTGAGCCTGATTGTTTGATCTAGAAAGGAAGTTCATCTGGATTTTATTCGGTCAGAGAGGGTTATAAGATGATTACTAGTTCCTTAACAAATTCTCAAAATCACTTGGTATGGAATTACCTTTGTGCAGCACTACTCTCTATGACTCAATCTCTAAACTTTTGATTTGTCTAGTCCCTAAACTTTTCAACTTTTTATGTTGTTATCCTTATCATTTTCAACTTATCTTCGCCCATCCTATCTAGCTTGTCACCCCAACTACACATCACCAAAGGAGAAAGGATTGGAGAAGATGGAGATAGGGGAAAAGGAAGAGACACGATGAACCGAGTACAAGAGGAGAAGATGAGTTGAGTCATCCTATGTGCATGCAAGCCACATAAGATGGCCTGACATGAGTTGGAAGTCTAGGGACTAAATCATAGACAAGTCAAAAGCTTAAAAACTGAGTCGTAGCGTCATGAGTGAAGTACTGAGTTATAATTGGGTCAATAAAAAAAAAGCATAACTTCTAATTTTTTATACGAGAAAGCTGTTGAGGATTTTCTTTTTCCTGGCCGAAGTTGTGGAAATTTTCAGAAAACAATTCGGGAAAGGGGAATGCGCGTGTCCGAGCCCAACCAGGAGGCCTGACTCGGTTTCTTCCATTTTACAGTTACAGGTAACAAATACCAGGACGCGGCACTGTCACACAAAGCGCACCACTTTCTCCCATTACATTCCTTCATCGCCCCTTTTCTTCATCATCGGCGCCAATCACTGTCTTCATCTTCTTCCCCCCAATTACCAGCAGGCATTTTTCTTTCTCTTTCGGACGACGTTTTTCTGATTCTTGTCGTTTTCAAATCATTCAATTCACAGACCCACACATCATTTTCCATCACTTTGTAGAATTCCTCAAGCCTTAGAACTGGATCCGCTTCAAGATCCCAAGCAGTTGAAGGGGCCTCCTGCCACTGGAAACGGTCAGATCCGATATCGATCACCATCTGCTGCCGATCTTTTTGAAGGGCAGGGCAACAATAATTCTCCACCTTCTTATCCCACTGATCAATTCCTTCCCGAATTCGAATCTAGCAAAATGATCAAGCGCCCCGGTAGGCAAGAGTCTTTCTCCGACAAGATCTACAGATTCCGAGGGATTTTGCTATTGGTTTCCGTTCCACTCCTTCTCATTACTTTTGTACTCTACTTAATGCCCGCAAGCTCTTCCAACGAACTCATTCAGGATTATGCTATCACTCATCGTAAAATTAACCCCGACCAGAAATTCTCTGATTCCTTTGCTGTGATCTTCGATGCTGGTAGTTCTGGGAGCCGTGTTCATGTCTTCCATTTTGACCACAATCTAGATCTCGTTCACATTGGCCATGATCTTGAGCTTTTTGAGCAGGTGGCATCTTTATGTCTTTTTTGTGCCTTTGTACTTACTAATTTACGCCAAATATCATTTATCATTATCTTTACTGCTGTGTGCTGACCCTCTCAACTATTATATGAAAGATAAAACCGGGTTTGAGTGCTTACGCTCAGAATCCCCAGGAGGCTGCGGATTCCCTCATTACCCTTTTAGACAAAGCGGAAAGTGTTGTTCCCCAGAACTTACGCCCAAAGACTCCCGTTAAAGTTGGGGTGGGTATATCTCGTCACATTGTCACTACTGATGCTACTATTGCTGTTTCAAAATATGTTGGTTTTACATAGGTGTTCTGGAGGAAAATTGAATTTCTATGCTAATGCAGGCAACGGCAGGCTTGAGGGCTTTGGAAGGAGATGCTTCTGATAGGATCTTGCAAGCAGTGAGTATAGCTACATTTTATCATGTTAAATGCCTAGAAGGCTATAGCAACTATATTAACTTAAAAGGTTTTCAAATTATTTATTTAGGTTAGGGATTTGCTTAAGGATAAAAGCACCCTAAAATCTGAGGCTGATGCAGTTACAGTACTGGATGGAACCCAAGAAGGTGCTTATCAATGGGTATGGTTTATAATCTTTTCACTTAGGATTGTCGAATCCTGGTTTTTTCCCCTGAGCAAGCTTGCTTAAAAAATATTGCCCGCCTATGTGCTGTGTACCTTATTTTATTTGGATCTTGGTTTGATATATCATTGAGTCATTGTGCATCTCCATTTCACTTCTCTTTCTCAGTTTCTTGTAGTTATATAGTTATCCAAATAATATGCCACCACCGTCTAATAATGTCTTAGGAATGGAGCACTGATGTGAGGAAGATAGAGATAGGGATGGAGGGACTGTAATATTTGGGTGATATCATCAACGAGGGAGATAAAGATGGAGGAAAATGGGGAATTACAACTGGAAGGGTGTTTTGGTAGTTTCATGAGTTATACCGTTAAAGATAGATGCAACTTACAGTTTAGACTTGAGGGGGTTTAATTGAGACAATTTAGACATTAGGGGTTTAACTGTGAAAGATCAGGGCTTCCATCCCAGTATTTTTTTTAGGTTGGGGGACGTCGGAATCAAGGGCAAAAGTAAGGGTGGATAGCAATTTCCCCATGAGAAACACAATGAGAAATTTACTTTCTCGTTTCAGTTTAATTTTTAATTCTATGATTGGATTTTGGTCTTAATTTAGCATCGGAGCATACTTAAAAAGGTTGTGCCAAATATTTAGATTTCATTGTATTCTAGAGGGAAGTGGGATTTAGTTGCTGATGTGACCAAAACAAACACTTTCAACTTTTTCAAAATAGTCAACTGTCAAAACTTAGGTTTTAGTTAAGCCAGACAAACACTCCTAGCCTTTTCAGAATAGTTTTTTAGTTTGAAAACTTAGTTTTAGGGTAGAAAACCTAGGTTTTGCTATAAGCTATTTTTTTCTACAATTTCTGAAGCTATTCCCCATAATTTATTCTCTAAAAGCATTTTTTTAGCTTTTTTTCTCAGAAACTGTTATCCAAAAACTAATCCAAACAAGCTTGTCTTGAATAGACTTCTTTTCTCCCTGTGATGATGTATGGCAAAATTAATAATTATAAGTTTATTGATGACTGTACTTATCTTTCTCCCTTTTTAAGTCCTATGGAAATATGCGTGTTTAAAAGAATAAAAACTAAATCGTATGGAACCGCAGAAACTGTGTGAAGAAAGATTGAAAAATTTAAAAAGGTTACACAACAACTGAGAGAAGCCCCTTTGTTTATGATCTGTGAAGGGTATGGCTCCTTATAAATTTTATATTTTATATATTTATATTGATGATATGTAATAATACTACTTTAGTGCGTAAAGTAATAAGTAACAGACTAGCCGCGTCAACTATCATCTGACAGGGCATTGCCAACAAATAGAGGGACATAATTGCAGCCTTTGGAAGTGTGAAGTCCTTGTTTAATTGAATTAATCTGAGCCCTGTTATGATTGATTAATGAATATTGAACTTGAAACAATACAGAGGCACTTGTGTTTGTTCTTGTGACACAGAGAGATTTGCATTTGATCAACAATGCCTTCCTTGGGTCTCTCGAATAATTTTTATTTAGTTTCTGCTTTTTTATGGGAGAATTGCACTCAGGTCCCAAGTAAGAGATTTAATATCAGATAGGTCCATTAACAACTTTCATTTATTAACCAAGGCTATTTCAGTTGTCAATAGTTGTCATTGGCAACTGCTTGAGACCTCTCTGAAATTAAATCTCTTACTTGAGACTGAGTGCAATTGTCCCTTTTTTTATTGAGAAAGTATCTTTTGTAGAAGAATTTGTATTGATTTATACTGAAGAAATTTTACTTAGTTCTACCAATTGTGCAATGTGAAAATGGTTGAAAAGAATTAATGGGTAATGATTTGCACTTGAAGTCTTTCCGGTTACTCTTACATTGTACATTAGATAGTTTATAATTCTTTTAATTGTTCTTCCATGATAAATATTATTATTGTGGGGGTACTAGTTAATCCTTAATGATAAACTGTCTTCAGAATGATTGGTATTGCACTACAATTTGTGAGTAATCCAATGAAGTTTTAAGTCTCACAGTAATGAATCATATTATATGAGAAACTATTCTTTGATATTTGATTGAAACATTAACCACAGATTTAGTTAACCTTGCCATTTGTTTGATTTAGGTGACTATTAACTATCTACTGGGAAGGTTGGGAAAAACATATTCAGAGACAGTTGGAGTAGTTGATCTTGGGGGTGGATCTGTTCAGATGGCATATGCCATCTCAGACACTGATGCTGCGAAGGCTCCCAAAGTAACAGATGGAGAGGATCCATACATTAAAGAGATGTTCTTAAGGGGAAGGAAGTATTACCTCTATGTTCACAGGTTTCCTTCTTACTTAAGATATGCCAATGTGCGTTTCTTTAATATGTACCGTTTCAGGGAGAATTAATACACAGACGGGAGTCCTCTGACATTTTGCTGTCATTAGCAAGGCTGTTTATATAACTATTGTTATGGACAGGCAGGCAGGCAGGCTCTACCATTTTCCATAACTAATGCCATTGAACATCTTGCTTTCAGTTACTTGCGATATGGATTACTAGCAGCCCGTGCTGAGATTCTAAAGGTTTCTGAAGATTCTGAAAATCCTTGTATCTTATCTGGTTTTGATGGTAAATATAATTTCTCCTTTCTGTATAGCTTCCCCAAAAATTTAGTGTGCTGAGAACTGAATCCATGGAAATCTGCATATTAGGTATTTTCTTGGCAATTAGCATATGATGCAAATAACAGGCGCATTTTCTTTCCCACTTGTTAGGGACTTACAACTATGGAGGGAAGCCATACAAGGCCTCAGCCTCCCCTACGGGTGCAAGCTTGAACGAATGTAAAAGTGTAGTTCTCAAGGCTCTCAAAGTTAACGAGTCAACATGCACGCAAATGAAGTGTACTTTTGGTGGGATATGGAATGGTGGAGGAGGAGATGGTCAGAAAAATCTTTTTGTCGCCTCATTTTTCTTTGATCGGGCGGCCGAGGTAATTTATTATTTTCTCCGACTGTGGAACTAGTACTGAAAGGGTCATCTATTCTTTAATCCTGTTTGTATGGGCGTGTTAAATTCTGCTAATAAGAAATTTTATTCATAGGCCGGTATTGCTGATCCAAACTTACCCGTTGCCAAAGTTCATCCTGTGGATTTTGAGGATGCAGCTAAGAGAGCTTGTGAAACTAAACTTGAGGATGCTAAATCCACTTATCAAAGCGTTGGGGAGGGGAATCTTCCGTTTATATGCATGGATCTTGTATATCAGTATACATTGCTTGTTGATGGATTTGGCAAGTCTTGCACCAACATTTGAATATTTACTGTGTTTTTAACAAAAATTGAGCAATGGCGTCATCTTCCTGCCTTGACTGATTTCATTTATGCGCAGGCCTTGATCCCTGGCAAGAGATTACACTGGTGAAGAAAGTAAAATATCAGGATTCTCTCGTGGAAGCTGCATGGCCATTAGGCAGCGCTATAGAAGCCGTATCATCACTTTAGATTATTACTCAGTCAGCAATCTTGAAGCGCGCTTTTAATATATACATACCGTAAAAGTTTGAGGTGAAATACTGCCATTTTTTGGATGACCAGAGTTTGCAACCAGGCCTGAACTGAGATTGGAATTGAGTGTACGTCTCAGGAATAATCGGAGAAGATATATAAGCCTCATTAAATACCATTTGTTCTTCACAGATTATCAGATTTGCGGCTCTCAACTGATTCGATTCAATTAGCTCATATATGGGGCCTTAGGAATGAGAAAATAGTAACACCATTTCATTTTTGTTTTTTCATCATATGAACGCTTTTGATTCGTGATAAAAAGTTCATTCTTTTGTTATATTTTATTTCAATTTAGTTTAAAATTTTAAAAATTATTCACAAGCTTCTCTTCTTCTATTACTAGTAAATTAAAATAATTCGTAAAATTGTTAATAGTACTTCAGTAATTTGAAAGATCTTGTTAATCATTAGCTAAAATAGATTAAACTGAATGGCGATGAAATTAAGAATCAATAAATAAAGATAAAACTTATCAATGACAAAAATGGAAAACTATAGAAAGAACTTGAACTTAATTGATCCTGATTATAGGTAGTTCTAATCATTCACAATTGTTCATTGGGTTATGAAGTTGGCTTGGGATTGACGTCTTCATAAAATCATTATTGACAATGACTACTACGAATTGATCTGTACTATTAAACATTCATTTTCCTCTAATCATCCAGATCATGTTATTCTAGGTGAGATACACTTGCGAAAGCAGAGTTGGGAAGTTGCGACTGCTATGTAATATTAAAGCAAATCCAGTTGTTACAGATATTCTCATAGTAGGAGCTCGTTTTTTGTTGATTTAGTTAATAGCGTTTCTGCTTTCTCATAAGGATCAAGCTGAGTTGATGTAGTAGCCATAGTAGTTAAAAATTAAAATGGTCTAATGTAGTTGTAAAAGAATAAATGTAAAATTGCTCTTTAACCCCATAAAAAATTGTGGGCCACAATTTTTTATATTAAACGTAACGGCTGTTTGTTATTTTTAACGGCATTTGCCAATTTACCCCCGATTAAAAGGTCTATTGCTATTTTCGACCATTTCAATTGTCAATTATGCTATCTGCAACTTGGAGAACAGTCTATTAATAAAATTGCTCTTCAACCCAATTTTTTTTCTTCCCCTTAACACAGGGCCATGCGGTAATAACAATGCAAAATTTAGATACGAGGGTATGAAAGACCGTGGCCCAATTACAATTATAGTTTAGTCGCTGAACTGAAGGGTTCCTAAGTCCTAAGTCCTAACCTGTGACCTGTTACTGCCGCGAGCTGCCCTCGTCCTAACTTTAATCCCTCGCCGGCGAAATTTCAGGTTCGATTCAGAAACGCTTTTTGTTCTCGTTGGAACCACAGTACACATCTCTGCACATTTTATGTAGTTGTATTTGATCACTCATTCCAAAATCCTTTCTTCTGATCATTTTTTCAAACAGCTTCTGCTCAGTGGTTTCTGAATCGACCAAAGTGTTGTCAGTTCGTCTTGGCGTTATTTACGTATGGGTTTTTTTTTTTTTTTTGGGCTTAGAGCTATCTCTTCGCTTTCCAATTCCAATGGATAGTTGTGAGCTCCGCCTTCTATCCATCATCAACTAATGCAGTTGTTGTTTTCGGATTTGGACACATGATCCGATTTAGATCCAATCGGTCTGTTTTCTCTGTTGTGCTACTTATCCGTCAGAATTTATACTCTGTTAATCGCAGTCGTATCTTTGAGCACCTCCCCATCACGGCTTTCAATTTCTTGAAGCCTTCAGTGGCTACCTCTTTTCCATCTCCACCACAATTTGGTTTCTCGGTCCTGTTTTCCTCTTCAGGCCCCACCACGAAAGTTGGAGTGGCAACTGATTCTCCAACTCTTGGTTTTGATGAGACTTCGGATGTTGATGAGGAGGAGGAGGAGGAGGTGGATGACCTTGACAAAAATAGTCATACCCACCTTGGTCACTTAAGGGATAATGGTCTTGGCCAAGATGTTAAAACCATACTTGATATATTGCGTGCAACAGGTTGTAGACC
Source organism: Mimosa bimucronata (assembly GCA_037074515.1). NCBI lineage: Eukaryota > Viridiplantae > Streptophyta > Magnoliopsida > Fabales > Fabaceae > Mimosa > Mimosa bimucronata. The sequence continues at coordinate 7,390,333 of CM073437.1, forward strand.
ATCTGAAATTAAATTTAAGCTAGAGCATTGCAATATTAATGTATCATCAGAGTTGGTTGTAGAGGTTCTTTCAAGAATTCGGAATGATTGGGAAGCGGCTTTCACTTTTTTTCTTTGGGCGGGCAGGCAGCCAAATTATGTTCATTCTGTTCGCGAGTACCACTCTATGATTTATATCCTTGGTAAAATGAGGAAGTTTGATACTGCTTGGACCTTAATTGAGGAAATGAGACGGGGTTGTGCTGGTCCATCTCTTGTCACCCCTCAAACTCTTTTGATTATGATTAGGAGGTACTGTGCTATTCATGATGTTGGAAAGGCTATAAGCACTTTCTATGCCTATAAACGATTCAACTTTCAAGTTGGAATGGAGGAATTTCAAGGCCTTCTTTCTGCCCTTTGTCGGTACAAGAATGTAGAAGATGCTGAGCATCTTCTTTTCTGCAACAAAGATGTATTCCCATTCAACACCAAAAGCTTTAACATCATTCTAAATGGATGGAGTACTGTGATTGTTAGCCCACGTAATGCAGAGAGAATTTGGCAGGAGATGGGCAAGAGAGGAATCCAATATGATGTCGTCTCCTATGCAAGCATCATGTCTTGCTATTCAAAGGCGTCCAAACTTTACAAGGTATTCAGACTGTTTGACCAGATGAAGAAAACAAAGCTCACTGCAGATAGGAAAGTTTATAATGCAGTCATTCATGCTCTTGCAAAGGGTAGGTTTGTGAAAGAAGCTGTCAATCTCCTGAGAACAATGGAAGGTGCCAACATTGCTCCAGATACTGTTACTTACAACTCACTAATCAGTCCTCTATGTAAAGCCCGTAAAGTTGATGAAGCTAAAGAAATTTTAAATGAGATGGTGCAGCGGGGTCTGCCCCCTACAATACGTACTTATCATGCTTTCTTTCGTATCCTAAGAACCAAGGAAGAAGTATTTGAGCTTCTGGGCAAGATGAGGGTATGGGGTTGCTACCCAACTACTGAGACTTATCTAATGTTGATAAGAAAGTTTAGTAGATGGCAACAGGTTGATGTTATCTTTAAGCTATGGAGTGAGATGAGTGAAAGTGAAGTCAACCCTGATCGTAGCTCATACATCGTATTGATTCATGGTCTTTTTCTGAATGGAAGGCTAGACGAAGCATACAAATATTATAGTGAGATGCAGGAGAAAGGCTTCCTCCCAGAACCAAAAACAAGTGAAATGCTTCAAGCGTGGCTTTCTGGAAAACAGGTAATGAAGGACCAGATGACAGATTTAGAGCACAAAAAATTAGAGAGTGGCTCATTAAGAAAGAATATCAAGGATGTACCTAAAAAAACAGAAACGGAGAAAGATTTTCTTCGCCAACCTGAGATTAGAAGAGTAAATAGAGAGCGGGGTTTTTCCTTTTGGGATCAGTGAAGTCTCATGTTGCAGTTGGATCCAATGACAGCCTTTTCCTAGGTGACTTTCACTATTGTTTAAAAATCTCATCAAGTTCGTAGTATACTCCATAAGGTGCATAGCATATTTTCTCTATGTACATTAGACTTCAACTACCATAAGCAAGTGTTTAAGATGTTTGTAAATTCTTATACAGCATTTGACAAGCCATGACATGCAATCTATATTAATCTGTTCCTAACTTATGGTTAACCTTAGTGAATATTCTTAGATTAAAGCTAAACTCATCTGCTATGGATATTTGTTAGTTTGGACATCAGAATATAAAATTCAGAGCCCTGCTGTATATTATGGAGAATCAACCCAATAGATCATTATAATTACTTGCAAGGACTTGCTGCCTAAAATTTGAAGGCAAAATTTGGACATGTAAATGTAGACACAGAAGGAATTGCCTGGGAAGATTGGTTGTTAATCTGCACTTCGCCTGATTTTAAGCTTATATTAGTTTTTTCATCATCCAAGGCATCTTGAAGTTTCTTTTTCCTCTTTATTTTCGTTGGAAACATATTAGTTGTTTTTAAGAACTTTAGTCTTCCCTCAATTTACAATTTTTGTCCTTGGCAGGTATCACCTTCTGTAAATTAATAAATCTTGTACAGGAATGCTTTCATTTTTATTAAAAAAATCATGAGCTTGTTTAACATTGTGAACGGAAACCATCAGGTTACAGTTGGACATGTAGCTTTCATACCTGCCAAGGACAATTTTTGTCCTTGGCAGGTATCACCTTCTGTAAATTAATAAATCTTGTACAGGAATGCTTTCATTTTTATTAAAAAAGTCATGAGCTTGTTTAACATTGTGAACGGAAACCATCAGGTTACAGTTGGACATGTAGCTGATTTTACAGATCACTTGAGTGGAGGCAAGAATCGTTAGTAGTATCGCTTTATTCTGTATAGTCAGTATTAGTATTGGATTTCTTGTTTTGGACTCTAATCATAGTGCTGATCAGATTATCATTGTTTGGAGCTGTGTTAAATGAAAATGAGCAGATGGCAACTATGCCTCATTGTATGCAGCTTGTGACATGTTGGACGTTCATTAAACATTGAAACAGAGGTGCAGCGCACCTTTTGTTGGGACATCTGTGTTACAATTTAAAAAAAAAATCAAAATTGGGATATGAAATAGGCTCTAGCCTAATGAAATTAAAGGTAAACAACGTGATCTTAATTGCCCCATTTTTAATATCTTCAGAAAATTTGAACGTATATAAATAGAAATAGTTTCATATTATGCGTGATTTATATTATACAAGTCTTAAATTTTTTCATTTGTTTAATACATTTTAATATCCTACACATGTAAAGGCTGCCCCATGAAAGGTATGAAATATAGCCCAGGATTTCTAGGTCAAGTCAACAGTCCGTGTCATTTCTTATAAACTTATTCCAATAGGCAATGACTCGGCAAAAGTCATGCACTACATAATTTTAATTTTACAATCTGGCATTAAGCTCGCATGTGGGAGTATATTTATAGCTCCACTCCGCAGAGTGGTATTATTGCCATTACTTGAGTATGCACCTTATCTAGCTTGAGCTTCAACTCTTTTAAAATTCAGAATTCCAATTCCAATCTCTCTATTCAATTTGCAGCTTGAATATCTTACTTAGCCACTATTTGTTTTTCTTTCTTTTTTTTAATTTAGTAGTTTATATGGCTAATCTATTGAATAAAATACTTGAACGAGATAATCTCGCCTAACATGCATTTGGCACTATCATTTGTCAACAAATCGCATAAAATATTTAAAGAAAACCTCATTTCGAGGTGGATCTTAGTTATCAATATCCAATAAGATATTAGGTATGTGCATGAGTCTTGGTGCCTGATGAACTTGTTATTTTGCAGAGTGAATCATTTGAGGTTAGGCAGAAGGCATTGTTGGAAAGCAGGAGAAACCGCAGGATGGCTATTTTGACAGTGGATATGGGCAATCCAACGGATTAGGTAAACTACACGTGGAAAACTACATGAGTCACAATCAAGACTTTATGGTAGTTGGGCATTAACTAATTATGTGTTTTTCTTTGTTTGACTAGTCTTGGGGGTTGGCTATGAGTAATTTTCAGCACGCTTAACCAGCCAAATTTTCTAACCAAATCACTGCTATAACCATTGAAATATCTGTCATCGCTGATCACGCCCATGATCCTTATCCAATGTATAAAATAGAATAATTGGAGATGGTTAAATTTTATGCAGGATAATATATGGGTAGAGGTCTAGAGGACTAGAGACTAATAACAAACTTGTCGCAGTCTTGAAATATGAAATTTAAATCAGATGATCTCTCACCACATTGACATGGATAATTTGTATTTGTTTGTTTTAGTCTCGCAGTAAATATTGGATATTCAACTAAATATAACTATAAAATTATTACTCATATGCCTTCGGTTAATTGTATTTGAACAGGATGGGAACTCGTCAAGCTCACCGCAATCTTGAAAAAATAATGAGGCTGAAATTATGTATGCTATCAGCTTGTTTGTACAGATAATTGTATATTTGTTTTGCTGTTTGCCTGGACTATCCCCTATAAATGTTCAATATTCGACTTAATATATAAAATTCTGTCATTCATGCCTTAGGTTAATCGTATCCGAATAATCGTTTTCAAGGATATGCGACTGTTGATTGGTTTTTTACCATCATGAACGTTGAACAGGTACAGTCACCGTATGAATACCAATTTTCTTTCTCAGCTTTGTGAGCGCTATGCATACACACATGGCAGAAAGATTCCCCTTGGGTGATTGCAACACACACACACTGATGAAAATATACCGCATTCGCCATTTGGCATGGGGGAATATAAATTTTAGGTGAACAAGTTACGTATGACGACCTCGTCTATGAGGGTATATTTATGGAATAATGTGTTAGAAATGTTAACCTTAGCATCATGCTTTTCCATACCTCACAGATGACTCCATACCCCATTAATTTAGTAAAGCTGGAAAACGGTATGGAGACCGAGACTCCCCATCTGGGAGAGAGAAATCATAATCCAATAAAAAGCATCTTTTCTCTTTAAGGATATTTACATATGAGAAGAAAAAAAGTCTGAGACTTGTGGATAATCATCACTTTTTTTCTTTGGTTTATCTCATCCACCTTTTTTTCAATTATGATTCATTCATTTTAACACAACCATCTATGTGTTTGGCCAATCAAGTTTGGCTGTTCCTGCCTTTCGGTCCATAGAACCAAGACCTCCCCATCCCGTTGAATCAGAGTCTCCTTCCCTTATGGGACACTCTTTTAAGCCATTCTTTCTATTTCGATAAGCTTTGCTCTACTTCTTTTGAGCTATATTTCGCTTTTCTTTCAATAACAAGCATATATATAAATATACTTCCTCCGGTCCTAGGTCCTAAATATAAGATCACTTTGACTTTTTTTTGTGGAAATTAAGGAAGCAAATTAGACCATTAAATTATAACATATGTCACATGTAATTAGATTATAGATTAGTTTATAACGAGAATAGAGTAGTTTTGATGAAATAAGATTACTATAGACAATTTAAAGTGATTAATTTTGTATCCTTAATTTTTTTTCAAAAAAATCAAAGTGATCTTATAATTAAGACCGAAGGGAGTAAATATATCATTGTTATGTAATTACCCTGATATGCAAATATCAAAGCATTTATATGCATGTTGGTAGGCTTTTCATAGGGTATTATAATAGCAATTTTCTGATAAAAAAAATAATAGCATTGGCATCAAATGCCTTGTAATCCAGTGATATAACATTTCTCCACTAAGTAAGAGATTAGTGGTTCGATCTTGTTTGTTCCCATAATTCAAAAAAATAATAAGAATTTGGCAATTTCAATGTATTGTGGTGGGAGTGACACATATAGGTACTACCTCAGTCCCTATATATAAGCTTCAAACAACCGTTTTGTTGTATTCGAAAAAACTATAAAAAATAGTTAAAAACAATTAATATGTCTGAAATATATTTTGTTTCCCTACTTTACCCCTATTTATAAAGAGGATAAGTGAGATGGTGGGTAAATGAGAAAAAAGATGAGAGAGAGAGTGTGTATGGGAAAAATAAGATGAAAGTGTGTAGTAAATAAGAGAAAGAACACTATTTACCTTCTTCGTATGTGAGAATTTTTTTTTTTTTTCAGAACTTGTGCCTGTAACATGATGCCTCTCTCCAGAAAAAGAATCACCGTACCATCTCTAAAACTTAGCACCACGCGTGACTCCCTCCCTCAACGAAAAAGAATCTTTATTGGTTCATTTAAGGCAATTTCCCTTCCTCCACCGTGAATAGAGTTGCTTCGCTTAAATGAAATATGGTCGTTGGTCAAAAAATTATTCCACCCATTCACAGATTTTGAGACCTAAAAAAAAAGGAAAAAGCACAATTGTAATATATACTGTCAACAAAGGGTAAAACTAGAAAAAAACACAATAAATGTTGAGACAAAAGAAAATGTGAAGCTTATATTTTGGGACATACCTATTCACAAAAGTGAAGCTTATATTTAGGGACCGAAGGAGTATATTATATTTATATGATATGTGTGGTTAAGGATGAAGAGGGATTAGCATAGAACATTAGAACATTGTTGATTATGCCTAATTAATGAATGACGTGGAAGCCTATGTGGTTGATTAGTCTTTGGAAAATGATTGCTTTGGGTAGATTAATAATTTGATATGGATTCCTCGTTTGCTTTTTTAGTTCATGACTTATCTACTGACGAAATCAAAATTTGAGAAGCTAACCCACAACCATATGGCCACGTGTTGCTATTTGTTAAACTAATAAAATACTCTCATTGAAGGATCGCGCGCCAATCAGTTGTAATCATGACTTTGCGCGGCTAATTCCAATTTTATACATTTCTCCTCTTCTACTGCACATGACAGCCTGCCTCTCCCATTAAAATTCTCTATTCCAAAAAATATCTTCCATTTAATTTTAATTGCTTCGCTTTTTAAATAACCAGCTGCTTTATTAGTCAAAATTATTGGAAGATTTGGGTGCTCTTGATGCTTGTTTTGCCATCGATAGCGATTTTAAGTTTAATTATACAAATTCATAGCATCAGTTTTGTGACATGATAATTACAAAGTATTCCCTTCAGCACCAAATATAGGATCTATTTGGGGAGGTAGTCTTGATCCTAAATATATGATATAATTCTAGTTTTTGACAACTTCTCTCCAAATTATCCCTATTAGTGCTACTCTAACAATAATTAATCAAGAGGAGGGGGAATTAAGGAAAGATAATTGTAGTGTTTTAGAAAAAACACAATATATTAACTAATATAAATAACATACTTAATTTAATCAAAGTAGTTTAATAGGTTGTATATTTAGGACAAGAGGAAGTATATGGCATAATCATCCAATTAAAGTTTATGCATTCAAGTAGAATTTTTCCTTTTAGCAGATTAATTTAATACTTGCAGTACCAAAAAACCCAGTTGGTGATAGTCATAAATTCATAATATACAAATGAGTCTCTTTAGACTGAATGTGTTTATTTCTTTTATGCCAAATGACTCCTTATACAGACAATTCAAAGCTTAAGTAAACCTCGCACGTTTTTGTATCCGTTTATTTTAATCTGTTCAAAACCAACGTAATTAATTTTAAAGAAATACTCCCTCCGTTTCATAATATAATATCCATTTTTTTGAATGATTTTGTCCCACAATATAAGGTCCTATTTGACTTTGTTGGAGTAATAAATGCTTTTTTTCCCATTTTACCCATGCATTAATTTTCTCACACATTCTCTTTCATCTTCTTTTCATAATTACCTTCTCTCTTACTCATTCATAAATAAGAGCACATTTGGGGGGAAAATGGTATGTTTTCTACACACTTATTGTTTTTAACTAATTTTTTAAGAACCCTCAATTCGGTTAAAAAGACCTTATATAGTGGGACGGAGGGAGTATTGAAATACCACTCTGTTCCTTATTATAAATCCACCCTAACTACTTCTCACATACCAAGGAGTGGAAGTTACAACATTAAATATATCATATTTTTCCAACTTTACCCTTATTTAAGAATATGTGTTAAAATAATATTTTATACATTATAACCATTCTCTCCCATCTTCCCTATTTCCAACATAGGGGTAAATTAGTCACAATAGCATTAATTGATCCCAAAGTGGACTTATATTTAGGAATAAAAAATTTGTGGTAGTTGGACTTATAATAAAGAACAGAGTGGTAGTTTTAAACCCTGCAGGTTCATTCAATGAGATCATGATATATTTTCTTTAATATTATATTTAAAAATTTAGTTTCTTATAAAGTATAATTGCGTCTTGCGATCTATGTAACTGATGGCTCCCCATATTTAGGAGATTTTTAGATATATTTTATTGTATTTGGGGAGTCATCAATTCAAAAAATTAAGAGATTTTGATGTGATTTGAAAAGATACTGACTTGAGACATTATATGGGGAATTTCTTTTGAAATATTTAATAAGTAATTAAAATAGAAAAGTAAAAAAAATAGAATATTTGGAAGGAAAGTTTCAAATTAATTGAATGGTGTTATTGAAGTATTTCCATCTTTGTGTCAGATTTTCCTATTCTCGTTGCTTAGGTGGCAGCTTGGAAGAAATAATTAAAAAAAAGAGAAAGGAAATAGGAAGCTGGGCGTTTTGAGACCGCACGAGAAGAAAGGGAGGAGAAGCCGCCACTGTAGCTTGATACTCTCGAGCGTGATATCAGTCATCTGAAAAATCAGTTTCACAAGGGAGAAAGAAAATCATCAAGGCACTGTGCCTCTTCATCAGTCATCATGGTCTACATCAATTTTGGAGAGGAACATCGAAGCTGAACGGGAGAGGGGGAGATTTGATTGTGCGTCTTTCTTTCATATTTTCTTTATGATCTGGGATTTTGACTTCGTTGAGATGGTTTTGATAGAACTTCTGTGGTTAATTTTTTTTTATAATCTAGAGCATTATGAATTTGTTGGTGACTTATATCTTTTTTATTTATTAGTTATGATTAATTTTAATTCAGTTTATTTAATCTTGCTATATTTATTATTATTTAGTTGATTGGTCACCATTAAACATGTTTTGAGAATTTAGAATTGAACTCGACGGAGGGAATTTTAAATGGACCATGAGATTAAATAATGTGGAATTAGGTTTATAATCTAATTTAGATTTTTAATCTAATTTGCTTCTAGGATAGACATATACCTAGAAGTTCCGCATAATCAAATTAGGGTGTTATCAATATAAATTGTATCTAGTTAATTCGTGTAAGATATTACATAATTAATCTAGGGAAGGATATAAATGGACCGACAGGCATTTATAGACACTAGTTATATAGATTATCTGATTAAGTTAAAGCATAATTAATTTAGTGGGGATAAAATCTAAGAAGCAAACAAAGGATTAGTGACTCTAGGTTGTTCATTAACACTTGAATTTAATCCGTTTCAAAGTTTGTGGTTTTTATTAGATCTTAGCTAATTTTTCTTCACTCATTTGAACCCATTCCTATTTCACTCAACTTAAACAAAAATATGAGATTTAATGCCTAATAATCAATTGTTCTGATTTTCTGTGGGATCAACCTTAATCTGCCATTTTACTATTTCTACACCCCGTACACTTGCTGAATTTAATTAAAATTTCGGTAGCATCGTAATAAACCCCACTTGGTGGGTTAACGCTGCTGCTGTAGTTGTTGATTGAAATAATTCAATATCGGACTCCAAGAAAATAATAATAGGAATACCAAAATCTTGAACTATTCTCTGTGTTATATAGACTGGTATCTAAATGGGCTAATAAACTTAAATGCTTAGTTGCTTGATGGTTTACAGGATGTGTAAGCGATAGATATACGTGATATTTCATACACTACGTTCTACGTACTCCTCTTGTATGTATAAGTCAATAAATTAGAAAATGGTAGCAAATTCATTAAATATGTTAAATTATTTTTCATACTTGCTCACATTATAAGTTGTAACAGGTATTAATTACTCTATATAAAAAAGTTATTAATCCACAAATTGTACTAAAGGGTTATTTAAAAAATGAGTTACATTGTGGACATAATAATATATATATATATATATAAATATTTATATATTATCTCCGCACCAACCATCGAGAATCATGCTTACGTTGTGGCAGATGCTTGAAGTTCAAGGGTGCAAGCAAAACTAACATAATTCATCCACATTCATTTTTTTTTCGAAAAAAAAAACCCATAAAATGGATGGTTTCCTTATCAGTAAGTTGGAAACCTCCATTTTTCCCATATTTGAACAAAAAAAAAATTATAATCAAAGACAAAACAATGAAGATAATTAAGGGAAGCAATATCAGAAAAATCAATAGTTGATCTATCACAACTTTGAGGAAAAGGAAAGGTTTCTTTTGGATTAAGCCAGCTTTGGAATGGTCAATGACCAAGTATTTGATTCGTGGACCGTATTATTGGTATAGATATTTATGTAGTTATTTTTTGGTTTATACTCGTGTGGGTATTATAGACTTATAGTACTCCAGAACCAATAATTACCCACTTTCATATTTGTTTAAGTTCATTTTAGAGTGCCACGTGGAAGAATTGCTGAGGCGCTCTAGGAGAACGAAGCAAATCATTGTTTCGAATTGTCAATAATGGGAAGGATGTGATTCAGTTAGAAATTGCAACCCACCATGTTCTTTCCTTTGCATTTGTTACTTACTTATCTGACCTATGCTCAGCATCATCACTTATATTCATACTAATGACCTTAGCTTTTAGATTCTATCAGTCATGTTTGAAAGTTTTCATAACATAGGATATTATTCCATCCATCCGTGACTAAATATATGACATATTTGATAAAGTGGGTTTATTCTTAATATAAGATCTTATTCTAACTTTTTTTCAATATTTTTTAAATTATCTCTATTAATATTTTTCAATGATAACAAGCAAGAAAGGGAGGATTGAGATAAGGATAGGTAGTTATGGTGTTTTAGTAATATCATGTAATTTTAACTTACTTAAATAATATCTTTAATCTACTCAAATTAATTAGGTAAATAGGTTTTTTATTTAAGAAGGGAGGGGTAAAATTTTTCATCCTCATTAACTTTTTTTGAATAATAATCTTATATTAATATCATTGTTGCTTTCTCTCTCCCCGTCTCTTTGTTTACATCCTATCTCATGTCGATTCGAATTTGTGACCATGTGGGAGCAACACTTGTTTCAACACCATCATGTCACTCTACATTGATAGTATTTACCACTCTTTAGAATGCAAGTATGCAAAAAAGTACACATTTTTCATACAATAGAATGATAAATTATCAACTTAACCAAATTTTTATTTTTTATAAATTAGTTTTCCCCCAAAAAAATCTTTGTAGATTACCTGGTAAACTGTGTCATATATTTAATATTGGAGAGAGTGGTAAATACTAAATACCCAATGCATGGTCAAGTTTAGCGACGGGTTCTTGTGTGTAATTAATTTTCTTACTATTTTGATAATAAATTATACAGATGAATTTACAGAAAATTTGGGTCTTAAACATAAGACATGTATATCTAATTTGCTTTGATTAAAATGTTAGTTACTTTAGTTAATATGTCATTTTTCTAAAACACTCAATCATATTTTTCTCATTAATTTTCTTTATACTCTTTTATTTAGTTATTGTTGAGGGGATATCTTTTGAGGTAATTTGAGAAAAAAAATGACAAAAATTAGAAAGATACCCTATATTTAGGACAAATATCAACTCTCTTTATAGGTCTTATATTAAGGTAGGAAGGAAATATTTAATTGTTATAACTGTCAAAATGTGTAGTGGCCAAACACCCAAAGAAATTGAGAAATAAATTGTGGGATGAGTAGCTTGGTGGTCAAAAGAAAAACTGTGGAAGGCGTCTCAAATTTCAGAAAAATGGGTACTATTTCATTATTGCATATACATTTCAGACCTATTAAAAATTTAAGAACTCAACTCTTTGATACCCCGAACCTTTCTTATAAAATTAATACGAACAGGGACATAATAACAAAATACAAATCTATACATGAGTGTCTCAATGTGTCCCAAAACAAACTAAATCGTGAAGATTAATTTTAAACGTGAAGAATTAATTAGTTTATTTCGTAAGAGTTTTCTGCATTAACTTAATTTTCCTTCAAATACTTCTTAAGTCTTCTTAATGGACAATTGACGCCGTTTATTGGTCGTCCCTCATTTTTTTTTTTTACTACATAGAATACCAGGAACAATTGCATTATATTGATGTTCCAAGGAATACAAGTCATAATGAGAGCTAATTGAGTTTAACGTTTAGTGTTAAGTATACATCCTTTTTGCCATTTCATTATATATTCATTATTTTTTTAAACTAATTTGTCTGACTTATATGTCGATATATAATCAAATGATCCACATAATATTTTTAAAAATGTCATGTAATATGAATTATAATCAAGTATTTTATTTAGTTTTAGTAATTTTACTAAATTAGTCAGCTAATCCTTATACTAAGAAACAATTGTACTATAATCCAAGACATGAGATCACGATAAGGCACAAAATATGGTCACATATTCCTATGAAATCCAAACATAATTTTTTGCTAATTTGATGAATAAAATGGGCCAAAACCAGGTTTTTATTTAGTTTTTTAAGACACAGTGGATTACACCATTTGAATATAGTACAAGCTGAAGTATCTACATTTTTTATTCGTTGACAGGGGGGCTCATGGAAGCACCAGCCACCAAGCAACTTTAATTAATATATCGTGCAAGATCAATGACTTGGCTTCCGGGTGGAATTAGACGATAAGTTATTGACCTCTAATTAGAGGCTACTTGCTTTCTACACAGGTTGCAGATGAATTATTAGTTTATTAATGAATAAAAGTATCGTAGAACAGTCAAAGGTATATGCATCACATGAGCTCGACGGACGACGATGATGGCCACTAACGTTATACTCCCTCCGGTCCTAAATATAAGATTATTTTGACTTTTTTTTTTAAGTTAAGGAGGTAAATTAGACCATTAAATTTTAACATATGTCACACAAAATTAGATTATATGTTAGTTTATAAGTAGAATAAACTAGTTTTGAGGAAAAAAGATATTTTTTTGGACTGAAACTACTTTTTTTTTTACTGAAAAAAAAAGTCAAAAAAGTCAATGTGGTCTTATAATTAGGGCCGGAGGGAGTACTCCCTAAAAACTCAGTCTATTATTTTAAGTTTATACGAAGGGTTAAAGGTAAAAAATGACCATATACTTTTTTCCCATGTGCACCTGGTATCAAATACTTTTTTTTGGTTCAAAATTATACACTAACTTTCAAAATGAGTCAATAATGTCGTCTCCGTCCAAACAGCCTAACGGGCGTTAGTTTTTTATTGTGGGCCCCATGTTGTTGAGGGTAAATGGTCAAAAATGACTTTGTACTTATGTCTAAAGTGCATCTAGCACTTTATACTTTTTTGGCTCAAAATTGTCCATCAACTTTCAAATTTGGGTCAATAATGACTTTTCTGTCAAACTGGATCAACGGAAGTTTCAAATTCGGGCTAATAATGACTCATCTGCCAAACTGGCCCAACAGACGTTTCAAATTCGGGCTAATAATGACTCCTCAACCAAACTGGCCCAATGAATGTTTCAAATTCGGGTTAATAATGACTCATCCACCAAACTGTCCCAACGGACGTTTCAAATTCAGGCTAATAATGACTTATCTGTCAAACTTGCCCAATTTTAGTTACCTTTTTATGGGTAGGTCCCACACTAGAATTTCAAATGAATTTAATTTTTGTTGGGCCAGTTTGACGAATGAGTCGTTATTGACCTGAATTTGAAACATCCGTTGAGCCAGTTTGACGGAGGAATCATTATTGGCCCAAATTTGAAACGTCCGTTGGGCCAGTTTGACGGAAGATTCATTATTGGCCCAAATTTGAAAGTTGATGGACAATTTTGATCCAAAAAAAAAATTATAAGGTGTCAGATGCACCTTAGATATAAGTATATGGTCATTTTTTACCCTTCACCCACGTATGCTTGCCAAGTCATCGTCCACCTCACCATTTATGGTCAAATGTTTTGAAAAAATGGTTAACGGTAGGTTGTTTGGACAGAGATGACATTATTGACCCATTTTGAAAGTTGGTGTATAATTTTGAATCAAAAAATAGTATTTGGTGCTTGATACACATGAGAAAAAAAGCATATGGTCATTTTTTACCCTTAACTCTTATATAAATTTTTTAAAGCTTACATTATTACATTTTATCTGTCAATACTAATTACACATATTAAATAGAAAATGATCAAGAATATTTTCTAAAAAGGACGTGAAGAGAATTTTTATGCAATCAACTAGAGATATATATTTTTTTATCATAGAGATATATTTTAAGAAAATCAGCACGCATTTTTATATATTGACCGAATTAATTGTTTTTAAACATCTATTAATTAGTCATCTAAATTTATATATAAAACTGAAGGAAGTGAAAAATATTTTTTTCCAAATAATTCACCTGAAATTCGGATGAGTTGACATAAGTGATTTGTAACATATTTGTAAAATACTCCATCCGTTCCTAAATATAAGACTGATTTACTTAATTTATTATATTAAAAATATTATTTAAATTAGTTAAAATCACATGAAATTACCGAAAACACCTTAACCATCTACATTTATTCATATCCTTCCTTTTTTACTTGTTTATTATTAAAAATCATTAATATGGATAATTTTAAAAAAATGTGAGAAAAAATAAAATAATGCCTTATATTTATTAAGAACAACTCTACCTCCATAAATAGATGATATAGGAGTATCTAACAACGAAGGGAATTTAAAACAAATTATATATTGTTCTTATTCAGATTATTTGTACCGTATACTCATGTTATTTTTGCCATAGGGGGAAATGCTTTATGTGTCGTTTTTGTTAATTTAAAAAGTTAGAAGTACTATTGCATTTGATAATATCAAAGAGATGACATCATTAATCCATTTATCTTGAAGGTCAAGTGCCACGTGTCAGAATGTAATCCAGATGAGGTGACGCCAATGGGCACTCGCTGCCGCCATCAGCCCATTCCCAGCTTTAATCCCTTGTCACGAACCATAAACGGGGTGTGTCCTACCTCCTATAAAACTTTTATGGAAAATTTTAACACAAAATTAGCTTTATATTCCCTGAAACAATCCGAAATTTCATTATAACTTTAATGACCAAAAGTAATATTAAATGTTTCAACTAAAAACTAAAATGTCCTCATTAAATTTTGTAACCATAATTTAAACCACATGTGGAGAATTTTCAATATGCTTTTGTTTTTTTCTCAACATCAACATTAATGTAAGTATTTCCAAATTTTAAAAATCATGGAATCCAACACTAAAGTATCCAACATTTCACAACCGGATTTTTAAGATATATATGGAGAATTTTTAGGACGTTTGTCCTTATTTTCAACATCAATGTGAATATTTTCAAATCTCAAAAATCATGGAATCCAATACTAAGGCATCCAAAATTTCACAATAAAATTTTTAAGACATTTATAGGGAATTTTCAAGACATATATGGGGAATTTCAGAGACATTTGTGCATATTTTCAACATCAATGTGATAATTTTCAAGTCTAAAAAATCATGGAATTCAACACTAAATCTTCCAAAATTTCACAACTATATTTTCAAGACACATGGATAATTTTTAAAACATATATGAGAAATTTCTAAGACGTTTTTACTTCTTTCAATAAGGACACTTTAGTCTTTTATCTGAAACATTTAATATCACTTTTGCCCCTTGGGGTGCATTGAAATTTCAGAGTATTTTTTGGAGAATCTGAGGTTCATTCCCTATTACAGAGGAGTAGTGAAATAACTTTTATCACCATCCTAATATATACTCTCTCCATGTTTCTAAATACAAGTCATATTTAGGGAGTTGAGCTTGTTCCAAATATAACACAATTTTTTTAACTTTATCTTTAATTATCCCTATTAATACCATTCAATACTCCATCTAGACCTTATTATAAGAGCATGAATTTTGAATTATTTTGATCTAAAATATAAGAGATCACCTTGGGTTGTCCCATCATTTAATGCATTTCTTTCTATTTTAACCCAACCCTCTTTCTGCTGCCCAAAAAAAAACCCAACTCTCTTTCATATTCATTAACGCTCATATCTCTCTCTTAATAGTCCCAGTCCCATCATATCTATGGGTAATAGAGAATTTGAAAAATGTTTTATTTAAGACATATTTATAGCTTTCAATTAAATTTCAACAATTTTCTTAACAAGCTTAATTTGGCAGTATGGCTCTTATAATAAAGACCAGAGTAGTAATAATTAAACAAAAGAGGGAGGAAATGTGGGTGTTTGAGGTATTTTGGTGATATAACGTGATTTTAATTAATTTAACTAAAATTCTCAAGGTAATCAAACCCGGACCGGGGCTTAGATCGGTGGAGGTAGTGGGTCAGTTCGGAGTCAACCCGTGGGTTAGACCGGTGGGGAATAAAAAATTAAAAAATAATTTAAACTCTCATTATTCCATTAAATACTAAATATTAATTCTTTTTTTTTTTTTTGCCAACTAACTAATTATTAGTTCACTACCTTAAATCACTAACAAAATATCATATACTCATCCAACATTCCTTATGATTTATTTGATATATTGACATTATAGCATCAATCCACTATCAAATAACATCAAAATTAGTAATCACAAAATATTCTTCACATAATAATTATCAAAATAGATAAATGATTACAAAATATTCATACTCATAGTACTTTATCATTAAACTAATAGTTATTACCATTAAAATTGTCATTAATTTCAACAAATATTGCCTTCTACCATTCATGCAAAAAAAAAAAAATTTAGAAAAAAAAAAAAGCTAACCCACTGACCCACCGGGTTACACCCGGGTTATGCCGGGTTGATCCGGGTCAGTGGGGGTCCGGGTTAGCATCAAACCTGGCCCGGTTGAGTGGCCGGGTTTGATTACCATGAAAATTCTTGATCTAATCAAATTAGATAAATAAGTCTTTTATATATATATATACATATACACCAACGAAGTATTTGAAGTCTTATACGCTAAAGATATAAAATGAATCTAATACACACGCATATGTATGTATAATAAATATTTAAAAAATCGTTGTAATAAAAAAAAATATTAAAATATCGTGCTACTTGTAAGTTGTAATGTGTACATTGCCGTCTCCACTTTCCTGTGTGCAGTTGGCAATATCATGATAGAAACTTGCCAACCTTATATTCCACCATTTCAAAATATCATAACACATTTATAAAATTTTGGTTCTGGGTGTGCTGTTTTAATTTGTAATTTTTAATTCCTGTGATTTTACAAAGACTTGCCATGAGTTTAACAGTATTAACTTTGTTTAATGTCGTAAAATATAAAGAACAAAGTCAAAACTTGGTAAAAACATGAGAATAAAAACTTATTTAAAGAATTGAGACTAAAACCAAAATAAGTATTATCCCACAAGGTGTACCATAACAATTAGTACAATAAAATCTTATCCTTTTAAATAACGTCAGCTAAGTAAATCACAGAATACCATTGTTTTCTATTAAAACCAATTTTTCAATAAGTTATTAACAAAATGGCCCGCTAAATAATTTTACTAAATAACAAGTAAGAGAGTGAGACGAAGAATAAAGTATAATGTAGTTATGATCCCTTAGTAATATGGGTCCGCATTTCATGCCCATCACAGTGATGAGAAAGCGCGTACTTTCTCATCACTGTGATGAGATCAATACCGTTCAAATTTTGATCTTAACGGCCCAAATTTAAAATCAGTAATTTGTTGATTTTAAAATGATTAATTCATTTTTATGAGAAGTGATAATTATGAAATTATCTTTATTTTATATTTTACATTGATTAAAATAAAAAGTTATTTAAAATATTAAAATTAAATTAGAGCAAATCAAACCGTTTAAACTTGATCTAATGGTATAGATTGATGATGAAATCAACTTTCTCATCCAAATGATGAGCATGGAATGTGGATCCTTGGTAATATAATGTGATTCTAACTAATTTAATTAATATGTTTAATTCAATCAAAGTAAATAAACATGGTTATATTTAGTAATATAAATACAAAGGATATTAATTTATTTTAATGAAACGGTGGCAGACGGAGTCCAGTACCTAACATTCAAAACATGGGAGGGAGTCACGTGAGGACAAAATAGTGACCTCAATAAATGGTGCCCCCTCCTCCCTTCTCCAAAATTTCAATCCCCTCTCCCTTCCTCTGTTATCCCCTCTCTCTCTCTCTCTCTCTCTCTCTCTCTCTGTTTGGACATGAAGTCCCCTCAGTCCAATCTCCCACCGGGTTTCAGGTTCCATCCCACTGACCATGAACTCATCCTTCACTACCTCACCAAGAAGCTTTCTTCCTTACCCCTCCCCGTCTCCGTCATTGCCGACGTCGACATCTACAAGTTTGATCCTTGGGACTTACCAGGTTCTTTTTCTTCCCTCCCCCAATTCCCCTGACTTTCATCATATTCATACTTTTCGATAACCCTCATGGTTGATGTTAATTTGTTTGTACCAGGAAAAGCCGCGTTTGGGGAGAAAGAATGGTACTTCTTCAGCCCCAGAGACAGGAAGTACCCGAATGGAGCTAGGCCAAACAGGGCAGCTGGCTGTGGCTATTGGAAGGCCACCGGTACCGACAAGAACATAGTCTCCCCATCATTGCCTGGCTCAGCACAGAACACCGTTGGTGTCAAGAAAGCTCTCGTCTTTTACAAAGGCAAGCCCCCAAAAGGTGTCAAAACCAATTGGATCATGCACGAATATCGCCTCGCTCATTCCCACACCAAACCCATCAAGCTCAAAGACACCTCCATGAGGGTACACATAACCTTCCTCCCCACAAGTTCCCATTTTTCTTTAAAACAAAGAGAGACTCACTGATGAGATATTTTCCCACTTTTTCTTGGTAATATGCAGCTAGATGATTGGGTCCTGTGCAGGATATACAACAAGTCAAAGCATGACACGTCATCGTCTTCTAGTTCTACCCCTGAGGCTCTGCTCACGGTGGCTGATCAAGCACAAGATGATCATAATCAGCTTCTCAGGCAATCCATTTTGCCAGCATCAACCAGTGGTACCGTGAACACTCATCATGTCCCTCCTCACACCACCACGCTTGCTTCTAACAAGTCTCTGTCTTTCTCCAATCTGTTCGACGCCATGGATTACTCTATGTTGAGTAGCTTCTTGTCTGATCAGACCCAATCCAATCTCTCTGTTCCGGCCTCTGTCCACAACGCCGGCAATGTTATGGATCACCAATTAACTGTGCCTTCAGCCCCACACATAGAACAGGTCCGGCCAAAACGGAAGCTTCCTGATGTGATGAACGGTGAGGCCGTGTATCCATCCAAGAAATACCAGCTCGCTTCTTGCACCTTCCCTGAAACTCAAACTAGCCATGATCAATATGAGAATAGTAATCCACAGTGGAATTTTCTTCATAAACAGCCGTTGCTGAGTCAGCAATTACTTCTGGGTCCTCATTTTCGGTTTCAGTGATGATAATCCAAACTTGAATCCGACAAAAACACACACACCAACAAAAAATTATTGTAATAAAATAGGAAAAGTCTTAAAAGTATTGTGCATCATCATCCTCTAGAAACAGAGCACTCCACGCCTATCAGCTGATCATTGTGAGATGATTAGAACATTTTAAAAGATGGGTTCTTTTTTTAGTGCTCTGGGAGAATGATTTAGACATGTTAGAAGTTAGATTGGATTGGACGAAAGGGGACTGTTTCATATGGCATTAGGGAAAAAGAGGTTAAGATTCTGCCATTGAAAGAGTTATTGAGAAAAAGGAGGACAGATTCCAGGTTTGATGAGAATCATTAAGGGTTAACAAGATGTTAATTACTGTAGCCTTTGGGGTCGCTAGGTTAGATATTTTTATAAAACAGTGTCATAAAAAAAGTCCTCTGTACTCTGTAGATAAGGTATTGATTTGATGTGAATTGTGGTGAATTCTCATTCTTTTTCCAGCAGAATTTTCTGCTTTGCTTATTGCATTTGGACTTTCACCACTTTCCGTTTTCGGGATGCAGTGTGCTCTTCAATCAACAACGCTTCATCACCTAATTGGCTTCATAATCTTTGTGGTTTAAGAAAAACATGTGTAAAATGACTTTATCGTTAAGTTGGTATTTATCTTAATACTGTTGAAAAAAAAATAATAAAATGAATGTGATCCATTGAATGTTTTCTAATCCAAGTTACACGTGATTTTTTCCAAGCCAATGATTATTCAAAACGTTCGTTAGTCGAGCCATCGGTAATTGACCGTGCGCGTGCGTTATTGGCGTAAGCGAATGTAGACATGTATAATTTATATTAATAAACCATTTTAAAACTTTTTTTTTTTTTTTGCCATCCCAGTTAAAAAAATATTGAATGAAGTTGATATATAAATAATTATATATATATATATATAAAAAGAGAAGATGGCTACAAGTACTAAGCAGAGCCCTGTACCATCTGGCGTCAATTTTTTTTATTTTTTTTTTATAGAAAAGCTACTCTTAAGTTCTTTTCCCACCTCTCCGGTGTTAATAGAATTAAGGTTCAAAAAATCGAACCGGACGAGGCACTGGTTCAATCAATGGTCAATGGTCGGATCAGGGTCGAACCGTTTATATTAAAATAATAAAATTTTATTGATATTAACTTTAATAATCACTAATATCAAAATGTAAATATAGATAGGTATGCATAATTCATCAAATATGAATATTTTAATATTTCTATAGAGGAAAAAAGAGAAAATATTAGTTGATTACACGTAAAAATAAATATTATTCTACAATCCACATACTAAAATACAAATATTAAGAGCAACAACAATTAAATATTAAGTATATGTAAGTAAAATAGCATTTAAAGTATTATAGTTTCCTAATTTCTAAAATTGAATGAAGTGAAAGTTAGTAATTAGGTGAATTATAATAAAATAAAATAATTTTTTTTTTTAAAAAAAGGCTAACCCGGTTCAACCCCGGGTTTTGACCGGGTTGACCCAGTCCTTCATCGGGTCAAAGGCTCTCCAGGTTTAAATGCCCAACCGGACCGGACATCGGCCGATCCGGTCCATTTTTTTTTCCCTTGAATAGAATGGTTAATTGCTTTGAATTGGTTTGGAGGTTAAGAATGACAAGTCCAAGTTTGCTTGCCGTATTTGCCATCCAGTTCACGAAGCATTTGGTCGTGACGGTATTGGTCTAAATATTTTTTTAAAAAAAAATTCAGAGTTCATTTCGTTTGATAGTAAAATAACTACAAGTATTGCCGTTGCTTGATTTTTATAAATGAATTATATTGAACAAAGAGGATTAGCTCGTGAGGGGCTTGTAATTAGCGTAGATGATTAAGACTCGAGAGCATGCAGATTAATGTGACATCGATCATGTGTGGAAACGAAAGTATTATATTATATTATGCAATTATTAAGTTAATCGAAGAGCACTGCTAGTTAGGCATAGGCACCATAAAAAGAATATCCCTTTAAGCGTGTGGTCGTAGAAGATGTGGTTTGGTGAAGGTATATCGTCTCTTTCTTAATTTTATTATTTTTTACCCTGATTGCTGCGCCTCCCACGTGCTGTTCAATGAATCCTTTATGCAAGAATTTTTCAATTTTCAAGCCCTTGTTTTCAATATTATTCTATTCATGTAAAATTTATGAAATTTAGTGATTTGATCTTTAGAATTTTTGTCTTGTACTATTACATTAATTGCAAGTAAAATCAGAACTCCTATGATATGAAAGCAGAAAGGCGCAATTATTTCATTATCTTTTCATTTCACAATTATTTGATGAATTATATTAATTGTTGCTATTCATTATATGAAGTTTGAAAATTTAAGGTGTGTTGTTTATAATAGTTTGTAACCAATATAATTTATTATAATGTTTTTTTAGTATACATTGACATATTGAATTATTGATAGGAGAATATAATAATTCAGATGCAATGTGTGATCGATTTGGTCAGTGCCCACCAAACCCCCCATTCCAGTTACTTGTGCAATCCTCCCATCTTATTTGTCTTATAAAACCTTTTTTTCCTTTTTAAAAAGAAAGCTCAAGGCACAGAGATATTGATATTATTTTGAATATTTTTTAACGAACTTTTATCTACATAATAAATATATAATAAGTAATATATTATTCATAAGCATCTAATCAAGCTACCCATTCTTCATGTTGCATGTAAATGTAATGCATTGAAAGGTACGATTTCTCTAGCTATTGAAAATCACAATTAAAATCACTCAGAATTAAAAAATGATTATTTCTAAGGTCACTGTATATAAATTGTCAACAGTAGAGATATGACGATGTTTTGATTAAAATAACATTATTATTATAGCACCACCGATATGCATGACCTTGGATATGGGTATATATATGATTATGATAAAGGTTTGTGAGAGAATAAATAAGTTGTTTGCCGAATCACATATAAAACAATGATTGATTCGAGTCATGTTTAATAGAACACTATTTTTAAGATATATCCATCCATACTCCATTTTTGACCTAATACGGGCACAACATTTGCGTCACACTAGTGCTTGGGTGTACGTACAGTTCAGTAAGTAACTCATCATCTTGTTTATTATGATCCTCTATTCCTCCTCTAATTCTAACTATCCATTAAATTTGATGACTGAAAAAATAGAAAGAAATAATGAAAAAATAATGTAGATAATAATCTAAGAAGTGGGAGAAAAAAGTCAAAAAACATGAGAGATTTGTATTATCATAATTTATAATTCTTCAACCATCAGAGTTAATTGATAGTTAAGATTAGAGAAAAGAAGATAAAAAGTACTTTAAAGAATAGGGGGTTTCTTGGCGCCTAATATTAGGCTCAAGAGAGGATATTACCATTGTTAATTGCTAAGTTTTAACTATGTATGCCTCTGATAACTCCTACATGCGAGCCCACTTTTAGTTTTGACCCATTTATTAGCCAAGATTTATATATGTCTGGTTCCACACTATCCCAACCAAGATACTCCTATATTTCTTTTTTTACACATTCACCCACAGATATTCACAACAATAGGTCTAGCATTGTATCATTATAAATAATGCAACCTGTAATCCAATTTGGGGGTGGGGGTGGTGAGTAGCGTGGAAAAAATAATAAACCCATGTATTGTTGTTGGAAAATGCTCTAATGTGGTTCGCTTTATTGAAAATTTTTTTTTCTTATTGAACCGCGTTTTGGTCTCTGGTATTTATCCTGTTAAGTGTCTTAATTATATGCCATTCCAGTTTAAAGCATAAAATATCTTATTATCTTCCATGTTATTCAAATTTGTCATATCGTAGACCATGCATAGTCACGTTTATGTATGGGAGCCAGTCATGCCTGTGAAATAGTGTGAACCCCCTATTTTGTCAAGGTATATAAAATAATAAAGAATTAATTATGTAAGAAAAGTTGAATGAATTTAGGGAGACCTTTTAGGTGGAATTAAAAATTAAAGGATTAGATATGAAAACTGATTAAAAGAAGAGAGATTTTAGGTCATATAAAGGATTAGATATGAAAATTGGTTAAAAGATGAAAGATTTTAGGTCAGATTAAAAATTAAAAAATAAGATATGAAAATTAATTAAAAGATAAGATATGAAAATTGGTTTTTAAGTCCTATTCTCTCCCACCTTCATTTTCGTCCTTCACTTTTTCTCAACATCTCACACTACTCACCTTTAATCCATTACTTCACAGTTCTTACGTGCCTTCTCCACATTTTCCATTTATTCCTATTCACAAGACACAAACTCTGATATCTCTCTCCCTCCCTCTCTCATTCTTTTTCCTCCTATTTATCTCAAATCCATAATCCCCTTGCCATTCACAGCGCGCATGGGCCCCGCGCCAACCACGCACTCCCTTCATTCTGCCTCATTTATCACATCAGGCACGTGACCAAACTTCCATCAATTCATCAAATACCGTTCATGCATGTGAAAGAAGGCTTAAAGTAATTAAGAGAATTTGGGGAAAGAGAACGTAATAAGAGTTTTCTTGACAAGTTGGAGACGAAAGAGGCAAGCCCAAGGATCAGGTATAAACTTACTTTTCCTTAGCTACTAAACAATAGAATTTTGGAATCAAAAGCGAAAAAGAAAAATCTATTTTTCTTGCAGAAAAAAAATTGGCTTTCAAAAAAATTGTTTTCATATTGTTCAGGCAAACCTTATAGGGACATCCTCAAGAAATTTAGTTTAAAATTCTCTTGAAAAGATTTTCTGAAAAAGTAAAAGAGCAAAACTTGTTTTTACAAATAAAAAAATACAGACCGATTTAAAAATCATTTTCTTAAATAAATTAACCAAGATTTTTTTTAAAAGATGCAAACCCAAGTGACACATATTTTTACCCCGAACTACGTAAGCTTTGATCCCTCTAAAGGGTACGCAGGATCTAAGGTTTCATTCCAGATCAATAAGTTCTGCTTTTTCTTATTTTAGGGTAATTAAAATACAATTTTAGGCCTTATTATTTGTAAATAATCAATTTAAAGGTAACTGTTCTCACTAGGATGATCATCCCAATCCATAAGATAAAGATGTGTATTTTATATATTTTTATAACAGTGTGACACTCCAATTTGGCCACTGAGGTTCAACATTCATGCATCAACCCTATCTTTAATAAAAGAATATTCTCTCAATTATTTCCACAGTAAAAAACAAAACAAAGTGAGATGGTTCCACTCTGTATTATTCAAATCAATTTGTTTTAAATGATTTTACATTATAGAGATGTGTTCTGTTTCGTAAAACATTAAAAAAATTAGAGCTTCTAAAGACTGACGAGTGATGAGTGATGAGTGATGAGTGATGAGTGATGAGTGATGAGTGATGAGGGCAACTCAATCCACACTCACATTCTACAAACACTTTTGGGACTGTTGGGCCTCATTTGGGCCACCCACCCCTCGTTTTAATTCTTATTATTTTCAAAAACAATGTCATATTTTCTAATCAAGAAAGGGCACTGTCCAGGGTGCACTGCTCTATATCAGCAGATCAGACTTGACCTTGGAGTCCAGTTGAAATTATTCTTTTTTTTTTTTTGTTGTTGGCAAATGAAAACAAAAATACATGTCTTTGCAATTAAAATACGAGGGGCATAAAGTCATGAATAAACGTATTAAATTATTCATCTTGGCATTTTTTTTATTTACTCTTTGTTAAAAGAGAACCTCATATGGGATCAGAAAAGTTAATAGGCATAGGAACGGAGAAAAGTTAATAATATTCCAAAGGTTTTATTGCCTTAATGTCAATGGTATGACATCTCATCAATAAGTGGGAGGTTGTGATTCTGATCCTGATTATAATTTTGGATCGTTAGCATCTATCCCTTTAAATAAAAAAAATGATGATATAGTTTTTTAAGATGAGAAAAGGTCCATTGATGTGCATACATACTTCGTTTTATTCATTCCATTCTTCATTTAATAGTACTCCATATACTTGAGAAGCACGTGCATCTTTTTTTTTTTTTTTGGTGAAATCGTGTGAAATCAAACGCCGCCGAAAAAATGACTCTTGTCCAATGTCTCCTTGTCTTCATATACTTAATTACCTACTCGACCAGTAGTAGGCCTGTAACTGTTATTATTGTTTCCTTACGTACGAGGCCAAGCCATAATTAGCAGTGACTACTATTTTAATCACAGAATTAAGTAATCACCCAGCTTAGTTAGTGCCGCTACGATATCGCAGTATATGCATTTTTTTTTTTATCAAAATATCGTATATGCGTTTAGTTTTTATAGGTTAGATATTTTATGACATTATTTTTTATACGCCCATGTATAATGATCCATTCATTGCTTGTTAATATCACTTATGTCTCGTATATGTTTATCAATTTGATTCATACAGAGTTTATATTATACTCGCTCCGGTCCTATTTATAAGAGTCCGACCGCTAAAACACGCTTATTAAGAAAACATATGAAAGTCATTAAATATGTCTGGAAATATACATCTTTTTCTAATATTATCATTATTTATGATGAGTCTATTAAGAGAGAAAAACATATAAACATTAATAAATATGAAAGAGAATTAGGGGTAAAATTGAAAAAATGCATTAAATGATGAGAAAATGCAATGTGAGTTCTTATATTTTGGACCAAATCAATTCAAATTTTGAGTTCTTATAATTAGGACCGGAGGGAGTACTTTGTTCATTGTTGTTTAATTTTTATTTGGAAAGTGTTTAAACATAAGGTACATATATGCTTTTGATAAATATTGGATACTTCCTCTATTCCTAAATATAATAATTAGTTAATTTTTTTGGAAATAAATTAATGAAGCTAAATGAGTTATTTAATTATAATGCATTTTATATATTATTATATTATATATTAACTTATAAGTCAAATAAACTAGTTTAAAAAAAATTTAAATAAATTAATTTATAACCAACTTATTTGATTTCTTTAAAATTTTCTAAAAAAATAAACTAGATTCTGTATTTGAGAAGAGGGGAAATGTATTTTATAGATACCAATGGTACCCGAAGATTGAAGAATATGTAGAATGGCAAGTACGCTGCATCCAGCCATTGAGAAATTTTATAAGACACAATTAAACATTTGAATGTCGTACATTGGTAGTTCCACGCCCGTAAGAATTAACTAGACTTGAAATCTTAAAACACTTTTAGTCAGGTATAGTCAGGTACTCCAGACAATGCAGCGTAAAACTTAACTTAGAATAATAATTACAGTACAGTTAGCGTTGCGCAAGCTTTGACCTTGAATTTTATAGAACACTCCACCCGGCCCAATCCACATAATTACGACTCGCTTCAATTAATCTATTAGAACTAAAAAATATAATTAAATTGATTCTTCTGCAATTATACCTATAGCAAATTAGGTTCTGAATATAAGAGAAAAATACAAAAAGTCATATTTAAGCTTTACTCACATGATTAAAATTGACAAATGGGTATTTATTATTCTCAAAGTGGCATGCATTGTGGACCGGAGACAGTGTAGAGCACACTTGTGTAGGACATGCTAGTTGATAGTTTAGAACTGATTAAACAAATTATTTTCATCAACATCAGTCAGTTTGAAGTATCCAAGCGAGTTATTTTCAAGAATAATTTATGGATCAGGGGTCAAAAATATACATGTAATTTTGTTAAAAGTTTGTAAAGCATTAATTTTTTTTTTTTTTTTACTTAAAGTACCTCTGGACTTCCAAATTAGGTTCAAAAGTCACATTTACAGTTATGATCCCCAAAAAAACGCATATTGTTGAACGAACTTTTAACAAAATCACATGTATATTCTTGAATATAATTTAACGATAAATATGATTTTTGAGCCTAATTTGGAAGTTCGTAGTTCCTTTTGATAAAAAAAAAAGCACTTAATGTTGAATGAACATTTGAAAAAATCACATGTGTACTTTTGACCCTTAACCTAATAATTTTTTTTTGGTCAACAAAACCCAATAATTAATACATAATTATTTTATTTTAAATGGAAGAGGGTAATTTTTGGCCCGGAAGTTTTAGCTTTGGAGCAATTTTGGCCTGGAAGTTTTTTTTTGAACCAATTTTGACCCGAAAGTTTGCAAAACTTAGTATATTAGACCTTTTGAGGCCTCTCTATATTGTAAAATTGGTCTATATTGTTACGTTTTGTAAACTTCCGGACCAAATTTGTTTCAAAACTAAAACTTCCGAGCCAAAAATGACCATTTTCCCTATTATAAATTATAAAGTTACTTTTTATTTTTTTCACAACAATTTCAAATCATTAAATTGTTGTGCCTTATGTTTTGGTATGGCTATGTGGACAAACAAGGGGCATTACAGTCACACGTTATGATTCATGGTTGCTTTTTTTAGGGACAGAACGCTCAGGAAATGTGTGGGGTCTTATTATCATGGGTTAATGGTGAAAAATACACATGTGAATTTTTCAAAAGTTCGTCTAGTATCAAGTACTTTTTTTTTATCAAAAGTAACTATAAACTTCCAAATTATGCTCAAAATTCACATTTACCGTTAAATTAGGGTAAAAGTTATACATATAATTTTGTCAAAAGTTCATCAAGTACCATTCGCTTTTTTTGGACCATAAATGTAAGTGTGACTTTTGAGCTTAATTTGGAAGTTCAAAGTTAGTTTTGGTCCAAAAAAAAAGCATTTACTGCTAGACGAACTTTTGACAAAATCACATGTGTATTTTTCACCCTTAACCATATTATCATTAATTGATCATTGGTGCACACTCACTCTCTATAATTTATTAGCACTCGCCTATAATTTAATTCAGTTAATTCTTATTACTAGAAAGAACATGTCAATATATATGCATGACGTTGCCTAATTTAACTCTTTTGATTTATCCTTTTGCATCTGTTTTTATTAATTAATACATGGGAAAATTTCACTATAGGACCATTGTAGTAAATTTATTGAAAAGCAGGATCAAAAAAATCTGAAATGTCACTGAAGGACCGTGGGGGCAAAGTGAGATTAAATTAGTAGGTGAAATGACAACAGTACCTTTCGTGAAAAATAAACCCAAAATCTCCCCTTTTGCAACTCAAAATCTGCGAAACGGCCGCTCCCACCCATGAACGAAGGCACAGTAACCATCACCACATCTCCCATTTTCAAATCAAAATCTGCAAAACGGCTCATCCCACCCATGATCGAAGCTACAGTAACCATAACCCCTTCTCCCATTTTCGAATGAAAATATGCGAAAAACCTCTCCACCCACCCACGATCGAAGGCTACAGTCACCATCACCACTACAAGGGTTAAGCGAAATCCAAATCCTGGAGCATTGTAAAGTCCATGCAAAGGCATCCGAAAGTTGAATCCCACGGCGAGGGAAAGTGAAAACGCACGGCTGTTTGTAAGTGTGAAATTCTTCTTCATTGCTATTTGGTTGTTTTGGCAAGTGTAATAAACCATTGCCATAAGACATGCCATGTCCAGGCCACGCACAAGAAAATGGTCCTATGCACAAGGAAACATGAATATGCACAAGGAAATGATCCCATGCACAAGCGTAATAAACCATTGCCACAAGACATGCCATGTCCAGGCCACACACAAGGAAATGGTCCTATACACAAGGAAACATTAATATGTACAAGGAAATGGTCCCATGCACAAGCGTAATAAACCATTGCCTTGTAACATGCCATATCCAGGCCACGCACAAGGAAATGGTCATATGCACAAGGAAACATGAATATGCACAAGAAAATGGTCACATGCACAAGCGTAATAAACCATTGCCAAAAGACATGCCATGTCCAGGCCACGCACAAGGAAATGGTCTTATGCACAAGGAAACATGAACATGCCATATCTAGGCCACGCACAAGGAAATGGTCCTATGCACAAGGAAACATGAATATGTACAAGAAAATGGTCCCATGCACAAGTGTAATAAACCATTGCCATAAGACATGCCATGTCCAGGCCACACACAAAGAAATGGTCATATGCACAAGGAAATGGTCCCATGCACAAGCGTAATAAACCATTGCCATAAGACATGCCATGTCCAGGCCACGCACAAGGAAATGGTCCCATGCATAAGCGTAATAAAACATTGCCATAGGACATGCCATGTCCAGGCCACGCACAAGGAAATGGTCCCATGCACAAGCGTAATAAACCATTACCTTGTAACATGCCATGTCCAGGCCACACACAAGGAAATTGTCCTATGCACAAGGAAATATGAATATGCACAAGGAAATGCTCCTACGCTTGTGACAATTGGATTACAAACAACATTAAAAATAGTACGTGTTGAGACATTTTGTCGCCAAGAACCATTCTTAAAATGTTCATCTATTGACAATTGAATTACAAACAACATTAAAAAAAGTTTCCTTTAATTGGTGGTATATTTACATAATAACCACCAATAATGTCACTGATCTAACCTAAAAAGAAAACATCTATTGAATACATTTTGCCTACATTTTGCACCAAGTCTTTATGCCACTCTTTAATCGTTCCAACCCTTCTAAAATGTTCTTATTTACTGCATTCTTCTCATGGTTGACAAACCACCACACCAGATCCTGCCTCATCTCCTTCAAAACGTCATATGAATGAGCAGTCACAAATTGACCTTAATATGGCATGTCACAATCCACGAACAAGGAAATAGGCATATGAACATGGAAATCTTAATATGAACAAGTAAAACGTCATATGAACAAGCAGTAACAAATTAACTAAAAATTAAAGCATAAGCACACCAATGGACTATGTCGAAAAATGATACTACTCAGAGCTCAACAACGCAACATTTCAAACACAGATACCTACATAAGACACTCAATGTAACAAAACATGATTTGATGTGCACATGTTTCCCTGTACAAAACAATGAGGTTAGAATTGAACTCTGTACTTGAAACAAAATGCAAAATTTATAACATCTACTTCAGGTAGAATCAATATGCTCAAGTTTCTCATAAATGCAGGGAGAGACATGTTATTAACAGCCAAATAGAACATGCTAAAACCACTTATTCCACACCACGCACAAGGAAATGGGCATATGCACAAGTTTAATAAATTGACGTGTCAACATGCTATGTCCAGGCCACGCACAAGGAAATATGCGTATGCACAAGTAAATCTCAATATGCACAAGGAAATGGGCATATGAACAAGCAGTAATAATTTGACCTGTCAACATGCTATGTCCGGGCCACACACAACGAAATATGCCTATGCACAAGGAAATCTCAATATGCATGAGGAAATTGGTATATGAACAAGCGGTACTAAATTGACCTTATTACATGCTATGTCCAGGCCACGCACAAGGAAATCGTCATATGCACAAGGAAATCTCAATTTGCACAAGGAAATGGACTTATGAACAAGCAGTAATAATTTATCCTGTCAACATCCTATGTCCAGGCCACGCACAAGAAAATGTGCGTCTGCACAAGGAAATTGGCTCATGAACAAGCAGTAATAATTTATCATGTCAACATGCTATGTCCAGGCCACACACAAGAAAATATGCGTATGAACAAGGAAATCTCAATATGAACAAGTAAATCGTCATATCAACAAGCAGTAATAAATTGGTCTACAAACCACATCCACATCACCACCATTTTGGTGGAGACTACAACCACCTTCATGTCAGCAACATGAAATAAACGAGGAGCTATAAATGAGATGCGAGAGAGAGACAATGAGAGGGTCCCTTCATGCTTCCATAGTTATTTTTTTTCGTGTCCATTATTAAGAGAAAAGAGAGAGAGAGAGAGAGAGAATGACGAGAGAGATAGAGACAACGAGAGAGGGAGGGAGAGGAGGAGTGATAGATACCCAAAACATACCTCACCTACCACCAATCAAAGCTCCAATAGTCATTGCACTTCTTTAAATCCGATCGATCCTCTTCTTCCTTGTCATTTTTTTCATTTTTTGTTCAGTTTTCTTCCTTTTTTGTGGGTCTGTCAATATGCTTCTCTTTCTTCCTTATTAAGTACGTTGTGTCAGCTTCCACAGTGGGTGCTATTTGAAATTAAATCCCTCTTTTCCCTTTATAAGTTCTTTTCCTTCACAAGGGCTTTTAGGTTTTTTTACACAGTAATTTTTTTTTTTCATTTTAGGACCCAAGACCTGCAGTGACATTTCAGATTTTTTTGGTTCCAATCTGAAATAAATTCACTACAGTGGTCCTACAATGAAATTTTCCCTTAATACATTTAAAAGGAAAGTTGAGAATCAATTTGTTTAGATAGAAATACGGGGCACATTTACAGACTTTATCGTATATTTTCAAAATTCAACGATCAAATAATCAAACAAAGGAGAAAAAAGTATACGTTTTGAATCTTAAGAATACATAAATTATGTGAAATTAAAGTTGCACATACTTTATATTGGGGATTTTTATATTTATGATACAACATTGAATTTTAGTTGTTTACAGTGTCCTGTGTCAAAGAAGCCTATTCGTTCGTATCTCATCCACACTATTTGCTTCTTAATTTTTGGTTTCTTATCTTTCAAAAAAAGAATCTTTTTATCTGTTTAACAATAATAATAAGATGCGAATTGATAAGCATGGGTACACATGCAATTCCGTAGGGGTTTACTAGTATGCCTAATCTTTAATTAGCTACGTAAACCAACAACTGGCTTTTGTTAGATACTTTAATGTATTAATGCTTATCAACTCCTTGGAATATGGCTGTTTGTTACACTATACTTACAGCAAAAAGAAGCTAGCTTTTTTCAGTTTTAGCATTGTTCTCTGTATCTATTTATTTAATATTCATATTTAATCAAACTCGTATATGATTTGGTCACATATATGTGTGTGAACCAAACTTCTCTCTGATCAGGACCTCAATAAAAAAAAAATTATCTCTCTGATCATGACCTGAATCACAAAAAATTAACTTCAAATAAGGATTTTGAATTCCACTCGCGCATGCACGGATGGATGTGATGACCATGGCAGTGACATATCTGTTTTTTTAGCCTTAGTACATGAAGATTATGATCACCGCTAATCCCGTACGTTTTCAATAGTTATCAGACCAAGTAATTCCTTAACCTCTTAGATTCGTTGAATCAAAGTAAGAACGATTGGTAGATGTGATGCATATATTTTTTTCCTATTTCTTTTTACAAATTAAGAAGTGTATAACATAGGAGTAAGTAATAGTGACTTATCAAGAGCATCCTTCTTGATTTGGCGTTAATTTGTCCTCATGTTATATATGATTTTGAATTTTTACCTTTTCTTTAATTTTTTTCTCCTGATCGTCCGAAAGAAAGAAGATTTTTGCAGAATTTAAAATAAAAAAAATTAGGGAGAGGGACCAAAGAAAAAATTAATTACTCCTCAAGGCCTTTTAAAAAATAAGTATTTAGAAGGACAAAGAATAAAATAAATATATCAAATTACCAAATTAACCCTTTCGATATTTTTACTCCAAATCTCAAATGCTTCTTCTTTTAACCTATCAATTGTATCTTAATATTAGTTTAATATTAATGGGATAGAAAACACATAAAATTAAAATTATTAAGAGATGGATAAAATCTTAAACGTAAAATGTTGCCACATGATAAATGGGAGTCGCTCATTATGGTTTAAAGTTTTGTACTGAACATTCGTCGTTTGTTTATAAACTTAGTCATATGATTGAACAAATATGCATGAACACAATGATGAAAAACAAAATTTCATTTTATAAACAAATATTGAAAAAGAAGAAAAAAATAATGAGTGTATAGCTGTAAATAAATAATTTTAATCAATTTTGTAATATTAATTTAATATATTAATAATATTTTTGAAATCCTCCTAATTGATTGCGTTAAAATTTTTTAGGGTCAAATAAATACTTATATTTAGATTTTGAATAACCCTATATAACAAGTATAATGAAATGAAATAATAATTTTTAATTTATTAATTAAATTTCAGTTTGTAAAAAGCAAGAGAATTTTGGAGGGGGATAAAATGGGGAGAGAGAGTCAATTGGTTAAAGAAAGAGACATTTAAGATATGGAGAAAAGATATAGGGAGAGTTAATTTGGTAATTTAATATATTTATTTTATTTTTTGGTCATTCTAAATAATTATTTTTTAACAAGTCCTTAGGAGTAATTATTTTTTTTCTTGGGCCCTCTCCCTAATTTTCCCTTTAAAATAAACACCGCTAATGAAAGTAGAGGGTTTTGCCTCCTTAATAAGCACACTGTATTGATTTTGAGTACAGAATACAGAAAATAACTTTGAAAGAGATGCTCCAGATTGAACCCAACAGAGAACAATGCTAAAACTGAGAAAGCTAGTCACATAAAAAAAAAAAAAAAAAAGAGTTTGGAGGGAAATTAATTTAAATTTGTGCATAACAAAAATTTCAGAGCAGGCTAACATACTTGGGTGGTAAATTCAGTTTTATAGATCACAGTTAATTTGAACCTTTGAACTGAAATCCAAAGATGCGAGTCGTATGGTTAGAGGATTTGTTGCCAGATCTTGTTTTATTGGCTGCTGACATACTCAACAGCCAAACGAGGATTTTTAAGTCTTTAACTAGCCTAGAAATATGTGGCACTGAAAAAAATTTAGATAATTGTATGAGTACAAGGCAAGAAAATTACAAGTTGAATTGTTGTACAAAAAATAGAGAGAAATAATGCTAAAATAAAATAAGTTACAAGTTGAATTAATTTTCACGAAAAAGGTAGCAAATATTCCTGTATTGTGGGATTAATTTTGCTTTTTTGGTTGTTTTGCTTGTGAACATTGCTCTTGACTCACAGGAAAATCACTTATACACGTATGTATGTGTTTTATAAAATTAATTTTCAAATAAAAAACGAATCCATTATATTTCTCTTCTATAGTTTTAAAAATAGCGAAAGATTAAGTAGGGAGAAGCCAAGAAACGGCGCACTAGTTAACTAGTCCGGAACGCCTCTTTTTTATTTATGGTCATTTTCTCTTCTTTGTGTCTAATTTTAGTCATCCATCAAATCCGATGACTAAAAATAGGGCAAAAGCTCTTAAATACCCAAAAAGTTATAACCAAGGAGTTGCCAGCACCAGGAAGTTTTTTGGGAACCTTAAATGCCTAGGAAGTATTATTTTCGTAGCATTAATGCCCAAAGGGAACGGAGAGGAAAACGGACGTTTGCCACGTCAGACTCAACGCCACGTCAGACTGAATGGATGATCACGTGGCTTGGGTTAAGAAGCATTTTCGAGAAAACTTCCAGGGTATTTAAGAACCAAAGCAAAACTTCCGGGTGCTATATGCTCCTTTGAGAAAACTTCCAGGAACCTTCACCTAATCCACGTGTCCACTATATGTCAAGTCAGAGTGTCTACTTAACCCCAATTAAGTTGGCACCGTTAAAAATGATCAACATAGCTATCAAAATTAACTTCTATGGTATTTAAGGTCCCCAAAAAGCTTCCTGGTGCTGGCAGCTCCTTGGGTATAACCTCCTGGGTATTTAAGAGCCTTTGCCTACTAAAAATATATAAGAAAAAAAGAGATAAGAATAGAAAGATAGTGTAAGATAGAAAATAGGGATTAGAAAGATAGTGAGAGAGAGTTTTGAGCCAATTTTTTTTATAATTTTTCAGCCCTCAGATTTGATGGATGGTTGAGATTGGGGAAAATGAGGAGAAAATAATCATAAAGAAAATGAAACGTTCCGGACCTCTAGTCCCCCAATTCTGGAATTGATTTAGTATTTTTTTTCATTATTAGTCAGCATACTTTTAATTAAATTATTTTTTCCAATGTAAATCGGATTAAGACATTTTGACAATCTGTTGCCAACAGCACTTAGAGTTAACTAACTTTTATCAATGGCTTTGTTGTTTAGAGTGTCATGAAAACTCTCTTATAAGTAAGAGATAGTGTGGTTGGTCTCGTTCATAACTTTAGACTGTCTGCTCGAGAAATTAAAAAGAGTTAATTATTTTTTTTTTTGAAAGAGTTAATTAACTCTTGACCATAGTCAAACTCACAGGTTCAGGCATCTTCTTATTTTTCAATCCCTTATATATATAATTATATATACACATTTACATCTTCGAGAATAAATTGTTTTAGGAATTCGGGACGTGTGAGAGATAAAAGCCCTGCGTATGCCTATTGGATTGCTATAGTAATCGGTCGTTATAAAATGAGACAAAAGTAAATTATGATGCAGAGTTTTATGAAAATTTGTACCTAGTTGGACTATGTTTTAAATCCGTTTGAAATTTCAAATGTAGGATATTGTAGGATTTATTATTTATGAGTGACCAATATTTGGTCAGCTGTCTCAACATATGAAACAGTGTTTGGTTTGAGAATGAAGCCTCCTTTTGGACTCTAACTAATCATTTGCCCTATATTTAATTATTTCACATTTGGATTTTGGATCATTATTAGAGACTTGAGGTCCCCGTGACGTCATCATCACCTCTTTCAACGGTTCCGATTTGTTCGTTCAGGCTCCTTACATCAAGCATAAGCATACCAATGATACCATCAAGCCTTTTTTAAGCCTCCCAGCATTATATATTTTAATGTTTATTTATTTAAAGTATATACTGTATATTATGCTTTGCGTTTGAGTTCCTTTGTGCAAAAGTCAATCACTTCCCATAAGTTAACACACTCAGCCTTTCATTCCAATCCAATCCATCCAATATATTCCAAAACCCTCTCCTTCTCTCTATATTTAAATTAATCAAGCTCAGGTGGGGTCCACACGTTTCATTATTATATCCCTGCCCCTGCAATTTTCATTATTTTTTATTGGATCAATTCCTAGCTACGTATGCACAAGCTATCAATGATTGGCCATTAAAGCTAAACTTCAAACGTGATAACTTTATTAACTTCTTCTAATTTTTTGAATAAATAAATCTAGTAATAATAATGTTTAGCGGAATACATTCCGTGAGAGTCGTGGAGACTGAAGGGTGGGTTGAATTTTGTCTGTGAAAACAGGAGAGAAGGCCAAGGGCTGCCGCTCAAAGTAAATTTAACAATTTAATCATTACACCTAATTGAAACCCCTTTTAGACTTTGTTTGGATTAAATTAATGATTGTCTTAGCTCATTAACTTTGATCTCCAACAATGCCAACACACCTTGTCACGTGCAAGCTTTAAATTGCCACGCCTAGCTCTGTGCATAATTCGCTGTTCATATGTATCTAATCAATCATAATTCACATTCACACATATCATAGTAAAATAAATTTTACTATCGTTACAACCACTGCATGTTGTTCATTATTTTTCCATCAGTGTTTCATTTTGAAACCTTTTCTTCTCTTTTAAACTAATGTATAATCAATATCAAATATGCTGTGGGCTCGGTTCAATTGTCTGCAGGATATTTAAAGTTAACCAAGGAATCTTGGATATGCAATTATGATAATTATTAGGAGGTAACAAAGTTATTCTATTGTAGGCCTACAAAATCGTAAATCAGACTTGTTGATAGCTATGTATGCTCCTATAGAAAGTTAAAAAAAATCGCTGATTATTAAAAGCATGTTATAAGAAGAATAATGTTTTAATGTTGTTATTTTACCATGAATAGATTTCCCCCCTAATAACTCGGCGGGGGCAGCATCCATTGAATTGAATAAAAATTAAAAAGACAGTTAAAAAGGATTTATTTTGCAGCAAAAACAATATTGGACACAACTCAAGTAAGGCACCACCACCAATTAATTTAGAAGTTGGAACAATCAGAATCAGTATGCTTAGCTCGCTTAGGTACAGATGTTAACTCACTTTCACGATGTTTTTGTTTTTCATTAATATAATGTCATTAAATGATTATGTCATGTGTAAATTTATCCAAAACGAAACATTCCATAAGTTGGGCAGCATGTTAATTAAGATAATTCTTTCAAAGGAAGGCAAGTGCAAGTTCGTTGATTCTGTGATGTAGGTTTACCTCCAAAGTAAAGCGTTCTAGACCATTAAGTCTCGTGACATCAAAAGGGAAAAACATTTTGAGTTCTATTTTTGTTTAAATGGAAAAGATTATAAAATACTACTACTGTATGCATGTATATACGGTGGGCGACAGACACTTCTAAAAACTTTCACGTTCGGAATGTTATTTTAATAATTTATCTAAGTTCAAAATAGAATTTCCTTTTAAGATGCTGAAGAGCTGTAAATTTAGAAAGTAACGTCATTATTTCAAATCACAATGGGAAAAGTCACGGATTCTAGAGGTGAGAAAAAACCAGAAAATTTAAAAGGAAGGTTCATGGAAATTATTAGATCAATTAAAATATTTCTGCAGCTTCATCTAAAAATTCCCTTGACTCGTTGGGTGTGAATAAAGCACTTAAATATATTCGCTTCAACAGACACTCCTTTATTTATCCCTCTTAATTTCGCCACGAACTATTGCCGTGTACTCATTAGACATTTTCTTGATCACTTTTTGATTAAGCAACTCATCATAAAATGTAAACTCTTCAAATGTTTATGCATACTTCACTTCAACTAATTACCCCTTTATTTTTCAATACAATGTGATTTTTATAGTGAGTTAAGTGGCATATACCACTTTGAAGTACTTTTCTAGTAGTACTGATGAACACCCGAAAACATTTTTCTAGCGGCACTCAAGTCTATACTGTTAATTTGTTACTACATAGGAAAACATTTTTGGGGGAAATTGTGCACAAAATTTTGCTTTATGATATTGAGCATTAGATGGAAAAAATGCTTACTGAGTGTTACTTAAAAAATAGTCCAGCCCAAAAATACGAGTTAAACCTTTTGTAATGACTAGTATTGTATTGGAAATATAAAAATTGGATGAATTGGGAATACATACAATTTATAGTGACCAAAGTAGGCATCGAAGCGGGGACGAAAGGGTCCAAAAAAGTTAGGTTGAAGGTAGGGGGGGGGGGATTAAAGGAGTTGGTGATTAATTATTAATTAAGGAGAAAGAAAAGGAAGGGAGGAGGGGAGTTTAGCAGTAGAGGGAAGAATAAAGAAGGATTAAGTGTAAATGTCAGGTTGATTTTCAAAGGGTAGAGATATAGTGGGGGGATA
The DNA here is from genome assembly GCA_037074515.1 of Mimosa bimucronata. Classification (NCBI taxonomy): domain Eukaryota; kingdom Viridiplantae; phylum Streptophyta; class Magnoliopsida; order Fabales; family Fabaceae; genus Mimosa; species Mimosa bimucronata. Next base: position 7,428,593 of record CM073437.1, read on the forward strand.
CGAGATACGTCATAGGCATATAATACACGTATCCATCCAAACAAAATACCCATTTTCTTTGTAGGCTTCCCCAGAAAGTTCCTTGCCCTCCACGGTTCTCTCCCCTTCTGAGCTGTTCCTTCCCTCTCTCCTATTTAACCCTCCTCCCTTCATTATTAATGTTACCTCCTTCATAACCTCCCTTCTCTCTCCCTCTTTCATTTCATTTCTCATCCACTCATCAATCAATTACTAGCTAGCAGCTACACACACACACACACACACATATATATATATATATCTGGGTTTTAATTAACAATTGAAGGTGATACATGGAAGGGCATGTGGAGAAAGGGGAGGAGGCTCTGGATTTGCCTCCGGGGTTCAGGTTTCATCCGACGGATGAGGAGATAATAACATGTTATCTGACGGAGAAGGTGTTGAACAGCAGTTTCAGTGCAACTGCCATGGGTGAAGCCGACTTGAACAAGTGCGAGCCTTGGGATCTCCCCAGTATGTTCCTCTTTAATTTCATTAATATATATAGTATATAATTCCTGCTTCTCGATCTTAATTAATCATTCATGAATTCCCATGAGTAGCTAATATATATGTATGAAATGATGGGGACATATATATATGTATGCAGAGAGAGCAAGGATGGGGGAGAAAGAGTGGTACTTCTTCTGCCAAAGGGACAGGAAATACCCGACGGGGACAAGAACGAATAGAGCGACGGAGAGTGGGTACTGGAAGGCCACCGGAAAGGACAGGGAGATTTACAGAGGCAAAGGGAACCTGGTGGGCATGAAGAAGACTCTTGTCTTCTACAGAGGTAGAGCTCCCAAAGGCGACAAAACCGGCTGGGTCATGCATGAATTCCGCTTAGAAGGCAGATTCGCCACTTTCAACCTCCCCAGGGCAGCTAAGGTACGTATCATCATCCAAATTAAACGTCCCCATCCCATATCATCATATCCTTCATCTATCATGAAATTAATCATAGTCATAGATAATATATATATATATATATATATATATATATAATATACTTATACCATCATCATAAGCCCTTTAATTAATTACCTTTTTTAATTTGCCCCTTTAATTTCTTTCCGTGTTAATTTGTTTGAAAGGTTCTTTCATATTCTCCTTTTAATATCATATATAGCTTTTGCTTTACTTAATTTGGGTTTGATTGGCATCATGAGGAGAATCTTACAGTTTGGGGTGATAATGGGTGCAGGATGAATGGGTGGTGTGCAAGATTTTCCACAAGAACACAGACGTCAAAACCACACATAACATTCCTGACCTTCAAAGGATCAACTCTCTCTCCCATCACCTCCTCGATTTCTCTCCTTCACTCCCTCCTCTCATGGATCCTTCCTATAGTGGCGGCGCCGCCGATGATTTCTCATCGGACGGCTATTATCTCCCCAGCAACAATCAGACGGTGACGATGAAGGTTGAACAACAACAAGACTGCAGAAACTATGACACGATGATGATGATGATGATGCCCGCTGATTATAGGAATTCGTGGGATGATGAGAAGAATGTTGTGAAGAATGAAACGTTGTCGTCTTGGGGGATGGGAATGGATAAGAAGTGCAATAGTAATAATATGGAGCGTTCCATGGTGAGTGTGTCGCAGGATACGGGGCTTAGTACTGACAGAAACGCCGAAACTTGCTCCGCCATCTCCCATATGAGAGACAACAACATAGGAAGGAATAAGGCTGCGTACGAGGATGATGCTTTCATCCTCCCCCACCCTCCTTCTTTTCCTTCCCTCCCAGATTTGGATTCCCTCTGGGATGACTACTGACATTCTTCAACACTGTTTGATTTGTTTCTATCAGCATTAGATTTTCACACTATGCTTTTCATTTTGTTTGTTTGTTTCTTTTTTCATATCTTCTATATCTGCGGATTGATCATGTACTTGATCCAAGTTAAGTTCTTGGGTATACATATACTGTATAGAATATTTATATGATGTATCCAATCCTTGTCTCATACATACAGCTTTTGATCATTCATAGAACCCCATATATATGACAATGGATTTGATCTATCCATGAATACTCATGAACATCTTTCATCATTCTCTGTTATGCTACTTAATTATTAGTTGGTTTTGTTTCATTTATTTCATCTTTTCATGGTTTTGTGATTTCTCTACCTATATGAATTAAATTTTGCTCGAATTTCGTAGCCACTATATATAAATTAAATTAATATATGCTTCGTTCCTCTCTCTCTCTCTCTCTCTCTATATATATATATATATAAATTCTTGTTGAGATTCCAAGCAAATCATGCTTGGAAATTCATTCAAGAGGCTTGGATCGAGGCCGTAATATTTTATGCCTGTCGAATATATCTATGTGACACCCCACCATCCAAGAGGGGAGCAGCATTAATTCCGAAGAAAATCGTACATTTTCCCTTTTAAAAATCTCCACTTTCGAATTTAAAGGTTCTAATTGCCTAGTGCTTCCCACCAGGACATGGCTGCTGTTTTTATCCTCAAAAAAAAAAAAAAAAAAAATACTCCCATTCCCTTCGGCTTCTCACTTCTCATACTCCTGTTATTAACTATATATACATAGATACAATATACTACAAGAGTGATATATGAAGACAATAACTTGTATGATTATGTATATCAATATAATGAGCATACATGTACACTGCATACCGCTACTCTATAGCATACGGAATTAAATTAATTCAATTGGTAATATAACAAATAATTACAGACGAGAGTGAATATATGTGTATGACTGGAATTTGAAGCAGGCATGGATGAAGTGGGTAAGGCATGTGAAGAATTCCCTGAAAGTGTGCAGTGGATGCCTCCTAAAAGGGGTTTTAATTTATATATATAATATTATTAGCTTGGGGTGGCAAATCATCAGGCTCATAATTATAAAACTGTATTGTGACACACAACAAATTAAGACAGGTGAATCTTGTGTCTAAAGTAACCTCCTAGTCCTCACATGTGCCTATGCCTCCCACTAAGTTCCCATAAATCGAATCTCCCTGCTTTCTTTCAAAAAAAAAAAAGAATCAGTTTTTGACATTTGTAATCCTATACAATATGCATACAACACATGTTTTGTAGGTCTGCATATCCATATACACCTTGCTCAAGCAACCTACATCTATTCGCTGTTTCTGGCTAGACTATGCTAGCTAGCTAGGGCTTTTAATGAATAGTTCATTTCTCTCTTCATATACATACATACATACATACATATATATACATACACACATGTAGGTATTTACATGTGTACGTATTATTAAATGGCAGTGTATTTAAAGATATAGGATCGATTGTGTATGGTGTATGAGTGAGGGAAGAAAAGAAAGGGATAAGCTTAATTATAAGCTAAGGACAAAGGGTTCGTGTGATTCTTCATCTCTGAAATGGGAAATCAAATGCACACATTTTTTATATGTACATTCTAAGCAAAGCGTTCTTTTGGGGGGTTTTATGCTTGCGGGGAACTTAACCGCCTTAAGAATTTGGTCATGTCTTCTTCTATCTCATATATAAAATCATTATATTAATTATATTCCACTCTTGGGGGCGAACATAAGTGTATAATTGGAAAAGGGTGAGAAAGTGATTTATATGAGAAGCAAAGAGGGCGAACATAAGTGTTATATTGGAAAAGGGTGAGAAAGTGATTTATGAGAAGCAAAGAAAAAAGGGCTTAACGCTATATATTTCATGGATACATATGCATGAGGGAGGGAGGGCATATGCTTGTTTATGAATCAGAAAACCCTGATTTGTTGCATGAAAACAAGGTGGGTGTGGGGGCTCACCGGCCAATGAGGATTCTCCAGCAATTCATCGTCTATCACTGTCTCTTTGAAAACTATGTGGATTTCAGCAACGCACACATCCATTTATATTTCTATATTGATGCCCAATCAGCCTCACCTTATGTCATCTTCTAGGCTTCATTCATTCCCAGCTATTATAAATTTATACTCCTCCATTCATTATTATAAAAAACTGAATTTTGAATTGGTTTGATCCAAAATATAAGAACCCATTTTACGCTGTGATCATTTAATGTATTTCCCGGTTTCCCCCCTATTTTACATCTAACAATTTGAAATATTGCATTAAATAAATTATGGGTGACACTTAAATTTATGAGGAGAGAGAGGGAAACGGTGTTTTAAATGAGATAATAGCAAAATATAAATAAAGATAATATTGAAAAAAGTTTCTTCATCTGGTCCAAAATATAGGACCTATTTAAGGAGGTGAGTTTGATCCTAAATATAAGACATTTTTTTTAATTAATCTCAACTTTCCCCTCACAAACTATCTCACAAACTATCTCTATGGATGCTCTTCAATAATAAACAAGTAAGAGAGGGGTGGGGATAAAGGTATATGGTTAAGTTGTATTGGTAATATCATGCGATTTTAGCTAATATAACTAACATTCTTAATCTAATCAAATTAAGTAAATTGATCTTATATTTTCGGACCAGAGGGAGTACATATATTTCATATATATTTATGATTTTTAACATACTTTTAACATCTTTATTAAGAAGCACAATTTGGTTGTCAGACTTTTATAATAAGGATCGGAGGAAGTATTTCTTTGTCTTTGGTTTCCTCTTTCTGTCAAGTACTTTAAAAAGGAACTTTCTATTTATCAGTATGAGATAATTGAGACACGACTTGACCTTAATTATAAAATTTAATTGGAAATAATATCTCCTAATAGAAGAGATCAAGGTGGGTGATCTCTTACCTGACATTGTTGCATTTTGCAATTTGTTATCACTGGTTTAATTATTTTCATGTGTAGAAGACATGATAGAAATTAAACTTTTTTATACTCCTTTCAATCCTAATTATAAGATCAAGTTAACTTTTTTTGAGATATTAAGGATGTAAAATTAATCACTTTAAAATATCTATATTTATCTTTTTTCTTCAAAATTAATTTACTTTGCATATAAAGTAAGTTATGATCCAATTATACATAACATAAGTTAAAATTAAGTGGTTTGTTTAGCTTTCTTAATCTCCACAAAAAAATCAACTTGATCTTATAATTAAGACGGGGGAGTAATTAGCAGTATTCAATCCACAGTTTTGATGGCCTAAAAACAAATTCCATAGAATTAAAAATAGGAACCCACCTACAAAATATATATACGTCACTCCTCTCAAATATTGCTTACCTGCACGTAGACTTGAAGGAGTCAGCAAAGCCCTCAAGTTCAACGGCTTACAATTATGGGATGCAATTGTAAATGAATTTATACTATTATGTGAGATATTAAATTTATATGACAATTATATATATGAAATATTAAGGATCTTCTTGAAACTTTTAGGCCTATAATTGGACACGGAATTTATCATAGAAATTGGTCTGAACGTGCATGATTTTTCCGCATTTATAGCTAGCCGGACCCAATTTACCCCAAGAGAATCTTTCCCTCAGACATAATCATGTCACAAAACAGTGCTTAATTTATGGGCAGCAAATTAACAATATATGACATGTTACATTGTTAATGAAAATTACCAACAAATGACAAATGATAATGAATATCAATAATGATGACTGCCAGAGGGTGTGATTGCCACTTTGTTTTTTTCATATAGTGTATTATTACTAATCTTTGGTTCAATTATAAAGCCTGGTTCTATCATATCATCTCCGATAATTACATATATATGAATCAATACAATGAATATGGGACCGATTTTGGATCACAACTTCAGAACTCATCTAATTATATCCAGCTCAAATTATTGGGATTCTACATATTTCTACTCCTCTATATATATTCACACTATATACATATATAATTACACGCAATACAAAAGCTTGAATAATTAGCTATACATAATCATCCCAGAAATGATTAATGGATGCGCGCGTGGGTCCAAAGCCTAGCTATCCCGGCTGCATTGTTGACTTGTCATTAATCTCAAACCTAACCATTGAGCATTTTATTGACCAAAGTATCACACACACAGAGGGTTTAATTGGATTGATATATAGTGTGTATACATACATATGTGTATATATATATTACAAAGTATGAAATTAAGCATCATATCAATTATTGATTCCTAAATTCAACTCGAAGCGGTTTAGGGCTGCCTTACGATATTATCAAGAGAAATCAGAGGTTGATGATCATTATTATGTAGTGGCAGATATATATGTGTGTCCATTTCACAGTCCTATGAGACATCACATTCTTAATCAGACAGCACGAGCAATACCCCACGTCATATGTAGTGTCCAGCTAACACAAGACTCGAGAGGAAACTGACAATCTTGAAACTTTGTCTGCCCTCTTTTTGCTTTTTCGTCTTCCCCCTTGGAAATTGCGTTTAGCTTCCATTTCAAGCCTTATTTTTTCTTAGCAGCAAATTAAACTAATGAAGCTGAGTACGACAAGCAAAAAACAAAGAGAGAGAGAGAGAGAGAGAGAGAGAGAGAGAGAGAGAGAGAGAGAGACCCTAATAAAGCTGAGTCTTCAAGTCAATAAAGAAGAAAAGTATAATACAATTTCTGAAATCTTTCCCATGTGATTTCCTCGCGCATCTATACCGAACTATGCAGTGTGAATTCATTTGATGAGCGATCAAAAAGAACAGAACACTATCAGACCGTATTTTAAGTATTTTTCGGGTACAAAAAGTTTTATGTGGGTTGGCATTAAGATCAGAGAATGACTCAAAGGCCAGAGATGGCTAACAGAAGTAATAACAAATCGCCCCACTAATGAAGTTGATTAGGCCTCAAAAATACTAGAATAAACTCCTATAGTGTAGTGGAGCTAATCCCAGGTTATTTCTTCATTACTTTGACAAAATGTGTGATAAAATTGCAAATTATTGATAAATTAAATCCAAATTTCATTCAAGTAACTAATCTAATCCTAATATGTTTTTTATGTTTTCTATGAAAGCAAATGAGTTAAAAACTGAAAATGAAGAGTGATGAGATATGAAGAAAATATGACAGTGATGATGAATTTCCTTTGAGCTTTAGCCTTATCCTCATTGTCTTGGTAAAACTGGAGTCTATTTTGATTCTAATCACAATCTTTTTACTAATCACATGCCTAATTAAGGAAGTGATTATCATAGAAATCATGCAAATCTCAATCTCTAACTTAATTGAATTCCTGACTAAGATAATCAATTAAACTAGCTAATGAGACAATCACAGACTAATGAGCATAGAATAGAATTGCAATTCAACAATCTGAATAGTTAGCATTTCAACTGGAAATACTCCTATATCATTCATTCAATTAATGAGTTTCAAACAACTAGATGAAAAATCAGTAATCAAATTACAAAGTATCGGTTCAGAAACAACTCGGTCAAACAACAATTCAGTGCTCAAACTCATGCTTCACTAAACATACAAGTCAGTATGAAACGGAAACATCTCGCTCATACTCTCCTTGCATCAAGACACAACTAACATCAAAATAAGAAATCAAATTAGAGAAGACATGATGAAGAACTCCCTGGTTAATTCATTCGGCTCTGTCCAGCTACTGACTCAAAGGAAATCACGACTAATCAACCTCTCATTGCCGAAACTTTGGCTTCTTCAACTTCAATTCTCGTTAGGTCCACGGTTGATTCAAGTCTGATAGATAATTCGCAATGAACGGTGATGGAAGGTGATCAATGGAATGAAGAATTAAGGTATGGTGAAGTCGAAGAGATGGTGGAAATGGTGAAGGAGATAGGAGGAAAGAAATGGAAAAATGAGATGAAATGAAGGAATTGTTTGAATTCCTCAATGACTGAATATATATACGAAAATAACAACCCCCCAAATGCACCTGGACAGAATAAATTCTCCCAAACGAATCTGGACATAAAAACTCGACTAGATTTAACTTTATTGCCTCTGATTCAGACTTTCAGTTTTCGGCCCAACAAATCTCTCTCTTAGGTTTCTCATTTCGAACTTCCCCTTCTCCGATGACTTTAATCAATCACGTGGCCAGCTGGATAAAACGCAACTGAATTCCGTTCCTATCTGATTTTGGAAAATCTGCCAAGAATCTTCTCTCCTCTCTTCTATGTGTTCCAGCGAAAACAAAACCCTTCATTCCTTCCTCTTTGTTCAGTTTAGGCCTGATAGCTTCAAAGGCTTGCATCTCTAATAATCCTCTCTTGGCTTATTCCAATTCTGCCCTTCCATAAAAGGAAATAAGCAGTGAAAAGGAAAATCTAAAATTTCACTTTTAACACAATAAAAACCACATTCACTTCCAAATTTCACCAATAAAGTGCACATCAAAATTAATTAAACTATAATGAAAATTGTTTCCTAATTATTCCACTAGTTTTGAACCCAAAATGCACACTTTAATTAGTTGAATTAATGAATTGTCAAAAGTCTACATTGTAATGATATTTAAACTCACACAGTTGTAATTATGAGCCAACCCTTTTACCAATTTGATTAATATCTCATCGCGACTATACTTAAGTTCCTTTTGATTGGTTAATTATACCAGCATTCAATTATCCTATTCATAGAATTAGAAAACAAATTATATAAGCTCTTTGTATTTATTTTGTAAGAATGGTGGCGGGAATCAGCACTCTGTCATTTCTCCCTTATAGGGTCCAGTCATACATCTTTTTTGGATGCTCATCGAAGATGCACTCTTCAGGCTTTGGGCCAAGAGTATTTTGGGCAAACTTACAATGAAGCTATTTTAGCTTCTTACGGAAGGGTGGCTGGTGGGCTTAGGCCCAACTCTATCGGATGACATGGGCATGACTAAATCAACAGATGGCCCATAAGGAAAGGTAGAAGAGAAGGTGAGTGGGGTGATGATCGGAGGCACGTGGTTTGTACATCAAAGCTCATCCTGGTCAAATCAATCAAATATGCATAAACACGACACATGCCTTGTACGTTACTCCATTTTATCCATTTACCCCTATTTTTATCCATTTCTTTATTATCTCCCCCTCTTAGCTCTCATATTTAATATTCGATTTATCAATGCATCCATCCTTCATCATGCCACGTGTTCCAAGTGTGCACGTCACATCACGCGCCTTCCCCACCATGTCTTTTCCACCGTCCGATCTCACCCCCCCCCCCCCCTATTTCATCCATTTTCCTTCAGAAACTGTAGCTTTTTCGATTTTCCGCGATTTACCTTGCATATGCAGTACTAGTCCCATTCCAGCAATATTTTTAATTTTTAAATTTTAAATTGATTTCTTCGTCCCTTTTTCCTTTCTCATTCTTGTGATCTTCCGTCAAACTGAAAGCTAGATTCCGTATCTCCATTCCATGGCGAAGGTTTTGAATCAGACTGGTTTGATTTCAACTTGGCACGACGATCTGCAACAGTTTCCCCGCAAAATTTCTCTATGTCCTAAGATTCTTAGCTATGATTCTGCTGTTTCTTCCCTTGTGAAGAGGTTTCCTTCTCTGAAGCTCAGATCCCAGGTTCTCAGACCTCCTTCCCTTTCGTCTTCTCAACTCTATGGCGAAAACCTGGTGTTTCGCGAGTGTTCTCGCATGCCCGGAAGAGGGAAATCTTTTTCTCCATCTTCGTCGTCGGCTCAGGTTGGTTGTTTTCCCCGATCACCGATTTCCTTATGGTGTATCCAGTTAGGGCTGTTCTTTGAAGAGCTAAAATTCGTCTTTCGTTGGCTTATAGTCTTATTATGAACAATTATATGGGATATCGGCTTTAATCGTTCAAGCCACCGTCTCTGTCAAAAGTATAAATGATAAATTGATGCTTTCGTTCTTTTATACTTGAAGTTTGAATTTGAATTCCTCCGGTGGTTCCGATCATCATTTATGAGGGAATTTCTTTGATTTCCGTCTTATGAGCTCTTCTAATAATCGTATTTATTGATTGTTTAGTTGAATTTCCTTTTTAATCTTTGTGATGGCATTTGCAGATGGCCCTTAGAATTGGTAAATCTCAGAACTGGTGGGAAACAGGGCTTCAACCAAATATGAGGGAGGTGACTTCGGCCCAAGACCTTGTGGACTCCCTATTAAACGCAGGGGACAAGCTGGTGGTTGTTGATTTCTTTTCTCCTGGTTGTGGTGGTTGCAGAGCTCTCCATCCTAAGGTATTCGCCATTAGCTCTCTTGTATCATATGGATTCATGTCTTTCTTGTTTTCTGATTTTTCGTTTGTGCTTTTGTAGATATGTCAACTGGCAGGGATGAATCCAGATGTTCAGTTCCTTCAAGTGAATTTTGAGGAGCATAAATCAATGTGTTACAGTCTTAACGTCCATGTCCTTCCCTTCTTCCGCTTCTACAGAGGCGCCCATGGCCGTTTATGCAGCTTTAGCTGTACCAATGCCACGGTGAGTTTTCTCTTTCTTAGCCATGTTTTACTCAATTCAATGATCACACGTTTGATATCTCTGTAGCAAAGCTTGGTTTTTATCTTGGTTTATCTCTTCCATATTGGCTATGCGTTTCTGGTTGAACTGATAGTCTTGGTATCCATTTTTGGGGTCCTTCTGTTTGTCATATTTTGTTCACATTGTGGATATGTTTGCATTCCTGTCTTGTCTATAGGATTGTTTTGCCACCGCATTGTGTTCAGAATTAACTTTGATTTCATTAGTGAGTTCTTCTCCATCCGACTCCTAAATAGGAGAATAAGGATAAGTGATAAAAGTTGATGGTTTCATTACAGATAAAGAAGTTCAGAGACGCATTGGCCAAACACACCCCAGATAGATGCAGCTTGGGCCCAACCAAAGGGTTGGAGGAGAAGGAGCTCTTAGCTCTGTCTGCCAACAAGGAACTTTCATTCACTTACACGCCAAAATCAGATGAAGCCCCTGCACAGCCAGCTCCACCTAGCTTGGAGCACCTTCCATTAGCTTCAGTGAGCCCCAAGTCCTGTGAAGTGGACAAGGAGAGAAGCCTGAGCACTTCTGGGCGTTGAGGCAGTAAAGTTACATGCCTCATCTCTTGATTACTAGCCCTGTACAGTGTATCATTGGTATGTAATCTTGTAGCTATAAAGGTGAAGGTGTTTTTTCCCTTTTTATTTTCTTTTTGGGCGAACAAATGTGGAAGTGTTGTTTGTTTCCCCTGGCTGCTTCAGGCTGATGGGTTTGTTTTTTGGGGATCCCAGCCTGGTTAGCAATGTGATTGTGATAGGAATAGCTGTGTGTTGTAAAATGTCAAACTCTGATATTTGTGCTATTACTGGATGCATATACTTCTATTTTCCAATATACAATTCTACTTTTGTTGGGTTCAATCCATGAGCCTCTTGTTTCCTGTTCAGATTCAAATGCGAAGATGAAATAGTTTATTTACTGAACAATCCGTTGTTTGATCGAGTAGTAAGATAAAGGGAAGCAGGAGTTTCGTTATTGGAGGCACTCCTCACCTGTTTCTGGGTATGAGAGACAATGGATTTATGGGATATAAGAGACAACGGTAGGTTCATGAAAATGGACAAGTGTGTGGTGATGGGGTTCATGGAAGTTGGCACGTGTCGGTTGTAGAGGATAATGGAAATACTTCAAAAGTAAGAGATGCATGACGCGGACTAGGTTGCGTCTTGCGTGGGCCGTGGTTAATTTGGCAGGTGGCAGGGAGAGAACTTATGTGAGTGACGCCGCTAAGCAATATTTCAACGTAGTGGGCCACAAGATCTCAATGTTGCTTTTCCGGCCAAAATCTCTATGTTGCTTTTGGATCTAACCCAATTCATGTGTCCCAATATAAATCCACTTGGAGAGCCCCATTATCTTCTTTTCCATAAACTTGATTACTTGAAAGCAACTTCCATTCATTTCTCAACTGTTGCGATTACGACTTACGCGCCCCCCGCCTTGATTACTCCTTTGATTTATCATTTATATGTTTGTTTATTTGTATTTTAATCTTGTAGTTTTTTTTTATATACAAATTAGCATAATATTCTACATAGCAACATCAACAACGGACCTAGCGACTAGCGTCCTCTTCTACTAAAATAGCAATAAAATCTGGTGCCTGGGTAAAGGTCATCACATCCATCATTCCTTGAACAGCATATTTCCGCTCCACGGTTACCTTCACGATTGCACCACTCAACCCTGAACATGACGCCACAAGGTTAATCTTGTGGTTTTAATTCACTGTGTTTTCATCGTTTCGTATATCCGGTGGAGGTTAATCTTTAACGCTGGTGTTTAAAACAGTGGTATTATGAACTATGAAGGACCAAGCTACAATATATGATTCCTTGAATTTAAGTATGTGAACAGAACGCGATGCAAATTAAAAATATATTGAAATTAATTATTTAAATTTAAAATATTTATTAAACTAGATGCTTTCGGCAATATATGTTATCACTATGTTAGTCCAAAAAAATATATGCTATTACTATAAGATAAAAACTGTAAACATCGTATTAATTCTCATATAAAGAAAAAGGGGGTAACCATCAACAACAATCACGCATGGATCCAAACACTCAGGATTCACGAAACATCCAGCTGTTTCCCAGAAATTCAAATTAGTTTTTTTTTTTTTTGGTCAAGAGAAACTCAAATTAGTTTTAAAACGCCGAAACCGAATAATTTCGGTTAATCAAGCTTATACAAGCACGTGGCCGCTATTAATTATGATATTTATTGGAGATGTATATAATTGCTGATCTTATATATATATAAATATATATTAATTCCATTCAATCGGTGGAGCCAAGTATATTTTTTCTTCTTCTCAACGACATAATAGGTTGGAATCAATCATTTATCAAACTAAAAATTCAAGGGTGTGTTTGGATTGCGTTGGAGAAGTGACTTTTTTTCAGAATGACTTTTTTAAAAGTGACTTTTGGATAAAAGTCAGATTGTATGAAGTGATTTATGTTTGGATTTGTGAAGATAGAAGTGACTTTTTTTCAATGACTTTTAGAAACATGTTTGGATGATTATATTGAAAAGCACTTTTAGATGAAAAATTACTAAAAATGACATTATTTTCATTAAATAATACATATATAATATGCATATATTCTTATTAAAGGCTTAATTTCTCCCTTATTTTCAGGAAAATAATTTTAAAAAATAATATTTTTCGCTCAAAGGAGTATATTGTGGGAGAAAGTAGTTAGAAATTGTTATGGTAAATTTTTGGAGATAAAAAGAAAATTTTAGATTAAAAGAAATTATCTTATTTGAGAATTTTAGGGGTCTAACAGTCTAATTTTCCTAATCACTTTATTAAATAATAAAGTAACAAAAGGTGTGGGACCCACGAGAAATCAGAAGTCAGAAACCAGAAGTAACTTTTTTTTGCTTCTGACTTTTCACGTTGCAAAAGTCATTTTAAACCAAAAGTCATTTTAAAAATAAGGCAAACCGAACATAAATTTTTTTTCCAGAATGACTTCTGGATATTGGATCCACGTTGGGCTCTCCCAACGTAGGATCCAAACATGCTGTAAGTCATTCATCTTCCAAAAGAAATATGAAGGTAAAAAAAAAATAAAAAATCTTTCAAAAGAAATACACATACAAATGGGAACGAAAACATTCCATTTGATGTGACGAAATGACGCCAAGCAAGTCACCTGTTCAAAGCAGAAGGGAGAATGAAACTGAAAATCATATGAGCCACACGAGCTTTAATGTGACGGTCCATGTCATCAATCCCTGTCAACTTCGTTCGACTCGTAACCTTCGGCTATGCAAGTCTAATATAACCTTTTTTATAAACTGATGAGACTGTTCAATAAAAAAACCATTTTCATTGTGAAACTGAAAACGGACGGCCAAACCCAAAAAAAAAAAAAAAAAAAAAGCTATCGCATTTTCTCTGATGAAACAAGCGCATTGTACAAGTGAAACTCACAGATTGAAACATTCTGAACCAAAAGTCCACTTAAAATTTCTCACGAAAAGCCTTCTTGTGACTGCAATCATGAGAGCACAATTAGCTCCAACAGAAAGCAACGGTGGTATATATAGCGTAGTAAACGCTTACAATACAGACCGTCGTTGATTACTATAAGCTGGCAATGCAGATTTTGAAGAAGAATCAAGAAATTAGCACTTTCTACATATTACTGGCACAGAAGCAACAGCTGACAGAAAAAAAAGACAACATTCATATGGTTTACTTCCAAAACTTGTGAACATATGTATGTCTCAGACGAATAAGAAAAATTACACAAGTCCTTATATCATCAGGAAAAATATTTCAAGAAGAGCTCATGAGCTATCACTGATGAAGATGAAAGAGGTTCAGTATCTCTCTCTCTCGCTCTGTGTCTCTGTGTGTGTGTAATCACCACCAAAGGAAGCCTGGCATGAGAAGCAGAAAGAAGCATGTAGCCAAAGACAACTTGCCAGACTTCATATAAACACGAAACCTTGTGTGTGTGTGTGTATGGAAATCCATTCATATATATATATATATATATATTGACAAAGTCATGAATATATATACAGAATCCGGCAAGTCATCCTTGGCTGCACCCCCCTTTCCGGCCCTACATGCAAGGCTCTTGGTGGTCTCTCTGGTGAATACCAACTCACAGAACCTGAGAATTTATAGAAAAATCTGATGAGAGGTGGGAAGAGACATAATCAAATTACAAAATATATAATTGTAAATATGACCGTTCACGTGACAGACAATTCTTGTCTGGGCTTATAAATCGGTTTCTCTAAACCAAAAAAAATAAATAAATAAAACCGCACCATATATTTATAAATATACTATATCCAATATACATGCATGTACCGAGGCACACTTCACAGAGGCAGCCTATCCAAACTTGGCAACCAAGAAATGCACTGTCATAGAAATTGTTGATTTTATTCTTTGATGACCGTATCATCATCATTTCACAGAGAGGTGTGTGTTGGTGCTCACATGTATACTGCAACTTCGGCCGATAATATGTGGGCGGTTTTAACTTTACGTACTTCGAGGCCTCTGTTCAGCACTCTAATGCATAATAGTAACATTTAGATACAGAGTACTCTGTAAGAGTGTGTGTGTGTGTGTGTGTGAAAATATATATAGAGAGGTTGGTTCTGATTCCTTTTTTCTCTGCCACTACTCTTCTAGGGTTCCACCTATACAGGAATCTGCTTTTCATTCCTTCTCACGTCAACTTTTGTTCCCTCTTCATCATCTTCTGAACACATACGACATTTTTGCCACTCTCATCTCTGAATCACCTTATGCTACCTTTCTTCAGGATATGGGGTCCTCTCTAATTAAGATGTACCATATATGCGCACAGGTTATGAGTAGTACAAGTTTAACAAATTTGTGGCTATAAAAAAGGAAATATTGGACAATGGAGATTACTTCATTATGAGGTGTGTCAGATATGCCCCATTTCGTGTATATATAAGATTATCAGTAAGGACTAATTATAACAAAAACGTATACCGTCCTTGCAGGCTGGCTATACTACAAGCTATTTTATCAGAATTGGGAAAAATCTAGGAACTCTCAATCATCATGCAAGAAAACGCCTTTCAATTTTTATTTTTTTTTATATAGACAGACAATACCGTGTTGGCAATGTTGATCATGTATTTTCTGCAGATGGACAATTGAATGATATTAAAGATTCCTCGTCAAGGTCAGCAATATTTCAACGGTAATAAGTTCCCAATCATAAATATGGTATGGACGGGATAGAAAAATTAGTATATCCATTTTTTGTAGTTGAATAAAATGGTAAGAGTGACATGCTAAATATGAAGGATTCATTATAGTTCGGTATGATTCAAGTCTCCTTTTCTCTTTTTACTGAACGTGAACCGATCATTATTATGTTCAGACATCTTAAATAGTGTACGTATGATTCAGTTGAAAGAGGTGGAAAAGGTGGTGGGACTCTTACATATCAAATAGACCCCACTCCTACCACCATCTCTCTCTCTCCTCCCCTTACTATAAGATGCGGCTGTTACAAAGAATCCATATGCAACATATTAAGCCTATAAGCATGTGTAAAGCAATATACCAAGACACTGTTTTTGGAAAATAAAACAAAAGAAATGATTCTCAACTGACTCCCTGATTGTTGTGTGACCTGGATGTTACAAGTACAAATCTTGTAAACAGCTATGTAAGTGCGGGATAAGATTATATAACTTTATCCCTCATCTACATCAGATCCCACTAAATGGGAGCCTTGTGCATTGGACCGTCCTTTGAACAAAATATTATTCTAAAGTTGACTTATCATCTAGTTTTCTTCTTTTCTTTGAGGAGACTCTTTGTTTTCTAGATAGTATGGATAAAACCAGGTCAGTATACTTAAAGACAGTGAGAGCCAGATTTTTTATTTTTATTTTTTTGAAAAACAATGATAAAGCATTTAATGTTGAACTTCTGAAAATTAACCCGGTTATTTTAAAATTCACATTGAGAATTTCATGAATCAGCAGTATATATCTAGATCCTGCCTGTATTCCTAGCTTTGCTATCTGTACTATAGGCACCAGCAATGACAGAATCTGCCGCTTTTCTTGTATAGCCTGTGTCAATATAATTAACTTGGGGGCTGCCCTCCTTTTTAATCTGTTTTCCTTTACTTTCATTATCTTTTATTTTTATCTCTTTCTATATTTTTTTCGCAAACTCATGCATATTCACGAGAGTTTAGAGTGATCTTTCTGTTCATAAAGCCACTTTGTCAGTGATTTTTTTTTTTTTTAAAAAAGCTCTTCGTAACTATTGAATCGAGGCAGTTTGGAAATGGGCCATGAGCCTTTGAACTATGGAAAACATTATGGTTACTATAGAACAATCACACAATCAGTTAAAATATACATGGAATTGATATATAATACAAAATCTATGTAGAAAGTTACACTATTCATAAATAACAACAGTGCAGCTCAGATCACCCTAAATCTTGTGCAAAACACAGCTCCCAGCCTACTTTTTCATTGTTGGACCAATGTATTTTGTTCAGTTCTATTGGGCCGTACTGGACATATACATAATACAGACTTAAGTGATTGTCTTTAATGTGGAACTATTCCTGGAGGAACTCAATCTTGATGGCTTCTGATAAATTTCAGTTACTGTTAATATCAGCTAGCAATTCCAGCTGAATCCATTCAAGTCAAACTGTTGGCAGTTAGAAGAAGCATCATTTTTATCATGAACATTTAGGTCTAGTGTGGTTTCAAAGTTAGACA
Organism: Mimosa bimucronata; assembly: GCA_037074515.1. Classification (NCBI taxonomy): domain Eukaryota; kingdom Viridiplantae; phylum Streptophyta; class Magnoliopsida; order Fabales; family Fabaceae; genus Mimosa; species Mimosa bimucronata. The sequence continues at coordinate 7,445,805 of CM073437.1, forward strand.
TCCTATAGTCTTGAGAAATTTTCTCATAGTTTAGTTTACCTGACACAACTCCATTTTCAGCTCTGTCCTTTCTCAGCCAGCTTTCTTCTTTTTCTTCAAGTTCAACATCCAAGGACATGAATTTTGAGTTTCTTTTATGTTCATCGTCGTTTGATGGGGGAAGAAACAGCATTTTCTCTTGCAGCTGGTCACATAATGTGAGATCAGACTTCAGAAGAATAGGCTCTTGTGCAACCTCTTTTGATCTTAAAAATGGAGTTACTCCATCACATAATCTCAAATTTAAACCCGCGAAATGTGTATCTTGGCTTATCTGAGATCCTTCATTAGATGTCAAGCATCTTTCCATTGAACAATTGGTGGTCTTGCTCACTTGTGCTTGCTGAGGCCATAGTGCCTGTAATTCTTTTAACTCTGAAAATGCAGGCTCTATGTATTGAGTTGTTACTTTGGATGCCAGTTCAGAGAGTTGAACCTTGGCAGCTTCAAGTCCCGCTGTACCAAGATTCTGTACCTCTAATGTCTCTTGGGCTTTCTCCAGCACTCCTTGGAGATACTTCCCTTGAGCCTCTATACGAAGCTGCAAGTGTCGCTGTACCTGATTAAAGTTATGGAAACATTCTCACACTCATCCAAAGTGTAGTAATCACAGCTTATAATAGACATATATTGAATGTAAACTTTTTGTAAATCAATGAGCTAAAGCTTAGATAAGCGACATAAAAGAGCCTTTGCAAATAAAAATGGTTAGGGAAAGCAAGTTGAAGTTCTACAATGTCTTATACCTCAAGCTGCTCATGCAACCTTCTTTGCACCTCAATTTGCATCTGTAGTGCCTCATTCATGTCTGAGTTCCTGGAGTCAAGGCCCATTTTTGTTAGAAACTGAGAAAAGGAACAATTGGATGCTTGATGACTGAAAATCTGAACATGGCAAGTTATGGGCTATTACTTGTTTGGCTGAAGTCTGATGCTTAAATTTTTCATATGAACTTCTCTTGTCTCGGACATTTGGCCTGCTGCTTCTGCAATTTAAGTCAATAAAATGAATTCTTTTTCGAATTTAATGCTTCGTATCGGATATTTTCTCCTAATCTCTGAAGCACCTTATGGAATACATGGAAAGAATATGATTTGATAGTTCCCTCACCGTTTCTATAGGTTCCACTATTGCTCTGTCCATGCAGATTTTGACTGAGTCTATATTTCTGTTGTCCAGAATGGGTTAATAATTAAACATATAAAGGGAAGAAAGCATTACAAAATCTGACTTTCAGTGCAATGGAAGTTCTATTGTATAACGGGTTTTAAGGCTCAAACTTCCAAAAAAATTTGTTTTGTTTTTCCAGTGTAATAATTCAGAACAATCAACCATCTACAAGTGGGAAATTTTATCTTTTGCTTACTGTTTTTTTAACTGATTAAACTGATGATGTCACTTACGCAACATTATTGTGTGTTCATTATCAATCTAATCTACTAGTACTGAAAATGACCCAAATGGAGTGGACCTGCATCCTGGAAAACCTGAGGAACATTCAAGGTAAAACAAGAAAAAGGGTACCTGTAGATGACTCTTTAGGTGGTAAAGAGTAAGCCCAGGAATCGCCATAAGTTTCAATACTGTTTTTGGTGTGGCTTCTGCAAGGACAGTTTAGTTAGGATTAGCTTTCAAAATATTTCCTAATTCACAATCATTGTGGTATAGACTCACTGTCTGGCCCTCCTAGCTGATTGACTGCTTCAACAAAGCGTTCATGGAGATCTGGTGTCCATTTTAGTCTAGGCTTGGCATCAGTTGAGAGGACAAGTCCTGAGTCTCCACTTCCACCATGCACGATCATATGCCTCTCAGAAGGGTTGGGCATCCTTAAAGAATGTATGTTCTTTGCCTGCTGTTGCTGATGACGGTACATTCTCTCTTTACTGTAAACAGAATCATCCTTTTAAACTACTCAGAAGCACAAACAGTTAAATTAAGCTGATCAAGATCATCTTATTACCTGATGAATGATACTTTTCTTGATTCAAAGACCCTGAGAGTTGGAATTTGTTGTGCTATAACTTTTAAATGCTATCCCCTTTGAGGTTTCAAATATGAGTAATTTTCCAAAACAGCTCTGTCTAATCTTTTTGCTCTCCTTAACAAGATTTCTACATGCCTTTGTTGTACCCAAACATGTCCTTATAAAGCAAGTGACCAAAGGAAGGGCACCATGTGAAGCATAGAATCTTGCACAGAAGCAACTCAAAACTGAACTTCATACGATATTCAGAGTTACTTTAAAAAATTATTGGGACATCTCTCCACTTCCAATTTCCAATCCAAGAAAACTCTTCCCAATAAAATTAAGTTCGTTGTACTTTCTGAGACACCTCAAACGTTGCATATGGTTCCAAAATTGACCCATCAACTTGCATCTGCTTGAGCCTGCATATATTTTTGTCCTTCTGGCAAAGGTAGGAACCTCATTCCAAAAGTTCAGAGAGAAGAATTTGTGTCTGGGATCACAAATTAAACTTTTTCTTCCCTCAAAGCATCAAAAACCACACTTTACCTCCTTTTTCCTCATGGAAGATTCTTGCCCTCTTTAGTCTGTGTCACTCACCTTGGGTAGTTTATTTACTAACATTGTTAATGCCTACTAATATGGCTTGGGTGAATGTAATCTAAACAACTGAAGGGTTTGGCAAGACTTTCTAAACGAATGCAATAACTGGTTATGTTATAGAGAATATAGAAAAGAAGATTCTTTATGACTGGGGCACCAAGAAATGGATACTAAGTGACAGATACATTCAAGAAAAAGAATAACGGTGGAGAGATGCTTCTCAAAGTCCTTGGAGATTTTTCAAAGAAAAGAATAGAATAAGAATACAGTCCTTTTGTTGTCTGGTTCGATAAGTTTTGTGCATATGTAGATCACAAAGAATAAAATAAAACTAGAGGATCCAATCCTTTTGGTCCAGCCGGCTGAGCTGGGGCCAAGTGACAAAAAGAAAAACGTGCGAATGTACCATCTTAACTAGACATTCATGCTTGCTTTTTATTAGAGACATTTGCTTATGGAATATTATTGACCATTACTAGTTGTCCTAGACTTGTGCTTGGGTTGAAATTTGAGGTTGTCTTCTAAATCTATAGCGTCATTGAACTCACAAACCTACAGACGAAAAAATTTATGTTCATATTATTCTTAAACTTGCAAGTATGTCACGCAAAGTATGGATTCAGATACACAAATATAGCAGACTCTGAAGCAAAGTAATTGATATGTGTGCTGGAAAAGATGGAAAATAGTTTTGTTTGATTCATTTTCAGGATTTATGTCACCCAACATGTGTCAGTTGTTAAAGGATTATGCTTATGCTGTTTCATTAGCACCGTAATCCGTGCATTTAATAACCAAGATTTATTATTTTTAGAACACAGAATCAGTTATGTGATCAACAGCTAATGCAGAATAAATTCTGCCACTTACTATTACACCCAATATATAGAAAAATAGGCTTTATTGATTATTGAGAACACGCATGATAACTGAGTAAACATGCAAGACAGGAGTTCAATCAAATGTAGCACAAGCAATCATTGAAGCTAAATCAGAAATGCTTAATTGTTTACCTTCATGTGAATGAGATTAAGCAAGAAACCTGATTTGGTACCACATCAGGAATATCGTATTGCCCTGACAATTAAGAATTCACATCTTTTGACAATCAGTTTAATGGTAATTAACACTACTAATAATTATATTAATGATAGAACTTTGTATCATGATGAGACAACTAGTTCCATTGCCTCTCTTCCTATATTAGATTGAAAATTAAGGGCATCTACTACACCATGTCTTCATCATATATAATGAATTAGAGTATTTAAGACAAGCCTTTTGAGGGCCCATGGATCTTGCAAGTTAAGGTAAGCTTACATGAAGCACCTGTCTTTAATGTTTTTTAACTGCTCTAACTTAAATATAGTTGTGTCCTGGAAGCTGCCAAGCTTTTATATAACTGATTGTATTGGCTTTGGCAAACTGTTTCTGTAAATATTGTTTTAAAATTACTGGATCAATCACCAAGCACTTAGATCAACAAGCTGTGGGTTGTTCTAGTTTAACCAGTGGTATCGAATTCAAGCTCTGGGTATGCAGCCGAGATAATTACTTGGAGATAGCGAGGTTTCTCCCATTGTGGGCCTACATACTAGCGAACCAGATTAGTCGATTGCTAGTAGCGCTAGATACTAGTGGATAAATTAAAAAAAAATTACCGGATCAATAACAAAGGAGTTTCAAGACTTTATTTTGGTCGGCTTTCCTTTTATGTAACTTTCTATAATTCTATCAATCCCCAAATACACACACGCCTTTAGATATGAGAAATGTCAAGAGTTGAAACTTATTTAAGGAAGTTATTGGAAATCATATTCTAACCAATGATAAGACACTCATTATGCTTAATTATGTGACCAGCAAGAAATGACATTGGCTGAAATTATAGGAAGTACAGATTGGACATTATTGTTATTCCCCATAATGTTAGGAAGGCTGTTAAGTGCACTTCATGGCATGGGAAGAGAATCTTAAACCAGAAACCAAACAGATCTGATTCTCAAATCAGCAACTTAATTGTGCTACTCTAAGATCCACGAAAAATGGGTTCCCAATGTCCACTAAGCTGGTGCCTTTAGCAACTGTAGGTGGATTCTTTTCAAGACAGTTTAATCAGTTATGACTAAGCATTGTCATTTCACGACAAGTTTGTCAGGTTTAATGCTTGCTTTTCAGTGGCTGAGGCCTCACCCTTGTAAGGATTGATTCAATGGTCATTTAATTTCATCAGCCTATGTTCACATTTATCACCATATAATATTAATTGGTCCATTTGATTTGATTTCTTTTTGTCTGGGAAAAATGCTCTGTATTGATTTATGCTTGTGAGGGAAATTCTGATAAGAGATTATTGAAAGCAACAGGTCTCCACTATGAGATAAATTTCAAGAGCTTTATGTAACACGGCAAGTATACTTTATCAGGAGAATGTGATTCCCTTGGGGAAAGAGAACTGAAACGCAGAGAGGATGAGATAGCTAAACGTGAATTGCAGAGAAGCGAGTTGACATAAACAGCAGATTCTGTAAGGACCAAATATATGAATAAAGAAAAAAAGAATGTGGCTTTTGAAAAAGAAGAATGCCCTTATTATGACCAAAGTTATCACAGGATTCGTTTTTCACGCTTTAGGGGGCCTTGTTATCTTGTTCATTACATATTACAGCTCTCACGCACATGTGTACACACGAGTACTCTCCTTTCTTTTTGTTAAAAGACAATTATCATTAAGTAAAAAGATAACAAAATATGCAACAATTCTAAATACTTAGATAATTACAACTAGACGAATGAAAGGAAAAGGAGGTGGATGCAATCTTAGACGATTGTTTTTCCATGAAAAAAAGGACACTTGTAAACATTCCAAGAAGCTTATGAATGTCGCATTCCACCAGTCCACATCTGGTAGGATTTGTTTCTTCCAGAATGTTGTTCAGACTGCATTGGGAACGTACTAGAAGTGGCATTGGAGGCTGCTTGATATAATCCAAAGTAGAATTGCTCTAAAGCATCTTCTGAAGAAGAAATTCCCCGATCCCTCTTCCAAATGAAAGTATGCGCCAATTGATCGCCTGAGTAAATTTGTGAAAAACAGTATATATCTTTCAGTTTTTTTTTTTAAAAAAAAAAAGTATTTCCATTAATACTATCCAAGTATCCATCCTCTGAAATTAGTGCAACTTCTTGGTGGTAGTTCTGTATCCTCTTAGGCTTCCTATTATGTGAGGTATTGTAGGGGACAATATAGTTGAAGGAGTGTGCCTGTAAGACATGTTTAATCAGACCTTTTGACAGATGTTACCACCATGATGTATAATTCGGTTCCTTAACGTAAAGCTATAGGTTGGTTTTCGCCATGTATTAAGCTTTCAAGTCACGTTCCTTTCTTGTCCTTTTCCTGGCTATGTCAACTGAAGGTGTTGAACAGTTGAAGTATATATATCTTTTAATTTATCTATGGGTATCCGACTGCATCTGCACACCCATAGCTAAAATACGATATTGTTGATCAAGACGGGACAACCCGTAGCGTACAAACGTTTGATTGATGGTGCTTACATCAAATTTCAGTTTAATCTTTTAAGTCTATAAATTCTATTTTCAACTCATTAATGGTGAAATATTTATCCCATTGATAGATATCGAGCTGGGCCTCCTGTGCGTTGTACAGATGACATTTTTCATGTGATTCGATTTGAAATTATAAATATGGTTTTTCAATTCCAAAAAAGAAATCATAAATTTGTTTGCATGAGGTCATGGGAAAGCATAATACTTATACAGATCATTTAACCAAACTATTACATCCCTTCATCAAAATTTAAGACTGAATTATTTGTGAATTTAATTATAACTGGATTTAAAACTTGTCATGCAGCACTTTGTGAGTCATTCATTGTGAGTCCCTTTTGTGAATCTTCTCTCCTTGCTCTCCTTATTCTCTTTTTTGGTATGTTACTTTGAATGTTTTGTAATCCACCCCATCGTGCACTCACCCGCTTACAATATGGGATGTTGATCATTACTTAGTTATGTCATTTAAATTGATTCTAATCTTTTCGTAATACGTGTTTGCAAAAAACTTTATAAAAATCAAATCTAACTCATTAATTAAGTTTTTACCTGATGCAATAGCTACTTTTCCTATTTATATTATTATTTTGTTGATTTTTTGTCTTAATTTTGGCCAAAAAGGATCCACAAATATTAAAATATAATTGATGAACCGATCAAAAACATACGTATATTGAAAATCATAAGAAAATAGATTATATTGAGAAATATATTATATTATTACTTCTATTTACATGGATTGGTGGCTCATAAAATGGTGTGACGTATACATTATGCTCCATATATCCTTTATGTTACTAATTACCTGAAGCATATTTCGACCTAAAAAAATCAAGATAAATATAATCATAATATATATAAATCATAAATAGTGATATATAACTATATATATATTATGATTGACCAGAAGTTGTGGACGTCTTGTGAACATAATTTTAGGGCTTATCTTAAATATAATAATTATAAAATAATGATTATATTTTCAAAAACAAACGTATAATAGTGATATATATATTATTATATTTTTATTAAATATAATTAATAGATATAATTAGTGATATACATATTTTAGGATTGACCAACCAGAAGCTTCTTATCTAATTAGTGATATATATATTTTGGATTGATCAATCAGAAGCTTCTTATGAATATAATTTTAGGGCTTATCTTAAATATGATAATTCAAAAATAATAACTACATTTTTCTTAAGTATAATTAGTAGATATAATTAGGGATATATATATTGGGATTTATCTTTTTTTGTTGTTGCTAAAATATATTCGAAAACAAATGTAGAATAAGCTTTTATTTAAATATGTAAATAATGAAACTTTTATTTTAGAAAAAATCACATATTTTCATCCTAAAATTTAATTAAAATTATATTTAAGATTTAAGATAAACCTTAAAATTATGTTCATAAGAAGCTCCTCGTTAGTTATTCCCGAAATATATATATATATATATATATATCACTAATTATATTTAAGATTAAAGAGAAATCCTAAATCAATTTTTCTCGGTTGATTATAATTAAAAATTAGCGATATAATTAATAGATTATATAATTAGTGATAAATTGACCCCGTTGATCTGAATAGATCTAATCATCTGGACCGTTAATTCCTTATGAATAGTATTTCTGTAGAAGAGTTTTTTATGTTATATAGATATAGATATAGATATAGATAGATAGATATAGATTATTAAATATACTTATTAGTAGATATAATTAGTGATTATCAATCTTTAAATTGGAATATAATTATTAGTAGATACAATTTTAGAGGTTATCTTAAATATAAAAATTCAAAAAAAAAATGGTTAATGGCTATAACCAATCAAATATAATTAGTAGATTGTATAATTAGTGATAAATTGACCCGTTGATCTGAATAGAACTGATTATATGGGCCGTTAATTCCTTATGAGTAGTGTTTTGGTGGAAGAGTTTTTTTATGTTATATATAGATATAGATATAGATTATTAAATATACTTATTAGTAAATATAATTAGTGATTATCAATCTTTAAATTTAAATATAATTATTAGTAGATACAATTTTAGAGGTTATCTTAAATATAATAATTCAAATAAAATGGTTAATGGCTATAACCAATCAAATATAATTAGTGATATAATTAGTGATAAATTGACTTGTTGATCTGAATAGAACTAATCATCTGGGCCGTTAATTCCTTATGAATAGTGTTTTGATGGAAGAGTTTTTTATGTTATATAGATATAGATATAGATTATTAAATATACTTATTAGTAGATATGATTAGTGATTATCAATCTTTAAACCTAAATATAATTATCAGGAGATACAATTTTAGAAGTTATCTTAAATATAATAATTAAAAAAATGGTTAATGGCTATAACCAATCAAATATAATTAGTGATATAATTAGTAGATTATATAATTAGTGATAAATTGACCCGTTGATCTGAATGGAACTAATCATCTAGGCCATTAATTTCTTATCAATAGTATTTTGGTGGAAGAGTTTTTTATATTATATAGATATAGATATTAATATAGATAGATATAGATTATGACTCAGCGAAATTAAATGACGACTCTATTGCTAAATGTTAAATATGTTTTATCCACGTTTAATTATAGAATTACTATTTAAATTTATTGAATATGTTTATTGGGGCTAATGACTGGTTTTATTAGTGTCAAATCATTGAAAATACATTTTACAAATTTAATAAACAAAATGAAATTTGATGTTGGTTGACAAGACTAAATATTTAGTTTAGCTCACTTGCCCACCTTCATATTTCATTCTAGATACTTTAAAAGCTACGTGACATATGATCAATCAATTAAATGATTTGATAAAAATATTTAAAATCTCAAATTTTCTATTAGAAGAGCTATTTATAAACTAGAAACTGTTTATTTAAGCTTTCGACGTTCAGCTTGTTGGCAAGAAAAAAACAAATAAAAGCTTAGACATTCAACTCATCCTAAAAGACTTTTCTTAGGAATCGACTTTTCTCTCACCGCCAGGGTGAGTGACTTTTCTCTCTGTACGAGGGAGTGTTTCCAGCCATTTTTGTGGCTGTTTTCTTGTTCTCCGGTCATTGCAATCTTGTGCTGGGTTTTCTGTGAAGCGGTGTCTTCGGGTGGAGCTTCTCCAAGCGGTGAAGATCGGTGATGGCGACTATGGGATTGGATGGCTCATGGACTGGGATGGCGTTCGGCGGAAGGTGGAAGGTAACCGACGAAGGTGAAGGGAGGAAACGAGGCTGGTTGTTCAGGGTGTGGAAAGAGAAGCTTCACAGGTTAGAGGTGTTGGCTGGTCGACACAAAGGTATTTCTCTTACCTATCGGCTCGGCGGCGCAGATCTGGAAGGCATCGAGGTTGGGGAAGGAGCGGAGTCGATGAAGCTGGAGGTTGAAGCCTTGAAGGAGATGGGGATCCAACTCTTGAAGATATCAGAGGATGTCGAGCTGAGGAAGAGAAAGGATCTGAGCTTTGGATCGAATGGGATGGGTCTCATGGTGGCCCTTTGTCTGGATGTTGGTGGCTGGTTCCCAGCCACCAAAACACCATGAGGTTAACGTTTAGATGCTACCTAGATTTGGGGGGATTTATGGTAGTGCTTTTGAAATCTTGGTCGCTCATGTTAGATATTAGGATTCGGATCTGTGTCTTGTTTATGAAATTTCTCTTTTGGGTGTCGTGTTGGTTGTGGTTTAGCACTGCCTTGTGGGTTAGTTTTGATTGTGTGGAGTACTGCCTTTCTTCTATCATGATCTTTATTCCTTTGGAGTTTGTTCTCAAATTTCAAAGGTTTCTTCACCTCCTACGAGGTGAGTGTGAAGCTGCTAGTGTTTTGCAACATTTGCATCAAAGAGTGTGGGCTCGTGTGAGCATGTCTTCGGACAACCACCCTCTATTGCGTTTCCCTCTAATCATGAAGGAAAGGAAGTCCTATCTCATCACCATCTACCTGCAATGGTTAGGTGTCGGAAGTACCTTTAGGATATGGCTTGTTGTGTGTTATGCTGGTATTTTGATTTTAGTGTTTGGATTGAAGTCCTGCTCCTCTTGCTTTGTAATGGCCTACTTTGTTTTGTGTTCGCTTGATCTGTAATGGTTGTGCTCTGGTTCATTGTATCAGTATGTAATCTAGCTTTCATATATTAATGAAAAATACATTGGTAAAAAAAAAACTCATCCTAAAAAATAACACATGAACGTTACGTTCCAACAAAGATGACATGAAAGTGGTTTCTTCGAAGAGAAGGGAGAGGGGTCAAGGGAGAAAGCAATCAAACGAATTGGCTAAGTACTCTATTGTGGCATTAGTGGATGGTAATTTTGATGCCTGCTTCTCTCCTGTTGGCTTAGTTTCACTTTTATGATTTGCAGGCTTGCCAAGCCTTTATGGATATTTCTCCATATTTGGTGTTCTCTATAAAGGTATTTAAGACATTCTTTGGCTAAATATGGAACCGTAGATTCTATTTCATCCTATTTTTTAGTTTTCTAAAATTTTGAAAATTCCAAGTTGCCTTGGAGTTAGTGAACTTTCCTGATAAATGGGTACAAATAATCCATCAGTGTTTATCCAGTATCCACTGTACATTATCATGTCCATGTCAATGATCAGGTTGCTTTGTCTATCTCCCCTGACAATGGCATTAGGCAGGGAGATCTATTATCTCCTTTTCTTTATATCATTGCCTCTAATGTCTTATCCTATTTAATCTTGAAAGCAGAGCAGGCAAGAACTTGGAAAGGAGTCAAAATCTCAGCAAATGTAAGACCAGTCACTCACTTATTATATGCTGATAACTCCATTTTGTTTGCGGAAGGGAATCAAAAAACGTTTGATGCAGACATGCAGTTAATCAGGTGTTAACTCAATTTTGTAGATGGTCTGGTTAAACCACTAACCAAAATAAATCAACAACCATCTTCAACCCGAACATTCCTGCGCCTATGACAGATCAGCTTTGGCTAAGATACTTCAGATAGGTTACTTTGCAAAATTTGGGAAATACTTAGGTACTTGGATTGACACAAGAAGGAATAAGAGTCAGATTTATGAACAAGTTGTCTTAGCAGTTAATCGAAGAACAACGTCATGGAAAGTAAAGCTTCTTTCTCAAGCATCCAGACTTACATTGGTTAAATCGGTGTTATCAGCAGCTAATATCTAGGTGCTCTCATGTGTTAAACTCCCCGATTATATTTGCAACAAAATAGACAGCAAATGCTTAGATTTTTTCTGGGGGGATTCGGAGGATGGAAAAAAGAAAATTCATCTTCTTAATAGAACTCGACTTTTTAAGCCCAAGTCTAGAGGAGATTTACGAATTTGACCAACTGAACAAGTTAATCAGTCTCTTTTGGCAAAGCAACTGTGGCGGGTCATTACTAGTGACAAGCAATCACTTCTTGGATCTGTAATATTTGCTACCTAATTATACTTTTTAATACATTTTAAATTACCATTTAACAATTACAAAATTATTTATTGACCAACTATGTTAGAAAAAAAAGTTTACCAAAACAAACACTAACATAGTTAAAAAAAAGGCTTTTCGTCGTTTGAACAAAAATACCAATTAAATACCCTAATCATGATAGAAAAATGAATTTCTAATATTAAAAAGCTATCATGATTAGAAAAGAATTTAACAAAACATAATTACCCTAACCATGATAGAAAAGGATTTCTACTATTAAAAGGACTATCATGGTTAGAAAAGAATTTAACATAATATAGCAAAATATTATCCATGTTAGAAAAGTAATTCTCTAATACAACAATGGCTAACATGGATAAATAAAGCCAACCTACTACTTGACTAATCAACCCATTCACAAACAGCCAATAACATATTTGACCATTAAACACTTTCACTAAAAATAACTAAAACCATTATAAATTTAAATCTCTCAACCATCCAACATTTTCAAAACATGCAAAATCTCAATAGTCCACAATAAAACCAACATAGTTGAAACACCAATAAAGTTTAGACCGGTCTATTAGAAATAAAGCAACATGTTACCAAAATAATTATTCCAAAAGAAAATCCTCAATTTGAAAATAAAGAAGCACAACGTGGAAATATAAGCGGAAACAAAATAAGTGATATGAATCCCTATTTGTGGCAATATCTTCCGTCAAACCAGTCCAGAACTCACTAGCTTAGTGAGACGGTCCCGGATCCTTCCCTTGGTTTCCTAATGAGTTTCTAGGACCTGTAAAAATAGATAAAATGGGGGTAGACCCAAGTAACCACTAATTGTTCTCCTACGTGCGGTGTGTGTTAGCAGGGTGCTCAGTGGAGTATTACTAAGTATAACTGAATAGAATATATGAGGCAGTTACCATTTAAATGCAAGACAATATCATAATATATATTTCCATATAGATTATCATCACAAGACAGTTCCTCAAAATCACACATAAAATCACATATTCACATTCATATAAATCACACATAAAATCACATATTCACCTTCATATATTGCAATCCAATATACAGATAAATAAAATCAAACAACCAATAACACCGTCATTATACGGTCCAGTAGGGATTCACAACCCTCGCCTGAGACTGGGGGCGTTCTCCCTAATTCGTCTTTCCATTTTATGTTACTTAGTCCTTGTGGGCCTACAAGGAACTTCATCGTGCGATGTCATTATTATTTATTTATTTATTTATTCGGTGTTCACACAATTAGTACAACACATCATAAATGTACACATCCAACATATGGCACAAAACCCAGTCCAGAAATTCTTAGATTTCAATCATGCAGATATATTTAATAAATACTATAAATTTCCAAAGTGTACAAGTTCACACCATCATGTCATTTAAAAATACATATTCCACTAAACAGGTTATATTATAAAATAAGTTTCCAAAATTCATGTCCATCAAGACTATAGCCAATCACAAAATTATAAGTTCCAAATACTCACTAACCCACACACACACGCAAACAAACAAAAGTAGTTACCTCCGTAAAGTTAAACCACTAGTTACCGTAGACGTGCCCCCGTGCTCAATGTCAAGCAAAATCAGGGTCTACAATTAATATTATATATATATACGCACATAATTAGTAACTATTCAAGTACCACCATTCAAAATTAAGGGAATTAATCCTACCATAAATTATGCCCACAACTGATTATCTCTTATCTCCCACACCCATTCACACTAATAAAATTTCAAATTTTATTTGTACTAACCAATAATTGTTCATTAGTTTATATTTTCATAATTTTCTAGCTAGCTCCTTAATAAAATTTAATTTCAATTATTTAAATTACACCCCTTTATTTCAACATTAAACAGTTCAAAGAGAGACCATCAGAAACATACTTGCTACATTAAATCTGGAAATCCTCTCTAGTTCAAATGATCAACATTAAAATTTTGAATACTAGTAATTTGGGGTTATTAAATTTGTATACTAGTAATTCTTATTTTTCTATTAGTGATTTGTTATGGATCAAAATGTGTATGTACACTAATAAAAATTCACGTTTTTTTTAAAATTATCAAATCAAAATAAAAGCTAAGAAATTGATTTAAATGATTAAATCATTTTCAAAAACTTAATTTAAGTATGGTCTAATTTTTTTCATAAAAATTAAATCATTTTAAAGTACTACATCCCAGTGTTTTAAGTTTTAACCCATCTATGAAAGATTAAAGTATACTTTTGGTCATTTATACTTCATTAATTTTTCTTTTAGTCCCTTAACTTTGAAAAGTGCAAATTTGATCATTTTTCGCTAACACCGTTAGTTTTATTTAACTGAAAATGTTGATTCAGCAAATCTAAAAAATAATTTAATAATTAAATATTAATAAAGATGGCCTAATTTTAAAATATAAGAATTATTATAATAAATAATTAAAATTTAAACATATTTTGTTAGCATATGACTATAAAACAATAATTTAAATTTGTTGAGCTAGTCCGTTAAATAAACGGTGTTTGTGAAAAAGATGCACTTTTCAAAATTAAGGGACTAAAAGAAGAGTTGATACAATCAAACATCAAAATATACTTTTAGCTCCTGTTGAAAAAAAAAAAAATCGTTGTTTTGTCGCCGCATTATTGCCTGATCGTATTGTTCTTCCCCCCGAAAGTTGAAAAAATTGAGTGTAAGTGAAACCCTAGGATACTACCACTGCAATTGATCGTCGAGCGTTTCGCGATTGGATGATTAGATTAGGGACAACGTTTTCACTGGATTGAGTTAGCAGAATGGGCGCAAGTCGAAAGCTTCAGGGTGAGATAGATCGTGTTCTCAAGAAGGTCCAAGAAGGTGTTGAGGTCTTCGATAGTATATGGAACAAGGTTCTTACTTTCCATCCTTATTTCTTGTTTAGTTTGCTTTTCTTTTCTCTTTTTAATTTGGGTTCTACATTAACCTTGCCCTACTGAATGACTCGACAAATGGTTCATTTTAATTTTGTTTTTTTCTTTTTAGGTTTACGATACAGACAATGCCAACCAGAAGGAGAAATTTGAGGCAGACCTGAAGAAGGAGATCAAGAAGCTCCAGAGGTACAGAGACCAAATTAAGACTTGGATACAGTCTAGCGAGATCAAGGATAAGAAGGTCTATTCAAGTGCCTTTTGTGTCTTTGATTATCTCCCCTATCACAACTTCACAAGCTCATGCCGTCTCTGAGCATTATGCATGTTGAGTGTTTTTGGAGCTACACTAGTAATAATCTCATACCTGTTGCTAGCCAAAATCGGGGCAATTGCAGATTTCTGCAATGCCTTTTTTTTAATTGTGATGCTTCCTAATCAACTATAATATTTAGGACATTGTTGCTTTTAGAAGTATATTAGTCTACACTACTACTTGCCCCCTCGTATAGTTGGCCTACAATATCTATTTTGTTTGCTGAAGTTGACTTTTGAAATGAGACGTTAATCTTATGCCAGTTAGTTTTGAGAATCTATATTGATATTTCTATATATAATATAAGATCTATAGGAAGCCATCTACAATGCATCTTACTATAATCTCCTTGCAAAGCATAGGACCGCATTCCAGTTATGTACAAATGTCTTTCAATTAAAGATATGTTTGATACTTGTGTGTTTTGGTAATGTGGAACACATCCTTTATTGTTTTCCTCCTGTGAATGCTGAGGAATCTTTCATTGCATTATATCTGGTCATATAGCCGAGTATTATCATCAAGTATTCCATTGATTAAGTGTTGCTGTCAAATTTCCCATCTGTTGCATATCTCATATTCTTTTTTGGTTGTGCTTGGAGGTAACTTTGTAATATGAGCTTCTGAAATGTTGTTTGGGGGTTTTAATATTCAATTTAACTTCTTGGTTTTGAATTTAACATTTTTTCTTTTGATATATGTTGACATAGGTTAGTGCCTCTTATGAGCAGGCTCTGGTGGATGCTCGCAAGCTCATTGAGCGTGAAATGGAAAGATTTAAGATCTGTGAAAAGGAAACTAAGACTAAAGCGTTTTCCAAAGAAGGCCTGGGCCAACAGCCTAAAACTGTGAGATTTTAATCTGGGGACATTCTGTCTTTAAAATTATATTTAAAAGCTTTTCCTTGCCTTTTTTGGCATACCTTGGTATTTTTATGTTGTTTTTGGGCTGAAAACTGTGTTGTCCTGTGCTGATGTAGTTGCTGTTTTTTTATTTGTAGGATCCAAAGGAGAAGGCTAAATCAGAGACAAGAGATTGGTTGAATAATGTGGTATGCAATCGATTTCTTTATATGACATTCAGAATTTTTATATTTTGCTTGAGGTATAGTGAATATTTTGCTGCATTAGTAATTTGTTCACATTGTTCTATAGTGTTGGCTGCTGCAATAGTCAGCTTTGCTGTATCTTTTGGTTATTGCAACATAGGAAAAGTTGTCCATAGGTCATTCAACTTATGGCGATCTTTAATCTGGTTTCTTAGATTTATTTTTCATAATTACTGTGCAGTCAAATCTGGTGCTTATTTCTCTTGTGATTCTTGTTATGCCATCTTGTAATGATTCATTGTTAACTAGTTTATAGTGTATATTTTTTATGTAAGCAAATGTTTATTTTTATATGCACCATTATTTGGAATAATTAATTAACAGCTTTTAAAATATGAGTAGGTCGGCGAGTTAGAATCTCAAATTGATAACTTTGAAGCTGAGCTTGAAGGGCTTTCTGTCAAAAAGGGAAAAGCCCGGCCGCCTAGATTGGTATGATTAAGAAGTAAAAACGGGAAGTTCATTTTGTGGGACTGATGGTTTACCTTTTTCTGGCCATTTATATGTTACGTTTGTTTTCCAGACGCATCTTGAGATGTCAATTGCCAGACACAAGGCTCATATAAAAAAATGTGAGTTACTCTTGAGGCTGCTAGACAACGATGAATTAAGTCCTGAACAGGTTAATGATGTCAAAGATTTCTTGGAAGACTATGTGGAGCGTAATCAGGTGTTTTTTAAAATTTGAACTATTATTATAATTATTATTATTATTTACACAGTAAATTCATGATGCTTAATAGGTTTTTTTTAATCCTTTTTTCATACCTTCCCAAGAACAGGATTTTGCATGCTTTATGCTTATGCATACTTGATGTCTTCTACTTTTTTTCATCTGTTCCTCTTAAACTTTCTTGTTTTTATCCAGGAGGACTTTGATGAATTCAGTGATGTCGATGAGCTATACAGTTCATTACCTTTAGACAAGGTGGAGTCTCTCGAAGATCTTGTCACAATCGGTCCATCTGCTAAGGTAATTTCCAACCCAATTGAAATTTCTCGTGCTTTGGGATGGGATATTTAAAATATTTATTTGCGTATTGGCATTTTTGTTCTAGAATGCCATGTTGAACTGTAAATTTTCTGATGGTGAAAGGTGTCTTGTCAAAACACATTTAGTGATGTTGGGTTTTAATATTCAGACCTCTATATGCTTATTGAAATTCATGTTTGCTGTCAACAGATAAGAATACTTCTCTATATAAAGTTCCCAAGTATTGTGTGATTTGTTTTGGCAGGGTGCACTTGGTGTTAGCTTGAAGACATCTTTAGCTGCATCGGCTTCGCAAACATCTGTATGTATTTCTTCTATCTATGACCTGAAAAATTTTGAGTAAGCACTTTTGAAAATTAAAGCCATTCAGCGATATATTGTTTCATGAACTGTATGCCTTGTATGTTAGGCTTGTTTTATTTCCATTTTTCTTCTGTGGCCTTGGTTCTCCTCTGACTCAGATATTTCATGACAGAAATGGGTTTAGTTTCATTCCATCGTGAATGTCATGGTTAGATAAATGTGCTGGGCGGTTTCTGATTACTTTTGGATAAGCATCTTTGCAATTGAATCCAAATAGTTTGGAAACCTGCTGAGTGGTTCTTATACAAGTTTGCCCTTGTTAGTTACACATTATAGTTCAGTTGTGATTCTTTGTTTTACATTTATTTTATTGATGATAGTTATGGAAAAGGGACTTCTTTCTTCGTTCATGTGCAGAACAGTTTGAAGTTGTCCGATGTTAACATTAGAAACATCAAACATGGTTCAACTTGAAGAGTGAAGTTATTGGTTTCTAACATTTAAAAATAATTTGTTTTTAGTCGTTTTATATCGCTTGGGATTCTCTTTCAATATTTGATTAATCCCCCCCTCCCCCCCCAACCAAAGGAATTCAATGAAAAGTAGTTATATTGGTCTAACAATTCTCTTAAATGTTAGCTGGAACTTAACCCCCTCCCTCAGCCAGTTGAGGAGAGAAAAAAACAAAAGTTGTGTGACTAGGATCTTTGACCAAGTGTATGAGATCCTCCTTTGTGATTATGCTTTTTGCTGCTATGTTAGAGCATTTCTATGTTATGTTCTAGTTTAAAACTTGGTGCAGCTTTAAAAATATGATATTTGGTTTGTTTTCGGCTTGAATTCAATTGGTTGTCTTTATGCTTTGTTTTTGTTCTATGATGTCATATTGATCAATGGCACCTTTTTCTGTGTAACAATGATAGTGGAGGATGAGTCGTGATCATAGATCCTCTGAGTGGCTGTCTCTTAGTTACTTGATTATCTGTACCAGTAAAAAGCAATAAAGAAAAAAGCCACGTCCTTGTTGGATTTTGCTTTAAGTAGGACTCTTTTATTTTCCTAGACAACTATTATGTCTAATCGTGACTAGGATCATTCTGTCCAGGAGCAAGCTGACGACACTGCTTCCCAGGATAGCAATTCTGATTCTGTTGTCAGAACACCGCCTTCTAAAAGTAGTGGAGTCAGTTCTGCTATGTCGCCGCCAGCTGGGAACCATGCTACTCCTATGTCTTTGAATGTTTCGTCTCAGATTTTGTCTGGTGCAACTGCTGCGGCATCAGTCCTCCCTAGTTCAAATTCTGTTCGGATTGCTCTGGAAAATACTGGTGCTGCCAATTCTTCACCTGTTAGTCAGTCTACCTCTGTGAAAGAAGATGAGGTTAATGGCTTCCCTGGCCGGAGAGCATCTCCCTCACTGTCTGACGCTGCACATGCGAGAGGCATCAGTAGGAACAATCTACCAAACCAAGTGGCATCTAGTATTCCCCTTGCTTCCAGCAGCATTGCTTCCAGCAATGGGGCCCTTGGTACAGTCCCTTCAGCCTCTGAAATAACTAAGAGAAATGTACTTGGAGCTGATGACAGGCTTGGAAGTAGTGGAATAGGGCAGCCTCTTCTATCACCTCTAAGTAATAGAATGATGTTGCCTCAGGCTGTGAAGGCTAATGACGGTAATGGTCCAATTGACCTGAATAATGCTAATGAGGCTGCAGCTGTATCTGGGAGAGTTTTTTCCCCTTCTGGTGTTCCTGGGATGCAGTGGAGGCCAGGAAGTCCTTTCCAGAACCAAAATGAGACGGTAACTTTTTTTACCTTTTTACTCTTCTGGTCGTATTGATAGGGCAGAAAGAGAATGTTTTATTTGATCCAATTTATAAGTCACACTATTAAATTTTTCATGTGAATGCATAATTTTATCCCCCATTTATTATATGCTTACATTGTTCTTTATGTGATATAGTAGATATTAAATAGAGGTAAAGTTAGTTTTTAGATTTTAAGGTAGAGTTAATGAGGTGTAAGGTTTTCTTGGTCTGTTCGAAACATGCTAGAAAAACTTAATAGATAGGATCGTAAGGGTAATTTTTCTCTAAATATTGATTGTT
Source organism: Mimosa bimucronata (assembly GCA_037074515.1). Lineage (NCBI taxonomy): Eukaryota > Viridiplantae > Streptophyta > Magnoliopsida > Fabales > Fabaceae > Mimosa > Mimosa bimucronata. The sequence continues at coordinate 7,465,208 of CM073437.1, forward strand.
GGGTTAAATAGATTATGCGCAATTACATACACAGATAAACATTGTCATGTCTGTTAAATGAAATGTAATTGAGTCAGATTACTGTATTGTGTAGTTTCTTGTTCTGTATATTTAAGCTATATTGTTCAAGGAGCAAATTTGTTTTCCGTTTAGGGGCAGATTCGTGGAAGAACTGAAATAGCACCTGATCAGAGGGAAAAGTTTCTGCAGAAGTTTCAGCAAGTGCAGCAACAAGGACACAGTACCCTTCTTGGCATGCCTTCTCTTGCCGGTGGAAGTCACAAGCAGTTTTCTGCTCAGCAGCAAAATCCACTCTTGCAGCAGGTACCTTTGTTGCACCTTAAGTTTGGCTTCTGTTCTTTTTATTAGTCACTTTGCTTTCAATATAGGTGTAAAGCCCGCCCTGCATCATCCTATACTATGTCTTTTATGGCTCTCTATACCATGATTTTTCAAACTAACTGTTGTGTTTTTCGATCTTCATTCCTGTGAGTTTAATTGTGCAATCATGAAATCTAGTTTTTCTTTTTAGTATAGCTGGTCAAATAATTTTTTACGGGCTTTACACTATTAAAACTTTATGGACCTTGTTTTTTTTACAACTAATGAAATTAAACCTTTGTCTTTGTTTCTAGTGGGAAATGGAAAGGGATAATTGAGGGAAAGGGGACTATTGTTCTGATATTATTAATTACTTTTTTTTTTTATCTGTAGCTTGGATAATTTATCTCTCTATGGTTGAGTTATTCTATTGTATTTTTTAGTGATCTGGATTTAGCTTAGGTTTTTGGGATGGTTGGGGATTTAGGTTGAGGCCCTACTCCTTAGTTCCCCATTCTCAAGAAGGGGGAAAATGTGGCAATACACCCTCTTTTCTTAGAGCAAGATATCAATTCATGCACGAAAATTGTGGTTAGCCATATGTGCTAAAGCTGATCTGTTTCTTCTCTATGTGATCTGCTTTGGAGTTCAGGCATCAGGTCTCAGTAGCATTACATCCACCTCATTACAGCAGCCATCCAATCCTATACTTTCTCCATCTAGTCAACAGCCAATGATCTCAAGTGTTTCTCAAGATTCTGGTATGTTAGTGTTCCCCATGATCAATGTAGCTTGATTTCTTGAGTTTTCCATCCACTCTTATAGATGGATTAGCATCTCCATATTTTTCTATAGTCATTTTTATATTTTTCCGTTTTTTTTCCCCTTGTGAATGATATAGTAGTTGAGGAGTATGTTTATTTCCTGCATATTCTCAATTGCCGAGCATAATTCTTACAGCTAAGGTTTTTTCCCATCACGTTTTGATAGCAATGTAGAAGGCAATTGTATTAATTTTTCATTGTTAAGTGTCAATATTAAACTGGGAGATCAATCAATCCCTCAAGTGACAAAGTTTAAGTACTTGGGATCAATTATACGACAAGATGGTGAGATTGATGACGATGTCAACCATAGAATTCAAGCTGGGTGGTATAAGTAGAGGAAAGCTACTGGTGTTCTCTGCGACCGGAAAGTACCCCATAAGATAAAAGGACAATTTTATCGCACTATTATAAGACCAGCAGTTTTATATGGTAGTGAATGTTGGGCTTTGAAGGGACAACATGAACATAAAATGGGAGTAGTTGAAATGAGGATGTTGAGATGGATGTGTAGTCATACAATAAAGGATAGGATTAGGAATGACCATATATGCGATCAAGTTGGAGTGGCACCTATCAGTGAGAAAATGGTAGAAAATCGTTTAAGGTGGTTTGGACATGTACAAAGAAGGCCATTAGATGCGCCAGTGAGGAGAGTAGATCAAACAATCTGGGGTCTGGTTAAGAGAGGAAGAGGGAGACCTAGGCGTACACTAGGGGAAGTTATAGAGCGAGATCTTTTAGTGAACAATATATCTAAAGATTTGATTATTGATAGAGTACATGGCGTCGTGTGATCCATGTAGCCGACCCCACCTAGTGGGATAAGGCTTGGTTGTTGTTGTTGCTACTGTTGTTGTAAGTGTCAATATAATTCTCTTTAGTTGCATGTCTAGTAGAGCATTAAATCAAATTTGCACTATATTCAGGGCATTATTAATTGTCTAGGATTTAAATTTGCATGATATTCTTGGATTCTGCAGATGGCAATTCTAAGGTTGAAGAACATCAGCAACAACAGAATACTCCTGATGATTCCTTGTCTGAATCTACTACTGCCAGTAATGGGCTTGGCAAGAATATTCTAAATGAAGAGGATTTAAAATCCACATATGCTGTGGATTCTCCTGTAAGTTGTTAAACTCTTCTTAGTCTTCTATGCTTGTTATTTTATTTAATTATATGCAGTTTGTGAATGTTCTTGCCATTCATACTTCCTGCAATGCAATTTTTTGCCTTGTTACATAGCTATGCTAGCAGTACATGCGGATTTTGTATTTAATATATTACTGAGTTTCAAGCTATTGGAATGTGGTGACTGGCTAGCTTAGACTTTGGATTGGGTACACCATCGTGCATAGAAATGTGCTAGACTACTGTTGCAATCCTGATTCATGGCCTACCTGCCTGGGTAGCATACTGTTATTTATAAATATGTGATTATTGTTGAAGTTAACTAAGGTCAGGGTAGTATACCGTTAATCCATGGCCTACGCTGTTTTGTTGTCAGATGCAAGGTATATGACCCACTTAGTATTAGTGGTTTAAGAAGTTAATCTATATACAGTAATAGTGTGGGACATGTTGAAATTTGACTTAGTCCTACTTTGGATATGGTTGAAGAAATTATTATGATCTTTGTCCACACATGATTGGGAGAACTCTGAAGTTTACAATTGTATAAACAATCTATTAAAAAGAATCTTGATTTGAGTTGGCCATTTCTCTTTTAAGCAGCAGGCAGGAATGTCTGGGTCTCTTACTGAGCCTGCTCAGAGTTCCAGAGATGCTGATTTCTCTCCGGGCCAACCTTTACAATCCAACCAACCTTCTGGTAACCTGGGTGTTATTGGAAGAAGAAGTGTTGCCGATTTTGGAGCCATTGGTGATAATCTTGGTGGAACAAGTGTCAATTCTAGTGGAGGGCGTGACCATTTGTTTAATTTGCAGATGCTTGAGGCTGCATACTACAAACTTCCACAACCTAAAGATTCAGAACGTCCAAGGACTTATACTCCTGTATGATTTTGTTATATCCTTTCTCGTGTCGTATAAATTTGTAATATGGTCATATGATGAATGTTTCTTATCTTGTTCTGCAGAAGCACCCAGCAATAACTCCTCCAAGTTATCCTCAAGTACAGGCCCCCATTGTCAGTAATCCTGCCTTTTGGGAGAGAGTAGGTCTTGAACCATATGGCACTGACACCCTGTTTTTTGCATTTTATTATCAACAGGTACTTGAGTTTTTTATAATATGAGTGCTTTTACTTCATTCTATCAAATGAGCTTAAATTCATTTTTGTTGCCTCTTGCAGAACACTTATCAACAGTATTTGGCTGCAAAAGAACTAAAGAAGCAGTCTTGGAGATATCACAGAAAATATAACACATGGTTTCAGAGACATGAAGAGCCAAAAGTCGCTACAGATGAATTTGAGCAGGGAACATATGTGTACTTCGATTTTCATATTGCAAACGATGACCTGCAACATGGGTGGTATGATTTATCAACTTTTAAGCTCAATTTGTTTACATTCATGACTATCACATGTATATGTGCACTGATGTTGACCACTGTGTTGATCTTTCTAGTTTAACTTGTGTTTTGAAGATTTATTATGAGTCAAATTACTGATTAACATATTCTTAGATGTAGGAAGATTTACAATAATTGAATATCATGTTGCATCAAGCATAAAACTAGAAATTCTTTGTGATAAGATGTAGTAAAGCCTGGCCTACTTGTTTATTATAACTACTTTCAAAGGACTTAGATATGTTCAAAGAGCCTGAGATTCTCTTTTGGCCAAAAAAGAAAGGGGGAAATTGTTTTTAATTACTTCAATAGAAAACATGACATGGTGACTAAGATGTTAGCTTTTCCAGTTCCTACAGGAGAATATTCCTACAGTATCACGTCAACTTCATATTCTCTATTACTCTAATCAGTGTTCAGTTCTTGTCTGAGGGCTACTTGGGCAGATTAAAACTGATCTTTGATCTGTTGAATTGTTGGCTTGACTATTGATATCTTATTCTCTAGGTTTTAGATCATGATAAGCAATTGGCTCTGTTCTTTTTCTTTTCCCATGGGGTTCGTGCATTTCATATCATTGATATCTCCACTCTTCGAGGCAGTTATTGCGTTTTTCTTTCGGTTATGCATGACTCACTAGTCTGGAAACACATGCCCTATGAAAGAATCTGACCATTTTGCTTCTTGTTCAAATCCATGAAATGTATGATTGTGCTACTGTTCTCACACCTTGTTTGCACTTTGTCATTATTCAGGTGTCAAAGAATCAAGACCGAGTTCACCTTTGAGTATAATTATCTTGAAGACGAGCTTAGTGTATAGAAGATTTATTGACGATGTCATCTGGTAATTTGGTGTCTTTTTTTTCGATGTTAAGTGTTGTTTTTATCAGATGAACGAGTATCACCTGATTCAAAATAAAAAATGTATGAAGTTTGAAGGAAAAAAATGTTATGAGTTCTACGTGGTTCCGAATATTTTTCTTACATAATCAGTGTCATCCAGACACGAGTATCAAAAAGTGTTCAAGAATGGCATGAGCTGGGTCCAAAACTAGCTTCCAGTCTCGCATAGGAATTAGGAAGAAGTAAACTAATTAAATGAGAGGTAGCTACTATCAGAAAGTACATAGATTGGGATATAGCAATATATTCGTTGTATTATGGGAGGGGAGGCGTATTATTGGTTGAGATGCTCGTTGAAAGCTGAAATTGATGTGAGTGGATGGTTTTGCACCGTGCTTTTAAAGGACTTAACGTCGAAGTGAGATTCGGTATAGGGGAAAAATGCTGGCTAAAAAGATGAAAAGTGCACCTGTTACGTATTTTTTGTCTATGCTTTTTTCATTTTTCTTTTATTTGTACCAAACATTGCCTAATCATTTGATCTTTCTCGTTAGTCGTGATTGTCCTAAGTTTTTTGTTTTTGGAGGAATCCTTTTGTACTGATGTAATGGGCGCTCTCTAGGGGGACTAATTTAGTTATATATCAAATTTACTAGACAGGGTCATGAGCATTCTGTCTAGGAAAGTATTTTTATCGGTCAATCTTGCTGATCTTATTGATTGCGTGTTAGCAACATATGTGAACATTGTTGCATTCCCTTTAACCTTGTTGATTTTTTGGTGTCGTGCTTTGGCGCATGCTTCCTTCTTGATTTCAAACTTGACAAGTAATACTGCTTGTGAATTGTTTAAGATGAATATGTCTTTACTTATTGGCGATGGTTGGTGTCCTCGGTATTGTTCTTTTGATGTCATATATAGATAAACAATGAAAGTATTGTTTTTGTCAGTTTGATGTACGCAAAGTTGGGCCCCTTTTCATGGGACTCTGGAAGCTTAATTAAGCAAAAGGACCAAGGAGAGCCGAAGGATAAGGAAGGGGGATCTCTCATCTCGTGTAAAGAAGATAAGAGGAGATAGCATGATTTGGCTTATTTATTTATCTTTTTATAATATTTGACCGTGTGTGGTTGGACGCTGTGATGTTATTATGCTCTTAATACAGTCACCAATGTTTCTCTTCATTCTTTTGAGACCTTCTCATGAGCTATTGGAAAGCAGAGGTTTTTATAAATTACTAGTCTTCAGCTATAATTATTGCTTTCTGAGTGCTTGATGCATCAGTGACAGGTTAAAAGCACCAGTCTTATTCGCCACTCTTAAAAGTTGGAGTTTGATTGCCCAACCGACTCCACATTATTCTCCTATTCTCTAGCTGAAATTTTAATAATTAAACAAATAATTATAATATACTGTCGTTGGATCCCACATGTCCTTACATAAAAGATGCAGTCCTCAGCTTTAATTGTTTTCAAAGCATCTCAGCTGCTCAAGTCCCTGTATCCATATTTATTTTCTTTAGTTCATACGGGTTGTGCATTAAAAAAAAAAATACAAAAGTAAAACGGGGGCGATACTCTTCGTTTATTCCTCTTCTTGAAGTCAATATAATTAGGAAGCGAATTCCAGTGATCTAGATCTCTCATACCTTTTTTAATTTGAACCAGCAAATAAGAGGAAGATTATATTTTATGCTCTGACCGTGGTGTGTATTGTCGATTCAGAACCAATACAATGTGCATGGAGAGACCAGAATTGAAGAAACATTTATAAAAGAGATTTATAATAAAAATAAACTATTTTTAAAAAAAAAAACAATTTCTGTAATTAAGAGTATGACGGTGCTCTATTGAATTTAGACACCATTTTGTTTGGAAGAACATGAATGAAAATTATTGAGATGTGAGAAGTGGGCATTGGAGAGACAAACACGTGCTTCTCTGCTTGTGGTAGGAAATCCACGGCCGTCTTATATTGGTATGCCCCATCACTTTTCCCTCCTGTCCCTAACTTCATATTTATAATGCCCACAAAATGTATATCATACCACAATACTAATCCCTCAGATGGGGTCACCGGCCAGTGACCCCCAAAAGAGTTGCAGGCTTAATTTAAAAGAAATCTCTAAAAACAAGTCAAAATGATCCTCCTTTTTCAATTGATTAACGTTATCCTTCGGAGTTCGGACAGATCCAAACGTGCCACGTCATCACCCTTACAATATACTCCCTCCGGTCCTAATTATAAGATCTCTTTGACTTTTTTGGAGAAATTAAGGATTGAAAATTAATCACTTTAAATTGTTTAAATTAATCTTTTTCCCTCAAAACTAATTTATTTTACTTATAAACCAACCTATAATCTAATTACACGTGACATATGTTATAATTTAGTGGTCTAATTTGCTTCTTTAACTTCCACAAAAAAAGTCAAAGGGATCTTATATTTAGGACTGGAGGGAGTATACTAATAATAATTAATTAATTAATCAATTAATAGGAGTATTAGTTCGAAAACTGCTCTGTTATATGACAAACTGACCAGAGTCCGTTTCTCGGAACTAACCAAAACAGAATCCACCTAAAGCTACTTTTCCATTCAGAAATCCGCGGCCCCTGCGCCAACTTCCATGCCTTTTTTTTTCCATTCTTTCAGGTTCCTTCCTTTATAAAAAAAGTATATAAAAGAAAAGATCTTACCCTTCGTACTGCTGCTCATGCACAAGCTCCTCAAATCAAACTCAAAGAAAGCAGTGTTTAATTGTAGCCGTTGGAGTTAGTTTTTATTCCTGATTTGATGATTTGGGTGCCTCCATCACATTCCATTCATTTTAATAATAAAAAAAAGGATTATATTGGGCCTCCATTCGTCATTTGCGCATGCGGGTATCTGTCCTTGCCGTCTCCGTCTCAAGAATTTTGTCAATCTCTATCTATCTTCATACTTCATCTTCCCCTTCACAAGTTTCTTGATTCTCCTTATTTTCATTTATCTGCCTCTTTCTTCTTTTATTCCCCTATCTATATCTCCTCTTCCAATAAAGAAAAACAAGATCTTGGTTGCCCAACTGTTTCTGTTTATATCCAAATCACTCTTCTCCTCTGTTTCTGTTGGATCAATCTTTCTATCAGTGGTTGGCTAGGCTAAAGAACTGAACTTTCACTCATCGCTTGTTTATAGAACCCAATACTAGAATCGGTTATTTATCTCTTGGCCATCGAAAAATTTCTGGAGAATGGGGAAATTTTGGATTTTGAGTTGGATTATTGTGGTGGTGGGGATAAAGAGTTGGTATGTTGAAGGGCTTGGGGTGAATTGGGGAACTCAGGCGACGCATCAATTGCCGCCAGACACGGTGGTCCAGATGCTGAAGAATAATGGGATTCTCAAAGTGAAACTGTTCGATGCAGATGAGTCCACCATGAGTGCTCTGGCTGGGACTAACATTGAAGTTATGGTCGCCATTCCCAACAATCAACTTGCTGCTATGAATAACTATGATCGGGCCAAACAGTGGGTTCGTAAGAATGTTACACGTTACAACTTCAACGGAGGCGTCAACATCAAGTGAGTTTATTCATTTTACTACTTTCCTTTTTATGTCAACAATATCGAAAAACTTGTTTCTATTTCTGATCGCAATTATGGATGTCGGGATTATCAACTCATGCAAATTTGCAGTGCTTATGACTTGTGGAGGGGGAAAAAAAACTAATCTGGACTAAAACCAGTTATAGTTTGTCTTTTTCCCATATTGACTCTGGGTTCTGCGTCTGGTCGTAGTTCCAATTTTCAAATTTGGAGTGCATTTGGTACCAAATCCTTGACCTGTAAAAATTTTTTGAAGAATTTTGTCCGACTAGCAACTAGTTTAGCTTGTACTTTTCCTATTGGAATTTGAAGGATTTGTTGTCAAATGCCATTGGCCTGGGAATTCTACTAGAAGACAACAATCCCAATCTGAAGAAGAAAGGGGGGAAAAGCATACTTGTTTGCTGACAAGTTGAAGGGCAAAGAAAAGTGTGGAGGAATTCTTTTGCAAAGCAAACCCAAGCTGTATCTTCACTTTTTCCTTTACTCCAAAAAAGGGCAAAATCATGCTGTATATATTTTTTTTTTCAAATTTAATATAAACTGTATACTTCATTAATAAGAAAAACAAAATTAGAGCAAGATTACATCAGATTATTCCTAGCAGCATAATTCTTTTCATCATCCCCCAGAATTAAACAACTAATATTCTAAAATTTGGTCGTGGTGGTAGTGACTCCTTGTAGTAACTCTTTATGTGCCTGAAGAGACATATTTTTGGAATGAGGATCATCGGATTGGACCATTGGATAAATTCTTAACGCATGATGTAGCTATAAGAAATCTTCTTAAATCATATATTTGCCAACAATTTGCAAAAGGCATAAATTTTAACATGTCCAAAAGCACGAGTTGTACTTTTTGTATTGGGCCAGTCATTTCAGTTGTATGTATGTTGGTGTGAGTTATTTGGTTTGTTATTTTGGATTTGATGATGATAATATTTTGATGAAAGTTTCATTTTCTAAACATAGATGTTGAATTTCTCACAGATATGTAGCAGTAGGAAATGAGCCATTTTTGAAAACCTACAACAATTCATTCTTGAACATTACCTTGCCAGCACTACAGAACATTCAGAATGCCTTAAACGAGGCTAACCTTGGAGACACCGTAAAGGCCACAGTTCCCTTAAATGCTGATGTTTACGAGTCTCCAGCAAACAATCCAGTTCCATCTGCTGGAAGATTCAGGGCAGACATAAGTGATCTCATGACACAAATAGTCCAATTTCTCAAGAAGAATGGAGCACCATTCACAGTCAACATCTACCCCTTCTTAAGCCTTTATGGGAATGATGACTTCCCTTTTAACTATGCCTTCTTTGATGGGGTGACCAATCCCATTGAGGACAATGGGATTCAATACACAAACGTTTTCGATGCCAACTTTGATACTTTGGTTTCTGCTCTAACTGCAGTAGGGCTAGGGAATTTGCCCATTTTGGTAGGAGAGGTAGGGTGGCCTACAGATGGAGACAAGAATGCTAATGCCGGTAATGCCTTAAGATTTTACAATGGCCTTCTGCCTAGGCTTGCTGCCAATAAGGGTACGCCACGTCGTCCTGGATATATAGAAGTCTATCTGTTTGGACTAATTGATGAAGATGCCAAGAGTGTTGCTCCAGGAAACTTTGAACGTCACTGGGGGATTTTTAGGTATGATGGGCAACCCAAGTTTCCTATGGATCTTTCTGGTCAGAATCAAAACAAGTTTCTTATTGGTGCTCAGAATGTGAATTATCTTCCTCAGCAATGGTGCATGTTTAATCCTGATGCTAAAGATCTTAGCAAACTTGCAGATAATATAAATTATGCTTGTACCTTTGGAGACTGCACTTCGCTTGGGTATGGTTCTTCTTGCAACAATTTAGATGCTAATGGGAATGCCTCGTACGCGTTTAACATGTATTATCAAGTGCAGAATCAGGACTACATGGCCTGCAATTTTCAAGGGCTGGCCAAGCTTACTAACCAGAATCTTTCACAGGGCAACTGCAATTTTATTATTCAGATTGCTCCTTCATCGTCCTCATCTTTGAGGTCCTCACTAGTGGCTTGCATTTTCATCATAATATCATTGATCTTATTTTTGTAGACTTCTTTTTTGTATATACATTAAAGATGCTATTGGTTATTTGAATATTTATCAGTTATTGTACTGAGATAAGCTGAATGATTTTTGGCTTGCAGATTTACTTAATAAGAGATTACCTGATTTGAATGTCTCTTTGTTGAACTTTTTGCCCCGTAAGAATTGATTATTTCCAACTTGTTTGTTTACACCAGACCCTTCTGATATTTTCAATTAAATAGATAAGAGTGGATTGGGGTCTTTCATGTAGAACCAAAACAATCCTGCAAAATGGTTCATATGCAGTTTATTTGCATTTTGGGTTAAAGGGCATTTTGGACCCGGAAGTTTATCAACTTGAGCACTGGGCACCAAGAAGTTGTTGAGGGGCCAAATATACCTCGCAAGTTTGAAAAAGAGGGGCAATTTAAACCTTCCGTTAAGTCAGCAAACGGTCAATGGTTAGTTGACCAACAAATACTTAATTGGCATCTAAACATGACATCTACCCTCCATCTCATACTTACACCTCATCATCTTTCTCTTCCTTTCTCCCTCATCTATAGCACTTTGAAGGGAAAAAAATTACACCATCAGCCATCTGAACAAAAAAAATTACAGAAAAAGAACAGTTCCTACAGAATTCCCCAAGCGACAACTAACACAAAGCCTAAAAATTAGAACCAGAATAGACAAAAAAAACTTAGGTAATGTGATAGAACTAATACTCCACAAGTAGAAGAATTGAAACCCCAAGCGTACGAATGTTCAAGCTCATTAGATCTGAAGAAATGACTCTAAACTCGACTTTGTAGGTGGTCTCTTCAGAAACACCAACAAGCCTCTCCTTTATCTTGTGATACCTCATGGGATGAGTCTTCAACCCATCCCTAATAATGGTAAGAACAATCTGAAACTCAGCATTATCAGTACTAGAAGGGTCAGGAACGTGACCAGTCTTAGCATAATCCTCCTCAGACACCCTTATGGATCAACAAAGTAGCATTATGGTATTTTCTTTTAGGAGAGTACGAACCAGGCGTCGTGGATTATGCTAAGGGAGGGTTGAGGAGGAGGGCGAGGCGGCGCTTCTGGGAGGCGATGTACTTGATATTGTGAGTGTAAGGGAGGAGCTCCAAGGCGTCGAGTGTGGGGTCCGATTCGCGAGCTCGGATAGCGAATGACCAGGCCCCGTGCAGGTCACGTGTGCTCAGAAGCTTCTTCGCTGTGTACAGCTTCTGCTCCGCTTCCATTGTTGTCCATTTTTTGGAGTCAAGAATCAAGATTGGTTTTCTTTTTTGTTTTTCCTTTTTGGGGTTATGATTCTAGGAGTGTTATGTTTTCATGACATTGGTGATGACTGATGAAGGAGGGGAAACTGAAGAGATACCGGAATGATGATTTAACTTTTGCTTTTTTTTAAAAAAAAAAATCATTTGAAAGATCTGAGGTGTAATAATAAGTGAGGTGGTATGATATGAATGACACATGGTAGAGCTAACTCACCATATTTTGGCTACGTAACAATTTTATCTAGACAGATTGTCGCTTAACGGAGACTGTTAAAGAATCCGTTAGTCACGGTGCGAACTTCACATTATTTAATACTTTCATGGCACTATAGACACCAAGACAATTTCCTAGTGTCCATTGGTCCAAAATACCCTTTATCCCTTGCATTTTCTCAATTATTGCTAAGACAACCTAAATGATTACTTTCTCAGGTTTACAATATAATAGGTCTTTATATAAATCACACATACCAATTAGCGATAGTTTAATCATTTAATGTGTGCATAATCAATATAATATTCCTATTATACTCTTATGCCATTTCTTATATATGTACATCTCTTTCCTCTCATAATATCTTGACAAACTCTTATAATGTGGACTAATATATCTTTCTATGCTACTTCTTAATTCTTTTAGTATGAACACGATGGAGCATTAGTTTAGGGGTTTTTCTTTGGAGCAAATTAGTTAACATATATCCATTTTGCAAAAAAAAAAAATCAAATTCAAAGTTTTCAGATGGAACTATAGAATAACTCACAGCCTCTCAGAATTGATGTTCTAATTTACAATCCAAATTGAAGAACCTTGGTGTCGTCATGAAGCTGCCTGATGACGTCATTTCTTTTGTTAGCTTATTATTAGGTACTAAAGCCCACCACTCGTATTGGTAAAGAAAATGAAGCTCAAACATTAAGCCCATTCTATGATTATTTGGGCCGAAAATATCTTAATGCTAAAACAAAATACAGCCCATTTCTTTATTCTCATTTTTAGTAGCCCACTTTATTTCTTGGTGTGCGACCGTTATACTCCAAAATAATGATGTACAAGTAACTATTACAATAAAGACCAGAGAGAGCATTATTTTATATGGCTGGCGTCAAACACTTGAGAGATGCTTGGGATTAATCCCGAAATGTTAACCATTGACTGAATCAACTTGCCCAAGAGGATGAACAAAAGTAAAAATGTAATGTGAGGATGGGTTGAAGCCAGGCTTCACAAGCCTAATTGATAGGTGATGATTGATGTTAAAGAATAAAAATGCCGAATCCAAGCAAATAATAATGAGGGGTAATTAATTACAGGTCTCGTGTAAGGGACTTAATTAAGATGAGGTCCCACGAAATCACCTAATTAATATGATGTCCCACGAAGTTGTTATTGTAGGTCAAAAAGTTGTTATCGTAAGGTCACAAGTTGTTACAGACCAAGAGTGATTTTCAGGCCACAAGTTGTTATAGCAGGCAAAAAAGTTGTTATTACAAGTCGAAAAGTTGTTATTGCAGGCCAAAAAGTTGTTAGTGAAGGCTTAGTCACTAACAACTTTTTGACCTACAATAACAACTTTTCGACTTGCAATAACAACTTTTTGGCCTGCCATAACAACTTTCCGGTAGGGACCTCAGATTAATTAGGTGATTTCATGGGACATCATCTTAATTAAGTCCCTTACACGGGACCTGTAATTAATTACCCCTAATAATAACAATAATAAAGATGCTGTTGTAAAATATTTATAGTTAGTGGATGTCCATATTATTATCTCTTAGGATTCTTTTCTCTCTAATTATCCTTATCTCATCTCCATAACCTATTCCTCTTAGGATCCCTCTTAGGATTCTTTTCTCTCTAATTATCCTTATCTTATCTTCATAACCTATTCCTCTTAGGATCCCTCTTAGGATTCTTTTCTCTAATAATGTCATTCACTTTGTAACCTCTCTATAAATAGAGATCATGTACAAGGCATTTGTACCATTGAATCATAAGTGAAATTGATATCTTCTTTCTCTCCATCTTCTTCTCATATTCTCTCATCTTGTTGTTCTCTCTTCTTTCTCTCCATATTTCTACTTTCTATTTATTTTATCACACGTTATCAGCACGAGTTCGCTCTGAAATATTAAGAATATGGATGTTCCCCATGATTTCATTGGACACAAGGATGAAGATATATGTCTCATAGATAGTGCTACAACACACACCATACTTAAGGATAGAAAATATTTTTCTTGTATAAGTAAAGGAAAGGCAAGCATCAGTACTATAGCGGGTAATACAAGAATAATTGAAGGCTCCGGAAGAGCAATTATAATATTACCAAGAGGAACAAAATTTGTCATCAATGATGCTCTATATTCCCCCAAGTCTCAAAGAAATTTATTAAGTTTTAAAGATATCCGTCAAAATGGATATCACATTGAGACTATCAGTGAGAAAAATATTGAATATCTACATATTACAAATATTAGATACGGGGGAAAATGTGTCCTAGAAAAATTACCTACATTGTCTTCTGGTTTGTACTATACAAGTATTAAAACAATTGAGACAAATGTCATAGTAAGCCAGAAGCTTGCTGATAAAAATACATTTATTGTTTGGCATGACCGGTTAGGCCATCCCGGATCAACTATGATGCGAAGAATTATTGAAAATTCACGTGGACATCCATTGAAGAACCAGAAGATTCTTCAATTTAAAGACTTTTCTTGTGCTGCTTGCTCACAAGGTAAATTAATAACAAAACCTTCTTTGACAAAAGTTGGAGTTGAATCCCCTACATTTCTAGAACGAATTCAAGGGGACATATGTGGACCTATTCATCCACCATGTGGACCATTCAGATATTTTATGGTTTTAGTAGATGCATCTACAAGATGGTCACATGTGTGTTTGTTATCAACACGTAATTTAGCATTTGCTAGATTACTTGCTCAAATAATTAAGTTAAGAGCACAATTTCCAGATCATGCAATTAAGACAATTCGTCTTGATAATGCTAGTGAATTTTCATCTCAAAAGTTTAATGATTATTGCATGGCAACTGGAATAACTATAGAAAAATCTGTTGCTCATGTCCACACTCAAAATGGTCTGGCAGAATCATTTATTAAATGCCTCCAACTGATAGCTAGACCAATGCTTTTAAGAACAAGACTTCCCATCTCAGCTTGGGGACATGCAATATTACATGCAGCAGCTATTATACGCATCAGGCCAACAAGTTATCATAAATTCTCCCCACTACAATTGGCTTTTGGTCAAGAGCCAAATATTTCCCATCTTAGAACTTTTGGATGTGCCGTATTTGTGCCTATTGCTCCACCACAACGAACAAAGATGGGACCTCAAAGAAGGTTGGGAATATATGTTGGTTATGAATCTCCTTCTATAATAAAGTATTTAGAACCATTAACTGGAGATTTGTTCACAGCACGTTTTGATGATTGCCATTTTGATGAATCAATTTTTCCAACATTAGGGGGAGATGATAAACAGCTGGAAAAAGAGATCACATGGAAAACGTTATCTCTATCTCATCTAGATCCTCGTACACAGCAATGTGAACATGAAGTTCAGAAAATAATTCATTTGCAAAATATTGCTAATCAATTGCCAGATGCATTTACTGACCTCAAGAGAATTACTAAATCTCACATTCCAGCTGAAAATGCTCCAATTAGAATTGATGTCCCTGAAGGACAACCAAAAGTTGCAAATGAAACTAAGCCTCGCCTGAAGCGTGGTAGACCAATCGGTTCCAAAGATAAGAATCCTAGAAAGAAAAAGGGAGCAAACAATCAAGATGGTCAATTTGAAGAGGTTGGTCTTATAGATGAAACCCAAGACATAATTAATCAAAAGACCCCAGAAGAGGTTCAGGTACCTGAAAATTATGAAGAGATCTCGATAAATTATGTCACAACGGGAAAAAGATGGAACCGAGAAAATATAGTTGTCGACAACGCTTTTTCATATAATGTTGCTCTTGAGATAATTAATCAAAGTGAGGATCTTGAACCTAGATCTGTTGAAGAATGTAGACATAGAAGTGATTGGTCAAAGTGGAAAGACGCAATTCAAGTAGAGTTAAATTCACTCTCAAAACGAGAGGTTTTTGGACCTGTCGTCCAAATACCAAATGGTGTACAACCAGTTGGATATAGATGGGTTTTTGTGCGAAAACGAAATGAGAAAAATGAAATTGTTAGATACAAGGCACGACTTGTAGCACAAGGATTTTCACAAAAGCCTGGCATTGATTATGAAGAGACATATTCTCCTGTGATGGATGCAATCACTTTAAGATATTTAATTAGTCTGGCAGTAAGAAATAAACTTGACATGCGTCTAATGGATGTTGTCACAGCCTATTTATATGGCTCTTTAGACACTGAAATTTACATGAAAATCCCTGAAGGATTCAAGTTGCCAGAAGCATATAAAAATTCTCGAGAAAATTATGCGATTCGCTTGCATAAATCCTTATATGGATTGAAACAATCTGGAAGAATGTGGTATAACCGTCTTAGCGAATATTTGTTAAAAGAAGGTTATAAAAATGATCCAATTTCCCCATGTGTTTTTATAAAAAGGAATGGATCAGAGTTTGTCATAATTGCTGTATATGTTGATGATTTAAATATAATTGGAACTCCTGAAGAGCTTCTAAAAGCAATTGATTGTTTAAAAAGAGAATTTGAAATGAAGGATCTTGGAAGAACAAAGTTTTGTCTTGGATTACAAATTGAGCATCTCACAAATGGAATCTTTCTTCATCAATCAACTTATATTGAGAAAATATTAAAGCGATTTTATATGAATAAAGCTCATCCATTGACTACTCCAATGGTCATAAGATCACTTGATAAGGAAAAAGATCCTTTTCGTCCTCAAGGGGAAAAGGAAAATCTTCTTGGTCCAGAAGTACCATATCTTAGTGCTATAGGTGCACTAATGTATCTTGCTAATTCAACACGTCCCGATATAGCATTTGCTGTAAATTTATTGGCAAGATTTAGTTCTTGTCCAACAAGAAGGCATTGGAATGGAATCAAACATATATTTCGATATCTTCAAGGGACAGGTGATATGGGATTATTTTATGAATCTGGATCACAATTGGTTGGTTATGCAGATGCAGGATTTTTATCAGATCCACACAATGGTAGATCACAAACAGGATATTTGTTTACTTATGGAGGTACAGCTATTTCATGGCGTTCAACGAAACAAACTTTGTCAGCTACATCATCAAATCATGCAGAAATAATTGCAGCTCACGAGGCAAGTCGAGAGTGTGTGTGGTTAAGGTCAATGACTCAACATATTGAATCAGTGTGTGGTATGGATGTTGAACAAAAGGTTCCGACATTATTATATGAAGATAACACAGCATGCATAGCTCAACTGAAAGGAGGATATATTAAAGGAGACAGAACAAAACATATTTCTCCAAAATTCTTTTTCACTCATGATCTTATAAAGAGCGGTGATATAGATGTTCAACAAATTCGCTCATGTGACAATCTTGCAGATATGTTTACCAAGACACTTCCAACAAGAACATTTGAAAAACTAGTATATAGTATTGGAATGCGCAGATTCAAAGAGTTAAAATGATGCTATCATCAGGAAGAGATATTGTAATGCTACACTCAAAGTGATGCTATCATCAGGGGGAGATATTGTAATGTTACACTCAAAGTGATGCTATCATCAGGGGGAGAAAATGTCATGCTGTACTCTTTTTCCCTTAACCAAGGTTTTATCCCACTGGGTTTTCCTGGTAAGGTTTTTAATGAGGCAGCTTTGATAGTATTGTGTAATCTTTTCCTTAATGAGGTACAATAATATTTGTTTATGGACATCCAAGGGGGAGTGTTGTAAAATATTTATAGTTAGTGGATGTCCATATTATTATCTCTTAGGATTCTTTTCTCTCTAATTATCCTTATCTCATCTCCATAACCTATTCCTCTTAGGATCCCTCTTAGGATTCTTTTCTCTCTAATTATCCTTATCTTATCTTCATAACCTATTCCTCTTAGGATCCCTCTTAGGATTCTTTTCTCTAATAATGTCATTCACTTTGTAACCTCTCTATAAATAGAGATCATGTACAAGGCATTTGTACCATTGAATCATAAGTGAAATTGATATCTTCTTTCTCTCCATCTTCTTCTCATATTCTCTCATCTTGTTGTTCTCTCTTCTTTCTCTCCATATTTCTACTTTCTATTTATTTTATCACAGATGCCGAAATATTTGAATTATATATGAAATATGCACATAATAGTTAATGCATGAATATATATTAGGTGGGTGACTTTATTCTGAGAATCAAGAATCTATTATCTATGTCCTTTCTTCATGTGATTGCCTAGAAAATTGGTGGGAGGGAGGGAACTTCAAATTTGAGAACCTTTGAAATTGAAATCGAAGCTCTTGTCAGCACCAGAGAGGTTGCTTTCTCCTCTGAATAATGCAGCCAACAACCCCATCACTTGGATTTGGATTATGCATTTTTTTTTTACCAAAGATGTATGTGATTTGGTTTCATTATAAAAAAAAAATCATTATTATTTATCCTTTCTTCTTTTAATCATAATTTGAGTACTACTCACTCCGTCCTTATTATAAGAGTCAAATAGGTAAAATCATACAAATTAAGGAAGTAGTTGAGAGAGATAAATATGTCTGAAATAATTTTGTTTCCTCAAGTTTGTCCTTATTTATGTAAGAGAGAGAAATGTGATAATAGTATTATAAATGAGTATGAAAGAAAATGTGAATAGAGAGAATAATGATGGGTAAAATAGGAAAAAATTCATTAAATACTTTGACAAATTGTGACAGGCTCTTATAAAAAGGGACAAAACCATTCAAATTTTTTGCTTTTATATACAGGCGGAGGGAATATTACATATTTAATTCTATTGTGTTGTGCCATGAAAGTAGCAACTTTTTGGGCAACCACTGAGACAACCTAATAATCAGTGATTCTCCATCCTTTGACAAAGTTCAAAATTCTCAAACTTCACATGAGTGGGGGGAATTTCATTTCTAGGCAGATATCATTTTTAAATGGCTAATTGCGCGTAACGTAATCTCAAACTTCTTGTCCTTTTTTGTTGGCCAAAAAAAAAAAAACTCTGTCCTTTTGCAGAATCACGTGTTACCTCCATGATGGCCTTTCATTACTCCTCACACTCTTTAATCCCCTCTAATCATGCTTCATTAGTCATTACTATGCCTATTATGAGTTGCACAAACTTCAAAGAGTGAGATACACAATTTGAGATTTTTATATTATATTGAGGTAAATCACTGAATAATCAAATGATCATTCACATACATTAGATGAATCTAGACAAGGATAAACAGCTTTTCCTTTTATATTTCAACACATGTTATGAGACTTATATCAGAGTTGATAAGTGGTGTGAAGTTTATGAATTTGATATGTTTTCAATTCGAATTAATCTTTTGAGATGAACTATTTATTTGCTTAATATTCACAAAAGAACTAGCCACATAAGGGAAGCCTCATAAGTGAAGTGGAATTTTTGAGCAAAATCTAAGCCTATAATGTAAATCAAGTGAGGTGCCCAGAATTAAAAAAAGAATATATTGATAGAAGGTGTGTAAAAAGAAATGATACGATGCTGCAAACTTGCATCGATCTGTAACGCAGTGTCTCCAAAGCCGAAATAATCGTCGCTAGGTTACAAAATACTTCCTTGCCACTAATTGTTGCCTCTCCTTTATTTACACTTTCACTTTCCTCACATCCTCCAACAAAGTCGTACAACTTCTGTATCATTAGCCAACACTATGCAAATAAAACCAGCTTAAAATAAAGTTGATCATTTGTCGTCTAAAGTTTTTTTTAAAAAAAAAAAAAAATCGTAATACTATGTAAAGTTAGAAATGCATGAAGCATCCTCCCATGTTGAATCAGAACTCAGAACAGAGGAGGCATGCTGTCCAAGCAAACAGAAGCCATTGTCTCAGAAAAGCGAGGGTTTCAAGTAAAATAGTGCTCTTGGTTTAAGAAAAAAAAACAAATAAAAAAATAAAAGAAAAAGGGTCGTATAAGGCATAGTGACAGAAACAAACAAGGACTAGAGTCTCTCTGTATTTAAGGACTTTTAAGAAAACAAGGACGAGAGTGAATATCTTCCCTACCTTAACTTTAATTATTTTTCCCCACCCATCTTGAGAATTTGAAAGTCACGTGCACTTGCATATCGAAAATGCATTATCTTATCTTCTCTGCGATAGTGCATGCCAACTGCCAAATTCAAATAACGCCCCACACTCCACATGCTTTGCTTATAATGATAACATACATAAGCATACGATACCGAGCAAAACCGAATCCACGGCGTTGTATTTTATAAGTTCTAGGGAAAACAAGTTCAGAGGAAAATAGAAAACCATAAGAAAATCATATGCCTATATCAGACATCATAAGTCTTCAATGTCAAGTGTGCCCTCGCTGGTTCCACACTCTTATAAGTTTAGGTGCAGAATTAAATGCCCATAATTGAAAAATCACTCAGCAACTAATGAGTAATGGCATACGACGAGAGAGAGAGAGAGAGAGAGAGAGAGATTTGAACCAAAGTTGGAGCCTATCACAGCTCATGACAAGACATCCTTGTACTGAGAATAAGAATAGGCAGTACCGTTTGAGATTGAATTGCATATAGCTGTGAGAAGAAAGAAAGAAAGATGAAATGAACACCAGAAAATGGATACTACTAGCTAATCAATATGTATAGAAAAGTCTGTAATCCTAAGGAGTAAGGACTAACCCAACAACCCGTTGCCTCATTAACTTCTCTGTTTATAAAAATATAAAATGCCCCCCAAACTTGGTTAACTTGCTGAATTTGATTTACATGGAGTAATCACTGGTGCTCCCTTGGAATAGAAGGAGGGGAGGAAACAAGAGACATCCTCATCTCCAAGACTTTCTTGTGGGAATTGGAGTGCAAGTAGCTAACAAAAGTTGGACTCTTGGCTGGCCTATACTCTGGCAACAACCTACCAGACTTGTACCTCACCCCACATGCGTTGCAGAGTGTTTTTGGACCCAATGGCCCTGCCCTCCATTGTGGGGTCCTCTGTGCCAAGCAGTGACTGCATCTTCTTGGCATTGGATTTTGCCCATTGCTGACCTCACTCTCCAACTCCTTCCTCACCATCATCCCTTCTTCATCTTCATCTTCATCTCCCTCCTCTTTCCCTTCTTCTTCCTTTGCCTTCTTCTTCTTCTCTGGGACGATGAGTTCACTGTCTGCTAACCAGTAAGCCTGTTTGAGCAGTGGAGGATCTGAGCTTATGGCTTCGTTCTGTGGGTTCAAATGGTGTGACCAGATGCTTAAAGGGTCTTTGGCTCTAGGGGCTGAAAGTCTCTTCCTTTTGCTTCTGGCTTTTCCGGGCACTGCAAATTTTTGCAGAGAAGACTCATTCTGGTGAGGTCTCTGCAGTGGCTGTGAAGGTTTTGAGGTTGTGGTTGTAGCTTGATGAACATCAGGAGGTGCCAAGAGGCAGCTTGCTTGGCTCGAAAAGCAGTCTTCCACAAATACTGACAGCCACTCCAATCCGACATCCACCTCCTGCATACATATTCATTCAGCACAAAAAGAAAAATGCTTACTTTAGTAAGAAACATGACGCAGAAAAGCAGTATATGTAAAGATATAACATTTAGCATTACCCCCAGCAAACAAGTGATAAAGTAATTAAGCACACAAACTCAGAAAGACTTAACCACCAATAAAAATAACTCCTTTATTGCTTCTTCAAAACCATCACTAACCCAAAAAGGAAAAGCCCAGCAAAAAGACCCAGATGACAGAAACTCAAAAGGAACTATTACGCCATGGAATTTTATGGAGAACAGAGCCACAAGCAGATATATGTGAAGGAATGATGAAGAAGCCAGCAAAAGAAACAGGGGAGAAATCAACTGACACTGACCGTGTTCTGAGCAGAGAAGAGGTCATCGAGGCTGGTTGATAAGGAAGAAAGCTTCGAGCAAGAAGGGGAAAGAACCTGTTCTTGCTTGCACTCACCGGGAACTGATACATTCCGGCACACATCCATGGCCACTGACAGCACAGACGAGAGGAAAAGAAAGAAAGAAAGCCAAAATTTGTGTCACAAGTCACACACAAAACCCTGTCTCAGTGCTCCCTTTATGTCCCTCGTTTTGTTGTCGGCAGATAAAAGGAGAAATGTTACAAATCAAATTTACTGTTGAGTCATTTTAGAAAACAGACACCTCTATTTCGTAATTGGAGTGTAAACTCAAACAATCCCCCACATTAATATTTTCCTTATACTCTGTTTACCGCTTGTTTACTTCTTCCCATAGCACATACCAATGTAAAGAGAATTGACCACCATTTTTGTCCCTAATGAGAAAAGAAAAAGGTGTAAGTTGTTGATTAATAGGACTCTTGCCCTTTATATTGGGGTAAATGGGGTAGTTGAAGAAAAGCACAGGCAGTAAATTAGTAATTACAAACGCCCCTCGACCCAGCTTGCGAACCAACAAGGACTGGTATTCATCTTTTATTTTTTATTCTTTTCTTTTGCAGAAGGAAAAACTATAAAAGAAAAAAAAAAGAAAAATCTCAAAAGATGCATTGGAAGAGTCTCAGAGACAGCAGAACTGTTGGTAGCAGAGGGAATTCAGTTTAGATTCTTTGTGTGAAATGTAAGAAGCACTCGATGGTAAAAAAAAAATGTGGTCCAAAAAGTTAAGAGTTGGGTAAGAGAGACAGGTTAATCACTAGCGTGGGTGCTGTATGCTTAGGTTGCTTCCGCCATTTGGAAATGAACTCATACTTATCAGAATATAGAGAGGTCTCCTTTTGGAGCTTCTCTTCTTCCTGTTTGAACACAAATTATTACAATAAATTACTTGGCCTACTCTTTTTATGATTTTTTTTTTAACAACAAGTAGGGCCTTAGTTTTGGTCCCCGAACCTAGATTCTTCCCGGTATCCAGCATCTTTTTCAGAGTCCCTAGCATTTTCGACTGAATCAGGTAACCCGGGGTAACTAACTAATCCGAAACGGGATTATATGGTAGGCACTCCCATGTAAAAGATCTCCAATTGAATCAGTTGCTTTTACCATTGCACCCTCTCTCTTTTTTATGATTTTTGGTTTTGCACCATCTCGTCTTTTCCTACCCGTTCCACCTAACTGTATCTAATTGAGGTTATTGAATATTTCATCTTGAATTAGTTAAAGTGATCCGATAAACTAGTCTGATTTTCTTGTAGGATATGGTATTACATGATCCACTGACTTTCATACTTTTCCTTTTAATTATTGGCTTTAGAAAATTTGAAATAGTACGTGCATTTTAAAGAAATTTAAGCAGGGTCTGTGGTTTATGTTTCTCATGTGAAAAGATTCGGAATTGCTTATTCAATAATCAAGATACATTGATCTTGAAAATCTTCAATTTATATAGAAAGAACTTCAAGTAATTTACATCCAGAAATATTCAATTTTAGGCATTTAATAATAAGCTATTATTAATAAATTAACATTTCCGTACGACATATTCTCTCCAAGAATATAATTACGTCGGTTTTTTTAGCAAAATAAATCTTTTTTTATTTTATATAAAAGCTAGTCCTCACATTTTGAATAAATATTTTGAAAGTCACATTTTGAGCGTATTATCCTCAACTCTAACTCCCATCCAAACCTAATAATTAAATCAAATCAGCGTCCATCCGTACACAGAAAATCTTTCAAAGAGTACAAGCAGTTTCATGAGAATATGGGGTCAATAATTTTAAAACGTCAGTTTTAACTTTTAAATATACACTGGCGGAAATATAAGAGTAATTCAGCCAACTGTTTTTAAATTTTCAATTGACTAGCTTATCCCCCTCTTTTTATTTTTCCCTCGTCTTTTCAACTGTTGAATCATATCATTTAGGACTGCAGCAAAAAAATTAATGTGAACACACACACATACACACGTATGCAATTAAATATAAATTATCCAGATACTCCCTTGGTCCTAAAATATAAATATAAGATCATTTTAACTTTTTTTACAAAAGTTAAGAAAGCATATTAGATCACTAAATTATAATATATGTCACATATAATTAGATCACATGTTAGTTTATAAGTATAATAAATTGGTTTTGAGGAAAAAACATAACTATAGACAATTTAAAGTAATTAATTTTACATCATTAATTTCTCCAAAAAAAGTCAAAGTGATCTTATAATTAGGACCGAAAGGAGTATTTTTTTTATAATAAAATTTTAGGAAGGGGGTTCGACTCACCCACAATTTAAGAACATGGTTTCTAACTCATGATCACTTGAATCTTTCTCTGTAGGCTTTAGAACATGACAAGCAAGTCATTCTTCTATCTACACAAGTAGGTTTCGCCCAACTTCACTTAGCTGTGAAGATGACTTCTCAACCGCTGCGACTAGAACCACAACTAAGTGATACTTACCCAGGAATCGAACACTCACTAAGATAGTCGAATGTCCAACCCTCCTTTGGCCAATTAAACCAACAAACAAACGATGGACAAACCATCCGGATATTATAATCTTATAATTTTTAGAAGAATAGGAGTGGATGAAAAAGAGAGAACGTTGGTCCCCTCTCTAGATTATAATATAACCGCCGAAAGTACCAATAAGTTTTGAAGTGGGAAGACGTGTTGCAAAGTTTGAAAAATCCAGGAGACTTTTACATATGTGAGTGTGTCATCGAATCACATGGGTAACTTCAAAGTTTTTTATCTAGCACAATCAAAGCTCATTGAAGAATCAGGAGTGAATGAATGTTGAATTGGTGACCCAGTGAGTTTCAAACTGTGTGATAAGGATTTGTAATTGGCGTGACAGGTAGAGAATTAAAACTCAAGGTAAATGGACCAGTGATATGTATGTGAATGATGAAGCTAAGGTGGGTCAGTAGTTAGATGAGTAATTAATTGAAAATGAATGATAATGAAAGAAGTTTCAAAGGACACAACCCCAAGTTACTTCCACTTCTGCTGAACCTTGTCGTCACTTCCATGGCATTCTAGCTCTGCTGGTCCAATTTCACCCACAACCTTCCATGTAATGAGGTCCAAATCAAAGGGTCTTGTCTCCTATCAAGTATGTATCAACCAGAATAATAAAAACTCATAACAACTCAACAAAATTATGCCTTCCAAATACTTTACCCTTTTAAAGATTTTAGCTCTAGGCTCTTTAAAAACAAATAGAAAGAACCTGAGCTTCTGTGCTGCATTTTCCTCAAGCTTTAGTCGTTGTTATGCTGTAAAGATACGAGCACTCATGCTTGACTTTGGTTTTGTTTTGCTATTCTCTCTCTTATCATGTTGAAGCTTTACATATTCAGCCCCTGAACTGAAAGGGGCACAAGTGAATTATGAAGGTAGCTCTGTTTCCCAGCTTGAGTGGGAGTAGGACCTGGACGAGGGCTCATTATAACTGTACGATTGAAGAGGGCTCATTGTAAAGTTACTTTGTGTAGGACACACTGCAAGCAATAATTTCAAAAGATAAGGCGTGACCAGTGCAATGAGCGCATACAGATAAACTAAAGTGGGGGGAAAAGAGAACATCCCCTCAGCCATTGGGAATGCTGTTTGGAATTACGACAATACAAAAGATATGTATGATCACTGGCAACCGGCAAAATATGGCATAAATCATGAGGCAGCTATGCACAACTGTTGTTTGTAACAGCCAGTGGCAACCCAAAGTCCCAAACTGTTCGAAAATTAGAAGCAGGCCATCTAATGATCTCGAATGTGCGCAAAAGGAAGGTAAATAACCCAAGAGTCAAGCAACAAGATAGGATAGGGGGAATAAATGAATAATAAATTCCACTTGAAGTGGATAGACATCAATTGTATCAGTTTCATACATCAGTTTCGTAGATTACAACAGTGGGCAGGGCATTACTATTCATACATCTACGTAGTACAAAAAACGTGAGAGCACTCATTAGTCATTACAATGAACATTTTAAGTTAGCCTAAATTATCATTTTCTTCCCCGAGGGAGCAGGATAAATTTGTTATGTATGGAGTGACTGGTCCTTAAGACAACCTTGACAGATACTGAAGCCATTCTTCAGGTGTTCCCTTTCTTACCGTCAACATTCTCAGTGCTGCACTAGTTAGGGGAATGGCATGTATGTCAAAGTCCTTTGGTGCCTGAGTAACAAGAGTAACTTCTTAATGGCGTAAAAGTAAACTATTGGATCCCTCAGTTTTCTAGCAGGCAATCCATATGATATCTTGGGTTCACTGTGCTTCAATTAAATTTACTTATGCAATTGGAAGATTTGCATTACAACACTAGCAACCTTTTTGGTAGGGAACATCTTCTCCATGCATGTGTAGATCACAGCATGATCCAGTTAGGAGTCGTAAAAATGCAGAGTGTGGTTATCATTCTTCATTGTCAAATTTACAATAATGTTGTACTGATGAATATTAATCTTACTATAAAGAATAATACTTATCTTCACCAACAATACCTTGGGAGTCTTGATCAGCTTCATTTTTGCTTCCTCTAAAGTTTTGTGACCTTTCTTTGAGTTACATTTGGCACAAGCAGTAACCTGTCGAGTAAAAGGCTGGTTATTAATACATGGTAAAGAGGCAATACATAAGAGACGGGCTTTGGGACTAAGGGTCCAAGTCTCCTCCCTTCTGTCTTACATTCAATTGAGAATTTAACTAGAGAAAAAAAAAATACAAATACTCTTCATTTGTAACAAATTTTCCACTTCCCTCCTCTTGACAACGTGCTTTGATGAGTAACGAAAAGTTCACTGGAATTTAAATTTATCCTAGAAGTTTAGCACTATACCAGTACACCTACTTAAAATAATTTCCCATTTTGTGCTTTCTCGAAGTTCAGGTTCAGTTCCTTCGGTAATCATGTTCAATAAGCCTTCTTTCTCTACTTGCATGGATCAGTCTTCTTTAGTCTTTTATGTCCACTTGACGTCAAATCTTAAGTACCACAATATGATATTTCTGAAGCAGTGTTTTTCTTTTCCAAAGAAATGCACAAGATTTTTTTTGGCAATGAATATTGGACAAGCAAATGAACCCAGAAAAATCTAAGGTGAATGAATATATGACAGTTAGACAAACTATGGTGGACAACCCTTAAATTACTCGTCTTGGAGGCTGTGGTCTAATTTTCACACACACACACAGACGCATTTTGCAGCTTCGGTGGCAAACAAATACATGGTGCAGTCAATGCCCCTGACAAAATCAACTCCTCAGTTCCAGGATGAGTAACATAAAGCTGATAGTCTTACTAGATTTTCCCATTTCCATTCTCCACCCAATGAAGCAGGCACCACATGGTCAATGGTCAAATTCTCGCTTGAAGAGCAATACCTGTTGAGTAAGGAATCACATATCAGCATAATGTAAGTCTTTATATAAGGATAAACCTAATCCCTTGAAAAGCAATAGCAAGAGAGAAACCCTTTATACAGCCTGAACATTGCACCATAACAATAATACTCCATTGAGAAGGGTCCAATGAGTTGCTACTTCCATGGTAAACAATCCTCAATCGAAAAACGAATGGACTCATCTATGTTTTCGGCACATCAAATTTTATGGAGTGTAAAAATATAGCAAAGTCTCCTGGATTAGGTACAGACTTTTTAGTAGTGCGCCTGAAGCAAATGTTATAAGTCAAAGGATGGTATTGCATTCATGATACCTCCTTTCATTTAGTCAAATGCTAAGGAAAAGAGCAATATTCATGTTATAAACCTAGTCCATTACTTTTTAAAGGATTGACACTATGATAGCAAGGCAATTTTAACTCTTAAAGAGGATAGGGGGAATGGAGAACACAAATACATAAATGAGGTCCATTTTGTTCCTTTTTTCCTTATTGGATTTTGTGTTGAATGGCTGAACTAAATGCATTTAGATCTATTATAAATCAAATTGGATTAAACATACTTTTGGTCCTTATAGTTTACTCCAATTTGGGTTTTGGTCCCTGTAATTTGAAACAGGTGGTTTTGGTCCCTCAAGTTTGCTCCGTCTATAATAGTTAGTCCCTATAGTTTAAGAAAGACCTAAATTCGATTTTAACAGATTTATTGGTGCTGACGTGTCACTAACTCTTTTAGTTCAGCTTATGTGGCTTGATGACAGGACAAGATGAGTTGGAAATAATATTATGTAAGTATTGTTGATGTATATCTGATTTTAAAATAATAACAAAAAACAGAAAAAAGAATCAGCCCCCTAAGTCACAATTCACAAATCACGCAGAGACAAGAAAGAACATTGAAGGTAGTATTCAGTTTCTCTGCAACTGTGAGACTAAAATCAAAATCAAGAAGCTCTATTTCTCTGCAAAATTCATCCTCCCCTTGTTCTAAAAATCTGTACAGCCTCTTTACTGCTAACACAAGATCATTACTGTATTGTAAATCCAAGGCATGAAACAAGCAATAACAGACCCATTATGCAAATGCTAAGCAAGAACTAAATGAAAAGGATGAAAACACTCAATTTTTAATAAGCCAAATTCTCTCCGGTGGTCTTCTATTTCTCCTCTTCTTCAAGTCGGAGACAAGAAAGAGTACGGTGAATCTTGTCAGCAATACCCGTAATGCTTTTAAGTGGAGTGGGAAGGTGATCTAACTTTGTGATTCAAGAGTATGAGTCGGAGCTCGGACGGGTCGATCTCAGGGGAGTGCTTGATGGGCTTGTAAGTTGTAATTACCTTTGACAGGATTTGGAACCCAAGCAGAGGTTGCCTCCGGCGAGCCCCATTTGGCAACCGTTGCCGATCTGTCTTCAGGCTTTCCCACTCCTCCGTCACCGCCGGTTAGATGAACTTGCGATATAGATACAGAAATCGCATAGATTCGTAGTTGAAAAGCTGGAAAAGGGCATACGCTTCAATTCGGAGAGAGAGCCAGCCATTGTTGTGCAACGGTGGTAGCTTTACAGTATTTCCTATCCCTTGAACAAGTTGTGCCCTAATTCCTCTTCTCCAGGTGGGTGCGATTTGTGATTGAGGGGATGGTTCTTTTTTTTTAATATTTTAGAAATAAAATCATATATCCACATCAGCAATACTTACATAATATTATTTCCAATTCATCTTGTCCTGTCATCAAGCCATGTAAGCAGAACTAACAAAGTTAGTGACACGTCAGCATAATTAACACTGTCAAAATCAAATTTAGGTCCTTCTTAAACTATAAGGAGTAACTGTTATAAACGGAGCAAACTTGAGGGACCAAAACCACCTGTTTCAAACTACAAGTACCAAAACCCAAATTGGAGTAAACTACAAGGACCAAAACTATATTTAACCCCAATCAAATTTAAAACAGAATACTCACTGGCAAGTGTAGAAGTCTCGGTATAGTATGTTCTTCCTACTAAGATTGCTCTTGACAACTCTTCTTTTGACAACCTGAAGTAGATCAGGAACCTATTCCAAAACAAGTATAAGATCAGCTAAACCTGTTTCTAAAAGCCAAAAAGCAAGGAAATGTTATAACTCAGTTGTGAAGAAATTGGTAGCTATAAATTGCTGATGAAGGACCAATGATATTACTAGAGTCGTGAATACAAAGGGTCAGAAAACTTAAAAAACAACAGCCATTACTGACGGGCGAGGGCATACCCTTAAGACAGCTGGTATATAGAAAGATCCACTTGGTGAGTTCACAGTCTGATCATAATACTCAAGTACGTCAGCCTGGATAAAGCAACATGTGAAATTTGAAACAAATAAGAACGTATTCAGCATCTGTCTAAAAAGAAAAAGATAGACAAAGACAAAAAGGGTTGTTGTAAGCATGTGCCTGCACTTGCATATATGAGCAATGAACAATGTCGCCAAGGAAATGAAGCAGAAACAGTATATACACTTAATATAATCCAATCGTAGTGAAGCTATGTGTGAGAATTCAGAAATATACTTTACTTCTAAATGGAAATCATATGCAATGGGATGAAGAAAATAGCTGGCGATACTCCCTACCAATATATATCTAAACAGCTAATTCACATGAAAATATGCTATAGCATAATCCTCGGATGATAACCTAGGTTTTCTTAATTTTACATAAACTCATGCCTGTTTTGAAGCAATAGACAGCATAAATAACATAATAAAATGTTTTATAGTAATCAATTCAAAGAAAGGGTTGTGTGCTGAAAGATCTGACCTTCTCCATAAACTCCAAACATATAGCACGCTTCCAGCCTACAACATTAACTGGCCTGAAGCACGATGACAGCAATCAGAACCATGAGCAAACAACAGATCATGTCTCTTGACTATACAGAGAAAATCATGTTACAAACTTCACATCATCAGAACTAGATGGTGGGTCCCAATCAATGTACAAAGTTTAAAGTGGGTTGTAAAATTAAATTTATTAATTCAGAGAACAATAAGGATATATGACATTTTTCATCACAAATAAATACATCAAAACTATTAGGAAGACATAACCACACAAAAATTTTAAAACCATCTTCAGTCGCCCAACTTATTAGCAGTTTTGGTTCTGGTATATATGTTATCCGGATCAATCGAGAGGAGAATTAAAGCATTTGCGTGTGTAGAACCAACAAAATAATCCCCTTGACTTATCCAACATATGTGCCATATACGCACGCATACACAAAATATATGTTTGTGCCCGCGCACCCCGAATATGCCATGTATTCACCAATCATCATATCTACAGAATTCACGACAGTTCTACAGCAGTAATATTGGTCCTCAGTGTGTCATGGAAGTGGAAATACTAAGTATCCAGAACATTCACTCTGTCAAACGGATAACTCAATGGGGCTTCTCATATTGTTTTGATTGGAGTAAATTCAAATAATACAATGCATTGCAAAAAGTAGCTTATTTTATCTTATAATTTGCATAATATTAAGCCCAGCACAATGTTCCTACAGTAATGCATATCCGCCCCAAGTTCACCCTAATGGGGTAATGATTACTGGAGTAAATTACTCCACGGTTTGGCAAAAATCAGTTGAACCCAGGAACTAGAAAAAAACCAAATAATATCAACCGAAGCCTATCAAAGACAAGACAATAAACGAATAGTCCTTTCTAATCATTGTGGTGTTCTCAAAACAAAGTTGTTTCAAAAATTTATATTCTCTATATGCAGGACAGTAGATAGTAAAGTAAATGTTAAAGAAGTGACCTGTATGATACATCCAACACAAGGCCTCTGAAAGAAGATAAGCTATCGTTCCCAAACTCATAATCATCATGATCAGGATAATCCTCATCATGAACACTGCCATTAATAAGAGTGGAACTGGGGAGTGCCTCCGCACTAGAACGGTTCCTTTTCCTACTTGGGTATGATGTAAAAGAACCTATACACCTAACCTTTAGCTCTCGGCTATGAATTGACCTGAACTTGAAGTGAAACGGGTCCTTCTGCTCCAGAGGAAATGAGAATCCCTCGCCATTGAAGAGCGCCTTTAAGCGACCGTGAGTTGTGAACAGTGCCATCCCCTTCCTCTCCTTGACCTTACAATTGACAAATTTGTACCTTTCTTTTCTTAATTTTCCAGACTTTGTGGCATTAATTAATCAGAAGAACTGAAGAAGGAAAATAAATTTGGCGCATGCATTTGCTCCACGGGATATCTGCCATTCTCACACTCCTGCGGTCCACTGAATTGACAAAACTGCCCTCGAATTTCTTTTATTGGGATGTGGTGGACATTATTAGTGTACAATGTTTTTTCTATAGTTAAATTGATAAGTTTATCAATCATGTTGTTGTAAATTTCATATTTTATTTATACTTTTCTTGTTTTTTTACTGATATTTTTAACCCACTGTTTAAATTATTTTTATCTAGTATTTCATTTTTTTAATACTGCTCTAATATCGATTACCAAAATACCAACTAAAACGAAAATATGAATTATTGTTATTATTATTATTTTTGTGTAAAGGACAATTCATTAAAATGGAATAAAAGTATCATACATCCTTACATAACTATATAAAGTAAAGTATAAACGTAAAGAGAGGAACGTTCCTGTATGAAAGAAGAAAATTGTTCTTTATCAACATGTATATAAGTATGAAATCTAAAGACCTTGAGCATTTGTAGGATATCCTTTCCAACAAGATCAGCCTGCAAGGAAGTTTGCGAGAGTGTGTGATGACTTGATATTGTAGAAATAATCACAAGAGATTGATCAGAATGAAACAAATCACAATCTTGCAACCAATGAAGAGCAGCCCTGGCACATCTGAGATTAAAGTTTGAAGATTAAAACTTGATCTTACGCCATTCAAAGCGTCGAACTAAAAATCTGTTCAAGAAAATCTGCATCCTACATGAAAGTCCGAAACTAGTGTTGTGTCGATACATTAGTATGCTCCAATCATAAGCAGAGAAAAAGAAGTGAATGTCCGGTGTTTGAACCATAATCCTAGATAAGGACGACTAGGAGAAGGAGCACCGTGGGTACGGGATGCAAAAGTTTAAAAGAAAAAAAGATATTGTAATAATCTCATATGAAAATGAATTGATTCATCATATGGATGTGAAAATCAGACTATTCTAATATAAAATAATTGAAGACTTTATGGTTTGTCGAAGACGAATTATTTAGTCGGCTGACAAAATTGAGTTATATTATGATTCGCTGAGCATATTAGCAAGATCAATCTATCAAAAAAAATTAACGCGGGGCAGCTTTACCTGTAGTATCTTGCCACAAATGCACAGTCAAAACTCATTTCGTTTGCACATATCTAAGACATAATACTAGTAGTACTTCCTCTGATTCTAATTATAAGATCAAATTAATTTTTTTGTGTGAATAATTTAAAGTGATTAATTTTACATTCTTAATTTTTTTTTAAAAAAAAATCAACTTCATGTTATCTTCAGGACTGGAGAGACCGGAGAGAGTAGCTTATAGAGTTCCCGTGAGCCAGATTCCAGAAGCTTTAAAATCATGATTATAAACCAATCTTACAAGGCTATATATAAACCATGGGAATAGAGATATGGTCAACGGCTTCACCAGCTGTGAGTTATTTATTCATTTACATCATACAGCCTGCACCACGTAAGAAAATAGCAAGACCATCAATCTTACAAGTCTACACGAAAAAAGAGCCCCAATAGAAGATTATTCATACTCTTAAACATAACCACCATTAACACGAATCACCTGACCATTAACCCACTCAGCTGCGTCAGTGGCCAAGAACCCAACCACAGGGGCTATATCCTTGGTCTCCCCAAGCCTACCTTGAGGGCATATTTCAATCGCCTTCTTCACTTGTTCCTCAGTCTTGCCGGCAAAAAACATGTCGGTCGCAACCGCCCCCGGCGCAACACAGTTGGCCGTGATTCTTGTCCCCCTCAGCTCTTTTGCTAAAATCTTCACCATTGTCTCCACTGCTGCTTTGGACGCAGTGTATGCCCCAGAACTTGGCGTCAATGAACCCACCAGTGATGTTGTCAACATTATAATCCGACCTCCTCCCCCTCTTTTCAAACGATTTGCTGCCTCCTTACAGCACAAAAACGCCCCTCTCGCGTTCACACTGTCAAACAACCAACCATCCTTTCATTAACATTATTTTATTGCCAATCAGCATCATTTTATCATACGACTCTATACATGAAACGAAAACTAAATAATCTGCCACTGTAATGTGCATTAATAACATAATATATGGGGAAATTGTCTCAAAGAAACCAAAATGCTCGGATGCCCACACACTATGGTACTAACTAAACCCACAGTCCCAAAAATGTATCAACACGTTTCAATTCTCTATTCAGGGTGCCCTGCCCTAAGTGTTAAAAACCCGTGAAGGATTTACAATTCAGTTCGAACTTGTGATTCACCAATAATTTGGTAATAAACACTTTATCATATATTGTTGGAGCCAGCAATTCAGCAAAAGGTTGACAGACAATTAAAGGCAACTCATGTTTTACCGAGAGCGTGAGGGGAAATTAGAAAGAGAATACCTGAAAATACGGTCGAAGTCCTCCAAGGGAATGTCGATTAAAGAGGAGTAATTGGTGTCGATAAGTGCGGCCGAGTTAACCAGGATATGAAGCGGTGAGTTGAATGCCTTCTCGGCTTCGTCGAAGAGAGACTTCACCTGAGTGGGGTCAGAAACATCGGCCCTGACGACTATGGCTCGTGGATTAGAGCCACTGGAGGAGGAAGATGAATTAATCTGAGCGGCAACAGACTCCGCATGGGACGAGTTGGAGGTGTAATTGATGACGACTCTTGCACCGAGTGAAGCTAGATGAAGCGCAATCTCTCGACCGATTCCGCGGGACGAGCCAGTGACAATCGCGACTCGTTCTTGAAGCGATCGAGTTTGGATTTCCTGGTTCAACTCAGTATTGCCTTGAGAAGCCTGAGCCATTTCGATCACTCTACGGCTCACAGTAGGTTTACCACTAACTCCGATTCAGTGGTCTTTTGTGTCATGATGTTGCCGACTGTCTGTGTGGCTGAAAAAACGGATTACAGCTGCGGGGGCAATAAATGTGGAAAGAATCTTCTTGTTGGAAATAATCACGAGAGAGGATTCTATTCATGATTTTTTCTCACCATCACCGTCGCCATTAGATTTGACTAACAAATGGTTTACACTTTACACCAAGGTTAAAATAACCGGATCGGACGTCGAATCGGATGAGGCACTGGTTTAAGGGTTAATGGTCGGATCGGGGTCGGACAGGGTCGGACCGGTTATATTAAAATAATAAAATTTTATTGATATTAACATTAATAATCACTAATATCAAAATGTAAACATAGATAAGTATGCATGATTCATCAAACATGAATATTTTGATGTTTCTATAGAGGGAAAAATATAAAATATTAGTTGAGTACACGTGAAAATAAATATTATTCTACAATCTACAGACTAAAATACAAATACTAAGAGCAATAACAATTAAATACTAAACATATGCAAGTATAATAGCATTTAAAATATTATAATTTCCTTGTTTCTAAAATTAAGTGAAGTGAAAGTTGGTAATTAGGTTAATTATAACAAAATAAAAAAATCAAATTTTAAAAAAAAAGGAGACCCCCGGTTCTGGCCGGGTTGCCCGGTTTTAGGCGGGTTGAACCGGTCCGGTACTGGTCAACGAACAGTGGTTTACACTATCATTTTTATTATTTATTATATTATTATGCAGTAAACTACCTCAATTAAATTTTAGTACTTCAAATTTATTTATTTATTTTTTATAATATTTATCCTAATTTTACTCATTGTTAAACTTAAATTGTTAATTATGTCAGTTAAACGGTGGTGATGTGATGATGAGGGATTTGAAGAAAAAATGATGATGAAAGAAACTAACCCGAAATAATCACATTTAATTTATTTTACTTCCTTTACATCTCCAATAAAAACTGAGCTAGATTTTATTTTAAGAAATGTTAAAGTATTTTTTTATGTTTAATAAGGGAATTGTGAGAGAGTAATGATTAATATAATATTAGAGTTTATTGTAATTAGTGTGGTGACATTGAACATTACTTTTGTCTACTCATGCTTAACATTAAAAATACTTCATCGTTGCTTAATATAAATCTAGTTGACTTTTTATTGAAGATGTTAAGGAAGCAAAATAAATTAGTCAATCATAACATACGTGATATATTATTAGATTATGTATTAGTTTATTAGTCAGACAAACTAATTAGGAGAATAAAATTGGGTAAGCCAATTTACAAATGACTTATTTAGCCTTATAAGATTTTTAAAAAAGGTCAATTAGATTTTATATTAAGACCGAAGGGAGTAATTAAGTTATTCAAGGAGATTAAGATATTTAATATTCTGCTTAATTTTGACATAAGTTATGTGATATTCTGATCTCATTTTTAATATATTTCAATATAGATTAAGCATATCAAACTGTCAATAGGCTGGTGGTACAAAATCTCCCTTGTGTACGGGAGATTATAAGTCTGGTCCCATTTCTATCTTAAGTTGATGTATTTCTTTCAAAAAAATGTACTTTTTTTCGATGAAGTTAAAAAAAGGGGAAAATACAATAAAATACCTTTGAATGATAAAAAGGACAAATTAGTCCATCAACATTTGGAAATCACATATCAGACTCTAGGGATGAATATGGAATTTCAAATGTTGCTAAAAAAACATTTATGCCCCCTATGAGTGAAGGTAAGGAGAAAGGTTAGGGTTGTGTCCCATGGTTTCTGCCACCATCTCTTTCAGCGCCATCCTCCTCGGAATATCTGGTAGATTCACACACTGTATCAACGCCCAATTCATATTATGAAAGAATGGATGTTATCTGCTCTCTGTTGCTCTTCTTTTATAAGCAAGACGAAGTTGTTGGTGATTCTGGAAACTGCCCACTACATTGAACAGAGTCACTCTATTCCCCAACCCCTTGAATGGCGTTCTTCCGAACAAGAGTTCCTACAAGTATATCCCAAACGTCCACTAATCTACCGCATTACCGTGACCTTCTCCTTGGATGATTTCGGGGCGCTAGGTATTTGTGTGTGCCTACGGAGGACATGGAACTCCAGTTTGTCAGTTCAGCTATGAGTTCACGTAGAGGAGTTACCTGGTGAGGCTTTCAAAATGTGAATTGGGTGCTGATACATTTATGCCTATATGCTATTGGAACTCCATAGACTGTGTAGTGGTTTTCAAATTTTTTTTGTCTCCAACTTCATTTAAATTTGAAAGATGTTGTTGATGATATATGCTTGTAATTATTGGCATGTAAAGATGTATTTTCTATTTAGATGTTGTTTTGTGTGGTTGCCAAACTAACATTGTTTATAATTACTTCTACTACTGTGATATTGTCATATTTGAATGGCACTTGAAATTTGAATATAGGAAATGATTTATGCATCCTCTTCATTTGTGTAAGAAAATGTTTCAATGTGTTATAGTTGTTTGATGAATAAAACGTTATTTTCAAGCTATGAGGACTTTAAAGGTAGAACTAATACTAAAAGTATACAACTTTACTAAATTCATATTTTTACTAATCTTTTTTTCCTATGCAATCTTATTTAACTCTCATTCATGACTCAATGATCCAATATGTGTTTTGTGCTCTTGGAACCCATGAGTTTGTAGTATTTTTCATCTTTTACTTTCAGCATTGCTCACATAAACTTTCACATTGCTGATATTTTTTATGCAATGAAACCCTAAAACAGAGAAGACTGAAACAATCACGTTCTATAGATTGCAAGTACTTTCTGGTTGCATGCAGAAGAATGGGAGTAGCCTTTTCACCGGGCTACAAGCATTGGGTTTTCTTGAACAACCAACCACTACGAAGTGAATTAAACTAGCCTGATTGTAGATCTACTGCACCGGATGTTACTCTATGACTTATAGTTGCACTTAGTGTGAAATTATCATGTTTTGAGACAGTTTAACAAGTTGTAAGTGTTCCACTTTTTGTATATTGCATAGAATGTTCAACAAAGATTTGTTTTGGTATATTGTAAGGAATGCTGAACAATGTTGTTTTTGGTATGATATATGAAAGGTTGAACAAAGTTCCATTTACCTGCAGTGTATGGAATGTATCTACAATTCGTCGTTTGGCTTATTTTGTGGTTTACTCATATGTCTCTTGAATACAATTATTCAAAAACAAACAATATACTTTTAACAAGTTTGACGAAGACATTAACAATTTTATCATAGCCATTTACAAGGTTCATATAGCAATTAACAACTTACAACTTTCTCATATATATGAATAATTGGTGCCACTGTTAACAAGTTTGCCATAGATATTAATAACTTTATCTTAGGTATTAACAGTTTTACCGTAGGAGTTAACAAGCTTGGTTTTGTTTATTGTGTTTGCCTTTCTTTTATTTGAGCAAAAGGACATCTCAGTTATTTTCCAACAAATCCAGATTGAAAGTTGTTTATCGCTATGGTGGTATTGGAAAAACCTATGATTAAGTTGTTAAAATCTATGACAAACTTGTTAACGGTAGTACCGATTGATTTCCATCTCAAATTCACTTTAGCAAAAGAAAAATTTTAAGTTGTTAATCTCTATGCTAGCATTAGGAATCCTTATGATAAAGTTGTTAATACTTATGGCAAATTTGTTAACAGTGGCACCAGTTGGTTTCTATCTAAAATTCACTTTGGCAAAGCAAAATTTTAAGTTATTAATTGCTATACTAGAATTGGGAATCCTTATGATAAGTTTGTAGCAAACTTATTAACAGTGGCACCAATTGGTTTCTGTCTCAAATTCACTTTGGAAAAAGCAAAATTTTAAATTGTTAATCGCTATGAAGACATTAAGAATCCTTATATAAGGTTGTTAATACTTATGGTAAATTTGTTAACAATGGCAAGAGTCTCCAACAATTATACGACTTAGGATCTCAAGTCTCAAGAGTCTCTGACAATTATATGATTTCACTGAACGAGAATAAAGAGAATAATAAAACTCATATTTGAATGCCTCTTTTCTTTTTCTACTTTTCTCTTCACTTGATGGTTACAATCATGGAGAAACTAGCAAGGACATCAATGGCAGGAGCAATTATAGTGTAGAACAAAAAATTGTAAAAGATAGTGTACAAAACTAAAACAACAGCTGTATAACTCCATTATTTCTCCTTCTTCAAATTTCACATATGAGGCTGCATAATATAATAAGCACGATTACCACAAATCAAAATCCCCATGAATATCAATTACAAATCTACGAGTACCTCTGAGTTTAGGGGAAGAGACTTGTTCAGTGGAGAGAGATTGAAGCTGCTGATCAAGCTTTTGGAGGGATTCTCTGGCCTTATCTTTGTCAATCTCATATTCTTCTTGTGATTTTGAATCTTCCTTTTCCTTCGCCATCACCTGAACTCAGGAACAAGAAGAAAATGAAGAAGGGATTCAATTGAGGAGCTTTAATTCCTTCAAATGGAATGGTATGATCTTATGGAAGCTCACAAGGTTCATCATTGACTCCATTTCAACCTCCCAAGAAAACTGAAAGCAACGAAGGAATCTCGGCGACCTTGGTGACACCATAACGACGCTAAAAAATTCGATGCTGGAAGTTAAACATGATGGATTTGGAGAAAACATGTGAAGCAAAGGAGACCCAAGGGCATAAATGTCTTTTACCAACATTTGAAAATCCCATATTCATCGCCAGGATCTGATATGGGATTTCTAAATATTGAGAGACTGATTTGTCCTTTATATAATTCAAAGGTATTTTATTGTCCTTTTCCCTAAAAAAATGTACACATATGAATATAATCCACTCTTAAAATATAATCTTATACTCATATGTCTTCAAATTTATGTATTATTAAAATCAAACAATATTCTCAATTGGCTCATACTTTTTGATCCAGGGGTGAATGCATATTTATTACGTGTAACTAGTAAAATTCATCTTGTAGATTAACAATTAACTAAACATCGGTAATGGTTTTCCTTTCCTTCTCCAACATTAGTAATGGTCTTCAAAATGACGCAGTTTACGGAAAATTCATTTCTTTTGTTATAAAATGAGAATATTCGATAAAAAAGAGAATGAGAATGAGAATGGTGGACGCTAGTTCTTAGGACATGATAATACCCCCTTTGTTCTTAGTAGAGCCGGGAATATGGGTTCAACCCACGGACTCAACCCACTAGCTCGCGGGTTAGAGCAGGTTAGGGTTGGGAAAATCCCAACCCATAAGAGTGTAGGGTTGCACAGGCCAGACCCGTGTGGCCCGCGAGTTGCCGGGCTTGCCCCGCCGCATGTCTTTTTTTTTAAAAAAAAAATCTTATTTTAATTCATTATGTTATTTTTTAAACACTTCATTAATATAAATTGTAGTTGACACAACAAATTGTGCTGTTTATATGATAGAATCTAAACTTTGTTAATAATATTATTGGTAAAAAAAAATAGTAAGATGTCAATACAAAAAATATGTAATTTTAGAATTAATGTTTTTATGGTATTTGGGGGTATTCTACTTTAGTTGATGCAATGTTGATTAAAAACTTTATTTAATCTCTTTTGATATTCTTTTAAAATAATAGGTGGTGGGTTGGAGGGCCAACCCACCAACCCCCATTGGGGTTGAGGTTTTTGCAACCTTTAAGATGCAGGCCCGTGATGGGCCAGCCTACAACCCGCGGGCTGGCCCGTTTTCCCAACTCTAGTTCTTAGGACATAATTCTTCCCTCTTAACATATATTAATGTCATTTTAACTGAATTGTGGTTTCCTAAAAAATTAGTTAAAGTTAGTTAAAAAAATAAATGCGTAGGAAATATATCCATTTTTCCAAAAGTACCCTTAGCTATGAATGAGTTAGGGAAAGGGTAGTTATGAAAAGAAGATGAAATTAATGCATGGGTAAAAATGGGTAAAAATGTAGGAGAAAGGGTAGTTATGAAATATATCCATTTTTCCAAAAGTACCCTTAGTTATGAATGAGTTAGGGAAAGGGAAGTTATGAATGTAGGAGAAATTAATGCATGGGTAAAAATGGGAAAAACACATTTATTACTCAAACAAAGTCAAATATGACCTTATATTTTAAGACAATGTCATTAAAAAAAGGACATTATATTATGGAACGAAGGGAGTAAAAGGTCATATTTACCTTTGAAGTATGCAAGGTGTATCATATGTGCCCCTGAAGTATTTTTGGGTCTTAATGTGCCATCGAAGTATGAAAATGGATTAATTCCGCCCTTTAACCGTTAAAATATTAACAGTCAACGTCCATTATTTAACGGTCAACGTGAGTTTTTTAACGGTAAAGGGTAAAATTGATCCATTTTCATACTTTGATAGCACATTTGGATCCAAAAATACTTCAAGAGCAGATATGAAACACCTTGCACGCACACTTAAGGGGTAAATATGACCTTTAACCCTTAATTTTTTTGGAGAATTTGAAGACAACTAAATAAGTTACTTATACAGTGATTTTTCTAAATTTTTCTCTTAACTTGTTTATTTGACTTGTTAGCTAACATATAATCCAATAAAGCACAAAATAATTTATAATTTAGTGGGTCATTTATCTTTATTAATTTCTAAAAAAAAGTCAAATGTGTCTTATATTTTGGAATGGTGGAAGTATTAAATTAATAATTTTGGTCAATATTGAATTAAATATTGAATAAGGTTAGTATAATATTTGGTCTCTCAAATTTACCCTAATTTTGATTTTAGTGCCTCAAATTTCAAACAAAAGGGTTGCCCTCAATTTTTTTTCCTTAAAATACTAGTCCATACACCAATAGAAATTTGGATTATGTTATCCCTAATAGGGCCAAAATCTCTTATTTAAATCAAGTGAGCAAAACTAAAATGAATGTAAATTTAAGGGTAAAGATAAATAAATACTTTCGAATTTCAAAATTCCAGAAAAATACCTCCAATATAATAAATAACATAAGATGAATTGTTCCTAATTTGGGATTAGTGAATTTAGTTAATGCCTTTATTGGAGTGGCTAATACTATTAATGGAATGGTTAATACCGAGGCCAAAGTGGTTAATAGTGTTTAACATTGTGAGCGAAATTATGCTAAGACTGTGAGAAATTGATGCCAAGTTTTAATTGTGTAAAGTAGCTAGTGACTTTACTTGAATAGTTAATGTCTTTACTCGAATGGCTAATTTTCAAATTTATTTATCCCAAATTGAGAACAATCATTCTTATGCCCTTTCTCATATTAGAGGTACCAATCTGAACTTTTGAAATTCGAGAGGTATTGATTTGTCTTTCTTCCTAAATTTAACCCTATTTAATATTTAATTTTTTCGCCATGACCCTGTAATAAATCCGGGTATCAGCGCGAACCCAACGGTCGCGTGACCTAGCGGATTTGGCGCCTGTTTCCTTGATTTTCGCCTATTTAAAGCTTATAACTCGCATCCTTATACGACGACGTTTGCAGTTTTCTTCTCGTTTCTTGTTTCTAAAC
This sequence comes from Mimosa bimucronata, assembly GCA_037074515.1. Lineage (NCBI taxonomy): Eukaryota > Viridiplantae > Streptophyta > Magnoliopsida > Fabales > Fabaceae > Mimosa > Mimosa bimucronata. The sequence continues at coordinate 7,506,792 of CM073437.1, forward strand.
CAACATTCACCTAGGGCTCCGTTCGCAATTCTTGGAATTTCCATTCCAGATTTACAACGAATGGCAATTTCACGAAGAGGAGTCTACGTTGACGGCTATTTGGAGTGTTAGAGTCCCCACAATTTTCTTTCCCTTCCTACTTTTTTAGGTAAACCCGTTTTTATTTCTCTTATGGCTGCCCTTTGAATGATCAATATTTAATTTCCACAGATGCTAGTTCTTTGCCTGCTGAACTCCAGAGATTGTTAAACACCATCAGAGAACTCGATGAAAGATCCCAATGTAAATGTTCTCTACATCATGTTTCTGTTCGTTTTTATGTCAATGCACATACATTTTCATATGCCGTTGGTCTGTGACGTCTGTATTTCTTTATTGTTGATTATATTATATATTTCTGTATCTTTGTTTTGGCGGTTGTATGTGTATGCGTTTGCGTTGGGGGCATGGCAGCTATGATAAACCAGACCAGGCAAAGCACTAGGTACTGTTTAGGGTTGCCTTCACGTGGGTCTAAGAATGTTAATCATAATGGTAGCCATAGCCATAACGACATTAACACCAAAGAAGATGACGATGCAACAATTGAGAAAATTCTTAAAGAAATTGAGGCTAATCAGGGCAGTGCTTTAAGTCTGTGTACCGAGAAGGTTTTGTTGGCACAGCAAGCATATGACCTGGTGAGTGTTTTTTCCTTTTCTTTTTGCCTTTTTAAAGCCTATTTCTTTTTCACTTTAGCTGTTTTATGTTGTGTATGCTCAACACTAAGCATTTATGTTGAATTGCTGATTGTATTTTCAACTGTCATATCTTTTTGTTTATAAAAAAAACTTGATATAAGTTGGTCTATATCACAGTAATAAAATGAACTCAAAATTTGAAGAAAGAGATCGGAGGAGGAAAATATTGTTTTAGGCACATCATCAAATCCATTATCTAGCCTTATTATATATGTCGCGATGGGGGTTTGAACATGAGGCACTTGCGACTACCCACCAACTGAATCACAGCAAGTAGCTTGAGCTAGCCTTTATTGGTCTTACCAAAGGAAGAGTGGGGGAACCCCTCCAGATAACCCTGCCAATCATACAGTCTTACCCTACTATGCCCTCTATTAGCCTTGCTCTTTTATATATTATGTGGTTGAGATTTAGTTGGTATAATCTGGTAAATTTCTATTTTCCTATGGATCCTCATCAATAATAAAGCAGCCCTTTCGTGATTTGTGATTTTATAAGGCGTTAAAAGAGCGATTTTGAAGACCAACATGTCTTTTTGGATGCTAGATTCACTTGCACCTACTGTCAGAAATACAAGAGTTCAACGTTTGTTTTCTTAGTCACATATTGTATGTTATGGTCTATTTGAACTTATCTTTGCATAATCAACAGTAGCTTAAATGTTGTATTGATTTTCAAAGTCAATCAGTCTGATCAAATTGCTTTATTTCCTCAAAAGCTTGTAACTATATCATATTTAATTATTATTTTGGGAGTTTTTCTTAGATAATTTGTATTTGCAAGCGATTTTCTTAATGTGACGCTATTTTATCATCAAACTTTCAAAATTTTTGAATTATATAACTCAGATGTATAGATTCTAAACAGTCAGTGTACAGTTTGATGTTTTAATTATGTAAGCATGCGTGCTGTGAAAAGAGGTTTTTAAAAAAATGTATTGAAAAGCACTTAGCTCAATGATCGGAAAATTCATTTGAACTTTTTGGAATTTGCTTCCTCATGTATATATTAAGAACATCTGAAACAAGAGTTTATAAGCTTTTATCTTATTTAATTTGCTTCAGATAGATAGCCATATAAAACGACTTGATGAGGATTTGAACAACTTTTCTGAAGATCTAAAGCAAGGTAAAATAACCATGTAATTTGCATTCTGATTTATTTTGTGTCTGACATGTACAGCTTAAAATAATTAAAACCAACTTATCATGTTATAAAAGGCTAAGAGGGCCTGAAAGTTATTATCACCATGTAACACAAAAGAAAGGACTGGGCGTAAGAAAAATTTGTTTTGGGTTTTAAGTTGTTCTCAGTAACGTGTTCTGGTCCATTATATGGTTATAATCTTGTTTTTTCCCATCGTTATTTATTTCACATTTGCTATTTTATCAGAAGGCAAAATACCACCAGATGAACCCGCTATAGTCCCAAAAAGTGAAAAACACAGATCCTTATATGGAACTCCTCTATCAAAGAGACTTGATTACCGGGGAGATTGGGATCGGGAGCGCGGTAGAGATTTTGAACTTATGCCCCCACCAGGAAGCCACAAGGAGTATGCAGCTCCCACGGGTATTGATCAACCAATTGATCCGAATGAACCTATATATTGTTTCTGTCATCAGGTTTTGTTTTGTTGTTTAACATATTCTTAGATTCCACGATCCTCTAGTTCAATTACATTATTTTGTTTTTTAATGTTCTTTAAATTTAAATGCTCTGTAAGAATTTGACATACTATTTTATGTTGATCTTTCAGGTGTCTTTTGGAGATATGATCGCTTGTGACAATGAAAAAGTAAGTACCTTTTGCTTTGCTTTCCTTCTTCATGTGTGCTGCACCTCTCTCTCTCTCCCCCCCCCCCCCCCCCCTCCCTTCAAGTAAAGCCAGATTGGCAGGGTTACAGGTGGTTAAGTGACCTCTCACATCAAATTTGATTACTCTCTGGTATCTTCATATTACATTATTAGTGCGTCAAATGCATAGTAAATTTTTGGGCTAGATCCAATCCTTAACTGCAGCCATAGATGATTTACTATTCTTAAGATTGATTTGGTAATTTTTGATGTGAAACCAAACACACACTTGTTTATATGCCAAAGGTTACAAATATTAGTCAGGGCATTGTTTGGTAACCCGCTCGCAATCTCCCCTCTACCTCCAGAGTTGTTAGGTTCAGACTTGTGACATCCCTTTGATATCAATTATGAGATCAACACTTAATGTCACACCAAAATTTATAACAAGTATTTCGGTCTCAACTCTATTTCTTTAATTCATTGTAGACTAAAAGCTTAATGCCATGGTTGGAATATAATGAAAGTTCATAAACCAATCTTCGATGTGCCTACACTATTTGCATAACGTGTATCAATTTGGGGCATCATAAAAAAATGGCGTTATTTGTATATCTTGCAAAAGGCATGTGAACAGCATGCATTCGAATGCATTCAAGGCAGATTTCAGGATACAAATGTGGAAATATAAAAAAAAATTGAGTATATAGATGAAAAATCTGTTGTGAATAGCGTTTGCCCTCATGCTTAGGCGGACTGAGGATGCCCCGGTTATATTCACAAAAGTTCACTGCAATATTTCATACATTTTTAATCATTAATCGCATTTAATATGTCCATTATGTTATCAGAAACTACAGGTTTATTTAGTGTTTTTTTAGTTTCTCCGTGCAAGATAACTGATGAATATTCGTGCCATGATTCTCTGATTAATTTTTAGTCTTTTAACTAGTTTTGTTTGAATAATGGGTGCATTATATGATAAATTTCTTTTCCCCATCCTTAGTTGTTTCTGGCTTTTTAAAGCTTTGATTGGTTTTTTCCTAGTGTCAAGGAGGTGAATGGTTCCACTATTCGTGTCTTGGCTTACCTCCCGAAGCAAAATTTATGGGGAAGTGGTTTTGTCCTACTTGCCGGCCCGGCTTTCAATAATTGTTTTTTTGGCCAGTGTACTTTCAATGATTAATCTCAGTTAGGTTTGACAAATCCATGGGATTAGGCAGAGTTGTAAAAAAAAAAAAAAATAGGTGATTTGTGATGTTTGAAAAGAATTTATTTCTATGAAGAAATAGCAGTTGAAGTATACAGCCAGCCGCACAGTTTTTCTTAGCCGAAAAATATGTAGTTACGTACATGGTCTAAATATAATGCGCAACAATAGATATAACGCTTGAATCTTTTTCTTTTTTTTTTTAATAGAAAGGCAAGCTATCAGCTTGAGAATTACATTAAAGTACTCTCGTATACCCATGGCCATAGTCCCGATGAGCACCAAGTCTGATCGTGGCTGATCAATTTAAGTTGACGCTTGAATCTCATCCAACATGGTCATATCAATAGACAATAGTGCAATTTTTTTTCGAGGACAAGTAATAGTGTAATTTTAAGTTGTATTAGTTCAAGGGAAGTTTATCCATATTTTATAATTTACATATTCATTATTAACTCCAGTATACTCCATTCACTTTTTAATACAGAATTAAGTTGATTTTATTTAAAGAGGTTAATGAAACAAAATAAATTAGTTAATTGTAATATACTCCCTCCGTCCCACAATATAAGGTCCTTTTTGTTAGAATCTTAAGTTTTGATGAAGACTGACCCATAGAAAACATAAGTGTAAGTTACCTCTGAATTAAACAAGTAAAATCTGATAGGTAACAAATCACCATTGCAAGAGTAAAAGATATATTGCTAGATGAAAGATTCAAAAATAGCAGATGGTAACTTAGCAGAACAATAAGAATGAATATATCTATCGCTAAGTCATTTACTATCGCTAGAAGTTCATTAAAGAACATAAGCAGACATCTAGCAGAAAAAGAGACCAAGTCCTAGAGTTAATGAAATCAGCTAGCGATAACAGGTTAAGCTATCGATAACAAAAGTATTTCAGATAATGATCATTCAGATAGCTAGTGCCTGAGTGCAAATGAGTCAAAAGAGCTAACATAGTTGCTAGCGCTAACACGTTTAACTATCGATAATAGGATACCCTAAATAACCCTTTTATAATCATCTCAATATCCTTAAAGCTAATGAGCAATCAAGTAACTAGCGATAATGAGATTAGCTATCGATAGAAGAATGTATACTGATATGATATAGCTAGTACTCTGAACATTGAACTAAAAGAATATGCTATCGATAATACTCTTGCCTATCGATAAAGAATGCTCTGAAATGCCTTATATATTGTCTTTATCTCATTGAGCTAATGGACTCACTTTGCGATAGCATCTTCTGTGCATTAAATGATTATTTGTTCAGCTAACAGTTTAAGTGCAGATCTCACACTATGCAGATAGCGATAGTAAAGCATGCTAGCGCTACTGAAAAAGCTGCCAAAAAGTACAATTCGTACAGATGTTCAGAACGCGCAGTCTAGCCTACTCTACGCATGAACAGTTCAGAAGTTTGAATCAGCTGAATAATAGTATCTATCTCCAACGGCTATGGACTTCCAACGACTATATTCTAATGGCCATATGAAGCTGAATCAAAAGGCAATCTGTGAAGATATAAATAGAACAAGATTTGCTTTCAAGAAGGATAAGAAAAACGAACGAAAATAACGAGCGATGAACAGAGCATTATACAGAATTGCAAATTACTCTGTTTGAGAGCATTAAGAAGAGCTTGAGCAATACATTGTTCACATTATTAAGCTCTAATTTGTATTTCATCAAATATTCATTTGTACTTAAGTGTTTATCACAATCAGTTCATTAAGTGAACATACTTATTGAAATCCTCTACTGTTTGAGGTTGTTCTGAAAGCTTGGTGCTTTAGAACATGGATATTACCTTACAGGTAGTAAGGGGGAGTGTTTAGAGGATTCTAAAACTCTGTAAAGGTTGGCAGGTGAACCTGTGTTCGTAAAATCTGTGGTAGGCTTCTCTTGTGCCCGGTTTAAAACAAGAGGACAGTGGAAATCTCAGGTGGAGCCTGAGGACTGGATGTAGGTCTGGGTTGACCGAACCAGGATAAATTCTGTGTGCACTATCTCTTCCCTTAACTCTCTTAGTTTCCAGCATATATGCATTATATATCTCTTGTGCATTTAATAGTTTTGAAAAGCTTGCTTTCATTGTATTTAAATAAGAGAAGTTCTAAGTTTTTATTCTGTCACCCAATTCACCCCCCCTCTTGGGAGACAGCCAGTACTAACATTTGGTATCAGAGCAGGTCACTTGTTTAAAGGATGCAATGATCTCAAGTGAAAAGATCATAGCTGATTTTGGGTATAATACTTTTTCAGAAGGTTTTGATTATACCATTCCACATTTGCTTGAAAATATTGATTTTTCGTTTTGGAAAGCTAGGATGAAAAGTTTTATAAAATCATGTGACTATCATATGTGGAATGTTTTTACAAATGATCTTGATTTCAAACCAAGAAAGGATTGGAATGAGAAAGACAAGAAAATGTTTTCCTTGAACGTTAGAGCAATGAAAATTTTGCATAAAGGCTTAACTGAAAATGATTATCAGAAAATCAGATTTTGCTCTAATGCTAAAGAAATTTGGGATTCTCTTGGGTCTATGTATGTCTCTAACCATCTTGTTGAAACTGAAAGTGTTGACAGCTCATCTGAATTTCAAAGTTGCATATCTATGGTTGATGAGCAATTAGAAGTTGAGATTGAAGAAGGAGAGATCACAGAACACTTCCATGATTCAATTAACACAGAAGGTCAAGAGGAAGATAAATCCCAGGAGTTCTACCGGAACGAATCTGCAAAATCATCCTCCGGAGCTCAAGATGCATTTATGGTATGCAGTTCCAATCCCTATGTTTTTGAGAAAAACAATTTTGATCTGCAACCTATCACAGATCAAATTTCAAGGATTGAAATTTTTTTAAATCATGCTGGAAAATGTTTTGGGAAGAAAGATCTTTTGAATGAAAACAATTTGAATTTGCACTCCTCTGATCATCACAATAATTGCATAAAATCACATGTTGCACATCATCCTATTATTTGCTATTATTGTGGTAAATCTGGTCATATTTCTCACACATGTAATATTAGAAGAAATTTAAATGTGAGAAATAAATTTATTTGGGTTCCAAAAGGACATGTAAAGTCCAAGACTAACAATGAAGGACCCAAATATAAATGGGTACCAAAATGTCCATCTAGTACTTTATATGTGCAGATTAATTCTAGAAGAAAGGGACATCATGGTACAAAGACAACAGAGAAGAATCCAAGAGTTTTTCATGCTTCAAGAAAAAGATTCACAGAATCTAAATACAGAAGGAGAACTCGTGGAAAAGCCACTGCTGCAACATCTGGTTCAAATCATAAAAGGCAGTGGACAGCAACAACAAGATCATATTCTACCTCAAGAATAAGCTACCACAAAGTACCATTCAACTACCTTGAGGAGAACAAGAGAAATAGAATTCCTCATACATTAAGAAGAAGATTTTTGAATTCTGTTTCTCATGAGAGAACTTGGCTACCCAAGCACAAGCTGATTAGACCCTTTCGGGTGAGCCAAAGCAATCCTCCAAGTACCTAAGTTCTGTAGGTAACAAAGATAGGAAGCTTCAAGACTAAATCTACATGGAAAATTTACTCAAGTCTTGATAAGCTGAACTGCATGCTTGGATTTTGGTGTTGAACCTGTAAAAGAAAATATCAACTTTTCTGCCAAAATCAAGCTACTGCATGGGCAAGCACAGATTGTCCAATCGATAGTGAAGCTCACTATCGTTAGCATATGCTGGACAGAGCCAAGAGAGTTGATTGCCATCAAAAGCACTAGCTATAGCCACTCTCATTACCAATATCAAGCTTCTGCCTAGACAAGTGCAGTTATGGAAATATCATTTTTACCCTATCTTTAATGAATATAATTATGGTTAGATAATGAATGATTGTTTCTCTTCATCAGCAATCAATCTTTGAACTATCTGTTAGATTCCTATATGATTGAAAAGTTGGAATTGTGTATAGTATTATCTTTTGAGGAATCTCTAAAATGAAAATCAAAGTTGTTCAAACTTTAAATCAGCATGTTTATACGAGTGCATTCATATGTTTTGAAAAACATGTTGGATTTGGATGAATTTTGAAAACTGAAAGATAAAGTTGAAACTGCTACAATTCATCCTTTGCAGCTGATAAATTCTGGGAAGAATTGCCATTTGCTATAAATTGATTTTATTTGCTTAAAATTTCAGATATTAGTATCTAAATATATTTTTGTCACCTATGCCGATTGATATCAATCTTGCTTAATAGAAGTTGTTCAAATGTTAAATCTTAAGTTTCTGCATCACTGACCCATCGATAGTGAGTTTCACTATCGCTAGTTGTATGCAGGGCAAAAGCTGTTTGAGCAAATATTGCAATCGCTAGCCAAAAGCATTATCGATAGCAAAGTCAGCTATCGATAGATGGAAGGAGTGAGTTAAAAAGTCCAAGTCTCAGGTGGAGCCTAAGGACTGGATGTAGGTCTGGGTTGACCGAACTAGGATAAATTCTGTGTGCACTATCTCTTCCCTCAACTCTCTTAGTTTCCAGCATATCTGCATTATATATCTCTTGTGCATTTAATAGTTTTGAAAAGCTTGCTTTCATTGTATTTAAATAAGAGAAGTTCTAAGTTTTTATTCTGTCACCCAATTTACCCCCCTCTTGGGAGACAGCCAGTACTAACACTTTTAACCGAATTGCGGGTTCCTAAAAAATTAGTTAGAGTTGGTTAAAAACAATAAATGTGTGGGAAATATACTGCTCTGGTCCTATTTATAGGGTAGAGAGAGAAGGTATTATTTGGTCCTATATATAAGTCATCTAATTAAATATTGAGTATGGATGTACAAATTTACCCTTCATTTATTATGTGTTGACTTTATTTTCATGTGGTATAGTGGATATTTAATATGGGTAAAGTTATAAATTTGTTGGATTTTAGTGGAAAGTTAATGAGTTTTAAGGCTTTCCTTGATCTGTGCTGGAAGTGACTTATAAATAGGATCAGATGAGTACTATATTGCCCTTATTTATGAATAAGTAAGAGAGGGGGTAATTATGAAAAGAAGATGAAAGAGAATGTGTGGGGAAATTAATGCATGGGTAAAATGGGAAAAAAACATTTATTACTCAATCAAAGTCAAATAGGATTTTATATTGTGGGTAAGATCATTAAAAAAAATGGACCTTATATTATGAGACGGAGGGAGTATGTTATATATTATTTGATTATATATCAATTTATGAGTAGAGTACACTAATTTTAAAGAAAAATGACAATTATTAATACTTTGAAGAAACTTGTTAATGTATTTTGCTTATGTAATCTCTAAAAAACAGTTAACTTGATTCTATATTAATGATTGTATTGAGTATAAAAACAAGTTGAGGTTGAGTTTTGATTCTAAATGCATATAGTGTTTCGTTTTCTCTTATATTATTATTTTTATACAAACTAATTTGCTTGAGTTATTATTTTGTGTGTGTATATAATTTTTTGCCTAAAATTTATTTATATAATCTATTAATACAATTATACACACAAGATTTTAAGAAATACTATTAAACATATGTTATAGCTGAAAATTTTATTTAATTTTTTTAATCTCTCCAAATTAATTAATTCATCCTCGTAATAATGATTGAGCCCATAATAAAGTCCAGGATAATATTAAATTCCAATAAGGTTTTCATATGCAAACAATCAACTATAACGTGCTTCTTAACTTCTCCCTCCTTCTCTCCTTCTGTTCTTATATATAAGACTCCAATTAACCAAATCATGCGGATTAAGAAAGTAGTTGAAAATGGTGAACATGTCTGAAATAATTTTGTTTTATCAAGTTTGCTTTATTTTTTTTTTGGCATAGAGACCTCGGTATCCGGCACCATTTGGGTACTGACTAATCAGAAGTTTGCAAGGAGGGGAGGTGCCTTACTTCACCCTTTCTAGCCAACTAGCCACAGGTCTCTCGACCAAGTTTGCCCTTATTTATGATTGAGTATGTAAGAGAGAGAAATGTGATAATATTGTTATAAACGAGTATGAAAGAGAATGTAAATATAGATATTAATGATCGGTAAAATGGGAAAAAAACTCATTAAATGCTCTGAAAAATTTGGCCACACTCATTAAATGAGCGAGAATGTTGTCTCCGAACCGTACGATTCCGCCGATCAAAGTTAAATTACTGATATAATTATCTAAATTTTGGTTGCAAAGCATTTGTAAAAAGTTATTGCAGACCAAAGTTTTCATCTTTCCATGAGTCTTGTTGAAAAACAAAAACTAAAGCCAAGTTCATGAAGAACTTCACGCTCATTATTATCACTCATTCTCTTTCAAACCTCGAGTTGCAATAGCAAAAAGGCATTGCAATGGCCGTCGTCGAGCGAGTCGTTGGGGTGGTGATGGAGCAACACCGTCGAGGAGGTCGATCGAGCCAGTGGCTGACGGAGGCGTTGCTGGGGAGAAACGAAGGAGGGAAAAACACGCATATAAGGAAGTTGAGGGACGCTCTTCCGAAGTTTAAAGGAGGAAGAAGAAGAATGGGTGGATGAGGCAGTGAAAGTTTCAGAGGTTGTTTTTTTTGGGAAGAAGATGCTATTTTTTAAAAATATTAAAATTAATATTACATGTCCAGTCAGATGCCAAATCATCAAAATAAACTGTGTTAATTGACACCTCAGCAAAATTTAACACTGTTAAGGTCATTTTCAAATTACAGGGACTAACGGAGTAAATGGAGTAAAACTTGAGGGACCAAAACCTCCTGTTTGAAATTTCAGAGACTAAAACTCAAATGAGGTCAAATTATAGGGATCAAACATTATATTAACCCTAAGGAATATGATTATAATCTACTGTTTGTTATCTTCCTTAGTTTATTTGTTACTTCATCGTCACGTAGTGCATTAAACAGTGAATTTGAGTTATTTCCATCTAAAATGTCTTCCAGTTGGTTCGTTATCATATTTTTTCTGTGAACCAGGAATGCAAGATTTATTTTTCTTTTTATTTTAATTTTTTTGAATTTATGAATCTATAAAAATATATAAACCAGATTGGATCCAAATTCATACTTGCTCCGTTCCTAAATATATGACCTATTTGTGGAGGATAACTTGTTCCTAAATATGACCTCTTTCAATTTTTTCTCAACTTTTTCTCTAAAATATCCTTATTGATTTTCTTTAATAAAAATAAGCAAGAGAGGGGGGTTTGGAAACAAAGGTAGTTGGTTAAGGTGTTTTGGTAATATCATGTAATTTTAACTAATTTAACTAATACATTTAATCTAATCAAATTAAGTAAATAGTTCTTCTAGAACTAGTAATAAACATGAGAAATGTTGAGGATTCCATCGAAATAAAGGAGAAATGTGGAGGGCATTATGGTCCAAGACACTCTAAGGAAGGATAGCGGCGGGATATCGGTAAAAGAAATTTCGAAACCCGTTACGTTCGAAATTCCAAGGCAGCGTTGCGTCATTCCTAGGTCAGAATCCGATCACTGATATCCTAGCCGCATGTTTCATCGGACCTTCCAAGATTTGCCACGTCCCATGTTTTGCTTTCTGAAATCTCATCACCCTCGGCGCAAATCCTCTCCAATTTGAAATCGTAGCAACCGCCATTGAAGCGTAAGCCACTGTGTATCATATATGGATGGGGCTTTAACTCTAATCAGCGAGAAGAGGGACTGGTCATTCATCATCGTCTTGGACTGATTTTTTCTGTCCTTCTCCACATTTGCTTCTACTTTGTTTTGCAGTACTGTCGCCAAGGTATGTTCTTTACACCCTCCAATACTGACTTGGTGTCAATCATGAGCCTCTTGTTTTGTCTTTTCGTTTACAATGAGTGTTATTTCTTAAAAGAAAAAGGGTTTTGGTATGCCCAATTCGTGGAATGACGGTTTGTTATTTGATCCAGAGGCGTTATATGATTTGTGTTTTTGCCAACCCCTGTGTAACGATAATATCCCTTCCACCTGTTTTCACACCGCTTCGCTCTTTCTTCTGCGTTTCGTATCAAGATTTTAAAGCAAGGCTCAAGAAAGCAAAAGAGGGTATCAAGATTTTCCAACTACTCAGATGCATATGCCTGCATGGCTCTTTATCTTTTTAAATTCTTGTTTTATTTCATTTCTTGGCTTAGCGTCGAGTTGAGCAATTTTACCTTAAACATTTAATGTTTTTTTTTAATATAAACATTTAATGTTTTTATACATCATTCTCGTTTTTGGGGGAATAAGAAACTCATACGCCAAGTAGAATAGTTAACATTGTAATTTACATGGTTAATCAATTCACTTTTAGTGTTTACACAGAGTCCTTAAAATATTTGAAGGATCAGTGGTTGGCATGGATTGGGTTAGCATACCAACATTGATATCTCTTCTGCAATGAGCATGAAATATTTATGAGATTCACTTTTATTTTTTATTTGAATTGAAGTACAGTATATGGCCAGTTTGGGCTCCGCCATGGAAAGAAACCTCAGCCCGATGCCGCAGCAAGAGATAGATAATGTTGAAAAAGATGCAGAGGGTCGAAAATCTGCGATGGAAGCGTTACAAGCATACGTGAAAGATTTGGATTTTAAGACCATCCCTGTCTTTCTCAACCAAATTTCTGAAATAAAAGAAACCGGTTCTTTATCCGGAGAATTCATAGTTTCACTATATGAAGTTCTGGCTCGAGATCACGGCGTCAAAATTGTTCCCATGGTCGACAATATCATGGAATTCATAGTCCAGACCTTAGCTTCTAGCGAGGGGTCTTTCCCTCTTCATCAAGCTTGCTCAAGAGTGGTTTCGGCAATTGCTAGATACAGCATTGAACCCACAACCCCAGAAGAGAAGAAGAGGCATGTAATTTGTTCACTTTGTAAACCTCTTTCAGATTCTCTCACAAGTTCCCAAGAGTGCCTAACTTCAGGAGCAGCCCTTTGCTTAAACGCTCTTGTGGACTCTGATAACTGGAGATTTGTTTCAGATGAAATGGTCAGCAGGATTTGTCAAAATGTTGCTGTGGCATTAGATGGAGAGCCCACCCAAACCAATTCTCACATGGATCTGGTTATGGCCTTAGCGAAGCGCAATGCTTTAATTGTTGAAGACTATGCAAGGTTGTTGATACATTCTGGAATAATCATACTGAATGCTGGTGATGAGGAGGGGAATTCTCTGAGGCGCTTGTCAGCCATTCAAATGTTGAACTCCTTGATCAAATTTTTGGACCCCAGGAGTGTGTTCTCCGAGCTTCAACTGATCATTGAGGCGATGGAGAAGTGTCGGTTTGATGAAATGGCACATGTTAGGGCTGCAGCTTTTGAAGTTTTGCTAGCTGCTGAGGAAATCGACAAAAGTTCGAGGTATGTAGACAGTCTTGATCCGGTTGCTGGGTCAGGCTTAACTAGAAGTGAGGGCGAAGATGTTTCTGTTGATGAGGACCATTCTCTTGCATCTATCTCACCGGAACCACATATCATGGATTATTTCCCTGGATATGAATCAATTGTTGAGTCGCCAATATTAACGAGCCGTGCTTCTCAGAACTTGAAATATGAGCATAGGTCCGTCAATCGAAAGCGTGGAGTATTAGGAAGTAACACCAAAAGTCCCCAAGTAACTTTCTCAACCAATTTTCATATTTTATTTGAAATTCTGGAATAGATAATTGCATTTGCTGGTCACATGTTTTTGACTTTTGGTTTCAGATCATTGAAGAACTCTGTTTTCATAGTTCAGTGTATTTGTAGTACTTGAGCAAAATAGAATAGTTTGCATGATCTTCCTAGAGTTTGCCCCTACTAGGGCTACCCTGGCCCACTGACACTGATGCATCACTCCTTTTACTCCTTTTACATGACTACTTTAGAAACTACTCATGCACATTGCATGTACTCCATCATCCATTAGTTTGAAGATTTCTTTTTTACTGAAGCTTCCATTTTTTTTTTTTTGAGAAATTATAAGTACGTGTCTTTTCTTTGTAATTCAGAGGTCACGTGCCCCTGCAACCTCGGAATTCACGACCCCTACAAAACATGTCCACTCCCTCCAGAATCCAAGTCTTGTGAACTCAAATTGCTCTGAGCGACAAAGTAGAAGGTTGAGGAATCTATCCTCAGTCAATATGGTAGATTGGAGCTCAACTTCTAGATATGACCACAATTATTTTCCACATAATATGAGCTATGAATTCAATTATTTTCGAGGTGAGGCAGAGTCTGTTTCATCGACAGATGACCTTCCTGCTGGTGCTGACATGCAGGCGCCTCTCGAGATGGTTTCTCCAAAAAGCAATGATGCTCGGTATACAGTACGCATTGAAAAGGTTCTTCATAAGACTAAGCTGCAATTGGTTTTTGGCTTTTCTTGTGTTCTACTTGCAATGGTTACTCCTCTCCTTTGGATCAACATTCAAGATGATCATCATCTTGTCCCTACTTAATACGTGAGATCTGACGCACATGCTGAGGATAAAGATGATGATTGATATACGTATAGCTTTAAAATTTTTCAACACAGGGTTCCATACGACTTTGTAAAAGTATCGTGTTAAGTGTCACTTAAATGTAGGGAAGTTCAAAGTTAGAGGGTAAAAGATGTAATCCATACTGTGTATCCTTTCAAGAAAAGGATTCATTTTTCCTGGCACATATTTGAGATATATAGTATATGGCTTGTCCCGCATGTTATACTCTTTTTATCGTTACTTGCCAATATTTATACTTTTTGAAGTCGCATAGTCTTCATGAAATCGCAAATATTAGCTGTAACATGCGGGACAAGCAGAAAATAGCACTGTTCAATTCAATCTACGCAATCTCTGTATTCAGAAACAATATAGTTCCTCCGACCTTCCAACCAAAAAGGGTAGGAAAAAGCATAATAAGCATCTGGTAAATACTTACGCACTTATTTCATTGAATTTGAATGATGGGTACATTTTTAAGTGATAGCGAAGAAATCATTGATTTGGGTTGTGTATACGCTGCCCGCCTGTCCACACACCTTCAGGTCTCAGTAATATTGGTTTCAGAACAGCTGCTTGGCCAACACATACGTACGCATACTTGCTGTATATTTCAACCCTTGAGCCCGGACTGAATAGGTACATTTCATCAAATCCATTCCTTCCCACAAGAACTGAATTTCTTCTGCCCTGCTCCACAGGAGAGGTTTTTAGATGTTAACTCCTAACCAGTATCACATTACAGTAAATATTTTGGTAAATTAGTAGGTACATATATTCCAGATTTAGGGGACGCTGAATACTTACCCTGTCAATCACAGTAAAAGCTCGAGGTGCATTTGTGTATACTAGGCTTATTTGCTCTCCTAAATGCTTGTAGTTGTCCATTTCTTCAATGTCGGCCTCTCCATCTCCTTCTAATTGGCTGCCTTCTGCTTCGTTAAAGTCTTGATTTTTTGTGCCCCAACTTGGAAAGAGTTGTTTTTGAGCCAAGAAATTCCATATTTTGCCCAAACCTTCTTGGCTAAAATCTGGAGGGCTCAAAAAGAATTCTGAGGCAAATGGGGGTTTGCTGTAGTAATTTGATCTTTCTAATCCCACTGCATAAGTTGCATCTGGTGTGCTCACTGTCAGATGATTCAGGATAGATCCTGTCATTTGAATTGGCATAGACCTCAAGTTTGTAACTTCAAGCTCAGACCCTAAAGTATCTTCTCGCAGATTCACCCTATATTTCAATTCAACCATATCCTCTGATGCTCTGCTAATCAATTCTACCTGCAAATGGTTGTGTAGTATGTTCAAAAAGCTATCTGAGTAAATAACTAACAAACCATGATAAATCAGATAATGGCAGACAGACTTGGATTGATTCATCAGGATTGCCCTTGATATCATGAAGTGCCCAATTAGTTGGAGACCAGAAAACTTCGCCATCATCAGTTTGAAATTTGAAGTTCAAAGACATCCCTCCTTGAATGATGGCTTCACCATCCTCTCCCTCTGAAACTGCTGTGTGCAGAAACTCCATCTTTTCTCCATGCCACATGGGGGACTTGTAGGAGGTGATCAATCCGCTTGGAAGCATCATAGTTGCAGTGCTTCCATTTTGCAGCTCCATCTTGGCAACGCAGCTTTCACCAACACCTTCAAAAGTGACTCCATGCCCACTGAATTCTCCTTCCAGGTAATCTACACTGAGAGGTTGGTAAGGGACTGAAGCCACTAATGAGATTGGAAACTCTCTCTTCGAGTGGTGGCTATGTGGAAGATAACTAGTGCAAGCGAAACAAGTGTGTGTTGTTTGTCTTGCAGGAGGTGGGATTGGTGTGGGAGGGAAATTAAGAGGGCAAAAAAGTGAACTTGAAGCCATGGTTATGCTTCATATCAGAGTTAAGCTTTGTAGACACATTCTGGAGGCAAAGGAAAGAAGAGTATTCTGGGCTTCGTTGGCTTGGTTAGAAATTGGTGTGTAGGTGGATAAGATGACGGCTATCGTCCCTATTAGTTATTTCTGGTTAACATTTAAGATATTTCAAGATATTTATGTTTACTTTTGTCCTTTTCGATCAAGTTGTTTTTACCTATTCATTTACCAATGCATATAGCTCGAAAAACAATATGGTCCTCAATTTCATCATCCATTTCCAAAAAAAAAAAAAAAATTACCTTTGCTCAATTTTTGTTTACCAGCGATCTTAACTCAATTTACTCCACTTCTGAGGAACAATTTAATATTACAAGGTTACAGTTTGTGCCATCTTAATTTATATATATATATATATATATATATATATTCTCTTCAAACTATGGAAATATGAAGACATAAGGAATTTTCATGACATTGGTTATTACCATGATGCTATTACAGCATTGGCTAAGTGAATGACCACAAAATTTCGTAGGATGCATAATGTTAATAGACATGCGGATTGAATATTTACATTTCTTATAACTGCAGCAAAATAATTATATCCCGATTGCTTCTGCAGTTTGACATATATAAGAATACATAATATACAAACTTTGCAGGCACTATATACTTAAATTTAATGTAACTTGCGGGAAGAATAAGATAATCCTGCCACAGCAAAAACAAAGAAGGGACAGGAGGAAGAATGAGCTAGAAGCAGAAACGATATATGTTTGTACATTTCATAAAATTTATCAACGCAATTACAGATTATCATGCTCAATAACTTGTGCTCCTCTCCATTGTTCACCGGGATTTACAGTGACAGGCACCAAAACTGAAGCAGGACCAGTGCAGATAAAGTAGTCCTTTCCATATTTCTCTGACAAAGAACCAGGGCTAGACACATATATATCCTCAAAACCCATTCTTATCACCCTAAAGCTCAGCTCACGTCCCTGGAAAAAAAAAATATAAACTATATTAAAACGCAAAATCATCCTATGAATAACTCAAATAGTGGATCACACATTCTTACCTGATCAACAGTTTCATACTTGGAAGGTGGAGTGTTATAAAATGCCTTTGATCTCTCTGTTGGAGGGGCAGCATAAACTCTGCTTATCTTATTCTCCATAATGGTAAAAGGCACACTCTGCTGAGACCACTTGCCTTGCTTCTCTTCAACCTCAGACTCATAGGTAAGCCATACAGGAGACTCAGATTTCATTGCTTCAGCTGGGGTCAGGATTTGAAAAGGAGAAGATGGAGGAGGATGTGGGCAGTAAGAACAGCTTCGGAGACCATGGATCCCGGTCCCTCCTCTTTTCTTAAACATAAAATGGCTAAGTATGGCGCTGCTCAGAGTCACAGCCTTCCGACCTGTGTTCTTTACTATGACTGCTGTGGCCAAGCTCATTGGGTACAGAGTTACAACGTAGGTGATATCAATTGTTCTACTAGTGTAGCTCAATTCAACCTGAAAGATTCCAACATTGACAAAAAAACCCACTTTCAATTTCTGACTCTCAGTACCAAAAGTTAAAACTTCAACATGGTAGAGATGAAAACACAATGAAACAGAGCACCATATGGCAATCAACAATTCAGAGACAGAGGAAAAGGGGAATCAAAATGATACACACCTGAAGAGCATCAATGGCATCAGAATCAACATCACTGACGGTCCATTCTAAAGTAGAGGGGAGTGACTCTTTGGAGCCGGGTTGTAATACTTCATTCAGGACCAAACCAATCCCACCCTTGTGTTTGGAGGAGCCTGTTCCACCACCGGATGGAAGTGTATATAGGACCTCCTCGAAGCCATCATCTTTCCAATAGACTTTTGGTTTGTATGAAGTGACATGAGCATCTGGAATTTGCAATCTCAAGGAGCTGCCATTTCTAACGGTGAGCTCAACAATGGGGGTGTTATCGGATTCCAAGAACTTAATGCCTTTCCTACCAAATTTCTCAGTAAGGGCCTCCGGCGTAGTGAGAGTGGGGGCGGAAGTAGATGCAGAGGAGGCCTTAACTAAGTTTAATTTGGGAAGTGATAAGGATAGAAAAGAAGCCATTGAGGAGGAGAAAGAAGCTGCTTCAACAGCTTCCACACAGAGCGCTCAGTAACATGATGCTAAGGCTCATCCTTACCAACGCAAGTGTGTGTTCAGATTTAGTGGGACTTTTGTTTAATCTGAAGAAGGCTATAAGCGAATGACCACGTAGATGGATGGGTAGAAAGTGAGAGCCCAAATGTAATTGAACCCAATTGCTAAGCCCAAACTGTAAAAGTTGGGCCCAAAACACATCTGATAGTGATCTCTTTCAACGGGATATAAATTCTAAAGGATTTCTCAATACAAGAAAAGGTATAATTTAATTAGAAGCTTTAAATATACAATTAGACAGGATTTTTTTTCCTCAATATACTCCTAAAAATTTCATAGAAAATATAGGAGAGTACAATTTTCATCTTTAATAAAGACATAATTGAAACATAATAAGTACTTCAAGTAAAAACAACTTATGCCATTTATTACACTGTCGATCCCATTTATTCTAGGGTGAAGAGGCAAATTTAATCACGAACTTTCAGTTCAGGAGCATCTGGCACAATGAACTTTTTTTGAGAGCTTAAATGCCCACCAACTTTCAAATCCGGACCATTTTTAACCACCAACTTTCAAATTCGGACCATTTTTAACCACTGGTGCCATAGGGGTTGACGGGGTCAAATTTGAGAGTTAAGTAGGACTCAGAAATGCACATATCCCTTGCCCAGTAAGCAGAATTGTACACGTCATTTTTTCTTTAAATAAAACACATCTGCTA
Organism: Mimosa bimucronata; assembly: GCA_037074515.1. NCBI lineage: Eukaryota > Viridiplantae > Streptophyta > Magnoliopsida > Fabales > Fabaceae > Mimosa > Mimosa bimucronata. Next base: position 7,525,772 of record CM073437.1, read on the forward strand.
AGTTCAATATCAACCTCCAAAATCAACATCCAGATAATCATTCACAGTTTTATTATTATTTACTGTACTTAGCAGATATGTTTTATTTAAAGAAAAAATGACGTGTACAATTTTGCTGACTGGGCAAGGGACATGTGTGCATTTCTGGGTCCCACTTAACTCTCAAATTTGACCCCGTCGGCCCCCATGGCACCAGTGGTTAAAAATGGTCCGAACTTGAAAGTTGGTGGGCATTTAAGGTCCCAAAAAAAGTTCGTGATACCAAATGCTCCTGAATTGAAAGTTCATGGTTAAATTTGCCCATTTACCCTTTATTCTATAAAAAGCAATGTAGGGTGTATCATTGACTTGGATAAATCCAATTAAAAATTTACAAAGAACGTATATTCATCGCTTGACCAAAGACACTTCAAACTTCAAAGATTTGTATAATCCCATAAAGGACAACAGGAAGTCGGAAGCCTAAACCGAGTTCAGGACGCGGTTGAGAGTTGAGACGTACACATACATAACACAAGCAGCCCGACAAAAAAATAAAATAAAATAAAAGCCAATTATATCGACGGCAATAATGATCCGAAACCATCAAAACGCCCGTAACTTTATGCTTCAACAAATTAATATCAATCTGATGCAATTTCAAATGAGCAATCTTGATAAATTATCAGCAATTGTTCAAGAGCATGACCAATCAATAGCTATTCCGTGCTTGCTTCAAAATAATTGTCACATGAACAAGTCAGGCAAACTAAGAATATCACAGCCGTACCAAAACCAATTCCCAGGCTCCCTCAAATGCTTCAAGTGTAAAGCACTAACATACATGGAACAAGAATTGACTTACTAATATATGCATGCTTCAATTACAGGATAAGCAATAAAGCATTGAATGAACATCCGTCAATCAACCTTTCCTACCATGTTCTCATATGGCTCATTAGTTTTATCCCTTCATAGCTGGCACAATTTTGAATATTCCTCCCTTTTCTAAAAATAGGTACCATCGTATTTTACCTCCATTCATCAAACGATTGCTTAGACCATAAAATCTTATTAGCTTAGTCAACTCCATCCATTGAGCAAGATAAAATTGTACAAAAAAAATATGCCAATGATGCACTTTAGCGGTGAACAATCAACGGTTATGAAATACCAAAGAATGCAAAAATGTCAGAGGATCCAAAAATTTACATACGCATTACAGTCTATGGACTGCAACATTGATCGATAGTCATCAACTATTCATAGTAGGCATACGAATCATCAAATTCAAATGGTTAATAGAAACAGATTGGAAGCAAGTTTTGTTTTTATAAAAAATAATTTATTCCATTTCTTCAATTCAACTAGTTGGCAAGTGTCTCATTTGCACTAAAGCAAAAGTGGATAAAGGTATTTTGCAAAAACATTGACAGAAGGATGTGCAAGATGCCATACATAACCAATTAGGGGCACACGACTAAATAGCAGTTTGAAACGTACTGATTCCAACACTTCACACATAAAAATATCTAGCCCCTATCTACAAGCAAGATGATACAAACATAAGCAAAGGACCAGATCAATAAGAGTCAAGAACATTTAACTTATTCTCCGATGCAATTAATACATTCATGTAAGTGAAAAAAAGGAAACCAGAATCTTTCTTTAGTAGTGAAATCTAAAGTAAGATAAAAATAAAGTACCCTGTCCCCTTGAAGGTGCAGAGAACTCTTTCACTGTTTTTTGGATAAATAACTCTTTCACTTTTCCAGCTCACTCAATTTCAGTTGCTGCAGCTCCAGGTACAATGCGTCTGTCTTGGTGCATGGCCTGACTAATAATCATCACACATATAAAAGCACTTATCACTGTTTAGACTTTAAATTTCTTTTGCGGAGTAGCGGCGAGGAGGAGGAAGCCTACAGGAGTTTTTTAAAAACATAAGCAATAGTAATTCCAAAAATTACAGCAGCAAAATTATGGAAGTGTGGCCTTGGAAATTACTCCCTCCGGTCCTAATTATAAGATCACTTTGACTTTTTTGAAAAAATTTAAAGGTACAAAATTAATCACTTTAAATTATCTATAGTTATATTTTTCCCTCAAAACTACTCTATTCTACGTATAAACTAACCTATAATCTAATTACATGTGACATATGTTATAATTTAGTGGTCTAATTTGCTTCCTTAACTTTTAAAAAAAAAAGTCAAAGTGATCTTATATTTAGGGAGTATCTTACAAGTTCTCACACCATCATCAACTGCCATTTCAAGGTCATCTAGTATACTATCAGTGCTTCCTCGTGAAACAACAGTAGAAACTGAATTCCCATCTTCTTCATATTTCACAATAGATACTAAATTACTTACACATCATTATTCCACACCAAAAGCAGCAGATTAAGAAAGGGAGAGAAGCAAAAGAAGCAAGAAAGATAGCAAAGGGTCAGAGGGAGAGGGGGGGGGGGGGGAACAAAAATACTTTCAGAACCTAAGTGACCTCTTTATCATACCCTGAAACCTCCTATTTCCTCAACTGAAACAGAATCAACATATTTAGGATCATCTGGGTTTGGCTGGCTTAGTTTCAGCTGTGGCAGGAGAATGGGTCTTAAGAAGAAACTGTAAAAGCTTCTCTATGAGGCCAACGAACAACACATACCATAGCAACAGCACCAGTTGTTCAGCAAAATCAACGTACTTCAAACTTTAAACTGATCTTCAAAACCATAAGCCTAGCAGCAAAACGTTCGAATTAAAGAACAGTCTAGATTCATAGTGGTTTCGGATTAACATGGTTACAATAGAATTGATCAATAATGAGATCAATCCTGGTATATAGGAGCATGAGAGAGAGAAAACATAGAGAAAAGAGAGAAGACTTCATGTACTTGATAACACTCACAAAAATGCAATGCCATCTCTCCAATCGCTCCTCCACTGACAATAAATTTAGTACCAGAATCTGCTACTGCATTGAGAAGCTCCTCAACTTCAACCTTTTCAGATTGAGTAAATTTTCCAGCAGTCCAAAATAAAAAAGGAAATAATCAATAACCAAAAGCATCAGGTCCCCCCCCCCCCCCGAGGGGGGGGGGGGATGAAATTTGCATATAATCATAAAATCCAACAAATAGACAGATTGGCGGGATGTGAAGGTAAAATGTTAATTCATTGCCTCTTTGCATATGAGTAGAACAGTATCAGGTGGCAGAATATGAAGTCCTTCCTTTACTAGAAAGGACATTTGAAATGTGAGGTGCATAACTGCTCAAAGTGATAACCAGTGTGTTAAAAGCTTATTATCCCACTAAATGGAGTTGGTTAAATGAATCCCACAACACCATCGCACTTTATCTGTATCAATAAACAGCTCCTCTTGTAACAAAAATAAATAAATAAACAGCTCCTCAAAAATTCATTGAGAGACCCATTTGATAACTTTCTTGAGTGACCTCTAGGTCTCCCTTTACATTTTTTTCATAAAGCTGAAGACTATCTGTTCAACTCCCCTTACTAGTGCCTCTAACGGCCTCCATTGCAGTCTGCCTAAATGTTTTCTCAGTTTCTCTTTGATTTTTTTTAACAAAAAATAAAGATAAAGATAAAAACTATTCTTGGGTAATCCAGTCGTGTTCTACTCTCAAAGAAATCAGTAAATATTTCCAGGGGAAATGTGAGGATTGTGCAATTTGATCATATCTCAAGGGAGGGGTATAAAAACTGGGGAAAAACTACTCCAATAATACCCTTATCAGTTTGCCTATTTGGGCCAGCCGTACAGAATAAACTGCTCCAACTAGTGCATTATGCATAAATCAAGAGGCCTCCGCACTCAAATTTCAAGTGAATAATAGAATTGTAAAATACAGAAAAGATAAAGGCAGATGATACAGTCAACGTGATGAAATGAACAAAGTATTTTAAGCTTTGCAGAAACCAAACAAACAAGCCAGGTAAGGCACCATGAAAGAAATCGGTAATGTCTGCTGTTGGAGCCCGCCATTTACTGAAGAAATCACATCTCAAACCCATTCGAAGATTAGACATTAAATAAAAAGAGAGTGACTGAAAAAGCATACGTAGAAATGACCACTGAATGGAGCATCAGAATGATGAAACAAGATCCCGCAAGGCTGAATGGTAAACCCCATTTTGGACTTTCCCAAAAGCACCGAATATCTGATTCCTCGAGTAGCCACAGGCTGAGAAAATGGCAACACAGCTTGAAGAGAACCGAGAAAAGACTGGGACCTTGTTTTGCCGCGATGATAATGGAGGTGGAGGGAGAAGAAATTGACTTGCCGTATGATTGTTTGGCTTGATTGGATTAGCTTATGTATAATAGCTTACGAGAAAAAAGCTGAAAAAATGTTTTCAGTTTTTCTCAAAATAAATGACTTTTAATTAAATGAAAATGTTTGGATGGTTGTTATGAGAATTACTTTTTCTATCTGTAAATTACTAAAAATGACATAAATTTAATGTGTTGGGAAAGAAAGAGGATGAGGGCATTATGGTATATTTTTACATCGTACTTCGCGTAAAAGCTGAAAAAAGTAGCAGCCTGTTTGGATTAGCTTTTATAGAATAGCTTCTGGGGAATAACTTTTTTCAGCTTTTCTGAAAAAATGGCTTTTGATAAAATGAGAGTGTTTGGATGATTGTTTTGAAAATGATTTTTTCTCTGTAAATTACTAAAAAGGACATAAGTTTAATGTGTTGGGAAAGAGAGAAGATAAGGGTATTTTTGGTAGATCATTATGACATGTGTAATGATAGGAGTTTTTTTACCTCGTATTTTGTGCAAAAGGGGAAAATTGTTGCTTATTTAAAACATATGTTTTGGTGGCCAAAACCTATGTTTCCAATCCAAAAGGGCTTTTCACATTTTTTTCAAGTGTTTGACTTACCTTGTTTCAAACCTAGGTTTTGAGTCCAAATCTAGGTTTATTAAAAAAAAAGTGTTTGGCTACCATTCCAAACCTAGGTTTGGACTCAAAACCTGGGTTGAGTTAAACTCAAACAGGCACTTTATGTTACATAGAAAATCTATATTTATCTATCTATCTATCTATATATATATATTTCTTGAAAACTCCTGGCACGATTCCTATTAGTCCACGTGTTCGTTGACGTTACCTTGGATGAACTCCCCTATTGGTCTACATGTTAACACTGATTTTTGTTTTGGAATTTTTTCATGTGCCAATTAAGATGATTTGCATTTGACCAGTGATTGACTACACATGTTTTTGTCTGTTACTTAAACGTAGAAATAACCTTAATTAACTTATTTCATAATTATTTCATAATCACCTAAATAACTAATTCATAGATTCTTGAACTATGACCATTTCTTTTTTAAGGAAAAAATTAAAAGCATTTAGGTAATCTCACGATAATTTTTAGAAGTTTCACAATTCTTTGATCACTCTGGCTCGTAATTTCATATTAGCGGATTTGGGGTATCGTTTTTTTTCGTAATTCATAAATTCTTAAATTGGAATAGATATTTTGTCATTAATGCTAATTTTTTTCAACCCAAACCATATACCTTTTCCGCAAATAACTTACCAAATCAATAGAATTTTATGAAATCTGAGTCATATATTTATCAAAACCTTAGTGAATTATTGAGATAAATAGTATTTCAATACATCTTGCTTCTTAAAAAGTATTAATGAGTAATCAGAGTTGATTTTGTAGTTAGAATTACATAAATGTGTTCACTGGCTGAATTGAAAAGATAAAATTATTATTTTTTAAACTATGATCATTTCTTTTTAAAGAAAAAAATTAAAAGCATGGATCAATCCAGCTCATAAAATCATAATAGCGGATATGGGGATCATTTTTTTCCTTGAAATATTAAGAATTAAAACCCATCATTCCATTCTCCTTTTCGCTATATACGGCAAACTCTCAAGGTATATTCTGCATCGTGTTCTTCCTCCAAGGGCCATCACGAAAATACAGTGTAATATGGATGATGAGATAGTTCCAATAAGGATGCTTGACAAAAGTAAGGCCACATGGCAACTTGTGGCACTCATGTTGCGGATGTAGGTTGTACGAAAAAATACTCATCCCTTTTCTGTTTGGAAGGTTTGTGATGCTGTTGGTTGATAAACAAGTATTTCTTCATGTCACTGGCATACTTAAAAAAATATATACCATCTATGAATGATCGACATATATATTTTTCATTACTTTCAAGAAACAAGGATTGAGGGGTATGTCACTCAGAAGTCGTGTTCATCCTCACTACTCCTCTGTTATAATTTTTAACCGTCACCCAAATGAAATTTTGGGTATCACTGCTAATGAATTAAAGACCAAATATACAAGTATTTGTACTGATTTTTTGAAGTTAGCATTTTCGTATACATATTTTTTGATGTCTTTGCTTGATGCGTAACATTTTTAAATGTAGGAGGGAAATCCAAAACATTTTCCAAAAGAACTTCATACATGTGTGAGCAAGGATACTACTTTGAAGCTGAAGATAAGGTCAATCAAATCGTTCTTATTTGTCTACATTATTCGATTTGATGTTACTACGATATCACCATAAAACAATTTGAATTATTCTTAACTCATTCTTTTTTATTTGTTTTAGAAATATGTTGTGCAGTCTATTGATTCACACTCTTCCAATCACGTTGGAGTGACTCACAAGACACCGGTAATGATGATATCCCAATTGCAAATTTATTCACAGCTCAAGATTCAAAAAACGAGAAAAAGAACCAAAAATGCACTGCTGACACGAAAGATGATGCATTGGGATTGGATGAAGTTTCCACTCCAAGCTTTACTAACACAAAGCCTATCAAGAACATAAAGAAGGAGAAATATGGATGATGATCTTATGTTTACATTTTTCCTTTGATATTTTATTGTTGGCTTTTTTATTAAACAACTTCATATTTTGTATGGTTTTTAACCTTCTAAATATTATGTTGTAAATTTAAATTAGTTCAGCTTTACAGTATCATATAATATTAAATATATAAATATATGGTTTCATGTGATACTTATGAATTAATTAAAGTTTTTATACATGCCAAAACATTAATGCCACAAATCACGGACATTAACCACAACGTTCTTGAGAAAGATAATTTCTATTAAGAAAGACAAATTTACAAATTACCATCCTATCAACTCTCTTTTGTAAAATATATATTATATCAATAACTTCAAAATATTCACAGCCTTATGAAAAATAAAACTTAATATGTTTTACAAATTGAAAATGTTTGTTCAATTTTCGTCTCATTAATGTATAAAAAAATTAGTAACTAATTGTTTTTTTAATTTGAAATCTGAAATTTGGTTAATACTCCAATTAATGACATCTACAAATATCTATTCATATTAAAATACAAGTATCAAAATTAAAGGTGACAATTCAGTTATCAATCATGAGTTATATTATTGCTATAATTGTGGAATCAATCAGAAAGGATTAATGAAATTACATGATCGTACAAATAAATACCACAATTAATATTAATAATAATATTTATATACATATGCATTGACTTAATAATTGGGGAGAGAAAAAAAATCTCCTGAATCTCTGCTAATCAGAATTTATGAACCGGATTAAAAACAATCACCCATATTTAGACAAAAAAAAAAAACTTAAATGTATGCTTTTAAATCTGCCATAAATATATACATATATAGATGATATATTTATTATATATATCTATATATTACTCATTACTCATCATATATTTCTATTTTTAAGAATATATTATTTTGAATTTTGAAAGTTATTTAAAATTGATATAGTATTAAATACAAAAATATATATGGTTTCCGGTGATGCTTATAAATTAAGTACAATTTTTATACATGCCAAAAACTTAATGCCACAAATCAAGGGCATTGACCATATTTTAATTGAGAAAGATAATTTCTATTAAGAAAGACAAATTTATAGGTTGAGAATGAATGAAACTCTACAATCACGCTCGCAAATCTCAACCTGCCCTTAAATAATTATGTACTGTGTTACTGAATGGTCAAATAAATGTTTAACTCATTGTGCTTTATTTCTTGTTTTTTTTTGTTGATAAAATCTTATTCTACTCTCAATGTTAATGTCAAATTCATTATTTTGTTATAATCTATCTATATATTTATTGAAAGCTCCTAGCAATAATCCTATTGGTCCACATGTCCAATGACATCATCTTTACTTAAATCAATTATTGGTCCACATGTTGACATAATTAAAGTCATAATGGAAATTTTCATTCTTAATTTCAAATTTCATTACCAATAATTAATCATTACTCATCATATATTTATACTTTTGGGAAGGTATTTTTTTTAATTTTAAAAAGCTATTTAAAATTGAGCAAAGCAATGATTACATACATAAATGTATGAAATTTATTTAATATTGAGCAATCATTAAATACATATATATCTACTTTTAAGAAGGTATTCTATATTAATTCTCTTTTTTATCACGTACATACCTCTTAGTGCAATATTGTTTATAGAAAAATCAATCCATATGTGTTTGTTTTTAATCTGCAATATTTGACTTTTCAAATGTACAAATTAATTATTGTCTTCAAATAAGTCACTGTTTTAGGCAACAATTAAAACATATATATATTTATATATATATAAATATGATTTACAATCAACACGATTAATTTTGCTTCTGAAATTTATAAAATAATTAATGTGTTTAAATAAGTCAATAAATTAGACAACATGGTATTAATTATTTTTCTATTTGAAAATTTTTCTTTTCGAATTTTCATTTCCATTGTCAAAAGTAAATTGGTTGTTAGAAAGCTACACCAATGAAAATCAATTCTCATGTACATAAAATAATTAATGTATTCAACTTTTGTTGTTTTCAGGTAATATTTTTAATCATGAAATAGTTACTCAAAAAATTATGTTCTTTAGTTTATTTCATTTTTATTTTTAACTTCCGTGCATCGCACGGGGGAGAAAAATCTAGTTTATAACTATTTTTATATCTCTAAACCTGTTGTCCCAAAAATTCGTCTACAAAATATCTTAAAATCAGTCATTATTGTAAAATTGTGCTTTGCTTAGAATAGTAGTCATTGATCTTTTGAATTTTGAAAGATATTTAAAATCATGCTATGGTTAATTAAGTATATAAATGTATGGAAGCCTTTTGAAACGTATCTATATACTTCTCTAAGAAATCTCCAAGCACTAATCTTATATTCTTATTAGTCCATATGTTCTATGACATCAACTATTATTGCATCTATCATTGGAGCCACGTGTTCAATTAAGTCACATCATCATACATGGCACTGGTCATCGCATCAATTATAATCATTATGGTTATAATTATTTGAGGGGAAAAGTATACAATAATTTCAATGACCAATACAAAATCATTAACCATCCATAGAAACTCAACTTTCATTCCACAACATTTTTTAGAATAATTTTCATTTAATCCCGTTCATATTTTCAACTTTCCTCCCATAAATGAGATTGCACTTGGCTTATCAACTAAAAGTAAAATATTTAATTTTTAGTTTATTTTATTCTATTTTAATTTTTATATTTAAAGTCTTAAATGAAATCCAAACATTCATATATTTACTGTTCCGTGCATCACACGGGGGAGAAAAATCTAGTTATCTTCTATAATCCATAATTTTTTGCTCGAAAAAGTGAGTTTGTACGTCCTAACTCCTATATGTTTTTTTTATCAGCCTTGAGTAAACTGGGACTGGGGGTAACTATAGATTATAAGGGAAAATCACAATCAGATCCCTTCATAAGGGATTTAATCACAACTAGATCCCAAACAATCATTAAATTACATTAAAATCTCAGAGGACCAATGTGATATTAAATGTCTTGTCATTGACAACTCAATAATTGTCAATACCAGCTCTTTGAGTTGTTAATAAAAGAGATGCATTGACAATTTAAGGATATACTATTAACAACTATTGAGTTGTGCATTGACAACTCAATGACAAGCCATTTAATATCTCCCAAGTCCCTTGGGACATTAATGTAATTTGATGATTGTTTAGAACCTGGTTGTGATTAAATCCCTTATGAGGGATCTGGCCGTGATTTTCCCAAATTATAACACTAAAAAGTTGATTGGGTTGTGTATGGTTTTGATCTTGGTATTGAAATAAACATTAATGATTTTACAATTTTAAGTTCCACATAGTAAGAGTGTTCATGGGTAGGGTTGGATTGGATATGACCCTTTTCCTATTGCCCTGCTCGAAAGATGGATAGGCTGCATTTTGCAGCCCACTGTCTGGCCCTACCTGTTGATAGCTAGATTAATTTCGGGCTTGGTTGGGTAGGGCAAGGTGGAGGCTATGCCCAAGTGTGACGCCTTGCCCCAATCATAGTATATATATGATTATCATTATTAATGAATTTTAAATACATTTTAGGTTTTATAATTTTAAACCTTATATTGTTTCAAATAAGTGTACAACTTGTGTCTTGAAACTTTTTTTTTTAAAAAAATAAAAACTATAATATGTTTTGGTAAATACTCACCCTACAAAAATACCGCCAAAGAAGAGAGATAATATTAAAAAATTGTTAAAATATAATATAAAACTATAAGATTACACTATATATTACAATATTGTAATAATATACAATATACAATATTGCGTGTAAAACTAATGTATATATAATCTTATATATTTTTGGGTGGGGCCAAATGGGCAGGACAACATACCTTATCCAGTATTCGGCTGTGTTTGCTAATATGTCTAAACCGGATGTGCCCATTTTTTGTTGGACATTTTTTTCGGATTAGACAGGGTATTTTTTAGTGGATAAAGGAGGGCGCCCTCAGCAACACCCATAACAGGAATCATTTACAATTGAATGCGAATGTGGGTTGTTTCTATAAGTAGTAGTCTCTTCTTTGAATTTAGGTAATTATTTAAAAGTATTAAGATTTTCTAATTCACAAAAGAGATACATCCATTTAAATTTGGATGGTTGAAGGTAATATGATTTATTGACACGAACTTTTAAATGGTCGATATTATTTTTTCACGGCAAGACTATTTAAAAATGAATTAGCGTTGAATCGATACACGCCTCACCTTTCTTTTCAGCTGTAATACCTACCATAAATATAAGAGTGGACGGATGAACATGGGTGATCGCTTTCTTTTTTGGCAGCTTTGCCACATAGTTGCTTTCATGATCAGAGTCTGAGCAACGCTGAGTTTCTAATTGTTCTGTTGATGAATTTGTACCATATTGGGCCTTCTTTTCCATATGATAGAAAGCATTATTTGTAAAATCTTTTTATTTTAATGAAATTGTATATTTATAAAAAAAATAATCAACATCACCTGGAATGTTTATGTTTATAATTTATACATTTTATATGTTTGGGGCCACTTTTATCAGACCAAAAGTGTTTAAATAAACTCAAAGGCTCGATCGATTTTTTTTAATGTTTGACAAATCTTTTAGCCAATCTAATTTATAGACCACAAGCAGTTTAAAATCTAAGTTAGAATGGAGCTGCCTATGAGATGAAATAAATTGTTTATTATCATTAGGCATTAAATGAGGCTTTAAATTTTGTTTACCTACTTGATTTATCCTTTGTATTTTTTAGTTATTTATCGGCTGGTTATATTTTATTATGTCATTTTAAGTCATTTTTTATATAAACGTGCTTGTCAGATGAATCATCCAAACATGTTTTTATAAATCAAATTGAAAATAAATTATTTTTGTCAAAGCCAATCAAAACATCCAAACTTGTTTTTATAAGTCAGATTAAAAATAAACTATTTTTGTCAAAGCCAATCAAAACACAGGTGAGATTGAGAAAATCAAGTTTTACTTAATCTTAAATTTACATAATTGCAATAAAAAATTAGCCACTTTTACAATCGCCTATCTATATACAAAGTATATGGAGATGTCCTTTGAAATATCAACCTTATAGTAATGGCTGAGGGGTTGTGTGGTGGAGAGGCCCCTAAACCTAATACTGAGAGTAAATCCCTAATAATTTAGAGAGTGAATCTCTGTTGAGTATTGGAATGGCCTATATTATAGGCGTCTTTCTTTTTTAAACAGGAACTAGAGTATTCTACCCTGTGTTGTTTGGGGATGTAAATCCAGAGTAATTGTGCATAATAAAATTAATGCTTTATGAGTATAAATGGTTGGATGATTAGTATTAATAATTAATAAATAAATAATCAGAAGATCATGTGGGACGCTAAATCTGATCACACAAAAATAAAATGGCTATAATCCTGGGTGTTTAATGACCTTTCTAATGAAGGATGAAAACATGGAATAATTCGAATCAACGTTTGACTATTACTTTGTGATTATGTTTTATTTTCATATCATCTTTAATAATAATCAATATCAATAAATATCACGTTTTCATCATGAAAAATGGATAAATATCACGTTTAATATGATAGATTAGCATCAACACTCTTGCGTTAATTTCATATATGTTGCATGACCTTTTTATATGGTAAATTTTTTAACATGAATGGTTGTTACCAAAAATTTCACCATTTTTTATTAAGTATATGCTCATTGAAAGAAAAAAAAACATAGGTGATTTATAGGTAAAATAAACCCGACCCAATATCACTTAAACAGTTTATAGGTCGGTATTACAAGATTTTATGGATAAAGTTGATCGATCGATCTCTTTTATCGGTATAAAATACTCATGATCTCACGCAAATTAGAAAAATATATTCAACAAGATATAATTAGAAATACACTTACAGCACAATCTCGCAAAATTTTTCAACGGTAGTGATATTAGCACTTTCTTTCAGAAAAACCCATTTTTTATGATAAATAGTGTATTTTTTTTTTTTCCAAACACAAGAAACGTAAGTTGATAGAGGTGTCCACATTTATCAGACACTCATATCCTCTTATGTCAGAAGTAAAAGTCGATACTTTCTTAAAAACAGTTATCGGTTATAATTTAGATCATTTGACAAATAATTAACACCTGTCAATTACTTTTACTCTGTTATGTTATTAATGCTTAAATGTAACGCATCATATGTTTCACTAATTCAAAACTATGTTGAGCAATGGAGCACTCGCGGCTAGTAGATTAGTCACTGTTATTGGCGGTGGATACCCGAAATTTAATCAAAATTAGTAAAATTGAATTTTCTAAAAAAAAAAAAGAAACTAAACTCAATCATTGATTTTTGTAATGGGGATGAAATTGACTTTTTTTTTAATTGATGAAATATGTATTATTGATCTGCATTGATAAAAATATAGGCAATCAATGACTGGCTGAACGGCCTATGCAGGGAACAACATTCTGTCGCGGATTTACTAACGCGTTTCCCCATTCCTTAGTTACCGTTAACGTTGAAATTTAAACCTAATTTTTTTTTTGGATATATAATTTACACCTATTTCACACGCGAATCGATCACTTAACAATCACTTAACTTTTGCAGGCAAAAAAAAAAAAAAATCACTTAACTTTTTGTAAGGAAAAAAACTTACCTGACGAACAGAGATAAAATTAAACAAGTTAAAAAATTCACGAATTTCCCACAGCATAATCAATATGAACATTGAACACTAAGATCCGCCCAATAAAATATCCTTCCGCTATCAGTTTATTTTGGCATGCCAGTGACCACACGAGCCTTCAAATATTTGAAAATAAAAATCCAAAATGACTTTCACCTATTTATATCCAAACCCATAAATTTGAAGCTATTCTTTGAACAAAATAAGAATTCCTTTTTTTTTTTTTTTGAGCTGAGTGCGCCGCATCTGGACTGGTGGGTTCTATACATACAGATAAAAATACATGACATCTGCTAAAACCAGGCTCTAGTCTAGCTTTAATATGTTTAAAGATACATCCGATTTTTTTTTACCATAAATACAGTACAGGACAAGATATTTTTTACCCATCACTGTTTTTAAAAGTTTAGACTAAAAATAAAATAAAAAAATATCAACGGTTGAAAGCAAACGTAGACTATCTAGACATTCCTCGAAAGAATTGTCCCCACACGAGTGATTAATAGCAGTGAATATTAAAAATATCAGTATCAGTATTATAATAACAATAAATAAATAAAAACAATAATAGAAAACATGGCATCCTTTTGGCCATTACAATTACAATTTAAAAGCCACAATTCCATTTCCATGCTCGGTATAAAAAAAATGAAAATGAAAATAGGATTGTTTTTATCTCTTCCCCATGTCATAGACACGATCGATAGAAAAGATAGTGGGAAGGGGAAAAGATATAGAAGGAGGGTCACCATTTTCATTACCGCATTTCCCCTTGTCCTCGACATCTTCGTTTCTACACCAAAAAAGCCTCTAAACCATATCCTCCTCCACCTAATACTTCTTCTAAGCTTTCTTTCTTTCTTTCATTTCTCCAACCCTAAAAATTCCCATACGCCTCTGCCTTCTCCATAGCTTCACTGCCTGCAAAAACGTAAAACCTTCTCTCTCTCTCGTAATGTGTTGATTGCGTCTGGCTCTTTGTTTTCTTCACTGGAAATACAACGATCCGACTCCGATCGTCCCCGGTTTGTTTTCTTTTCCACTCTCCTTCTTTGGTTTTTGCCTCCGATCCTTCTGTTTTTCAGCTTACCAGACCGATCTGTCAGTGTTTGTGGTCGGTTTGTCCAAAAAAAAAAAAAAATTACATATTTGTGTCCGGAATTTTTTCCTCAAAAGAAATATTTTTTCTGGTCAATCTGTGCTTGAGAAATTGTTGCTACACTTCAGCTAGTTTGATGGTCCGTTGTGAACTTTTTTTGTTTTTTATTTATTTTTTTTAAAAAAATTTCGGACATCAATGATCGGGTTGAAGATTGCCGTTCTTCCTCTGTTGTTGAATAATCTCTGATAATGAAAACTCATTTTCGTGCGCGTTGTTACTGCTGCTGTTTCAGATGAAATGATTGACCGAGTTGGTATTTCTGATATCATATCATATATTTTGTGGATGAATTTCCTTAGCTAGTTCATTTGGATTTCTTATTTTGCCCCGTTGATTTTCTGCGAAATAGTTTTGAACTGATGACCGACAAGAGATAGTATATGCGGCATTAGAATGCAGGAAGGGACTGTTTCTTTATATGCTTTTAGGTACATTCTTTTTGTTGTTAGGTTGTGTGGTATATGTGATTACAGTAGCATCATTACCTTGAAGCTACTGCTTTTTCAGCACACTACCTTCTTATATGTTGTCATCCAACTCAAACAAATGCCTGTTCCCTAGTTATTTCCCGCTCCCCTGATATGATTAAACAGTCTGGATATTAGATAATTCTTCTAATTAATTTTGGACTTCCTACTCCAGTTTCTGATAAGTTTTCACATTGTATGCTCAGAACTAATTTATGTATTTACTTGAATTTTTTGCTTGCAGAGGTTTTCTGCTGTTTCTGGGGCGACTTGAGTGGGTTATGATTTGAATGGGGAGAGGATGCCAGAGTTGAGAAGTGGAGCTAGAAGATCGAAACGACTTGGTGATCTTCAGCCTGCCCCACTGCCTGCCGATCAAGGAGAGAATTGTGCACAACCTGCTCCAACTAGAGCTAGGAGGAGAGTTGGAGGTGGAAGAGGACGCGGTAATGCCACAGCTGTAGCAAAAGGACCTTCACCAGCGGTACCCACAAGGCGAACTGCAGCCGGTCGAGGTCGGGGAGTGAGATTGATTAATCTTGACCCTGAACCTTGTGAAGTCCTTCCTGATCCAGTTGCACTTGGAGCCCCAGAACCCCTACGTGTTGAGGCAGTGGCCAACAATAAAGTTGTGATGGAAGGTGGAAGTGCGGACAAGGTGGTTGGAGCTGAAGAGGAAGCTACCACGACCCCTATTCCTGAGAGGGTATCCCTTGATTGCATATTGCTTATGTCTGTTGCATTATTTCATTCTTTAAATTAATGATGCATGAGTGCCATCTATGGTCATAATAGGACTTCTGTGGTCTTTAAAGAAATATTATAGCTGTCATGCTTATGCTTTTCTTGTAAAATTCGCAGTTTCAAGAATTTTTTGAACTGAATCAAATGATGTTTGGATTGTTTTGGAAGCTTTGAGGTTGTGATGATTGATATTTCATGAATAAAATTGTGCCATATTAGTACATATTGAATTTATTTTGGGTAGCATTGAGTGTAATGTTCTTAACATCTATTTAATCTAGATCTTAATTTCTAATTTTCAGCTGTTTTTTTTGTTTATTGATTCAGGTTCAAGTTGGTACTTCTCCCATGTATAAGATTGAAAGGAAATTGGGTAAGGGTGGTTTCGGTCAAGTGTATGTTGGCAGAAGGGTGAATGGTGGCTCGGATCGGACAGGTCCTGATGCAATTGAGGTATGACTTGGAAGTTTCTTCTCTCTTTCAGTGTGTTGATTTAGTTTTAGTTATCTGATATATGATACCTTTCTGCTCTTTCCCTTATTTGAACTATGTTTGCAGGTTGCACTGAAGTTTGAGCACAGAAATAGTAAAGGTTGTAATTATGGACCTCCTTATGAGTGGCAGGTCTACAAGTAAGTAATTTATGTTTTGTAATAGGTTTATCAAGCTTACTTCTCTAAAGCTTCAATTGTTAGTTTTAATTTTCTAATTAGATCTTGGGCCTGTGCCTTGCATAGAATCGAAAATTGGAAGCCACACTCTTAACAACTCTTTGTATAATGTGGCTGTAATTTATATGTATACATATATATTGATTTTCTCTTCTGACTTCTTGGAATTTGTCAGTACTTTGAATGGGTGTTATGGCATTCCCTGGGTCCATTACAAGGGTCGACAAGGAGATTTTTATATTCTGGTGAGATATGATTTGGGATTTCTGTATCCTGACTTGCTTCATAGTGTCTAATGGAAAAATGTACATTTGCAGGTCATGGACATGCTTGGACCCAGTCTTTGGGATGTATGGAATTCACTTGGCCAATCGTAAGATTTTGCCTGGCCCCCCTTCTTGCAATTCATATGTGCACTTTGCTTAGTTCAGTTACTTTTGCATAGTTCATTTAATTTTTATTTTTCCTGATTAATTCCTTACCTTCTGGACAGGATGTCGCCAAACATGGTTGCCTGCATAGCAGTGGAAGCAATATCAATTCTTGAGAAGCTTCACATGAAAGGGTAAATCACAGTGATGTTATTTTTCCCAGCTAGGCCTTATACTTCCTGATATTTTGAATAGTCATGACTGATTACTTTTACAAAAATCAAATTCATCAATCAAGGTTTGTGCATGGAGATGTAAAACCAGAAAACTTCTTACTTGGTCAACCTGGAACAGCTGATGAGAAGAAACTATATCTTATCGATCTTGGGTTGGGTATGTTTTCCTTCCTGACAAGTTCTCTCACTACTTTCTATATTGCAATTGACTTGTTCTACTTTACCAATAGAAGGTTTTAGCTATTTGGAATTATTTGATATTTAGTTCCTTCCTTTTATTGTCTTCAGCTTCAAGATGGAAGGATGCATCATCTGGTCAGCATGTTGATTATGACCAGAGACCTGATATTTTCAGGTTCGTACATATGTCATTTGAGGTTAACATGTCTATTCTATTTATTATATATTGATCATATGACTTTTGTTTATAGGGGAACAATAAGGTATGCTAGCGTGCATGCACATTTAGGTAGGACAGGAAGTCGAAGGGACGATCTTGAGTCACTGGCCTACACACTTATATTTCTCATAAAAGGGAGGTTACCATGGCAGGGTTATCAGGTGCATTTTATACTGTTTAATGTATCAGTTCATCCAAGGTTTTGTTTTATGTGAATGTTATCTGTTCTTTTTCCCTCTGTACAGGGTGACAATAAAAGTTTTCTTGTCTGTAAGAAGAAGATGTCCACTTCTCCAGAGTTAATGTGTTGCTTTTGTCCTGCCCCATTCAAACAATTCCTTGAAGCTGTTACTAACATGAGATTTGATGAGGAGCCTAATTATTCCAAGCTTATATCTTTTTTTGATAGCTTGATTGAACCATGTGTACCATTGAGACCAATCAGAATTGATGGAGCTTTGAAGGTTGTAGTAATTGCTGTCTACATTTTTGTTTTTGTTTTTAAGTTTGTTATTAATATTGATTTTAGTGATGAGTTTTAAATCTGAATGCTAACCTCTTCCTGGTCTATTTGCATGAATAGGTTGGACAAAAGCGTGGGAGGATGCTTATTAACCTGGAAGATGATGAGCAGCCAAAGAAGAAAGTACGCATGGGGAGTCCTGCTACTCAGTGGATTTCAGTTTATAATGCACGTCGTCCCATGAAGCAGAGGTTTATTAGACACTCTTCTCAATTTGGCATGTCATCAATAAAAAATGCTAATTATGGCATAAGTATTATGTTCATTTAAAAAAGTTTGACAAATTAGTTGTTACTCATGTGGGTATGCAGGAAATATTGTTAAGTTACTCCTTAAAAAGTTTCTTCATAAGATATCATAAAGTTTAGTGGTTTTCTTAGTGCACTTAATGTTTCCCACCGTTTTTTTTTTCAAAGGCAAATTAGTTTGAAGGGATAAACTATGGCCAAAGAAAGGGATAAACTATAGATGAGTTGTAACAACTTTTTGTTTGTTTGTTTTTTTATTTTTTGAGCGAAGAGTTGTGACGACTTTGAAAGTTGTTTTTTGCTTCATACTTAAAGATGGATTTATAGATCCAGTATTGCATTTATGGTATGATATTTTTCATTACTAGTAATATAGTACATATAAGTGATGTCTCATCATTCCTACTGTGAATCTCAACTGTCTTAAAAGGATGATTACATATTGACTTTCAAATTGTATGCTTTAGCTGGTATTGGTAGATTACCCACGGCTTGGCTTTAATGATTGTTTCATGGGTGTAGGTATCATTACAATGTTGCAGACACAAGGCTTCGTCAGCATGTAGACAAGGGTAATGAGGATGGGTTGTACATCAGCTCTGTGGCCTCCTCATCAAATCTATGGGCCCTAATCATGGATGCAGGGACAGGTTTTTCTTCCCAGGTGTATGAATTGTCAGCCGTCTTCCTCCATAAGGTGGTTCCACAATGTTTAATCTTTTATACAATCATGCACGAGTGTAGCATTATTGATATTAACATGATGATAGTTGGATTTCTATCAGGACTGGATTATGGAACAGTGGGAGAAAAATTATTATATCAGTTCAATAGCTGGTGCAAATAATGGGAGTTCCTTGGTTGTCATGTCCAAAGGTTGACTATCTGTGCTTCCTTAATCTTCCGTCATTTTATTATGGATGTACAGGCTATCTTCTGCCCTTCCTTATTTGTTTTTTGTGCCTTTTTTATAAAATACTGTTTATTTATAGGGTGCTTAACCCATGCCTTATATTTTTTTTATTGTGCCTGCCTCTGGTGCTCTTTCTTAATTTGTCTACATTTCCTGAATCTTTTCATGGTAGTGCTTTGTTTTCTAGGTTATACACTGCCAATGGCCATTATTTGCCTTTGAGGCACATTATAGGAATTGGTTAGCTGCTAGGTTTGGTAATTTTTATTTTTATTTTTACACTTCAATTTAAATTGGTTTCTGTGGTTTACAAAGCACTGTGGGAGGCGTAAATCATTTTTCTCCCTTCCTCTCTAGTTTCTTCCTCTTTTGGGGCCAATAGCCCATAAAACGGGCTTCTGTTCTCTGTCAACAAATTTTAGGTTGGTGAACTCTGAGCCAGACTCTCGTGTGATAATCACCTCTTTAGTAGGTTTCTCTGCTGAAATGATTTAATGATATAGTTCGAAAAGCTGACAAATCACAAAGCCAACTTTTGAATGATCAAATTATTAGCAGGTTTACATCGTGAACAGGGGAAAAATTTATGTATGTGGAAAAAAGTCAGTGGCGTACAATGCTAAATGCTGATCAGTGCTTGTTAATTCAGTAATGAACTACCAACTAGTTGCCAATACCTTAAGCTAGATGAAATTTTTTGGGTTACCATTTTTTCATCTATCATTCTTTAAGGTGAGGTGGGCGGATTTGTTAGCTGTGAAGCTTATGTTAGACTTATAATGGAAGTTAACCATAAATATTGTTTCACCTCTTTAATTGGTGGCTCAATGGACAAGACCTTTTGATCTCATGGTATTCTTTCACTATAGGAACACCTTACACGCAGCAATCCTACAAAGTGAGTGAATCATTTCCTTTCAAGTGGATTAATAAGAAGTGGAAAGAAGGGTTCCATGTTACCTCCATGACTACTGCTGGCAGTCGCTGGGGTGTTGTAATGTCCAGGAATGCTGGGTATTCCGATCAGGTATGTAAACGTTTTAATTTTGATTGTAGCTTTTGAATGAGTTTTCTTTTATCTGCCTCATTAAACCAACTACTTGTTCTGCCATTTCCCATTGATGATTCAAGGTTGTGGAGCTTGACTTTTTATATCCAAGTGAAGGAATACACCGGCGATGGGAAAGTGGCTTCCGCATAACATCCATGGCTGCTACTGCAGATCAGGCAGCTTTTATACTGAGCATACCAAAACGCAAATTGCTTGATGAAACTCAAGAGACTCTGCGCACCTCTGCCTTCCCTAGCACCCACGTAAAGGTATTTAACTATTTCCGTTATATCCATTAGGTGGCAATTTGTTTTAGTGTTGTTGAGAATGTGTCAGCAAGTGATAGCATAAATCGTGATTCTCCTCTGTTATTTATCTTAATTGAGGCTCTAGTGACTGGTGAGCGCTGAATACCATGTGATTGAGAAATGATCATTCCTGCCTTGGAAGTAGTTAAAAATACTAAAAGATTCTGAAACTGCAATTACTTTTTATCAGTGTTACCTCCCCCTTTTACCAAGGTAGTAATAGTAATCTCCGATGTGCTGGTTTTGCAGGAAAAATGGTCCAAAAATCTCTACATTGCATCAATTTGTTACGGTCGGACTGTGTGCTAGTTTCTGGGACATAAATTTGGTATATCCTTGGAAGATAGGTATCAAAATCAGAAAGGTGAGAGGGTTTTTGAGAAATATTAAGATGGAATGGGTTGCATTTTCTTTTGCCCTCAGTTATTGATGAAAGATCATCGGCCTTCCTGATGAAATTTTTCCCATTTAATTGGTAAAACAGAAATGGAATGGGATATAGAATATTTGATGTTCCCCAACCAACCTGGGCCAATGTTAAAATATCAGTTGAAAGTATTCTCATGTAATAGAAAGGCTGGCTAATCGGCCGTGTTCCATGAATGTGCTTCAAACAATTTGCGATTTTGTATGTAATGATATATATTTCTTCACCATCATTCAGCTCCTCATATATCGAATCTTGAATGTGGTTGAATGGGATTGCCTTGGGTTCACGAAAAGTTGGAACTAGTTGAGGCTGTAGGTGTTTCTACTTTCTACGCGAGTGACATGACACCAAATTAAGTCTCATTTCAATATCCTATGCTTAATGCTTAATGAGTTAAAGATAATCAATTAAAATAAATGATAAGCCATGTTTCATGTTTTATTTTGGCTTCATTTTAATGTTCTGGTTAGATGTAGTTTACGGAGTTCTGCGTTCGAATTTTTGTATTTTGTACCTTCAATATCCATTGACTTGTAAATCCTTCAATATCCTATGATTATCTGAAAGGGTTAATACAACTTTTGATCCTTGAATTTTCAGTCAATTTTGATTTTTAGTCTCCGAATTTCAAAATCGGTGGTTTTGGTTTTCAAACTTTTAGTTAATTTTGGTCTTAGTCCCTGAACTTTAAAATCGATAGTTCTGGTCCTTGAATATTCAATCAATTTTGGTTTTAGTCATTGAACTTTAAAATCGATAGTTTTGTTCGTGAATTTTCGGCCAATTTTGGTCTTGATCCGCGAGTTTTAAAAAAAACTTGAAAAAAATTTAAAGCTCAGGGATCAAGACCAAATTTGAATGAGAGTTTAGGGATCAAGATAAAAAATGACCTCCGATTTAAGGATCAAAACCACAAATTTTAAAGTTCAGGGATAAACATAAAAATTGACCAAAAATTTGAGGATCAAAATCATCGATTTTAAAGTTTAGGGATTAAAACCGAAATTGATTGAAAGTTTAACGACCAAAAGTTGTGTTAATCCTTTCTTTCAGAGTTCAAATGTGTTACATTACTTGTGCTTAGCCAACGCATATTCACTGTATTTCGTGGTATTGGTAATATTAATGACGTTAAAATTCTCGTGCAATGCTCAAGAAAACCATCCACATTTTAAGGTTATATTTGGATAGAGGGACTAGTCCGGGGAAAACAAAGGAAAGTGATCATATGAAAGAAGATTTTCAAGAATTAAAAAAATTACTCCCTCTGTTTATAAATATAAGACATGTTTGTCTAATTTAGTGAAATTAAGGATGTTAATTAAACGAGTTAAAATCATATGATATCATCAAAACAAACTTACCACCTACCTTCATTCCCACCCTTTTTCTCTTATTTGTTTATTATTGAGGGGTATCATTAAGGATAATTTAGGGAGAAGTTAAGAACAAATTGAAAGAGGCCTTATATTAAAAAACAAATTCACCTCTCCAAGTAACTCCTATGTTTAAGATGGGATGGAGTATTATTTTTGTTAGTTTTTTCTTGATAATATTCTTTTTTTAATACATTTCTTACTAATATTCTTTCCCTCCTAATATTTTCCTTATTAAACATAGGGTAAAGGTGAGTGTGACCACTGTGCTCAACTTGAATATCCAACTAGAAGATATCCGCTGGCTATTCAAATTCCCATGCTTTTAGAAGCAACCAGTGCAGTTTCTATCCAGGGGCTGACGATTAAAAAGGATGTGGCCCTGAGGAGTGGGACAAGTGAAAAGGTTCAAAAAAATTTGACGGGTCGAGGAACTTGGTTAAAGGTCAATGGTTCAATCAGGGTCAGACTGGACATGATTTTAATAATATATTTTTTAATATGTATAACTGAATTCAAATGAACATGAAATAAAACATGATGATATAAATATGAAATATAATCGTAATAAATTAATTTGAAATAGAGTGCTACAAAAAAAATTCTAGCACTAGGTGTGGTTTTCTAGGAGATGAAGGAGGGTAGCGTGTCATTAAGCTCTGCTCCTTTACTGTTTCTGAAGCCTGTCACACACATTGAGAAGATGGGCGAGGGACATTGTATGGGTGATGAGAGCGGGTTTAGTGGAAACAAAAACAAAGCAAATGAGAGAGAGAGATCTTTACCCGTTGACAACTAGATTAAAAAGCATCTTTAAAGGTTGAAGATGGCCTGCAATCGATGCTGTCGCGCTGTGCGTCTTCTCCGTTGTGACCTTGGGGATTCATATTGATTTCACCAAATCTATAGTCCTCCCCCCCCCCCCCCCCCTCAAGCTTTCTTGTTGATCTACTTCAGATCTTCATGAACTTAAGGCCTAGATCTTGCTTATAAACATTCAATTTGCAAGCAACATTGGCTGCGTTTAGATTAATTTCCAGAAAAGTGATTTATATATAAGTCAGATTGTGTAATAACTTTATGTTTGGATAAGCTACCAAAAAAATACTTATAAGTCAATTGAACTTTTGAAACATGTTTAGATGGATTATCTTGAAAAGTAAGTTTAAGATGAAAATGATAAAAAAAGACATGAACTTTAGAGAATAATAGAACTAAATTAAAATTATCTATTAAATCTTTGAATTATGATGATTTTGATTGTAAAATTAAAATTATCTAAAAAAATAAAATGAAAATTTTATTACAATTATTTGCAAACAAAATAAAATGAAAATTTAATTAAAATTATTTGCAAATATAATAAAATGGAAACTTAAATAAATATATTTAATGGATAAAAATGGAAACTTAAATAAACATATAAAATGAAAATTTAATTAATGTTATTTGCAAACATAATAAAATGGAAACTTAAACAAAATAAGTTCTTTTCAACCAAAAATAAGTTGAAATTTTCAATTTGTGCTTATAAGTCATAAGAATTTTTTTTAAAAGTCCAACCAAACACATACCAAAATATCTTCTCCCATTTTAAGTTCTTATGGCTTAAAATAAGAACTTATTTGCCCCCAAAAAGCCCAATCAAACACACACATTGTCTTTTCTTCTTCCTCTTCTTTTTCACTTCAGTCACTTGGGTAACCCACCCAACCGAACGGTTTACCTGAGTCATCTCTGGGTTACCCCGGTTCAAAACGAGTCACGCCGAGTTGTTGCACCCTCCGGTTTTTCCCATTGATTGGATCAGATAGGGCGACGGTTTGCCGGTTTCCGGCCTGAACCGGCTTGTCCAGCCCGGGTTTTCGAACAACAGAAATTGGGTGGTGGAAGGAAAGAAGAGAAGACAAGTGTCACATAAAAGAGATGCCATGTGACTGTCAGAGGACTATCAAGGTCATGTTATTATATAATACTCCATTCGGTCCTATTTATAAGAGCCCAGCCGCCAAATGACGCTTCTTAAGAAAACATGTAAAAGTTAGTTAGGAGCTATAAATATGTCTGAAAAATAACTGTTTTTCCAATATTACCCTTATTTATGATGAGACTAAAGAGAGAAGTGTAAGTAAGAGTATTAATAAATATTATGAAAGAGAGTGTTAATAAGTAGGGGTAAAATAGTAAAAATGGTATTAAATGATGACAGATTCAAAGGCGAACTCTTCTATTTTGGACTAAAACAATTCAAATTTTGAGCTTTTATAAATAGGACAAGAGGGAGTACATAGATAGATAGATAGATAGATTGAAGGGCGGCGTTCGATATGTTTTTTACGAATTCTTTGACGTGCACAGGTCTCATCATTTCTACATGCATGCGATTAATGCGAGGGAGATGCAGTTACAAAGCTTACAAAATGAGAAAGTTCCCATGTTTAATGCTCCTGTATATCTGCAGAATTTGACTCAGATTGGGAAAGCTGATGAAATATTTGGCCCCATAAATGACGCTGTGAGTTCATTCATTCATTTACTTTTTGGACTGAATTTATTTTTTTTGTTTTGAGTTGTGGGTTTTCTGTCTATTTGTAGAAGTGACATATAATTTTCGTATTACATTGGGCTGTTGCAGCTTTTTTTCAATTAAGATGATGGAAGGGATTGTGGCAAATTCTTGTCATCTGTCGACAAGTTTTATATTGATCCAAGGAAATTGTTGCCTCTTGCTAGATTCCTCCCGCATCCTAAATATATTTCTCATACATCTCTTTGCAGAAATAACCTGCTCATTCGTCGCACAATGTGTGACTGCCACAGTCAATAATTACTTGTATTTGTGATTTCTTATCTATTGGGCTCTTGAATTTTGAAGATAACAAAATACGATTGATGTCAAGTACTCCTTTGTTAGTTACTGAATATAGGACTTTTTTGAGGAGGAGGGTTGTTCCTAAATGTAAGACCTCTTTATATTTTTTTTAAGTTTTTCTTGAATTATCCCTATTGATACTTTTCAATAATAAATAAAAAAAAGATGGAGGGTACGAAAGTGGGTTGGTTAGGGTGTTTTGGTAATATCATGTGATTTTAATTAAGTTAACTAATATCCTTAATTTAATCAATTTAAGTAAATATATCTTATATTTAGGAACGAGGAATGACATATAACAAACTCTGGCTTTGTCATTCCCGTGATATTTACTTCTGTAGGTTTTTTCTCTAGCTTTGAGAAGGAAAACTTGTAACTGTAGATTTGATTCATATCTTACAGTACAATTCGATTAGTAGTCTGCTCTGTTGCCAATGAACGGGCGAGTTTAATTTTTCACTTGCATTGTTGGCTGCTTTACCCTGTACATCCCTGATTTTTATCATCTATCCATGTGAGAAAGTATATCAAAACGGCTTTCCTTCTCATATTTTAAACCAATTCTCATGTAGTTTTCTTGGCCAACAATTCTGATGTATTTGAATGCTTTGATTTAATTCATTTCGCACAATGGGAGGGGGGTTCTTCCTTGTAAGATTTCCACTCCATTCATAGATTTCATTGTTTCATACTGTCATAATTTTTGTGGATGTGAATGGAAATAGGGACGGTTAAAGATGTTTTTTGTTGGTGATATTTTTGCTTCTAACTTAACAAAATCTTACAAGTAAAGTTCTTGATAAGTATAGCTTTAAACCCTAAACTCTAAACTTAAGATGCTACTGTTTTACCTCTATACAGCCTTAAGCAATGAAATAAACTAGTCAGGTGAAAAGGATTATCTTTTTACTATTGGATAGTTATTCATCAAATGGGGGATCCTTTATCCCTTGCCTTAGTAGCCATGGAGGCAGGGTTGATTCTTTTGCCCTTTAGATAGTTGGAGACAGTGTTGAAGTAAAATGAAGGCTGTATAATCTTTGCTTATTCATCTAGAGATGCTATTAGAAACTTAGTTGGCAATGTACTACGGTTTTTGTTTAATTTTTACAGTACTCTCTAATTTTCACTGATGCAACTCTATACTACACAATTGGCTTTGTGACTTATGTGGCTTTATATCACTATCAACTGCAGTGGTTGCATAAGTTTTTTACTTGCAAATGCCATGCTGGCATTGCCGTTAAGTGTTTCTGTGGGCATTAGGATTCTATCAAATTAAACATGGTTGGTTTTTTTGCTGTTTCAGGGGGCAGCCACAAGCTTCTAGAGGTAGAGGCAGAGGATTCCGTGGGGGTGGTGGCTTCCGAGGAAGGGGTGGTGGACGTGGTGGTGGTTTGAGGGGAAGGGGTAGATCATAAGAGATTTCTGTGTAGTGTTATGGTTGCTTATACCATTCAGTGTCTTCAAGAGAAGATAGCCACAGGCTCAATGAGAAGGCTGAAATGTTTTTCAAGGTTTGATTAGTTCCTTAGCTTCCTCTCGTGCGTAGATTTGGGTATGAATGTACTATTCTTGTGACAAGGTTCTATTGATGCTACCATTAGTTGTTCTTGGATTATTCACACACAAGCACACACTCCCGATTCAGAACTTGCAGCAGTGTGTTTTGAGCTGAAGGTGATATCACGCAATTGGGGATTCAGAAGTTGCAGTTGTTTTTTTTTTTGCTAAAAATAAAAAAAGGCTAATACATAAAATTTAGAGTAAAATATATTGACCATCAAAGTTTAAATTTTCATCTATATTGAAATGTATACTACACAAGTTTTCGTGACAAGACTTCTTTTTCATTCATTTAACCGTTTGCTAACCATTGAATTTGACTCTTGGGCTTCAATTTTGATCCAAACACCTCAATTCAAAATAAGAATTATTTAAACATTTATATTAAAAAATTGTTATTATAAGTATGATTTTAACATTTTTAATGTGTTATATAACATTTATTAATTAACTATATAATAAGATATTTATTTTTAATTTTTTTGTTTATTAAAACTTATTAAACGGGCAAACAAATCTAAAACGTCGTGATGTTTACCTCAATCTCGATTATGGTTTGTTGATATGCAGGGAGGATGACCGATGACATAAGTCTTGCACGCCGAGGATCTATAATCTATAACTATAACAATACTACTCCCTCAATCCCTTTTTCCAGGATTCTAAATTAGTGGATTTGTGTGTCTATCAAAACATTAATTGCAAAATTTCTGATTTTATTTATCTTTTATGTTTTCTCCGTACATTCTCTTTCATATTTATTATGTCACTCTCACTCTGTTCCTTATTATAGTATTAAATATGTCGTATTTTAAAATATTTTTTCTATTTTACCCTTATTTAACAATGGGTGTTAAAATAATATTTTATGTATTATAAACATTCTCTCTCATCTTCTCTATTTCCAACATAGAGGTAAAATAGTTATAATAACAATGATCCCAAACTGTACTTATATTTAGGAACAAAAAGATATTGGTAGTTAGACTTATAATAAGAAATAAAACAGTGTCTTATATTTGTCCCATTCTATAACATTTCACTCATGCATTCTCTTTCATATTTATTATTAAGGCCATAATTGGAGAACAAACTACATCTTTAACATAATTATTGTTTTAAACCATTTTTTTGTAGTTTTCTTGATAAAATTAGTTATTTAAGCTTAATAAGGTAGTGAGGGAGTATTTAAGATAAAAATTAACATCACAATATCACAGCAGGGAAGATGCCTTTTGTTTTGATAACTCAAAAGCCATGAATCAACCTTAAATAAGCTGGGCAGAAGATTATTACTTATAATCATGAGAACAAATAAAAATTGCGGGGGTATATCTATCATGGTAGCATTTTCAAACCACAAAGACCAGAATGTCAAGAAGAATTCTCCAGCTTTATTCAATGCAGCAGCAGCAACAATCAGACAATGATGGAATCAAGCTTCCCATCCTCTGAGGGTTGTTGCCCGAGCTACCCGGTTAACCGCGAGGGTGAAGGCTCCCATGCGAAGATCACAGTTGTGGGTTTTGCACATCTCTTTCACATCTTTGAAGCTCTTTGTCATGTACTTCTTAAGTTCACAGTTCACTTTCTCTTCATCCCACATGAACCCTTGGATGTTCTGCTCATCACAAATCCCTCCTTCAGTGTCTTTATAATGTAGAATCTATTGTAAACTTTACATGGGAGATCTTAAAATTTACCTGAACCCACTCAAAGTAGCTAACCGTAACTCCTCCTGCATTTGCATATATGTCCGGAAGGATTACAACCCCTTTCTTTTTCAAAATCTGCAGATTAACTTCATAGTTAATAACATACTTTTCTTGTCCACTTTTAATAAGAGAGTACACACTGACCTCATCCGCCTCTGGATCAGTTGGGTGATTGGCTGCTTCAACAATAAATTTCGCTTTGATTCCATTTGCATTTTCCCTTCAACCAGAATTGAAGTTAAAACTTAATATGTTTTCGCTCTGCTTCTATTACAAAGGCAATAAACTAAAAAAGAAAGAAGAGTACTCTGCTATTTTTAAGTTTAAAGAATATCTTGTTTGCCTGAGGGGAAGGAAAAAAAAAAGACTTGTTCAAGGAAAAGTACCTATTAATGACACCCCCAAGAGCTGCAGGGATAACAACATCGCAGTCCTCAACCAGTACTGAGTTGGCATCTATTGAATCAGCTCCCTGGAATCCCTTAATGCCTCGATGTTCTCTTGAATGCCTGAGCAGGCTTGGGATGTCAATTCCATTGCTGTTCTTTATGGCACCTGTAATGTCACTCACAGCAACTACCTTCCCACCTTTCTCACTTATCAATCGTGCGGCCCACGATCCCACATTCCCGAAACCCTGAATTTTCTTGCTCAAATTAGTTACATTACTAAATGCAAGATAAAGCTCTCTTCTTTTTCTTAAATCATCATTACAATCAGCAGCGTCTTCAAATTCAAACTGCTGTCGCCTCAAAATGCTTGCAACACCCACTAGTAAGTGTAAAGACCATTACCAATTTGAGCCAAAAGAAAAAATTGCACGAGACCTACCTGTATGGCAAACCGTTGTCCAGAAATGCTTTTCCCATACTCATTAAGCAGAGCCTCTGCAGCAAAGAGGACTCCCCTTCCTGTGGCTGCATCTCTGCCTAGAGATCCACCGAGATCCTTTTTTCGGAAATTTAGAAGAAAATGAGAGAGATTTATTAAGCAAGATTGCATGAGACTGACAATTAACAGGAATAGTTTACTTACTATAGGTTTTCCAGTTACAACTGCAGGAGAATGGCCATGAAACTTTGAGTACTCATCCAGTATCCATGCCATAGTCTGCAAAGCCAAGCAGAAAGACAATGCTAAGTTCTAAAATCAATATGTGATACATGTTATGCACAAGATCCTGAGCAGTAGTAGAATCAGCAACTAGAAGCAGTAAATGCGCTGGGCTAAATCTTCATACAGACAGACCTGTGGTCCTGTTCCCATATCAGGTGCGGGCACATCAACATGAGTTCCAATTAGATCGTGAATTTTCTGGGTGAAAACCCTAGTAAGCCGTTCTAATTCTGAACAACTTAATTCTGAAGGGTTGCACCCTATTCCCCCCTTGGCACCACCATAAGGTATATTTGCAACAGCTGTCTTCCAAGTCATCAGCTGTGCTAAAGCATTCACTTCATCTGGGTCAACCTAATTAATCCGAAAGATCATGGAGGTAAGCACAGGGTATTTAAAGCACACAGGAAATACAAAAATCACATCAAATGTTCGCAGGATGATTTCAATTAGAGGGTAGTTCCCAAAAAGAAACACTGGAATTTGATCCATCAAATCTGTATCCTGTCATTGTTGTGATTCCTTTATAGACTGTATCTAAATCCATCATATTACTGGTAAAGTGACTGAAATTTTGAGAGTCAGATATCAGAATTTATATAACCTCAGGATGGTATCTGATTCCTCCTTTCATGGGACCTCTAGAATTATCATGCTGAACTCTGAACCCAATATATGATGCTAAGGTGCCATCGTCTTTAGGTATGGTACACTCAACCTGCATTTCCATTCAACAAAATGAAATAAACCAAAGAAAGCAGGTCAGGTCAAGTCAGAGTAACCTGCTAATAAAATTTCAAGGGGCTATAGAAGAAATTTTACTTGCCTTGATTTCTCTGAATGGAATAAGTAAGCTTTTCTCAAGCTTCGAATCCAAAGCCAAGAGCCGAGAGGCCAATTTGAAGTTCCTGTTTGTGGCTACTAGCGCATTCATGGTTATCCACAGTAACCCAAAATCTAAAACAAGAATCAGTCTACTGGTCAGATATATGTGGGGATGCCAAAAACAGAGCTTCCAGTATCTTTTTTATAACGGATGCATGTCTCGTAAGGCATATATATATGTGTAAAGTAGATGGATCAGGAAACAGATCTATCTGCCCAAATTTTTTTATTTAGAAAAGCCAGCCATATGTAAGAGAGCCACGTCTAGTCAACGTCGACAGTAATATCCTAATAAGAGGCGGCTAAACGATCATACGGGAAAACAAAATGGAGGAGTACCTTGCATGTACGATTGCGTGTGGTCATAAAGCGATAAATTCATCATTAATATATTAGTAAGTCAAGAAAACATGATGTCTTTACTATATCTTACAAAGTCTGAATAAAGATGGTTACAACTTAATAGTTTCATTCGCAAGACATGGTTCCCTGTGGCACTTAATCAAATGCATAAATCAGTCAGTAGCCCAAGTGAGATATTGAACAGTTAACTTTAACATTCAGCAGGAGAGAAGACTACTAACTTGTTCAACGAAATTTACTTTTGTCTCGGAAATTTGCAATTCTTTAGATCTCAAATGAACACTCTAATAGATAAAAGTAATTCTGGAAAATGACCATGCTGCATAGCATAAACATTTTCTTCTTAACGTAGTCAAGACGATTTGCTCATGCAGCGCCCTTTATGTCAACACGTTATGCCATATTATTGGACTAAGTGTTGCTGCAATTACCAAGAAATGGTAATCACAAGAAAATTACCCAACGACACACCAAGAGAGGTCAACAACTAACGGGTTTCTATATTTTGAATTTGCATTCTCAGAGGCTCCAAAAACATCTCAGGAGGTGTTATTCAGTGCAGGTATAACAGAAGATACTGTAACAAAGGGACAATATGAGTTGTCACTACTCACTAGTAGGAGATTTATTTATTTATTTATTTTTTTATGGTGGTTGAAGGCAAGAGAATCACGTTTATTGCTTTCCAGGGCCTCAATTGTCAATTCACGCCACGGGTTCTCATTCCAGGTATTAAGGAGCATATTTTATTCATCTAAACAAATACATATCTCACTTCCACTATTGCGGAAGCATGGATTCATGCAACATAATAATTTTTTACAGAAACTCATAAACTATTTGCCATGTGCTTGCCTTTCACGATATTCAATCAGTACTATTGATCACGCAAACCCTGCTCTCTAATACGTGCTTCCACCTTGATATCAAATAGAAAAGGATATCTTTTCTTTCCAACTCCGTTTTATTTACACACACACACACACACACACACACACACACACACACATATATATAACTCCCCTAGTTGGCGATTATTTTCTGCTATTATATTTTAAAGGATAAGCTGCGAATCGAATAACTTGAAATTTTCCCAAGGAACTCTTGGATAGTACGTAAAATAACGTGTGATGCTAGGTGTTCTTTCCAGCTTAGCCTTAACCATTTTAACCCACGCAAATTCAAAAAGCATAAAGTAAAATTACAAAGATACCGGTCCTAAAATTATCAGCATGTAAAAGCTTAAGAAGAGAAGTAATGAGGAAGGTAATGCCTGGGTCATAAGCAGGCAGCTTCACATAGATGAGAAGAAACTTTATTTGACATGAATTAGTTACAAAGGTGAAGTTTTTTTTACTGATCAGGCACGCCTAAATATATCAATCTTTGAAGTACCATTTCTGGTTGCTACACTTTTTATGCCATAACCCATAGTTTCAAAAATTTAACTATGGGGTAAAAAAGAAATTAAAATCATATAAACGCGGCTTCCTATGGCGTTTTTATTTTATAAATAAAAAATCAATAATTTTACAGATAAAAAGGAAGAAACGTTTAAGTACTCCTTTGGTTAGGTGAAGAGTTTTATATTCAAAGGATAACATTATCCCAAACTGCAGGGCTCAGAATAAAGACTAATGTCCCACTTCCAAGTCTATGTTTTGCTTTCACATATCCAATCCAGTTCAAGCACACGTCAGCTTCCTAAATATTATATATGTGGAATGGGCCCCATGAAAATTGATTGTATTTTTGGTCAAAAAGGATATTTAAAAAACATTTATTTCATACACCAGAAAGGCCGAACGCAAGCACCGATTTCTTTGTTGAATCGAGACAGAGTTTTCATCATCTTCCATGCATGTAATGGAAATGCATCAAATCATTATGCTAAGCGGTAATCTTCATAAACCAAACTACCTACTTATTGCTGAGAAAACTAAAACATTCAAAGGGACGGGGGAAAGGACTTAAATCGATGACATATACTAGAGATAAAGTTAAGAAACATACCTGTAGGTAGGTTATTAGATGGAAGAGGGAAAATGCCGAAGTGAGATCAGTGAGAAGAAGATGGGTTTGATCGAGGGAGACGCCTAATGAAATTTGGGGATCTGTAATTATAGGGAGGGAGGGAGGAGAAACGCGAATTGTGCGGGAATCAGAATTAAATTCCAAACTCGTTACGAACGCCAAATCCGCCAAAACCTACTCTCAATCAAATCAATTGCTCATTTGGCCAGTTTCTTCAGAATTACAATTCGCAGAAGGAATAGGATGCTTATGTAAGGGAGGACGTAAAATCCACTAGACAGCATATATCAACTCAACCACCATTAAACCCCTCCCACACTGTCTCTCTCTCAGACACTTGACGAATAATGGGCTTAGCTGCAACATGATTATATATATACACAAATGGGTCTTACTTGAATCCAACGCGATTCCCACATAGCCCAGCCTATGTTTTTTTTTTTTTTTTAACGTTATTTACAAAAAAGGGATAATGATAATGAACTCCTATTAATGACATGATTATGTTTGAGATTTTCGTTTTAATTTCCCCTTTCTGGCACAATGGTCTTTGGGTTTCTGAAACGGCGCCTTTTGAAGTGTAGTCATCCATCCATATTAAGTCAAGGTTTAAAGGTCAGCCAGTGTGATTAATCTCTCTTTGCACTAAATATTTGGTGTTTGCTTAACAAACACCTACCAAATTTTGTTTGCCTTTGTTTAGTTTTTCTTTTTCACCTACCTTTCAAATGGCATGTTTCACGTGCTTTTCCTCTGATTCAAAACAGAAACGAGGATCCCCCAAATATTGAATCGCGCAGATTATGGTTTTGTTTCTAGCTTGCAGCTATAAATTCTAGGAGAAGCAATCTTTGGACTTGGAATCTCTTGCTTAGCTAAACCATACTTGTAGGAAAATAACATAGTCCACGTAAACATTAAAGCATTTTCCGGTGAGTGATGGAGCATAGTGATCATCACGTGTCTTTCATTTTAATTTAATTTCCGAAGAACCTCGCTTGCAATCAAGATACAGCCTTTTGGAAATTCCAAAGGACGGTAATTGCGTTTCTGAATTCCGGTGGAATTTTGATTAACATCGTGCAATGCAACGTAAGAAAGCATTATTGAGAGTCATATGATTCAAGACAATAGTAGGCAAGAAAATTGTGTGTTCCAACATGCAACTCCACCACCTATTCTTTGTCTTGACCCCCTCAACAAACTTTGCTGACTCGCACAGAATTTTCAGTTTGCGTAAGCCAATAACCAAGCACGTCCATAGTATTTGGAGGTGAAATTGTATTTGATTTCTGCTTTTCTATCACATCCACGTAGGACAAGATCGAAGCTGGCACCCTTCCAACTTCAACATCATCATTATCATCACTACTATTATTCGTTCCCACAAAAACAAGAACGCAAACTCTCTTAATTATTGGTTTCTTTATGAGCTGGTCCTAAAATCAAATTTCCTTTCCACCGCCAAGTAACAGAAGACAAAAGCTTACATAATTCATGACCCTGAAATTTGCTCTCACAACCTACCAACACGGTAAAGCCTTCCAACCATTTTCCTTTCTTGACCACGAAAGTGAATTTAATGTTTGTGGATATCTTTTCGAAAGAAGTGCGTGATAATGCTAAAGCTTTCTTATACCATGTTGTGATGAAGTAATAAAAAAAGCATCTACGACCCACTAACACACACCTTATCCTTTTTTTTTCTGCAGAATCTTCGTGTGCTACTGCAGCAGATGGTGAGAAAGTGGATTCCATTACTTCTAACCATTAAGAGTTAATGTTCCTTGATCATGAAACTATACAAGTTGCACACGATCACGATCAACAACTAAATGATAATGTGAAAACCGATTCAAGTGTAGCAAATCATAGTTTCAACTATTAACTCAATGTTTTTGGGTGTCCTATTGCATTTTAATTTCTATGCTGTTTGGCACCTGCAAGTTTCTTGCTCTGTGCCTCTGTCCCATTTTAGCCATGAAAGGTGGGCGAGAAAGAGTGAGAGACACGGGGGGTTGATTCAAATGTATCGTTTGAATAGGAAATAAGGAAAACGATTGATGCATAATCATGAATCGCAGTGCTTCTGGCGTCAGAGCAAGTTGATGAAATGAAAGGGAATAAAGTGTGACTTTGCTGCACCAGAAGAAAGAAAGCGTGTTTCTTTTTCTTTCCACTACTATAAACTGGATAAGCAAATTAAACATACCGAAAAGGAGACTCCATTATTGTTAAATCCAACGTATTGATGAGGGAATCTTTAGATGGAATTCCATTTCAGAATCTACTGTGTATTTCTCATCTTCCTTTCCACAGACATAGGACATGGATTCCCCTGTTATTGGGCGAGTAATCAGAATTGTCTCTCTTGCATTATGTGTGCTTTTTACTAGCAAACTTTTTCTTTCTTTTTCTTGTTTGCTTCAAGTAGAGCTGTGCATCAGGGCCGGCCCGGCCTTACTGGGTTGGCCTTTCAAGGGCCAGGGCCTTAAAAGGGCCGGCCCGAAAAGTACGGGTAGTGCCAATATCCCTATTTTTCAAAGCCCGGCTCTTGAATGGCAGGGCTCAAGGCCGGCCCGGCCCGATTAACACTTATACACTATTTTTTTAATCTTTTTCTATAGAAAAAATTAAAACAAAAAAATCCTTATCGTCAACATAAATATCAATTTTAATTTACAATACAAACACTAAGAAATTATCAAGCAATGATAAATATTGTCCATATTTTTCTATAAGTCACAAAATATATGTTTATATTTAATTAATTATTTTAATAAATATTGTCCATATTTATAAATAAGTCACTCACTAAGAAATTATCAAACAATGATAAATATTAGGAATTAGATATTATGGTTTTTTACCTTTAATTAATTTTTTTATTTTGTAGTTATTAATATTTTAAAAAATATATATATGTGACAGGCTTAAAAGGCCGGCCCTCGGCCCTACAGGGTTGGCCCTTTGAAGCCCTCGGCCCTACAGGGCCAGCCCGTGAAGCCCGATTCCTTTTTGAAGCCTCCAAAATCAAAGCCCGGCCCTTCAAGGGCCAGGGCCTAAAAGGGCCGACCCGATGGGCTTGGCCCGAATTACCAGCTCTAGCTTCAAGATTAACAATGAAATTATAAGCAATTTTTAAAAAAATTATTTCTATGGGAATGAGAAAAAAAAGTCGAATAGTCGGTTTATGCATAACTCTAAGGTGGATAAAAATGTTACACTCCTCTTCCCTTGCTAAACTAATTGACTTTTCAGGAAAATTCTAAGAAATATAAATAAGTTACTTATAAATTGGGTTGTCTAAATTTTTCTCTAAATTATTTTATTTGACTTATAAGCTAACATATAATATAATAATACACAAAATTCGTTATGATTAAGTGGCTTATTTAGTTTCCTTAACTTCTTCTAAAAAAGTCAATTGGGTCTTATATTTAGAAGCGGATAAAAAAAATATTTCAATAACTCGAGTGCATTTAATTCAGGATTAAATCATTTTTATTACATACATTGAATTAATTAATTTTAAAAAATCCGGTGGAAAGATATAAAATATATGATAATAATTTTGATGTTTCTTTGGTATTAAATGCAATTTCTCAAATCCTTTTTTTTTTGTCAGAGAAATACATTGTCTCAAATCTATAATTATTGGCTGAAACTATTTATTGATTATATATGGCCGATTTTGACACTGTACATATATTTATTGATTATATATATTGAAAAGTTTTCATTAAAAGATACTCCCTTCAGTCTTTATTATAAGAGTCTAACAACCAAATTGCGCTTCTAGTTAAAAGTCATAAATATGTCTGAAATATAACATTTTTCAATATTACCCCTATTTATGTTGTGTCATCCTCTTATTTAAAACAATATTTCCCCTCTCTCCTTGTATTTAGTGCATTATTTCAAATTCGTTAGGTGCACAATAGAAAAAATGCATTAAATGATAGGACAATACAGTGCTATTATATTTTAGACCAAACCAATTCAAAATTGAGGCTATTATAAAAAGGACTGGAGGCAGTAGTTTATAAATTAAAGTGTCATATTTTGTACTAAATGCAAGATGGTAAATCTCAATTGATTAGTTCTCTCAAATATATTATTTTCTGAAATTATCCGTATTTATTTATTATATGTATTGAGAAGTTTTCATTAAAATATAATTTTCAAATTAAGACGTTTTCTTTGGTACTAAATGCAATACGGAAAATCCCATCTTAAATCTATAATTATTTTCTGAAACTATCCATATGTATTGATTATTTATTGAGAAGTTTATATTAAGAGATTTTTTTTCAAATTAAGGTGTTTTTTTTTGTTTACCAATGGAGTGATCTCAGTAGATCAAGACAACAAAATCAATCTGATTTGACCAATGCCTAAGGCATCTTCACGTAGCAACAAATCAGCACCCTTAGGTGGTTCTTCTAAATTATGCAGTCCCGCGTTCAATCCCAAAGCATGAGAAGCTAAGAAGTCTGCACACTTATTTCCCTCACGATAAACATGGGCCACAGTAATTTGCCACTCTCTCGCCAATAATCGTTGAATTCTTCAAATAATACTCATGTTCGCATTTGAATAGCCTTCCTCACGTTGTAATAAGGTCAAAGCTAACAGACAATCCACTTCCACCTGTACATGTCGAAATCCCTTTAGCCAAGCAAGCTCCAGACCATCAAGAAGAGCCCATAGTTCAGCCTACAAAATTGAACAAATACCCAGGTTCCGACAGCTACCTCCTAACTAGTCACCATTATGGTCTCTAATCACGCATCCGGCTCCTGCATTCCCTGAGCACCCTTTTTTTGCTCCATCACAATTTAATTTAACAAAAGGTGATGGTGGCTTTACCCCATGACATCCTGAATTTTAAATTACAAATAAATTTGTATAATTCTCAAATTAAGGAAAGAGGCAATAAGGAGTCATTTAAAATTTTAAAGTGTCTCTTGGAAATATAAAAGCCTTATAAATAAATTTACAAAGTTCAAAGTATTTTAGAGGATCTTAAGGTTTATTTCCATCATAAATTGAGGAGGAATAATTAGATGTTAATTTTTTATTTTGAGAATTTTGTGGAAGTTATTTTAAAGCTCAAAGGAAAATTTAGTGAGATAAAATCCCTAATCTAACAGAAAGATAAATTTTAGGAAATGATATGATATTTTTGGCCCTTAATTGTCAAATATTTCTAATTATAAGGACAGGTTAGTAATTTTCCCCCACCCCACTTGAAAACCCTAATCCTCCCCCTTATTCATTCTTTTTCCTAGCCCTTCTTCATTTCCCATCTTCATCACCGCCGACCCCTCATCTTGAGTGCAGCCACACCATCCCGTCCTTCTTCTTCTTCCTCTTCCCTTCGGCCCAGCACCTCCATTTCCCTCCCATCTTCGAAGCCAAGCAAGCAAGAACGAGGGGGAAGGCTCGCCGTAAATAGTGAGCACCGCCGTCGCCACCATGGTTACCGCCTATTCCCTCCATCTTCCTTCGTCTTTCAAGCTGTGAACCCAGATTCATCAGCCCCATTTGTTCTTCTCCTTCCTCTGTCCTATGCAAGCCGAGCAAGAGAAAGAGAGAGAGTTGTCCAGGGGTTGCTGCCGCCATTCGTCCGTCGTGAGCCGCTGCTCTCCGTCGTCGTTCTCTCCTCCGGGCCTTGCTCATTTAAGCTTCAAGTGGTGAACCCTACTCTTGATTGCTTCGTTCTTTCCAACTTCTATTGGGTGAGCAACTATGTCATTTCTTTTCTTGTTGGAAATATCAGTTATGGATATATTAGATGTTGTTTTGGGGTCTTTATAGTGGTTTTGCCCTGTGTGGTAATGTTTGGTATTATGGAAACTTTAATTGGATTCTCTTGGGCTGTGATTTAAGCCTTGCGATTGGATTAGAGTTGTTCTTGGGAGTTTAATGTTTAAATACTGTGGTATATGATAAGGCTGATCATTAGGTTCGTTTGGTGGGGGGAAATTGAAAATCTAGGCTTGTGGGAGAGGTGAATTTGTTTCTAATAAAAAGGGGGTATTTGACGATTAGATTGTTAGAGATTGACTTGGGAGTTGGTTGATGGCTAAAAAATGAATGTGAATCAAGTGCCTTCATTGAGTAAATTATATGCAAGTCAAGTCTAAGATTTCTATAAAGATGCTAGGTGTCTTTAGAATCTAATATATTGTCATAAGGGAAAGAGTAGGGTGGTTTGTGAATGCTCTCTAATATGATAATAAGGAAACATCAAGTGGTTAATTTTAATCTCTAAATTGGCGATCATACTATTGGATGGCTAAGCCATGTTCTTGAGATTTTGAGGGATAGGAAGGAAGGCAATTCAGTCACTGTCCATTAAATTGAATCAATACTTCAGATTTATAAAATGATATGTGATGGACTATTATGGATTTTATCATTGGTTTGATGAATAGCCTTGTGAAATGTAGTCTTAGTAAAGTAAGAGTGATATATGTGTTGGTTCATTGACTTGAAATGGAGGTAGGATGCCTAGATTTTATTATGTAAAGGGTCAATGGCTACCTCGAGAAAGATGAGTTAGAGTTAGAAGTAAGCAAAGAAATTCAGTTTTGGTATAAAGAAAGGAGTGTTTCAGTAGGGTGTATTTTAATGAAGGTACGAACTTTGAGAATGTTAGTTTCTACCGCCTTAAAAGCTTAATGATTTCTTTAGTAAAGATAGTAGGAAAGGGAAGAGTGAATGTTGATTTTGGATGTGATTTAGGGACTAGTTGTAAAAGTTAATCTTTATGGTTTGAATAAAAAGGTAAAGTATTTAGGATCTAATAAGCTTGATATGGGTTAAATTAACTTAATCTAGCTATGTAATGATCGTTTTATTGCCCAAGGTAGCATTAAGGGTCTTGTAGGGATTAATTCCCTAAGTTGTGAATGGTAGCATTCAATTAGTTATTAATCAAGTGCATGCGTATAATATTGTTTGTAGACTCTGGTTTTCGGTATTCAGCACCGGGGGCGCGTCTACGGTAACTATTGGTTTAACTTCAAGGAGATAACTACTTCTGCCCGTTTGCGCGTGTGTGTGGGTTAGTAAGTTTTTGGAACTGATAATTTTGGGATTTCCTATGATATTTACGAACACAAATCTTGAAAGCTTACTTTATGATATAACTGTTTGGTGGAGTATGTATTTTGAATTGGCATAAAGTTGCGTGTCTTCATATTTGGAAAGATGCTAAATTTGGAAGGTTTATTGCATGATTAAACTGTTAAGGATTTTGGCTTACAATTGTTGAGAATTGCTTATAGTTGTGATTTTATTGTGGTGATCGTGTATGAACACTGGATAGCTAATTAAAATGCCATCGCGCGATGAGGTTTCTTGTTGGCCCACAAGGACTAAATAACATAAAACAGAAAGACGAATTGGGGAGAACGCCCTCGGTCTCAGGCGAGGGTTGTGAGTCTCTACTGGACCGTATGATATCGGTGTTATTAATTATTTGGTTTTTTTATCTATGTGTTAGATTGTAACGAATGATGTTTGAATACTTGGTTATGTGAATGGTGTTTGAGGAATTGTCACATGATATGAATTGATGTGGAATGGTATGATTTGAATATCAACGTGCATATACTTGGTAATTGTCACATGCTTTGGATTCAACGCAAATAATTAGTAATGCTTCACTGAACACCTTGCTAGCACACACCGCATGTAGGCGAGTGGTTAGTGGTTACATTGGTCTACCCCTTTCTGCTCAATTTTTGCAGGTGTCAGTTCGGGTTAGGAGTTGCGGGGAAAGGAGCCGATGGCTATTCACTAGTACGAGTGATGGTCTTCGGTCATCGGTGATTGTATAGTGCCACATAGACATTAGGCATGTTTATTTTCGCTTCCGCATGATTATTCTGAATTCTTGGGTACTTGTATGATTTGGTGGTATTTAATGGAACCGGTTCTTTTTCCGGCAGACTGGTTTGAGTCTCTCTGGTTATGTTTGAGTTGTATTGATGAAGTTAGGAGTATTCCGGTTTATGTTAGCCATGACTCGTTATGATCAATAGGATTATTTATGTTTTAAAATGATCGTAACTGTAACTGTGGATGCATTATTCAGATTCTATTGATGAATGGTTCAGTTTCTGGAAACTATATCTTATAGTTATGGTATTTTTAATTACCATGATAGGTGTATTCTTTTCTATCATGGTATATGTTGACGCTATTTTTGAAAGGATTACACACACACACACATATATATATATATATATTATTTTAAGTGTATTTTAAATATCCATGTTAGGAGAATCCTTGTCTAACATGGATAACTGTCTCAGGAGTATTGGTGATTTTAAATATCCATGTTAGCTTTATAAATTTCAGGAAATTCCTTTTTTTAACATGGATATCTCTTTAAATTATGTTAAATCTTTTTCTAACCATGATAGGTTAATTTAGTAGTTGAAATCTTTTTCTATCATGGTTAGACTACTAACTTTGTATTTATTAAAATTATGAGAAATCTTTTTCCAACTATGTTAGTGGTTTTACTAAGTTGAATTCTTTCCCTAACATAGTTAGTTGGCAAACGGTTTTGTAATTAGTTAATGGTAATTTAAAATGTATTTAGGGAGTAAATGTTACATCTTCCCATTTGCCTCATAGATCCTTGAGCACTACCAATATTTTCACTTACACTACTAAACCCGGTGAGCACTTGCAACTCATGAACCACTTTGGACACGTGGATATGCTCTTGTTTAAAAATAAATCTGTTCCTCAAATCACATAGTTTCCAGCATGTTAGCTCAAAGAGAACACTACACTTCCCTCGCCCTTGCATGCACAGGTCCTTACTTGACAGATTTTTGAAAAGCTACTCTTGGACGTCTACCTGAAAGAAACTTGGAAGCTTATTATTTGGAACAAGGCACTTCCACACTTCACGTGCATGACTACATTTTCTCAATACATGATCAATGCTTTCAGCTGCAAGGCCACACCGTGCTCATAACTGAATATCAGTCATGTGACGTCGAAATCTTTCTGCATTGGTGAGTAAATTATTTTTAACAGCAATCCATAAGAAATTTCTAACTCATTGAGCTCCATCCCATTTCCATACCACATCTTAAGGCTGCTCCATGCTATCCCTTTAATCAAAACTCAACAAATAATATGCCGATCGTATTGAGAACCGTCCATCTGCAGAAAAATCCCAGCAACAGTTTGCCGGTCCATCATCAACATCCAGTGGTCTTGTTCCATAATTCTAGAGATTATATGAGGAGGAAGATCCTCCGAAAACATGTTAAAATTCTAGGTACCATCCGGTCTCGCAAAATTCCCGACTGTGAGTGAAGTCTCTTCATTAGATATATCTTGAAAAGCTAAGTGCTTAAGGGGCCCCACTTCCGTAAGCCAATTGTCTGTCCAAAACCTTGTTCTTGAACCATCTCCTAGTTCCCATCGAATACCTATCTCTAGGTCCTCCCATAGCTTCTTAACATTAAGCCACAAGTATGAACAGTTTTGATTTTGTTTATGTGGCCTACTAAACTCATCCCATCCATATTTGCCACGTAATACCTTAACCCACAGAAGGTCTGGCCGGGTCTGTATCATATAGCCAATTTTCATGAGATAGGCATCATTTTGTTGCTTAAGTTTCTTTAGACCACAACCTCCAAAATTAAGAGGCTGACACAATTCTTCCCATTTTACCAGGCTTATCTTCCTTCCATTCTCTGTTGAACCCCAGACGAAGGTCCTTATCATTTTTTCAACTCTCATACATACACCATTCAGGATTTTAGTAGTTTGCATAGCATATGACGGGATAGCCCGTAATACTGATTTTGCTAATGTGACGCGTCCTGTAAGAGAGAGAGATTTTGCAGCCCACCCAGAGAGCTTTTTCTTTACATTGGTTTCAATGTATGCATATGTACTATTCGTGACCCGTTTGTGCAGAATTGGCACCCCAAGATACTTCCCTAAGTCTTCCATCTCCTTGTAACCAAGCTCTTCACATACCCAAGCCTGGTGATTATGATGAACATTCTTGAGAAAAGATCTCCATTTTACTACTACTCACTTTATGGCCTGAGCTCAAACAAAAGTCATCCAAAACAGATTTTATAAGTCTAACTTCATTAGACTTTGTTGAGCAAAATAGTACCAAATCATCTACAAAGAACAAATGAGATAGGGGTGGTACATCACGACCCAACCTGATAGGATCCCATTTGTTCTCTCTCATTTTTCCCACAATTACTTGAGACAATCTCTCCATACATAAAACAAAAATATAGGGCAACAAAAGATCTCTTTGTCTGATACCTCTTGTCGGCTGAAACTCTTCAGTTATTACTCCATTCTAAACTACCTACATACTACAGGAATTTATGCATAACATGATTGCTTTGACAAATTTACTCGGAAGCCCTGTATCATACAGAGAATCTTCAATAAAATCCCACCTCAATCTGTCATATGCCTTCTCCAAATCTACCTTTACTGCCATCCATCCTTCTGACCCCGTTTTAGCTTTCATTGAGTGAATGACCTCCTGAGCTATAATAATGTTATCGGTGATATTACATCCTGCAACAAAGCTTGACTGATTCGGTAGTACCAAATGAGGTAACATCGGCTTCAAACGATTAGCAAGTACCTTACTAATTGTAACATCCTAAAAATTAATTGAGGTTAGGGGTAATTAGGAATTGATTCATGAGAAATCATGTATTGTAAGAATGTTTGAAGGATTTTGAGGATTTTAAAGGCCTAGTTTCTCCCTTATTTTAAGGACAATAATTTTGGGGAAATTATTTTTAGGCTCGAAAAGGGTTATTATGGGAGAAAATAAATAAATGATACTATAGGAAAATTTTGAGAGTGAAAAGAAAATTTTTGGTTCAAAAGAAACATCGTATTTAACGATTTTAGGGCTTAGTAGTGTATTTTTTCCTACCCCTTTTTCTTTTTCTCTCACTTCTTATTGTTCCCCACGTGCTCTCTCTTTTTCTCTTCTCCCTCACGCCACTTCTCTCCCTCACGTCACCCCTCTTTCTCTCCTCTCACACTCAACAAATCATATCACTTCTTCCCTTATTTTATTTCTTTTCCATTTCCTTCATTTTTTTAATAATTTCCCTTCCTTCTCTCCTTGCATCAGACATCTCTCCCCCACCACACACGTTTGTTTTTTTTTCCTTCTCTTTCTCTCTTTTATTATTTATTTCCCTTCTTCCTCTTTCTTCTTTCTTTCCTTCTCTTACACACCATATCATCATCATTTTCTTCTTTCTTTTCTTATATTAATTATACTCCTTCTCTCCTTATGCATCAGACTTCCCCCTCCCCCACGTGATTTCTTTTCCTTTCTTTCTCTTCTCTTTTTCCTTCTTCTTGTTCACTCCCTCACCGTCTCTAATCTCTCTTTATTCTTCCTCCTCCTTTCACCACCAACACCACCATAACCAAGCTTCTCTTCTCCATCCCTCCTCCTCCATTTTCCCTCTCATTTTCCTCTCTTTTCCCTCCTATTTTGTACGAACTTGTCAACTTTGGGAGGGAGTTTTCCGGCGAGTTTCGCCGGAAAACTACCATTCACCTCCTCCTCTCACCTCCTTTAACATTTCTCTTCTCATTTCCGGTCTGATTTGTGCTTAGAAAGCAGATAGAAAAAGTTTTGGCCGGAGCTTTTGGAGCTCGCCGGTGCCGG
The DNA here is from genome assembly GCA_037074515.1 of Mimosa bimucronata. Taxonomy (NCBI): domain Eukaryota; kingdom Viridiplantae; phylum Streptophyta; class Magnoliopsida; order Fabales; family Fabaceae; genus Mimosa; species Mimosa bimucronata. The sequence goes on from CM073437.1 coordinate 7,570,510, forward strand.
ACCGGAGGTTTTTCCGACCACCTAAGACTATATTCAGACTCCCGTAAGTATTCTCTACACACCTGTGCCATTAGTTTTCTTATATGTAATATCTCAAAAATAGGCCTTATCTGAGTTGGGGTTTTTAGGATATCTAAATCCATTATATTAAAGTCTAATATTTGAGGTAGGATTTTTGTTAAGGAGCTTATAATTTATTTGAGGTTTTCCCAATTATTTGGAATTTTTGGAATTTCTAGTATTAGGAAAAATTTGGGGATATTATGGTCTGATTTATTGGAGGATAAATTGATGATTTTTGGGAGTTTATTTAGGATTATATTATGATATTAATCTGGCTGATTATGGTGAAATTTGTTGGTGAAATTTTAAACTGATAAAGTCTGGATTAGACTAATGATTAAGGAGGAATTTTTGAAATATGGACATTTGAGGTTAATGGGTGATTCTTATAAATTTATGGATATTAAATTAAGGCTATTGTTGGGATAAGTAGGACCGAATTGAGATATTATGGGAGTTGAAAATATTTACTTGGGTATGTGAAGATTGGATTTTAGGATCTTAAGATGGATATGGATGGAGGATTTTTAATGGTTTAGTTGAGAGAAAATTAAGGAGAGGTTTGGAATAAATTTCTTGAGGATGAATGTTTTCTTTTGGTTAGGGAATTAAATTCCCTAACTTTGTATTTGAACACTTAATTTAAGTGTTAATTTTATATGACTATTATGTAGACGGTGACTTGTCTTGAGTCGAGCAAGCGGAGCGTGGTTTTACTGAGGTACCTTGAAATACTGCTTGAAGGTAACCACTGGCTACTTAGTCTGTGTGTGTGTGTTGTTGTTAAGGTTTTTGAAATTATATTGTTATTATTATTATTATTATTATGAAATTTTGGATTCTGGTGATATACATAAAGTATGATTTATATTGTTTATTTTGTATGAAAATGTCATGTGGGATTTTTATGTTAAACCTGGCATATATATTTGTGTATTGCAGCATAAATTTGAAAAGAATAAATATATGGTTTTGAAATATTATCGCAAGATTTTTTGAACACTGGTAAGGCCAAGTGCCTGATTTGTTGTTGCATTGTCATTATTGCTTGTGATACATATGTTGTGGTAGTTAGCATCGATGCCTCAGATACTCTTGCCATCACGTGATGAGGCCCCTGTTGGCCCACAGGGACTAATTATTTTATAGGTGTACTGAGTATGGGTAGCCCCCATCGAGTACTACCTTTCGGTGTGCTGGGTATGGGTAGCCCCCATCGAGCATTACCCCGTTGTGGTGCTGGGTATGGGTTGAAATCCCCATCGAGTTCCACTTCTCCGTGGTTCTCGGTATGGGTTGAGATCCCTGTCAAGTTCCACTCTGGTCCACCTAGTGGTAGGGGACAACCTAACGTTTCGCAGGGCGAACGTTATGGACGATTGCGAAAAATGTATTTTAAATTATTTTATAAAATATTGGTATACATGAAATTGTTAAATGTTTTTCCTGGTACAGATTACTGCATGATTACCTGGTATGTGCTCATATTTCAAATTATTTAAATATTATAACTTCCCACATTGACACATTTCTGTCACACACCGAAACATATAGACTGGTAGTTAAGTGGTTGGTGGACATAACCGTGTCTGCTTAAACTTTGCTGCTTTGTAGGTTCAGGTTCAGTAGCGGATACTCGGGGAAAGGAGCCCTCAGCTTCTCACTGAAACATAGTGAGCTTTTATTTTTAGGTTTATGCGAGAAGTGTTGTATATTGCCATATTTCTTTAGGCTTTCATATTTTGCTTCCGTATTCTTACTTTTGGATAACTGTATGCATTATTCTTTTGGTTGGGACCGGTCCATCTCTGGCATGTAGGCCTGAGACCTATTGGTATTTTTTTCTAACTGCATTTTGGTTATATACTTTTGGACGGGAACTTCTTTCCACCTGCCATAGTTGTTTGGAATTTTATTGGATGATTTATTAAACTTGAACATGGCAGAAGTTCGTTAAGTAATTGATCAAAGAATTTGATGTTTTATTTAAATGATTTACTCGGGTGATGAATTACATATTTAAAGAAAGATTTACAAAAGTATTTAGATACATATAATTTTTATATCCATGTTAGGGGAATTCTTTCTAACATGGATAAACCGGTTTAAAAGGGTAGAAAGTTTCTTTTCTAACTATGATAGTCCGTTTTGGTATTCGTAGAAATTTTATTTTCTATCATAGTTAGACACTTAAACTTTATTTCGAGAAAGTGGTACCTTGAACTCTTTTCTAACTATGTTAGTATTTTATCTTGTAAACCCTTTTTCCTAACATAATTAGTACTGATAAAATCTTATTAAATTCGGTTTTATAGTAAATAAAATGATCTTACAAAGCGAATGTTACAGTAATTATCTTGTAAAGCACTGTACATAGGTTAATCGGCCGAAGGTCTTTCATTCTTTTTGGGCTATCAACCTTAGGGATCAAAGTGATGAGAGTCTTATTAATATCAGCATCCAATTCACCATACTCAAATACATTCTTAACCATACTACATACAGCCGGTCCCACCACCTTCCATTATGTTTGGAAAAAAGAAGCATGAATTCCATCAATAATACCCGAAGCTTTGAGTGGTTTTATTTGAAAGACAGCTTTATACACCTCCTCATCCGTAATGCTTGCCTCAAGTCTCCGAAGCAAAAAATCATTGATACGAGGGAATAGACTCCTAGTCACATATTTGTTACTTTCCTCCCATTCTCTTGAGTACAATTCTTTAAAGAACTTTACGGCCCACACTTGAAGAATACTTTCATCGGTGCACCATTCTCCATCATCCCCTTTAAGAACAATAACCTTCTTACGACGGCCTTTTCTTACAGCTTTTGCATGAAAGTCGGACGTGTTGCGATCACCAAACTTTATCACAAATAAGCTCAAATTCTTTACACAATTCCTTTCCCAAGTTCTCCAGGTATCTCAAAGGGATTCGTTCTTGAGCTTTCTGAATTCCCCCCAGTCTAGCCATGATTCTCTTTTTACGAAATCTGATGTTCCCAAAAACTTCTCTATTCCAAGCCTATACATTAGTAGTGAAGTTCTTGATATTTGTCATGACATGATTCTCATTAGATCAGCTATCTTCTACTACCTTAGTAAAAGAGTCATTCGTTGACCATGTTGCAAGATAGCGAAAGTTGTTCTACCTTCGTTGTTGACCCAAGTATCCGAAACCATTTATCAAAATAGGTCGATGATCAGAACTTACTTTTGGAAGAATTAAGGTGTTTTCTTTGGTATTAAATGCAAGATGGCAAATCTAATTCCCCTAGTAGCCCTCTCTAATTTGTAATTATTTTCTGAAAACTATCCATACTTATTTGATTATACATACGGAGAAGTTTCCATTAAGAGATAGTTTCCAAATTTAAATGCTTTCTTTGGTATTTAAACGCGAGATCACAAATCTCATATCCCTTGTTGCTCTATAACATATCATTATTTTTTCAAACCATCCATATTTATTTATTATACATATTTAGAAGTTTCTATTAAGAGATAGTTTCCAACCACTAAGCATTTGGATCAACTGGTTGTGGGTTGTTCCAACTTAACTAGTGGTATCGAGTTCGAGTTCTAAGTATGCAACCGCAATAATTATTTAATTTCACTTGGACAAGGGGCAAAGTGAAGATTCAGAATTTTTCGAGAGGGAATTTGAGGTTAATTTTTTATAAAGGGGTTAAATGATAGTTTTCCTATAATTAGCTTTTTTTCATTTTTACAAACGAATTATATATATATTGTTTTTTGGGGAAATTAATTAGAGGTCTCATGGAAGAAACATAATTAAGGTCGCACGAGTTGTTATCACTAGGCCAAAAGTTGTTATTGTCAGGTTAGAAATTCTTATTTTCAATTTTGTGGAACATCATCTTAATTATGTTTCTTCCATAGGACCTATAATTAAATTTTCCTTGTTTGTTTAGAACTGCCCGCTGGACCGGTTTTGTAATGGCCCAAAGTAGATATGGCCATATGGGAGACGTTGTTTGGTGCACAGATATGGGAGACAATTGACTCAATTGAAATCCGGAAACATAGAAGAGAGGCCCATAAAAAGTTGGTGTAAGCCCAGAACCCAAACTAACCCAATATACTGCCCACCGACAATCTGCTCTCACCCAAACCCTGTCTCGATCTTATCTGATCAAAATTGAGTCAACTTTGGAGGTATTTTGTCCTGAGGGGTGATCCTCAATTTAAGAAGTTGGGAACGTGGGATCTAGAAGACAATCCCATAGGTGGGCCCCACCATGTAAGGAAATGAGCAAATTCAAATAATATTTAATGTTTAACGTGGAGGATATAAATTATAAAATTAGGAATGCTCTGGCAGTAAGGGAATGAGGTTAAGTAGTGGGTTAATTAATGAGCAAATAATAATATGGAACTTTGGCGAAGAAAGGAAGAAAGCAGTTGGTGAAGCCAACATCTTTGACATCGTGAACAACAAAAAGAGGCATAGTGGTTGAGAATTTTCCACTCTACACATCGCACGCGTCTTTCCTCTTTCCTTCTTATTATTATAATTTTCTCATCCAGCTGCCCACCTTCACGCTTCTCTTTCCATTATCATTCTGATTCTTTCTCCGCCTTTGAATTTTTCGCCTCTTGTGTTTCTTGGGACCTTGGAGGAAGCTATGTGCCCTCTGAGGTTTATCTTGGTTTTCTTCTCCGCCATTCTTGCCGGTTATTTTGCCTGGAGGACCGTGCGCTCCTCCTCGCCGGACACTCCCATCGCTTCCGACGATTCTGCTCTTGAAGACAAATCTTCCGAGAAGAGTGGTTTCAATTTGAAAGAGGTAAGCTTCTTCTTTATTTTGCTCATTGCTTCTTGGATATGCTTTCTTCTCTTTTCCCTCCTTATAGGTGACAAGTGACAACAATACAATGCCTTTTGGGTTTCAGGCGATTCTGAACGGATTCTGGGTATTCGTCGACATGGCCAGTGGGAGGTATCTCTGGAGAAATCTGAGGGCTGTCAACAAAGACACGGAGCAGAAAAGCTCTTAGGACTAGTGTCCCCGATGATCGTCTTTGCCCAAATATGTACAATCTTCCTTATTTTCTTGATCTTTTTTTTTTTGGAGATAGATGGCTGTACTATTTGATATGGAAAGGAAAGATGAGAAACTTTGGTGTTTTAACACTCTGTTCCTTTTAAAAATTAATTTCTCTTAGAATTGTGAGTGTTAGTTTTTCAGGCCTGACAACTGATCTGCCCAAGTTTTTGTCTTTACTTTTATTTTTTCCCAACGATAAGAACTGCATTCAATTTCACAGAAAGATTCCTTATTTAGTATACAAGCAAGCTGCTTCCAACAAGTATATACTGCATCCATAATCAAGAAAATAGACGAAACAATGCATGATAGTAGAAGCATGGTATTTTATATTTATAGGTCAGATTGTAGTTTAATGGACATGTAGATCAGAGTTAGCAAAGCCCCTTGGGGAAGGGGGGCATACCTTGCAAGATGGGACCCAACCCACATGGCTACCACCACTAGTGAAACTACACTACTACTGGTTTTCCCACAAACCCAACTTGCAAATGACAAGCATAATGTTAGCAATATGCCACCCCTACCACCCAGAATCCATGCCATTACATAGCCGATTTTATAGCCAGCATCCAGCTTCCTGTCGAACAATGCCCCTAGGCTGCTAAATGTGAGGGACAGTCGGGATCCAAATGTTTGGAACAGTAGCAGTGATATGAATGCAGATCTCAGAACTTCGATGAAGGAGCCTCTCTCTCCTAATTTGTCTTCCTCCTCCTCCTCCTCCTCCTCCTCTGTTTCACTGCTGTCATCATAGCGCTCCCAGTATGCTTCATTCTGCATTTTCTGCCTCAGTTTCGCCCACCTATACATTCTTATCTCATCATCAAATTCAGTGCTGTAACTCCATTTTTTCCTGTAAGGCTGCTGGCTTAATTTTAGAGACCGATCATACTGTTTTCTTGCTATCTCATTGGAGAGTACCTGTTTTAAGGGTAAAAGTAGAAAATATATCTGGACTTTAATAAAGTGCATATATCAAAAGGCAAAGTCAGAATGAAAGACGAGCCTAAATTGCACGGGGAATCAGGGGAAAGCGGTTTATAATTGCAAGATCTGTTTCATTCGGAGAGGAAGAATTTGTATTCAGTGGTTTAAAATGAAGCTGACAGAATGATTTTGACATAAAATGCGACGATTGTTTTCAAACAATCTGCAAATAAATCTTCAAAAACCATCTAGTCAGCTTTCAAGTTTTTTCCCAAGCAAACATCATCAACCAGAAGTAATAGAAGGAAACAGTCAGGCGTCAGAGGGTTTGCCGAAGTCCTCTTACCCTGAACTAAAATTAATTTCCCTCGTATATGCAATCATTTCTACGCTAGGTAAAAAGGTAAATGGGGGTATTGCTCACTTCATATGCTCGACGAATACTCTTGAACAATTCAGCAGCTCGCGAATCCTTGCTTACATCAGGATGATACTGCAATCACAGTACAATAACAGACGAGGAGAATTTGTTGATCATAAATCAGATTTATGGGAAAGGCGAGGGAAATAATTGTACGTCACACTTTCTGCAAGCCTGTCAGAATTATGATGTCATGCTGCAATGCAAGCAAACAATTAAAGCATCCACGCATCATGAGTTTGAAGTTTAAGAGCAAAATTACACGAAATATTCTAACCAATCCAGGGCCATTTAGGCTTTTGAAAATGCTTTTTCTGTATGAAAGCATCAGTTAAATAGAGCATAATCTAATAACTACAAATAAAAGCAATTGCTAGAATGCAGGTCCAAATCAAAGAGACATGATAAACCTTTTCACGGTCTAATAATATGGTGAGAGAAGGTAGAACAATTATCTTGAACGTAAAGTAAATTTGTGCTTCAATTTTATGATCGAGCTATCAAATATCACAAAAACTCAAAAATTCTGTTTGTACAAAACAAATAAACTTAGAATTCTGAATGTGTTAATGAAGTTCGTGCCCTCGTTGCCGGGTGTAAGGAAATGCATACTATAAGACTGAATGAGGGAAGAGGGGTAACTGATGAAACTGTCATTCCCTGAATAACACATCGTTTATTATTCATTTCCCTGCCATGGTCTCCATAAAGCAGAAAAACCTTTGTAAGTAGTGGAAATTTTCAAGGCCAGAATTGTTAAAATATTTAGAACTATTTAGGAATTCATTACAATGAAGACGTCAAAATCTAAACTATGAGAAATATAATGCTAAGGCAAGCAAGCTGTGTCGAGAATTTATCAAACTCTCACCATCCTGCTCCAAATCCATCAATCCTCCTGTCCTTTCAAACCCAAAAAACCCATCATAAGGCGTATCAATACATTATCTAACTAAATGGTTGAGGAATACCCATTCCCCTATTCTTAGACTTTCATAAAGCTTCATTCAAACGAGAATTGCACATCCACAGCGGACAAGTTGCACGCTACCATAAAATTAGGACAGCTGGATCATCATCGCAGTTTCTATAATCACACTCATCTTCCATGTCAATTCACTCATTGATCCCTTAAGCATACAGCTTCAGCCATGATCTTGGAATTCCAATTGCGTAGAAAACTTTCGAGGCTGAATGCTGAACATTAGGGTCAGTCTTGCTTAGAAGACAACCAATTCAGCGTTCACACAACTCTGCCACACGGTTCACATATTTGAACCACTGAACCATTATATTAAACATAGACACATAAAGACAGTCACAACTAATGAATAAAAAAATTAACAAATTTCCTAGAATTGACTGTAAAGGATGACTAGGAAGATTTCTAACACCCCATAGCTGGAAGCCAGGAAATTGTGATCTCAAACTCTGAATCCAGAGTCTCTAAAGTCCATATATATACTTCCGATTATGGTCAATCGCTAACAGAATTCCCCAGACTAACAAAAAACAAAAGATATTTGGAATACGAAGTGAAAGCGCGTAATAAATCCCTAATACTTGAATAGGAATGAAATAGCGAACCTTGCGAGCGAGGAGGCGATAAGCCCTTTTGATATCAGCTGAGGTGGCGGTCTGATGAAGGCCCAAGACGACGTAGTGGTTCTGCTCGCCGTTGATTGCGGCGGCCGAAGATACAATAAGTGGGGTCCACCGGTGACCATGGCGGAGTCGCCGGTGCCGGCGTTCATTCCAGCTGGGTGGAGCGACGATGAAGAGATTGGAATCGACGGTGGAGGTAAGGGCGCCGCCACGACCAGCGATGGGGATGGGTCCCACCAGAAGGTGCGCTTGCATTCTCGTTCATGAATTTACAAGCACTTCTCTTTGCACCTCTTTCAAACTTCAAAATCTCACTGAAACTGGGCAGTGTTTCTCGTCCAATTAAATTCCTTTTACTTTTTTGCCCAGGAAAAAAGATAAACCTTTTTCCAAAATCATGTGAAATAAATTTGTTAAACTTTACAGCTGAAATAAATCACTCTTCTGATCGTTTTATTATTCCAACTATAAAAGAGTCTTCATTAGTAAACATTTTAATAGAGTAGTATGAAAAAACATACTTAAGTTATTTGGATTTTATTCTAAGGACTGGGTCTATTTTCTCAAATAATTAAGCTATTTTTATATTTTTCATTTTGATTATAATTAATAAGCATGCTAAATAAAACAAACATCATAAAAGGCATCTACATATTTTTAATACGGAATCAAAACAGTTTATCCAAATGTTTGCAGACAGATAAAAAAACAATTTGAACATCAAAACGACAATTTTTGTATAGAAATTAAATTCCACACCAGTCCAGGTACATATATCAAGTCTTTTTTGAACTGAATATATATCAAATCTTCAAAATACTTTGCTCATCATTTAAGTTTCCCGTGCCACAACTTTAACTGAGAGTTTTGGAGTGAATGTAATTTTGCGAACAAGTATCCGTAATACACACGTAAATGCAGGCAATAGACGCGTACAAATGCATTCCTTGAAACGCCAAACAAACGATGAAGGAGAGCGCACAGGAATCACCAAAACAGTTGGTGAAGAAGTGATAGGGTCAAAATTTATGGTCTTCCTGATTGGCGCGGTTTAAATGCTTTTGAGTTTTGACTTCATGAAATATGACTCCCCAGCTTTTACACCCATAACGTCTCTCATTCCATCCTTATCTATAACAGATGCTTTAATATCTATCTATACATTGTACGTGGACTCCAATCATGTCAAAATACTTGCTTGTCGACAAAAACAGGTGGCTGTGATGACTGATGATATCATAAGGTCACAGTACTGAGATAGGCCAAGAAAAAGTACAGACCCCAAAAACTTGTTCAATAAAATCACCTTGTTTAGTTTGTTTTTATAACTTGTGGGAGGAAATATAACAACACAGTTGAGAGTCTGGTTTGAGCAACTTAGTACGTCTCCCTTCACTTTTCAAGAGCAGAAACTTGAGAGACATAACAGTCTGCACTCTGTCTGGACTGCCATGATGAAGAGCAGATTTTTCTTTTGAAACGGTGCTGCTTGTTCACTAATTAAACAACAATCGATTGCCTGCATTATTTTCCAGGTATGGATGAGTAGTGTGATAGAGACAAACAAGTTTTCCAGGTCAAATAGTGCTGATGGCACCAAGGAACTAAAATGTTAGAGATGTTAAAAATTACTTCGACCAAACATAGCACGTAAAACGATGACTACTAGGACTTTGTTGTAAAATATTTATAGTTAGTGGATGTCCATATTATTATCTCTTAGGATTCTTTTCTCTCTAATTATCCTTATCTCATCTCCATAACCTATTCCTCTTAGGATCCCTCTTAGGATTCTTTTCTCTCTAATTATCCTTATCTTATCTTCATAACCTATTCCTCTTAGGATCCCTCTTAGGATTCTTTTCTCTAATAATGTCATTCACTTTGTAACCTCTCTATAAATAGAGATCATGTACAAGGCATTTGTACCATTGAATCATAAGTGAAATTGATATCTTCTTTCTCTCCATCTTCTTCTCATATTCTCTCATCTTGTTGTTCTCTCTTCTTTCTCTCCATATTTCTACTTTCTATTTATTTTATCACACGTTATCAGCACGAGTTCGCTCTGAAATATTAAGGTATGCTCCTTATATATTTTAGTGTTACCGTTATATATATAACATACTGTGTTACATATTATAATTTTTTTTTTTTTTAATTTTCATTGCATCATATCCTTACCTCTTCTAAAGAATTAGAGAGGCTGTCACAATGAACTAGATTGGCAGGTTCTACCGCCTTTAGCTCATACGCCCTTTAGTTCTTACGGAACACCCCGTCTGCATATTTAATTTGATGCTCTAATAATATATATAAATGTATATCACATTATAATACATACTATATATATGAATGCACATATTATATATACATATATATATTTTCTCATCTTTTTATGCTTTTATTTATTTCTTCATCATGATACTATTTCATATTATTGTCTTTTATTACTATCATGCTTACATTCTTATGCATATACATATGCACACATATATTACTATCTTATTGTTATTCTAATTATTATTTTATTATTATGTTGATCCTACTTTTGTTATTTATATTTTGTTGCTCATTTACATTGATTTAAATTTATTTATAAGTTTATTTAATGATATGATATATTGTGAATTCTAAAGTTTTTATTCATGCTACTTTATTTTATTTTGTTTATTTATCATAATTTTAATTTCATTTTGTTATTGTTTAGTTCGTATCATGGCAAATCTTACCAAACTCGAGTTTACTGCTCTTGACATTTCTGGAAACAATTATCTGTCTTGGGTGTTAGATGCTGAAATCCACCTGAATGCTAATGGTCTAGGAAATACCATTTTGACTGGCAAAGAAGTGAGTGGCCAAGATAAGGCCAAGGCTATGATTTTCCTTCGCCACCATATCCATGAAGGGCTGAAAAATGAGTACCTAACGGTAAAAGATCCGTTAGAATTATGGACTAATTTGAAAGAAAGATATGATCATCAAAAAACGGTGATTTTACCAAAAGCCCGTTATGATTGGATCCACCTAAGGCTACAAGATTTTAAAACTGTAAGTGAATATAATTCAGCAGTTTTTAAGATAAGTTCTCAGTTGAAGTTATGTGGTGAAAAAATAACTGATGAGGACTTATTAGAGAAAACCTTCTCCACTTTTCATGCTTCAAATGTGCTCCTGCAGCAGCAATATCGTGAGAGAGGTTTTAAAAGATATTCAGAATTAATCTCATGTCTTCTGGTAGCCGAACAAAATAATGAGCTGTTGATGAAAAATCATGAGATTCGTCCCACTGGGTCTGCCCCATTCCCTGAAGTGAATGTGAATGTGCGTAGTAATTACCATGATAATGGTCGAGGCCGCGGCCGCGGTCGCGGACGTGGCCGTGGCCGTGGTCGTGGCAGGGGACGCGGATATTATCATAACCATGGTGGTGGAATTTACAATTTTAATCCTAATGCCCATCAGAAAAAGAAACACAATGAATGGCAGAAAAAGGACAAGAGTGGTCCTTCAAAAGTTGTTGAAAATAAATGTTTTCGATGTGGCATGAAGGGGCATTGGTCACGTACTTGTCGTACACCTGAACATCTAGCAAAACTTTATCAAGCCTCCATGAAAAGGAATGCGAATAATGTGGAAGCAAATATGATTTTCGATGATGATGATGTTGAGGCACACAAAAATGACCATGCCAATGAGATAGATGATATTAATGGCCTTGATGCAATGACACATTTGGAGGTGGCTGACTTCTTTGATAATCATGATTAGACAAGCCTTATTGGAAAAATAATAAGACTACTTTAGTTATGTTTTCCTAATTCAGTTACGTTTTACTTTAATTTTCTCTTTTTACTTCCTCATTTTCATCATGTAATAAGAGCATTATTGCTTGCTATGCTTATTATGTATCGAATTTGCTTTAATGAATTTTTTTTTCCTCTTCTCTTTCCTTTCATGAAGAATATGGATGTTCCCCATGATTTCATTGGACACAAGGATGAAGATATATGTCTCATAGATAGTGCTACAACACACACCATACTTAAGGATAGAAAATATTTTTCTTGTATAAGTAAAGGAAAGGCAAGCATCAGTACTATAGCGGGTAATACAAGAATAATTGAAGGCTCCGGAAGAGCAATTATAATATTACCAAGAGGAACAAAATTTGTCATCAATGATGCTCTATATTCCCCCAAGTCTCAAAGAAATTTATTAAGTTTTAAAGATATCCGTCAAAATGGATATCACATTGAGACTATCAGTGAGAAAAATATTGAATATCTACATATTACAAATATTAGATACGGGGGAAAATGTGTCCTAGAAAAATTACCTACATTGTCTTCTGGTTTGTACTATACAAGTATTAAAACAATTGAGACAAATGTCATAGTAAGCCAGAAGCTTGCTGATAAAAATACATTTATTGTTTGGCATGACCGGTTAGGCCATCCCGGATCAACTATGATGCGAAGAATTATTGAAAATTCACGTGGACATCCATTGAAGAACCAGAAGATTCTTCAATTTAAAGACTTTTCTTGTGCTGCTTGCTCACAAGGTAAATTAATAACAAAACCTTCTTTGACAAAAGTTGGAGTTGAATCCCCTACATTTCTAGAACGAATTCAAGGGGACATATGTGGACCTATTCATCCACCATGTGGACCATTCAGATATTTTATGGTTTTAGTAGATGCATCTACAAGATGGTCACATGTGTGTTTGTTATCAACACGTAATTTAGCATTTGCTAGATTACTTGCTCAAATAATTAAGTTAAGAGCACAATTTCCAGATCATGCAATTAAGACAATTCGTCTTGATAATGCTAGTGAATTTTCATCTCAAAAGTTTAATGATTATTGCATGGCAACTGGAATAACTATAGAAAAATCTGTTGCTCATGTCCACACTCAAAATGGTCTGGCAGAATCATTTATTAAATGCCTCCAACTGATAGCTAGACCAATGCTTTTAAGAACAAGACTTCCCATCTCAGCTTGGGGACATGCAATATTACATGCAGCAGCTATTATACGCATCAGGCCAACAAGTTATCATAAATTCTCCCCACTACAATTGGCTTTTGGTCAAGAGCCAAATATTTCCCATCTTAGAACTTTTGGATGTGCCGTATTTGTGCCTATTGCTCCACCACAACGAACAAAGATGGGACCTCAAAGAAGGTTGGGAATATATGTTGGTTATGAATCTCCTTCTATAATAAAGTATTTAGAACCATTAACTGGAGATTTGTTCACAGCACGTTTTGATGATTGCCATTTTGATGAATCAATTTTTCCAACATTAGGGGGAGATGATAAACAGCTGGAAAAAGAGATCACATGGAAAACGTTATCTCTATCTCATCTAGATCCTCGTACACAGCAATGTGAACATGAAGTTCAGAAAATAATTCATTTGCAAAATATTGCTAATCAATTGCCAGATGCATTTACTGACCTCAAGAGAATTACTAAATCTCACATTCCAGCTGAAAATGCTCCAATTAGAATTGATGTCCCTGAAGGACAACCAAAAGTTGCAAATGAAACTAAGCCTCGCCTGAAGCGTGGTAGACCAATCGGTTCCAAAGATAAGAATCCTAGAAAGAAAAAGGGAGCAAACAATCAAGATGGTCAATTTGAAGAGGTTGGTCTTATAGATGAAACCCAAGACATAATTAATCAAAAGACCCCAGAAGAGGTTCAGGTACCTGAAAATTATGAAGAGATCTCGATAAATTATGTCACAACGGGAAAAAGATGGAACCGAGAAAATATAGTTGTCGACAACGCTTTTTCATATAATGTTGCTCTTGAGATAATTAATCAAAGTGAGGATCTTGAACCTAGATCTGTTGAAGAATGTAGACATAGAAGTGATTGGTCAAAGTGGAAAGACGCAATTCAAGTAGAGTTAAATTCACTCTCAAAACGAGAGGTTTTTGGACCTGTCGTCCAAATACCAAATGGTGTACAACCAGTTGGATATAGATGGGTTTTTGTGCGAAAACGAAATGAGAAAAATGAAATTGTTAGATACAAGGCACGACTTGTAGCACAAGGATTTTCACAAAAGCCTGGCATTGATTATGAAGAGACATATTCTCCTGTGATGGATGCAATCACTTTAAGATATTTAATTAGTCTGGCAGTAAGAAATAAACTTGACATGCGTCTAATGGATGTTGTCACAGCCTATTTATATGGCTCTTTAGACACTGAAATTTACATGAAAATCCCTGAAGGATTCAAGTTGCCAGAAGCATATAAAAATTCTCGAGAAAATTATGCGATTCGCTTGCATAAATCCTTATATGGATTGAAACAATCTGGAAGAATGTGGTATAACCGTCTTAGCGAATATTTGTTAAAAGAAGGTTATAAAAATGATCCAATTTCCCCATGTGTTTTTATAAAAAGGAATGGATCAGAGTTTGTCATAATTGCTGTATATGTTGATGATTTAAATATAATTGGAACTCCTGAAGAGCTTCTAAAAGCAGTTGATTGTTTAAAAAGAGAATTTGAAATGAAGGATCTTGGAAGAACAAAGTTTTGTCTTGGATTACAAATTGAGCATCTCACAAATGGAATCTTTCTTCATCAATCAACTTATATTGAGAAAATATTAAAGCGATTTTATATGAATAAAGCTCATCCATTGACTACTCCAATGGTCATAAGATCACTTGATAAGGAAAAAGATCCTTTTCGTCCTCAAGGGGAAAAGGAAAATCTTCTTGGTCCAGAAGTACCATATCTTAGTGCTATAGGTGCACTAATGTATCTTGCTAATTCAACACGTCCCGATATAGCATTTGCTGTAAATTTATTGGCAAGATTTAGTTCTTGTCCAACAAGAAGGCATTGGAATGGAATCAAACATATATTTCGATATCTTCAAGGGACAGGTGATATGGGATTATTTTATGAATCTGGATCACAATTGGTTGGTTATGCAGATGCAGGATTTTTATCAGATCCACACAATGGTAGATCACAAACAGGATATTTGTTTACTTATGGAGGTACAGCTATTTCATGGCGTTCAACGAAACAAACTTTGTCAGCTACATCATCAAATCATGCAGAAATAATTGCAGCTCACGAGGCAAGTCGAGAGTGTGTGTGGTTAAGGTCAATGACTCAACATATTGAATCAGTGTGTGGTATGG
The DNA here is from genome assembly GCA_037074515.1 of Mimosa bimucronata. Lineage (NCBI taxonomy): Eukaryota > Viridiplantae > Streptophyta > Magnoliopsida > Fabales > Fabaceae > Mimosa > Mimosa bimucronata. The sequence goes on from CM073437.1 coordinate 7,585,791, forward strand.
ATGTTGAACAAAAGGTTCCGACATTATTATATGAAGATAACACAGCATGCATAGCTCAACTGAAAGGAGGATATATTAAAGGAGACAGAACAAAACATATTTCTCCAAAATTCTTTTTCACTCATGATCTTATAAAGAGCGGTGATATAGATGTTCAACAAATTCGCTCATGTGACAATCTTGCAGATATGTTTACCAAGACACTTCCAACAAGAACATTTGAAAAACTAGTATATAGTATTGGAATGCGCAGATTCAAAGAGTTAAAATGATGCTATCATCAGGAAGAGATATTGTAATGCTACACTCAAAGTGATGCTATCATCAGGGGGAGATATTGTAATGTTACACTCAAAGTGATGCTATCATCAGGGGGAGAAAATGTCATGCTGTACTCTTTTTCCCTTAACCAAGGTTTTATCCCACTGGGTTTTCCTGGTAAGGTTTTTAATGAGGCAGCTTTGATAGTATTGTGTAATCTTTTCCTTAATGAGGTACAATAATATTTGTTTATGGACATCCAAGGGGGAGTGTTGTAAAATATTTATAGTTAGTGGATGTCCATATTATTATCTCTTAGGATTCTTTTCTCTCTAATTATCCTTATCTCATCTCCATAACCTATTCCTCTTAGGATCCCTCTTAGGATTCTTTTCTCTCTAATTATCCTTATCTTATCTTCATAACCTATTCCTCTTAGGATCCCTCTTAGGATTCTTTTCTCTAATAATGTCATTCACTTTGTAACCTCTCTATAAATAGAGATCATGTACAAGGCATTTGTACCATTGAATCATAAGTGAAATTGATATCTTCTTTCTCTCCATCTTCTTCTCATATTCTCTCATCTTGTTGTTCTCTCTTCTTTCTCTCCATATTTCTACTTTCTATTTATTTTATCACAGACTTATCTTTTTGTCTGTATAAAGTTTTTTCTGATCAGTCAAGTTCGTCAATTCATGAGAAGTTGCAAAAACTCCCCCATGCTGAAGCCAAGTGTGGACTGCGGAATATAAAAGAATCCATAAACAAATGAGTTCTGTAAAAGAGAGTGAAAAGGTCATTATTGGCCCCTGGTGAAAATTTGTCATACATTATATTTTATTTTAAAAAATTATTTCAAACAAAAATGAGGCGCGGAAGATTTTGGAGGTTGGAGATAATTTTAACGAAAAGAATAAAACCATTTTCTTTTTGTATAAGAAAAGAATAACACCATACCCACACGAACACCTTTTTATTTTGGTGGTTTTGAGAGGAAAGCGACAACTGCACCTCAAAATTATGTTATTATTTTATAAAGTTCTGAAGATTATAAAAAAAATTAAACTTGGCACCCTCAATTATTTAGCCCTGGTCCCTCCAAGGAAAGAAGATATTTTAGACTTGATTTTTAAACAATTTCACTGATAGCAACGTGGTATTGGGTCAGCAGATGACTTTCTCAAAATATAAATACAAGAGCGTCGCACAATTCATTCCAAAATCCAAATTTCCAGCTTCGTTTCTTACTTGGATCCCATAGTTTTCACGCAGCCCTTTCAAGTCTGATTAAAATATTTTGGGGTTTATATCAACTTTATCCATAGTCTTCATATATACATTAGAACTTGCCATCTGATAAGTTCTACCCGATTTGATCCAGATTACTTTGAGCTCTAAATAAATCTTTCAGTTAAAAGGGAGTATGATCTAATTTTGAAGGTGGTATATAATTGTTTTTTAAAAGATTACGTTGGCAGGAACTTTTACGAAGGGTGAAGAGATGATGTTGGATTTGCGGCTGCAATTTGCCTGCGCCAATAAGACAAGCCTCAAAAGGAATATTTTGAAACAAGATGAATGAAAAAGGGGAATAATATTCGCTATTATTTCTGTCCTCTCCTCTTGCAATCGTACTAATACGCATCATCAGATACTTAGATAGCACAAAAGCCTCATCTGTCAAACCTGATTTTGCCTCCAAAGGCCACGAAGCAGCAGCAGCCAAATTATCTCGATGAGGAGGTCTCAAAAATGTCTTAAAACGAGACATAAATGGAAACACATGAAACCCAGCCCAATATTCTTATTCTACAACAAGAAAATACCAAATTTACTTTTAAGAAGGTAGACCTACTATCCTCGTCGATAACTCCGCCGCTGACGAGGCAAACATGTTTCAATAGTGTCAAAAAGAAAAAGTTGAAGTCGTTGGGTGCAATTAAGAATCATATGGGTGATGGACAATTTGGTTTGCACCAAAGATGAAGCAGGTTTCTGTGGGCCAACATGGAGTTTCAAGGGCAAAAGTCTTCAAATTTAAAAGGAATAAACGGCATGGAAGGATGACTCAGGTTAGGGACTATAACACGCATCGAACCTGGGAACTTGAAGGATCGCAGTTTTTAGTAGAGAACTTGAAAAGAAAAGGGGGGCCGAAACAGATTCAAATTAACCATGGAACCTATATCTCATTTCACAAGTATCTGCGAGATATTTGAATGACCAGATACACTCGTGCCCTTATGTTGTATGAACGTCCTTATTGTCATTGCGAAATCCTGTTCATAGACGTTAGCTTTGCTATTAAAACTACTGCACACTGCATTGCTGTCCCAAGAATGGGTTAATTTCGATTTTGCAAGTGTAGCAGGGTCAGGGTCAGGGTCAGGGCCAGAAATTATATAGGATCAACATTTACATAACATATGTTGTAACTGTAGTGGACTGTAATCTAAACATTAGTAATTTTTTAACCTGCCCATGGTTTTTCTTCTATATAAATTATTACTCGTTTAGAACAGACCAAAAAGAAAATAGGAGATGAAAAACCTAAAAACGCCCTTCTCGATGTAGGGAGTGGATTATTGGCAGAAAAGAGAAGATAATGAAGATTCACGTGAGTGGAAAAGAGTACCCCCCAAAATGAGAGGCCATTATAACATTAGGTGAAACAGGGGAAACGAGTGAGTTCCTAAGCCCTAACCCAATCATAAACACCCATCCCTCTTTGTTTTTACTTCTCATCGAATCATATCCCCTTTTTCTTGTTTTGTTTACAAGATCACCAGCACAGGGAAGATCACTTCCATCAGCAAAAACCATCGAATCATAATCGCACGCAATTCATTCAACACAGTGATCTCCCGCAAATTTCCCCTACATCATTCAGAATCGCTCTCCATGCTACTTCCCATGGCCTTCAATCCTCTCGGTCTCTGCATCAAACATATCAAAATCCCATTAGCACGCTCAAATATATACCACTCATGCACATAACATGTGCTGTCTCATAAAATATTATTAACCACCCACCTTCTTGTTGCTTTTCTTCTCCCTCACTTCATATCTCTCCTGGCACATATCACTCAACCACGCACCCGGACTCACCAACTGCATCCACAAAATCAAACTCAATTCACCAAAACAAGTCTTCGAAACAGAGATCACCTTTTCAAAGATAAGATCTTTGAAAAATGAGAAACAACGATGATACTTACAAGTAAGCTCCTTTGGATAATCTTTGCCCTTTTCTTAGGTCTCTGAGGTGGTTTGCAGCCTTTCATGGCCAAAAAGTCCTCTTCTTTCTCTTTGCTAGATAACGCAATATACAGTTTTGGCCACACCACAGCTCTCTCCTCCCCATTATTCCCATCCCCAGAAACCTTACCGGCGTCGTCGCCTCCCATGGATCCTCTCGTCGTATAGTACCGGTCCTCCTTCTCCGGCGACGCCGATTTCCTAGCCTCACCGGCGGCCGACCGAAGCATTGCCCCCTCAGAATTCCTGCAAAGAACAGAGTTAGAGAATGAGAAGAAGAAGAAGAATTAGAAAATAGAAGATCTATTTGCTGTTCTGACCTTGTGTAGCGATTAGGTTGAAAATGGGCGTTTTCTTTGTCGGAAGCAGAGATCCCTGAACGATCTACAGTAGACGTGATCTTCCTTCGGATTCCACCGTTTACGCGCGATGATACCCGAGGGTCTTTCAACCTCACGCATCGGAGCCGCTTTCTGTTGCCCCACTGTAACAAAAATTTTGAATCCGAACCTTTGTACCCTCTCTGATTCCTCTCTTCCGTCTCCATATCTGCTATGAATAAAGCATCAATCAACAAAGAAAACATGTTACTATCTTCAGGGAAATTTCTATTTCAAAATGGACTCAGAAACAGGAATCTGAGAGAGATTTTGAACACACCTTCACTCCTCACAATAGGATTCCCCTGGGGCGAGAAGCCAAATGGAGAACTGTCAGATACCGCAGCCAGATAACGATTTGGGTTTTTGCACAAAAATGAGCGCAACAGTGGGGAAAATCGAAACTCGTAGGAAGATTTCTGATTTTACTCCAACTTCAAGATCTACGCGTGTAATATATAGGTGGAGAACTATCTTCGCTTAGCTAGCCTGCAAAACGAGAAGCGCTAAGGTTGGAAGGATGATGAGAGATAAGAAACCCATTTGCGAGAGAAACGCAAATGAGACGAAGAAGAAGAAGAAGAAGAAGAAGAAGAGACCTTACCCTTACAATGATATATCTTCAGGTCCGGAAAAATGGAAGAAACGGATTTCCCTCTGCAAAAGAACGAATTTTCCTCCGAGATAAACAGATTACAGATCTTTCGTGTTATTATATTTCCCGCATCTATAAAACCACTCTTAGATTCTCTCTGTCGTGCCGCGTTTTCTGATTTTTCTCTATTTTTTCTGTTAACTTTCAGTGCGCCTTCCCTCCTCTGCCACAGCCTTCCTCTGTTCTTTCATCCGCTTTCTCTCTACTTATCCCTCTCTCTCAGGTGATGATAATAACTATAGACAATTTGAACCGTTGGATTGGAAATGAACGGTCAGATTCAGCCCCTCTCTTAGCTTTGGACTTCTGGGTCCTTCCCACGCTCGCACGCATATCTTCGATTTTCACATTATCACAGTCTTTTCCAATAATCAACATTAACCAAAAATTAATAATTGTGTTTTGAATTTGTTCGTTTGTTCTCTTTGCATGTTGCCCGCAAAATTTATGTTCGTGTTTGTAAATATTTGGTTTCTTATTTCAGGTTGAAGGTGGTTGTTATCATGTTGAGGTGATTAGTTGTATTTTTTTTTTTTTGCTTTCAAATTTTTTTTTTTTTGCCAGTTTTGCTTTCAAATTTATTAATTTTGATATCATGTGCGAACCTGCCAATGTATGTAGGGTAATTTGCATAGTGTGTGTAGTTATGTAGTGTCATTGCCGCACTAATTGTTTTTCCTTTTTACTTTTACAAAGTGTAAAGTGTGGCATGGACATTATATGTAGGCTAACGTTTGTCAGATTTATATTCTTTTTTCGTCATACATTTTCATTTATTAATAGATAATAGATTCATTACACGTTTAAAAATAAAAAAAAAAGTTAGTTTGTTTGTTTTATTTTTAGAGTTTGGGCTTTTTTCCAAAGCCCGAACTCAGACCATTGATTGAAAATGATGCATTTTTCATGTAAAAAGGTCCAAAGGGATGGGGAATGTTCGCATGTTGGTGTTGTAATGTACAATCTGGCCTTCTCAGTTTGCTCGGGCTCGCCTGTGTTTTTTGGCCAGATTTCGGAAGTGGCTCATACCGAGCCTGTAATACAGGTCGGAACCCATTGGCCAATCCGTATCCCGTCAAAAACATGATTCTAAGTTGAGAAAAATCGATCCCACATTAAAATAGGTATTTTGGGCCCGGATCTGTTAAAACCAACCACGTTGGCCAACTCGTTTTCCCCTTTTCTTTCCCTCTTTTCTTAAAACAAAAAAACCTAAATCCCTTTTCTTGCCCTTTTTCTAAAAAAACCCTAATCCCCTATAAAACCCAAACCCGTGGCTTTAGTTCAGCGCCGTGACACAGTGACACACACATTATGTCTAACATAATATATGATGGCCATCAGAACCCATGGAACAACACTAAACCATGCTGCTTGTCTGAGATCCACACGATACACCTGTGATCAAAGGTTATGCATTTATGGTTCATTAAATATCCATTTCAGAATATTTCTTTTTTTTTATATACAAATAGAGATGCCTCACTAAATTCCTATGGGTGTTATCCTATTACAATCCGTGCAGATCAAAACCTCTAGCTCTGGCATAACATGATGAACCATATGTAGCCCCTGGTGTTCACTAAGCCCACGTTTAGCTAAGAAGTCTGTAGCCATATTAATGTTCCTACTAATGTGAGCTATCCGAATCTCCCATTTACTATTATATAAAAGTTGAGCCTGCTTAATCACTTCAAAGTCTCTGTGAGCTTCATCTAGAGCCTTCAAGAAAAGGTCAATTGTTTCTTTAGAATCAAATTCCAAAATGACTCTTCTACAACCAGTAGTCCATGCTATCTTTAGGCCCATGAGTATCGCCCATAATTCTACAAAAATAGCATCGCCTTCTGCAAGTCTGTGAATAAATCTGATGATAAATTTGCCATATGCATCACGAATAAGTCCACTACATGTTGTGGCCTTGCTGTCAAGAGAATGAGCCCCATCTACATTAACTTTAAACCATCCCTGCTCTGGTGGTTTCCAGCATTCATGTCTAATCAAATTCCTCGCACCCAAAATATTAGTGTCAGCTAGAATTTTGCAAGAAATTGAAGAAGAATCCACCATCACCAAGATGCTTGCTTTCATGGTGTTTACATGAATATTCTGATTCTAAAAAATATATAGGTTCCGACGTCACCATAGCCACCAACAGGCTATCACAAAGATCTTTGCCTAATTATCCTCTACACTATTCTTACTTCTCAGATTGAACCACAACCATCGATGAAAATTCATGGAATTACCTCTATTCTATTTATGCTGATGATCGAGATATTGCCATAAGGTTTTCGCTGGATTACAGTCTCTAAATATGTGGTTCAAATCTTCCACTGCATGCCCACACACACCACAACTCGCATATGTCGCTAAGCCACGCATGACTCTAGTATTAGTTGTGAGTAAAGACCCATGAGCTGCTAGCTATAAAAGAGTTTTGCATCTCTATGGAACTTGAATCTTCCATAATTTTTCCCATCTCTGCCCCAATGCATCATTTCCTCTTATTAGAACTTCATAGGCCGACTTTACAGTAATAGACCCATTTGTCGTCCAAATCCATCTAACAGAATTCGTGCCAGCTTTAATCTCTATTCCTTCTTCCACCTTATCCCAAACTTTCCTAATCCCCAGCCATACATTTGAACCCTGTCTCGCATAATCAATTTTAGAGATGAGATCTGCTCTATATTTGTATTTGTCTCTCACAACCCTGACCCAAAAAGAATCTTTATTTGTCACAAGTTGCCATCTTAGTTTCATAAGAAGGGATTGGTTTTGAAATTTGGCATGACGAAGCCCCAACCCTCCATTCTTTCTTGATTTACATACATCATCCCAGGCTACTAACGAGATCTTTCTTTAATCATCAGTGCCTCCTCATAAAAATCGACGATTCAGTTTATCTAACTCATCACATATACCACTTGTAACATGAGGTAACAGATGCAACCAAGGTGGCTCTTCCTGTAAGTGAAAGACAATGGGGCTTCCACTTCATTAACCTGTCCTTTACTTTATCTACAATATTTTGAAACGATTTTCTCCCTACACGATTGTGATGAAGGTTCACTCCTAAATACTTCCCCAGACTACCAGTAGTGTTATATCCCAACAATGAGCTAATTTCTTCACAACGGTTATGGTTGAAGTTCGATGAAAACAGAATGCGAGTTTTATCCACATTAACCTTCAATCCGGACAATCTACGAAATTCCTCCAAATAATCACGAATCATCTCAGCCTGCTGAATAGAAGCTTCTGCAAAAATCAAGATATCATCAGCGAAAAATAAGTGGGAGATGGGTGGACCATTCAATGTAAGATGAATAGGTTCCCACTCCCCAACTTCCATAATCTCCTGAATCATGTGGGCTAGCTTCTCCATACAAATAACAAACATATATGGTGAGATCGGATCTCCTTGCCTTACACCACGGCTACACTCAAATACCTCCGCCTTACTTCCATTCCACAAAAGTTGAAGATTAGCAGACGCTAAGCAATTCTCAACAACATTAATGAGATTTGAGGGCAAATTCAGCTCTTTCAGGCATCCCAAAAGAAATCTCCAATTCACTCTATCATATGCCTTCTCTAAATCAATCTTAATAGCCATTAATCCCTTATTCTTTTTCATTGTCCTCATAGAATGAATAACTTCCTCAACCACAATAATATTATCAGAACTATGTCTTCCTGGGACAAAGCTACATTGATTTGGGAAGATAATTAGTGGCATAATAGCCTTCATACGATTTGCCACAACTTTTGTGATAACCTTATAAATCACATTACATAAACTTATAGGCCTTAAATCTTTAAAAGTCTCCGGGTGATCCTTCTTTGGAATTAACACAATAAGAGTGTTATTAATTTCACTAATCCAAGAAGGATTCATAAATAAATCTTTGACAATCTTGAACACCGATCCACCAACACACTGCCATTGACTTTGATAAAACAAAGCATTCAACTCATCAGGCCCCGAAGATTTCAAAGCACCCATACTGAACAAAGCATCATTAATCTCACTTTCCTCCACTTCTTTGTTACATATCTGAATATGAATATCATCAAGAGCTGGATAAGAAATACCACATTGAAGCTCATCTCTAAATTATGTATCTTCACTAACCAAATCACGGAAATATTCTTCTGCTTTTGATTTAATTATTTCAACATCAAAGCACCAGTTTGTCCCATCCACTTTATTTGCATCTATCCTATTAACTTTCCTTCTTCCTTTTTCATGAGAATGAAAGAGTCTAGTGTTACGATCTCCATGAATATTCCTGTTTATTCTTGCTTTTTGAGCCCATAAGAGAGCTTCTTGAGTGAGAGTTACCTCAAGCTCCTACCATAACTGGGATTGAAGATTCTCATAATACTCAGCATTACCTCCTCTAGCTAAAGCTTTATTTACTCCATCAAGCCGCCGAAGTAATTTCCTCCTCCTTCCATTTATGTGACCAAAGGTGTTACGATTCCAAACCTTGCATGCTTCCAAAAAAATTTCCACATTTGGAGACCATTCAGCATCTTCATTCCAATTTTCTTTTACAAAATCTTGAAAACCTTCATGTAGAACCCATGAGGCAATAAAACGGAATGGATGTTGCGGCGGTGACAAATCCACAGAACCATTCAATCTAATGAGAATGGGAAGATGATCTGATTTTAATTAAGCCATATGGAAAATTTTTGCATTAGGGAACTTCTGCACCCAGTCTTCGTTCGCAATGAAACGGTCTAACCGAGCTTCAGACGGTTTCCTTTTCCATGTAAAATTTGGTCCTTCAAACCCCAAATCCATAAGATTCATCTCCTCAAACCACTTGCAAAATTCACGATCAACCCCTAACTTCACCACTGCCGTCGATTTTCAAACCACCTGCTAGCATGTATTACTGTCAAAAACCAACATTCTCTTTGGGAGTTCATAATCTTTAAGTGTATGAATTGATGATGTTTCTCAAGTACTTCTACCTTAGCAATACCGACATCCCAAAGACACCAAATTCCTCCACTATATCCCTCCGCAGTAATAAATGAAGATTCAGGGAAGCCTAGAGATTTAATCATTCTCTCCGACTTTGACATATCCGCACGTGTTTCTACTATTGCAAGGAAATCCAGTTTATGATAATTTTTCATTTTACGTATCAGGATGGGGAATGACTTTGAGCCTCATTGAATTCCATATCATGTAAGTCATTGGGAAACCAATGGTCTTTGAAGGGCATGACCGCCGCCCACAGAATCTCCATTATCCATAGAAGTATTACCATCCTCATCAAACATGATCACCATATCCTGAATAAAACTCTCTTACCCTGGTTTGCATGAAGACTGGCGTTTTGCATACCATTAATACCTTAGAACGATTCAGTGTCATGCATACCCAACGTTGAAGTTAAGTCCTCCCTTATTGATATAGAAGTACCTTCTGTTAATGTCACATACGGGCCATTTACATCAGTTGAGTGAGATTGGAAAACCTTAAACGCATTTTCCAAAACCATGGAATGGCCCGTTTTAGATACAGCAGCATTTTGTCTTTGTTTGGACTTACATGGCCCAATATTTTCATTTTCATAAACTTTGGGCTTCTCATTTTTCTTTCTTTTCGAGCCCACCACTACCCATTCTTGTTTACCATTATTTATTTCAGCTCCAAAATTCCTATTTGACTTCTCCACAACCGCCTTTTTTGCCAACAAATCCTTTGTCCCATTTAAAGCTCGAGATCCCAAATTATCCTCCTCTGTTTTTTCTCCTTCTGTGGATTACTTGCCTTCTGATATGAAAAAATCCTCTTCGTATCTGAGCTTTTAAATTTTTTACGTAAATTACGGGTTAACACCATCTGCAACCCTAACTTCGGCTCCTCAATCGGAGATTGCTTTCTGATTACGGGCAGCTGTTTTTGCTTCCCGAAAGCTGTATTCTTCGCTTGCCCTCCTCCGTTGCTTTGACCTTCCCATCATTTTTACTCACTTGATCCTCTACCTCTTTTTCCACCTGGCACAACCCTTCATATTTGTTAGGACAATCATGTTGCTGATGACCATACAAGCCACACTGAAAACATACCAAGTGTAAACCTTCATAGACAAGTTGTTGATCCTTTCCAAATGCCTTAAACACTGGTAATAGTGGTTTACCAAGATCAATTTCAACACAAAAAGGGCAAACCCTCCTTTATCATAAATTGATGTAGATCTATCAATTTTAATTATCCGTCTTATCCATGGTAATCAAACCCGAACCGGCAACTAGCCCGGTCAAGGCAGAGGGTTAGAGGATTAGAGGGTCAGTTCATAATTAACCCGTGAGCCAACCTGGTAAAGAATAAAAAATTAAGCAAAAAATATCCAGGTAACAAGAACTTCCAAAAATCCAAATAATAACTTCACTTACCATCTTGAATCATTAACCAAACAATAATTAACCCATGACCCTTCACAATTTGAAGCGTCCATTATAGAAAATAAATCAAACCATACACAACCTTTCCGATCAACAACAGATAGCAAGTGACAAGCACCAAGTTGATAAATATTCAGCTACAAGGGACAGTGGGTCAGTCATGAATTAACTCGGAGTCAGGCCGGTAGTGATTAAAATACTATAATTTAATTAAATTGGATCATAATACTTATATTTTAATTATAAAAAAATTCTAGTATGCATATCCATGTTTTGTAAGTATTCCCTCCGGTCTTGATTATAAGATCACTTTGACTTTTTTTTTTATAAATTAAGGATGCAAAATTAATCACTCTAAATTGGCTATAATTATCTTTTTCCCTCAAAACTAATTTATTCAACTTATAAACTAACATATAATCTAATTACATGTGACATATGTTATTATTTAATGGTCTAATTTGCTTCCTTAACTTCTACAAAAAAAGCCTAAGTGATCTTATATTTAGAACCGGAGGGAGTATTAAATTATTTAAACATGGAATGTTCTTTTATATTTTTATTTTATTCCCTTTTTTCTTTTTAAAGTTTACTGATTCAAATCCTTCTTCTTTTTATATGTATTTTTCCCTCTCTCTTTTTTCCCTCTTCTCTCTCACACGTGATGCCTCTTTTCTCTCAACTCAACAAGTCTGACAAACTGCAGAGACCCAAGACAAAAGGCAATAAGTGTATAAGACAAATGTTATTCTACTTTCTTTTCTTAAAAGTTCAAACTGTGAGACGGTCATACTCATATCTCTCTCTTCATCCCTTCTACATGGCGCTGGGCACAAGCTTCTTCCTTCTTCTGAGCAACAAAATGATGGCAACTCTAGTGACCAATGAAGGTGAGAAAGTAGCAGCAGTGTCTAAGAAATCTACATCTCATATCTCATTTTTTTCCACCATTACTCCTCTTCTTTATCTATCCTTTTTTTCTTTTGCATCTTCTCATGTGAATCTGGATCTGATGTTAAAAATACTCATCTCGGTGACTCGATCCACCCGCCCAGTCACCCGATTCAGTAGCAGGTTCCGCCGGTTTTGCCGAGCCATGGTCGGGTTGGTTCAGACGCGGGTTACATGCCAGACCGGACTGGTAGCGTGCCCAGTCCGGCGAGTTACGGTCCGGATCGGACGGGCTAGTCCTGGTTTAATAACCATGGTCTTATCATGTTACCAATCATACCCAATGATTCAACATTATACCATTCCACTGAAAGGTCAGGAATACGAACCCATGCTGCAATCTTCCTTTGGTGATCCTCCCTCCAAGGGTTAAAATTTGGTTTCCACTTCTGAACTAATAGATAATGGTCATCTATCATCCATGATCCTTCCAGAAAGGCATAGTCCCTGTCCTCCCTACTAGAAAATGAGGCAATAAAAAATCATTATTCAAAGGAACAATTTTCATAAGCTGTTGGGGCTTCCACATCCTTCTCACCCGATCAATAAGGACATGCTTTGGCACTGACAAACCTAACACTTTAATGATAAGAGAGTTCATCCATGGTTTACACCATGCTGTATATTGTTCAGCTGTTACCGTTAGAGTCGGATACACCCCTTGGTTCTCTTCTTCTTCAGATTGCTCACTCCTAGACTCCTTACCAACTTCCAACTCCGCCTCCTTATTTTTCTTTGAAAAGAAAGCTTTTCATCCATTTGCTATATCTTCTTCTTCATCATGTTTCATCAGAAAACCAACCCCACTTGGGGAGAGAAGCTTTTCTTTGTATAATGCTTGTATTGGATTCCTATTCACCTTCACATGATCTCCTTCGACACGTCTATTTTTCTTCCTACTATCTCCTTCTTCTTTTCTGAAGACAAAAGAGGATCCTCCCCTGTCAAAAGGATTCTCTTGACCTCCCCCGTCATCATCGTTTCCTCCCATATTGTCCCCACTCGCACCGTCATGGCCTCTCTCTCTTTCTCTCATTTTCTATCTCACGGTGACTTCATAGTTGTGCCTAAGTTCTGAGTGATCATTTCATCATATTTCTTATGCATGCTTAATAGCAAAAATTACAATTCTAAAAATGATGAGACTTATTGAGTTAGAGTGTATGGGCATCCAAGAAAAAGAAAAAAAAAACAAAAAAACAAAAATTTATGCTCTACTATCATTTTTGTTATTTATAATTTGTTAAAAAGGGGATTTAATAACGACGGATTGGCGGGATGGCCCACAACCCGAACGAAATGGTCCAGATTGGGAAAACAAACCCATATTCAAAACGATTTTTTAGAGCCTAACTCGTTTAAGCACCAACCTGTTACGGGCCGAACTAGATTACCAGCTCTAGGCTCCTATAGAAAAAATATAGAAAATTGAATTTTATACACAAAAAATACTAATACTCTAATTTAGATTATTCTTAACTATAAAATTTGTCAATTGAGAAGTTTTTCTTAGTCCCCCTTTCATTTTACATTCTTTCGTTGTTTTCTTTTTTAAAAAAAGATGGTATCCACGAAAGAGGATAGATATTATGATTTTATGTCTTTTTATCAGGTTTATGAGCCATGAATTTTCAATGATTTCAAGATGGTCTCGTGTGTAAGTGGAACCACATTTTTTTCAAATAAATATTACTTTCGTGTTTCAAATGTATAATTGGAGTTCACCTCCTTATACACATTATTTGCCCAGCTTGTTTTATGAGTCTCAATTTCTCAAACAATGCACAGTTTTAATAAGAAATATGCATAAAATTTCATACTGATGTTAACTTGCTTAGTGCCATGGTCGATTATACGGTCAATTAAATATACAGCGACCAACATGAGAATTTGTGAGAAATTGTGAGCATGTGGTGAATGATAACTTCGGGTGTTATTAGGGCCTGTTTAGTATGATAGAATTGGAGGCATGGAAATGGAATTGGAGTAGGATTCCACATAGGTTGCATGTGGAATCCTACTTCAATTGGAGGCACGGTATGATGAAATGGAATCCACCTCCACATGTAATCCATATCCATCAAAATTGATGAATGTGGCCTCCATAAAAAAACTTGGATTTGCTAATTCCGTGTCTTCTTCCCCATTTGAACCCTTGCCTCTTCACTTCCAATTTTCATGCCACCACCTTCCTCTTCTCTTCACCACCGCTCACAACCTTCTCAGGTGACTGCAATAGTGACCTTCTTAGCAACTGCTTCAAACTCACCATACCTCCAATGGCCTTCGGCAATGAACCCAGAATTTGTATCATGAACGAAGAGGTCCGCACCGATATTAGCAAGGACAATGACGGCAATTAGAGTGTTCACGAAATTTGACGCTTCTTGTTCTTGACAAGATCCGCACCATGAACGAAGGCTGGAGATGAGACATCGCGGCAGAGCATGGCGGATTCACGGAAATCTCCCCCCATGGACCTCGCTATTTTGACAGCATGAAAGTCGTCTTCTTTTCTCATCAGATTTGAAATTAATATTGAACCTACAGATTTTCATACTCAAATCAAAAGAAAAAAAATCACGATAGATCTACAATCTTGTTTGAAAATATGGCGGTTTGTGCTTTGTGGATCATTTGATGTTAATGGGGGAAGGGAAGTGCATGTTTTTTTAGCAATAAGAAGTTCAGGTTCGAAGGAGGAAGGAAGTATTTTTAACGAATAATTTTTTTCAATAAAAAAAATTAAAAGTAGGAGGGCATTTTGATCATTTCATATGAAAATTAGATCTCACTTCCATGACATACCAAACATACTCTTACACCTCATATCCATATCCATATCCATTTTCATTTCCATCAAAATCAATTCCACTGTACCAAACGAGCCCTTATGCTCATTTTGGTACAATGAAAGAGTTTTTGATGGAAGTGGAAGTGAAAATGAAGTTGGAAGAGTAAATAGAGGTGGAAGTGGGTTTTAATATGTATATTTGGTACACCAAGGGAAGTGAGGAATTAACTATCATTTATATATATATTTATAATATAAAATTACCCAAATACCCTCAACTATAGAACAAAAAATTTCGTCCCCTTCCCCTTGTTCATTGGCTTCTTCATTATCCCATCCCCACAGCATTGAACCACTGGATTTGCCATCCAACACTTTCATGTTACACCATCGCCGGAAAATTGTTTGGCCAAGGACTAGGAGACAGAAGACCAAAAAGCGTGGAGCTGCAGCTTTGGACCAGAAGACCAGAAAGCAAGAGAAGGAAAAGGCGAAGAGAGAGGAAAGGTCATAGATCAGAAAGCGTGGAGCTGCAGATCGAAGAGCAGAACTCATCTTCATTCAGAAAAGCTTTCACCTTTAGATGTTCAGAAGCTTCAATCCCTTTCCCACATAAGTTGACCATTGACGACAAAGGAAGGCGACAAGAACTACAGATCGACGAGGGAGAATGGGACGAAAATTGCAAATTGCATCCTCCACCGTCTATCATCAACTTCACCGTCGAAAACTGACTCAGACGGTGAGTCAAGGATGAATGTTGTCGCTGAAAATGGAATTGAGGGCACGTGAGGAGACTTTATCCAAGAGCTTATAGACGTCATCACTGCCGTCAATTGCAGATCGCATCCTCTGCCGACTGCCGTCATCCACATCGCCGTCCTTGTCACATTGTTGAGACATCACCACCGCACGACGTCATCAATGGAGGAGTCAAGGGGGAGAGATAGAAAGAAAATTGATATGAACAAGCTTGTCAATATAATATAAATCGAGGGTATTATTGTAAGAAAATTTCAATTCCAGAGAACTCAAACCAGTTCCATGGGTTAGCTCATGGAACCCACTTTCATCAAATTTGATGGAAGTAAGTTTTATGTGGAAGTGACTTCCATTGCACCAAAAAACTCAATTTTGCAATTCCACTTCCATTTCTTTTGCCTCAATTCCCTTGTATATCAAACTGGGCAACATTAGTGTTTTCAAGTAGTGGTTAATAATTATATCCTAGCTAAAAATGATAGTCCTGATTAACAACAATATTTTTTTTGGCCAATATTAACAACCTAATATCATTAATCCAGCAAGCAAGGCAACTAACGTTTTGAACTAATTCGGCGATAACTTTTGACGAGTGACTTGCAGCAATTTAGAAACAAGTACGGTATCACTTTCAATTTCCATGCCTAACGTTGAAAGCTTGTCTGTGCTTAGGCGATTTATAACCGTTAGAACGTGGCCCTTCTTCAACAATAACAACAACAATAATAATAATCAGAGTCTGAATTGAAATGGTCTTCCAGAAGCTTTTAAAAGCTCAGAAGCAAGATGTGACGCAACACTCTGTTCTCTCACCAACCCTTCCCTCTCGTCCTGGAAAAAAAAAAAAAAAAAAGCCTTCCCTCTCGTCAATTATTTGATCTGGTTTCTAACCCTCCTTTGGTAAAAGCATGCTTCCACTTTGAATTCAACTTTAAAGTTTTACCTCGGTTTTCTATGCATTTTTGTTTGTTGGGCTGCCAGCTTAAAAACATGGGCTGATGACCTAATAGATAATTATGCTCAATAATCACAGCCCACGTGGCCAGCACACAAAGGATAAGCTCAATGAGACAAGCTAATTAGTTGGGAACTGAATTATATGAACCCACAGCCATATAGGACAATTATGATAAGCATAAGGTAATGCGACTTCGAGGCATAAAATCTGCAAAAGATTAGCTGTGAAGATAAAATAAGACTCTTTTGACAATTAGCATGCAAGCTTATTCATATATTAGTACTAGTAGAAAAGAATTGACATTAGAGTTATTTGAGCATTTCACAACACTTTATTATATTTTTTCTTACGCCGATCTTCTTAATATTGCTTCCCCGAAAAAGCAAACGGACGACATTATAATAAAGTGCTGAGAAGATAAAATCCCAAAGGTAAGCGTATAATTTAAGGCGGGGCATATTGTGCCGGGAACATACATACAAGCCTTGAGCCTTGTGATTTTAATGTGGACAGACAAACAAGGAAGGAAGTATTGGGAGAAAATGAAGGGTTGGTAAGTGAAGGGAAATCTAATATAATAAATTAGTTATAGGTGTAACAGTATTTTCTAATATAATTTAATCTTGTAAATGAACTAATATTAGTTATATTATTATCTGAAAGAACTACTATATAATACGGAGGGGAAGAGGAAAAGAAGGGAGGACGTCTCTGACGATGCATGGAGGTTCTGGTGTTTCAACACCGAGTTATCAAATTTGAGTCTTTTTATTTATATATGGGGCAATTTTTATTTTTTATTTTTTGCCATTTTCCTAAGTTACTCGTGTTGATACTCCCTCACAGTAATCGTGTGCTAAAGTGATGAATGAGATTAAGAAAAATAATTAAAGTAATTTTAAAAAAAATGGCAAATTAACTAACATCTTTTAAAAATATGGACTGGTTGAAAATGTAACAGAGAAGAGAGAAAAGGAAGAGTGGGAGGAGGGGTGGGGGAAAGCTTAGGGAAAAGGTGGAAGGGAGATGGAGAAAGGGTTGGACTTCTAAGCAGCATTTTTCTCAATGGATCAGAGTTTCTCCTCAACGAATAAGTGCTTGGCGAGATAGTTGGGGAGGTAACAAAACCATATACTTTTTATCTCTCATAAGAATTTATCATATATCCTCCAAAATGAATGGTTGATATTTGTTCTTTTTTTTCAATAAAAGGAAAAATTAATTACAAGTCCCTTGTAAAGAACTTAATGATTATGAGGTCCCCTGAAATTACATAATTAATCTCTGGTCCCATACTAAATCACATAATTAATCTCAAGTCCCACAAAGTTGTTATCGCCTGCTCAAAAGTTGTTACTGAACAAGAGTTGTTACATATGCTCATTTAGTTGTTATGATTAGCCACAAGTTGTTATACACGCTCATTAAGTTGTTATCGTAGGTCAAAAAGTTGTTATCACCTGCTCATTCAGTTGTTAGTGACTAAGAATTCAGTAACAACTTTTGACCAGACGATGGACCTGTAATTAATTACCAAAAAAAAATTGCATATACACTAAGAAGAATAATCAGAAAAATCTACTTTCATCACTACAAAATGAATAGTTGGGATTTGTTTTATACGGGATATTGAGAAAAAGAAAAAAAAGGATGGTGGGAAGACAGGGTGGGGGACCAAACGGGCAGGTGGGGGCAGACACTGCAGACTACCCGTTAAATCAAGGACTATATAAGAAGCTGTGTAGCCAGGCAAGGTGTTCATCCCTAAGGCAGTGCATTATTGTTGTGAAGAAAGTGAAGGTTTTAAGAGAGAAATGGAGGGAATGAGGATGAAGATAACGGTGGTGATGTTGATGATGATAGCGATGGTGATAGGAGCGGCAAGAGCAGCAGAAGGTCCAGCTCCAAGTCCCACATCGGATGCCCCCACCCTCTTCCTCCCTTCCGCTCTTGCTTCCCTTGTCGCCCTCGCTTTCGCCTTCTTCTTCTTCTGAGTTCTGATCAACACTCTCCCTCTCTTTCTGTATAATATTATCATTCATTCTCCTTTTCCTATTCCCCATTCCTTCTATTTTTGTACCTTCTTTTATTATTGTTGTGTTCTTTGTTCCTCCCTTTCTCGTCTTTCTACTCTTGCATTTGTATTACATTATAATTAACGCCAATAATATTTCCGCCTTTTTGTAAAAAAATGTTCCCCCAACCAATCTCTTAATCCACTCAAGGCCACTCAATGTTTCAAATAATTCAAATTTTGGGGTTTAAAGTCCTCCCTTTTCATTTCAAATTCTGCTCCCCCCTGGACAATCACCATGTCTCAAACACACAATGCATTTGTAGATTCACTCTTGTTTTTTTAACTGAAATAACACGGAAATAATCTCTTTTCAAAGTTTGTATTTTTCTAATTTTCTATTGGAGAGGGCTGTTTATATTTGCTACTTGGCAATGGCTTAACAATATTGTATATATACGTGCTTATTGAAAAAAAGGACACCAAGGGCTTCAATTCGAAAATTACAGTGGACTTAAGAGTAAAAAGTATTGGTGAAGAGTAGTGTGGAAATGGGGAATTGAGAGAAATCAAACAACAAAATAAAAAAGGGCCTGGCAACCAATTTGAATTGGTTCATCTATTCTTAAATACAAGGCCCAAATTTGATTTTTTTTTTTAATTAAAAAAGTTAAACAAGCCACTTAATCATGCCGTATTTCATATATTATTAAATTATATGTTAGATTATAAGTCAATAACCATGGTTTTAAAAGCCGAACCTTTCCGACCGTCACCCGATGAACATAAGGCCTCGGATTTTGTTGTTAGACCATTTGGATGGTTGGTCTGAATTGGGTCGTCTGAGATCTAGGGTTCAACCGAAACCAGGAGCTGGCTTGTGGAAAATGGGCGGATCAACATTCCTCCATTTTCAAAGCTTTTTATCATGCTCTTTTTTAATTATAAAACTATATTAAAGTCATCAATATTTATTACTCTCTGTGTTCCTAAATATAAGACCTATTTGAATAATTTGACTAAATTAAAAATGTTAATCAAAATCACATGATATTACCAATGCATTATAATCATCCACCTTTATTCCAACCATCCGTCTTTACTTATTTATTATTGAAGAGTATCAATAAAGATCCTTTAAGGAAAACTTTGAGAAAAATATAAAAATGTCTTGTATGTAGTAATAAGCTCCCCTCCCCAAATAGGTCCTATAGTTAAGAAAGGATGGAATGATTTTTATGATAAATATTTTTATTGCTCCATATCATTGTTTATTATCCTATATATGTATATTATATATAAAAAATAAATCATTTTAATTATTACTTTATCGGCCTGATCGAACCGTCTAACCGTTTGGAACATGACCCGCTTGTCTTTCCAGCTTGACTTCAAATCTGACTTTTAAAACATTTGAAATAACCCAGTTTAGAGAAAAAAATTAGATAAATCAATTTATAAATGATCTATGTATCTTTCACATAATTACCCAAAAAAAGTCAACTACGTGCTACATATTATTGCAGCAATGGAGGGAGTATGAACTATGAAGTGGAGGAATTCTTGTGTGAACCCACTAGACCATATCATTTGTGATCTGACCAATCACAAATAAACATATAAGGCATGATGTATAATTTTCAATTTGATTTGACACCTTAAAAAAGTAACTAACACATAAAAAAATTTAAATTTCACGTTTTCAAATGTTTTTTTATGTTACAAATTTTAAAAAAAGTATTTTTAATCAATTAATTGATTTTTTAAAGTGTCAAATCAGATTAAAAATTTCATATGATACCTAATATCTTTATATGCAATTAATTAGATTACAAATCACATGACATGTGCACAGGTCATGTAAGGATGTCTCATTGTCTCGTATTGATGCAGTGGGCCGAACCAATTGAAAGGGCAGCTTGGTAATTCCAGATAACGATGTGACCTATATATATATGTAGTGATTGGTGTAGTTAGGGATTAGGGGAATATGAGGGCTGGATTTGGAGGCGGCGGAGATCTGCAGAACTGAGAGTACAATGCATTGCTTCGGAATACAGAGAGTTGATCGAAGAGGGCGCCAACTCCATTCCACCCTTTTCTGCTTGTTCGCCTTCCAAGCTTGTATCATTAATCTATGATTTCATTTTTTTCTATATTAAACTGATTCACCATAGCCTCCACAGAAGCTGAAAGGTTAAGCTGAGCGTAAGCTTTCAGTTCAAGAGAGGCTCATATTAACCCCGAAGCTTTTACTATCATTCTTTCATGGAGTAGGCAACCTCCCCTTCTTGTTGCTCTTCTCCTGTTCCTGCTTCGGACATTTATTAATCATTATCATTCCCCTCTACTCACATACTACTCCCCTTTTGTTTTCTTTTTTTCGTTTTAGTATTTAGTGTTTTCCCCTCCTCCCTTTCCATCGTTAAAACACATCTCTCAACTCGATTTCAAATTTCACTGCAAAACAATTCAGGGTGTGTTAGGATGGTGGTTGGAGAACTCACTTTTATTTAGAATGATTTTTTCATAACGGACTTTTGGATAAAAGTCATTTGTGTGAAGTGATTTATGTTTGGATTTGTGATGATAGAAGTGACTTTTTTTCAATCTGACTTTTATAAATATGTTTGGATAATTATATTGAAAAACACATTTAGATGAAAAATTACTAAAAAGAGTATTATTTTTATTAAATAATACATATATAATATGCATATATTTTTATTAAAAGCTTAGTTTCTCCCTTATTTTCAAAAAAATAATTTTAAAAAATAATATTTTTCGCTCAAAGGAGTATATTGTGAGAGAAAGTAGTTAGAAATTGTTATGGTATATTTTTGGAGATAAAAAAAAAAATTTTAGATTAAAAGAAATTATCTTATTTGAGAATTTTAGGGGTCTAACAGTCTAATTTTCCTACCCACTTTATTAAATAATACATAACAAAAGGCGTGGGACCCACCGGAAGCCAGAAGCCAAAAGTAACTTTTTTTTGCTTCTGACTTTTCACAGAAGTCATTTTAGACCAAAAGTCATTCTAAAAATAAGTGCAACCAAACATATTTTTTTTTTTCAAAATGACTTCCACATTGGCCATAGCCATGTGCTCTGGCTTGCAAAAGTAGCATCCAAACACACCCTCAATGAACTTAAAACCCCCGTCTTTCTCTGTTTTGTTTCCTACTCATCCATCTTCGTTTCACCTTCGGCCCCAACTATTTTGGGCCTTAAAATACAGTATCTATTTCCATAACTCCTAGGTCTAGACCCTCACACCCCACAAATATAAAAAGCAACAGTGTCCTAATTCTTGGGCTTTAGTTGTTTAATGCAACTGTCAAGCATTGATACAGGCCCACTAACCTCTCTTCATTTTATTATTTTCACCCAGTATTTGTTAATTATCTCTGGCAAAAAGAAGTTATTAATTATCAAAAAACGATGCCCCCCCCCCCCCAAAAAAACAAAAACAAAAAACAAAACATACACACAAAAGATAAGATTACATGGATCTCAACAAATTAGTGCCGTAGTTTATATTTTTGGAAATCAGAAAACCCTTCCCTACCTTCCCTAATAGTATATAGCAAGCTATTATCGGTAAATTTGTGTAACTAGAATTCTGTTGGAATCAAATTTTCACAGTCTGGATTAAGTCCGCAAATCAAGGGACTGCAGGCAGCAAAATTGTTGAGCATTGACTTCTCGGTTCACTGACGGTGGGCACCGTATAGGTGATAAGATTCCATGGGGCCCTAACCTGTTTTTGAATCTTGAATAATTGATACCCCAACATGTCACTAAACCCCAAATTGGCGAACAGATGCAATGACTTGCTTCCAAGTGAGACTATATCTCCACGTGGTCCATGACATCGCCCTTCATTTGTGCGATTCCATTGCCCTCCACGCCATCAATTTTGACGAAGTAACAGTACCGTGTCCGAGTGTCTTTTGTGCTCCTCCCTCCCCTCTCTGTACTTTGAATCCCATTAATTTGGGTTGTTCAACCTTCCATCAATCATTTTCTTTCCCTCTCACACTTTGTCACTCTTCCATCTCATAAATATCTTGAGAGCTATGGGGAAGGGATCTCATCACTTTGCCTTTGGATTCATTCATCCCAAGAGACATACGTAGATGCAAGAATGAACTATTCAAACATCAACCTATTTGTCTTACTTTACTTATATCGCTATCTGGATCTTCAAGAAGCTAAACATGTTTGCAAAATGTAATTTTCAATTCTTACGGCTTCCCCCCATTTACTTAGTAATGCACATAACTTCACTGGGAACCATGAAGGAGAGACGTGTTGGCAGCGTTGATGAAACATGCAGGGTAATATTTGAGAAACAAAACCAACAAGTTCTTGAGACATTTTATTTCTTGTAACTTCTATTTTGGGCGAAGAAAAACCAGACATTATTGTTGCCACACCACGTGGCATTACTTACTCAAAAGCATACACCACACAAGTAATTTCAACGTCATTAATTTAACCGCAACTATTTTAAAAATGGATTCCTTTTTCTGCCATTAGTCCGCAAAGTGGCAACTTACAGATGCCCAATACCCAAACAGCAATTGGCATCCGCTAATTGGAAATATAGAGTGGATAAACAAGCTAAATTATGATCCATTTACAACACACAGATCTACATGAAGGACTGTAACCTATATGGATATAAGAATTACACATCTCATGTAATATTATGTACAGAACTATATGATAGTGAGTGATACCAGGATGCAGGAATCCGTATCTTAAGGTTCTTGTTTGATTAACGCTTCAAAGACCATCGTGATAGCCACCATAGGTTATGTGAGCTCTGCTCAGAGGAAGACCTGTTGCTGCAGAAATTGCCTCGTTCATTTGGTTTGCCTGCTGCATTACTTGCTTAATCCTCTGCAACCAACCAAGGTTTAGGATCATCAAAATCGACTCAAAATCCATATTTATAACCTAGTCTAGAAAACTAAAGAGATAAATAAGCCGAAAAGACTTTTTGAGAAATCACAGGGACCTGGTCATCAGTATAGATCTGAAAACGAATCTTGTGGTTGTAGTTGAGTTTGTTCTTTTGGTGGCTACCAAAGAACAAGATACACACTGTAGCAGCAGCAACACCAAAGGAACATATAGCCCCAATCCCAGTGAAGCTCCACTTCCATAAATTGAACCCATCATCATCTTTTTTGTTGTGTTGCCAAGTGGAATCCTGGTCCTGTTTGAAGTCAAGTATTTCCTTCTCACTTTTGAGTCGAGGAGAGGTCATGATTTCCATGGCTTCTCCTCCTTGCTCATCGAATTTCATAGCATCAATTGGAGGCAACATGCCTCTGCTACCGGACTTAGGCGAGTCCATTTTCATGTCGACAAATTCATTTTCCTTCATTTTGAAGAAAACCTGCGAGACTGAATCCTGATCAGCCTCCATATGATCACTCTTAGTGACGATATCCTTGGCTATCTCATCATTGGGAGGCCTAGGTTCCAATCGAATAGGGATTGGAACAGGAACAAGCTGATTCGGAAGCCTGGAATTCCTCGGCGATTCGAGGCGCTTGGGAGATGTGGAGGAGGGAGGGCAGATGAAGTAATCGGCGTCGAAAACGGTAATAGAGTCGGAATAGTGTTTGGCCAAGAAAAGCTTCTTCTCATCGTCGCCGAAATCGATGAAGCCATCGTCAGAGAGGAAATCCCACTCATCGAGATTCAAATCCATGGTTGTTGGAAGAGAGAGTGAAGGAGGATGATTTATAGGGAGGAAGGGAGGAGGGATGGTTTGAATAGAAGAAGGTGGCTCTCATGGAGTTATGCGTGGAATTTCAGAGAAGGCCACCATAAGAGTGTGCTGGTGGTCGTGGGAGAGAAGAGTAAAACCCACAAGGCACCACCGGCGTTTTACATGCTTATCCATCAAGAAAGGGACAATTTTGAGCATAGCCTACGTGGCCCACCATGCCCATTAGCCTCTACGCTAGGATTCTTACACACGCTGTTCTTCTATTCATTTTTCATTGCGTTTTTATTTGAACTATAATTTAATTTATCCCCTCCCCACTCTCATCCGCGGTCATCAACCATTTATTTAATTAATTAAAGGGCAATTAAGTAGAGAACGGATAAGTCGAATTAATTTAAATGGTTAATATAAATTTGCTGTTCTTTAAAGTTTTCTTTATTTTGGTTTTCACCCCCCTCAAATTTTAAACAAGTGGTTTTAGTTCTTTTAAAATCAAAATGATTCTCATTTTTATTAAAATGATAAGAATCCATGTTTTAAACATAATAATTCTTGCTAAACCAAAACCTTTTGTTCAAAAATAAGAAGGCCAAGACTAAATGAAGAGCAAAATAAAGGGACCAAACATCATGGCTTAAATGTTGCTCCTTCAATTTACGATTGATTATATATATCATTTTATTGGAAGCAATTATATTCAAGATATTAATCATACACTGAATCTAGTCACCTCTTTTGGCAAGAATTTGAACATAAGTTCGACACATTATGCCGGATTAACCCCTTTCACTAAACATAACCTTTGTGAGTTCTCTTGCTTACTATCAACCAATAATTAACGCATTTTTTACATCATGTTACTAAGTATCTAAACAACTAACTACTACATCTTCAGGGTTTATGGTTTCTCTTCCCAATATAAATACCTCTTAGGATTCAAACTAGAAACCTCAAAAAAAAAAAAGTGGATCTTTAGATTGTTAAACTAACTATATGTTGTTGGTTTCTTTTTACTGTGTTTTGAGATGTTTATTTCTCACATAAATTTTCTTAAAAAATAAACAACTTGTTTAAAATTAAACAATAATGTGACAATTTAATTTGTTGCATATAGATGATATGTACTACCACACTACTGCCCATCATTTACTGTGGATCCCACGCCAAATTTTTATTAGGGCCCTCTTATTCCCCTTTATTCTTCTTTACCGATTACTATATCATTTTTTATTTTTTTTATAAAAAAAACAATTTACAAAGGAAAATAGATTAGACCCACAAAGCCACAACCTCCCAAGCCAGATTAAATATTTATTCCTGTAGATCCACAGTGAGAATTGACAGGTTTTATAATAGTGGAAGATTTTATACTTAAAAAAGGAAAAATGGTTATTTTTAGTCCGGAAGTTCTTTTTTTATCAATTTTGACCCGAAAGTTTACAAAATGTAGCATATTAGATCTTTTGAGGCCTCTCTATATTGTAAAATTGGTCTATATTACTACGTTTTGTAAACTTTCGCTTCAAAAAAAATTACCATTTTCCCTTCTAAAGAATAATAATGTCCAGCTAACTTTATGGGAGAGCTTTAAATTGAATACATATATGGAAGGAAAAGATGAATAACAGCAAGGCTACAAGGATATGCCTTTTCCCCCTAAAGAAAAAAAAAATTAACTATATATAAACGGAAAGAGAGGGGGCTTCACCAATCACCAGTCACCCTAAAGAAGAGATTCTTTTTGACAATTTAATAATGGGATCAATGTGATGAAAACCATATAAAAAAGAAAAAGAAGAGTGTCGGTTCATGCAGTTGCTTGTTGAAATTTACAATTTGGAAATGACAGGGATGGGCTCCAGAAGAAACAGAGTAGGAGGAAGGTGAAGAAGCCTTACCAGGTACAACTGTCCACAGCTTATTTATCTTTTATTGGAGCTTTCCCCTTTTCATCTCTCAAATTTTATGGCAATGGTTATGGCTTCATCTACTTTCTTTAGTTACTTCTTTCACTTTCCTAATAACCCATTAACCTTCACGGCTCTCAGATACTTCTCTTGCATTCCCTTAATTCCTTCACTAGGTTATTAGTACATAAAAAAAAGTGTTTTTTTTTACCCTTCAACTTTTAACCTTTATTTAAACAAACCATATCAAAGATACGACGAAACACCTGTCCAACCAATGGGATCGTGTATAGTTTCTCTCCCCTGTACCCTTCATAATCACAAAGCCCATTAAACAGAACTTTATTGCAATCTTGACCATCCACCCACAATTTACTTAGCAATATTAATATAGCACATGAAGTTTGTATATGGTAGTTGAATCATCTCCTGAAGCAAGAAGCTTTATTTGCGGGTGAAATAGGGAGATGCTTAAATTCCAGGGCTGCGTGTATAAATATGCTTCAAACCATAAATAATTTACAGGGGTATAAAAAGCTGTACTCAATTTACATGCCTGCTCTCTTCCTCCCAAAACCCGAGCTCAAACTAGAACAACATTCAGTTAATAGCACTAACCCTAAAATCTGACATAGGGCCATGTGATCCCAAGCTTCACTGCAGCTTGAGGATGTTATCTGACCGAAAAAACTTTCATACTACCCTCAACAGGACAGGCATAAGTTTAATTAATTCACACCTTGAGATGACCATCTTGCTGATGACGATGATTCGCCCAGAGAAACGGAAGCCAAAGATGATGCCCAAACATGGAAGTTTCTAGTCTTGCACATTCTAAGTTTCGTCCAAATCCTTCTGACATCAATCACATGAAGAACACGTCCCATCGCTTGGCTTGTTTCCCCAAATATTTGCAAGTTTAAATGAGGAACATACGAAGCCCAGAAAGCCCTGACACTCGACACAATCTTTGAAAATACAGAAAAAAGAATTCTCAGGCAGAGAAACAATATGGAGAGCACTAAGTAAGGCTCCCTGATTGTAATTTCTTCCAGTGACAAACTCGTAAATGACTTCATAGTTGATTTTTCCTCACTCTGTGAGCTTCCCCGTTGATCACAAGCAAAATATTGCATTGGCCCAATTCCTGAGACACAAAGGCAGATAAGATAAGATAAGAGGGGTACAGGCTCACCCACTATGGTCAGTTAGTTATGTCTCTTAGAATAAAAGTAAGATGGTTTTTCAACATATTGTTTGCATATAACACCCAAAGCTCCAGAGTACTTCAGCTCTTAGTTTCTTGGGGATAAATTAAAATACACTAATCACGTTGAACAGTAGCTATCAGGTCAAGAGCAGGTATAAAATAGCAGTTTACAAAATTTACTGCCAATGTACAGACAAGACACGGGATGAGCTTACCTATGTTTCTTTCATAAAATTGTGAAAGTGTGAGAAGATCTTTTGGCCCCTGATATCTTAACCTAGATGTCTGGTTCACCAGTAATATGGCGGGCAAACTATGGATTCCATTCCTTGAAAATATGCTGCAGAATTAAACACAAACCAAGAGACATCAACACACAATTGAGAGATTGCCCATCCGGTAAAAAAAATTTCTGCTTCAAATCGTCTGCACAAAATATATAACATAGAAGAGAAACTATTTGACAGCATTTCAAGGCTTTAGCCCAGCCAACAGAGCCTAGCTAATTCTTGCCGAAAGAATAGGATATAACTTAAGTACCTTGGCAAAGCTGATGATTGCTCAAGTGCCAAATGCTCTACTTGAGGGAACATAGAACTGAGGCTTTCAAACTTAGGGAGTAAACTGCGTGAAAATGGGCACTGGGAAGAATAGAAGAGAACGGAGATGTAACCAATCTTCTGTCTGCCAGACAAAACTCCCTCTACGAAATTCCCATCCACCTGAACAAATCAACACAAGGGTTAAATACATGACACAAGAATCTGCAAAAAAAGTTCTAATAAACAAAATAAATGTCCAACACAGAGACGAAAAAATAGTCAAATCTTTCAAGTTGAACTGTCCAATTTTGAGAAGTAAGACTATTTGGAAAAACCACCATTGCACCTTAAATGTTCCCTTTTCTAAAGAACTAGTTTCCACCAAGTGGCCCCCAGACAAAAATTGTGCCTTTTCCCCATATTTTGCATGCATCCACAAAAAAAAAAAAAAAACCAAAAAAAAACAAAAAAAAACAAAAAAAACCACTAAATAGCCAGGTTTGTTCATATGTGGCCATGTTACCATATATTTGCCAAAGATTGAATAATGTTTTGGGGATCAACCTAAACTAGTTTATTGGTAAACGATTAAAAAAACATGCTTAGTTATAACTTATAAATAAGCATAGTAAAATCCTTATGATAAGGCAAGATGCTTAAACATTTTTTTTTTAAATGACAAATCGATAACAATAGACAACAGCCTTGCCTTGAGGCCCAAGCAGCACAAACTTATTTTCCAGTCCTATGCTCAAAAACTCGAGTATAATATTCAGAAGTAGAGATGGTCAAAATCACACCACAAGCATCATCTCTAGAGATGCCTAATTTGAGGTGTTGATATCACTTTCCCATATGAAAGGAACATCATCATGCAAGCAAACTTCTCAACAGAAAATTGTTGAGGCCTTTCCTCTTTATGGATGGCGTTGAGAAAGAGTTTACAACAAATTCTAAAAATGGGATACTACTAAGAATCGTCGTATTAAATAATGATCGATTTACTATTGTTAGATTATGATATAATTTTTTTTTATTTTACATAATAGCAGCTCAATGGAATGACTGGAAGTTAAAATGGGGGAACCTGAAAATGACAAAGCTGAATACAAACTAAAAAAATATCTGTCTAACAGCAATCAATCTCAGCTAACCATTGCAGTTCACCCCGCAATCCAGCTTGACACAGTGAGTATCTCAACTCCAAGAAAAGAGACAGGAGGAACTTGAGAACCAAAACAAGCTATTGTCTATTTAAGAAGGAAACTATATAAAAACAAAAACTTAAGTTCACACTATCTAAGGATGCTAGCTGAAGCGAACTTGTACATAGGAACAAGCAGAATTACCTAGGGTCCTAAGGAAGCACAGAGCCTTTTAAACTAATTTGGTAGTGTAAACTTTCCCGAGGAAAGAATCTTCAATATCCAATTTACCTAAATTTAAGATTATTTCTACTTAATGATAGGATACATCCACGATGCATTTCATAGCAAGGCGTCTGCATAATATTGTTAGGTAGAAATTGAGAATTAAATGGAATCCCCCCATTCATGCGAAAATTCATAACTTGGCAGCATCACATGCACATATGGACTATCTTGTCAGCAAGGAAAGAACAACTCTTTTCATGATAATTAAAGGGTATGAACTATGAAGGCATGAAATCTAATTAAAATTTTAATTTTTTTGCATTAGTAAGGCGCATGCAAGTATATGAACGTCACAATTCATAAGAAAAGACAAAAAACAGTATCCACAAAGGCCTTAATTAAATTGTGAGACTTTAAACCCGCGCCGATTACATTTCTGAGCTATTCATAAACAAGCTGACCTAATTAGCGCTAGATGATCAATTAGTCCTCATAGTCATATTGAAATAGCTAAAAATCAGATCAAGCGCTACTTTGGTCTTGGTGGAAGAGAAAGTACAAGACTTGCATGTCCCAAAAAGCATTGATGGTTTTCCTTTTCTATAATGTTAAATAGAAAATATCTACATCCAAGACAGTCTATAAAGAAACCCATGATCAGCTTAGAAGATTACACTGTCGCCCATTAACTAAGATAGTAAAACTTTACAAAGGTCACCGCGCAGTTCCGTGATTATTTGAAATTGTTTTACATCAAACCGACAAGTAGACTACCGACCTCCAATATTCTGATTTGCCCTTTTCAAATTATCAAATCATTCCTCCGTTAGAATCAGCTGACTTTTTTTTTTTTGAAAAATTAAGGCGTATTTTGTATATTCAAAAAAAAAAAAAAATAACTTATTCAACTTTGTTATGATTGTAAAAAAGGCAATTAGTTCTTCTATTTGTAGGAAAGGAGGGAGGAGTTCCTTAGACTGAAAATCCATCAACAAAAAACATATGAACAATGGCATAAAATAAAGGATTCAGAAGCCAAAAGATCTAAGAAGACATTTTACCTGTACAAGCTAGAAGAGAACGATTTATATATCAAAGAATAAAGGCTAAAATCAAAGGCCCAGTAATTTCGGAGACAAAAATGGAATGATCAATCAAACGAAGAAGGAAAAAATGAAATCAATAAAGAGAGATGGAGAAGAGGAACATATACCTGATGAGGTGGATTGGGGAAGATGGAGAGAGGGCATTGAGATTGAAGAGCGTGAAGGAAGAGAGCAGGGAAGGGATGGCAGAGAGACGAAGAGGCGGATGAGGAAGATGCGGATTGAAACAAAGAAAAGGAAGAAATAAAGAGGAGGAGAAGGGAGGGGGCCATAGATATCGAGGATGCCATGGAAGAAGGGTGTTGGGAAAATCCGAAGGGTAAAAGGGGGAGAATTAATACTATAAGATTAGAAAAATGGTCACCAGGAAAAGAGCGTCGATCTTCTATCTTCAATCTTCAATCTTCAATCTGGTCGTGTTCGACGGCTGGAGGTAGGAGGTGGCACTGTCAGGGTAGGCTTCTTCTGTTCTGTAGTGCTTGTGCGATGTCGCAACAATCTCCAATTAGCTGTTACGACTTACGAGGGTGTTTGGTCACTATAAGACCAACTATACAAAAAATTTCGGTTTTTTTTTATAATTAATGATAATGAATAATCTTCCTCGTGTTGTTGCTGTGTATAAGAGTTAAAAATTTGAATGGTTTTATTTCTTTTTATAATAGTCAGGTTAAATTTATTAAAGTATTTAATGGGTTTTTCCCCACTTTACTCATTATTATTCTCTCTATTCACATTGTCTTTCATACGTATTTATAACACTATTATCACATTTCTATCTCCTATCTACCTAAATATAAATAAGGGCAAACTTGATAAAACAAAATTATTTCAGATATATTTATCTCTCTCAACCACTTCCTTAATTTGTGATATTTTATCTCTTTGGCTCTTATAATAAGGGACGGAGGGAGTATTTTTTAACTTTACCCTTATTCAATTCTCGTTGGGAAGAGAGAAAGAGAAGATAGACGTGAGAATGCTACTCCCTCCAGTCTTAATTATAAGAGCCAGTTGACTTTTTTTGGAAAAATTAAGGATGCAAAATATACCACTATGAATTGTTTATATTTGTCTTTTTTTCCTCAAAACTAAGTTATTTGACTTATAAACTATCATATAATATAATTACATTTCGCATATATTAAGATTTACGGGTCTAATTTGCTTCCTTAATCTCTCTAAAAAAAAGTCAAATAATTCTTATAATTAAGATCGGAGGTAGTAACTCATAAATGTAGAGAGAATGTTAAATTTTTTTTATCAATTTAAGATATATTTAATGATCTTACTAACAATACTTTACCAAGATACGAGAACTAATTAAAGTTATATTAAGAAATATAGTTAAAATGAATAATATTAAGAAATCGTTTCTCTCTCCTCCAATCTCCCTCGTGGCCTCGTGAGTGTACATTAAAGAGGTAAGCTTATATTAATATTATTATTGAAATGAATAATAGGTGGTATGAAATGAATTTAATTAAGATGAAATCCCATGAAATCCTCTAATTCAACTGAGGTTTCTAGGGACCTTAATTATATGAAGTTCTAAACCATAAAGTTGTTATTGTCTTGTTAAAATGTGTAAGTGACCAATAATTTAAATAGTTGTAAACAATGCTTATAATGTTGTTACAAATGCCTAAAAAATTTGTAACCTTTTGGCTAAACATAGTTAATGACCAAGATTTTATAGCAATTGTGAATGATTAGAACTTAATATGATTAAGGTCTATAGGAAGTTTGGTTCAATTAAGAAATTTCACAAAACCTTATCTTAATTAAGTTAACTCTATCTATGTGGCATTGAAGTTTATAATTAATTTCCCCTTATTATTAGTCTAAATCAATAAATTGAAATACTATATTTTAAATAGGGAAATAGTTTAATTGGGCAGTTTAACAAAACATGTGCCACTTACAAAAACCTCCCATATCTGTACTTGGTAATCCGTTATTAGTATATATATTTGGTATTCCATTATACAAAGCAAGCACTCAGCGGGTTTAGGTCATTTTTAATTGAAAAAGAAAATATTTGTTCAAAGGTAATTAGGACATTTCATTTTAAATTTGCATGGACAGTTACGACACGACTTACGACAATTGCACTTATTTGTCCTTTCTTATATTAATTGTATCAAATTATTCTTTTATTATATGGAGAGTCTTTTTTTTTGTCTTTTTCCCTTTTAAATACTTGTTTAAAATAAAAATAAATAAAATTGTGTTATCAAGATTAGGGGGCGGGGGCCGTGGGGTGGAAAGATGTTAGGGATCAAAGTATTCCTATTTTTTTTTCTTTTGCCACAGGTTAAGGTACTACTCTCTCCTGTCCTAAAAATAGGATCCATTTAGGGAGTTAGTTTAAATTCTAAATATATGATATAATTCTAATTTTGTCAATTTCTCCCCAAATTATTCTTATTGGTGTAAGAGATGTAGGAGGGAATCGGGGAAGATGATTAATGTGTTTTGGAAAAAACACAACATATTAACCAACATAACTAATAAAACTAATGTAGTAATGCTTGATTTGGAGATAAAAAAACTAATGCTTGAAAAAAATGTTCACAAGTGGCCTTTTTTTGTGACATTTTAAATAAAAGTGAGTATGAGTGACTATGATTTTTTTCTTGTAATAAATAATTTTGATATGATTGATTTTGTTCTGGTATTATTCATCTATATCACTCCTAAATGATTTATAATAAAATGAGAATGACAGATAGATTCCTTCTGAATTTCAACATCTCATATAGGAGATTCTAAGTTAATTGAGTAAGGTATTCATGGGTTAAGTAACTATATTAAGAACTGCAAATCACTTATCTAGGAAGCTCTTTTCTGTCATTTTCTTTAAGAAAAACTCCTAAATGTATAATTAAAAAATGGATGATAATCAGCATGTTTCCCTCGATTTAGTTCCAATAAATAAGTATTAATTTTGGGGGCAAAAGTAACTTATTTTGTTGGTAGCTTATTTTGCATGTTTCTTTCGGCTTATTGTTAATTTGACTTGTAAGTA
This sequence comes from Mimosa bimucronata, assembly GCA_037074515.1. Lineage (NCBI taxonomy): Eukaryota > Viridiplantae > Streptophyta > Magnoliopsida > Fabales > Fabaceae > Mimosa > Mimosa bimucronata. The sequence continues at coordinate 7,619,183 of CM073437.1, forward strand.
CTTATAACTTATAAGTCAAAATAAGCATAAGCTATTTAAAATAGCTTATTTCTGATTTATAAGTCACTTATAAGGTGGGCCCACAAATTCGGACTTATTTTTCACATCTAATCACAACTTACCCAAATATACACAATCTGACTTAAAAAATAGGTCATTTATAGGTCATTTTTTTTTCACAATTGACCAAAATATAAATCTCATTATACAATCTGACTTATTTTCAATTTGACTTATTTCAATCTGACTTATATATAAGTCACTTTTTTATAAGTCCATCCAAACACACCCATTATTATCTGTTCTTAGGAGGGAAAAGAGATAGTACTCTCTCCGGTCCTAATTATAAGACCATTTTGACTTTTTTGAAAAAATTAAGGATATAAAATTAATCACTTTAAATTGTCTATAGTTATCTTTTTTCCTCAAAACTACTTTATTCTACTCTATTCTAATTAATCACTCTAATTACATGTGACATATGTTATAATTTAGTAGTCTAATTTGCTTCCTTAATTTCTAAAAAAAAAATCAAAGTGGTCTTATATTTAGGATCAGAGGAGTATTTCTTTTGCACAAGCACGACCGAAAAAAGCACTCAAGCAAGCATCGATTTGTTTTTCAAGCCAGAAGCCGCATAGAAAGTGGAAACACGGAAACAAAAACTAGAGCCAGGAATTCGGGCCGAGCTCGTCGGGCTGGCCCTTTTAAGCCCGAGCTCGAGGAGGGCCGGACTTTGATTTTAGGGAAAAAAAAGGGGAACATGCTTAAATGGGGCTAGCCAATCGGGCCGCGGGTTTTGACGGGCCGCCCGTCAATGGATCACCGGGTTTCAAAGAAAGCTGGGTTACCTATCACCAACTTTGGCGGAGATAATGGCAATATGGATTGGACTCATAGTCTGCAAACAGCAGGGGGTCCAGAAACTTATTGCATAACAATAACCCTGATAAAGGAGCTGAAGAACGACAAGCTCTTGACCTTAAAGCTGGCATTCGTCCACTGAAGGTTTTTCTTATTCCACCACTCTTGCTTTCTGCTTAAATATCTGCTGTTTTTTTTTCTCCTCCTTGGAAATGCCGATTGAATTGATCGAGCTTTCTTAATTTTGTTTCGTTATCTTCCCAGTGATTTTTTTTTTTTTTTTTTTGTTTAAGACACGTCTTCGAGGGGCTCTGCTATCGCAAGATGATATGTTAATCAGTTTTTAACTTTGGAACCCGATCTTTTACTTCGAGGTCGATGTTTATGATTTTCTCTTGAAGTATGTATCTGTTCATGCTTTCTAGAATAAATCTTTTTATTTTTTTTTATAAATGTATCTGTTGATTAGAAATCCCTCTCATTTCTTCTTTCCCAGTATCTCTTGATAGGCTTTACACTTCTTATATCATTAAATGTTGTATAGTCGATTCGACATTTACATTTTGGTGCTTTCGTTTCGTACTTGTGTTTTCTGTCAAACGTATAAGCCAACCAGGGTATCTCCTTTGTGGGATCTCTCTTTCATTTTCATTCTGAGTCTTGATTTTATCACTGGGTTCAAAATCTTTCAGGTTGATGTTAACATTGGTTTTGATTCTAAAAGGGATGATGAAATATTAATGAGTTTTTTCGATACTTCCTTTGCATAACAAATGTATGTTGATGCTTTAGTCTACTTCTCAATGCGCCATTCTCATTTATCTTTTGATGGCTTTTCCTCTGATCAGCACTAAGTCGTACTTTGGTACACTCACCGAACACCTGGAGTTCGAAGTCAGACATCATATGAGTACAACATGAAGAAAATTGCTGATTTCAGTACGGTAAGATTTGCTATATCGTTGGATCATTAAACTGCTGGCCGCGCGCAGCTGAAATCTCACTTCATTGTTAGCTTTCTTTCTTCAGACACTCTGTTGATCTGCTATAACTGTTATTTCTATATAGGTAGAAGGATTTTGGGTCTGCTATTTCCATCTTGCTCGCCCTTCTTCTTTGCCAATTCCAACAGATTTGCACCTCTTTAAGGAAGGAATCCGCCCTTTGTTGGCGGTAGACCTTAAGAAGCCTGACGTCGGAGTCTTAATTTCAAGTGATTGACAATCTCTGCCTTTGTCCTTTTTGTTTAATACTCCCTCCGGTCCTAATTATAAGAGTGAGTTAACTTTTTTGAAAAAATTAATGATGCAAATATATACTACTTTAAATTGTTCATATTTGTCTTTTTTCCTTAAAACTAAGTTATTTTGCTTATAAACTATCATACAATCTAATTACATGTCACATATATTAAGACTTAAGGGTATAATTTGCATCCTTAATCTCTCCAAAAAAAGTCAGCCGGCTCTTATAATTAGGATTAGAGGGAGTAGATAATTTGGATCTTCAGTGTAAATTTCCAATGACAGCATATTTTTGTATTCAGGATTCTGCGAACTGCAATGGTGGAAAGTGGATTATACGATTCAAAAAGGTGGTATCTGGTCGTTTTTGGGAGGACTTTGGTAAGTAGAAGTCTTCGTATAATTCCTTTCCTTTCTTTATAGGGTTCAAGAAGGATTTGAACTTAAATCTCAATTGAGGCCTAGGTGAACAGAATACTGATACTAATAGTGGTGATGATAGTAGTATTGACGACTTTTTAATTGAGTCCCCTCCTTGTTTAAGCCGCTTTGCTCAAAATAGTAGGCACTCTGTTTGGATATCGAAAATCATTACCATGAGTAACATCTTTGCACTGATGGGATATACCTATTATTGGACCTATATATGCAAATTGTTGTTGAATGTGCAATTGGTGCTAATTTTGTATATTCGATTATTAGCAGAAGGGAAATGTCTTTTTTTAAACATTTTAACCATGATTGTGTTATGTTCAGCTAGTATTTAATTTTGTCTTTGGACTCCAAGTCTTTGACTTAGTGCCATGTTTGTTTGAATATGCGGCTGCAAGTGCAGGTTCTTGCCTTAGTGGGTGACCAACTGGATTACGGAGACAACATATGTGGTGCAGTTCTAAGCATTCGTTTCAATGAAGATATATCAAGTATTTGGAATCCGATCATCAGGTTGGCATTATCACTCTGATTCATGCACTTAACGCTAATATGGGGTTGGCATTATCACTCTAATTTTGATGGTTTCATGCCAGGCTGTGATGGCTCTGAGGGATTTAATTAAACGTCACTTCAAACTTGCTCATAGCTATGTTATGGGGTACAAGGCTTGTGATGCATCTTTGCGAGACAATTCATCTTACAGAAACACTTGGTTGAGAGGATAGGGATTTAAGTACAAAGCCTCGCAACGTCTTTTTTTTTTCTGTCAAGCCTCGTAATCATTGGCTACAGTTTTTTTGTGTGCCAACAATCATTTACAGTTAATGATAAATTATGTAGCTCATGTCTGAGTCTTTCTATGTAAATGAAATTGCGGAGACTTTGCTTCATTGTATGTTTAAGGCTGACGGATCAGGGATAGAGTCGAAGCTCTCAGTCGGCCGATTGATTCATTTGTAGGCAGCATTTTGACCATGAGTCAACGCAGCAAAATAGATCATGTTATTGTTATTCTACTAGGTCAAATCAAGGGAAAATGACAGAAAAAGACCCTCGAATTAGCAAAAGGATACTTCAGTATAACGAATTTCGGAAATGATAAGTCAGTACGAATCCGTACAGTGACTAAATTGTCCTTTTTCAAATTTAAAGGAAAAGTCCAAAATGCCTTTGGTTCAATTTTTTTTTATTTGCCCACCACATGCCACTTGGCAGCCCCACGCCACGTGGCGCGCTGTGGGGCTACCACGTGGCGTGTGTCCCTTTAAAAAAGGGACACAAAATGTGAGGGGGTCAGCTTGGTGGTCTTACCACCAGGCCACCAAGCCCCCTCATGATATATATTACAAAAGTAATATATATACTATATTTCATTCTTTTTTAATATTTTCCCAGAAACGTTCAAGGGATTCCCAACTTTGCATAAAGGAATCCCAACTTCTGTTAAGGGATTCCCAACTTCTACATTACCATTTATCAACTTCCAAAATACTTCACCAAATCTTCCTACTTGTTACCAGAAACGTTCAACGGATTCCCAACTTCGCATAAGAGAATCCCAACTTCTGTTAAGGGATTCCCAACTTCTACATTACCATTTACCAACTTCCAAAATACTTCACCAAATCTTCCTACTTGTTACCAGAAACGTTCAAGGGATTCCCAACTTCGCATAAGGGAATCCCAACTTCTGTTAAGGGATTCCCAACTTCTACATTACCATTTACTAACTTCCAATTTCACATGTACATGTTGGGAATCCCTTAACAGAAGTTGGGATTCCCTTGAACGTTTCTGGTAACAAGGAGGAAGAGTTGGTGAAGTATTTTGGAAGTTGGTAAATGGTAATGTAGAAGTTGGGAATCCCTTAACAGAAGTTGGGATTCTCTTATGCGAAGTTGGGAATCCCTTGAACGTTTCTGGTAACAAGTAGGAAGATTTGGTGAAGTATTTTGGAAGTTGGTAAATGGTAATGTAGAAGTTGGGAATCCCTTAACAGAAGTTGGGATTCCCTTATGCGAAGTTGGGAATCCCTTGAACGTTTTGGAGAAAATATTAAAAAAGAATGAAATATAGTATATATATTACTTTTGTAATATATATCATAAGGGGGCTTGGTGACCTGGTGGTAAGGCCACCAAGCTGAGGGGGTGGGTTCGATTCCCACCCCCCTCACATTTCGTGTCCCTTTTTTTTAAGGGACACACGCCACGTGGTTGCCCCACAGCCACGTGGTGGGGTGGCCCCCGCCGGCGGCCACCGGAGCTCCGGCGGTGGCCGGTGGGCAAATATAAAAAAAAAACAATTGAATCAGGGGCATTTTGGACTTTTCCTTTAAATTTGAAAAAGGACAATTCAGTCACTGTATGGATTTGTACTGACTTGTCATTTCCGAAATTCGTTGTACTGAAGTGTCCTTTTGCTAATTCGAGGGTCTTTTTCTGTCATTTTCCCTTATCCCTCAAATCAATCCAAAAAGCGATGTGATCCCTGGCCTAAGTGTCCTCGCTCCCTTGGTCAGATCATTCAACACGGGCAGCTCAAGTTGAAGAAATAAATTTAATCCTTGTAATTTTGTTTTCTCAAACATACATAGAGACTACCACTCAGTTTCTTATTATAAGTCTAATTATTACAATTTTTTTGTTTTAAAATATAGGGTGAAGGGGCAAATTTAACCACGAACTTTCAGTTTAGGAGCATCTGACACTATGAACTTTTTTTGGGAGCTTAAATGCCCACCAACTTTCAAATTCGGACCATTTTTAACCACCAACTTTCAAATTCGGACCATTTTTAACTACTGGTGCCATGGGGGCTGACGGGGTCAAATTTGAGAGTTAAGTAGGACTCAGAAATGCACACATATCCCTTGCCCAGTAAGCATAATTGTACACGTCATTTTTTTTAAATAAAACACGTCTGCTAAGTACAGTAAATAATAATAAAACTGTGAATGATTATCTGGATGTTGATTTTGGAGGTTGATATTGAACTTAGCAGATGTGTTTTATTTAAAGAAAAAATGACGTGTATAATTCTGTTTACTGGGCAAGGGATATGTGTGCATTTCTGAGTCCTACTTAACTCTCAAATTTGACCCCGTCAGCCCCCATGGCACCAGTGGTTAAAAATGGTCCGAATTTGAAAGTTGGTGGTTAAAAATGGTCCAAATTTGAAAGTTGGTGGGCATTTAAGCTCCCAAAAAAAGTTCGTAGTGCCAGATGCTCCTGAACTGAAAGTTCGTGGTTAAATTTGCCCCTTTGCCCTAAAATATAAATCCACTTTGGGATCAATTAATGCTACTGTGATTATTTTACCCCTATATTGGAAATAAGGAAGATAAGAGAGAAATGTTATAATGCATAAAATATTATTTTAACACCTATTATTAAATGAGGGTAAAGTTGGAAAAATATGATATATTTAATGCTATAACTTCCACTCCTTGGTATGTGAGAAGTAGTTATGGTGGACTTATAATAAAGAACAGAGTGGTACCTTCTTATATGATAAAATGGATAGCGATCCACTCTTGGTCAGTGAAAAAGGCTCTTTCATTCAATTATTAATGGATTCCAGATCCCAACTGTTATTTCGTTCCTATTTTCTCCGTTCCCAACACCAATGGTCCTATATGTGCTTCCCATGTGTTATCCACAGTTGACTTATATACACATTTGATCCTATTTAGAAGGCACTTTTAACATGTTTAGCACAAACTAAGGAAAACCTTTAATCTCATTAACTCTACCTCAAAATCTAATAATGTTTTAATTTTACCCTTATTTAATACAACTGCATCACATGATAACAAAGTCAATACATAATAAATGAAGGGTAAAATTATACATTCATAAAAAAAAATTTAATGATGTAACTTATGAATATGATAAAATGAAACCTTATTTCTCTACCTTATAAATAGGACCAGAAGAATATATTATTTTTCATGATTTACATGTTCAATATATATATTTTTTTGCCAGTATATTCAATGTATAATTGTATATAATATATTATCATAATTCACCCATTCATTATATTCCTCACAAAATGTTTTAACTCACAATTTCAAGTTTGAGTAAGGCTTTTAAAAAAAGATGTGTCAGCTACACTACAACGCGCTGACACCTTTTTTTGTTAGCTCTAAACCCTTGCACAATAATGAGATGTGTAACACCCCAAATTTTAAAAAAGTGAAAATAAGGAATTAATTAAGATTTAGGAATATTATTAAAATATTAAAAGCATTAAAAATGAAATTATGATGTTCTAGACATTTTTAATAAATTTTAAGGGTTATTTTATTTACACAAAGAAGAAAAAAATATATAAATATAATAATAATTACAAGATAAAATTTTAATCTAAGAAAATTTAATTGGGAACTTTAGGAGAATTTATTTTAAGGCTTAAAGAAATTTATGACTAAGAAAAATCTCTAATATGATATGAGAATTTAATTCTAGGAATTATTTTTCAGAGAAGGGACTAAACTGAAAATATCAAAAGTTGATTCTAGGGATCAAAACGAAAAGAAGAAAGGTTTAGGGGTCAAAACTCTACATTTCCCCTCACCCTTTATATAATACTTCCTCCGTCCCCTGTTCCTCAGTCTCGATCTCTCTCCCTCACCTCCTTCCTCTGTTCTTCGTCCTTCAAGCCTCGGCCGACGGAGAAATCGGCAACGATCGGCGACGACGAGGAGCTCTGAGGCACGCCTGAAGTTCGGGTGGCTATGGGTGAGCTTCTTCCTCTTGTTTTCCTCTTTTCTCCTGTCCGATTTGTGCGAATTAAGGGAAGGGATTAATTCGGTTTTAGGGGTTCTTAAGGTCTATAAATTCGTAGGAATGATGCTTGGGCTGTGCTTTCAATGATTTCGGTTGTGATTTCGAGTGGGGAGTTGAGTTTGGGTGAATTTTTCCAAGAACCCTAAATTGATCACTGTTCATCCGAGTCGGGTTTAAGGATTTTTGGGTGTTTTAATGACTTAAAGCTTGATTAAACATCAATAGGAGTAAGATTAGTGTCATAAACGTGCCTTGTATGTTGATGTGTGAAATTTGGAATTTTCCTTGAATTTTCTTTCCTTCCCTGTTTCTGCTTGGAGCTGTCGGTTTTTATGGCTGATGGTGATTAAATTATGCTTGAATAAAGTAGAATTGAAGCTTGATTGTGCGTATGAATTGTGGTAAAATTTCTGGGTTATTGTTTCGTTTCCCTCTGTTGCTTGTGGCTGTTCGACGGGTTCATGCACAGTGGAGGGAATTTGGGAATTTTGGGTACATCTGCTCCTGGTTAATTTATATGTATAAGTTGTGTTTCTTGATGGTTTGATTTTCCCCTTTTTGCTCCGTCCTCTTTGGGGTTCTGTTTCAGGTCTGAGCTTGCTTTGATTTTAAGTGTATAAGATCTTAAGTGAACTAAAATAATGTGATGAAGCTCAATAGTGAATGGTGTCAAGGTTACCTACCTGATTTCTTATTGATTATGGTGATTTTAGGCTTCACAACATTTCCTGCTCAGCTTTGTTTTAAATAGTCAGTATTTAAAATGGAACTTAATATATCAGAGTTTTCATTGATTGAAAATAAGATATGAGATAGATGTTATACTCTATTTTAGGATTTGGAAATTATTGCTCTGTTTCAGTTCCTTGTTCTGACCATTTATTTCTTCGCTGTCTTTGGAGCAAAAGCCTAGGGGTTTTAGTTTAATGAATTGATTCCTTTCATTTGTACTCTATTTTTATTCTTGACTTTAAGTGGGAACGTTTTGATGTTTCAGCAAATTGAGCTTGTAAAGTAGTACAATAGTTTGATTAATTATCACTGGTTTATTTATACCCAAACATGGATTTATTATTTAGAAACTTTAGCATCGGTTAGAGCTTGTAATCGCTGACTGAGTTGGTAACTTGATATTTTCTTAGTTTAAATAGAGATGTACTGATCATAAACATAATTTGGGAGTTAAAACAAGCGTATGAAATTTTATAATAAAAGGCTGGAATTTTCATAACCTTACAAAGAGATAGCTTTCTTGAAAATTTAAATTGAGAAGCTCTAAATTGAAGGGAAACCATGTTCAACGTATTTATGCATCAAGATTCAATCTTGACAGCATAAGAAGTTAAGAATTAATAAAGAAGAAAGAGCATAGACATTTTAAATCGAATATCAAATGGTATAGGATTTGAACTGGTACGAACCACTGATTGTGGACCGAAGAAAAGATTTGGAGGAACCAAATTAATATTATGAACAGTTAATATGATGTTTTAAATATTAAAAGAGTATTTAAATCATTAGAGCATGTCCATAAGGCAGTCCCAATACGATAACTAGACTAATATCTTTGAAGGTAAAAAGGGGAATTTAAGGGGTGGAATGTAGTATTAATTACTTCTAATTGTTATGGTTTCTTTGTATGTTGTGTTATGCGAGTAACCTATAGACTTTAAATTAATTAAATTCATTAATAATATGACTCAAGAAATACTAGTAATCAAAATCATGAACAAAGGAATACAAATAACCTGTAGATAAATAATTTAAGGATTAAAGAAAGGTAAAGCTCCTTAAAAAGAACTATACTCTAGGTAATTATTGGTCAAACATTGAGAATAAAAAAGATCAATTAGAATAGATTAATTAAAAGTGTCCTTCAGATCTTAAATGGTGAGGTTAATTATAATAAGTTAAGTTATAGGTAATAATTCTTAATGTGATGAAAAAGTATGATTATTGGAAAATATATTTGAAATTCAGCGAATTTAATTAAATAAAGTTATTATATATGCTATCATAAGATGTAAGTTTGATTTAAAGTAATTGTGATATTTTTATGATTGTGTATTAATTAATAATTGTAAAATGCCTGTGGATGGTGGTGTGATTAATAATTTAAAATTAGAGATTAAGATTTAAAATATGTATTAGAAAGGGAAGGGTAGAAGTATATAATATCATAGGAACGTGAGAGACGCTGGAAAATTATATATATATACATAGGAATTAATTTATTATTTATATATTATATGTAAATAGGTCCTGATAGTGGCATAAGTCGAGGAGGTCAGTGGGAAAGAGACAGTAAAGGATTAAGCTTGGATTCCAGGTAGCAGTTTATTTCAGTAACAATTAAATTGCATGTATTGTTTTGTAATAACTGTTGCATTTAGTTGGTATGTTGTTATTCCTCAGATGGAGTACTCCAGGTTTAGGTGATTAGCTACACCTTTGCGAGATTAGTTACGTTTTAGCCTTATGTGCTTTAACGAGAAACCCTGCAGGTAAAGCCTCCACTATAACGAATATATTGTTATTAGTGGTTGGCAGGTGCTTTTAGCACACAGATTAATAGGAGTAAGACTATCATCTTTTGTACAGCTTTATGAAATATATACATGACAATATTATTATGATCATATATGTTAATGAAAGAAACTGCTATTGGGATTTCCAATCTCACCCCCTTCCCCAAACATTTTCAGTTTAGCAGGTTAAAGGAAGCTAGCTGGGGAGAAGAGTAGACGAAGAAATTAGGATTAGAAATTGAAAGCCAGAGGTAGTAAATATTTTAATAAGATTAATTGTATATGTTGTAAAAATAAATTATTAAATTAATAATAGAGAGCACATGGAATAGAATTACCATAAATTTATTAAAGGAATTAAGTTTCCTAGAGGTTATGAATTATGAATAGATACTTCAAAAAGAAAATGTATGTATTACCCTAATGTCGCTGCGTAATCTGATAGAAGGGTTATCAACTGAGATAACCCCAACGTTTTAACATTGGAAAGGTAGAAACCCATCAATAGATGTAGAGAACCCCTGAGTGGGTTTTCGCTCCCCACACACTATCATCAAGGGGAGGAGATTATAAGGAAACCTAGGTAGTTTAATTGTTTTATGCACCACTTGATTTTATAAAAAGATTTAAATTCTAAGTCGTACGAAAAGCCCATTCCAACTGACCGAAGGTTGGTTTAATGTTTTTAAGAAAAAGTTTTAAATTTTCCGTATTTTTGGGCTTCGAATATTTATAAAAGTGGTTATAATTCAATTAAATTGCTATAATATAGTAGTAAAAGTCCAGGCGTTACAAGATGTATCTTTTACTCCGTCCTCAAGAAAAAAATATAGTTCTACATGTCACGAATACAAATGAATGGTTTTGATCAAAATAAAATTTTAGTTGAATTTCTAGTAAGCGACCCAACTGTGAGTCAGTTGAAACAGACTATTCTTGTATGTTGTATCCGTGGAATCCAAATCTGAATTAATAAATGAATGATAGCCTCAATCTCATTTTGGGACAAACAACGAAGGAAAGGCACTTGAAGAAGAAGCATTATGGTGTGATGAGTATTGAATTCAAGGCGAGATATTTAGCTCCCCACCTTGATATTTCAGGAATGAAGATAAGGTTGAGATGACGACTTCTATATCTCCATCGCTGGTGTGACAATGATCGAACCACCATCACCCTCAGCCATCGCATTCTTTGATTGCTTTCAAAAGCTTAAAATAATACACTCAGGCCTCAGCTTGCATTTTTATTGTCCATGTTACAGAGTGAAATCAAACCCTCACCTCATGCCTCAAATTAAACTTCAACAGTTCTAGCAATCATTCACCGGCGTCTTTTCCTAAATATGATTACAGACTAAGTTGGATTTAAACATTGTTAATCTTAATTGGAGATACACTCCCAGGGAAGTTATGTCTTTACTCGAATCCAAGACTTCGTGTTTAAACTAATTAAGTGTATTTCATTAGAACAAATTATATATAAAACATTTAGAATAATGGTTGATTTTATAGTATCTCAGACAAATGAGTTTTTTTTTTTTAAAAAAAATTAATTACTACTATAAGAACAAAGGACAAAGATGAGAAAGATGGTTACGCGACTTCAAAAATAGATAAAAATAAACAACACAGAAAAGCTGGCGCCAAGTCATGGGATCCACTTTAATTTGTAAGTTTTCGCGGTTCATTAATTATGGGATTAAGTGGACGGTTGAAGATTGGGTTTTTCTATTTTCATTTTTTCCTCTTCTATTTATTTACCCTCGTGACCATTGGGTCTTTAAGCCTTGACTCGCCTTGAACGTTAAAGAAGGGGAAAAGAGGTCTCTCTCTCTTTCTCTCTGTGTTTTACTTTGCCGTTCATCTTTTTCCAGTCATACATATTGTAACAGAACGATAAAGGAGAGATACAAAGAGGGGGAAATATGAGAGAAATAATAAGTATTCATATTGGTCAAGCTGGAATTCAGGTGGGGAATTCATGCTGGGAGCTTTATTGCCTCGAGCATCAAATTCAGCCCGATGGCTTGATGCCCAGGTATCTTTTTCTTTTTTCTTTTCATTTAATTTGTGCGCGGTTTTATGCCCAAATGTTTCTATAGTGATTCCAATTCTCGTATTGTTTTATAAGATCAACGTCCTTTTACATCCGTGGAATTTACGTTCTCCTGGTTAGTTTTGTATGTCATCTCCGGTGTTTTGACTTTTGAGTCTCTAGTATATGTCTTTTTTTTTTGGTTCCAAAACGTTGAGAAACTCGACGAATCGAACCTCTGAAATTGATCTCGCTTTAGTTCTTTATTTTTACTTTTGCCCCTGAAAATTACCTATCTCGGTCATCTTTGTTTCTTAGTTATTAAGTTTTCAGATCCTTTTATATTCGTTTTATCTTTCTATGATGATATCTGTGGAGTAATATACTAATGCTTATCAAGCAGTTGACGCTAGATTTTTTTTTTTTTTTTTTTTTAAAAAAAATCATATTTGAACTCTGTAATTTCGCTTCCCCTAACTTGGGGTTTCCAAATATGACGGTGTTTTGTGTTATTGTTATTATTTGCCGAAATGCCTTTTGAATTGAAAGACAGGATTGGAATTGTTACTAATTTAGTGGTTATGAATTTGCCATTGGAGCGGATTCTCTTTATTGTTCATATACATGAACTTAAAATTATCACTTCCCCTATTTCATGGGCAAAAGAGCAGAAGAAATGGACTGTTGGTGAGATCTTAGAAAACATTGTAATTTGGGAGATCAAGTGGTTTCATCCTTTAAATTTTGATCGCCATGAATAATAGAACCTTATTTTTAACGTATTGTGATATTGTTTCCCCCTTTCTTTGGCCCAAATAACGTCTCATTTGCCTGCATGCAGTGATTCCTCAGTTGGCGTTGCAGATGATGCTTTTAACACCTTCTTCAGTGAGACTGGTTCAGGCAAGCATGTGCCAAGGGCTGTATTTGTTGATCTGGAACCTACTGTTATTGATGAAGTAAGGTCTGGTTCTTACAGACAACTCTTCCATCCCGAACAACTGATTTCTGGCAAGGAAGATGCTGCCAATAACTTTGCAAGGGGACATTATACGGGTACCTCCATTTCTAAACCAGCTCAAAATTTGATATTAGGCTGTTTTATTTATACAACAGTGCCACTTATTGACTTACCTGTGCTGCAGTTGGAAAGGAAGTTGTTGACCTATGCCTTGACCGTGTGAGGAAATTAGCGGACAATTGTACTGGTTTACAAGGGTTCTTAGTTTTCAATGCTGTTGGTGGTGGCACTGGTTCTGGTCTGGGGTCATTGATCTTGGAACGATTGTCTGTAGATTATGGGAAGAAGTCAAAACTTGGCTTTACCATTTATCCTTCTCCTCAGGTGCTTGCTTAAAATTCTTAACAAACAAGAATTAGAGAATTTTTTTTTTTAGTTGATCATCAAATGCTGCTTAACAACTTGACATTGTATCCTGTGCTGACTTTCTGACATTTTTTAGTCATAATAATAATCTTATAATAGCCAATTTTTTCTTTGCCTAGGGAAATTCTAATGGAGAACAATAAATTTAACACAGAAACACATACACACACACTCTATGGCAAGTTGCCGGAAAAGTAAGTAAATGATATTGGCACCTAGAAGGATAAAATTGTTCAAGCAATGTTCCCATTATTGCCCAACTTTCTTAAATGAGTGAGTTTTCACTTAGAAAAGTTGAGGATATGGTTTATTTGCAGTGCCTTAGATTAATTGTTTCAATATGCTTTTATAGTTGATATATAATGTGGATTGCCTTACAATACTAGTATTGTAAATGCAGATTTCTACTGCAGTCGTTGAACCTTACAACAGTGTCCTTTCTACTCATTCTCTTCTTGAGCACACTGATGTGGTTGTGCTTTTGGACAATGAAGCTATATATGATATCTGTAGAAGATCATTAGACATAGAAAGGCCAACTTACACAAACTTGAATCGTTTAATATCTCAAATTATCTCTTCCCTAACCACTTCCTTGAGATTTGATGGGGCAATTAATGTAGATATCACTGAGTTCCAGACCAACCTTGTGCCATACCCTCGTATCCATTTCATGCTCTCATCTTATGCCCCTGTAATCTCTGCTGCAAAAGCCTTCCATGAACAGCTATCAGTTCCTGAGATCACTAGTGCCGTCTTTGAGCCATCAAGCATGATGGCTAAGTGTGATCCAAGACACGGAAAATACATGGCATGCTGCCTCATGTACCGTGGAGATGTTGTGCCAAAAGATGTGAACAGTTCTGTTGCTACTATCAAGACAAAGCGGACAGTTCAATTTGTTGATTGGTAATTGAAATTCCCTCCCTAATAAAGTTCAATTTCTGTGTTTGTCTGTCATTCTAACTCTCTGATCACTTATAGACTATGGATTTTCTTGTTCCTGCCATATACCAGTTGGTTAAAAAGAAAAATGTTTGAAAGTATTCCATTATTGAGGCAGGGAAGAGGAGAACATGATAATCTTTGGAGTTGAAATTCTCTTTGACATGATATGAAGGTTTGTCTTTGGTGACTAAATGTAGGTGTCCTACTGGGTTCAAGTGTGGCATAAATTACCAGCCTCCAACAGTGGTACCTGGAGGTGATCTTGCCAAGGTACAGCGTGCGGTTTGTATGATAAGCAATAACACAGCAGTGGCAGAGGTTTTCGCCCGTATCGACCACAAATTCGATTTGATGTATGCTAAGCGAGCATTTGTGCACTGGTATGTGGGTGAGGGAATGGAAGAAGGTGAATTCTCAGAAGCACGTGAGGATCTTGCTGCTCTTGAAAAGGACTATGAAGAAGTTGGGGCAGAAGGCCTTGATGACGCAGAAGAAGATTACTGAAATCAAATCTTTCCTTCGCTATCACCTGCCTACATCTCTTTTCTTATCCCTGTTTTTTATATCTCTCACTGTCTATTATTGCCAGTCTTTGGTGTTGTGTCTTTGTTATTGATGATGATTCCCAACCAGAGATTTGAGATATACTAATCTCCATAATGCCTGAATGATATAATGGCAGCTTTTGAATCGGTTGCTTGCTTCTTTTGAAAATCAGGCGTCCTATTGTTCAAAAACTGAAATTAGTGTTTAACTTGTGACAATAATTGTAATGTTAGTTGGAAGATTATCATCAAATTCAATATAAAATATAAAATTTGTTATAAGCCAACGAATTTCTTTTTGAGAATTTAATTTAAAGTCCTGGGTTCAATTGATAGACGAGCTCCACCGTTTTTAAATCAAACCATGTGCAATACGTCCACTGTTTCTGAATACAAGATTTTTTTTTTTTTTGGTTACAGAATACAAGATTTCATCTAACAGATTTTGTTCTTCCTAATTATAAAATCTTTTGTAACAAATAGGGAATAATTTATTGAGTTCTTCCAAAAATAGTATCATTTATTGGTAGTAGCTTGTTGTTCGGTTGCTGCAATATTCATTACAAAGGGAGAAAATCAAAATTATATTTTAAATACAAGGATAGTTTTTGAAAGCCAGACTAGTTTTTGAGAAAATCAAGATATTTTACTAATTTTTTTCTTTTTTGAATTAAAAAAGCAAGCACTAATTATTTGAAGTTACAATCAGGATCGAACTGCAACCGCCCACTTATGAAGGAAATGTCATACCACTAGGGTATAAGATCTTTGGTAAATATTCAACTAATTTCAATCAATATTCTTGATTTGTGCAATATGATTAAAAATACCTAATACAAAATAGATAGAGCATTAATAACTACTTTTCATGCTTTATACAACACACAATATTTGGCATATTAAATAATTAGTTTTTGTTGTTTTTTTTCCTTTGGTCGCAAGTTGATTAATTAGGATTAGATGTTTGTTGAACAAAAAATGTATCCAAAATTAGGAGTTGTTATAAAGTTTATTTAAGCTATCCATTAGCTCATAAGAAAGCAAAGAAACATTTAGTGTACTCATTGATTAAATAAAATCCATTTTAAGCGTTTTTTCACAAAATAAACACTTAATTCCCCAAAATAAGCCATCCCAAACACACCTATTAGTTCTTCTAAATTTAATAACATCACAACAGAGCTATTATTATTATTATTAAATAAAAATAGTGTGTATATATATAATAAGAAAAGAATTAGTGTACTCGTTGATTAGCAGTACGTATATACCTGCCTGCCTTGTCATCGTCATTAGAAAGGGGGTGTCACCTAAAATAGCGTGGAACAAGCCTTTTTAGGCCATTAGCAAAACTTAATCCTGTCTTAGTGGATTCCACGGTATAAGCAGTCTCTTTACTTTTTTTAATTATTACTCCACCGTTTATAAGACCACTTTAACTTTTTTTTTCAGTAAAAAAAAAGTAGTTTCAGTCCAAAAAAAATCTTTTTCCCTCAAAACTAATTTATTCTACTTATAAACTAACTTATAATCTAATTTTATGTAACATATGTTATAATTTAGTGGTCTAATTTGCTTCCTTAACTTCCACAAAAAAAGTTAAAGTGGTCTTATATTTAGGATTGGAGGGAGTATAAGACATATTTACCTAATCTCATTAGATTAAAAAAATTTGTTAAGTTAGTTAAAATTACATGATATTATCCATCCTAACCATATAACTTTATCCCTACTTCCCTCTTTTGCTTGTTTATTATTAAGGATCACTTATAGGGATAAATTGGGAGAAAATAGAGAACAATTAGAAAGATGTCTTATAGTTAGGACCAAACTCACCTCCTCAAATAAGTCTCAGATAAATCGTATAAGTCGTATCTATGAAATAATTAAAGAACATAGCTAGAACCGAGCATGGATTGAAGGAGTTGGATGCAAAGAGTAGTTCAATGTCATATCTATGAAATTGACCAGCTCAACTCGACCTCTTCTCCTCGATTTTTGCCAAGAATATGGAGATAGCTTCGGGGAGTTAAGTCATTGTCTCTGTCCTTTCTAGATTGCCATTTCGAATGGAACGAAAGAATTTCAAGCTATCATCTCTTTTATAATGACAATCATAGGTCAATCGTTGAAGAATGTTGGATTGTATCTTTTATACCAGTATTTACGCATGATGTTGCTTTCTCGAAGGCAAGAGTTATGAATGGTCTTCATGTATTAATCCATGATAATGGCCACATCTAAATGACTAGAACATATTTGAATTTGTAAATAGAAAAACAAATAAATCATGCCAGGATAACTTCCTCCACTCAGATATGATAATATTCCAATATAGTAATAACGTAATAGCAAATACAAGGTAGATTTATGAAATAAATAGATAAATACAAAGTACTGAAAACTTGTGACAACTTAAAAATTCAAAAGCTATTTTCACATGATAGATAGTCCAATATCTCAATAGAGGCTAACGTTGAGTTATAATTATAAATCAGCTTCCACTTCAAAATTTGAATCCTTTTCACTTCACATTTCAGCTATCGGAATTACCCATTTGGCTGTTTTTGCAGGCTTTTCTAAATATGCCTCATTGTGACCTTCATGAGCCAAATGGCAAAACAGGATTAGGAAAAGCACAGACTATATTTAAGTAATAATAACCTGTTGGGTCCACAAGGGCAGGTAAAACTGACGTCCATCAATGATGATCAAGAGGTGAACGTATCTCTTGAAGTGATTACGGATATGATAACAATTCTTTCATTATCTACGGTTAGTCGTTTTGTTGATGGTCTCCACATAAGTTTCTTTATTTGGTAATTTTTTTATATTTCACCCAGTAAAGGTTGGGAAATGAAACAATCATTAATAATCATCTTGAATTTCAGGAGAATACTTTCATTTAGAGAAACAAAAGCATGAACAATTCGGATGAAATGCATACTTTGTACAGAGAACATTGTACCGGGTACATCGGCAAGATTAATTTTTACTGGCCTTTTCTTGTATCAATCAATACACAAGGAAATTTCGAGGGAGGGAAACTACAATGCCTTAAATGTCCAAATTCTACTATTAAATATTGAGATAGAGACAGTATTCATGTTTTACTGTTTTAGAGATTGGAGTCAGTGATGAAGAAGAGAATCAAAACTGAATGGATATTTTACAGATTGATTACTGAAAAAAGTGGTCCCTGCAATGACTCAAGTAACTTTCTGCTGACATATAGAAAGAAGTCAGAAAAACAGATTTTCAAAACTAACTGAAGTTATCTACTGATGTGATCCCAACCAATCCTAGGATCACAGTCTGTCACAAATGTTAGATGATTGGAGTAAAGAAACACTGAATTTGATACCAGAAATCAATATTTCAAGGTCCTTAAGACCATCAAATTTTAACAGAACAGTGAACACAAAGGTGGAAGATCCCATAGAGCTTCATTGGGATCCTGCACAGTTTCCATGTATTCTTGCACTCCATTCATTGCATACAGTGAAGCTGATATTTGCCTCTCAACTTTCATCCTTTCAAATTCCAAAAGATCCAAGTCACCAACATTAGACATACCCACATCATTCTTGGGAACATCTGCAACCTGAGCAAAAGGAATTCGATCAAAAACTGGTCCAAAACCGCCCCATGAAAGATTGGAAATCGAACCAAAGCCAAATTCCTCCTTGCAATTACTCATATCTGGTCTATAAGCATCATCAAACATAGAGGCATCTAAAACAGTCCCACTGGATAATGAACTTTCATTGCTGTCAATAGTACTGCTAGAACTACTGCTAATACTAGCACTAAAACTACTAGTAGTGCTAGTATTCATGCTTCTGGCTTTTGGGACAGAGGCTGCTACCACATGATCTTGTTGTTGTTGCTGTTGTTTTTGTTGTTGTTTGGTTGCAGCTTTTTTATTGTTGAGGAGATTTCGAATCCGAGAGGCGAGAGGAGAATCCATGGAGACATGAGTGATGAAGTTGGTGCGAGTGTTGGCGCCTCGAAGAAGGTAAGCAGCTTCATCATAAGCTCTGGCAGCTTCCTCTGCAGTCTCAAAAGTGCCAAGCCACATTCTTATCTTCTGTGTTGTGTCTTTGATCTCAGCCACCCATCTCCCTGAAGGTCTCTGCCTCACCCCTACAAACTTGTTTGGGTTGTTGCCTCGGCTTCTCTTTCTTCCTTTGAATTTCCCCACTTTGCTTATTGGAATGCCTGCTTCCTGATGTTCCTGCTTTGGCTGCTGGAATTGAATTTCCATCACAGGTTGGGATTTGATTCAAACAAGTCAGATCAGAGAGGGATCTTAAGAAGATGATGATAGGGGAAGGCTATTCTTCAGATTTATGAAGTTATTTTGGGGTTGTGAGATTATAAATGATTGAAGGGTTGATGAGAATATTGAGAGCAAGTGGGTTTGAGATGCTTGTATTTTATATTGTGTTTGTGATGTTGACAACTTACCTTTCAATTTGCTTGTTTGACTTCCCAATAAAATGACCGCCATACCTGTCTTGTTTGTTGGAGTTACCTGACTGGATCTGTACCTTGTCCGTTTTTCATTTTCACACAGGCACCAAAAGGATAATGAATTCTTCTTAACTCCCTGCAGATTGATAGATTTTGACGTAGTTCCTGCATTTTCTCATAAGGTGTAATAACATAACCCTTATGTAGTATTCATGATTTTGTTATTCAATCGTAAGAAACTTTTGATTTTAATAATGGTGATGCAGTACTGAATAACTTCCTCTTTTTTCTAATAAAATGAAGACAGAATGCACCATTTTCATGATTGAATGAAGGAAATGAGAATACATACATACATGCATAAAAAAGAACTAGTCATGCTTATACTGAGCCACAGTTAAAAGAACATGTCACAGAATCACCTAACCATCAATTGGGAAAAAAAAAATTAAGAAAAGTATAAACCAAACAAGAAGCTAGGTTTGGATTAGGGATGAGTGTACCGAGTCATTGTCCTTAGCTTATGCGAATGTAGCTAGGTCAAAAAGAGTTGAAAGGATGAGCGTGAAGGCACGAAGGATCGCCACGTGGAGCCTCCAGGGCAATTCTGCAGATACTTCCATAAACAAAGAGACTACAGATTTTAAAAAGTCCCCCCAGCTTCAAACTATTATGCGGACCACTTCTGGGTTTTTATATATATATATATATATGTTTAATAATTGTTTTTGTTAAGAAGAATTGTTAATTAATTATATCTTGTCGTGCGAGCTGCGTTTGTTGTAACCTCCTCCCCACGTCACGAACAAATTAAATTATAGCAGCGTTTAATTTCCCTCCCTTGTTATGTTTATTTAATCCTAAGATTTTTCTTAGCCCACAAACCATTAATCCCTGTCTATCGCCTTTGCAATTTGGTTGAGAGAGACAATTAGCCAACCTAATAAGAAATTTCAGTCTTGGTTTATCAGTTGTTACTCGTACTCTTTGATACTCCCTCTAATTCTAATTATAAGAGCCAGTTTATTTTTTTAGAAAAATTAAGGATGTAAAATAAATCATTATGAATTGTTTATATTTGTCTTTTTTTCCTCAAAACTAAATTATTTTACTTATAAACTATCATATAATCTAATTACATTTCGCATATATTAAGATTTAAGGGTCTAATTTGCTTCCTTAATCTAAAAAAAAAAATTAACTGGCTCTTATAATTAGGACCGGAGGTAGTAGTCGGACAGTATTTGTTTTCAATTTTCTTTAAAAAGTTCACATTTGTTCTCTTATACGTTACCGACTCGTGGAAAATGACACAAGCATTTCTATATCAATCAACTTGGTCATATACTTATATCTGACAGTTGCCGAGATAGGTGTTTGAAATTCAATTTAATTATCTTAACATTCATTGATAGTGAACAATAATCAGTCAAGTAGATATAATATGAAATAGTAATAATTCAATTAAGTTTAAATTTTGGCTGCAGCTAATTTAATTTGTAGGAAATTTGTGAGAGTGGGAGATATTGTTTTGTTTATGTTTTTTTGTTTTGCCATGTGAGAGACTAAATTAAACAAAGAGAAGATTATAAAAAAATAATTTGGAAATTACAATATCTCAAATAAGATACTTTCTATAAAATGAGTAGTGATTTATTTATGAAGTGTAATCAAATTCCTATTCATTGTAGACAACAAATAACAATAATATAATTGCATGAAAACTCTCTTATAAGTGAAAAGTGACAGTTTGATTTCATTTGTTATATTATATAGTTAATGTTTTCCTTTATAATTTAAAAGATAAGATCATAAAATCGAGCTTATTCTTTTTTAACAAAATATTGAACATAAGTACAGCTTAGTGCCCCATTGTTTTTAGACCGTATTTTTCATGAATTTGTAGACCTTATTTAGTATGACTCATCTCAAATTCTTTTGCGAAAACTTAAAGTTGCTGGATGCCGTACACCAAGTGGAGAGTCGCTGGAAAAAACCCAAATGGAGGATGGCGGCTTGAACAATCGAAGAGGTGGGCTTGGCGCTTCAAAATATGGGCTTTTTCTTTGGGCTAACTTTTATCTTTGGGCTTTCTGTATAAACTTCAAGTCTCGCAACTAAACTAAAATTAACTAGGATCAAATGAAATAAGATAGCCGTAAATAAACGTCTTGATCCAGGGCAAACAGAGGAATTGACGGTGTCCATCTGGCCCATCGGTCAGTAATGCCTGCCCCATCCTGGGAAAAAAATGCCCTATGCACCCCAAAAAAAGTGGCCAAATGAAAAAATAGGTGTTCATTGGCAGGGCTAGTGATTAGGCAGGACCGAGCATTGGGCATAGTATGCAGCCCTACCCATTTAGCCCTGCCAATAAAATATATATAATTCTATTTAAAAAATAATATATTTTTATATATATAAATGGATTATGAATGATTAGATGTTATTTATTTCTTATTCTTGTAAGTATATTGTGTCAAGATGTATTGCAATATCTTTGATTATAAAATTATTGTAGAACTGTGTATAATGTTAATATTTATATTTATTCTTATAAAATATTCCAAGTTGGGAAATTACATAATATATTTGATATTTTAAATATTATTTTTATTTTAACATTTTTCCATATATGATATCATGGTAAGGTGTTACAACTTGGGCATGGAAGCCTGCCCTGCCCACCCGGCCTAGCTCGAAATGGCATTGACTTTTCATGGGGAGGGCCAGGCAGCGGTGATTTATCGGCCATTTGCGGTCTTTATTGTAAGCTCATGGGGTCGTTAAAAATGAATATAGTATGTAAAAAGTGTCGTTCCACAAGGATTATGTTTTGAGTAAGTCAATTAGTGTTAATTAAGTCCTTAATTGGATGTGAGTAGGAAAATTGTAGAAATTGAGTTGAAATAGAAAATTAAGTTGCAAAAATTGATAAAATAGAAAAATGGTTGCAAACACATTTGGTAAATTATAAGAAAAGCCTTTGGCTACTTATCTCCATTTTACTTCATGAACTAGTTAAATTCCCTCCTTTTTAGCATCATAATGACTTCGTGTGTGTGTCCAAAATTCTATTGTATTTGAAAAAGCTTTCTTAAATCAAAATCAAATTTATACCAGCATTAACTGCACAATCTCTTGCCACAATTAATGCAAGTTATAATTCCCAACCAACCTCCTATTGAAAATGTTAGGTTAGTAACTATATCTCTTAAAAGCAAGTGGTGATCCAGCACTTGTGTAAAAAGGGAGCAAGATGAAAATCCACACATATAATGCATTCATTGCATCAAAAGAGGGAAAATATAAAGTTCAATCCATAAGTGGTTCAAAGTAACCCTAGAAAAGGGTTTTAGTTACACATTAGTGAATCTAAAACTAAAACAAAAACTAGACAAGAGTTCATGGCAGAAAAGAAGAGAAGAAGGAAGAAGAAAGGAAATGAAGGTGGGTGAAGCTTAAATCTCTCCAAGCTCCTCCACTTCAATCCTCCAACTTTCCAAGCACTTCACAAGCTCTCTCTTGCAGCTCCAAGACTCCCAAAATCGTGCTCAAGTGAAGTAAATGCATCATAGCTCCAAAACCCTAAGTTATATCTCTAAAATTTGGCCAAATAAGCAAAATGCACAGTAGCCTTTTCGCACCACTCACCATGGGCTCGCTGTGGCTAACCCATGACGAACACTCAACAAAAAGGACAGAGACAAACTCTGCTCGCCGTGGCGAGGTCACGGCGAGTACCTCCGTTTCAGCTCATCTTGCTTCTTTCATTTGCTTATCTCCAAATCCTTTACATCCCTTCTGTTGCTCGGGGTTTTTCTTGGCTCTTTGCACTGTCCACCTCTTCTTATACAAAAAGAGAGGGTTGATGAGTTCTAAAAATCGCTCAATTATATATTCATTAAGCTCCAAATTTCATACACATATAAAATCTTTCTTTGCTAATCTTTTTCTATTATTTTTTTTGTATTCTTTTCAACTTTACTTTCAAAATTATGTACAAGTGTGGGGAAAATATGATGAAATGTATGAAATTATGGAGCTTATCAAGGGGCAGGGGTCATGCCTTGTCCAATACTGCCCATGAACACCCCTATAATTGAGAGATTGAGAGAGAGGGGTCTCCACAACGAGGTGTTAAATTATTGTATGATGTCACATTGTTGGAGTAGAAGAATGCAAACAACCCTAGAATTGAAAGATTGAGAGAGAAAGAGGGGTCTCCACAATGAGGTGATTAAATTATTATATGATGTCAACGTTGTTGGAGTAGAAGAATGCAGCCCGAAACCTCTCCACTTAGTTTCCCGCTCATTTAGTTCCACTTAAACAAAACTACGTCGTTTTATTAAAAAAAACTATGATCCAACAAATTTTCTGAAATCAATGCTTACTATTTTAGATGTGAAATAAGAGAAATTCTTGCGGGAACTGGTTTCGGTACTCGTCAGAAAGATTAGTGGGGGGCGCTCTCCATTCTAAACTATTTAGATATAATTTGGATGGTCCAGAATTTTCAATTTAAAGCTTATGATTTTTAAAGGAAAACTATATTTTCTGACAAATGATAGTTAAGAGATTATCTTTATTTTAGATTTTGTACCTATTAAAATAATTACAGTCTAAAAATCATAAATTTTATTTATAAATCTGGACCATCAAGATTAGATCTGGACGGTTCAAAATAGAGGAGCGCCCCCGCTCATCTTTCTGACAAGCACGGAAACTGATTCCAATTCTTGCATAAACCCGATGTACCATGTCATTTGTGGTCTGACCAATCACAAGTAAACATATAAGGTTTGGAGCGCAATTTTCAATTTGATCACTTGGCATCCTAAAAAAAATTCAACTAACCGATAAAAATATGTTTTCTTCAACTTGTAGAATAAAAAAACATTGAAATCATGAGATTTAAATATTTTTTATGTACTAGTTATATTTTTTAGGGTGCCAAATCAGATTGAAAATTCTGCGTTAGACCTTATGCATGTATTTATGATCGGTCAGACTACAAATAACATGGTACACTTGATTCACGCAAGAATTTCTCGTAAAGTAATTATCTCACATGTTTTTTTTTAAATAAAATGGCATAGTTTTATCTAAATGGAAGTAAATGGACATGAAGTTAAGATTCCGACGTGAGAAGAGGGTGGCTGGTTATCCTAATTAACTTCCACTGTTGCCCATACTCTTCTTCATCCAGTCATTTACTTGGACAACCTGTTTTCTCCATATTCGTATGCAGCTTAACGGCAATTTGAACTTCTCATCATCACATGGTATGAGAGATAGATAACAAAGAAACCCTAGTAGTCCCATGTCAATTGTAAGCTTAAAAAAAGAAAACTGATCCAAGTCACGTCCAAAAACACTGTCTTTAGGAGCGTTTTCGTAGCCACGCGCAAATGAGGAAGTGACACTCCTAAGATTAAACAGGTCCCTCCTGCGACGGGGAGAGGCGCCACTGTTCGAGAATGAACAGACATTAGTCCGACCGTTGACAATGTGCAAAACGTTCGGCTATCAAGGTTTTCGAAAAATCCAAACACTTTGTTATATAAGGACTTGTGTCTCCTCAGTCAACGTGGGACTAAAGTTTGTTTGGCACACCCGCAACAATATTTACAGTATCAAGTGCTCTTACGTTTGGACCAAAGCTCTTGGTTTTGTCATTGCCCAGTGTTTCCATTACAATCTTTCGAGTAGTGAAAGAGGATATGGTCGAGGAGATGACAATTGTGATCTGAGTTTTCTTGCATATGTTTTCAGACTGGCCCTTTAAGTTGAGTAGCAGTGCCAATTATAGGTCCAAAAAGTAGTGCTGCATGCTATATCTGCTTATATTTCCTTAAATTCGTTGTAAGTTGTGTTCAACGAGCCATATATAAGTCTAGCATCTTCAACGTAACTGTCTTCCTTTCAAAACCCTAGGGGAGGATGTTATTGTGCTCATGGCCACCAACAGGTCAGGCAAGTAAAGTGACTTAACTTCGGTTGTCGTCGTTCAGTGCTGAGGTTTTTCCTCACGTGACACAAGAATTCTGTCAGCCAGAGATTTGCAGATATGGTTTGTTAACTTGTACGTTACTGTGTCTTTTTTGTTGTAATGTAAGGCCCGTTTTAGTTTTTTTCATGATTTGAAACTTGAACCACAAGTTTTTTGTGTTCTTTAGCTTAATTTGTCAGTGTTGCCTGTTACCTTTTAGTTTTCCGGTATCCCTGTGGTCAGTGGTCCAAAGCTTGTCTTCTAATACCCATGATCAAAATGAAGATAAAAGAAAATTAATGCGGAATGTAAAATTTTTCTTTTTTCCCATATAGTTGGGATTGGGGTGGCCAATTTTCATCCTATCCCTGTATGTTACGTGGAGTTTACTATTGTTGCTGACAAATGCTTGGCCGATGTTTTGACAACGAAGACACCGACTTTTATTAAGTTTTTTTTATATATATATATATATATATATAAATGCATACTCTGTGTACTTGACTTATTATTTTGCGGTAATTAAGTGCTTATGAAACAAAGTGTGGTTGGTCGAGTGGTCAGCTCACTCGTCCGTTTAAGCAAGAAGTGTCGAGGGTTCGAATCTCGACTTGTGTATGCAGCAACCCATTGGCCAGCAGTAAACCCTTAAATGGAGCTCAGATCTGCGAAGGATTAGTCTTAACCTTGTTGGGTTGGGGGATACCTTGGGCAACCAAAAAAATTAAGTGCTTATGAAATAAAAAAACACGTAAAACCAGTTTTTAACTTTAGTGGTGTGTTTGACCCAATTTATTCACAATTTGCTTATGGTCCATAAATTACTTATAAGCATAAACAAAAAAAAGTAGCTTATGACTTATATGCTTTTTGACTATGAAGGAGAGAGAAAAAATCATTTTTCTAATCATTAATCCAAACATAAATCTCATTCTATCACTGTCAATCCAAACATAAAAGTTAAAACTCATTATCTAATCTTTGGTTTTAATATAATACACCCTAAATCTTTGGAAGCGAATATGTATAGAATATGTATGTGTCTGTGTGTCTGTACAATCACTTTCAAACATCGTGGTTGTGGTTCTATTTTAGACACTCGGCACTCTGGGCTTGAATTCTGACATTGTTTTTGTTTGAAATTTACATCAAATGGTAGAAAAATAAATAGGCTTTTTTCCTTATAAATTGTGCAATAACAGTAAAAATATAAATGCATTTCAGCAAACAATAATTAGAGAGCACTACAGTGAGTTCCATATATATATTTTCGTCAATGGGCAGAGTCTAAAACACAGACTATATGTAATGTAATATTTTTAATATATTAACATGCATGTATAGTGATGACATTCAGGGGATGATGGGCATGTACAGGAGTAAGTAATGTATATGATATACTCCCTGGTCCCTAAATATAGCTTCAAATAACTAGTTTATTTTATTAAAAAAAACCACCTAAATTAGTTAAAAACAACAATGATATGAGGAATCTAAATTATTTTCTAACTATGCCCTTATTATTAAAGATGAAAGGGAATAATAAATAAGAGATAATAAAGATGAAATACAGTGAATGGGTAAAGATAAATAACGGGGAAAATTGGGAAAAAATGCAATAAATACTTAGACAACTATAAAATGAAACTTATATTTTAGAACAAACTCATTCATAAATATAAAGATTATATTTATAATTAGGGATTGAGGGACTAGTTCCTTATAATACACTATAACGTAGTTTGCTTTTATTTGAGGCATGCCCCAGTACTTGAATGCCATCGGAGCGCATAAAAATGTAGGTGAAGCTCCAATCAAGGAGAAACAGCACCATTTATATATATATATATATAAAAAAAAGGAGAAACCGCACTAATAATTAATTAAGGAGAAGAAGAAGGAATAATGATGCAAAGCAAAATCATTATCCACTTCTTTTTTCCATTCTGTATTGATAAAGTGGGGACAAGAGGGGGGACCACCAGGCCCCTGTTAGAACCGCCCCATTCGCCCCCTACATCAATTTGTTAATCCCAAATTAAAAAGTCACACCAGTCTACACAAATTATTATCTTGTTTCGCTTATTTTGCTTGCGGATAAATATAAAAATGGGTCAAAATTGAAAAACAAAGACCCCTTTATTCCAAATCGGGTTCTCAATTGCTTTTTTTTTTTTTTTTGTGTGTCTTCGCCAACAGCTTCCCTACTGATTCAGGTTATTACGTCTTCCTCCATAATACTTGCCTGCACATACACGACCATAAAACCCTAGCCATATATCCATCCATCTGCTACCTTTTCCTATATATTCTGAGTCACTTTTCATCACCCATATATATATACATACCTATCCATATATATAAATAAGCACAGAGAGAGAGAGAGAGAGAGAGAGAGAGAGAGAGAGAGAGAGAGAGAGAGAGAGATGAGGAGTCCAAGAGTGAAGGGACAGATCACACCGTGTTGTAGCAAGGTGGGAATAAAGAGAGGGCCATGGACAGCGGAGGAAGATGAGGTGTTGGCGAATTTTGTGAAGAAGGAAGGAGAAGGACGGTGGAGGACTCTCCCAAAGAGGGCTGGCCTCCTTCGCTGCGGCAAGAGCTGCCGTCTGCGCTGGATGAACTATCTCCGTCCTTCCCTCAAGAGAGGCCACATCGCCCCCGACGAGGAAGATCTCATCCTCCGCCTCCACCGCCTCCTAGGCAACAGGTACTTCTTTATTTCATCATCAACCTTAGCTTCTTCATAATTAATATCATTATTTAATTAGGGTTTTACTGTTCCTACACATATACAGGTGGTCTCTCATAGCTGGGAGGATTCCTGGGAGGACTGATAATGAGATCAAGAATTACTGGAATACCCATCTCAGCAAGAAGCTCATCAGCCAGGGAATAGACCCCAGGACTCATAAGCCTTTGATCACCTTCGACAATCGTCATCATTCCAATAATAACCACCCTACAACCACATCCAATAATATTCATCCTCAATCATCTCCTAGGCAGATTGTTGGCTGCAGCCATCAAGATCAGACACATGATCATCATGATGATAATGTTATCATCCAAAACAACAGTACTTCCATTACCACTACTATTGGGAATGATTGGGAGGCAGGTGGCGACAAAGTGGGGAGGATAGATAGTATTGGGGTTGGGGTTGATGAGAATATTGTTGGGGAGGAGGATAATACCTTATCTTCGTTTCTTGAATCTTTGATCAATAATGACGACAACGAGGTTCTTGAGAATAATCAACAGTCATCCCAGGATTATGTCCACGCCCGCCACGTGTTCCCCGATCCTCCACCATCTCATCCAACAATAATTCCCACTTCTTCTTCTCACCAATTCTTCGATCTTTCCTTTTGGGAATCTGAATTTCAGAGTTTCGGAGGAGATAATCAAAACCATGGTTCCGCCTTCAAGCAGTAATCATCACTCCCTATATTTAGCCTGTGGCAAACATTATTATGCGGGTAATTAATATATATATATATATAACTAGCAAGTATATATGCTTCATTAATTTGTTCAACAGCGTAATTGATGTGCTTTGCTTTCTTAATGTGTTTCGATAAGGGTCCTGCTGTTTCCTTGTAAATATAGTGAACGTGTCAATTTTGGGCAATTGTGTGTTGTGTGACTGTTTGTGTACGAACCTTCAGCTCTATATATCATGCATACATATATCTTCTTCTTAAGGCTGTTAAAATTGTGTCAGGTTTGCCTCCATTAATGTCTTGTATTGTAAAAGTACATTTGACATATTTCATTAGCATTTTAAATTTTCCTATACATGTACCGGCCATTATAGTTTAATTTCCTTCCTTTTCTGTGTGGGCGTACGTATGTGGTGATGTATACTATCATCAGTGTCTCCAAGAAGTAGCCATAGTATAGAAAAGCCATACGTGCATGTACCACGGCTTATTAAACACTTGATTGATTAGCTAATTTCGATCTCTCATAAGTCATGACACATCATGATTTTTCGCTCATCACCTTTCAACTATGTATCATGTATGTAAGTGGGTGCATGTGTGTCAGAGTGTCGATTCTAGATCTAAAAGGGAAAAAAAAGGATCCTCTAAAGATGGTGATAGTAACCCAGATAAATATATGTTGGTTGACCCAATTGGGGAAGACGAGATCATTATGAATTTTGAATCATTAGCTACATACATAATCGAAAAGTTTTGCTCCCGTATATATCTGAGCATGTTATATCAGACAACGTATGCAACAAAACCCCCACCCACAGAGGCTTTTTCGCATTCCCAGGCGTGTGAGATGGGGCTAATGTATTCGTCCAGTATATATCTCATTGTTATTAAGCAGTAGCTATCCTACAAATCAACACAATACTCTGCCATATGCATGTGAGATATTTATGGCGAGCGCACTTCATTTGTGTCTGTGTGTGTGTTCTCCAATAGTTATGTGTAAAATTTTTAATCTGATATCCAAAATACATGTATTAAATATGAATGAAACTGACAAAAATTCGAGAATGTTTCAAGACTACTGTACACACATATAATATGCATTAGCATGTAATGTAGTATTATAAATGTATATCTAGCTAGTATACATACAAGTGTTTAATATGGAGGCACAGCAGTTGTATTATTATAGTAAACATCTTCGTTAAAATCTCGTGTTCCCACATCTTTTGTGTGTGTGTTGTTGTTATTGATGTTTGGGGGTGATATATATTGATGGCTGTTAAAAAATGGAGCATTTGAATTAATGTGAGAGATTTATTTCTCTGGTATGATATTAGCTAATTTATTAACGTTATAATGGTAAGTATGATGAAAGGATATTGTTGATTGAGACTGATATCAAAAAAAAAATAACTCAATTATGATATACATTTATAGAATGTTTCACTTAAATGGTATTACTCCCTTGGGTCCTTAATTGCAATCTCCTACAAGCTAAGTTTCATAACACAATATGTTTTGTCTAAAATATTAACTTTTTCACCAGCATCAAACTTTACTTCCTTGAAAAAATGTGAATAAAGACACAACAAATATAAGACCATATATGCTACACACAATAAGTTGAAGTTTTAATGCAACATATAGATAAATGTCCGATATTTTGTTTTTAAAAAAGTGAAGGTAAAAAAGGTGTAGGGAAAATTAATTACAGGTAACTTATTAAGATGAGGTCCCACGAAATCAAGTAACCAATATGATATTCTTATTAGGAAGTTGTGAACGTCAAGCTAAAAGTTATTATTATTAAACCAAAAAGTTGTTACCATCCGATCACTAACAATTATTGGGTCACTAACAACTTTTTAACCAGACAATAACAATTTTTGGCCTGAAGATAACAGTTTGGGGGCCTGACGATCACAACTTTTGAATTCTTGGTCAATAACGTGACGATAACAACTTATAACCAGGTAATAACAGCTTCGTGAGATCTAAAACTAATTACGTAATTTCGTGGGACCTCGTCTTAAGTTCCTTACATACATAGGACTAGCAATTAATTTCCCGAAAGTCTCTTGATATATCTTTTTATCTCACTATCTAACTAAATAGCAGATATATCTAACAATTTTACTTGCACGTCAACTGTATGGAATAGCATGGAAGCACCGGAATGCACGGGGGCACAATTCTCACGGTGGAAGTCAAACTAAAAACATTTACATATATGTGTCTATGTATCTTGGTGAACGTCGGACGTAAAACAAATTCACTGATAATCATTTTAACAAGCGTGAGCGCGTTCTCTCTGATCGATATACCGACTGAAGAAAACAACGCATGCAATACCATAGCTATAGCTTTTACAGTTTGTATAAACCAAACTAAACATGTTAAAAATCATACATAGTTACTTGAATGTTAAAAGATCGAATAGAGATACACACCAGGCGGGAAACAGAGGAGAGAGAGAGAGCTGAGCCGAAAACTAAACAGCAAGAAAGTTGGAAATGAGGGAGGGGGGGGGGGGGAGAAGGGCAGTGAAGTACAAAGTCGAAGTGGGTAGCTGAGTTTATGTAGAGTGAAAAGCCGTCCGTTGTAGGGCACGTGATCGTATGTAGTAAACGAAGCCAATTACCAAACATTCTAAAGCAACCAACTTATGGGGAGATAGAAAGAGGTGTGCGTGGTTTGGTACTTGGAAGTTGGATCCATTGGTTTTGCATCTATATATCTGGTGGACCTAACCTCTTTTTTCATTTCCCTTGTCACTGGAATACACAGTCACAGGACCACGCACTGCTTCTTCTTTTTCGTTCAACATTCTTAAATATTTTTTAAATGGGTACATCATCATAAAATACTTTTTATGCACGTAACAAACTACTTCAAATTTTCAATGCGTTAGATGTAGTACAAAGTATTTTAGGATATTGGATATAACTAGAAAATTCTTGAAGTGTTGGGCAGCGGTACATCTCACAATAGGTGCACCTTTCTTTTTCTTTCCCCTTCCCCATAATCCTCTTCTATTTCCACCATCAAATTTAAGCAACATCAGGCTGCTTTTTTATTCTTTTGGCATGATTGAACTAGCTAGAACCTAGAATACGGCATCCAATCCAGCTTTTATGATGAAATCGCGGGATTTGAGGGTGAGATGGTTGTCCCAATTGCCAAACATGCACTATAGGGAAAAGGCTGGCATGTGTTTTTGGACGTGCATAGTAATGGGCTTGAAACGGCTGCTAGCCCAAAGTGTGAGTTTGACCCTTTCTAATATTGATTGTCTTTGAAGTATAGTCAAAGGCTGCAGGCAGGCAGCCAGATAACGTTTGTGTTCTTGTTGTGGTTATTAAATAGTGTGTTTTTCAGCGATTCAGTGGCGCCATGGATCGTATTTCATCAAGCTCTAACAATCATAGAGCATCACAAAAGGGGTTATTGATGAAGATGAAACCCAGGTGGGTGGCTATTTTGTCATCCTATTTCCTTCTCTTCTGTTTGTACTCAACCTCCAACTTCTTCATCCCTCTCCTCCACTCTTCTCCTTCTGATTTCTTCTTAAATTCTCCACCCTCTCATGATCACCTTCTTCTTCCTAACCCTTCTCCCACCGCCCCTCGTTTCATCCAAACCTTACCCACTAATGCGTCTCTCTCCTTAAACTCTGTTGCTTACGATGAGGTCGTCGGTGAAGCTTTACAAAGTCAACGGGCCACCTCGATCGGTACCGGTAGGTATATTATTATTATTGTTACCGTTCTTTAGCTTCTTCTTGTTCGTGTTCCTGTGACTAGCTGCAGTTTCAACATGAATTAGCTGGGTTTTCATTTAGTAATTATTGCTTAACATGTCTTGATCCATGTCGTTTTCCTCCATTTCTTTCAGTTTGATTTTTCCCTTTTCAAGTTTCTTGTTTCTGAAGTTATAAAAAATATAAAATATTTTGATCATCAGAGATGTGCAATATGCAAGGGTTGGAATCCAAATGTCTCTGCAGACTTGTGCATGATATTGTGTTTCTTTTTTTTTTCGAAGCCTTAATTTGTTTGAATGATTCCAGCCACAATTCATTACTAGGAAAAATGGTTTTGAATCATAAACGACCAGGACATCTGAAATGTATCATTAAAGATTAAATTCACGCGTCTTCAAATACAAGATGCATGTAAAAGCCTTACTTGTTCTGTTTTCGTCTTGAAGAGAGAGAAAGAGTGTCTTTTGATAGGATCAGCATTTTTAATATTTCTCAATTAAATACTCGATTTAGTTTGAAAATTTTACCAACCGGTTAAGAGAAACGTAGAGCTTTCAGATACAATTCTATAAATGAACTTTTGCTTGCTTGTTTTGGACCATAGCCCTAGCCCACAGGTTGGATTTAATAATATTCATGAACTTCTTCAAAGATCACCCCGGTCCATAATTTATTATTGTACCCAGCGGCTCAATGTAGACTGTAATTGACCATGCTTTCATGCATGGGTGATTCCATTGCAACGTTAAATTATCTTAAAATTGCAAAATCTTTATAAGTAGGCGACAAAGAAGATACAACAAATGCATTTGAAGTTCAAAACTTTAACCACTGAAAAAAAAAAAAAAGTTTAAAATTTTAAGTAGTGCACATTTTTGTATTTAAAATAAGCCTACTTGTTTATAATAATATATACTTGTTGCAATTTTGTGCTAATTGTCATTTTCTTACCGTAATTAAACTACACTTAAACAGAACACCATTGATAATTTAACAAATAAAACTTAGGTTGATAATTGATATTATTTTCCTGTTATGTAATGTAAAGGTGGTGATGAGAAAGAGGGTGAGAAGGATGAGGTGTACCACGAGAGAGATATATTCATGGAAGAATATGAAGAAATGAAAAGAAGCTTGAAGATATACGTATATCCTCACAGTAAAAAAGATGCTTTCGCCAATGTCCTCTTGCCGGTGAATGAAGATCCCGGCGGCAACTACGCCAGTGAGAGCTACTTCAAGAAATCTCTCTTCAACAGCCATTTCCTCACCGACGATCCCTCAGACGCAGATCTCTTCTTCATGCCTTTCTCCATCGCAAGCCTCAGGCACGATCGCAGAGTCGGCGTCGGAGGAATCCAAGGTTTCGTACGAGATTACGTTCATGAAATCAGTCACAATTATCCCTACTGGAACCGATCTGGCGGCGCCGATCACTTTTATGTTTCTTGTCATTCTGTTGGAAGATCCGCCATGGAAAAAGCTCCACAAGTGAAGTTCAATGCCATACAGGTTGTTTGTTCTTCTAGTTATTTCTTGACTGGTTACGTTGCTCATAAGGACGCCTGTCTCCCCCAAATTTGGCCTCGTAAAGGAAATCCTCCCAACCTCGCTTCCTCAAATAGGTACGCCTTCATCCCTAATACCCGTGTCATTCTTTAGGGAAGAGTGATTTTCAGATTATGTTGCCTGAATTTCATTCTCTCTTGTTCTTAATCCTCTCCACCACTGAGCAAAAGCTGAACGTAGTAAGTTTTTGTCTCTGTTTTGGCTCTGCATTATGTTTTCCTCTACAATTTCACAACTTTCTGATTCCTTCATTTAGTACTTCCTGGCTCCTAAACATAGGACCTATTTAGAGAGGTAAGACCTCTTTCTTATTATTATCAACTCTTCTTCAAATTATCTTTATCAATGCTTCTCAATTATAAACAAATAAAAAAGGGAATATAGGGATATAGGTATATGATTACGGTGCATTGGTAGTATTACGGGATTTTAACAAATTTAACTAATATCTTTAATTTAAACAATTTAGACAGATATGTCTAATATTTACGGGAGGAGGGATTATGATCTCAATTGGTCAATAAGGGCATACATTTTTCAGTCTTCATTTCACTATATAGACTAATCGGAATTGAAAGTTGAAACCATCATGATGACTAATTCTGGTTTGTTGCTCTGGTTAAAAATGTCAGGAAAAAGCTGGCCTTCTTTGCGGGAGGAATGAATTCCCGAGAACGAAAGCAGCTGGTGAAAACATGGGGAAACGACTCTGAAATATTTGCTCACGCGGGAAGACTAAAAACACCTTATGCTGATGAATTGTTAGGAAGCAAATTCTGCCTGCACGCCAAAGGCTACGAAGTGAACACAGCTCGCATTGGAGATTCAATATACTATGGTTGTGTTCCTGTGATTGTTGCTGACTATTATGACCTCCCATTTGCTGACGTGCTTAACTGGAACAGCTTCTCTGTGGTAGTGAACGCCATCGATATACCTTTGCTCAAGAAGGTGCTCAAAGGGATCAGTCCTGAGGAATACCAGAAGCTACACAGCAATGTCTTGAAGGTGAGGAGACACTTCAAATGGCATTCATCCCCCGTCGATTTTGATGCTTTCTACATGGTTATGTATGAACTGTGGCTTCGACGAAATTCCATCAGATTTTCATTATTGTAAACGAAAATAGCTTTTGATCGCTTTGCTTTGTATATTATAATAGGAATTCAATAAAATGTAACACGCAAGAGGAATGGTAATGCGTGAACCAAATGATAATGAATAAATGAATTCATTCGTTTTTTTGTCTCCGACCTTGTACAACTCAATTTTGTTACATGCTTGGCACCAATATCCATGAACAAGAAAAGAACAGGGGGAGTTTGAAACACGCAAAAGTAAGAATTATCAATAAAAAATCAGCTTGTGGCAACACAAGCGGGGCCTATTTACATTACCCACGATTATCTAAGCTCCTTTCTTGTTAACCCATGGTTTGATGACGGCAACGACAATAATTATGACGACAAGCAGGAGTATAATGATTGCAATGCACATCCATTTTCTGGAATTCTTCTGAAGGCTTTTGGCTCTCTGGAGGGCAGTGTTGCCTTGCTGCACGTGATCTACTGCAGTTGATACCTAAATGGAAGGTCCAATCAACATGAGAATGACAGCAAAATAATAGTACCAACATAAGCACTCATGTGATTTTCATTGTCTGATTAAAATTATATTCCAATGACTGCCTGGTATCCAGGAGAGTGCTCAAAATACCTGTGATTCTATATTGTCCAGCATATCGCCCTGCGCATCAACTAGCACTGCTATGTCCATGAATATCTGCAGATACATGGAATCTTTCAATATCATCATCCAGATCTCATGTCTCTTGTCATTTGCATATGAGTGCGCCATGATTAATCTAAGTACACTTCTATTAGTGTACTAATTTGATCAATCACAATGGACTTATTAAATACCTGCTGTAATTCAAGAAGTTTCCTCTCAACTTCTCTCACTGCTTCATGCCGTTCTTGAATTTCTGCCAGGGTGTCTATTATCTACAAAAATGACTAAAATGTATGAAAAAAGAGAAAAAAAATACCTAAATCTCAGAATATTAGCTGTTGCTTCTCAAGGAATATCAACGGCATACCTGGCCTCTTCCTTGCTCCTGAATAGCCTTCTGGAAGATTTGCTCACTGTCTCCTGTCTCAATCAATCTATCAATTGTCTGCACAATGTCAAATAATCATAAGAATACTTCACTATGACATTTCCTACAAGTAAAGCAAAGCCTTAGAATATTAAAAGTTACCTCCTCATCAGCCCTCGTGCCAGTTACTGACAATTACATGACCAAATGGGGAAAAAAACTATATCAAGGAAACTTGTGTGCATCAAATTGCAGATAGTTAAAATCAACAAGTAACAAGTAGAAATTCAAACCAGTGAAGACCCGTCTCTCAACAACCTCACGATATTCCCGATGGATGGCTTCCCGCAGGACCTGCAAATATTTTTTAAACAAGTTAGACTAAAGAACAGAATATTTTTCTTATAGAAAAAATCTCACAAAATAATATTAAGATCAATCTACCTGAAATTCAGCCATCTTGTCCTTCAGCTTCTTTCTCATGGCGCTGCAATACAATGCAATCCATGAAGTCAGGCACAGATGTAATTATAGAAGACCATTGAGCAATGAAACTCAGAAGTATAACAGACTAATTAGTCGTGAAAGAATATTCCCTGCGTTTGACTTCCTTTCAGCTTTTGCTATAATTACTATAACATTAATCAGGTTTCTGGTTCATTAATTGGGACAATAACTGTTGGCAAAGAAAAAAAAAGGATAGTAACAGGTAGTTGTGTCCTATGTATTACTCCAATAATTCAAAACCATACCCCCCTTTTGACATGGAAAAACATTCAGATAGTCACTGGTAAGATTTACAGTAAAAAAGTTGATTTTTAAATATAATTTTCTCTAACATTATGTGTACGGTTTAAGAACCTCTTTAAAAGTCTCATGCAGCCATACTATTAGATTATACCACTAGAGCATCAATATATAAATGTTTCATTGAAAATTTGCATTTAAATTGAGATGACAGTGTCTTTCATTACTTGAGATTTACTCTTTACAAACATTCTTTAGTTTCTTACCATCTATTACTATATCCAGAAATATCATTCATATTGTTGAACAAACATGATGCAAAGTCAATGGCTGCCTTAAACATGAGGTATTGATTTTAAAAATCTCTTATAATGATGATTTTATGTAAAACTTTCAGTTTCTAGAGGGTAATGATTAA
The DNA here is from genome assembly GCA_037074515.1 of Mimosa bimucronata. Classification (NCBI taxonomy): domain Eukaryota; kingdom Viridiplantae; phylum Streptophyta; class Magnoliopsida; order Fabales; family Fabaceae; genus Mimosa; species Mimosa bimucronata. Next base: position 7,656,482 of record CM073437.1, read on the forward strand.
GCAGTGAAGGAACTTGTACAATGAGTAGTTTAACAATCGTGAAAGATCAGTGCACTGCTTAAACTCTATACTATACTGTATATGCAAGGCAATGAAAATGAAAAATAAAAACTCCGATCATTACTTACGTGGTTGTTGCTGTTCTAGACCGGTCAACTGCTGATCCTTTTCCACACCCAGGCTTCTGCCTATTTGCCAAATTCTGCAAAATATAGTGAGTTATGAAAGGAGGCAAAGGACTTCATAGCCAGAATCAAGCTATCAAACAAAGCATAAAGATCTCACTTCTAACCTCTTTGTCAAGTTCTTCAATTTTTGTCTTGATGTGATGAGCAATTTTCTTAACCTCATCAACGTCTTTCTCCATCCTCTGCTTAATAGCTGCAGAGGAGTGACGCATCAAGCAGAATTACTGAGTGCATATAAATAATTAATAAGCCTAACACTATGAACTTTACTTAATCACACAATATCACCAATCTTGAGGTCTACTTCTTTATCGAGTAAACAGCTCTCTTTTGTTAGTTTACATATTGACACACTTATCACACCATATTATACAAATGAGTAAATTTTAATCAAGTTGCCAAATCGCAGATACTATAGGACATGCATGGAAGAGGCGAGGACTCGTTGATTCCTCTCTTAATACACTAGATTGATTGCGTGGAACAGGTCATTGAGGCAGTTTAAATGAAATGGAGAAAGGACCGTAGCATTGAGAAATAGAAAACTATACATAGGCAACTTAATAGATAAAAATGCAACTCCTTCATTCAAGTGTCAAGGCAATGCAGCGCACAAAATTTAAACAATGTAAAACAGGTTGGATTTACTTTTCATGGCAGGAGCCTTGGTTACAGCCTTGGACTGCTCATGGGCATCCTGCATAAAAGTTTAACACCAAAATTATCAGAGTGCTTGCTTAATCTACTTCAGAATATAGACAGTCAACTGCAAAGAGAATAATTAGTCGTGAAACTACCCAGCAATGTATGGATTTTTTTTTTTATTGTGGCTTAGAAGATAGAAAAAGAAAACCCAATGCTGTCATCTTGCCATCTTATTTTTCTCTCTTGCCCAAGCAAATTGCAAACAAACTGTTCATTCTGACAGGTTTGTTCATGTGTTGCCAAAACTAAAGTTCTAGAAAAGCTTTGGAAAATTGCAATTCGAGGCTTCCCACAAGTGTTCATGATGGCCAATTTTCCTATCACTACAGTTTCTTCTGATTGACTGACCATCAGCGAACAACCTTTTTCAACCAGATGATGCATATTATTCTTAAACCAATTCCATGCCTTTAATGCCAATTTATTCATCTATCATATTTCAGTATCATTAAAAACATATGAGAAATCAAAGGAGTCTAGAAAAATCAACTCAATAAATGTTCATACATAAGTAAGACCACGGACAGTGACCACGTGCAAGAGAGTGGGACAACAATACCTGGAGCTTTTTTAGAAGTTTATCCAGCTTTTCATATTGCTTATCAAGCTCCTGAACCTGGAAACCAATTCGCAGTAACATTCAAATGGAGACAAGCAAAATGACAGACCATAATTTTTTCTATTTTTTCCAGTGAAACATGAATTTTATAGAATAAAATGTGCAGCATTAATTATAAGAGTCGATGGAATAGATCATGCTAATTAGAGACATATATATTAAATAAATTTATGTTTACCTTTTTGAAGAAGTTATCCAAACCTGTATCTACTGAATTCATTGCATTTTCCCCTAGCTCAATATCTCCATGACCATTACCTTGCTCACGAGGGATCTCAAATGAATCCTACAAATAGATCCAATCATCAGCACATGTAACTCAAATGTAAGCCACAGAACTGGAGAATGGCCACACTAGAATGTGATGTGCCCATTCTTATTGCTGCTGCTATCTGCGTCCTAGTAAAAACTATAAAAAACTACAAGACTACAGTAAGCCATATCACTGAAGCAGGCATTTATCATGGGAAAATGTAAAATTTAGAGCACCAAGAACTGTTTTGCCTCAAGAACTTTGCAGTTATTTCACATCGGCACATCTTTGGCAGATGTCAGGAAGGTACCCAACTCTAATCCAAAGCAAGAATTTGTCACTTGACCAACCATCCGGAGAAGCAAATATTTTGTGGTGATTCAGCTTTTCTTCTTCCATAATCCAATTTGCGAATTTGAGCTATAAATTCGATTGCATTTAATACATAATATTGGAAATAAGAGATCAACATGCAGTTTTCCTATCCGAACACCTTTTTATGTACTGAAAAAAGGTCAGTTATAAAACAGTTACATTCCCTCACATAGAAACAAATCATTCAAGCAAAAGTGCCAATTTTGTCGCCAAATATGACTCAACCTTCTATTTAATTCCAAAATTTTATTTTGGTTCAATATCATCCGCAGAGTCCCAAAAAGGATGCTCTAGTATCACTTCCCCTAACTCTAGTCTAAAGTTTTTTAGTTCTACCAATAGAACGTGGCTCATACATGGCTTAACGGGTCGGATGAAGATGCTAACATGGAAAATATTTGACAACTCAGGTCTAAATCAAACAGAAAGACCAATCTTCAACTACATCATAGTGACTGGGTTTTGACCTGTGAGTGTCATCATTAAGCATATAAAACCACACTGGATGCTTTACATGACGGAGTTAACATAGATAGGCAAAGGATGATATTGAACCATTTTCAAACTGTGATGGATATATTAAACCAAAGCTAAATTTATGGAACTAAATCAAGATCTGAGTAAAATTTAACGAGATAAAAGCATGCTTTTTGTCTAACATTTTTCCTTCACAGTCTGTTTGAGTAGATGAAAAAAAAAATCAGAAGGAAGGCAAGAAAAAATGTTAAATTTAAATCCTAGTATTAAAATATGAAACTAGCAGTTTCAATTCCATCCCTTTCTCTCCGTTCTCAATATCCTAACAAACACAAAGGCAAAGGCATGCCTATGAATGCATCTGCAACATGACTTGAAATAAAGCCGCAGCCCCTCTCTCGCATATGGCCACGATTTGAGAACATTGTAACTCTTTGAAAATAAATGCAATCCCAAAGATGAATTTTCTTAATTTCAGAAACTTTTGTTCTCTCTCTCTCTCTCTCTCTCTCTCATAAAAGAACTTTTGTTCTTCTACACGGCCACATTGCAAATTTCCTCCTCTCTAAACCAGAAATGATAATAAGTTGGCAAACAGGAGCATGTTATCTAAAGCCCAGATCAAATTTCATTAACCAAGCAATCTTTTATTTCGGACGAGCATATTAGAACGTCGTAGTCGTATACCAAATCAAATCATTCGACATTTAGGCAAGATCGGTACTTCAGTCCAAGTAACGCAACTCCAATTCCTAAAATCTCATAAACAAGACAGAAACGGCCTCTACATCGGTAGATCGACTAGGGAAAAGTATTTGAAGTCCATCATAGTTAGCCAACAGCTGCGTATTTCCACAGGGGACATATAAACATCAAATCAAAATATTCAGAAATCGCAATCTCCAAATTCCTTCATTTTTCAAGCTGTTCTCGGGAAGAAAGCGAAAAGACTCAAACAGAAAGTGAACTAAAACTCACATTCAGATTGCCCAACCCCCAACAAACAAGAAATTAAATATCCCATAATAGCCAGTACTAGATCGGTACAAGAGCCGAACAAGAAAATCCAAATACGTCCCAACAAACAAAAAGACTTCGTAAATCAACAATGACGAAACGAGAAAACAAGTTAAAGAATAATGCATTACCGATAGAAGATCGTTCATTGCGGGAGAGAGCTGAAAATTTTGAAGGCTGAAAATTTATCAAAGGTGAGGAAAAAATAATGGATAGCTGGTAATCAATAAACCAGGACTTGAAATCTGCAGAGAGAGAAAAGTAAAGTGAAGGAGGGAGCGTGGTTTTGGATTTCTTTATTGGTACCAATTTGATGAGTTGGAATGTTGGATGGTAATGGAACCACCCCAAGACAGATAGACCAGACGAAGCGGTGACAGCTTGGAAGCAATTTTCAATTTAATCTTTTCATAATAAATAGGAGTTATCAATTTAGAGCTGTGAGTGGAGTGTGGACTCCACTTTTCAGTAATTGACTCCTAATTTTCTTTTGATTGGTTGTGATTATAATTTTAATTCAACAATTTTGGCGCAGATTTAGCGTTATTAAATCAAGAGAACTTGATGCAGTGTCATTTCATAAAAATTAATTAATAATTGCCAATTCTGACGCCAGTCGTGGCTTTGATGCTTTATACTTGAGAATTGTTTAGACGGGGATAGAAACAACTAGATCGTGAAATTTACCAGATTAAAAAATTGACTTCTTGTTTAAACTATTATTTAATGACGAACAAATTACAGTCACCTTCTCACCGTGAATTTTTTTTTTTATTATTGCATTTGTACAGGGAATATTTGTGAAAGGACATGCCGCATGCGTTTAGTTTTTTTTTTTTTTTTTGACCAATCGCATGCGTTTAGTTAAAGCATATCAAAACGTGCATTTCACCTAAATTCACGCAATCTATTACCCATATTTTGCCAACAAACTTCCGTCTATCGCCTTATAACCACAACACTTTTTTCTGACTTCTGAAAATTCCTCCATGACCAGCCCTTGCAATTTATTTCTTAACCTACTTTGAGAGGCTACTGAGAAACGTCATAGTCCATTGAAAACAGCTCTCACTTGGTGCATTTTATCAGTTAAATCATTTAAAATGACTCCATTTCAACACTCACTTAGTTGTCTGTCCTATTTCTTTCTTCTTTTTCTTTTTCTTATGTATATTTTTTTAAGAAAATAACTCAGCTCTTTGTTTTTCAACAATCTAACTGGGTTATATTAAGATATTATAAGGCCTGATTGAAGGTAATTCTCCCAAAAAAAATATCAACTTCTTTGTTTTGAATAAGAAAATACTCCTTCAGATTAAAAAAAAAAAGTAAGAAAATACTTTCTCCGGTCCTAATTATAAGATCAAGTTAACTTTTTTAAAGAAATTAAGGATGCAAAATAAATCACATTAAATTGCTTATACTTATCTTTTTTCATCAAAAAATATTTATTTTACTTATAAACTAAATTATAATATAATTACATGTAGTATATGTTATAATTTAATGACTTAATTTTCTTCCTGAACCTAAAAAAAAATCATCTTGAACTTATAAAAACATCACCCAAAAGCAAAGCCCACAAGGACGGACGGAGAAAAAACAAAAACAAAACAAACAAAATAAGTACTACTCGTATAAATTATTGTCCACACTACAACCAATATTAAACTCAATCAATTACTTAAAATAGGGGTAGTCCTGGACCGCTGGCTACTAATAATTAAATAAGTGAAAGAGATTAATAAAATTAAAATGAGAACAGAATTGGACCTTAAAGAGAGCAGGTAAACACTAATAAATTAATTGGCCCGAGAGTGTGAAGTAATTGTCGTGCGGTGAGGATGAGAGAAAGAAATAGCATGCCACTATGCCAGCACGGAGCACGCTCCCAACGCGGAAATGCCAAGCGAACCGTCACACCGCGTGAAATTTTCCTGGTTGATCAAACATTGAATGTCACATCTTCATGAATTCCTACTACACATCCCACTTCCTCTTCACTTTTATACATCAAATCCAAACTACTATATATATATATCCCTACCGACTCACCATCCTTTAAATCTTCCAGATTACGGTTTCTTTGTTTCTCTCCAGGCTCCAGCGACCTGCTCTTCATCTCTCTCCGTCCAAGTATCCAGTCTCTGCCATCACCTACCGGTACCTTTTCTATCTCTCCCTTCAAATTTTGCCTTTGATTTAGCTGTCATCCGATCCTTCTGCCTTCTTGTAATTCCGATCGTCTCTTTGTGTTTCCATGCTCTGATCCGTGTCTTCATGTCTGGAATTGAATTTGATTGCTTTGTGGTACGAGTTCTGGTCAAATCTTTATTTATGCATCACTTTTCTTTTGATACATCTTATCCAGCTGAATCGGTTCTGGAATTAGTTGTCACTCTACTGAGGCTGAGAAGCCTTTTCAGACCATAAAGGAAGAGTTATTTAATTAGGATGTTAAGCTGGGGTTTTTTCTTGCCGTTTTGTCTTCTAGTTGAAACACTTGTCCAGCTTTATTCGATTCAGTTATGACTGGGGATTGATTTGATCTTAACCATATGGTATAATACTCGCTCAAAAACGAATGATTGACTCATCCTAGCACTGGCAACGCAGCTTTGATCACCTGAAGATGAAACTGACAGGGTGTATTCTGCATCAGTCAGATTCTTACAAAAATAGGAGTATCATGTTAAGCAAGTGCTTACCATGCATCTTCATCTCTCCAATTGTCCCTCGAATGACCTTCACTGCAACAAAATTTAATCTTTGTTGAATTACGACTGATATATCCAACATTATTACCCATTACCCATAATCATTTTTCCTCTTTTTGTCTAAGCGTGACCAAAATCTGAGACTTAACGGACCGACTAAACCCAAATGAGGCCAGATGGTTTGGTTAATGATTCAACACTACCTCCTTCAAAGACGCAGTAACACTCTAGAAGAATTCGAGTTGATCCATAATCACTTGCCCCGCGTGGGCCGCTCTATGACTGGTCCCCCCCCCCCTCTTCAAGGAGGTTACATTTGTCTAAAAATTGATTAAAGTAGCTTGTAATGTTTATTTTATGTGTTGCTATTTTTGTTGAGTTCATCATGCAAATTAATGGTTTTGCTTCTTCACTGTCTAACGCTTTTCAGGGACCTCCAGATTCAGTAATTTATCTGCCCTTGAGATACTCTAGATATGGATGACAAGACAAAAATATCTGTTGAAGTGAAGACAGAGGATAGAAGCCCTGGTGGGGTGGAGCAAGAGAAAAGTGAGATCAAACTTAAGGTGAAGTCCGAGGATAACAGCCCTGGTGGGGTGGAGCAAGAGAAAGGTGAGATGAAACTTGAGGTGAAGAACAAACATAAGGATGAAGAGAAATTGAAGAAAAAGAAGAAAGATAAAGAGGATGAGGGGGTTGATAGTGGCGATGGTGTAGAGAAGAAAAAGAATAAGGAAAAGAAGGAGAAAGATAGAGAAATTGGGAAGGAGAAGGAGAAGAGTAAAGATCATAAAGATGAAGATGAGGATGGTGAAGAGAAGAAGCAGATAAAGAAGAAGAAGGAAAATAAGGAGAAGATCGAAGAAAAAGACAGAGAGAACGAGAAGGGAGGGGACAATTCATGTGAGGATGGTGTAGACAAGAAGAAAAAGAAGGAAAAGAAGGATAAGGAGAAGAAAAAGGAAAAGAAAGACAAGGATGAGGAAACAGGCACAGTAAAGGAGAAAGGGAAAGACAATGTAGGCGAGGATAATGAGAAGGGTGACGATAAGAAGAAGAAAGATGAAAAGAAACACAAGGACGAAAAGTTAGAGAAAGACAAAGGAAAAAATGATGAAGGCGAGGATGGTGAAGAGAAGGAGAAGAAGAAGAAGGACAAGGACAAGAAGAAAAAGGAAAAGAAGGGTGACGATATAGAGGACAAAGGAATAAATGATGAAGGTGAGGACGGTAAAGAGAAGAAGAAGGACAAGGATAAGGATAAGAAGAAGAAGGAAAAGAAGGATGGGGGTGAAGATGATGAGAAAGAGGGCAAGAAAGAAGTGAAGAAGGAGAAGAAACGTGAAGATACGGAGGATAAACGGGATATCATTATCAAGGGTAATGATGCTTCGAGGGAGATTGAAGTGGAAGGAGGTGAAGAGGAGGAGAATGTGGAAAATGAAGGAAAAGACGATGAGAAGAAGGTTAAAAAGGAGAAGAAGAAAGAAGACAAGGACAAAGACGGGAAGAAGAGGAAAGTGGGGGAGAAGGATAAAAACAAGGATGTGAGCAAGCTAAAGCAAACGCTGGAAAAAATCAACACCAAATTGGAAGCCCTTCTCCAGAAAAAGGCAGACATAGAAAGTCAGATAAAAGAAGCAGAGAATGAGAATAATGTTGCTGTTGAGAAGGTCAAGGAAGCAGAATAGTAGCTGCCCGGAATATACTTATACAGTAATACTGCCTCGCACTATGCTACTGAGTAAATAACGAGCCTTTTGTTTCGATTCCGTTGTGTGAAAAAAATAACGAGCCTTTTGTATGTGAACACAACACAACTCTGCGTATACCAATGTGTGTTTCTGTCCGTATGATTTCATTCTCTTCCAGGCCAGCTGGATGACTTAACGGGGTCTCTTGTTTTTTGCTAAAAAAAGGTGTCTCTTGTTCATCACAAGTGCATGCGCACTCGTGTGTAATTACGTATGCAAGCCACGACCGCTATGAATGCCTCAAGTCTTCATTCGACAGAAATCATTTTCCTTGACCATCTCATCTCTGTCTTAATCGACTATGGTAATGGTTATCAGACCCATAAATATACTCTGTCTGCAACATATACACACATAATTAGTCTAATATTTTCATGTTTAGAATATTGAATCATTTTTTGTTTCTCCATAATTAAAAATCGAAAATGTTCTTTTTAAGCTATCACGAGGAGTGGGATAAACAGAGATAGTATATTTTTTGTCCAAAAAAAACTTATATAAATGAAAGAAAGGTTGAGCAACAGAGGCGATAAATGATTTAATAGACATCATATATTATTGAGCATCGAGAGCAAATCAGATATGGATCAGATAAAATGTCTAATTTGCTTGACATCAGAATCGACTAATTTACGCTAAAGTCCTATTAAAAAATAACTTCAAGCTGAAAAAGTGGGGATTCAAACAGAGTTACGCTTTGCTTTGTAGAGTTGAAGGCTAAATAGTAACTGTCTACCTTTTTAAATAATTTTTCTTTTGAAAACAAGCAGAGTCGAAGCAGGCGGAATTGCGTCATTCTTGGAAATGAACTTGTCTATTTTTGAATTAAAACAGAAGATTTGAGGAGAAAGGATGTTCAAATGAAATAGTCTTCGTATAGGAAAGATATCATTATAGAATTGTCTACCACAAGCCAGTTTCAAGTCCTAATCTTACGTCTAAAGAATTTTGTTTCGATGATACTCTGAACTCAGTCGCGTTTTTAACTTATTGATTGTGTCACCATGCCATCATTACTTAGGCTATAGTATATAAAAAAGTATATATATTAAAATAGTTTATATGATACACTCCCCCGGTTTTAATTATAAGACCAAATTGATTTTTTTAAAAATTAAATGTAAAATAAATCACTTTAAATTTTGTATATTTATCTTTTTTCTTTAAAATTAATTTATTATACTTATAAACTAACCTATAATCTAATTATATGTAGCATATGTTATAATTTAGTGGTTTGATTTGCTTTCTTAACCTAAAAAAAAATCAACTTAATCTTATAATTAGGATCGGAGTATAATACTATGCATATTCCTTGAGGACAAAACTAAATCGGTTACCTCGCACTACTACCGGCTTAAGTCATATAATCAATTTGCATATTCTTTAAACAACAACTAAGTTATTTTTTAAAAATAAAAAATCTTAAAACACCGTTTAATAATTTGGGTAGAAACTATCTCTTTAATGAAAACCATCTTTTAATCTGTATATATACCATTTTCATTAACAGGGGTAATTTAAAAAAATAAAAAATATAAATATAAAATAAACTATATAAATAACAAGGAAGAGGAGGCAGACTTTAATTTGTTGAGGAACAGCTGTAAAACGATCAATGTTAGTATCGACAGACAAGCAGCCATTCCCTGAAGCACTTTAGGAGCCCACTTTCAAATTTTACCAACTCCTCTCTCCTTCACTCTTCAATTTTTCTTCGTCTTAATTCTGAGTAATCCAAAATATATACACATACATACATACATATATATATATTGACATATTCTTGTGAAACCCCTCACGGATTTCCATCCTTGTTTACATTATTATTTCATCAAGCTAAGCCTCCTTGCACTGCACGTAATCCATGGTTACCATTCTCTCTTCTCATCACACCGTTCTTCCCTCTTCCCCTACCCCTTCTCTTACCTCACCTTCCTCCCTATGCGAACAATTCAAGCTTCCCACCCACGCCCCTCTCCTTTACGTCTACGATTCCAATAATACCCCTCCCCATCCTCATCATCACATCCTAATTACTTCCCTCAGCCAAGCTTTGGTTCCTTACTATCCCCTCGCCGGCAGATTGTCCTCCTCCCCCGCAGGAGGCGGCCGGTGGGACCTCATTTGCAACTCCAAAGGGGCCCACTTCTATCAAGCCTATTGTCGCTCTACTTTGGAAGATCTAGGTGACTTTGTGCCTGCCCATATTGTTCAACAACTCATACCTCACATCGATTATGGTTGTCCCATTGAACAGGTTCCTCTCTTGGCTGTTCAGCTCACCAGATTTTCGTGCGGCGCCGTCACCGTCGGCGTGGCCTTGTGTCGCGCCGTCATCGACGGAACCGCCACCATGCGGTTCATCAACACGTGGGCCAAGTTAGCCAGAGGCGAGCTTCTTACTCCGACCGAAAGGACGCCATTCAACGATAGAACATTTCTTGATTCATGCAAACTGAATAAAACGCCACGTTTTGACCATCCTGAGTTTCACCCACCCCCACTCTGGGCAGGTCGTTTTGACTTGTCAAAACGCCAAAACAATAAGACTGATGTTGTCGTTTTGAAGCTCACGAGAGACCAAGTCAACATACTGAAGAAGAAAGTCAACGACTTTGCTTCACATAATAGTGATAACAAACGGCCGTACAGTAGCTTCGAGGTAATCGCCGGCCACGTGTGGAGGTGCGTCAGCAGGGCTCGTTACGATGGCAACGGCGACCAGCCCACGAGGTTGTCCACGCTGGCCAACTGTAGAAACCGTCTGAAACCGTCACTTCCTAGTGGTTACGCAGGTAACGCAGCTTTTCCAACGGTAACACCAACATGTTCGTTTAACGACCTCATGCATAAGCCTTTGAGTTATGCGGTGGAGAATGTGAGGGAAGCACTGGAGAGATTAACCGACGAGTATGTGAGGGATGTACTTGATTATGTTGAGAGGGAGACAGATATGAATGTGGTGAGGTACAATTTTCACTACCCTGCGAGGAGTGTAGTGTGTGAAGGAGAATTTAAGGGGAATCCGAATGTGTTTGTGGTTAGTTGGATGAATTTTTCATATCGTGAGGCTGATTTTGGGTGGGGGAAACCTGTTTATTTTGGTCCTGGTTTCATGGATTCTGAAGGTAAGGCTTTTGTTTTCAATAATGGTGCTGATGGGGATGGTGTCGTTGTTGCCATTTGTTTGCTGGCAATCCACACGGATGCTTTCAAGAGATTGTTTTTTGAGGATGTTGAGGAGGTCTTACCTATCTCAAAGTTATAATTTTTGGGGAAAATTCATTTACAAGTTAAGTCTTTCTACCTGACTTTTAATTTCTTATGCTGTAATTCTTTATTGAGTTGTTATATGTACTCCCTTCAGTCCCAATTATAAAAAATCAGTTGATTTTTTATAAAAAAAAAATTAAGGAAGTAAAATATACTGTTTTTTTATTAAAAAAAATAGGCCACTTTGAATTGTTTAGTAGTTTATTTTGCTTCCTTATTCCCAACAAAAAATTAAGGAAGTAAAATATAAAATATACTTATAACCTAACACATCTAATTACATATCATAAATTAAAATTTAGTAGTCTATTTTGCTTCCTTATTCCCAACAAAAAAATCAACCGACTCCTATGATTAGGACCAAATATGATATTTTTTCCAAATTGTAGCCATTTATACTGTGGTTTTTTAATTGGATTTTGTAGTTTCTTTCAATGTTAGATGACATACAAGTCATAACAAAATACAAAACATTATTGTCATAGAATGGAAACAAATTTGTCTTCATGACCGTATTCTTACATCTATATATGAGTGTGTGTTGGCCGAGTCACATTATCATCAGCTATTGACTCATTTATTTTGCAATTTTTTTAAAACACGTTATGAGTATATCAAAGGGCCAGCCAAGATAACTTCTGTTGCTCAGGTAATTGAACGATGTCGATTCTTGGACAAATGACATTCGACATATGACATTGCCTATTTTGCCGCCAAATATGACCTATTCTATATCCATTTTCCAAGATTAGCATATATCTCGATATATTCCCTCACCTAGCCATCTATACTGATCAGTTAAAAATCGGACCGGCCGGTTCAACCGTGAACCGGTTAGGTTGAGCTTTAAAACCGAGAGTCAGGGAGTGTAGTTGATCCGGTGCACGACCGGGTCAACCCTGTCAAAACCGGCCAACTCGGGGCAGAACCAGGCTGGTCTTAAAAAAAAAGAAATTTTTTTATTTTATTATAATTCACCTAATTATTAACTTTCACTTAACTCAATTTTAGAAATTAGGAAACTATAATACTTTAAATACTATTTTACTTGCATATACTTAATATTTAATTGTTGTTGCTCTTAATATTTTTATTTTAGTCTGTAAATTGTAGAATAATATTTATTTTTACGTGTAATCAACTAATATTTTCTCTTTTTGCCTCTATAGAAACATTAAAATATCCATATTTGATGAATCATGCATACCTATCTACATTTACATTTTGATATTAGTGATTATTAATGTTAATATTAATAAAATTTTATTATTTTAATATAACCGGTTTGACCCCGATCCGACCATTGACCATTGAACAAGTGCCTCACCCGGTTTGATGCCCGGTCCGGTTTTTTGAACCTTGGTCCAAACAGAAAAGACCTAGGGTCTATTTCAATTAACTAATGGAGAATAGTTTTTGAAAAAAAATGCTAAAAAAACTCTTTTAGAGAATAGATTATGGAGAATAGTTTTTGTTATTATAAATAAAATAGCTTCCGGTAAAACCTAGGTTTTATGTCCCAAACCTAGGTTTTCAGCCAAAAAAGTTATTTTGAAAAAGCTAATAGTATTTGGGGGTAATTAATTACAGGTCTCGTGTAAGGAACTTAATTAAGATGAAGTCCCATGAAATCACCTAATTAATCTGAGGTCCCTACTAGAAAGTTGTTGTGGCAGGCCAAAAAGTTGTTATTGCAGGCCGAAAAGTTGTTAGTAGCCTGCAATAACAACTTTTCGGCCTGCCATAACAACTTGTGGCATGAAAATCACTCTTGGTCTGTAACAACTTGTGACCTTGCGATAACAACTTTTTAACCTGCAATAACAACTTTGTGGGACCTCAGATTAATTAGGTGATTTCGTGAGACCTCATCTTAACTAAATTCCTTACACGGGACCTGTAATTAATTACCCTTAGTATTTGTCTACCTTAAGTAAAACCTATATTTTAAAAGTGAAAAGCTATTCTGAAAAAACTGATGATATTTGTCTGCCTCGATTCTAAAACCTAGGTTTGGGCATAAACCTAGATTTAATCATACAATTCCAAGTAATCGCTTTTCCATTAAAAATTAATCAAAAGAAGCTGGATTGGTTGTCCATTTCCTGTAAAATTCCTTTCCGGTTTCACCGTATTATATATAAAATGTTAAAAGGGATAAGAGCTTAAAATGCCCCGGAAGTATCCACCAGAGGCACCTTGTGTCTGGAAGTTTTTTTAGGAGTAAATATAGAAGTAAAAAAAAAAGAGATCAATTGTATAACTTCTAGGGTATATTTCCCTAAAAAACTTCCAGTGTGTATGAGTTATTGTCTAGGTTGGGCATAACTGCCCTATTTTTTTACTTCTAAGGTATATTTACCCCTAAAAAAGCTTCCAGACACACGTACCCTTAGTGGATACTTTCAGGGCATTGATTTTAAGCCGTTATCCCCATGTTAAAATGAAAATAGATTTGACAATAGTGATCACTGTTACTATAGTTGAAAGGGATAATAACTATCATCCTTGTGAGTAAAGAGCCCGGAACCCGCGGGTCCCGCCCGCAGCCCATGAATTTTTGCCTGTCTAAGCCCTCTTGTTTTGGACCCGTAATGAAAACGGGCGGGGGCCGCCCGTTTATTATATATGGGTACGGGTACGGGGGTTGGCCACGAGTGGCCCGTTACCCGTATATTAAAAAAAAATTATTATTTTTTGTTTTGTTTCTTGTTTGTATGGTGTAGATTAGGCTTTCTAGAGTGAGTTATTTGGTAAGCTCTTCACTTGTTTAAAATTTACAATTTCGTTTAGCTTGAATTAATACAAGAATTTTGAGCTCAACATAATCGGCAAAGAATAAGCTTATGATCTTGTCCAGTTCTCTTATTCCTCCTGTAAATGCATCCATTAGATGGTAGCTTGCTATGCGCTTCTGATGCAGACTATTAGCAAGCTAGTCAGCTGAGATAGGTAGCTGGATCTTCTGCTTTGCCTCATCCTTAGAACGTCTAGTTATTTTCTTTGTTGGCAGCATGAATTTTTAGTAAATTAAGGAAAAGTAAAGGAAGAAAATCGGGCTTCATTCTTAATTATTTTAGGTTCATTGTGTAGAAATACTACATTTATCCTGTTGATTCCCTTTATCTTTTCCCTTAATTATTATGGTTATCATTATTTTGACGTAAGCACTATATCCTTGTGTCATTATAACCTTTTATTTCCATTTTCTTGCCTTTGCAGGCAAGGGTAGTTCACCCATATAAAAATCCTGGAGATCCTAAGGCTGCAGAAAATTTTCAGGTATGTCATAGAATGAATCTTGTGCATTGAGTTTTGGCTTCTTGGATATTTATGATAGTACTGATGTTTACTAACAAGACTATTTATTTTTTAAGGGTAAAGTTCTGGGTATATTATGTGAAAGATACATGATTTAGTGAACTTGATTAATAACTAGATTTTACCCTCTGCAGTAATGCAGCGCAGTGGGAAGGCAATTTCTCCCCCTTTTAAAAGAGTACACTCTGAGTTGGATTAGTAGGAATTCTGTAGTGTTTTTTTTTTCTTCCAAATTTTATAAATGTAATGTCTTTTTTCTTCCATGAGTTGGATTGATTGGAAAGATAGCTCAAGACTAAACAGGAAATATCTATATTATTTCATCATCAGTTTCTTCCATGGGCCTTTTGATTCCTTCTCTCTTTTTTTTTGAATGCAATTCCTTCTCTCTTTTAACCTCCTTTCTCCACTCCCTCAATATATTTATAAATGTGGTGTCTATGCTTAGGTACTTGGTGAGGCTTACCAGGTTTTGAGTGATCCTGAGAAGCGCAAAGCATATGATAAGAATGGAAAGGAAGGGTTGCCACAGTAAGTTTATGCCACCATCTATAATTGAAAAGCAATCAAACTTTGTGAGTATTTAATTATTTGGTCAGGATTGCTAGCTGGAGATTGGAGAATGGAGTTTTGTAATAATAATTTTAGTTTATTTAGACATTAAAATGGATGTTGAATAATGCTTAGACTTTTAGCTTTGTTATCAGTGTTGTATGGATGTTGAATTTAAAGACATCATGTTGTTTATGTGTGCATAGGTTGCTGTAATTTTTTTTTAAAATATACGGGCTAAACAGGTAAATGGGCTACCCGCCCGTTTAGTAACGGGCCAAATGGGTATCTACACGGGTACGGGTTAACCCATACCCGTGTATAATAAACGGACGGGTAACGGGTATACCCATTACCCACAGGCCACCCGTACCCGCCTGTTACTCACCCCTTTCTTAATTTTGTACCCATTTTGGTAGTTCGACCGCGTTATCAACGTTCACAACTTCATAAGCTTTCTTATTTACACCCCCTTTTTGGTAATATAACTTTTCACTCCGATGTTTAACAAATCAATCTCGTCCAGAAAATATAAGTGGCCTTTGAGTCATAAGGTTTGGGTGGCGTTGAAAATAATAAGGATAAATGAATGAGAATTATTATTGATGATTATATTTATATTACACATATACATGTTTAACTATCTTCCAGAACATTGATTTAACTATTTATAATTGTTTATAGCGAGGATTTCAAAGATTCCTCAGTAGGTTTGGTAGAAAGGCCAAACCCAAATGGGAAGAGGGGATCGTAGTGAGGATCTCCAACATTCATAGGTAGTTGATCAACAGTTTTGAACCATGTTCGGGGAAGCTTTCCGGTGAAACCATAGTCACCAAATAAAACATCAGCCACACCCTGGCCTTCACTTCCAGGAAGCCAAGCCGCAACAAGGGCATCGATTAAAGCCATATATGGTTCCACAACAACAGGACGACCAGAGATTATGACAACCACGCATTTTGTAACTCCACAAACATTTGTGATGGTCTCAGGGCCAGGATAGGGGATTGTTAGGTTCTCGCTGTCACCTTCCATTTCAGCATAAGGATGCTCTCCTACTACAACTATGGCATAGGAGAATTCATTAGACTTCATAAATTCTGTATCAGGGTTCTCCTTGTAGATCACTCTGGTCTCTGGATCAACTGTGTTGTTTATAGCAGTGAGAATAGTAGTCCCTGATCATATTAACAGTCACACCAGTAAGAAAAGTTGCAATGACATGAAAATGTAAAAGAAAAATGGAATAAAAAACCAACTTCACCTTCAATGAGATCATTGCCATTGACCCCTTGCC
The DNA here is from genome assembly GCA_037074515.1 of Mimosa bimucronata. Lineage (NCBI taxonomy): Eukaryota > Viridiplantae > Streptophyta > Magnoliopsida > Fabales > Fabaceae > Mimosa > Mimosa bimucronata. The sequence continues at coordinate 7,673,039 of CM073437.1, forward strand.
ACTCAATGGTCCAGCCCCCACATTGATAGCCTAAATTATCAGCATGACTTCCAGCTACAAGTATTTTTGACGCCCTTTTAGGAAGAGGCAAAAGTGGTCCACTGGGTGACTCGCCATTTTTTAGTAGGACCAATGATTTCCTTACAGCCTCCCTAGCTAATTCTCTATGCTCCTGTACAGGTTGTGGTGATATAGAAATGTGACAGGGTGATCCTTCCATGTAATTGTGAAACATTGAGACTTAAAGAAGGAAAATTTTAAACGAAGCTTTTCTGACCTGAATTCCTAGATATTTGACTAAGCTGTAATCAGCCAATGGGTTTTCAAAAAGACCCATCATGAACTTGACCCACAAAATTCTTTTCACTGCATCGTTTATTCGACCCATAGGAATGAGTTTCATTTTAACCAGTCTGGTTGCACCATCTATGAATCCTGTAAAGTTCTTTGGAACCATGAACTACATCACAGGAAAAGTTTATCACATGATAAAATGCTTAATGAGGGGGATGAAAATATAAAAAGGCATAATTAAGTGTAGCTTGAAGCTACCATGTCAATGCCAGCATTTACTCCAGCTTCAACTGAATAAGTGTAATTTGCACGAGGTGGGGAGGTGATCCTGTCTAAGCCCTCAAAATCTGATATAACAAAACCCTGGAATAAGCCTCGAGTTAATTGCCTTGTGCAGGTACGATAATCAAAGTATAAATGATTAAATATAATTGAGATCCAATATTTCTACCTTGAAATGAAGCTTTCTTTTAAGGAAGCCAGTGATGAGGTTGCGGTTTGTGTGCATTTTTACTCCATTCCAACTTGAGTATGAGATCATAATTGTTGCCACACCCCTGCTAATAGAGACCAAGTAGCCGGGCATGTGAATTCTCATCAATCCATCTCTATCTATAATTGTGTTGTTCTCATCAATCCCATGAATTGTTCCTCCATCGCCCACATAGTGCTTAGCACATGCTATAACCTTCTCTCTGGGCAAGAAAGTATAAGTATTTGAATAACTAAATAGTACAAATGGAATCTCAAACGCATGACCTAATATGAAACAGAACACAGTTCTACAGTATTTTGTAGCTTAAAATGCCAACATGTACTTCAAAAGAATTGTAACAGGAATCCAGCATGTGATCCGCATTCGCACTATTACTATTCTAGTGGCCTGTGAGGAAATAAATAACCACAAAATAGGACATAAAAAGTGGGGGAAATGTCAGTAAAGATAGAAATCTGTCATGTGACAAAACGTCCTGCACCGGGAGGAGGTGCCCATTTTTACTGAAAGCTTAGATTAACCCAAGACTTAAAAACATAATCCAGGGAAGTAATGAATGGCTCCTAAGTCGTAAATGCAGAGGAAAAATATGATTTTAAGGCAGATGCATCATGCTATAAATTCTTACTTTCCACCAACAAAAGGGACGCCCTGGGGCAAGTTATCAGGAATGTCTCCTTGCAATCCAGATATAATTTGGGTCATCTCTTGCACCAAGTTGGGATCTTCACTGTAGCTTTCATAGCATCGACCCCATCGCGGATCTCTGCAGACCTATAAATAGTAACAATCATAGGTGAAAAGTGATATAACCTTCGAGCGAAAGAAGTTCATCTCTGTCACTTACTGCTATACAGGGAGCAAAAACATACGGAATTCCAGTAGCTCGAACTTCAAGGGCAGTGGCAACTCCAATTCGCTTGGCAAGTTCTGGGTCCCTGACCATCAAAATAGATACGCACAATGAATCTATTTGCTGAACTTCAAAAAAATGCAGAGTATGGAGAAAATAAAGCTCCGAAGCGTTTTGTCTAATTGGTTTGGTCTAGTACTTAGTAATTAAGAGACCTAAATGATACGGATTTTAGTACGCATCCCCATCACAGAAAGTTAAATTTTTCAGAAGTACCAATTGATGGAGCATCACTGGTATTAAAGTGTTATAATTAATTGCCTGGTAGCTCCGAGTCCAATATTGTGGGGAAAGACAGTAGCTCCGGAAACAGGGCTATGGCCATGAACAGCGTCAATTCCATAAATCATTGGGATAGCAAGCCGATTTGATAAAGCACCTTTTTGAAAGTCATTCACCATATCAATCCAAGTTTCAGCTGAAGCACGAGGAGCAGGACGACTCCCACCCTCACTCATTACGCTCCCTAAAGCAAAAACAAACATTCCCCATTTATAAATGCGTATCTATCACATAGGTCAGAGAGGGGATAATATGTATATATATATATATGTATATGTATATATATGTTGTGGTAGGAGTATTTACCAATGAAATATTTCTTGAGCACATCAGCAGACGCAACCTTGCGTTCAATCTGCAGCATTTGGCCAAGCTTCTCCTCAAGAGTCATACGGCTAACAAGATCCTCAACCCTCGCATCAATTGATTGTTTCGGGTCTTTGTACTTCATGTATTGAGGCCCTGAGAGGTATACCCAACCCCCGAACAGCCAGAGCCCAACTAAGAACGCGAGAATTTTAACCATTTCCTTCAACTTCCTATATATATGGAAACAAAAATATCAGAAATGAGTTAGTTCATCCTCCTCTGACCATAAATTTAGCCAGTTAAGAGCCGTAAGCATATCACTCGGAATCAGGAACAATGTAATGGCATTTCGAGAAGCGGTGGGATGAAGTAATTCAATCAAGGTTGATATTGGGCATGCAAGGTCAAACATTTTCCAAGACTGTACTCGGTAACGTAAGTAAATAATCAGAACATAAAGAATGAGAAATTAGAATAGAGGAGTTTTCCAGATGATGAAGGTGATACGAAATCAGATGGAGAGAGTAATGACAGAGGTGGAGAAATTACAGCGACTATTTGGTGTGTTCAGATCCAGAGAAGGTGTTGGAAGATGTTAGATGATGCTGCGATTGGAAGAAACTGGTGCGAAGGCTAAATATATATATATAAGCATTGTGAGGGAGACGCTATTGTAGGAAGCCAACTCTGCTCCGCATTGACAAGAGGATAGATTCATTTCTTTGATTAGGAAAAATTCTCAGATTTTAGATTTGGATTTTTTTTTTCCCTTTGAAATTTTACACACCATCATCAGCTGTCCACCAGGGAAAACAGTCAGCATAAAGGAATTTCTCTTTTCCACGTATTTTTACTAAGATAATTATTTTGAAAAAAAATATAATCTTTAATCCCTAAGTTTGCCGCCTTCTTCTTTTTTTTTTTTTGGCCAGCGTGAAGTTTGCCTTCATTTTGCTCTTATCCCTCAACTTTGAACAAGAGATTGTTTCAGTTCATAAAAAAAACAAGAGATTGTGATACTTTTTAGGAGAAAAACGGTACATATTTTTATAAATATATTAGGACCAATGTTTTAAATTTAAAGGACCAAAATCCCTAGTTTCAAAATTGAGGGATTAAAACAAACATGGAGACAAATTTTAGGCACCAAAAATTACATTTTTTTATAAGTATATTACATAAGAATAACAATAAGAACCAGTTTACAATATACAACTAGCAAACTTATAATGCCCTAAAACTAGAAAACCTATGTAAAATATCTAAATAATCTTCTAAAATAATTAACACTATAATACAGTGACAATGAAATTTGTCTCAGCAAAACCTTCTTCAACTTCTGATCGCGAAGACTAATAATAAAATCATAATTATATGGATTGGAAATTAATTGTTGATTGCAGATGAATAACAGTTTTTTTCCTCAAATGAGATAGTACAACAGTCCATTTGTCCTGAAGACGTCTCCTACTAACAGAAAAATTACTTAACCACTCATTCTGAAAATAAATACTGGTATGAACTACACCTTCTCCAAATTGCTCAGCTTCTGTAAACTTAGATACCACAATTATCCAATCATTAACCGAGTGATGATGCAAGGAACAATCATTAAATGAATCAGAAGACCAACTGGGTAACACAACAGACTGATTAATCGATAAAACTTGATTTGAGAGATAATAGCACACACGACCTGCAGAGGTTGAATATCTTCATTATGTGCCGCTCTCATATTCTTGAAGAACCAAATGATATACAATGCCACGACTACACCTCTGCAATACTTTCAAATAACATTTTTAAAATTACATGGACCCATTATAAAATTACAAAATGACTATTACAAAAAAAAGTACTACCATACTACAAAAATAAAAATAAAATTTTTAAAAGATTATTTATCGTTTAATAATTATAATTGAATGTAGCACAATTTTGAACAGGAATTTTATTAATTTATGACTTTTCATTCTAATCTATATAGTATCATGCACATTATCTCTTCAAGGAACTAGTTAAGGAAAACCTTATCAACAGTCCAACACCTGGAGATCCATCATATACGATGTGGCATTCTTCTTATCTATATCTTAATTCAAAGCAAAATACCAAACCAATAACTCTCAGACCCTGCACAATTGTCTTTGTTTCAGCCGCCGGTTTTTTTATTCATATAACAGGTTATTTGATTAGCTGAATAATCTCTCATTTCTTTAAAAACAGAAGTTGTATGGTTATGGATCACTGGACAATTTTTCAGAGTGAAAGTTGGATACAAATATGTTTAAACTGAATGGAGGGGTATTTATTTCACGGACATTGTTTGAACATCACGAAGCTTTTTCTCCGAACAAGAGCTTTTTGTTTTTTGTTTTTTTAATTTCCAGAACTACAATTTGTTGCTCTTTAATTAAATAACTGCGTCTTCAGCTGGGAGACTCTGGGGGATTGAGTTTCACGTGAGAAAGCTGTCAACGTTATTGCCTTTTTTGGTTGGGTGAATCGTCTTTAATTACCTAATTATTAGAATAAAATGTGATGCCAGAGAAAAATAGAATAAACTGGCTGATTGATTCTTACAAATCATTTGGGTGGATGTTGATTTTATATATTAGTAAATCTTAGCGTCAAGCCAATACGAGATTCTCATGGAATTATAAAAATTATCTTGAAGCACGACATATATTGATAGTTACGTAGGCATTTGCAATTATTCGTGTTTCATTGGGTCAATTATATATTGTTCAACGTTATAATGTTAACAAATAACCTGATAAAATCATAAAAAACGAAAAAGAAAAATTCACGCAAGGGGTGACAATGCTACCTATCCCACATGGCCACATGGCCACATTGCCACATGAGAGTTCTTTGTATAGTGTATAGTCAGAAAGTCAGAAAAATCTTAGCATTGCACACTTGCTGATGGTGAAATACTTGGGGGGAAATGTTAAAGATATCAATTTCGTTTTTATAATAGTTTATCGGTAGATAATTTTAAAATATTTCTATTAACATTTTTCATGACTGAAATTATGCGAATGAACATTGAAATCCAATTTACTTAAACTCTATCTTTAATTAATGAAACCATATTCGAGTCGGTATACTACGTCGCAAATCGCAAATTAAAGGAGATGGGCAACAACTAACAAATAAAATTGACCTTTTCTTTACAATTTGGTTATTCAAATAGATGTCATTGTCCTTGCTTGCGTGGATCCTCTGTGCTTGCTTGTCTTTCCAAGCTACGCAGTTGACCCAGACTAGCTAGAACAGCAAAGATGGCATCAAGCCATCAATTATCATGTTTTCCAAAAGATATCCCCGTTTTTAGAGTTGTCTTGTTCAGTGTTTGACGTTTGAATTACAACAAACTGCATAATTTTTCAAGTACACGGGCCTTCTAATTTGCATGCCTAAAATATAATAGCACATATAGGAAGATATTTCAACGGAGCATCACATGAATGTTTCCATGTATATAACTTTATTTTCATCTATAGCTCGCTTGCTTCCCCAAAACAAAGAAAACGGAAAGCAACTCTAAATCACAGATTGAACGTTTTCAAAAAACACACTAGTACATATGTAATAAAGAGGTGAATTTTATATTACATGATCCGATCCGACAGGGAAGGAAGCCTTCTGAAGAAGTTGAGAGCAGGAGAAGGCGTCCTATCACGAAAGATGGGATGCCTCAAATAGTAAAACCCAAAAGCCATGGCCACCATTTTGGGCGGCACCAAGTACAACAACAAAGCCACAACCAAACACATCCCTACAAATATGCCAGTCCCACGTGGATCCCGCCACGTCACCAGCGCCTGCCCCCTCTCCCCCTGCGCCGCTATATCCCCCAATACCGTCTGGACACGTGCCCCCAACGTCCTCAGCTTATCATACCTCACCCTTATCATTTCTCCCTCCCTCCCACTCGGCACCGTATCGAACTCCTCCTCCAGTTCCTCCCTATCCACCACCTCCGCCAGCGATATTTTCTGGTCAAAATGCGGCAGTGGGTCCCTCGCTCTGAACCTGTAATTCCACGCGCCTATCACGAACACGTAAAATGCCAGCGTTGGTATTATCAACTCTGGAAACCACACCAGCATCACCAGCAGCGCGTGCACCAGAATGGTGGCCGTTGGATTCTTCCACCCGCGAGTGTCTTCTATCCACCGTAGGATGTCTATGAACCCCGCCACCACGTTTATTATCCTGTACCAATTCGCACGTACCTTGCGCATGCTGAAGTTGTGAGAGTCCGCGTCCAGCATGTAAAGCACCACCTCCCTCCTCAACGGTGGCTCTGATCTTGACAAGCGTCCCGCCACGATCTTCACCGCCGTGTTCCTCAACATCTCTTGCTGCGCCAATCCTAACGGCTTGATGTGGTGCATCAACGGCAGCATCGGTTGTGAGTACACTTGTAGCATATCCAACGTTTGAGCCGTCCGTATGAATCGGATGGCTATCTCTATTTCACCCATCTTCTTCGTTCCTGCGTGGGTCAGCACCAGTAATGGGTATGTGTTTCGGTACACCCGACCCGTTTGTAATGTGGATATTCGGACTCGGACCTTCCCGATCCGGAAATCGGGCCTTGCGGCTTCTTGCTCGCTGTCTGCTTCGTAGACTCCGAAGCTGTCGAAGATCCCGATGGTGAGAACGGTGCAGGGATCGAAGACCTTCCACGTGTATTGCTCGTTCCACTTGGGATCCAAGCTGTCGGATACGGTTCGGGTACGTACCCATTTGTTGCCGTATTTGGCCACACAGTAGGCATCCGTGGAGCTCTTGCCGTTCACAGTTTTCATGGGTATGAGGTTCTTGCAGCTGATGATCCCTAATTCAACAGTACCAACCGGTGGCTTCCAGAGTTGCCTTGCCGTGGGGCGGAAATCGCTGCACACGTGAGCCGACTCATCCATCACGTGATACCCTCCATCGAAGCACAGGCGCAGGTGGATCCTTCCCTTGTAAGCTCTCTTGTCGCTGTTCACATCCTCAAAAGGGAACCAACGTGAGGCTACATTACGGTCATCCACCCTTCTCTCAATGCTAGTAAGCGGTATTCTCACCACACCCATGGTAATCAATCCTTTGGGTTGCCTGTTTTCAAGTGTGAAAATGAGCTGGTCACTGAAAGGCTCCGCGGCCACGAAGATTAAATCGTCGTCCCATGAAGCGATGCCGTTGCGAGTGACGGAGACTTTTGACTTGAGCACCTGGAATCCGAGCTGAGCTCTGACCTGGAAGGAAGCCTCTTTTAACGCCGTTAACGGCAGGATGTCCTGAGCTTCAAGCACAGTGGCCCTCAGGTACCAAAGCTTGGGGGACTGGTAGATCTTGGCGCGGGAGTGAACACTCCCAGCGGTGTCGGTCTTCCAGGCGTCGGGGAAGGACTCGTCAGCCTGAGTGCCGACCCACGTGGCAAGCATGAGGTCCCCGTAGCGGGCCCCTCCGCCTTCCAATCTGTACCACTGTGGGGCCAGGGGGCTGTCGGGTGGGTCCCGGAGGGGGATCTCCGACACCTCAAAGCAAAGCCCACCAAGAAAAGAGGGAGAGTCGTGGTCATCGTGTAAGGAGGTGGGATGAGAAGAGGGAGGGTCCCACACGGAGACCTCAAGGAGGGAAGAGGATTCGGGGGATTCGCGGCCGAAAGCAAAAGTCTGGTCCCACTCGAATAAGGTGGTCTTACGGGCGGGCTTGGAAGTGACATGGTGGCCGGAAACAGAGATTTTAACGAAGGGAATACAGTTGGGGGGCAAGTATCGCGCTTTCACCACGCGAACGAACAGGTAGTGCATCTTCTCCACCAGATCGAAAGAGCACTTTTCCATGGACAATGTGTCCGACACGTCCGACGTGAAGCTCGCCGTCGATGCCGCCCTTCGAATTGGCTGTGGCCCTTGTCCTAAGTTGGGCCCACTACTGTACCTCACTTCAGACATCGTTCTAGATGCTTCCAGAGCTGAAGCCTTCACCTGATCTCCACCTACCGGAGCCGGTTGCGGCGGCTCTGCCTCAACCGTCGTAGTTTCAGCTTCCGGAGCTGCATTTTCCGGAGTCGGAGCTTCAGCAACAGGTGCCGGCTCTTCGCCGGACTTCTCGGATTCCGGCGGTGGCGTTGTTTCTTTAGGTGGAGCCGCCGCCTCGGACTCGGATCCTTCCACTTTATCTGGCTCCGCCGCCGCCGATTCAGGCGGCGGCTTTGCCTCCGCTCCCTCTGATATTGGTGCCTCATCGGACTTCTTTTCCTCCGGCGGCGGTGCCGCCGCGGCCTCGGGCTTGGCTTCCTCTGGAGGAGGCGGCGGGGGGATTTCCTCATCGACGTAGTAGATTTTGAGGCCAATCTCACCGCGAACCCAGGTGAAGAGGCTTTTCTTCTCCAACTTGTAGTAAATGAGGGCTTCTTCGCCTTTACGAACGAACTGAGAGGAGCTGAGGCGGATTCGGCCGAGGAAATTGTGGCGTCGGGTGGGGCCGTAATTCTTGTCGTGGAGGACGTCGAGTTCGAGCATGTCTCCCAGAATGTCAGAGGGCTTGCCCACGTTAAACGAAAGCGTTTCGTTCCAGTTGGGGTTCAAGTCACGAGCCACCGTGGGGACACGCTTCCGCTGGCCGTAGAAGTCCACCACCACGTACGGACTTGAAGTGCCGTGCCCATCTTTCGGGAGAAGATCTCGAGCGTCCACAACCTCCACTATCAGTTTACGGACTGTGCCCATTATAATCACTGTTGAAGTAGTAGCCTCCTTCTTACTTATCCCTCCCTCGCTACTCGCTAGTTTAATTTGCAGGACGCAGGGACGTGCATGTCTTACAAGAAGGCTCAAAACTCATGGCCTGTCCAAGCGAGTAGTGTAGTTAAGCTATGAAGGGAGGAAGAAAAAGGGAGGGTGCATTGATATCATGAGTGCTGCTTTTATATTATCTGGGGAAGAGATCGACAAAAGGACGTGAGTAAATTATTCATGTCCTTTATTCTGTTCATATGTTTTATGTAGCGGGCAGAGTTATATATTACAGGAGTTCAGGTAGTGGAATGTGAGTCGCACATATGTATGGTTGGGAAAAGATGGTGGAAAGAAAGAGGGACGGGGGCTAAGAAATAATATGTGTAAAACGAGGCATAACTTGGTCTTCAAGCACCTTTACTTTTGGACTTTTGAGTTTTGTGGGTCTGTCCAGTTGTTTGTATGGGTTTATATTTTCCCTTTTCCATGCTGTGCTCGGCTTTAAATTGTTAGGATAATGGTTTCTTTTTTACCAGTTATTGCAATTTCTTAGCAGAGAAGATTCTTTGTCAAACGTAGCCTTTGCTTTATGGCCGTCCCTTGATTTAAAGGGCCCTATAGGTGAGAGCCAGGGAGCGGGAAATGGGGATGGGGAATAGGCTTTGGTGCGACCGACCTCGTGAGATTTGTCACCCTATACAGCTTTATGAATGAATATTAAATGGAAAGTTTGACAAAGATATGACTCTCACTCCTTTCCACACATTTCTAGGTTTTCTTAATCGATCCAATCTCTTCTATCCTGGGGTTCAATATAATGCACTGTGATTATGGTAAGGCATCAGTGGGTTACAACTTGCTATCGACATGCTTCCAATTGCATGCACCAAAACAAAAAACATACAATGGTGAGAAGAAGAGATCCACTTGATAGGCAGAAAGATGCCTACTATATACAAAAACTAAAACGGAGGTTCATCACTTTATGCCTGATATATACTAGTAATTAATTAATATCCTGGAGTAGATGCCCTTTTTCCCTAAGAAATCATACACATATACATTCATACATATGCGTTGGAAGTTATACCGGTCTCAACTATGATTTTCTGGGAAGCACATTGTGATGCCCAAGATTTGAGACTATCCTTGTTGTGCTCTTACATCAATCATTCCATTCTCGTCCAAAGACCACTACTACAAAATAGGATTTTCACGTCACCAATTAACGTCACATAATTATAAAAGTGACATGGAAAAAAAACGCGGTGACATTTTTGTAATTAAGTTGTAGGTGGAGGGAGTTACAACGTCACACAAACCTTAAAGTGTGACGTTGAAAGTTTCAACGTCGCACCTTAAATATGTGTGACGTTGAATGTTTAAAAACGCAAAAAAAAAAAAATATTTTCTCTGACTTTCAACGTCACACTTAATTTAAGTGTGACGTTGAAAGTCACAAATATTTTTTTTTAATTTTTTTTTTTAAAATTCGTGACTTTCAACGTCACAAATAATTTATATGTGACGTTGAAACCCCTTAAAAAAATAAAAAAATTATTCGGACCTGAAATCAGACCAGGAGGGAGAAACCACGTCACATATATATTTGTGACGTGGTTAGTTTCAACGTCACACATTTTTAAATGTGTGACGTTGAAACTCTGGCAAATATAAAAAAAAAATTCATTCTCGCGCGCCCACAGCTAATCCCTCCCTCCCAATTTATCCCGCCCTCAGCTCCATCTTCCCTCTCTCTTTCCTTTCCTCATTCCTTCAGTAACGGCGATTCACGGCGGTGTGGAGCTCCGGCAACCACTGGGTTGAGTTCAGGTAAGCTATTCCTTCTTGCTTTCTTCTCTTTCTGGGTCGAGCTTGAGCGAGATGGGGGGAGGGGGATTCGAATTCTTGGATGGTTTTTCAAGCTTCTAACCTTAGGAAAATGGTGCTTCAAGTTTGTCCTTGTTGTTTTGAGTGTTAATTTTGAAAGGAAAGGCGAAGTTGGTCCGATTTCTATGAGATGTTCTTCCCATGTTACTGTTCACCTGATGGCAAATTTGGGGATTTTGGATGTTTGTTTTTTTCGAGCTTAATTAATGGTAGTTAGAAACAAGTTTAAGCTCATGAGGTAGATTGTATGAGGATTATTGAAGATTAAGGAATTTTTGAACAATTTCTTCTTCCTCCCCTGTTCGGCGAATCCGACGGGTTCAAGAGGAGGAAATTTTGTAGAATATGTATGTATGAATTGGAAGTTAGAATAAGTGTGTTTTGGATGTGTGATTTGATGGTTTAGATTAATGTTCTTGTTCTTCCCTATTCTTGTTCTGTTCTGGTCGAATTCAAGCCCTTGTGGTTGCTTTATTTTTGTTATTTCCTTGGATGTATTGACATCCTAATCATAGGGAATGGAAGATGAGATGGAGGTAATTAGATAGACTTCAGAATTCTTGTTCTTTCTCTTGCTCTTCTGTTTCTGTCGGCCAGAGAGGATAAAAGGAAGTAATGGTATTTTATTTTGCTTTGTGATGTAAATTAAAGTTGTTTGCTAATGGATGATGGATACTGAGTTGTTAAATGTTCAGTTCTTTGTCTTTTGGGATGCTCTGGCCGATAGGTTTGTTGAAGGGAAGGAGGAAATGTTATGATATTTAATTAAAGGAGTAGGAAAGGGGTTACCAATGTTTGTTGTAGTTTTAGACTCTAGCATTCTAATTGTGGTTTAAATTAAATGGCTGCACTGGGTTGGGGTAATTTAGATGTTCCCTATATGCTTGATTTCCTTAGTTTTGTTTTTTATAAGCACTAAAATTGGCATTGTTATATTTTATATTGGTCTCAATATGTTTTTGTTACATATTGATTGCAAATGTTAAGTGTCAAGAGTTGAATGATAAGTGTTAAGATTACGATGATTGCATATGATTCTCCACTATTGTGACTATCGCCCAGCTTTATCAATATCTTATATACTAGCATGTCATTTTTGGATTGTTCATGTAAAACCATATGGGTTTTTTTCACTGATTGAAGTTTATATTATGTAGGATATAACTTCTTAAAGATTGCTAGTGCTACCTCCACAATTAGGGCTCTTTGTGCAAAATATTTTGACATTGCACAACTCCTCTAATTCATAATGTTGTTGCTGCTCTGTTATTTATAATGGATTTTGTATCTTTGCTGTCATTGAATTAGTAATGGTATGATTTTGTATTTACTGGACTGAAATTGGATTGTAAATGTAATTTTTGGATGTCACATTTACAAGGAGAAACTTTGCCAAATTTTTTTGAAACTTTTGACTAATTTGTGGGAATGGCATTGGTTTAATAGAATGGATCGTAGTTGGATGCATGCATTGAGAACCACTAGAGAGTATCAGATGGGTGTGGAAGAATTTATTGAATTTGCCAAGAGAAACATGCCTAGTAAGAATGGCATGTATCTTTGCCCTTGTGTGAATTGTGCAAATGCTTATCGTAAGAGCGTTGATGATATAAGAGATCACCTTCTTTGTGATGGGATCAATCTCCGTTATAAGAAGTGGCTTTGGCATGGGGAATTGGGAAGTACTGTACATGCGTGCCTGTCACAAAATGTAGAAGCAGCGGTGGATGATGTTTGTGATGATGGAATGGACGACATGATCAATGACATTGGGGCGGAGTCGTTTTCTGTGGTACAGGAGTTTGACAAGTTGCTGAGTGATGCAGAGACACCGTTGTTTCCGGGGTGTACTAAGTATACTCGGTTGAGTGGCATCCTGAAATTGTTGAAAATAAAGACAGAAAATGGGTGGGCAGACTCGGGTTTCTCGCAGATGCTTGAAGCTTTAAGTGATATGTTCCCGGCGGGTAGTGTGCTTCCGAAGCGTATGTATGAGGCTAAAAAAGTTCTAAAAAATATGGGCATGGAGTATAAGAAGATACACGCTTGCCCCAATGATTGCGTGTTATACAGGAAAGAGTATGAAGGCCTAAAAGAGTGTCCAAAATGTAATACTCCGAGGTACAAGGTGAGGAAGGATGCCGTTGGTGATGATGATGGATCAAAGAAAGGGGTACCTTTGAAGGTAATGTGGTACCTTCCAATTGTGCCACGGTTTAAACGCTTGTTTGCAAATGAGGCAGAAGCAAAGAAACTGAGATGACATTGTGACGAGAAGATCTCCGATGGAAGATATCTTCGGCACCCTGCTGATTCTCCTCAATGGAAGAAGATAGATTCCATGTTTCCTGAATTTGGTGGTGAGCCAAGGAACCTTCGTCTCGGACTGTGTACGGATGGTTTCAACCCTTTCGGGAGTCTCAGTAGCACACATAGTGCTTGGCCTGTTTTGCTGGTCATTTACAACCTGCCGCCTTGGTTGTGCACGAAGCGCAAGTATGTGATGATGTCAATGATGATTTCGGGTCCGAAACAGCCTGGTAATGATATCGATGTCTACCTGGCACCTTTGATTGAGGACTTGAAGATGTTGTGGGAGGAAGGCGTAGATGTGTTTGATGCGTACAGGCAGGAGACATTCAAGTTGCGAGCTATGTTGTTTACCACAATAAATGACTTCCCTGCATATGGCAATCTTTCTGGTTACAGTGTGAAGGGTTATATGGCATGTCCTATATGTGAGTCTGACACACACTGCCACCATCTCAAACACGGAAGAAAAACTGTCTACCTCGGTCATAGGAGGTTTCTTGATCGGTTCCATCCTTACCGTAGACTAACGAAGTGTTTTAATGGCTCATCTGAGTACCGATATGCTCCTACCCCCTTAACAGGGGAGGAAGTTTACCGCCGTGTTGAAAATGTCAGTATGGTATTCGGTAAGAAACAGAAGCCAAAGACCGGTTCTGAAAAGATCATTTGGAAGAAAAGGTCAATCTTCTTTGATCTACCTTATTGGCGATATCTCGATGTGAGGCACAGTATTGATGTAATGCATGTGGAGAAAAATGTTGGTGATAGTCTTGTTGGGACATTGTTGTACATACAGGGGAAGACAAAGGACGGACTCAATGCTCGATTGGACTTGGTTGAAATGGGCATAAGACCACGGTTGCATCCTATAGTCAGTGAAAATGGCAAGAGGGCTTATATGGAACCTGCTCCTCATACACTTTCGAAACAGGAGAAAAAAAGTCTGTGTGAGTGTTTGAGTGGGATCAAGGTTCCACAGGGTTATTCTTCTAATGTTAGCAGACTTGTGTCTATGAATGATTTGAAGTTGGTGGGAATGAAGTCACATGATTACCATGTATTGATGCAACAATTCTTACCAATTGCTATAAGAGGCATTATGCAAGATGATGTCAGGAAGACTATAGCAAGACTGTGTATGTTTTTCAATGCGATATGCAGCAAAGTCATCGACACTGAAAAGCTAGACGAGTTGGAAAATGAGGGTTACATTATATTGTGTCAACTAGAGATGCACTTTGCTCCAGCCTTTTTCGATATTATGGTGCACTTGATTGTTCATTTGGTAAGGGAGATAAGGCTCTGTGGCCCTGTTTATCTAAGGTGGATGTACCCTTTTGAGCAATTCATGAAAGTCTTAAAAGGGTATTCCAAGAACCCACACCGACCTGAGGCATCAATTGTTGAAAGATACTTAGTTGAGGAGGCAATGGATTTTTGCAAATCGTATCTAAAAGGGGTTGAGGAAAACCCACGACATGAAGATGGGATCGGTAAGGGGGTACGGGGCGTCAAAGTAAAGACTATGTGCCGTGAAGAGGTGTTACAAGCACACTTGTACATCTTGAATAATATGGAAGAAGTGCAGCCTTATTTGGACGAGCATAAGAGGATCCTAAAAGAAAAGAACCCGAAAAAGAGTGACATGCAGATTTCTAACGAGCATAATAGGACATTCATTAGGTGGTTCAAGGAGAATGTTGAAAAGGAGATCGGTGGACTGGATACAATAAGATGGTTAGCCGGAGGGCCGCGTTTTGAGGTTGTTACTTGGGGCTCTTTTGACATAAATGGTTATTCTTTCTACACTAAGGCTCAGGACAACAACAGCACCATGCAAAACAGTGGCGTGATGGTGGTAGCCGAAGCGATGCACTTCTCCAGTTCGAAAGATAAAAACCCAAGATTGGCTTCCATGGCATATTATGGGGTAATTGAAGAAATTTGGGAAGTTAGTTACACTAAGTTCAAGGTTCCAATCTTCAAATGCAAGTGGGTTAACAATAGCGCAGTCGTGATTGAACCCCACACTGGTATGATCTCAATTGATCTTAACAAGGTTGGGTACAGAGATGAGCCCTTTATTTTAGCAAGTCACGCAAAACAAGTGTTCTATGTAACGGATCCCGCAAATAAGCAATTGTCCATAGTCTTACAAAGTAAAAAGCAAAAGGATCGTGCTCCCACTTTAGATCTTGATGAGATACCACCTTTGTGCGCAATTCCGCTTGAACCAAGCGAATCGGAATTGATAGATGATGACGACCAATTTGCCTCTAGAAATGATCATTGTGAGGGGATATGGGATAACACCTAAAGTGAGAATCTTTTTGAAATATAATGTATTAAGTATTATTGTTTTGTTTTGGTTTTGTGAAAGTTGTTGCCTTGTAATGACTCATCACATCTTTGATTTGTTAATAGGTACATCATGACGGATGATTCTAACAATCAACAACAAAACAATCTCCCTCGAAAAAAGGGAAGAGGCCCAACGAAGCTCAAAGACATTATTGTCCGTCACGGGACAAATGTTCAGCCTATCCGTGTCGAATTTGACGAGGACATGAATCCTATTGGAGAGATTGGCGCGAATTTCGTGAGCTACGTCGGTTTTGTGGCAAGGAACCGAGTAAGCATCTTGGATGACGATTGGAGGGAAGTCGATAAAGACATTAAGGATCAATGTTGGTCAGATATCTTGGTATGTTTTATCATTATTTATCTGTTTGTTCCTAATATGCATGTATTTGTTTTTTTTAATTAACTCAACTGGTGTGTTTTTTATTCTTATTTTTCTTTGCAGCAAAACTTCGACATCCCAAACACCCAATCGTTCAAGGATTTTTGGTTGAATGAATTGCGCAAGATGTGGAAGGGTTTTAAGAATAACCTAACCAGAGACTACATCCGGGGGGACAAGATGGGTCAAGATCCCTGTCAGACCTATCCCTCTATTGACCCGGAGACTTGGAAGACCTTTGTTAAGAAACGGCTAGACCAAAAGTTCCAGGTGTGTATAGGTTATAAATAGTTCTTTTACTTTGCTTCAAAACTGAATTTTGAGCACATTATATTAATTAACTAACTTAGTTTTATTTTCATAGGAGAATAGCCAAAAACAAAAGGAGCGACAAGAAAAGAATATTTACAAGCACACAATGTCTCGGGGGGGTTACAAGTGGGTCGAGAAAAAGTTGATTGAGCAACAAATTGCAGAAATGCAGGAAGTGGCACGGACCGATCCTACCGCTGTTCTACAGCCTCCGCCGCCCATCTCACGTCATACGAAATGGGCTGAGGGAAGGAAGTCTAAAGAAGGAAAATTTGTTAATCTGGAGGTTGAAGCAGTTGCAAAGAGGATTGTAAGTATTTTGCTTGGTTGTTTATTCCTTTAACTTGTGGTTTTATAGCACATTACAACTTAACATTTTTTCGGTCATTGCAGGAAGAACTTGAGCAGCAGACCACCCAAGGGTCCTTCACACCTTCTGGGAGGATGGACATCCTGGCCACGGCAATTGGGAAGCCCGATCGCCCCGGCCGGGTACTAGGGGAGCCCAGGACTGTAGGGTTTACCAAGTATTTCGGCCGTAAATCCCGATCCACCCGCACATATTCTACTGAGGAGATATTGGCTAAGGCTCGGGCAAAGATGGAGGCCCAGTTGGAGGAGCGGGTTGCTTTGTCCCAACAGCAGATGGCAGCACAGTTCGATGGGCAGGTGGCCGCGAAGGTCCAGGAAGCTCTTGCGGGTTATATGGGGGAGCAGATCCGAGCGCAGATTGAGGCACAAGTCAGAGCGTCTACCATGCAGCTTGGACTGTCATCAAATTCTTCTCAACAAAGACAGAAGGTTTGACCATCTCCTATATATGTTAATTACCGAATTATAGGTTTATCAATTAGGCTCACTCTGTATATTCCCATCTCCTGTAGGAGTCCCCTGCTACCGGCGGTCCAAGCGGCAAAGACAGCTGCAATCAGACTGTGCCGTTAGGATCAATTCGTGAGAATGAATCAAATCCCACACCAGACAATGACCCTGAAGTTGGAGTAGAGTGTTATCTCCATCTCGATTTCCCTCACCTGCACCCGGTCGCAGAAGCTCGCCAGTTCCCGAACGCCTCCTTCATACATAATATGCTTATTCAGGAGGACCAAGTGAAGGTGTCTGTTACAAATATCCTAAATGATGAGGGGGGACAGATGTACCAATTCCCCATAATGAAGTCACCAAACTATATGAGGCAATCGGGACATTCATCCTGTGGCCTAGACGACTTGTACACAACACTCCACAAAAGGCGCCGATTGATGCGGTATGTACACTTAATTTTTGAGACTCCTTGTTTCATATATTACAGTTTGTAAAAATATATAACATTGGTTTTTTCATCGCCCACAGTTCTTTTCAGATGAATATCCTTCTCTCCAACTCCTGCGGGAGATGCAGCCATCTTTGCTCTCCACAACCATTAAGATGCCTCCAGGAGTAGTCAGTCCGTATCGTTCATATGATTTTCTACTTGATGGTGACAGAGATATTGTGGAGTTTTTGACGATGGAAGAAATTGACCTCGCCTGGCTCGAATTAGCGACTTTGTACATGACTGTTATTTTTTTATGTCTGTGCAATATTTTTACATCTATCCTTTTATAATTTCAATTATTTTACGATAGGTACTTCCACCAGCTGTGCAACCAATTAGGCAGGGGACAATACAGATTCCTTAGTCCAATGGCCTTGGCGAGGAGAGATGATTTTAAAAATGACAAGGCCGAGCTGGAGTATGAGGACGAGATGCGGGCTTATGTCATACATCAAATGTCAGCGAATCGGGGATCTGTCTATTTTGCGCCTATTCTTCAAGAGTAAGTGTCATTATTACCTTTTTCCAACTTTTCATTATTTGCACATTTACAAATGTTATGTTTCTGTGTGGACATAATATTCTTAATGTCTTTCACTAAACACTGGTCATTAGCTGTCGTTTGCCCCATACAACATCGTCTGGTTTGGTTTGACCTCTTGAGATATAATATGACCTCATATTATAAAACCCTCTTATCTAAGTAAGTATTTCTAATGACTTTTTACTTTGGGCTACATAAATTATTTTTATGTTTATGTGCTAATTTTAGTTCCATTTTTAGAGGCATTCAACAATGGCATTTTGCAGCAGAAACCGGTCAAATGGATGATGCCATCGTGACACAAAGACCTAGAGTAACTACCTTTAATTTAAATTCATTCAATGTTAGTCAATTGAGATATTATTTACTTTGTTATTAATTTATACTATTTCTTGTGATTTATAAAGTGCCCCCAGCAACCGACAAATAAGGAGTGTGGGTATTACGTCATGAAGTATATGTGTGACATTATTGAGAGTGATCGTACCGGATCCTTTACACAGGTATAAATTAAAGTCTTATCTATAGCTTGATACAACCAGTACATAAATATATGATTTATTTATCTAACTTTGCATGCATTAATCATAGCATCCATTATTGTTGCAGTTTTATGATGGAAACAACTCATTTGAAGACAGAGACCTTGATTCACTTCGTGACCGTATTGCTCAATTTTTTCTTTCATTTGTTGTTGGTTAAAAAGTGATCATTGCAAAAAATATTTTGTTGTGTAAACATGGAATTTTTTGTGTGTATATATATATATGTTTAGTTTGATTTAGTTATAATATAACTATGTATACATGTGTGAATAATGTATACTGTTGATCTGCATTATATCTATTTCTATGACATTTGCAATGAATATAGATTGGAAAACCAAAAGAAGTTAAAATTAACCATCGTTTTTTTAAAAAAAAAAATTAACCATGTTACAATTTAATAATTTGTGACGTGGTTTCTCAGAAACAACGTCACAAATTACCAATTTGTGACGTTGTTTCATGAGAAACCACGTCACAATTTAATGATTTGTGACGTGGTTTCTCAGAAACCACGTCACAAATCATTAAATTGTGACGTGGTTTCTCTGCCACATCTTAATCAAATTACTCTAATTTTTGACAAACAACGTCACAATATTTGTAATTTGTGACGTGAAAAAGATGACTTTTCACGTCACTGCTTGGTGTGACGTTAAAAGTCCAGTTTTCCACGTCACTTCAATTTATGTCACACCAAAATGTGACGTGAAAAGTCCAAAATTTGTGACGTGAAAACCCTGTTTTGTAGTAGTGGACCATCCTAATGAATGAGTGTTTGTGGGGTTAGCTCTCGTATCTACACCTCCCTTCCCCAGGTCTTTCTAATTCTATATGTATCCTCTCCCACTACTACAAAACAGGTCACAAATTTTGGACTTTTCAAGTCACTTTTTGGTGTGACATAAATTCAAGTGACGTGGAAAACTGGACTTTTAATGTCACACCAAAAAGTGACGTGAAAAGTCATCTTTTTCACGTCACAAATTACAAAAATTGTGACGTTGTTTGTCCAAAATTAGATTATATTGATAAAGATATGACAGAGAAACCACGTCACATTTTACAAATTTGTGACGTGGTTTCAAGAAACCATGTCACACATTACACAATATGTGACATGGTTTCAAGAAACCACGTCACATGTTATAAATGTGTCACGTGGTTTCTGGAGAAACCATGTCACACATTACCAATTTGTGACGTGGTTTCTTGAAACCACGTCATATATTTTGTAATGCGTGACATGGTTTCTTGAAACCAAGTCACAAATTTGTAAAATGTGACGTGGTTAGTTTTTTTTTTAAAAAAACTATGGGTTTCTCCATCCACGTCTTGAACCTAGCAGGTTTCTTCATCAAAGTCCAGTCGCCAATTTATTCTATAATTTCTTCAGACTTTAACCATTTTCAAATTAAAGAATCAACTTTTCCAATCTCCTAACATAATAAAAATGGATTTCCTATCTCATATGATGATATAATGGCTGGATAACATTCTCTAATTAAGAATGAAAGAGGTTTTACTCCTAGATGTGAAATTTCCACTAAAAATATTCATGTTGCCTTTACTCTCAAAGAAAAATGGAAGGAGATTAAAGGCAGACATTGCCCGCAAAAAATGACGAAGAAAAAAGATAAGAAAGACAAGCAACAAAGTGTTAAATACAACATTATTAAGTCAAAACCAAGAACATAAATAGAACTTCAAGTTAAAACTAAGAAGTTTATATTCAAAAAGTCTGATGCAAAAAATTTATTCGATCACAGGCTTCAAATTTTGAGCTCCACAAATTTGTTAAAATACTTACAGAAATATCTTATCTACAGGTTAATAAAGACACACCTCGGCACCAAGAAAATAAGCCTGAACTGCAGAATGGCCAAAGGAAGGGGGTTTGAGCACACGAAGCTTGCACAGCACTAGTGTGGCTCTTCAATGGCAAAACTACGTTTGGGAATTGGATCTCTCAGCCGTTCGATCTAGGATCTATGGCAGACTCCCTCCTCTTGACATCTCCCAAAGCCTTCCTCACTTACATGCCGCCCACAGAACGATGAAAGGCTTTCTCTCTTCTGTGCTATAGAAGAAGCATTTTGTTGAGTCCATTCGACTACGCTCAAATTCTGCTGATCTAGGGCAGAGGACTGATATCTATGATGACGATGAGTTGTTAAACCTTCATATTGGCGGCGTGCTTACGAAGATCTCGCATTGGAAGAAGAAGAAGTAGCAGCAGCACCAGAAGGAACCCTAGAAGAAGAAACAAGAGGTAAATGAAACAAGAAGAGAAAATCAAATAACGAAAACAGAGGAAAATGGAAAACCCTAACCTAAGGAAAATGGACGACGAGGCAACGGAGAACGAAAGACGAATGGAAAATAGCGTGGATGAAGCAAAACAAATTTGGGAAACATTTTAGGGCTGCAGCTCGCGGGATGGATACATTAAAAAAAATTGTTGTGACTTTCAACGTTACACTTAAATTAAGTGTGACGTTGAAAGTCATGAATTTCTTTAAAAAAATTGATGTGCTTTCAACGTCACACTTAAATTAAGTGTGACGTTGAAAGTCACAAAATTTTTTAAAAAATGAAAAAAAAATTGTGACTTTCAACGTCACACTTAAATTAAGTGTGATGTTGAAAGTCACAAATTTTTTAAAAAAAATGAAAAACAAAATTCTGTAACTTTCAATGCCACACTTAAATTAAGTGTGACGTTGAAAGTCACGAATTTCTTTAAAAAAAATTGCTGTGTTTTCAACGTCACACTTGAATTAAATGTGACGTTGAAAGTCACGAATTTTTAAAAAAAAAATTAAAAAAAATTGCTGTGACTTTCAATGTCACACTTAAATTAAGTGTGACGTTGAAAGTCACAATTTTTTTTAAAAAATGAAAAAAAAAAATTTGTGACTTTCAACGTCACACTTAAATTAAGTGTGACGTTGAAAGTCACAGCAATTTTTTTTTTCGTTTTTTAACATACAACGTCACACATATTTAAAGTGTGACGTTGAAACTTTCAACGTCACACTTTAAATTATGTGTGATTTTGTATATCCCTCCACCTCCAACTTAATTACAAAAATGCCACTGCGTTTTTTTTCCATGTCACTTTTATAATTATGTGACGTTAATTGGTGACGTGAAAAGCCTATTTTGTAGTAGTGTCCCCATTATAATTAACGTTATTCTTACTGCTTAGTGGCTTATTATATACGAGTATAATATAATTTATATGCAGTCATTTTTTATTATTTTATCCGAGATATGTCGGTTTATTGATTAATAATAACTCTTCATCAACAAAATGAGGATGATATTTAGTTTATTATTTAGTAAAATTTTTCGTATTAATCACAGTTTTATTATCAATAATTTTATTGGATATAACTATATATTTTACAAAAAAAAAACCATGGTAAACGATAAATATAAAAATATTTAAACTGATAGGAACTGCTGGCTCCTCACCCCTGTATATATTGACGGATACAAGGAAAGAAAAGAAAGCATACTCAGTAGACAGCTGAAAGGGAACATTATAAGACTGTTAATGATGGGAGAATAGTATGGAACATGTTCTGGGTTTCGAATCACAACCAAAATGTCGATGCATGCAATGCCATTTACATAATCACTACCAATAATTATATCTGTATAGATGTTATCGGGAAAAAAAGAATTATATGTGGTGTGTGTATAAATATATATTCAGTAGCAAATTGGAAAAGCACCGGTTATTAGATAAATCTACGTTAAAGGATCGATTTGATTCCAGCACAAAGAGGAGCAGATAAGTGTGAAAGACAAGGTTCCAAGTTGTATACAGTAGTGTAATGATTTTGCATTGGCTTTTAATTGAGATTCAGGATTCAAAAGAAGGTTTTGACGGGATCCTTTGTGATGATTAAAGTGCAAACATAAAGTCCAAATGAAAATAAAACCCGCATTTGATTCGCCCCGGAATTTTTGCATTCATAATCTTGGATCTACCAATGTCGGCTACACCTCGCCATATATAAGTAGCCACTGGTATACTCACCCCTCTCTTATCTTTATTATAAGGCATCAATTAACAAGTTCTCTTAATCTTTTTTTAAGGTATTTGTTAGTTTCCAATGTGCATTTATGATGACTCCCCATATTTAATAGATTTTTAGAAATATTTGATTGTGATTGGGGAGTCATCAATTTAAAAATTAAGAGATTTTAGAATTTGATAAGAAATCAATTTAAGACGTTATTTAGGGATTGCTTTTAAAATATCTTATTTTAAATTAGAATAGGAAAGTTAAAGAAAAATAAAAAAAAAATTAGAATAATTGAAAATAAAAAAAGAGTCCGTTTTATTTATTATAATAATTATTGTTGTTATGGGTGTTAGAGTCAGTTTTCCCATCTCATTTTCCATTGCCTATTGTGTTTGATTTGCAGATTTTAAAATAAAAAAAAAATACAAAAAGAAGCATAGAACGCACAGCTTTGGGGAGCAACAAAAAGACCTAATCTAATCTACAAGAAAGGTCATTCACGCACGGAGAGCAATTGGTGAGGGAGCGGCGCACTCTTCCACCAATACACACATACCAAGCTAATCAAACCTGGACCGGCCGATGATTCGGTCAAGGTAGTAGGTCGAGGGTTAGTAGGTTAGCCCGTAGTCGACTCGAAGGGCCAGCCCAGTACTAAATAAATAATAAAAAATACTTAAAATTCCATCATACATTCCAAAATTCTAAACAATAAATTTCATTTCATTACTTTGAATCACTATAAAAAATCATTATAGTATCCTACATTCTTTACAGTTTGTTTGACAAATTGACATCATATCATATTGACATTAAATAATTTCCACCTTAAATATTAATTCAATACCTTAGATCACTAACAAAATAATCATATATTTATTCAAAATTCTTGACAATTTCTTTGACATATCGACATTACAGTAACAATCAACCACCAAATGACACCATAAAAAGTAATCATATAATATTCGCCTTAGTAAAATATCAAAATAGATAAATGATAGCAAAATATTCATGTCTTCAGTCATTTAGCCATTAAACTAATAGTTATTAACATCAAAATAATCATTAACTTTGACCAATATTACTTCCTACAATTTATATCTATAAAATTTATTTTTTTTAAAAAAAAAGAGGAGAGCGGGTCAACCCAGCAACCCACCGGGTTACCCTGGTTGAGCCCGGGTTAATCCGGGTCACCCCGGGTTGCCAGACCCTCGGGTTAGGCATTAACTCGGACCAGTCTTGTGCCCGGGTCGGCGGGTTCCGGGCTGACTTGGCCGGGCCGGTCCGGGTTACATAACCATGACACATACACACGCCGCTGGAAAGCACGCCGCAGAGGAGGAATTTTGGGCACGGTTCATTCTTCTTCTTCACCTAAAATTGAAGAGCAAATATGAGAAAGCAATATGTGGGTTCATTAAATTCTAGTTTCTTTATGATTTGGAATTTAAAACTCTTTGTTACTGTTGAGATGATTTTGTTCAAAACTATGTGTGTCTAGTTTTCTCTTACAACCTAGGGCATTATGAACTTGTTTGTGACTTAGAGATTTTTTCCACTTATTAATTATGTTTAATTTTAATTCAGTTTATTTAATCTTGGTATTATTGATTATTGTTTAGTGACTGATCACCATTGAACATGTTTAGGGAATTTGGGATTGAACTCGACGGAGGGAATTTTAAATAGACCAGCCATGAGATTAAATAATGTGGAATTATATTTTAATCTAAGGAATTATGTTTAATATAATTTGCGTCTAGGATAGACATATACCTAGAAGCTCCGCATAATCAAATTAGGGTGTTACCAATATAAATTGTACCCAGTTAATAAGTGTGAGACATTACACAATTAATTTAGATAAGGATATAAGTGGACCGACAGGCATTTATAGACACTAGGACTCTAGATTAGCTGATTAAGTTAAGACATAGTTAATTTAGTGGGAATAAAATCTAAGAAGCAAGCAAGGGATTAGTGACTCTAGGTTGTTCGTTCAACGTTTGAATTTAATCCGTTTTAAAGTTTACGATTTTTATTAGAGTTTAGTTAATTTTTCTTCATTACTGTTTCACTCAACTTAAACAAAAATAGGAGATTTAATGTCTAGTTATTAATTATCTTGAGTCTCTGTGGAATCGACCTTGATTTGCTATTTTACTATTTCCGCGGCCCGTACATTTGCGGAGCTTAATTTAAATTTTGAAAATCAATTTATTATTTTTTTTCATGCATGCCCATGCATATTTAATAGGGGTAGTGGAAGAGAGTAAAATTATTGTAGTATTAGAGTTTAGTGTAATTAGTGGGGGTAATATTGGAAATTACCTAAATTTTAGGACAATTTAATGCTTTTAACCAATTTTATTGGTATGTGAGAATTGTTAGTTGGTGCCTTTTATTAAAGACCTGAGGAAGCATATCGTTCTAGCATAGAACTGAAGGTTCACAAAATAACACCAAAAAATTATTTTTGAAGTAGAGAATCTAAAGATTCTTCGAACTCATGCAACTATTTAGACTATTAGAGCGTAGAGGTGATTCACACAGCTAAACACCAAACAAAAAAATATAGGGAGAGAAAAGCCAGAGAGAGTTCTTGGCTGGGGTGAGGAAAACGGGTACCTCCTATAATTTATAGATTTATAAGGACGAATACTCGAAAAGGAAGAAAATGCAGTCATAATTTTTACTCCAAATGTTGTCAATCAGTCATTATAGTAGATTCTCTCATTTCCCCAAAAAGGAACTGATTTGATCGACTTCAATCGGTAATAGGTACTGATTAAGTCAATTGTCAAATTTTCTCAAATCACTTCTCATCTGTCAGATCCTCTTTCGCACGATTCGGCCCATCGAGGACGGACCCAAACACATAGTCCAACAAGAACACATGACTAGCCAAGGCCATGAACAAATGGCGGAGATCCTCTTCTGTCTACACAGTAGGTTTCGTCCAGCTTCATTTAACTGTGGAGATGCCTCCCAAAACGCCGCGATTGGAATAACAATTAAGGGATACTCCTCAGAAATCGAATACTCACCAAGATGGTTTAATGTCTAACCCTTTCGCCAGTTGAATCAATAGACGATGGGTTATATATATCAATTTATATGTAAGACAAATTAACTTGAAGAAAAAATAATAAATAGAAGAGATAAAATGAAAATAAACTCTTATATTTACCACTAAAAGTCAACCGAACTAGCTCTTATATATATATATATATTAGTACCTAATGATCTAGGATAAAATTGCATCAAATGTATTAGACTCAAATAGGATCATTTTAATATGATGTACGTGGACTCAAAATTGTCGTGCTCCAAAGTCTATAGGGATAGGCCCTAATAGATCATGAGTTAGGAGTCATATACTTAGATTGTGGGTGAGCCAAACCTCTTTTTTAAAATTTTCTTACAAAAATAATTGATATATATACACATACATGTATATAATACACATAAATTTAAGAAATATCACGTAACTTATAAAAAGAGAAATATCATGAATGGAGCTTTATATTTGGGATTTAAGGTAGTATTTTATACATGGTTATAAAGGTAAATACGAGTCATAACTGAGT
Organism: Mimosa bimucronata; assembly: GCA_037074515.1. NCBI lineage: Eukaryota > Viridiplantae > Streptophyta > Magnoliopsida > Fabales > Fabaceae > Mimosa > Mimosa bimucronata. The sequence goes on from CM073437.1 coordinate 7,699,380, forward strand.
TCATTTGTCCCGGTTACAGTTATACGCGTTCGTCCCTTTTGGTAAGTTTTTTTGTTTGTTTGTTGGGCTATAGGCCTCATTGAACTACACCAAAAAATTTATAATTGGAAAGTTAAGCAAGAAATATATGTAACAACACCTTCATACTAATGATTTACTGTGTTAACTTTAAAAGTTAAAAATTCTCATGATTAATTAATAAATTTGTGTCCAAAAGTGTGTAAAAATTAAAATTAATTAAAAGAACAAATTTGAGTAGTGCTGAACAAAGATGTCTAAATTACGGGAACCACTTCTCATGATTAATTAATAAATTTGTGTCCAAAAGTGTGTAAAAATTAAAATTAATTAAAAGAACAAATTTGAGTAGTGCCAAACAAAGATGTCTAAATTACGGGAACCACTGTTATACCATTCTTTGTATTTATGTTTATTTTGATGACTTTTGTTTTTCTTTTGTGTTGTATGTGCTTGACGAATATTAAATATCAAGAGAATTTGAATATAAATCATGCATGTCCAGTGTACCGGTTTGAAACCCTGCATTTTTTTATGGTGCTTTTCTCTTATACTTTTCCCTAATCTTAGTCATCCATCAAATCTGATAGTTGAAAATATATAAGGAAAAAATAGATAAAAATATAAAGATAGTGTAAACTAGAAAATAGGGATGGGAGAGATATTAGAAGAGATTTGTGGACCAATATTTTATAATTTTTTTAGCAATCAGATTTGATTTATGGCTAAAATTAAGGAAAAACAGGAAAAAAACACCATAAAAAAATATAGGGTTCTAGACTGCCAATGTACACCATATGAGGACGGGGAGATAGTAATAGTAAAGATGTTCCTTTCTTGAGACGTGAGAAGTCGAAATTGTATGTAGCTGATGAACAGCAAGTAAAATGAAAATCTCATATGCTGTTTCGAGAAGAAGAATCCAGAATCTTTGGTGATCAATTAGCGTACATAAGTGAAAAGGCCGAAACCTACTTTTTAATTAACAAGCAAAAAGCTTTATGCTTGGGGCTATGCTGTGCTCAGAGGAAGTCAACAGAAGTGAAAAGGCCGAAACCTACTTTTTAATATCATAAATAGTCTAATGTAAATGGGTTATATGAAACGCACCATACTATTATTATATATCAACAACTAAATCAATCAGATAAGATAAGAGATTGTTAACCAAAAAGTGAATATCTGTGTTAAGTTTAAACAACTAAGAATCACGTAGCTGTTGGACATAATATACGCAACTGTGCCCCTACTGTTTGGGCCCGGTGCAGTGAAAGATATCTCTGATACTCAAAAGTGTACCACTATTTGGGTATTTGTTTTCTTTTCTTGATATATATAATGACATTGATGCTTGCATGATCTGATAAATGCGCCCTGACATTAATGTATATAAATGGTATGTCAAAATGAATATACTGGTGTCAAAACAAATACTCCAGTGATTAATTTAACATTACTTCAAACAAACCTGTATCATTTGTGCATTTACATATACATATAGTTAGCTACATATATATGTAAGTATCCGGAAGAAATGAAAAAAGGTGGTAAACTGAAAGAAAGCTGTATACCAGAAAAGGAACCGTAAATAGGAGGTTCCAGTATTTACAGGTGATGTTGACTCAGATTACACTGACTTCGCGCCAATAACCTAGCTCTGTGACGCATTTCTTTTTCACGTGGGTGGCTTTTGCCCCCTTTTCTGGTACTGTTTGTTTTGCTTAGTTTACAATTCATGTAATGGAATAAGAAAAGAAAGCGCATAAAATTCAGTAAAAAATAAATATTAGTTTATGCATATATAGCAGCAGGCATGCATCTCACTTTGTGTATGTGTGCCATAGTGTGCCATAAAATAATAATTAAGGGGACAGATTAGTGAATTTAAAAACTCTAAGAATCAGAATCAAACAATATTGCTTTGTAAGCATGCTGTGAAATGCAGTATCAGATTCTGTTTGTATACCCTTACTAGTGAAATCAACCCAGTGGTCTCTGCTGTGCTTGCACTGTGCATTTTGTGAGTGTGTGTTGCCCAGAAAAGTGGAAAAAGAAAGAAAGTTTACTTACTAATTTCTGTTAGTGGCAGCAAGAAGACGACTAAGGAAATAGTCTACATAGAAAAAGCTTTTAGTCGCTGTATTTTCAAGCTCAAGCTTGAACGCATGTAATCAAAAAAAAAAAAGGAAGCTATACATGCAATATATATATATATATGTCATTCATCTACTCCAATGAATTTCATTAGTGCACACGAGAAATTAATATGTTCACAAACTAGGGTTTCTTAACAAGTATATCCACACACGCAAGCGCACACACACAGAGAGTTCCAGACTCGCTACAAATCGAGTGGAACTCCACACATAATTACATAAACGTAAGTTGTACGTCCTCCTAGTTCAAGAACAAAATAATTATCCGTAGAAAATTTTTAAGGCAGCACTGGAAATAATAGAAGGTATTGAACTGTGAATATGTACATATACCACTCTTTGTTCTGTTCATTAGCTTCAGGCTCCCTTGAAGAAGAAGTCCATATATATAATTCATGGGGGGAAATGATCACAATATAGAACATCAACTATACATATTGTTAATGATGATCCAAAAAGATAAATACTTGGAAAAATTAAAGGACCAGAAACCGGCCAACAGTTGCTATCTTTAAACATATATGCTTGAATAGGAATCTGGCTTAGCTTGTACAGCATTATTTGGTAAACAAATAAAGATGGTTTCATCAATAAATTGAGAAATATGATGGTTGGCTAGCTAGATATACTTGCTGCTGCTCTTGAACTTTTAAAAGTTACACTGTGTGATGCTGTTTGAGCTTCTAAATAAAGCTGCAAAAATATAGCTAGCTAGCATATATATTTTGAACAAAATCTTTCATCTTTCGTTTCATAAAAACTTTTCCCATGCTCGATCCCTCCCCAAGAACCCCAAACTTATTATAAATCAAATTGATGATGTAAGGGAAAACCAAAATAATTAAAATGAGACAAAAAGAAACCCGCGATCTATACATATATATAGGAGGATCTCTAAATATTGAGACGAGATGTGTGTGTGTGTGTGTGTGTGTTATTAGAAGAAAAACAAACAAGGCTTACCCTTTATTGGCTTGATGTCGGCGATGGATGAGCGGATTGGTGACTTGTACGAGGAAAGATAGGTGTGAGGAATGAAGCCTGGTCCGAGATCCAGCCATGCCCCTATGATCCCACTCGCATCGATTAAAGTATAACAAAATAGTAAATGAAGAAGGAAAGCGAAATCAGGGATTAAGAGTAGATTATGTGATCGATACACACACACACACATATATATATGAAGATCTTGGATCAACCCTCATAGCACAAGTTAAATCTGATCTCCTTCTCTTTCTTTTCATATCCACACACACATATATATTTCTCTTTGGTAACAATCAATCCAAATGGATCCGAAGATGGAACGGAGACATCAATGATTTCGGATCAAACTTCATTCCCGACACCCCTCTTTCCTTCTTCCTTCTTCACTTCGCCAGATATCATCAAACTTTATTAGTCGGTGCTTTACCATCTTCGTTGTCATCCGATGATTGGCCTCACTTTACAACCAAGAAACAGAAGAGGAATATATATATATATATATATATATAGAACTTCACTTAGACATCTATTTCTGTATAGCTTCTTAGACAACTCTCTCCCTCTCCTTCATGCGATCCATTCCATGAAACTGTTTGCTCACCTCTCTTTTTTTCCTCAAGGTTAAAGAGGCAACAAAAGTCCTGCAAGCACTCAAGTTGCCAATCAATACCCTAGTAGGTATTTAATAAACGAAATGGAGGAGAGAGAGAGATGAAAGAAAAGGGAACATAATAGAGACAGGTCATTATAGGGATATAATAATAATGAAAAAGGGAAGGTGGGATCCTGGAGGGGGTAGTAAATAGAGATGGTTGTCTTGTACTAATGCTAAAGGAGTTGGAGATTGCTTAGAGGCCAGACTTTTACTCTCTCTCTCTCTCTCTCCCCTAAAAAAGGAGAGCACTGAAAATAACGAGGGGGCCTCCTCAAGGAAAAGCAAAGCATGGGCCTCCACACACTACTCCCTTTTTTATTTATGTATTTATTAAAGTTAGGGTTGGAGTCACATTATATGCATATATAGAGACGATAAAAAAGTTATACTAACATATATAAATATATATATATATATTTAATTTACAGCAATGGAGTTATCTCCATCTTGAAGGAAAAGGGTGTGAGCTGCTATTCTTGCCTTTTAGTACATGTTACTGTCACTCTCCCATATGCACACACACCACACTTCCCTAAACACCTCACATGCTCTTCTATTTCTACTCCCTAACAACAACTCTTCATCTACACACACACACACGCACACATCCCTTGTTCGCTTTTCTACATTAGACATTTCCTTAGGACCATCTATTTGACTTTGTGAATAATATCCCAATCTGAAATATATAAATTTTTTAAAAGGTAATTTAATATTCATGTAGCTGGTTGTTGAGCCACTGGTGAAGTATTGGGCATGAGGCAAACACATGTGCTAACTAGTAAGTTCAACAAGGCCATCATATATTCATATGAATAGAGAGATTGTTGTTCTCAAGAATTCCCTAATTGGGTGTAAGCAATGCTCCAACCTAACCAGCTAGCTTTTCTTTGTTTCTTTCTCTTTATGGCTTTGTTCATTCAAGAAGAAGAAGAGGAAGAAGGGATTCACTTGGCCTTGACGATGACATAAAATATTTGCTTGAGTTGGAGTGGTTGAAGCATAATTGCATTTCTTTATCTTCACTAATAATTGAAAACAATGTTATCACCTGCAGCTCTAACTATGTCCTTCTATTTAGACATGACTTTCACTTTCCATTAAAAATCGTATGATTGCTCAACTTTGATAGCTTAACTACTTCCCGTATCATCTAGTTTTATCAAATGCCTACTCTTTTACCAACCCAAATAATTAAACATGGCCCTATCTTTCCATAGAGTACTACTTAAAGTTCTCTCACTGATATATTCTCACACGCACATGATGGGATCAATAATTTTATACCTTGCTTAGAATAATAACATCACAAATTAAACAACCAAACATAAAGTGATCCCCATTTTCTCAAAATCCTTTAAATTATTCATATACATATACACATATATATACATCGTTTTGCGCCCCACTATTTAATTTTAATACGAATGTATGATACTGAGACAGTAATAGCACGCCAAGTTAACTTTACTTACCAGCACCACTATCTACGTTCTGCGTTTCATGATTCAAGTATACACATAAAAACTTCCATCGTTCTTTCTGTGTAATAGCTCACAAAGGTGTGAATTTGAATTGGTTATCAATGTGAATCCCTGTTAGTAATTTTTTATGAGAATCTTTTGAGGCCTTAATAACAATTTTAATCGTAATCACGCATTTCAACTGAACTTCATTATATAGTACTGCTTTCTCTCATTTCCATCTCCTTTATAATTTTGGACACATCAACAAAGACATGGAGAACACAAAAAACAGTTAAGTTGAGATAATAGGTCAGTGATATATTGATGTCCGAAAGACTTTTAGTATTTCTTAACATATATTGGTGTTGTTGGTGTAATCACATCAAAAAAATAACCTTTTACTTTTGTCGACGGCCATCTTCTGCACGTACTCACAAATATTGCCCTCACATCACTTCCCATCACCCTTTCTCTTTTCTTTCTCTTCGCTTTTTCTTCCTCTGTCTTCTTATTACCAGCGCAGTGACTCAGATGTAACGCAATATGAGAAAATTAATGTGTTACTGCAGTTAAATGTATTCATTACTCGGGATAATAGTATAATTTGTTGATAATATAATAAGTATATAATTTATTTAATTTTAATTCAAGTGACTGTGTGAATTTAAAATTTAAGAATAAAAATATAATTTTTTAATAAAATGTGTGGTAACAAAGTATAGTTTTTTTGGCACAACAACAAAGCTAGTTGAATGGGAAAACAGGAAGAGGGGCAAATGTGACTGATGTCCACTTGCTTCATGACAGATCATGTCACTCTACAAAGCTCCCAAGAAAGGAAAACCTTCAACTCTTGTTTGGGATCTGCCAGGCCAAAATATACAGGGAAAATTAATTATTTAGTCCTTATAGTTTCAACGAGTTTGCAACATGATCCTTACAGTTTGACTCGTCACAGCTCAGTCCTTATAGTTTCACTGATTTTATAACTCACCCCTTGATAGTACCATGTCAGATAAAAATGATTCAAATATATTCCATGTTGTCAATTTTTTTGTCCTTTTCTCCTGGGTGTTCCTCCCCTCCGTCTTCTTCACAACTCCACCTCCTAGCTAGTCACCTTCACCCGGTCCTTCTCACCTGAATTGTCATCGTCCTAGCTACCATCTTCCACCCACCATTGTCACGAAAGTTGCTATCCTCTTCCTCCTTCACCATTTCTAATAGTCGAGCTGTTATTCCCCACCGAGATACCAACCTCCGACATTGGCCTGGCAGAGCATTAGGTGGTCGCATGTGTAAAATCCTACTTACTAATTATAATTAAACCACCAACAATTAAATTTAATCATATTACACTGCTAACTATGATAGGAAAAAGGGTTTTCCTACAATTACAACAATACCCCTATCCCCTATCATAGAAAAAAAAGTTTACCTAGGAATTCAAACGATTATCCATGATAGAAAAAGCGAACACATATCCCAACAATCATACTATCATAAATAATTTACCCTAAATATGTTAGAAAAGGACTACTCTAACATAGTTAGTAAAAATTTACCTGATTAATAGTTAACAATTGATTTAACCATGTTAGAATAGGAGCCTTCTAACATGGTTAATAAAAATCAACCAGTAATCCTAACTTTACATCAATCAAGCATTAATTCAATTAGATACTAGATACAGTCATCCAGAGTATACAAGTAATCAGAACATAGATGCACGGAAGCGTATGCAAGCCTAGGAATGTGGCAATATACAATCCAAAGTAAACCTCCGACCGACTCACTGAATCAGTGCGGCCGGACAGCCTCGCCCCTTTCTCAACAACCTATTCAGTGCATGATCACTTGCAAAAATGACAACGATAATAGGGTGAGACAAATATGTCTCAGTAACCACAACTCAGCTCAATACATGGGTGAGAATGGGTTAGCAGAGCGCTTAAAGGGTACCACCTAAAAATAATATTTAACCCACAGCAGTATATCCTTACATATATATATACAACCATATCATCACCAGAATATCAATCTGCACTGTAACCATGCTACTACAGAAACAACAGATTTCGAGAACTTATGCCAAAAGTAAACATGATATGACACTATGCCCCTGTCTACAATCAGGATGACAATTTCCCCTCTGTCTACAATCAGAATGGGGAGCGATCCCTGTCTACAATCAGGACGACCGATGGTCCCTGTCTACAATCAAGATGACCAGTACAGCTAACCGCTCGGTTAGCCTACCGAGGGTTACATCGAGCAATGGTACGATTCAATGTCATGCAGCAATAATAACAACACAATGACTCTCAAATATTTCTCAATGTCCCTATCAATGCAATCCATACGTCACATATCAACTCAACTAAGAACCAGCTAGGATACCACGTATTTATATATTAAAACCATTCTCATTATTGCCGTTATATTAAAATAGTTATAACTTCAAAGGCACCCAATAAGCTATTTAATATGAAATTATCATTTGAAATCGATTTTTCTCACGGTAAGCAGATATATACATATATAAAAAGGGATTTAGAAAATCCCAACTAACTTCACACACACCAATGTAGTAAGGTGAGAGTGATTACCTGGAATAGCCAAAAATAAAAGGAAATACTAAAAACGTAGAGTCCTTGAGCCACCGCTCGATCCATCAATGTCTACAATCACCACAAACATACATACACACAAGGTCAAGACACATTTCAAGTGGCATTGTCCTTACACTTTGGGACTTAGCCAAATAGGATCGGAGTCCCAATTATACAAAGAAATCTAATTACATTTATTTGTCTTGGTTAAGTTAAATTAAACTCATACCAAACCTATTACAAATATCCAACCTCAATAACCTCTCTTAAATCAAGAACTCATTTTTCATTAACATAGCTACTTAACCCATTTACCTCAATTCACAACTCGAATTTAGAGAGAGCATTCACAATCATTAACTATAAATCCCTAATCCGTACATCCCATTGAACTCTTAAAACCATCATCTCCTCATAATTATTTGCATTACAAACATAAATCATCCTTACAATCATCATCTAACTCAATCCATCTAGCTTATCCCAAGAATTTCAATACTTTGAACACCCAAAACAAAATCCAACCCATATCTCAACAATCTAACTCATTTGAAATTATAGACCGATATCAATAAGTCAATTGAAGTCATCAAACCACCAAGATTCATCACAAAATTCCATATTCCTCTCAACCCTACATTGTTAGATCTTTGAACAACAAACATCCCATAGTTCAAATTATTTCAATTTGTTTGGTTAAATTGATTTAACCCTATCAAAACACAAAATAACCAATCATCTCCACTTTTACTCAATAATCTAGAGCTCCTTTCTTTATTGCCTTACAATTTATCATAATCACCCAAATTCTTCCACAATTCCTCTAAATCAAATTTCTTCATTAACATAACTCAAACATAATCCAATTTACTAACAAAATTAATCTAAATCGTTCTTCCATACTCATCACCACTTATCTCAACAATCTAGCTCTCTTCTAAGCATCAAATCACTCCAAATCTTCATCCAACACTAAATCTAACACAATGAATTCAACCAACATTATCGTTGAACTCTAATAACCCTCTAGAAATTATAATTCAAGTTTAAAAGCTCATATCCAAAGGATTTCTTGTCGTAAACTTAGCTTATTCCCATTCTAAGCAAACCACATCCCTCATATGATAAATTCAACCAAACTAACCACATTATCATCATCAATTCGTAAATCAAACAAACCCTAGAAGTTTCTATTTGGGAAAATCAGGAACAAGAAGGGAAATGGAGGAATGAGCATTACCCAACAATGACTAGCCCTCCTCAGCCTTTAAGACCGCCGGAAATCGCCCAAAAACCACCGAAATTGTTGCCCCAAATCACCTCCTTCTCTCCCTTTTCTTCTCACACCTCGCACACACACACACAAGAGCAAGAAAGGGAATGAGAAGACGGAGGGAGCCCGGCATCTGCCCCTCCAGCGTCGCCGTCTTCAGCAACAGCGTCGCCTTCTTGGCTGGCCGACATGGACGAAGAAGGAGGAAGGAGCAATGGAGAAGAAGAAGGAGGGGGTCGGGTCGCAGGAGAGAGGGAGAGGAAGAAAAGGAAATAAGGGGGGAAATGAAATAAAATAAGTAATAAAATAAATAGTATAAAGGGATTACTATTAGGCCTTTAAATCCTCAAAAAGATATATTTCACTTAGATAAAATCCTCTTTTCACTTCCCAAAAATTTATTTAAATTCCCACTTATATTTTTTCCCACTAGGATCTCTTTAGGGTTTAAAAATAATTCCCTTAAATTCTACTTTTCTCAAATTAAAGGAGAAATTAAACCTTTAAAAGTTCCCAAAATACTTCTATTTCCATGAAGTTATTTATAAAGCTCTCCAAATTCCTTAATTAATCCCAAATTAATTCTTAAATTACCACCAATCTTTAATTAAATTTTTGGGATGTTACAGCATGAAGGTTTACTTAACCTCTCCTTATCTTTCTCCCAAGCTTCACCGGTCACTTCTTTAAGATAGAGAGAGCGAGTTGGTTAGAAATTTGAAGTGACCAAGTCAAAAATTTGACGGAGTCGCTGACGAAGCTCCGATGAAGATGTTGCCATATGCCTCGTGATGCTTTCAAGGGATAGATGGATGTGAAATGTGGTGTAACAAGATGAAAGAAGAGAGATCGAATGGACTAGAAGAGATCAAGTTAAAGAGGAAGAATCAATCTCATAACATTTAATTGAGCATTGGACTCTCATTATATATAGGAATCACTTTCTCGAAGTAGAGACTAAACAAAATTGCAAGTCCTGATAACATATTTGAATGCTCATTCTGTAAATGGGTGTTGTGGGAGATGGTGGACTATGGGGAAGGGACGGCGACAATGGAGTTGGGAAGAAGACGGATGAGAAGAAGACCGTACAGAGGGGAAAGTGACACAAAATTAACAGCATGGAATATGTTTGAATTTTTATTTTATTTTTTTACGTGGCACTATCAAGGAGTGAGTTATAAAACCAGTGAAATTATAAGGATTGAGTCGCAACGAGTCAAACTATAAGGACTGAGTTACAAACTCGTTGAAACTATAAGGACTAAATAATTAATTTTCCCAAATATAAATGGAGTCTCTTCTTTTTATATTTTGTCTTTATTATTGAAATTACGTTGCTATATAAGATGAAAGTATAATATACTCCCTCTGGTCCTAATTATAAGAGCTCAAAATTTGAATCGATTTGATCCAAAATATAAGAGCTCACCTTACATTTTCTCATCATTTAATGCATTTTTTCCAATTTTACCCTTAATTCTCTTTCATATTTATTAATACTCATATATTTCTCTCTCTTGTTAGACTCATCATAAATAAGGGTAATATTGGAAAAGAATGTATATTCTAAACATATTAAATTACTTTCATATGTTTTTTTAAGAAGCGTGTTTTGACAGCCGGACTCTTATAAATAGGACAGAGGGAGTAATAAACAATTTAAGAGATGAAAACAATCAAATATCCTTTAAAAAAAATAGTAAACATTCCTACTGTTAAAGGCATCAAACAGGGACTGAAAGTTAGGCTACAGGCGTAGGGAGTAGGGACACCATCTCTTACATGATATCACTCGCGTAGGCTGACATGAACACCAAATGGCCAATGCCTACTCATATTCACAAATGTTCTTCAAATTTTACTTTTGCAACTTCTTCCTGTTTACGAATATTTATTTTGTTGGCAGGCTTCTTCAGTTTTGCAACTTCTTTATGTTTACGAGTATTTATTTTCTTGGCAGGCTTTTTCATAGTGATTGAAACAGTTTAGGCCCTTAACAAGAGCCTTAAGTTTGCCTATTCCAGGTCTAACAGGTTACAGGCTCAGGTTTAGGCTTTTTATAAAGCCTATTTTCTTAAGCAGGTCCGGCACAGGCCTCTTACAAAAGCCTATTAGGACTAACAGGCGGGCCTAGGCCTGTTATTTATTTTCTTAAAAAAAAATTAGTAACATTACATTTATACCCTTAATTTGAAATAAAATTACACATATATGTATTTAAGGTTTTTTTTTTACTCACCTTCACTTTTCACTCTATCTCACGGTTTCCCTTTTCTCCTTCCTACTAAGGACTCAAATCCATCACCTTGGAACCCAATACATCTATCTTCTCCTCTTCATTTTCCGTCTCTACAATCACTTTTCACTTTATTTTTGTTGATTGTATCAGACTATTAGTTTTGTTGATGTTTACTTGCTTTGTCTTTTATACTCTTGGTTTTTTGTATCAGATTTGTGTTCTTAAGTTGCTGAGTATGTATCATACTATTGCTAAGTAAAAAAATATAGGGAAAATTAATCATTTAGTCCTTATAGTTTGGCCGAGTTTACAATTCAGTCCTTATAGTTTGACTCGTCGCGACCCAGTCCTTATAGTTTCCTTATTTTTACAAAATTCCTGAGTAATTTTTAACCCATCTTATGTGTCATGGGGAGTGCTTATTTGGCAACTTTGTCGTCACCTTGTCAGCAAAAATGTCTGCTCCTCGTCTCTCTCTCCTATCCCTCCCTGACTGTACTGTTCATCGTCTTCTTCCTCGGCTCCCAACTTTTTTCTCAGCCCAGCCACGACTGCGACTTCCTTCCCATCACAGAGTAGTGAAAGCATTTGATCATGAGTGATGCTCTCACTTATTGGTTCGAATTAGACAATATAGATTCCAACATGGCATCTTCGAAGATTCATTGGCCACAACTTCAAAGCTTTCCTTTCCTGCTCCCCTTTTCTTAACCTCAGATCAGGATCCAAGAGTATGAAGACAAGAGCTCTCCTCCAATAGATTTGTTCTTATTTTTCATTTGTACAGTTAAATATTATATAATCTCATATGCATAACATGTAAGCATTTAAGATTGTTTTTTCCTCTTATCGTTCATTCAATGGCATCACAGACATTAAAGTTTTAGATTAGCACCTGACATGACAGTTTCCCATTTCTCAACATTCATTACTCTCATGATTTTGTATTCTTTTTTCCTTCTCTGATATTCCTTGATATGAAAGAGAAAATATTATGTCTCTGATTTTGATAGTCGCTTTTTCTTTTTTTCATCAAGAACAACTAACTTTGCCTTTCTTTGTAGATTGTCAAACTTTTATTGATGAAAATTATGGGTAAGTCGCCAACAATCTTCCCCCACCATGGGCCACCGCCAGGCTTCTTCAATCTATCTCCATAGAGTTTTTGCCCTCGTCATCGGAAAGCGTTGCTTCCGCAAAAACTACGGTGGAGAATTGAGTGGAGGTCGCGATTGTTACGAGGCCGTGCTGTGCACACTAATGGCGTTCCAACATTTGAAAGTGAACAGTTACTAGAAGAGTTTGGTTTGGAAGAGAAAAAAGTTGGGAGCAGAAGGAAGGAGACGATGAACAGTACAGTCAGGGAGGGAGAAGAGAGAGAGAGAGATAAGGAGTAGACATTTTTGCTGACAAGGTGATGACCAAGTTGCCAAATAAGCACTACCCATGACACATAAGATGAGTTAAAAGTGACTCAGAAATTCTGTAAAAATAAGGAAACTACAGGGACTGAGTTGCGACGAGTGAAACTATAAGGACTGAATTGTAAATTCGGCCAAACTATAAGGACTAAATGATTAATTTTCCCAAAAATATACTTTTAGACCTTTTGAGTCATAGGCTTGTTAGGCGGCTTGTTGATAACAGACCTTTTAACAGGCTTCAGGCCAGGCCTGAGCTTTGAATAGGCCAGGCTTAGGCCTGAAAAAACGGCCTATTACAGGCCACAGGCGAGACTCAGATCAATCATCTACACAACAGGTTAGGTCTATCTATGGTCAGGCCAGGCCAGACCTAACCTATTTCCAACCCTACTTCTTCAGTAGTATCAGAATTCAACATTTTTTTTAATCCATCTATCTGTATGCACATACCGATAGCAATTTTGTCGTCAACCGTACCTTTCTTTTGCGTTTCAGTTTAACCTTAAACTTAATCGAAAATTATAAAAATTCTTCATCGTAAATCCTTAATTTATTTTCTTTACATTCTCAACCTCAGTTAAATAACATGAAAAATGGTGCATCTCCAAATATCTAGGGTGCAATAAATAATAAAGATTTTCTTTTTAAAAAATATTCTAAAAACTCACGCTGATTAGGAGAACCTAGGCCGAACGGCATAAAGCGAAAGCCCACTTAATAGCTTCGTTCGGAACACAAAAGGATGAAGGAAGGTGCGTAAATAGCACTAATCACCAAGCCGAATAGAGGGCATTTTCATAACACTGCATGTATGTACTTCTATCAAACTAGCACAAACGTAAAATTGATGTTACCAACAATGACCGGTCTGTTTGTCCCCCTCACGGACGGTATCATTATTGTGTCAGTCTCCTAACTTGGGAGTAAGAAACGCGTACAGAGTAGTTAACTTGGTCATAAAGTATTGTGATGTTAGATTCATAGATTGTTATAACCAAAGTATGCTAAAAAACTTGAAACTACATTAGATTTGAAAAGGGGGGATTATACAACGCAACTACATGTACAGGCTAATTTGCAGTCATTGGGACTATGACCTAAAAAGAGTGCTTTAGAGAAGGGAACATGGAAGGGGTTGCAGAAAAAAGAGAGACCAAAGAAGATCTTGCCATGCTTCCTTAAAAATGAAATAACATTGCAGAACTCAACCCTCAAGACTTGTTTTTTTGACAACCTTAACACTGCTGTAGAAGCGCTTGAGATCCTTCATGGCCTTTTCCTCAATCTGAATAGACCGGATTGAGGATATCGTCTCCGCCTCTGGCTTGAACCAGCGGTTCATCCCTGTCACTTCAGATGGCGAGCCCTGACCTGTAGCAACAACAAATCCAGTTGTCCTGGCCATTGGACTATGGGACACACTCTCATGCATTTTCCCCTGTTTACAAGAAACAATCCTCAGTTCCATTAAATGGGCCTTAGGACAGGACAATTTACAGCAAAGGCTATAATACATCACAGATACGTAAACAGTCTGGGATAAAGAAATCATCCCAACTAGTTCACTGCAAACAAAACACAGAAAATGCAAGACGATCATGGATATAAACAAATGGGAGAAAACACAAATTCACAAACCTGCTGCATTTGAATATCCCTTAAAGATGGCCGAGATGGATAAGGTGGAGTTCTGGAAGCAGCCCAAGAGGGGCTACTTCTTTCTCCATCAGACACCCGTGAACTTTGACTTGAAGCAACAGGTATTGGAGTGGAATGAAGAAATGAACTTAATGATATTTTCACCCCACTGCTACTATCAGAAAGATCTTGATCCTGGTGTTTGCTCTTACTTGGTTTGTTTCCCTTAATTTTGCTCTGCTCAACCTGAATTTCACGGAGAGAAGCAGAACCCTTCGAAAACTTGGCACCACCCCATGCAGGACCCTCATTCCTTGGCATTGGTGGAGGGGAGGCCACCTCTTTTGGGGTGTCCTCAAGGGCACCACTCAAAAACATCGAAAGCCCACCTTTCTTGCCCTTCTTCTTAGAAACTTTCAGTGACTGACACTTGCTTGGCAACTCTGAATTATATTTCTTCTGGGACACAGGAGCTGAATCTGTTGCATCTTTATCGGCTGCAGTTTGTTCACAAGTAGAATCTTCCACCTATCAAATAACATTTTAAGCAACACAACATATGAAAGGAACTATGCAACTAATTCACCAATTCATGTCAATATTATCAAGAAAAATAAAGCTGGAAACCTTTATCTCAGAAGCCTCCAAGATTTTAATGTCCAACATGTCCTGTGCAGTTTCTGATATTACTTTTGTTTCAGCATGAATAGATTCCACTTCAGTCTGCACCACACTAGATGCGCTGCTCTTTCTCTGTTTTCTTGATAGTTTACCTTTTTTATTACCTTTCCCTTCTGAACGCTCAGAAGACAACTGTTTATTTTGTGAAACTTCAATAGGAACACCTAGCTCCGCAAGTGACCTCTCCAGAGCTGACTTGGACTGAAGCTTCGCAATCTGCTGGTCATCAAGGTGATGACCATTAGATTGCTTAGCTTCAAGCACCTGAATCTGCTGCAACTTCTTCCTTAGAGCTCGAACTACTTTGGAGTTTTCTTGATCCGGATCATCCTTAGGCTGAAGAAACGAATCTAGTCTTTGATCCTTTTCCAACTTCAATTTCATTGGTCTATCACGAGTTCTGTGAAAATCCATGCCACTATCATCCTCTTCACTGTTTATGACGGGAGGAAAAGGAGCAGTTACAGTAGGGAGTCGGCGGTGACTCCATGGTTCAGATGATCTCTGGTCTAACAAAGTCTCAAGGTTAGCCAGAATATCTAGTGAAGCACTTTCCACAGAATGTGATGAAACTGTAAAGATATAATCAAGGTTGCGAATGGCAATCTCCTGAAATCAGTATTTAATAGCTTCAGTATAATCAGATGACCTTACCACAAATGATGAATCAATCAAGTAACAACAACAAAGAACATTTATATCTCAATGATATATGCATGTAGCATTACATGATCTGAAAAGCCCAAAATTATGAAGTTTACATATAATATTTTTGCCGATTTACCGAAGCTGAAAAATTGCATTAAATTCAATCATGACCCTGAATTTCTTGTCACAATATTCAAAGATGATGATTTTTCATTCTGGTCTAATTCCAGATGAAACTGACATAATCGAACCAAAAATTGCTCATTGTCACCAAAAATAAGCTGATACGTCATGCTGCTGACATCAACTATCTTTATCATAATCGTTTGCCATGCCTTAACAGTTATTCGCATGTAACAGACAATTTTTTGCCATGGAGTAATAAACTTGAGCTATGTTTAATTTTAAAAATAATATTCTCAGGACCACACACTTTATTTTTCAAGGTGAAATTTAAAATAGAACATTTCAGAAGTCCAGTGTAACTTCACCAGAAATCATTTTCTCAAGGAATATTGTGGATGGCATTTATTTTGACTGTTATATAAGCCAAAATTAATACATTTAAAAAAACAAATATCACATGAACAAGTTGAAAAAAAAGCGAAACCACAGAACCTATCTGCTAAACTATTATTTTTCTCAGACTTTCTAGTTAGACAAAATACATTTAAAATTACTTTGGGCCAGCAGTGAAGAAGTGTACCTCACAATATTTTTTCAAATCATTGGCTTCTAGAGAATCGGCAATCTCAAGCAACTGAATGGCATTTCGATGCTCCAATATACACTCTGCCGCAACCTTTTCACAAAGGCTTTTTAAACTAGGTACAAGCCTCTTCCCAAAATTATCCTTTTGTATACAGTAAGTCATATTATTGGATCCCAAATTCTCAGATAAAATATCTTCTGTAATCTCTTCCATATCATCACTATGATTTAGCTTGAGCTTCCGGGAAGTATTCGACACATTAAGAGGATAGCCAGGATGATAGACGGAAGACACAATCAGTAAATGAGTTTCACCAACTGAAACTGAAGTAGCCCTCTTTACACCATGTAACCGTGTCACAACAGGTGGATTTTCCTTACCTTTCTTCCCATCCCACATGTAAACATCACCAGTAGTTGTAACAGCCGCAGTCCAGTACTTTCCAGCAGATATACTCACCATATTTCTTCCAGACATAGCATATAGCTGTACACAAATTTTCAATTAATTATTATAAAAATAATAAATAACTGTCTCCAATCAACGTGCCTATCTGGGTATAACTTAACTTCAAGTTAAGACATGAAATAACCTGTTGGCATTTAAGATCAGGATCTGAGGAGACCCAATAGAACAGTGCACCATCATCTGTAAGAGCTGTGCTATGCATCATTCCAGCAGTTATGGAAACTACATGAAGTCGTTCCATGCGGTGAAACTTCAAAAGAGTGCTACCACTTTTTTTCAAGTTCCTAGTAATCACAACACGTCTTGGAGTAACAAGGCGATGACCCCAAGTATATACCTGCCAAATAGGGCGATGACATTAGCCTGCAATAAATGTAGAGAGAATAACATTTAAGTCCCTTGTAAGAGGATTATTAACATTTTGGCCCCTACATCAGAAAAGAAAGGGTTCATTATATCATAGGTATCAATATCAAAAGGGTCATAGTTCCAAGGGACCAAAGTGTCACTAATTCCCATACAAAGGACCAAATGTCATCCCCCATAAATATATCTAGAAAAAGCAAGTCAGTGGTTTGCAAATAGTTACCTCTCCATCAGATCCTAATACAACTGTATGATATTTTGCAGCAGAAACTCCAGTCAAATTCTTTCCCTTCAAGTATTCGACTACATGTGGGGTGTAATTAGATGCTGAGTTTGAGGTACCATAACCAAGCTGACCCTCTCTGTTGCAACCCCAGGTAAAAATTTCGCCTAAATCAGAAACTACAGCAGTATGCTTGTTTGCTGCAGCAACAGCAACAATTTTGGACCGTAACGTAGTCACTCTACGGGGTGTGGGTTGGGTATCAACAGAAGGGTAGCCAAGCTGTCCCTCTGCAAAATCAGTGAAACCAGTACACAATAACATGCTAATTCTGAAAAGACATAATGACACTAAGGAAGAAGTGTAACTATTTTCTGCGTTATTCATATGTATCTTCATTCAAAAGGACAAAACTTAAGAAGCACAGATGAGTCAAAAATCCAGACATATCCACATCTGATTTGGATAATTGCAAGAACTTCTTCATCCTTCACTTTGCTGTCAGATTCTCCTACTACCGTGATCTCTGCCATAAGACACTGATCCAGCCAACATCTCTATTCCGGTGAGTTTCTATTGCCTCTCTCTCTCTAAGTTTCTGTTGTGGTGTGCTTCAAAAGGAAGACAGTTCAGCTTACTTTACTGTGCACTCTCTCCCTTCTCTCTTGGCCACGGGCACTTGTTTCTATTGGGCTTGACTAAGTCTTTTTGCCTTTCATTTTGTCTTTGATTGTTTGATCGACATTCTTTATATTCTTTTTTGTTATATGTTTATTAATTGACATGTTGACTACATATAAAGTCAACAATATGTGTTTGGGAATAGTCCTAAAACTTATCGAATCCACCATATCATATTGTAACATGTCAGATACTTGTACCCTTATCAATGCTTCTTAGGACAAAACAATAAAAGAACAACCTAATTGAAGAATAAAAGCTGCAATATAGTACTGAATAATCCGAATGAATATTACTGAACCTCTAGGGTTTGTTATATACAAGTCTGAGCCATGTATCTGCAAGATTCAGGCCGAACAACTTCCCTAAATCCTCTAACAGAAATACAAAATAATAAGCTCCTATTTTACAGGAAACTAACAATAAAAAATACCACACTATATCTAATAATACTTGCTGTACCTAATTCTCAGTTTAATGGATTAATAATATCCCTCATAACCTGGGATTTATTCACGCTGTAAACCCTAATAATTTGGGGATCTAACAACACTCCCCCTCAAGTTGGCACATATGGATCTAACATGTCCAACTTGCTAATAAACAATTCAAATTTTGCACGTGCCAGTCCCTTGGTCAACACATCGGCCGTCTGCTCCTTTGAGGGAATAAATTTCAGGTTAATTAAACCCTCATCAATCTTTTCACGTATGAAGTGGCGGTCTATCTCCACGTGCTTCATCCTGTCATGCTGCACTGGATTGTGGGCAATACTGATTGCTGCCCGGTTGTCTGAGTACAATCTTATTGGTAGGACCAAGATCATTCGCAGATCCTCCATTAGGCGTTTAACCCAGAGTCCTTCACATATCCTAAGAGCAATAGCTCTCAATTCTGCCTCAGCACTACTCCTGGACACCACATGCTGTTTTTTACTCCTCCAAATTATTAGGGTTTACAGCGTGAATAAATCCCAGGTTATGAGGGATATTATTAATCCATTAAACTGAGAATTAGGTACAGCAAGTATTATTAGATATAGTGTGGTATTTTTTATTGTTAGTTTCCTGTAAAATAGGAGCTTATTATTTTGTATTTCTGTTAGAGGATTTAGGGAAGTTGTTCGGCCTGAATCTTGCAGATACATGGCTCAGACTTGTATATAACAAACCCTAGAGGTTCAGTAATATTCATTCGGATTATTCAGTACTATATTGCAGCTTTTATTCTTCATGGTATCAGAGCAGAATTGAAGAATTAGAACACGATGTCAACGTCTGAACAGCAATCCGAGTCTATGTCACAACTGGAGAACCCAAAGCCTTCGGCAACAAATGGAGGAACCTCCAGTAATGACGCACAGCGTCTTATGGCTACCGGATTCGAAAATTCTGGTGTGCTTATTGTATCTGAGAAACTATCCGGCGAGAACTACTTGGAATGGTCACAGTCCATGAAGCTTGCCCTCCAAGGTCGAGATAAACTTGGCTACATCACAGGAGAAATTGCTGCGCCACCATCATCAAATCCTAAAGCCTTGAAGGTTTGGAAAGCAGAGGATGCCATGGTGTGCTAGTGGTTGATCAATGCAATGACACCCTCTCTCAAACGATGCTTCATGTTTTTATCTCCAGCTAGTGAGATTTGGACGGCTGTGAAAGAAGCCTACGGAGAAGGAGAGGATGATTCATTGGTGTTTGAGCTCAAATCCAAACTCTGGGATTTGAAGCAGAATTCATTATCTTTAGGCGATTACTACATCGCAAAAACAACTCTCTGGCAAGAGCTGGATTTACTGAATGAAGAGAGCTCATGTTGTGCTTCACATGCAGCTGGGTTAAAGAAACGGGTTGAAAAGGAGAGGTTGTTTGAGTTGCTGGCAGGTTTGAATCCCTCCTTTGATGATATCCGGGGTCGAATTCTCAGCCAAACTCCTCTCCCATCAGTACGTGCAGCATTTGCATTGCTGCGTGGGGAGGATTCTAGAAAGAAAGTCATGATGAAAGAGGAAGCAGTTCGTCCTATCATCACCGAGAATTCCTCTGCACTTGCTGCCAGTTTCAATGATCAACGGGGTAAGAATAAACCTGTTTGTGACCACTGTAAGAAGACAGGACACACCAGGGATAAATGCTGGGAGATCCATGGGAAACTAGCCGATTGGAAGCCAAAAAAGGGCAAGGGTAGAGGCTATGTGGCAGAAACTACTAAAGGGGAGGACAGTGACCAGATTGGAGCAGATCAGGGCAAGGACCATCTAAAGAAGATACTTGAACGACTTGCTGCACTAGAAGTGAGTCAGAAGCAACCAACCGTGACAGTTGCTCATAGAGGTAACTTTTATAAAGCACTCGCTACAATTAGAGGTATGAATTCAACGAATTGTTGGATCATAGACTCTGGTGCTTCTGATCATATGACAGATAATCTCTCTATATTATCTGATTATGTTCCTCTCAAAACAAAACTCTCTGTAAAAATTGCTGATGCTTCTAACTGCCCCGTATGGGAGTTGGTACTGCCAAAATCTCTGCTACTTTAACAATTCATGGAGTCCTATATGTCCCTAACTTGAGATGCAGTTTACTATCTGTAAGTCAATTAGCCAAGAATGCTAGATGTCAGGCTAACTTCTTTGCTACACACTGTATTTTTCAGGATCTGCTGACGGGGACGACGATTGGTGTTGCTAAGGAACTTGATGGACTCTACTACCTGAACGATTGTTCAACGCGTGTTTTTAAATCCTGTAATAAAGTGTCTCTCCCTAGGACTAGTGATTTGGAGTTATGGCACCAACGTCTAGGACATCCTAATTTGGATTACATGTCAAAATTGTTTCCTTCCATTTGCTTGAATAAAAATGCATTTGAATTTCATTGTGACTCGTGTGAACGTGCTAAGCATCACCGTAGGCCTTACTATTCGGTCCCTTATAAAGCTAGTAGCCCTTTCTCTATTGTCCATAGTGACTTATGGGGTCCAAGCCGTACACCAAACCGTACTAATTCAAAATGGTTCATTAGTTTCATTGATGATCATACACGTGTAAGTTGGATTTACTTATTAAAGAATAAGAGTGAGGCATATCAAGCATTTGTCGGTTTTTATCACATGATTGAAACACAGTACAAAACCAAGATTAGGGTTCTCCATACTGATAATGGAACAGAGTATTTTAATCAGTTTTTTAAGACCTTCCTTCAAGATCATGGAATTCTTCATAAAAGCTCTTGCCCTAACACCCCACAGCAAAATGGCATAGCTGAAAGAAAAAATAGACATGTACTTGAGACGGCTAGAGCTATTATGTTCAGTAGGAATGTGCCTAAATATCATTGGGATGATGCCATCTTAACAGCCATATTTCTTATTAATAGAATGCCTAGTAAACCTTTATCCTATAGGACACCTCTTCAAGTTCTTAGTGATCATTTTAATCTCCCATATTTAGAAAATAATCTGCCATTACAAGTATTTGGATGTGCGTGTTATGTTCAGATTTATGATGCCTCAAAATTGGATCCTAGAGCCGTGAAGTGTGTATATCTTGGTCCCTCAGGAACTCAAAAAGGATATAAGTGTTATGACCCTATTTCTAGACGGCTAATGGTGTCAAGTGATGTGACGTTTCAAGAACAAATCCCCTACTATAGTGGGAATTCAGTTCAGGGGGGAGAATCTAGGGTTAGTTTTAGATATCCAACCTGAATTTTTAAGTGAGGCCAAAATAATAGAACCAAATTCCAAAAATGAGGGATGTAATGAGTTAAATAATCCAGCAAATAATATTTCTGATTCAAATGAATTAAATAATATTACTGTTGTGTCACCTGAAACAGAAACAATTAATGGTAATAGCATAGAAGTGCCACGTGAAGTTACAAGAGAGTCTAGTTCTAGGAGAGACACTACACAAAGGATCAAACAGGTCTATACACGCCGGAACATGACAGGTACAGTCCACCAAGAACCTCAAGCGCACCATGAGTCTGAACCGGCTGTAAGTCCAGAAGATATGGGAGGTAGCGAGGTTGGTGAAGAAAATACAGACTTGAATGAGCCCATTGCAAGGCGTAAACAGCAAAGGACATGCACTAAACATCCAATTGAGAGATTTGTGTCCTACAAGGCTCTTTCATCCAAATTTCATGCTTTTGTCACACAACTTGATGCTACTCCAGTTCCAAGGAATATATATGAAGCAATGGCCCATCCTGAATGGAAGGAGGCAGTGATGGAAGAGATAAAGGCCCTTGAAGGGAATAATACTTGGGACATAGTGAAGTTGCCCAAGGGTAAGAAAGCTGTTGGATGTAAATGGGTATTTAACTTGAAGTATAAAGCTGATGGAAGTCTTGAGAAATACAAGGCTAGGCTTGTAGCAAAGGGTTTTTCCCAGAGATATGGGATGGACTACAATGAAACCTTTGCACCAGTGGCAAAATTAAACACAATAAGAGTTCTCTTGTCCCTGGCAGCGAATCTTGATTGGCGACTACATCAGATGGACATAAAAAATGCCTTTTTAAATGGTGAACTCAAGGAGGAAGTTTACATGCAAATGCCGCCTGGTTTCTCTGGGAAAGATGTGAATCAAGTGTGCAGATTAAGAAAGTCGTTGTATGGCTTAAAACAATCTCCCAGGGCATGGTTTGAAAGATTTACTAAGGTCCTAAAGTCCCAAGGGTATTCGCAGGGCCAAAGTGACCACACACTGTTTTTTAAACACTTGCAAGGGAAAATTACTGTGCTATCAGTATATGTTGATGACATTGTCTTGACAGGTGATGATGAGGATGAAATTAGGCGTGTAAAGGCAACACCCAACATATATATACAATTAATCCATATTTCAACATGGTATCAGAGCCATTCGATCAATGGGATGAAAAAAAAAAATATCTGTAGACCTGAGGCCTCTGAGACTTAAAAAAAAAAAGTATAAGCCCAGGCAAAAAAAAAGGAAATCAGACCTGAGGCCTCTGAGACTCAAAAAGAAGTACAAGCCCAGACAAAAAGAGAAAAAAAAAGTAGTAGGGAGAATATTAGATAATTAGTCCCACATCGAAAGATTGAGATGTGGATTAAGGGTATATAATATTGGGTTGAGTCCCAACACATTGGCTTAAGCTTTTGTGATGGAAAGGCAACACCCAACATATATATACAATTAATCCATATTTCAACACTAATTCTTTCCTCCAATTTAACTGCTGCAAATACAGGGAGAATCATGAATATTCATCTAGCAAAGGGCATGGCAGGTGGAGGGCAAGATGGTTTAGTCGCATGACAAAATTGACAATCAAAACTAGACATAAATTAATCATAGTTTACCTCTATTGGATCCCCAAGTGAACACTTCACCACCTTCTGTAGCAACAACAGTATGATGCTTAGCAGCAGCAATTGCCTTCACTCGGCGAGCACCAAGACCAGAAGTCACCTGCCGGGGAGTGATGACTGCAGCTTGACCGCTGCAATGAGTATAACAACATCAAATCTGATTGACAACGGTCCAAAAGCATTAACAGATGAAAATAAAACCCTTCTTGACAAAAAATTTAAAAAGGAAACAATACAAGCACTGCCTGAATTTAACTGAGAATGCCAACTAAAGTAAGCGTCCATTTGGTCCCACTGTGATATTTCGGTCACAACACTCCTTTTTCATAAAAACCTCTCTGCTAAGAATCAATGCTCAGTAAAAAAGAAATATATTTCTGATTTTCTGCATCTAGCAGAAATTCTAAAGCTTAAAAGAGAACGTGAAACACTCAATAGTCAATACCTTGAGGGGGATCAATCTCTGCTGCATACGGAGAATACTCCTTGGTCACACCCAAGAAATGGGGGGAGGAAGAAAGAGATTAAGTAATAGGTACTGCTCTTTATGTTCAATATTGGCAGCATAAGAAAAAATGCAATTCTAAAATCTATAACATGATGTAACATGTTGTGTTATCACCCAAAGAACCCAGAAAATATAACGGAAAACCAGAAAGAACACCAAAGGAAACAGATAACAGAACCAGAAAGCAATGCTACACATACACAAACCAGAAAATAGTATCCAAGCACACTCGCGCACAGAGAACCAAAGAACCAGAAAGTATTATTACCAGTTGAAAATCATAACATGCCTACAAATGATTAGGAATAAGGCTTATATATCAATTACCTATTCCCATAGCCAATCAGATTAACACACACACTAACTAACACATGTGAGGGCTCCAAACTAACACAGGGGCATATTTGCACCTACTAACTATTTATATTATTCCATAACAATGCCCCCCCTCAAAAACCACCCTTGCCCTCAAGGGTGAACAATCTGGAATTCTGGAAATTGTTGCTGAAAAGTATACAAAGGCATCCAAGTAGCTTCTTCATCCGGATATCCTTGCCATTGAACCAAAACTTCAGTAATAATCCTTCTTTTCTTCCTCCCAACTCTCCTACTCAAAATCTTTTCAGGATAGAGTGTAGATGGGACTGTAGGGTAGTCCATAGGAGGATGCCTTTGTCTTACACTAGGATCAGGACATAACTTGAGCATAGAAACATGAAATGTTGAATGAATTCGAGTCTCAGGAGGCAATCCCAATTTGTACGCTACTGTACCAACTCTGTCCAGGATCTTGTAAGGCCCAAAAAACCTAGGAGATAACTTCTGAGAGCTCCTAGTGGCAGCCGAGACTTGTCTATAGGGCTGCAACTTCAAAAATACCCACTGCCCTACCTCAAAAGACCTGTCAGAGCGCTTCAAATCAGCTTTCTGCTTCATTGTGTTTGCTGATTTATGTAAATAATGCTTCAAAACAGCAAGCACTCTCTCTCTCGCCTCAAAACTTCTATCAACAACCTCCACAATCGCTGATCTAGGGATATAGGGAGAATAAACCGGAGGTTTCTGCCCATACAAAAGCTCATAAGGTGTAGCTTTAGTTGCTGTATGAAAGCTAGTATTGTACCACCATTCAGCCAATGACAACCACGTAGACCATTCCCTAGGCGATTCCCAACACATACACCGGAGATATGACTCCAAACAACGATTGAGCACTTCGGTTTGGCCATCGCTTTGAGGATGGTAAGCCGAAGTTAGATGTTGCTCAACTTTCAGCACCTTCAAAAACTCTCTCCAGAAATTA
This sequence comes from Mimosa bimucronata, assembly GCA_037074515.1. Lineage (NCBI taxonomy): Eukaryota > Viridiplantae > Streptophyta > Magnoliopsida > Fabales > Fabaceae > Mimosa > Mimosa bimucronata. Next base: position 7,724,790 of record CM073437.1, read on the forward strand.
CTCAAGAAAACAGAATCCCTATCACTTATTATCTCTGATGGAGCACCATGCAACTTATAAATCTGATCCAAAAAACATTGTGCTAAAGTAGAAGCTGTAAAGGGATGAGAAAGGGAAATAAAGTGAGCATATTTGCTCATCCTATCAACAATTACCCAAATAACTTCCTTACCTCCAGATTTGGGTAAGCCCTCAATAAAATCCATACTAATGCTCTCCCACACCTTACTAGGAATAGGGAGTGGCTGCAACAACCCCGGACTTGCCACCGTTTCATACTTACACCTAGCACATGTATCACATCCTTTTACTAAATCTTCAACATCTTTATGCAATTTCTTCCACCAAAAGAGTCCTCTAATTCGGTGATATGTAGCTTGTATCCCCGAATGCCCTCCTTGTGGACTAGTATGCATCCACTCAAGAATCTTCTGTTTTAAGGAATTATCATCCCCCACAACCAATCGATTATTCTTCCTCAAATGCTCTCCATCCCAAGAATATTTCTTCAACATCCCACCATTTGTCTTCAACTCCTCAACAATGGCTGCATAGTCAACATCATTATTCCAATTGTCTTTAATCTGCTGTAACATCTCTGGAGAAGCTGTATCTAGGGCCATTTGAAGTAATTCAGCCCCTGAAACATGTAAATGAGACAAAGCATCGGCGACGGTGTTATCACACCCTTTCTTATACTGAATTTCGTAGTCATACCCCATCAATTTAGCAATCCAATACATTTGAAAAGGAGTCTTCAGTTGCTGCCCCAACAAGTATTTAAGGCTTTGCTGGTCAGTTTTTATGATAAACTTGGACCTTTCCAAGTACTGGTGCCAATATTCAACCGCTTGCACCACCGCTAATAATTCTTTCTCATAAATCGACAAATTCACATGCTTTGGAGCAAGAGCCTTGCTGAAATACGCTATAGGCTGACCTTGCTGCATCAATACAGCACCAATGCCTACACCGCAAGCATCGGTTTCCACAACAAAAACCTTGGAAAAATCTGGAAGCGCTAAAACCGGAGCAGAAATCAGCACCTCTTTCAACTTTTGGAAGGCCTCTCTAGCTGAATCGGACCATGAAAACGCATCTTTCCTCAATAACAAAGTAAGAGGCTTTGCTAAACCACCATACCCCTTGATAAACTTGCGATAATAACCCGCAAGACCAAGGAAACCTCGCAATTGCCTCACTGTTTTAGGCTCTGGCCATTCAGCTACTGCTTTAATCTTTGCCGGATCCGTAGCCACTTGCCCATGGCTAATTATATGTCCCAAATACTCAACATGCTCCGCTGCAAATGTACATTTACTACCCTTCACATAAAATTGATTATCACGTAGCAGCTGTAACACTTCTTTGAGATGGTTAGCATGGTCTATCAAAGAAGAACTATACACAAGAATATCATCAAAAAACACCAAAACAAACTTTCGAAGGTAAGAACGAAAAACCTCATTCATAGCCCCTTGAAAAGTTGCTGGAGCATTGGTCAATCCAAACGGCATAACCAACCATTCAAAGTGGCCGGAATGAGTTTTAAAAGCTGTCTTGTACACATCACTTGGATTCATTCGGATTTGGTGATAACCCGCCTTAAGATCCAACTTTGTAAACCATCGGGCAGCGTGTAATTCATCCAATAAATCCTCAACGAGAGGAATTGGATATTGATTCTTCACCGTTTTCTTATTCAACTCACGGTAATCAATACACATCCTCCATGACCCATCCTTTTTCTTCACAAGAACAATAGGTGCCGAAAAAGGAGAGGCACTTTCTTGCAACATTCCATTTTGCAGAAGCTCCCCCACTTGCTTCTCAATCACATCTTTCTGGCCAGCTGAATATCTGTATGGTTTGAGACTAATGGGATTAGTCCCTTCTTCCAAAATTATTGGGTGATCATGACCTTCCCTAAAAGGAGGAAGACCCTTAGGCTCACCAAAAACATCCTCAAAATCTGTCAAAACAGATTGGATCTCCCCTGGAACTCCCCCTTTCACTACTTCCAACTCAAAACATTGCTGCTCAACATTTCTCTGGGGATGCAACATCTGAATTAGGAACATCTGCTGCTCATTAGCCCCCTTTAACTCCAAATTCTTGGACGATACCACCTGAAGCGATTTCTGAGGACTAGCTTGAATCTTACAAAGTACCCCCTTATACCAAAACTGCATAACCATATTTTCGTAATCCCAGTAAGCATGCTTAATTGATTTCAGCCATGACAGACCCAAGACAAGGTCATATGTGTGTAATTCAATGATTCTCACATCAAACACAAACTCCAAGCCCTGCATCTTCCATTTGAACCCCTGCCAAAGACCATAAATCTTTAATCTCCTACCTCCAGCAACCTGAACAGAACCTAATTCCTCCCCCTTGTCACTCCAACCAAGTTTCTTGGCCATAGACAAATCAAGAAAATCATGGGTACTCCCATTGTCAATTAAAACTTGCAATTGACGCTTACCCACACTCCCTTGGACACGCATAGCCTCTGCACTATCGTCCCCATTAATAGCGTGAAGAGAAATAGTAGGAACAGAATCAGATTCCATCTCTAAAACAGGTTCTTCAGGTTCGGCCAGCAGTGGTTCATCATCCATCTCCATGTAATGCAACTGAAGTCGCTGTCTCTGGGCACAACGGTGGTCCTTAGAAAATTTCTCATGGCAGTAAAAACAGAGATTCTTGGCTCTGTGATCAGCCTCTTCCTCTGCTGTGAGGATTTTCGAATATTTCCCCTGTTTTTCGGCCCAATTATTCCCTGTTTCCCTGCGATTTGTGGCTGCCCAGTTATTAGCGGTATTTTTCCCGTATCCAGCCGAGAAATTTGAAGCAAATTTATTCGGCTGGGACCCACTCTTAATTGACGTGTTTTTATTACTCGCAGCCACGTACGAATTCGCATGAGGCACCGAACTTTGACCTCCAGCGTGTCTTGGAAATTTTTCCTGTGATTTCTTTAAATCTCGATGCTCGACTGCGAGTTCTTGGACTCTCGCCAACCGCCTCGCCTCACGCAGGGTTCTCGGATTGAATAATAACACTGGGTCTGCAATTTCGTCCCTTAAACCCGACACATATACATCAATGAGATACTCCTCAGGCAGATCGATCCGGGCCGATATTTGATCAAACCGGATATTGTACTCAGCGAGCGTGCTTTCTTGCTTCAATTTCGTGAGATCGGCCATGGGTCTCTCATGAGGATCACCGAAGGTATCGATAAGCATGTTCACGTATTCGTTCCAATTGGGAGATCTACCACGCCATCGCCTCTCTTCTGCAACATGCCATTGATAGCTTTCTTCATCAAGATTAAGAGAAGCCATTCGAACCTTCAGTTCAGGGGGTGTTCGGTCCAAATTAAAGAATTGTTCGCACTTCGAAATCCAGGTATGTATATCCTTCCCCTGGTATCTTGGGAACTCCATTTTTGTGAATTGTGTGGGTCGTGAATATCCTCCTCCACCAGTGTTATTGCCCCTTTGCCTGAGATTTCCCATATTATTATTCACTTCCATGGTCATAGCCCTGAAATCTCGAGCCACAGCCTGCAATTCCTCCCGAAAACTCCTTCTAAGCCCAGCAACTTCCTCTCGAAAACCACGCACAGAAACCTGCAACTCATCAAGGCCACCAAGCCTTTGTTCAATTATTTGCAAACGGTCATCCATACCAGAACCCTCAGCCTTCGCATCAGCCATCACTTTTCTCTTCAATCCGATTCAAGAAACGTGCAAGAACCAATAACCCAAGCCAAGGATGGACTCGCTCTGATACCACTGTTGTGTTATCACCCAAAGAACCCAGAAAATATAACGGAAAACCAGAAAGAACACCAAAGGAAACAGATAACAGAACCAGAAAGCAATGCTACACATACACAAACCAGAAAATAGTATCCAAGCACACTCGCGCACAGAGAACCAAAGAACCAGAAAGTATTATTACCAGTTGAAAATCATAACATGCCTACAAATGATTAGGAATTAGGCTTATATATCAATTACCTATTCCCATAGCCAATCAGATTAACACACACACTAACTAACACATGTGAGGGCTCCAAACTAACACAGGGGCATATTTGCACCTACTAACTATTTATATTATTCCATAACATAACACCAAAACTAACATAAACTATGCCTATCAGCCTCCATATTGAAATATAAATTTTACCTATGGATGTCAAAATCTGGGTGACCCAGACGGCCCCCCCTCCCAAATCCCCAGGTGTACACTTCTCCAATAGCTGTAACAGCCACACTGTGGAATTTTGCGGCAGAAATCAACTTTATGTAGGAACCACCAAGTGAATCAACTTTACATGGCAACTTCTGAATGTGTGCATTTCCAGTTCCAAGCTGGTAGTTTGTGCCACTTCCCCAACTAAAGACCTCAGTAGCCACTATACCCAAAATAGCGTATTGTAATTGCTCAGCCTCTATCACCACTTTGCATTGGTAGCAACTAACAGAACCATTACAAAGTAGTCAGAGCACAACAGTTCATACCTGAATCACATTCATTTCTAAAGGCCTGACACACATGGCCAGATAAGAGATCTACAGGTACTCGAGATTTATAGTCCTCCATTGTAATAGAGGCACCATGCTGAAGAAGAATTCCTGCCACGGCAAGATGTCCAAAATGCAATGCCCTGTGAAGGCTACTCCATCCGGATTCTCCATCCTAAAAATGAAACAATTTCCTGCACTAATGAGGCATAAGGTGTAGAAGAAATCCAAAATGGCCATTAAGGAAAAAAAGTTAATCAGACCGTTCTTGCTATACAGATTTTTTAAGGGACTATAAGTGAATGCCAGACAATCATAAGTTATTTTGGTTAAATTTCAAACTATTAGAACCATTTTTAGGCCAGCAGGTTTCATCTGTATCATTTTATTTCTAGCATAAACATTTGGTAAGAAAATAAAGATAGGGGAGAATTGAATGAAATAATTTGACCTTGCAAAATGCAAGCTTATTGCATTATTGCAGTAAAAATATGTAACAGACCAGATGGTATCACTGGCTCTCTAAAGGTATTATAAACCATTAGTTCATTCTCATCATAATGAATAATTTCCATAACCAGAACAAACAATGCACACACAAGGACATTTTATCAGAAGTTTATTGACCTAGACATTTTAATAAAAAAATGAGAAGCATTGTGCAAAATTTTACCCTATATTAAAGTTTACAGCGCAAAAATATATACATTAACATATGTTATCAAATACTCTCTCCATAAGAGCCCAAAATTTGAATGGTTTAGTCCCTTAATATAAGAGCCTGCATAGAATGTCAGAATTTTAATGACTTTTTTCCCATTTTGACCCTCATTATTCCTGAATATTTCATACTAATTCCTGTCATTATTACTCTATCTCTCTCTCTCTTATATACCCCATCATAAATAACGGCAAACTTGGGAAAACAAATTTATTTCAAACATGTTTATCTTTCTCAATTACTTTCTTAATATGTGTGATCTTGCCTTCTGAGCTCTTATAATAAGGGACTGCAAGGGAGTATACTCTATAAACATGAGATCTCCAGTAGATTTAAAACATATTAATTTAATAACTGAACAGATGTCAAAATATGTATACATACATATATATATAGAGAGAGAGAGAGACAAGCCCCTTCAAAGCAGTACTAACAAACATTGAAAAGAAAACATAATCATTGCTGAATACAGAAACTTATAAAATATGTACAATAATCACTATAACAAATGACAAAGGTTTATTTAAACCCATGTAATTAAACATGAAGAGAATGTCACACAAGTCCTAAAACAAAGAATATCAAGTAACCTCATAACTAAAATAAAATGAACTAGGAGAGAAAAAAAATCATACTCGAGCATCAGGGTCTGCACCAGCTGCAAGAAGTCTCCTAACAATGGGAATGTTGTTCCTCCAGGTGGCAATATGAAGAGGGGTCAGCCCAAATATGTTCCTCGAATTGATATTGATTCCATTCTTCTTTAATAATGCCAAGGCTATCTCTACATCATTTAGAGATCCTTCTCTCACAACAAGCCACACATCTTTCAGTGAATTAGCAGATAAATTTTTGCGACCCTGTGTCTGCAATGCTTGTGGAGAAACAATCATATCCATCCTTGCAGTATTGCACCCTAAGTATGCATATATAAGCGATCTAGCAAAATATTTAGTGTGAGGTCTGAGAGCTAAATCCAATAGCTTAGCAGTTATATGATCCCTCAAATAAACTATATTATTATTCCAGGAGCTAGATTCTCCATGATTGTCTTCTCCAACAGAATGCTCCCAAATACTGCCAAAAACAAAACTCAAGCCCTGCAGTCCATCAGCTATTTGCCCAGTCCATCTAAATGGTTTTCCAATATAGCAGCCAAAAGAACAAGGAAGATATTCGTGATAAAAACTTTTGCTTCAGTAGCCCTCCATCAACATCATCATTGCCACCATGCTTATTGCATGCACAAACAAGTTGAAGCAGCCATTGACTACCAAAACAGTTCATAGACAGCAGACAGATCTACAATAAGAAGTACCATGATGTTGGAATTCTTGAGTTAGCAAGATAATCCTTGAGGGTGACTCATAACATTTAGAAGGGTACGAAAGATAAAAATGCAGAAGCAATTAGATTCCCCCAAGTCCATCTAGTATTTGGCATTCAAGTTGCCTGGATCAAACAAATCACAAATCAAGTCTTAAACTTGAAGTCACGTTCTTTCATCGGAAATAAAAAGGTCTTAAAACAAAATGATGATAGAAGTTATGCAGGACTCAACAATATAATTTCATAGTAAGATCACAAATAATGGAGCACTTGTCTGACTCTGATGACAAAAAGAGATTGAGTTGAATCCAGTGAGAACTAAAAACACCTAACTCTACTTCTCTCAAGCAATACAAAATAAAATCTATAGGTTCAAAAATTCCCGTAACTAATGTGAACAATGATCAAATTAATGATAACCATTGAAATGAAAATTCAACATTGACGCTAACCTTTAAGAAAATTTAAGATGCAAGTTGGGCTCCCAGATGCTAATAGATTATCATTTGAGAGGCAAGATTAATGCACCAAAAATCAAATTCACATTTCCATCTGCAGTCTCTTGCCTGATCTATGCATCAGGAAACTTGCCCATTATTTTCACCCGGCACATAATATTCTTTGCTACAAGAACTACGACATGATTTAAATCAGAAAAACAAAAACTGAGTCGAAAGAAAAACAGTATTCGAAAAGCCAATCCTTGCCACTTGCCAGGTTCGCCTGGTCAAGTAAAAAAATGCAAACTTGACACAAAATGAGGGGTATAAACATTGAAAACGCTATGGTAAACAACATATACCGAACACCAGACCAAGTTTCAGAGAAACCATTGGAACCCGATTAAATTTGACACAGCTACTGAAGAAAAAAGAGTCAAGATGAAATACAGCAAGTCAACGAGTGAACGGCTTAGAAACAGAAGCAACAATGCAATACCTATCCAATTGAAACATTGCCCGGACCACCGACCTAACCCAGAATAATTTGTTCATAGAATAAAGAAAATGAAAACAAAGCCGAGATAGTCAATAGAATTAATTTACGGAAACATATAGAGACCGAAGTCAGGAACCATGTCATACCCTTTGTTTATAGACAAATCCACAGCTGTCCAAATAATGAAGCACCTCCTTGGTCTTAAGTTATGGGTGGTGTTTCGCGCAAAGAAGAGTATCAAACTGAGAGTACCTCCATCCTCCAGAGCAGAGGTTTAAAAAAGAGGGAAGTGGGGGAAAAAAAATTTACAGATGGGAATTAGAAAATGGAGGACACTTTCGGAATTTAAAACTTTTGTTTGGACCAAAAAGACCTCGGAGCCCGCGAGGTTTTCGCCCTTTAGGTCAAGGTCGGCGTAAACGTAACACTTATCAGTTTCCAGTTTCCACAACACAAAAATATACATATTTGTATCATTAATTAATTATTTTTTTAGTATTACCCATAGTTCCACTATTCTTAATTTCTTATCAACCACCTTTGTGGTGGCCCATACAACGCACAATCAGAGAATTCGATGACAATCAAAGAGTCTCTGATTTGCTTACGTTTAACCCATTTTTTTTGAACCCGGTCACATGGAATGTCCCCATAGTTAGAGAAATCTACTCTCCTCATACTGCTGAATTAGTTTTGTCTACTCCAGTATTGTTTTTCTCAAATCCAGATTGCATTATATGGTTGGAGAGTACTTCAGCTGCATACTTAGCAAAACTTGGGTTATAGCAATTGTTCGAAGTTTCTTACCCGTCTCCATCAATACAAGATGCATTTTGGAAATTTCTATGGTCCATCTCTCTTCCTCGCAAATAGCTCCTGTTCATGTGGAAATTATTTCTTCAAGCCATTCCAACTATAGACATTCTTAGGAAGCATCACATGGATGTCTCAGGATCTTGTCTTTTTGGATGCTCAAAGGCTGAACCCTAGCTCACATTTTCTTTAATTGTTCTTTTGCCAAAGCTATATGGTGTGGTAGCTTCTCGGTCAAAATACCTTCTTATACATCAATTGATGATTTTTTGAATTGGCTAAAAGCTCTTCTATTATCAATATCCCCCACAGATTAATTAGTGCTTGAGATTGTTGTTTTACTAAATGCTCCTTGGTTCACAATAAACACGCTTCTGCATATGGGGGGGTCAGCTGATCCTAAGGAAGTAATTAGAAGAGTCTTTTCCAATCTTTCTTTTTCAAAGATGACTTTCTCTTCATCTTTTTCTTCTCAAATAAGTAAGCAACAAATCTCATTGCCTATCACCTATCAATGGGAGATTGCAATCAGGAAATGGAAGCAAAATTCAACATCTTTTTGCCATATTCTCATAAGTTGCAATGGAGTCCCTCTTCATCAAATTTTCTACAAGAGGCAATTTCTTCCTCCTCAACTATTTGTGCTGTCATGTCCACGTTTGGCTCTGCAGTGGATTTTTTTAACTCGGAGGTCTAGGAATCAGTTGCAAATTTGGAACACCAAAAACCATTATGTGGATTCCACCGTTCTCAATACTACTAAATACAATGTGGTATCCATGAACGTTCAAGAGTTCCTAAAATCTTTCTCTCACATTTCATTTGCAATTGCATTTGTTAGCAATTTTGTTGACTTAGCTGGTACTTTTTTAATACCGCCCTTAATTAAGACTATGTAATGTTTACATGTTAATATCATCTTGCCTTTATTTAAAAAAAGAATAAAGTTATTTATAAGAGACAATGAGAAGGAAATTTAATTTTTTTGCCAGATAATTTTCCTTTTATTTAAATAAGTAAAGTAAAAAAAATTAATTTTAACCATCCCTTTTTACTGGTTTAAAAAACCATCCTCTTTTATCCTGGTAATTTAGTTAGGGCTAATAATTCTTTGATTCCTTAAGCCTCAAGTCTCAAATAACAGTTTTGATATTCCAAGTTCTATATTTTTTAAAATATCAGTTCCCATAAGTTAATAAAAACTTAACGCCCCTTTTGATTCAGTGGAACTGAGCCCAGAGAAGTAGAAGTGGAGCCAAGGTTTTTGTGTGTTTGTTAGGTTGGAACCCTCTGCCATATGGAAGTCGCTTTCATTAAAAATGATGGAAGTGAGTTTCTTGGCCCCCATGGGAACTGACTTCCACTTCCCATGGAAGTGGGTCTCTGACCATTTTCCCCCTTCCCACTTTCTTCGAACTGCATCTCTGGCCGCCCAACCCAAGTAATTTCACGAACCTGTGAAACAACTCACTTCGAATTGCATCTTCGGCAGCCGCGTCGGAGCAAAACCTCGTTCACATTCCCCCCAATCTCACACTGCAACCCCTCACCAAGGCTCTCTATTCCTCCACCACCATGTCCAACCTACCCACGGATCTCTGTCAACACTCCACATTCGAAGATTGTCTTGAGCTTCTCGAAGATTTTGTCAACTCGCTCGTATGGTCCTCACCATCGCCGTCTTCGACGGATCCACCGACTACGTGCTGACGTGGCTTAAAACCGCCCTCACAAATCAAGACCCATGCGGCAAGGGATTCGAAAATACGAGTGGGAATGTTTGTAGTCAGATGGTTAGAAATTTAAAGGACTTGTCGAAGTTAATTAGTAACCGCCTTGCGATTTATGCGGTGATGTCGGCGATGATTTTTCAACTGTTCTGATTCAGAATAGGAGAAGATTGATGGGAGAAAATGGCAATGGCAATTTCTCTAGCGATCATCGTGCTTCGAGTTGCTTGATTTGGGTCCGATTTCGTCGACCTATGTCTAGCTTTAGTAGTCGCAAGGATTTCCTGGGTTCAAGTTGTGGTGTTTTGATTTTGGTTCCTCCAATTTTGTCCGATTCCTTCAATTTTATTTTCTTTGATTTTTCATGTTATGGTTCATTCGATTTGCCAATAATGGTTCAATATTGTTTTTGGTTTATATTTGATAAATTGTAGTTTTATTTTGTGATTAGGTGAATTTATTCACCATAGAGGAACTTCAATTCTTGGGCTATAGGATGATGATGAAGATGGAATTGGGAGGAAGATACTTATTATTAGTAAGGGGTACTTTGGTATTTTTCTTTTAAAAATGAATTTATAAATTAAAAATAATATTTCACTTCCATAGGCATACCAAACAAACTTTTAACTTCACTTCTACCTCTACATCTACCTTTATTTCCACTCCCACTTCTATCAAAACCTCTCCCATTATAGCAAACGAGGCATAATTACCACTGATTGAGTACATCTAAATGACATGTGGCTCTTCTTTAAGAAGACTCATGCTGACAAGACTTGAGGCAAAATGGAAATATATGTCCCAACATATAAAGTTCAATCCTCCTTTCATCAATACCTGTACCTGTCTGCATCCTGTTTGTCTCATAGCTAACACCGCTGGATTCTCATGTTCGAACTCTGATCAAGTGGGTACAATTCCTCAATGTTCAATGAGTTAATAAAAACATCCTCGCCGGTAAAGACCAATTTACTTGCGTTTTATCATCGACCAGTTTGCAATCTGATTAAGTCGCTTGCAGTATGAAAATAAACTATAAATTGTATTCACGAAAGTGCATATTTAACTACCTTTACTATAATTAAATAAGGACATTTTAATTTTTTCCACTTATCCTGTAAGCTGTAACAAACTTTCCAAGTTCCCCAAAATGTTGGGTTGTCTCGTTCTTTCCGTCGAATAATGTCTTCAGAAGCCATGAAGATAATTTCTACCACAAATTACAAATATAAAAAGCATTGGTGACAGGAGTAGATGGAAGAGATCTCACATCACATGCTGGGCTAATTTTGAGGTTGAGAGAACAGCACTCACACACTGCATTCTATAATTTCCTTCCCACACAAAAACCAGAATTACCACTGCTGAAATTACAAAGAAGCAAAATCGAATAACGATAGAGACAAAAGAATAAAGCATGGGATCAAAATGAATCACAACACTTGCCACATGAAACAAACTGCTGACTGACTAGGAGAACAGACACACAAACCAGTGCCTTCCCATCTCTCCTCTTCTTTTTTGCGAGCCCAGTGTCTCCATTTCAAAGGCCTGACAGCTTGACAGAGCAATATGTTCCAAAAAAATTATCATGATTTAAAGAATTATCTCGATGTGACTGGTGAATACCAAATTCTGGTTTATGCAGCAACTGGGGGCTCCTGCATTGATGGAAAAAATCACATGATACCAATATCTTGTGCAACACAATAAGCCGCATGCAAAGATACATGTATTTAAGAATTTTCCCATCTTCTCATCCATGTCTGTGTATAGCGTTTCCATACAAAGAATCAAAAAGTTCAATGACATTAAAGGCTAGAGGCCCTCATATTGTAAGACTAGAACTCACCTTCGCTGTCAAGTTAGATACAGCCATATGGAACTTTTCCCTGGTCTTCGTACCCGCAAGTTGTCCAGCCCTTGCCACTTTACCAAAAGCACCATTTAACCACGTTGTTCCAGCAGTCACATATCTGTGAAGAACCAAAAGGCATTTTGAAATCGAAACAAGCCACAATACTCGTGCATATTTTGCTACTCTCTTACCTATGTTCAACCCAGGTAGGATTAACAAACTTGTTTAAATTTATTTTCCCTCTTGACTGTATTTCCTTATACGAAGGAGGATTGAACCAACATTACAAAAAGTTCAAGAACAGGTGCAGCAAACCACAACAGAGACCGTTATTTGGAATTAGACATCATATGCAACAGGGAATAAACAAATTTTATGATAGAAAATGAAGATCAACTAACAAGGTGTCCATGGTGTTGATTAATTAATCATGAAAGCTACTTAGTTTCACAAGCATCCATCAAGAGAACTTGTCTAGCCTGTCATTTTTCCCAGTACAGAGAAATGCAATCTTCTCAGAGAAGATATATATATATATATATATATATATTCAATTGATTGGAAAATGTTATATGTAGACTATCATCAGGAACGGAAGCTAGGGCAAGATAGCTTTCATAACAGTTAATGACGCAACATTATTTGTATATCGTGAGAAACATCATTTTGCACCTGCTTGTTTTGACCGCTGATCCAGTGTCATTTAACTTCCTCTCAGCTGCTAGTATTGCAGCCATTGTTTTATCTGAAACATGAAGCCTCTGATCAACATACTTCACCTTCTCATTAACTACAGAAACGCCAACTGTCCATTTCTCTGTAAGACCAACCCTCTTGTCAAAAGAAGCAACCTTAGCAGACGCATTGGCAGTAAACTGATGCTTTTCATCAAATGCTTTAGCTTTATTCAAGGCATCTTGTCTAATTGCTGAACCTTTAGCGAGCATACTAGTAACTACATCCTGTGCTCTACCTATATACACTTTCCCACTGTTAGAGGGGCTTGCTTTGTCCTGCAGAAAAAGATTTTGCGCCACAGGCCATTAGCTCAGCCCAGAAAAGAATGCAATACTATCCGATCGTAATAATTTCCTGGCTTCCAAAATAAACATCAGGTGCTTCAAAAGCTTATAAGCATGTGATACAAAACTTACACAGTAGTTAAAACTTAAAACACTTTATGTATAATTAACTGTTTACTGACATAGACACTTTTAACCAATGATCAAAAGGACAATGCAATATTTTATACATATAATTCAACCAGACATTTAAGGAGAACATCAGGCAAGGAAACATATTAGACTCTGAATTTTCAGCTTTACCTCAACGTTTAATGTAATACCCTCAACAAGAGCAACATTTGTAGCATTTGTCACCACCATGACCTCCTTCATAAATTGTACTTGATCAGATTAGAATCCCAGATAAGCACACATAAACATAGCATTGACAGTATGGTCTTAATAAATTACCTGCATCTCTTGTTTTGGTACATAGTTCTCAGATGGAGTTATACTCACAATCTGATCTACTATTGTTGCTCCCTGCAAGATATACGACAGACCTTTCACTTTTGTCATTTCACATAAGTACAAAAGCACAAGAACTCCAATTTCATATGAAGATTTTGTAACGTAAAAGAACAAAGGCGTGTGACTCTGAATGTTCTTGAAAGAGAAATCAAACAGATAGTGTTAAAAATACTTTAATTTAATATTCTATATTCAGGATAAAAGTTTCAAAGAAGACAACTTTTGGCGTGAAACTTCAACATTCCAAGAGTTTTGTTTTCCACATAACACAACAACTACACCCCCACCCTCTCCCCCACAAAAAGAAAGGGGGGGGGGGGCAGTTAGTCAAATTCGCAGCAGGTCCATAACTAAGTCTCACTTCAAAATGCCGATGGTTGATCGTATCAGAAAGCGCACATAGAGTTTGAAGTGCACCTTCCAAGTTTAAAAGCTGAGAAACTTTCATTCTGTGCACAGTAAACCTTCCTCCAAAATGCACTGAACCACTTCCAATTTTGACATACATGTAAGTGGGAAATTAATGAAGACCGTTTCTTCCAGATGCAGCCATATTATAAGGTAAACTTTAAGGTTTGCCACAACTACACAGATATGCATAAAAGGAGATAGGCATTACCGACAACAATAAAGCAATTTCAAGCGCTTTTGCATCTTTAAATGTCACGTATGCTGTCTTTGATTTCCCGGGTTCACTGCAACTAACAGAAAAAACCATCCAGTCATAAGAACTAATATTATTGCTTATCATGTGCACGAAGAAGAGAAACAGATAAAAAGATTGAAACAAATGCGGAGCTTATTCCAATCTTTGACACAAATTTAGATATAAAATATCTAAGTTTTACTTCATGTTCAATCAGTTTTCTAAGCTGCCGTTGGGGTGGGATACTAAAAAGGAAAGTTGATAGGCAAAGTGGGACTGGAGGCGGCGCACTTTACAGCAGTTGTTAAACCCTGCCCACTCAGCTTTTTTCAAGAGAATCAATATCATTAGATAAAAAGTAAAAGCACCCGTGATTTTTTTGCCTATCTTCAGTTCTCCCCAGTCTCCTCAGCACTTGAATTCGAATAACAGAGAGGAAAAAAAATAGAAATGGAATATTCCGGTGCGTAAAACACCCACCTTTGGATCTCAATGTGCTCGATTTCTCCAGAAAACGAGAAAAATTCGTGAATCTCTCTCTCAGTAGCTAGATCTGAAACATTCTTTACTTGAACCGTCCTTGTCTGTAAAACCCCCCCGATAGAGAAGACCGACTGAGTTTCTAATTATGACAATAAAACCAAACAAGAAGCGTAACAATATAATATGTGGAATGTAGTTGAGCCCTCGAATTCGGTAAAAACTGACCTGCATTGCGATGACCGACTAGTAGCAGTATATGCAGTTCGCACAGCAAAAAAATATTACTAACTTGATTTATGAATGTAAAGTTCGGCAAATGCCTCTGCCGAGAAAGAGAAAGAGAAAGATAAGGGAAGAAACAGGTCGGCTATAATCGTCAACGGACAGATAGGTGTCCCCGCATTGAAGCAGATCAAAACACAGAGAGAGAGAGAGAGAGCGATGAGTGTTTTAGTGAGAGGTTGGAAGGAATGTAATTATGATGTGGCTCTCAAGCCAGCCAAAATGATGAGATTGAAGCGGCGTGAGGTTCCACAAATGCCCCCAATCTTCTCAACAATTTCCGCCTCCGCCAATTATTTTCTTTAATAAAACATACAGATGATTTTTATTTTTTTTAAGGGATTAAATCATAATATATTTTGCATATTTTAGTATATTATATGTAAGTTTATAAGTCAATAAACTAGTTTATTATAAAAATTCAGATAATTCGCTTTGTAACTAATTTATTTAGCTCTTTAAAGATTTTTTTTGTTAAAAAGTCAGTTAAGTTTTATACTTCTTTTGTTACTAAATATATGACATATTTGAAGAGGTGAACTTGCACCTAAATATAAGAACTCTTTATAATTTTTCTCAATAGTTCCCCAAATTATTCATTTTAATACTCCTCAATAAAAATAAGTAGAGAGGGGTTGAAATAAAGGAAGATGTTGGTTTTTTTTTTTAATATTATGTAATTTTAATGAATATTCTTAATATAATTAAATTAGATAAATAAGTTTAATATATACAAATGGCTATTTAATAACAAAAGGAGTAGCAGCATTTGGAATGAAGAATAAATAAATTCTCCCTTGGCCAATGCAAAAGCAACCGTCACATGTTTGATGAGCTATGCCCTTTATTTCTTGAGAAATTTAATTGTGTGCCACGAGCTTACCTCTGGTACCGTATGACTGAAAATAACCAACAATTCTGTATAATATAATATTTTATAGTAATAAAGTTTTAAATGCTCAGGAAAAAAGCGTTCATCGCTAGACCTTCACCTCCTATTTCGCTAGGGCTTCTTCAAATGATATGGTTGAATTTTGCTTCACAATTTTGATCGAAATGATCTTGAAAGGACATGAACACATGAGGGGGCTAATTGGTTGGTAATAAAATTAAATATATGGGAATGGGACGCACCCACCATTTAGAGAAATGACGTGAGGCAGAAATTTTTTTTAAAAAAAGAACATTATTAAAAGCAGACAAGAATGCAAATGAAGACAACGACATAACAGATCATAGAATCCACGTATTATTGTTTAGACATCATCATCGTTAGGCTTAAAGATAAAGAAGCGGGGTTATAAAGGTAAAAGCAGTAGTGTGGGTCAGAAGACATGCCGATTCTTTTCTTTTGGTCAAAAATACCTTGGATCTTCCCTCTGCTTTATTTTGATGGGAAGCCTATTTCATATTCATATGCATTATTGTAGACAAAAAACAACAAAGAGATACGAGAGAAGAGTGAGTAATAAATATAAATAATAGTTAACTTTATAAAATATTCAAATGTAGATATATAGATACTTTGTTTTCCAACCAATACAATGAACAGTTAACTTTACAGGAACAAGTGTATTGTCTAATATTTGCCATGAGGGGGGCTCCAGCTGTGCACCAACTCACATCATATTGACTTCTTGCATACCTTCCCCTCTTTTAATTGTCTCCATTAAATTTCTACGAGTGTTTCAAAAATTCACGTAAGTGCAGAGATTCAAACTTACTCGTTTTCTGGTAAAAAAAAAAAAACTTACACTCGTTAATCTTATAGTAATATTTTAAAATACTGCTTAGACATTAAACATTTGATTCAAGTATAAAACATTTTCTTCTCATGATTTTTAATTTCAAATATTTTAGAGTACAGTACCTTTTATTATTAACTTTTTTTTTTCATGCGATGTCGTCACTTATAAATTTTCTCCTTAACTTTGCGGGCATCTCAAAACGCGTCCTATTAAAACAAGCCACGCCTTGGTGTTTGCTCCATTAATTTAAGTAATACTCCATCAATCCCATGATATAATGTCCATTTTTTTTAATAGTCTTGTCCTACAATATAAAGTCCTATTTGACGTTATTTGGGTAACAAATTTTTTTCCCTATTTTACCCATGCATTAATTTTTCCACACATTCTCTTTCATCTTCTTTTCATAATTACCCTTTCTCTTATTCATTCATAAATAAAGGTACATTTGGAAAAAATGGTATATTTTGTACACATTTATTGTTTTTAACTAATTTTTTAGGAACCCGCAATTCGGTTAAAAATACCTTACATAGTGGGACGGAGGGAGTACCGCTTAGTTCCTTATTATAAGTCTACTATAACTACTTCTGACATACCAAGGAATGGAAATTATAGAATTAAATATGTCCTACTTTTAAAGAATTTTCCAACTTTACCCTCATTTAAGAATAATTGTTAAAACAATAATTTATATAGTATAAACATTCTCTCTCATCTTCCTTATTTCCAACATAAAGGTAAAATATTCACAATAGCATTGATTGATCCCAAAGTAAACTTATACTCCCTCCGGTCCTAAATATAAGACTATTTTGACTTTTTTTTGTGGAAGTTAAGGAAGCAAATTAGACCACTAAATTATAACATATATCACATGTAATTAAATTATAGGTTAGTTTATAAGTAGAATAAATTAGTTTTGAGGAAAAAAGATTTTTTTTAGGACTGAAAATACTTTTTTTAATTGGAAAATAAAGTCAAAAAAGTCAAAGTGGTTTTATAATTAGGACCGGAGGGAGTATTTAAGAACAAAAAATTTGTGATAGTTAAACTTATAATAAAGAACATAATGGTAATATAAACAAGCAGGCGGTAACATAGCTCTCGTGGAGATTTGAGCATTCCTCTCACTCTTGTATATCGCTTTATTTCAACCAGATTCCAATTACGATGCACATGTTTTTAATTGAATCAAAATGGCTTTTCACATACTTAAGGTTAAAAAAGTGACTTCATATTTTTCTTTAAAAAAAAGCATCTCTGATAAACTATACTCCCTCTTATCCTAATTATAAAATTATTTTGACTTTTTTTTTGGAGAAATTAAATATTCAAAATTAGTCACTTTTAAATGTCTATAATTATCTTTTTTTAAAAACTAATTTACCTTACTTATAAACTATCGTATAATACAATTACATGTAAGATATGTTAAAATTAAGTAGTCAATTTGGTTTTCTTAATCCCCACAAAAAAAGTTAAAGTGATATTATATTTAGGGGAAAGAGTATTCCAGAGCAGGAGCAATAAATGAGGTGACCCCAGAGACCAAGAAAAAATAGTCTATGGGGTCGTCAAACTCGTGAATTTAAATAAACTTGTGATAAAATTGTAAAATCGGATCGTGAACATAAACTCGTAAGAGTTTGCTTTTATTAATAAATATGTTTTTCAAGTATATAATTAAATAAAAAATAACAATAAATTAACTTACATATATTTTATATATGAGCATTTGATATTAATTATATCAACATTTATACTTTGTCAAACTCAATAATCAAATTGTTATAAAATTTATTTATAAATTCAATAAATATAGTCAAATAAAAATAATTAACATGAAAATTAGAACAAGCTGACAAAATTATTTCGTAAAGTAGAAACGTAAAAATGTTTAACTTGGCATGTAAACTCGTAACTAGTATGAATTTCAGTAAATCACGATACGTTTTATTTATATAAAAACGTAAAAACACTAAAATCAAAGAGTGAACTCACGAATTTGACATTAATACAATCAACTTTGAGGTGGCAGTACCACCAGAAATGGTGTTTGGGGACTTGTAATTTGTAAAGATCGAAAGAGAGGCCCCCAACTTTGTAATAACGTATTTTTATCCATCAAACTATCCACGCTCCCAAGAGAGGAAGCCCAATCTACACTTATAGCTGGGCCCAGCATATGTATTTGGGCTATAAAAGCCTTTTCCCTTGGTACGGGGTTGGGATACACCTCTGCTACATTATATCAATTATTTAAAAACCTAAGTTATTTTCAAGTGTAAAATATAGGAATTATTCTAGTCTCACAAATAAAAAAATCAAAAAGTCATGTTCATATAAAAAAAAAAAAAAACAAGGGTAAGTCTTGAGGGTCATCCTGACCAAACTCCACACACCCACGCGTACACCCTCTCTCTCTATCCGATTGCCTTTGAATAAATTATGGGAAGTCCTTTAAAAACCTGATTCGTTTTCAAGTGCAAATTATAATTTCATTAAGATTCAAAAAAATCAGGTAAAATCATTATCAGATCCTTCATAAGGGAATTAATCACAATCAGGTTCCAAACAATCATTAAATTACATTGAAGTCCCAAAGGACCTAGGTTATATTAAATGGCTTGTCATTGACAATTCAATAGTTGTCAACACTAGTTCTTTAAGTTGTCAATACAGCTCTTTAAAAACTTAGTTATCATTGTAAACTCAGAGATGGTATTGACAACTATTAAGTTGTATGTCAATAACAAGCCATTTAATATCACCCAAATTTCTTGGGACTTCAATGTAATTTGATGATTGTTTAAAACTTGATTGTGTTTAATTCCTTTATGAGGCACTGTTTGTGATTTTCCCAGAAAATTTTTTCAAGGACTCTTGAACAATTTTTACAGACCAAGCAGGTCCAATTCATTGATTAAAGATACAGCCCAAATTATATACATCGTTCCTCATGACAAGTTTAATTCTTAATTTTTTTTAATTCATCACGCATTATCTTTTTTAAAGGAAAATTTTAAAAAAAGACCCTCAAATTATTAAACGGACACTTTGTCACAACAAATTTCAAATAAGACAGTTCAATACAAAGACTGAATTGTCCAACCCCAAATTAAAAGGAAATGTTTAAAATGCCATTGGTTCAAATTATTATTATTTTTTTACTGAAACGTGTTGGTAATCCCATATCCCAAGTTGGTAATCCCCCTATTCGGTTTTGGTAATCCCCTATACAATTCTGGTAATGAACAAAGGAAGTTGATAATAATGTTGTTGGTAATCCCTATCCCAAATTGGTAATCCCCATATCCAGTTTTGGTAATCCCCTATACAATTTTGGGAACAAATAAAGGAAGTTGGTAATGACAATTTGAACCAATGGTATTTTAGACATTTTATTTAAATTTGGTTTAGGCTATTTAGTTAATTGTACTGAACTGTCATTTCTAAAATTCGTTGTCGTAAAGTATTATTTTGATAATTTGAGGGTCTTTTTTGTAATTATCCCTTTTTCTAATTTAGTCAAATGAGAACAGGAGAAGTTGGAAAGGGATACATAACGCACAACTTGCTTTCGGGGGACTGGCATACTTTTTTTTTTTTTTCGCTCTACGAACTGGCCTACTTTAAAAGTGATAATTTTTTTTTTATCTTGTAGGAGTACTTTATAAGTGATGATTCTATGAAAAGTACGATTTTTTACTGTTGTTTAATTAATAACCATTGAAATATGAGAGAGAGAAAAAATGAAATCACTATTAAGTCCCACATATCAAGGCAGCTTATAAAGAAAATCTCTTGGAAGTCATTAAATTATTCTAAAACCCCCTAGCCTTCAATTGCAAATAAGTTTAACATGCATCTATCGTTTATGTATGTATAATTCAATAATTTGCACAAACCAATTGAAATATGAGAAAAAGAAAAGAGAAATCACTATTAAGCCCCACATATCAAGGCAGCTTACAACAAAAATCTCTTGAAGTCATTAAATTATTCTAAAACCCCATAGGCTCCAATTGCGAATAAGTTTGATATGCATTTGCCATTTATGTATGTGTAATATGCACTATATCTATCAAGTGAATTAAAACACTCGATTTTACAAGTGTTTTTTTGATTAGGAGGCCTAATGTTCAATTTCCACCAAAACTACGTTTTCAATATTTTTTCTTGAAGTAAGGTAAAAAAAAAAAATCTTGAAGAAAGCGGTGGCAGCCAGTTAGCCAACCAGCAGGGAAAAAGAGCAATGGAAAAAGAGCAAACCGTTTGTTTTTTTAAAAAAAAAAAAATTAATGACATATTGGCAAGGTAAATTGAACTTATTAAAGACTGATTTTTTTTTTTTTTTGATAAAAAGACAAAATGACATTGCTATAAACAAGGAATTACAAAAGTTGTACCAAGTCTCCAAAGGGGAAATTAAAGGCCTTATAGGAAAAAAGCAATATCCTTTACTACCATGTGAAGTACTGACATTTCAAATAACGATATCTGTCATTGGAAGGAGACCTGAGTAGCGGATCCAATTTAAGGTTAATCTAAAGCACGCAAAGATGAAGAGAGGCCCCTGAATTGTGGACCGTTGCCAAATAAAAATCTGCACAAGGTTGTTCTCAAAACAAATTAAAGATTGAAACTTAAGAATGATGTGACGACCTTGAGTTTTTACTTTTTTTAATCTGTGTTGTTGCTTGAGACTTAAGACTGATTTTTCAAATAGAGAAGAAAAGGCAAAAAAAAAAAAAAGCAGTACAAAGGGATAAGAAAAAATTATGAAAATTAAAACTCAATCGAACATACCTCACTGAGCTATTTTCATAAGACTTGACCATACTTAAACTCAAAACCGACCACTTTTTTAGATAATACACAATTTACAATATGTGATTTAGCACATTTCCTCCACATTCTACAAGTTAGGTCCTTTTTTTCAAATGAATTTGCTGATTAGGTCCACTTTCACAATTTTCGCTAGGGATAACGAGCAAAGTCACTGATAGGAATGGGAAAACGATAATGATAAGTCTATATTAATTTATGAAATAAGAATCTAACCTTATAAATTAATAAAGATGAAAATTGATCTTTAACAGAGAGATGAGCAAGAATCTTAAACTCATCAAACTAATAAAGCCGAGGACAATCATCATCAATATACTTCTCTAAATCTCATGAATTCTCTATCATTGGTCCAAGTCAGCATAAAAAAAATCAATTATGAAAAGAAATTTAATCTTTACGGTGGCTTAATTTAAATTTAATTAAAAAATCAAAAAGGGTTTAATAAAGAACATAGACACCCGCTGCTAATCTTAATGGCTTAATTTAAATTTAATTAAAAATCAATCTTCTATGATAATCAATAAAAAAATCAAAATTTAATCTTAATGGCTTAGTTTAAATTTAATTAAAAACAATATTCTATGATAATCAATAAAAGAATCAAAAAATCTTTAATGGATCCATGATTTTAGGATACAAATTAAATAGGAAATTAAAAAAATTTAACCTTAATGGCTATAAAAGAAATTTAATCTTTATGATGGCTTAATTTAAATTTAATTAAAAAATAAAAAAAAGTTTAATAAAAAACATAGACACCCGTTGCCAACGAATGTGACTATTAATATGTATATTTTTGGTCGGAAAACGGAGTATCTTTAAGTATGTGTATAACAAAATAGTGAATTATCCATATGGCCAAAAAAAATCAATTATGAAAAGAAATTTAATCTTTATGGTGGCTTAATTTAAATTTAATTAAAAAATCAAAAAGGTTTTAATAAATAACATAGACACCCGTTGCTAATCTTAATGGCTTAATTTAAATTTAATTAAAAATCAATCTTCTATGATAATCAATAAAAGAATAAAAAAAATCAAAATTTAATCTTAATGGCTTAATTTAAATTTAATTAAAAATCAATCTTCTATGATAATCAATAAAATAATCAAAAAATCTTTCTGTTTCAAAGTTTAAAATTCAAATTCAAATGCTTTAATAGATCCATGATTTTAGGATACAAATGAAATAGGAAATTAAAGAAAGGATCCATGATTTTAGGATACAAATTAAATAGGAAATTAAAGAAAGTTAATCTTAATGGCTATAAAAGAAATTTAATCTTTATGGTGGCTTAATTTAAATATAATTAATCTCATGAACTCTCTATCATTGATCCAAGTCAGTATAAAAAAAATTCAATTATGATAATCAATTAAAGAAATTTAATCTTAATGGCTTAATTTAAATTTAATTAAAAATCAATCTTCTATGATAAACAATAAAAGAATAAAAAAATTGAAATATAATCTTAATGGATTAATTTAAATTTAATTAAAAATCAATCTTCTATGATAATCAATAAAAGAATCAAAAAATCTTTCTGTTTCAAAGTTTAAAATTTAAATTCAAATGCTTTAATGGATCCATGATTTTATGATACAAATTAAATAGGAAATTAAATAAATTTAATCTTAATGGCTATAAAAGAAATTTAATCTTTATGATTGCTTAATTTAAATTTAATTAAAAAATCAAAAAGGGTTTAATAAAGAACATAGACACCCGTTGCCAACAAATGTAACCATTAATATGTATATTTTTGGTCGGAAAACGGAGTATCTTTAAGTATGTGTATAACAAAATAGTGAATTATCAATATGGCCAAAAAAAATATAGTGAATGTGAATTATCCCCGGGATTCCGCTCAATAAAAAAATTACTCGCCAAACCTTTGAAAAGATGCGATGTTTGAAATATACGGTTAATTAAATATGGTTAATTAAAAAATACGATTAATTAAATATTGGTCACCTCTAAATCTATATATATCAATCATCATCCACTTGGATGACATAATACCACCTTACAAAGTTTTGGCCTCCAAACACAATTGACGTACTAAAGAATGGTGAAGATGGATATGTTCCGAAATATTGATGACAGCAAGGACACATGGTCCGTTCATGCTAAAGTACTACGAAAATGGGTTGTCCGTAAGAAGGTTTCTCCCCACCCTATTTGGAAGGTCGGAATGATATTAATTGACAAGGACCTTACTAGAGTTGAAGTCTCTGTGACTCACAAACAATTGGTGAACCGATATCGACAAGAACCCAAAGAAAATGAAATATATAACTTTGAAAACTTTGAAATTGTGGAGAATGAGGATCAGTACAAAGTTACCAATCATCCTTGGAGGCTTAACTTCCACCCCAACACATTATGTAACGATTCTTGCGTCGAAATTCCTAATCAATCTTTTTACTTTGCTACCATTGAAGATATCGTCTGCGGGCATGCTCCATCAGATGGTTTAATAGGTGCTAAAACAATTATATATATGAATTTATTTATGTATTATTTGACAGTTGTGTTTTTACTTTGCCACAATTTGTCACTCAGATGCAAACAACTAACTATCCAATAATTGAAGATGTGATTGGATTCTTGCAATCATTTGGAACGCTGCATGACCGAAGGAGGGAATATGACTCAATCAAAAAGCTGAACTTTAGCATTGCAGACCAACGGTTACAACATAAATTTTTTATGTGTTTTTTCCATAAAAAAAACAGTCTCTTAAAACTGTCTTTTTCAATTCATCACTACTTGTGGCTGACAATTTCTTATGCCAACAGCGAGAACACAATCAACATATCTTTGTAGGGAATTTGTGTAGAGGAGACATATAATAAGAAAACTGAGGATATGGAACCACCCATTATTGTTCTAATTCGTTTTGCTAGAATTAATAAGAATATAGGTATTGATCGCATTATTTTAATTAGATTTAATGATAAACGAATAATTATAATGCCAATTGATTGATGATTTAATCATCATTTGCTTATTAGGTTGTTGATCATACATTGAGGGATATAATGAAACGTGATTCAATCTTTGGTGGTAAGTGCGTTGTTATGGGAGGTGACTTCAGGCAAATACTACCTGTAGTGCCAAGAGGTGGGAGGGTAGAAATTGTTGATGCAAAATTAAACACTTCCAACTTATGGCGTGAGTGTGCATTAATGAAGCTCAAGAAGAACGTGAGACCACAATCCTCAGACGATCCAGAGGAACATGCAATAATCAGGTCATTCTCCGAATGGTTATTGAAGGTTAGAGATGGGGAGATTGGACCACCACATGATGGAACTATAGAAATTCAAATTCCAGATGAATTATCATTGTCAGATGGGGGTGATCCTATTAAATCAATAGTTGAAGCTACATTTCTAGATTTATCAGGTCACTTATTTGAGGAAAACTATTTAACAAACCGTGCAATTTTTGCTCCTACAAATGAGGTGGTCAATAGTTTGAATGACTACATTTGTTCTTCACTCCCAGGTGATATGGTTGAATATCTCAGCTCAGATGCAATCAGCCACACGGACAGTGTGAACGATAGGTTTGAAGATTTGTACAATATTGAGTTTCTGAATTCAATCAATTGTTCTGGAATGCCCCATCACATATTGAAGCTGAAGGTCGGAGTTCCGATTATGCTAATAAGAAACATTGACCAAGCCGCAAGTCTTTGTAATGGCACCAGGTTGAGGGTTACGCATCTTGGCAAGAATTTCATTAAAGCAGTTGCTCTCAACGGGAGCAGCATTGGACAAGAAGTTCTTATACATCACATGGACATGAATCCATCAGAGTCTAAGTTACCATTCAACATGATAAGAGGGCAACTCTATGTTATCATTTCTTTTACAATGACAATAAACAAAAGTCAAGGACAATCAATGTCGACTGTTGGTTTATACCTACCGAGTCCTGTATTCTCACATGGTCAGCTGTATGTCGCTTTGTCACGTGTGAAGAGTGTAAGAGGCTTGAAAATACTAATCTTGGACGACAAAAGAAGAAGTATAAGCAAGATCAATAACGTAGTATACAGAGAGGTTTTCCAAAATTTGTACACCAATTGACCTCATTTATTTTACAATTGAAAGAAATTTCTTTTACCTTCACGATTCAAATTTTTTAGCAATCCGAATTGCATTCACATAATTTTTATTTAGGTGTTCGGATTGTGCATATGCATAATTTTCATTTTATTACAACTCCTACCGATTGTGCATCCCTTATGAAGATATCGTTCAGCTTAAATCATCGTTAATGTGGAACGCTTAACTGTAACTCATCGCGCAACGCGCGGGTCCAGAGTCTTGTTTCCCAACAAAAGAAATTATCTCTGCCAAATAAATTATATTCCAAAGTGAATTTTACATATCCAAGCCACTATATTTATAAAAAAAAAAAGATAACAATAACTTCCTATAATCATGGCTCATTGATCCATTACTTAAAAACTAACTCCCAACAAATATATTAAAAATAATATATATGACTCAATAAATAATCCCACACTAATCCTAAATTTGAGGACCAATAAACAAATCAGAATATCCTAAATAAAGTTGAAAGTATACAAAATAAATTAAATAAATATTTATTATTAATATTTCCCTAATATCCTAAAACCCTAATCATCTCCGTATTCTGTTTCTATCAGTCACTGTCTACTTGGACCCCAACAAACCATCGTCATCAGCAACCAAACAAATTGCACGTGACACCCACATACTAAGGCCACCTTTTTCCCTCTCAAATTCTCAGAAACTTCCTCTGCTTTTCTGCTTTTTTCTTTTCCCACCCTAAAATCTCACTACCCTTGAAAATAACTTCCATTGTATTCGCATACAATCGTATCAATTCAGTATCCCTTACTCTGATCAATATTTATTGAGCTATTATTAATGTCATAACTACATGATACTCCAAATCCCCCTTCCATCTGTTGATAAAAAAAAAAAAAAAAATCCCCCTTCCAACATTAAAAAATAAAAAATAAAAAATTGCATACCAAAAAATAAAAAGTACCATTCATGCCTTAACCTTCAAGGAATGGATTGAATCGTCTGTCCTTTGCTTCCATATATATTGTGACTCTGCTTAGCTAACTTGTTGAACTCAGCCACCTTTTCCCCTGTTTTCCTCTTATGGCTACTAATATTCTACCAATGGCTAATCTCAGCCTGGAGATTGATTGCAAGACAATTCATGATTCTATGGGAAGCTTGAGCCAATTAATTCCTTCCCTTGCTCGTTTGACTCCATCTCAAAGACAACAACTCAAACAGACTTATGAGTCAGTTTATGGTGAAGACTTGATAAGTCATCTTCAAAGATATGAAACAGAGGTTTCGTCTGTGAAATGTTCTGCTTTGTCCCTTTGGATGCTTAACCCACATGACAGAGATGCTACTTTCGCCAGAGAAGCCCTCCGGCAAGAAGACACTAATTTCAAAGCTCTGGTGGAAATATTTGTGGGTAGGAAATCAAGTCATATTCTTTTGATCAAACAAGCTTACCATAAAAGATTCAGAAGGAACTTGGATCAAGACATTATCAATTTGGACCCTCCTCATCCCTTTCAAAAGGCGAGTTCTTTTATCCCCTCTTTTTAATCCATTGGGTATTACTTAATTTGTGCCTTATGGTTATGGAGTTTGTTAGGCGTTTGTAGAATTAACGATGTGGGTTTGGTGAAGCAGATTCTTGTTGCATTGGCTGCATCACATGAAGCTCACCAAGATGATACAAGTCAGCATATATCCAAGTGTGACGCAAGGAGGCTCTATGAAACTGGAGAGGGAGGTTCAGGAGCAATAGATGAAGCAGTGGTACTTGAAGTTCTCAGCAAGAGAAGCATTCCCCAGCTTAAGCTGGCATTTTTAAGTTATAAGCACATATATGGACATGACTACACAGAGGTAATTCACGAGCATGCCTTCAATAATCAACCCCTCCCCCACTTTTGTGATGCTTTTTCATCACATGGTGGATCTTAAGTTTTTCTTGCTTTTCATCCACCCGCTTTGTGTTTCAGTCACTCAAGAGGGGTAACAATCTGGAATTTGTAAAAGCTCTTATTCTGCTTGTGAAATGCATCTGCAATCCAGCAAACTACTATGCAAAGGTAGTCCCAAAATTCCATCTTATTGGTTTTATAGCAATAAATTGATAATATTGGAGCTCAGAGAAAATTAAGTTAGATTGGGTTTATATTTGCAGGCACTGTACAACAGCACCAAAGGGGCAAGAATTGACATGGGAACTTTGGTACGAACACTAATTAGCAGGGCTGAGATAGACATGGACGAGATCAAAAGGGTTTTCAAGCAAAAATATGTGAAGGAATTTGGTGATGTAATTTATCAAAGCATTCCATCTGGAGACTTCAGAGACTTTCTGGTTGCTCTGGCTACAAGAACCACTCCTACTCAGGCAGCCTCCTCTGCTTCTGCATTCTATAGCAGCAAAGCAAGTTAATAACAGGGCAAATATGATTATCTTCTAAGATCTTCCTGTTTGTGTAAACTGTAAAATGAACTGAACTGAAAAACTTGTTTAGCTACGCAAGCCATGGCATATGTAGGGTTATATTATATGTGATAGTCCAAAAAGTGACATCTATTAAATAAAGGGACTTCTTTTCCTGTGTACCTTTCTGTTCACAGCTTGAATCCATATTGGCTAATGTCTTCATCTTGAAGTAAAAAAACTAAAAAAAGCATAAGCCCTAAAGGCTGACAAGAATATTAGTTACAGGTCAGAAGTTAGAACACGCCACCGGACCACAAAGCAATAAACATCACATGAACGTATAGTTCGGGGGGTCACTGTTTCAAAGATGATTAAACTACTTTACTTTTCATTTTCAAGTTGGCTTAAAAGAAGAAAAAGGTATTGAATGTAAGACTCGAATTGCAGAGTTGGTCAGCACGTAATCATGCTAAAATATTCACTCCTTTTGTTTTGTTCTGCACGCTGAATAACTCTTTCCACGCACCATGACTTTTCTTATATTGGAGAGCACACTCTGATTTAACTAATGCAATAAAGATACTAATATGATGTTATTGCTTCACTGAGTCAAAAGCTATTACGGGGTTCAATATATCAGAATTGATTGAGTTGGAAGCTAATTTTTCCAATAAGATAAATGGATTTTGGTTGCTGAGATTGATGCTTAAATAATTTATACCACACTTGCGCCGATCCTCGGAGGGGCATATGTCCAAGGGTTGATGATTTTTTGGAAAATGGAAGCATTTTCCTTCAAATTTTATCATGTCATGACTTGACGATTTCCACTATATAGTGGTCGGGAACAAGTCTTCCTTATTATACGAGTCCTCACGTGATGTCAGGTAGTGACGGATAACGTTTCCAATGGAGATAACAGTACAAAGTAAAGATTCACTCAATTTCTTTTCAGTTTTCACTACTCTTTTCCCCCCTTTCTCGAACATGATCCAAATTATATCGATCTTGGTTTATGAAATCATGAATTCCAAATACATCTGAGAATATACCATAATTGCTGAACACACGTCAACTCTCTCTTCTTATATTGACTTAAATACAAGTGGCAGTTTCTGATTAAAAAAAAAAAAATATAGGTGGCAGCTCTTACTCCGATCCATTCATTAATGTTTTTTGTTCGTTAATCAAATGCTTTTTCCTCAGGCCTACGAAACAGAGGGTTAGTCATTAATGTTTTTCTAATCATGCTTTGAAGCGTGGAACATCATACTGTGGGAAAGGTTAATCACAATTAGTCGGCTGTTGGTTAGTCATTTTAGTCCTCAATGTACAGAGGGTTGTAGTTATAGTTCACGTGTATCGCATAGCAGAGTCCGCGCCAAATAGAGCAAGGTTAATACCGGGACCTCAACTCATGAGTCTCCATTGTTGATCTGGGGTTTTCTTGTTCACTTTTAAAAGTTTGTTCTCATCTTATTGTTAACAGATGTCCCACATTAGTGTTAAAAATAAACTTGGACAAAGTTGAGAGTAGAGAGAGAAGCTCTCCCTTTTCTTCATCCGGGCGCCCTAGATTGGTGCCTTTCCGGTGCCGTTTCATCGGCACTTTCTGGCCGACATCCGTCCGCTTCCGCTTGTATCGTTGATCCCACCCTTTCTCTTGATTTCTGTTTTGTCATCTTGCTCCTTTGCCTGATTTCATCTTCCCTATTTTCCTTTCCACCGACCTTCAACTCCTTCTCTTGTTCTCCACTGTCTTTCCTTTTCATACCAATCTTCCATCCTTCAGACGTCTTCCCTTTTCCCTCAATCGTCTCCACCACCTTTAATCATCTTTTGCTGCTAGCCTGCTACCGTCATAGCTCACCGCCATCACTCTGTTTCTTTTGCTCTTCAACTTTTCTTTATTTCCACCGTCATCTGTCACCTATTTTCTTTTGTTCCACCGCCATGAGTTGTTTTGTCCTCTCTTTAACACTCTTCCAAGCCTCTTGCTCTTCTTTTTATTTTTGTTCTTGGGGGGTTTGCATGGAATCAAGAAGCCAAACTTGGGCTTCTTGGCTCATCTAAACCCCTTGTTGATTTTATTTGATGATCCTATATTCATTTCTCCGGTCTCTGAAGATGTTTATCATATATTAAGCACCATAGTGACCACTATAATCATGTTTATGTTTGTTTTTGGTATTATCTATGTTTATGCAGGATATGGTAGTCTTATCATAGTATCATCTACTCAGCTGCCCTTGATTTTTGTAATCAGTGCAGCTTCAAACACTTTTCAAAGTGTAGACGTCATGAAGAGTTCAA
Organism: Mimosa bimucronata; assembly: GCA_037074515.1. Taxonomy (NCBI): domain Eukaryota; kingdom Viridiplantae; phylum Streptophyta; class Magnoliopsida; order Fabales; family Fabaceae; genus Mimosa; species Mimosa bimucronata. Next base: position 7,755,090 of record CM073437.1, read on the forward strand.
CAATGTTGGCTTTTCGTGGAGCCGTGACTTTGCAGATCATAATTTATGAGCTTCTTTTCTGGCTTCTGTGTTTCTGGACTTTGCAAATCTACAATCAAATCGACGCACAGTTACAGGCATGTTCCTGTTGGATAGGCTATGGGCCCTTTCCTACGAAGCTAGATTTGCGAAACTCGAATTTGCGATCTGCCTTTATATACCTTATGTTTCCTTTGTGTATTTTTAAGTTAATGTCATTGAGCCCATCTTTTATGAATTGTATTGTAATATCTGTATTCTCTTTTGGTTGATGGGTTCAATATAATTAGTATGTAATTTTCGTTTTATCTTAATATATTGTCTTTATGTCAAAAAAAAAAAAAAAACAGATGTCCCACATTAAATAGGTAGGCAATGAATAAAAGGTATATAAGGTGAGGTGTGTCCTATCAATAGAAATACGACATCATTTAACACACATATATCCAAAATTCAACACCGATATAATCAACGCTTCATCATCTTTATCTTTATTAACACATACATGAATACAGTAAGTGATAAAGAAATAATTATGTATAACATATCAAATAACAGTGTACTAATAACAGACTAGAGGTCTGATAAAAAAAAATAACAGACTAGAGGGACGTTAGCATAAGCAAGGATGGGGGGACAAACACAGAATAACCAAGAGAGAAGCGTACAAAATGGTGCATATTATTATTTTGTTGAAAAACGAAGGGTTGAAGGTCAGACGGAGATAGTGGCGGAGGCGGCGAGCACGACGGCGACGAAAAGCAGAGAGGCAGAGGAGAGGAGGGAAGAAGCAGAATTAGCCATAACGTTAAGGGTAAGCTTCATACCAAGATCACGGCAGTGATTACTAACGCCACAAATGTACCACTTTTGGCCAGGCGTGGCTAGATTAATAACATCATGTCCTGTGCGTAATGCTTGGTTTTCATCTGGCACTGTACAGCTCTGGTACATTGTCTCGTTCACTTTGAACACATTGTGCTTCGTGTTGTCATATTTGAACACTGCTCACAACAACCCACACAAACTGTTTCAGCACTTGGTTTCATTTTTCATACATGTATATGTATCTAAACACATAAATAAGGCAGGGCAAGAGAATAGTAAAATACTATACAAATTATATTATACCGAGGTTGTCACCGACAACGAAGTTCATATTCTTGGCCCAATCGGAATAGGTGTAATTGGTGGTCCAGCCCCTGTCGTCGCCCACGATGTGATCGGTAGCCGACGAAAGCTGCAACACCATGAAAATGGAAAGCAAGCAAACAGCAGCACCAGAAATAGAAGCCATAATAATAGTTGAGCTGTGACTTAAACTATGATATATGTATAGATAATGTTACTGGCTCGCAGCTATATTTGATTTGGGCTAGCGCTGGGGCACGTGATGTATATATAGAGAGAGTGAGAGTGGATATTTCATCCTTTCGTGGGTGTCCCCTGGCCCGCCTGTGGTCGGCTTTCTTAGTATATTATATTGTGAATTTGTGATGTGATTGAAAACATTGATATGCTCGCACGTAACAAGAAAAGTAGTAATATGAGGGTGGGTAGTGAATGGAAGAGTTCAAATATGTAACAAGGAGAGTGTGAACAGAAATAGAACGGAATCAAAAGAAGTAGGGAGGAGGGGTGAAACGAGGGCATTGTAAGGCCCACAAATAATATTCCTTGGGCCTGCCTTGTCCCCTTCTTCTCCCATTCGCTCTCCCCCCCCCCCCCCCGGGTCCCTTGCAAACGGGTTTCCAATTTCTAATCCGTCTTTACCTAAAGCTTCCTGTAGTGCCTCAATCTCTTAACCTTTTTTATTTTTAATAATTAGATTCTACATAAAATGATAGGTATTTTAATATTTAATCAACATAGAAATCGAAACTACAATTATTCTATATCCATAAAATATCAAAATGTTATTCTTGTATGTAGAATATAATAATTAAAAGGGGAAAACATTTATTAAGATGCTAAAGCGTTAAAAATTGGCACATAAGAAACTCCAAACCCCTTACAGTTATGCATAAGTTACATGTTGAGTCTTGAGTGACTGCTATACGGATAATCGGATATATATACTATTCCCAGTCCTCAAAGTTTGCCTTCTGTCTCAGCTTGTGGATTTCAGTCTCTTGTTTAGATGGTAATTAATTAAGCTAAATGCTAATCATTTGTTATCATTCAAGTCAATGCTACTTACCATATAAGTGAAAAAATACACAGGCAAAACTTCATTTATGTAGTCCTTTCAAATGGACGTTACCATCAAATTGTTGAGCACCATATCAAGGGAACCCATGATGAGTTAAATTTTTCTATGGTTTTAAGGGCTCTTTCAGCTAATAAGGTAATCTTTTAGTATAAAACCCCTGAATTTTTTATCCCAGCACAATTTGGCTTTCTTCATTTTTTTTAACTTGGAAATAGTAAAAAAAAAAACTCCAAAAAAGAATATTGCTACGTACGCTCTTCATAGCTTTCTTCATAGTGTCGTCTACGCGAGTCTCCAATATAACACGGAACACAGTGCTTATATGCGCTCTATAAGAAAAAACAATCACTTCAAAACACTGCTTACTCTCTTCTACATTATTATTTAACGAAATAAACTACCAAGGTAAAAAAAAAAAAATAACACTACTGCAGAAAAGAGTTTTAAGTCTGTTATTTTGGGTTTTTCATGTCACTTTTGCATGGGACGTTAAAACAAGTGACTTAAAAAAATGGACTTTTTACGTCACTATACATAATGGACGTAGAAAGTTAGAGTTTTCACGTCACAATTTATGAAAAAAGGGACGTTGATAAGTCGCTGAAAGACGACTTTAGTTGTTGATCTCTGAGAAACCATGTCACAAGTTATATAATAAGTGACATGGTTTCTTCTGGCCAGAGAAACCACGTCCTTTATTACCAATAATATGTGACGTGGTTTGGAGAAACCATGTCACATATTATGGCAACATGTGACGTGGTTTCTAGAAACCACGTCACATGTTGCCATAATATGTGATGTGGTTTCTCCAAACCACGTCACATGTTAGCTCTAATAAGAGACATGGAAAGTCCAAGCCACACTTTCTATGTCACTTATTATAGCTAATAAGGGACATTGAAAGTCCAATTTTTTTTTTTAAAAAAAATAGGGGCATTTTTTGGATTGGAACCACACTCAATCCAAAAAATGCCCATACATAAACATTTGAATTAAAAAATAAGGACAATATTTTGGATTGGAATCACTCACAATCCAAAAAAAAATGCCCCTATATGAACATTTGAAGTAAAATAGGATAGTTATCAGTCACAACTATATATGTCCATTACAACAGTGAGAGAGCAATACAAAAGCAACATCACATACAATTCCTAAAGTATAAGAACAATCATAATAATCCTCAATATTATTAGCAGATCTAAAAGATAATACTAAATTAAAACAATAAACCAAGAGAGAGCCCAAAAATTTGGCAAAACTACAAAGTTCAGCACCTAGCTCAAACCCCACTTCCTGATCAACAGTTCAATAAACCAATCTGGTTATACAAAAAGCAGTTTGACCAACACTAAAAAAAGGGGTCCTGAAAATACAACATTACCCATTACTTTGTCAAGATACCAAGATACTTTGTCAAGATACTAAAAGTCGAGGTTCTGAGCACGAAGGTTCCAAATACCAGGATTGTCAAGATAAACTAAAATGGCAGTCCAAGCCCTTGGAAAGACCTAGAGACACGTTGGAAACAAGTCATCATATAAGAAAGTTCATAAACAAGCTAAGTCATATTCATATCTCATTTTGCTTAGCATTGGACGTTAATATTTCTGAGACAACTAACAAGAAAGTTTATAAACAAGGAAGGTATGTGGAAAATTTGATCACAGCCATGAGATATTTTCATAAACAAGGAAGGAATACCTGTGTAGTAGAGCAAGCTACAGCATCTGCCTTGTTATATGAGCCTATGCTATTTTCTGACCATACTACAAAATCTATGCTGCAATCTCAACGAGAAATTAAGTCTTATTTGCATACCAAAATTTAGAAAAGATTAAAAAAAAAGTAGGTACAGTTTTTAGCTCTTTTTTATCATGTTCCTCAATAAAACCTGAAAGATGAATCTTTTTTACAAACATGGTGAGAGTCTTATGAAAAACTTCTATTGAAGAACCTTGATAGCAAACAGCTAAAAAACTTTACCTAAAGTCTTCTCCTAAAAACATCTAAACGAAAGTTCTAAAGCCAAAATCTTACCCTACAACAAAGAATGCATAGCCATCCAGATGATAGGTCTGCACTGTGGTGTCATTGTATTGGAAATTATTTCAATAAAACCTTTGTAAGTAGCATTAATTAGAGAGGTATCAACTATTGGAGGTCTGTTCATGAACTTATTTGGAAAATAAAGCTTGTATACCCCTAGAATTTTGAATTGCTGGGCTAGCGTCAGGGGTGTTGAATGTGGTAAATATGATATACCATTGAGGGTAGTACGCCACTTTCCATTATGAGCTCTGGAGGTCTGTTAAGAATAACAAAAACATCTGTGACGGTAATATCACCACATATGAAAGATCCTTGCGAGTTTGGGCGTGCAGCACGAGCTGTTAAATTCCACCTATGACATACCATCATTAGATAAGAAACTGAACGGTCCAGATCCATATGAGAACAAAACAGTCCTATAGCTAAACTCAAACTGAACCAAACTAGCATTTCTAAATGGAAAAGGAAGACAGATCAAATATAAACCTTATTGGTCGTGCTTGACTCATTGAGAAAGAAGGATCATCTTGATCAGAAGTAACCAGTGCAACCATCTAAGAAGATTGATTGCAGCATGAAAAGTTTATTCAAAGCATCAGCAAGAGCTCTTTTAATAACATTATTTAAGTTTTCATATATGGAATGGGAAAAATTGATGATAATTTCTTCCCCTTTTCCCAATCAACCATGTCTCCAAAATTTGGGAATTTCACTAAACTAAAGTTGAAAGTGTCCACTCCTTGTCTAAATGTAAAATAAAATCAGAACACTACATTTCCACTATTTTTGTCATTATTAGGTAAATTATAAACTAAAATCGACAAGCCAACCATCAATGTATACCTTTACTGTTGTGCATCCTCGTTTGAAGACATCAAGGCTGTCATCATCAATGCCGAAGCATCCTTCAAGGACCAAATTTTCAGGGCAATGCAACTTAATTCTCTTACGATAGAAGTCATAGCAGGAAGTTACTGATTGCAACCACATTTATGTTCTTTCTCAGGAAACTTAAATATCATTCTGGGGTTTCAATTTTTTTTACAAGTAAAAGCAATTTACCCATCAAGAGAAAGCATTGTAAGATAGTTAAAAGATTTACACTACACAAGTAGCTTTTGAGTTTTCAAAAGTAATCTGTAGGAACTGGTGACATTACACTGAAAGGAAAGTTGTATAATTATTCCCTTAATTAATATCAAGTGGCTGTCATCTTTGCCTCATACATTTTGCTTTATTTAACCATAAAAATACATAGTTCTTCTTTGAAATATGATATCCATGTATACCTGATCCTGAAAGACCAACTACATCTAAGTATAGTGAGGATTGCAAGCATAAAGATCCACCAAATGGCCAAACCTGAACAAATGAAAATAGACAATTGAATTGACATGTCTATTATAAGAATTTCTCCATAACAGACAATCTCATTTGAACCCAATACTAAAAAATGAAAGTCACTAAAATTTTGCAGTTTATCACTTGTCACATCCCATTACCATTCCCATTGTCTATAGGATTCCCGCCACATAGCCTTCCTAAAACAGCATTGCCAATGGAGAAGTGCATAATGTCGACTTCATGACCTTTGCAAGTTTTGTTTGTACAAGAGCTTGCAAGTTCTCCACAGCCACCCATCTCATAAATTAGACAAAAATCATCATTTAAAATTTCATCATGATTTTCTTAATGTGCTAAAAAATAGATTGATTATGTTAGCATTAAGCAAATATACATGATTCCTGGACTTGAATGAAATACATCACAATCATGGCATGAAAACAGAGTGAACAAATTATGAAGATAATTTACAAGCAGCTATGCCACGTTCAATGATCCCACATACATATATTGATTATAGACAAAACCATAAGGTTGGATGAAAAATAAGAAGAGTACCTTGACAGCCATCTTCCCACCTTTGTACTCTTTATCCGTATCTGGGTCAAGAGTAAAAGAGAGAAGTCAGAGTCATCAATGTCCTTCCAATCATCAGCATGACCACCAAGAGAAATAAGTCCAGGTTTAAAGTCTGCCCTGAGTCGAATCTCCGAGTTAGAATCGCAGCTCCATGGACCTGACTCTTCGTGTGACTCCACCCCCTCTGATGGCCAAGAAAAGTATAAGAGAGAGTATGTGGAGCATTGTGAGTTAAAACTAAATGGGTTTACAAGATTTTGGTGAAGAATGAGTATATCAGTTCATCTCTTCTCTCCCCTCGCTATTTCAGTTTGACCCGCCACCTGTGTTTCAGCGGCAACTAGAAAGGATCTGGCTTTTTTCCCTTTCTTTGAAACTTGAATGGAGAAGAGGAAACCCTATTATTTTTAAGCTTATACTTATTCTTGATAGTATCAATGCGATTCTTACACTGAACACCATACGATGTGTCTTCTTGGTATGGCCATGGACAGAGTTGACGGCGTCGGCGACGTCCTGGCAGTCCTTCTGATGGAGGTTGCAGTGGTTGAGCTGGATGTAACGGCGGCGGTAGACGTCAACGAGGGTGGAGGAAGCTTCGAGGGTCCAACAGTCTTCGTGGGTAAGAAAAGGGCGAGAATGGTTCACAGGAGAGTTGAGAGAATCTGCCATGGGAGGGAGGGAGAGAAGGCAGAGGAGGAATAGTTTTGACAGTGTTAGGTAGAGGAAGTAGGAAATGAATGAGGGGTGGAACGATACAGAAGACAAACCACGTCCCTATTTAAAATAACAAAGGGACGTGGAAACTAACAATGTCACAAATTTAAATTGAATGACGTTGCACGTCCCTGGTTAAAGTAATTAGAGACGTGAAAACTAACAACGCCACAATTTTAAAAATAAGTGACCGTGATTTCTGTGAAACAACATCACTTATTTTAAATTTGTGACGTTGTTATTTATAATGTCCCTAATTATTTTAATTAGGGACATCATTTCTTTCTCAACCTCCCATTTAATTATAAAATTGCCATCACCTTTTTTTAATGTCAGATTTTTTATTAACGGACGTTAATTAGTGACATTAAAAGGGTTATTTGTAGTAGTGTAAGCTGCTTATTTTTTTATAAATGAGTAAAATGTTCAAAATTTGAGAAGATAAAGCCATGCAACCCACATAGATTGTAAATTTTGTATTATAATTTGGGATAAATTTTACATTGTTTCTTTTTTCAATGCATCTACAGAAGTATTAGCACATATGGTCCAGTTTTAAAAAAGTAGTGTTCATGAATCGGACACGATGCACATGTAATGGCATTGAAATTCATTGGTGAACTTGGATAGTAGTTAGCCTTCGTTCACGAGGCTTATTAAGATAAACGATTACTCATCCCACCCCTTTTATTTTTTAGCTGACAGTAGTTAAAAAAAAAAATTTAAAAGAGCACATTTTTTTTTTTTTTTACCTTTATAAAAGAGCACATTTAATCTCCCACTATTACAACTATACAAGCCTCTTTGGACATATTCTCCTTCCTTTTGCCGTATAATTTCATCAAAATTTTCTGTCATACCACTGCCCTCACATCTGTCCCTTTTTAATAGATTAATAAAAGAATTAATGAAGCTTTTTAGTTTAAATTCGGGTTAATATAACTTTTGGTCCCTGAACTTTAACTCAATTTTGGTTTTGGTCTCTGAACTTTAAAATTTTTTGTTTTGGTCCCTGAACTTTCGGTCAATTTTGGTTTTGGTCCCTGAACTTTGAAATTTTTGGTTTTGGTCCCTGAACTTTGGGTCAATTTTGGTCTTGGTCCCTGAACTTTCAGTAACTTTGGTTTTGGTCCCTCAATTTAAAAAAAGCTTCAAAAAAAAAAAATTAAAGTTGAGGGATCAAAACCAAAATTACTGAAAGTTCAGGGACCAAGACCAAAATTGACCCAAAGTTCAGGTACCAAAACAAAAAATTTCAAAGTTCAGGGACCAAAACCAAAATTGACCGAAAGTTCAGGGACCAAAACCAAAAATTTTAAAGTTCATGGACCAAAACCAAAATTGAGTGAAAGTTCAGGAACCAAAAGTTATATTAACCCTTTAAATTCTAAAGATTTTATTCGTAAATTTGAATTCCTATGAATTTATGAACTTCGTGTACAGTGAATACCACACAGAAACCACGCTTGCGTAAACAAAAATGACGATGAATTGTTGCGTCTGGGCAAACTATAAAGCTATATAATACTACCTCGGGTCCAAAATATACCGTATATTTAACTCATTTGATGAAATTAAGGATGTTAATTATATTAGTTAGTATGATGTGTTTTTTTTAGGACACTTCAATCGTCTTTTCTTATTTCCTCCCCCATCTCTTGATTATTGTTAGAGAAGCACCAATAAATTTAATTTAAAAAGAAACTGACAAAAATTAGAATCAAGTTTTTAGTTTTAGGACCAAGACAACTCCCAAAGTAGGTCCTATATATTTAGGATCAGAGGGAGTATTATAATTTTACTTAGTGCGTGTCTGATTTAAAATTAGAAACTAATAAGCTATTTGTAATGTGTCAAGTATGTGGGGGTTTGTTTTGGATAGCACGCGTGAGAGTATTTTAATCCATTTTTTATGAAAGAAATATCCTGACCCTTCTATGTAAATTTAAGAATTTATAATCCTTTAAAATAATAATTTTTTCCATGGATAACCAAAATTTAACTATGCTTCTCTCTCGCAAAAAATATCACACACACAATGATGTAATTCTTACCCCCTTCCCCCTCTGATTTGATGTTAATCCTTCCTTTTGTCCTAAAGATAATAAGTGCTTAGGATTGATTTTTAGTACTAACCATAAGATTTTTTTTTTTGTATTTTATCTTCGACACTTTTTTTTTTTTTTTAACAATATATATCTTCATGTAACAGATGTTAAAGACCGGAAGTAGTATATAATTTTTGGCTAGACATGATCTTATTTATAGATAAACTTGATACATGTCCGTGATTTCAATAACTTTTTTGTTTTCACCCATCCAAATGAAATGTAACATGACTTCACTAATTATTCTCTTCTCAACGTAACCCATTCTCTATGCCCCCACTCGCTCCATCTCTATATTTTTTAGATTATTGTATATGTCTCATACCCTTAACGAATTTTAAAATTTTGTACCTAACTAATTTGAGCATGTTTGAATGTGTTTAAAAACAAAAAATAAGTTCTTATTTTGGGGGTAAAAGTACTTAAAATTGTTGGTAGCTTATTTTGCATGTTTGCTTCTGCTTATTGTTAATTTGATTTATAAGTAACTTATAGCTTATAAGTCAAAACAAGCTATAAGATGTTTAAAACATCTTATTTTTTTACTTATAAGTCATTTATAAGGTAGGGCCCACAAATTCTGGCTTATTTTTCACATCTAATCACAGCTAATCCAAACATACACAATCTAACTTATGAAAAATAAGTCACTTATAAGTCATTTTCTTCACAGCTAACTCAAACATAAATCTCATTACATAAGACTTATTTTCAATCTAACTTATATACACAATCAGACTTATTTTCAATCTAACTTATATATAAGTTACTCTTCCTTTCACGAGGAATCCAAACACACCTTTGTTTATTTGCATCTTACATTCAGTCCGAGCGAGGGAGAACGAGTTAAAGGAGGAGAAGGGATGGAGAAATGCCGAAATAAATTAAAACAGCCCAATGATATATGATGGATATCTCAGGCGTATTCCCATATAACAAACATGGTATATGAAATTTATTACAAGGAAGGAGAAAACAATGATAGAGTTGGATAACAAAAAGAAATATAGAAGCGCATCTCAGAAGCTAGCTAGCTAGAGCTGATTATTTGGTTGGAAAATAAAAGAGATGAAGAAGTTAATAACGAGTGAATGAGTAGTGTGGAGAGGGAGAGGGGGCAGGAGAAGGCATAACGTTGATGACAAGCTTCATGGCACGAGCGCAGTGATCTGCTACACCACACACTACTACAAAAATCCCATTTTATGTCACCAATTAACGTCACTTATTTAAAAATGTGACATTGAAAATCAACAAAAAATAAACAACATCACACTTAAAATTAAGTGTGATGTTGAAACTTTTCCACGTCACACTAAAATTTTAGTGTGACGTTAAAAGTGTTTTTCAGAAAATGAAAAAAATGAAAAAATGGTTGGAGGGAAAATGAAAAAAAAAAAAAAAGAAGAGGGGGGGTTTTCCACGTCACACCACTAAGTGGTGTGACGTGGAAACCAGGTTTCAACGTCACACCACAATGTGGTGTGACGTGGAAACCAGGTTTCCCGCCCCAATTTTCCCCTTCCCGCCCCCTCCCCCCCACAAGCTGGTGAGGGGGCCCACACACACCCCCACCCCCCCCACACACACACGGCTTCACCACCCCCCCCACACACAGACACACACCCCCACCACCCCCCACCCCCACCCTCCCCCACACACGGCCAAACCCCACCCCCCACACACAGACACACACCCCCCCACCCCCCACCACACACGGCCAAACCCCCCCCACACACACACACGCGCAAGACCAAACCCCCCCCAACAAGCTCACCACCCGGCCCCCACCCCCCCCCAAAAACCCACGGCCACACCCCCCACCCCACACGGCCCCACCCACCCCCCCACACACACACACACACAGACACGGACACACACCCCCACCACCCCACCCCCACCCCGAGACCCCCCCACCACACCCCCAAACCCCCCACCCCACACACACACACACACACACGGACACACCCCCACCCCCACCCCCACCCTGAGGACCCCACCCCCCACCCCCACACGGCCACACACCCACACCCCCACACACACGGCCACACCCCCCCAACACAAACCCCCAACACTATGAAGTCATTGAGAATTGGTACGTTCTTCTTGCTATTGCTATTTCGGTTTCTGTTATAGTTCAGAATCAAATCTTTATTTTTTCTGTAATTTGATATTGATAAGAGCTTAGAGGGAAGCTGTAATGTGGGCTATTTGTTGGTGGTGAAATGGTTCTTTGCTTTGCTCATAGGAATTGGTATGTTCTTCTTCTTTCTGCCTTGAGTTTCTTATCTTAACCTTGAAGTGTATATATATTCTGGTAGTTTCAATTTTATAAGCTCTAGTTCTGAATTGCCATGATTGAACTATTAATGGTTCATTTGGTATGTGGTTAGAAAAATCCTTTTCTTTTTTTAATTTGATTATCTTGCGTCTGCTGTGATTATTTTTCATTAGTTCTGTTTTTATAAATTATTATTATTCTAATGCAGATTTGATGGTATTTTTTTAATTCTAAAAAATCTTTTTTTGGAGGAGGAAAAAAAATGAGACATAGGCATAAAGCTTAGTGACGTTATGCCTTTCATGCATGCACCTTATATATCCTTAGCTTTCTCATATATGTTAAATTATTGTTGATTATGTGTATTTCATCAAATTTTAACAGGTACTGGAATAGCTGCTGTTTTCATCAATATATCTGTTGAAAACTTCGCTGGTTGGTAATTAAATATGCAATTCTACCTATCTGGTTCTTTTTTTTTTACTTGTTCAAAGTTTTTTTCAGCTCTGATTTCCTCCTATCGGGTTCAGCAATTTCAATTGCGCCTCCGTTCACAGCTTCACTTCATCAAGGTTCCTTCTTTTCCTTATTTTTTCCTGATAATTAAATCTGCTGCCTTTTTTTTTCAATTGTAAATTGCAAAAAATGCCATAGCATATTTAATGGTTTTGTAAGTCTTATAAATTGGTCTCCCATAGAATGTTTAATGTTCAATTGTAAATTGGTTTGCAAATGCTGTTACGTTGTAGTCACTGCAAATATTGCATACTTGCCAAAATGTTTTATAAGTCTTGTAAATTGGTTTGCTATTGGTTTTTGTTCTCAAATTGCTGAAGATTTATTTTGTCTAATTGATCTTGTTGCTACTAAAATCGTCGTGAATTTCGTTGCATTGTTGCTTGTTCCTTTGTTGCATTTTACATGCTGGTTTTGCTTCTATAAATCACTTCAAATAATTGGAGTGAAATTGGATTGTAAATGTAATTTTTGGATGTCACATTTACAAGAGGAGGCTTTGCCAAATTTTTTAAAAAATTTGCATGAAGTGAAGATATGCATAGCATGCCCATTTCTTCCTAATAATGTAGTGAGATAAACTTGACTAGTTTGTTGGAGACGGTATAGGTTTAACAGAATGGATCGTAGTTGGATGCATGCATTGAGAACCACTAAAAAGTATCAGATGGGTGTGGAAGAATTTATTGAATTTGCCAAAAAAAACGTGTCCAGTAAGAATGGCATGTATCTTTGCCCTTGTGTGAAGTGTGCAAATGCTTATCGTAAGAGCATTGATGATATAAGGGATCACCTTCTTTGTGATGGGATTAATCTCCGTTATAAGAAGTGGCTTTGGCATGGGGAATTGGGAAGTACCGTACATGCGTTCCCGTCACAAAATGTACAAGAAGCGGTGGATGGTGTTTGTGATGATGGAATGGACGAGATGATTAATGACATTGGGGCGGAGTCATTTTCTGTGGTCCATGAGTTCGACAAGTTGAGGAGTGATGCAGAGACACCGTTGTTCCCGGGGTGTACTAAGTATACTCGGTTAACCGGCGTCCTGAAATTGTTGAAAATAAAGACAGAAAATGGGTGGGCAGACGCGGGATTCTCACAGATGCTTGAAGCTTTGAGTGATATGTTCCCGGCAGGCAATGTGCTTCCGAAGCGCATGTACGAGGCTAAAAAAGTTCTAAGCAAGATGGGCATGGAGTATAAGAAGATACACGCTTGCCCTAATGATTGCGTGTTATACAGGAAAGAGTATGAGGGCCTAAAAGAGTGTCCAAAATGTCATACTTCGAGGTACAAACCGAAGAAGGATGCCGTTGGTGATGATGATGGATCAAAGAAAGGGATACCTTTGAAGGTAATGTGGTACCTTCCAATTGTTCCACGGTTTAAACGCTTGTTTGCAAATGAGGCAGAAGCAAAGAAATTGAGATGGCATTGTGATGAGAGAATATCCGATGGAAGATATATCCGGCATCCTGCTGATTCTCCTCAATGGAAGAAGATAGATTCCATGTTTCCTGAATTTGGTGGTGAGCCGAGGAACCTTCGTCTCGGACTGTGTACGGATGGTTTCAACCCTTTCGGGAGTCTCAGTAGCACACATAGTGCTTGGCCAGTTTTGTTGGTCATTTACAACCTGCCGCCTTGGTTGTGCACGAAGCGCAAGTATGTGATGATGTCAATGATGATTTCAGGGCCGAAACAGCCTGGTAACGATATCGATGTCTACCTGGCACCTTTGATTGAGGACTTGAAGATGTTGTGGGAGGAAGGCGTAGATGTGTTTGATCCTTACAAGCAGGAGACATTCAAGTTGCGAGCTATGTTGTTTACCACAATAAATGACTTCCCTGCATATGGCAATCTTTCTGGTTACAGTGTGAAGGGTTTTATGGCATGCCCTATATGTGAGTCTGACACACACTGCCACTATCTCAAACACGGACGAAAAACCGTCTACCTCGGTCACAGGAGGTTTCTTGATCGGTTCCATCCTTACCGTAGACTAAAGAAGTGTTTTAATGGCTTATCTGAGTACCGATCTGCTCCGACCCCCTTAACCGGGGAGGAAGTTTACCGTCGTGTTGAGAATGTCAATATGGTATTCGGTAAGAAACAGAAGACGAAGACCGGTTCTGAGAAGATTATTTGGAAGAAGAGGTCAATCTTCTTTGATCTACCTTATTGGCGATATCTCGATGTGAGGCACAGTATAGATGTGATGCATGTGGAGAAAAATGTTGGTGATAGTCTTGTTGGGACACTGTTGCACATACAGGGGAAGACAAAGGACGGACTCAATGCTCGATTAGACTTGGTTGAAATGGGCATAAGACCACGGTTGCATCCTGTAGTCAGTGAAAATGGCAAGAGGGCTTATATGGAACCTGCTGCTCATACACTTTCCAAAGAGGAGAAAAAAAGTCTGTGTGAGTGTTTGAGTGGGATCAAGGTTCCGCAGGGTTATTCCTCCAATGTTAGCAAACTTGTGTCTATGAATGATTTGAAGTTGGTGGGAATGAAGTCGCATGATTACCATGTATTGATGCAACAATTCTTACCAATTGCTATAAGAGGCATTTTGGAAGATGATGTCAGGATGACCATAACAAGACTGTGTATGTTTTTCAATACGATCTGTAGCAAAGTCATCGACACTGAAAAGCTCGACGAGTTGGAAAATGAGGGTTATGTTATATTGTGCCAACTAGAGATGCTCTTTGCTCCAGCATTTTTCGATATTATGGTGCACTTGATTGTTCATTTGGTAAGGGAGATAAGGCTGTGTGGCCCTGTTTATCTAAGGTGGATGTACCCGTTCGAGCAATTCATGAAAGTCTTGAAAGGGTATTCTAAGAACCCACATCGACCTGAGGCATCAATTGTTGAAAGATACATAGTTGAGGAGGCAATGGATTTTTGCAAATCGTATCTAAAAGGGGTTGAGGAAAACCCACGATATGAAGGTGGGATCGGTAAGGGGGTACGTGGCGTCAAAGTGAAGACTATGCGCCGTGAAGAGGTGTTACAAGCACACCTATACATCTTGAATAATATGGAAGAAGTGCAGCCTTATTTGGATGAGCATAAGAGGATCCTGAAAGAAAAGAACCCGAAAAAGAGTGACATGCAGATTTCTAACGAGCATAACAGGACATTCATTGGGTGGTTCAAAGAGAAAGTTCAAAAGGAGACCGGTGGGCCGGATACAATAAGATGGTTAGCAGGAGGGCCTCGTTTTGAGGTTGTTACTTGAGGCTCTTTTGACATAAATGGTTATTGTTTCTACACTAAGGCTCAGGACAACAACAACACCATGCAAAACAGTGGCGTGATGGTGGTAGCCGAAGCGATGCACTTCTCCAGTTCGAAAGATAAAAACCCACGATTGGCTTCCATGGCATATTATGGGGTAATTGAAGAAATTTGGGAAGTTAGTTACACCAAGTTCAAAATTCCAATCTTTAAATGCAAGTGGGTTAACAATAGTGCAGTTGGAGTTGATCCCCACACTGGTATGATCTCAATTGATATTCACAAGGTTGGATACAGAGATGAGCCTTTTATTTTAGCAAGTCACGCAAAACAGGTGTTCTATGTAACAGATCCCACAAATAAGCAATTGTCCATAGTGTTGCAAAGTAAAAAGCAAAAGGACCGCGCTCCCACTTTAGATCTAGATGAGATACCACCTTTGTGCACAGGACCACGTGAACCAAGTGAATTTGAATTGATAGATGTTGATGATGACCAATTTGCCTCTAGAAATGATCATTGTGAGGGGATATGGGATAACACATAAAGTGAGAACCTTTTTGAATTATCATGTATTAAGTACTGTTATTGTTTTTATTTTGTTTTTGTGAAAGTTGTTGCCTTTTATTAACTCTTCACATCATTGATTTGTTAACAGGTACATCATGGAGGATGATTCTAACAATCAGGGACAAAACAATCCCTCTCGAAGAAAGAAAAGAGGTCCGACGAAGCTCACTGACATTGTTGTCCGTCATGGGACAAATGTGCAGCCTATCCATGTGGAATTTGACGAGGACATGAATCCTATCGGGGAAATTGGAGCGAATTTCGTGAGCTACGTCGGTTTTGTGGCAAGGAATCGAGTAAGCATATTGGTTGACGATTGGAGGGAAGTCGAAAAAGACATTAAGGATCAATGTTGGTCAGATATCTTGGTATGTTTTATCATTATCTATCTGTTTGTTCCTAATATGCATGTATTTGTTTGTTTAGTTACTCAACTGATGTGTATTTTATTCTTATTCTTTGCAGCAAAATTTTGCTGTCCCAAACACCGAACAGTTCAAGGATTTTTGGTTGAACGAAGCTCACAAGATGTGGAAGAATTTCAAGACTACCCTGACCAAAGATTACATCCGGGGGAACAAGATGGATCAAGATCCCTGTCAGACCTACCCCTCTATTGACCCAGAGACTTGGAAGACGTTTGTTAAGAAACGATTAGATAAAAAGTTTCAGGTTTGTATAGTTCTTTTACTTTGCTTCAAAACTGATGAATTTTAACATATTATATTAGTTAACTAACTTAGTTTAGTTTTCACAGGAGAAAAGCCAAAAACAAAAGGAGCATCAAGAAAAGAATATCTACAAGCACACAATGTCTCGGGGGGGTTACAAGTGGGTCGAGAAAAAGTTGACCGAGAAATATTTTGCGGAAATGGAGGAAGCGGCACGGTCCGATCCTACCATTGTTATAGAGCCTCCGCCGTCCTTCTCACGTCATACGAAATGGTCTGAGGGAAGGAAGAATAAAGAAGGAACATTTATCAATCCGGAGGCTGAAGCAGTTGCAAATAGGATTGTAAGTATTTTACTTGATTGTTCATTCATTTAACTTGTGGTTTTATAACAAATTACCACTTACGATTTTTCGGTCATTGTAGGTCGAACTTGAGCAGCTGGCTACCCAAGGGTAATTCACACCTTCTGGGAGGATGGACATCCTGGCCACGGCAATTGGGAAGCCCGATCGCCCCGGCCGAGTACTCAGGGAGCCCAGGACTGTAGGGTTTGCCAAGTATTTTGGCCGCAGATCCAACTACAACCGTAGAGAATCCACTGAGGAGATTGTGGCTAAGGCTCGGGCGGAGATGGAGGCCCAATTGGAGGAGCGGTTTGCTTTATCCCAACGGCAGATGGCAGCACAATTCGAAAGTCAGGTGGCTGCGCAGGTCCAGGAAGCTCTTTCGGGTTATATGGGGGAGCAGATCCGTGCGCAGATTGAGGCACAGGTTAGAGCGTCTACTATACAGCTTGGAATCTCATCAAATTCTTCTCAACAAAGACAGCAGGTTTGAGCATCTTTTATATATTTTAATTACCGACTTCCGAGTTTGTCAATTAGAAAATTACACTCACTCTGTATAATATCATCTCCTGTAGGAGTCCCCCGCTACCGGAGGTCCAAGCGGCAAAGACAGCTGCAATCACACTGTGCTGTTAGGATCAATTCGTGAGGACCAATCAAATCCCACACCAGACAATGACCCTGAAGTTAGAGAGGAGTGTTATCTCCATCTCGATGTCCCTCGCCTGCGCGCGGTCGCAAAAGCTCTCAAGTTCCCGAACGCCTCCTTCATACATAATCAGCGTATTCCGGAGGACCAAGTGAAGGTGTCTGTTACAAATGTTCGAAAGAATGAGAGGGGTTCAGCTATACCTGTTCATGATAGCGAAGTAACCAGACTAGGCGATGCTATGGGGGCATTCATCTTGTGGCCAAGACGACTTGTACACAAGACTCAACAAAAGGCGCCGGTTGATGTGGTATGTACACTTAATTTTTGAGATTGCTTGTTTTAATATATTACAGCATGTAAGAATATATAACACTGATTTTTTCATCACCTACAGGTTTTTCCAGATCAATATCCTTCTCTCCAACTCCTGCGGGAGATGCAACCAAATTTGCAATCCACATCCATTAAGATGCCTCCAGGAGTAGTCAGTCCAGATCGTACATATGAATTTGCGATTAATGGTGACAGAGATATCGTGGAGTTTTTGACAATGGACTGTATTGACCTCGCCTGGCTCGAATTAGCAACTATGTAAATTACTATTACTATTTATGTCTCTGCAATATTTGTACTTCTATCCTTTTATAATTTCAATTATTTTACGATAGGTACTTCCATGACCTATGCATCCAATTAAGCACAGAACAATACAGATTCCTTAGTCCATTGGCCTTGGCGAGGAGAGATGATTTCAACAACAAGGCGGACCAGCTGAGATATGAGGATGAGATGCGAGCTTATGTCATACATCAAATGTCAGCGAATCGGGGATCTGTCTATTTTGCGCCTATTCTTCAAGAGTAAGTGTGATTATTACTTTTTGCCAAATTTTTATCATTTGCACATTTACAAATGTTTTGTTGTTTCCGTGTGGCCTTAATAGTTTTAATGTCTTTCAGTAAGCACTGGTCATTAGCTGTCATTTGCCCCAGACAACATCGTTTGGTTTGGTTTGACTCCTTGAGGCATAATATAACCTCCTATTATAAAACTCTTTTATCGAAGTAAGTAGTTTTAATGACTTTTTACTTTGGGTTAAATAAATTATTTTCATGTATAGGTGCTAATTTTGGTTCCATTTCAGGGGCATTCAACAATGGCATTTTATGGAAGATACCGATGAAATGAATAATCCCATCACGGTGCAAAGACCTAAAGTAAGTATTTTGATTTAAATTCGTTCAATGTTAGTCAATTGAGATATTATTGAGATATTATTTACTTTGTTATTAATTTATATTATTTCCTTTGATTTATAAAGTGCCCCAAGCAACCGACGAATAAGGAGTGTGGGTATTATGTCATGAAGTATATGTGTGACATTATTGAGAGTGACCGTAGCGGATCCTTCCCACAGGTATAAATTCTTATCTATAGCTTATTATATGATTCATACAATTTTATCTAACTTTGTATTGATCATAGTATCCATTATTGTTGCAGTTTTATGACCGAATCGATGAATTTACAGTCGAAGACATCGATGCGATTCGTGAACGTATTGCTCAATTTTTCCTTTTATTTTTGATTATGTAACAATCTGAATCAAAATTATTTGCTGGTGATCTTTCCTTTCATTCGATTCGACTTATTTTCTTTGGTCTGGCCTATGTTGGTGATTGTATAGTAGTGATAGCATTTTATTGTTATGCTCTGTACATTGCTTGAAACTTGAATTTTGTGTATGTATTATCTGACCTGCATTTAGACATTTGCAATGTATATCAACGGGGAATAGAAAAATTAAAAATATATTTTTTTTTTTTAAAAAAAGAAACAACGTCACACAGAATATTTGTGTGACGTGGTTTCCAGGAAACCACGTCACACAAATATTCTGTGTGACGTGGTTTCCTCCGAGAAACTTACAACATCACACCTAATATTATGTGTGACGTGGTTTCTCTGACTTTCTACGTCACATAAATATGTGACGTTAAAAGTCCATTTTCCATGTCACTTGTTTCAATGTCCCCTGAAAAAGTGACGTGGAAACCCCCAAAATTTGTGACGTTAAAAATACTTTTTGTAGTAGTGACATATGTACCACTTCTTCCCTGCCACCGTTAGATTTATAACGTCATTCCCTGAACTCATTGCTTGGTTCTCGTCTGGCACTGTGCAGCTCTGGAACTCTGTCCCGTTCACCTTGTACACATTGTGCTTCGCATTGTCATACTTGAACACTGCCCACAACATACAATCACACACACATTCATATCATTTAATTTCATCACCACATATAGGTACATATATTGGGATTGTTTAATCTATCAAAATAGTTTAAGCCAATATGATACTAATAAAATTAAAGTGCATACCAAGGTTGTCACCCACGACGAAAACTTTGTTCTGGGCCCACTGAGTGTAGTTGAAGTTTAGGGTCCAGCCCTTGTCATCGCCCACTATGTGATCGGTGGCCATCACCACTGAGGAAAGCTGCACAACCATGAAAATGGCAAGAAAGCTAACACCAGCACCAGAAAATGAAGCCATATGTAGCTGAGACAAATGATGCAGCTAGTGTTTTGGCTCACAGCTGTGGTTGATTTGGGTTGGGACGCGGATTATCTTATACACACACACACACACACACACAGAAATATTTCATTTCATATGGGTGTCCCGCCTGAGGTCGGCTTCTTACTAAATTATATTATTGTAATTGATTTATAACATTGATATGAACGCGTAGCATTGAAGGGGCCGGGTCTAATTAATATGATACTATTATATAACGAGGAGAGTACGTAAAGAGAATTGTTTCGATCATTTCCTTGTATGAATCTAGGAGAGAGTTCTTATTAAGGTTAATCAATACTTTCATTTTGTTCTGTTCCTGCCACCTTCCATAATTCCCTCCCTTGCATACCTCCATTTACAATAGGTTGCATATCTACTTTCAGATTAAAAGTAAATGATCATTAAGTTAATTTTATAGAAACGTTCTTCGCTAAAGATACTAACTAAGTACAGGTGGCCTGGCTAGCTAAACATAAATGAGTTACTTACTATGTTAATATATTTCCATACAAATTAAAAGTAAAGTCTAATGTAACAATCAAAATAGTTTTGTAATAATGTGAATTTGATGGGCATCTCCACTGAAATCCTTGGGCTTCAGCACGCCTGCAATATCCAACGCTTGATAGTACCGTTTAACTTTCAATTTCTCTATTATATTTGGTATTGAAAATTTGTTGAGCATGCCTTCTATATATTATGTGAGTCTCTGTGCTTGAGAGTTGAGACTTATCTCTCACTTCACAACACTGCTTCTATAATATCTGTACTGCTCTTCTTTGTTTAACAAAATAGTCATTCATTTTGTTCAATCCAAAAAAGATTCAAAATATTCAAAATATACAACTCGAATATTTTATGAATTCAAAAAATTACACAAAATTTAAGAAAATAATCCATGCTATTTATAACTTTTGAATGGTGTATTTTTTTTATAAGTTTTATATTATACTGACATACAGTACTCATGTTTTTGCAAATTAATATCAATATGAAATATGAAATTTAAACAGTAGGAAACTATACTTATATACACAAGCACCACTATTATTTTATTAATTATAATGCCTTTAGTCAGGTAAGTACAAGGGTGTTATTCGAATTACACATGTATTGACATTGATTCGATTGTGAGCTTGGAATAATGAAGTCTGTCTTCGTTCATGGACCCCCAAAACACCTCGTCTTCGTAACCAAAAAAATAAAAAGCCCAGTAGCATATCTAATATCCCGTCATTACGTACAAGCATCTTTTGACGTATTCTCTGCCACTTTGTCTACTTGCCGCATGATCTTAAAATTTGGGACAATTACACATAGGTACCAAGTAAAAGAATTGATTTTAGAAATGTTTCAAGGAGTTGTTAATGATAACCATTAACAACTGCAATAGCCTTGGTTAACAAGTGAAGAAATTGTTAATGGACCTGTCTGAAATTAATTTTTTTATTTGAGACCTATGTGCAATTCTCCCTTAAAATTTCAGTCATAACCACTTCCCTGATCTGTCCCTTTTTAATAGATTAGTTTACGGATTACTATAAACTTTCTGTTTAGGCATTAAAGGTTCTACGTATAAACTTTAAATTATATTCTAAGAGCGGATTTGGTTTCGCTGTAAGAACACTGGGAAATCACATTTGTCCCAAAATGGGCGACGATATTGTTGTTTTTGAAGGAAAAAAAATCATCCCTCCGATCGAATTTCTTTTGTCTTCAAATAAAAAATGCAGACTTTTTTTAAAATAAGAGGTTTAGATAAATTCAATTTCAAGGCACACCAGGACAACTGGACAAGAAATGCCTGTGAACTCATAATAGCTTTAGAGAGCCCAAACCCCAATCTAAATCAAGCCTCATGCACGCATATACGTTGTCTTTGGACGCCTTGGTGTCAGATGTGAGTAAATATATATGGACGGGATAGTGCATTTTGCTGTCATTACCTGGACTTTGATTCTTATATAAATAGTTGAATTCATATTAAGAAAACTTTAACTGTATAATAGATCACCCTCCTTCATCAAGATCCACCCTATACATACAAGGTGGAGAATGATTAATGATACAAAAGGGCCTATCAAGATTGAGCCAATTTGGTCAGATGATCAGCATCCATCCGACAAAAGCTCTCTTGAGCTATGCAAAATCATGACATGTCAATACCTGTACAAGACCAATCTAGCTAATATCTTCTACTATATCTATGAAAGGGTGATTGATGTCACATCCCCTCACACACAAATTAACGGCTTTTTGACAATTAAAAAAAATAACTACATTATGAAGCCCCTTATTCCAGATAAGCATAAACAATTTATAATTGCTAGGAGTTCCATATCCCAGGTGGCACCATAGTGAGTTTGCCATTGAATTCAGTTATCCATTTCCCATCTTTATCCATTATTGCACCTCCATATCTACTCTATCCGTTTTGAAGTACTAATCCATCTACTTCAAGTCTCACTTGATCTGGAAGTGAAGGGGGTTTTGGCTATAATAAGTGTGATCTCTCATAGAACCCATGATGGTTGATCAGATCTCTATCCCAATATGCCCTGTAGAAAGAATTTTGAACATCTACACTCCCAACATCATCAAGAGAGTTATATAGTATTGTACATTGAACCACCCAAATATCCCAATAAACATAGTCAAATAAGATAACCCATGGGATTATGGTAGAATTTTGAGCTTCATGATAGAGGTTCCATTTGATCCAATCCACCCCCTTTGAGGACACAGAAGGGCTCCCCATGTTGTGGGTCAACAATGGAATCCCATCTATGGCTTGCCTGTGGTTATCCCCTAATTAAGTGCGTAGCATCTTCTAGATTGGTACAACCAAACGGACAAGTTGTTGCCTCCTCCATGATCCCTCTCCTTTTGTCTCAGCTCTGTTGTATGTTGTCTGACATGAGTGAGCAATCACATAAGGGATTTCACTTTCTCTTGACCCCTCCAATTTCATGAGAAACTGGATGTTAAATAGAATCTCTCACCAACTAGTTATATATAAAATGAAATATATAAAAAGTTGTGTTATGTCCTATCAATTAAGTTAAATCATTTCAATAATAAGACAAACTGAGGAGTTGCGAATGGGGATTAAACCACTATTAGGCTTTAGGCCCAAAATACACTCAACACATCTAAGTGTGTGTTTGGATACCACGTTGGGAGGCAGGGCCCAACGTGGATCCAAACATCAAAATGACTTCTAAAAAAAAAATGTTTAGCTTCACTTATTTTAAAAATGACTTTTGGTCTAAAATGACTTATACAACGTCAAAAGTCAGAAGCAAAAAAAATGGTTTTTGGCTTCTGACTTCTGATTTCTGGTGGGTCTCTCGCCTTTTGTTATGTCTTATTTAATAAAGTGGGTAGGAAAATTAGACTGTTAGACCCCTAAAATTCTCAAATAAGATAACTTCTTTAAATCCAAAATTTTCTTTTTATCTCCAAAAATTTACCATAACAATTTCTAACTACTTTCTCCCACAATATACTCCTTTGAGCTAAAAATATTATTTTTTAAAATTATTTTCCTGAAAATAAGGGAGAAACTAAGCCTTTAATAAGAATATATGCATATTATATATGTATTATTTAATGACAATAATGCCTTTTTTTAGTAATTTTTCATCTAAACGTGCTTTTCAATATAATCATCCAAACATGTTTCTAAAAGTCAGATTGAAAAAAAGGCACTTCTATTATCACAAATCAAAACATAAATCACTTCACACAAATGACTTTTATCCAATCTTACTTATGAAAAAGTCATTCTGAAAAAAATATCACTTCTCATAAGCTCAATTCAAACACACCCTAAGCTGATATGCTAAAAGTCATTACAATTTTTAATTTTTAAAGCAGATGCTATATTATAAAATTATATATGAACAGGATTTAAGTCCATTTGTTTAAATTTGTCAGGTCCCATCTTCTAATCAAATCTTAGCATATGTAATTTTTATTATTGAAAATGGTGTAAGAAAATTATAAGATTTTATCTATAATAATTTTGTTGTAGTAGAATCATGTGTTGAGATTTAATTGAAGAATTGAAATTGATGGTATAAACAAAGAAAAAATTGAGGATAAATCCATATTCGATAAATTAATTGAGAAATTGTGTCTAACTCTCGCACATGATAATTATGCTCAACACATGTCAGGTCTTATTTCTCAATTAACTTGCTATATGGGGAGTTATCCCCAATTTTCACATAAACAAATGCATATATCTGAAGTTTTGTGGATTCTAATGCTCTATTATATTTTATGTGTGTGTCCGTATGTTGTGTGTGAGCTCAGTTACCGGTGTAGGCCCTATACGATTGGGTGTTGCAGCCCATGAATTGTCTTTATTACATGTCATGGCCTGAAATTGTCAAGTTGATCATGCGGTGAGCCGGTGACTCCCTTACATTGACGCAGAAAAAATCATGTGTTTGATCATGCTTTATGCGTGCCTTCCAAATCATGTTCCTCAATCTGCCCTGGAAATTAAATTAAATGATCGAAACTAATTTTCTTAAATTTAAGATGCTCAATAATTGAGGCGCCATTGAAGTTAAAATGGGGATTGCTAGTTTTGTTCTGCTCCTGAAACCAGTTTCACGACTATCCTCAACAATAACACAGCATTAAATCATAAAACAATTAATGCCTTCCCATATATATATCATCATAGAGTTATCAGTTTACATTTGCGGTAGCTAATAGTTACTTTTTTTTTAGTCTGTAATTTTCATCATTGCCCGGAGTTCTAATATACAGCGAGTGTTCGGAGCAATAAACAGCTAATGCGATAAGTTAAAAGCTTATTATTATATCGCTCTGTTTCTATTTATATACTCATTTTGTGAAAAAAAAAATTATTTCTTATTATAAGGCCATTTTGGAAGAAATTAATAGGAGTGATAAAATTTTATTCCTAATAATGTAAAAGGAAATGTTGATAAATATAGAAAGAGAATGTAAGGTAAAATTGGAAATATTGATTAATTGTGGATATTTTTAATGACATAACTACCTAATGTGTGAATTAGGTAAAGCGAACTTATAAATATGAACAGAGAAGTAGTTTAATTCTAGGTCTAATTGTCAGTCCCTTGTGCTCTCCAAATAATGCAGCAATAGTAAAAGAAAATGAGCTCAGATTTCATCACAATAACACAGGAATTGACATATCTGTATCTTAAAACTTCCGTGTGGGGGCAAAAAGTATGAAATTGCTGTAAGAATGGTACATATCGCAACATGCATCAACATGAAATCAAATCTTCAAATAACAAAAACAGAAGGTAGTACTAGAGTATTATTAATGAAATAGCAGCTCGCCAGAGAAAGACCTTGCTCCAAGAAGCATGCGAAAACAGGCGCAGTAATTAGTGGTGAAATATTGTAAACATCTTCCTGGGAAGCCATCTATATTTGGCAAGCAAATGTGAAGGAGAAGACCTTGGAGCTGGGGATGGAGAAGCTATAGGTACAGACGGTTCCCCTGTTTCAGAAGGCAAAACATTTATGAAAAGCTTTTGCCCATTTTGGCAGTGATCTCCAACCCCACATAAATACCATTTTCTGCCTGCAGTTTCCAACAAAATCACGTCGTTTCCTGTAGTTAATCCCTGAGATTCTTCAGGAACATTGCAGTTTCTGAAGTCTGTTCCATTTACTTTGAACACATTGTGCTCTCCAGCAGCATACTTGAATACTGCAACATTTGCTCAGAGGTAGATGAAATTAAAATTCAGTTTCTTTTCCATCTTTGCATGTAGAAGCAATCATATATGATAAAAAAAGGATTGTGAATTGATGAACTTACTGAGTTTGTCTCCAACTCGGAAAACCTTATTTGCT
The DNA here is from genome assembly GCA_037074515.1 of Mimosa bimucronata. NCBI lineage: Eukaryota > Viridiplantae > Streptophyta > Magnoliopsida > Fabales > Fabaceae > Mimosa > Mimosa bimucronata. Next base: position 7,780,875 of record CM073437.1, read on the forward strand.
GTCCATTTCTGGTAATCGAAACCCACTGTCCAACCTATTTCGTCTCCAACTAAGAAATTTGTTGCCATGGAAATGGCTGGAAAGAAGGTAGCAGTGAGCAGAACAATGTTGAGGGCACGAGAGAGAGCCATGTTTGCGGGTGCTCAATTGTTTTATGTGTGTTTGAGTTTGTAGTATTGAGAATGCTTCATATTTATAGGAATTAAAGGGGAAAGAGAGTGTTACTATCATACAGAGGCATATGTGAATGTAACACAGACGACTAAGGACGGCTTGGCCGGATCAAATTTATTTAAACTCTGAGTCTTTAGGCCTTGCGCAAGCGAATATTGTAAGACGGCAGTGGAGTTTAGTTTTTGTGCTAAAATAAACAGTAAAATGGTTTGAGAACTGAAGGTTACATTTCTCTTTCATGAAAAAACAAAAACTGACATTACTATATTTTCGTTGGAAGTAGTAGGTTACTAGCATTGTTGTCAAACTCGAGAGTTGACTCTCTAATTTTACCTTTTTTACTGCTCTACCTAACCAAAACGTGTCACAAGTCACTTAAATTCGTACTGATTGTAAACTCGGTAAAAACTCACGAGTTTACATGTGAAATTTCCAAACAAACAATTTCAATGAAATCTTTCAATTTCTTATTTTACTATGTTCAACTCTATGTATTCCTCTATCCGTAGAGTACATTGAATGTACAGAAATGGCTACAACAGAGTTTCTGTTATTCGTATTAACAGCTACTCTAGGAGGAATGTTTTTATGCGGTGCCAACAATTTAATAACTATATTTGTAACTCCAGAATGTTTCAGTTTATGCTCTTATCTATTATCTGGATATACCAAGAAAGATGTACGGTTTAATGAGGCTATTACGAAATATTTACTCATGGGTGGGGCAAGCTCTTCTATTCTAGTTCATGGTTTCTCTTGGCTATATTATTCATCCGGGGGAGAGATCAAGCTTTAAGAAATAGTGAATGGTCTTATCAATACACAAATGTATAACTCCCCAGGAATTTCAATTGCGCTTATATTCATCACTGCAGGAATTAGGTTCAAGCTTTCCCCAACCCCTTCTCATCAATGGACTCTTGATGTATACGATGGAGTGTGGTTCGTTCGATAAATTCCTACCTCTCTATCTATTTCTGAGATGTTTGGATTTTTCAAAACTCCATGGACATGCAAAAGAGAAATGCTATTCTCACTCAGACCAAGATATAACTTTACTTGTTCAAATAACAATTAAGGTGAAGCAGAGTCAGGAACAACGAATCCCTTTATGATAAACAGATTCATTTTGCAAATTCGTTATTACAGGTAGTTCCTACAAAGGATCGGACTAATGACGTATACAATACTTGAATTCTCGATGTAGATGCTACATAGTTGGTTCTCATCCTTTAGAGACTACGAGTGTAATAGGAGCATCCGTCAACAAAAAGATCACCCTAAGATGATCATCTCGTGGCTATTGAGAATGAATCAAAACATATGGTTCTATTTCTCAATCTTTTCGACCCCGATTCCGTAGGAGCAAGTCATAAAGATTGAGAAAAATTGGTCATTCAGAACCACTCATGAAGGATTCCTTGAAAAGTTAAGGATTAGTAATTCTTTTTAAAATGAAAAATCGAATGAATTCGGTCTTATACATACGCGAGGAAGATAATCAAAAAAGAAAGAAGATGCCTTAGGAGCAAGTCATAAAGATTGAGAAAAATCGGTCATTCACAACCACTGATGAAGGATTCCTCGAAAAGTTAAGGATTAGTAATCCTTTTTAAAATGAAAAATCGAATGGATTCAGTCTTATACATATGCGAGGAAGGTAATCAAAAAAGAAAGAACTCATCTTCTTTCTTTTATCACTTAGGAGCCTGATTTAAACCGTTCCTAATACAACTTGGGGTTCAAATGCAAAATTTAATTAACCAAGGATTGCACTAGTGGTGCTTTCCTGGATCGTCTTTCAAGGAGCCTAATGAACTAACCTAGGAAACTAAATGCATGAAAAGCTATAAAGTCGGGGTTTTTTTTGAGATTTTAATTAAGGAAACTAAACTAGATTCTTTTTGAGATTTTTGTTATTAAAGAAAGCAATTAAAATGGATTTGTGAAAACTATTGAGATGAACATGGGTCTCTTGATGAATTGGGCAACCTTCCTAACTTCTAAAATGATATGGGAATTTTTAAACCAAGTTCTAATGCAAAATCTAAGGCAATCGCTCTTAGTCCAATTAACCTACTTAATCAACTAACGTGGCGCATCGCTCATTCAATTAATTAAATAGGCAATCGTTAAGTTTCAACTTGGTAGTGAAGATTCATGATAAACATGCAAGGAGACTCTCGTTAGAAGTAAACACTACTACAAAAAGCCCTTTTTATGTCACCAATTAACGTCACTTATTTAAAAATGTGACATTGAAAACAAAAAAGAAAGAAACAACATCACACTTAAAATTAAGTGTGATGTTGAAACTTTTCAATGTCACACTTAAATTAAGTGTGACATTGAAAAGCACTTTCCATGTCACACCAAATTTTGGTGTGACATGGAAAAGGTTTCAACGTCACACCAAAATTTGGTGTGACGTTGAAACCACTTTCAACGTCACACCAAAATGTGGTGTGACGTTGAAAGTTGTTTTCCACGTCACACCAAAATTTTGGTGTGACGTGGAAAACCCGTCCCTCTTTTTTTTTTTCTTTTGCCGCCCCCCCTCCCACATTGAAACCACTTTCAACGTCACACCAAAATGTGGTGTGACGTTGAAAGTTGTTTTCCACGTCACACCAAAATTTTGGTGTGACGTGGAAAACCCGTCCCTCTTTTTTTTTTTCATTTCCCGCCCCCCCTCCCACATTGAAACCACTTTCAACGTCACACCAAAATGTGGTGTGACGTTGAAAGTTGTTTTCCACGTCACACCAAAATTTTGGTGTGACGTGGAAAACCCGTCCCCTCCTTTTTTTTTTATTTCCCGCTCCCCCACTTTAATTTTTTCATTTCGCGCCCCCCAAAATAAAAACCATCAACTCCAGCTGTCTCCCACCCCCACCCCCCCCAAAACAAAAACATCAACTCCAACTCTCCCTCATCCACACCCCCGTGTCCTCAGCTTCCCTACCCCCCCAACGCCCACGTACAGCTCCCCCCTCCAACACCCTTAGCTCCCCCAGGTGCCCACAGCTCCCCCACCCCCTAACCCACAGCTCCCCCTTCCCTCCCCCCACAACTCCCCCCAGACGCCCCCCATCCCCCTCACCCTCCACCTGCAGGTTCATTTATTCTTTTCTTTTTTCTTTTTTTTTCTGGTAATTAAATATGCAATTTCTATAGGGTTCTTTTTTTTACTTGTTCAAGGTTTTTTTTCAGCTCTGTTTTCCTCCTATCGGGTTCAACAATTTCAATCGTGCCTCCGTTCGCAGCTTCACTTCATCCAGGTTCCTTCTTTTCCTTTTTTTCCTGATAATTAAATCTGCTGCCTTTTTTTCTCAATTGTAAATTGCAAAAAATGCCATAGAATATTTAATGGTTTTGTAAGTCTTGTAAATTGGTCTGCCATAGAATGTTTAATATTCAATTGTAAATTGGTTTGCAAATGCTGTTACGTTGTAATTGCTGCAAATATTGCATACTTGCCAAAATGTTTTATAAGTCTTGTAAATTGGTTTGAATAGGTTTTTGTTCTCAAATTGCTGAATATCAACGGGGAATAGAAAAATTAAAAACGTTTTTTTTAAAAAAAAAAAAGAAACCACGTCACAAATAATATCTTGTGTGACATGGTTTCCTGGAAACCACGTCACACATAATTTATGTGTGACGTGGTTTCCAGGAAACCACGTCACACAAGATATCTTGTGTGACGTGGTTTCCTGGAAACCACGTCACACATAAATTATGTGTGACGTGGTTTCCAGGAAACCACGTCACACAAGATATCTTGTGTGACGTGGTTTCCTGGAAACCACGTCACACATAAATATTATGTGTGACGTGGTTTCTCCGAGCAACTTACGACGTTGTTTCTCTAACTTTCTATGTCACTTGTTTATGTGACGTTAAAAGTCCATTTTTCATGTCACTTGATTCAATGTCCCCTGAAAAAGTGACGTGAAAACCCCTAAAATTTGTGACGTTAAAAGTACTTTTTGTAGTAGTGAAATCAAACCATCTAACGTTGGACCTAGTGTCTAAACACACATACAATCGCACATGCATTTAACATATTCTAGAAATCTAAAGGGAATATAAATGAAGCATATCCATTGCATAATATCAAGAAAATAACACTTAGGTTCATACATATAAAAGACATCTCTTAATTATATGCATAACCATTTAAACAAAAGATCAAACAATGAAGCACACTTGTTCCAAGACCCATTACATATAACAAAAGGGATTGAAATACATATTAAGACTTAGACAAGAGAAACTAAATAACTCCCCATTAGAAACGTTGAAGCTCCGGTTGCCGTCTTCCATCAAGATCCCCATGAAGAACTTAGCCACTCATGCTCTTGAGTACGATCCAATGGAATTTGGAGTTGGAAGCCATGGGATTAAGGTGGGATTAGTAAAATTGTTGTAGATGAGTGAATGGAAGAGTGGAATTCGTGCAGAGGTTTGAGGGCAAGAGAATGGAAGGAATTATAGTGAGTGATGGTGGAATGGAAGAGAGAATTGGTGTGTTGTATGATGTGATTTTCGTGTTCTCCATCTCTGGAACCAGAAACAACTTATAAACTATCCAATTTGGCCTAGGGTTGCCTAATTTGATCTCCCAAAACAATTAGGAAAGGATTGGGGAAAATTCAATCAACCAACCTCCAAGAAACCTAGTCAAGATAGGAAACAATGAATTTGGAAACTTTCTAATCTCAATCTAAGTTAAAGTTGCTTGCTCTGGGTCGAAAATATGCTTTAGGAAATATTTGAACCGAACCCAATCACCCAAACTTCCAATTTGAACCAAAACAAAACTTTCTAAATCTGCAGAAATTGTGAACCTCGCTGTGGCGAACCCACGGCGAGGACACTTCCATTCTGATCTTCATTTCTTTTGCTCGCCGCCACCTCGCTGTGGCGAGCCCACGGCGAGGTGCCAGCTTTTCTGTTTCTTCTTTCTTCAGCTGAGCCTCGTCATTTGCACCTGTAGTGGGAAATTAGGATATTTGTGAGGTATTTAAAGTCCATAATCATACGATACAAGAGTTAATGCCCTATAATGATTGAATTACAAAGAAAATGCAATTAACTCCTTAGCTTTAAACCATACATGTAAATGTACCTAATTCTCAATAATTCTCCTAAACCAAATGCTAATTTCCCATTATTAGTGGTTAAAATCATACAATAATCATGTACAATGTAACATCCTGAATTTTAAATTACCAATAAATGTGTATAATTCCCAAATTTAGGGAAAAGGCAATAAGGAGTCATTTAAAATTCTTAGGTGTCTCTAGAAAAATACATTAACTTTATAAACAAATTCACAAGTTTAAGGTATTTCGGAGGATTTTAAAACTAATTTCCATTATAAATTAAGAAGGAATGATTGGATATTTATTCCTGATTTATGAAATTTGAAAAATTATTTTTAAAGCTTAAAGGAACTTTAAGGGGGGATAAAATTCCTAATCTAACATAAGGATGAATTTTAGGAAAATAATATAATCTTTTAGGCCTTAATTGTAAACTATTTCAAATTTTAGGGCACTTTAGTAATATTTCCCTGCCCAACAACCCTAATATTCCCTTATATATATATATATATATATTTCACGTTCTTCTTCTTCCTCATGCAATCAGCGCCGCGCATACACACACACACACACCACACTTTGTCTCTTCTTCCTTGCATACACACACACTCGGCCTCTCATTCTCCGTGCGTTCCTTCTTCCTCATCGTGCACTGTCACACACACTCATACACACACACACCTAGCCGCTGCGTTGTGCGCCGTCCATGTACCAGTCGCCGTCATCTTCTTCCTCGGCACTGATCTGGAAGGCCAGAGAAAGAGAGGGAGCGAGGGAGAGAGAGAGAAGGCAGAGAGCTCGTTTCCTCCTCCTTCCCCTGTTCTGGCCGAGAGCAAGAGAAGAGTGTGAAGCCGCCGCCGCCGTCCGCCGCTGCCGCCGCGGTGCCGTCTCTCTCCTTCATCTTCCTTGTTCTTAAGCTGTAATCCGAATCTCCCTAGGTCCCTCGCCATTTTTCATTCTTCGATCTGGGTGAGCAAGTTCATTAGCACTCTTATTTGAAATTCCAGTTGGTTTAAATCATTTTGTAGCAAGCTAGAGCTGATCGGATCTAGGATGTTAATTTTAGTTGGATTAGTATAACTATATGGTAAGCAGGTTATGGCAAGTCTGAATTTTTGGTGCAGATATGAGATGTATTTGCAAGTTTATATTCAGGCCTTTAGTCAAAGCTTAATACCATTGAAAATACTATTAGTAATGGCAAAATAATGTGAGGAAAATCTGCAAGTTATTGTGTTAGTTAGCTTAAACATGTATGGAATGAAAATATGGGTTGAATATGTTTCTAATGAGAAGGGATAATTAATTACTAAATTGCTTAGGATTAATTTAGAGTTGGTTGTGAGGCTGCAGGTTCTATCTAGAGGCTAATTAAGATTAAGAATAAAGTTTTAATTGGGATTAATTGATTATTTTTCTTGAGCTCTTGTTTTGAGGGATTAGGATTAAGAATTTAGTTAATGTGGGGATTAATTGGCCAAGGCTTGAGATAGGTTGATAAGTGGCATAAGTGTTGGGTAAAAAAATAATAGTTTCAAAAGTTAAATAGAAATTATTTATTTTTATGAAAATTGTAATGGTTGGCAATATTTAAATCATAATTCCAAGCCTTCATTCAAATGTAAATATATTTAGATATGAGATCGTCATGATTTATAGCATGGTGGATGCTTATAGGAATAGGATAGATATGGGTTAAAATAAACTTAATCTAGCCGTGTAAGTACAATTTGTTACGTAACGTAGCAGTAGGAACATTGTAGGATTAATTCCCTTAGTTTTGAATGGTAGTACTTGATTAGTTACTAATTAGGTGCGTGTATATAATATTAATTGTAGACTTTGATTTTGCTTGACATTGAGCACGGGGGGCGCGTCTACGGTAACTATTGGTTTAACTTTACAGAGGTAACTACTTCTGTTTGTTTGCGTGTGTGTGTGTGTGGGTGGGTTAGTAAGTTTTTGGAACTTGAATTTTGTGAATTTCCTATGGAATGGATGAACAGGAATTTGAAGATTTATTTTATAATATAAACGTTTGGTGGAGTATGTATTTTTAAATGGCATGAAGGTGTGAACTTGTATGTTTTGAAAATTTATAGTATTTATTATAGATATCTGCATGATTGAATCTGAGGATTTCTGGACTGGACTTTGAGCCATATGTTGAATCTGTACATTTATGATGTATCGTACTGATTGTGTGAACACCGGATAAATAAATAAATAAAAATGCCATCGCGCGATGAGGTTCCTTGTAGGCCTCCAAGGACTAATTAACATAAAATGGAAAGAAGAATTAGGGAGAACGCCCCCGGTCTCAGGCGAGGGTTGTGAGTCCCTACTGGACCGTATAATAACGGTGTTATTGATTTTTTGGTTTTATTTGTCTATGTATTGGATTGCAATATATGAATGTGAGTATGTGATTTTATGAGGAATTGTTTCATGATGTTAATTGATGTGGGAATATATGTTATGACATTGTATGCATCTAAATGCTAACTGCTTAACTGCTTCATGTTTCCAAGTCAATTATACTTAGTAATACTCCACTGAATACCTTGCTGGCACACACCGCACGTAGACGAGCAGTTAGTGGTTACCTGGGTCTACCCCTCCTTTATCTTATTTTTACAGGTCATAGCAACGCAGTAGGAAACCAAGGGAAGGATCCGGGACCGTCTCACTAAGTTAGTGAGTTCTGTACTGGTTTGACGGATGGTATTGCCACAACTAGGGATTCATATCACTTGTTTTGCTTCCGCTTATATTTCCACGTTGTGTTTCTTTATTTTCAAATTGAGGATTTCTTTTAGAATAATTATTTTGGTAACTTGTTATTTTGTTTCTGAAGGACCGGTCTAAACTTTATTGGTGTTTCGACTATTTTAGTATTATTGTGGACTATTGGGATTTTGCATGCTTTGAAAACGTTGAATGGTTGAGAGATTTGAATTTCTAATGGTTTTAGTTATTTTCGTGAAAGTGCTTAATGGTCAAATATGTTAATGGGTGTTGTGAATGGGTTGATTAGTCAGGTGGTAGGTTGGCTTTATTTATCCATGTTAGCCATTGTTGTATTAGAGAAATTCTTTTCTAACATGAATAATCTTCTGTTATATTATGTTAAATTCTTTTCTAACCATGATAGCCCTTTTAATATTAGAAATCCTTTTTCTATCATGGTTAGGGTAATTATGTTATGTTAAATTCTTTTCTAACCATAATAGCCTTTTAATACTAGAAATCAATTTTTTTATCATGGTTAGGGTATTTAAATGGTATTTTTATTCAAATGACGAAAAGCTTTTTTTCTAACTATGTTAATGTTTATTTTTGGTAAACTTCTTTTTCTAACATAGTTAGTCAATAAATAATTTTGAAATTGTTAAATGGTAATTTAAAATGTATTAAAAAGTATAATTAGGTAGTAAATATTACACACAATCAGAGCCGTGCGAGATGAAAGTCTCATGCACGGTTTTGAATGAGAGAAAAAAGTGAGGAATCATCTTTTCGACTCTGACTCTTTCACTCCCGTCGTTGCTTTTCTTTCTGTTACTTCGAAAGTAGCTTATTCAGCTTCAACCACTTGAATTTTCGATATTCCTTTTTATTTCTCATCAAACGAATGGCATCTTCTTCTGGAAATCCTAGCTATTCTTAGCATGATATTGGGGAATCTCATTACTATTACCCAAACAAGCATGAAACGTATGCTTACTTATTCGTCCATAGGTCAAATCGGATATGTAATTATTGGAATAATTGTTGGATACTCAAATGGTGGATATGCAAGCATGATAACTTATGTGGTGTTCTATATCTCCATGAATCTAGGAACTTTTGCTTGCATTGTATCATTTGGTCTACGTACCGGAACTGATAACATTCGAGATTATGCAAGATTATACACGAAAGATCCTTTTTTGGCTCTCTCTTTAGTTTTACTAATTCCACCTATGTGTCTATATCTTGAGGTGGGATACGTTTGTACCTTATATAAAATCGTGTTAACTTGTTATAGATCTCATGTTAATTATTTTTATTTGATCATATTCAATGAATTTACATGTAAATTTCATTATTGAGTTAGATAAAGTATGAATGTTGATATATTTAATATTAATTATTTATATTTAAAGTATATTCAAGTCAAATTATTGTTATTTTTTGTATTTCTTATCTAATTATATACTGGAAACACGTATTTACTAATAAAGGTAAACTCTTACGAGTTTATGATTCGAGTTTACGATATAATTTTACATTCATTTCACGAGTTTACTTAAACTCATGAATTTGACAGCCTTGGTTACTAGATTTGGTGCATTCAAATAGTGTAAAATACTAGGGGCTTGTTTGTAATGGTGTTGAGAACATGTAACAATAACTTTTCAATAATATTTTACAATGTACAAAGTAGGAACCAGTTTTCTAATCATCAAAAGACCAGTGCAGAGAGTCAAGCAAATTTAGACTTTTTATTTGGATGGTTTAGATTTAATTTTAGATTTTACATTCATTAAAATATTTTTAAATAAAATAAAATCTAAATCGTCTCAATGAGATTTGAACAGCCTAAATTTATTTAACTCTCCCCACTCATCTTGGATGAGTAGGAGAACCTTTTCAATATTACGTAAATACTCCCCCGTCCTTTATTTAGGAGCAAAAAATTTGAATTGTTTTGACCCTTATTATAAAAACCTACATAAGGTGGTTGGAATATTTAATGACTTTTTGCACATTTTGTCCTTATCATTCTTAAATATTTCATGTTAATTGCTATCATTATTACTCTACATTTCTATCTCTTATACCCAGTCATAAATAAGGGCAAATTTGGGAGAGAGAAAACACTTATTTCATATTATTTATCTCTCCCAGCTAATTCGGAGTGTTGTTGTTGTTTGCGAGGTCTCAATCATTTACATGGACCCACTTCTCATTTCATTTGTCGGAATTTGATGTTCTTGATGTACCACTCTATTCCTTATTATAAGTTCACCCTAACTACTTCTCATATACTAAGGAGTGGAAGTTATAGCATTAAATATCTCATATTTTTAAAAAAAATTCCAACTTTGCCGTGATTTAAGAATAAGTGTTAAAATAATATTTTATGCATTATAAACATTCTCTCCCATCTTCCTTATTTCCAACGTAGGGGTAAAATAGTCACAATAGCGTGAATTGATCCCAAACTGGACTTATATTTAGGAACAAAAATTTCTAGTAATTGAACTTATAATAAAGAATAGAGTGGTACCTATTCTTGAAATTACTTCTGATCTATCTATTGTGGGTTCAATCCCCGGTCATTCTTTCTTGAGTGAGGGGATGAGTAATCTTGTTCAACATCATGGGATTGCACTTTCATTAATTTCTTAATAGATGTGATTTTGCCTTTTTGATTCTTATAACAAGGGACGGGGAGTATGTGACAAGAATTTTGTTTTTGGCTACATAAACAAATTTAATTTATAATAAGCTACTTCCATTAAAAAAAAAAGCTACTCCAAACAAATATTAAAATATTTCGTTGGCAGTGAGTGATTGTATTTCAAGTGTCCCATCCCCTGTTATGATTATTTTCCTATTTAAAAGATAAAAAGGAATTCGCTTATTTATATGCTCAAGGGACTGACTGGTATGAACAAGAACTCTTCGGAATTGTTAAGTTTGGCTAAATTTTGAGCTAGAGTATTTTGAGATTTAGATTTCCATTGAAATTTAGATATCCATTGGAAAACAGCTTTACCTTGACTTATTTTGCCTCAACGAAGTGTGGGCAAACTAGCACTTCGACAACGTATCTTATATTTTCATTAGTTAAAGACTATAATTACATTTTCTAAATTTACGTATACAATTGTAGATGAAATCTGAAAAAAGTTATCTTCACCTTGATAATTAAATCTCCATAGCAAGATAAAAATCAATGTGCAATAAAATATATATGGAATTACGGGAAATTCTGCTAGTAGATCTTAGTCAGTAGAACAACTTTGTTTTCGTTTGGTCCAAATAAAAAAATAGAACGCCTTTTTTCTATAGAGTTAATGTAAAATATAAAATTGATAACAAATCAAATTGTTTATAAATCACACAATTTTATTTAGAATTCAATATATATATATATAATTTTGAAGATAATTTTTTTTCCGCTGCAACGTGCGACGGTTGTGCATAATGATAGTAGTTGGCACCCCAAACGCTTGGGAGCTTACAAAGAGAACGGTAGACCGGACCTTCCGTTTTGTACGAGGCGTAGTGGTTTAAAACTAGATGGTTCCTTCAGACTGTATGGCAGAAGAGCGTAAGCTGTTTTTGCACAGGCTTACAACATGCCCGAGCATGATTATTTTATGGAGGAGCTTGAGGTAATAATCTGATTTACACATTATTGACGATATGTTAGACGATAGACCGAGTTCATAGGCCAGAAAGACAGAACAGATAGGTATCACTCTTCTTGATTTTGTTACATTAATGCATTTTTAGACTTTATGTTCTTTTTTTGCATTTATGCACGTGTTATTCAGTACTCGGAAAATTCTTCGTTGATTAAAAAACATAAAGTTTTAATAAAAAAAAAAAAAGAACGTAAAGTCATGCGTTTTAAGCTTTTTAAATGTTCCATTTCCAAAAGGCTGTTAAGCACTTGTGTGTTGTTATACCAATTACCCACTGTCGTCATTTTTCTGGCTTGCAACACATTTATTTTTTTTATATATGCATACATTTTGGTTTTACTTGACCTGCCTCGATAAATGCTGAATGGGACGAGACGAGATATGGGTGGTTATTAGTATTACCACAAAACTGGTAGATTGCAATTCAATAAGAATTGGGGCCATCGGCCGTGCCACAAAAATACAAACCTTTAGAAAACAGAATGACGCGGGGGTGGAGAAGCAGACTCAACACGTAAATATTCATCACACAGTTATTGCAACAAAAACAATGATTAATTTGCCTCGATTTTTTTTTTCTTTTACGTTTTCTTCTCCTTTAGAATGAAGCAGAACCGGTGTGCTTTATACCGTTCACTTAGCGAGCTCAATGCGGATTTGTTTGGCGGCGGCAACCATGTTGGTGAGGGCAGGCTTCACCTCAGTGTACTTGCGAGTCTTGAGCCCACAATCAGGGTTAACCCACAAGACGTTCTTCTCCAGCACTGCGAGCATCTTGTTGATCCTATCAGCAATTTCCTCGGTTGGTGGGATCCTGGGAGAGTGAATGTCATACACACCGGGACCAATTCCAGCACCGTACTTCACTCCTTCACGGAACACTGAGAGAAGCTTCTCATCTGAACGAGAGTTCTCAATGGTGATCACATCAGCATCCATGTCAATGATGGAGTGGATAATGTCGTTGAAGTTGGAATAACACATGTGGGTGTGGATCTGCGTGACATTGTTTACATTAGAATTATGCAGCTCACAAGATGAAGATGAGAGGAGGAAAACAGATTCTAACTCGTTTATATATGTAATAGGCCGAATACCTGAGTGGTGTCCTTCACACCAACGTTGGTGATCCTGAAGGCGTGGACAGCCCAGTCCAAGTAGTGAGCTTGCTCTGACTTCCTCAGAGGCAATCCCTCTCTCAAAGCAGCCTCATCAATTTGGATCACGTTGATACCGGCCTTCTCAAGATCTTCTACTTCCTCCTTAATGGCCAAGGCAATCTGATAGGTAGTCTCAGACCTGATAATAAATTTGTTTTGTCACATCAGCTATCTAAGGATTAAGCAAATACAAGATGAAAAGTCTTTTTTTATTTTTTATTTCCCCACAGCATCTTATAATGGGTCTCGGGTCGGTACCTGGGCTGGTCGACTCTAACAAAGGACCAGTTCAGAATGGTGACAGGACCGGTAAGCATTCCCTTCATTGGGCGCTTGGTCATGCTCTGAGCCATGGATGACCAGAATACAGTCATAGCTTTGGGGCGGCTCACATCACCATAGATGATTGGTGGCTTCACGCAACGAGATCCATAAGATTGCACCCACCCATTAGCAGTGAAGGCAATGCCAGACATCTGCTCACCGAAGTACTCAACCATGTCGTTTCTCTGCATATAAAGTCATTCGGAATTAGGTGAAGTGAATCACATAATCTTCACTTGGTGCATTGATACCTTGTCAATGTGCGTGAAAGTGAGAGCTAACCTCTGGTTCACCATGTACAAGTACATCAATATCAAGCTCTTCTTGGATTTCAACAACTTTGCGGATTTCTTCTCTGATGAAATTAACATACTCTTCCTCGGAGATCCTGAAGAAATAAAAATTACAGTCATTAAATAACTGGCATGTGAAGAAAACAAGGTAGGGATTCCCCCTCCCCCTTTCGTGTGGCCCGAAAAACAATGCCAGAGATTAACTGAAAAAGCTGCTCACTTGTTAGCTTTGAACTCACGGCGAACCCTCCTCAGCTCTACAGTCTGAGGGAAAGATCCAATAGTGGTGGTTGGGAGGATTGGAAGGTTGAGCTTCTTTTGTTGGGCATCCAATCTGGCACTGACATTAGTGGCACGGCGGTGGTCAGAACCCTTCAATGCAGCAACCTGGCAGGGCAAAAAAAAAAAAAGTCGTTAGCAGGAGCAGAACGATTACTTCCAGAAGAAAACAGATGAACCAAGCTGGGGAAAAAGTGAAACTCACAGCCTTCTGAACAGCCTCATTGGTAACTCTTGGAGAGGACTTCCTTGAAGCATGAGCTGCGGCATTAGCAGAGAAAAAGGCCTGAAAATGGAATCAAAAGAAGAGTTATATGGGAAAATGGGTAATGAAACAAACGGGGCAATCCTACGATCTAAATCAATGCATCTACAGTCTTAAACGTCTGATCATATCAAGATTGTACAACTCTTCCAGTTGCATGTTTCAAAAAAGATTATTTTTAATTTGCAACATAAAAAAGTTCGTCAGCCGAAATTCCAGTGACATTTTCCCACTTCACACTCAAGCAAAGACAAGGAACTTAATACTTTTTCAAGTAAGGAACATTGCAGAGTTATTTAATAGCAAAATCTACCTCGTCCTTTGCAGCAGACAATGCCCTGGCCAATGCATTAACTTCGACAACTTTCTGGGCAGCAAAAGCCAACCATGACTTGATTTCATCATCAAGTTTGGTCTCATTTACAAGATCAACAGCAGTGTGAAGAAGCGAGCAGGAGGTGGAGACAACAAGTTTGTCTGCACAAAATTTACAACATCGAGATATTAGGCTATGATACTAGACATAAGTAATTATATTCCATGAATGCATGTTTATTAATAACCTTTGCCAACAATGCCCTCAAGATCATGGAGTAAGCTTAGAGAAGCAGCAAGATCATTAGCCCAGATGTTCCTTCCATCAACAACTCCAGCAAAGAGGTACTTTCCACTGGGAAACCCAGACTTGACCAAATTAAGGGTCTGAGTTCCACGGACAAGATCAAATCCATATGCTGTGACACCCTTGAGGCCAGTGAGGGTCTTGTAGGCATCAACAGGAATATCAGCAAAGTAGGTTTCAATCAAGACATTCAATCCAGATAAAGAAGACTCAAGCTCTGAGTATGCTTCAGTAAATGCTTGGAGCTTGTGAGAATCAAGATCTAAAACAAGGGTTGGCTCATCAAACTGGATCCACGAAGCACCAGCTGCCTTAAGATCAGCTATGACTTCCCTGAGTTCATTTTTATAAGCAAGTTAGAAAAATCCAAGTATTTAAATATTTGATCATCCATAGCAAGAAATAAATCACTGCATACAGTACAATGTTCTTACTTGTAAACAGCAAGGACTTTGGGAAGGAGAGAGAGAAGAGAAAAGGTTCTCTCTACACCCTTCGCAGGTTTGGAGAGCAACAAGTATGAGACAGGACCAATTAGGACTGGAACCGTGTCTACTCCAAGCTACAAGAAGAAATCAAATATTCAACGACAAGGATAATATAGATGAATGCATGAGGTTAAGATTTTATCGTAATGACCCAAACACTGCCGACACACGAGCATCGACAGAACACTTCTCTGCCAACCTCTTGCTTGACCCTACCATAATAAGAAGGGTATAGGTGGGAGCAAACTAGCACAGTTATTTCTATCAAGTTGGTCAGCGCTTTAGACCTTTTGTACTATAATTGCTTGACCCTGACCCATAGACATGATATACTTTCGTAGGATTGTTTCTTGGAGCTTAAATAGGCTCACAGCAGCTAACTTCAAATCTCAAAGTGAAAAGCAAACTAGATAATAGAAATACTTACAGCTTGGGCTTCCTTGTACTCGTCCACGGCTTTGTGAGAAGCGTAAGAGAAGTTAACATCAGGTCCCAATTCAGGGACGATAAAGTGACTGCACCAATTCATTTACAAAAGTTCAGTTCTTAGCTGATAAGTATCGAATAATATTTTAGTCGAAATGCAACGTAGCATGGGCCATCACTTACTAGTTGGTGTCGAACCATTTGGTCATCTCCATAGCAGGTACTGATGCATTACCTCTGGCCATGGAGAAGTAGGTATCAAATCCAATCTCCCCACCAGTCCATCCATATCTGGGTGGAACAGCACCAAGAAGGGCAGTAGCATCAAGCACCTGATCGTAGAAAGAGAATGTGTTGCTGGGGATGTACTTGATACCAGCACCAGCCATCTGCTTCCAGATTGATGCCCTGAGATCGGCAGCCACTTTCTTCAAATCTTCAGCGCTGCTCTTCCCATCCCAGAACGACTCCAGAGCGAACTTGAGCTCTCTCTTGGGGCCCATGCGAGGATATCCGACAATATGGGATGCCATTGTTCTGGTACATCCGGTCAATTTGCACATGAAACTCAGTTGGCAAGATTTACGTAATAATCACTTATTGCTTTACGGAATTTAACACCATTTACAACGCATAAAAATCATCACGTGTTCAAGGATATAAATGTGTGTGTGACTTGGAAAGTACAAAATAAGAATTAGAATTACTGCTATGAACTGGTAAGAAAATATATCAATTGGAAGTTGTCTAATCATGAGATGTGTAAACCGAGCGAAAGATCTTTGAAATGAAGCTCAAGTAGGTTGACAGAACGTTTGGAAGGGGAAAAAATGAGAAATTTATAAGACAGAATCATAGTGAGAGAAAATGGAATGAAGTATAAATGAGCAGGTTAGCATGGAGCGGAGCAGAGTACGCAGTGGCCATTTCATAGGTAAACAGAGGCAATTTAGAGTTGAGAAGGATATTAAATCAGTAAATCAAAATGATCTGATCTCCGTTTAATTGTAGCGTCATCACTATGATATTCCAAGTACAGTAAACAAGAAAATGAAGGATGAATAGACAGATCCACTACGAAGAGAAAAACCCTAAGTTAGATCTATCCATCAGGCTAACTGAAAAGAACAGATCTGAGACCTAAATTGCAAGACAGGTTGCCAACAACTATCGCGCAGCTATGGCGAAAAGAGTGTGAATTCATTCAAATCTTCAAGAGAAAAAACGATGCATATATCAGAAAAACATCAGTCTTTAAGTATGCAAGTAAGAGTTGACGGAATCTACGAATATATCATTAGATCTCGGTAGTAATAGAAAAGTTGCGGCATGTTGAAGTAGTAGAAAAGTGCAAGGAATAGAGAATCAAGGATCAAAGATTCAGAGTGTCTTGTTCAAATTTAAGAATGTGCCACACGGAGGAGAAGACTTAGAATGGACTACGAAAGAGAAACAGAATGAAACTGGCAACAGAGACAGAGATAGAGAAGGTAAGGGTCTCGTACCTTTCGGGTAAATAGAGACCAGTTCTCGCTTCTGGGAATAGGCAATGATAGAAGCAGAGAGCTCAGCGCAAAAATTCAGGGGTGGCCTATGGCTTATTTATAGCCAAAGATTAGATCTGAGATCATTTTTATTACCTTTTTCATTTTTTTTTTAAAAATAACATTACGCTCAATTTTCGAGAGAGATTTTGAGAAAAATAAAAGTAAACTTCTGAGTTCTGACCACAAATTGTTGAAAGTTGAATACAAATGCTTGCATACCTACCTATTTTTTGAGGAAATGTAAAATTCTTTTAAGTAACCAATATACCAATCCTATTAGTATGATAAAATGGCATGTTTATCTAAATTTAATTGCTATTAATAAGAAAAATTCTTCCAATTAATTATTAATAATGAGTTTACTTATTATGGAAGCCCAGGATGAGATTTTTTTTATTTGCCAGAAGCATGGGGGGTTTGGTGGATTGGTAAATGGGGGTATTTGGGAGTTTTAAGTTTTAACTCTACGCGCTGCAGCTGCCCGCGATTGTTTATGGATTTGAAGCCATTACACATCCTACGACCTACCTACGGGACCCATGTTTAGGCAAAAATATATGGTGGGCTTGAATATATAAGGTTTTTAAAACACTGACTTCCCACTCACATATCACTTCACTGAATCATTCATTTACTTTTAATTTCAATTGTATTTCATGAGATAAAGATAAAAAATAGTAATACTTTTTAAAAAATTCGGTTCTACTTCACTAGTGCTCTACATTCTTTCCTTCACAAGTTGAATGTACATGGACGTAGAAGAGTCCCAATAAGAAATGAGGGTCTCCCAAGACATATTCGAAATTAATATAAATAAATTAAAATAACCCTAACTTATACTCCCTCTGCGAATACATTTCATAAGTTTCATTTGTATCTTACTCCCTCCGTCCTTAAATATAAGCTTCAAATAACTACTTTATTTTATTCGAAAAAACTACTTAAGTTAGTTAAAAACATTAATTATGTGAGGAATCTAATTTATTTTTCAACTTTACCCTTACTATTAAAAATGAAAGAAAATGACAAATAAGAGATAATAAAGATGAAAGAGAGTGTATGGGGAAAAGATAAATAATAGGTAAAATTGAAAAAAATACAATAAATGCTTAGACAACCATAAAATGAAGCTTATATTTTAGGACAAGGCCATTCACAAATATGAAGCTTATAATTAGGAACAGATGGAGTATTTTTTATTATCCAAATTCACCGGCCTCCGAAGAATGTTCACTGTCCTAACAATACTTCCCTCGCTGAGCAACAATAATTAACAGTTGTTGCAAAAAGTGCAATGGTACTTCTCTTGTGGGCAAGATCCGTCCAATTTTAGAAAAAAGGCAACATGGCATTTAGAACTATTTGCACAGAAATTAAAAATGGTGGCAGCCAAAAAATTTCCTCTAAATAATAAAGAAAGAAGAAGCGCCAAAAATATTTCCTGAGTTTTCAGTTGATATTTTCTTATTTGAATTTGATGTTACTCCATGTTCATGCAGATGGCTGCCCAAGGTAACACCATGCCTATGCTCCTGTATGAGGTTGCCAGGTGTAAAACGAAAGGCAGAGCAAACGACATTTCGTTTTTGTTTACGACACCGACGGGACTCGGGAGGGTTCATGGACTATGAAAAGCTGTAATTGAAATCACACCGAGATGTGCTGTTGTTTCCCTATTCGGCCATCAAACAAATAAAACTCCATCACTCACCAGTCACGGCCACGCGCCACGCGTTACACAAAAGAGTCAAATTTCAAAATTATCAATTTTGGTATTTTATTAAAAAAGATTATGGAATTTTTTTTCAATAAAATATGTGAATGAGAGGAGGTGTGGGGTGAATAGGGGGGAAGGGGGGTTGGTTGAGGGAAGTTGGTGGTAGGGAATTGGTGGCGGTCCACCAAGTAGGCACGATGTGTCTGGGATTTCCCATTTCTTGCTCCTATATATATTTTCGTAATTTCCCATAATACCCTTTACTACCTCTTATAATGACGAAGTGGTGCGGGGGTTGGTGGGCTTTGGGATGGGGAATCATTCTCTGCGCATGACATCACATAAGTACCGTTTACTTTACTTACTGAGTGAACCTCATCCTGTGACCGGATGAACGAGGACCAATACAGTAATTTAACTATCTTTTTCTTGTTCTCTTTTTGTGCTTTCCTTTTTGTTAATAATAAAAAAATTATATTAACAAATTCTAAAGATACAAATCATACTTAAATTGTTGAAGAAATGGATAAAGGCATGTGATTTGGGTTTGGGAAAATTTTATTGTAGGACAACTGTAGCAATTTAATGTCAGATGATGACCAAAAAAATTTGAAATTTCACTACAGGACCAAAGTCCTTAAATGAAAAAAAATTGTTGTGTGAAAAGACCTAAAAGCCCTTATGAATTAATTTCAGATAGGGACCTGTGCAAAAGTCTTCTGACGCTGATGCTGACGCTGACAACGTACTTCCTCGTGCATATGGCGATTTCCTTGTGCATATGGCGATTTCCTTGTGCGTGGCCTGGACATAGCACATTATAAGGCCAATTAATCATTCCTTGTGCATATGGCCATTTCCTTGTGTATATGGGCATTTCCTTGTGCGTGGCCTGAACATAGCACGTTATAAGGCCAATTAATTACTCCTTATGCATATGGCGATTTCCTTGTGCATATGGCGATTTCCTTGTGCATACGGTCATTTCCTTGTGCGTGGCCTGGACATAGCACGTTATAAGGCCAATTAATTACTCCTTGTGCATATGGCGATTTCCTTGTGCATATGGTCATTTCCAGGCCACGCACAAGGAAATAACCATATGCACAAGGAAATCGCCATATGCACAAGGAGTAATTAATTGGCCTTATAACGTGCTATGTCCAGGCCACGCACAAGGAAATGATCATATGCACAAGGAGTAATTAATTGGCCTTATAACGTGCTATGTCCAGGCCACGTACAAGGAAATGCCCATATGCACAAGGAGTAATTAATTGGCCTTATAATGTGCTATGTCCAGGCTACGCACAAAGAAATGACCATATGCACAAGGAAATCGCCATATGTACAAGGAAATCGCCATATGCACGAGGAAGTACGTTGTCAGCGTCAGCGGTCAGAGTCAGAAGACTTTTGCTAG
The DNA here is from genome assembly GCA_037074515.1 of Mimosa bimucronata. Lineage (NCBI taxonomy): Eukaryota > Viridiplantae > Streptophyta > Magnoliopsida > Fabales > Fabaceae > Mimosa > Mimosa bimucronata. Next base: position 7,801,126 of record CM073437.1, read on the forward strand.
AGCAGGGAATTCGGGCTGGCCCGTTTAGGCCCTAGCCCGAGGAGGGCCGGGCTTTAATTTTAGACCAAAAAAAGGGGACCGAGCTTAAACGGGCCGGCCCATCGGGCCGCGGGCTTAGACAGGCGAGCCCGCGGGCCGGCCCGTTTAAGCCAGTTTATTGCCCCTCCCTTTTTTTAAACATTTTTTTTATTTTTATTTGCTCAAAGAGTTAAATGGGTATGCTATTTTTGTATATATGCATATAGACGATAATAATTTAAATACTTATTATGTTAGATTCAAGTCCCGTATGTCCCACTTTTATACTTTAATTCCTTATTACTAAGAATATTCTATGTAATTGTGGTGTGACTTCTAGTTCTAGACTTAGTACATAATTTATGAGTTGTTGAGTTGGTATATGACAATGTACTAATGCTTGATAAGTTTGTATTTAAATATAATTTGGATCATATATATTTATATTTTTTATTATAGGTCCATTATTTTCGTTAGAAATACATATTCAAAATTAAGAAAAAAATATTTAAAAAAGGCGAAGCCCGCGGGCCGGCCCGAGGCCCGACGACTCAAGGGCCGGGCTTCACAAATAGGGGGTTTTTTTGTTCGCGGGCTTAAACTGGCTTGGCCCATTTAAGCCCGGCCCGCCCGAATTTCCACCTCTAACTTTTGCACAGGTCCCTATCTGAAATTAATTCACAAGGGCTTTTAGATCTTTTCACACAACAATTTTTGTTTCATTTAAACACTTTGGTCCTGCAGTGAAATTTCAGATTTTTTTTGTCATTCTTTTACATTAATTGTCTACAGTTGTCCTTTAATGAAATTTTCCCTTTGGGTTTTATCCTTGTTTTGTATAACCTTCACTTGATGGACTTTTTTAAATATTCTTCCATTCTTAAATATAAGAAATATTTACATAATTTGATTAGATTAAGGAGTATAGTTAAGTTAGTTAAAATCATATGATATTATCAAAGCATCTCTCTTACCTTTATTCATATTCTCTCTCTTACTTATTTATTAATGAGGAATATCAATAGGGATAATATGAGAAAATGTGAGGAAAAATTAGAAAAAGATTTTATATTTAGGAACAAACTCACCTTCTTAAATATGTCATATATTTAGAAATGAATGGAATAATAAATATTACTAATTCACGATGAACTTAAATTTTAAGGAATAATTAATAAAATTCATATTTTTTCTTAGTTTTGAGGCTAAAGGAGGATGTGTACTGAAGCATATTCTCTTCTCTTCCCCTTCTCATCCCCTTCCCTCCTCTACCTCTCATTTTCCTTCCACACCATTTGATCTTTGATCCAATTGTCCAGATTTTAATATCTTAAAAAAATAAATATAATTATAATAATACTTAAAAATCATATAATAAATTTAATTTGTCAAAATCTGATATGAACAGTAAAGAACTGCAGACTATTATTATAAGATCCAATGATGTGGAGAGAAAATGAGAGATAGAGGAGGGAAGAGGATGGGAAGGGGGAGAGGAGAGGGCCCGAGTCCTAATGTGTACATATTGAGACAAAAGCTCAAATGCTTAAACTGAGTTTTTTCAATTATATGTTATAAAAGGTACAAGGTTTATTAACCATGGATATAGTTTAGCATTTAGTAGCTGGTCTTGAGCTTTTGTAGTGGAATAACTTTCCAATCTGAAGTAGAGAAAATGACTTTATATATAAAACTTTCTTTTGATAATATATAAAACTTATTCAAGCATTTGACATTCAAGTGAAAAGACTCCGTGCATTTTATGCACCGATCTGTCAACAAATATGACTAAGTTAAATTAAATTTATGGCATATTCAGCAAAATAACGGATATTTGAATAACTGGTCGGAATTTTTTGGCAAGTTAAACAATGGAAATTATTAATAAACTTCTCTTACGTGCAGATAGCAAGTAGTAAAAAGGTTATTGTTTCTACAGGGACTATGGTTTAATCTAATGCAAGTTAATTAATTTAATTCTGTTTCTAATTAAGTTGAGTAAAAATATTGCTCTAAACAAAAACGATATGAAATGAATACAACAAATGTTGAAAATTTGCTTTTAAGACGATGGGAATGAACCTAAGATTTCTTATCTCCTTTATATGTCATTATTTTTATCAAATTATCCTTTCTAGTGACTATCTAATGCATTCAGTATTCGTCTGAAATTTAGATGTGATGAGAAACGCTCTCTTAAGTCAAAAATATGATATTTATTTTTCAAAACCCTCACACTCTCATGCTATTAGATTTATGAAAAATCATGTTAAAAAACTCTCACACTCCAATGCTAATGAATCAACAAAAACACATTTAAATGTCTAATGCATTCAGTATTCGTCTAATGCATTCAGTATTAGCAAATGCATTAGACGTTAAAAAACGTCTAATGCATTGAATCATGATTTTTACCAAATTATCCGTTCTAATAACTATATAATGCATTCAGTATTTGTCTGAAATTTAGATGTAATCATAAACGCTCTCTTAAGTCAAAAATATGATATTTATCTTTCAAAACCCTCACACTCTCATGCTATTAGATTTATGAAAAATCATGTTAAAAGATTCTCACACTCCAATGCTATTGAATCAACAAAAACACATTTAAGTGTCAATTTCACTCTAACGATATCAAGTTAACAGACGAATATCTTCTCTGTCAACAACAAGTTTATTTCTCTAATATGATTTTACTAAGTTCTACAACAAACACCCTCTCTCAAGCGATGCATCATTGAACAAGCAAGGTGTTGATCAAGCACTTTTTGAAATATAAGCAGGGTAAAATCAAAACTAAATTGCATTAAATCATCAAAAGAAAAGAAACAAACAAAATCACTCCATATAGAAGTTCAAAGGAAACCCTACTGAATTGCATTAAATCATCAAAAGAAAATAAACAAACAAAATCACTTCATATAGAGGTTCAAACGAAACCCTAAACTAACATTTAACTATGCATAGTTGAAAAGAAATCAAATCTATGAAACCATTTCATGATTAAAGCTACTAAACAAGGCAATTGAATGAAAGAATAAAGAAGAACCTCGTAGAAGCCTCTCACATTAGCGTCGTAAGACTCATTTCAAACTCCGATTCGATTTTTCTCTTTGCATAGGTCTTTTTTCTCTCTCCCTTTTGGTCCAAAATGCAGTATACTCTCTTGATTCGGCCGTTTCCACCGTTAAAAAGACCTAATTTTTGAATCTCCATATCAAAATCGTATCTTATCTTATTTTAACATTTTTTCTGTTTTCTTTTTATTTTTATTGGTCGCTTTGGCGCCAAAATGTGGTGGCCAAAGCGACTAACCATTGGGCGTTTCGGTGCCTAGGTGTGGTGGCCGAAGCTAGAGCTGGGAAATCGGGCCGGTCTGTCACTGGCCCATTAAGGCCTGTAAACAAAAACCCCTCATTTTGTGAAGTCCGGCCCTTGAGTCGTCAGGACTTAGGCCGACCTCGGCCTTCGACATTTTTTAAATGTTTTTTCCTAATTTTGAGTGTATATTGCTAACAAAAATAATGGACCTATAATAAAAAACGTAAATATGATCCAAATTATATTTAAATACCAACCTATCAAGCATTAGTGCATTACTATATGCCAACTCAACAACTCATAAATTAAGTATTGATTCTAGAACTAGAAGTCACACCACAATTACATAAAATGTTCCATAAGGTCCACATGACACAACACATTTAAATAAACTGGTTCACACCACAAAATAAACCACTACATAATAACATAAATGCAAAGTCATAAACTAAAAAACCACAAACACCACATACACGTAATTGAACTAACTGGTTTCAAAATTAGCAAGTCATACTGGATAATTTTGTCATTTTCCTCCTGTAATACACGTGACAAAATTCAAATTGACCTTCTTAGTAAAGAATTAAAGTATAGAAGTAGGAGAGAGCAGTAAATGGGCTTAAACGGGGCTGCCCGTCAAAGCTCATGGCCCGCTGCCTTTTTGTGAGCTCCAAAATCAAAGCCCGGGGTCCTCCTCAGACTAGGACTTAAACGGGGTGGTCCGACAAGTTCAACCCAAATTCCTGACTCTAGCCGAAGCGACTAACCATTGGACACTTTGGTGCCCAAGTGTGATGGCCAATGCGACCCCCCATCTTTCAGTTCAACCTCCTTTTGTTTTTTTTTCACTTTGTTTGTTCCTTCTTTTTCCTATAAAAGAGGCAGAAAATTTGTAAATTTATAGCATCAAATTGCACACCACAATTTATCATACCAACTACATAAATAAATATATCAATTTCAATTAAAACATAGATAATTGTATGATAAATGTTTTCAAAATTCAACAAATTCCTATTGGTTAACAAGGGTGTTTCAGAGGGCATGGTTGTTTTCAAATTTCAACCTTAATAGAATACTACTAAAATTGTTCTCACGTATCATTGGCTTATTTTCCCCCTTTTTCAAGTGCTTTAATAAGCAGATGAGAAAAACCATCTCAGGTAATTAAATACGTAAGTGTTTTGGAGTATCCAAGTGCGATTTTAAACAAGCACTCGTTCTAATGTGCCTTTTAAAATAAACTTATTGTACTTAATATATAAGTCATTTAGAAAATTATTAATTAATATTTTTTCATCATACCTGGTACAAATTACTAAAAATGATTTAATCCCAGTTCAATGCTCTTATATGGACCCCGGAAGCCCCCCCCCCCTTTCAATTTAGACACACACAGAGTAACTAATTGCAAACTAACCACTAAATATGTAGTTATCCATCAGTTTATATCTGGAAGGTGAACATTTTTTAATGTCAAGACAAATTTAATAAATCAAGTAGATTTTCCATTTCGCATGAAATAATGAGAAATAATAACTTATAATATAAATACAGTAAGAGGGAATTTCTCCATGCTGTGAACGTCGTTCAAGGCTGTTGACTTAAGTAAGGAAGATAGATCACCAAAAAAATACAAAATGGAGATGATAATCCTTTATATATGAAAATGTCATTACCATTAGCCTTGACCATGTAAAATAAAGTTAGTATATTAACCATATAATAAAACAATATTATATTAAATACAGGATATAAGAATAACTTATTCCATGTATGTGCAAACTATATCTTACCTTCTCTTGTCAAAAATATATGATATATTTGTCTAATTTGATTAAATTAATTATGTTAATTGTTGTTTTGTGTTTTTGTCTAAAACTATTTAAATCATTTTCCTTGACTCACCGCCTTCTTAGTATCATTGAAGGCGTATAATCAAATAGAGTTAATTTAGAAAATACAGACAAAAAATGTAAATAGATTTTATAGTTGTGAGTTGCGACCAAGAGTGGCCCTTAAATATGCTTTATATATACACATCAAGGACTTGATATGATACCGGTATTTTTTTTTTTTTTTTGCACTGTGGCTTTTTTAAGGCTAGTTTTGCCCGCGAATCACCTAATATTGGTATTTGATAAACTGTAGGTACATGAAAGCAATCCATGCAATTTTGTGTGAAAAAGTTATAAAGCCAGATTGCATCCATCACGTGGGCTTTTTTTTTTTACCTTGATCACGTGGGCTTGAAAACGTGCATAATTTCATTGGAGAATTAAAATTAGGACATATGGAAGGTAATTAATCATAATTGGTTCCAAAAAATCATTAAATTATGCTAAAATCCTTAGGAACCTGGATGATATTAAATCGAATGTGTCAGAAGCTGTCAATGCAGCTTATTGAGTTGTCAATAACAACTAAGTTTTTAAAGAGTTGTTAATAACAACTAATTGAGCTGTATTGATAACTCCCAAGTCCTAACAATGCGATTTAATATCCCCAAGTCCCCAGCAATTTCAATGTAATTTATTGACTTTTTGAGACCTAATTGTGATTAATTCTCTTTCTTAAGACCTAGTTGTAATTCTCCGAAAAAGAATAATTAAAAAAATCATTCATCCTCTCTGTTTCTCTCCCACTTTTTTGGCTGGTTGGAGTTCTAAATGTAAGGCTACCTACCTCCGCACAGCCAAGGCCATTGAGGTCTTTTTAATTCTTCGATTTTAGTTGATTAAACAAGCAGCCAACTTTATGAAATAATCAAGCCTTTAATAATATATTATTCACCTTTCTTGTTATAAATACCTCATGCTTGACTGTCGTGTCCATATCTCAAACATGCCCAACTGTTATCAAAACATGGTTCTCACTCATGTGTAAAGTGACTGAACAAAATAACACCTTTTTTTGTCTGAATGAATGAAATAACACCAGAGAGCACGGTGAATAAAATGGGTATGGAATATCTCCACTTAATTTTCCATCAACTTACCTCTATTTAGTTAAAACTACGTCGTTTTATTAAGAAAACAATAATACAGCAAATTTTCTGAAAATAATCCTTTTTGTTTTAAATATAAAAAAAACGTAGTTATAATTAAATGGAGGTAAGTGGAGGGAAAATTAAGTGGGGAGGTTCCACACCCAAATAAAACTGCAGGTAAAGAAACTAATATCAATGAAAATATATATAACTAATTAGTAGTGAAACAAATTTTGAGTGAAATTTTTGCATGGGATCTTAAAATTCGCATTATAATTTTCGATGATAGGCTCTTAAGTGTTCGATAAAATAAAGCGGTATGGTTTTGTTAATTGAAGAATCATATGATTACACAAGGTACTTACCAACCCATTATGAATAAGATACCCCAACCATTTCAAATACAAGTCTTTTTTTTAAAAAAATCGGTATGTCTTTTAAAATTCCGCATGGCATTTATTTTATTTCACCCTATTTTATAATACATTCAGTTGCAATTTCCATACAGTATCTGGGACACACTTGTTTATTCTTTTTATAAATATAAATTATTTCAGGGAAGTTTTTGAAGTATATAATTTAAGCCAAAAACTTAAAATAATTTGTACACACATTCAATTGCTGGCATGCCGAATTAAAATTGGGATTATTTTTTTTGAACTAATCAAAAAAATTGGGATTATTCATTTCACTCTTCTTACATTAAAAAAATAGTTAATCAACAGTGAAATTTAATTTAATTACAGAATTCCATCGGTAATAACAAAAATCCATCAGCAAGTTAGGAATTTTATTGTAATTAACAACAGTCAACTTTAAAATAAATTCCGCCAGTAACTCGCTATTTTTTGGGTAGTGTTTAACAGCTGATTTAAGTACTCGTGCTCTTTTCACTCTTCAAATATTATTGATCAGAATTAATAAATAGTACTCCTACATTATTATATTACACACAGTATCAAATACAATCTTAAATCAGTGATACAATTAAGTTTCCTACGTTAGCACGCATTAAATAGGAATAAAAGAAATCCGTGATAAATATAACTAATATGGTATCTTATAAAAAGAATCACAAAATTCCTCTAATACACGCTTCAAAATACAGAAGGGGGTAATTGACTATTAATATACTTACATCATTAAAATCTGAATTCAATGATGTTCCTTAGAAAAGATATCCATGGAAGTGAAGGTGGTGTGCATGTTCTGGGTAGATGCCGAGAATGGGATGAGGCACTGAGGCATATTTTTGAGCTGTCCTCGCTGATAAGCGAGGCCATAAAAAGGGAATTGAAAGATGGGAAGAACCACTTGGCATATTGTTTTTGTAAAATTAATAAAAGGAGACAAATCGGACAGTAGAGTCAGTAGGTGTGGCTTTCATAATGAACTCGCTTGCAATGCAAGAGTCTTGATTAAGAGTAATAAAGTTCATTCATGCCGCAATAATTCGTTACGATCCTCATTTATTAGTTACGTCCCATAGATTTTTAAGCTTTGCCCCCATTTGAATGTTTCACTTCAGTTGTTCATCCATGTCCACTGTCCAGCATGTATCACTTCTCCACTCTTTAGATCACTTTTTTTACTTTTTCGGTGACTTATGTTACAGACTGATGTATCTTGGACCGTAATTATCATAATTCTCACTTCTTTACTAACACTTCCTGCACTCTGTTTTTTTTCCCTATAAATCCTTTATTTTTTTTAGGATTGATTTTTTTTAATCCTTAACATGTTTATTTGATTGCAATTCATTCTTAAAATTCTGTTCCAATGTAATTCAATTCTTACATTTTTCGTTTAATTTAATCCACTCTTAAAAGCTCAATTCATTGTAACTGATTCTGTATACTCTAGTCCTTCAAAACTTTAATTGATCCATAAACTTCATGAAATATTGAGACATAGAATTTTATTTTAAATAGTTTATTAAGTTGTATGAGTTACTAAGTTTAAGGATTTATGGACTAAATTATAATTGAGTAAAATATTATTGGGATAAAAAATTAATGGTTAGTATTAAAAATTGATTTATTTTCATTTTGGTTGTAAACCGAAGGCGTCGCGTCGGTCAGCGTCCCAATTCAGTTTACACTTTTAACTTGTTTCATTCAATGCTTTCCTTTGGTCCTTCTCTCTGTTTGTTATATAAAAAATAATTATATGTATCTGTCGGTGATCGACTCAACATGGACTCCTTTGCCTTTTTCTTTCTTTTCCATCTCAACAATTTGGTGATCTTCGACCATCAGAAAGGCTTTTGTATCATCGCTACGAATTCATTTGCTACACCCTTATTGCCTCGTTAAAATGCCATTGAGTATCAGTCAATAGTAAATAGAACTTCAAATTTAAGATTTTTTTTTTCCAAATTCAATACATACTCATCTGGTCCTATTTATAAGTCACTTCCAGCATATTTCACACAGACCAAGGAAGGTCTTAAAACTCATTAACTTTCCACTAAAATCTAACAAATTTACAACTTTACCCATATTAAATATCCACTGTAACACATGAAAATAAAGTCAACACATAATAAATGAAGGGTAAACTTGTACATTCACACTAAATATTTAATGAGGTGACTTATATATAGGACCAAATAAAACCTTCTCTCTCTGCCCTATAAATAGGACCAGAGGAGTATATTTTAAACCTACAAATTTAAATTCAAATCCATTTACCCAAGTCTCACCTCTCCCTAAGTTCAAATTGCTACTCTATTTTCTACATCATGATTGAATTAAAACTAATTAAACTAAATGCAATAAGTTCTTGTGCAACCATTAATTTTCAGAAGTCCTTGTGCGGAGGAGTCGGTAGTTTAACTTATTTATAAACATGGTGACCACCGCCCCACCACAGGTGACGGGGCCAATTTATTTCCCCATGTTATTTTTAGCACTTACAGTTCCTTGGAGCAAGTGAATACATTTAATGCTCACATCTATTCCATCACAGGTTTACACCCCAGTTCTTATTCTAATGCATTTTATCTAAATTCTAATAATGAAATTTTAATAAATACTACTCCCTCCGTCACTTATTATAAGAGTCAAAGAGGTAAAAGCACACAGATTTAGGAAGTGGTTGGGAGAAATAAATATGTCTAAAAAAATTTTGTTTTCTCAAATTTGCCCTTATTTATGTAAGAGAGAGAAATGTGATAATAGTGTTATAAATGAGTATGAAAGGGAATATGAATAGAGAGAATAATGATGGGTAAAATGAAAAAAAAAATTCATTAAATGTTTTGACAAATTATGCCAGTCTCTTATAAAAAGGGATAATACCATTCAAATTTTTTGCTCTTATATATATGGATTGAGGGAGTAGTTTGTAAGTCATTTGATATATTTTGAATTGATAAGAATGACAGTTGTATTAGAAAAATATGCTATACATTCTCACTTATACTTCCTCCAATCTATATCATACGAGGTAACGTGAGAATTTTTTATATCACATTATAAGAGGTACTAGTAATATGTAAAAGTGAAGATAATAAATGTTTTATTTTCATTTTTACTCTTATATATTAAATGTAAATAGTGAAAAGATTGTGTATAATAAATGATACTCATATAATAGTGAAATTGGAAAATCATATTAATTTTATCCATAATGAATTATTGTGTTTCTTTGATTTGTGTAAAATGATTAAATACCTCTTATAATATGAACATGAATAAATATCTCTTTCTTATCACTTCATATTCTTTATTTTTATTATATCCAACGTATGGACTATGGAGAATTGTAAATCAGTCATCACTAACTTTCTAAATCACTAAACGAGGATGGAAAGTTTATTTAAAAAGAAACTTGTGACGGAATAATTAATGTGTGTTTGTTAATTTTGTTTTTTATAAAGAATGTTTACATAACTCATCCTATTCTTCTCTTGATACATTTTAGTGGAGTGTTACAAGTAAGGTTGTTAAACTCGTGAGTTTAAATAAACTTATGAAAAGAATGTAAAATCTGATCGTAAACTCGTAAGAGTTTACCTTTATTAATAAATACTCGTTTCCAGTATATAATTAGATAAGAAATACAAAAAATAACAATAATTTGACTTGAATATAAGACCACTTTGACTTTTTTTTCCAGTCCAAAAATAAAGTAATTTCAGTCCCAAAAATAATCTTTTTTCCTCAAAACTAATTTATTCTACTTATAAACTAACCTATAATCTAATTTCATATGACATATGATATAATTTAGTGGTCTAATTTGCTTCCTTAACTTTCACAAAAAAAAGTCAAAGTGGTCTTATATTTAGGACCGGAGGGAGTATTAAATATATCAGCATTCATACTTTATCTAACTAAATAAAGAAATTTTCATGAAATTTATATGTAAATTCATTGAATATGGTCAAACAAAAATAATTAACATGAGATTTATAGCAAGTTAATACGGTTTTCTATAAGGTAGAAACGTAAAAACGGAAAATTCGGTATGTAAACTCGTGAGTTTTTACCGAGTTTACAGTCAGTACAAATTTAAGTGACTCGTGACACGTTTTAGTTAGGTAGAGCCGTAAAAGCGGTAAAATCGAAGAATCAACTCGCAAGTTTGACAACAAATTACAAGCTATCTTTTTCGATAAAAAGGCTATTTTTATTTTGACAAGTCTTAATCACACACACACTCTCTTTATATATATATATACACACATAGGAGTAATAGGAGTGTGTGTGTGTATATATATATATAGCTGCGTGAGGACAAACACGCTCTTTCACCCCATTTGTTCCCTTTTGATTGTAACGCACTTCAACTGATCAAACGATACTAGTTGGAACAGGAAATTCACCATGAGACCGCAAGATTGGGAATGTTTTTAAAACAGTGAATCTTAACGAAAAAAGAACATATATGATTGATATATGGCATGAATTTTTAAAATGATACGTTTCAAACAAATAGATGAAATTTCATTGGAGAATTCCACAGAATCGGGATTCAATTCATATTTCACAAGAAGTCATGCGTCAGAACTCTCCGTAAATGGTTGACATTTCACTTCAAGTCTGAAATTAATTTCCATGACTCGCATTATTTATAACCTGCGATACTTATTTTTCCCTCCTAACTGAAATTATGCTGTCACATCAACGTTTTATGTCATGCTAGTATTATATACCCACATCTTGACTTTACACAAAAATATGTTTAAAATATTGACATTACTTAAACGTTATTTTAGGTCCCATATCAAAAGCATGCTAGAGTCACTCAACTTGCGTGATAGGCTTCATTTTATCCAGGGGGTTGGTAAAGATGGTTGCCGGAAAGGCAAAAAAAAAAATAGAGGAGTAAGTAGGTGAAGATTACAAGTATAATGACTTGAAGCCACCACCGGGACATTGACTAAAACGCATTTTTTCGGGGTTGGTGATGAATCTGAATGATCCAAAGCACCAACCATTGATGCTCATGCCATCCTTTTTCAACCATTTGATCTCGTTACAAGCTAACCAATCACTTGCCTCCATTCACCAATCCGGCTTCAGTCACACACAAATGCCTGCATTTCTTATAAATGTAAACACACTTAAATGTAATACTTTCCATTGTCCCAAAATTAAGAATTGATTACGTAATCTGATTAGATTAAAATGTTAGTTAAGTTAGTTAATATATTATATTTTTTCTAAATTATCCTAATCATATTCCCTAATTTCCTCATTCCCTCTCATACTTGATTATTAATTAGGGAGTAACCATAAGGGTGATGTGTGAAAAATGATAAAAATTAGAAATGAATAATTTATTTAGTAACAACATCAACTCTACAAATATGTTATATATTATGGATCACATAGAGCAATATTGTATTTTACTGTCCTCTCTTTTCCGGCAATATACCATTTACTTTTCCTTTGGTTTAATGGCTCGGCTAAAAGCCCATTAAGGCCTAAAAAACGGAGAGCCCATGAAGCAACGAACGCATATGGCCCCTTTTCTAATAATATATATATATATATATATATATATATAAAGTATGAACATCGTGAAAAGAGAAAAGTGCCATGTGCCACTCAATTCCTCACTGCGTTACTACGAAATGTCAATGAACCAAACATAACAATAGAACTAGAAGTGCTCATATGTACTGTAGGACTCGAATGGTAACTGGATGGTTACATGTCTCTAAATACATAATTTGGAGTGGGTTTCATCATCCTGAATTCACAACACTTGATCACATCAAAAGTTTTCATGTCAAGGACCGAGCCATATTTTACATGCAATTCAATTTATTGAACATCAATGAACACTGTCCATGAACAAGAAACAGCTTTTTTTATGTATTGTCAGGATTGAAGAAACAACATGTATCACCAATCTACATTTCCATCCACAAATTTTGTAACCCCAAAATCAACCACCAAACAGGGCATACCCCAAAAAAAAAAAAGAAAAAGAAAGAAAACCAGGTACACTGCCTACATCACAGGCAAAGCCGCCGATCGATCGAAACTTCCCCGAAGCCCTCTGTTTCTAATTATCTTCTTCTTAATCCTCTCCACACCATTCACCTGTTTACCAAACGGAATATTCCCCGACGGTGCCAGAATATTACCATTATTCTCCCTACTAGCCCCACCATTAACGAGTATCCTCGTGATCCCCACATAGTGTAACGACTCCGCTATTTGTAACGCCGTTACACCTTTATTAGTCCTCGCTTCAACATCTCCTCCCTTCTTCACTAACAGCTCCGTCACATCGGCGTGACCTGACTCCGCCGCACAATGTAACGCCGTGTACCCATCCTCGTCCTTCGCATCCACATCCACCCCTTTCTCTAACAGAACCCTAACGGCGTCCGTACGCCCCTTGAACGCAGCTCTGTGAAGCGCCGTCCAACCATGTTGGTCCCTCCCATTAATGGATGCTCCGTTCTCGATTAGCTTCTGTATAGTCCTCACCTCTCCTTTCCTCGCCGCCACGCACAGATCGTCCCCTAATTTAAGCGCGTCGAATAGACGCGCGTATCCATTCTCGGCTGCGATGTCGTACGCCGTTTTCCCAAATCCGTTTCTCACTTCCTTGTTCGCACCCTTCTGTAGTAATAGCTTCACCATGTTTTCGTCGCCGGTGGATGCCGCTATATGTAACGGCGTGTCGCCGTCTCTGGTGTTTCTAATGTCGGTTCTTGCGCCGTTAGCTAACAGAAGCCTAGCGCAATCTCTTCTTCGTTCTTCAACTGCTAGGTGTAAAGCTGTGTTACCATCCTTTGATTGAGAATTTACTTTAGCCCCTTTTAGTAAAAGAAGCCTTAGGACCTCCAAGTGTCCACCTTTAGCTGCTTGGTGAATTGGGCCCCAGAGGGATGATTCTGATCGTTCAGTTTTGGCCTTGTGAGCTAATAGAAGCTCGACGATTAAGGATTCGCCTGAGGATGATGCAGCTTCAAGTGGGGTTGAGCCAGCACGGTTGGGTGTTTCTATGTCAGGCTTGAATTCGAGGAGTAATTGGACGAGGTCAGGTCTGCTTTGGGAAATAGCTAAGTGAATTAATGTCTGGCCTTGCGAGTCCTTTGAGTCTGAAGCCTTCCATGATGGGTCGCTTCGTTCTAAGGCTTCTCTGATATCATCCATGGAACCATCTGCGATGAGTTGGGCCAAAATTGGGGACCCCACGAACATGATCTTGATGCCACTGTCTATGAAGACCTGCTTCTTCTTAGTGGTGAACCAGTCGCTTGGGACAGAGTCAAACATGGAGGAAGACTCTTTAATCGCTGCGCCTGGGACAACTACACTGTGTAGGAGGAAAGAATCATCGGAGTGAGGATAAGAGTGAGGAAGATTGGCTCCTGGTGGGAGATGATAGACTATCTCCAGTGTGAGTGTGGCCAAAGGGGATATGATTCCAGATTGAGGCTTCAATGTGTAACGAGTTTTGATCAGGGGTTGAAGCCTGAAGGCCACTGGCATGGTGTACATAACGTTGCGTAATGTGATGTGGCCAACACATTTTTGTCCTGCTTCAACTCTGATCGGAATAATGTTTGATGGGTCTAATCTTATGAGCCTGTCCATATTTTCTGATCAATTTCTGGGTTTCAGAGTTCAGAGTGATCAATCAGCTCTTCAGTTTTGGTTAAGCCAAGTTAATGGTTTGGTTTGGAGGCATAAGCCATGAAATGACGAAGAGAATACTGAATATGTGAATGCTTGGAGGCATAAGTTTTAAGGAAGCAGGAGGTGCCGGCTGTATCTAAGAGCGTGCCAAGTGGTGGTGTAAAAAACAATGTGACTTGTTCTATTCAGCGTCTTCACTTTATATTACTATTACTCTAAACATACGGTTTAGTTTAAAGGTTCAAAATCCAATCTTGGTGTCTCCAGTAGCCACAAGTCACTTTCACTGTTGTCTAAAGGTCCGTAATATTTTACCCCTGAAAAGCCGAATTTGCTGTTCGATGCTAGTTTGGCTTTTAGGAAGCACTGTTTTCGATGATATTATAATACAGGCTAATGGGGCCAGCCACAAGTATAAACAATCTATATGCAGCTGAGATGCTCTTTTCTATTTGTGTCTATCAGTTTCAGTGTGAGTTAGCACAAAAATGTCCGGACTTGGTCATTTGGGAAAACATTCCGTTACGAGCAACAAGAAACATTTGCGTTTAACGTACCAAGTCAGAGAAGCTTGGTGGTACATTCTTTTACCAGGCCAACTATAATGACAGTATAAAGTAATAAGAGGGATTATTTTGAAGTTGCTTTTCGGCTTAATAGATGGACTTGCTTTTGTCTATTACTTTGTAAGGTTAGACTGACCAGCCAGAAAATCAAATCAATTGAAACTATTTCAACACGATGTCAGATGACCTTTTCCTTCCTTCTACTCTGTTTTCGGCCATTCTGAGTTGCACTTATGGCATTTGGCAATGCCCTGCATGTTCCCACTCCCCGTAAACTTTTGAACCGTTCAATTGCCTTCTGTGCATGTAACAGGGAATTATTCATGGTACAAGAAATAGAATTGGTGAATTATACATTTCAAGGTCTCATGAGTCACCACTGTTGATCCTGTTAGTTCTGAATTGATTGAAGTTAAAAATTCTTATGAAAAGAAATGAAAAATGCCAAGTTCCATGTACTAGCTTTTCACTCGTACTTGCATGCACTTAAGGGTTAAGATAAATTGGTTTGTCTTAAATGGAGAGCGAAAGGTTATGGGTTAAAATAGGAATCGTCTGAACTCTGAAGTAACTTTGAAGAGTAACTTTTTGGCAGGGTGATGGTGAAAAACGCTGAGAATCCCTTAAAAAAGGTCATTTTCAAATGTCACTATAATTGGCGTGGCTACTTCCTATGAAATGAGACGATAACCCCAATGAATTCATTTGCCTGTTATCCAATCCACCAGTTTAATGTAAATAACTTCTCATTTATAGAAAAATGGCCTCTTGTTGACATTAACAACACGTCAAAGAAAGAAGGGTCATGTTTCATGGTTAAGTTTCGAGATGCACGGCAACTTTGTAAGGTTGAAAAATCTAA
Source organism: Mimosa bimucronata (assembly GCA_037074515.1). Taxonomy (NCBI): domain Eukaryota; kingdom Viridiplantae; phylum Streptophyta; class Magnoliopsida; order Fabales; family Fabaceae; genus Mimosa; species Mimosa bimucronata. The sequence goes on from CM073437.1 coordinate 7,816,996, forward strand.
GTTGATTCTTCTATGAGCTGATTTTATTGGGTTTCCCAAACTTAAAACAATGTTCGTGCGCTCATTTCTGTCTAATTTATTCGTTAAAATGTCTTTTATAAAAAATGTTGTATAACTATACCATATATTCCAGAAACCGTTATGGCAATAACATATGGAGGCAATATTATTCTTTTTAAAGAATTGAAGTATTGATCCCAACTACTCTGGCAAGAGGCAAATGTACAATTTTCCTTGATCATTTTGAAAAGGTTACGATATGTCAGACTTCTAATTAAAGAGTCATAAATTGTGCACTCTTTAGAATGCACACAAATTGATGGCACTCCACTCAACAGATGAAAATTTAACAAGGAATCAGAGTCAACGGAGAATCAGAGTCAACGGAACAATGTTTGCGTTGGTTTCCACGGGTATCACTTACAAAAGGCGTAGCCATACATGAAGATTTCTCCATTGAACAACTATCATACACATTTCCTTTCATATATCGCTCGCTATGTTTTACTGTCGACCATCACAGACAGTCGCTCTCAGGTACAATATGTAATATCCTTTTGGTTGTTGTGTGGGTGATACTATGCAATAGAACTTATTTGAGCTATTATATTATTTGTCCTTGCATGTACTTTACCCAGCAATATCATAGTTCATATTATCCTAATTATAAGATCAAGTTGATTTTTTTTTTGAAAATTAAAGAAGCAAATTATACCACTTAATTTTGACATATGTTACATGTAATTATATTATGCGTTAGTTTATAAGTAAATTAAAATAGTTTTGAGGAAAAAAGATAAATATAAATAATTTGAGGTGATTTATTTTGTATCCTATATTTCTCTAAAAAAAAAATCAATTTAATCTTATAATTAAGACCGGATGAGAGTGTATATAGTAATAGCATAGTTCATACGGGTAAAACAAGATAACTCTTGTTTCTTGTCGAGGAATCGGATTGAGAATATTTTGATGAGGTCGATATATTTTCTATCTCTCACAAATGAGGACAAATAATGATGGTTCTTAATTGAAGCCATGCCCCCACTTGGGTTAGGGTGTGTTTGGATGTACTTATGAAAAAGTGACTTATATATAAGTCAGATTGAAAATAAATGAGATTGTGTAATGAGATTTATGTTTGGGTCAGTTGTGAAAAAAATGACTTATAAATGACTTATTTTCTATAGGTCAGATTGTGTATGTTTGGGTAAGTTGTGATTATAAGTGAAAAATAAGTCAGAATTTGTGGGCTCCATCTTATAAGTGACTTATAAGTAAGAAATAAGCTGTTTTAAACAGTTTTATGCTTATTTTGACTTATAAGCTATAAATTACTTATAAGTCCGATTGACAATAAGCCAAGACAAAAATGCAAAATAAGTTATCAATAAAATAAGTTACTTTTACCCCCAAAATAAGTACTTGTTTCCCAAAAATAAGTCGAGCCAAACATAACCTTAATCTTCTGGTTTACCAGATTCATTTTATGAGTTTTTAAGCGAAAAAAGGACGAATAATAATTTGAGATATACATAGAACTCATACAATAGTCCCTCTTGATATCCAGGATCGTATTTCGGATAGGAAAGAGATATACATGTTCTGTTGAATTTACAATAATTGAAGTATGCTAAATGATGTACAAGCTAAGTGAGAACCACTGAAAATATATAAACACAACTGAAACAGAAGCATATAAAGTTTTGCGACAACACAAGAGGATTAAAGTTTCAAGGTCAAACAAAGTCAACGCAAACCATGGACTCCAAAGGATTTTCCAGTACAACCTCTTGAGTGGTGTGGCTCATGTTCTGACGGCTCTGATATTTTAAGGATTGGGTGGCAGCAGAGGACTCAGTTGCAGCAGCTGAAGGTGGAGATTTTGAGGAACAGTGAGAAGATTGAAGATATGAAGCTATGAGAGCTGCAGAATCCCACTCACGATTCCCAACAAGTTCTGAAAATAGGAGTATCAGTGAAGCCATGCAAATTTTGAAAGCAGATGTAGTATTATTAGTTTGTTGTGGAAGCTTATGAAGGTGGATCAACATTTTTATAGACGAGGAAAAAGTGGGCAAAAGAAAAAGTAGATAAGGTCGGTGAAAAAGTAAAAGGATTGATGATTCATGAGGAGGAGGAGGAGGAGGAAGCCATTGGTTTGATTGATTTTCTAGCAGGCCCTGTTCTGCTTTCAGAAAGTGTAGCCGCTGATTTACTACAATTCTTGAACCTTGACACAAGAGTGTGGAGTTAGGCTTGTTTCACATTATTTTTAAAGCTGGATTCGCAAAATTGAATATTCCAATACTACAAAATACTTCTACTTCAACTTGGCCATGATTTTATTTTAATGATGGTTGTAGATACCAAATAATCATATAAAAAATAAACGAGTGACGTTTTTTAAGAGAGAATAGGGGGATCCGGTGGGCTTTTCCGCTTGTTAGGTGTTGGTGTATTGGCGTGTGGCCCTGCTGCCATGACCAACATTAACTTTGAATTGTACAAAAACAGTTGGAAGGCTGAGAAAAATGTTACAAACCCACGGGATTCCCACTTTCCACATACCCTCAAGATACCACTAATCTGCAGATAGTAGTTATGCTAACCTATTCAATTCCCTTTTGCGATTTCAAATTTTCAACCCCCAAAAGAAATAATATTAACTATATATAATGTTTAATTTTGTGATTTTTTTGTTAAAAATGATATAATGATCTCTATAAAACATTACGGCTATGTAGCAGGGGGGTTAGATGGGGTTAGATCTAACATTTAGGTGATGTTTGGCAGGCAGACTGAAATTTCGGTGGATTGGGTATGTGATTGGGATTGAGAATAAGTGTGAGGGGGCTTAAAATTACATTTGTTTAGATACTCTATACTAATTAATAAATTATAAAAAGATTATAATACCCGTGTTGTTAAAAACACAAAATAAGTCTCCAATTAAAGTAAATGGTTAAGGTCTATTTCTGCTTTAGAAGTAATTGCCAAAGAACATTACGTATTCGGAAGCTTTTTTAAGAGTATTTTTGCCTAAAAAGTGTTCAGATAGTAGGGAATTTGTGTCAACTATATAATAAGTTGATTTTGACTGTTAATTCTTTATTTTTGACTCACTTATGTTAAAACGACTTTGTCGCACTGTACAAGTCATCATTAAAGGATTACGATCCATTTCACTCTTTACGTATTGCATTTTTGGCCTTTTCTTTTCCTTCTAGTTTTAGTTTTTTTTTTAATATTTAGTATGCTGTATTATTGTAATCATTTTAATGATAATTGTCTTTTATTTCAAAAAAAGAATTGCTAAGAAGGAAATAGAAACAGAACCGGAATCCAAGGAAAGAGTTCCCTCTAGAAATTACGTGGGGTGGGCCTATGTTTTGAGTGAGCACAGGCCACAGGGGATGTAGAGCTTGAATTATTTTTTTGGTAAAATATACGGTGACACAGTGAAGCCCAAACCCAGTTCAAACATAGAACGATATGTGCATCCCTCCTACTAATTCTTGGGCCTGTACTATTACTCCAATGTCCATAGTTCAGAATAATAGTCTTCCAACAAAGTGATCCAAGTGTTGCGAGTTGCGACTCAGTCTCCTGTACAATACTCTCCTGTTGCTATTTAGAAGCAACAACCATTTCACATACTTAGTCCTTTTATAAAAATCATTTAGGAGACGTTTCAAATTTTTGTTGGCTAACTTCATACTTCATATATTTTGCCATCATTTAATTGCCCATTTCATTGCATTTATTTTCAAGACAATTTATTAAGGAACCTTTTTTTCCGTTGGTAAAAATTGGTCCAATAAAAATTTCAAGGCTAAAATTATTCTAAAGCTAAAATTTCTGGTCAAAAAATGACCATTTTCCCTTTTTTTCTTCTTCTGAATTTACAATCTCTTGATAATTTTCACTCCCCCAATTGTCGTATAATAATTAATTTCAGTGTCTCTCGTAATCTCATATCTCATAATAAATATAGGTATTTCTGACAAAATGTTACAGCTTTTACATTTTTATTTCCTCTAACCCAATTACGTGGAATCATACGGGCACACAGGGTACCTTCAAAGATCATATCTAATTTTTTTCCTTCTCAGGAAAAGCGTAAAACGTATATCTGGCATGTGGTCAACAGCAATCTAAGGAATTCGGGGTGACTAGCTCAATTGATGCCAAGCGCTTGATTATTTGCTGAGTTTGTTGCATTCATTAAGTAGAAGATTATAAGAACAGCAACTGACGGAAACATAAGAGTAAACATGATGATATATCCAAAAACATACTGTTTATTCATTCTGTCATCTACTACATCAACACCAAAGCAGTGGGGTTAACTTTCAGCATCTCACATAACTAAATTAGTAACTAGCATAAACAAATACACCACACTCTCTGTTTTTTCTTCTCTTTCCAGAGCTTACTCCAGCACAATCCAAAGAAACAAAAGTAAGACAAACCCCCGCTACTTCAGTTACACAAACCTGCACAGGCACATGGGGAAAAAAAAATCAATGTTAGCAGGCGTATATATTCTTCAATTGAAAAAAAAAAAAACAGAGTCCAATGGTGAATCATATAAGGAAAACAAGTAATTTCCGTGGAACAATATATGTTAATTTTAGGGCACTAGGGACCAAATTCAGAATCCTCAGATCTACAAAATCTAAAACAGGGGAAAAATCTAGCTAATGATGATCTTCCACGAGAGGATCACAGGAACAGGATTCCGTGATCTGCCTTGAAAATGTAAAATATAGATCTAACAAACATCCAGAAAACAGAGGGATCGATGAACTACCTTGACAAAGAAGGCGATCTAATCGCTGTCGCTGCTGCTGCTGTCATGGTCATGGTCATGGCCATGTTCGTCCTTCTTCTTGTCCTTCTTCTTCTTCTTCTTCTTCTCGCCCTTCTCATTGTCCTTGTTGTCGCCATGGATCTTGTCCTTGATCTTGTCGACAAGGCCCTCCTTGTGTTCTCCGCTGTGATCTCCTCCCTTGTGGTGATCGCCCTCTCCCTTGTGTTCACCGTGGGACTCGCCCTTGTGCTCCTCCTTCTTGTGTCCTCCAAAGGTCTCTTCGATCTTGTGGATGATTCCTGCCATTGTTTCTCCTTCTTCTTCTTCTTCTTCTTATGAGTTCTGATCTTCTGGTATGTATGTATGTATGATCTGTGTGATGTTGTGATTTGTGAATCCATGCTATTTATAGGCAGATGTGATGCGAGTGATGATGGATTAGGATGAAAATGGAATTACCAAAATGACCCTCAAGACGTGTGGTCGACGCCGAATCACGGGTAATCAGATCTTTTCCTACTTTCAAAAAATAGTAAATTGAGTGGTGGGAGATTTTATCCTACAAATTTGAGCCATAATTATTGGATTCCTGATTTAGGTAATTAAGACAGATGGTGGTGGTGTCCAGGATCAGACAAATCCGAGTTCGGACACAAGATTGGATTGGGACGAGAGAGAACGAATTTTTAGGAGTATCACTCAATGATGCTACGTCATCTAATATAATATTATCTGAATCTCTAATGCAAGATGCTCTAATTCGCTTTCGTTAGAAGAAACTAGAATTTTTACTCATTTTGGCAGAGTTATTTTCGTCTTTGCATGTGACAACCTTTCATTAGCTGTCCGTAAGTTTTGTATTTCTATAATTTAAAAATATTCCAAAAAGTTAAAAAGGAAACGTAAAACACTTATATAATTCTTATTCATGATTTTGAATGGAAGATCGGGGCTTATATTACTGGATTAAGATCTTATCTTTAATCACATTATCACAGGCAAGAGGTTCAAATCTTGGTAGGAGATGGACATGTCTGTATTCTTAAAGAAAATATATGGGAAGTTTTAAAAATTTGTGGATATTTTCGTCTTTGAATAGGGTAATTCCAATAATGATGGGCCATCCCATCGATATTATTACGTTGAAACAATTGGTATCCTCCATTTTCCTGGTGTCACCGAAATGAGAAAAAAAAAAAAAATCTTCATTTTCGTTGGAGGGAAATGCCGAAAATATAACTAAGCACACCCTACATTACAATTCCAATCAACGAGACGTGGGACAAGATGTGTCCAAAATGTTGGGTTCATTTTGTCAATTTATGACATTTATCATACATCAGAGCGATCTCATTTGTGTCTTTTATTTTAATACAATAATAAATCACACACCATATGGAAGAGTATTGGGCTATTAGATTTAAACGCATGCAAAAGAAATACCTGTGCAGAGAATCATCAGTCATGACACACCAATACACCATAGTATAAAAATTTAGCTCATTTCCTCTGAGCATTCGTTTTATTAGAAACAGGAAGGAAATAATTGTATGTGCTATACATTTTTTCGCGTTGCATCCTTCTAATTGCAGAATTTATTCAACTCGTAACCATTTAATCTTTATCTAATTTAAAGCGAGACATTTTCTTTTCATCTGGGCTCAATGGTCTGATTTCATCTTTAAAGAATATATATACCTTCAATAAAGGAAGAGAAAAATGAAGTGAAGTGAAAGGAAAGGAGAAAAGGAAAAGTCATGGATTGAGGCCGACCAACCGACGATGATGAACAACGGCCATAAATCACGCATAGGACAATATTGCCTGCCCAGCTGCCCTCACGTCACTACACCACTATCTCACTATCCATGCTCTTGCTTTTTATTTATAAAATTTTACATTTCATCTTGAATGAGGGAATTGTTATAAATTTATAAAACTACAGTTAAGTTTCTTAGGATCTAGTTACAACTTGTAATGAGAAGATCTTATTAACCTAACTCCAGACTTATTCGGTTTTTAAAATTTCAGTCATAAATAGTGATATTTCAATAGTAAATTTGTTAACACAACATTTTTTTTTTGGATTTATGTTTCTAATTTATCTCAATAATTTATAAATAAATATTATCACTTACAATTAAAATTTTGTATATAATATTTTTATAAAATTTATCTCTGTATTTTTGCAAAACCATATTTAAGATTCATATAAAATTTTTCTATTTTAATTTAATTAAAGTCCATACATTTGGCGTGGCTTATTGAGCGACGCGTGGCGCAGATGAACTAGCCGACATAAAGGAAACAGCGTGTACCTTCTGTCCTTCCCTCTCGCTTGGTTTTCTTGGAAAATGGGACGCATAAATTATTTTTTGCCCCGGGGGTTATTTAAAAAAAAAGTTTGAATTAAGGGCATTCCAGTCATTTCAATTTAATTTAGGTATGAATAATTATAGGGCTGTTCAATATTGTCCCGTCCCGATCCGTCCCGTCCCGTCCCGGCCATTTCGGGACGGGACATAGTCCCATCCCGTCCCGTCCCGAATATATAAATGTATGTTCATATTTTTAAAAAAAAAATACATGTGTCATCTCTCTCATGTGTGAGTATATATGACTTTTTTTTTTAAAAAAATATAACTCTAACTTCTAAACTAAGTTCCAACCATTCATTGATATCAAATTTCTTGTCCGCTGCCACTATGCTCTATGTGTAACACATCACATTTGAAGTTTTTTTCAAACTCTATTTAAATGTGTAGTTGTTGCTACTTTTTTTTTCTCTAATTATTATGTTTTTGGTTTATGATGTATTAATATGGAGTGCTCATGGCACTGGAGGAGATTTAATTATGCTACAAAATCACCTACCAAGTGTGTTGCTCTACAAAAAAAAGAAAAAGATTTTTGGGTCAATTTTTTTTTAATTGGGAAAAAATTTCGGGACAAGGCCCGTCCCGTCCCGATCGAGACCGGGACAAGTTCGAGATGGGACTGGAACCCCGTCCCGAACACTTTTCTTCGGGATGGGACGGGACGAGGTCGTCTCGGTCCCGTCCCGTGAACACCCCTAGATAATTCAATTAAATGTACTGACTGATCTTTCTAAATTTCAGTGTAGCAAATTGTTGCTTTGGTAATTTGAGGGTTTTTTATGGAATTTTCCCTTATGAGTATAAATGGAGTGATCAATAAAAAAAATAAAATAAAATAAATATTTTATGAATAGAAAAACAATTAGTTGCAATAAAAATTAGATTTTTCTATTACATGTACTCCATAAAAATAAAAAGCAACCTATAGAAATTTTTGGAAGAAGGGATACATTATGTAATTTAAATTCAAATACTGGGAAAATTTCTTTGTTCGCAAAAGAAAAAAAGAAGATTTATCAAAAGAAAAAGAAAATTGTGGGAAATGATGGTCTTTTTCTTTTGTTACAAAAAATGATGGTCTTTTCTTTTCTTTCTTTCTTTCTTTCTTTTTTGAGTGGAGAAATGATGGTCTTTAGATTCACATTAAGTACTTCAATAGGACGAGATACGTTATGGTACCATTTGTCATCTTGATATGGTTTTTGCATCGATCTGGAGCCAATGGGTTGGTTTGGTCTGTGTTTGAGCTTTGAAGACTCTGTTCTTTAATCAAAAATATAAAATGGGCAACTTCTGTAGTCAGTGTAGTGTTCTTCTAATTCTTTTTAGCCATCCCATCCCCTCACTCATCAGCTACAATCGATAATGTTATCAAGAACATATTCTGTAATGTAACAAAAAGAAAAAGAATATATTCTGCGACTAAAAAATGAATATACAATTGATAATGCTATCAAGAACATATTCTGTGATGTAAAAAAGAAGAAGAAGAATATTGTTGGGAAAAAAGAAAGGATTGTCAGGAGAGTTCTTTGTTCCTCTGTAGTCTGTAGGATGTAAGAACAGGGATCAGAGCCATTTTCTCACCCAGTCCACTTGTACATTTCTTTCTCTTCGTTTTCTCTTTATACAAGTCCAAGCCCGTTCATTCAAGAATAGAGGCACTCGGCCACTGTATTTATTTCAATTTAGATTCCTAAGCCGAAGTTTCATTCCCTTCTAATCAACATATCATTTCTCTAGCGTGTTCCTGCCTTATATTTAACACACGTTCTGGACGATCTGTTCCCACTTCGAATGATCGTCTAAAATAATTCATGACATGTCCCTCAAAATCTATCTTCATAAAAAATTAATAAAAATTCATGCATGAGAACCGAGCAATAATGTGGAATGGTATAGACTCCTCACTCCCGTGAAGGTGGCGAGAGTTTCAACTCTGATTCATTATTGACGATTTGAAAATATTATTTACATTCAGTTCACATATGGAAAAAGAAAAACATTTACATTATATGCAAATATCAATATGCAGTTGAACATAGGTACAAATCTCACGTGAATTCCCAAAAGAAGCTTACCAGCACAATCATGCACCAACATTCTAAACCCTAGCATAAATACAAGATAATGGTTGTTAACAATCAATAACTATTCTTTATTGTCCATCCAAAAAAAAAACTATTCTTTATTGTCATAGGATTACAGCGCCGATGAGTAAAAAGATAAAGGGGGATAAACACAAGATGGTTCGGACATAAAATGTGACAACGACACGATAAATCTTCAGTTCAACTTCCAAACTTGGCTTCAGCTGAAGTGTTATCTGATTGCTCCAAGCAGATTAGCACCATCAAGCTTTGCACCTTCCAATTGCTGGCAAAAAATTGTCATAAAAATGGATACTTATGCGTTAGGTCATATGATGCTTTGAAGTTTGAACTGCCAAATCATTATCTGTCTTTTTTACCGTCTTTTTGTCCTTCTATTAGCACAGCCTACACCAGTATTTTTAATGTGTTAGGATCCAAGAGTTAGTGACAGTTTAGGAGTTAGTTGTTTATCTTTTGATTAGCAGTTGTTTGTGTCAGTTACTCTCAGTTATGCTTTTACAATATATATATATATATATTTATATATTGTATTTTTCTTGGAAAGGATATGATGAATGAAATTATGATGTAGCAAATTGTCCGTCTCTTCCGTAGAACTAGATTCTGGTTCTAGTCTCCTTCCCTCTAAGATTCTCAGATTCTAGATTTTAGAGTCTATTCTCTCCTTTCTTCTCCCTTTCCCTCTTCTTCTCTTCTCTCTTCTTTCCCCTATTTCTGTTTCTGTTTTCCAGGTTCTATCATAATGGCATCGGCATCCATTAATTGGCGGCATCATGATTATCACTATTATTTAATTAACTAGTGGCGTTATTGATGAAGCAGTTTGATCGAGACATAAGCTCTTATATGAAAACATACTATAACAATCATCTGTGAGATCATTTAAGACAGACAATAGCAACATATAACTAAAAAAGTGGTGCAAGGATAATTTACTGTTAGAAAGATTTTATATGCCAAGACGCAGACCATATCTTTTGGCCATTAGAACTTTCGAAGTTGCAATTTTAGTACCATCACAGTGGCATCTTAACTATATGCTAAATGATAGCTAGCTATTCCAGGCCAATAAAAAGCTATACTAAAAACTAAGGGAAAAGAGTTCTCAGAGCAAATTGAGAAGTCATAAACTAATCTACTTACTGTGTCTCGAAGGTCAACATGACGTAGATAAGCCCGTTGAAGGTTTGCACCCTTCAAATTTGCATTATTCAACTTTGCACCCTAAGATACAAGAAAGCATTTCTAAATATAAGCAACCTAACTCAAAAGCCACAGTGGCGGCTGGAAAACAATCTCACAAAACCATGACATTTGACCAATTAAACCTGAACCAACTAAAAATAAGTACCGTTGCATGCTTCCAAATATGTTGTACAAAAAAGAACATCAATTCTCAAATTTTCAAGCATGTAGAGAAGCCATGGCAGCTCTTGGTAATGTAAACTGACATTCTATCATAAGGGAGAAAAGTGAAATTTTTTCACATCCTATTATTAAAGATCCAAAATCTTTTACCTTTAAATTTGCTCCTTCCAGGACAGCTCCCTCTAGATTGGCGTTAGTAAGATCTGCATTCTGCGATGATAATAAAAGTACTAATTAATGGATCATTAAAGACCATTTTTCAAGGCATGATAAAGGGACACTGCTTTTCTTAAGCTGCAAATCAACTGACAGGAATAAGTACAATTTCATCACGTCTTACGACTTACTAGAGCTATTGTTGTTATTAGAATTCATGACCTACAGGGAAGGTGAGAACACAAAAACAACATAGTGATCAAATCCAGAAAGAAGTAAGCCACAGGGACCAAACATAAACTGCCCTACATAAATAAACAAAACCCTCCTTTTCACTGCCACTGAAACATCTTAACACACTGAAAAAAAGGTAAGCATACACAATCGTGTATTCTTATTAACCAATCCCAAGATGACTAAGTACTAATACTATCTCTGTATGATGCATAAAACCCTGCCATGACTATGAAGGACACCTCATCCTCCTTTTACTGGAACACCACAACACCTATTGAATTGACCAGAATCCCTCCATGCTGAGTGTCTCACAGCTGCAAGTTAATTAAACAAGTGAAAGATTCATGTTTGGTGGCAAACCTGTAGATGTGCAGAACGCAGGTCAGCTCCACAGAAGCTACAATCTATTAGACAAGCATCTGCAGAATTGCACAGTATCACACAAATGAACTCCAAGAACAACGTTTATTAAACTGAAACAATCAAGGCTATATAGAGTTTCTCATATTGTATCAGTGAGATAAACACCAAAACAAAAAACGAAGATAGATTAAAACATCATGCTGGAAGCCTAAAGTAAAGAAAGGATCCTCATAAATTGGATTTGGGTATCTAGTAGATCTGTTTTCTATTTTCTTTTTCACATAAATTCAAGGAAATGTGCATGCAGAAAACCATGGGACTCAAGCAATAGTGAAAAGTTATATGATTTTCTTAATTAGTTCAGCATTCGGAATGCCATTTATTACATTATCGTGTGTAATTTTAACTTTCTATTCTTATTCGCAAAGGAAAGCATTTCCCTATGGGTCATTCACCAGTTGAGAAGCAAAGAGACATGTTAGTTCTGCCAGCGTCAAGTTTTCGAAAGGTGTATATCCTCACACGTAACAAAAGAATTCAGATGCAATGTTGGAAATACAAAATGGTTGATAGTAAGCCACTGAAAATCAAAAGCACCAAATATTTTGTCCATATATGGATAATTTTAACAGCTGATTGTGAACAACGAAATAAGGAAATATGTGGCAAAAATGCATGCATGACAGAACCATCACGGTAATAGTGTAGCATTGAGGAATAAGATTATCAATTGGTTTCATAAAATTGAAATGAAGTAAAGAAGACAAGTAGAAAAGAATAAGGTGCCTTGTAGATTTGCACTCTGAAGACAAGCACCAGCTAATAAAGCTCCACGAAGATTTGCCCCAATAAATTCACATCTTCCCTAGCCAAGATGAAATAAGTAAGTAAGAGGCCTGCAAGCATGATGCAATATTAAAAAGAAACAGAAAAGTATTGCTATGAGTGACTTACTCACGCAAAGTTGCATTGTGAAAGTTGGAGAACTCAGCATCAACATCCTGTCAAATAAGGTTGGTTTCAGGAACACTTGTAAATAAATTAATTGCAGGTGGTTCAGTGGAAAATACCAGCAAACTTTACATCTTTATTAACTCTAACAAGACAAGCATATGGAATAACATGTTTCAAAAAGTAGGAAATCAATATTTCAAATTAGCAAATAAATTTGTTGTCAAATACTGTATTTTACACATGTTCTTCCTTATCAACAAAGGATGACCAGATGTCCTTGGGTTAGACCACAAAGTTGTTATAGTCATCCTGAAACTCTTGGCAACCTGAACTTAAGAACATCCCAATTTAATTCAGTAGAAGCTTCAGATCTCAATCCTAACTTGCCACATAGGCACATAGCAAACTGTTCCAGATTCTTGATCATCTTTCCCAATTGATGTCCAAGGACTAGGTACATTTAGAATTATACTTACCCGGAATTTTGCCAATTGAAGGTTTGCACGTGAAAAGAAGACATTTTTAAGACAAGCATAGCTGAAATCCACATTTGATAAATCCTGATAATGTCAGCAAACATGGTATTCATCATAATTCAGCACACTGAGGTTCAAGTCAACATGGCTAAAATTATTGTCAGATGTTGCATTAAATACAATTGCAAAATTTTCTCTACCCAGATGACAGTTTAAATACAATTGTTCATTATCAGGATTTACACAATTACACCTATTAATGTCTACAGTAAAAGGCAAAAGTGTCTCCAACGCACAAAATCACCTTTTTAATCAGTTGAAGATACTGCTCAGATAAACAAAGCTCTAGAAATTACCAGTTTAGATAGGTCAAGGCCAGAGAGATTTACCCCCCGAAACCTGACTCTATCTGATTGTATACACTTGATGATATCAGTCCGTGTTAACTCTGTATGTAGTTCATCACCTTCCCTCCTCTTATTAATGACACTATGTATTCCATCTATTAGCCCCTGAAAATTTGCAACTATTTACAGTTTAGGGTGAGGCAAACTTAAAACCACAGGAAAGAAGCGGAACAGAAGGACAGAATAATGGGGTACTATCTAGATGTGAAAAGCCCCACAGGTGAAATGACATTAACATTTTCTTATCAAACTCGACTTTAAGAAAACAATGAGTGTTAGTTGTAGCAAAACCCAGCAGAAGTTAATCTAAGAAAGTAAAATACAGTTTTAAAAGAAGAGTAATTTAGAACAATTTACAAAAGAGTGTCACACTATCACTTACAAGTAGCTGATAGTATTCTGCCTCCCGCAACAATTCTACATATTCAGAATCCTTCAGTGTGGGCACCGCGCCATCTCTCAACCAATTGAGGATGTGACGAAAGTGTTTCCCATCCCTATCAATAAAGACATATCCCTGTGATAACCCACCGTGAATCAAAAAATTAAACTGAGTTGTCTACTTGAGCAAAAGTATACAATTTAATAATTCTATGGCCCAACAAACTGCACAGCCATCAACATAAATCTAAATATAGGGTAAGGTAGTGATAGTGAGGTTCATCAGTCACTGAGTTCAACAAATGTAGCAGGATTTAAATTAGTAATATATGGAAGAAACATATATATGTAACATAAGAGTAACGAGAAGGCTCTACATTCGTTTATCAAAACAAAAAAGAAGACTTTACCTTCTCAGGGTCTTGGCACAGAGTATGGCGACCACTGAACATAGCCGCCAGCATTGAATCAGGCTCCCGCTCTGTCAAGGTATTGATAGTGGTGCAATATTTCTTCCCTCCTGGCATGTGGAACAAGGAAAGGAACAAACAAAATTCAACTCAATTTCTTGCTTGTTAATAAGGACTTGAGGTGCAGCATATGACGTTCTAAATCTCAATAAAAATGGGAATTGCGGTATAATTAGGCAACAAAAAAGAAAAAAAAAATGGAAGACAGCTAAGGGCTTTAGATTCAATATTAGGCAAGGATGGAGTAATCGATTAAGCAGAGCGAAAGTATATTTATTCCCTTATCAATAACAACAATGGTTCCAGAAAGAAACAGAACGCATGATCGGATTCGAGCATTTCGCTCGGTTTCTGGGTAAGGAAACAAATGTTACATTATTTACCGATAATGGTCGCCTCTAACGAATCTGACATTAAGACGACGGGGATGAGAGAGAGAGGGAGAGAGAGAGAGAGAGAGAGAGAGTACCTATATTGAGGGAAACGAGAGAAGGAACGTCAGGTTGATGAGAGTTCTCCATATTGCGGAATCGGGGAGGAGAAGGCCAAGCCCCAGGCCAAGGGGAAGAGGAGGAGGTTGATGACTGCGCTAGGCAACTAACAGCCGCATTTCGCTTCTTTATTGGTACTTCCCCTCAATTTTTAGCACGCACTATCGTCAATATAAATATTCCCTCTCATTTTTTCTTATGCCCGTGATTTTTGTTTAGTGTGTGTATATATATATTTAGTTTTTTTCTCTCTCAAAAATAGTTTATTTTACTTGTATAGGAGTACTAACCTTTAATCTAATTACATATAATATATATTAAATTTAATAGTCTATTTTTTAATACCACAAAAAAATTAATTTCATCTTATTATATTTAAGATTGGAGAACTACATATATAATGCATGTACATAAAATATTATTTTATTTCCCTTCTGTGCATCAATCATAGGGCTGCACAAAGATCGGCCAGGCTGGGTTAAGCATATGCCCCAAGTCCCGTTCTAAAATTTTGCGGACTAACTTTTCTGGCCCGATATCCAGCCCGGTCTTGTTTGGCCTGAGACCAAGACTAGGTGGGACATGTCCTCCGGGCCACAGGACATGTCCAGTTGGTTCCGATCCCTTTTAATTCTAATAAAAAATAATGAAAATATTATGAAATAAATTAAAAAATAAAAGAAATCGGGAAAAAATTAATTAAATATTTTTACATGGTATATTAAGTATTAAATATTATATGGTGTATTTTTAAATTGGGAAAAAGAAATTATTTTTTAATAAAAAAATAATATCTCCGGGCCGGGCCGTGCCTTTTTTCCTAATGCCGATGCCTTTGTCCTGTCCTGCCTGGCGGTCGGGTTTGGTCCCGTTTTGTTTGTTATGGTCTCAAGCCAATATGTCCCAGAACCAGATTGGCTTCGGGCCGGACCAGGTCCTGGCGGGCCATCGGGTTTTTGTGCAGGGAATCATACTTGCATAATTTTCTTGGAATCAATCTGTATTTTCATTGTTCGTTTGATGGCAATGGTTTGTAACAAATAATTATTTGTAGAAATTAATTTCCTTGTTCATCCCAGTTGTAGTTTTTTTTTTTTTTCTGACCTGGCATCCCAGTTGTAGTTAAATCTCTATATTTCTGTCTGAGTATTTTTTGTACACACCTATCTTGATATTAAACGCCAGATTTTAGAAGGATATATTCAAATTATGACTGTAATTGTGACTATATTTCAAGCTTGTATCTAAAAAAGGGCCTAAACAGTCAAACAAAACTGAACAAAAAAGGCAAGGAATGGGCTTAAGCTGTTCACTGTGAGGAAGAAATAACTGGCCCAAAACTCTAATGGAGGGATGGGCCCAAATTATTGAGCAGCCGGATCATCCATCCACAACATGAGTCATCTCATCATGCAAGAAATGAGGGAAGAGAACCAGGTGTTGCATGGGCGCATCCTCACCGTTCCTACGTGGAAGCCATGAAACGCCTACACGTTTCACCGTTCCTCCTATTAAACGGCACTCTTTTTTGGCTTTCGGTTCATCTATATACGCTCCACACAGAGAGAGATCGAGCGCTCAGAGTCAGATATATGGAAACCTCCGACTCCAAGGTGATGGAAACGACGAAGCTAAAGTACCTTTCCTCCATTGCTGAGGACGTAGTCCGAAGATGTGCACAGTATTACTCTCTCCTCTCACTTTCCACATTTTCCATGACAATGACCACTTAATCGCATGGACACATTTACAAAACACATCTTCTTTTATTTAATTAACCTATATTTATAAATAGATTCTTCCCCCCGCGGCCTTGTTTATGATTTACTTATTAACTGTCATTCCCCATAATCAATAAAAACAGAGCCAAATCCAATAAAGTAATGTACCAATGTTTCTCTTCTCTTATATCTGCCCCTTCTTAAATATGATACTTATTTACATTAGATTGTGATGTTAGTTAAACTAAGTTAAAATCATATTTTATCACTAATAATCATCTACCTTTATTCATATCCCTCCCTTACTTGTTTATCCTTACGTGCTTGATTATAAACAAATTGTGAACGACGAATGTGAATTTTGTTATAGGAAGCTGGACACTCCTGTAAAGAAACTAGTGGGAGAGTTTGAAGCCGGATGGAATGCTGAAACGGACAATTATAGCCAGAAATTAGTGGAATTTTGCAGTGAGAGGGTACTTATTAGTGACATGGGAAAGGGGTTACAGGAAAAGATTAATGATGGGTCTTTCAGCAGGTTCACATTTGACTTGATGCTTGCTTGGGAGAGGCCTAGCTACTACGATGAAGACGACCACACGGTGCGAAACAAACACAATTATTCCTGTGTCTCTCTGAACTGCATCTTTTGTGGCATGTATTTATATCTGTGACCAAAAAGATTAGCAACTCATTTTCCAGAGTTAAATCTTGATTAGAATACGTGACCAAATACAGAAGCAAGCTTTATAATATGGTAGAGGCAGAGAGGTTATTTATTTACTTAGTTTTTTTTTTTTTTTTTTTTTTTTTTTTTTTTGAGGTTTCGCAGGAGTCTATCGCAAAGGAGAAAGAAGAGAAGAAGATACCTCTGAATATTATCAATCCAGAACGAGACGAAGTCCCTCTGTTTTATTCAGACATCATGCCTCTCCTTGTGAGAACTTTGCCCCTCTTGGCAAAAAAAAAGAGAACTTTGCCCCTCATTATTTCTGAGATTTTGTACACTGTTTAACATTTAATGAAGACTTGACTATTTTTCTTGCATTAAATGATAAATCAAGCCACATCGACGATTTGGTAACCATGGGCCTATTTAAAATTTGTAGATACTTAATGTTTAATATATTTCATGCGTGATTGTTGTCAGGTGAGTAATGAACCTAATGTTGGAGAAGATGCATTTGTGTGGCTGGCATCTTTAGTTCCATTAATAGCAGATGTTGCTAATGGAAGGTTCACTTTTGAAACTTTGACAGCCCCAACAGGCCACCGACTACACTTTCCTGCATACGACTTCTTCTTGAAAGAAATGGACAAGTAATACAACTACTTCTAAATGTAATTTTTTCTCATGCTTGTATTGTTTTAAAGGACACATTGCTAGAAAATGCCTCTTATTTTGGGGAGGTCCTCGTTAATTTGAAATGCTGGCTTTCTTAGGACCATGATAAGTTTTAATTGGAAGTTAGAGAATTTTATTATTGTTGGCTTTATATATCTTTTGTGACTAACTCGCAAAATAGGATGGTTTGGTCAGATTTTGAAGTTGTATTATCCATTTAAATGTCATCTTATTGGTCTTATTCCATGGCCATGATGGGATCTTTCTATTTGTGATGTATGTATAAAGGCGCATGAATATGATTGGGAATATGTTTGATTGTGAATCCAGGAGACTGATTTGCTTTTCTGGAACTAATAGATTAATAACTCATGTTTGAACAGAATATATATAGTGTTCATGATAAGAAAATTACAACTGCCTTTGCTCTTTCAATGACTATTATATGGTTATATTTTGAAGAAAGCTATAACTTAATGTCACTCACCTACTCTAAAAAGAATTCTCATAGAACAAGTGCGGTATAGGAATACTTTATCAATCTTTTTGATGGTGGTGTATCCCCTACAGTTTTATGCCTCGAGTAAAATTCATATGCGTTAGTAAAGTTCCAGATTCTTACTATAATCTCCCCCCTTTAATTCATGCTTCTACAGGTGCATAAGAAATTTACAAAAACAAGCAACACCAAATGGAATAGAGCTGGCTGAAGACGAATTTATTTTACATGTGGAGGGAACAGGAAACTCTCAGAGAGTAGTTCGACACATTGGAGCAACAAGTTGGCCTGGTCTGTATTTTGATCAGTTTGACTAGTTAAGTTTTATAATATGTTGGAACCTAGTTAGTACATTTAATTATTTAACTATGCAAATTCTTTTTTCCCTTCTCTCGCTCATTCTTTCTTTCCAGGTAGGCTTACACTGAGCAATTATGCTCTTTACTTTGAGGCCTCTGGAGTGATTAACTATGATGATTCTCTAAAAATAGACCTTTCTGAGAACACTGAGAACACAGTAAGACCAGCTGCTACAGGGCCCTGGGGAGCTCCTCTTTTTGACAAGGCTATAATCTATGATTCACCTGAGTTGTAAGTAGCCCCCAAAAACAAAGGGCCCCTAAGGATTCTATCAGTTGTTGTCATCAATCATCACCATCCACGATTTTATAGTTTTTTTTTATCCACGTGTATATACAAATTATTGAGAAGAAGAATATGTGCATATGGATATTTGGCTTCTATTTACATTTTCAGAAAAACCTTTGCTTCTTAGTTTTTGCCGGGAATCTAGTTTCCTCACTCACACTGTAGTACTAGGCCTCTGTCATCACAATCAAAATGATCTTCGATAATCCTGAAAACTAAAACCTGAGGCCTTCTATATGTTGCTTTAAGCCTATTGAGTATAATGTTTTACTCTCAACTCCTCAATTATGAGGATGTTTTATTCTGCTGCATTGTTTGTTCACACCTCTGTTGTGGCATTGAAAAAATCAGGACAGATATGAACTACCAGTTTTTTTTCTTGAATTTTGTAGATCAGAGGGAATTGTACTGGAGTTTCCGGAAGTAACAAGTTCTACAAGACGTGACCATTGGCTCGCACTGATAAAGGAAATCATGCTGCTCCATCAATTTCTATCAAAGTACAAAATAGATTGCCCGCTACTATCATGGGAGATGCATGCCAGGACAATACTAGGGATTATAAGGCTCCATGCTGCAAGAGAAATGCAAAAAATTTCTCCTCCTGCTCCAACAAAGTTCTTAATATTTTCTTTATATGATGAGATACCAAAGGGAGACTATGTGCTAGACGAACTTGCTGAGAGCCTCAAAAAGGTCAATAGTGGACACCCATGCAGTGCGAGTTCAATACTTAGAAACATGAACATTTCTAGGCCAACCATTTCTGGTGCAGAACTAGACGTTAAAGAAGCTGTAAAAGCTTGTGAAAGTGTTAGTGGTCCAGAAGAAAATGCCTCCTCACTGGACGATGCCATTAAACAAGCTATGGAGGAGGAAAAGGAAACCCTCATTGCTAAAGCTACCACTGTAGAACTAAAAGAGGAAGGAGTCACCGACAGTGTTATGGTTCTATTGGTAAGCAATCAGCTTATATACGGCTGATCTTATTTTTCTTCAATTTATGATACATGTCCCGCTTGTACAAAATGGAGTTGCTAACTTATAAAATATGAATTATTGTGTGTGTGTGTTTAAATATGTTCATGAGGAGAGTTAGGGAGATTAGGTCACCGTTATAGATGACAAGAATTGTAGTTTAAACTGAAGTTAGGTTGAGTAAGCGTTTTGTGACGCTTTAAATTCATCCTCTTTCCGTTGAGGAATCAGATTATAGTTTAAAGCGAAGATAAAACAACTTGTGTATGGAACTGAGGTCTAATCATGGTTGGCGTGGAATTTATTTATTAGGAGCTACTAAAGCCACTTAAACGCGTAGTTCCTTGGTTTCAAGAAATCTTTACATGGCAAAGACCAACGGTCACTCTTACTGTGCTTGCTGCATCCCTAATCATCACTTATAAGTAAGTTCTTTTCTTTACTTCTCTCGCCACCCCCTTTATCCAGTAATTTTTTTTCGCTTATAAAGTTGTCATAATGTGGGTGAAGACTCTTAAATTTTAAGAGCAGGCTCAGCTAGAAAAGAAATTAAATGACATCACCTAATACAACGCAGGGAATGGATTGGGAAGGCACTGGCAATTTTTCTGATATGGGTGATAGTAAAGATGATGGAGGCAAGACACGAAAGAATGAATGAAAGATGGGACGAGTTAGTCATTAGTACAGCCTCTGATCAGACTACAATGGAGAGCATTGTGTCTGCCCAACAGGGATTGAACACTGTTCGTGAGATGATGCAGGTAGCAAATGTAACCATACTAAAGATATGGTCAATACTTATTTCCAAGGCTCAAAAGGTACTACTTTCAATATGGGAGTGTATTCAGTCTAATAATGAGTGTAAAATTTCATTATGAGGGAATTCTTTCTGTTGTTGATGGTAATCATTTGTTGTTGGTTGGGCAGCATACAAATACAGTGATAGTTGCATTGGCGGGTTTGGCAATAATATTGGCAACAGTTCCGTTTAAGTTCATGATAATGGGTATCATATTGCAGAGCTTCATGACATCAAAACCAGGAAAGTCTTCTGGAACAGGGAACAGAAGACTCAAGGAATGGTGGGACTCAATTCCAGTCATTCCTGTTCGCCTCGTAGACTCAAAGATCCCTGACACTGATAATAAGTAATTACTTGCTGCTCGGCTGTTTATGAGATTGCACCATATATATGTGTAGGTCTCTGCTCCACCAGCATGTCGTGTAAAGGGAAACTTGTACCAGAATAAGACACTGGAAGAATCAATGTACAAAATTCACGTTCCTACTGTCCAATAAAATGTTGCAATTTAGAATGCTTCCGACTTCCGAGGCAAGATGTGTGTTTGGATACTGTTTATAAGAAATTCTTATATTTACTAGAGTTTTTCTATTAATGCACAGCAAACACGAGAAGACATGCGTTACTATTGACGCAGTATTCTTTTATTTTTTGTTTGGTCGAAAGGCCTTAGTAATTCGTTTGTTAGCTGTAATCAAGCTCGGGTCAAACGACGCTAAAGCATATGGTTGATTTTGATTTTTGATACGCTCACGCTGCATCTTCAGCCTCGTCACATGTGTCTATAACAGTATTGGAATTCAAAGCATATCTCTCAATCGGCATGTCTATATTATTTAATAAAATCTCAAAAAAGTACTATAAGATATTAGAAATTTATTCTCCTACATTTCTTCTTAAATATATGATCGTACCATTTAATTTTAAATATAATTATATTATACAAAAGTAAGTATTTTCATGAAAAAATTATAAAAATAAATATTTTAAAGTGATATATATTGCTTCCTTAATTTTTTCAACGGAGAGTGTATAAATTAAGAAACTAACAAAAACACTCACTCAGCAAGTTAGCATGCCCTATATTTTCTATCTCGTATCTAACCTAAAATTGCATTAGAATCAGGATCTTACCATAATTTTTTCCCTAGTGGCCCTTGGGTCTCTCCAATTAGAAAATGGATTAACCAGGACATGCTTCGCCTTTTGTGATTCCCAAAATATGGGCCGTAATTCAGCTCATTGATCTTTGTAATGATAGATGGTACTGGCCCAAAAAGGAACCAGAAAGGTCAAAAGTCTAGGACAAACCATAACAAAGTAGATTTTTGTAATGATCAGGAGCCCCACCCAGAAGCTAAAAAAGACAAATCTTGATTAGATGCTAAAACTGCGCCAAGCTCTCACACATTAAGGATGTCTAGGTGCTCTGCCCACCTGCCAGATTATATGTACAAGATAAAGCCTATCACTATCACAGTGGACCTATCAAGTAAACTATCGTAGTGTGTCCAATCTAAGCAGCAATTCCATAAGATCCATTTCCGAAATGCTTCTTACGCCCCATAATTTCGCTATGGTTCCTATCCTCTTGCCTTTTCCAAATCAGGGAGATCTGCAAATAATAATAATAATAATTTATGTCAGGTTGAAGGGAGGGGGAAAAGCACAAAAACCCTCAATTAATTATAAGTTGACTATAAAAACTTGTTCCATAATACAGCCCTTAGAATGAATGTGTTAGACCTCAATTTCAATTGTACTTCCTCTAGTCCTTAATACATGTTAAAATAATGGAGTAAATATTAGTAGCTTCTGGATTGTTATATTATATTCTAGAGTGTAAGTAATGGTTAGTAGATTCTAGAAGGTATAGGACTACTTGTATAAATAGCCACTCATACTTGTAAATAGAATATACAAGAATCATTCTTCTCTTATCTCCTCTCATCATTTTATCATGGCATCAGAGCAGGAAACAAGGTTTTCTGGGTTTTTTTCCTCTGGTCACTACTGTTCAAGCGTGAACAGTACGTTTGAGAATTTCCATATTCCGGCGACCTTTTCCAGATTCCGACGTCCATTTCCCAGATTCCGGCAGCCTTTTCCAGATTCTGGCGTCCATTTCCCGATTCCGGCGCCCATTTCCATATTCCGGCGGATTTTTTCCAGATTCCGGCCACTTTTCCGGTGATTTTTTCCATATTCTGGCGGTTGTTTTCCAGATTCCAGCAGGAATTCAGACTCAGTCTAGCCATGTCTGAGGAGAAAAATACCTCTAACGGAGCTAGGTCTTCCTCGGTCAATTCTGTAAATGCACCTGGAGACTGGCAAAATGTTCCTTCAGCATACAAGTTGAATGGAACTAATTTTTTAAGCTGGTCTCAGTTTGTTCGCACCTTCTTAAAAGGCCGTGGGAAGCTTAGTCACTTACTTGAAACAGGTCCTACGCGAGAAGATCCGACATTTGATGCTTGGGATGAAGAAGACTCTTTGGTCATGTCTTGGTTATGGCATTCTATGACTCCTGAGGTAAGTCAAACATGCTTGTTCTTGTCTTCGGCAAAGGAAATCTGGGATACCGTTCATCAAACCTACTTTAAGGTGAAAGATGCAGCCCAAATTTACGAGATAGAGACCAAGATTTCCAATACTAAGCAGGGGAATAAGTCTGTTACTGAGTACTCCACAACTATGAAGAGTTTGTGGCAGGAGCTGGACCATTATCAATCCATCACTATGAAATGTAGTGAAGATATTGTTATTCTGAAACGATTTATGGAAAAGGAGCGTATCTTCGAGTATCTTGTAGGGTTAAATGCAGAATTTGATCCTGTAAGAATACAAATTCTTGGATGAGAGGAATTACCATCTCTCAATGAGACTATTGCTATTGTGGTAGCTGAAGAAGGACGAAGGAATGTTATGATGGAGCCACAACAGACGGAGAGTTCGGCCTTTGTATCAAAAAATCGTCTTGCTGATAAACAAGGTGATTCAAAGAGTTCGAACAAGGAATTGTGGTGTACTTATTGCAACAAGCCTCGTCACACTAAGGAGAAGTGTTGGAAGCTTCATGGCAAGCCTTCTAATATGAAGAAGCCTCAAGCTCATATTGCTTCAGGGAGTCAAGAGAAGTCTAGTCATGTTGATCTTAAGGGGGAGCTGGAGAGGCTAAGATCTTTGATAGAAACACTTGAAAAAGATTCCCCTTCTACATCAGGTACCTGTGCTTTAGGGTTATCAGGTATTTCATTTCAACCTTCAGCTGTTTTATTTCATCTGCTCTTAATGCCTCAAATAAGGATTTTCTCCACTCTTGGATCATTGATTCAGGAGCCACTGATCATATGACTAACTCCTCTAAACACTTCGTTTCCTATAGTCCATGTCCTAGTAATAGGAAAATCGTTGTAGCTGATGGATCTGTAATGACTGTAGCAGGCCAGGGAGATGTTTCTCTTAACTCTACCCTTGTTTTGAAAAATGTCTTACATGTTCCTAAACTTTGCACAAGTCTCATATCTGTCCAGAAACTTGCTGCTGATTCTAATTGCTTCGTATTTTTTTCTCCAACCTCTTGTACTTTTCAGGAGCGAGGGACGAAATAGATGATTGGACTTGCTAAGGAAAAGGATGGACTTTACTTCGTTGAGGAACCTAGTGAATGTGGTAGAGTTCAGAGTTCTTTATCTTCCTCCTTCCAATCCAAAAGCGTCAAGACAAATGAGGAACAAATCTGGCTTCAACATCGCCGTCTTGGTCATCCTTCTTTTAATGTTCTTAAAGTTGTGTTTCCTTCTTTGTTTCAGAATGTGTCCACCAAGTCCCTTCATTGTGATATCTGTGAATTTGCAAAACATAAGCGCTCCTCATATCCCATAAGTAATACAAGAACTTTTGTTCCTTTTGAGCTAATTCATAGTGATATTTGGGGTCCATCTAGAGTTCCAAATGTCTCTGGATCTCGGTGGTTTGTGTCATTTATTGATGACTGCACTCGTGTAACTTGGATTTATTTGTTAAAACAAAAATCTAACTTGAGCTCCATTTTTCCATGCTTTTATAATATGATTCAAACACAGTTTGGAGCTCAAATAAAAAGGTTTCGTTCTGACAATGCTAAGGATTTTTTCAACCAATCATTGTCCACATTTTTTGAAAAACAAGGGATTTTGCATGAGTCATCTTGTGTCAATACCCCTCAACAGAATGGGGTAGCTGAAAGGAAAAATAGTCATCTTCTTGCTGTTACAAGAGCATTGTTGTTTCCAACAAACGTGCCTAAACATTTTTGGGGTGAGGCTGTTTTAACAGCGACACATCTTATTAATCAACTTCCAACTCAGGTTCTTGGGTCAAAGAGTCCTATAGAAGTTCTCACCCATTTCTATCCAAATTTTAATGCATCCAACAGTCTTACTCCTAGGATATTTAGGTGTGTTGCATTTGTGCATGTACATTCTCAACAAAGGACCAAACTTGATCCTAGAGCTCTTAAGTGTGTATTTGTTGGATATTCCTCCACTTAAAAGGGATACAAGTGTACTATCCTCCTTCTAAGAAGTTCTTTGTTTCAGCAGATGTTACTTTTTCTGAGTTTGAGTCTTATTTTGGTTGTTCTGTCACCAATGACCAAGACCATGATTATTTCCTAGATAGCCTCTTAGAAACTAAACTTCAAAAAGCTTCCCAAATTCAATCCCATCCGAATACATCAATAGAAGCGCCACAGACTCTTGACTCTACTTGTCCACTACAACAGTACTCTAGAAGGAAGAGAACATCTCAACTGACGCATGGTCAATCATCTGAACCAGTTACTGATGAAGTACTGGGAAGCGCTCCTGAAAATACAGAGGTACCTCCATCTCCTCCTACTACACTAGAGGATTCTAATGATACTACTAATAATTCTGATCTACCTATTACTTTAAGAAAGGGAGTTCGGAGTTGTAGTAAGCGTCCTTTATATCCCTTATCCTCATTTCTTTCATATGATAAGTTGTCTTGCAGCCATAAAGCCTTTCTCACTAATCTTCAAACTATCACGATACCAAAACTTTATCTGAGGCATTAGCAGATGGTAATTGGGTCAAAGTAATGAAAGTTGAAATGGAAGCTTTAGAGAACAACAAGACATGGGATCTTGTGCAACTATCGAAAGGAAAGAAGCTTGTTGGATGTAAATGGGTCTTTACACCCAAATACAATTCTGATGGCAGCTTAAAGCGGTATAAAGCCCGATTGGTTGCTAAAGGATATACTCAGACGTATGGAGTTGATTATGAAGAGACCTTTGCTCCTGTTGCAAAAATGAATACCTTTCGCATCCTATTGTCTTTGGCTGCTAATCAAGGTTGGGAAATGCTGCAGTTTGATGTGAAAAATGCATTTTTACATGGTGATTTAAAGGAAGAGATTTATATGGAAGTCCCTCCTGGTTTTTATTCTCAACTTGCTCCTGGTACAGTTTGTAGACTTAAGAAGGCACTTTATGGCTTGAAGCAATCACCAAGGGTGTGGTTTGGGAGATTTACAAAATCCATGGTTCGCATGGGATATAAACAAAGTCAAGGGGACCACACTTTGTTTATTAGACATTCACCTTCAGGGGGAGTAACAATTTTACTTGTCTATGTGGATGATATCATTGTCACAGGAAATGACATGGAAGGGATCAATTCTCTGCGAACACAATTGATGAAGGAATTTGCTATTAAGGATTTAGGAAGACTCAAGTATTTCTTGGGCATTGAGGTTGCTCATTCCAAGCAAGGCATCTTCATATCCCAACAGAAATATGTTCTTGACCTCCTAGCTGAAACAGGAAAGTTGGATTGTAAACCTGTGGATACACCAATAGAACAAAATCATAGACTCTGTGAAGCAGGAAGAAGACCTTCTAAATCAAGAAAGAAGAAGTCTTGTGCACCACCAAAAGATCCTCCGGTTGACAAGGAATCTTATTAAAGGCTTGTTGGGAAGTTGATTTATTTGGCTCACACAAGACCTGATATTGCATATGCAGTTAGTGTGGTCAGTCAATTCATGCATAATCCTAAAACTTCACATCTACAAGCTGCTCATCGAATACTTCATTACTTGAAGGGTACTCTAGGGAAAGGGATCCTATTCAAAAGGGGGAGGAGATTAACAATTGAAGCATACACTGATGCTGATCATGGAGGTGATCTTGATGATAGAAGATCTACAGCAGGCTATTGCACTTTTCTTGGCTTAAACCTCATCACATGGAGAAGCAAGAAGCAAACAGTGGTATCAAGATCTAATGCTGAAGCTGAGTTTAGAGCCATGGCACTCGGGATCTGTGAATTGTTATGGATTAAAATCATCTTATCAGATCTAAGGATCAAATGGGAAGGCCCAATGAAGCTCTATTGTGACAATAAGTCTGCTATCAATATTGCTCATAATCCAGTTCATCATGATCGAACAAAACATGTTGAGATTGATCGACATTTTATCAAGGAAAAGCTGGAAAGTGGTCTGATTTGCACTCCATTTGTTCCGTCGGGAGATCAACTGGCAGATGTTCTTACAAAAGGATCGTCTAGCGGACATTTTCAGGCTCTAGTGTCCAAGCTGGGAATGGATGATATCCACTCTCCAGCTTGAGGGGGAGTGTTAAAATAATGGAGTAAATATTAGTAGCTTCTGGATTGTTATATTATATTATAGAGTGTAAGTAATGGCTAGTAGATGGCTAGTAGATTCTAGAAGGTATAGGACTACTTGTATAAATAGTCACTCATACTTGTAAATAGAATATACAAGAATCATTCTTCTCTTATCTCCTCTCATCATTTTATCAATACAAAATCTAATATGAAAAAGAAAATGGGAACATCCTTTGTTAGCACAATAAGTTGGCAAAAGACTCCCTTAATTTAGCATATTATTCGTGCTAGTACGATACGTAAGTGCCAACAACAGGAAACGCCTACAATCTTAGACTTATAGTGTATGTTTTTCATATGATAAGCTAAAAAATAAGAGTGACAAACAAATATGTTTCAACTAAGCAATGTAAAACAAAGTCTAAACTAGGGATACTAGAAGTCACTCACATAACATCCCTTCGTCATCACTGCCCCCATCATCTTGACCCACAAACTGAAAAGAAAAACGCATTTGACAAAATTAGATGCCAGAAAGTAAGACAAAGTGTACAATTTTATATTATGTGAGATGAGTAGAACGGATCAACATACCCGCGCATCATTATCAGATTCCTCATCAGCTGCACAAATCCACACAGAGCTCAATCAGAGCCTTACAATTTAAATACCCTCAGATAAGTAAATTTAACTGTTTTTTGTTGTCAACTCCCTATTAAGAATTTCGTAATATCATAGAGCAACCTCCCTGAAATTGAAGTTAATTTACAAAGACAAGGAAACTGATAACCTAATTTTAGAGTTCTCCTATCAACCAGATTTATCCCAGCATATATGTATAAATTATTGAGTTCAATCCCATGAATTTTTTTTTTTTTAATAAATATCCATTATCAAAGAAAGGTTGCGCAAACTTACAGGCTGACTCTTCATCATCTTCATCACACCATCTGTTCCAATCAACCTTCAGGTATGGTGCAGGTTTCTCTTCAGACTTTAGCAGCCTTTTCCACCATCCTTTCTGTTCTTTTTGAATTGAGCACAATATGTTTCTCAGGCCAGATTTAGTTTTGCAACCCTGTAAAATGATCACAAATTTAATGACACAGCCTTACGACCTTAAAAAATTTAAGATGGTAGATGAAATTAAAAAAATATGGGAAGTCGAATTTTTAGGACGGAACAATAGAATATTCACTTGTGAAAGAAATGAAGACTTGATAGTGAGTAGGTACAGAAATGGAGGATTTATATGGACATTAAACACTGAAGAAAGATAAGGTGACAGCCACAAGAGTAACAGCACCATAAGGCAGGAGCAGGAGAACTAACTGATGGACAGAGGGCACTGCAAGATACCGAATTCGCAATGGCTTCTTTGTGCCTCATAGTGTCAGTAGGTGTTAGGTTAACTTGTGCAGATTAATTAAATAGTTGTGTTATCCACTGAGAGGTTGTGTAATAAAACAAGGATAAGATCAGGAAGAACCACCCCACATTGTAGGCCTAAAAACCCTCACATAAAATAATTCTTCAGGTTGAAAGGATAATCATATGTTTAGTTTCATGTTGAAAACCACCTAATTCCGATGGAAAACCAAGCACAAGCTAAAATAATATCCGAAAGTTGAGCATGGATAAGGACGCTGCCAGTTTCATCAATCCAAGAGTGAAAGAGTATGCAACACCAAATTGAATGGAAAAGGTAAATCCATATAGAGGTCTTAAACTATTGTGATTAGTAATCCATATAGTCTGGCCAAAAAAAAAAAAAAAAAGTAATGCATATAGCCAACTCCAAACCTCCGGATTCTATTCTAGTTACTACTTATTGGTGCAGCAGTAGTTATCTATCATCACCCAACCACAATAAAGGAGTTGCCATTAAAAAAAACCCACAGAATTATACGCGACATAACAATGTACCCAGTATTTTCTTTTTTGCCGGATATGTAGCCAGTAATTAATACACGAGTGGAAATGAACAGCTGACCTCAGCTACGATTGGGCCATAAAGTTCCAAGCTGAATTTGTAGGATTCACCTTGAGCTCCATTAGCGGAGAAGCTAAATAAACCCTGAGGCTCACACTTAACAGAAACATCCTTGGCATCAGGCAGAGCAACAGTAAGATAAACCTTATCGGAACGCTGAGCCCAGAGAACTTCAGGTTGACGACTGCATACACAAGAGGGCACAAAAAAAAAACATAAAAAAGAGCTTGTAACACTCGATCCTTTCACAAACAATTGGAGCTATAAAATGTGATTCTGCAAGCAAAGGGGAAAAAGATAAAGAGTCCTGATTTGATCAGGCAGGAGGGGAGGTGAACCAGATTTGCTGCATTTCAGCCCAAAATAGTTCCGGCAAGCAGAGTACTCATAAACCCTCAAATGCCCGTCAAGCGAATTCACACACACAAAAAAAAAAAAAAAAAAACACACACACACACACACACATAAAAACCAGAAAGGCTTGAAGCTGGGGCAGCGGAGGAATCCACAGAAAATAGGGGAAGAGAGAAAGGGATGGAATACCTCATTTGGGAGCGGACAGGGAAAGACTAAAGGCGAGAGGAGAGGAGCGGAAAAACCCA
Source organism: Mimosa bimucronata (assembly GCA_037074515.1). Classification (NCBI taxonomy): domain Eukaryota; kingdom Viridiplantae; phylum Streptophyta; class Magnoliopsida; order Fabales; family Fabaceae; genus Mimosa; species Mimosa bimucronata. The sequence continues at coordinate 7,846,839 of CM073437.1, forward strand.
GAAATATGGGAGCAGCGAAGAGTACAAGGATTCAGTGAAAATGAAAGTCTTTTCTACCAGGTCGCCTCCGCCCAGCAACATTGATTTTTGACGTTTTTTTTTCCCAAACAAGTTTTAAAGTTACTTGAAAATAAAGTATTCTAAATTAGCTTCATATTCACGTAGGCAGGTTCTGATTGCTTTTGTAGTTTGTTTCTCTGTGTTATTGACTGATATCCGGTTTTTATTCAATAAAAAAAAATTAGCTTCATATTATTTACTTAAATTAAATTAGTGCAAGGTCATATTATTTAAGGAGTGGCTTCTTCACTGCCACTCCCATCCTCTTCCTTTCTTTTTCCCACAAATACCATTGGATCTTGGTCCACATTTAAGATTTTATAAAAATAAAATAATTATAATAATACTTAAAAATATCATAAATAAATTTAATCTGTTAAAATTTGGTCTAAATAGTAAAAAACTGTATACTAATATTATAATTTTAGACTTTATTTTTCATTTTTTATTTCAGTTGTGAACTGTTCAAACCAAATAATGACAGATTAAATTAATTTATGAGGTTTTTAAGTATTATTATAATTATATTTATTTTTATAAAATATTAAATGTAGAAGATCCAATGGTTTCGATCCAATGGTTTAAAGGGAAAAAGAAAGGAAGAGGATGGGAGTGGCAGTGGAGAGAAGCCACTCCCGTGGAGAGAAGCCACTCACATTTATTTACAACTAACTAATAGTATGGCTCTTTTTTTTTATTATTATTAAAATTAGGGTATTCATTGCTAATAGTAGTGACTAATCCTTTAGCTATAGGTCCTCCACTTAAGGGTAAATGGCTAGCCACAAAATGTTTTCCATGGCAACGGTGGGATTTTAACTCCCACTGCTTGGTTAAATGACCGAGTGAGGCCAAACAGTATGGTTGATTTTAATGTTTATGTAGATGTACAAAATTCCATCGATGAAGTAGTAACAATTAAACTGAGGGTGGATAATAGGTTCCAATTATCTCTTCTGATCATTTTAAGAGTATCTATTTTTTTCTCTATTAATTATTTTTAAACTTTTAGAGATTAAAAAATATGTTGAGGGAAGATATATACTTACCTGTTATATTACAAAAAAAAGGATATATATTGCCTTGTAGCTCGGTGGTATGGCATCTCCCCATTGGATGGGAGGGTAAGGTTTTAAACAACTTATAACTTCAAGCCGTTAGTGTTGCTCCTTTAATTCAAATATATATATATACTTACCTTTAAAATGCTAGGGAAAAAACAATCTCTTTCTGTTTTGTTTTGAGCAAGAAAAAAAGGGTTAAAGCGAGTCAAAACCTCACAAGAGTCTCATTACCATCGTGCTTGACACGTGATGTAAACATATATATAGGGACCTGGCCACTAGCCATTGTTCTTCGCTTTCAGAGAGTCCCAGGAGTAATCCAAATGGTTAGAACCCAATTCAAGAATCAAGAAATAAAAAAAGTCGAATGAATTCAATGACCCAATTCAAGAATCAAGAAATGGCAGCCAGATGCTTTAAAATGTGAAGGACGAGGAGGCGTATGAGCGTTTCCAAGTGTCTCAATGGATGAGTTTCAATCAGTTTCTGGAATCAGGAAAAAAAAAGATAGAACTAGATTTCAAGTTCAACCTCGCTAGTTAACATGGCGAAAAGGGACTGGAAAACGACTATGCCAGAGGCAAATGGCACATTTCATGTTCCAACTATTAGGAAGCCCCAAGATGAGTATAGAATCATAGTTGATAATTCTAACCCACCTTGAAGATGGGGAAAAGTTTAACTACTATCATTAACAACGGTATAAGGGTTGTCATGCTTCTCTCTCGATGAGAGAAGGGAGAGCTTTGAATCTCTCTATTAGGCACCCTCTTCTTCACCGTCTCTTTCATCTCTCTCTTCCTTCATGTGTTCTCCCTGATCTAGTCCTGTTCTATCACTTTCTCTTTTCCACTGCCACTTCAAAGCTTCATTTTTCTCTTAGAGAAATGGTGAGGGGTTTGCCATGCTTCTCTTTCTAGGAGAGAAGGGAGATCTTGATTCTCTTTTATAGGCACTTTCTACTTCACCATCTCTTTCATCCTTCCTTCCTTTGTGTTTTTTATTTCTGTCTTGCATTTTCTTTGCGTCTTTCCTTTTCCACCGTACCTTCACCGTCTAGCCATCACTCTCACCACCACACATCTGCTCCTTATGATCGATTTGTTTTTACTTTCTTTCCTATCACCCCGTCTCTCTCCCCCTTCCCCTTCCCTTGACTTTCTCCACCGACTTGTTTTTATTTATAAAAAAAAGAAAAAGAAAAAAAAAGTTTCACTACCTTCCACTTTCCTGTCCTATTTCCTTCCACATCAATTTTTCTGTCTTGTCCTTCTCTCTTCTATTCCACAGCCAATTTCTTCCTCTCTCTCCTTTATCTTTTAACTTTTTGTTCTTTCTTTCATCCACTTTGCCATAAAAACAGCCTTAGCATACCTTAGCATACCATGAAGCATGTGTTGTTAAACCATCACGGTTGTGAGAATGCTATGATGAATTTTTGGTTCAAAATTCCCTTAACATCTATGTTTTTATTGCAGTATGTTTTCAATGTTTTTTATGCAAGTCATAGGGGTTTTCCTTTCTTTTAGCTCTATTTGATCCTCAAATTATATCAATAGATGGGAGTATCTCTTTTCACAAACACCACAGTTGTAGGCGTCATCAAGCTTCAAATTTATTTGAAGTGTTTTTACAACGTGCCTTCAATCTCTCTTCAAGATGGAGCTTCCTGGTTGCAATGACCCCATTCTTTAGTCGTGATGAAGATGATGATGGCCTATAGGTTATCATTTTGTTATTCTTCTCTCACAAACCCATTATTGAAGATTATAACTAATACTATATTTACTAGTCTTTCTTTTAAAAGCCCAAGTATTAGGCCCATTAGTGCACTTTATTTTGGTTTGTATTACAAGTTTCTTTTAAATGGGCATACTGTTATGTAATATTATAAGATTGTAACTATTGCGAAGTATAAATTGCCTTTTTATCCAAACAAAAAAAATCTGACCCACCTTTTAGGCATGTATGGTTGCCGAGGAGTGATGATGCTCGGGGGGTTATTCATCCTCTGGTTAGTTTTCCCGTTTTCTCGTTTCTTTTCTTTACGACGGATCATTTTGGCACTCACTAATCTTGGTATTATTGCGTTAATTAAAGAATCCTGGAAGGTGAATTCTTTTTCTGGCGTTTGCCATTTCAGTACATGCATTAGTTTTGTTTGTCTGAACTGGTTTTGTATAATTATGTTATACCTCCTACTCCCTCCGCTCCTAATTATAAAATCATTTTGATTTTTTTAACTTTTTTTACAGTCCAAAACAAAAGTAGTCTCAGTCCTAAAAAAATCTTTTTTCATCAAAACTAAAATTTATTCTCCTTATAAATTAACCTATAATCTAATTTCATATGACATATGTTATAATTTAGTGGTCTAATTTGCTTCCTTAATTTCCACACAAAAAAGTCAAAATTGTCTTATATTTAGGACCGGATAGAGTATTATGTAATGTAATATTGTTTGCGCTTATTTCTTTTGTAGTCAGCGTGTTCTTTTTTGTCTTCGTCCTGTCCTTCTAGCTCCTCTTCCCTCCTCTACCCCAAATTTTTTTATTTTAAGGTCAAATTTTTTTTATTTATTTTTATTATTAAATATTAAATTCTACGTAAAGTAAAATTAGTGACATTTTGATATAAAGATTGTGTGAATAATGAGCCAACAAAGCCTCCCTCGTTTGATTGTAGCCCATTCAAGATAGTGGAGAATCTCAATGATTTGCAGGAGTTGGCGGCCAAGCTGGGAGCTGTTGAAGAATTTGCGGTGAAATATGAGTTATATTCATTCAAAATTGATTATAACTTTTCTTCATGACCTATCTGACTTTTTTGTCTTGCCTTCAAATATCTAGGTGAAGACTTTGTCGTAGACACTCTCAAGATGCGTGTTTGTGTCGGGCCTTGCCTAAGGAAGGTTTTCCAAGATCCTGCCAAGAGAAAGGTCTGACATTCATGGTTAATATTTCTGTGCTAACCAATAAATTTACAGCACTCTATTTACTTTGTTTATGGTTTATTAGGTTATGCATGGAGCAGATCGACATGTACTGTGGCTTCAAAGGGATTCTGGCATGTACATTTGTAATTTATTTGACACTCGCCAGGTTTGCTCTGAAATCTCTGAATGTTTAATTTTGAGATTTATCCCGTGAATGATTGCCAATCTTGCAAACATTAATATGGCTGTGGTGATGTTTTAGCTGAAGAAAAGGGACGTGATGACAAAATCAATTTTCAATATTAAATTACTTGTATCCATTTATGTTAGCGATATCTCTGCATGCATAGGATGTTCTTCAAAGAATATGTGGAACTAGCTTTTGAACAACGTGAGAAAATAGTCTTAATCTTTTTTTTTTTTCATATTGAAAAGGAGCCTAATGGAATTCTTTGTTAAGCATTTAATGCATTTAGAACGAGCTGATGTATTCAACAACAGTAGAACAGTAGATTTGATGAAATAATTCCTTAAAGTTCCTTTGCATTTGATTCTCCTTGACCTATATATCTTAATTACCATCTCAGTTATTTTCAACATTTTAAACCTTGTTGTGATGCGTGATTATGTATTTTATTCTCATAGGCTTTTGTTGTTGCTGTGCTCTCAAGCCTCTCAAGTATTTAAAATTGCAAAGAAATACTTTAGAGTATCTTCTACATTACTTTTGTCGGGTAACTGCAAACACAAAGTATATATGCATTTTCGTTTCATAGCTACTTTGTAAAACAGTGTGTTTCAATCGTCTTGACTCAGATAATTTATTCATTTATAGCAGAATTGATGGTGAAATTGATGGTGATGTTAATAATAGAATTCAAGCCGGGTGGTTCAAATGGAGAAAAGCTATTAGGGTTATTTGTGATCGAAAAGTATGAGATAAGGTAAAAGAGAAGTTTTATCGGACAGTCATTAGATCAAAAATGTTATATGGTAGTGAATGTTGGACTCTAAAGGGATAAAATGAACATAAAATGGGGTAGCAGAGATGAGAATGCTAAGATGGATGTGTGGTCATGCGATAAAAGATAAAATTCGCAATGATCATATTCAAGGAAGAGTTGGGGCAGCACCAATTGCGGAGATGGTAGAAAGTCGCTTGAGGTGGTTTAGACACGTTCAAAGATGACAATTAGATGCGCCAGTAAGACTTTGTTGTTGTTGTTGTATAGCATCACTATCCCTTTTCAATCTTCCCTGCAGTCTTTAATATTGATTGGTCAAATTTTTGCAAATACCAGAATTCAGATTGGAGTGTATGTCCTCTTCCTAATGAGATGCTTAGGTGCAATTATGTTTTGGACTTCTGGAATATGATCATTTCTTTATTCTTTTTGTCCTTGTTTTCCCTTTATTCTGTGATTCTTTTCCTTTCTCTCTCCAATTTTTTTTCTCGTTTAGGCTTTCTCTTGTTTTGTGTCATAAGACTATGTTGTTCAAGCTTTTATATCTATACTTCAGTTCTAAGTGTTCGAGGACCTAAAGTTCAGAATATGGTTATCCTGGTTTGGAAAGGTTGCCACTGTCACTGTAGTCTAGTGGCTCTGGCCTGAAATTAATGGAAGACAAAATTTTGGTCCTTATCTAAAACAGAACTAACCACGTTTCTTTAACAGTCATATATAGCTTTTATTTTGTAGTCAGTGCTCCCTCAGGATGTTCAGTTATTGTTTGATAATCACTTATATACTGTCCTTAGCTAATTTTATCACTACCATCTAATGAAGTGATATTCTGATGACAGATGTGCCAGAGAAGATACCCACTATCTGCTGTATATATATGATTTAATGAGAAAGCAGTTGTTTGAATTGTCCAATGGCCCTCGAAATTCATTAGCTAGAGGTAACTTACAAATCTCAAGAAATTCCTGCTTTGGATTCTATTGCTTAGTATAATTTGAAAAATCTCAGTTCATTGAGCATCAGTATTGCACACTTCTCAGAGAACCAGGATTTTATTCTTATTAGTTGTCTCCTGGGTATATTTGTTTCTAGACCTTGGATGAGTATTTTCTTTAACCTCTAACAACTTATATGTGGTGCTAGTTCTCCAGAATATTGATTTGACGATTTAATGAAGACTTTTACCTCTAGGTTTCTGTCACTGGCGGGTGCACAGGCTCGATTGTAAAATCTGCATGGAGCTATATGAGAAAAGAGCTTCTGACTGAAAAATCCTTCCTAAATATACATGGGTTTGTTATTTTTTTACAACAACAACAAAACCTTATCTCATTAGGTGGGGTTAGCTATATGGATCGTATGACTACATTATTAAGCAGGAAGTGTTCTCAACTTCCAATATTTACTTCTTTTATGTCTTTTCTATGTCTATCCAGGTTGCTGGGGGCTGGTTTTAATGTCTGCAACTGTCTCTGGTTTCAGTAAGTTATTATAGAATTTTTTGTTGTTGTTGTTATCACCTAATTGTGTTTTTCTTACAGTTGCCCGTTACAATTTTCAGTCATACTATGCTCATTTCACGGCTTCAGGGGCTTTATCAAATGGCGGGATAAGGTGCTCGTGCCTATGATGGGAGCCCTGGCTATGTATTAACCAAATAGAGCTCTTTTGGAAATTGGTACATCAGATTTGTTTAAACGTGCATAATCTTTTCCTCTACTAAGAGCTAGTGCTTCAGTTATATATATTGGGTGTGTTTGGCTCGCCTACTTGCAGCCAAATAAGTCCTTATTTTGATAAAAAAGGACTTATTTTCAGAAAAGGACTTATGAGCATGTTTGTCTCGATTTATAAAAATAAGTAACTTATAACTTATAAGTCAAAATAAGTATAAGTTCTTTTTTTTCAACTTATGATTTATGACTTATAAGTCACTTTTTTTTGTGGACCCCACAATTCTAACTTATTTTACACATTAAATCACAACTAACCCAAACATAAATCACTTTTTCAAAAGTCCATCCAAACATACATCTCATTACACAATATGACTTATGACTTATAAGTCACTTTTTTTAACAGCCCATCCAAACATAAATCTCATTACACAATCTGATTTATTTTCAGTTTGACTTATCTATAAGTCACTTTTTCAGAAGTCCATCCAAACACACCCATTATTGTACCTGTCGACTTATTTTCACCTCTCACAAAAGGCGAACTACAAATATTGTCAAAGTCAAGGTTCTCATATGTTAATTGCAACTATGAAGACATTGTCAATATCATTGTAGATTCTATTCGAAATGCTTCTTGCTTTCAAGAACTTGAAATAGAATTGAACGAGGTTCTGGCTAAAGCGGTTCCATAGTTCTCAGAGACAATTTGCATTTTTCCGCTGATATATTGAAAAATAGATGTAGACTTTGTACATGTGATCGAATCGAAAAGAGCAAAAAAGAAGTTACTATAATATTTTTCCTTTTTTTTTTCTTTGAGAGAGAAAAATACTGGGTATTTCGACTGGAAGCAGACAAAAATAAAAGAGTTTTTTATTATTATCAACTCTTTTTTTTCTTGCAATAATTATAAGAAGACGTGATGATAATAAATACTCCTTCTGTACTTATATATAAGAACAAAAAATTCAAATAGTTTTGCTCCTTTTTATAAGAGTCTGGAGGGAGTAAATCCTTATTGGCTTATGATATATTATTTTTCACAAAATCCGTACATCCGATGAGTGTAAGAGATTAATCATATTTAGAATTTGCCATCGCTTCGCTTGACCCCTCATAAACACAAATGGACTGTGTTTGTAGATTTAACAAGTAAACAGAAACACCTCTCATATACGAAGAAATGTTTGCAAAGCATGTTATGTTATTTCCGCCTATCCCAAAAAGAAAATGACCTTATCTTAATCTGTTCTGTAAAATTGAAGCAGGACAACCCATTCCCCTCAGGCCTTCATCCAATTCGCAGAAATCAATATATTAGTATTGATTTTAAAAAAAAATAGAAAATCTGGTTTGAGAATGGTTCCATGATTTTAAACAAGTTTTAAGGTTACTTAAAAATGGAGTATACTTTTTTATCTATCACATGATATCCAACATAGCCGATTAATTAGGTTCGTAGGAATGTTGGCACTCATTAAATAATGGGGAAATTTTACTACTTTTAAATAATTAACGTGGCTACATACAGAGCCTCGAATACGAGACCAAATTAAATTGGAACAACACACAGCTAGTTGATTGAAATACAATAATAAAGTGTTATGAACTAGCTTCCTATTATTTATTTAAATTGATGTTAATTTTATAATTATCAAATATATACACTCACTATAAATATCATTAATTAATATATAAATAATATACATAATAATCGACAAGTGTAGAGCATAATATTTACAAATAACTAACAATGTGACCCATTTTCATTTTTATGTAAGTACAAAATTCAACTGGTGAAGTAATAATTTATCAATCGATTACTTGTTCCTTATTTAACATTTAGTTAATTTTTTTAAAAAAAATATTAAAGAATTAAATAAACGACGATAATGATATGCGTACCATGTTAATAATTATCATATACTCCTCCGTCCCTAATTATAAGTTTTATATTTGTGAATAGGCTTATCCTAAAATATAAGATTCATTTTAGAGTTGTATAAGTATTTATTGTGTTTTTTCTAATTTTACCTATTGTTTATCTCTTCCCCATACACTCTCTTTCATTTTTATTATCTCTTATTTACCATTCGCTTTCATCTTTAATAATAAGGGTAAATTTAGAAAATAAATTAGATTCCTCACCTAATTTTTGCTTTTAACTAACTTAAATAGTTTTTTTAAATAAAATAAAGTATTTATTTGAAGCTTATCTTTAAATACGGAGGAAGTATTTATAGTTAATAGATAGATAGATAGATTCCAAGAAAAAAGGTTCAAAGCGAGTTAAAACCTCACCAGGATTTCATTACCATCTTGCCTAATACGTGGCGCAAACACACACGCATATATATATATATACTCATCTGGTCCTATTTATAAGTCACTTCCAGCATATTTCACACAGACCAAGGAAAGCCTTAAAACTCATTAACTTTCCACTAAAATCCAACAAATTTACAACTTTACCCATATTAAATATCCACCATACCACATGAAAATAAAGTCAACACATAATAAATGAAGGGTAAACTTGTACATTCACACTAAATATTTAATGAGGTGACTTATATATAGGACCAAATAAAACCTTCTCTCTCTGTCCTATAAATAGGACCAGATGAGTATATATATATATAAGGACCTAAGGCACTCGCCAGTGTTATTTGCTTTTTCCAAGATTATGGTTTAAACCCAATTCAAGAATCAAGAAATAAAAAAAAAACTCAAATGAATTCATTGATCCGATTCAAAAATCAAGAAATCGTAGCTAGATGCTTTAAAATGTGAAGGATGAGTGGGCGTCTGAGCGTTTCCAAGTGTCTCTGTGGATGAGCCTTTGGGAATATCATTGGGAACTCGGAAAACGGGGTTTCAAGTAGTTTTTGGAATCAGGAAAAAAAGATAGAACAAGATTTCAAGTTCAGCCTCGCTTGTTAACATGGCGGATGAGGACAGGAGAAAAACCATGCCAGGGGCAAATGTGCCATTTCATGTTCCAATCATTAGGAAGCCCCAAGAAGAGATATAGAATCATAGTTGATAATTCAAACCAACCTTTTAGGCATCTTTGGTTGCCAAGGAGCGATGCTCTTCAGAGGGTTATGCATCCTCTGATTAGTTTTCTGGTTTTCTTGTTTCTTTTCATTATGCCGGATCATTTTGTCACTCACTAATCTTGGCATTATAACTATTGATGAATACCATTGAAATTGTATTTTAAAGAGTCCTGGAAGGTGATTTCATTTCCTAGCATTTTCCATTTCGGTACATGCATTAGTTTTGTTTATCTGAACTAGTTTTGCATAACTATGTTAAAATTTTAATTATCTTTCTTATGTTTTATTGTTTGTGCTAATTTCTTTTTTTGAATTCCCATAATGCTTTTGTATGTGAGCCCCAATATTCTTCTCCTATTTCCGAGAGAAGTATTGATCTTCTTGGGCCAAAGAAACAAGACCAGCCACGGGAGTAAGCCCACATTACAATACAACGAGACCATCCTGAATCCTCCTAAGAAGGTATCTTCTCGGACTAACGGCATCTTGTAACGAGGATGTTTACATCAACAGCGAGAAACCACGAAATTGATAAGAGGGTCAACGGAATTATTTCAAAAGAATGCCAAATGGCTGCTAGCAGAACAAGTAACGTTCGGATTAAAAGAGTACATTATTGGAAACTTAATGGATAATAAAAGACAAACAGGAGACAGGGGAATAATGGCCAGAGAAGAAGAGGGAAATCTGGGACGGTTTCTCAGGTTGTCAGCAACATTATTTTGGACCTGAAGGAATAAAAAGGGAGAGAGGAGAAAGAGAAGGATCATCAAAACATTCTCACTAAAAATTTCTGATCGAAAAGGAGATAAAAAAGTTGAAATCATTCACTGAATCTTTTTTTTATTTCACTTATTAATTCTTAGTCTTCATACGGTTTTATTTTCTGTGTGAAATTCTTGTAATACTATTATTGAAAGTCATTGTATCGTCAAGAATTTTTTCTTATTTGATTGTTAGTGACCTATTTTATTTCTGTTTCAGTGATTTTCTCAAACTCGTAGTGAGAAAATATCAAGTGTCTTGTTTTCTGTAACATCCTAAAAAAAAAATTAATTTTGTTTAGTGATTTTTATCTATTATTTTAATAATTAATTTGGGGAAATTATGATTTATCTTGTTAAAATTGAGTGTTTTAATATCTTAAATAAATATGTGTATATGTGTATCTATAGATATATATATATAAATAGTAAGACTAGGTGGGATACTAAATTAATTGTAATTAAGTAATTTAATATTTTTTTTATAAATATTTGAGTACATATATAAATATAATTATATATATATAATATACATCTAAGTGCACCACCATATATACACACACCAACTACACCAATTGCCACTACCATGTTGTTGTGGAAGACAAGAAGGCATTAGGCCTAACTTTCATTATTTTATATAATATAAGTGTGCATTATATACTAGTGTAGAATGCATATACATTTATTTTATTCTTTGTTTTTGCATATAAATAGGTGTGCATGGCACACAAGAATTCACAACAATTTCTAACATGATTGAGAGTAAGGGCATGTATAAATGTGCTTGAGAGAGAAAGAGAGAAATAGGGAGAGACTTAGGCTAGGGTTTGAGGTAGTGGAAGTCTCAAGAGCTTATATTTATTTTACTGAGTTTGATTGGTGTCAAATAGCACAAGGGAAAAACTGCACTGTTTTGAAATCGGTACAAGCTGCAGGTAACTACGTCTGTTTATTTGCGTGTGTGTGTGGGTTAGTAAGTTTTTGGAACTTGAATTTTGTAATTTTCTATGGAACATGAATTTGAAGAATTATTTTATAATATAAACGTTTGGTGGAGTATGTATTTTTAAATGGCATGAAGGTGTGAACTTGTATGTTTTGAAAATTATAGTATTTATTAAAGATATCTGCATGATTAAATCTGAGAATTTCTGGACTGGACTTTGTGCCATAAGTTGGATTTGGACATTTATGACGTGTTGTGTTGATTATGTGAACACCGAATAGATAAATAAATAAATAATGTCATCGCGCGGTGAGGTTCCTTGTTGGCCCACAAGGACTAAATATTATAAAACGGAAAGACGAATTGGGGAGATCGCCCCCGGTCTCAGGCGAGGGTTGTGAGTCCCTACTGGACCGTATAATATCGGTGTTATTAATTGTTTGGTTTTATTTATCTAAGTATTGGATTATAATATATGAATGTGAATATGTGATTTTATGTGTGATTTGAGGAATTGTTACATGAAAATAATTTATGTGGGACTATATGTTATGATATTATCATGCATCTAAATGATAACTGCCTCATGTTTTCAATTCAGTTATACTTAGTAATATTCCACTGAACACCTTGCTGACACACACCGCACGTAGGCGAGCAATTAGTGGTTACCTGGGTCTACCCCACTCTATCTTATTTTTACAGGTCCTAGTAACGCAATAGGAAACCAAGGGAAGGATCCGGAAATACCTCACTAAACTTGTGAGCCTCTGGACTGGAGAGTCAGAGATTATTGCCACATTTAGGGACATGTTGCATTTAAATTTGCTTCCTCTCACTTTTAAGTTTGTTGTTTATTTTGAACTAAAGATTTTAATATTAGCAAGTGTTGGTTTATTTGACTGTTAATTATTCCTTTTGGACCAGTCCTTGTTCAATGGGCTTTATCATTTGATAATTATCATTGAACGATTAAATTCCGAGTTTGAATATGAACATTGTGTGAGTTGTTATAAGTATTAATGCTTTTGGATGTTATTTTAATTATTATTATAAAATATTTATTATTGGAAATTTACTAATTGATTTATTTAAATGATAGGTTGAGATTTAATTATCCATGTTAGTCCGTTTACACTGTTTAGAAGAATTCTTTTCTAACATGGATAATTTGGTTAAAGTACGTTAAATCTTTTCTAATCATGATAGACATTCTTTAGTAGAAACATTATTTTCTATCATGGTTAGACAATAAATTGTAAATTATTTAAAATTATGAAAAAATCATTTTCCAAATATGTTAGTGGTTTTACTAAGTTGAATACTTTTCTAACATAGTTAGTCAATAAATAATTTGTAATTGTTAAATGGTAATTTAAAATGTATTAAAAAGTATAATTAGGTAGCGATTGTTACATTTTCCAGTTTTTGACCACTACATTGTATATGAACAAATTGATGTTGACCCTATTTTTACTGTGCAACAAGCAGGAAAGCTACTTGCAAAATTTTGGGAGAATGACCTGAAGTCAAAGACACAAAGGCCTCTAATTGAAACAGGAAAGTGTAACATCCTGAAATTTTAATTCTAAGATTTAAATGATTAATATATAAAAATTTAATAGATTATAGTATATAGATAATCTTTATTTAGGTATTTAAAATTTAATAATAATATTTCAAATATTTAAAGAGAATATCTATCCAAGAGGGTTATATTTTTTTAAAAAAATAATATGAATGCATAATTGTAGGAAGAGGGGATGTCATTTAACATGTACAATAAATATATCTAAACTCTCATCTCATTTGAAAGATTTTAATTATCTAATTATAAAAAAAAGATATTAAATAATTCATAAGACCATTATACTAGTTTTTTAGATTTTGATAGTAGGTGTAGAGATATATATATAATCAATCTATAAATTAAAAGTAAATTAATTAATTTAATTGAAAGAAGGCTATAATTTAGAGAGATTACAAATAAGATAAGATAGATATAAAAAATATATATAATATAATAATTAAAGTATATACATATATTACCCATGTATATATAAATATTATTACTATTATATATGGATTGATATATGTGATATGACATGAATTATGATGATTCACGCCACTCACATATATGATTTATATATATATATATATATATGTAGATTTCTCACTAATATCATAAAATAAAATTGAGAGAGAAGGTGTATGACTTTTATATATTTTCTCAAGAGCTCAAACTTCTGGGTTCAATTCCGTACTCATAATTTATTCCGATCACGAAACATCCTCACAAACTTTGTTCTATGCAACGAGATCTTTAAAACAAAATAACTTTTCTAATCAATAAAGCGTGGAATTGAGGTAACCAATGTTGCTTTACTTTATATGTCTGTTTTGGAACATAAGAATTTTTTAACTATATTTTGATCGTATAAGTTTGATTTATAAAAATTCTATTTTAATTGTATAAATCTTCAATGAAGCGGGAAGCATGTTAGCATATATTCCATTATAAAAATTATCTTTCAGACTCACTTATCATATGTGTACACAAAGATTTATGTGATGATGTGTTATATATATATATAGTATTGTGATGATACATGTTACAGATGATATCTGTTATGGTTACTTCTGTGATGGAGACTTGAGGTAGGGTTGTGGAGATTTGTGTTTGGAAGCTCGTGCGGCAGCCTCTACTAATGATCGTAGTAGTTGGCATTTTGTTAGGCCCATGTCTCTATTCCTTATCCTGTGGCCGAGGTTTGGAAATAGGCGCTTGGGTAAGACACCTCTTGAGCCTAAGCCTAGGTGGGAGGCAAGAGAGGGGACCGATGACCCGTAGTGAGTGGTGTAACCTTTGGCCAGGTTATACAGCACGAAAGGTTTGGGTCCATGCCTGGGAGTTATACGTAGGAGATCGGTTGAGGGTAAAGATTGTGTTTGAACTTATGATTTTGTTTTGGAAAACTATTATCTTCGTTGGCTTACGGCCCTTCCTATTATATTCTGTAAAGTGATATTGGTTACTAGGACTTTGTCTGACCCTCTTATAATAATTTTTTTAGGTGATGACCCTTATAGAGGTGGTTGCGAAGGGAATGAGCCTGAGGATTAGGTATCCGAGTATACCTTACCTCAATTTGGCATTATGTCGCTAGATTATTTATATTGCCACATGAGTTGCATAATTTATCAATTTTAATATCTCATTTAAATTATCTTGAATTTCTTTTATTTTAGCTCATAAAAACTTTCGTGGCGTCTTGTTTTTTGTTGTTTTGGTTATGTATAATATAGTATAAATATTGGAACGTTACAGAAAAAGCGTGGAGACGAAGCCAAGTGGCAGAGACCTAGAAGATCAGATCTGAAAATCAATATTGACGCTGCTTTTGATGCTGATTCCTCATGTGCAGCAGTATCACTTATTGTTCGAGATTCAAATGCATGGATGCTGGATGGTGAGGTGAAATCAGCTACAGCCCACTCAAGTTTAGAAGCGGAAGGGACTGCATTTGCTGAAGCTGTTCGATATGCAATGGAGAATGAATTAGAATCTGTTATTTTTGAATCTGACAACAAAACCCTTATTCAGTGTGTTAACGGATCTGGGATGTCTCCAGAGTGGAGGTGTGACATTGTGCTAGATCACATTCTTCACTATGGATCTTCTGTAAGGAATCATGTGTTTAGATGGGTCCCGAGAGAAGCTAACCTTACTTGCTGCTGATTGGGTAGCAAAGGCCTACTTAAAGTAGTGTTACCCGTCTAATTGGGCTCTCACAGACCACCTCTTCAGCTTCAGAGTATCTTGGATAAGGATGCAGGAAATTCAATGGAGGATGACAGAGAATAGCTCTGCTGTCTACAGCTCAGGATTATTAGTTTCTGTTTATTTGTGTTTTAGGTCTTGTTCATGTATTTTCAATTCCTTTGTTTCTTACTATCAGACTGTACGTCGTTATGTTTCTGTTGAATGAATCTGGGTTCTGTACTGAATAATTCTTTATAATTTCAAGAAGAGACTCTCTGCCTCGAACTTTGTTGATAAAGACTGGGAATATTGAGCCAATGAAGCCTCCCTCGATTGATTGTACCCAATTTAAGATAGTGAATGAACTCAATGATTTGACGGAGTTGGCTGCCAAGCTGCGAGTTGTTAAAGAATTTGCGGTGAAACATGAGTCATTTCATTTTTATTCATTCAAAGTTGACTAAAACCTTTTTTTATGGCCTGACGATTGACCTTTTTGTCTTGCCTTCAAATATGTAGGTGGGACTAGAACATAATGAGTATCGGTCTTTTCAAGGTTGACTTGCTTGATGAAAATCTCAACCAAGACCGAAGATTTTGTCATAGACACTCTCAAGATGCGTGCTCATGTTGGGCCTTGTCTAAGGGAGGTTTTCAAAGATCCTATCAAGAGAAAGGTCTGACATTCATGGTTAATATTTCTGTGCTAACCAACAGATTTGCATTACTCTGTTTACTGTGTTTATGGTTTATTAGGTCATGCATGATGCAAATCAACATATACTGTGGCTTCAAAGGGATTTTGGCATTTACATTTGTAATTTATTTGACACTCGCCAGGTTTGCTTTAAAATCTTTGAATATTCAATTTTGAGATTTATCCCGTGAATGATTATCAATCTTACAAACATTAATATGGCTGTGATAATGTTTTAGCTGCAAAAAAAGGAGGGGATGACAAAACCAGTTTTCCATATTAAGTTACTTGTATCCATTTATGTAAGCGATATTTTTGCATGCTGTAGTGGTCAAAAAACGGGAAGCTGGATGCTCGTAATTTTCCTCACTACTAATTATTGAAATTAACTGAAAATAGAAGAAACAGTCATTAGCAATTTATTCTAAAGATTTTATGATGGTGCAATAACCAAAAGTACTCCAAATACAAAGATTCAAAGCAGAAAAGAAACTTTATCCAATTAACAATTAAGTTTAGAATGACAACAAATTGACAGTATCAAGTTCGCTATTGTGTTCTCTTTCGTTGGCAATATTCTTCTGTTCTCCCAGTTTTTCGATCCCCCTTCCTTTTCTCTCTTTCCCTCTTTATCTCTTCTTTCCCAGGTAGTCGTTACCCAGATCCAGTAACTGGCCCGGGATCTTCTCCCTCTGTCCCTTCCTCCTCTCTCGCTTTTCCTTAATGCTCCATTATTAGCCGGATTGTAGGAATTATGTTGTACACATTACTTTTCTTCTTGCTATCATGTAGCCTTTAATTAAGTTGTGATCGTTGAATCCGTTACTTTTGTCACGTATGCATTTGCTGGTGATGATACGGGTCTTCTCGTAGCGCTGCATCTTGTCGTCAAGAATAATGTCTTCTGGATTGGGCTTGAGACGGGTACGTTCCTTTGCCTTATGGACTCTCTTGTAGACTTGTTTCTTTGGCCCAGGAAGTTCAGCTTTCTATTCAAAAACAAGGGAAGAAATTCGGGGCTTACACATGCATAGGATGTTCTTCAAAGAATACCCAGAACCAGCTTTTGGACAATCTGATAAAATTAGCTTCTTAATCTTTTTTTTTTTTTATATATTGAAGGAGTCTAATGGAATTCTTTGTTAAGCATTTAATACATTTAGAACGAGTTGATGTATTCAGCAACAGTGGAACTGATGAAATAATTTCTTAAAATTCCTTTGCATTTGATTCTCCTTGACCTATGTTTCTTAATTACCGTCTCAGTTATTCTCAACATTTTAAACCTTGTTGTGATGCGTGACTATTTATTTTATGCTTATAGGCTTTTGTTGTTGTTAGTTGCGCTCTCAGGCCTCATCACGAGTATTAAAATTGTGAAGAAATATTTTAGAGTATCTTCTACAATTCTTTTGTGGGGTAACTGCAAACACAAAGTATATATGCATTTTCGTTTCATAGCTACTTTGGAATACAGTGTCTTTCGATCTTCTTGACTCAGATAATTTATTCATTTATAGCATGACTTTCCCTTTTCAATCTTACCTGCAGTCTTTAATAATGATAAAACGGTTTTTAAAATCGTCCATGGGCCCTCCAGATCCATTTATTTATTTGCTAGAGGTAACTTAAAAATTTCAAGATCCTGCTTTGGCAGGTGTACAAGCTCGGTTTGTAAAATCACCATGTGGAGCTATATGAGAAAGAGCTTCTGACTGAAAAATCCTTCCTAAACATGCACGGGTTTGCTACCTTATTCGGAATGTTAATATTTCGTTAAGCAGGAAGTGTTATTCCAATATTTACTTCTTTCATGTCTTTTATATGTC
The DNA here is from genome assembly GCA_037074515.1 of Mimosa bimucronata. Lineage (NCBI taxonomy): Eukaryota > Viridiplantae > Streptophyta > Magnoliopsida > Fabales > Fabaceae > Mimosa > Mimosa bimucronata. The sequence goes on from CM073437.1 coordinate 7,864,603, forward strand.
TATATCCAGGTTCCAAGAGGCTGGTTTTAATGGCTCTGCACTTGTTTGTGGCTTCAGTAAGTTACATAGAAATTTATTGTAGTTATCACCCAATTGTGTTATTTCTTACAGCTGCCCGTTACTATTTTTAGTCACACTATGCTCATTTCATGGCTTCAGGGCCTTTATCAATGGCGGGATAAGGCTGCCGATAATGCGAGCCCTGGCTATGTATTGCCAAATAGAGCTCTTTCGGAAATTGGTACATAATTTTTTTTTTCAAACGTGCAACGTTTTTTTTTTCTATTAGAGCTAGTGCTTCAGTTTATATATTGTTGTCGACTTATTTTTGTTTTTTTTTGTTTTTTGTGCAAAAGCTAAGCAAGTACCTATTACAAATGTCGACCTACAAATATTGACAAAGTCAAGGTTCCGATATGTTAATTGCAACAGTGAAGACATTGTCAATATCTAATCATTTTAGACAATGTTTCTTCCTTTCGAAATGTTTCTTTCTTTTTCGAGCACTTGAAATAGAATTGAACGAGAGACTCACTAAAGTGATTCCATAATTCTTAGAGTCAAATTGCAATTTTCCGCCGATATATTGAAAAATAGATTTAGACTTTGTACATGTGATCGAATCGAATAGAGGAAAAAGGAAATTAGTATTATATTTTTCTTTTTTTTTTCTTTGAGAGAGATGAGCACGATGATCATATCATAGCAGTGAAACAAAAAAAAAATAAAAAATACTGGGTATTTCGACTGGAAGCAGACAAAAAAATAATAGTTTTTTTAATTATTATTTTGAGATGGATATTCCAGGTTTTTCTCATAGCCTTTGGATTTTATATATAGTACCATTGGGCTTTGGCTGGAGAGAGGTAACATAGAGGGGATAAAATTATCAATTGTTTTCTTGGCAATAATTATAAGAAGACGTAGTGATAATTTACATTATAGCAACTACTAGTGTTATTTTTATATGATATATATTTATTTCTCACAAAATCCTTACATCCTATAAGTGTAAGAGATTAATTCTATTCAGAATCTGTCATCGCTTGACCCCTCGTTCACTCAAACGGACTGTATTATAGATTTAATAAATAAATGGAAACACCTCTCACAGATACGAAAGAATGCTGGCTAAGTTATGTTATTTCTGCTAATCCCAAAAAGAAAATGACATTGTCTTAAATTGTTCAGTGAAATTGAAGCATGATATCCCATTCCCTTCAGGCCCTCATCTCAAAAGTAATGCGACAACTAAAGCATTCCTTTGTTGGGGAAAAACTAAAGCATCCTGTTCGGCCACATGTAATCAAGTATTGTCATAGGAGAATTTCAATAAAGGACCCTTGCAGCAAATTAATATCATATTACTCCCAAACCTTTTTGAAATATCACTACAGGATTTGGATCCTTAGCTGAAATTAAATTATTATGGGAAAAGACGAAAAAACCATATTCTTAGACAAACTCTCCCCTCTAACACTCTCTCTCCTGTGGAACCTATCTCTCTCTCATACACACACTCCACTGATGGTCATACGAATAAGTGAAACAGTCATATGAATAAAGGAAAAGCTCATACGAAAAACACTCAATAAAATACAAATTACCCCCTCTAACATCCTCTCTCCTCTGACACACACACACACTCTCTCTCTCTCTCTCACACACACACACACGCACACTCATATCTCCCTCTCACATGCATTCCACTGATGGTCATACGAACAAATGAAACGATCATATGATCTAGGGAAAAAACTCATATGAATAACGCTTAAAAAAACACAAAATATCCTTTTGTCACTCTCTCTCCTCTAACACACACTCATCTCTCTCTCTCTCACACCCACACTCAATTGATGGTCATATGAACAAGTGAGACGATCATACGAACAAGGGAAAAACTCAAATGAACAAGGGGAAAATCCATATAAACAAGTTAATTGTTTGTGTGAGAGAGAGAGAAAGATGAGTGTGTGAGAGAGAGTGTCTCAGAGGGAAGAGAGTGTTAGAGGAGAGAGAGCATCAGAGATGTATTTTATGTTTTATTGAGTGTTGTTCATATGCTCTTTTCCCTTGTTCATATGATCGTTTCACTTGTACGTATAACTATCAGTGGAGTGTGTGTGTGTGAGAGAGAGAGATGAGTAAGAGAGAGAGAGTGTGTACGTAAGAGGAGAGAAAATGTCAGAGAGGTATTCTATGTTTTATTGAGCGTTGTTCATAAGAGCTTTTCCCTTGTTTATATGACCATCAGTGGAGTGTGCATGAGAGAGAGGAGAGAAAGATGAGTGTCAAAGGAGAAAGAGTGTTAGAGGGATGGTCTAAGATGAGTGTCAAAGGAGAGAGAGTGTTAGAGGGATGGTCTTTTCATCTTTTCCCACAACAATTTAATTTCAGTTGAGGGCCCAAATTATGCAGTAATATTTTAGAATCTTTTCGTCTTTCTTTTAAATTAATTTGTTACAGGGGTCTTATATGAAATTCTCCCTATTATCACTCTTGCATACACCTCCACTTGTCCAAAAATATTCAACCATCGCGTTTTTTTTACCAGTAAACCATTGGCTACTATAAATCACACAAAATATAAATACTCCTCAGGTTCTTATAAGGCATCAATTACCAATTCTCAGATTAAGGAATGGTAGTTGGGTAATCAATTTTAGGCTAAATTTGCCACTTTTTTCAACTTTACCCCTCACTAATGATATGACATTACCTTTTTAACTTTAAACCTTCATTAATGATAAAGGTAAAGTGGGAAAAAAGCTATTACTGTGGTGATTGGTATCGTATACTTGGGACAAAAATTTTTGTTAGTTTATACTTTATAATAAGGATCAAAGCGAGTATGACATTAATATTCTCTATCTTCATGTAATTTTTTTCTCGTTAGAATGAGCGAATGACGATTTGCATGTGATGTTTTTTGAATTGATTTTGATGTTAACAGTGAAGATTAAATTAGCTTGATTGGTAACACATATCAGTCCAGTGAATGAAGGCAAGTTACGTGAATTGATGATTAACTTATTTTAAATATTTGCTTTCAAAGCTAATATAATAGAGGTCACCCGGAACGTGTAAAGAAAAATGAAAAGCCCATAAAAAATGATTGAAATGGTGCACAATTCAAAGAACAATTATTTACAATTATTAAGTTGGTGAACTATTTAATCATGATCGAGATTAAGTTCAAGTATCTTACTCTTACACTACAACTGCAAAAAATGTGCAAATGTGTATTCATGCATTTACAAGTGTTTAAAATTAAATTAGTTTATAAATTTACTAATCGTGAATAATCTTTCTACGTGTCTATATATGTGAACGATTTATATCTATTCAAATTTTTGTCATTAAAATAAATATCTAAATTAAGACTGGATCGAAAATCCATATTTTAATATTTTCTTTAAAAAAAACCATATATCTTGTGCATTTTTCATTCAAAAATTCCTCGACTATATTAACAAATATGACTTTGTTTTTTATTATAAGTCCACCCTAACCACTTCTCACATACCTATAGCATTAAATATGCCATTCTTTTAAAAAAAAATTCAACTTTACCCTTATTTAAAAATATGTGTTGAAATAATATTCTATGTATTACAAGCCTTCTCCATCATCTTCATTATTTCCAACATAGGGGTAAAATAGTCATAATAATATTAATTTATCCCAAACTGGATTTATATTTTGGAAAAAAAAATTTGTGGTAGTTGGACTTTTTTTTTGTGTCCATGGGGTAGTTGGACTTATAATAAGGAACAAAGCAGTATCTTATCAACATATGGTCAGCAAAAGTTTAATTAAGAGTAAATCAATAAATCATAAATCAATAATGGATTTAATCAATGTTAATAAACCCCTCATTCAGCTATTGGACTTTTTTTTTTTTTTTTTTGGCCTTAGCTATTGGACTATTCACCTATATACAGTCTGTGTCAATGAGACGTAAGTAAACATGAAACGTTATCAAATGAAATTCACAATTCAATTCACCAGAAGGCTTTGTGGACACGCGCCATCCCGTGGTTACACCGTTCGCTCCAAAGGCCGAACCGTGCGCCGCAAGTGCCTTCCACGTGATGCATGACTTTTATAAATTCGCCAAAACTATGTGACCACACACACCTTTTCTGATAATTAAGTATTAAGGGTACTAATTAAATTAATTAATATATATGTTTTTCCCAAAACACCTCAATCATCTAAGTTAAATTAGTTAAGTTGCTCAGCTCTTTCTTTTTCTGGGGGATAAGCACTAAACATTCATTAAACAATAGCTCATATGTCGGTTTAGTGAATCAGTTTCTTAATTAAATATGTCATTTTTTAGAGATCTTTTATATTTAATTTTATACTTTTATAGTGATTACTACTTTTTATTTAAAAAAATTTCTGTTTCAAAAATATTTTCACATATTTTGATTACATATCATCTCATTCCAGTTAATGAAAATTCAGTTTTCAATACCTTTAAAGAAATAAAAAAAAAATAATGAGCAGAAAGAATAAGCGTGCTTATATCGTGTACACTTTCAAACATAAGGCTTCAAATATGAAAGTAGGGGTTGGAGAAAGGTGTGCTCATTCTTTGATTTTATTTTCATTCATTTTGTCTCATAATCTGTCCCTCATTTCACACACAATACCCCCATACACACGAATATTTTTATAATTAAGAATGGAGGGAGTAGTTCTTAAAGAATTAGATTATCATTCACTGGCGAAAAATCATATTTAAATTCTCATTCACACTTAAAAATAAACATTGATACGAAGGCGATCACGATGCGTACTACTAATAATGGATAACAGAATTTTAAATTATTAATTATTGCAAGTGAAAACTTAAAAGGATAGCGATGTAAAATTATATTGAAGTTTAAATTGGAGGTTCAGCAATCAGCATATTTGATCCAAACCCCAGCACTATATATTAATTCAACCTTACATATTGTTAATAGTATGATAAATTATTAAGTCTTTCGTATATTTAAACTTTTTCCCAGTTTCGTATATTTAATTTTGAACCGCGCACAAGTAAACGCCAAAGTTAAACAACAAGACGAAATCGCATTCAATGTTGATCTGAATGATGTGTGTTAATCGATATTAAGAGCTAATTGATCGAGTAAGATGGAAAATCCTCCTTATTCTCTAATGGTTCTCATCACTTCGGATTTTTCACTTCAATAAAATAGATGAAAAATCCTCCTATTTCTCTCAAGGGTCTCATCGATTTTTCACTTCAATAAAGAAAAAATTGTTCGAATGAATAGTCAGAAGAAAGAAGAGAGAAATATAGTTTTGTTGGATATTACTCGTATAACTTTGAATCCTTTTTTATTGGTTTAAATGTAGCAATAGTGAAACATTCCTATGTCTATTCTTTTTTATCTTTTTTGTTGCCGTTAACATTACCTTTGTGATTCACACACTTTAACTTTTATTATTGATCTCATGCGACCTTTTATGAAGAAAAAAAATTGAGTAAGATTTATTCAAACATTTAACGTGCACACACTCTAAAGTTCAGATAATATTTTAATTATCAATCACTATAAAAATAAATATTATTTACTAATTACTAGCTAAAAATCTTAAATCTCAGTCATTAAAATTATATTTGATCTGTGCATGTCTCATTACAGCAATTAGTTTTAGGTGGTCGTCATTGTGATGAGCACAAACTAATTCCCAGCATGACCCAACTGTTTCGAGTTGAGTGTGCAAAATTCTTAATTACATACAAAAAACGAAGACTTTTATCGCAATTGTTGTGTTGCGAGTGGCTGGCTTTGTTTTCCCGCAATTCAGTTCATTCATGGAAGATTTTATAGGAGTGAATGGATATTTAGCACGTATAGTATTAAACAAAGAATATAAATATTAGAATGATAAATAAATAATGATGAGGTGCTGAGCCCACTTGTTGAGCTGGTCAAGTTCCCATCCATAGGAAAGTCCCATACAATGTCCAGTTTACTATGTGTATCCTCCAATGCCAAACGTTTCCTTTTCCACGCATTTGACAACTGCCTATGGCCATTTCCCACGAAGAATATCTTTTCATTTGCCCTCACCACAACCATTTGTATTCAACCAGCGCGTGCGCACAAAAAATATCACTCTCCAATATACGATACTATAACAGGATTACTTTGGAAAACAAATAGTGGTCACTGTAAGGAAGATGAAAGGCTAAAAGCGTCATTTTAGAAAGACATTACGTAAAAATGCCTCAGGTCTTCACCCAACGAACAATGTCCCTTATGAAATTGTGAAAGACATTGTTGCACTTGAGATATATTTGAAAATGTTGACTTGGTTAAATTTTTTGCCCAATCTCTCTTAAAGGACAGCATTGTCCTTTTCAGTTTCAGTATCCTTATTTGCAATTACCCCCCTTACAATGTCTTCATTTGTCGTTCTCAAATAGAACGCGCGGTGGTAAATTTGGAAACATGTCAGAATAAATTTAGTTTGTAATAATCTCAAGATAAAATAAATAAAATCAAGATTATTAAACAAATCAAAAGAAGAGGCCACCTGGCTCCGTTAGGCCATGAACATACGTTATAACACCCAGAAAACACTGACACCTGTCGTTTGCCATGCAGAGTACACACAGCTCACTGTTTCATCTAATTACGTTATTTTCTTAAGAATTTACTGTTTTTGCTTCTAAATACCACTCCGTTCCTTATTATAAATCTAACTATCACAAAATTTTTGTTCCAAAATATAAGTCCACTTTGGGATCAATTAATGCTACTATGACTATCTTACCCCTATATTGGAAATAGGAAAGATGAGAGAGATGGCTTATAATATATAAAATATTATTTTAACACATATTCTTAAATAAGGGCATAGTTGGAATTTTTTTTGAAAATATGCCATATTTAATGCTATAACTTCCACTCCTTGGTATGTGAGAAGTAGTTAGGGTGGACTTATAATAAGGAACAGATTGGTATATAAGTAGATGAAAGGTTTATTTTGATTTTAAATATAACATATAAATTCATTTTGTCTTCTAAGTTTTAACTTTTCTCTTTATCACTACTAATTAATTGCATTATAACTGAGTTTGCAATTGCATCCTGATACAATACACATTTGTTCAAAACAACTAATTTAACTAATTTTTTTAACACTTATCAATGAATATGTCATTATACTTATATACCACCCCCTCCTGTATTTAATATAATACCTGCCTACCAATTGAAATTAAACTAGAAAGTGAATCTTACATATGAACAAACCACGAGAAATATAGTATGAAAACAGTAATTAATTATAGTTTAGAAGCACCTTGATTTGCTCTTTCCTTCTCCGTCACAGGGCAGAATCATCCAAGGCGAGTGGTGATTTGGCCGCTTCATGATTGACTCACCGATTTAACTAGCAAAACAGGGGGTCGCTTTAACCGCCAGTTTCCATGCAATCTAGGTACGGTTGCCTGAAATAAATACTGCTTTTCCTCTCATTCCTTTTTTTTTTCTTTAATATGGTTTTCGTAGGACTTGCAACGTTGTCAAACTAACTATTATGCCATATTGCCATAATCCAATGTCATATGGCCCCTGGTTTTAGTCCCCCACCTTTGATTTTTTTTTTTTTTCCATCCTTCCTTCTCTCTCTCTCTGTATTCTCTTTCTTCTCTTTATATAGATACATATCCATCTTCCTAAATTTCCCTATCATACCCAGTAATCTTTCTTATCCTCGTACAGAAAATTTACTTCATATTCAGCTTTCTACGCATACGAATCCACTGTACTTATTTCACTCTAGCACTCATTGATTGGGCCCATATTTTCTTCAAAGTCTCGATTTCGGCTTCCTTCTGGATTTTGGCTATTGAAGCAAAGATCTTGGTTGTGTTTTCTTGAACATAATGTGTGGGTGAAAGGACAAAGGCCATCTCTGCAGGACTGTGTATATATAGCAGGTGTGAAAATGGAGGCGGGTTTGATGGAACAGGGAAGAGACAGAGTAGGGCATGTGAACAAGGTTGGTTATGTGAAGAGATTGATCGGTAAGAGGAGGAAATCTTACAGAAGGGTTAGGCGTAGTAGTCCCTCTGCTTCAAAGGCACTTCAGGAGCTTTTTGTGTCATGCCGAGACACTTTTAAAGGCCCTGGCACCGTTCCTTCCTCCCAAGATGTTCACAAACTATGCCACATTCTTGGTATATATACACAACTTTAATTTCTCTTGATTTTTACTTTTACTCTGTTAGGTCTGGACCTTGGCGTAATTCTGATATCCTTTGCATGTTATATATGCCTGCTGATTTATTTCCCTTCCTCTTATCTTGACCTCTCTATATTCGTGTTCAATGTTATACATCAAATGTTGAATTCCTTTTCCTTTAGATGCCGTGGAGCCCGAAGATTTTGGACTAAGTAGTGACTTGCAGTTCTTCAAGCCTGGAAACTTGTTCAAGGAGAATCCAAGGGTTACTTACACAACCATCCACCAGTGCGATAATTTCTCTGTAAGTCTCGCAAGATCTGTATGTATGTGTTTTTGTGTGATATATATGTACTACTAATATAATTGGTGTTCTCTTTTTTCTATGTATAGCTCTGCATCTTCTTCCTGCCAGCAACGGCGGTGATTCCCCTCCACAACCATCCGGGAATGACAGTGTTCAGCAAGCTTCTGCTTGGACAGATGCACATTAAATCCTACGATTTGGTTGATCCTGTGATTATTCCTGAGACATCTGAGAATAATACGTCTCGACCAACTAAATGTGGGTATTCAAGTCTTTCTCTGAACATGGTGTTGTTGCGTGTTCCCGTTTTTCTGGATATGACTTGTAATTAACTGTTAATTTGTTTGGTATGTGCAGTGAAATTGGCAAAGTTAAAAGCTGATAAGGTTTTCAAAGCACCTTGTGATACTTCAGTGTTGTATCCTAACACAGGAGGAAACATTCATGAATTCACAGCCATAACTCCATGTGCAGTGCTTGATGTGATTGGCCCTCCTTATTCTAAACAAGATGGCCGAGATTGTTCCTACTACAAAGATCACCCCTACACTGCTTTCTCAAGTTAGTGACAATGTCCCAAAGATTCTATAGTTTATTCTTTATTGATGATTTTGTATATATGTATCTGATTGGAACCTATTTTTTTGTCTGTTGAAGATGGAGAGATTAACAAGGAGTGGGTGAAAGACGAAAATGGAAGCTATGGGTGGTTGGAAGAGATTGAGGTGCCAGAGAATTCTCAGATGGACGGGATTGAATACTTGGGACCTCCAATTATTGAACCTCCTAGTTAGATCTCGTTTCCTAACATGCTTCAGAGGGTTTGAGTTTGAGTTCTCATCAGTTGAGCGATCTTCTTCTTATATATATAAGGCTATATATAGAGATAATGTTGTATTTACTAGTTTAGAGATCAAGCTCTGGCCTTTTGTACGTGTATTTCGTTATCACCACACTTCCGGGTTCAAATATTCTCAGATGTATATATCAACAGATCTCCCTTTACTTCAAAGATTATAAACATCTTGAGTTGTAATTAATTTCCTAAAGGTGAGCACACAACATGCGAAACCTCTTAAAATATATACTACATTAAACCTAGGGGCTTCGTTTGTTGAAATGTCACAAGTTGTGTTCTTCAATTTGCTGAACCCGGTTAGGGTCCAGCTAACAATGTCCAGAATTGACCGACTTGTTGGAGGAAATCATTATGTAGGTGGGGAAAGGGTACGCCGTCGCCAAGAAAGTGGAACACACCGTGTTGTTTTGATAATTTTGGGGTCAAGATTGGGAATTGACTTTTAAAATGTGTTGTTGATGAGGCAGATGGGGGTCAAGTCATGAAAAGATGAAAAGCTTGGCTGGAAAGAAAGGGGAAGTGAAGTGGGGTTAAAAGACTTTTAAGAAGGAACTAGTAAAAAACAGAAACAGGGTGGATAACGTTGCGATGGGGTAAAGTTAATGATGTTTCATAAAAATATCTGGAAAAAGGAATGTCAATGATCAAATATCTTCTTCCATCAACCAAACGCTCCAGGATTTCCTCGTTGGTTGGTTCAAGACCCATTAGAAAGTGCCTATTTTATGTTTCAAAGCAACAACTTTTTTGGGCCAACCATTTTGATGTAATATGGATGGTATTCATTTATTCTTTTCTTTAGGATTGCACCTTTTTATATAGTTCAGAGCAAAATTGATTAAAAAAAGCTTCTGAATACTCATTAATTTTTAGTTAAAACTTTTGGGGGCAAAAATGACTCCCTTTCTTTAGCAATCATACTCACTCCATTCTTTATATTTATGTGTTATTTCTAAACTTTAAAACACTATTAATTCATATTCTGATACTTAAGTTTTTCTTTATCTTTAATTTTTTTTTGCCAAAATGAAAAAATTACATTCACAGCATAAAAAAGTGACATATTGTATTTTAAGTTGTGTACTAAAATTTTAAACCACGAATAAAAGAAATGTTGGATTTTTTTATGAAATCAGTATCTGTTATACTTCTTAAAAATTATATTTTATATTGAAAAGTAAATGAAAAAACCATTAGATATATGATAAATTCTAGGGTCAATCCGGTTTGTCATGTCATTTGTGATCTCCACCAATAACAAACAAACAAGTAATGTGCGACGTGGAAAATTTAAACTAACTGGGCACTAAAAAAATTATCAGATAGATAAAAAAAAATTATCTCCTATTTTCTAACTTCATCTAATTTTACAAGTTGAAAAAAATAAATTTATCTACCAGCTAATTATGTTGGAGTGCCCAATCAAATTAAATTTTTTAGTAACATATTACGTATTTGCTTATAATTGGTGGAGACCATAAATAACATGGCAAATTGGGTTAACCTAAGAATTTCTCAGATATGATAAGTCGTATGCATGCATGAAAATAGTGGTGGAAAAAAGATTACATCACATAAAACCTTAAAATTACTCTTTTATGGAAAAAAAATATAAAAACATATTATTTGATATAGTATCATTCAAAAAATTTTCCACATGTGTTTTTATAACGCATCAATAAAATATATAAACTTTTAATTTTTGCTAAAGTTGGACCATGGTACATTTTTTTTATTTCATTATAGTTATCTTCAAGTCATATTGGATTTAAGACTACTGTTCTTTAATTCTTAGAATGCAAAGTATTTTTACATATCTCAAACAAATGTAACCTTTTTTCACTCAAATTCGTTTTTTCTTCGTTACATGGTGAGATCGGGCGTTATCTAAATCAGCTTAGAATGTTACTAATGTAAGATTTCTATGTGAGTTGTTAATTGGGCCATCTGTTTTCTGTTTGTACCGTGGGCCTATTTAGTCGTTGCGCTTTTGTCTTTTTGGTTTAAACCAGACTAATCATATAGCTCATTTCAGTCACTTGGGCTTCGTGTTCTGATTTTTTCACTTTTAATATATTTGATATTTATTTTTTCAAAAAAAAACCTAAATAACTTCAACCTGAATTTTTTATTTTTATTAATTACTAGTGATATTAATATTAATTGTTTATATTGGAATTGTGATTCGAACATCTAATTCACACCTGCTAACTTGATCAGTCAAGGTATAATATTTTCTCATCCTCTTGTTTTTATATGATATACTCGTTCCGTTCCTAAATATAAGACATATTTACCTAATTTGATTATATTATGGATGTTAATTAAATTGATTAATACCAAAACACCAAATCCACCTTCCTTTATTCGTTTCTGTACTCCCTCCCTTGTTGAGTATTTAGACTTACCTCAGCTTAAAAGAGTAGTGATGCGACTGTGGCAATATAGATAACACCGGAATGGAGTTTTAAATCCACACGAATCATATTAAAATGAATTTCCAGTGATATCGAACCTCTGAAAATTCCTTGGTTGGCAAATGATTGGCTCTTGTACAGGCAAAAGGCAAAAGAAAAAAAGTAGCGTATAATAGAACTCTCCGTTCATTCTCTTTATTGTCACTTTTCTTTTCTTTATTCTAATTTTTTAATTACATATGTTAAAACATTTTAAACTTAATTGTTTCACATCACTCTCTGTGGATTGTCCCACTTTTGGTGGGTCATAGACCCTTCAAACAAGTTTTGAATGCCCCATAATGCACATGCACGTAATATCCTTTGAAAAACTGATATGGCTGAACGCGCACGTGATGTTCACGTGCAGACAAATCGCTGCACAAAAAAGAATTTTGTTCAAATCAAGGTTATAGTTTACTGTTAAATTTCCCCATAAGTGTATCTACGAGGAATGAAGCTTCTTCATCAAACCAGAACCGACAAAAATAATCCCTACTTCTCTTTTGGGTCTAAGCTAAAGTAGAAAAATAATTTGGTCAGATTTGGTTGCACATTTATCGTGATTAGACACACAATAAAAGAACACGGAAAAGAAAAAGCATCCAACGTCTTAAGATTTTTGGGCAAGTTGTCATTTTCAGATTAAGAATCACATTGATGTATTGTCGCAAACTGTTGTCTTAAAACTTACTTTAAACCCGCAATTTGAGCTTACAAAGAACTTGTCTTTGGGAGAAGTGCAGTAGTAGAATGTGGCGGAAGTAGTAAAGGTAACCAAGCCATTGAGAGTTGTTCTTAAAAGATAAGATCTTAATCTAGCATGTATTCCAAATTTATCATTTATCTTAAACTAATTTATCTAACCCACAATTTAATGTTACGCGTGCGTGTTTCGGGATAGCATGTCACATTTATTAGAATTTTATCAATTTACTCAATTAAGATAATCGACAACTATATTAAGTTTAAATATAATACTATTATCCCTAGTATTTAAGATGAGTTAATCATGGTTTGAACTTTGCCATAAGACATCAATTCATTTTGTTTCCTGTATGTATCTTTCCCCTAAAATATTCATATAATTGCATATGTTAAGGGGATTTGCACATCAATCAATCATTTCAATGCAAATAATTTGATAGAGCATTTTAAATACACTAATACTATTTTTACAGAGAACTAACTTAACCAATTCATAGAAGATAGTGTTATTTAGTGTATAACAACAATCTCCTTAACGTTGGCCAGCTAAGTTTGAGTCATAACATTGCATAATTACAATGATGCTCCAATTTACAACTCGCAAAAGCATACCTTCTAACGGTCACTCGTGTCATATCATGAAGAACCTTATTGAGTTGTTAGGAAGCAAACGATGTAAATCGTTATATTTTAGCCATTGTTTAGAACACTCATCATTTGTGGAAGGCTGTAAGCTACTTGTTTGTCTTCTGATGCGGACTTCTCTGCTCTTCAGGTGAGAATGAACACAAACTAAAGTCTATTAATGGTAAACGAAAGAGAAAAAGCAAGGCGCCAAAAGCAACAAACGTAAAATGAGGGGCCATCCCTTAAAGCGAAGCGACAGAAAGATATGGCTTAGTGATCCCAGAAAGCGATAGTCAATGTGTTTAGTTGTTTACAGTCCCACACTCTGAGCCAAACCCACCTTCTATTAGTTTCCTTTGTAATCATGAAAAAAATAAAGTGACAAAGTAAGCTCATAAACAAAATCTGCTGCTGGACTCCACATGTTCATGTCAAATATATCATCTCGAGGAATAAAGGGTCTCCATCTCCCCCTCCCGAATCTTCCTTTTTCTTTTCCTTCAGAAGCTATGTTCTCTGCAAAGCAAAACAATGGCCCGAGAAATCAATGGAAGACCAAGTTCGAGCCTTTTCTGACAGGCAATGGTGAAATGTCGGTTTGGTTTGTGAGATATTCCAGTGTGTGGCCGACACATGGGAAACTTGTTTCTTAGAGTCAGTAAGATAAAATTTGATTTCGGACTTGGTATACGTATTGACTATGAATCTTTTTCTAATAATTATAAACAAGTGCAGAAAGGAGCATGCTTATAATATTGACCTTTTAAATCTAGGGTATTTTTACTACTTACCCACTGTGCTTCAGAAAAAGCATCCTTTAAGTTAGGATGTGGAGTTGGCTTGCAATAAGAAGAAAATACCATCAGAACTCAAACTGATTTGTTCAACCATTCTGTTGAGGTAACCATAGCTAAACTTTTCTGAACGGGTTTTATGCTTGATGGTTTTCCATGAATCATGGCATTTCTTTGAGCCAGTCATCAACCTTAGAGGATTTTGGCCTAGGATTTACTCAATATAGCCACTTCGTTAAATTTAACCCACCTTATTGCAATTGCAGGGTTTCTGTTCCTGATCTTGGAAAACCACGTTTGAATATTAAGTGATCTTGCATACCCTTTGCTAATGGCAGAAAGATTCCATCCTTCGAAGCTTTTGATTTTTGTGGCACTTCTACTTTCTATCAATCACTCAGAGCAACTGCAGTCCTCACTGCCTCAGACTCTTTTAAGAATCAAACGGCTTTTGAACTTTCCTTCTGCGTTAAGTAGCTGGAATAGCAGCACAGACTTCTGCAGCCCTGACTCAGATTCTTCTCAAACTGTTGTATGCTATGAAGATACCATAACTCAGATTCATATAGTAGGTGAAAGGAGAGCTTCTCCACTTCCTAAAAATTTCTCAACAGATACCTTTGTTGCAACACTAGCCAGGCTTCCCCATTTGAAAGTCCTCACACTGGTTTCTCTTGGCATCTGGGGTCCACTTCCTGGTAAGATTGCTCGATTGTCGTCACTGGAAATAGTTAATATAAGTTCAAATTTTCTATATGGTGTCATCCCTCGGGAGCTTTCTTTACTTTCAAATCTTCAAACCCTCATTCTTGATGACAACATGCTTTCTAGTGAGCTTCCTGATTGGCTTGATTCTCTTCCAGCCTTAACAGTGTTAAGTCTGAAAAATAATCGGTTCAATGGGTCTGTACCTGATTCTTTGGGCAGCTTGGAAAATTTGAGAATTCTTTCCCTTTCTCATAATCACTTTTACGGAGCAGTACCTGATTTAAGGCATTTGACAAATCTTCAAGTGCTGGAATTGGATGATAATGCTTTTGGACCTCAATTTCCTAGACTTGGTACCAAGTTGGTTACTCTTGTTCTAAGAAACAATAGTTTCAGATCCAGTGTCCCTGTTGAAGTGACCACGTTTCATCAGCTTGAGAGATTTGATATATCATCAAATTCATTTGTAGGGCCATTCCACCCGGCATTGTTATCTCTTCCATCTATTGCATATCTCAACATTTCCGGAAACCAACTCAAAGGAATGCTTTTTGAAAATCTAACTTGCAGTTCTGAACTCCAAGTTGTGGATCTTTCCTCAAATCTGTTGACTGGAAGCCTACCTGGATGTTTACAGTCAAAAAGCAATGACAAGACAGTCTTTTATGCTGGAAATTGTCTGCAAGATATGAATCAAAATCAGCACTTACTTCCCTTTTGTCATACTGAAGCCTTGGCTGTGGGAATATTACCTGAAAGTAAGAAACACAAGGATCAATCTAAGGTTGGCCTTTCTACTGGGATAGTGGGCGGGATTCTAGGCGGAGTAGCGCTTTTTGCCTTGGTTTTCTTCATTATTAGAAGAGGAAATGTCAGAAGCAACACTAAGAATCCTCCAACAAGATTAATATCAGAGAGTGCAACTCCTAAATACTCGTCTAAGCATCTTTCTGATGCAAGTAAGTCTCTTTCTCTCTCTTGTGAATTCAACCCAACAATTTGATGTCTGATTAATTGCAGCCATATCCTTCCACATTAAGATATATGGTGTACATAAATATCATAATCTGCTTATAAATTAGACTCTGCAGTACATAAATACAATCATCTGTATCCTTCCTCATTTAAGATATATGGTGTAACCAATTATTTTTCCTGAACTTGAAGGGTACCTATCACAGACAATGAAGTTGGCAACAGTTGGCCTGCCAAGTTATCGAACTTTCTCTCTGGAAGAGATTGTGGCAGCGACAAACAATTTCAACACATCTTCTTTCATGGGAGAAAGTTCTCAGGGACAGGTAACCACTTTTTGATTGGTTTTTTCATACTAGTGTACATCAAACAGCTTTCTTTATGTAAGTACATATCACTGGTTCTTGGCCATACATATACCTGATTATTCATGCAAAACCAAGTTCAAGTTCCAAATATTTGTTCTTTCTTTGGTTCACAATAATATGATCACCTGCAGCAGTAAAGTAATCTGGCCATGTCTGTTGTTATTCTTGTATGTTCAGATGTACAGAGGCCGGCTGAGGGATGGTTTTCTTGTTGCTATAAGATGCGTGAAAATGAAAAAAAGATACAGCATTCATAACTTTATGCACCACATAGAATTGATATCACAGCTCAGACATCGCCATTTAGTCACTGCCCTGGGACACTGCTTTGAATACTATTTAGAAGATTCAACGGTCAGCAGAATATTTCTTGTCTTCGAATACATTCCAAATGGCACACTCAGGAGCTGGATCTCAGGTAATTCATTGAAACATCAATTGTAATGCTACTCCATCATGTAATTGTAATTCTAATCCGGATTTTATCAGCTCTCAATTTCCACTTTCCGATCTTTTTGCTATAGTTGATCATAATGGGTTTACATGTTATTCAGTAGATAGGCGGTCAAGAAAATCACTTGGTTGGACCCAACGCATAGAAGCTGCAATTGGAGTAGCAAAGGGAATTCAGTTTTTACACACCGGCATTATCCCTGGTATACATTCAAACAATCTCAAAACAACAGACGTTTTAATGGATCAGAATCTCGGCGCAAAAATCTGTAGTTATAACCTGCCCTTTTTATCTGACATGGGAAAGGTATGTAGAAAATCATTGCACTTTTATGAAAAAGGGAAAAAAAAGGGAGAATTGCAAATAAGTCTCAAGCAAGAGAATTAATTTCAGACAGATCTATTGACAACTTCTTCATTTGTTAATAGGTGTCATTAACATATCCTTGGGACCTCTCTGAAATTAATTCTCTTACTTGGGACATATGAAAAAAAAGCATGTTTTCCTTTCAATTATGATCTTGGAAGATGGCTTCAATTGACCCTCACCTAAGCTTATTTTTGCAGGTTGAGCACGGAACTTCCTCCAATGGCTCCAAAAGTCTTAGCGTTGATAAAAGGTCCCCTATAGAAATTAATTTAGTCTACTATTGAGTAAAGTGACCGAACAACTAATAACAAATACGACACTTATTGTAAATAAAAATAAGGACCAACACTGTACTACATGACATGGGAAGGTTTCGTATGATAAATACTTGTACTGCAGTCATTTAAAATAATTTTCGTCTAATGGATGTAATTTATTGCTTTGCAGTAAACAACATGAAGATAAGTCAGATATATACGACTTTGGAGCAATACTACAGGAAGTGATTATGGGAAGGGCAGCAAAATCAAGGAATGAGGTGGATGGTTTAAGGGTTCTGGTAATAACAAAATTCTCTTTTCACCTTTCCAGATTCGCTTCTCAAAATTTTAGATGATCCATTACTCATAGATGCAGAAATTTGGTATCACGAGGATGACTCGGGTTTTCAAGGCAGAATGTCAGTCTCATCACTAAGAATAAAAATATAAGTTTCAGTTTGTCATAGGCAAAACTATTAAGAAAATGATTAAAGAAGAACATCCACGCAGTAATAGCAAAAAAAAAAAAAAAAAAAAAATAGAGATTCAGATAGGTCAAATGTGTGTAATGTATTATTGATCACTCAATGCATCAGACTCCGGACTTTGAGTCATACTAATTAACAATCCACATCCTGCTAAAAAAATACATCAAATTGGAAGGTAGATGTCGGCATTTAGTTTTCAAGAATAAATCATTTGCAAATTAATGTGAACTGCAATTAACTGGATCTCATGGCAGTTTCAAGCGAGCATAATAAGTGATGAGGAAGCTAGAAGGAGCATTGTAGATGCAGGAGTTCGCAATTCATGCTTGGACCAATCATTGAGGACGATGATGGAGATTTGTACGAGGTGCCTGGCCAAAGATCCAGCAGAAAGGCCTTCCATTGAGGATGTTTTGTGGAATTTGCAGTTTGCTGCTCAGGTTCAGGATGCATGGCGAGGGGAATCTCAAAGCAGTGAGGGGTCTCCAGGCTCTCCCTTCGAACTTCGACGACTCACCTTCCATTAATGTCAATCACGTTTTTGTATATTAGTTTCACTGTAAGCCATAGGTTCATGTACCCCGCTGAGACTTCATCACTTGTTATAGCATACCAGAACAACAAAAGATCAGGAATGCTATCTTAGTTTGGCTTTATACTCAATCCTTATCCGGATATAGAAGGGCTTTGTCCATTTTTCATTTTGAATTCCTTCAATGGAGACTACACTTTCGTTCGAGCCCTCCTTAGTTCTCTATCTTGTCTCATCGAGACAAAATTGATGGATGAGACTCGTGCAAACAACTTCTGTAGGATTTCAAAGGAATGAAGGATAAACTGCAAAGCTAATCATAATTTCTAAGACAAAGCTTAGTTTCAAATTGATTAGCTTGGGTGGGGTATGAAAGGATGAAAGTATGTATTGGCAAATCGCTGCCTTAAGTGACTTCTGAGGGCAATGTTCCAAAGCAAGAAGAGCTACCACAAAAACATGGCAAGCCCATAGGCCTTGTCCTGATTTCTCCATAGCTAAAAGTAAGCTCTTCATCTTTTTCTATATCTTCTAAAGCAAAGAAACAAAGTTGAGGAAATAAAGCTCCTGACCTTCTCACTAGTTTCGTGGTTAAATTACCACCATCACAAGAATGATTAATGAACCGTGCAACATTTCCTATTCTTGAGGAATCGATGTTTATCCTCAGACAAGCTCTTCCAGATGGCAGATGCTCCTTCACAACCAAAAGAGCAGAAGAAAACTTGCCTTGTGATGAAAGCTCATCATAACACAGATGTCTCCTCCTCGCTTCCTTGGTTGTCAAGAGCTCACCTTTATTTAACATGAAGTCAAATATCAATCTTACATGCAGATAAATAAAGCCTTGCATGGACACAAGCAGAAGATATTTCAACCAGTTCACCCTAAAAGACTCAATAAATTAGTTTCTATCAAACTTCACACAAACTTTCTTCCGATGTGCATATATCTGATACATAACGGGAAAGTTTGGATATTGCACTTCTCTATTCTATGGGAATTTATCCATGTAAGAAATTATATGACAAACACCGTTGCCAAATTCCTCTGCTTTGAAACGGCATTCAGAAGGAGATAGTCACATTATTTCATGTTTTCCTTTGTAATTCCATAGCAATCTACAACGAGTGATTAACCTAAGTCCTAAGGTAGCCAAGCAACACGTTAAATTTGTGTAAAACCATTTACTTTTAACATAAATTAACTGAATGGCGCTAACAAACTTGTAATAATATATACCTGCATATTCACATACGAACTGCCCCTTCTGTATCAATTGGTCAGCGTACAAACCCCATCCTTTCCTCCTATCCCTCACGATTTTCAACCGAACTGAAATCCCATTCTGACTCAACCGATTCCCACACTGCAACCCACATTTACAACTCGGTCCGCACTCGTTAGCCACATCCAACCCAGCCAAGCTCGAACAAGGACACGTGTCATCTTCATCCCCCACCTCCCCACAAGTGACACAGTCACATCCCGATACACTCTGACCCTCTTCATCAACTAAACTAACCGATTCCATAGCAAGCTTACCAACCCAGTCACGAGTGGGAGGAAAATTCGAACCCCAAGATTGGCGAAGAAAATGTGAGTCAGAAGGTAGAATTAGGGAAGGAGTGTAAGTGAAGAAAGCGTACGGCGTATCATCAACGGTGTTGTGAAATGGGATAGGCAAATTCTCGAATCCTCTGGAAGAATCAGATATGCGGCGGAGGATGACGGTCTTGGAAATTAGGGAAAGGGCTTTGCAGGTCAAAGAGACACTGGCAAGCTCCAAAGGGGTTAACCATGGGAGGATGAGTTCTGCGCATTGAAGAAGTAGAGGTCTTTCGTCGCCTACCTCTTCTTCTTCATTGGACTTGCAATATTTCGAAACGGGTTCCAAGTCTAACAACATCAGAGGCAAGTTTGCATTTTGAGAGGGCCTGGTCCTGGCAAGGCGGCAACTGACTTATGAACGGGAAAAAAATCACAATTTCTTTTCACAAATCGTAAAACCTGACGCGACTTTCGTTTCCCAGGTTCTTGTTTTTTGGAAAAAACCCTGGCGCGACTTCGATTAAGTGTAGAATTTGGGTATGAAATTGGTCTTTACCCCAACAAAAGCTGGAGGTAAGCCCCCTCTTCTTTATCATCAATTTCTTCTCCCCTCCTACTGTCCTAATTATCCATCAAACCATATTGCTAAAAAACATAAAAATAGAGTGAAGAATAAAGATTTGTGGGAGAGAGGATGTGATAGATTTGTGGTCCAATATTTTTTATTTTTCAGTGATCATATTTGATGGATGACTAAAATTATAGAAGAAGGAAAATGACCATAAGGGCCACTTTGGTTTGAAGGGAGGAGAGGCTAGAGAAGGGGAGGGGATTACCTTTTTTGGTTTGATAGGAGGGAATGTGAGGTTATAAGTTTTAATGATGCATTGTTTGGTTTGAGATGAGGGGAGAGGGAGAGATGATAACAAATAACAATCTACAATTCTACACTCACATATTATTTTTTTTAATTTTTATTTAAATGTGATAAAAATTAATTCACACCTTAATTATAATTTATATAATAATATTTTTAATTAAAATTTATATAATAATTATATAATTTTTAATAAAATAATAATGTTCAATTTTCATAATATATTTTTAAAATGGAATATATATATTGTCTTATTACGAATAAAATTATTTAGTATCTTCTAATAATTTTTAGTTTTAAACTTATATAATATATATTATAATATTTTCATTTAAAATAACAAGATTTTCTAATTATGATAATATTCATTTATCATGGACATTAACGGAATAATAAAAAGGTTGGAGGGCAAATTTGTCAAAAAAATTTGGCCACCCTTCGAAAAAACCTCAATTCAGAGGAGAGCCAAAATGAAGATATA
This sequence comes from Mimosa bimucronata, assembly GCA_037074515.1. Lineage (NCBI taxonomy): Eukaryota > Viridiplantae > Streptophyta > Magnoliopsida > Fabales > Fabaceae > Mimosa > Mimosa bimucronata. The sequence goes on from CM073437.1 coordinate 7,885,637, forward strand.
GGAGGGGAGGGAATGGAAACAAATAGTTTGGGGTCCCAATCCCATCCATTCCAAAATTTTAAATCAAACAAGGGGAGGGGCATGTATCATCCCCATTCCTCCCCTCAAACCAAACAATGAGGGGTTCCCACAACAAAAGCAGGCTCAAGAAAAGTGGGTTGGGTGGCTATAGCCCTGATGTAGAGTGAAAAAATAAAACGAAAATTTGGGCCCAAAAAAAGAACCCCACATTATCTCTTTTTGGTCATATTTTTTTGTTAGCCCCTTTGATCCGCCACCTTCAACACCAAGGAGACACTCACATCGGCGTTAGATAACCCTCGAATTCATTTCCAAAACCCCCACAAAAGCCCTCACTGGTTTGGTCGTCCGGCAAAGTGCACCGAACTATGTATCTTTCGCGGCGAATATTCACCAAAGCTTCTCAACTCCGTCACTTCTCACAAGCCGCCACAGCCGTCGTCCACGAAGACCCTCTTGACCTCGCACCATTCTCCTATCTCGAAGGTTTTCCGACTCCTGACCCCAGATACGCTGAGACCATCCTTGCCGTACCTCGTTCCTCTTCTGGAAGTATCATTTCTGCCAAAGAACGCAAGGCTGGACGCGTCCCTAGCATCGTCTTTGAGCAAGAGGATGGCCAGCATGGTGGCAATAAGCGCCTCATTTCCGTCCGTACCAATCAGATCCGAAAGCTTGTTACTCATCTTGGTCGATCCTTCTTTTTGTCTAGACTCTTTGACCTGGAGGTTCGGACGGAGTTTGAGTCCGATGATGTTGTAGAGAAGATCCGGGTTTTGCCTAGACTGGTAATGTTTTTGAGTCTCTTCGTAGTTAGCTTTAGCTATTTTCCTGTACAAGCTTTGAATTTGAATTTCTTAATAAAAAGATGTTGAAATGTTTAATGCCTTTCTTGAGCAACTTCGGGTAGGCATTCCAGCATTTTTTATTTCCTTCACTTCTAAGATGAATTCTGAGAGACAAATTTGTTGGGCGAATCGAGCTCTTAAAAGGATGATTGCTCATTGGTCTCTACGACCTTATAGGCATCTAGTTGCATCTGTGATGATAGGTGCAGGTGCTATGTATTATGCCTGTCTTCGTAATTTATTCATTTACTTTTCTCTTGAAAGTCAATATTGGAGTGGCCTCTCCCAATGTAGATAGTACCTGTCCACTCTTTGGCTTTGCTTGTATGGTATGAGAAAATTACCGAATGTTTCTCCTCATTTAATTTATTTATGAATACGTATGCTTTTCACTCAGTACGAAATTACTGACCTGTTCTTCACTCTATCCTTAAACAACTTTTCAGCTTCACCTGCATGCAGGCAGCGATGTACCGTTAAATGTCACATTCATAAGGGCTCCATCACATGCATTGTTGAAAGTTAACGTTCCTCTTGTATTCAGAGGAGAAGATGTGTCCCCTGGATTGAAGAAAGGTAACTTCCCTTGGAACAAGCTTTGTAGTTATGTTTTGGTTTCCTAGACATTATCATTGGACCTCTTCATACCCACTTCTTTCCTTTTCTATAATTTATTTGGTGTCATTTATGTTTACTTGTTTTCTCATCTTTGTACCATTTGTCAAGGCCAGAAAGAAAGGAACTGAGCTTTGTAATTTGTCTGGACAAGACAACTATACTGGCTTGTATGGGTTCGATTATGGGTTTAATGCACGGTGGTGAAGGCAAATGAATTTTTTGAAATGTCAAGTTGTGCCTGTGTTTTGTATGGCTCAAGCATTAGTTTTGTCTATGGGATTTCTGATATGCTCACCTTGCATGGACATGATAAATCTAGTTATGATTTTTCTTAATATCTTATAGATTAGTGATGTACTTCCTCCGTCCCTAGTTATAGGTTTTGATTTTTTTGAACACATGAACCAAGGAAACATTGTGTTTTTGCCTTGACCAAGGAAACGCTAAAACATAAGTAATGCATAAAAATTAGCATTTTCTTCCCAAATATTCCCTTAGTTAAATGCCTTATTATAAATTGCTTGATATGGTAATTTTAATTCTTTATAAGGGTACTGTAGGAAGAACACATCAACTGCTCCTATGACTCTGAATTGAGAATTATACTTAGCGACTAAATAAGTCTGAAATTTGAACTTATAAATTGGGATAGAGGAAGTAGGATGCATAGAAGGGTATGGTGATGGAGAGATATTTGTTGACCTTTATCATTGAACATTTTCTTTCTGTCCCAAGCCTTCATTGTTACTAAGAAACAACTTTTTGCTATTGTTTTGATTCTTTAGGAGCCACCAGATAACACGTTGATGGCTTTCCCACATTGATTGGATCACCATTGACACCCTCGCAAGTCACCTTAATGCTTTAGTGTCCTCTAGCCCTGTATAGGCTTTGGTGTTGGTGCTTCCATTATTTGCAGTCCCTCTGTTTTCCCCCTTTTTTGTTGTGTTCTTTTCAATGTTTCTGCTGGTTTTTTTCTGTTTGGCTATTATTTTCCTATTCTTTTGACTATGTCTAAGCCTCCATAACAAGAAGCACTCCTGAAACTGCCCTGATTTGTGAGCATTGTGCTCCAATGGATGATTTGCAACATATCCTGGGAATGGCAAAAATTATTCGAAATGATCTCTAGCAATTTTGCACATTTCTCCAAGGATGAAGCCAGATAGGCTTTTTGCTTTGTACTGGTTCTTAGCCATGGATTCCAAGTTGTATGGGATTAAGTTGTTAATCTTTGAGAATGTTATGGTCGATGATGGTTGCATGTTTATGCATTTGACTAGTGAGATTTGAGATATTGTTCAACAAAAATATCCCATGGTTTAAGATGCATTACAGATTTGTAAGAAACTCCTCAAGTCATTAGATGAAATAGTTAGGCTTCAAATTTTTATGAATACGGGAATTATGCAATCGACATTTTAACTCAAATTTTTGTTTGCTTGGTTGAACATGAAATTCCTTTGTACAAATTTGCAGGCGCTTCTTTGAATACCATCAAAAGGACTGTCAAATACCTATGCCCCGCGGATATTATCCCTCCATACATCGATGTGGACTTGAGTGAGTTGGATGTGGGACAGAAGGTGGTTATGGGAGATCTCAAGGTTCACCCTGCATTAAAACTTCTTCAGTCAAAAGACGAACCTGTTTGTAAAATTATGGGTCAAAGGGTCTCTGAGCAAAGGAAATCTAAGTAACTGCTTTTTATTTCTGGCAGCTGATACGGCTGCTGTGAGGCATTTTGTAGCTAACATGTATAATTTGTGCCCATCATATTGGTTGATTCTTGGTAGAAGTTAAGGAAGCACAGAATTTCAGTGCAAGTTACTTCTTCCTTCCCGGTTCTGCGTCCTTATGGTTTCTCTCACTCTTTTTAAACCTTAAAATTCTCCCTGCCGCGTCTTTAGGTGAAAATGAGGACAATTGGGTTGAGAATAAGAAATTTGGGCTTTGATTATTTCTATCCATTATAGATGCTTCTGTACTGGTGAGGGTAGAGGCGGAGAAATGCCACGATGTCCTTATTAATAAATAGCTGAGGCTGGTCTAATACTAAAGCTTGCGGGTACATTTTGTTTTTGTATTATGTTCTTCATTTAATTAAAAGTGATGTTTTTAGCCGGTATTGGTCTCTTGGCGTATGTTAAGGGAAAAATAGCACTTGTGTGTTTTTTTTTTTGATACAATAGCACTGGTGTTTTGGCACAAGCTCTGTAACAATTCTAATTAGTCCGGTAATATTTTTGACCGCTCTTTTGGGCCTGGCGACATCGTTGACTTCGGTTCCTAGTAAATTTAACATCAACTTGTTCATCACAGTTTCATCTGATAAGAAATGGGATTTATTACTTTTAAGTAATACTTTTTTTTAACTCATTTTGATATAAAAAACACATTTTAACAATGAATGAAGTCTAAAATAAGTCATACACTCATACTATTACAAGCCTTTAAGAGAAAAATATCAATTTTATCAGATGCTTGACATATTATACAAAACCGGTTCTCCTAATCATAAAAAAAATGAATAGGATGAATAAGAAGATATAATCATATTTTGGCGGTTTGAGTCCCATCTGAATAGTTATATTTGATTCCAGATTATATATTTATAAAAAAAAATTTAGTATTTAGTATTTTGCAAAATTCAAATCCAGACGGTTTAGAGATATAAACAATATAAATATATGCTTAACTTTTTATTGTCTAACTGAAATCTGTTCACTTATTACACACCCAAGATGAATGAATATAGGACAGTTCAGCTCATACATTTATACATCTATCATATGCGTGTATCACATGAATAAATAGGAATATTTAAAAAAAATTAAAAAATTTATATTTTTAATTAATGATAATTGATATTGATACTTTAAATATTTTAAAATAACCTTAAAGTGTAAAATTTGAACAAATATCTTCATATATAATGTACTTAAATGAGAAAAAATAAAAAAAAATAAGTGTAAATTTAATATTAGGTAAGGGGAGAGAGACTACACAATATACTACATTTTTTTGCATCAAAGAAAGATAAACATTTAAAACAGTAATATACGATCAGTTCAAAAAAAAAAAAAACAGTAATATTCAAACAATACACACATATTCAATGGGAAGACCCATACGGCATATCCAATATCGTTGTTGTGGCTTCGTGATCCTGTACATTCCAGATTGAAGAACATTAACTCGCCGGAGCATTTTGGTCTCTCGCACTACCTCCCGCTCGGTGACCGAAACTGTCAATGGTTTGCATAACTTTGTAATCAAAGGCTACTCTCTCGCCAAAGGTATCGGCGTTGCTAAGCACATTGCTAGCGACAATTTCACCGTCGGAGGTTACCAGTGGGCCATTTATTTCTACCCCGATGGAAAGAATCCCGAGGATAATTCCGCTTACGTTTCGGTGTTCATTGCGCTTGCAAGCGAGGGTACTGATGTGCGAGCTTTGTTTGAGCTCACTTTGGTGGATCAGAGTGGCAATAAAAAGCACAAAGTTCATAATCGATCTCTTGAAGGACAATTGGGATCAAAGTCAAAACTTTCATCTTCACCGAAATATCTAACCAAAATTTCAGAGTCAGTCTACAGTACACACTAATCCTTGGAAGACCCCTTTTCCATGCAATCTCCAACCCTCTTAGGATTCCCCAATTTTCGCCCCCACATCTCCACAAAGATCCGATCTTTAGAAAAACGACAGAAAAAAAGTATACGTTTGATCATCTTGTTGCGAGGCTATTTGGTGATTTTCTTCTCCGCGGCCCATTTGCGTAGGAGTTGCCAAAAGGGTGAATCTTTTTCTCATGGGAAGGGTGATTAGTTGAGTTTGATTGGTGGACGGAGGTTAGGATAGGAAGGAAGGAAGGAAGGAGCGCTTGAGGGTAGAGTTGATTTGGAAACGGAAGAATTAATTGAAAGATTGAGAGAGAGATATTGTGCTTCTTTGTTTTTTAATCATACAATACAATCTTCTTAAATGCATATCACTCTGATCCAAATACTCAACTTCCTTTTTCCAGAGATCCAAATATGTAATTTATTTTTTATTTTATTATCAACTTATTCTTATCACGTTAATTTTTAGTTTCTCCCACCATCCTTTATTTAATACTCATTAGACCTCATAAAAAGCCCCTAATAACACCTCCTAGAAGGTGCGCCGATGACGAAGGATGAAGAAGGAGAAGGAACTAGCAGCAACAGCAGAGGAATATGGACTGCGTTCAGTTTCATTCATTCTCTCCTTTCAATTATAAGGCTAACAAAACAACTTCCCATCAGGTATTCATTCTACTTACTTGTTTCCTTGATGTTCTCTATCTTCATCATATTGTGTGTTTTATAAAACCCCAAGTTTCGAAACCCTGTTTCTGGATGAAATTCCCTTTTGTTTGGGCCTTCGTTTCAATTGTATAAAGGCTCTTAATTTATGCACCAATCTATTCCGAAGGCTTTTTCATATTATCTGGGTTTTCACGATCATTGCTCTGAAATATATGACTTCTCTAACTCATGCTGTAAGCGTGAATATAAAAATACAAAGGGACGGCGTACTGATTTATTTATTTATTTATTATTATTATTTATTTTTTTTTTTGGGAGGAGGAACTTGCCTCTTTTATTTGAACGAAGGGTCAATATATATGGGAAAGTTAATATGTTGTATTTTTATAGTATCAGTTCTCAGCTGCAAGTCATTTCTTAAACTTTGACTTGGTGAAACTTAACCCCAATAGTTTTAATTCAATAGATACTTGATTCCTGAATTTTATCTCTGCTGCAATTTAATCCCTTTAATTTTAACCATTCAAAATTTCAAGCTCTAGACTTCATGAATCACGAAATTATTGGAGTTTTGCCGAGTTAAAGTTTAAAAATTTGGTTATGGGGCAAAACTACAATGACAAAGTCTTGAAACTGATGTTTGGGGTAAGTTAAATTCAGCAGTGATTTAAGTTCATATCAAGCTATACTAGTTATACTCGGAAGAGCTCACTTTGTGAGCTTGAATGTACTGATAAAACTTGATTTTGTCATGTTATGTAAATAGAGCGTCTACAATGAATGATGGAGAAGAGGGAACCAACAATAGCATTGGAAGCAAATGGTCAGATATTGGAGATGATGTCTTGGGCATGGTTTTACAACGCTTAAGTCCCATTGATTGTCTTCGAGCTCAAGCTGTCTGTTTGAGTTGGCAGTCCACTATTTCTAAACTCGTCACCAACAAGCATGGCCCTCCTTCACCTGAACTTCCACTAGTTCTCTTCAACATGCGCCAAATGAATCACTTTTCATTCTTCAACTTGTCCACAAAAAGTGTCTTCAGTTATATTGCAGATTCATCAACAACATTATTTCAAAACCAGATCATTTGCTGTGGCACAGTTCAAGGTTGGGTGATTATGAATGAATTTTTTAACAAATTTTTGTTCAGGAGCCGTGTCTTCTTCTTCAACCCAGTAACAAATACTAAGGTATATATGCGACCCACATTAAGAGATGGATACAAAGTTAAAAAGATCATAGCATCTACAAAACCCACAGACCCAAACTGTGTTGTGGTGTGTCTTTTCCATCGTCCAGACTCATTTGCATTCAGTTTTATGTCTGATAAGTCATGGACCTTGATTGAAGACGAAAGGATTGCAGGAATCAACTTTATGGAAGCAGAGATTTTTTATGGGAAATTGTATGCTCTAACTGATCTAAGGTTTAATAATTTAGTTGTTTGTGATCTGAGAACAAAACCAGTAAAGCCTCAAGTCTTAGCCAAGCTTCCTGCCACAAGAAGAGAATCAGTTACTCGTGAAGTTGATGTTCGTTTCCCATTTCCTGCTGTTGTAAACCAGCGTGGTGGTGTTTTCAAATGCCTAGCCATTGATGCCTCATCACAAGAGTTATTGCTTGTTCATTTATTTTCCGACTTAAAGTGTTCACGTCCTGCAGTTCTTGTTAGTCCACCTGATATTACAAGAATCAAAGTGTTCAAGCTGGGCAATATCATAAGTGGTAAACCCAAGTGGATTGAGGTTAGAAACCTAGAAAATCGTATGTTATATGTCGATAGCACAAGAAGTGTGGTGGTGTCAACTGTTGATGTCCATGGCCCTAAGGAGTTAACTGAAGGGAACTGTATCTATTTTGCTTTTCGGTTTCCATTTGAGAGAATAGCAAGCATAGATCCATGGGAGGGGATAATAATTGGGAGGCAGCGCAAAAGCGATGGAAGGACATACTATTACAAGTTTGAAAGACCTGATTTGGATGACATATCACCTCCGATTTGGTTCATACCACATCTTGATGGCTGAAGTACTTGTTTAAAATTAATTTATTTTAAGTGATTAAGATTTTTAAGTTGAATTATAAATGGTTAATACATTTATTTTGACATGTACACTTGTATTTAAATATTTATGAACCATGCTGCTTGGAAGAATACACTCTCTATCACATGTCATTCCCGCACTTTGTTATGAATCAGTAAAACGCTGTGGTTTAGATATATTGCTAATTGAAACTTACATCTTTAGCCTCTTTTCATTACACTGTTATGCCTTCCACCCCCAAAGACTAGTCTACCCATTGGCCTTGCAGAGCAGCAGAGTTCGATAACCACTTGTGTCTGACCCTAATCATGAAGCTTCTTGGCCAGGTCATTGCTGAACCATCAGGAAGCTGAGCCCATAAATTTTGACTTCTTTCGACTCCATTTGTATCATAACCATCATAAAACTGTGCCCACAAAGGCACATACTACATTTCCCCTCTTCACTTAATTCATCTTCGCACCCTGCCGCTATCTTTAGCAGTTCTGGCTGCAACAAAGGACAGCTCTTAAGATGCTCGAAACTATCAGATTGCATCATAGCTGCACCTCCCACGAGAAAAGAAAAATCACGAGAATCAATTTGGTAGATGACAAAAGGATCTGTAAATGAAATTCAAATATTCGAATTCATTGGATGTTATAGGCAGCAAAAAATCAATGTGAGTTCAAAATCCAGTGACACAAGGGCTATAAAACGCAGGCCATCCATTGGCAACGGTTTTATTCGTGCTTAATGGCAATATTATGATACGAAAAAATTATCTTCCGATTTTCGACGAATATGTGTACTTTACTCATGTAGACGGTGTAAACTTCATTTGAATATATTTTTATTTTTAATTTCTTAATTATTATATTTTTTTTATTTTCAAGATTGTTGCCATTAACTAAAATATTTCTCTTTTAAGTTCTACTTCTTTCAAAAGAAAATATAGCTAAATTTTAAATAAAAAAAAAATTGAAGGAAATTTTTGTCTTTGAGATATCCTTAGGGAAGCCATGGTCAATTGGTCATCCTCAAGAAAATTGTATAGCAATGATATACAAAAATTATTTTAGTGGAATGTTTTCGATCTTTTTGACAATTAGCGTCTTAAGTTGACCTTAATGTTAGTCTTAAATTCGTAATACATTTTTTAACTCGACATAATGCTAATTGTTACTCATTTCATTCCCAAATATAGGATCCAGTTGACATTTTTAGAGAATCCTAAAATAGCTAAATAAGTTGCTTATAAATTGATTTGCCTGATTTTTTTTTTCTCAACTAGTTTAGTTGACTTATAAACTAATATATAATCTAATAATACACAAATACATTATGATTAAATGGCTCATTTAGATTCCTTAGTTTCTTAAAAAAAAGTTAATGGATCTTATATCTAGGAATGCACCATTCCACAAAAATATGAAGTATTCGGCACACTTAATTCATGAGATGAGTCGATGGAAAAGGATAAAGTAACAAAAGCATAAACCCTCTAGCCATACCTTGCTCCTAGGTTTCCATCCAGTCCTTCAAAATCTTAGCTGGCCACATGGTAACTCCTTACATAGTAAATAAGGATCTATTTCAAGGGCAAGAGGTGGTTTTGAGCTCAATTAGTAATTTAGTATCTAGCTCTTTGGACTGGGAGAATGGATGCATTTTAAAAGTCCAATAATCACATACAGCACATCTAAAGACCGTAAAAGGTGTAAGCTCAAGTTCTTATTATGCCTGAAACACACCAGTCATATATGATATTATTACATTAAAAGCTAGGGCAGGAGGATAAAAATATTAGTGAATTTATTTCTTTTTCTTTCACTCCTGATTCCCTTGTACTAAACTATGGGTCTGGTACTTTATAATTCCATTTTGAACCCAAAGCAGCTTTTGTTTGAATTTGATGTCTTTGTTGTTTTTGTTTTCTTCAATGTTCCAGATTGTTGTTGCTTTTATTTTACGATCATGCTTTCTACGGGGCTTACTATATGATAAAGGGAAAATTAATTATAAATCCCTTGTGAGGAATTTAATTATCATGAGGTCTTATGAAATCACGTAATTAATCTCAGGTCCCATGCGAAATCGCATAATTAATCTCAGGTCCCACAAAATTGTCATCGGCTGCTCATTCAGCTGTTACCGGCAACTCAAAAGTTATTACTGAACAAGAATTGTTATACATATTCATTTAGTTGTTATGGTTAGCCACAAGTTTTTATACATGATCATTAAGTTGTTATCATAGGCAAAAAAGTTGTTATCGCTTGCTCATTCAGTTGTTAGTGACTAAGAATTCAGTAACAACTTTTGACTAAAGGATAACAACTGTTTGGCCTACTATAACAACTTAATGAGCATGCGATAACAACTTTGTGTCACGGACCTGAAATCAATTACGTGATTTCGTAGGACCTCGTTTTAATTAAGTTCCTTACATGGAACCAATAATTAATTACCCCTATGATAAATAAATAGTAAGCTTTAAATGTAATTTCCTTTTATTTTGAATGTAGTTAATTTGATATAAAAAAAATTATACCTTTATACTATGAACAGTAAATTAATTACATTGCATTGATAAGAAAAAATTTTGGTTTAAAATATAAGACATCAATTGCCGTATTAATTATTCTATCTCACTTTACCGTTGTTATTAAATGAGGTTTGAAGTAGAAAAAAAAGCTAGGAAAATCGTCAAATTATGATAAATTTAAGGGTTATTACTACTTTTGATTCTTGAACTTTCGCTTGATTTTTGTTTTGGTCTTTGAAGTTTGACTCAATTTTAATTCTATTCCTTAAATTTTAAACTGGTGGTTTTGGTTGTTGAACTTTCACTTAATTTTAGTTTTGGTCCCTGAAATTTAAAAAAAAAACTTGAAAAATTAGGAACCAGTGGTTATAAATAACAAAAAGTTGAGAAATCAAAACGAAAATTGAATGAAAGTTTAAATATCAAAACCATTAGTTTTAAAGTTTAAATGCTGAAATCAAAATTGAATTAAAGTTTAAGGGCTAATCTAAACCACTAATTTCAAAATTCAGCTACCAATTAAAATCAAAATAGAGGGAAAGTTTAAGGATAAAAAGTAGTATAATCTTAAATTTAATAAGATGAAATAGTAGCAATACTCATTATGGAAACTGGACGGGCGTTTAACATATATTTCACTTATTATATTTAGTACATCAATGACACGGGGTGTTTCTTTGCAATATTTAAATGTTACATCATCGTCACGCTGTTATTTATTTATTTATTTTTTTTCCAGGGAAAACATCAAGCTGTTATTATTAACTGGCCAACTGACTTTTAAAATACTGCTGCTCTCTGTCCATTTCACGTTGTGCTGGTAAAAGATTATAGGAACATTGCTGTATTGTCGGATTGTACAGAAGCAATCAACTTTCTGGTGAGAGTGGTGAGAGGTTGTGAGGGGTCTCATCCCTTCTTTGAGATAGTCTGTTATGCTAGAATGCTTATGTATAGGGATTAGATAGTTAAGACTATACACGTTTGTAGAGAACAAACACATGTAGCAGACAGATTAGCGAAGCTGTCACATAGGATAGATGGGGTATTTGCTATCTTTGATCAACAACCTCTTGAGCTTTATCAGACGGGTATTGATCAAGGATAGAGGGCCTCCCTTTGGAGTTTTCTTTGTTGTACTTCCTGTTATAAGTTAATGTTATCCAGGTTTATTCAAAAAAAAAAAAGTTTATTATTAAATATAAAATATGTTTCTAATTTTTTTAATATTTTTTTATTAACCTTATCGATACTCTTCTATAAAAAACAAGTTACAAGAACAAAAAAAGAACGTGGTTGTGAATAACATTAGGTGGTTAAAGCGATTTGATAATATTATGTGCTTTTAACTAATTTAACTAATAGGGAAAATTAATTAGAGGTCCCTGGGAGGACACATAATATAAGAAAAGTCCCACTAAATGCCCAAATTAAAGTAGGGTCCCAAGGGACCTCATTTTTATTATGTTTCAAACCCAAAAGACAATTTTACCCTCCTTATAATTGTCTAAATGAAACACCCTCACCCTTATTCACTATCACTCTCCCTCATTGCAGCAACGTGGTCAGGAACTCAAAGGGGCTGGGAAGACACTCACCAAGAACACTCCTTCATCCATCATCAATCTTCCATCTTCATCCAACTAAAATCATGGACTCTTGGATTTGTCTCTTCAACTAGTGGTATGTTGAGAAAATCGATTTCCCATCTTTGTTATGAATCTGATTTGGGATGAATGTTTTAAAACAAAGGTCAAAACTTTCCATATAAATTTAATTTTGGTTGAATGTTTGAACATAAAACATGCTTATACCCCTATCTTAGTGATTTTTTGTTGCATTTATTGTGTAAGTTGGTTTCTCATTTGTTGTTGGTGAGGGTTTGGGTTGGTGCTATATTTAGGGTTGTATTAGCTCTGTTTTTTCGTCCAAAAACAGGGGAAATCCGAAAAGGCCGTAGCTTTTTCGGTTTCCACATCAGTTAAAATTTCTGTTGTCGTCAGAGCTCAAATAGTTGTTATTGCAGGTCATTCAGTTGTAAATAACAACTTTCTAGAAGACAGTTGAAATTTTGAACGATTTTTATTGGGGGATGGGTTTTGTGCTCTGTTATGTTGTTCTAAGACAGGGGTGAAGTAAAATGTTGAAGCTTTGTTGGGTTAACACCAATGTGTTGGTATTTTAATAAGGTGTTTTCATTACTTTAATATAAAGTTGTCACAGATGCTCATTAAGTCGTTATATCTGGTCATTTACTTGTGAATAACAATGTTTCTGTGCAGGATGAATGAGAAGATGGCGGGACGACCAAAGAGGAAGAGAATAGAGTCACAATTCCAAAACAAACATGTCTACCATTGTGGAAGATGCCATGAGGCTGGACATAACGCCAAAACGTGCAAGAATCCAAATCCAACCTAATGTGTTGGATATATGTGAGGCAATTAATTGCTAGATTACGTATTGGCTTTCAAAAATCTATATTTATAATACATCTGTACCTTTTTTATGCATATTTTCATATGTTTATCATGTTACAGCTAGTTTACAATGGCCTTATGATTATCACATTAGCACTTTGAGTCTTTATGGTAACTCAAATGCAATTAGAGACATGGTTATTTGAGCTTTGTTATAATTTTTGTCTTCTCTATTTTAGGTTAAGAGAATGGTTAAGGGTAGGGAAAGTAAATATCAATTGAAAATCACTGCGTTTTCACTCTTTAACAAGAAGTTTTATAAGGAAGTGTTTTCTTTGTTGGTTATTTTGAACAAGTGTGCTTATTGTAAGCTTAAATATGGTGATATCCTTGCAGGGATTCTTGTGGTGTTCATGTTCTATCATGGTTATAGGCTTGGGATGGTTCAGAGTATGATGGAGGGTACACGATGCCAAAGTACTCAAAGGATGTTATCCGTGAAATTAAGGTTGAATGCTTCTGGTGGCTCATCACATACGAGAACAACTTGCATGGACATAATGTCCTTTATAGGGTGAAAGACATCTTAAGGAAGAGGAATAAATAGATGTTGACCTTATGTAGTAATTTTTAGGCCTTGTGTAGTAACTTTTATTAACAATTTTTACGGTGAAAGACAAGTTGTATAAATTATATGAATTTTAGCAGCATTTTAACTTTGTGGCAACTTTTAGTGATTGTGTGAGTTGTTACGGGCGTTACTAGGTGTCAAGATTTTGCGCTGTAACAACTTTTGGGCGGGCTATTTGTAAGAACGTTGTGACCATGTATAACAAGTTATTGGGCATTAGTAACAAGTTATTGGGCACCATTGACATTGTGTAAAAGTTTTTAGCACTAACAACTTCTGAGCTGTCTTTAACAACCTTCTGACCATGTTTAACAACTTATTGGGCACCCCTCATAAGTCATTTAATTTCTTGAAAATTGCCTTTTAGAACAGGGATAACTGAAAGTGGATTTGCTTCGTCACAACTTTTGGGCAACACATAACAAGTTATTGGCCTTTAGTAACAAGTTATTGGGCACAACTGACAATGTGTAAACGTTTTTAGCACTAACAACTTTTGGGCTATCTTTAACAACCTTCTGACCATGTGTAACATGTAACACCTGGACTTTTCTACTATATTATAGTAATTTTAATTGAATTATAACCACTTTCTAATGTCAGAAGCCCAAAAATACGTAAAAATTTAAACTTTTCTTTTAAAACATTAGACCAACCCTCTGTTGGTTGGAATGGGCTTTTCAGACAAATTGAAATAACTTAAAACTCTTTATAAAATAAAGTGGTTACTAAAACAATTAAAAGTACGCTAACCCTCTCGGGGTAACTATTCTTAATGCATAATACTTGAGAAAAATTTAAATCTCTTAATAAATTTATACAATTCTAATTTTTATACTTTCTACTGATAATTTAATTTTACATCATATACAATAATCTTACTTTTCAAATTATAAAACTTAATTTCTTCATCTAGTCTCCTTCTAGCATTCCTGCCTCATCTTAATCATCTCCCTATCTCCCAGCTAGATTCTTTCAAACCTGCGTTACTGAAAAATGTTTGGGGATGGGGGTGAGATTGGTAATCCCAATAGCAGTTTCTTTCATTAACTTATATTATCATGCTAGCATTGACATGTATTAATTTCATAAACCTGAACAAATAAAACAATTATACATACTTCCTGCGCTCAATGCTCTGCCAACCACTATTAACAATATATTCGTTAACTAGTGGAGGCCTCACCTGCAGGATTTCTCGTTATAACATTTAAAGTTATAACTAACTGATCTGGCAAAGGGGGAGCGACCCACCTAAGCCTGGAGTACTCCATAAATAACTATGCAGGAATTAACAAGGCTCATCACCTTCATGCATAATGTAAATTTGAAACAGATATTACAAAATAATACATGCAATTATTTTATTAATGAAATAAACTGCTACCTGTCTCCTGAGCTTACTCTTCACTTTACTTCTTCTCTTCTATGTACTTTGGGAATTCGATCCCACTATTCTGTCCTATAATTATTTATAGTATAAAAAAAATATTAATATCTAATCTTAGGCATAATAATTAAACGTCTCTCTCCCTTCTATTGTACTACCCCTTTCTATTTCTAATACATGATTAAATCCTAGTCTCTGTCTTAATTGTTAATAGTACAATCATTAGCAATTATTATTTCACTATTACGCAATGAATAATTAATTCTTACTTCGCATTCAATTAAACTTCATTCCTACTAAATTAATACCATTATTTATCCAACTTGCAGGAAAACATTATTATAACATAGAATTCATTTCTTAAATATCATAATCGATTAACAATTCAATCAAGTAATTATAAACTTGCCACCACATAAAGCAAAATAACACAACTTTAATTCAATTAAAAGCTTTAAACACTCAATCGAACTTTCTCCTATCCTATACAAATTTGAAACACTTAACGGTTAAACACTTTAATTTCTAATTAACTTTTCCTTTGAGTTCTAAACTCCAATCTTTTAATCTCATTATCACTAATTCCCACCAAGCAATATCATCTTCAATTAACAACTATACCTCCAATATTTTTAATCCTTCCAACAATAACAACTAATTCCTTACTCCCTTCATCGGCATCCGCCTAGCAGAACAAGAAGAGATAAATAAAATCACCATTTCTCCTTTCCTTATCAATAAACCAGTAGCCAAAACAACCCATAACTATAATTTTTGCACCTAGAACCTTCAACCGAACAACAATAACAACTTCCAATTTTCTTATCCAATTTAATCATCACAACCTCCCATTTGCTCTGCACACAAAACCAATGGAACATATAATTACTACACTTGCTGCCAACATCCCCATTGAACAACTAGTTCATCAACAAGAGTTGTAACTTTCAACCAACATTAATGTACAGCCCATAACAAAATTCCAGTCTCCAGTTTAATAACAATCAAATTCCTTCTTCCTCTATTGTAACACCCACAACCAGAGCATCCAAACATTGAATTAAACCAAGACAAGGCATTTCATAAAATTTATACTCCTTATCTCCTTATTCAATTAATTATCACAACACTTTTATTACTTTGAACCTTCTACAAGTCTAGATCATTTTCAAGAAGCTTAATTACAGATTTCATCCTCACATAATCATAGCATATATACACAGGAATTAAGCAAGAGTAGAGTGCCACAATTATCAAAATTCCACTCTCAATTCCCACGGCCAAACAAGCACAGGGGAGCAAAGAAAGCAATACTCAACAAACAACAATCAATCACAACAACCAGTATCCCTTTATCATTAGTCAGACCAAAGAATTAAACCATCATCAACACATCACCAGAATGCACCAAGATCAGCGGCTTAGCAAAGAAAATTCGAAGAAACAGGGGAAATAAGAACAAGGACCCGATGGCACAGAGCATAAACAAGGAGGAAAATTAAATCACCACAATTACACCTTCAATTAGCATCAACCATAAATCATCAAGTATCATAAATCATCCAAAAATCCTGTCCCTTGAGCCTGCCGAATTCGAATGAAACAGGGAAGGAAGAAGAAATTTCAAGAGAATCCTAAACTTCACTAATCCACATGTAAGGCACCAAGCATACTTAAAATCACTCCTACACCAGATTAATCGAGCTTTTATTCATCAACATCCAAGAAAACCCAAAATTTCTCGTCGGATGAACAGTGATCCGAGGAGGGGATATTGAAAATCGGACAAACTAAGCTTCCCCACTCCAATCCCCTTCAAGATTACCCTTATTCAAGTCCTAGGCTTCAATTTCATGTGTTTTGAAGCTCCAAAAACCTCAACACTTTCGAATCACTTCCCCCCCATTCGCACGATTTCGACTCCGAGAGATGAGGAAACAAGAAGACGAAGCTTACCTGAGGTTGCTAGAGTTTTCTTGAACGTTTCCCCTGCCGCGAATCGCCGTCGGTCGCCGTCGTCCGCCGCTGGTGCCGTCGCTGGACTCGAAGAAATGAAGAGAAGAGAGGAAGAAGGTGAAAGTCGGTTTTGAGAGAGCAGAGGGAGTATATGTGCCGTGTGTGTGTCGGTTTGGGAGAGGAAGGAAGTAAATAAATTAAACCTACACGTGTGTGGTCCATGTTAAAAGGGAGACTGATATTTTTCTTTTATAAGCATTTTACTATCTTGTCCTTTCCTTTTTAATTGGGGATATTTTCAACTAGGGGCAGATATTGTCTTTTCCATTTTCTATTTTCTATTTTTTTCTTAAATCAAAATTTTATTTATCCTTATCATTTAAAATTAGACCTAAATCTGACCCTAAAATAATTTCTCTATATATACTTTAATTCCTAAATTTATTTATGAGACTTTTTAATTAATAATCAATACCCCAAGATTCTAAATATTCCCTTCTTTAAATTTTTCTCCAAACTATTTTCTCTGAACTAATAAAGAAAATAAACTTTAAAAATTATTAAAAATATACCTGGCCTCATGAATTTATTTATAAGGCTTTTTAATTTCTAAGTACACTTCTAAGATCTCAACTATATCCTTGTTATACCTTTTCTCAAAATTGAGTTTTATCTTCTAATTAATTCTTCTTTGTTTCTTACATAACATAAGCCTTAAAATTATTAAAAATACCTAATGTCATAAATTTATTTATTTTAATTCTTTTTAATATTTTAATAATATCCCTAAAACATAATTAATTCCTTATGTCCATTTTGTAAATTTTGGGATGTTACATAACAAATTATTGGGCACCCCTCACAAGTCATTTAATTTCTTGAAAGTTGCCTTTTAGCACAGGGATAACTGAAAGTGGGTTTGCTTCGTCACAATTTTTGGGCAACACGTAACAAGTTATTGGCCTTTAGTAACAAGTTATTGGGCACAACTGACAATGTGTAAACGTTTTTAGCACTAACAACTTCTGGGCTGTCTTTAACAACCTTCTGACCATGTGTAACAACTTATTGGGCACCCCTCACAAGTCATTTAATTTCTTGAAAGTTGCCTTTTAGCACAGGGATAACTGAAAGTGGGTTTGCATCGTCACAACTTTTGGGCAACGCGTAACAAGTTATTGGCCTTTAGTAACAAGTTATTGGGCACAACTGACAATGTGTAAACGTTTTTAGCACTAACAACTTCTGGGCTGTCTTTAACAACCTTCTGACCACGTGTAACAACTTATTGGGCACCTGTCACAAGTCATTTAATTTCTTTAATGTCGCACTTTTAGCACAAGGATAACAGAAAATGGGATTTCCTTTGTCATCTGTAGTAAGATTATTACTAATACACATATACAACACGACCTTATCATTATAAGAACATTTGGCCTGTCTATAACAACCTTCTGGGCATGTATAACAACGTTTTGGGCAATCATAACAAGTTTCATAACAGAATCAGTTATAACATAATCATTTCACATTTGTCATTAAAGACAACTTACCATTCATGGACAACTTACTTGCCATTCAACACCAGATACAATTCATGGACAAGTAGTCCAACAAAAAATTAGCCACTATACACTAGTTTCACACCCTCTCCAAAACAAGCTTGAGGGTTGTGTGTGTCATTTACAAAACAATGACATATGCATTTACAAAAAGTGGCAAACATATATAAAAAATTAGCGCCACACATATATCCAACACATTAGGTTGGATTTGGATTCTTGCAAGTTTTGGCGCTATGTCCAGCCTCATGGCATCTTCCACAATGGTAGACATGTTTGTTTTGGAATTGTGACTCTATTCTCTTCCTCTTTGGTCGTCCCGCCATCTTCTCATTCATCCTGCACAGGAACATTGTTATTCACAAGTAAATGACCAGATATAACGACTTAATGAGCATCTGTGACAACTTTATATTAAAGTAATGAAAACACCTTATTAAAATACCAACACATTGGTGTTAACCCAACAAAGCTTCAACCTTTTACTTCACCCCTGTCTTAGAACAACATAACAGAGCACAAAACCCATCCCCCAATAAAAATCATTCAAAATTTCAACTGTCTTCTAGAAAGTTGTTATTTACAACTGAATGACCTGCAATAACAACTATTTGAGCTCTGACGACAACAGAAATTTTAACTGATGTGGAAACCGAAAAAGCTACGGCCTTTTCGGATTTCCCCTGTTTTTGGACGAAAAAACAGAGCTAATACAACCCTAAATATAGCACCAACCCAAACCCTCATCAACAACAAATGAGAAACCAACTTACACAATAAATGCAACAAAAAATCACTAAGATAGGGGTATAAGCATGTTTTATGTTCAAACATTCAACCAAAATTAAATTTATATGGAAAGTTTTGACCTTTGTTTTAAAACATTCATCCCAAATCAGATTCATAACAAAGATGGGAAATCGATTTTCTCAACATACCACTAGTTGAAGAGACAAATCCAAGAGTCCATGATTTTAGTTGGATGAAGATGGAAGATTGATGATGGATGAAGGAGTGTTCTTGGTGAGTGTCTTCCCAGCCCCTTTGAGTTCCTGACCACGTTGCTGCAATGAGGGAGAGTGATAGTGAATAAGGGTGAGGGTGTTTCATTTAGACAATTATAAGGAGGGTAAAATTGTCTTTTGGGTTTGAAACATAATAAAAATGAGGTCCCTTGGGACCCTACTTTAATTTGGGCATTTAGTGGGATTTTTCTTATATTATGTGTCCTCTCAGGGACCTCTAATTAATTTTCCCTAACTAATATCTCTAATTCAGTCAAATTAGTTAAATAGTTATTATATTTTGAGATGGTACTGTATATATGTTAGCATAATAACAGTACTATTGTTACAAGTTTTATCCGTCGCTCGTGCTAGCCTCCAAAACAAAACCACTCCCATATATTCCAGTCCTCGTCGTTAGCACAGGAAAAAGTCCAATAATTACCGTAAAGTTTCCTCCACAAACGTCCTATTTTCTAAGCTTAGTTTAAACTTGGACTTATTTTGATCTTAAATGTAAATATTAAATCAATTTTACATTATAAATTTACATTATTTATCCCAAACCATTCCTAGCTATTAATCATATTGAGAAATGAGAAGTTTTTTCATCAGTTGATAATTCTAATACATTTGTGATCTTAATTAAATATATAATTATAAGGAAATAATACTCATTTATTATAAATACTTAACTTGATTGACTTCTCAAAATCATTAAATTAGTTCTTTAACTTTTAGGTTTAATACATTATGTAAGTTTCAGAAAAGAAAAATCATTATGTAAGTACTTAACACACGATTTATATTTTAGGGAAAATTAATTACAAGTATCTTAAAATGAACTTAATTTAGATGAGGTATCACGAAATCCCTTAATTACATTGAGATACCACGAAATCAATTAATTAAAATGACGTCCCTAGTTTTGTCTAAAATGTTGTCATCCCCTGGCTATCCAAAAGTTGCTAATGACCAAGAGTTTAAAAGTTGTGATTGATTCTCATAATGTTATTATAACTTATAAATGTCCAAAAAATTGTCACAATCGGGTCAAATATTGTTAGCTACCAAGAATTTATAATATATGTGAATGATATTCATAATGTCATATAGGCCCAAAAAGTTGTTATTGTCAGGCCTAATACTGTCGTAAGTAACCAAGAATTTAAACTATTGATCACTAACAATTTTTAGCCAAACAACAACAACTTTTAGTTAGATGATGATAAATTTCTTGGTAGAATTAAAGACCTAAGTCTAATTAAGTGATTTCGTGATACATCAATTTAATTAAGAAATTTCGTAAAACTCGATCTAATTTAATTTATTATGTGAGACTTGTATTTAATTCACCCTCAGTTCTATTTTATAGTCAAATAACAGGGTGTTGACATGAAGGATGATCCAAAACAATAGTACTATATAAGTTAATATAACAGTTTAATGATGCCTAAGCACTAGCAGCCTAGCGTCTATCATACTTCCTCGTGACATGACAATAAACTATAATAAAGCAACCATTTTGTTCATTGCAATACTGTGTGACGTGTGGCACAAGTGACTAATTATGCTTTTTTTGGCTGATACTACTAATTAAGCTTATTAAACAATCAAGTAGAGAACAATTTCGTACGAATCAAGGACACGCCACCAGTTATACAAAGTGAGTGAATGACCAATCAAATTACGTTACGTACTTACACTCTCCCAATTAGGCAATTAGTATGCCAATAATTGCACATCACCTCCTAAAATATCAACATACCAGAAAGATAGGAGCAAGGTATGTAAGTAGTTATCATGTGGCCAGTTAAGACTTTGATGGACTGAATGGAAACCTAGGAGCAAGGTATGGCTAGAGGATTTATGCTCTTGTTACTTTCTCCTGTTACCTTCACTCATTAATCATGTGTGCTGAATACTTCATATTCTTGTGCAGTGGTGCCGCACGCTTCATGGTAACATTCTTTTACTTTAGAGGTCATGACCCCCTTAAACCTATGTAATAATATGGCACATAATATTTTTCTAAATCAGCAGTAAATAACATTGTCCTTTATCATAATTAGTGTTATGTCTAGTTTAAAAAAGCATTACAACTAACATTAGCTGTTAATACACTAATTGTTATGTAGAACGGGAAGGGGGAAGAGGAAGATGAAAGAGAATATATGAGAATAGAAGAGATGGGGAATGGAGGATTTAGAAGAATAGAAGAGAAAAAGAGAGATAGAGTAAGAAGAAATGAGAGAGGTAGAAGTAGAGAGACAAAGGCAAAGAAATACTAATATTATTATTTAAATTTATCAAACGTACAAAACAAATAATTGAGATACTATTTATAGGCCTCAGCCTAACCCTAAAAATTAATAATGGAACATTTTAGAAATTAAAACTAAATGCAAATCACAATTAATATTGATTGTTATCAATCAAATCTTGACAAATCAAAATAAATATAACCAAAACATTGTAGAAATTAAAACTAAATGTAAATCACAATTAATATGAATTGATAACAATCAAATGCTAATTCTAATTTGGTAGTCTTCCAATCTATGTGGAATCTTCCTTATCCTATTATGATGCCCATTAAATTATTAAAAATATTGAAAACATTCCACCAAAATAATTTTTGCATATCATTGCTGTACAATTTTCTTGAGGGGACCAATCCATGGCTTCCTTGAGGCTATCTCAAAGAGAAAAGTTTCCTTTATTTTTTTCATTTAAAATTTTGCTATATTTTATTTTGAAAGTAGAATCAAAAGAAAAATGGTTTAACAAGGGCACTTTCGGTTGTCATTAACAAGTTATGGGACTGATTTGATATTAATTCTCTTTTTTGGGGCCTGAAGGCAATTCTACCCCGCTTGAAAAAAAAACTCAGCTCCCGACGAGTTGATAGAGATATGTAAGTCTTGGGAGGGGAGGGAAGTCTCAATTGTAACATTAACTTCCTAATCCCACTATTAACCACTCATAATTAAACATTAAATCGTTTATAGTGCTAACTATGTTAGGAAAAAGAATTAAATTAACAAAAATAACTAACATAGTTAGAAAAAGATCTTTCCATAATATTTATATATATTTCAAACCTCTCAGTTCCAATATCTGTCATCACAATATAACTTCCTTCCCAGTATAATAACCGAAAATTTCATTATACATGATTGAACTCCACACATCATTCAAAATACCATACCATAATAGGTATTATACAATAATTTTCTCCAGAATAATAACAAAGTTCAGCGGAAGCATCATACAAATATGATCCTAAATGTGGCAATACCTCCTGTCCTTCTGGTCCAGAATATCTCACGATATCAGTGAGAAGTTCCCGAATCCTTCCCTTGACCTCCTACTTCCCTCCTAGGACCTGCAAAAGTGAGATCAACGGGGGTAGCCCCAAACGCAACCACTGACTACTCATCTAAGTGCGGTGTGTGCGAGCAAGGTGTCCAGTGGAATACATATATGTATATATACCAGTTCAAACAACATGCTCAGGTATTCACATATAATGCATGTCTTGGTCCCAAATATCTTTCACAGTTTATAAGTACAAAATAATCCATCCCAAATCATCTTCAAAAATAATATATATCATTGATAATCACAACAACCCAAACGAATCCTAATAGAAGCATTGGGAAAAACATGTGGGACCAGTCGGGACCTTCCACCCGCCCCTGATCACCACGGTACAATTCACGAGGGACTTTCTACCCTCCCTGAACCGTACCACGGATTAGAAGGATCTCCGTCCTTTCTGAATCCGTGAGGGGCGATCTCCCCTCTTTTCGTCTTTCTCTCCTTTATTTCCCATAATATATCAATTAGTCCCTGTGGCGCAACAGGGTACCTCATCACGTGATGGCACAATTTCCAATTCACCGGTGTCACATACACAAATAATTTCTCACATACAACACATAGATATGCAACACCACTATCATGCATCAGGCCTTTCAGTATTTTCATGATATACATATATATATATGAAATAGTTTCCAAAATCACATATATTTCAGTTCAAATATTTCAGATCATAAATTTATGCCATTTCAAAATAATACTCCACAGGACATTGTATTATGGACATAATAATAGTTCAAGATCTCATTTCCATATCTCATCATATTTATCAAATAATATTTCAAACTACTTACTAACACCACACACACACATAAACAAGCAGAAAGCGGTTACCTGATAGCTGGCACCAATCTCACAATAGTGCAGCTCCCCCATGCTAACTTAGTGCAATTCAAGCACTACACAACCATACATACAACCAAAATTAATTATTTATCCAACAATTTCACATGTTGGAAAATAAATTACTTACTACCCTTTCTTTGCCCTTACTTATTTTAAATTTCTATTTAACATTTATTCTCCCTTTTTATCTCTAAAATTTATCTCTACTCCATTTATACATATATCCAAAATTATTAATCTTTCCAATAACTATTTATAAAATTCCTTAACATCCCATAATTCCTCAATAATTCTTTAAGTGCAAACCCCAATCAAATCAATTAATTAAATCCCCTCATATAACCTTAATAAACATCTAAAAATCATCAATTTACCCATAAGCACCTCGAATAATTTAAAAGCCCCAATTTCTAAAACTTCCATAAATCCAAAAATTCCTAGTAATTAGGAAAACTTCCAACAATAAAAAATCTACTCAGAAAAACTCATAATCGAGGCCTAAGCTTCAATTTATTAATTTTAGGACTCCCAAAAATATCAACTTAGACAAGGCCTAATTTTTCAAGTATAGCCAAATGAAAAACTAATGACATAGGAATGTAGATGAGACTTACGTGATTCCAAAAATGTGCTTAGTTGGCCGAAAAACTTACTATTCCTATGCTGACGGACTCTAATAAGTCCAGTGATAGGAATATATATGGCGGAAAGAGAGAGTAAGAGAGAGAGACGTGAGTGAGAGAGAGAGAGAGAGAGAGAACGTGAATGAAGAAGGAATGAGTGATGAATGTGCGTGTGTATATATAATAATTGATGAATAGTAAAATAATAATATAATATAATAATAATATAATAATATATTATATTAATAATATAATATAATATATATAAATAGTAGTTGAATGTGATTGGTTGAGGAAATAATAATTGATGCACAGTGACAAGTTACTGACGAGGAAATGAGTGTCGGCAGAGTGGAAAATATATTATTGGGCCCTAAAATTCTCAAATAAGATATTTCTTTTGAACAAAAAATTTTCTTTTCACTCTCAAAATTTTCCCCATAATATCCTTTATTTATTTCCTCCTATAATATCCTCTTTTGAGTCTAAAAATAATCTCTCCCAAAATTATTATCGTCCAAATAAGGGAGAAACTAGGCCTTTAAAATCCTCAAAAATACCTCAAAATCCTTCAAATATTCTCATAATCCATCATTTCTCACTAATTAATTCCTATTTACCCCCACAAATCCTCAATTAATTTTTAGGATGTTACAACTCTCCCCACCTTTTTAAGAATTTTGTCCCCAAAATTCTGCTAACATTACCCCAAAACAAGCAAACACAATACATACAACGTATAAAAATTACTCAATAAACCGAACTTACCCAAGGAATAGGTAAGGGTACACTCGTTGCATGCGCTCCTCGGTCTCCCAGGTCGCATTCCCTGGAGTCATACCTCTCCAAAACACCTTAACTAGCCTAATCGTCTTATTCCTTAATTGCTTATCCTTAACATCTAAAATCTTCTCTGGCTCAGCTTTATATGTCAAGTTTTCTCTCAACTCGACCTCCTCAGGCTCAATCACATGCGAAGGGTCTGGATGATATTTCTTCAACTGAGAAACATGAAAAACATCATGAAGATTTGATAACTGCGGAGGCAATGCCACCCTATATGCCACTGATCCGACCCGTTCAATGATATCGAACGGACCCATAAACCGGGGAGTGAGCTTTTTAGCTCTTATGGACCTCCCAATACCCGTCATCGAAGATACCCGAAGAAAAACATGATCTCCAACACTGAACTCTAACGATCTACGTCGTTTATCTGCATAGCTCTTCTGCCGACTATGGGCAGTCAATAGCCGTTGGCGAATCAACTTAATCTTCTCTGTCGTCTGATCCACAATATCTGGGCCAATAATAGCCCTCTCGCTAAGCTCTGTCCAACAAATTGGCGACCGGCACTTCCGACCATATAAAGCCTCATAAGGCGCCATCTGAATACTCGAATGATAACTGTTGTTATAGGCAAATTCCGCCAATGGAAGATGTCTATCCCAACTACCTGGTAGCTCTAAAGCACACGCCCTGAGCATATCCTCCAAAGTCTGAATCGTCCTCTCGGTTTGACCATCGGTCTGAGGATGATACGCGGTACTGAACTTAAGTTTCGTACCCAAAGCCGTCTGTAAAGACCTCCAAAACTCAGAGGTGAATCGCGGGTCTCGATCTGAAATAATACTCTCGGGAATCCCATGAAGCCTGACGATCTCATCCACATACATCTGAGCTAATCTAGGCAAAGGATAATTAATCCTGATCGGAAGAAAATGGGCGGACTTAGTCAAACGGTCAACGATAACCCAAATCGAATCGTGACCAGACTGAGTCAAAGGCAAGCCAACCACAAAATCCATCGAAATACTGTCCCACTTCCACTGAGGAACCTCAATACTCTGCAATAGGCCACCTGGCCGCTGATGTTCGATTTTCACCTTCTGACAAGTCAGACACTTTAAGACAAATTGAGTCACGTCGGACTTCATCTTAGGCCACCAATAAACTCTTTTTAAATCATTATACATCTTAGAAACGCCAGGATGCATCACATAACTACTCCTATGAGCCTCCTCAAGAATAGCCTTCTTGATATCTTCATTATCCGGAACACATACTCTTTTCCTAAATCTCAAAATACCTGAATCACCCAGATCATAATCCGGATAGACACCACTATCAAGCTTTTCCCGGATCTCCTTCAGATGACTATCCCGATCCTGAGCCACTCTTAAATCCTCGAAGAACCCAAAATGGCCAACAATTGCTCCCAAAAACGCCACTAACTTCTCTGTCCTAACATGAATAACACGACAATCTCTGAAAGAAGACTGCTCCTCCATACTTAAAGCAGATACATGCACTGATTTCCGGCTAAGGGCATCAGCAACCACATTTGCCTTTCCTGGATGATACTTAATTTCAAACTTATAATCCTTAATCAGCTCCATCCAACGACGTTGCCTATTATTCAATTCCTTTTGATCCATAAGATATTTTAGACTCTTATGATCACTGAACACCTCAAACTGTGCCCCCATCAAATAATGTAACCAAATCTTTAAAGCAAAAACAACTGCTCCCAGCTCCAGATCATGAGTCGGGTAATTTTCCTCATGCGGTCTCAATTGCCTAGATGCATACGCAATAACCTTACCATTCTGCATCAAGACATAGCCCAAACCCATGAAGGATGCATCTGTATACAACTCATATGGCTGACTTGGATCCGGCAATGTCAACACTGGTGTAGTTGTCAATCGAGTCTTAAGCTCCTGGAATGCCGACTCGCATCGATCAGTCCAGATGAAAGGCGTATCCTTCTTGGTCAAATTAGTCAAAGGCCTCGCAATCTGCGAAAATCCCTGAATAAATCTACGATAATACCCGGCTAATCCAACAAGACTCCTAACCTCCGTCACTGACTTAGGAGACTCCCACCGCAAAACTGCCTCAACTTTACTTGGATCAACCGCAACTCCCTCAGCAGATACTACATGCCCTAGAAACTTTACCTCCTTGAGCCAAAACTCACATTTAGAAAGTTTGGCATAAAGCTCATGATCTCTCAGAACTCGCAAGATGGAATACAAATGCTCCCGATGCTCTTCTTCACTCTTGGAATAGATTAAAATGTCATCAATAAACACCACCACAAACTTATCCAAATATGGCCGAAAAATTCTATTCATATAATCCATAAACACGGCAGGGGCATTGGTGAGCCCAAATGGCATCACCAGAAACTCATAATGGCCATATCTCGTCCTAAATGCAGTCTTAGGGACATCCTCCGCTCTAACTCTCAACTGATGATACCCAGACCTAAGATCAATCTTGGAGAAAACCGAAGCTCCTGCCAATTGATCCAACAAATCATCTATCCTAGGCAACGGATATTTATTCTTGATGGTCACTTTATTCAATTGCCGATAATCGATACAGAGCCGCATGCTACCATCTTTCTTCTTTACGAACAAGACTGGGGAACCCCAAGGCGATCCGCTAGGCCTGATAAAACCTTTATCCAG
Source organism: Mimosa bimucronata (assembly GCA_037074515.1). NCBI lineage: Eukaryota > Viridiplantae > Streptophyta > Magnoliopsida > Fabales > Fabaceae > Mimosa > Mimosa bimucronata. Next base: position 7,913,293 of record CM073437.1, read on the forward strand.
AAGTTCTTCAAGCTGCTTCTTAAGCTCTACTAACTCCGACGGAGCCATCCAATATGGAGCCTTAGAGATTGGGCCTGTGCCCGGTTCTAACTCAATGGTAAACTCTACCTCCCTTTCTGGAGGAAGTCCACGCATATCATCGGAAAATACCTCTGGAAAATCTCTAACTACATCCACCTGATCGATAGAGATCTCGCCCTCCTCCTTAATGGAGAAGAAAACCATAAAGGCCTCACAGCCTTTTCTCACACACCTCTCTACACGAGTCGCAGATAGTAACATCGGCGCACTAGATGACTCAGCATAAGACACAATCTTATCCTTACAATGCAAGACTACATTATTTTCCTCTAACCAATCCATACCAATAATCACATCAATTCCCCTCAAGGGCAAACAAACTAGATCAATTTTCGATTTACGGCCTTCAAACCATAAATCCAGATTTTTGCATGCTAAAGTAGTCTCAAATTTAGCACCCGCAGGCGTAGACACACGCATATTATATGGCATAACAGATAACTCAAAATTAAGCCTCCGAGTACAATCGAAAGAAATAAAAGAATGCGACGCACCAGAATCAAATATCACATCAATATCATGGCTATGAATAGAGACCGTACCTCGAATCATATTAGGAGACATCCCTGCCTCCTCAGCTGATGTAGCATAAACTCTACCCTGAACTAAAGGGCGACTGGGCTGAGCTATTGGCTGTTGCATATTCTGGCCCCCATCTGGGCAGTACCTGATCGTATGCCCAATACGACCGCATCCAAAACATCTATAGCAGGCTCCCTGGTGATACTTACCACACTTGCTACAAGGACCAGCTACACTAGGATTTGACTGAACTGACTCTCCATAAGTCACCTGGCTGCCTCCTCTCGACTGACCTTCTGAACCAAATCTCCACGGGGCTGAATCCTGACGACCCCTACCTGACTGGCCACGCCCAAAACCACCAGATTGTCCTCTGCTGTGGCTTCCATACTGACCACGACCATAGCTACCTGACTGACCACGGCCATGGCTCCCTGAGTGACTCTTCCTTCCAGAGCCATTAGAATTGCTACTACCACTTGCTCCAAATTTCTTGCTAATACCTCCCGTCGGCCCAAAGGAATAAGAAGGCCTACTCTGAAAAGGTCTACCATAACTCTGCTGGCCCTGACCTTGGCCTCCAGTATACTTAGCTGTCATTGCAGCTGCCTCCCTCATCATGCGATCCGCAATCCTCAGCTTCTCACATGATTCTTCAACATTCTTACATTTCTTATCATGCACCTGCAATCTCAAATCAGGTCTGGCCTTCTCAAATAACTGATCTATACGCCACTGAGGGTCGTCCTGACGCTGCAGGAACGAAATATAGCGAGATAACTCTGAAAAAGTAGCAATATACTGATCCACTGACATCCCACCTTGCTTGAGATAATAAAAAGCATTTTCCTTCTCCTTCCTAAGAGAAGGAGGGAAATGATATCCCAAGAACTTGTCCTTAAACTTATCCCAGGTCATCAAGGAATCATCTACACATACACTCTGCCACCAAATCAATGCTTTTCCTTCCAAGAGGAGAATAGCAACCCTCGCTTTCTGATAAGGGTTACAGATCACAGCTGCAAATATGGCCTCCAATCTTTAATCTAAGCCTCTGCCTCGAAAGGATCCTGACTTTCACTAAAATGCTTGGGATGATGACGGTCAATTTTCTTCCATACCTTTTCAGTACTCAAGTCCTCCGGGCGAGGATAAACTAATTCCTCCTTATCATTAACTTTAGAGAACTCCCCCTGCCTTTCTGATTCGTCACCCCTATTAGCCTGAGCCCGTAAATCTGCTTTCAATTTAGCTAACTTTTCCTCATTTTCTTTATTCATTGCTGCGACTTTTTGTTCCATCTCCAATCTCAATTCTTCTTTTATTTTGGCTACTAGCTCGTCATACTCTTGGTTTACAGGCTGATCATTTCCTGTACCATTTCCTGCACCTGATCCCCTATTACGAGCCATACTCTCATTCCCTGTACTATTTCCTGCACCTGATCTCCTAGTACGAGCCATACTTTCCACCCACCTACGGATGGAAGTTACACTTATTAAAAACAAGCATACAATATGAAACATAAAAAGGGAAAGGATCGGAAAAGCATTGCCACAATATCACTAATGCAAGTGTAATGCATGACTGACACAACAAGAAACATGCAAAACACCTTTCCAGGTCTTATACCATGAAACTGATACCAACTGTAACATTAACTTCCTAATCCCACTATTAACCACTCATAATTAAACATTAAATCGTTTATAGTGCTAACTATGTTAGGAAAAAGAATTAAATTAACAAAAATAACTAACATAGTTAGAAAAAGATCTTTCCATAATATTTATATATATTTCAAACCTCTCAGTTCCAATATCTGTCATCACAATATAACTTCCTTCCCAGTACAATAACCGAAAATTTCATTATACATGATTGAACTCCACACATCATTCAAAATACCATACCATAATAGGTATTATACAATAATTTTCTCCAGAATAATAACAAAGTTCAGCGGAAGCATCATACAAATATGATCCTAAATGTGGCAATACCTCCTGTCCTTCTGGTCCAGAATATCTCACGATATCAGTGAGAAGTTCCCGAATCCTTCCCTTGACCTCCTACTTCGCTCCTAGGACCTGCAAAAGTGAGATCAACGGGGGTAGCCCCAAACGCAACCACTGACTACTCATCTAAGTGCGGTGTGTGCGAGCAAGGTGTCCAGTGGAATACATATATGTATATATACCAGTTCAAACAGCATGCTCAGGTATTCACATATAATGCATGTCTTGGTCCCAAATATCTTTCACAGTTTATAAGTACAAAATAATCCATCCCAAATCATCTTCAAAAATAATATATATCATTGATAATCACAACAACCCAAACGAATCCTAATAGAAGCGTTGGGAAAAACATGTGGGACCAGTCGGGACCTTCCACCCGCCCCTGATCACCACGGTACAATTCACGAGGGACTTTCTACCCTCCCTGAACCGTACCACGGATTAGAAGGATCTCCGTCCTTTCTGAATCCGTGAGGGGCGATCTCCCCTCTTTTCGTCTTTCTCTCCTTTATTTCCCATAATATATCAATTAGTCCCTGTGGCGCAACAGGGTACCTCATCACGTGATGGCACAATTTCCAATTCACCGGTGTCACATACACAAATAATTTCTCACATACAACACATAGATATGCAACACCACTATCATGCATCAGGCCTTTCAGTATTTTCATGATATACATATATATATATGAAATAGTTTCCAAAATCACATATATTTCAGTTCAAATATTTCAGATCACAAATTTATGCCATTTCAAAATAATACTCCACAGGACATTGTATTATGGACATAATAATAGTTCAAGATCTCATTTCCATATCTCATCATATTTATCAAATAATATTTCAAACTACTTACTAACACCACACACACACAAAAACAAGCAGAAAGCGGTTACCTGATAGCTGGCACCAATCTCACAATAGTGCAGCTCCCCCATGCTAACTTAGTGCAATTCAAGCACTACACAACCATACATACAACCAAAATTAATTATTTATCCAACAATTTCACATGTTGGAAAATAAATTACTTACTATCCTTTCTTTGCCCTTACTTATTTTAAATTTCTATTTAACATTTATTCTCCCTTTTTATCTCTAAAATTTATCTCTACTCCATTTATACATATATCCAAAATTATTAATCTTTCCAATAACTATTTATAAAATTCCTTAACATCCCATAATCCCTCAATAATTCTTTAAGTGCAAACCCCAATCAAATCAATTAATTAAATCCCCTCATATAACCTTAATAAACATCTAAAAATCATCAATTTACCCATAAGCACCTCGAATAATTTAAAAGCCCCAATTTCTAAAACTTCCATAAATCCAAAAATTCCTAATAATTAGGAAAACTTCCAACAATAAAAAATCTACTCAGAAAAACTCATAATCGAGGCCTAAGCTTCAATTTATTAATTTTAGGACTCCCAAAAATATCAACTTAGACAAGGCCTAATTTTTCAAGTATAGCCAAATGAAAAACTAATGACATAGGAATGTAGATGAGACTTACGTGATTCCAAAAATGTGTTTAGTTGGCCGAAAAACTTACTATTCCTATGCTGACGGACTCTGATAAGTCCAGTGATAGGAATATATATGGTGGAAAGAGAGAGTAAGAGAGAGAGACGTGAGTGAGAGAGAGAGAGAGAGAGAACGTGAATGAAGAAGGAATGAGTGATGAAGGTGCGTGTGTGTGTATATAATAATTGATGAATAGTAAAATAATAATATAATATAATAATAATATATTATATTAATAATATAATACAATATATATAAATAGTAGTTGAATGTGATTGGTTGAGGAAATAATAATTGATGCACAGTGACAAGTTACTGACGAGGAAATGAGTGTCGGCAGAGTGGAAAATATATTATTGGGCCCTAAAATTCTCAAATAAGATATTTCTTTTGAACAAAAAATTTTCTTTTCACTCTCAAAATTTTCCCCATAATATCCTTTATTTATTTCCTCCTATAATATCCTCTTTTGAGTCTAAAAATAATCTCTCCCAAAATTATTATCGTCCAAATAAGGGAGAAACTAGGCCTTTAAAATCCTCAAAAATACCTCAAAATCCTTCAAATATTCTCATAATCCATCATTTCTCACTAATTAATTCCTATTTACCCCCACAAATCCTCAATTAATTTTTAGGATGTTACATCAATTATCAAAGCGGTGTATTGATTTGGCAATCCCTTCCAACAAGTGAGGTGCCATAAGAGAGAATCCTTAATAGAGTGTTTAGCTTGATCATTGGAAACATCTGGAAAGCCTTTCCAACAAACAAGTAATGTTGAAGTGACTTGTTCAACAAAGGAGTACTGAATTTGGTAGATCTAGGATGTTGATAAGATGAGTTTGTAGTTTGATAATCTTGAATGTCCTTAGTCTATATTAAGGAAGAAGTTACCTTCATTGGTGCTGAGTAGGAGACATACTCACCAAATATAAACTCCTCACTTTTGAAGTCAACATTATTAGTGTTGCCGCTAATAACAATCATATGATCAAACTGCTCCTTGATAGGCATAATTTGAGTAGAGGTCACTTGCACTTGTGTAGCTTGAACATCTCAATCCTTGCTAGAATAATCTTGAATGAGGTTAGAGTATTCACTGATCACAAGATTGTCTAACGATGTCTGTTGTGAGATAGGTGCTGAAGGAGTCACTTCAATTGTATTAATGAGTTCCACAGCCGGGGGTAACATTGCCATTAAAGCTAAAATTGCATCTTTTACGTTTGAGGAAGGATTTTCAACGTCAATAAATTTCCTCGTTTGGGACAAGGTCTCTTTCCTTTCCGCTCTCAACTCACATAATGAATCCTGCATCTCTTTAACCTTAGTGTTAAAGTCTTTAGCTTCAGCTTTACGACGTTCCACGAGTGCCTCGTATTCTTCTTTATCTCGACGTCATTTCTCAGTGGCTTTAACATACTTGTAAAAGGCTTCTTCTTTAGCTTTGCAACGTCTTTCAGCCCTCCTATAATCTTCTTCAACTACACGTGAGAAGAATTTAGGGTGGCAATCTTGATAACACTCTTCTTTTTCATAATGGTAGTTGTCGACATACGAGTATTGACGATAATTGGTGTAGTCATGTTGTTGTTGATAGTTTGGGTATTCATATTGGTATTCATCACCTTCATATCCTCGATAGCTTTCATACTCATGTTGATGCTGAATGTATGAAGGCAGAGGGCCGAATTTGCATCGAATTCTCGACATGGGATAGCATGACTCTTAAGGTTTTGGCGTGGTCCTAGAGACTTAGAAAAAGCTCCCAAGTTGCCTTCACCGACAAGGTGAAGCCCTTACTTAACAAGTCTAACCCTCATGGAAACTTTACAGCTCCAACATCGATTATTCTTGCTAAATAAGTAACAACTTGAGCGAAATCTTCATAGTAGCCTCAGAGGGTTCTAAAACCCCGTCAGGGAAAATGTTATAAATCTATATTAACCTAGGGTAAAATATGACCTGGGTATAGCGGCGAACTGTGGGGAAGCAAGAGGGTGACAAGAAATAATGAGTAAAACAAAATTATTCAAACAATAAAATATTTTTTTACCACATTTTTCCTTTCTTTTTCTTTTTTCTTTTACTCTTTTTTTCTTTGTTTTTTCCACTCTTTTTTCTTTCGTTTTTTTCCTTTCACCTTTTCTTTCTACTCTTTTTCCGTTTTTTTTCTTTTTTCACTAAAAAAAAATTAAAACTAATAGGAAAAATTACCAAATGATGATTCTTAATGGAAAGAACCATGCCAGAACAATGAAAAATAGCACAAAATGTAATCTTAAAGCTTTAGAAAGCTTTGAAAATTTTGAGGGCTGATTTGAAAGAATTATATGAGCAGAAAGGAAGTAGGAACCAAACTCTGATGCCAATTAATGCAGAATGGGAATGAGAAGAGAGAGATGAAAGAGAATAGAATAGATAAGGAAGGGAGGGTTTAGAAGAAGAGAAGAGTGAAATAGAGATAGAGCAAGAAGAAATGAGAGACAGAGGCAAAGGAAAACTGATATTATTATTCAAATTCATCAAACGCACAAAGTAAATAGTTGAAGTACTATTTATAGGCATCAACCTAATCCTAAAAATTAATGACGGAATATTCTAGAAATTAAGACTAAATGCAAATCATAATTAATATTGATTAATAGCAATCAAATCCTGACAAATCAAAATAAATATAATCAGAACATTCTAGAAATTAAAACTACATGCAAATTACAATTAATACGAATTGATAACAATCAAATGCTAATTCTAATATGGTAGTCTTCAAATCTATGTGGAATATTCCTTATTCTATTATGATGCCCATCAAATTGTTAAAAATATCGAAAACATTCCACTATAATAATTTTTGTATATCATTGCTGTACAATTTCTTGAGGGTGACCATGGCTTCCTTGAGGCTATTTCACAAACAACAATTTCCTTCATTTTTTTTTCATTTAAACTTTTGATATATTTTATTTTGAAAGTAAAATCAAAAGAAAAGTGGTTTAATTAATGACGACGTGAAAATAACAAATCTTTTAACTAAGAAATTAAAAATAAAAATCTATTCAAATGAAATTTACACCGTTTAAATAAAAGACATGAGTACGGTACACATATTCGTTCGAAGATTGGAAGATATTTTTTTGAGTATCATAATATTGCCATTAAGCCCGAATAAAACTGCTGCCAATGGCCCTGCGTTTTATAGCACTTCTACTCGTTGCCATTACCATCACTTGATTTTGCACGCACTTTTTTTTGTTTTCTTTTTGGTTAAGGTCGATTTTACCCGGAAAATTTTTAGTTTAGGATCAATTTTACCGTGAAAATATTTTTTAGTCCAATTTTACCGTATAGGTATTAAAATAGAGCAATTTTTCCCTTTATCATTAAAATATTAACAATAAACCTAACTTTTTTAACAGTTAATGTGAGTTTTTTAACCTACATTTTGAAATTTTAAGGATAATTTTGAACATAAAAAAACTTCTGAGACAAAATTGGTACTAAACGAAAATTTTTGGGGCCCTTAACCCTAGATTTTTTGCTGGAGGAGTCACTTTAATTGTATTAATGAGTTCCACAGCCGGGGGGAACATTGCCATTAAAGCAAAAATTGCATCTTTTACGTTTGAGGAAGGATTTTCAACTTCAATAAATTTCCTCGTTTGGGTTAAGGTCTCTTTCATTTTCACTCTCAAATCACATAATGAATCCTGCATCTCTTTAACCTTTAGTGTTAAAGTCCTTAGCTTCAGCTTTACGACGTTCCACGAGTGCCTCGTATTCTTCTTTATCTCGATGTCATTTCTCAGTGGCTTTAGCATACTTGTAAAAGGCCTCTTCTTTAGCTTTGCGACGTCTTTCAGCCCTCCTATAATCTTCTTCAACTATACGTGAGAAGAATTTAGGGTGGCAATCTTGATAACACTCTTCTTTTTCATAATGGTAGTTGTCGACATACGTGTATTGACGATAATTGGTGTAGTCATGTTGTTGTTGATAGTTTGGGTATTCATATTGGTATTCATCACCTTCATATCCTCGATAGCTTTCATACTCATGTTGATGCTGAATGTACGAAGGCAGAGGGCAGTATTTGCATCGAATTCTCGACATGGGATAGCATGACTCTTAAGGTTTTGGCATGGTCCTAAAGACTTAGAAAAACCTCCCAAGTTGCTTTCATTGACAAGGTGAAGCCCTTACTTAACAAGTCTAACCCTCATGGAACTTTACAGCTCCAACATGGATTATTCTTGCTAAATAAGTAACAACTTGAGCAAGATCTTCATAGTAGCATCAGAGGGTTCTAAAACCCCATCAGGGAAAATGTTATAAATCTCTATTAACCTAGGGTAGAATATGACCTGGGTATAGCGGCGAACTATGGGGAAGCAAGAGGCTGACAAGAAATAATGAGTAAAACAAAATTATTCAAATAATAAAATATTTCTTTTACCACATTTTTTCCTTTCTTTTTCTTTTTCTTTTTTTTTACTCTTTTTTCTTTGTTTTTTCCACTCTTTTTTCTTTCGTTTTTTTACCTTTCACCTTTTCTTTCTACTCTTTTTTCCGTTTTTTTTTCTTTTTTCACTAGAAAAAATTAAAACTAATAGGAAAAATTACCAAATGATGATTCTTAATGGAAAGAACCATGCCAGAACAATGAAAAATAGCACAAAATGTAATCTTGAAGCTTTAGAAAGCTTTGAAAATTTTGAGGGCTGATTTGAAAGAATTATACGAGTAGAAGGGAAGTAGGAACCAAACTCTGATGCCAATTGATGCAGAATAACGAAGGAGAAGAGGGAGATGAAAGAGAATAGAATAGATAAGGAAGGGAGGGTTTAGAAGAAGAGAAGAGTGAAAGAGAGATAGAGCAAGAAGAAATGAGAGACAGAGGCAAAGGAAAACTAATATTATTATTCAAATTCATAAAATGCACAAAGCAAATAGTTGAGGTACTATTTATAGGTATCAACCTAACCCTAAAAATTAATGACGGAACATTCTAGAAATTAAGACTAAATGCATATCACAATTAATATTGATTAATAACAATCAAATCCTGACAAATCAAAAAAAATATAATCAGAACATTCTAGAAATTAAAACTACATGCAAATTACAATTAATACGAATTGATAACAATCAAATGCTAATTCCAATATGGTAGTCTTCAAATCTATGTGGAATATTCCTTATCCTATTATGATGCCCATCAAATTGTTAAAAATATCGAAAACATTCCACTATAATAATTTTGGTATATCATTGCTGTACAATTTTCTTGAGGGTGACCATGGCTTCCTTGAGGCGATTTCAAAAACAACAATTTCCTTCATTTTTTTTTCATTTAAACTTTTGATATATTTTATTTTGAAAGTAGAATCAAAAGAAAAGTGGTTTAATTAATGACGACGTGAAAATAACAAATATTTTAACTAAGAAATTAAAAATAAAAATTTATTCAAATGAAATTTACACCGTTTAAATATTAAAAGACATGAGTACTGTACACATATTCGTTCGAAAATTGGAAGATATTTTTTTTTAGTATCATAATATTGCCATTAAGCCCGAATAAATATGTTGCCAATGGCCCTGCGTTTTATGGCACTTCTACTCGTTGCCATTACCATCACTTGATTTTGCACGCACTTTTTTTTTTTTTTGGTTAAAGTCGATTTTACACGGAAAATTTTAGTTTAGGATCAATTTTACCGTAGAAATATTTTTTAGTCCAATTTTACCGTAAAAATATTAAAATAGAGCAAATTTTCCCTTTATTATTAAAATATTAACAATAAATCTAACTTTTTTAACAGTTAATGTGAGTTTTTTAACCTACATTTTGAAATTTTCAGGATAATTTTGAACATAAAAAACCTTCTGAGACAAAATCGGTATTGAACGAAAACTTTTAGGGCCCTTAACCCTAGATTTTTTGCTGTCTATAATATTTGAATTTCATTTACAGAGACCACGAGATAAGGAGACTTGGTGGTGGGACAAGGATGTCCAAGAAAAGGTGCGGAATAAAAAGAATTGTTTTAAGGCTATACACTTGTGTAATAATACTGAAAATTGGGAAAAGTACCGCTTAGCTAAAAAGGAGACTAAGAAGGCAGTGAGTGAAGCTCGTGCTAAAGTATACGAGGGGTTTTATAAGGAGTTAGGGACAAAGGCTGGGGAACAAAAGATTTACAAGATCGCAAAGAGTAGGGAGAGGAATTCAAGAGATTTGGATCAAGTAAGGTGTATAAAGGATGAAGAAGGTAAAGTTTTGATTACTGATGAAGATATTAAGAATAGATGGGAGGCCTACTTTTCTAAGTTATTCAATGATGGAGGTGAAGGTCTATCTTGTGAGTTGGGGGATTTGACAATTAGTGAAGATGGACTTAATAGGTCATTTTATCGTAGAATTAGAGTGTGGGAGGTTAGAGAAGCTCTTAAGAAAATGGAAAATGGTAAAGCAGTTGGACCTGATGGTATACCGATTGAAGTTTGGAAATGTTTAGGGGAAGAGGGTGTGTTATGGTTATCTGAATTGTTTAACGAGATTTTACGGTCTAAGAAGATGCCTGATGATTGGAGAAAAAGTACTTTAGTTCCGATTTATAAAAACAAAGGCGATATACAAAATTGTGCAAATTATAGGGGAATTAAACTTATGAGTCATACAATGAAACTATGGGAAAAGGTGATTGAGCATAGGTTAAGACTAGAAACTAGTATTTCTGAGAGACAGTTTGGGTTCATGCCAGGGAGATCCACAACGGAGGCGATATATCTATTAAGAGGGATAATGGAAAAGTATCGAAGTAGAAAAAGAGACTTACATATGGTATTTATTGACTTAGAAAAGGCGTATGATCGCGTGCCGAGAGATTTACTTTGGAAAGCCTTGGAAAAGAAAGGAGTATGTGTTGCTTATATTAAAGTTATACAGGATATGTATGATGGGGTGTTGACTAAGGTTAGAAAGCCGGGAGGTGAGACAAAAGACTTCCCTATAAGAATTGGCCTACATCAGGGATCAACTTTGAGCCCATATTTGTTTAATTTAGTAGTAGATGCTCTAACTGAGCCTATAGAAGAAGCGGTCCCTAAGTGCATGCTTTTTGCTGATGATATAGTCCTTCTGGCCGAATCAAGAGAGGAGATTAATGATAAATTAGAAATATGGAGAAACACGCTGGAGTCGAAGGGTTTCCGTTTAAGTAGGAGTAAGACAGAATATATGCATTGCAATTTTGCAAATAGACAACTTAGAGGTGATTTGGAGGTTAAACTAGGAGAGCAAACAATCCCTCAAGTAACGAAGTTTAGGTATTTGGGATCAATTATAAGACAAGATGGTGAGATTGATGACGATGTCAATCATAGAATTCAAGCTGGGTGGTGTAAATGGAGGAAAGCTACTGGAGTTCTCTGCGATAGAAAAGTACCCCATAAGGTAAAAGGGAAGTTTTATCGCACTACTATAAGACCAGCAGTATTATATGGTAGTGAATGTTGGGCTTTGAAGGGTCAATATGAACATAAGATGGGGGTAGCTGAAATGAGGATGTTGAGATGGATGTGTGGTCACACAAGAAAGGATAAGATTCGGAATGATCATATACGCGAACGAGTTGGAGTGGCACCTATCAGTGAGAAAATGGTAGAAAATCGTTTGAGGTGGTTTGGACATGTACAAAGGAGGCCATTAGATGCGCCAGTGAGGAGGGTAGATCAAATAGTTTGGAGTCCGATTAAGAGAGGAAGAGGGAGACCGAGGCTTACACTTAATGAAGTTGTAGAGCGCGATCTTTTAATAAATAATATATCTAAAGATTTAGTTAACGATAGAGCACAATGGCGTCGTGCGATCCATGTAGCCGACCCCACTTAGTGGGATAAGGCTTTGTTGTTGTTGTTGTTGTTGTTGTATCCTTTTGTCTTCTAGACCAGTTAAATCAAGAAAGCATCTACCTGTGATCCTCTCTTTATCTTCTAGACTTGGTAAAATAAAATAAAATAATAAAAAAAAAAGCTTCTACCATGATCCACAGGTCCATAACTAATTGAATCTCGTGATTTCTCTTTTCTCCTGGGAGGTGCAGCCGTGCAGCTGTGATGCAATCTGATCGTTTCAAACATCTTAAGGATAACTGTCCGTTGTTGCAGCCAGAACTGCTGAAGACAGTGGCAGTGTGCGAATATGAATTAAGTGGCAAGGGGAAGTGTAATACGTGGGCACAGTTTTATGATGGTCATGGATACCAATGGAGTCGAAAGAAGTCACAATGTATAGGTTCAGCTTTCTGATGGTTCAGCATCTACCTGGCCAAAAAGCTTCATGAAGATTAGAGTCACACACAAGTGGTTATTAGTCACTGCTACTGCGCTGCAAGGCCAAGGGGCAGACTGGTCTTTGGGAGTGGAAGGCGTAACAGTGTAGTGTAATGAAAAGAGGCTAAAAGAGCAGGTTTCAATTAGCAATTCGTCGGAAACACAGCGTTGTCCTAATTCATAATAAAAGTGCGGAAATGACGTGATCGAAAGGGTGTATGCAGCATGGTTCATAAATACAAATGAACATGTCAAAATAACTGTATTTTCACTCTATAATTCAACTTAAATATCACTTAAAATAAATTAATTTTAAACAAGTGCTTCAGCCATCAAGATGTGGTTTAAACCAAATCGGAGGTGATATGTTATCCGAATCAAGTCTTTCAAACTTGTAATAGCATGTCCTTCCATCGCTTTTACAATGCCTCCGAATTCTTATCCCCTCCCATGGCTCTGTGCTTGCTATTCTCTCAAATGGAAACCGAAAAGCGAAATAGATACAGTTCCCTTCAGTTAACTCCTTAGGGCCATGGACATCAACATTCGACACCACTATACTTTTCGTGCTATCGACATACAACATACGATTTTCTAGATTTTTTACCTCAATCCACTTGGGTTTACAACTTGTGATGTTGTCCAGCTTGAACACTCTGATCCTTGTAATATCCGGTGGACTAACAAGAAATGAACGACCTGAACACCTTAAGTTGAAAAACAAATAAACAAGCAATAACTCTTCTGATGAGGCATCAGTGGCTAGGAATTTGAAAACACTACCATTACGGTTTACTACAGCAGGAAATGGGAAACGAACATCAACCTCACGAATAATGGGTAAAGGTGCAAATTTAGTATCCTACAATATTGCAAAGCGCACCAAACATAAACTACAATTTTTGTCACTTTATAGTACTCAACAATTTATTTCGGAGCAGATTTAGTATCACCGTTAATTCTTGTTAACTTCCGTTAAATATTCGAAATGTGGGGCCCGCAATGACGTCAGCTTCACTCTTATAATAGGGTAAATGTGCAAATTTAGTATCCTACAATATTGCAAAGCGCACCAAACATAAATAACAATTTTTTTGTCAATATATAGTCATCATGACTTTAATTATTTTTTTCGGGCCAGTAGGTCTCATTCCCTCCCTCCCTCCCCACATCGGGTTTCACCGACGCCTTCGACCTTGCGTCGAGGCTAGGGCTGAGCAAAATACCCGAAACCCGATGGGCTAGCCCACTACCCACAATTTTCACCCATTTAAAGCCCGCCCAATTAAAGCCCATGATGGGCGAGTGCAAACCCAGCCCATTTAAAAATTAAATGGGCGGGCGATGGGCACATCCTCGGGCTGCCCATGCCCGCCCATTTATATATATATTAATTTGTTTTAATTTTGTCCATGAGACTTGAGAGTGAGTTAGTGGCATTCCTATAAAATTCAATAAATAAATATGTAAAATTGTAAAATGCCAAAAAAATAAAAACGCTCACTTTCAGGAGTTCTTTATCTTCAAAGATGATTGAGGCACTTATTTGTGCCGAAAAATGGCTATCCAAGACTCTCCCCAATAAGGACCTTGACATTGATAATTTTGATGAGAGTGGAATTGTGATTAGAGGTAGTTGCATTAACATTTTTATTGTGTTTTATTTCATCTATTTATTGCATAATACTGAATTAGATTTTTCTTAATTTATTTTCTAGAGGAAGATCTAGCACGTGTTGTAGATTCAGCCTCATCCTCAAGTGAATCTGAAGAAGATGATAATTGATGAAGATTTGGAAGCATGATATTAATCCTTTTGAACTTGTGGTTGTAATATTTAGTTTGAAGTTTAAACATTAAAAAGATGTTATTATAGTATTTGTCTAAATTTAAGTTCTTTTGTGTAACAAACTATGATGTAAACATGGATGTCGAGTTGTAGATCTTGCTGTCACTTTTAATATGTGAATGTGATGCTTGAATTATTAACTTTGATAAGAAATTTAGAAATTTGTAATAATAAAAAAATAGGTCAAAAGATTAATGGGTTTTCCCATAACCCATTTAACCGGCCCATTTAACCCGAACTCATTTAGTTCGGGTTTGAATGGGTTGAGGCTCGGGTATGGGCTAACCCATACCCATCTAATATTAAATGGGCGGGCGATGGGTTAGGCTTCGGGTTACCCAATCCGCCCATTGCTCACCCCTAGTCGAGGCTATCGGTGGAGCGGACGATGATGTCGTCGCCGGTGATATGGAAGATGATGGCGTCACTAGTGATATGGCAGGTGACCAACTGCACAAAAAATGAATACCTGGAAGCCAATTCTACCAGATGTAGCCCCCCGGCCCCTCTCTTAGAGCAGAAATGTAAATGGAATTTGCAGGCGAGTTAGGGGTGTGTATACCTTTCATTGGGTAGCCCGCTCAACCGACATCGCCCCCTCCACCGACAGCCTCGACGCGAGGTCGAAGGCGTTGGTGAAACCCGATGTGGGGAGGGAGGGAATGAGACCTACTGGCCCGAAAAGAATAATTAAAGTCATGATGACTATATATTGACAAAAAAATTGTTATTTATGTTTGGTGCGCTTTGCAATATTGTAGGATACTAAATTTGCACATTTACCCTATTATAAGAGTGAAGCTGACGTCATTGCGGGCCCCACATTTCGATTATCTAACGGAAGTTAACAAGAATTAACGGTGATACTAAATCTGCTCCGAAATAAATTGTTGAGTACTATAAAGTGACAAAAAAATTGTAGTTTATGTTTAGTGCGCTTTGCAATATTGTAGGATACTAAATTTGCACCTTTACCCCACGAATAATTGATACTCTCCATGTGGCAGGAAGCTTGGCTAATACTTGAGGCTTTACTGGTTTTGTTCTCAGATCACATACAACTATATTATTAAACCTTCCATCAGTTCGAGCATACAATTTCCCACCAAAAATCTCTGCTTCCATAAAATTAATTCCTGCACCCCTTTCATCTTCAATCAAGGTCCATGACTTATCAGACATAAAACTGAATGCAAATGAGTCTGGATGATGAAAAAGACACACCACAACACAGTTTGGGTCTGTGGGTTCTGTCGATGCTATGATCTTTTTAATTTTGTATCCATCTCTTAATGTGGGTCGCATGTATACCTTAGTATTTGTAACTGGGTTGAAGAAGACGACACGGCTCCTAAACAAAAATTTGTTAAAATCTTCAACCATAATCACCCAACCTTGAACTGTGCCACAACAAACGATCTTATTTTGACATGTTGTTGTGGATGAATCTGCAATAAAGCTGAAAACACCTTTTGTGGACAAGTTGAAGAATGAAAAGTGATTCATTTGGTGCATGTTAAAGAGAACGAGTGGGAGTGCAGGTGAATAAGGGCCATGCTTGTTGGTGATGAGTTTAGAAGTAGTGGATTGCCAACTCAAGCACACACTTTGAGCTCGAAGATAATCAATGGGACTTACGCGTTGTAGAATCAAGCACAAGACATCATCTCCAATTTCTGACCATTTGCTTCTACTGCTGTCGTTGGTTCCCTCATCTCTATCATTCTTTGAAGAGGCTCTATTTAAAGACATGACAAAATTAAGTTTTATTAGTACATTCAAGCTAACAAGCGAGCTCTTCCAGTATACCTAGATATGAAATTAAATCATTGCTGTGTTTAACTTACTTCAAGCATCAGTTTCAAGACTTTGTCCTTGTAGTTTTGCCTCATAACTAAATTTTTAAATTTTACCACAGTAAAACTCCAATAAATTTGTGTCTCATGAAGTCTAGAGTTTGAAGTTTTGAATTGTTAAATTTTAAGCCATTAAATCACTGCTGAGTTTAACTTACTTCAAGCATCAGTTTCAAGACTTCGTCATTGTAGTTTTGCCTCATAACTAAATTTTTAAACTAAAACTCAGGTAAAACTCCAATATTTCCGTGTTTCATGAAGTCTAGAGCTTGAAGTTTTGAATGGTTAAAATTAAAGGGATTAAATTGCAGCAGAGATAATATCCGGGAATCAAGTATCAATTGAATTTAAACTATTGGGGTTGAGTTTCACCAAAACGAAGTTTAAGAAATGAGCTGCAGTTGAATTGATACTATAGGACTGCAATATATTAACTTTCCCATATATATTGACCCTTCGTTCCGATAAAAGAGTTAAGTTCCCCCTTCTCAAAATAACCAGTATGCCATCCCTTCGTATCTTTATATTCACACTTGCAGCATGAGTTAGAGCTAATTAAAGGACACTGAGTCATATATTTCAGAGCAATGATTGTGAAAGCCCAGATAATATGAAAAGCCTTCGGAATAGGTTGGTGCATAAATTTAGAGCCTTTAAATAATTGAAGCGAAGGCCCAAACAAACGGTGTTCATTTCATTTGGGTGACTCGGAAGCGACTTTTAGAAAAAGGAATGTCATCCCAGAAACTGGGAGATTCAGGGTCCTATAAAACACAAAATATGACAGAGAATATCAAGGAAACAAGTAAGAAGAATGAATACCTGATGGGAAGTTGTTTTGTTGGCCATATAAATGAAAGGAGAGAATGAATGACACTGAACGCAATCCGTGTTTCTTTGCTGTTGCTGCTACTTTCTTCTCCTTCTTCATCCTTCGTCATCGGCACACCTTCTAGGCGTGTTATTGGGTTTTTTTTTCATGAGGCCTAATGAATATTCGGTTTTAAATATTAGATCATTTTGATTTTTTCTTTTAAGTTAAGGAAGTAAATTAAGCCACTAAATTATAACATATGTCACATATAATTAGATTATATGTTAATTTACAAGTAGAATAAATTAGTTTTAAGGAAAAAAATAACTATACACAATCTAAAGTGAATAATTAGAATAAATTAGTTTTGAGGAAAAAAGATAACTATAGATAATCTAAAGTGATTAATTTTGCATCCTTAATTTCTCCAAAAAAAGTTAAAGTGATCTTATAATTAGGATCGGAGGGAGTATTAAATAAAGGATGGTGGTAGAAACTAAAAATTATTGTGATAAGAATAAGTTGATAATAAAAAAAAATATTTGGATCTCTGGAAAAAGGAAGTTGCGTATTTGGATCAGAGTGATATGCATTGAAGAAGATTGTATTGTATGATTAAAAAACAAAGAAACACAATTTCTCTCTCAATCTTTCAATTCATTCCCTCCGTTTTCAAATCAACTCAGATAACTTTTTTGGTAGAACTAAAAATCTCGGTTTAATTAAGTAATTTTATGGTACCCTAATTTAATTAAAAGATTTCGTAAAACTTTATTTTAATCAAGTTTCTTCTATGGCACCGGTGTTTAATTCCCCCTTAATTTTATAGTAAAATAATGTGGGGGTGTTGACATGAATGACGATCCAAAACAATAGTAAATTTCTATTAAGCGAAAAGGAAAGAGTTAAATTAAAGCAATATAATCAAAACAAATAAATCCACTTAATAAAGAAACAAAGTAAACCATCTATATATCCATTATCATTGCTGATAGCTAGAGACACGTCCTTCTCCGAAACTGCTTGTCCGCCGGGAGTTCGTTGCACCCAATTGCATGGGCATGATCTTCGAAGAGATGCCTTTGCCACCCAATCCGCAGCTAGATTAGCTTCCCTTGGGACCCATTTAAAATAATGGTTCCTTAAACTTGAGCCCAAACAGAGAATGTTATCAATAATGAGTTAATGACAGCACCCCTTCATTTTGGAGTCATACCTGTATTATTGAGGCATGAGATTAACCATTTGTTTTCTGATTCAAAGGTGACATCAGGTAGCTCATTTTCCGCAGCAAAAGAGACCGCACCCATCGGTGCATGACATTCAGCTGCAAATGGGGAGCGAGCAGAAAGAATTCTTTGAAAGACTTCTTTATCAAGAAGCTGCGTGCCCATTTATATCAAATAAAAAGACTTTTTTATCCCTTGCAACGGATGCAGTAGCTGCTTCCCTTGTTTCTTCTTTGAAAGCTGCATCCACATTTACATCAAAGGAAAATACTTTTTTTTTTAAATGAAACAGTATATAATAAAAAAAATATAAAAGTTGATGATCAAAATATGAAATATTATGATACTTATTTTTAACTTTCAAATGATATACGAAGTTTGAAGTTTATGCGCAATTGATTCAAAATTATGGGTTTTTTTCCCCCTGTAATTTAGCCTGTAAACTTGTGGAAATGGTTGAAGTTAAGGGGCATCCCACTCTTTATTTTTTTTTTTAATATATTTGTTTTATCAAGGGTATAACGACTTTTTCTCCTTTTTGGTTCTTCTCATTTTTCCTTTCAAGGGCTATCACATCCCTAAACAGAGAATCCATAATACGAAGAAAATGCACATGTGTATATACACACACACACATGGACATTATTACGTACAGTTCATATATGCTTCTTGCCCTTCCTCCTGAATTGATGTTTTAAATTTTAAAAGGAAAACTAATTAATATATTTAATAAAATTCCCTCTGGTATTTAATATAGGACCTATTTGAGGAGGTGAATTTGATTCTAAATATAAGACATCTTTCTAATTATTCTCAACTTTTTCCCAAATTATTCAAATTAATGCTCCTCAACAATAAATAAGTAAGAGAGGGGGTGGGGTAAAGATATATAGGTGTAACATCCTGAAAATTAATTGAGGATTTGTGAGGGTAAATAGGTATTGATTAATGATAAATAATAGATTATGAGAATATTTGAAGGATTTTGAGGTATTTTACAGGATTTTAAAGGCCTAGTTTCTTCCTTATTTGGACAATAATAATTTTGGGAGAGATTATTTTTAGGCTCAAAAGAGGTTAATATAGGAGGAAATAAATAAAGGATATTATTAGAAAATTTTGAGAGTGAAAAGAAAATTTTTTATTCAAAAGAAATATCTTATTTAAGAATTTTAGGGCCCAGTAGTATAGTGTCCACTCTGCCGACACTCCTTTCCTCGCCAGAAACTTTTACTGTGCATCAATTATTATTTCCTCAACCAATCACATTCAACTACTATTTATATATATTATATTATATTATTAATATAATATATTATTATTATATTATTATTTTATTATTTCACAATTATATAAACACACGCACACTCTCTGCTTCATTCTTCATTTCTTCTTCCCTCTCTCTCACGACTCTCTCTCTCTCTCTCTTTTTCTCTCTCTTGCTCTCTCTTTCCACCATATATATATTCCTATCACTGGACTTATCAGAGTCCGTCAGCATAGGAATAGTAAGTTTTTCGGCCAACTAAGCACATTTTTGGAATCACGTAAGTCTCCTCTACATTCCTATGTCATTAGTTTTTCATTTGGCTATACTTGAAAAATTAGGCCTTGTCTAAGTTGATATTTTTGGGAGTCCTAAAATTAATAAATTAAAGCTTAGGCCTCGATTATGAGTTTTTCTGAGTAGATTTTTCATTGTTGGAAGTTTTCCTAATTATTAGGAATTTTTGGATTTATGAAAGTTTTAGAAATTGGGGCTTTTAAATTATTCGAGGTGCTTATGGGTAAATTGATGATTTTTAGATGTTTATTAAGGTCATATGAGGGGATTTAATTAATTGATTTGATTGGGGTTTGCACCTAAAGAATTATTGAAGGATTATTGGATGTTAAGGAATTTTATAAATAGTTATTGGAAAGATTAATAATTTTGGATATATGTATAAATGGAGTAGAGATAAATTTTAGAGATAGAAAGGGAGAATAAATGTTAAATAGAAATTTAAAATAAGTAAGGGCAAAAGAAAGGGTAGTAAGTAATTTATTTTCCAACATGTGAAATTGTTGGATAGATAATTAATTGTGGTTGTATGTATGGTTGTGTAGTGCTTGAATTGCACTAAGTTAGCACGGGGGAGCTGCACTATTGTGAGATTGGTGCCAGCTATCAGGTAACCGCTTTCTGCTTATTTATGTGTGTGTGTAGTGTTAGTAAGTAATTTGAAATATTATTATTTGACAATTATGATGTTATATGGAGATGAGATTTTGAATCACAGTTGAGATATGATTATCAATTGATGATTGATGAGATATGGAAATGAGATCTTGGAATATTAATATTTTTATAATAAATGTCCTGTGGAGTATTATTTTGAAATGGCATAAATTTGTGAAGTGAAATATTTGAAACTGAAATATATGTGGTTTCGGAAATTATTTAATATATGTATATCATGAAAATACTGGAAGGCCTGGTGCCTGATTGTGGTGTTGCATATCTATGTGTTGTATGTGAGAAATTATTTGTGTATGTGACACCGGTGAATTGGAAATTGTGCCATCACGTGATGAGGTACCCTGTTGCGCCACAGGGACTAATTGATATATTATGGGAAATAAAGGAGAGAAAGACGAAAGAGGGGAGATCGCCCCTCACGGATTCAGAAAGGGCGGAGATCCTTTTAATCCGTGGTACGGTTCAGGGAGGGTAGAAAGTCCCTCGTGAATTGTACCGTGGTGATCAGGGGCGGGTGGAAGGTCCCGACTGGTCCCACATGTTTTCCCAACGCTTCTATTAAGGTTCGTTTGGGTTGATTGTGATTATTAATGATATATATAATTCTTGGAGATGATTTGGGATGGAATATTTTGTACTTATAAACTGGGAAAAGATATTTGGGACCAAGTTATGCATTATATGTGAATACCTGAGCATGCTGTTTGAACTAATATATATATATGTATTCCACTGGACACCTTGCTAGCACACACCGCACTTAGATGAGTAGTCAGTGGTTGCGTTTGGGGCTACCCCCGTTGATCTCACTTTTGCAGGTCCTATGAGCGAAGTAGGAGGTCAAGGGAAGGATCCGGGAACTTCTCACTGATATCGTGAGATACTCTGGACCAGAAGGACAGGAGGTATTGCCACATTTAGGATCATATTTTGTATGATGCTTCCGCTGAACCTTGTTCCTATTCTGGGGAAAAATTATTGTATAATACCTATTATGGTATGGTATTTTAAGAATGATGTGTGAAGTTTAATCTTGCATAATGAAATTCTCTGTTATTGTACTGGGAAGGAAGTTATATTGTGATGACAGAGATTGGAATTGAGGTTTGAAATATATATAAATATTATGGAAAGATCTTTTTCTAACTATGTTAGTTATTTTAGTAAGTTAATTCTTTTTCCTAACATAGTTAGCACTATAAACGGTTTATTGTTTAATTATGGGTGTAAAAAAGTGGGATTAGAGAGTTATTGTTACAGTTGGTATCAGTTTCATGGTATAAGACCTGGAAAGGTGTTTTGCATGTTTCTTGTTGTGTCAGTCATGCATTACACTTGCATTAGTGATATTGTGGCAATACTTTTCCGATCCTTTCCCTTTTTATGTTTCCTATTATATGATTGTTTTTAATAGGTATAACTTCCATCCGTAGGTGGGTGGAAAGTATGGCTCGTACTAGGAGATCAGGTGGAGGAAATAGTACAGGGAATGAAAGTGTGGTTCGTACTAGGGGATCAGGTGCAGGAAAGGGTACTGGAAATGAGCAGCCTGCAAACCAAGAGCATGACGAGCTAATAGCCAAAATGAGAAAAGAATTTGAAACGGAGATGAAACAAAAAGTCGCAGCAATAAATAAAGAAAATGAGGAAAAGTTAGCTAAATTGAAAGCAGATTTTCAGGCTCAGACTAATAAAGGTGATGAATCAGAAAGGCAAGGGGGAGTTCTCTAAAGTTAATGATAAGGAGGAATTAGTTTATCCTCGCCCGGAGGACTTGAGTACTGAAAAGGTATGGAAGAAAATTGACCGTCATCATCCGAAACATTTTAGTGAAAGTCAGGATCCTTTCGAGGCAGAGGCTTGGATTAAAAGATTGGAGGCCATATTTGCTGTAACATCCCAAAAATTTAATTTAGGCTTAGCAGCAAATTAAGAGTTGATTTTTAGATTAATTAAGGAGTTTTGAGAGTTTTATAAATAAATTCATGAAAATAGAAGTATTTTGGGAATTTTCAAAGACCTAATTTCTCCCTTAATTTGAGAAAGTGAGGATTGGAGAAATTACTATTTACCCCAAAAGAGATCCTTGTTGGAGAAAATATCAGTGGGATTTAAAATAAATTTTTAGAATAAAAAGGGGTGTTTTATTCTAAGGAAAATATATCTTATTTTGAGAATTAATGGATCTATAAGCAATTTTCTTATCTAATCTATTTTAATTATTTTTATTTCCCTCTTTCTTTCCTTCTTTTTCCCCTCCCTCTCTGCAAAAACACGACACACACACACACCATCACCATCTCACCACCACACTCACCTTCCTCCTTACCTTCGGCGGTCAGAGAGGGGAGCGGCGGTGCGGCAACTCGCCGCCATTGATGACGTCTCCGGCGAGGGAAGTTACTGGGATTCCTTCCGCCTTCCCTGTGTTTCCGTGTGCGTGTGTGTGCTTGCATCGCGTGAGGGAGATCGTGAACGGAGGGTGACGTTTGGTCGGTCGTTGGGGGGCTGTCCTTGGGTGGTTTCCGGCGGTCCTCCGACGACAATGTAGAGTGTGTAAGATTCCCTATATTTTCCCTCCACTTTATGCTTGATTTCTTGAATTTTTCCAAAGAATAAAGTTAGGGTTTGTTTGATTTTTGAATTTTCTGGCTTGATTGGGGCAATTTCCTTGTGCTACATGTTCATTTAGACTACTTGATTATTGTAATGTGGTTAATTTGGTTTAATTTGGCCCTATGGGAGATTTTGCTTGCTTAAAGTTGAATTAAGCTAAGTTTACGACAAGGAATCCTTTGGATATGAGCTTTTAAACTTGATTTATGAATTCTAGAGGGTTATTGGAGTTAAACGATAATGTTGGTTGTGGTTATTGAGTTGATTTAGAATTTTGTTGAAAATTGGGAGTGTTAGGTGTTTTAGGGAAGTATAATATGGCAATTGATTTTTATTGAAAATGGAAGGATAATTTAGGGGAGGTAAATGAGGATATTGGATTATGTTGAATGTTGTTGAAGGGGGATTTTGATTTATAAGGATCGTGGGAGAATTTGGATAGTTATAGGAAGTTGTAAGGCAATAAAGAAAGGAAGTTGTGCTCCCTAGGATTCACGTTGATTACGGATGAATGGGATATTCTAATATGTTTATTATTGTTAGTAAAAGATTATAGATTGATGAAATTGAAATAGAATTGAGTAAAGTTGAACCTTTGGGATTTTGAGATGATGTACGGTCTAAATCTTTGAAATAAGTTAGTGAGATGAATTTAAGCGAATATAGTTGATTGAGAATAAATGATGGTTCTGATTTGTTGAGTTTGATCGTATTCAAAATTGGTTATAATTTGGAAGTTGTAAGTGAATGATGTCATGATTATTTTAGGTGAATTGATGTTGGTGATTGATTATTAATGATTTAGATTGTTTGAAAATTAGTCAATTGCAACAAACTTTGCTATCCCTAAAATTATGAGTTGTACTTGTGTGCACATGCTGGAATGATTGGAACCACGAGGTTTCCACATTACCATGTTCTATTAGATGAGATTGGTTGCTCTGCGGATGAGCTACATGAATTGATATATTCTCTGTCATACGTGTATCAGCGGAACACAACTGCCATATCGTTGGGCGCAGATTGGTTGAACTGAACTGGAAGATCGCATGTTACGGTATAATTATTGTTTTTGGGCCAGTTCAGGTAACCACTCTCATCTCACTACCTGATTGTGTGTGATGTTAGTTGGGATGTTCTCAAAATCCCTTTTTACGTATGTTTATGCCCACTGGTACACAAGTTGAAATTTTAAATGCTATGTTTATATTAAAAAGCCTATTGGGTACCTTTGAAATCCCTTTTACTTTCATATGAAAAAAAAATGTCTTGTGGAATATTACTAGTAAACTGGCAAAAATTTGTGATTGGACATAATTGTAACTGGAATATTTGTATGCATTGGATTTGAAATTGTAGCATGATGCATATTGGTGAAAATACTGGATAGGCCAAGTGCCTGATTGTTGGTATTGCATACATGTGTATTGTTGTGTTAGTTTAGCATCGATGCACTGGATACTATTGCCATCACGTGATGAGGTACCCTGTTGGCCCACAGGGACTAATTATATTATTGGTGTACTGGGTATGGGTAGCCCCCATCGAGTACTACCTTTCGGTGTGCTGGGTATGGGTAGCCCCCATCGAGCATTACCCTCGTTGTGGTGCTGGGTATGGGTAGCCCCCATCGAGTTCCACATCTCCATGGTTCTGGGTACGGGTTGAGATCCCCGTCGAGTTCCACTTTGGTCCACCTAATTGTAGGGGACAACCTAACGTTTCGCAGGGCGAACGTTATGGATGATTGTGTAAAATATATTTTGAACTGCTTTTATAAAATGTTATCCCTTGAGTTTGTAAAAGATTTTTAGTTACGAAGTTCTGCATAATTGTCTGGATATACTTTTGATGATATGGTGGTATATATATATTACTTGTGGTTTAAATACTTTTATGTGGTACTCTTTAGGCGCTCTGCTAACCCACTCACACTCTGGTATTGAGTTGAGTTGTGGTTACTGAGACATGTTTGTCTCACCCCGTGGTTATTTACATTTTTGCAGGTGATCATGTACAGACCAGGGCGAAGGAAAAGGGAATGGGGCCCACCGGTTCACTTGGAACCGGTGAGTTGGCCGGTAAAGTTATTTTGGAACTGTATATTGCCATATTTATAGGCTTGCATACGCTTCCGTGCATTTATTTTTCCGAATACCTGTGTACACTGGATGACTGTATTTAGTTTTTACTTGTATTAATGCTTGATTAATGTGAAGTTAGGATTACAAGTGTATTTCTAATAACCATGTTAGAAGGCTCCTTATCTAACATGGTTAAACCATTTATTAACTGTTAATTAGATAAATTTTTACTAACTATGTTAGGAGATTTCTTTTCTAACATAGTTAGGGTAAATTATCCATGATAGTATGATTGTTGGAATATGTGCTCGCTTTTTCTATCATGGATGATCATTCGAATTGCTAGGCAAATCTTTTTCTAACTATGATAGGGGTATTGTTGTAATCGCACGAAATCTTTTTCCTATCATAGTTAGTGTTGTTAATTATGATTACAATTGATAGAAATCGTTTATTAGAGGTTAATTATTGATTAGTAGGAAGGATACTACATTTGCAGCTGTGGTCTGTAACCCTTATCAGAAAGCGAGGGTTGCTATTCTTCTCTTGGAAGGAAAAGCATTGATTTGGTGGCAGAGCGTATGTGGAGATGATTCCTTGATGACCTGGGATAAGTTTAAGGACAAGTTCTTAAGATATCATTTCCCTCCTTCTCTTAGGAAGGAGAAGGAGAATGCTTTTTATTATCTCAAGCAAGGTGGGATGTCAGTGGATCAGTATATTGCTACTTTTTCAGAGTTATCTCGCTATGTTTCGTTCCTGCAGCGTCAGGACGACCCTCAGTGGCGTATAGAACAGTTATTTGAGAAGGCCAGACCTGATTTGAGATTGCATGTGCATGATAAGAAATGTAAGAATGTTGAAGAAGCATGTGAGAAGCTGAGGATTGCGGATCGCATGATGAGGGAGGCAGCTGCAGTAACAATTAAGTATACTGGAGGCCCAGGTCTCGGCCATCAGAGTTATGGTAGACCTTTTCAGCCCACCCAAAGTAGGCCTTCTCATTCCTTTGGGCTGACGGGAGGTATTAGCAAGAAATTTGGAGCGAGTGGTAGTAGCAGTTCTAATGGTTCTGGAAGGAAGAGTCACTCTGGGAGCCATGGCCGTGGTCAGTCAGGTAGCTATGGTCGTGGTCAGTATGGTAGCCATAGCAAAGGACAGTCTGGTGGTTTTGGGTGTGGCCAGTCAGGTAGGGGTCGACAGGATTCAGCCTCGTGGAGATTTGGTTCAGAAGGTCAGTCGAGAGGAGGCAGCCAGGTGACTTATGGAGAGTCAGTTCAGTCAAATCCTAGTGTAGCTGGTCCTTGTAGCAAGTGTGGTAAGTTTCACCAGGGAGCCTGCTATAGATGTTTTGGATGCGGTCGTATTGGGCATACGATCAGGTACTGCCTAGATGGGGGCCAGAATATGCAGCAGCCAATAGCTCAGCCCAGTCGCCCTTTAGTTCAGGGTAGAGTTTATGCTACATCAGCTGAGGAGGCAGGGATGTCTCCTAATATGATTCGAGGTACGGTCTCTATTCATGGCCATGATATTGATGTGATGTTTGATTCTGGTGCGTCGCATTCTTTTATTTCTTTCGATTGTACTCGGAGGCTTAGTTTCGAGTTATCTGTTATGCCATATAATATACGTGTGTCTACCCCTGCGGGTGCTAAATTTGACACTGCTTTAGTATGCAAAAATCTGGATTTATGGTTTAAAGGCCGTAAATCGAAAATTGATCTAGTTTGTTTGCCCTTGAGGGGAATTGATGTGATTATTGGTATGGATTGGTTAGAGGAAAATAATGTAGTCTTGCATTGTAAAGATAAGATTGTGTCTTATGCTGAGTTATCTAGTGCGCCGATGTTACTATCTGCGACTCGTGTAGAGAGGTGTGTGAGAAAAGGCTGTGAGGCCTTTATGGTTTTCTTCTCTATTAAGGAGGAGGGTGAGATCTCTATCGATGGATTTTGTGGTTGGCTTGCCTTTGACTCAGTCTGGTCACGATTCGATTTGGGTTATCGTGGACCGTTTGACTAAGTCCGCTCATTTTCTTCCGATCAGGATTAATTATCCTTTGACTAGATTAGCTCAGATGTATGTGGACGAGATCGTCAGGCTTCATGGGATTCCTGAGAGTATTATTTCAGATCGAGACCCGCGGTTCACCTCTGAGTTCTGGAGGTCGTTACAGACGGCTTTGGGTACGAAGTTCAAGTTCAGTACCGCGTATCATCCTCAGACCGATGGTCAAACAGAGAGGACGATTCATACTTTGGAGGATATGATCAGGGCATGTGCTTTGGAGCTACCAGGCAGTTAGGATAGACATCTTCCATTGGCGGAATTTGCCTATAACAACAGTTATCATTCGAGTATTCAGATGGCGCCTTATGAGGGTTTATATGGTCGGAAGTGCCGGTCGCCAATTTGTTGGACAGAGCTTAACGAGAGGGCTATTATTGGCCCAGATATTGTGGATCAGACGACAGAGAAGATTAAGTTGATTCGCCAGCGGCTATTGACTGCCCATAGTCGGCAGAAGAGCTATGCAGATAAACGACGTAGATCGTTAGAGTTCAGTGTTGGGGATCATGTTTTTCTTAGGGTATCTCCAACAACGGGTATTGGGAGGTCCATAAGAGCTAAGAAGCTCACTCCCCGATTTATGGGTCCGTTTGATATCATTGAACGGGTCGGATCAATGGCATATAGGGTGGCATTGCCTCAGCAGTTATCGAATCTTCATGATGTTTTTCATGTTTCTCAGTTGAAGAAATATCATCCAGACCCTTCGCATGTGATTGAGCCTGAGGAGGTCGAGTTGAGAGAAAACTTGACATATAAAGCTGAGCCGGAAAAGATTTTAGACGTTAAGGATAAGCAATTGAGGAATAAAACGATTAGACTAGTTAAGGTGTTTTGGAGAGGTATGACCCCAGGGGATGCTACTTGGGAGACCGAGGAGCGCATGCGACGAGAGTACCCTTATCTATTCCCTGGGTAAGTTCCGTTTATTGAGTGATTTTATATGTTGTATGTGTTGTGTTTGCTTGTTTTGGGGTCATGTTAGCAGAATTTTGGGGACAAAATTCTTAAAAGGTGGGGAGAGTTGTAACATCCTGAAAATTAATTGAGGATTTGTGAGGGTAAATAGGTATTGATTAATGATAAATAATAGATTATGAGAATATTTGAAGGATTTTGAGGTATTTTACAGGATTTTAAAGGCCTAGTTTCTTCCTTATTTGGACAATAATAATTTTGGGAGAGATTATTTTTAGGCTCAAAAGAGGTTAATATAGGAGGAAATAAATAAAGGATATTATTAGAAAATTTTGAGAGTGAAAAGAAAATTTTTTATTCAAAAGAAATATCTTATTTAAGAATTTTAGGGCCCAGTAGTATAGTGTCCACTCTGCCGACACTCCTTTCCTCGCCAGAAACTTTTACTGTGCATCAATTATTATTTCCTCAACCAATCACATTCAACTACTATTTATATATATTATATTATATTATTAATATAATATATTATTATTATATTATTATTTTATTATTTCACAATTATATAAACACACGCACACTCTCTGCTTCATTCTTCATTTCTTCTTCCCTCTCTCTCACGACTCTCTCTCTCTCTCTCTTTTTCTCTCTCTTGCTCTCTCTTTCCACCATATATATATTCCTATCACTGGACTTATCAGAGTCCGTCAGCATAGGAATAGTAAGTTTTTCGGCCAACTAAGCACATTTTTGGAATCACGTAAGTCTCCTCTACATTCCTATGTCATTAGTTTTTCATTTGGCTATACTTGAAAAATTAGGCCTTGTCTAAGTTGATATTTTTGGGAGTCCTAAAATTAATAAATTAAAGCTTAGGCCTCGATTATGAGTTTTTCTGAGTAGATTTTTCATTGTTGGAAGTTTTCCTAATTATTAGGAATTTTTGGATTTATGAAAGTTTTAGAAATTGGGGCTTTTAAATTATTCGAGGTGCTTATGGGTAAATTGATGATTTTTATATGTTTATTAAGGTCATATGAGGGGATTTAATTAATTGATTTGATTGGGGTTTGCACCTAAAGAATTATTGAAGGATTATTGGATGTTAAGGAATTTTATAAATAGTTATTGGAAAGATTAATAATTTTGGATATATGTATAAATGGAGTAGAGATAAATTTTAGAGATAGAAAGGGAGAATAAATGTTAAATAGAAATTTAAAATAAGTAAGGGCAAAAGAAAGGGTAGTAAGTAATTTATTTTCCAACATGTGAAATTGTTGGATAGATAATTAATTGTGGTTGTATGTATGGTTGTGTAGTGCTTGAATTGCACTAAGTTAGCACGGGGGAGCTGCACTATTGTGAGATTGGTGCCAGCTATCAGGTAACCGCTTTCTGCTTATTTATGTGTGTGTGTAGTGTTAGTAAGTAATTTGAAATATTATTATTTGACAATTATGATGTTATATGGAGATGAGATTTTGAATCACAGTTGAGATATGATTATCAATTGATGATTGATGAGATATGGAAATGAGATCTTGGAATATTAATATTTTTATAATAAATGTCCTGTGGAGTATTATTTTGAAATGGCATAAATTTGTGAAGTGAAATATTTGAAACTGAAATATATGTGGTTTCGGAAATTATTTAATATATGTATATCATGAAAATACTGGAAGGCCTGGTGCCTGATTGTGGTGTTGCATATCTATGTGTTGTATGTGAGAAATTATTTGTGTATGTGACACCGGTGAATTGGAAATTGTGCCATCACGTGATGAGGTACCCTGTTGCGCCACAGGGACTAATTGATATATTATGGGAAATAAAGGAGAGAAAGACGAAAGAGGGGAGATCGCCCCTCACGGATTCAGAAAGGGCGGAGATCCTTTTAATCCGTGGTACGG
Organism: Mimosa bimucronata; assembly: GCA_037074515.1. Taxonomy (NCBI): domain Eukaryota; kingdom Viridiplantae; phylum Streptophyta; class Magnoliopsida; order Fabales; family Fabaceae; genus Mimosa; species Mimosa bimucronata. Next base: position 7,943,392 of record CM073437.1, read on the forward strand.
TTCAGGGAGGGTAGAAAGTCCCTCGTGAATTGTACCGTGGTGATCAGGGGCGGGTGGAAGGTCCCGACTGGTCCCACATGTTTTCCCAACGCTTCTATTAAGGTTCGTTTGGGTTGATTGTGATTATTAATGATATATATAATTCTTGGAGATGATTTGGGATGGAATATTTTGTACTTATAAACTGGGAAAAGATATTTGGGACCAAGTTATGCATTATATGTGAATACCTGAGCATGCTGTTTGAACTAATATATATATATGTATTCCACTGGACACCTTGCTAGCACACACCGCACTTAGATGAGTAGTCAGTGGTTGCGTTTGGGGCTACCCCCGTTGATCTCACTTTTGCAGGTCCTATGAGCGAAGTAGGAGGTCAAGGGAAGGATCCGGGAACTTCTCACTGATATCGTGAGATACTCTGGACCAGAAGGACAGGAGGTATTGCCACATTTAGGATCATATTTTGTATGATGCTTCCGCTGAACCTTGTTCCTATTCTGGGGAAAAATTATTGTATAATACCTATTATGGTATGGTATTTTAAGAATGATGTGTGAAGTTTAATCTTGCATAATGAAATTCTCTGTTATTGTACTGGGAAGGAAGTTATATTGTGATGACAGAGATTGGAATTGAGGTTTGAAATATATATAAATATTATGGAAAGATCTTTTTCTAACTATGTTAGTTATTTTAGTAAGTTAATTCTTTTTCCTAACATAGTTAGCACTATAAACGGTTTATTGTTTAATTATGGGTGTAAAAAAGTGGGATTAGAGAGTTATTGTTACAATAGGTGGTTAGGCTATTTTAATAATATCATATGATTTTAACTAATTAAACTAATATCCTTGGTCTAATCAAATTAAACAAATATGTCTTATCTTATATTTAGGACCGAATGAAGTAGTGCATAGATTCATAAAAATGGAGTAGGTTAGCAGAACACCATTGGTAGACAAGTTGAATGGAACCACTTTCCCTACTAAGCTTTATCAGTTTATTTATCAAGCAAAAAATGCTTAGTAAAGAGAAGATCTTGACATTTAGATAAGATTTGTATAGTCTAAACTTTATTTTTTTAAAATTTTATACTTTTTTAAAAAGATTATATTAATAGTATAAATTATAAAATAAATATATTATATTAATTATCGTTTTTTCAAGAACTAATTTTTGCCCAAAAAATCTTTTTAAAAATAACCAAATTTAGACTGTCTAAATTAGATTTGGAGGATCCAAAATCAATTTTTGATATTTTTAATAATACATAGACAGTACCCAATTTCTTTTATTTGGATTTTTTTTTGAAAAAAATAATCATGTTTTGTTCTTGTATTTATTTTAAATATAAGTTCAGAATATATTTAGATTATGCACGCATATGAAAAGTTTTCGACGGCAGTGTGAAGGATGCCCCGATAATTGAAAATGAAAGCTGAAATGAAGAGATACTCACGCAAGACGTAGATTGTAGGGTAAGGGAACCTTTTTTTTCCCCTTGACAAACTTACCTATAAGTTTTAATAAACAGACTGATTATTAGCATATTTTATGACGATCTGTTAACAATAAAATTCAAAAAACACGTCAACAATTTATTTTTATACTCACCAGCGATTTTCTCTTATTTGTTGCAAAAAATATTTTATTGTTTTTGTGTCTTACCCTCAATATTCTGAGTTTTAGGTGTTTTAAGTATTTTATCATACCGGTCCTAATTATAAGACTACTTTGACTTTTTTGACTTTTTTTCTCAGTGCAAAAAAAAAGTAGTTTCAATGCAAAAAAAAATCTTTTTTCCTCAAAACTAATTTATTCTACTTATAACCTAACCTATAATCTAATTTCATGTGACATATGTTATAATTTAGTGGTCTAATTTGCTTCCTTAACTTCCACAAAAAAAAAAGTCAAAATAATTTTATATTTAGGACCGGAGGGAGTACATTGCTAAAATCTAAACCTTTGCTACCTTAACTAGTAAACTCCACCTGGTTTTACTTGACCAATATGTTTTGTTATAATTTTGGTACACAGGAATGGGGTGAGGGATTGGGAATAGGTTAGGTAATGAGCATTTTGTGTTGTTTGGTAGGTAGTATTGGGAATTCTTTGGCATTGAACATTCCCACATATGTGGGAATGAACAAACCCATACCTCTCCCCCTAATATTGCAATTTCAATGCTGGGATTGGAAATTTATTGACTAAAACACCCTTTAAAAATTTACCTAATGACACACTCCATCATCACCCTAGATGAAAATTGCACCTGCCCGCAATAATTCCTCGAATTCAGATCAGCACCATTTTCAACCAAATCATCGTCCGTAGCAACCGACACCAAGCTCCCACCGGGGAGTGATTTATTTTTGATGACCTAACACGATGGGGAAGGATGAAGACAAGGAAAGAATGAAGTCCTTCAAACCAGCAAAATCAAAATATAAAAATCAAGAACCACAAAACCCTAGGACCCTCAGCAATTACGAACAGATGGTGGAGGAAAGGGAGAGGCTTCGACGGTGGAGATCTGTGAAAAATTTTACCAATGGATTTCTCCTCCATCCTCTGCCACATGTTCCTTGTCTCTAGCATCTTCAACGTTTATGGATGAATGATCGAGTGAGAATGTGAAGGCCAAAATGCGGAGAGAATTTTTTAATATATATGAAGACGAGGAAGAAGGCCATAATGCAAAGGGATGGTCTTCACTGTCTGCGACCTGATTGTTGGAAGTGTGGTGGGCAATAAGGGTATTTTTATACTACACAATGAGCAAAATATTACAACTCATTAAATACAACTCACAAAATAGGGAACTCACTATTTTTCTCTCTCTCAAATATGTGCTTCAGCACTCTCTCAATTTTACTAGAGCTTTGCTCTCTTCCCTCTTATTTCTAATGCACCACTCTCACACTTAAGTGCTACAGCACTTTATACATGATAAGAGCTTTGCTCTTTCTAATTCTCTCCTTTTTTTCTCTCACTCACACATTACAATTCTGCACTCTACACATACATGGGTGAACACACATATATATAGAGAAATATTCACCGCCATGTAGAAGACTCTTGATGATAGTTGTGCTGCCTTCTTTGACTTTTCAACGCCGCCAAAAGGGAGCATCAAGAAGTTGCTTATCGTCATACAATTGTAGAAGCTACTAGCTTTTCATGAAGCATGTAGAAATGTGCAGTAGTTACGTATGCAACTTGTCTTGTAAAACCATGCAGAATTTTTTGACTTTATGTACAGCATTTCATGACATCCTCCTTACTTAATATACATGCAGCAATATTTGACCTTAAAAGCTTAGTTTGACTTCTAATACTCCCCCTCAAATTAAGCTTTCTTTGAGGCAATAGACTTTGTCTTCCTGCACTTTTTTCATATATCCTGGCAGTTGCTCGATATAAACTTCTTCTTCGAGGTAGCCATTTAGAAATGCTGACTTCACGTCCATCTGATAAATTTTCCACTGATTTTGTGCTGCAAGTGCTGTGAGAAGCCTTACGGTGTCAATTCTTGCTACTGGAGCAAACACTTCATCATAATCAATTCCATATTTCTGCTTGTATCCTTTGGCAACGAGTCTTGCTTTGTACTTTTCAACTTGTCCTTCTTTGTTGGTTTTCATCTTGTACACCCATTTGACTCCTATTGGACTATGTCCTTTCGGCAGATTTGTTAATTCCCATGTATCATTTCTTTTGATAGCAGTAATTTCTTCATCCATAGCTTTCTTCCATTTGTCATCTTTAGCAGCTTCTTGATATGTCTCTGGATTACATTCAGCCATCAAGCAAAATAAGGAATAATTAAGAGATGTCTCTATAGGTTCAGTGTCATTATAAATCTCACGGAGACTACGTGTCTTTGTGGGAGCTTCACTTGAGCTACTGCTGCTACTTGGTGATGCTGATGGAGTTGTTGCAACTGGACTTGGTGGAGGACTTTGGCCATTACCTTCATTATTTTGAATGAGGGAATTATCTTCATCATTATCACGGAAGAATAAACCTTCAACTTTCTTTTCTTCTTCGCTCCATCTCCAATAGTCAGCTTCATCAAACTCAACATCTCTTGAGATGATCACCTTCTTTGTGAGAGGATTATACAATCTGTAAGCTTTGCTTCGTTTATCATAGCCAATGAAAATACACTTCTCACCTCTATCATCTAGCTTCTTTCTGACTTGTTCTGGAACATGAGCATATGCTATACACCCAAAAATTTTTAGGTGTCCGACTCCAGGCTTTTTACCACTCCACACTTCATTTGGTGTCATATTTTGCACACTTTTTGTTGGACAACGATTTAATAGGTAAACTGCACAATGAACTGCTTCTGCCCAAAAGTTTCTTGGTAGGTGCTTACCTTTCACCATGCTCCTTGCCATGTTGAGAATAGTGCGATTCTTTCTTTCCGCAACTCCGTTTTGTTGAGGAGTGTATCTAACAGTCAGTTGATGAATGATCCCATGTTCTTTAACAAAGTCTTCAAATAAGTTTGCAGTATACTCGCCTCCTCTATCAGATCTGAGTATCTTCAGATAATACCCACTTTGTTTTTCAACCATTGCTTTAAACTCCTTGAATTTTTCAAGAGTTTCTGATTTTTCTTTAAGGAAATATACCCAACTTTTTCTACTAAAATCATCAATAAAGGTTAGGTAATATCTGCTTCCTCCAAGTGATGGTATGTCAAACGGGCCAGCTAAATCTGAGTGCACAATCTCGAGCGGTCTTCTTGCTCTTCGCGATTTTCCAATTTCAAAGCTTTGTCTATGTTGTTTCCCTTTCATGCATGCTTCACATAAATGATCTGGTGGATTTATTTCTGGTAGTCCGTTCACCATCTTTGCCTTAGCTAACAGTTTCAGGCCAGAAAATCCAAGATGTCCATATCTTAGATGCCATAGCCACGAGTCATCTTTAATGGAAGCTTTCATGCACTTCAGTTCTTCTGATTCGAGGTCGATAGTGAAAAGGCGATTTTTCGTCATTTTGACCTTGGAAACTAATTCTCCATATTTGTTCCTCAAGGTTAATGAACAGTCTTTTATCACCACCTCATATCCGATTTCACTTAGCTGTCCAATGCTGATGATGTTGCTTTTTAAGGCCGGTACATAATATACATCGGTTATGTACTTCTTTTTCCCGTTCTTCTGAGTGATCATAATTTTGCCTCTGCCTTTGATATCTGCGTGTGAATCATCTCCAAAAGTTACTCGTCCATGAACCTTTTCATCTAGTTCTACGAACAACTCTTTCCGACCAGACATATGATTACTGGCACAATTATCAAGATACCAGGTATTTTCCTTGGATTCTTGAATTTCTTTATAAGTGAGGAATATGTAAGATTCCACATGTTCTTCATCTACTGTTGCAACATGGCTTCTTTCTTCTTGTTTAGGAGCCGTTCTGCACTCATAGCTATAATGGCCATATTTATTACAGTTATAACACTGTATATGAGATTTATCTCTCTGTTGAGATCTTCCTCGACCTCGACTTCGACCTCTTCCACGAACTCCTCTTCCACGACTTGGTGTTTGAGATTCTTCACTTGACTGTCCTCTACCATATGATTGATGGCCACGTCCACGTTGTCCTCGACCACCTCTGTTTCTTCCTCTATACCCTCCACGATATCCTCCACGGTTGTCAAAATTTTGTCTAGAGCTGCTGCTTGCTCTATCTTCATTTAAAGACAGCTTGCTTTGCAAAGCTTGTTCTAAATTTTCAGAGTCATCATTCTGTTTCATCTTTTGCTCATGGGCTTGAAGGGAACCCACAAGCTCATCAAAGGATATTTGTGATAAATCCTTCGATTCTTCAATTGCGGCAACAACATAATTGAATTTGCGTGCTAGTGAACGCAAAATCTTCTCCATTACTCTGACATCATCAAGAGTTTCTCCATTTCTCTTCATCTCGTTAGCCACCGATTTTACTCGGGTGACATAATCATCTACACTTTCAGACGTTTTCATTTTTAACGTCTCAAATTCAGCTCTAAGAGTTTGTAAACGTATCTTTTTGGCTTTTTCTGCTCCTTGAAGAGATTTTTGCAAAATCTCCCATGCCTCCTTAGATGTTTTTGCTCCAGAAATTCTTTCAAAGGTTGATTCATCAATGCTTTGATGAATTGCGTTTAGCGCCTTGCTATCTCTTTCTCGATTTTTCCTCAGCACTCTTTTGTCTTCATTTGAGAGGGCTGCTTCAGCTGCTGCATCTGCTGGGACTTCATAACCAGTTTCAACCAAATCCCAACAATCAAGTGCTCCAAGTAGGACTTTCATTTGTATACTCCAATTGCCGTAATTTGTCTTTGTTAACTTTGGAACTTGGAACTGGAACATATTTGACATCTTGGTGTTTGCACGAACCTGGCTCTGATACCACTTGTTGGAAGTGTGGTGGGCAATAAGGGTATTTTTATACTACACAATGAGCAAAATATTACAACTCATTAAATACAACTCACAAAATAGGGAACTCACTATTTTTCTCTCTCTCAAATATGTGCTTCAGCACTCTCTCAATTTTACTAGAGCTTTGCTCTCTTCCCTCTTATTTCTAATGCACCACTCTCACACTTAAGTGCTACAGCACTTTATACATGATAAGAGCTTTGCTCTTTCTAATTCTCTCCTTTTTTTCTCTCACTCACACATTACAATTCTGCACTCTACACATACATGGGTGAACACACATATATATAGAGAAATATTCACCGCCATGTAGAAGACTCTTGATGATAGTTGTGCTGCCTTCTTTGACTTTTCAACGCCGCCAAAAGGGAGCATCAAGAAGTTGCTTATCGTCATACAATTGTAGAAGCTACTAGCTTTTCATGAAGCATGTAGAAATGTGCAGTAGTTACGTATGCAACTTGTCTTGTAAAACCATGCAGAATTTTTTGACTTTATGTACAGCATTTCATGACATCCTCCTTACTTAATATACATGCAGCAATATTTGACCTTAAAAGCTTAGTTTGACTTCTAATACTGATACGATGGGGAGGGATGAAGATGGTCTTTTTCTTATTTTTTAATATCAGGGATAGAATGGTCCTTTGATAATTTATTATAATTATGAAATAAAATTTATACAGACATTACCTACAACTATTACTGCATATCAAACGTAATTTTAAGGTCTTATTCCCAATACCACTCATAATCCCAATCCCAAGCCCAATCCCATTCCCAATCCATCAAAAGTCAATACCGCGTACCAAACAATACCAATTCATTCAGTATATGTGTTTCAAGTTTATAAAAACAATTATAAGATTTATAAATTATGTATAAGTAACGCAGTAGCTGTTTGTTACTATGAAACCTCCAATGAAATCCTTATTCAATAAAAAATATATTTCATCATAAAGTATAATTTTCATCATACATATATGATCATTTTAGCAGCCGAAGAAAGGAAGATTTCACATGCTTAATGTAAATTGATCGCTAAATCTCAGTGTCCGTGATGATCGAAACAAATGGCGTGTAAGCTACTGAAAATTTGAGTGATTAGCGGCTGGCGCATTTGATGATACTTATTGAGTGTATTTTCAATACTTACATCCTTCTAAACATAAAATTATAGGCCACGTCATTGAAAAGAGAGGAAATTGCCATGAGGTCTTAAAAATGTCACAATCAAAAAGTCGCCAGGACAACTGAAACAAGTGAACAATGTAGATTTTGTTGCCATTTTACAATGGAATTTATCATTCAGTATGAATGATACCACCAAGACCTGAGTTTTATGTATTGAAGTTGAATTATTTAGATTTGTGAAGAAAACAATTAAATTATACTTCGGTGTATACTGTCTTTGAGAAAATATGAGGAAAAATAAGTGAATATATATATATATATATATATTTAAAAATAAAAAAGTGGCTCACCAACCTACACCAGTGGATATGGATTGGAGTTGGCTAAATGCCGGCCGATCAAATGGCAGGCGTTTTCTTTTCTTTCTTTTTTCATATAGAAGAAAGCAGTACATTTTCAATCCCATACACCAAGCGCGCAATATTTGACTGGTCAGCAGGTGTGTTAACCTGTAATATAAACTTCATTACATGGTATTAACTTATGTGATTTTTTATTACACTTTTGTTGATGAAATGACAAGTTATTATATTCCATGAGATAAAAAAAAAGCACAAAAAAGGGGTCTCGGTTGTTAAACCACTGAACTTAGAGCTAGTGAGGCCTAAAGATAAGTGTACTGCATGCAAATAAAAACAGATCACAGAAGAAAGATGTAACACCACATCTAAAAATGAGCTGATAATAACACTAGCATGTAAGAAGTTGGATACATCCTAGAAGAGTTATTGTGAGTTTTCCCTGAAAATTATATAAATATACTTAAAAAAGTACTGGTCGGTGGGAGAAAAAAAATATAATGTCGCCTTCGTCCAACGTTCAAGAGATTATTTTTCTTTCTTTTATTTTCATAGCAAACGTTCCCGAAATTCTTTCGTCACTGCAACTTATTTTTTCTTTCATATCCAGTATAATGCAAACACGTCACGTCAATGGTTGTTAAAATACTCTTTGCTACGTAATTTACATTAATGTATTCAATTAGAAATATTCCATCAACGGGTGTTGTTCTCCTTGAGAATAATCTTGTCTCAAGGAATTTGATCAGGGACCATTCTTGTACATGCGTTCCCATGAAAGCAGATTTGGTAACCAGAAAGATTGTCAAAGTTTTATTGGACAGGTCTCACCCTTTGAATTGGGTATTTTGATCTCCATCTTATTTTTAGGTCATTTTGGTGTATGGTGCTGAGGAAATCCCTTCTGATATGATGCCAATGTCTTGCTGCATTGAAGGCTGTTAAATGTTCCCTTCTAGATTGCTTGTTATTTGTTTTTGGCGTTCAGTTTATCAGTTTGCTTGTTTGGTGGTTGTTCTGTTTCCTTTGTAGTATAAGACTTTGTAATTTTAACTTTGTTTAATGTTATTAGTACTTTTGCTGGCAAAAAAAAGAAAGAAAGAAAGAAAGAAATATTCCATCAACTTCCTTTACAAGATGCAACAATGATTTTATCTTTTCCGGGCCCCTGTTAGGAAGACACAACGTAACAAAGAAAACAATTGTGTTTAATTTTCTCTTCATACCACCTTCTGTCAAAACAGATGAAAAATAGAATAAATCAACTTTAATTAACAAATCGGTAAAAGAAACCTTCAATCGAAAAGTTATAAGTAGTAATTGTTTAAACTGCGAACGCAGAAAACGCTTTAAGAAAGGGTTAGCCCCTTTTTAAATTTGACCTTAGACAGAATCTGAATTAGTCAGTTTGATGCAGATGTTAAAAGGTAAAGAGATCAGCCAATGCCATTGACCCCGTGGTATATGTAAATGCCTGCCCCCAGACTTGAGCGGCCAATCGCTAATACACTCAACAAAATACTCCCTCCGTCCCACAATATAAGGTCCTTTTAACCGAATTGTGGGTTCCTAAAAAATTAGTTAGAGTTAGTTAAAAACAATAAATGTGTAGGAAATATACCATATTGCCCTTATTTATGAATGAGTAAGAGAGGGGGTAATTATGAAAAGAAGATGAAAGAGAATGTGTGGGAAAATTAATGCATGGGTAAAATGGGAAAAAAAGCATTTATTACTCAAAAAATGTCAAACAGGACCTTATATTGTGGGACAAGGTCATTCAAAAAAATGGACCTTATATTATGGGACGGAGGGAGTATTTACATACTCTATAACATCTAAATTCTGTCCTATGAAAATAGAAGTCATATTGTTTTAATTTTAATTGGGTTGATGATTCGTTTGAAAAAATACATATTTTATTTTTAATTTTTTAAATAAACACCTTAAATTAAAAAAAAAACAAAAACATTAAAAAAAGTTTAGACGATATAGTACTTATAAAAACATGTAAGTATATATATGATATTATTTATAAGCGTTTTACAACATATTTCACCAAGAAAGATATTTAAAGTCTATAAAATTTGTATTTTAAGGGAAACTCATTTGTTGGTACCTATAGTTTTATTCGATTTCGATTTTGGTATCTGTGGTTTTTAATCTCCTAATTAAACCATTAATTTTGTTCAATTACCACTATTAGCTAATCTAACTTTGTTCTATTATCATGGCTAACCTTTGTATAGAAGCGAATAGTGTTAAAAATTAAAATTAAAGCATTTAATTATGATAAAATTACACTTAGACACTAAAATCAAAACTAAATAAGAGTATAGATACCAACAAATGTATTTCCCAAAATCTGATAACTTTTAAACACTACCGCTTTCTAATATCCCTCCAATATCGAAAGTAGGCTCTAATTTGAAGGTAGATGTGAATAATTGTTATACATGTTTTAAATAAATCATGTTATATAAAGTACATTTAATATTCGGCCAAAAAAAAATATAAAGTACATTTAATTAATTAATTTAAAGTCAACATGATAATAATTGACGAATAGTAAACTTATATATATCCGTTCGGAATTGGATCATCTCCTTTAGCTCTTCCCTCCTTTTCCCTCTCACATCATTGGATTTTTGATCCAATGGTCCTGATTAAATATTCTATAAAAATGAATATAACTAAAATTATACTTAAAAATCACATAATAAATTTAATCTGTCAAAATTTTACATGAACAGTTTAGAATTGTAGACTACTATTATAATTTTAAATTTTAGTTTTATTTTTTATTACAATATTGAACTGTTCATATCAAATATTGATAGATTAAATTTGTTTATTAGATTTTTAAGTATTATTATAATTATATTGACTTTTATACAATATTTAATCTGAATCATTGGATCTTTGATCCAGTGGTATGAGAGAGTAAAGGAAGGAAGAGGAGAGAATAGGTAGAGAAGGGGATCCATGTGCATAACCGTGATCCAATGGTATGTGAGAGAAAAGGAAGGAAGGAAGAGGAGAGGATCCATGTACATATATCCCCAAGAACTCGATAAAATAATGTATAAATAAAGCCAAGATAATCCTTCTATACCTTACGTGTATAAACAAGACAAGAGACTTTGAAGATTCTAATTGGTTATCACCTGAATTTTAAACACTCAATCTAATTCTGCCACGCATGTCTGCCCTCTGGCCCCGAACCGCATCCATGCAGGTTTGTTCCATTTTTTTTATTCAAATAATAACTATAAAAATAATAATACTAATATAATATCCATGGACGACGATCGACGAAGTATGTATCTGAAATTCTGCATGCCGCTTGTAGTAATTGAAAACGCAACAGGTCACTCTCAACTCCACTTATTTTCGTGGCATCCATCTTTTCTTGTTTAATAAGTTTAATTAAATATTTTACATAAATTAAATAGTTTATTAAATCTAATTATTTGTGTAACTAGTCAGAGATATTACATTACAAAAATTATTGTTTTATTAAACAAAAATTGTGAGGAGCAAGAACTATTTTATTTTATTTCCATGAAGAAAAATTTCTTCAAGATTTTTTGTTAAAATCTCAATAACTCGGTTCCTGTTTTTAAAATAGTAATTTCAAATTGGCTTGTTGGTTTAAAAAAGAAAGAGTTTTGAACTAGATCTATCTACATAATGACATTCATTCCGGTTCATCAGAAATCGAGGTTGATAATGTCGCGACTCAAGTGCTAATCTTAATTTTTTTAAGTATCTATAGGGGGAAAGGAATCTCTCCACTTAATATTCCCTCCATTTATCTCCATTTAGTTGAAACTACGTCGTTTTATTAAATGAACAATGATCCAAAAAATTGTTTGAAAATTATGTTTTATGTTTTAAAGGCAAAACACGTAGTTTCAACTAAATGGAGGTAAATGGAGGGAATATTAAGTGGAGAGGTTCCACACCCATCTATAGGTATCTATCTATATTTAGACTTGTAGTTAATTGTGACATCTATATTAGCCTATAGTTATATATTGTCTCCACAGACGCAATTAAATAAAAGAAAGTACCGTTCACTTTCTAAAAAGGTCAGCAGCGTCTTGATGACTTATAGGAAAATAAAAAAATATTACGAGTACAAACAATATCATGCTTGTGTGTCTATATGTGTATGTAGTATATGCACGGGAAAGAATTAGAAGCCGAGACCTCCCTAGATGTATGCTGGTATTATCCATTAATAATCTCATCAGTTTTTTTTCCTATTCCGTTGCAATGATTTTATAAAGGAAAAATGGGGAATGAATGATAGGCCAAACAGATTATAAAGGGGAACGAAAACCAAAAGAGATCGCTGAAGGAAGATAATACTTCCAAAACCACGAAAAGAACTCCCACCAGGAGTTAATCATAACCATCGTCCTTCGCGTCCTTTTCTATTAGTGGGTAGTAACCACTAGGAAGAAAGAGCTAAACAAAATCAAGCCTAGGTTATTTCCTCTTCTCCCTGAATCTCTGTCCGCTTTCCCTTTTTAGTTCTTTGCTGACGACACCGTTTCTTACATTCTGAGAACGTGGCGTGGATAACCCATATAAGATTCCAGGACAAAAGCTATCATCTCCTTATACTGTATCCCTTGTTGGATAAACTCTATTATTTTCATGGGTGTGTCGACCGATTCTTGGGGTTCATTTAGGTTTTTGACTAGGAGGAAGCAGGTGGATTCTGCCCACAGAAAAAATGAGGGCCAGCTTGCCAAGGAGTTATCTGTTCCCCATCTGATCGGAATTGGTAATTTTCTTCAAAAGTTTTTTTACATTGGGTCTGTGTTTTTCCTTTCTGTGGGGTTGGTTTAATTCTGAGCAACTGTTTGATGTTTCAATCTGCTCTTTCTAAGCCATTAATTTCACCAATTTCGTTCACCCTGTGCTTTATCAAATGTTGCTTTCTAGCTTTGATCGTAAACACGATGATTATTATTGTGCCATGACTTTGTTACTGTGATCTTTACCTCGTATATCTGATTTTAATGTCTTCACCAGGTGTTGGTGCGACAATTGGTGCTGGAGTGTACGTTCTTGTTGGAACAGTTGCTCGAGAACATTCTGGGCCTTCCTTGGCCTTTTCTTTTCTCATAGCTGGACTAGCAGCTGCTCTTTCAGCTTTTTGCTACGCAGAGTTGGCTAGTCGTTGCCCTTCTGCTGGAAGTGCATATCACTATTCATATATATGTATAGGAGAAAGGTACTCTCTCTCTACACTCGTGGGGTTTTCTTCTTTAACGATCAGCTGGAAGTTGATTGATTTTTTCAGATATGAATTGATAAATTAATATCTTCCTTTGCAGTGCTGCATGGTTGATTGGATGGGCCTTGATCCTGGAATATACAATTGGTGGTGCAGCTGTTGCTCGTGGCATATCTCCTAACATGGTCTCATGTTTTCTTCAACTCTCTTTTCAATCATCTCTAGTTTTAAGCCTCCCGTCATCTTTCTTTATCTCATCTAAACTGAGATTGATACATCTGTCGCTTAATTTTTCTATACTCTTTAGTACAATACAAAACTACCATGCAAAATATCTGTTGCTTGAGCGATTTTGTCATGCTTTGCCATTTCTTTTAAATAAAGAAGTGTGAACTGCTCTGTTTACCATACTTATCATTGTCAATCTCCTAGAGGATCTTTTCTGTCTTGCCTGATCTACACTCGGAGCTTCATTTGGATTATTTACATGTATTTATATAGCATGTATTGCAAATTTAATTGTTTGAACAGAAAGTTAGATTCATATAATCTAGTTGTTGATCCCAAAATAAATATTTGTAGGCTGCATTTTTTGGAGGTATGGATCATCTGCCCTTCTTCTTAGCCCGTCAGCATATTCCTGGTACTGATATTGTTGTGGATCCATGTGCTGCGATTATTGTACTCATTATTACTGCACTCTTGTGCGGTGGCATCAAGGAGGTAGATTTCTATGATGATCTCATTGTTATTCATTTTCTGATTTATTTGATTAAAATTTCATAGTTTGGATTTTTTTTCTTTGGTGCAGTAGTCCCACTGTTTCTTAAAACAAGACAATTACCTAACTTATAGATGCCGATATAGAACTTTTAAATAATTTATGTTTTAGATTTTTCTCTCAGGTTTACTCCCAGTTGGGTCAAGTTTTATATATTCACTGATCAGGAGGATTTTAGGAAAAACAAATTAATTACTCCTAAAATTTTGTAGATTGTGTTATATAGGAGCACCTCACCCTCCAAAATTTTGTCTTTTAATTAGGAACAGATGGGGCATAATTTATAGTATATGCAACCTAGACGCATGTATTGTTTCCCCTCTCCCTGTCAATCCAATAATTATTCATCTTTTCAGTGCCAGATTTGAGAGATATTCTCACTTTGAATATTTGATATTTGCAGAGTACAACAGTACAGGGCGTAGTCACATCAGTGAATGTGTGCGCCTTAATATTTGTCATAATAGCTGGTGGTTACTTGGGATTCAAGTCTGGATGGGTTGGATATGAACTTCCATCTGGGTACTTTCCATATTGTATTACACTTCCCTATCACCATGTTTGATTAATTACCTCTGACTTCTTGCTGCTTTGTCTCTGTTTTTCTTTGGTAGTTATTTACCCTTTGGGGTTGATGGAATGCTTGCTGGTTCTGCAACAGTTTTCTTCGCATATATAGGTTTTGATTCTGTTGCCAGCACTGCTGAAGAGGTGATGTCATATAGTTACTCTTTCGAGATCAGATCTCATGTCTATTTTTAGGGTTTATTTAATTGAAGAAATGAACACTTCCTAATAGTTTTTACATGGTCAACAGGTGAAAAATCCTCAACGAGATTTGCCATTGGGTATCGGGTGTGCACTGTTTCTTTGTTGTGCATTGTATATGATGGTATCCATCGTTGTTGTTGGCTTAGTACCTTATTATGCAATCAATCCTGACACCCCCATATCCTCTGCATTTGCAAACCATGGGATGCAATGGGCAGCGTGAGTTCTAATTCTGCAAATGGTGCACCTTTTCCTGGTAGATAGATATAGATTTGTAGTACATGTGATGTCTATGTGACTTTTCTTGGTTGTTACTGTAGTTATGTAATAAATGCTGGAGCTTTTACGGCTCTCTGTGCATCACTGATGGGTAGTATACTTCCCCAGGTAAATTTACATTGTTGGTTTATGTGCTTATTTCATTTTGTAGTTGTCAAAATTAATTTTTTCCTTATTTTATTTTTCAGCCCCGAATTTTAATGGCCATGTCAAGGGATGGCCTGCTGCCACCATTTTTTTCAGACATTAATAAGTTCAGCCTGGTTCCTGTTAAGGGCACAGTAGCTACTGGCCTTGGAGCTGCAATCTTGGCATCTTTAATGGATGTCTCTCAACTGGCAGGGATGGTAAGTTAACCTTTGCATCAGCTAGAATGCTCTAATATCTCTCCCTAATATTGAGTTTGAAGAGCGTTCATTTAAAGGTTCTAAACTAATTTACACTTTACGGTATGGAGGAAGCCACAGTTCTTCTTTCACAAATACTACAAAGAAACGTTCCTTTTTTTTTTATCAAAACAAAGAACAATTCTTGAGCTCCAGTCTTGTATATATAAAAGTAACAGGGAATCTGCCTCTGTTGTAGGTTAGTGTGGGTACGCTTCTGGCATTCACCATGGTTGCAATATCCGTATTAATATTAAGATACATCCCTCCAGATGAGGTGCCGGTACCACCTTCTCTTGAGGTTTCAAATGATTCAGTGCCATCAAAATATCGTTGCATTAGTGATCACAGATATGATAAACATGCAGAGGCAAATATCAGTGCTTCTGATGACATCAAACCTGTAGTAATCAAAGAGGACATGTCAATCGATTGTCCTCTTATTTCTAAACATTTTGCCATAGGCAACTGTGAGTCATGCCTTTCCTTCTCAAATACCTGTATTGTGCAGATTTAAGCTTTGCAGTATTTTTAACCTGGAAATGTTGTGCAGCAGAAATCTGGGAGTGACATGTGAATATAGCTCTTGGAGTATGTAGCCTATGTTTTAACTAATCTAGAATATGTTTTAATCTTGATTACACATAATTGGGGTTGTTTTAGACCTAGTTCAAACGTCATTCTGGTTATAATATGATTAACTTATGGCTTCTCGTTTCCTTATGTTATTTGGAATTTATTGGTCCTTTCTGATTCCTTGTTTATGGATGCAGATATAGATGAAAGTAATAGGAGAAAAATCGTTGGGTGGATCATAGCACTCACATGCTTAGGGGTGTTTATCCTCACATATGCAGCTTCGAATTCGAGTCTTCTTAGGTTGGTCTATAAAGCATATCCATTTATTCTTAATATAAAACATTTTACAAAATTTAATGAAATATTTATAGTCAATTTCCAAAAATGCCTTGCTACTTTATAACAGCTATTCCATCCTTTCTCCCCAATGAACGAATATCAATCAAAGGCTAATTTTGGAAAGTTGAAAAGTTTTTACCATTTTACCAAGTTTAACTAATTTCCTTAATTTTGTGAAAGTAGTTGATAGGCTCTTATAAAAAGGATTGGAGGGAATGATTCCTTAAATGTTCAGCTGCTAATATGTGAAATTTAAAGAAAATGGACCTTAAAATTTACTTGCTTTTCTATTTGGGAAGTGGAGGATTTGACGATGCAGGAGTGTTAGATAAACCTTGACCATGGTTCCGTTTAAAACAATGGCATATCACGTTTTTTATGTATACTTGATGCTCTTGCTTGTTATAACGTTTCTTCGCTTGCTATTGTCAGATCTGTTCGTTTCACATTTTGTGGAGTGGGTGGCATTGTTGTTCTTTCTGGTCTCATCTTCCTAACATGTATAGATCAAGATGATGCAAGACACAGTTTTGGGTACTCTGGAGGTATAGATAAGTTGTTATGGTTCATTAACTAGATTGGGCATCTGACTCTGATGCAATATCAATATATAAAATCAAATAATAAGTTACTACTTGTATAAAGTCTTACACTGAAACTTGCATTTGATATCAAGCACAAGGAGTGACTCTATTATCTGTCCCTTTACAGGTTTCACTTGCCCGTTGGTGCCACTGTTGCCTATAGCTTGCATTCTCATCAATTGTTACTTGCTAATTAATCTTGGGTAAGTGAATATACGGTTTGTGTCTTCTATTGGAGATTGCTTCACTTGTCTAATGATTGGGCGTGTCTTTCATACAGAGCTGCCACGTGGGCTCGTGTGTCAATATGGCTGGCCATTGGAGTACTTGTCTATGTTTTCTATGGCAGAACCCACAGTGCTCTAAGAGATGCAGTTTATGTTCCCGTATCTCATTTGGATGAAATAAATCGTGCCTCCACGAGCTGTCTAGATTAAACTCAGCACGAGATTTCCAGCCAGACCCCAAGAGTAATTTCTTCTCTACCAAGTGTCTTGTTGTAATTAGTGTACAAAGAATGTCTGTATTGCAATTTTTGCTTGGCACATTAGGAGAAGGGAGCCGGTGGCGCAATCTCGCTCGTTTGAACCGTGTAAATATAATCTGTAAATTCAAATTGGGCTTCACTCTTCAGGAACTTGAGACATCTCTTTAGTGATTCCATATTTGTTCAAGTCCAAACATGGCATGTGTAAAATTGTAATTAGCAAATACACTTATCCTTTATGTCTGGGAGCACATTGCCATCCTTAATGCAGTATGGCTGGATCTAGTACAGGTGAATGAATAGATTTTCTTGGCCAAATGAATAGGTATATAAATATTCATGGTTCGGTTAAAAGAAAGTATGAGGGTCAACATTTTAAAAAGTGATTTTTGATGTTGAAAGCTAGTTTGTTTTTCTGGGATAAAAATTTTCAAAAAAGAATCCACCAATCTGTAATTTTTCAAAACTTATTCTTGCTTTCCCCCCCCCCCCCAATTTTCATTCATCATCTATTAAAAGAGTACATGGTTCGCCAACAGGGTTAACTGACTTTGGTGCATGGAGAAATCAATAAGCAAACAAAATTACTGGAACAGTAGACGACGCACTCCATTTTCACAGAAATCGACCTGGAGATGGAATCCTTTTGTTCATAATACATATGAATTGGTCTAAACTGACGACTTCACAAACAATATCAGTTCGGGGAGATTTTCCAGAGCCAAAGTGAGAACAGCACCAAGCACAAAAATCAAAATAAACGCACACAATATCTTAAACAAGTATAGAAAGCTGATTGGCTTGGACACGTTCCTTCTACGAGGCAAACCACTTGAAACCTAGAGGCAAGCCAACCAAATGAAGACATATAAGCAATAGCATTTGAAATAGATTCTAACTGAAATAAATATATCAATATTGCGAAAAAGAGAAGAAAATGAAACACCACATTGTAAAAAGTATGGAACTTACTGGTGTCGGTAATGGCATTGACATTGGCATTGGCTCAAAATTATGCTCAATCATAACTTCATCTGCTTCTGTAAAAGTCTGCAACTTCCAACCATCCCCAAAATTGACAAGAACTGAATTAGGACCAAAAGCAATGGGCTCTTCGCCTTCTTTAACAGCTTCTATATGCAAAGCACGTGCACTCGTTGGCTTCAACTTCCTATTAATTAGAGACACTGCAGATGCAGCATCGATTCCTGATGCAAAACGACGAGTCTTACCAGAACTTGTGCATGTTACCTCCAAATACTGTCCCATAAATGAAATCAATATTGCCAATAAGTGAGCAAATACAGCTTAAAGCTACACATACTGACAAACACATACAAAATGGGAAAGAGATCTCACTGTGGGAGGGGGTGGATTCCCTGTTGCTAATTCTTCAGCCATCAATGGAGGAATAAATTTTAAAAGCTTTGGATTTGTATTCACCGCTTTGCTCAAAATTCCAATGCTTTTTTATACCATTTAGCTCCAAATTGTAAGTCTCCCTCCCCAATTCACCCTAATCAATAATTAATGAAATTTTATAAAGATAAATGCAAAATCAATTCACTACCTTGGGGGGTTTAGACTTTAGATAGCTACAACATAACTGTCTAAAAGCCCCCAACAACCCAGCTCCTATGTTGAGTGGAGCCTGAAAAATGAGGCTCCAAATGGTCATTTTGATTCGAATCAAGGGGGTCAAGCACATAAAAAGTACCCAAATAGTTTTATTAACAAGGACATGAAAGTCGAGCTATAAAAGTACTATAAAGGAAGAAAGTTGACCTTTTTTTTTCAAGGAAAAGGAATTGATCAATTACACAACTAATGATCCAGGTTTCCCCAACCATCAATGGAAAAATACAGAGAAAAGACACATAAAACGAGTCAACGAGATCGTACAAACTATGAATGAGAGATGGAGATGCAGAGATCATCGACGGCTGGCATATGAGGACAATATCAGACGGAGGCGGCGGCAATGAAGATGATGAGGATAATAATGACTCCACGGAATGAGGTGTGCCTTGTGCCTGATATGAACCAACGTTCAGTTTTTGTTTTCAAATGGATTTTTTCTCTTAACAAATTAAAAACCAAGATAAAATTGGGCCTCCAGCTGTCCAGCGCGATATCCGGTCTAATCCCACTAGGCCCAGTCTTGGCTTATCATTTCAGTGTCCAAGTTCTTTTTAGAGGCCCAAAGAAAAGAAAAGGTCCCAAGACTCATGTAAGGCTGTAGCTGCCTCCCCTGCACTTTTTGGTACGGGGATTTAGAAGGGAGGGGGGTGGAGACAAAATTTCTGTGAATTTTTTTTTTTTTTTTTTTGACCTTTAAAAATTTCTGTGAATTGAATTTTTTTAAATTGAAGAATTCGATTAGAGAATTATAAAATGTAAGACATGTGAATAAGAAATATTGATTAAAAACTTTTAATCCTATCCCTAATATTTGTAAATTTAAGTAAAAAAAAAAATTTCACGCCGTTTCCCCAGCCTTGTACCAAAATAGGCCCATGTCTCACTATTGGCATGAAAGCTAAGATTTTGTCTCCTTGTATTTTCTCCTCTTCGCGTTACCCTTTGACAAAAACATTTGAAAAACAATGTGTGCCAGTGTGTGAAGGTATTTGATTGGGAAATGGATCGAATGAAACCCAGTAAATGTATTCGAAGAAAAATTTAACTTTAACGGAAAATGATTTTTTTTTTCTAAAATAATTGTCTTATTTGGGAGAATGATGACAGTCAAATATTTGATGAATTTCAAAGTCTGTATATGTGATATAGGTGACTAGTTACCGTGAATCTCATTAACCATTCAGTGAAAATACTACTTCTTCATGTGTTTCTTTTTAAAACGTTCAATCATCTTACCTTATTCATTCCCACATCTGTTATTTGATTATCATTCAAGTAGCATCAATAAGAATAATTTAGAAAAAAATTGGCATAAGTTAAAATTAGGTATTATATTTAGGACAAGACCAACTCTCAAAATAACTCTAGCACTAGAGGGAGTTTAATTTATAACCCATCTTCCTATTATCAACGGAGAAAGAAGTAAAACAAATAAAACCGAAAATCCACCATTGAACAACAGAACAAGTGATATCCAACTAGTGAATGAATTTTTAAATTATGAAGTATTTATTTTCCCATGAATATTGACACCAATATTTAAATTGAGAAAAAAAGAAAGAGAAAGAACCTGACGGACTGTTGTATTATTACTTGAGAAAGGAGCGCAAGGCAGCTTGTAATTTGTTCGTAACGCCCAAGCAAGCGAGGAAAGAGACGACTTCAGTGACGATAATGAACTTCATTAGGTCGAAGCACAACGCCATTGGTAACTTACGCTCTTCTTCTTCTGCTACTTTCTAATTTCCATCGTTTTTCTTCTCTTTCTTACCTTCGTCCCTAGATTTTTGCCTCCAAGATTTTCTCCGCCTTTCTCGCATTTCTTGATCGCTGGTGGACAAAATGCGGGCCTGCTTTAATTATTCGCATTCTTGTTTTGATCCTTTGAGTCTCTGTATATGTGGGACCCGAAAATTTAAACGGTGAAGGACAATATAGCTTTTATATATATATATATATATATATATATATATATATCTTTGCTCGTATTTGTGTATCGGATTGAAAGATCAAGAATTGAAAATGGTAATTTACAGCATCGTGCCCGTGATAAACTTCATGATTTATGGTTTAGTTATTTGCTTTTTGAGGGATTCTCTGTGTCTGCTATTTTCTTTCTTTCCCTCTTTTTAATTTCTTTTTCTTGGTAATAACTAGATATGTCTACAAGATTTCGAATAGCGCACTGGTATTGTCGCCTGTCGGCATCTCAGTCCATTGTTCCCATAATATTAAAATATTACTTCGAAGTAGTATGACTAGAACGTATAGTTGCCGACAGTACTTATGTGGTGCTGCCTGGTGGACTCTTGTTGACTTGTTGAGTTTATAATTATTTTCTGGCATGTAGATGCAAAAAAAGGTTAAAACATTCTCTGTAGATATTTTCTGTTTTTGTTATAATTATAATGATTATCATGCACAGATTATGAGCGTCTAGATGGTTTATAATTGTTCCCATCCCTTTAGACGAACTTTTAAACAACATAATGTGTACTCACAGTTGGTTGTACATGAGAACGACGTGCAAAGGTAAGAAGGAAAAAATGGGAGTCTCCTCAGGGTCATGATTTTCTGGCTACAATTTTTATGTTTCTTAATCTAAAAAACTTTCGACCCTTGATGCCTTTATAAACGTCCGTTCAACTGTTCAAGCCTTAAAGCTTGAGGTGTTATATGCATATTAAATGTCCTGTTAAATGCGCCAGGCTGAGGCATTTATAACTTGTGGAACACCTATGTTTTCTGTTGCTCCTTGGTCAATTAGTTATCTAATATATTTGTCTGGCTCTGTAACCGAACAAACCATCATATATTATGCCTATATTGTTCATATAAAGGCATTCGATGACCTTAATATCGTTAATAGATTTGTCTTGCTCAATACCCAAACAAACGATATTTGTTTTTTTTTTTTTTTATTGTTACTCTCCTATTCGATGACCTTAATATCGTTAGTTACGTTATTCCTTTTTCCTAATATTTCTTATTACACATTTTTGCATATTTTTTCATTAACCACTAGAAAATTGAAAAAGAATTGAATTCATATATTATCATTATATAGTCATAAACTTACCATGTTCTATTAACCCTGGCTTCTTCATTGTTTTTATAGGATTCTTAATCCATTTAGGAATTATTCGTTGCACAGTATTCCTTGGTAACTTGGATACTATGGTATAAGATACCATGTATTTAATATTTTCATGATTGTTATTATAATTGAAAGTTGTCATTGAAAGGATACAATCGGTATTTAATTAAAGTTGTGAAAGATAAAACTAGTATGACGTGACATCCCCAGGATTTTTGATATCTAAGATGACATCAAACACCTTAGACCCTACAGCATCTTAGGGGTGTGAAATCATTTCATTTAGTTGCTGGATGTCAATGTTAATGCTAGATTAATGGGAGTTCTCTTAAGGGGCATAATGCTCTGATTCAATACGCAAGACTTCTAAGTGATCATGGTATCGGATTGAGACAATGTCATTAACTGCAGAACCTCATGGGAGAAGGGATCCAATGGATTTGGAAGATCCAATCCACAGCCTGGAAATTGAAGCGTATAGAGCTGTTCTTAAAGCTTTCTTTGCTCAGTCAGATCTTCTTTCTTGGGTAAATATTATTCTTAAACCTGTTACGCTCTAATCTATCTTTGGACTTTCACTTTACATTTAAGGTATCTGCTGAAATTTTGTTCGCATTTGCAGGGCAAAGAGGACATTATATCTTATCTGCGGAAGGAACTAAATGTCACAGATGCAGAACATAGGGCAATCCTAATTGCAGTCCGCTCAGATGAGTCAGTTAAAAGTATAAGGTGCTTGTAATGATTTTGCATTGGTACTGTCTCTTGCTACAACATTTGAGATTATCTTGATTTTTAATTTTAAATAAAATTCTGTCCAAATTTTCATGATGATGTAATGTGGATGCCGGGACTGCCTTTGTATGGTGCAGGGAGCAGAAAACATGGTCAACTCATGCTGAAAATTGTGTCAAAGTTAACAATCCTGGATATGCTTCTGGTTCAATAATATCAAAGACTTCATCTCCTGTTCCATATCTTCCTCCAAAGAATATCTCACACTGTCAATCCTCTCTTGCATCTTTTCCTATTCGTTCTTCAATGCCTGTAAGTACAAGTGGAGATTAATATAATCAGTTTCTATTAAACAAATGTGTAAATGTATCAAAAACAAAAGATTCTTTAATTTGCAAGAGCTTTCCAAACCCAGCTCTTACCAAGCATACCTACAAGTTTATTCCATTTCAATCACTGTGTGCCTGAGCTGAATCATTCTTGCAGTAGCACGGGCATTTGTGTTAGTTCCACAATGAATGGCGATATTTTTCCTGAGGGAATAGAACCTATATAATCTTCTATAATGTAGAGGAACTCGAATTATAAAGGGGGTTTGCATTGAGGGTATGGTTTTAATATCTGCTTATTTGTTGTGTGTATCTAAATATGTATTTTTATACAGAATGTGTCATGTTGAGACCTACAAGCTAAATACTTGGCAGAATATATGACAAGGCAACAGTAGTACAGTAGTGATGGCTCTTGTATTCGAATAATATCAATACGCAGTTATGCTTTTTTCCTGCGAATCAGTTGTATCTTAAGACAAGTGCTAAACACATAGGCCTGAGCCTCGTAGATGCTTTATTTTATATTGTTAGAAAGTAACAAATGAACCATTGTTGTAATATCTGATTACCTTTCAATGCCAGCTAAAATTTAAAGACAATGAAATGACAGCTGAAGTAGTTACATTCTCGAATGGGAGTGCCGAGCAGTCTACACGAATGATTAAACATAAATTTTCAGGATTGGAGAAAACTACACATAAAGATTAGATCCAAGGTTATTGAGATGCATGCAACAAACAGGATTATCCATAATATAAGGCAAAAGCTCAGCTTGTATTTTCATATGATTATTGTTATGTTATTGCTATCTTTACTGGAATTTAATTTAATGATCCATTAAGTAAAATTGGATATTCTTGCTACTCGGGAATGTAGAGTAGACTGCCAAAAACTACACTTTGTTGCTGGAGCAGCCACATTTCAATTCTGATGGTCACCGTTTATCATTTGTGAATGTTAAATCTACTTATATACTACAAGTCAGGGAAATTATGCTGCTTTCCTCTTTTGCTTTCTCTCGTTTTAAGAGACTTTATGTAAACCCTTTATATGTTCAACTTAGCAATTTATGGGATGGCCAGAAAATAATGTTATTTCCTGTTGAAAGCTCTCTTTCCTATGTATAGCCAATACCTAGAAGAAAAGAAAGGGTCAACCCAGTTCGAGTCCTCATCTGGTGGGGGGTGCTAGGGTTAAATTGTATTTGGCCTCCTCTAAGTTCCTTTATGTTATAGCACTCTGTGCATGAATTATTCATTGTATTGGTTTACTAATAATTGTTGTCTTATCCTTATTAAATAAAGTTGATCCCCTGTATTAAGTTGTTTAATGCTTTCTTATACCTAGCAATAAATTTTCTTCATCTTCCGTTGGATTCTTCAAAAAGCACTTGTTCTTATAAAAATGATGCAAGTTATTACATTTACCCATTATCCCTGAAGAAATAGATGGCTTTGGAAATGATAGGTATGC
Source organism: Mimosa bimucronata (assembly GCA_037074515.1). Taxonomy (NCBI): domain Eukaryota; kingdom Viridiplantae; phylum Streptophyta; class Magnoliopsida; order Fabales; family Fabaceae; genus Mimosa; species Mimosa bimucronata. The sequence continues at coordinate 7,968,081 of CM073437.1, forward strand.
TAGGACAGTTCATTTTTTCCTTGCTTGATCTTATGGTCAATCTGGAATTTCAAGAGTGTAACTTTGCCTAAAGAAAACAAAGGTGGTTTTTCACACAACAAAGACTAAAAGAAAGCTAAGTCGCAACTTTCATATAGAATACTAACTAGTAAATTTTTCTGGACTACATAATACATAAAGCATGACTTCCTTTATTTTGGCCAACAAGCATGGTTTCCTTTTGAATGTTACTTATTTTGCCTATGAATTCATGCCTACTCAGAGAATTTCTGTGGTCTTTAAGTTAGATGCTTTCAAGGATCTTTCTTGTGTATGGTATTAATTTCATAGTGAATTATGAACGTATAGGCTAATCGCTGTTTCAGGGAAAAAGGCATGTATTGTAGTTGCTGGTCTCTCTGCAGTATGTAACTTCCTTACATCTTGCAGGGTAAGAAGGTGCACTTCGACATGGGGAATATTGACCCAGTTGTGGTTGATAAAGCTAGATCGGCCGTTAGATTTAGGACAATTCCTGCTCATCAAGGTGCGTTATGTTACCTTAAATGTTTGCCTACATGCAAATTCTGACGATTGACATATTATGTGACAATGTTTTTTGTGTAGGAGCAAAAGGGCTATACTTGAGGCACTTCATAAACTGACTAACGTGCTATATAGGAGTAAGAATATTATCCTGATATTTTTCTTGGTTTTCGTCTTTAACATGTCACAGAATACCTCCAGACTAGGAAGGAACACGAAATGATGGTACAAAGTAACTTCTGTAGACAAATCCGTTGATAGATTGGAGTGAAATCTTGTTTTGTGCCATGAGGATGAGTATTTTAGGCCCCAGATGTAGAACTTTTTAGTGGAACAGACTTGTTTTCACTCTGATTAAATGCTATATAACTCGACGATAATACAATGTGTAGTTGCTTGATTAGTCAGAAGTTGTAGTTTTTTCGATTGAGAGCCATTGTTATTAAGCCAGTAGCTTTCTTTTCCGATCTGATTATGGCTGGCTTCTTTAATTATATATGCCGAGTTGTCCTGCTTATTATGCATGGTTAAGGGTAAGCAATCTTTATGCTAATCATCATGGAAGTGATTCAGACGTATTTTTAATTACATGGCAGCTTCTTTCTGATAATTTGGATGATGGGTAAGTTGTTTGATGCAACTACTCTGAGGTGCTATTTATTGGAGGACTCGTTGATCAAAAGTTCAGATAAAATAAGAAAAATCTAAATAAAAGCAGTTAATCGGTTTCACAGAAATTCCTAGGCTTACCGTTTATCAATTAGCATTGGGCGAAATTGCAGTTAATAAAATTTTTTAAAATTTTAGAATTAACATTCAGAGGAAAAATGTCCCATGCCCAACGAGGTCTTACATCTTGTTTGTGCGAGATTACTTGTCGAATTTTGTGCCGTTTTAATTAAAATTGGCACTCATGTTTTGAAAGTAGGGGTGGAAACAGGTTAAGCCTTCTATTGAGGGCTTTAGGTTTGGCTTATTTTGGGCCTACCCATGTTAGACCTAATAGACCTTAAGCCCAGGTCTAGGCTTTTTTTAAAGACTATTTTACTAAATAGGTTAATCTCAGGCCTCATAAATAGGTTATTAGGCCTAACAGGCTAGCCTAACCTTGTTAGTAGTCGATGTTCTAACTGAGCCTGTCGAAGAAAAGGTCCCTAAGTGCATGCTTTTTGCTTATGATATAGTCCTTTTGGCTGAATTAAGAGAGGATATTAACGATAAATTAGAGATATGGAGAAACACTATGGAGTCTAAGGTTTCCGTCTAAGTAGAAGTAAGACAGAATATATGCATTGCAATTTTGCAAATAGACAACTTAGAGGTGATTTGGAGGTTAAATTGGGAGATCAAACAATCTATCGAGTGACAAAGTTTAAGTACTTGGGATCAATTATACGACAATATGGTGAGATTGATGACGATATCAACCATAGAATTCAAGTTGGGTAGTATAAGTGGAGGAAAGCTACTGGAGTTCTCTACGACCGAAAAATATCCCATAAGATAAAAGGAAAATTTTATCGCACTGCTATAAGACCAGCAGTTTCATATGGTAGTGAATGTTGGGCTTTGAAGGGACAACATGCACATAAAATGGGAGTAGCTGAAATGATGATGTTGAGATGGATGTGTGGTCATACAATAAAGGATAGGATTAGGAATGACCATATACGCGATCGAGTTAGAGTGGCACCTATTAGTGAGAAAATGGTAGAAAATCGTTTCAGGTGATTTGGACATGTCTAAAGAAGGCCATTAGATGCGTCAGTTAGGAGGGTAGATCAAATAGTCTGAAGTCCGATTAAGAGAGGAAGAGGGAGACACAGGCGTACACTTTAGGAAGTTGTAGAGCGAGATCTTTTAGTGAATAATATATCTAAGGATTTTGTTAATGATAGAGTACAATGGCATCGTGCGATCCATGTAGCCCACCCCACCTAATGGGATAAGGCTCGATTGTTGTTGTTTAGTAACATTACATATGTACCTTCAACCTAAAATAAAATTACACATGTAAATAGTGTTTTTTCACTCCTCAATTCTCATCTTAATGAACTTGTTTTGGTTTTAAGACTCTTGTTGCTTTATCATATTTGTGTTTTTGTGTTGTTGCTATGAATCATCAAGTGAAAAATAAATTTTTAAACTTTTTTGAGTCATAGGCATGTTTTAGACTTGTTTATATGTATCCTATATTTTAGCCTGTTAGGTGGCCTTGGCCTATTTGCAAGCCTGTTGGCCTGTTTATCATAAAAGGCCTCAGGCTAGGCCTGACTTATGAATATGGATATAAAAAAAAAGGCCTATTACAAGTTATAGGCCAGACTCTAGCCAATCAACCATACAATAGGTTGGGCTTTTTTTATGGCCAGGCTTGGCCTATTTCCGTGCAAAGGAAGAAGTCCAACTAAGTGTTCATCACTTAAACTTTAGGGTTAAGGTACAAAAATGATCATGTAATTTGATTCAGGGTACACCCAATACCGTAAAGTTTTTTTTGGAACAAAAGTGCCCACGTAGTTACCAAAATGGGACAAAAGTGCCCATGCCGTTAATTTATACTAACGGCGTTAAGTTTTTCAAAGTTAGGGAAAATAAAAGGTGCAAAAATGTCCATAAAATTTGGTCCGAAGTGTATCCAACACCGTTAATTTTTTTTTTGGCCTAAAAAAGTGCCAACATAGTTACCAAAACGGTTCCCTCAGTAAATTTACCGTTACTTTACACATGTTAGGCAAGAAAAATATACAAAAGGGCGGTGAATTTCGTATTTCAATAAAATATCTTTCAAAACTTTAAGTTCAAAATCAATTTTCAAAAACAAATAAGAAAGAAATAGAGTATTGAAATACGGTAAAGGGCGAATATGATCCACTTTGCACACTTCCGAGGCAAAATTTGGACAAAAAAATACTTCTGAGACAGATGTGATCCACCGTGCATACTTCTGGGGCAAATATGACCTTTAACCCATGGATATATATAGGCATTTGAGAATGCAAACAAACATTGTGCAAATTTGCCTGAAATTTCAATACTCTGTTTCTTTCCTATATGTTTTTTAAAATTACTTTTGAACTTACAGTTTTGAAAAATATTTTATTGAAATTTGCCCCTCTTATGTATTTCTCCTGCCTAACATATGTAAAGTAACGGTAAAGGTACTGAGGGAACCATTTTGGTAACTACGTCGGCACTTTTAGGCAAAAAAAAATTCACGGTGTTGGGTGCACTTCGGACAAAACTTTATGGGTATTTTTGCACCTTTTATTTTCCCTAACTTTGAAAAACTTAACACCATTAGTATAAATTAACGGCATGGGCACTTTTATCCCATTTTGATAACTACATGGGCACTTTTGTTCCAAAAAAGAAACTTCATGATATTGGGTGTACGCTGGACCAAACTATATGTTTATTTTTGTACCTCTACCCTAAACTTTATGAACACTGTTTGCTGTATTAATGATAACGTTTAATGAATGAGATATTAACAAACTCTCTGGAATCTTCGATTACAAGATCTAAAATCGATTATCTGGAATCTAATTAATTTTATGAAATTATGAATCTCTCAATTGATTTAATTAAATCATTTAGTTAGACTATAATTTAGATTGTGTTATATATAATCCCTCTTCTTATCTTCTATTAATTAAAAGAGAAAAATATGCAGGTAAAAATATATTGAAGAGACCAATATCTCTCAAGTATGATTTCACTATGTGCTAATCTGTGTTACAGATGCTGTTATGTTATCTAATCAACAAATTCCACGCACATAGATCGTTTTTTCCCGCATTACTCGATAGTTAGTTCAACGAAAACTAAACGATTAACAACGACTATCGTCAACCATAGTTAGCGATTTAATTTAAAGCAGCGAAGGATGTTTCTGACCTTACGATGCCGATTGTAGAAATAATTTTATCCCCACTTTTGGAGCGGGTTCCACGAATAACTGTATCATTAATCATTGTGTTGCTCTTGGGAAATTTCGTTGACTGTATTTATTAGAGGCACTTTTGAAAGGGGAACCAAATTGATGTGGTTGTGAATGCACGATTGGACCGTCCAATCGATATGCATTCTAATTTAATATGCCAAATAGTATGAGCCTTTTTAGATTCTCAGTTATAGAATGAGTGAGAATTACGTTACAGCTAAATCCACAGTTGGCCCTTCACTGCTTTGCTATCTCTGCACAGGACAAGCAAATTGAAAGGTGCAAAAACATAACCACATTTGGAACCTTCGTAATCACAATCTCTTCTTCATTCCCTATTCTTTTTTCGCTTCTGGTAAAGTGAGGTTTACGTTCGAGAGTATTGTTTTATCCTGATTGCTTTTTGTTGAAGCAAATTATTTAATGCCTCTACTCATAGAACGAGCCTGACAAAACATGAATTCTACATAATTTGTCGTAATCCATGAACGTACACGATATAGTCTTCTCCTTAAAGTTTGACAGTTTACATAAATTTCTCCTTCAACTCAGCCACCACACAACAAAAATGTCCCAAGAAGTTCACTACACCATATATGAACACCAATTCTCCATTTATATTTACACCCATTTGCTTCTCACCCAGCATAACTATTTCTAATGGCAACCTTCTTCAAACCTCTACCCAGAAAAGTTTCTGTCTTCCTCAACATATCTTTTCTCTTGACCCTCTCTCTGTTTCTCAAATCCTATATCTACCCTTCCTATACCGACTTTCATCATACATCATCCAATAATGCTTCCCCGTCCTCCATCTTCAACCGCCAAGCTCGGCTCCTCCAAGAAATCACACCTGAAGCATGCACAGGTCTTCACGAGCTCTCAGACTACAACTCAAGGTGCTTGTACGTCAAAACCCATTCTGAGTGTAGGTCAAAAGGCTACATAAACTATCTCTATATCTTTTACTGCAACCTTGGCCAATCACCAATTATGGGTCATGTTCTTCTAATATCATGGCTTGCTGCGTTGTTCTACCTCTTGGCCGACACTGCTTCTAATTACTTCTGCTACTCCTTGGAGAGTTTGTCCAACATCTTGAAGTTGTCCCCTACTATAGCAGGAGTCACTTTGCTTTCTCTGGGAAATGGAGCTCCTGATTTTTTTGCAAGTGTTGTTTCCTTCACGAGATCCAGCAATGGTGCAGTTGGGCTTAACAGCATTCTTGGAGGGGCCTTTTTTGTCTCTAGTGCTGTCTTGGGGATTATAAGTATTATGGTTAGCTCAAAGCAAATTGCAGTTGATAAGGCTAGTTTCATCAGAGATATTTTGTTCTTCCTTTTCTCTCTGCTTGTCCTTCTTGTCATTATTTCCATAGGGAAGATTACTTTGTTGGGTTCAATCTGCTATGTCTCCATCTACGTCCTCTATGTCTGTGCAGTTTCTGCCACACATTTTATCTATGGAGGGGAGAAGAAGGAAAGTGAATGTTCTACTGTATGTGCAGATGATCTTGCAGAGTCTGGCATACCATTGTTAGGCTGTGTTGATGATGAGAAGCCAAATTTCGCAGTGAAAGTTGATCCTGAAGATATCAGAGAAAAGCCAATAGAGTGTTTTGACAGTGATTCATTCAATTGGAATTATTACCTCGGCAAGTTCCTACAAGTAATGGAATTACCTCTCAGCTTACCAAGGAAACTAACCATACCAGTTGTGAATGAAGGTAGATGGTCGAAGCCATATGCAGTTATATCTGTCACATTAGCGCCAGTTCTTATAGCACTTATCTGTAACACCCAGAAAGAAAATGAGGATTCTAGGACCACTTTGGTCACATACCTAATAGCTGCTCTGGTTGGGGTGTTTCTGGGAAATATGGCATGTGTGACCACAAATAGGACTAGCCCACCAACAACGTGCCTATTTCCTTGGCTAGCAGGAGGTTTTGCCATGAGTGTGACATGGACTTATATTATTGCCGAGGAATTGGTTTCCTTATTGGTTTCAATTGGGAATATCATCGGGGTTAGTCCTTCAATCCTTGGGCTAACAGTCCTAGCTTGGGGCAACTCTCTTGGCGATCTAATAGCCAATGGTGCTCTGGCAGTTAATGGTGGGGCAGATGGGGCCCAGATAGCTATATCTGGGTGTTACGCAGGCCCCATGTTTAACACTTTGATGGGTTTGGGATTTCCTCTGGTTCTCTCAGCTTGGTCCGAGTATCCTCACCCATATGTGATTCCCAAGGACCGTTCTCTCTATGAAACTCTTATGTTCTTCATGGGAGGGCTCTTGTGGGCCCTTGTGGTGTTGCCAAAGAAAGGTATGAGGCTGGATAAGTTCTTGGGATCTGGGCTCTTGATCATATACTTCTGCTTCCTTTTCATAAGGATAGTGATGGCTATTGGTATTGTGAAGTTCTAAAGATGCCCTTTCAAAAAGGAAATATTCCACGTCCTGGGGTGTATTCATGTTTCACGATCCACATGTACACTTGTAAATTTGAACCTTTTTTGGCATTATTAGCAGTTGCTACTTGATGGATGGGCAGTAGGCTAGCTCTCAAAAGACAGTGGATGTGCCATCACTTTCACTTGGTCCTATGCTAGTTAGAACTTGGAATATGCCCAATCTTAGCTGGTTAGTATTTTCCCTTTTTCTTAGGAAAAAAAGAACTTGGAATATGGGACACTTCAATTTTCAATCCTTCTTTGATTATTATTTTTTGTTGATGTCATGTTCCACTAAACTTCTATTATATTATATATTTATGAATTTAATCGACCCATAAAAGGCCAGTATGCATGAGCAACCTATTCAACATCGCTACCACTGGTACTTCAAATACCCACGACATGTAGGTTAAGGCTTGATATGGAGACAACTACATATTTGGCATAGTCCAAGCAGTCATTCATGAAACTTACTTATTTCAATTTCAGAAGGAAGAATGCGTGACTTTCAAATTAAATGCCCTCAAATTATTCCCTTTCACTCTCATATTCAGCTGAGAATGTCATCCATGTTTCTCAGTTGGGACCCATGGGGTTAGTCATTTTAATATTGATATACCGTTAGATTCTCGTTTGAGAAAATAACTAACAAATAGCGTAAAAAGTAAAAAAAAAAAAGGTGTGGAGCACAAGAGCAGTGGTTGGAAATTTGAACTACTCTACTTATTGAGGAAAGCCGAAAGGAGACTAGGAGAAGATTGAATGTGAATAGACAGTTCAGGTTTCAACTTGCAATCAATTAACAGATACTGCTGAACTAATAGAAACAACTTACAAAAAGAAATTATTCATGGGAATGGGTATGGGTCCAATATAAGAAAAGCAAATAAGGACAAAAATTATGGGAACCCACATTATGTACCAATATTATTCCCTCTAGTTGAGCTCAAAACAAGCCATTAACCATATTACTTGAAATTATCAACATTCACATGCTAAATTCATCTTTGGGAATTTTGGGGATTCCTTTTAGTTTCAGCACCTTTTTAATTTATTTTGCTTCCACTTTCTAATTTCTATAACGACTTCATTATTTTCTCTATCTTACTTTCTTTTTTTACAAATTTCAACAGCTTAAGTATTAGACTTTCCTTTATCATCTTTGTGCCAATATGTGAAGCACACGTTTTTGACAGAAAATTTAAGAACTAGATTCTGATTGGACCCAACTTTAGGCTAAGTTTCATCTCATACAACTTTGATGGACGGTTGTTCTGTTCGGCTATTCGGTTGTCTGCTTTAAGCTTTAACCACAAGAATATTTGTAGTATCTCAGCCTGAAATTAAGCATGTGACAAAAGACCATTGAAAGAAACTAGTTCAAGTTAACAAATCAAAGACTTCTCTAACAAAATTGCCTGAGGCTCCCCTAAAACATCTAATGCATCTCCCCTGAACTAGGAGACAATTCAGATTATTATTAGCATCTAGTGCATCGCCATTGATGTAAGAGAAAAAAAACAAGTCACATTTACTGAGATGGGTGCCCTTTTTGGAGTTTTCTCATTGTCTCTTGATGATATGTTTCTTTAAGATTTATCTACAGTTGACAACGTGAGAATGAGTACATGGATGCTAATTTACATAATCACACAAATATAATACTATAATGCATGAAATTGGAACGGCCCAAGCAATTGAATCAGCCTCAGAAACAGAAAAATTAAGTAAATAACCAAGAGCCCTCCTCCCAAGACTTCATCAAGCCTCATGTCTCTTCTTGTTAAAACCACTAGTGCCCAAACCAAGCCACCAACCAAAAAGGCCAATGTCTCCAAGAGATATGGGTCATAAGGAATCACTAAAGATGATGGATACTTGGACCAAGTAGAGATTACCATAGACAAGCCCAAGCCAATGAGAGTGTTAAAGATGGGACCTGCATAACAACCTGATATGGCTACTTGAGCACCTTCTGATCCACCCTTCAAAACCATTGCTAAATTTGTCATCAAATCCCCAAGAGAATCTCCCCAGGCAAGAACTGTGAGCCCCAATATTGAAGGACTTATCCCACATATGTACCCAAGTGAAACCAACAATCCCACCAATTCCTGAGCTGAAATGTAACTCCAGGTAACACTCATTATAAACCCTCCTGCAAGCCAAGGAAAGAGGCACTTTTTTGGTGGCCTTGAGCTCTTGGTTTTGAAAAATGCAATTACTCCCAATATGATCCCAATCAACAATCCAATTCCATATATGATTAAATAGTTGTTGAAGAAACCATTTTTCTGGTAAGGGATCCATATTACACAGAAGACAAGAGGTGCCAGTGTTACTGATGAAACTGCATATGGCTTAGACCATATTTCTTCACAAACAACAGGAACCGTCAACCTCCTTGGCAAGTAAAGTGGCATCTGTAGAATCCAAATTACCTTTTGGCACAACAATGATCTCATACAATAGCATTTATCGATTTTCAGGCAAAACCCTCTATCATTTTCCTCGTTACGATCAAATACACCTTCTTCCATAAGAAGAGGCAGTCTTAAGTCTGTGTCATAACATAGATTACCATTCCGTTCAGAATCTCCAGAGACACCATTATTCCAGCTTCTGGACGAGAGATAAACGACAAAAACATACACAATATATATCAAAGTAAAACCCACAGCTCCAAAAAAATTGATCCCACCAGTGAGGAATATTACAAGCAAGCACAGAAGAACCAAGAGAAGAAAACAAACATCTCTTACAAAATCTTGCTTTCTGACTTGAATCCCCCTACGACGAATTGAGATGCTCATGATTCCAACCACAACGCAAGACACAAAGAAAACACCTCCAAGTACTGTATTGAATCCAATGTCACTTGTTCCACTATCCTTGAAGGAGACAAGGCTGGCGAAAACGTCATTAGCACCATTTCCAAGAGAAAGAAGTGTCACCCCAGCAATTGTAGGTGACAATTTCAGTAATTTCGAAAGGTTTTCAAGAGAGGGACAAAAGTATTCGGAAGCTGTAGTAGCAAGCACATAAAACAAGACTAGGAGCCAAAGAAAGAGAAGAGTATAACCCAACAAAGGAAATCGACCGAGATCACAGTAGAAAAGGTTAAGGTAATCAATATAGCCCTGAGAAACACATGGACCATCGGATTTTAGGTACAAACACTTGGCTTTGTAGCCTTCGAGACTGTGGAAGATCTTACAATCATGGTTGTCGGCGCCGCCGTCTGAGGCGGCACGGTCCCACCGGAGAGGGAGTTCCAAAGAGTATGAGCAGATAGTCAGATAAGTACACACAACTACGAGCAGTGAAATATTCAAGAACAAGACTTTCGATATAGAAAAAGAGGTAGGCATGAGAGATGAGGAAAGCTCGCAACTTTACTGTCCGATGGAAAGACAAGTTGAAACTTGAGACGAAGAAAGTGAAAACTTAACAGGAAAAAAAAAAAAAAAACTGAATTATCGAGAGAGATAGAGAGAAACTCGATTAAGGGGAAAAGGGTAACAGATAACAGATCAATGGCGAGCTGACATCAGAGTCTGTGCTTCATGCCATGGATTAAGAAAAGAAAAGGGATTTGGGAGAGTTAAAAAGCGAATGGGATTTGTAAAAGATGGATTTTTTTGACAAGTGGGAGAAAGACTGAAATGAGAGGAAGGATAAGGAGCAGAGTGCTCAGAGGTTTGGTGCGGTTGTGGTATTTAAGGAAAGGAGAAGTGAAAGAGAAATAAATACTCCCTTCTGGTATTACTTTGATTTTTTTTTAATCTACTAAAAAAAATCTTTTTTTTAAAACTAATTTATTTTAGTTATAAACTAACATATAATCTAATTTTATGTGACATATATTATAATTTAATAGTTTAATTTACTTCCTTAACTTCTAAAAAAAAAAGTCTAAGATAATCTTATATTTAAAACCGATGTGGAGTATAATATTGCGCCAACCATAAGTACACGTGGCGGCGAGTTAGGAAATGACGTTCATGGTGGCGGTTGAGAAGCACCTGTGGATGAGTGATTTGCAGAGGAAGAAATAGACATAATGAATTCGCACGAAAGGCAAGAGTCAGCCGGGATTCTTTGACCCATTAACCAAATACTTCCTCCAATTCTAATTATAAGATCATTTTGATTTTTTCAGAGAAATTAAGAATACAAAATTAATTACATTAAATTATCTATAGTTATCTTTTTTCCTCAAAACTAAGTTATTTTACTTATCACATATATTAAGATTTAGGGTCTAATTTACTTCCTTAATGTCCAAAAAAAAAGTCAAAGGAATCTTATATTTAGGATTAAAGCCGTAACTCAATGGGCATAAATAATAGTAAGGGAAAATTAATTGTATGCCCAAGTCTGAAAGTGAAAAGTCATGTTTGTCCCTTTATTTGCTATAACACACAGAAGGGAAGGCTTGACAGTGTATATGAAATAAAGGGACAAAAATGACTTTTCACTTTTAGACTTAATATAACCTAGGTCTGAAGGGATCTCCAATTTTTTTTTTTTTTTTTTTTATCAACAGAAGGGATCTCCAATTGATTATATGATTTCGGGGACTTATATTTAATTAAGTTCCTTTTTTGAGACCTATAATTAATTTTCTCTAATAATACAACCATGAAAATGCATAAATTCAAAGTAAAATGACTATGTAGGGTATTGGGAAACACATATGAATACAACTCTATTCCTTGTTATAAGTCCAACTACCATATATTTTTTGTTTCTAAATATAAGTTCAGTTTGTGATCAATTAATACTACTGTGACTATTTTACCTGTAAACACCGTATTTTGTCCGGACCCCGCAAAATAAAAATAAAATAAAATAACAAATAAATAAGATCTCTTGACTCTTTCTCGCAATTTGAGTTAACATTAGTTCAGTTGTAGGGAAAGTCAAATGTGTTAATTGGCCACCAAGTCAAGAAATAAATTTGACGGACTATCAAAAAAAAAATCAAATCATGTAGGTACTCCCACCATTGGATATATAATTCAAATCATTATTTTGATTGAAGAAAGAAAAGGAAAATCTGATCAAATGAAAAAAAATAAAAAAAATAAAAAGAGAAGAAAGTTGACAATGGGTATTGATGATGATTGATAGGCATTCAATGGACTTTATCATGGTTGATTGTTTTAGCTTGCATCCCACGTAAATTTTCAATAAAAAAAAATAATAATAAAAATGATGCATAAAAAGAAGAATCTCAATTTGAATATGATGAGTGCAAAGGAAACATTTAAAGGTGATGATTGATTCATTGTAATTGCCTGCACGGAAATTGGAGAAAAAAATAAAAAAAAAATTTAAATGACAACAATAATAAAATAAAATGTAATAAATGAGGCAAACCCTAGTGGTGCCTATATAAATGAGGGTAAGAGAGCTCAAGAGGGACATCTCAGAGAGGGCGGAAAAAGAGGATTCAGAGAGGCTAGGGTTTTTAGGAGGAAACAAGGAGTCTAAAAGAGAGCAGTAAGGAATTTTGGGAGAGAAATGAGGTAGAGAGAAATTCCTGGTGAGAACAGAATATAGGTAGGAAAATTTAATTTTGGTGTATGATTCTCTCATTTTTATACTGGGTGGGTAGTTCACCAAATAGATCAATATTCTTTCATGCACCATACATCCTTTATCATATTTCTCTTTATTCATTTACCTATATTGTTCGCACATAACGAATTCAATATTCCATCAATTTTCCTTCAATGATCGTAGCTTTGGACATCAAAGATGGGAGAAGGAAGATACAACATGTGTTTGTGCATATAATATATTCCATTTGTTGATTCATTCCGTCCTTTTGAGAAGTTAGATGATATGCTAGTTGTGTGTTCATTTAGATCAAATGCTATATGCATAATACTATGCGTGATAATCATGTGTTCTCTATCACCCCATCATTTTTTTGATCTGTCATGGCTTCCTTGTCCATTTGTTTGTAAAGCTACAAGCTCAAGGAGAAAAAGGTACGTATTTGCTTTTTAGTAAACTCTAAATAGATTTTTTTTAAAATCAGAAAAAGCAATATAAATTTTTCTTAAATAAAATCTGATTTCAAAGAATTTTGTTTTTATACCGTGCGAGGTTTCAAGAACCTCCTCAGGTAAATCTGATTATTCTTTCGTGCGAGGTTATGGGAACCTCCTCAGGAAGTCTAGTCGAAAAATCTTTCAAAATAACAAGAAAAAACATTTTTTTTTAAAAAAATAAAAGATACAAACCAATAAAAAAATATTTTTTTTTGTAAAGTTAGTGAATGTTTTCCTAAAAAACACAAACCAAATGACACGCATTTCTACCCGAACTACGTGGGCTTTGATCCCTTAAGGGTACGTAGGCCCTAGGTTAAATCCTAGGTCAAGTCCAACTATGTAAATATTTTTTTTGTGTGTTAACATATTTTTATATTACTTTTTGGGTGATTAAAATAAATTTCAAGGCCATATTTATTTTTAGATAATTAACTTAGGGTTACCGTTCTCATGAACGGGTGCTGTGGGGTGCCTAATACCTTCCCCACGCACAATCGACTCCCGAACCCTATTTGGTTTTAAAGACCATTTATATATTTTCAAAAGGTTTTCCAAAATTACCCTAATTTAAAAATTTTGGTGGCGACTCCATTTGACCTGATTTTAGGGCGCTACAGTTTGGCGACTCCACTGGGGACTTCAATTTGAGAGTCAAGCCCATTTAAGTTAATTATTTCAAAATAAACATGGCCTTACTTTTAATTACTCTTTATTGTTATAATTTTTTCATTTTTTTTTTTGTTTTTATTTATTTATTCATTTAATTCTTTATTTTTTTTTATGTATATTATCTCTTTTAATCTGCTTAACAGATGAGGATTGGGTAGAATCTAGGCCCACAGGTTTGTATGCCCTCTCCACACACTGAGCACTTACACTATTTACCTCACACACTTATTGGGCCCTACACCCGGGTTCGAGAGTACCTTAGGTGAGAGGAAGTTTCTAGCGGTTTCCCTGCGGCGTTTTCAAAACTCCCTGAGGTTACTGTGAAGACTTCATCCTAGTTGTTACCCATGTGGCAAAATTGATCCCTGCGGAGCTTTTACTCCCTGAAGGTCAAGTTTGCTTAGTGGGGTCTTCATCATCACGATGAAGGCAACTGGGAGACCTTGTGAGAATTAGATCAACCCTAAAACCGTCACACATATTAGAGGAAATTTAGTGACCTACCAATTAATTAGTAATTCCCCACAATAGGTTAAATAGCCCAGCTTAAGATTATTCCTAAAATAGGACACTGGAGGGCATATTTTTTTTCTCTCCCTCTAATCATTCTCATTCATTAACATCCAACCTTATTTGATATGGGCCTTGGACACAATAAATTTTTATAAAACCATTTGTCGTGAATTGACTTACAATTCTCAGACTAATGGATGCTTCATTCTCCCTACGGAGTAATAAACCCCTTGAGGAAATGAAGTTATTTTCTTTATTGTCCATCACCCAAAAAAAAAAACAAATAGAGAATTTCATTCATGATGCATCATTAATATGAGCTTTAGACATAATAATAATGAATATTTATAAAACCCTTAGCCGCGTAGTGGTTTGGGCCATACGGAGGTTAAGGCCCACTTCACTATCCCTAGAGATAATAGACCTCTTGAGGAAGTGAAGGTTTTTGCTTGATGTCTACTGCTCATATATTTTTTTTTCTTTTTAAGTACATGTCATTACATGTAGTTTGTAAATACTTTTTAACTTTTTTTTTATTATTATTTCAACAGAGCAAACGAGTTATCTAGCGAATTTGGCATAGGGTTTGATGGCACAAGGGACAAATTTGAGTCAAGTCCCCACTGGAAAAATATATAGGGGAAAGGGCGTAAGATTGAAGGCAAGAATTGAACCACTCGAGAGTTTGATACAAATAAGCCGGTCCATGAACAGTTCCACCCGAATAGCCTTCAAGAGTAAATATGGCAACATACTTGATCTTCTCCAAGTACGAGTGCACAGTTCATCCCTTATGGAGTTAGGTCAATATTGGGATGTATCCTTGAGATGCTTCACTTTCCCCAACTTCCAACTAACCCCGACTATTGAGGAATACGGGGAAATTCTCAGGATGCCATACGAGAAGAATGTCCAAGTATATCATTATCAAGGTCGCCTACCGTCTATGGCAGGGATAGCAAAGCTATTGGGAATTCATGCAGATGAGGTAAAAATTGTGGGTACTGGACAGGTTAAGGGGATTAAAAGAATCACTGTAGAGGCTCGTTTAGTGAAAATGGCGAATGAAGGAAATTGGGAAAGTTTTTGCAGAATCCTTGCTCTAGCCATTTATGGCATAATCATGTTCCCTTCCTCTGTGGGAATAATTGATCTTGGAGCTATCAGCGTTTTCCAATCAGTAGAATATTATCAAATCAATCCAATACCTGCTATTTTATCAGAGACCTTCATATCTCTATCTCAGTGCCATACGAAGGGGGAAGGTCGGATAAGAGGTTGTCTAGCACTGTTAGAAATATGGATGTTGAGCCATATGTACAATGTGGAACGGTATCCCAAATATAAACGAGATAGCTACAGCAACCCACTTAGAGAGTTTCGGCAACTTGAAGCAATTGATAAAATGAACGAAAATGATTGGAGGATGCTTCTCTCACAACAAACAGAAGATTCCCTCAGGTGGAAAATGGATTGGTGGTATGACGAAGAGATCATCTATTGCTGTGGGGACTTCCCTAACGTACCCCTCATGGGACCTAGAGGCTGTATCAATTACAACCCCGCGCTGGCATTAAGGCAATTAGCCTTTCGTCAAAGAATCCCTTCTGAGAAAGAAGTGCAGACCGTGTATCTCCTATATGAGGACCATGATTCCAAGGGTTTATGTCAGAAAATTAAGGAGGCTTGGGACAAAGTAGTATACAAAGGAAAGATTGAGTTGGGAAAACGATACACTGATGCAACTCCTGCCTATCAAGCATGGATTAAGGAAAGAATCCAGGGAGCTAATCCTACTTATGCTCCTCAGGATCCCTTATTAAATAATGATGCCAAAGAAGTGAATAGGGAATTAGCAAAGCGTCTGGAAATGAGAGAAAAAGAATTAGAAGATCTCAATGAGGTAAACTCAGAAAACAAAAGGAAGATATGTGAGTTACAAGGAAAATATGATGCCCTCCAAGAAGAACAGATGGAGAAAAGAAGAAGAAAAGCTCAAGAAGAACAGTCGATAACCATCAAGCTGAAAAAAGAGAATGAAAGCTTAAAAAAGGCTATGCAAGAGAATGAAAGACAAATGAAGAGTAACATAGCTCGGTTGATGAAGATGACTAAAGAAAAAGAGTTACTTGAAAAAGAAATACAAAACAATGCCCTTGCGAAAGGATTACAACAAGAGGTCGACACTCTCATTCAACTTTTAGAAAGCAAGAAGGAAGAACTAATTGCTGTAAGAGTAAGTACTGCTGAAACAATTCAGGACCTCGTGAACAAACTGAATCGAGAAAGGGAAGTTTTGGCTAATTGGGAGGAATGGATGAAGAGATGCGGGAAATTAATCCTCTTTGCCAATAATAATATGCCGGAACTCATGGGAACTTTCAAGCGTGTAGAAGGCATGATTATCCCTTTGAACCCACCAATAGAGATTATTGAATTCTTCAATTTATGTAATCAAACAGTTAGAGAGCTCAAAAATGTAATGAAATTCTGATCATCAAATAAAATGCATCTTCTTTAATGTGCACTCTTATATGAGAGGGATTCAAGATATTTCCTTTCTAAAGATCAACTCTAAATCTCCCTGTGAAATAATGGATTAGAGGAATCTTACGCCCAAAGCATCAGAACATTTAGAAAAAGGTCTTAGGCTAAGATAGGATGTAAGATCCTTCTTTCCTAACGATCAACTCTTGTTCTCCCTGCGGAATAATGGATTCCCTGAGGGGGCTAGAGGAGGCTTGCCTTAAAAACCCTATGCCAGCGCAACGCTAGATAACCCGATATGCTCATTGGAATATAAGCCTAAATAAACTAACATCTGCTTCATTGTTTTCTAATATAGGTGATACAATATTGCTCCGTCCAAGCATTCTAACCAGGTACCCCCTGCGCATTCGTATAACACACGTTCACGCAGCCGTCAAATGGCTACTAATTCAAGCGAAACCGAGTCTTCTCAAAATGATCGACTATCTCATTTGGAATCACAAATAGCGGCTCTGAAAGAGATGGTAGCTACTTTGGCTATAACCATCAATGCTAAGAAAGGTGATAAAGAGCCTGGAACATCTGACCCATTGGAAGTGGTAGAGACAAGTAAGACAGAAAGCCTTGAGAAAGAAAAGTCACCAAAGACAGTAGTGGAGCCTGAGGATAAGATCCCCAACAACTTTGAGGAAAAACCTCTTAAAGATTCTCCATATACCATCTCAGTAGCTGGGAAGAAAGAGGAATGGAAAGAAGAAATTGTGGAGATGAAAGACCAACTAAAAGCTCTCCAGGGATCAAGCACTTGGAGCTCACTCGATCTAAAGGAATTGTGCTTGGCTCCAAGTGTCACAATCCCTAAAAAGTTCAAAATGCCGGATTTTGACAAATACAATGGCACAGGAAATCCTATATACCACCTCAAATCTTATTGCACCAAGATGTTAGTATGGTCCCAAGATGAAAATTTTCTACTCTTATTCTTCCATGAGAGCCTGAAAGGTCCTGCCTTAGAGTGGTACATGCAGTTAGATCAGACCAAGACTAAAAAGTGGAGGGACCTAGTTGACGCCTTCATGAAGCAATACAAGTTTAACCTCGACACTGCTCCTACTAGGGAGCAACTAAAGGGGCTATGAGCAAGAAAGCTACCGAGGCATTCAAGGATTATGCTCAAAGGTGGAGAATAGTTGCATCACAAGTTCAACCCCCTCTTATCCAATCCGAGTTATGTTCCTACTTCATCCGTACCTTGCAGGATCCTTACTACAGATATATGGTTGGAACACATGTCACAGATTTCTCTAGTTTGATTGAGATCGGTGAAAGGATTGACGCAGATGTACGAGAAGGGAGAATTTCAAGTCAAAATGAGATAAGAAAGAGCCAAAACGGGAAGAAGAAAGAGGGTGATGTAAGCTTTGTCCAATCTACAGGACAATCCCAAGCAATACCTCTAGTATCTACTCAAAGTGGAGGGGGGTTCAGGCAAACGAGGAATAATTCAGCCAAACAAGGGCAAGCAGGAGGACAAAGGAATTGGCAGCAAAAGGACATTCGACAGTGGCCAGACTTCGGCATGACTAATGCGGAATTATACCAACAACTCCTAGAAGCTCGAGTGCTAGGGCCACGCCCCTACAAACAACCTCAGCAACCTTACCCCGCTTGGTATGACTCAAATGCTCAATGCGAATATCACATGGGAGCTATAGGACATTCGATAGAAGATTGTGTTACATTTAAAAGAAATGTGTTAGATTTGGTGGATGCTAACCATATCCAATTAAAGAAAAGCGATGGCTCAACCATCAAGACGAATCCTCTGCCAACACACGAGGGACAAGTGAATGCCATTGAGAAAGTTGAATTCTCAAAAGATCCTGCAACCATCGAGCAAGCTCCTTATAATAATGAGATAATAATGGTTGAAAAGAAACCCATTGAGTTGGTGATCAAAGAAACAAAAGTAAATACCAATGTCGCCCCTTTCATCATTGCGACACAGCTTCAACAACCTGCAGTGACTATCAAGATACCTACTCCTTTCCCATATCAGAGTAGTCATGCTGTACCATGGAGATATAAAAGTATTATTGAAAATCCATCTGGTCAAGTTATGGAAGCCGAGGCTAGTAAAGGAGTAATGACTGGAGTCACACGGAGTGGAAAAGCTTACTTACCACCGGATGTCGAACACTTGAAGAAAGGAAAGCATGTTTCTAGTGAGATCACATCTAATAAAAAAGATTTTGATAGGAACGATGAGGAATTCCTTCAGATAATGAAGCAAAGTGACTACAGTGTAGTAGATCAACTGAGCAAAACTCCTGCAAAGATCTCAATTCTAGCTTTGATATTGAACTCTGAACCACATCGTCGAGCACTGCAGAAAGCTCTAAACGAAGCATATGTACAGTCTAGCGCCACCCCAGAGAAGGTAGCGAGGATTATGAATATTGCAAAAACATTATCAACCATATCCTTCTCTGAGGAAGAAATCACTCGATCTATCACAGACCAGCATAAAGCCCTGCATATCACTCTCAAGTGCAAGGGTTTCATTGTGGCTAAGGTACTAATAGATGGCGGATCAGCATTAAATGTCCTTCCACTATCTACATTTGAACTTTTATCGATAGATAAGTCGGAAGTTGAAGGTAGTAACATGATGGTCAGAGGATTTGACGGAACCCGAAGGGATGTGCTAGGCACGGTACACCTACCTTTACAAATTGGACCAACCACGTTCATAGTAGATTTCCAACTCATGAACGTTGATTCATCATACTCAATGCTATTAGGTAGGCCATGGATACACTCAGCTGGAGCTGTGCCTTCCACCTTACACCAGAGGGTAAAATTTGTTAATGATGGAAAGATTATCATAGTTAAAGGAGAAGAAGAAATCATGGTGAGCAAGCCAAGCTCTCTTCCATACATTGAGGCTACTGAACATGATCGTGGTGCAGTGTTCCAAGGCTTCGAGATTGAAGGACCCAAAGAGTATAAGAATGTTCACGCCATAGTGACAAGGATAATGGAGAAAAATGGGTTTGAATTCGGGAAAGGATTAGGTGCTCACCTTCAAGGCATCAAGTCTCCAATAATCTTGTTTGAAAACCACAAACGTCAAGGGTTAGGATATGAGCCCACATTGGAGATACAGTTGAATGAACAAGCAAGTTTGAAGACCAAAGTGAAAGATGGGGGCCTGGAGATTCCCCACATCAACAAGACATTTCCAAGGCCTGCTGAAGTCTTGAACAAACCAACTGTGGCAATGGTCTCTATGATAAATGAAAAGACCTGCAAGTGGATCACAGCGGATGATTCAGGAGAAGCGCTGGAAAATTGGGAGTTTGAGGACAACCTCGGTTTTATTACCTTAGAGTAACTTGTTTAGTTAAAAGTTGTACTTTCATGCCTTATGCGCCATTTGGCAAACTCTTATATGAATCATGAATAAAAATTATTATGCGAATAAAGATCATTTTCTTCTTATTACACCCATTGTTACATCCATTCTTTTTGTCTTTCTATTCATTCGTGGTTCATTTTTCACCCTCCAGGAAATCGATTTCCTCGGAACTCTTGTCCAACGCAGAGATTCCAGAGCCCTTGGAAGATGATTTGCTTGTTACCATTGATATGCATGATTACAAGAGTGATAACGATGAGATAATCCAAGCATATACAAAGCTCCTTGAATCTAAGGATAATCGAATGTGTCCACATGAAGATGTAATTGAAGTAATAAACATGGGCAATGAAGAAGAAAAGAAAGAATTAAAGATAGTGGATAACCCTGAAAGAGGGCAAATGGTGGAACTCTTTAAAGAGTTCATGGATGTCTTCGCATGGTCTTATCAAGACATGCCTGGTCTTGACCCGAAAATTGCCTCTCATAAGATCCCTTTGTTCCCAGGTATCCAGCCTAAAAAGCAAAAATTAAGGCGGCTTACTTCAGACATGTCTCTAGTGGTTAGAGATGAGGTGATGAAACAATTAGAGGCAGGCTTCTTAGAGGTAGCAAAATACCCCAATGGGTAGCAAACGTGGTTCTTGTCCCAAAGAAAAATGGCAAAATCAGAATGTGTATTGATTATCGAGATCTGAATAAGGCTAGCCCAAAAGATGACTTTCCATTACCACATATCGACGTCTTAGTCGATAATACTGCTCGAAGCTATAGGTACTCCTTCATGGATGGGTACTCAGGATATAACCAAATCACTATGGACGAAGAAGATAAAGAGAAAACCACCTTTATCACCCAATGGGGAACTTATTGTTATCGTGTGATGCCCTTTGGATTGAAGAATGCCGGGGCAACTTACCAGCGGGCAATGGTGGCACTTTTTCATGATATGATGCACAAGGAGCTTGAAGTATATGTGGATGATATGGTAGCTAAATCTGCAGAAGGAGAAAGCCATGTCGCAGTATTGAGAAAGTTGTTCGAAAGGTTACGCAAGTACAAGTTACGGTTAAATCCTGACAAATGCGTCTTTGGGGCTTTATCTGGAAAATTGCTTGGCTTCATTGTAAGTCAGAAAGGGATTATGGTTGATCCTGATAAGGTAAAAGCAATCAGGGAAATGCCTCCACCTCAAACAGAAAAAGAAGTCCGAAGCTTTTTAGGGCGATTAAATTATATCGCTCGATTCATTGCCAATTTGACTGCAACGTATGAGCCCTTGTTTAAACTTTTGAAGAAAGATTGTACAGAAAGGTGGAATGACAATTGCCAACAGGCATTTGATAAAATCAAAGATTACTTGCTAAACTCCCCAATTCTAATTCCACCTACACCAGGGCGACCGTTGATACTCTACCTAACAATACAATCCAATTCTATGGGTGCTATGTTGGGACAGCTTGATACATCTGGGAAAAAGGAGCATGCAGTCTATTACCTCAGCAAGAAGTTCAATGATTGCGAATCACGCTATCAGGTAATTGAGCGAACATGTTGTGGTCTAGTTTGGGCTACAAGAAGGCTGAGACAATACATGCTCTATTACACTACCTACTTGATTTCAAGGATGGACCCGCTCAAATACATCTTTGAGAGCCCACATGTGGCGGGTAGAGTTTCCAAGTGGCAAGTAATACTGTCCGAATATGATATACAATATGTCACTCAAAAGTCAATCAAAGGGAGCACGATAGCTGATCATTTGGCGGAAAATCCCATTGACGGATACCAAGCATTTGATTTTCAATTCCCAGACGAAAACATATGTGCTACAGAAGAGAATCAAGATGAAATAAGTAGTCCAGATGATTGGGAGATGTATTTTGACGGTGCGGCAAACATGCATGGGAATGGCGTTGGGGCGGTAATCATATCTCCAGACGGAAAACAATTCCCGATCGCTGTGAAATTAGCATTCGATTGCACTAATAACATGGCAGAATACGAAGCTTGTATTAACGGCCTTCAAGCCGCCATTGATCTTAGCATAAAGAATCTTGAGGTCTTTGGTGACTCAGCTCTTATAATCCATCAAGTGACTGGAGAATGGCGAACTAAAGATCCAAAGTTGATCCCATACCAAGAGTACCTAACAGAATTGATTAAGCAATTTGAAAAAATTAGCTTTCATCATATGTCAAGAGACAAAAATCGCTTTGCTGATGCTTTAGCTACTTTAGCCGCCATGATCCAACTGGACTGCGGAGTTCGTGTTCAACCTATTCAGATTGAAACGAGAAGATCTCAAGCATTCTGCCTCAACATTAACAACGAGGCCGACAAGCGCCCTTGGTACCAAGATATCAAGTCATATATGGAAGGTGGTATCTATCCACTTGATTTCACGCAGAATGAGAAAAAGACCCTTCGACGAATGGCTTTAGGTTTCTTTATTAGTAATGACATCCTATACAAAAGGAGTTTTGATGGGACCTTATTGCGTTGCTTGGGTAAGGATGAAGCATGTAAGGTTATGGCAGAAATACATGAAGGCATATGTGGTACACACGCAAATGGCCACACCCTGATCAGACAAGTACAAAGATGCGGTTATTATTGGGTGACGATGGAGAAGGATTGCATCAACTATGTTAGAAGATGCCATAAATGCCAGATTTACTCTAACAAGACTAATGCTCCCCCAACTCAGATGCATAGCCTTGTATCTCCATGGCCGTTCTCTATGTGGGGCATTGATGTTATTGGGCCAATTAACCCTAAAGCCTCGAATGGGCATCGGTTCATTCTGGTTGCCATCGATTATTTCACTAAGTGGGTAGAGGCTAATTCCTTTGCCAGTATAACTCAAAAAGTCTTCATCAAATTCTTGAAGACTAATATCATTTGTCGATATGGGTTGCCAGAAAGAATCATCACTGACAATGCACCAAACCTCAATGGGGCAATAATAAAAGATTTATGTGATCAATTTAAGATCAAGCATCACAATTCAGCGCCATACAGGCCACAAATGAATGGTGCAGTGGAGGCTGCTAATAAGAACATCAAGAAAATAATTGGAAAGATGACTGTCACTTACAAAGATTGGCATGAAATGCTTCCTTATGCATTACACGGATATCGTACCACCATACGTACCTCAACTGGGGCAACACCTTATTCCTTAGTTTACGGGATGGAAGCCGTCACTCCAATTGAGGTAGATATTCCATCATTGAGGATATTGGTTGAATCAGACTTAGATGAAAGCGAATGGATACGCTCTCGATTTGAGCAATTAAACATGATTGAAGAAAAGCGACTTACCGCGATGTGCCATGGACAACTATATCAAGCTAGGATGGCAAAAGCTTTCAATAAAAGGATGCGACCCAGGGAATTCAAAGTAGGGGACCTGGTTCTGAAGAAAATATTACCTAATCAAGAAGACAGTAGAGGCAAGTGGGCGCCAAACTACGAAGGCCCATATATGGTTAAAAATGCTTTCTCTGGAGGGGCATTGATATTGACGGACCTCGAAGGCCAACAATTGCCAAAGCCCATTAATGTAGATGCGGTAAAAAAATATTATGCCTAAAATAGGGGCATGAAAGGGTGGCTTAGAAAAGATATTAAAAAAAAAAAAAAAAAAAGAGCTCGCTGAGTTGAAAACCCAGAAGGGCGGCTCAGGCAAAAATTAGAGCAATAAAAAAAAAAAAAAAGAGCTCGTTGAGTTGAAAACCTGAAAGGGCGGCTCAGGCAAAAATTAGAGCAATAAAAAAAAAAGAGCTCGTTGAGTTGAAAACCTGAAAGGGCGGCTCAAGCAAAAATTAAAGCAAAAAAAAAAAAGGGGGGGAGTGGACTTCCTTAGGTTGAAAACACATAAGGGCGGCCTACAAAGACAGAATGCTATCAGATTAGCAGACATGCCCCATGTTGGACAAGCTTACTCGGGTTGGCTCCTTTATCACTCAGTGAAAGTGCATATCTCTAGTAACGAAGCAAGACACTTAAATGGGCTACGAGGAATCAAAAGCGAAGGACCTCTTATAAGCTTCTTGTGTCGACCTACAAACAACTTCATTCAGCTTTTAATCTTAGAGGACCATTTCTTTGAAATGAATCCTCATTTACACACACTCTCTCTCATTCTTCTTATTCGCATTCTAGAATTAATTCATGATTTGTATAAGAGAAATTTTTTAATAACAATGCAACTTTTTCTAGACAAAGTACTCACGGCAGTATGCCTTATGCCCTCTGCTCCTAATTACCTTGTGCAATTTCAGGATTGTTAATAGGGGCCACAGTTTGAACTCTGATACAAGGCTTGGAAAGCTGATTGTACCTAAGTTCCCAAGAGTACAATAACTTTACGGATCTTATACCACTTCTCTTGACATTTCACCAGACGACGCAAGAAAAGGGGTTCCTGGTTAGGTGGCTGGACAAAGAGGACGCAAGAACACCTATCAGCTAATTACTTATGCTATTTATCAATTTCAAAAGCATTCCATCATCACTAACGCCACCTTCCTAAGGGTTTCATCTCATCATTTTCATCATGATCATCATTGTCATAATCTCCATTAGCATCCCATAATCAGTATCATAAGCATTAATGGGTGGGGATCGTAGATTTATTAGTAAACATCTCCCTTTTAAAGCCCTGTATCGGCAGGCACCCTTAAAGCCCTGTATCGGCAGGCACCTCAAAGCCCAGTAACGGCTGGCACCCTTTTAAAGCCCTGTATCGGCAGGCACCCTCAAAACCCAGTAACGGCTGTCACCCTTTTAAAGCCCTGTATCGGCAGGCACCCTCAAAGCCCAGTAACGGCTGGCACCCTTTTAAAGCCCTGTATCGGCAGGCACCCTCAAAGCCCAGTAACGGCTGGCACCTTTTAAAGCCCTGTATCGGCAGGCACCCTCAAAGCCCAGTAACGGCTGGCACCCTTTTAAAGCCCTGTATCGGCAGGCACCCTCAAAGCCCAGTAACGGCTGGCACCCTTTTAAAGCCCTGTATCGGCAGGCACCCTCAAAGCCCAGTAACGGCTAGCACCCTTTTAAAGCCCTGTATCGGCAGGCACCCTGAAAGCCCAGTAACGGCTGGCACCTTATAAAGCCCTGTATCGGCAGGCACCATCAAAGCCCAGTAATGGCTGGCACCTTTTAAAGCCCTATACCGGTAGGCACAATTCTTTTTAAAGTCCAGTAACAGCTGGCACAATTCTTTCAAAGCCCAATTCCGTGGGCCTCCTTTTTCAAGCCCTACTTTACAGGCATCATTCTTTGAAAGCCCAGTCTTGACTGGCACTATTCTTTCGAGTCATGTTTTACCACCCAGCTATTTGGTTTTCCCCTCACATTCTCTGCTATGAATCAAGTAAAGAGGGGCAGAGGCACTGTATTTTGCCTATGCCCTCTCTTTGTCTGTGAGGATCTTTTACAGTGTTTTCTTGCGTCTCGTGTCGGGCCGGACAAAATAAGTGTTCTTATCTTTACTTGATTCATAGACGAGAAGCTCACTCCTCTCAACTACGAACAAGTAAAGAGGGGCAACTGTAAACACCGTATTTTGTCCGGACCCCGCAAAATAAAAATAAAATAAAATAACAAATAAATAAGATCTCTTGACTCTTTCTCGCAATTTGGGTTAACATTAGTTCAGTTGTAGGGAAAGTCAAATGTGTTAATTGGCCACCAAGTCAAGAAATAAATTTGACGGACTATCAAAAAAAAAAATCAAATCATGTAGGTACTCCCACCATTGGATATATAATTCAAATCATTATTTTGATTGAAGAAAGAAAAGGAAATCCTGATCAAATGAAAAAAAATAAAAAAAATAAAAAGAGAAGAAAGTTGACAATGGGTATTGATGATGATTGATAGGCATTCAATGGACTTTATCATGGTTGATTGTTTTAGCTTGCATCCCACGTAAATTTTCAATAAAAAAAATAATAATAAAAATGATGCATAAAAAGAAGAATCTCAATTTGAATATGATGAGTGCAAAGGAAACATTTAAAGGTGATGATTGATTCATTGTAATTGCCTGCACGGAAATTGGAGAAAAAAATAATAAAAAAATTTAAATGACAACAATAATAAAATAAAATGTAATAAATGAGGCAAACCCTAGTGGTGCCTATATAAATGAGGGTAAGAGAGCTCAAGAGGGACATCTCAGAGAGGGCGGAAAAAGAGGATTCAGAGAGGCTAGGGTTTTTAGGAGGAAACAAGGAGTCTAAAAGAGAGCAGTAAGGAATTTTGGGAGAGAAAGGAGGTAGAGAGAAATTCCTGGTGAGAACAGAATATAGGTAGGAAAATTTAATTTTGGTGTATGATTCTCTCATTTTTATACTGGGTGGGTAGTTCACCAAATAGATCAATATTCTTTCATGCACCATACATCCTTTATCATATTTCTCTTTATTCATTTACCTATATTGTTCGCACATAACGAATTCAATATTCCATCAATTTTCCTTCAATGATCGTAGCTTTGGACATCAAAGATGGGAGAAGGAAGATACAACATGTGTTTGTGCATATAATATATTCCATTTGTTGATTCATTCCGTCCTTTTGAGAAGTTAGATGATATGCTAGTTGTGTGTTCATTTAGATCAAATGCTATATGCATAATACTATGCGTGATAATCATGTGTTCTCTATCACCCCATCATTTTTTTGATCTGTCATGGCTTCCTTGTCCATTTGTTTGTAAAGCTACAAGCTCAAGGAGAAAAAGGTACGTATTTGCTTTTTAGTAAACTCTAAATAGATTTTTTTTAAAATCAGAAAAAGCAATATAAATTTTTCTTAAATAAAATCTGATTTCAAAGAATTTTGTTTTTATACCGTGCGAGGTTTCAAGAACCTCCTCAGGTAAATCTGATTATTCTTTCGTGCGAGGTTATGGGAACCTCCTCAGGAAGTCTAGTCGAAAAATCTTTCAAAATAACAAGAAAAAACATTTTTTTTTAAAAAAATAAAAGATACAAACCAATAAAAAAATATTTTTTTTTGTAAAGTTAGTGAATGTTTTCCTAAAAAACACAAACCAAATGACACGCATTTCTACCCGAACTACGTGGGCTTTGATCCCTTAAGGGTACGTAGGCCCTAGGTTAAATCCTAGGTCAAGTCCAACTATGTAAATATTTTTTTTGTGTGTTAACATATTTTTATATTACTTTTTGGGTGATTAAAATAAATTTTAAGGCCATATTTATTTTTAGATAATTAACTTAGGGTTACCGTTCTCATGAACGGGTGCTGTGGGGTGCCTAATACCTTCCCCACGCACAATCGACTCCCGAACCCTATTTGGTTTTAAAGACCATTTATATATTTTCAAAAGGTTTTCCAAAATTACCCTAATTTAAAAATTTTGGTGGCGACTCCATTTGACCTGATTTTAGGGCGCTACATTACCCCTATGTTAAAAATAGGAAAAATGAAAGAGAATGATTATAATATATAAAATATTATTTTAACACATGTTCTTAAATAAAGGTAGATTGAACATTTTTTTTTAAATATGATATATTTAATGTTATAATTTCTATTACTTAATATTTAATATTTTATGAAATTAAGAAAGTGTAAGGAAGAAAGGACGGTGGGAACATGGAATGACGCATATGCATACGACTTTTGTGACTTCTCAAATAGCAACGAAGGCATGCACTTTTGTGTGAAAGTCCTCATTTTTCCACACTCCGCACTCTTTTCTCTCTAATTTCCATATCTCTGTTGTGATCAAAGTCCGCTTTGATGATGTGGACTTATTTGAGTTATTTCCCCTCAATTTTACGCGTAAATGTTCACATCAAGCACTGCCTTTCTACGTTACCATTTGCTTCTCTTTTTTTTTTCTTTTACCCTTCCTTGTAGCTTACTTCTCATATACACCTCGTGCTGACTCAGATTCCCACTTTAATATTCCACCGTGTCCATACTTCTTTAATATCGCTAGAAAGGTAAGTGTTGGTCTGTTGGACTTCATTTCTTTCATTCCTTGAATTGAAATATTGAACAGCATAACTATATGAATGATCCCCTACACAATCTCTTTCTTCCCTTTTCCAGAGTCTGTTTCAGAATATCTTAACTTGTCGCATATTATTATTTTCCGCCGATGCTGGAATATTTTATTTTCCC
The DNA here is from genome assembly GCA_037074515.1 of Mimosa bimucronata. NCBI lineage: Eukaryota > Viridiplantae > Streptophyta > Magnoliopsida > Fabales > Fabaceae > Mimosa > Mimosa bimucronata. The sequence continues at coordinate 7,996,341 of CM073437.1, forward strand.
ACTCCATTCCTCACATCACATGCCCTTTCCCCTCGTCAAAACAATTTCTCTGTTCTTCCATCACTAAACCGAATTCAACGGTCACCTTCCTGTCAGTCTCCCCGAAATTTTCTCCTCTCTTCCTCTCAACTCCCAACTTCTATTTCCATAAAGTATTTCAGCTGCCCGTCTAGCAAATATAACAGTAGCATTCCATTTGGTCCACATTAAAAGAAAGGTAACATGAAATTTTTTCAGTCTACATTATAATTATAATAGGTAATATGAAAAAGTCAAGATAATAAATATAAAAAAGGAAAAATGTGTTTGTATAATAAATGATAAAAGGGTAAAATTAGAAAATTAAATTAATTTTACTTATAATAAATGACTCAACTATATTTCATTGGTTTGTGTAAAATGGTTAAATAACTCTTATAGTATGGATTGGGGGAGTACTACTAAACTAAAGTTTATTATGCATATATAAGTAATTGAAGTAGAGTCATGTCTTGCTCTTGCTTAGAAACAATATTGGGCTCTCAAGCCCATTTTTCTTTTATTATTGGGCTGAAGAGTCTAGTTACATGATTTTCTTATCCAAGCCCATGATCCGAATCTCAACCGTGGGTTTAACCGCCATATATGATCCATCATCTTCATCGAGGACCTCAAAAGCGCGAAAACTGGAGACGAACCGACTGTTGGAACGGGCGATTACTCCAAAGCTCCGGTGAATTTTTCGGCTTGAAGATTCTGGATTGCTATGGATTCACCTTCTCTGAAAATGGCATCCTCGAAATTCAACGTTGGCCCGAATGTTTCTGTGCTCGTGTGTGCTAGAAAGTCGTTAAATTTTGGCTGTAATTTCAAAGAAACCTTGTTCGGTACTAAAATCTGTGCCGCATCCCTCAATGGTTCTGCTTCTGGCTTCACTTCACACCAGGTTCGTCGATTTTTTCCTTTCTGGCTTTCTAAGTATTGATCATGTTTCGTTCATGAATGCTAGCTCGTTTCTTTCTGGGAGTGTTAAAAATGGATGAGGCTTCAATCTTAATTGGCTTGAGGTTGTATGAAAAATAAGTTAGGTGAAGATTCTGAATCCAAGTTGACCTTATGACAAAATATTTGGACGCCAATAACGTCCTAGAACAGTATCCCCCGGGTGCTATTACTGTCTTAAACTTTCAAATTCCATGTTTGATAGTGATTCGCTGATAAAGGAGAGAGAAGCATTGGCTCATAAGGGATTGATAACGGAATTTTGCATCAATTCAGGCATAAAAAAGGGGGGAAGAGTGTTCCTCACTGATTTACGACCGGAAAATTTGGTTGGATCTTCTGTATCTTAAATCTAAATGATATTCTTTCGTTTGGTCGAATAGTCGTTAAAGCCTGATAAATCCAATTTTTCATGATGGAGAATAAATCTCGATCAAGACAGTTTATGCTGCTGGGGCCTGTTTATTGCGTGCTGGCTTAAATTGTCCACGGAAAATTTGAGCTTATATTCATGAGGAATTTGAACAAAGTTGAATCTTCAAATTATTAAGAAATTGTTTTCGATGCTTCTATTTAAAGGTCCATGGAAGGCTCAATTGTTATTCTTTAATATTCTTTGTTGTGTTGTTGCTCAGAAATACTTTGATTTATTTATGTTTTAGTAGTAGACTACCAGTCACAGATCTTTGTATATCGAGGAGCTCGGAGCTGAATCTTCACTTACTGTTGTGTGAGCACATTAGTCGGGAGAAAAGATATTCAATGACATTGGAAGTTTAAACTACATTTCTTGCATTTTCATAAGCTTGCCTCTATTTGTTCTGAGGGTCTCAGCTGACCATTTCTCTGTGTTTCAGTCTGTGTCAAGTTTAAGGGAAGATGAGAATAGAAGCAGAAGCAATCTCGAATCTCTGTTTTGTTATGATAAGGCTATTCCTGAGGAAATAATTGAGAAGCCCGTAGGCTTATCTTTGGATGAGAAAGAAATTGGTAGCAATCTCCGGTGCACTGATTGCCAAGCTAAAGGTGCTGTGCTCTGTGCCACTTGCGCTGGTTCTGGCCTTTATGTTGACTCCATATTGGAAAGCCAGGGCATAATTGTTAAAGTTCGCTGCCTAGGTATATTTTCTTTCCTGTTCAAACAACTTTACTGGTGAAAATGTTAGTGTTCATCTGCAGAAGTTCCTGCACACTGCTTGTGATTTTTTTTTAAGTTTGATCGTATTCACTTTGCTTGTATATATGATATTCTGTTGCCATATGTGGCGTAAAGGCAATTCTCTGATGCAGATGCTTGGCTTTGTGGATGGACTGCTGTTAGGTTAAAATTTTGCGTTTCCTTGATTTAAATGAACAACTGGGGCATAATTTAACAATGTATAAAAGGTTTAAAACCGTGGCAGATCTGAATTGGTGGATTTGTGAAGATTAAAAACAATTTTTTTCCCAATTTGGTGAATCTGGTAGCACACCTGAACTTATATGCTAGGTCAATAAAGGGATTCATCTGCATGATTCATTATTTCTTGTTGTGCTTTGCTGAGGATCATGGTCATTGACCATTTTTGATGTGATAACTATTGCTGTGTAGGTTGTGGGGGAACTGGTAATATGATGTGTACAGAATGTGGTGGACGAGGTCACCGTGGACCCAAATGATTGAGGTCTGGCTTTGTGGAATTTTGTTGTAACACTTAATATATATAGCTTGAGGGGCATTGCTGCAAAGTCTTTTAAATTCATGTCTCCAATTTTTATTTTTTTTTGTTACACTTGCAATAATCTTTGATAAATTTGAATGAAATCTAAGAGTAGTTGATTGATGGATTTCTCTGTATATCAATGTGCTTATGGTTTGACAGAGACAATAAGCATGATTCAAAACAGGATGAAAAGAAATAACCCTGTATGTCCTGAAAGGATAGAAAGAGTATGATTAGGGATTCTCGTTATCCATATATTGTCTACTTCACTTGTCGGAAATGTTTTCACTACAATGCCTCTAGCATCAAATTATGTTCTTGGCGTAATATTGTCGTTTGAGTTTACTGTTCCTTCGGTTTGTAGACACTCCTAATTAAGGCCAAGAATGCCTGCTGTGCTAGTGATCATTGAAGCTTCTGCAAGTGCAAGTGATCTGGGAGTCTGGGACAGTCTCATTCTCATCAGATCTCTTGCCTAAGTAAGTAGGTTGAACCGCATGTTTGTGGCTTTGGCATCGCCACTACAGTGACTTTTTTATGCTCATGTAGTTAGTTCAGGCAGTATGCGATTGGGGAGTAAAAAGAAAATGGAAGAAAAAGTTGAAGTACCCGTTACATTTCCTCCACTACCTTCAAGCGACGCCGTTTATTGAAGAAATTGGGCGCAGAAAATAATGGAGTGAGAAGGCATGAAGGCCTTAACAACTTCAACTGGGTTTGTTTGTCTCTTTCCAACAATGACCTCAATAATCAATATGCATTTTTTTTTTTTTACACTGAATACTTCTCATTACTTTTATAAGGATGGAAACGTCACATGAATTACTCAATTACAATTACATCACCTGGCCATTCCCTCCATCATCACAGATAGATGGGGACAGATCAAACAAACAAAAAATTCCCATCTAAATTATGAGATGATTTGGCTAGACTAATATTTTCTCATTCACAGTGTCTAATGGAGATCTGCTAGTCTATATGAAGCAGATATCCATTATCTTGCACTATGTCTCTAAAAGGGCAATCAACATCAACATCGCAACCCATAAGACAGAAGTTAATAGCACGATACAATCAAATAAAACAATTTTCCTATATCGTCTGTTCCAACAATCTTGAACTATGTCAATATGCATTCTATAACTTCTAATCCATTTTGTTATCCTCCTAAAATATTAAAAATTGTTCTTTTATGCTGAAACTTTATTTTAACTTTTGGATAATAAATTGGGTCAAGATTAATTTAACACCCAAGTGTTTTTAATACGCAATTTTATCCTTTAAATATTTTTTTGCCAGTCTATATGAAGCGGATATCTAGTATCTTACACTATGTCTCTAAAAGGGCGATCAAGATCAACATTGCAACCCATAAGACAGAAGTTAATAGCACGATACAATCAAATAGAACAGTTTTCCTATATCGTATGTTCCAAGAATCTTGCACTATGTGAATATCCATTCTATGACTTCTAATCCAACTCATTTTTTTATCCTCCTAAAATATTAAAAATTGTTCTTTTAAGTTGAAACTTCATTTTAACTTTTGGATAATAAATTGGGTCAAGATTAATTTAACACCTAAGTATTTTTTTATAAGCAATTGTATCATTGAAATATGTTTTCTGTTTTGTGCCTGAAAGGTCACAGTCTTTCATATTTCAATTAGTAAAAAAAAAAAAAAAGTGTTTTTTGCAATACATTCAAGGTGTACAATAGTACCTTATTCGTTGTCCATCTGCGAAATTTAAACCCCTCCACCCAAAAAAAACCCAAACACTTGGCACCACCAAGCCACAAATATAATGGGCTTGTTGACCCTCATGTTTGATAAGAGCTTCAATCTTAGGTTAAATGTCATATTTACCTCGTAAGTATGCTTGGTGGATCATATCTACCCTGAAAATTTTTTTGGGTCCAATTTTGCTTCGGAAATGTACAAAGTAGATCATATTCGCTCTTTACCTTTAAAAAATGTTTACCGGTAAAGGGCGACTTTACACACTTCCGAGGTAAAATTGGACAATAAAAGGGTGAAGGGCGAATATAATCCATTTTGCACACTTCCGGAATAAAATTGGACCAAAAAAAAACTTTCGAGACAGATGTGATCTATCGTGCATACTTCCGAGGTAAATATGATCTTTAACCGTTCGATCTTTTGTTTTTGTTTTTTGTTTTTTGTTTTTTTTGTTTTTTTGACCTTGATAACAACTTCGATATAGATAGTTGCGTAATACATTTATTGAAGAATTAATTAAAGGCTATGGTTGTAAATTACCCCTCAGAATATCCCCCCTCATCGAGGTACCCACGGTGGATTAAAAATCCAAATGTGCGTCACCCAAAAAAAAAAAAAAAAATCCAAATGTGCGTGAACACTCAACACTCACCTGGAATATTTCTCTTTACTGGTTATCATCAGGAGTTGGACCTCAATGATAAAGAAGGTGCTTCAGGGGAATCAGCGCACTTCTCTTCCCTACCGACAATGCACTGACAAATGGAGGCCTTGTGCTTAAAGCAAAGAACCCACCTAAGTTTTACAATGTAAACCACACTCTTCCTAATTCCTACCCGTTTCCTCTTTCTCCACCCTAACCAACCCAAAATCCTTCTATACTTTCATTAAATCCCTCCCCAGCCTTTCTTTTCCCTTCCTCTCCCTCAAAATCTTTCCTTTTGGCAAATTTCTCAAAGATGGGTATCAAAATTTTCATGGTTTCTTTCATGCTAACCTCAATACTGTTCTTTATTCTTTACATGCCCACAATATTAACCTTGCCCATCTCAAGCTTCAGGCCTATGATGAAATATTTCAATGTCTCTAAAACCAGCAAAGCATATCCAGTTTCTTTTGCTTACCTGATCTCTGCGTCCAAAGGAGACGCCGCAAAGCTCAAGAGGTTGGTGAAGGCGCTTTACCATCCGGGGAATTACTATTTGATTCATATGGATTCTGGGGCACCCGAATCAGAACATAGGGAAGTTGCTGATTTTGTGGCCGGAGACCCTGTTTTTATTGATGTGGGGAATATTTGGGTTGTGGGGAAGCCTAATTTGGTCACTTATAGAGGACCAACCATGCTTGCCACCACACTTCATGCTATGGCTATGCTTCTGAGGACTTGCCAATGGGACTGGTTTATTAATCTTAGTGCCTCTGATTATCCCTTAGTAACACAAGATGGTATGGTGAGTGGCCTTTATCTTTTTATACCCATTGCATAATCTACTCTGCTCTTGTAATTTTGTTATCTGTTAGTCTTTTTTTTTTTTTTTATTTGATTGATTTTGTTTATTTCATTGTGCCATGGAACTGAGATGGACTTTTTTCTTACTGTACTCAGATCTGATCCAAGCATTTTCTGAGTTGCCAAGAAGTATCAATTTCGTACAGCATAGCAGTCGTCTGGGTTGGAAGCTGTAAGTAGTCATTTTGCTCTAAAAGTGTGTGTTCAAATGTCTTATTTTTACCCTCCCGAAATCCTGAATTTCTTATATCCATTTTCAAGGAATAAGAGAGGGAAGCCAATAATCATAGATCCAGGGCTTTACCTTAGCAATAAATCAGAGATTTGGTGGGTCATTAACCAAAGAAGTTTGCCGACATCTTTCAAACTCTATACAGGTTTTTCTTGTTTCCCTCATACTTCTGCATATCCTGTTCAAACCTATACCTTGTTGTTTTATGCGTATTCCGAATTTCGCCTTAGAAAAATTAACTAGCTTATCACCACCCAACAGCATGTGATGCTCTAACTCTTCAAGATCTGAATTGAGTGGTCATATAACAGTTGTCGTGCTTATCAAGGTCATAATTTATTTTTGTCGGTTGGACCCTCTGACTAGGCTTGTTTGTCCTTTTTTCTCTACCTTCGATCCGTATCGGTGTTTTATTGTATTCTATACACATTCATGCTAGTGCTATGGTTGTACCAACCCTATGATCAACGTGGCAATCGGTGCTTCCGTGATGAGGTTGGATATTTAGGTTCTGGGGTTCCATCGTCAATGTGGTGGATGGATCTCGTTGCGGTTGAAATGTCTTGCTATTTTGTTGTTGTTGATAATTAAGGTGGTAGTTGCGCTTAAATCATGGACATTTTGGTGTAATTAATGATGAACTTCAAGAACCACACCTACCTATGCCCTCGTGTACCCACTGCAAAACTCTAGTGTTCTTGATCTTTAGCAGTGATTATCTCACGTTTGATCCAAAGACTCAGCGAACAAAATCGAAATTATGGGAACATAATCGTATATCCCCCAGATATTGATTTGTCATTGAAGACAGAGCAGGGCAGAGGTGGATCTAAGATCAAGAGTATGTCTTTGTGCATCCACGAGATGCACGTGCACCATGCCTTGTTTCTGGCAGTGCACGTGCCTCTCACTTCATGCTGTCGGTGTCACTGATAATGCTCCTTTCCTCTTTGTTAATTTTACCTCTCCAGAAGTTTAATTCTTATCCACTATCAAGAAAAGGAATAAAAAAAGAGGATCTCATCGGAAGTTGGATCGGTTAGAAGTTATATGCAATTGAAATCTAAGTTTTTTTTTTTTGGATTATTGTGTTTTAGACTTGTACAGGGGCAAGCCAGACTGTTTAAGGGGATAGGACTTACAATTGATGTTTTGGAAATGCAGGTTCAGCATGGACCGTATTATCAAGATCATTCTCGGAGTATTGCATTGTGGGGTGGGAAAATCTGCCAAGGACTATGCTTCTGTACTACACTAATTTTGTGTCATCGCCTGAAGGGTATTTCCAGACAGTAATATGCAATTCTGAAGAGTACAAGAACACCACAGTTAACCATGACCTTCACTACATCACTTGGGACGTTCCTCCAAAGCAACATCCCAGGTCCCTTGGTCTCAAAGATTATCGGAAAATGGTTCTGAGCAGCCGGCCATTTGCCAGAAAATTCAAGAAGAACGATGCAGTTCTTGATAAGATCGATCGAGAACTTCTCAAGAGGCGTCATGGGCAATTTTCTTTTGGAGGATGGTGTTCAGGTGGTGGCAGAAGCAGAGGGTGCTCTGATATTAGAATCGAGAATTTTGGAGTTGTGAGCCCTGGTCCTGGGCGTAGGAGATTGAGAAATTTGCTATCCAAGCTTCTTTCTGACAGATTTCTCCACAAAATGCAGTGCAGATAAACATCTCATTTCTTATACTCACCTTTGCTTCAAAATTGTCTCCTGAATTTTGTAATGTTTTTAAGGTTTCTATTTTTCATCCATAGTAATGGCTATTTGGGGGTTTCATCATGCGGAAGGTTGATGATTTATTCTTATCGTTGGCAAAAGAATTTATCCAAACGCAATCAAATTTTATGGGAGCTAAGACACCCAATTGTCAAAGCACAACTCTCCAGCTGAATGAGAACCAAGTGATAGTTAAAAATGGGATGAGATGGACCTGGACTCAAAGGCCCATTAGGCTGAGTTAGAGCACACTGAACCTGGGCCCAGAACGAGCAAGTGGGAAAGGAAACTCACGTGGAAAGTGAGAGGCGAGTGAGAGCACAAATGTTTACTGGAACCTTATCTGTATTCTCTCTTTCTCATCTCTCTGTATCTTTCTTTCTGTACTCCTTCTTTCTGCAATTTCTGTAATTCTTCCTGTTTCTTACTGGATTGTAATCATTTGAACTGCATTTTGCTGAACTCATTCCCTTCTGTATTGTTATATCAATTCTGTTTATCAGTATTTCTCTATCTTGTGTAGTGTACTTCAGTAAATATTTCTTCCAGGACAATACATGGGAGCTCTTACAATATTATTTAAAAGAAATAATGGGTGAGATTGAGTTCCTTTAAGTTCAATCAAATTGTTTTTTTTTTTTAATTTATTGCCAGGAAAATTAATTTTCTTTGAGGATTTAGTACATCAACGTTTTAAATTTTTCTTATTAGTTTCAGACAATGGTAGTATGATTCGAAAGAAAAACCGCCGCTATTGGATTTGGATAGTGACTGCACGATGTGGGGTAAACATTAAGAAAATATAAAAAAATGTAATTAAAACCAGGGAGAATCCCAGTTAATTAAATCCAATTAAAATAGTAAAATCCAAATCTAAGGCTTCGATTTCAACAAATCCCTAATTAAGTTAATACGTCGAATTTTTCAATGTTGGTAAAAGGCTAAAAAGCCTATCGTTAATTTAAAACATACATGCATTCATATTGCCACAGCAAACCTGGTGAACACATCAAAAGAATAAAAATTTTCAAACAAACTGAAATAAGCTTTATGGATCAACTCACTAATATCCATCTCTAAAGCCACCAAATTTCTCTTGTCCGGCTCTATCCCAGCAGTAGAATCGAATCCTCCCACGGTTTGTGAAAAAATCCAAGGGATGGACTTCAACACCAATGATGGTTGAGACCAGAATAAAAAAAATGAGCCAAATTCAAGATTAACGAGAATCACAATCTCCCGTAATTAACATATGCAAAATATAAACTTAAGTTCATATTTTGGATTTCGGGTGTCTAGGCAATGGATCTCACTGGAATCATTACAGTCACAATTAAGGTCTGCATCGCACAAGAATGTACATAAATCTTCAAAAACTCTCGACATTTGAACACTATCACCGTCATCGCTTCTTTGTTTGATTACATACCAATCAGTTTGTAGCATCCGCATCCATGTGCCCTACAATTGAATCCTCTTTTAGAAATTCTCCAAACCTCAAAACGCGAACATGGTCCATTCTTCTCTGTTGAGTACGAACGGGCCCAGGGTTTTCCCATGGGTGTTGCAAAGGAGAGGAGATTGCTTTCATTTTTTTTTTAACACACGGGCTGTTTTGGCCTTTTAATGGAACATACTAAATATATATATATTTAAATATTGGATTAATAAGTATTAAGAGTTTTATTGTAAATTTTATTTGATATTTTCTTATTATTATCTTATAAATTATATATATACACACTTGTATATTTATACACATAAAGATAAGGGATAAATTGTGAATTGATGGGGTAACAGATGACATCATTAATAACTTTGTAGAGAAGTTGAAATGGATAAAGTTTAGGTAACTTGAGATCAAGAAGGAATGGAAAAGGATTAGAAGAAGATAACATCCTATTTAATATAAGGGATAAGGGATGAATAGATATTAGAAGACTCACTTAGAGAACAAGTTGGGAAATGATAAGATTACTATTTAAAAACAAATGATAAGTTTGAATGGCTTGACTTCGAGAAAAAGAAATGAAAAGGATGAGAGCTTAATAAATGCATAAAATGCATAAAGAATTAGAATGAGAGATAAGAAGTGAACGAGATCAATGCTTGTATATATATGTTCTTCTATTTTGCTTCAAAGCAAGAAAGAAAACAAAAGTCCTAGAAAAGAAAAGAAAAGAAGGGAGTAATACTGCTGTAACAAGTAAGAGTTTCTTACTGAGTGATACTTCCCTGCCTAAATTATAGTATTTCTAAATTGGTTTTAAATGTAAGAGTTTTCTTACTGAGTGATAGTGCCCTGCCTGATTTCTTATTTCTTGTTCTCCTTTCCTTCTTCTTCTTTCTTTCTTGTTCATTTGATTCTATTATTTCCAAACTGGTTTTGAATGTGAGATATTATTCTTACTGGATTGATTAAAGTATGTGAGAAAAGCCAGATATTATTGCTGTGTGCTGAATTCTTTGAACACTCAATAAATTCTGTTGATTGTGGATCCATTCTAGGGGATGCCCTAACTTGTCTGTGTGACGTGGGTGCTCAGAAAAGTTGTATCTTTGCAAATTCTCACATAGTTTTATACATATGAATTTTCTCTTATTATTATTAGTTAAAACTGATTTATTTAGTATCACTCATATTTTGTCATAATGTCTTAGGTGAAAGAAAAAGAAACAACAGGTTGGGATGGACCAGGCCAGATAGCTTAAACTTCTCATGGGGATTATCATTTTATGAAGATTAACCAAAAACAGTAGACAAGGAGTCTCCTTAGTGTCTTTTAGTTTCTTTCTAGGGAATGATAATTATAGTATTATCTTTTTGAAACTTTATATCCATGATGAAATATGATTCACCTTTTATACTAAATTATGAGAATCAATATCAATAGATATTTATAAAGAAAAAATAAATTAAGGGTTTTACATTTAACAACATTAAAAAATCCCTAATCAAGTCTATGGATTTAATTAGGGATTTGTTAAAATGGAAGGTATATATTTGATTTGGTATTTTAATTGGATTTATTTGAAATTCTCCCTTAAAAATATAACCATCTTAAAATATATTTATCCTTTCTACAAATTTAATCTGTTTCTCAACGGGTTGAACTTGGATCAATCCACTAAACTAATTTCAATATTTTCCCGTATCACTCCCTCATTCTTAAATATAAGATATAGTTAACTTTTTTGAATAATTCTAAAAAAAAAATTACTTATAAATTGATTTATTTGACTTATAAGCTAACATATAATCTAATAATATATAAAATAATTATGATTAAATGGCTCATTTACTTCCTTGAATCTCCAAAAAATTAATTACATCTTATATTTAGAAACAAGAGGAGGAGGAAGTAAAGTAATTGAGGAACGTTCAAACGTTGACTTCCAGCCTTTTTCCAAGTTCCAACGAACGAATCCAACCTTTTTTTATGATGTGCGAATAAAATTAAATTTTTCTGGTCAAGCAAATTGAATAAACTCTTAAAATATAGTTTTATATGATTATTATCGAAAACCATTGAAAATAATGTAAAAAATCCACTCTAATAAACAGCACCATGGCTTTTATTTCAAGTTTTTTCTGAATATGTTTTATTGATTATATATGTATGCATGTATATATACCACCTTTTCCTATTTATAAGTCTAATTCATAAAATATTTTTTACCATTGTTATAAATTTCGTTTTGGAGGCAATTATTGTAAGTGTTATAATTTTGCCCCTGTTAAATATAAAAAGAAAAGACAATTAATAATGAACCGCGTAACTCTCTTAGAAAGATAAAGTTTAACATATTCTTTTATTACTCACTATTGAATGAAGGGAATACTAGAAAGATTGATAAATTTTTGACATTTTTGATGACATAATTACATTTTCTTGATATTTAGGAGTCAGATAATATGGATTTATGAATAAAAACAGGGGTGGTAAGTCTGGTTATCTATGTCCAACAAAAAGAAGTCTGGTTGTCTGTGTGCCAAAGTGACAGTTTCATATCATATCCCTTTATCATCTTCATTTATCAAGGACCAATATTTAAAATAAGATCAATGAGACCTCCATAGCTTACCAAATATTAGTGTTTGCTAGGAAGTCTGATTATTTTTGGAAAATTAATTTGGTGTGGGCCTTGTTTCTCATGTTAGTAACTCAAATCCTTAGGATGTATATGTATGCATGTACATGTAAGCAGTAAAATAGGGGTGGTATGGTGAAACAGGGGGTTATGGGGATAGTTTGTATTGAAAACGGATAATAATTTACCGTGTTGAGATGCCTGCTGTAACAAGAATGCTTCGCACTTTTAAGTTATAGCTCTTTTAGGTTAGAGGGTTGTAGGGGTAGTAGTTGCAGCTATTTCATGCTTTTGACTTGAGAAGCTAAGTAACCCTAAAACTTTCATGGTTGAGGCAAAAATGTTAATCTCCCTCTATGAAATATGTCTTGACAATTTTTATACGATTACATGATTTTAGCGTATGGCTGTGAGAGGCTTATTTATTTATCATATAACAATATGCATATGAGATTACGATGACATTTCATTGGTCTAGAGATTAGATGAATGTTTTTATCTAGTCATAGTATCTTTGATACAGCATAAACGTATAATTTTAAAATTCAATGCATAAAAACAATTCATTAATCTCCATGTAGTCTTCATATCTCTTTCTTGACTAGCTTCCACGATTCTATCAATATGAAGTCATGTTTCTCATGAAGTAGGTCTACCGTCACATCTCCCCTTTCATTCCACACACCCTCATATTCAACCCCTTACGCCTTATTCTTCTTGTTTGTCTTCACTCTCCCACCTCAACTTGTTTTTTCTGACTCAATGTTGCCCTGCGTTGGTTGCATATTTTGGCCTATCCCTTCAAAGTTTGGTAGGTGTTTCAAAGTTCAGTGTCCAATCCAACATGGAACCTTATGTGTATGTTTGGATTGACTTTTTTTTCAGAAGGACTTTTCAGAGGTAAGATTGGATAAAAGTCATATTATATGAAGTGATTTATGTTTGGATTTATGATGATAGAAGTGACTTTTTGTTTTCAATATGACTTTTAGAAACATGTTTGGATGATTATTTTGAAAAGCAAGTTTAGATGAAAAATTACTAAAAATGACATTATCATTATTAAATAATACATATATAATATGCATATATTCTTATCAAAGCTTAGTTTCTCCCTTATTTTAAGGAAAATAATTTTAAAAAATAATATTTTTAGCTCAAAGGAAAATATAGTGGAATTAAATAATAAGAGGTTATTATGATACTTTTTTGGAGATAAAAATGAAATTTTATATCAAAAGAAAATATCTTATTTGAGAATTTTAGAGGTTTAGTAGTCTAATTTTCCTACCAACTTTATTAAATAATACATAACAAAAGGCGTGGAAGCCAAAAGCTAGAAGCCAAAAACCACATTTTTTTACTTTTAGCTTTTGGCTGCTCCACCGAGTTTTTGAATCATAAGTCCTTCTCCTTTGCATCCTACCCAAATATAAAAAAAAAATTGATGAATGGCTTCTACTGTAGCTCCGGGCTTCTAGCACCCAAAAGCCATTCCAAACATGTTATGTATGGCTAGTAATCCTAAGTCTAGGCACTTCAAAGAAGCGTTATACAATTAGTTATCTTTGTCATCTTATTACCTACAATCGTAAAAGGGTAGTAAAATAACTAATAAAGATTATTTGTATCAGAGAATATTTGTGGATGTGAAAAAATTGTCGATAAAAGTTTTAATATAATCAGTAAAAATTAGGAGGAAATCACAATATAAATCAATAATATTACGGGAGTTTAATTGAAATCAATATTGGCAGATACTTTTATTTTGGTCGAAAAAAAAAATTAAATGCCAGCTATTAATTTACGTACTCTCAAAGGAGTGATAGTAACTGCCAGCTCCAATTTCTTCCTCTGCCCCTCTCTTCTCTCTTTCACAACGATTCACTCGACGACAACGGCGACTTCAGAGCCTCCACCAAATCCAAAACCTCTTTAGCCATTTCAATCAAACACTTCAGAATAAGGTATAACTTTGCAGCAAAAAGATATTGTTTATATATATTATATCTACCAGATAGTTTTAGTTTATTATTTTTTTTAAAAAATTAAATGTTGGAGAAAATCAAGGAGGCATCGTCAGAGGTAATCTGGTATTTTTAGATTTTTTATTTTAATATCTGGTGCTTCTTAATAATTAGAACTTTTTTTCGTGCACCCTAAAAATATTATTTAATTTATGTCTTCCTTGTAATTTGTCCAGAGAAAAAGAAACAAGAAGTCAAGAACTACCCGCCTAATTAAAGAGCTAGAAAAATGGAATGAGCAAGAGTAAAACTTTATAGTAATATTTATGTTATTATGGAGTATATCTTTTTTTTATACATATGTATATATATCTTATTTAATAAGAGTCATACGCTTTTAAATTATCTTTCATATAAATTTAGTATCCAAAACTAATAACACAAACATGTTTCAACTAAAAAAAAAATCTGTCACCACTAATTTGAAAATAAATCACCAGTACGATTTGCCCATTTTTATGCTAACCTATGGTTTGCAAAAGACAGGTTAAAAAGGAAAAGTCAGGTTTTTAAAAAAAAATTCAGTTCTCTCGTCGCTAATCCTAACGCCCCTTCATAGATTAACGCGCTCCCAGTCGCCTACGTAACTGGAAGAAGGCCCAGCTTCTGTGCTTTCACCTCAATTCTTGCCTCCATTCGACCTTCGCCTTCTTTTGCGGCTTCTCTGTTTGCTTCCCTCCATACTTTTTCATCAAGATTATTTCTTCCTTCAAGTGTGTTTCCTCCCTTTGCTTTCTGCTTGTTCTCCCTTTTGTTTTTTTATGCTATGATGTGGATGAAATCCATTACGTGCTGGAAAGTTAATTTTGATACTTGCAACTCCAAAAATAGGGGAACTTCATGTGGTTTTTGCTAATCTGATTAATGTTGTTTAGATTGATACTTGCAACCCCACTATGCTAATCTGATTAATGTTGTTTAGATTCATCGTCTCAGAACTTTACTTGCGTTCAGGACTATGTCCGGGATAAATTTTTCCCTTTTGCATCCTTGTCCTTTTTTCTTTCCAAATTCTTGTGTTTGATTTGATGGATGCAATTATCATTGTATTTTGAACTCATTGTGAGAGGCGATATGGTATATACAAAATTATAAGTTGGAGGTGATATAGAATACATGTGCCGCTACTTGATCAAAGCTTATTCTGGCCTATACTTGCCTAATTGGTACCCCCACAACTTCTAAGTATATGACCTATTTGATTAGATTAATGAAGTTAGTTAAGTTAGTTAACATGGCATGTTTTTTTTAAAACACCCCAACCATCTTCCTTAATTCTCTCCATGCCCCTTACTATCAATGGAGGGCAATTTGGGAAAACAGTGACAAAAATTAGAAATTAGGACTGAAATCAACTCCTTAAATGTGTAATATATTAAGGACCCGAGGGAGTATATAAAAACCTTAGTTGGTGAGTATTTTTTCTTGATAAATAAAAAACCTGGACATTGTTTATAATGTGTAGTCACATGAACTTGATGATATTCTTGAGTTCTGAAGCTGCACGGACAGTTCCAATTTATAGCTTTTAGGGGTAGTCGTTTCCCCTATCCCCCCCCCCCTTATATGGATCATGCATGCAAGTAATAGCTTTTTTAAAAAGTTGTTTCTCCACCCCCCCTAAATTCTTTAACTTCACCCCTCTATGAAGGAGTTTCTGTTTGTTACAAGATTGGGGATGGCATGGGTGAATGTTCATTGCACAGCTTGCTTACTGCATTGTACATGCAATTTATTTGTTGGGAGAGATATCAACACCAGTTGATAGTCATATAAGATTTGTTTAATGGATTGAGTGGATTCTTTTGGAGTCTTGTCACAAAATTGGAATATTTGAAGAGCATAAACGAAAATGTTACTTCTTATGTAATGAAGAAAGACACAAACTAAAATTTTTTGGGTTCCATCTCATGCAATTGCAAACATTGCTCAAGTTGATGATTGATGCTGGGATTCAATGGAAAAATCATAGATATAGTGTTGGGCTTTTTTCAGTTTAATGAACATGGACCTTTTGTAAAGTAAGTGACATGTTGGTCTCTTTTTCTGTTTAAGGAACATAGATCTTCTGTTATGATATGCTTATAATGAATGACATGTTCACTCTTTTGTTAACAGTATTCCATGATCATGGTGTTGGACATTTTATTGCACAAGTACTATGATGTGATTAGTTTTAGTAGTATTATTATCAGTGACATTTTCATGAAATCAACTCCTCAAGCTATCATATTCCACTTCGACCCTTTCTTTCTTATGTTATATTTTTATCCTTGATCATTTTATCAGTTAATTAATAATGTTGGATTGCGTGTAATCTATTTATTTCCTTTATTTAATTTAATTTTACAAAATAATCCTCTTGTATTTTTTAGAAAAATAAAAGCATGAAAATATATTTTTCAAAAAGTTTATTTTTAAATTATTTGATGTTTATGTTAGTACGATTCTTCTTATGTGATATTCAATTTGATTTGAAACATGATGTATTTTGACATAGAGGCAAGGGTATTGTAGTCATTCAAATATTTATTTATTGTCTTTTTTCCTTGTTTTCTCTCATTCATCCAAATAGAAGGGGTGATGATGACATTTTTCTCTCCGGTTTTCTCCTCTCTCCCTTCCTTTCTTCTCATTTAATTTTTTCTCAATTTTTCTTCCCATCCAAACCGTGGTTTAATTTCATTCTTTAATTTCTCACCGCTTGAGTTGTTTGCGCTTTTTTCTTGATCCTAACTATATTTCCATATTTTTTTTCTAAGTTTAAATATTTCTATTTCTATTTTATCAAAATTAAGATAACTACCATAAAAATCCCCAAATAATCCACCTATTTGATATCTTATCAACGTCTTAACCAAATACCTTTAATTTTGCATAAATGACTCCCCAAATATGCCAAAATATATGTCAAATCTAACTAAAAATGGGCAGTCATCAAGTACGGAGGTTATATAGGCAAGGATAATAATTTGCATGATAAGAATTTGATGGAATATGACTATGAAGATGATGGTTATGGCTATGATGATTACTGAAATGTTGCCGGAAGCTGTTTTTGCTTCAATTTTCTGCGGATTTCTAGGACCCTGACTTGACATGGCTGGCACTAGGTGAACTTTTTGTTCGAAATCTTCGGTGATGCTTCGTTTCCTTGCAATAGTGCCCCTCTTTTCATTGTAGCTTCCTTGTATAATAGCTGGTTCTTCCTGTATCTTAAATAATTTTAGTTCCTCGAATGCATGGCAACTTCAGGGATTTTGATTTCTCCCATCAGGTAGTTTCCATTTAGTTTGAGGGTCATGTGAGAATAGATTGAAGTGTAAAAATATTCATGTTTCAATAATGTTATTTATTATATTTATTAGATATTCAATTCTCTTCCTTAGGCTCCTATAACAAGTCTATAATGTCTTTCCCTCGCTGGTCATGGGCGGGCCGTGCACTAGTCAAATGAGAATTTTTGGGGTTCTCAGCCCTAGCTCTGGCCGTGGGAGTTGAGAAATTTCGCTATCCAAATTTCGCTTTAACAAATATTTCCTACAAACTGCAATGCAGATAAACACATCAACTATCCCTTCATTTCCCTTGACTGATCATTGCTTCTAAATTGCCCCCTGAATTTTGTAATTTTGTGAGGTTTCTATTTTTCGTCAGTGATGGCTATTTGGGTATTCATCATGCAAGATGGGGAGGATTTATTCTTATCTTTGGCAAAAGAAAAGGGAAAATCGCACTTAATTCCAAGTTAGATAAATTACTACTATAAGGACCCTTTAAATCTCCAAATTGCTCCAGAGACCTAAACATGATGTCACACTGGGCTGGTTTAGATTGCTAGACTCAATTGAATCGTATGAATTAAAGTGATAGTGAAGTTTCAAACTCTTATGATAAAATTAAAGTAGTTTGGGTGGTGCCTGAATAGTTTGGTATAAAATGTTAAAAAGTGAAGATTACTTTTAAATGACACTGAAGTTAGAATCAATTTGAAATTTTACATGGAATCAAGAAGTTTTTTTTCTGTGCAACTGATATTGTTACTAAAATAACATACTGTAGTTCAGGGGAATTAAATCCCAATTTCTCACGTGCTATCACAGTCCTCAAATGCGAAGGACGTGCATCTAAAAACAGAGTTTGAAATACCCTTATTTGCAAGTGTATATGCAATCTGATTCTGTTCCTGGAAATATGGTGTCTTTGCAACGAGCAACCACTCTGACAGGTGGTGATCCCGGCATGTTATCTCCTTTGATTGTTGGAACGGGACATAAGGAGAATCAGCTCGCAACTTTGCCGCCCACTGCCACTAAATTACCACCCCCAAAGTCAAACCGGTCCTTGTTGTTACACCAAGGAGCCGTTGCACCAGGTGCTAAAGCGAATTACAAACTGTATTGATCATCCGAAATACAACCAGCCAACATGACCTTCTTAAATCCCATAAGGCTGCTTGTATCCATTCACTACTACAAAAGTGTGCTATCGCGACGCAACAATAGCGGCGCTTAGAGTAAAAAGCGCCGCTATTGATACGAATGGGGCCTATACCGGCGCTTCATAAGAAAAGCGCCGGAATAGAGTGAAGCCTATACCGGCGCTTACTACCAAAAGCGCCGGTATAGGTTTTTGGTTCACCATTTATTTTTTATTTTTTAATAAAAAACCCTATACCGACGCTTCTGTAAAAAGCGCCGGTATAGGCTTGTGAGTCATTTTTGTTCTTTTTATTTTTTAAATACCTATACCGGCGCTTTTTGTATAAGTGCCGGTATAGGCTGTAATAAGTAAATTATATTCCGTTTCAATTTTTAATAATAATTAAAATAATAATTTAATAATAAATATTACATAATAAAATAAATAAAAAATATTTATTTTATTATACATATACCGGCGCTTTATCAAAAAAGCGCCGGTATAGGCCAAAAATTTGGAGGGAAATTTCCCTCCAAAAAATTTTCGACTACCTATACCGGCGCTTTTCTAAGAAAGCGCCGGTATAGCCCTTACTTAAGTCATGAGGAAAACCCGTGACTTAATATTTCTTGCTCCCTCACCATCCTCGCGCCATCCCAACTCTCTCCTTCCCCCCTCCGCCAAACTCGCGTCACCACCCTCCTCCGTCAACCTCGCCCGCGACCCCGCATCTGCGTCGTCTCCGTCCGCCCCCCGACGCCGTCCCCCTCTGGCCCCACCGCAACAATAGGCGCCGTCCCCCTCTGACGCCATGCAAACATGAACTTCTGTCTTCTCTTCTTGCTCCTTTTCATTTCACAGTGATTCACCTGGGAAGGTAAAATTCTGTCTGATTTCACGCTTTTACTTCCTGATTTGCTTCTTCTTGTGTGTGATTTTGTCTTTTTTTTGAATCACTGTTGACTCCGGTCTCTGTTGTTTCGTTGGAAACAACCATTTTTGTTAAGCTTCGTTCTAAGGTTTATCTTATGAATAATGGAATGTCTGGTTAGTAATTGATTGTTTTGGTTTTGATTTGTTTTATAGTATGTGGATTCGTGCTTTTTTTAACGGTCATAGTTGTTTCAATTTTCCAAACCTATGCTTAATTCAATGATATTTGGTATCAGCTTTTGTTATTTTGTTTATGTGAAACTCGTTGTTGACAGATCTGCTATAATTCATGTTTGATTTATAGATATCGCTAGCAATTCATTTGTAGATCTACTAATATTTTTGTTTCTTTGTTAGCGCCGTTTTCGGTTGGATTGGAACTCTAATGCCTGCGTGTTACTGTTCACCGACGAGTTTACTTGTATTTCGACCCAATCCATAGTGAAATAGTGTTTACATGGTTGTAGTAGTGAATTAGAGTTGTTATCTGTCATTGCATGCTCAATTTCTGCCATATATTGAAATTTTCAACTCCAACACATTATGCTTTGTTTTCCTGTTCGTGGAATTCTTGGATTTGGAGTTTTGATTTTTTGGTAGTTGAGCTCTGAATGTATAGAAAAATAAATATACAGAAGTGTTAGCAAATAACCGAAATTTAAAAAGTGTCCATGGTCGTAGAAGGATTTAATTTCTAGGCTTGGTGTGATGGTTTTTGAAATTGGGAATTTATCTAGGCTTGCTGTCATGAGGATTAATTATGGTTAAGCTTCAGCTTTGATTAATTATGTATTAATTGTGTATAATTTTGGGTATTACTATGATGCATAAACTGAATGGAACGAGCCAATTTGTATTGAGAAATGCATCAAGATTAATTAGATGGTTTGATATATTTGAGGTATTGAATTGAGTTGTTTAAGTGGGCATAGGTGACTACTCTCTTGCTTTTTGTTTTCTTTGAACATTGAGTTAAATCAAATCTATTTACTTTTTGTTTTCCTTATAGTATTTACAAATTATTGCTCGACACTTGAAGGTGAAGAATCCTATTGTTGCTAGCGGGTTTACTTTGAGCTAAAGGACCTTGAAGTAAGTCTTATCTTTTTTTCTTTAATTTAGCAGGCTGGGACATATTAGATGATTGAGTTTTGGTACTTTCCGATGAATCCTATTGTGTGGTGTTTTATTTTACTCGTATGAAAATTTTGTTTTGTAGAACTATTAATGCTCTCTATATATAAATGCTCTGTGAATTCTGTTGTGGCGGGCTGAAGAGATATATTGAGTTGATGTTGTTTATATAGTTGGCAATCCATTTCTATGTAAAAAAGAGAGGGCCTTGAGTCTGGGAACGTTCATTTTTTAGCCGTTATGCTGCCGATTTTTTGTTAAGAAAGTAAGGTAACATCGTAAGGTGGCTACCTAATGAGTAAGTCATATACCTCTTACCGACGTTTTCCTTTAGTAGGTTATAATGTTGGATCGGAAATGGATGTCTTGTGATCGATGTTCAAGTGAATATATGGATGGAGTAAAAGAGTTCATTGAATTTGCTGCTGAGCATGCAGAGAATGCTAACAGAATTGTATGCCCCTGTATGTCGTGTTTGTATGGAAGGCGTCTCTGTCCTCTTGACTTGTTGGGTCATTTAATTTGTCATGGAATCGATCCATCTTATACACGTTGGACTAAGCATGGTGAGACGTATGAGTATTCTAGCGGAGACCGGGTACCTGATGTTAGTAGCGCTTCAAATGTAGTTGACACAGACACGTGTGATGAGAGCAATGACCTTGAAGAAATGTTGAATGTGGTGGGTGACGTGGATCCTGAAATATTTCAGACTCTGAAGAGTGATGCAGAGACGCCGTTATATGTAGGATGCAGCAAATACACAAGATTGAGTGTGATGCTTAAATTGTATAACTTGAAAGCGCGATACGGTTGGAGTGATGCAAGTTTCACCGCACTGCTTTCCGTTCTGCGAGATATACTTCCAGAAGGGAATTTACTCCATTCGAAAACATACGAGGCAAAGCAAATTCTACGCTCGACCGGTATGAAATATGAGAAAATACATGCATGTCCCAACGACTGTATTTTATTCCAAAATCAGTGTGCATTGTTGGAGGAGTGTCCGAAACGCAACACGTCTCAGTATGGAAAGGAAGGTAAGAGTTCTTCTAAAGTCTTGTGGTACTTTCCAATCATTCCGAGATTCAGGCGCATGTTCAATAATGCAGATGTTGCAAAGCTTTTGACTTGGCATGCCGATGAAAGGATTAAAGACACCAAGCTAGGCACCCCGCAGATGCCCCCCAATGGAAAAAATTTGATTATGAGTACCCTGAGTTCGGTGAAAAACCAAGAAACCTACGGCTTGCATTGACAACCGATGGAATCAATCCGCATGGAGTTCAGAGTAGTACTCATAGCACATGGCCGGTGATTTTAATGATATACAACCTCCCCCCAAATTTAATCATGAAACACAAATTTATGATGCTTTCTATGCTTATTTCCGGGCCTAGACAATCCGGCAATGATATAGACGTCTACTTTGATCCATTGATTGAAGACCTGAAGTATATGTGGAATTCGGGTGAGACAGCGTAAGGAAGAAATTTTTAATTTAAGAGCCATATTGTTTGGCACGATAAATTATTTCCCAGCATACGGTAATTTGTCCGGATACAACATCAAAGGATATGGTGCGTGCCCTGTATGTGAAGATGATACCCATTCGATTCGACTGGATCATTGTAAGAAAAATGTTTACATGGGACATCGGAGGTTCTTGCCGTGAAAATATCGTTGGCGTAGGTGGAAAAAGGTGTTTAACGGGAACTTAGAAGAAGGTAGGCCACCAAGGACATTGAGCGGGGATTGCGTTTTTGAAAAGGTGAAGGCGTTGGAGAACGATTTTGGTAAGCTTTTCGCAAAAAATGTGTTGACAAGTGGTTGGAAGAAGAGATCAATATTCTTCGAACTCCCGTATTGGAAGTCTTTATATGTTAGGCATTTTCTTAATGTGATGCATATTGAAAAAAACATATGTGATAACCTAATTGGCAAGTTGCTGAATATGCATGGGAAAAGTAAGGATGGTGTCAATTCGAGGTTAGATATGGTCAAGTTGGGAATAAGACAAGAGTTAGCACCTGTCGAGAGAGGATACCGCACTTATTTACCTCCGGCAGCTTACACCCTTTCGAAGAAAGAGAAAAGATCATTTTTTGAGTTTCTGAATGGAATCAAAGTTCCAGAAGGCTACTCCTCAAATGTAAAAAACCTTGTGTCCATTAAAGAGTTGAAGTTGAAGAACCTGAAATCTCATGACTATCACGTCCTGATGCAACATTTCTTACAGGTTGGCATACGCAACATTTTACCTAAGAAATTGCGGAGCACGATCACCAAACTTTGTATGTTCTTCAAGCTCATTTGTAGTAAAGTGGTTGATACAACAAAGTTGCAGGATTTGCAGAGACAGATCGTTTGTATCCTGTGCGAACTTGAAATGTATTTCCCCCTTCATTCTTTGACATCATGGTTCATCTTACAGTACACTTGGTCAAAGAGGTTCAACTGTGCGGCCCAGTCTATTTGAGATGGATGTACCCAATTGACAGATTCAGGAAGAGGGTTTAGAAGGCCACCCTCCACGGTTTAGGGTCTAGATCAAAGGACACTCCAAAAGCGACTGAACCATCGTTCACGAAGAGGTTAGAAGAGTCCGTGAACGATGTGTAAGTCATTCTCTTGGACTTTGTAATTTTTTTATTAGTGAATTTCCAAACTTAATAACTAATAATCCTTCTTGTTATAGGATATGTTAACACAAGAATCGCCCAAGGAGGTCAACATATTTGGCCCAGGCGATATCATCAGCAGAGCACTTGACCGTCCTGAGTATTCAGGCCGTGTTCAGGGCACTGGTATAGGGGTCACGCCTTCAGCTTACTTTGGCCGCCAAAAGCGGGTAACACAAAGTGAAGTTTCTGTGTTGAAAGATGAAGTCAATACTCTGAGGGAGACTGTGCTTGAAATGCAAAGAAGGAATGAGGAAATGCAAAGACGGCAAGATATGATGTACGAATTTTTCCAGCGTAACAATGTTGGATCACAAATGTCCAACTTCATGCAACAAGGTAACGTTCCTTCCTGTGAGAGTCCAAGCATCAGAGATAGCTGTACGATGCCTGGGGCTCAAATTCCTCAGGTAATTCTTGTCTTTTGTACTTATAAACTTGTAGTGATACTGTTATATTATCGATTGGGAGCTAACGTTGTCAACTCTTTTGTAGGGTGAATCAAGGTGCAACCTGTATAAGGATCAATCTTTCAGTGAAGTGGTTGCGATCGGTACAGTCTTCAACACTTCAAACAGGATTCTGCACAATTCTCCGTTGCCTGAAAATACATTGAGGGTTATGATTGAAGTCTCCCAGAACAGGGATGCACCGTTACCATTCCCTACTCCTGATGCGATGACTAAGGTCGGAGATGTTGTTGGTGCATATGTTGCTTGGCCCATCAGTTTGATTAAGCCAATACCACAGGTGGTTATTTACTAATAACGTTTAGACTAGCATTCTTTGTTTTGGAATAACGCTCTTTTACTATTTATAAGTTTTTACAGGGTACAGAGTCTCTGGGAAAGAAAGCACAAGTGGCTAGTGTAAAAGGTACTGGTGGCCCAGCTGCTCAATTGAAGAAAAAGAGTTCACGAGCTGGTCCAGTGTCACAGGTGGTTATTTGCTAATTAATTTAAACTAACACTCTTCTTATTGGAAGAATTTTTTAAACTTTCTATTTATATGGTTTATAGGCAACAAAAGCAAAGGGCAAGAAGAAAGTTCAAGTGCCTGCTCCTGTTATCCAAGATACAAGTGCTGAAACGCCAAATCGTGCTCTATTGTGAGCATTTGCAGCTACCGTATCTCACGATGCTACTGTCACAATCCCATTCAACAGGCTTATATTTGGCGAGTCAAATTTCAATGAGCTTCTTTCTAGGGATCAGGTCATGGAGGTGCTTGACGAAAGATGGGTCGGTCCTACGGTCATCAATTTATGGATTAGGTATATATGTGTTTCCATTGTGGTTTCATTCAATGTCATAAGTTCTACACTAATTGGATGTTTGTATGGTTTCTTTGAAGGCACCTGCATGAAGAAGTCATAATCTCCGAGGACAATGTCTCGTTCGAATTCATAAACCCTTATTTAATAGCGTAAATTGAGGGTGCGAAACGTGATGATCAGTTCAAAGCGATTAAGAAGCGTTTCACTTTAAAGGCAACAGGCAGAACTTTATTCTTAGCTCCAATTAATACAGGGTAAGTGTATAAGCATGATAGCTTTCATCGTATTCTTAGCTCCAATCATCATTGATATATATACTGACATAACGTTATAAAACGTCTTAGGTTACATTGGGTTTTGCTTGTCATCAATCCGACAGTACAGCTGGATCCACTTATTTACTATTTGGATCCTGTGGAATTTGCTGAACCAGATAATCGCCCGGATTTGATGCGTCTCTTCAATGAGTAAGTGAATGTCAACATTATTTGAATGTGTTGTATTATCTGTCATTTTATATGACCGACCCAAGCTATTAAAATTAATTTAATATGTTTTCTTTTCAGAGCATTGACTAGTTATCGGGCTGCTAATGGGTACAATTATTCCAAAGCCCATAACCAAAAAGATGCTTATCCGTGGCTCAAAGTTCAGGTTTTACAAGTTATTCAATTTTTCAAACAATCGTTACTTAAACCATAACGTAACTGCTCTTATATGATATTCTGTATTTTTTGTTACAGTGCCCACATCAACCGAATGACAACGACTGTAGATACTATGTCATGCATTATATGAGGGATATCGTATCACGTGATCGAGATAACATCCCATTGACAGTAAGTTTTATATTTTTCCTAATCTAAGTGTTTGTACTTGTTAGATTTCAAGTAAATTTAATTGTCATTTAAATTTCTTTACGCAGTATTACCCATACGCACGTTGCTTCATGTTGTTAAGGGAGAAGATGAAAGCGCTAATTGAAGAATGGTGTAGTTATGTACACCCTCTGTTCTCTCAAATTGGACAGCCTGACTAGTAGTATGCATGCTTTTTTTCTTAATTGAACAATATAGCTTTTGGTCTTATTGTACATATTCTTTTCTGTTTGAGTTATTGGTGTATATGGACTGCCTGGAATTGTATAGAATTGCTGGAATTTTTGCAATGATGCAGGTGGGTGTGTGTTCGCCCTGCGCCGCAAGTGCACGGGTCGCGCCAAGTAATAAAGTAGTGAGTAAAGTATCGTTCCCACGAGGATTTGTCCAAAACCCGGTCAAACAATGATTATCACACTCTCGCCCAATTTGAGTGACACAAATGTTGAGTTTGAAAATTAACTAAGAAAATAAACCTATACTAAATGAAAATAAAACTATAAACAAGTGATTCTCCAACTTCAAGGATAAAATGGGTCCTAAGATTGTCTATCCCCCTTGTACTTCTTAAAACTCAATTAACCTCCCCTCAAAGAAGCTCTCAACGACACCACGTGCTAATCTAGGGTTCATAGAGTACTTGTAAACGCTCTCTCAAGTCAAGAACAAGTGTTTAGTCTTATTAATTGCACAATCTCTTTCTACAAGTTAATAAAACCCAATTATCATGCTCCAACCCTAATGTGACTATACAAGGCTAGCAAGTATATCTCTATCTTACCAACAAAACCATCCATTCGTCATGCAAACTTCCGGTTCTTGCACTACTTTACCCAAGTTCTACACTCAACCTAGCTCTCTCGAGTCATAAATCAAGTGAACCCAACATCTAAATGGTGATCAAGCACTTAGAAGCATTAGGAACGGGGTAAAATAAACACATAGATATCATTAATCACAAATTAAGAGGAGGAATCAAGAATCAATACATACAAGGGTTCAAAATAATCCTATAATCAAAGTATTTAGCTACTCATGTTCTACAACTCCACGGGAGCATATATATACAACATTACAAAACAGAACAAGAGAAGAGAATGAAGATGGAGAAGATAAACCAAGAGAGGAAGCCCAAATCTCTTCGAAGCTCCAAGCCCTAGCTAAATCCCCACCAAGCTCCAAGCCCTGCAGAGCAAAACACCCCCAAGAATGCCCAAGAGTCGAAGAATGAAGAATAAGCTCGAAGCCCTAGCTTTTATTTCCTTCAAAACGCGTCTGTTCTGTCCAAAACGCAGCGAATCACGCAGTTCGCCGTGGGTCTCGCCGCGGTGAGCCCACGGCGAGCTTCCAAAAAGTCCAGAAATGTGTTGCGCTCGCCACGGCGAGATCACGGCGAACTCATCCAAAAAGAGGCAGAGGCAAATGTACTTCGCCGCGGTGAGGCCACGGTGAAGTCCTGTCTTCTCTGTTTTCCTTATTCCTTGGGCTGCTTTGGCTTCTTCTTATTTTTGTTCAATTGGGAGCTTGGTGGAGGGATAAAATCTCTCGTTTATTGCATCAAATTATTCCTACAAAAATTACATAAAACAACATAAGAAATTAACTACAAAAATAATCAAAATCTACATAAATATACAATGATGTGTAACCAAAAATCCAATGAACATTTTCTATCTTGAGTATCCAAAATTTATCAATGAGTTAATAAAACTCAAGGAAAATATACTCAAATGACATGAATTTATAGGAGTTATCAGTGTGAATTAAAAAATAAATTGTATATTTTTAAAAAAATATAACCTATAGCGGCGCTTTTTACGAAAAGCTTTGCTATAGAGAGGCCTATACCGGCGCTTTATTACCCAAAAATGCCGGTATAGATGGGCCTATACCGGCGCTTTTTGTAAAAAGTGCCGGTATAGGCCTTTTCAGTTTCAATAAAATTTAATTAAAACATGACCTATAACGGCGCTTTTGGGTAATTAAGCGCCGCTATATGGTCACCTATAGCGGCGCTTTATAAGCGCCGCTATAGGTCACCTGACCTATTGCGGTGCTAGCTATAGCGGCACTTCAAAAGCGCCGCTATAGGGGTCAAAAAAGCGTCGCTATAGATGTTTTCTGTGGTAGTGTATTACTCAACTGGATCTAGTGTGACTTAAAACATAACGTTAACATATGGTGTTGGTCTTCTTGCAAGGCAAATATGCAGTTAGTTACTGTGATATAATCTAATAGGAGATCAATATTTCTGATGTCGATCACAATGAATTTTTCACTTAAATTTCAACACTTGCTTTTTTTGAAATTTTATTATTCACATAATTTTAATGGGTTTTTTTTACCAGATTAATGGGTCAATAACAAGGTAATTTTACATCTAAAAATATAAGCAAGTATTGATTTTCCGTAGGACATGTATTTTGATAATTTTTTTTTTAAAATATAAGTAACTACATGATACATACAAATAATAAAAAAATGAACCTAAAAATATTTTCTAATTTTTAAATTAAATCAATTTTTTCAGGTCAAGCTTTTAAAATTAGTTTCTTGGAATTTATTTCATCATTTAAAATTATTAAGCAAAAAAATTTACTCAAATAAAAGCACCATAATTTTTATTTCAAGTTTTTTCAAAAAAATTGTATTTTAGATACAAAAAAAATTCTAATTACTTTCCCTTAACCTTTTAAATAGACTGAATTGTGATATTTTGATTAAACATAGTTTATGTGTCGATTACTTTCCCTCAAGTCCCCGCAAAAAGAAAAAGAGGAAATTGTCATATCCCATGTTATGCCAATGGTTTTCCTTTATATAACTAAGGTTAGTCTAATTTCAATTTTTATTTAAAGAGAATCCATTTAAATCAATTTGAATGTCTATATCTAAATTAGAGTCTGCACCCTCAACAAATAATTAATCAAGTGAAGAGTTAAGATTTTTTAATTTGTTGATTTTATCTACATGTACTTTTGTTATTTTCTTTTTATCTTCTTTTTTCAAAAAATAAAAATATTGATCTGATAAAAAAAATTTAAATTATTTTGAGAAGCTAGGAAGCTTCTGACAATAAAATCATCGATGCTAAGTGGCTCACTGATTAAATGATCAGGTGAAAAAAAAACTGATTAGATAATGTGAAAATGCTCCTAAAATAAAATAAAATGATGATTACAGGTACAGTCAACAGAAAAAAAAAGTTGATGATTGACGTATAGTAATGATGATGAGGCTGATTGAGTGACAATTTATTTTATACCGTTGGTTAATTGATTGGCATATTTTGTGTTTGGAGCATGGAAGTTTTAGTATGGGAGTAATTTTGATCTGGAAGTTTTTTAAAATCAATTTTAACCTGTAAGCTTACAAAATGTAGTAATATAGATCAATTTTATAATATAAAGAGGCTTTAAAAAGTCTATAGTGCTACGTTTTATAAAATTTCAGGTTAAAATTGGTTCAAAAAAACTTCCGAACCAAAATTAGTCCAAAATTAAAACTTTCGGTGGTGAAAGATGACCAGTTTCCCTTTAATTATTATTTTTCTCCCGCAAACCGACTTGGATTATCGCGCTCCCGCCAAACGCCATAAAACCCCTCTGATTTTGGCTTTTTATACAACGGACTGATCCCAACTCCTCCGACCACTCGTCTCCACCTCTCTGATGTCTTTTTGAACAATCTTTCCTGAAGCTTCTGCTCTCTAATCACAATCTCGTCTTCTCGTTTAGCTGTCAATTTTTGTGTCGATCCATCCTATACATAACAATCTGCTCTTCTTTCTTGACTCCCTCACACTCATTCTCACTGTCTTTATCATCTTTTCTTTTTTATAATCCAATTCACCCGCCTCGCTCCTCACAATTCCCTTCAATTCTCTTTTTGGATCCCAACCCTAATTTTTTCCCGTCAAGCCATCAGAATCTTCACCAGAACAACGACCACAATATGACGATAGAGATCATCACTCTTTAAGTTGGCGCTATGGCGGTTTCTGGTAGCTGCAAGGGAAATTAATGGGTTTTACTGTGACTAAAAGAAAGATCAATTGACATCTTCAGTAGGTTTAACATTGAAAGATTTTTTCAGTGATGTTCTTTTATAATTAGGCTATAGTAGTTTGTTGTGTTGTGGCATATTTGTTCTGTATATATGCAATGAAAAGAAAATATATAATTAGGTTTAACAGTTTCTTATTTACTCGTGAAAGTGGTTTGTTCTTAACCCTGATTTTTGTCCTATTGAGGATAGCACTTGAACGGAACTTCACAAAGGGAGATAATCAGACAGGCTGCTTGTTTTTACATTGCATTCCGGTGAGCAATTTCTCTGCCATTGGATTGCACTAAGCTGCATTCATAATTTTATGAATACAGTTTTTCCTGTTAGTCGTGCAAGTGATTACGTTGTTTGAATTGCTTTATAATATTAAGTTGAAAATTTCATTGTGAAGCTTTAAATTGTTTAGCTTGCACGCTCTCAAGCTCTTGGTGACATGCTTTCGAATATTATGGCCCCTGCTGTTGTTTAAGAATATTTTCCAAACTCTGTAGCCATGAGGAGCATGAGCCATATTGTTGGATTTTATTCTGACGTAATTCTTTTTTTGGGGTTCTATATCTATGTTTAAGCCTGATTCGGAGAAGCTCTGTACACTTTAGATTTTTTTTTTCAGTGTCTTTTGGGATGTGGCGGCACAGGCTTAAAGGATGTCTGCATTGCATGGAATATTTGGAATAGTGTTTGATATTTTTGCTAGACTGACAGGCTTGTCTGTGGTACGTTCTTCAAAGGAGCTGTTATGTTCTGTTTTAGGTGCTTGACTTAGAGTTTGAAAGAACATAAGGACAAGGTTCTGTTTTTTTAAATGCTGATGTTAAGTTGTCTTTCATGATGAATTTTGTTGGGGGTAGAATGTGAGAAATCATGAGCATAAACCTTTTAAAAAGAAGTTATTTTGCTATAGGATGGTTTTATGGCATTGTCCATGGTGTTCTGAAATTGTCAATATGAATATTCAATGAAATAGACTAGTCGGAGCTTGTCTGTTATTCTATCATCTCCTGTGGTGCCGCATGGTACATTGATGCCCTTGCTCATGGCTTTAAATGCTCAAAGTCAGACATTGCAAGTAATAATTAATTTTTCTGCCTTATTGAGATTAATTTTTATAGACTAACGTAGAACTTACTCCAATTTTCTTATTTCTCCCTTGGAATTGTTAATATAGGAGATAAATGTTGCTGAATAAATAATATAGCAGCCTAGTGAAGCAATGCCGAGATCTTATGTATGATGTGCTGAGGGGTAAAATTAGATTTAAACATAAGATTGTTTCAATGATTGTAACATGATGCTGTTAAAGTTTCATCGTTCTTCAACTATGCAGATGCCAGGGCATTACATGCAAAAGTCAGTCATACCTTGCATAACAAAGTCATAGTCATCCATTACAGAAAACATAAGTAAGTCACCAGTTCATCTTAATGCAATTTAACACCATGGGATGGTATAGGATAGGATGTAATTTCATAAAGAAGGGGTTTAATTGATGTATGTTCATACTATATTTGCAAAATAAACAGGTGCACTTGGGCAAAGTTCTTGCCCACTTTTGCCCTTGCTATCCTCATTCAATATTAATTCTCTTTAGTATGAGTCGTAAAAGAAGGAAATGGATCCACCTGATTCACCAAAATAGGAAAGCAAAGTAAGAGGTCAAGCTTGAGGGGAAGTGCTATTTTCCTTGACTTCTAGCTTCTGTTCTTTAGTCACATAAGAGGCAAATGGCTTTGGTGCTGTGTTCTTATCTTTACAACAGGGAAGGAGGATGATGCAATTTTCTCCTTTTGAACTAAGTGGAACAGATCATCTGTGATGAAGAGCAAGGAGCATCAAGTAAAGTTTTTGGGTTACTAAACCGCACTAGAACAGTGTGTTTCCTTCTGAAACCTTCCTTTTTTCTTTAATTATTTATCAATTCACTAGCTTTTGGGATTATGCAAATTCATGATCCCTTGATCTTGATTGCAACCCTGAATGTGTTCAATCTTCCACCGGATTTAACAAGAAAATGGTTCGCAAGATCCACTTGATCCTCCTATCTTTTCTTTAAAGGAAAAAATTATCATCCTGCGAAGATTGGACGGGGATTGTGCAAGCTCATGATTCCCTCTGTATTTGTTTCTTTAAATTAATTGCCTCTTATAATCACATTGGATCATGTTGAATGATCCGTTGATCTTGATCTTGATCATGAGCAAGTTTAATCAATGGTGTGCAAAATTTGGGATTTTACGATCTAGATTGCATTGTTGATTCCCATGCTACATTAATGGCAATTTTTACTCAAAAATCTAGGTTTAGGCTCAGAAACAGGTTAATATCCAGTGCATTCCCTTACACATTTCTCTTGTGAACATCTAGCAAGAAAATGGTGTGCAAAATTTGGGATTTTACGATCTAGATGATTGCATTGTTGATTCCCAGCTACAGCCCTTTTGTTAATGGCAATTTTAATTCAAAAATTTAGGTTTAGGCTGAGAAACAGCTTACTTAATATCCAGTGCACTCCCTTACACATTTCTCTTGCGGGTTGGATGTTCAGAAAAAAAGCGGACCTATCAATCTTGTACTAAAAATTAATTTTAATCTAGCAATTTGGAGGTAGCAAGGATCCAAGTGTTGACTAGATCATAGAGTTTTAACACCGTATCAAGGACCTCATGTTGAAAGCTTATGTTGTTAATTAAAGGCATGTGTCTTTCCATGTAATTGTTAACACTCTTGATGCTCTCTATCTAATTTATTGGAAATTTCTTGATTGCCAATAATGTTGTATCCCTAGATCCTTCTTTTCTGATTTTAGCTCCGTTATTGTGATTACTCTCTCTTTGCTGTCTATTCTTGGCAATGGTGAGGCTTCCTAGTTATATTTTGAGAATACAATGTGTAATGCTTTATTTTTCATGGCTTCTATCAAGAATGTTAGATCCTCTTGAGTTCACAGCTGGCTTACTGGTATCATAGGTCCTGTGGCATCAATTACCACTTAAAATACTTTATATGTCTGCAAGCCTATAAAATAATAAACACTAGAGCAATTTATTGTGCTCGCAAGATTAAATTATCAGATTTTTCTACGTACTTATTTCATGTTGCTCATAAAAACATGATGCCTTACATTATATTTTATTTTCCCCTGAAAATTGGAAAATTGAAGGGACAAAATAAAGACAACTTCAGAACTTCATTTCACTGTGTTTGTTTAATAACATGAATGAAGAGTTCATTTTCAAATTAACTCATAGTTATCAATTTTGGGTCATGTTCAATAGAATAAATTTACTCATCGTATCATCATTTTGTTTATGTCTTTCATATTTTCATGAGTTCCCAAAAATGAGAACTAATGTTCCAATGACTGACTGTCCTTGCTACTTTGATGTGGATCTAAACTATCTGTTTGTGCATTTCCATTGTTGTGTTGAACATGATCCGTTGAATGAAAATTTTATTATTGTATATTTGTTAATTTTATGCTTTTTAGTCATAAGCAGAAATTAATCCCCTCTTGTGTAAGAGTTTTCATTGGTTTGGGTGCTGTTTGAGCAAGGTTTATATCATCTCTACATGTTTTCTGGTTTGATAATGTAGGTCTCGATGGTACTTAAGAACATTATTTCAATTCTATATTGTCTATATGAATGAGATCACACTTGCTTGATGAGGCTTGAAAACATTATTTGAATGTTGTGTTGGCTATATCAGATCTTTGAATTGTTTATTACTAATGGATAGGCTGAAGGCTACGTTCACAGTGAGGAGAAGCATTACAAGACGCTTATATGGACTAAAATGAATAGGGAGTATCTTGAGGTGCATAACAAATTAATATGTTTTAATTTGTAACTTGTGGAATTAACGCCCTGTTGTGTACGGTATCTCACTCGAGAGGGGGGCCTCGGCTGCCCTCTCAGCTGCCCTCTCGGCTGGCCCCCAATTTTGGGGGGCTTCCTATATATATATATTTTGCTTTTTTATACTCTTATATTCTATATTAAAAGAGTGACATTTTGACATATTATGGGCAAAAAACGGATATGTTTTCAATTTTTTATGATTTTTCAAAGATTAGGCACTCTTAATTAAAAAAAACAACCTTATTTTTTAATACCTAATCTTTGAAAAATCATAAAAAATTGAAAATATATCCGTTTTTGGCCCATAATATATCAAAAGGTCACTCTTTTAATGTAGAATTTAATGGTATAAAAAACAAAAAACAAAAAAAAATATAAGGGAACTGCACCAAAATTTTGCGGCAGCCGGGGGGGAGCCAAGACCCCCCCTCATCTCATTTAAGTCAAAACTCTTTTAGGAGCAATCAGGCAAGGAAGCAGCCGCTGCTGCTGCTAAGGAAGCTTTTGAGGCAAATTTTCAAAACTTTTCCGAGGATATGCTAGCACCAGAAGAGTTCAAAAAGGTGACTGTTTATCTTTTTCTGTCTGGCAGTAGTGCTTGAGTATAAGCAATCGAAGTTACATCATCCTGAATTAACTGCTCATTGCTTAAGCTGTTCGTGAAATCTACCGTCGGATTAGAGGCTTGCTTCAAATAGATCATGTTCAAAAAGAATGAAAGAAAAAAAGAAAAAGGCAGCCTGGTGTAAATGCTTTCTCCAGGTGGGGTCATAGGAGAGACAAATGTGCGCAACCTTACAGTTGCAAGCGGAGAGGCTGTTTTCAGGAGTTGACCTGTGACCTCCAAATCATACGATAGCAACCTTTAACGTTGCTTCAAGACTCATCCTCAAATAGATCATGTTCAAAATAAAATTGAATTTAACTTAATTTGGGGTACATTAGTACCAACTGGTTAAAATGTTGAAAATTAGGGCTATTGACTAAACTTATCAATAAACAATTTGTTTGAAACTAAAGAGTGGCCATACACACCTGCGAGCACTGAGCCAAAATATATAGATAAGGGTGCAAAAAAATTGTGGAACTGGGTGGACAAAGTTTGGAAATTGTCCTTACTTAGAACTGAATCTTATTTATGCGTAACTTTTATATCCATATTTTTAACTTTTATTTTACGAATGTTTGTATTAGTTATGGATAATTTCTGGGAACTATTGGACTATAAGTGCAGATTGGAAACCATGTCGTATGATATTGTTTTTTCTTATATTTAGATTATATTTGTTCTTCATGATCGACTTTTGAATATAAGGATAGTTTTGCTTTCGAAGTATTGATTATGTTGCATAACTCTCAGCAAGACCTTAATCCTATAATCGTTGGTCTTGTCATATACATGTATGAAAAGAAGCAAAGACTTGCCCAAGAGGCAAAGTATTCAGGTCCTGCTCAATTTGCTGCAGAGGCTACTTGAACAATGTTTATGAAGAAGGTAATGTACAAACTACTACTTTTTAATGATGTCATTTTTTGTAATTTTTTTTTACCATGGGATGTTATCTTTTTGCATTTTCCATTCATATGATTTCTCATCCGAATTATTGTCTTTGTATTTTTTTAATTATTGGGTCTCAAGGGAATATAATAGTTAAAGGGACTTCTTTATTACTGTATGGACTTGTAGTATTTCCTTTACGTTTGAGTTTTATTACAATTTTCCTTTGACTTTTTTAACCTAGTGATTGTGCTCACTAGATGATAGATCTGTTGTTTTTGTGAATTGTGATGGTTTTTATGGACTGATGGCAATTACAGCCCATCAGTTCGATTTCCAAAACAGTAGTGAAAACACACATACCCATGTATGTCAGGGCTAGTTCAGTGTATACGTATCTTAGAAAGTGGTTGCTCAACCAGTCAACATGATTGAGCAAGGTTTTTAAACATGAAGGTAACCTCTGCGGTTTGGTTTATGATGTTCAGTGTTCTGATATTACTTGTTAGTTTAGTTTGCATTCTTAGGACTAAATGTTTAACGAAGTTGAATTCAGAAAGTTCATATGCATTAATGGGATATGCCTTTGGCTTTCTTCCTATTTTCACGTCTGATCTGTCTCCTTGCATTGCATCTACATTCCATTGCTTTGTCTAGAACTATTTCATTCATAAATGCTTGTTATAAGGATTCGGCAAATGTTACTTCAATGGTATTTGACCTTGGATTTATATGCAAGCCCCCTAAGCATTCCAGTACTAAGGTTGTCCGCTTATGAATGAGATAGGGATGAGGTTGCATTTATAAGTATTCTCTTTGATTGATGTTCTTTAGTTGTGCACATTATCATGTCAATCAACTCAACCAAAATTAACACATTTATGTTAATTTCTGTGAACAGGATCTTCTGTAAACGTTTGTATGATATTAATTAAACTTATATTTGTTCATCATATGCAGGGGCTAAGCTCCAAAGTCAATTTTCATAGCTTGGATAATTTATTTGATGATATTGTAAGTCTCTCCTTTAAATGTTTTTTATTTGATGCATGTATACGCTTTTCACTATGCATCGTACATGGATGGTTATCCACTTGAATTTTGCTAACAGAAGGAAAAAATTATTTTTTTACTTGATGCTGCTGAAACAATCAACTCAGTCTTATCGCTTTTATTATTCAAGAATGTTTTTGGATTAATATCATTTTTAGTCCTTACATTTTGATTGAATTTTGGTTTTAATCCCTTAAATTTCATATTGTTGGTTTTAGTCCTTGTAGTTTCATAAGAACTAGGTTTGAGTTCAGGTATAGAGATTGAAATGAGAACTTGTTTAAAGTACAAGGACCTGCCGTTAATCTCAGGTTAATTATTTGTAAAAGTATAGGGGCCAAACTCGACGATTTGAAACTATAAAACCGAAATTCAGTCAAACTATAAGGACTAACAATGATGTCAACCCAATATTTTTTAAAGAACTCAACTGAGACAAAAATCAATATTCTAAGTCTTGGTGGCTCGTGTCCTTGGGGCACCTATGCTTTAGTCGCATTTTTTCGTGACAGCATATGGAAGTTGCTTTTTGCCCTTGCATAGTCATATGATGTTCTAACAGTTATTTTAATCTGTCATCTAAAAGAAAATTATAGACTTTTTTGGTACACAATATTTATTTGCCTTTACCAAAAATGTTTTCTGCTTGGGAAGTCTAGGTTGATTTGGGATAAAACGGCCTTTCATAGTCGACTTTACTTTACACCTCTTTTTGTGACTAGTTTAGTTTTACTTTTAGCCCATTTGCCTGAATGTCTGGTTTGAAACTGGTTTTGCATAGCTGTTAGTTGTGACTCCACGCTTTGAAATACACAAATAATAGTATCCAAACTATATTTTTTTAGTTTTTTTATATAAAGATTAATCTAGATAGAAATTTAGATGCTGGGGTATTCTCACTTGTTCACTTGTTCATTTTTATGTTGTTCAAACAAAACATATCCAAGAGATTTGAAGAACGAGTTGGGTCCCGGGGCTCAAAGAATGCTTACAGAGCAAAAATCTGTAGGGGTTACAACCTTATGGTTATGAGCCAACCTCTTTACCAATTGGGCCAACCTTTGTTGGTAGGTCTATCAAATTTTTAAAGCATTATAGGTTGGTATCTATTTATTTAGCTATTCTACTAACTTTTATTGTATTTTTTTTTTAAAGTATTAGATGCGAGAGGGCCATCCATAATAATTAATGGAGTTAAATATGCATGCTATATATAAAATTCACGGATAGAGGTACCTTGACCTTCCAACACTTTCGTAGGCAAAATAATGAATATTTTCGTGTCACATTTCACTCCATAATTTTTCGAGGAATTCCATAATTATTAATTATTGAACTCCTTGATCATTCTCAGTTATTGGATTCACTTGTAAGATTATATTTCTTTTTCTTTTCTTCTTTACCCCAACATTATTTCATGGATCAATAAACCTTTATAGGATTGAATGTAATGAAGATATGACAGCGGATAACACTACATGCCTCTCTTACAGAAAAGATCAATATTATTGAGTATCCTTTCCATAGTCACTTCACTGTGTTATATATATATACCACTCCGTTCCTTATTATAAGTCCACCCTAACTACTTCTCACATACCAAGGAGTGAAAGTTATAGCATAAATATATCTTATTTTTTTCAACTTTACCCTTATTTAATAATAGGTGTTAAAATAATGTTTTATGCATTATAACATTTCTCTCTCATCTTCCTTATTTCCAATATAGGGGTAAAATAGTCACAGTAACATTAATTGATCCCAAAATGGACTTATATTTTGGAACAAAAAAAATTGTGGTAGTTGGACTTATAATAAAGAACTGAGCGGTATATATATATATATATATATATATAGAGAGAGAGAGAGAGAGAGAGAGAGAGAGAGAAGTTATGAAATATGAAGAACAAAACAGCTGTGGTCACTCGTCTCTTTATTTCTTAATTGCTTGACATTCGAAGAAAACTACAATGAAAGGCTTCTATGCACGTGAAAGTCAAACTATGGCAAAGTTAGATCCACAATTGGTGTGTGTGTGTGTGTGTGTGATATGGTGTAAACGTAGCCAAGCAATATTAAAATCAGCATGTAGATCGGAGGCATGGCACTTAGTTACGTTTTTTTTTTTTTTTGCCCCAAAATACAACTTGTATACATTCTGTTTTGCAGTAGCCAAATAAATTCCGTCAGGCTAGAAACATGACACCCGTTTATTTTTTAAAAACAGAACATTACAATCCAATAAAAAGAAACAAACACACACAACAAGAACAAATATAGATTTTGGAGTTGAAAGACATTATTATGGGATTTCCGGGTCATCATCCGTATTTGCTTTAGCCCCTACATCATAGTCTTGAAGCATTCTCCTGCTCTCTAGAGCTCCTTCGTCCATATCAACCTGCTCTTGCATCTCACCATTATTTTCAAGCTGCAATAATTCAAAGAGTGAAACTTTTAAGAGACAAAAATGAATAAAGGAATACAAAGAGTGACATGACATTCTTCAGCTAATTTCTATCAATTTATCACCCTTAATTCTTAAGCTCCAAACTAACCTGATGAGTTGAAAAAGGCAAAGCTGGATTATATTGTGTATTCAAATTGTGGGTTCCTGTATATAAGCAGGATAAAGAAAAAGAAAAGGAGTAAATGTACACATATATAAGAGAAAGAGAAGCAAATAGTTAAAAAGGGAGGTTTTATTTAGTGATGAGTTGATAAGATTCTTACTGGTTGCAGGAATGGCAGAGACAGAGAGAAGAAGATATGAGAGTCCAAGAAGGAGTAGGATTCTGAGGAGCATCCTGAAATTATATGAAATGTGGATGCAGATTAACTACCGATTGGGTGGTGGCAACGTCAATACCTTCTCGCTTCTTAAATACAGAAAATTTTGGGGACTAAGATTCTTCGTTGCATAAATTAATTCATGGCAAAAAGTCAACTTGTTAAATCCAAATTTTTTTATGTTCCTACATCCAACTTGGCTTAAGTTGATGCTAATTATACGGGGTTACGAGTATTATTTTTTTACGATTTGACTAATCTATATATATATATATATATATTATTCTTAACAAATAGGATATCCAATTTTAGACTCTTTTTTATCAATGAGTTTAATTTTCACACTAAATCAGTAAATTGTTATCATGTTAGGGATAAAGATGTTAAATTCTATTATGCAAACAAAAATTTATAAAACGGAATTAAACAGAGAGAATATCAGTAATTTGCTTTAAACATTTTTCTTATTATTAATAAAATCAGTAAACGCAGTGTTTGGGAATAAAATAAAATGCACCGCATGAATTGATTATTATTTTTTTTAAAAAAAGTCGTAAGGTATCTTTTGGTTAGTTGGCAACTTATCTTGCTACAATTTAGACATTTATAAAACTATCCGCTAAATAAGCTCCTCTGGTTGAATTAATTTTATTATCATGCATCAATAAATGGATGTGTGTGTGTTTATATATTTATATTGCCAGCCGTATGTATCAATATATATATATATATATATAAACATTAGACAACGATAATGCAAATTTGTTTGACATTTAGTAGTTTTTAACTTTTTATTTTAAGTATTACAATATCTACTAGATCTCTTGGTGAGAAGGAACATGTGATAAATCGATTCCAAATCCTGCATTTTTTGTCTTGATGCGTTGGTGTAAAACACAAGACTCGAGTAATTTTCATATGTCTGATTATTATCAATGTATCAATCCCTCTGGTCTGCTTATAAGAAAAATAGCCTCACTAGGTAAACATTAATCAATAAATGAAACACTCTGCCATTTTATTATGGTCCATGTCCATGTTTAGGGAATTTGAACAGTCTTTCTAATAACGTTTCACTACGAAGAAATAATCAATTATTGAAGGAATTTTCGACAAAAAAAAAAAAATTCAACTGAATTACTGACTAAATTCTATGGATAATTACCCATGGAATTTTCGTGGCTAATTTATTATAAGTACCTAGTCTAAACCCCGTGCAATGTACGGATACTGGGTTAAAATATTATAGTATAAAATTTAAAATTATTCATAAATATTAGATTTTAAAAACTATTTTATGAGTAATTTCAATTAATCCGTACTTCTAAGTAAGCAAAAAAATCGATTGTTATCTTATCATGAATTAAGATCCCTATTTTGGAGGAATTAACCCAAAAATTAGGGTGCTAAAAAAATAACCATACCTTCCGTTAAAAAAAGAAAATAATTGTATCATCCCATTAAAACACTACTAATATCCGATTAAAAAAAACCAAATATATTAAATTGAAACTTCCCACCATGTGATCTGGTAAAAAAAAATTCCCAATACAAAAATCAAATATATTAAATTAAAACTTCCCGCTAAATGATGTAGCAAAATAAAAAAAATAAAAAAAACTTCCCACTACGTGATCTGGAAAAATAACTTCTCACTACATGAAAACTTAAAATTTTTTATTTTTAAATAAATAGATTTTAAAACTTCTCCCACTATACGAAACTTCAATTTCTTTTAAATAAATAGATTTAACCCATAGAAATTGGAGTTGTGAGGACTGCAGCCCAAAAAAAAGGACTGCAGTTGAGGAAGTGATGCACCAAAGAAGACTTAATAATAATATTGTTAAAAAAAGGATAAAAATAATATTTAAAACTACCTCCATAGGAAAGAAAAACTACCTCCATCAATCTAGGGATAGTGGCATTAGTGGGTTGTGGGTAGAAGTTAAGGGAAAAAATTTTCATATTAAAAAAATAAGTTGAAGTTTATTTATTTCTCTTGATAGGCCGCCACGTGGCGAACAGAGAAGGATAAAAAATAATATTTAAAACTACCTCCATAGAAAAGAAAAACCACCCCATCAATATAGGGATAGTGGCATTAGTGGGTTGTGGGTAGAAGTTAAGGGAAAATTTTTTTCATATTAAAAAAATAAGTTTATTTATTTCTCTTGATAGGCCGCCACGTGGCGAACAGGGAAGGATAAAAAATAATATTTAAAACTACCTCCATAGGAAAGAAAAACCACCCCCATCAATATAAGGATAGTGGCATTATTGGGTTGTGGGTAGAAGTTAAGGAAAAAAAAATTTCATATTAAAAAAATAAGTTTATTTATTTCTCTTGATAGGCCGCCACGTGGTGAACAGGGAAGGATAAAAAATAATATTTAAAACTACCTCCACAGGAAAAAAAACCACCTCCATCAATCTAGGGATAATGACATTAGTGAGTTGTGGGT
Source organism: Mimosa bimucronata (assembly GCA_037074515.1). Classification (NCBI taxonomy): domain Eukaryota; kingdom Viridiplantae; phylum Streptophyta; class Magnoliopsida; order Fabales; family Fabaceae; genus Mimosa; species Mimosa bimucronata. The sequence goes on from CM073437.1 coordinate 8,037,418, forward strand.
AAAAGTTAAGGGAAAATTTTTTCATATTAAAAAAATAAGTTTATTTATTTCTCTTGATAGACCGCCACGTGGCGAACAGGGAAGGATAAAAAATAATATTTAAAACTACCTCCATCAATCTAGGTTTAGTGGCATTAGTGGGTTGTGGGTAGAAGTTAAGGGAAAATTTTTTCATATTAAAAAAATAAGTTTATTTATTTGTCTTGATAGGCCGCCATGTGGCAAACAGGGAAGGATAAAAAAATAATATTTAAAACTACCTCTATAAGAAAGAAAAACTACCTCCATCAATCTAGGGATAGTGGCATTAGTGGGTTGTGGGTAGAAGTTATGGGAAAATTTTCTCATATTAAAAAAAATAAGTTTATTTATTTCTCTTGATATGCCGCCACGTGGCGAACAGGACCTGCTTTGGCCCCTACTTTTATATTGTTAAAGATATATTATTTGATAAATAATATATTATTTTAATTTATTTGTTAAATATTTATAAATAAATTATTTCAATAAATAATATGTTATAAATATTAATAAAAGTTAATATATAAAAAATATATAAATTGTTTAAAAATTTAATTTTTTATTTTTTATTAAATAGTATGTTATTTATTAATAGATATTAGTATGAAATATGAAAAATAATTCTATTTTAATAATATATATAATGAAATGATAATTAAAAAAATTTCATACAATAAAATTAATTCACTAAAAAAACATTTTTTATAAATATAAAATTGAAATACTAAATATAATGTAAAGTATATGAATATAAAAAATAATGTAATTATTAATCTAAAAATTATATATAAATAATTAACAAATATTTCATAATATATTAAGTTAAATGTAATATAAAGTATATCAAATGAAATATAATTATAATTGTGAGAGTTCAAATATTATAAATATTTTACAATATTACCATATGGTCTTCATAACTCAAATGGTTAAGACATTTTTTATATTGTTTACCTTTTTTTTTAAGTTGCTTATAATTGAGTTGAGCGCTGACTTTGACTCCTAACCTATGTGACTTCCACATGTTTTTTGTTTTGTTTTACCACGTCATATGGGTGAAATTTCGACATTTGTTTTTTTTAATTGGATGAAGTGACAATCAAAGGTTGTGGAGGACATGGGTGAAATTAGCTTATATGTAAGGTAGAACCACCTCTAGTGTTTAGTTTTCGACACAATTAGTACACTATAAATTAAATTTTATAAATTACGTAAAAAGGAGTAATTTTTATGCAGAATGCCATAATTCCTCTTCATAGACCACCACCGCCCTTTGCTTTGTCTTTTCCTAGTTCAATTTATTCTCCACATAGAGCCTCCCCTTAATAAAACTCTCTTTTGCATAAGAAAAAAGACCCGCTTTAATGTGTATGATCAAAATTTATTGGCAAAATTAATTATAAATCCCATATAAAGAACTTAAATAAGATAAGGTCCAATGAAATCACATAATTAATCTGAGATCCCACGAAATTGTCATCGTCAGGCCAAAAGTTATTACTAATCAAAAGTTTAAAAAGTGTTATTGTCAGATCAAAAGTTGTTATTGTCACGTTAAAGTTGTAATAGTTTGGTCAAAAGTTTTTAGAGACCAATTAGTAACTAACAACTTTTGACAAAACAATAACAACTTTTGCCCTCATCTTCACAACTTTCTTGCAGGGGCCTCGAATTAGTTATGCAATTTCGTGAGATCTCATTTTAATTAAGTTCATCCCATAAGACCTGTAATTAATTCCCCCAAATTTACTTAACAATTAAAATGCGTCATCTTTTTTAAAACCTTTTATATTGTTATTAATAGTAACTATTTTATTTTTATATATATGAATAAATTGTATTTATTAAATTTATATTTTGTGTGTGTGTTAAACATAATTAATCTATCCAATCAATTCCTAGATTCTTTCCATACTCTTTTTTATTCCAAGAAAATACAAAAATCAAAAGAAATGATTAGAAAATAAATCTTAGATGTTCTCCTTTAGTTGCAGGCATGGGTTATCACTATATTTATGGATCTACCCTATATATGTCAGGTAACTACGAGATACTCTCCTTGATGCTAAATATATAAAACATATTTATCTTATTTGATTAGATCAGGGATGCTAGTTGTTAAAATCATATGATATTACCAATGTACCCTAACTATCTACCTTTATCCCAACCCTCCCTCTCTTGTTTTTTAATTATCGAGGAGTATTATGAAGGATAATTAGGGGAAAAGTTATGAACAATTAGAAATAAGTCTTATATTTAGTATTGAAGGAGTTTTTTTTTATTGGCCAAAGGTAAATAAGAGACAATCCTTTGATATCATGTATTTTTTTAGGGTTAAAGATCATTTTGGCCAATGAACTATAAGCCAAGTATCACCCAACACATATATTTTTAAAAAGCATCTTATATACCAATAAACTTTTAAAAGTGGACAAATTGGCCAACACAGTCAGATTTAAACAAACAGTGCCACGTGTCGACATGTCATTCGTCCGAGTGGATTAAAAAAATGACGTGGATCAATAATGTGTCGACACGTGGCAGGGACTTAACGACAGTTAGGGTAAATCTGACGGTATTGGCCAATTTGTCCAGTTTTAAAAGTTCATTGGTATATAAGATGCTTTTTATAAATATATGTGCTGGGTGATACTTGGCTCATAGTTCATTGGCCAAAATGATCTTTAACCCATTTTTTTATACAAAGACAATATATATTAACAGATAAAATGATTTGCGATCATATATAGGTTTTTTTACCCATCAACTTAAACGACCAAAAGCAAGTACATTAATATTACATCTAAATTGTTGATAGACTCTATATAATTTAAAACAAGAACAAGACATAAAACTATATAAACAATATTGAAACTGTTATAAAAATAAGAGAAAAGAAAAAAGATGGAGAGAAAATGGGATAATGAGACAGAGAAAATAGAAAATGGAGGAAATGAGCATTTCTCATTCACTTGTGATTCTTGGTACAAATGTTTTGTGTTTAGCCTCTATTTATAGGCCTCAACACATTCAAGCTTATAACTATGGTTACAAAGATATAAAGATGGATATAATGTCAATAATGATAAGAAGAAACTCCTACAAGCTATTCATTAGGAGGTTATAAGAAGAGAATCCTGAGAGAGGGAGGTTATGGACATCCACTAGATAATATTTTATAACACTCTCCCTTGGATGTCCATAAACAAATATTGTGCCTCATTAAAACCTTACTAGGAAAAACCCAATGGAACAAAAACCCAGTGAGGGAAAAAGAGTACACAATACTTATCAAAACTGCCTCGTTAAAAAACTTACCAGAAAAACCCAGTGGGACAAAACATTGGTTAAGGGAAAAAGAGTATAGCACGACATTTTCTCCTCCTGAAAAGAATCATTTTACTTCCCCTGGTGACTGCATCACTTTTGTCCTTTTGTCTCGATTAAGTATACTGATTTTTCAAGCATATTCCGTCCAAAGCCTTTTAAGCATATCTTCATTTGGTCGAATTGAATTATCATCCATATGTTCTGCTAAAAAGTATTCCTCTAACATATCTTTATGATATATTTCGCATCCACATTTCAAGTTGTGCACCTGCAAACTTAATTCTTCCACAAAAATTTTAACATGTAATATTAACAAAATTAATAAATATTTATATGGGACCTTTATTCATGATTATTAAAATCATTGAGGAATTTAATAAATTGATCTACTGGTCAAGTAAAATGCAAATTTATATATTTTGAAAAATATATTTTGAATGATTTTCTTATATATGCTTCTGGCATTTAAGATCCTTCAAGGATTTTCATTTAAATTTCACAATATTTAATTATTAACGTGTACTTTCTTTTCATATGCTGCTAGACTTATATGCAAAATAATTGCATCCACCGCAAAAATAATACGCATTATCATAATCTTCATTGCCTTTGTGAAAATATATGTTTCACATAAATATTTATAATTTTATATTTCAAGTATTTGGACTGCAGGTTCATAATATTCATGTATTGAAAGCATAATAGCATTTTCATTGTAGTATTTCATGTATTTATACTGCAGGCCCATAATATTCATGTATTGAAAGCATAATAGCATTTTCATTGTATCTTTCCCTTTAGTTTTCCTTTCTGGCCAATCATTTTCATGTCACTTCTTATAACATATCTCAATATAAGATCCTCATTTAATCACGTGATATCATTATCGAAATTGTTGTTGACAACTTTATTCTTTTCGATTCCATTTTCCTTGTTGTGACATAACTTATTGAGATCTCTTTGTTAATTTTCAGGTACCTGTACCTCCTTTGAGGTTTTTCAATTAGTTATGTCCTAGCACTCTTCTGGAATACTGCCTCTTCAACATGATCATCTAAAGTATAAGTTCCTATTTATTTGTAGTATTTACATTTATAATCGATTAATTTCTGATGCTTCAGGCATGTTGCATTTGTTGGAGCATTTTCAGCTAGAATGTGAGATTTGATAATTCTATCTAGGTCAGTAAATAAATCTGGCAGATATTTTGTAATATTTTATGAATGCAAAGCATGATGAACTTCTGGTTCATACTAGAGAATATTTTGTAATATTTTATGAATGTAAAGTATGATGAACTTCTAGTTCATACTAGAGAATCTACATTTCATAATAATAGTGTATTAAATATATTTTCTTTTCCAGCTACTTGATTCCTCCCCCTCATGTTTGGATAACTTTGTTGAATGATAATCATGCGTTATAAGTCTCCTAAATCCATTTGTTTCCTTTTGAAACATTATTTTGTTTCATTTAGAAACAAGAAGAAGGAATTTCTTACCCAACATTTATATCAACTTTATCTAAATATCCATCTATACACGTGGTGGATTGATAGGAATATGCATTGCACATTCAAAAAATTTTAAAATGGAAATTATCTGGCTCCTGACCAAAAGCCAATTTTACCGGGAGAATCTTGTTGGCTTGATGTAAATATGTGCTGCAATATGTAATAATAAATATGTCAACATTGAAATAGAAAACTTGTTCTCTGGTTATTCATAGAGGCTTTAATGAATGATTTATGGATCATATAATCTGGAAATTGTGCACTCAACATAATGATCATGCAAACTTTAGGTTGAAAACTTATAATAATTGCACATGTAACCACCTAATAGATGTATCTATCAAATTTATTGAATACTTGTATGGTTTACATGCTTTTTGAATGGGCCCATAAGTTTGATATTTTCCCAGAAATATAGATCCATTCCAAATACAACTAATGATTTTTCTGTTGTAAATTTTCTTTGAGAACAAGCAGCAACAACATAATTCTTGAATTATGTTAACTATTCAGGAAGAATCTTCTGGTTCTTCAATAGATGTCAATAATTTGATATTTTATATATATATATGACTTGGATGATCAAACAAGTTATGCCAACAATAAATTTATTCGAATCAGTAAACTTCTGGTTTACTGTATCATATTTCTTAACCAACATTAAACTTTTTTAATTTCTCAAAGATCATAAGATGACATCTGCGTACCTCAATGCACATTTATGATACAAATATTTATGGTATATCTTTGATTATTTGACTCTACTCATGAGTGTTTGTATATGCTAAACTCTATCTCAGGGTTTTTTGAATCAATAAATGCAACAAATTTTCAATAATTTGAAATCACTTCAAACAAAGTGTTAGCAAAAGCAATAGTTTTGCAATTTCAAACTGAAGCATACGGTACCTTATATGAAAGGCACCCCCACGCTTTTAAATATCTCAAAATATTTTCATTTAATTACTTAAATTCAAGATAGAACATTTATAGGTTTATGATCAAGAGGTTCGAAAATTTCAACATGTATATAAACAACATAAAATTATCGAGCGTTTCAACAATAATTATATGACTTTCAGAATTTCCAACCTCATATCCCACCTTAATATTATTAAAGAAGGTTTAATTTTAAAAACTGATTCCACCTGTTTGGCACATAATTTCACACATATTTTCTAGGTTTTGACTTACGCATACCTGAGAAAAAGACTTAGATTCAAACATGATACAATAATCCCGGCCAAAATTGCATGAAAATTATTCTGCAAAAGTCTTTTTATCAGGATCCCTCCTCAAGCTCTTTTACCTTGGTCATGGCCTTCATGCCCAAACTTTTGATCTGAGATGAGGCATCTATAAGGTCATTTGACCACTGTCAGATGCTATCACTTTCCCCATATTCAGTAGCACTTTATAAATAATTCTATAGATCAGTCTTCAAGACCATGACACTTTGAATACATATTTATTTATGGCTTCTGGCCATATCATTATAATATTGGTTCATTATTTAAATATCATTACTTTAATATCACCAAACATTGTTGCCTCAAATTATCAATTTGGGCATTGACCATATGTAATTGTAGCAAAATATACTAATTAGTATTCAGGACTATTACATTTGGTGAAGTGATTCTTTATAAGTTATTTGCCTACAAGACAACATATTCTTAAAATATATTTTTATATATATATTTTAAAAGGCTATAAAGCTCATTTTTTTCATTTAATTTCATACATGACAATAAGCCTTATAGGCTTTAATATTTATAACAATTCAATCATCAGATACCACAATTTCTTTTTCTTGTACAATTTAGTGGAACTTACAATGTTTTTTTTACAAAAGAACTATTAAAAAGGTGACGTGACTTTTGGTCATCGAAACAAAAAAAATATTATATAAAATAATGACTGATTTGAACCTTTCCTAATACGTCTTGAGGTTCAAATACAAAATTTAATTAACCAAGGATTGCACTAGTGGTACTTTCCCGGATCGTCTCTCAAGGAGCCTAATGAACTAACCTAGGAAACTAAATGCATGAAAAGCTATAAAGTCGGGGTTTTTGAGATTTTAATTAAGGAAACTAAATTAAATTCTTTTTGGGATTTTTGTTATTAAAAAAAGCAATTAAAACAAGGTTGTGAAAACTATATGGTAAACATGAGTCTCTTGATGAATTGGGCAACCTTCCTAGCTTCTAAAATGATATGGGAGTTTTTAAATCAAGTTCTAATGCAAAACCTAAGGCAATCACTCTTAGTCCAATTAACTTACTTAATCAACCAACGTGGCGTATCGCTCATTCAATTAATTAAATAGGCAATCGTTAAGTTCCAACTTGGTAGTGAAGATTCATGATAAACATGCAAGGAAACTCTCGTTAGAAGTAAATCGAACCATCTAACGATGGACCTAGTGTCTAAACATACATACGATCACACATGCATTCAAAATATTCTAGAAATCCAAAGGGAATATAAATGAAGCATATCCATTGCATAATATCAAGAAAACAACACTTAGGTTCATACATATAAAAGACATAACTTAATTACATGCATGACCATTAAACAAAAGATCAAACAATGAAGCACACTTGTTCCAAGACCAACTACATATAACAAAGCAAAAGGAATTGAAATACATAATTAGACTTAGACAAGAGAAACTAAATAACTCCTCATTATAAACGTTGAAGCTCCGGTTGCCTTTCTCCATCAAGATCCCCACAAGGAATTTAGCCACTCATGCTCTTGAACATGATCGAATGGAATTTGGAGTTGGAAGCCATGGGATTAAGGTGGGATGAGTGAAATTGGTGTAGATGAGTGAATGGAGGGTTGAAATTCGTGCAAAGACTTGAGGGCAAGAGAATGGAAGGAATTGTGGTGAGTGGAGGTGGAATGGAAGAGATAATTGGTGTGCTCTTGTGCAAAATTCGTCCCCCTCTTCTCTGGTATCAGAAACAATTTATAAACCATCCAAATTGGCCTAGGGTTGCCTATTTTGATCTCCCAAAACAATTAGGAAAGGATTGGGGAAGACCCAATCAACCAATCTTCAAGAAACCTAGTCAAGATAGGAAATAATTGATTTGTAAACTTTCTAATCTCAATCTGGGCTAAGGTTACTTGTTGGGGTCAAAAATATTGATTAGGAAACAATGGAAAAAGACCCAATTGCTAAAACAAGGAAATAAATTCGAATGAAGAATTTCCTATTATGTTCAGGATTCGTGCCCTCGCCTTAGCCCTTGCTGTGGAGATCCCATGGCAAGGCTACTTATTCTGGTGTCATTTTTGTCCTTGGTCGTGGCCCTTACTGTGAAGGTTCCAAGGTGAAGAGAGACTAAATTGAAAACTTTTATAAAGTTCTGGGTCTTTTCTCCTCTTTGTTCTTTTGCTTCTTTCTTCGTTTGTGACCTCATCCTTGCACCTATAATGGAAAATTAAAGTACATATGAGGTATTTTTAAGTTCATGAATGTGGAATACACAAGTTAAAAGCCTAATATGCTCAAATTATCATCAGTATGCAATTAACTTCTTAAATATGAACCATACATGCAATTGTACTTAATTCCCTTAGAATTCTCCTAAATCAAATGTTAATTTCCCATTATTAGTGGTTAAAATCATATAATAATTATGCACAATTAATGACTTCTGGTCATATTATCATATATTAACAAACATAGAAATATGAATTCCATGATTATGGTTCAATACCCAAGAAGTGCATATTATTGGCTTTTAACTATCAATGTCACCAATATAATGTGATAATGTTAATTATCACTCTTATAATTTGTGCCTTGCTTTCAATAGCAACTAACCACCTTTCTTAACTATTTGTCTTCAAGAATACATCAAGAATATTTCAAAGCTATAAAGCTATTTTATGTCATTTGATGCTTAAGTCATTTGACATTAGCCTTCAGGGCTTGGTACTTTTGATATTTAGATCATCAAAATGTCATTCCCTCTTTTCATGAAATTTTTTTAAATCACAAGATGGTCTTATACAAATAATCATTGTCAAAAGTGATGAGGTTTCAGGCCATCTAATCAGAAATTTGGGAGTATCATGGCTATTAAATTGAATAATATAAATTGCAACATGAATTAAAAAAATAAAAGGCATAATATAAGATAATAAAATGAAATTGACAAAATAAAAAAAATAAAAAACCATAAATATATATATAAATATGTATAATATGTATTAGTTCACTTGCATGTATATAACATGCATATGTGTATGTGTGCATGTGTATTATATATAATATGTATTATAATATGATATATATATTCTTAAAGCATCAAATTAAATATGCAGACAGGGTGTTCCGTAAGAACTAAAGGGTGTATGAACTAAAGGCGGTAAAACCTTCCAATCTAGTTCATTGTGACAGCCTCTTTAATTCTCCAGAAGAGGTAAGGATATGATGCAAAATATGTAAATATAAATATATATATATATATATATATCATATATATGTGTGTGTATGTCACAACGTAAGCATGAATAAATAAATGTCACTAAAATTGTAGCTAAATAAATAAATAAAAAGCATTAGTGTATCAACACTCATGAAGGTAAATAATGTACCACAATACACTATATAAATAGAAACCTACAAAATATATCAATAATATATATATATATATGTCTATATATTGGTATACATACCAATTGAACGATGTATAAATAAAATAGCAAAATGAACAAATGTAACGTAACAAAAGAAATAGTAACAATGAGAGTCAAATCTAAAATACTTCTTAAAATAATAGCACACAACACAGTAAACATTTTCTCATCTTTACCAAGAATTATTGCCGAAACTGATGAGGCTTCCACTAAAATATATAAAGACTATACCTTAATATTTTAGAGCGAATTTGTGCTAATAACGTGTTATAAAAATAAGAGAAAAGAAGAAAGATGGAGAGAAAATGGGATAATGAGACAGAGAAAATAGAAGAGGGAGGAAATTGGCATTTCTCATTCACTTATAATTCTTGGTACAAATGCTTTGTGTTTAGCCTCTATTTATAGGCCTCAACATATTCAAGCCTATAACTATGGTTACAAAGGTATAAAAATGGATATAATGACAATAATAATAAGAAGAAACTCCTACAAGCTATTCATTCGGAGGTTATAGAAAGAGAATCCTGAGAGAGGGAGGTTATGGACATTCACTACATAATATTTTATAATAGAAACTTAAAAAAACATAGTAGTTTATGAAAGTTTAGAAGAAGGCGGATCCAAATCACTTAAAAAGCTATAATCCTTCATCACCCTTCCGATAAATGTAACGTAGATTTTCACAAACGGAGTACAAAAGCTAATTAGATGTCATAGTTAGATTTTTCACAGGAAAAATGCAGTTTTTTTCAGCCTGATTTTTTTTTTTTTTGCCAGCCTGATTAGATATTCATATTCACCTGAAAAAAGCGGTTTTTTTACATTAAAAATGCCTGTTGAGGGCATATTACCCTTCATTTCGTAATCTGACGCATGTTCTGAAAATTGGACCGATCTATTGGGCCTGAAAGCCCCATCCAAATCTTGACCTCCCACTAGCCCAAGTGTGATTAGACTAGACTACGTAAGAAATCTAGGGAGTCCATAGCTCGATTAGTAGGACTGAAGGTATTTTTTTTTTTTTTTTTTTTGAATAAAACTGGATAACATTAGAAGAAACACAAACATGTCCCTAATCAAACAGGGTATTATCCTTCATCAACTCCCACCTGATGAAACGCCAGGAGGTGGTCGATCAAAGACAACAAAGTTTCCATCTATCCTGTGTGATAACTTAGCTAATTTGTCCGCTATAACAATATTCTCCCTATAAGTATGAAGGAGTTCAACACTCCAGTTCCTATGCAGCAACAACCTAACATCATTAACGAGCTCAATGAATGGATGGGTTTCCTCACACCCTCTCAAAACAAGGTTAAGAGCTTCTATGCAATCAGATAATAAAGTAACATGTCTAAGCCCCTTTGACCAACACAACTGTAGGCCATGGATGAAACCAAGCAATTCCGCGATCACCGGGGGGACGTTTGTCAGCTTGCAACAGAACCCACTTAACCATCCACCACTTCGGTTAATAATCGCCCCACCACAACCACTTCTACCATCCTCCAATACAGAACCATCCACTATAAGTTGAAACCCGCTGCTCCCATGGCTTGATGATTCACTCAAGGTCGACGATCGATTCTTCTTTAATGCATTGAAACGCAAAATATCCCGGTCGGCACAAGCTCGAAAGAAGCTGTGATAAGGGTTGCAGCTTGCGCCTTCCAGAGACCCTCCAAAGAGACGTTTGCAGCGATTGGCCCAGATATCCCAACACATGTATCCAAAGAGAGAGGCCCATGGAACCTTCTTCGTGGACTCTATACCCACTTCCTGTGAAAGATTCCATTTGACCCACTCTGCATCACGTAAAGAAAAGAATATGCTGCGTTTACTTGGTTTGACAAGAGAATTCCAACACCGCTTCGCCTCCGTACAGTCTCTAAGTAAATGCATCACATTCTCCTCTCGTTCACAGCCAAACGGACATGCTGCAGAGTTATTAAGACCCCATTGCGCTCTTAGCTGTGCAGTATGAGCCCTTCCATGAACTACCAGCCACATAAAGGATTTAATCTTCTCAGGTATCTCCCATCTCCACAACCGTCGCCATATGTTGTCTTCACTCCGTGTATTACCTGTAAAAAGAAAATGATATGCAGATTTAACATAAAAGCAGCCATCAGTGGACGGCTTCCAAAAGAACTTATCATCTCCTCTCTCCTCTCTAGGGGGGTGCGCACTAACAATCCGATCAACAACTAGAGGGTCAAACCACAGCTCCAGCCTACCTCTATCCCATTCTCCATCATTTGTGACATATTCACTCACTCTCTCATGACGGTCAATGAAGCTCTCATACCCAGGAATAAGATCAATAAGAGGAACATTAACTTCAGACCAATTTTCCAACCAAAACAAAGTCGCCCTTCCATTACCGATCTTCCTTCCTAAGCCACGGAAGAACTTCTGCCACACGTGACTAATGCCCCTCCAGGTTAGGGAAGAAGCTCTTTTCTTGCTAACTTTGGGCAAATCTAGATCCCCGCACCCATACTTGGCCCTAAGGACTTGGACCCATAAAGCGTCTCTCTTACAAACAAGCCCCCAACAGAGCTTCATGATAAAAGCTTTATTCTGTTTCCTCAAATTTTTAATTCCCAAGCCACCAGCCTGCTTATCTTTCAAAACTTGATCCCATGATAACAAGTGCAACTTCCTTCCTTCCACATTATCTCCCCACAAGAAACCTCTACTGTGTTTCTCTAACTCCCTTATCACCCCTTTCGGAAGAAGCATCGTCTGCATGTAGTATGCGGGGAGAGCTGAAAGCACTGATTTGATCAGGGCCATCCTTCCCGCCATATTCAAACACCCTTTCTTCCATCCCGATAGCCTCTTCCTAGTCCTCTCTAATATTGGAGAGAAGGTACTGACAGAAGCTTTCTTATGGAGTAGAGGAATCCCCAAATATTTGCCCAAATCATTAGTAAAGCCCACACCCATCTGTCTGGTCAGGTCTACCATCCTTGAGGCATGTACTTTCCTAGAGAAAGAAATCATAGTTTTCTCTTTGTTCATCCTTTGGCCCGCAGCCCTACAAAAGCGATCCATACACTTTAGCATTACATCAACTTGGGAGCTTGATGCCTCCCCAAATAGAATCAAGTCATCAGCGAAGAAGAGATGGGAGATTGGAGGCCCTCTTGCGTTAAGCCGAATGGGGGACCAATCCCCATCAACAATAGCATCCTGAATAGCATGATTCAATCTCTCCATACACAAGGTGAAAATATAAGGAGACATCGGATCACCCTGTCTTAACCCTCTTGACGGCCTAAATACTTCAGTTGGCTCACCATTCCAGAGAACTCGGAGTTTAGAGGAAGTTATACAAGCCATGATGAGATCACAAAACTTCCTATTAATTCCAATCAGCTCAAGAGTCTCTCGAATAAACCCCCACTCAAGCCTATCATAAGCTTTCTCCAGGTCAACCTTAACTGCAAGCCACCCTGTGACCCCTGTTTTGCTCCTCATTGAATGAATCACTTCCTGAGCAACAATAATATTATCGCTGCTCTGTCTCCCCGGAATAAAACTGCACTGTTGAGGTCCGACCATTCTGTTCATTATGGTTCGGAGACGCTTACTGAGGATCTTAGTGACAACTTTATAACTTACATTGCACAACGAGATTGGTCGAAAGTCCTTTATAAGTTCAGGGTGTTCTACCTTCGGAATAAGGGCAATGTTTGTATCATTAAGGGCTTCAATTCTACTTGGATCTTCAAAAACCCGCTTCACTAGGTCACACACCGCCCCACCAATCATATACCACAACTCCTGATAGAAGAAAGGTTGCAAGCCATCAGGTCCAGGAGCTTTGAAGGCTCCAAGATCAAAAACTGCTTGTTTGATTTCCTCATCAGTCACCTCAGCATCAATCAGGCTACTTTCCATACTCGTTAATGGCGGGAAACCACATGTAGTTCGGCATTCATTCCCTAAGACTGCTTCACTCTTAAAGAGAGTTTTATAGTAGTTCATTGCCATTTCTTTCAATGTTCTCTGATCAAAAGTCCACTCCCCTTCTGAGTTTCTGAGCCCCTCAATTCGGTTTCTGCGTCTCCTAATCAAAGTCGAAGAATGAAAGAATTTACTGTTCTTATCACCCCATCTAAGCCAATTACAGCGAGATTTTTGGTACCAAAGAAGCTCTTCCTGGGCTAGCACTCTATTGTATTCATTCCACAACTCTTTTTCAACTTGCACAAGATGTTGGCTATCTCGTCTGGCCCTTACTCTCTCGACTCCCTCAAGCCTTTTAAGGAGATTCCGTTTTTTTGCTGGTATATTACCCACTCTCATTCTGTTCCATTCTATGGACTTCTCAGTAAAATTTTTGATCTTATTATTCCAATCCCCATCTTTCCAGCTTTGCTGCACAACATTAACAAAGTCTTCTTCCAGTAACCAAGCTGCTTGACATTTAAATTGGTACTTTTCTTTCCGACGAGGCGATTCCTGGGAAGTTTGAACAAGGACGGCTCTATGATCAGAACCAAACTTACTCAAATGATATGCCTTCGATTGAGGAAACTGGGAATTCCAAGGAACGTTAAAGAAGACCCAATCTATTTTTTCCTTTAAGAGATTCTTTTCCCAAGTAAATCTCTCACCCACACTTTCCATCTCGATCAAATTCGAATCATGCACAAAGTCAGTGAACTGCTTCATTGCTCTAACATTTGGGGAAGCACCACCTATTTTGTCATCTTCCGAAAGATAAGCATTAAAATCCCCCACAACCAACCAAGGCTCACTGATGTAATGGCTCATTTCAGTTAAATCTCTCCAAAGATCCTGTCTTAGATTATAGCATGGCTCAGCATATACACTAGTTAGTAAGAAGCCCTCATTATTTCCTTTATCTATCACTTGAACATGAATGAATTGAGTAGATGAGGAGAGATAATTAATAGACACATAATCACTACACCACAGTACCCAAATACCTCCCGCATAGCCCGTAGCTTCCAATCTAATCCATTTATCAAAACCCAATTTTCTCACCACCCTATCAGCCTTCCAACCACTTACTCTGGTCTCCATTAAAATAAGAATATGGATATCATGACCATAATTTAAATCCCTAACTCTACCAGGAAAAACTTTAGAGGCAGCACCACGACAATTCCAAAAAATAATCTTCATAAAAACAAATTAATAAGAGAAATGAGCACTCAAACCATTTCTTACGTAGTGGCATCCCCTGTGTCCATCTCTCCAACATCTGACTCTGCATCATCCTTAACCTCAGCTTGGGTCTCATACCAGAGATCACCTTGTTCTTGGGTCCCTAGCACTTGCACGTGATTTTCTCCCAAGTCTGACGCATCTGGAGGCTTCATATTTTGGGCAATTAATTCACCTTGTGAGCATGACGTGTCTAGCACATTTCCTTTCACCAACGACTTTGTAACCTTATCACACAAATTATTTTCCTCCACCTGTTGAGTTTCCACTTGCTCTTGTATTTTATTAAAGTGTAAAGGCACTTTATGAGTCAAAGAACCAACAACTATTTGGTGGGTCCGAGTGGCATTCTTTCTCTTGCGAATTGGAGAAATAATAATAGGTCTTGAATTCACATGCCTTTTCTTCGAGGGGCCCACTACTTTTTCATTAGAAACTAAAGCTCTCCTTTCAACTTGGCTTGCTACCTTACGACCCATAACCTCCTTAAAACTATCTATGTCCAACTCACTATCTTTCTTTGCCTTTATTTCACTTTGTCCAGATCCTTTAGTGCCCATTCCAATACCCACTTCACCTCTCTTTTTACCTACTCTAACCTTCTTTTTCTTCTCTTTCTTAAAACATTCCGCCGTTTCAACCTCCTTTACAGCTGCAAAAGTCATTGGAGCGTCTTTTAATCTGCTGCCTTCCCCTTTCAAAAAACTAAAAGTCGCTGTCTCCATAGGCTCACAGGTAACATCCACTTTCCTATTTGATGAAATTTCCTTTTTTCTCCATTCCTTGCTACAAACTTTCGGCCTTTGCTTTAGCTCTGCACTGTTGGCTGTGTCTGGAGTTTCCTGACAATGCAAAATGTCAAATCTTGTACCCGAGTTTGACCGAAAATCTTTCACCCTTTCCTTCCCACTGGACTGCATCTTCAACGTTCCTTTTTTCTCCATGTCCGACGGTCTAAGGTTCCTCATCCTCACAGTATTTTTGGCTTTCATCCATGAGCCAAATTCTTCCTCCTCTTTAATACCAGGAACACTAAAAATTGGTTGTCTCAACTGGTGGCCTGAACTTTCTTTTTGATTACCCTCCCCAGGATGCTCGCTCATCGGAGTCTCATTCTCCTGGCCCCCTTCTTTTGGCTTCAAGGGGCAGGTGTCTTGCTTGTGCCCATACCTCCCACAACTAAAGCATATAAGTTCGAGCCCTTCATATTCAACCGTATAAATCTTCCTTCTGATTACAAATCTAGATTTTAATTGCTGGTTCAAATCAACCTCCACACTGACCCTGGCATACTTCCCCCTCTCAACAGCAATATTATTGTTGCACTGAGCCAGAGTGTTAATATCTACTTTCAAAGCCTTTCCAATGATGTTACCTATTTCAAGCATACATTCCTCTGAGTACACATGCATAGGAAGAGTAGGGACCCTTACCCAAACTGCGACCTTCCTGGATTTATTGCAGTATGGGTTGAAATTAGGGCTCCATCTTTGCACTGCCAAATAATGCCCCTGTATGACCCAGGGCCCATCAAATAGTAGTTTCTTGCATAATTCCTTATTTTCAGACCGGAAGACATAGAAATTGTTTGGCAAGTCCACCAGCTCAAACTGATTACAATTAAGTAACCAAGCAATCCTGTCTTTCATCTTGTCAAGATTAGCCATCTTCCCCAGCAAGGTGACAATCACAGCATCTTTCCATGGCATACATAACTCCTTTAACCTCTCATCTGTCATTGGTAGACTGGGCAAGGTCTCAAAGAGTCTCTTTTGTTCCTCAGTAAGGATTGGCGATGTCTCCTCTTCTTCCTCCAACCACTCCCTCATAGCGTCATCTAGTTCCTTAGAGAAGGCTTGTTCCTCCCTTCCCATAAGCTTAGATTTGTATGAAATCTGGGCTCTCTGTCTTGCAACATTTGTTTTCTGAGAATTTTTCTTCGTGCCAGCAGACTCCTGCTTCCCATCCTCCAATTGCTCATCTTGGACCTCCCTTACCAGACCCTCACTTTGTGAACTCTCCTCCATGACCACTTGCCCATTCAACTTTTTAACATTCCTCTCCAACAAATCTTGTTCCTCGGAAGATTTCTCCCTGGCCTTTGCCGGTAAAACCCCCTCATTGATCGGACTGTCATGTGACCCACCCACACTCACACTCACACTCACTCCTTCTCTCTCTAACATTATTCTCTCTCTACACTTCTCTCCTTAGTTTCTTTTCGGACTGGTTTCCCTAGTGGCCATCTGGTAGTGATCCCTCCTTTAGGGTATCATTACCGCCTGGCCGCGGGTTCAAATTCCAGTACCTTCTTCTCCCTCTCTTGCTATATGGACTGAAGGTATTTAAGCCATTTATATTACTCGGCAACAGAATGCTTTTTTATTTTTTTGGGTCAGATAGAATAATGCTTCTTCTTTCGAAGCAAAGAGAGAATCTGCCTGCATTTCTCCAGTATATGTGGTTAAATATGTTCGATGGAATGGACCAATCTCTTAGGCTAAATAGATCTTAGTCCAAATCCCAATCTATTAATTATTAATCATAATCGTCCAGACATCGTGGACACCTCAACACGTCTCTTTGAATCGATAGAATCATATTAATTAATTTATAACGTGGCCAACTAATAATGCTTGCTTTACCTCCATCAAGAATTATATTCATACAGTATTGGATTGTGATCAAATTAAAGCAGCATGACACGGAGTCCCTAATTAACTTAATTAATTGTTGTTTTCGAAAAGAGGATGATGAGGATCAATCAATCGGTGGGGAGTATAGGAACCTTTTCCAGGTGTCCTAATTATCAGAGTTTTGTCAGGTTAACATGATATCATAATACATGTCTAAGTAACAAGAGGCATCATCTCAGAGACTGGACAAAAGATACAGCCTAAATTAATGTACCTTTTATTCTCTGTATAATGTAAAGTGGACGCTAAAAACAACTATTTTTTCGGTCTTTAGTACAAAACTCGGTTGATTTGACTAATTTAAAAAGATCAAAGGAGGTGAATAAATTCTTTGAAGCGTCTACAATTGTGATTTTTTCAAACTATTTACCTGTCTAGCTCATCAACTGATATAAAATGCAATGTTATAAATAAGTATTCCAGAGAGGTAATGTAACATGTATTATGATTAAGTAATTTATCAAATCTTCTTAATATCATTAAATGAGTCAACCTGATCTTATTATCTTAAGTACTGTTGAGAGGTAGTAGCATCTAAGGTAGTTGCATCTAAGGTAGTAGCATCTAACCTTACTCAACCCCACAAAAGCCTCGATGATGAAGTTGGACACATGAAGGGGATGATACACTAGAGTTTTGTTAATGTCGCACGGATACAGCTTTATATAAAACTAACACAAAAATGGCCTTTGGCAGAGAGGAATCATTTGTTGCTTTGTACGTACTTGCAGTTTTATAAGGCTCTCGGTCCTTATTCTTGACACCCACCCACCCACCAACACGCTTTGTGTCACCAGGATATGGAATAAAAAAGGTTGCTCAGGTTTTAAGCCTTTATGAAGCTAGCCTGTTTAGATTGCTTTCTCATTAATTATGGACAGGTGTAACTTGCACCTTGATTCCATCATTAAGCCTCCTAAACCAATTAATCGGATTCTCTGCTACGTATACCCCAATTATATATACTTTGGGACTTGCTTGCTTTCTTATTATTCCAAAAGGGTAAGAATAAATCCAAACATGAGTTGAACGAAATACATACTCCTCTTGTCCTGTCCTACTTATAGGGCAGAGAGAGTGAAGATTTTATATGGTCCTATTTATAAGCCACATCATCAATTTTTTCACATGAATGTACAATCTTACCATTTATTTATTATGTGCTGACTTTGTTCTCATGTGATGTATTAGTGGATGTTAAGTAAGGGTAATATTGGAAAGTTATTCAATTTTAAGGCAGATTTAATGAGTTTTGAGGTTTTCCTTAGTCTGTATAAAACAGCTGAAAATGCCTTATAAATAAGATCGGATGAATATGTTATTTCGGAGTTCAAGGGTAAGGATTTTTTTATTATATTAACTGGCAATCAACGTCTTTTCTGGATCATATTACCAGGTAAACGAGCAACCGACTACTCAAGTTTCAGGGTTCATATCTTCCCCTCCCGATACAAACTCAAGGGATATAGTGGGACTTTACACCGCTAAACCAACTATGTGTTAGTCAAGTAAGGATATTAATGACTATTTTGTTAACGAGTTTGTTAGCACAAAATTAACTTTTCTTCTCTTTCTATTGAATGTTTGATATTAACTTGAAATATGAATTGAAAATTTTACACGCTGGAACTTATTAAAGTGATGACCGGGTCTTAGGGAGGTGGAAAGCTTAAGGGACGAGTTAGGTCTATTGCCAACAAATAATTTAATGAAAGATCAAAGAGGCAATGCAAAGGCGTGGGCATTATGAGATTCTAATTAAAATGAATGGTGAGGGACCTAAGCCACTGGTCTGGGCTTATATACGGAGTGACACCTAAACCTGCAACAAATTAATTGGAAAATAATGATAAAGGTGGTGTACGTTAACTCAAAGATGATGAACCCCATCAGGGTGCTTAACACCCACCTACCAACTCAATCTCTCTTTGGAAATCAAACACCTTACAACAATGCCACCCCTAGTAATATATTATTTGGAACTCAGAACTCATCAACCATTCTTTAATTTGTTTATTGTCATTATACACACACACACCCCCCGTGTCAAGCCCTCAACATACACAAATTATTGAGGCTCCCTAAAATCGTACAACTATCTCATAAATGAAAGAATCTGACGAATTCCAAGGATCAATGATGAAGAGAAGGAATATGATACTATAGGTAATAAATTAGTATGTTATTTTTTATTTTGAATTTCTGTGTAGTATGCCATCTTTTAGAGATATTAAACAAGTGGTGGTAGACACACGAGGGTATTACTTGTACACGACAGAACGCAAGGATTTGGCATAGATCTGGTCCATGTGGGTACACTATATGGGGAAGTCAATTATGCAACGTTATATTCTTCTTTTAGAGGCTCTACGCTCAGCAACATAATATATATTTGGACTGTATTATATATTATAAGCGACATATATGCAACACATGTTCAATTTAATGAACACAATTTTGTATCAAAATTCCGAGATACAGTGATCCTGATCATGCTCAGTCGATATCAGTACACGGGGAGATATATAATGCTATATATATATATATATTTAGAGAGAGAGAGAGATTCTACTATATATTAACAATGTTAGGAGCATATCATTAATGCAAAGTTTATGCTTAAATGAATGCCACACAACTTCCACTTTTAATTACCTAGTGAGCCTGTCTCTAACTTTGTATGGTAAAACTAGAGCAGAAGGCCAATGAACTTGATATTTCACAGCCATGCGTATGACTTCACTAAAAAGCACAACTGCCCTTTAGCTAACTCCAACCCCCCCACCAATGGCAATGCCTTCTTTTTTTTCCCCCTTTTGTGAGCCTTTAGTGTAAACTGTTCGTTTTACAAGATCATATGCATCTATATTTATATATGAGTGTGACAAGTATCGTATGCAAAGCTAATCTATATTCGGAGAGCAAAATCTACTTTAGCAACCAACAGGAAATCTATCAATATATACAGCATCCAGTATGGTGAGTGTTTATGTGTCTATGTTGTGAACAGAGCCCACAACTTATAAACGATTAATGTGCTGTTTTTTTTCTCCCCAAAATGTTCTGTTATGATATATATGCACATCACCTAATAATTATGTCGTGCACACACACACACACACACAAATTACAAGCATTATTAATTGGGTCAGTGATTATCACCAGTATAATTTTACAAGTTGCATGATAATAACTAAAAAAAATATGCAAAAGATTATTCCCCATTGTCAATCCGTCTGTCAACAGGATGAGATGAAATGGTTAATAAAGGTTGTTTAACATCTCTACTTTTACACAATGAAACACATTGTTTTGCGTGAGTATGGGAGCGTGGTTAAAAGGAAGCTATTGGTGGGTTGACACCAAGTGTGAGAATAATGTAGGCAATTCGGCAAAATTAATTAGTTAAATTGATTGACTTGAGCTGCTTATGGATTCCAAATAATGAGCTAATTCAGCAAAAGACAATACGGTTTACCACTCCAAAAAAGAGTGAGTATACCAAACAAGTTGGTGCCTTCGTACGTATAGTATATGTAGGGAGAATTATTGATAATCTTGTTTTTGTATATATATATATTTAATCGAACTATTGTAGGATATCTCTTCTATATAAGGACCCTCACCACCCTTCCCCTTTGCACTCACCAGCCTTTTCTCTTATAGCCTGCTAGTCTTCTTCTTTCTCTTTCTATTTCAATCTCTCATAATATTATCTTTGATCCATTCCAAATTTCTGAGATCATGGAGAAGAAAGTCCTCCTCGGACTTGTGGTTATCCTTTTGGCTCTTTCCCATGTCACTTCTGTTCCTGCAACCAGTAAGTTTCAAGGGTTTCATTTTAACCCTTTCAGGGCTTTGATGCAAACCCTAATTTAATTTATATATATCGTTGATACATGTATTATTTATATGGACTTTGAGGATGCATATATACTTAGACATGATTGTTGTCCGCAATTTATAGGAATTCTCGTGGCCAAACAGGAGGGTCCATCATCATCTGCTCTGGATCATCATGCTTATAAGGTCCCTTCCCCCCCCCCCCCCCCAAATCTTTCCTCTTTATCTCAACTGATGTAGATTTCACAACATAATAAGAAAGCCCCGTGAAGTTTGGGGTCCTTAATTAAAAATTGAAATAAAAAGAGGGGGAAAAAGAAATAACCTTCAATACAAACCAGTCGCTTGTGCCCTAGCTAGTTGGCAAGCCTGTGTTCCGTGATTTCTCTATATATGGGACAAAATTATCAGTGTATACAAATTAAACTATTCACAAGCCTTTTGTAAATTAGATATGGGAGACTATATCATTGGTTTTATGGCAACTTTCCGTATATTCTTCCAAAAACAAATATTTTGGACTAAAAAACCTTAATTAGCTGCCTTGATGGGCTGATCACTGTTAAAAGTCATGCAGGAAGCCATGGACTTAAAATCTAGCAGTACTGAGGAGGCTTTTGAGATGGAGGAAGAAGCAGGAAAGGGAAGAATGATGATGGATGTTGTAGACTATTCCGGACCAAAAGCAAATCCAGCACATAACCCACCAAAATCCCCAGGAAAACCTGGCTTTTAATGATCATCAGGATATATGGGTCGGGTCTGATGATGTGGTTCAGGACTGAAATAAAAATCTTAGATAATGGTTTGGATTTCCCTGGTGTGCTACACGTATGTATTAATTAGTGTGAAATGTGTGTCGGTTAGTGTATATCAGTTAATGGATTCAGCTCAGTTAATATATACTGGCTGGTTGGTACTGTAAAATATATTTGTACTGCATCATCTGGAAGTTGTACTGCACTATATGCAGAAAAGTCTAATGCAGTTTGTTTTGTAGATCAATATATGTATAATATATATATTATCGTTGATCAGTTCTTTAATATCTCGATCTATCTATTAAACTTTCAATATAGCTAGTTATTATCAGAAAGAATTTTTTGCCTGTGATTTGTATATAACATGCATATGTTACCATCTAAACATGGACACGGTATTAATTTGAATGACGAGTGCGAGTTTAACACACTAATTCACACATTCACGTGCATACATATAACATACACGGGTCTAGCTTCATATATGATGTCATATGTTTGATCCTTGAAATTGAACTTCGGGATTTTATCCTTGTGAGGCGTATAAGAGGTCGCGTTTATATGTGACCTTACTTCTCTTACGCACACTCACAAACAATCCAAAGGCTCGTTCAGATTGTCAGTTCAGCTGCCAGAATAAATTATTAGCAGCTTGAGATGATCCTAGCTATTTTACTTCATTAGACTGTCAAGCATCCAATTTAAATGACAACAATTAAATTTCTCTCCTATGTGTATATATATACAAAATTTAAGAAATTTGCCACAATATTTTCGACAATTGTAAAGGAAAGCCATCAGCTTCACACAAGCACGCACGCGTATTCTCGCATGGAATTTGTTCTGAAGGTTATAATCAGAATGGGAATTGACTCCTAACGTACAGAACATGAAATATTTTAAGGTATTACTGTTAATTAGCATAAAGATATTTATTGCATGCATGTCATCGAAGTTATTATGATATTAATTATGGCTAAGAAACATCACGTGCTGAAATTTTTTTTATACTTTAATTTTTATTTTCGTGCAAAATCAAGTGTTCATACAAAAATGAGCATGTATATCTGGACAAGCTCATAAGATTTTCAATGCTACTGGACATGTTAAAGATTATAATAGAATTATACACTGACATTAAATCATAAATGTTTAACTTCCAAATTATAAATAGAAATATAATTTAAAAGAAAAAAGAACTATACGACAGAGAATGGATTGCTTTGCTTCTTACATGGAAACAATAAAAAAACATTATTAAATTAAATTAAGGAAGAATTGCATTGCGGTTATAAGGAAGAAAATTAATTTCAAATTAGCTAGTCTACATGTCTTGTCAATGATTAATGAAAAGACCTCTGCTAACAAGTGAAAAATACCATTGACAAGTTATTATGACTTGTTTAGTATTAATTGTGATCACCTTAAGAACCTGAATGGAATTTTCCCTAAAATTAAATGCATGTGAATAATTAGTTGAGAGAAGATTTTTTTTTAAAAAAAAAAAAATCAGCCGTTGGGAGAATATCTTTAATTAAGGTGTACACGTGAGTTAGTGAATAAATGTAGGCATCGCCATTTAAAACGTGCATGGTTGATTCTAGGATCACATTCAGGATCATTCATTGTAAAGATGAGTAATTGTCTTCTCATCTTAATCTAAATTAATCAAATTAATTTGAATATCCAGATTTTAATGTTTTAAATAATTTTTCATTTTAATGGATGCAGAATTTAAAAATAAGGATAACCATATAACTGACATTTATTCAAAAACTACATTTTACATTGAAAAATTTGTTCATTAAAGATTTAAAATCTCAACCATCCAAATCAAAATGGTCTATGTTTCATTACAACGATTAAAAACATTTTACTCATCTTTGTGATGTGCACTAAATAGAAACCGTTCATTCTTGATCACATAGTACATTTGTTTAAATTGTAATTGGTTGAACTTATTTAATAGGGAAAATTTCATTAAACCCCCATATAAGAGGGAATTTATTTCAGTCAACCCCCAAAAGAATTTGAAAACTCACTCATTACACCCACAAGGGATTAAAGTGATATTTTCAACTAAAAGACCAAAATGTCCTTATTGAATTTTGGAACTAGAATCCAAGACACATGTGAAGAATTTCCAATATATTTGTGTTTTTTCAACATCAATGTGAGTATATTCAAATATCAAAATCATGAAATCCAACACTAAAGTATTTAACATTTCACAATTGGATTTCCATGACACATATAGAGTATTTCTAAAACGTTTGTACTTATTTCCAACATCAATATTAGTATTTTCAAGTCTAAATTAAAAATTATAGAATTCAACACTAAAACATCCAAAATTTTACAACTAAATTTTCAAGACACATATGAGGAATTTTCAAGACACATAAAGGGCATTGCAAGACATATATGGAAAATTTTCAAGAAGTTTGTGCTTATTTCCAACATCAATGTGAGTACTTTTAAGTCTAAAAAATCATGGAATCCAACACTAAAACGTCCAAAATTTCAATATATAGCCCATCCAACATGTACATGCATGCAAGTGTGCCAAGCTTTGATTGTAAATGTGCAGAGTCCAGAGACACACTATATTTCCAAGACACATATGGAGAATTTCTAAAACACATTTGGAGAATTTCCAATACGTTTATGCTTCTTTTAATAAAGACATTTTTTGTCTTTTAACTGAAAAATTTAATATCACTTTAGTTCCTTGGAGGTGTACATAGTGAGTTTTTAGATTCTTCTGGGGGTTTACTAAAATATATTCCCTCCTATGCGGATTTAGTGAAAATTTCCCAATTTAATACCCTAATTCACTCCACCAAATATCCAAATCTGATAGTAACATTATAATTATAAGATAATAAGAAAATAAAATTCCTACTATTAAAGACTTAGTACATTTTCTGAACGGTTAAATACTAAGTATATTAAAGATACACTTTATATATATATACACACACATATATATATATATATATAAATATAGGTATTGCAGCTCGTTAGCTTTGAGAACTGATGAAATGCAGCTCGTTAGCTTTGAGAACTGATGAAATGCCATTTTTGAACGAAAATAAGAATCATCTGTTGAGGAGAAATGGGCTAATTTTTTCAAGTAAGCGTACATTTTTTAATTATAAAGCGACGTATTTCCCTAAAGGTGGCTGAAGAGAGTTTTTATGGTACGCTTATTTATGAATTAATTATGACGATTTGACTTTGGAGCATATAAGTAGTTGTTATTCATCTCTAGGAAGAATTATATACGGCAAACTGAAAAGTGGGTTCAAGACAGGAAGCATTGTGATCTTTTCACTGGGCGGACGTGCTCCCCTGGTCTTTCTTTGGAAACTATTTTTTTTTTTTGGAACTATTTGGAAACTTTTTAATACATGCATATAAATATGTTAATATGCACATGATTGATCCCTATTCAGTTTTTCTTTTAATCATATACTCAATTCGGTTTCTAATATAAGGCTCACTTAACATTTTTATGAGATTAAGAAGTCTAAACATATCATTTTAAAGTATTTTTATTTATCATTTTTCTCAAACTAATTTACCTAATTTTAATTTATAAAAATGATGTATAATCGAATTATATTCATATCACATATATTATAACTATATAGTTTATTTGAATGCTTTAATCTCTAAAAAAAAGGTGAGATAAGTGTTGTATTAATTGGTCATGAGGATATCATCCAAGAAAGCAGAGTTAGAATTAGTTATAACCCCTGCCGTCCGGGGCAGATTTATTGAACCTTAATTTTTAATTGTACAAGTTATGTGTCTTTTTCATTCAGGATATCTTAAATTTTTGGGTTAATACAACTTAGGTTCTTGAACTTTTACTTAATTTTAGTTTTGGTACTTGAACTTTAATATCGGTGGTTTTAGTCTTTGAACTTTTGATCAATTTTGGTCTTGGTCCCTGAACTTTACAATCGATGGTTGTGGTCCTTGAACTGTCAGTCAATTTTGGTATTGGTCCCTAAACTTTCGGTCAATTTTGGTTTTAGTCCTTAAACTTTAAAATAAAACTTGAAAAATCAGGGACAATGTTTATAAACGGCACCAAGTTGAGGGACCAAAACTACCAATTTAAAGTTCAGGGATCAAGACCAAAATTGACTTAAAGTTCAAGGGCCAAAATTATAAATTTTAAAGTTCAAGGATCAAGACCAAAATTGACCGAAAGTTTAAGGACTAAAACTATAAATTTTAAAGTTCAGAGATCAAAACCAAAATTGAGTGAAAATTCAAGAACCAAAAGTTATATTAAATCTAAATTTTTAATTTACAGAGTTTACATAAGCATTCTTCTTATCAGTTTTCAATCAAAATGTAGTCTATTAAGATAATTATAAGTCTCACATTGAAAGATTGATGGATGGATTAAAGGTATAAATATTGAAGTGGATCTTATAAAATTGGATTTAACTTTTGTGATAGAGATAAGCCTAATATACATACAATAAATTCATATTTCAATAATACAAAAAATGAAAAAAAGAGATACTTTTTTTTTATCTATCAGCTAGTTTTTTATAGCGTCTAGTTAGATTAAAATTTCTTTTTTTTTTATACACACTTAGATTAAAATTTCTATGTAAAACAATATGAGTTTATATGTGATTGGTCAGGGTACAAATGACATAGCGAACTAGATTCACCAACAAGTTTCTTTAGCTTCATGTTCTTTTGCTGGTTTGACGGATTTAAAGATATTTATTTATTTCATCCGGTCATAAATATATGACTTATTTGGGGAAAAGAGCTTTATTCTAAATATAAAACATATTTCTAATTGTTCTCAACTTTTTCACAAATTATCTTCTATTAATACTCCTCAATAATAAATAAAGGAGAGGAAGGGTGTGGATAAAGTTAGATGATTAGGATGTATGGGTAATATTATGTAATTTTAACTAACATTTTTAATCTAATTAAATTAAATAAATAGGCCTTGTATTTATCACGGAGTAGTTTCGTTCAGAGACCTATATTTTACCACAATCTGTATAAAAGAAACTGTTACTTCTTCACACACAAATATTAAAAAAGTCGTCGAACAAACGTTGCAAATGGTTCTTACCACAATTTATTTTCCCCAGCATGTTAGTAGTTAGTTAATTAGTACTCCTGGGATATTAAATATAAGACATATTTAATTAATTTGATTAGATTAAGGAAGTTAGTTAAATTAATTAAAATCACATGATTTTACTAGTATATTATAACCATATACCTTTATCCTCACCCTCCCACTCTTACTAATTACTCCCTCCGGTCCTATTTATAAAAGCTCAAAATTTGAATTAATTTGGTCCAAAATATAAGAGCTCACCTTGTATTTTCTCATCATTTGATGTGTTTTTTTTCCTATTTTACCCTTAATTTTCTTTCATATTTATTAATGCTTATACATTTATCTCTCTTAATAGACTCATAATAAATAAAGGTAATATTGGAAAAATGTGTATATTACATACACATTTAATTACTTTCATATGTTTTTTCTTAAGAAGCGTATTTTGGCGGTCAGACTCTTATAAATAGGACCGGAGGGAGTATTTATTATTGAGGAGGACTAATAGGGATAATTTGGGGAAAGTTGAGTACAATAATTAGAAAGAGTTATTATATTTAGGATCAAACTTATCTCCCTAAATATGTCTTATATTTATGACTAGAGGAAGGAGTAATTAATTAGCTTCTATTTGGCACTCATTGTTTTGTGTAATCATTCTGCTAAGAGACAAGTGGTCCTCGTTTTACAAAGCAATAGAATTAAGTGTAATATCAATAGTACGGCAGGGGATGCAAATTAACTAAAGCTATCTTAAACAATGGTTTCGCTTTAATTAAACCGTGGCTTTGGCAAAATGACGATAAGGATGGTCACACTCACACTAAATTTGAACATGCGCCTGGCCAAGTATATATGGTTGTGTCAAACACATTATTATATAAATGATTAATTAATGTGATATAGAAGACTTAAACGGGATAATGGCGGGACCAAGACAAAAGCTACTTATCTGAAGCACATAAACAATTGAAAACAGGAATGCTGCTCATGTAATTGGGTAGGACCATCATAAGACTGAACCGTAACTGGACATGATTATGTCTGAGGGGCAAGAAACAAGGCTTTCAATAATGGTTATGACTTTCAAATCTGAACCATGTAAGTGGTATTTTCAGATGCATATTTAATTCGCCTTTCATAGTGGGTTTTCTTTTGTCTGGATGCAGGTACCAGCATTTACTTGGCTTCCTTATTTTATTTCAAGCTGGGAGTGCAAGTAATGAGTTCATTAAGACTAGGCAGACGCATGGGATGAAAACTTAACCACTGTTAATCAGTCAGACTAAGTGAGCCGTTGAAGTAGTTCCCTACCCATTTTAATTTGGTCAATAGTCTTGGGCGGGGTCAACTAAATTTGATTATATATATACTCCCTTATTGAGGTTGAAGAAATGTAATTTTGAGTTTCAGAAAATAAAAGTCCATCAGATTTGTGTGTATTGGCAACCGTATTTTGTTGGATCTCGTATCACTTATACAAAAAACATACTTTTACTCATGTAGGGACGCCTTTTTATATAAATATCACTCATTTTAGAGCTGTGCAGACTTTCTTTTATCTATTCCAACTAAATTATATTATTTTAATTGTGACCGATCCAATAATGAGTTGACTCTAATTTGAACAACGGACCATTGAACTTCTCAGACGGATTTGATTATCAATATCTCGTGCCAATGGCAATAGTGCTCTCTTTATTAAAAAAAAAAAAACATAAACCAAAGCAACAGAAATACAAAACAAGCATCATGTAATAGAACATATAATATTGAGCCGAAAACAAACCCATCTTCAGCAAAGCCCAAAGGCTATGAACATAGATGAGAGACTCCAGCCCAAACATCATCTCCGTCTTCATCCAAAATAAGCAGCCATGACCATTAGTGGAATTGTCCTCTGATTATATCAGAATTGATCGATCGATTACCATTCTCCCAGCTTTGTGAGTACCCCAGGTAACGCCCACACGAAGTTCCTTCCTAAGAAAGAACCTCACAACGTATACAACACCTAAGTTGGTGAAACAGAAAGATTGATGAATAGCTTGTAACTGATTCCCAAAACGAATAACCTGAAACATTTGGAATCTGACCAAAAGAGACCGAGATGATCAACAAACCAAACTGAAAGCATGCATAAAGGAAAACATAATAAATAAGACTGGTATAATACTATGCAGCTTGTCAAAAGAACAAGTTACTTGGTAGCTGCCAGAACCAAAGTAAACCCACAGAGAGCGAGTGGGTAGTTGAAACCCAACTGTCAACAGTTACCTTCAAGTTCTGAACGGGATCGGCGACGCTGATAGCATTGTCCACATATACATTTCCCGTTGGATCAAAAGATCGAGCATATGGATTCAGAGGAAATAAACTCAGCATTAGTGGACTCAATAAAAGCTCTTGTATGTGCATGTATAGGTAGAGTTGCGCCTATTATGAATGAGTAAACTTCCGGACAACTCTTTGGGATATGAGATTCTCAGGTCTGAAGTAACGTCACGCAATCTGTACCAGAAAGTATGAACAGGAAGAACAATATTATAGCCATTGCGATTCCATGCATGCTTCCCAAAGATCATCATGCAATGCATACATACGCAACACTCCATACAACCATCGGAACCAAACATACTCTTCATTATACCAACAAACTGAAGTGCGCCGAATATGGGTATGTCCAATGCCACAGGAAAGAAGACATTGACAACATCAAACTCCATTACAAAGAAAAGATCACCTGTAGTAATGCGCACATGTGTCGTCTGAGAATTACGTTTCCAACGACGAAGGAACAGGCATAGCTGAAGTTCATCATAAGCAAGGAAATTACAATGCTCCATTATATTATAACTGATACTCAAGTTCTGTGTGTAAAGAGCAAAGTGAAAACAATTGCTTTTATAGTCTCTGTTGCCATTGAGCAAAACAGAGCTGAATCTGTAAGAAGCGAAAATGCCATGCAAGGATTGTTTGGAAACTGTAAATTAGCAAGTGAAAATGTTGTCCTCGTGCCCTCCTAAAAAGGAGCCAGGTGAAAAGCTGAAGCAAGGAAATTGCTCCCTTATATGACTCCTCACCAATTTTGAATAAAAAGCAGAGGCATTTTGAAGAGACAAAACGGCATGAGCCAAACAGGAGCTAGATGGTAATGATGTAAAACTCCAACCGCATTTAATGCGCCTAGGGTTGATTAGATTTAAGTTCTCCACTAAGTCTCCTTTTAAGTGTGTTAACCTGAGAAAAATGATACCTCTGTGCAAAATATACGATTATTTTAATTCATCTATACATCATACATGTGCATGTACGTATAAAAGCGGCAAGTAATTTTTATTCAATTTTTTTGTACTGAACGAGTTAATGTAAAGTATATCAATGTCAGGCCGAAAAAGATGGGAAAAAAATAATAATAATTGCATTATTAGATTTAAAGACATGAAGTGCATTGCTGATTTGGTGAGAGGTATAGGGCTTGGTGATTTGAGGCCCAGAGAAGAGGAGTATGGAGATGAGGGGGTAAAGCCCTAATATGTAGAATGAGTTTTAATTTGAACGAGGCGAGGAAGAATCTTCCAAGTGCATGATGAGGTGGGCATCTCTTTTGTGGGGAATTAGCAACCTATATATCTGCTACTCTCTTGGCCCGTAAATATATTATTTATTTGGGGAGATGATTTTATCCTAAATATAAGATCTATTATGATTTTGTCCATTTTTTTCCCAAAATTACATTCAGTGATACCGATATCCCTCAACAATAATCAAGTACGAAATGTGAGGGAGAGTTAAGTTATATGATTGATTGGGTTGTATTTGGAATAAACATATGATAACAACTAATTTAATTAACATCATTAATCTTAATTAAATAGATCCTATATTTAGGTCTAGAGGTAGTATTTTTTTCTCACTCTCGTGGTTTTGAGTAGGGTATGGATATTTCATGATCAAGTATCCATGTCATTATGAGCATTAATTTTGAAAAAGTATTGTGGTAATTAAGGCTCAAAATGTCAACACTACTAATGATACTGCCTCCGGTCCTAATTATAAGAGCCGGTTGACTTCTTTTGGGGAGATTAAGGAAGCACATTAGACCCCTAAATCTTAATATATGCGAAATGTAATTAGATTATATGATAGTTTATAAGTAAAATAGTTTAGTTTTGAGGAAAAAAAGACAAATATAAACAATTCATAGTGGTGTATTTTGTATCCTTAATCTTTTCAAAAAAATCAACTAACTCTTATAATTAGGATCGAATTTAATTATAACTTAAATATACAATTAATGCTTAACAAACACATAAATGCCTTTCGCATTAATTGGAGAGCTGTTGCATTAAATGTAAACTAGATAATTTAAATCAATTGCTTTTAAAAATATAAATTACTCATATTTCGTATTGTTCAAAATTCATCAAAACATATTAAAATTGAAATGGAGACGCGGTAAAAGAAATTATGTTGGAGAGAAACTAAGTCCACCAAACAGTAAATCAAGATAAGATTGATACTGTGACACTGACACTTTTTTTCTAAAATTATTACTCAATTTGGTGTTAGGAAAGGAATCAAGGATAACCACAAAAGACAGGTAAGTGAGAATATATATGATGGGAAGGGGGAAGTAGAAGGGAAGTGAGAATGAAGCAAGGGGTGGTACTAACTTGGTAAACGACGCTGTAATGGTCACTTGCTCTAAACTATGTTAGATAATATGGGAATTAGGAATTGTTGTGATTGATGCTTCCTTTTTAGTGAAATGCAAGGCACATCCACAATACTCGTACGTAGGCCCCAAAATGTCATCACTCACTCACCCATCCATCCACCCACCTTTGAACTTGAAGCCTTGAAGGCGGCTCTCTCTCTCTCTCTCTCTCTCTCTCTATATATATATAAATATATATATATAGCGTCATCATCTTCATCCTTACCCTCTCTGCATTTCCTGCCTCTATGCTCTACTTGCCCCCTCCTCCCTCCCTGCGCACTACTACTCATCTTTTGGACGTTTTTGTTGAACAACATTAATTTCCCTGTTAATGTCATCCAGGCATTAATGTCCCCAGATTTCACATTAAATGCCTCTCGTTACTCTTATTAAACACAATGTTACGGTTTCTGTCCCAGTTTCCTAATACTTGATATTTTTTAGTAAAAAATAGAACAAAACGACAACAACTCAGGAAATACTTAAAAAAGGTAAAAAAAAAATAAAAAAACAGAGAGGGGATACGGAGGATTTATAAAAGGAAGAAAAAGAAAAAAAACACTAGTAGTATAAAGAAAGACGGTGCTTAAGCTTTTTTGCTGGTGTGTGAGTAAGAAGAGTAGTAGAGTACAATGGCTCACGTTCTTTGCTTGCGCTTTTTGCAGGAGCTTTTTGTTTGGAAAGTTTTTCTGGGTCCCAAAAATTAAAAGAGCCTCCTTTTTATAGATATCTATCTCCCTTTCACCTTCTTCCTCTGTATGTACGTTCGTTGTTGGCCTTCAACGTCCCTCCCTGTGACTCTACCCTTCGCTTTACCAGATATGTCGGCCAACGATCCCGGTTTTATACTCTTCGGCCAGAAGATGTCTTCTTCCTCCGCCTCTTCTCAGATTCCGGCCAACTCTCCTCCCGAGGTACCTTACTTATAGCTATTAACCATTCTCGGGTTTTTATTTTCATATTCTCCTTTTTAATGTTTGAATCTTTGGGGGAATTCTGGGTTTTGTTTTGTTTTACAATGTTCTGACGCATCTGGGCTTCCATGGCCTTAAACAACAAAACATGGGTTGTCACCTGTGAGTTGTGAGGGAATATGTAGTTGTTCGGCTTCTTCTTCTTCTTGTTTAAATACCATTAATGCCGCCTTTAAACTATTTTGTTTTCATTGGGATTATTCTTCGCTATTCATAATTCCTATGCTCTAGATGGTTAGTTTCCTAAATTCATTTCAGTATTATTTCGTATACACAAATGGGAGCCAGGTTGTCCTGCCCTGATCATTTCGCTCTTCATCATAATCAGCATCTTTGTACTTTTATCACTAAATGAACAGTTATGTTAGATTTTCTAGTAAGACGTTTATACTCATCGACAATTTGGTGCCTTTTTTTGCATACTGATAAATCCTACTATTTACTGTAATTAATCAGCTCGTTTACTTGTGTATTAAATCTGTGACCAAGCCTTTGATCTGATAAATGGGCATAACAGAGAGGTGATGTAAAAGGCTTGGCATGGCATTTTTAATAGTAAAGGTGAGAAGTATAATTAATAGAACTTGAAGTTTTCATGAAAGTAGATTATGGGGAAAAAAAAATGGATTTACAATATCTTGATTTGGATGGAAAATGAATATGGCATGTTTCTTGCATACATCCGGTAAGTTGCCAATCCTCCTTTCATCTTAAATGAGTACTGACTATGATTTACATTTTAGCATGATTGGGGTAGCTCAAAGAAATCAGAAGTGGGAATGCCTGCTACTGAAAACTCAGAACGACAAAATGAGCATCAGAAGAATAATGAGGCAACGAAGATAAGCAGCAGCACAGAAGAATTTAAACTGATGAAGAAACCAGACAAGATTCAGCAGTGTCCAAGATGCAACAGCATGGACACAAAGTTCTGTTACTTCAATAACTACAACGTGAATCAACCTCGTCATTTCTGCAAGAGCTGCCACAGATATTGGACTGCTGGCGGAGCAATGAGAAATGTCCCGGTTGGCGCCGGAAGACGAAGGAACAGGCAACTATCCTCACCATACCATCGTCACACCTCAGTATCCTCTGAAGGCATTCCAGTTCCAACCCCAAACACAGACTCATCTTCTCATCAACATTTCTCAACTCTTGAATCAACCCCATCAGCTTTCAAGTCATCACCAGCTGATAATACCAGTACATTGTTGAGATTTGGTCCAGACACCCCTGCTTCTGAATCTTCTGTGATCAGTTCTGGTGGTGGTAGGGGGAATGAAGTATCAGAACTTGCAATGCAATGGCATAGAGGTGTGTCCAATCTGATGAACACATCAAATGGTGTGAGATGTTATCCTGCTGCTCCATGGGTGTTTCCAGCTCAGTGGTATGCTGAGAATAAGATTGGCACACCAAACATTCCTGTACAATTTGTGGCTGCTCCATGTTGGAGTGATGGAAATGTTGTTTCAATTGGCCCTAATGGTCGCCTCTCCTCCTCATCCTCTGCTAGTAATGGCCCAACCCTTGGAAAACACTGAGGAACAGAAATAAGATTGACGGCTTGATCTTGTGCTTACTGATGGCTTTTAGTCTTTTTTTCAAAGGAAATCGGTTTTGAGGGTGTCATTTCTCTGTGGAACCGATTTTATAGTTTTAGTTCTTATGTCGTCCATGATCAATATCTATTGTGTAGTTTGATCTTTGGGAATCGATGATTCTTGGCGTTTGCGCCACTATAATCAACAAAAGTGAAGTTAGTACAATGTTGAACATTTAGTTTATCATTCACAGAATTCAAAGCTAGAAGTAATATCTATAGAGATCTGGTATATATGTTGCACAATGCCCAGTTATGCATAGCATATACTCCCTATTTATTTATAGGGTAGAGGGAGAAGATTTTATTTGATCCTATTTATAAGTTACTTTATTAAATTTTTTGTATGAATATACATTTTTACCCTTCATTAATTATATGTTGATTTTAATCTCATGATGTTTAGTAGATATTAAATAGGGGTAAAATTGAAAAGTTGTTAAATTTGAAGGCAGACTTAATGATGTTTAGAATGCTCTTTGGTATGTGTGAAATATAATGGAAGTACCTTATAAAATTGGAGGAGTCCCGTGCGCCTCCTTTCATCTACCGAATGGAATCTTTTCTTTAAACGAAGCCGGTATTGGAGTTCATGCTTGTTAAGTTTTTAAGTTTTGGGAAATATCGATATTGGGAAGAGTTAAATTCATGCATTGATATAAAAAATGGATGGGTAGTTGAGATTGGTGAACAGTGGAAGTCAAAATCAATGGGGGGTGTTGATGGTTGAATGGGGTAAGCAAGGTCATGACTCATAATTGGGGGGTGCTCACCAAAGTGCAGTTGCGAGCAGGCAAAGCTGACACTTTTGGCTTTGGAGGGACTTTTTCAAACCTTTCTTTTTGCAGAAAAATGAAATCTTTTTTTGACTTGAGGAAAGTTCGGATCAAAAAGCCTTGCTTTAAGCCAGTGCTTTTTACGAGGAAAGACGCTTTCTCTGAAAAAGCACAGATATTTACTGTTCACTCCTCACTAATTATCTCTTTTCCGAGTCATCACTTGTGAAAAGACGTTCCTTTTTTGGGGCTTTCAGTCATTAAATTAACAGCAACGACAGACCTACATCAATTCTTCTTTGATCCTCCAAAGTTAAAGGTACACATATCCTCACTTTCTCCTTTTTTTCCCATTCAAACGTTCCCAGTTGCATATGTTTTTGCAAATGAAGAAAACTTATTCAGAAGGAAATCCACCAAAAATCACAACCTTACGTACTCCCATCCCATTTCTCTCTCAAGCCTCCCACGTCACTGCTTACCATTACTACATCATCAAGTCAAGGCGATACACTTATGTCATCAGCAGCATCTTCTTATTCGGTATCTCTACATTTTAAGACAATTATTGCTTGTAATTTCTTTTCTTTTTCTTTTTTGCAGATAGAAGAAAAAAACTCTCTGTTAGTTGGAAAAAAAACTTAGGAGCATAAAAATAAAACGCAGAGTATTTGGGCCACTGGAGGGAGGTAGGAGCTTGGAGCTTAAAATGGGGAGTAAAAATAACATTGGGCTTCAGAGCCTACGGCTGCCTAGACAATAACAAACCCAATTGCATGATGCCCCTTTATTCGTTTTTCATAAAATACATATATTGACCATAAGTGGAGGAATTGATTGGAACGGTCAATTGTTTGAATCTCTCAAACAGACGGAGATGAAAATAAGGAGGGAAAATTGGATGAGTTCTAAGTAACATAACAATGACAATAAAGTTACTTTAAATCTCAAAATTATTAATAAGTTTCAAATGACCTACGGATAATATAATGCAATCGTAAAATTATTCTATTGCCCTTGCTGGTAAACAAAAGAGAACATTGACAAGTAAAAGTTCTTTTATTAACAAGTTAAGTTGTATTAACTGACAAATGTATTTGTTATTACTCTTTTCATTCCTAAATATAAGACTTATTTACCTAATTTAATTAGATTAAGGATATTAGTTAAGTTAGTTAAAATCACATGATATTACAAAAACACCCTAACCAACATGTACCTTTATTCCCAACCCTCTTACTTGTTTATTATTAAGGAGTATAATTATGGATGATTTAGGAAAAATGTTGAAATAAAATAGAAAGAGTTCATATATTTAGGAACAAACTCACCTACTCAAAGAAATCCTATATTCAGGAATGGAGGGAGTAATAAGTATATATTGTTAAAATACTCAACGCACTTGTTATTACAACTGAATAAAACCATTTCAACAACTATCATAACATGTATTAACCACTAACTAGTGAGGGTAACTTAATAATTTCACAATTGCACTGTATTACAGGTAGGTCCCTTGATATTTGTTAGTAATTTTGAGATTTCTTGGAACCCTACAATATTAATTTATCTTAATCGATGATACTTGAATGCAATTTTCTCAAATAAAAAGGAGAAATAGTGTGCGTATTTGATTCACAGCTTTGACATAAAAATAACTGGGGGCATGATACTTATTTCTGTCATTAACGTAATACCTAGTTATTTAAATTATTTATGATTTCTTCCTTAATTTTCCCATCTCCAACTTAATTATTGTTGAGAGACGGTTAATAGGAGTGAATTAGGAATAAGTTAACAAATATAGGAAATATGTTTTACATTTGGCATAAATATCCACTCCCCAGTTAAGTCAAGTCATGCATTTAAGAACTAAGGATATACTTTATCAGCGAATAAATAAAAAACAGATAAGTATACACAAAAGAGGGGAGGGTAGGGCAAGGTACGTAATAGAATTGGGGCGGCAATATACGGCAACAAGATACGGTGAAACGCCAATAGAATTATATTGACGGAGAAGCATACAAATGGATGAATGCATCTGACTCTCTCTCTCTCTCTCTCTCTCTCTCTCCCTCTCTCTCTCTCTCACACACACACACACACACACACACAAGAACAAAGGTTGAATATTAAAAAACAAAACCAGCTGTTATTGACATTGCGAGAATAACTGGAGGCGGATAGTTCAAGGTCTTGGGGATGTCCATTCTGTTACATCATATATCCATTCCAAATTAGATGGCAAAAAAAAAAAATATATATATATATATATATCCATTCCAACTCAAACATTCACCAAATGGCGCCCCCATCTCTGCATTAATCAACCCCATCATTTTCTAATTCTTCGTACGTTTATTTCTCTCTCATCGATGATCAAGGTCAATTATGATTATAATTATGTTCTTTCGACGTTATCCAGGTTTGACTAGCTACTTGATGCCATCGAAATTCATGGTCAATTATCATTAAACTAAAGTTTGACATGCTGCCAACGGCAAAAGAAACAAATATACAAGTCGTTCAGATATATCATAATCTGCAACTTTTATTCATGAAAATGATCGTATTTCAAAGGTTGACTTCATAATTATATGTCCTTAAAGTTTGGACTTCGAACAATAAGATTTGG
Organism: Mimosa bimucronata; assembly: GCA_037074515.1. Lineage (NCBI taxonomy): Eukaryota > Viridiplantae > Streptophyta > Magnoliopsida > Fabales > Fabaceae > Mimosa > Mimosa bimucronata. The sequence continues at coordinate 8,075,291 of CM073437.1, forward strand.
AAAACTCAGATATGAATAGCTGAATATGTTTTAAACGGCTCCATATTTTAACAAGCTGTATAAGTATGATAATTTCTCTTGTTTGATATAACATGATAATATATAGAATTAACTCAATTAGCTGGATTTTACGTAAATAATTTAATACGAGAGAACTGAACATGTCATAGATATTATCACGTCGTTATATATAAGATTTAGTTTATTTCATTTGAGAAGATTAAGAAAAATAAACAAATAAGTTAATCACAACATATATTGCATGAAATTTCTAAAAAAAACTAATTTGTATCATGGAATTGTGTATCAGACCATAAATCAGGCAAATAATTTTTAAAAATATATAGATAAATATAAAAGATAAAGTGAAAAAAAATGTGAAATGAAAGTGAATCCCAATTAACTCTTCTATGTAGAGAAGACAGTACTATTTAACTTGGGATGGATGGAGACAAGATAAGATCGAACAAGGAAATCATGGCTGATATGATAACTGTTGCGGGGGACAAGGCCAAAACAGAGATGGCAAAACCTGGGCATTGTCAAAGTCCTTAGCCCTCTGGCTCAGTATAAATAGATGCTGAGAGATGACAACCCTCTCAAACAACAAGCAATTATTTGCAATACAGCAAATACACACACACACATGGCAAGTAATAACCAAACAATGAAGATATCAATAATAGCTGTGTGGGTCTTGGTGGTGGCTCTTCCCATGGCATTTGCTCAGCTCAAGGCTGGATTCTATGACTCCTCCTGCCCAAATGCAGAGTCCATCGTCAAACAAGTCATTCAGAAGCGCTTCAACAAAGACAAAACTATCACCGCAGCCTTGCTTCGCATGCACTTCCACGACTGTTTCGTCCGAGTAATATACTATAATCACCACACTTTCATTTAAATTGCATTCATGTATACTTTACACACAGAAGATTATATTCTTTAGAAGGTAAAGCCGAAAAGTTGCAAAACTTAAAAGCGGGGTTAATGAAATTTAACGTTTTTTATGGTTGGTGTGAAACTTAAAAGTCACTTATAAATATGTATCAAAAAAAAAAAAAAATCACTTATAAATATAACAATTTGAGTATATCATTCTTTTGACTATAAGACTAATTCATGAATGACATCAATGGCAGGGCTGCGATGCGTCCTTACTCATAAACTCCCCTGACGCGGAGATACACGCTGGTCAAAACGTTGGTGTACGAGGATTTGATGTGATCGACGAGGTTAAGGAAAGCCTGGAAGCAGCATGCCCTTCCACGGTGTCATGTGCTGATATCATAACACTAGCCACCAGGGACGCCGTGGCTCTTGCCGGAGGGCCCACATATGATGTTCCCACTGGACGGCGTGACGGCCTCGTCTCTAGAAGCAGCGACGTTGACTTGCCGGTACCGTCAATCTCTGCACAGAATGCCTTAAAAGTGTTTTCCGACAAGGGGATTGAAAAACAGGACATGGTTAGTCTTATGGGTGGACACACTGTGGGTCAAGCATTTGGTCAACTTTTGGATGCCAAAACGCCTCTCATTGTGGATAATCAGTATTATAAGCAGATTCTTCGAGGCAAGGGTGTTCTGTTTATTGATCGAGACCTTGCTAATTCTACCTCTACTAGGAGTTTGGTCACTTCTCTTGCATCCAATGCTTCCCTGTTTCAGATGAGATTCGCTAATGCTATGATCAAGATGGGTCAGATTCAAGTACTTACTGGTAATTCTGGAGAGATTCGCAAGAAATGCAGTGCTTTCAACAGTTAATTAATTAAGCACTGTTGCAGCTATTAATGCTGCAACTTTTTTTTTTTTTTTGGTATGTTCGTTTTTATTGTGAAATTGAAATTCTATGCTTGTTTCTGTTTACATTTGGAAGTTCACGTGAAGTGTACTCACTATTTGTACTCAAATAATAAAATGCAGCAAATGAGAAGAACATTAATTTCTGTAATGAGGAAACTGGACAGCGACTTTGAAATCAAAGGACGTTCGAATGAGACAAGTGGAACTTTTTGGAAGGAAAAGGTTACTTACACTCGTGAACAGGTTTAATTTTAATGTGAAGCTATGGCACCTAGCGTAACCAGTTTCGATAATGCTCATCGCAATTATAAGTAGCAAGAGCAAATGACAGTTAACCATACAAGATTTGAGATATTTGAATACGTCATCTGGACGTAAGAAAAGACATTCAGACGAGACAAATGGAACCTTTCAGAAAGAAAAATATTACTTACACATTTGAACAGGTTTGAGCTTAAGATAAAAAGTCATCATATTCATAGTGAGCTGTATATTTATGGATGTTTGGGCACATGGCATGGAAGCTGGATGTCTGTATTGATAGCAGGTCCACTCAATATCAAATGTAAAGAGAATGAAAGAGACAAGAAAGAGGTAGTAAAGAGAATATTAAGGTAATCACAAGTTGCACGTTGAGAGGTGAAATAAGGGTATGTAATATCTAGGTGTGTCTTATCTAGGGCTGAATAAGCTGCCCAAAATCCGTTAAACCCGCCCATTTAAGCCCGCAATTTCCTCATTTTTTATCCGCCCAATAAGTGCCCATCACGAGTGGGCTCAAACCCGCCCATTTAAGGCTTACAAGGGTATAGGTATGGGTAAGGGCACGGGCTACCCATACCCGCTATGGGTAAGGGCACGGGCTACCCATACCCGCCCGTTTATGCCTACCCCTATTTTTTTTTTACTTTGTTTTTTATTTTTTTCGCTCATGTTAGAAATAAATAGACTTGGAACTTATGAATGTTTGTTTATGAATGTTGGATGTTTGATATCGGAACTAAGTTAAAGGTGGTGAATTATGTATGTTGTTTATTTTTTATGTATGTTAGAAATTATGTGTTATTTTAATATGTGATCAGGTCTTAAATTGAAATTTTTGTTTGGTTATATTCATATATTCTCTTGGATGCTAGCAAATTGGAAACTTCTCGTTGGAATTGTAATTTATCAAAGTTGAATTTTCTTTTAAATTTTGTTTGGTTATACTTATAAATTTTATTGTGGCAATTTGCTTTTAAAATCTTGTAAATTAATTGGAAGAAATACTTGGAGTTTCATTCATATTCTTTTATCAAAGTTATATAAACAGGCTTGCAAATTTTGATCATTAAAAAGCTACACCAGATATATATATAAAACTCTCAATATATGCAACCTAAATGTTTTTTTAAAAGTTAATGCTAAATGGGCCACCCAGTACCCATTTTCCCTCGCCAGCCATACGTAAGCCCATTTAACAACGGGTTTAAATGGGCATTTAGCGAGTATGGGCATGCCCATACCTATTTAGCTTACACGGGTATGGGTGTATGGGCCGCCCATACCCGCCCATTGCACAGCCCTAGTCTTATCAAACAGGGTTAAGCTATTAGAAAGACAAACCCAACATTATATATCTTTCATTCATCTTTCAACCTTTCAATGTGATTTCTTAAATATAAAGTTGTGTGATCGGTAATCTCATAACTTACAAATTATGTTCTAGATTCAAATTCCACAGCTGTTATGAAAGAATTTTGTTAATATATACTCCCTCTTATTCTAAATATAATACTTATTTGGGGATTTGAGTTTGATCTTAAATATAAGATATCTTTTTAATTTATCCCAACTTTTTTAAATTATCCTTATTGATGCCCCTCAATATTAAACAAGCAAGAAAGGGTGTTAATAAAGGTAGATGTTTATGGTGTTTTGATAATATCATGTGATTTATTCAACTTAACTAACATAATTAATCCAACTAAATTAGGTGAAGTCTGTATTTAGAACAGGAGGAATAATTTACATGTCTTGACTATAGCGACTAAGTAACCTCATTGACTCGACCCGCTTAGATTTTAATTTATCTAACAAAAAGACTCTTACCAACAAAACCATCCATCCATGCAAACTTCAGGTTCTTGCACTATTTTACTCAAGTTCTACACTCAATTTAGTCCTCTCAAGCATCAATCAAGTGAACCCAACATCTAAATGGTGATCAAGCACTTAGAAGCATTAGGAGAAGAATAAAATAAGCACATAGATATCATTAATCACAACATAAGAGGAGGAATCAAGAATCAATACATACAAGGGTTCAAAATAATCCTAAAATCAAAGTATTTAGCTACTCATGTTCTACAACTCCATGGCAGCATATATATACAACATTACAAAACAGAACAAAAGAAGAGAATGAAGATGGAGAAGATAAACCAAGAGAGGAAGCCCAAATCTCTTCGAAGCTCCAAACCCAAGCTAACTCCCCACCAAGCTCCAAGCCCTAGCAGAGCAAAACACTCTCAAAATGCCTCAAAAGTCGAAGAATGCCGGTTGGACTCGAAACTCTAGCTTTTATTTTAATTCAGTCCGCCGTTTGCTGTCAAAACGCAGCAGAACACGAAGTTCGCCGTGGGTTTCGCTGCGGCGAGCCCACGGCAAACTACCAAAAATTACCGAAATGAGTGGAGCTCGCTGCGGCGAGCTCACAACGAGCTACTGAAGAGCACCGAACTCTCTCTCGAGTGTGTGTGCGTGTAGCACGCCCTTGGGTCCGCCCTTCAAGAAAATAAGAATCAAGGGGATAGTGGAAGCTAACTCCCGGGTGTCGTTCACTTGAGGAGCCTAAACGCAAAAGATTACCTAGTAGCTAATATGCAAACTATTAAACACGGACAAAAAGTATTGTATTTTGTTTTTGATTTAGAAAAGATGCAAAAGGTATGATATGTTCAAAAGTAAAATAAAGATAAGATAAAAATGAGATTTGGAGGGGGATGGAGATGGAATCATTCTTGATGAATAGAAACCTCGGGATTCATTGCTTCTAAAGGTTTTTAGGGAGTTTTTGTTAATTTTCAAAAGACCCCTAGAGGAACCCCTCTAGGCTAGGCTTATGTTAACTTAATTAATGCCGGAACCCCGCACATTACTTAATTTAACCTAAGTTGATTAAGTTCAAAATCAATATGAATTTGCTAATCGTAAGGGGCTCCTAATCCAACAACCGGGACCCCGAATTGCCACTTAGTTAATCCTAGAGCTTAATCGATTACTGGAACCCCAAATAATAAATCAAGACTCTAGGATTGAAGTCCAATGTCACTCATGCAATTTGACAAATTCAAGAACTAACTAATCATGCAAGACTTTAAATTCACAATTTGGGCCACCCCACAATTGCACTTGATTTCTCAATTAACCCTAACTCATTGATGGCCACCCAAACAAAGATTAAGGTTGAAAAGAGTAATTACCCAATGTCTAAACACAATTAATCAATTCATATGCCATCTCCCTCAAGCAAACAACTTAACACTCTTAATCCACTAACCAAGCCACCTTGCATTAGCACATGATTTTCACAAAGAGAATAATAAAACTATGAACCCATAAATTTCATTAAAATCAAAGTTAATAAATAGCAATGTCAAGCATTTGAACAAGAAGGAAATAACATAAACATAGTTTCTAACCCCATCACAATATACAAAATTCAAGCACACAACCAAATGTCATAAATATACTCCTAGAACCCTAGAAAAGCATAAATACAACAAGAGGAAGAAGGATTAGAACTAAAACTCCCTTATTCAAGCTTCAAGCTCATCCATTGGCTTCCACCACCAAGAATGGCGGAGCCTAGCTGTTGTCCTCCAAGAAGAAAACACCAACAAGGAGTGGAGGTTGAGGAACCATGGGGGATTTGAAGGAAGAAGGTGGAAGGTGGAAGATGGAGATGAGAGGAAAATGAGAGGCTAAGGTTTGAGACTCCAAATTTGCCCTAATAGGGTGTGCATTTCGTGTTTTATGCCCCCAAAGTTAGGTCAAGTGAGTGGGTTTCTAGTTGGATCCAAATTGGGCCCGAAAAACGCGAGCTGAAATTCTGCAGAACGTGTAATTCGCCGTCATCTCGCCACGGCGAGGTGACGATGCTTCTGGCTCTTCTGGCTTTCTCGCCGTGAGCTCGCTACGGCGAGGTGCATTCATTTCTGCCTCTTGGGGTGCCTTCTCGCCGTCTGTTCGCCGCGGCGAACTCTCTTCTTCTCTGCCCCTTTGAAAAGCCTTTCTTCTTCGCCCGGTATCAGATCTTTGGTCCTTGCACGACCCTGTAAGTAAAAATAAGACAAAACCAAGATCAAATAGCCCTATAAATTAATCAATGCAATTAATCTACAATTATGGCTAATTAATCCTAATTTAACACTCACTTCACTTGAGAGTTTGAGACATTCAATTGAGCATTATTGGACCAAACTTGCATCTTAATCATATTAATTTCTTCAAATTAGGCATGTAAAAACCATACAAATCAGAGATTTGTCAGCTACCAAAACAGGGCAGAGACCAATGCCTCTCGCCGTGGCCTGGCCACGGCGAAGTTCTGTCTTCTCTGGTTTCTTGTCTTTGTTTTCTTTATTCCTTGGGCTGCTCTGGCTTCCTCTTATTTTTGTTCACTTGGGAGCTTGGTGGGGGGCTATAATCTCTTGTTTATTGCGTCAAAATGTTCCTACAAGAATTACATAAAACAACATAAGAAACTAACTATAAAAACAATCAAAATCTACATAAATAAACAATGATGTGCAACCAAAAATCCAATGAACATTTTCCTATTTTGAGTATCCAAAATTTATCAATGATTTAATAAAACTCAAGGAAAATATACTCAAATGACATGAATTTCTAGGAGTTATCAAAGACTTTATACATTTTTTATTTTTTAAAAAAAAAAACTGGAATAGGTCTTGAAATGAACGTGCGACTATACGAGGACGCAGTTCGGACAAAGACGTTCCATTTATTTTTTCCGTCAAACATTTTCGAAGATGTTTGGAGTTTGCCCTACATCCATGAAGCTTTCTATATGAAAATCCAGAATTCAAATCGTTTACCTCCCCAGTAAATGCATAGTTATCATCGTGATTGACTAAGGATCGGTGGATACAAAGTTGAAGCCCTTGTAATTATGAAAAAAAAAAAGATTAAAGTATTCAATAATTGTTCGAATAAGTTAATTATATACTCCCTCCGGTCCTAATTATAAGACCACTTTGATTTTTGTGACTTTTTTTTCAATCCAAAAAAAAGTAGCTTCAATTCTAAAAAAACATATTTTTTCCTCAAAACTAATTAATTCTACTTATAAACTAACGTATAATATAATTTCATATGACATATGTTATAATTTAGTGGTCTAATTTGCTTCCTTAATTTCCACAAAAAAAAGTCAAAGTGATCTTATATTTAGGACCGGAGGGAGTATTGTTTATCATGTTAGCAAATTAAAGGCGGCAAAACTATCCTTGGTTAGTTGCATGGATCTCAAGTATAATAAATAATATATAATACTTCATTGGGACGAAAAGCACAAGACACTTAACAGAGGAAAATCAAGTAAACTAACCATATGTCTACACACAAGAAGAAGAACAAGAGTGTAACGCTACTCTTGTTTTTGTTGTTCTTCTTCCACAAATTTCCCTCCGGATTTGGAGCTCTACAGGTTGGTTTCTATGGCTCTTCCTGTCCAAAAGCAGAGTCCATTGTACAACAAGTGGTGCAGCGCCGTATCAGTGGCGACAGGTCCCTAGCCGCATCTCTTCTTCGCCTGCAATTCCATGATTGTTTTGTTAGGGTAAGCAACGACATATAATACCGAAAATAACATACATAGATCAAATTCCTTATATCTCATTTATCATGTTTTCTTATCATAAATGGATACATGTTTATCCACATAATAAAAATTGGACAGGTAGTCTTGTATGATTAGAGAATTTGATGTAACATTAATAATAATTAAATGCAAGTGTCGTGTTTCTTTCAGGGATGTGATGCCTCGCTTCTCATAGGCTCCGATAACACAAATAAAACGAGGAACTTAGAGAAAGGAGCGTTTGATAGTCTCTTCCTTCGAGGATTCGATGTGATAGATGAGATCAAAGGAAGCCTGGAAGCTGAATGCCCTTCTACGGTGTCATGTGCCGATATTATAGCACTCGTGGCCAGAGATGCGGTGGGCCTCGCTGGAGGGCCCAAATATGATGTCTTCACAGGGAGGCGTGATGGTAATGTTTCAAATAAGGAGGATGTAAGATTACCACAGCCTGAGTCTCCAATGAAGGAGGCTCTTCATTCTTTCACCGAAGTTGGGTTAACATTACATGACATGGTCACCCTTTTGGGTGCTCATACCATTGGTGTTGCCCACTGTGGTTTCTTCTTACCAAGGTTCGAATCAACACCTGGTGATGATCATCCTCCAATAGACCCTGTGTTGAAAGTTAAGTTGGAAAAATTTTGCCATGGGGATGAATTTCGCAAAGTGTTTATGGATCAAGACACACCCTTTGTTTTTGACAATTCATTCTATAAGCTGCTTCTTGTGAGGAAGGGTATATTGGAACTTGATGAACGCCTTGCTTTTGATAATTCCTCTACAGCTCTTGTTTCCAAGTATGCTGCAGATAATGAGGCGTTTCTGCAGAACTTTGCGGTTGCCATGGTCAAGATGGGAAGCATTCAAGTTTTGACCGGAGACGAAGGGGAGATTCGAAAGAATTGTAGCTCTTTTAATAATTAACCCCAAGTTAGAGCCAGTTATACTTGAGGAACTATATCTAGCTAGCTTCCTGAATAATTAAGCCATATATATGAGCTAGCTAGATATAGTTCCAATGGCTCTAGCTATGTGTCAAACTCATTTGTTTGCATGCGTGCATGTTTGGGTCAGATGTTATATATAAATAACAAAGGACATAAAAATCCCTCTTGTAACAAAAGGTTTGTCTGAATTCTCATTGTCTTTATTTATTACTTTTGGCCTGAGAACTCTCATTGTTACGGAACAACTCACAGTTGAAGCACTACGTAAAAGGCTGGTCAAAATTAGGGGTGAGCATTCGGTTATTCGGTTCAGTTTTCGGTAAAAACCGAAATAACCGAATAGAAAAAATTTTCAAAACTGAACCGAAACCGAATTAATCGAAATATTTCGGTTCGGTTCGGTTAATAACCGAAATAACCGATTTTTTTTTTCTTTTTAATTAAATTAGACTTTTTGAATTTTCAATAAGTAAAACTCAATACAAATTATAAACCTAACAACCTCAATAAGATCCCAAATAACATAATACAATATATAAACTAGAAACATAATATAAGATTTCTAGGAAATGCAAAATACAAAGAAAAAAATGTATTTAACATTACTTCATCTAAAAAAAAGCATAATAAAAATTTTAAAAACTAAATATTGATGAATGATATATGACATATCATTTTTTAAATTAAAATAAGAAAAACAAAAGGTACATTTTTAAGTTTTGAATTTTAACACTTAAGTGTATAAAAAGAAAAATATGAGAAAAATTATTTTTTTTAATTTTTCGGTTATTCAGTTTTAACCGAATTATTTTTTAAGGCACCGAACCGAAAACAAAAAACCGAATTAAAAAAAACCGAACAAGCACCGAAAACCGAAATGACCGAACCGAAAAAAACCGAACTTAATTCGGTTCGGTTCGATTTTTTGTTTCAATTTGATTTTGCTCACCCCTAGTCAAAATGATGACCTGTCCCAACCCATTATTTTGACTATCCATATTTAAATTTTTGTATCTTTAAAATTATTTTTATGGGCATGTAATCTAAAATAAAAATGATTTCTTGATTATCAGTTTTTTTAAATGAGCTTTTATTTAATAATCACAATTTAAAAAAAAATATTAACAATGAATGAGTCGGAGGAGCTCATTAAAACCTAAACCAGTTCCCAACGTAGTTTCTACGCGTTTTCTTTTTTCTTAAGAAAAGGATAATTGATTTTGACTTGAAAACATTCCATACTGATTACTGTCTCCTCACAGTTCTACTTGGGATGGGCAAAAAATATAAATTCAGAATAATAAAAATCCTAAATTAAGTTCAGCAGCACTGGACATGAGTTCTAAATATATCCGAAAGACGCATATATACATGGTTGTAACAGATAAACTCTTCAAGTGAACGGCTAGCATATGTACTGTCAGGTGCCGGCCGGTATCTTTATGACATCATTACTTACATCTATGTAAGGGTTTGCTCTGGCAGTTGTGAAGAAATGATTTGGTCCACAGAGGTTTTTCTATGGTGCTGTTGCAAAAGTAGTGCAATGCCACCCCAATTCAAGAGCATCAAATTGTGACTGTTAGTTAACCCAATTATGTTGTTTAAATTGAGTCAACTAATGTTGACCATTTTACGCTTTTAAATCAGAGGAATTGCGTCTAAAAAACGTTCAGATCAGCGCATTACTCATGTCTTTTAGTTATCTATTAGTTCATTAAATATGATGAATTTTCAAGCTTGGCAGCTTAATATTCACCGAAAAAAACGCACGAATCTAAACTAGGTGAAATTCTGCCCATGCAGAAAAAAAGTTTATCTTCATAAGAAAAGTCACGATAAAAAGGTTTAACTGACATAAAACTCTTGAAAGCAATGTTCAACGGAATGTAAACCTTAGGAAGGAACAATTTGGGAGATCCATGGAGCTCGGGCTGTGCGCTTAGCCACCATCGATTGGTGGTCATAAGATTCATTTGAATTGAATGAAGTGAAGCCCCTAGCAGGATCCGTCAGGAATTCATAGCTTCAGTAATATAATTATTTGTACAATGTTACAAGAGAAGGCAGAAGCATCAAGCGTCGGCAAGCTCTGTTTCTACCAAAAAAATATAAATACATGACTCAACTTGCCACCAAAACCTAGGCAAGTAAGCCCACATTACTCAACGAAACCAATAACATTATGAGTCCATTGTTGGTCCTTCTCCCATTCTTCTTGTTATTCTTGTTTCACCAACTTCCCTCTATTTTTGGTGACTTGCAGGTTGGTTTTTATGGCTCTGCCTGTCCAAAAGCAGAGTCCCTCATACAGAAACTGGTGCACCGCTGCCCTTCTTCGCTTGCACTTTCATTCATGACTGTTTCGTCAGAGTAAGACCAGATTAGGGTGTCTGCTGCCCCCTCTGCTGCCCCTTGATTTCTTTAACTTCCCAAAAGCTTTTTTCCCTTTAATCATTTGGATCCTATATAATATAAGTGACATTTTGATAGATTACGAGTTAAAAATAGTTCTTTTTTCATTTTTTTTAAAAATTTTCAAGATTATATTTTTAAGTTTACAAGAAACTAGTTACAGAATCTTAAAACTTGCCCTCTTCAAGAAAATCGAAAAAAAAAATTGAAAATGAACCATTTTTCCCGTTCTGGGGGAAGAAGGGGCAAGGGAAGCAGAGATGGGGCAGAATGGTAGTATGACCCTGCTAGCACCACACACACATATATGGCGAATTTATTTAGGCGCATGAATTGTTGATTACGTTGAATATATGTAACTGCATTTTTCTTGGTAGGGATGTGATGCGTCGATTCTCATAAGCTCCTTCGAGGATTCGACGTAATTGATGGAATCAAAGATATTCTGGAAGATGAATGCCCTTCTACAGTCTCATGTGCTGATATCTTCTTACTTGCCGTACGAGATGCGGTGGCACTGGCGGGAGGACCCAAGTACGTAGTTCCGACAGGGAGGTGTGATGGCCTCATTTCAAATGTTGACCAAGTCAACATACCAAAGCCTGATTTTTCAGTGGACATTGCTTTCCATTTTTTCCATCAATTCAATCTCACTCTAGCCGATATGGTCACATTGTTGGGTGCTCATACGGTTGGCCATGCTCACTGGATTCTTCTCCAACAGGCTTCCAAAACCAGCTGGTACTAGTAAATCCTCTGATAATCCTACAATGGACCAAACGTTGAGAACAGAGCTGACCAAGTTATGTTTTACCGTTTCTAGCTCTGAAAGGGCTGCGTTTTTGGACCAAGGCACGCACTTCACTTTTGATAATTCATTGTATAAGCAGCTTCTTATGAGGAAGGGTGTTTTGAGGCTGGATCAAAGGCTTGCTTTTGATGAGTCCACGAGAGGTCTTGTTGCCAAGTATGCGGCGGATAATGAGGTATTTCTGCAGAGTTTTGCTGAAGCAATAGTGAAGTGGAACGCATCGTAGTTCTCACCGGAGAAGAAGGCGAGATTCGACAGAATTGTAGGGCTTTTAATACTCCCTCGTAGTAGTCTAGTAGAACACTCCAGTGTTTGGGCCAGCGCTACATTTTGTGTTTTCCTTTTGATTCAATGACATCTTTTTTCCGATCTTTATGCAAGTCGTTTGCTATCAATCAGTTCCTTTATGTTTTGTCACTTTGTGTACCCACACATATGGAGAAACGATTTATTGGATTTTTCTTTTCAACATATAGACTAAGTCTAAAACGGTTAGGATTTAGTTTGAAGAGATTAGGAGACATAAAGGAATATTCGTTCAATTTTTGTCTTTATTTTAAATGGTTAAACATACTTTTAATTTGGTACTTATATTTACTCTCATTTAATTTGTCTGAAATTGTTATTCTATCAGCTTTTTAAATTAAAAAAATTAGACCTGACGTTGACAATATCAATTGTGATGATATGTCATTAGCTCTGTTAATTCTGTTTATATGACTCATGAATAGACAAGAGGATCAAAACAAGGAGAGTTCGAAGATAAGATTTTTGGATCCACGGCAGATACAGAGGACAAGTAGACTTTGCAGCCACCGAAAGGTTATGTTACTATGGATACAAATGACTCAGTGAATGGACAACATTAAATCGTGTTTTATGTGAGGAAATACTCAGAAATTCAACGGGACAAATGGATTTCGGGATTTAACAAAACTAAGCTCTGTTCCCCCATTACCTGGACGGAATTGATGGCCCAATTCAGAGGGCTTCAACGAGATTATTGCATGTACCGAGTAATTACAGGATATCATTTGATTATTTTACACGGAATTAGTCTCGATCATTGTTTGCAATCACATTATAGTCGAGAGAGAGGGAACCTCGTTTACTCTGAGTTGACATTACGATTAGAAATTATCTCTGCGCCACCATTTAACATGTGCAGACCTCGTTGCCAAGAAGGATCGTCGTAACCTACCTTACTGAAGAAATTATAACTCCCACTCTTCCTAAATATAGGAGTTAATTGATTTTTTTGGATAATCTTAAGAAAATTAAATAAGTTATTTAAAAATTGATTTCCTAAATTTTTCTCTAAATTAGTTTATTTAACTTATAAGCTAACATATGATCTAATATAATATATAAAATATGTTATGGTTAAGTGCTTCGTTTTGCTTCCTTAATTTACCAAGAAAAATCAATTGGATCTTATATTTAGGAATCGATTAAGTATTTTGTACTATTCTCTTGAGTACTTTACTCAATTGAGGGCGGACTACTCCTGGTTTATTTAGTTATATACTACTGCTTTACTTGCATCTTTTAAGCTGTAATCTTTGCCGTTCTTTTTTAAAAAAGAAATCTATTCAAAAAAAAAGTAAAAGGGGAAATGACATAAAGATGTCTTTTGAATTTTAAAATCACAGATAAGTAATTTTCAGTTGTTAATATCTATACTCAACTAGTTAAAATCTCCTATATGTGATTTTGAAATTCAAAATGTATTTTTATTGTCATTTTCCTGTTTTTTTTTTCAAAAAAGAAGTGGTAAGCAAGGTCCAAAAAACCGGTCCGGACATAGAACTGGCCAAGGCACTGGTTCAAAGGTCAATGGTGGGACTGGGGGTCAACTCGGGGTCAAACCAGGCATATTAATATAATATATATATATAGTTTTATTGATAATATCAAAATATCATAACATTAATCATCACTAATATCAAAAAATAAATATAGATTAGGTATGTATGATTCATTAAACATAAATAGTTTAATGTTTCTAATCTATAGAGGAAATAAAAGAAAATGATTACACATGAAAATAAATATTCTTTTACAATCCACATACTAAATACAAATACCAAAAGTAACAACAATTAAATATTAAACATATGCAAGTAAAATGGCATTTAGAATAATCAACATAACTATATTATAGTTTACTATATGTGGTTTCTTACATTAAGTGAAGTGAGAGTTAATAATTAGGGGAATTATAACAAAATAAAAAATCACATTTTTTTCTTAAAAAAAAAAGAACCTGTTTGACCTCTCCGGTTTTTGACCGGGTCACCCCGTTTTTCCCCAGTTCAACCATCTCCTATCATTTAACCTACTGCCCGATTCACTCATTGGCCCAACGGTCCAACCTCCTGGTTCGATCCGGGTCTTTCAACAATAGTGTTAAGTGGAATATCTTGATGTTTAATTTTTTCCTTTGGTATGAAATATCTTGATATTTAGTTAAGGGTTTGAAAAATCACAAATGTGTCTAGGTTTTTAAGCAATCTTGAAACACAAAACCTATTTGGCCAAACACACACAGTGCTAAATAATTAGGCAAGGAAAATGACAACAAAGTACCTTCTGAATTTTGAAATTCTAAATAGGAGATTTTAACTAGTTGAGTAATGATATTAACAAATACAAATCATTTATCTAGAATTTTGAAACTTAGAATGTATTTTTCTGTTATTTCCAATGTTCAAAAAACCGCTCTGGGCGGTTCAACCGGTCCAGCCATGAACCCGCCCAATGGCCCGGTCCAATTAGCAACTTAAATCGGAGGGGCAATTGACTCGGTCAACCAGGTCAAAACCGGGAGGTTGAACCGGGTTGGCTTTTTTCCCTCTCTCTCTCAAATTTTTTTTTAATTTTATTATAATTCACCTAATTACTAACTTTCACTTCACTCAATTTTAGAAATTAGGAAACTATAATACTTTAAATGCTATTTTACTTGCATATGTTTAATATTTAATTTTTATTGCTCTTAATATTTGTATTTTAATCTGTGGATTGTAAAATAATATTTATTTTCACATATAATCAACTAATATATTCTCTTTTTTCCTCTATAGAAACATTAAAATATTCATGTTTGATGAATCATGCATACATACCTATATTTACATTTTGATATTAGTGATTATTAATGTTCATATTAATAAAATTTTATTATTTAAATATAACCGGTCCGACCACGATCCAACCATTAACCCTAGATCCAGTGCCTCGTCCGATTCTATGTCCGGTCCGGGTTTTTAAACCTTGACATTTATAAGGTACAATGAGCGCATATCACTTTTTTGAATAATAAGCTGGATTACATTAATTCATAACATGGGTTACAGAAAGCATAAGAGACTATCAAATATACAAATTACATATAGGCAAAAACTCTAATAACAAGCTAATAAGGACGTAGACTAAACCATGGCAAAGAGCTTTCCTCAATCATCCACCATGTCCTAAAATTGGTAATGGTGGTTGATCAAGGATCCTAAAATTGTCTTCCAAATTATGTGTCATTTTAGCTAGGAGATCTGCAAGAACGTTCTTATCCCTTGGTACATGGCTAAGAATAACTTGCCAATCCCTAGCAATCAAGAGTCTAGCATCATCAAAAAGATCTCTAAATGGGTGACGATGGTCACATCCCCTCATAAGCATGGAGACAATCTCGTAGCAATATGAGACCACTTCAATTTTTCTATACCCCCTATTCTAGCATATTTGGAGGCCTTGTAAGATAGCTATCAGCTCCGAAATCGCTGGGGGAACCCTTGTTAGTTTGGAGATGAAGCCACAAATCCACCTACCCTCCTCATCCCTCATAACTCCACCACACCCGCTGGCCCCCGAGATTAAAACTGAACCATCAGTTTCCATGGAAATAAAGCCCTCCCGTTTGGTGTGCCTTGATGTGCGATTGGTATGGTTCAGGCTATAAAAATTGCATATCGAGGAAAACTCTTGATCCCAACAAGCACGGATTAGGCTGGAAAGAGCATCCTTTTCGGCGGTTTCCCCTGCCTCATTAAAGATTTTCCTGCATCTATCCACCCAAATGTCCCAGCAGATGTAACCAAAGAGAGTAGGCCACGGTACCTTCTTGGTGAAATCCTTCCCCGCATCATGTTTGAGGTTCCACCTTAGCCACTCCACACCTTGAAGGGATGAAAATTTTTCCCACATGGTTGGAGAGACTACTGAGGACCATCTCTCCCTTGCTACAGCACAATCTCTAATTAGGTGCATGGCTTCTTCATCTTAATCACATCCATAAGGGCATTTGGCTGATCCTTCTAGTCCTCTCTGGCTCCGGATCAAGGCTGTATGCGTCCTCCCATGAGCAAACATCCACATAAACGTCTTTATCTTCTCTGGTACTGTCCATTTCCATATAGCCCTCCAAAGTGGATCTCCTAAGCGATGTATACCTGCAAAAAGGAAATGGTATGCAGAGTTAACAGAAAATCGACCATCCGAAGATGGTCTCCAATAGTATTTATCCTCTCCTCTCTCCTCACGGGGTGGGTGAGCACAAAGAATCCGATCAACAATGCCAGGCTGAAACCAATGATTTAGCTTAGTCCTATCCCATTCTCCCCATAGGGTTACATAATCAGTAATTTTTACAGTTCTATCAACAAATTCTTCAAGTCCTGGAACAAGCTCAATCAAAGGTCTGCCCACTTCCGACCAATTGTCATACCAGAAAGAAGCATCCCTGCCGTTACTTTCAAATCTTATATCGAACTCGTTTCAATGTTAACTTGTACCCAATCATCTAGGCAAAATCAATAGAATTAGTGATACACCATCAAAATTAACACATTAAATTTTGGTTCCAGGTCCTTCTAAAAAATGCATGGGCGAACAAATTTAGAAGTACATTAGAGAGGCCGAAACTTCTAATTTAAAACTTCACAAACCAAAACATAAATTAGATTTAACTATAAGAACCAAAAGTAGGTATAACTTTATTTTAAAATAACAATTAATTTAAACTTCAAATAAGATATTAATTATTCTGTAATCATTTTACTTTTTCAATAATCAAAATAAAAAAAATAAACTAATAATACTTGTAGGAGTTATATTCTTCTAATTTAATATTTTTATAAACTATATATCATTAAATTTTGTGAAAACTTAAAATATTTGACACTTTTTAATAATAATTATAATGTACGTAGCTATATATTAACTATACCCGCTACCTCAGGGCCTACATCAATATTTTGACCTCTTGATGAATCAACCACCCTCAATTTTGTGTATATTAATTCTTCACGTGCAGCTGAACTCTCGACACTTTTTATTTAATTATTACATAAAAATTAAATATTAATATCTCATCTGCACTCTTTAACGTTTTTTTATCATAATATTAAAAAGAATTCTAATATAAAAAATTATCCGCATTCCAGCCCATACCTACCCCCACTCACTTTCGTCCTGATCCTTCAACTGGTCTTTGTTTGAATCTCGCCATCGCCATTGTTGATACAAAAACAAACATTTAAAATTGATACTCTTCTTTCCCCCAAAGTGTGCGCGCACGCCATCTGTTGCTACACATGCCAAAAAAATTAACCGGGAAAGACATCTCACCTACCACGAGGCTACAAGACTAACGAGTACATAAATTTTTTTACTTGTACGATTCGAACTTGAGCACATGCGCACACCGCAACAGACTAAACTTTACAGATGGTGGACAGGTAAAGTAAAAGTTATTTTTTTGTCCTGAAGATAAAGTACAAGTTTTTACTTAGATGTGTGTGTAAAGGAAAAAAACAACTCTCTCTCTCTCTCTATATGTTTATATTTATATGTGTGTGTGTTGAGGAGATAGATAACTCTCTCTCTATATATGTTTATATTTATATGTGTGTGTATTGAGGAGATAGATGATGCATATAATGCAAGCATGGAATTAAAATATAATAGGGTTGTTGAATACCTTGCTGGAATCGCAACATCACGGAGAAACTAGATTGGTCGTTGGCTAATTTTTTCCCCAAATACATGCATGGCTGCTGGCTTTTGTTTTAATACCGAGTATTATATATAATGTATAACTTCTGTTTTAATACCGAGTATTATAATGTATAACTTCATGTGGGGCTCGCTAGGGACACTCCTCATCACTACATTGAGGGTAGTGGAAGACATATACCAACATCTCCCTGGCTAGATATATATATATATATGTCCTCCCTTACCCATTCATCAACACACATAAGTATTGAGATCCAATAATGAAGATATCCAATATCATCATCGTCTTCTTTTTTGTACTTCTTCCCTTGGCATTTGCCGAGCTCAGGGTTGGATTCTACAGTAGAAGCTGCCCTAATGCTGAGACTATCGTACGTGACGTCGTGCGGAGCCGATTCAAACGCGAGAAAACCATCGTCGCCGACTTGCTTCAAATGCACTTTCACGATTGCTTTGTTAGAGTAAGAGCCATTACATCTTCAAGCATCTTCAAGCAACTCTTATATACTTCCTCGTGTCATAAAAATAAAAATAGAACATATTTTCCTAAATATGACATATTCTATTTAAAACACTCTTATTATCTTTCTTAATTTTTTCACCTCAAGAATTAGAATTATATAATATGTTCAGGACCAGAATCTAACTTTTCAAATAGGACCTCACACGTTAATGACTTAGAGTATATATGATGTACATTGTTTTTGTTAATGTGTTGTGAGAAAAAAATTAATGCTGAGGGTATTGTTTCAGGGGTGTGACGGCTCCATACTAATTGACCCAAAGGGGCAAAAGGGATCGGAGAAACAGGCAGGACCCAACCTAAACCTGGAAAGCTTTGACCTCATCGATGACATAAAGACAGCCTTAGAAAAAGCATGCCCTTCCACTGTTTCATGCGCAGATATCCTCATACTAGCCACTAGGGACACCGTGGCTCTCGCCGGTGGCCCCACATACACCGTTCCGACTGGCCGACGAGATGGCCTCGTGTCCAATCGTAGTGAAGTGAATATTCCGGGACCAGATCTCTCGGTGACTCAGGCATTCGAATCTTTCTTCAGAGTAAGAGGATTCACATTGGAGGAGATGGTCACTCTTCTTGGAGCACATACAGTTGGATTCACTCACTGTACTTTGGTTAGAAACAGGCTTTCCAGTTTTGGAAAACGTGACCCTACCATGGATCGTGCTTTGGATGCTAAGCTTGTGAGAACGTGTGGGTCCACGAAACGGCCTGCGAAGAATAATCCTCAGATAGTGTTGGATCAAAAGACGTCTTTTGTGTTTGATAATGAGTATTACAGGCAGATTAGGAAGAGGAGGGGTGTGCTTCATATTGACCAGCAATTGGCTTTGGATAATTCTTCCAGACGCATTGTTGCTGGTTTTGCTGACAATGGTCAGAGTTTTATGCGAGACTTCGGAAATGCTATGATCAAGTTGGGAACTGTTGATGTTTTGGTTGGACAATCTGGGGAGATAAGGAAGAATTGCAGGGTTTTTAATAATGCTCGCTAGCTATGGATAATTGTTTGTGCGTGTGTGTGTTTAATTTAGTCAATGATTTGTCGGTGGAGGCCACTCTCCTTATCCAAGTTTCTTTCATAGTGGACCCCTCATTCATCATTTGTCTCGTTATACGGGTCCCACTCACCATCATCTTTAAGGTAGATAGTGGCGTGATGAGACTCGGTTACATTAAATGTATTCGTAATAAGTATTCCTCGGTCTTAATTATAAGATCACTTTAAATTTTTTGATTTTTTTTCAGTCTAAAAATAAAGTAGTTTCAGTCCCAAAAATAATCTTTTTTCATCAAAAGTAATTTATTCTACTTATAAACTAACCTATAATCTAATTTCATATGACATATGATATAATTTAGTGGTCTAATTTGCTTCTTTAACTTTCACAAAAAAGGGAGTACTATGCATAACATTATTGCATTAGTACGTATATGGCCTACGTGCATGCTGTTTTCCGGATGCTTCTCGTGTCGCCATTATTGATCATGGGTGTGGGGCCTTCTCCATTTCTCATCCATTTCATTAAAACGGTGCCGTGTTATTTAATAATAATAAAAAAATTCTAGCTCCTATTCATTGAAATCCACAACCTCATTTATGATTTCCATGATTCATGCATTAGCCAATTTCATCTGCTTGGGAACTCACTTTTTCCTCCAAAAATGCTTCCTTCAACAATTAAAAAAATTCTTATTTTTGCATCGAACGAACTTTGCAAACGGTAGGCAGTGCTTCAAAAGAAATCCTTGGGAGGTTTTTATTTCATGATCAGAACAACTTGTTCTTCATCAGTTAAGTATATCTTTTATTATTTTTCTTTCTTTGTTCTGAAGCTTTTTTATTACTCTATGCACCCCTTTTCATTTTTAGCCAGTTGCTCCTTATAATTGTTTAACATAAAAAACTAATTGAGTAGAGGGAATCGTTCTGAGTATATTGACTCTCCCTTTATGTTTTTTTGTTTTTGCCAGCTTTATGTGATTATTTCTTAGTGTGTATAAGCATATAGTTTTTGTTGAGTCACAATAATCATGTTTTTTGTTGCTTACAATTTTTTCAGGTGTTCTTTGGAATTTTTTTTTATTAAATAATACAGCACCATTTTAGTGAAATGGATGAGAAATGGAGGGGACCTCAATGGAGAGGCCCAGCACCCTATTGATCATATGTCCAGTTATACCTAAATACTTTAAAATATTCTAGTGAATATAATACTCCCTCGTCCCCTATTATAAGAGTCAAAGAGGTAAAAATACACATATTAAGGAAACGATTGAGAGATATAAATATGTCTAAAATAATTGTTTTCTCAAGTTTGCCCTTATTTATAATTGAGTATATAAGAGAGAGAAATGTGATAATAGTGTTATAAATGAGTATGAAAAAGAATGTGAATAAAGAGAATAATGATGGTAAAGTAGGAAAAAGCTCATTAAATGCTTTGATAAATTTAGTCAGACTCCTATAAAAAAGGACAAAACCATTTAAATTTTTTGCTCTTATAATAAGGGACGGAAGGAGTATATATGGAGGAGATAGATGCATATAATGCATGCATGGAATTAAAAAATGATAGGGTACGGTTGTTGAATACCTTGCTGGAATCGCAACATCACGAAGAAACTACATTGGTCGTTAGCTGATTTCCCAAAAACAGCTGCTGGCTTTTGTTTATATACAGAGTATTATACCGTATAACTTCATGTGGGGCTCGCTAGGGTCACTCCTCATTACTACAGTTAGAGTAATACTACGTCCGGTCTTAAATATAAGATCACTTTGACCTTTTTTTGGAGATTAAGAAAGCCAAATAGACCACTTAAATTTAACGTATCTTACATATAATTGTATTATACGATAGTTTATAAGTAAAATAAGATAGTTTTGAGGAAAAAAGATAACTATAAACATTTTAAAGTGATTAATTTTGCATCCTTAATTTCTCAAAAAAAATAAAAGTGATCTTATAATTAGGATCGGAAGAAATATATAGAAGACATAACCCCCGCCCCCGGCCGGTTGGATGTATATATATCTTCCTTTCCCATTCATCAACACACACAAATATTGAGAAATCCAATATTATCATCATCTTCTTTTTTGTGCTTCTTCCCTTAGCATTTGCCGACCTCTGGGTTGGATTCTACAGTAGAAGCTACACTTCTGCTGAATCTATTGTACGTGAAGTCGTGCAGACCCGATTCAAACGCGAGGAAACTATCGTCGCTGACTTGCTTCAAATGCATTTTCACGATTGCTTTGTTAGAGTAAGACTCCAAGTCACTCTTATACACTTCCTAGCATCCTAAATATAGAGCCCGTATAGATATTTTAATAATATTAAGGATGTTAATTGAACTAGTTAATGTAACATGTTTTATCTCTATCATCTTCCTTGATTATCTCACATCTTGTAGGGAACAAAAGAAAAAAAAATTAGAACCAGATCTTATATTTAAAACTAAGCTCCAAATAAGTGATGTATTAATGACTGAGAGTCTATCCATTGTTTTTGTTAATGTGTTGTGGAAAATATTAATGTTGGGGGTATGGTTTCAGGGGTGTGATGCCTCCATACCGATTGATCCGAAAGGGTAAAAGGGATAGGAGAAACAGGCAGGACCCAACCTAAACGTAGAAAGCTATGACCTCATCGATGACATAAAGACCGCCCTAGGAAAAGCATGTCCATTGACAGTTTCATGCGCAGATATCCTCACACTAGCCACAAGGGACACCGTGGCTCTTGCTGGAGGCCCCGCATACATTGTTTCGACCGGCCGACGAGACAGCCGAACTCAGTTTCCATGCTCAGCAAAAAATAGATAGAGAGCGCTCGTCCTATTGTATTCACCGTTTCAGTAAATAAGGCTTCATCTTAGCCGTACGTCTTCTTATTTTAATCTCAACTGTTGATTTTCTCCCACTTAATATGCTATGCCTTGCTCCACGAAACCTTAACTAAATACATAATTTTCCCTTAAAGACACATAAAACAAGAAAAATTCAAGAAAATATTTCTTTGCATGACAAGAGTGGCACTTAATAGTGGAATAAGCAAGTTCAATGGTGGTTACTAGAAAAAATAAAATCAATACGGAGACTTGAGACCAAAACTTCGTAATCTTAAATTCAAGATCCAAACATACAGCTTGCACAAGTTGTTCATCGATGCAGTAACTCAAGTCATAACACATATCAAAGTATCAAAAATCATACTATTGATGGCATTCAAAAATCAATAGCAATCAATCCACCTACCTTCACAGTCCTTTCGTCCTCCTGTAAAGGTGTTGGAACGAAGCTCAAGGCCTCCCTCGTCTTTCCCTTTCTCTGCCGCTCTCGTTCTCGCTCTGGGAAGAAGAAGCTGTTGAAAAAGATGAACAGTAATGTGCTGCCCCCTGTAGCTCTGCCCTTCGCTTTTTTTATCTAATGTTTCACGGCACTGTTTTGGGCTTAACTTCAGAATTCAAAGTGAAGCCTCACGTGACATGACTTCACTGATTGCCAAAGGAGAAAACACAAAAGGATTAAAATAATAATAACAATAATAGTAATAGTAATAAAAAAAAATTGACACCTCTCTCTTTTTTCTTTTCTTTTCTTTTTTAGTTTAATCCTTATAATTTATTTATTCTCTTAACTAATATCTATCTAATTACCATGAGATTACCTAAATAATGCATTAATTTGATATCCTTTCAAAATCTTAAACAAATTCCTTTTATTTAGCATAAATAACTTCCTAAATATACCAAATATATATATCAAATCTAATTAAAAATGAGGAATCATCAGCGCTCTCTTCCTATCTTTAGCTGACCATAGAAACTGATTCCGAGATGGCCATGTCTCTAATTGCAGTGAAGTCAATATTTCGGGATCAGATCTCTCGGTAACTAAGGCATTCGAATCTTTCTTCAGAGTTAGAGGATTCACATTGAAGGAGATGGTGACTCTTCTTGGAGCACACACCGTGGGCTTCATTCACTGTAGTTTGGTACAAAACAGGCTTTCCAGTTTTGGAAAACGTGATCCTACGTACCATGAATCCTTCTTTGGATGCAAAGGTTGTGAGATAGTGTGGGTCCAGGAAACGGCCCGCGAAGAATAATCTTCAGATAGTGTTGGATCAAAACACGTCTTTTGTGTTCGATAATGAGTACTTCAATCAGATCAGGAAGAAGAGGGGAGTGCTGCATATTGGTCAGCATTTAGCTTTGGATAATTCTTCTAAAAGCATTGTTGCTGGTTTTGCTGCCAATGGTGAGTGTTTTACGCGAGACTTCGAAAATGCTCTCAACAATCAATACTCTCAAGAGTTCTAAGCTCTTCATCTAAGCCTATGGGTAATGCCCCGTCATCATAACTGGGTACCTGTTATATCATTATTTGTTTTAATCTCACACTGAAATTCTCTATTTCTCTCTGATGTACACTTTTTTATGTATTTCTATCAAATTCCTTGTAATCTTCATTACGTTATGTACCATCTATTGGTCTTTGTAATTCACACCATGATTGTTGGTGACCCCCCTTCATGCTATCAATAAAATCTCAATCTATTTATTGCTTTACCTAAATTAGCATCAACACATTAATTATTTGTACAATGTTACATGAGAAGGCTGAAGGATCAAGCCTTGGCAAGCTCTGTTTCTACCAAAAAAAATATAAATACATGACTCAACTTGCCACCAAAAACTGGGCAAGCATGCCCACATTACTCAACAAAACCAGTAACATTATGAGTCCACTAGTCTTTCTCCCATTCTTCTTGTTATTCTTGTTTCACCAACTTCCCTCTATATTTGGTGACCTGTAGGTTGGTTTTTATGGCTCTGCCCGTCCAAAAGCAGAGTCCCTCATACAGAAACTGGTGCAGCAACGATTCAGCCGCGACACAAATTTGACCGCTGCCCTTCTTCGCTTGCACTTTCATGACTGTTTCGTCAGAGTAATACCGGATTAGGTGTCTGCTGCCCCCGCTACCTCGTGATTTCTCCAACTTCCCAAAAGTTCTTTTTCCTTTTAATTATCGGATTCTATATGAATTGAGTCACATTATGAGTAAAAAAAAAGTAGTTCTTGTTTCAATATGTTTCACAATTTTCAAATATTATATTTTTAAGTTTGAAAGAAACTAGTTACACAATCTTGGTGTATTCCCGTAGAAAAAATGTTAGGAAAGACCAGAGTCATTTTCATTATTTTCTTTATTTTTAATGTCAGTTATTGTAATATTCCTATCCAAAGACGTTAGTGGGGTCTAGGACAGTTATTTGTGGTTATCATGTCTTAGTGGAGGTCGTGTCTTAGTAGGTGTGCTTATTCAATTGTTTCAGTTATGCAAATGTTCTATTTAAGTCAGAGTCTATATCTCATTTCACCAAGAATGAATGAATTATCAGTTTATGTTTCCTTTTCTATCTAACTCATTCCCTTCTCCTCCTGTTCTTCTCATTCTCTTCTTCCTCTTACTGTTATTTTCTGCAAGAACCTATCATAAGGGGGAAGGAGATGGGAAATTTTTTTTTATTTGAATTTACAAATATTAGAGAAATTGGACTAAAAGTTCTTAATTAATATTACTTACTCTTTTATCTAACTTATTATATTTCTTAAAATATCATAACCACACTTCTTCAATGTTTTAAAAATTCAAGTCACAAAAATTTTCCCTCACCTCCCTTCCAAATCCACAGTACCAAACAGGCCGTCTGGGGTAAGAAGGGGCAAGAGAGGGGAAGCAGAGATAGATGGGGCAGAATGGTGTTGGAGAAGTGATTCAAAGTATGATGGAGGAAATCATGGCAGCAACCTCCACAAATATCTGAAACTTCTTCTCCAAATGATCTCATCTGATTGACCACTGCTGCCACTTTGGTCATGTACTCCTGCACTGACTCATTATTCTTCATTTGCATATTCTGAAATTCACGATGTAAGGTCTGCAACTTGACTTGAACCACCGTTGATGAGCCATGGAAGGATGTTCGCAGAATTGTCCATGCCTCTTTTGCTGTAGAGGCTGAAGCAATTTTGGAGAAGATGGAATCATCAACTGCTTGTTGAATAAAAAACAATGCCTTGCTGTCTCTTTTCTTATTTTCCCTCAATCTAGCCTCCTCATCAATTTCATTGTACCCATTTTCCACCAAGTCCCATAGTTCTTGAGACTTAAAGAGAGTCCTCATTTTGATGCTCCAGAACTCATAGTTTTCACCTTTGAAGATGGGTATGGAGGGTTGAGAAACATTCACAGAATTGTTGTTGTTGACTGCCATAACGCCCTACTCAGATCGAAATTGCTCTGATACCAATTTGTTGGTTTTAGTGTGGAGAACAGAGAAAGAAAACGCATAAGAGAATAAGAAGATGAGAGGTAAGTGCACTGAAATTTTTCTGATTGCATTCAACTGACTCGTTACAATTGTTTAAATAAAAAACAATGCATAATAACTGACTCCTAAATTAACGGACTGATTTTTAAGAAAGAAAAAATACACAGAAACTAATTAAACTTAATTCCTAAATTTCTGTTGCCCATTACTCCAAGATCTGCTAGATGTGGTTCTGATATTTTAGCACCAACCATCCATGATTTGAACTTGAATCAGTTTCAGATATTTGTGGAGGTTGCTGCCATGATTTCCTCCATCACACTTTGAATCACATCTAGCAGATCTTGGAGTAATGGGCAACAGAAATTTAGGAATTAAGTTTAATTAGTTTCTGTGTATTTTTTCTTTCTTAAAAATCAGTCCGTTAATTTAGGAGTCAGTTATTATGCATTGTTTTTTATTTAAACAATTGTAACGAGTCAGTTGAATGCAATCAGAAAAATTTCAGTGCACTTACCTCTCATCTTCTTATTCTCTTATGCGTTTTCTTTCTCTGTTCTCCACACTAAAACCAACAAATGGTAGTATGACCCTGCTAGCACGCCACACACATGTATATATGGCGAATTTATTCAGGCGCATGAATTGATGATTACGTTGAATATATATAAATGCATTTTGCTTGGTAAGGATGTGATGACTCGATTCTAATAGATTCCACGAGGGAAAGGAAATCAGAAAAGGACGCAGGCGACAACTTGCTCCTTCGAGGATTAGAGGTAATTGATGAAATCAAAGAGATCCTGGAAGATGAATGCCCTTCTACAGTCTCATGTGCTGATATCATCGTACTTGCCGTTCGAGATGAGGTAGCTCTGGCGGGAGGACCCAAGTACGAGGTTCTCATAGGGAGGCGCGATGGCCTCATTTCAAATATTGGCCAGGTCAACATACCAAAGCCTAATTTTTCAGTCGACATTGCTTTCCATTTTTTCCATCGATTTGATCTCAATCTAACTGATATGGTCACATTGTTGGGTGCTCATACGGTTGGCCATGCTCATTGTGGATTCTTCTCCAATAGGCTTTAGAAACCTGGTACTAATGAATCCTTTGATGACCCTACGATGGATCCTACGTTGGAATCTGAGCTGGCCAAGTTATGTTTTACCGTTTCTGCCTCGGAAGGAGAGCTGCGTTTTTGGACCAAGGCACGCATTTTGCTTTTGATAATTCGTTCTATGACCAGCTTCTTATGAGGAAGGGTGTGTTGAAGTTGAATCGAAGGCTTGCTTTTGATGAGTTCACGAGAGGTCTTGTTGCCAAGGATACGGCCGATAATGAGGCTTTTCTGCAGAGTTTTGCAGCAGCAGCAGTGAAGATGGGACGCGTCAAAGTTCTCACCAGAGATGATGGCGAGATTAGAAAGAAAATCACATGTACTAGAACTCTCCAGTGTTTGGGCCAGCGCTACATTTTGTGTACCCCTTCTTTTCGTTTGCTATGTTTTCCTTTTGATTCAATGACATCTTTTTTCCAATCTTTATGCAAGGCGTTTGCTATCAATCAGTTCTTTTATGTACCCACACAGATGGAGGAATGAATTATTGGATTTTAACATCGACTAATATACTAAAACGGTTGGGACTTAATTGAAAGAGATTAAGAGACTTACAACAATATTAGTTCAAGTTTTGGTTTTATTTTAAATGTTTAAACCTACTTTTAATTTGGTACTTATATTTACTCTCATTTAATTTGTCTTAAATTGTTAGTTTGTCCGATTTTAAACAAATTTGGACCCGATGTTGATATGTCGGGGTTTTATTGTCATTTGAGTACAGTTAAACTTTTAGTTATGTATTAGTTGTGACAGGTGTAAACTGATGTGTATGAAAAGCTCACCGAATGGGGTTATTTCGGAGCAGTACTGTCTTGGGTCCTCTCTTCAAGAAACTTAGGGACCAAAGGGATAATGGGAGCTATTCCCGAATGTCGTTCTCTAGAGAATTCTAAAAATATAAATGGTTCCTAATAGCTAGATGCAAATAATTGAACGGGTAGAAGCATTTTTTTGTTGATTTTTAAGTATGAAGTTGGTGTAAAGGTATGATATGTTCAAAATGTAAATAAAAAGATTGAATTTAAACGAGAGATTTGGATCGATGGGAATGATTAATCCTAGAGTCGGGAATTTGGGCTGGCCCTTTTAAGCCCGAGCCCGAGGAGGGCCGGGCTTTAATTTTGGGGGGGAAAAAAAGGAACGGGCTAGCCCGTCAGGCCGCGGGCTTTGACGGGCTGGCCCGCTGGCCGACCGTTTAAGCCCGTCTAAGAATTTTTTTTTCAGGAAATAAAAATTAAAAAGGCAAATTGTACTATGTTATTATGTATTGGTTTATTTTGTGGTTTGTGAACTAGTTTTTTTAAATGTGTTGTGTCATGTGGACATTGTGACCTTATGGAACATTTTAATATTCTATGTGGTTGCGATGTATGACATTTAGATGTGGTGTATGACTTCTAATTCTAGACTTGCTACTTATGAATCGTATTTACGTTTTTTATTTATGCTTGGTCCCTTGTTTTTTGATTGTCTAATATTTGGAGTAATGAACGATTGTTTTATGTCGCTACTTTTTTCTGTTCTATTTAATCTCATTTTTTGAATTGTGATGTATCTTTGCTTTTGTTGTCTTTATCTAGTAATTACTTAATTATTTGTGTAACATTGCCAATTTGCTATTGTTAATTAAAAAACCACATAAATTTAGCATGTTCTTCCCTTTTAAGTTTTATATATACCATTTTTGACAAATTATGTCACTTGACTTTGCTGCACAATTTATATTCAATTACCCATCTTTATTTCTTTAATTTTTTTTCGCAGTGCAATTTCATTGATCAAAGAAAGTTAAAGCCCTTCACTTTTTTTTTAAAAAAAAGTAAAAGCCCGTCGGGCCGGGCTTCAATAAAAGGGTGTATTTTTGTTCGCGGACTTAAACGGGCTTGGCGGGCCGACCCTTTTAAGCCCGGCCCGCCCGAATTTTCAGCTCTAATTAATCTTGGTGATTAGAGGTTTTAGGCAATCATTGCTTCAATTTATTTTTAGGGAGCTCTTTGGTTAGTTCAAAAGATCCCTAGATGAATCCCTCTAGGCTAGGCTTAGGTTGGGTGGATTAGTACTGGAATCCCACTTACTAATCCCTCAAACTCTAAGTTGATTAAGATTAAAAACCAAAGTGAATTCGCTAATTGTAAGGGGCTCCTAATCCAACAACCGGAATCCCGAATTGCTACTTAATTAATCCTAGGATTTAATTAATTATTAAAATCCCACATAATAAATTAAGACTCTAGGACTGAAGTCCAATACCACTCATGCAATTTAACAAATTCAATAGTTAACTAACAAATGCAAATGCTTGACAAAACTGTCTACTAAATGAGAATCGTCAAATAGCACAAGATATTAACTAAAACATTCATTTAAAATGACGAATCCATACATTTAAACAAAGTTCAAGTTAATGAAGAGCTATTGTCAAGCAAGAACAAATGAAGACAAAGCTACAAATGTTTCAATCACTCTCTAACATAAGATAAACAAGAGAAATTACAATCAAATACACAAGCAAGCCCTAGAATCCTATAAACAAGCCAAGACATAAGGAAGAGAGAGTAGGAGAACAAGAACTCCCCTAATGAAGCTCCAAGCTCATGCTAAACACCTCCATCACCAAGGATTAGAGCCTCTTAGTTGCTGCTTTCCATGGACAAACAATAAGAGAGAGGAAGGTAGATGCCATAAAGATTTGGGGTGGAAATTGTGGAATGTGAGAGTTGGAAATGAGAGAGTTGGGAGAGAATGAAGAATTAGGGCTTTGTGGTGGCTCCCAATCTGACTTAGGGGTCCCAAATTTCGTGTCTAATACCCCCCAAGTCGGGTCAAGAAGTGGGTAAGTGAATTGAATCCAATTTGTCCCCAAACTCGCGACTGATTTTTTGCAGATTTGTGGCCTCACTGTGGACGGCCAAGGTCAAAAGCAAAGAAAATTGTTGGACCCTTGCTGTGGGGTCCCACGGCGAGGGACTTTTCTGTAATTTGTAAATTTCAGAGCCTTTTTCTGTAATTTCAAAATTTCAGGGCCTTTTCTGTAATTTTCATAATTTATCCAGAAGCTTTATTTGACTTTTTTTTTTCTTGAAATTTCAGCTTCTAGACCTAATTTCTCCCTTTTTAAGTGTCCTACAATATAAAATAACAACAAGAAATATGAATATCTCCCGATAAACATTTAAATCAAGAGTAATCACAAAAACATTCCAAAAATGCCATTTTTACCACTAAATTCATGTAATTACTTTAAAGCCTAATTTCTTCACAAGATATTCATTAATTCCCAAATAATATGATACAATACCTCCAAAATGATATGAAATATGTGTAAATCTTGGAATTTGTCAGTGTATTTTCAAACAGAATCGGTTAGCTCATACATATTAGGAAACAGAAGGATATAAATATAGGGCCTTGTACAATCAGATGGTTATTGAATAAGAAATACATTTTACGAGTTCTATCTCTTCTCTTCTTTTCTTTATTTCATGCGTCTCTGTACCAGACGTTAACAATACTTATTGTGATGATATGTCACTAACTCTCTTAATTTTGGTTACATGACTCTATGAATAGGCAAGATGACATCGAAATCCGTTGAATATAAGATTTAAAATAAGAGAGAGAGAGGAGATAAAAACAATGAGAGTTCAAAGATAAGACTTTTGGATCCACGACAGATACAGAGTACAATAAACTTAGCAGCCATCGGGCGAAAGGTTACATGTTACTATGGATACAAACGACTCAGTGAATGGACAACAATACATCATGCTTTATGTGAGGGAGTACTTAGAAATTCAATAGGACTGATGGAATTGAGCTCTGTTCCCCCATCTCGAACGGAAGTGATGGCCCAATTAAGAGGGCTTCATTGAGATATTATTGCATATACCGACTAATCAGAATTACGTATATCATTTGATTATGTTACATAGAAGTCTCAATCATCATTTGCAATCACATTATGGTCGAGAGTGGTAACCTCATTTACTCTGAGTTGGACTTTACAATTAGAGATATTGCTCTCCGAGTGGGACTTCACGATTAAAACATTGCTATCCGCGCCACACCATTCAATACATGCAAACCTCGTTGCCAAGAAGGCTCGTCGTAACCTTACCGAAGAAGTTATTGTTTTGCAGCGTTCCTCTGAGCATTTTGCTCAATTGAGGGCGGAATACTTGTAGACTGTAGTTTATTTAGTTATATATTGCTTTATTTACATGTTTTAAGTTGTAATCTTGCCATTTTTAGTTTTTATTTCAATAAAATTTTAAAAAAGTAGAAAGTGGAACATCTTGACCAGAGCGGAACCCCTCTCTTTCGCTATACTCCTTTTCTCATCATTTTCCCCAATCCCCACCGTTCATCTAATCCTATGGCCATAAATACTAGGTGTAAGCCATGACTGTTCACAGTGTATAATTAATTTCTCCTCCCTCTTATGCTTCTTCTTCATCATCTTCCTACCATATAAACTGCCGAACTTGGCTGTGTGGTTCAACCAGAAATATGTCGAGGGGGTAATCAAGAAGCACAAACACATACATGTGTTCTTTTTCCTTTCTCATTGCTCCACTCCCCCCAATCTTCTCTTCTCAAATCCTAAACAACACCTTCGTGGCCATCGCCATGCGGCGGATTTTCTAGTTTTTGAGGCTATGAGATGGAGGACAATGTGGTGGTGGCGGAGACGCAATCACTGCAGGTGGTGGTGAGGGCGTAACTGTGGCAGAGGAAAAAGCCATTGATGATGTCAGCCATACCGTCAACGAGCCGAAAAAAAGGCTGATTTGTTGGGTAGCGTTAGAAGAGAAAGAGGAGAGACAAACACAAAAAAACTGGCTTGGTAAAATGACAATTGTGGTTAAGTGGAGCGTTTTTTGCCGTATGATTAGATGAAAGATGAAGATTAAGGGAAATGGATGAGAAACAGGAGAGTAGAGAAAGGTAGGAATTCCGCTTCCTTAGCTTGACTTTTTTTCCTTTGGTATGGAATATCTTGATATTTAATTAAGAGTTTGAAAAATTACAAATGTGACTAATTTTTTAAGTAATCTTGAAACATAAAACCTATTTGGCAAAAAAAAAAAGTAAACCATAGTGCCAAGTAAACTTGGCATTTATATAGTAAAATGAAGGCATATGATTTTTAAATTATCTATGATTTGTCACCTTCCAAAATGCCTTCGGGTGTAAATGCAAAATAATTAAAAACCAAGGATTGCACAAGTGGTGCTCTCCCGGATCAGCTCACTTGGAGTTGATTAAATAACTACCTAAGCTAATTAAATGCATGAAAAAGCAATAAAAATTTGGGTTTTTTTATTTTGATTAGGAAAAATAAACTACTTCTTTTTGGAATGTTTTTATGAGAAAAGCAAATAAAATGATGTTGTGAAACTTATGGGATAAATATGGGTCTCTTGATGAATTGGACAACCTTCATAGCTTCTAAAAGGATATGAGTTCTAATGATAAAACCTAAGGCAATCGCTCTTAGTCCAGTTGTAAGTGAGACGAATGCACAAGAGGGGGGTGAATTTTGCTTTATAAAATTTAAAACTTAGTGAGAATAGGATTTATACTGGTTCAACCCAAATTCTTGGCCTACATCCAGTTCTCCAACTTTCAGTTGGGTTCCACTAATTCCCAAGATTCAAACCAGGCTCTTGAGTGCCTTTATAGGTGATATCTCACAGTAAGAACTTCCACTTACAGATCACTCCCCCTTACAACTTGTAAGAATACAACCCTTCCACTGGGATCCCACTATCCCAAGGAAATTACACAAATCAGAAGTATATCAGGAAAATACAAAGATTGCTCACACACTTAAGCTGATAGTATTACAGATGAGAGAACTCAGATAGTATTGATTGCAGTAGGAAATTGTAGTTGGATATCACTTAATGCTCTCTACCAATCAATTTATTCTTTAACGCTTTTATAGTCCTTGTGAGTTTTCTGCCCGTTGGATATGTTTAGAGCTTTCTGTGTAGCAATCTTAAGATAGAGGTAGAGATATGGGGATTGATGATGATTCTGAGTTGCATTTAATGCTCCAGAATCCATATATGTTTCCTCTTTCTTTTTCTTCAGAGTAATGTGTACCGGATTGTGTGTTGCTGAGTGTAACGGCTATTTGGTTGAGCTTTCTGTGTTTAACGTTAACTGCCCAAAATAGCAACAAGTACATTTTGCAATATAAAGATAGTTAGTCATGAGAAAAGAAACAAATTTGAATATCCTTGTCTTCCAATCGATTGCCAGATTTGTTAATCGATTACTGCTACTGGCTGTTAATCGATTGCCTTCAGATTGGTTCAGATTACTACCTGCATCACTCGATTGAAATGTTAGCTATCGAGTAAAAACTAAGTGAGTCAATCGGTTGCTTAATCTTTCAATCGATGACCTTATCTCAATCGATTGATTAAGCTTTAATCGATTATACAGTCCTTGATTTCAAAGTAAGTTTCAATCGATTGCTTATCGATTGTACATCGATTGCAGCCCCAATCGATTGCTATTACAAACAATCAATTGATCATATATTGATAACTTAGAATGATTTTGAGCCTCAATCGATTATACATTCTTCCTATCGATTCATAGTTCTTAATCGATAGGCAATCGATATGCCATCGATTGCATAATACTTTCTCCAACTGATTGCCTGTTCTTTCCATCGATTGCTTAACTTAGATTTTGAGAAACAGTTTTTCTAAGAATTTCTCTAAGTTAAGATCTCATAAACCTATAACCTAAGTCATGTTTGGTTATCATCAAAATTCAAAGTTCAATATCAGTTACCTAATTAACCAATTAACATGACACAACGCTCATTCAATCAATTAATCAAACAGCCATTAATTTCCAACTCGGTAATAAAGAATCATGATAAACATGCAAAGATACTCTCGTTAGAAGTAAATCAAACAATCTAACGTTGGACCTAGTGTTTAAACACACATACAATCGTACATGCATAAACATATTCTAGAAATATAAATGAGATATAAATTATGCATATCTTTTGCATAATATCATGAAAACAACACTAGGTTCATACACATAAAAGAACATCGCTTGATTATATGCATGACCGATAGAAATTAAAAAACGACTTGTTTTAAAAGTATATAAATATACCAAAACACAAGGAATTGAAATACATAGATGATATTGAACAAGAAAAGAAACTAATAACTCTCCATTAAAGACGTTGAAGCTCCAGTTGCCTTCCTCCATTAAGATCCCCACAAAGGTGCCTAACCACTCATGCTCTCGATCAATATGGACTGGATTTTGGAATTGGAAGCCATAAGAGTATAGTGGAGATGATTTTTGTGCAAGGAGGAGAGGAGAAGAGGAGAAGGATGAAATTTTTTTGAGAGAGAAGAGCAATGAAATTCGTTGGTGGCATATATATATAGCACAAAAGGCAACCCAAAACCTTCTTAATTGGCATAGGATGTCCTATTCTTACTAAGATTAACAAATAGAAAATATTTGAGGAAAGAATTATGGGATTGAAAAGAGAATGGGTGAATGAAATAGGAAATTCGGATTCCCCTCTCTATGGCACAAGAAATCATTTAAAAACTATCCAAAACGGCCTCCGATTGCCTAATTTGGATGCCCATAACATATAGGAAAGATTTGGGGAATACCCAAGCACTTTCTCTCAAGAAATCTAGCCAAAATAGGAAGTTATGATTAGAATAATCAACTAGGAAACTTCTTAAACTCAATCAAGCTTAGGGTTGCTTATTCTTGTAGAAATAATAAAAAGGAAATATTTTAGGCAAACACAATCAACCAATTCAATAGAAATTTCCTATTTTCTAAAAGTTTCCTTTTTTGCAGAAGTTTTCCATTTTGCTTTGTTCTTACTTTGACCTTTATTATTTGCACCTACATCGGAAATTTTAAGTACATGTGAAGTATTTCAAGTCCAGAAACAATAAATGCATGAGTTAAATGCATAATATGCTCAAATTATAAATGAAAATGCAATTAACTCTCTAATCTTGGACCATAAGTATAAAGTGCCTAAATCCCCATTTAATAACCTAAAACAAATGTTAATTTCCTATAATTAGTGGATAAAAACATGTAATAATCAATTACAATCAGTATATCTAGCTCATTTCCATGTCAACTTGTACCCAATCTTCAAGGTATATATAAGCAAAATTAATAGAGTAAGTGACACAGTACCCCATCAAAATTTCAAAATTAACACAGTTAATTTTTGATCCAGGTCCTTTAAAAAATGAGTGGGCTAATGATTTTAGAAGGAGTAAATTTGAGAGGCCAAAACCTCTAATTTATAACCTCACGAACCAAAACATAAATCAGAGTTGACTGTAAGGACTAAAAATAGATTTAACCTTGAAAGAAAATATTAATTATTCTGTAGTCATTTTACTTTTTCATTAATTAAAATAACAAAAATAAACTAATAACACATAAGGATTTTATATTCTTATAATTTAATATTTTAATAAACTATATATCATTAAATTTATAAAAAGTTAAAGTAATACTTTTTTATAATAATTATAATATAGATATCTTAACTATCCCCATTCATCAGGTCTACACCGATATTTTGACCCCTTGATGAATCAACCACCCTCAATTTTGTGTATATTAATTCCTCATGTGCAGCTTAACTCTCGACACTTTGTTATTTAATTATTACATAAAAATAAATATTAATTAATCCTATCTCATCTGCACTCTTTAACGCTTTTTTTATCATAATATTAAAAAGGATTCTAATCTGAAAAATTATCCGCAATCCAGTCCATACCTAACCCTCACTCAATTTCGTCCTGATCCTCCAACTTGTCTTTGTTTAAATCTCACCATCGCTATTATTGATACAAAAACTAACATTTAAAATTTGATACACGTTCCCCCAAAGTGTGCGAGCACGCCAGATATTCTGTTCCTACACATGAAAAAAGAAAAATTGAATTTGACCGGAAAAGATATCTCACCTACCACGAGGCTACAAACAATACTTACGGCACAGGTACATAAGTTTTTTTTTTTAAAAAAAAAAATCAGCTAGGTTAACAGAAACAATATAATACTATCAAACAGCCCAAAAAATTCTAAAACATCACGGCACCACTACCAAAAAAAATGAAATATAATTTTGAGTATCAAACGATTTAATTGTCCTTTTATTATTTGCAAGATAAGTATGTCAATTTTTAACACAATATATATGTAAGTTTCCAACACAAATAAAGTTATTTCTAAGACAATAAGTGATTCCAAAATAATAGTACAAGAATATATGTCATTTGCAAAATATAAATATGAGAATTTTTAAGACAAGTATGTGTATATTATATCCAACACAAATAATGTTATTTTCAAGGCATTTATTCCCAACACACACATAGGTATTCCAAAGCACATTTGTCTTGTTTTCCCAAATATTTTACTTGCATGGTTCGAACTTAGCTTGAACCCATACGAACCCCACAGCAGACTAAACGTTAAAGATGTTTAACAAGTAAAGTAAAAGTTTTATACTTAGATGTGCGTGTATAAAGAAAAAAACAGCTCTCTCGATATATATATATATATATTATATTTATGTGTGTGTGTGTTGAGGAGATAGATGCATATCATGCATGCATGGAATTAAAAAAGAACGGGGTTGTTGAATACCTTGCTAGCCAATTTTTTTCCCAAAAAACATGGCTGCTGCTGGCTTTTATCTTTATACTGACTATTATAATCTATAACTTCATGTGGGGCTCCTTGAGGTCACTCTTAATCACTACAGTGAGTGAGAGTAGTGGAAGACATACCCCCCCCCCCCCCGGGATGTGTGTGTATATATATGTCCTCCCTTTCCCATTTCTCAACACACAAGCATTGAGATATCCGGTAATAATGAAGATATCCAATATTATCACCGTCTTCTTTTTTGTGCTTCTTCCCTTGGCATTTGCCGACCTCCGTGTTGGATTCTACAGTAGAAGCTGCCCTTCCGCTGAAACTATCGTACGTGAAGTCGTGCAGAGCCGCTTCAAACGCGAGAGAACCATCGTCGCCGACTTGCTTCAAATGCACTTTCACGATTGCTTTGTTAGAGTAAGAACCATCATTACATCTCCAACCGACTCTTAGCATCCTAAATATTGACTCTCTATATTTACTTTTGATTTTGATGGTATTAAAGATGTTAATTGAATTAGTTAGTTACTTTGACGTGTTTTATCTTTAATTTATTATCTTCCTTAATTATCTCACTTCTCTCAGAGAACAAATAAGAAAAATTATAAATAGACCTTATATTTAAAAATAATATCAATTTCAAATAGGTTATGCATTAATGACAAAGTGTATATCGATTGTTTTTGCTAATCTGTTGTGGAAAGATATTAATGTTTTGGGTATGGTTTCAGGGGTGTGATGCCTCAATACTAATTGATCCAAAAGGGCAAAAGGGATCGGAGAAACAGGCGGCACCCAACTTAAACTTGGAAAGCTTTGACCTGATCGATGACATAAAGAAAGCCTTAGAAAAAAAATGCCCTTCCACAGTTTCGTGCGCAGACATCCTCATACTAGCCACAAGGGACACCGTGGCTCTCGCCGGAGGCCCCAAATACACCGTTCCCACCGGCCGGCGAGACAGCCTAGTCTCTAACCGCAATGAAGTGCATATTCCTGGACCGGATCTGTCGGTGACTCAGGCATTCGAATCTTTCTTCAAAGTACGAGGTTTCACATTGAAGGAGATGATTATTCTTCTTGGAGCTCACACTGTGGGTTTTACTCACTGTAATTTGGTTAGAAACAGGCTTTCTAGTTTTGGAAAACGTGATCCTACCATGGATCCCGCTTTGGATGCTAAGCTTGTTAGAACGTGTGGGTCCACGAAACGGCCTGCGAAGAATAATCCTCAGATAGTGTTGGATCAAAACACGTCGTTTGTGTTTGATAATGAGTATTACAGGCAGATTAGGAAGGGGAGGGGTGTGCTTCGTATTGACCAGCAATTAGCTTTGGATAATTCTTCTAAACGCATTGTTGCTGGTTTTGCTGCCAATGGTGAGTGTTTTATGCGAGACTTTGCAAATGCTATGATCAAGCTTGGAACTATTAATGTTTTGGTTGGACAATCTGGGGAGATCAGGAAGAATTGCAGGGTTTTTAATAATGCTCACTAGAGATGTGTAATTGTGTGTTTAATTTGGTCAATGATTTGTAAGTGGAGGCCACTATCCTTATCCAAGTCTTTCACAGTGGACCCTCATTCATCATTTGTCGCGTTGTACGTATCCCACTCATTATCATCTTTAAGATATATGGTGGTGTGATGAGACTCGGTTACATTGCGTGTATTAAGTACTATGCATAACATTATTGCCCTATTAAGTACTGTTTGTGTGGCCTACATGCATGGTGGTGGATGCTTTTCGTGTCTCCATTATTGATGCTCTCCAGTTCTAACTACATGTTTTAAATTAGTTTAGTGGTGAGTTTATGCACAGGTTATGTTATCGGGCATGAATTCTCGTTGCTATAAGAATTCACAAAATATTTTCCTGTCATTTTTTCCGAATATTATTTGGGTTTGGTTTTCCCAAGATTGTCGCAAAAATTGTGACACCTCACTCTGCGTTGTCAACCACGGATTATTCATTTTGTTAATTTCCTTTTATTTTTTAGTGGAAGAAACGGAAATTTTATTTTTTAGTCTGAAAATATTAATTTAAATTACATTTTAATAGTAAAAAGTTATATTGTCGATCATTTTATACATTTTATATTTTAAAAATATTGTAATGTATTTGAAAAGTGACAACGCCTAAGCTACTTAAATGATGATTTTTAAACCATTTAAATAAGATTTACGCATAATATGATCTTGAAAGTGTACGCCTCAATTATTATTTTTTTGCCAGCAACTCAATTATTTTTCTCTGCAGGCATGTACAAATCCAATGATTGAAGAATTTGAAGCACATTCTAGTTCTATCTTGAATTTATGACATACGTTTCTTTTTTTATAAGTCCATCCTAACCACTTCTCATATATCAAGGAGTGGAAGTTATAGCGTTAAATATGGCTTATTTTCAAAAAAGTTTTCAATTATGTCATTATTTAAGAATATATATTAAAATAATATTTTTTACATTATAAGCATTCTTTCTCATCTTTCATATTTCCAACATAGGGGTAAAATAGTCAGAGTAACATTAATTGATCCAAAGTAGACTTATATTTTGGAACAAAAAAATTGTGATAATTAGACTTATAATAAGGAACAGAGAGTGTGGTAGATATTAGGGTTAATATAACTTTTGGTCCTGAACTTTCACTCAATTTTGGTTTTGGTCCCTCAACTTTAACATTTTTGGTTTTGGTCCCTGAACTTTCGGTCAATTTTGGTTTTGGTCCCTGAACTTTGAAATTTTTGGTTTTGGTCCTTGAACTTTGGGTCAATTTTGGTCTTGGTCCCTGAACTTTCAGTAATTTTGGTTTTGGTCCCTCAACTTTAATTTTTTTTTTTGAAGTTTTTTTTTAACTGAGGGACCAAAACCAAAATTACTGAAAGTTCAGGGACCAAGACCAAAATTGACCCAAAGTTCAGGGACCAAAACCAAAAATTTCAAAGTTAAGGGACCAAAACCAAAATTGACCGAAAGTTCAGGGACCAAAACCAAAAATTTTAAAGTTCAGAGACCAAAACCAAAATTGATTGAAAGTTCAGGGACCAAAAGTTATATTAACCTTAGATATTATCTCAACAGTACATGGATCCACACTAATCAAATTAAATAATACTACTAAATCGTTATTCATCAATCAATAGACGCCGCTTGCTGTTTTTTGGTCTGATCTAAGAAGGGTGGGGAAAAAAGCTGTCGGCCACTGATAAAGCGGGGCATGAAAAACGTTGTTGTGACATTTTATTGTCTGGCCTTTTTCTTTCTTCAATTCTCTGGAAAACTTTCCATTTTTTTTTAATTTCGTATGGAGATGGTATACAAAGTTATGTTTTCTATTCATTATAATTTTAAGATCCAAATTAATTCTTGACAATTTAACAATGCTCAAATAATGTGGGTTCTATTCTTATATATACATATACCCCCTTGCTTTCTTGCGAATGCATTTTTTTTTTTCCCAATTTCAGTTATCTTCACGTGCTGCTGCAGACTCCCACAACTTTTCTTCCATTACACACACATTTGTTAAATTATAAGAAAATTAATGATTTATTTTCGAAAGTACCAATGATAGAAGGTATATCTGTACGAAGAAACAGATTATTTTTAACCCGCTGGAGTTATTTAAAAATAACTTACGTTAAGTGGGAGGAGAATTCAAATGAACCTAGTCTAAAAAATTATGGCCATTTCCGTCCTAGCTATTTACATAACAATTTTTTGTTTCTAAAAAATAAAAAAATTGTTTAATTATTATTTTTCTGTTAAATGTTTTGTTAAAAGTGATAATCTGTTTTAATAAATAAAAAACAATCACAGCTTTTATATATTTATTTCTCATCTTCTGTTATGTAAAATAGATTTCTTAAAAACAATCACAGCTTTTATAATTTATTTCTCATCTTCAAATTTGTAAATTATTTTTTTTTCCTGTAAAATTGAGTAATAAACGGAGAATCCTATGTTTCTTCCATTCTTGATGATTTGAACTAGCCCGCCACGGAACCCTCCTCCTTTTCTTTTTCTTCTTCTCTCATTTTCTTTTTTTATAACTATTAGATTAACGCTTGAATGGTTCATATTTGACATTTTTTTAATTTATAATCAAAATATTAAATTATAAAAATAAAAATAGTTAATTATATGTGAGTTGATGAATTTTGATATGAATAACTTAATATGTACTATAGTAAAGAACATACAATCAACTATTTTTTTGATGAAACATCAATGTATCCCCCACCCAACATATGGAATAGAATTTGGATCATTAAATTATTGATCTAAAGGTTATAAAAAGTAAAAAAAGAGAAAAGAGAAGGGAAAAAAAAAACGAGGGGTTACTCTCCAACGTGCCACTCTTCAGTCTCAGCCAGCTCGGCGTGACCACTTTTCAACCTACTAAGTGCCCATCAAAGTTGATTTTAAGAGCATTCATTTGAAAAATCGTTCTTTTGAAAATAAGATTTTTTTTTTAATGAAAAATTTCCAAATGATTTATTTAATATTTTTCTTTCCAAAACTTGTACAAGAAAAATTTATAAAACTAATATAAAAAATTACAAACAAGATCAAACAAGCCATGATTCTCAGCATGGTTTCCACCTACCTTCCATGTGAATACTGCTCACTCTTGTCTTCTTTGGTTTTTTTTTTTTGTTAAAGAGTAATTTGGTTAATTAACTGTTGTTCAAGGTGCATGTAACACTATTGATAATAAAAAGGGCTGTATCTCCTATGGATTTTTTAATTAGGGGCGGATTGGCCAACACCATTTAATTTGAGCAAACAACTGTTATTTTGTGACTCAAAAAAATCCGGGCCTACTTAAAATTGTGACAGACGTTTGATGATTTTTAATGGCGTTGACTAATCCGGTCCCAGTTACAAAGTCCATTGATGATACTACCTTCTTTTATTGTCAATTATGTCACTTACACCTTGTACAACAGTCAATCCGCCAAATTGTTTATAAAACACTTTGTAATTTGTTTAACCAGCGCCCAGTTCTGTCTTGATATATGATCCTTCAACTCTCTTATCTTTCTTTTAATATCCTTTTTCTAAATTACAGAGACGCAAAAGCAGCGTTAAAAAAGTGCTACAGATCGATCTATACCAAAATCGTTTCTAATTTGGCATTTTCAAACTGTTTGCATTCCATAAATTATTTCCTCGACTGAAAAGGACAAGTTTTATTACAAATTAAATTTAAACTGTAGGAATTTCATCAGTCAATAATGAGTGTGTTTAGATGGACTTCTGAAAAAGTGACTTATATATAAGTCAAACTGAAAATAAGTTAGATTGTGTAATGAGATTTATGTTTGGATGTGCTGTTAAAAATATGACTTATAAGTCATAAATCATATTGTGTAATTAGATGTATGTTTGGATAGACTTTTGGAAAAGTGATTTATGTTTGGGTTAGTTGTGATTTGATGTGTAAAATAAGTCAGAATTGTGGGCTCCACCTCCGTAAGTGACTTATAAGTCATAAGTCATAAGTCATAAGTTGAAAAGAAGAACTTATACTTATTTTGACTTATAAGTTATAAGTTATTTATTTTTATAAGTCCAGCTAAACACCCCCAATTTAACTTTTCACAAAATAAGTCTTTTTTTCTAAAAATAAGGACTTATTTTGTCATTAGTAACCGAACCAAACACCCCCAATGAAATTGGATACTTACATAATCAAATTTAATGAACTTGTGGCACTATATATATGAGTACGTACTTGCAAAAACCAATAGCCTGCTGGGTGTTTTCTTTTTTATATATATATATACACATAGTACTTTAAGTTAGTTATGGTTACATATTTGACTAGATAGCCTCTCCTCATTATAGCATGAGATGAAAGACCATCTTCCCGCTCTATATATAAACAACTCTTCCCTCTGGACTAACTCAACAAAACAAATATATTGAGGAAGGAAAAAAATATGAGGATAAGCAATATCATCATCATCTTCCTTTTTGTGCTTCCCTTTGCATTCGGCCACCTGAGGGTTGGATTCTATCGCAGAAGCTGCCCATCCGCCGAGACCATCGTCCGTCATGCCGTGCAGAGGCGCTTCAAACACCACAGATTCATCACCGCCGACTTGCTTCAAATGTACTTCCACGACTGCTTTGTTAGAGTAAGACTTAATAATCACCGTCATTCTTTGATTTTGTTAATGGTACCTTCCTATTACCTCCATAACTATGTAACAACCGGTTGGAGTTGACTTTTGATTTTGAATATAGTTTTTTTTGTTTTTCATTTTATCTTTATACTGATTTTTTTACACTAATTTGTCTGATTTATAAACTTATTTATGATCTAATAGTACACATACTTTTTTTCAGAAATAAACTCCTACATATATTATAATTAAGTATTTTATTATTTAGAAATATACTGCGACATATATTATAATTAAGTAAACTAAACATTATATCAAGTACAGTATAACACATAATCCCTCCGGTTTATAATATAAAAAGTAATATGAGAATTTTTTTTATTATATTATAAAATATAAGATATAAAAGTCAAGATGATAAATGTTTTATATCAATTCTTACCCATGTATATTAAATTCAAAGAGAAGAGAGAGAGTACAAATACTGTGTGCTGTTCAATGAGTAGGGATGCGATGGCTCCATACTAATAGATCCAGGGAGGCG
The DNA here is from genome assembly GCA_037074515.1 of Mimosa bimucronata. Classification (NCBI taxonomy): domain Eukaryota; kingdom Viridiplantae; phylum Streptophyta; class Magnoliopsida; order Fabales; family Fabaceae; genus Mimosa; species Mimosa bimucronata. The sequence goes on from CM073437.1 coordinate 8,118,541, forward strand.
AAACATATCGGAGAAGCAAGCACCAACCAACGTAAACCTAGACAGCTTCGAGTTGATAGACGATATTAAGAGAGCCTTAGAAAAAGAATGTCCTTCCACAGTGTCATGCGCAGACATCCTAATACTAGCCACCAGGGACGCCGTCGCTCTGTCTGGGGGGCCCACTTACAGCGTTCCAACCGGCCGGCGAGACGGGTTGGTATCAAATCCAAAGGAAGTGAACTTGCCAAAATCATCATTCTCGGTGTCTCAAGCCTTCGAACCCTTCAAAGCTAAAGGATTCACATTGAAGGAAATGGTGACTCTTCTTGGAGCACACACCGTAGGTTTCACTCACTGTAGTTTAGTTCGAAACAGGCTTTCCAGTTTTGGAAAACTTGATCCTACTATGGATCCCGCTTTGGATGCCAAGCTTGTGAGAACGTGTGGGTCAGCGAGGTGGCCGGCGAGGAATGATCCTCAGATAGTGTTGGATCAGAACACGTCGTTTGTATTCGATAATGAGTACTATAGGCAGATTAGGAAGAGAAGGGGTGTGCTTCATATTGACCAGCAATTGGCTCTTGATAATTCTTCCAGACGCATTGTTGCTGGTTTTGCTGCCAATGGTGAGAGTTTTAAGAGGAACTTTGCGAGTGCTATGATCAAGCTGGGAAGCCTTGATGTTCTGGTTGGCAAATCTGGGGAGATCAGGAAGAACTGCAGGGTTTTTTAATCATCATCATCATCATCATCACTAAGCTAATTTATAAGTGTTTGGCCAATCATGTTGTGAGCTAAAAATGGGGTCGTTGTCTTTATGTGAATCTTTATAAGTAGACCCTCCTCGTTAATCATTTGTCCCGTTGTATTCCACTCGCCTTTTGGAGAGATGTATGGCGGGCTGTTATATTGGAGGGATTTTTTTTTTCCCTTTTCTTTTTTTCAAGATGGCTTCAATCCGGGCGTGCATGGTTCTCTTATATGGAATGAAAAACAGAAAATGGATATTGTCTAATTAACTACCTTTGGTATTTCTTTTTTTTAAAAAAAAAAAAATCATGAACACAAAAGCACGCCCTTCACTGATTCAAAGAAAATTTTTAGTTTTACCTACTGTACATCAGAACTCCTACTTATGTGTTAAGCAGTAAAGGGGGGCCTTATTTTATGTATTGTTTTATCTAGTTTTAATAAATTTGTCTTTATCTCAAAAAGAAAATTATACATTTGATTTGTCTATTTTTTTTAACTAATTTAGTTGACTTATAAACTAACTTCTAAACCAGTAATACACAAAATCTGTTATAATAAAATGACTTATTTAACTTGATTAATCTCTAAAAAACAAATCAATTAGATCTTATATTTTATATTATATTGAAGAAGGAGGGAGTATAACACATCCCCAGCCGACCCACCAAACTAGTTCATCATATTTAATTTGAGCCTAGGAACAAAGAATTGAAACAATTATTTGCTGGAATTGGTTCTCCAGCCGACCCACCAAATTAGTTCATCATATTTCTATAACACATCTCCAGCATTGTTAAGGTGACTACGGCCTACCTCTGATTCAGGATGCGTACGTCGCCACTCATTTATGGCATGTTTGGTTCAAAAAATTATAGAAATTAAAATGTAATGTAATAAAATAATTATTACATGACTTATGAGTTTGACATTGGAATAGTAGGACATTTAAGAATGGCAAAACAAAATTTACTTTTGATTTTCAGTAAAAGCAAATAAATTTTAAAAGACAAAAATACCATTTAAAAGGGCTCCTTAATCCCTCCCATCTTCATCACAATACCAGAAATCGTAGGAAAACAGACAATTAAAAAAAAACTATAATCAAGTCATCACCATAGGATCAGTAAGCAGATCAATAAGTAACCGAACTTGAGGTTTTGGTTCAGACGGAACGGAAAACCGTCACTTGATAAATGATGACATATGCTAATAAATACTGTTTCTTTGATCTGAGATCCTTTTGTAAATCGAATTATAAAGTGAATCTCATATTAAAAACAGGAGAAATAATACATTTTCCAGTAACTTAGTTATTATTTTTTTTAAAAAATTCTAATAAAACTAAATAAGTTACTTATAAATTGATTTGTTTGAATTTTTCTCTAAACTGATTTATTTTCCTTCTACCTCTAATTTAACGACACACAAAATATGTTATAATTAAGTATCTTAGTTTTTTTTATCTTTTCAAAAAAAAAAAAGAAACAATAACTTATATTTAGGAATGGAGCAAATGCTACGCCGTAAACTTTCTTTATCAAGTGTTAAGATTGGGAGATATGGCGTTTTTTTTGTTTTTTTTTTTTGGGGGGGGGGGGTTGCAAAGTAATCGGACTCACAAGATGACGGCAAGAACAATTGGGCCCTTTGTATCCTGTACTAGTCCACTACGGCCCAATATGCCATAAGGAGGGGTCACGGCATAATCCAATTATTTAAGCTTTGCTTTTCCATGAACAAGCATAATGTTCAGGATGGGTTTCCCTTCCCAAATGACACCAAATAAATTAGTTAATCAAGCATAATAATAATAATAAATTCGTTGCATTAGTCATTGATGGCGATGTGAAACGCACATAATCTATTATCAAGAAGAAGAAAAAGGAAAAAAGAAAAGAAATATCCTCCATGAACAAAACAAGACATAACAGCTGGTGACGCAAAATTTAAAAAAAAGAAAACTAAAGTTGCAAACTGCAGCCACGTTGCCTCTTGTCGTATGGAATCAATAAAGAACCCACATTCTATCGAGATTTTTCTAAAAAAAAATTTCAAATAAAATCTGTTTAAGATGTTTAATTACAATTAGTTGGTCTTAAAGATATTTTAAATTACTTCCTCCGTTTTAAATATAAGACCCAATTAATTTTTTTAGAGAAATTAAGGAAATTAAATGAGTCACTTAATTGAAACATATTTTATGCATTATTAGATTATATGTTAGCTTGTAAGTCAAATGAACTAGTTTAGAAAAAAAAAATTTCGACAAATCAATTTACGAGTAATTTATTAACTTTCTTATGATTCTCTACAAAAGTTAACTAGGTCCTAACATGGTTTCTTAGTCAACTAGGAGTATTAAATTTAAATAATATAAACTCATCATTCAATCTATTTAATCAGAAATTTAGATACCGTCATTGATTAGAATATATGTAAGCGCCATATATATTATTCACAACTATATATAACGTGTGTAACATACAGTTGTAAAATGATGTTATAGTTGCTGTTCCCTTTTATTTAAATAGAGAGCAATAATTGGGTTGGTTTTTCCAAATGACACCAATTCAATGAATCATATTGCCATAACGTGCATCCTCTCACAGTACATTAAATTAACTATTAAGTATTAGAGAAAAAAACAAAATTCCACGTCGAAAGTGTGAGATGTGGATTAATGGTATATAATGTTAGGTTGAATCCCAGCACATTGGTTTAAGCTTTTGTGATGGAAAGACAAAACCCAACGTATATATACAATTAATCCATATTTCAACATTAAGTACATAACAGTTGGGGAGAGGAACGCTTCATTTTCTTTTGTATCATTTTCCCTCTTTTTTTTTCTTAATAGCCACTAGATCTTCTTTCAATGGTTTAGATTTGGATTTATACAAAATACTATTTTAATTGATTTTCAATAATGATATTATAAATACCAAATCTGAACCATTGAAAGAAGATCTAATGACTATTAAAAAAGAAAATGAGAGAAAATGATACAAAAGAAAAGGAGGATTCCTCTCCCCAAAAGTTGAAAACGTAAGCGGATCGCCATGCTTATCTTTTATAGGTAACTCTTTTTCAGTGTGTGTGTTAGATGTTTATATGTAATGAAGCTGTGATACATTCACTGTGAGAGAGGCCGTCACGGAATGAAGGCTTGAAAGGAGCCATCTATTTGGAACGCCCGCAGAATTGAAAACGCGCCCGCGTGTTCTCCACAGCACACCATTCTTTTCTTTTTAAAACACTAGCTGTAATAATTTGCACTATTATCTTTAAGAAAGCTAATATCTTTTTTTTCAAGAATTCAACCGTAATGTGCATGTTCATGGTTATAGTAGTCGTCAAATTAAACCAAACTCTATGAAATATGTAATTCTTGTGGCTCGAAAAGTAATTCATTAAATTTACCGTCATTCATAGAGAATACAGTGGTAGTCACTATATATGTGTTTGAAGATATAATATAAACACCACTTGTTGCAAAGAAAAATAAGAATAGAATAGTGCACAAGAGATAAACAGTGTGGTCCATGCATGAATAGCCACAGACAGAGCATATGTTTGATGTCTCCTCTCTCTCTCTCTCTCTCTCTCTCTCTATATGTATATAGTATACAAATTGGAATAATGGAATTTGGAAATGTGTTGACCCTCCTTCTTTGACCGCACGCCATTTGGTTAGTAGTCCCTCTCTTGCTTATGATTCGCTTGCCAGCTGGACACCGCCCACTCTCCCTTTTAATTAATCATTCACCCTTTATACTTATCTCCACTTACATACTACGACCCTTAATCCTCTACTCTCCTGTACCTTACATTCCACTTTGCTACTATATTGCTATCACGTCGATCCACACAAAGCAATACACATCTATGCACACTTCAAATGGGTTAGATTCCTTCAACCTCTTGGAGCGTTTCTTAATTAATTTGAATCAAAATATCAGTGCCATTTTTTTATTATATTCACGCCCATACACATATAACACAAGAAAAAAGGTTAAGTTCTGCGCTCTTGAGATGCCTATCCGTATGAATAAAGATTGGCAAATAAGAAATTGAATTAAGTATATATAGCTGTCATGTGGGGTTTGACCTTTGTTGCTACATGCGGGAATTCTTATAATAATAATAATAATACTGGACAGGACAGAGCGACCAAACAAAGTACATGCATACCTTCCTTGAATTGCAAGAAGCTAAGCACCAATATTCGTCCCCAAAACCATGCCTTATTTTATACATCACCCTCATAACGTTTGACCCGTGAGAGTTCGTGCCACCTTCCACCATTCTCTCTATATATACCCTCCCCATTCCTCATCCTCATCACAACACCAAACACACAACCATCTCTCTTACACACTCACTCTCACAAATATGGCGATGAAGTCATTATCTTCCACCATTCTCATCTTCCTCTTCTTTCTTCCCCTTGCATTTGCCAGCCTCAGGGTTGGCTTCTACTCCAAATCCTGCCCTTCTGCTGAGACCATCGTCCGTGGAATCGTCCAGCAGAATTTCAACAGCGACAGATCCATCACCGCCGGCCTCCTCCGCATGCACTTCCACGATTGCTTTGTCAGAGTATGAACTTCAACAATCCCACACTCCCTTCTCTCTTCTCATTAATGCTAGCTTATGCTAATGTAGGTGTGTGTATAAACATGAATGTTGCATATATATATATAAGCCCCTGTAGCCTGATGGTATAATTAAGAAAGGCTTTCCTATAGGGGGGAGGTCATGACTTCGATACTACTTGTAACTTTATACACAATCATTACTAGGTGACCCTTTGTGGCCTATTATATTAAACATATGTGTGTTAACGGTGGATTTTATGGTTTCAGGGATGTGATGCCTCCATACTGATAGATCCAAAGGGTGGAAAGGGATCGGAGAAACAGGCGGGGGCCAATGGATCGGTACGAGGATTCGAGTTGATCGACCAGATCAAGGCAGCCTTAGAGAAAGCATGCCCTTCCACCGTGTCATGCGCAGACATCATAACATTGGCCACAAGGGACTCCGTGGCAATGGCCGGTGGGCCCCCTTACAGCGTCCCCACCGGAAGGCGAGACGGCCTCGTCTCTAACCCTAACGACGTCAACGTGCCGTCACCTTCCTTCTCAGTGTCACAGGCACTCCAATCCTTCACATCAAAAGGGTTGAACCTTAATGACATGGTCACCCTTCTTGGGGCCCACACTGTGGGTTTCACTCATTGTAGCTTCGTTCAGGGAAGATTGTCCAGCTTTGGATCTCGTGATCCTACCATGGATCCTGCTTTGGATTCTAGCCTTGCCAAAACATGTGGCTCATCAAGCAGGCCGGCCAATAATGATCCACGCTTGTTTTTGGACCAAAACACTTCGCTTGTATTTGACAACGAGTTCTATAATCAGATCCTCAAGAAGAGAGGACTTCTTAAGATCGACCAGAATTTGGCCGATGATGCCTCTTCCAGGGGCATAGTTTCTGGTTTTGCATCCAATGGTGGGAGCTTTAGGCAGAGTTTTGCAAATGCTATGATTAAGATGGGAAGAATTGGCGTCTTGGTTGACAATGCTGGAGAGATCAGGCAGAATTGCAGGGCTTTCAACAAATCATAATGCTCCATTCAACCTTCTGCTTCTTTCATTATTTCGTTTTATCATTTCTTGTTTTGAAATTTTGTCTCATATACAGCATCGTAAGATGTAACAGAGACGACTTCCATGTTTTTTATCATCTCATTTGTATTCTTACACTTCTCTTCTATTGTTTGAACGTGTAATAAAAAAGATTCCTTTTTGGTGATATGTATATATATATATATATGCAATCACCAAAGCAAGGATTTATCACATATACTGTCTTTCATATTAAATATAAGATCAAATTGACTTTTTTTCTTCTCGAGAAGTTAAGTATACAAAATAAATCACATTTAAATTATTGATATTTTTTAAAAAACTAATCTATCTTACTTATAAACTAACGTATTATCTAATTGCACGTAACGAATGTTAAAATTACGTGGTTTATTTGACTTATTTAGTTTTCACTAAAAGGTTAACTTAATCTTATATTTAACATTAGAGAGAGTACTACCCAAATACTAATACAGTATACAGTTGATGATTAATTTAGAAAATGCAAATTATATTAAATAAATTATTTATTAGTGGTCAGAGGTAATAGCTAGTGGTAAACTTTGATCTGGGTCTGATTAGCTTCATTTGTCTCTTGTGCCACGATTCCCTGCTAGACCACATGCAACTATATCATTTGTCTTTACACCTGACCTTCATCGATAATTGATAACTCCTAGAAATTCATGATTATTTGAATATATTTGTCTTGAGTTTTTGTCTATTATTTATACATTTTGGATACTCAAGAGGGAAAATGCTCATTTGATTTTCGGTTGCATATCATTGTTTATTTATGTAGATTTTGATTGTTTTTATAGTTAGTTTCTCATATTGTTTTATGCAAATTTTGTAGGAATAATTTGATGCAATAAACAAGAGATTTCAGCCCTCCATCAAGCTCCCAATTGAATAAAAATAAGAAGAAGCCAAAGATCAGCCCAAGAAATAAAGAAAACAGGGCAAAACACAGAATCAAAGAGACTTCGCCGTGGCCTCATCTGCCTCTACCCCTATTTTGGTGAGCTCGCCGTCTGCTCGCCGCGGCGAGCTACAATAATTTCTGTAACTTTTGGGACTTCGCCGTGGGCTCGCCGCGGCGAAACCCACGGCGAACTGCGTATCAGACGCGCGTTTTGGACAGAACAGGGGGCGTTTTAATTGATATAAAAGTTAGGGCTTCATTGTGAGCCCTCATCCTTCGACTTCTGGGCATATTTTGGGAGTGTTTTGCTCTGCTAGGGTTTGAAGCTTGGTGGGGATTTGGCTTGGGCTTGGAGCTTCAGAGAGATTTGGGCTTCATCTCTTGGTTTATCTCTTCCTTCTTCATTCTCTTCTCTTGTTCTGTTGTAATGTTGTATATATATGCTCCATTGGAGTTGTAGAACATGAGTAGCTAAATACTTTGATTCTAGGATTATTTTGAACCCTTGTATGTATGGATTCTTGATTCCTCCTCTTAATTTGTGATTAATGATATCTATGTGCTTATTTTACCCCGTTCTTAATGCTTCTAAGTGTTTGATCACCATTTAGATGTTGGGTTCACTTGATTTATAACTCGAGAGAGCTAGGTTGAGTGTAGAACTTGGGTAAAGTGGTGCAAGAACCGGAAGTTTGCATGATGAATGAACGGTTTTACTGGTAAGATAGAGATATACTTGCTAGCCTTGCATAGTCACATTAGGGTTGGGGCATTAAAATTGGGTTTTATTAACTTGTAGCAAGAGATTGTGCAACTTAAATAAAATTAAACACTTGTTCTTGATGCGAGAACGCTTTTACGAGTACCCAACGAACCCTAGATTAGCACGTGGTGTTGTTGAAAGCTTCTTTGAGGGGAGGTTAATTGAGTTTTGAGAAGTACAAGGGGAAGAGATAATTTTAGGACCCTTTAGCCTTGAGGTTGGAGAATCACCTGTTTATAATTTTATTTTCTTATTTCATTTTTAATCTCAACATTTGTATCACTCAAATTGGGCGAGAGTGTGATAATCATTGTTTGACCGGGTTTTGGACAAATCCTCGTGGGAACGATACTCTACTCACTACTTTATTACTTGGCGCGACCCGTGCACTTGCGGCGCGTGGCGAACAATAATCAACAGGTTGGTAATTTAATTGAACCAAACTGTGTGTCTGAGCATGCATGTGGGTGGCAAATCGAACATCATTTTAAATATTAAAATATAAATAACTCATAAATTTAAGGAACAAGGACCAAAAAACGCCTTCTGAATTTCAAAACTCCATATAGAAAATTTTAATTAGTTGAATAACGGTATTATCTAGTTGATTATAGATAATAACAACAGCAAATCATTTATATGTGATTTTGAAATTCAAAAAACATTTTTCAGTCACTTCCCCTAAATTTTAAGTTCTATGTAAATAAATAACTTATAAAACTTAACAAAGACTCCCTTAACATTATTCCGGCAAAAAAAGAAAAAAAGGCTCCCTTGACATTGCATTTCCATACATATATAACTTTACCTTCCATTGTTAAATAAATAATTCATTTAATTGAGATTGATATTTCAGATTAGTATTAGAACCTCATTAACGGTGTCATGCATAAAAGGAGTTTAAAAACGAGCCAAAAACTCTTATTTCGGTCAATAGGTACACTATTGCAAAATTATTGTCTCCCACCCTCCACCTAGAGGATTTAATGTTGATGAAATGGTTTAACTTGGACAGTTTTTAAAAATATAAAGGGAAAACATAACTTTAAATTTAGACCCTACTTTTTATTTATACATTTATTAATTATTGAATCAGCTTGTTACATCTCAACTCGGGTTTTTTTAAATAAAAAAAGAAGAAGAAGTTTAATTAACACTGAGGCCGTCAATGAAAAATACTTAAAACTTTTATAGATGCTGATAGTTCAACATCAAATGTTAACTATTAAGTGTAAATTTTCAAATTATAATAATTATGTCCAAAGGTAAATATGTACTTACAATATTATAATGAAAAGGCTGAAAGCATACTTATAAAATTGGGTTAATACTCTTAAATACTCAGGAAATTTTATCCAAGGAGCTCCCACCACCGGAAAGTTTATTTTGGATCTTAAATGCCTGAGAAGTATTATTTCGGAGCATTAATGCCCAAAGTTAACGGAGAGGCAAACAGACGTTTGTCATATCAGATTAAATGGATGATGAAGTGGCTTGGGTTAAGATTCTTAAATGCCCCAGAAGTTTTCTCAAAGAAGCACCCAACATCCGGAAGTTTTATTTTTGATCTTAAATATACTAGACATTTAAAATCTAAAGCAAAACTTCCGGGTGATGGGTACTCATTCAAGAAAACTTATGGCATTTAAGAACCTTAACCCAAGCCACGTCGTTACCCATTCAATAAAGGTTGAGTCTGACGTGGCGTTCAATTTGATGTGGTAAACGTCCGTTTTCTTCTCTATGAACTTTGGGCATCAATGCTCCAAATTCTAAAATAATATAATACTTATAGGGCATTTAAGATAAAAAAAACTTTCCGGTGTTGGGAACTTTTTGGGTAAAACTTTTAAGTATTTAAGAGCCTTAACCCTATAAAATTAGAGGGCTAATTTGAAATCTCATATAAAGTAAGAGGATTAAATATGCATTGCACTTTAATTTTGCCATAATTAGAAGGTGATGATAATAATTTCAATCATTTAAAATACTTTAAAACCCTTGTTATTTAGTAATTTTTAAAACTAGATACGCCATACCAATCATATGGTATCACTTGACAGTATCTTGAAAGTTAATATTAAGGGTGAAAGGTCAAAAATGACATTGTACTTATGTCCAAGGTGTATCTAGCATCTTGTACTTTTTTTGGCTCAAAATTGTCCATCAACTTTCAAATTCGGACCAATAATGACTCTTTCATCAAACTGGCCCAATGGACGTTTCAAATTGGGGCCAATAATGACCCCTCCGTCAAACTGACCCAATTGATGTTTCAAATTCGGGTCAATAATGACTCATCCATCAAACTAGCCCAACAAAAATTAGATTCATGTGAAATTCCAGTGTGGGACCTACCCATAAAAAAGTAACAGAAATTGGGCCAGTTTGATGGAGGAGTCATTATTGGCCCAAATTTGAAACGTCGTCCGTTGGGCTAGTTTGACAGAGGGGTCATTATTGACCCGAATTTGAAACATCTATTGGACCAATTTGGTGAAAAAGTCATTATTGACCCAAATTTAAAAGTTAATGGACTATTGAGCCAAAAAAAAGTATAAGGTGTCATATGCACCTTGAACATAAGTACATGGTCATTTTTAAACATTTACCCTAATATTAATGGGTATAGAATAGTATAAAATAAAGTATAAGTATCACATTTTCAAAAACTAATTTTTTACTTAAAAAAGCCCTTTTAAAAAAAATCAATCTAATTCGTCCAAATTAGAATCGGTGGGTCTGATTAACTATCTATCCCTACTAAACATTTATGCCTAAGTATGAAAACTGGTTTCCGCACGGCCTGTGTTTTCTTCCACGATCTACGCGGGCAGGCCTTCCCCATTGAATCCGCCGATGAAGGACGTTTAATGAAATCGTTGTTGAGGAAATGATGCATAGCGCAAGCATGCCAATTTTCTCAAACAGCGGAAAATGAGAGAAAGAGAATAGAATTGGCAAGTACCGCTTGCCTGAAAGATGACTGGCAGCTTCAAGCACCCGAAACTGACGGATGTCGCCGCCGCCACCAAGCCCACCGACAAATTCAGAAATTGGTAATCGAGTAGTCTGCCGCTAATAGCGGAGGAATTTACACTTGAGGCCTGAGGGTGCAGTAGTAATAATCATATTATTGGAAGTCGGATAATTTGGGGACATGTGAGTCTATTCACTGTTATGATTCACACAGGCCCTATCAATATATTCAAAACATGCGTCAGCGGTCCGCCGCTGTTTTTTCTTTTTGCTACAAAAAACAGGCTCCTCTTTTCTTCTCTCCAATAACCAACGTATGCCAAGAGCCAATAATACGAGTTTAACCCCACATGTGACATGTCAACCTGCAATCAGTAAAAAATATGGGTTGGGTTTTGGTCATCCAACTTTGGATCGATTTTGTTTTTGGTCTCTAAACTTTTAAATCAGTGTTTTTGGTCAATGAACTTTGGCTCGGCTTTGGTTTTGTTCTCTGAAATTTTAAATAAGTTGTTTTGGTCGTTGAATTTTTACTCAATTTCGGTTTTGGTCCCTAAATTTTTAACAAAAACTCGAAAAATCATGGCCAATAGTTATAAATGACACAAAATCAAGAATTTTAACGTGGATTTCATTATACTGATAAAAATAATATTTTTCAAAAAAAAATCAGTTGACGGGTCGGCCCGCATATTAAAAAGAGTTTTGGGCTAACCTGTACACAGTGGATCGGCATGTAGACCAGCTCTAATCTGTCTACAATGATTGGTTTAGTTACTAAAAGAATTAATTTATAATCATGAGTTGCGAGCTCATCAAAATCCTATTATGAGAACTTGTTACTTAGCAGTCTATAAGTAACTCTGCATATAATTTTTTTTAAAAAAATTTAGAGGCACAGCTGGCTTGTTGAGTCTCATAATGAAACTCGCGCAAGGTTTTCTTCTACCAAAAAACCATCCAACATCTCATTTATACCAATGTCTTGCACGCATTTCTTATATGCCCTTTTACCCCAGATTCTTTTTCTTTCTTTCTTTTTTCAAACTTTGCCATCCCATCATGTATAATTGAGTTTGGCCGCTAAAAAATAAGTTCCTAAAATTCTTTTACAAAAAAAAAAAAAAAGATTAATACAGAAAGGATAGACTCAGATCAAACGAGGCTTAGTGGGGAGATAACGCGTCCTTCCCAATCAACCTAACCTGACAGCAACATTTTTTATTAATGGAAATGAATGTCAAATAAAATCACCTTTCCAAGAAGTGTATACATGATATTTATGCGTAATGAGTGATGAAGCTTTAACGGTGAAAGAGCGGGTCACGGGATGAAGTTCATATTCGATCGGCACTACTGAGCCAGCCATCCATTGGGAACGTTAAGAGGATTCAACACATGCGCCCGTGATCACGAAAGCGTTGATAGGGTGTGTTTGGATTGACGGTAGAGAAGTAACTTTTTTTTCATCTAATATTTTTAGAAGTAAGATTGGATATAAGTCAAATTGTGTAATGTGATTTATGCTTGGATTTGTGATGATAGAAGTGACTTTTTTTCAATATAACTTTTACAAACATGTTTGGATGATTATTTTGAAAAGCAAGTTTATATGAAAAATTACTAGAAATGATGTAATTCTCATCAAATGCATATATTGTTATAGTTTAGAAAGAAAAAATGAAATTTGTAACATCCTAAGAATTGATTGACGATTAGTGGAAGTGATTATGAATTAATTAATAGAAATTTACAGGAATTTGAGGTGTTTTGATGATCTTAAAGAATTAGTTCCTCCATTATTTTAAGGAAAATAATTTTTTTAAAAAAATATTTTTGGCTCAAAGAAGGGTATTGTGGGAGAAAATAGTCAGAGATTATTATGGTAAATTTTTGAAGATAAAAGAGAAATTTTAGATTAAAAAATCTTATTTAAGAATATTGAAGGTCTACTAGTTTAATTTTCCTACCCACTTTATTAAATAATACCCGTATAAAAAAAAACAAGAAGCTAAAACAATAAGAATGGGACCCAACATTTATTCATTCTCTCTTCATCCGTGGAGTAGAAGCTAGAAATTGTGGCTGCTTGGTTGAACCTACTTTGCGTGTGTTTGGATTGGTGGTGGAGAAGTAATTTTTTTTCAATATGACTTTTTCAGAAGTGAAATTGGATAAAAATCAGATTATATAATGTGATTTATGTTTGGATATGTCATGGTAGAAGTGACCTTTTTTAATTTGACTTTTAAAAACATGTTTGAATGATTATTTTAAAAAGTAAATTTAGTTTAAATGGAAAATTACTTAAAATGACATAATTCTTATTAAATAATACGCATATAAAATAAGCATATATTGTTATAGTTTGGAGAGAGAAAGTGAAATTAAAATTATAAGAAATTGAAAACACTAAAACTTTAATGGATAAAAATGCATATAAATTAGAAATCATATAAATTTAATATGCTCAACAAAATTACATAGCTAGTTGGATCACATATGCGGAACAATTTTTTAATTAAATGGATAAAAAAATCTAAGATCATCCATATCTAATAAATGCAGTAAAAGATAACAATCTATAAATAGTAGAGAGACTTGATCAAACTAATTGTAATCCAAAATTATAAATAATAAAATATCCAGGTAAAAAAATTAATGCAGCCTCTGCGTTTTACTCACCCTTTTTTTTACCAGTACTGTTTTACTCACTACTCTCCCTTTCTTAAATATAAGAGCTGATTAACTTTTTTGGAGAAACCTAAGAAAGCTATATAAGTTATTTATAAATTAATTTGTTTCAATTTTTCTCTAAACTAGCTTATTTCACTTATAAGCTAACATATGATCTAATAATAGACAAGATTCGTATTAATTAAGTGGCTTATTTAATTTCTTTAATTTCTAGAAAAAACTAACTGGATCTTATGTTCAGAGAATATTATCTTTATTGAAAGCAAAATAATAAGCAATATAAAAGCACTAGAATTATGAATGTTTAGTCATATCTCCCTCACATATTCTCACCATACTATCGGACACACAAATAAAAATTGCATTAAAAAGTTAATATAGCTGCACGGGCTAAAAAGCACAAAAATTGTGGGAATAAATATATAGGTCCCACTACAACCCTGCCACCACTGCACCGTGCCGGTGCGACTGAAGCCGTGGAAGCAACAAAAACGTTGCTTATAAAAATAAGTTAGTTTCAGATTTAGAAAAAGCTTTCCCAAACAAAAATATTTATCATCTATAGTGCCATCGGGCTTATTCTCCTTGAACGCACGGCTGGAGGCTTTCCAAACCCATATTTCTAAGGCATAAGCCCATCTCAATATTGATCCCAAACATGAGAAAAAGTAAAATAAGGTAAAAGCAGCTTTTTACGGTACAAAATAAAAGTAACATTTTTCCGTGGATCCCAAACACACACTTTCTCTTTTCCTTTTTAAACCTAAATTTTTTTGCCAATCTTTTTAAACGCTCTAGTGGTGCTAATATTTTACTTTACTAGGCTATTCTCCTTAAAAAGCCAATATAATAGGAGTATCATTTTTTGAAAAATACATATTGAATAGGACCGCACGCCGTTTCGCAGCCCCTATTCATAGCATTCTGGTTCACGTATTAGCTGGACACAACCCCACCCTCTCTTTTCATTATCCATTCATTCATTCTCTACTCTCCTGTATTTTGCAATATTCCACCTCACTATCACGTCCACACCTCAAATTCTTGGATCATTGTTTCTTCATTTGTTTGAATACCCACGCTACACTATCGACACACCGTATAAAAAAAACCGCGTCCTGCTCTTCAGATTCCTATCCATGTTATGATCATTCGCATATGAAATTTAATAACTCTACCTGTCATGTGGGTTTGACAAAGTTTTGTTTTTATACGCGGAAATTCTTATAATACTCACCACTAGACAAAAGCGACCAAATAGCTTAAAATACATACATAGGTGCCTTCCTTGAATTGCAAGAAGCACCAAGATCCGCCCACAAAACCAGGCCTTCTTTTATGCATCACCCTCATAATAATAATGTTTGACCTGTGCAGTTTCGTGCCATGCACCTTCCAAAACTCTCTATATATACCCTCCTCCCATTCCCCTATCCTCCTCACACACCAAACATACATTCATAATCTCTCTTACACACTCACTCTCACGAAGCCTCACAACAACGTAACAAGATGGTGAAGTCATCATCATCTTCCACCATTCTCATCATATTCCTCTTCTTCCTTCCCCTTGCACTTGCCGACCTCAGGGTAGGCTTCTACGACAAATCATGCCCTTCCGCTGAGACCATCGTCCGTAAAATAGTCCAGAAGCGTTTCAACCGCGACAGATCCATCACCGCCGCCCTCCTCCGCATGCACTTCCATGATTGCTTTGTCAGAGTATGAACCCCAACCATCTCACGCCTTTTCCTTCCCTTCCCATTCATGATCGATGATATATAATGCGTGTGTGTGTGTGTAGTTGTTGTTTTGTTGAGATATTTGATATAAAATAGGGTATTATATCAAACATCTACTAGATTTTGATCTGATTATATCACATTCAGGGGCCAGCGTTTTACTCTACATAATTAAAGACCTCATTTGTATTCACAGTATCAATAACATTATTTATCTCTTTATTTCTATGTTTAACATTATTGATGATCTATGGATGACATGGTTTCAGGGGTGTGATGCCTCCATACTGATAGACCCACAGGGCGGACAGAAATCAGAGAAGCAGGCAGGTCCCAACACTTCGGTCAGAGGATACGAGGTGATCGACGAGATTAAGAAAGCCTTGGAGAAAGCATGCCCTTCCACCGTGTCATGCGCAGACATCATAACACTTGCCACGAGGGACTCCGTGGCAATGGCGGGGGGACCCACCTACAGTGTCCCCACCGGACGGAGAGACGGCCTCGTCTCCAATTCTGACGAAGTCAACCTTCCCGGACCTTCCTTCTCTGTGTCACAGGCACTCCAATCCTTCACATCAAAAGGGTTGAACCTTAATGACATGGTTACCCTTCTTGGGGCCCACACTGTGGGCTTCACTCACTGTAGCTTCGTTCAGGGAAGATTGTCCAGCTTCGGATCTCGAGATCCTACCATGGATCCTTCTTTGGATACTAGTCTCGCCAAAACATGTGGCTCATCAAGCAGGCCGGTCAAGAATGATCCACGTGTGTTTTTGGATCAAAACACTTCGTTTGTGTTTGATAACGAGTTCTATAATCAGATCATAAAGAAGAGAGGAGTGCTTAAGATCGACCAGAATTTGGCCGATGATGCTTCTTCCAGGGGCATCGTTTCGGGTTTTGCATCCAATGGTGGGAGCTTTATGCAGAGTTTTGCGAATGCTATGATCAAGATGGGAAGCATTGACGTTTTGCTTGACAATGCTGGAGAGATCAGGAAGAATTGCAGGGCTTTTAATAAATCATGATCATCCCACATTCTGCTTTCACTCTTTTCATCCATTATTTTTACTTTACCCCAAATAACTTGGCTTTAAACGTTGTCTCATAGCATTGTATGTAGTACCTGCCTTTAAGATATACAGATTGAATACCTGATTTGTATTTCTAGCGTACCCTTCTCTTCTATTGTTTTGTTTCAACAGGTAACAAAAACGATTCCTTATTATTGGTTAAAAAATACTGGAACATCTCCATTTAGATTCCTGTTTACTTAAGTCCATTTAGATAAAACTACATCTTTTTTTTTTAAAGAAAAAATGATCCAACAAAGTTTTCAAAATTAAGACTTTCTATTTTAGATGTGATATGATTATCCCATATGATTTTTAAAATGAAAACACATAATTTTATCTAAATGGATCTAAGTGGACTGGCACCTAATTGGAAAGGTTTGGAGCTGAATAACTAGTTATTCTGTCACTGAATTATTAGCGCCAACGATAGATGCATGTGATCTGTTCTCGACTGATAATTAATGGCTGTATAGTAAGTTTTTTTTTCAAAAAAAAATATGTCTAAACAGGAAGCTAAATGCATTAACCCAGCCGAAGTCTAAAAATGCCCGTCCTATCCTGTATAATATAAACTTTGGTTTGGGTTTGATTAATAGCTTCATTTGTCTCTGGTGTCACAGTTCCCGCGAGATCACATGCATATGCATCATTTTGTCTTGTCTTCTCACCTCCACCCGTTATCTGCAGGGTGGTAATTTAATTTTTTAAAACCGTCTGAGCACGTGTGCACAGTCCATGTGTGTGAAAATGTGAGAATATTTTAACATTCAATATAATAGAACCAAAGAATAGAGTTATTAGTGTATTCTACCATACCTACCCAAAGGAAACTGGGGAGGAACACTTGAAGTGAACCGTTGCCTCTAAGTACCTGTCACTCTGTTTTTTCAAAACAAAATACTAGTATCTGTTATTTTAAATATTATAATTATTGACAATATGAATGATAACATTAAAAAAAATAACAATAATTTTAGAAATCATGAATAATAATTTCGATCATTTAATATAATTTATCTCTTAAAAATAAATATGCCAATTTTATAACGCACGTTTGCCAATTTTCCTAAACAGGGGAAACAGAGAGAGTATAGAGTAGAATTTGAAAGTGCTTGCCTGAAAAGATATATGACTGGAAGTTTGAAGCATGCAGGCCCACTGGCAAATTCACAAGGGTGGTATAATCAGATTATTGCGAGTCGGGTAATGGTTTTTGGGCCAAGAGGCCTATATTCACTATTCTCTAAAGGTTATAGGCTATGATAAACTTTATATTCAAAACATTCTCCACTCTTCTTTTCTCACATACTTAACATTTTGTTCCTCCTAGGCTCCTACCACTTCTTCTTGAATGCCTCTTTACCACCTCAATTATTTGTTTGAATTAAAGGGTAATCACTGGCTATGAGAACTCAAAATCTACTGTTCACAAGGAAATCTCACATGCTATAAGATTATTTACTGCCCTAATTTTAATCTATTTCTTAACCATGCCCTCCTTCATGTCTAACTGCATTTTTGCCTACAAATTCTTACTTTCTTGCGGATAAAATAAACGATTTTTGAGAGTCGATATATGGTAACATTATAACTTTTTTTTTTTTTAACTTTCAGCTTGATTTTTTAATATTATAAAGTAGAATTTTTCCAGTTATTTGTCACTAACACCACTATTATAGCCTTGATTGATGATTTTTTGTGCCAATCATTGTGATTTTTAAAATATCAAACTCAAACATATAAATGCTTAAGAACGTTTTGTTAATATTTAAAATTTCAACATCAACATTTTTTGATAAACCTATTAGTATCAGAATTAAAGGACCAAAAATATTTTATAAAATTAACACAACAGTAAAATAAGCTGTAAATTTAAATGACAGAATATGCGCTTTTGTCAATTCTTTACATAGACATAGCAGACGTCTTAGAAAAAACTGAGTTAGTTTTATTCTGACAGCACAGGGTTAGGGTACTCTCTATATATATAATTCTTTATTTTTAGAAAAATACAATTATTTACCCCCGTTTGAGCTAAAATTGATTATGTGCTACCAGCCTACCAATTTGATGGCATGTCTGTTTTGTCATTTTTATTCTTAATATGAACTCCGGTTTGCAGCTAGAAACGATAAGTTTAAAAAAGACCTGCAAACTAGAGTTACCGAGGGATGTGATATATATGCATGCTGGTGCATAAGAAATTAATTTTGTGAAGTCAAGTGTTATACTTGGTTATCATCAAGGGAGAGAAGAGTTGCAAACTATATATGAGCCAGATTTCTATTGTGATATTCTAGTGTTGGCTGAATTTCATTTTCTGGTGAAGTGAAAAGTGCTTCTACGTTTCCGCATGAGCATTCATGCGAACCTCCGACGTCCGGGTAAATGGAAGTGGCATTATTGTGTGTCTTGGGAGTATACACATCAATTAAGCTTTACAGTTTAATGAAGGTCGCACTGAGACATATAAAAAAGGGGGAGAGTCAAGAGTGGCTATATATAGAAATATAGGTACGTAGGTGGGTAGATATATCTATCAGAAGCTTCTGTTGAAATTAATCAATTATATGCATGGAAGAGCAGGCGGAAGATGGGGCATTCGAAAGCGAGGAATGTTGAATTCATGTGCCCCAAAAGAAAAACAGGGGATTATATATGAGCAAATGCGCCTTTTCACACTCACATATAAGTTGGGATCTTTATAATAAAATTAAGGATTCTGATGCAAACATATATACTCTACAAAAATTTTAGGAGTAATTATATCTTTTGCCATTGAAAAATTAATGGGTAATTAATTACAGATCCCGTGTTGATAACTCTTGGAATTCATGTAAATTCAACACATTTTCCTTGAGTTTTATGTAATAATTGATATATTTTGGACACTCAAGATAGGAAAATGTTCATTTGATTTTGGTTGCACATTATTGTTCATTTGTGTAGATTTTAATCATATTTCTAGTTAGTTGCTTATGTTGTTTTATATAAATATTATAGGAATATTTTGATACAATAACCAAGGGATCCCGGATTAAGAAGAACACTTAAAAAAGGGGAGAAATTGGGGCTAGAAGCTGAAATTTCAAGAAAAAAAAGGGGAAAATATGAGTTTCTGGACGAATTGTAAAAGTTACAGAAAAAGACCTCGAAATTCCCAAATTACAGATAGGTCCCCGAATTTTCAAAATTACCGACAGGTCTCAGTTCGCCATGAGCTCGCCGCGGCGAACTCACGGCGAGCCAAAACCCCCAAAAAGAGCCAGAAACGATCATAGTTCGCCGTGGACTTCGCCACGGCGAACGGACGACTCTGCTGCGCGTTTTTTGACAGATTTAAGTGATATAAAAGCTAGGGTTTCGAGGGAGCTCGACATTCTTCGACTTCTGGGCATTCTTGGGGGTGTTTTGCTCTGCTAGGGCATGGAGTTTGGAGGGGATTGAGCTTGGGCTTGGAGCTTTGAAGAGATTTGGGCTTCCTCTCTTGGTTTATCTCTTTCATCTTCATTCTCTTCTCTTGTTTTGTTTTGTAATGTTGTATATATATGCTCTCATGGAGTTGTAGAACATGAGTAGCTAAATACTTTGATTCTAGGATTATTTTGAACCCTTGTATGTATTGATTCTTGATTCCTCCTCTTATGTTGTGATTAATGATATCTATGTGCTTATTTTACTCTGATCCTAATGCTTCTAAGTAACTGATCACCATTTAGTGTTGGGTTCACTTGATTGATGCTTGAGAGGGCTAGGTTGAGTGTAGAACTTGGATAAAGTAGTGTAAGAACTTGAAGTTTGCATGACAAATGGATGGTTTTGTTGGTAAGATAGAGATATACTTGCTAGCCTTACATAGTCACATTAGGGTTGAAGCTTGATAATTGGGTTTTATTAAATTGTAGCAGGAGATTGTGCAATTAATAAGACTACACACTTGTTCTTGACTTGAGAGAGCGTTTACAAGTACTCTATGAACCCTAAATTAGCACGTGGTTTCGTTGAGAGCTTCTTTGAGAGGAGGTTAAATTGAGCTTTAAGAAGTACAAGGGAAATATATAATCTTATGACCCATTTTATCCTTGAAGTTGGAGAATCACTTTTTATAACTTTATTTTCATTTAACATATGTTTATTTTCTTAGTTAGTTTTCAATCTCAACATTTGTGTCACTCAAATTGGGCGAGAGTGTGATAATCATTGTTTGACCGGGTTTTGGACCAAATCCTCGTGGAAACGATACTTTACTTATCACTTTATTACTTAGCACGACCCGTGCACTTGCGGCGCAGGGCGAACACATGTAAAGGACTTAATTAAGATGAGGTCCCATGAAATCACCTAATTAATCTGAGGTCCCTACCAGAAAGTTATTATGGCAGGCCAAAAAGTTGTTATTGCAGGCCAAAAAGTTATTATTGCTGGCCAAAAAGTTGTTAGTGACTAAGCCTTCACTAACAACTTTTTGGCCTGTAATAACAACTTTTCGGCTTGAAATAATAACTTTTTGGCCTGTAATAACAACTTTTCGGCTTGAAATAACAACTTTTTGGCCTGCCATAACAAATTGTGGCCTGAAAATCACTCTTGGTCTGTAACAACTTGTGACCTTGCGATAACAACTTTTTGACCTGCAATAACAACTTCGTGGGACCTCATATTAAGTAGGTAATTTCGTGGGATCTCATCTTAATTAAGTCCTTTACACGGGACTTGTAATTAATTACCCCAAAAACTAATGGCGAATAATGTCAATTTCGTAATGACCAACGTGAATTTTTAAGTGAGATATAATAATATTGTTATGTACTGTTTTGAAATTTTCGAGACAATTTGGAGAGAGAAAAAATTCTCAAACCAAAATATCTCCAAAAACTTCTAAGACAAATTTATATCTTAACACTAAAAATTATCATATTATAGAGTAAAAGATAACATGTTCAAAATACTCGTTCAACTTGAGAGTTTCGCGAAGAAAGGTCCTAAAAAACAAGAAAATATTATGGAAAACTAGAAAAAGAAAACCTTATAGAAACTTCAAACACGAGCAAATATCATGAGCAAGGCCATTATGCGAAATATTCGAGAACCTTTCTTGATCTAAAAATTTGAAACCGATACACAAATTGACTGATCAGAAGGATGTTTATGATGATACAAAGAAGAATAAGATCTTGTCTATATAAAAGAGCGTATAAAAGGACACATATACTGGGATACAACTGGAAGAGAGAGGATAAAGAGAGCTAAGGTTAGAAATAGTAGCAAATGAAAAAGAAAAAAGGAAAAGATGAGAATAGAGTTTTGTGGGTTGGTAGGTTGGCATTTGCAAGTGAGAGGCAAATATGGAAGTGTTGGTTTTTTGCCAAAAATGGAAAAGTGCCTGCTGTTACCGACTTGGAAATGTCTACTCCTTGTTTCATATATTATATACATAAATGACTGATCACTCACTGTATATATCTTATATACATGAGAATAGGTAATAATAATAAAAGAAGCCAAAAAGGGCATGGGAATCTACACCGTTGGGCTGTGGACTGAGCACTGTAAACTGTGAATGACAGCCTCTCGTGCTTCTCGTACTGCCATTCTATAAACTACAAAACCCCTCACTACCCTCCAAATCAAACCTTTGGCCTCTCTTCCCCCTCTCCCATTCCCATTCTCCTATCTCTTAATTCCCTCTTACATATTTAATCATCTGATCTATATATGTATGTCACATTTAAGTCATATTGTAATCAATTATTGGTATGTATATTTATTTTGGTTGACCGCCGTGAAAGCAACTTAAGACTAGAACCATTGTGGAAGGCCGCATATAAGTAACTATTGAAATATACAACTCTGTCATTCTTCATTTACATATTACTCATATGATTTTATCTCTAGAAACGACAAACACCCAGTGGGCAAAAAAATGGAACAAAGCGAAATCACCGAAAGATTAATGATCACCTGCATGCTTATATTCACAGAGAAGCAGGCGCACAGCAGAATTTTTTTTACAGAATATTGTCAGATAGCTAGCTAGTGATCGTAGTAAAGATTATATATAAATAAATATAAGAAGCAGCGAAAGCAGAATAAAATAACATGAGCATTGTGAATATGTACACACATAGTGCACAGAAAACAGCAAGGGTGAAGGAAACTAGAAGTGTTCGAGGTTTAAGCCAACCCTTGATGACCCTTTGGTTTAATATTAAAAAGGAGGTGTGTGCAGAGAGATGAGACAGAAGCACTGTAAGGAGTGTGTTCGCATTAGCGTCACTTGTAATAATTTATTGCACCATTTCTTCACCCAACCTTTGGAGTTTTTCTCTTTTTTTATTTAGTTTTTCAGATTATTTTCGCTTCTTCCTTTGCTCCGTCCCACCTTTCCATGCATATCTTCACATGCACTTTCCTTGCCCTAAACCCTAGCTTAACCATCTCTTCCCATCCCCTCTTATATTTTTGCCCAAAACCACTATCATATATATATGTGTGTGTATAACACCAACTTCCTTCTCTCACTAACCAACTACACATTCTTCCTATTTTTTTTTTAACTTTTCATGAAACTAGTGGTGAATAAATCAAAACAGCACACTCTTGCTAATTTAAGAAGGAGTTACTAATTAACTCTGACCATGGAATGTAAGTTACCTGGTCAAAGGCAGCCTTCCCCGAATTTGAGCTTCTCGATATTTCTTCAATCTACCATCTCCTCGTGCACTCAATATTCTAGAGTTTTACTGTGACAAGCGCGTTTTGATTTTGAACCATATTTATTCCTTCCAGCAAGTTATTCCACAAAAAATGCCACCTTTGAATAATTTGAATATTGGGGTTACAAGTGGGACTAGTTCCTTGACAACTTACGAGGATGTATATGACCATATAATATATATTCACAAACCACTAATAGATCACTCAAATTATACATTATCCTCGATTGAACTTAAGTTTAAACTTAATTAATTAATCAAGCTCAGCCGCCTTCTACATTTACATATCAAAGAAGCATGGGAATGGGCCATTTTTCATAATATATTGTGTATTCGGCAGCATTAATTGAGCTGTCCATATACGGTAGTATTGCATGACAAAAATACAATTGAACTATATTTAAATTATGGGGAAAAATTTACCAATAAAACAGCATATCAGATAGAAATTAAAGAGAGGAAATTATTTCGTATACTCAAAAATTTGTCCTACCTACAGAAATCAATACAAGAAAATTGAAGCCTTATTTAGTAATGTTTTATTCGGATGAAAGATTGATGTGTCGATCCGGGGCTTTAGATAAGGATGAAGGGAAGAATAGAAAATGGAACGATCCTAGAGATCTTTTCCAGAATGCCTAGGTCATCAATGAGTAATGTTGGGGCCGGAAAAGTATTGAATACCTGAAAGATCTGTTCACTACATAAATAGACCTAATATCATGTTTTGATCCAAAACCTTACTATGATGTGACTATTTTTTAATCCTAAATATGCATTACCGAGGATTGAGGTGGAAATGAAGCTAATACAAGGGACATATATGATGCCTTTCTATTCTCTTTACTTTCTCCAAAAGACTGTTCTCTGGTAAATAGTGAGATTCCCACACCCCACTGTGTGCCCCTTTTCACTTCAGGAGGCTGTCCTGAATAAGATCGCTTGTCCGGATTAATAAGATTATACTTCTCATCTAACTGAACTGATTAATTAAAATGATCTCTCAAAATAAAAATTCTTGACTGATCTAATCAAACTATTCCAAATGGAATCAATGATGGCCTCATGTTCATTTGTTGAATTGATACTGTGCGTTATTAAATATAAGATATAATTGATTTTTTTAAGAAGATTAAAGAAGCAAAATGATCCACTTAATCATAAAGTATTCTGTATATTATTATATTATATATTAGCCTATAAATCAAATAAAATAGTTTAAAAAAAATTTAAGCAAATATATTTATAAGTAATTTATTTTGTTTTATTAAGATTTTTTAAAAAAGTAAACTAAATCCTATATTTTAGAATGGAGGAGTGTATAATTTTATAATAACTGCATGCATAAATTAACTGAGCGTGAATACATTATCCGTTAATCTCATCATGGTATAAAATGGCTTTACCAAGTCGAATAACAATTTCCTTCCTGTGCGTTATCAATGAGCTTAAATTGTAAAACACAAGTTAAGGGAAAAAAGCACGAACCTTTTCAAATATTAATGACTGCTGACCAATGCAAGACCATAGACCATCTTCGTGAAGAAGCAAGGGAGTTTCTCTTTGAACACGGGTCTCGGGGAGCTCCGTATGTTTCAAATCAAAAGGGGGGAAAGAGCTTTAGTTTATATAATATTAAATTAAGGATAGAAATTATATGTCCCACTGCCTGTAATGTACTATAATGTCCATCTTTTAATAATATAGTTAAAAGTAGAATATAAACCCTTACCAATAAACACGTGTCGATTTAACTGGCGCCATGAGCTCCCACCGTGTGTCTTTTATATAGGTCACACACCCAATATAACAGCAATAATATACACGTACAATAATAAGCTTTTTTTGTTTTGTTGATTCAGGTGCGTCCGTGAAAACAAAAAAGCAAATAAAGAACTATAATGAAAATGACTAGAAGCACATATAGTCGGAAAACTAAATGAATATGAGAAAAGGTAGGAAGATGATGGGCATCCAGATAATTTCCTCTAAAAAGAAAGGATTAACCGAACAAATTTCTCTACTTAATTATAAAAAAATGAGTTGTAAGAACTAAACATATTTATACCATCTAAATTTAATTGGACAGGTAAGATTTGATTTTTTTTTTATAGATACATGCATAATTTAAAACCAAATCAATTTAGACCGCTCAGATGAAATATAGATGGTTTATATATATTTAGCTGTCTATTTTTACCCATCTTTTTGTATAATTAGGGATATCGATTCAGAGGGTTAACATTGAGTACTAATGCATAGTATATAGTATTAATAAATAATGAAGGGATGTTGGGAATATAAATAGGGAAGGGGAGCAAAAGCATATAATATATAATTTGCCTAGGTTTCAGCTTCAGAGAGAGAGAGAGCGATATCTTAATACTAGTAGAATTGGTAATGGAAGATCATCAAGTAGGTGGTGAGGGGCAAGAACAACAACAAGAGAGCAATGGTGGTGGGAACCAACAACAACAACAACAAGGTTCAGAAAGAAGCGAGCCAGTGAGATCAAGATGGACACCAAAACCAGAACAAATCCTGATCCTCGAGTCCATCTTCAACAGTGGAATGGTCAATCCTCCAAAAGAAGAAACCATTCGCATCAGAAAACTTCTAGAGAAGTTTGGCGCCGTGGGTGACGCCAACGTGTTTTACTGGTTCCAGAACCGCCGTTCCAGATCCCGCCGCCGTCAACGGCAGATGCAGGCCTCCATGGAGCAGCGCAATCAGCTACATCACCACCCGCCACCTCAGCTTCATGGCCATGGCGGTGCAACTATCACTACCACTCTTTATGATAATCATAGCTCCACCTCATCTTCTGATCCGCTAGTGCTCCCTCCGGTTACTACAGTTCCTTTTCCTGCTGTTTCTGCTTCTCCCTCGGCTTTCCTTGATCTCTCCGGTTCTTCATCTTCTTCTTCTTCTTCTTGTGGCATGCTTGGTGGCCAAGTAGAAGCTATTGATGGTCTTTTCACTGTCGCTTCTCAAATGGGTTTCCCCGAATTTGATCACTCTTCTTCACCTCTATACCCTCCTTCCTCCTTCAACTATCATTCTGGTAAATCAATTATTGCATGCTTCATCAAACACCGTCTATCTTTCTTTAAAATTTTATTTAACTATGTGTGTGTGTGTTTGTGTGTTAATTAATATTTACTTCTCTATACCTCCTCTAACGCTGTTAAAATAATTGTCTTGAGCCTTGCTTCTGTCCGCTATCAGATGACCCACCACTTAATTTTAGGCTATCTCCTAAAGAGTATTTTAAGCGAATCTTTAATAATCGATCACTATCATTATAAATATGCGCAGTGTTCTTTTTTTTTTTTTTTTTTGAAAAAAAAATTAACAGTGTTTTGGCATATGAAAAGGTTCGACTGTTTGGGATGATTAGGTTTAAAGGCCTATGCAGGATAAAGTTGCAACTTTTTCGTGATTTGACACTTCTTTTGCCTTAAAGTTGTGAAGTTTTCCTGCGGAACGAAAAAACATCAGCTGAATTTCCGGTATCCATTCTATTTCTGCCTGCTTTCAATTCACCCCCTTCTCTTTTACTACTCCAGTTTCCTTTCAAACTTCTTTAGAAAGATTTGCAAACCCTACCAACTTTAATTTCTTGGTTAATTGATACTAATAATTCCCCAGATTTCCATCTCTTTGCCAATTGACCGCAATCTTGTATGTTCACAATATATATATACATGTATACATATAAAGTACAGACACATATTTTTTGCTTAAAATGAGGTGATAGATGAATTGATGAATTCATCAATATATATATATATATATATATATAATTCATTGTTCGCTGATTTGATATCAGTTGGCCCGGAAAATTGTACATAAAGAAATCAAAGGTATCTCTGCTGATCAGCAAATAGGGGTCACCTGTATGTTTTAGTTTTCCTGTGATTTGTATACTGATGATCCTTTAATTGCTGGGTGGGGAATTGGGGTACTGCAATAATATTTCAGGCCTTATCACGGTGTTTATCAATGGAGTGGCAACAGAAGTTCCAAGGGGACCATTGGACATTAAAACTATGTTTGGGCAAGACCTTGTTTTAGTTCATTCCTCAGGAGTGCCACTTCCCACCAATGACTTTGGTTTCCTTATGCAGAGCCTGCAGCATGGCGAAAGCTACTTTCTGGTGATCATTTTCCCTTCTCCTAGTTATTCATATAATTCATTGACATTACCCATATCTATTTATTATTATGTTTTTAACTTCCATAATATTGATTTATTTGGTTGTTCCTCGTACTGGTGAGTTCCTCTAATTTCGGTGAGAATCTGGAATTTCGTTAACAGGTCTCAAAGCCAACATAATTAAGGATGAACACAAAGCATCTAGCAGCCATATGGGAGCTTCCTTTATGTTTCTCCAAATTAAATTTCCTTTGTCGGCAATTGTCCCTTTTTTCCTTTCTAAACCCCCTCCCCCAAAAAAACCCAAATATTCAGAGATCTTTATATATGGTTCAAATAATAGAGCTCTATTATGTGATTACAGTCTACAGAGAAGTCCATGTCGACATCTAGACATATATGTAGTTTTTAGATCTCCTTCTCTCTATCTCTCTATATATCCATTCATCTATAAGCATAGAAATACCCCAGCAGAGAGATGAAAGCAAAGGTGTGGCAATATGTTGTTACTTTCCATTTGTTTCTCAATTAGTTTTTAAGTATATACATAAGTTATTATGACTGATAAGATGATTATAATAATTTATACATTGTTTCGTCATTCAATGATGCCATGACATGGTGGAGCCAAATTAGAAGCAATAGATCCAAGCAGTCAAAATTGTTGGCGAGATGGTTGGAAGAGCTTAATCCAAATGATGCTGTCATTGTGCGCAGTTTCTTAAAATCAAATGATGTGGCAAACACTAATATATAATTTTAAGACTACTTAATTAAATAGAAACAGAAGGAAAATGTAAACCATAAAAGAGAGACATAATATTCAAAGTGGTTCTTTTAAGGTTGCTAACATTCACAAACACACACGTATGTCTATCTTTTCCCCGCATCCATGCTCTTCTCAATGAGCAAAATCAGGTAAAGGCCGACATATGTGAACCTTCGGTTTAGGAAGACTACGTTTCAATTCATTGAACCGTCGGATTTCAATTATTTTTTTAAAGAGGCCCTACAATAATTATTAATTACTACGTGCATTGTGATAAGCGAAAATACACTAACCTAAATGTTCTACAACTTATAATGCTCACTTCAACTCTTCCCATCGAAGTTATTCAATTACTGAACTTTCGATCTATAATTTATCCATATAATTAGATTGAACCAACTGAACCATCCGATTCCGAATGACAATGGACATAAAATAATTATGTTTAATATATAGTTTATATATGAAACTTAAACATACAGGTGAAAAGCAAGATGATAATTAAGATGAAGGATATGGGGTTTGGTATTTTAATGAGTGAAATGCTAACAAAATTAATTGAGTTTTGATGGGAGTGCATGGACAATGGATGGCTGTACGTGGATTGGAATGAAAAATGTGTATAAATTGATTAACTTCAGAAATTTGGTCCCCACACCGACCAAAATAACCAATGCGAATCAGACGGATGTTTGTAACAGATTTCTTGGATTCTTTTCAAGTTTTTTGTAATAATCTCATCAGAACAATAAGGAGGGGCACACTTACATAGAAATACCATGTGAGTAATCTAAGTCTTTCGGTTGTCATGTCGATAAAAATTATGAATATTAATTTGCATCCCCATGTTAGATTCTGTGCATGCTTGAGGTGATTATTTAAATTATGATAATAGATATTGTGTTGACCAGGAAATCCACCGTGAGCATCTATATTCATTTGTTAATGCGGCCCATCATTAATTTCGAAAGCCTAAGCTTTAGTTGTACGGTGTACAATTTCTTTACTCTGAATTCCAGCTTGGATTACTTTCGTTCAGTGTGAAATTTGGTGGGTTCCATTCCATCCTTCCCCCTCTTTTTACATTCCCAAAATTAAGTATACATGTATGTAAAGCTCTTTTCCCCCCTCCCTATTTTCTGTGTCTTGATCTCTGATGTGTTTGAACAAATTTTAATATGATATATATACCCCTTCACACATCTTCATTCTTTGATCTTGAGAACCACTGAAGTTCACGAGATCAAGATCTCGATTCTTGGCTCAAAAATAAATAGTTTCACTTCAAAATCGATCGTTTAGTTTTAACAATGATTAAATAATTTCTCTTCAAAATGGATCATTTAGTTTTAACAATGATCTGGTTTATCGCTCAAATGTCTTACAAAAAGCGGGCGAGGGTGAATGAGTAAGAAATGACGCTAAATAAGTGAAGTTTTCAACCCATAAGGTCTATATGTGTATATAGTTTAGGAAAAAGACTATCTTATTTGCTTTGGCTATAGGGAGAGGGAAGGACAATGCCTTGAGATTTGAGACTAATCCCGTGGAAATTATCCATCTCACTATGAAACGAAAATCTTTCTAATTAAATATATCATCAGTATCAATTTATTTTGCCCTGTTCAGAATACCTAGGTTTATCTTCTCAAAATACTCCTATTTCATGTCCTCACTCTATTTATTTAATAATTTCTTAATCTGTAATATTTTCGTTAAAACCTTCATATGGAATAATGCTCTAAATATAAAATAATCCCCCTTCACTCCATCTTACTTATCCCTTCATCTTTTAAGCATGTGTGCTTGTGCATATCAATATGTGTGTGTGTGTCTGACTTTACACATTCTCTATGATAATAAGTTCCTATATTTCTCTTTGGACTGTTGTAGCTATACACCAAAACACATAGAAAACACAGGGATTATGATATGTTTTGACCAACTTGCTGAACCAGGTTTTTTTTGGTGCGCAAATAAGTTGGTTGTTCTCTCGTTGTTGTTTATTTGCTTGAAACCCAAAGATTTTTCTTTTTTAGGCACAGATATCTTATTATTGAAGGTAACCATGTCCAAAATACTGTCATGCACTTAATACATACAAACACCTTGGGAACCAGTTTCAGTGCTCGTCAGAAAGATGAGCAGCGTGCGCTCATCCACTCTGAACCATTTAGATCTAATTTAAATGGTCTAAATTCAATATTTTAAAGTTTATGATTTCTAGATGACAATTATTTTAATTGGTTCAAAATCTAAAATAAAAATAATATTTTAACTATCATCTTGTAAAAAAAATATAGCTTTTATTTGAAAATCACAAACATAAAAATATTGAATTTAAACCATTCAGATTAGATCTAAATAATTCATAGTGGATGAGCGCTCTCTATTCATCTTTTTTACGAATATTGAAACTAGTTATATGCTTGTTGGTCCTTTTCCTGTTTATTTTTTTGGGTACAATTTGGCTGTTATTTATGAAACAATGAAGGGATAGTAATTTACTTGGGCCCAAGAGTAAAAGCCCGGCAAGGGAAAGAAATAGTTAATGAAAAGACGACAATCATTCTGTCCTCATGGGAAGAGCCCAGCTCTATCCACGTTCGAATGAATTCCAAACTGCATCAATGGCCACCACCCGCCAGTAATATGTGGAAGCCGCTCCTATTGACCGCAGTCAAAGATAATACATAATAGTAACGAGTTTCTGTCCATATGTGGACACAAGACAAGCAAGTGAAGTTAAGCATTTATAAACCATCTAAATTTAATATAAAATCCAAAATAAAAATCATATTATAATTATTATTGCTTCAAGAAACGATTTTTTTGTTTAAAAAGTAATTACTTTTAAGAAAAATTAGATATAATCTATATCCAGATAAGATTCAGATGATTTATATATGTCTAACTCTACTATTATTTTTTATTAGCAGTGCAACCAGATCTATGCTGCAACTGCACTGCCAACGTGTCTCGGTAGACTCCAAAGCTAAATTCGCCGGAATCAGTTTCGGTGCTCGTCAGAAAGATGAGTAGAGGGCGCTCCTTTATTATGAACCATTCAGATCCAATTTAGATGGTCCAGATTTAATTTTTCTAAATTTGTGATTTTAATAAGACAATTATTTTTATGGTTACAAAATCTAAAATTAAAATAATCTCTTAACTATCATTTTGTCAAAAAAACATATTATTCATTCAAAAATAACAAATTTAAAATTATTAAATCTAGACCGTTGAGATTCAAATCTAGACGGTCCAAAGTAGAGGAGCGTCCTCTAGTCATCTCTCCGACAAGCACCGAAACTGGTTCCCAATTCGCGTCGCTTTCCATTTGCATATCCATTATCCTCTATATTTAAGTATTTTTATCAGGTTATTCATTTCAGGAAAAGGGGTTATTTATGACTTTGGCCCAAAATGAAAGAGTTATTTATGACTATTTTTTACTTTTACATGGTATAATAAGTTGTAAATTTTATATTGATATTCATACGCAAGTGAAATTGCCAACTCCACTTGCTAGCCTACATGGCTTCCAGGTCAACACAAAATGAGAACATGAAAATGACAATGCCGTTGATCTCACTTCCACCTCGTTAATAATCACACATATTTAATAGTAAATGAATATTTTTTTTAATTATTTGCATTTTGGAGGTTAAACTCGGAGAGCAAACAATCCCTCAGGTGACAAAGTTTAAGTATTTGGGATCAATTATAAGACAAGATGGTGAGATTGATGACGATGTCAATCATAGAATTCAAGCTGGGTGGTATAAGTGGAGGAAAGCTACTGGAGTTCTCTGCTACAGAAAAGTACCCCATAAGGTAAAAGGGAAGTTTTATCGCACTGCTATAAGACCAGCAGTATTATATGGTAGTGAATGTTGGGCTTTGAAGGGTCAACATAAATATAAAATGGGTGTAGCTGAAATGAAGATGTTGAGATGGATGTGTGGTCACACAAGAAATGATAAGATTCGGAATGATCATATACGCAAGCGAGTTGGAGTGGCACCTATCAGTGAGAAAATGGTAGAAAATCGTTTGAAGTGGTTTGGACATGTACAAAGAAGGCCATTAGATGCGCTAGTAAGGAAGGTAGATCAAACAGTCTGGAGTCCGATTAAGAGAAGAAGAGGGAGACCGAGACTTACATTCAGTGAAGTTGTAGAGCGAGATCTTTTAGTAAATAATATATCTAAAGATTTGGTTACCGATAGAGCACAATGGCGTCGTTCGATCCATGTAGCCGACCCCATTTAGTGGGATAAGATTTGATTATTGTTGTTGTATTTGCATTTTGAGAACATTGACAACTCAGTTGAGCGATAAAATTGCCTTGCTCGTTTTTTTTTTTTTTAACTAAGAACAGGATTATCTTTTGGCAGTGTGAAAAGTGAAGTCGCCTCAATTTTCAAAGTAGATGTAATAATGGGCAAGAATGGTCCCCGCGAGTAAGTATTAATGATCATATCTTTTTCATCCTCAGCTTGATAAACCCAGGGCTGACTCAAGGATTCACAGATGCAGCTGCTGCAGGTAATAATAAGTTTGTTACACGGTTACACCCCCCCCCCCCTTTTCTGCGGTGCACCGACACACACTATATGTGTGTGTGTGTGTGTGAGTGTATGGACTATGGAGTAAGAAATAAAGATAAAAAATCACCACAAAAATAAAGTCACGTTTCTCAGAAACTACAAAAGGAGGAGACGGAACTCGGAAGTAGGTTCCCAGGGTAATCAGCAGGGAGAGAACCCACCATATATGATTATAATGACTCCTATGCCTTCATCCCTCTCATCTACGGGCATTGTCAACTTGATAGATCTGGACTGTTTTGATTTAAAATTATTTAAACTGTTCATTTTAAAATAGAAAAATATTTTTTGAAAGAGTAACAACTAAGAAATTGTATATATTAGATTATATATACTCACTGAAATATTTTCTTCAAAAAGAAAAAGGAATAAAAATTTAAATTTGGACCGTGAACACAGAAATTTAAATATCAACCGTTTAGATAAGATCTAAATGACGTAAATCTATTAAGTTGGTGGTACCTATCATTTTGATAGTTATCGCAACTTGACCATTTAATTTACCTCTCCTCTAAATACCCCAAAATTCAGCATTTAATGGTGCATTAAGGCTAGAACCAGAAGGCAAGAGCAAGAAATTTTAATTAGTGATAATGCATCTTGTAAGACATGGTCAAACAGCTGGTTACTAATATGTGAGGCACATGTTAAACGACTACCACCAGTACTCCCTGCCATTAACTCTAACACTGCTCCAACTCTGGCCTACCTTGGCTTCTCCTAACTTCCAAAATGCCACAGCACTATTATATCTTATTTCTACCTCTTTTTTCTTTTTCTTTTTCTTTTTCTCATTGCTGTTGTAACTTGTAACCCTCTGTTACATTTTCTTGGTTGGCTAGCTTTTTCCCTGTTAAGAAACTAACTGTACACACGAGGTTGCGCATAGGGTCCTGATCCTGTACCTGCAACTGCAGATTCCCTGGTCTGACTTTTGTTTTGTTTCAGTGAACAAGTCATAATCTTTCAAGCAACAGCTCCCACCCCCAGAAAATCAATGAATGCCCTCTTCATCCTCCCATCCCCCACGTTTTCACATTCCCCATAATATGACAAACTCTTCCTGCTGTCGCCTTTGTTTCCCACCGACTCACTCACTGATACCTCCGACTTCGAATCACAACTATTATTTGGTTGCTTCTCCAAACCCACTTCCCCAGATCCTCCTGCACTCACATAATCACACCAACAACAAAAATAAGCTCACTTCGACCTATATTTATGAAACATTCAGTCATAACATATGTAAAAATATAGCCTTTCAAGCGTACCAATAAGTGTTCCATATTGGGGTTGAAAAGGGGAGGGTTTAATGGAGGAGGAGGGAGTGAGGGAGAGATTAGTGCAGGTTGAAGCGGACTCATCTCTGGTGCTTGACATGCTGGACGATTCACCCATGCCTACAATGTTGCTTAGGCTCAGTTTTAATCCCTTCGCTATGCTGTTTTCAGAAGTGGCGGGTTTCCTTCTTCTGAAAACGTGAGACTGCTCTCTCTGCCTCCTGGCCATGATTACGTGCCAGTGGTTCTTCACAGCATTATCGGTCCTCCCTGGGAACAACCTCGCTATCAATGCCCACTTGTTTCCATACGCCTTATGAGCACCCAACAGTCTTTCCTCTTCTTCCTCCGAAAATGCCCTCCTGTTAATCCTAGGATCCAGCTGATTAAACCACCTCAATCTGCAACTCTTCCCTGCCAATCCATTCATTTTCCCCCAAACAAAATCAAAAACACAGTCTTTCCCCATCTCAGAGGAACTCAACATAATCTTACTTGATAGAAAAACAAATGGGAAGAAACAGAGAATAAATAAACTATTTGCAGGGTTTTTTTGAGGGATAGAAATTGACAAGTTACCTGATCGTCCTTCAAGGCGCTCGGCGATCAAGTTCCAATTTTGAGGACCAAACTGAGTCACAAGATCTTTGAGCTTGGCATCTTCACAGGGCCTCCAATGGCCTCTGGAACAGAGCTTAGTGTGCCCACTTTTGCCGCCATCAGGTCTCTTAGCTGCTCCTTCTTCCCTCAGCTTCAAGGACAAATGGGCGTCGTCCACGCTTTGACCAGTATTTGCTGTGGTCTCCATGAAGGAAGGGTTCAGAATCTGAAATCCAATCTCAGATTTGTTAGGCTCGAACTCACGGGAATGACCCATGGCCTCAAAAGTGTTAGAGAGAGGAGGAGAGGGAAATTGTTTCATGATGGCCCCGGGGAAACCGTGGCCACCATTATTGAACTGCTGAAAACTCATGTAGGATGATGATGACCAAAACGGAACGAATCCGAGTTTCGATGAAGTGAAGTAATTTGCGGAGGGAAGTGAGAAGCAGAGGATAAGCAGAGATTGACTAGGGAACGGTTCAGTTTGTTGTGTGAGTTAGGTGGTGGTGGTGGTGGTGAAAAAATAAAAGAGGACGCGAAGACAAAGAGAAAGAGGAAAGGGAAATGGAATTAGTGTGGTTATGAATCTCCCCTTGGTTTCACACCCATGAAGAGAAGAGTGAGAGAGGAGAGAAATGTGGGGAGGGTTGGGATGGAAGTACAGGGAAGGATATGAGAGAAATAGGAACGTTTTAAAGGAGCTAGGAATCGCAAACAAGCGTGCGTGCACTTTTATTTATTTATTTTTCAAAACAGGATTAGTTAGAATGGAAGTACTCTAATAATGATGAATAATACTTTGAATGATCTAAAATATAAGAAATAATATGACAAATATTTTTTGTCTAAAATACAAGAGTTGACATACAAAAATCAGAGTAATAAATGCATGTTTTTCATTTATATCATTGTATATTAAATAATGAAAGGGGGGAAAGAAAGTGTGTATAATAAATGCGTAAAAGTTAAAATGAAAAATTTATTAAATCTACCCATAATAAATGATTATTGTATGTTTTATTGGTAGGTATTCTCTCTAGTCCTTATTATAGAGCACCAACTACCAATTCTCATATACCAAGAATTGGTAGTTGGGTTATTAACTCTATGCTAAATTGGTCACTTTTTCCAACTTCATCCATCATTAAATGATATGACTTACTTTTTCAACTTTGAACATCTACTAATAACAAGGGTAAAGTAGGAAAAAAGCAATTAATGTGGCGGTTTGTGCTTTATATTAAGAACAAAAAAATTTGTTAATTGATGCCTTATAATAAGGATAAGAGTAGGTATAAAATAGGTTATTATCCCTTATGAAAAAGAGCCGAAAGAGCATAGCAAGACGGAAAATAGGGAAGGTCCAGGAGTTGTGTTTGGAGCTTGAGGAAAATGGAGAAGGGCAAAAGAAAAATGGAGAATGAGTGAATATGAAAATGGAAAAAGGAGGGGAGGGAAGGGGGGAGTGGGGGGAAAAGACACACGGAAATCGAGAAGCGCTCGTGTGGGTAAAAACAAACAAGTGGGTGCGTTGTATCGGGTTTTGGGGGGAAAAAGAAACAGAATCAGCCTGTCTCTTTGCCTCACTTATGGCAGTAACTCCAAAAGAAAAGAAAGGAAAAAAAGCAGAGTCTCAGTTCTCAGCTCTCGGTTCCCAGAGTTGGTGACTTCCAAACTCAAACTTAACCCCAGCCTCACCACTCACCACCACCTGTCCACACCCCCTCCTTTCCTCCGTCTCTCACTCCAACCATCAATTAACTCCTCCCATTAGTTAACCTTGTTACATTGCCTCTCATTCTTTTTATTTTTTATTCCACACTTTTCAATTTCTCCCAACCAACCAAGCCTTGCCAGAGCTTCGAAAAGATAATTGTTACTCCCTTCCTCTATTCCTAAATACCCCTTCTCCTCCGTTATACTAAGAGTTATAACAAGAGTCGGCCACAAAATTTTCTGTTTTTAAGAAAATTGTTAAAAATTAGTTGGAAGCTATAAATATGTTTTAAATAAAAAAAATTTTAATATCACCCTTATTTATAATGGAATTAAAAAAAGAGAAATATGAGCATGAAAGAGAGGTGAGGTACAATAGAAAAAAAATGTATTAAATGATGGGAAAACTCAGGGTGGGCTCTTATATTTTTGACCAAAACAATTCAAAATTCAGGCTCTTATAATAAGGAATTGAGAAAGTATAAGACATATTTACTAAATTTGATTATATTAAAGATGTTAGTTAAATTAGTTAAAATCACATGATATTAGCAAAACACCATAACCACACTCCTTTATTCCTATCGTACATATCTTGCTTGTTTGTTATTAAGGAGTTTTAGTAGGGATATTTTAGTGAAAATGTGAGAGAGAAAAATTAAAAAATGTCTTATATTTAGGAACAAATTCACCTCCTTAAATAGGTCTTTTATTTAGGAAATGAGGGGGGTATTGTACTTTTTCCCAAAAAAATCAGGATATTCTTAAGTGGTTTTAAATTTGACATTACTGACTTAAAAACACTGGGTGCAAATGGTCTCTTCGTCTCTCCCGGCAAATATGCTTACTAAAGTTTGAATCGTTTTTCTTTTTAGGGGTAATGTCACTTATCATCTTACTAACCCTACCAACAATTTGTTTGTTGGTAGTGTTGTGGTACTTATTTGTATTGAAATCTATACAATCCAAGTAGAGATTCATCCATTGAGATTTAAAATCTTCATTAGACATAAAAACAGACACTGAAATATTTATCTATTTGATTACGTTAATTAGCACAAATAAGTGGTGTCAAATAATATCTCGGTATAATAAAAGATTGCATGTTCACACGTACTGTCCAGTTTAAAAAGCATGGTCTTTAAACAAAAGCAATAGAATTATGCGCATGGCTTTTCAGAGACATGAAAAGAATAAGCACACTACTTTAGTATCCTCTGTGGAAACAACTAATGAGGGAATGACGATGTAATTTAGATTTCAAAAATATAACACAATTGACGTCTTAAATCTGAAAATGACGAAGATGTTTATAGGTAGACTGGCAAAATCAAATTAACTCTCGCGTTGAACGAACTAATAAGGATTCGGCTCACATTGGCTACTCATATTGCAGTAAAATACTCTATCTTGTCCTTATTATAAAGTATTAACTATAAAATCCTACAAACCAATAAAATTAGTTAAAATAATTAAATATATTTTAAAAATCAAGTGATTTACACTATAATCCTTATCAATTGTACTAAACTCCAATACCATATTAATTTTTATCTCTCCCAATGCCCTTATTAAATATAGACTTACATAGAAAAATGTAATTAATGCTCATTAGAAACTACCAAGTGCCTTATTAAAAGGACTAACAAAACTTGTTAGTTAGTGCCTTATAATAAGGACCGGAGGAAGTAGTTTGTTTTCATAACATTAGCACTAAAATAGTTTTAACATTAGCTTCATTTTTTATGACCATTTTAAAAATATCACAGTTCAAAACAACTTCTGTTCTCTTTTTTTTAATTAAATTCAGGGTATCCACCGTCGATAGCAGTAACTAATCCCCTTGTTGCGGGTCCTCTATTTAAGAGTAAACGGCTGGCCACGAAATGCCCTCCATACCCAAGAGTATGATTATTCCTAAAACAACATCTATTTTGGGTCATGCTTTTCTTAAAAAAATTTAGATTTGCATAAGAATAGAAGGATAAAAAAACACAAGTGATAGCCACTTCCCTCAATTTCAAGTGCAAGTTCTATTTAAGAGTTTTAATTTTAGCTTAAATATATATGTTAATTCCCTTATTTCTATTGTATTAATTATTCATTCAATCATTTTTCACAATACCTTTATTTTTTGAGACTTTTTTATTTTTAGCATTGAATTATAATAATTAAATGGTAAGATATCTTAAAAAAAAATCAATGTGTTAATTACAGATACTAATTTCTATTATATTTTTAATTTTATGTATGAGTTAAAAGATTAATATATTCATAACATTGATGTACAATATGCTCACACCAATCATTTTCATTAATATAAGACATTCTTAACTTATTCTCATGTATCAATAACAAAGTTAAACATAGTAAATTTGTTTGAAATTTAAGTAGTTTCGAATAACACTCTTCTTTATCATAATAAACTTTATTATATAGACATAACAAATTTAATGCTCACTGAAACATTCAAAAATGTCCTATAAAAAATCTATCTTTAAAAGACTTGATATAGGAACTAAAAAGTGTAATATCTCAAGCTTTGCTCTTGAAATTGTCTACTTTGGGGCATTTCACCCTCTCACGGTTTTAAAACGCGTTGAGAAGGATAGTATTCAAAACCTTATAAGGCATCTTTTGTTCCTCTTTCCAGCAGATATGAGACTTTACAATCTATCCCCTTAGGGTCCAACGTCCTTGCTGACACATCAGCCATAACCTGACTTTGATACCATCTGTAGCATCCCAGTCCTTACTCTCGAAATTGTCCTTTTTGGGGTCTCCTCACCTTTCATGGTTTTAAAACGAGTCGAGAGGAGAAGGTATCTAGACCCTTACAAGACATCTTTTGTTCCTATCCCCAACTTATATGAGACTATACAACACTCCTCCGGTCCTAATTATAAGAGCTCGAAATTTGAATTGATTTGGTCTAAAATATAAGAACTCACATTACATTCTCTCATCATTTAATACATTTTTTTCCAATTTCACCCCTAATCCTCTTTCATATTTATTAATGCTCATATATTTCTCTCTGGATAGATTCATCATAAATAAGGGTAATATTGAAAAAAGATGTATATTCCAGACATATTTAATGACTTTCACATGTTTTCTTAAAAAACGTGTTTTGACGGTCGGGTTCTTATAAATAGGACCAGAGAGAGTACATGAGAGAGTGGTAAGTGATAGTAGCAGGTGTGAACCTACAAACATTTATGGATGGACAAAAGAAGTTGCAAATTTGCAACTACTAACATTTGCGTGCTAGCATTTACTTCGTTGCAGCGGGATGAATTTTAATTCGATGAGCTTGATGATGACTCTTTAAATAATTTGTTGGGGCCGTTAATCAAGAATAGTAATTTATTAAGGAGGTTATTAAAATATTAGGAGCATTGGACCAATAAATTAAAGATGCAGTGAATAATCTGGCGCACGAGGGGGCTTTGGGATGCGAGCAATGAAACAAATGAAAGTGAGACTGTACTACAGGTGGATGGGCAGTAAGTTTGTCTGTGCTTTGGTATCAATAAGTTTTATCGAAATAAAAAAAAAAACTCAAACCACCAACGATATCTTAAAATTTAATAATAGTAATTTTATAAATTTTCTCATAGTAATGAATAAAAATATTACATATTCATGTAACTTCTTTCTTATTTATAAAACACTTCTAACATACTCCCTTCGGTCCTATTTATAAGAGCTCAACTGTCAAATAACGCTTCTTAAGAAAACATGTAAAAGTTAGTTGGAAGCTAAATATATCTAAAAAATAACTGTTTTTCCAATATTACCCTTATTTATGATAAGACTAGAGAGAGAGATGTAAGTAAAAGTATTAATGAATACTATGAAAGAGAGTGTGAATAAGTAGTGGCAAAATAGAAAAATGGCATTAAATGATGACAGATTCCAAGGCGAACTCTTATATTTTGAATCAAAACAATTCAAATTTTGAACTCTTATAAATATGACCGGAGGGAGTATTTCACACAAACAAATGAAACCTTGAACCCCATTAATTTTACTATGAAATTTGATAAATTTACAACTTTACCCCTATTATAAATATCCATTACACCACATAAAAACAAAATCAACACATAATAAATGAACAGATAAATAGTATATTCACACAAAAAATTTAATGACATATCCTATAAATATGACTAAGTAAAGCCTTCTCTTTTTGCCCAATATACAGGAGAGGAGGAGTAAGAAGTTTAGTAACAGAATTTGTAAATAGGATAAAAAAACCCATTCTCTCGACCTTATAAATAAAATAAATATACATTGCTTTGATTTATGAGCCAAAAATAATAGGAGCAGATCTAAATTTCTTTCCTTAATCTTAAAAAGGATATTTTTTTTTTTTGTATAAAAAACGTACAATTATCGGATAGAGTTTTAGTTAATGAACCAAGACTGAATAGAGGCGATGGGGACAGTGATAGATTACTAGAGTTGGACGGTGCTCGATCTAATTTAACGATATTAGATATAGATATCACATAAAAATCAGAGAGAAATGCTTGGAATGGTGCAAAAAACTAATAATAATTGGGTTGGTTTGGAAAATACTTCTCCAACAATATAAATATTAATCCTCTGATCCTATTTACAAGTCACGTCATACAAACTAAGAAAAACCTTAAAACTTATTAACTTTTAATTAAAATCCAACAAATTTCCAACTTTACCCATATTTAATGTCCACTATACCACATGAAAACAAAGACAATAGATAAATTAAGGGTAAACTTGTACAATCACATGAATAATTTAATGATGTGACTTATATATAGAACCAGATAAAACATTCTCTCTCTACCCTATAAATAGGACAAGAGGATTACTCCCTTCGGTCCCTATTATTAGAGGTAGTCAACCTTGTTACATATACCAATAAAAACATTTTGGAATCATTTCTTATGGGTAGATTTAATAAAAAAAATTATTTTTACCCGTACTCATTTATTATACACACTTTCTCTCCCCTCCTTTCATCATTTAATATACAAGGGCATAAATGTAAAACAAGCATTTATTACTGTGACTTTTTCATATACGTCTTATATTTTAGACTAAAAAATTTATCAGTTACCTCTAATATTGTGGACCGAAGGGAATGGAGTATAATGGTTAGAGGTTTAATTATGCCTGCTTTACCAGCTTTTAAAGCTAAATTCACGTAAATTTGAGTTAATTAAACAATAACACTCACATAAAAGGTGGATCCGTTGATAAGAGAGGAGGCGTCAATTCGTCACACATCTTTTTTTTTAATGCTTAAAATATAAAATGAGATGTAACAGTGGGGGAAAATAAATTATAAGGGGTGGGTCGGTGGGGGAGGGAGGTATGAGATGAAAGTAGTTGGGGGGTTAGATATGATGCGAAATGTTGCTGACACGCACGCCTTTCCCCTTTTAACCCCCCAC
Source organism: Mimosa bimucronata (assembly GCA_037074515.1). Lineage (NCBI taxonomy): Eukaryota > Viridiplantae > Streptophyta > Magnoliopsida > Fabales > Fabaceae > Mimosa > Mimosa bimucronata. The sequence continues at coordinate 8,160,415 of CM073437.1, forward strand.
GCCTTTGCCTTGTTCCCTTTTTCCTTTCTTTCTTTTCTTAGGGCTTCCCCTCACATGCCCTTCCTCATACATACCTTCCTCCCACTTAAATCAAACAAAAAGAAAAAGAAAAGGGTTAAAGGGCATTTTGGACCTGGAAGTTAGTCAACTTAGGCACTGGGCACTAGAAAGTTGTTGAGGGGCCAAATGTACCCCGGAAGTTTGAAAAATGGGGGCAATTTAAACATTCCGTTAACTGAGCAAACGGTCAATGGTTAGTTGACCAACAAATGCTTAACTGGCACCTAAATATAACATTTAACCTCCACCTCATACTTACACCTCATCATCTCTTCCATTCTCCATCATCTTTTCTTCCTCCTATATCACTTTAAAGGGAAAAAATACTCCATCAGCCATCTGAAGGAGAAAACTTCCAGAAAAGAACAGCCCCTACAGAATTTCCCAAGCAACAACTGACACAAAGCCTAAAAGTTAGAACCAGAACATACAAAAAAACTTAGGTCATGTGATAAATCAAATACTCCACAAGTAGAAGAACTGAAACCCCAAGTGTACTAAGATTCAAACTCATTATATATGAAGAAATTACTCTAAACTCGACTTTTTAGGTGGTATGGACCAGGCGTCGTGGACGAGGATGAAGGCGCGGCTGTAAAAGGTGAAGGGGTTACGGTAAGGGTCGAGGAGGAGGGCGAGGCAGCGGTATTGGGAGGTGATGAACTCGATGTTGTGAGTGCAATGGAGGATCTAGAGGATGCTGTACCAGTCATAGAGGCCGTTGATCTAGGATTCGCCTGCGAGGAGGGTGTCGATGACGGGTAGGAGGAGCTTGTTCGCTGTGTATAGCCATCGCTCTGCTTCTTCTCTGCATCCATTGTTGTCCATTTTTTGGAGTCAAGATTGGTTTTTTTTGGGTTGTGATTCCAGGAGTGTTATGTTTTCATGATTTAGGCCCCAATCAAGGGCGCACTCCGTGCACCACCAGTACTCCTGGATGGTCTTGTTCTTCCAGGCAAAGGTGTGGTCCTGAGTGAAGAAGATGTTGCAGTTAAGATTTTTTTTTTTGTTGTGATGACTGATGAAGATAGGGAAGCTGAAAAGAAGAGATACAAGAATGATGATTTTTTTTTGAAAAAAAAAACATTTGAAAGATCTCAGGTGTAAAAATAAGTGAGGTGGTATGACATGGGTGACACATGGTAGAGCCAACTCAGCATATTTTGGCCACGTAGCAATTTTACCTAGACAGATTGTCACTTAACGGAGAATGTTAGAGGATTTGTTAGTTAGGGCGCAAATTTCACATTATTTAATACTTTCATGGCACTGTAGACACCAAGACAACTTCCTGGTACCCAGTGCCCAAGTTGACTAACTTCCAGGTCCAAAATGCCCTTTAACCCAAAAAAAAATATCAGTGCCATGGATGGAGAGCTAATAAATACTCTTCTGGTCCTATTTTTAGGTAGAAAAAAATGTTTTATTTGATCCTATATATTAGTCATTTCATTAAATATTTCATGTGAATGCATATATGTTTACCCTTAATTTATTATGTGTTGACTTTATTTTTAATGTGGTATAGTGGATATTAAATATAGTTTGGGCAGGAAATTTATTGGATTTTAATGAAAAGTTGATGAAATTTAAGGTTTTCCTTAATCTGTATAAAATATGTCGGAATTGACTTATAAACAGGATAAGATGAGCAGTGAATAAAATACTTTGATTGAATACAAGTGATGCATAAGAAGAGGGTCAAACACGCAATACAAAGGCACCAACTTAACATTACACAGACCCATAAGACTAAAAACTCGAATTATTAACCACCTCAAAATTTAATACCACTACTCTATTCATAAGTTTAGCCACTAAAAAAATTTGTTCCTAAATATAAGTCTACTTAGAGATTATTATGATTGTTTTTCAAATTTATCCTTATTTAATTCTTGTTGGGAAGAGGCAAAGTTGAGAGAGATGTGAGAATAATGTATAAAGGGCGTGATGAGAATCACAAAAGGATAAGGAAGATTCCAACAAGGAGATTTGAAGATTACTATATTAGCATTTAGTTTTGGTTTCTAAAAAGTTCTAGTTTTATTTTGATTTGATTGTTATCAATTAGTATTAATTATGATTCGCATTTAGTTTTAGTTTCTAGAATGTTCTAGTTTTATTTTGATTTGATTGTTATCAATCAGCATTAATTATGATTTGCGTCTGTAGAATATTCTATCAACAATTCCTAGGATTTGGTTGAGGCATTTGGTTGAGGCCTATAAATAGCACATCAACTATTTGCTTTGTACATCCTATGAATTTGAATAATAATATCAATTTCATTTGTCTCTGTCTCTCTTCTACCTCTCTCATTTCTTCTTGCTCCATCTATTTCTCTCTTCTCTTTTCCTAAATCCTCCCTTTCACTATCTCTTATATTCTCATATATTCTCTTTCATCTCACTTTTCCTATTACCTTTCTACATCAGGGCGGTTCAAGGTGCATCCAACATCATGAAGTTATTTTTGCTAAAAAGTGCACACGTAGTTACCAAAATGAGTCAAAAATGCCCATGCCGTCAACATACACTAACGGCGTTAAGTTTTTCAAAGTTAGGGAAAATAAAAGGTGCAAAAATACCCATGAAGTTTGGTCTGAAGTACACCCAACACCGCGAACTTTTTTTGGGCCCAAAAAGACCGACCTAGTTATCAAAATATTTCCCTCAGCACCTATGCCGCTACTTTACACATGTTAGGTAGGAAAAATACACAAGAGGGGGTGAATTTGGTATTTCAATAAAATATTTTTCAAAACTTTAAGTTCAAAATCAATTTTCAAAAACAGATAAGAAAGAAACAGAGTATTAAAATCTTAGGCAAATGCTTGCAGATCAAAGATAGTATATGATAAATACTTAAGCTCTTAGAGATTTAGAGAAACAGAATATAAAGATTCTAAATCCTAGGCAAATACTTGTAAATCAAATTTTTCTCTGTAATTTCATGCTTCAATCTTCCTTCATCAATGAATATATATAGGCCTTTGAGAATGCAAATAAACGTGCAAAATTTGCGTAAGATTTTAATATTATGTTTTTACCTACTTGTTTTTTAAAATTGCCTTTGAACTTACAGTTTTGAAAAATATTTTAGTAAAATACAAAATTCACATTTCTCTTGTATATTTTTTCTACCTAACATGTGTAATGTAATGGCATATGCAATAAAGGAACTATTTTGGCAACTACGTGGGTACTTTTGGGAAAAAACTTCACGGTATTGGGTGTACTTCAGACCAAACTTCATGGGTACTATTACATATTTTATTTTTCGTGACTTTGAAAAACTTAACGCCATTAGTGTATATTGACAGCATAGACACTTTTAACCTATTTTGGTAACTATGTGGGCATTTTAGGGCAAAAAAAACTTCACGGTGTTGGGTGCACCTTGGACCAAACTACATGGGCATTTTTTTTACCTCCGCCCTTGTATAAATGTAGAGAGAGGGAAATTTTGAATAATGGTACTCTTGGAAAATTTTAACAATTTAAGACATATCAAATGATCTAACTAATAATTCTTGATATGCGAGAATTAGTTAAAGTGGACTTATAATAAGGAACAATGTTGTACTCCCTCTGTCCCTATATATAAGAGCTCAACTAGCAAAATCACGTATATTAAGAAAGTGGTTGCAAATTGAAATGATAAATATGTCTGAAATAATTGTGTTTTCTCAAGTTTACCCTTATTTATGATGGAGTATATAAGAGAGAGAGAGAGAGAGAAATGTGATAATAATGATAGAAATGAATATGAAAAAAAGTGTGAATAGAGAGAACAATGATAGGTAAAATGGGAAAAAACTCTTATAAAATGGACAAATACACTGAAATGTTGGACTCTCATATATAAGTAGAGCTGGGAATTCGGGCGAGCCGGGCTTAAACGGGCCGGCCCACGGAAAAAAACCCTTTTAATGAAGCCCGACCCTTGAGTCGTCAGGCTCGGGCCAGCCCGCGGGCTTTTGCTCTTTTTAAAAAAAATTAGTGAAGGGCTTTGACTTTCATTGATCAATGAAATTACACTGCGAAAAAATTAAAGAAACAAAGATGGGTAATTGAATATAAATTGTGTAGCAAAGTCAAGTGATGTAATTTGTCAAAAATGGTTTATATAAAACTTAAAAAGGAAGAACATGCTAAATTTATGTGGTTTTCCAATTAACAATAGCAAATTGGCAGTGTTACACAAATAATTAATTAATTACTAGATAAAGACAACAAAAGCAAAGATACATCACAATTCAAAAAATGAGATTAAATAGAATAGAAAAAGTAGTCAAGAAAATGGAAAAAGAAAATAAGAGCATGTGACATGAAACAATCGTACATTACTCCAAATATTAGACAATAAAAAAACAAGGGACCAAGCATAAATAAAAAACATAAATATGATCCATAAGTAGCAAATCTAGAATTAGAAGTCATACACCACAACTAGAAGTCATACATCACAACTACATAAAATATTAGAATATTTCATAAGGACATAATGTCCACAATGTCTACATGACACAACACATTCAAAAAAACTAGTTCACACACCGCAAAATAAACCAATACATAATAGCACAATCATCAAGTCATAATCCAGCAAACCACAAACAGTCAAACACCCCAAACACTAAGAATCAGACACCCAGAATCAATTTTATAAACAAATTGCTATCTTATTATTCTTATACAAGCTTCAAAGAATTAGTCAATCAGAGAAACAGAATCAATTTAAAATCCAAAGTTCCAACTTCCAGACCACGAAATCAAGTTAATGAACAAAAGGAATAATAAATCTCAACTTCACTAACCTTAAAATAAGATCTTTAATGTGGATCAGTGCCGAGGGGGTGAGAGTCGAGAGAGAGAAGACGAGTTAGTCTTGACTGGCAAAAGCCTAAAGACCGCCGCCGATTCGACGTTTCCGACGAGAGAACAAGTGAACGAATTTGAGATGTGGAGGCGAGGCACGGGTCTGACTTCTGAGAGATATTGAAGAAGGGAATCAGTGATTAGGGAGAAGGGAAGGCCGAAGAGATGAGGGGTGAGGCCGATGGCGGTGAGAACAGTGGCTGAGACGATAGCCGAAGGAATCTACAGAGCAAGCGCGGTCAACTTCTCGAAGATAGCAGACGACGTGAGCGTAATCCACGGTGGAGAAATTGAAATGGGTGATGAACGGAAAATCGTCGTTGCTGAGCTGTCGGAGCGAGAATGCGGTGATCAGAGAGAAGTTGAGGGGCGAGGGCAGTGGCTGAGAGTGAGAGTTGAGGGTCGAGAGACGAGAGTGAGATCAGAGAGTAAAGGCTGAAGGAAAGGATTAGGGATTTAGGGTTTCATTTTTCAATATGACTTTTTTAATTTTTATTACCTGAAAAAAAAGGATCTGATAGACAGGCTCAAACGGGGAGGCCCTCGGGCAGGCCCGTCAAAGCCCGTGGGCCGACGGGCTAGCCTGTTTAAGCCTGTTCCCCTTTTTTTGCCCCCAAAATAAAAACCCGGCCCTCCTCGGATTAGGGTTTAAAAGGGCTGGCCTGCCCTTTAAGGCAGGAGGGATATATAAGGCAAGAGGGAGTATAAAATGTAGGGATAATGGCAAAAAATATCCCAAAAAATTACATGTATGGGCACTGGGTGTCTCAAAATTTTCGATAGGGCGAAGTCACCCCGAAAGATATAAAAATGGGGCAATTTTGCCCTTCCGTTAACTACCCCTAACAGTAAAAAAATGCCCATGTAGTGGCAAATATTTTTATTTATTTTTTAAATATGACACGGAAAATGGGGACAACATAAATGCCATGTAGGCATGCCAATACTGCATTTTTTGGGTCAACATTGTTGACCGTGAAGGGTAGTTAATTGAAGGGCGAAATTGCCCCTTTTTTAAGCTTTCGGTGTGACTTTACCTTATCAAAAACGTCTAAATGCTAGGCCCTTATCCTTAAAATGAGCTCATTCGCCCAGTAGGCTAGGACTATACCATTGGCAAGTATAGTGATGTTTTTTGAATAAACTACATACGATAAAACAAAAGTGGCGCTGCCAGCTAAGACATGAAATGCACTATTGCCACCCTGCACGTGAAAGTTCAAACCGTTACCCTTGCCCACGTTTACCACTCCTAATCTGCAATTCCCATACTATCCTCATCTCTTTTTGCTTATTACACCGTGACCACTCTCCCTCTTGCCTTTGTTGAAGGGGGAGGGACGAATGCACCAACCCAGCTGTCTGTGAATGATAGAGGAAGGACTAGTTTAATTAGTTGGATAACGCAGATTTGTTAGAATAAGTTAAGAATGCATATAAATAATGATTAATATAGTAAATGAACCTTAATCCACTTAAAAATAGCAACAAGGTTGAAAGAGTGGACATGTATTGCATCAGCAAGGAGAGGCTAGTTTGACTGTGGTTTCAACTTTTAAACCTTTTCTGAAAGTAATGAGGTGTGTGATATCACTGACATGTGGACTTTCTCTGACAATAACAAGTAAAGTGTTGGACGACTCTAAACCAAAACCAAACATCTCTCCATTTACTTCACCACAATCACCTCCAACCACTCCACTTTCTTAACATGATTGCCTTTCTCCATCTTCATCTCGCTACAGGAATGAATGTTTTATGCACTTCAATTTTTTTGCACAGTATACTTTTTTAAAGAAAAATGAATTTGATTTTTATACATTTTAAATGTAAATCCTTTAATTTTATCCCATAAACACTATTTAATAGCATAACTTTAATCTATTAACACCGTGAGCCCAGGTTGTTACTCATGTTTAGTTTCACTTTTGAAATCTAGGTTTAGGACCAAATTTAAGTTCCAAAATCAAAACGAACAAACGCCTTTAGATTTTTTAAAATAGCTTTTAACTATCAAAATCTGAATTTTAATTAAGCTAGACAAATACTCATAATTTTCCAAAATAGATTTTTAGCCTCAAAACTAGGTTCAGGGTAGAAAACCTAGGTTTTGTCAAAGACTATTTTTTCTACAATTTCAGAAGCCATTCCCCATAATCTATTTTCTAAAAGGATTTTTTTTTTGTTATAAGCTATTCTCCAAAAACTAATCCAAATTAAACTTTTAATAGAGCAAAGTTAAAGAATTTATTAGGAAGAAAAGAAGATATGGGTACCAAACTAGTGCCTGTTTGGCAATAAAAAAACACTTTTTTGGATCAAACATAAGTTTCAAAATCAGGGTAGACAAACGCCCTCAACTTTTTCTGAATAGCTTTTAATTGTCAAAATTTAGGTTTTAGTTAAGTCAGACAAACACTCATAGCTTTTTCAGAATATAGTGGCTTTTTTGTCGGAAAACCTAGGTTTGGGCCAGAAAACCTATGTTATGCTAGAAGCTAATTTGTTTTTAATCTCAGAAGCTATTCCCAATATTATATTCTTTAGAAGCACTTTTCCTGTTTTTTCCTCAGAAATTATTTTCCATAAGCTAATCCAAATAGGCCCTAAAAAATTGATGTAAAGTATAGATGCCTGCAAAATAGTTTTCCCTAATTATAATCTTGTCGATATTGGTGGTATAATTATTTGTTCATTTATTAAGAAATGGGGATGAAAATTTTATCTACAAATGTTTTGAAATTATTTATTTTATTTTGGAAAAAAAATATTATTTTAATAAATTTAATTATATATAACATAATTTTCTCATTGTCATGACGAAGAATATTACCCCCTTTGGTTAATAATATAAGAGGTAATATAAGTATTATTTTATCCACATTATGAGAGGTAACATGTAAAAGGATGCATTCCTCTCCCGTTAGGTAATGTGTCCATAATAAATGATATATCGTTAAAATTGAAAAATCAAGTCAATTTTACCCATAATAATTGATTCACTATATTTCCTTAGTTAGTTTGTGTACAATAGTTGACTGTCTCTTATAATGTGAATCAGATGGAGTATAATTTATAGGCCACTTTCAATTGAAATACCGTTAAAACATCAAGTAAATTAAGTTATAATTTTTAGACATATGAAGAATAATTTTTAAAGATAAAAATCAATTATTATTTATATTTTGGGTTAAGGGTAAAAAATACACATGTGATTTTGTCAAAAGTTAATCCAGCACCAAATATTTTTTTGGACAAAAAATACACATAAACTTTCAAATTGGATCAAAAGTCACATTTACATTTAAATTAGGGTAAAAAATACACATATGATTTTGTAAAAATTTTCTTCTAGCACCAAACAATTCCTTTTGGAATATAACTGTAAATGCGACTTTTGACCCAATATGAAAGTTCATGTGTATTTTTTATCCAAAAAAAAAATTTGGTGTTCGGTAAACTTTTGAAAAAAGCACATGTGAATTTTTGACCCTTAACCCTTTTATTTTTAATATTATTGTATGTTGATTTAATTTGTTTCACAGTTGACTAACGATTGGTTGAATGGAAAATGAATATCTTATATGTAAGTGATGTTTGTGTAACATATATTTTGATTTTATGGGAGGTTTATATATATTTTCAAAATAGAGGGGAAGTTTCTGTAATTTAGATGAAATATATGTGTGTTAGTTTATTTTACTCTTATTTTTAATATATAGTACCTATAAATATAATTACTTAATTAGAGAGAGATGGACGGAGAGCCGCGTGCTTGTGACTGTCTAATTCTAATTCACCAAACTAATTAATGGGGATACATTAGTGTGATCAATCAGACGCATGTTTTCCCACCTACGTGATTACTTTGCAAATCATCAAAATTGAAAGGAAAAAGATTTCAGGTCATAATAGGAGAAAGAGAATCAACATTTTGTGAAAATACCATCAGCCACATATAAACTAATTAAATATTCCTCCGTGTCAGCAGAATACAAGCTTCAAATAACTAACTTACGTTCATAAAAAAACTAATAAAATTGATTAAAAGCAATAATTATGTTAGAAACATGATTTGTTTTCCAATTATGCCATTCTTAATAAATATGAAAGAAAATGCATGGGGAAAGAAAATGAGAGAGAATGTGACAAACTATTTATAGGGCAGAGAGAGAATGCTTTATTTGGTCATATTTATAAGTCACCTCATTAAATTTTCTATGTCAATATACAATTTTATCCTTCATTTATTAAGTGTTGACTTTATTTTTATATGGTGTAGTGGATATTAAATATGGGTAAAGTTGAAAAGTTGATAAATTTTAAAGCATTATTAACGAGGTTTAAGGTTTTTTTTATCTATTTGAAATGTGTTGGAAGTGCCTTATAAATAGAATTACATGAGTAAGATATAACAAAGATAAAATTAAAGAGAATGCACCGGAAAAAGATAAACTATGGGTAAAACTGGTAAAAATGCAATTAATGCTTAGATAAACCTAAAATGAAGTTTATATTTTAGGATACACATTTTCACCAAGTGAAACTTATATTTTGGAACGGAAGGAGTACAATAAAAATATAAGTGATACCAGACTACAGGGATGCATATGTAGGCCATGGATGAGTCATATAATATCAAATCATAAACGCTTAGAAAGAAAAGCATAAACAATATACATATGGAGGATTATTTTATACTCTACTGAATCTATATTTATAAGACACTTCCAACATTTTTGATACAAATCAAGGAAAACCTTAAACTCTATTAATTCTACTATAAAGTTCAAAAGCTTTTCAACTTTACCTCTATATAATATAAACTACACCACATAAAAATAAAATTAACACGTAATAAATGAACGGTTAAATAATATTCACCATATAATTTAATGGCATACCTACATGGAGATGGTAAAGCGTCCTTGAGTTAGAAGGTGGAAGAGAAACAATGCAACGAAATTAAACGCTGAGACCTAACTTTGAGAGATGATTGTGAAACAGGGAATAGGTAGGATTCAGAGTAGACAACCACAATTGTTTCATAGTTTTTGTAATTAACAACAGTGCCACTAAAACCTTATGATTGAATAATGTGAATGTATACCTACTTACTTACGATTAATTCCACGCCCTCCGCCCAGTAAAATGGCCGGTGAACACTGTTTCTTAACTGACCTCACGCTAGCTAAGCATGGTAAAATTTGTTTCACCCACGGTAAAAGTGCCACCACTGTCACGAAACTTCTCTAACATGTGCTTAATTATATAGTAGTAGGAGTATTAAGTATTAACAATTAACAATAAATTAATCATTACTGCTAGGACTTGCCACATTAACACCATCGCATTGACCGACATTATTATTTGATGAATTGATTAATTATTTTGATGTCATTGAAATAGTGTAAATATGTACGAACAATAATCCTCATCAACACAAAGAAAAAAGAAAAAGAAAAAAGAATGCGCGCGCATAATTTTCTGCCCACGTCACATCGTTAATCGATCGTTTTCTTTTAATGGCGTACTATTATAATTTTAACATAAAAAACTGCGACTTGTTGCCTTTGGTTAATCAAAACAATTGGTTACAAAAATAAAATACTAAAAAACTCAAGGTAATGAAAACGTGGTTCTGTGTAGATCAGTGGAGGTGGTGTGTCAAACGTCCTTTGGTCAACTCAAAGTCGAGGCTAGACAGATGGGGATAAAATTTTTTAAATTAATTTAGATTCTCATGGTACCATCAAATACTAAATATTAAAGCTGTGTATCAGGGTCGATCTTTCAAGGGTCAGGGCCTTAAAAGGGTCGGCCTGAAAGCTCGGGTAGTGCAAATATCCATATTTTTCAAAGTTCAGCCCTCGAATGGTCGGGTTTATGGCTGGCCCGGCCCGATTAGCCCTTATATACTATTTTTTAATATTTTCCCAAGAAAAAAATTAAAGCAATAAAATACTTATCATCTACACGAATATCAATATTAACTTACAATACAAACATCAACAAGCAACAGACACTAAGAAATTATCAACTAATGATAAATATTATCCATATTTTTAATTAAGTCACTCACTATAAGAAATTATTAAGGAATGATAAAGATTGGGAATTAGGTATTTTTTTTTACCTTTAATTAATTCTTTTTTTCATAGTTGTTATTTTTTTAAGAAAAAATATAAGTGACTGGCTTAAAGGGCCGGCCCTTAGCTCTACAGGGCCAGCTCGTTAAGCCCGATTTTCTTTTGAAGCCTCCAAAATCAAAGCCCGGTCCTATAAGGGTCAGGGCCTAAAAGGGCCAGGCCGAATTACCAGCTCTACTAAATATTAATTCGCTATCTTGAATCACTAACAAAATAATAATCATATATTTATTCAACATTGTTTATACTTTTTCTAACACATTGACATTATGTTATAGCATCAATCCATTATTCAATGACACCAAAACCAGTAAACACTAAATATTTTTTATAGAAAAAAATCAAAATAGGTAAATGATTACAAAATAATCATACTCATAGTTCTTTAATTACTAACCTAATAGTTATTGCCACTAAAAATATCATTAATTTCAACCAAATGTTGTTTTCATTCCACAATTTATACAAAAAAAATTGTTAAAAAAGAAAGAAAGAAAAGTAACCCAGCAACCCATCAGTAGGCTAGGTTGCATCAGGTTAGCCAGGTAGTTTGGACCCAGATTTAGTGCCACACTTGGACCGGTTGCATGTCTGTGTCATTGGGTTCTAAGCTGACCCAAGCCGAGCCAGATTAGATACCCATCGGTTAGGCTAGGTTGCGTCGGGTTCGCCATTTTTTTGGACCTCGATTTAGTGCCGTACTTGGACTGGTAGAATGTCTATGCCGTTAGGTTCTGGGCTGACCCAAGCCGAGCCAGATTAGATTACCATAAAAAACTAACTAACCGAAATAAAATATTTAATTGTATTTGAGCATTTGTCATTGTATGTATGACATGCCACAGACCTCTTCACACGTTATGAATAATTCAGATGTATTTTTTTTTTTTGCCAAAACAACCTTTTTTTTTAAGTTTTTTATATTAATATATATTGATATTGATCTCAGTTCAAAAAAAAAAAAAAAAGAAAGAAAAGAAAAAGATATTGATTGATTTTGGCTAAGCGGAGCAGGGGCTGAGAAAACAAGAAGATATATAATTAGGACGGAAAGTATAATTGAAGAGAAGATAGATGTAACGTGCCTAACTAATCAATGAAATTATCAATCGAACACGATGCCGTTAAGAAGGGATTGTTAGTATTAGTCACTTTCAAAGGGTGTCCCACCCAATATTCGTTGGTCTACACATTTTCCTTTGTCTTCATGCTCTTACTGACCCCTATTTTGTTGCATGCATGCACGATCACTTTATATATTTATCTCATGTTTAAATTTTGACCTTTGAGAGACCGCAAACCACATAATAAAGCATACCCTTCTCTTCCATTCTCTTAAATAATTATTTAATCATGATTATGATTTGTTTGATTGCTACCGTTAGTTTGCCAACAAAAACCTGAACTAATTAATTAATTGCTTAGTAAAGGTATACGTATATGTCTTACCTAACTGATTTGAGTAATTTAAGAGCATGTTTGGCTCGACTTAAAACAAAAAATGAGTGCTTATTTTAGGGTAAAAGTAACTTATTTTGTTGGTAGCTTATTTTGTATGTTTGTTTCGGCTTATTGTTAATTTGACTTAAAAGTAACTTATAACTTATAAGTCAAAATAAGCAAGCTGTTTAAAACAGCTTATTTCTGACTTATAAGTCATTTATAAGGTGAGGCTTACAAATTCTGACTTATTTTTCACATCTAATCACAACTTACCCAAACATATACAATTTGACTTACGGAAAATAAGTCACTTATAAGTCATTTTTTCACAGTTAATCCAAACATAAATCTCATTACACAATCTGATTTATTTTCAATCTGACTTATATATAAGTCACTTTTTCAGAAGTCCATCCAAACACACCCTAAGTCTGTCTCTCCCTCATTATTGTTTCAGCTTTTTTTTTTTTTATGAATCTTTTTTCAGCTTTTCTACCTATACGTAGTCATAGCAACATTTACTGTGTTTCTCTATTTCAAGAATATTTATAGTTAGAACTACGAACAAGGAGAAGACAAATATTGTTACAAAATTGGATTTAAGGTTATATAATAGTTTCTCGTCTTAAAATGTAATACCTATTTACCCATGTTAATTAGATTAATAGTGTAAGTTAAATTAATTAGTATGACATATTTTATCCAAACACTATCAGTATTTTCCTTAGTTATCTCGCTCCCTCTCCTGTGTAATTGATGGTGAGAGAGTAACACTAAAAAATACTTAGGAAGTAATCGATAAAAATTATAATTATGACTTATATATATTTAGGACCAATTAAGATCAATTCTCTAAATAAATAATATATTAATGATTGGAGGAAGAATGGATCGATGGGTTTAATTAATCGCATCATTTCTACAGGGTTACGGTAATGACCAAGATTGTCAATTTACGGATATTTTGTTTGGGAAAATTTCACTTTACCCATAATAAGGAATTAATCTCAGATTCCCCAAAAACGTTCTGAAATTTCACTGCACCCCCAAGGGACTAAAGTGAAATTAAATGTTTCAGCTAAAAGACCAAAATGTCCTTATTGAATTTTGTACTGGATTTCCAAGACACACATGAAGAATTTCTAAGACACATATGGAGAATTTCCAAGACATTTATAGGAAATTTCCAAGACACATATGGGGGGAACTCTCAAAACATTTGTGCTTATTTTCAACATCGATGTGAGTATTTTCAAGTCTAAAAAATCATGGAATCCAACACTAAAACGTCTAAAATTTCACAACTATATTTCTAAGACACATATGAAAAATTTTCAAGACACAGATGGAGAATTTCCAAGACACATATATATGAGAAATTTCTAAGACGTTTGTGTTTCTTTCAATAAGAACATTTTGGTCTTTTAGATGAAACATTTAATTTTATTTTAGTCCCTTAGAGGTGCAGTAAAATTTCAGAATGTTTTGGGGGATTTGAGATTAATTCTTATTATAGGGGTGAAATTTTCCCAACTTGTTTTTCTCATCGATCCAAACCCTTCAATTGGGTTCCCGGCCCAAGGAATAAGTATAATATTATAAAACTTAATCCCACCTGGTTCATAAACAAATTTCGGTCGGAGACCATATTACGAGGAAAAAACAAACAAACATTCCCAGAACCGGAACGACAGACTCCAAGCACAATACGTAACGTAAATATTTGCACTCTTCATTTAGTTAATCTAAATACTCCCTCCGTCCTATAATATAAGGTCCTTTTTTTTTAATGACCTTATCCCATAATATAAGGTCATCTTTGATTTTTTTTAGTAATAAATGCGGTTTTTACCATTTTACCCATGCATTAATTTCTCTCACACATTCTGTTTCATCTTCTTTTCATTATTACCATCTCTCTTACTCATTCATAAATAAGGGTACTTTTGAAAAACATGGTATGTTTCCTACACGTTTATTGTTTTTAACTAACTTTAACTTACTTTTTAACCCGCAATTCGGTTAAAAAGACCATATATTATGGGACAGAGGGAGTATATATTATTACCGTCACAAGGTTAGTTTCCCTTCAGGAAATGTATAATTAAATAAATGGTTGATTGGGAATATATACAACATTCCAGAATTGATTAGTTATTTTATAAGTTCGATATTTCATGACACCATATCCATGATTATATTAATTCATTTAACTAATATGGCTTGGTTACACCAAACGTGCGGTCACCATCATGGTAGTTACATGGCAATCTGTAAAAAAAAAAAATGACAAAAATTTAGATTATCGAAGTGAATCACGTAAGCTATTTTAAAAATCAAAAGAATGGCCGATCTATAAAAATGTAATTAAACATAACAGTAGTGGAGCCCGTGAAAGCTATATGAACATTTCAACAGGAGTACTTACTTTTGTCGATAATGTGGCTTCTGCATCATTTTATAAGAATGCTTTTATTAGAAACAAAAGACTAAAGAGAAGAAAAAGTGACGACATTAGAATAAATTAAGCTCAAGCATGGGAAGTCTGTTAGCAACATGCTTTTTCTCCACTTTCATTTCTCTACCGAACTTGATTTTGCCACATTCATGCACCTGCTCGTCATGTCACTTTTAAACAATGAATAAAGAATAATAGAATATCCTTTCTTTGCTTTCACAGCTCTGCTAAGAGGGGTTTAGGAGCCTCTTAACTACACAACTCCTCCACTTACTCTTTATTTAATATCTCTATCATTGGATTTGCTTTCAATAGTCGAGATCTATTACAATTGAAAAATATATTATACAATCAATAATAAATAGATGATAATATTTTCCAATTGTAATAGATCACGACCGTTAAAAGTAAATCAAATGATTAAGATTCTAAATAGAGAGTAAGTGGAGGGGTTGTATATATAGTGGAGAGGCCTCTTGCCAGCGAAGAGGTACAATAACATGGAAACTTTAAACTAGAAAATTTATTATTTTTTTCATCTATATATTTATTTATTTGGACACAGTACACACAACAAATATACTTGCATAAGTGATACGTAGTTTAAATACGGATAAATATCTTGCCGTCGTCAATTGGTTCGAGAATTAATGAAAGTGCAATTGAGTTGACAATATATATTGTAAGAAATGGATTAAAATAGACAAGTTTCCAAAATTTATATGAGGAATAAATTAAATTAAAATGCGAGGCCTATATGGTACTATCACGCAAATATATATGCATTGAGATGTTTGACAAATCAATGTATGTATAGTGAACTGATAGATTATATTGTTGGGATGGAAATAATAACGCATTGTTTGTGGTTTTCTCATATTTGCATTCGTGCTAACTAAGCTAATTAAGGACTTGATTAAAATATTAATCTCTAATCGCCTCAGTTTTCACATTTTAATATGGCAGAAACAAACAAGTGAATTAGATTAAATAATTATAAACCTTTCTGTGATTTTATATGTATTCACCGATCCTTTTCTCATGCTAATTTCACGTCTTTTTTCAACATACATATATCGCATCATTGAACGAGCAGTGTGAATTAAAGTAGGAGGACCAAAGTGGATTCTGTCAATCTATGGACGATACTTTTCATATGATAATACAATACCCGCTTTGATGCAGTTTTGGAAAAGCAACAAAGGCCAAAGATATTGTCAGACACCAATATAAGTGTCTTTCCCGCAAAATTAACTAATCCATTCAAACAAAAGCATAAAGCTCAGTCCCCACCATCCCGGATCAAAGATCAACATATAGGAATTGGAGTTTCAGATCGATAGATGAGCTAGCAAGCTAGATTTATTTTGTACATAGCGTGAGTGATCAGAAATCACAACCTCCAAGACAATGGTCTTTTGAGGGTGTAAGTGACAACTTTTGAGATTAGTTGAAGTTTGTCCTTGTGTAGCAACAAAACGGAACATGAAGCGCAGCCTTCTTTGACAATAAAAGAGGCCTTGGTAATTGCTAGTGCCACCGCCAATTCCTCCTTTTTTTGACCAAACATCGATTTGGTTTTTATCTTTCATATATATGTTCATCACCACATCTATATTTGTGTTATTTTTAACTTATTATCAACCATGCCTGATAGATACTCTGGGATGAACAGCTTTCCAAAACAAGAACAAAGTAATTCACGTTACAAAACACTAAGCAATATATATATATATATATATATAATACCCCCCAACTTTGTGACCCATTCCCTATTTTCTGCACGTGACATATTATTGCTTAACTGGTACCAATCATTGTCATCTCTCACCGAACCTACTATGTAGCAATATTGACTTCTATTGTGTTATGTGATCTCATCGATTCCTCTTTTTTTCCTTCTGGGTTTTCTTTCACTCGAAACACCAATAATGAATAATAATCCACGATCATAACCCGTAAAATTACGGTAATCCGATCAAAATTAGAAATCTAGCTAGACTCGAATGGTGTAGGGTGCAAGTTTGGCCAGCCATGCATTACCTAATTTTGGAGAAGACAAAACATAGTGTGTTTGTTCAAACCTACTCTTAGGATCAGGAGCAGCAAGAATATAAGACAGATAGACATACGTACAAAAACCCCCTACCCATCACATAATAATCCCTAATATTAGTATATCATGTTTTAATGCTGTCATTTTAATTAGTTAGATCTTTCAGTGAGACTCATATTTATCATGTCCTCAAAGTGTGCCATTTCCCAACCTGATTTAACTCTTAAGTAATTAACCTCACACTGAGGATATCGTATTTCATTTGGCTTTTTGAACAAGGATGGACAAGTTTCCAATAAATGGTCGTCCTGTCTTCTCCGTCAAGCTCTGATCGATGCGAACATCAAATTCCGTTGACTCTATTTCTCTTTCTTTCCTTTTCAGAGAACATTTCATCATATGGCAAATCATATATATCTAGCAGCCTAAGCAAGTGTCAGTTATCCCGTATTTTTCAACATCCGCGTTAGCAATAGGGACTGCACTATATATGAAAATCAGCTTCCTAGCTAGCTAGCTCATTTAAAGTCCAATAATTTGAGTTTTTGCTTTTGTTTGTTAGTGCATGTCAGTCTCACTTTTCCTTCAATTAATCTGTGCCTTTTTACTGATGCAAATTAATCACCACACCCGCTGTCACTTTTGACTTTAATTTAATCAATCAGGCTTCAATATCATGTACAGATAAGTCCACAACAATAAAAAGATTGACCGCCAGCACCAGAAACAAAAAGGGAATGTAAATTTATAGACTATAATTCCCATAAACATTGCATTGGGACCTCCTCCTCAGGTATTGAGTACATAATTTAACTTTAATCATACTATGTCCTTCCCAATTTTAACTCCAATCAATCCTCTTTTTCTCAAAACACTCGAATACCACCGCATCATATACTACTGTAAGATAGCAACTTTAATTTACCTTTAGGACTTAGTGTTTCTTGGGCCGGGGGGGGGGGGGGGTTCCGCATTTGGTTAGGTTCTAATATATATACAGACTGTGGAAAATTATTCTGGCAGTATTATGCAGGCATATGATTCGCAGACTCGTAATTTAATCCCTCTTTATTAGTCTCTGCCGTGATTGAAATTTATTTGTACTAACATTCGACAACCGCTGAGATAGGACTTGTGTAGTTTTATATACGCAAAGTTGGTGCTGGTGAATTTATCCGAGAATCACATATGTTGCTGATATTGTTATAGTCTGAAATATGACTTCTTTCATCTGTTTCAACAAAATTACAGTGCTAGTATATGTTATTCACAAAGTGAACAAATTTGGCTATGTATTTAATTTTTTCATTGATCAAGTAAATCTAATTTCAATTAGTGGCTAGTTAAATATGTACTATGTCATACTATCTCTTGTCCTTAATATAAAATCTAATTTACAGTATAATTTATATTACAAAATATATATTATATTAACGATCAATGTAATATTAACTGCCGGGAAAATAAAAGGGACATGGATCTTTTAAGTGCGGTTTGTTAAATAGCGGTGCATATATATGTTATGTGCAGAATAACGTTTGGAATCTTTAGAATTCATGTATGTGTGTGTGTGTATATATGGCTTTTGCTTTTGCTTTTTGATTACTAATCGCTCTATTCTTGGAACAGAGTCCCTTCATGTCCACGTCTCATCAAATGACTCCAATAAAGTGAGACAAAGATTGCTCTCTTTAAAAATAAACAAGAAATTATCTGTGGTATTGTTTTGAAAGGTCAAATCTTGTAAACAGCAACTATATATTATTTCGAATCTTAAACCCATTGAGATCTCAGGAATCGGAGGCTAACTTGTGCAAATTAAACCATTTGATTCATAAATCACAGCAATTTGAATAAGACTGTTAAAATGTACAAGTCTGACTGCTTATATTTTCTTAAAAAATAAATCCACCCATAAAATTTTTATAATACGATAAATCCAAATCCTTACTGATATTACTTGGTGGACTCAATTCATATTGGTGGGTTTTCAGAATTGAACTCTTAAATGTTGGATAAAGTATTTGTTGCTTAAACGAATTTCAAGATGGGCCTTTATTCTGGTCAAAAAAAGATGGGCCTTTATTATGCGATGACTGATAAAGCGGAGCTCTTTATGGGCTTTATTTTACTCCAAGCCCATTAAAGGCTCCTCAAACAGTTTCGGTGGCCTACTAAAAAACTTGGCCCATCATAACTAACGGAACTCTCCCTGCGTGCATGTACATAATTGTGTTAAAGAAATGTAATTATATAACTGAAAAGTTAATAGTTGATGAATCTTTCCAATTTTATGCTCTTTTAAGAATGAATATTAAAAGTATGTTTTACATTTTCTTTCTACATCTACTAACAATCTCTTTCACATTAATATAAGTAAAATTGTAATGCTCAGAATAATCACTCTCGAGGTGTATTTTAAAATAAGGAACAATTTTCTCTCTCTCTCTCTCACAGAATAGGCTTACAAGTTACAAATAGCAAGAAAGTGCTTATTGCCTATCCCAACCGTATATAATGAAGCCCTCAGTTTTCTAAAAGAGAATTAATGATACTTAACAGAAGTTAATTGAATTAATTGTCTTTTTGCCACGAGATTTATTGAATTATTGAATTCACCAAAATAAGAGGCGATGGCAACACAAACAAGATTAGTATTTTGTATTTTACTGGAAATTTTATCGAATATAACGCATGGGGATTCAATTTCCCCATCTACCTCCGAATTCAACGGTTGAAACTTAAAAGACTTGATCATGGGCATATGAGTTTGCTTCATGCGCCTTTTGTTGCGAAACCTCCATTACATTTTGGAATATTGACATCACAGAAAGCCACCTCAATACCTCCATAGTAGCTAAGTCTGCTGAACACAATTACATGCATCCATTGTGAAAAAAAAAAACAAAATAGCGGGAATTCTTCATCAGTAAAAAAAAAAAAGAATCAAAACTAAACCAACTTCGTAAATCTTGTATGTAATGATCTATACATACAGAGATTATAAGAACAAGACTCAAGCTCTTGTTGGTGTTTTTGGATCATGACGGTTGTTAGCTCCTGTCCCCGGATAGTCTGTACTCTCCAAATCCATCCTTCCCTCTATCACCTCTTCTCCACTCCTCAGATCCACCAAATCCTGCAATTTTTTTAAAACACGTCACCTTTATTTTCAATTTCGAGACTTTGACATATTGAAAAGAACCAAGAGTACTGAACGAGATTGATGATGATTCCAAAGTTAGCTATAGTTCACTTGAACCTGTGTTGTCTGTGCTGAGAGTCTTGAAAATCTTTCCCCGTTTGACAAGAGGCTTCCTGTGTAGCATGAAATAGAACGTGCATGTCAGAGTTTAATTAGAATCTAAACTCTAAAGAATTGACTCTAGCAAATAGTTCAAGTCGATCTTACTGCTTGCTGGGACAGCAAGGGACGAGATCACAAATGAAAAGGCCAGAAGGATTGTGAGCAACTTCAGGGGAGATTTGTGGACCATGTTGAACTGCAATATAAGAGATATGATAGAGGGTGAATGATGATGATAAGGCATAGCGTGCGGAGACGGTGCTTATATAAGAAAAATATCAGGCGCACATGCAAAATAATTTAATTGAGCTTTACAAGACACTACCAGTGCTTTGCTTAGTGCTCCAAAGTCAACCTCAACTTTTACAACTTCTAAAAAGATATGTATATTTATCTATTTATTTATTTATTTTAAGTCCATCCTTCCTTCGCCACAAGGAAGAGAAGCGGCTGTATAGAGTCCACAAGTGTCATCAGGTGTCACAAAAGGGACCGATTTTGGAAATAGTGCTCCCATATTAAAACGTTACACATGCAGCCAGTTATTAAACACCAGAAATTTATCTGCAAGGACCCCTTGGTCTATACATGAAGCAAGAAAAACGAGATCTTCTGCGCTGTTAGTCGATTAATTGTAACTTGAACACCCAAGGGGCTATGATTATGAGTGAAGCAGGGATAAGCTCTGCTTACATGAGTCCTGCGCACCATTAATTAAAGCGCATGATTAGATAGAATTTTGACTTTGTTGTAAAGCCTGATCCAACGTGCCCGAATGTGCCATCGTTCAGCAAATCAATCATATGATATGACACTGGATGGATTGCCTCCATGATTGAGTAACTTTTGTTTTTCTATAGGTCACGGTGTCATCTTTTTTTTTGTTGAGATAATCATGTTTGATACACAGCCAGACATTAAATGTGAGTACATATTTTGCTAGGCCTAAACCCGATTGATAATTCTTTGCAGCAATAACCTTTTTGTGAGGAAGGATAAGGTTCATTTTGGAGATGTAGAGAGCAGAGAGAGAAGCAAGTGAGAATAGAATGGATGGGAGGGAAAGGGAAGGAACAAGAAAGAGATGTAATCTTGAGCAATTACACGATTGGTGGGTGAGCCTACACATCAAGATAATGATGACATCAGTGTGAATATGGGCCGTGGAACTAAATGTAGCAGAAGTCACGTAACATAATCCTTTTATCTCAATGAGCTCATGTGCTTGAGTGTGATCTTGACAGCCACAAGCCCCTTCAACTTGGTCCAAAGCCTAATGCAAACAAAAAGTGGGTCCAATTATACATTCACAACACACCATGAAGCCTTCACATATCCATAATGCCAATTTAGCCCAAAGTACAAAAAAAAAGTATGCCAAGCCCATCTCCTGTCACAGTGTAAATTGGGCCTATAAAGAAAGCACCATACTAGAACATTCCTGAAGCTATTAACATAACCCAATGTCTCAAAATCAATAGTAATGCAAGTTTAATTTAATCGATTGGCCTATTCTTTGAGCCGAAGTGATGTCCACCTTTAACACCTGACTGAGCAGAATTACATCTACTAGAGTGATACCTCTGGGGGGGAAAAGCTCAATTTTGATTCCAACTTACATTGAACTGTTTTACTTCTAAGTTCTAATGATGATTTTAAATTTCAAGGCAAGAAAAGTTCTTTTCATAAATTTTATTAGTCTTTTAGCGATGATAAGGGAGAATACTTGTTAAAAGATTACAGGTATAGGTTAGATTTGCTTGAACTTCGACGGGAATAAAAAATAGCAAACAAGGGTGTGTTTGGTATGAGGGGAGGGGAGGGAAAATGTTTGGCAGGGTGTATTTTTAGGTGGAAGGGAAAATTTTGTTAAACTATCTCACAACCCCCCTTCTAATCGAGAGAGGAAAGCCTCCTTTTTTTATATCATTTTCTCTCATTTTCTTTTTTAATGATCACTAGATATTCTTTTAATGGTTTAGATTTTAATCTATACAAAATATATTTTAATTGATTTTTAATAATGATATTGTAAACACCAAATCTGAACCATTGAAAGGGGATCTAGTGATTATTAAGAAAGAACATGAAGAAAAATGATATAAGTGAAAATGAGGCGTTCCTCTCCTCTTCTAACCATCCCCTCCAAAGTGTGGAGATTTAGATGAAAAATGTCACGTATTGACATGTTAAAATTTTTTTACGTACAATTATTTATTATACTCCTTTGTTTTTTAATAAATTTTTAAGCAAAAATCATAAGACACATAATAATATATTTAAATTTTAAAAAGATTTTAAAAAATTATAATAAAAATAGCGACATCCCTCTAATATATTAAAATCCCTAGGCTAAACACACCCTATGTTGTCTTTGCTTTTGCATGTCTGGGAAGGAGTTGAATTATTGTGGTTGCAGTTGCCGAACCATGACACGAAGAGAGAGACATATAAACACATGACAAGTTGTATTGTACCGGCAAATAAGACAATGTGCGACATGGAACGGACTGGAAGTATCGAGTGCACACGTTATCCTTGACTATAAGTATGGGAATGAGATGCCTTGACGTGGTCGAATCCATATCGCCATTTCATTTTCATATTCTCCCATTTTTACCATTCTTCAAAATCTCCATTCTACTCTTTTCCACTTCCTAACTCCTCCCTCTTCATCCATGTCTCTTGCAGATTTTTCCTCCAAATGGCTGGCTATATCTGTTCAAAAGCTCGTCTCTTTCATCACTTTCGTCGTTTTCCTCGTTCTTGATTTCCTGGACACAGTTTTTTGTATAATATATAAATACCTTGACGAATATATTGAAGGGGAGGCCCTCACATGTTGCTGCAGAAGCAGCAGGGGAAAGCATGAGGAGGCAATAAAAGATGATCAGGAGGGTGAGCTGTCAGATACATTGTACAGGAGAAAAAACTTGTTCAGGGAATTGGGTTACCTCCGAAATGGAAGGAAATTAGAAGATTCCAAGACAAAATGCAGGGAAGGTAAGAGATCGATGAACCGTTGGTCTGATTGTGGGTGCGAGTCATGCCTTTCTTGGGTGAATGATGGTGATCACAAGCTTCATTTTGTGGTGAACGAGCCATCAATAGGTAAATTTCGAACTGGTCTTTCTGTCTCCTTTTTACTATATTATTTATTGAGTTGCTAATGTAGTTCAAATTTATGTATGACAGCTGCTGATGAGAACTTCAAGGGAATTCCTTGTGAGAATGTGGTTTTTTTGCATGGGTTTCTTTGTTCGTCTTCATTCTGGACAGAGACAGTTTTCCCAAATTTTTCTGAACGAGTAAAGCATAATTACCGATTAATTGCGGTTGATTTGCTGGGATTTGGTAGGAGCCCAAAGCCAAGGAATTGCTCCTACACTCTGAAAGATCATGTGGGAATGATAGAGAAATCTGTGGTTGAACCATTGGATTTAAGTTCTTTTCATCTGGTTGCACACTCTATGGGTTGCCTAATTGCGCTTGCTTTGGCTGCAAAGTACCCAGAGTGTGTTAAATCCATCACTCTTGTTGCCCCTGTAAGTGCCTAAATCCCTACCTGATATGCCTCCTTCACAATTCTAATTTCAAAGCAGAGAACCAAATGGATCATCCTTGAACAACACTTTTTTTTACCATCTTGCGATTTTCTCTCTTTGTTGATTTGCTTGCAGCCGTACTTCCCTTCTGGTGGAGATGATGCTAGTTTAAATGCACTCCAAAAACTTGCTGGCAGGAAACTTTGGCCGCCGTTGGCATTTGGTACTTCCTTCATGTCATGGTATGAGCACTTGGGTCGATTTGTTTGCCTCATCTTTTGCAGAAATCACAGGATATGGGAGAATATTATAAAGTTCTTCACCTTCAAAAGGTAAAAATAGGAATGACATTTTCTTGACATGAGAGAAAAAGATTGCATTGACATGGATGATATAGATAAGATTACCTCTTCTTAATTTATGCAGGGATCTTCATTTCTCGACCATAGACTTGACCAGGCACACCCATCATTCAGCTTGGAGTTCCATGCATAATGTGATTTGTGGGGGCGCCAGATTCATGGATAGGTACTTGGAGATTTTGAGTGAAGTTGGAGTAAGAATAAATGTGATTCAGGGTGATAAAGATGAACTTGTTCCGTTGGATAGCTGCAATAACTTGAAGTTGAAGGCTCCAAAAGCTGAGGTTAGCATCATAAAAAATGCAGACCATGGTTCTGTAATTCTTGGAAGAGAGAAGGATTTTGCTCATCACCTAGGGGATGTATGGGCCACTCTCTAATGCTGTAATGTACAAAAATAGGAGATGTAGCCAAAAATAGAGGTTCTTGGAGAATCTGTTCCAATAAAAACAAATCCCATGAAGCAGGGGATATTGGACTTCTTAGATAGTACCTCAAATATATTTAAATTATGCAAAATCTGCAGGGTATTCACTACACGTTTGTTATGTGAGTACCAAATACTGTGGCTAATAATCATAATAAAGACTTTATTAATAGTCAAACCTGATGTGGATCGCTTGAGCGCAAGTGCTCAGAAATAGACTTGTACGCATTATGAACTGTAAGGCCATGTGGCTGAGGCTGCAGAAATATATTGTTTACCTAGAGTTTTCATTTGACAACCAACTGACAAGGACGCCTGACGAAATTCATAACTGGACCAAATGTAATGGGGTCAAAATAGAACAGTAAAAGTAACAATAATACTCGTCTGTTCCTGAATATAAGACATATTTACTTAATTTGATTAGATTTATGATGCTAGTTAAATTAGTTAGAGTAATATAATATATATTGACCAAAACATCCCACCACCTAACTTTATTCAATCCCTCACTCTCTTATTTATTTATTATTACGGAGCATGATAATATATAGGTAAATATTGAGAAAAATTATAAAGAGGTTTTATAATTAAAAATACACCCACCTTCTAATTAGGTTCTATATTTAGGAAAAGAGGGAGTAACAACGTTTGTGAGAGTGAAAGTGAGTCACATCACATCAGGAAGGTCTCAATAATAAAAAAATCTGGGCATTACTTCCATTGTTTAGTGTGTGATGACTAGACCTAAGCAATTGATTGCTGCACAAGAAAGAGCTTTCTGGCCAACCCCCAGAAAAATGAAGTGATATGGCATGATTTCAATATCAAGATTCACAGCAATCCAATAGTAGAGGATGGAGTTCAAAAGCAAGAAAGCAATCAAAACTATGGATCAAATCAAGAACGTCCAAGAATCAAAACCACCCCGGCAATAGGAACGACATGAAAGTCGAAGCCAAAGAATAAGGAAAGAAAGAACACCTGCAATTGAGAAGCAAGAATGGAGGAAGCTGTGTGAGAGGATTAGACATTGGAATAAAGAATCGAAAAGAAGAGATATTTTCATACTCGAGTTGTAGGTGGGATAAATAATTTTCGGAGCGTTTCAAGTTAGAAGTGTGAAGAAAAAGGAAATTTGTTGCTAATTATGTTATGAGATAACTCAAATTTATATGAGCAGGTAATAGATAGATCTCCTTCAATAACAGCAGCACAAACTTATGCATATTATTTTCCAAGAGAAACAATTGCAGTCATCATATACCTAAAAAGTGGAGAAAATAACTGGCCAAAAAAAAAATGGAGAAATAAATGGTTTTCTTGGGTAGGTAATTTGATATGCGACCTAATGGTGACATCACTTGCTCTCGATACTCCATTGCAGTCATAAACAGCTCCATAGCTCTACCTACCGCCACCATTGCCCACCCCCCCCCCCCCAAAAAAAAAAAAAAAAAACTAAAGAAACAAGGAAATCACATTTATAAACCCAAATGCCTTGCATCGCCAGGGACAAAAACAATCGTTTCTTATCTTACAATCTTACAAGTTAAAAAAAAATAAAAACCGCTGAACTTTTGAATAAATACTTAATAAACAAAATATTATAACTCATTTCATTCCAAAAAATGATCACTCATTCTTTTTAGAACCACACAAAATATAGAAGTCATTACATAATTATTATACTGTAAAATAAGATGTAATATTCCGACAAATAATTTTAATTATTTTCTTATTATTGCATTATATTTTTTTAATTAAATTTCATTTAGGACTCTCGTTGGCTTCCTTTATTTTTATTTCAACCTCAAGTTTCACTTCTATATTATGGATTTGGCCTATCTCTTTTTTTCTTCCCATCCGCTCCCATCTTTTGCCCCTAAATTATATTATTTTGGGGTTGAATTTTTTATAGTTGTTTTTATCATTAGATTCTGCATAAAATTAATTAAATTTTGATATATTATAGGCGAAAAATGATTACGTTTTCAATTTTATATAATTTTTTAATATTAAATGATTTAATTTTAAAAAAAACTCATAGAAGATTAAATATTTGAAAAATCATATAAAATTAAAAACTTAATAATTTTTCGCCTATAATATATCAAAATATTACTAATTTTATATAGAATCTAATATAAAAACAACTTAAAAAAATTGACTCTAAAATTAAGCTCTCTCTTGAAAGTCGTGCCTATACTTTCTCATGGAAGAACAACACCATCGGAAAATCCCACCAGATCGACCTTCAGATGCTCTTGTTTGTGGCAATAAGAAACAGAAAAAGAATTCTCTAGCAGCGCAACAAATGACAGATGCACAAATGACTGAACCCACTGAGTATATGGGCGCTAATGAAGACTCAGTGGAGAGTAATCCTATGGAACAAGACAGCGTAGAGGAGGGAGGAAAGGCTTGGAAAACTCCAATATCTTACAGAGACTCTTTATTAGGATTTAATGGTGTCGAAAATGGTGGATATTATGCGGAAACTGAAGAACTGATGTCAGACGTGTTAACAAGGGAATGGGAGATTCCTGAACCTTCAGATGAGGTAAAGGAATTGATGAAGCACTACCCTGTGGTGCCAATAGATTCAGAGGAGTACAGTGAGTGGTGTAAGCCATGGAACGCTGCATTAATAATCACAGTGCTTGGAAGAAGATTCAATGTATATAATCTAAAAGAGCACCTAAATCGTATATGGGGAACACCGGATTTTGATATTGTTGACCAACCCAACAACTATTTCATCATTCGATTTCATCAGAAGGAAGGGTGGATACATCTATACCAGAAAGTCCTCTATGGAGGTCCATGGGTAGTCCAGCAACACAGTATTCTTGTCCAATGTTGGAACCCCCACTTTGACCCCTTTAATAATCCCCTGGGTAAGATCGCAACTTGGGTAAGAATTCCTAATATACCGGTGCAATGCTATAATAAAGATTTTATTACAAGGTTGGGGAATCGCATCGGAAAAACACTGCGTGTGGACATGGTTACCTCCTCAGTAGCCCAGTTGGCCTCAGAAACAGCAAAGATTGATAGGGGGAAATATGCAAGGGTGTGTGTAGAATTAGATATACAAAAGAAGCTTGTGCCGAGGATAATTGCCGCTGGAGCAGCATATCACGTGGAGTACGAGGGGCTTAATTTAATCTGTTTTAGCTGTGGTAGATACGGACATCGGAGGAAAAATTGCCCTTGGGTTCGTGATTCGACAACTTTAAACACAGTAGCCCAACAACCACCACCTCAGAATGTAGTCAAGCAACCAACGCCGGGGAAGAACTCACCAAGCGCCGACGAAGAGTTTGGCGCGTGGATGATTGCTGGGAGGGCAAACAAGCCTCGAAATTCGAGAAGATTTGTCAGTGGAGGTAGTAAGGAAGGACAGGTAAAAGGACAACAAGTGAGCAGGAAAGGTGAAGTTAAAATTCAAACCTCAAGTTTCAATATCCTCGCTGAGATGATGGATGGAGAGGAAGATTTGTCAGACAGGAGCCACCCTAGTATGGCAGTGGAAACTGCAAATCAGAGAGCAGAGAAAAGAGGAAAGGGAAGCAGTGAAGGAAAAGAAAAATCGTACAGTTTAAAAGAGGGGAAATCAGATCTGAAAAATGGACGCGGTGGCAAGTATACCTTGAAAAGCTCGCCACAGGTGAGAATAAATGGCAAAGAAATTAAAAGACCTAATGGGCTGGAACAAAAAGAAAAAACCCAAGGAAATAAAAAGGGAGGAGAAGGCCGTGTGGTGAACAAAGAGCCCATAAGCATTCAAACTTTTCAGCCCAAAAGACAAGTTAACAAAAGAGAACATCTGATTGTAGAAGGAAGCCTAAAACAAAGGGAATCAAGTCCAATTGTTGAACTTAGCGCTGATGGACTGGGTCCTTCTAAAGGGCCATTACTCTTAGAAGGACCACAATACAACCCAGGAAAAAATGCTGCAGCGGAGAACACCCAAGGTGAAATCCCAAGTAACGTCCTGGCTCAACAAGCTTGTATGGAGCTTATAGCAATAAATGATACAAGAGAGACAAGTATGAGCTATGGCGATCCAAGTGAACGAGTAATAGAGAAAATGGAAGCACGATGCACCTGGGATGATGATGACCCAATTATTGAGTAAGTTTCAGCTAGTTCATTCAATAATTTATTGTTTAAATGATTGTTGCATCATGGAATTGTAGAGGTGCTGGGAGCAGAAATTTCTCAAGCACTATCAAAGATCTTGTTAGAAGGAATGCCATTGATGTCCTATGTCTGTTAGAAACCAGAATTAGTGGTGCAAAGGCTGAAAAGGTTATCAGGAAGTTAGGATTCAGTAACTGGATAAGACTTGAAGCTTCTGGATTTGCTGGGGGCATTTGGGTGCTATGGGACGAAATTAATACCCAAGTTCAATATGTCTCATCTTCTACCCAATTTATTCATTGCAATTTATTGGATGTTAAATCTTCTGAGAAGTTTGCAGCAACTTTTGTATATGGAGAAACTACTGACATTCGAAGAATTGAATTATGGCACTCCCTCAGGACTATAGCGCGAAATATGAAAGGAGATTGGATAGTGCTTGGCGATTTTAATGCCTTCTTAAAACCATCTGACAAGATGGGGGGATCATATCCGCACTACCAAGCAATGAAGCAATTTTCTAATTGTATCAGTGACACTGGTCTATTAGAAATTCCGATTGTGGGAGAAAAATTTACATGGGAAAAGCAGGCAGTGAAAGAAAGATTAGATTGGGCTTTTTGCAACCTCTCTTGGGAACTAAACCATACCAACAGTAAAGTCATACATGATCTTCACTATAAATCTGATCACAGACTTATTGTGGTGTCAAACATGATTCACTCAACAGCAAACAAGAGAAGTAAGCAATTCAAGTATTACTCAGCCTGGGCTTTGGAAGACAGCTTCAAGGATGTAGTAACTCAATCATGGATAAATAAAGACTGGTGTGCAGGGGTTAAAGAATTCCAAGGGAAGGCCGTCAAATGGAACCAGAACGTGTTAGGGAGTATCCCAAAAAAGAAGCAGAAAATATTGAGACGAATCGAAGGTATTGATCAGGCCAGGAGGAACAATATCTCAACTGGGCTTTACAAATTGGAAAGGAAACTTTGGAATGAATACAATAAATTAGCTGCACAAGAAGAACTAATATGGTACCAGAAGTCTAGATGCAAATGGCTGAAATGGGGAGATAGAAATACAAAATTCTTTCATGCATCAACCTTGATAAAACGAAAAAGACAAAGGATTGAGGCTCTTCAAGATGAATCTGGAAATTGGATCAGAAATCAAGAAGGTTTAAGAAAGATGGCTGAATCATTTTTCAAATCAGTGTACACAAAAGATACTCAGTTAAAGGATCCAGGGGAATGGATATCAGAATTTCCACAAATCAAACCTGTTGATCTAGAAAGATTACACATGGAAATCACGGATACGGAAATAAAGAATGCTGCGTTTATGATAGGACCATTCAAAGCTCCTGGGCCAGATGGGTTACAAGCTCATTTTTTCCAAACTCAATGGAATACAGTTGGAGAGAAGATATGTACTCTTATCCGTGAAGCCTGGCATAACCCTAGGGCCATTGAGGAGATAAATCATACCCACATTGTTCTCATTCCAAAAATTGAGAACCCGTTGGGAATGAAAGATTTTCGCCCTATCTCCCTTTGTAATGTTAGCTTTAAGATCCTCACCAAAATCTTAGCTAACAGGATGAAGGGGATTATGAGCTACAGTATCCAACCCCAACAATGTAGTTTCATTTCCGGAAGACAAAGCTGTGATAATGTTATCATTGCGCAGGAAGCGATTCATACCATGAGAACAAAGCCAGGAAAGAAGAGTTTTGTTGCTTTAAAAGTTGACATGGAGAAAGCATATGATAGACTGGACTGGACATTCTTATACAACACCTTAGTAAGAGTGGGCATGAGAAGTAATTTGGTTGATCTCATTATGGCATGCACATCCACTGCAACAATGAAAGTTCTTTGGAATGGAGAGGAATCTGATAGTTTTACCCCAACAAGGGGGGTTCAGCAAGGGGATCCCTTGAGCCCATATCTATTTGTGCTATGTATGGAAAGGTTGGGTCATAGAATCAGCAAAGAAGTTCTAAATGGAAGATGGAAGGGGCTGAAATTTAAGAGAGATAGTCCTAGTATTTCACATCTTTTCTTTGCTGATGATCTCATTCTTTTTGGGGAAGCATCAAATGACCAAATTGATTTGATGAGAAACATCATGAAAGAATTTTGCGAGGTCTCCGGTCACAGAGTGAGCTTGGCTAAGTCTAAGGTATTCTTTTCTAAGAATGTCCACATTAACAAGGCCATGGAAATGAGCCAAAGATTGGGGATTGGTATCACAGGTGATCTCGGAAAATATCTAGGTGTTCCCCTCCTTCATAAAAGGATGACCAAACTCACCTTCTTACTTATTCTCCAAAAAACGCAAAAACAATTATCTAGTTGGAAAGGGAGACACCTCACAATGGCAGGGAGAACAGTTTTGATTAAATCAGTTCTCTCAGCTATACCAAGCTACCAAATGCAAACTATGCTACTACCTAAAGCAACTTTGAAAGAGCTGGAGAAGTTGAGTAGAAATTTCCTCTGGAAACAAGGTCAGGAGGGGAAGAAAATGCACTTATTAGCATGGGATAGGGTAAAACAACCTAAGGAGAAAGGTGGACTGGGCATTAAAGACTTACAAAGTCAAAACACTGCTTTTATCCTGAAGCTTTGTTGGGGGATTCTTACTAGACCAAAAGATTTATGGGTGCAATGTCTCAGAAGTAAATATAATTGTGGTAATGAATTATACCCTCTAGTCTGTAAGAAGCAACAATCCTCTCGGGTGTGGAATAGCATTACCACAGTTTGGCAAAAGTTTTCCAGGGGAATTGGTCGTAGACTTAAAGGGGGAGCAATAGCAAACTTCTGGTGGGAGTTGTGGTCCCCCTTTGAAGAGCCTCTCATTCACCTTGCAGATAAGAATTTTCACCTCATTAATCCATGCGCCAAAGTGAGAAGGTTTGTTCTGTCTAATGGAGAGTGGAATATTGAGGAGTGGAACAAGTTTTTCCCAACATGGGTTATTAATGTCCTCTCTAAAATTCCTCCCCCAGTAGGTGAAGAAGATGATATATACTGTTGGCGAAGGTCCTCAGATGGCAATTTTACTATTCGTGCTGCTTATAATTTTTTACATGAAAAACAAGAGCATCTGAAGACGAGTCAGTGGAAAAGGATATGGAAGTTGCCTATTCCTGAGAAAGCAAAATTCTTCCTATGGCAAGCCTTTCATGATAGACTTCCCACCAACTCACTGAGAGCTAAGAGAGGGATTTCAAACAGTAATGAGTGTCCTTTTGAGTGTAAAAGAGAGGAAAACATACTCCATATCATTCGTGACTGTGACACTGCCCGAAATGTGTGGAGAGATATTATCCATCCTAATTA
The DNA here is from genome assembly GCA_037074515.1 of Mimosa bimucronata. Lineage (NCBI taxonomy): Eukaryota > Viridiplantae > Streptophyta > Magnoliopsida > Fabales > Fabaceae > Mimosa > Mimosa bimucronata. The sequence continues at coordinate 8,192,604 of CM073437.1, forward strand.
CCTTTTTAAATTTTATGACTGTTCTGATTTGCAGGTATGGCTAAAGCAATGCATGATGAGGAGTATAGGTAACGCATACTTCAACAAATGGCCATGGGTACGAGTCTTTGGTATCATATGCTGGATGCTATGGAAGAATCGATGCAGAGGAGTTATGGAAGGAATAAGATACCGGCCAAAAGAGATTCTTCATGCAGGGATTTCCCAATTAATGGAAACTACGACAGATGGGAACCTCATCCACCAGATTTATAGATATGAAGAAGATAGCATACAGCAGTGGAAACCGCCACCAGAAGATTATGTTCGTCTTGACACAGATGGATCGGTAAACCACCAAAAGGAGGCTACGTGTGGGGGAGTCATTAGAGATAACACTGGGAGCTGGGTTATGGGATTTCAGAGACAACTGGGCGCCCTTGCATCGACAGCAGCTGAGGTAATGGCGATACTAACGGGATTGCAACAGTGCAAACAATTGGGTCTTCAAAGGGTTCTTGCCTATACTGACTCACTAGAGGCATATCAGCTGATTATGAGGGATGGTAACTGCAATCACCCGCTCAGAGATGAAATCAACATGGTGAGAGATCTCCTCTACTCAGAGTGGGATATTGAGTTGAGATATTCACCTCGAGAAACACTGAAGTGTGCGGACTACCTTGCACGAGATGCTCACAGTTTAGATCAAACGATGCGATTATGGTCAACCCCTCCACCGAGATGCTTGACGATATTGAGGGAGGATCTCCTTCGCTGCCCCCGTTGACTGATCAGGGGGACAGTAATGTAATCAATTCAAGGCTTTGACTTGCCTATGTTGAAGCGAAAAAAAAAAATTATATAATTTTGGAGTAAAAGATTGGATGGGAGGGAGGGAGTACTATTCTTACCACACTTCCGCGTGCCAAACGGGCGGTATTTTTTATTACAGTCGTCCCTGCCATAATTTCTTCGGGGACTTCAGAGTTCAGAGGAGGCCGTAAATCTCCCTTAATTCTGCCGTCTGGAATCCATAAGCTTTAACCATGGATTTCCTACAGTCACCGGAAAATCAGATGCTTGTAGGCGTCGCCGTGGCTCTTGTAGCCATTTTTCTCGGTGCTTTCTACCTCTTTTCGTCCAAGAAGCCCAAAGGTTCTACCTTTGATCTCGGTCACCTTGATTTAAATCTTACTTTTTTTATTATTATAAATGGGGTTGATATTTACGATAACTAGTCATTCCTGGGATTTTTTGTTTTTGTTTTTAGATTTCCCCCCTTTCACATGGAATATATGACAATGTCTTCATATGTGTATCTTAAACGTTGTTTAGCTCGAAATCTTAGGTTTGTGAAATCTATGAGTACTACACGTTTTTCTCATCTCAATGATGTTTGAATGCTCCTATTTGCTTGTGGAATCTATTAATTGTAATTTTAATCTTAATCTCTTGCAATTTAAGTCCATCTACACGTTTAACATGATATGGAGAGCATTCTGGGAATTTAATAAAGATCTTTGGCGTACCGATCAACATACGAGAGAGAAGTGTACAAAATATGATAACGCATATCACTGCTTGTAGAATGTTTCTCGATTTGATTTTCATTGGAATTCCTATTTGAAAAGAGTGGGGGGAAATGAAGCTAGAGATGACGTGAAACTCAATGCACTGTATACAGTGATAGACTGAATTCTTGCTGCTGCTTGTTATGTTAGTTTTTTCTGATTTTATTGTTGTATCTAGTTATTCTATTGATCTATTAAGTGAACATCACGTCATCCATGTGATTGCAGGTTGCTTAAACCCCGAGGAGTTTAAGGAGTTTAAACTTGTTAAGCGTACTCAGCTTAGCCATAATGTGGCAAAGTTCACATTTGAACTTCCAACTCCTAGTTCAGTTTTGGGTCTCCCAATAGGACAACATATAAGCTGCAGGTTTCCCTGCCTGATCTTGCTTCCTGTGTTTCTCACTGTGCCTGAAACCTTTTTGGATTACTAGTTTCAAAATTTTATATGTGCTTATTATGCATGCAAGTCTTTATGTTGGCTGAGAACAGATATTGTGCATCTTCAATTTTAATGAGAAGTATGATGGGAGAAATAGTTCCTTTGGTTGGTTTGTTTGTCAATGTTTTGTCACTATACTATGAACAAGCTCCTTTTCTAACAGGGGTAAGGACAGTCAAGGTGAAGAAGTTATCAAACCATATACACCTACTACGCTGGATTCTGATGTTGGACATTTTGAATTGGTTATAAAGGTTTGTATGTCCATGCCGTTTTTCTTTATGTTGAACTGAGTTGACTGTCTGTATTTTTTCTCCCCTTAAACTCTCTCTCCCAGTGTTCTTCATCTTGTCCCTTGTTATTTTCTTCTGCTTGTCTTTGACTAGATGTACCCACAAGGAAGGATGTCACACCATTTCCGTGAGATGCGTGTGGGAGACTATCTTTCTGTTAAAGGACCCAAGGTAAATGTTTCTAGAACCCACTATCATATTTGGGCTTCCGTTTTTCTTCTTTTTGTTGAAACTTTGATGCCTTATTTTATTGGGCAAATGAAATTTAAGTTCCATAAGAGAGTATTAATGAGAGTTAGGTTTCTTAAAAAAAAAATTATGAAGAATAAGTTGCAAATATCAATTTGGATAGCGGCAAACGGGATCTCATTTGCAAATTGAGAGTTACAATTAAACCTTGAATGTCATATTTGCAATTGAGATTTTTGGATTTGCTGTTGTTAGAATTGTTATTTGCAACACAATGTTTTAGAAAAATATGTTGGGGACTTAACTGACATTCTCTCTATTCTATTTTCTAATGGCTATCGTGGTCCTAGTGAATCTTTAGACATTTCCAGCGCTTTCCGTTCAATATCTGTTTCATATTATATTTGAATGAAATTCCAGAGAGTACTCTGCAGCAGGTCAAATTTATCTTAATGCGTATGCCCAAGGAACAAATGGATGTCAGGAAATTAATTTTTGCCTTTTCTGACTATTATTTTTATTTGGAAAATTCATTCATATTTAAGATTTGACCTCTATAGTTTGAATATAATTTCTCATAGCAAATCAAAGGCTTGTTATTTGGATAGTTTGATTATACATCATGTCACTTTCAGGGACGCTTCAAGTATCAAGTTGGTGAGGTTAGAGCATTTGGAATGATTGCTGGAGGGTCTGGAATCACTCCAATGTTCCAAGTATACATTTAGGACACATTCTGTTTTTATTTATTCGTCATTGAGAGAGTTCTCTGTCATCACAGCCTTTTACCCTGTCACTTCCCCAGGTTGCTAGAGCCATACTAGAAAACCCCAAAGACAGGACAAAGGTGCATCTTATCTATGCCAATGTTACATATGAGGACATTCTTTTGAAGGTAACTGGCATTTTTTCAAATGAAATATATTATGTTTTTCATTTATTTGAGGAGATTCATTGCTTGATACTAAAGTTGATTATTTTTTCCATGCATGATCTATGGTCATTTGTACACAGTCTCCAGCAGTTAGGCATACTCAGAAATTTTTGCCCCTTGTGACACATTTCTTGCTCATCACAAATCACTATACACTTGTAGTTAATGATCTGTCTCTATCTCTGTGTATAGGCAGAGGCAGTTTGTGTGAAGGGATGTTGCTTGAATTAATTTTGCAGTTTTAGCATTATTTGTGACTGTTTCAAAATGCCTACCCCAAGTCTATTTACGCAATTGTGGAGTCTTTATGCATGGGAAATGTCAATAGCTAGAACTAACGCATGTATTTGGTTGCAAAGTGGTTCGACATGCTTATGTCTCTGTCTCCCGCATACTAATATCTGTTGATGTTAAGAAATTTCTCAGCAGAGAGAGATTACTCTTCCATACGAATGTCTTTGCATGGAGCAACTGTTAGGCTCATTGAGGAGGGTTCTTTTTTTTTTTTTTGGTGGGTGGGGGGGGGGGGGTGGGGTTTGGTGAGGTTCCATCACATAACAGAATAGGAAACTGTCAAAGAATTGTGTTACTGTGTCTTCATGGAGAAATTTTGTACTTTACCCAAGTTTTTCTTCATTATTATTGTTTCTCTTCCTTAATTGAAAGGAATAATGGTAAAACTTGAGCGACGCATTCCCCCATCAGTCAGTGCCTGGCTTTTGAATTTGTTTGTGCTTTGATATTCAAAGGGAACCCTTAATGTACACTTTTCTTATACTTGCAGGAAGAATTGGATGGTCTTGCTTCTAAATATCCAGATCGCTTTAAAGTGTACTATGTCTTAAATCAGGTTAGTTGCTATAGAACGCAGAGCAGAAGTTTTCTTTTCCTAATCCATAACATGTATGCTTTGGCATTATCAGTCATATTGCAATTGCAGTCCTAATTAAGGTTGACCAAGCAATTCAAAAGTGCAAAATCTTGTGCCGAAATTGTCCGTGAAAGTGATTAGTAAATAGGAGTAGCAATTAACAAGGACAAACATGTTCTTTGGCTCTGGCTATAATTAATTCCTCTGGAGTGAATATACATAATTCTGTGAAGAGGTCGCCTCATGATATTCTGTGTAGTGTTGTATGTATTGACTTTCTAATGATAAGTCCTTTTGATATTGCTGACATAAATTATGTGATCGACCCAGCCTCCTGAAGTATGGGATGGTGGTGTTGGATTTGTATCAAAGGAGATGATTCAAACACATTGCCCTGCTCCAGCCAATGACATCAAGGTTTTGTTCTATTCACTCTTACCTATTTCTCCATATTATTAATTTGAAGCTTCTGGTATGGTCACTGGTCTTCAATTGATTCTGTAAGCTTGTAAACTTTCGCGGATGATGATGATTAATCATGGTGGTTGTGTGAAATGTTGATTCGCAGATTTTGAGGTGTGGCCCACCACCCATGAACAAGGCTATGGCTGCTCACCTGGATGCCCTTGAATATTCCCCTGATATGCAGTTCCAGTTCTGATTGATTTCATTCATACCCTGCTGAATGTAAAGCATTGGGTCAACGGTGCATTTAGTTCAAGAACGTTCTCCCAGTGACAGAGTTGAAAATATGAAATAATTGCGTTTATTAAGATTATGAGGTTGGGACACTGCATCCTGTGGTTTCGGGCATTATGAATCTTGTTCACATACTTTTAAAAACAAAATTATATTTTCCATGCGTCGCCAACTATCGAAATAAACTTATCCAAAATGGAAAAGAACACTTTTTAACGTTGCATCATGGGCTTTTGAGTGTGGATATTACACATTAGTCATTAGTGGTTCAAAGAAATTATTTTCTTTCTTTTTTAAATCTTACTAACGTTGTTCTCGTTTTTTGTTCACATTTTGGTTATGTTAATTTTTATGGGTAAAGGATAAAGTATATATACTTTAGCGATGTAAAGTTTTGAAGGAGAGGCGGGTCTCCTAAAATAAGTTTAAAGTGTTGTACTTTTGGTGATAATTTTTATAAATGTACTCATGTATCTTGGGTTAATATAAATTTATTTTAGGGAAAATTGTCATTTTTTATCTGGAAATTTTAGCTTTTGAGCAATTTTACCTTGAAAGTTTTTTGGACCAATTTTGATACGGAATTTTACAAAATGTAGTAATATAGATCAATTTTACAATATAAATAGGCCTCAAAAGGTCTATCTTGCTACGTTTTGTAAACTTCCTGGTCAAAATTGATCCAAAACAAACTTTCGGGCCAAAATTACTTCAAAGCTAAAACTCCCGGGCCAAAAATGACCATTTTCCCTTTACTTTAACTAATTCTCACATATCAAAAGTTGTTAGTTAGCTCATTAAATATATTTTAAATTGATGAAAAATTTCAAAACCACCCTTATTTAAAATTTCCATCTTTCTACGTTTATAAATTATATTCTTACATCTTTCTTCTTTTTCTCTCTTTTCAATGAGAATTAAATAAGGTTAAAGCTGGAAAACTTTTATTAATAAGCTAAAAAATGGACTTATATTTTAGGAGAAATGTATTTTTGATGGTTGGACTTATATTAAGGAATAGAGTAGTACTTCCTCAGTCCTTATATACAAGAGTCCAACATTTGAATGGGTCTGTCTCTTTTTATAAGAGTCTGGTCAAATGTATCAAAGCATTTAATGAGTTTTTTCCCATTTTACCTATTATTATTCTCTATCTACATACTCTTTCATACTCATTTATCACTCTGTTCCTTATTATAGGTCCAACTACCACAGATTTCTTGTTCCAAAATATAAGTCCAATTTTGGATCAATTAATGCTACTGTGACTATTTTACCCTTATTTTGGAAATAGGGAAGATGAGAGAGAAAGTTTATAATGCATAAAATATTACTCCCCCCGTCCCATAATATAAGGTCCAATTTTTTGAATGATCTTGTCCCAAAATATAATGTCCTATTTGACTTTGTTTGAGTAATAAATGCATTTTTCCCATTTTACCCATGCATTAATTTTCCCACACATTATCTTTCATCTTATTTTCATAATTACCCTCTCTCTGACTCATTCATAAATAAGGGCAATATTGTATATTTCCTACACATTTATTGTTTTTAACTAACTCTAATTAATTTTTTAGAAACTCACAATTTGGTTAAAAAGACCTTATATTGTGAGACGGAGGGAGTATTTTAACACCTATTATTAAATAAGGGCAAAGTTGAAAAACGTTTTAAAAATAGATAATATTTAATGCTATAACTTTCACTCTTTGATATGTGAGAAGTAGTTATGGTGTATTTATAATGAGGAACAGAGTGGTATATCATTATTATCATATTTCTCTCTCTTATATACTCCATCATAAATAAAAGTAAACTTAAGAAAACAAAATTATTGTATGCATATTTATCATATTCAACCCCTTTCTTAATCTTCATGATTTGGCTAGTTGAGCTCTTAAACATAGGGAAAGAGGAAGTCCATATATGAGGAAGTCTCACATTATTCATAATGGTAAAAAAAAGTCATATTATTCATCATTTATTAACCTGCTTTAAATTTATATCATGTCATAATAGGAGTAGTTGGATTAACGCGATTTTATAGTAAAATAAATTTTAAAGGTGTCAGGTGGCAAGCCCAACACCCTAGAGAAATGATTATACGAGTAACATCCTAAAAAAATATATTTAAATATTATATTAATAAGTATTAAGAGCTTTATTGTAAATTTTATTTGATATTTTATTATTATATTATTATTATCTTATAAATTAATATATATATATATATATATACTTGTATATTTATACACATAAAGATAAAGAATACATTATGTATTGATGAGGTAATAGACGACATCTAACTTTATAGAAAAGTTGAAATGAATAAAGTTTGAGTGACTTGAGGATCAAGATAGAATGGATAAGGATTAGAAGAAGATATCATCCCATTTAATATAAGGGATAAGGGGGTGAATAGATATTAGAAGACTTAGAGAACAAGTTGGGAAATGATAGGATTAATATTTAAAAACAAATGATAAGTTTGAATGGCTTGACTTGGAGGAAAAGAAATGAAAAGGATGAGAGCTTAATAAATGCATAAAGGATTAGAATAAGAAATAAGAAGTGAGCAAGATCAATGCCTATATATCTGTGTGTGTGTGTTCTTCTACTTTGCTTTAAAGCAAGAAAGAAAATAAAAGTTCTAGAAAAGAAAAGAAGGGAGTGATATTACTGCAACAAGTAAGAGTTTTTCTTACTGAGTGATACTTCCCTGCCTAAATTTTATTATTTTTAGATTGGTTTTGAATATAAGAGTTTTCTTAATGAGTGATATTTCCCTGCCTAAATTATAGTATTTCTATACTGGTTTTGAATGTAATATATTATTCTTACTGATTTGATTAAAGCATGTGAGAAAGGGCAGATATTATTGCTGTGTGTTGAATTCTGCTGTGTGCTGAATTTTTTGAACACCAAAGAAATTCTTTGTGAATTTCTGTTGATTGTGGATCCACTCTAGGGGACGCCCTAACTTGTCTGTGTGACAACGTCTGTGTGACGTGGGTGCTCAGAAAAGTAGTATCTGTGCAAATTCTCACATAATTTCATACATATGAATATTCTCTTATAATATATATCTACACATATTTTTTCAAATGTTTTATTGCAGGGATTGAAAATGTTTTCTGCATAAATAGCAGCTGGGTATTATTAGTTAAAATTTATTGGGTTAAAGATCATTTTAGCCAATGAACTATGGGCCAAGTATCACCTAGCACATATATTTATAAATGGTATCATGGATGCCAAAGAAGTTTTAAAATTGAACAGATTGGCCAACGCTGTCAAATCTGATCTAACCCCTGATCTATGACACATGACAGGAAATTAACGACGGTTAGTTCATATTTGACGGCGTTGGCCAATCTGTTTGATTTTAAAACTTCTTTGGTATCAATTATAAATATATGTGCCAGGTGATACTTGACCCATAGTTCATCGGCCAAAATGATCCTTAACCCAAACTTATTTAAATAGTATTACTCATAGTTTGTCGTAATGTCCAAGATGAAAAAAAAAGAGAGACAACAGGTTGGGATGGACCAGATTGGATAGCTTAAACATCTCATAGAGATTGTGTTTTTATGAAGGTTAACCAAGAGCAGTAGAGAATGAGTCTCCTTAGAGTCTTTTAGTTTCTTTCTAAGGAAAGATAATTGTAGTATTATCTTTTTGAAACTTTATGTCCATGATGAAATATGATTCCCCTTTTATACTAAATTATGAGAATCAATATCAATAGAATATTTTATTATATGTCTTCTTTAAGCTATAATAATATAGGGAAAATACATTTATTGGTACCTATAGTTTTATTTAGTTTTGATTTTGGTACCTATGTGTATTTTTATCATAATTAAATGCTTTAATTTTATTTTTTAAACACCGTTGGCTTTTATACAAAGACTAGCCATGCCAATACAATAAAGATAGATGATTTAATAGTGGTAATTGAGAAAAATTAATGGTTTAATTAGGAGATTAAAAACCATAGTTACCAAAATCAAAATTAAATAAAAATATAGGTACCAACAAATGGGTTTTCCCATAATATTTATAAAGAAAAAAATAAATTAAGGGTTTTACACTGAATAAAATTAAAATCTCCCCGTTTTACTTGATGGATTCAATTTAAAACGAGGGCAAGAGTCCATTGTAATTGATCAACCCATGTGCCTCTGCATTTACTATTATCTAATGCAAGAGGCTGGATTTACCTACTAAAGACGTTACCTCCAATTATTTATGGATCAGTGGCTATTTAAATTTATTTCGATCACATAAAACAAAATCATACATTCATAGTCATTTATATTTCTCTTAGAACTTTAAATATCCATTCTACACTAATTATTTTAAATCTCAATCATCCTCTTTTTAAGTGGGAGTTTTTATGCTTCCGAGATAAAAGAATATTTAAATACATCAATTTTGAAAGTACTCGTAAAATGTAAATCCAAATTCACCGTTGCGAACATTATCTTACGGTATGTCGGGAACCACGAAATCAATGACTCATCACTAATTTAGCTGCAATTAAAATCAAGGCGCACAACTCGTTCCTTGTGCATCTGTCATTGTACCCATGCGATTTGCGTACACGCACCGTCGTTCCCATTTAATGCTAATTTTATAATCTCAACAATAATGACGCACAATAATATTCACTCGTTGTTAAATGTAGGAAATGGTTGATTTTTAAAAGGAAAAATCTTAAAAAATTAAATAAGTTAATCATAAATTGATTTATCTGAATTTTTTGTTAAACTAGTTTCATTAGACTTGAAAGTTGACATATAATCTAAACATACACAAAAAAAATGTTTGATTAAGTGGCTCATTTTGCTTCCTTAATCCTTAAAAAAAAGTCAATTAGGTTTTATATTTAGAAAAGGAGGAAGTAATAATAAGTAATAATAATAATCACGCTGCATTTCCCCTAATTGCTCTCTTATCAATGTGATCTAAATCCCACTGATTACTTAAAAAAAAATCCCATTGATTGCTGTCTCCAATAGTTATTTCCTCCTTATTTTACTACCGTCCGTTTTATTACTAAAAAAATATGACAAGACAGCGTTAAACATATTTAGAAGTCTAGATAATTTAGATTTGATTTTTAAAAAAACTATCTATATTTTTTAAAACAATTCTTTTAATAGATACAGAAGAATCTGAAAGATAATGTCTTAATTTCTTAATCATCACCGCTTCGAAAAATAATTTTTTATTTAAAACAAAAACTTTTAAAACATCGAATTCAAATAGTACAAATCAGTTCTAATTGATTCAGACATATAATAATTAATCCCACTGATACTATTTCCATTGGCACAAAAACCGTTTCAATAGTCTATGGGTCTAAATTAGACAAACCCTGATTTAGGTACCATCCTTGAAATAAGAACAGAGGAAGCATGCAAATAATGCAATACAACTCTCTCTGTCCGCTTCCAAAGTTTAGATCTTTAGACCCTATTCTCACGCTTCTCTCACCCCTCCTTCGTAATTGTTCCCCGCAACATTTGTGTCCCCTTCATTCCTTTCTTCTTCCTCTGTTTTTTCCGTCTTACATTAAGGTGGCCCAGACATATCATCTCCTACGTTGAGTTTTGTAACCTTACCGTTTTCTTCGTAAATGGTTCTTTTGAATGTAGCAATGTAAGCTGACATTGCCCGCAATATTATTACTGCAATGGCTGAGAGAAATTCGGTGTCATCCACCAAGGTTGCTTCTCGCAAGCCATTGTTATGGTTCTTCACGATGATATCTACTCTCCTTTTCTTATCTTGGTTCCTCCTCCTTCATTCCAATCATCCCCTTTTCATTGATTCTGATGTCTTACCAAGTTCTAAGCTTTCCACTGTTCCCGTTAACCCACATCTCAAGAAGGATAATCTAAATGTTGAGCCCTCCATTGGCAACCGAGCAATCCTAGTGAACACTGAAGATATAGAAGCAACCCCAGAAACAGAGACACTACCTGAGAATCAAAACCTTCCAACAAATGACGAAGATGAATCTAAATCAAAGTGCAGTGGAAAAACAGACGCTATTGTTCCTCTTAAGGTTTTCATGTATGACCTACCTCCAGAGTTCCATTTCGGACTATTGGATTGGAAACCAGAAGGAGATTCTATTTGGCCTGATATTTCAACCCAAATACCTCATTATCCTGGTGGCTTGAATTTGCAACACAGCGTAGAATTTTGGCTCACCATGGATCTTCTTGCTTCAGAACTCCCTGTACCCCCGAATGCAGGTTCTGCAATAAGAGTTCGCGATGTTAGCGAAGCTGATATCATATTTGTACCTTTCTTTTCTTCTCTGTGCTATAACCGCCACTCCAAAACCAATAAGCAAGAAAGAAAGAGTATGAACAGATTACTTCAAGAGAAGTTAGTGCAATTTCTGATGTCAAGAGAGGAATGGAAAAGATCTGGTGGAGTTGACCACTTGATATTAGCTCACCATCCAAATAGTTTGTTGCCCGCAAGAACTAAGCTTTGGCCTTCTACGTTCATACTTTCAGACTTTGGAAGGTATCCTCCAAACATAGCCAATGTTGAGAAAGATGTGATTGCACCATACAAACACATGGTCACATCCTACGTTAATGATTCCTCTGACTTTGATTCCCGTTCCACATTGCTCTACTTTCAAGGGGCAATTCATAGAAAAGATGTATGTAAGTTTTAATTGGAGTTCTTCTTCTTCTTCTTCTATTCCAAAAACTGGTCCTGCTTAATTTAATTAACCTGTGTTTTTAATTAGGGTGGTTATGCTAGGCTAGCTCTGTATAACATGCTGAAAGATGAAAAAGATGTGCACTTTTCATCTGGGAGTGCTCAGAAAGGTGGGATCAGGGAAGCAACAGAGGGAATGCAATCTTCTAAGTTCTGTCTCAATATAGCTGGTGACACTCCTTCATCGAATCGCCTATTTGACGCCATTGTTAGTCACTGTGTTCCTGTGATTATAAGTGATGAGATTGAGCTACCATACGAGGATGTCCTTGATTACTCTGAGTTCTGTGTATTTGTTCGAACAAGAGATGCACTTAAGAACAATTATCTGATAAATTTCATAAGGAGTATTGGCAGAGAAGAGTGGACCAGAATGTGGAAGAGGCTGAAAGAGGTGGAAACAATGTTTGAGTTTCAGTATCCATCAAAGGAAGGAGATGCTGTACAGATGATTTGGCAGGCTGTAGCTCGCAGAGTTCCAGCGATGAGACTTAAGTTAAACAGATCCATTCGCTATGCAAGATCTATGTCTAAGGAAGAGAGAAGCTTACCTACAAAACTTGCACCAGTGAAATATTGGTTAGAAAGAAGAAAGGTCATTGTAAAGAAATCTGCAGCTTAGGTTTCTTTGATATAGGGAGCCAGGAAGATTCAATTTTGAGATTGTATATGATCATTTGAATCAACCTTTTAATGAGTGTATGTTAGCCAACAGAGTGTATATAGTTGAATGTGGCTGCAAGTGATTGGTGACGAGGAAGCTAATATTGTACCCCTCCGGTCTTAATTATAAGATCACTTTGACTTTTTTTAAAAAAAATTAAGGATACAAAATTAATCACTTTAAATTATTTATAGTTATCTTTTTTTTCCTCAAAACTTATCTATTCTACTTATAAACTAACATATAATCTAATTACATATGACATATGTTATAATTTAGTGGTCTAATTTGCTTCCTTAACTTTCACAAAAAAAAATCAAAGTGATCTTATATTTAGGACCAGAGAGGGAGTACATGACATGAGTTAGTTAGAATCTTTGTAGTGGTTCATGCTACAGTTCATGCGCCATGATATATTCATCTATTTCCTTCAGTCAATCAACTATTTTAAATTTAAATCAATCAGTTATTTGCATGAATATATATACATTGGCAATTGATTTTTTAATTTTGAAATGATATAAGGCTTTTGTCTTGTATTGGCAATTTGGCTGAAGGGAATGCTACTATATGTACACACACAATTAATGGACTTTGACCCATTCTATTGGGCATGCTTAATGCTTTGACAAACTATTGCCCATTTATATTGGTTGAGCGCGGATATGGTAACCGGAGGGTAAAGTTATTTATTTTTTCTATTTTTTTTACACAGAAAATTTGTTTATTTCTTGAACTATCATAATTGCTTCATTCTATTCTAAAGAATTTCTTCTTTGGATTAAAAACTTTTTAAAAGCCGCTGTCTTTGGATAATAAAGTAAACTCTCAAAGTCCTAAAGTAATTCAATCAAAGAAATTTCAAAGGTGTAATCGGGTTTCTAAAGTAATTCTTGTTTTTTAACAAGATTTCTAAGCTGAAAGTCAAAGAAATTTTGGAATGATTCCAAATTGTAGCTACAATTAGGTGTAATTCCATGTCACTCGCAATTTAGTAATTACTGTATTAATAATAATTAAAGTAAAATGAAGGGAAAATAAAGATAAGCATCGGAAAAGATATTTGAATATGATGTGATGGGGGGGGAGCCTAATTTGAAGGCGAAATAAATGCGAGTGTGAAGAAAGGCCAACTTCATTGTCGTGATTACAAGATGGATAACGAGAGAAAAGACAAGTCTTAAATTGCATTCAAGTCTGTGGGATCGATCATCAGCCTTGTAATTGGACTAATCATCTTCGATTTCGTGTGTGTGAATTTGGACGTCGCCATTGGCCACGCATTACTAATTTAATTTGTACATATAGAAGGCCTTTTCGTGCCACATTAGCAGAATCATGTTATGATTTTCTGATGAGGACTTGCATGCATAATGTGTGTGTGTGTGTGTGAATATCCATGTGACATAAAAGAATAATCTGTAGCTTGAATTATTGTGGTGCGGAGTAGTTAACTTATAAAGTAATATTCCCTCCGGTTCTAAATATAAGATCACTCTGACTTTTTTTTTGGAAGTTAAGGAAGAAAATTAGACCACTAAATTATAACATATGTCACATGTAATTATATTATCGGTTAATTTATAAGTAGAATAAATTAGTTTTGAGAAAAAAAAGATAAATATAGATAATTTAAAGTGATTAATTTTGCATCCTTAATTTTTAAAAAAAAATCAAATTGATCTTATAATTAATTAGTAACTGAGGGTGTATTTGCAATAACAGTTAGTTAGTGGGTTTTGCATTTTGGAGAGGCCAGACAGTGATAATGGCATTATCTCAAACAGTGCCTTTGACTTTTGCCAGTATTATGGTGAGTCACCTTCCGCCCTACACTTACACGTTAGTAATTCACACCCACAATAATATGTTTCTTATGCATGTTTTAATGAACAAGCCCCTTTATTTGAATAAAAAAAAGTCTGTAAACTTAAACTACATTTTTCAGTAGGAACATCATTTTTCTTTTCATTACTTGAAAACAAGCCCCTTATCATCCTAGTTTTAGGGGTGTTTGGAGAACACCAGAATCAGAAAACTCTTCAAATAAGCTTCTACCTCAAATATTAATATACAATCAATTTTGTAGCGCAATTCACGCTATAAACTAAATCTTATGCTACCTACGATCTCAAATATAAAGGTTAGTTGTAATTGATTTTTTGTCTTAAATGTAAGATTCTTTTTCATTTTTATTTCTTATATATGCTATATTTTAAAGATTAATTTATTTGACTTATAAAGTACCCTTATCATCCTAGTTTTAGGGGTGTTTGGAGAACACCAGAATCAGAAAACTCTTCAAATAAGCTTCTACCTCAAATATTAATATACAATCAATTTTGTAGCGCAATTCACGCTATAAACTAAATCTTATGCTACCTACGATCTCAAATATAAAGGTTAGTTGTGATTGATTTTTTGTCTTAAATGTAAGATTCTTTTTCATTTTTATTTCTTATATATGCTATATTTTAAAGATTAATTTATTTGACTTATAAAGTAATTTATAATATAATGATACGCAAGTTTTTTAAAATATCATATGATATATATGTGCTATAATAAAATAGTTTATTTAATTTCTTTAATAATCTCTCTAAATTTGTCTGTTGTGAAAAACTAGAGATATTATTAAAGATTGTGAGGTGGTAATATTTGATACCCACTGAATATGTTATGATGCCTTATAGAGTAGGTTAGAACTGCAATGAAAGGGAGGAAGAGGGTAGTTTTGTGGGGGAAGGAAGTGGATGAAAACCTCAGCCTCAGCCTCTTACATCAGATAAGAGTTTTCTGAGAAACATGAAAGAGACTGACTGACATTTCATGCAACATATGACTAAGGTAGCCACATACTTATATATGGGAAAAAGGGGAGTTCATGGATTAGAGTAAATTAAAACAAACCAAGTTATGATTGTCAATAACTGTATATACGACACATGCACACTGCAACCTTATTATTGTATGTTCCTTGTCAGACTATATAGAATTGGTGGGAAAAAGGCCATTTTTGTCCCGGAAGTTTTTACTTGGGATCAATTTTGGCCTGGAAGTTTTTTTAGGACCTATTTTGACCCGGAAGTTAACAAAACGTAGCAATTTTGACCTGTAGCCCAGGTCAAAATTGCTACGTTTTGTTAACTTCCGGGTCAAAATAGGTTCTAAAAAAACTTCCAAGCCAAAATTGGTCCAAAGTGAAAACTTCCAGGCCAAAAATGGCCTTTTACCCTAGAATTGGTCAACATGAATCAATATAGAAGAGTCTCCCAAAAATGTAGCATCTCATCTATCCTCAAACCAGCTAATTTTATATACAATGTTCCGCATTTTCATAAATTTATTTATATAAATATATATAGATATAACCCTCTCGGTTACGGAGGGGGTTCTCGGCTGCCCCAAAATTTTGGGGCAGTAACCTTATTTTTTTTTTAATTTTTTATATCATTAAATTCTACATTAAAAGAGTGACGTTTTGATATATTATAGGCAAAAAACGGACATATTTTCAATTTGTTATGATTTTTCAAAGATTAGGTACTTCAAAATAAGGCTGTATTTTTTCATTAAGAGTACTTAATCTTTTAAAAATTATAACAAATTAAAAACATGTCCTTTTTTGTCCATAATATATCAAAATGTCACTCTTTTAATGTAGGATTTATTGGTATAAAAAAAATATAAGATTACTGCCCCAAATCATTGGGGCAGCTGAGAGGACAGCTGTGGGGGGCAGCCGACACCCCTCTCCCCTCAGTTACCCCCTTCATCACTTTTCATCTTCGCTTGCTTCCTATCCTTCACACTCACTCACTATAACTTATCTTTGTTGCTCTCTGCTGGTTTTTACTCCTATATTTGTCTTAATATAGTTACAGTCCATTTTATCACTGTTATTATTCTATATTGATCGTGCGCGTATTAATTAGTGATGCACCTCAACGGACGTACATCCTGCATTCTATATTAATAACCATAACATAAAATCCAGCTATATATTAATTGATATTATATACTCGACCTCACCAAATTTATCATGTCGCCCTTAATTACTATCCATTATAGTATTGTCTCATCAAGGTTGAGGTTCAGGGCTCGTACCTGCGCTGCAATATGGCAAACTACCATCAGTGAACCCATATTTATTGCTTTCAAAGCTGATGATGCACCACCGCCAAGAGTCAAACTCATATTTGCATATCTTGTGAAACTTACATCTCTCATCTCTCTCTCTCTCTATATATAAGTAAATGATACGTGGTGATGGTGAACATTAAGATTTAGATTCTAGCACCGAAAGGTGAAGACTGAAGAGGAAGATCACATGCATCCCATACAAAAATATTTCCTAAAGGAAAAGAACTTCGAGGTGCCCATTTCCCTTAAACTAGGTGTACTTGTATGTTTGCTTGCAAGACCTTCGTGACACATATTCCCTTTCACCCACTCATCCATCACTGTTCCTTCCTCTTTTAATTCCTTAGTTTCTTTTTTTTTTATTTCCTTTTTAATTACTCCATCCGTTTTTAAATATAAGATATAGTTGACTTTTTTAGGATATTATAAGAAAATTAATAAATTACTTATAGATTGATGATTTGCCTAAATTTTTTTCAATAAACTGGTTTATTTTACTTATAAGCTAACATATAATATAATAATGTATAAAATATATTATGATTAAGTGGTTTAATTAGTTTTATTAATCTCTAAAAAAAAGTCAACTAAAATAAGAATATTATTTATCTATAGCAAATTCATTCGTCCATCTCACGGTTCTCACCTACTTTGGTAATGCTTTTAATAACTTTTTGCATCAAACTTTTTGTTTGTTTCTTTTTTAATGAAAAACTTTTCCTTTGTTTGTATGTGTGTGTGTGTTAAAATATAATACGACGAACGGATAGAAATAACATTTTGTAGAATGGTTTCGTTTAAGAAAATCAAATGCTTTCTTTTCTTAATACTGGTCATTTATTGCTTGAGTGGTACCTATACCAACCCCCAGTGCCTCAATTTTAAATGCCTTCAATCTTTATTAAGTTTTACTCCTCAGTCTATATATTTATTGTATTTTTTTTGTCAATTTTACCCATTATTCATCTTTTTCTTTACATTCTCTTTCATATTTATTACCTCTTATTTGTCATATTCTCTCTCATTATCTCTTCTCCGTACATTTTCTTTCATCTTTAATAATAAGGGTATAATAGGAAAACAGAGTTACATTTTTGACATAATTACTAATTTTATTAGTTTTTTTTAATTATAAATACAGAGTAATTATTTAAAGCTTATAATAAGGAAAGGAGGGAGTACTTTTATCCTCCTCCTTACATGGACGCGTCAGGTGTTCAAGTATTATGGTAATCGTCGCTTCGTTAATGGTTTAGCGTGTAATTAATAATAATACTTCAAAGAGAGGTTAAAAAAAAAGAATCATACTTACATCAAGTTCTTTACATCCATTTCGTCAAGTTCTCCAATTTTACAAGGCCACGTATTTTATTTATTTCATTTTGAATTATAGTTAAATGACAATATTTCAAAAACTAAACACATGACCATATATGATTGGAGAACTTGACGAAATGGATGTAAGGAACTTGACCTAAGTATTTTCCAAAAAAAAAATACTTCAAAGCACCGGCGATGATATCAAAGGCCTTGGACACTATGGTCTTATCGCAACCATCCACTCTTAACATAAATACACATACCGTCACTTCTTTATGCAACCTTATCTCCTCATTTATTTACTTTGGATGAAAGTTATTAATATATATATATACATATATACTCTCTCGCTAGTATCCTTGTTGTTATAAGAGATAACAAAGACAAATTTTTTGTCCAAAATATAAGAGGTAATATTTAAAAATCAAATTAATAAATGCATGTTTTCCATTTCTACCATTGTATATTACTCCCTCCGGACCTAAATATAAGATCACTTTGACTTTTTTTTTGAAGTTAATGAAGCAAATTAGACCACTAAAATATAACATATGTCACATGTAATTAGATTATAAGTTAGTTTATAAGTAGAATAAATTATTTTTGAAGAGAAAAGATAATTATAGACAATTTAAAATGATTAATTTTGCATCCTTAATTTCTTCAAAAAAAGTTAAAGTGATCTTATAATTAGGACCGAAGGGAGAAGTAAATACAAGGAGGTAAGAGAAATGTGTATCACTCTATTCCTTATTATAAGTCCAACTACCACAAAATTTTTTGTTGCTAAATATAAGTCCATCTTGGGATCAGTTAATGCTACCTTGATTATTTTACCCTTATGTTGGACATATGGAAGGTGAGAGAGAATGTTTATAAAAGTATAAAATATTATTTTAATACGTATTCCTAAATAAGGGTAAAGTTAGAAATTTTTTAAAAATAGAATATATTTAATGGTATAATTTCCACTCATCGGTATATAAGAAGTAGTTAGGATAAACTCACCAATGTTTACAACATGTTTTATTGGTATGTGTAAAAATTTTAACTGAAAAATTTTGACTGAGTGAGAGTATATATCAGAAATTAAAGAGAACAAGGAGAAGACGCATATAGAAAAGATAATTATACTCAGAATAGTAGTATAGGAAAAGGGAGAAGCAATACTATAAAGTAGGTTTAACGTTTGTGAAGGGTGATTTCGCTGCAGGTATTAGAAGTTTATTTACTGTCTAAGAGACACAAGAAAACACATGAGTAGCTTCCTGGAAGGCAAGCTATACTAAGAGAAACACACTACAAGCATACAATTAATCACATAGATCATTGATAAATCTGAAGTTACATATATGCATGTTGACAGAGATCCTAACTTATCTCAGAACCTCTCTGCATATGATTTGAGTGCCCCTAGACACTTTTCAGAAGAAAGTCTCTCTATCTTTTTAGTTTTCTCCCTCCTCTGTCATATCACACTAATCATGTTTAGAATTGCCACATACATATCCTAGACTGCTCTAGTATATGATCCATTTATTCAATCCTATGATCTGTTAGAAAGTAAGGGATAACTCCATCATCTCCTCTACTTGACCAACATTTTCATCTAAGAGCCACTTCTCAAGAACCGACAATGGAGGATCAGAAGTAGAATTCTCAGATCTTTGCTTAACACGAACCTTGTCATCATCATCATCAACAACAATAGCAGCAACTTCAGAAGTAATCTTCTGAGTTGATGGAGGCATAGAATCACCTGTAGACTTGTCCCAAACAGCATTATTAAGGTTCTCATAAGACAAAATGGAATCAAACTCTTCATGGGCAATCATATCACCACCACCACCACCCTCTTCTCTCTCATCTTTGGTTTGGTTGTTGGACATCAGACTTAAACCAGACTTCATCACCATGTTATTACTCTGAAGCTCTACTTTGTGATCTTCGGTTGGTTTGAGAAGATTATTACTTGTGTTGTCTGTCTTTGGAGATGATCTCATCCAACCTTCTAAGAGGCGAGAGATATTCTCAGTACTGGATGCGTAGGCAGTGGATGATTGAAATTGACTGACTGACCTTTGAGACGAGCCACCGTGGTTGTTGTTGTTGTTGCTGTTGCCCATTGTCATACCTGAACTACTCTTGCTCTCTTCATTAAAGCTTTTTGTAACAGAGTGACTGCTATTAATAGTTGTTGTTGTGGAGTTTGCTGATGATGCCAGGTGCGGGTCCAATCCTGGTTGCAATTTTTTCAGCTTCTTCTTCAGATGGGTGTTCCAATAGTTCTTTATATCGTTATCTGTCCTTTGAGGAAGGTACGAAGCTATGGCTGCCCATCTGCTCAGATTCAGACATATTAAAATCATTAATATAAACTGGTGACAGTTAGTTGTCCGTTTCCTAAATATTGGCTGGTGGAGGGGAAAAAAGGATGATAGAAAAGAAAAGGCCAAGATTTTTGTGTATAGGATTTGTGAATATTACTTGTTACCCAGTAGAGCTTGCAAATGAATTATCATTCCTTCCTCATGGGGAGTGAAGTTCCCCCTCTTGATTCCTGGCCTTAGGTAGTTCGTCCATCTCAGCCTGCAACTTTTGCTGCACCTCGACAACCCTTTCAACAACAGAAAGATCGAGGAAATTTTTAGGAAAAAACATATCCTTTTAATCTGTCGGTTTCATTTCAATATTCTTGAGATTAAGTTCAAAGCAAAAATATAAGAACAAGATCAGATAATATTGCCATATTGACTGTATCACAGACCTATATCAGTCACACACACACACACACACACACATATTCCTTCCAAACTGAAGCACACAAAATTTAAGACTTGGGGTCTTAAAAAGTGAATGAAATTAATTACCAGTATTAGTAGGAACTGATCTCCAATTTCCTGGACCATGTTCTTGGATGTAAGAAACAAGAATGATGTCTTCCTCAGGTGTCCATGGACCTTTCTTGATGCCAACTTTCTCACAGCAAGGAGGCCTTCCCATGGCTTCCTTTCAACCCCACTATTCTCCTTCTGACACAAAACTTTGCTATGGAGCTTTCCTATAGTAACAACTAGGAGTACTTATTTATTGGGTGGTCGAACTATCACTTAATTTTTACACTGGCTCATCTATCTTGCTGAGTTGCCTTGCCCTTCTAATAGGTTTGATTTTACAGCTATGTTACTTATTATAAATCTATCTATCACAATTTTTTTGTTCCTAAATACTCCCTCCGGTCTTAATTATAAGAACTCGAAATTTGAATTGATTTGATCCAAAATATAAGAGCCCACCTTATATTCTCTCATCATTTAATGCATTTTTTTCAATTTTACCCCTAATTCTCTTTCATATTTATTAATGCTCAAATATTTCTCTCTCTTGATAGACTCATCATAAATAAGGGTAATATTGAAAAAATATGTATATTCCAGACATATTTAATGACTTTCACATGTTTTCTTAAGAAGCGTATTTTGGCGGCTAAACTCTTATAAATAGGAATGGATGGAGTATAAGTCCAATTTAGGGTCAATTAATGTTACTGTGACTATTTTATTCCTATATTGGAAATAGAGAAGATGAAATAGAAGATTTATAATGCATAAAATATTATTTTAACACCTATCTTAAATAAAGGTAAAGTTGAATCTTTTTTTTAAAATGGAATAAATTTAATGCTATAACTTCTATTCCTTGAAAAGTGAGAAATAGTTAAGGTGGACTTATAATAAGGAATAGGCTGGTATACTAAAACGCCCTCCTGTTCTACTTTTCTAGGTCACGTGGCACTGGAGTTCCTCAACAAAGGTGTGGACATCTCATAAATAAATTGAGGCCTGAAAAAGAAGTGAGTGTGAATTTGTATGTCTAATCTAATTCTCTAACTTGTAAATACGCAAGCTAAACTTGTAAATGACAGCAGATTTATGACAGGGTTGACTTATTTTTCGACTCGTTGGGTTTTGTTTTTTGTTTTTTGTTTTTTTTCCTCCTTTTTCCTTCTTGATTCGTACTGCTACAATAAATGAAATCTGCACATCGGAGAGAAGAAAATACCCTAACTTCTTAAAAAAATTACAGCACTATCTTTTAGATTCCAGTAGTAGCTCTCAAAATGGCGGACTCACAACATTGAAGGAGATGCAAGGTGATGATTGTGGTCCCTTTTTCTTCTGCTGCTCAATTTGAAATGATCATATCAAATTTCGACAATATGAATTTATTCATTTAATTTCTCCCCTAAAGTAGAACATCTCAGTTAAAATATTAATTAAATTGAAATGATTACAGTTTAATCTGAATAGTCTTTCATAAGAGAGTGTATCAAAAAAGATATTTATGAGTCATTCTCTTATTTGTACTTAGCTTCCCTTCAAGGATAGATTCACCGGCAGGCAGGCAGGCTAGGACGTGTCTTTGTTTCCATTGGAGCCCATCTAATTAATTTATGGCCGTTGTTTGCTTTTTCACTAATTGAATTAATTAATCAAGTCCAAGAAGAACATGATTTTGGAACTGCAATGGACCTGGGGATTCTGGGGAGAGCATAAACGAAAAATTAAATCCAAAGAGAGTTACTAATGATCTGATCATTCAAGAGTTGCACGTATAGCTACTTCCAGATGCAGTTTCGGGTATTAAACCAGGCTTCGTTGTATTTGCTTCAACCAGATATCATAACATTTTTAACGCGCCATGTACATATAAAAATTGTCCTTCGCTTAAAAATGTTTCGTGTATTCATTACCTAATGTATTTGAGCATAATGCTTTATGGTTGTTTGTTGTGCCTAGGTTGAATGATGTTCCTAATATGTTTACTTATGATTCATCAGCCGGTAAATGATAGGAGAGACCATAAGTAAGAATTTGTCCTCCACAAAATCTATCCTGAATTATCCCATGTGCACACTACTAATTGATCCGCCCACCCACTCATTCATATATTTATTTGATCAACGTAGAGTTTTTGGTGTGGTGCTATAGGACTCCTCTCAAACCTTTGTTGGATTTAGAACATGTCAGATTCACATGATATGCTTTCATTTTCGTTAACGGAGAGAATATCTGATACAACCAACTTGAAACCTATGTTAAACCTTAAGTTCTATTCATGGACAAAACAAAAGGTAAATGCTTTGCCCTCCGACATTCCTGCTCTATTTCTTCCCTATACAAGCAGAGCTCAAATGAGGTTAATTATGGTTGGCCAAGTCTCCGCATAGCTTTCAGTGCATTAAGGAAGTATGGGGAAAGAATACTACTTATACCAGAAATAGATTCCGTGTAATATTATTGGGCTGTTTGCATACCTATTCTCAGAATCCAGAGAAAAAAAAAACTTGGCTAGAAAAATGTTTCCAAATAATTGTTCTCGAAAACAAAAAAAAAAAAAAAAAAAAAGTTGTTCGTAAAAAATATAAAAACAATTTTTACTTGTTTTTTTTCTCCAATTGAAAGTTTAATTCTATCACCTATCCATCACCCAAATTACACTCGGCAGAGAATATGTTTAGCCAAATATGTTTTTTTATTTTCTTGTTTCTAAAACTTGTTTTTAAAAAAACAAAACCAAACAGCCCCATTATTGCCTGCACTGCACTCGGCAGAGAATATTGGAATGGTTGAGTGAAGCTGTTTTAGCGGCGTGCTACCAGCTGGTTTTAATGCACCCGTCACTGGTCTTTTTAGATCCATTCTAGGAACCTCATAGTAATTAATGAAGGATTTTAACCACATAAGGATTGTACACAAAAAGTTGCAGGAGATCGGCTGCAATATAAGATCCACCAGGCATCACAGCATGATAGTTACGAAGCCGCCTATTAGTTGGTATGACCTTTCAATGCATGGCTTCAATGGCCGTGACGGATAGATACAATAACTAGCAGTCATTAAAGCTCCCACCGGAACACATGTACGACTTGGCTACACTGTCACAATATGGAGACAAGAAAGTACGTTCAACTTAGACGCCGTAAAAATATAACAATAGAACATCCAGATCAATATAAACAGATAAGTGTTATTTGAGTGACCGCAGCAGAGCTGAATTCTCACACGGGATCTACACTAACTTCTATTCCTCCTCCCAGCTACAATGTTTAAAAGGTGCATAAAAGGCATTCAATTGGAATGGACCTGTGCTTCTAATCCACTGACAATATCAGGTCACACCATCTGAGGCTCTCATATGGCTCCAAAAGATCCTTTCTCGGTATTCTAATCAGTAATTCTGCATGCTTAAGTTGCAATTGCACCCAATCCGCAAAATCACCTGTGAGTAACTTTTGGATAATGAAAGAGACACTGTTAAAGGCAGGATCACCTCCCCGTCCCATGGTGGAATTGATTCCTTATCCCAGCATGTTATTCATCTTTCAAGTCTAGATACTATGTCCACACTCGACAATTCTATACACAGACCACAATTTAATTTCAATGTTGCAGAAAAAACAACTACAGGAGGAAGAACATCAAATAATGTAACAACCAGATAAATATTTTCTTCTTTCATCTGTCTTGAACCTATGTACTATCAATAACATCAAATTTGTAATGATACAGTGTTTCCATTTCCTTAAATGGTGCCTTCAGATAAATATAGCGAGCAGAACATATGTTTATCCTTCCCAATGAATCTGTTAAGACTGCATGAGAAGAAAGATAATGTCTGCTGAAAATGACCATGCTATCTGGAGTTTCATATACAACACAAAGTGGACAAAATTATGACACGAAAGCCCCGCTGCACATAGAACACCCAAATTGTATTATAGTAAGATATATAATGATTGAATATTTGAAGAACTAGCAAGGATCGCTAACTGTGAATGAGCAAGTCAGTCTGTTTGAACATGTTTGCAGCAAACTATTGACTAGCATCTCAACCCAGCAAATATTGGTTGCTCATACCTCTGGAAAATGAGATCATTGAGTACTCAATGCAAGTTGCATGGCCATCTATGATTTTTTAGATTGCTTTCCTTCCGCTGCACAATCAATAAACAGTCTTACTAGGAGTTTTTCCTTCAAATTAACAATAAGACAAACCGCCTAACAACAAATATGGAAATGTGCATGTTATGTACAAAAAATAACCCGCCCCAAAAAAAAATCAAGAATTAAAAGCTTAAAATCTTCTTGTACCAAAGCAAGCAATACACAATTTTCAAGACCTCAATCATGTATTAGAGGAACAGTAACAGAAACTCACAGCTATGGCATCTTTTCAGCTTCTTAGCCTTGACGTAGTAGTTGTTCCCCTCTCCACTTTCTGACTTATGCTCCCGCACAGGGTGATAGGTCAAAGATAACAATTCTTCCTTTGCAGTATCAAGTCTGTGCTTTTCATCCTTCTGGTATAATTTTATTTCAGAGACAGCCCATCAATCATCAACCGTAATTAACATGATCGCCAATGGAAATATCAACACTTACATGTGACTTCTTCAAGTTCATTATCTGTTGCCTGCAAAGTCTAAGTTCCATCTCAAGTGCATGAATCCGAGATTCAGCAGGCACAACGCATTGCTCCACTAACTGCTTTTGCCTACCCCGGACAACCTCTGGTTGCCACACATTCAAAGCTGCAGAGGCTTGTCTGCAAAAACAATCACCAAAAGCAAATTGAAGTTCTTTATGATAAGTTGATAACATATATACAATAAAGAGACAATTTTACAGAGCAATAGAAGACTCAATCAAAGCCCATTTCCTCCCATAATAAAAATACAGCGACTTAAAATAACAATTTTCCTTCGTACATATGACTAAAAAGGTGGCATAAACCTAACTAGCGTAAAGGCAGGTAGAAAAGAGTTCATCAACTTCAGCTCAGTAACAATATATTTATATAAATTCATTGACGAGGGCGAGTAGAGGAGATTGCGACGAACCTGACCTTGTGCAAATTGGACAACTCTGCAGCACTTTGTCTCAATTTAGCGGACTCTTGAGTTATGTGGCTCTCAATGTCACGGAGCTTTCTGGAATGTTCAGCAATCTGACTCTCCTTTCTAAATACAGCCCTCCTGTGAGCGGCTAATCTTCGCTCCTTGTCTTTCTCGAACCTAACGAGCACAAAATGAAATATCTCTTAATGAAAACAAGGCCAAAGGAACTTTGATCCACCGAAAGAAGCCGCGAAAGTCAGAATTGAAGTGATACCTGATTCTGTAAAGGGATTTGGATGATGGAGAAGATTGTTGAAGAGGGAAATCAGAAGAGAGAAGGTGTTTCCAAAAGAGGTCTTCATTGGAGAGGCGGCGAAGGCGGCGGCAAGAGATGGAGATGCAGCATAAGTCCTTGTAGGAAAATCCACGGCTTTGGACACCGATTTCCAGAATTTTCCTCCAAAGCTCGTCTGGTAGAACCGCCATTTGAGAACAACACCTTCACAACTTACTCGTCGGCGATACCTTCACACTGCCATGCTCATCTTAATATGGGATTCGAGTTTCGAGATGCCTCATCGGTGTTTAACAACCTTTTCTTTTCTTTTCTTTATCATTCATGCTTCTTCCTTCATTCTATTGGCAAAAACGATGGCAGTTGATACTCTCTCATGTTGTTATTATAAAGTATCGGTTACCAATTCTCATAGAACCCAAGAATGATAGTTAAGTTATTAAATTTAGGATTAATTAACTATTTTTTTAACTTTAACCCTTATTTAATGATATAATTTAACCTTTTAAACTTTACACATCTATTAATATTAATGATAAGGGTAAAGTAGAGAATGAGTAAGGCGGTTAGTGTCTTATATTAGAAATCAAATATTTTGTTAGTTTGTATCTTATAATAAGGATTTGAGGAGTAATAATTAGTGGGTATAAAAAAGTTAAGGAATGACAGTGTTGTAAAGGTATTTTTTTTAAGCTAAATTACATATAAATGTTAATACAACTTTTGATTTTGTCCTTTCAACCAATTTTGTTTTTATTCTTTAAATTTTAAAATTGGTAAAATTGGTGGTGTTTTTGTTCCTTAAACTTATAGTCAACTTTTTGAATTTTATTGTTGGTCCATGAATATCAAAATGGATGGTTTTGACTTTTCAAGCTTGAATATGATGAGATAGTTTAGAGCCCAAGATGATGTTGAAATATATTCCTGAACCTTCATTGCTTGCAGGACAGACTCAAATAAAGCCGTTTATCTATCAATGTTTAGTAAATGAGTGAAAACATCCCAATATGTTAACCACGGCAATTCCCTATCCCACCAAAGAGCGTTGCTGTACGAGTGTGTTTGGCATGGCTTTTAGAGGTTTAAAAGTGCGGCCCAACAGCTTTCACTTTTTGCGATGTTTGGTTTGGTCATTTTAGAGAAGAGTTTATAACTTTTAATAAGCTTCTAAAAAAACAAAATTTTAGAGCTTTTGACTTGTGACTTCTGCGTGCTGGAATATAATGAAAAGAAGAGAAGCAGAGGAAAAGAAAGGGGAGGAAAAAAGAAAAAGAAAAGATATAAATTAGGTAGGAAAATTAGACTTTTGAACCCTTAAAATTTTCAAATAAGATATTTTCATTTAATCTAAAATTTCGTTTTTATCTCCAAAAATTTACCATAATAATCTCTAATTGTTTTCTCCTACAATACCCTCCTTTGAGCTAAAAACACAATTTTCCCAAATTATTTTTCTTAAAATAAGGAAGAAACTAAGCCATTAAAATCCTCAAAACACCCCAAATTTCACCCCCTTTTTTTATACTATAAGAATATATGCATATTATATATGTATTATTTAATAACAATAATGTCATTTTTAGTAATTTTTCATTTAAACTTGCTTTTCAAAATGATTATCCAAATATGTTTCTAAAAGTCATATTAAAAAAAAAAGTCACTTCTATCATCACAAATCCAAATATAAATCACATCACACAATCTGACTTTTATCCAATCTTACTTTTAAAAAAGTCAGATTGAAAAAAAGAATTTCCAAACACACGTATATTGTTAATTTGTTATAGACGGTGACAAGTACATGTATACCTTAGTCATCACAGCATCTACCAAAGCATAAAATGACTTCAGCAAAGAACATCAAAAGATAAAGATAAAGGATGTGTTTGGATTGGCTTTTTTTCATAAGGATTTTTTTAGAAGGATTTTTGAAAAAAAGTTAGATTATAAGTAGTGATTTATGTTTGGATTAGTAATGTTAGAAGTGACTTTTTTTCAATCTGACTTTTAAAACATGTTTGGATGATTATTTTGAAAAGTAAGTTTAGATGAAAAACTACTAAAAAGGGCATTATTGTTATTAAATAATACATATATAAGATGCATATATTCTTATAGTTTAGAAAGAAAAAGTGAAATTTGGGGCTTGTTAAGGATTTTAAAGGCTCAGTTTCTCCTTTATTTTAAGAAAAATAATATTAAAAAAAAATTATATTTTTAGCTCAAACGAAGATATTATGGGAGAAAATAATTAGAGATTATTATGGTAAATTTTTGGAGATAAAAAAGAAATTTTATATTACAAGAAAATATCTTATTTAAAAATTTTAGGGGTCTAATAGTCTAATTTTCCTACTCACTCTATTAAATAACAAACAATAAAAGGTGTGGGGCCCATCAGAAGCCAAAAGTCAAAATTTTTAACTTCTGGCTTTTGGCTTCCCCATCAGACTTCTGGAGCATAAGTACTTCTCCACCTTATATCAACCCAAACATAACTTTTATCACAAAAATGACTTCTCCAAAGCAGAAGTACTTCTGGCCCTAAAAAAGCCAAACCATACATGCACAATCTGATTTTGTCCTCCTCATATGTTACCCCAATAAAAGCCATAACCAGCTCCTCAAAATCTTTACCTTCCAGTAAGCAGAATAAATTTCTTTTCATATTGATGCTGCCTCTGCCTCTCTTCGGCAAAGCTCTAAGCTAGCTAGCGGTCACACGGGGCAAGCTCATCGGCCGAGAAAATAATGTATGCCTACCCAGCAGTTCCATCCCCTTTAACTCCCAAAATACGGATTCTAAACAATACCCAATATGCTTTACAATAAAAATCAGATCCATAACACCTCGTTGTTTAAGGCAGAATTCAGCACGTAGATAAATCAGAAATAACCGGGGGTACAACCGTACAATGGACCTCCATTCAAATGGTGTGCAAGTAAACAAGACGTGTTACATTACAAGATGATGAAGGAATATTCAATAAGATAAAGATGACATTGAAGAAATAGACTCCTAGATCCCATTACAGGTTACTAGAAAACAGGAATTCTACTAATTGCATGCAACCTAGTTGTTTTCCTGTGTGTAATACTCACTATCCATGTTCCCAACCTTGCCTAAATCTCATGCACTAAACTCAGAAAGATATTCAAATATTAGATAACTACCACAGAAACATATACGACACCTGGAATTAAACTTGATGGGGAGAAAAGCCACCGCCTGGCGCCTGTCTCAGAAAAGGAAGGACAATAGAGCAAAACAGGGGGGGAAGGGGGACTAATTAAATCTAAACAAACCAAACCACTTTGTACCCCAAGGGAAGGAAAGCACAATACAAAGGCTACAAACTGAAATCCGTAAGAGCAACTTTCACTGGGAATTAGGTTATATAAGCGATATCCTTAAAAATAAAGTCTTCTATCTATGACATGCAAACATGAAGATAGGGATACACTGTCCAGGCATTGATGAACTTGTTATGAATGATTATTTGTTCATACACACATACCTCTAAATTTAAATATATGAAAACAAATTTGTGTCATTAACAAAAATTGTCATAGAACACATACACCACTCAACAAAATTTTCACGTTGGTGCCAGTTAATAGCAACCAGGACACTGCTTTATGATGCATGAAACAACATTGGCATATAAAAGTGTTCACCATAAGTTGAAGCACAAGCAAGTGGTAAATGCGTGTGCATAAGCATACCCTCAAAAAGAACAAAATAAGAAAGGAAAAGGCGTTCTATCATGTGATTTAAGTGACAAATATACTTGAGCAAACAGTATTAAACTGGTATACTCTACTGATGTGCAGTTACCTAATGGACCCAGTAGATCTTGGGTTGAGTGGGCTAAAGGCCGGTGCTGTACCTCACACAAGGGATGTGAACTGTGAGTTGGGGAACGAGCGTCTGTAGGGTTGGAGAGGTTTGTTAAGGAGTTTGGGGCCTAAGAGGAGGCAATAAAGAATTTCGTCTGTTGTGAGGAAAGCGTTTGATCTATCAAATACTAGGTTGAGGAATAAGTTGTGTCTCTTCTTCATTATCTGTTTCTTCTCTGTTTTCTTTTCATGGCTGTAAGTCACCATTTCTTTGTGTAAGCTCAGAGTAATCTATTGCAAGAGTTTCATATCCTTCATTGGAGGAGACTATTAATAAGCTGACATTAATTATTAATATATAAAGGAGTTCCACCACTATCACTTAGTTTCTACATATCTCATGTATGCCAAAAGTCTTAGACAATGCATCAGTAGTTACTAGAGCTAAATTTACAACCTCCATAGCAAAAGGGTGAGAAAAGGTTGCAATCCAAATGCGCATTCTGGTGATAACAGATTGCAACACTATCTAGTATTTAATCAATAAACATATTTGGATAATGAGAAAATAAATGCAACTTGAAAGTAGACCAGAACAATGGACCTCTTTACTACAAGAACAAACTTCCTTTCTACAAAATGATTAGTGTACCTTTAACATTTAGTAACTCAGAACATCATCAAATTCGTGGCTGCCCCAACAATGAAGGGCTCCATCAATAATCGTGTCAAGAAATAAAAAATGACACCCAGTGCGATAGAAATAGGAAGCGCAGGCAGAGCTCGACGGCACACTGACAACAAAATAAGAGTGCAACCTAATCCCGATATAATTGCAAGGTAACAAGCATACACTGTCATAAGGTCATACATCGCAGCTCTACCCACAAGAACACTGTAGAAAACAAAGTCTCCAAGTCCAAGTCTAATACCTCTCTCACCAATCTCCACATCACCAGCCCTCCTCTCCCTTCCTTCATCTCCCATTTCCATCATTTCCACAAGTGGAGAAGTTTCCTCATCAACAATCTCATCATCCCTGACATTAAATTCAGTACTCAATGAATGCCTTTCTCGTGCATTACCCACCAGTGGTGAACTCTCCTCATTACTGGGACCCTCGTTCTCACTTCTATTGGCATTGTCTCTTGACACCGTTTGAAGCTCAATTGAGGAAGAATCTGAAACCCCAGCGACTAAAAACCCCAAATTTGAGGCTCCACGATTCCCAGTTCGAGAGACTGTGGGACGAGCCTCGTAAACTAGGGCAGGGAGTTCTTCATCCCTAGTTGAGGCCAAATCAACCAAAAGCTTAAGCGGACCACCAGGTGCCAAAACAGCCACCAAATCATACAAAGCCAATGCGACAAGCAAAACCCAAGTAGTCCACTCCGGCAATTTCGTGAACCAGGCAGCCACAATAATCCCCAAACAGACTGTATACGTTTGCCTCAGCAAAATGGGGATCCCACCGGAAAACACGGAGAGAACACCGACGACGGAGAAATTGAGGAGGAGGATGAAACAAGTGAGGGAATCAACGGGAATAGAGAACTTCTGAATGACGGCCAAGAAGATGGATCCACCCATGGTGGCAAGAATGAAGAAGGAGGAGAATCGCATGTAGTTCTTGAGGAAATTGGTGAAGTTATAGTAGTAAAGAAGGAAGAGGAGGAAAGTGACGATGGTGATTAGGATGACGAAGACGAAGGCATTGAGGAGAGCGCCTTCGAGCTTCTGGGAAGCAGAATCGGAGGGGTTTTCGACATAGACGAGGTTAGCGGCGGTGCGAATGGAATCAACGGAAGCAGGAGAGAAGGGATTGGAGGCAGAGAGGGAATAAACGAGGAGGACAACAAGGAACATACAGATGGAGACAGGAGACATCACTCCGATTATCTCAACGCCGATGGATTCAAGAATGCTCGACTCCATGGCGATTTCGATGAAGGTCTTGCGATTTTCGCTATTGCATGTTGGGGTTTGGGGGCATCGCTCTCCGATTCCAATAATCAAAGCAAGCTCACAGTTACCTTTTACGTTTTCATCTTGACCAGCTTACGGATTCTCTGGTCTATATTGGCTTCTGGAATTTTTTTTTTAAAAAAAAATTTGACCTGGACTTTTCTTCTGTTTTTTTTTTTTTTTTCTGAATAACTTTGAGAAAATCAATTACAAGTAGAAGGAATTTAATTAAGATGAGATAGTATTAAATCCCTTAATCAAATTGAGGTCCCACAAAATCATCTAATTAAATTGTTGTCCCTAGTTCTAGTCAGAAAGTTGTCATCATCTGGCCAAAAACTGTTATCATTAGTGACCAAAATTTAAAAAGTTGTAATTGAAATTCATATTGTTGTTATAAAAGCCCAAAAAGTTATTATCGGTTGGCCAAAAGTGGTTATTAACCGAGAATTTATAACTGTAGCAAATAGATTCAAAAGGGTTCAACTTTATTCATAGACTTAATCATATATTTATACAAGAGGATAGAATAATCTAGAACAATTACCTAAAATAATATCTAACATAATATTCCTAATATCCCAACTAATATCCCTAACTAATAGGGATCATAATCTGATTGAAAATAAAATACTTTTTAATTATTAAATATTTCCTAATACTCTAACATTCCCCCTCAAGTTGGAGCATAAATGTTCATCATGCCCAACTTGTTACAAAGATAATCCCATAAGCAACAAAGAAAAGCTCACACTCCCCGTGAGCAACAAAACCATGCACCTGACGCAATAACCAGATCTGAAATCTGAATCCTGAAACGGCTCAACAAAGAGCAACCCAATTCACGCCACTAATGCACCAAACTAGAGCTCGCCATAAACCCAAGAAAACAAAACCCGAACGCAATCACCACTAGGATTCATCGGAACTGGGACAGCAATTCCAAAATATAAAATTAAACCAAATGTCAAACAAAGGGCATTCAAACCCAAGAAAATTCTACCAAACGAATTAGCAACCACACCATGGGCTCTAATCCAAACGACCACACCAGGGCCGCAACAAACGAAAAACAAACTGATCATAACCAAAAAATAACAAAATACTGAAACCCAAACTTCAACACAACTTGATCGCGGCACCTGATCCTCAAGAAAGTAGTGGCCACCAAAACCCATATTCTCTACCAATAATTTGCCTCATCATGAGATCCTGTCTTCTGCTCAGTGGCACTAGAGTTAATCATCCACCGTGAGGATGAAGCAGATAAACAAGTTTCACAATTACCTGTAGCAAGAGTGCGGAGGTGGTTGAACCATTATTTGAGGCATCCGAAGACTGCACCATTGACCAGAACTCTCATGCTACAACTTATCCTGCAACTTTCGACAATTACGCTTAGTATGACCGCCTTCCTTACAATAGTAACAAATGATGCCACCAGAATTATTAGAACCAACCCCTAGCTTGTGATGACCATAATCAACAGGACCACGACCAGCCAAGGCACTTAAATGAGAATCCTGAGGATCAGAAGCTGGTTGACAAGAAGCTCAGACCTAGATAAAATCTGAGACCGAACCGTCTCATAGCTTGGATTAAGAGCAATCAGAAAACTAAGAATCATCAATTTCTCCATGTTGTCTACATTAGGTGACATTAACATCTTGATTTCTTCATACATACGTTTAAACTCAAAAAAGAAAGCCTTCCGAGGCATATCCTTTTGCTCAGCACGATAAAAGCCTTTGCACACCTCATGCATTCAAGTAATATTGCCCTTTCCAGAATACAATAAACTCATATAGTTCATAAGCTCTTTAATGGTATTACAGGATTATGTCGTCCCCGATAGAATTCCAAATCTGCAACAACAACCTAGTATCTGCTCGAACCCAAGCCAACTTAAAATCACCCGTAGGAGGGTCTTCAGTAAGATGACGCTCCTTTTCAATACTCAGCTGTAGGGATTCAGGGAACATACCCGGTTGTAGAACACTGATCTTTATGCCTTTTCGGAGTCAGAGCCACAATCTGGACCTTGACCTTTGTATACTGCAGAAGCACTTAAGAGAGAAGAGAAGAGGGAGTTTTTGTATTTCACGGTGGTTCTTTTTTGTCAAGTTCCTGTATTTATAAAACACAGAACTAACAGACACAACTCTTCACATCTAAATTTAAATTTAAATAAATTTAAACTTAATGGGAATATTACATATAATATCCCAATATTTCTGAATAATTCTATTCAGACTCCAAAACACTTATTTGGGCCAAATTCACCAATGGTGGACTGGGCCTGGGCCAAGCCCATTTTCCTACATCTCCCACTCACACTTGGTGGATTTAACTTCTCGCCGACCTCTCTTATTTCTCTTTCTTTGATCATACTAAGTGCTCTGCAGTAACCGCATAGGCATGACGTCTCATTGGTGTCTGTACTGGTAACCCCTTTTACAGGATCAACACAAGACTACCATTCTTGTGTAGCTTGAATTATATTGTTGCCTCAGACATCCTAGATTTACCAATATATTTATACACTTCACATGGCAAAATCTAATCCCTCCCAAGTCATAGTAAAAACTCAGATTGCCTTTCTCATATGCATAGTATCCACACTTATGAAATCACAAATAATATCATAAGGGACATGTCTCAGATACTAGCATAAGTGTGTACATTCCAGGTAATCTTCCTTTCGCCCATATATCATCTCCACATACATCAATCGCTTTCCTAACACAATACCATAGATCGCATAAGTCATGACCGTAGGACATGCATTAAGGTAGCTGTCATTGAAGTATATTTCTATGATAATGTCAAAGTCTAAGGATATCTTAGAAGTATAGAAACTTCTTAGGACTCACACAACAATGAAGCAGGGATCCATTTATTTGCTTCCTGTTTGCGGTTCTCTAGCACATGTGGTATGAATCACATGCTACAATGTTACTCTTATATTATAAGAGCATATGTCGTTTTGAGTTCTTATCAATAATACCGTACATACTTAAGTTCAGATAACCCTAGTATCTAAACCCAAACTCTTCATTCTTTACTCATCTCATGACGTCAAAGTTGAAGATTTTGTTGTCTGGCAACAGGCATCATGGAAGTGGGTATCCATGATATGATCTATATTTTGTAATTTATGTTTATAGACCTCATCTAGACACGCTACACTTTTGTCGAGGCGACATGATTTTGTGTTACTTCTCTACCATATTAGCATTCCTGCTACTTTGCTGGTGAACACAAATGTCTCATCTTTGCACACTCCTCCTGAGTGTCAAAGGCGGTTTGCTCTTGTGAGAGAGCGAACCTCCCTTGCCTGTACGACATACTAGACATTGTATACTATCACATACACATGTAGCCTTAATGAAGTATCCATTACTTCATATCCTATGCTTGCCAAAGGATTTATCATGTCTCTCATGTATATCCTTGGCCACAGGCTCAATTAGGGGACTTTGCATAGGAACTTGTTGTTTAGCAACAACCTTATGTGCTACAACATATCTCATATTTATCTTTGTATTTTACTCATGCTATGATACTTAGGGTCTTTTATTTAGGCAACGATCGTGGTGTTTCCTTAATGCATTAACACTGGGTTTGAATTCTAATTTCAAATCCAATATGTTCTTCTAGACACCCTCGACCATATGGCCATATGTACCACCACAGTAAGTACTTTTAAATGCGCATAATCAAGTATCTTTCAACATTTTTATGGAGCCACTGAGTGTCTCTCACAATGGTTGGACTAGTACAGACTTACAAATCCTACCACTAAAATGAATATCTAATATTTTATACACCACTGTATACATTAAACGACCAACAATGTTTACATGGAAACCCTTTTCCATTTTACTCTTAAGTTAATTCAGTTTAGGGATGTCTATAATCAAGACTCAAACTCACTCTTGAAGTCACTAAGGTATTTATGGGATCACAATCGTTGACCTTGGACTACTCAAGAATTTCCATAATATAACTCTGTTGTGATAGAGAATGGAGTCTGCTTGAGCTATATCTTTGGATCTCAATTCCAAAAAATATACAACGATTTACCCATATTCTTAGTACCTTTCCTTAATAGGCAATATCAAAATCAAACTATTTTGGTCAATAGTATATCATCCGTTTAAAGAATAATATCACAAACTGCTTAGTTATGGCTTCTTCAACCATAAAAAAATGTATTAGGTTACCACACATATGGAACCTTAAATACCATTGTTTGGATGATTGCTTCAGTCCATGAATTGAGTTATGCAAAAATATGTAATACGAGGTCATCACTTTGTAAACCTCAAACATTAATTATAGTGAAATCTAATAGTCAAAGTATATAGATTTCTTCATCCAAATCACTACTCAACATACAAGTTTCACATCTACTTGATGTAAACCTAAAACCAAACAGTCAACTGTTTCCAAAATGAGTATGATTTTAAGCACATAATATATGAGAAGATATTCTCACAATTTATGTCTATGTATACCCTTCTGTAACCAAAAGAGTCTTGTGTTGTTAATTGATCTAACCAATCTGTTCTTAATCTTGAGAATTCATTTGTTTACAAATGATCTCTCGTCCTTGTGGTTGATCAACTAACTCTCAGACTTGATTATTTCTCAAAGAATCTATGTCCATTAATATTACTTTCTTCCATTCCTTCTATAAAACAGTTAAGGCCTCTTATACAAAACACTTTTAGGTCTCTTTAATGACCTTTTACAAGCTCTCACTTACATGGGCAATTGAGGACTTTAGAACTTATTCCATATTGCCTTGTCACTGCGTCTCATAAAGAGATACAGAGAAATACTATATGACGAGCTTCACCATTGTTTGAAAAACTCATCAATAATAAATATGGTTCCTTTCAATTCTTATCAAACACAAACCCATCTACATTTTCACATGTGAAAATGTGACTATAATAAGCTCCCACTTACAACGACTATGAAATTGAGTAATTGACCTTTTATGGCCTATGGGAACTCAAAAAACTTGATTTGCTCTTTGATCATAACCCATGTGGTTTGAAAAAAAGACCACTTAGGAGGGCACATGGTTAATTATAAAGTTTGTATCTCCCTTAAAGGGAAAAACCATACTTGATCAATCAAATATGTGTACTAATCCACCAAAGGTAGACTTGGTAACACTCTCCCACTCATTTTTTGGTGGGTTAGCTTCAACTATTATATACATAACCATGTTTAGTAATATTGCATTATGCCTCTTAACAACTCCATCTAATGACAGAGTGTAAGGGATCATTTAAGTAAATAAATATCCCTTTATCTTCACGGAGCTCACTGAAATTGGTCAGAAACAACCTCTATTAGTGCGTAGAATTCTTAAATTCTTTATGCACTTTATTTTCAACTTTATTCGCTTATCATCTAAAGTGCTTGAGCTTCAAACTTGTGTGAAATAAAGTAATGATAATTACGTGAGTAATCATCAACAAAGTGAATCTAAACTCTGTGTCATGCCCTCACATTCATTGAACCATATATAGTCGGATGGAAGAATTTCAATATTTTCTCTATCTCAGTTCCCTTACTGAAAAAATTTTCTTATTGCTTTACCGATCAGACACTTCCCTATTGGGTGATGAATATAGCATTCTTGAAAATGCCAATTCAAATTATGTGTCATAGTCCACCATAACATGTATTCAAGTCAACACTTGAATAGGGTGGTAAAGCAGTCACGCACACAAAAGATTACCAACAATGTTGGAAAAACAAAGAAATGTCAAGGAAGACTGTATCACAAACAGCTAATTTTGTCATGAAAGTCAAGATAGTTCATTTAGAACCCATGAGCCTGGTCCATGAAACAATGAACTTATAGGCTCTAATGCCTTTCACCTCAATTCTCGCGTCATTACCAATTTAAAGCCTTATGCTTGAATTTGATAATCGACGATATTTAACAAAGGATCTTTGATCCTTACTCTTTTAGTCTATGGAGCTCGAGTCTTTTCCTGCTCACTATTGACAGAAAAAAAATCCATGTCAAATTGGTTTGTTCTTTAGTAGGAAAAAGAATTTAACCTTACTTGGGTCATTCCTCTCCTTAAGGAGTTTGTTACTCCTGTGATGTCAGGGTAGTTATCACATTTCCTTTTGTAGAACCTCTTACCCTTGTCTCATTTAGGTTTAGGGTATAGAGAACGTGCTACCTCTACGGTATGCTAGCCCACAAGGTTTGCAAAAACTTCCTGACATCCATGTTCAAGCTCCAAATACGTCATTTCATCATTTTAAAAAAAAATTTAATCAACTGCTGGGCCGCGTGTGGCTGGCCGAGCGTATATAAAAAAAAGAAAGAAGGGAAAGCACTGTTGGGCCGAATCCAGTTCGGCCCAACAGCCAACCCAACTAAAAAAATTTAGAAAAAGGAAATGGGCTCATTTGGATGAGCCCAATACGCCAAAAAAAAGTTTTTGTGGGCCATTCTCTTTGGACCCAAAGTTAAAAAAAAGGATATTTTTTCTCCTTCTAGGGTTGTCTGAAGGGGCATTTTAGCTCCGATTGAGGCGCGGTTTGTTTCTAAAAATCCCTAAATTTAAGAGCTAAATTTAGACATATTGTTTGTCTATTTTTGAGGCAATTTTTGGATCTGTATAGAGGTTTTTTGGTGCCATTTTTGTGATTTTTATGAGTTTAAAAATCCTAAAATATTTATAATAATTCATAAAATTTTTATTTGAGTCAAATATGAACTTAGAGAGTTCTAAGAGTACCAAACCAAAAGAATTTCCCTCTTTTAGATGATATTTAAGAAGAGAAACTTAATCCTAAGTATGATTTACATAGTGGTGAATCAGAAAAAGAATAAGTTATTGGTTATTGCCTCTAAATGTTAATCCAAACCTAAATTACTTGGAGAAATGTGAACCTCTAAGTGATGTATGAAGTAGGGATTTTTGTATTAGAGTATGAGACTCTAAAATAAAACCTCAAAGAAAAAGATCCTTAAGAGGATCAAGAGAGAGATAATTCAAAGTAAGGTTCATTTGAACTTGAAATGAAACAAGAGGTGTAACATAAAAACATTTTTTGATGGTGCACTAGAGGAGGGACCTGAATAACCAAAATTCTAAAGTTTAGGATTGGGATTTGGATAAGTCTCAGGGAGGTTAAAATGACGATCAGATATTAAAAAAATAATATCATATCAATGCAAGAGGAAATTTCAAATGAAGAAATTTCCACATCTTAACTCCGGATCATGGTGAGATTCAGGAATAAAATACATCGATACCAATGTAGGGATTCAGGGAACATACCTGGTTGTAGAACACTGATCTTTATGCCTTTTCGGAGTCAGACTCACAATCTGGACCTTGACCTTTGTATACTGCAGAAGCACTTAAGAGAGAAGAGAAGAGGGAGTTTTTGTATTTCACGGTGGTTCTTTTCTGTCAAGTTCCTGTATTTATAAAACACAGAACTAACAGACACAACTCTGCACATTTAAATTTAAATTTAAATAAATTTAAACTTAATGGGAATATTACATATAATATTCCAATATTTCTGAATAATTCTATTTAGACCCCAAAACACTTATTTGGGCCAAATTCACCAAGGGTGGACTGGGCCTGGGCCAAGCCTATTTTCCTACTTCAACAAATACCATTGGATAGATTTAATCCAATCATGATAATTAATCCATGTAAGCTTTTGGTCCGTAATTTTATTAAAAATAGGAACTAACTCATATGTGTGGACAGATTTAGTTTTAGCCATAACCACAAGGAGATAACCAACAAAAATCACCAAACCAGATGCAACAATAAATATGGATAGAACAACAAACAACAATCAGATTGAAATGAATATCCAGATGCAACGCCAACAAACGCATGAACAGGAATTGGAGGGAACAAATTTCATATCTGATTCGAAAAAGTTGCGGAACACGTCACGAAACCACCAAAAAGTCGCTGGAAATAGAGAGGCGACGCCGGGAAAAATAAGACAGAGCCGAAAAGACCGCAGGAAGCCTCCACACGCGCTGCACGCGCCGCCGCTGGGAGGAGAAGTCCGAAGCGTGTGTATCCAACGCGCCACCCACTCGATGCCATAATCCGCCGCTGATGACTAGGGAATACTGATCGGAGGGAGAGGAACCCGACTAGAAGGGTGGTGACGCAAAATGAGACCTCGAACTCTCCGAACAAAGCACACAAGGGTCGATGTTACTGTTCACACGATGAACAGTACGACCCGAAAATTGAAACTGGAGCCCTACAAATTTTGTAACTCTAATACCATGTAGCAAATAGACTCAAAAGAGTTCAACTTTATTCATAGACTTAATCATATATCTATACAAGAGGACAGAATAATCTAGAACAATTACCTAAAATAATATCTAAC
Source organism: Mimosa bimucronata (assembly GCA_037074515.1). Lineage (NCBI taxonomy): Eukaryota > Viridiplantae > Streptophyta > Magnoliopsida > Fabales > Fabaceae > Mimosa > Mimosa bimucronata. The sequence continues at coordinate 8,232,898 of CM073437.1, forward strand.
CTAATATTCCTAATATCCCTAACTAATAGGGATCATAATCTGATTGAAAATAAAATACTTCTTAATTATTAAATATTTCCTAATACTCTAACAATAACAATTGTAAATAATGCTCATAATATTAATATAAGGGCCCAAAAAGTTGTTATCATCTCATCAAAAGTTGTTAGTGACCTATTTTCTCGCTCACTAACAACTTTTGGCCACGATGACAACTTTCTAGCTAGGACTAGAGACTTCATTTTAATTAAATGATTTCGTTTGACCTCAGTTTAATTTAATTAAGGATTTTGTGGACCCCATCCTAATTAAGTTTATTACAACTTTTCTTCTGGATTTGAAACTCCTGTATTTGCTTTCCTGATACACATGTTTACCTTCTTTTTGGTCCCAAAACAGTACCTCACTTTGAGGATTCCATTTATCTCTTGATAGACCATTGAGCCGCATGCTTATATCTAAAATGGTAAGGGCTGGGTATGGGGCTATGAGGCTTTTATCTTTCCCGGATCTAAAAGGGTTGGCTCTAATGGGTTAAGGCCTAAGGGCCTCAACGAGCCCTTTTTTATATAAAAGAAAATACTCTTATAATGTTATTATATCTATTTCGTCATATTATCCATTTATATATGGTCATGTTTATTAATTTAAAATATTCAAATTTAACTATAAATTCATATGAAATAAATATGAAATGTAACTTTGTGTGATTAAAAATTTTGATGTCTATAAAGAATTTGATGCAAATATACATAAACAAAGGCACAAGTAAGGTTGTTCGGGGACAAATAAATTGTTAAAAATTTCATGACACACCGCACAACCTACTCGTATTTCATATACTATTTAAGAATTTAGATGGACTAATATGCTAATTTGAACTTTTATTAAATAAAAATAAAAATTATATGCATTTTCCCCAACAAAAATTTGTGTGTGAGTAGGTCATAGAATAAAATGTTGCTGGATCGTCTTAACAGAGTTTGATGTGCCTCAGCCTTATCCATGCAGGCCATACACTGCATGTGAAATTTTGTATGCCACACATTTTTTTTAACCTTTCTCATAACTCCCAGCTTTCACCTACACTATACCGCTCTAAATGCATGATTTTAAGTTTGAACAGGCCAAGTACCCCATCCACTTATTATTATCTAAGCTGATGTAACGTGGTTTTTTGAACTCTTAAATTGTGGCATTGAACCGAGTTTTAATGGAATTTTTTCATTGATCATCAGTGTATTTTACAAATAAAGCAGTTGAATCACGAACGTGAGGCATGCGGTTTTGCGCTTTGGAGCTCCGTTTCATATACGTACTCCCACCTGTGAGGTCCCTTATGATCTAAAGCTAAAACCCGCATTTTTGTTTCTTACACACACACAAACTTTAAGGAGCTGGACTCATCCACAATATATGGCATAGTACATAACTCATTATCTATTGAGGTATGTACATATATATACTATGGAGCATGACAAATAGTTCATTTCTTTCTAACCATCACACAAGTTTTATCCAATTTCATTTATTTATGGGGATGTCTCTTTACTTAGCGGCACTCCCTAACAATTGAAGGCTCGTATAACCATTTGCCAATTGAACCCACAAACAATGTATAAACCTGCATTTTTTTGTTTCTAATTGCTCATCAGTTTGGTGGCATTTCTGATTGGGTAGAGGAGTCATAAACGAAGAGAAAAAGTGAAACTCCACCTGAAACAGAAAATGTCCCTCTCTTATTGGGATTCACAGGAGAAAATATGCATCCCGCACAGTGCACAAACATGCAATGTATAGGGTTTTGTTGGGGTTCCCCCTCAAGTATAATTCCTTTTTTTTATCTCATATATATTACCTCGCTTTTAATCAACTCCACCTTATGTTAATTATTATATGCAATAAATCAGGAGCGTATGGTTGGATGATAAGGGACTCATCTTACCTTAATCAAGATTTGTTAGAATCTTAAGTTTTGATGAAGACTGACCCATGGAAAAATATCGCTAATAAGAAATGATAACTTAGCAGATCAATAAGAATGAAAGTCTCTATCGCTAAGTGAATCTAAATAGCTAATTGATAGAAAGGAATAGCAAGTGAAGACTTAGAAATAACAAAGTTGATATCTTTCGCTAAGTCAGTCACTATTGCTAAAGAAAGAATCTATCGCTAGAAGCTCATTGATAACTCAGCTAGCAGAAATATAAACCAAGTCCTTGAGCAAAAGAAATTAGCTAGCGATAACAGGTTAAGCTATCGATAACCATAAGTGCTTCAAATAATGATCATTCAGATAGCTAGTGCCTGAAAGCTAATGAGTCAAATAGAGCTAACATGGTTGCTAACGCTATCAATTCTATCTAGCGATAGTAGGATGTCTGGAGTATCTTTAAATATCCACATCAGTGTCATCTAGCGATAATGGAATTAGTCATCGATAGAGAATGCCTTGAAAATATTCTAGCAGATATACTGTCTCTGTCTCCTTGAGCTAATAAAGTATCATATCGATAATATTTGCTGCATGAGTATTTGTTTCAGCTAACAGCCTAAGTGCAGGATTTACTCTGACAAGTTAGCGATAGCAAAGCATGCTAGCGCTACTGAAAAGCTGCTATGAAAGTACAGGTGTTCAGATCACACAGGCTAACCTACTCTACGCATGAACAGTCAAAGACTAGATCAAAAGCTGAATGTCCAACGGCTAAAAGTTCCCAACGTCTATTTTCTAACGGCCATATGAAGACTATTAAAAAGGCAATCTATGGAGATATAAATACAACAAGATTTGCTTCCAGAAAGAGACGAACGATCAACGAACGAAAACAAGAGATGAACAGAGCCTTATACAGAATCGCAAATTCCTTAGATTGAGAATGTTTGGAAAAAAAAGAGCTAGAGAAATACATTGTTCAGATCCTTATGCTCTGGTTGTATTTCTTCTTACACCTCATTGTACTTAAGTGTTTATCACAATCTGTTCATTGAGTGAACCCTATTATTAAAATCCTCTTCTGTTAGAGGTAGTTCCTTAGCTTAGTGCTTTGTGAACTGGGTGGTAACCTTACAAGTAGTAAGGGGGAGTGTTTAGAGATATTCTAAAACTCTGTAAAGGTTGGCAGGTGAACCTGTGTTCGTAAAACCTGTGGTAGGCTTCTCTTGTGCCAGGATTAAACAAGAGGGCAGTGGAAATCTCAGGTGGAGCCTGAGGACTGGATGTAGGTCTGGGTTGACCGAACCAGGATAAATATTGTGTGCTTTATCTCTTCCCTTAACTCCTACAGTCTTTCATCATATCTACATAATATATATCTCTTCGTGCATTTACCAAGTGTTGAATTTCTCTGTAATAATCTGAGAAAGGTTTTGAAAAGATTTCCTTCACAGTGTTTAAAGAAAAAGAAAGAATTCAAAAAGGTTTAAATTTTATCCCATAACCCAATTCACCCCTCCTCTTGGGTGACAGCCAGTACTCTCAAGATTGAGGGTTCTATCCCTGTTTAGACGTGAAACAAATCAAAATTCCTTGTACCTCCTATCAATATGCCCATAATCAGCGATTCAGATTAGTTTGGAGCTGTTGATGTGCCTGGAAGGGCATGCCCTAAAATACTAGAGGAGAAATCCTAAAAAACTGATTACATTAGTATATTCCTACTAATTCAGTTCGATTCTATAGTAAGACATATTTAAGTGATTGAATTAGATTTGTGATATTAGTTAAACTATTTGATATAACATGATATTTTCTTGGAACACCCTAATCAACTTCTATAATTTCCCCATCAATTAAGTGTTGTTGAAGATCGTGAATAAAGAAAACGTAAGAAGAAGTTAAAGAAATAGAATTAAACTTTATATGATCAAAATTAGCTGTGCATATAAATTTTAGACGGCTAGTAGGGGAGTATGTATTCATGCAAACGTACAATTGTTGTTGTGGTGGGCATGGGGATAAGGATAGGTAGGACGAGAGCTGTTTGCCGACTACCATGATTCCAAGCTGAATAGTTAATGATTACGTTTACAAACGAAACCTTTTGATTGCTTGGGATGACGGTAGACCCTCAAATGCTTCGGTACTACACCACTCCCTCCATTCCTTATTATAAAAGTATAGCTGTCAAATTAGTTTCTTAAGAAATACTACTTCCATCTCTTATTATAAGAGTTAAAGAGGTAATATCACACATATTAAGAAAGTGGTTGAGCGAGATAAATATGTCTGAAATATTTTTGTTTTCTCAAGTTTACTCTTATTTATGATTAAGTATATAAGAGAGAGGAATGTGATAATAGTGTTATAAATGAATATGAAAGAGAATGCGAATAGAGAGAATAATGATGGGTAAAGTGGGAAAAAACTCATTAAATGCTTTGACGAATTTGGTCAGACTCTTATAAAAGGGACAAAACCATTCAAATTTTTTGCTCTTATATATAAGGACGGAGGGAGTAACAATTAGTTAAAAGCTATAAATATATTTGAAACATAACTTGTTTTCCAATGTTACCTTTATTTATGATGAGACTAGAGAGAGAAATATAATTATGAGTATTAATTAGTACTATAAAAGAAGGTGTTAATAAGTAGGGGCAAATAGGAAAAAAGTGCATCAAATGATGACAGAATCAAATGCGAGCTCTTATATTTTGGACCAAAACAGTTCAAATTTTGGGATCTTATAATAAAGACCGAGGGAGTATTAGTTTATGTCTTTAATAAAAGGTGAATTGAATTTAATTTGGATTAATTTCTACATAAATCTACAATATCAATTATTTTTTAAAAAAATAATATAAATATTTTAAAATAATCTATTCAGTTTTATCAATCTTAATAAATAAAGTTAGTACATATATACTCCATCTGATCCTTATTATAAGACACCAATCCCACATACCAATAAAATTGGTTAAAAGCATTAAATTTGTATTAAAATTCAAGTGATTTACAATACTGTCCCCACTAATTACACTAAATTCCACCGCTACTTCCTCCGTCCCAATATATAATGTCTTTTTAACCGAATTATGGTTTCATAAAAATTTAGTTAAAGTTAGTTATAAACAATAAATATGTAGAAAATATATCATTTCTTCCAAAAGTACCCTTATTTTTGAATGAATAAGAGATAGGGTAATTATGAAAAGAAGATGAAGAGAATGTGTGGGAGAAATTAATGTATGGGTAAAATGGGGAAAAACGCATTTATTACTCAAATAAAGTCAAATAAGACCTTATATTTTGAGACAATGTCATTAAAAAAATGGACCTTATATTATGGGATGGAGGGAGTATTTAATTATTACCAGTATTAAAAAACCCAGTCCGGCCAGGTCGATTTGACCGGAGACCCGGCTACCCGGGCACTTGAAAGGGTCGGTTTGTGTTTCACCCGGGGGAGGGATCAACCCGGGAATATTCCGGGTTGACCCTCAAAACTCGGCCAACCCAACGGTTGGACTGGGTTGGCCAGGTTATTATTTTTTTTAAAAAAAATTCTTATACCCAAAATAATATCCTCTATTTATTTTCTCCCATAATAACCTCTTTTGAACCCAAAATAATTTCTTGAAGTTATGTTACTTAAACTAAGGAAATAACTAAGCCTTCAAAAATTCTCCAAAACACCTCAAATTCTCCAAATATTCCAATAATTTATAAATTCGTATTAATTAATTCCTAACCACATCCACAAATCCTCAATAATTTCCTAAATATTACATTACTGAAAGAGCTTCTACTTAGTTTTTGAATGATTTTGATAGTACTGATTGAAGGATTGCAAGGAACTAGTGATGGACATTCTTAATTTTGATGTTTTGTATTTTTAAGACAGTTAGATTTTTGTTGAATTTTCTTATATTTTGACATGAATGTTGATATGTTATGTTATTAATTATTAAATTATATTATTTTAATGTGGCCGGTTTGATCCCGAGTCGACCCTTGGTTGAACCTCTGACCCTTGACCCAGTGCATTGGTCGAGTCGATCCCCGGTCCGGGTTTTTGAACCTTGATTATTACTCTCTCCCACTATACCCCTATTAAATATGGGCACACATGAAAAAAAATAATTAATACACCTTGGAAACTAACAAGTGCCTTATAAAAATGTTCAAACAAACTTGTTAGTTGGTGCCTTATAATAAGGACTGGAGGGAGTACTCTATCTTTCCGGTCCACATTATAAGAGGTAGTCAACAATTTTATACAAACCAAGAAAACATAGTTGAGCCATTTATTATTGGTGAAATTAATATGATTTTCTAATTTTACCCCCATATAATTCAATATGCATACACTCTCCCCCTCTTTATATTAAAAAACAATGATAAAAATGGAAATCAAATATTTATTATCTTAATTTTTATATATAATTTCTTATGATATGGATAAAAAAAATTCTTATATTATGCACTGGAAAAATTAGAATAGTATAGATTTGGCGGTTGTGCTTCCTCCATGATTTGGAGTTGATGACAATTTAGAAACGACAAACTTGACCTTCCATCGACCACTAATCCAATTAAACAACAACAAATCCCTTCTTGACTGCTTCTCATGTTCTTCATCATGTCTATCTTTCTTTTCATAAAACACCATGCTCGTTGCTTATTTGCTCTCCATCACTCCGTAGTCATTATCAATATCAGTTTAACATATCCCCATTTTTGTCCTCTTCCCCGACAATTTTTGGGCAGGCACTAAATTCATCAAGTCCTTCCCTCAATCATTTTTTCATATTTGCAACCCCCTCCTTCCTTTCTTGTCCCACTCTCTAGCACATACACTAATAAATACCCTCTCAAATTTCTTTCCTACTGTTTTTCTTATGAAATTTATTTGAATAATTAAATTTGATTTATGATCCCTACTCAGATATGGAGCATGTGAAAACTTCTGGACAGCTGTCTTACTCATCGAGATGCCCACAGTCGGTGATCCGGATTGGTTTAGAGCTGTTGATATATGCCTAAAAGATAACTTACCTTAGGATACCAGAGAGAAAAACCAAAAAATTTGATTGATGATTCTAAATTTAATCAATACCGAGGCATCATTGTTAGACAAATTGTGTGAGTCCACGACTAACACTGCTTATCTAACCCTTTTTATAAGTTTATATAGCCTAATTACCAAAGAAAGATAATTCTCTCATAAAGACAATGTAAATTAATGAGCTTTTACAATTCTACCATCATTTATGAATTTGTGTTCAAACAACATGTTATATACTGTGTTTCATCAATTCATTCTCTCTATATTTATCGGTAAGGGCAAAACTGTAATACTCAAATCAATTGCCCACAAAGTCGACTTATATTTGACTAAAAGTTTTACATAAAATGGACATATAAAAGGGAATGATTAAAAATAAATTAGTTTAAAAATTGAGCATTAAAGGAGAAGTCGAGAACGTAAACAGTCTAAATGAAGTTTCTTTTATTTTGCCGACAGATATTGTTATCGATGCACGTTTCAAATATGTGTGCAAAGCACCTAACTCAATAAATATGCCCCAAAGTTGAAGCTTTTCTCGTCAATGACAAATGCGAAGGCGTTCATCTTCCACTCACTATACTTTTCCGGTAGAACGTAAAGTACAGCCTCACATGGAATAATCTTTTCCAAAAACAGATGATAAATTCCTCTGCCTATTTTAATCTATTTTGGGAGAATGACATGTTCAAAGGTGCTACCAGCTCGATCCCCATGCCCCCCATGAGTTTCCGCCAAAGCATTAAATCCATGAGGCAAGAGTCAGCCAGTTGCCTATTTTAATCCTTGATTTTGATTCATAAATACAAGAAAGTATCAAAGTAATACTCTTTATTTAGCCGATAAATTAATAAAATGATTTTGGTTTAATCCATTTTAATTAATTTGAAATCATATGTTTTGAAAAAATATCACTATGTTTCCGTTTAACAAATTGTCACATAACAAGGGGCTGTTATGATGCCATTAAATTTGTATAAATTTGATCAATATTTCCTATTTTACCCTTATGTAAAGGCGAAGATTTATTTACTTAGTTTGATTAGATTAAGTGTGGTAGTTAATTTTGTTAAAATCACGTTATATAACCAAAACACCATAACCAGTTATCTTTACTCCCCCATCCCTTCATTACTTCTTTATTATTAAGGGCTATCAATAAGGATAATATGTAAAAATGTTGTGAAAAATCAAAAATATTTTTTATATTTAAGAACAAACGTATCTCCCCAAATACGCGTTATATTTATGAATTGAGAGAGCATGTTGTATACTCTCTTTCTACATTTGTCAACATTCTCTCTCGTTTCTATTTCCAACAAATTTTAATAGGAGTAATATTGAAAAACTCAAATAGGTTTATAAAAAGGGACAGAATTCTTTCACAAGATGTACATCAGAGTGGTATAACTTTTTTCTTTTGATGTAGCATCTGTTATTGTAAATTTACCTCCTTTTAACTCAGGATTTATTGGAGAAAGTATTTAACATTATAGCGTTGCCTTATCTAACTCCACAGCACTACTAAAGCGGTACAACCCTTCCAGTTAAATCAACTGCTTGACTGGCAGTGGTATAGCAGTTTTTAAAATACGGGTTTTTATTCCCAATTTGCATTCCCACATTTTCGCCTTCGAGCTTCCCTCCCCTTTAATTTCTGTCATCACTATGAAGAGAGTCGCCGGTGACGGCGATGGCGATGTGGCCGAAGCAGTCCCCGGAAACATCGACATCAATAAAAATGTGATTCCAAGCTGGATAGTTAATGATTACATTTACAAACGAAACCTTTTGATTGCTTGGGATTGATGACGGCAGACCCTCAAATGCTTTAGTACTATGCTAATTAGTGCATGTCTTTGATAAAAGGTAAATTAATTAATTTCAATTAAAAAGATAGAAGAAAACAAATAAATTATTTAATTATATCTAAATATTAATTAGTTTTGATTATTTTCTACATAGGTTTATAATATAAACAATTTTTTTTTTAAAAAAAATATCAATAAAATTATTTTAAAATAATCTATTCAGCTTTATCGATCTTCCTAAATAAACTTTGTACATGGAATGGTATGGATTTGGCGGGTGTGCGTCCTCCATAATTTGGGGTTGATCACAGGTTAGAAACGACAAACTTCATCTTACATCAGCCACTAATCCAACAAAACAGCAACAATCCCTTCTTGGCTGCTCTTTCACATCTTTCTTTTCACAAATATCATGCTTGTTGCTTATTTGCTCTTGATCAATCCTTAACCATTATCAATATCAGTTTAACATATCCCCATTTTTGTCCTTTTCCCCGACAATTTTTGGGCAGCCACTAGAATCATCAAGTCATTCCCTCAATCATTTTTTTCATACATGCAAACCCTTCCTTTCTTTCTAATCCCGCGTTCTAGCCCTTGCTAATAAATACCATCCCAACTTTCTTTGTTACAATTTTTAATATGTAATTTATTTATTAGAACGATTAAATTTGATTTAGAATTCTAAGCTTGATTAATAGCGAGGTATCATTACTAGACAAACCGTAAGTCCATAACCAGTACTACTATGCTCCTTTTTTATAAGTTTATATTTCCCAATTCTTGTATATTAAGTGAAGATAGTTAACTCATGAAAGATGATGTATTATATGCCTTATTAATTCCACCCTCATTTATAAATGAGTGTTTAAACAATATTTTACACATTGTATTTTATCCGTTCATTCCCTCCCTGTATTTAATAGTAAAGGCAAAATTGTAACACTTAAATTAATTACTCGGACTCATAATCATAATTAGAATAAAAATTTTTCCACAAAAAAGACTTATAAAAATGATTGCCTAATTTTGAAGCAATGTTAAATAATAAAAAAAAAACTAGTTTAAAAATGACCATTGAACGAGAAGTGGAGAACGTAAACAGTCCAAATGAAGTTTCTTTTATTCTGCCGACAGATAATATTATTGTACATCGATGAACGTTTCATAAATGTACACCCCGTGCAGAGCACCAAATTCAATAAATATGCCCCAAAGTTAAACCCTTTCTCGTCAATCACAATTACTAAGGGTGTGTTTGGATTACTTTTTTTCAAAAGAATTTTTTTAGAAGGTCTTTTTTATAAGGTCTTTTGGAAAAAAGTTAGATTGTAGAAGTGATTTATGTTTGGATTAGTAATGTTAGAAGTGACTTTTTTCCAATCTGACTTTTAGAACATGTTTGGATGATTATTTTGAAAAGTAAGTTTAGATGAAAAATTACTAAAAAGGGCATTATTATTATTAAATAATACATATATAATATGCATATATTCTTATAGTTTAGAAAGAAAAAATGAAATTTGAGTTTTTGAAGGATTTTAAAAGCTTAGTTTCTCCATTATTTTAAGGAAAATAATTTAAAAAAATTATATTTTTAGCTCAAAGGAGGATATTGTGGGAGAAAATAATTAGAGATTATTATGGTAAATTTTTGGAGATAAAAAGAAAATTTTATATTACAAGAAAATATCTTATTTAAAAATTTTAGGGGTCTAATAGTCAAATTTTCCTACCCACTTTATTAAATAACAAACAATAAAAGGTGTGGGGCCCATCAGAAGACAAAAGCCAGAAGCCAGAAGTCAAAATTTTTAACTTGTGGCTTTTTGCTTCCCCACCGGACTTCTGGAGGAAAAGATCTTTTCATCTGCTTATGAACCAAACATGATTTTTTCTTTTCAGTTAACTTATCCGGTTCAGAAGGACTTCTGGGCCCAAAAAAGATAAACCAAACATGCACTAAGCCGTTCAGCTTCCACTAACTAGTTGTTCCGGTAGCATGTAAGTAAATTAAAGCCTTATATGGAAATGGAATAATCTTTTTTCCCAAAAAAAAAATGATAAAGTCTTCCGTCTATTTTGATCTATAACTTTGAGATTTTTTTTTTCCATGCATCTCAAACCAATTCCTATATTACAGAGGAATTCAATGAACCCAGATTAATCTGGAGTTGGGGTGGGTCAAACCTTTTAGGGTGCCCCACCACACAAGTTTTAATTTTGCTGCATGCGTAAACCCAAACTCGAAATCTTGGTTAAAAAGAATCAACACCTTTACTAATTAATCCAAACATTCGTGGTAGATTGATTTGTTTTTAATATACAAAGTACCGCTTTTATTTAGTTGATAAGTTACTAAAATGATTTTGGTTCAATCTACTCTCTCTCGTCCAATAATATAAGGTCCATTTTTTCGAATGATTTTGTCACAAAATATAAGGTCTTATTTGACTTTATTTGAGTAATAAATGCATATTTCCCCATTTTACCTATGCATTAATTTTCCCACACATTCTCTTTCATTTTCTTTCATAACTACCCCTTCTCTTACTCATTCATAAATAAAGGTATTTTAAAAAAAAATGATATATTTCCTACACATTTATTGATTTTAACTAATTTTTTATGAACCCACAATTCAGTTAAAAAAAAAGACCTCAAATATATATATATATATATATATATATTAGGACGGAGGGGTATTTAATTAATTTGAAGTTATTGCTTTTTATACCCTCTGACACTCCCGCATTTCCGCATTCGAGTTTCCCTCCCCTTTGTGTCATCAGTCATCAGTCATCACCATGAAGAGAGTCGCCGGCGACAACGGCGTGGGCGTCGCCGAAGCAGTCGCCGGAAACATAGATATTCTAACAGAGATCCTCCTCCGAGTGCCTGCAAGACCACTTCTGAAATTCAAATGCGTCTCAAAGCAATGGTCAACTCTCATCTCCGATCCACAATTCCGTCAATCCCACACTGTTCGCCACCACACCCCTCACTCCCTCCCCTCCGCCCTCCTCCTCAACAACAACTACAGACCCTCCCCTCACTTCCAAATCGTCCCTCTCCGTACCTCCAAATCCCATTCTCACCTCCTTCGTCTTCCCTATTTCGATTACCTCAACGTCCCTCGCGTCACCATCCTTCAATCTTGTAATGGCCTCCTTCTCTGTTCCTCTGGTTTCCTCCTCCCTCTCCAAGATCATCGCTTTTCTGTGCCCTGTATCTCCTTTTTCCCCTTCCCTGCTTCTGCTGATTGTTCTGCTTCTGTTGTTAACGACGATGATTGTGGTTTTAGGTATTTTGTTTGTAATCCTACTACCAAGCAGTTTTCTGTTGTTACTTTGCCTGATCGGGAGGTTAGGGATCACTTGATTACGCTTAATTTGGCTTTTGACCCTTCCAGATCCCCTCATTACAAAGTTGTTTCCATCTCGTCGGGAATTTCTGGTGTTACTGACGATGGTCCCAGTCTTGAAATTAGGGTTTATTCTTCGGAGACTGATTCTTGGAGTGAACGTGGTGTTTGTTTTGTTGCTCCCTTTAGCATGGCCATTCATGCTGGTGTTTATTGTAATGGGGCTATTCATTGGGCTAGCCAAGGGGAGGATTCTGTGTACTTTGATGTGGATAGCCAATGCTTGAAAACTTTGCCAATGCCACCAGATCGTGAGGATTGGGAATATGGGAATCTTGCGTATTTTGGGGAATCCAGGGGTCATCTTCATATGATATTGATTGAACCTCATCAACGTGTGGTGTTTGATATTTTGGAGATTGATAGAGATTACTCTGGCTGGTTTGTGAGATACCATGTGGATCTCACTCCTATGCAAAATTCATTCCCGGAGCTTATTTGGTTTTTCAAGGAAAAGAAGGAGACATTTTCTATCTTGTGTGTTATTCGTCAACCAAAAGAAGAGGACTCCATGGTTGTGTTGCTGGTGGATGGCAGAGTCATGTCCTTTAATCTGTCGAACCATACTTCAAGACAGCTCTGTGATTTAGAGCTTTGTGCCATGCCCGATGGTTGTGCTCCTTTCTCTCATGAACGCAGTGAAGCATTTCAGTACTTCGAGAGCCTTTCCATTCTTGGACCACCAACCGCATGAAGAGTCACAACACTAAGAATTTATGTAGGAGCTTTTCCGTTCATGGCAGGGTAAAAAGGTGAAATCTTTCTTGCCTTAACTTTCATATAGAACTACCAAGCTGGTGTGCGTCCTTTTAAGGGAGATGGCTTGGAAAAACCAAGGCATGTTCGATGTGCTGAACTTGATTGGTTACTCTCTGTTGAGAGCCCCATATGGCTCGGCTGAACATACAATATGTCTGAGGCCTTCTAGCTTCGTAATGATGTTGTTCCTAGTAAGTAGTGCTTCGTGTAAGTTATCAATAAAAATAGATCATTTGTACCTGATAAATGAAATTATAGTTGGGTTTTATTCAGCACTTCGATTTGTTCTTTTGGGAATCATCATGTTGATCATATTAAAACTTTGAAGCGAGTTGTTGGTTGCAAAAATTACAACAAAAAGTGAAGAGAGTCACTCGTCCAGAACTTTTGAAGCACGGGATGCTCTAAGAATTAATAAGAATTAGTGTGGAATAGATTTATTGGAAGCACTAGGCACAGCATTAAGATTGATGACATGAGACTATTTGAAATGTGCGTGTTGAACATGAACTCAGATCCTCTTTCGAAGCTTCCACACTCGACAGAAAAATTCAGCGGCAGGCCCTCTTCAATGGTGGAGCCTATGACAGGCCTTGTTCAATGGAATTGGAGGATCAGAAAATGATCCACCCACAATTTGTTCAAAAACCCATTGATTAGCTGCCTGAGTGTAATGCACACCATCCCAATTCACCCAAACCGATGGATCCTTGCATGGTTGTCCCACTAACACCTCTTTCCCACGAACCGTTATCTTTCCTCCACATCCAATCTTCTTATTGAATTTGTACTTCCCACCATGCCCACAGCAAGCTCTCAATGGTTCCATAAAACCTGCATATATCAACTAACGAAAGCTCTTACCAATAGATCACTCTCTTACGTTAACAGACCTTATAAAAGAAGGACTCACCATGCTTCTTTGCCTGACTAATGAGGGAGTACTTGACGGAGTAGACATCGACGTAGGTGATTGCAGCCAAGGGAAGTTTCTCTCTGAGTTGAAGCACAACTGCTTTTAATCGACGATTGAAGTATCGAGCAACTTCGTTGTAAGGAATGGCACATCCTGCTTTATCGATCTGAGCTGCGTTCATTGGATGTAAGTCCAATATGTATGGCAAACAACCAACTGGACCTGTATTGTGTATCCAGAACGACCTTCCTCCATGATCATATGCATACTGTGAAAGGCAAACATATCAATACGCTTTCTACTTATCAATTAACAGCATCGATGAAACTGAATGTGAAAGCAACAGAGTTTTTAGTCTATGACTTTAGTTCACCTGCACTATGTTCTTGAACTGTGCTAAAACATCAGGAACATATGCTTTGACTTGATCAGTGGACATGTTATGATAATAACCTGCTGCCAAATCGTTCTGTCCAATATCGAAAGTGTATAATGCACGAGAAAAGTCTTCTGCTTTTGGTAGCAATGTTGCATACAATCCTCCTGAGGGAAAAAAGTCCATGACATCTACGCTAAGGTAAACTCTATTGGGAATGGAAAATGGATAGAGAATAGAAAAGCCATCACCTTTATTGCGAAAAGTTTGAGATCTGCGCTGGAAATCACTGAATTGATTGAACTGAACGTCCAGAGAAAAAGGACTGAACCCACCATCTTGGTGACGGGTTGTATTCTGAGGCCGGATGGTGGATCCGGCGGTGGCGAAGTTGGCTCCATGAGTAAAATTTGAGCCAACCGAGTCAAGGAAAGCATTCAAATATGGAAAACCCAGCTGCTTAGCTTTTAAAGAGCAGTTTCAAAAAAACAAAAACAAAAAAATATATGTCATTAATGGTTAATTCTCACAGCTAGATAATTGAGAGTCTGCAAAAGAACAGAGTAATCCTTTTAACAATTTGAGTGGAATATATTGGTGTTTTTATCAGTGTACCCTTGGTATCTGAACAGCATTTCAAGAAGAAGAGTACAACTAAGCTTGTAGACAACTGATGTTTACCGCGTCTGGCCATTACTTTCTTCATCTTTTTAATGATGCCGACACGACTTTACATTAATTACCGGACATTCAGGGGCACAAGAATCATCGGTGTTCGTCGGAAAGATGAGTAGAGGACGTTTCTCTACTTTAGATCATTCAGATTTGAATCGGTCTAGATTTAATAATATTAAATTTGTGATTTTAAATTAATAATATGTTTTTTGACAAAATGATGGTTAAGATATTATCTTTATTTTAAACTTTGTAACCATAAAAATAATTGTTTTATTAAAATTATAAATTTAAAAAAAATTAAATTTAGACCATCTATATTGGATCTGGAAGATATCCATAATGGAGGAGCGCACTCTACTCACCAAACTGGATCCGGACATGGGCACATGGCTTCATAAGACGTAAATTCTGTGTGTTTAGTGTTAAAAAAAAAACTATTTTGAAACGTGTCATGTATTAATTGGCACCGTTAGTCTTTTGCTTGGTTAATTGAAGGGTTAATATAACTTTTGGTCCCTGAACTTTCACTCAATTTTGGTTTTGGTCCCTCAACTTTAAAATTTTTTGTTTTGGTCCCTGAACTTTCGGTCAATTTTGGTTTTGGTTCCTGAACTTTGAAATTTTTTGTTTTTGTCCCTGAACTTTTGGTCAATTTTGGTCTTGGTCCCTGAAATTTCAATAATTTTGGTTTTGGTCCCTCAGCTTAAAAAAACTTCAAAAAAAAAAAATAAAGTTCAGGGACCAAGACCAAAATTAACCAAAAGTTCAGGGACCAAAACCAAAAATTTCAAAGTTCAAGGACCAAAACCAAAATTGACCAAAAGTTCAAGGACCAACACCAAAAATTTTAAAGTTCAGGGACCAAAACCAAAATTGAGTGAAAGTTAGGGACGAAAAGTTATATTAACCCTTAATTGAATCACACGACCCATTTTGCACGGAAGCTTTTTGAGTTTTTGTCCATATGCGTTTATACCAGCACATGACTCAATAGTCAATAATCTAACAATAACAAAAAATTAAATATGACATGTTTCATTGTTGCGACCTTGGTAATTGATATCACCCCAAAAAAACATATTTTAAACGATCTTTCCTTAAAAACACCAAGTCTGCAGAGATCAGAAAATGACCATACTGTTCTTTCACGGAGATGATACTACTGTGGACTGATTAGTATGAATAGAGAGAGGAAATAGAAAGTACCTATGAAATCAATGATAAGACGGCCGTCGCAGTAACGTCCGGCAGGGTGGTGGAAGAAAGACTCGCCGTGGGGAGGTCCGGCTTGGCCAAAGGCGGCGGAGAGACCGCCGGTGTCGGAATTTGAGTCGCCGAAGTTAAATATGGCCGGAAAATCACACTCATCAACACTTGAAGCATGTGATAAAAATGGCTCTGAATTCATCACAAGTGATATGAAAAGCCAGAAGCAGAGAGCACAAGCTTGAATCAACCTCATATTGTTAGTTCTGGTGACCAGAATCTGGGAGAGAAAGGAGATGAGCAGTGAATTGGAGACAGCAAGTAATACTGTGTCCAAAAAGATAAGAGAAAGCAATAGGGGACCTTTATTTTATTTTTTATTTTTTTTTGCCAACACAGGGGACCTTTATTTATTACTATTACGATATTATGATTTATACCAAAGCTTATTATTTTATTTATGGAAATGTGTGACAGAAGATTCAGAGAATCAAAGTGAGGCACCGCTGGGAGCCCCACACAGAGGACTGTTTTCTTCCTATTTTAAGCTCTGTGATGATTACATTCTATCCTATCCCCCACGTCTGCAATCCGTGGACACTGTTCTCAAGAAATTGTTTCCCTTCCCTTAGATTTTGAATTGCTTTTTAATAGTAATAACAGTCCATTAAATTAGAGAAACAATAATCATTCAATTAATATTGGTATATTTAGACACACGTGAAATTGATTTACAACTTAACAATTTTAATGCATGACGTTATGGTAATTAGTGTTTGATGGAAATGAATAATGTGATTTGCTTGGTTACTTGATTTGAGCAGTTACATATGTAAACATTTTTAATTTGTAGTGATGCCCGTGATATGAAAAGAAAATCAATCAAGTAATGCATGAAAGCTGGACATTGGAACTTGAAAGAGTGATTGGTGCTGATTAACGAAGAGTTGAAAGAATTATCAGATAATGAAAATTTCAAAGTATAATAATGTATTAATCATCCGTCAATGTGTATATATGAAATATAGAGGATAATATGATTGTCTCGGCTATGTTTGGTACGTGAGAATGAATTTTAATGGATTGGTAATGAGATTGGCATTGGGAATGGGATTGGCACTGGAGGTGGGAATGAGGGTTTAAAATCATATTTGGTGTGAAGTAATGTTTAGAGGAATTGTGTGTATTAACTTTTTATTATAAATAATTATTAATTCAAAAAGACAATTGTAACCCTCCTCTAACCTCAAATTTAACATTTATTATTAGATGAGATGATGCTACTAAATAAGTCTCTAAATTAGAAGCCTCCTCCATTCCCAAGAAGCTTCAACTTTCTTTTCCTTCATCCTCATCCATCACTTCTCCTTCCTCCTCCCACCACCACGATCGAAATCATGTGAGCTTCTCTACATCAACGATCCCACAACCACAATCAAAATCAAAACCATTGATGCCTACACGTTGCTCCCATCCCTGTGATATGGATAGGACACAGTGATACGAGTTTTATTAAAATTCATTGCTGCCTAAAAGCAACAGTGGGTTGGGGTAAAAGAAAATTTTAATTTAAAAGTTCAAAATAATGTTTTTGGTATAAAGCATTGACTTGCTTATTTATTTATGTTTAATTCAGAGAATGAAAATGAAAAGATTTAACTATACTTGTTGATGAATATTTTTATACGAAATTATAAAAGTTGTTTCTATTATGTGGAAGCTAAGTACAAATGAAGAAGATAAGTACAAATTCAACAAAATAACGGGACGTGCATCACCTCATGAATATGCTTGTTTTCTTTTTCATTTTAAACCACATACAAAAAATGAAGATGATGCAGGAGCAAAATATGCTCAAATCCCAAGGTTTTAGATAAAAACTTCATAAATGGAGAAAAAACCAAAGCAACAGTCAGAGGCAATGAAGACACATGAGTGAGGAATAATTTACCAGTTAAAGGAGAGAAAGAGATGAGGTGCGGCAGCTCGTGGTGGGAAAGGTGAATGGGAGCAGTGAGAGGCAATGAAAAGATTATCCTAACCTAATTAGGTCAAAATTAAAAGGAGTAATGTTGTCTAAAATTTTTTATAATCAAGGATATTTTTGTCCTCAAAATTTCAATCCCAGGATTGAAAAAACATTACCAGGGGGTGAGGTGGGTTTGTCCAATCCCACATTTGTGGTAATGTTCAATCCTAGCTCATTCCCTGTCCCTATCCCATTCCCACCCTCTCAATCCTCCGTACCAAAAGAACCAGGAGTAATATCAAGAAGGATGCAAACAAACAAGAGCAGGTAGCTTACAGTCGAAGCAATTTTTGAGTAAATAAAATTGAAGCTCCTGTGTATGGAGGAAAGCCCCTTAAATCATATCCTAACATGCAGGGAGTAAATAGTAAAATCATATGCTCTGTGTCTCTAATAGACGTCTACCCTCCAATGAATTTTAACTATCCATTTGCTGTGGCCAAAATGTTACTATTGACGATGGCCAAAGGTTAATGGCCTATTCATTTAAATAAGTTAATAAAGTCACACTATAACACTACTAACCAATCTTTTTTCTCCTGCCATCAAATAATACTGCTTAATCACTCATATCCCATATATATATATACATATTAATTATATTAATTATAGGAGTAGTATATAAGGGCCAAGTCCTTCTTGTTTATATATTAATTGTTTTTCCCCATCACGTCCTTGTTTAAGGATTATTTTAACGTGTATTAAATTCTAATTATTAATTGATCACAATAATATTTTATAGAGAAGTGCTGAAAATAAAATTTTTTACTCCTCTTCATATATATATCACTTTCAATATTTTCACACATTAAAAAAAAATCTTTAACATAACTAACTCCGCCTCAAAATTCAATAATTTTCCAACTTTGCTTATCATAATTAGTATCTACTAAACCACATGAGAACAAATTAAAGTCAACACATTATAAATTGAAGATAAAATTATATTTTTACATAAAAATTTAATGACGTGACTTATAAATATGACTAAACCAGATCTTCTCTCTTTACCCTGTTTATAGATAGAGCACACCACTTTGTTCTTTATTATAAGTTCCATCACACAAAAAATCTTGTTCCTAAATATAAGTCCATTTAGAGGTTATTAATGTTTGGTTGCCAGAATTAACTTTATTTAACTCTCGTTGGAAAAAGGGAAAGAGGAGAGAGAGAAATGTGAGAATATTTATACCTAAATGTGGAGAGAGGGAAAGTTTGAATATATATGGGTAGTGTTGGAAAAATTTATCATGATTTAACTAACAATTCTTGGTATATGATAATTAGTTAAGGTGAAATTATAATAAAGAACACAGTGGTACATTAGTAAATTACTCTCTACGATCCTTGTTATAAGAGCATATATTTTGAATTGGTTTGGTCCAAAATACAAGAGCCCACCTTGTGTTGTCGTCCCATCATTTAATGCATTTTTTTTTCAATTTTGCGCCTGATTAATTTGAAATATTGCATTAAATAATTATGGGTGATGCTTATCTTTAAGAAGAAAGAGAGAGAGAGAGAGAGAGAGGGAAGCATTGTTTTAAATTAAAGAATAGCAAAACATAAATAAAGGTAATATTAAAAAAGTATTATATTTCAGACGTATTTATGATTTCTTTTACTAATCTTTAGCAGTTTTTTAAGAAGAACAATTTAATTGTTGGACTCTTATAGTAAGTACCGCAAGGAGTACTGTATAATCTTAATTGTATTTAGGTGAGATGGGAGTAATTGTTGGGTTAATGGAAAAACAAAAACTTTATACTCTAGAGAGAACTCTTTTAATTTTTTTGATGAATCTCTAGAGAAAGCTCTGAAATTGAGAGAGTTGAGAAAAATTTTGTGGGAGTGTGGGGTAGGTTCCACGTGGAGGGGCAACGGAGGTGGTAAGGATCAAGGCCTCCATGGATCCCCGGATTGTGTCTCGGCAACCTCATGAATTCATAACTCCTACCTACTAGTGTTGGATAAAAAACAACAAAAACTTAAAATCGATCAACGCATATAATTATGATTCAAAAAGAAAGAGAATTACTTTCAAGTCTTAAAGAAAAGAATTATTATCAATGACAACTTAAAATATTATTGTTAACAAGTGAAAAAATATCGTTAATAAGTCATTAAGACTTGTTTGATATTAATTACCTTTCTTGGGACTGTAATATAATTCTCCCTTAAAAAATTACTCCACATTAACTCATTTCAATAAACAATTCATTTTCTTAAATTATTTTTAACTATTTAATATTTCAATATCCTTAAATGCACCGAGAATTGTTTATTTAATTTCAAATTATAAGATGCGCATTTTTTAAATTTCATTTACAGAGTCTGAGTAGTTTTTAAAGAGTATATTTCCTGTTCATAAATTGTTATTTTAATGTTTTAACATAAAGTACTTTATTAATTATTTACGAAAAGTGTCTCGTGCTTCTTCGATTGTTTGAGTTGCAGGGCCACACCTTTTAGGCTTTTATAGCATTCTAATCTTTATTCTGGTTTGGACGGAGAAATATACAAATTTTTTTAATGTGCGGTATCCACTAGTTTAAATTTGATTTAATTTATTTTGGGAGAAATCATACGAGTCAACTTATACGAAGGGCCGGTTGTATAATCAATCGCATAACAATTAAATAATAAACGGCTAGATAGAGTAGCAGAAAAATTATTTCACTTATTAAACAAATTTAAATTAAAGAAAAAAGTCTCACATTGGTGTATCTAGAAATAAAATGCAAGGTTTACTGTTATAAAAAAAGAAATAAAATGTAAGGTTTACTTAAGAAAAAAATTCTTACATTGCTATTTTTTCATGCGTTTTGATTATCGAGACTGGCGGCCATGCAGCTCATGTGAATGATCGAAATGGCTTTCAATATTGGCGTATTAGTTCAAAATTGTAAGACAACATTGCCCCAAAAAAAATTGTGAAAGAGATCTTTAACTAGTTTATATTTGTAATAAATTAGTTGATGACATTTAAAATTGCACTTTCTTTTTTTTTTTATTAAACTCAGGGTATCTAAAAGCAGATAATCCCTTCGTTACTGGTCCTCTAATTAAGAGTAAATGGCTAACCACAAAATGCTCTCCATACGTAAGGGTGTGATTCAAACCCCCACCACTTGGTTGATGGACCAAGTAAGGAGGCATTAGGCCACATGCATTTGCGTGGTTAAAATTACACTTTCTTTATATGTTCAAAATGCCTTGTAATCTTAAACAGAAGTACGAATAAATTGTGGACACATATTTTATCAATAGTCTAGAGTAAATTCTACAGTTCATGTTTTTTGAATATGTAATCTCACATAATTCTGGATCGTTCAAACTGCTCTCTCTCTCTCTCTCTTTCTCTGTGTGTGTGAATTCTCTAGGGTTGCATCCCTTACACCCTTGTGGTGGTTGGTCGTGAGACTGTCTAAACCTATCCTCCCTACAAGTTTTCCTTCAAACAACTTTCTTCTCTTCTTATTCCATACCCTATCCTTTTTCCTATTACCATTTCTTGTGAGAGTTCAGTGGGTTCTAAGAGGCTAGTGTTTTCAATACGAAGGTTTCGAGTCGTGAAACTATGGTGAGTGTTGAAGTTTCCAGTAATAATGCGGTCGGATATTGTTTCCTTTGAGGGAGATGATGGTTCCCAATGAAGAAAAAAGATTGGTGGGGAAAGTTATTTCAAATAAAGAGTTAAACACAGGAACTGTAAGGGAGATTGTTAGGGCGGCCTGGAAAACGAAAGGTTACTTGGATGTGGGTATTATGGATCAAAATACAAATATGTTCTCCTTCACTTTTTTCAGAAGTGGAAGAAGCGCAAAAAGTTTTGAGGGAAAGCCTGTGGGTTATTAGAAATAGTATGTTAAGTCTCCAAAAAAGAGGTGCTTATAAGGGGGACAACGAGATCAGAATTTCAACTTGTCTTTTCTGAGTTCAGTTACACGATATTCCCTCAGAGGGGTATATCCTGTCAAACTACAAATGGCTGGGTAGCAAGATCGGAATGGTGATAGAAGTATTTGGTTTAGGGTCAAAATTTTGGACAATAAATACATTATAGAAATATGTGGTTTATAAATTATAAAGATATTCCGAAATAAGAAAAAACAACTACTAAAATCATTGACACAATAAAAAGCTACACATTGAAAATTCAAACAAATTATCTTCAAATAAAACAACCTTGTGCATCGCACTGGGATATTTGTCTTGTTTGTTATGTTTACATAAGTTTTCTAACTAACTATAAAACTCTCCAATTAATTTACCAAAATCCATTTTAAACAGCTATTTCCACGCCTCGCGCTCCAGGGGAATCATCAATTTATATTTTGCTCATTGCAATCTCATCTTAAGGGTTGTGTGCAAATATGATTAGATTATGTGTTATGTATGTGAACATGAATAATATATGATTGGATCTTAACAGTACATATGTGGATAAAAATGAACCACAATGTGTAAAGTACCGATGATAACAGAGCCACCACGAGCAGCACCCTCCATGTTCCATGGCTTCATGTTAATGTTATAGAAACGAGCCTTTGCTTACCCGTGCAACGGAGCTTGTAATTGAAGACAATAAGTAATATTATGTAAAAGTCAATCGTTATAACATATAATATGAGGAATAATGTAAAGATGAAAGAGAATATATATACATATATGATACGATCGTCCTATATGGAACAATGGTTATAGGAACATTAGGTCCAAACTGGAAGGGGGGAAAACAACGATTGATGACATAAACATGATTATAGTATCTAAAAGGTCAAATTCCTAAAAATCTCCCTATAAACAAGTTAGTGATTCTGTTAACAACTCCAAAATCACAAAGAGAAACAACATTTTTCCTTCGCAACCAATTCCCACACAAAGTATAGCACAAATTTTACCAAAGTTCTTCAGTGGCCACTATTGACTAACAAATCTTGTTAGATTAACAAATTTGACGAATTTTTTGGAAAAATAAATATATAAAATTTAAATGGGATCCGGACAAACATGTTTAGTTAAATATGTTTAGCTCACTTTTTGATAAGTAGAAAAACATGTATCCTTTGAAATAATATGCTTTTTATATTGTTTTTTTTTTAAAAATGAAATCTAAAACATTATTTTTATTTCAGATTTTGTATCCGTTTAAAAGAATTAAAAATGGTTACCTTTTTTAGAAAATGAAATATAGCAATTAATATGTAATGTTACTAATCAAAACCACTTCATTCATATTAGAAGATTTTAATGAACTTTTTTGAAAAATAAATATAGATCGTGTAAATGATATTCAACATATATTTAGCTTTATCCAATTATCATTTTTGTGAGTTGAGAAACCGGCACCATTTGAAATAGTTTACTTTCTTTATAAATTTGTTTGAACAGGTATCTAAAAAATTACTTTTGCTCTTGATATTATAATCATTAAAATAATTAATTAGAGTACCAGATCATTTATACTCTTAGAAATACACCATGCCACATCAGTGGCTTAAAATATGACTTGTGCGGTAATTTAAACCCAACATTATTTATTTTAGAGATCCCCCCCCAAAAAAAACAAATGATCACCCATCTTTACCCTTTTAATAAAACTCTCTCCTCATTTTCTCTTTTTACCAAATATAAGCATAGAAGCTACATAAGTTTCTTCCTCTCCATCCATACTCACAAATCACAATACATTTACACAATTATTTCAGTCGAAAACTAATTTGAAGCTTCAAACATTAAAAGTATAAAAGTATCATAAAAATAAGATCATACACTTAGGTCTTTTAAAGTAATCTTATAACAAAATAGGACCGTTCTATGCAACGATTTGACTTCATATAATATGCAAAATCAGTCTATAATTTACAGTAACGATTGTGACTATAAAAAATAAGCTCAGACATGATACAATTAGTTAAGAAGCTAGTTTAAGAGTTAGAGTCAGTGGTGAGAATTATAACAATATGATTCAATTAATGTGTGCCCCTATATACTTTTACTTAGAAGAATAAATTAATAAAAATAATGTTACCACAAAATATAATACAAAGAATACATATTTTATATTTTAATACGAAGTGAAGGAACCAAGCTAAGCCACATGTCAAAAAGACACCGAGCCGATCTCTCTCTCTCTTTCTCTCTCTATATATATATAAAGTAAATATATAACGTATAAAATAAAAAAGAGAACTTAATTAGGATGATAATAAAAAGGAGTACTTAATTAAGATAATGATGATAAATTAAGCAGGATCTCAGAAAAAAAAGAATAAAAAAGGGAGGGGTTAAAGGTCATATTTGTCCCTGAAGTGCGCAGGTGTATTATATACGCCCCTGAAATATTTTTGGATCCAAATGTGCCATCGAAGTATGAAAATTGATTGATTTCGCCTTTTAACCGTTATAATATTAACGGTCAACGTCCACTATTAATAAAATAGGAGGTTAGGATAGGTAGATTGAACAACAGCACAAATAGGATCATCACCTGAAGGTATCAATAATTGAGCTGGTATTTTAATTTCCGAAATTCCATCTAAAATTTGCTCGTGCTTTATACGGGAACATTGACTTTAGGAATGTATAAACTTTAAGCTTTTTTTTTCGGCAAAACAAATTATCACCTTTTTTAAAATTTATATTTACTTTTAATTTCTTTTTTTTTTTGTGGTTACAAAATGTGTCATTGATTTATAATATATTTATGATGCTTTGAAAATATTTCATAAATTTTCCATACTAATAACCTCTTAATATTCACCTATAGTGATAGAATGGGGAAAAAAAGCCAAATAGCATAATTTATTATTGGAGCAATCTCATCTTAAGGGTTGTGTGCAAATATGATTAGATTATGTGTTATGTATGTGAATATGAATAATACATGATTGGATCTTAACAGTAGATATGTGGATAAAAATGAACCACAATGTGTAAAGTACCGATGATAACAGAGCCACCACGAGCAGCACCCTCCATGTTCCATGGCTTCATGTTAATGTTATAGAAATTCTGATTGCTATACATAAATTAATATAATATCAAAGATATATACGAGAATTTGACATAATAGATGTAACTTAGTAAAGGGGAGAATCCTACAAAAAGCCAAATCAAATGCCCGATTTCTAATTTTATAATTTGGGACACTAAACTTAATAACAAATGAATAATCAAGCCGCATGACCTAATGTATGATTTAGAATTTGGGTGAAATTACATTCATGTCCATGAGTTTTTTAAAAATGGATAGGCATAAGGCTTTAACTTTCCCCAACTGAGTTACAAATGTTGGCTTTATTATGTTCTTGTCAGTGCCCAAATTGTCATGCAGCCAGGTATATCTTCCAACTACTTTATATTGTTATGCAGCAGATTCTGTTACAGCAACACCTACAATTAACAAAATTATATAATTTGAGCCGCGCCCTCATGGGCATTGTCTTTATGAGATATTCCACAACCTCTCTAATATGTTAGGAAACGACACTCCCTAAAATTAAATGAACTCTTCTTGCATGAATCAATGTAACAGAACAATAGGAAAGTAAATATTATAATTCAAGAAAGAAGAGGAGAGCACGAGAATAGAGCTCGGTGTCACCTGACCTTGGTCCTCAAATCTTGGTACTTTGTCTCCCTTATCACCGCTGACCTAGCTGTACATTGCCTTTTATTGGTAGAAAGGTGTAACCATTTGAGAGTCATAATGATCACTAAAGAAGGCTCAATAACTATTAAAATGAAAGTTACAAAACCAAAATTAATGATAATTTAATATAATAAAACCGTTTAATTGTCATTAAACCTGACCATTAAAACACATTAAAGCTCCAACATTCATATCTAATGGTCAATTAAAGACTCCTCTTATCACCCTTTTTATTAATAACTCAAGATCAATTTATCATATACTATTGCATTCCCAGTCTCAGTTATACTAGACTTCTTCGTTTGACACACCCACACACACAATTTTCAACAGATGCCAATTACAGTGAGCTCCTCATGCAAAAGAATTCGAGAAAGATGAAAAATTTGGTCATGAAGAAGAATTCCAGTTACCCAAAAAAATCACATAGTTTATTGAAGCTGCATAAATTCGTGAACTGCATTGAAGCCCACATTGTTCATCAGACCTCTCTCGTTCTCACTATCTTAATCTTGATGCTGAGAGGAAGCCTTCATTCTGAAATCTCAAACATGTATGGATCTGTCACTTGATCATAGTTACATTGTCAGCAGTCAAAGCTTGTTTGATACAAGTGTACACTTTTAACGCAGGGAAAAAGCTAAATTTGATCATTATGGTCAAATCCTTCTACTAGACTTTTGCTTTCTACTTTATATACTCTATCCTTTTTTTCAAACTCGTGGGTGTGAAGACAATTTCACCCAAATTTTAAATCCCATTCTAGCTGGTATTTTTCCTTTTTTATTCATCCCCTTTTGTCCGAGAGTAGGATGTAATCTATATCCAGGCAGGGATTAGTTATTCTAGTTGGTATTAGAGGGCTTTTTATAAGACTTTTCCTAAATAGAATGCCCCTCACAGTCTAGAAGAAGCGAGAGTCAAATCCAGAAGGTTCTCAGGAATGAATGGGTCCTGCCGCTTATGCTATACACCACCCTTTGATTAAACGACTAAAACCTATCCAACGGTCAATTTTGGACATGGTTGACTAAAGGTCACATCTTCACTCCTTGTTTTTTTTTTTTTCAGCTTCACCTACCAACTCTCTTATCCCTCCTCTTTGCCCCGAGCCCTTATCCCTCTCTCGGAACTCTCGGCTATGGCGACTTCCCTCAGAAATCCCACCTTCCGGCCACCTCTTCCTTCTCTGTCTTCCACTTCCCATAAACCATTATGCCTTTCTTTGAGACCCACCGTTAGTTTTAGACCCTTTTCTCTATTCCCTTCCCAATTGGTTTGTTTAGCATCGCGAAGGGTGGTAAAGTTCGTGCCTTTTGCTTTCGATGGGGAAGCCGAGACCGCTGAAACTCCTGAAGTTCACGAACCAGAAGTCCTGGTGAGTCTTTCTATGCATTTTTTTTTTAATTGAGTGTTTATTATTCAAGAGATGCTAAATCGATTGCATTTTAATTGTCATTCCTGTTAGCTATGTTTTCGTATATTATGGCTGCCTATCATTGGGGGGAAGTGTGTCTTCTTTCGGAGATGTAGTGGCTGCTAGACTATATCAGTGTTTTTGAGCTCAGTCTATGTAATGTCTGGAGAACGAATAATTCAGTTTTCTCGAAGGATAGCAGGGGGAAAAGGGTGAGTGACTGGAGTGTTATGGCTGAATGCTGAAGTGCGAACCATTTTGCGAGTCCCCATTACTTTGTGTATTCACTTAGAGGAAAATGAGGATCGTTATACTAGAGAATAAAGATGTCAAGGCTTTGAAACATGGATGGGAGATGCTAGTGCAAAAAAGATAAATGAAAAATGCAATGAAGGCAGATAATTAAACTAATACAAGGCCAAAATTGTGTTGTTGATAACTTGATATAGAAGATTAAACCAATTTATCGCGATAGGGGAAGTTTCTTCCTTCCTTACAAAGGAAAGGCCTCTAGATGATGGTAAGTTGGAAGTTTGGTGGGTCGATTTCAATGGCTTACTGATTGAAGTCTTCTTTGGTGCTAGGCGATAAATTACGGGTAAATTGGACTAAAGTACTAAACCACAGGAGGCATACTGCCCATAGGTTGTAATAATAGTATTAAATAAATTGCTCTTCACAGGCAGAAATAATGACTCATAGTAATAAGTAATAGCGGTATAATACCCCTCTAGATCCCTTAAGGTCTCGAGTTCAAGTCCTAGAGGAGACACTTGTGTTAGGAAGGGAAGCCACGAATCTCGAAACTGGAGTAGTCGGTTGTTCGGATACATGGTAATAGGATTCAGAAAATGCACTAATTTCCAGTTGATATATATAAAAAAATTAATAGCAATATCAAAGATTCTTGGGTAAGTCTTTGATAGAACCATCTTAGCTGGCCATGCATATTAGAAGAAATATAGGAAGATGCAAGCAAAATGAGAAATACTTTTTGGGAATTAGGGAGTTGACTTTAAGATTTCCTCCATTTTGGAGCAATAATCCAAAAATTAGGGTGGCTTTAGTGCTTTAGACCTGTATTTTGTTCAAAGTTATTTTGGAGACTGTGTTAGTTTTCTTTTGGCTATTATAAGCCGTTGCTGTGTACTGGGAGGGATTATGACTTGTTATGTAATCTGAGTGTGGTTATGAGAGTGGCTGGCCTCTCAAATGTCGGATGGGAAACTTTTTACATCATTTTATCTTTTCATTTTAGTGTGAGAATTGTTTCTTGTACTGTATTTGCCTTCTGTTCTTGAGGAGGGAGTGTTTTGTGGAATTAATACCAGTTTAGCTTTATTTTATCTACTGTTATATGGTCTCTATCAGTCTGCAGTTATTTGATGCCAACTTACATTTTTTGGGTCTTGTTTCAATAACAACTTATTCTAGCTACTTGATAGGTTGGAAACTTTACAGCTTCCAGTAAGGAACAAGGATACATATTATTATATTGAAAATGAAAATATATGATTTTTTACCTGCAAAGCTCTGAGTGAAAAGTGGTGATTTTTTTTTTTTAATAAGAGCAAAAATTTGTAGTTCCTTTTCTACCAATGAATTGCTGAAAGCCATTGAGTAAAAGTAGCAGTACATATGCACTTCTGGTATGAAAGTGTTACTTGTCTCAAGCACTATGATTCAATTTAAGTGGCCTGATTAAATATCAGGAGATTTTCCTGATCCTTTTTTTGGTGTCAAAATAAACATCTTTAATGCCCGGAAGAAATCTGCTTTTATAAAAGCAATACTAGTTCATTTATGTTTTATTTGTGTACTATAAAAACTGGAAAGATAAGTTTTCTGGTGATAGAAAGCTAAGCTCTGATAGTATGTATTGTTTCATACTGTGCCCCCACGTGCGCAAAAAAAAAAAAGAAAGAAAGAAATTCTGGGGGGACTTTTGGGCAGGTTAAACATTTTTCGGGGTTTCATCCCACCCTGCATTCCCATACATTAGGCGTGTCATTTTAGTTGGAGCAATCTATGAACTGTTTTGATTTGCCATGTTTGTCATTCTCCTTTAAGGTTTTTTGAACAACCAATATGTTTTTCATTTTCCTCTAAAGTCATTTTTAGTGCCACTTCTTTCTATGCAATCATTTCTTCAGCTGTATAATATTTATTTTTGGATGTTTTGTTGTTCCATTTTGGTTGTTTCAGTGTCTCTCTGCCCTTACATGAATTCTCTCTGAATGAGTATCCATGATTGAGGCTCAGAATGCGTTGAATAGAGGCATCCAAAAATTTGAATTCCTGATCGTTTTTCAATTTGCCAGCAGTCTGATATGTTCATGTAACAGGATACCTCAGATAGTGCTGTTGAAGCAGAGGGCAGCACAGGTGACGATGAAGTTGATGATGCTGAGGAAACACCTGTTTCACCCCTCCTAACGTTATTTCAGTCTTATAAAGAAGCATTAGCTAATAATGATGAAACCAAAATTACTGAGTTAGAGTCATCGTTGAAATCCTTTGAAGATGAGAAAAACGGTCTTGAAAGAAAAGTTGCATCTTTATCTGAAGAGCTATCAATAGAGAGAGACCGAATTCTGAGAATTAGTGCTGACTTTGACAATTTCCGCAAGAGGACTGAAAGAGAACGGCTGTCACTGGTTACAAATGCTGAAGGGGAAGTTGTGGAAAGTTTATTGCCTGTACTGGATAATTTTGAGAGAGCCAAAGCTCAGATCAAGGTGGAGACAGAGGGAGAGGAAAAGATAAATAACAGCTACCAGAGTATATATAAACAGTTCACTGAAATTCTAACCTCGCTCGGAGTTGAACCTGTGGAGACAGTTGGAAAACCCTTTGATCCTTTGGTAAGCTTATTCGACCCTTTTACCTTATACTGGTCAAGAGAAAACCTAATTGACTTTGGGGGAAAAAATCAACGGTGATAATTATTTGGCCTTACCATCTTTAATTATCTCTTCTTTTGGAAGATCAGGCCTAATATTTGTTAACGTGTCTAATGCATGCATTATAGCCAAGTTTATCTCATAGCCTGTTCAATTAGCTGCCACACAACATTATGATATTCATGTTGCATTTTTTTATTTTATCAAGCTAGAGTTGTTTGACTTCATTAAATTTACACCTATCTGCTTGGGTTTATCTTGCAATGCATTCAGTCCTCATGGTTTTTGTGAGCATGTTTCCATTTCTGTGAGCAAAAGTTTTTTTCTTTTCTGGTAAAAGCGTGCAAAAGTTTTTAGATAATAGAAAAATGTCAACTTTATTCAGATTTTCTTGAATACCTTGGCACGCATTAAATTTAAAGCAGGTCTTGATTAATTCCAGAAAATTGATGAGTTTTTTATTTTAAAAATTCCACTATTGATATATGTGTAGAACTCGATATGTATTCTTCTCCTTTGCTTGTAAGATGATTTTACCTGGATACTAATTGAAATCCCAGGAAGTTG
Source organism: Mimosa bimucronata (assembly GCA_037074515.1). Classification (NCBI taxonomy): domain Eukaryota; kingdom Viridiplantae; phylum Streptophyta; class Magnoliopsida; order Fabales; family Fabaceae; genus Mimosa; species Mimosa bimucronata. The sequence goes on from CM073437.1 coordinate 8,263,651, forward strand.
GTAGTTTACAAGCTAATTATATATGATTAGGCCTGAGCACTTTATTGATAATTATAACTTGCACTTCTGACAGCTACACGAAGCAATTATGCGTGAAGATTCCACTGAATTTGAGGAGGACATCATAATTCAAGAATTCAGGAAGGGTTTCAAACTTGGGGAAAGGCTCTTGCGTCCATCAATGGTGAAGGTGTCAGCTGGTCCAGGACCTGCGAAGCCTGAGGGGGAAGAACCACGAGAGCAAGATACAAGTGAAATACCTGAGAGTAGTCAAGAAAATGGTGAGGGCAGTGCAGAATCGGAGTCTGCTTGAAAGATCAAATTTTGTGCTTGGGTTGGTTTTCTAGAAGTAGCAGTATGTTCAATAACCAGAAACATAATGTTGGGTGTAAAAGCTGCTGAAGAAACAGAGAAGCGTAGCTCTTACTAGAGAAAAAAAGATGCTGTTTTAAGATTCTGAATTGCGATTTCAGCTTTGCATGCCCTCACGCATGGCTTCAGAGTTGAGTTATTTCTCATGTATGCTTTGTGCCAGGAATTTATAATTCTTTGCTTCATAAAGAATCCCCCCCCTTCCCCATCCCCCTCAAATTTTGTATCCCCAAAATATTTGGTTAGAGGGCATTTTGACTGTATCATAGGGTCATTCCATATGAAATTTTATTAGCAGCGAAACTTGATTCATTGGTAGTGGCAGCCATGGGAAACGCAATTTCTGGAGGCTTTCTTGGTCCATCATTGATGGCCAAGCTAGGAGATTGAGATAGGTCTGTCTCTTGCTATTGATATGGGGTAAAAGGGAAACAATTAATAATGAGACAGGACGCAATCTATTATCCAATAAGAAGGTCAGGTAAATTATTGAGATAGATTGCATCCTGTCACATTATCCAAACCTAATCTCCTAAAAAAATATGGACTAATCTTTGCTGAAATATGGATTAATTGTGTATATATGATTTATCTTTTTATCATAAAAGATTAAGCTATTGTGATGGGACTCAACCCAACATTACCATTAATCCACCTCTCATATTTTCGAAGTGGGACTTTGTATTTTTCTCTAATATTCATCCTACTAATTTTTTTATCTATTTTATTTTCATTTTTTTCTTTACCTGGGTGTGTACTTTTATGGATTAAATATATATATATATATATTGGGTTTGTCTTTCCATCACAAAACTTAAGCCAATGTGATGGGACTAAATCCAACATTATATACCATTAATCCACATCTCACACTTTCTACGTGGGATTTTGAATTTTTCTCTAATAATCTCATATACTAATAAAATTAGGTAAATTAGGTGATTATAATAAATTTGACCCAATATCCAAAGATATTTTTTCATGCCAATACATTACAACACTAAAATATATGTTTCTTGGCCTGTTAGTTTCCCCTACTGTGGGATGATTTTTTTTTTCTTCTTTTAATTAGAGGTAAAGGTATAAAGCCTCGGCCCAAAAGGCACAGGAGAAGAAATAAATTTGGTTGTTGGTACTTCGTAAGCAGTGGCCAGAACAAGCACCAATAAAGAGTACTAGTTTTGACTTTTTTTAGGCTTTTCTGTATATCTTGCTGCTCCTATTGTGAAATGTTGTACTAAATATCATACTCTATTACATTTAGGTAATTAAGTGTTTGATTCTGCTTAAGTGCCGAGACACATTGGTTTGTTTTTAGGTGGGCTTTATTTTAAGAAGCAATGTAAGAAGAAAAATTAGGTTTATGACACTTGATGGATGCTATAGTTTTAGATGGGGGCAGTTTCATCTGCTCATCATCATCATCCCGATTCAAGTGTGGATATAAACTTAAGCATGTTCCTTTTTTGAGTGCCAAAGTTTGAGCATGTTCCTTTTCTGCATCCAAAAACTCTTACATGCTAAAAAATGAAAACTTCCACCATTTTCTTGTTCTTGGGAGGTAATGCTGTCATCTATGGTAAACTTTTTCAAACACTCACTGAACTCTAATGTGCCGAGAACTTGATGTGTTCTTGGTTGTGAATAATCAATTGATATTTTTGAAAAATCTTATTAAAACTAAATAAGTTATTTATAAATTGATTTATCCGAATTTTTTAAAACTAATTTGTATAAACTTTAAGCTAATATATAATCTAATAATATACGACGTATATTATGATTAAGTATCTTAATTAGTTTACCTCGTTTCTAAAAATAAATCGATTAAATTTTATGTTAAAAAATGTAGAAAATACTAATTTTAGAAACGATAACGTTGGGCATTAAGAAATCTAGTCTAGGACACACGATAGACACACGTTATTTGTATAGAAACACACGATAATATGTGTAAGAGTGACATCTTTGTTTGAACCAATCAAAAGAGGTTCTCATGTTTGGGCACCGAAATGGATGTCTTTTCATCCTTGGCTTTATTTGTGTGGTTCTATTATTTAACGCTAACACAGCACTGACTTGCTGCTTTCACTTCAATTATTTAACCCTTTAGTTAACTCTCAGACAACAAAAAATTATGACTTTTCATGCAAGATATTAGAAGTTGGGTTGAAGATTATTCAACAATTGATGGTTAAATTTTAACGAGTTATTGGTAATGGGAGCTGATCGATAACTTTATAATTTTCTTTCATTTCATTTCAATTCTGACAACTTGTGGCGTGATTTCATATTTTGAACTCTGCTTGGTAAATTTTGTAACCAGGGTACTATACTAAAATTGTCCCCTCGAATTTATTCTGGCAAAAAAAAAAAAAACAAAAAAGAAAGAAAAGAAAGAAACACGTTGAATTATTACACAATGTGGGACATGGGCCATATGGGCTAAAGAAATTCGATGTCACGCTGGATATCACCTAAACCCTGTCCAAGGTCGGTTGGTGACGTGGGTCAATTCATGGCATGCAGCGTGAATTGGAAAGGTACGTTCAGACTCAAACGGTGCCCGTGGGTGTGTTTGGATTGACTTTTTTTCATAAGATTTTTTTAGAAGTAAGATTGAAAAAAAGTCAGATTGTAAGAAGTGATTTATGTTTAGATTTGTGATGATAGAAGTGACTTTTTTTCAATTTGACTTTTAAAACATGTTTGGATGATTCTTTTAAAAAGTAAGTTTAGATGAAAAATTACTAAAAAGGATATTATTGTTATTAAATAATACATATATAATATACATATATTCTTATAGTTTAGAAAGAAAAAGTGAAATTTATGGCTTTTTGAGGATTTTAAATGCTTAGTTTCTCCCTTATTTTAAGGAAAATAATTTTAAAAAATTATATTTTTAGCTCAAAGGAGGATATTGTTGGAGAAAATAGTTAGAGATTATTATAGTAAATTTTTGGAGATAAAAAAGAAATTTTGTATTAAAAAAAATATCTTATTTGAGAATTTTAGGGGTCTAATAGTCTAATTTTCCTACCCACTTTATTAAATAACACACAATAAAAGGCCTGGGACCCATCATTCTTTTTTTTTCTCTATCCAAAAAGTCATTTTTCGGAAGGTAAAAGCTCCTCCATATGGCTTCTGGCTTTTCCCCATGTAGAAGTCATTTTGGGCTATAAGGACTTTTCAAACTAAAAGATGCCAAACATGTTTTTTTCCTATCTGCTTCTCCGTTTTCACCGAGCTTCTGGACCCAGAAAAGCTATCCCAAACATGCACAAAGTGGATTTATAATAACCCCGGGGTGTGTGGTTGAGTGGAAGAGACTCATTCATCCTTAACCAATTATCGAGGGTTTGATCATTGGCGTTGGGTATGGAGAAGCATTAAATCTCCCTGGGCCAGCTGTCCCACCCTTTGAAGTGCCTACAATTCAGCGGAGGATTAGTCTGCACTATTGGGTGGGGGATACCTTGATGTTTTATATAAAAAAAGAGGATTTATAATAATGGGATGGCACAGTGTGAATTTTATATTATTATTCTCCCATCACATGTGTTCCTCAGTAAAGTCAGGAATTTGTCGGGCCGGCCCGTTTAGGCCCTAGCTCGAGGAGGGTCGGGCTTCGATTTTGGGGCTAAAAAAAAGAAACGGGTTTAAACGGGCCGGCCGGTCGGGCTACGGACTTTGACGGGCCGGCCCGTTTAAGCCCATTTATTGCCCCTCCCTTTTTTATTTTCATTTGCTTAAAGAGTTAAATAGGTATGCTATTTTTATATATATGCATATGAATGAAAAATAATTTAAATGCTTATTAAGTTATATTCAAGTCTCGTATGTCCCACTTTTATACTTTAATTCCTTATTACTAAGAACATTCTATGTAATTGTAGTGTGACATCTAGTTCTAGACTTAGTACTTAATTTATGAGTTGTTGAGTTGGTATATAGCAATGCACTAATGCTTTGTAAGTTTATATTTAAATGTAATTTGGATCATATATATTTATATTTTTTATTATAGGTCCCTTATTTTCGTTAGCAATACACACTCAAAATTTAAAAAATGAGAAGACCGCGGGCCGGTCCGAGGCCCGATGACTCAAGGGCCGGGTTTCACAAAAAAGGTTTTTTTTTCGGGGGCCTAAACGGGTTTGGCCCGTTTAAGCCTGGCCCGCCCGATTTCCCAGCTTTATTCCGCAGTAGTATAGCCTGGAAATCATGCCGGTTCTTCGCAAACTCGGGCCTAAACAGCTAGACCATTTAAGGCCCGGCTTTGAAAAAGAACCATGGCAAAAAAAGGATCAAATAGGGTGTCTGAACCTCTAAACCCCGAACTGCCCAACAAATCCAGTTCAGTCGAAGCTTTAAACTGGGGTAAATTGAACCGAGATGGGTGGGTCAACTAGCCCACTCAGCCCAAAATAGGGCGACCCGGTAAATCTGGTGAGGTTGAACCGGATTTTTATTTTTATTTTCAAAATGTGGTTTTCTTATTTTGTGATAATTCACCTGATTACGAACTTTCACTTCACTCAATTTTAGAAAACAGGAAACTATAATATTCTATATGCTATTTTACTTACATATGTTTAATATCTACTTGTTGTTGCTCTTAATATTTGTATTTTAGTTTCTAGATTGTAGAATAATATTTATTTTCATATGTAATCAACTAATATTTTCTCTTTTTCCCTCTATAAAAACATTAAAATATTCATGTTTGATGAAACATGCATACCTTTCTATATTTACATTTAGATATTAGTGATTATTAATGTTAATGTCAATAAAATTTTATTATTTTAATATAACTCCCGAGTTGACCCCGATCTGAATATTGACCCTTAAACCAATGCATCATCCGATTCTATGTCCGGTCCGATTTTTTTAACATTGAAAAGAACCATTGCTTTCAAAGCCCGACCTAATTGCACTCAGGCATGGGTTTGACTAGCGAGTCTCAAATATTTTAAATAAATTTTTTTTATCATTTTACATTAAATAAAATAACTGGTTGTTTGATTTTAACAAAATACTTCATGAGATATAGATTATGCTTTAACATTGTTATATGTATTGGTAATTGTCTTGATCATTTATTGTAAATATGTTTGAAATTTACGAGAAGTTAAGAAGTTAACAAAAGAAAGAATATATGTACTAATATATTCTTGAAAAGTCCATGTTACAACTTCTAAGATATAAAAAAATCACTAAAAAATAAGTTAAAAATTAGCAAAATTATATAGAAAATAAACTTGTGGGTTTAAATAGGCCGGTCTGTTTAAGTTTTACCCTCGGCCCTACAGGGCTAACGCTTTTAGGCAACAAATCATAAGCCTTGCTTCACTTTAACAAGTTCAGCCTGTTTTTCCGGCTCTAATCACTGGTCACTTCTACAATTCTACCTAAATAATGCCACCCAATAATCGCACCAAATGTCCAATTGTCCTTTAGGACCCCAGTCATTGAGATCATTCTTTTTAATACCTCGTAATGTCTTAAACATAAAATCTAATTGACTTTTTTATAAAATCCTAAGAAAGCTATATAAGTCACTTATAAAATGATTTATCTGAATGTTTTCTCCAAAATAGTTTGTTTGACTTAAAAATTAATACATTATCTGATGATATATCACATATGTTATGGTTAACTCACTTATTTTGCCTTATTAATCTGTCCAGAAAAAGCTAACTAAGTGTTCTATTAAGGACCAGAGGGAGTATTATCAAAAAAATAACTCATGCATTTTATTCTTTCTTACTATCATCACAATCAACTTCTTTAATTTCTGGCTTTATGGTTTATCCTTTCAATGCAAGCGACTCCTAGAATTCAAACTCGAGATCTCAATAGTCTATTTGAACCTTATATCACCAAATCAACTATATATTGTTGTATAGTTTGACCTCTAAAACCTTCTTTGTGAAAAAGTGTATTTAGACGATCAATATTATATCCATGACCCCGACAAATATTATGAAATTTCAATGCAATCTAGGTCATATGGTTAGTCCCCTAAACATTGGCATTGGCAGGCGGCCGAAGAATAATTTTGCAATAAAGGAACCTATAACCCCTTGACATATTTTTTTTAGATGAACACCCCTTGACATATCTTAATTATCTTATGTGATGTTGCAAATTTCTTCGTGTGTTGTAAATCTGGTAACTGTGATTATAAATTAGGCTGGGAATGAGAAACAAGAGTTGTTATTAATTTTCACATGCACTGCTTTAAATTTTTCAATTGTAGCTGTAAATTATTTCAGATGTGGAAAATATGAGTTGTTAATTTCCTTATGTGTTGCACAAAATTCCTTAATGGAAGTTGTTAATTAGGTTGGGTTATAAAAGATGAAATTTGTTCCTTCCATTACGTGTTGTTTGTAAACTAGGTTGCTCAATAAAAATATTTAAATTAGATTGGAATATGGAAAATAAGAGTTATTATTCTTTTTGTGTTGTGATTTCTACTTGTACTCCCTCCGGTCCTAAATATAAGACATATTTACCTAATTTGATTGGATTAAGAATGTTACTTAAGTTAGTTAAAATCATATGATATTACCAAATCACCCAAACCATCTACCTTTATTCTCACCCCTTCTTGTTTGTTTAATATTGAGAACCATTAATAGGGATAATTTGGGAAGATGTTGGAAACAATTATAAAGAGGTTTTATATTTAGAACCAAACTTATCTCCCAAGATAGGCCCTATATTTAGAACCGGAGGAAGTAATTGTTAATTAGGTTGGGAATACATTGTATTCATTACTTAGGATTTAATTTCGTTTTTAGAAAGTTTACTATCATATTTCCATCAAATAATTAAGGTCTTTTGATCAACGACTGTTCTAGTTTTCTACTTTTAATTAGCTTGTTTTGGTTTCTTATTTTTAGGTAACATGTGTGTATTTTTGCCCTACTAACTAGATGGGTTGGAATATGTTAAAAAAGGGATAAGAGTCATATTTACCCCGGAAGTGTTACCTAAAGATCACTGGGTGTCCGAAAGTTTACAAAATGTATCAATTTTGTCTTGGAAGTTTACAAAATGTAACAAATTTGCCCATCATTATGTAAGGTTAAGTTTGACTGTTAACTCAATCAAATATTCCATGTGGCATGCCTATTTAACATCCACCTCAATCTTTCTTTTTTCATGTCACAATTTTTAATTGAAAAATCCTGGTCATTCTCTCTCTCTCTCAGTCCATCCAACTCTCTCCCCCTAGTGACCACTCATCTCTCGACAAAATCTTACTTCTTCAGATCTTCCAAAAAAGTTGTGGCTTAACACAAGCTCAGAAAAACCAAATCTGACATAGGGTCTTTGATTCGTCAAGTTAGCTCACTTGCTAACTTGAAATGCTGAGCATCAAAATGGCGGAGGAAGCCTGATGGCGGTGCCGATGCTTGGCTTTTCTCCGGAATATGCGAGCTCCGGCGACTTGATGAAATTTTGTGCTTGCTACCTATGAGAGTGAGGCCAAAACAGTCTTCTTCTTAGGCATTGCACTGTAGGAAGCTTGAGAAGAAGGTGCCCAAAAGGGATGTGACTTCTTCTTATGTAGATGTTACTGAATTCCATTCGATTCATTTCGTTTATTTTTGGTTCCTAGTGCTTACGGCAAGACTACGATCGGATTGAATAAATTTTAAAGGTTATTGTATGTCATCACCAACATTGTGACTTCTGAGCCTTGATTGTTTCTTCATATTTTTTTTGGCTAAGAAGGAGGAGTGACTTTGACGAAATTCTGACCTAAATCATATGAAGAAGGAAGATGAAGTTGAGAGAGGAATGGTCACCAGGGGAGTGAGAGAAAAATAGGATGAAGTGAGAGGGTGACCAGGATTTTTTTTCTTCAATTAAAAAATATGACATGGTAAAAAAAAGATTGAAGTGGATGCCACGTGGGATATTTGTAACACCTGGACTTTTACTACTATATTATAGTAATTTAATTGAATTATAACCACTTTTATGAATATTCGAAGCCCAAAAATACGGAAAATTTAAAACTTTTCTTTTAAAATATTTATCCAACCTTCTGTCAGTTGGAATGGGTTTTTCGAACAACTCATAATTTAAAACTTTTTATAAAACCAAGTGGTGCATAAAATAATTAAACTACTTAAGTTCCCTTATAATTTTCTCCCCTTGATGATAGTGTGTGGGGAGTGAAAACCCATTCATGGGTTCTCTGTATCTATTTATGGGTTTCTACCTTTTCGATATTAAAACGCTGGGGTTACCTCGGTTGATAACCCTTCTACCAGAATACGCAGCGATATTGAGATAATACATACATTTCCCTTTTAAATTATCTATTCATAATTAGGAATTCTTAGGAAATTTAATTCCCTTAATACATTTATAGTAATTTTATTTCCTGGGCTCTCTATTAATAATTTAATAATTTTACTTTTACAACACATACAAATAATCTTATTAAAAATATTTACTACCTCTGACTTTTCAATTTCTACTCCTAATTTCTTCGTCTACTCCTCTCCCCCGCTAGCTTCTTTTAACCTGCTAAACTGGAAATGTTTGGGGAAGGGGGTGAGATTGGAAATCCCAATAGCAGTTTCTTTCATTAACATATATTATCATGCTAGCAATTGTCATGTATATATTTCATAAAGCTGTGCAAATGATGATAGTCTTACTCCTATTAATCTGTGTGCCAAAAGCACCTGCCAACCACTAATAATAATATATTTGTTATAGTGGAGGCTTTACCTGCAGGGTTTCTCGTTAAAGCACATAAGGCTAAAACGTAACTAATCTCGCAAAGGTGTAGCTAATCACCTAAGCCTGGAGTACTCCATCTGAGGAATAACAACTTACCAACTAAATGCAACAGTTATTACAAAACAATACATGCAACTTAATGGTTACTGAAATAAACTGCTACCTGTACCGCAAGCTTCCAACCTTAACTGGTCCTTTTCCATTTCGCTGCCTCATTACGCCTATATCACTATTAGAACCTATACTTACATATAATAAAGAATAAATTAATATCTATATTCTTGGATAATTAACCGACGTCTCTCACGAATCCTAATTTAATACTACCCAAGTCTTTTAGTTTAATCAAATTATAATTTATTTAAACTTAATTAGGATCTTGACTAACCAGGATTATCTTGATAATTTAACTATGTTAAATTTTCTTATTCTCAATGTTTGATCAATAATTTCTATAAAAATTGTTCTTAAAAAGCCTTAGTCATTCACACACACTAGCACACACACCAATATATATATATATATATATATTTCCTATTTATTATAGAATTTTAATAATAAATCCATCAATAGTGTAAATCAAGTCCAATTAATTTAATTTACTAAAGAATATCATAAACCAAATCATCAATCACTACACACACATTTCCAAACACAATTGTAAAAATATCCTAATTACTTTAAATTAAACTTATATCTAATAACTTTCGTTTAAATAAATTTATATTTAAATCTCAAACTAATGATTCTATTTCTTTTACTACTTAAATCATCATCAGGTAACACTCTCGTTCTAATAGAAACTAAAATTCAAGCATTCACACCACAGCTAATTACAGAGAATGCCTAAATGTCCCCTTTGCATTTCAAAATTATCTTGCTTTATTACTAACTTATTTAATTATTTAATGATACCTAGTCAAGCTTTAAATATTATATAACAACTCAATTAAACAATAACACACACATAATCCTCCAATACACTTGGGAGCTTTATGCATAACTAAAATAAATTCAGATTTTATCCAATACACTTGTCTTACTAACCTAATTACTACAATTAGCCCCTTTTTACTATATATCCTAACAAGTATGTGCTTTCAAGCATTCATCAATTATAAATAATCCTCTACTATTCCATTGTCTATCGTATAAGTCACCTTTTTCCTTGCCTAATTAAAATCAGTCCAAGAATCATTAATTCCTCATTCATTTAATATGCTAATCAATTCATATTCTTCTCAACACAGAACTTTAACTTTTATAATTCATTGATATCTTATTACCATCCGCATTAAACAATAAATTCTAGTTGTTTTGCTATTTATTAGTAAGATTCCAAAACAACCAATAACCTTTGTCTCTATCACAAAAACACTTCTAATACACATAATAACTTACTCAACTTAATTAACTTCTCCCTAAAACTATAAATTTCAATTGATCCTAATAAATTCCCAACAACAACATTTAGCCTACTTAAAGGGTAACTTCCTATCTAAATCTTTCAACTATAAAACCATGTTCAAACCTTTATTTTAGAGACATTAAAACAGCATACTTAAATCATCAACACTTCCAATCTTTAAAACATAAACCGATAAGGCACAAAATCAGTTCCAACTTCAAACTTAACCCTCGATTAAACAATTCTTACCTATTGAACAAACTTGATCTTTATTTTAAGGCCCACAGGCATTTGTTTAACTATAGCTAATCCTCCCACCTAACCATTAACAAGTTGTCATTCAATTAGCAATACCCAATACACTTAGGAACTCATTTTAAGTTCCCCAGTCATATTTCCTACTTAATTCTTCCAACTACAAAACCCCTTCTTACCTATCCTATTCCATCTCTAACAAACAAAGCAATATTACACCCACTACAATTCAAGTTAAGCATCACAAGATTTCCCCCTTACCATTTCATAAGGACCGTCCAACCTTCAAACACCTAAATTATTATAACAGTGAACCATTTAATACAATCACAGAAATCAGTTTACAACTTCAACAAAACAAGATTATACCCTTCTACTTTGTTTAACTATAATCAGTCCAATGATACCTAGAAATTGATTCTAATTAGAACATAAGTTTTTCAGCCTTAACTATGTTCTGGACTAATTCAATTCGGCCATATCATCAATTAAATCTTCATGCTAAGACAATCAGATACATACCCTATTTATAGAAATTAAGCAAGAGCAGAGTGCCAAAATTCTCAAAATGCCACTCCCAATTCCCACGGCCACAACAAGAACAGGGAAGCAAAGGAAGCAATACTCAACAACAACAATCAATCACAACAACCAATATTCCTTCATCATCAGTCAAACCAAAGAATTAAACCATCATCAACACATCACCAGAACGTACTCTTAATCCACCAGAGGTCAGCGGCTTAACGGACAAAATTCGAAAAATAGGGGAAAGCAAGAACAAGAGCTTGACAGGCAGAGCAAGTACAAGAAGGGAAAAATCATAGCAATTACACCTTCAACTAGTATTAACCTTAATCATCAGGAATCACCACATTTTTTTTCCTTTTTCCGCCGGCACCACTGAACAGAGAAGGAAGAGAAAATTCAAAGAAACCTCAAACTTCATAAATCGACATACAAGACTCCCATATTCACTCTAATTGACTCCTAACACTAGTTGAATACCAATTAATTTCGTTTTGAGTGAGAAAATGAAAAAGAGAATCGGGTGAACAGTGCTCAGACAAAGAATTTTGGGGAAATCTTGATTAATGTTGTTCCACTGCTTAAATTTGTTCACAAGAGTGATTAATCCAAGCCTAAGCTTCGATTCCATTGATTAACAAGCTTTAAAGCCCCAAAATCCCAAATCGGATTCCGCTCAAAGTCGCTTAAATCAGACCAGAAGAGAGAGGAAAACGAAGAAGAAAGACTTACCCAGTGTTAGCCTGAGCTTCTTGGGTGATTTCCCACCTTGTTCCGTCGTCGCCGTCGCCGTCGCCGTCGCAAGCTTCGAAGGAAACAGAGAAACGGAGAGGGTGGGAGCCAGAGAGAGAGAGGGTCGGTGAGGGAGAGAGATCGAGAGTGAGAGACAGAGAGGATGAGGGAGTATTATATAAAAGGTGAGGGGAAAAATAGAGTTCTGACCCCTAAAACTTTCTTCTTTTCGTTTTAATCCCTAAAACCAACTTTTTACTATTTTCAGTTTAGTCCCTTCCTGAAAATAATTTTCTAAAATAAATTCTTATATCATATTAGAGATTTTTCTTAGTCATAATTTCTTTAAGCCTTAAAATAAATTCTCCTAAAGTTCCCAAATCAAAATTTATCTTCTAATTATTTTTCTTTATTTTCTAAAGAAAATAATCCTTAAAATTATTAAAAATATCTAAAACATCATAATTTCATTTTTAATGCTTTTTAATATTTTAATAATATTTCCTAAATCTTATTTAATTCCTTATTTCCTATTTTCTAAAATTTGGGGTGTTACAATATTTGACTGAGTTAACAGTCAAATTTAACCTTAGATAATGGTGGGGCGAAGTTGCTACGTTTTGTAAACTTTCAGAGCAAAATTGATGTTAAAAAACTTCTGAATGCCCAGTGATCTTTAAGTAGAACTTCTGCAACAAATATGACTTCTATGAAAAAAAAAACTAGATGGGTTGGAAGGTTCGGTGGTCTTCAATCACGGGGTCATGGGTTCAAACCCTTTTGACCACCTTTCTTGCAAAACAAAATTATTAGCCTATTGTCCAAGTTCCGATCCAGTGAAGGCATTCTAGAGGCCACTATAGTCAGAGGAATTCTTGTGTGTACCCGGTATACCACGTCATTTGTGGTTTGACTAATCACAAGTAAACACATCAGGTCTTACGTGGAATTTTCATACATCTCAACGGTGCAATAAAATTTCATAACATTTCACGGGTCATTGGATATTGATGGTCCCATGTGGTCGTTACCTACATTTTGTTAAAAGAATACTCCATCTGTCCCCATATATAAGGTCTTTTTAACCGAATTGCAGGTTCTTAAAAGATTAGTTAGAGTTAGTTAAAAACAATAAATGTGTAGGAAATATATCATTTTTCCAAAGTTGCCCTTATTTATAAATGAGTAAGAGAGAGGTAATTATGAAAAGAAGATGAAAGAGAATGTGTGGGAAAATTAATCCATATGTAAAATGGGAAAAACGCATTTATTACTCAAATAAAGTCAAATATTACCTTATATCTTGGGACAAGATCATTCAAAAAATTGTACCTTATATTATGATATGGAGGGAGTATTTTATATGTGCTCTAACCTGTTGTGGGCAAAAAAAAAAAAAAAAAAAAACTCTAACTTTGTGGGCGAAGACAAAATGGTCCTTTTCAAGATTCCACCATTCCCTGTATAAAAACACACGTGTGCCCGTGTATGTGCATACGCAGGCAACTGGAAGAGCAAAGCCAATTGAGAAATTAAATCATCCTAATTCAAAATTTTATGGCGAGTGTTGTTAGTTCTTTCATATCCTTCTTATTAAATTTAAATTTATATGGTGTATAATTTCTCATGTGAAACTAAAGTCCACTCACATACAAAACAACTCAAGAAGAATTACTTTAAAGTAAAAAAATATTATAATCATAAAAAGTCTTAATGAGTTAGCAGCGTAAAGTGACAAGATTTCGGGGCAGGACAAAATGTTAACATTATGGTCCTTTTTATAAATTTATTCATTGGAAAAATTTTGGTCTTTATTATAAGTCTATTTTGAGAGCAAATAATGTAAGTGTTACAATTTCACCCTTATAAATAAATGTAGAGAGAAATAAGTGATGTAACACTATGTATAAAATATTATTTTAACATTCATTGAAATTGAAAAACCTATTAATGTAGGTCATGTTAAATGAACTAATTACATTTCATTGTTGTGTGAGAATTATGTACTATTTTCAGTCTTAATTATAAGATCAAATTGATTTTTTTTTTCAGAAACTAAGGATGCAAAACAAACCACTTTGAATTGTTTAAATTTATCTTTTTTTCTCAAAACTAAATTATTTTACTTATCAACTAACGTATAATATAATTACATATATCATATATTAACATTTAGCAATCTACTTTGCTTCGTTAATCTTTGTAAAAACAATCAACTTGATCTTATAATTAAAACAGGTGGGAGTAATAGGGACTTATAAAAAAGAAAAAAAAGTGATATATTGCTCACTTGTTATCGATGTTTCTTTATCGCTATACTATTTTTATCTAAAGATTTTTTAATAATTGTACGAACGACTTAATAAATTCCATTTTAAGTGTAGCTTTCTATTTAAGAATCTACAAGTACTCCTTTTGATCCTTATTATAAGGCACTAACTTACAAATCTTTCATACCAATAAAATTGGTTAAAAGCATTTAATTAATCTTAAAATACATGTGATTTACAATATTGTCCATATCACTACACTAAACATAAATACCACATTAATTACTATTATCTCCCACTACCCTTATTAAATATAGGCATGGATGAAAAAAAACATATTTATACTACTTCTTAGAAACTAAGGAGAATGTGTTAAAATAATATTTTATGCATGATAAACCTTCTCTCCCATCTTCTCTATTTCTAACGTAGGGATAAAATAGTCACAGTAGCATTAATTGATCCCAAACTAGACTTATACTTAGGAAAAAAAATTTGTGGTAGTTGGAATTATAATAAAGGACAGAGTGGTACACTCTTTCTCCCCTTTCCTTGCATTTACAAATATACAAAGGTAAAAATGAAAATATGCATTTATCACTTTGACTTTTGCATGTTACCTCTTACATTTAAACCCAAAAGATTACCATATTACCTCTTATGATAAATAGGAAGGGAGTCTTTTTTTTCCTTTTTTACCGCTAACAACTGTACATGAAGGTAAAACAAGGCTGATCTTATTTTTGGGTTTTAAGCATGTGCACAGCTATAGGTCAAATACCTTTTTGGCTTAAGGGTTAAGCTGCAAACCTACCAAAAAAGTGTGCAAAAAACCTCAATATTGTCTTGGAAGTATTTTTTTATCTAAGTGTTGACTTGGAAGTTCAATATCATAGCAATGTTGCCCTGTGGCAAAATTTAAAGGGAAAAAAATCCCCCTCCTCTCAGTCACACTTGCTTCTCCGCAGCCCTCCTTCATTATCGTCATTTCTCCCTTATGCTACATTATTCTTGGAAACATACAGCACAAAAGGACCTCACCATAATGTATAATAAAAAAAACTACAAGATGCAAAATCGTGTAGAGATAAGCAAAATAAACAACTACAATCAGATCTTCAATCAAGCTCAATGGAGAAAAGATCAAGGAATGAAATGAGTGAGAAACAAGCAGCAAAATAAGAAGGTGAGCAGAGAGAAAGGTAAAACATAAAAAAAAAGGATCAAAGGAGAAGAGAAAGAACTGTGTGGAAAAAAGACAAATTCAAAGAAAATTACAAATTTAAACTTAAAACCAAAGACGTTGTTAGTGCTGGCTGTCACCCAAGAGGGGGTGAATTGGGTGATAGGATAAACTTTAAAACTCTTTTCAAATTTTCTCTTTTCTATAAACACAATGAAGGCAATCTTTAAAATTCTTTTTGATTTATCACTGAGAATATTTCAAAACATGAAATGCACTAAAGAGTATACAAGTTTGATATGCTGGAAACTAAGAGAATTAAGGGAAGATGTAATGCAAACAGAGTTTATCCTGGTTTGGTCAACCCAGACCTACATCCAGTCCTCAGGCTCCACCTGAGATTTCCACTACCCTCTTGTTTAAACCGGGTACAAGAGAAGCCTTTACAACCCACAAGTTTAGCCGGGCAGTTGTGAAGCCTACCACAAGTTTTACGAACACAGGTTCACCTGCCAACCTTTTCACAGAGCTTTAGAATCCTCTCTAAACACTCCCCCTTACAACCTGTAAGGTTACAACCCTGTTCTTAAAGCACCAAGCTTTAGAACAACCTCAAACAGTAGAGGATTTAAGATAATAAGTTCACTTAATGAACAGATTGTGATAATCACTTAAGTACAGAGGAATATATGATGAAATTACAATTCTAGAGCTTATCAATCTGACAATGTGTGTGCCCTAACTCTACTCTTCTAATTCACTCGATTTATCATTTCTGGGCTCACTTGATTTTCTTCTTAATCAGTGTAATCAACAGTTCTGCATAAAGTCCTGTTCCATCGTTGTTTTCGTTAGTCTTATGGAAGCAAGTCTTGATCTATTTATATCTTTGTAGCTTGCCTTTTCTTTCAGCTTTATGTGGCCGTTTGAATATAGTCGTTGGAGGTTCATAGCCGTTGGCAATAAATTGTTTATTCTACATCTAATTCAAATTTCTGATCTAGCTTCAACTGTTCATGAATAGACTGCGCGTTCTGAACGTCTTCAACAACTGTACTTGTATAGCAGTTTTTTCAGTAGCGCTAGCATGCTTTGCTATCGCTAACTGCATAGTATAATTCCTGCACTTAAGCTGTTAGTTAAACAAGTAAACATGTAATGCACAGCAGATGCTATCGCAAGCTTAGTCTATTAGCTCAATGTATCAGCTTATCAGTTTGTTATCACAATGAGTATTCTCCTATCGATAGCTGGATGCATTATCGCTAGTGATCTTTGTTTGCTCATTAGCTAAAGGATACTTAGCTTGCTGAATATTCTAAGTTGTTTCAGGTATCCTGTTATCGATAGCTAAATCTGTTATCGTTAGCAACTATGTTATCGCTAGTTAACTCATTTGCTCTCAGGCACTAGCTATCTGAATGTTTATTATTTGAACTACTCTGTTATCGATAGCTTAACCTGTTATCGCTAGCTGATTCCATTAGTTCAAAGACTTGGCTCATTTTTCTGCTAGTTATTTATCCATGTCATCAATGAACTTCTAGCGATAGGATATTTCTTAGCGATAGACATTAACTTGGTTATTTATAAGTCTTCATTTGCTATGGCTCTTTTTCTATTAGCGATAGGCTTTAGCTTTAGCGATAGTAATCTGTTACCTATTAGATTTTACTTATTTATTTCAAAGGTAACTTACACTTATTTTACTTATGTTATCTATGGGGTCAGTCTTCATCAAAACTTAAGATTCTAACAAACGTCAGCCACAAGATCACATATAAGATAGGGGAAGAGTAATTTTAAAAAAAAGAAAGATAAGCAAAGCCACTGCTTTGGACTCCTTAATCGGTGCTTAGTCAACACGTGGAGGGGACAAGAGGGGGATTTGGTTCTTCGAATAAGAGAGGAAGATGATGAGAGTTGCGTTTTGGGAGCAGCTGCTTGATCATCTTCAACGCATTCGAACCTCAGAAGATTCAAAGTAGAGAAAGGGAGAGGGAGAGAGAAACAGGGATATTCGGAGTAGAGACTTTGGATCCGGCCGCTACGACAGCGAGCGGCGAGGGCAATGGGGCGGACTTTTGAAGTAGGGAGGGTGAATGAGGAGAGAGAATGGGGTGACAATGAGGTGGAATGGAAGTCCAAATAAACGTGCTTTAGGTAAGTAATTAACATTCAATATTAACGGTGATAAAAAAAAGGGAGACATGACTACGATATTAAACTTTCACGGCGATATTGAGACAAAAAATACTTCCACAGCAATATTGACATTTTTGCACACTTCTAATGTGGATTTGCACTTTAACCCTACTTTTTTTTACTGCATATCCCATATGGAACTTGGCTTAATACCATTGGTTATCCAATTCAGGTTTGGTCATCCTCCCCCCTCTCTCTTATGTATTATCTGCGAAAATCTCCGCATAATTTGGATTTTATAATTAGGAATCCAAACAACTTATTACACTAGTTTTGGAGTTTGTGACTTCCCCTTCAGACACAAGCGTCTCCTCTAGGACTCGAATTAGAGACCCTAAGGGATATAGCGGGGCCTTACACCGCTATACCAACTATGTGTTGGTTTTCTCTTTTTATTATAAGGCATAGATTATTTTTTTTTTGTCTCAAACATAAGACACTTATCTCCACATTAATTATTTTTTTCCACTTTACCTTTGTTATTAATGGGTGTTCAAAGTTAAAAAGGTTAATAAGTTATACCATTTAATGTGCTGTGAAGTTGGAAAAAATGGTTAATCTAGCCTATATTTAGTTACCCAACTATCATTTCTTAATTTGTGAGAATCGGAAGTTATTATCTTATACTCCCTCCGTCCCTTCTTATTAGCTTCAAATAATTATTGTGTTTATCAAGAAAACTAATAAAATTAGTTGGAAGAAGTAATTATGTCAGGATTGTAACTTGTTTTCCTATTATACCCTTATCAATAAAGATGAAAGAGAATGCGTGGAGATGAGATAATGAGAGAGAACGTAGCAAATAAGAGATAATAAATATGAAAGAAAATGTATGGGGAAAAGATAAATAATAGGAAAAATTAAAAAAATGCAATAAGTGTCTTGACAAACCTAAAATGAAGCTTATAATTTGAGACATCTACATTCACAAATTTGAAGCTTATAACTATGAACGGAGGGAGTAATAAGTACCAGTACACTTAAGATGCGTTTGAAGCCCAAAAACAGAACCTACAGTTCAACACTACTTGCACCGGAAGAGACTTATGTGCATCACAAGTTAAGTCCACTTTTGGAGCAATTAATGTGAGTATTATAATTTTGATCTTGTTAATCGATATAGAGAGAGAAAGAAGAGATGAAACACAATTTATAAAATATACTCCCTCCGTAACTAAATAAAGGTCTATTTACCTTATTTGATTAGATTAAAAATGTTAGTTAAGTTGGTTAAAATCACATGATATTACAAAACAAGCTAACCACCTACCTTTATTTCTATCCACCCACCCCCTCTTATTTGTTGATTATTGATGAGTATCAATAGGGATAATATAGGAAAATGTTGAGAAAAATTAGAAAGAAGTCTTATATTTAGGAACAAACTCACTTCCCAAAACTGGTCATATATTTAGGAATCGATGGAGTAATTTAAACAGTCATTCATAAATGAGAGTAAAATTGAAAAACTTATTGATTTCGGTTATATTCAGTGAATTAATTATCTTTCATTGATATATGAGAATTAGATGATATAGACTTATAAAAAGGAGCACAGTAGTACATTGCCCTACTTGTGGCAGCAGACACTTATGTGCATCACAACTAGAGCCGGTAATACGGACAGGAGCCTGTGGGTCAACCCAGAACCCATAAAAAAATATGATTATAAACTCGAAAAAATATGGCCCATATTAAAATGGGTCTTTTGGGTCCGAACCCATCAAACCCGAGTCCGTGACAGACTAACCTGTCAAACCTGTGGGCCAACCACAACCCGTTTTCCCCTTTTTCTTTCTTTCTTTATTTTAAATAAAAACAAACCCAATTCCTAATTTGCTATTCCTCTCATGAGTCTCATTCTCATCATCGACTCATCCTTATGAGTCTCATTCTCATGAGGATTTTAGATTTAGTTCAGGGATTTGTTATAGTTTGGAATATTTGAAGTTGAACATTGTATTATATGCTTTACTATCATTTTTGTTATTTGTAATGTGTTAAACACTTGAACTTGAATTTATAATCGTTTGTTGTATACTTGTATTATAATTATATTGTAAAAAACAAGAAGTCAACAACAATAACAAAGCTTTCATCCTATTAGGTGGGGTCGACTATGTTAGAAAAAAAAGGGAGGAAAATTAATTAAGCATAGGTGGACCGAACCTGATGGACCGGCCTGTGTTACTAGGTCTAATCACAACTCACAAGGTAAGAAGTGGGTGCCATGGAAAAAAAAAAGGTAGGGTGACATGCTTGAAATAAAGCAATTAATACACCACTCTTGTAAAATTAAATAAGGTCATGTCTAACTGATTGGGTCGTGGAAATCTCACTCTATTCTAAAGCAGTTATTGTCACTGGATCGTTAAGATTTTAATTTAGATAATGGTTAATTTTCTTTCTGTTGTATGACTTGGTCTTGCGCTGGCATAAGAAAAAAACGACTTTGAACTGATTTATTTATTTTTGTAAGATGCAATTTGGAGTTATTTGAACAATAGCTGTATTTTTTCAACCCCTAATTATTTCTATTTACCTCTATCTTCGTTTACACACACTTTCTTACATAATTTTTACAACTGCTTTACTTACCCTCATAAAGAAATGCATCATAAATTCATAATGATAACGAGAATAGTACCAATGTCTTAAAATTTTGATTAAATCCCACCAAAACTTTTTAATCAGCCAGTTGTTTGTTCAATGATTTAATGGTTGAACTCTAGTTATCCAGGCGAGATAATTGCTCCGAAATATATGGATGACCTAGATTCCATGACAATCATATGAATTAAAAAAAGGGTAAAATGTGTATACTTAATATCCAACAATTTTGTAAATCATATCAAACATAAATAACAATTTTTTGGTGTAAATATGGTATTAATGAAATAAAAATGGTGCAAATAGAGGATGCCCGTTAACCAGCCCTTAGAACTGTTTAAAAATTGTGAAGTGTCCATAATTGTTTATATTATATAAAGTAAAGGTGCAGATCTAGTATCCAACAAATGTACAAAGCATACCAAATATAAAATCACATCATACATTTCGCATTCAACATGCCACATGACATGTTTGTGGCCCTATTTTGTGATTTTTTAACTGTTTCAACGGCTGGTTCACAAATATCCTATATTTACACCATTTTCTATTTGATTAATATCATGTTTTACACTGAAAATTTGTTATTTATATTTGGTACAATCTTCACAATTGTTAGATAGTAAATTTCCATCTTAGCCCAATAAAAAGTGGTATGAAAATAAGGGAACAATAAACGGACAATTTGGCAAAAACATAATAATAATAAACGAGGGACAAATTCATTAAATTCAAATCGTGTCGATCCCTGTGCCAAGAGATGACTCCTCATTAAATAGAAAGCCGCCCATATTTTGTTTTCGCCATTCTGTCCTAACCACTCGCAGCTCACAACTCCATCGTCTTCCTTTCTCCCTCCTGGTAATCTTCTCTTCCCTTCTTTGTTCCTCTGTTGATAACCAATACCACTCACTCATTTACATTATTACATATATTCTTCTTTCCTTTAACTATTCTCCATACTATTATGGGCCCCTCCAGGAAACCATGCTAGCTAGGCAGAGATGATCAAAATTCGTAAAAAATTTCGACGCAGCATATTAGCAACTACATGTGTGTGCGATTTTTTTTTTCTTTTTTGCAACGTAAGTTTGTTTTGATTGTCGGGGTTTATCTTAGATGCTTGTGATTTCTGTATGGCTATGTGATAACATAGTGCGGCTAATTTTTTTTTTTTTTTTTTCAAGTGCCTAAGTTCGATCATGGCCGAAGAGGTCACGCCCAGATTTTGACCCTTTAGAGCTTAATGAATATTATCTGTTAATTTCAAATTGGCCGGGTATATCAACAATGATATAGTCCTGGAATTACATTTGAAAAATGCAAAAAATGGTTTCGTTTTCTTACGAGTCTCAACTTATTTAAGCAAGACTCTCTAAACAGAAGTTCAAAGTATGTTTGGATTCTGAAGCACTATGACCTGCAAATCAATAAAGAAATAGGAGAACTTATCACAGATCCATGGGAAGTTGTGGTGTGAGAGAAAGCACAATGGTATTCCCTCAGCTTATAAGACAAGAAACTTGGCAGCCTTCCTTTGCTGATGCTAGCGTTGATTATCGGCAACCGGCGCGGAACACCTGCTTTTCCTAGGCATGCTTTTCTCATGCTTTTCCACTAATCATCACCCTTCATCTCATCCTACGGCACAGAACATTTCACTTACCACAACTTTGTCGTTTTGATCATTCCTTTCTCTCGTCATATAAAAATTAATGGCCCAAGGGATGACACGACGGTGGAGATAACGAAGCAGGTGAGAAGGTTGGCGGTGGGCGGCGTGCGTTGCATTCAGAGTGTCCGTACGGATCGGTGTGGAGACCGTACGGATCGGTGTGGAGATTAACGGCCCAAACAGTTTCAGGTTGATATTGGAACCTTGAAGGTGATTATTGTTGTGGAGATGTGATGAGCTCAAATGGAGTTCGTACTATTTTGATACTCTATTGATCAGACATTTTTATTTTCAAGCTTTAGACAATATGATTTGTCGTTGAGTTCACAGTGACCATGACCAGATTTTTTGGACTATAATTTCCAGAATCTCGTAATTTTTATATGAGCTTTGCTTCTTCTTTGATTCCATCTCCAATGGCGTTCGGCGGCGGTGAGGGAGGCGAGAGGCAAAACCAGGTGCGGGAAAAAAAGAAAGAAAGAAGCTGACTGAGTACTGACAGCTGTATGTGGTGCTTGGGGGATGTTCTGTGCCGTAGGATGAGATGAAGGGTGATGATTAGTGGAAAAGCATGAGAAAAGCATGCTTAGGAAAAGCAGGTGTTCCGCGCCGATCAGCAACACCATCACCCTCAACCAAATAAATGTTAAACCAAGAAGAAGACGAGAGGATGCTAGGAAGGCACCGGATTATCTGGTGGTGCACATCTATTATGTACATTTAATATAGAACTACTGGTATAGTACACTAATTCATAAACGTGCCCACTTTTTTAGAGTTGATATTTCCTTCCGATCCTAAATATAAGACCACTTTGACTTTTTTTTGTGGAAGTTAAGGAAGCAAATTAGACTACTAAATTATAACATATGTCACATGAAATTAGATTATAGGTTAGTTTATAAGTAGAATAAATTAGTTTTGAGGAAAAAAGATTTTTTTTTGGATTGAAACTACCTTTTTTTTTACTGAAAAAAAAGTAAAAAAAATCAAAGTGGTCTTATAATTAGGACCGGATTACAATGCAACGCCTACTACTTGTGTGATTAAAGGACAAAATGTCCTGAAAAAGTCGCAAGATTCCCTTCCTCTCTTTTGAACGAGGAGGCCTTATGTCTTCTCGCTAGTACATTCATATAAGAAGCGTGTTCTGTAACATGTTAATACTGCAATACAAGAACTGTGTTAACATACATATTTTCCAGAGTGGTGCAAATGGGAGACGAGTTAAAGGAGAGTCTCTTGCAAAGGCAAGGAGACAGAGAGGAAGCAGAGCCACTTAGCAAAAGGGTGTGGAATGAAAGCAAGAAAATGTGGGTGGTGGCAGGGCCTGCCATATTCACCAGATTCTCCACCTTCGGTATACAAATAGTCAGTCAAGCCTTCATTGGCCATATTGGCTCCACTGAACTTGCTGCCTATGCCATTACCATGACCGTCCTAATCAGGTTCGCTAATGGTGTACTGGTAAGGACACATTTTTTTTTGCCCTTCCCTTTCTTTAGTATCCAATTCGGCTTTGCTTATCATGCTTGTGGTTATGGTTATGGAGTCTACCCAATCATATTACGATACCCGTTTGTTGAAATTTATGTGTTGAGATCAAAATCTCAGAATTAGAACTGTTTTGGATTGAGAATTGCAGCTGGGGATGGCAAGTGCTTTGGAAACTCTGTGTGGACAAGCATATGGGGCAAAACAGTATGAGATGCTGGGAATATATCTTCAAAGATCATGGATAGTGTTGTTCTTGACCTCACTCATTATGCTTCCTATTTTCATCTTCACCACCCCAATTCTGGAGTTTTTGGGCCAAGATAAAGATATTGCGGAAGTAGCAGGGAGCATTTCTCTGTGGGCAATAGGTGTGATATTTGCTTTCATCGTGTCATTCACCTGCCAGATGTTCCTGCAAGCACAGAGCAAGAACATGATCATCGCCTACCTTGCAGCATTTTCAATTGGGATTCACATTTTTCTGTCGTGGCTTTTGACTGTTAAGTATAAGCTTGGGCTCAATGGGGCAATGCTATCAACCCTTCTTGCATACTGGATTCCCAACATAGGTCAACTCATGTTTGTCATGTTCAAATGCCCTGATACATGGAAGGGCTTCTCATTTTTGGCTTTCAAAGATCTCTGGCCTGTAATCAAGCTTTCCCTTTCTTCCGGAGCAATGTTGTGGTAAAGGCTCTAGTATTTTTAACACCATCAATCGTTAAGATTATGCAGAACCTATAAACACCTGATTAACTGATGACTGACTAACAGAGTTGCATGCCATTGTTTTACAGTCTTGAGTTATGGTACAACACAATTTTGGTGCTTCTAACAGGGAACATGAAAAATGCCCAGATCGCCATTGATGCTCTCTCCATTTGGTAACTGAGCCTCATCAGGCTCTACTGTTACTTTTTCTTCTTAACCCCAATGTTTCATTGCTCTGGAAAACTCACACCATTCTTATGCAGCCTCAACATCAATGGATGGGAAATGATGATAGCACTTGGATTCTTTGCTGCTGCCAGGTATTTCTACATTGACAGTCATAAAAATTTTAAGCATTCACATCAGCCTAAGAAACCACAGAAGAGGCTGAATTCTGACTTATTTTATAGTGTGCGGGTGTCAAATGAGCTTGGTAGAGGGAGTTCAAGGGCTGCAAAATTTTCCATAGTGGTGACAGTGATGACATCATTTGGAATAGGGTTCATACTATTCCTAGTGTTCCTGTTCTTGAGGGAGAGACTTGCTTATATATTCACTCCAAACCCAGAGGTGGCTGCCGCAGTTGGGGACTTGTCACCTTTGCTCGCTTTTTCCATGTTAATGAACAGCATCCAACCTGTGCTCTCTGGTAATATCTTCATTCATCATATTCAGTTACATACGAAGAAATTGGATTCATTTATCTTTCTTTCCTTGCTGGTTAAAAGGAGTTTCTATTGGAGCTGGTTGGCAAAGCATTGTAGCATATGTAAACATAGGCTGTTATTATCTTATTGGGATCCCTGTTGGAGTTGTGCTCGGCAAAATCATCCATTTGCAAGTGAAGGTAACCCATCATTTGATGATATGATGTACTCTGTCTTCCTAAAAACTGTAAAAGGAATTTAATATATTGTATGATCTGGTTTGCAGGGTATTTGGGTAGGAATGCTATTTGGAACATTTGTTCAAACTATAATGCTCATTGTCATCACATACAGAACTGATTGGGACAAGCAGGTATTGGACTCGTCTGTATTTTATACTCAGTCTGCATCGTTTGTAAATTATGAGATGGTGAGCAGAATTTAATTTGAGGCGGCGTTTGCATAATGTACAGGTAGAGATTGCCAAGCACCGTGTTAAGAAGTGGGCTGTGGTGGACACTGAAGAATAAAGTGGCAAATTTGCTCAGTGTGAGTTTCTCCTTGCTTTTCATCCATTCGTTCCTTACATATAAAAGGGAAACGAAGAGGAGCTTGCTACTTGCCCTTTATTTTTATGATTCTGTACACTCAAGTGCATCACCAATGTTAATATTGATGTAATGTGTATCTGTTAAATATGATATGAATTTTAAAAACTCATTCATTGCATGGGAGTTATTGACATTTGAAGTAAATTTATGCAAGATAATAGTAATAAGAAAAAGAAGTGACGCATTTTTAGTTGATTCAAATTATAGATGAAGTGCTTGCTTTAGCATTAGCATGTTTGTTGATTTTTTATTGGGTTAAGTAGCAAATCTGCCCTGGAAGTATACCCCCAGTCTTAATTTTGTTTTGGAAGTTTTTTTGGGTTCAAAATTACCCCGAAAGTTTCAAAACGTAGCAATTTTACCTTTTTCCGTTAAATTTTCAACGTTGATCATTAAAAAATTGACGTTGACAGTTAATTTTTTTACTGAAAAATAATAAAATTACTACATTTTGAAACTTCAGGAGTAATTTTGAACCCAAAAAAACTTCCAAGATGAAATTAAGACTAAGGATATACGGACAGATTTACTACTTAACCTTTTTTTCCATTTTCAAAAAAAGACATGAAATGGAAATTGTGTATGGTACGCATGAGTTTACGTTTAAAAGTTGATGTTGTTGATAAAATATAATTAAGTAATTGGAATGTCACGTCAATTTTGGCCTTTAATGAAAGAGTATACATCAAGTCATCAACAGCAGACAGCTAGTGAAGCAAGAAAATAAAAACAAAAAGACAACGACAATTCTTTATTTGGCTGTAGGCTGTACAACATCGGGTTGACTAGGAGTATATTTATCTTAAAAGTCTTTGGGCTAACTTTTTTGGCCTTATACCCGACCCGTTATTGTTTGGCTTGGGATCAAGATCAAACAGGACATGTTCTCTGGGTCACATAATACGTCCTGGTGGTCCTTTAGATTTTTAATCTTAAGAAAAAATAGTGAAATAAATTAAAAAACTAAAAGAAAATGGGAAAAAGAATTAATTGAATATTTTTACATGATGTATTAAGTAGTATTATTAAAAAGAAATTTATGGTAAAAAACTATTAAAAAAAAATTATTTTTTTTATAAAAAATAATATTTGAGGGCCAGGCCATTGGCCCTAATACTTATACCCTTTGCTGGATGGCCAGTTTTGTTCCCGACTTGTTTGTATCAAGTTAGCTTCGAACCGGATCTGGACAAACAACCTCATTGATTGTAGCCCTATCCAGCTATACAAATGGTTTGGGTGATATATAGCTTTTTCTTCACAAAAATCCAATTGGAAAAAAGCCAATCTAACTCTAAACACATATATGAATTCAATATAAGCAAGAAACACGTTTCCCCTCTCAATCCTAGGGTCCCCATTCAAACCGCCACAGCAAACACATTGAATGATGATTCCACTTATTTTTTGGGTCTGATGATTGTGCTTTTCTACTTGTTGAAAAAGGACAAAATATTAAGGGTTAATATAACTTTTGATTCATGAATTTTCACTTAATTTTGGTTTTGGTCCCTGAACTTTCTGTCAATTTTGGTCTTGGTTCCTGAACTTTCCGTAATTTTGGTATTGGTCCCTCAACTTTAATTTTTTTTTAAATTGAGGGACCAAAACCAAAATTACTGAAAGTTCAGGGACCAAGACAAAAAATGACCGAAAGTTCAGAGATCAAAACAAAAAATTTCAAAGTTCAGGGACCAAAATCAAAATTGACCTAAAGTTGAGGGACTAAAACAAAAAATTTTAAAGTTCAGGGACCAAAACTAAAAATGAGTGAAAGTTCAGGGACCAAAAGTTATATTAACCCAATATTAACAAAAAAACCAATGGCAGATAAAATTTGAGAATTAACTGTTGTAATAATTAACGCATCTCTATTCAAGGCATGGCGATGAGTTTATCCTTGGGTATTATGTCAGCTCATATTTCGAACTGATCATTCACATTACATTATTTGTGAAAATTTAATGCATGATATATGAATTTGGTGGGTGGAAACAGAAGTAGAGCAATTCGTATGATACAAATTGGTGGCTCTACAATACGTGTTTGGATTAGCTGTAGAAGCTGATTTTTTAAACTAATTTGCAATGCGTAAGGTAAGTATGTGAGTGTGTGAGGTGAGGGGTTTTGTTTTAACTTGGGTGACGACTTTCAGATATTAACTCAAACAAGTGAATAATGTGTGGGTGTGGTGTGCGAATGGTTAAGAAAAATAGAATTAAAAAAATATGGATGATTGTTTGGTAGGAAAAAAGAAAGAGAAAAGGGTGCTTGACTTTTCAGAGGCTGGTCCAAAGAAGAAGGAGAAGTCGTACTCGTATTCCAAGCACATATTCTTGGGGCTCAAGGATTCCCCCGCGTCACCTCACTTCACTTCACCTGTCCATTGTCACCTTCCCCGCCAGCTGTCTGACTTCTTATGCAACTTGCGGAAACATGCTTTTAAAAAAAAGATGTTACTTTTATATAATTACTGCTATTGTTTCAGGGTAAACAGCTTTACCTGTAAAAAAAAAAGGGTAAAGTAAACAGCTTTGGAGCCTATGACTTTATCAGAAAATATTGATAACAAAAACTTTAGAATTCTGAATTTAGATATTCATTTTCTCATCAGGGAGATTCTTTCTGAGTCCTGAGATTCCCACAATATACAATCTCATGATTTTTTTTAGGGGTTGTTTCCAAAAGAAATTTATGTGTGAATTCAGTGTATCATATCATTTGTGGTATGATCAATAACAAATAAACACATATAATATGATGCAGAATTTTCAATATGAATTGTCTCTCAAAATAATCAATTAACTTTTTTTGGAATGTCATGTCAGATTAAAATTTACATATCATATCTAATATGTTTACTTATAATTGATTAAATTACAAATGATGCAGTATATTTGTTTACTTGAGAATTCTTCTGAAATTCTAGCCATGCCCTTCTCGTAGGAATCGATCGCAATGACACCAATTCCCACGCTGAAAATCAATTAATAGGCCTTTTTCTTTGGACGGGGTGAAAATTGGCTTTCGTATGTTTTGACTCAGACGGATTGGTCCTTTACGCATGGAATTGCCTTCATTATTGATCGCAACCGGCCAATACATTGCTTTTCTTTAGAAATTCATTTCAAATAACAAAATCTTTTAATTAATATCAAAATTTTGAATTAAGCCTTCCAATAACAACACATCAAGTGGGACCCACTGAAGAAAGGCCAAGCCTTTTGAATTTTGATGATATAATTGGATCAAAAGAAATCTTGCAATTATTTTGAGCCGTGAAAGGCATGGGCGCATGGCTATGTGTGTTTGAATTGAGTTTATAAAAAAAAGTGACTTTTTTTAGAATGACTTTTTCAGATGATGCAGTATATTTGTTTACGTGACTTTTTTTAGAAGTGACTTTTGCATAAAAGTCATTTGTGTGAAGTGATTTATGTTTGGATTTGTGATGATAGAAGTGACTTTTTTTCAATATGAATTTTAGAAACATGTTTGGATGATAATATTGAAAAGCACGTTTAGATAAAAAATTACTAAAAAGGGCATTATTTTCATTAAATAATACATATATAATATGCATATATTCTTATTAAAGGCTTAGTTTCTCCTGTAACATCCTAAAAATTAATTAAGGATTTATGGGGGTAAATAGGAATTGATTAATGAGAAATGATGGATTATGAGAATATTTGAAGAATTTTGAGGTGTTTTTGAGGATTTTAAAGGCCTAGTTTTTCCCTTATTTGGAAGATAATAATTTTTGGGGAAATTATTTTTAGACTCAAAAGAGGTTATTGTGGGAGTAAATAAATAAAAGATATTATAGGGAAAATTTTGGAAGTAAAAAGAAAATTTTTTGTTCAAAAGAAATATCTTATTTGATAATTTTAGGGTCTAATAGTGTAGTTTTCTCTTTCCACTCTGCCGACACTCAGTTCCTCGTCAATAACTTGTCACTGTGCATCAATTATTATTCCTCAACCAATCACACTCAACTACTATTTACATATATTATTATTATATTATTATTTTATTATTATTTTTATCATTATATAAACACACACATACACTTCGCTGAGCACACACATACATGTTCACTGATCACTTCGTTTTCTTATTTCTCTATTTTCTCTCTCCCCTCTTTTCTCTTATATCACCATTATTACTCCTTTCACCGGATTTATCAGAGCCCGTTGGCATACAAATAGTGAGTTTTTGGGCCAACTAAGCACATTTTCGGAACCCCGTAAGTCTCCTCTACAATTCTATGCCATTAGTTTTTCAATTAGCTATACTTGAAAAATTAGGCTTTGTCTAAATTGATAATTTTTGGGAGTCCTAAAATTAATAAATTGAAGCTTAGGCCTCGATTATGAGTTTTTCTGTGTAGATTTTTCATTGTTGGAAGTTTTCCTAATTATTAGGAATTTTTGGATTTATGGAAGTTTTAGAAATTGGGCTTTTAAATTACTCGAGGTGCTTATGGGTAAATTGATGATTTTTTGATATTTATTAAGGTTATATGAGGGGATTTAATTAATTGATTTGATTGGGGTTTGCATTTAAAGAATTATTGAGGGATTATGGGATATTAAGGAATTTTATAAATAGTTATTGGAAAGATTAATAATTTTGGATATATGTATAAATGGAGTAGAGATAAATTTTAGAGATAAAAAGGGAGAATAAATGTTAAATAGAAATTTAGAATAAGTAAGGGCAAAGAAAGGGTAGTTAGTAATTTAATTTCCAACATATGAAATTGTTGGATAAATAATTAATTGTGGTAGTATGTATGATTGTGTAGTGCTTGAATTGCACTGAGTTAGCACGGGGGAGCTGCACTATTGTGAGATTGGTGCCAGCTATCAGGTAACCGCTTTCTGCTTGTTTATGTGTGTGTGTAGTGTTAGTAAGAAATTTGAAATATTATTATTTGAAAATTATGATGTTATATGGAGATGAGATTTTGAATCACAAATTGAGATTTGATTATCAATTGATGATTGATGAGATATGGAAATGAGATATTGGAATATTAATATTTTTATAATAAATGTCCTGTGGAGTATTATTTTGAAATGGCATAAATTTGTGATGTGAAATATTTGAAACGGAAATATATGTGGTTTTGGAAATTATTTAATATATGTATATTATGAAAATACTGGAAGGCCTGGTGCCTGATTGTGGTGTTGCATATCTATGTGTTGTATGTGAGAAATTATTTGGGTATGTGACACCGGTGAATTGGAAATTGTGCCATCACGTGATGAGGTACCCTGTTGCGCCACAGGGACTAATTGATATATTATGAGAAATAAAGGAGAGAAAGACGAAATAGGGGATATCGCCCCTTACGGATTCAGAAAGGACAGAGATCCTTCTAATCTGTGGTACTATTCAGGGAGGGTAGAGAGTCCCTCGTGAATTGTACCGTGGTGATCAGGGGCGGGTGGAAGGTCCCGACTGGTCCCACATGTTTTCCCAACATTTCTAGTAAGATTTGTTTGGGTTGTCTGTAATTATCAATGATATATACTATTATTGAGGATGAATTGTGATGGATTATTTTATAATTATAAACGATGAGAAAAGATATTTGGGACCAAGATATGCATTATATGTGAATACCTGAGCATGCTGGTTGAACTAATATATATACATATATGTATTCCACTGGACACCTTGCTAGCACACACCACACGTAGATGAGTAGTCAGTGGTTGCGTTTTGGGGCTACCCCCGTTGATCTCACTTTTGCAGGTCCTAGGAGCGAAGTAGGAGGTCAAGGGAAGGATCCGGGAACTTCTCACTGATATCGTGAGATACTCTGGACCAGAAGGACAGGAGGTATTGCCACATTTAGGATCATATTTTGTATGATGCTTCCGCTGAAAACTTATTATTATTTTGGGAAGAATTATTGTATAATTACCATTATGGTATGGTATTTTAAGGATGATGTGTGGAGATTAATTATGGATAATATAATTCTCTGTTATTGTACTGGAAGAAAATTTATATTATGATGACAGAGATTTGGAGTGGAAATTTGAATTATATATAAATATTATGGAAAGCTCTTTTTCTAACTATGTTAGCGAATTTTTGGTAATTTAATTCTTTTTCCTAACATAGTTAGTACTATAAACGTTTTAATATATTATTGTTAGTGGTTAAAAGTGGAATTTGGAGATAATGTTACATCTCCCTTATTTTTAGGAAAATAATTTTAAAAAATAATATTTTTCTCTCAATGGAGTATATTGTGGGAGAAAGTAGTTAGAAATTGTTATGGTAAATTTTTGGAGATAAAAAGAAAATTTTAGATTAAAAGAAATTATCTTATTTGAGAATTTTAGGGGTCTAACAGTCTAATTTTCCTACCCACTTTATTAAATAATACATAACAAAAGGTGTGAGACCCACCAGAAGTCAGAAGTCAGAAGTCAGAAGCCAGAAGTAACTTTTTTTTACTTCTGACTTTTCACGTTGCAGAAGTCATTTTGGACCAAAAGTCATTCTGAAAATAAGGCAAACCAAACATATATTTTTATTTAAATTTGACTTCTCCTTTTTTAACGTGCTTCTGGGCTGCAAATGAGGCTTCCAAACATGATCAAGATTGGATAAAAGTCATTTATGTGAAGTGATTTATGTTTGGATTTGTGATGATAGAAGTAATTTTTTTCAATCTGACTTTTAGAAACATGTTTGGATGATTATATTGAAAAGCACGTTTAGATGAAAAATTATTAAAAAGAGCATTATTGTCATTAAATAATACATATATAATATGCATATATTCTTATTAAAGGCTTAGTTTCTCCCTTATTTTCAGGAAAATAATTTAAAAAAAAAATATTTTTAGCTCAAAGGAGTATATTGTGGGAGAAAGTAGTTAGAAATTATTATGGTAAATTTTTGGAGATAAAAAGAAAATTTTAGATTAAAAGAAATTATCTTATTTGAGAATTTTAGGGGTCTAACAGTGTAATTTTCCTACCCACTTTATTAAATAATACATAACA
Organism: Mimosa bimucronata; assembly: GCA_037074515.1. NCBI lineage: Eukaryota > Viridiplantae > Streptophyta > Magnoliopsida > Fabales > Fabaceae > Mimosa > Mimosa bimucronata. The sequence goes on from CM073437.1 coordinate 8,296,173, forward strand.
AAAGGCGTGGGACCCACCAAAAGGCAAAAGCCACTTTTTTTTGCTTCTAACTTTTGACTTTGTAAAAATCATTTTAGACCAAAAATCATTCTAAAAACAAGTACAAGTGCAACCAAACATTTTTTTTTTTTCAAGATGACTTTTGTCATTTATAACGTTCTTCTGGCCCTCCAAGTGCAATCTAAACATGCACTATCTGATGTAAATTGAGTAATGTGAAAACCAAGTGGGACCCACTTAAAAAAAAAAAAAAGCAACGTGCCCTTATCACAGTTAATAATTGTGAAAATTTTATCCCATTTTTAAAAGTTTCTCTGTATTTTTAAGCCTATACAAACATAATAATATCACATCCTCTTAAAAAAAAAAAAAACTTTATTATTAAAATTACACCTTAACTCAATTTTTAACTACAGTGGCATGAAGTGAACAAGTTCAATTTGAAGTTCCCATCAAAGAAAAAGACTCAATATATAATGAAAAACCCCATATACGTAAAGGTGCATTATTATATCTAAAGGAAAAACCAAAAAAAAGATTAGTTAGCTTTGGCTTGCAAAGATGGAAGAATCTTCAAGTAAGCTGCTGGGTGAAGAAGAAGAAGAGGTGCCTCTGGTGAAAAGGGTATGGAATGAGTGTAAAGTGATGTGGGTAGTAGCAGCTCCAGCCATATTCACTCGAGCCTCCACCTTCGGCATCAACGTCACCAGCCAAGCTTTTGTTGGTCATATTGGCTCCAAAGAGCTCGCTGCCTTCTCTCTCGTCTTCACTGTTCTTATCAGATTCGCCAATGGTATTCTGGTACATGCTTTCCTTAGTTCATCACCTCCTTTTTCTGTCACTGTCGATTAGTTTCACTGCTCATTACAGTATGATGAGCACAAAAAACTTATCTCCATTCAGATTGATTTTTTCAAAACGAGCTCAACCTCCTGTGCGTTGCACGGGTGATTTACTTTTATGAAATCTAATTGTTTAGATTAATCTGTTAATATTATTCCATAATTGATGCTTAATGTTAAACACTAATTAGCGCACCCAATCATATAAGGTGTGGAACATAATACCGAAATATTTGTTCCTTTACTTCGATCATTATACAGTTACCTCAATGACATGAATTTTGTCTAACAAAAACAAACAATTCTATGACAAGAAAAGGAAAATCTTGCAATGATTCAAAGAGCCCTTCTGCTTATTCATACCTGAAATGTTCAAGAAGAGAGTGAATCAAATTATATCATGTTTATAGGTATTCTCTGATTCAAATGTTCAATGCAAGGTAAGGAAACAAAAAAAAAATGAGGAAACTACAAAATATTATAATGCTTCCTGCTTGTCCTTTTCCTGATGTGCTTTATCTCCCATTTCCTGCTCCACATGTAAATACACTGGCATATTAGCAAAATATAACACAAATAAAAACATAGTATGCATAAAATTTTCAATAAACCTACGGAAGAAGAAAAATTTTGCATGTCTTCCCACCTTGAATTATTGTTCCTAATAGGCTTTGCATTGCCAAAGGCTTTTAAAACTGGATTAGACTGCAACTAACATGGCAGAGGGCAGAAAAAGTAAAATTAAGTGAATATAAATTTGAAGTTGTACAAAAATGGATGATGGAAAAGGTTACAAAAGCAAACAAATAAATTTATGCTGGTCAAGTTAGCATGCTAAAAAAGCATACTTGATAAGTTAACTTTTCTTACCTCCAAGACTTTCTGCTCAACAGACCTACCTTCAACAGCTGTTCGTCCTCCCATGTAAGCAGGATAACGCATTAGTAATTTGGTACTCTGAGTTTTACCTGCCCCACTTTCAGCACCGACCAATATTGATTGGTTGATTCCCTCATTAATCATAAGTTCGTATCCGCAATTATTATTAAGCAGTGATGCTTGAAGTTTAGCTACATGTGTTATTTTAAAGGACACAACAAAGTTTACCTATATGCAGCATCTGCAACAGTAAATGGGTGTGGAGTCACTCCAAAAGCTGCCCCTTTATATTGTACCATCATATGGCTGTCATATAGATGAGGAAGCTTTGTAACGCTGTCATATAGATGAGGAAGCTTTGTAAAAGGGTTCACGGCAATCAATATATTCCCGGTGTAAGTCTGTAAGAACAATTTAGGTATTAGCACAGGTCAAGAAAGTACTAATATATAAAATCACATGTGTGTTTGTTTAATAACTCATTTGAAAACTAATCCCATGACTTGTAAGATAAAGTCACTCTCCTTTGTGAAGTAATCCCATGGCTTCTAACCTGTAATGCTTTAACAAACAGAAATTCCCACAAAAATTACATAACAAACACCAGCAACGTTCTAAAAAAAATTTGGTTAATCTATTGAAGGATCTCTTTAAGAGAAGATCCACTAAAAGAGAAGGGTATTGGTTGGTGGTGTACCTGTACATTCTGCTGGAATCAGCAGAGAGGCAGAGCTTGCCCTACATAGCCATTTATTCAATAATGAATTGAGACTACTGAGAAAGCAAATCGAGGACACTTTTGATGGTACTCTTAGAACTCGTCAACGTCAAAGAAGAACATCCACCTGGCCATAAACTTGTATCTGAACAAACAATCATTCACCAACATGAACTGGTTGTGATAAAACCCATCAAATCTGTCTTTGTCTCTAATATCCTGCAGCGAAACATAACCCAGTTCAATCCACGGCTTCAACACCTCCAACACCTGCAGGTTAATCCCACCGACATCGTGAACTACAAAATGCGATCTCGGTCTGAAGAACTTGACATGGTAAGCGATCCATTCTATCACCCTCCAAGTGTACAACCCTCCGTACAGAGACAACCCACAGTAGAAATAGTCGTACTTCAGCTACAAATACACCACCCATCTCTCTTTAACCACCCAACCGGCGGCCACAACCTCCCCTCGCCCTCTCATTCATCTCACTCTCATTTTATTTTTTTAAAAACCATATATTATGGGGAAAAAACTAAAGGCTAAACCACAATCAAGTCACGCCAATATAGGAAGAAAAGCAGGGAAAATAATCATATAACAGAGAGAGATGAGGAGGTCCCACCCCCAAGTTGGGAAGGCAGTGGAATTACAAATTTTATGAGGAGAGAAGAAGGTGAGACTAAGAGACACTCATCTTCTCCTTCCTCTTTCCTTCTTCATCTTCTTTCATATGAATGGCCTAACCTTACCGAAGGATCTAGATCTACACTTGAATATCCAACTATACCCTTCCACTCCTCACTTATTTAATCTTTTAAAATCAAACGCACCTTTCTGTCACTTTCTCCAATCCAACTCCTGCCATTTGCCAGGGCTTTTTTTTGTCGTTTTTCTAATCAAAAGAGGCAACATGGAAACATCATCGCTTCTCTTTTCTCCCCGATACTTCCTCTCATCAAAAGCATACACGAGGCAGCATCCCAACTCCCCCATGAGTTACAACCTCACAAATCTGTAATAATCAGACAAAAACCAGAGGGAAAACATGGGGAAAAAAATTAGAGAAATCTTGTCTTGAAAACTGTTACGCAAAGTAATTTTATGAAGAACAGAGCCAGAAGAAGGAATAGGTGAAGGAATGATAAAGAAGACAGCAAAAAAGGGGAGAAATGAACTGACCGTGTTCTGAGCAGAGTAAAGGTGATCAAGGATGGTTGAGGAAGAAAGCTCGTCTTGAAACAGAGAAGAGGGATTCAAGCTTGTGTCCTGCAATCAGTCACCTAAATGCAGACTGAAATCAAAGATTTATAAACAAAATAAATGAGTAAGATCTAGTGGTCAAGTAGCAATAGATGAGGAAGATGAGTTCGGATGTAACAGAGGAGGCAAATGTAGAGTGGAATAGTGTTAGGTGTGTGCCCAGTTTCTTCTTGTTATTTAGATTAGATAGATAGATAGATGGTGTGAATTTAAATTTTGAATGTAATTGGGGGGAAACTTTTTCAGTTTCAAATTTTGAAATCGTTTCACCATGTTTCACTAATTGCCATGGGTTTGAGGGTGCTGCATGACTTTTAGACTGATGGGCACGGAGCCATAGGAGAAGGGAAACGGCTCTGTGAACAGTGTTTAAGGTCAGGAGCCGACCACTTTGAGTCAGCTTGCAGTGTAAGATGAGAAAAGAAGATTTAGGCGGGAAAGTTTTGTTTTATATGTATAATAGAAGATTCTCAAAAAGAATGTCAGTGTGTTTGGCTGTACTTATTTGTAAGGAATAAGTCCTTATTTTGCAGTAAAAGAACTTATTTTGAAAAAAGTCCTTTTGAAGATGTTTGGCTGGGCTTTTAGAAAATAAGGATTTATGACTTATAAGTCAAAATAAGTATAAGTTCTTTTTTTTCAACTTATGACTTATGACTTATAAGTCACTTACGGAGGTGGACCCCATAATTCTAACTTATTTTACACATCCAATCACAACTAACCCAAACATAAATCACTTTTCCAAAAGTCCATTCAAACATACATCTCATTACACAATATATGACTTATGACTTATAAGCCACTTATAAGTTATATTTTTAAGAGCCCATCCAAACATAAATCTCATTATACAATCTGACTTATTTTCAGTTTGACTTATTTTTAATTTGACTTATATATAAGTCACTTTTCCAGAAGTCTATCCAAACACACCCAGTTTAAAATCAATATATCTTTTAACTGTCAATTTTTTTAAAAAAATATTTTGTCCTTTAGTGCTATTCTTTCACGTGCAATGATTAAAAATGAAATAATTTTAAAAAATAATTTTGTATTCAAATATTTCTTAATTGCCATTTTGTTCAATCTAAAAGGAGAAGCAAATATTACTTTTCCAATACATTCCATTCCCTTCCCAGCAATTGGGAATATTAGTAGAAAAAAAATATCCCATCCCTTTTCTACTAATAAGTCCACCTAGTGAAAAAAAAATTTGTTCCTTTTTATAAGTCCTTTTCCATATTTGAATATTTTTATTTTTATTTTCTGTTTATTTAATGTATAACTAAATTTTTTTAATTTCTTACTTATTAATTTTATATATTTTAATAATGAAATAATTTATTAATCCTGCCAAAATTTTTGATTGTAACGTCAACATGCGTGTTCTAACTACATTGATTATCGAGATAGGGTTATTTGAGATCAACTTAACATCATACTTGCTAACTATTTAACTTTTCCCCCATTAAATATGTTTTTTCAATTTTACTTTTATGTATAAGTGAATATTAAAATAGTATTTTATACACCTTCTTTCTAAATTTATCAATATTGTCTCTCATTTTCTCTATTTTAAATACATTTAATAGGGACAAAATTGGTAAAACTCACATAACTGCTTCCAAAGTGGACTTGTAATAAGAAATTTTTTTTTCGAAAAATGGAGTTATAAATAAGAAAAGAGTGATCTATTTCATTCTACTAATATTCCCAATTGATGGAAAGGGAAGGGGTGTACTGAGAAAGTAATAGTTGTTTCTCCTTTTATCTTGAATAGAATGAGTATGACAATTAAGAAATATTTGGGTATGTGCACAGAATTATTATTTTTTTTAACTTTTTCGTTGTTAATCATTGCAAGAGGAGTAGTGCAGTTCTAAAGGACAAAATTGAAGTCGTTGGCACCATGAACGACTTTGATTTTTCATCTGACATTAAACATGTGTACTAAGAAACAAAACCAAAGTTGTTCACACCGCGAATAACTTTTGTGTAAGTCAAAACTTATCTTAGTGAATACGACTTTATGAGCTATGAGTAAATATTTTGTAAATTATAGCATTTAGGTAGAATCTTTTACTGTTTATATTATCACAATAAAAAGTCTGAGATAAACATAATGATTAGTTCTTAATGCTCATCATTGCATTGAGATGAGCATTTAATTAAATGGTTCCCCTTACTCTTATCTGATCTATTTATTTATCTTGTTAATGAGTTCTCCAATATTCTTGGAATGACGATATTGAATAGTTTACCTCCTTTTTGATAATGTTCTCTTGTACATCTAGTTCGGGATGGCCAGTGCATTATCCACTCTTTGTGGACAAGCGTATGGTGCCAGGAGATATGGTATGATGGGAGTGTACCTTCAAAGATCATGGATAGTCTTATACTTCACTTCTTTCCTTCTTCTTCCCTTATTCCTCTTCACTAGCCCAATTATGAAGATGTTGGGCCAAGATGAAAGCATTGCTGATGTGGCAGGAACTATTTCTCTCTGGTCAATTCCCGTTATTTTTGCCTATGTTTTGTCATTCACCTTCCAAATTTTCTTGCAATCTCAAAGCAGAAACGTTGTTATATCATTCTTGGCCGCGCTTTCCATTGTCATTCACATATCCTTGTCTTGGCTTTTGACTATCAAGTACAAGCTTGGGATACCTGGTGCAATGATTTCAACAATTCTTGCATATTGGATACCCAACATTGGCCAATTTATTTTTGTGACATGTGGTTGGTGTCCTGAAACGTGGAATGGTTTCTCCGTTTTGGCTTTTAAAGATCTGTGGCCAGTGGTCAAGCTATCCCTTTCATCAGGTGTCATGTTGTGGTGAGTGTATGAACTAGTGGGTTTTGTTTGGTTTGTATTTTTAAATGGTATAACAGCTAATATAGGATATGGTTTTCGCCCCCTCAGTTTAGAGCTGTGGTATAACACAATATTGGTTCTATTAACTGGTAGCATGAAAAATGCAGAGATTGAAATTGACGCTCTTTCTATATGGTAATCATTCTGAATCATTTTGTCATCTATAGGATATGGCTTTTCGCTCTCTAAAGTCTAAAGATGAAATCTTTGAATCTTACAGCCTCAATATCAATGGATGGGAAATGATGATAGCCTTTGGTTTTCTAGCTGCAGCAAGGTAATGATGGTATTCCTTCCTTCCTTCCTTTATATCTATGGTAGACTATGTCAACTTAATCAGTCAACAATTATATATATATATATATATATGAATGTGTAGTGTTAGAGTGTCAAATGAGCTGGGGAGAGGGAGCGCCAAGGCTGCAAAGTTATCAATAGCAGTGACGGTGGCGACATCATTCATGATAGGCTTCCTTCTGTTCTTATTCTTCATGATCTATAGGGAAAGACTTGCTTACATATTCACAGAAAATGAACAAGTGGCGGCTGCAGTTGGAGACTTATCACCTTTGCTTGCATTCTCTATTCTGCTAAACAGTGTTCAACCTGTTCTCTCTGGTACGCTTTTACACACACACACATTTATGTTTTCTCACAGTTCATGAATAGTATAACCGATGTTGTGGCTGAGTTTAGGACTGTATATATTGAATCAATGAAAATATAACGTGAGTTGAACATATATTATATTTGAACAGGAGTGGCAGTAGGAGCAGGGTGGCAAAGTGTTGTGGCATATGTGAACATAGGGTGTTATTACATCATAGGAATCCCAGTTGGTGTTGTACTCAGCAACATTCTCCATTTGCAAGTCAAGGTTCACTTACGTAATTAATTAATTAAGCTGTCTCATTAGAGCCTCCTCATGTATATAGTGGAGCAGTTGAAGGTATTAATTAAGGCTCCTTTAATTACTTAAATATGTAGGGAATCTGGATTGGGATGTTATTTGGGACACTGGTTCAGACAATTGTGCTGACAATTATTACCTACAAAACTGATTGGGATGAGCAGGTACACACACTTTCAGCTTTTTAACAGCTATATATATACTCCCTCTGGTCCTTATTATAAGGTACCAACTAACAAAATTTTTTGTCCTTATTATAAGGCACCAACCGCCACATTAATTACATTTTTCCTACTTTACCCTTGTCATTAATGAATGTTCATAGTTTAAAATGTTAAGTTGTATCATTTAATGAAGGGTGAAGTTGGAAAACATGGTCAATTAAGCCTAGATTTAAGGACCCAACTACCATTCCTTGGTTTGTGAGAATTGGTAGTTGGTGCCTTATAATAAGGACCAGAGGGAGTATATGCTTTCCAAGTGGTACGTTAAAGATGATGATGTAATTAATCATTCACGTGCATATATATATATATATATATATATATATATCTGTGTTTGTGTGTGTGTGTAGGTAGTATTGGCTCGACGTCGTGTAAACAAGTTTAGTGTGGAAGATGAAGAAACAGACGGACACAATCAGATCTGATGGATGGTGAATTGGCTTGGGACGACAGAGAGGCATGAGGAGAGTGTTTAATTCAATTAATGTAAGCAGCTTCCACAGTTTAATCTAATGTGTGGTACAAGTTAATTATACAACTATAAGCCTTCACGAAATTAAAGCTTGAGCATATATAATAAATGTTGTATATGGCGGTGATATATGACATCCCGGACCCAGCAAATAAATTTATTTGTTTTTATTCTAATCTCCATCAAAATATGACATAACTGAGGCGTAAGAATTGGCAGGGGAGTGGAACACCGCGCCCGCTAATATGTGCAATTGTGCAACGGTAGGATCGATCGCCGTTAATCGGTATATTTTATATTATTCTTTCAGAGCAGGATGCGGCCTGGACTTCAGTGATATATTGTCCATCATAAGTAAGAGAACATGGGTGTTATTCTGCATTTGATTCAAACTCTTACCTTCAACACGAGTTAGAAAGTGATCAAAGTAGTTTGATTTTTGGGCCTTAAAAAGGCCATAGTTCTAAAACATGGATATGTGAGAAAAAAAAAACCAACTCTTATTCAAAAATACTACTTAATTCTTGAAGAAGATCATCAAATCACGCTATTCATTGATTTCAACATGTTATGACTTAGTATATGGAAAAAAATGTTCCATTAAAGTTCTTAAATGCGTTTATTTTTAAATTATATAAAAATTCCACTTTTATGTCATATATCTATATTATTATATATACATATAAGATTACTTTTAATTAATTATTATGTTATCGGTCCAACTTCACGAAACATAACCAGTTAGCCTCTCTCTAACTCCAGATTTTACAAGTTACAACGGGTGTGTTTGAATTGAGTTATGAAAAAGTGACTTATATATAAGTCAGATTGAAAATAAGTCACATTGTGTAATGAGATTTATGTTTGGGTTAGTTATGAAAAAAATGACTTATAAGTTACTTATTTTCCATAATTCAGATTGTATGTATGTTTGGGTTAGTTGTGATTAGATGTGAAAAATAAGTGAGAATTTGTGGGCCCCACCTTATAAGTGACTTATAAGTCAGAAATAAGTTGTTATAAATAGCTTATAACTTATTTTAACTCATAAGCTATAAGTTACTTATATATCAAATTAACAATAAGCCGAAACAAACATGCAAAATAAGTTGCCAACAATTTTAAATACTTTTACCCTAAAATAAGTACTTACTTTTTGTTTTTAAGCCCATCCAAACATGCTCAATATTGATGAAAGGAGAAGAAGAATAATTTATTAATTACGGCAAGGGATGGACAAGAGGAAGCATACTATGGGGCGGGAAAATAAAGAGAGGAATTACAGGAAGAAACATGAAGGCATAAATAAACAACAGAAAGAGAGAAATGGCGTAGACAAATGGATCAGGTCCTGGAATCGAGGGCCATGATGGTGGAGAGATTCATGGGGTGCATGTACTGAGTGGAGCCTTGAAGAATCTGCTGGACAATAATTCTGCTAGCCCTCTCCGACGGATGGAACGGATCCCAGAAGGCGTACAGGTCTCTGTTTGGGCACAGATTGGAGAGTGGGGTGCATAGCCCAATCCCATTGTATGGGCCTTGACCGCAGCATGCCTGCTTTGAAGTCACAAATCCTAAAGGCCCAACATGTTAACTACAATACTGAAATACTCACACACACCCACACCCACACGTGCACATTAATTAGGAAGCACGTACCATAAGCTTGAGGGTTGGTAATGAAGTCCATGTGCATTTGATAAGCATTTGCTGCCACGAAAACGTCAGCACCAATCTCGAGGTTAAGGCCTGAGATCATGTCAGCCAGCTGGGGATTAAATAAAGATGCTGCCCTCTGCAGTTCCGGGTCGCAATCCCCATTCCTGCTCCTCATGGCTAATTCTGCTGGAACACATCCCATGGGTCCTGTCCCCGTCACGATCACCCTCCTTCCTCCCATATCGTACACTCTCTGCATTATATTGTCCAACCCACAACCAATCAAATTACACTACCAAATAATATCTTACTTACCTGTTTCATGTTCATTATTATTGTATACATGTACCCTAGATAGAGAGCGAGCCGGTTATTGAGGTAGTATATTCAATTAAATCAATTAATGTGCCTATCTCAAACAAAAAAATTATTAATGCACATTTAATAAGATGCACAAGAAATTAACTTGCATAGACAAATAATCTTGGTATGCCAAGCCGACAAAAAAAAAAACAATATCCATCCATGTCAGTTTGTCAGTGTGCGCATGACCACCACCACCCTCTGAGTTGAAGTATTTATGTGACAATTATGTAAATGACAGGAGGATTGTATGGTATGAGTAAGGGAAAGGAGGCCCACCCTGAGAATTTTACGGTACTCAGAAACGAGATAGCGAACGTAATCGGGGAGAGAGAACTGGCGAGATCTGGGAGAGAAGGGAACCAGGTAGTAGTTGTTCACAAAATCGTTGCCACCGAGAGTGATGAGCACCAGCGCCTCGTTTACCACCCGCCGGCCTCCTTCCGCACCAATATGTGCGCTCAGCCTCTGCTGGTAATGCTCAAAAAACTTCAGCTGCTTGTAGATGTGGATGATGTGCAGCTGCCATGCACCACAAACATATTAACCTCACTTAAATTAAAACCACATACACATATATATGTAATACAGTACAATAACATGGTCGCCTGTATGTGATTAACTAATGACTCACAAACTGATATCCAGTGTCATTGAGAATGCCGATGCCAGCCGACGCAAAATTCGCACCAACCAGCAGCTTCTTTCCAGTGAGTTGAGGGTTCAAATACGGGAGAGTGGGCTCTAACCCCAGCTGCTCACCTGCACCATCATCAACTCGTACAACATTTCATACACATATGTGTATATATATAACACCAGAAACAAAGCATCCTTTTAAATATATCTCTATTTCTAAATATAAGACTTAATTGAATTTTTTTTTTTTAGAAATCATAGAAGCTAAATGAGCCAGTTAATCAATCATAACGTATTTTATATATTATTATATTATATCTAGCTTATAAGTTAAATAAACTAGTTTATAACAAAAATTAAGGCAAATCAATTTATCAATGACTTAATTAGCTTTATTAGAACTCTTAAAAAAAGTCAACTGAAACCTATATCTAGGAGGAGGAAAGAGTAAGAAGTTGTTGGTGTGTACTACGTACTGATTAAGTCGGGGATGTTGAGGCCATTAGAGAAGCGTCCGGTGGCCCTGCGAGTTGGGTAGTCAATGCCATAAGGGGGAGCGTCAGCGCGTGCAGTTGTGGCCAGGAAATTATTGTTGCCACTATCCACCAGTGAGTCCCCGAATACAAAGAACGCCCTCTTTCCCTCCCCATATTCTCCACTCACTCCCACCAATAGGCTTGCTATTGCACAATAATAATAACCCAACACCCAACACCCACCCCTACCACCTTTCATTTTTCTACCTATATCAATATAATGCACCTACCTCAATGGGATCCCTCGCTCACAGTACACAACAATAATATTTACTCCTCTCTGCCTTGTAAATGAACATATGCGTGGCTTTATATAAGCAGTGAGGCACGTTCATTTTGATCTCTATGTAAGTCACCATCATTAATGTCTTATTTCTACCACCACTCCAGCTTTAAAGCAGCCGCCGAATGAAGGTGAGAAACAAAGTGACTTCCACTGATTGCTATGCCCAATTCCATATGGTTGGTTCCTTTTACCTCACTCCTTGGTTAAATATATTTCATTCCTCGCAATCAAAATGTAGGCCACTCTCACTTATTACCAGCCGTCCTTACAGCCCGGTGATTAAACACGGTTTACATATATAGTCTCTGCCTTTCGTCCTGGATGGAGAGGGCTGTCACGAGCACACACTATATTTGTCTAAAAAGTTACCGCCATGCACCTTGCATCTCCATATTTTGCATGGAGCTAAGTAGGTGGGGGCATCCCATGCACTTGATGTGCTTCACTCTTTTGTGGGAGAGTAGGTGAAAAATTAATATCGGGAACGTACGTACAGCTCCAGAAGAAATGTTTTCAGGGCTGAGCCGGGCAGAATATAATGAAAAAGCCATTTTAATGGTCTAGCTGGCTGTTTTATTTTACTCCCTCTGCTGTTTATGTGCTAAATATAGGATTTATTTAACTACTTTAGATAAAATTAGTTATATTAATTCTAAAACACCCCATCCTCTCAATCTCTTATTACTTTATTATTGTTGGAAGAATATAATTAAAGATAATTTGATAAAAAATTGATTCTAATTTTTATCAACATTCATAGTTTATCAAATTTAACAAAGAAGATTAATGAAGTTCATACATGTAGACCGTAGTATCTAAATATAATCAAATAGAAAAGCGAATAATTTAACAAAGATCATCAAATGTTGGATTATCATCATCTCCATCATCTTCAAATTCTTTATCTTCAATGTTGCAATCTCTAGTTGCCACACCTCCATCAACATTATAATTTTATCTAATTTCTATATTCAAATCAGCATTCAGGTCAACATTAATAGGTGAATTGATAATATTCTCATTAATTCCATGGGGCTGAAGAGTCTCATCATCTTCTTTCTAAACACACTCTTCATCTATGCTTCATTCAGTAATCCACTCATCATCATAATGAATATCATCAAAGTCATAATTAACAGTTCTGCTATTCTTCTTCCTTGTGAGCTTTAAATTACACATGACAAATGCCAAGTTATTCATCTTCTTTTGATGCAGGCGGTTTCTTTTTTTTGGTATGAATCTAAGCAAAACATAAAAAAAATCTTCATCAGTATATATCTTTTAAGAAACATCATGTTAAAAATTTGGGAGAGAATATCATACTATCTTAAAAGCACTCCAACTGCGTTCACAACTAGAAGAACTACAACATAAGCTAAGGATACGAATTGCAACTCTTTTAAGATCTAGGCATCCATCTCCATAAGATTCCCACCATACTGCTGGATGTAGTTTTTTTTCTTAATGCTTGTGCAATTTCACGCCCAAACATATCTTTTGCAGAACGAAAGTCAGCCAACTGATACTCAATATTAGTTTATAATCTTGCTTTAATTTTATAATCATATTTGAAACCAGTATCATAATGAAAATGAGAATTGAGATAGTATGCTGCTGCATGCAAAGATCTGTGTAGTTGAGCTTCCCACCTCTCATCAATTATATTCCAAATAGGCTTATAACTACAACATTAATAAACAAAATAATCATTCAACAAAAAATACAACCACAATCAAGTTATAAAAACATAAAAATGTATTAATAATTTTAAAAACTAAAATCTAATCTAATGTTTACCTCTTTTTAATGCCATTAAAATTTTGTTTAATCTTCTCCTTTGCACTTTCCATTGCTTCATATATGAACCCCAAAGCTGGTTTCTCTTCTGAATCCACCAAGCGAAGAACTTTAACAAGACGAGCAGCAGCTTTAAGGCATGTTACAATATTTTTCCACAAATTATTGTCCATAGCACTTCTTGCCACTTCCTTTCCATCTTTAGAAGATGAAAACTTGCTATTCTTCGAATCTTGAGAATTAAACAAATTTATTAGTGATACTCAGTGTTCACTAAGACATGATAAAGTCAAATATGCAATAGTAAATCGAGTTACAGCTGGCCGGATTAAGTCCTTTCCATCTGTGTATTTTCTCAAAAGGCTTATGAGCATCGATCTTGTATAAATATATGTTGTGATTCTTCTACCCCTGCTGATGGTTTCTTTATGCAACACAATTTTTTTTTCAAAGTCCTCTAACATTAAGTCAATACAATGGGCTGCACATGGAGTCCAATACAAATGTTTCCTTTTCTCCATTAATTTCTGCCCAGCTGCTTTATAATTTGCAGCATTATCAGTTACTATTTGTACCACATTTTTCTCTCCCACTTTATCCACAAACTCATCAATCATCTCAAATACTTTTTCAGCAGTTTTAGAAATTTCTGAAGTATCTAAAGAATAAAGAAATACTGTCCCTTTGGGACTATTCACCAAAAAATTGCAAATTGAACGCCTTTTTTATCAGTCCAACCATCAGACATTATGGAACAATCATTTGTTGCCCATTCACTCTTAAAGTTCTCAAACATTATCTGTGTCTTTTCTACTTCCAAGTTTAAGTATTTTTCTCTAATCTCATGATAAGAAGGAGGCTTAAATCCTTGACCAAATTTTCCTATAAGTTCACACATATTTGTAAATTCAGGATTCTTTATGCAATTAAAAGGGATGGCACTGGTGTAAAAAAATCTAGCTACTTGTTGACAAGCTTCTTCCCTCAAATCTTTCTTAAAAACTTGATTCATGGTTGATTGTGTGGTACCTGCCCCCTTGCTATTATTTTTTGAATTTCTCAAGAAATTCATGAGCTATTTCTCAGACTTCTCATATTCGATTTGTGCTTGTGCACCTTGATCATCTTCCTCACCAACATCAACACATTGTTTTTTTCTTTTAGATGAAGCACATTTTGCCTCATAAATAAGTTGGGCTATTGTGGTTCTTACTTCTTCAGGAACATTGCTACAAGCTTCAACATCTATTTTAGTGCATGCTAGATATTTTTGAATCTATAAATACCTCCATTAACAATTTTTGCACAATAATTACATTGTACTCTTCTGCCATTCCCATCGACATCCATCCCATGCTTCCATCCTATATTAGATCTATTACCCGGATAGTTTTTTCTTGTAGCAATAACCTTTTTCCCGGTATTTTCTTTTGTGTTCGAAGACATCTTCAAATGTTAACTACATAATAAAATAATCAAAAATAATTTTTTATAAAAAAAGTAAAACAAAAGATAATTGTTAAAGTTATAATCAATCAAATAATTTGTATGCATATATACTACAATAACAAATAACATTAGAACCAACTTTTAACATTTTGTTGAAGTTATTATTTATAAATGATCACACGGTCCACTCAAATGCCATGTGTAACACCCCCCAAAATTCTAGTTCAAGCACTTGACCAAAATGCTATTATAGCATTAAAATTATCCAATATCCAGCATAGATAATTATTTAGTTCAAATACGTCCCATGTCATAGTGAAAATCTTAAAACTTCACGATAATTTATACAACATAATAAAACATAAAGTCTTAAGTCCATGGCAAAATAAATACAACATAACATAAACTTAAGTAGTACAAAGAGCCTTCAAAGCTCACTTCTCAAGTGTCTTCCCTTGCTTCCTATTAGGTCATTCACCTGGAAAATGTTAATAATAGGATGAGATCGACATCTCAGTAACTACCGAAAATCCTAACATACACAAGCAAATCACGTATAATTCTAATTTAACCAATTATACACATGTAGTTCTTCATATAACTTATGGCTTTCAAATATATATACCCAACATAAGGAAAACTTTCATTTAAATTCTCAATGAATTGTACTCATAAATAAATATTTATATGTGCAATATGCAACTCCTTATTTCACCGTCCATCCTTATTCCACTGACTGGAGCCATAGGCTAACACATATTGTCCGATAGAGAACTAATTCATACAACTGAATCATCTCAAGCTCACCAGTACCTAAGATGTATCCGGCCAAAGATACAGAGCTCAAGTATGGACTATGGCTCCCCTCCTTAAAGAATCATACTAAGGAGGTGTCACATGTCCCACAACTCCAATGCAATCCCGGCCAAAGGAAAACATGGAAGGAGGGGCCCTGACAAGTGCCATCCACTGTGCACCGAGTGATGGCTTACCACGTGGTAGTACGGATATCATATAACTCCTCTTCAAATCTTAACCCCTCATGGATGCAAATGCGATTATCATTACACCATAAATAATTCATAAATAATTATCAGCTCAGATATACTCAATATACTCAAGCATGCTTAAAATAAAACAAGCGTAATTTATTTTCCATAGCAAATAGGCAATAAGCAAGCATGCTTGAAAAGTGACAAACTTATTATTGTGTGATAATTAATTAAAATAAAACTACACATAATTCACAAGCATACGAAAGAAATTTCCAGAGTTACCTATTACTCCTTAGCTTCACAGGTAATCACACAAAGTCACTCCGAAATTCCTAAAGAAAATTATACCTCAAATATTAGACTTTAATATAATAAACTTAGATATCCTAAAATCCCCAATAATTCATAATTACATAATTACCTACACAATATCCCACTTTTAATCCGCCAATATTTCCCTGGGTCCAAATTCTAGTCAAATCATTCAATTAAATCTCCTCATATGACCTTAATAAATATTTTAAAAATTATTAATTAAATTATTAGCACCGCAGATCATCAAAAGTCCTAATTTTCAATATATCTAAAAATCCAGAAATTTCAATAATTAAGAAAAACCTCCCACAATGAAAAATCTACTTAGAGAAACATAAAATCGAGGCCTAAGCTTTAATTTATTAATTTTAGGACTCCAAAAAATTATCAACTTAGACAAGGTCTAATTTTTCAAATATAATAAATCGAAAAACTAATGATATAGAAATGTAGAGGAGACTTACAGGGTTCCAAAAACGTGCTTATTTGGCCGAAAAACTTACTATTCCTATGCCGACGGACTCTGATAAGTCCAGTGATAGGAATAAATATATGGTGGAGAGAGAGAGAGAGCAAGAGAGAGACGTGAGAGTGGGGGAGAGAGAGAAAATGAGAGACGGAGAGTGTGATGGATGGAGAGGTGTGTGTATATATATAATATAATAATATAATATTTAAATAATATAATATTAATATAATATAATATATAAATAGTAGTTGAGTGTGATTGGTTGAAGAATTAATAATTGAAATAGTAAAAGTGCACAGGAAGAAAAGAGACTGTTGGCAGGAAATATTTTGTGAGTAGGAAGAGAGAAAATATACTACTAGGCCTTAAAATTCCCAAATAAGATATTTCTTTTGAACAAAAAATTTTCTTTTCACTCTCAAAATTTTCCCATAGTATTCTTTATTTATTTCCTCCTATAATATCCTCTTTTGAGTCTAAAAATAATCTCTCCCAAAATTATTATTGTCCAAATAAGGGAAAAACTAGGCCTTTAAAATCATCAAAGATACCTGAAAATCCTTCAAATATTCTCATAATCCATTATTTATCATTAATCAATTCCTATTTACCCCCACTAAATCCTCAATTAATTTTTAGGATGTTACACCATGTAAAGATTGGCTTGCATGACATATTAGTAAACTAAATGCTTTATGCTTTTCTCAATAGTTGAGTTATGTTGTAGTCACTGTACAAGCCATCACATGAATAAAATTCTTCCTTTTAACATTTCACTAAAAAAAAAAGAAGTATAATGGAATATACGATTATTTATATTCTTCCTTTTCATTTCATCACATCACATCACAATTTCACTAAAAAAGAGATGGAGAATAACGATTATTCATATAAATATATATATATATATATATGGGTGTGGGATAAAATCATAAAAGGTGAAAAGAATTCCTTAGTCCTTTACCCGTGACCTTGACTCTCTGCTTCTTTTGTGATCCAAGTACACTTCAATTTGAATTCCTTCACAAAAAGACAAAACACAAGCTCACACTTTTACTATTTGACAGGGACACAATGCATCAGAATAGTAAGATCTTTCTTCTATCTTCACGCTTTCACAAAGTTCATAATTGGGCAAAGGTCCAATTTTGCCCCGGAAGTAACCCAGTAGGATATGATTTGCCCCGGAAGTAACAAATGGATCTTATTTACCCCAGAACTAGCCCAAACGGTGCGTATTGGCTCACGACAGACGGAGTCCTAAACGTTGACTGTTAAAATGGCACGCTGGCAGTGAGTTGGAATGGTGGCATGAAATGTGGCAGTGAGCTCGAATGGTGGCACTGACGTGGAACCAAAGTCCCAAACGTTGATGTTCTTTGACTTAAATTGATTTTTCAAAATGGAAAAAGGGCAAACGAAGGGACCTTCGAGAAAGCAAAGAGGAAAAGTGATATGAAGCTCTGAGAGGAGACAAGAAGCTAGGGCAAAGTCGAAGAGCTGCATGTGGATTCTGACGCTCGTAGATCTGTGATAAACCAGAGATTCGTCTTCAAAGTACAGGTATGGAATCTTGCCAGTGTCTGCAATGCTTTAATTTCTTTATTTCTAGCAGTGATTTCTCAGATTCGCCCTTTGTCTGATTGTGTGTGTGTTTAAAATTTTGCGCTTTTTGGCTAGGGTTATTTGGGAAATGGGAAGTAAGGGTAATGGTAGTGGTCCTGAGTATGGTCAGCAAGGTGGTCCAATTGGTGGGCCCGAAGGTAGTGTGCATGAAGTGTTGGACATCGAAAAAGAATATATGAATGACGAAAAGGGTGGGAAAAGCGATAGTGATGGGAGTGATAGCGAGGATGTGGATGCCCTAGTGGCTTATTTACAGACTATTATCGATGAGATTGCTGAAACGAGAAAGAGGTTGCGTGAGGAGCATGCTCAACATTCAGAAGAAGGGGTTTTTGCTGGAGTTGGACATGACAATGGAGAGAATGATGGGGTTATGCTCAGTGAAGATGAGGTTGATAGTGATGATGATGATAGTGATGAAAAGCTGGGAGTAGATGATGGTAATGGAGGTAGTGAGACAGAAGAGGAGGAAGATGGGAATAAATTAGGCCATGATAAAGGTGATGGGCATAATGGGTCACAAGGGAATGAATTTTTCCAATTGGGCAAAACATATGCAACAAATAAGGAGTTGATGGATGACATAAGTACCTATGCAATAAAGGTTGGAATGAATGTGAAGCTCACTAGAAGTGAACCTTGTAGAGTTAGGGCAAAATGTGAGTTGTCCTGCCCATTTGTAATATACGCATCCAAAGATGGTCACAACCCAGGACTGGTAGTTAAGACTCTACACTTAGAGCACAGATGTGGTAGGGTTTTTAAGAACCCCAGGGCATCAGTGAAGTGGCTAGCCGGGTACTTCAAGATGAAGGTTCAAGAAAGGCCGAAGTATAAATTGGCAGATATGAAGAAAGATGTTGAATCTGAGTTGAAGTTACATGTGAGCAAGTACAAGTGCAAAAGATCTAAGCTGTTGATTGTTCAAGAGATGGAATGGAGTTATAAGGATGAGTTCAACAATCTTGAGGCATACTGTAATAAGCTTAGGAGATCCAATCCTGGCTCAGATGTGTGTGTTCATCTTAGTAAAGAGGCTCTAGAAAATGGCAAAAGAGTGTTCAATCATATGTACCTATGCTTCAATGCTGCAAAGGTAACAAGTTTTATTATATTTCTTGTTTTTAGTTATATGTTACATGTTAATGTTTAAAGTTATGTTACTTTACATTTGTTGTCAGTCATAAATCTGAATAATGTATTATATTTTTGCTCAGACTGGATGGAAAGCAGGTTGTAGGCCTCTAATTGGTTTAGATGGTACATTTTTGAAAGGACATGCGCGAGGCATAATGCTAACAGCAACTGGGATTGATGCTGATGAATCTTTGTATCCAATAGCTATTGCTGTTACGCAGAAAGAGAATACTTTGAACTGGAGGTGGTTTTTAGATTGGTTAAAGGCATCTTTAGATTTAGATGATGAAGCTCGAATCACAATAATGAGCGACATGCAAAAGGTTTATGTTGAAAATTAAATATTTGATTTGATGGTTTGTAGATCTGTGACATAATTAAGTCTCATACTTCTTGTTCTCTTATTACATAGGGTTTGACTGCAGCAGTAAGAGAGTTGTTTCCTGAGGCAGAGCACAGATGGTGTGCTCGGCATATATATGCAAACTGGGGCAAGAAATGGACAGGTGGAGTTTTAAGGGGCAAGTTTTAGGCTTGCTCATGGAGTACATTCGAAGAGCAATTCAAGGACAAGCTTAAGTCATTAGGAGATACTAGCCAAGAAGCAACAGAAATGGTGCTTACATATCCTCTAAAGTGTTGGGTAAGAGCATACTTTAGTGGTAGGTGTTTATCATGGATGGTTGACAACAATGTTAGTAAATGTTTTAATTCATGGATTAATGAATATAGGTTTTTACCTATTATTAGAATGCTGGATGGTATAAGACTAAAATTAATGCAAAAGTGGTCACGTAGTGAAACAAATGTTAGGAAGTGGAAGGGTAATTTCAGTCCAAAGTGTCTAACAATGTTTGAGGAGCATAGAATGAAGTCTATGGATTATCAGGTAGAATTCAATGGTGACGATGGTTATGAAGTGACTGAGGGTTTAGATAGGCATACAGTATACATAACTAGGAAAAGTTGTACTTGTAGGATTTGGGACTTGACCGGTATTCCCTGTCAGCATGGAATTTGTGCATTATATTATGCCAAAATGGATCCTCTCACTCAAATATCTAGGTACTTTCACAAAGATGCATATATCTCTAGTTATAGAACTAAGTTTGAACCTGTGAGAGGTAAGAATTTTTGGGGTACCACTGATTACATGCCAATGGAACCATCACCTGTCATTAAAATGCCTGGACAACCCAGTAAAAAGAGAGACAGATCAGATTACATGGAGAAGTATAGGAAGGGTAGACAGGGTATTCAACAGACCAGTGGTGCACGATCATCAGATTTACCTGCAGACCCACCTGAAAAATTGTCCAAAAAACGAGCTGCTATTAAGTGCTCAATCTGTCGTCAAGAGGGTCACAACAGATCTAGATGCAAACAGGTGATTATTTTGTTAACTTTGCTATTTAGTCCCATATTTTTATTATACTGTAATAATATTTTGTTAACTTATTTTTAATATCAATGAAGGCCGTACAAAGAAGCACCCCAAGTAGCTCTCAAATTGCGACAAATTATCTTCAAGAGTCTCAAGTCAGTACCCAGCAATCTCAGGCCCCTACAAGACCCTGTAGTGGAAGAGCATTCTATAGAAGTAGGGTGACAAGTGGAATGGGAATTCTGGTCAATGAACAAACAGGAAGGATGGTTTATAATGTAATTAACTTGTCCTCCTTTGATCATTTATGAAATAGAACTTGCAACAACATGTTATTAATGTTCCAAATTTTTGTTTGTAGCCTGGAATGAATTCACAAGTTGTCCTATCTGAGGGAACTGCTGAACAGTACTTGCATCAGCATGCAGATGTAGAGACGAGATTTCCTATCCCCAATGAGAGACAAATGAGGACAAGGAGCATGTTTGGTAGTTGTAGCTCCCCTGGCTCTCGGATAATTCAATATAGAGGTGCTGGAGAAAGTGCTTCTGAACCTACAGATCTCCCATTCAATCCTCCAGGCCTCACGTGGAGAGGTTCACCTGCAGTCACTGGATCACGCCTTCAAGCATATAAACACGCCTTGATTCATGGAACAACCAGTGGTGGAAGGGGCACAGGAAGGGCAAATGGAACTGGAAGGGGAAGAGGAAGGGGAACTGTTTAGCTCATACCATGGAGACTTTTTATTTTGGTATTGAACTAGTTGACCTTAGGATCTGACTGACTTATTTTGGTTCAGACTTGTATTTTGAAGGGCTTACGGTTCTTCTCCATGTATTTTGAAGGGGCTATGATTCACCCTAGTATTTTGAACAACATATGCCAGACTTGTTATGTTATATTAAGTTATAAGTTATGCTTCACATTTATTAATTTTTTGCCCCATCGAGTCTTTATTTTAAGTAGGATATATTGAAAAGGCATATAGCTTAGCGATCAAAATGTCTTTGAAATTTGAAACCTGATGGGAATGTGGAATTGGATTCATTGGCTTCTAATCACTTGTTTGAGATTGATCCAGAGAATCTTGGTTACTATGTTTTGTTGTTTAATTTTTTGCAAATGTTGGAAAATGGGAAAACTCCGCCTATGCTTATAGCCGGTCCCAAGCCCGGGTAAAGGAGGAGGGTTGTGTTAGGCCCCGACAGCCAACGTAAAAACCCCGTCGAATCTCATGAACATGGATCAACGAAGAAATTGTGTAAATGTTAGGTCGTTGCCCGTAAGTAACGCGCTGTATGGCTCGAGTACAGTGAGAAGAGAGCGAGAGCCGCTGCATCCTAGCCTGAATGCAGTGTTAAAAGAGCAAGGGCTAAAGGATAGGTCGTTGCCTGGTTGTAATGCGCTGTATGGCTCGAGTACAGTGATAAGAGAGCAAGAGCCGCTGCATCCTCGCCCGAATGCAGTGTTAAATGAGCAAGGGCTACCGCACTCTAATGGACGGAGGCGGCTAAAGAAGCTAGTTCATGAGAGTAAGATCAGATTTGGTTCTTGGAATATTGGGACGCTGAATGGGAAGCTTTTTGAGGTTGCACAAGTTATGAAGGATCGTAAGATTAATATATTATGCTTACAAGAAACCAGATGGGCTGGAGAGAGATCTAAAGAAATCGGAGTTAATGATTCTAAACTCTGGTACACAGGAAAGGTAAATGGGAGAAATGGTGTTGGTATTATTGCAGATAAAGAGTGGCGGAAGAATGTAGTGGAAGTTAAGCGGATTGAGGACCGAATCATATCTGTGAGAGTAATTGTGGGAAATGATACAATAAATGTTATTAGTGCATATGCACCCCAAGTAGGCGCAGAAGCACATCTTAAGGAGAAGTTTTGGGCAGATATTGAAGGGTTGATTCAAGGTATACCGGCAACCGAGAAAATTTTTATTGGAGGGGATCTTAATGGACATGTTGGGAAAGAGGCGGGATCATATGCAAGGGCGCATGGTGGTTTTGGTTATGGGGAGTTGAATAATGAAGGACAAACAATTATCGATTTTTTCTTAGCATACAATCTTAAGATTGTTAACACATGCTTTAAGAAGCGGGAGGAACATTTAATTACATATAAAAGTGGAACTCACAAGTCACAAATTGATTTCTTTTTGGTAAGAAACCCTGATAGAAGGTTATGTACTAATTGCAAAGTGATTCCTGGGCATGGGGAGACCGCTCAACATAGACTTCTAGTTCTTGATGTGAGAATTAAATGTATAAGACAAAGGCGCCGGGCAGTTTTGAACCGAAAGATCAAGTGGTGGCAGTTAAAGGGGGAGAAGCGAGAGATTTTTAAGAGAAACCTATTGGATGAAGGGGTATGGGAGCCACAAGGAAATGCTAACAGCATGTGGAAGAATATGGCTACGAAGATTGAAATGGTTGCTAAAGCTACTTTAGGAGAATCAAAAGGTTTTGGACCACGAGATAAGGAGACTTGGTGGTGGGACAAGGATGTCCAAGAAAAGGTGCGGAATAAAAAGAATTGTTTTAAGGCTATACACTTGTGTAATAATACTGAAAATTGGGAAAAGTACCGCTTAGCTAAAAAGGAGACTAAGAAGGCAGTGAGTGAAGCTCGTGCTAAAGCATACGAGGGGTTTTATAAGGAGTTAGGGACAAAGGCTGGGGAACAAAAGATTTACAAGATCGCAAAGAGTAGGGAGAGGAATTCAAGAGATTTGGATCAAGTAAGATGTATAAAGGATGAAGAAAGTAAAGTTTTGATTACTGATGAAGATATTAAGAATAGATGGGAGGCCTACTTTTCTAAGTTATTCAATGATGGAGGTGAAGGTCTATCTTGTGAGTTGGGGGATTTGACAATTAGTGAAGATGGACTTAATAGGTCATTTTATCGTAGAATTAGAGTGTGGGAGGTTAGAGAAGCTCTTAAGAAAATGGAAAATGGTAAAGCAGTTGGACCTGATGGTATACCGATTGAAGTTTGGAAATGTTTAGGGAAGAGGGTGTGTTATGGTTATCTGAATTGTTTAACGAGATTTTACGGTCTAAGAAGATGCCTGATGATTGGAGAAAAAGTACTTTAGTCCCGATTTATAAAAACAAAGGCGATATACAAAATTGTGCAAATTATAGGGGAATTAAACTTATGAGTCACACAATGAAACTAGGGGAAAAGGTGATTGAGCATAGGTTAAGACTAGAAACTAGTATTTCTGAGAGACAGTTTGGGTTCATGCCAGGGAGATCCACAACGGAGGCGATATATCTATTAAGAGGGATAATGGAAAAGTATCGAAGTAGAAAAAGAGACTTACATATGGTTTTTATTGACTTAGAAAAGGCGTATGATCGCGTGCCGAGAGATTTACTTTGGAAAGCCTTGGAAAAAAAAGGAGTATGTATTGCTTATATTAAAGTTATACAGGATATGTATGATGGGGTGTTGACTAAGGTTAGAACGCCGGGAGGTGAGACAAAAGACTTCCCTATAAGAATTGGCCTACATCAGGGATCAGCTTTGAGCCCATATTTGTTTAATTTAGTAGTAGCTGCTCTAACTGAGCCTATAGAAGAAGCGGTCCCTAAGTGCATGCTTTTTGCTGATGATATAGTCCTTCTGGCCGAATCAAGAGAGGAGATTAATGATAAATTAGAAATATGGAGAAACACGCTGGAGTCGAAGGGTTTCCGTTTAAGTAGGAGTAAGACAGAATATATACATTGCAATTTTGCAAATAGACAACTTAGAGGTGATTTGGAGGTTAAACTAGGAGAGCAAACAATCCCTCAAGTAACGAAGTTTAGGTATTTGGGATCAATTATAAGACAAGATGGTGAGATTGATGACGATGTCAATCATAGAATTCAAGCTGGGTGGTGTAAATGGAGGAAAGCTACTGGAGTTCTCTGCGATAGAAAAGTACCCCATAAGGTAAAAGGGAAGTTTTATCGCACTACTATAAGACCAGCAGTATTATATGGTAGTGAATGTTGGGCTTTGAAGGGTCAGCATGAACATAAGATGGGGGTAGCTAAAATGAGGATGTTGAGATGGATGTGTGGTCACACAAGAAAGGATAAGATTCGGAATGATCATATACGCGAACGAGTTGGAGTGGCACCTATCAGTGAGAAAATGGTAGAAAATCGTTTGAGGTGGTTTGGACATGTACAAAGGAGGCCATTAGATGCGCCAGTGAGGAGGGTAGATCAAATAGTCTGGAGTCCGATTAAGAGAGGAAGATAAAGACCGAGGCTTACACTTAATGAAGTTGTAGAGCGCGATCTTTTAATAAATAATATATCTAAAGATTTGGTTACCGATAGAGCACAATGGCGTCGTGCGATCCATGTAGCCGACCCCACTTAGTGGGATAAGGCTTTGTTGTTGTTGTTGTTGTTGTTGTTGGAAAATGGGAAGGTGCTTAACTCCGGTTACTTCTACCTGAATTGCAACTCCAGTCATAATTCCAGTTACTTCTACCTGTATTGGAACTCTAGTCACAACTCCAGTTACTTTGCAACTCCAAACACAACTCCAATACCAAACTCAACTAAAGTTGGTTGGATAAGTCAACTAGAGTTGTGCTTGGAGCTATTTTGTTATTTATTTACTATTTTTATTTTTTTTTATTTTAATATATATGACCTTTTTTTTTGGAAATTTTTAAGAATTTTTAATTTTTATTAATTTAAATATATTTTAAATAATTATATTGTACTAATTATTGAACTTTTCAATTTATATATTAATGAATAATCATTAAGTTCCAACTCAAGAAATTAAGTGTGCCTTGAGTTCCCAAGTCAAGCTGAGTGTGCCTTGAGTTGGTACCTTGAGTTCCCAACTCAAGTTGAGTGTGCCTTGAGTTCCCAAGTCAAGTTGAGTGTGCCTTGAGTTGGTACCTTGAGTTCCTAACTCAAGTTGAGTGTGCCTTGAGTTGGTGCCGGGAAACTTGAGTTGGCTCCTTGAGTTGGTGCCGGGTTGACTCATGAGTGTGCCTTATGTTTGGAGTTATTCATTTATTTCCTATTTTTATTTGTTTAATTATTTAATATATATGACCATTTTTCTCTGGAAATTTTTAATGTTTATTAATTTAAATATATTTAATTATATGTAAAATAATTATATTGTATTAATCATTGAATTTTTGAATTTAAATATAAATTTTACTAATAAATAATCTTTAAACCAAATAGGCCCTTAGAGATGGAATTTGCTCATGTGGTTATTGGTGATGAACAGATTTATCCAACTGATTATTGGTGATGCTCATGTGTTGATTCTTCTAAAGATGATTATACATGTGAACCAAGGAAAAACACCAAGAAGCAGTTTTCCCTTTTCAGCACATACATCCATCAATTCAACTTTTGTATCAAATGTGAAGTGTCCATTACAAATGCTGAATACATGTACTACCAATTCAGTCTAAACGTAAATACACTTAAACTTCCCCATATTACTAATTACATCCACAACTTCAAACTATAAAGCAAATACATTTAATCTTCCCCATGTTCAATCCTACGCTATGCTACTAAACAAAAAGAACACTTCACAAGTCGCCAACATATTGTCTTCCCCTTCCATTCCCACACTATCCTACCACTAAAATCCAAATCACAACCACAAAAAAAACCCAAGTCAACAACAAAGCACCAAATGCAATCCTCATTTTGCCCTGGGTCTTCTTCATTTCACCATATAGCTTGGCAATCTCTGATTCAACATCACCGGTTTCCTTGTTCCTGTCTCCTCTTCTTTGTCTAATATTGTCCTCATCTAATCTTTCCACATGAACAAGGAGCTCGTTGATCACCTCTATCGCCCTCAAACCCATTTCATCATCATACCATTTGAAATAACCACAGCCACGCCCTTAAAAAATTTCCCAAACTATAAACATAAGCTTCTACCAAGTAAACAGAGGAGACAGAAATTTCGTGCTCAACGTTTGCCACGAAGTTCATCCAAATTTCACCATACCTGTTGGTAATTTCGGCACCCAAAGAATCTTCGACCAGGGTTTGCCTCTGTCCAAGAAGTGCACAGAGGAGCAACTTCGCCACAGCGGCATCTTCTAGTTGGGCCATCGTATTCGACCTCTCCACCTCTTCGCCTAATTACAGCAAGCGTCCTTCTATTGCTTGTCGTTGAAGATGCCGTCGAGTCCCCCATCGTATTCTCGTCTTCTCCCACAGCTCTTTTCTTCCTCGCCGACAAATGCAGCATGCAGAGAGGGTGGTTAGGTTCGACAAATGCAACCCTAATGCTCTGAAATATAAACTCAAAATACATTAATAATTATGCATAACCAAATCTGATGTGTACAAATACGTGGCCTTCAATCACACGTGGAAGACGCCCGTT
This sequence comes from Mimosa bimucronata, assembly GCA_037074515.1. Lineage (NCBI taxonomy): Eukaryota > Viridiplantae > Streptophyta > Magnoliopsida > Fabales > Fabaceae > Mimosa > Mimosa bimucronata. Next base: position 8,323,422 of record CM073437.1, read on the forward strand.
TGGGACTCCGTTTGTCGTGGGCCAATACGCACCGTTTGGGCTAGTTCCGGGGTAAATAAGATCCATTTGTTACTTCCGGGGCAAATCAGTTCCTAGTGGGTTACTTCCGGGGCAAAATTGGACCTTTGCCCGTTCATAATTTATAATTCTGAATGGAAATAATATAATATAATATTTGCACATCAATCAAGGATTTTACATCTTCTCACCATTTTCTTTCTTCTCGATCTGCTCTCTTCTTCTTCTTCTTCTTTCTATCTGCGTCTCCAAACGAGCAAAAAGCAGAGAGCAACGGTGGAGAAACAAAGAAAAGGTTTGAGTTTGGGAAAAATTTCGCCGACACAAAAGGCCTACAGGTTCGAATTAGGGTAACTCATAAATAACATTTCTTATTTTTAACTTTATATCGCATTATTCTTATTTTTTAAAGCTTTTTTTTTACTGAGTTTTTAAGTTTTATGGAACTCGGTAGACTCGTTTTCAGAGCGGCAAGTTAGCCAAGTTTGACTTGAGTTTGACCGAGTTTGGGTATTGAACGATTTTATAAGCGAGTTGGCTCGATTCTATGAGCTAAAAACTTAAACTCGGCGAGTTGACTCGCGAGTTTGATAACAGTGCTCTCATGGCAATGCACACACAGAATGATTAATGTGATTCCATGTAATGATGTGATGTGGAATGAAGTTATTAGTTGAATAATTAATGTGATTCTATGTATCTGGAATATAATTATACAAAAGTTAATAATACATATCTTACCAACTCTTTATTTAAATATAATAATTAGTGGATGTTGATTTTCAGTCATAGATTAAAGGCTTTTTTTTCATTCTATCTCTAATATTTATCATTTTTCTTTAAGCTAATTCGTCTTACATATAAATTAATATATAATCTAATGATATGCGTAAGTTTTTCAATAATGTCATCTAATATATGCTATAACTAAATAGTTTATTTAGTTTAATTAATCTTCCAAATTTAATCAACTCAGTCTTGTATTGAGGATTCAATATAGTTTCAAAATAACACAGAGCTCATTTGTTAGGAAGTAGATCTCTCAGTATTCTTTTTTTTGTAATATCGTCCCTCATTAGCAAATCTGTACCTTTGATTACAATAAAAAAAGTCTGTTTTTTATCTATAGTTAGGTTTATAAAATGAATGATTTAGATTTGTTATTTTGTAAAAATTATTACCTTAAGTATAAATAAATAAATAAATAGATTTAAAGTCGTAAAATCATTTTTATATAGTTGAAGATCTTTAATGTTGACTGTTGAAATTCTATTGAATTATGTAGGACGATCTCACCATAAGATTAGTTTTTATGATCGTCATTGCATTGTGATGGCATTAAAATGGTTCCCCTTACTCCATATCTATTATTTCCCGAGTTCATGAGTTCGCCAATATTCTTGGAATGACGATGTTGATCTCCTGTTTGATAATTCTCTCTTGTATATCTAGTTCGGGATGGCCAGTGCATTATCCACTCTTTGTGGACAAGCGTATGGTGCCAGTAAATATGGGATGATGGGAGTGTACCTTCAAAGATCATGGATAATCTTCACTTCTTTCCTTCTTCTTCCACTGTTCTTTTTCACTAGCCCAATTATAAAAATGTTGGGCCAAGATGAAAGCATTGCAAACGTGGCAGGTGCCATGTCTCTCTGGTCCATTCCTATTAGTTGTGCCTATGTTTTGTCATTCACCTTCCAAACTTTCTTGCAATCTCAAAGCAAGAACGTTGTTATCATTCTTGGCTGCGTTTTCCATAGTCATTCACATATCCTTGTCTTGGCTTTTGACTATCAAGGACAAGCTTGAGATGTAAGATATTTTATTATATATAATATCATTATTGGTTATATTATTTAGGTAATTAATAAAATATTCTAAGTGTGGCCCGTAGTTAATAATGGGTCCAATATCAAATCATGGTCCAAAGGTCGTCTGTAAGTTTGTGCCTTTGATGGTGAGGGACACAACATCAATCATTACATTACGTTTAGTTCACATACGACCTAAAATATTAGAGAGACATTTATCAAAAGGTTTTCTCTAAATATAGTGGGTTTCCCTGACTAATCAAGACAAAAACTATCGGTTGCTATCATTGTGCCATATTACAGTCAGAAGAGACTTGAAGTTTCTACTGACTCTTTTCTATTTTGAAGATTTCTATGTTGTAGATCATAAAAAGCAAAGTCAAAGTCCGACTACAAGCAATGGCGAGAGGTATTTAAAGACTTCCTTTATTATACTCTTTATAAGAAAGACCACATATCATATGAACATGCGTTTTATTTGTGTATGTCTTGTCTTACACGGGATATATTTTTTTTTGAATGATTTAATTTCAACAATTCTTGCATATTGGATACCCAAAATTGGCCAATTTATATTTGTGACATGTGGTTGGTGTCCTGAAACGTGGAATGATTTCTTCATTTTTGCTTTTAAAAATCTATTGTCAGTGGTTAAGCTATCTTTTTCATCAGGTTTCATGTTTTTAAGTGTATGAACAGTGGTTTTGTCCAAATTTTTTTAAATGGAGTATTATAACAGCTAATATAGGATATGAGTTTTGCTTTTTCCCCTCAGTTTAGAGATGTGGTATGAGGTATAATACCTCCAACGGGATGAGGCTCTACTAACTTGTAGAGTCTTAGTAAATCATTACAAAAAAAGCGTGCATTAGTAGCGGTTATAAATGACGATTAATAGCGGTTCTAACCGCTACTAACATGTTTCCAGCGGTTCTTGTTTCCGCCACTAAATCGTCCGTGACAAACATGTACTAGCGGTTAAAGAAACCGCGTCTAACAAAGTCAAAGACGCTACTAATTAGTAGCGGTTTGTAAAACCGCTACTAAATAAAAGATAACCGCCTCTAATGTCAAAAATTAGCATAATCGTGGAAAAATTCAATTCTCAATTTAGTGGCGGTTTGAACCGTCACTAATTAAAAAAAAAAAATTGGCCCATTTATTAGTGGCGGTTTGAGCAGCGGTTCTCAAACCGCTACTAATTAAAAAGAATAAAAAAATGTCCAACTTATTAGTGGCGGTTCAAAACCGCTACTAATTAAAAAGAATAAAAAAATGTCCAATTTATTAGTGGCGGTTCAAAACCGCTACTAAAGTTTAAGGATTTTAAAAAAAGCCCAGATTAGATATTAAATAATCAAAATCATATGATCAAATGTAATCAAAAAACAATGATAATAAATTAGTGTATTACAAAATGTTCTTATTGTTAAAATAAAAAAAATTTCTCAACTATATTAACAACCATATATATAAAAAAACAATATATCAAACACATAAAAAAGAAATAGTTAAAAATAAACAAGTAATTATATTTGTTATAAGAATAATATGAATAATAAATTAAATCATTTTTATCACTAAAAATGGGAAATAATTCGATATTGTTACCTGAAAAAAAAGTAGCAAACAAATTAGCAAATTAATTCAGAATAGAAAATAAAACACATTAAATAATAAGAAATATAAGATAAATTGTTTTCAGAACAAAAAATAAAGGTATTAACGGTCAGACTGAGGATAAATTGAATGGAAAAGGGGAATGAATAATTGAATGAATGTGTGAAGAAAAATGAGGGGAGGGGGTGGATATTTATAGTGATTTGTGCGCGATTTAGTAGCGGTTTGGGCAGCGGTTCTAGAACCGCCACTAATATTTGGCCGCAGAATTAGTAGCGGTTCTGAAACCGCTACTAAATGTCTTTAATTAAAAAAAAAACCTCAACCTACATTAAAAAAAATATGATATATGAACGTTTGATACACATTTTTATGAAAATTTTATAAAATGAAAAAATAATTATGGTTGGCTGCTTCAATCATCTTCTTCTTGCTCCTGCCTAAAAAGAACATAAACAAATATATAAATTTCTATTGCTAAAGGTGTTGAAATTTGTTTAAATTATTTGTAGTGAAAATGCTCACCTAACTACTTGTAAATGACCGTCTTCTTCAGAAATGAGGTTGTCGAAGTTTTCAGGTTCGAAATGTTGGCTGCCTAGTTCCAGATCATCTTCGTCACCCATGTCGTAGAGGTCACGCGGCTTCATATGAATCACCATGTGCCAATCTTTATGTGTCCGATCTTCCACATAGTAAACTTGCTGGGCCTGTGAGGCAAGAATATACGGCTCATCATCTGCCATTTCCCCTGTGTGAATGAGCCTCGAGAAATTTACGGACGTGATGCCCAAGATGTCCAATGTAATGCCTCGAGAAGTTCTGGTGTCTGCCCACATGCAGTTGAAGAGAGGCACGGTGAAATGACCTTGATAGTTAAGCTCGATGATGTCCACGAGCTTTCCATAGTATGATACGCCTCCAAATCGCATGTCTGTATCCCGTGAGCTGGCATAACTTCTTGTTCCGAATGTGCCAAAGACTCCGGAATTCTGGGTGAGAGAACCTTCATCCCTTGCAATGGTGCAGAACTTGAAGCCGTTGACGTTGTATGCCGTATATCTCCTGACATGGTCGAGTGGACCGGTTGCTAGATTTATCATATCAGGCGCATGGGGGTTGTTGTCATTGAGTATCCTCTGTGCAAACCAATCCGGAAACTCTCGATGGACCTTTTTGTCCACCTCGGCAGATGACCTTGTGCGGCTTCGTAGTTGGCGTTTAACATAGCGGCGGAAATCCCTAAATTCCAATGGAACATATCAGAGGGTTATGTGGTTTGGAAATAAAAAAAATAACATGATACGTGTATATAGTGTTAAAATTCTTACTGAATGTAGGGCTCCACTTGAGGGCAATTTGTCAAGACATGTCTGTGTGCTTGCAACCTCTCAGTGGGAGTGAGCCTGTAATACTGACTTCCTCCAACTGGCTTTCCGACTGGCGGGAATAATGTGTTGGAAGGTGACTGGACATTTGATGGGCTGTCATCGACACGAGGAGGGCGGTTGAATGAAGTCTCGATGTCATCATCAAAATAGCGCGAACAATATGTTAACACCTCGTCACCAGAATAACCCTCTGCTATAGAACCCTCTGGAGATGCTTTGTTCCTCACATACGACTTCAATTTCCCCAAGTATCTGTAATTACAAGTACAATCAGGTAACTGAAACAAAATCATGAAACCACTGGAAAAATGAATCAACGGACCTCTCTATGGGATACATCCAGCGGTATTGAACCGGGCCGCCCATCTTTGCGTCTTGAACGAGGTGTACAGTGAGATGAACCATGACCGTGAAGAAAGACGGGGGAAATATCATCTCCATATGACAGAGCGTTAGAACAATTTTTTCCTGCAATTGATCCAGCTCTGCTTTGTCCAAAACTTTTGCACACAACCGTCGGTAGAAAGAACTGAGTTGAACCAAAACATTAGACACCTCCGGGGGCAATGTGCTTTTAATTGCCAGAGGTAGGAATTGCTGGAGCAAAACGTGGCAGTCATGGGTTTTCAACCCGGCAATCTTCTTAGAGTGCATGTCCACACATCTTGAGATGTTGCTTGAATAACCATCAGGGACCTTGATGTCCTTAAGTGTGGAGAGGAAGACTTCCTTGTTGGCTCTTGTCAGTGTGAATGAGGCTGGGGCAAACTTGTCATTCTCATCCGGCCATGCGTCTTCACGTATTCCCATCGCCATCAGATCTTTCCTTGCTTGGAGATGGTCCTTGGACTTTCCAGACTCGTTAAGTAAAGTGTACAAAATATTGTCACACACATTTTTTTCGATGTGCATGACATCAAGACAGTGGCGAAGTAGATTAGATTTCCAGTAGGGGAGCTCGAAGAAAATGCTCTTCTTTCGCCATTGCTGCACGTTTTCCCCCTGGGACTGGCCGCGTCCCCTTCTTCCCCCAGGCTGAACGCCGTCTGTCTTACCGAACTCTACATGAACATCTTCAAGCTGTTGAAGAATATCTGCGCCAGACAAAAACGTAGGAGGATCCCTCATTTCCTGCGATCCGTTAAATCTAATCTTCTGCAGCCGGAACCTATGACCGCCAGGAAGGAACCGCCGATGACCCATGAAGCACCACTTGCGACTGTGAGGAAGGCGGACCGAGTCTTGGTCAAAGTTGCAGTTGGGGCAAGCTCTGCCTGTATGCACGTTCCAACCAGACAATGTGCCAAGTCCGGGAAAATCGCTCACTGTCCACATCAACGATGCACGGAGTGTGAAGAGCGTCTTACTGTAAACGTCATACGTCTCAACTCCGTTGGTCCAAAGTTCCTTCAACTCCTGTATCAACGGTTGAAGGTAGACATCTATATCGTTTCCAGGAGCTTTCTTCCCCGGAATAATCATCGAAAGAATGAATGAGCTCTGTTTCATACACATCCAAGGGGGTAAGTTATACGGTATCAATACCACAGGCCATATACTGTACGTAGTGCTAAGATTCCCGAACGGATTGAACCCATCTGATGCGAGAGCGAGGCGTACATTTCTCGGGTCACTGGCGAATTCCGGGAATCGAGCATCAAACGCTTTCCAAGCCTCAGCATCCCTAGGATGTCTCAACTTCCCATCGACGTTGGGCTCTGATGAATGCCACCGCATGTGCTCCGCCGTTTTGGATGACACATACAACCTCTGAAGTCGTGGAGTCAGGGGGAAATATCTTAGAATCTTTGCAGGCTTCTCGGTTGCTATTCGACCCCTCTTCGCCTGTTTGTACCGAGACGCATTACACCGCTTACATCTGTCCAACCCGGCGTCTTCTCCCCAGTACAACATACAATCATTCGGGCAGGCATGGATTCTAGTGTAGTTCAATCCCAACTTGTTAATAGTCTTCTTTGCTTCGTAGAATGATGGTGCGATTTCTGCCTGAGAGAATGCATCTCCCAATAATTCTAACACCATCGACATCCCCTTATCGCTGAAGCCACACAAGCACTTGATATGATAGAGCTTGACAAGAAATGATAGTTTTGAATATTTACTGCACCCTGAATAAACATTATTCTTATTCTAAAATGAACGTTTATGTGACAAAACTAGAAACGAAATGAGAGGCAGTTTTTAGTAGAACCTGGAAACAATGGCTTATCTGAATCCGTCATAAGGTCGAAAAAATTCTTTGCAGCTTCATTTCGAAAAAACTCCGGGAGTGGTCCTTCAACCCCTTCCTGACTCCCGATGCCGTCACCTTGCACCCCGAAAGCATCACGCACAACATCGTTAAATGGATCCACATGATTGTCGTCGTCATCGTCATCGTCGATCTGCATTCCAACCTGAGATGTTCGAGCAACTACCTCACCACCATCATCATCGTTCTCGCCATGAATACCCCAGAATGTGTAATTTGATGGGAATTGTTTCAGTATAAGATGCTCACGCACAACATTTCTGGGATGCCACTTCTTAAATTTACATTTCGGACAAGGACACAATATCTGATTGTTAACACCGGTGCGGTTGAAAGCAAAATCTAAAAAGTGGTCAACACCAACCAAATAGCGGGGAGACGTCCGTGGCAAACTTATCCAAGATTTATCCATCATATGACTGAAGATATTATCAAAGAAGGAAAGAGCTTAATAGTTTGAATGAAATGTGAAAATGAATTGGAAAGAATCAAGGGCTTATAAAATGAAATTTAGACATTAGTAGCGGTTCTATAACCGCTACTAAAACCGCAACTAACTCAATCAGACCGTTGGAAAGTTAACAGGTGGCAGATGTGTCTGAGTATACATTAGTAGCGGTTCTAGAACCGCTACTAATATTAAATTATTTTTATAATTAGTAACTTAGTGGCGGTTTAAAACCGCTACTAACTTTAATTTTTTTTAATATTTCTTCAGTTAGTAGCGATTCTGAAACCGCTACTAAATGTGCTATTTTGTATTTTTAATGTTATTTATATCTTGTTTTTTTCAAATAGTATATAAGAAAATAAACAAATAACAACGGTTTATTTAGTAAGTCAGGGAGAAACTTTTTTGTTGAACTGTTAAAACAAATTATCGCCATTTGTAAAGTAAAAAATAAAATCAGATATTAACAACTAACAAAATTATGCAACATTAAAGATATGAAATGTTTAAACAACTAATATTCAAATTAGCAAACATTTAAATATAAAAATGTTCAACTTAAATCCTAAAATAAACATTCTAATAAAACAAAGACCCTAGAGCTACGCCGCAGGAGGCTGATCGTCGTCTTGATGCTCCGGAGAACGGTTGCGAGGATGCTTCGGTGGACGAGGAGGTAGTGGTACTCGCAAAGGAGATCGATCCGGGTCGAACATCCGCTGTATCCGTTCCAACGTGCTATTGGCGTCGTGCACCCAGGAGTCCAGTCGGTCATACACCTGATCAGTCACCCGTTCTGTAATCTCATGAGTGAGTCTCTCCCTCATTTGAGCCTCAAACTCTGCGCCTCCCCTAATCGGGCCACTTGTTGATGGTTGGCTCGAAGCTGTAGACTGGGCGCTGCCTGGGTCGCCTGACCTGCCGTACACCACCGTAGGTCGGGCTCCGAATCCCATCCCGCGAACCCGGCCAGGGTGCTCTTGAGGCCTTAGGGCAGCCCTTAGCGAGGCAGTGGGGTCTACATTGTCCCCCTGCGACTCGGCGATTTCTCTCTCCGCAGCCTCAATCCTAGCCTGCACACACAAACATATTAACAATTTTATTTTGATGTCGTTGTTATTAAAAATATAATAATATAAAAATAAATAAATAAATAAAAATTTTACAATTTGCTCCTCAGCCTCCCTGGATGTTGGGCTCCCGTCGGCGTGTCTGTGCTTTATTTGGTAGAAACGACCGTAGGTAGCCTTCTGCCCTTTCTTCGCAGCCTCTTCCTCCTGAAAATTAAGATACAAACAGTTATTAATATATAAAGATAAATTATTTTTAAATCAAACAATGAAACTTCATTCCTTCATACCATCTCTTTGTACCCAACCGAAAACGGCTTCGTCCCAGCCGTATGATGAACCTTCTGATGGGCCTTCGCGGTAAGACCTTGTTGCGACCTCTTCTGTTAACATAAAATAAAATTAAATAATAATCAGTAATTCAAAAATAATTTTTCAATATGATATTTCAATATCAATTCAATAATATTATTCATTATACCTTCCCAATGTCTCCCCTCCTCCAACCCACATATCTCTCCCACGCATCCGCAGGGACGCCACCAGGGACATCATCGACCAACTCCTGAATCGGCCTACTCCCACCCCGATTTCTTTCTTTGAACATATCCAACCGCTTGTTCTTCCAACCGTCCCCCATCTTTGATTCTGTCCAAGTCTTGCGGCTGTCCCTCACATCAAACTTCCTCTGTAAAATATTAAATTTAAGTATGTTTAATTAGAAATTAATAAATAATAACAAATTCCAATAATAACATAAAACAAATAAGAAATAATAAATACATTTCCTATAATATTTATTAAAATCAAATTCAAATAATAACAGAAAAGAAATAAGAAATAATAAATATATTTCCTATAATATTTATTAAAATCAAATTCAAATAATAACAGAAAAGAAATAAAAAATAATAAATAATAAACAATAAATAAGGTCAAAGTTAATTCAACAAACCTTAACAATTTCGTCAAACGCGAACTTTTTAGAGTTCGCGTCAATCTTCCTCCAGTCCAAAGCGTCAATCGGAAATCGCTGATAATTCTGGCCTACACCCCCGACGAACCTCGAGTACAGTTGCCCCCCTTGTCCAACCGGTAATTTGGTCAAGTCGTCCCACTCAACTATAACTCTGTGCCCGCTCGGAAGGTTCATCGCATCTTGCACCGTCAACCTCTTCTCACTTATGCTACCAGAAGGGTCTGTATAAATTAGGGAACAATTTCAATTTAATGAGCGATAAAAAATTATAATTATCTCATAAAAACAATAAAAATTGAATTTCCTTACCCTGAACTTGCACTTCATAACCGGTGGACCTTCCGGAGGATCGTTTAGGGTGCCCCGCCTCGTCAAATTCCTCACCGTCCAACCAACGTTCCATATCCTCAAAATCCGCTCCTCCTCCAGTCTCGTCGAACGCCTCTCCCCCGCTCCAGAATGCGTTGATTACATCTTCTGGAATCGGATCGTTCTGTACACGGATGCGCTCTTGTTCTATACTATCCCTCTCGGCCTGCTCAGCCAGTTCCTTACGTAGCCGCTCCTCACCTTCCATTTGTTCATCGGTCATATGCCTCTTACTGCGATCGCCCTTTTTCACCATGATTTTGATCTCTTTTTTCTAGTCGAAGTCACGTCAGGTCACTTTCTTTCTCAAAAAGCTCGTGCATTTTCTCTGAAAAGGCACGAGCCTTTTTAAATTGTTCACTTTTAGTAGCGGTTCTGCAAGAACCGCTACTATTAGTTGCGGTTTTAGCTAAAACCGCCGCTGAAACCGCGACTAAATCAACCAGTAATAAATGCAGTTGCATTTATTTCGCTGAATTAGTGGCGGTTTTGCGCGAAACCGCTACTAATGTATGAAAACCGCCACTAATTCAGCGGCCATTCATTTTCTAGCGGTTTTCCCCTCCAAAACCGCGACTAAATTTACGCCACTAGTCATCCCGCCAAAGCGCGCCAAATTTGTTGCGGTTATTTCCCCTAAACCGCTACTAATATCCGCTACTAACTACTTCTGTGGTCAAACCGTTGGATTTACTTGCGGTTTGTGCTTATAACCGCTAGTAATGTAAAATTACTAGCGGTTTAGTGTTCCGCGACTAAAGTAACCGCTACTAAAAACCCTTTTTTTTGTAGTGAATAGAGATTCTACAAATCAAACCCAAAAGGTCTCAACTTGGCATTCCTTAGCCTTAACGGACCATAAGAAGGGCATTATAATCTCATAGAACTCCATACTAAGATTCATACAGATCAATAATAGATCCGTTCCAGATGGATTATGTCAGATCCCTTCTGATGCATAGGATCTTTCATAGAAAGCAAGTGTAGAGCATAATGAAATCTTTGTGAGGGTTAGAATATGGATATTGAAAGATAACAATGGGATGAGGCTCTACTAACATGTAAAGTCTCAATAAACAAATATTCTACAGATCAAACCCAGAAGGTCTCAACTCAGCATTCCTTAGCCTTAATTAATGGACCATAAGGAGGGCATTATGATCTCATAAAACTTTGTACTAAGATTCATACAGATCAATAATAGATCCGTCCCAGATGGATCATGTCAGATTCCTTCTTATGCATAGGATCCTCATAGAAGGTAAGTACAGTGCATAATGAAATCTCTATGAGAGTTAGAATATGGATATTGAAAGATAAGCTTTCAGAAAGAGATAAGATTTTAATGGAAACTCATTCTTATATTCATATAAGGTGAAACAAACTTTCGATGATTTTACAAGATAAGAGGACTCGTCTTATATATAGAGGAACGGATGGCCTAACTAAGGTTACTAAGGTAACTCCAGTAAAGAGTTCAGCTAGTCTGATTGAGGCATATAATCCTTTTTCAACAAGGGTTACTTTAATAAAGTGGAGCAGTCGCGAATGATTATCAGGTGCTGTGGACACACAAACATCCAAATATATTACAAAAAAGCGACTGACTATAGACAAACGATTGATACTGAAAACACACTTCCAAAGAAATATAGGACTGAAAACAGATTCCAACAACTTTTTTAAGTCTGGTATAGACAGGCGGCACCCCCTGATATATATACTGACAACGTAGTGGTGGTCGTTTCTCTTGACTAGTCTTTGAAGATAGGCTCTTGGTGACAGATTAGAATCAGTTGAGCCATCATTTTTGTCTTCATAGGGGTCTTGGAAATCTTAGAAGAAAATATCAGTTTAGAACAGATCTTGTGAAGAAAGTAAAAGATTATCATTGAACATATGGGCTGAAGGTTCTGGGTCTGAAGCAATGCGTGGGCCGTAGTTAAAATCCAGTAATTGTAGGGTATGTGGAGAAAAGTCTTGTTCTCGGGGCCTTCTATACCATACACCAGGATTCCTTGAAACAAAGAGCTGATGAGGAATTGTTGAGATTATGGAGGAAAAGATTCAGATTACTAAGAGCCTGTGCTTCATACAAAGGCAAATTAATATAGATCTGCCAATAAACCTCATCGCGTTGAAATTGTCGCTCTTTCTAAATGGTAATCATTCTTAAATCATTTTGTCATCTTATTACATGTTCTCGGTTTATGTTGGTCTATTGCAAGAATGACTGACTGGTATAGATAACTAGGGTTTTGAGTTGAGTTGTGGTTACTGAGACAAATTTGTCTCACCCTATCGTTGTTTACATTTTTGCAGGTGATCATGCATTGTAGAGGAAGCAAGAGAAGGTAGCCGCCGTACCGTACAGACTATGTAAGTCTGTGGCGGTATTTTATATTGGAACTTGTATAGTGCCAAATTAATTAGGCTTGCATTCACTTCCGCATGTTTATGTTTTGATTGATATTGGATTCTGGATGACTGTATCAATATTTGCTTGAATTTGATCATTTGATGATTGAATCGGTTTTGTTGATAATTATGTACGACCAGTTGTTAAGATTGATTAATTATTGCATAGGCTTTTGTTAAATAACCATGTTAGATCAGTCCTTTCTAACATGGTTATATCGAATGCTTGTTTGTGGAAATGTGTATATCACAGGTTGTTTTATTTAACCATGTTAGGTGGTCTCTTATCTAACATGGTTAATCAAATTGTTAATCTGGTGAATTTTTATTAACCATGTTAGGGGAATCCTTTTCTAACATGGTTGAGTGTTTTATTATCCATGATAGTGATTATATCATATTAATGTTTGCTTTTTCTATCATGGATAACACTTTGAACGATTAGAGTGAACTTTTTCTAACTATGATAAGGTTGTTTGATTTGTATGAAAAATCTTTTTCCTATCATAATTAGTAGTGTTAATTGTGATTATGGTTGATAGTGATTGGTTATTAGGGGTTAATTATCGATTAACAAGCAGGATTTTACACACGATCCAGACACTTGAGATGGTCAATTTGTGCATCACCCTGGGAAGGAATCAACTTGGGAATATTCTGGGTTGACCCTCAGAAACCCGGCCAACCCGCCGTTGGCTAGGTTACTTTTTTTAAAAAAATTCTTCAATTAGAATTAATTCAGTCCAGAAGTTTCAGATCCAGATCACACTCATCTATTGCAGTTCCACATCACCTTCTTTTATTGCTTCTTATCTATCAGTTTCAAGAGCAAATCCATGTCAAACAATCAGATATATCTATTAAACCTTTCTTCAAAATCTTACACATTTAAAATGCTTTTCAATTGATAGTTGATACACACACGCATAACTGAATTGTTTTAACAAATTAGGGGGTTTTTCGCTTGATTAATGAGGCTGATAATGAGTCAGTCTTTCGAAATAGTTTGGACAATGATTTGGGAATTACAAAGTCTGTTGTTATATTAACTTTATTTTTCCTTGGAAGCTCAACTGAAATTGGGTCCTATTTGGGTTACTGAAAGAGCTTTTACTTGGTTTTTGAATAATTTTGATAATATTGATTGAAGGATTGCAAAGAACTAATGATGAACATTCTTAATGTTGATGTACTGTGTTATTAAAATAGTTAGACTTTTGCTGGATTTTCTTATATTTTGACATTAATGTTGGTATGTTATGTTATTAATTATTATATTATATTATTTTAATGTGGCCATTTTGACCACAAGTCAACCATCGATGGAAACCCTGACCCTTGACCCAATGCATCGGCCGAGTTGATCCCGGTCCGGGTTTTTGAACCTTGCTAAAATATACAAAGAGGGGGTTAACCGGTTAAGTTTTTCAGAAGAATTGTATGAAGAATATTTGTACCCAGAAAAACTAACAAAAATAATATTAAAGTGTCTTTTGATATACAAATCTAATTGATGAAGTAAATTACATATTTTTATTGAAACAGATAATTTAAAATTTATTTTTGAATTTATATTTATGTGTAAACTACTATAAACTCAACTTTTTTATAGCAAAAGAAATTTAACATTAAAATACACACTACAAAAAAATAGTTTATTAGCGACGAAATTTCCGACGGATTACATTTCCGTCGGAAAAATTACCGACGGAAATATTTCTGTGGGTAATTACCCATGGAATATTCCATGGGCAAATACCCGCCGATTACCCACGGAAATTCCGTGAGTAAATTATTAAATATTTTTTGCTAGTATATTATTTTAATAATTACTTTATAATTAAATTATTTTATTAAATAATATGTTATAAATATTCATAAAAATTGATATACACACATATATAAACTTATTATAACATAAAATATAATTATAATAATGGGAGTTTAAATATTATAAATATAATAGTATGTAAATAATATCACAAGGTTTTCATAACTCAACTGGTTAAGACATCAGCACGCGCGCAGGAGGTCAGGGGTTCGAATCTCTACTTCGTCACAATTGGAAACAATTTGTGGAGGTGACATGTGGCAGCTTGTGGAGGCGCCATGTGGTGGTGGGGGCTGGGCGGCCGACGAGGAGTGGCGGCCATGTTGCATTTAATTTTAAAAATTGAAAAAATTTACCCACAGATTAGTGATAGAAATTCCGTGGGTAATTTACCCACAGAATTTACCCACGAAAATTCCGTCGCTAATTAACTATGGAATTTCCGTGGTTAAATCACTGACGGAATTTCCGTCAGAAATTCTATCTGTAATTAGCAATGGAATCAAATTTCCGTCGGAAAACCTATTTCCGTGGGAAATCCGTCGGAAAATAGGATTTCTGACGGAAATTTTGTGGGTAAATTCCGTCGCTAATTCTGTGTTTTTTTGTAGTGACAATTAATATTACAATTACCAATCATGTATCGTTGAACTTGCAATTTAACACCTTTAAATTTAGGGGTAATTAATTATAGATTCCATGTAAGGGACATAATTAAAAATAGATCCCATGAAATGTAATAATTAATCTGAAGTCCCATAAAACTTAGATAATATTATTTCTGAAAATATGATAGCCATATTAATTAATAAAAAAACCCCTCTTCACGATGGCCCCAGCCCACCCCGCCTTCTCCAACTCTCCCTCTCCTTCTACAACTCAAGGTAGCCACTCCCCCTACAGCAGGGAGAGGGGAGGGGAGCGGTGGGGTCGGGTGGGGGATTTTTTATTAATTAATGTGGGTCCCACTCCTTCAAAAATAATATTGCCCAGGTGTTATGGGATTTCAAATTAATTATCACATTTCATAGGACCCATAGTTAACTGCCCCTTAAATTTATGCTTACATATAATATTATGGTATTTTTTTTTTAAAAAAATATTACATTTCGTCAGTTTAGTTTTTATTTTAAAAGTGAAGATAGAATGAAAAGAAAGAAAAAGAACGCATGGCTCAGACCCACAAAAGAACAAAAGTTGCTTACATAACTATTAGAATTAGTTTTCTTATTAAGCACAAAACATAATTAAGCTCTTTAAGTAAGCAACCCTATAATTAAAATGAAATTAAAGGGTCTGATCTCCCTCGCCCATCCACTTGTTCTGGTCACTTGGCTTCTTGCTGCTTCTGATGAAGTAGAAGCCCTCCTCTGGTAATCCGTGAGGGCGCACGAAATTATATGTCCTTCTTTATATAACCATAGAACTTG
The DNA here is from genome assembly GCA_037074515.1 of Mimosa bimucronata. Lineage (NCBI taxonomy): Eukaryota > Viridiplantae > Streptophyta > Magnoliopsida > Fabales > Fabaceae > Mimosa > Mimosa bimucronata. Next base: position 8,339,085 of record CM073437.1, read on the forward strand.
CTTTTATATTCAGAGAATTCTAAGATCAGATAACTAATGAGATAGGCAATTAGATCTTGTCGTCCACGAAGTTTTTCGGGACTAAAATATGTCACGTCCAAAGATAGCAACGTCTAACAGTCCAACGTTAGAAAATAAAACCATGACGTACGTTCCATAATCGCACCTAACAGGAAGGCTCCGAAATGAGGGCATACAATCTGTGGGCAATGCAAATATCATTTTAAAAAAATTTAATCATTTAATTCCTGAAAATATAGACCATTCACAATATTTAATGACTGATATACTTGACCTGAAACAACAGGTCAATCCTCCAAAATTTTGCCGTTTCGTCTGTTCATATCCCGCGAGGTCTCTTAACAATATAATAAGTCCTCCATAACTCATTTCATGATTCAGAATTAAACAATTGACTATTATGAATTAATTGGGTGTATATAAAGGTTATTTTTGTCTTTCCATCACAAAAGTTTAAGCCAATGTGATAGCACTCAACTTAACATTATATACAATTAATTCGCTTCTCAGACTTTTGATATGAGACTATTTTTGTTTTTTCCCCTAATATTAACACCACTAAAAATGGATTATTTGGACAATGTCTCTTGCTTTTTGTTGGACGAAACACAAATTGATTTAAGCTATTACATTCAGGATTTGGAAGATGACGTATGTTTTATTCATTTCGCTACAAAGTAATAGTCAATAATATGTTAGCTATAAAATATATTGCTCCTCAAACTTTAATAAAAACAAATTATAAGGAATAACTAATATGATTCCAACTTCCTAATTAGTTTTCCCTTTTTTGACGAATCCACGCCGGGTGGGCTAGAAAAAAAAGTTGTATAAAAAGGTAAATCCATCCCGCGAGACTTGAAAGGTCCTAGTTGACGACTGGAAGTTACATAAAGTATAATTAAAGGGGTTAGATAATAACCCATGTCTAGTTGACTGGAAGACAGAGGATCAGAGGTCACATTCATTTAGAACTTACATTTAATAATATACGTTCCTAAATAGTAAATACTATAAGTGTTGATTTCATGTTGGGCTTTTCATGGTGACATAATGTTTTTGTTTGATTTTATATATCATTTATTTATAATTTTTCTTTAAATTAAGTTAATCTAACTGACTTATAAATGGATATATAAGTTAATGATGCATATAAGCTTTTTAAAAATACACAATATAACATACGTTATAATTAAATGATTTATTTATATTTTTAAATATGTTTTAAGCAATCGACTGATATTTATACACACATCAAACAGCGCGGATGGAATAAATATATAGGAAAATGAAAGAAGCTACTAAAGTTTTGCAACCTCTTTCTCATCCACCCCTTCCTCATGCCAGCTTCGAATATGGCATACCTCATCATGGAAGTGTCATTATATTCTATGACTCATATGTGCCAGCAAGAAGCTACTAATTAAAGTTTTACGTACGTACATGGCAGGAGTCTTAGCATATATCCTAGATCAGATCGGATATATGTAAAACGATATAACCCACATGTAGAACATGAGAACCACCACCGCATCTGCTTATCTTACATTCGTTTCCAACCAACGGTCTTCGTCGTCTATTTGAGTTGTGGTAAAACTCGTGCTCAACCGTTACATGACTCGGGCCCACAAAAAGACAATTATAAGAGGTGCGTGTGTACTTAGCTTTATTGCTCCCTCTCATGACCAAAACTATCCTTCTTTGTCTATCCAACTTGCGCCCTCTCATGACCAAAACTATCCTTCTGTCAATCCAACTTGCTGCAGTTCATGTTCTCTTGGAATTCTATATTTTTATATCTTGTGAATTGTTTGATTTATTTTTATAATAACAAATCCATAATTCTAATTGGTCAATCATAATACATTATAGTTATATATTATGGTGAGTTTGATGGGCAAGTCATCATTATGCTTTTTAAGTAATTAACTCCTCTAAAAATATGACCACAAGCGGGCCATCTCATAGCGGAACCTCCTTACATGCTCATCAGAAATATGAGTAGAGGGAACTCTTTCACTTTGGACTGTTTAGATATGATATGGACGATTCATATTTAATATTTTTTAAGTTTTTGGCTGAACTACTATAGTTTTAGTCTTTTATATTGGTATCAAGTTTTATTTTAATCCTTTAAGTTTGAAAATTATTTTAATCATTTTTTACTAACACCGTTAGTTTCATCCAATGGAAAATGACGATTCAACAAATTTAAATGATAAATCTATAATCAAGATGTTGACAAAAAATGCTTAAATTTAAAGGTTTTAGTATAACCATTCTTCTATTTTAAAATTAGTCATTTTTTATCCGTATTAATTATAAAATTACCTTTTAGGTTTGATAAGTTATTGTTTTACATTAAATGAAAGCAACAGTGTTAACAAAAAAGGACTAAAAGACACTTTTCAAACTTAAAGGACTAAAAGTATATTTTAATCTAAGTTTTTTTAAAAAAAACAATTATTTTGATGCATACAAAATTTTAAATAAAAATAATCTCTTAACTATTATTTTATTCAAAAAAATATAATTTTTATTAAAAATAAAAACTTAAAAATATTAAATTTCGATGATTATGTATATATATATACACGAAGTTACGAAGTATCCCGAGGGGAGCAGCTAAGAGCGGTTTCCCCTTGATCCTGATTTGATAAACAATGTAAAAAGGAAACTAATACTCGTCTGATCCTATTTATAAGTCACTCCAGCATATTTCACACAGATCAAGGAAAGCCTTAAAACTCATTAACTTTCCACTAAAATCCAACAAATTTACAATTTTACCCATATTAAATATCCACTATATCACATGAAAATAAAGTCAACACATAATAAATGAAGGGTAAACTTGCACATTTACATTAAATATTTAATGAGGTGACTTATATATAGGATCAAATAAAACCTTCTCTCTCTGCCCTATAAATAGGACCGAAGGAGTAAGTAATAACTGAGTTGGGTGGCGGCCATTCACTCATTTTCTTTGTCTGATAACGTCAACATCTCACCCACAATAAAACGGAACCACTCGATTTTCCATTCCGTGATTCACCTGACGCGGAGTGGTTCTCAAAATTCGTGCCAAATACAAATACTACCTCCCATAAGGGTAGTTGAAAATTTGAATTTGATTCTAAAGAAAACATCAAATATGCTCTTGCGTCCAAAATTCATATTGTTTATTCTCAGATTATTATATTGATCACATTCACACGTGAATGGTTTCCATCTAAGGGTGAACATAATAAAAAGAAGGGTATTTTAAAAAAGGGAAAAAGGCAAATAAATACCCTCCAATTTGTAAAATCCCATTAACAACTTCATATAAAGTTGTTAATACTTATCATGAAGTTGTTACAAATTGGAGGGTATTTATTTGTTTTTTTCCCTTTAAAAAACCTGACCCATAGTTATTATAAACAATTAAATTAACTAATTTTCTTAATCTACTTAAATCAGACATCTAACTCATATTTTAGGACGGTAGGTACTATTGTTTTTTGAATGAGTTAAAGTTTATTTTTGACTAAAAAATAATTAATTAAGCACACTAATTATCTAAACGTTTTTCAAGAGGTAGTTTTAGCAAAAATAAAATAAATAAAAATTAACAATTTTACTCATTTCCGTTAAAAACATTCATAATCAACATAAATCTTTTAAAATACTCTCTCCGGTCCTAAATATAAGATCATTTTGACTTTTTTTGTGAAAGTTAAGGAAGTAAATTAAACCACTAAATCGTAACATATGTAACATGTAATTAGATTATATGTTGGTTTATAAGTAGAATAAATTAGTTTTGAGAAGAAAAGATTACTATAGACAATTTAAAGTGATTAATTTTACATTTTTAATTTATATAAACAAGTTAAAGTGATCTTATAATTAGTAAAGAGGGGGGAGTACAAAATTTCTCATTTAAAAACCTTCACACACCAACCCTACCCCACACTTATAATTAACTATAGGACAAAATTTCACCACAACCAACAAAAGGACAACTTCTCTTTTTCACACATGAAAATACACACCACTGTATATCTAGGAAATGATCCTAAAACCTTGATTCGCCCCCATACCGAAGAAGCTTTTCTAGTTTAGTGGGGAAGAGAGATGGAAGAACCAGCAAAAGAACCACTGCTGCTAAAATATGCAGAAGAAGAAGAAGAAGGTGGTAAGGAGGTTCTTCCTCTAGCAAAGAGGATATGGAAGGAGAGCAAAATGATGTGGGTTGTTGCAGCTCCTGCCATTTTCACTCGTTTCTCCACCTTTGGCATCCATGTCACCGGCCAAGCCTTTGTCGGCCATATCGGCTCCTTGGAGCTCGCCGCCTATGCTCTTGTCTTCACTGTTCTTATGAGATTCGCTAATGGCATTCTGGTACACACACTTACTGAGCTTTTTCCTTGTACAAAAAAACAAAGACAGTGGATTGGCAATATAATTTGTCATAAGATAAACTGTTACTAAATAATTATTGACGAAATTCTTGATGTAACAATGAATTTTTGTTGTTAATTCGTTTTTTTTAATATATAGATATTATCTTCTTAATTTCACTATCTAACATAATTTTGGTCTGCCCATCAAAATCACTACTATTAGCTGGGAATGTCCAGTGCTTTATCGACTCTTTGTGGGCAAGCATATGGTGCAAAGAAATATTTCATGATGGGAGTGTACCTTCAAAGATCATGGATAGTACTAAACTTCACTTGTGTTCTTCTTCTTCCCCTGTTCTTCTTCACCGGCCCAATTTTGAAGTTGTTGGGCCAAGATGAAAATGTTGCTCACATGGCAGGGATTGTTTCTCTGTGGTCAATACCTGTTATTTTCGCATATGCTATGTCCTTCACGTGCCAGTCATTCTTACAATCTCAGAGCAAGAACATCATCATAACCTTCTTGGCAGCTATCGCCATCTCCATTCATATATTCTTGTCTTGGCTTCTAACCATGAGGTACAAGTTTGGCATACCCGGGGCAATGATTTCTACCATAGTGGCTTATTGGATTCCCAACATCGGCCAGTTTGTATTTGTCACATGTGGTTGGTGTTCTGAAACATGGCATGGCTTTTCCTTTTTGGCGTTCAAGGATTTGTGGCCCGTGATCAAGCTTTCTATTTCTTCCGGTGCTATGTTGTGGTGAGTCCCAATTTTGCTTGTTTGATACTAATTTCTTTGATTATATAAAATGAAGAAGTGGTAATTATTATACACGATTTGGATGCTTTGTTAATTACTGCAGTTTAGAGCTATGGTACAACACTATATTGGTTCTATTAACTGGTAGCTTGGAGAATGCAGAGATTGAGATTGATGCTCTTTCTATATGGTAATCACTATGAATTTTTTCTTTGCTTTTGGTTGTTGTTTCATTCATTCATTTCAGTTGCTTTTTTCTCCTTTACCATTTCTGGATGGAAAAATTAAGAGGAGATAATAGAGGGAGGAGAAATGTGAGGTCATGAACTGAATGATTATCACACCATCTGTTTGGTTAGAGGGGGAAAAAGGGGAAATGTGAAAATGTATGCTATTTATAATTACAATAATATCCTTATTAAATTTCTTAAACCAGCTTTTCAAATAATTGTACAAATTAGTTAAACCCACCAGTCAGCACAACTGTTCCCTTACTTTTGCTGACCATGGCCTGTCATTCAAATCTTGATTAGTTTCCCCCACCCGCCACACAAATAATCTTAATTTGTTTAAATGCCTGCATGTTTCATGAGACTACAAATAATAATTAAATTTGATTGGGTATTAAAAACAGTTATAACTTTTTTTAAAAATTATCTTTTGATATAGCTCTAATAGTAAATATACAGAGAGAGGATGAAGAAGTCATGGGTAGGAATTTATAAATGTATTATTGGAGATTGATAACAAATATTTCATTAAATTTTGTGAAAAAGAAGTTCTCTCCATGGGTAGGAATTTATAAATAGGAGGAAGCATTGAATTATATTAACCATTTGTGGTCACACCAATCACAGTAAACACATAAGGTCTGATACGAAATTTTCAATATAACTGAGCACCCTAAAAAAAGTAGCTACCACATAAAACAATTGAAATTTCATGTTTTTAATGTTTTTTATCTTACAAGTTGAAAAAAATATTTTATCAGTTAGTTGATTTTTTTAGAGTGCTATATCAAATTAAAAATTATACGTCAGACCTAATATGTTTAATTATGATTGGTCAGACCACAAATAACATGATACATTGGTTGACACAAAAATTTCTCATCATTGAAGCTTGTGCAAGTGAAATTTGAAATCATAGTAAACTTTTATTAAAAAAAAACTAAAGAAATCATAGTGGACAAAAGACAAAACATATTCTATGAGTGGGAAAGCCTCTCTACCAAAGACAAAACATATTTATTACTAGTTTGGTAATTTAGAAGAATCCAAGGTAAAGGAAGTTTTGTAGAAACTTGGTTATAATAATTGAACAGGCATCTTCCATGAGGGAGAAATCCTCTAACAAAAGACAAAACATATAAGAAACGTTTATAAATGTCCAAACTCTCATACGCAGTAGTCTTCAGCAACAAGCCATATTCCATTATATATTTTCTCACTCATAAATATAATCAATCTCTCACTTTATCATTACCCACAGTAATGTTTGCATCTTTTCACTCTCACTCCCCAAAGTCTTAAAAACTGGCTAGTAAGGACCCACTCCCGTTTTATTCATTCATATTCAATGGCTGGCATTTGTATATATAAATAGGCTTTTCACTTTTTCTAAAATTAATTCTTGCAGCCTCAACATCATTGGATGGGCAATGATGATCGCCTTTGGTTTTTTGGCCGCGGCAAGGTACGTAATATAATGGCATTCTTTGTTCTGTCTCTTGATAATACTACTATAATAGTAAGTCATTGTGTCCGTCATTAATCACCAGAAAAACGTGACTGTCAAGAACTAAGCTTCACACACACATTGAAAGAGCTAGCTAACCATTTTCGTGTCTTGGTAATTGATCATGTGTAAAAATAAATAATGTGCAGTGTGAGAGTGTCAAATGAACTTGGGAGAGGGAGCGCCAAGGCTGCAAAGTTCTCAATAGCAGTGACGGTGATGACATCAACGACAATAGGGTTCCTTCTATTCTTATTCTTCTTGTTTTATAAGGAAAGGCTTGCTTACATCTTCACTGACGATCCCCAATTAGCTGCTGCCGTTGGAGACTTGTCCCCTTTACTTGCTATCTCCATCTTATTAAACAGTGTCCAGCCAGTTCTCTCAGGTACACACATATACAAGTTTTTCTAGTTCCTAAAGAGTTCATTAATACTGCCTCCAATTGACTAGTTTAATCTAGAGCATTTATATTATTACTTTTTTCTAAACTAATTTTTCTCACTCATAAAAGTGACATGTTTTTTTAAAAAGAAATCATGTGTCAAATACCATAATTTAGTAATTTATTTAACTTTTTTAATCTCCTCAAATTAATTAACCAACCAATTAAACGTATTCTTTAATGAGATATAGCAGTGGTTTAATCTGTGTCTGTGATGAATGAGCTGAATATTTGAACAGGAGTGGCTGTAGGAGCAGGGTGGCAAAGCACTGTGGCATATGTGAACATAGGGAGTTATTACGTCATAGGAATCCCAGTTGGAGTTGTACTCAGTAGGCTTCTCGATCTACGAGTCAAGGTATGCATATATTTATATTTAATCTGTTTGATATTAGTATTAGTGTTATATCTGCCTTGAAATGCAGAGCGTACGTTTTGAAATTCTATGTGTTATGATGTGGCCTCTAATTTAATTTGTAGGGAATATGGATTGGGATGATATTTGGAACATTGGTTCAGACAATTATTCTAGCTGTCCTTACCTTAAAAACTGATTGGGACGAACAGGTACGTACATATAATTGCATACACTTTCACTCCTAATTAACTTCTATGATTTCTACCAGAGAGGATGCATTGCATATGCAATAACATTATTCATGTTGCTTGTAATATTAACTCTACAGGTCATATTGTCTCGAAGTCGCGTTAATAAATTCTCAGTGGACGATCAAGAAACAAAAACCAATGCACCCGATGCATAGTTATCTCTCTCTCTCATCCCAACCCTGATGCATATAGTTATCAACTCAGAAGATGTCATTATAGTTTGTTCATGTGAGTGAATCTGAAAGGGGATGGGATAAACATGGGTGGTGTTGTTTAGTCATTCCCATTATATTATTTTGGTATTTAGTGGTTTAAATTTATTTATATATCTTTTCAATAAAATTATAATAATAGTTTTATAGAACGTTAAATCTGATTCATTAAAATCTTAATTCAACAGTGGAAGAAAGAAAAAGAGGTCTACAGAAAGTCTTAATAAATAACCGCATTTTGGCTATAATTTTATGCTTAATCTGATTAACATTTTAATACTATGTTTTTATATGAATTAACACCGATCAATTATAGCTTTGTCTGATTATTAACAATTATAGCAAAAAATATAATAAAATGAAAATACATTCAATAAATTGTTACAATAACACCTAAATTCATGATATACCTGTTGGCAAAAAAAAATCATGATATACCTAAGTCTAAATATAGTACTTATCACAATAAAATAATTTTCATTTTTTATATTCTGTTAAAATTATAACCATAATTTATAGCCTTACAAATTAATTATACTTCAATTTTTTAAATGATTAGATAGTGGAAAAAATTAATCAGTTTATACTTTCTAATTTGATCACATCTATCATTAATGAAAAGCTAATGTTCATCCTCGTGAAGAGCTTAATATCTATGTGTATATTTATATATATCCCATGTAACCATTAAGAGGCAATATGAATATTATTTGCATTGTTACTAATGTTAGGAGGAGGAGACTGCACCCAATGCCCCTACTAACAACTGACGAGGATGGATGGGTAAATGGATGGATAGAGTCCAGAATATGAACAAGATTCCCCACAGTAACCCAATATATATATATATATAGCAGAAATCTAAAACAAGTCTTTTATTTATCAATCAGAAACAGCAAAAAGATCCACATACTTATTTGGAATCAACATGAAATTAACACTTCTCATAATACATAAAACGCTGACATACAAACCTGATTTGCTGGTCCAAAATCTTCAAACCAATTGCATAATAATGAGGGTGCCTGCTGACATATCTTGAGCATATGTTTCCGGTATAAATTTAAGAAAAGAACAATATAGAAACACCCAAACTAAAAATAAACCTAAATGTTGGATAACATTGACAAAATATTTCAAATCTTAAAAAACCATCATAGAAGCAGCAAGCCAGCAACTAGCAAAAAAAATGTCTTTAACTGAATAAAAAATCAGAGAATAACACCATAATGTATGAAATTTAGACTACTAAACATCAAAATGACATATGAGAAATGAAAAATACCAAGATGGTAAAATAGCTGAAAGAAATACAAAATATGACATCTTGATAGGGATCTTACTTAGCTCCAAAAACATATTATATCACCTGACTCAAGAAATTCATCCCTTCTTTAACAACCTCTTTAAATCTATTGCCTTCAAGCCACCCAATCTTGGGAATGCGACAAAAGAGTTGTATTAAGGATCCAAGCACAAAGGATTCTAAGTCAGCTCCTTTGCTGGCCAGATAATTAATAAGATGATTTCCTTCAAGAAAGTGCAATTTGGTCAATTTTAGGGGAAAACTTGAGAAAAAAGAAAAATAAATGCGAGAAATAAGAGAAAGATAATCTAAAACAGTGCAAACAAATTCCTACAACCCAACCTGAAATGGAACACCGAATGACTAGGGGAAGAAAATATCTGCGAGAAAATTTACCTATCTTTTTGCCAATTTGATAATAAAGCATGGAAGGGGATAACTTTAATGCCAAACGAATGCAATATCTTCAATGCACTATATCAATCAGTTAATTAAAGCATGGCATGCAATCGTGTATATAACATACGCAATTTCAAGAAACATAAGCAACCAAATGCAAAGAGCCTTACACCTACCCAACCGCTTCTCCACACTCTAGAAGCCAATCCTCCCCATCTCTACATACACCAAACATTCAGCCATATAATCACATTGATTCACCAGCCACAGTGATGAGCACAAAAAATTACATCAGGTACCCACTTCCCTCCCCATCCCTACATCGTAAGGCGTCAAACAATGGCATACCACAGTAACAACGAATAGCAACCTGCGATGAATGCAACACAACACTTACACAGACAAAGCCACCCGCAACAGAATTTATCATAGACAACAAGATTTAACAAACACATTATCATCACAAATTGAACAAGATTAAAAAATAAACTCCATACATATTTAGGTCATGACAAAAAACCACAATCTAAAATCATATCCGGCGAGTATACATACCTTGAAAATCCCATTTTTTGAGAAGCTATTTGTACAGGAGTATGTCATGCATAGTTTGAAGTTATCGACTTCAAGAAAAACACATTCTCCTTGTTTTGGACAACAAGATTTAACAAACACATTATCATCACAAATTGAACAAGATTAAAAAATAAACTCCATACATATATTTAGGTCATGACAAAAAACCACAATCTAAAATCATATCCGGCGAGTATACATACCTTGAAAATCCCATTTTTTGAGAAGCTATTTGTACAGGAGTATGTCATGCATAGTTTGAAGTTATCGACTTCAAGAAAAACACATTCTCCTTATTTTGGACAATCCACATTTAGTGGTAAAATTAAAAAAATGAAGTTACTAAAATAAAAATGTTGTCTACAAGTACACTAAATGTGAAGCACTAGAAAAAATCATATAAAACATTCATTGAAAAGAACATCATACACAAACACACAGATATGTATATATTTTGGCAAATAAGTTAGCAGATGTACAAACAGTAAAACTCTCAACCTCATTTGAATAGAAAGCCCATTATTCAAAAGAGTGAAAAACCATTTATTGCAAGAGTTTGAAGATATAAATATCTGCAAGTTAAGGCGGAGAAAACTCAATCATTGGCATTGAGTGGTTCAAATCATTAGTTGTTGCAAACTAGAGCCAACAAGACCTGAAAATTCGGACAAAAGGAAGATGGTGCGCCTCAAAGGTGGTCTTGCCCCGACCTTAACCAACATGTGCTCACAAGCGATGAAGTACTCCTTAAACAAGGGAGGAAAAACTTCTAGGAAAATAAGGGAAATGACTATAAGGGATCACAGACCAAGATGTCCCATCAGAAACTTCAGAATTGCCAAAGAATTACACGATGATCTGTGAGAAACCTGGAGGATTACTCCATACCCGGTAACGACAGCACCTTTATAGGATCAGTCAATCATCCTCTGTTTGAAATCGCCATTGCCCAAATTAAAGACAGAACCCTTGACCTCCCTTTCTTAAAGACTAATCATAACCATTAGAGACACAAGTTCTTAAACATGTCAGGATCACCCATCAGGCACTCAACTCTCTGTTTGCCTTGAATTTCATAATCAGTTACTCCGTGTTGCTAAGTCCTCTCAATGCCAAGAATGCCATTGACCCCTCCCAATAAAAAGGGTTGAAACTTAATGTCAGTTAATGCAATTTTAAGTCAGAACGTGCTAATATAACATATCAAAACTTATAAATGATTCTGCATAAGACAGAATGTTAAGAAAGCAGACAGGAGAAAAGGAACAAGACACATCAATTTGGCAAAGAATATAAGATTAGCATTAACAGAAAATATATTTGTATAAACATCACCGTACCTCGACAAAAAAAGTATAAACAGTAAAACTCTCAAATTCATTTATAGAAAACCTGTAATTCACCAAAGTGAAAAACCATTTAATGCAAGAGTTTGAACATATACGTGTGTGTGTGTAATTGCAAATTAAAGCGGAGAAAACTCAATCATTGGCATTGAGTGGTTCAAATCATTCGCTATTGCAGACTAGAGCAAACAAGACCTGAAAATTCGGACAAAAGGAAGATTATGTGCCTCAAAAGTGATCTTGCCTTGTCCTTAACCAACGTGTCCTTACAGACGATGAAGTACTCCTTAAACAAGGGAGAAAAAACTTCTAGGAAAACAAGGGAAATGACTATAGAGGATCACAGACCAAGATGTCCCATCAGCAACTTCAGAATTGCCAAAGAATTACAAGATGATCTATGAGAAACCCGAAGGATTACTCCATACCCGGTAACGACAGCACCTTTATAGGATTAATCAATCATCCTCTATTTAAATTGCCATTGCCCAAATTAAAAACAGAACCCTTGACCTCCCCTTCTTAAAGACTAATCATAACCTTTAGAGACACAAGTTTTTAAACATGACAAGATCACCCATCAGGCACTCACCTCTCTGTTTTCCTTGAATTTCATAACCAGTTGCCCCGTGTTGCTAAGTCCTCTCAATGCCAAATATGCCATTAACCCCTCCCAATAAAAAAAGGTTGAAACTCCATGTCAATTAATGTAAATTTAAGTCAGAACGTGTTAAAATAATATATCAAAAGTTAAAAATAATTCTGCATAAGACAAAATGTTAAGAAAACTGACGGGAGAAAAGGAACAAGTATATTTATAAATTTATAAAAACTTAAAAGAGTACATGTTAAAACAGCATATTAAAAATATACCATCTTCTAGACAAGACAAAATCCAAAGAAAAGATGACAAGAGACATGGAATCAATTATATCAATTTGGTAAATGCTATATGCTATTAAAGAAAAGGAACAAGTATATTTATAAAAACTTGAAAGAGTACATGTTAAAACAGCATATTAAAAATATACCATCTTCTAGACAAGACAAAATCCAAAGAAAAGATGACAAGAGACATGGAATCAATTATATCAATTTGGTAAATGCTATATGCTATTAAAGATTAGGATTTCGCAAAAATTTAAAAACAAGGCATGGCATCATCGTGTGAACTAGATATGAAGTTGTAATATCTGCAGTGTTTTAAGAATAATATCCATTACTTCAAAAAACTATTTGTCCATGACCGCAGGAACTTTAGGCTAAAGGGGCACAAAGGCATTTATTCATTTCAGAAAAAATAGAGAAAGAATGGGGAGGTGGACTGCCTATCCAAATAGCTGAAAAGACTACTGCAATAAATAAACAACTTCAAAATACAGCACATGCTTTCAAATTTGTTTGCGTGAAATAAAAGTTTCGAACCTTGAAAATAGATTTCTTTGTGAAGCTATTTGTGCAGGAGTATGTCATGCACAGTCTGAAACTATCAACTTCAACAAAAACACATTCTTTTTGTTTTGGACAATCCACATTTAATGATAAAGTTAAAGAAAAAAGTTACTGCAGTAATTAGTTTTATGAGAATGTTGGACATCACATTGCTAATATATGAATATGCTTTCTACAAGCACACTAAATGCGAAGCACTAGGAAGAATCATATAAACAATTTATTCAAAGGAACGCCACACACAAACACGCATAACAGGAATAATTATATAAATAATTGATTCAAAGGAACGCCACACACAAACACACACACACATATGAATATATTTTTCCCAAATATGTTTGCATAACAAACATCACCGTACTTCAACAAAACAAAAGGTATAAACAGTAAAACTCTCAAGCTCATTTATAGAAAACCCATAATTCACCATAGTGGAAAACCATTTTATTGCAAGAGCTTGAAAATATATATGTTTGAAAGTTAAGGTGGAGAAAACTCAACCTTAGCATTGAGTAGTTCAAATCATTCGTTGTTGCAAACTAGAGCAAACAAGCCTTGAAAATTCGGACCAAAAAAGGATGGTGTGCCTCAAAGGTGATCTTACCTTGTCCTTAGCCAACGTGTCCTTACAGGCGATGAAGTACTCCTTAAACAAGAGAGGCATAACTTCTAGGAAAATAAGGGAAATGACTATAGAGGATCACAGATCAAGATGTCCCATCAACAATTTAAGAATTGCCAAAGGATTACACTATAATCTGTGAGAAACCCGGAGGATTACTCTATCCCCGGTAAGGATAGCACCTTGGTAGGATTGGTCAATCATCTTCTATTTGAATCGCCATTGCCCATATTAATGACAAAACCCTTGACCTCCCCTTCCTAAAGACTAATCATAACCTTTAGAGACACGGTTCTTAAACATGACAGGATCACCCATCAGGCACTCAACTTTCTGTTTGCCTTGAATTTCATAATCAGTTGTCCCATGTTCACTTTTCCCTCTTCATATGATAAGTCCTCTCAATGCCAAGTATACCATTAACCCCTCCCAATAAAAAAGGTTGAAAATCCATGTCAATTAACAAAAATTTAAATCAGAACGTGTTAAAATAATATATTAAAACTTATAATTGATTCTAAATAAGACAAAATGTTAAGAAATCTGACATGAGAAAAGGAACAAGTCACATCAATTTGGTAAACGATACAAGATTAGGATTTCACAAAAATTTAGAAATAAGGCATGGCATCATTATGTAGATTTGAACTTGTAAAATTGATTCTACGATTGAACTTGACCAACACCTTCTTGGCTAGAAATTGTCTATGAATCAAGTAGAATAAGATCAAAGACCAGAAATTAATCAAACAAAAACTCGGTAGGAAGAAGTCAACTTCATTGTCTATGCAACATAAAATTAGGGACAGCTGATATCTCCAATAAAACCGCTAGATTTTTTGAAATTCAAAAGCAATGTTGTATTTATACTATAAAGCATATAGGCGTATGAGTACATTTACCACTACCCAGATTATCATGCATTTACATGCTCCACACCTCTAACCTTGCCCGTGGAAGATAAGCCATGGATATATGTCAAAATACCAGTTAGATTTGCAGTGGAAGATAAGCCAAGGATATATGTTCTTAACATTGGGTAAAATGCCAGGGCCTCCCCCTTTTCTGGCTCACCCGCATATAAAATAATGGCCCCACTGTGATTCTTCAAGACGAGTGCCTACATAAAAAGAGACGCAACAGCAAATAAGATGACAGAAGAATACGGGCAGAAATCTCAATGATCAGAACAAGCTTGTTTTCAAAAAGTAAAACAATGGGGCAGGATGATCAGGATGTCACCACTGTTAAACTTTTGAGGATAAAACTACGAAGAACCCCCCCCCCCCAAAAAAAAAAAAAAACACATAATTAGGCAATAATTCGAACATGGACGTGAAAACCAACATGGTGAGGATCGGCGGGATGTGTACACACGGCATGCTTTTCATCATTCTCGTTAGCGATTCTAAGAGCATTGTCGGCATCGTATCTTGTTGAATTACCATCGGCAAAACAGAATATCCCCCGTAGTGAGTATGTTCCCCGATTACATTCACTCTACCTGCAACCCAAACAACACATTAAATTTCCATCGCAATCAAACAGAACAGAACAAGATGGAAGGAGAGAGGGAGAGGGAGAAGCAGGTGAACGGGCGAAAACTTCAGGAGGATGACGGAAATCTTCCTGAAATATAGACTTCAAATCATCAAAACGAAGGTGGGCCTCTTCGAGCAAAGACATCACCACGTAAGAAGAAAGAAAGAAAGAAAAATGGGAGAGACAAAACGAGAATAAATGCTCAGGATTCACAGCCACAATTGAATAGTAGATTACAACAAAGTTTAAAGAAAATGATAATAATGAAAGGAGGGAGGGAGGGAGGGAGTGGGAGCCATTAACGAGGAGAAGGATGCAGTGTGGTGTAGAGGGTAGAAGAAAGGTCCTGTGTGGACGGAAGGAAACGGAGGGAGAGGAGATAACGGCGAAAGAGAAGGCAAAGAAGGGTTAGGGTTTTAGGGCGGGAAAAGGGCAGAGGACACGTGGAGGGAAAATAAGAATAAAGGCTTTTTATTTATATACTCCTATATATTTTTTTAAAATTTCAAAATGCCGCTCCATCACACGACACGCGCGCACCACACTAGTAGTGGTAATTTACTGATTGAACCGTTGCAACGGGCAAACTCTTTTTTTTTCTTTTTCTTTTTCTTTTTTCATTAATGTGTTTTGGACGACTGATAGCTTTTTTAAAAGAAAAAATTGATGATTGGAGTCAATCTGCAACGGTTATATTAGTAATTACCTATTACCTATTCCTCAATAATCTGCAACGGCTCTTTTTTTTTCTATCATAATTATGCCCATCATCAATTAATTTTTTTTTTCAATACGATGCTTTCAATTGTTTGTTTGGTTTTGGACAAAAAAATCCATTATTTGGTATTTTTAAAATGTTACTTTATCGTATAAAATTGTAATCTATTCTAACATTAATGGGAAAATCTATAAACAAATTCATAATATCCAACTATTAGTATTAGTTACCTATTCCTCAGCCATCAATGTCTTTCTTCTAAACAAATCAGCCGGACATCAAAATCTTTCTTCTAAACAGATTAGCCGGACATCAAAATCTTTCTTTTTAAATCTGACATCCATTTAATAATATTATGTCCAAGGGCTCTTCCCCTTATTTTTCTCAATCATCCAATGAAATATAAAATGTTATAGTAGCACTCCATACACTCCTTGTCACACTTAGTTGTTTGATTTTTTTAAAAAGATTAAGAAAATTCAATAAATTATTTAGAACTGATTTATTTGAATTTTTTCTTCTAATTAACTTATTTAACTTGAAAGGTGACATGTCATTTAATATCAACACACAACACATGTTATAATTAGGTGACATCTGGATTTTAAACTAGTATCACTCTCATCTCATATATATAAAGTCCAATTTGATCAAATATCATATACCAAGAAATATAATATAATACCATTAACATGACTTAAATTAGCCATACTATCAAACATGCCCCTAGTTAATAAAGCGTAGTTGCAAAATCAACTATTAGTGCGCTAGAATTGATAAGTGCGCTAGAATTGATAAGGATAATTTGTAAAACAATCATTAATGACTCAAAAATTGGCTTATATTTAGGATCAAAACTTCAAAATACTCATCTACCTAATTTTATTTATAAGTCACTTCCATCATATTTTAAACATTCCAAAAAATCATTCAACTTTATTAACATGCCTTAAAATATCACAACTTCATTTAGGACCAATCAAATTTATTCGGGTTAAAGGTCATATTTGCCCCGGAAGTATGTAAGGTGGATCACATCTGCCCCGGAAATATTTTTTGGTTCAATTTTACCTCGAAAGTGTGCAAAGTGGATCATATTTACCCTTTACCGTTAAAATATTAACGGTCAACGTCAACTATTTATAAGTCAACGTGAGTTTTTTAACGGCAAAGGACAAATATGACACACTTTACACATTTCTGGGGCAAAATTGGACCCAAAAAAAATTTCGGGACAGATGTGATCCACCGTGCATACTTCCAGGGCAAATGTGATCTTTAACCCAAATTTATTCTATCCGTCCTGATTTATTTAAATATTTTTCATGTTTTTCAATCATTCTGGCATCCAAGATGCTTGCAACATTTCTAACCAAATATTTGCTAAAATTTTCAAATAAATGATGATAACCAATATCCAATTGATTTAATGATATATCACTCCCTCCTATTCATAATAAGAGATCAAATTAAATTTGAGGATATTACGGTTTCAAATAAGCTACTTAATCATAGTAAATTATATATTAATTTATTAATTAAGTAAATTAGCCTAACCTCCTTAATTATGATACCACCAAGTGCGCCAATAACTAATTCATCAGTGGATTCGGACTCAAGCAAAACCTTTTTTTTAAAAAAAAAAAAAAGAAGATAAAATTCAAACATCATTCAAAAAAGAGTTGATTAAAGTGAATGGAATGGGTACATCCTCCCAGCTCTAACTTGGCATTATATCAATCAAAGAAATTAAATGAAGTGATTGATTACACAAGTTCGAAAGATAGCACTAGGTAGAACTATTCTATTAAGGGCTTTCTTTCCTACTCAGCTTGGGTCATAAGTTGTTAGCCGAGCATACCACTTACGGAGTATTGTAATCGCAAGCCTCCTCCAAGGTAAAAGTAAGTGTTTTTTTTTTTCGCTTTTTAATTCGGTATCCCAGGCCAATCCCAATGTTATGGGGAACTCAACAAGCCCAAACTAATCCGGATCCACTGCGGGTTGGCACCACAAAGGGTGGAAGCAACTAGCCAAGAACGACGTTTCAATTCCACGCCTAGAACTCGAGATCCATGGTTAAGGTTGGATGAGCCCTTACCACTAAAAAATGAGGTAAGTGTTAAGTTAATGCTTGCCCGACCATTCTTCTCTCATGTCCAACCAACAATCTGTATTTCGCTTGAGAGAAATTATAAATAAATGTATTCTAAAGTAATTTATTTGCAACCAAAATATGTAAAAAAAAAAAAAGTCAACTTAATCTTATACTCCCTCCGGTCCTAATTATAAGACTACTTTGACTTTTTTGACTTTTTTTTCCAATACAAAAAAAGTAGTTTCAGTTCCAAAAAAACATATTTTTTCCTCAAAACTAATTTATTCTACTTATAAACTAACCTATAATCTAATTTCATGTGACATATGTTATAATTTAGTGGTCTAATTTGCTTCCTTAACTTCCACACAAAAAGTCAAAGGAGTCTTATATTTAGGACCGGAGGGAGTATTAATGAAGTGTCAGTACTACTTAATAAAACACCTTATTGAAAAAATCATATTTTAATAACGTTTAAATAATAAACATTATATATACATATATTAATCAATATAAAATTCAAACCTGTTCACAGAGAATCATAAATCAGAATCTTTCATAAGCTTGTTGCATGATTCCAAACAAATGCCCTTTGATCCCCTTTTACAAAAGTCGAAATTTATTCATTCACCACGACCTAAAAGCCAACGAAGGGCATTCAAGTAATCTAAAGGCTACAGTACGAATTCATGTTAGAGAAGAAGCTCTTGGCTAAGACAATATCCTGCACGATGGTCCAAGTACAGATATCGGTATACATGGAATAAGATATATCCTGAAATAATTCAGATTGTATAAACTTGAGCTTCACCATTTATATTCCCTTCTTACTGTTTTCTCCTATTATACACATTACTAATTGACAAGGGAACGGCGAAAATCATCTCAATAGGTTGTAAGCCGGCAAATCTTTTACACTGGAGATATCTTCAAGAGCAAGCTCACGCTCTAACTGCGTTCTAGTGGCCTTCAGAACATCCTATTAAAAGAATGTCAATTATGAATCACTGGATAATCAAAGCTAAGACAAGGAAAACAAAGCAATTCACAAAGTAAAATTTTACATTAAATTCCATATAGGAAGCACGCTTTATAAGCCACTGAGCATCCATCATTTCAAAGGCAACACAAAAGAGGTTGTCAAATGCCATTTCATCCTCCTCAAGCAAACGAAGAAAATGGATTCCAGTCGGAGATGATGGAATCCCTGCATGGAAAATGTAAATTCCTCAGTTGTTTTACGAGGTATCTGTGTGCGGTGAATACTCAAATTATAAAAATAACACTTCACTGCATCTATGTTTTGGCCAGCATTTCACTAGACGCCCAAATAAGTTAGCATCAGTTATCAATGAAAAATGAATTAGTTTCTCAATCATTATAGACCTCATCTCATCGGCACACACCAAAGCTGTGAGAGCTTCCAGCTATTTTTATCTTTAACTATGTAAACGTAGCCATAATAGGACTCGAGACAAGGATCGATTCCATCTTGACTCCCTCCCTTACATCCATTGGCAGAGAGACAGTGAGACACATGGATACGACTGTCACACCACCCAATTTCTTCTAAAGAGAGATTTCATGATACCTGCTTGAAGATCTAGCATTTGAGTCAACATAAAGGAGATATTAATTCCAGCAACCGCAAATGGATATTCCCATTCTGCTCTGATTCCATTTTCTTTATGCAATAATCGTTGGAATGATTCCTGTAACATTGCCAAACAATGTCTTTAATTCATTGAAAAGCACACTATACCAAATACGCAGTCATGATCATATGAAGAGGGGAATTAAACATGCACTGTAGTGCACAAAAATTAATTGGTCAAAACATAATTTTCATGCAGGTAAGGAAACTTACCGGATACTTCTGGGCAAAAAATATGAGATTTTCTAATGATATAAATCCTCCACCCCTGCCAAAAATGTCAGAAAATTCAAATAACTCGTTGAAAACAAGAAATTACATAAGCAAAAAGTCTTCTGTTGCTAGAGTGATCAGAGTCCAAGGCATGTTTCAGAGCCACTATTATACATCCATAACATCTATTAGTTTCCTTGGCTACTCAGGATTTTAGTAAATAACGTCTCTTCCTTTACTCAGTAAAAATTCTCAATGCTTTCTTATAATTTTTCAAACTATGCTCCATAAACCCTCTACCAATGCATCCATAGCCATTCCTGCCATATTTAGTTCAAATTTAATCACATACCTAAAATCTGTTGAAGGGTCCACACCTTGCCATCCCATTTCTTTCCAAAGCTCTGACTTAAGTCCAGGGAGTTTCCTGTCAGGGTAAGCCAATTTCCATAATTGTTTGAGTGCATCCTGTGAAGCAAAAATATGATTTGATTAATTCAGGAATGTATATAGCTGACTAAAATAACCACTCAAGAAAAAAAATATGTCTATTGACTATTATATTTTTACCCCTGTATGATATATATATCTCAGAAAATTCTACCAGTGGACAGTGGACACAGTTTCATTTCACATTTATAGGCATGCAACAACGAAATAGAGGAATCACTATCCCTAGAAATCTCTCAGTTAATCTATGTAGGGGAAATCAATTAGAAAAAATAAGATACTTTTTTTGACCCATGAATTTGTCATCATACATTCAGCTAAAAAAATTCCAGGTTCTCTGCCTATAGCCTGAAAGAACAGCAAAATAAAGATTGCCACAAGAAACCATAAAAAAAAATTTCTATCTGTAGGAGAACAAGAAAATGGCAGAATCAGCAACAATAAGCAAAGTATTGAACAGAACCAAATGCCAGAAATGGTGGTTTCTAAATTCACAACCAGTTGATATACATACTTGATGCTCAGTTTTAGAACTGTCAAAGGGTACTTCAAGCCGTTGCCGTAAATTTCTGAGTCTTTCTTCCTAAGAAAAGACAACATGAAAAATATTCACATGTAACACATAGAAGCAGAAAATCACGAATTATATAGAATAAGATGTAAAAATAGTACATTCTTTAAAGACACTGTTAAAGGCAACAGTCTAATATATGCAAAATAAAATCTACAATCCAATTATTTTATACTACCTTTAGACTTTAGTTCTTAATATAAAACTCAATAGACTAATTTGGGAAGATTAAGGAAGGTCAATATATTACTTAATTATAGCATACGTTACACATTTATTTAAAATACTTATGCCTATCATTGGATTATACATTAATTATAAATTTGACAAATTAATGTGGAAAAAACGATAAATATAAATATTTAAAAAAACTATTTATATTCTTTGATATCCCCAAATTAGTCAACTGATTTTATATAAAGGACCTGTAATATTATCTTATGAATTCATGCATAAACATTCAATTTAAGTTGAAGCTGAGTGAATTGGATGAAAGGGCAAAGATGGTTGTTGCAAACCAACGGATGTTCAAAGAGAAAAGCAGACAAATATTGAACATACCGGCCTATCCTTAAATTTATCCAGCATGTCCCACATGTTTGATATGATATAAAATATGAGATATTTATTCAACAAACTGAACCCTTTAAGTGAGCAATCTGAGGGGAGAGGGGTATATTTTATTCAATAATCATAATCACGTGTATGTCATCTTATCAATTGAACAGCATCAATAATCATTAATTTATCCTTAACTTCAATATCATTCAAAAGCTACAATGGTGGAACAAAATTAGCATTAAGAGGGAAGATGAGAAGAGCTTCTGTCCCTTTGTTTCCCTTCACTTATTTTAAGAATTTACAAACAAAGGGGAAATCCTATTCCATTATTTCCTGTCTGTACATTCAAATGCATGATATGATTCTCAACAGATCAACACTATCGCAGAGGGAATACATTCACTTCATTCAATCAACAAAAAAGAAAATCAACACATTTCTTCCACATGTTCTGAAAAGCAAATGCACCAAAACCAAAATTCAGACATAATTACTGATACCTGCAACAGGCTAAGAGAAGGAGGTAGAAGACTTTTGTTTTCTCTATTTAGAGCTATGGCAGGAATCGATATAAGTCGCCCAATGAATGAACCAGATCCTACCACAATATTTGCTGCAATGACAATAAGAGACAATAAGATACAGATTACAAATTCTAAGCAATGCAAAAACAGAACAAAAGGAGCCACACAAGCTGCATTTTCTTATTTGTACATCAGCTAACAATAAGGAAAAGGTAAATTGACACATTGAAGAACATGAATATCAAAAATACTGTAGACCAAACCCAAGTTATAACCGCAAATTACAGATAAAATAAGATTAATGTTCAATGGGAACAAGGGTAAATATCACATTAGTCACAGTTTAATTTTACAGTCATAGCACCAGCAACCTGAGTATTACTAACAAAGTTGAAATATTTCGACACGACATGCATAATTGCAAGCTTGTGAAATAAGCCCAGAAAATCACAAAAACATACCTAACCACTGTGCCCATTGCGCTATGAGTTGAGAAAATAACAATGACCAATGAAGCTGCTCCTTCTTTTTATCATCCCATATATCTTCAGGAGTAGGTAACTGTAATAAAACATAAAATAAGTAAACAGTGAATAAAATGATAATAATAATTCTAGAACACGAAATCACAGAATTGCATCCTTAAATGGATTAGAGTTTAAACGAGAAAAGAACCAGCTTTTACCCTCTCATTATAATCGTGTCCCCCTAGGAGGGGCTCGCTCAAAGAATCAGTCCCTGAGGTCTCAAAATGCTCACGACTTTTTCCATCGACATCCCCATGATGGAGTCTCCTCCTCAATGTTCTTGACGACATTTATGCTGCGGAAAACAATAGAGACTATCACCAACCTTTGATCTATCGAAAGTCAGTAAATACATTCCACTTGCTAGACAGATCTACTTTCGCTACTCCCAGGAGAGGGGGCATCAATTTTATTCCAATCGCACTAAGCTTCAATCAGAAAGAAACTATTTGTCTTGTCAGATACGACTGTAAAAAACCCTAACTTTTTTGTTAAAAAAATATTTATAGCCCTCACCTCATGAATCGAATTGATATCACGGGAATCCTAGTAGTCAATTAACAGAGAACTGGATAATTGAAACCCCAATGGGAATCGACAGAATTAGAACTCATACCTGAGGAAAGAAAAATGGAGGATGGAGAGGCCTAAACAAGAAGAATAGGAGAAATGAGGGGGTTTAAAGGGGAATTTCAACGGTCACTTGCTCCCTTTGATAAACCTTTCGTGCTTGTTAAGTTGAAGATCACATCTTTATATCATGCTGTCGGGTAATTTCTGACTTGCGCCAACGACAGCGCCAGCTCTCGCGCCACCGACCTGAACTTTATTAAAAATTAAAAACCAGTGTCTTGCCTAACTAAACTTGAAACCATTTTTTTCAAAAAAATACTACCTCCGGTCCTAATTATAAGAGCCAGTTGACTTTTTTTGGGGAGATTAAGGAAGAAAATTAGACCCCTAAATCCTAATATATGTGAAATGTAATTAGATTATATGATAGTTTATAAGTAAAATAACTTAGTTTTGAGGAAAAAAGACAAATGTAAACATTTCATAGTGGTGTATTTTGCATCCTCAATTTTTCCAAAAAAGTCAACTGGCTCTTATAATTAGGACCGGAGGGAGTAGAAAAGATTCAAGTAAAATTCCCCTGAGACGGTGGTATTTATATGTATTTTTCACGGTCTGCCTAATTTTTTACGAGACTAACTGACAGTAATTCACAGAATTCCAATTGTGAACATTAAAATAATAATAATATTATATTATTATTATTATTATTATTATTATTATTTTGCCATGTTATCAGATCCCTCGTTCATTACCTGGCGGCCTGATGGCCCAACCTGGCCCCGGCCTGGCCCGAGGCCAAATCGGTCACGGGACCAATTGACCCGGAACCATAACAATCAGGTAGGACAGGACAAGAGCATATGTTTTAGGACCATTGACCCGGCCCTACCCGAATATTATTTTTTTAAGATCAAGGACCAAGGACCAATAGATGGTTTTATTTTTTTTAAAGATCAAAAGGCAATGACTAACAGGACATTACCTGTGGCCGGGAGGACATGTCCTACCCAGTCTTAGTCCCGGGCCAAGCTTCGGGCCAAAAAAGTCGGCCCGAAGATTTTTATAATAGGACTTAGGGCATATACCTAATCAGTCCCACCCTGTTTTTGTGTAGCCCTAGTTCATTTTACATTGTCCATTTTTTGGCCTTTGTATGGAAATACAGAACTATTTGGAGATATGAACTTGATCCTAAATATAAGACTCATTTCTACTTTTTTTTAACTTTAACCCAAATTATCCCTATTAATGCTCCTCAATAATAAATAGATAAGAGAAAAAAAGTGAAAATAAAGGTAGATAGTTAGGGTGTCTTGATAATATCACGTGATTTTAACTAACTTAACTTATAACCTTAATATAATCAAATTAGATAATTATGTCATATAATTAGACCGGGGAGGGAGTAATTAATAGTCAGAAGAGAAATTGTTGATTTTGCCTAGAAAAATGCGTTTTAAAAAACACATTTGTTGCTATAAAAAAACATTTGTGATATCTGAGGTTTCTATTCATACTTCTTTCTCAACAAATTTGTATATATTAGAAGCAAAGTCAGTTGTCTTTGTTGACATTAACGTGACTAATATTTATATTTATTTAAATGAACTATACATCTTTTTTTTTTTTTTTTTGCATTTCAACCAAAGTATATAAATTCATTCTCTTTCCAGATATACATTTTTTATATATAAAATATTACATATCGAATATCAATGTGAGCGGCGGCCAAGTGGAAAGCTTTGCATGAGTCGAATGAATTGGTGCGTTTCCAAGGCTTATCATTGCTAAAAATTACACCATTTATTCTGAATTTCTGATTCTATAGCTTCACAAAGATGTGAGATGTATATAGTTTATTATTATTATTATTATTATTATTTTCATTTTCTTCAAATGTAGTATTCAAAACAAAATTAACATGACCATCCTTTAACATATTGGAAACAAAATTAATGTTGGCAATTATTTTGAAGAACACATTTTTTTACACGATCTATATTTTTGGCTAATAAATGTAATAACTTTCACTTTTATACTTCATCAGCACCTAGAAGTAAAGTTAAATCCTCGAATCAAATTAATAACTAACGTTTCCCCATTTATTCATGATCCTCCCACCAGTTATCCTTGCTATGAAAATAAAATTGTAGCAGGTTCCATTAGAGGCTAGCCTCACCTTTATAAAAGCCTACAGGAATAAAGATGGGGCTTGCCTCCCTTGTCCTTCTAACCTACTCAAACTTCCACTCGAGTTGTCTTTCAAAAGATTGGGCCCTCCTGTGTTTTGCCAAAACAAAAGGCAATGGGGCAGTTCTGTCCCCACAAGCACATGCTCCTAGTGATAAAGGGGGAAAAATAGAACATTCAAAGAGGGCTCCATGGGGTTCTAATCCGCAGTAATTGACTCAGAGAGAACATATTAGTTACAGCTATGATTCCAAAACCTACCACTAATGAAAGGGCAGTTCCAAGAGGGGAGGGGGAGGTGTGCAAGGCTACAGGCAAATGCTTACATCATCTAGTTTTCTACTGATTTACATTGTTACATAGCCTCGGAGAACATCCTCAGCATACAGCAAAGTCCCAGGGGAACTTGCTATTATAGAAGTTGCAGCCATGTTGGCCAATGGTGCTTAAAACAATGGTCACTGCCTATGTACTGGCGGTGGTGTTGAAGGATGGCTTTGCCCATAAAACCCAACCCCCGGCGGCCTGTAAAATCCTCCTGTTGCAGACTGTTGCTGCTGCTGTGCTTGTGACTGCTGTGATGGCTGAGTGCCTGGCCTTGGTAACCCTGCTGCAACGTGTGGAGGTAAAGGAGGTGGAGGAGGAGGTGGGAGGTTATTTGATCCATATCCATAAGGAACACCTCCAATCATCAAACCAGTGGATTGGACATATTGATTTACAGGAGAATGAGAGGGTGGAGGCGGGGGTGGAGGTGGGGGTGCCGGAGCAAATGCACTTTGTAATTGGCTAGGCTGTGACATGGCCTGGAGGTTCATTGAAGGTGCAAGTGGCATATTAGCCATTGAAGGCTGTGATGAAGGGGCAAAGAATGAAGAGCTCCCTGCATCAGAATTGCTGCCATCAGGCAATGATTTGTCAAGTTTGAGTCTTTTCTCTGCGTTGAACAAGGGTAGTCCAGAAGTGAATCCAGTGGATTTTGAGCCACCATTCATGGAAGCAGCTTCTTCGGCAACAAGAGAAGAAAGAATAGAGGTAAGCATCTGAGCAGAGGATGTGGAGGCAGCAAGCTTAGCGGCAACGGCAGCCGCTGCTGCCTTCTTGTTGTCTTCTTCAGTAGTTTTGAGAGGAGCAAATGACAAAAGAGGTTGGCTAAAAGGAGGCTGAGTGGAGGTGCTGTTCAGTTGAGCTGATGGAGCATTCTGTTCTAACACCCTTGTGTCATCTGCTGCTGGGTTAAGCCTTTTCCTTATACTAACTGCCCGCTCAATCTGGCCTCGTGCAGCCTACAAATCACCAAAACCATCAATGCCACTCTTCCAGACAAAAAGAAAAGAAGCATAAGTGCAATATAAAGGAGACACAAGTGGATGAGCTTATCACATTTTCAAAACACGGCAGAAGTTGCATGAAAACAAATTGCAAAATAAAACCATCCCAAAGTCAAAAGAAAGAAATGCCATGAATTACGCCTATTAACATGATAATAAGACGATGGATCACATGATGATGTGCTCTAACTGTCTAACGCAATAGAAGAACAGTTTCCAAGATTAAATCATCACAAAAAAGAACAGGGAAAAGGATATATGAAGAGAACCCAAAGGCATGTTGCCATTACAGAAATTCATTCCTCGCACAGAGTTAAAACTTAAAATAGTTCCACATATATTAATGTCATAAGAAAACATCATCAATATAGTTTCATGCAAAAAATTTCAGTTAATTTAGCAGACAAAATGAGACTAGGACATAATACACAAGGTCGAGTGATATACAAAATACAAGTACCCCATATCAGAAATAAATGAAAAATATTTGCGGTATAAAAGCTTTAGTTGAGACCTAAACAAGTAGCTTAAGATATTTTAGCGTAATGGATGGATAGTTCCAAGTATACAGTGAAAGCCCAGAAAACTAATACCTCCTCTGTTCCTAAATATATAATCTAGCTGACTTTTTTTTTTTTTGAGAGACTAAGGAAGCTAAACCAACCACTTAATCATAATGTATTTTGTGTATTAATAGACTATATATTAGCTCATAAGTCAAATAAACTAGTTTAGATAAAAAATTTAAGCAAATCAATTTATAAGTAACTTATTTAGTTTTTTTAGAATTTTTCAATAAAGTTGACTAGATCTTATATTTAGGAACGGAGGGAGTATAATTCCCTACTCAAAACGAGAAAAAATTAATAGCGACAAACAGTTAAGAGTGTTTCAGAAGGTAATAACAATGTTACACCCAGGAAGACAAAAAGGTCAAATACTCACCAGTAACTGTGTGCGGACAACCTCCTGCTTTGATTCCTGAAAAACTTTAGATCAGTAAGCAATCATCAATCGCTCAAAACAATTCAACAATCGAAGCCTCAGATATAAGATTATAAAAGCATCTGTACTTGTTCCAGAAGCGCATTTTTCAGCTGGGAAAGCAAGGAATCCCTAGCTGCCTCAGCGTTTTCAAGTTGCAACATATATTGCTTGAGCTCCTTTTCCTGATCTTGCAGGTCATTCATCAAAGTGGATCCCAGCTGATTCCCTATGTAACATACAAGCCACACAACAACAAAAAAAAAATCAGTACAAGTAATTCTTTGATCACTTGAAAAATATAAATTTTTCAATAAATATCAATATGCAAACATGTATGTATGCATGCATGCATGTATTTTTAAATTTGGACCCAACAATGCTTGGACCTGGATTGGTCAAAACTCAAAAGCACCAAATACCAAGTAATTGTTGAATAAATAGAAATCTCATTGAACTTTAAATATCCAATGAATTGGAATCTTAGTTCATGTATTGTAACAACGAGCAGTTCCAGAACCAATATGAACAATTACAAGCACATCTAATTCACTGAAGAAGATATTAGTACCCTGTGTACATCAATAACAGTATTGACAAGCATACCTATTCATCAAATGAGGCATTCCTACATTTGACTTTTAACAATTAATTCCATGTTTTATGGTGGTGGAAATCAGTACAGAACACTCTCATTGAACAACAGTTCAACATCATTCCTTCTCCTTTTTTGTTTTCCCCACTTAAAGCGAGGAAAAAGGCAGAAAATTCGCTTATGCACAACTTATTCAAAAGCCCTGGTAGGTATTTGTTCTCATTCAATACCCTGTTGCTTTAATACTAGCAAGGAGCATACAGCCTAGGAGGATGTCGATGGGAAAGCAAGAAAGATAACACTAAATGGGAGTAAGCCAAATTATTTGACCAATTACACGAGCACAATGTCCACAGATCATGTAGTCTATCTCTACACAGCATAGGTATTGTGGATACATGTAATGCTTCCCACTTTTTTTCTCTTTCATGCATGGGTTCCCCACATTTCATTGTTTTATTTACTCTTCAGGAAATAAGTTGAAGTTCCTGAAGATAAATTACCAGGCTTTCATATCATTAAAGAATCAGAATTGCAATTTTCTGCCCTAAAATCTGGCTAAATCATGTTCAAAATCTAAGTCCTTCAAGATCAATGTTTTCAAAACTAATTCATTCATCAAACCAGCAAACACATAATATATCAATCAACATACCATAAGATTTAAAGAAAGTTGCATTATTTATAAGTCATGAACAGTACATCTTGCATTAGAATATATGTACAGTATGAGACCCACATTCTAGTTTACTTGTTATTGATTTAATCATGATTGAAATAAATAAATAAACACTAGCAAATGACATGCAAATATTATGAAATATAATTAAATTAAAGCAAAGCCAACCACTGTATAAGATTTAACTTTTTAGCTTAAATTGCTAATTTAAAAATTTGAACTTAAATTAATTTATCCTAAAATTTAACTTGGGGAAGATAGTTTAAATACCAGGGATCGATTATACGACAAGATGGTGAGATTGATGACAATCAACCATAGAATTCAAGTTGGGTGGTATACGTGGAGAAAACCTACTAAAGTTCTTTGCGACCGGAAAGTACCCCATAAGGTCAGTACTACATGGTAGTGAATGTTAGATTTTGAAGGGATAATATGAACATAAAATGGGGGTAGCTGAAATGAGAATGTTAAGATGGATGTTTGGTCATACAAGAAAGAATAAAATTCGGAATGACCATCTACGCGAACGAGTTGGAGTGGTGGCACCTAGTGGTGAGAAATGGTATAAAATCATTTGAGATGGCTTAGACATGTCCAAAGAAGGCCATTAGATGCGCCAGTGAGGAGAGAAGATCAAACAGTCTGGAGTCCAATTAAAAGAGGAAGATAGAGACCGATGCGAACACTCAGTGAAGTTGTAGAGCGAGATTTTTTAGTGAATAATATATCTAAAGATTTGGTCATTGATAGAGCACAATGACGTCGCACGATCCATGTAGCCGACCCCACCTAGTGGGATAAGACTTTGTTATTGTTGTTATCGTTGTTGTTTAACTTGGAGAACATAAGCAACTCAGAAGGGACCGAAATTTCCAACAAAGAGAGGGATCTCACTAATCGAAATGTAAAGATCTCCAGATTAAGGATGGGAAAAGAACTACTAAGGAGAAGAGCAACAAGGGAGCTATTGCTGCAGTAGGTGAAAAGTGGATATGATATCATTAAATAGTGGTGACATGGGGGAATAGAGGACTGGAACAGGTAAAGAGATGCTGCAAAAAAAGGAATCAAGTACCCTATAAGGACTCTTCGATGGGGCGGATACAAAGCATATGGTCACATAAGAAGATGACATAAGTGAAGCGGAGGTAGCTAAGTTGATGATTAAAGAAGTACACAGATCATGTAGACCTTCACTTACCCTGCTATCAAAGTATCCCAAAGTGAAAGGTGTGAATACCTTAAACCATGGAGAAAGGCTTTGATAATAACATTGCTAGGAAAAAGGAGAAGTTATATGCTTGTAGAATGAGTAATTAACTTGTTTGTTTCTGAATCAAATGATTACATTATATAGACTATTGAACATTAATGAGCTCAATAATAAGGGATTCTAATCAACCTAGAATAGGAAACAATAATCACAATAATCACAAACTAATTGCCTATAATATTTACACAATCATATCTCAACATATCTCAACACCCCCCTCAAGTTGGAGCATATATGTTAGTCATACCCAACTTGTTACAAAGATATTCAACCCTATTCCCACTTAAAGCTTTGGTGAGAAGATCACCGAGTTGATCACTAGATCTCACATGCCCTGTAGAAATAAAATTCTCTTTCAGCTTATCACGAACAAAATGACAGTCGATCTCAATGTGCTTCGTACATTCATGAAATACTGAATTGGAAGCTATATGCAAAGCAGCTTTATTATCACACCATAACTTCGCAGGTAGTGAGGTTTTGAGGCCAATTTCTTTTAACAACTGATATATCCACACAATCTCACATACAGACTGCGCCATAGCTCTATACTCTGCCTCTGCACTAGATCTAGATGCCACACCTTGCTTTTTACTTCTCCAAGATACTAAATTTCCTCCTACAAAGACACAATATCCTGTAGTAGACCTTCTGGTCGTTTTAGACCCTGCATGATTAGCATCACAGAAACATTCTATATCTGTGTGGCCATAATTCCTATACAGAATACCACGACCTGGGGATCCTTTGAGATAGCGTAGGACATGTTCTAAGGCTTCCCACTGAGCCACGGTTGGTGCTGCCATGAATTGGCTAAGTACACTCACTGAAAAAGTCATATCAGGACGAGTTACCGTGAGATAATTCAACTTTCCAATCAGTCTGCGATACCTCTCAGGAAACTCAAATGGTTTGATCTTCTCGGGGTCAACCTTCTTCCTTACATCCTCAGGCAACTTATCATACGGTATTCTATCATCAACTTCCAAATAGGGATTAGGAATCATTGGAAGACTGCTTGGTGCAGCTCCTAACTTTCCTGTTTCTTTTAACAAATCAAGAACGTACTTTCTCTAGGTGAGAAAAATACCCTTCTTACTTCTCATGACCTCAATTCCCAGAAAGTACTTTAACGACCCCAAATCCTTTGTCTGAAAATGGGAATTAAGGAAAACCTTAAGAGCCGAAATCCCATTAGCATTACTTCCTGTAATCACAATATCATCCACATACACAACCAAGAGAATCATGCCTGCATCTGAGTTTTGATAGAACACAGAATGATCACATTTGCTTTGTGTCAGCCCAAACTTCTGAACAACTGAACTAAATCTATCAAACCAGGCACGAGGACTCTGCTTAAGGCCATACAACGAGTTACGAAGGCGGCATACCTTCCCATACTCCCCCTGAGCAACAAAACCGGGCTATTGCTCCATGTACACTTCCTCATCGAGGGTTCCATTTAAGAAGGCATTTTTGACATCTAACTGATGAAGATCCCAGTTATAGGTAGCTGCCGTGGAAATAAAAAGCCGAATAGAGGAAAGCTTTGCTACAGGAGAGAAAGTTTCAGAATAATCGACCCCATAAGTTTGAGCATAACCTTTGGCTATAAGGCAGGCCTTAAGACGCTTAATAGATCCATCTGCTTTGGTTTTGATTGTGAAGACCCACTTGCACCCAATCGCTTTCTTTCCTTTTGGTAAATCAACGAGAGTCCAGGTACCAGTTTGTTCAAGAGCCATCATCTCTGCCTCCATTGCAGCACGCCAACCCGGATGACTTAAGGCTTGGTGAAGAGAGGTAGGGATGGTGATGGAGTCTAGAGATGCTATGAAAGAACTAGATGTAGGAGACAAGTGGTTATATGAAACATAAGAGGTAATAGGATAGGTACAAGTATGTTTACCTTTTCGAAGTGCAATAGGCAGATCTTCGGAGGGATCAGAAGGAATGAAATGCTCTGGCTCAAGTGAAGGAACAGGGTTTTGCTCATTGCCCGTGTCAGGATCAGACGATAAAGCAGAGACGGAAGGATCACCATCCGGATTAGCCACACTACTTTCTCTGGGACGTCTAACATAAACGTGGTGGATCGGTGGCCGAACAGGTGCTTGAACAGGCGGTGACGGTGGATTAGCTGGTGGCAAAACAATCTGATACACAAGATTATCTTCCTCATCAGGTGGAGGGGAAGGAGATACGGAGGGGGAAAATGGGGTGGACTCATGAAACGTAACATCTGAAGAGACAAGATAACGATTAAGGGTAGGAGAAAAACAAGTGTAACATTTTTGAACCCTTGAGTACCCGAGAAAAACGCACTTCAGTGCCTTAGGATCTAACTTAGAAACATTAGGCCGAACATTACGGACAAAGCAAACACAACCAAAGATCTTAGGATCAAGAGGAAATAAAGGCTTAGAGGGAAAAAGAGTTGCATAGGGAGTGTCACCATTAAGAACAGATGAGGGCATGCGATTGATAAGAAAACAAGCAGTGGATATAACGTCTGCCCAGAATGGTTTAGGAACATGCATTTGAAACATTAGAGCTCGAGCCACCTCAAGTAAATGTCGGTTTTTGCGTTCAGCAACACCATTTTGAGCTGGAGTATCAACACAAGAGGATTCATGAATCATACCATGCTGAAGCATATAGGTCTGAAATTGGGATGAAAAATATTCCTTGGCATTATCACTACGTAAGGTACAAATAGAAACACCAAACTGAGTTCGTATTTCAGAACAAAAATTGCAGAAATGTGAAAATACCTCTGAACGATTTTTCATTCAATATAACCAAGTAGTTCGGGAATAATCATCAACAAACGTCACAAAATACTTGAAACCAAACTTGGACTCAATAGGACACGGACCCCAAACATCAGAGTGAACTAATTCAAAAGGGGACGCAGCCCGTTTATTGACTCGAGACACATGCGGAAGACGATGATGTTTGGCAAACTGATATGACTCACAATCTAAGGAAGACACGGAATGAAAATGTGGATAAAGCCTTTTTAAAGACGATAAAGACAAATGACCCAGACGACAATGCACTTCAAAGGGAGTGAAACTGCCGGGGCAAGCAACTGAACGAGGCACTCGATCATCGAGAAAGTAATGGCCTCCAGACTGGTAACCTCTACCAATAATCCGCTTCGTCGTAAGATCCTGAATCAAGCAATAATCAGGGAAAAGTAAGATAAAACAATTTAATTGACGAGTCAGTTTACCAGGAGAAAGAAGATTGAAAGCAAGATCAGGAACATTTAAGACAGAAGATAAGTGAAGAGATGGAGTTGGGTAGATAGAGCCAGAGCCAAGAACACGAGAATTGGAACCATTTGCAATTGTGATACTAGACGGGTTGGCGTATGAATTATAAGTAGAGAAGAGATGGTGGTTACCTGTCATATGATCAGTGGCACCTGAATCGATGATCCACTTTGAGGAAGAGGAGACAAGACAAGTGGCTTTATTACCTGTAGCAGCAGGTGTATGGGAAGCAGGTGACCATGTTGAAGGAACTCCTGGTACTTTATGAACTGGGCATACTCAGCAGCAGAAACTGTAACATCATCTGTAGAAGATGCTAAGTGAGCGGAGCCAGTTCGTTGTTGTTTATTCTGCAACTTGCGACAAGTACGTTTGGTGTGACCGAGCTCTTTGCAGTAATAGCATGTAAACTAGAATCAGGAGGAACTCCCCCTGACTTGGATGAGCTCCGACCAGATGGTCCCTGATTATCCTTATTGTCCCACGAACCTCGACTGGCTAATGCACTTGCAAGAGCATTGAGAGTGGGTGGAGAGACAACCTCAGCTCGAAGGACACGTGAGTATACCTCCGGAAGAGAAATAACAGAATCACTAGATAAAATTTGAGACCGAACTGTCTCATATTCTGAAGGGAGTCCCATAAGAAAACTCATAATTGCCAATTGTTCCTGTTGAGTTGCCTGAACCTTAACATCAGGGGTTGGAGGCATCAGCTGCTTTAAATCCTCATAAATTCGGGTAAAATCCATAAAGTATGTTGTCAAGGAACGATCCTGCTTGTCAACACGATAAAAGGCTTTGCAAACCTCATAAATAAGTGAGATATTCCCTTTACCAGAATATAAAAATTCTAAATACTCCATAAGATCCTTAACATAGGGACAATGAGTCAAAGGAATAATCTCATCATCAATAGAATTACGGATCTGCAAAAACAAACGAGCATCATCTTTGATCCAGGTATTACGAGAGTCATCTGTAGGAGGGGTCCCTTTCAAATGACCCTCTTTCCCAATACTCACAAGATACATACGTATGACTTTGTTCCAATCCGTATAATTCTTCCAAGTTAATTTGTGATCAGTAATTTTAGTGAGCACAGGAACAACTTCAGATACAACAACATTCTTCTGATCAGCCATTATAAATAAATAAGACAATGTTCTCACAGGGAACCACAAAGAGATCAGATTAAGCCAGAAATTCAAAATAAATGGTTCACCAGGAGCAAAATAAATGCATGAACCTCTCATATCTGAGAAGAGAACAAACCAGATATGAACGAACAAGGTTGCAAATCAGATTCAAGGAAAAACAAAAAAATCTGAACAGATCCGCAAGAGCAAAAACGCATGAACAGTAACCGAAACACCACCTTCAAGATCTGAAACGGAATGTTGCAAACTGGGTCACGGGACCACCACAAACACGCCGGACACGAAGAGCCGAAGCCAGAACAGCTGAGACGAAAACGAAATGTCGCCGGAAAACGCCGCACGCGCCGCCGCCGGAGGGAACTTCTCAGAGCGCGTGGCCTTCACGCGCCGGTCAAAAACCGTCGGATCCTGTCACTGGTGACTGGGCTTTGACGGTCGGAGGGAGAGGAACTGCTTTGGCTAGGTGGTGTCGCAAAATAAGGCCTCGAACGAAGTGAACCAGACGCTCAAAGTTGGCGGCCTACTGTTCACGTGAACAGTACCCGCCGAATAAAATCAGAAACCCTAAAAATTTGTGGCTCTGGTACCATGTAGAATGAGCAATTAACTTGTCTATTTCTGAATCAAATGATTACATTATATAGACTATTGAGCATTAATGAGCTCAATAATAAGGGATTCTAATCAACCTAGAATAATCACAAACTAATTGCCTATAATATTTACACAATCATATCTCAACATATCTCAACAATGCTAATGAAAAGTAGGTTCACAGCTGCAAAATATACCTGACTTTAAACTAACAGGTGTGGAAAACAACAACAACGTTGAAAGATTCCAATACGAAGAAGCCTATGATAAACTCTTGAATGATGGACCTTGGGCGATCCTAGGTTATCATGTGTAGTACAAACATGCACACTAGAACCAAATCCATACAGCAATGTTCTGAGCATGAATCTAGGTAAGGAACCTCAATCTCCCCGTTCAATATTACAATAAGTACTTCTTGGAGAGGCTGGGTAATTAAATCAAGAAAACACCACAAGTGTATGTAAGATGACAATTTTAAAGTAGAAAGAAAGGGAGGGGAGGGATTTGCCAAGTTCAGTATTTAAAGATTTAAGAAAGAAACTAGCATCCAGTTCTATTGTCTGACTCGTTTTCACCATTGAAAACAATAGTTTGAACTTAGTGTGCTTTGAGTATGTAAGGTATGAGCATATGAAAGCAGATTCTCCATAAAACATACATCTAGAGCCAAATCCTATGAAGGAAACTGAATCTTTATTAAGGGTTAGGGACGAAAGCTAAAAGAAATCACAGTCTTAGAGTTCACCTCACAATAAGTAGAAGCACAAGCAAAGAGCATATAATAAAGGCTCATACCACATAAAACAGTACAACCATGCAAGTTGGACAAAAGAAATGGAATTTAGGTAGTAAACAAGTCACGAAGGCCTAATTGGAGTGGCTGATCCATGCATTGCCTTACCTAGCATACCCCTTGATCACAAAAAAGGATGCTTCATGGGTAAAGGCGCTTGAGTTAAAACAGCATTGCCTTACCTAGCATGCCCCTTGATCCAAAAAAGGATGGTTCATGGGTAAAGGTGCTGAAGTATACACTGCCGTGGAAGTTAAATTTAGGATAGGTGTGCTGAATAATATGGAGCTCAAGGTGTAATGAGATTTTCTGAGTGAAAGGATACGAGTGATCTGCTCAACACGTGCATGTAGCAAGCACAACAACAAGAAGATAGCCTGATGGATGGAGGAGTGAGATTGGCCAAATTGAGATGAGGGACCCAAATTGGCATCTACCAGATCCGAACAACACAAGGGTTGACACAGATGGCTCAATCTCAATTCACAAAGGAGAGAAGCACTAAATGTGGTGACATTACTGAGGACAGTCAAGTGAATTAGACCATGGGGTTTCCACAAAAACTGGGAGCTTATCCCTCAATGATTATGGAACTAGAGAGAACACTTGAAAGCTTTTCCATCAGCAAAGCGTTGGAAATCATAACGTGGATATTTTCTACAACGATCTAGAGGAAATAAACTTAACAGGGGATAGATGCAAAAACCGTAAGATCACAGAACTCATTAACAGCATAAAAACGTGATCTGTATAGATTAGGAGGTGACAATTACGTGCACAAAAGAAACACCCAAAAGAAAAGGTATTCTTTAGAAAATGCCAAAAGTTAATGTTACCCTTACTTGGGTCTCAAATTCACTAAAAGTAATCAAAGGGAAAGCTCTTTATCAATTTTTTCAGCTTTCCACCTTTGCAACCACAAACTATTAAGCAAAAAGTAAGACCCCTGATTTCCAGAAGCAGTACTCCTTTACAGTTCCCTCCTATCACTTCTAGATGGTCACCGCAAAGCATAACCAAACATTTTAAGTTCTTACACAATTGCATTTACTGATATTTCAAATCAAAAGTTGCCTGGCAATCAAAAAGATTTCTAATCAAATACTAAATACCGGTGAATTATACTGTTAAGCATCCTTGTTATTTTATGCCCATCATACATTAATATAGAGAAAAAGGGCAAGAAAGTTTCACTTGCAACTCTCTTACCTTGAGCCAATGTATTCTCAACATCTTCTATAAGTTTGCTCACATCCCTTACAGCAGCATAACACTTACTTAAGGCAGCCTCCTCACCAAGATGTTCGTCAAGAACAGACTGAAATGCTGTCAATATTTTTTCTGGATGGCCCCCAACAGCCAGTTTCTACAATGAAGATGATCAAATAGCACACCTTAACAGACACTTACCAAAACAAAACCATCACAGAAGTGTATCGCAGATTTTACAAAATGCTTTTTTATTGCTTACAATTCTCACAGAATTGGCATCCCTCTTCACTATCTTGATAGAATTACTCTTTCCGTTGCTTGCAGAGGATGGAAGTGGAGTCTTACCCATCATTTCATCTTTCAGACCCTGACCTCTTGAACCAAAAACCTTTCTTTCTTCCCATATGTCAACCTAATCAAACCAACAGAAAACCCCATTACCCCCAACAGCCCCTGCTTCGGAAAAAATAATAACAATGAAGAAGTTCAGGCAATAAGAAGAATACGCAAGCCACAAGTGAGAAAAAGAAAACCCATGAAGAAACCAATATAGATAAGTAGACATAAAACCGGCAAAACAAATAAAAGATAAGTAGACATAAAATTGGACTCTATAGTGCATTAGTTTTCTATGGCAGGACCATAAAAAGATGCTGGTGATACAGCAAATATGTGCCACAACCATCAATCAAAATCATGCACCTGATCTAGTGGCCCCATGCAAAAACACAACTCATAGGCAGTTGCCACTTGTAGAGGTGTGACTTCTTGCAGTACGTGTCTTAGTAGACAGGCAATACTACAATCACATTTCTAACGAGATAAAAGGACTTACAAGTCTGGTCACTGCTTTCTTTCCATATTCATCACCATTTTCATAAACATGCCTGAGAGAAGCTGGAAGAACTTTCCAGAATTCATTGACAAACTCACTACCCTTCCGCCTACTATTTTGCAAGATGTCATTAGCTAAGTATAGAAAAGAGACACGCTGCTCTTTCTGGGAAGAGTTAAACAATTTATCCCATGTTTCAACAATGTCTTTCGCTTTCTTCCGATGAGTGATGCACCACCGGGACAAAGCTGATTGGATAGTTAACGGAAAAGATAGGCATACAAAACAAGATCAACCAAAATAAATTCACAGCTAGCAAATAACAATGTCATAGTTGAGATAACATTTCTTCTTAAAAAAAATTTAGCTACAGCACTTCTTCGAAGCATGCAAAATTTTGACCAATTGCTTAGATTACATTATCAGGAAGACTAGAGTGGATGGATAAAAGTCATTAAAGAAAAACATGCTCAAAGCAATTTCCCTAACAGTATCAGAATAACAACAGAATGGGTTGCACATTCTTCTATGGGAACTTGACACAACAGGGTGGAAACATGAGTGCGAAAAAAATATATATAAAACATCTCAAGCATTGAAACAATTTGTTTCCAATTTATCTGGAGCATAACAATACGTGTAGCATTAATAATTCAAGCAAAGTTTATATCATTATGAATGTAGACTTGAAATACAAGAACTGGGTAATATGGTTTTACCGATATCATTGACAAATATTGGAGTCTAAGGACAACCTGAACAAACATGAAGATAAAAATGACCAGAAACAGATAGTTTATTATTGAACTAAAGACACAATATTTTGGGGGAGCACACTGAAATTTTACATACCAGTCCATTCTCATTGATTTAATTATAAAACGGAAGGAGGATTTGCAAAACAAAAATCATGAAAACCCATTAGCCAAATAAAGAGAATAAAAATTACAGCATGAAAAGTATAGGTTGTGTTTCTTTTAGAAGATATTTCCTATAACCCAATAAACCAGTGTGGCTTTCATGTAAACTAATACCATGAAATGAACCAAGAGCATGAGCCATGAAAGGTCTGATAGCCATAATTCATATATGGGCAGTGGCACATAGGCAATGAAGAGGGGGAGTTAAAAAGAAGAAGAAGAAGGATCAAGGCAGAATTTTGGATACATTCAATGCTTTGTTGCGAATTGTTGAGTTTCGACAACTTGTCCGTTAATATTTGTACATCAAATATATCGTTGCTCATGCTGCTTTATGACCAGCTCACATATCCTGAGGTTATTCCTACAAAATATAGGTAATAATGAACATCAATTAAAGGAACAAAGAGGCTTAGAATTAAGTTCAAAGATTTTAACAAATCAATACGGCCATCACAAAAAAGAGATAATCGGCTTCCACTATTTCGATACTCTACTTAATAAGAGCAATTATATGTACAAAAATAGGATACTAATTAGGCGCCATTGAGAAGGCTGGTAAAGGTAACCTATGGAGCTGCCACTAGGGAGTGATGCCCATCACAGCGTAACATATATTTATTTTCAATGGAAACAGTACCAAATCATTTAGTACTCAGAATGTCGCCATGATAACAGTATGATTCCAAGTAAGCTAAGATAAATTCATTGCAGACGATAAGTAGGAAAAAATGGTTAAGGGTTTCATTGGATGCTTCTAAAAAAATAAAAGGATGGTGATAGAATTACCAGACCGGGCATTCAATCATTCTTTCTTTCCCCCTTAATAATTAGCTTCTCCACTATTATGCGAACGATAAGTTTATTAATAAGAGAGCTAAATGTAATGCCTCAAATAGCAGGAACGCGTAAAGCAAGGAACTTGAGGAGGCAAAAGTAAAGGGGCCACAAATAAACACTACAAAAGCCAAACGAATCAAAAACTAGATATCAATAAAAGATAACAGAGCAAGGTTCAACCGACTTCCCTCTAAAATGCTCGTGCAGTTTGAAGTTCGAACTTCCCAACCAAATACATCGTGTTTCTAACGCGAATTCCTTAAACAGAAAAAAATGAGTGCGTGCGTGCAAATGCTCTCCTACCTTCTCTATGACATAGCACAGCATGTGAACAATCCCTATTCTGAAGAACAAAGGCAGGCTAATACAATATTCCGACAAGAAATTAGCTTGGAGATAGAGCAGTCTCTTTCACAGTAAAAAATGCTCCTAAGAGAAGCCTAACACAAATTTCATTATAGGCTGACCCAAATCGAATTCCAATCACTTCATAGGAGAAAACCTAATACGCATGATCAATAAGCAATGGGGGTAGAGGTAGATCCAGGATACTTACTAGGAAAGCAGCAGAACAGAGAAGCAAGGTCAAAATCAAATCTTTGCTTGGGAAGATCTTCTCAGCTGGTATACACTAGTATTTCTTGGCGTTTTCTTCTTCCTCTTGTTCTTCGTCTATCGCCTCAGCTTCGACGCCAAACCCAAGTGGCAAGTCGGAATATTTGCTGTGTCTCCTCTTCTGATTCGCGATCCCATTGTTTTTGCTAATAATTATCTTCCTTTTTTTTTTGTAAAATATAATTATCTTAAAAAATTCAGTCCAAAAAAATATAAACTAGTGCTTGTTTGGTAATGGTAGCTTTTTCAACTAGTTTTATAGGCCCAAACCTAAGTTTAAAATAAGAGCAAATAAACATTCCCAACTTTTTCAGAATATATTTTAACTGTTAAAATTCGGGTTTTACTTAAATGAGACAAACATTGTTAACTTTTTTAGAATAATTTTTACGTCTGAAAACATAAGTTTTGAATAGAAAATTTAGATTTTGTTTGAAACTATTTTTTCTACAAATCTTAGAAGCTATGGTGAGGTTTGTTTTCTAGGAAAACAGTCATTATAATTTTTTATATTCAAAATGCTTTTAGATATTATTAATAATATCAATTTACTCAAATTTTTTACAATTTTATTTTGGTATTATTTATTTAATATTAATACACGACAATTTAATATATTTTACAATTTACAATTTATAACAATGTCATGTGTATATATTTTTAAATATATATTTAATACAAATGTATATTCACAGCTTTTTTGGTCATGGTATTTTCATACAGCTACCTAGCATCCCACTTAATTAGGAAGAGCTCAATTTTATTTCATACATAAGTTTCAAACGTCAAGGTCAACCTTATTTAAATGAATCGAATTCTTCATATCAATTGAATCATAATTGGATTTGATATAAATGTAATTATTGGTGTTAAAACAGCTGATATGTTTTTAACAAATATGTTTTCATATATAATTTTTGGTGAATATTGCATTGCTAAGTAATTACTTTAGATTAACGACACTCAATGGTCAAACTAGCCAAACGGGGAAAAGTTGCAATCTGCCTGTCCTTTTTGTAGAATGAAAATGAATCATTACCAAAGTATTCATCCTTGAGCTCAGCAGAGTATTGTTATTAAGTGATGAAAAAAATGATTGGAGAAAAGAACAAAAACAGAGAATATTTCTACAAATCAATGTATGATGTACAGCATTTTTTTACACATATTGCAACTGTTGGAAATAAGGCCTCAGTCTATAGGCCTCAGTAAGACTGCTCACACTCAACGGGGAAAACTGAACAAAAAGAAAACCCACACTTCAAGAAATCAAACCAAAACTCATTCTTGAAGAAACCAATCCTTAAAAGGATAGAGAAATGTGAATACCATTAAATAAGAGATAATGATAACGAGACCAGAAACCCAAGCTCTCTTCACTGCAGTGGACAAAAAGAGGCTGTAAAGTAAGAAAATTGCAGTTAATTCTTCCTGCTCATAGTGTAATTTCAGTATCAATCAGAATCACTCGAGCTGGAGCTGGAACTGGAACTCTTATGGTGAATGTTGGAGCTGCTTGTCGGAGCATGTTCTGTTTCAACCACAGAAGTTTTGCCCGGTTCATCAGCACCAGATCCCACATCAGAGGGCTCAATCATCTTGGCTGAGCCAACTTCTTTCACTTCTATATCCGCTGGTGCACCTTTCATATTTGAAACCTTCAGCAGCTCCCCTTGAGTACCTTTCGAGATTTCATCTAAACTGATATCTTCGTGAGGTCTGGCTTCAACAACTTTATAGGCTGAATTGGCAACATGTTGTTCAACTTTGTCACTGGAAAGCTGATCTTCCATACTTGTTAGCGTGACCTTCTTAGCATCCGCTCCTTCTTTAAGTTGCTTGAAAGCTGAGTCAATATCTTCAACTGATCTTGCTTCAGCAAGTGGGATCTCTTGACCAAACTCTAAAGTATCTTTGGGCAATGAGCTTACTTGAGCATCCCCAACAGTATTCTCATCTGACAAAAGATCAGGATGGAGTGATTCCACACCATCCCCGGTATACTGATCCTGAACTGGACTTGGTTGGCTGACTTTCTCGACATCCACTCCTTCTTTAAGATGCTTGAAAGCCAAGTCAATATCTTCAAGTGATCTTGCTTCAGGAAATGGGATCTCTTGACCAGACTCCATTGTAACTTTGGGCAATGAACTTACTTGAGCATCCCCAACAGTATTCTCCTCTGGCAGTATACCAGAATGGAATGATTCCACACCATCCCCAGTGAGCTGATCCTTAACTGAACTCGGTTGGGTGACCTTCTCAACATCCACTCCTTCCTTAAGTTTCTTGAAAGCCAAGTCAATATCTTCTAGTGATCTTGCTTCGAGAAATGATGTCTCCTGATCATACTTTGCTGTCTCTCTAGGAAATGAACTAACTTGATCATCCCTAACAGTAGTCTCCTCAGGCAGTAGATCAGAATGAAGTGATACACCAGCGTCACTGATGCCAAAATCCCCGACAGTGTCCAATTCTGACAAAAATCCTTCATCAATTTCCTTAAGTTCATCTGATTCTTTAATATTTTCTTCTGACAAGACGCCTTCTGCTGAGGGATAAAATATTCCGTGCATCTCATCAACAACTTTCCCAGGCCTCTCAACTTCTGAAT
This sequence comes from Mimosa bimucronata, assembly GCA_037074515.1. Taxonomy (NCBI): domain Eukaryota; kingdom Viridiplantae; phylum Streptophyta; class Magnoliopsida; order Fabales; family Fabaceae; genus Mimosa; species Mimosa bimucronata. Next base: position 8,382,327 of record CM073437.1, read on the forward strand.
CCGCTTGGTCAGTTGGCAATTTAAATCCAGGAGTATCAGATGCATCAGAAGTAATGGAAGAGACCTGTGGCAGAACTTGGTCTTCGGTTTCTGTGGATTCCACCTGAACAATACAAGATTTCAGCAGAAATTCAAAGAATTTATGATTAGCAAAATGCCAGAAAAGCTGGCACATTGAATAAAAAAGAAGAAAGTGGAAGGATCAAGGTTTTGTGCATATCAAGCATTTGATCGAAGAAAGAATCAATGAATATGATTTTTAACTTTTTCAGACAACAAACAAACAGAGATCCTTCCTCTAGCAATGCAATAAAACTAACATTTCATCTGCATAGCACTAAACATTTGTTTGTCATTAATTTGCAAAATCCATCAAAATTAGCCTTTTATGTCCATCTCCTCTTCTGTTCAATGCAAGAGGAGGGTAAACAAATTATGGCTCATTCCTTTTCTGTAACTATACAAGAGGTATGCTACATGATATGCAGCCAATATGAAGTGGGTAGCTTGTGCATCCCATTAACAATGGCACAGAATAATCACATAAACCTAAGCTTTTAAGGTGAATCTTTCCCGTGGAAGTACAATGAAGAATCGATGCAAAATAAGTTCAACAAGTTATTCAGAAAAATGTAAGCATAATTAGCTTGTGACTAACCTGACTTTCATCATGTTCACTACAAGATGGTGCAACTGTTGAATTATCTGCACTTGGCAGGTCATCGTCCAAGATCATGGGGGATTTTTCTTCACATTGCACTAATTGACAGTCCGAACTAGAAGAAACCACCTTATCAATATCTTGAGGAAGATCAATGTTACCCCGTTCAAAAGAATTTGACAAGAATAATTTATCCTGCTCAACCTCAAGAATGTCTTCCATTTTCAGCAAAGTTTCCTCCGTATGTTCAGTTTCTTCAGAAGGCACAATTGGATGAACAGATGAAACTTGCTCAGCCACCAGTGACGGCTGCACTTCATGTGGTACAGACACAGATGAATCACTTGAAGACATATGCTGGGAATGAGAATCCATCAAATCCAGCTTCTCATCTTTATCTTGTTCAACCTCAATCATGTCTTCCTTATTCAGTAATTTTTCTTCCGCAAGTCTAGTTTCTTCAGAAAAAAGATTGGAATGAACTACTGAAACTTGCTCAGCTTCCAGCGAAGGTTGTAAGTCCTGCAGTACTGACGTAGATAAATTGCTTGGAGACTTGTACAGGGCAGAAGATTCCACTAACTCAAGCTTTTCACCAGTATTTTGGACTCCCTTAGATGCATTTTCATTGTCAAATTTGGATGGTTCCTCATCGTAATGCACTGAACCTTCCTCCACAGATTCATTATGTGATGAATGTGACTTCTCAGACTTCTCAAAAGCCATGTGATGGCCAGAAGAAGAATCATCAGAATTGTCTTTTTGAACTTCAGATTCAGCATGTAAGAGCTCAGCTTGCTCCTGTTCATGAGTATGTAAGAGGTCTGCTTGCCCCTGTTCATGAACCAAGTCTGCATTCGTCCCTGCATTTGATGATCCAACGTCTGAAAACAAACTTGAATCCACAGAAACAGGCTGCATAACCTTAGGCTCAGGCTCTGAAGATTCATTATATTCTACAAGGCTCGGGCCAACTGAAGCCAACTCAGTGTTGACATCATGCTGATTTATATCTTTAGAGCTCCCAGAATGCCATTCATCATTTACTTCCATATGTAGTTGGGAACTTCCTGAGTGTTTTTCTTCATGACAGGAAGTATGGTCTTCTTGAACATGATCATCTTTATCAGTCATGTCAGCAACCATTTCTGCTGGTGCTGGAGGCCAAACCCTTTCATTAAACTCTGTTGTTGAATCAGAAGATACAGAAGAAAATGATGCAAGAGGATTTAGTGGGCTAGAATCATAAAGAGGTTCCCTGTTTTGATTGTCTTCCACCCCAGCACTTATATTCTGGAGGTCCACCTGGTCCACAGAATCTTGTGCTGAAACTCTAGAGTCCAGTAGATTATTATCTCCTGACTGTGAACTTGCTGATGTTACTCTTCCCTCATCAGGTACGTTATCAGTCCCTTCCGATAGTGAAAACTGGCTTGATCTGTTGTTGCTCTCCCAAACAATTGTTTCTCTACCCCGATGGGTTTCGGTTTCACCTGCATTCAATTCCTCATGTGTTGCAATCTCTCCTGTTTCAGAATTGAGTTCAACCTCCGAAAGATTTTCCGCCCCACCCAACACTATTTCAACTTCATCATGGTGAGCATTGCTCTCATGTACTTGTATCATTTCCACAGGATCAATTTCTCCAGAGGATCGACTTCCAATTTCAACACATTCAGAAGCATGATCTAGGTTGGATATTAATTCAGTTTCTTGATACAGATCTTGTTCATCAAACTTTCTCTCATCCTGATCACTTGAACTCATTGATTCTGTATCCTGAACAGAACTCAAATTCGTTTCACTTACTTCACTTAATTGCCTCTGAAATGAGGGGTAGCTCGTTCCCTCTGAAGCCAGCTGCTCTGACACAAAGATAGGTTTCCAACTCAAATTTTGCTTCCCGTGCTTGGTAGCACCTAATACAGATGGCCTAAAGCTGAAACTTTCATGCCTACGGAAAAATGCATCTCTCTGGCTTAATGTCATGAACTCCTGTTCAAAGCTGCCTCCTTTGAGATCAGGTTTTTCTTCATTTGGATCATAAGGAATATCGAAAGGATTTCGTCTAGGCTGCATATTAGAAGGAGCAGAACCAGGAATGGGTGGTAACCCCATAGCAGCATAGGAATCATCAAGTTGGTCAAAGGGGTTGCGTCTTGTTGTCGTGATGGGAGCAACATTGAAGGGAAGATCAGAACTTTCAAAATCTATTAGATTTTTCTCAACCATCATTTTCCGTGCCCTTCTCCTTGCAATGAGATTCTCTAATCTCTGGTTCCTCTCTAGCTCTGAAGTCCCCAGATCCATGAGATTCTTTTGGTCATCTTCTGTCCACTTAATAGCAGACTTACTATCATCCTCTTTGCCACCCTCTTCCTCTTCATCATCATGATCATCAACTCCATCCCCTTCCACTTCAACACGATTCTCAGTCTCTTCATCCGATTGAACACTGGCATCATCACTCTTTTGAGACTTCTCTGAAGCGGCAGATTCATCATGAGACAATTGAGTAGTCCGCGAGGCTTCCAGGTCTAACAGTGGATGAAGTTCCTCAAGCATTGGCATTATGTCTGCCATGGAAGCATCAGGTGAAGAGCTCTCTGCACGATCAGATCCTGATTCCATTGAGTCTTCCTCTTCATTGTTACCCACCTGTTTCCAAGAGGAATTGGGTGAAAAGTCCAGCTGATCTCCCTTCAAAGTTTGAAGCAGCTCTGCAACAGTTTCTTCATTTTCATCATCAATAATATCATCGTTCACTTTTTGAACAAAGACATATTGTTTCTCAATAGCATCATCATCGCTTGAAACTCCTTCAGCCTTCGATTTCTCTTCATGAACTTCCTTCTTATTTTCCAACTCAAAACTGCTGCAAAGTTCTCTATCCATTTCCTCGTGTGCTTCATTCCCATTCTGGAAATTCTGAGAGACTTCATCAACTGATGGATCGAAAGAAATTAAATTATCACTTTCCTCGATATTCCTAAATTCATCTCCTCCCAAACTTGCTTCCTCAATGCTCCTCTCTTCTATAACAACACCTCTACTTTCTGTATGTGTTTTTACAACAACGCCCTCATTTTTCTCAGCAATGACAGTGGTACCCTCTGAAAACCCAGTTTGAAAGGATGAAATGTCTTGAGCAACTTCCTCTTCCTTTTCAATTTCAGGTGTGTTGGGTTGCCCAAAACTAAGAAGAGTCCCAAGCAGAACAGCAGTGCAGACCAAAACAGGGGAAGCAGAGAACAAAATGGAAAATAAAAAAGGAAACGATCTGTACAGGAAAATCAAGAATCCCAACACACCCACAAGGAAAGGATGATTACAAACTGATCTGTGGCATGCTCTGACTGAAATAAGCAGCATTTTTCTTATTTTGACTCCAATTTCCATAGCTGATGCCATCCCCCTCTTTCTTAGTTTCTGTCTCTTTGATTTAACAAAAAATCTGTTCAGATTAAACAAGCAGGAGTAAATCAGTGAGCAATGCGTTTCATGTAAGATCCATGATGAATAGTTCCCAGAAAAGCCAAGTCTAACTGAGAAATTACAGAATTTATTTAAAAAAGAAACAGCTGGAACTAACCTCAACTATTGAATCGACAGAAATTTCCCACGGAATCAGATTGATCAATCGAGAGAAAATGATGAGTTGATCATACAATAAATAAACTTAATGGGGAAGGGAGGAAAAAACTGGAGATGAAAAGGTCACCAGGTAGATTGATGAAACCGAAAAAGAAAATATAATGAGAATCCTCTCTATCCTTTTTAGTTGGTCTTCCTTCTATATTACTTTTTATGGGGTTTCAGTATAGACAACAAGAGCTGTATGTGTGATCATGATATAGAGGTGTGTTGGACATTTGACAGAATGAGAGAGTGGGGCGGCACAAAAAGAAGAGAAAGAGAAAAAGAAAGTAAGGAAGAAAGACAGTTCAACTATTTCAATTTTTTTTTTTTTTTGGTTTAAATTTTGCCTTCTACATAGTACAAACGACTCTCCTTTTACGGAGTTGGATTGTCTGCTGTAATCAATGGACCCCACCTACGAGGACATCAAAATCCTTTCTTTTTTACTGTGTCGTTTCTTTGACCTGGTTTCTTGTTCACTCTGTCACACTTTCTGGTTTCTTCACCTTTCTCGTTCTTGTGAATCTTAAACAAGGAACAGACTAACGTAGCTCACTCACAGCTTGGCTTCATTTTCCTCTGTAATTTTTTGGTGTTTAAGAATGCGAATACCGTTCATCAATGCGTGTGAAGAGGGTAACAGCCAAACGGTGTGACATGGTGAATTTAAAATATACGAGATCACAGTTATTAAGAGGGTGGTTTTAATTTTTAATTGTAAAAGATAACTTGTTGTAAAAGGGGAACAAGAATGAAGATTTATGTTGGGGATCATCATTCCTTCCTCGAGTTGCTGACAAATAATTCTTTATTATTCTTGTACTATTCATCCCCCTCAGAACATGCGCTTGTGTCAGCATTGCTTCTTCCAGGCTGGCGCTGGAAGAGTGCACAGTCGCCATATAACCTCAATATTTGGGATTCCTCCTGTATTAGATAACTAACCTCCCCCCGTTAGGGCCTGTTTGGATCTTTGGTAAGATTTAAGATCTATTTGGATCAACTTTTGCAGAATAACTTCTGGAAATAAAGTTGAAAAAGCGCTTTTAGAGAATAGATTCTGGAAAATAACTTCTGAGATTAAAAAGAAATAGCTTCCGACAAAATCTAGGTTTTCTGCCCCAAACCTAGGTTTTCAGGCAAAAATCTATTCTGAAAAAGCTGTGAGTGTTTGTCTTGTTTAACTAAAACCTAGGTTTTGACATTTGAAAGCTATTTTAGAAAAGCTGAGAGTGTTTGTCTACCCAGATTTTGAAACATAGGTTTGACCCAAAAAATCGCTTTTTTTAAGTTTGCTAAACAGGCACTTATTTTGTTAAAATAAGTCCTTATTTTGAATCAAAACAACTTAAAAAGAAAAAAAAAACCCAAAAGAATATGTTTGACTGGGCTTAAAAAGATTAAGGACTTATGAGAAATAAGTTGAAATAAGTATAAGTTCTTTTTTCAGCTTAAGACTTATGGCTTATAAGTCACTTATGGAGGTGGACCCCACAAATTCTGACTTATTTTACGCACTCAATCACAACTAACACAAACATAAGTCTCATTATGCAATCTGATTTATGAAAAATAAGTCACTTATAAGTCATTTTTTTACAGTTAATTCAAACATAAATCTCATTTCAGAATCTGACTTATTTTCAATCTGACTTATAAATAAGTCACTTTTCCATAAATTAATCCAAACACACCAATATTTTGCATTTATCCTCTCCTGTCATTAAACTCCCTCTGGCCTCTGCTACTTTACCTTTGTATAAAAAACATCATATTTTCCTAATTTTATGAAGTAAAATATATTGGTTAAAGTTAGTTTATTGACCTTAGTTAAGTTAGTTAAGATTGTATTTCCCTTTAAGATACCATGTTTATATTCCTTAATCTTCTTCCTCTTTCTTAATTGATCATTGTTAGAGGTGCATTATCAGAGCTAATTAAAAAATGGCTAATACTATAAACATATCATACATTTAAAATCAATATTAACTTCTCAGTCTCTTCATTAAATTCATTTTTTTCCAAATTGACTTACTTAACTAATAAAATTATAATCAATATAATGAGTAATTTAAAAATATCAGGCATCCATTAAGTAAATGTTATAATAAACATTAAAAAAAGTGTATCTATATTGTAGAATGTTATTAATAATTCCATCTAATTTTGTTGCATGATATATCATTTATCACACGTAATATATTTGAAGCTGAGAAAGTCTATCCGCCTCCGGAAGGTAAGTTGATATAGGAGGAGGATGATATCATAAACAACTTTTTTTATCTAAATAAATCCAAATACGGAGTGGTTTGCTCCTTAAGTTAAGGATTTGAACTCTGTTCTATCCCAGATTTTATGATGTCAAAGCTTTTTTAGGATATAATCAAACAAAGTACGATTGCAAGTGGTATGATTTCAAAGCCAGATAATTTATACAAATGAAACTGATTTATCACGAGAGCGAAGTGAACGTTACGACCAAACCTTCTTTGAAAATAATAAATATTATTATTGGATTAGTTGACTAGGTCACTGGGTATTAGGACGGTGACCCGCATGAAATTCCACAAGATTGATCACACATCTTTTCCATTAACGAAAGAGAAGTATACCCATCCCCGAGGAAAACATATCCTTTCATATTGTCCATCTAATAAAGATCTTCAATTTCTTTCAATTTTATTGTTTAGGTTTTTATTTAAATTCAGCATTTTATATATTTCAGATAAATAAATACAAATAATCGGATTAAAAATCTAAAATGATCCTATCCTATCCATAAAGTTTAAAAAAATAATATCAAAACATCAAAGAATCGATTTTAATTTCTTAGATCTTGCTCTTCTGTGCATCATTATTTTTTTTGGCCGTGCGTACATTAATTATTGGCAGGGATGGAAGAATTAAGTCATTAACTTGTCATCGCCCCTCCCAACTGGCAAGACTCGTGTGCACAAAACGCTCCTATTTCCGCCACTGATGAATACAAATTATACAATTTAGTAGGAGTATATATATATATATATTTTTTTTTTCCGCTTGTATAGGAAGAATAGTGATAACGATTCAGCTCACCACAGTTGTTTTACCCGGCTCACAAGATTCAGTTAGAACTTAATTCTCCTAACTGGGTATATAACTTTATCAATTATCAAGTGATTTAATTTTACTAGAAGAGTCGCCAATGTCACGGCCGTCCTGTACTACTGCTGTGAACATCACAATTTAAAACGGCGTTATGACAAATACTCAAATGGAACAGCTCCACAATTGAATATACTTCTTCGTCCCTATTCTTAGAAGTTTTTTTTTTTTTTTTTTTGACCTGTCCTGGTCTTAGAAGTTTGAACATAATAAATCTATAAATGCCGTCTTAGACGTCACAGTCTCATTTCCTCTAAATCAATCTGGACGGCCCCGCCCACTCAAAAAAAGCCAGAAGATACCCCAGCGAAAAGTGGCCGACGCGGTAGCAATTAATCAACCACTTGATTTCATTATTATTTTTGTTAAAGCTAACCATCTGTCTTAAGCAATACAACGGTCCTTGCAGAGCTACACATATTACTTTTGTGATTATATAAACTATACCTTGCCAATTAGACTCAGAAAAAGCATCACTTGATTAGCAACCTTTTTCTTTTTCAGCTCATGAAAAGAAGTTTGATGTTTAGAATCTTATTGTACTAGTAATTTACAAGTAAAAAGCTCGATGCTTTCTTAACAAAGCAATGTACTTGAATTCCTGTCAAGGGTACAAGAAAATACCATCTTAAGAAACTTATTATTTCCGCTCATCAAGTGATATCTTACTTCTCACTTGTCCTCACATGAGTGCTCCAGTTTTTAACATGCCCCTTTTCTCAATTATTACTTCGAAATTAAAGCCTCGTGAATCATTTGAAACAAAGAAACAAACTTTATTGGAGTAATTATATCCTATTGAATCCTCCAAATTGGACCAAAAGGGAATGGACCTTGAGTGATATAGCCCTGACTATTACTCTACCAATTAGCTTGGCATACCTGAGCATTTTTAACTTCACCAAGCTTACCATCCCCAAGGTCATCTCGAGAGCAAGGTGATTGGCCTTGTATATTTTCATCTTCTTTCTCCCATGATTCATCCTCACAACCATTTTCAGAAGTAGGTGATTCTGGCTGCAGTGATTCAGCCATCACTGACTGCAGAACAGTTGGCGATGAACAACTAGAGTCAGCAAAATTAGAAATCTTCTTGTCATCTTCTCTCAGCCTCAGTGCATAAGCCTCATAGTTGAATCCAGCCAAGCTTTTCCCACCAAAACAGGATTCCAATTTGTCCATGTCAAACACTTCTTCCATTATCATGCGACTCTTTGGGTTCTCAGGGTAGACGAACCTCACTTTTCTATGAGTTTTGGGCTCAAGAAAAGGTTTCACCATCTGTTCCAAATATATGGCAGACTTTGTGAGACATAAAAAACACACATAACGTATTAAGCAGAGTTTCTGAAAGAAAGACCGGGCATAAAACTTTGCCCCCGTGGTGGAGGAATCAACTTCTCAAGCTCTAGTTCATGGCAAAGCTCCTTTGTCAGCATTTTTTTTATTGGCCTTCAATTTTTCAATTCGAATAAAAAACATATGATTCACTGTGCACACAATATCTTCCAGACAAATTATAAAAGAAAGGGAGATGTCATGTGACTTATGAAAACATACCGTCCAAAAGGACTCGAATAACTTTGGTGGGTTGTACAGAATTGCCAAGCCCAATCTCTCAGGGTAATGATTCTGCAGGAGTTGAGTAACCTCCTTAGTAACCTTTAAGGATACGCTTGATTTGCTCCACCCTTGAAAATCAACAAGCCAAATAATCTGTTCTTGATTAGAATTTAGATTTAATATGGCATTCTCCATACAGTAAACCAGGTACTTTATCTGTTCCACTGCTGAGCTTGTACTCTGACATGGAAAAGGGGGGTCTCAATTAACGAAATGAAACATTAATTATATTAACAATGACATCCAAAAATAAATAGTCAATTACAAACTTCCAATCTGATGTTTAATTGTAATTAGGACTAGTTTAGTTAGTCAAGTTAGGTAGAGTTAGGCTTAGTACTAATTACCTAGCTAATTCGAGTTGGATTAAGTGCCAATGGGTCAACTAATGGGCTTTGGTTAATATAATTAGGGTGTGAGTTGTGCTTAGTCCTAATGACCTAATTCCTATTGATTAATTAGCCTAGCCTATATAATGTGTATTTCTTGATGTACAATCAGATTTTGCCTATTGTGAATAACAGAAATTCCTCTTTGCTTCTCTGCCTCTCTCGTGTCTTCTCTTTCTCTCTGCCCTCTCTGTTTCTGGAACCCTCTGCTTCTCTATTCTAAATTTCTACTTTCTTCTTCCTAATTCTTTTCTGTCAGAATTACAAACTTACATCACAATCATAAAAAACGAAAGAAAAGTCATGTAGAACTTTTATTGTCAAGTTTTAAAATTTTGGAGAGAGAAGAAAGGGGGGAAGAGTAAGTTAATCTCATACACATTCCTACTCCTCATATTGCTCTCTCCAAATATCACAGGAACTTTATAGGAAAGGAAAGGACTCTCTGTAGAATCCTAATGCCAGGAAAAAGGAGGCCAATGGCTTTTGTGAATTCTCATAAAGCTAAATTTGACTACCTGTACACCTGGTCTCATCACAAGAACAATCCTCCCTTGCTTATCCAAAAAGTCAGCTCTATATAGCCTTCCCGTCTTAGCTTCGCAAGATATGTCATCCTGATTGCACAAATGGGAATTTGTTTTTCAGTTGCACATATATATACCATAGAACATAACTTATCCGTGTGTGTGAGCACGTGCATGAGTCAATAAAATTTTTGACATAGCATCTGTATTACAAGTTTACAACGCATACAGAGAACGCCCAACCTTCATTCTCGTCAGGATTGACCTACAGCCATTTCAAACAGAAGTAAAATACAATTTATGATCGTACTTACCCTTCGAATCTTTTCTGGCTTGTATTCCACCCTCCATTTTAAAGTTGCTTTCATCATTTTAGCAGTTTTTTTCACATTCCAGTTTCGTGCTCTGAGGAACCTTAGTATTGATACATCCGAAAACAGTGCCGGGAACTTATCAGTAATTGGACCAATGATCTTTCTGATTTCACCAATCTGAGGGGGGAAATGAATTAGCCTAGAACAAAATACTCCCCTAAAATGCAACATCAACCTAAGAAAAACCCTCTTAGCTGGCAAGAGTTTTCCTCCTCATCCAAATTCAAGAAATAAATCCAACTACCTCACCATAGTCAACATTGTAATTTGGCATGTGGGACATTTAAAAAGGATAAATTAAATTCCTTACAAGCATATGGGTACATGAAAACTGCAGAATAGATACACAGAAAGAAAATGTACACCCGCAAAATCAAATGTACTCCTTTATGATATAAAAAGAAGCCAAATACTATCAAATGTGCTACCTTGGCCTGCTGCTCTTGAGGAGACAACGCTTTTTCTGTTGCACATAATTTCAGTTGCATGGATGCCATCTTTTCAGATCCCTATCAACCTAACACAGCATGAATCCAGCAGACCAACAAAAAGCCTTAGTCCCATATGCTTAGGGGGTGTACATGAATCCTTTAACCGATCAATTTACATTTGCATCTGTAATTTCTTTATGCAGTGAAAATCACGTGTAAGGACACCATGAAAAGATATAATAGTGATCCATTAAAAAACAAAGAAGGAAAAAAATAACAGTGAAGGAGGTAATTCCATCAACGAAGATGTTTTATGAAACCCCAAAAAAATGAGTATGTTGAAAGACATTCATGGTTTCTCCAACTAATGCTTGCCTTATAGACTGCTTTAACATGAATGACATATCAAAGATAAATTTGAACTTAACTTCCAAGATAGAAATTTTGTCAAATCGTGGAAGAATTGACTTCTTACATCCACAAAAAATACTTTCAGACACCTGATTACAAAGCAGCGCATCCAGCCCACCATTAAGTCATATAACACTAATAGTGCAGCTTTTCCCCTCCTTTAGATTATTGCATCCCACAAACATTGCAATTATAAGAAGACATATGGCCCACCAGGCTACCACACATTTGTACCACAGTCACATAACAAACTCAGCCCTGAAAGCATGCACTAAGAGTGCAAATTGTTTTCCCCACCACCTCATCTGTCTCTTTGACTAAACCAAATTAAAGGGCCCACCAAATGTCCTAAGAACAATCTACTTCTACTAAAAAAATGTGTCTGATATGTAGTTTAATGAATCAACTCAAATTTCAACCCAGGGAAAAAATAACTAACAAAATAAAACTCAGCGTGCTTGAGTGTGAGATTGCCTAAAGATAACATGATTTCATACAAAGACAAAAAGGCCCTGTACATAACTTATAGGCCTGATGTTTGATGGCATGTAATGATCCACTCGATTTCAGGTCACTTTTGCAGGTGAATTGCCAGCTTTTAGACATGTTACCAATTTGCAAGGTAAGACCTACTGAGGCAGGGCTTATCCTTTCTCCTCTGTTCTAACAGGAAGAATGAGACCTTTTTCCTTTAACATTGCCGGCGATTAATTGGTTTTGGCACTGACCCACGGACCAAATCTCAAAAAGGTATCATCATGAATAGACACGGGTTTATTCGGCAAATATAAGTTCAATAAATCAACAAAAATACACAGATTTATATGGAATAACCAGTAACCGAAGCTAGATAACCATATCAATCATACAAAAAGCACTGCCACACCCTACAAACAGTCCATAGGCATCAATTATTCAGGCCTCGAAAAATCGAACGACCCCATGCAATCATTACCTCGTCCTTAGAGAGATCCTCTCACTTCGCCACACAAATTGTGAAAACCAAGGTAATTAATCACTGTACACACGTCTCGGGGCAGCGAGTTGAAAATTAAACAAACTAACAAACTAATCGCTTCACGGGTTTATCCGGGAGACCCCAAAGCTAACACACATACAATAAATAATAAAAACGAAAAGAAAAGGCAGCCAAAAGATAGAGAAATGTGGATACCGGAATTTACAAAAATCGCCCGAAAGAATCGGCAAAGCTAAACGGTTAAGATGGTGAGGATAAGGCAGGGGAAAAACCAAAACTCATTACCTAATGCTGAGAATCATGCGGACAAGTACGCCTTGGAATATACGTCCGTAAAACCCGAAAACAAAGCAACATTGTGTTACTGTTACATCTTGCCTGGTTAATAAAAATCATATGATATGTTACTTCAAAGGTCGGAAACCGAGTGATCGAGAGGGCCGAATTAATATAGCCGTTAGATCAACGTCACATTTTGTGAGAGTCACAATCATGACAAGTGTGCGGACTCACGCCGACTTAAATGTATCACAGAGGAACGGACCAGTAGGAGTGATCCTGACCATGAATTATGGCTAGCTGCCCTTTGTAATCGTGACACCTGCATGGTGTTTGAGTAATGATAATACCGACAAGAGTGTTTACTGTTTACGATACAAAATGTGCCATATGCTTCTTGGCAACTTTCCGCAGCACCTATCTATTTGTTCGCACCACGTCGTTAAAACTTTCCGTCTTTTTGTTTTTGTTTTCTTTTTAAAGATAATCAGAACTTAATTTAATTAAAGATGAAATCACGAAATTCCTTAATTAAATTGAAATCTCAAAATCTTAATCATATATTTAGTTATAATCAATTGCTTTTATCCTTGGTCACTGTTAATATTTAGTCATACTGTGACAATTTTTGACATCTTTGTAACATACTCATTCACAATTCTTATTAATTTTTTTTTAACTATTTGACAATTTTCTAAGCATACTTGCTTTTATGACTATCTCATTGGAAATATAAGCACGCTCCTTGATTAATCTAGATTGAACTGCAGAAAGTAGGGGTGAGCAAAAGCAAACCGAAACCGAAAACCGAACCGAACCGAATTAAATTCGGTTTTTTCGGTTCGGTTTTTTCGGTTTTCGGTATAAATTCGGTTTTTTAAATTCGGTTTTTCGGTGTTCGGTTTTCGGTTCGGTGCCTAAAAAAATAATTCGGTTATAACCGAATAACCGAAATGTTAAAAAAAAATTAAAAAATATTTTTTTTCATATTTTTCTTTTTATACAACTAAGTTTTAAAATTCAAAACTTCGAGCTATATTTTTTGTTTTTCTTATTTTAATTCAAAAAGTGAAATGTCATATATCATTCATCAATATTTAGTTTTTTAAAATTTTTATTATGCTTTTTAACAGGATGAAATAATGTTAAATACATTTATTTTGTTTGTATTTTGCATTTTTCTTATAAATCTTATATTATGTTTCTCGTTTGTATATTGTATTATGTTATTTGGGAACTTATTGAGGTTATTAGGTCTATAATTTGTATTGAGTTTTATTTATTGAAAATTAAAAAATTCTAATTTAATTAAAAAGAAAAAAATTTCGGTCATTTCGGTTATTAACCGAACCGAACCGAAATATTTCGGTTAATTCGGTAGTTCGGTTTCGGTTCGGTTTTGAAAATTTTTCCTATTCGGTTATTTTGGTTTTTACCGAAAACCGAACCGAATAACCGAATGCTCACCCCTAACAGAAAGGGCATCTTTTGCTTGGACAATAATATCTTGAGTAAATCACTATAATCCATTCCATGCATCACCATTTCATCACATTCTATAGCTTACCGGCCAAACAAAATTCGTCATGTTCTATAGCTTGTACATCTAAGTTTCATCATAATCTATAGTTTGTACATCTAAGTTTGGCGTGTGACAGATTGTGAATATTTATATATATATATATATTTTAGAGAATCGCATTTACGTTCAAAGAAGGCAATCAATATCTAACAAATTCCGATGATTTGTCAATGGTACTTCTTAATTACCTGGTTAACAATAGTCATTTCACTTGTATAAAACTATATTGATATTAATTGTCTTTATTATGATATGAATGCAATTATCCATTTCTATTTTATATTTATATAGGTGAGGTTTATCCTTTTTTATCAATATCACTTCTTTGCCCTTTTAATCTCAATAAGTAAAACTTTAAATACAAAACACTTGATTCACCTCATGCAGGGTTGTGCCAATTAAATCTAAGGTTTCAAGTTTAAATCACGGAGATATTTAGTAGTAATGTTTTAATTGCTATCCTGCCCACTCAATTCATATTTGTCTGAATTAGGGGTGAAAATAGGTCTGACCTGACCTGTTGTGTAGTTTATTGGCCTGAGCCTGACCTGTAACATGGAAAATGCTTTTTTTTTAGGCTTGAACCTGGCCTGTAACATGGAATAGGCCTTTTTTAATGTTTGAGCCTGACCTGTTCACAGATTAGGCCTGGCCTGAAGCCTATTAAAAGGCCTGTTATAATAAACGATAGTATGATACACAATAACAACACAAGAACACAAATCCGATACAAAACAAAAGGACTATAAAAGATAAAACAAGTACATAGCAATAAAGCTAATGATCTAGTACAACCAATAAGAGAAAGGGAAATGCTGGCAGTCAGTGAAAAGTGAGAACACGTAGATGAGAATGGAGGCGCCGTTGAGAGTGAGTGGAAAAATAAACATAGATACATACATATGTAATTTTATTTCAAGATAATGGTACAAATGTAATGTTACTAAAATATTTTTTTAATATATAATAGGTCTAGGCGCCTGATGTTGGTCCTAATAGGCTTTTTAAGAGACCTGAACCTGGCCTGTTTAGTAAAATATGCTTTAAAAAAAGCCTAAATTTGGGCTTAAACATATCTAAATAGGCCAAGCCTAAGACCCTTATTAAGGGTCAGGCCTGTTTCCACTCCTAATATGGACTCTCAATAAACCCCATGAAATAAAAGGAGGAATATTAAAGATAATAGCCGCTCAATACAAACAAACAATCAAGACTTCACAAGGACGTAAAAACTAAGCATATATATAACCGGTTTGCCACTAACTTATTTCAACGAGGGGAAGCAATGTGAGGTCTCAAACAAGGGGCATAATCATCGAAAAATCCAATAATAAGCAAACAACACAAACATGTTGTGCTGATATCATACAATGAAACCTGAGAGATTATATAAATTACTTGAATTTAAAATTTAAAATTTTTAAACACATCTAGTTAAACATATATTTATTAAGAAAAGATAAATTTTAAATCAAGTTTATTTTAATATATGTTCACCGAATTACTTAATTTTTCTACAATATGATTAAACCATTAAAAAATAAAAATTTGTAAAAAATAAAACTAGAATATTCAAAACAATGTTAACTTATCTTAGAAATTTAGTACGCTAAAAGGTAAATTAATAAATAAAACTGATTCTCATATAACCAAATATACTTTGATAAAAATTTAAGTCCTTTAACAATTTGGGATTTAATTGCATTTTCCCAGAGCATGCGAATGTATGTTTAAAATAATCGAAGCAAACTGCAGATGAAATTAAGAATACAAATAAATATTTTTAAATTTAGTGATGATGATAGTAGGTAGGTGGGGGAAATTAGGTGTAGTCGGCCCATTCATCTTCCTACCCGCCACTATCTGCGAAAATACCAGAACTCTCCTCTCTTCTTCTCCATTGCGAACTTCAATTCCGAATCCCAATATCCCATACTACAAAGAGTGACATACAGATTTAGCAATCTTTGAAAAAATGGGCGTTCAGTCCACAATAATGGATGCCATAACGTGGTACACAGGCCTATCCCCTACGGCCTTCTTCACCATTCTGGTTATGATGGTTATGGTCTACCGTACGGTCTGCGGAATGTTTGTTTCTCCTGAAGATTACAACAAGCCTCCTATCATTACCGCTCCAAGCAATCTTGGGTTGG
Organism: Mimosa bimucronata; assembly: GCA_037074515.1. Lineage (NCBI taxonomy): Eukaryota > Viridiplantae > Streptophyta > Magnoliopsida > Fabales > Fabaceae > Mimosa > Mimosa bimucronata. The sequence goes on from CM073437.1 coordinate 8,398,522, forward strand.
ATGGCGTGAACGTCGACGCTCCTGAACCGGTTCAATTGGGAGAAATGACTGAGCAGGAATTGCGAACCTATAATGGGTCAGACCCTAATAAACCTATATTAGTGTCCATCAGAGGCCAGATCTACGACGTATCTGCTGGCAGGTACTCCAATTTCACCTTTTTTCTTCGCCCCAACTTGAAAGTTTAGTCGATACAGTGACTGTTTGATAACTGGAGGATGGTTTTATGAACATGACTGGGAGTCTATTTGCGATAGTATGTGGGCTACAAATTGAGAAATCTTGAACTATGAATCCTGCTGGCTTTTTAGGTGGTCGATAATTGTATAATCCATCGGTTTCGTTGTTTGTTTGTCTGGTTGGTGGGTGGGTGGGAAGGTGAAGGAAAATGCATGAAAACGTATATGGGTAATGGGTGTATGGTACCTGTGGTTGTCAAAAGCCAACAAATTGAACAAGGTTAGAATTTTATGCGTGCTTTTAGCGTATGATAGTTTAATTTGATTGTCAAGCAATAACTCTCATCCTCTTCTATTGCGCCTCGTTGGGATTTATGTGTGTTTGGATTAGTTTTTTATTTCCTGGAGTGATTTTACTGTGTATCATGTGAGAGGAGCTTTAGGCCTGCTTAAAAACACTTTCCTAAGCTAAAGCAAATGACTCTGCTCCATGCCTGCGTCTCTTCATGATAGCGAATAATTCTATCTTTTTGTATGTAAGCTATCCTGACTCATCTTGTATGCTTGAAAAAATGAAAATGGGCCAGCTATCGGTTCTTTGTTCAGTATGATGATTATCCCGAGTTCTGGCGCATTCTATTTTTCTGTTAAGATGGAGGATTTTAAATTATATTTCAAGTTCATTTTTATAATACTAAGGATCAACATAGGAATTTAATTATGGGTAAACATTGTATGACAGAAAAGACAAAAAGAGAAAACTCATGGTCTAGTCCGTAAATCATGATTTATGGCTTGGGGGGGGGGGGGGGAATGATCTCGTTAAATCTTTGAAACCATATTAATCCATACCATTTGCCATCTGTCAGTATGAACTGAGTTTGCATGACCAGGACGTCATGGAATCATTCTTCTTTCTGTTATCAAACAAGAGCTTCGGAAAATTTTGATTTAATGCCACCATTCTGTCTATGTCACATGTGCATGATCATTATTTTTTGCATGGTCACATGCAGGAATTTTTATGGTCCTGGTGGACCGTATGCCATGTTTGCCGGAAAAGAATGCAGCAGAGCCCTTGCCCTCCTTTCTTTTAAACCTGAGGATATGAATGGGAATCTTGAAGGTCTGAGTGAGGAAGAACTAGTAATTTTGGATGATTGGGAATATAAATTCATTGAAAAATATGTGAAGGTTGGTCAGCTTGTTCCTGAACAAAGCAATCAGCAAAATGAGCGCTTAGGAGAAATCACAGACAAACCTGTTGATGAATGCAAGGGAGCAGAATAAAAACCATCTCAACATCTGACTCTGCAAAATGTGACTGGTGCTTTTTGTGTGGCTTGTGCTGGGTTATGACAATAGGATTATTGTTTTCTTGGAGGCTGAGTGATTGGCTTTGAATGGTGAGGTATATTAAATGCATTCATATAGATCCCACTTTTTATGTCCATTTCTCTCCCCTGCAAAGTCTTCTACAGTAATTGAGAGAATCAATTAGTAGATGTAAATTCTCATGAAAGTTTAGCTATAGTAAGTGGATTTAGATTCCTTGTATCCATGGTCGGAGGAAGCTGGGTAAAGACAGAGCAGAGAGATAATCACAGTCTTAGCCAGCTTGTATACTTGAGAGAGATGAGTTTGAGAAAGATAATTGCGATGGGAGGGTGAAATGAAGTTTGCAGGTCAAAAGTTTTTTTTCCCCTTTTTTTTTTCCCCTTTTGTATACATATCAATGGGTATGTGCGATGGGAGCGGGGGTGAAATGAATTGAGTTCAGCACTGTTAACTTCTTTTAATACAATACATGTCTTTTTTTACCCAACATGTTCTTCTCACTGAAACGAAACAAGTATGTTATGGACAGGGTTTAAATTTAATTTGTTTTTCAAACTTTTGAGTTTCTTTTTTGATCAGAAAACTTTTGAGTTTCCAAAACGACGTGAATAATAATACTGTAGGAAAAACATAAGGGCCAATTAGAGGGAAAAAATTATGGGTAATTATTATAGGTCACCTGTAAAGAATTTAATTAAGATGAGGTTCCATGAAATTACTAAATTAATTTGAGGTCCCTGTCAGGAAGTTGTTATCAAACTTTTGACCAAGCTATAACAACTGTTTGGCTTGACAATTACAACTTTTGGCCAGACGATAACAACTTAGGGCCTGACGATCTCAACTTTTAAACCCTTATTCAGTAATAATTTTTTAGCTGCCGATAACAGCTTAGTGCCTATTTGGCAAATTTAAAAAAAGTGTTTTTTTGGGCCAAATCTAAGTTTCAAAATCAGGGTAGATAAACACCGTCAACTTTTCCAGAATAGCTTTTAACTGTCAAAACCTGGGTTTCAATTAACTCAGACAAACACTCACAGCTTTTTTAGAATAGTTTTTTTGCCTAAAAACTTATGTTTGGGGCAGAAAACCTAGGTTTTGTCAGAAGCTATTTTTTTCTATAATCTCAGAAGCTATTTCCCATAATCTATTCTCTAAAATCACTTTTTCAGCTTTTTTCTCAGAAGCTATTCTCCAAAAGTTAATCCAAACAGGCCCTTAATGAACAGGCGATAACAACTTCGTAGGATCTAAGATTAATTTCATGATTTCGTGGGACCTTGTCTTAATTAAATTCCTTATACGGTATCTATAATTAATTACCCCATAAAATTACAAGAGTTAAAATAATTGTGAGAGGACTGCCTGATGGCTCATGCATGTACTAATGAGCTGTTCAGTTTCAAATTCAATATATATAGAGAGTGGGGGGGGGGGGAGGCGGTATGCTTCATTTTAGGAATCACAATAAGATAATTTGCCTTCAATCTTCGTTTTATTTATTACTTCTCATTGTTATTTTCACAACTTTTCATAAGAAAGTAAAATTATTTTCATAAATAAAGATATCTTTACAAAACAAATCGTTGCATTTGATAGGTTTAATATTGCTATGTTTATTAGGTTATGATTCACTAAACTTCCACAAAGCTTTATCTTGGTTTATTTAAAGTTTAAATATAACCTTTGCACTAATGTAATTTTTTATCTTTAAACTTTTTGTTATTGATAATGTATTAATAATGATAACATCATAATTAGCATGATTAAAAAATTGAAACTATAGTATACAAAATTTCTGAAGTTTATATTACTTGCACATACCCATTGATATTTCAAACTTGAAGTTTTAAATTTTTCAATCTATATCGTGCAGAAGGTCTAATGGTAAAGATTCAAGCATAAGAATGTTAAATTTTAATTTTTAATGTCAAAAAGTTACTCTATCATGTCTACGGTATAAGTACTTCAACTAATCCATCATAAACAATAAATGATGATTAACTCATTAAGTATGTTTTATTTTTTTTCAATTTTACCCATATCAAATAAAGTTTAACATGAGATTTCAATTGAGAAAGAAAATTATAAATAATCACATTTAAGCATTGGTTACATGGACAAGATTGGTAAATAAACATTAATTCTATTTCAAGTAACTAATACCGTGGACTGAATCATTTTTCAAGGAGTGACTTATACCGTGAACCAAGGTTTATACCCATAAAAAGATAGGTATTTTTTTGCCATTAATGATAAGATAGGTAAATTAAATCTTTAAAATAGAATGTTTATAATTTATTTTGAAAAATTAGGGAGAGGTAAAGGGGAAATATTTGTTATAAAGGATCTTAAAAAATCTAATTATTTAGAAGGACTAAAAAAATAAAATATTTTTTTGAAATCATTAAATTAAATTTGATTAAGCTTCCTACGTTTTCTCTCACCACATTTTAACTACTTTCACTATTTAGCCATCAATTGACTAATATCCCATTCATATTTTATATAGCTCATATCCATATCAATCGGCTTAAAGTGGATCCAATAGAATCGCCAGAGGATATGTGCTTGGCCAAAGTGAAAATTTAACCTTTTAATGCTTTCTTTATTGATCAATTTAGTTTGATGCCATATCATTTTAATTTAAATTTCCGTAATGATATAGTGATATTGTTCAAATTCCTTATTGAGTGGAGGAATAAATATGTTTCTAATTTTTAAATTTTAAATATAATTTTAATAAGATGGATTGTTGACGTCCAATTCGTCAAAAAGGGAAAAGGGAACTTATGTGGATCATTTTAGATTTAATTTCACTTGAAAAATATTTTTTTATTTCAATTAGAGAAATTAATGATAGTGTTGTGATATCAAGTAGTTGATACTGTTCGGGTCAATTTTAAAATTTTAACTAGAGATATTAATGATATCGTGTCCTTATAATTGATACAACTGAAAATTTTGATGATGATCACTCAATCTTGTGGACATTTTTCATTATTTTTTAGCTAAAATAAATACTTACATTTGATACCTTTGAGTTAGAATGAAATAAAATAAAAAGGTTAAGGATTTTCTTAATTCGTCGATTAAATTTTAGTCTGTATCATTATTGGGCTATTTAAACTAATTAATAGTATGAATAGAAGATTTAATCAAGTTTGATTCATCTTATCAAAATTAATTTTGAGGAGCCCTCAATCTAGGTATGCGTGATAAAGAGAGGGAGGGATCGAATTGGATCGGGTTGTGGGGTCCAAAAGTTGTTAACAAAGGTTTTGTGTGTTGGAAGCCTCTAGTGGAGGGATGCATCAAAATAAACATAAATTTCAACCATTAGGATGGGTGCGTGTGGAGAGGTTTGTAGAGATTGTCAAGCATAATTTGTTTGTGTTATGATGAATTTAGGATATTCTTCAAGCACTAGTGTTAAGTTATGGGGATTTCTCCTAGTTTTGAAAATCACCAGAGATAGTGGAATGCATTGAATTGAACTCAAAAGTGCTTGCGAAGAGGATGTTAACCGGATTTGTAGTGACTTTCATGCTAATAATGAGCTTGTTGATCTCCTTTATGGCATTGGAGACTTACTCTATATGTAGAGGTTAGATGGTTTCCATTGTTTCTTGCACTATGGACATAGATGGAGTTGTGGACATATTAGCTCAAGACTTAAGAGGCTTTAATTATGGCCCCGGGCCTGACATACTTAATTGTACTCCTGGATTATATGTAATAGGTTCTAGAGATGGATGCCAGTGTTGCTACTTGCTAGAGAAGTTTCTCCATGAATTTGGTTTTCTTTTGTTCTGTAGTTAGAATTTATTTTGTCTGATATACTGATTCATTAAAGAGCGAGGGTCAATACACGATGAGATGTAGTTAGAGAAAATGCAGAGAGTTTGACCACCATTAGTTTAATAATTTAAAAAAGATATTTAATTTTTTCACCAAAAGAACCTATTTAATTTTTTAAAATAAATTATTAGAATTTTTATGACCTTTTAGAGAAATTTACTTCTTAGTCCCCTAATTTTTCCATTTATTTTGTGGCAAAATTAAAAATTTGAGATGTTTATATTTACATTTATGTTACACGATGCCACACAATTTTCTAATATAAAAAAAGGCAACAACTTTGTTATTGAGGATTTGAAGTGAATGAGGAAGCACTGAATAGTATATAGATACACATGTGTAATTGGTAAATGTTAAATAATAAAACACACGTGCTAAGTAATTATTTCCCCACACCTGGTATCAGAAACACCTCGGATCTTTTAACCCCTGTACTCAGGACGTATCATAACCTCACTCTTAAAGAAGGTTCAAAACTATGCATGCCCTGAACCCAAACTCTCTCTATATATGAGAACACGAATCACTCAAAGAATCACTCTGGATTTGGCTCGAGATTGGATTAAGGTTTGGGAGAGAGTGTAGTGGAGTAGAGGGTGAAGGGGCTGATAAGGAAGAGCGAAGGAGGAATAGAAGTTGAGGGAGCCAATGATAGATTTATGCTATGACGAAGTGGCGACCTATACATAAGACTGTGTAATTCCTTATTCCTTCCCCCGAAACCGCCTCAGATTTGACGTCGATGACAATAAGAAGGTCATTTGATTAGGCTCAGCTATAGTATTCCTTTACAAATTGCTATGGACAAGCGTAGCTGGTTGCTCGATCCCGTTTCTCTCGCCCTTACTTCTGGATTAAAATAAAATAGTGGAATGTGAGATAAGCGCTCTCCAAAAGTAGAAATATCAACAAGAAGAAGGAAAGAGAGAGCTCAAACGGATGATGGGAACCGTTGAAGAATCGTCTATAAAAACAGCTAAGAATAAGAGAGTAGAGAATGGCGGGGAAGAGAGTAGCTTTTTAGTGCCAACAGAGGGAAAAATGAGAGACCTCGGGGTGAGTAGATTGAAAAGCCATTACTAAATTGATTGCCAATTTTAATCACTTGATCAATTACTAATTAGTGTGGAGAAAAAGCTATTGGTATCTATTCGTAGACTCTTCGTGTGTTCCTATTATTCAATGTTATAATTCTCTCTTAAAAATTATACCATCTATTATAATTCTTATTTCTTAATGATTTCTGTCATATCAGACAATAAAATAAAGATGTCTGTCATATACCTCTGTATTATTATCAAGTCAACACTGTAATTTAGTTTGGATGGCATTTAGGAAATCATTGACGATATATAATTTGTAATCAAGTAAAAGGTTAATTTTACATCTCAATATTATCACGAGGGTAGCGATGATGTATTATTGTGATTTGATTTATGAGTAATTCCAACATGGTTTGCCATGTCTTCATGAGTGCTCTGATAAATCACAAATAAATAACTCAAAAATATTTTAATTTTATTTGAAGAATTTTAATATGATGTGAAACTTGTGTGAGGGGAAAAATCAAAGCTTTATTCACTTTTTCTTATGTTATGTGTGTCGGAAAAAAATCAAAGCTTTATAGTATCAAATAGGATTAAATCTTTAAAATATTTTAAGGTGTCTTCAGACCATAAGTGACATGACAAACAAAGTTTTCCTTAAATTTTCCCCTACAGTATTGGGTTTAGTCCAAGAAATTAAAACATTAACTAGAATAAGTTTAACTTTAAAATATAAAAAAAAAGTTACTGTATACAACTTAATTAAAATTTAGGGAAATTCCATGCATTTTAGCCCATTTTTTTTAATTTAATTCAACTTATTATTGGGGAATTTCTCCTCTAGCCGTAAATAGTTTAGAATAACAACATTAAAAATCAATTTATTTCCTCACTCTAATTTAAAAGTTGGGAGGTTATTTATATTATAAACTATATAATGTAATGGTTAAAGTATGCTTCTTTTTTTAATAATACTGGATAATATAACCTTAAAGGTTTATTACAAATAGAGATCCCTCAACCTAAGAATTTACCCTTCATCAACTCCCACTTGTCGAATGAAAGGTGGTGATTGATCAAAGGTGGCAAAAATTACATTTGAATTATGAGAATGCTTGGCTAATTGGTCAGCTAAAACAGCATACTCTCAAAAGACATGGCTAATCTCTCATTTTCAATCCTTATGGAGATACATTTTAGCATCATCTATTGCCTATTTGGAGGGGGCAAGTCTCTTCACATCCTCTCAAGATAAGGTTAACCGTTTCAATACAATCAGTTACAACCACAATATTTCTGAAGCCTTTAGACTAGCACAAGTGTAGCCCATGTGTGAAACCCAGTAATTTTGCAATCGTTGGTGGAACATGAGTTAGCCTACAACAAAAACCACTGAATTAGCCTACAACAAAAACCACTGATCCAAGCTTCCTGTGTAACACCCCAAATTTTTAGAAAATAGAAAATAAGAAATTATTTAAGGTCTCGAATATTACAAAAACATTAAAAAGTATTGGAAAATAAATTTATGACATTTAGGCATTTTTAGTAATTTTAAAGTCTATTTTCTTTAGGAAATAAAGAGAACTAATTAGAAAATAAAATTTAATTTGGAGAAAAGAAATAATCAGAATTTAATTGAGGTCTTAGAAAGGCATTTAGAAATTAAAAAGCCTTATAAACACATTTATGAGATCAGGTGTGTTTTTAATAATTTTAAGGTTTATTTTCTTTATTAGCTACGGTAAAATAGTTAGGAGATAAATTTAAATAAAGGAACATTTAGAACCTTTCGGAGTTGTTTGATAATTAAAAAGTCTTATAAATAAATTTAGGAATTAAATTATATCTAGAAAAAATATTTTGGGGACACACTTAGGTCTATTTCTAAATAATAATGGTTAATAAAAATTATGATTTAAGAGAAAAATAGGAAATAGGAAATGAAAAAGACAATATCTGTCCCTAGTTAAAAATATCTTCAATTATAGAAGAAAGGGCAAGATAGTAAAATACTCATAAAAACAAAATATCTTACTTCTCTTTTAATTCAAGCCATACATGTGTCCCTAAATATTAAATATACTCCCTCTCTCCGATTTCACTTTGTTTTTCCCTTTCTCTCTGAACCAAACCCGATCCCTCTCTCTCGTTCTCATCTCCCTCTGTTCTCCGTGAGCTTCCGCGGCTTCAGACGGCAAGAGCGGCGACGATCGGCAGCTAGGAGTGGCGGAAACGCGTGGGAAGTCTGGGTTGGCTTTGGGTAAGCCTTTCTTTCCCATTTTCCTTCCTCTTTGGGTCCGATTTCGAGTGAGTTTTGGGAAGGGATTGGTTCGAGTTTAGGGGTTTTTGAAGTTTCTGAATTCATAGAAATAAAGCTTAAAATGCGATTAAAGGTATTCTTGAAGTAATTTTGCGATTGAATGGTGTTTTGGGTCCGATTTCTTCTCAGTTAGGCCGTGGGTACTGTTCATCTGGCGCTGTCACGGCGGTTTCTGGGCAAGAATCAATTAAAACTCTAACTAAATTCATTTAGGAGTAGGATTGAGTTAATAAACGAGCTTCAAGTAGGATTCTTAGATGTTCTCTTGCTTGTTCGATTTTTCTGCTTCCCTGTGAACCAATTTTATGCTGTGTGAATTCTGATTTCCCTATGCTGTTGTTTCTGGTGATGATGAAGAGGATGAAATATATGTATTGACTGATTATGGTTGAGTGACATCCTAATTGTTTTCTTTCCTTTTCTTGCTGCTTTGGCCAGCGGTGGTAGTGGCAGAGGAAGGGAAATTATGATGCCAGATTTTTAATCAGGATCTTCTCATTTGTTGTTGAGAGATATGAGGATGTTGTTGAGGTTTATTATTGGTTTTCTTCCTTCTCTTGCTTACTGGCCAACAGGTTCATTGGAAGAGAAAAAGGAAATTTGTGATGTTTGATTTTACTCGTAATGGGGATTGAGATGCTTAATTCTAGTAGGGCTGTTGTTAAATGAATGCATGAAATTGTTGTAATATTGCTCTGTTTTAAGCTTTGGGCAGGGGGAAAGAGAAAGGAAGTCGGTTAGCATTAAGGTTTGATTGGATATTATTCTAGTTGACATTAAGTTGAAATGGAATAAGTAAGGATATTCATGTGTGACTTTGACTGTAAAGGAACGCAAGAATAGTTATAATTCTAAGTGATGGGAATTGGTTCATAATTTGGGTGTGTAGAGCATTAGTTTTAGGCTTAAAGAAAGGAAGTTAATTCTTAAAACTGTGATTAAATCTTTGGTGACTGTTTTAAGGATTGATAAGAATGGAAGGTGATTAAATGTAGGTTGGTGTGTTTATTGAGGTTTAGTTTATAACTTTAGGCTTTAATTGGTTTTGAGTTAATCAAATTTCAGTTGTTAGGAATCAAACTTGTAAAGTTTAGAACCTGGTTTTTTTTACCAATTGTTGGAGGTTTATAGCTTCAAAATTTATGCTTTCTCCATGGTTTATGTTATGAGGATTTAAGTTGGAAAGATGAGGAGATAGGAAGATATATTCTTTTGAATTAGGATTGTTTCCATAAGGGCTATAGAAGATCAGTGAGTTTGAAAGGGAAGATAAGGCAATAGATTTTAAATTGAAAAGTTAGAAGGGTAAGTAATGAATGAAGAAGGTATTGTTAAGGTTAAGCTAATACAAATTTAACTTATGAAACTTGGATAAGATAAGGTATATGAAATCGATAAGAATTTAGAATCTAAAGTATGATGGTTATTTTAGAAATTCTTAGTGATAGAATCAATTGATGAAATATTTGTAGGAATGGTTTGATATAGTTTAATGGTGAAGAGTTTGAAAAGTTTAGAGTTGGAAGCTTATAAAAGAAATGTTTTAGGTGGGTTTAGTATTTAATTATGTAAAATGACTGGGAGATTCTATAACTATTAATTGAATCTAAAGTTGATGTAGAGGCTTGCTGGAAGATCTTTGAAGGTGAGTAGCTTAATGTGCAGGTGTACAAGATTTGAGATTGGATTAGTTTAGTACTTTGAAGATAATGATATGGATAATTGGGTGTTAGGTATGTAACTACTTCCCTAGTTTAGATTGACTTAGGGATGGGGAGGATTTTAGAAATGATTGAGAAATGAAAAGAATGAGTTTGTTTAAGGATTAAGTGTGAATTAATTGGTTAAGATGGTTTGAGGATTTGAACATATGTAGTGTTAATTCTAGAAGTTAATTTATAAAATTGTAATTGATATATATAGTAATCATTTGAAAACTTTTGGATGGTAGGTTAAGGTGATTGAATGCTATATAATTTAATGTTGGAAGTTTGTAATTTCTATAGGTCCTAGATTTGTAATGGTAATGATTCTCGGTAAATCTCTCTGTCCCTAATAGTGGTATTGGGAAAGAATATGAAGTTGGTTGGTTGGTTGGTTACACTTTAGTCATAACCAATTGAATAAAGATGTGAAGAGTGCTTTGGAAAGCTGTACTAGTAGTTAGGGATTAAAGATTTAATTTATGGTAGTTGTTTTGAGGGTTTTAATCAGATATATGTTATTCGATGGTTCCCTTGTTCTTGCTTGGTCATTTTGTTGAATTCTTGGATTCACTTGAGGCTAAATGGAAATCAGAAAATAAATTCCTAATGATATATAGTGCTAATTAAGAAAAAAAAAACAAGAATCTGATATACAATTCAATGATATCGTATAGAGTTATCTAGGTTATTCTTAATCTTGTGGGAGCTTGTCTGAGGTATAAATGAAATTGAGTTTATAGGCTAATCAAAAGTGTTGAGAATTTAGGATTGAAGTTCTGCTTTATATCTTGAAATAAGAAGTAGTTGTATTAGAAATAAATTAATAAATGTTTGACAATTAACGAAAAGTCTAAAGTGTACTTGAGTGTTTAGTGTATATAAGAAACATAGTTAGTATAAGATTTAAATTGAATCCTTGTAGAATGGTGATTTAACAAATGAATAATAGGAATAATTTGATTGGAATTCGATTGTGTGTGTGGCAAATAATTTTTAGGAACTTGAAATGTAACTTTATATTTTATATATTTTTACAAGCTATTGTGTAAGTATTTTAAAATTTCCAAACAAATCATCCTTTAATCTTGAAAAACTAAGGCAAATTGATGAGATCATAAATTGTCTGAATGCAAAGAATGGGGTAGTGTTTAACACTTTAGGATCTAAGTGAGAGACGTTAAATAATTATATATAAGTATAGGTGTTAATTTATTATTCATATGTAAATAGGTCTTGAGGATGACATAAGTTAAGGAGATCAGTGGAAAAGAAAGGAGCAAGTTTATGATTAAGTTCCGGTATTCCAGGTAGCAGTTTATTTCAGTAACAATTAAATTGCATGTATTATTTTATAATAACTGTTGCATTTAGTTGGTAAGTTGTTATTCCTCAGTTGGAGTACTCCAGGCTTAGGTGGTTCGCTACGCCTTTGCCAAACCAGTTTAGTTATAACGGGATTGTTATAACGAGAAGTCCTGCAGGTAGAGCCTCCACTAGTTAACGAAAGTATTGTTATCAGTGGTTGGTAGGTGCGGATCGCACACAGATTAATAGGAGTAAGACTATCATCATTTGGGCAGTTTTATGAAATATATACATGACAATGCTAGTATGATCATATATGTTAATGAAAGAAACTGCTATTGGGATTTCCAATCTCACTCTTTCCCCAAACATTTTCAGTACGCAGGATGTGGGAAGCTAGCTGGGAAGGAAGAGTAGAAGAAGAAATTAGGATTATAGTTGAGAAAGTAAAAGGTGGTTAAATAATTTAGTAATATTATTTGTATATGTTGTATGAATTAAATTATTAAATTAATAGCAGAAAGCATAGAAAATAGAATTATATAGATTTATTAAGAGATTTAAATTTCCCAAGTTTTATGAATTAAGAATAAACACCCTAAGAGGGTTAGAGTACTTTTAATTGTTTTATTAACCACTTTATTTTATAAAGAGTTTTAAATTATTCAATTTGTCCGAAAAGCCCATTCCAACTGCAATAAAGTTGGAACACTGTTTGGTAAGAAAAATTTCTAAATTTTTTCGTATTTTTGGGCTTCCGACATTAAAAAGTGGTTGTAATTCAATTAAAATCGTTATAATATATTAGAAAATTTAAGGTGTTACATCCTGCTGGTTCGAATGACCCCTCCACATCCACATTGACCATCCTCTAAGACAAATCCATCCACAGCTAAGCGAACACCCTCTGCTCCATGGTTACACGAATCACCTAATCCTGAAGATCGACTGCTTTTTGCATCACAAATCCTTTAAGTTTGAAAAATGTGCTTTTAGTCATTTTTTATGTTAACACTGTTAGTTTTATTTAACATAAAACAATGACTCGATAAAAATAAAAGGTGATTTTATAATTAAACGCGGATAAAAAATGACTACTTTTTGAAATACAAGAATAATTATACTGAAATATTTAAATTTAAGCATGTTTTATCAACATTTGATCACAGATTCGCTGTTTAAATTTGTTGATTTGGCATTTTTTATTAAGTGAAATTAACACGTTTAAATGACCAGAAATGCACATTTCAAACTTAAGAGACCAAAATGATGCCCGATGCAAATATAATGGATCAAAAGTATACTTTAGCATAATATAATTCATCTTTACAGTGTTTTCTCATAAAATATTTAGAATACCATTAATATAAAATAAGGCTAAACTATACTTTCTATTCTTTATGTTCAGATCATGTATCATTTTGCTCAATTTTTGGAATTATCCAGCGGTATCCATTACAACTAACAACCAACTAATCTGATTCGTGGGAAAGTAGGCCCACAATGGGAACATCGATACTTCAAAGTAATTATCGCGCCTGCATACCTAGGGTTCAAGCTCGATACCACATGTTAAGTTGGCAAAAACCACAGCTAGTTAATCAAAGAGTTTTGTGATTCGTTTTGCTATCTTAAGTTTGAAAGGTGCATTATCTTTTGATGGAAATTGTTATATGAAACTGGCATAAGACACCTCAAATTCTTCGTAGCATCATATGTGACATCTTATGTAGATTAATAACTTTAGAGCAACCAAATAAATTTTATGTAAGGGTTAAACTCTATTTTTATCATTGACAAGCTGTAAACCTCATTGCTTATATCTATCTGCCGCACCAACGTCTTTCAACTTTAAAAATAACCCTTGCGCAATTTACACATGGTATAATGAAGTGTCATATGTTAACTTGACATAACAATTTCCATTAAAAGATAATGGTAAATTAATGGTAGGGTTCCATAATTAAAAAAAATAAAAGTTCAGGGGTCAAATTTAAACATCAAGACATTAAGAGGATTTATAGAATTCAGACAAAAAAATTAAATAGCTACTTTGAAATTATAGTAGGATGTCACATATATTGCCACCTAAGATTTGATGTCTCTAATGCCTTCATTTTTTTCTCAATTAAAAAAAAATGCTTTCATTTTTTTTCTCAATTAAAAAAAAATGCCTTCATTTTTTTCCAATTTATGTTAGATATCATGGTATCATCTTTAAATATGACATGACAATTTTGATTCCTTTTTCCTTTTTACATGACAATTTTGATTCTTAAAAAACCGGATTTAATGTAAGAAAAATTTAAACATAAAGAGGTATATACAACTGATCCAGGTGTTTTGTAGATTTCAACCTATTTATCGATATTAATCACGACATAGATAGTTTAATTATTTGAAAATAAAATATCTATGCTTTATTTCCTCACTAAAAATTAAAATATAAGAGGGTATTTATAATTATGTTGTATTATATTTTTTTAAACTCAATATTATATTATATTAATTTCAGAGTGTTTTTGGGGCAGGTAATATTTCTAAATATTAAAATTAAAATAGCATGTAGTAAGAAGCCAAATTATTAAAATAAACGGTTTTAATGACATCCCGCCAAAATTTAAACTGTCAAGTCATTTTTCAATTATAAAGTGCCTCTTTGGCAAACTTGAAAAAAAAGGTGCCTTTTTAGGTCAAACTTAGGTTTCAAAGTCTAAGTAGACAAACGCTCTCAACTTTTTCAAAATGGCTTTTAACTGTTAAAACTTAGGTTTTAGGTAAGCCAGACAAATACTCACAACTTTTCTAGAATAGTTTTTTAGCCTGAAAAACTAGGTTTGGGGCAGAAAACCTAAGTTTTGCCAGAAGATATTTTTTCTATAATCTCAGAAGCTATTCCTCAAAGTGCCTGTTTGGCAAACCGAAAAAAGCACTTTTTTGGGCAAAACCTAGGTTTCATAATCAGAATGGGCAAACACTCTCAGCTTTTCTAGAATAGCTGTTAACTGTCAAAACCTAGGTTTTGGTTAAGTCAGACAAACACTCACAGCTTTTTCAGAACAACTTTTTAGTCTGTTAACCTAGGCTTGGGGCAAAAAACCTAGGTTTTGTTAGAAGCTATTTTTTTCTATGATCTCATAAGCTATTTTCTAGAATCTATTATCTAAAAGCACTTTCTCAACTTTTTTCTAGAAGCTATTCAGCAAAAGCTAATCTAAACAGGATCATATCTCTAAAAGCACTTTTTCAACTTTTTTCTCAGAAACTATTCTCCAAAAGCTAATCCAAACAAGCCTAAAGTCTAAAGTTATAAACGGAATAAAATCTGAAGGACAAAACCTACTGTATGAAATTACAGCCTTACAGGACCAAAACCAACTTCAAATTATCCGGAACAAACATTATATTAACTTTTTTTAATATTCCCTCTGTCCCGCTTTGTAAGGTCTTTTTAATCGAATTGCGGGTTCCCAAAAATTAGTTAAAGTTAATTAAAAGCAATAAATATGTAGGAAATATACCATTTTTTCTCTCTAAATATACCCTTATTTATGAATGAGTAAGAGAGAGTGTAATTATAAAAAAAAAATGAAAAAAAATATGTAAAAAAATCAATGTATAAATAAAATAGGGAAAAATATATTTATTACTGAAATAAAGTCTACAAGGATTGGGTATTAAAAAATGTAGCTTATGGAGTATTATATTATGGGAGGGAGGCAGTATTTTACGATCATCACCAGACACAGGCCAACTCACATACGCTTCATTCCGACGAGCAACCCGAACCGCCGATCGAAGCCCTATTTTGGAAGTATACGGGAAGTTCGAGACTTCCGAGGTATCGGCGGAGACCACAGCCGGCGGCATATCTGGTAAGAAAGTATACTCATTTAGCTACGCTAGCGTACGGGAAAACAAACGCTCGAGTCGAATTTCGGGAACTTCGAGGTATCAGAGGAGACCACCACCGGCAATATGTTTCTGATAGCGGTTTCCACTGTGGGTTTTCAAGATTGTGCTTAATCAAGTTTGACATAGGGGCGGCGTCTTCTAAGTACTGTCATGGTACTATGCATTAGCTCATTTGTTCGGTTTACGGTTGCTTTCTATGGGGGCATCAATTACTTCCGCCCATTATTCATAAATTTATTAATTTTTTTTCCCTTGCAGGACAATACCGGTGAAACTAGCAAACCAGTGGCTGACAAGTACAATGTGGAAGCCGCGGAAATCTTGGCCAACGAGGCTCAGGTTAATTTGGTTTGACCCATTTTCAAGTTCGAATTTCGTGTCTTTTTTTTTTATGACACCCTGTGAAGAAAGAATTACTCACCCTAGTGTTTCACTATTTAGCACTTACCAATTGCGGAGGCGACACCTATATACGAGCAACTTCTCACGTTGTTTCCGACAGCTGTGAGTGTTTTTGTTTTCGGCGTTCCTTAGCTGTAGTATCTCGGGATTTTTTGTAGTTACAAATTCAAATGCTTAATATAGTTGGCTGTTGGCACAGGCCAAGTTTTGGAAGCAGTATGTGGAGGCATATATGGCTGTAAATAATGAAGATGCCACCAAACAGATTTTTAGTCGGTGCTTGTTAATTTGTCTTCAGATTCCTCTTTGGTATGTCAGTTCTTTAATCATATGAGGCCAACGGTTGATGGTGTAAATTTGCTTTTGGATTACTATTACTATAACTGGTGTTTATATGTTGTATCACTATGTTCCTATTGTTTTGAATGTTAATATTCCATGTGATAATTCTGTAAATTCTCGCTCATTGACATCTAACAATATTTGTTTTTTTTTGAGTTTTCTTTCTTGACTCCTCCAAGTCCGCCCACCCTTTTCAATTATTAGGTATTGATAGTAATAGAAATAGTCTGTATGTTACTATGAAGATGATATCCGGTCTTGTGCTTCAATGCTATGCTCTAACGATTTCTCCTCACACACATTTTGAAACCATATGAATTCAGTAGCTCAGTGTCTGTCATGATTATTAGAGGCATTATTAAATATCCACTTTGATTGTTTCCTTGTAAAAATGGATGAATAACCATCTTTTAACCTCTCTTTACTGATATTATGTTAGTTTTATATTCCAACTTGTTTTTTTCTATCTTGCCTTTGTAGGAGATGTTACATTCGTTTCATTAGAAAGGTTAATGAGAAGAAAGGGCTAGAGGGTCAAGAAGAGACTAGAAAAGCTTTTGATTTTATGCTTAACTACGTTGGTAAATCATTTCCCTCAATCTCATCCTCCTGTATCTTATAGGTCATTGTATGATATCTGTGGTTTTATTTTTTACTGATTGAGGAGTCTTTTAGGCATCTATTTGACGTAGAGGTCAACATGAATGCATTTATTGATGTAAACTTAGTAAGGATTCACGGAGAGGCTTCTGGGGAAACTGGATGTCTTGAAGTTTACCATCCTCAAAGAGAGTGTCTTGGTAATTAGCATGTACTCTCTTCGGTCCTAATTATAAGATCACTTTGACTTTTTTGGAAAAGTTAAGGATGCAAAATTAATCATTTTAAGTTGTCTATAGTCATCTTTTTTCCTCAAAACTAATTTATTCTGCTTATAAATTAACCTATAATCTAATTAAATGTGACATATGTTATGATTTATTGGTATAATTTGTTTCCTTAACTTCCACAAAAAAAAAAGTCAAAGTGATCTTATATTTAGGACCGGAGGGAGTATAACATGATGACAAATGCTGGTTGCGTTTTGTCTTAAAGTAACTTTCTAATTTTTCTTACTGATCACATTTAAATATCCTAATTTTCGTATGTGTTGGTTAATTTTTTTGGGCATCATTTGGTGCATCTAGCAATAGTTATTTCAATTTTGTTTCAACTTGTTAAAGTCACCTTGGCAAATGTGTGCATGGCGCTGGAAGTAGCCTTCAATTACATTTTATATATATTTAGAGCCTTCTGTTAGCAGCCTTCTCCCGTAAGATGTATGGCCGAAAAATTTCTGTTATTTGATGTCCTTATTTATAGTTATTATTGTTTTCCCTAGATAATTTCCTCTTTTTATAATACCGCTTAGTGATATTAAGGTTTGAAAATATATCAGAGGAAAAGGAGGGGGAAGATATCTGTGGTCCATATTATTCAGAATGACAAAAAGGTTCTTCTTCCAATAATTTGAAGAATTCCAATTGTTTACTGACAGGAGCAGACATAGCATCTGGCCCTGTATGGATGGAGTACATATCCTTTTTAAAGTCATTGCCGGTGTGTATAGTTGTTCCCATGTTTTGTGCAAGATAGAGATGAATGGCATAATTAACTATCAGTTTTGACTTTCAGACTTTAAACTCCCAAGAAGAATCACACCGGATGACTACAGTACGGAAGGCATACCAAAAGGCCATTGTTACTCCTACCCATCACATTGAACAGCTATGGAAGGAATATGAAAATTTTGAAAATTCTGTTAGTCGTCAGTTGGTAATATATGGGTCTTTGCTATTCATACTTTTATCTGAAATTATGGATTACTTGTACGTGAAGGTGTTATTCCGTGGTATGTAGTTAAGAATATACCAGGGTGTGTGGTCTGATGGTAAAAGTATTTCACAGGCTAAAGGGTTGATATCTGAATATCAACCAAAATATACTAGTGCTCGGGCGGTATATAGGGAGAGGAAGAAATATGTTGATGAAATCGATTGGAATATGCTTGCTGTACCACCAACTGGATCTGCCAAGGTAATTTTCTGCATCTTTGTGTACTAATTGTCTTGAAAGTTTTGTCAGTCTGCTTGCTGTCAAGTATAATGTTTTTTCTGGAATTTTGGTTGTGTTTACATATTTGTTATTTATATCAATAAAATCAATCATGGATATTCTCTTAATTGCTTACGCTTTTTGGTTGATGTAGTCATTGATAAGGTATTGAAGTCTCTAGTGATCAATTGTTTTAGCGCTTGATTATTGTTGCTATTGCCCCCTTCTTTCCTAATGAAAATTTAGTTTTGGCTTAATTTATGATGGGCTTGTATCCACATTTAAAGCCCAATGAGATATTAGTTAAACCAACCGCAGGTTTTCACTTAACAGTTTAGGATTATGAGTTGAAGCAATTATTGACTATGCATATTGAACATTGCCCTCGAGTTATTTGTCATGACCTGTTGTACTTTGTTTCTTTGACAGGAAGAAGGGCAATGGATGGCATGGAAGAGACTTTTGGCTTTTGAAAAGTGAGAATAGGATTGATCTTTCTTAGTTTTGTAGTTTTACAATCCATTACTAATACATTGTGGGATGAAACATATAATTGATGCTGATCATGTTCTAGCTATTTGATTTTATGCACCAATGCTTTCATTTATTTACCGTTTCTGTTTCTATGAGAACATGCATATTTTTAATAAGTTGTTGCATCCATCAAAGGTCTGGGCTGCTTAACAAGTTGTCAGGGGATTGTATTGCTAAAGGAGAGAAAATTAGCTGGTTGTAATGGTATAAAATGCCCTCCAAGTATAACTGACATAAAGGTGTAAAGGGAGATGTGGAATATTATTGATTTTCTAAAGGGGAATTAATATTTTCAATGTTGTACTGATGGACTTAGGATAACAATTTTGGTTTATTTAGAAGGTTTTTCAAAAAAACTCAGAATTATCTTGCAGCTGGGAATTAGGGTTGCTAATAGAACATATTTATCCATAAAAAAATCTGAAACATTATGAATATTATACTTTTGTATGCGCATCAGCATTTAGAATAGCTAATAGATGGCTATGATGCTTTGCCATCTATATCTCGACTTTATAGCAATTTATACTGATCTATGTGACTAAGATTAAGGAATGAAAAATGGTTCTTATTAATCTTTCTGCATTCCAGAGGAAATCCCCAGAGAATAGATTCTGCTTCCTCAAATAAGCGAATCATATTTACGTATGAGCAGGTAATCCCCAGAGAATGGTTTATTTTGTACTGATTCTGAATTGAAATTTGTTGCAATAAATGAACAGATCTATCATGATAGCTGATATGTTAGTGTAATATTGAAGGAAATATTAGTTAAAATGAGAGATTATTTAGAATGAGGGTCAATTAGGATGTTAGCGCCAAATACGACTGTTAGAAGCTGACTCACCTTAAATAAACTTAACCTATAAATATAAGGGGGTTGACCTGTACAGTGTGACTTGTGATTTTAGAATGATTTAAGGATAATCAGAATTTTCTCTCTTGCCTCTCTGTTCTCTCTTCGTCTTCGTCCCCTCTGACTCTTCTATTTTTCTCTCTGCAACTCTACTCGACTTCTCTTCTTTTCCCCTTTTCTCTATCTTTTCAATGCATCTCCGCCTTAAATTTTAGAGATACATCAATATCCATCATTATTGACCTAGTTTATAGATAACCATGTACTTAATAGGATGCTGTCCATAGGAAGCAATTTCATTGAACATTGGGTCTATCTACCTACTGAAAGAGGAAATAAAACCTCTCCCTTGTTGAGTTGTGGTATTAACAACATCATTAATCATGTGCTTTACTTTTATCATGTTTCTGTTTATTTGTCCTTTTATTTATGGGATTGCTTACTGCATTATGCTTGTATTCAGTGTCTGATGTATCTATACCATTATCCTGATATATGGTATGATTATGCTACATGGCATGCAAAAAGCGGTTCAATAGATGCTGCAATCAAAGTGTTTCAGCGGTCGCTCAAGGCCCTCCCTGGTATGTGGTCCTTTTTTTTCATTAATTTTAGTATATTTTCAAAATTGCGTTTACTGTAGCCTCTATATTTCAACTTTTAATTGCAAATTTAATTAACAACCTTTTCTTTTGTATAACATACCATTATGCATAGAAAAGACTTTTGGATGCTCGTCCTCAAAGTCCAGATGCAAGAAGAAAAAAGTTGTTTTGTATCATGAAATTGTGTGGTTTTAAAAGTGTAGATATGACCTGCAGGGTCCAATTTTTCTGACGTCCTTAAGATTTAAGTGTGCCATTTTCTATATCTTATTTTTCTTTTTGTCTACTGTAGAATGTATGTTGGTTAAGGTTTTATTCTTATCCTTTGGCAGGTCTCAACATTGCATTTAATTTCCATCAATAAGGTTCACTGGGGTTTTTTTTTCACTTCTTTAGTTCCTCTTTTTTTTTTTTTTTGACATTTCATTTATAATCAGATTCAGAAATGCTACGCTATGCCTATGCAGAGCTGGAGGAATCTCGTGGTGCAATTCAGGTTTGGCAAATTGTACGGCTGCTTCAATATCTGTTACCATTTTTTCTTTTAGTCTTTTAACTTTCTTGCTTTTTTTTGGTTTGATGTCAGGCTGCAAAGAAAATATATGAAGGTCTTTTGGGTGATGGTGTCAGCACAACTGCACTTGCACATATTCAAGTATGTCTAATAGTTCCGACTATATGTTTAATGCTCCTCAGAGGTGTTGGCCTGTTGGATTGTTGGGAGGTGAATATGTTAGGTGCATAAAAATTGGGGGAGGGATTGATTTAGCGATCAACATTTTTCTTCAAACATAAATTATGTTTAATTTTTTAAAATTCAGGTCTGATCTTCAAGCTTTTTTTGGGACCAAATCTGATCTTCAAGTTTGCACTATCCTGTGTTGAACTATTTTAAACTTGCTTAAGTGTCCTATTTATATACTTTAATCCCCTGAAAATTTCTTCAATAGAAATTTCATTTATAAAAATGGTTTACTCAGACTGGTTTTGTTGATTAGATATCATTTCATTTTTCTTTGACTAAAATTGTCATTTTAGTAAAATATGTTCTATCAATGACGGGTCAAACTTCCTTCCGAAAAATGTAATATCGGTGTTTCATGCTGCAGTTCATTCGCTTTCTCAGAAGAACAGAAGGTGTTGAAGCAGCTCGGAAGTACTTTCTAGATGCTCGCAAATCCCAAAATTGCACTTATCATGTTTATATTGCTTATGCCATGATGACCTTTTGTCTTGATAAGGATCCAAAGGTGCCATAATTTTTCTCCTTTTTTTGCCCAACAATTAGTTGAGGTTAATTCTATTTTTTATTGTAGATTGCGGGATTATATTCACTCTGCTGGTCTACATTCGCAAACAAAAGTTTTGCTTGTTTTTGCGTGAATGCTTGGATATGCAACTTTCAATTTGTGTGTGTGTGTGTTGAAAGAATGAGTAAGGAGCTGTCTGTTAATTTGCAATTGATGTTTCACAAATGTTGGTGCTGTTATTCTTTACCGGTCCGAGAATGAATGCCCACAATCAGAGTATGTCACCACCAATGCCCTTCTACGTGGGGTGCGCTTAATGTAAAATTGTTCTAATATTCAACAAATGTTAAGGCCGAAAACATAAAGTGTTAGCAAATAAGCTTTGAATCACTGCATGATAATTGCTCAATTCATGCAGATGGCGCACAATGTTTTTGAAGCAGGACTAAAACGGTTCATGCATGAATCTGTTTACATTCTTGAGTGAGTTCTTCGACCAACTCAACGGCCCTTTACCCATTGTACTTTGTTGATCACCTCTCTGATACTTGGTGGTAACTAGTTTGTTGTATTATTAATATTATCATTTGAAAAAGGATATCATTTAGGGACTTCCTACGTCCTCTTCTATCTTTATGCACAGATTCCAATTATCCTTCTTTGTACTATATGCTGTTATGCATTTTAGTTAGTCTTTGTCTTAGGGCCTGTTTGGATCAGCTTCTGGAGAATAGCTTCTGAGAAAAAAGCTGAAAAAGTGCTTTTTTCAGCTTTTCTGAAAAAGCTGAAAAAAATAGCTTTTGATAAAATGAGAGTGTTTGGATGGTTGTTGTGAGAATAGCTTTTTTTATGTGTAAATTACTAAAAAGGATATAAGTTTAATGTGTTAGGAAAGAAAGGGGATAAGGGCATTATGGTATATTTCTACCTCGTAATTCGCGAAAAAGCTGAAAAAGGTAGCAGCCTGTTTGGATTAGCTTTTAGAGAATAGCTTCTGGGGAATCGCTTTTTTTAGCTTTTCTGAAAAAATGGCTTTTTGATAAAATGAGAGTGTTTGGATAATTGTTTTGAGAATGACTTTTTCTGTGTAAATTACTAAAAAGGACATAAGTTTAATGTGTTGGGAAAGAGAGAGGATAAGGGTATTTTTGGTAGATCATTATGACATGTGTAATGATGACATTTTTTTACATCGTATTTCGTGCAAAAGGGGAAAATTGTAGCTTAGTCAAAACCTAGGTTTTGGTGGCCAAAACCTAGGTTTCCAATCCAAATGGGTTTTTCACATATTTTCAAGTGTTTGGCTTACCTTTTTTAAAACCCTAGGTTTTGAGTCCAAACCTAGGTTTATCAGAAAAAAGTGTTTGGCTGCCATTTTTTAAAACCTAGGTTTGGGTAAAAAAATTGCTTTTTTTGCCTCACCCAAACAAGCACTTAATGGTAGTTGGTTTGTTTCTTTGGTTTCCTTTTGGTTTGTGACAGCACACGGAGAGTGCACAAGACTTTTGTTTGGTAGTGATTGGTGTGTGTGGCTAATGATTTCTTTTTTATTCAGATTTTTAGTTAGTTATCTTAATTGTAGCAGGGTCTGTGGTAATACAGTACCAGCTTTTCAGGCCATTTGTGCTGATGTCTGGGGTGTTTATACTGTGCAGTTTTATTGTTTTATGAAGTGTTGCTAAAAATATAGGAACATCACTGGTTGTTTTGTCGACATGAATTATGGACTAATCATACATGACCCAGTAATTCTTGAGCTCTTCACATGGCAACCAAACTTGCTTCAAGCATCCAGCAATGTTGATGTTTGTTTATCTACTCACAAAATGAGATACCCCAAGATCCTCTGGTTGCTTCGTGTTATTGTTGAATCTTTCTGAAAAATGTATTTTTACTGTTCTAATTTTATACAGTGGTTGACAAATTGTGATTGATTTTCATGATAATTCAGATATGCAGATTTCTTGACACGTTTGAATGATGACCAAAACATACGGGCTCTCTTTGAACGGGCTTTAAGTTCACTTCCACCTGATGAATCGGTTGAGGTATGCCACACCTACTTTTTTCTTGTGGAAAATGACTTACCAACAATGAAGTAAATCAAGTATATGCATTCACACACACACACACACACACACACACACACACACACACACACACACACACACCACCAAAAAAAAGGATTGTTTCTCATGAACTGTTAGATGGTTATGTTGTGTTTTTGCCCCTTACTAGAAAGAACTGTTTTCCCGAGTATGCCGTAAAAGTTACTCCATTCTAGGCCTGATCGGAAAAGATTCTAAGAGATTCATGGGTAATGTGTCCCATAAAAAAGCACTACTGTTTTGTACCATAAAATGCTTAAGTCTTGTTTTGCCCAATGGCTTTGGTGTTTACCATTGCTTTGATGAACATTTGAAGAATAACACTTTCGATTTAAGATCTCCAAATCTTTGGATATGGAGATCCCATTGGGTGTTGTATTGGATGGATGTATCTTTAATGTTGGGATCTTGTTAAATTACCTAGTTTATGACTATTTGCATGATTACTTCATTACATTGATACATGATACAGTTTATACTAACTGGTGGAAGGTCTTTATATTCGACAATTTTGTTATGGTACTCAATGATCATGTGTTCAAGGGTCTCTCTGTTGCCGGAAACCGTTCAATAGCCAGATGTTTTTGTATTTTTCTTTTTGCAATACTTATGAGCAGTATTGGGACATTGTTATTTAGAAATGCATGGCATTTTCCATATTGTTGTCAGTTTGACGTTGTGTACTTTTCACTTGTAATTTTTGCTATTATGTAGCTCTGTGCGTCTATATATTGTTGCTTACGGACTTCAATGTGAATGTTGTTGCAGTATACTTGCAATTCTAATGTGGTTGTTATATAATTCTATCTGCAGGTCTGGAAAAAGTTCACCCAGTTTGAGCAAACTTATGGAGACCTTGCTAGCATGTTGAAGGTGAACTCAATATGCTTCGGGTATATTTGTATCATATCAAAATTAGGCCCATCAAAGTTCTCCTTTTGAACAAGAGCATTGTCTTTTTTCTTGTATAAAGGTGTATCCTTTTAAAGATTAGTTGGCTTTTAGGGTAATAGTACGTTTTCCAAACACCCACTAGATGCATTAGGACTGTGTAAGGAAAGGGCTGAAGATCATCTGAAGCTGATTTTTTAACAAAGTCAAATGTCATTATAATTCGTTCTTGTAATTTATGTATCCAAAGCAAAATTTTCACCTAGATATTCTGCAATAATAGTTGGAAATAAGATCTTGTCGGATGGCAAGAAAATGTAAACTGGTCAGATTTACTAGATATTTTGTTATTTTCTTTGTTAACTAATATATCTACTTTATTTTATTACCCTGCTATTGGAGGCTGTGTATCTCGCATTGCAAAAGTTTCTTGATTTGCATATGAATATTATACATAGGTTGAGCAAAGAAGAAAAGAAGCACTTTTTGGAACTGGTGAAGATGGAACATCTGCATTGGAGAGCTCTCTGCAGGATGTTGTGTCACGGTATAGTTTCAAGGAGCTTTGGCCATGCTCCTCTAAGGATCTTGATTATTTAGCCCGGGAGGAGGTACTAGTTTTTTTCCCTCTTCAGGGTTTTCCCCAATTTTTTGAAAGATAGTTTTGATGTATTAACATCTGATGGGTAATTTCCGACTTTAAATGCGGTTTATTTGGTGTGGCATCAACCTTGTGACTAAGTTAACGAAGCAAGTAGAATTAAGATTATGGAAGTTTCAAATCTGTTCTGGTTTGAGGAAGTCATAATTCAAATAGATCCTTGCTCTTTAACTACTTTTTTGGGTGTACAAAAACTGATTTTCATACGTCCCTATGCAGTTTTAATTCTGAATTGTCGGATCTAATTAATGTTATGAATGTACCTCAAATTCTTAGAATAAGGGTTGCTTAGATTGGCTTAGTTTATTCCATTGAATAGCAGAGTTCTTATATGAACATTGCCAGCAAGTTTGCCCATAGAGTACAATAAAATGGTCAATGAGGATAAACTACATTAGAATAGGCGTTGAAAAGAGAGCTGAAGGACTGAAAACGAAGAGGCTAAGAATCTGTAGTTTAATCAGTAATAATAGAAGTAACTGTTTGCAATGCTGGAAATTCAATAATGAAGTATATATCCATCTGGATGTAGAAATGATGTCAGTCATATCATGATAAAGACGAAGCTTGATTCTTATAATAGTAGGCATCATTCAATATTTTCAATACTGGTCAAAGTGCTATTTCCTATTATTTTCCGGACAAATCTGCTTTTGATGGGCAGTAACTCATGAAAAGGTTTCTACTGACAATATTATGTTTATATTGCTGAGAATTTTTCATTTTGTCGTGTCTGTATTTTTCTCTGTAAACTGTCTTGTGTAGTAATTCACTGTTCATTTCTGCCTGTTTAGTGGCTTTCGAAAAACGTTAATAAGAAAGAGGACAAATCTCTTCTGCCCAATGGAACCAACCTTTTAGGTATGCATCTTAGAAATTTTATTCACACGACTGACTTGACTTATTATGCCTTCTTTATGTGGTAAATGCTGCACTGTTGATGCAGACAAGGTGTCTTCCAGCATAACAAACATTTCTGCTATGTCAACGAAAGTTGTTTATCCGGATACTTCAAAGATGGTGATCTATGATCCCACGGTTAACCCTGGTATGCAACCCATGCTGTTTGAAATTTAAATAACAATACTGGTGCTGATGTTTTAACATGCGTTTGTAATACATTCTCCTTTCTAATTTCCTTTTACACATGTTATTCATATTTGATGGTTAATTTAATCAATTTTTCTCTTTATTACCCCATCTTTCATTTTCTTTTCTTCTCTATCATAATATCCCAGACAGAATAGTGCAAACAGAAGGCACAGAAACAGGGGAACACAGAGATGTGAAAAGCCATGATTCCTAAAATAAAGACTATAATACTTTTGATGCCATGCTCAGTATTCCCACCCTTTTTCTCTTCTTGATGTCATATGATATTGTATTTCCTATTAAAGGTACAATATCAAGCCCTGAAAGCAAGAGAATTTGTCTGACTTTTTAAGTGTCTGTGAAGTTTCATATCTCAAGCGTCCTATAGGTCGGCTTACAGCCACAGCTCGTTTTTGAGCCATTTAAGTTGGCTGCTGGGTTATGTTAATGTCTACTATATGTAAGATATAATAGAAGAGGAGGAAGAGGGTCAGGGGTAGCAATGTCTATGCCTGTTCCTCTGGGATGAAAAATGCTGAACTGAAACTCAGAAACCTTATTGCTTGAAAAAAGTTTAATTTCCTAAAAAAACCTTGAACAATTAAAGTAATTCTCTTCTGTGATGATTATATTTTCAATTCATAGAGAAATGGCATAATTGTTTTGTGCTCAGAGCTGTTGCCCTACTGTATACTCCTGAGTTTGTTTTTCCCACTTCATCTTATGTTATATATGTTTTAGAACAACGGGGAGGATTATTCTGCTATGTTTTGATGTGTGGAATTTTCACTGGACGCATTCTTTCTACTTTACTATGCAGGCTTAAAAGTTAGTATTATGTTGGAAATTCAAGTGAAAATTATTGAAATTGGGTAGACTGTCTTAGCCATCCTGATTATGATTTCTCCCCCCTCAGTTCAACATACCTGAAGTGCTTCTCAATCCACTTGAGTCAACAGGTTTTCCATGAGATGTTGCTAAACTAAACACATTTGTGAATATTTTTGGGATCCTCTTTTATGTTAGGTATAGCGGTCACACATTGTGACCTCATATTTTTTTTTGCTGTTTCTGTCACATGTGCGACAATGGCATGTTGATGGATTCGTAGGTTTTTGGCCCGGAATGTTAAGGGTTATGGAAAGAGATTAAAGACAGTGCAATGGTTGAATTTTCTGTTAGTGTTGTGTCCAAAGGAAGAAAGACGGAATTGGGTGCTGTAACAAATTGTCACAAGGAATATAAGGGGGGTGAGCTTTTTTTTTTTTTTTTGGGGGGGGGGGGGTTCTGAGGTTAAGAGTTTGGTTGATGCGTGGGAAGAAAGTCCTAGCTTCTCAAAAGCTTGGAGAGTATTTTATTGTGCTTTCGAGCTTCCTTGATTTTACCTGAGTTGTGGTTATAAATCCTCATTTATTCCTTTGACTGTGATACGATTCTACCTTATATTATATCAGTTCAATAGAAGAACCTTTGGCATCATTTTAGTTCCACCATATGCACTGCAGGGGGGGGGGGGAATCCTTAATAAAAGTAAATCATTAGTTAATAGGGATTATGTATTATATGCATTGTATCAAATATCAAGGTTCAGGAGAGCTGAGTTTATTTGGTAATTTCTTTACATTGGTTGGTTGATGAAAAAGAAGGATGCTATTGCTTGTTAATTTTCCCTAGCACAACTGTATCTGGAGATTCTATTTCGTCTCTGACGTTGTCTTATTGGATGGCCACAATAATAGGTGCAGGCACAAATGCTTTTGATGAAATTCTCAAAGCTACACCACCTGCTTTAATAGCATTTTTGTCAAATCTTCCTGCAGTTGAGGGTAATTTTCAAAATCTCAGGACATGTGATTTAAATCCAGCATTTATTCAATAATGTTTCTTTTTTCTGTAAACAATTGACTTAAGAACATAGCAAGAAGAAGACATCGTATTTGTGGTTATTGTGTGATCACCAAAACTTGAGAGTGAGCTGTCTTACTCTTGTTTGTTTAGTGGTTAGTGCTATTCGCTGCTTGTATCCACAATTTTTTTGTCTATGATATTTGGAACTTGGAAGATTTCTAGATTCCTAAGGAATTTTAAGGATTAGGAACGTTTTTAATTTAAAACAAACCTTTTTAATTCACTGGACTACGAGCACTAAACTTCTTGTTTGATCGCGTTCACTTTGGTTGTCTTAATCACCGTGTATTGAAATGTGATGTCAAAATGACAGGTCCAACACCAAATGTCGATATTGTGTTATCAATTTGCTTGCAGAGTGACTTACCAGTAGTGCAAAGTGGGAAAACAGGGGCGCCAGCACGATTGCCAACAGGTCATGCACCTTCTACAAGTGAAATTTCTGGTTCAAGCAAGTCACATCCAATGGCAAGCGCCTCATCTTTCAAACCAACCGGTAGAAGACAACATGGAAAGAGGAAGGAATTAGACAGTATGTGCATCATCCATGCTGACCTAACATATTGCCATTCTTCATTTGAAAAATTGATAAATTTGCAATTTTCCTCTAGAATATTCTGCATATATCTCATCCTTGGCGCCTCTTAAGATATTTTAAACCGTATAAAACCATATTTGGGGTGGTCAAATATTTAACTGGAGGGCCAATTCCTCAGTCATGTTAGTTATTGAGGGATGTAACTGATACATCCACCAGTTTGCTTTGCTAGCAAGTATGTATTATGTTTACTTCAGATTGTTTTTTAAGCTGAGCTGGCATTTTAGTCGTCAAATCTGAATTGATCATATTTACAACTGAGTTTTAATATTTAGGTATTGGAAATTCCCAAAATGGAATGTCATTTACCTTTATTGTGGCTTATGATTTTATTTATACTTGAACGGCCATCTTTATATGGAGCCGCATTTGCACTTGGGAGTTTTTATGTGCATACTTACGTCCTCAATAATGGGGATTATATCAATTGCTTCTTTGGAATAAGATTTTGTTCATCATATGTGCAATCAATACTTGGATTTTTCTAGTTTCTTTCAAAGTTTAATTTTCCCTTTCGAAGATTTTAATAATACAAGATTCCAGGGCAAGAGGATGATGATACTTCAACTGTACAAAGTCAACCACTTCCTCAAGATGCTTTTCGGATACGACAGTTCCAGAAAGCTAGAGCGAGTAGCACTTCACAAACTGGATCAGTCTCTTATGGAAGTGCGTTTTCTGGTGATTTGTCTGGTAGCACTGGCTGAAACTTTTATTTTGTATTGTAATGGAAGAACTTAGCATGGAAAGAGAAGATAATGCTAATTTTGGAGATCAAAGGTTTGATTATCCCATGTCAAGAGGAAGAATCATCAATACGTGTTACATGATTCACCGCTATGTCTGATTCAACGGAGTTAAGTTTGAGAGAAGGTAGGGATTTTAATGCTCCCTCATTTGGTTTAGAATAGGGAGGGAAAATAACCTAGCTTCATGTACAAGTACAAAATAGCTCATGCAGTTAAAAAGTGGGTTGTAAGTTAATTTTTATGCCTAAAATGCCCTTGGTATTGTAAAATTTACTCTTACTAAATGAAGACAAAGATAGGAAGAATGTCCTTTATGCACATGATAAATGATGCCCTTTTTCCTTATGTTCGACGTCAAAATCCTTTTAAAATTTTGGTCAAGTCTAAAAGGGAGTAAATGAATAATTCATGATATATAATTATGAATTAATAACATATAAAGAAACTGTTTTTCCGCTCGTCAATATGAAAATAATCAAAATATACAATTACAATATAAATAATTGAATTGTTTATGGAGTTTTGTACTTCAACTCAATTTTAAGTTTGTTTTCACCTCATAAGTAGAAGACAGAAAGAGAAGTGTGTACGATATGCTATTGCAAAACATGTGAATTTGAATCAAAACTCTCGCCAGTCACCAAGCTCAACTCCGATTAATTATTCTGTTTGTCATATTTCATCGCAGCACTTGGTAATTAATAGAAATCTTTATCACAATAAGAAAGTAAGCTTGGATAAGATACCAGTATTGTGATTACATGTCTTCAAAATGTATCCATTTAGAGTGGTGGGGAGTTCGAATCTCGGCCTTGGGCATTGAGAGCATTTCGTGGCCAGCTGTTTACCCTTAAGTGGAGGACCCACAGCGAGGAGATTGGTTACTACTACCTGCGGTGGATATCCTGAGTCTTTAAAAAAAAAAAGAATCCACTTAGACTTCTACCTCATGGTCAAAGTTGCCAAGATTTCTAGTCGGGTAAGTGTGCACTCAATACCCTTATTATTATGTGAATTCTGTAACCTTAAGTGGTGTAACTTTGCTTCCCATTAAAATTAGTTTATTCGCATCTTAAACTATCAGACTCCAAGACCGTCCATTTTCTCGCCTTTCATTCATCTTCACGGCTAATCAAATATGACGACTCGGGTTCTACCTAGCCTATCTAGAACAAACACTTCACTCTCCCTTTCACCTAAAAAAACTTCTAAGTTTTGAGTGCACCGTTACCATGTCTAATATTTTCCATTCTCCTTACTAGTTTTGGAATCTACAAATATGCTTCCAACCAAACACATGACCCCATGCATTACATTATGAATACTGTAAGTGAATGTATATATTTTTTAATATAGTGAAAATTTAATAATGTGTTATATCATGTGCATCCATCATAATTATGTTCTTCTGAGTATAAAAATAAACATAAACCTTTTAAAGCATGGCAAAAATGATAAAGTCGTAAACTCTCTCAAAACGTCCATTGTTTTATAACTATGGGGCTCACAAAAACAAAACCTCGATTACTTTATTGTTTCTATTATTCTTCTTTTGCTTAGCAGATCTATACTTGATTCATGCTAGACCTTTGAGCGAAAAGGCCATTGTTATAACGTGTAATTAATAAGTTTGAACATGCCAATTTGTTATGATGATCTACAGTTCTTGAAGAGATTTAACTCTTTCCAATTTTTTATTTTACTGATAACTATAAGCCACAAGATGTTCTGTGGTAGCCTTAAGTTTAGGAAGCTTGACCCTTAGTGGTTCAGTGGCAGCATGAGAACCTCGTGGATAGAACACAATATACACACAGGCATCGTTAGCAAGTTCTAGATCATACACACGTTGCCCTGCTCCATATTCCCCAAGAAGTTGGTAAGATCTTTCTGATTGATCCATTGCCACACACATATCATCACCACCTGCTCAAATTAACACAAAATGCAAACACATAAATTTTCATTAACCTCAACTATGTCAAGCCTTTTTTTCTTCACAGAGTGAAGTGACACTCACAAGCAGCTAATTCTATCTGTGTCTGGTATATAAAATCTAGAACTGCAGAAATATCTTTCTCAAACTGATGAAACGGCCCAGTTTGAAACTCCATCTTTCTCAGCTTACAAATTCCCTCTCCCAACTCCATCATTGCTCCTTTGTGATTCTAACCATCCAATTCCACGCACAATGAATTCTCTAATCAAACCTCAAAACAAAGGAACATATAAAAATGGAATTTTTCATGAGCAATGTAAAAAAAAAAACCTGGTTGAAGAGGTGATGAAATCCTACTGCACATTGCAGAATACCATGAATCAGAGTTCTGGTAGGATCTTCAGCTTCGTGCCATATAGCTTCAAGATAGTCATGGCACTTGTAGTAATCCCTGCCGTTGAATAAAGCCACTGCCTCATCAAATTTGTGGTCTTCAGCTTCTTCTTCTTCTTCTTCTTCTTCTTCCGTGAAATACCTGTAAGAAACAGAGAAGATCCTGGAGTTTGATCTGCTTCTATGGTTCAGGCGCAACTTCAATGGAGTCAGTGAGTTGAAAGATTGTGAAGAAGAAGAAGAAGAAGAAATGGGATTGTCAAGATAAGGTAGAAGAAATGGAAGACAACGTTGAGAGGAGACATGGGAAATGGAGGGAACAAGAGCCATAGAAGATTATGATTGGAGTGAGATCTTTCTTGGCCTTAGCCATATTTTCCTTTTTATGATTGTGTGGTGGTGGTGCAAACTTTGTGGCTTGTTGGAAAGTCCTGTGATTATTGCTCCTCCTACAAGATTCTTTCTGTACGACTCTTTCTAAATATGGTCTGATTTTATCATATAGTATTATTCCCATTATATTTCTTGGTAAAGATTTGAAATCAAGAGTGAACTATCAAATTGCTCATGTTCATCGAATGAGTATGTTCGGTCGGTTTTCGTACGGAACCGTTGCATATAACTGTTCCGATGGGATAGTGCTTTCACCTACCTTATCACTCATATCCCCCCCTTTTTTTCTTTTTTCTTTTCTTGCTTGCTAGGTATCGGTAAAAATTAAAATTAGAAAGTTTTCATTGTTGCTTTTTTTACATGTAAACACACAAACATGTCAGGCACTCCGGCTTAAATCTAGTAGCTCATCTAAATATGGCTGGTGACATTATTATCTGGACAACTAGCGGTTGACTAGACAAATTTTCATGCATGTAGATATTTAAATTCAACTCTGGCGAAAAAAAGATACTGTATTTAATTACAAATCTTATGATAAAATGGAACCCTTGTTTTGAGAACATTTTTTATTATACACTAATACATTTTGAAAATAGATGAATGTAATATTTACTCTCTCTTTTCACTGATATAAGAAGTAGGCAAGTTTTTATCAATGAACTGACGATACTAAATAAATAAATAAATTATTTTAAAATATTTATATTTATAATTTTTTAAACTAATTTATTCGATTTATAGTACAAGTCATAACTAAATAATTTATATGGTTTCTTAAACTTAAAAAAAGTCATTTGAGTTATATTCTAAACATATGAATGCGTATTATCTTTTTAAGGAAATGATGCTTGTCCAAAAAAAAAAAAAAATTAT
This sequence comes from Mimosa bimucronata, assembly GCA_037074515.1. NCBI lineage: Eukaryota > Viridiplantae > Streptophyta > Magnoliopsida > Fabales > Fabaceae > Mimosa > Mimosa bimucronata. Next base: position 8,431,886 of record CM073437.1, read on the forward strand.
CCTGCCCAATGTCGTATTATATATACCACTAAACATGTGATAATAATACAATATAATATCTTATACAGTGAGCAAACATACAATATAATATATTATATAGCGTCACATCGACTGTTGCATAATATTTAGATTCAAAGACTTATCATGTCGGCTCATATCTTGGTAAATTTGCAGTGTGCCAACAGTCCCTAAATTTAAAGCGTTAACGTTAAAATCAAGCTATAATTCAAAAAGAAAATATTTCTCCAAAGGCTAATAATCAATGACTTCCTGTCAATTAACTTACAGATAATTGGATATAATAACTGTATGAGCCTTTACTTAAAAAGCATGCGCAACCACTTGGTAGCTGAACCAATAAAATTAGAGGAATATTAGAACAACAAAATTATACTCAGATGAAAAAAAAATGGGGAAAACTTCAACAACAAAAAAACTATTTTCGTCTCATTAATTTATGACCAAACGTTATTAGCCAATGGACAAACATATAATAAGCAACAAAGCACCTGTTTCTAGTCAATGAACAACTGCTAGGGAACAGAACCAATAATAGAGTATGTTGCTCTCCTGTCCTTAATATAATTTCGAGTCTATAGTGTATTTGAGATAATATTGATTTTTATCATAAAATAGTTGTTATTACTTATTAGCCAAAACAACATGGGAGGTATATTCACTTTACCAGGGTCATAACTCATAACTCATAACAGACTGGCTCATCTGCTCGAGAACAGAAAATCCTTATCATAAGCCACACATCATCTGTTTCTAGTCAATGAACAGTTGTAGTGTAAACATTGACAACGAACAAATAAATACAAGAATTACCGGGTAAAAAAGAATGTAACCAAGTCTTTCTCCAGAGCACATGTCAGCCCACCAAATCAAGAGCTATACATAAATTGTCTAGAGGCAGGCAATAAGGCAGTGCATGTTACCTAGAACATTAAAGGTGACCCACCACCCACTTCATCCCAAATCATCCACCTCTGATGAGCTTGATTGAGTGAAAAAACCACAAAGACAGTTCTTTATGGTCTCTCCAGAGTTCAGACAGGCCTTCTTCCCTTTATGTCAAATTAAATGGACCCTCACACACATTCCCCATTGATTTCTGGCTCATATTTGATATCTGGATGGGGACTTGCTTCTTTCCGAATCGCTTGAGTCAACACCACCAAACCTGTCACGCGGAGTTACAATAAGGGAACTAAAGGTTACTTTGAAAGTGAGGGGGGAAAAGTAGCAATGGATAAATGGTCAGTCCAGTAGATATTAAGTAAAGATGCAATCCATCAGGGGGTAAAAAGAGAGATTCAATCCAGGCACTTTTTAGATATCTTGATTGATTTGCATACTAGACTTATGAGGCATGCAATATGGAGCCAACAAGGACTTCGCATTTAAGTGATGCTCCCCAGCTTCACATGGCATATGTCTGACTCTTTCTAAGTGATACTTCACATATTAAGGTAACCCAACACATGGAAGAACCTAACATTATGTTTACATTATATACCTTCAGGAACTCCTGTATCTCTTTACATATGCTATTATCCTTTTCAAAAGCAGCTAACATGAGTATTTTTTTATCTGAATTGAAGATTCTGTACTTCAGACCAAGCAGGTTTTTGATAACCTATGCTACAGTAAAGCACACAACTCACAAGGAATTACAATTTGTTACAGTGATTGACCTCTTGGACAGAGATTGCAGGTAACAGATGGTCATAAATCGTGATGCAACCAAATCATGAATTGCCACGTGTCATTGGTTATTCTATCATTCTATCCACAAGGATATGTCATAATTTAGCTCGGATGCTGTATTTTAAATTCACTGACTTTTGTTGTTTACTTATAATAATGCATATAAGAAGGCATATGTCTGAGGCCGATGATAAATTGGAAGTTTGTTTCGTAGAATGTGGAGGGAAAATGACAGGTGGGGAAGAATAAGCAGTTTTTACTGCTTTATGATTGACGACAGGACAAGTTGGCACATTAGGAATTTCAGGATACCTAGCCCTGAACTCTCGTATATATCATCATATGCAGAATTAATTTCAGAGGATACAGCTCCACCATTCAGTTTCATCTTCAGCTTTTCCAGTTACAAATGTATTATTATTAATTAATACCTCACGCAAAAGCAAGCAAAATGGAAAGAACAACAGTGATGAAGACCTTTCATGGGAACCTGACTCCTCCCAAGTCTCCAGCTCTGAGAGATAGAGATGCATCTTTCTCTTCTTATCTGAGGCCCGAAGAGGCAGTCAGTTGCCAACGACATCTCACCATTGGCCTTGATGGATGTAGAGCCCATGATGATTCTGAGCTCAGTATATTTGATGCACACAAGTATTTCAACGAAGCAACCAACAATGACGTGCAAAGGGTGAGCATTAGCAGCAACAGTAGAGTATCTCCACTGGTCAATTTGAATGTGGAACACAACAATCCAGAGCGGGGTGATATTATTGCAGAGACCAGACGATACTCCTCTGCTTCATCTTTTGATGGCTACTCTCAAATCAGGAACTACAGGGCTCGTTCATTTCATGCTGCAACTCCAACAGCCTCTTCAGAAGCCAGTTGGAATAGCCAAACTGGTTTGCTCTCCCATCCTCCAGGAGCTATTTCAGTCTCTATGAAAAATCCACCTCATCCCACTGATCCCAACAGGAAATTCAGAGATTCATTGTGCAAACCCATATGGCTTTTCCGCAGAAAATGTCCCTGCAATGGTAAGAAATCCGTTGAAGTGAAGGAAAATTCATTAGAACACAAGGCTCAAACACCACAAACAACACCACCACCACCACCACCACCACTACCACTACCACCACGTTTATCACACAGCCAAATAACCAGAGATTCTCCAACCCTCAAAAGGCAGGACCTGGATAGCCCCAGTCTGAAGACACCAATGGACAAGTTCACAATGAGTATGGAGACGGTCACAACAGCAGCCAATAATCCTGAACCCCAAAAGATTCCAATTCCCATCATACACAGCAGCAACTGGGTAAACCAGAGACCATTAGACCAGGAAATGTTTGTCACCAAATCTCAAAGATACCAAACAGCTAAAACTCAAGTTCCTGCAATTTTACAGCCTCAACGATTCCTTGCCACTTCCAGACCCTTCACCGATGGCTTCACCTTCCCTGTATTAAAACCACAGTCAGAAATTCCCACCACAGAATCATTACATAACATAGACGAAGCCAACGAAGAACCGCCACGTCAATCCCTGGAAGTTTTCCGACCACCAGACATCGAACTCGAAAACCCTATTCCACGAAAACCTAACAACAGAAACCACCAGAATTTGAATTTCCCATTCCCCCCAAGCCCTAAGTCACGAATCATGATCGAGGACGACGTGGCAAGCGACGCAAGCTCCGACCTATTCGAAATCGAAAGCTTCTCCACCTCCCAAACCACATCCACTTGCCCAATCATGTACCGCAGAAGAGACTCCCTCGATGACGTCACCACCACCACCACCAACAACAACAACAACAACCATACCTTCTTCTTCGGCAGGCGAAGCATGGATTCAACAACGCCAACAATAACCGAATGCTACGAACCAAGCGAGGCGAGCATCGATTGGAGCGTGACGACAGCAGAAGGGTTCGACAGAGCAAGCGCGGTAAACTTCTCGGAGATAGCAGACGACGCGAGCGTAATCCACGGCGGCGACACGGCGGAGAAATTGAAACGGACGGTGAACGGGAAATCGTCGTTGCTGAGCTGTCGGAGCGAGAAGGCGGTGATGACGATGGAAGTGGGGCCCACAAAGTGTTGTATAGCATCGTCGAGGCAGCATGGCCATGTGAGTAGTACTAGTAGGGTAGGCACTACTACTACTGTAAATAACGCACCGCACAGAAGCTCCCACACAGCATCATCCATTGTCTCTTCCATACGCAACATTGGCATTTGATGAATGGGGTCGTACTAATCTAATCCGATCTGCTTCTTGTCTGCACTGGATTCATTTGCATTTTGCTTTGTTTATGGCTCTTGATTGCAGACATGTCTATTTCTCTTCTTCCATTTGATTCCACCCCCTGCAATAAATGATCTTGTATTATTATTGTTGTTGTTATTGTTATCGTGTTCGCCTTCTTTGCTTTGTTCCTTTCCCAGCCAGATCTCAATTATTGTGTCATTCTTGTTCCATTATTTGCTCCTTTTTTTTTTTCTCACACCTCCATCATCATTCGCTTTTATCTGGGTGTTGCGTTTACAATCACCGTGTTTAATAAATTCTGACTCTCTGACTGTGCGATCACACAAGTCACTATACAACCTGAGTTTTAGGTTATGTGCTGCTTCTCTTGCGTTGAAAGTTGATGCAAGTTGGGCTATTCATAATTGTCATACAAGTCCTTCTTATATGATAAACAATGAGTTGATAGGCATTTAAGGCGAGGTTGATTATATGGAAGGTTTGTAGAAGAAAATTATACACCTATACACACACATAATTGGCATACAACTTCCTCATATCACTTGAAACTTAAAATTATTAAGGATGCTAGTAAAATTAGTTTATATTGCATGTTTTTTTAAAAACACTTTAATCATCTTCTTTAATTTATATTTTACTTAATATTGTTAGGGAACTATCAATGAGGGAAATTTGTTAAAAAAATTGATAAAAATTAAAAATAAGTCTTATATTAACGGTCAAGATTCATTCTCAAAATATGTCTTATATTAAGGACAATTATTAATAGATTTTGAACAGTAGAAAGTTAATAACAACATCAGTTTTATTGAGGAAGTGACTAAAAAATATTGCAACAATATATTGACATCCTTTTTCAGTAACAGAGACTATTAAGCAAATTCTTCATGGATATGACGGCATTAATGGGCTTAATTAAGGATGCAGAGAAAGTCTGAACAACTTAAATAACTCAGCACAACATGAACCACGGACCGATGATGCGAAGAAGACAGAGATCAACGGATTTCAATTTCATCCATAATTTTTGCATGGCCAGGGAAAATTGTGGCAATGAAATTTGCCTATGCTGCATGACTTGCCTTTTACATGAAATTAATGTTCCAGATGTTAGATTTCATGTACAAACATCACTGGGAAGTCTTGTCATTCTTGTGGAGGGTTGTGTTGCATCATCACCCTCTCTATATGCCTATATACAATACAATTAATTAGAGTCACTAATTTAGTTTTGGCATGCACGTGACATGAGAAAATAAGGAAAATAACAACTGATGACTGACATTAGCTGGACTAATAAACTCAACCAAATCTCACAGAAGATCTTATTGTTATTTGATTGGCTTCTGATTCTTACTTGATATCGCTCTTTTTGACGTGAGCAGTGAGATTCAACTTCTACCAATCTTACCGTACCTAATAATCAAAGCATGTACATACATATACAGGGACACACACACACATATCAGTTAAAAAAAAAAAAAAAATCACTGCATCTGATCGCGAAGCCTTGATTTTATTGTTCATTCAGTTAATTGGACACATAATAATAAAACTAAGAAAAGACATTGAATATCATGTGGCCCAAAGAGTCATCGACATGTGTGTATATCAATCACAGCTGTAAGGAAGTCGGATTGGTCATTACGTTGTTACTCACGAGGCACACCATAGAAAGATAGATCTGGACGCAGCTTTATGAGAGAAGGAAGAAGATAGATGTGAACAAAGAGACAAAACATGATGTTTAAGTGGGTACTATTGATGGACCCCAAAATGTTTAAAGCATAATGCTTTGATAATACACTTGACGTAAAGACGATGGAGATAGTCACATATCACAAGACGAGAGAAGTGGATTATAAGTCAGCATCTGATATAAACAGATAGAAATCGTTGGCAGGGAAAAAAATCGAACAGATAGAAATCAAATCAATATGACATGCATTATATATGCATACACACACATTTATTTGGTAATCAGTATTGTCATCCATAATAGTGCACCACAAGTACAGCGATAGGCTACAGAGCAGACAAACCAGTTTGCAGAAATTGGATTTTAAACCAGACCACGTAGCGGACATGTTGTCCAACTAAGAAGTGGCTCCAAATTTTCGAGCGGCCGAACCAGAAGTGCCATTTGGGTCCATTACCCAGTTTAGATCTCATCGTGCAGGAAATATATCTCAAAAACAGTGAGTGTGTGTGTGAGAGAGAGATGCCTACAACATCTAAAACAATACCAGATTGAGAATATTAAAAAAATTGAGGGGAAAAAAAATGAAAAGACAATGCAAGTTTAATCATAATATGTGAATCCAGGGTATAATCATTTTTTGATGAGCTAATATTGTTCCTCTTCACAGTTTAATAGAAATGTTGTTTTAGTATTTGTAATTTTAAATTGTTGGTTTTTTGTTTCTATAGTTTTATGGATGTTTGGTCTGAATTTAATAGATGGTTCGTATACGAGTTTGGCTATTGGTCCCAAACTCCCAATACATAGATTTAGACCAACTTATCAAGATACTATATAAGACTAAACGTACTGTTTAAAAATCCAGAGAACACAACCAAACTTTTTTCTGGCCAGGAATGAATGGAGAGTGTTCCATCCAATCAACAGCGTCTTCATTAGAACAAAAGGAAACAAAACTCTTGAATTGTTTCAGTGCTTTGAGGAATAATGAGGTTGATACTTCCTTCCTAAATATATGCATGTGTTCTCTTGCCTTGTAAAAATGACTTACTCCCTCTTGTCCTTATTATAAGGCACCAACTAACAAAATTTTTGGTCCTTATTATAAGGCACCAACCGCCACATTAATTACATTTTTCCTACTTTACCCTTGTCATTAATGAATGTTCATAGTTTAAAATGTTAAGTTGTATCCTTTAATGAAGGGTAAAGTTGGAAAACATGGTCAATTAAGCCTAGATTTAAGGACCCAACTACCATTCCTTGGTTTGTGAGAATTGGTAGTTGGTGCCTTATAATAAGGACCAGAGGGAGTACAATCTTAGATAGGAAACACTAAGGAATGAGTTGGTTATATTTAAAAACGAAGGAAATAAAGGAGTGAACACGCATAAATACGAAACACACTTCCTCTGCCACTCTATAGACTATAGAGCACATTTAGCAAATTTAAAAAGAATTCTTTTTTTCTATTTACAAAAATGATCTTTTGGACGTTAACGTAGTTCCTGACCATGATGATTATCAATTTAATAATTTCCAAGATACTTAGGGCCAGAAATGTGAAGCCCATTCTTTGGGACTTTGATCATAAATGACCCATTGAGTGCTGCCACCTGTCACCTTATGGACCCACAAATATCTCACTATGCTATACTCTTTTTTTATAATTATAATTATAATCTTAAAATGTAAGGAGAGTTGGTTTTGAGTTGTCCAAGGTTAGGATAAACATCCCAATTCAGAGTATTCGTCCACCATTAAAGTCTTCATATCACAGAGATTATAAGTCAACCATTTTACTAATTGATAATTGATAATTGATAATTGAATTGAACCAACGGCACAGCCTCCAGTCTAGTCGAGGAGTAACTTTCCATGACATGGAAAATGGGATCTTCTAGAGTCCGAATTAAGCGTAATTTTTTTAAAAAAGAAATTCTCCAGAAACTCATGACTGGTTATGTCCTTTCCTATTCAGTCATCATTACAGCGCACCAACAAGTGTGTGAGTTTGGGCAAAGGGCCACTAATCCAGAGAGTTTTAAAGGTTAGGATTCTCAATTCATCCAGATAAGTCATATTATCTGGATGATGATGAAGGTGTTATTATTAGCACTAGTTATAGTAGCAGTGGCTAATTCTGCTTCTGCCAGTGATTCTCTTAACAGAGATGACTTCCCACCGGACTTCGTCTTCGGCGCTGGAACCTCTGCTTTTCAGGTCCTTCTTCTTCTTCTTCTTACTTCTTCCTCCTATTGTGTGCGCTTTTCTGAGTTTGAATGGAATTTGTATGGTATGGAAAGGTTGAAGGTGCTGCAGATGAAGATGGGAGAACGCCAAGTATACTTGATGTCCTAGCCCTCGATGGTACAGGATTTCATATATTCATGTTTTAATGTTTATTTCCTGAGCTTCCATTGATACTATGCATGCTTTCACATTCTTCTGGATATTGTTTCTCACAGCGTTTTTTTTTTCCTCTTCGTGTAGTTGTTATTTATGTTACTTTAGTCTGCCTTGTGATACAGAAAAAACCAAACAAATACTGAACATTCATTTAAAAAATATTTCTAGAGAACAATGGCAAAGGATATGGAGACAGAACATGCGACCAATATCACAAGTATAAGGTTCGTAAATGTTAAATGTGGCAAATGCAACGATCACCCGTATACTGATTCATTTTATGATGTGATTAGATGCATTACACTACTCTTGTATTTAATATAATATTTACTTAAATAATTTGGGTAGATCGAAAAAATTAGTTAAATTAGTAACATGTGCAATAAATGGGGATGATTTAAAAAAAAATAAAAATATGAAGGACAAAGGAAATTAATGTTCCATATTTTCGATCTCTTATATTAGTGAGCGGAGCTTGTATGCAGTTAAATTTTGTTCCTTTCTTTACTAAAGTCACGCACATATATTCTTTTGCTTAATTTGACTTGTTGCAGGAGGATGTGAGACTCATGGCTAACATGGGGTTAGATGCATACAGATTTTCCATATCGTGGTCAAGACTTATTCCAAGTAACGGCCTCATTAAACTGCTAACTCATAACACTGCTTCTTGTTTAGAGTAATCTGATCATCTTGTCTCATGAATTTTGCAGATGGAAAAGGAGCAGTCAATCCCAAGGGACTAGAGTATTACAACAACCTTATCAATGAGCTCATAAGATATGGTGATTACTTGTAAACATTACACATTCGTCCTCTAACAATCGTTCTTCCATATACACTTCAAGCTCTTAATTTTTTTCACCGTATTATAGATATCCAGCCACATGTTACGTTGCATCATAGTGACCTACCACAAGCACTGGAAGATGAGTATGGAGGATGGGTTAGTCGTAGATCAGTGTAAGACATCTTGTGCCGTCTGCCTTGCTTAATTATACGAAACAGAATCACCTTGCCAATGGCATAGTAGAATGTAACCTTCCCAGTAAATGGGAGGTTGTGGATTTGATCTCATCTATAATCTCTCGTCATTAGCACATACCCCTTTAATTAAAAAAAGGAAAAAGAAGTCACTTTGAGTTGTGAAAAGCATATCTATTGAATGCACGCTGTTTTGCAGGAAAGACTTTGTGGCATATGCGAATGTGTGCTTCAGAGAATTTGGTGATAGAGTTAAACATTGGACCACAATGAACGAGGCAAATATATTTGTGTTCTGTGGTTATGATTTGGGTATGCTGCCACCTCGGCGATGTTCACCTTCCCCTATATTTAACTGCTCCAAGGGAAATTCTTCAACTGAGCCATATCTGGCAGCCCATAATATGCTGCTAGCACATGCATCAGCTTCTGCATTGTATAGGAGAAAGTATCAGGTTTACCACCCCTCTTAAAATTCCACGAGTGAAAAACAATGATTTAATTGGGCCACCATCAGTAGTATAGGATGCCAAGTCCCACATTGAGTAGAATGGGATGCTCTAACTTTTGGAGTAGAGTTTGCCATCTCACTTAGGTACACATCATAATCCTTTTAATATTGAATGCAGGAGCAACAACATGGATTTGTAGGTATTAATATCTTTACTATGAGTCTTTCTCCCCTAACAAATACTACAGAAGATGTAAACGCCACTCAAAGGGCTCAAGACTTCAATCTGGGTTGGTAAGCAATAATTCGTGATTAACTCTTTAATATATTTCTGTATTTTGTAAAGTCTGTATTGACGTGGCCGTGATGTTGCAGGTTTTTGAATCCCATAATGTTTGGTGAGTATCCTGAAACACTTAAAAGAAGTGCTGGCTGGAAGCTTCCTTCCTTTACTAAAGCTGAATCAAATATGATGAAGGGCTCAATTGACTTCCTAGGAATAAATTTTTACTATACATGTTATGTGAAAAACAACCCCAGCAGCTCACAAATGTGGGAAAGAGACATCATGGCAGATTTGGGTTTCTCGTATTTCTGTACGCTGTTCTAAGCTGTTTTTGTGCTTTACGAACGCAACTTCTATTTCATCAAATCTTAACTATGCATGTCTTAATTTGCATATTAAATTAAAATGCAAGGAATCGAGACAGCTACTTGATTTTATGCTTGCCTGTAACAGGTTTTGGGAATGACACATTTGCATTTGAGGTTAGCATTTGAAATGAGGTTTCGTTCCTCTTGTCTTAATAATGGAGCTTAAGTTTTCCAATACTCACTTAAGTGTTTGGATTAGACTCCAGTTAGACCATGGGGATTGAAAAGCTTGCTGGAATTACTGAAGAACTCTTACGGCGATTTTCCAGTTTACATCCATGAAAATGGTTTGCTTCTTCCCCTGTCTCAGTCTATGTTTCCCTTAACAAAATTGACCTTCATCCATTATTATTTGGGGCACAGTGGTTACCAAGTCCTTTGAACTTCACAGGTCAACAAACACTGAGAAACTCATCATTGGATGACTGGCCAAGGGTCATCTTCTTGCATGAATACGTTAAGAGTGTGCTTGATTCACTCAGGTAACATGATCTTCTTCTCAATTTCACTTCCATTGAACTGTGATATATCAGCAGTGTTAATGTATTTTCATGTCTTTATTTTTGACATATTGAAAGGAATGGTTCGAACGTGAGAGGCTATTTTGTATGGTCCCTTATGGATTTGTTCGAGATAATAACGGGATATCAAACCAGTTATGGTCTATATTATATAGACCTGAACGACCCTACTTTGAAGAGGCGGCCTAAACTATCTGCTAAATGGTACTCCCAGTTTCTGCATAAGAGGACTATGAATCCAAAGATCGTTACAGAACTTGAAAGGAGTGCATCTATGCTCTCTGCTGCTGCATAGTGTCAATTGGGACCATTCATCCTGCTCAGTCTTGTAACTTCTTAGTGTTATCATTTATGGTGAAAATAAATTCACAAAGTGACGTGATATATTATTGTATGTTATTTCATTTGCCGGTTTTTGAAGAATATAATATTAGTTGGATGGTAGGATTCAATCTGAAATGCTTCATGATGCCAGTAATAATAAGCCTAAGCCATATAAATGTTGCCAGCAGAACAGAATAATATTGCAGACATGAATAAAAAGGACAGATATTTTATGATGAAAACAGGGGAAGGAGAGAGGCAGAACAAAACAGAGTGATAGATAAGATAAATAGAGGCATGTATCGAACGGGGGAAATTATTCAAATTGCCAGAGAATGAAGAAAAGATTATTATGTATTCACTGAAAATGATTTAGAAAGTGAGAAAACACAAACATGCTCCTGATGACTTCATCTCTCGGCGGCTAAATCAAATCAACACACACTCTTGGCTCCTCTGGAACTTTTACCAATTCCTCTATCTCTTCTACATTGTTGTTGCTCTGTCTGATAACTGAACTTGAAGAATCGTCAGATATTATAGGAGAGGCAGAGGAAAAAGGGGAGTTCCAGATTTCATTATCTGGGCGCATATATAACCACAAAAGAAGTACAATAGAAGCCATGGCAAGTACCATAAATCTCTCACCTACTCTGTTTCGCTTTAATAGGCACGCATAAGCCGTTACACAAGTAAACAATTACTCCCTCCTCCGGTAATATATCAGGTCCATTTTTTTTAATGACCTTATCCCAAAATATAAGGTCTTATTTGACTTTTTTTGAGTAATAAATGTGTTTTTTCTCATTTTACCCATGCATTAATTTTCCAACATATTCTCTTTCATCTTCTTTTCATAGTTACACTCTCTCTTACTCATTCATGAATAAGGGTACATTTGAAAAAAATGGTATATTTTCTACACATTTATTGTTTTTAACTAACTTTAACTAATTTTTTAGGAATCCACAATTCGGTTAAAAAGACCTTATAAAGTGAGATAGAGGGAGTAATTATTTTGCTGGTAAGTTAGAATAATGAAGAACACGTTGATGTTGTTGCCTCAAGTAAACAATTAATTATTTTGTTGGTAAGTAAGAATAATGAAGAACACGTTGATGTTGTTGCCTCGTAGCCGGTTCCATTAATGTCGTCATAAACGCATAAATGGTGCTAGTCATAGTGGTTGATGAGTTAAAACTTCATCAATTTATAACGTCTGCGTCTTAGACTTAAGTAATCTAATTAATTGTCCTTTATCAAACTGCTATTGGTTAACAACGATGACAAAACACGGGCTTCGCTTTGTTTTCTTGTGGTGGTCCATAAATATTGATCTAAATACATATATGACGCAGCTGAAATTAGTTGAAAAATTGGCAACTCATCCTTTTCAACATCATAGAAAAGACTACGCTATCAACATTTATAAGATGCACACCAAACCTAACTACCTGCCACCGTAGGGTGTCCAATAAAGAATAAGGGAAGGCCATCAACAACGACATCAGTTTAGTTTTTAAATTTTAATATCAAGTTCAAATAACAGCACGACTGTATTATTAATACTGATCATTTTACTCCGTCTCTTCAACTGGTTACTTGAATACTATTTATGGAAGCATAAAAGCACATATGACTAGAGTACTACTGCCAAAGACTATAAATCATTTCCCACATCTTAGCCAGGAGGCCAGTTCATCTGCCGTCCCCCAAGAAGATGAACGTGAATGTGATAAACTGATTGGCCTGCCAAAAAATAAAATTTCAATTCAGATTTGAAAATTATACATAAAAAGGAAGCTTGTGTATGAAGGTGTATATACTAAGCGAAAAACTGATCAAGTTAAACAAGTTGACATGGAGAAGGACACTTACATCCTTTTGGCCCATCATTAATGACGATTCTAAAGCCTTCATCAAGGCCTTCTTGCTTGGCAACCAGCTTTGCAGTGTACAGAAGCCGGCCAAGAATCTCAAAATGTCTCTCCTCAGCCTGGAGAAAAAAGCCATAACATTGAAGTCCAAAAAGACAAACATTTCCAAGTTAAAATGCTGGTGTTGATGATAGTTTTGCAAAAGCAAATGCGACCCCAACATTTGTCACCAACCATTGACACCCCATATCCACAAAGATTAGCGGGGATCCAAAAGCATGTACCATAAAGACATGATCACATATTCCAGAATGGTCCTAAAAAGCTTTCCTAATGAATAGGTCCTATTTCATGATATACTAGAAAAGCATGTAAAGTTATGCGTGTACCTTGGACAACCCAGTTAACCCATCTCTCACTTTTGGAATGATTATAATATGCACTGGAGCTTGAGGGTTAATGTCCCTAAAGGCAAGGACCTGGAGAACAGAAAGAAACAAAATAGTATCATAAATTTCTACAACAAATGCAAATTTCCACCCTTTTTTGCCACCCTCCATGTGCATACAAACAATCCCCCACAATAAAATTCAAACTCTAAAAAGCTCTTTGACCTTTTTTAAATCTTTGCATGATCAATCAGTCTAAAGAGTGAAGAATTTTTTAAAAGAATAAATACGAGCTTCTGAACACTAAAACATGTTAACTGGATTTTAAAACATAGCCATTTATATGTAATTGTGTTTTTCAATGTAAATCATAACCGTTAAAAACCAAGATGTCCGTATAAGGCCCATGTCCAGTAGGTATCTGAAGCATGATTACGAGTTAAACTTAAAATTTTGTAGGGCCATTTTGTTCCTGTCACGTACACATGGCTCACAGTGTTAATGTCATCTTCTCTTTTAGGAAGTGACATTTGAAGCATGATTACAAGCCTCAAATTCCCTAATAGAATCAAGAAGCACATTAAAATACTACTCAGTTCCTCCCAAAATCGAGATAAAAGGGGAAAAAAAGCCACAAGTAGGATAAGTTGAGGACAAAACAGAATATCAGGCAGTACCTTATCATCCTCGTAAACTACAGTTGAAGGGATTTCCTTTTTGATGATCTTGTCAAATCTGCGCATCATAGAATACAGAAGTAAAGATATCAAACTTCAATGCTAACTATACAGATTTCTCAAAATAAATAGTATTTGATTTAAAATCCTGCTCCACACCAATAGGAAAAACCTCTGGCTGTTAAAAAAAAAAAAAAAAACTAATAAAGGATTGCGAGTAGCGTACATATGTTGTGAAGAATACCATCAATATGCAAAAGATAGTTTGAGATAAAAGGGTTTAGTTCAAGCATTTATCTTAATAGCATGAGCAGCAAAAAGGCGCCCATAAACATTCACCATCGCCTTATTTTCAACCGGCAACTATAACCTTTCTTTGTCAAGAAAGACTGTCGGTTAAAGCATATAAGTCAATTATGCAATAAAATTTTACAACATAAAAAGCAATCATATTTGGGCTTTGATTGAACAAACAGCGATTCAGCGAGATGATAAGAAGATCCCCCGAAAACAAAAATTCAGACAAGGAGATAGTTCGCCAAGTGAATCAACGGAAACAGGAAATGCAAGATCAAATTACAGAAGGGATTGTAAAAGTAATTATAGAAACCATACATAGTAGGAGCATCAGAAGGAGCGGCTGCAAGAGCAGCTTCTTTCTCAGAAGCCATAGTTGCTGCGACCTACTAGAGCTGAAGGCGATCCGGCTTTTAACTATCTGGGGCTTTTTGGCCCAGGAGGCGGAAGGGGAAAAAGAAAGGGACAATTGCGTATAAGTCCTAAATAAGAGAATTAATTTTAGATAAGTCCCAAATAGTTGTTAATGACAACTATTAATAACTGCAATAGCCTTGGTTAACAAGTGAAGGAGTTGTCAATGAACATGTCTGAAATTAATTCTCTTACGTGGGACCTAGGTGTAATTGTCCCAAAAGAAAAACTGATCATTGAAGGGAGAAAAAAAACCAAGAAAATAAGTACAATCATATTCATAACTGGAGTTAAAAAAATAATAATTTAGTCATCTCTTAATATAAAAATTGATCGAGAATTCCTATTTTTTATTGACTTACCCCTTTGATCTTTTTTAGCCAGATCAATTTGAATTTATTTTCCTGTAAAAAACAATTTTTTACAGAAAAAAAAATTTACAATTTTTTACATGATTAAAACTTTATAACACATATAATAATTTCTCAAGCGCTATTTACAATTCTTTTAAGCTTTAAGAAATAAATTATACTGATGAACAAATTTATTTGAGAATTCAATGTACTTTTGGTTCGATACAAAAAAATTAATGAGTGACAGCGTATCTATAATACTTTTCAGGCTAAACAAAGTAGACATAAAATTCTGACATTTTTATGAAAATCTGAGGGTAGGGTTTAAATTCTGCAATGATTTTTTTTCCAAACAAGCATTCATTAACCATAATCACTGTGTGCAAAAATACATATAAACTTTAACCCAAAAAAACATCATATATAGAAGGAAAATTTCATTCAAAGACCACTGTAGACAATTAATGTAAAAGAAGGACCAAAAAAATATAAAATTTCACTGCAGGACCTAGGTCCTTAAATGAAAAAAAATTGTTGTGTGAAAAGACCTAAAAACCCTTGTGAATTAATTTCAGATAGGGACCTGTGCAAAAAGTCTTCTGACACTGACGCTGACACAACGTACTTCCTCGTACATATGGCGATTTCCTTGTGCATATGGCCATTTCCTTGTGCATATGATCATTTCCTTGTGCGTGGCCAATTAATTACTCCTTGTATATATGGTAATTTCCTTGTGTATATGGGCATTTCTTTGTGCGTGACCTGGACATAGCACGTTATAAAGCCAATTAATTACTCCTTATGCATATGGCCATTTCCTTGTGCGTGACCTGGACATAGCACGTTATGAGACCAATTAATTACTCCTTGTGCATATGGCCATTTCCTTGTGTATATGGGCATTTCCTTGTGCGTGGCCTGGACATAGCACGTTATAAGGCCAATTAATTACTCCTTGTGCATATGGCTATTTCCTTGTGCATATGGCCATTTCCTTGTGCGTGCCCTGGAAATGACCATATGCACAAGGAGTAATTAATTGGCCTTATAACGTACTATGTTCAGATCACGCACAAGGAAATGCCCATATGCACAAGGAAATGGCCATATGTACAAGGAGTAATTAATTGGCCTTATAACGTGCTATGTCCAGGCCACGCACAAGGAAATGCCCATATACACAAGGAGTAATTAATTGGCCACGCACAAGGAAATGACCATATGCACAAGGAAATGGCCATATGCACAAGGAAATCACCATATGCACGAGGAAGTACGTTGTCAGCCAAGGAAGTAAGTTGTGTCAGTGTCAGCGTCAGCATCAGAAGACTTTTTGCACAGGTCCCTATCTGAAATTAATTCACAAGGGTTTTTAGGTCTTTTCACACAACAATTTTTTTTCATTTAAGGACCTAGGTCCTGCAGTAAAATTTCAGATTTTTTGGGTCCTCATCTGACATTAAATTGTTACAGTGGTCCTACAATGAAATTTTCCCTATATAGAATAAGCGTGCACTAACTAATTTTTTTTTTTTTGTCTACATCGTGTTATTGAACTCCCCGGACCATAATTCCTACTTGCCTCACCCTACGAAAACAATTATGAGAGAGTGACTAGAAAAGGTATAGATTAGATCATTAGAGTGACTATTGTTTTATTAAGGCTATTTCGTCTAACATTATATCAGTTAGACTACAAGACAGATAAACTAAATTCGAACTTGCCCTGTTAGGAAAGAATCATGAAATGTATTATGATTGTAACAACTCAATAATCGCTGTTTGGATACAAGATAATAAAATACAGGGAAAATGTTAGATACCAAGTAACCCCAAAAAGGGTTATCAAAGTCCAGTTCAACAAAAAATGGTCATCAGAGAGAGCACATGGCTGTATCCTCTTGATTTCATGGCATGAAGGCTCTACAATAATAAGTTACGTTAGAGTGATTATAACCCTCCTAACCTCATGGCATGAAGGCTCTATCATACTAAGTTGGGTTAGAGTGATCATAGCATTGTGATATCATTATGCAAAGGCTTTATTATAGTTATGTATTCATTCTCATTTACAACCTTAAGTCATCGTTGACCGTATGTCCAACTTTTAAATTAAGAAAAACTATAGAACAATTAGAATAGAGTATAGCACGAAAAATTTATAAATGAAAGGCTTCCAATAATGTAAGAAAAGGAAGAGAAAATGTGATTTTTTCTCTTTTTTTTTTTCCCCATTGAATTGATCGAAGCAGTATTTATTGTGTCAGTTCACAATCTAATTAATGGATATAACATAATAATACATCATTGAAACTTCTTCAAAAATTAATCTACCAAAAGGGATGGGCTCAAACAAATTATCTTTAAATGACATTATGCAGAGAGGGCATCGATGAATTCTTCTCAAGTTCAATGATGAGCCTTGGATCAATAGTCCTTCTGTGTAGAAAACTTGAGTACCATTGAGCAGAGAGTTTAGGTTGCCTTCTCAAATTCTGATCATTCAGATCCACATAATACAGTCCATAACTGATTTTATATCCACCCAGCAACTCGTACACATCCATCAAAGACCATACAAAATAACCTTTCACATTCGATCCATTCCTTTGAGCACGTAAATGATAACAAAAAGAAAAGGAAAAGGAAAAGGAAACGAAACTTTATTAGTAGTAGTTGTGAATAAATGACAAGCATTTGAGGTTAAGTAGAGAAGAAGGCAGTGAAATAGGTCAAAACAAAGAGAAGATACCTCAAACCATCAAGCACAGCCTTAATGTGGCCATGTATGTACTTCACCCTGGACCGATCATCGAATGACGAGTTCCGTGGTGTTACTTGACCTGCAAAATTATATTTAGACGTTGGATTTTGTTGAGGGAGGCAGAGGCAAATAGAAAGACAGACAAAGATATACCATTCTCATGGATGTAAATGGGAAGAGTGCCATAAGATTGCTCCACTAAGTCCACTACCTTTTGCATATCCCTAGGCGTTGTAGCATTAAACATACCTCCTGAAAGTGAAACCATGAACGGAGGAATCAAACTTTATATGACTCCTACCTCAGATGTAACTGTAACATTTCTGCTTTCAATGAGCAATTTTCTCAGCTCCAAACTGATTTAATACTTCATGAATTAACCAGGCTCTATCATCATTTGCCACCATAGTCTATGTATATGTCAAGATCAAGAACCTACTTATCATTGTGCCAAAAGCTCAAACTGTTCTTAATAAGTATTCAACCTTTTTTGCCATACAATTTCTCAAAATCATATTTAACATGAGATGCTGCACCCACTAAATGGCGTCAGAAGCAGAGTTGTTAGAACTAAAAAATCGAAGGGTGATGCTGGTCTAACAATATAGAGAAATGAGGAAGATACGCCATCTGGTAAAGGTGATACAAGAGGAAAGAAATCAAATTTCATGTCTGCTTCTGCTGAGGGGGAAAATCAGCTCCTAACATACCTACAATTTCAAAGACAGCATCTCTAAAAATGCTACTGCCCTCCACTGGGTGGTTTTGAGGGATGTTCTTAACATAAGATGTGTAGTAATAATTTATTCCAATGAAGTCAATTGAGCCCTTTACTAGATTTGCTTCAGATTTGGTGAATGAAGGAAGCCTGGAGCCTACATTCTTTTTCATTGTGTCAGGGTAGTCTCCAAACATCAAGGGATTCAAAATCCTGCAACACCATAACATCATTAAATGTTATAACATAATTACAGTAACTGACACACCAAAAAACATCCACTAGGAACATTGATGCTTACCAACCCATTAGCAAGTCCTTTGCCCTTTCAGTGGCACCTAAATCTTCAGTAGTATTTGTTAGAGGTACAAGACCAAAAGTAAGGATATTAATCCCAATAAACCCATGCTGCTTCACCTACATTTAACAGTTCACCATGTCGATAATTCAGATTACAACAGGGCAATCCAACCAGTGTTCATTTACTCTCCCATATTGAAAGGGTGAAGGGAGCGTCTGTAAGAATACCTGATACTTATTCCTATACAATGAAGCAGCCGCAGCATGTGATAACAGTATATTATGAGCTGCTATATAAGGCTCAGTGGAAGAATTTCCCTTAGAGCAATTATTTATGGGGGATGGAGAACATCTTTGAGGAGGTAGAATTCCACCATCATAGCCCCCAATCACAAAGATATTTGGCTCATTCATTGTGGTCCAGTATTTAACTCTGTCTCCAAACTCTCTGAAGCACACATCTGCATACACTTTGAAGTCTCTCCTGTATATATTAAGCACATACATGTTAATTACCGTAAATAAATAAATCTTGTGTAACTTTTTAGCTAGGTAGGTTGCACAAGATGACATACACTACTCTACGACTGAGCCATCCTCCATACTCATCCTCAAGTGCTTGAGGTAGGTCACTGTGGTGTAATGTAACATGTGGCTGGATATCTGCATTATTATGAAAAAGCAGGGAATATTAGCATATATCCAACTTGTCTAAGGTGTTTGATACATGGTTTTAACCATTAATCACCATGGCTAATGAGTTCGTTAATAAGGTTGTTGTAGTAGTCCAGCCCCTTCGGATTAACTGGTCCTTTTCCATCTGAAAACATGCAAGAACAAGACGTACGGTAAAGCTAGAACATGAAGAGTATTAGAGATGTTAAGCAAAACTCCCTCCGGTCCTAAATATAAGACCTATTTACCTAATTTGATTAGATTAAGGATGTTAGTTAAGTTAGTTAAAATCATATGATATTACTAAAAAACCCTAACCGATGCCTCTATTCCTACCCTCCCCATCTTGCTTGTTTATTAATAAGGATCATCCATAGGCATAATTTGGGGAAAAGTTGAGAAAAATTAGAAAGTGGTCTTATGTTTAGGACCAATCTCACATTTCGACATTCTATATTTAGGACCGGAGGGAGTATTTGGTTTGGACTATGGCAACCTGGAATAAGTCTTGACCACGATATGGAAAACCTGTATGCATTTAATCCCATTTTCGCCATCAATTCCACATCTTCCTGCAATAAATCAATGCTTAAATCTAGTACGGCACACAAATAAATAACACTCTTAGTAATCCTAGTAATCATATGGTCTTGTTTGACTATAGTTATCATGAGTGTGACTTTTCAATAACAAAATGCTTCCTTAAATTTTAAGGACGGACCTTATATTTGTGATATTGATCGCAAGATTTGTTTCCATGGCCTCCGGACTCGCCAACTGAAAATTTAATTGATAAGAAGGATCAATAAGAAATTCCAAACTTCAAACAGAACCAAAGGATAGCAGACAAACGCGTCAGTGTCATTTTGTTTACATCAATCTATAGGAGGAAACAACAACAAAGCCCAAACTATCAAGGTATGAGAAGAAACTGATGGAATATTCAGTGATTTATAACTTTATATCGCATAAGTTTGTTAAGTAGGAAGATGACAAAGTCCATTGAGAAATCACAATACGAAGGGATGAAGAATTTGGAAGTTAGTGAATACGATAGTACATGCAGTATGGGCGTAGGTATCGAATATGCTGGGGGTCCTTCCATCTTCATAATCTGCACCTTCAACCTTTGAGGATATCAGAATTCGATGAAATTCTAAAAGAGAGAGATAAAACAAAGAATTAGTTTGTCATGAGAAGTAAGATCAAAGAAGAAAAAGAAAGAAGAACCTGAAAAGCTGAGGTTGCAGCGCCAAAGAGGAAGTCCGGCGGGAAATCATCTCTGCTATAGGTTTCAGAAGCAGATGCAGCCACTAGCGATATCAGTGCGGCCAATAACGCCGCCTTCTTCAACAACATTTTCTGGTTTTCTTTCCACTCCTCTGCTAACCACTTCTGCAGAATATACTAGAGCTTTCTCCTAATTTATGGGAGTATACGATGGTTACTCCTGTATTCTCAAGATTAAACAATGTTTTTTTACCTGACGTTTCGAGTAATTGTAAGGCACGGGGAAACGTGTGTACAGAATATTGGACTGCTGATCCCGGCGGTAATTGGTAGACCGTTGATATAAAAGGTCAGAGCAAAAACGCGACTTGGATTCCTTCGAGAACGGATGTTGACATTGTCTACTCTCAAAGTGACTATCCCCGTTCAGTGTTTCCAATTTTCCATGTTATTTATGGGAAGAATCAGGCCAAGCGTTAATAATGCGGATAAAGTGGTAAATAGGTAACGTAGTACTTTCACTGCTACTGAATAAACTCATGGCAATAACTGTATTAGTGCCAAGTAATTTTTTTTTAAAACATCAATTATTCCTTCCTATCCTAAATATAAGATCATTTTAACTTTTTTTTTGTGAAAGTTAAGGAAGCAAATTAAATCACTAAATTATAACATATGTCACATATAATTAGATTATAGGTTAGTTTATAAGTAGAATAAATTACTTTTGAGGAAAAAAATATAACTATAGACAATTTAAAGTGATTAATTTTGCATCCTTAATTTTTTCCAAAAAAGTCAAAGTGATCTTATAATTAAGACCGGAGGAAGAAGTATATAATAACAGTACCTTAGTAGTCTTCTCTGACCTCTGTTATATGTTATATGACACTTGTCATCTCTTCCTTCCTTCCACCACCCTCTTTCTCTGAAAATAACAACCCACTTTCTATTTCACCCATCCCGACTCCTCAAACCCACTTCCTTTTTAACCATCAATCCCGTGCATAACTGCAATAGTTATTTTTAATCCTACATTCCTACTGTTATTAAAACAATGAGGACTAACTTTTTCAAAAAATTCTTAAATGAACCTTGTCAAGTCATTTATTATCGTCCCAATTATAAGTAAACACGTAACATCTAATGTGGATATTTAAATTTGACTAGACGTCTTAAAATAATTAGTTGTTAGATAAATTTGTTTTTTTCAACTTATAAAGTTAAGAAAACACATAATAATTTCCTTATTTGATAAAAATTACTTTAGGGAGTCCAGTCGGATTAAAATATCCAAGTAAAACGTTATGTGTTTACTTATGATTGAGGAGACCACAAATGACATGGTAATCGGGTTCTCCAACTTTTTTACTATTTAAGATTATAAAGAAAATTGAAACAAATCAATTTATAAGTATTATATTTAATGATTATTTAAAAAGGTCAACTAGATCTTATATTTAAAAATAAAATTTATACTTTTAAGTTTGAAACATGGGATAATGGTCACTGAAACAAGGATATATAATAATTTATATTTTTTAAGAGCTTACAAAAAACAACAATTGTTAGACTAGTTAGATAGCTGTAAGCCTGTGATTTTGAAGAAAACATCAGTAAAATTACCTCTCAGTTTTTTATTAGAAAAGTAAAACCACGGGAAACAGGGTTAAAAAATATCACTATCCTCATGCGTATTACTCTTATAAGTTTGAAATAATTTATTTTTGTTTATAAAAAATTTAATAAAAATAGTTAAAAACAATAAATATGGAAGGAAAGGGATTCATTTTCATTTATGCTCTTATTTTTAACTATATGAAAAAGAGTGCATGGGGGAATCGTAATGAGAAAGAATGTGACATAAAATCTATAATAAAGATGTAAGAAAACGTATGGGTATAGAAAGGGTACAACTGTAAAATGATGAAAAAGCTCATTAGTCGTAATATTTATTTTTATTATTTGATGATTTAAACGTTTCTGAAAATTAATATAGGAGAAAACTCCATAATTACAGCTTAAGTGGGTAACCAAAAGACGCTCTTGTATATGAGCGTGATGGTGAATTCCGTAATTACAGCTGGTAACCAAAAGACGCCCCTGTATATGAGTAATTGAGTATAAACGGTCCGATAAAACAAGCAGCGTGAGCTCCACGCCAAATTTAAATTCTGCGCAATATTATATTTATATTTATATATATATAAATATCCATATATCCGTTGGCGCCATGTTCACTCCTATACTTACCCGTAGCTTGGCAGCGGTTGTTTCTCTGTAAGCGAACTGTTGATTTCCGCTTAAACATCCCATGCGGTGGACTATCATCATTCATCACACTTGATAGTTCTGTGCACTTTCCTTGTCTGTTAAATTGGAGTTTATAATTCATACTACCAGCTAATCTGACGTTTCCTTCTTCCAGATGCCATCAATCTTTGAAGGGCTTTTACACTATGGCCCTTTCTTCATCTGCAAGTCCCTTCTTTGGCCCCCACGCCGTTTACCATTCTGCTACTCCCTTGTAAGTCTGTCTCCCACTCTCAGATCTATCTCCCTTCCCCTTTTCTTCTTTCAATCCCTAGTCTGCTTTTGTACTGTATCTTTTAATATCCAAATTTTCTTTCTTTTCTTTTTTTCCCTACGTGGTGATAATTTGAAGTCCTCAAAGAGGCCCAGCTTCGATTTCATAATTTGAAGCCTAAATTTTAGGAAGTTTTCGCCCGTTCACCTGGCTCCCCCCCCCCCCTTTCCTCCTTCCATCTTGTCTTGTTCTGATTGGTTGCGGTGAAAACTTATTGTGTTGTTTGGGTTGCAGGTAGTGTTAATTTAATTGGGGAACATATTGACTACGGGGCATATTCTGTTTAGCCGATGGCAATTCGGCAAGATACGGTGCCGACAATGCTCTTAAAATTGCTAACAAGAATGATGAAAAACGTGCCGTGCGTACTTATCCTGCTCATCCTGACCAGGTTGGTTTTCACGTTCATGTTCGAATTGTTGCCTAATTATATGTGGGGGTCCCTCTTAGTTTTATCCTCAAAAGTTCAACAGTGATAACATCCTGATCCTGCTCCATTGTTTTACTTTTTGAAAACAAGCTTGTTCTGATCATTGAGATTTCTGCCCATATTCATCTGTTATTTTACTTGCTGTTGGGCCGCCTTTTATGTAGGCACTCGACTTGAAAAATCACAAATGGGGCCATTATTTTGTATGCGGATGAGTCAGAAAAGGGAGAGATCCTGGCATTTTATCCAGTTCTAAGAACATACATCCATGGCTTATCTTCCATTGCAAATCTAACGGGTATTTTGACATATATCCATGGTTTATCTTCCATGGTCAAGGTTAGAAATGTGGAACATATAAATACATGATAATCTGGGCAGTCATAAGTGTAGTTATATGCCTATATGCTGGAAAGTATAAATACAACATTGCTTTTGAATTTCAAAAAATCTAGTGGCTTTATTGGAAATATCAGTTGTCCCTAATTTTATGTTGCACAGACAATGAAGTAGACTTCTTCCTGCTGAGTTTTTGTTTTACTAATTTCTGGTCTTTGATCTTATTCTACTTGATTCATAGACAATTTCTAGCCAAGAAGGTGTTGGTCAAGTTCAAACGTAGAATCAGTTTTACAACTTCAAATCTACACGATGATGCCATGCCTTATTTCAAAATGTATGTGAAATCCTAATCTTATGTTATTTTCCAAATTGATGTGACTTGTTCCCTTTCTCATGTCAGATTTCTTAACATTTTATCTTATTTAGAATCAGTTATAAGTTTCAATATATTATATTAACACGTTCTTACTTAAATTTTCATTAATTGACATGGAGTTTCAACCAATTTTATTGGGAAGGGTTAATGGCATACTTGGCATTGAGAGGACTTATATGAAGAGGGAAAAGTGAGCACCGGGCAATTGATTACGAAGTTCACGGCAAATAGAGAGTTGAGTGCCTGGTAGGTGATCTTGTCATGTTCAAGAACCTGCGTCTGTAAAGGTTATGATTAGTCTTTAAGAAGGGGAGGTCAAGGGTTCTGTCTTTAATTTGGGCAATGGCGATTCAAAGAGGATGATAAAAAGGTGCTGTCATAACCGGGTATGGAGTAATCCTCCGGGTTTCTCACAAATTATCGTGTAATTGTTTGGCAATTCTTAAGTTGCTGATGAGACATCTTGGTCTGTGATCCTCTACCTTATTTTCCTAGAAGTTATGCCTCCTTTGTTTAAAGAGTACTTCATCTCCTGTAAGGACACGTTAGTTAAGAATGAGGCTAGATCACCTTTGAGGCACACCATCTTCTTTTGTCTGAATTTTCAGGTCTTGTTTGATCTAGTTTGCAACAGCTAATGATTTGAACCACTCAATGCCAAGGATTGAATTTTCTATGCCTTAACTTGCAAATATATATTTTGTCAGACTCTTGCAATAAATGGTTTTTCACTCTGTTGAACTATGGGTTTTCTATTTAAATGAGCTTGAGAGTTGTACTGTTTGTACCTTTTACGATGATGATGTTTGTTATGCTAACTTATTTTGGAAAATATATATGTGTGTGTGTTTTGTGTGGTGTTCTTTTCAATGAATGTTTTATATGATTTTTTCTAGTGCTTCGCATTTAGTGTACTTGTAGACAGTATTTTTACTTTAGTAACTGTATTTTTTATTTTTCCCACTAAATGTGGATTGTTCAAAACAAGGAGAATGTGTTTTTCTTGTAGTTGATAACTTCAAACTGTGCATGACATACTCCTGCACAAATAGCTTCAAACAAGGATGATTGGTTATTTGAGTGTGGAGAACCAGTTGGGTAGGGGTGAGGCTCTTTGCATTTGGTTGCTTATGTTTCAAGAAATTCCGTATGTTATATTCATGATTGCATGCCATGCTTTAATTAACTGATTGATATTGTGCATTGAAGATATTGCATTCATTCGGCATTAAAGTTATCCCCTCATGCATTATTATCAAACTGGCAAAAAGATAGGAAAATTTTTCATAGATTTCTTCCCCAAGTCATTTGGTGTTTCATTTCAGGTTGGGTTGTAGGTATTTGGTTGCACTGTTTTAGATTATCTTTCTCTTATTTTGCACATTTAATTTATTTTTTCTCGAGTTTTCCCCTAAAAATTGACCAAATTGCAATTTCTCTGAGGGAAATCATCTTATAAACTATCTGGCCAGCAGAGGAGCTGACTGAAAACCCTTTGTTCTTGGATCCTTAATACAAAACTTTTGTCTCATTACCAAGGGGATGAATTTCCTGAGTCAGGTGATATGTTATCTTTTTAGAGCTAAGTAACATCCCTGTCAAGATGCCATGCTTTGTATTTCTTTCATCCATTTTACCATCTTGGTATTTTTCATTTCCCAGATGTCATTAGGATGTTTAGTAGTCTAAATTTCGTACATTATGTTGTTATTCTTTGATTAGTTATTCAGTCAAAGACATTTTTTTGCTAGTTGCTGGCTTGCTGCTTCTATGATGGTTTTTTAAGATTTGAAATATTCTGTCAATGTTATTCAACATTTAAGTTTATTTTTAGTTTGGGTGTTTCTGTATTGTACTTTTCTTAAATTTATATCGCAACATATGCTCAAGCTATGTCAGTAGTTACTGCATCATTATGCATTTGGTTGGAAGATTTTGGGCCAGCTCATTTCTGAGATAAATCAGGTTTGTATGTCACCGTTTTATTTATTATGAGAGAAGTGTTAATATCATGTTGATGCCAAACAAGTATGCGGTTCTTTTTGCTGTTTTTGATTTTGATAAGTAATGAGTTCCTTTTTTAGATTTTTGCTTATTGCACACACACATATTGGTCCTGCTACATGGCACCTGTACATTAAAAGGATTAAGGGGTGCTTAATATCAGTATATGAAGAGTCATCAATGTTCATTTCTTAATTTTGCCTTTATAATCTCAAGTGTGACTTTGCTTTTTCTCTCATTTAAATCCCCATTGATAATGAAGTTGACAGATTTTATTGATTTGAGGTAGATTTATTGGATCTATTGTCCCTTTTTAATCCGGGAATTAGTTAAAAGTTTTTTGTAATACACAACAAATAAGAGTAATATTGGTCCTGGAAAAAGATGAGGGAGTATCGTCCTAAAATATTTACAACTCTTTATAACAATATTGGTAGTTCAGATTGTTATGTTATATATATCATGTATGAAGAGATTACATGTGTATTATTTTCTAACTATATGATGAGATGAATTTTTTAAGACTTTTCTAAGTTTTAGTTCTTCTCGCACCTTTCTGTGTTTGCATGTGCTCATTCAACCTTTTCTTTTTTAACCCCCAAATACTAATATGTGTAGTGTTGCTCATTGTCTCGCCTCCTTTTCCCCCCTTTTAAAGCTGCTTCCAACTTGAATTCCACTGCACAGTTTACTTTCATCAGTTACATAATTAGCTCATATTCGAGCCTCCCACCTCTCTGCTGTCGTAATTGTTACATAATTAGTTTCACCAGTTTTTAGTGCTTTGGAGCCGATTTATGCAGCACTTGCAGTGATGGCTCATACTGATTATTTAAGAGAAGCATCTAGTGGTAGTGCTGTATTAGAAGGCTCGGTTGGTTCTGGTTACCCAAAAAAATGCACTGTGGCATCAACAAAAGCCTGCTGCTATTTTGGAGCTTTTTTCCTCAGCGGTTGGTAATTGTGAAGGCTCGCGATCCATCTGAGGTGAAACTGACAGGGGAGAATCTTGCTTCAGATTTACTAGCATCGAAATTGATGTGTAGTATGTAATAGCTTGTGTTTTGTCCATTTTTTAAGAATGTTTACAATCCATCATATTCCGTTTGATAAAATTTATTCTTTCATTCAGGAAAATGTGTACTGCTATAGACTGGTTTTTGGTGGAAAATTGTGCATTCTTTTTAGCTTGTTGGCCTGAATACTTTTTCTTTGTTACAGGCGCCTATGCTCTGTGATTAAGATAGCTGGTAAACGGGCTGGTGTAGTTGAGCACTTATGCAGGCCTTTAAGCGTTCGACTATTCAGGCAGTTGAGAACAACCAGGTGAATTGCTGTAGAATTATAGTTCTTTGTCAGTGTAAGTAGATCAAATGTCCTGTCTATTTCTTGTTGGGTAGCATATTCGTTCTACCTTTTAGAAACTGAAGGTTGCTATTCAAAGAAATGAAATCTTGCTGTTTGGTTTTCTTTTCTTTCCATTTCCTTCAGGAAGAATGGGAGCAGGTCGGCAATTACTTTTGATTGTGAATGTTGAGTATTTTCCCGTACTTAATTATGATATAGGGGTTCAAAATCTGGTTGCATTTGAAATCAATGAACTGACAACATGTGTTTCATTGTTTAGGAACTTCTTTCTGTTGGTGTTATTTTGCTGTTAGGTTAAACACTGCTTTATCTCACTCTTTCTATTTCAGCTGAATCTCATTATGTTGCTGGTTATATTTGTTTGCAAGAGGGAGGGCAAATGGGCCATTATGAAGATTAAGGTTTGATATTTGCAATGCCAAATCTGTAGCATTGTGCTCTCTGCTGTGCTCCATTAACGACTTTGGTACTTAGTTTGGTGCATTGTGTTCATCATGCACAAACACTAATATGTGTTCCATAAGATTTCCATTCTTTAGGTTACATGATGGAAAATTCTCTTCGTTCAGTATCCCATGCTTCATATGATAAAATCAGTTAAGGAACCACTTGTATGCTCTGTTCTGTGATCAATGTGAGGATGATGATCTTGGTCTGGTATAAATGGTAGAATAATTGTGTAGTTATAGATATGGTTTGATGGTCAAGGTTAGAGGTGTGGAACGTATAAATGCATGATAATCTGAACAATGAAATTGACTTTTTCCTGCTTAATTTTTGTTTGATTAATATCTGTTCTTTGATCTTATTCTACGTGATTGATAGATAATTTCTAGGCTAGAAAATCAATATAAATAATTTTTTGTAATAGAACTGGATATCATTACCTTAGAACAAAAAGTTTACAGCAAAAAGGACTACCACAATGCTATTCTTCATCAATTTTCCTCCTGACCAATGTCAGGAGGTTGTTGATCAAAGGCAGCAAAAATCCCATCTATCCTATGAGACATCTTTGCCAACTGGTCCGCTACATGTATATGTTCCCTAACCACATGAGAGACCCTTACATTCCAATCCCTATGAATAAGTAGTCTAACATCATTTACAATATCCAAGAAGGGGTGAGTTTCCTCACACCCTCTCCCCAGTAGATTGATTGCTTCTATACAATCAGAGTGCACAAGAATATCCCTAAAGCCTTTTGACCAACACAAGTTCAACCCATGGATAAGGCCAAGCAATTCAGCCATCACCGGTGGGACGTTTGACAACGTACAACAAAAACCTGTAACCTATGCGCCATCTTGGTTTTCGATGACCCGTCGACTGCCACTTCTACCGTCCTCCAATACTGGACCATCCACAGATAATAGGATGAAGTTCTCCCCAGTGTTGGGGGGACCACCTAAATCTGACGAACAAGTCTCCCTTAGTGAAGGGTATTTTGTCATATCAAGATCAGCACATGCTCTAAAGAAACTCTGGTTCAGTTTGCAGGCGTCACCCTCTATTTGCCCTCCAAAGAGCTTGCTACATCGGTTGGCCCAAATGTCCCATCACATATACCCAAAAAGGACGCACCATGAAACCTTCTTTGTAAACTCTAAGCCCGCTTCATGAGAAAGGTTCCATTTAATCCACTCCTCTCCTTGCAAGGTAAAAAACATGTAATGATTGCTTGGCTTGAGAATTGCAACCCAGCATTGTTTCACGCTTGGACAGTCCTGTAACAGATGCATCACATCTCCTCAAATCTGCAACCAAAAGGGCACATATAAGATGTTTCGAAACCTCGCCGTGCTCTTAGCTGTGCAGTATGAATCCTACCATGAGTTGCTAGCCACATGAAGGATTTTATCTTCTCTAGGACCGTCCATCTCCATAGGCGTCTCCATATATTATCTTCTCTCCGAGCAGTACTTATAAAACATGAAGGATTTTATCTTCTCTGGGACTGTCCATCTCCATAGGCGTCTCCATATATTATCTTCTCTCCGAGCAGTACCTATAAAAAGAAAATGATATGCAGATTTAACAGAAAAACAACCGTCAGTGGATGGCTTCCAATAAATTCTATCATCTCCTCTCTCTTCACTTAGGGGTGCGTACTAACAGTCCGATCAACAAAATGGGGATTAAACCACATAGCCAGTGTATGTTTATCCCATTCACCATCCCATTTGACAAAATCAATCACCCTCTCATGTTAGACCAATTCTCCAGCCAGAAGGATGTGGACCTTCCATTTCCAATCTTCTTCCCTAATCCTTAAAGGAACTTCTGCCACACGGCGCAAATACCTCTCCAAGTAAGGGATTGATTGCTCTTTTTACTAACAATAGGGATATTCTGCTCCCCACATCTATACTTTGCCCGAAGAACCTGCACCTATAACGCCTCCCTCCTACTAGACAGCCCCCAACAGAGTTTCATTATAAAGGCTTTGTTCCCTAGGCCACCATTCTGCTTATCTTGTATAACCTGATCCCATGAGAGTAAGTGCAGCTTACGACCTTCCTCACTGTCACCCCATAAGAAGCCTCTGTTATGTTTTTCCAGGTCCTTCACTACTCCCTTAGGAAGTAGCATAGTTTGCATATAATAAGTCGGAAGGGCCGAGAGCACAGACTTAATCAGAGTACACCTCCCTGCCAGGTTCAAACACCCTTTCTTCCAACCTGACATTCTCTTCTTAGTTTTCTCCAGAATCGGGGCGAAGGTGCCATATGAAGTTCTCTTATGAATCAAATGGATACCCAAGTACTTGCCCAAGTCACTTGTAAGACCTACCCCCATCTGTCTGCTGAAATCTAACATTCTTGAGACATGCACATTTTTAGAAAAGCAAATTTTTGTTTTCTCTCTGTTCATCCTCTGCCTAGAACTCCCACAAAACATATCAATACACTCCAACATAGTATCCACCTGAGAACTTGAAGCTTCTCTAAACAAGATTAAGTCATCAACAAAAAATAAATGGGAAATTTTCGATCCACTCCTATTAAGGCGAATAGGGGACCATTCCCCCTCATCAATTGCATTTTGGATCACATGATTAAGCCGCTCCATGCATAGAGTGAAAATATATGGAGACATAGGGTCACCCTGTTTGAGGCCCCTCGTAGGCCGAAAAGTCTCTGATGGTTCTCCATTCCAAAGAACATGGAGGGAAGAGGAAGAAATACATGACATGATGAGATCACATAACTTTCCACTAAAACCAATAAGCTTAAGAGTTTCCCGGATGAAGGCCCATTCCATTCTGTCATAAGCTTTCTCCAAGTCAACTTTAACTGCTAGCCATCCTGTATTACCCTTTTTTCTCTTCATTGAATGAATCACCTCTTGAGAAACTATGATATTATCACTACTATGCCTCCCAGGAATAAAGCTGCAATGGTGCAAACCCACAAGTCTACTCATTAGCGTTCAGAGACGTCTGCTAATGATCTTGGTAATCACTTTATAACTCACATTACACAGAGAGATCGGTCTAAAGTTCGTGAGAAATTCTGGCTGATCAACCTTTGGAATTAGGGCAATATTCGTATCATTGATAGCTCCAATCCTACAGGGTTCATCAAAAACACTCTTCACCAAGTCACATACAGAGTCTCCAATGATGTGCCACATCTCATGATAGAAAAAGGCTTGTAAGCCATCCGGTCCTGGCGCTTTGAAAGCACCGAGATCAAAAATTGCTTGCTCAATTTCTTCATAAGTCACCTCAGCAGATAACAAACTACTCTCAATGTTAGTCAAGGGAGGAAACGTGCATCTAGCTTGGCACTGCCGGCCAGCCCCCAATTCACTCTGGAAGAGGTTCCTGTAGAAGTCCATAGCCATCCCTTTTAACTCAGCTTGGTTAAAAACCCATTCGCCTTCAGAGTTCTTTAGCCCTTCAATCTGATTTTTCCGCCTTCGGATAACGGTCAATGAGTGGAAGAACTTGCTATTCCTATCGCCTCACTTGAGCCAATTACACCGGGATTTTTGGTACCATAGGAGTTCCTCTTGCGCCAGAACCTTATTATATACAATCCATAGCTCTCTCTCAATTTGTACAAGATGCTGACTATCTCCCCAAGACTATCATATGCGAGATAGGCATTGAAATCTCCCAAGACTATCCAAGGTTGATGGACGTTCTGGCTCAGGTCTACCAAATCATTCCAAAGGTTTAGTCTTAGATTAGGACATGGCTCAGCATAAATATTAGTCATCAAGAGAGTCTTCCCTTGATCTTTTAAAGTCACCTTAACGTGGATAAACCGGGTAGATGAACACAGGTAGTAAATGGTGGCAAAATCCTCATTCCAAAGAATCCAGATCCCCCGCATACTCAGTAGCCTCCAATCTGATCCATTTATCAAAATTAAGCTTCCTTGCCATTCTATCAGCTTTCACATCACTTACTCTAGTTTCAAGGAGAACAAGAATATGGATATTTCTACCATTTAACATATCCCTTACTCTACCAAGAAAGGTCTTAGAAGCAGCACCACGACAATTCCAAGAGACAATATTCATAAAAACAAATTAGAGAGTGGAAAGAGCAACCAACCCCTTGTGGTCTACGTGGAAGCTTCCATCCTATCCATCCCTTCAGCGCCAAAATCAGCGTCCTCTTTCACCTCTGCCTGAGTTTCGAACCAGCAGTCCCCTTGGTCTTGATTATCTGAGCCATCAACTCCATCTCCTATACTTGCCGACGAGTCAAGAGGTCTATGAGAGAACTCAAGAGAAGCATTTTGAGGCTGTGACATTACAGACAGTTCCTGGGCCATGTTCATTCTTGGAGAATTCTCAAACATCGTTTTTTCCTCTTGACGCACCTCTTCATTTGATTCTTGCACCAGACTGAAATCCAATGGGCCTCTACGACTTAGGGACCCAATTACAATTTGGTGTGCCCATGGGTTCTTCCTCCTAAGCATTGGTGAAATTATTATTGGCCTTGAATTTGTAGCTCTCTTCTTAGTTAAGCCCATTGTTTCCTCAGCTGGAACATTAGTTTTAGAGTCTTTATGGCCCAATTTCTTTCGGCTCACATCAAACTTAATTGTTTCCAATTTGAGCTCCTTAAACTCAACTGGGCCCGAGCTAGTAGAGCCCAACCTGATCCCACCTTCTCCTTTCTTTTAACTCACCCTACCCTTCTTTATCTTCTCTTTCTTCGTGCTATTTGAATCTTCTGGGACCTTTTCAGCCATAAACGTCATAGCTAGTTACTCTTCCTTTGACTTGCTCGTCTCTTCCTTCACAAAAGGAAAAGTCGCCCCCCTTAAGTCCTCATAGGTATCAGTCTCCTTGTCTTTTTGTGAAACTTCTTTCCTCCTCCATTCCTTCACAGGTCCTTTAGCCTTTCCCTCTTAACTCTGACCGTGCGATGTGACAAGGATTTCCTGTTCTTGCAAAACGCAAAATCTAGTACCAGAAGGTGGTCGTGTCTCCTTCTCCTTTAGCTTCCCATCGGAGTTTGCTTTCGGCAGGCCTTTCCTCTCCAGCTCCGGTCGTTGTGGTGTCGACCTGAAGGTGTTCTTAGCCTTCATTCAAGAACCAAACACCTCTTGCTCTTTAACTCTTGGGATGCTGCACAGTGGGTGCCTAGTCTTAGAGGTATCGTGATCACCGTCTTGGCTACCCTCTCTAGTGCCTAGTTCACACGAGTCCTGTTTATGGCCATACCTCCCACAATTAAAGCAAATAAGGTCTAGACCTTCATATTCAACAGTGTAAATTTGTCTTCTAATCACAAATCTGGACTTCAACTGTTGGTTTAAATCCATCTCCACACTGACCCTAGCATATTTCCCCCTTTCCACTGCAGTATTACTATTATTGCAACGAGCCAACGTGTTAATATCCACTTTCAAGGCTTTCCCTATAATGTTTCCTATTTCCATCATACAATCCTTCGAATAAACATGCATAGGAAGGGTTGGGATTCTCACCCAGACTGCAACTTTCTTGAATTTGTTGCAATACGGGTTAAAATTAGGGCTCCATCTCTGCACTGCCAAATAATGTCCCTGAATCATCCATGGTCCATCAAAAAGCAGTTTCTTGCTTAACTCCTTGTCCTCCGAGCGGAATACATAATAATTATTTGGTAGATCCACTAGCTCGAAATGGTTTGACTTAATCAGCCCAGCTATTCTATCCTTCATCTTGTCAAGGTTAGCCATTTTGCCCAATAGAGTAACAATCACTGCATCCTTCCATGGCCTGCAGAGCTCCTTCAGTCTATCATCTGTCATGGATAGGCTAGGTAAAGCCCCAAGGAGATTTTTTTGATCCTCAGTTAGCAACGGCGCAGTCTCCTCCTCTTCCTATAACTATTCTTTCATAGCGTCCTCCAATTCCTTTGAGAAGGTATTCTCCTCTCTGCCCATTAACTTGGACTTGTAAGAGATTGGAGACCTTTGGTTCATTTTAAAATTTGTCTGTGGACCATTTTTAGGTCCATTTGTGGTTCCTATGTTTCCCCCAGGCTTGGCAACATTCACCTGTTCACTGGCCTTCCCATTTTGTTCCTTACGTAAGGCATTATCTTCCATTACAACATCATTATCCAACTTCTTGACATTTCTTTCCAACAGATCTTTCTCTTCAGTAGAAACTTCTCTGGCATTTTCGGACTTACCCCCTGCATTGATCGGACTGTTTCGTGATCCCCCCCACACTCACACTCACACTCACACCTTCTCTCTCTACCATTCTCTCTCTTAACCTTTTATGCCCATATATATAAATAATTTTTCAAATCATGTTTTAGGCTTTTAGCCATAAAAAATATATTCAAGAAAAGTCTTTTTTTTTTCAATATGCAAAAAAAAAATATTCTGAATTGTTTGATGTTCATTTATTTGTCTACAAAGGTAGACAATGGTAAAACCATGATAAAATTGCCAGGTAGAACCCAAAATTTCAGAGGAGCTCTCTTTGTAAATTATATTTGTTGGTGCAGCTTTAAGCTGGGGGCAGGATGCAAAATCAGAACATCCACCTTCTTGTTGGTGCCTGTCGTTTGACTTTATGGGGACATGGTATGATGAGTGTCTAGATGAGATTGGTAAGTATCAGGTATATTCCTGCACTAAACCAGTCAATATGTCTAAATTTTCTATATAGCTTGGGTTCTTTATTTTAAAATCAGATTTGGCATTGCTGGTTCCAACTTCTTGGAAACCAGTCCTTGCGGATTTCTCTGGACTGCAAATTAGTTTTTATTACTGTGCAATGAATAAGCCTTTTTCAAAGGAGGTATGGTACCATAGTTCGCTTTTAAGTATCCTTCCAATTTATAAATTTTATATTGATTAAGGCTGTTAGTTATGTTAATTAAAATCACATGATATTACCTATATATCATAACCATTAGTTAAAATCATATGATATTACCAATATATCATAATTATCTACCTTTATTCCCACCCTTACACTTTTGCTTGTTTGTTATTGAAAAGAATCGATAAGGTTTGTTTGGGGAAAGATTAAGATTAATCGGAAAGAGGTCTTATATTTAAGACCAAGACCACCTCCCCAAATAGGTCTTATATTTAGGATTGGAGGGAGTATTATTTTTTGGAAGTTGATGACTTTAAGTTAAGCAGGACATACTCTTGCACATATAGCTTCTCATAAACCTGTTTTTCATGGTATGAAACTTTTATTTCATACAATATTTCAAAATTGTTTGTTTATTGCTGTAGACTATCAGTTTTTTGGATTGGCAGTCCTCCCCCACTCCCCCCCCCCCAGAGTGTTTATGCATTAAATGAATGTCTTTATGCTTATGATCATCATGACATGAATTATTTTTTTTTATATAAAATGTATTTAAAAAATATTATCAATATGTTGAATTATGGGGTTTATTTTTTAATAAGCTTGAGAGTTTTACTTGTAACATTTTTTGTTGGAGTATGATGATGCTTTTTTTTTCTGCTGGTCTTGCAGTTTCACTTTCTAAATGCTGGCTTCAGCGATCTGGGAGGGGAAATTTTTATGAATAATGTTAGTAAAATTTCTCCTCTAGATTTTTTTTTTTGCTTATATGAAGCCATGCAATCATAAATGCATTAAAGATAATTATGACAATGGCAATTATGCGTTTGTTTGATTTAATTTTGGTTGCTTTTCTTGCATTTTATTTTAGTAGTAATGAGTTTGGGATTATGTAAGTGAGAGTCAGAAAGCGAACTTGATTATTGTCAATTATATAGAGTACAAGGTAAATATGGCGACTGTTTTTTAATTGTTTGAGAAAATCCTAATCTTATTACATTGATGTCGTGACTTGTTTTTAAATGTCTAAGGAAATCGTAATAGTATAATATTTTCCAAATTAATTTAATTTATGCCTTTCCACTTGTCATTTTCCTTATCTAGAACATGATATAATTTTCTTATTCACGATATTGTTACCTTGCATGACATCTTATGTTTAAGATATGTACTTGGAGCTTTCACCTTTTTGTATTGAGAAGCGTTAATGCATTTCTTGGAACAATGGTGAGATTATAATGCATTTTTCTTATTCAAGGTTTTGTGTTTAATTTGGGGTAATGACAATTCAAGTAGAGGACTAGAGGATGATTGACCAATCCTACGTAAACAAAGGTGCTGTTATGACCGGCTAGGGAGTGATCCCTCCGGTTTATCACAGATTTTATGTAATCCTTGAGCAATTCCTAAATTGCTAATTGGAAAATTGAGATATGTGAGTTCCTTTACTGTCATTTCCCAAATTTCTCAAAAAACTATGCCTCCCTTGTTTATAGAGTATTTCATTTGCCCATAGGGACACTGTGGTTTTCAATGGGGCAAGATCTCCTTTCAGGCACATAATCTCCTCTTTTGTTTTGAGTTTTCATTTTTTGTTGCCTCTAACTTACAACACTAATGGATTCTCACCACTCATATCTTCGTAGTATTTTTCAAATCAGCCAAAATTTCTTCTCTTGAGCTCTTCTTACATCTTCCTTTGTGAGATATGGTTTCATAACTTCCATTTACTTTTGACCTTTTATGATGATGTTATGTTTGTTTTGATTTCCTAAATACCTTTATTGATCAACGAAAAAGCACTTGATATGTTGTACTTTTATTATTGGTGCAACAAACACCAACTTTTTATGTGTCTTTGTGAAGTCAACTTTTTTACTGTTTATTGTCTTGCATAAAGATTCAATCTTTGTATTTGTTACGTCATTTTTCTTTTCTATTTAACAATTATGAATCTACTGTTTGTTTTTTATGAACAAATCCTCTGGCACTGGCTCCTTAAACTAAACTTCAGCTTCCGCTATAGTGCCCTTAAATTAAGAACGGTTAAGCATTACATATGGGTTTATGTAAGAGTCTGGCTGATCAATCTATGGTAGAGTTGATCAATTGCTTTTCCAAGAATGTTTTGAATTGCTGTTACGCAGTCAATAATGATGTGTACAAAAACTCTCCGTTTCTGTTATGTTCTGTCCTTGTTTTCAATATAATGAAGCCACTGATCTGAACTGTTTTTCCAATGCTTTATTCATATTCATAATTTCTTGAGTCATTGCAAATGTATGTGATTGCTTTCTTGCACCCTTTGCACACTTATTTGTCATGCTGTGTAACCTTTTGTACACGTATTTGTCATCTTGAGTAAAATTCTTTTTCCAATTTCTTGAAATTCCTAGCTTAGACAAATGGTGTCCATTGTGGTTTTTATGCAAGATGATCAGGCATTCTCAGTGTTTGTTATCTTACATCCTTATATGTATCCTTTACTACTAATAAGAATGTGGTTCTTGAAGTTGATAATTTCAATTATGCAGGCCACACTCTTGCACAAATATTGTCACAAAAAGTAGGTATTGTCAAGGCAAGAACCTTTAATTTCATGCAATCTAATTTGTAAGCATGTGCTTTACTTGGAAATTGTTTGCTTATTGCCATAGGCTTCCAATGGTTTGGAATGGTAGTCTTCCTCCTCAATTCTTTTTCTTGTTCGGGCATCTACACAGTAAATAAGGGTTGAAAAGTATCGATTTTTTTAAGATGAAACCCAACTCAACTTGAAATATAGGACCAAATTCAATTATATGTTGTATATACATGTTGATTAGTCCATATTACGAAATTATATATCAGTACTTTCAGCAATCCTAAAACATTATTTTGTTAATATTTTTAAATTGCTCTCAAGATGCTGTACAATTCCATGTCTAGTTTACATTATGATGCCATGGCTAGTTTTTAAATGTTTGAGAAAATCCCATTCTTGTAATAGTTACTAAACTAATAATTCTTATGCCTTTTCACACCTCATTTTTCTTAAAAATTTTCTAGTTAGAAAAAATTGATATAATTTTTATTATGCATGATGTCGTCACCTTTTATGACATCTTATTATATGATTTCTGCTGGCATTTTTCTCAAATTTGCATTGAAAGGTGCATTTCCTGGCAAAGAGTGGATTTAAGTCTTTAAAGTGGTTAAAGGGAACCTGTGCACCTTATTATGAAATTCAAGGCAGTTGATAAAGTGCATGCGTGATGGATGATCTTATTTTGTTTGAGAACCTAGAGTCTGTTATGGTCAAGAGTAGTCTGTAACTGGTGGTGGTCAATGGTTTTGTGTTTAATCTGGGTAATGACAATCTTAGTGGAGGATAGATTTTGACTAATCCTACTAAAACAAAGGTGCTGTAGTTACTGGGAATAGAGCAAATTTATTTGATTGCTAGTGTGATATCGAAATATGTGGTTTTGTTTATTGTCATTCTCAAATTTCTCATAAGACTGTTCCTCCATTGTTTATGGAGTACTTCATTGCTGGTAATGGAACATTGGTTGCAAAAGGACAGATCCATTTTTGTGCACTTCATTTTCTCCATTGTCTGACTTTTCGGTTTGTTTGCCTCTAGTTTTTCAACTCCAAAGGATTTGAACCACTCAATGCTAAGGCTTGATTTTTCTCCTCCCGACTTGCCAAGGTATAACATTGCTATTATAGATTCTATTATGGTATTAATGAAATTAATTTTTTGACAATTTTAATTGCTACCTATCTCGTAGTTTGATTCTCTTTATTTCACTCGTAAAATATGTTTGAAGAAATTGCGACTTTGGTGGGTCAGAAGAGAACGTTTACATGTAGAATTGACAACAAAACTAAGCTAGTCTAAAATATTGACAATTGTTGATGGATCTTACAGACTAACGAACCTATTGCCTATATATTTTTGTTGAAGTTTATAACTTTAAACTATGCTGGCCGTACTATGTTACTAATTATCTCAAAATAAACAAGGGTTCTAGTTAGAGTTGGTAATACGGGCGGGTTCGGGCCGAAAAAAAAACCGTTTTAAATATGGGCTTGATTTTTCAGCTCAGACCATATTGTTCGGGTTTCGGAACTCATCTTTATCAATTTTTCCCTTTTTTTCGAATGAGTCTCCCCGTTTTACAATCTAATTATAATACAAATATACAACGCAAGATTATAAATTCAAATTCAAGTTTTTAACACATTTCAAATAACAAGAATGATAGTAAAACATAGAATACAATGTTCAACTTCAAATATTCCAGAATACAACAAATTCTTGAACTAAATCTAAAATTGAAAAGGCCAAGATTCCAAATTTCCAATTTCCAATACAAAATAATTGTATCATTGTCATTTTCCTATTCCTAAATAAACTACTATTAGCAAATGAAGAAGCAGAATGCCAGCCATCGCATAGAGTGATGGGATCAAGATAACAAGCAAAAACAATGTACAATGCATTGTCTTCTAAAACCCACAAACATGTTAACATTTTCTAGTAACTCCATCAGGATAACAAGCAACTGCAATCAAATAAATATGCCGGTGAACAAAACTCCAACAGAACTAGCAAAGATGTACAAATTTCAAGTTGATATGTTTGACATATTTTTTTGTGCCAAAAATGTTATGAAAGGATTTAATCTCCTAGTATATTAAAGTAATCTCAACTAGGAGTTTCCACATTTGTCCGCATTTTTGTTCTTAAATGCCTCTATTCAGACACATTTATAAATTACTAATAGTATACAATTATTTTTAATTATGTGGAGTGTAAGGGGCAAGAGTTAAAATGGAAACATGGTAATTAAGGAAGGAAATTAAGTAAAAAAAAATGAGGTCAAAAGTGTGGGAGAGAATGGAGAGAAAGAATGATTTAAGCATGTATGAGCTGTCGTTTTGCTGGATTTGTTGAGTAATAGACATTTTGATTGAATCATTTATTTTTGCAATTACTAATTCAAAGATGAGATGAGACTCATTAGGAAGGGAAAATAGTGTTTGTTTTCTTTCTTTTTTTTAAAAAAAGGAAAACGGGTTCGGGTTGGCCCACGAGTTTAACAGGTTAGCCCAAAAGACCCATTTTAATATGGGCCATATTTTTTCGAGTCCATAATCATATTTTTGTTACGGGTTTCGGGTTGGCCCACGGACTCCGGCTTGTATTACAGACTCTAGTTCTTGGCATGAAACTTTCATTTCATGTTAATGAAATCGAAACCATGTCAATTATTGTAAGTATTGATATATATAAGTTCTTATTATAATATGGACTAATCATTATTAGAAAACACTCTGGTTATTGTACAAGTGCATTTTTACACAATGACGGCATTATTATTTTTAAATATTTGAGTTATTCATTTTCTTTATAACAATGGAAATGTTTGAAGTTAGTCCTAATCTTGTGTCATTCACCAAACTAATTATTAATATGATTTTGGGTTAAGGTTCATTTTGGCCAATAAAATATTGGCCTATGAGTGTTTGACATAATTTTGTTTAAAAAGGTTCTTGTATGCCAATAAAGTTTTGAAATTGAGCATATTAGCCAGCGGCGATAAGCAGCACTTAACTGCCTTCATTTGTGCTGACGTAACGTGACATATGGCATCACACCAGATGACATGTGTCTCGCCACGTCAGTACACCAGTTGACAAGTGCCTCGCCACGTCATCACACAAGCTGACACGTGATATATAAATGGAGGCCGTTAAGTGCTTTTTAACGGCGTTGGCCAATATGCTCCATTTTAAAACTTTATTGGCATACAAGAATCCTTCAAAAGATAATTGTGTCAGACGGTCTTAGGCTAATACTTTATTGGCCAAAATGCACCTTAACCCTATAATTTTTCTTATACATGATGATTGCACCTTTTATTTACATCTTATTTTTGTGATATTTGGCAGCAGCTTTCACTTTTCTGCATTGAGTTAAATTAATGCTTTTCTGGCATTGAGTGGATTAAGTCTTTGAAGTTGTGAATGTGAATTTGTTTCAGCTGATTATGATATTTTAGGCAAATAGGAAGGTGGATGTGTGATGGATGATCTCATCTTATTTGATAACACATTTTCCTTTAAGGCAATGATTAATCTGTAACAAGTGGAGGTCAAGAGTTCTGTGTTTAATTTGGGGGTAATGACAATTCAAGTAGAGGATGGATTGACTAATCCTTCTTGAACAAATGTGTTGTTATGACCAGGAATTGAGTAATCCTCCGGTTTTTCACATATTCTCCTGTGTAATCGTTGTGCAATTCTTGAATTGATATTGCGATATGTGGGTTCCTTCACTGTTATTTGCCTAATTTTTCACGAAACTATACCTCCGTTATTTGTGGAGTGCTTCATTGCCGGTAATGACACGTTGGTTGTTGATAGGGTAGATGTACTTTCATATACATCATCTTCTCCTTTGTCTGTTTTTTAGTGTCTTATTGTTTCTAGTTTACAACACCTAAAGATTTGAACCATGCAATGCCAAGGCTTGAGTTTCATATGATATCCTATTTACACAATGAAATTTTGAAAAAAGCACTTTGGATACTATGCAAGTCTATGTCTTGTTTACACAACGATGCCATAACTTTATTTTAAATGGTTGAGAAAATCCTAAGGTTATGATAAATATAAATTATTGCCTTGTCACGTGTAGTTTTTCTTCAAAGATTTTTGTATCTAGAACAAATAAATGAAATGTGGCTTATACTCTATACTATTGCGATATTGAGATATATGGGTTCCTTAACTGTTACCATAATTTCTCACAAAACTGTACCTCCATTATTTATGGAGTATTTCATTGCCAGTAATGACACATTGGTTGTTGATATGGTAGACGAACTTTAATGCACATCATCTTCTCCTTTGTCTGTTTTTCAGTGTCTTGTTGTCTCTAGTGTATAACACCTAAAGATTTGAACCATGCAATGCCAAGGCTTGAGTTTTATCTGACATCCTATTTACACAATGAAATTTTGAAAAAAGCACTTTGTATACTGTCTGAATCATTGTTCAAGGTTTGTTACACGTCAATGCCAAGATACTCACTCTAGTACTTAATATAACTATACAAGAGATTTGAAAAATTGATCTTTGTCATAAATATAAGAACTATTTCTAATTTTTATCAGCATTTTTTCAAACTACCGCTATTAATATTTCTCCCAATAATAATCAAGTAAGAGAGAGAATGAGGAAATAAGATGATTAGGATGTTTTAAAAAAAATCATATTACTGAAAATTAGTTAACTAACATCTTTAATCTAATCAAATTAAATAAATTTATCTATTATTTAAGAGAAGAAGGGGTAAACTATATTTTTTTTTTAATAAACCACACCTTTCATAAAGTCGCCATCAATTTATTGATTAGAATCAATGCGGGATCCACTTACAATGATCGCCGAGGTGAGCAATCACTATTAGCCAACAAAGAAATTTCGCTTACAATGATCGCCATGGTGAGCAATTATTATTAGCCAACAAAGAAATTTTGGAGATATGATGATGGCAACATCGACCTCCATGATGAAGGAAAAGATATAATTAATATGCATATAATCTGTGATCTTAAAAAAAAAATATTTTAGAAGTACCTATATTGTCTCCCAACATGTACACATCCTCTTTGTTAAATATTATAATTTTGTTTTATTAGCATCCTTAGCTCGGTAAATTTGCTTTCCCAGCTAATTAACCTACCTTGTACAAAAGCTAACCATACTAACAATATAATAAAGTAAAGAGACTTGTTATTGAAAAAAAATATATGCATCAAATTTAAAGTCGATGGGATGTATAGGTACTTGCGAAATAGTTTTTCAAGTGTCTATTTTTTCTCATGCTGGTTCATAGATATAAGATAACATTCCAAAAATTAGTTACATGATCATTTGTGATTAGAAGACTTGATATACGAAACATAAGCAACTCTAGTTAAGTATTTTTTTTTAAATAATATTATTAATTATTTAATAACTAAAGTTTCACACGCAAAGATGAGATTAGCCCCCAAAAAATGCAGAGATAAAAATATTCTAATAACAGAGAAATCATTTGGGGGGAAATTAATGAGTGAAAAAGCGCATAATAAAATAAATATCACGTTCTTGAGTCCTGACTGAAAAAGATATCCGAGTGATCATAAAATGGCATAAATGCGCAGCAACATGTGCTGTGTTCTGTAGCAAGGTTTGAGGAAGGTTTCATTAGAATACGAATCCTCGTACGTGTCACCAGCCGTTTATGCTCCTCGTCCTCCACATCTTCTGACAGAGGAGTGGCCTCCAACTCCCTCGAAAAAGCAACCTTTTTTTAAAAAAAAAAGGCAATTGAATCAGACAGAGAACCCATTATAAACAATAAAAAAAAGGAACAATGATGTACTAAACTACATTTAAAATGGGTAACTTATCTGTTGAGCAACGGCTATGAAAGTACCATGAGGGGTGTTATTAAAAAGAGAAGT
The DNA here is from genome assembly GCA_037074515.1 of Mimosa bimucronata. NCBI lineage: Eukaryota > Viridiplantae > Streptophyta > Magnoliopsida > Fabales > Fabaceae > Mimosa > Mimosa bimucronata. Next base: position 8,475,523 of record CM073437.1, read on the forward strand.
AAGAGCATGAAGCCATGGAGTTCCTGCCACCTGGTTTGGTTTCTGAGAGGAACAGAATGAGATTAAGCGATCGAGAATGTTTATATCTTGTAGATTGATGAAACAACACACGCACGTGGGTGTCCTCCTCGGTGGGATGCCCACGCGTATTCTTATGCATGCAATTACATGTGCCATCCTATGACTTTGTCCCTTCATTCCATTCCCATTCCCCTTTCTCAGATCAGATATACAGTTGGAACTTTCCTAATTTGTCAGTCATTTCATCGGTTGATAGTTATCTAAGCTAAGCTAAACTCTCCGTACTCTGTCTCTCTCTCCGCCCTCTTCCTCTTCTAATGGAAGTGCTTCACTGACATATAAGAGTTCCAAACATCAGGTGCTCATTGTAAAATCCAGTTGAGAATTTTCGCTTTTATGTCTGGTCCATCTTTCTACTGTGCATAGGTATATGATACTGTAACGTTTTCTATCTTAAATTTTCACATGTCATTGAATGCGTATATGCTCTTCAAGATTCTCCTGAGCACGAGCCCATCTCTGAGTTCCCTCTGTTTTGAGTCATTGGTATCCAAACTAGGAATTTTTCCACTTGGAAAAGACACATAAGTCGAAGGCTTAGTATTCTTTTCCTTTTTTGGAAAGAACCCATAAATGGTCTGGTTATTTATACTGATGCATAAACTAACTCATGTTAACCTAGCAGTTGCCTCTTACTTCAATCAAGATATCGTACGTCTTATTCGGATCATACTATAATTAGTCTTCATCTTTCAAGTATAACTATTTCCATTTTTCTGTACAAAAATCTTAGTCTCGGTGATTAGCAAAAGGTAATCTCCAAGCATTATTATTAAGACTTGCATACTCAAGCACGCGTGCATATATACTCAACAGAAAAATAAATTCTATCAATAGAAAATTTGCAAGAAAACACACAAGAGATAGGAAAGAGAGGAAATGAAGGCCCTTTTATTTAATCTACCATCACATTTATCATGTCCATTTATTGAATATATTTCTTTCTCGCCAGGGGGGTTTGGTGTCCCCACTCCTGAAGGGAAATGAATGAAAAGACCTCATCTTTATCTCTGAGATTTAGATTATTGCATCGTGAACTGCAGTAAAGTAGGTGGAAGGAGAAACTGAAGTATATATTTCGGGAGAGAAAAAAACTTCGGTTATGTATGAACTCTTTATTCCTTTGTTGGTGTTTTTAAAACAGTTTTGTTTGTGTAATTGTGTTGACCAGTGACTTCTGTGCAAGTCAATATTCTGGGTTTCGTTCTTAAAAGTTAAGTGGTGTGGTGGTAATGTAATTGACACTCATAAGTAGCTGATAGCTTTTTATCTCAGCCATCCATGGTTGGTTTTTGACTTTATAGCTAGACCTTCTGTTATGCGAAGACTTCTCTCTTTTGAGTGAAATCTGCAGTACTTTCCTTCACTGACCTTGTTAAGTTTCTAATCTGATCTGGATCATCATTCTTTTCCTTCTGGGGTCAATTCTTTTCCTTGCCACTCTCTGTACTGCTTGCTTTTTTATTGGTAAGGAATCTGGTTGCGCTTGGATTGATTTAGACAGCATATTCTGGTTTTTTCTTTTTGGTTTCAGGTTTATCACCAAGTTATTTGCTTAATAATCTTTGTCTAGACACTCTGTAGCTGGCTTCTAAATCAAACCTATTTCTCAAATAGAAGATATGCTATAGGCTTATAGGTCTCAGATAATGGGATCTCAAGGGGAAGCGACAACCCAAGAGCCAAATACACAATATTTGGCCTACCAAGGATCCTCCTTTTACAATCTAACTCTTGATGAAGTACAGAACCAGCTTGGAAATTTAGGTAAGCAACTGGGAAGCATGAATCTTGATGAACTGCTGAAGAGTGTGGGAACTGCAGAAACTAGTGGTCAACTAGCTCCTGGGTCGTCCTCTCTGAATCGACAGAACAGCATGACATTATTATCTGGGGATGTTAGAAAGAAAACTGTTGATGAAGTTTGGAGAGATATACAGCAACACAAGAAGATCAGCAATAAAAATAAGCAAGAGGGGAAATCTCAGGAAAGACAGCCAACACTAGGAGAGATGACTCTGGAGGATTTTCTAGCGAAGGCAGGAGTGATTTTTGATTCAAATGTTGCTTCTGAACAACACACTATTTCATCACAACAAGATCATTGGATTCAATACCATCTCTCTTCTTCTCTGCAACAGCATCATCAAAATCATCATCATCATCATGATGTGATGGCAGGTTTAATGGCTGGCCATGGTGTTCAACAACAGCCTAATTTGCCACTAGCAGTAGTGAACCCGAACCAGGTTTTGGATTCATCCTACTCTGAAAATATGGTGGCAACAATTTCACCATCGTCTTTGATGGGTAAGTTATCAGATACACATAGTCCAGGAAGGAAAAGGGAGGCTTCTGGAGGTGATGTGGTTGAGAAAACCATGGAGAGAAGGAAGAAAAGGATGATAAAAAATAGAGAATCTGCAGCTAGGTCACGAGCAAGAAAGCAGGTTAGATGTGTATATATTTGTTAGTATGGTGTAAATTCTTTGAGGTGTATTTGTTTCTAAGCTTAATGCTTGAACTTGACTGTACCTATGTCAATGGACACAGGCTTACACGCAGGAGCTGGAGATTAAAATATCACGTTTGGAAGAGGAGAATGAAAGGCTTAGAAGACAGTATGTAAGTTTCAAAGCCTTCACAGTATGCACTTTAATTTATAACGAAGACTTGGTTTGGCCATTACTTGTTCAAGGATATCTGCTGTGTTTTATCTTGGATTAAGCAAGTCATGCATAAAAATACTAAAGGAGATTCATTGTGAGGTCCCAAATAAAAGTTTTATAACTTGTGAGCAACATGCAATGACAATTTCTAATGTAGAAAATATCAACAGATCCATACTGCTCACTTGTTATTAGGATTTTTGGGTTATTACATTCTTTACTTAGGATCTCATAACGATTCTCCCAAATAATAACGGTGAGAGTTCAAGGTATTGTGTAGGTGCCAGAATTCAGGAATATCAGCTTATATAAAAATCTATCTTTTTATTGTTTTTATGAAAATATCATAACAAAGGAAGATGTGTACTAAAAGTCAGTACAGATAAGGATACCCCCATTTATAATAGCATCTTTTCCAATAAGATACTTAGATGCGCAAAAGGCTAAGGGATTAGCTTCAAATCCTGTCCATGGGAGAATGAAGTCAATATGGACAAATCTTAAAGCATTAGACTGTACTGAATGCAAAAAATGCTACAATGGTTTGAGCACTAAGGGCTACAGAACTTAGCTTGTTCAATATCACCAACTAATAATTATGATAACAATAGATTCCAATCAACAATATGATGTCAGCTTAATTAATTACCTTCCCTTTTCTGGTATTTGCATTAAAGATGATTCGTGTGTAGTGATGGTGAGTAGGTGACTCTTTTCTTTCTGAATCTCGCATGCAGGAAATAGAGAAAGTGTTGCCATATGTACCACCAACTGAGGCTAAGCATCAGCTTCGCAGAACAAGTTCGGCTTCTTTTTGACATCTTCCTTGAAGTTGGCTTCCAAATACTCTTTGTTAAGATCATATAGTCCTCGTTTTCATGGATTCATAAAAACTTTCGGACAACTGGAACACTCTCTTGCTTTAGATATTTCAATTTTATGTGCCGTTGTTTGTGCTGGTGATGATGCAGAATTGCATTTGTGCATGTACGTTTTAGAGTGTGTTTGATTAGCTTTTTCAAAGTAAGTGAAAAGAATTTGGTTTTCATAGAATTACTTCTGAAGAGCTAATTCAAACTCTTATTATTAATCTTGGGTCTCCTCCAATCATTACTTTGACCACCTGATGCATTCGCTTAATTTGGCTTTGAACAAACTTCATGCACAATGATACTCCGCTGACTAATAATAACTTGTGAATAGTGACGGCTTAGTTCCACTTCAGGTTTTAATTTTTTTGAAATGATTTTTTAGTGTTATTTGCAAAACGGAGTTGCAGTCTTGCAGAGTGCAGACACAAAGGCCCACTCATGCAGTCATTTCTAACCTTGGTCGTGATAATTAACATATATTCAAAATCTCCTGCAAGCTCAACCTCGAACTTTGTATTATTTTTTGAAAATGCCGATATTTTTAACATCTCCTTGTTTAAATAATAAAAAAGAGTTTGCCCCACAAAGTTTTCAAGCCTTCACAATAATAGTTTTCTTTAAAAAAAAGGTTTTTAACGTGAATTGCAAAATGTTTTTACTGTTAATTTACCCTTTTTATAACTAAAAAAAAGCGCGCAACTGTGCAAGCCACCATAGTTAGAGTCAATTCAACCTTTGAAGGTGACCATTTATGGTCCGTTTGCTTTATAGAATCTAGGCACTAGAAACCGAAAATGGGGGAGATTCCATCACGCGGACGTGTTTGGTAGCCTGAACGCTCGACAATTTCATTTCCAGCCTCTCTGGATGTTATATTATATTATATTGCCCTTGAAGATGAATTGAGAAGTTGAAGAGGATGTATTCAGAAGAAAGAAGAGAGAGGGAGAGATCAACGATGTGAACCCATTGAAGGACATTGTTGATGTGGGTCGCAAATGAAGAGAGTGGTGAACAAGGGGAGAAGAGGATTGAGGGGGTTGTGGAGTCTCGCAAAGAAGAATAACAACAACAACAAAGCATCTTCTTCTTTTTTCAAAAGGCACCTTACGGTGCTTTCCATTTTACTTTTATTTATTTATTTATTTACATCTTGTGTTTGTACCTGTGTGTAGATAAGTAAAAGATTGATTGAAAATATTGTTTGTAAAATCTGGATTGTAATAAGGATTTCCCGAAAATTTAGATGTAATTAAATTCGAATTTGGCCAATCAAATTCAAACTTTAAACACTTTTTGTTGTTGTAAAGCATGACTCAAAATCGATTTTGAAACTTCAAATTCAAATTTAAGACTTGCATGTAAAATCATACATAAATATAATTTTTTTTTTGGAAAAATTTAAAAAAAAAATATCCTCAAATTATCAAAAGGACACTTTGCTACAACGAATTTCAAAAAGGACAGTTCAGTACAATGACTGAATTGTCCAACCCCAAATTAGAAAGAAATTTCTAAAATACCCTTGGTTCAAATTATTATTTTTTTACCGAAACGTGTTGGTAATCCCCTATACAATTTTGGGAACAAACAAAGGAAGTTGATAATGATGTTGTTGGTAATCCCCTATCCCAAGTTGGTAATCCCTATATCCGGTTTTGGTAATCCCCTATAGAATTTTGGGAACAAAGGAAGTTGGTAATGATGTTGTAATTGGATAGAAACATGTTGGTAATCCCCTATCCCAAGTTGGTAATCCCCATATCCGGTTTTGATAATCCCCTATACAATTCTGGGAGCAAACAAAGGAAATTGGTAATGATAATTTGAACCAAGGGCATTTTAGACATTTCACTTAAATTTGCTTTAAACAGTTCAGTCAACCTTTCTGAAATTCATTTTTTAATTAAAAAAAGCGTCCTTTTGGTAATTTGAGGGTCTTTTTTTTGGAATTTTCCCATTTTTTTCAAATTTTATTTTGCATTTTCACTTATGGATTTTTTTTTATTTGAATTTAGGCTATAGCTATGGGAATGGAGACTTCGGATTTCTTGAGACTTGAGACTTGGGTTTAAAAATTTGAATGAGAGAATTTATATAAGAAAATATAGCAAATAATTTCTTTTGGATAAATTGAAACACTTGAAGCTTTAGGAGAATGTAGGTAAGAAATGTTTGGGATACACCCGGTTAATTGAAGCCACAAAATTCTCAACATTATGGTTTAATTTAATTATTTATTTCACTTAATTATTAATTAATTTGTTAGATATGGTTGCAAGTATCTAGACCAAAATTATCTTGGATTCTTGGTGGCATTTTTAAATATTATGTAGTTATTTTTAAATAATTTGATATCTAATAATTTTTTAAATTAAAATATGTGATACTTATTGTTACTAGAAATAATTTTATATATTTATGCCTATTAAAATTTTTTCAATAATATTTAATATTTATTAAAATTATAATTTGTAAAAAAATTTATTCATTTATTTTTATAATACTTAAATTTAAAATATTTTTAAAATTTATATTATTGGTTTAATTAAGAAATACTCATTAAGAGTAATATAATCATTTGTATACATTTCTGAGTTTTCTTACTACAATTTTCAACCAACTAAATATAAAATTTTTCATTCCATTTATTTTCTTTCCTATGCGTATCAAACATATCAACCTTTCAATTCTTTCTATTCCGTCCAAGGTTCAAAAAATCGGACCGGACATCAAACCGGGTGAGGCACTGGTTCAAGGGTCAATGGTCGGATCGGGGTCGGACCGGGTCAAACCGGTTATCTTAAAATAATAAAATTTTATTGATATTAACATTAATAATCACTAATATCAAAATGTAAATGTAGATAGGTATGCATGATTCATCAAATATGAATATTTTAATGTTTCTATAGAAGGAAAAAGAGAAAATATTAGTTGATTACACGTAAAAATAAATATTATTCTACAATCCACAGACTAAAATACAAATATTAAGAGCAACAACAATTAAATATTAAGTATATCCAAGTAAAATAGCATTTAAAGTATTATAGTTTCCTAATTTCTAAAATTGAGTTTAGTTAAAATTAGTAATTAGGTGAATTATAATAAAATATATTTTTTTATTATTTTTTTTTTAAAAAGGGCCAACCCGGTTCAACCACCGGGTTGACGGTTAACCCCCCCCGGGTTTGGACGGTTCAACCGCCGGGTTGACCGGGTCAACCTCCATCCCGTTTTTCACCATACCCGGACCGGTCCGGTTCTTCCATCCTTGATTCCGTCAAAATATTTTTTGTAAACCAAACGAGACCTCGCATATAGTAGTTAAAAAACTATTGCAAGCCAAATGGAATACTTATTGAGAGCTCGTGCTCCACGCATGAATCCCTTTTATCTAAAAATGATTGTTTTATTTTCATAAAAGAAAAAGAGCTTGCATTTTACTAAGACAAACTACAGTTACTTCCAGCCCTAATCGTGGCAATCAATCAATCAATACTTCAAAGTTACTCCAATCTACCAATCCCTACCACGAGCTGTATTTTTCAATTTCTTTTTTTTTTTAAAAGAAAATTTTAAAATTATTTTCAATTTTTTTAAAAAGAGAGCTTGCAAGATTACATCATAAAGCATGCAAATTGTCGTTCTACTACCCCTACCCAGTAATAATAGTATAATACGTCATTGAGAATTATTGAACTCTTTCTATGATGTTATCAGTTCGAGGCTTGGTATTTACCACACATTTTAAAAAAAAAAACAGAGGGGAGGGGGAGAGAGGGAGAGAGGGAGAGAGTTATTGAACTGAATAAATTAATGTTGAATATAGAAAATAAGCCGCATTGTTGCTTCCTTATCATATCATATTAATATTACTATATCTAAAAATATAAATTAATATAAAATATGGCAAAATTATGATAGAAAGGAAAAATAGAAAGACAAATCCCCGTCCGACACTATGTTCCAGAAAGGCACTATTTTCATCCGTATTTATTCCCTAAAGAATCGAAATTTCTGTTCCTCCACTGAGTCGATTGTCCGTGTCAAATTGGCAACATACTGCAACGGCTTGTACAAATTTTACTACTGTAAGTGTAGCTAGTAGAGTACATACTCAAATTGTGGAAACAGAATATGGCATCATCTCTGGAATCTAGCGGAAATATAATCTGCAATTGCCATGCTTGATGTTAAACCAGGTGACTCTATCCCAAAAAGATTAACGAGACCAGGTACCCCATGAATTTCCTTCCCCTGCACGAATACGCCAGGTGAATTATACTGAGGAAAGAAACATGACCTCAATATCATGTCTCTAGTTTTGCACAACGCTAGAGAGATGTCTTTACTTTTTCAAAAACCAAAAGAAATGATCAATATGATCACATTCAACATTTCACCTGCCCTATAATTCATTGAAAATCAAACAAATGGAGAACATGCTTAGAATGATAACTGCAAATATCATACTGGAACTTTTTTACCAAGGATCTCAAACCAAAATATGGACCAATTCAATTGAAAAATGCAATTCGTTAATTCATTTTGGGAAAAGCAAGAGACATGTAATTGATAGCAAGATCAAGAACTATGGAGTAAAGAGAAATAGAGAATTGCCTGTATAACAAAATCAATAGGTGGCTGACGGGGTCCTGAAAGTTTAGGTCGAATTCCTGAATAACCAGGTTCTAGAGATCCATCTTTCAGGTTTGGGTAGTACTTCCGTATCTCTGGATAAAACCTCTCCGCACGCTTTGCAGGTACTGAATAGTCAAACCTGGGATCAAACCTTAATCAGTTCAATTCCCTCATCAAAATCAAACAAATTTTTAGAATGATATTTGGAACTGAAGACGTCAATTTCATTAGGCGCATCAAGTCTCAAGTTTATGATTAGCCAAGACATGAAGTCTGGATATAAACGCACATTCTGGGAAATTATTAGTACAATGTGAAAAGCTTCTGCTCCCATTTCCCCTCCCCATGCTGGGAAAAAATGAGCACATAGTCCTCAATCATATGATAATGGCAAAAGCAAGTTCTCGAATGATCATAAATAAGTGAAACATTATCAAGAGTCATTTCAAGGATGAAAGGAGTAACATAGAAACAGGTACTGAGAGGTTTTAAAGATGTACTTATTGAGAAAGCTTGAGATATCATCAGCGCCATCGATCCATTCAACATCGGGGCCAAACTTGACCTGACCATTCAAATCTAGAGTAACATGCACACCTAGGCCACCATCCTCTGGTATAGGATATATCAAATGTTTGAAAGCAGGAACTTTAGTATTGGACAACGTGAAGTAGCAACCACGAGCATAATAGGCAGAGGGTACAACTCCACTACTTTGTAGGGCAGTAAATCGCTTTGCAAGGGCAGGGGCACCAAGGCCAGCAGAGTTCACTACAAATTTAGGTATAAGCACTACATCTGGATTCAAAATTGACCTCCCATCCCATTCTTCAACACGCTTGGTTTCTGATATATGGAGACAAATCTTATCTCCTTCAAGATGCCCACCCAACACAGTTGAATTATACGAGAAGGTTGCTTTGTTATTCTCAGCTTCCCCCTGGACCCACATGGGGGTTCATATACAATTATAACTTCAAATAAACAAGCTGGTAAGTTAGCAAGAATATAATACAAAAAATATGGGTGAATTCAGATTGGAAACACTGTAATCTGGAACAGGAGGCTTGAAATGCATACCACTAACGATAGCATGAAAGAGTGGGAGTCAACAATCCCGGAAAGTGGTGATAGTATAGCTTTGATGCACTGCAATTCAGGTTCCATTCTCATGGCCTCAGAACCGTCCATCATCCTCAGGCCATCAACTCCATTTTGAATCCCACGATTCATTATATCATTCAGCTTGGAAATTTCTGAAGATCGGGAAGCAACTATGAGCTTACCAGTTTGCTTATGAGGAATATCATGCTTGGAGCAGTATTCATATAGCATCTCTCTCCCCCTCACACAGAACCTTGCCTGCAAAACAGACTGAATTACATTCTGAACAGATAACAGCAAAACAAAAACAACCGAATTATTTAGTAAAATGGAAAACACTATATTTACTTGGTAACTACAATTAGATATCTAGGGGCCCTTTATGTATAATTTATTTTCTGTTTCTTTTTTCCACCTCCTCCAATTCCGTCTCTTCAATCCCAACATATCTAATTACAAAAATTTCACTCCCATTTCATTTTCCTTTCAATTCAGAGTTTTTCAGTAATAGAACTTCAACTCTAACTAATTGATAAAAGTAGGAATCGAATTAGAAACAGCGAGTCAATCCCATCAGGTAGGAGAATCTGTTGGCTGAAGACGAAGAGAGAAAAATAGATAGCATATATATATATATATATATATATATACTAGTGACCTTGAAGGAATTGCGAGGGTAATAGATTCCGGCATGAATGACTTCACTGTTGCGAGAACTAGTGGCAGTGCCAAATGTTGAAGCCGATTCGACGACTAACACATCCCTGCCTTTGAGTGCAAGATCTCTGGCCACTGCCAAGCCCACAACACCAGCCCCGATCACTAAGCAATCCACTTTCTCCCTTGGGATCGAACCTGGAATATCAATTTGGATGCCATTGCTTCTGCTGTATCTCCTGATCGAATTCAAAGCTAAACTCTTCAATTTCACATGAATATTAGTACTTGTTGATGATGCAATGTTTGCCCCTAGGCTCTGAAGCCTCTGCTTCAGCATTCTCACTTGAGTCTTTTCGGTAAACTATCATTTAGCACATGAATTCGAAGCATAACATTGACAAACCATTGAAGGTCTGTATGCATACCCTGTATATCATGGGCCTACTAGTTAACTATATGGGCTCACTTATTATAGGCCCGATAGACAAAGGCCACAAGTTGGTATCATGTTCTGATTTGAGTCTATAGTTTATTTATTGATGTACTACTTATTCATTACTTAGTACTACTCATTCTCTTCAGCTGCGTCCCTGTTATCACACAATTATATATTTGGGCAAAAATAGAAGACGCATAATTATATCATTCATATTTATATTTTAGAAATAGTGGTACTATTTATTTTCATTTTCGATCTGGTATTGACTATTGAATTGATACAACATGGATTGATTTGAAACAAATTGTCTCATTGTTTGCCGTATATGCAGAATACACCTTCTCTTTCAATTTCAATGTTTATATTATGCCCGATGTTTATCCATCCAAAATTAATAGACTGAGACAACAATAAATTTGAGGGTCCACGAAGAAGTTATTTTAAAAAAAAAAAAGAAAAACTGAGGTTCGTATAAGAAGTTGGGAAAATTATTTGAAATTCCAAAACAAAATAGCTTAATTAAAATGAGGTATCTAGGAACCTAGATTGTATCATATCCCAAAACAAAATGCCATAATACAATTAGGTCCATAAGGTTAACAAGTAAATATAGTTTTTTCCATCATTGCAAGTGAATAGATGTTTTCCATCCTTTATCTTATTCTTTCTTGAATAATAACAATTCTTTATTGTCGTTCAAAGATTAAAAAAAAAATAAAAAAACTGTTTAAATAGATGACGACATTCTCAGGCAATGGATGAGACCAAAATAAAATAGTGGAATGAGACGATAAGCTTAAACATAAACACAGAAGCAGAACGATAGAACCCAAGGACGCAGAAATATCAGGAAGAAGATGAGAGGTCAGACAGAGAGAGGAAACCCGATGATGGGGAACCCTAGAAGAGTCGTCTACATAAACAATCAGTCTTCTTCTGATAATCCCTTTCAGATCCGACCCTCTTTTCTCTCCTCTCTGGTTCAGTTCTTTCAGAAGCCTCACTCTCTTCCCTTCCTTCTCAGCATTTTCCTCTTCCTCACTTGGATCTCCCTCCGCTTTCAGCGCGTTTCCCAATTCCCCACTCCCTCCCTCGGAACCTCCTCTGATTGGAGCGTCGATGACGACATGAAGGCCAATTTGGTTAGGTTCAGCTCTGGCATTCCCTCCCAAATCGCTAAAGACAAGCGTGGCTGGTTGCTCCATCCTCTTTCTCTCGCCCTTGCTTCTGGCATTTCCGGTACAATTATATTACGCATTTGTTTTCTGCCTTGCGTTTTCTTTTCTCGCCCTTGTTTGGTTATCTCCAAGGATGCTTCTTTACAGGTGGAGCTGTCTCTTGCGCCTCAGTTCATATTGGGGAAATACGTCCTGGCAAAATAAGAGGAAATCACAGACATCATAATTGCAACGAGACATTTGTCATTTGGGGTGCTGCAACAAAATTTAGGGTAAGCTCCTTGAGAGTTGGCAGCATTTAATTGGTTTTGTTATGTGTTTCCCTGCATGTGAGATTTTATTGAGAAATAGCTCTCTGTCCTAAATGCTTGCAAACTGATATGTGTGATACAATTGTACATATGATAAACTCATTTTGTTCAAATTGCTGCCCTTTTCCTATCTTAGTTTTTATGAAGTTACTAAATTAACATTAAATGTTTTTTTTTTTGTTTAAACGATGCATTCTGATCCCCAAAATCATAAATTGGTTGAAAATCTCAAATTTCTTCCTGGTTTAATGTAAAATTAGTTGGTGAAACAAAAAGAAAAAATGCTGATTTGTTTGCACCACATTTTGTTCATTCTGTTTCTGGTCGCATGCACCAGCCCCTGATGTGAAAAACAGGGTTTGTAGATGCTGATTCTCTGCACCTTGGAATGGAACCGCTTGCCACCTAAGAAGGTCCTTGTTGTTTGCCTGATCCTATGTCAACATTGACGTCATGTGTTTGAGAGACTGAAATGCAACGCCATCATGAATAAAACATGTTTCACCTTTATTCTTTGATTGAAATGGTCCCGGCCGTTCATTCTAAATTCTAGAATGCAAAGGCCTTCTCCCTTTTGTTTCCCTCCAGCAAATGCTCAGTTGTGTCTGAATCGGAGACCCAAAAATGCAGCTCTGTTCCACTAAGGCACGAGATTTTCCGTTGTATGTTGGTTGATAATTCATGCTTGAGTTCAAGCCTTTGCTGATTTAAGCCATTTCAATATTCAGGCATTCACCGTTCCTCAAAGGGAGTTGCACAGAGACATAATTGGGGCTGAAGGCTTGAATGTTTTAATGGATTTAGATTAAACAATTGGGCTAATCCCATGAATTGATTGTTACAATTGGCCCAATTTAATCTGAGAATAATTTAGGCATAATGCACCATCTTACTCCTGCTGAAACAGTGCAACTCAGCTTCTCAGGCATGGGTTGTCAGCACAGGATCAGGCAAATAGCTGGGATCTCTCTGAGGTTCGCACCAAATAGTCCCTTTTGAGGTGCAGAGATCTGCATTCTAAGGTTTACAGATGTTAAAGGAAACGCTTATTTGTGCTCATTTCCCTCATGGGTGCATCAGTACTTTGAACTAACCTGACTAGCCCACACTGAAATTAGTTCCTATTAACTTGGCACTGTTTCTTGATCAGAATTGAAAAAGAAATTATCTGATGTTTCTCTTTTGTTATGACTCTTGATTTGTATATCAGTTTAATCTATAAGACTTGATAACCATTTGCAGTTGGAGAACAGCAAGGTAGCTGACAAGGGCTATGGTGAAGTGATTATTGGTGCGGATGAGGTTGCTGTTGCTGCCAGCCCCAGTAGGACAGCACATGCATTAGTGAACATAGACCCAATTAGGAGTACATTCTTTTTAGGATGCCAGGACAGTATAATCGGCTACAATGGCACGAGTAACGACTACAACGTTTGGAAAGATCTTTAAAAATGCTGCTGCTGTACAGATTTTCCCATCCCTTCTCTGCTGAAGTGATCTGAAATATATCTGAGCCTTCCTATTTTTAGGTTATTCTTTTGCAGGGTATGGCGATTTTTTAGGAATCTATGTACAGAAGGTTTGTTTCATCACGTACTCACTTGATGAATATAGTTTTTCGTTAATGACAAAGAATAAAGTAAAAGGAAGAAAACAAGAAATTGAAGTGATAGACCTGCTTCAGTTCTACAGAGCATATCACAAGAAATTTTCTTTCCTCTGTGTGCCACAATTTGCCTCTCAGTTTAGTTAAGATTTTCTTTCTACGGCTCATGACCCCCAGCTATATAACTTGTTATTCTTGAGGCAAATATCCCCAGCCATGTAAATTTTAGAGATGATGCTGGCTCCTTTCTATGTTTTGCACGGGAATAAAGTTCTCTAGATTTAATTCTGAATCCATAGCCATTGTTGTGTTTTATCCGTTTCTTCTGAAGTTTATTGATGCTTGGAGATAAAGGAGATCGGCGGGATCCATTTTCACTCACCTGCTTATTTTCCTCAAATTATTTATGAATTACGAAGATGCGTTTGCTTACGCAAGACTAGGAGAAAATTGAGAAAGTATTTTATGGGTTGCTATTTTAATGAATTTTGAACCACCAGCCTTAGTCATCCTTTTAATTAATCAATTGAAACGGAACATATTTTAGGGGTAATTAATTACAGGTCCTGTGTAAGGGATTTAATTAAAATGAAGTCCCACGAAATCATCTAATTAATAATATGAGGTCCCATGAAGTTGTTATTGCAGGTCAAAAAGTTGTTATCGCAAGTTCACAAGTTGTTACAGACCAAGAGTGATTTTCAGTTTCAGGCCACAAGTTGTTATGACAGGCCGAAAAATTGTTATTGCAGTGCAGGCCAAAAAGTTGTTAGTAAAGGCTTAGTCACTAACAATTTTTCGGCCTGCAATAACAACTTTTTGGCCTACCATAATAACTTTTTGGCCTGCCATAACAACTTTCTGGTATGGATCTCAGATTAATTAGATGATTTCATGGGACCTCATCTTAATTAAGTCCCTTACATGGGACCTGTAATTAATTACCCCATATTTTATGTGTGTATATGTCCCTTTTGAGCATTTTGACGTGCTCCATACATTTGAAACGCACAACCTAATTCTTTACACATCTTCATTATTTGTTAATTCTTTCTTATTTGTAAATTTACAAAACGATCAAACATCTTAATTATGGATATGATTGGATGACCCGTGGGATAAATGCACAATATCTTATTAGAATTGCATTCGCTTGCACGCCATTGAAAATTTATATATGCCAATACCAACTTTTTAAGAAAAGATCATTGAATGAAGTTTATGTGTATAGGCTTCAATATCCTGAATTATCCGCTGATAATTTGACAGACCAAAAGAATTATTTTATAATGCCATTGATCGGCAACAGACCCTAACGTTGAAAGCGATTGGCTAATAAAGAAAAAAAGGTCACAATTCCCCTTTCAAACTCTCATGGTAAGCAACAAGCAAGAACATGGCTTGTACGGTATTCTGGAGAAGGCTTTCATTATGCTTTCGGCCGACTTGCAAGTTCTGCAATCAATAAAAATGAACATCATCAAAATCGTCCAACATGAACGAAAATTAAAAATGTGGAGCCAGATACGTAAGCTCTGGCTTAAAGCCCGTCTCACTATTTTTTTTATTTGAGCAAACCATCTCACTAATTTGTTGGTCGCTGAAGCCTTCATGGATTTCTTATGACAACGAAAATGCTTAAACGTTCAATCATATGACTTACCTAACTTGAAAGCCAATAAAAAACGCACCCAAGGTTACTTGTATCAAATCCAAAAGCAAAACAGGGTGGTCTCCAAAATTCTATAAAAAGCTGAAACCAATGAAGAGTCCATCATCATATTATCCAATCTTCATAACAAGACAACATTAGAAGAAAGAAAAAACAATGGAAGGAATTACAAGGAAGAGGTTGGCTGTATTGGTGGGATGCAACTACCCAAACACTCCAAATGAACTGCGTGGCTGCATAAACGATGTGTTGGCCATGAAAGAAACTCTGATCAAAAGGTTTGGGTTCGATCCCTCCAACATTGAGTTACTCACAGATCAAGTTAATGCTCCTGCAGGTTCAACCTTGCCCACTGGAGCCAACATCAAGCAAGCTCTTGCTCGCATGGTTGATCAAGCTCAACCAGGAGATGTCCTCTACTTCCACTATAGTGGCCATGGTACCAGAATCCCCTCCAAGAAGCCAGGCCTCCCCTTTCGCCGAGAGGAAGCCATTGTCCCCTGTGATTTCAATCTCATCACAGGTACATTAGTCTGGGATACTAGGCAAACGGTTTTCGTATTGATAAAAATGAAAAAAGTATGGAAAACTAAAAATATCTAGATTGCATATATTTCATCTGGGTACAGTTTAAATTTGATTTTAGATTTTTTATCCATTAAAACATTATTTTTTATAAAATCAAATCAATGTTGTCCCGATTAATATAGACGATCTAAATATGTTAATCTCTTAATTCCTACTCATCTTTTTTATGAACAGAGAAATCAATTTCAACTTCCAACACTAAGTTTCATATTCATTGGTATAGGATATTTAGAAAGTTCAATTCTCTTACCTCAATAGCTAGCTATTGAGATAGGATTTTTTGGATGAGAGTGTCATTTGTGCATTCTTAATCGTGTCCCTAATTGCGCATCAATCCCCCCTCCTATGTAGTTTTTTTAAGAGTATTAAATCATGAAGAATTCATTAAAAAAAAAATTGGAACTTAAACCATTTTTTAGTCTTGAAATATTAAAATGTCATTTATGCAGTATAAAATTGCATTATCAAAATAAAATACCTATAAAAAAACATGCGGAAATAAGACAAAAATTGGTGCACTACTTGGAGGGGCGCAACTCCCAATCAGGATTCTAGTTCCACTTGGATACCATCAGACATGGAATTGAAGTTGAAACATTTGTTTGTTGTGAACGTTGATTCCTTGATGTGCAGATTTGGACTTGAGGCAATTGGTGAACCGGGTGCCAAAGGGAGCGAGTCTGACGATTGTGTCAGACTCATGCCATAGTGGAGGACTGATTGACAAAGAGAAGGAACAAATTGGGCCATCTTCTTCACCTATCCCCAAGGACACCACATCATTAATGAACCATAACTCCAAACCCAAGACCATCCCCTTCTCCTCCATACTACAACACCTGTCATCCCTCACAAACATAAACAGCTCCGACGTAGGGACCCACTTGTTGGAATCCTTCGGATCGGAAGCCAGTTTGAGGTTCAGGCTGCCATTTCTGGAGCTTGATTTGTTCCCACCTTTGAAGGCCGACGAGGGGATATTGCTGAGTGGGTGTCAGGCCGATGAAACCTCCGCCGACATGGACCCCGCCGTCACAGGCGGCAAGGCTTATGGAGCATTCAGTAACGCTGTTCAGATGGTTCTTAAGGATCATGGTGGTCCTTTGAGTAATAAAGAGATTGTTGTGAGGGCTAGGAAGATGCTTTTGGCCAGAGGATTTGAGCAACATCCTTGTCTCTATTGCAGTGATGAGAATTGTGATGCGAGTTTCCTGTGCCAATAATCTCAGCCTTCTGCGTTGTGACTTTATATATGTGATGTGTGAAACATGACAACGTTGTGATTCTATATGCAAAATTAATTTGACCATGGCTGTGTTGTATTTGATGTTTCTGTACAATTTGATTGGATGTTATGAAATAGTAAATGGAAAGTGGCATTCATTGGTTGATATTCTAATGTTATTCCAGAATCAAATCCAATGATCCAACTTATAGTATTTTATCCTCCAATAATCTGATGAATAATCCGAGTATTGATATGCCTAGTTATGTAAGATAAAATGATGGCTCTCTCATAGTGGTTTAATTTATTTTCCCTCCTCGTCCGGATATTTGATCCAATTAGATGACATTTTTGCCCCTCCCTTTTGTTTCTTCTATTGTTTCATTTTCAATGAATATGACTCTGTTGTTAAAGAAAGTGTCCACTTTTACTTACTATTAGTTTTAAAAATCATCAGCCAAGTATGATTTTAAATTTGATATCTATTTTTATATTAGTTCACACAGACATATACATTATCTGTGTTCCTTAGAAGTTACTCCTTTGGTAAAGAATTTCTTTTCCTATTTATAAATCACTTTATTAGATTTTTATAAATTTAACATTCATTTATTATATTATTTTGCAGATTTCTTTATGGAGTACTGTGTATGTTTAATATTAATAGGTGATAAATTTGAAAATTTGTTAAATTTTAAAACAAAAGTAATTAAGTTTAATATTAAGCACGGACTAACTAATTAATTTAGTTATATCAAGCAATTAATTTGGCTTCAATTAATAAGTGAATTGGCCCAATGGACCCTTTTACTTGAAGCAGAGAAAAAAGATGCATTTATAGCTAATTTGATTTATGTATGTTGAATAATCATCAAATCTACATGAACGTTATTTCTGGGGAGAGTCCAGGACTGCTAAAACCCCGTAATTAACATTCGATTAAAAAAACCTCTGTAACTAACAGAGATCGAGACACTTGGTTGAAATATGGGCAGGTCAGGCTGATATGGACATAGATTTTTGGGCCATTGATCAAAATTTATGGTCTCTTGCTCTCTATCTCACGCAGACACACAATTTGGTCGGGCGAAGATGAAATATTTACACTATAGAGTATTATTAATAATTTCAGTCATGCAAGAACACTAGATCATAAAAAAAAAAAAAAAAAAGATAATGACTGGAACCGATGTTTCTTTTCCCCCTAAATAAAAGAAATCTCACCGACTTTAGCTTTTCATTTTTTCACTTTCTATCTGGGGTCAGTGACTTGATATCTAAGTTATGCTTTAATAATCATGGGAGCCAGGGAGAATAACAGAGACTACACTCTATAGACTAATATTAATGGCTGCGTGATTTCCCTATGCATTGAAAAGGACAAAACCCCACTTTAATCTATTTGTCGACCTAGGGATTCAATTATCTATGTATAATCACGCACGGATTAGCTCCTGATAATGCCCATGTCATTAATTAAGGGAAACGGTAGATTAATCAATAAATTGCAGATTTATTACTAATTCAAGTAAAATGAAACAGGAGTGAAAAAGTGTAATGAAGAATGCACCATAATGAGTACGGCAGTCGGCAGGGCAGTAGTTGAGTGCGTTGCACACCCTTCTTTACGTGTCCTCTGTTCCCCTTTTTTCACTTTTTTTTATGGCAGTGTATTTGCTCATTCACATCTCGTGCCTTATTCATCCCTAACTTACTACCCAAATTGCAAATTCTCAATATAATTAGTTAATTAATTTGTATGAAAACAAAGAATTAGTTTAATTCATTGTTTGCAAAATAAAATGTTTTGTTCTCTTAAAATACTTTATTTTGGTTGTTTGAAGCAATAAAAAAAATTTAGTTATTTGCATGGGAACATGGGAGCTATATATCTCCTTACAAAAGATTCCTGAATATATGCAATCAATAAGAGAACTTTCTAAAAATAATAAATTCAGGAGATAAAATTTATATTTATGACGCTAGAACAAACTACACTCTATACTGAATTAAACTCGATTACTAGTCACACATAGTTAAAATAATTTATCACCTTTTATTTCCCTGCCTCATTCACCGAACCGAAGTAAAGGATTTACTTATCTTAGAGGAGTATAATATGCTCCTAGCATAATAGACAGCAGCATTCCACGTGCAATTTGCTTTCTATAATTAATCATCAATTTTCTCCCTTTTACTTTTTCTCTGGATTTTTTTCCATTTTTCTGTCCGTCCACCCCAAAGTCTCTTACCGTCACCGTTACCGTTACCTTTACTCCACTGTAAGTAGAGTATAATATTGTCATTTACAGGCAAATTAATAGTAATTTTGTTCCAAACAAATTGTAGTAAAATTACACCAACATAAACTTGTTCTCAATATTTATTTAAAAGTGAAATTTCATTAGAAGCACACAACCTAATTTTTCTTAAAATTAAGTTTTTATGCAACAAGACACACGCTATACAAACAAATTCAAATTTATTTGCGACATTTTCTCATGAAAATCTCGTACTCCTTATTTATATAGAAAACCATCAAGTTTTCTTTTAAGAAAAACAAGTTAAGATTTCCATTAATAAAAATAAAATTTACTGAAATTATTTCATTATAAAAATAAAAAAATTATATAAATCCAAAAATCTTCGTAAAAAATATATTTCAATTTTTTTACAAGGAGCCTCCTTTTTTTTTTTTTTGTCTGAAGGAGCCTCGTATATGCCCACCAAATAAAGTCACCATTCTCCATCAATATCAAATGTAAAATCTTTAATCACCTGCACTGTTTGCAATTCATAAAATACATGATGCATTTTCTTAAATAAACAACAAAAACCATGAGTAATTCATACAAAATTTCGGAGCAAATAATAAATAAATCCAGTTGTATATTATTCAAACAAAACAAAAGCATAGCTTGAAAAAAATTGAAAATGAAAACATAACAAACCGTTTTATTTTTTTTCCTCCTGCTTTTCTCGCGGCCTTCTCCATCAGAGCCTTACACAGACAGAAGCACACTACCGGGGAAGAGAGAGAGAGAGAGAGAGAGAGAGAGCAATGAAGAGACAAACTAGCGTGGTGTCATCGTCGTCTCGCCGAGAAAATCCGCCGGAGAATGTCAAATCCAAAACCATTGGCTGCATGTCCGGCATCATTCACCTCGTCTGCAAGTCTCACTCCTCTCGCAGATTCCTCACTTTCGGTAATCTCATGTTCTCCCCCATGTTACTTAAAAAATTTGCTTCTACCTCGAATTTTCGACTTCCGATTTACTGCCATTGCAGCATTTGATTCTGCTTCTGCTTCTGCTTCTGCTTCTCCATTTACAGGAAAGAAGCAGATTAAGAATGAGAGTTCTTTTCCCGCAATAGCAGAACCGCCAAAACAAGCTCCAGTGAAAGAAGGAGGAGAAAGCTTGAAAGAGGATAAACTCAATGCTGTTCATAATCCTAGTTTTTCACGTGAAACACCGAGGAGTCCAACACTTCCGGCGGATATTCGCCGTTCAAACCCGGCGAAAACAACACCTGATGAGAATTTCCGAACTCCGCCGGCGCTGGTGGCGAGGTTGATGGGATTGGAGGAGGGCCCGACGGCGGCGGCGGCGTCTGCGGAGAAGCCAGAATCCGTGGCGGAGAGAAGAGAAAGGCTCTTGAATGCGCTGCAGAAATGCGATGAGGATCTGAAGGCACTAAAGAAGGTCATTGAGGCCGTACGATCAACAGATCCGAAACGATCACCGTCGCCGGAGGTGATATCGAAAAAGGTGAGTTGTTTTGAGGAGAAAATCAGAACGGTGACAGAGGTTACTGTTCCGGAGTTTAAAGGCGAGCAGCAACCGAGTCCAGTGTCCGTGCTCGACGACTTGACTCGGTCCCCTGTGAGTTTCAGGAATTACTCGCTACAGCATTCACATTCAATTGGTACGTTCATTCGTTCTTAAAATCTAATTTCACGAATTCTTGTTACTTCTTCCGTGTTCTGATTTATCTGCATTCTAATTATAACATAAATTCTACAAATTGAAAAATCAGAGGCCATTGCAGGAATTTTTATGCCTAAATGAAGCTAGATTAGTATCTGGTAAATAGAATTAATTTGGTTATAAGAATATGACGAATAAGACGACATTGTTCATTAAAGCTTTGCCTTCAGACTAGCTATATATTTTAACAGTTCTGATCATATATAAAATACTTGCGAGTTGTGACGATTCTCTCATTGCTCTGTAAATTACTGTATGATCATTGATCTAATCCAAACTCTTTAATTTGTTGAGCGATCGTTTTCAATTCTGCATGGATACACACACATTATATTTCTTTCTGAGTAAATGTATAAATTTTTCTTTGGGTAGTCAAAGATTCCAAGATTTTTCCCTCTTAATTATCAATCATTTTGCCTTTTTCCCCCCTCTTTTGTTAACCAATCCGTTGAAACTGAGTTATCAACTTGCTGATCCTCATTTTCCTTTTTCCCCTTGGTAGTTAGGATTTGACTTGAAAGAAGAAGGTTGGGGACTAAAAACTATAGTCTACAGCTACAGGTCTTTAGGAAAAAAACAATCATTATTATTTTCTCCCCTTTGAAATTTGGATTTACTCGAATAGCTCAATGTTTGGATACTTCGTGAAATTATTAATTCTTGCTGTTTTAGAATCTTTTCGTTTCAGCCGTATCCGGTTTAAAGAATAAACATGCTTCTAATATTTTTATAGCTCCACATGTTTTATAATAACTCCTATTTACTTGAATCTATATGGCTGTCATTTACTAATGAAAAAGTCAGACATTTTTTTCCCCCGTGGTTGGCTCAAAGAATGTAATTGTCATCATTCTAAAAGAATATTTGCTAATCTCCAAGCTAGAAAGATACAAAGTTGCAATTTATGTTGACCCTTTGGAAGGGTTTATACTAATATAAATAATAAACTTGCTCATGGAGAGAGGGAAACACAATCGTCATTTATGAAAAAGCATATGCTTCCTTATCCATGTTGTTTAGGATTCCAAATTTTACAATCATAACTTCTTGTGTTCCACACCATCTTCACCATCATGACCGGGGACAAATTAATTCCTTTCGCCACTGCTGCAATTATATTGCGGCCAATATAAGTGACTCACAGCTAGCCAGCAAGCTGCTATAATGAAAACAGTGTCAAAATATCAACGTTAGCATAATCTTTACTTTTCATTTAGTGATTCTTTAGTTGTCTATATCTTCTCATAGAATAAAAAAAATTGATTTAACAGTGACCACGAGATTACTAGGAAGAAGACAAAATATGGATAGGATTAGCCCCCTTTGTATATATACTGCCTGCCAGAAACCGCGAGAGAAGCCTTGATGACCGTTTTTCATACAAAAAGAGAATTGTCGACTTTAGTGGGTGGTGGGATGATGGACCACCATCTGTGTACACAGGGGACTATATTATTAGTAGGAGACAGTCAAAAGATGTTCAAAAAGAAAAAGAGGGTACACTCAGTCACCCCCACCCCTCCTTGGCCTCTTTCTTTATTACCTGGCAACTTTCTTCACTTTTTACAGGGCCTAACTCATTTCTAACCCCCCCACCACTAAGCTTTTTACCTGCTTTTCTCTTGCCTTCCCTGTAGATCCATCCATGCATATTTTCTGCCTTCAACAAGACGTTGATCTGTGCTTAGTCTTGTTGGGAAAATAGTTATCATGTCCAACAAATGAATAATGTCCTCTAGTACAATGCATCACAGTTCCCTTTTTATATAAATTAAAGGGACATGCACTATTGGCTTCAGGTAACAAGCTCTAATTTTACAAGGGAGCAATCGTGCCAGTAGGCTATTGACATCCATTTCAAGATGTATTTCAAAGACCCCATCATTCCATGAAAACAAGAAAGAAATTTTTTATTTTGCATATGCTCATTACAAAAGTGAATTGTCAAGGGAAAGATACTACGTGATTGTTTTAAGTAAGGAATGCAGGCACATGCATATAGCATGCAATTGATGTAATTTTGGATTCAATAATCAGTAGGCCTTCATATGCGGGATCAGTGATTGGCATGACTATTATTGAGATAATGATTCAAAGTCTTATAATATTGAATAAAGATGAGAGGGTGATTTGCACAGGGCGAGGACAGTTGCAGAAGAAGCCAGGAGAGGAAAAGACATGTTTCTATGAGAAAATAATGACAGGCGAGTTGGTACATAAGAAGGTGAAGGAGGAGGAGGAAGAGGAATCGGTAATGTGGAGCAAGAAAGCAATGAAAGAGAGTGTAGAGGAAGTGTGCAGGGACATCGCATGGGGAGAGAAGCGAGAGATTGGGAGAATATGTTTGGCTTTACATGATAATATTTGCAGGGATTTGATTGATGAAATTGTTCGAGATTTGGGATTGTGTTGCTTTAATGCTCTGCCTTTCGAGGCCTGTAAGAGAAGACTCTCTTTCTGATTATTTTCATCAAATTTTTGTGTCCCATTTCCTTTTAACTCTCTCTTTATACATTAATTATTATACCAGGTTTATATAATTTTTTTTCCACTTTCTTAAATGAAGATATGAGCGTGTTTTATGCTACACTTAAAATTTTATCCGCATAATTTACGTACTTATTTATTTGAGTGTGAGACGTAATTGAAGATCGGGTAAAAATTGCACACCTTGTACATGTAAACTTAACTAATATATACACACACGAGATAGTGGGCCATGTCTATCTGTCTCATCATAATCGTTTAAGTCACGACCTCGTGCTTGCTAGATGTTTGTATTTGATTGGAGGAACAAGGGAAGCATGTTCATCACAAACATGTATAATGAGTTTCTCATATTAATATAAATATAGAACATGGAGATTTATTAGAATGATCTAAATTTAATTTAATTTATTTTAATATTTTTTATAGATGCAAAATAAAAAATATTGTTAATCTTATAATTATCGTTTTTTCAAAACTAAATTTATCATTAAAAAAGTAGTTAGTTAAAATTTTTGAATCTAAACTGTCTATTTCAAATTTTAGATGGTCTAAATTTTATTTTAGCGCAATGCGCATCTAATGTGGACCCAAAAAATAAGTTAGTAATTCATTTGTCAAAACTCCGAAAATACTATCTCATTCAAAAGATGTTAATTTGATTCGGGCTTCGTATTGATTGGTTTGGTAAGATGAGATGCTATAATTGTTGGCAAACAATTTAAATTCATACTAACTTTTTTGAAGCAAAGCTTGATATTCATGAAATTATTTTTTATAAAAATAATAATTTTGGTAAAAATTAAATTTTTTTAAGACAAAATTAATTAAATACGAAATTTTAAAGATTCTGATCATTTGACTGTTTTTTATGAGTGAAAATTTGTTAATTTATATTTGATAAAAAAATATTACATTCTAAATATATTTTATTGCAATATATAATTTTATATATTATTTCTTTATTTGTTATCAAGTATATGTATATAAATCATATCCTTTGATATTTTGGCAAAAAAAAAATTATATCCTTTGATATAAAAATAATGGCTATTTATCTTTATACTTTTATAAGAATTTGTTGTGAGTTAATGTCTTATAATACAAAGAACTGAAATTAAAATTCGTTAAAAGTATCCATCGAAAAAAAAAATCGTTAAAAGTACCGACATCAAACAAAAACTCAACTAAACTCTGATTTTGGTCCATAAATAAAACAATATTAGCTAAAAGTTATTGTCACTAAATTCACGCTAAATCCTCCTCAAGTTGCAGGACTAAAAATTATGAATTGAAATTCAGAAATTGTAAGAACTAAAAGGGAAATTACAAAAACAAAAAAAAGCTCCCTCCGTCCATTATTTTAAGAGTAAAAAATTTGAATTGTTTTGTACCTTATTATAAGAGCCTGCATAGAGTGGTTAGAATATTTAATGACTTCTTACCCATTTTGTCCCTCATCATTCTTACATATTTCATGTAAATTGCTATCATTATTACTCTACATTTCTCTAAGGGCAAACTTGGGGAAAACACTTATTTCAGACATATTTATTTCTCTCAACTACTTTCTTAATATGTGTTATTTTACCTTCTTGACTCTTATAACAAGGGACGGAGGGAGTATATCTAAAATTCAAAAAAGAAATTTCAATCATTCAAATTTCGGAAATCCCATATCAAATTTTAAGAAGGAATATATAATTTTCAAATGTTATTAAAAGATACTTTTACCCCTAAGCGTAAGATTAGGCTTTACAACTTTGATATAAAAATTTACAATTTTACCATAATGGTTTACAAGTTAATCATAACAATTACTCTCTTTGTCCCTATATATAAGAGCCCAAAATTCGAATGGGTTTGTTCCTTTTTATAAGAATCTAGTTAGATTTGTAAAAGTATTTAATGTGTTTTTCTTAGTCTACCCATCATTATTCTCTTTATTCACATTCTCTTTTATACTCATTTTTGTCATTATTATCACATTTCTCTCTATATACTTCATAAATAAGGGCAAATCTGAAAAAACAAAATTATGTCAGGCATATTAATTATTCCCAACCACTTTTTTAATCTGCGCGATTTTGATAGTTGAGCTTTTATATATAGGGATGGAGGAAGTACAAACTAACCACCCTATTTTTACAATAGCCTTTTAAAAAGGATATTAAGATGAAAATCAACCGATGCTACTTTTCACAACTCTTACATACGGATTTACAATTTTACCATAACTATTTACAAGTTCACCAGTTAGTTGTAAATTGTTATGATCAAATTGAAAATCATTTTGGTAAAGTTGTAAATTCTTTATAAAAGTTGTGAAGGGTATTATCGATTTTCATTATAAAGGCTTCGTCAGATGGTAAGGGCAAAAGCAAAGTGGTTGGTTGTGATTTGATATACTCAACTTATAAGTCGTTATGATAAAGTTGTACATCATATGTCAAAGTTGTAAAACCTACCCCTCTTCATCTGCCTATACTTAGGGATAATTTTGTCTTTTAATAACATTTGAAAATCTGAGATAACTTCCTAAGATTTGACATGGGATTTCCAAAATTCGGTGTATTAAAATATCCTTTACGAATTTCAAGAGTTTTTTTTTTTTTTTTTTTGGTAATTTTCCTGAACTAAAAGCAGCCCAAATTTTTTTCTCGAGAGAAATGGAGAGATTTCGGGCAAAAAAAAAAAAAAGAAAAAAGAAAAATGGAGAGAGAAGGGGAGGGCAATTGGGTAATTTTGACGGAGGACAGAGAAAAATGGGACAGATACGGAGAGGGTGACGTGGCAGAAGAAAAAGGGCCCTACAAGCGAATATCTCCGCGTCCAAACCGCGTTGCATATCGCGTCTGACGAAGACCAACAATTTATTGATTAAAACCATCATTTTTAAATATTAGTACTGATTGAAAAGAAAAGCCATCAACTAACCCATGAAATCCAACAATTAGCTTTGTCCCCTTCCTCCGTAAGCTAATTCTAGTAAAATCTCCATTTTCAATTCCCTACGCCCACTGCCCACCTGTCACCTCATGTATGGGCGAATATCACCATCTATCACCCTTCCAACTCCAAATGACACTGTTTATGATTCAGGATCCCATCCTTATCCTCCAATCCATCTCCACTTAGCATCTTTACTACTCCCTCCGCCGATAATATAATATAATATAAGTTTTAATTTTTTTTAATAATCTTATCATAAAATATAAGGTTTTATTTAACTTTATTTGAGTAATAAATACATTTTTTCCCATTTTACCCATACATTAATTTTTCCATGCATTATCTTTCTTTTTCTTTTTGCATAATTACCCTCTCTCTTACTCATTCATAAACAAGGGTAATATGGTATATTTCCTATACATTTATTGTTTTTAACTAACTCTAACTAACTTTTAGGAATCCACAATTCGATTTAAAAAACCTTATATTATGGGACGGATGGAGTATTCCGTATCCCTACCCGCAGGAAACACAAACCATTGGTTACCTATGATGCCCCCATGGTTTTCGTTAGAATGGATTTTATATAAAGACCTGTATCACATGTTGTAGGACATGAAATGTGTCATATAGTATGACGATTGATCCTTGAACATGATTCTGTAATTTGGTCTGAGGGGTTTTTTGTTTGAAAATACTCGCTCTATCCCTTATTATAAGAGTTAAAGAGGTAAAATCACACAGATTAAAGAAGTGGTTGAGAGAGTTAAATATGTTTAAAATAATTTTATTTTCTTAAGTTTGCCCTTATTTATGATTGGGTATATAAGAGAGAGATAAATATGATAATAATGTTATAAATAAGTATGAAAGAGAATAATGATGGGTAAAGTGGGAAAAACTTCATTAAATTCTTTGATAAATTTAATCAGACTCTTATAAAAAAAATAAAACCATTCAAATTTTTTACTTTTATATATATAGACGGTGGGGGAGTAATATTTGCTAACACATCTATATTTCGTAGTAAACGGCAAAATAGTGTCACTGATGCAAGATTAAATAAGACTGTTTCAATTTTGCTTTCTCATTTATTAACTTACTCATCATAAATTTTTTAAGTTTGAGAGACTCAAATAAAATACCGCCAACTTCTGAACACAAAATAAATATTATCAAGTTTCTTCAGTCAAAGTCTACGGGTAATTTTTAAAAGATCGTATGGTCTCTTATGTCCTAAACTCGCAGTTCTTTTGTTTTTAGATTGAAAATAGGTTTAAAATTAAGTATCGAAGGGAATGATTGATAATGTAATATTTTCAAAAGACATACACTTTTCCTGAATATACCTTTGTTCGATTTATTAAGAAAGATGCTAAAATAATTGGTAGATTCTATCTCCTGCCTAAATACCCATTTACTTCTAACTAATACAAGACTTGGTTTGTAGTGGTATCACATTAATTGATTATGGGTATACTTTAGAACAACTAATAAATATTGCATCATATTTTATTAAAAGGTCTTAAATTTCTTAGCTAAATAAATTGTGAAAATGTCATATATTTAAGAAAGAGAAAGCATGCATCACTCAAGTTGATTTGGTACATTATTAAAAAAAAAATATGCTCTTCATTTACAGTATTAGTAAAAAAAAAATAATTTGAAAAATATCCTCCTAACACTATAATTGAAAAAATAAAAGAAAATAATTTTGGTCATGGCTTCTAAATTAACAAATGCTCATTCTACACAACCAAATAAAGGCTTTGGTCTTTTTCATTGTGCAATCTAACTTAAGTGAGCATTACAAAAACCCCAAAGAATAAGACTGATACAAAATTTAAACTCATGCTTGTATATATGTACATACATATGAAGCACACTGTATTAAAATTGTCAAACATTTACGAGATATTTAGGGTCATCTTATGGCTGATTGGATACTATGTTCCAATCAGGAAGCATAACATCAAGCAATCGGTCTTTCGGGCACTAATTTTTCTTTTTCTGAGCAAAAGGTTTTTCGGCAATACTTAAATCAATCAACAATCATCAATCAATTTAGTAAGGGTATGTTTGGATGGACTTCTGATATTTAGAGTCATCTCATGGCTGATTGGATACTATGTTCCAATCAGGAAGCATAACATCAATCAATCGGTCTTTCGGGCACTAAATTTTTTTTTGAGCAAAAGTTTTTTCGGCAATACTTAAATCAATCATCAATCAATTTAGTAAGGGTATATTTGGATGGACTTATGAAAAAGTGACTTATATATAAGTCAGTTTAAAAATAAGTCAGACTGTGCAATGAGATTTATATTTGGATCAGCTGTGAAAAAAATGACTTATAAGTGACTTATTTTCCATAAGTTAGATTGTGTATGTTTGAGTTAGTTGTGATTGGATGTGTAAAATAAGTCAGAATTATGGAGTCTACCTCCATAAGTGACTTACAAGTCATAAGTTGAAAAAAAGGACTTATACTTATTTGGATTTATTTTTCATAAGTCCTTATTTTCCCCAAGCCCAATCAAATATATTCTTTTGGGCTTTTTCCATTTTAAATCCTTTTGATTCAAAATAAAGACTTATTTTAAGTAAATAAGCCCAGCCAAACATGGTCTAATAAAGCAGCTGTCTTTTTCTTTCTCCCAACTAGTAAGCAGCTAAATAAAGCACACAAATATCGGGAAATGAGAAAAAATAGCAAAGAAACGAGAAAAGGGCGAGTGGGTAAAAATAGGATGACAGGAAGGGCAAATCGATAACTAACAAATTCCTGATTAAAGAAGGTGGGGTAACCGTCTCCACTGTAATTAAATGACACATCCTTTTGATTTCCCTATAAAAATCGCTGCGTCTATCTGAACATTTTGAAGCGAAACGAAACGAAGAATTTCAAGAAGGAAGGGAAGAAAACTCAACAACAATGGCCGATCAGCTCACTGATGAACAGATCTCTGAGTTCAAGGAGGCCTTCAGCTTGTTCGACAAGGATGGAGATGGTTCGTCTCTTTTTCTCTTACTCCATATCGCTCTTTCGTTTTTTCGATTGGTTTATGAGTAGTTTCATGTTTTGAGGTATTTCTAGATCTAGTTGTCTTCCTTGTGGTGTTTTGCTAGCGGATGTTGGTTTGTGGTTTGGAAAATTAAATGGATTTGTGATTTTGAAGATGTCTTACCGAGCTTCAGGAAGAATCGTTTGTTGGCGACGGTGGTATATATAGATCTTACTTGGTTTCGATTGCTGCTTTAAATTTCACGATTAATTCGTCTATCATTCTGCATGTATTACCGTTTTGTTTTCCATCCCTGGTTGAAGAGAATGTTGGAGAACGTAGAAAAACATGAGAATTTTTTTTTTTTTAATGCTCGGAGTTCTTATAGACGACTATCGATTGCACAGGAAACGTCTTGCTTAGTTTAAAAATGCTAGTCTTGCCTTTAGAAATGAATGAAATGCTGTGTAGAAAGGTTTCGCATCTGTATGTTGTGTTCTGTTCAGATTCTAAACCTCAGGGAAAACAGAGGGAAAGAATTGGAAAAGAATGGTGGTCAATGAGGAAGAAAAGTTGGGTTCCACTTTTTTCTATTGTTTCTTTCTCATATTCAGATCACGGCGCCTGAAGGCAATGGTGACTGACAGAATTAATGACTTGCTTTTGTATTACTATTAACTTTTCCTTTTCCTTAATAAAGATAAGTAGCCATGTGATGCGATGATAGAATATAATGATAGCTTCCTTATGGTGTGTGTGCCTTTTCTTTTTATGACATTGTCTTCACATCTGTTGAAAATAAATCGAGATGAAGCGTAAATTGGAATTTGCAATGCGTCAGGAGAACTCCGAGCCCTATATGCGGTTATTACAAAATGCAAAACCATTTTACTTCCAGGTGTCTAGCTTATTCCCCATACCTCACATTCATAGAGGCCTCCACTTGCCAAAATGGGAATCTTGCAGTTACACATCTGCCTAGCATTATTTGCCAGAAAGTCCGAGCTTGCGCTTTATTTAGAGAACCCAATCTTTCGTTGAATTTAGAAGCGGATTTTGATGGTGTGTGATCTCACATTTCAGGTTGCATCACAACCAAGGAGCTTGGAACTGTTATGAGATCACTGGGGCAGAACCCAACCGAAGCAGAGCTTCAAGACATGATTAATGAAGTAGATGCTGATGGGAATGGTACTATTGACTTCCCCGAGTTTCTAAACCTTATGGCGAGGAAGATGAAGGATACAGATTCTGAGGAGGAGCTTAAAGAGGCATTCCGGGTTTTTGACAAAGATCAGAATGGATTCATTTCTGCTGCTGAGCTCCGCCATGTGATGACTAATCTCGGGGAGAAGCTTACTGATGAAGAAGTTGATGAGATGATTCGTGAGGCTGATGTTGATGGTGATGGCCAAATAAATTACGAGGAATTTGTTAAGGTGATGATGGCAAAGTGATCCCTACATCTCCACTTAGACCCTGATCAAAAACTATAACTGCTAAGAAGAGGCGGAAGAAGAAGGGCGACAGGGTTGACTTATATGATGATACTCCTAGACCCAGTACTTTTTTATTATTAAATCTTTGTTTGATGGTCCTGAATCAAACCTTTGTGACGTAGTGTTAAGCTAATTGTTTTGGTGGAATGGTTTCTGCAGTTTGTCTTGTGACTGTCTCGTAAGTTATTGGTTATCTCACCCTCATTTCCGGTTTCTGGTTTCTTTGTTTTTTTTTTTAAGCCCAAACTGAGGATGTTTTAATAGCAACGGAACGAACACGCTATCTATATTCTTTTTACGCAAATCCATTTATGGCATTGTATTATGAGAACGCAATGGAATGCTAGATGCCTAAAATGTCACTTTTTTTCCAATATAAATTAATCTCCAGTTCGCATGAAGATTTTTATTTTAAAAAAAAAAGGGAAAACATATTAAAAATAAGATGATTTAGTATTATAGTTAGGGGTGTTTACAAGACGAGATTAAGATGGAAATTTCCTGACGCGCCTTCTATAACACTCCACCATGAAATCTTGATCATTTTCAAACTGAAGTTGGATCATTTTCTTGTAAGCTCACTAAACATTTGGAAATAAAAAAATCACATCGAACGAAAATTTGATGTAGTGAAGGACATAAGCATATGTTTTATGTAGCAATTATCGTCAACGAATTCATTGTCAAGTTCATGGAATCTATTATTCACCAGTTCTCGCTGTTACGCCATACAATGAAGAGCTTTGAATTGCAGTGTTTTCTCTCCAACCCTTCTTTCTAGAGAAGATTGTCAAAGTCACCCTTGCATCGGTAAGCTTTGATAGTGTTACCCCTCCAAATAGTGTCTTCCCCTTCCCTTTCTTTTTTAAATGATTGATGCTCAATGCTTGTCGCTGTGCCAATTGAAACTGTAGAGTTGCAAGAACAACATATAATTCCTTTCCGTTCATTCCTCTAGTACAAGCTAAGTATGCCCCTCGTGTGTTGATTTCCTGGTTTTATAGCTTTATTCTAGTGTTTTTGGGATTCCCCATGCTGGGTGAGAGTTCGACAATGGCCAATGCGTGCGTCCATATATGTATGGGTCAGTGGGTGTGGGTGTTTGTTTGCCTTTTTTTCATCAAAAAAATTAACAAAAAAAATTGAGTGGTGTGGCCGCGGGTGGGTGTCTTGGTGGTTTATTTTAATGAAATAAAAAAAATAAATAATATTATCGGAAGAGGACGGCCCTGTCACAATCCTATTCCGATAAAAAAATTTGTCTCGTTTCATTTTATCCTGTTCCAAAAAATTTTGAGACCGGATTTTCCAATCCAAAACACCCAAAAACATGATGAGACAATCAGAACAGGAAATTTTCAAACAACTCTGTGTGTTCTGGAGGATATTTAAGACTATTTCTTAATATGATCCGACTTTCTAGAACATATGTCAATTAATCACAACCTATGTTGTATGTTATTATTATATGTTGACTTATAAGTCAAACAAACTAGTTCAAGTATTGAATTTTGTTGGCAATCTATCTTAAAATATCAGTTACTTGATTGTTGATACAAGAGTTCACAGATAGTTCAGCAATACCATACATAATTATTTCCTCAGATCAACTGAAATAAAAGAAGTCGCTATCTACTACTCTCTCTGTTCCTAAATATAGGATCTACTTAGGGAGGTGAGTTTGATCTTAGATACAAGACCTTTTTCTAATTGCGCTCAGCTTCTCCTTAAATTATCTCTATTAATGCTCTTTAACATAAATAAGAGAAGAGAGGGAGTCTAAGGATAAAGGTGGATGGTTATAGTGCATGGGTAATATCATTAACATCCTTACTTTAATTATATTAGGTAAACGCGTCTTATATTTAGTAATAGAAGGAATATTACCAATAAAATTAGTTGAAATTTGGTCTCAGAAAAAAAGGATCTAAATAATATCATCTTTTCTCTCTTTTTACTCTCCAAATCTCATGTTCATCTTAGAATTAAAAATCAAACCGCGGTGAGGGAAAGAAAAGAAGAAAAATAAATGGAAAGGATTTTAAAGAAGCCAGAACAAAATTGTTGAACGAAAACAGACGTACAACATATCAGACAAAAACACATTAGAAGGAGAAAAATTAAAAATTAAGTATTCATATTGATTTGCCAGCCAAATCGCTAATGGCATATAGATACCAAAGAGAATAACAGAATCTGCAGAAGTCAGAGAAAGTAAACCTTCATTATGCTAGAGTGACTAGGATTATCATACTTACGAGGCGTAACCTTGACATATTTTTACATGCTACTGGGAAAAGTGCTCGAGAAATGAATACCTACAGAAAAAGAACAGCACACGTTGAACAGCACATAGCTATTCAAGAAAAATATCGTTTCGTAACCCACCCCATATATTATTGATATTTGGAACACTTTAGTAAGTTTGCAAATCCTATCCAATTTTTCTCAAATCCAATCTTACCATGCAAATTGTGAAGTGGAAAGGCATAAGTTAAACCAAATTGGTAAACATTATACTAATAGGATTTCCTCAGACATTGTAAAACTAGTCACGGCATCAATATAATAAGATTAGGAATTTCTCAAACAATTAAAAAAAAACAGTCGCCTTATTTATCTTTTACTCTATATAATTGACAGTAATCAAGTTCATTTCAAAAATATTTATTGCCACAAAAGGTTATGGCTTTAAAAATGCAGGAACCATAGGATTCAGGAGCATAAAGACATTGCTTCATTTCAAAAACCCTCATAGAAAAAAGTGGGGGAAGACTGCCAATCTAAATAATTGATAGGCTATAGCAATAAACAAACAATTTTATTCACCCTCTCTTCTTGTTTCACACTATTCTCTCCCCCCTTTCTTCAAATCAAGGTTTAAAAAACCAAACCGGACCGAACATCGCACTGGTTCAAGGGTCAACGATCAGATCGGGGTCGGACTGAGGTCAAACCGGTTGTACTAAAATAATAAAATTTTGTTGATATTAACATTAATAATCACTAATATCAAAATGTAAATGTAGATAAGTATGCATGATTCTCAAACATGAATATTTTAATGTTTTTATAAAGGGAAAAATATAAAATATTAGTTGATTACACGTGAAAATAAATATTATTCTACAATCCACAAACTAAAATTTATATACTAAGAGTAATAACAATTAAATATTAAACATATGCAAGTATAATAACATTTAAAATATTATAGTTTTCTGATTTCTAAAATTAAGTAAAGTGAAAGTTGGTAATTAGGTGGATTATAACAAAATAAAAACAAATCACATTTTTTTCCAAAAAAAGGAACCGGTTCAACCTCCCATTTTTTACCAGGTCACCTGGTTATGGGTGGGTCGAACCGGCCATCCACCGGTTCAACTGCCTTTTCAGGCCAATGCCTCACCCGAACTGGATTTATGGGAGGTTCGCGATCCGACCGCTCGGTTCAATCCAGGTTTTTGTTCACTGCTTCAAACTAAGGGTGAGTATCGGTTCAGTTTTTCGATTCAAAACCGAAAACCGAAATCAGGATAAAAACAAAACCGAAACCGAAAAATCGAATTGTTTTCAGTTTCAGTTTAATGGTTTTTTCGGTTTTTGGGCCTTTTTATTGCAGATTTGGGCCATCCAAAAATTTAACCAAAATAAAAAATAAAAAAAATATTTAATCATATTTTTTGGGCTTTCATTTTTGCAGATTCAGCCCATTTTTAGGTTGGTTCCTTATAGCAATTGAAACAAGCATACTGCATTAGGCTCAAGTGAAGAAAACAAGCACAAATGGACAAGATCATGCATTAGGCTCAAGTGAAGAAACTCAAAACGTCCCACCATTGCAGCGGTTTTTGAGAGAATGAAGATTATTGAACAGGAAATAAGAGATCTAAAACTTCTAAATAGATTCCCTCAGTTTATTCAAAACAGTAACAATTAACAAAAATGCAAAAATAAAAACAAAAAAAAAGTCAGTACAAAATTTTGGCGAAGAGAAAGAACTCCGTTCAAGCGCAAATAGAAAAATATGGCGTCTCCCAAAAAGCAAAAAATTTTCAGTTCCATGAAAGAAAATCCCTTTGCATCAGAATCACAATTACATTAAATGAATATAGTCACAAACCAAGTCGTCAAGATCCTAACCACAAGTCCACAATATTCCCAAACTAAATCCCCAGGTTTGATAAGGGTAAGCTGATTCTCTCTTCAGACGTTGAGAAGAAGCAAAAATTGAGACTTAACACCTACAATATCTGGATTTTGATATTACCCATTCTCAAAAATTAAGTTCATACTTTGACGATGCACACAAATCAAGAACTGAGAATGTTATATCCTCCATATTTGACAACCAACACAATTATCTGCTCTTTCACGCACACTTGAAACAACAATTACAGGGTTCCCAATACGATATTATCAAAGAAAAAGTTCAATGTTTGATGAGCTTACCTGTTAAGCTCCTGGCCTCTTACTCGAGCTTCACCAGAAAGCAAACTACTTAGTGTCCTTCTATGGTGGCGGTCGAAGAGTGGTGACGGCGAAGGGAGCTCGACGGCGTCGATGACTGCACTAGAAGAAAGAGTAAAATCGCTATGCCCTCTGCACGGTGGCGTCCTCTGCACAAACCAACGAAGCCACCGCCAATGCCCTCCGCACAAACCTCCAACAAGTAGGATCGTACACTCGCCGAGGACAACGAGGACGCCACCGTGGCCCAGCACCGTTCCTGGACGACGCCGAATCATGTTACGGTAGCACCGGCGAGGACGAGACTTGAGAGGCTGAGTGAGAATAGGGTTTGTAATTTTGGGTTTGGGCTGGACATTTGGGCTTTCTTAATGTGTTTTATTGGGTTTGGTTCTTATTTTATTTTATTGGGTCTGGCCTTTATTTTTAAAAGACTTATTCTTATCGGTTTTTCGGTTTCAAACCGAAATTAATACCTAAAACCGAAACCGAAAACGCTGAAAATAAAAACCGAAACCGAACCATAAAACCGAAACCGAAAAACCGAAAACCACTTGGTCCGGTTTGGGTTTTGGTTTGATTCGGTTTTTGCTCACTTCTACTTCAAACTATATTGCCACTTGTCCTCTCATTACTTTGTTTATTTTTATTCGGCCACCTCCCTTATTAAAAGTTTAAAACCCTAAGCTCTCTTTTTCTTAGAGAAAACGCCAACCCCATCTTCTTCTACCCATTGTTTACTCCATCCTCTCATCCTCTTCACCCATCACCATCAATTCGGCCAACCATCCCTCAACCCTCTTCATAAATTCGTTCACCCTATCCTATCTTCCATCCTTTCTTTTTTTTTTGAACTGAAATCTTCCATCCTTTCCAATTCGTACACTATAACAAAAAACCCAAACCCTTCTCTTCCTCCATTCAAATTCGTCCTTCCTCCCTCCCTTCACCATCTGCCCAAATTTTGATTACCCATTACACTCTCATGGCAATTCTAATGATATTGCAATCTTTCAATTGAGATCATAAGTGACTAAACACCGTTGTGGGAATCTTGATCATGAGAAGGCAATTGGAGCTTCATCGTTTCATTTGGGGAGTAATTAGTTTTTTCTTGTCCAATTTATATATGTATTTTGTTCATCTATCGTGTTCTAGCGCACACACAGGCACATATATGTAATTGGAACAAGTTTTGTGTTGATTTCTATATTCTTTCTTAACTTGTCATATGAACCACATGATTTTATTATGGTATTATGTAATAGATATTTTAATTTAGTATCTATTATTGGATCACTAGTATATGTTAATGCATTCATGATCATATAAGTTGTTAGCTAGGTACAATCTTGGAAGGTTTAACTAAACTTCTAAGAAGAGACTCTTTGCGTAGTTATCAGAGATTTTTACTGCCAAGTAGTAATTAACGATTTCCTATTTAATTGATGCAAACACGATTACTGAATCAATCAGTTAATTAGGATAATTAAACCACAACGATTGTTATAGGTTATAGTACCGATCTAATATTTGTGAGCTTCTTTCCACTACAAGGATTGAGTTCTTTTTATTAAAATTTCTCTAATAGAAAATAATGATCTCTTTACCATGTTGTCATCATTTAACACATTTTACCTCTAATTCCTTTTTTATCTCTAAAATTGTTTGTTAATTAATTAAATAATTGCATGCATACTTAATCATTGTTTATATTACTTTATTTAGAAAACACATTTTATTGATTGCTTCATAGTTTATTTTATTGCAAAATAATTTGATTTGTTTCTCAAAAAATATAGTAATCCATCGCAATCATTTGTCAAAAATGTGAAAATATGCAATTTATTAGAATAAAATTACTCCTTGTATAACGCAAGATGGACAATAGGTTAAAAAAAATTCAAATTTATTACAATTTCACTAATAGAAAATAATGTTCTCTTGGCTAAGTCACCATTATTTAACACATCTTGCCTCTTATTCCCTTTTTTTATTTGATAAAATATTTGTTATTTAGGAAAGTGATTGCATGCTTACTTAGTCGTGCCCTTATGTTTCTTTGTTTTTACATAAATAACATGGTTTTCAAAGTCAATATACTCATAGAGTCAATGATAACACAAGCTTGGTTAACTTTATTTAAAAAACAAAAAACAAAAGATTTATGCTGCAAATGAGGCAAATCAAAATAAAGTTTCAACTTTTCTAATAAATATAAGCGTAACCCTGTATTTCATCTTAGAAAGAAATAAAGACATGTTATAAACATTGCAAACTAATGTAAGCCTTCATTTCAATGACTTTTTTTATGAATTATATTTTATTTTGTGAGCTTCTCTCCCCTACAAGGTTTTAGTTTTTTTTTTTAAATATTAGGATAGAAAATAATTATCTCTTTACCACGATATCATTTAACACATGTTGCCTCAGATTCCTTTTTATCTCTAAAATTAGTTGTTAATTAGTAAATTAATTAGATTCATATTTAATTGTGGCTTATATTTATTCTTAGATAGTATGTTTTTTAGAATTTGAACGCCCCTAAATTCATCACTCTCCGTGCAACGTACAAGGTAGTACCAGCTCGTTTTGATATGAAATGCATGTTTTCAAATTAGATTGCATAAAATAAAAGTTTCATGCCATGAAAAACCATGTTTTATGATATGCTACATGCGCAAGAGTATGTCCTGCATAGCTGGAAGTCATCAACCTCTATATATATGTATACATATATAAAGTTCTACTTTCTTTGGACAATCCATGTTTGATGGCCAAGAACAAATTTTTTTTGCCCTTGTATACAACTAAAGTGTTTTATTCGTTTGGTAAAAGATGCAATTGTACAATAACTAGTGTTCTACTAAAGCTAGGAATTTCAAGGAACTGGAAAAAGAACAAATGTTTTACTCAAGGTGACAAATACGTGTGCAAAGGGTTACACAAGATGACAAATAAGTGTGCAAAGGGTGCAAAAAAGCAATCACATACACTTGCAATGACTCAAGAAATTATGAATATGATTAAAGCGTTGGTAAAACAGTTCAGATCAGTGGCTTCATTATATTGTAAAACAATAATTTAACATAACAGAAGTGGACTGCGTAACAGCAATGCAAAACATTCTTGGAAAAGCAAGTGATCCACTCTAGCATAGATTGATCAGTCAGACTCTTACGTAAACCCGTATGTTATGCTTAACTGTTCTTATATAAATACTTTTAAGGGCACTATAGCGGGAAGCTGAAATTTAGAATTAAAAAGCCAGTGCTGGAGGATTTGTTCATTTAAAACAAACAATAGATTCATATTTGTTACATAGAAAAGAAAAATGACGTAACAAACACAGATTGAATCTTTATGCAAGACAATAAACACTAGAAAAGTTGACTTCACAACAACACATAAAAAATTGGTGTTTATTGCACCAATAATAAAAGTACATCATCTCAAGTGCTTTTTCGTTAATCAATAAGGGTATTTGCAATTTAGGACATCAAACATAAAAATAACATCATCCTAACAGGTCAAAAGTGAATGGAAGTTATGAAACCATACAAAGGAAGATGTAAGAAGAGCTCATGATAAGAAATTTTGGCTGATTTGGCAAATAGTATGAAGATATGACTGGTGCGAATCCATCAGTGTTGTAAAATAGAGGCAATAAAAAATGAAAACTCAAAGCGAAAGAGGAGATTATGTGCCTCAAAGGAGATCGTGCCCCATTGAAAACCACGGTGTCCCTATGGGCAAATGAAGTACTCTATAAATAAGGGAGGCATAGTTTTTAAGAAATTTGGGAAGTGACAGTAAAGGAACTCACAGATCTCAATTTTCCCATTAGCAAATAAAGAGTTGCCCAAGGATTACATGATAATCTGTGATAAACCGGAGGGATTACTCCCTAGCCGGTTATAACAGCACCTTTATTTACGTATGATTAGTCAATCATCCTCAACTTGAATTGTCATTACCCCAAATTAAACACACAACCTTGAATAAGAAAAATGCATTATAATCTCACGATTGTTCCAAGAAATGCATTAACGCAAGGTGAGAATATCATGAATAAGAAAATTATATCATGTTCTAGATAAGAAAAATGACAAGTGGAAAGGCATAAGTTAAACTAAATTGGAAAATATTATACTATTAGGATTTCCTCATACATATAAAAACAAGTCACGACATCAATATATAAGATTAGGATTTTCTCAAATAATTAAAAAACAGTCGCCATATTTACCTTACACTATATAACTGACAATAATCAAGTTCGCTTTCTGACTCTCATTCACATAATCCATGTATCATTCTGTTATGGTCTATGGTCAATTAATTTGTCTGCATGATAAAAAAACTCAGAAATCCAGTTGACACATGACAAAAGAGTTAAAAGAAAGAGGAATTATTAAGACAAAAGGTGTTCGGCACAGGGTGACATTGAGCAACAAAATAAGGATATCATATAAAGTTTGAAAATGTTTTTCAAAGTGCAGAAATGTCTTACTGAGAAATCCCCACAAAAAACAGAAAAAAATATGTAGTGGAACAATAATTGTCTCCTAATCAATTCAAAGCACCCCAAACTCATTAATACTAGAATAAAATGCAAGAAAAAGCAACCAAAATTATATCAAACAAACGCATAATTGCCATTGTCATAATTATCTTTAATGCATTTATGATTGCATGGCTTCATATAAGCATATAAAAATCTAGAGGAGAAAATTTAGTAACATTATTCATTAAAATTTCCGTCGATCGCTGAAGCCAGCATTTAGAAAGTGAAACTGCAAGATCAGCAGACAAAAAGCATCATCATACTTCAACAAAAAATGTTATAAGTAAAACTCTCGAGCTTATTTAAAAATAAACCCCATAATTCAACATATTGATAATATTTACTAATATATTTAAAAAAAAAAAATTCACATCATGAAGATCATAAGCATAAAGACATTCATTTGATACAGAAACACTCGGAGAGAAAGAGGACGGGAGGACTGCCAATCCAAAAAAATTGATAGTCTACAGCAATAAACAAACAATTTTGAAATATTGCATGAAATAAAAGTTTCATACCATGAAAAATAGGTTTATGAGAATCTAAATGTGCAAGAGTATGTCCTGCATAACTTAAAGTCATCAACTTTAAAAAAATAATACTCCCTCCATTCCTAAATATAAGACCTATTTGGGGAGGTGGGCTTGGTATTAAATATAAGACCTCTTTCCAATTTTTCTTAAGTTTTCCCCAAATAATAGTTATTGACTCTTCTCAATAATAAATAAGCAAAAGTGCAATGATGGGAATAAAGGTAGATGGTTATAATATATCGGTGATATCATGAGATTTTAACTAATGGTTATGATATATTGATAATATCATGTGATTTTAACTAACTAAACTGACAACCTTAATCTAATTAAATTAGGTAAACAAGTCTTATATTTAAGACCAGAGGGAGTAATAATAAAGTTCTCCTTGGACAATCCACATTTGTTGGTAAAGAACTAAAAATTGCAAAATATTAAGTAACCAATTTTAATTCATTGCAAGAAAATATTGTGTACAAGTGAACCAAATGCAAAGAGCAAGGAAAAACCACCCACCCAAGGCCTTGGAGTCATCTATGTCCAGAGGAGTAATGCCATAGACAAGAGATTCCTCAATATGCTAGATTCATCATTAATATTAATCATTACCTTTCAACACTAACCTGTTACGGAAGACATAGGTGAAGGTACATAGCAAAATTCACACGATCTTCAATCCACTGACTCAACCTATTAAACGTCACTGGCATGCCATACAGTATGAACGAAATAAACATATAGATTGGGTAGACAAGAATCATTCCTGAAATTCTATCAAAATATTCTTCAGAAAATCATTATACCAAGTGTAAAATCCAAAAACAAAGGACTAAAGAGTAAGCTGGACTAAAGAAGACTATTCCCAACCTCCTAAAATAACCGAAATATAAAAATAAATCAACATAAAATTTATAAATTGGGAGGATACTGATATGATAATATAATTAGGAATAGGTTAATTAATTTGTTAGTTGAGTAGAGTCGGGTTTCGTACCGATTACTTAACTAATGAATTAATTAATTTATTATATTTTAGGATTATATGTTTTGGTATTATTATTATGTTTTGGGTTAATTGGGCTTATTGAGTTTATTTTTAATTAGGTCTGAATGTAATACTAGTCAGGTAAGTATATAAATCTAATTAGTAGGGCATATTATGTTTTTCGTCTTGCATTATGAATTAATCAGATTGGAGTTTCCCTTTAGTCTCTGCCGTCTCTAATTTCTTGTTCTTGAACGCTCTAAATTTCTTCCTTTCTCTTACCTTCTTCCCTATATTTCCTAAATTAAAAATATAGGTTTACATTCTCGGCGTGCCCACTCCACTCCCCTGTTCATGGTCAACACGCGTTTGCAGGAATTAAAAATGTCTGTTGAACGCCTTGATGCTTTGGAACACCTGCTTCGTGATGTTAAGCGTCGCTCGATAGGCTTGACCGACTCGAAGAATCGATCCTTGCACTCACCACAAGGTTCGGCACCTTTAATCCTGGACAGCCTCATTATGGGCCTCACCATGAAGACCGGCGACTGGGTTATGGCTTCACCACCTTCAATTTCCCAGGTATGAAGGCCGAGATATCCTATCTGGAAGGAGTATGCAGTACTACTACAGGATGCTTTTGGGCCGCCGTTCGAGACTCCCTCGCCGATTTCAACGCAGAATGGGATTTGGTGACGGCGAAATTGGACTACATGGTCGATGCTTACATATCGGCACTCAAGGTTGAAATCCAAGGCCCGGTCAGGATGTTCAACCCACGGACCCTTCATGACGCACGAATGCAGGAGGTAATTGTTGAAAAGCACAAGACCAACTCGAAATACCCCTCCAGTTCGAGTTTCAGCGCACCACATGGTTCCGTCAACACTCAAAGGGGTGGGGAAAATTACAAGAATGCCCTCCTTTCAATTGGGTCCTCCCATTAACACTGTTTCGGCCAGTGGAGACACGCAGCAACACAGCAGAAATTTAAATCAGCAAAACAGAGCAGCAGTGAAGGTGCTTTCCCCTGAAGAAGAAGAAGCTGAACACAGAGTTAAAAACCTGTGTTTTTACTGCCATCAGAAATTTTCCCGTGATCATAAATGTCCCCAGCGAGAAAGATTTCAACTTCATTATATTGACTCTAAAATTGGGCCTCAAGATAAAATTGTTGACAGTGGGGATGACTTTCAAGGCCTACCTGAAGGTGTTGAACCAATTGATGAGGAACAGGAGCAGCCTTTTATTTCTCTACATGCCATTGAAGGAGTGGATGGCTTAACCTCTATGCTTGTGCCGGGTTCAGTGGGTAAAAGACCCATACAAATTTTAATTGACAATGGCAGCACCCATGACTTTGTGGACCTACAATTAGCCCACAAATTGGGGTGGCAGCAAGTTGGTTCTGTTTTACCATCGGTGGAAATACCTGGTGGCCAAAAATTGCAAGTTCTTGGCATCATGAAAGGCTTTAAATGGAGAATGCAGGGGCTATAATTTACCTTTGATTTCAGGGTAATAGACTTAAAGACTTATGATGTGGTCATTGGTTTAAAGTGGCTGAAGAGTATTAAAAATGCGTTCTGGGATTATGAGACATTGTCAATGTATTTTTGGTACGAGGGAAACTTGAGGAAGCTGCAAGCCTCACCTCCTAATGAATGGCACCTCTCGCGATCAGGGAAGTTCTCAGTTAACTCTAATTCTCAGAATTTCTTTTTGCATTTAATTAAGGCCCATGCCACATGTATTCCTTCTTTGGCTGCAATTTCTGATGTTGATTTTGTACCTAGGGAAATTCAGCAAATTCTTGACCGGTTTCAAGATGTTTTTCAAACACCAAAGTCACTGCCTCTCTTAAGAGAAGGACATAATCATCCTATAATCTTGCAACAAAGGACAAATCCGATAAGTTTGAAGCCTTACCGGTACTCAACTGCCCAAAGGGATGTTATAGAGAAGTTGGTGGATGAATTATTGCAGGCTGAGTTTATCCAACCTAGTTCTTCCCCTTTTTCATCTCCCATTGTCCTTTTGAAGAAAAAGGACGGGTCATGGAGGATGTGTATTGACTATCGGGCAATCAACAAGGTCACAATTAAGAACCAGTATCTTATACCCCTTATTGATGAGCTTTTTGAA
This sequence comes from Mimosa bimucronata, assembly GCA_037074515.1. Lineage (NCBI taxonomy): Eukaryota > Viridiplantae > Streptophyta > Magnoliopsida > Fabales > Fabaceae > Mimosa > Mimosa bimucronata. Next base: position 8,519,210 of record CM073437.1, read on the forward strand.
GAATTGGGGTCAGCCAAGTGGTTCACCAAGCTAGATCTCATGGCGGGATATCATCAAATCCGCATGGTGCCGGAGGATGTACCTAAGACAGCTTTTAAGACACATTCTGGCCATTTTGAATGGTTAGTCATGCCTTTTGGCTTGACAAATGCTCCTGCAACTTTTCAAGCCACAATGAATGATCTCTTTCGGGACCTTCTAAGGAAGTATGTGTTGGTTTTTTTTATGACATCTTGGTCTATAGTCCTACTATTCTTGATCATGCCAAGCATTTAGAAACGGTGTTGCAGACCTTGAGGGATAATCACTTTTTTGTTAAGCTCTCCAAGTGTACTCTATTGTTGAATACTTGGAGCACTTCATTACTAATGGGACCATTCTTACCGATCCCAAGAAGATTTAAGCTGTGGTGGGTTGGCCACATCCAACCACTGTTAAGCAACTTTGTGGTTTTTTGGGGCTTGCGGAATACTATAGGCGTTTCATCAAGTCCTATGGTACCTTAGCTAGGCCTCTCACCTCTCTCTTGAAGAAGAATGCCTTTAAGTGGTTTCCTAAGGCTACCAGTGCCTTTGAACAACTCAAGACAGCCTTGACTACAGCTCCGATGCTTGTCCTACCGGACTTTTCTAAGCAATTTATAGTTGAGTCAGATGCGTGTGGAGTAGGGATTGGTGCGGTGCTTATGCAAGATGGACAACCACTTGCATTTTTCAGCAAAGCCTTAGCTCCTAGACACCAACAATTATCTGTGTATGAGAAGGTGTTAATGGCTGTAGTGCTGGTCGTGCTTCATTGGCGGCAATACTTAGAGCAACAGATCAACAAAGTCTAAAATATCTACTTGGACAGCAGCTAAATACCTCATTTCAGATGTTTTGGGTGGCCAAATTGGCTGGTTTTGACTATGAGATTCATTATAAGAAAGGTAAGGATAATTCTGTGGCCGATGCTATCTCTCGGATGCCAAAATTACAGCTTATGAATATTGTTTTGGACACTTCTAATCCTGATTTGTTGCTGAAACTGAAGCAAAGTTGGGTAAATGATGGTTTTTTACAGCCATTGATCACTAAAATACAAGAGAATGGCGGTACTTTGAAGCATTTCTCTTGGGATGGTGATTTGCTAAGACGGAAAGGGAATTAGTAATTGGTGCAGACTCTTCTCTTAGAGATGAAATTCTGAAGTTATTTCACTCTAGTCCACAAGGGGGACACTCGTATATCCAAGCTACCTATCACAGAGTTAAGTCCCTATTTTGGTGGAAGGGTCTCATTGAAGATGTAGCAACTTATGTGAAGCATTGTGACACTTGTGCACGTTGCAAGTATGAGACTACAGCATCTCCGAGTTTACTTCAACCATTACCAATTCCTAGCAGAGTTTGGGAGCCTGTGACTATGGATTTTATTGAGGGAATTCCTAAGTCCAACGGGAACGGGAAGCAAGTCATATGGGTTATAATTGATCGAATGAGTAAATATACCCACTTTGTACCGCTGTCCCGCCATTATTCAGCTGCCTCCTTAGCTCAAATTTTTATGGATAATATATTCAAATTGCATGAAGCGCCATATGAGATTATTAGTGATCGCGATCCACTCTGTCTCTAACTTTTGGAAGGAGTTCCTCAAGGTTTTGGGGGTTAAGCAGAAACTTACATTTGCATATCATCCTCAAACGGATGGCAAGGGCTGATCAAAAAGATCCTGTCCCGATTGTCCTGGTCCTGTACCAGACCTGTTGGGACCACAATGTCCCGGGACCAACGAGATCCAGTACCGGGATCAACGGTACCATGATCAAATTAGAACCGGGACGATACCGAGATACGGTCACACCTCCGGTATTCCTGGTCCCGGCATCATAAATATAATTACTTATTTAGTTTTCCCTAATCTAACTATACATGTCTTCCTTTATTTTTTTCAATTAATCTATTTCCTGCCAAAATATTATTTTTTCTCTTTCTTCATATAGAATAGTTTGATTGATTGATTTTTTTTACTATATTTAATTGATTGATTAATTCAATCATTTCATTTTTTGAATTTAACCATTTAGGAGGCACACCTCCCCTTTCTCTTCCACCATTAGACATTCCTTCCAAGTTCCAAATGGTGTTCAAGTTTATTCTAATTTATAGTTGGAATATAAACATGTGTCTATATACATTCAACTCCAAATCCAGACCCCTTAAAATTGTACATGTGTGCGTGCAAGTATAGAAAAGAATCACCAGTATCAATATGTGATATTAAAACATTAAGTATATTATATTATTGGTAACCAAAGTATAAATACACACGTGCTTTTAGTTTTTTCTTGGTAATTAAGTGAGATCATGTCAAAGAAAATTGGGACGTCCCGGTCTCGTCCCGGTACTTGAACAGCCCTACGGATGGCCAATCTGAGGTCCTCAACCATTGTTTGGAAACGTATCTCCAATGTATGTCATGGGAGAAACCTCGTGAGTGGAGTAAGTGGTTAGCTCAAGCTGAGTGGTGGTACAACACCACATTTCATACTGTTACTAAAGCCACTCCATATGAGCTCTTATATGGCCAGAAGCCACCTATTCACGGTCCCTATTTACCACAAAATTCGGTATTGGAGGCTGTGAACCGAACTTTCCAGGTAAGGGAATATATTATGGGAGTTTTGAAGCATCATTTGCATCGGGCAGCGAACATGATGAAGCAACATGCTAATTTGCATTGCTCTGATCGCGAGTTTCAAGTGGGCCAATGGGTATTTCTTAAGTTACAACCTTATAGGCAGCTTTTTATGGCCTATAGGAGTTCTCAAAAACTTGCTCCAAGGTACTTTAGGCCTTACAGGGTTTTGGAGAGGATAAGCCCAGTGGCCTATAAACTTGAATTACCACTTAAATCTCGGATCCACTCGACTTTTCATGTGTCCATGCTTAAATTGTGTCCTAATCCCTTGGTGACGCGACGACACCCCTAACTGACTTTCCAGAGTCGCCACCTTGTTTGGAGCAAGAGAAGATTATTAACAAGTGCTATATTCAAAGAAGAGGTTGTTTGATTACTGAACTCCTTATTCAATAGAAGGGCCTACCGGATGAAGAAGCATCATGGGTTGAGCAATATAAATTCCAGGAGCAATTTCCTGCATTTGTGATTGATCCTTGAGGCCAAGGATCTTTTAAAGAGGGGGTATTGATATGATAATATAATTAGGAATATGTTAGTTAATTTGTTAGTTGAGTAAAGCCGGGCTTAGTATCAATTACTTAACTAATGGATTAAGTAAAGCCGGGCTTATTATGTTTTGGTTTTATTATTATGTTTTGCTATTTATTATTATGCTTGGGATTATTATTATTATTATTATTATTATTATGTTTTGGGCTGATTGGGCTTATTGAGTTTATTTTAATTAGGTCTGAATGTAATACTAGTCAGGTAAGTATATAAACTTGATTAGGGCATATGTTTTTCATCTTGCATTATGAATTAATCAGATTGGAGTTTCCCTTTTGTCTCTGCCGTCTCTAATTTCTTGTTCTTCAACCCTCTAAATTTCTTCTTTTCTCCTACCCTCTTCCTTATATTTCCAAAATTAAAAATACAGGTTTACTAACCTGTATCAGATACTTAGAAGCGAACTATGGTACCATACCTCCTTTGAAAAAGGTTTATTCATCGCACAGTAATAAAAACTAATTTGCAGTGGAGAGAAATCCGGAAGGACTGGTTTCCAAGAAGTTGGAACCAGCATTGCCAAATCTGATTCTAAAATAAAGAACCCAAGTTATATGGAAAATTTAGACATATTGACTAGTTTAGTGCAGGAATATACCTTATACATACCAATCTCATCTGAACACTTACCATACCATGTTCCCATAAAATCAAATGACAGGCACCGACGAGAAGGTGGATGTTCTGATTTTGCATCTTGCCCCCAGCTTAAAGCTGCACCAACAAATATAATTTACAAAGAGAGCTCATTTGAAATTTTGGGTTCTACCTGGCAATTTTATCATGGTTTTACCAATTTTTACCTTTGTAGACAAATAAATGAACATCAAACGATTCAGAATTATGTTTTTTTATGGCTAAAACATGTTTTAAAAATTATTTATATTGATTTTCCAGTCATGAGTTCTTCCATCCACACAAGAATACTATCTATTGCTTCAAAAGGTTGTGGCCTTTAAAAATGCAGGAACCATATGATTTATAACTTTAAAAGACTATAATTCATTTTAGAAACATATGGAAAAAACAATGAAAATAATTGATAGACTATTGCAATAAACAAACAATTTCAAAATAAAGTGCATGTTTTCAAGTTTGATTGAACGAAATAAAAGTTTCATCCCGTGGCTTTTTGATAAGCTAGAAATATACCATATAGCTAATGCAGGAATATGGTGTCTACAAGTAAGCTAAATGCAAAGGCACTAGGAAAAATCATATAAACCATATAATGAAAGGAAAACCACACACAGACGTGTATAAATTTTCTCAAATAAGTTAGCATTACAAACATCATCATACTTCAACAAAAAAAGGTATAAACGGTAAAACTCAAGCTCATTTAAATAGAAAACCCATATTAACAGAAAGATGGCGGTGGGATATAATTTTAAATTGAAATAAGTATTTTAATAAGTAAAATACCTAATCGCCCACCAATGAAAAAAAAAATATTTGTTCTACTTCTACTGCGAAAAGCATCAACGACCAGCAGATCTTCCATCTAGCACCTTCATGTGACCGGCACCTTCATGGCTAGGAATTGTCTATCAATCACGTAGAATAAGATCAACAAACAGATATTAATCAAACAAAAATTAAGCAGGAAAAAATCATTTTCATTGTTCAGATTATCATGCATTTATATGTTCCAGAAACTATTACATACTACGCATCAATTTTGATGTCAGTAAATCTGAAGCAAGATTCTCCACTGTCAGTTTCACCTTAGATGGATCGTGAGCCTTCACAATTGCCAACCGTTGAAGAAGAAAGCTCCAAAATAGCAGCAGGCCTCTGATCATGCCACAGTGCATTTTTTTGGGTAACCAGAATCAACTGAGACTTCCAATACAGCACTGCCACTAGATGCCTCTCTTAAATAATCAGTATGAGCCATCACTGCAAGTGCTGCATAAATCGACACCAAAGCACTAAAAACTGATAAAACTACTTATGAATCTAAATGAAATAGAAAGTATGACAGTTACGACAGCAGAAAAGTGGAAGACTCGTATAAGAGCTAATTATGTAATTGATGAAAATAAACTGTGCAGTGGAATTCAAGTTGGAAGCAGCTTTATAAGGGGGGGAAAGGAGGTGAGACAATGAGGAACACTACACATGTTAGTATTTGGGGGTTAAAAAAGAAAAGGTTGAACGAGCACATGCAAACCAATCAAGAAAGGTGCAAGAAGAACCAAAACTAAAGTTTTACAAATTCACCTCATCATGTATTTAGAAAATAATACAACTGTAATCTCTTCATACGTGATATACATAACACAGCAGTCTGAACTACCAATATTGTTCTTTAAGAGTTGTAAATATTTTGGGACAATACTCCCTCTCCTTTTTTCCAGGACCAATATTACTCTATTTGTTGCGTATTACAAAAAACTATTACCTAATTCACAGATTAAAAAGGGATAACAAATCCATTAAATCTATCTCAAATCAATAAAATTTGCAACTTCATTATCAACGGGGATTTAAATGAGAGAAAAAGCAAAGTCACATTTAAGAATATAAAGGCAAAATTAAAAAATGAACATTGATGACTCTTCAATATACCGATATTAAGCACCACCTAATCCTTCTAATGTAAAGGTGCCCCCTGTAACAGGACCGGTGGACATCACAGTTTAGTCACAATGAAAATCTCAATCACCCATATAAATTTGTGTCAATAAAATGAGACCAGGCATTGGACTTTGAGGTAGCAAGCATAACACAAAAATAATGATTTATTCGCAGGACAATAATTGAATATTCAATTAAAAATCTAAAACTAAATCCTATCCCTATCAAATAGGATTTTAAGCACGTTAGAATTTTTAACACAACATCTCTTCCAATTTTCATGACAGATTATTTGCAAGAAAAAATTTATATGCTTAAATTTTTGTATAGAAAGAATTATGACTTGATAAAAGAAAATGCTCCTACAAGATGAGTAAGGGGTAAAAATATTCATCTATCATAATTCAATTGGAAAAGAGCCATAGCCTGATTATGCACACATCAGGAAAAATCACCTTCAAAAGAATTTCATCCCCTCTCCTTCCCCTCAATATCCAGAATAGAATCATCAGAGGAAGAATTTCATCTTCAATCCAGCAGCCTATTATTTTATAAAGAAAAATAAAAGAGACCAAGAATAATTTCATGTGGTATTCAAATAGAATTAAATGTTCATTTCATCAGCAGAGAAATGCGGAGGATAGTCTCAATCCTTTATGTTTGTAAATGAAATTCAGTAATCACTCGATAAATTTCAATAAAAAGGATGAACCCTACCTCTGGACAACCAGCCCAATGCACAATGCCTTTCAAAAGAATAGCATGTGTGCTGGATGGAGCCAATCAAAGAGGAATCCATACGTCCTACGACTGCAACAGCAAACTCAAATACAGGCCAATTATAAATATATGCAACTAAAGGGGAAAATAACAAGAAAGATGTAACAAAGCAATAAAATATTCACCAAATAAAACGAAGCTTCAGGTGTTAAATGAGTGACAACCTGTTAGTTGCCATTGCTATTCCTCGAAGGTCCCGCATTAATCCAATAGATGCAAGTTTTCCAGCATCTGACTGAAAAATTTTATCAGTATATCAGGTCCAGCTTCCAACTTAAGAAAAACCTTATATATAACAAAAAGGTAATTAGAATGAAATATAACCAAATGGACGACTGGGTATTAAAATGACGACAATATCTGACAGATTAAACATGTTTTGCCATCATACATCAGATTTTGAAAACAGTTACAAATCAACTTATGATGGTGCAACATTAATCATTAGTGACACAAGGTCATCTTGAATTATTTTAACACCAATTAACAAAACATGTAATAAGGTCAGTATAGCTCGACTATGTCTTTGCTTACTAATATCCCCATACCTCTGAAAATATCCAACAGAACTATGGATGAGATGAAAGATAAATAATGAACAGAACTGAACCTTAGCCGCTGGTCAAACAGGGGGGATATAATTGATACAAGCAAGAAGAAAAATACTGATATAGCATAGCGAAATCTCAAAAATATAAGTTCCACCCAGCAGGTGCTTGGAGATTGTCGATAGCAGCTAGTTTAGTATCAAAATATTGATTATTATCATTATTCAAGCTGAAACGTGGAATATGGGGAATTGCTCAAAATTGAAAGCATTAATACGTGAAATTCAAAAATAGGAGGGCACTATGTTGAGCTCAGATAGGTCTAAAACAATCAGCAGAGTTAATTTGGTCCAAGATACTTCACTGCAATTCAGAAATACAAAGGAAAAAAAGAGCTATTACTGTTCATAAATGCTCACACACAACCCAATTTGTTTATAACAAATTACCTAAAACCAAAAATTCATTCAGTCTTCCGAATTGCAGCCACTATGTGGGTGAACCAAGAAAGTTTGGCTACTGTTAAAGAAATGACATAGCTGTCTACAGAGGTTAGGGCATTAGCTTCATACTGCATAAATTAAATCAAGATATAAACAGTAAAATTATTTATAAGAGGATAACACAAATTGACACGTCCTAAAGAAATGCTAGAGAATACCATATAATCATCTATGATAGTTTCCACAATCTTCATCAAATATGAACTGCAACTTTCATACTGGAAAGTCAGAGAGATGTTTCCAGTTTAAAAGAAAAGAAATAACTGCATATACGATATTTAAATTTTAAACATGTAAGCTTAAATTTCAAGTTCTCTATAAAATTATACTATAAAAATTTTCCCACAATATGACTTTGGTAGAAGAAAAATAAAATATGAACCTGATATCTGCAAAGGTAAGGAAAGAAATCAAGTTGATCATGAGGCACCTCCCTATTGTCCAGGGGGTTTTCAGCATGCTCGTCCTTCTATTCAGACTGCAGTAAAACGATATAAATTGTATGTGCACATACTTCACTAATGCTAGACTTAACTTGCAACAAGAATCGACTCCAACTGACCTGCAATTAATCAAATCTTGAAGTAACAAAACCTTCTATGATTTTAGGCACATGTTCATCTAGCAGGATTGGCTTTGTCACTCTTCAGATACTTCACTGATGTTACCGTTCCAGACCATAAACCTTGAAGGTAGTAAACACTGCTTCCAGCCCACTAAAATAAGAAACATTATCACACAAAAAGAAAAGAAAACTATACATTAAAAAAATCAGCTTCCCAACCATCCAATTCCCAATCATATATGAAATACAAATTCCTGAATTCCCTTGAAGTACTTTTAAACATAATTTCTTTAATAAAACACATCAAGTAATATGCCTTCCAAGAATGCAAAGATTTCAACGTAAACTCTGACACTAATCGTATCCAATAACCGTAGCCTTCAACATTCACAAGTTCTGATAACTGAAACAGCAATACAAATAGAAGAACCACACCAAAGATTGCCTAAATTAATAAATAAAATAACACTAGCATGCCCATGACTTCAGTTCATTCTGAAGCATAAAATGAAAAAAATCTACTGCAACAGAGAAGGCAGGAAGTGGTAGTAAAAAAGAACGAGAGTATCATCAATCCATAGGACCAGTTCTTATGTTATATTTCCAAAATGGTGACACACAAGTGAAGACGTGTAGGCCAACAAACATGACAAGCCAAGATTTTATCAAGATGCTATAGATGTGGGAAAAACAAAAATATGTATGAAGTTTCCAATACCTTTGAGAAGTAAGAAAATCGGGGAGCAGTGAGACAACTACAAGTACAAAGTCATTGTAGATATATGTAGTTCATCCAATAAGTTGTAAGCTGTTTCTAAGAACCCAATAACCAGAAAGTTGGATCCAACTTATCTTCTGAAGGATCTCTTTTTCTCTTAAAACATAAAATTTGAGTCCAAAATCTTTTCACATTACGAAATCCATGAAACATTATACAAGCCTAGAGATGTCAATGAATAAAAAGAAACAAGAGAGAAAATTGGGAGTAAACATATTACATTTTTAATTCCAAGGCACAAGCAACTATTAAAATTAGAAATTATCAATTGAAAAATTTTACTATCCTTAACCAAAGCAAAGGATTATATGAAACCACTAATAAACCTCAATATCGTTAAAAAGTACCGCATCATTAATCTAAAGATTGACAATACTAAAGATTAAAAGCCAATCAAGAATCAACAGAGATACTACAACCAGTTAAAGCTTCTGCATCAACAAACATGTACTTTTAAACAAAAAACCACTACTATACTGGAGAAATAAAGTAGCAGAACTCCACTCTAAACAAAAAATAAAAGGAAGCAGCACCACTTAACCTGTCCCTGTGTGCAAAATTTCTTTGGCTCCCTGTATTAAGTGTGATAAAAACGTTAGTCGAGCAGCATCACCGAAAATCACAGATGGCCTGGCAGAAGCCAACCGCAATTATAGCTCATTAGGTTATGATAGTACCGTAGTTCGAAGGTACAACGAAATTTGAAACGATTCCCAAGTAGAATTAAAGGAGAAAGAGAATCAACCATAAAATTGCTTTAATGTCAAAATAATAAGTCAGCATAATATAATTTAAAAGATATTATCATGACCAAAAAATTGAACTTATCAATAAGAATGAGTGAAGGTACAGAAGAAAACTCATATGATCCTCGATCCCAGGATTCAACCTAATTAGCAACACTAGCATGCCATACAGTTCACATAATCCTCAATCCCAGGGCTCAATCTAATTAGCAACACTAGCATGCCATACAGTAAGGACAAAAATAAACATGTGGATTGAGCTGACTAATTATTACTGATATTCTATCAAAATATTCTTCTTAAAATCATTTTATCAGGTGTAAAAATCCAAAAAAGGACCAAGAGTAGGCCAGATAAACGAAGATTTTTCACCACAACTAAACAATCTAACTAAAACAAACCACTGGATCAAAATAGCAACACTGGCATACCAAAAAGTAAGGACAAAAAATACACACATGGATTGAGCTGACAATAATTATTATTGATATTCTATCAAATTATTCTTCTGAAAATCATTTTATCGGGTGTAAAAATCCAAAAAAGGACCAAGAGTAGGCCAAATAAATGAAGATTTTTCACCAAAACTAAACAATCTAACTAAAACAAACCACTGGATCAAAATAATATAACTACATATAAATACTTGCAGGATACTTGAAATAAACTTTCCCATCTATGAAACCAAACCTCCTTTGAAAATGGCTGATTCTTTGCATAATAATCGAAAAAAATTTGCAGTGTTGAGGAATTCTCAAGGACTGGTTTCCAATAACCTGGAACCTGCACCGCCAAATCCAATTTTAAAACAAACAACCATGCTACAGAAATTCATATATGAATATGTTGATAAGTTCAACTGGTGAACAAGTTTAGCATAAGAATATACCTGAACTGTACCAATCTCATATGAACTTTCATCATAGGATGTCCCCATAACATCAAATGATAAGCACCGAAGCTGAAGTGAAAGAGATAGTGATAGCAACTTGCTCCCAACTTAAATTTGCAACAAGAAAAATGCATTTACTACCTGAGCTTATTCAAAATTTCTATGGTGAACACACAAGTACCCAGATATATTCACACAGTCATAAGTTTAATATACCATCATTTCTTAATTGGACAAGAGAAGTTAATGATATCTGGAATATCCAATAGAGTCATTGATCATTGAACGAGCTAGCTATCCTACATTGACGAGTAGGAGGTATAAGAGGAAGAGGCTGAAATGCACGAGAATAAAATACAAGACAAAAGCATCATAAGTTTAATATACCATCATTTCTTAGTTGGACAAGAGAAATTAATGATATCTGGAGTATCCGAAAGAGTTGTTGATCCATGAAAGAGCTAGCCATCCTACGTTGACAAGTAGAAGGAGGCTCAAAATGCAGAAGAATAAAATACAGGACAAATGCATCAGAAGCCTAAAAGGGAATGAAGTTCAGGCATAAAACAAGTGATAATTCAGTTGCCAAAGTAGCAATTGAATTGTAGACTTCTCTAAAGAGCTTAAAATATACAATATATATATATATCCAGTGTAACCATTATGAGGCAATATGAATATTATTTACATTGTTACCTAAGTAAGAAGGAGGAGACCGCATCCAATGCACCTACTACCAACTGCCGAGGACGGTTGGGTAGACGGAGTCCAGAGTATGAACAAGATTTTCCAAAGTAAACCACTATATTTATATAAATATATATATTAAGCAGAAATCTAAAAGGAAGTTTTTTATTTATCAAAATCAGAAACAGCAACCAAAAAAAAAAAAAAGCGTGCATACTTGTTTGGCATCAACGTGAAATTAACACATCTCTCATGATACATAAAACCTTGACACACAAACCAGATTTATCTCGGAAATGAGCTGCTCCGAAATCTTCAAACCAATTGCATAGTGACGCGGTGCCTGCTGACATATCATGAGCATATGTTTCAGATATAAATTTAAGAAAACTACAAAACAGAAACACCAAAACTAAAAATAAATCTAAATGCTGGATAACAATGACAGAATATTTCAAATCTTTGAAAAACCATCATAGGAGCAGCAAGCCAGCAACTAGCAAAAGACTGTCTTTAACTGAATAACCAATAAGAGAATAACACCATAATGTATGAACTTTAGACTACTAAACATCCTAATGACATCTGGTAAAAGAAAAATACCAAGATGGTAAAATAGCTAAAAGAAATACAAAGTATGGCATCTTGACAGGGATGTTACATAGCTCTAAAAACATATCATATCACCTGACTCAGGAAATCCATCCCTTCTTTAACAACTTTTTTGAATCTATCACCTTCAAGCCACCCAAACTTGGTAATGCAGCAAAACAGTTGTATTAAGGATCCACGCACAAAAGGTTCTAAGTCAGCTCCTCTGCTGGCCAGATAGTTAATAAGATGATTTCCTTCAAAGAAAGTGCAATTGGGTCAATTTTTAGGGGAAAACTAGAGAAAAAAGAAAAATAAATGCGGAAAATAAGAGAAAGAATAATCTAAAACAGTGCAACCATACAAATTAAGGTCATACAAAAAGCGACAATCTAAAATCATATCAGCTGATTATACATACCTTGAAAATCCCTTTTCTTGTGAAGCTATTTGTGCAGGAGTATGTCTTTCACAGTTTGAAGTTATCAACTTCAAGAAACACACAATCTCCTTGTTTTGGACGGTCAACATTTATTGGTAAAATTAAAAATAGTTTCTAAAGTAAATATGCTGTCTACAAGTACACTTAAAGCGAAGCACTAGAAAAAAGCTTATAAAACATTCATTGAAAAGAAAACCACACACAACGACACACACAGATATGTATATATTTTCCCAAATAAGTTAGCATAAAGAACCATCATACTTCAAAAAATGTTACGAGTAAAACTATCAAGCTTACTCAAAAAGAAACCCCATAATTCAACATAGTGACAATACTTATACATACATTTTATACGAAAAAATTCATGTCATGAAGATCATAAGCATAAAGACATTCATTCATTACAGAAACACTCAGAAAGAAAGAGTGGGGGAGGGCTGACAATCCGAAAAATTGATAGACTATAGCAATAAACAAAAAATTTTGGAACGAAATACATGCTTTCAAAATAGATTGCATGAAATAAGAGTATGTCCTGCATAGCCTAAAGTCATCAACTTCAAATAAAAATAATAATAAAAAAAAAGTTCTTTTTTTGGACAATCCATGTTTGTTGGCAAAGGAAAAAAATATACAAAATATGAAGCAACCAATTTTAATTCATTGTAGGAAAATATTGTGCACAAGAGAACCAAATGCAAAGAGCAAGGAAAAACTACTCACCCAAGGCATTGGAAAGATCTATGTCTAGAGGAGTAATGCCATAGACAATAGGTTCCTCAATATGCTAGGTTTATCATTAATTTTAATCAATGTTCAACACTAACCTGTTACAGAAGACATGGGTGAAGGTACATAGCAAAATTCACATGATCTTCAATCCCCTGATTCAACCTATTTAACATCACTGGCATGCCATCCAGTATGAACGACAATAAACATATAGATGGGGCAGACAAAAATCATTCCTGATATTCTATCAGAAGATTCTTCAGAAAATCATTATACCAAGTGAAAAATCCAAAAATAAAGGACTAAAGAGTAAGCCGAATTGAAAATATAAAATTTATTAATTGGAAGTTTACTTGAAAGCGAACTTATGGTACCATACCTCCTTTAAAAAAGGTTTATTCATTGCACAGTAATCAAAACGGAATTGCAGAGCAGAGAAATCTGCAAGGACTGGTTTCCGAGAAGTTGAAACCAGCATTGCCAAATCTGATTTTAAAATAAAGAACCCAAGATATATAAAAAAATTTAGACGTATTGACTGGTTTAGTGCAGGAACATACCTGATATATACCAATCTCATCTGGACACTCGTTATACCACGTCGCCATAAAATCAAATGGCAGGCACCAACAAGAAGGTAGATGTTCTTATTCTTTCACCTTGCACCCAACTTAAAGTTGCACCAACAAATATAATTTACCAAGAGAGCTCATTTAAGATTTTGGCAAAATTTAGTCATGGTTTTACCCTTTTTTACTGTTGTAGACAAATAAATGCATAATCAAGGATTCTAAATTATGTTTTTTTTTTGGCAGACTGAAAAAAAAAGAACTTTTCTTGAGTATATTTTTATGGATAAAACATTATTTGAAAAATAATTATTTATATTGATTTTCCAGCCATGAGATATTCCGTCCTTACAAGAATACTATCTTTTGCTTCAAAAGGTTGTGGCCTTTAAAAATGCAGGAACTATATGATTCAGAACTATAAAAGACTAATCCATTTTAGAAACACATGGAAAAAAGAATGAAAATAATTGATAGACTATTGCAATAAACAAACAATTTCAAAATAAAGTGCATGTTTTCAAGTTTGATTGAATAAGATAAAAGTTTCATCCCATGAAAGACCTTGTTTTTTGAGAAGCTAGAAAAATAAATTCTCTCAATTTTGGATAATCCATGTCTATTGACCAAAAAAAAAATCACAAAAAATATGAAGTAATTAATTTTAACTGGATGTTCCACATCACATTGCAAATGCAGGAAAACGTCATGTACAAATAAATGAGGATTAGGATTTTCTCACCTTCTAGTTCTCACTTCTTCACATACTCTATCATTCAGTTAAGATCCCAATAAATTTATCCGGAAGATCACAATCCTGGAAGCCGTGTTGATACAGCCGAACAGGGCAAAGAGTTAGGAGAAAGGGGAAATATTCAGACAATGGTCCTTTGGGAAAGGGTGATACACAGAGCAACAAAATTTAGCATATTATATTATGCTTTAAAATGTTTTTGATTGTGGAAAAATGCCTTAACAGAACCCCCTCCCCAACAACAAACAAAAAAATGCAGTGGAACAATAATTGTCACCTGATCCAATTCAAAGCATCCCATCCTCGTCTATGTTAGAATAAAATGCAAGAAAAAGCCCAAAACTCTAATGAACTGACGCATAACTGCCATTGTCATAATAGTCTAATGCATTCATAACTACATTTGCATGACTTCATACACATGTAAAAAATCGAGTGGAGAAATTTAACAACCATTATTCAACAAGATTTCCCTACCCAGGTCTCTGAAGCCAGCATCTAGAAAGAGAAACTGCGAGACCAGCAATAATAAGTTGGTGATCGCTGAATAAACAAATTTAGACAAACAATTATATAAAATACACAGTAAGAGGAACGCCATATAAAGACAGATTTCGCTAAATTTTCGCAGAAAAGTTAACAGAACAAACATCATCATTCCACCAAAGAAAGAGGACTGAGACAAAGGTTATAGTTTGTTCAAACATATTTAATATGAGTACAACACATCAAATCAAAAGGGTGTTAGCAATAAAAATTGTCATGAAATCAATCTCATTTGTACCATAATCAAACCACACGACATTGGTCAAGTCTTCTTTGCCTCCAATACCAAGGTCCATAATAGCAATGTTATACCTTTTAAAGTCAGGTTGGGAAAACTGAAGCTTTAGCAGTGAGTGGTTCAAATATATCAGTGTTGTAAACTAGAGGCAGCAAAACATGAAAAGTCAGACAAAGAAGTAGATGATATACCCGAAACACGATCTTGCCCCACCAAAAACCATAATATCCTTGCAGGTAATGAAATACTCTATAAACAAGGGAGGTACGGTTCCATGAGAAATTAGGGAAATGACAGCAAAAAAACCCACATATCTCAATATCACAGTAGCAATTCAAGAATTGCACAATGATTACGCGAGAACCTGTGAAAGACAGGAGAATTACTCCGTTCCCAGTCAAGACAGCACCTTTGTCTAAGTAGGATAAATCAATCCTTCCTCTCTCTAGAATTGCGATTACCCCAAATTAAATTAAACACTAAACCCTTGACCTCCACTTGTTACAGACTAATCATAACCTTAAAGGAAACTATGATCTCAAACAAGACAAGATCATCCATCAAGCATGCACCTTTCCATTTGCGACAAGTTTCATAATCAGCTGCCACGAGTTCACTTTCACCACTTCAAAGACTTAATCCACTCTATGCAATCATAGAGTATAAGACAGATTATATTTATTTGTTCTAGATACAAAAATCTTTGAAGAAAAATAACAGGTGACAAGGCAATAATTTATATAATCATAAGCTTAGGATTTTCTCATCAATATAAAATAAAGTTTTGGCGTCGTTGTGTAAACTAGACATAGACATGTACAATATCTAGAGTAGTTTTTTCAAAGTTTCACTGAGTAAATAGGATGTCAAATAAAACTCAAGCCTTGGCATTGAGTGGTTCAAATCCTTCGGTGTTGTAAACAAGAGGCAATAAGGCAGAAGATGATGTGCATGAAAGTAGATCTTCCCTGTCAGCAACCAATGTGTCATTACCGGCAATGAAGTACTCCATAAACAATGGAGGTACGGTTTTGTGAGAAATTAGGGAAATAACAGTAAAGGAACCCACATATCTCAATATCGCAATAGCAATTCAAGAGTTGCATAAGTATTGCATGAGAATATGTGGAAAAACCGGAGGATTACTCCATTCCCGGCCATGACAGCACCTTTGTTTAAGTACGATTAGTCAATCCATCCTCTACTTGAATTGTCATTAACCCCAAATTAAACACAGAACCCTTGACCTCCACTTGTTACAGATTAATCATTACCTTAAAGGAAACTGTGTTCTCAAACAAGATGAGATCATCCATCATGCATGCACCTTCCCATTTGCCTAAAACATCATAATCAGCTGAAACAAGTTCACATCCATCACTTCAAAGAAAAAGACGAACTCAAAACATTTAAAAAAAAAAAAGCATAGTGTCACTGTGTAAAAAATGCACTTGTACAATAACTAAAGTGATTTATTAAACATGCAGAAAAGTATTTTTTAGTTGTAAACATGCACTTGTACAATATTTTCGAACATATTTAATATAAGCGACATAAAGAAAATCAAACTAAAAAGGTTGGTAGCAATTAAAATTGTCAAAAAAAAAAATAATTTCATTAATCAGTTAATACCATAGTAGTAGAATCTATAATAGCAACGTTATACCTTAGAAAGTCAGGAGGAGAAAAATCAAGCTTTGGCATTGAGTGGCTCAAATCCTTTGGAGTTTTAAACTAGAGGCAACAAGACATGAAAAATCAGACAAAGAAGATGATCTGCGCGAAAGTGGATCTGTCCTGTCGACAACCAATGTTCCATTACCAGCAATGAAGTACTCCATAAACAATGGAGGAACAGATTTATGAGAAATTTGGGATATGACAGTAAAGGAAACCGCATATCTCAACATCACAATAGCAATTAAAGAATTGCACGAGAATCTGTTAAAAAACTAGAGGATTACTCCATTCCCAGTCATTACAGCACATTTGTTTTAGTCGGATTAGTCGATCCATCCTCCACTAAAATTGTCATTACCCCAAATTAAACACAAAACCATTAACCTCCACCACTTACAGACTACTCATGACCACAACAGACACTAGGTTCTCAAACAGATAAAACCATCCATCATGCACGCCATTCCAATTGCCTTGAATTTCATAATAAGGTGCCACGAGTTCCCGTTAACCACTTTAAAGACTTAAACCCACTCTTTGCCAAGAAATGAAGTTGAGAAAGATGCCAGTAGAAATCATAAAATAAGATGTCATAAAAGGTGATGTCACCATATATAAAAAAAATTATATGAATTTCTTATAGATAAAATTTTTTAAGAGAAATAACAAGAAAAAAGGCATAAGACACATTAGTTTAGTAAATATCACAAGAATAGGCTTTTCTCAAACATTTTAAAACTAGCCATGGCATCATCATGTAAACTTGACATGGTATTGTAAAACATCTTGAGTGTACTTTAAAAATCTTAACAAAATTTTTACAGGATTATTGAAAGTACTGATACATAATTTCTTATTATAAACTTATCAATATGTAAATACAATATATAATTGAATTTCGCCTCATGTTTCACGTTGTTTGGGTTTTCATCTTAAAAAAAATCAATACTTCTCAACCCTAATTTACTATGTAGATGCTCAAAAGCAATCGAGGAGGAAGACTACCACTCCAAACCGTTGGAAGTCTATGGCAATAAGCAAACAATTTCCAAGTAAAGCACATGCTTACAAATTAAATTGCATGAAATTAAAGGTTCTTGCCTTGACAATACCTACTTTTTGTGATGATATTTGTGCAAGAGTGAGTCCTGCATAATTTGAAATTATCAACTTCAAGAACCACATTCTTATTAGAAGTAAAGGAGACATATAAGGTGAAAGATAAAGTACAAGAAACTTGTGTCAATGTCTAATATTCTATTTGGATCAGCTGTTGCTAAAAAATTAGACAAGTAAACCAAGCTGGCTTCAATTCGCATATCTACCTACTATACTAAAACAGGATGTAAGATAACAAACACTGAGAATGCCTGATCATCTCGCATAAAAACCAAAATGGACACCATTTGTCAAAGCTAGGAATTTCAAGGAATTGGAAAAAGAACGAATGTTTTCCTCAAGATGACAAATACGAGTGCAAAGGATTACACAAAATGACAAATATGTGTGCAAAGGATGCAAAAAAGCAATCACATACACTTGCAATGACTCAAAATTATGGATATGATTAAAGCATTGGTAAAACAGTTCAGATCAGTGGCTTCATTATATTGTAAAACAATACTGCGAACAGCAATGCAAAACAAGCTTGGAAAAGCAATTGACCAACTCTAGCATAGATTGATCAGCAAAACTCTTACATAAGCCCATATGTAATGCTTAACTGTTCATGTATAAATACTTTTAAGGGCACTATAGCGGGAAGCTGAAGTTTAGAATTAAAAAGCCAGTGCCGGAGGATTTGTTCATTTAAAACAAACAATAGATTCATATTTGTTACATAGAAAAGAAAAATGACGTAACAAATACAAAGATTGAATCTTTATGCAAGACAATAAACAGTAAAAAAGTTGACTTCACAACAACACATAAAAAATTGGTGTTTGTTGCACCAATAATAAAAGAACAATATCTCAAGTGCTTTTTCGTTAATCAATAAGGGTATTTACTATTTAGGATATCAAACATAAAAATAACATCATCCTAACAGGTCAAAAGTGAATGGAAGTTATGAAACCATATCTCACAAAGGAAGAAGAAGAGCTCATGAGAAGAAATTTTGGCTGATTTCGTAAATACTATGAAGATATGAGTGGTGTAAATCCATCAGTGTTGTAAATTAGAGGCAATAAAAAGATGAAAACTCAAAACAAATGAGGGGATTATGTGCCTTAAAGGAGATCTTGCCCCATTGAAAACCACAGTATCCCTATTTAGGATATCAAACATATAAATAACATCATCCTAACAGGTCGAAAGTGAATGGAAGTTATGAAACCATATCTCAAAGTAAGAAGTAAGAAGAGCTCATGAGAAGAAATTTTGGCTGATTTGGTAAATACTATGAAGATATGAGTGGTGTAAATCCATCAGTGTTGTAAATTAAGAGGCAATAAAAAGATGAAAACTCAAAACAAATGAGGGGATTATGTGCCTTAAAGGAGATCTTGCCCCATTGAAAACCACAGTATCCCTATTGGCAAATGAAGTACTCCATAAACAAGGGAGGCAGAGTTTCTTGAGAAATTTGGGAAATGACAGTAAAGGAACTCACAAATCTCAATTTACCCATCAGCAATTTAAGAAATGCCAAAGGATAACAAATAATCTGTGAGAGACCGGAAGGTTTCTCCCTAGCTAATCATAACAGCACCTTTTTTATGAAGGATTAGTCAATTATCCTCTACTTGAATCGTCATTACCCCAAATTAAACACAGAACCTGGACCTCTACTTGTTGCAGACTAATCATTACATATTAAAGGATACTGGGTTCTCAAAAAAGGCAGAATTATCCATCACGCACCCTTCCATTTGCCTTGAATTCCATGTGATTTATTTTCATAAGAAAACATCATCAACACGGTTTCATGCCAAAAAAAAAGTCGGTTCATTTAGCAGAGACAGAATGAGTGATATACAAGTGTCCCATATCTATCAGAAAGAAATGAAAAAGATTAAGGGTATAAAAGACTAAGTTCAGTCCTAACCAAGTAGCTTATGCTATATTGGCATAATGGATAGCTCCAAGTACACAGTGAAAGCCCAGAAAAAACTAATATCATTCCTAATACAGAGGAGTCAAGACAATAATCAAGGACACCCAAAACAAGACACAACTTATAGAGACATACAGTTAAAGAGTGTTTCAGAAAGGTCAAATTCTCACCAGCAACTGTGTTCGGACAACCTCCTGCCTTGATTCTTAAAAACTTCAGATCAGTAAGAAGCAGTCATCAGTCGCACAAAGCCAGTCAACAATTGAAGCCTTAAAGTATAAGTCATAAAAAAATCTTTACTTGTTCCAGAAACATAATCCTAATTAAAAATTTAATTCAAACCCCAAAATCAGTCCGAAACAAATCCTAAGCCTAATATCTAATAATATCAAATCCTAATAATAAATTAAATACAAATCCTAATAACATAAAGATTTAAATCAAATCCTAAGAACCTAACTTTTATTATGATTATTTAACAAATAAATACCTTCATTCGATCCAATACATGGACCCCGATCCACAATGACATCCAGAAAAAAAATTAGATAAAAATTCAAGATTCTTACTATGAATATTGTTTTGTTTTTAACCTTTTCCAAAAAGAAGTGAGGGTTTTGTTACACCAACCTCGCTGATAAAGCGTCTGCGATATGGTGTTCTAGTGAGCTCACATCGACTTTCTTTTAATCCTTGAGTATCAGGAACCTACAGCATCCACGCAACGTCCAAAACAATAAAGGGTATGGCATAATAAATTTAACAGAACCAGGAGTCATCTGTCATCTAACATGTGACAAAACTCCTTGGTATGCTTAAATATGAGACTTAGCTACGTGATAAAGGTTATTGTTCTGGTTGCCTACCTCATCCACAAAGAAACAAAACAACAACCCAAATCTGCGAAGTCATGAAGGGGGACGATTAGATTTGCCGTGGAAGATATATGAAGAGCACAGAAACAGAGAACGGAGACGAACGATTTATATATCTCTTTGCCTTTCAGCTGGTGCCTACAAGAGGTAAAAGGATTTCAAGCCGGAGAAGAAGAAAACAGAAAGAAAGAGAAAAAGAATGGAAAAGCTCCAGAACCTTCTTGAATCATCGATGATAAAAATCAAAGAGAAACAATATGAACAGCAATCAAAAACCCTGGTCAAAATCAGCAGAAAAGAAACAAATCATTTATAACTTTGGGAATCCCTACTCGTATACAGATTAAGAAGTCGATCTAGTAAAGATTGGGAAGCAGCTAGTACAGAAATACTTGCGACTAATCATGAAGCAAGTAGGGAGGAAAGAGAGACGGCACTGAATGTCAACGTGGAAGGCTTCGACCATGCCAGGGAGGAGAAGAGGAGAGGGTTAGGGTTAGGGTTAGGGTTAGGGTTTAGGCGCGGGAGAGGGGAGAGGACACACGGTAGTTTTATTTATCTTTTTTTTTTTTTTTTTGGGGCGGTAAAGGTATTCATTACTACTCATTAGTCGGTTAAACGTAAACATTGAAGGGGCGTTTTTAATTTTTGAAATGCCGCTCCATCAACGGTAGTGTTGAGGTCAGGTCAAAAAAAAAAAAAACGGGTAGTGTTGAGGAAATTTTCACTCACAAAACTCACAAGTATGCGTACCAATAATTAATGATTGTACCGTTGCAACCGCGCATACATTTTTTTTTATTTGTAAAGATGTTATCTATTCTATTCTAACGTGGGATATATATAATAAAAAACATTAATGGGATAATATATAAACAAATTCATAATATTGAACTAGTACTACTAATCAGTCACCAATGTTTTTCTGCTATAAAAAAATCAATTAGACGTCAAAATCTTTTCAAATCCGAGATCCATTTAATGCTATACTACCTCGGTCCAAATATATGCGATATGTAATTAAATTATATGATAGTTTATAAGTAAAATAACCTAATTTTGAAGAGAAAAAACAAATCTAAACAATTTCAAGTGATGTATTTTGCATCGTAAATTTTTTTAAAAAAAAAAAATCAACTGACTCTTATAATTAGGACCGGAGGAAGTAATGTCCAAGGGTTCTTCTCCTCATTTTTCTCAATCATTCAAGGAAATACAAAATGTTATAGAAATACTTTATGCTCTCTTTGTTACAACACTTAATTGATTCTTTTAAAATATTAAGAAAATTCAATAAATTATTTATGAACCGATTTGATTGAAATTTTTTTTTCAAATTAGTTTGATTGACTTATAAGTTTACATATCATTTAATACTAACACATAACATGTTATAATTAGGTGACAATTGAATTTTATACTAATACCACTCTGGTCCCATATATAAGTCCAATTTGACCAAATCTCACCTGCCAATAAATGGAATATAATACAATTAACATGTCTTAAATTAATTATACTTTCCAAACTTGTCCTTATTTAATAATGTGTATTTTGAAAAAACAACCATTAATGAGCTAGACTTAATAGAGGTAAATTAGTAACACAATACTTAATGACTCAAAATTTGACTTATATGTTGGACAAAAATTTTGGTCAAACTGCATTTAGGATTAGAGTGGTAAATATGAGAGCCACAAGGGAGTATATAATTATATATTTATCTTCAATAGTACAAAAGTAGGTCACTATAAATTTAATTGAAGTAGGATTAAAAGTAATTACTTGTCTGTCTGTGATAAAAAAAAATTACTTGTCATTAATACAACTATTCAATATCAGAATTACTACTTATTACCATCCTATTCCCATTTATAAGTTCTTTTTGTAGAAAAAAATTTTTCCTCGGTCATGTTAGTTATCGAGGAATGATTTGTAACATTTACAACTTTGCTTTACTAATAAGTACTTCCTTCGGCGGCTGGCAAAAAAAAAAAAAAAAGTACTTCCTCCGACTCATAATATAAGAGGTAATATGAGAATTTTTTGTCCATATTATAAAAGATAATACGTAAAGTTAAGATAATAAATGTTTGAATTATATTTTTACTCTTACATATTAAATGTAAAAATGATAGAATGTGAGTGTACAATAATTTGTATAAGGTAAAATTGAAAAACCACATTAATTTTAGTTAAAATAAATCATTTTACTATATTTCATAGGTTTATGTGAAATGGTTAATTATCTTTTATAATATAATATAGAGGGAGAGGTGGTATGTATTATCTATTATGTTTACTTCTGATTGTTTTTTAAAGCTGAGCTTGCATTTTAGCGGCGAAATCTGAATTGACTATTACTTAATCATATGCGTAACACTTTTGTGGGAGTGAAAGAAATACCAAGATGCAAAGGGTCAGGCACAGAACAGTTCAATTTCATCCATCACCTCAAGGGAAGTACACATCAAAGCATGCAAATGTTAAAACCAACCTCCCTAGGAAGCCACATTTCCCCCCTCCCCCTTTCTATCAACTAGGCAACAAATAAAAAGCTCAATTATTGAACGACACCATTACAATCTTTTCAAACTTTTCTTTCTGGCATCTATCTTTTTCTTCTCTGCCTGAACTTTTGCCGCTCCAGATTCCTTCTTTTGTGGTAATGGTGCAGCAGGAGCCACCGTTGCAGCAGAAGACCCGTTCATAACCGTATCAGTTGTTGCGATAGCTGCCTGTTCTAGACAGTTTCCTCTCACCGTGGTGGCTGATGGACCCAATGGTGGCTGCAATGGCATAGCAGTACCTGGTGCCACACTTTTCACTTCACCATTAATAACTGAGGTGTTGGTCTGATCAACATTCAGTGCAGTCGTTGACTCAGATATAGCTCCAGTTTTGAATTTGGGCTTCGGTTTCGCATGGATTCCAGTGTAAAGCCTACATGCGATGCAACCCCATTAAGTTTATCCAATTGCTAGCATATGGAGGAAAATAACCAAGTTTATCATAATAAAAGAGAAATATTATGTCCACAACTAAAATTGGAAGTGCATCTTTTTCATGAATATGAGTAATATGTCATCCAAAATCATTGTTCAGGTTTCAGAATGAAGGAACTGCCAATAAAGAACAATGACAGCACAAGAAGCATAGCTTTTAAAACAGATGTATATATATACATGTCTACTGACCTGGCATGTCTGGCATACTCCTCGTAATTTTCAAGCAGCATTTTGCCAGCTTGCTCATTCAGAGCTGACTCTGGAAATGGTTCAATCAAGAGACACCTGACTACCTATTTACAATAAGAACCAGCATAACTACGAAGAACAATCATGTACAGCCATATTTAATAAATCAATAAGATCTAAAGATGGCAATGCTCAGCCAAACATGGAAATTTAAACCATGAAATTTTGGTGCCTAGAACAACCAATACCATACACACTTACAATAAGAACATGTCGTAAACCAAGGGTAGGATTCCAATCCTTTTTCAACGTGTTGACACAAATCTCTCCATTGGTTGCAATGTTAGGATGGAATATCTTAGTCAAGAAATAACCTACAACATTTTAAAATAGTTGCATCAGTTAACAATATTTTGAAAATAACAAAGAATGGATAAACTTATTTTAGGCAGGCAAGGTGAAGCAGTGACTACTAGGCAGAAATATCTCCTTGCCTGAGATAAGAAACAGACTCCACGAAAAATTAAAGTTCTAAAGTAGAAGAGAAAATAACTGTTCTCCTAACTGCAAACAACGCACAGAAGCCCAAAAAGATCTTAAAAAACGCAAGTAAAAACTGCAAATATGATAACTCAAGAGTTCAGAATGTCGAGAGCAAATCATAAAAAGGACCATATAACCGTCTAAACTCTAAACTCACCTTTAGGTGGAGAATGTGGAAAGTCACGAGATAGTAACAACTTCATACGGAAAACTCCATTTTCATAAGGAGTCCCAGCTGCAAGTATAATTAACGCAAGTTCAGCTTGATTTCTTCACTTAAAGCTCAAAAATAAACTTAGAAAAACAAAAATCCATGCCTGGGCCATCAATGTCAGCATATATTATCGAAAAATCATCATCATTTACAACTACTTTAATGCCCTCAGGTGGGGAATCATCAAGATTTTTCAATTCCTTGGCCAGTTGCTTTATTACATTTGGCGGAAGATTTTCATTAGTTGCCTGAAACAAAACCAACACGATCAAATTTAAAGATAAGGAAAAATAAGTATGAAACAAACATGTCAATTATTGTGTATGAACAAGCAAGCAACGCAATGTCATCACGAAGAAGGCTCCAAGTGTCATCAAATACTGTGTTGTATGTAATTCGCTTTACCTTAGAATTCTTCCATACCATCTCCATTCCAATTGTCCAAATGAAATTATGATAAACTATCAGGTTATTGGTAGTTGTTATTATAAACCATTGACAACAAGCACATGAATGTGAACAGATAA
This sequence comes from Mimosa bimucronata, assembly GCA_037074515.1. Lineage (NCBI taxonomy): Eukaryota > Viridiplantae > Streptophyta > Magnoliopsida > Fabales > Fabaceae > Mimosa > Mimosa bimucronata. The sequence continues at coordinate 8,544,494 of CM073437.1, forward strand.
CTAGTTGTTGGATAAAGAGATATCCTGATTCCAGAACAGGAGGTTAAACTACTCTTGAATAAAATTACTTGGCAAAAATCATGTGTGAAAGTCAATAATCATATGTCTAGAGAGAGTAGCCAGCAATAATACCCATAAGATAAGATAAATACTTACCATCTCCGCACAAATGAAATTGCACTGGATGTTGTGTTCAGCTTCCAATTAAGAGGGACGACCCTTTATTAAACAATGCACAGAATCTTAAAACGTTTGCTCAGTGAAGGCAGAATTTAAACGGTGAAAGGGCCTGCAGAAATATTTCTGATTGATATGAGAATCTATGCCACAAATGAACCGCCAAACAGTATTAATTGTCAAATATTTAACATAATTGAAAAGAATATAACAAAGACAGCAAGCATTATATGTATATCATGAAATTTGGGGGGCAGAAGGGATACATGGACGCCCCAATTTAGCATTAAAATGCACCTAAACAATAGTGTTAAAAAGAAAATTCATTCATTTCATTTCTCCTAAGAGCACCAAGGGACGTCTCCATATATGTCTAACAAGAAGAAACTCTTAATGACTTGACTAAATTTTTGCAGCCAGAATCGGCCCATTCCACACATTCAATTCAGCTATCTACTTCTCCATACAAAATACCCGGCAAGATGACAGCCTAATCATCAACACAAACGCACACATAACAGAAACTTAACAAGCAGCACACATCATAGAACAAATAGCTAGTAGCTTGAACAAACAACGCTTCTAATAGGAGATAATCGTCACCACCTCCCCCTCCAAATATATATAAATATATATATAATTATAATTACCTATGTACAGCGCAGAATTTCTCATTATCATATACAAATTGAACCAAGTAACTCAGTTTAATTCGTAAAGCCCAGATGACTGCAAAACCACCCAAAAAAAAAAGCATTTTTGTGCAGGCACAAGCACAAAGATTTCCGGAACCTGATTTCATCTACCATATATCATAGTATCCATGCCATCTAAATAATCAACTTTCCCGATAGAAGAAGAAAGAAGACAGAATAAGAGTATGAAAAATACACTTGCAGATCACCGATCGCAAGGTAAAAACCCTAATGCGCAGCCTTGTATCCAAGAATCTCAACATTCCTAACTGAGCAAGAAAGAAATCACACACGAATTGATAAATAATTAAAAAAAGACTCCTTATCGCACAGGAAAAGCATAAGCACACAGAGCACGATGCTTGGGATGAAAAAACCCTATGGAAGCATCAAAACCTCGAAATGAACTCAGAATGAGAACAATTTGCTCGCACAGTTCCAAGATGACGAAAATACATCACTAGAAACCTAAATGGAAATTCACCTTATCGGAGGAGGCTTTCGGGTACAAAATTAAAGCCAGGGAGAGAGGGGAAGGGGGTAGGAAGGTGAGAGAAAGATTGGGAAACACAGAAGAAGAGTGTGAGAAAACGATCTCTCCTTGAATGATTGAAATGGGCTACTGAGAAATATATTTATTATTTAATCAATCCATTGAAACGGAAGCGCTGATAATTAATTATTTAATCCAAATAAAACAAAAAGAAAGAAGTAACTAAGAAAACAGGAATAAATCCTCATTTGACTGTTTAAGTAAGAAATGAAATCTGTTGATCAAAAAAAAAAAAAAAAATGAAATCCGATTTTTGTTTTTCCTTTTTGCCAGAAGAGATGAAATCTGATTGAAGTGTGATGGTTATGTATGAGGATTAGGCCTCATTCGCCAATTAATTTGTAATGGGGTTTTATCCCAATTTCGCTAAACTCTACACCACTTCTCGTTTCATTATAGATTTCTGAATGAAATAAAAATAAATTGAAATTAAATGTCATAATATAAATAATGTTTTTAACTAATTATCAACCAACATTAATGCATATTCATTAATTAATTAATGTTTAATCTAAAACTAGAGTTTTGATTTGAAATGGCGTGGGGCAAGCCAGATGCTGTGGAGTTAATGATTATAGACGTTGGATTCTTTGTGCCTACCAAGAAAACAGCTTCTCCACGCGCTCTGGGTGGCCGTGAATCACACTGTGTTGTGCTTATCCGAAGCGCAAAGGAGGAACAGACACACCTAAACGTTGAAATGATTTGGAATTAAAGTTGTCTCTCACACTCTTGCTTTTGCTCCTAATCCAATATCCTTTTACTCTTTCTTTTAGAGCTAAACAGATAAAAGATGCTTTGTAATAATTTACTACTAAAAAATGCTCTTATACTATTTTTAGTTCATTCTCTCTTATCCCTCTTTTTTTTTTTTTTTTTCCATTTACTCTCTGTAAAAGGAATTCCCAGGGGTACTGGGTGCGCAATGTAATCTATATACTGACAAATAGGAGTAAGACAGCTCAAATATTTTTTTTCCCTATATATCAGCATACGTGTCATTTACCAATTTTCGGTTTTTTCTTTAAAAAAATATACACTCATAATTACTTTCTCTCTCTCTTCTGCCATATTTTTCCAAAAAGTCTTCCCTCTCTTCTCCTAGGATCCTACCTCCCTCCCACCGCCCCTCTATCTCCCTCTTCTGTCACACTTCTCCAAAAGGTTCTCCCTCTCTACTTGCACCTCCCGGCTTTTTTACCTCCGCAATATAAATAGTAAAAGATTTTACTAAAATACTAAACACAAAAATATTTCCTCATGTACAACATTTGAAGTCATTCTGCAAGTGAACAATTTTAAAATTACAAAAGTCGTTCTTCTTGTGAAAGACTTCTATTGATTTGACTTTTTTTAATATTTTTGTAAAATATGTCTTCTTTTATTTTTCCTCCAATATGATTCTTCTACAATATTATTCTCCCCCTTCTCAATGTTCAATATTCTCCTCTTTTCACAAATTTTGGCTTGACAATAAATTATGTATTTTACTTGTAAAATATTATAATTCATGAAATTAAAATTATATGCCTGTTTATAAACTTGATTATTAGCTTTTATTTATGTTATTTTAAATTTAAATTAATATGCCGTGGCCATAAATGATTTAATATTAACTCTCAACCTGTCCCACCAACAACTAAGTTGCTGTGGCCAGAAATTCCCAGCGATAGACCAAGCAAGTGACGTGGCGGTTACTTGTCTACCCAGCCGCATGTTGAAAGTCAAGATGTACGTGAATAAAAGCCGTCAAATTTTAGTCAGCCTCATTACATGGCATCATCATCATCTCCCTTCACATCTTCCGACCATGTTCACCATGAACCTCAATTCACATCACCATCCTTTTCATCCCCTTCCAATCAATCCAATCCTAATCAATTTTCATCCTTCACATCTTTATTGGGATAAGGTCCAATTTCACCCCGGATGTAACCCAATAAGAGCTGATTTGCCCCGGAAGTAACAAATGGAGTTTATTTACCCCTGAAGTAGTAAAAGCGGCGCAAAATTGGACTTTTTCCCAATAACAAATGAAGCATTCAATGTCATCTGGGGCTAATATGCGCCGTTTTTACTACTTCCAGGGTAAATAAGCTTCATTTGTTACTTCAGGGGCAAATCAGCTCCTACTGGGTTACTTCCGGGGCAAAATTGGACATTTGCCACATCTTTACTAATCTTTACTAGATAATGATGCAGTATTTTCGGCTGAATACAATGCTTCTACTTCTGAGTATGGTGGACCATCAAACGAAGCATTTATCACACCTCAACCCTCCATTCATTTAAGTGATTCTCGCTGGTTTGATTTGAATATGTCAAGCTCTAAACCAAATAATACTTTTCAATCTTAACAAAATGACATACAACAACAACGGCCACAACATAGGAGGAGGGGAACCAGATGTGGTACAGACAGTCACTATTTATAAGGTAATATAATTTTTATTTTTGATAAACTTTGTTATTAGTTTTAATTTATGTGTTATTTTAAATTTCAACCAATATGCACTTTATCAAAATTACGTGCTATTATTTGTGTTTTATGTGACTATTATTATCTTATCCTTTTAATATAAGACTTTATAAGAAAGTTAATCTTAGTCTTAAAAATATGTGACGTAAATGTTTTTCAGTGTTTATCTAAATTACTTCCATAATACTCCCTTGACAATACTCAAGTAAAAAAAGGAGAAAATTATAAAAGTTGATTAGGGGCATGGGCTGCATGCGGTAAGAAATGATGTGAATGGTACCCAAAAATGGAAGTCGTTCACACCAAGAACGACTTCTTTGTTATTCAGAAGTCGTTCACCTGAAGAACGACTTCAGGTGTAGTATATGGGGAAATATTTTTTTTTGTAGCATTTTGGTAAATTGTTTTTTTTTATAGTATTATGGTAAAAATCCCTGCACCTCCCACTTCAAACCTCACTCTTTTTCAAGCTATTAAAAGGAAAATCAAAACCATCCCCCAGAAAGAGTTCCGGAATCGCCTACTGCTTGCAAAATTACCACCAGAAATATGGTGAAGAAGAGAGCTTTGATCTACCACACCGAAACCCCACTTCCTCCTCCTATTAAGTCGACCACTTCATGTGATCAGAACCCGTGTCACTCTACAAAATAAAATTGCTTCATCCCACATAAAGGTCTTCAACGTCATCCATAATCATTACCAGGATGAACTAGTTGCCCTCTATTTAACACTGCTGGAGGAGCGTCGTCTAACGCCGTGTGAGTAGGTGAGTTGTAGCTAGAGAACTTCGCTGTCACTGAAGCTGTTAGCGCAGCTATAGCTGCCGCGTCACTATTGTCGGGAAGACGGTGTGAAGCAGGAAGTTAGATGCTTAGGTTTCTTCTTAAGCTCAAAACAGAGGTGTGCTCAGTGCTCACTTAGAAGTGCTATTGAAGAATGTTGTTATTATAAAGATTATGATATGATATGATTCCATTCGAAGAATAAGTCTAAAGCAACAAAATCAAAATCCAAGATCTTAATCTGCAAATGAGGCAAATGAGGAGCACATATGGGAGAGATGGAGGGGAAAGAGGAGAGAAGAAGACATGGGCGATGGGAGTAAGGACCGGGGGGATGACTTTTGGGAAATGTGGCAGGAGAGGGCGGAGTAATTAATGAGTGCATATTTTGTTTTTATTTTAAAAAAAGGAAAAACTACTTTAAAAATTAATAAATGGCATATATGTTGACACATAAGAAGAAAGTATTTGAGTTGTCTTACTCCTATTTATCAGTACATGGTACACCCATTGTACCCAATAATTTCTCCTCCATGTAACTCTATTGCTCCTCATCTATATTTATAGGGAAGTTTTGAAAAAAATAGGTTGTACTTTTTCTACATATTAATTGTTTTAAACCAATAGGTGATTTGGTCATATTTGACATTTATAATAATAAGAATTAGATAGAGTATTTGTTAATTCAATCACTCAAGTTTGAATGTCCACTTTACATCTTAAAACATTTAGTACTACTATAATCCTATTTATGAAGCTGAGATATAATGTTTTATTTAGGGCCTGTTTGGATTAGCTTCTGAAGAATAGTTTCTGAGAAAAAAACTGAAAAAGTGATTTTTTCAGCTTTTCTGAAAAAGTTGAAAAAAATAGCTTTTGATGAAATGAGAGTGTTTGAATGGTTGGTGTGAGAATAGCTTTTTCTATGTGTAAATTATTAAAAGGGATATAAGTTTAATGTGTTAGGAAAGAGAGAAGATAAGGGTATTATGGTATATTTCTACCTCGTAATTCGAGAAAAAGCTAAAAAAAATAGCAGCCTGTTTGGATTAGCTTTTAGAGAATAGCTTTTGGGGAATAGCTTTTTTTAGCTTTTATGAAAAAATGGTTTTTTTAAAATTATAGTGTTTGGATGATTGTTTTGAAAATGACTTTTTCTGTGTAAATTACTAAAAAGGACATAAGTTTAATGTGTTGGGAAAGAGAGGGGATAAGGGTATTTTTGGTAGATCATTATGACATGTGTAATGATGGCATTTCTTTACATCGTATTTCGTGCAAAAAGGGAAAATTATAACTTATTCAAAACCTAGATTTCCAATCCAAATGGGCTTTTTATTTTTTTTAAGTGTTTGACTTACCCTTTTTAAAACCTAGGTTTTGAGTCCAAACCTGTATTTTAAAACCTAGGTTTGGACTCAAAACCTGGGTTTATCAGAAAAAAGTGTTTGGCTACCATTTTTTAAAACCTAGGTTTGGGTGAAACAATTGCTTTTTTTGCCTCACCCAAACAGGCACTTATTCTTATATATAAGTCATACTTTTAAATTTAAGAAAATACTGTTTTATTTTGTCCTATATGTAAGATATATCTTTAAATTTTTTATATAAATATATAATCTTATCTTTCATTTATTTTATTTTGATTTTATTCTCATACAGTATAGTTGATATTGAGCATTAATAAAGTTGATTTTTTTTAAAAATTTTAAAGTTTAGTTAATGAGTTTATGTTTTCTTTAGTATATGTGAAACATTTTGAAAGTTATTTATAAACAGAATAAAAGGAGTTAGTCCAATTAAACCACGTTATTGAAATTAAGAAAGAATAATTGATTTTTTATTCTGTTTTAAACTTTAAAAAAAGGGCCCTTTTACCAAACTACTGGAAATAGTAAAAAATATTCCTAAAATACATATTAAAAAATATTTACGAATATCCTACACCTAATGTCGTTCTTGCCAAGATCGAGTTTAAGATACAAATGAAGTTATTATTGTCAAATACGATTTTGTATATTGTCACATCACCTGCATAAATTTATTTTTTTAAAATGAAAAATGTGAAATTGTTCTTGCAGTGAACGATTTAACCTCCCTCTCTATATGCATGCAAACCCATCATCAATCCCCACTCCTCTTTCGAAAGTTTAGTCCCACTCTTTATATTTGTTTCTCTTTTATGGTTTTTCTTTGCTAATTTTATTATTTCTTCATTTACTGATATTTTCATATATTCTTTTAAGAGTGTACATTGACCAATTTTTAATAAAATATGGTGTTTAATTGGATCCAACACCCTAAATATATTTTCAGTCCAAAGATACTTTTAGTCTTTTATATTTGAATTGTTATCATTTGGTCTTTTAAATTTGAAAAGTGTACTTTTAATCTTTTTTTCAACCTTTCAATCATTTATTACTAACATTGACAGTTTCACTTAACAAAAAAAGGTGATTAAACAAAATTAAAAGCAAATAAAAATATGCAGATAATTATACTATATAAATTAGTATAATTATTTTTACATTTTTCACGAACTAAAAAATGGCTCATTTTAAAATATAAAAATGGTCATACTAATTTAAATAATATCATAATCTGCATTTTTATCTACCTTTAATTATAGAATCTCCCTTTAAATTTATTTAATCACCATTTTCTATTAAGTGAAATTAAAAGTGTAAATTTCAAATTTTAGGGACTAAAATGATGCAAATATAAATATAAAAGACCAAAAGTATCTCTAGCGTGAAAATATATTTATGGTGTTGGATGCAATTAAACACCATATTTTATTAAAAATGGGTTAATGTGCACTCTTAAAAGAATATACAAAAATATTAGTAAATGGAAAAAATAAAATTAGCAAAAAAAAACATAAAGAGGGGGACTAAATTTTTGAAACAAGAGTGGAAATTGTGGATGTCTAGTAGCCTGTTTGTGTGCGTGAAGAGAGGGAGGTGAAATCGTTCACCACAAGAACGATTTCATATTATTCATTTAAATTAAATTTGTGTAGGTGATGTGACAATATGCAAAGTCATTTTTGGCAAGAACGACATGCTTTATATCTCAAATTAGTTCTTGGAAAGAACAACTTTATATGTAATATATTAGTAAATATTTTTCAATATGTAGTATTTTGATAATTTTTTTTATTGTTTATAGCAGGCCGGTAAAAAAGCATAAAAAAAATTCGCTTTTACCCTTGTTGATGAGGCTTCGAATAATAAAGAAGGTAGGATGAGCAACATCTTATCATTAATTATTTTCTAAATGATTTATTTATATTAAAAATAAAAAAAATCTAAAATGAAACTTGTATAGTGGATTTTGGGGGATAATGTTTTGAATAAAAAAAAAAAACCTTAGCTTGTTTGGTGCAATTGAATTGGGGATGGCACAAATAAAAGTAAGGGCGAAAGTCATTTCTTACGCATTTGGTCATTGGTATGGTAGATTTGCTCTCCCCTGTGAAAAAGCCACTTCCATACAAAAAGATGGTGGAGCCGTGGGGGTGAATTTCTAGGCTAGACCATGGAAGAGGATTTCAATGGAGATGAGATGAAAAGACTTATTTGCCCTTATATTGTAAAGAAGTACTAGATGAGTGTGTATGGGTTTGACGATAATTGTGAATGATGACGATATGAGATCGAAGACAACGATTAAGCCCTTCCTTTTTCATTGTTATAACTTATGTCAACGTTCCCCACTTACCCCTCAAATCTAAACATAGCTCGTCGAAATAGCAGTTACTACTGAAGCATTTGTAGTCATTTTATACAATTAAGATTGACCACTATTAGCCCTTCAGACCCAGACTTAATTTATTAAAATATCACTTGTTAAGATCTAAAATTTGTTGTCATATGACATATGATTGGAGTTTTTTTTTTTTTTTTGCCAGTCGTATGATTGAAGTTGTTATTTATTAAAGTGGAGTAATTAATCTCCAAATCACCACTGTCACTCAAAACAACCATCCACAAAATAGAATGCGCGCCTCACACAATTTGTATAATTTTATTTCAAAGGTTAGACATAAATAAACTCGTCAACAACCATACCGCAAAACGCAACACAAGAAAATCTCCAAACTTAAAAAAAGGTTAGAGTTGCTAGGATGAGTAAATTATGAGAGTAGGGGAGCCGGGAGCGTCCAGAGGGCTTTCGAATTTGAGATCTGAGACGGAAATAAATAAGAAAAGGATCCGTTAGTTGTATAGTGAGTGTCAGGACGTGCCACGAACTCTACCCACCCCCACTGTTTTTATATTGGGTACGGCTTAATTATTGTTTGAATTTAATTATATATCGTTCCTGGTACTAGGCTTTGACCTAAGCTAACATCCGACTACTACTTTCTGTTCCTTTGGTTTGCAACTGGTATCTGTTTTGCTTGAATTTTTTAAAATTGATTAAAGTTGGAGCCATTGTTATTAATCCGTAGATCAAAATGAAAAATACTTTAGCAATTTAAGCGCAAATTCTTAGGTTTAAGTCCGTATAAATAAAAAAAATTTTATAAATGTTACCTTAACAATATTGTGCTAGCTTGGCTGTTGAGAGGAAGGGCCTGTTGGTGCTGGCAGCGAGGAAATTTAAAAAATAAAAATCGTGGAGCAACAACTTTTATTATTGTCACGGTTCAATTAAAAAATAATTTCAAAATAATGAAAAGAAGAAAAATGTTACACATTATACATACCAAATACAGGAAATCATAGAATTTTATCAATGATTCAATAACTTTATTCGATTCCTTGGTTTTAACGCGATCAATGTCAATATGTGCATATAATTCTTGTTAATTCTTACCCCCTTACCTTTTAGTTGAATAAAAATTAAACTACAAGATAGATTTTATATTAAATACAGAGATCACACATAATGTTTAGATTATTTTTTTTCTTGTAGCACATTGATCCGACACTCTACCCACATATAATTGCTTCTTCTTCTTCTTCTTCTTCTTCTTCTTCTTTTTTTAAGAAAGAAACTCCTCTTAAAATCGATTGATGGGTGATCTGGAGACTAGACTAATCCCACAAATAATACAATTTTGCCATAAAGTTTTTAAGGTAGGATTCCAAGCTCAAATTGATCAAATTCAGTTAAGTCTAAAAAACATAAATATATTATGTACAAACACTCATATTCTGGTTTAGTTCTAAGTCTGTTGGCAAAAAAGAAAAAAAGTTTAGTTCTAAATCTAAACACAGTCCATTTTGTTTTATGAATTTACATTTTTTTCAATTATTTCAATTGATATATATTTAATAAGATTTCCATCAATAAAATAGTTTTCGATGCAAATAAATAAGAAGGTATTTTAAAAAAGCTAACCCATGTTTCACTATAACTAGATAAATTAATTTTATCTCTATAAATTGGTTATTTAGCTCATTATGCCTAACTTCGCTAAATTTTATATCATGTACCAACAATCTTTAAAATTCAGCACCTAAACATAGAGATTTCACATCCTAACTTTTAGCTTAGTTTTTATTTAAAAAAAAATACCGTCTATATGATAAGTACATGCTAAATACATGGGCACATAAAAGAAGAGTTAGATCAATTAAATTCAAATTTTTAAAATTGGGTTAAGGGTTAAAAATACACATATGATTTTGTTAAAAATTCACCTAGCACCGAACGTTTATAGTTATATTCCGAAAAAAAAAAACGCTTGGTTCTGGATGAACCTTTTTACAAAATCACATGTGTATTTTTTACCCTAATTTAACTGTAGATATGTATTTTTGATCAAATTTGAAAGGTCATATGTATATTTGGTACAAAAAATAACATTTAGTGCTAGATGAACTTTTGATAAAATCACATGTGTATTTTTAACCCTTAACCCTTTAAAATTTTCCTTCCCCTCCCCTGAACCAAACACACCCTAAATGACGTAACAAATACAAGTGGCCGCTGGAAGCTGGAAGCTGGAGCAGCGAAGTAGTTGGAGTTCAGCACGTGCCGCCAAATCAAATGACTTCGACGGAGGTTGGAAATTAAATTGTCAATAAAAATATGGAGGTAGGTGGCAGCAAGAAGGGATAAAGTCTCAGCCTAATGGAGCTCTCCAGCAAACCAGGAAGAAATCTGAAACAAAAGAGAGCCTGAGATGGAAGGTCAGAATGCAAAAAAGATGAAAATACTATGCCTCCATGGATTCAGGACCAGTGGCAGTTTCTTGAAGAAGCAAATCAGCAAGTGGGATCCTTCTCTTTTTGACCAATTTGACCTGGTAATATGCCTCCCTTCTCAGTCCGATTTCAAAATCCCTTCCTTGATACTAAGAAACAGCCATAAGCAATGTCTCGATTGAGAAAAATATGAATCAAACTTCATCATGACAGGTTTTTCCGGACGGTAAATTTCCCGCTGGAGGAAAGTCTGACATTGAAGGCATATTCCCTCCACCTTACTTCGAGTGGTTTCAATTTAACAAGGTATCAAGTTTCCAGCTCATACTCCTATGAATAGATCTTTTCATATAAGAAGACATAACTTAATAAACGCATATTATTTAGGACTTTACGGAGTACACTAACTTGGAGGAGTGTATCTCATACCTTTGCGAATACATCACAACCAATGGGCCCTTTGATGGGTTTCTTGGCTTCTCCCAGGTACGTACCCATGCCTTCTCTAGAATTCAAAGCTTGTTCAGTTTAAAGAAGAATTTATTTTGTTGGTGCTGACCAATCCGTATGGATGCCAAAACTTTTGATACAAAGACAAGAAGAGCAAATAGTCTCAAAGGCTAATAATACATTGAAAGCAAAATATCGTGTTGTACTGGTCTGAATATCATCCTGCGGGATCAACTTTTAGGTTTCCATTAGACTACTCTCTAGGTCCAAAAATGACCTTACTTATCTAAACGAAAGACCGGATTTATTCTAGTGTGTTTTTCTGTAAAACCAGGGCTCAACACTTTCAGCACTTTTGATGGGTTACCAAGCACAGGCAAGTAGTTAGTAATTGTCATTTGATCTTCTAAGAAGACTGAACTATACAGTACTGAATGAGTAACATGGGGTTTTACAGGGGAAGGTTCTACAGGAGCATCCGCCCATAAAATTGTTCGTATCAATATCAGGATCAAAGTTCAGAGATCCAAGCATTTGTGATGTTGCCTACAAGGACACCATCAAGGCTAAATCTGTCCACTTCATTGGGGAAAAAGACTGGTTGAAGCTACCTTCAGAAGACCTAGCCACGGCTTTTGACAATCCCCTCATAATAAGGCACCCTCAAGGTCACACCGTGCCAAGATTAGGTCTTATCTCTCTCCCGCTCCTTCTCTCTATAGTCTATATGGGTTAAAAATCTGTTATCTAAACTTGTCAACAAATTTACCTTGTGCATGCAGATGAAGTGACCACCACTCAGTTGCGAAATTGGATCAAAGAAGTGCTCCATTCCACCTCTGCTGAGTCAGATGGAAACAACAAAGAAATCAAGGGAGAAAAGACAGTGCAAGTGAATGGTAGCAAGCTTGAAGAACCAATTAGTGTAAGTCAGGGTTGAAGCAAGGGAATGTATTAATACGGAAGCTAAGGTTGTAGAGGTAACCCAAGCCTGAATATCTGAATCACCAGGACCCGGGCTCCGCAGCTCTAGTACAATTAATCTTTAAATATTCATCCGTATGAATAAAGAGTGGGGGTGAGTGCTTTATGCCTCTGGCAGTCATTCTCACCTCCACATAACTAGGTGAATTCCAATTAATGGACGTTTTATAAGAAAAGTTATCTTTACTGATGCTATTAAATATGAATTACAAGTTGAGTTTCGCAAGACAGAATTACACGGGTACGAGACAACCCTTAATCAACTCTAATGCTAATAGTTTGATAGAGACATTTAAGTTGCATGCTCTATATGTTAACAGCAGAGTATTTTTTCATGCCTTTCGACCTGAACCACATGATTTTAGTGTAGATAAAAATGTCGGGATTTATTTACAAACTTGTTCTTAGGACCATGTCATTACAAAATAAATAAATTGGAAGAAGGCTTACCGATATAAGAATTCTAATAAATATGAGCTGATATTCTCTTGTCCGAGATTGAAGACATCAATAGTTGCTCAACATCACGCTCCGGGACACGCAAGTTCCTGTGAATGAATGGGTTTCATCAAAATATGAAAATTGGACTAAACATGACTAAAACACTCGATTCCACATGTAAATCTTAGAAGTCACGGGCAGATGCGTTGACTTTTAACTCGACCATGTTAAAAATATTCCGGAAATATTTTGTGACCAATGCAATCAAGTACAGGAAAAAACTCAAAGTAGCCAGAGAATCCAGAAGATAATGTTCGCTTGTTTTCTCTGCAATGGGCAAATAGTTCCACCTTGTCCCATTATTTATTCACCCTCTTCAATTGACAGGAGGGCATTACTTACAGTTTCCAGACAGATATTATCCATAACGACATTTCTGTTTTACTTATCTTTCTCCCATTGAGGGTGCATGAAGGAACAGGGGAATATCTCTTTAACAACTGACAAAGCGCACAATGCTTTGGCATCTCAACAATGATTTTAATGAGCAGTTCATACAATCGCAAGAGTTCACATAATGGAGCCCATCAGCAAAAGAACTTTTCCCAACTCATAAATGCTAACAAGAAACAGTGGAGAAAAGATTGTGGAAAATGGAAATACTACATACCTCTCCTATTGTACTGTCTGTAATATTGATTCTCAGTATATCAAAATCCTGCTCCTCTTGTTCTTCGTCGAGTTATCAAATTCATAGTTCTCTACATCAGCATCTACAAAATAAAACAAGGGATTATGCAATTTCTTTATGCCAATTGAAGAGACTAAAACCAACGCATATGGCAAAATTTCTCAGAACAGGTTACTTTAAAAAAATAAACAAAGAAATAGTCCATCATGAAAGCCCTCTGTTTCATTATACACCAGCAATGACGTAAACGTATAGGAAATGCGGAACGTCTTTCTTTCCTCCAAGCTTAAGAACCCCATCGATTTCTGAAAGAAAATTGACGAGAGAAAATTTTCTGAACAGAACGCTCCCTCGCCATTCTTAAGAATTCAGATTAAACTCGCGCCTATGAATGCTTGTTTTGTTAATTAATTAGCCCAAAACCCAATGCCAACCCACTTTTTGGGCTGGTCAAAATACTTATCTAATTTTATTTACTACTTGACGGCTTAACGAGGACTTTAACTGAGTTAATTAATTCAATTTAATTACTTGAAAAAATTATTAAGAGTGATAATTAATCCTATAACATTAGAGTTTAGGATACTCCCTCGGCCAAGTTCCCCTTTTTTGAATGACCGACCTTATCAAAAAATATATAAGGTCCTATTACTTTGTTTAAGTAATAATTATGTTTTTTCCCATTTAACCAATGCATTAATTTTCCTCACAAATTCTTTTTCATCTTCTTTTCATAATTACGCCCTCTCTTACTCATTCATAAATACGGGCACTTTTAGAAAAAATGGTACTCTCTTCGATCCTATTTATAAGAGCCCGGCAGCCAAAACACGTTTCTTAAGAAAACATATGAAAGTAATTAGATGTGTTTAGAATATACATCTTTTTCTGAGATTACCCTTATTTATGATGAGTCTATTAAGAGAGAGAAATAAATGAGCATTAATAAATATGAAAGAGAATTAGGGATAAAATAGGAAAAAATGCATTAAATGATGAGAGAATGCAAAAGGTGAGATCTTATATTTTGGACCAAATCAATTCAAATTTTGGGTTCTTATAATAAGGATCGGAGGGAGTATATTTCATATACATTTATTATTTTTAAATAACTTTAACTTATTTTTTAGGAGACCTAATTCAGTTAAAATGATCTTATATTTTGGGACGGAAGGAGTAGTTAATAAGAGAAATATCGCAAATCACTTTAATTTCAGATGAATTTAATATCACGGTTCTTCTTGATATAAGAGAATTATTAATTGGTGTCTTATATTCCCTCTAATCCTTATTATAAGGCACCAACTAACAATTCTCACATATTAATAAAATTGGTTAGAAGCAATAAATTTGTCCTAAAATTGAAATAATTTCCAATATTACCCCTACTAATTACACTAAACTCTAATCACTACTCTCTCCCACTACCCCTATTATATATGGATATACTTGACAAAAAATAATTAATGCACCTTAAAAACTAACAAGTGTTTTATAAATATGATCAAACGGAGTAATTAAAAAAAAAGGAAACACTACCCACCTAAAAGTCCAAAACAAAAAATGCAGTTGGAGTTAATAAGGGATTTTCATACTTCCTATATCTCTATATAGGAGGTATTTTTAATTGAATCGTGGTTTTCCATAAAAAAAAGTAGTTAAAATTAATTAAATTTGATAAATGTAATGTACCATCTTTTTCAAATGTGCTCATATTTATGAATGGGTCAGAGAGAGTGATAATGAGAAAGATGATGAAAGAAAATGTAGTGAAGAAATTAATAAATGGGTAAAATAGATAGAAGTGTACTTATCATTTAAACATTTTCAAAGAAAAGCTTATAAAAAGGGATAAGCTCATTAAAGAAATGGGACCTTATAATAATAGGGACGGAGCTAGTGAGTATTTATCTACTAATAATGTTTACTCATTTCTCAAAAGCATTATCAACATAGTAGTTTTAATGTGGCATTTAAACGACTTCAAAAGAGACGGTACATCTTCTTCAAGGAGACTAATCCATGTTTATTATAATCTAAAAAGGGCGTAATTATAAATGGGATATTATATAGATGAAGTTAAGAACTATACATAATCACTCCGTACAATCGCAAAGGCTAGTACAGGGAGAGGAACCTCTCCTTTTCTTTTGTATATTTTTCCCTCATTTTTTCTCTTAATAACAATTAGATCTTCTTTGAATTGTTCAGATTTGGTGTTTATAATATTATTATTGAAAATTAATAAAAATATATTTTGTATAAATCCAAATTTGAACTATTGAAAGAAGATCTAGTGGTTATTAAGAAAGAAAATGAGGGGTTACTCTCCCACTAGTACATGCTCACCCCGGGAAAAAGAAACAGAAGCTACATAATAATAACATGTGTTACGTAAATCATAAATAAGGCAGCCAGCAAAAGAGAGGCTATAAATATTAAATAGAGAGGGCTTTTCAAAGAATGAAAACACGCACACGCATACAAATCCCATCTAAGTGAGATGGAGTAATTATTATTAAGAGCATATTATATTACATACACATACAACATGGCTTACCATAACCTTATTCTATTTCTCCTCCTTACTTTGGTTGCATTGGTTCCTATAATGTCACTATCCCAAAGTGAAATTATTGGCGATATTTTTCCTGAAATAGAAATTAAATTTGAAGGGGATGTAACTTGCTCGGAGACCGGCAACCCGCCAGCGGGAGGCAGCCCAATCGCCTGGGCGGCAAACGCAAACGTGAGCTTAGTGTGTGGGAAAAGGGACATAGCGGCTGGAGTAACGGACGAGAAAGGACATTATAGTATATATAAGTACCAAAGTGAGGCCTGATGTAGCGGCACGTGTGAAATCGAATGAATGTGGGGTGAGAGTTAAACTTCCTGTTGCTAATTGTAGCGCTTTGAATCGCCAAGGAGCGCTTTATGCACCAGTTCGAGTTTTACACACGGCTGCTTCAAATAAGGTTATCTGTGTCGTGATTGTTGGAGGCTTTGCATGACCCTTTTATCACACGATCAATGGTTGGTCGTCCCAGTTATTAAGAATAAAATGAATGAATTTCCACTATCACGCTTTTATTATTGTGGTTGTCGTTGTTGTTGCAGTTTTCTATTATTATTGTGCGTGCCAATGCCACCTTTTTAATACCCTTCTATCCCTAAATATAAGCTTCAAATAATCACTTTGTTTTATTCGAAAAATTACTTAAGTTAGTTAAAAGCATTAATTATGTGAGGAATCTAATTTATTTTCCAACTTTACCCTCACTATTAAAGATGAAAGAGAATGACAAATAAAAGATAATAAAGATGAAAGAGAATGTATGGGAAAAGATAAACAATGGGTAAAATTAGAAGAAATGCAATAAATGTTTAGACAACCATAAAATGAAGTTTATATTTTGGGATAAGCCCATTCACAAATATGAAGCTTATAATTAGGGACTGAGGGAGTACTATACATGTTGCAAGATAATAAGATGATATCACTATATTTATACTTCCTCTGTCTGTCTGTATTTATAAATATAAAAAACTTTTAACCGAATCAAGGACATAAAAAAATTGGTTTAAGGCAATGAAGATGTAAAAGTATAACATTTTCGCCAATAATACTAATTTTTTTCATTGCATATTGTAAGATGCAAATAAGGGTGAATAAAATAACCATAACAATTTCGATGGTTACAGCGATGAACTAAAGTAAATTTTTACAAAACGGAACCTTTATTTTCCTAAATTCTTTTTTATTAACCTTTTGCCCAGTTGGCGGTTTTTCCCCCGGGGGGATAGGTTAGGGATAGTTGGACTGGTATTCCATAACTAAAGTTGTTTTATGTCCTTTTAATGCATTGCTACATAAGATAATTTTTGTCCCCACCAACACATAGTTGGTTTAACGGTGTAAGGCTCCACTAAATTTCTTGAGGCCTCGAGTTCGAGTCTTAAATGAAACACTTGTGTTGGAAGAGGGCAAGCCATGAACACCGAAACTTAAATAGTCATTTGCTTGGATACCTGAAATAGTATAAAGAAAAGCGCTGATAAGCTGCATAATTTCATACATTTCATCACATTTTTCCCATACTTGTACATGATTTTGAGGGTATAGTTTTGAAAAGTATACAAAAACTCATAGAAAAAGATGAACAAAGAAAAACTTACATTGGTGTGAAATTTTGGAGTTTAATGATATATTTGTGAGTGAATTTTAGAACTCATCAACCCTCTTTTTCTTTTATATAGGAAGCGGTGGACGAGAGCAATGAAGCTAGGAAAGACCCAGGCTAACTAAGGAAAAGCGAAGGAGTTGGAGGTAAGCAACAAACAAGGGAACAAAGGCAAGAACTGAAGCCTCGTCGTGGCCTCCCACAGCGAGGTCCATGATGAGCCTGTTTAAAATGCACTTGCTTCTGGTTCTCGCCGTGGCCCCCTACAGCGAAGGCCACGGTAAGCATAGTTGATGTGTGCCCCTTTTTGGTTCTCGTCGTGGCACCCTACGGTGAGAGCCCGATTGCTGTTGTACGTTTGATTTATTTAGCGAACTTTCAGACCTCTAGCCTAGGTTTTTGAGCCAGTAACGAGCATAACACACTTGGGGGTAGTTTTCTGGGTTCTTGTGCCACTTGAGTGAGTTTGGAGGTGCTTGGCGAAGAGTGAAGATTGGATTGGGAGAAGCTTAAAGAGATTTAAGCTTCATCCATCTTGGTTATCGTTCTCCTTCCTTCTTTTTCTCAATTTTTCTGCAATGAACTTTTGTTTAGCTTTAGTTGGTTTCAATTATGTGTAACAAAAACCCTTCTCTAGGTTATTTTGGACCAATTTATGGAGTGAACTATGTATTTCCCTCTTTTGATGCTATGAATGAAATTTATGTGTGGATTTTCATCTTGCTCTTTCTTCTACAAGTGCTTGATCACCACTTATTTTGTTAAATGAAATGTGGCTTGAGAAAGTGTACTTTGTTTTAGAACTTGGGTGAAATCATGTTGAGCTTGAAATTTAGGGTTTTATTAAATGGATGGTTAGTTGGTAACGTAGAGATATACTCCCTTCGATCCTTATTATAAGAGCCCAAAATTTGAATTGTTTTGGTCCAAAATATAAGAGCCTGCCTTGAAATCTGTCATCATTTAATACTATTTTTCCTATTTTGCCCCTACTTATTAACACTCTCTTTCATAGTATTTATTAAACTTCTACTTACATTTCTCTCTCTAGTCTCATCATAAATAGAGGTAATATTGAAAAAAAAATTATTTTTCAGACATATTTATAGCTCCCAACTAACATTTACATGTTTTCTTAAGAAGCGTTATTTGGCGGCTGAGCTCTTATAAATAGGACCGGAGGGAGTAGTTACTAACCTAACATTGTCGGGAGAGGAATGCCTCATTTTCCCTTACATCTTTTTCCCTTCTTTTCTTTCTTAATAGCCATTAGATCCACTTTAAATGGTCCAGATTTGGTGTTTATAATATTATTATTGAAATTTTGTTATATAAAGAAATAATAGTGGATCTAATGGCTATTAAGAGAGAAAATGAGGGAAAATGATATAAAGAAAAATGAGGCATTCCTCTCCCAACATTGTCAAGAGGAGTTTGGTTGGGAATCATAACTTGCATTAATTGTGGCAAGAGATTGTGCAATTAATACAAGTATAAATTTGATTTTGACTTGAGATAACTTTTTCAAATGTAAAAGAACCTTAGACTCACACATAATTTCATTAGGACATTAATAAAAAGAGAATTTAATTAGTTCATGAAGTAAAATGGGGATAAGTAGCCTTATTTCTTATAATTGACCAAATGTGTTTACAACTATTTTTCCATTTTATCATCATTTGCAACTTAATTTTTATTTCAACTCAATTTCCGAAATTTTTCTTACTCATTTTTAATTAAGAGCTTAATTAGTACTAATTGGCTTGCTTTAACCATAATCATTGCAGAACGACACTTTTAAACTGTATTACACTTTGACGACCCCGTACGCTTACGATAAAGACCAAAAAATGGCTGTTAAGTGAAGCGTTGATTGCCAGTTAATATATAAGAAATAAATATAATTTTTACCTCTTAGAAAAAAAGAAATACAAATTGTGGACCAATAATTTTTTTTTAAAGTGAATGTGGACAAATGATATTTTTAATCATAAAAATAGCGGGAGATGTATTTAATTATTATAAGAAGAGGATTGGGAGGAGAAAGAATCTTATTGCCAACAAAAAAGAAGAAGATAAAGAATCTGAAAATTATTTATGAGGAGAGAAGGTATGAGGGAAAGAGAAATTTTAACCAATGGAAAAACGAAGTTACCTTGACAATTTGTCGTAACGATAAATGCAATAACATTAATATGGTAATTAAATGATGTATGTCTGGACGGAAAATTAACAAGAAAATCTGAAATACGATAATTTTAACCAATGGAAAAACGAAGTTACCTTGACAATTTGTCGTAACGATAAATGCGATAACATTAATATGGTAATTAAATGATGTATGTCTGGACGGAAAATTAACAAGAAAATCTGAAATACTATCATAAACCTTAATAAGGGATATAAGTTAGTTGTTTCTTGTAATTAAATACTCCCTCCGTCCCATAATATAAGGTCTTTTTAACCGAATTGCGGGTTCCTAAAAAGTAGGTTAAAGTTAGTTAAAAACAATAAATGTGTAGGAAACATACCATTTTTTTCAAAAGTACCCTTATTTATGAATGAGTAAGAGAGATGGTAATAATGGAAAAGAAGATGAAAGAGAATGCGTGGGAGAAATTAATGCATGAGTAAAATGGGAAAAGCCGCATTTATTACTCAAAAAAAGTCAAAGATGACCTTATATTATATTATGGAACAAGGTTATTAAAAAAAGGACCTTATTTTATGGGACGGAAGGAGTAGTACTGTAACATACCACTCTGTCCCTTATTAAGTCCATCATAACCACTTCTCACATATCAAGGAGTGGAAGTTATAGCATTAAATATGTCATATTTTTTCAACCGTGCCCTTAATTAAGAATATGTGTTCAAATAATATTTTATGCATTGTAAACTTTCGCTCTCATATTCCCTGTTTCCAACATAGGGGTAAAATAGTCACAATAGCATTAATTGATCCCAGACTGGACTTATATTTAGGAAAAAAATTTGTGAAAATTGGACTTATAATAAGGAACAGAGTGGTAGGTCATTGGGAGCATTGTTATTATAGGTTTAATTTATATATCCATCACTTCTTCCTTCCCCTTCCTTTCTCTCTCTATATAATAACAGTACTGCACAAGCTATTGTTTTGCCAGTCCAAATGCCACTATGTTCCTTATTATAAGTCTAACTACCACAACTTTTTTATTTCTAAATATAAGTTCAATTTGGGATCATTTAATGCTACTGTGATTATTTTACCCCTATGTTGGGAATAGGGAAGATGAGAGAGAATGTTTATAATGCATAAAATATTATTTTAACACATATTCTTTAATAAGGGCAAAGTTAAATTTTTTTTAAAATATATGATATATTTAATGCTATAACTTCCACTCCTTAATATGTGAGAAATAGTTAGGATGAACTTATAACGAGGAAAGTGATATATACTATATAGTATATAGGTAAAACTTCCGCTTTCATTGTTTTCTTTGTTTTACCTTTTTTTCCTTTAAGGCCTATATTTTTTTTTTGGGGGGGGGGGGGGGTTTGTGAATCACTGATCTTTAGTTTGTTGACGATCTGCCAATATACAACATCTATCAATGGTGGACATATAAGATGTTAAGAGCTCATGTTATTGTAGGCGTGCATGCCTATTTTTAACGTAACCTTCCTTATCTGAAGGTGGCCGGACCAACCAAACTAAGTTAGACTAAAAGAAGCATGTTAGTTAATGGCCATTATCTTCACGTTACTGTGCTATCCCTTCAACTGCAGGGCACCGAGAAACGATTACTAACTCTTAATAACAACAAGCTCCACACGCAACTAACTCAAAAGTCTACCTAGGTAATCAAATTTAATTAACGTCTCATTTGGATTATGCTATTATGACTATAACTCTTAACAAGCTCCATATGCACTTTAGCATGTTTGGGGGGATATTCAAACTGAAGCCAATAACTTTTAGCTAGTTGAAAGCTTTTTATTTCTCAAACTGGACCATGTGACAAAAAAAAGTTAATCTATAAAAAGAAATAGGAGGCATATTGTATATCAATGTGATAATTTGCTTTTGCTCCATTATTCTCTTCCCTTGGCTTATTATAACTGCTACATCAATATTAAAATGGGATATATAAATATCACTTTTATTTTGGAAGTTTTTTAAAATTAATACCACTTTAAAAGTATGAAAAATGCAGCAATGTGGCTATGAACTAAAGGGACATTAACGGACGTCACATCATGATTCATATCGTGACAAAGATGAATCATTTTTGCTTGAAATTTTTATTTGAGAAGCAACTTTACTCCGAAAATTTATTTGGCACAATGTCACCCCAAAGTTTAAAAAAATCTATGATAAAATGAATCGCTTATGAAGAAAAAGATGGTTCATAAGGAAATGACCGTGAAAAGAATGAAAGAGAGAGTGGGTTGGGAAAATGAGATATTGCTCTTTAGCCCGGGAAATGGAGGAGTACCGGTACCCTATATTTAACCAGCTTCATTCGGTCATTCCCTTGATAAAAAAAAAGCTTTATGATGACAGGGCAACCTGCAGGCTGTTCTTTTAAGAAAAAGTTCAAATCACTTTTAGAAGTTATCGATAAGCAACCATAGATAAACGCTTCTTCTAAAATAAATATTGTTTCTCATCCAAATTAGATTTGAGTGGCTCACAATGGTAAAGAGCTCTTGCGCCCATCGATGATAAACGGTGAAATTGGTTTCATTTTTTTTTGTTTTTAATATAAGACTTTTTTTTAAAAAAATTGATGATCTTAATACCAAATATATGATATATTCCTAATTTTTGTAAAAAAATAAATAAATTCCGCATGCAGTTCCTCTATTGATACCCCATCTTCAACAATAAAATAAAGGAGAACGTATCCTTGTTCAACTCACATTAAATTTATCAGTTACTTATAATTTTTAATTATGTAGAAATAAAATAATAAAATAAAAAAAATACTCTAAATATTATTAAACCGGACTTGTATTTTAATTTGGACCCAACAGAATTGGGAGGAAAAAACTTCTGCTTAGGCATGTGCATTATATAATTTTCACCTTCAATGTTTTATTAAAAAATTAATGGGGGCTGGTGGTAACGCAGTCTTGTTGATTGTCGCATTAATTTTTTAATCAAACAATTATTTATACAAAAGTTGATATGTAAATGCTAATAATGTTAGGCAAATTATATATAGGGCAGGCAGCAAAGGAGAGGCTCTAAATGTTATACATACAACAGGCTTACCCTACTTTTAATCGACTTTTCCTGCTTGTACTTTGGTTCATTTGCAATATAATTTGCTAGACTTTTCTCTCACACACGCATATTATATGTCAAATATTTATAGACAGTATTCTTTCAAGCTACAAGAAAAACTATATGAACACAAATTTTCTCACTAGTTATCGCATGAGGGAAAAATTAAAGTTTAAAATGGTCTTGATTAGTTCCAGTAGTGTAATGGTTTATTTCTAATTAATTAATAGAATACTTATGAAAATAATCATGGAGATGTGTTATTGTCTACCAATATATAACAATCTCCTATCAATGGTGGATAAATAAAAAATCATGCTATTGTTGGCGTGCATGACTTTTTTCAACCTTCATAATTTGAAGATTGACCAACCAAACCAACTTAGACTGCAAGAGGCATAATGTTAATTAATCAATGGCCTTGATCTTCATCTTACTGTTGCTATCCCTTCAATTTGAAGGACACCAGAAATCAGTAACTAACTCTTACTAACAATCTTCACGCAACTAACTCAAAACTCTACGTGATCAAATTTAATGTCTCATTTGGATTGTGCTATTACAACCATACCTCTTAACAAGCTTTATTTTTTTTTTTCAACCTTCACGGGGACCAATCAACCAAATTAATTGGTAAGACTGAAATAAACATGTTAATTAATTAATGGCCATTATCTTCATGTTACTGTTGCTTTCCCTTCAACTGAAGGGCACAAAAAAACAGTAACTAACTCTTACTAACAAGGTTCACGCGACTAACTCAAAACTATAGCTACGTGATAAATTTAATGTCTCATTTGGGTTGTGCTATTTTAAGTTTATAACCAAAACTCTTAACAACTTGATGTGCACTTTAGCATCGCGTAGCAGCGAATTTCAATTTTGGGTGCGTGGTCTTGCTCAAACTGAAGCCAATGGGTTTTAACTAGTAAAACATACCTCTTAATTGGCATACTTCTTAATATATACCCAATTGTTTTTATAAAAGAAGATTGGGAAAACATAGTAAATCACTTTAAATTAGAGTATTTATATTTATATCATTTTCTCTAAACTAATTTATTTGATTTATAAATTGATGAATGATTCTAATAACATGTAACAGATATATTATAATTACGTAGCTTATTTAGATTATTTAATTAAAAAATAATAATCCGGGCCTTATACTGATGAAGGGAGTAATTCATCGATATTTTTGTTTATTTTTAAAAAATATTTTTAACTTGCAGCTTAAATTACTCGTAAAAAGATTACCGTGCATTCAAGGATAATAATTCATCAGGTTAATTACAATCCAATAAAAGAGAGTGATTATGCATACAAGGGATTTCATGAAGAAGTTAAAAGAGTATAATAAGCACCCCACACAGGGCCTAGAGCATGCTCACATATATATATATATATATATATATTTGAAACTGAAGCTGAAGGCTACATCTTTAGAAGAAAGACAAATAGATGCTATTGTTGGGTAAATTATACTCCCTCCCGTTCCTATTCTTAAATATAAGACTTAATAACCTAATTTGATTAGATTAAATATGTTAGTTAAATTAGTTAAAATCACATTATATTACTAAAATACCATAATCAAATACTTTTATTCCCACCCTCCCTATCGTACTTGTTACTAATTGAAGAGCATCAATAAGGATAATTTAAAAAAAATTAGAAATATATCTTATATTTAAAAATAAATTCTTCTACATAAATAGGTCATGTATTTAACGATAACGATGGGGTTTAGTAAATACTAAATAGGGCAGCCAATGAAAGAGAGGCTATAAATAAATATTAAATAAAGGGCTTTTGAAGTAGTACTGCACCAAAAAAACACATCAGAATACAAACGCTGACACATAGTATACAACATTATGGCTTACCTTATTCTTGTTGTCCTGCTTGCTTTGGTGGCCATGGTTCCTACAATGTCACATGCCCAAGACTACGATGACGGGATTGGGGTTGATCTCGGAATACGTGTTGTTGTAAACGTGGCAACACTAAGACCGGCAACCCCCTGGAGGGAGGCCCGAACGCTGGAGCGGCGAACGCGAACGTGAGGTTGGCGTGTGGGAACATGGAAGTGGCGAGTGGCGTTACGGACAGCGAAGGACGTTGTAACATCAAAGCAGATGTGAAGCCTAGGGTTGTGGCACTGGCAAAAAGCTCGTCAATGAATGTATGGTTGTGTTTAGATTAACTTTTGAAAAAGTAATTTATATATAAATTAGGTTAAAAATAAATAAAAAATAAGCTGTTTTAAATAGTTTATAGCTTATTTTGATTTATAAGCTATAAATTATTTATAAGTTAAATTAATAATAAGCTAAAATAAACATGTAAAATAACCTACCAATAAAATAAGTTATTTTTACTCTAAAATAAGTACTTATTTATTGCTCTTGAAAATAATCCCAACTAAACATACTCGTAACATGCTGTTTCTAGTTGCTCCAATTTGAATTGCTCTGAGGATCTTATTGCACAAGTTGTGGTTCAAAACATAACTCAAGATCCATAACCATATGTTATGAATAAATTTGAATTGCCCTAAATAATTATGTTAGGCTTATATGGTTATTATTGCGGCAATTCTATTATCTAATATCTATATACTCCTTTCGCTCCTAATTATAAGATCACTTTGATTTTTTGAAGAAATTAAGGATATAAAATTAAACACTTTAAATATAATTGTCTATAGTTATATTTTTTCCTAAAAAATAATTTATTCTACTTATAAAATAACCTATAATCTAATTACATGTGGCATATGTTATAATTTAATAGTCTAATTTGATTCCTTAACTTCTATAAAAAAATCAAAGTGATTTTATATTTAGGATCGATGAAGTATATAATAACAATAAGTGGACTTTATGCATGTGTCTGCATATGTATGTATGTATATATATATATCATGCATGCCAATGCCACCTTTTCAATGTTACAATAATAACATGTCACTATATTTCATAGCTTTTTCTCCTCGCTTTATTTCCCTCTCTCAATGCTACAAAGAATCTCTTTTATATAGCCATTCTGTCTCGATTTCCTCTCTGTCACAAATTTTGACAAGTTAAATTATAAGTTGCCTATTGGCTGATTTTATATTTTCTGGGAAGTTTCGGTTATTTTGTCAAAAATAATACTTCTTCCATTCTTAAATATAATACCTAGTTGGATTTTTTAGAGATTAAGGAAGTTAAAAGAACCATATAATAATAACAATGTATTTTTAGTATTATTATATTATATGTTAGCTTATAAGTTAAATAAACCAGTTTCGATAAAAAATTCAGGCAAATCAGTTCATAAGTCGCTTATTTTGTTTTCTTAAGATTTTTCAAAAAAGTCAACTATATCCTATTAGAAATAGAGGGAGTAATAATAATAATTTTTATTTATGGAGTTTTGCCAGGAAGTTAATTTATATATATATATATATATATATTAACTGTGATGAGGAGAGATGGTCGTGGCCTAACTACTCTTTAGAAGTTCAGCTTTTCAAGGAATCAGGTGATTATAAGCAAGGTTTAAAAAACTAGACCGAACATAGAACCGATCGGTGTATT
This sequence comes from Mimosa bimucronata, assembly GCA_037074515.1. Taxonomy (NCBI): domain Eukaryota; kingdom Viridiplantae; phylum Streptophyta; class Magnoliopsida; order Fabales; family Fabaceae; genus Mimosa; species Mimosa bimucronata. Next base: position 8,570,952 of record CM073437.1, read on the forward strand.
GATTTAAGGGTTAATATTTTTACCGTGGGTCAACTTGGGGTCAAACCGTTCATATTAAATTATCATACTTTTACTGATAATAACAAAATAAAATAACATTAATCGTCATTAGATAGAAGTGTATGATTTATTAAACATGAAATCATAATGTTTCTAAAGAGTGAATAAAAGAAAATGATCACACATGATATGAAAATAAATATTCCTCTACAATGTAGAGACCAAAAAATAAATACAAAGAGACGGGGTGTTCAAGTTTGTCCCTTCCCGATCATCCCGTCCAGAAGTATATTATTTTTTATTTTAGAAATATTAATCCTTTAAATCATTCTCTTAGTCAAAGACCCCAATATCTATAAACATATTTTTCTTATCGCATGCATATTTTTTTAAAAGAAATTACTATTAGACCCATAATTTTTTAATATGCTACATGTTCATCCATGTTTCTAAAATATAACTTCTACTCAACTAACGTTATTATTACTACAGTACCATTTTAGTTGAAATATCTTGTTTTCAAGAGCAGAAAATAATATAATCATCATTAAATTGTTTAATTTTCCTTCTTCTTCAATGTAACATCTAGTCATCTAACAGTACATTCGTAGTAACTTGTCTTCAAGAACCAAAATCTAGCTTTTTTAATATGCTACATGTTCCCTATATCTCAAATATACAAATATAGCTCATTGGAAAAAATATATATATGCTGCTTACTAGCGGTATGTTTTATTGTTTAATTTTTTATGTTTGCACAGATATTAGTTTAAAACATTGAAAAATAGATTTTACCAAAAAATCTTACACAGAAAAAAAGAGTCCAAAAATATATAGAATTTTTTTTAAAAAAAAGAGGGACTATCCGCTCAGGACGGTAAGAGACATGTGATGAGAGTCCTGTCCCGACCCCATTTCTTTGAGACGGCCCCGGTCTCGTCCAGTCTCATCCTGTGAATACCCCTATAAAGAGTAACAACAATTAAATATCAAACATATGCAAGTAAAGTGATGTTTATAATAATTAATACGATTATATTATACTCTTATGTGTGTGGTTCCAAAAATTAAGTGAAAGTGTAAGTCAATGAAAAGGGAATCGCTAACCAGCTGAAGTGCACGGTTTTATTAAATTGATGGCTGTCAGTCCAATTTTTTTTAATCCCATTAAACCCATAATCACTGTTATTTCCATTATGGCCCTAAGTCCCTAGCATATCAGATTGCAAGACGGTAAATAGAGTTTCGAATTTCAATAAGATTGCAATTAAAGTTTTAGACTTCAATTAGATAGCAAATAAAGTTTAAATTTACTCATTCGATTTTAAATATAATATCAAGTTGATCATTTTATAAATATTAAAAATACAAAATAAATTACTTAGAAGCATATATATATATATATATTTGTCATGTAATTAAATAGACCACTTAATATTTGTAGAGATTTAGGAAACGAAATAGACCACTTAATTTTAATATATGTTATATGTAATTAAATTATATGTTAATTTATAAATAATAAAATTAGTTGAGAAAAGAATGATAAATAAGCATATTTCAAAGTGATTTATGTCACTCCCTCCGTTCCTAAATATAGAATCAGTTGACTTTTTTTTGGAGAATCCTAAGTAAACTAATTAAGTTACATATAAATTGATTTAAATTAATTTTTCTCTAAGTATGTTTATTTGACTTATAACTAACATATAATTTAATTTAATAATACACAAAATACATTCTGATTAAATGGCTCATTTAACTTCCTTAATTCTTCCAAAAAGAATTCAACTGGGTCCTATATTCAAATACAGAGGAAGCCTATCTTAATATTTCTAAAAAACTAACTTGATCTTATATTTATATTTACAATTTGAGCTAGTACAAACTTTAACGGAGAATCAGCAAGTGTTTACATACTACTCCCTCCGTCCCTTATTATAAGAGCTAAATAGGTAAAATCACACAGATTAAAGAAGTGATTGAGAAAGATAAATATGTCTGAAATAATTTTGTTTTCTCAAGTTTACCCTTATTTATAATTGAGTATATAAAATAATGAAATGTGATAATAGTGTTATAAATGAATATGAAAGAGATTGTGAATAGAAATAATGATGGGTAAAGTAGGAAAAAACTCATTAAATGTTTTGACAAATTGATTCAGGTTCTTATAAAAAAGAGACAAAAACATTCAAATTTTTAACTCTTATATATAAGGATGGAGGGAATACTGTTATGGTGGGGGCGGCGGCCAAAATGTGATTGTGGGTTTAATGAAATAAAAAAAAATGGACTTATCAATTTAATAAAACGGTGCACTTCAGCTGGTTTAGCCGTCCACCTCAACCAAGCGAAACCTCATATATCATTCCTAAAAGGCAGAAATACATTTTAGGTAAGTTGGGTGTTTAAATTAACCAGGTTTGGGATATATAATATTCAAATTTAAAACTTACAATTAAATAACGTCTGTAAAAATCTTATAGATATAAGTATATAACTAATCAATATAACATTCTCATGCAAGCAGATAAAAAACTCATGCTAATACTCCTTATGGTCCATAGTATAATAATTTGTTAAATAATTCACATGAACAAAGAAATGTTAGTTAAGTTATTTAATGTGTCTTAAATTGATAAAATTATCTACTATACTCTTATTAAAATGTGATTTTTAATATATACTTCATCCGTTCCTAGATATAAAATCTAATTGATTTTTTTGGAGAGACTGAATAATAAGTAAAACGAGCCACTTAATCATAATGTATTGTGTTTATTATTAGATTATATGTTATCTTAAAAGTCAAATAAACCAGTTTAGAGAAAAAAATATACAAATCAATTTATAAATAACTTATTTATCTTTAGTATTTTTTTAAAAAAAATTAACCAGGTCTTATATTTAAGAACAGAAAGAGTACTGTTTATTATCGAACACATTTGTCTTTCTATTATAAGGGATGAATGTAAAAAAAAAAAAAAAGCATCAATTACATCTTACCAACCGCCCAAAATTTTCTACTAAAAAACTTATCTATCATGTAGAAGAGGAAGTATATAGTACTCCTTTTGATCCTTATTATTATTATAAGAGTCTAAAACTTAAATTGTCTTAATCTTTTTTATAAAAGCTCTATAAAAGTTGTACAATTATTTAATGCGTTTTTACCATTTTTTACCAAATTAATTTTTTATCTCTCTGCCTCTTTTTCAAATACTACATTCTATTTTATATTTCCTCTCATTATTCTCTCTCCCCCCCTGATAATAAGGACATGATTTAAAAAATTCATTTCTTGTATATTTATTGATTTTAACTAATTTTATTTGTTTTTTTAAATCCTGAAATTTAATGATTGAGCTCTTACATAACAAGGATATAAGCTCTTACTCCTCTGATTCTTATCATAAGGCACCAACTTCCAATTCTCATAAACTAAGGAATAGCTTTTGGGTTATCAAACTAATTTAGACTAAATTGGCAACTTTTTCCAACTCCACACCTTATTAAATGATATGACTTCACATTTTCAACTTTGGACATCCATTAATGACAATGCTAAAGTGAAAAAAAGCAATTAATGTGACGGTTGATGCCTTATACTCTGTTTGTTCCTTATTATAAGAGCCCGGCCATTGTTGTCAAACTCACGAGTTGACTCTCCGATTTTACCATTTTTACGATTCTACCTAACCAAAATGTGTCACAAGTCACCTAAATTTGTACTAGCTGTAAACTCGGTAAAACCTCACGGTTTACCTGCCGAATTTACCGTTTTTACGTTTCTACCTTATAGAAAATTGTGTCAACTTGCTATAAATATCACGTTTATTATTTTTATTTGACTATATTCAATGAATTTATATATAAATTTCATAGAAATTTGTTTATTGAGTTAGATAAAGTATGAATGTTGATACATTCAATACCAACTATTTATATTTAAAATATATTCAATTCAAATTATTATTATTTGTATTTCTTATATAATTATATACTGGAAACATGTACTTATTAATAAAGGTAAACTCTTACGAGTTTACGATTCGAGTTTACGATCTAATTTTACATTATTCTCCCGAGTTTATTTAAACTCATGAGTTTGACAACCTTGAGCTCAGCTGCCAAATTGCGTTTCTTAAGAAAATTGTTAAAAATTAGTTGAAAGTTATAAATATGTCTTGAATAAAACCTTTTTTTCTAGTATTTCCCTTATGATAGAACTATTAAGAGAGAGAGAGAGAGATGGGCATTAATGGGTATGAAAGAGAGTTGGGGTAATTAAAATAGGAAAAAAATCCATTAAATGATAGGACAACCCAAGGTGGGCTCTTATATTGGACCAAAACAATTCAAAATTCTAGCTCTTAAAATAAGGGCCGGAGGGAATATTTGGGGCCAAGAGTTTTGTTAATTGGTGCCTTATAATAAGGACCAGAAGAAGTATAATAAGGAGTAGTACTCCCTCCGGTCCTAATTAGTATACGAGATAACATGTATAAGAGGCATATGCAAAAGTCAAAACAGTAAATGCATGTTTTCCATTTCTACCATTGTATATTAGTAAATACAAGAAGGGGATATAAATTGTGTATAATAAATGAGTAAGAGTAAAAATGGAAAACTGTATTAAACCTACCCGTAATAAATGATTCCAACATGTTTTATTAGTATATGTAAAAATGTTGACCACCTCTTATAATAAAGATAAAAGGAATATGTCATTGTTGACATATTCATGACCATTAAATTTTTTTCCAACCTATGCTCAATTAATGGACATTTTCTCCACGTTACTGTTGCTACCTTCAACTTCAGGCGAAGGGCGCCAAACAATATTAATGAACTCCTAATAATCTTCACGCAAACTCAAAAGTCTACGGGTTGGAATTAACTTGGAAACACTTGCTCGAAACACGAGAAGAGCTCGCATCTCCATTCACTACCATCCATATATAATCTAAATAATTATCTTTTAAAAAACTAAAAATAAAAATATTAAATCTGAACAATTCAGATTACATTTCGATGGTTCTGAGTGAAAAAAGCCCTCTGTTCAACTTTTGTTGGACTTTCAGGCTAACATGCAAAACCGTTTCGGATTTAACTTCTCTACTTTTCTCTTCCCATCAGCTTTTGTCTTTTGCTCACAAATTATGTCATTTTGGGGTAAAACTTTTTATACTTGTTTTTACTATTAGATTCTATAAAAAATTAGTGATATTTTGATATATTAGGAGAAAAATGGTTGAATTTTCAATTTTATATGATTTTCCAGAGATTTAATGATTTAACTTGAAATAATCACAGAATTTAAAGGATTAAGTCTTTGAAAAATCCTATAAAATTGCAAATTTAACTATTTTTCGCCTATAATTTATCAAAATTGTCACTAATCTTATATAGAATCTAATAATAATAAAAATAAATGCAAATTTTTTTATCCAAAATGACATAATTTTGGAGTAAAAAATGAGAACGAATGGGAAAGATAAAAGGAGAGAACCGTCTCCTTCAAATCATGATATTATTGAATTCTGTACGGGATATTTAAGATACAAAGAATAATCCCACGTTCATTTATCTGTGCACTTTAAACTTCAAATAGTTAGTTCTGTATTTTCCCACGCTACGATATTTCAAAACAGAGTTATACATGTACATCAAGTATCCATCGACTTGGGCATGATAGATGGAGGCAAAATTGTAAAACACGCATACCGTGAATCCATCCATATATGACCATAATAAAATGATTCAGTGTTATCCATGTTTACAACTTTTAAAGTTTTGGCAATTAGATTACTTGGGGGATGGTGCGCACGAAAATACTTCCACGGCACCAAAAATACAAGCCTACTCTTCTCACTAAAATTAAAATTTAGCAATAAACTCATTAAATATGTTATAAATTTTTTTTTTAAAAATTGCCGCTACTAAATACTCCCTCTAGTTCTTATTATAAGAGCTCGAAATTTGGATTATTTTGATCCAAAATATAAGAGCCCGTGTTCGATTGTCTCGTCATTTAATGCGTTTTTTCTTATTTGATCCCTAACTCTTTTTCATATTCATTAATATCAATATATTTCTCTCTCTTAATAGTCTCATAATAAATAAAAGTAATATTATAAAAATTATATTCAAGATATATTTAATTACTTTTACCAATTTTCTTAAGAAAAATAATTTGGTTGATTGGCCCTTATAACATAAAGGAGTAAGGTTTTGAAGTATTGACAAAAAAAAAAAAAATACTACTCTCTCTTATCCTTATTACACGCCCCAGGAGATACCCTTTTAAAATATGTCTTATAATTTTAGACCCGAAAGCTAATAAGTCAAATATGGGTGCTCGTGCCGAGCTGTATATATTGAAAATGGAGTTGAAGCTATTAATGTATGCATGTGTATATATATAAATCATACCATTCTTTTTCTTATTATAAGTCTAACTAATATAAATTTTTTATTCCTAAATATAAGTCCATTTTAGGATCAATTAATGCTATTGTGACTAATTTACCTCTGTATTGGAAACAGGGAAGATGAGAGAGAATGGTTATAATATATCACTACAAAAAAACCAGGAATTAGCGACGGAATTCCGTCGGAAAAAATTTTCCGACAGAATTTTTTCAGTCGGAAATTCCACCGTCACAAATTGATTTACCGACGGATTTTTTTTTCTGTCAGAAATTTGCGACGGATTTTCTGAAGTAATTCCGTCGGTAATATTTCCGTCACTAATTTATATTATTTTATAAATAAATTATTATTTTAATTTAAAAATAATATATTAAAATATTATTTTTACCGACGGAATTTCGTCGGTAATTTTTAATTTTTTTATTATATTATATGCCACATTTTTGCCGCCACGTGTCGCCTCCTCGCACCGCCACGTGTCGCCTTCACAAATTGTCTCCCAATTGTGACAGAGCTGAGAATCGAACCCGCAACCTCTTACGCGCATGTTGATGCCTTAACCAGTTGAGTTATGAGGACCTTGTGATATTATTTGCAAACTATTATATTTATAATATTACATTATATTTAGTATTTTCATTTTTTATTTAAATTATAATAATAATTATAATTATTATCATTAAATTATTTTAATAATTATTTTATTATATATTATTCAATTATAATTATTTTTCATTTTTATTTCTAATATTTATTAAAAATAACATATTTTTTAATAAAAAATTACAATTAAATTTATTAAAAATTTATATTTATATACGTCTAAATGTTAATTTTTATTAATATTTATTAAATATTATTTATTGATAAAATATTTTTAAAATAAATAAAAATAATATTTTAATATATTTTTAATAAATTAAAATAATAATTTATTTATAAAATAATATAATAAATAAAATTACCGACGGAAAATATTTCGTCTGTAATAATACATTATTATATTATTTATAATTTAAAATAATAATTTATTAAAAAATAAAATAATTAATTAAATTACAGACGGAAATTCCGCCTGAAATTTCCGTCGGTAATAATATTTTAATATTTAATTTAAATTAAAATAATAATTTATAAATAAAATAATATAATTAATTAAAATTACCGACGGAAAAATTTCCGTCGGTAATTCCGCTGGTAAATTTTCCGCCGGAAATTACCAACTGAAATTGTTCCGTCGCTAATTACTGGTTTTTTTGTAGTGTATAAAATATTATTTTAACACTTATTCATAAATAAGGGTAAAGTTGGAAAAATATGATAGATTTAATGCTATAACTTCCACTCCTTGGTATGTGAGAAGTAGTTAGGGTGGACTTATAATAAGGAACAGAGTGATACTCACATAATGTTATAAGTTATTTTCATTTTGCTTCATTAGAATTTAGAAAAAAAAGCATTAACTCTCAATAATTTCTGCCTCAAAATTTTAACAACTTTTCAACCTTACATGATTTAATACTATCCCAATTCTTAACATAAGGCTCAGTTAACTAACTTAGAGATATTAAATAAGTTAAAAAGAACTACTTAATTATAATATATATTACGTGATATTTTTTGAAAAAAACTTATGTATATTATTAGGTTATATATCTATTGATAAGCCAACTAAATTGATCAATTAGAAAACGATAAATATAAGAGGTAATAAAAAAAAAAGTCGTATGTGTAGAACCAAAAGTCAGCCCCACTATAAGGGCTAATTGGGTTAATTTTGATCTTAAATATGAAATCACATTTATATATATATAAAAAAAAATGGATGATGTTACTTATATATTTATTATCTGTCTGTTTTATAAATAAAGAGTAAATACTTATTAGTGCTTGGTAAAAGTTAGGCAAACAATGAATTACTTTGATGATAAGGTCAGATAGCAGTGGCTATAATGTTGTTATGTGTGTTTAAAGTTTAATAAATAATGTGTTTGTGTGTGCGTTTATTAATAATATTGTTGTTAGGTACTCCTCTGGTCCTATTCTGATATGTTCATGCAAAACAAAGAAAACCTTATATCCCATTAATTATGCCCTAAAATTTGACAACTTTCCAATTATACTCCTATTTAATATCCATTATACCACATAAAATAAAATCAACACATAATTAATGAAGGATAAAATTGTAAATTAACATGAAAAATTTAATGAGGTGTCCTATAAATGAAACCAAATAAAGTCTTCTCTCTTTTCCCTATAAATAGAACAAGAGGAGTATGTGTTATCTATCTTTCCCTCCCTACCTTCTCCGCCCCTTTTTACTAGTTCCCTTCAATTTCATTCGATCATTGATAGATTTTCTTAGCTAACTTATTTTTTTAGGTCTACGAAAGGTATATTTTACCTCTATTTATTTAGAGTATCACCTATTTGGATCCACTAAGTTAAGTTATTACTTTAATTCATGATTTCCCCATATTTCCATTGATCAAAATATTCCCTCGCATACTTCAAATGGTTGGAAACGGTTTTTACATGATGATGTTGATATTAATTCGAATGTGTCATAGGCACATTGGCAAGAAGAGAGAACACTTTTTGTCAAGGTGGCATAACCTCCATCTAGCAACTCTTAATCGTGGTGATCTTCAACGTAACCTCAAAATCGATCGTCGTATTCAACATAAGAAAGCCACGAGTATAAATGGAGTGGAGGGTTTCAGGTTACAGACAACAATAAGCTTATACTTGCACTTGAAGGATGGTTTCATTGTTTTTTTTTTTTTATATATATACACTTCGGAATGTAAAACGACAAAACTGTCACTGCAATAACAAGAAATAAAGCTATTCTAGGAAAACACAATAGTAAGACCCTCCTCCTACGTGATCCCTTTCTCCTTCAACAAATCACGTGCAGTTACTCCAGAGCAGACCTGTAAGCCAAACTCTATGGACAGGGGACAGGGCCTCCTTTGCAAAAAAAATCAGCCTCAACGTTGTCCCATCTATTAATATAATAAACACTTGTATTCCACTCTTGGTTAAATAGACCATGAAGCAGACCCAATAGCTGTGAATCCCTGTGCAAGGCAGATGGTTCTGAGGAACATAAATTCACTACCACAGAGGAGTCGCAGAAGAGATTCACATATTTAAAGCCATTGTCCTAAGCTCGTATTAAACCCCATATACAACCCCAAATCCCTGCTACTGTATAGTCTCCAGCTTCCATTCCACACATAAAAGCCTCAAGGATTACACCATCCATTACTCAATTTAATAATTCCACCACACCCAGCAGCTTTGGATGCATGAACAAAAGACCCATCATCGACATAAACATTTACACAATCACTCCCAGAGACCTGATCAGACAAATGTAAAGGATGCTGATGAGATCCCTTGATCACATTTGTTGTTTTTACCATCTCACGAGCTTGTTTCTTCTTTAACACCGTTATAATTTTTTTGGAGTTATCAACAACATTATACTGTTTAATACTACCTCCAATACTCATTTAATTGTTTGATACTACCTCCAATACTCATATTTAAATAGTTGATGTTGATATTAAATAGGGATAATGATCATTTTTAATTTGCCCTTCAAAGTTTTCATCACTGAGAATCGTTGGGTACCTAAAAGTATTTTTAAGATCAATTTTGCCGCAAAAGTTTGTAAAATGGAGCAATGCTGTCCCGCCTTCTTCTAATGTTTAATTTGACCGTTAAGTGAGTCAAACACCCTACATGTCATACCATGTCATCAACCATACCAATCCCATTGTATGATGTGGCATAACACCTCGTTATTGTCATCCCCCTTCCTTGTTCAAACTTTTCCCACAGCCAGGAATCTAAAAACTCCTGCTCAAAATCCCTTCTCTTCTCCTTCTCCACCCTCCCCCCCAAATACACCACCTTGACCTGAACACCCACAAGCCACTCTCAGGTTGAGAACGACAAGGACAAGTCAACCACAGCCGACAAAGCCATTACAAATAATTATGCTTATAATTAATTATTTCCTTGATGTGCCCTTTAGCATTGTGAGTGCGTGTAGCAGCGAATTTTAATTTTGCGTGCGTGGTCTTGCTCAAACAGAAGCCAATGACTTTTAACTAGTAAAACATACCTCTTACTTGGTATAATAATATGTGGGTGTTTAATAATAATAATAATAATAATGGCTGTGGTGGTATGGTCATCACAATATATATAATGTTGTTATGTGTGTTTAAATTTTAATAAATAATGTGTTTGTGTGTGCGTTTATTAATAATATTGTTGTTATATACTCCTCTGGTCCTATTCTAGTATGTTCATGCAAAACAAAGCAAACCTTATATCCCATTAATTATGCCCTAAAATTTGACAACTTTCTAACTATACTCCTATTTAATATCCATTACACCACATAAAATAAAATCAATACATAATTAATGAAGGATAAAATTGTAAATTAACATGAAAAATTTAATGAGGTGTCCTATAAATAAAACAAAATAAAGTCTTCTCTCTCTTCCCTATAAATAGAACAAGAGGAGTATGTGTTATCTATCTTTCCCTCCCTACCTTCTCCGCCCCTTTTTACTAGTTCCCTTCAATTTCATTCGATTACTGTATGCAGCATTGATCATGAGATTTTCTTAGCTAACTTATTTTGTAGGTATACGAAAGGTATATTTTACCTCTATTTATTTGGAGTATCACCTATTTGGATCCACTAAGTTAGTTATTACTTTAATTCTTGATTTCCCCATATTTCCATTGATCTAAATATTCCCTCGCATACTTCAAATGGTTGGAAACGGTTTTTACATGATGTTATTGATATTAATTCGAATGTGTCATAGGCACATTGGCAAGAAGAGAGAACATCACTTTTGTCAAGGTGGCATAACCTCCATCTAATTACTCTTGATCGTGGTGCTCTTCAACGTAACCTCAAAATCGATCGTCGTATTCAATATAAGAAAGCCACGAGTGTAAATGGAGTGGAAATTTTCCGGTTACAGACAACAATAAGCTTATACTTGCACTTTAAGGATGGTTTCATTGGTTTTTTTTTTTTTTCATACTTCGGAATTTAAAGCAACAAAACTGTCACTACAATAACAAGAAATAAAGTTATTCTAGGAAAACACAGTAGTAAGACCCTCCTCCTACGTGATCCCTTTCTCCTTCAACAAATCACGTGCAGTTACTCCAGAGCAGACCTGTAAGCCAAACCCTATGGACAGGGGACAGGGCATCCTTTGCAAAAAAATCAGCCTCAACGTTGTCCCATCTATTAATATAATAAACACTTGTATGTATTCCACTCTTAAGTTAAACAGACCATGAAGCAGACCCAATAGCTGTGCATCCCTGTGCAAGGCAGATGGTTCTGAGGAACATAAATTCACTACCTCAGAGGATCGGAGTCGCAGAATAGATTCACATATTTAAAGCCATTGTCCCAAGCTCGTCTTAAATCCCATATACAACCCCAAATCTCTGCTACTGTACAGTCTACAGCTTCCATTCCACACATAAAAGTCTCAAGGATTACACCAGTACTCAATTTAATAATTCCACCACACCCAGCAGCTTTGGATGCATGAACAAAAGACCCATCGACATAAACATTTACACAATCACTCCCAGAGACCTGATCAGACAAATGTAAAGGATGCTGAGATCCCTTGATCACATTTGTTGTTTTTACCATCTCACGAGCTTGTTTCTTCTTTAACACCGTTATAATATTTTTGGAGTTATCAACAACATTATAGTACTGTTTAATACTACCTCCAATACTCATATTTAATTGTTTGATACTACCTCCAATACTCATATTTAAAGAGTTGACATTGATATTAAATAGGGATAATGATCATTTTTAATTTGCCCTTCAAAGTTTTCACTGAGAATCGTTGGGTACCCAAAAGTATTTTTAAAATCAATTTTACCCCAGAAGTTTGTAAAATGGAGCAATGTTGTCTTGCCGCCTTCTAATGTTTAATTTGACCTTTAGGTGAGTCAAACACCCACCCTACATGTCATACCATGTCATCAACCATACCAATCCCATTGTATGATGTGGCATAACACCTCATTATTGCCATCCCCCTTCCTTGTTCAATCTTTTTCCACAGCCAGGAATCTAAAAACTCCTGCTCAAAATCCCTTCTCTTCTCCTTCTCCACCCTCCCCCACAAATACACCACCTTGACCTGAACACCCACAAGCCACTCTCTGGTTGAGAACGACAAGGACAAGTCAACCACAGCCGACAAAAGCCATTACAAATAATTATGCTTATAATTAATTATTTCCTGTTCGTTTATGTATTATAGGAGAACTAAGCTACATCAATTTTTTCGTTCGAATTGTAAGAGAAGAAGGATGGTTTTCTCAGTGGCTAAGCATGTCTAGAGGTGCAAACTTAATTGCTTAATTTTCTCGTTCTCGATCTCGTCGCACACAACTCCTTCACTCCCCATCACCAATTCGTTCCCGGTGACTTTGAGCATATTATCCAGTTCCGATGCCGACAAGCCCTTCACCGGCGCGTGCTTTGACGGCAGCACAATTTTAGGCCGGTGGGTGGTGTGAGAGAGAGAGAGAGAGAGGGAGAGGGAGGAGGAGAAGGAGGGATTTTGAGCAGGAGTTTTTAGGTTTCATGGATGTGGGAAAGATTGAACAAAGAAGGGAGATGATGAGGTGATATGCCACCTCATATCATATAGTAATAGGATTGATATGGTTTATGACATGACATATAAGGATATTTGACTCACTTAACACTCAATTTTAACATTAGAAGACAGCAGGGCAACATTGCTCCATTTTACAAACTTCTGGATCAAAATTGATCCTAAAAAAACTTTCAGGTACCTAAAATCCTCAGTGAAAACTTTCGGGGCAAAATTACCCTTATCCCATGTTAAATATATTAGTTATTTATATTTTTTGTCACTTTTTTTTTTGTAATATTAGCCCTAGCTAGTTACTAGTGTTCCGATCCCTCGATAACAATTAAGTAAGGGGAAGAGGAAAGGAAATTAGCGAAGGTGATGAAAATGTTTTAGAAATAACATGCTAAATCACTTAATTAACATCATCAATCTACAATAAAAATTCACATGAACAAATATGGACAAAAACACAACTACATAAAAACATAATACTAATAGTTACCCTGCTCTTTTGAGATTAATATTGTTGTTATTATCTTCTATGCTCAAGACATAGGAAGTGTTTGAACCATATTTAAGCTATTATATATTGATTCTAATATATATTTAGACCTTGATGTTGTAAGCCATAAAATTCTTCTACTTCCAAGAGTTGGGTCTTTGATCCAAGAGATGAACCCGTTTACAGAAGTCCATCACGAAAAGAAGCAACATGACTGCTTCCAGGCCCAACTGCTAAACATCGATCTAGACCAAGCAACATAACTTTACAAGGAAGACTCGCACCATCAATAGCCATATAATGACATTGGGTAACGGGTTCAACGGAACTATTTTAAGTAAAGAACACGTGGCAGTTGGAGGGGGAAGTAACGTTCACATTAGACAAACTCGTTATTGGAAGATTAAATAATAATTAAAGCCAAGCGAGAAACATGGAAGTAATGGACAACGAGCAAGAGGGAAACCCGGGACCGTTTTCCATGTATTCAGCAACGCTATTTCAAATCAGGAGGAGATAAAAGGAAGGAAGGAGGAGGAGGAAGATCATCTGAACATTCCTAAGAAAAATCACTGTATTCAAGAGCATTCTATTAATCCCGTCCACTAAAGCTTTTTCTTTTACAGTCTTGTTATTCATTCATCTCATTCTGTGTTCATTGTATCAATTTGGTTACTTCAATTTTGGTTATTCATTACACTGTTCAAACATTGGGTTTAGGTTGCTGGTGACCTTTCTAAATTCTACTTTTGAAATCATTTAAAATTCAAGTAGAAATTCATTTAGTTTCCTTTTTCACATTTTTTGACCACTACAAATGTATTTCTTTCTTTTCTTTTTGAATGAATCTTTCTTTAAAGTGAGTGCTTCATACACTACAAAAAAACAGATTTTTGGTGACGACAAAAAAAGTCACCGCTGGACTTTTGGCGGCAACTACTACTTTCAGCACGCGACTTTTTTGTCACCGTAGAAGGTGGGACTTTTGGCGGAGACAAAAAAGTCACCACCAAAAGGGGGACTTTTAGCGGCGACTTTTTTTGTCGCCGTCAAAAGGCATACCTTCTGTGGCGACTTTTGTGTCGCCGCAGAATGTTGGACTTTTCGTGGCTACTTTATATAGTCGCCGTTAAAAGGGGACCTTTCAGCGGTGACATATAAAGACGCCGCCAAAGGTCCCCCTTTTGGCTATGTCACCGCTGAAAGGTCCACTTTCAGCGGCAACTATACAAGTCGCTGCTAAAAGTCATGTAGTTTATTTTTTGAATAACACTAATAAATATTGCTTTTTTATTTTTATATAAAATATTTAAAATGTCAAATAAGTTATTTTATATTGAAAAATAAAATAAGGTAATATATTTTAATTTTTATTGGTTTTTAGAATTATAGTGAATACTTTAATTTGAAATCAATGATATATTAAATAAGCTTATACATGAATAAAGAATAATAATTTTTAAGTTAATAAAATTATATCAACAATAACAACATTCTAATTTATTAAAAAAGAATATTATAAATATTATATTAGTAAAGAAACAATTATATTATCTGTTATCTTTATATATTATATGAATAAATAAGTATATATATAGTATATATAAATAAATATTAAACGTAGGTAATATGATAATATATTTATATTATAATAGTATATGTATTTAAATTTATATACTAAATATATGCATATAATATTTGTATGTGTGTATTTAATTTTGTATTAATATTATGGGAGTTCATCATAGTTTAACTAGCAGAAGCTTCACACAAGAGCAAAGTGGTCATGGGTTCGAACATTGGGAGACACATTTGAAGTTGAAATTAAAGGTGATGAAGTGGCGCGATGTGGCATAGAGTGATGACTTTTGGCGGCGACATAAAAATATGTCGCCGCCAAAAGTCCCCCCTTTTGTGGTGACACAAATGTCGCCGCAGAATGTGGGACCTTTTCGCGGCGACTTTATATAGTTGCTGCTAAAAGTCATACGTTTTATTATTTGAATAACACTAATAAAATGTAGATGATAGTTCGGCCTTCATTTTACTTTAATTAATAATATTCTCTCTATATATATATACAAATAATAATAGCCCTGTACTTATGTACTCATAAGAGGCTTGTGTGTACTGTATCATGTCACACCTTGCAATAGCTCTGATACTTAATTAAAGCTAAATAAGTCATTCATAAATTCATTTATGTGAATTTTTTCTTTAAATCAATTTATTTGACTTCTCAATTAATATATAATCTAATGAAATATCACATTTGTTATGATTTATACTAACTTATTTAAATTTTTTATATAACCTTAAAAAATCAACTAAAACTTACATTTAAAAATTGAGGGGGTACGTGTTTTTTTAATAATATTGTTGTTATATATGCGTTCTCCTCTCTTCCCCCTTTTTCTTACTAGCTCTCCTTTCTTCCTATTACTAATGCTTTTTTTATTTTTATTGAGATCCTATTACTAATAATAATATACTACGCACTGTTATTCAAGTGTTTTTTTTATCTATATAAAAAAGGCATGCGTGCGTGCTACTGGATGGAGGGTGAAATCCATATATAAACACTTGCCCCCCCCGGGGGCGGCATTGCATGGTTGGTTCATTTGGGGAGATAAAGGAATTTGAATAAATTATTTTTCCCAAGCCTATTAACCTGACTTATAATAAAATAATATATAATATATTGATAAAAAATAAGTATTTCAAAAAGATTATATACGTAGAAAGTGATATAATGGAATGATTTATTTATTTCCTTAATATCTACAAGTTAAATTAGTTAATTGACTTTTATATATGGAGATAATAGTATTTAACAAGGGGAGATGTTATTATACACTCTTTTCGTTCCTAAATATAGGACCTGGTTGACTTTTTTAAAGAATCATAAGAAAACTAAATAGTTTACTTAAAAATTGATTTTCGTGAATTTTTTCTTTAAACCAATTTATTTGACTTATAAGTTAACATATGATCAAATAATATATAAAATACATTATAATTAAGTGGTTCATTTCACTTTGTTAATTTCTCCAAGAAAAAAGGTCACGGGTGTTATATTTAGAATTGGAGGAAGTATATAACAGGGGTTACCATGGTCCCATAATTCGAGTTAATTCATATTCTTTAGTTTCTAAAACACTTGCGGGCAAAAAAAAAATGTTTCTAAAACACTTATCTCAAATATCTCTCGATATATACACTAATAACAAGACGTAACCTCCGTGCGTTGCACGGATTGTATTATTTATTCTAGGTTTTTCTATCTCATTGCATAGCTCGTGTTGATACTTATAAATTTTACGTCTTATTTTTTGTTGTTATTTTTTTATTCTAAGAAATTCAACAGTTACTTGTACTCTTGATAAAACACAATTACTTGTATGTATACGACTGAAGATAATTAAATTATACAAAAGATTTTGAAAATTTAAATTTAAATGTATTGTAATTATGTTTGTTATGAAGATATATATGAAATGAACGCTCGTTAAATTTTTTTTTTTTACCTCAACACAATAGTACACATGATAGCTATTGTATTTGATAAATATGTGATGACAGAATATAAGCTCTACCCAAAGAAAATATTTTATTGAATATAATATTTGTTCTTTATTTATTCTTTAGTATAATATCATGTATTGGTTTATAATTTGAACGCTCAACAATCAATTATGAAAGGCACATCAGTTTTGTATTAAGTGTATCAATATTTGTTCTTTATTTATTCTTTAGTATAATATAATGTAATTGGTTTATAATTTGAGCTTTTAAAAATCATTATTTATTTTACAATTAATTGGTTCAATGATATTTTGCATGAAAAAAATAAATATAAATATATAATCTGATTCTGATTCTGATAAAAAAATGAAAAATATAAATACACAATCAATAAAATGTTTATATTAGATAATAAAAAATGTTTGAATTAATATCTCATACATGAGTGGTTGATAGATTTTAAACATAAATTGAAAATGAAAATGACTATAGAGTTCTCCTATTTATTTTAAACCCAAAAACTCCACCGATTCATTTCCTTCCTTTTTTTTCCAATGGAATTAACATTTTTGAATGAGATAGAATTGATTTATTTAAGATTTTAAGTTGTTATTTTAAAATTAAAACAAACCTCATAAAAAAATTATTGGAATTAGAGGTATTTTTAAGCATTTAAGGCCTAATTTCTTGAGATATTCAAGGAAAATAGTTGGAGATATTATAATTATAATTTAAATTATTTTATTATAATTATAATTTATTATAACGTTATAATTATAAATTGGGGGAAAATAGGGAGAGGTGAAATACAACTTAGTTTGCCAAATAACTAATTTTTTTTCAAAGGGACACAACTATATTGATTGCTATGAAACAACTACAAACATTTTCATCAACCAAAATCATGCCAATCTTATAGCGATTAATCAGATTCTTGTTAATCACAAATGCCGCAATCCTAGAACACTGAAAAGGGAAATTAAACTATAATTAGCAAATTATATTTGAAAGGTGAAATACAACTTAGTTTGCCAAATAACTAAATTTTTTCAAAGGGACACAACTATATTGATTGCTTTGAAACAACTACAAACATTTTCATCAACAAAAATCATGCCAATCTTCTATATTAAATGAGGGGGGCTTTTCTCAGAACAACCCACTTTCTGAGCACACGAGCAACAATCACCAATGTATCTTTGTCATCATTGACATCCCCAATCATATCACGATGAGCGTTAGACATTTTGGCTTCAAATGAAAAATCAACAATGAAGCTTGAGAATTAGAAATTAGCAAGGAAGAAGTTGCGTGAAGGACACTGGATAGCTTTTGCGTGCACAAATATTTATAACCAACACCATAAAGAAAGAAGCCAAGGGAAAGGGAACAGATTCCACCATTGAGAAGGGGAAGCATTTACCTGCAACAAGAATTGGAAAGGCATGGCTGGAACGTTGAGAAGGCGAAAAGGAAGAAGGCCAAATGAATTAGAAGACACCATGAAGGAAGAAGTCAAGGGAAAGGGAATGAATTCAACCATTGGGAAAGGGAAGTATTTACCTGCAAGAAGAATTGGAAAGACATTGATAGAACGTTCAGAAGGAAAAAAGGAAAAAAGCCAGATGAATTAGAAGAGTCTAAATCATTATAATTAACCTAATTATTATTAATTAATATTATTAATTTTAATCAACTGTATTTTTTTTTTTTGCACTGATGAATCATACCCAATAAATCCACCCATAATTTCCTATTCCACAAGTCAATACCCAATAAATCCATCAGCATGAACGTAGGGAAATTTCTAATATTATTAATAGAAATAATTTATATAAATTAATGACCCAAATTTGCATAACTGCATCAGCATTAATGTAGGGAAATTTTAACATATATGTACACTATTTATTGCCAGCACATTTGAATTTTAACGCATATGGCCCATAATGTACAGTTTAAAACAAACAATAATGGCCCATAAGAGGAATTTTAGCGTATATATGTATACAATTTATTGCTAGCACAATTGAATTCTAACCCATAATGATATCAGCGCATGAATGCAGATAATTGTTAATGGATGTATTTTTTATCCTCCAATTGCAAACCGATCTAACGCCGTTTTTACAGGATTTAGAGTAGATATTGATTGATTGATGATGATTGATACGCATACACTATCCTGTACCTACTCTTTATTATTATTGGGAGGCTGCACCTGTTTGGCGTCCTTAAGTTTAAAAACAAGTGTGGTTACTTTTAATTCCCGATTTACCCATATCGTTATTGATAAAAGAAAAGTACTCCATCGCATACATCAAAATGGTTGGGAACGTTCTTTAACACGATGTTGATATTCATATTCGAACGTGTCAGAGGCATAATCAAGAACAGAAAAAACGTTTTTTCAAGCTGGCATATCCTCCATTTAGCAACTCTGAATCATGTTTTTCAGCCTCAAAATTGTCGTATTAAATATAAGAAAGCGACGAGAATAAATGCAGTGGAGGATTTTCGCTTACAAGACAACAACAAGCTTACACTTGCAGGTGAAGGATGGCTCCATCGTTTCTTCTATAAGACCCATATAATAGAAGAGAGTGCGTGAGAGAAGGAGTGCGTCCTAACCAACCTAATAAATGGCATTTTTAATTTTTTAAATGTTCTTATCACATATAGTTTGATAAAAATGAACACATGAAAACGGATACAAAATTTTTTTGACGTTACTTGGCATGTGTTAGTTAAACATGGAAAATTATATATTTGTTATCCAAATGTTTACATTTTGAAGATCTAAAATGAAAACAATTTCTTAACCATATTTTTTTAAAAAAAAAAAATAGTTTTTAGTTAAAAATATCGTTTTCAAAATTTAAAATAATTAAATCTGACCTATCATCAGGCCCAAAAAAAAATCTGACCTATCAGATAATCTGATGATTTTTATTATTTTATTTGGAAAAAAAAATCAATTGAAGAAGTGGAATATCTATTTTTTTTTTAACAAAGTAGAATCTTTTTAATGCTGATCGATTAGTATGTGTAAGTTAAACATAAAAATTGAATTACATATTTGTTATCCAGCTGTTTCGATGATTATCAGATAAGATAAGGAAACCGTACATCTTCTTAATTATATGTAGGGAAAATTAGATTAAAGGGGCTAGTGAAATTGATATTTATTTAGGAGGATCTTAAAAATTGAAATCATTTGGAAGGACTAGATTAATCCACTAAATCCCTACAGTTACTCTCACCACATCCTATAATTTTTTAATATCTAGCCAACTTTTGAAATTAATTCAAACGAATTTGATTCATATTCTTGATATAATTATTAATTTTATAATATAAAATATTTATTATTTATTTTTATATTTTTAAAATTTAATTACATTAATTTAGAGAATTAGATTTAATCATATTTGTTAGAATTACACTTGTATAAAATAAAATAAAAGTATGAAATGATAAAACTGAAATTAAATGATAAATAATGCTAGTGTGTTGATATAGATATGGATCTGGTGAAAACAATTAAAAAAAATATAGGATCACGGAGATTATTTCTTTTTATCTGAGATCATGTAATGATAGGATGTTATTTGTAGATATATAAAAAAATGATAGGCGGTTATAGTTTTAGATTTGTTAAATAAAGTATCTTCTTTTTTCGATATAGGAAAATATAGAGATTAGAGAGGTTAATTAAGGGCAGTTTGGTACTTTTAAATTTATATTCTGATATTTTAAATAATTATAATTTTCATGGTCTTTCTAAATAAATACTCCTATCATTTTTAATATTTTTAATTAGTCCATTCTCAAATTCCCCCTGATATAATCGTATCCTTCTTATATTCTAAAACAGATTTTTTTTTTTCAAATAATAATTTAATATCACACGCCAAATCGTCTATAAAACTCACACGGAAGCTTGGGGATTTCGCATACCCACTCACTCAGAGCTTGAGATAAGCTATCATTCTCAGTGTTATTGAATTTTGGGTTTTTGAGAAAGTTAAAGAGAGAGATGGGTATGGATCTGAGTCCTAAATTGGGTAAACAAGTGTACGGAGGTAATGGAGGGCCCTACCATGAATGGTTCCCCTCGGATCTTCCTATGTTAAGCCATGGCAACATCGGAGCGTCTAAACTTGCCCTAGAAAAGTACGGCTTCGCGCTTCCTAGCTTCCCTGACTCTTCTAAGGTCGCCTACGTTCCTCAAGATATCCAATCTATTTATTATTTGCACTTTGTAATTTCCACTATATTTATACACACACAGTCTTTTTCATTGGAGTCACCAACAACGTTATATTGTTTAATATTCCCTCCTGAGATTAATACAGGACTTGTTTATAAAGTTGATCTTTGGTGATAAATATGTGACATTTTAACCTTTTTTCCGAATTTTTTTTCGCACATTGCCTCTATGGTTTTTCCTTCAACAACAATCAAATTAATTATGGGAGAGAAGAAATTAAAGAAGATGATGAAGGCTTTTTAGAAATAACGTGATAGTAATTAATTTAATTAATATCCATAATCTAATCAAAATTAAGAAAGGATTTCCTATGATTAAAAATATGGAGGGTTTATAGTACTCAATTTCCGGCTTTCAAAAGCTGTATATGTACTCCCTCCGGTCCTAATTATAAGACTACTTTGACTTTTTTGACTTTTTTCTCCAATCCAAAAAAAAAGTAGTTTCAGTCCAAAAAAATATCTTTTTTCCTCAAAATTAGTTTATTCTACTTATAAACTAACATATAATCTAATTTTGTGTGACATATGTTATAATTTAATGGTCTAATTTGCTTCCTTAACTTCCACAAAAAAAAGTCAAAGTGGTCTTATATTTAGGACCGGAGGGAGTATTTTATAACTGTGAAATTGCGTTCATAAGGAAACGGGGCTGCTGGAGTTGTGCTCCCTGAGTCGGAAGAGAAGGTTGTTGCTATTAAGAAGGGTGATGCTATAGCTCTCCCTTTTGGGGTGGTAACATGGTGGTACAACAAAAATGACACCGATTTGATTATTCTTTTTCTGGGCGATACTTCAAAAGCTCATAAGCCCGGTCAATTCACCAACTTCTCCCTCACGGGTTCTAATGGCATCTTCACTGGGTTCTCCACTGAATTTGTGGCCAGAGCTTGGGACATGGAACTAAAAGACGCCAATTCTATTGTTTGGAGCCAATCAGGTAAAGGCATTGTGAAGCTTGATGGGGACAACATAAACCTTCCCGAACCTAATCAGGATCATCGTAATGGCATGGTACTGAATTGTCTGGAGGCTCCATTGGACGTTGATATTAAAGGAGCTGGAAGGGTTGTCGTTTTGAACACAAAGAATCTTCCGTTGGTTGGTGAGGTTGGATTTGGTGCTGATTTGGTTAGGTTGGATGGAAGTGCTATGTGCTCTCCTGGGTTTTCTTGTGACTCTGCTTTACAAGTTACTTATATTGTAAGTGGAAGTGGCCGGGTCCAGGTTGTTGGTCCGGGTGGTGAGAGAGTGCTGGAGACTAGCATAAAAGCCGGTTATCTGTTTATAGTACCCAAGTTTTATGTGGTCTCAAAGATAGCTGATCCTAATGGGATGGAGTGGTTCTCAATCGTCACCACACCCAAGTAAGTCCCTCTCATTTTATTGTTTCAATTGCAAAATGATTATATGTTTTTAGGAAGTTTATAACAAGGCTAATATCTCTTATTATGACTCCTTCATTTGGCAGTCCTATTTTTACTCATTTGGTTGGGAATTCTTCAGTATGGAAAGCCTTATCCCCAACAGTTTTACAAGCTGCTTTTAATGTGGATTCAGGACTTGAACAACTATTCCGTTCAAAGAGGACTAATGATGCCATTTTCTTCCCTCCATCAAAGTAGATAAATTAAGATAGTCTTGGCGTTTTTCAAGGAATTTTTTCTAAGTAGATTTTTTAAGGAATTTTATTTGTTCTCTATGATACTACTATTTAGATTTTGCAGTTATTACCTTTTATGGTCTAGAGATTGGAAGAGTTTGAACTATATTTAAGTTATTGCTGGTTTCAATATGTTCTTAGGCCTAGATGTGTTTCTCTCCTTTTCTTAAACAACGTTGATATATTTCTTTAAAGTAAGTGCTTCGTGCTTCAACCGTAATATAGACTGCTCTAAGTCGCTTATTAAGCAGCGAATCTATAGTGGAAGACAATTTTATCAATTTTTAAAGTACTCTTGATAGATACTTCAATTATCTATTTGGACCCCCCATTTGGATTTCAAGTAGTCTCATTTATTCTTATGGTTACATACTTTTAAACATAAATAAAATTTATTATCATACAAAAAAAAGGAGAAAAAAAAAAGAAGAAAGACTAAGTCAGGTTATCCTCCATTTTGAACGAAAAAACAGCACAAAAAGTTAATGGCTCCCGATTCCAGTATTTAGTGCAAGAGATTATTATCTTATGGCATCGCATTTACGGTACTCTTGTACTACGTGATGAAACTGTATATTTAGAATTCAGTCATAATAAGAAAATCTGTTTTTCCATATTCAAAACAAATTCAAGTGCACACGTAAAAACCACTACATCACTTCATCCCTGAGGGAAAGATACGAACCCCAACATTTGAGTAATCAGTTGTTCAAATATCTGGTAATATAATCCAAAATAGAAAGAATGGAGCAAAGAAAGAAGCCTAACGATATTTTACCAAATATTTCCTCCGATTCTAATTATAAGATCATGTTAACATTTTTGGAGAAATTAAGTATGCAAAATAAATCACTTTAAATTGTTTATATTTAACATTTTCCCTCAAAACTACTTTATTTTACCTATAAACTAACATATAATCTAATTACAAATAGCATATGTTAAAATTTAATGATATATTTACTTCCTTAATCTTTACAAAAAAAATAGGCAACTTGATATTATAATAATAAGGATAGGAAGACAAGTGCCATATAAAATCCTACTCTCAATGTCAAAGGCTGAGAAAAGGTCAGTAATATTCTTTTGGGGCAAGAGAAGTCAAAGCCATGGAATGCATTGCGTACAGACTTGCAAAAGCGGGGTAATGAATACGATCCGCTTCAGCCAGCTAAAGAATAATCATCTCCACCAGTTGGATTTCAGACAGCCCCATAATCCCAAGAAAGATGAGACACATAGCACTCCACAGCCAGCAATATCTATCGGCGTAATACTGGAAAACTAAAAGCCAAACGAGCAATATCTATCGGCATAATACTGGAAACTGAAAGCCAAACTATGTTTAAAACCAAGTATCAGAATGACGAGTTTTGATGGGTTGAATATAATGAATGATATACCAAAGCGAAGCAACTTTTTGCTGAGAAAAAGATAGACGGAGATATTTGCTGAAAGTTTTGAGTTTGTACAAATTAAATGGAAGTAAATCACATCATGTTCCGTTAGGAAGAGAATTCACTTCATAATAAACTCCAGAGAGATGGAACTATCCGAAGATTAAGCACCCATTAATGTTCCAAATACTTGATTACAGAACATGAATACAAACCCAGAACATAAAAAAATGCTGACATGCCTAATCTGCATCCATTTCTTCAAGAGCTGCCTTGGCTGCTGCCTTTGCTTCTTCCAAAAGTTCATCTGGGACCTGCTCATCCATATAATAGTATTAATCTTAGGAACATGGTAAAGGAACTTTCAAAAATATTACGGATGCGTTTGTGTCATGCGTTCCATGTTTATACATACACCCTATGAAAGCAGGGTATTATACCTTCACATGTTGGCGGTTTGATTCATCACACACCCAGCTCATTTCAAGTTCAAAGTCTTTATCCTTGGCCTCATCATGAACTCCGTAAATACTGCTTGCCACAAAAAACAAACAATTTTGTTGTAAATAACAATTTTAGTGCACAGAATGTCCTGGGTAAATCAAATCCTCCCCCGCCCCCTAGCAAGGACAAAAGATCCCAATATCTCAGTTTTAAACCCACCTCACCCAAAACCTCCCGCACAATAACGGTTATTTGGCATCTAAAATGAGAAAAGGAAAGAAACAGAAAATGGAACGAAAATGGCACTTTGAGGATGAAAAATGATCTGTGTCTTTATTCTAAAAAGACAAGGATTGAGATAATATAAAAAACTGTTAAACTGTGATATTAGAGTTTTAAAAGGGGGAAAAAAAGTAGAGATAAGAGAACACAATTCCTCCCCCTCTTCCAAAGACTGTAAATCAACTGGCAAGGCAGAATGAAACTCACGCTCCAGGACCATAATACTC
This sequence comes from Mimosa bimucronata, assembly GCA_037074515.1. Classification (NCBI taxonomy): domain Eukaryota; kingdom Viridiplantae; phylum Streptophyta; class Magnoliopsida; order Fabales; family Fabaceae; genus Mimosa; species Mimosa bimucronata. The sequence continues at coordinate 8,596,391 of CM073437.1, forward strand.
TTTATTTCCAGAAATAATTGAAGTTAAAGTCCCGACACAGCACTAGTGGTCAATGATAACTATACTTTCCCTTCTATGGATGAAAATTTTAATCTAGTTGCTTCATGCTTTAACAGCCTCAATGTGTTTAAACCTAAAACTTCATACTGCTCATGTTTACAACAGAAAAAAGCATTATCCCACTATGTGGGGTCAACATATGCCATAATTTAATTAAATATATGCTATAAAAAAATGTCAGAAAATCTAGTCACTCAACACATTGATTATGCCACATGCCTCCCATTATGTTCTTTGATTAGATAGAGGCGGCCTTATCTTCCCCTTAATGCTCAATTTTTCTAACATTTTGAATATGTAACTAGACTCTGACATCTCAATATCTCATACACCAATCCACACTTCAAATACAAACCAATAAAAATAAAAATAAAACAGGACACAGGCAAACAAAACCTGAAACTTGCTAAATCTCCTGTCCAAAATATTTCCAAACAAATTGCTATATAGACACTACAGCCAATAATCAAGCTACTTACATCTTGGCAACCTCAATAACTCCCTGGCGGCAAGTCATCTCAGAAAGCTTTAACTTCTCAATCTCTCTGCAAAAAGCATTAAGCACAACAATGGGAATCTCAATATTACAACAGCAACAGGAATCTCAATATTACAACAGCAACAAAGGTGTTTTAAGGGGAAAAAATTACAGGAAGTACTACACTTTTATCTTGAAGATTACTAATAAACTATTTTAACACACCAAGAGAAAGCAATCACTACTGCAGTGATATCTGCATACATGCAAAGGTTATGCGTATAAACAGAAATATGGCTTGTAACTACAAACTCGAGTTTTTCCTGATAGGATACATTTCTACCCAAAAAAAGTCATACCCAATTCGTCCATAATTAATTAATTAATAAATTAACAACTTTTACATCCCACTGCACTAAAGAAACAAAGTCTATTGCAATCTTATCAAGGTTCAGCAACTTACTTTTCAAAATTTCAACCCCAAGATTTGATAATTCTTTTTTTTTAAAAAAAAAAAAGAGTAATGCTCAATTCGGTCATAATTGATTATTTAATAAATTAACAATTTTTGCATCCCACTGCACTAAAAAAACAAAATCAATCGCCATCTTATCAAGATTCAGCAACTTTTTTTCAAAAAATTTTACCCAAAGATTTGATGCTTCATCACCTCAAAAGTATTATCGTTTTGATACAGCATCACATTAATAACTACTACAAAATTATAAAACTGATCTCACTTACGTTTTAGCAGCCTGCCTGCCCTTCCCAATTGCTGCACCAAAATACCTCTAAACAAAGGCCAAAACACAATCAGTACGAAGATACAAACGAACCTAATGAAACATAATTTGAACAACATGCTAACTATTGAAAAGCCATGGCGTAGCCATAATAAATATAAACTCACATAGGAAACACCAGATGGTTCAACCATGTACAATTGTGGTCCATCTCTGTCATAACCTCCTAATATGACACCACATCCAAAAGGTCTGCAAAACCAATATAGTTCTTTCAATACAAAAACTGAGAGGAAATAAATCTTGAAGATGATTATCATGGATGCACAATCGGATCTTGTTTAACCTGAGCCACCAATATAGCGTACAAAGGTGCACATAACTAGCCACACGATCAGCGAGTTCCTTGACGGGTATTTGCTCACCATAAACACTGAAAAGAAAAACAGAATGAACATATTTTCTTTTCATAACTTAAACTAAAAAAAAAAAAAGAAAAGAAAAGAATACCTCACAAATCTTAAGGTAAATTACTGTTAGTTTTCATTCACAAGTTAATTAGGGCAACGCACAACATGTATTATGACCTAAGGTTACCCGATAAAGAAATAAGTTTATTATAATAACTCCTGGCTTTAGTCTTGAAACATGAGTGTTCAACATTAAAAAGAAATTATCATTAGCTTACAACTTACTACGGAGAGATACCTAGCAAATGTTTATAGCACTCGAAAGTTGAAATGTTTACCCAGTTATTTCTCATTACAGTCAGTTCACTACCTATCAACAGAACTGTAATGGCATCTTTCTCTATAGAAAGGGTCCAAACTAGGAAATCACAAGCATTAAAGTATATATGCCCTAACAAGCGGAGCAGCTTACCAATACAACCATATAAAACACTGAGCAACACACTATGCTCAATCATCGCACCCATGACTTGAACTTGGACTGTCACGGTAGAGTATATTCAACATATTCACAGAGGAAAAATTAACAGACATGTTTAAATGCAGGCAAGGATATCCACAAATCTTGCTGTCAATTTATTCAGTGGGAACTACTACTAGAGGGGTATCATCTCATAGGCATCATGATAAAGTCAGCAACTTATCCTAGAAAATCTTTTGCATGTTATTTCATTAAGGGTACGCAGGCAATAGTAGTGAAAATTGCCACCAAATACTCAAAATGAGGTCTTATAACTAAGCTAAATTACACTATACACTGATTCAATTAGACCATATATCTATCTTTGTCAATGACTTATCAAAAGATGATAGAGAACGTATTAAATCGGTCATACTACATAAAAAATGCAAACATAAAGAAATCAAGGGACAATCTACAAATGCTGCGAGGAGCACAAGGCAAAACCTTTCATAGTTAGTTGCTTCTGACTTAGCCCTGGCAACAATTTGCCTCCCATCAGCTGCTAATCCTGCCACCGCCTGAAATTGGAAGAATATTAGGAAAACATTAACAGATATTATGATATATGGATAATCAAAGTATTTACGAGAGAATTTTCTGGGCAATTATGCAGTGCACCAAAGGAATTAGAGAGTGATAAATTGCATTGTAGCCCAGGAAATCTTAAATAAAAAGGCAAAGTAATGCTATATCCTAATTATAACGATATGCCAGTTAGAAAAGTTCATTGCACCAGATGAAAACAATAATATCTCTATTATTGCATTTTTGTGATTAAATTACTTCCAAAGAACGGAAATGAAAGACATCACAGCCCAAAATAACAGTTTTTATAATAAAAGTCATTTACAGTACAAGGACAGGGAATTCAGTGCTATGAACCCCCAAGATTAACTTGATATGAAACAATAATTTGCATATTTGCCGGAAAAAAAACAATGCCAGTAAGGCAGTTTAAATCTTTAACCTTTATTCTAAAAAGTACGAGTACAAGCGCATTCTTGCGAAATCGTTATGGAAGGGCAAACTTGGAACCCACCCACTTCAGGGAGTGCCACTAAACTCTCGCACCAAGGAGCTTTGTGTTTGTGTGCACGAGGGTCTGCTATAAGTGGACATTTAAGCTGTTTGCATACCACTTGCTAGGGTGTTTTTAAACTTTAGTTTTATTCCCAAAAAAAAAAACAAATCCAGTACATGCTACTTATCTTACAGAACTCCACTTTCTTCAAACTCCACAACTCACTCAACTATCACCATTTCCTTCAACAATCTCTGATATTATACATGCTCAATCAGACATCAGTTCACCAATTTTCACATCACTTCACAAGACTTCACAAGTAAGTCAATATCTCCCTTTATTAAGAAGATCTATCATAGAGATCTCTTTCAGGTACGCACTCTATGGTAATTGCACCGTGAAAATGATTAAAAGGAACAAAAGAAAAAAAAAAGGAAGAAGCAAAAACATTAGAGTCAGAACTACAAGTAAATAACATAGTACCATGCCCGAGTGGCGATGAACAGAGTGTATTCTTCTGTTGGAACCAGGCAGCATCATCTTGGATGGAATAAGTTTCTCGACCCCCTAAAATTAGGTTAACGTTGTAAAAAAAAAAAAAAGAATAATGCATAGATGCTAAAAACATGAGACCAGCACATTTATAAAACACCTACCATCACAACTCCGTCCTTGCATCTGATAGCAATAACAGTCCTGTAACAGAATTTTTGATAGTAAGATCCCCAATATCTATAATTCAACAATCATGTTCTAGCCATCGGCAAAAGAGGGGGAAAAACATAGTATTTACACCTGAAATGTCTAGTAACATGCATAAAGAGAAAAATCAAAGAGTAGAAGAAGCTGAGCGATATACCCACTGTTGTCGACGGCTTTGGCGGCATATTCAACCTGGAAAACTCGGCCATCTGGAGAGAAAGTAGTGACTGAAAGATCATAACCTGTTCCGATGCTACTCATGCTTCCTCCCAACTATCAATTTCCCCCAAAATCTTCGTCGTGATCGAATGTCGTTGTGACTAGACTCTGGAGCCCTACTAGAGCGATAAATAGGAAAGGTTTTGCCTTTCTCTTCAAGAAAATGGCGAAAGGTTTTTCCTTTACTTTTTTTTTTTTTTTTACATTAAATTTAGGACAGTATTACAAATAAAAAGGAGGCCCGTTAAACAAGTTAGGCACTCCACAGTATTTGTAGAGGGCCCAAATTACATAAACAACAAACAAAACAACCTAAAAAACCCATATACCTTAGAAGGAAGCCCATTCAAATGCCACCTTGAAATTTACAAATATTCTATATTACTTTACAAAATCCTTTCTTCCGCTCAAATTATCTCCCCGTTCCTCTCCCATCCTAAGGTATATCAATGAGTGAGTTAAAACGACAGGTATTTTGTGTATTACTCCTTCTTCTTTTGTTACTAAATATAGTATCTAGTTAATTTTTTTTTAGAATCTTAAGAAAACTAAATAGGGTTACTTATAGATCAATTTTCTCGAATTTTTTCTCTAAATTAGTTTATTTGACTTATAAATTAGCATTTAATCTAATAATACACGAAATACATTATAATTAAATGGCTCATTTAACTTGCTTAACTTCTAAGGGCACGTTTGCTTCACAGATTTTGGGCAAGGGAAATGGAAAATGGGATGATTCCATCATATAAATATAGTTTGGTTCACTGAATCTACAAAATTTCATTTTCCCGGGCCCACCCATTTTCCTTTAAACAATGGAAAATAGGTTCCCACCCTGCGTCTCATGGAAGATGGTGAAGGAGGAGATGTACATTATTGCCCTCACCTCATCTTCTCCTTCTTCAACCACGTCTTCGTCATATCTGCTCACTCAACGCCCTTTTTTAGCATGTGTTAAAGATGCTGCTAAGAAGACAAATTGAAGACAAAAAAAAATTTTTGCCTCGCATGGTTAAAGAAGATGAACGGTGGCTAGGATTTTCTTTTGTTTGTTCTTTTTTTTTTCTTTTTGCCTTTCCTATTTTTGAAGGTGCTGATAAAAATGAAAAAAGTATGCCCTGCGTACTGCTAAAAACACATTTTTTATTTCCCTTTCTCCCTGCACGCCTATATGTGTTTTTTTTACCTGTGTGCGTCGCTCGTTTCCAAATTGGTGGATGAATTTGTTATGTCATAATACATATTGTTAATTAAAATAATCTAGGTATATAATTTTGGTAATTTGTGTTTTTGTTGATTGTGACACTTGTGTTTAAAATATTTGGGTATGGATTTATTGGGATTTCTCAAAAATTTCGACACAATCAACCAGTTTGTTGCTCTGTAATTGTTCTTTCTATTCTTTCATCATTCAATGAAAATGCAAGTTCCAGTTTGCTACAATCAAATGTGAGAGGTTAAAATCGAAAGTGAGGGGTTACAATCAAATGTGAGAGGTTAAAATCGAAAGTGAGGGGTTACAATCAAATGTGAGAGGTTAAAATAGAAAGTGGGGAGTTAAAATCGAAAGTGAGGGGTTACAATCGAATGTGAAGGTTAAAGTATATTTTGATAATTGCGAAATTTACTGATGACTTCGTAACAGGTTTTGTTTAAAAATGAAGTCACAATCTCATTATATTTTAGGCTTTTTTACTGCTTAATTTATTATTAGTTTAATTTAATTATTAATTAATTTTTCAGATATAGTGGTAGGTATCTTATATATCTAAACTAGAGTTATTTTGGTGGTATTTTTAAATATAATGTAGTTATTATTTAATCACATGATATCAATATTTTTTAAATTAAAATCTAAGTGATTATTGTATTTACCAAAATTTAATATTTATTGAAATTATAATTAGTAAAATAATTTATTCACTTATTTTTATGGTAATATAATTTTAAAATATTTTAAATATATTATATATATTAAAAAATATATATTAAAATTAAAATCTATTTGATTTTTATATTTAACAGAAATATTTTTATTTATTTAAATTATAATTTTTTATTAAAATTAAATATTTATATTGTATTTTTAAAAAATTTTAATTTGTGTTACATATTTATATATTATATTTTTAAATTATTATATTGTATTAATTATTGAATTTTTTAATTTAAATGTGAATTTTATTAATAAATATTAATTAAGGGCAATATAGTCATTTGCACATGTTTCTTACTTTCCATACCACCATTTTCAACCAACCAAATATAAAATTTTCCATTCCATTCTCGTGCGTACCAAACGTGTCAACCTTCTTTTCCATTCCATCCTTTCCGTCAGAATATTTTCTATGAACCAAATGAACCCAAGTATCTCTTCCTCAACCAACACTTAAATACACATATTGTCAATCAATCTCATTTTCAATTAATCAATATATATTCGTCCGTCAAACTTTGACCGAAATATACGAATATATTTTCAGGTTAATATAATTTTTGGTCCCTGAACTTTCACTCAATTTTGGTTTTGGTCCCTGAACTTTAAAATTTTTTGTTTTGGTCCCTGAACTTTCAGTCAATTTTGGTTTTGGTCCCTGAACTTTGAAAGTTTTGGTTTTGATCCCTGAACTTTGGATCAATTTTGGTCTTGGTCCCTGAACTTTGAAAGTTTTGGTTTTGGTCCCTCAGTTTAAAAAAAACTTCAAAAAAAAAAAAAATAAAGTTGAGGGACCAAAACCAAAATTGCTGAAAGTTCAGGGACTAAGACCAAAATTGACCCAAAGTTCAGGGACCAAAACCAAAACTTTCAAAGTTCAGGGACCAAAACCAAAATTGACCGAAAGTTCAGGGACCAAAACCAAAAATTTTAAAGTTCAGGGACCAAAACCAAAATTGAGTGAAAGTTCAGGGACCAAAAGTTATATTAACCCTATATTTTCCCTATAAATTATAGGAAAATTGTATTATAACTATAGCTAAAAATAAATTTTATCTTCAATGTTAATATAAACTTACTACTCCATCAGGTCCCTATTATAAGATGTAGTTAACCTTTTTACACATACCAATAAAAACATGTTTGAATCATTTATTTTGTGTAGATTTTACATTTTTACCCTTACTCATTTATTACACACATTTTCTCTCCCCTCCTTACATTTATTAATATGCAAGGCCATAAATGAAAAATATGTATTTATTACTTTGATTTTGGATATTACCTTTTATATTCTTATATTTTGGACAAAAAAATTCGAAACATTCAGTGTGTTTGACTGGCGTACTTCTGAGAAAAAAATGACTTATTTTTTACCAAAAGGACTTATTTTTATTGTTTGGGTGGGCTACTTAACATAAGGCCTGGGCTTAGAAGGACTTATTTTTATAAGTCACTCAAATCAATTTCTTGGGCACTCAAAAGGACTTATTACTGTTCACCCCTCTCTGATCCTTGCGGGCCCCACGTTGCTTTCCCTCTTTTTCTATTTTTTTTTTGCCATCGCCTCTTCTTCGTTCATATATATATATTGATTAAATTCGTTCATATATGATTGATCTGCCATGTAAAAATTAACAAAAATTGATATACATATATACATATATATATGTACACTGGCAAAATATATGTGTAGAAAGCATTTTTTTTAATAACATATGTAGAAAGCATATGATCCAATAATTATATGTATTATTATTTAACTAAAAAACTTTATGTTTGTATGATTTAATTCATATGACTTTTTATCCATTACATATATTTATTTAAATTTCCATTTTATTATGTTTGCAAATAATTTTAATTAAATTTTCATTTTATTTTGTTTGCAAATAATTGTAATAAAATTTCCATTTTATTTTTTTAAGGTAATTTTAATTTTTCACTCAAAATCATCATAACTCAAAAATTTAATAGATAATTTTAATTTAGTTCTATTATTCTGGTCATTTTTATCTTAACCTTACTTTTCAAGAAATCCATCCAAACATGTTTAAAAGTTCAACTGACTTATAAGTCATTTTTTTAACAGCCCATCCAAACATAAAAATCAATTTCAGTTTAACTTATTTTCAATTTAACTTATATATAAATCACTCCTCATTTCAAGTTGATCCAAATACACCCATTACCTCTTATATTTTATAGTTAGAACAAGAGGAGGAAGTACCATTTTTTCCCTCGCATGTGAGAAAAAGCGTTTTTGACCACTGTCTGTCTCCCCTGAAAATTCGAACTCCTACATATCGGATATCGAGATTAGATTCCCGGTGGCGCCGGTTGTACGTTGTAGTGGGCCTGTATGTAGAATCGTGTTCGATCGAAGAAGAAGAGAGAATCATACCCCAAAAGAACCCCCAGTTCCTAGTAGCAGAAAAAGGATGGGAAGGGCTCGGCTTCTTGTTTCGGATTTCCTCATGTCTTTCATGTGGGTATGCTCAGGGGTTCTAATTAAGTTATTCGTATTCAGATATTTGGGGCTGAGTCACCAGCCCCTTCTTGAAGTTCTGAGGATAACGCTTGCCATTATAAACATGTTCTTTTTTGCATTGTTGGGAAATTGGACCCGTGGTGGTGCCTACAATCCTCTCACAGTTTTAGCCGGTGCCGTTTCTGGGGATTTCAGCAATTTCCTTTTCTGCGTTGGCGCTAGAATTCCCACCCAGGTCAGCTTTTTGTTGGGGTTTGGTTATATTTTTCTCGGATTGGGTTTAGTTATTTTTGTCTATCTAGCTTTGAGATGTGAAGATGATAATAATACAATGGATAGGACTTGTGTGGTGTAGGTTTTCTGAAATTAATTAAGCCACTGTATCTGCTAGTTAAAAATGCTATGTCCCAATTCATTACTGCCAGCATGCTTACCGTTATAGTTGCATCACCTTTGAGTGAAGCATTTAAGAGCTGATTAGAAGATACTTGACCAAACCTTATTAGTTGGAGTGGATGCTTGATGTACTGATGCATTGATGGTTTCACTCTTTTAAGGCATCTTTGACGTCTAGATAATCGCATTTGCTTTTGGCAAAGTCCCTTCTTTGTTGGTGTTTGATGTGTGCTCTAAGGATTTGAAATTTCCTGTTTGATTGTGTTCTATTACACAGTTTTGGCGGGCGACAAAGTAGAAAACCACGGGTCATTGGTGAAATCAGATATTGAGATATTCAAAAAATATTTACCCAGACCAATTTTGAGTCCATCCACATCCTTATGATTTATTTTTGTTCGATGCAGCTGATTAAGAAATTTACAACTAAGAATTGGTATTTTCAATTAGGAAACATTCCAGGGCTATGCTTCGTCCAGCGTATATAGACCTTTTGGCCTCTAGTGCACCAGTGCTCCATAATATTTGATGATACGAAAACTGGTTAATGTTTTATTAATCTGATACTTCTCTTTTCCTTCTCTATATGCATTTAGCTCTCAGCAGAAATCCTGAAGGCTATCATTCTGAACCACTGATTATTTCTTGGTCTTGTTATTTTCAGGTGATTGGATCTATTACCGGGGTTAGGTTCATTATTGCCACAATTCCTGAAGTAGGACGCGGACCGCGTTTGAGCATTGACATTCATCGAGGTGCTCTGACAGAAGGATTTCTGACATTTGCAATTGTCATCATCTCACTTGGGCTTGCCTTGAAACTTCCTGGAAGCTTCTATAGGAAGACCTGGATTTCCAGTATTTCCAAGCTAACACTTAATATACTTGGCTCTGATCTAACTGGTGGCGTTATGAACCCAGCCTCTGTGAGTAAACCACCCCCCCCCCCCAAAAAAAAAAAAAAAAACTCTGATTACTTTGTGCAGAGAGCTTCAACTATTGAAATCACTGAAAGAAAGACAAAACTCAAATCAGACATGTTTGAATGTATCTGTTATCGAAGTGTTTTATCTAGGAAATTGATAGATAATCTATACAGTTTGATATTTTATGATTGAGTTTCTTTCAAGTTTTTCTCCACAAGCCTTATTTTTATTGATAATCCTGATAGCAAATTCCTAAGAAAGTTTCCCAGAATATTAGCCTGAATAAAATTGCATTTTACTTCCTCTTTCCCCCAATTACTTGTCATCTGCTAAAAAACTTTGTTTGATCTCCTCAGGTAATGGGATGGGCTTACAATCGAGGGGATCACATTACCAAAGAGCACATCCTTGTATACTGGCTTGCCCCCGTGAAGGCAACTCTACTTGCAGTATGGGTATTCAAATTGCTAGTGAAGCCTACAACACAAGAGAAATCCAGCACAAAAACCAAATCAGATTGATAAAACTTTATCCAGTGTTAATCCTCTGATTGCTTCTGGCTTTCAATTAACATGCTTGAGGGTTTGGGACTCTTGTGTACATTTGTATATATCAGGTGGCTGAATCGTGGTCATCATTCCATATGCTTTCCACTAAAATGATGTGCGTTCAATTGTAAGTACCATTATTGCTATGCCCTGGCAGCCCTGCCATTTCTCTGATTGTATTAAGTGAAGCCTTTGTAGCTCAACAAGGGCATGGTCCCATTGGGATGGAATTCCTTCCAAAACAAGTTAAGCCCTTGCAAAATGTTGTGCTTGCATAATGCATATGCGCTTGTGTTCATGTGTTCACTTATTAAGCATATGTTTTTGGATGTTGATATCAAGACTAACAAAGACGTAGAGAATTATGGTTCAAAGAGTAGTTGTGGCCATTGATCTTTAGTGCTTTGATTTGGCTGCGATGCAGAAAAATACACAAACAGTCTTTACATGAAAAAATAAAGACAAAAAAGGAAAAAAAGTAAAGTTAATTAAAAATACTTGAGTAACTTTACATAAAAGGGTTGAGGGAAAAAAAAGAAAGTGCTCAAGAACGATATCCTCCACTGTTTTGTCCTCCTTACACTCTTCACCGAGAGAGTAAGTTGGCGTCAGTGTAGGTACATGTAACTTCGTGCAAGTTAAGCCTCTGTGGTGAAGCATTGATGGCACCAATAAGCTTGGGTATGGCCTATTTGGATACGATTACAAGGCAATGGTTGCTGCAGAAAAGCTGGAATTGTGGCTTAACTTTGGCTATTGCTTTTATCGGCTCCCTTAACTGAACTTGTTTCATCCAACTTAGTGGACCTTTGGGCGGATTCCCTGCCTTCATATTCAGCATGGGAGGTTTGCACGAATTCTGCCAGTTCATGTTCAAAGCTTTGTGCCGAGTCTTGCACATCTTCTTCAACACTGTAGAATGGATCAAAAGAAGATAGTCCTTCTAGATCTGCAAATTTCATATCATCCTCCAATTTATCAAAATCAAAATTCCGCAAAATTTCAGGAATCGGAATACCACCATCTTCGGCATGCATAGATCCTCCTAATTCAATGTCAATCTTCTCCTTTTGGTTCATACTCATTTCCTCAACATTTGGAGTCACAGAACCAACAATCACAGGTTCATCCACCAGCACAAATGATCGGAAGTCATTCTCTGAAAGGGGTATTTTGGAGCAAAGAGTTTCCTTAAAATTTCTAAGAATTCCCTTATTGTATGGATTTTCCCTTTTATCATATTGATAACGAAAGTTCTCATAAGTTGTCTGTAAATAATTAAAAGCATAATTAGGATTGACAGCAGCATTTATCTAAAAAAATCATTTACAGAGGACTCACAATAATGAACACTAAAAGAGTAGATCCTCCTTGTAATGTAAATAGATAAAAGCTAACTTAAGATAAGCACAGAAAGAATAAGAAAATGATCATAGTTCAGCTTAAATACCTCAAACCAGAATTACAATTATCGCATTGTGCATTCAAGATAGAACTATATTGTATGACAAGCTCAATATGAAGACAGCATTATGATTGAGTAAATACTATTCAATCACGTTCATGGTTAAAGCTTAAAATAATTGAAGTTTCAGAGGCCACAAAGAAACCTCTCTAGCTAGGAAAGGAGAAAATGATAAACAATGAAAAAATGGGTATCGATCACGTTGCTAAGACATAATTTAGCATGCTTCTAATTGTTACTTCATGTGATGCATAAAATGATCGAAGCTATAGCAGTATAGATTTTACGCTTCCAACTAAATGATTTAGCCAAACATGCAGGCCCCAACAAAAATAATTCCCCTAGCACATGAGAAATAAATTGAAATGAATCAAGACTCAAAAGTAATTGGAATTTTGGACCTCCTTTACATTTTGAGTAGGATGGTCACCTGATTTGTGCAGATGAGGTACAAATGGAAAGCTGTGAGGCCCCCAACAAACCAAACTGCTATGAAACTGTATAATATGAGAAAATCTGACACATAGTCTTGTGTTATTGCCTTCCCAAGTTTAACACCACTCAGGGCAAGATTGATCCAAGAAAACACAAAGACATATATGCACAAAATGGTTGACGTTGAAATAAACATGAAGAAGAACCGATAGTTTCTCTGCAATTATATCAACATTAAAGTCAACTGTTAGTCCAGTAATGATTGTCAGCCAAATAAATTCAGAAAATAAGAGGTGTTTCTCTGCAATTATATCAACATTATACTTGAATGATTTTAACTTAGGTCCCCGCATTTCTTGCCTAACTGCATAGGGTAAACTTGGAGAGAAAGACGGAGGAAGGGATACCAGCCACTTCTGTGTTCCCCTCTTGACTCTTTTACTGCATTTCTTGCAGTACGGAAGGGGATCTAGTTCAAAACGTTGTTGAGCTTCATTTTTTGCAAGATTAAGAACTTACTTTTCCAATGCACTGGCCAACCCAGGGGCAGTGATGATCAAATCTCTGGACACAATTGTTGCAGATGGAACAATGAGAACAGCGAGGTGGGCGATAAAGCAAACATGTATCACAGAACTTCACTTTAACTGTGTGACCATTAACTGTTACATCTCTTGTACGAGGCAATTTTATTTGAGGGGTCGTGCCATTAATCCATTCCATAGAAGGTGTAGGTAAATCAAATGCTTCATCTAACTCAGGAGGCCTTGCATTCCTTGGGACAATTCCGGGATCTCTTCCAGAGGTCAGGAAGAGGAATGCTAAATCCTGCATGTGAGTTTTGCGTGCTATCAGCTTTAACCTTCAAATGAAGAAAGGAGGCCTCATCATAGGCTATAAGAATATGGTAAGAAGCAAAGGTTCAAGGGTAATTCAATAATGAGCAAGAAAATGGAATATTGCCATGATGTTTATAGAGTCAAGCAGAAAAAAGGTGGAGATGAGATATTGGGAGAGTAAGCAAGTTAAGTAGGAAGCTCAATGCAAAAGGCTCCCCACCAGATGGGTTTGGGAAGGGATAGTGATGTAAGCAGCTTATCCCAACAAACAAAAAGGCTGTTCTAGGATTTGAATATGTGACATTCAATCACATGGTAGCAACCTTTGACATTGCCCCAAGGCTCTATGGCGGGCAAGTAGGCAATAAAACAAACAGAGAATACATGGGCTGGTGGCTTATTCTAGTAAACACTAAAAGTTGTTATTCTAAAGGCAGAGGTAATGAGAACTTACCAAAATAGTGAGAATTAAGCATGTAGTCAATACAAGATACCTATATGCATCACCAGGGTTCTTAAAATCTTTAATATTAAGACATATCCTTGCACAAAATGCAATTGCAGGTCCAGCAATTAGTAGTGTTGTGAGAAACAAGGAAGCTACATCGGGGCCAAAGACAAGCCTGCCACCACAAAAGAATCTCTGGAAGAAAGGCAAGAGAAAGCTAATCAGTCAAGTATAACATATACATATTGCCTCTAAATGCCAATCGTACTTTAATACTATACATTCTTGCGCTCAATTTACCATAACCACATCAATTTTTTCATATGGAAGATGATTATTGGGTCAAAAAACACATAACCATGCCAAAAACTAAGAAATGAAATGTGATCCGAGGAAAACTAAATACAGGCTTTAAGGACTTAGTCTAAGATATCATCCGCAGCAAACGATTAGAAAGAAAGAGAAAGTAGTTGAGAGTCCAAAAGATACGCGATCTTTAACACAAGGGAGCAGTAACAATCATGAAAAATCAACCAGATCTTACATTAGGACTAAAAGTTGCAGTTTCCGTCAGCCATAAATAATACAAGCAGTAAGGACTTAGTCTGCGAGTTGAATGTTGTTAGCAAAACAGGTGTACATTTCTTGTGGCTAGTGCCTAACCATACAAAAAAGAGGAAAAGAAGCAATTTAAAGTTCCATGATCAGGGGACATCAACCATGAGCACTGAGAGATCACACTAGAAATTAAAGAAACGCTCTTCTAAGGATCAAATCAAGCAATCTTAAACATCGAATTCAACTACTAGAAGAATAAATAAAAACATATGGACAAAGAACTCATATCAGTTCACGGTGAGCCTGATTGTTTTACTTTTCCATGAGATCAAAATAAACATAAAAAGCTATCTTTGTTTTTAAGGCCATAAAAAACCTGTAGTTGTTGGTCAAGAATAACTGTTGCATAATCAGTCAACTATCTTTGGTTTACTTTCCCAGGAGATTAAACTTATACTAATACTCTAGAGCTGTCCAATCAGATCGACAAAGTTGTATTCGTAATCCATTAATCCACTGAGAGCAAAGAAAGTTGACGAGGGGTGTCCAAAAATAAAGTATTCTCAATATAATGAAATTTAAAAAGAAGGAAACGAGAAGCAACAAATCAACCAAAAAAGCTAAAGCTCAAGGATCAAAAGAACCAAACAAAAAAGGCATAACAGAAAAGCAAAAAAAAAAAAAAAAAAACCCACGTTACTCCCCCTCCAAACTTGGTAAAGCCTCCTATGTTTCACGTTGTGAGCTAAACTGCCAGAAGGAGGAGGAGAAGGAGAAGAAGGCCCCATGTCCCGATTCCTGTTCTCAATCAACCAAAAGTATCATCTTTTTGCCCAACACAAAACACACATCAAATTCTAGTGATCCAGCTTTGAACCCAGAAGGCGTCAGGGAATTTGAAATTCCTTTCAGTGTGATTGAGAATCAAACAATAAGAGTGGCAATGCGAGAAGAAAGAGACGATGTGGGAACAAAAATAAAAAATGGGAAGGAGGAGGGCGAGAAAATATTGGTGGAGAGTGGTGTTATGAGCGCACGAAACAAAGTTTGGGTGTCCCTTTCTGTCAAGCAAGAGTGATGGCAGCTTGCAGGATTAGTTGAGGGCGGATGTTCCAATACGCGTGGCGTTCACGCGCTTAGTGTTCTCCTCATTCACGCCTCTTCTAGTTGATCCTGTTTACAAATTCCATGCGCCTTTTTAAATCTTAATTACATTCTGTTTATTTATGCTTTCTACTATTGCCTAATGTATACAAGCCATTTTAGAGTTTTTTACCTGTAATAAAGGCCAAAATGTAGTTTCCTTTTTTCACTTATAATAAAGGCCGAAATGTTGTTTCTTATGTTTTTTCCCATGATCTTGCTTTCCTCCTTGTGTAAAATATGAAATCAGGTTAATTTTTTTTTAAAAAAAATTAAAGATATAAAATAAATCAAAATAAAGCATTTATATTATAATTTTTCTGAAAATTAGTTTACTTTACGTATAAATTACCCAATAATCTATTAGATGTATCATATATTAAATTTAAGTGGTTTATTTTGGTGTTTTAAAATATCAACAATAAAATCAACTTAATTTTATATTAAAGATGGGACATAATATATGTAAAGTTAGAAAAAGAAATTGATTGAAGAGGTATTTAGCGAATTAGGTCTTATTTTTTAAAATGTCGAATAACCAACAATATAAAAACATGGAGAGAGTATCAAATCATATTCAAACCCAATCACAGCAGGGAGGTGGGGTAGCACAACTTTAGCTCTATTGAGTACTATTAACTTGCATGCTCTCACATCATTTTGATCTTCGTCAACTCAAATCACCTTTGACGTGATCTTTATTTTTTTCAAGAGGTGCTTTATTTTGGATTGATGGTTGATTTTGATGTGTATAATAGTATTTAGATAATTTTTTATAAAAGCATAATTTTTATTGAAAAGTTTTAAACATGCCCTTGATGATACTGATAACTCTATTATGTGTAGAAATTAAAAAGAAGTAACTAATCTAGCAATGTAAAGTGCGGTTAGATTTCTCCGGTCTCTAAATTATAGTTCCAAATGAGACACTTTTATTGGAATTGGTTATATAACCTCTTTTTTTCCTTTCTAAAATGCCATTATAATTTTATAGGAAAAGTTAAAAAACAAAGGTTTAAATATCATTTTGGCCAATGAACAATGGCGCAAGTATCACTTTCGTTAAAAATCAATAAAAAGTATCATGTATGCCTGTAACTATTTAAAATGTATCATTTTGGCCAATACCATCAAAAAATGCCTAACAGCTGTTAGATTTTACAAAAGTGTAGACAAATCATTAGCCAAGTCATTAGTTAAGTCAATGACCGTTAGGCATTTTTTGACAGTGTTGGCTAAAATGATATATTTTAAAGGGTTAAAGGTCACATTTGCCCCTGAAGTATACACGATGGATCATATCTGCCCCTGAAGTATTTTTTGGCCCAAATGTGCTCTCAAAGTATGAAAATGGATCATATTCGCCCTTCAGCCGTTAAAATATTAATGGTCAACGGGAGCTTTTTAACGGCTGAAGGGCGAATATGATCCATTTTCATACTTCGAGGGCACATTTGGGCCCAAAAAAACTTCAGGGGCAGATATGATCCATCGTGCATACTTCAGGGGCAAATATGATCTTTAACCCTATTTTAAATGGTTATAGGCATACATGATATTTTTTATTGATTATTGGCCAAAGTGATACTTGTGCAATTGTTTATTGGTCAAAATAATAACAACAACAACAACAACAAAGCCTTATCCCACTAAGTGGGGTCGGCTACATGGATCGCACGACGCCATTGTGCTCTATCGGTAACCAAATCTTTAGATATATTATTTATTAAAAGATCGCGCTCTACAACTTCATTAAGTGTAAGCCTCGGTCTCCCTCTTCCTCTCTTAATCGGACTCCAGACTATTTGATCTACCCTCGTCACTGGCGCATCTAATGGCCTCCTTTGTACATGTCCAAACCACCTCAAACGATTTTCTACCATTTTCTCACTGATAGGTGCCACTCCAACTCGTTCGCGTATATGATCATTCCGAATCTTATCCTTTCTTATGTGACCACAGATCCATCTCAACATCCTCATTTCAGCTACCCCTGTAACATCCTAAAAATTTATTTAGGATTAGTGGGGGGTAAATAGGAATTGATTAAGGAGAAATGATGGATTATGAGGATATTTGAAAGATTTTGAGGTATCTTTGAGGATTTTAAAGGCCTAGTTTCTCCCTTATTTGGACAATAATAATTTTGGGAGAGATTATTTTTAGGCTCAAAAGAGATTAATATGGGAGGAAATCAATAAAAGATATTATGGGAAAATTTTGAGAGTGAAAAGAAAATTTTTGGTTCAAAAGAAATATCTTATTTGAGAATTTTATGGTCCAGTAGTATATTTCCTGTTCCTGCCGACACTCCTCTCTGCTGACTCTCTCCCGTATTCTCTTTTTACTATTTCAATGATTATTGTTTCAACCAATCACACTCAACTACTATTTATATATATTATATTATATTATTAATATAATATATTATTATTATATTATTATATTATATTATATTATATTACTATTATATATATATACACTCACCGTTCCTTCCTGCTTCCTTCCTTCCTCATTTCTTCATTTTCTCTCTCTCTCACGTCTCTCTCTCTTGCTCTCTCTTTCCACCATATATATATTCCTATCATTGGACTTATCAGAGCTCGTTGATATAGGAATATTAAGCTTTTCGGCCAACTAAGCACATTTTTGGATTCCCGTAAGTCTCATCTACATTTCTATGTCATTAGTTTTTCAATTTGTTATACTTGAAAAATTAGACCTTGTCTAAGTTGATATTTTTGGGAGTCCTAAAATTAATAAATTGAAGCTTAGGCCTCGATTATGAGTTTTTCTGAGTAGATTTTTCATTGTTGGAAGTTTTCCTAATTATTAGGAATTTTTGGATTTATGGACGTTTTAGAAATTGGAGCTTTTAAATTATTCGAGGTGCTTATGGGTAAATTGATGATTTTTAGAGGTTTATTAAGGTCATATGAGGGGATTTAATTAATTGATTTGATTGGGGTTTTCACCTAAAGAATTATTGAGGGATTATTGGATGTTAAGGAATTTTATAAATAGTTATTGGAAAGATTAATAATTTTGGATATATGTATAAATGGAGTAGAGATAAATTTTAGAGATAGAAAGGGAGAATAAATATTAAATAGAAATTTAAAATAAGTAAGGGCAAAGAAAGGGTAGTAAGTAATTTATTTTCCAACATGTGAAATTGTTGGATAAATAATTAATTTTGGTTGTATGTATGGTTGTGTAGTGCTTGAATTGCACTAAGTTAGCACGGGGGAGCTGCACTATTGTGAGATTGGTGCCAGCTATCAGGTAACCGCTTTCTGCTTGTTTATGTGTGTGTGTAGTGTTAGTAAGTAATTTGAAATATTATTATTTGAAAATCATGATATTATATGGAGATGAGATTTTGAATCACAATTGATATATGATTATCAATTGATGATTGATGAGATATAGAAATGAGATCTTGGAATATTAATATTTTTATAATAAATGTCCTGTGGAGTATTATTTTGAAATGGCATAAATTTGTGATGTGAAATATTTGAAACGGAAATATGTGGTTTTGGAAATTATTTAATATATGTATATCAAGAAAATATTGGAAGGCCTGGTGCCTGATTGTGGTGTTGCATATCTATGTGTTGTATGTGAGAAATTATTTGGGTATGTGACACCGGTGAATTGGAAATTGTGCCATCACGTGATGAGGTACCCTGTTGCGCCACAGGGACTAATTGATATATTATGAGAAATAAAGGAGAGAAAGACGAAAGAGGGGATATCGCCCCTTACGGATTCAGAAAGGACAGAGATCCTTCTAATCTGTGGTACTATTCAGGGAGGGTAGAGAGTCCCTCGTGAACTGTACCGTGGTGATCAGGGGTGGGTGGAAGGTCCCGACTGGTCCCACATGTTTCCCCAACGCTTCTATTAAGATTCGTTTGGGTTGTTTGTGATTATAAATGATATATATAATTCTTGGAGATGATTGGGATGGAATATTTTGCACTTATACACTGTGAAAAGATATTTGGGACCAAGTTATGCATTATATGTGAATACCTGAACATGCTGTTTGAACTAATATATATATACATATATGTATTCCACTGGACACCTTGCTAGCACACACTGCATTTAGATGAGTAGTCAGTGGTTGCGTTTGGGGCTACCCCCGTTGATCTCACTTTTGCAGGTCCTAGGAGCGAAGTAGGAGGTCAAGGGAATGATCCGGGAACTTCTCACTGATATTGTGAGATACTCTGGACCAGAAGGACAGGAGGTATTGCCACATTTAGGATCATATTTGTATGATGCTTCCGCTGAACCTTGTTCCTATTCTGGGGGAAAATTATTGTATAATACCTATTATGGTATGGTATTTTAAGAATGATGTGTGAAGTTTAATCATGCATAATGAAATTCTCTGTTATTGTACTGGAAAGGAAGTTATATTGTGATGACAGAGATTGGAATTGAGGTTTGAAATATATATAAATATTATGGAAAGATCTTTTTCTAACTATATTAGTTATTTTAGTAAGTTAATTCTTTTTCCTAACATAGTTAGCACTATAAACGATTTAATGTTTAATTGTCAGTGGTTAATAGTGTGATTAGGGAGTTAGTGTTACAACCCCTATCTTATGTTGATGCTGACCCTTCAAAGCCCAACATTCACTACCATATAATACTTATAGCAGTGCGATAAAACTTCCCTTTTGTAACATTTACCTCCAATTCCACTTTTAACCACTAACAATAATATATTAAAACGTTTATAGTACTAACTATGTTAGGAAAAAGAATCAAATTACCAAAAATTCACTAACATAGTTAGAAAAAGAGCTTTCCATAATATTTATATATAATTCAAATTTCAACTCAAAATCTCTGTCATCACAATATAAATTTTCTTCCAGTACAATAACAGAGAATTTCATTATCCATAATTAATCTCCACACATCATCTTTAAAATACCATACCATAATGGTAATTATACAATAATTCTTCCCAAAATAATAAAAAGTTTTCAGCGGAAGCATCATACAAAATATGATCCTAAATGTGGCAATACCTCCTGTCCTTCTGGTCCAGAGTATCTCACGATATCAGTGAGAAGTTCCCGGATCCTTCCCTTGACCTCCTACTTCACTTCTAGGACCTGCAAAAGTGAGATCAACGGGGGTAGCCCCAAAACGCAACCACTGACTACTCATCTACGTGTGGTGTGTGCTAGCAAGGTGTCCAGTGGAATACATATATATCAATTCAAAAACATGCTCAGGTATTCACATATAATGCACGTCTTATTCCCAAAATCTCTTTTCAACGTTTATAATTGTGGAATAACCCATCACAATTCATCCTCAAGAATAGTATATATCATTGATAATTACAATCAACCCAAACAAATCTTACTAGAAATGTTGGGAAAACATGTGGGACCAGTCGGGACCTTCCACCCGCCCCTGATCACCACGGTACAGTTCACGAGGGACTCTCTACCCTCCCTGAATAGTACCACAGATTAGAAGGATCTCTGTCCTTTCTGAATCCGTAAGGGGCGATATCCCCTCTTTCGTCTTTCTCTCCTTTATTTCTCATAATATATCAATTAGTCCCTGTGGCGCAACAGGGTACCTCATCACGTGATGGCATAATTTCCAATTCACCGGTGTCACATACCCAAATAATTTCTCACATACAACACATAGATATGCAACACCACAATCAGGCACCAGGCCTTCCAGTATTTTCATGATATACATATATTAAATAATTTCCAAAACCACATATATTTTCGTTTCAAATATTTCACATCACAAATTTATGCCATTCCAAAATAATACTCCACAGGACATTTATTATAAAAATATTAATATTCCAAAATCTCAGTTCCATATCTCATCAATCATCAATTGATAATCAAATCTCAATTGTGATTCAAAATCACATCTCCATATAACATCATAATTGTCAAATAATAATATTTCAAATTACTTACTAACACCGCACACACACATAAACAAGCAGAAAGAGGTTACCTGATAGCTGGCACCAATCTCACAATAGTGCAGCTCCCCCGTGCTAACTCAGTGCAATTCAAGCACTACACAATCATACATACTACCACAATTAATTATTTATCCAACAATTTCATATGTTGGAAATTAAATTACTAACTACCCTTTCTTTGCCCTTACTTATTTTAAATTTCCAATTTAACATTTATTCTCCCTTTCTATCTCTAAAATTTATCTCTACTCCATTTATACATATATCCAAAATTATTTATCCTTCCAATAACTATTTATAAAAATTCAAGCCTAAATAAAATTAAACCTTACATCCCTAAATTATTTCTCAACCTCAAAAATCCATTATTTAATCCACAATTTATTTTCCAAACCTTAATAAATATCTAAAAATTATTAATTTAACTATAGACCCATCAGATCATCAAAAGTCCTAATTTTCAATATTTCTAAAAATCCAATAAATTCCAATAATTAAGAAAAACCTCCCACAATGAAAAATATACTTAGAAAAACTCATAATCGAAGTCCAATCTTCAATTTATAAATTTTAGGACTCCCAAATATTACCAATTTAGACAAGGTCTAATTTTTCAAGTATAACAAATCGAAAAACTAATGACATAGAAAGGTAGAGAATACTTACAGGATTCCAAAAATGTGTTTAGTTGGCCGAAAAGCCTACTATTCCTATACTAACAGACTCTAATAAGTCTAGTAATAGGAATATATATGGTGGAAAGAGAGAGAAACGAAGAGAGAAACGAAAAGAGAGAGAGAGTACGTGAATGAAGAAGGAACGGTGGGTGTATATATATATTTGATGCACAGTAACTCAATAGTAATGAATAGTAACTCAATAGTAATAATAATAATATAATAATAATAATATATATATAAATAATGATTGAAGGGAGACAAGCAGAGAAAGAGAGTCACGGGAAAAGTCACGGGAGAAGTCACGGGAGAGGTTAGGTGGAATAGGAAAAATATTAGGGAAAAATACACTACTTGGCCCTAAAATCCTTAAATAAGATATTTCTTTTGAACCAAAAATTTTCTTTTTACTCTCAAAATTTTCCCTATAATATCTTTTATTTATTTACTCCCACAATAATCTCTTTTGAGCCTAAAAATAATTTCCCAAAAATTATTATCTTCAAAATAAGGGAAAAACTAGGCCTTTAAAATCCTCAAAAACACCTAAAAAATCCCTCAAATATTCTCATAAACCATCTTTTCTCATTAATCAATTCCTATTTACCCCTATAAATCCTTAATTAATTTTTAGGATGTTACAATTCTCCCCACCTTTTTAAGAATTTTGTCCCCAAAATTCTGCTAACATATCCCCAAACAAGCAAACACAACATTTATAACGTATAAAATCACTCAATAAAGCGAACTTACCTTGGGAATAAGTAAGGGTATTCTCGTCGCATACGCTCTTCAGTCTCCCAAGTAGCATCCCCTGGAGTCATACCTCTCCAGAACACCTTAACTAGCCTAATCGTCTTATTCCTTAGCTGCTTATCCTTAACATCTAAAATCTTTTCCGGCTCAGCTTTATATGTCAAGTTTTCTCTCAACTCGACCTCCTCAGGCTCAATCACATGTGAAGGGTCTGGATGATATTTCTTCAACTGAGAAACATGAAAAACATCATGAAGATTCGATAACTGTAGAGGCAATGCCACCCTATATGCCACTGATCCGACCCGTTCAATGATATCGAACGGACCCATAAACCGGGGAGTAAGCTTTTTAGCTCTAATGGACCTCCCAATACCCGTAGTTGGAGATACCCGAAGAAAAACATGATCCCCAACACCGAACTCTAACGATCTACGTCGTTTATCTGCATAGCTCTTCTGCCGACTATGGGCAGTCAATAGCCGCTGGCGAATCAACTTAATCTTCTCTGTCGTCTGATCTACAATATCTGGGCCAATAATAGCCCTCTCGCTAAGCTCCGTCCAACAAATTGGCGACCGGCACTTCCGACCATATAGAGCCTCATAAGGCGCCATCTGAATACTCGAATGATAGCTGTTGTTATAGGCAAATTCCGCCAATGGAAGATGTCTATCCCAACTGCCTGGTAGCTCCAAAGCGCACGCCCTGAGCATATCCTCCAAAGTCTGAATCGTCCTCTCGGTTTGACCATCGGTCTGAGGATGATACGCAGTACTGAACTTGAGCTTCGTACCCAAAGCCGTTTGTAAAGACCTCCAGAACTCAGAGGTGAATCGCGGGTCTCGATCTGAAATAATACTCTCGGGAATCCCATGAAGCCTGACGATCTCGTTCACATACATCTGAGCTAATCTAGTCAAAGGATAATTAATCCTGATCGGAAGAAAATGAGCGGACTTAGTCAAACGGTCCACGATAACCCAAATCGAATCGTGACCAGACTGAGTCAATGGCAAGCCAACCACAAAATCCATCGAAATACTGTCCCACTTCCATTGAGGAACCTCAATACTCTGCAATAGGCCACCTGGCCGCTGATGTTCGATTTTCACCTTCTGACAGGTCAAACACTTCAAGACAAATTTAGTTACATCGGACTTCATCTTAGGCCACCAATAAACTCTTTTTAAATCATTGTACATCTTGGAAACGCCAGGATGCATCACATAACTGCTCCTATGAGCCTCCTCAAGAATAGCCTTCTTGATATCTTCATTATCCGGAACACATACTCTTTTCCTAAATCTCAGAATACCTGAATTACCCAGATCATAATCTGGACAAACACCACTATCAAGCTTTTCCCGGATTTCCTTCAAATGACTATCCTGATCCTGAGCCACTCTTAAATCCTCGAAGAACCCAAACTGGCCAACAATTGCTCCCAAAAATGCAATTGACCTTTCTGCCCTAACATGAATGACACGACAATCACTAAGAGAAAACTGCTCTCCCACACTTAAGGAAGACATATGTACTGATTTCCGGCTAAGGGCATCAGCAACCACATTTGCCTTTCCCGGATGATACTTAATTTCAAACTTATAATCCTTAATTAGCTCCATCCAACGACGCTGCCTATTATTCAATTCCTTCTGATCCATAAGATATTTCAGACTCTTATGATCACTGAACACCTCAAACTGTGCCCCCATCAAATAATGTCGCCAGAGCTTCAAAGCAAAAACAACTGCTCCTAGCTCAAGATCATGAGTGGGGTAATTTTCCTCATGCGGTCTCAATTGCCTAGATGCATACGCAATAACCTTACCATTCTGCATCAAGACACAGCCCAAACCCATAAAAGATGCATCTGTATACAACTCATATGGCTGACATGGATCCGGCAATGTCAACACAGGTGCAGTTGTCAACCGGGTCTTAAGCTCCTGAAATGCCGACTCGCATCGATCAGTCCAAATGAAAGGCCTATCCTTCTTGGTC
This sequence comes from Mimosa bimucronata, assembly GCA_037074515.1. Classification (NCBI taxonomy): domain Eukaryota; kingdom Viridiplantae; phylum Streptophyta; class Magnoliopsida; order Fabales; family Fabaceae; genus Mimosa; species Mimosa bimucronata. The sequence continues at coordinate 8,621,175 of CM073437.1, forward strand.
AAATTAGTCAAAGGTCTCGCAATCTGCGAAAATCCTTGAATAAATCGACGATAGTACCCTGCTAATCCAACAAAACTCCTAACCTCCGTCACTGACTTAGGAGACTTCCATTGCAAAACCGCTTCAACTTTACTTGGATCAACCGCAACTCCCTCAGCAGATATTACATGCCCTAGAAACCTTACCTCCTTGAGCCAAAACTCACATTTAGAAAGTTTGGCATAAAGCTTATGATCTCTCAGAACTCGCAGGACGGAATACAAATGCTCCCGATGCTCTTCTTCACTCTTAGAATATATTAGAATATCATCAATAAACACCACCACAAACTTATCTAAATATGGCCGAAAAATTCTATTCATATAATCCATAAACACAGCAGGGGCATTGGTGAGCCCAAATGGCATCACCAGAAACTCATAATGGCCATATCTCGTCCTGAACGCAGTCTTAGAGACATCCTCTGCTCTAACTCTCAACTGATGATACCCAGACCTAAGATCAATCTTAGAGAAAACCGAAGCTCCTGCCAATTGATCCAACAAATCATCTATCCTAGGCAACGGATACTTATTCTTGATGGTCACTTTATTCAATTGCCGATAATCGATACAGAGTCGCATGCTACCATCTTTCTTCTTTACGAACAAGACTGGGGAACCCCAAGGCGATCCGCTAGGCCTAATAAAGCCTTTTTCCAGAAGTTCTTCAAGCTGCTTCTTAAGCTCTACCAACTCCGACGGAGCCATCCGATATGGAGCCTTAGAGATTGGACCCGTGCCTGGTTCCAACTCAATGGTAAACTCTACCTCTCTTTCGGGAGGGAGTCCACGCATATCATCGGAAAATACCTCTGGGAAATCTCTAACTACATCCACCTGATCAATAGAGATCTCGCCCTCCTCCTTAATGGAGAAGAAAACCATAAAGGCCTCACAGCCTTTTCTCACACATCTCTCTACACGTGTCGCAGATAGTAACATCGGCGCACTAGATGACTCAGCATATGACACAATCTTATCCTTACAATGCAAGATTACATTATTTTCCTCTAACCAATCCATACCAATAATCACATCAATTCCCCTCAAGGGCAAACATACCAGATCAATTTTCGATTTACGGCCTTCAAACCATAAATCCAGATTTTTGCATACTAAAGAAGTCTCAAATTTAGCACCCGCAGGGGTAGACACACGCATATTATATGGCATAACAGATAACTCAAAACTAAGTCTCCGAGTACAATCGAAAGAGATAAAAGAATGTGACGCACCAGAGTCAAACATCACATCAATATTATGGCCATGAATAGAGACCGTACCTCGAATCATATTAGGAGACATCCCTGCCTCCTCAGCTGATGTAGCATAAACTCTACCCTGAACTAGAGGGCGACTGGGCTGAGCCATTGGCTGTTGCATATTCTGGCCCTCATCTGGGCAGTACCTAATCGTATGCCCAATACGGCCGCATCCAAAACATCTAAAACAGGGTCCCTGGTGGTACCTACCACACTTGCTACAAGGACCAGCTACACTAGGAGTTGACTGAACTGACTCTCCATAAGTCACTTGGCTGCCTCCTCTCGACTGACCTTCTGAACCAAATCTCCACGAGGCTGAATCCTGACGACCCCTACCTGACTGGCCACGTCCAAAACCACCAGACTGTCCTCTATTGTGGCTACCATACTGACCACGACCATAGCTACTTGACTGACCACGGCCATGGCTCCCAGAGTGACTCTTCCTTCCAGAGCCATTAAAACTGCTATTACCACTTGCTCCAAATTTCTTGCTAATACCTCCCGTCGGCCCAAAGGAATAAGAAGGCCTACTCTGAAAAGGTCTACCATGACTATGCTGGCCCTGACCTGGGCCTCCAGTATACTTAACTGTCTCTGCAGCTGCCTCCTTCATCATGCGATCCGCAATCCTCAGCTTCTCACATGCTTCTTCAACATTCTTACATTTCTTATCATGTACCTGCAGTCTCAAAGCAGGTCTAGCCTTCTCAAATAACTGCTCTATACGCCACTGAGGGTCGTCCTGACGCTGCAGGAACGAAACATAGCGAGATAACTCTGAAAAAGTAGCAATATACTGATCCACTGACATCCCACCTTGCTTGAAATAATAAAAAGCATTCTCCTTCTCCTTTCTAAGAGAAGGAGGGAAATGATATCCCAAGAACTTGTCCTTAAACTCATCCCAGGTCATCAAGGAATCATCTCCACATACACTCTGCCACCAAATCAATGCTTTTCCTTCCAAGAGAAGAATAGCAACCCTCGCCTTCTGATAAGGGTTACAGACCACAGCTGCAAATATGGCCTCCAATCTTTTAATCCAAGCCTCTGCCTCGAAAGGATCCTGACTTCCACTAAAATGCTTCGGATGATGACGGTCAATTTTCTTCCATACCTTTTCAGTACTCAAATCCTCCGGGCAAGGATAAACCATTTCCTCCTTATCATTAACTTTAGAGAACTCCCCCTGCATTTCTGATTCCTCACCCCTATTAGCCTGAGCCTGAAAATCTGCTCTCAATTTAGCAAACTTTTCCTCATTTTCTTTATTTATTGCTGCGACTTTTTGTTCCATCTCCATTTTCAATTCTTCTTTCATTTTGGCTACTAGCTTGTCATATTCTTGGTTTGCAGGCTGATCATTTCCTGCACCATTTCCTGCACCTGATCCCTTAGTACGAGCCACACTTTCATTCCCTGTACTATTTCCTGCACCTGATCTCCTAGTACGAGCCATACTTTCCACCCACCTACGGATGGAAGTTACCCTTATTAAAAAAAACAAGCATACAAGATGAAACATAAAAAGGGAAAGGATCGGAAAAGTATTGCCACAATACCACTAATGCACGTGCAATGCAGGACGTAAACATAAACAATCGCATGCACAGCACCTTCCAGGTCTTTACACCATAAAACTGATACCAACTGTAACATTTACCTCCAATTCCACTTTTAACCACTAACAATAATATATTAAAACGTTTATAGTACTAACTATGTTAGGAAAAAGAATCAAATTACCAAAAATTCACTAACATAGTTAGAAAAAGAGCTTTCCATAATATTTATATATAATTCAAATTTCAACTCAAAATCTCTGTCATCACAATATAAATTTTCTTCCAGTACAATAACAGAGAATTTCATTATCCATAATTAATCTCCACACATCATCTTTAAAATACCATACCATAATGGTAATTATACAATAATTCTTCCCAAAATAATAAAAAGTTTTCAGCGGAAGCATCATACAAAATATGATCCTAAATGTGGCAATACCTCCTGTCCTTCTGGTCCAGAGTATCTCACGATATCAGTGAGAAGTTCCCGGATCCTTCCCTTGACCTCCTACTTCACTTCTAGGACCTGCAAAAGTGAGATCAACGGGGGTAGCCCCAAAACGCAACCACTGACTACTCATCTACGTGTGGTGTGTGCTAGCAAGGTGTCCAGTGGAATACATATATATCAATTCAAAAACATGCTCAGGTATTCACATATAATGCACGTCTTATTCCCAAAATCTCTTTTCAACGTTTATAATTGTGGAATAACCCATCACAATTCATCCTCAAGAATAGTATATATCATTGATAATTACAATCAACCCAAACAAATCTTACTAGAAATGTTGGGAAAACATGTGGGACCAGTCGGGACCTTCCACCCGCCCCTGATCACCACGGTACAGTTCACGAGGGACTCTCTACCCTCCCTGAATAGTACCACAGATTAGAAGGATCTCTGTCCTTTCTGAATCCGTAAGGGGCGATATCCCCTCTTTCGTCTTTCTCTCCTTTATTTCTCATAATATATCAATTAGTCCCTGTGGCGCAACAGGGTACCTCATCACGTGATGGCATAATTTCCAATTCACCGGTGTCACATACCCAAATAATTTCTCACATACAACACATAGATATGCAACACCACAATCAGGCACCAGGCCTTCCAGTATTTTCATGATATACATATATTAAATAATTTCCAAAACCACATATATTTTCGTTTCAAATATTTCACATCACAAATTTATGCCATTCCAAAATAATACTCCACAGGACATTTATTATAAAAATATTAATATTCCAAAATCTCAGTTCCATATCTCATCAATCATCAATTGATAATCAAATCTCAATTGTGATTCAAAATCACATCTCCATATAACATCATAATTGTCAAATAATAATATTTCAAATTACTTACTAACACCGCACACACACATAAACAAGCAGAAAGAGGTTACCTGATAGCTGGCACCAATCTCACAATAGTGCAGCTCCCCCGTGCTAACTCAGTGCAATTCAAGCACTACACAATCATACATACTACCACAATTAATTATTTATCCAACAATTTCATATGTTGGAAATTAAATTACTAACTACCCTTTCTTTGCCCTTACTTATTTTAAATTTCCAATTTAACATTTATTCTCCCTTTCTATCTCTAAAATTTATCTCTACTCCATTTATACATATATCCAAAATTATTTATCCTTCCAATAACTATTTATAAAAATTCAAGCCTAAATAAAATTAAACCTTACATCCCTAAATTATTTCTCAACCTCAAAAATCCATTATTTAATCCACAATTTATTTTCCAAACCTTAATAAATATCTAAAAATTATTAATTTAACTATAGACCCATCAGATCATCAAAAGTCCTAATTTTCAATATTTCTAAAAATCCAATAAATTCCAATAATTAAGAAAAACCTCCCACAATGAAAAATATACTTAGAAAAACTCATAATCGAAGTCCAATCTTCAATTTATAAATTTTAGGACTCCCAAATATTACCAATTTAGACAAGGTCTAATTTTTCAAGTATAACAAATCGAAAAACTAATGACATAGAAAGGTAGAGAATACTTACAGGATTCCAAAAATGTGTTTAGTTGGCCGAAAAGCCTACTATTCCTATACTAACAGACTCTAATAAGTCTAGTAATAGGAATATATATGGTGGAAAGAGAGAGAAACGAAGAGAGAAACGAAAAGAGAGAGAGAGTACGTGAATGAAGAAGGAACGGTGGGTGTATATATATATTTGATGCACAGTAACTCAATAGTAATGAATAGTAACTCAATAGTAATAATAATAATATAATAATAATAATATATATATAAATAATGATTGAAGGGAGACAAGCAGAGAAAGAGAGTCACGGGAAAAGTCACGGGAGAAGTCACGGGAGAGGTTAGGTGGAATAGGAAAAATATTAGGGAAAAATACACTACTTGGCCCTAAAATCCTTAAATAAGATATTTCTTTTGAACCAAAAATTTTCTTTTTACTCTCAAAATTTTCCCTATAATATCTTTTATTTATTTACTCCCACAATAATCTCTTTTGAGCCTAAAAATAATTTCCCAAAAATTATTATCTTCAAAATAAGGGAAAAACTAGGCCTTTAAAATCCTCAAAAACACCTAAAAAATCCCTCAAATATTCTCATAAACCATCTTTTCTCATTAATCAATTCCTATTTACCCCTATAAATCCTTAATTAATTTTTAGGATGTTACACCTTTTACCTTATGGGGTACTTTTCTATCGCAGAGAACTCCAGTAGTTTTCCTCCATTTACACCACCCACCTTGAATTCTATGATTGACATCCTCATCAATCTCACCATCTTGTCTTATAATTGATCCCAAATACCTAAACTTCGTTACTTGAGGGATTGTTTGCTCTCCTAGTTTAACCTCCAAATCACCTCTAAGTTGTCTATTTGCCAAATTGCAATGCATATATTCTGTCTTACTCCTACTTAAACGGAAGCCCTTCGACTCCAGCGTGTTTCTCCATATTTCTAATTTATCATTAATCTCCTCTCTTGATTCGGCCAGAATGACTATATCATCAGCAAAAAGCATGCACTTAGGGACCGCTTCTTCTATAGGCTCAGTTAGAGCATCTACTACTAAATTAAACAAATATGGGCTCAAAGCTGATCCCTGATGTAGGCCAATTCTTATAGGGAAGTCTTTTGTCTCACCTCCCGGCGTTCTAACCTTAGTCAACACCCCATCATACATATCCTGTATAACTTTAATATAAGCAACACATACTCCTTTCTTTTCCAAGGCTTTCCAAAGTAAATCTCTCGGCACGCGATCATACGCCTTTTCTAAGTCAATAAAAACCATATGTAAGTCTCTTTTTCTATTTCGATACTTTTCCATTATCCCTCTTAATAGATATATCGCCTCCGTTGTGGATCTCCCTGGCATGAACCCAAATTGTCTCTCAGAAATACTAGTTTCTAGTCTTAACCTATGCTCAATCACCTTTTCCCATAGTTTCATTGTGTGACTCATAAGTTTAATTCCCCTATAATTTGCACAATTTTGTATATCGCCTTTGTTTTTATAGATCGGGACTAAAGTACTTTTTCTCCAATCATCAAGCATCTTCTTAGACCGTAAAATCTCGTTAAACAATTCAGATAACCATAACACACCCTCTTCCCCTAAACATTTCCAAACTTCAATCGGTATACCATCAGGTCCAACTGCTTTACCATTTTCCATTTTCTTAAGAGCTTCTCTAACCTCCCACACTCTAATTCTACGATAAAATGACCTATTAAGTCCATCTTCACTAATTGTCAAATCCCCCAACTCACAAGATAGACCTTCACCCCATCATTGAATAACTTAGAAAAGTAGGCCTCCCATCTATTCTTAATATCTTCATCAGTAATCAAAACTTTACCTTCTTCATCCTTTATACACCTTACTTGATCCAAATCTCTTGAATTCCTCTCCCTACTCTTTGCGATCTTGTAAATCTTTTGTTCCCCAGCCTTTGTCCCTAACTCCTTATAAAACCCCTCGTATGCTTTAGCACGAGTTTCACTCACTGCCTTCTTAGTCTCCTTTTTAGCTAAGCAGTACTTTTCCCAATTTTCAGTATTATTACACAAGTGTATAGCCTTAAAACAATTCTTTTTATTCCGCACATTTTCTTGGACATCCTTGTCCCACCACCAAGTCTCCTTATCTCGTGGTCCAAAACCTTTTGATTCTCCTAAAGTAGCTTTAGCAACCATTTCAATCTTCGTAGCCATATTCTTCCCACATGCTGTTAGCATTTTCTTGTGGCTCCCATACCCCTTCATCCAATAGATTTCTCGTAAAAGTCTCTCGCTTCTCCCCCTTTAACTGCCATCACTTGATCTTTCGGTTTAAGACTGCTCGGTGCTTTTGTTTTATACCTTTAATTCGCACATCAAGAACTAATAGTCTATGTTGTGTGGTCTCCCCATGCCTAGGAATCACTTTGCAACATAATCTTCTATCGGGGTTCCTTACCAAAAAGAAGTCAATTTGAGACCTATGAGTTCCACTCTTAATATGTGATTAAATGTTCTTCCCGCTTCCTAAAGCATGTATTAACAATCTTAAGGTCGTATGCTAAGGAAAAATCTATAATAGCCTGCCCTTCATTATTCAACTCCCCAAAACCAAAAACCACCGTGCGCCCTTACATGCGACCCTGCCACTCCAAAATAATATTTAACCATAAAACAAAGAGAGTTTTAACTTTTAAATTACTCCATCTACATTAAATGAACATCAAAAAAATTCTTTGAGCAATCCATAGTGATTGTAGTTGATAACGACACGGCAAGTCTATGATAGTTGGAATTGGGATGCATGTATTATTAGATCAAGAAATTTAAAAACTTATAGCTGGTAATTTTCGTTATCTTTTGGTCATAAAAAAATTCATTATCTTTAGACAGCTTATATCCTGCTGTTCAATAGTCTTTAGTTTATCTATTTATCTATATATAATCTGAATTTAATAAACATAGCTTGTCGACAAGAATGTGACAGTAATGCCATTGCATATTTGCGACTTGTCTTACCTAAACTATTTTTTCTCTATCAAACTGGATCGCCCTTTGTTTTCTTTTTCCTTTTTAAACGCCATTGTTCCAAAATATGAGCAAGTCACAAGTATACACTTCGCAAAGTTATTTTTTTAATAAATATGTTTCAAATTGATTTTTTTTTTAAAATGATCATTATGATCAGCAATTGAAGAAAGCCGCATTGCTCATTCCATGTGCACCTCTTGTTGGCAATTTTGAGTTGGTGTGTCATAAGGAACAAGCCCCACATTATTTGGGATTGTGGGGAGTCTAAGTTATAAGTGAATTTGGACTAATAAATGGGTCAAGAGGAAGAATAAACTCGGACAATAATGGGTCACTAAAGGTGAAATCCGGCTATTTATCCCCACCCATTAAGTGCGAGTTAAAATGTATACTGGGCATTTTTATTAGGCTATATTTGTGGAATATAAAATTAAAGTTTTGAAAATAAGCTGATTTCATCAGAAATTAAAGCATATATATGTGTAGGAATTGATGGCATTTAAATGGTGTTTATGATTGATGCATGAAACGGTTTTGTATTAAAATAGTTTAATGCATTTTTTGAAGCAGGCGTTATTTCCTAATGCATTGTGATATGTGGTTTGTAAAGCTAAAGAAAAAATGGATTCTTCGTTTTACAATAAATTACATTCCAATGTTCATAAACTGATTTTATGGTGATAAAGGAGGTGTTTTAGTATGGCATTTAATAGCAAATAAAAACTGATTTTATTTGCGCTACTACAATGAAAAATGTGAGAGTCTACTAAGAGGCTTCTATCGTGAATTTCCTAAGGCTTTTTAAAATAATGCACCAGTAAGATGATCTATGTGTGTGACTCTTGAGTCATAAGAGCACTACTCTTCCTCCTCCTCTTAAGATATTTTTGTTTAACTGAGTTTAATACCTTCCGTAGTTCTGTTCTCTGTATATTTTTACAGGAAGTGTTCGTTTAATCTTAGGGAGTGCCGCAATTTCTTTTGCCGGTAGTTGCGGAATAGCTCTTAAGGACAGTGCCCCTAAGAGCACAACTCGAGCTATTTATTTGGATTTTTGCAGGTGCTGCTGCTAACCGGATTTGCATAACAATGGGGAGAAGATGGATGATGAAGTGAACTAAAACAAATTGGGTAGTGACGACAACACCTCTCTCACTCCCAGGTCTTCCTCGACAAATTGTATCAAGAATATTTGTAGGAAATGAGCATACCACAAAATTAACATGTGTGTGTAGAACCGAGATGGTGCACAGAGAGAGAGAGAGGGGGGGGGGGGGAGAGGGAGAGAGAGAGAGAGAGAGAGATGGTGCATTTTAAAATATAAAAAAGCTATTGTCAGTAAATTAGGAACAAAATAACAGGAGATGAAAATAAGGCGCACACGTCCAATCTCTGAAGAATAATAAGGAGTCCTGGGCACTTCCACGTTTGATCTCTGCAGACTAGTTAATTGATCGCTCTTTCATTGTTTCGAACAAAATATTATTGTTGGTTCGTTGTGAAGTCTGTTTTGAGTTTGAAAAATACTTCATACTGCAGAATTTGTAGAGAGTTCTCATATAAACTCAGCTGAACAAAAAGAGAAACATTAATGTCCACATCTCAAGTACTAGCTTTTTTCCTTCTAGAAAATTCAGCTCTTAATTCATAGGTCTGGTTGTGATCCACCAAAAATTTATAAACAGGATGCATATATTTTCTTAGACCACCAAAAAAAAAAAGCCAGAACTGAAATGTCGTCTTCTCAGATAACACGGGAATATGCAGACCATGCAGCATAGTTATAGCTCTCATGTCCCACGGTGTCATAAATTGGATGAGCTAATTTACAGTAAGTTGTCAACGTTAAGATTACAAGCAGAGGACACAGGAATGGCTTCACTATCATGTATACTTCATCTCATTCTCTATTCAAAACAATACTGTCACCTCAATCATCTGCAAAATCTGAATTCTAACAATAAAATCCACTACCTACAAAATCACTTCACACACATATATATAAGCTCGATTGGACCTGCATCATAAAACAGTGAGGTAATAATACTGTTACAGTCAGGTAATCCTACATTGCAACCAGGGAAGAGGAAAAAACCTACCCTTTCCCCACTCTTTATGTAAAACCTGAATCTATATTAAATACCTACAATAAAAGAACCTCGTCTTTCTCAAATGAAAATATTTTGTTCTCTGAGACCCCAAAAAAAACAGCACAAAACAATCATTCGAATGAGAATCTAGTTTACCAATTATGCTAACAAACAAACGAGCTGATTTTTTTATTTTTTTTTTTAGTGTAAACGAGTTGATTATTGATTAGCTAGACTTCAGCGTTAGCGCTTAAAATTGTTGAATGAATGAGTTAGCCTCCACTCTCTGAATATCACATACTCATTGCTCGTTAGTTTACAACATTCTTGGCCACTTGACACAACTAGAGCCAACTATGCCTACCAACAATACAAAAATAAACCTAGAAGCTATCAATCAGAAGGAGACAGTTGAGGGGTAATTAATTCCTTCATCCTCAGGAAACAGGAAATTATATTTATCAGGATTCAGGATAAGTCCTTCAGTTTTATATGATATAGTGATCTCAGCAAATTTATCTTCTACTAGTCTTGTGTCACGGCAATCAAAGCAAGAAACCAGTTCAAAAGGAACTTACAAGTTATTGATCATTCCCAAAAAATGTTCCCAATTTCTCGTTAATAATTGACTGTTTAGAAGAATATATACATTATGCATAAGGGTACAACAATTGTGCTTCCCAGAAAGCATTACTACAGACAGAAGCAGACCTCAAAATGCTACCTTTGTCTTTGAAGAACCAGGTAATCTGCAGGAGCTATTGGTCCAGTTTACCATGCTCAGCATCTACTCCTACTTTGGAATCCCACCGGGAATATTTTGAATCTTGACGACTGGTTTGAACAAAAATGTTAAATGGTACTTTTTTATCTTTTAGCTTCTTCAAATTATCAACGTCATTGTAATCTGAATCCTTTAAAATACCTGGAAGTCGTTTGTCACCATCCTTGCCATCCTTTTTTCCCATGTCCATGTTAAATTTTTGTTTTGAGCTCATCAAACATTTTTCAAGATCTGAAGGAATGGATTCGCTTTCTGTATCATCTATAACCCAAGCTCTGAAGTTGATCGCTGAAGGTGGAATCTTTGAAAATGACAGTTCTAAGAAGTTCTTAAATACTCCCTTTCTATATGGGTTTTCCTTCCTATCATAGCGGTTGCGGAAATTCTCATAAGTTGTCTATAAAAAAGGTAAGAAACACAAGAGCCAACAACATATGAGAATAATATACATAGTGGGTCTTAACAGTCAAAGGGTCAAATTCGAGAATAACTTGTGCAAAAAAAAAAAAATACAGAACATGTGTACAAGAAGAAATCCTTTGAGGAACAAGTATATAAGCATCTTCAATATCTCCACAAGTCTTCCTTGAAAAATATCAAAAAGTTTAATCAAGAATTGTTCTCTATTTCATGGACAATTAGGATTGTACATGGGTTACGTCCTACCACGTACAATATAAAAGCTGAAATTCAGAAGAAAACAATCACCATACTATATAGTCTAGCTAAGCCGAAAATCTGTGTTCTGTTCTATTTTAATCTGTATATTCATAATTTTTTCTCTCGAATCCGGTTACAATAGACTGCATGCAAGCATCAAAATTGCCTATAGGCCATATATGACAATTCTCTTCTTCCTAATCGAAGCCATTAGACAAAAAAAAGACCACAAACAAAAGGAGAAGCAAGAAGGATACCTGGTTGGTAGAGATCAAATAAAGATGGAAAACTGTAAGCCCGCCCACGAACCAGATGGCTATGAAGCAATATACAATAAGAATTAAAGATAAAGCATCGTGCGCCATGTTGTCTTCAAACTTGCCCCTTTTCCGGCCAATGTTAATCCAAGAAAAAACGAATACATATAAACACAACATGGTTGTTGACGATATGAACAAAATGAAGAAGGGATAGTTTCGCTGCAACACAACATGAAGAGGGAAAACAGTGTTAGTGCAGCTAAAAAGCGAATAAAGGGCAATGAGAGATAACAAACCGCAAACAGAAAAATGAAAGAGACTGATCGAGCTATCTAGCCATATATAGGCCTACTTCTGATTCCATGTTTAAGAGTTGCTGATAAAATAAAAAATTACTGGGGGAAACAAAAGCAATATCTTTTTTTAAATAAAGAAATGTTCTTAAATGGCACTAAAATGGAATTCCATGAGATTGAGGGTGGCTTTGGATAACTTACCGCTGCAATACACTGGCCAACCCATGGGCAATGGTGATCAAACTTGTGTACACAGTTGTTGCAGATAGAGCAATGTGATGCACGAGGTGGACGATACAGCAAGCAAGTATCGCAAAACTTCACTTTCACTGTACGGCCATTGACCATCACATCCTTCATTTTAGGTATTTTCGGACTCTTGGACTTGCAATTTGACCACTCCATAGATGCTGAGTTCATGTCAAGTGCTTCATCTGTTTCAAGTATGCGTGAATTTCTGGGGATAATTCCTGGATCTCTAAAAGAAGTCATGGACAAAAAAGCAAAATCCTGCATCGTCCAATCAAAATGTCATATTCAAATATCAAGGGTCATTTATATTTTGCCAAGAAAACCTCAAAGTTTCACCAACCAAAAATGTGAGAACCAGTCCTCCAATCAGTACAGGACGGCTAAAGTGAGGATCATCTTTATAAGTTGAAAGCATTCTTATGCAGAACAGCAGTGCAGGACCTCCAATCATGGATATTGTTAGGAAAAAAGATCTTGCATCCCGACCAAATACTAATCGTCCCCCACATAGAAATCTCTACATTATAATTTAAGACAAGCTCCATCAGCAACTTCCCATGTGATAGTATTATTGTACTAACTATAAGATTAAATTGATTTTTTTTATATGTTAAAGAAGCAAATTAGACCACTAAATTATAATATATGTTACATATAATTATATTATAAGATAGTTTATAAGTAAAATAAATTAGTTTTAAGAAAAAAGATAAATATAAACAATTTAAATTGATTTATTTTATATCTTTAATTTCTCAAAAAATCAACTTAATATTATAATTAGTACCAGCACAATCATGCAAACATTTTAATCAAAGAAAAAGAAAGAAAGAAAATCCATCGACGTGCAAATCATCAATGTCATTAACATCAATATACTACGAAATTAAACCAATTCAAAGGAGAGAAATGGGAGTGAAAGAAATGTACATTATTTCCCTTCCAGACATGGTAAAGCCTTCTGGGTTTAGACTTGGAAGGTTGTTCAACAGCCACGGCGGAAGGATCAGAGGGAGAGTGGCTGTTGAGGATACTCATGACGGCGAAAAAATTCCCCGACGGTGGCCAGATCGTTGTGAACGATTTGAGGAATGATCTCCTTTCTTTCGCCAAAAACCAACCCAAACCACTTTTGCGTTGTTGGGAATGGGAATCAGCGAACGAAATGAGATCAATTGGCCACAGCTTTTGGGAAATTTCTTCACAATTTCACATTTCTCCCACTCGTTCTTACAAATCTTAGCCACCCCATTTGGTTATCTCTCTCTCCCTAACGGCTTCCCATTTCCCACCGCTTTTTTTAGCGGGTACAACTATTTTAGAGTATATCATCATTATCATCGATCTTATAACTTGAGAGTTTTCTAAAACTTGTAAGAAAGATTCGTATTAGTGACTCTTTCTTCTCTTTTCCCTCCACGGTGTTGGTTGTTTTACTTACATATTAGCTGTTCTGTTTTATGCTTAATGTTGTCTGCTCTACCTTGGTCTTTTTCCTGTTAATCAGCTTCTGTTTTCGATGTTCGGTTTATTTTATTTGAGTATGATCTACTTTTTTAAATCTTTTTATGTCTTTCAATAATTTATTTTGATAATTTCTTTCGTGAAAAAATAATCACCGAAATTTATTGCATAAATCCATATTAAAAAGTCACTCATGGTTTGACGCAAGCAAGAAAACTTATAAATAATTTGATTTGATATTGGAATTAATATTACACTGTGGAACCTTGATTTTTTTGTAGCACACGAAGAAAATGTAAATGATGCATTCACTTGATGTTGAGATTCCGTCCGGAACACTTTCTTTTTTTAATGGCCCTTTTCTCATCATTTTTCTTAATCTTAATCATCCATTAAATCTAATAGTTGAAAATATATAAGAAAAAAAAAATATAAGAATGGAAAGATAATTTGTTCAGAAATCTCTCATTCTATCTCTCCCATTCCTATTTTCTAACTTACACTATCTTTCCATTCTTACCTCTTTTTTTTCCATATATATTTTCAGCAATCAAATTTAATGGATGGTTAAGATTAAGAAAAAAAGGAGAAAATGATTATAAAAAAACGGAGGAGTTTTGGACCAATTAAGATTACATATATTTACAATTTTTAAACCATAAATAATATAATACACTAGGTTCATCAAAGAATTTCTCATTAATATCTATTAATTAAAATGCATTATTGTTATTATTACTGCTACCACCTGATATGACTTTTTAACTGGTTAAAAGAGTAAATTTACAAAGGAAGTAAAACTCATTATTGTTAACAATAAATCTTTGAAAAAAAATACTATTAAAAATTGAATACAAACCTTTGAAAAACAAATAAAAAGAAATATATTTTTGAAAATTTATAAAAAGTGAAAGCAACACTTTTTTTTCACAACATTTTATAGTGTCACTCATTTTATTTTATGTATAATTTTCTTATTAAAATAATAAAAAAATGGGGAGTTTGGAAAATTGGGGTAGAGCAGATACCACCAGCTCGTATTAGACATGGATGGAGCATGCGATCCCACCATACTGTCCCTACACAATTCCATCCTGAAACAGAAAATACCTCCAACTTCAACATCATGGAAAAGTTCCAATGCGTCTCTCTTTATTAGTCCTAAGCTCTTTGCTCAACACAGCAGTTCCTGCTCTCAAATTAGATCGCTTCACCACTACTATATCCCTTTCCTTTGCCTCTTCAATTTGTGTGAACTTTCTTCTCAGTAGTCAGTACTGCTTCATACATTATAAGTGCATTATGCAAGTGGCCACAATTAGGTTCATTTAATGTAGCAAAGACAAAAGGACTGATTGATTTGAGAATATCATCAAACAGTTATCTTGCTTTACATGCATATATGTTCTAAATGAACTGATCGGCACTGATATCTCGTTTTGTGGGTTTTTGTTAGAAGTGAATACCTGTTGGAAAGGAGACATCCCAAGTGGAGAAATAGAAACAAGAGGAGAGACACCATGAGATATATGTTGTTGAAGATGAAGACGGGTTCAGAGGTGAAGGGAATACAGGAACAATAGCTCGTAATTGCTTTACATTCGGAACAATGCACTTGTCAACTGATGAATGGGCAGCGGTTGACTTGTCAACTGAAGAATGGGCATTGTTGACTTTTTTTGTAAGAGATTATGAATGTTAAATAAATTATTTTAAAGTATTTTTATTTATATTTTTTTGTCAAAACTATTTTACCTTACTTAAAAGCTAACATGTAATATAATTATATGTGACATATGTTATAATTAAATGATCTACTTAGCTTTTTGAACCTCTAAAAAATAATCGACTCGATCTTTTATTTATATAGGGGAAGGAGAATGAGTAATAGATATGAACTATTCCCTTTGGTTTTAAATATACGATTTATTTAATTAATTTGATTAAATAATATGCTAGTTATGTTGGTTAGTATTGTGTCTATTTTCTAAAACACCCCAACCATTTTCACTTATTCCCTCCCACTCATTTTACTTTATTGTTGTTAGAGAAGCATCAATATGATTAATTTAAAAAAAAATTGATAAAAATTATAATTAGATCCTATATTTAAAACTAATACCAATTCTTTAAGTAAGTCCTGTGTTGTGTTTAAGACTTGGGGTAGTACAAGATAACAAGTGAGACATCAACCCGAGGGAATGGAAAATGTTTTTTTTTTTTTAAAAAAAAAGAGGGAATGGAAAATGGATTGAGGTTAGAAAAAGTGTGCACTTGGCACTTGTTTTTTTCTTTTTTGGACAGTAGTGCGTGCACTTGTTGGGATTAACGACTCTATTGGTTTGAGAATGGAATTGTCAATTTTGATTACCAAAACTAAGTCTGATGGGAGCATGTGATGAAATGGCCCGATAATGGATAGGCCCACTTAGCTATAGACTAATGGGCCCAAGTACCAATTTAGTTAGGTGTGGTTTGGACAATTTTTAAGAGTTCAAATCAATCTTTTCATTTAACTTAAAAAGCCCCGGAACATGTCTTGTGATAATATCTATAACAATTATTATACGGCATTTTGGCTAAAATCAAGCGTATAATAATTGTTTGAAAATTTACTTCTTAGTTGGAGGCTGAGGCACAGAGCAGCCACTAATAAAGTGGTTGAAAAAAGGAAGCTTTATTTACCCTAAATTAGTGATGAATTCAACTGCGAAAATGACAGTAAGTGAGGCTAAAATGATAACAGAAAGAATGAAGATAATGCTCAAAGAACTTGTAATTGGGAATGGTCAAATCTTGCATTCTAGTATTTCAGGCCAACAAAAAGTTATTAATACAACGTTCTTACTTGCAATGACGGCGCCTCAGAATTCGCCAAATATACTCAAATAATCAATGATAATAATACTGGCACGAGGGATTGATAATGATTGATAGCAAAATTATCTGTTTGTATAATTCATCCAATCATAATCCAGCTGTGATCGAATTATCGGTTATAAATATATTAATATATCTGTTATTTTATTTATAGACTTACTATATAATATCATATATTTCACGCATTCCAGCAGTAAAGAATAACAATTTTCATCCGCGGAATTGGCCAAATTATATCCACCTATATTATATAAAAGATTTAGACACACATATCAATATTGGTTATAGAAAAGTGTTTACATAACTTAAGGTATCATTGTTTGGCAAAAAAAAATTAAGGTATTATTGTGGATTGTCCAAGGCTTTCAACTTAATCAGTAATCCCGTACTCGAATCATAGACATGTAATAATAATAATTACTTGAAATCAAATTAGTCTTTAATTAGCAAAAATAATTATTTGAATCTAAATGATTCTCTCTCATTATGGGTCTACAAATTTTCAAACCGAAAAACTCAGTTGGTAATAGAGTTGAATATAGTAATGATTTTTGTTATTGAAATTTTAAATTATAATATAAACCAATATAATATTTTTGAGAATATGAATGATGGTTAAAAAAACAAGAGAATTACTACATCATTACATGTAGGTTTGTCTTGTATCAGTATCAATGTACGAAAATAAAGTGGGGGAAAATAAAGAATTGCGAAATGGAGTGAGGAAGAAGGAGCATAGATGCACTTGACTTTTCCCCTAGAAACCAATGATTTAAAACCAGTTTAACTACAAAATCCATCTGCATCACGATGTGACGTCGTTTCACAACCCTCCCTCCGAGCTTAGTGCCAGTAGTGCCTCCACCACTACTTCTCTTCCTCCCACTCCTTTTCTTCCTTCTTCCCCGAAAAAGCACCCAAACCAACCTTCTCCATTTCCCCTTCTTCTTCTGCCCTGTTTCTTCTATTTATTTGCCCCCAAAATCTCCTCTTTCTCTTTGCCCTCTTCTCGATTCCCATGGAACAACATCCCCTTTTGCCCACTGACGATCTTCGTCGCTCTCGCGGGAGTAGTAATCCCATGCTTCGCGCCTCCACTTTACGCGCCACTTTCACCCTCCCCTTGACTCGCTACACCACCCGTCTGATTGCGGCGGAGCATCACCGGATTTTGCTCGGTGATTGTACGGAGAACCCATCTGAGGACGATGACGATAGGCCCCTTGATGATAATAGTTGCGCCTATTCGAGGCCCATTTTGGTTTTGGACCTTGTGTGGAACCTGGCTTTTGTACTGGTCACTGCTGGCGTGCTTCTTTCCACTTTTAGCGAGCATCCGTCTACCCCTTTGAGGCTTTGGCTATGTGGGTATGCCTTTGAGTGTGTTCTGCATATGGGTTTTGTGTGTTTTGAGTATTGGCGGAGGACTCGAGATTTTTATGGTCCTGAGCTTGGGCTTCCGTTTTCCCAGAGTTGGAACAGGTATTCGGTTTCTACCCAGTTTTTTTTTTTTGGGTACGGATAATAGGTTATTTCAGTAGGAGATAAATCAATAAATTGAATAAACTATGCCGATCGTAGTGCCTGTTGAAACATCCACTCTCCTTTGGGGCTTTGTGGGATTTTTGTTGATTGCTGTGGCTTTTACTAGAGAAAAATGATGGAGAATTGGATATGATGTTTACTCTTGATATCACTGATGTGCTAGTGAAAATAATAGTGAATTATCGCTTGTGGGGCTCTCAATATTGCCTTGAGGTACCCTTGGTTTTTGAGTTGTCCTGTAGCTTAGACACCAAATTTTTTATTCTGAATCCAAGGTGCCATCGGTTGATTGCAATTATGTTGTTTGGATTAGTTAAACTTGGACACCGTTCAATAGGCATTTCTGGTTAGCGGATGCGGTATTTCCTTTATGCCCCCTTATTTATGTTTACAATTGGATGATCAGTGTCCAAGTTCTTAATTTTGAAATCCAAATTGTGAGGTGAATGATGATTTTCTGGTGTCTTGTCTGCTTTTGTTCTTAAGCTTATCCATTGGCATATAGTTAAACATTCATTTCACTTTATTTCCTTTCAGCAAAGTGAAGAAGTTGGAGTCTATGAACACACTGGTATCATCTGTTTGGTGGGTCCTTGGGTTTTATTGGATTGTGGTGGGTGGCCAGCAACTTTTGCAAGACTGTCCTCGTATCTACTGGTAAGAACCTTGATCTAGAACAATGTGAAGTCAGGCTGTAATTTGAACCTGACAAACTGTAACTTGCAGACCATGTGAGATGTAATTGGAACTTTATATGCTGCCATAATTTTTTGTTTTTTAAAAAAAGCATGACTATAACAAAAGTATTGGTTCATCTTTATGGGCATATGGAGAATTAAGTGATTTGTTTATCCCATTCTCGCAGGTTAACAGTGGTCTTTCTAGCCTTTGATGTGTTTTTTATTATCTTTTGCATTGGGATGGTATGTATAGTTTTCTTTGCTCTCTTCTTCTTCATCCCGGTAGTAGCATTAGCTTATGCTATGAGAATCAGAGAAGGTGCATCAGAAGCGGATATCAGGTCACTTCCAAAGTATAAGTTTAGCCAGTCAAATTCGTTGGTGATGGTTGACGACAGTAATAAGCAAGTTTCTCAAGCAAGAATGGGCGCAAGCAATAGCAATAGCAACCTTGTCAGTGAATTATATCTCAACCCAGATGATTCTGTGAGTATTATATCTTATCACAGCTGCACTCAGTGACTTTGATTTCACTTACCTGTTATTACTCCCTTTTTGGCATTTTGTGTGAGATTGTTCTTGCTTGGATTAACTTATCTTAAGTGATTTTGCATTGTATGGGTAATTATATATGAGGAGTTTGTCCTGTGCTGTAAAATGTAAAAGTACCTTCTATAAAACTTCCAAACGCCAGTTTAACCCATCTAAAGCTTTTAGATTATGAAATAGTCTATCCTATCCTATGACATCACAACTTCTGTCTATTGGTTCAAATCCTGAAGTTCAAACTATGTTGTCCTCTGTTCTTAGATTATTGTATATTCAAGTAATGGTGGACATGTGCTTCCCCATAACCCGGGAATATAGATTTTCATTCAGACTTTAAGGCTTGGTTTGGATAGGGAAAATGGGAGGAGAGAATACTGTGAGGGAAAACTTGCAAAAGTAATGAAATTTTTGCACTTCTTTTGGGAGTTTTCTCTCCCGTTTTTCTTTCCGGTCTAATTTTCTTCCTATCAAGGTAAAAGCTGAGGATGAATGGACTCTATTGTTTTGTTTTAAATCTGAAGTAGACTGCCCGTTGGGAGGTTAAAAGTACTAAAAAAAATGGTTTTTTCTTATATCCATCCTATTATGAAATAGTTGGCAAAATTAAAGAGGATAACTTATAACTTCATTTTGTTCCGTGTCTTTAAAGTTCAACAGTCTCAAATGTCTCTGATGATATTGGAACTGATAATGCTTGAGTTACTAAAATTGTGGACATGCTTATGTTTTTCACTGCTTAAAAGGAAGGTTATTGAACTAGGTGATTATCGTGATTCTTCTTGGTTGCTTAAGTTGCAGGATTGGATTCACAAACCCGAAAAGTCTGTTATGAGACTGAACAAATCCCATCAAAGGATTTGCACTTGAATTACATTGCAAATCAACTACCATGACTGATTAAACCAAATTTAAGGCTCTTGGCTCTTAATTGGATCCATTACCTTAGAAATTGAGCCATTCAATTTATTTTCATAATAGACATGGCAATTACAATATTTGTGTGGTGAAATAGAATGGATAGCTGCAAAGTCAAATTCTGAAAGGGCCTTTTCCATGAATTTTTCCTGTAGATGCTGTTTGTCATCTCTGTAAACGTGTACTATTCATCTTCATATGCTTAACCGCTTAAGTTGCTTCTGCTTATTTTGCATTGCAGGAATGCTGCATCTGCCTTTCTCCATACGTTGAAGGGGCAGAACTTTATCGCCTTCCCTGCACACACCATTTTCATTGTGGTTGCATCAGCAGATGGCTTCGGACAAAAGCAACCTGCCCTCTCTGCAAATTTAATATTCTTAGAAGTGATACATTGGTTTGACCATTCCTCGTGACCACATAGGCATTTGCTACTACGCTGACAACAGTTGGTAAATAAAATGTGTAGAGGCAAAAAGAAGAAAGAATTTCCCCACCCCTTCCTTCGGATGTTTCCTTCCTTGAAGCGTTTCTTCTTGAGTAGAATGTTGTTATTGCATTCTGAACCTTTGTTTATGAAAGAGGAATCAAGAATGTATATAGTGTAAAGGGCGAAGTTCTATTATCATAGAATTAATGTTTCGTACAGAAATGCTTTCTTATCGCTTATTTTGCCGCATATCCACCCAAGATAATTTCCATTGTTTTAAAGTTCCAATATGTGGAACTTGGGTTTATATGCCAATGGCAATGTAGCTTAGTAGTATTTGATATTTTCTTATAAGTCGCCGGTCCTTGATTGATCTTGCTTATAATTTCATGTTGTTAGTGCATGATCTTTTATTTCCAAAAGAAAAAATATAGAGCGTACATGGGTGAAAAACCAAAACTTTCTCAGTCTATCTGAACAGGATGTTTTTCTTGCATGACTAGCTCACAACAAGGCAAATGTCATAACTGTTTTAAAACCAGCCAGCATGGAACAGAGATGATGCCGCAAATATAGGATCAGACATCGCAGTGTAGAAAGGGGCTGCCAATTAAACAACAAATCAGATGAATCAATTCATCCATGAAGATGAATTCGAACCTCAACCAACTCAAGTTCAGGCTCACGTATTCAAATGAAACTTAACAAACAGATATAATGTGGATTGGGTAAGAGCAAATCATAAGGAAACATAAACATGGGCACACGATCAGACATTCTTCAACTTGTTCATTTTAGAAGGTGGCCATCTTCCTTTTTTCCTCAATATGCGCTTCCTGACGAGTCTTTTCCTCCGAAGCCTCATTTTCTTGGCCATTTTCATCCTCAATCTCTGCTCCTCCCTCTCTCGCAGCTTCGATTCCAGAGGAAGCTTGTCAACAGACACAACCTCACCCGTACCGCCATCATCTGCCGAAGCTGCTCCTTCAACATCAGCATCAGCAGAAGCAGCTCTAACAACTAATGACGATGTTCTCCTAAAAGGAAACGGTGGTGAAATTCGAGCTCCGCTAAAACACCTAGAAGCCACATCGATGGGTCTAACGTGAAATCTGGAAACTGACAATCAAGAAAATAAGCCATTATACCATACAACTAATAAACGATATATATCAACAAAATCACATCGATGGATACAGAGAGTATGACAGGAAGGTTCTTACCAGTGGCCGTTGTGGAGCGAGAAAAGCGAATGGACGAGGGAAGAGTGAAAGAATTGAAAGAGAGAAGAGCCATTTTTTATTTTTAAGGAAAAAGGTTTGAGCAATGAAGGGTAAGCGTACAGATAAGGTTCTGTCATCCGTATCCCACGGTCATTTACACGTTTCATTCTGGAATAAGAAAAATTAAACGAGAGGGGGCACAGAAAACATACTTTCACATCAATGCAGAGTGGTTTACCTGTAATTTGATTGTCCCATCTATTTGGATTTATTTTCTATCACATTATTATCTTACCTATTTAATTTATATCCATATAACTCAAATAAATTCGACACTTAATATACGATTAATTTGTGACTAGTCTGACTTTATTTTATAAATTTCACACCGTCTCTATGAACCCATCGTGTAATTTATATTTTATGAATTAATCCAAGGAGATTAAAACGTGGAATTTAACAGGTTTAAGGTTTAAGGTTAAATCGTGTTAATTTTTCTCATGGAAAAAAATGTTTTGTACCGTAAGGAATGTGGATCACGTTGCCCTTTTTTGGTAATTGATTACATCAGTTTGTTCTCCTTATAGTTATCCATACTAAAAAGAGATCTTATATATTGAATAATAATAAAAAAAAAAAAAGATAGATCTTGTATAATTGAAGATGCGCTGCAGTAATTGACACCTTAATTACGGAGAAAGGCTTGGATCATGAAAATAAAAAGGACTTGACGGGTCGAAAATCATTTTCCTTTTATAATTGCAAAACATTTTCTGCACATCTACTACTGAATGAATACATATCCCACCTAGGATATGTCAACTCATGAAAAAGCGCCCTTGAACATAACGTACGATTGAATCACGTGAAACCGTACCAATTCAATCACATACATAGATTGTAACATTTGTCAAATAAACCACCAATCCGAATACAATAAACATAATGCTTTCCTCATGAGTTAACCCGAACCATCGACCAAATGAAATACTCCCTCCGGTCTTAATTATAAGAGCCAGTTGACTTTTTTGGAAAAATTAAGGATGCAAAATACGCCACTATAAATTATTTATATTTGTCTTTTTTCCTCAAAAATAAGTTATTTTACTTGTAAACTATCATATAATCAAATTACATTTCGCATATATTAAGATTTAGGGGTTTAATTTGCTTCCTTAATCTCCTCAAAAAAAGTCAACTGGCTCTTATAATTAGGACCGGAGGGAGTATTAACATCAAACCAGGTGTAGCCCTTCCTTGTATCCTCCCTATGGAAGCGTATGGGAACGAAATAATAGGGGGTATGTGCAACAAAATCCACTGCTCCAACACTGTCGCAAATTACAAAAATAACAATAAATAAAAAGTCCAGGGACTTGCAAATTAATAGTGTTTTCAAATTGGAGAAGCATGTAAGTAATCAAACCTGCGTAATGTACATTTTCCCAATCAAACCAGAACAGGGCACCAGTTATTTAGGGGACTAATAATGAGTAAACAAATCCACTTATTTAAATTTAATTGGCAAAAAGAATATTACACATAAGTTAAGAAGCTACCTTTCAAAACAGGGCACCAGTTCTACAAAAGGAAAACTAAGAATAATAATGGAAGAGGAGGAGGAATAGAGCATCAGACCATAAAATCAAATATTGGTTATAAGAATTCTATAAAATTATCATAAAATGGTCCATTTATGAAAAGGCAAAATAATAAAGGAAATAATAAAAATTTATGTCACTGCAGGCCTATGTATATCAATCCTGAAATCTATAGATAGAAGCATATAACATTATTTCTTTCGCTAACTAGAAAATTGAAATTTAAATGTTATCCAAAATAAAGGGAAACAGAAAGTGGCCAAACTTGACTCCAACTTACCACAGAGAGCAATGGCCCCTGTTTAAATTTTCCATGGAATGAAAATGCAATTGGCTTTGGATTGTCCCCAGGGCCTCTGATAAATCCACTGTACCATATAATTGCAAGACAACATTAATCAGTTCATAGAAAATAATGCTATCTTGACATTTCATCAATAAAATGTTGCACAAAAATTATTTGGCATTAAAATCTACAAAGGAATGATAAAAAGAGATTAGCCGGTCCGCTATTTCCAAACATTAACTCACATTAGTGATGAAGATATCAGAGGAGTCCTTCTTGTGTCATATATGGCAATCAGGCCTCTGTAAACCTCATCTCCATCTTTAAAGGAAACAGCCAATCGCTCACCTGAATTATCCCAAGCTATCTTTTCAATGCCAATACTGAATAAACAAATAACAAGAGAATCAATGGTGATACCACCTCTATCAATCAGGCAAAACCAACGACTCTTTTTTGTTTTTTTTTTGGGGGGGGGGGGGGAACTGTTAGAAGATTTTAACCCCTCCCAAAATAACAAATGCCAAAAGTAGAATTATACCAGTTGCTGTAAACAGTTAGCAAAGTATGGAACTTTTTCTAACAAGAAAAGCATGACGAAGATGGATAAATATATTTAGAAGCAAATAAAGCATGACAAACAATACAGATAAAAAAAGTGAAATAGGACCAGAACTATTCTAAATATATTAGCGATACCAAATTTCTCTCTACCTGCCCGTCAGTGACATGATCTCAGGCAACTCAACAGGTAACAGATGTGCATCTGGAAGAAAAATTAAGCAATTATCAGTATATCACACTAATTTTAAAGAAAACTTTTCCAAGCTTAGAAGTAACAGCTGAAACATGACAGAAAGGAACACAGATTTCCGAGACAAGAATAGGCAAACGTGACAAAAAGTATGTTATTTTGATACCACAAACTTAACTATTACTACAGGAAAACAATATTTCATCTTCTCAATCTGATTCAACCAATAGCATTCCAGAAGTATATCTTTTAATTGATTTCAGCAAGCAATAAATAGATAACTGCAAGCTGCTGATATTCTTGCAGACGAGTTTTCCTTATATCCTTTCTGGCCCGTTTTTAGTAGTAGACAAGCAATTGAAATATAATAGCAGATTCCTAGACCATGATAGTTTTTGTAGTGTTTCATTCTTGTCCATCCATACATTTTCCTTAGAATATCATAAGTCATAACATATCATCCATGGAAAAATGAGAAAAAATTCAACCAACTATCTTCTAGTTTAGTCGATTAATTATTTAGCATCCAAGACCTCCATATTACCTGTCCATAAAAGATCAAGTAAGCATTACATAAAGAGCTCAACATAAGAAATTTCAAACAAAAGACCATATACCTAACGAGGGAGGCTTTGATGCAAAGTGAACAGATCCCAACGATGAAGATTTAGAAAAAGCAAGCAGTATCATACGCCCATCAGGATCCCATGTTGCACCCTGATAGCACATCATTGATCCCAGGAATCATTGAAGACACGTAATGGCCATCAGCGGGAAAAAAAAAGGTTACAGTAGTTCTAACATTGTTAGATGACTAAAAGCCAAGAAGATAACTTGCAAGGGAAAAAAGCAACTACCATAAGGATGTGCCAAGACAATGCAACTATGACGACTCGTCAAGCTTAAAATTCTTTGAAAGAAAATTTTGAACTTTCCTCTCTTGAATTTCTCAGAAGTTTATCTTATAACTTATATTGTTTAGACTTGTGATACTTTGTTAGCCTAATGTCCCAACTTGCAAAGAAACTTTCATATGGTTTTGATACTATTCAATGAACTCTTCGAGGAGAATCATACAATTAATTCTAGTCCAATCATTTTAGGAAGAAATGATGAATTAACATTGTCTGTTGGTGATTCCCATGTTCCCTCACCAAATAATGCATATTAGGGCTAAAATTTTAAAAGGGAAAAGCCAGAAACTCGGATCAGAAAAATATGAAGGCCATTGAAGGAAAATATTGTTACCTTTTATTTGGTACACTATCTCAATCCTATCTAATGAATAAATGATCCTCAAAAGTGCATTACAATGGAAACTGATTCCGCAGAAATACACAATCTGAAAGATTATAGGGTGTGCTAAGATGAACAACTCGTACTCTTCATAAGAGGACATTAGAACATCAGGGTAAAATTTAGAATGGACCCGGATACTGAACTTAGTTTCCTCCAACATGGTAGATGGTAAATTTGAGTGACATAAGCTTGTTCAATAGAAAGTCAAGTTCAAACCCAAAATCTTATGTTGGCTTTGTCTATGCTAAGCACATTTTCTTGCACATTGGGCCCCTCCCCAAGAAATAAATGTCTTCTTGTAAGACTCATTAACCACTTGAAAATTTAAAGTCTCATCAAAGAATAAGTCCTATTGAATAGCGTTAACAATACTTGTTTCAGTTGTTTGTTACAGATTTTATAGAGAAAAACTGTTACATGTCCAAGTGAACTCATATTTGCCAAGTAGCAACTGAAAACGTTAATATTGCATGTGATTGTTGAGATGCTATAATTTGGCATGAGATTGATGAACATATCAACTACTTCATTAAATGATTAACGACTAAATATTATGGCTTTAGGTCAATATAAGGCTCAAAACAGTGGATTTAGATCTCATATACCTTTACAAATCCACTGGTTGATGACCATTGTTCAGATGCCCAAGTGTTAGTCTCCCAAAGATAAAATGTTCCATCACTGTTAAGGAACGTGATCATCATAATACGAATAAAAAAATTTATGCATGGTAAATTTTTACATGTTCAAATGAAAATTAGATTTTATAGAACATGACATACAATTTTGAGGCAAAGAAGTAATCTCCAGCAGGTGACCACTTCAGCATTGATATGCCCCCTAATCCCCTCCGAATTGGTGTCCCCACACCTAGAGAAAATATGTCAAAAGAAAAAAAATAAGAAAGCGGGGGGGAAGCCTAATACATGGTGATTGCAATAATAAATTCATAGAGACAATCCAAAGTTTTAGTCCTCATCCTTCCACTCCTCAAATTTCCAACACTAAGTTACAATCAACTCATAATCCTAACATAGCATAAGCAAGAGATGTTCAACAATTTTACTTGGTTACAATTCCAAATATTTAATTCTGTTAAAGTGACATTCCAAATGAAATTACCCTAAGCAGGGAACCATTCATAAACGTTTGTAAGGTGGTCTGCAAGTGTGTGCAAGTAATAAATTTCCTTATTTTCTGAGTAGAGTTAGAAGTTGACAATAAAATTCTGACGTTGAGAAACTGAATTGTTAAAAATGCTAATGGATCTAGTACGAGTCCCCAAATTTCATTTCATCATCCGGTCACATCCATCAAATGAAGTGAACATCTCACAAAAGCATAGATAACATATCAAAAGGGCTATGGTGAACGTAGTTAAGCTATGCTGTATCTTTGCCTCTATAGGACACAGGGCCACAGCCGATGACTCTTTAGTACCAAAAAGTTGACTAGAGTATCAAATGGTCGAGAACCATGAAAAATTGCACGGAGCAAGTTTTAAACTTATCCAGTGAGCTATAATTAAGCGACTAGAAGAAAGTAATATTAATGTTACATTATACAAAATTAAGGAGTGATCTTGACCTTACCTTGAGCAACGTCCCACACAGCGAAAGAGGAGCTCTCATATGAAGCGGAAGCTAAATATGTGAAAATAAGTCAAGAAAATTATGAACTGAAATTAAGGTGTCATTGAAAACTTAAGTATATACCCCATAAAAAATGGTATTCTCATCTGGAAAACATTTGGCATAAGCAAGTAAAGCTAGTGGTATATTTCGTAGGATATCTTCCATCTGGACTCCATGCAAGAGCGCTAATATGTTCATTGCCCTCACATCGCAGAAAATCTGCCAGGATATACCGAATTCCAGTGCCTCTTGATAAACTTCCTACAAAGGAAGCTGCCCCAGATCTAACAGATGCTGCATTCCCCGGATAAGAAGCAGCCCATATGAATATTCCGCCCCTGAAAAGTAGATTTCCTTATATAGTATATAACCATGCCATTTGTGGGCCTACAAACATAATTTGAGTAAAAACCACGCACAAATGGCAAGTTCTCACTTGCAACCCACAGAGAGCATACGCCCACCATTAGGCCTCCACTCGAGTGCTCTCACATCTCTCTGGTAGTCATTGGTCAAAATGATTGGATCCTTCCCTTCTGTTCATAAAATCAGTAAGTCAGGAATCAGACAAGAACCGAGAAAGTAAAGCTGCTAAAAGAGACACAAAACACCTTTAGTGTAGACTTTAGATAGGTGAGTAAGCTTACCTGAATCTTCATAGTCACGTAGTATGACTTGATTTGGCCCAGAGATAAAAGCAATTATATGCTTATTCTGGTGCCAGCTTACTCCTTGAATATCAGCCTCTGGTAGCAAATGCACCTACAAATAGTTCGTGTAAAGATATGTAGCATACATCACCACCACATTGCAAGTATATCATAAAAAGAACCTCGCAAGAGAACACATTCGTTCCGTTATATAAAAAGAGAGGACGCCATACATGATTAGGGCGAAAAAGGCGTCTAAAGGAGTCATTAAGTAGCCCTTGCAAGATAGCGAAAAGGCCTTTCCTTTGGACCTCATCCCCGGCAGTTGTTGCATCATGTTCAGCATCATTATCAGAAGGCGGTGATACGGGCTGTTCAGGCTGGAATGGCACAGGACTAAACACCAATCCCTATGGAAGAAGAAAATCCAAGCAAAATCACATTCACTCACACAACATAATCGGATAAAGATTAATAAAGATCGAAATAGGCATGAAATTACAAGAATTTTGCCGTAGATGTCCTTAGCTTGATCGTCGGAGAGCGTATCGGCGGTAACTGCAGATTTAAAAAAGAATTAGAGAGGGGAAAAGAAGAAGGGGAATGTGGAAGAAGAATGAAGAGAGAAATACTTAGGTGGCGATTGACTTCGCAGACGGTGAGAGAACCAGGAGGAGGGAAGGAAGGCATATTATTGTATCTGGGGAGGGAGAGAGAGAGAGAGAGAGAGAGAGAGAGAGAGAGAGTAGGGTTTAAGCTCGAATCAGAGTTTGAAGTCATGAAGTAGCCGATTGGGGTCTTATTGCTTTCCCGCTTTCTTCCGTTTCTCTCGCTTGCCCCAACTCACGTGCGGCGGCGCTCCTCCTCCGTTTGAAATAACATAATTTCGTCTTTATTTTTTTTATTACAAAATGTATTACTCAATGTAATTTATGTTCAAAAAGCCGTCTCTGTAAAAGCGATTTATTACATGCAAATATCCTATTACATCACCAATTAATAATTAATTAAAGTCATACTATGTGTTTAAAACTCAAAGGTGTTTACCAAATGCCCTTTGCACATTTATGATAGGACATTTCTGTAGAAGGTTGTGAGTTCGATGTATTTTTTATAGAAAGTACTTTTTACTTTTTAAATTAAAGTATATGATTTAAGGAAAATCCCATTTAAATCCATATGAAATAGCCTAATTCAAATTTGGGCCTACACTTTAAACAAATCCCTAATTAGGCCGAGAGACCTTATTTAGATTTTATGAATTGGTTGATTTGACATCTACACCCTTATAATATTTTCTCTCTCTTCCTTATATATCTCAATCTCTTCTTCTAATATGTCATTCTTTAAAACCTTTGTTTTCTTCCTCGATCCCCTTCCCACTCTTGATCCTGCCCACAACAACTTTTCCGACTCTATCATTCCAATTCAAGGTTCGGCATATTGGACCTTGACCTAACCGCATTTGACAATACCGTGGCTATCAACGTTCGAGGCAGGCAGCAACCATAAAGCACGCGGCTCAAGCCATAATGGCCACAAAGATTTGTGGGTCCATAATCTGCATGCCCAATATGATTGCTTTCGTGGCTAGATGCATTGAAGCAAGCTCTTGTGGGTCTTGTCCAATATACTTGTGGTGAGCTCGGGGCTTATGGGATAAGAGTGAATTGTGTCGCCTTATGTTATTGCCACACTTTTCCCTTGCGAAGCGCTCAATAAGAATGCAGTTGAAGTTGAAGCCATGGCCAGTTCTTTCTCTAACATGAAGGGTATTTCATTGAAGCCTATTCATATTGCCAAATCCGCCTTCCTTCTTGCTTCTAATGAATATGTTTATATCAATGGCCATGATCTAGTCGTCAACGATGGCTTCCTTACCGTTAAAGTTGTTGCAAGCGAGATCAAGACTGAGAAGGGGATTGAGGAAGAAAATGGAGGTTTTGAGAAATGTCAGATTGGAAGGTGAAAAGATTGATATAAAAAGGGAAGAAAGAGAAAATATCACAAGGGCATATATGTAAAATCAACCAATTCATACAACCCTAATAAGGTCTCTCGGCCTGATTAGGGATTTGTCTGAAGTGTGGTTCTAAATTTGGATTAGGCTATTTCATATGGATTTAAATGGAATTTTCCCAATGATTTATATATTGATTTATTTGAGCTGGGAAAAAAAATAGATTTATTTGATATAATTATAAAATAGATCATTTTATTATATTTAAAGAAAAAACACACCCGCCCTCTTTGTCCGTTGTGGCCATTGACATCTTCAACCTTGCGCATCCATCAGGTCCTCATTATTCGCCGCCCATCAGAACTCCGGCAGTCTCCTTCTCTCCAACTAGAGGGCATAAAATTCTTCATTTGCAACTATTGAGGAAATTAATTTTAGGTTCCATCTGAAGAACATAATTGAGACCAGGTCCCTTAAAATCTCTTAATTAATTTGAAGTCATCTGGACCTGAAATACATTAATAAAGGTCACTTATGCCCTCCTCTGTGGGTCCCACATTAATTAATTTTAATTGAATATTTTTTTAATAAAAAAATTCCCCCACCATTCTCCCCGTCCCAGTCCCACGATGCCTTTCCTCTCCCCTTCCCGACTAAGTATCTCTCTGTACAACTTGCCGGCGCCTCCTCCCTTGCCACGCCGACACCCCCTTATCTCTGCCACTCTCCATCTTCTTATGTGTTCTGTTTTCTTCTACGCTTCCTCTTCATCAAGGCCTCCTAAGAAAAAGTGAGATGAACCCAATACTCTATGAACGCACCGCCAAATCGCCCTCCTACCCTCTTCTTACAAAACCTGATTTGAAGCCAAAACTTGGTTCTGTTGAGACTGCGTTTTGGGAGCCTTCAAAACAGAACCCTACTGAGCCTTCCAAGTCTATGAGCAGGAATAACCAAATTCGAGCAATTTAATAGATTCCAATTATCAGAGCATATCGGTTGTTAGCTGGATGCAAACATAGTCATGCTCCTTTCAAGTAAGAAACTTCCTTCTTCCTCTTCTTAACCCATGTCACTCTGAATCAATGAGATGAAGTTCTTGGCTGGTTTTAGATATGGGATCTTCCCATCCGAGGCTTTGCTCGAAGCTTCAACAAGCTCACCCAGAGTTTCATTTGGCCTATTTAGTTGTTTCATTCAAAAGAGATGGAAGAAACCGACTGTTTCTGCACAAACTCGTTTGGAAGACAGGGTAATAGACTCCAAATTAGACAAACTCATGACCCACCTTAATCAACTCGACCTTATTCTCAAAATCCACCAACTGATGTCAAATCGTAAGCGCGGTCCCTTTGTGTCTTTACAATTGATGTCCCGATGGAGGAGCATCATTGGACTTAAAGTCAGCATCGGATCATTTGTTCACAAGTATCCACATATTTTTGAGGTTTTTCCACACCCATTCAGGAGGAATTTATGTTGCAGATTTACCTGCAAAATGAAAGCCTTGATAAAAGAGGAAGAGGTTGCTATAGAACAGCAGGAACTGGAGGCTGTGAGGAGGTTGAAAAAGTTGTTGATGATGTCCATAAATGGGACCCTTCATATACATGCATTGAGGTTAATTAGAAGAGAATTGGGTTTGCCTGATGATTTCAGAGACTCCATACTTAGAAAATACACTGGAGATTTCAGATTGGTGGATTTAGAGATTGTGGAATTAGTGGATAGAGACGAACAACTAGGAGTGGCTGAGATAGAGAGATGGAGGGAGAAAGAATACAGAGAGAAATGGTTGAGTGAATTTGAGACCAAGTATGCATTTCCCATCAATCTCCCTACTGGGTTCATAATCCAAAGAGGTTACAGAGACAAGATGAAGAATTGGCAAAGGCTTCCATATACAAAGCCTTATGAGAGAAAAGAAGCCATTCGTGTCCGTACATGTGGAGGTGTTGAGCGCTATGAGAAGAGAGCAGTTGCTGTTATCCACGAGCTGTTGAGCTTAACAGTGGAGAAGATGGTTGGGGTTGATCAATTGGCTCATTTTCGTAGGGATTTTGCTATTGAAGTGAATGTGCGTGAAGTACTGCTAAGGCACGCAGGGATATTTTACATATCTACTAGAGGGAAAACTCAAACTGTGTTTCTTAGGGAGGCATATAGTAAAGGGTGTTTGATTGAGCCTAATCCCATTTACAATGCACGTAGGAAAATGTTGGATCTTGTGGTGTTAAGGAGCAGGAAGACCAAACGATTGATGGCTTGTGATGAATACAAGGGCGGGAGGAACGATGAAATGTGTGCATTGGATGAAGATGGTGAAAGGCAGGGACATCTGTTGGTCCCATTGTGGGAGAGTTCTGATCGCCATGAATTAGCAGGAGATTTCACTGACATGTCTGAGTAAGACCACAGATGTTTGGAAGCAAAAGTGGTTTAGTTGAACGTTTTTAATGCTAATTTAATTGATTGATGTGTTTAATATAAGAGTTAGATAGGAGGCTGGATTTAATCATAATATAATACTTCAACTCACTTTGTCTCCCAAATTTGTATTGCTTTTTTTAATCTATCCTTGTTGATTTTATTAATAGGGTTTCCTTCCAGTGGTAGTTATATTTAAAAAAAGATGCATTAGAAATATGAAATCATATTTATAATAAATAGCTAAACTAATTTTTTCTAATCTACATAAATCAGTTAACTAATTCGTATTATTTGTGAATGACGCATACATATCTTTGTAAACTCGGGTCATAAGAAGGGATGGGGCGTATGAAGCAAGAACTTTACTCCGTATTTTCTTCCCATTCAACTCGATTGTTTATAAATTCATTGCAGGAACTAATTTTAACTTCGGAAGTTCAATTTGCGGGGCTATTCAGCTTTTTTTTTTTTATCCCTTTGTTTTTAATTGCTTTAGATATGCCTTGTGACTTGAAAAAACTTGTCCACTATTCCCTCCTATCTTAATTATAAGATTAAGTTGACTTTTTTGAAAAAATTAATGATGCAAATAAATCACTGTAAATTGTTTATGTTTATATTTTTTCCTCAAAACTAATCTATTTTACATATAAACCAACCTATAATCGAATTGCATCTATCATATATTATAATTTAGTAATCAAATTTGTTTCCTTAATCTTCACAAAAAATGTCAACTTGAATTTATAAGGGCAAATGTGTAATTTTGCCAATGACATTTATCCTGATGAGCGTATGGTACAAAAAAAGTATTGGATTGTGCTTAAATATCAAACAAGTTTTAAAAATGGTGTGAATTTAACAAAACTGTTGTATATAAACAAATGAAAGGAATCGAGTGAGACCTACGAATAAAAAGTAACAGTTGTTTGCTTAACAGTTTTGTCAAATTCACACATTTTTTAAAACATTTTTAGTATTTAAGCACCACCAAATGTTTTTTTTTTTTGTGCCAGACACTCATCGTGATAAGTATCATTGACAAAATTACACCTTTGAAGGGGAGAGGAGGGGAGTACAACATGGGTTAGTTGCATTGGGGAAGCTTATATGTGACATCTTGCAGATTGGAGCGTCGTTCTAAACCTTCGTAGCTCTTGCAAACTTTTTTTGGCTTTCAGCTTGCAATGTATGATGAATCGACAGAACTGTTTATCTAACTGAGTTGTTAAAGCTAGCATCAAAAAATCAAAATGGATGTATTAAATCCAAACGGGTAAGCAAGATGTACTTAATCATACGAGATTAGATGATGCGGTAAGGGGACTAGAATGTGGGTAGTGATTAGATGGAAATTCTCATTATGGAATGGGAAAAATAGGAATATTTTTCAGATTTTTTTTATGCCATTTTATTCTCAAGAATTTTTTTCAACAATGAACAGCTGAATGAATTGACAAGATACCTTGAGGCTTGAGTATGGAAGACCGAGCACCGACAAGACAGGCACAGAACTAGAAATTCTATATTTACTATTGAATCATCCGTAGCAAAAGGGCCTCGCATTTACAGATTTGCTCTCTCGGATACAAAGGACGGGAACCGACAACTAGAAGTCCCAGCCAGCCTCAACTATTCCCTATAATCCCTTTTTCCTTTTCACCATCAGTTGTTATATCTCCATTCCTGTATACTGGCATTTCAACATACAATCTATCAAACCATTCACAAGATCTGCACCAGAGCTTGAGAAAATTGGCTTTAACTAGCACAGAAGTCAGTCTTGAATCTGGTCAGGTTATGCGAGAATTTGTCCCTATTCTTTGAATCCAAGCTCTGCGTCACATCTTTCATAAGCTTCTCAAAGCACAATGAAAGCCGCTCGTGTTGATCCAGTTGCTGCATAACAATTCCCAAATAACATCAATCACAATTTTCTATTCCTCAATTATTTATCATCAAGATGAATTGTTGGCAAATAAATAAACATGTTCCGATGGGTCAGCCAGCAATGGTTCAAAACTGAGTCACATTAAGTGTGTGGGATGGGGTCTATTCTGTATGTGGAGAGCCTAGCACACATGAATGGCTGAAGTCTTCACTGCTGTTTTCGTTTACGTTCTCTGGTTAGACTTGCACTCTTGCCAGAGTATAGCTATTTTGAATCCCATTTAAAGCAGGGTTTGATCACCCTTGTACCGACTACTCTATAGGATTTGCATGATTCATTAGTAAGATTAGGGCAATGGCTTTATCACTTCTTCTGCTGTAAATTCACTGAAAGCATGTATAAAACTCACTTCA
The DNA here is from genome assembly GCA_037074515.1 of Mimosa bimucronata. NCBI lineage: Eukaryota > Viridiplantae > Streptophyta > Magnoliopsida > Fabales > Fabaceae > Mimosa > Mimosa bimucronata. The sequence continues at coordinate 8,656,060 of CM073437.1, forward strand.
TCTCTTTCTATCAATAAAATTTATTTCTGTCTGTCTCTAAATATCCACATTCCACAATCCAGATCCACACACTTGTCATCACAGAACTCAAAGGTGCTTTCTTCTACAACTAAAAATCTTGGTCTCCTTATTTATTCAATATGTAAACACGCAGCTACTTGCCTTATACTGTAAGTTGTCACAATAGCCAAAATGCAACCGATTGAGATCCCATTTCCCAAAGAAGTCGCTTAAAATTTGAACTAAAGACATCTATTTCTCATATTATTGAAGGGGACCCTCTTACCACAATAGGTAGTTGACTGTTTTGTCCCCAAAGAGACAATTATCAGTTTTAGATTATTATGCAATATAAATAATCTACTTGCCATATTTCTGGTCATAAAAATGTCGAACCAGAATACCAATTAGGGATGGACCATAAATCGGATCAATATAAGCAATAACATATCCCAAGCAAGGAGGAGGCATATATCGATAGCATTCAACTTACATATGAAGCCAAAATTTGAGCCTTGATATTCGTGAACATCTGCAGGCAAAGTGAGGCCTCAGTATGATATCATACACCCAGAAATATTGATGTTTAACATATATAATGAAAACTGAAAAGGCTATAAAAATTTCGCTTACTAACAGAGTTCATTTTCTTGAAATGATATATCCAAGATAATAACACTAATCCCAGAAGGCCAAAAATTCAACTAAATGAAAAAAAGAGCCAAAATCACCACATTCAAATTTTACAAGCAATACTGATAAGGGTCCAAAGCCCTTGTTAACCTATGCTAGAAAGAAGAGACGTGCAGCATCTATCCTAGTTTGAGAAAAAAAAAAAAAAAAAATTGTTATTATTTATTTTATGTTGTGGTGTCTATTATGTAATTGTGTTGTTGCTGTCCTGTTATTATTTTTATGATGTTTTTATTTTATTAAGTAGGAAATGAGTCATGCTTTGTCATGATTCATAGTGGGTGATGTCAGTTATGTAGTGGGATGTCAGTTATTCATTGGGGTGTCAATTTGTGTCAATTATTTTTAATTTTTCTAAAAAAACAGAAAATACCAAAAAAATAGTCTCTGTACTATTTCTGTATAAATAGGCTATTTGGCCCTGTGGAATGACAGTAAGAAATTTTACAGAGCAAATATTACTTGTCATGGAGATTCTCCTAGGCTATTTGTGAGATAAAGTGAGATTCTTGCTTTTTCTTATCAAATAGATTTGTTCCAGATTATTTTTGTTGCTTTCTGTTTTTACTACTATTTCTGGTTCTAACAAATTGGCATCAGAGCCTCGTTCTTTCCAATGGTTTCTACACGATCATCTCAGGCTAATCCAGGAGAAGAAAATCCTCTTGGTCCAGATCCATTGGCTGCAATTGCTTCTCGGTTGGAAACTCTAGATGAATTAAGGGACAAAGTGGCAGCCCTAGAAGTGCAGTCAAAGAAGAATGAGAAAAAGATGAGAATTGGTAGATGGGCAGATGAGTGTGAAGAAGAGGAAAATCAGTATCATAGGTTGAGGCCTCCTCAGGCTAAGATTGAATTTCCAAAATTCAAGGGAGGAGACCCAAGGGGCTGGATTTTACAGGCAGAAAAATTCTTTCGGTATTATGCTACTCCAGAGGATGATAAAGTAGATATTGCCTCTATGTATTTAGAAGATGATGCTCTTGATCTTTTCTCTTGGTTAAACGCCGAACGAACCATTCTGTATTGGGAGGATTTGGTGAAGGCATTAGAACAACAATTTGGGCCACCAGAGTATTTAAATCCAGATGAATATCTTGCTGAAATCAAACAAACTGGATCTGTTGAAGATTATCGAAAGGAATGGACTAGAAGAATTGCTAGGGTCTCTAATTGGCCGGAACACTGTCAACTTGGGGTATTTATGAATGGGTTGAAGAAAGAATTGCGATCTGAGGTGAGGATTCATAAGCCAAGAACTGTATTTAGAGCGGCAAGTTTAGCAGTGGAATTTGAGAAGCAGAAATCTTTAAACACCTATGGGCAGAAAATGGGTTCAAGTATAACCCAAAACAGACCCAGTTCTTTTTTTAATTCCTCACGTGACAAATCTGGAGCCCTAAGTTGGAACACAGCGTTTCATGGGGGAGCTTCTTCTTCTGCAAACTCATACAACAAACAAGGTGTGAATCAGCCAAAATCATTTGACGCAATGAAGCAGGACCGCAGAGACAAAGGATTGTGCTTTCGTTGTGGAGAAAGTTTTCGCCCAGGCCATAGGTGTAACAAGAACTTTTCATTAATGGAAATTGTTGATGAAGGAGATGAAATCGTGGAGCCTATCATTGAAGAAGAAGAAGACGCTGATACTTTGGGTACATGTGCAGAGATCTCATTCAATGCTATTTTGGGCAGATCTTCAGCTTCTACAATGAAACTGGAAGGGGAAATTCAAGGGAGGCGAGTTTTAATTCTCATTGATAGTGGGTCTACCCACAATTTTATTTCACAAGCCTTGGTGTCTAATCTGAATATTCCAGTAAAGAAATTACCTGTTTTTGGGGTTCAAATTGGTGATGGTAGGCTAGTCAGATGCTCTCAAATTTGCAAGAATGTGGAGGTAAAAATTTCTGATCTCAAAATTAATCAGGATTTTTATCCTTTCACTTTAAGGGGGTCTGATTTGGTGCTTGGAGTTAAATGGTTGGCATCATTAAATACTGTTGAGGCAAATTGGAATAAAATGTTCATGGTTTTCTGGGTGAACGGGAAGAAATACAAACTTCAAGGAGTAATTTCAGAAGTTAAAGCTCCTGTTTGTTTGCAAAGTATGCTACTGGATGAAGAGGAAGTTGTGGCTGATTTACAAGTAGAAGATATCTGTGAAGAATTTTCTTCTATTTTTACTGAACCAACTTCTCTGCCTCCTGCAAGAAACCATTTTCATACCATTAATCTGCTGCCAAATTCATCACCACCAAATCTGAGACCCTATCGCTATCCCCATTACCAAAAGGATGAGCTAGAGTCACAGATTGCTGCACTATTGGAACGAGGATTCATTCGCCCCAGTATTAGTCCATTTGCAAGTCCAGTACTGTTAGTTAGTAAAAAGGATGGCTCTTGGAGACTTTGTGTAGACTATCGTCGCCTCAACAAAATAACAATTCCAGATAAGTACCCTATTCCAAATATTGATGAGCTTCTGGATGAATTACATGGGTCTGTTTATTTTTCAAAAATTGATTTAAGATCAGGCTACCACCAGATTAGAGTGCTACCATCTGATATTGAGAAAACAGCTTTTCGTACTCATTCTGGTCACTATGAGTTTGTTGTCATGCCTTTTGGTTTAACCAATGCTCCAGCCACTTTTCAAGCAGTAATGAATGATTTATTTCGCCCTTATCTGAGAAAATTTGTACTGGTGTTTTTTGATGATATCTTGGTGTATAGCTCATCTGCACAGGAACATATTAAGCATCTCCGAACTATTTTCCAGATTCTACAGCAACATTGTTTCTTTGCAAATGAGAAGAAATGTTCTTTGGGGCAGACAAAAGTTGATTATTTGGGACATATTGTATCAGCTAAGGGGGTGGAAGTAGTTCCTGAGAAAATAAAGGCAGTCGTTCAGTGGCCGACCCCTAAAACAGTGAAGGAGTTGAGGGGTTTTCTTGGGCTGACAAATTATTACAGAAGGTTTGTGAAAAACTATGGGATCATTGCAAGGCCTTTGACAGAATTGACAAAGAAAGACTCTTTCTTTTGGACTGAAAAGGCTCAGGATGCATTTGAGATATTAAAAGAAGCACTAACTACAACTCCGGTTCTCCAATTACCTAATTTTCAAATTCCTTTTTCTGTTGAATGTGATGCTTCTATGGATGGAGTAGGGGCGGTACTCATGCAAAATGGTCATCCCATAGCTTATTTCAGCAAGGGTTTATCTTTTTCAAACAGATTCAAATCTGCCTATGACAGAGAACTACTTGCTTTGGTTTTATCTCTTCAAAAATGGCGCCATTATTTGTTGGGAAAGCCTTTTTCTGTGTTGACTGATCATTACAGCCTTAAACACCTGATGGACCAGCGCATAATCACTCCATCTCAACAAAGATTAATGGTTAAGTTGCTCCCTTTTGACTTTACCATTAATTATAAATCTGGAAAAAACAATGCAGCAGCTGATTCTTTGTCTAGAAAACCAGAGCAAGTGGAATTCTTTCATCTAGTGATTCCTATAGTGAAAGATATAGAGCTATTGCCCCAAGAATTGTTAGAAGATGCTGAAACACGCATGATCATTGAAGATTTGCAGCAGCATCCTAACCCCTTTTCTAAATATAGTGTTGTTCGTGGGAGATTGTATTATCATTCTCGATTGGTTATTCCCAAGCACAGTCCACTTCGTCAAAAAATGTTAGAAGAGGCACATACTACTCCTATTGGTGGCCATGGGGGCTTTCTTAAAACTCTTAAGCGCCTGAGTACATATCTATATTGGAAGGGGATGAAGAATGATGTGAAACATTTTGTGCAGAATTGTGAAATTTTTCAGAAAAACAAATATCAAACTCTTGCTCCTGCTGGTTTGCTTCAGCCCCTGCCAATTCCTGAAAGGATTTGGGAAGACATATCTATTGATTTCATTACAGGTCTTCCAAAATCCAAGGGTTATGATGTTATCTTAGTTGTAGTGGATCGTCTCAGTAAATACAGCCATTTCATTGCATTATCTCATCCTTTTTCGGCCAAAACTGTGGCTGAAATGTTCTGCAAAGATATTGTACGCTTGCATGGTATGCCCCGTTCCATTGTATCTGATCGAGACTCTCTTTTTCTAAGTGCATTTTGGCAGGAACTATTTCGTTTGAGTAACACACGCTTGAATGAGTACGGCTTACCACCCACAAACCGATGGGCAAACTGAAGTGATGAACCGTTGCTTGGAGACATATTTGAGGTGTTTTGCAAGCGATCAACCCAAGCAATGGAGTAAGTTTCTTTGTTGGGCAGAATTTTCTTTCAATACTAGTTTTCAAGTTGCTGTTGCCACTACTCCTTTTAAACTAGTATATGGGAGAGAGCCACCATCTATTATTCCTTATGTTAAAGGAGTGACCCTTGTAGCTGACTTGGAAGATCAATTGGAGGAAAGAGATGCTATGATTAAACTTCTCAAAGATAATCTAATCAAGGCTCAAAACCGTATGAAGCAGCATGCAAATCAGCATAGGCGTGATGTTCATTTTATGCCTGGAGATGTTGTTTGGCTACGTTTGCAACCTTACCGTCAACAATCTTTAGCAAAAAGAAGGTATGAAAAGCTGTCTCCCAGATTTTTTGGGCCTTATCGGATCACCAAGAAGGTTGGACAGGTGGCATATGAGCTAGAACTCCCTTCAAATGCCAAAATCCACCCTGTTTTTCACATTTCATTGCTCCGCTCAGCACCTGGACAATCTGTCTGTACACCTCCCGCACCATTGCCACTAACTAACAACATGGAGCTTGTTCTGAATCCCTTGAAGGTGCTGCAACATCGCTGGCTTAATAACCAGAAACTGGAAATCCTGATTCAATGGGATAAAAGGCCATTGGAAGATGCTACTTGGGAAGATTATGATTTGTTCTCAAAGCAATTTCCTAATTTCCAACTTGAGGACAAGTTGGCTTTCCAAGGGGGAGGTATTGATAAGGGTCCAAAGCCCTTGTTAACCTATGCTAGAAAGAAGAGACGTGAAGCATCTATCCTAGTTTGAGAAAAAAAAAAAAAAAAAAAAATTGTTATTATTTATTTTATGTTGTGGTGTCTGTTATGTAATTGTGTTGTTGCTGTCCTGTTATTATTTTTATGATGTTTTTATTTTATTAAGTAGGAAATGAGTCATGCTTTGTCATGATTCATAGTGGGTGATGTCAGTTATGTAGTGGGATGTCAGTTATTCATTGGGGTGTCAGTTTGTGTCAGTTATTTTTAATTTTCCTAAAAAAACAGAAAATACCAAAAAAATAGTCTCTGTACTATTTCTGTATAAATAGGCTATTTGGCCCTGTGGAATGACAGTAAGAAATTTTACAGAGCAAATATTACTTGTCATGGAGATTCTCCTCGGCTATTTGTGAGATAAAGTGAGATTCTTGCTTTTTCTTATCAAATAGATTTGTTCCAGATTATTTTTGTTGCTTTCTGTTTTTACTACTATTTCTGGTTCTAACAAATACATATAAAAGTCTGGTGATTCACGTTTCTACTCCGTAATGTTGTTAGACCTTATTTGTTTTCCCTCGGCTTTAGAGATGAATAGGAGAAAGGAAAAGGAGAGAAACCCAACCAGCAGGAGATTCAGAGAAGAAGATGAGGAAAATGAAAATGAAAGAAATCCAACCAGTTTTCCTCAAGAAATGTGACTTTGGAAGTAATAGAAACTCAAGGGCATTTCAGTTCTGTTTCCTTAAATGAACTGAAATATGTATTGCCACCTGATAATTAATTAAATTAATATTTTTTTCCAAAAATGTGTCAGAAACCTCTTTTCCTAACCTTCTATAAGAGGATATCTTACCTTCCTTCATTGTATGTTTCTCATTAGATTATTATAGCCATGGCACGTCTAAGAATGTTTCTTCTTTTACAATATACATCTCCATTGAAGCATGTTGTTATCTTATAAAACAAACGCAATCTTTTCAGAGACTCAAAATACCTAGGCTAATGAACAACAATGTTGAAAAGTCACCATATCAAATGCTCCAATACGTACATGAGTTCCTGATCTTTGAATCACCAATGTTCAAAGACAATGCCAGCAATTCATATTTTCAAAAGCAATGTCATAACAAAACTGCCAGCTTAAGTTCATAAAACAAACTACTGCATTAAATTTGAAGGCATATTTTTAATGCAATATCACAATCATTTACCTCTTCACTAATAAGTATTAAGCTCAGCATTACAAAACTGCCAGCTTAAGTTCATAAAACAAACTACTGCATTAAACTTGAAGGCATATTTTTAATGCAATATCACAATCATTTACCTCCTCACTAATAAGTATTAAGCTCAGCATTGCTCTGCTAAGACTCCACTGGTTGCCACGGTCTTCCAACAAAACAATCTCAAATAGTGTTTTCAAAATCTAAGAGAAAAGAAAATTCCATGAAAACTCAGAACCCACAAAATAAGGAGAAAATTAAGGACTCGGTCGAATTAGAAAGAACACGGATGTGAACGCAATCAGCTAAATTTTATACCCTCTAACTTACAGACTGAGTAGGTCAAAAATTAAAAACGAAATCTTGTGAACAAGGTCGTTGAAAAAATAGAATTTATACTTGGCTCTGACATCTATTTGCATCTACATGATAACTACAGAAGGGAGTAAAAGAACCTAGAAACCAAAGGGCATACCATTGGCAAGCGTCATGAGTTACCATAGTCAAGCATGATTTTATACTATTATTCTCTCAAGGTTAAGTGGAAATATAGTCATCAAATTGTTATAGCTCCCTTCTAGACTTCATAAGTTCATATTCACATTACTGCTCATATTTGGGTCAAAGTAGAGTCAATGAGACGTTAGTTGGGGAAGGAAACAAAAAAAACCCGGGATATTAACGAAAAATGCTCACAAACAATTACTACTTACATATACAACTTGATAAAAAAAATAGTTAAATTTAACTTAAGATTGTTCCCTCAAAATCTTTTCATTTAGAAAAAACTAATTCTTATTAATTGCTGTATCCAGTTACGGTTTGATTTATCTACAAATGATATGGTTTATGAAATAAGGATGAAAAAAAGATATGAAGGATAGACCTAAATTACTACCATACTTCTATGAGACCATTTTTTCAATCACATCATCTAACTACTAGTATCAAGTTGGCGTTCCCTACTTTTTCAGTGCCAACCAAGGTTCAAAAAATCAGACCGGGCATCAAACCGGGTGAGGCGCTAGTTCAAAGGTCAATGGTCGGACCGGGTCGGACCGGTTTTATTAAAATAATAAAATTTTATTGATATTAATATTAATAATCACTAATATCAAAATGTAAATGTAGATATGTATGCATGATTCATCAAATATGAGTATTTTAATGTTTCTATAAAGGCAAAAAGAGAAAATATTAGTTGATTACACGTGAAAATAAATATTATTCTACAATCCACTGACTAAAATACAAATATTAAGAGCAACAATAATTAAATATTAAGTATATGCAAGTAAAATAGCATTTAAAGTATTATAGTTTTCTAATTTCTAAAATTGAGTTAAGTGAAAGTTAGTAATTAGGTGAATTATAATAAAATAAAAAAATGTCTTTTTTTTAAAAAGGCAACCCGGTTCAACCCCCGGGTTGGCCGGTTTTTACCGGGTTGACCCGATCTGTGGCCGGGTCAACTGCACCCCCGGTTCTAACCATCAACCGGACCGGACCATTGGCCGGTTCACGGTTACCTTGGTGCCAACCAAAAGTAAACAATGTAACTTAGCTACAAGCCCAGGGTAAACTTACTCCAGAGAATAACATAGAGCAATCAGAGATTAGTTGAGCCATATTCATTGCAGCAGGTGATGCAATAGACTCTGCAGCAGTAACATGCACGAAATAAAATGTAGCCAGGTGGTCGATAGCAAAGGCACACTGCAAACAGAGAAGACAGTTGCAGAGCTAAGTACACAAATCAGTTCATATGCAGACTTAGCAATGATTGTTTCCCAGTTACAAGCACATAATGACGGACGTTTCATTCATGGATTAAAGGCTTTCTTCTAAACAATTAAACAAAGGCCAGAGATTGCAAAAGAGGCCCAAAAACAAAAGCAAAAATGTGAGAGCTGAATTATCAGAGTTACCAAAAGAATGATTCTTCAACCAACCTGTGATGCTATATTCTCACTTAAGTCTTTAAGGCCTGATTCAAGAGATCCAATAATATACATAAAAGTGGTTTTATCCAGACTCAGAACAAATGACAAATGACTGCTGAAGAGGGTTTCCAAGAATGCAAAGTAAGCTGCTGTAAGCTGGGAAAAAAAGAGACAATAAAGGAGATTAGCTTAAAAACACATTTCAAATAAAAATGAATGACCGGGGATGCTATTATATCTTGTCATAGCACTAAAGAGATACATACATAGATGCATGCATGCATGCATTCGCACACTTACATATTATTGGTGACTGATTAGTAATTAGTGGTGTTAGGATTGGATATCGGTTAGGTGTGGTACAGGAGGTGAAAAGAGAGAGAAGAGATAGGAGAAAAGATACTTCTCTAGCTTTCGAGAGGTCAGATATTCTCCTCACCTCACTCATTATTCCAAAATAAGTCCTAAAAGCATCTCCACAACCCACAAACAACAATATATCCCAAAAAGTAACTTCCACACTCCCACACAGCCCCACGCCCCTCAACTAGGCAGAGAGTAGACCGGTCCATCATTCTTGGTTCCTCATATTCGGGAGCCTTGGAATAATTCCTTGAAGATTCTTCTCCTTCTACCAGTTGTAATTTCTTTTATCTCCTCTCGTGTGTTTTCTTAATACCAGCAGTCTTATCAATAAGCATTAGTATTGACAAAATAGAAACACACAAAAATGAACAATTTGTCACAGCAGAACCCTAAAAATACATTTTGTTGCACATCTTCAAATGCAAAAATAAATTTCAAAATCAATGAGGCAAAGTACATCCAAAGCTATGAGAGATACCTTTCGAAATGCAAAACATCAGCCAAAGGAATTGATAATATCAGCAGTCTTATCAATAAGCATTAGTATTGACAAAATAGAAACAGACAAAAATGAACAATTTGTCACAGCAGAACCCTAAAAATACATTTTGTTGCACATCTTCAAATACAAAAATAAATTTCAAAATCAATGAGGCGAAGTACATCACAAGCTATGAGAGATACCTTTCGAAATGCAAAAACATCAGCCAAAGGAATTGATAATATCATCTTCACAATGATATCTAGAACATCCACTAATGCTCTATCACCATAAAGCTCAAAAACACCAAAGTTGACATAGTTCCCACATAATGCTGCCGTGCCAAAAAAAAAAAAAAATTTAGCCCATAGTTGATGTGAAAATACAGAATGATTATAAACAACTATCATTAATTCGTCTTTTCTTTGAAAAGAAAAATAGATGGTTAAGTCATATCATAAAAAATGCTGCAGGATGATAATCAACTTAAAAATGCTCACGCAATACATAAAACATACAGAAAAGTATCAGCGACCTGTAAGTTTCATGCATTACAAGACACGTTTAAATTTCAAGTTTTAGCGAAAAGAATGTAAGGATCTACTGAAACAACTCCTTTATACCAAATTCTAAACTTGAACGAGAATTAGAACAACAAACTTTGTCCTGCTAAGCAAGGTCAGTTACATAGATCACATGGCATCATTGTGTTTTACCATCAACTAACTCTTCAAGTATGAAAGACACTTCAAGACAGCAAGATTGGAAGAGGGCAAAAATACACACTTGATATGAAAATGTTGGCAAATTATGATCATACCTCTTGTGAGAATTGACAAACAAATTGATATCCCCTTGTATTTGAATGTGTATACATTTTCTCTAATAGGAAGATGTGAAATTCTTGACCCATAGGCTACAATCAGTTTACTGACTTCACGGAAAAGCAGAATCCCATTAGGGGAAGATGAATCAAAGATTAATCGCTGGGATTTGTTCAGGACCAATTCATCCACAAGTTTCAACAATGGAGTTGTTACCTGCATTGACGTACCAGTATGATAATAATTTATTTCCTGAATTACACGTACATTCTATATAAGCCTACACCAGCAATGTGTTGCTTTGAAAATATATTATAATATTAGCTAAAATTTGGTCATGTTTGATTCTGTTATTTGACATAAAATAGTTTTAGCTCTTTTTTTGCTTTCTTACAATAAAACTAGGCCACTATTCAATTAACGCTGATTTGATTGCAAACACATTGAATTTCAATAAAAAGGACTTCATATTCTCTTAACGGTGACATCATAAATGCTTTGCAGCATAAGCATGGTTCACCAAGCCTTTTATGCCATAGTACATATCTTGGATTTTCTAACCTATCATTACACTTCTATTTTTATTCTCATTGTTTTTCTTTCTGGTCAACTATAGCCATTCATAGTGCACATCCCAATAAATGAGCAGGAATTTCATCCCCTCTCCTTCCCCTCAATATCCAGAATAGAATCATCAGAGAAAGAATTTCATATTGGATCCAGCAGCCTACCATTTTACAAAGAAAAATAAAGAGACCAAGAATAGTTTCATCCGGTATTCAAATAGAATTAAATGTTCATTTCATCAGCAGAGAAATGAGGATGATAGTCTCAATCCTTAATCTGTGTAAATAAAATTCAGTAATCACTCAATAAATTTCAATAAAAAGGATGAACCTTACCTCTGGAGAATCAGCCCAATGCACAATGCCTTTCAAAAGAATAGGCATGTGTGCTGGATAGAGCCAATCGAAAAGGAACCCATACGTCCTACGACTGCAACAGCCAATTCAAATACCGGCAGAATGTAAATATATGCAACTAAAGGGGAAAATAATTAGAAAGATGTAATAAAGCAACAAAATATTCACCAAATAAAACGAAGTTACAGGTGTTAAATGAGTGCCAACCTGTTAGTTGCCATTGCTATTCCTCGAAGGTCCCGCATTAGTCCAATCAATGCAATTTTTCCAGCATCTGATTGGAAAATTTCATCAGGTACAGCTTCCAACTTAAGAAAAACCTAATACATAACAAAAAGTAATTAGAATAAAATATAACCAAATAAATGAATGGGTATTAAAATGACGACAATATCTGAAAAATTTCACTTGTTATGCCATCATACTTCAGATTTTAACAATTACACAACAACATATGATGGTGCAACATTAATCACTAGTCACACAAGGTCATCTACAATCTACAATTATTTTAAAGCCAATTAACACAACACATGGATGCAAGAAAAGTCAAAGTACAAATAAAGAGATTAAATAGTACATGAACAAAAAAATTCCCACAAACCCCAACAATCCTTAATCACACATGAATTCGTGAATTATTAAAACTTGTATTGTATTTGGAAATTCTCATTGGACTATTTAAGTAAGAAGTGTTTTCAGATTCTGGTATTATCTTCAGTAGAATTTTTCTCCATTTCTCTAAGTAAACCCATATCCCATTAATGAAACCGGTTAGCGTTTGATTCGCAGTTGACAAAGGCCATAAGTGCATGTCTTTATTTTGCTTGCAAACATTCCAAGAGTTATGGGCTAGGCTTAAAATAATCGGAAATTTTAAGTGAATGAGCATCTTCTCAAAATATTTAACAAAATGACCCAGCAAGTCTTGACAGGAGTTTTCTTTTTTCTTTTTTGGGAAGACTGAATATGAAAACAACTAACCCGCTGAAGATGTTCCATCGAAGACCTAAATTTCAGAGGGCTATCTTCCATGAAAATTAACATGCCAACTGTGTAATAAAACATTGTTCTGCTGCGGAAACATTTTACATTTTCTAAAAACTGGAGTTGCTCCACCTGAAAAAGAGAGATAAGTTGTGCTTTATTGGTCTGAATTTGAATACAAATTATATAAAATATAAGAAATCAATTTTATAAGATCAGTTACAATCCTTGTACATGCTCAACTTGGCCCATGCACTTCCAAATTACAGCAGTTTTTCTAAAACTTCTAAATCCCTTAGCAATTTAACCCATCACAAAACATCACTTCTTCAGGCTTCAAACCATGTAAAAAAAAGTTCTATTCAAAAAGATTTCCTTTTCAGATATTAAGAAAGATATTTATGCCTTTATATTTTTTTATCTTCAGCTCCTATTTACATCCACCAGTTCAGTCAATTCAACAAAACTTCATCTTCAGTAAGGTAAAACAATATACAAATGTCCTACATATTTTCCGATGCAAATAACACATTAATTCTCCACAGTCAATGATCTCTCACTCTCTCATCTGTAGAAGTTAAAGTTCAATAATAATTTCAACCAGGCAATACCATATGATTGAGATGGATAGCTAGATAGGAGATGGACCAGCAAGTACTGGCTAACATATAAGAGATTGATAGCAGCTACACAGTTTTTTTACCAAAATCGTGGCTGCTACTAAATTGGGCTGGTCCATGGAGTTGGGCATCTCCAACTCACTAGAATAGTGGCTACACAGTTCTGTACCAAAAGAGCTGCTTAAAGTAAATGGAGCAGATGATACTTACAGTCCGAATTGAAATTAAGCGTTGAACTGTATCCAACTTAACAAGCAGCTTTCCTGTCATGAATCTAGAAAGGATGCAAAAAAAAAATGATGTAAAAAAGGTTGGGCAACACAGTACTATAACAAAGTTGATATGGCACACGACTAACCCAGATGTCATTTCTGAAAAGAGGCTTAAAGTGTGATCAACAACCTCTTTGCACTGCAAAAGAAATTCTAATGTTAAGGAAATAAATTATAATTAAAATGCAAGGAAAAATATAGAATATATAATTCATCACCTCTTCGTAAGACTTGAGATTAGTAGCAATCTTTTCCACAATAACATTGAGTAGTAGTAGATGATCGTGGAGTCCAAGAAGTTCAGATAACCGGGCATATAACTGCTATTGAATCCAAAGCAGGAGATGACAATAATTAAGTCTTCTCGAAGTCATACAACATTAAAAAAGTAAACCAAATCTACCCCACTACCTTGGAAGGAAGAACGGCATGGTCACCAATATAACACTTTCTTAGATGTTGTAAGAAGGTTAGTATAGCTCGATCAAGTCTTTGCTTACTAATATCCCCATATCTCTGAAAATATCCAACAGAACTATAGATGCGGTGAAAGAAAAATAATGAACAGGACTGAACTTTAGCCGCTGGTCAAACCCCGGAAGGGGGGGGGTTTAATTGATATTAATAGCTAAAAAAAATGATATAGAAGAGAGAAATCTTAAAAATATAAGTTCCACCCAGCAGGTGATTGGACATTGTCAATAGCAGCAAGTTTAGTATCAAAATATTGATTATTATCATTATTGAAGCTGTAAAGTGGAATATGGGGAATTGCTCCAAATTGAAAGCATTAATATGTGCATTTCAAAAATAGGAGGGCACTATATTGAGCTCAGATAGGTTTAAAACAATCAGCAGAGTTAATTTGGTCCAATATAAAATTGACAGTCCATGAGACCCCAATCTACAAACATAAAAGTCTTGCGATAACATTTACACAAGCATTTTGCAGAAAACTTATGTTAAAAAGTCTTTACCACAGACAAAATCCAAAAAATATTCACACACCCTTCTGTGTAATCCACTGTCAGTTATATTAATCAACCGGAGAACACGTGCTGAAATCTCTGCATCAAGTATCTCATGTGATTCTCCACTGCAATTCAGAAACACAAAGGAAAAAAGAGCTATTACTGTTCCGAAATGCTTGCACACAACCCAATTTTTTTTTTTTTTACAAATTACCTAAATCCAGAAATTTGTTTAATCTTCAGAATGGCAGCAACTATGTGGGTGAACCAAGCAAGTTTGGCTTCTGTGAAAGAAATGGCATAGCTATCTACAGAGATTTGGGCATTAGCTTCATTCTGCATAAATTAAATCAAGATATAAACAGAGTCAAATTATTTATAGGGTAAAGGATCTATTTTCCGGAAGTTTTTGCTCATGAGTAATTTTGCCCTGGAAGACTTTTTTCTGTACAATTTTTCAATGGAAGTTTTAAACCGTAGCAATTTTTCCCTTTACCTTTAAAATATTAATGGTCAATATCAGTTCTTGGACAGTCAACGTGAATTTTTAAACGAAATAGGGCGATAATTATACATTTTGAAACTTTGAAGACAATTTTGAACCCAAAAAAAAACTTTCGGGGCAAAATAACTCCTAAGCGAAACCTTCAGGGGCAAAATAGACCCTTAACCCTTATTTATAAGAGAATAACACAAAATTGACACGTCCTAAAGAAGTGCTAGAGAATACCATATAGTTATCTATGATAGGCTCCACAATCTTCATCAAATATGAACAGCAGCTTTCATACTGGAAAGTCAGAGAGGTGCTTCACATTTAATAGAAAAGAAACAACTACATATACAATATTTAAATTTTAAACATGTAAGCTTAAATTTCAAATGCTCTATAAAATTATATCATAAAAATTGCCCACAATATGACACAAGAAAAATAAAGAATGAACCTGATATCTGCAGAGGTATGGAAAGAAATCAAGCTGATCCTGAAGCACCTCCACATTGTCCAGGGGATTTTCAGCAAGTTCATCCGACTGTTCAGACTGCAGTAAAAGGATATAAGGTGTATATGTAAATAATTCACTAATGCTAGGCATGATTTGCAACAAGAATCGTCTCCACCTGACCTGCAATTGATCAAATCTTGAAGTAACAAAACCTTCAATGATTTTAGGCACATATTCATCCAGCAGGATGGGCTTGTCACTATTCAGATACTTCACTGATGTTACTGATCTAGACCATAAACCTAGAAGGTAGTAAACACTGCTGCCAGCCCACTGAAATAAAAAACATTATCACACAAAAAGAAAAAAAAAACTATACATTTTAAAAAAAATCAAGACTATCTGATTCCCAGCAATATCTGAAATACAGATTCCTGAATTCCCTCGAAATGCATTTAAACATCATTTCTTTAATAAAACATATCAAGTAGTATACCTTCCAAGAATGCAAAGATTTCAATGTGAACTCTGAAACTAATCGTATCCAATCACTGTAGCCTTCAGCATTCACAAGTTCTGATAACTGTAATAGCATTTCACTTAGAAGAACCACACTAAAGATTGCCTAAATTAATAAATAAACAGAACTGGCATGCCTATGACTTAAGTTGATTGTGAAGCATAAAATGAACAAAATCTACTGCAACAAAGAGGACAGGAAGTAGTTAAAAAGAACGAGAGTGTAATCAATCCCCACAGGACCAGTTAATCATGTTATATTTCCAAAATGATGACACAGAAGTGAAGATGGGTGTCATAAACTTAACAGCATAATCATCTCTATAATTCTTTCACAGAACTTCCATTTTTATTAAACTATATACATTTAATTGTAAACCCAAACTTTTGCACCTTTGACCAAACTAAATAAATAACTAAATGCTGCCAGCAGCCATGAGGTTGTTCAACTTAATTATTGAGAATGAAAATGAGAAACCATTTGCTTAATTTTGAACCGGTACAACTTGTTCAATAAGGATCTTTCAAACAGAAGGTGAAATGGGACAAATAAATAAATGATTTACACGAATAATACAAGGAAAGGTTTGTACAGATCCATGAAAGACGTATATAATCCACATGATAATTCATTTTAAAGCTTTTACACAAATAATACAAGAAAAGGTTTGTGAAAAACCTAAAAGAAGGTTTATTCACCTGATAATTCACTTTAAAGCGACCAAGAAGACGACAAAATGCATGGTAATTATCATGATCAGCAAGACCTGCTTTGACAAAGCATGGTAATTACAGTATGTAGCTGCAAAATATTGATATACAACTGATTTGAGAAAGCAGGGCACAGATAGAGCTTCAAGTCAACTTCAGTGAGCATTAACATATTTTCACTAGTCTCGTCTCCGCACTACCAAGACATCTTGCAGCAGAGTTTGACAAGAATATTCTATATGGCGGGAATGATAAGAGCGACAAATGAGATTTTCCTTTAATGATCTTGATAAAAAATTATCATGATGGCACAGGGAGAAGACCACACTTTTCCACAGATATACAATCAAGATGCTCTATAAGGGAAAAAACAAAAATATTTATGAAGTTTCCAATACCTTTGAGAAGTAAGAAAATTTGTGAGCAGTGAGACAATTACAAGAAGAAAGCCATTGTATAGATATGTGTACTGCATTTAATAAGTTCTAAGCTGTTTCTAAGAACCCAATAACCAGACAGTTGGAACCATCATATCTACTGAAGGATCTGTTTTTTTCCTCTTAAAACATAAAATTTGTGTCCAAAATCTTTTCACACTGTGGAGTCCATGCATGATTACAATATAAAAATATAAGTAATGAAACATTATACAAGCCTAGAGATGTCAATAAATAAAACGAAACAAGGGAGAAAATTGGGAGTGAACATATTACACTTTCAATTCCAAGGCACAAGCAACTATAAAAAATGGGAAACTTAAAAAAAAATTATTATCCTTAACCAAAGCAAAGGATCATATGAAACCACTTATAAATCTCAAAATCATTAAAGAGTACTGCATCGTCCATGTTCCTCTCAAGATTGAAAATAGTAAAGAACAAAGGCCAATCAAGAATCAGAGATACTATAGCCAGTTAAAGCTTCTGCATCAACACACATGTACTTTTAAACATAAAATTATTACTATACTGGAGTAATAATGAAGCAGAACTCCACTGAATGAAGGAAGCTGCGCCACTTAACCTGTCCCCGTTTGCAAAATTTCTTTGGTTCCCTGCATTAAGTGTGATAAAAACTTAAGTCGAGCAGCATCACTGGAAAACACAGATCGCCTAGCAGAAGCCAATCGCAGCAAGCACTCCAATGCCTAAGAAAATGGTAGCCCATAAGGTGATGATAGTACCATAATTCAAAGGTACAACAAAATTTGAAATGATTCCAGAGTATAATAAAAGAAGAAAGAGAATCAACCATAAAATTGCTTTCCATCATGTTAAAACAATAAGTTAGCACAATGTAATTCAATAGATATTATCATGACCAAATAATTTAACTTATTACAGAAGACATGAGTGAAGGTATAGAATGAAATTCACATGATCCTCACCCCCAGGATTCAACCTAATTAGCAACACTAGCATGCCATACAGTTCACATGATCATCAATCCCAGGGCTCAACCTAATCAACAACACTAGCATGCCATACGGTATGGACAAAAGTAAACATGTGGATTGAGCTGACATGAATTATTACTGATATTTTATCAAAATAATCTTCTAAAAATCATTTTATCAGAATCGAAAATCTAAAAATAGACTAAGAGTAAGTCAAATAGTCAAAGGTTTTTCACTACCAACTAAACAATTTGACTAAAACATACCACTGAATCAAAATAAAATATATATACATATACACACACATATAAATTTGAAGGATGCTTGAAAGAATAAACTTTCCCATCTATGAAACCAAACCTCCTTTGCAAATGGTTGATTCATTGCATAATAATCAAAAAAGATTTGCAGTGTTGAGGTATTCTCAAGGACTGATTTCCAAGAAGCTGGAACCTGCACCGCCAAATACAATTTTTGAAACCACGAACCAAGCTATAGAAAATTTATATATGACTATATGGATGAGTTCAACCAGTAAACAGGTTTAGCACAAGAATATACCTGAACTGTACCAATCTCATCTGAACTTTCATCATAGGATGTCCCCATAAAATCAAAAGATAAGCACCTAAGAGAAAGTGAAAGAGATAGTGCTTGCAACTTGCTCCCAACTAGAAATTGACCAATAAAAATGCATTTACTATGTGAGCTTATTCAAAATTTCTATAGTGAGCGCATAAGTACCCAAATATATTCACATAGTCATAGTTTAATATACCATCATTTT
This sequence comes from Mimosa bimucronata, assembly GCA_037074515.1. Taxonomy (NCBI): domain Eukaryota; kingdom Viridiplantae; phylum Streptophyta; class Magnoliopsida; order Fabales; family Fabaceae; genus Mimosa; species Mimosa bimucronata. Next base: position 8,674,719 of record CM073437.1, read on the forward strand.
TTAGTTGGACAAGAGAAGTCAATGATATCTGGAATATCTGAAAGAGTGATTGATCCTTGAAAGAGGTAGCTATCCTACGCTGACGAATAGGAGGTATACGAGGAAGAGGCTGAAAATGCAGAAGAATAAAATGCATGACAAAAGCATCAGAAGCCTAAAAGGAAATGAAGTTAAGGCGTAAAACAAATATTAATTCAGTTGCCAAAGTGGCAATTGAATCGTAGACTTTTGCAAAAGAGCTTAAAACACGCACGCACGCACATCGGCACACACACACACATCGGCGCGCGCGCGCGCACACACACCGGATGTAACCATTATGAGGCAAAATGAATACTATTTGCATTGTTACACACACCCAATGCACCTACTACCAATTGCCGAGGATGGATAGATGGAGCCCAGGATATGAACACGATTCCCCACAGGAAACCAATATATGTACAGATATATATATAGTAAGCAGAAATCTGAAGGAAGTTTTTTATTTATCAAAATCAAATACAGCAAAAAGGACGGCATACTTGTTTGGCATCAATACGAAATTAACATTTCTTTCATAATACATAAAATGCTGGATACAGACCTGATTTATCTCAGAAATGAGCTGGTCCAATATCTTCAAACCAATAGCATAATGATGTGGTGCCTGCCGACATATTTTGAGCATATGATTCCAATATATATTTAAGAAAAGTACAATACAGAAACACAAACAGAAAATAAACCTAAATGTTGGATAACATTAACAGAATATTTCAAACCTTTAAAAACCATCATAGGAGCAGCAAGCCATTAACTAGCCAAAAAATGTCTTTAACTGAATAACCAATCAAAGAATAACACCATAATATATGAAATTTAGACTACTAAACATCCTACAAACATCTGAGAAATGAAGAAAAACCAAGATGGTAAAATAGCTGCAAGAAATACAAAGTATTACATTATGGCAGGGATGTTACTAAGCTCTAAAAACACATCATATCACCTGACTCAGGAAATCAATTCCTTCTTTAACAACCTCTTTGAATCTATCATCTTCAAGCCACCCAAACTTGGTAGTGCGACAAAAGAGTTGTATTAAGGATCCAAGCACAAAGGGTTGTAAGTCAGCTCCTCTGCTGGCCAGATAGTTTATAAGATAATTTCCTTCAGAGAAAGTGCAATTTGGTCAATTTTTGGGGGGGAAACTAGGAAAAAAATATGGAAAGAGAGAGCGAGATAATCTAAAACAGTGCAACCAAATTCATACAACCCAACCTGAAATAGAACACCTCTCATGAATAGTCCAACAGAATATACAATGTAACATCTCGATAGATTAAAATGCAAAAACAATCTATGACGAATAAGAGACCAACAACAACAATCCCTTATCCCACTAGGTGGGGGTGATAAATAAGAAACCACAGGGTACCAAAAGCAAAATCTATATGTTGCCGCATAATAATCTAGGCATAATCATTGGCAAGAAAACAAGAATATTACGAATGTCAAGTAGGAGCTGTGAAGGAAGGCTGCGCTCTGTCACTTGCTTCAACAAGCTCGAACTAGCGAACATCAAGGCATAAGAAGATGATGTATTATCCAGAATATATTGACACTGTGTGATGTAGTCTATATTTAAGGAAAAGCAATTCAGGGTACTCTCTGCATGTGCTCGCTCAACAGAGTCCTGTGACTTGTAAAGCCGTTCACACAATGTTTCCAATTGTGCTAAACTCTCCATTCTTCACTGCTCAGACTGTCCACTATTTCAGTTTTGGCTCCTTTTACAATTATAACAAATGTCAGTATACAAATTTCATCTGAATGCAAGTATATTCTCAAAGGAGGAAAAACAATGTGTAAATCAGCCTTGGTTCTATACAAATCAATTGAGAATAACAAAGATGATTGAATTGGATATGGAAACACTATGATGTTTAATGTTTACAGACATTAAAGACATTTTCAAATCTAAAAGTCTTTCAATTACAAGAGATACTCTAAAATACAAAGATAACTCCACATGAAAGGTTAACGGCCAAGTTCATCAGCATATCCAGCTACAATAGCACCGGTCCAGACATGCGGCCAGTATGATCCTGAGATAGAAACAAAGTCAAAGTTATTAAAACCTCAAATGAAGAAGCATTGATGATTGAGAACCTTCTCTCAGAACAAAACAGTTTGGCACGTCTACACTTTTCCAAGGCAAGTAAAGAAGAAGTTTATGAGAAAAGAGATAAAACAATAGCAATCTACAGTAACTAGGGGAAGAAATCTGCAAGAGATTTTACCCATCTTTTTGCCGGTTTGATAATAAAGCATGGGAGGGGATAACAACGATGCTGAATAAAAGCAATATCTTCAATGCACAACATTAATCAGTTCACTAAAGCATGACAAGCAATCATGTATGGAATATACGGAATTTCTCGAAACATAAGTGACCAAATGCAAAGAGCCTCACCACTACCCAACTGCTTCTCCACGCTCTAGAAGCCAATCCTCCCCATATCTACAGAAACAAAACGTCCGGCCATATAATCAGGTGATTAATTCACCAGCCATTGTGATGAGCACAAGAGTTTACCTTAGGTACCCACTTCCCTCCCCATCCCTACATCTTAAGGCGTCGAACAATAGCATGCCACAGCAACAATGAATAACCACCCGCGACCAATGCAACGCTTACACAGACAAAGCCACCCTCAACAGAATTTATCGAAGACAACAAGATTTAACAAACACATTATCATCACAAATTGAACAGGATTAAAACATAAACTCCATACATATCATATCAAAGTCTTGACAAGAAGCGACAATCTAAACCCATATCGGCGGACTATTCAAATACTTATTGAATGAATACACACAAATAATACGTGTTAAAAGATAAACACACACACACACACACACACACACACACACACACATTCCTATTTAACGGACATGGAAAGTGCACAGAACTATCAAGTGTAATAGTGCAGACACTGAACGGCTGAGATGTTTAATTAAGAGAAGGTTAGTAGGGTGAGCTTACAGCGAGACAATGGCGGCCAAGCTGCGAGTAAACTCCGAAGTTAGGGCGAGAGAGGAGGGAGAAGGAGGAATAGCCTAGAGAGAGAAGCACAGGAGTGAAGGGAGAGCGCCAGGGGCTATATAATATATAGAGCGCGTAATTTGGGCGTGGAGCTCACGCACTGAGTCCTTGTTTTGATCGGACCACGAGTCATATAGCCGTTTGTGCTCTCGGACCGTCACACAGGACACGCCTCGCGGCTTTTGGTTTACCCTGTCTTTTTATTTTGATGATGATTGTGAAATTTAGCTGTAATTACGGAGTTTCCTCCTGTATTTCTGCTGTCTTTTCTTCCTAATTATTACAGCTGTCTAATCCATTTATTTTATTTTTCATTAAGATTTAAAATAAATACTAAAAATTAATATTATGACTTATATTAGCTTCCCTACACATTTACTCCGGTCCTATTTATAGGGAAGAGAGAAAATGTTTTTTTTATAACTAAGAGAAAATGTTTCATTTGATCTTATATATAAGTCACTTCATTAAATATTTCATGTGAATGTACAAGTTTACATTCATTTATTATATATTTGCTTTGTTTTACGTGGTATGGTGGATATTAAATATAGGTAGTTGTTAATTCCAATAAGGATAGGTATTCCATTCCTTTCTTTCTCGATCCTTCCCATTACACAATGGTGGCGCCGTTGCCGGAACTAATCGGCAACGGAGGTCGAAACGCCCCCGAGTATAGGGCTTACAATTGGGGCAAGTTTGCTCTCTCCAGGAAGTGTAGTAACTTCATGAAGCTGCATGAGGAAAACGTTCAGATTAGCCATTTCAATAACTAATATAATCATTATATATATTCGGTAAAGTCTCAAACAACCATGACGGGTAGAAGGAAGTTTCGACCAACAGTTCATAACCAAAACACAGATAAAAAAACAATACCAGTAGGTCTCAGGCCTGTAACGTTTGCTTCCTTAAAAACATTTTTAGTCGCTATTAACCGACCTCAAAACCATTTTAGCAGCTAACTATGTTAGAAAAAGGATTTTTCTTATTTTAAATGACTAACATAGTTAGAAAAGAATTTTCATAAATATTTTTAATAAAACAATTTCCACGGTCTAACTATGATAGAAAAGGAATTTCCAAAATAATAAAATGCGCCTATCATAGTTAGAAAAGAATTTTCATAAATATTTTTAATAAAACAATTTTCACAGTCTAACTATGATAGAAAAGGAACTTCCAAAATAATAAAATGAGCCTATCATAGTTAGAAAAGAATTTAACATTATACAAGTAACTCATGTTTGAAAATAATTTAACTAATTGGAATAAGCTAACATGGATAATAAAACAACACTTATAAATCAAATATATCCATGTTAGAAAAAGAACTTTCTAAAATTATGAAGCTAACATAGATATTTAAAATCGCAAATACTTATAAAATAGTTCATCCATGTTAGATAAGGATTTGCCTAACATGGATATTTAAAACAATCTAATTACAATGCAGTAGGACTAATACAGATAAGTGCACCTATATAATGATATATAAGGAAATTGCAAATCAAATCTAAGAGACAATAATGTTAAATCAAAGCGGAAGCATAAAAATGCATGAGCCTAAGTGTGGCAATAACCCCTGTCCTGACGGCCCAGAGGAACTCACTATATCAGTGAGAAGCTCCCGGATCCTTCCCTTGACCGTCTACTCCGTGACTCGGACCTGCGAAAGTGAGATAAAAGTGGGGTAGACCCAGGTAACCACTTACTACTCGCCTACGTGCGGTGTGTGCTAGCAAGGCGTTCAGTGGAGTGCTAATATATATATAACTTTGAAACGTATGACAAATACCAGATAAATGCATAATAATATCCAATATCCCTTTCCAAACCTTCTCAATCATCAATCAGTATGCAACAATTTCTCAAATGTCATTCACATAAAATAATACCAAAATCATAAATCACAGTGTATCACAAAAATCACCGGTATCATATTACGGTCCAGTAGGGACTCACAATGTAACATCCTAAAAATTAATTGAGGATTTGTGAAGGTAAATAGGAATTTATTAATGAGAAATGATGGATTATGAGAATATTTGAAGGATTTTGAGGTATTTTACAGGATTTTAAAGGCCTAGTTTCTTCCTTATTTGGACAATAATAATTTTGGGAGAGATTATTTTTAGGCTCAAAAGAGGTTAATATGGAAGGAAATAAATAAAGGGTATTATGGGAAAATTTTGAGAGTAAAAAGAAAATTTTTTGTTCAAAAGAAATATCTTATTTGAGAATTTTAGGGTCTAGTAGTGTAGTTTTCTCTTTCCACTCTGCCGACACTTCCTCGCATCAATAATTTCTCTCCATCTTCGCCAGTGACTTTTACTTTTTCATTTATTAATATTTTATTATTTCCTCAACCAATCACACTCAACTACTATTTATTATATTATATTATTATTACCATTATATATACACACATGCACACACCTTCACAATTCTCTCTCTCTCTCGTCTCACGTTCTCTCTCTCTCTCGTCTATCTCTCTCTCTTTCTTACTCTCTCTTTCCACCATATATATTCCTATCACTGGACTTATCAGAGTCCGTCAGCATAGGAATAGTAAGTTTTTCGGCAAACTAAGCACATTTTTGGAATCACGTAAGTCTCCTCTATATTCCTATGTCATTAGTTTTTCATTTGGCTATACTTGAAAAATTAGGCCTTGTCTAAGTTGGTATTTTTAGGAGTCCTAAAATTAATAAATTGAAGCTTAGGCCTCGATTATGAGTTTTCCTGAGTAGATTTTTCATTGTTGGAAGTTTTCATAATTATTAGGAATTTTTGGATTTATGGAAGTTTTAGAAATTGGGGCTTTTCAATTATTCGAGGTGCTTATGGGTAAATTGATGATTTTTAGATGTTTATTAAGGTCATATGAGGGGATTTAATTAATTGATTTGATTGGGGTTTGCACCTAAAGAATTATTGAGGGATTATTGAATGTTAAGGAATTTTATAAATAGTTATTGGAAAGATTAATAATTTTGGATATATGTATAAATGGAGTAGAGATAAATTATAGAGATAGAAAGGGAGAATAAATGTTAAATAGAAATTTAAAATAAGTAAGGGCAAAGAAAGGGTAGTAAGTAATTTATTTTCCAACATGTGAAATTGTTGGATAAATAATTAATTGTGGTTGTATGTATGGTTGTGTAGTGCTTGAATTGCACTAAGTTAGCACGGGGGAGCTGCACTATTGTGAGATTGGTGCCAGCTATCAGGTAACCGCTTTCTGCTTGTTTATGTGTGTGTGCAGTGTTAGTAAGTAATTTGAAATATTATTATTTGACAATTATGATGCTATATGGAGATGAGATATTGGATCACAATTGAGACATGATTATCAATTGATGATTGATGAGATATGAAAATGAGATCTTGAAATATTATTATTTTTCATAATATATTGTCCTGTGGAATACTATTTTGGAATGGCATAAATTTGTGATTTGAAATATTTTGAACCGAAATATATATGATTTTGGAAACTATTTCATATATATGTATATTCTGAAAATACTGGAAGGCTTGGTGCCTGATTGTGGTGTTGCATATCTATGTGTTGTTTGTGAGAAATTATTTGTGTATGTGACACCGGTGAATTGGAAATTGTGCCATCACGTGATGAGGTACCCTGTTGCGCCACAGGGACTAATTGATATATTATGGGAAATAAAGGAGAGAAAGACGAAAGAGGGGAGATCGCCCCTCACTGATTCAGAAAGGACGGAGATCCTTCTAATCTGTAGTGCAGTTCAGGGATGGTAGAAAGTCCCTCGTGAATTGTACCGTGGTGATCAGGGGCGGGTGGAAGGTCCCGACTGGTCCCACATGTTTTCCCAACACTTCTATTAAGATTCGTTTGGGTTGTTTGTGATTATCAATGATATATATATTATTCTTAGAGATGATTTGGGATGGATTATTTTGTACTTATAAACTGTGAAAGATATTTGGGACCAAGATATGCATTATATGTGAATACCTGAGCATATTGTTTGAACTGGTATATATACGTATATGTATTCCACTGGACACCTTGCTAGCACCCACCGCACTTAGATGAGTAGTCAGTGGTTGCGTTTGGGGCTACCCCCGTTGATCTCACTTTTGCAGGTCCTAGGAACGAAGTAGGAGGTTAAGGGAAGGATCCGGGAACTTCTCACTGATATCGTGGGATACTCTGGACTAGAAGGACAGGAGGTATTGCCACATTTAGGATCATATTTGTATGATGCTTCCGCTGAACCTTGTTATTATTCTGGAGAAAATTATTGTATAATACCTATTATGGTATGGTATTTTGAGAATGATGTGTGGAGTTTAATCATGTATAATGTAATTTTCTGTTATTATAATGGGAAGAAAATTATATTGTGATGACAGAGATTGGAGTTGAGGTTTGAATTAAAAAGGTAATATCTAAATATTATGGAAAGATCTTTTTCTAACTATGTTAGTTATTTTATTAAGTTAATTCCTTTTTCTAACATAGTTAGCTATATAAACGTTTTAATGTTTAATTGTGAGTGTTTAATAGTGGGATTAGGGAGTTATTGTTACACACAACCCTAGCCTGAGACCGGGGGCGTTCTCCCCATTATCGTCTTTATTTTCTATTAGTCCTTGTGGGCCAACAAGGAACCTCATCGCGCGATGGCATTTTATTTAATTAACCGGTATTACATACACAATCACCACAATCAGATCACAACTGTATGCAGCACCAACAAATATAAGGCACAAGGCCAATCCAGTAATTCTTTAAAATCTAATCATGCAAGAACCTTTAATGTATAATATCGTTTCAAACATGGCAATACACATCTTCATGCTAGTTCAAAATACATACTCCACTAAACAGGTTATGCTATAAAATAAGCTTTCAAAATTCATGTTCATCGAGACTATAGCCAATTACAAAATTATAAGTTTCAAATACTCACTAACCCACACACACACGCAAACAAGCAGAAGCAGTTACCTGGTAGCCTGTACCGATCTCACAATAACGCAGCCCCCCGTGCTATTTTAACATGACTCGAGCCTATAAGATAACACAATTTTCCCAAATCAATTCATACATCAAACCTAGCCCATTTAACATTACCCGCACTATCGTTGAGTCCAAATGATCTCTTAAATTCCATAATTTCACCTCAAATACCCAAATTCATAGATTTCTTCGATTAAAATCAAGCTTAAAGCTATTCAGATTAAGAAAAATCACCATAATGATCAACTCTATCACAACTAAACATTTTAATGTCTTTAATCAACCTTGATAACCCAAACGATAAACTATAATACATTACCCAAGCAGAAATTTTTGAAATCCTTCATAAACTCTAAGTTTTTCAATCAAGAAAATTATTTTAAATTCTCAAACCGCCCAATAAACAAATTTAAACCCATAAAATCAATCTACTAATTTAACTCAACAAATCTATGGTCAATTATTATCAAAACTCAACTTCTACTTCAAATCTAAGCCCCAATATGTTGCTCTAATCATCCTAATATCACTGTCATTGGAAAGCTAAAATTATAAATAAAAACTCTTATAAAGGAAGCTAAGTCAGAAAAAGTGATTTTGATTAACTAAATTATCTGTAAACGTTACCTAAATCTGCTATTCTGACCATGCTGTGCGAACGAATTCTTCCCCACACCAGTTTCGGCGCACAGTGACAATGACCAGGGGATTAGGGATTTGAGGGATATATATACACACACATAACGGGCCTCACGCATTATTTTAATATTATCATTAATATATATTATTTTCTTTTCTTCTTCTTCTTCTTCTTTTTTTTCTTATCTTTTGTTTATAATACTTTCATATACTTATATTCTTCCTTCTTTTTTTTTCGTTAAAAATATATAGATATGTATATATATATATTTAAAAAAAACAAATATTAACATTAACTTAGTATAAATATATATATATATATATATTTTTATAAGGGTCACGATATCATCATCTTTTTTTTATTTAATTATTAACATAATCTCCTAATTATTTTCATCCTACCTATTATGTGAAATTAATCCTCATCAATAAATCTTAAATCACCTAGAAATTTCTCTTTTCACCATAAATCTCTCCAACTAATCTCCATAAAATCTCCAAATTCAAATTAAAATCTCAACTTCAATTTAGATCCTTAAATTCAAATCAAATCCCCAATATAAATTAGATCTTAAATTCAAATTGCATCCTCCAATTCAAATTAAATAATTTATTATATTTCTTAAAATAGGAAAATACTAAGCCCCCTAGAATCATCCACAACACTCAATTTCTCAAATCATAATATAATTTATTCTTCAACTCTTACTCATTTATTCTAATCATCAAATAACACTCAAAACACCATGAAATTCGCCAAAATTTTGCAAATTCCCTTATTAAAGTCCTAAATAAAATCACTAAACCTTAATTAATTTTTCAAGATGTTACAAGGCCTATATGCCGGGAATGGACCGATCCCAACCAAAAGAATAATGCATATAGTTATCCAAAAGTAAAAATGCGTAAGCGAAATATAAAAGCCTAAAGAAGTATGGCAATATACAACACTTCTCGCAGAAAACCCAAAATAAAAGCTCACTATGTTTCAGTGAGAAACAGAGGGCTTCTTTCCCCGCATATCCGCTACAAATGCTGAACCTACAAGGCAGCAAATTGAGGTAAATACGGTTATGTTCACTAACCACTTAACTACCAATCTATATGTTTCGATGTGTGACAGAAAGGTGTCAATGTGGGAAGTTATAATATATAAATAATTTGAAATATGAGCACATACCAGGTAATCATGTAGTAATCTGAACCAGGAAAAACATTTAACAATTTCATGTATACCAATATTTTATAATATAATTTAAAATACATTTTTCACAATCATCCATAACGTTCGCCCTGTGAAGCTTTAGGTTGTCCCCTACCACTAGGTGGACCAGAGTGGAACTCGACGGGGATCTCAACCCGTACCCAGAACCACGGAGAAGTGAAACTCGATGGGATTTCAACCCATACCCAACACCACAATGAGGGTAATGCTCGATGGGGGGCTACCCATACCCAATACACCTATAGAATAATTAGTCCATGTGGGCCAACAGGGACCTCATCACGTGATGGCAAGAGTATCCGAGGTATCGATGTTAACTACCACAACATATACATCACAAGCAGTAATGGCAATGCAACCACAAATCAGGCACTTGGCCTTACCAGTGTTCCAAAAATCTTGCGATAATATTTCAAAACCATATATATATATTCTTTTCAAATTTATGATGCAATACACAAATATATATGCCAGGTTTAACATAAAAATCCCACATGACATTTTCATATAAAATAAACAATATAAATCATACTTTGTGTATATCACCTGAATCCAAAATTTCATAATAATAATAATAATAAAATAAAAATATAATTTCAAAAACCTTACCAACAACACACACACACAGACTAAGTAGCTAGTGGTTACCTTCAAGCAGAATTTCAAGATACCTCAGTAAAACCACGCTCCGCTTGCTCGACTCAAAACAAGTCATTGTCTACACAATAATCATATAAAATTAACACTAAAATTAAGTGTTCAAATACAAAATTAGGGAATTTAATTCCCTAAACAAAAGAAAACATTCATCGTCAAGAAATTTATTCCAAATCCCTCCTTAATTCTCTCCCAACTAAACCATTAAAAATCCTCCATCCATATCTATCCTAAGACCCCAAAATCCATTCCTCACATTCCCAAGTAAATCTTTTCAACTCCCATAATATCTCAATTCAATCCTATTTATCCCAACAACAGCCTTTATTTAATATTCATAAATTTATAAAAATCACCCATTAACCTTAAATGTCCATATTTCAAAATTTCATCCTTAATCATTAGTCTAACCCAAACTTTATCAATCTAAAAATTCCACCAACAAATTCCACCATAATTAGCCAGATTTACATCACAATATAATATTAAATAAACTCACATAAATTATCAATTTAACCACAACAAGTAAGACCACAATATCCCAAAATTCTCCCTAATATTAGAAATTCCAAAAATTGGGAAAACCTCAAATAAATTATAAGCTCCTTAAGAAAAATTATAACTCAAATATTAGACTTTAATATAGTAGATTTAGATATCCCAAAAACCCCAACTCAGATAAGGCCTATTTTTGAAATATTTCAGATCAGAAAACTAACGACATGGGTGCGAAGAGAATACTTACGGGAGTCCAAATATGGTCTTAGATTGTTAAAAAAACCACCGGTACGGCGCCGACGAGCTCCTAAAGCTCCTGTCAAAACTTTTTCTATCTACTTCCTAAGCACAAATCAGACCGAAAATGAGTGGAGGAATGAAGAGCAATGTTGGAGGAGGTGAGAGAAGGAGAGGAATATTGGTTTTCCGGTGAAACTCGCCGGAAAACTTCCTCCCAAAGTCCACCACTGTGACGGACCAAGGGAGAGAAGAGAGAGAAAACGAGAGGATAAAAGGAGGAGGAAGGAAGAAGAAGAAAATGGACAATGGTGGTGGTGGTAGTGGCTGATGCTGATGAAAAAACGAAGGAACAAGAGTGATAGTGAGGGAGTATAAGTGAAAAAAAGAGAAGAGAAAAGGAAGAGGAAAAAGTTCACGGGTAGGGGGTCTGTTGCTGCCAAATAATGAGAGGGAGATGAGGAAATTATTTTAAAAATAAAGGGGGAAGGAAAATAAATAAAATAAAGGGAGAGAACGTGTGATATGATTGTGATATGATTGTTGAGTATGAGAGGAGAGAAAGAGATGACGTGAGGGAGAGTGGTGACATGAGGGAGTAGAAAAATAGGTATGGGAAAGAGAGAGAAAATGGAAAAGAAAAAGGTTAGGAAAAAAAAATACACTACTAGGCCCTAAAATCCTCAAATAAGATATTTCTTTTGAACTAAAGATTTTCTTTTCACTCTCAATTTTTCCTATAATATCCTTTACTTATTTTCTCCCATAATAACCTCCTTTGAGCATAAAAAATAATTTCTGCAAAATTATTATCCTCAAAATAAAGGAGAAAATAAGCCTTTAAAATCCTCAAAAATACCTCAAAATCCTTCAAATATTCTTATAATCCATCATTTCTCATTAATCAATTCCTGATTACCCCCAATAAACCTCAATTAATTTTTAAGATGTTACATAAGGCAAGGTGATCCACTATCACCTTATCTCTATATCATAGCTTCCAACATCCTCTCTTGTTTAATCCATCAAGCTGGGCAACTGGGACAACGGAAAAGAATCAGAATCTGTAGAGCTGCTCGACCTGTTTCACACCTGTTATATGCAGATGACTCCTTATTCTTCCTGGAAGCTAAAGAACATCAATTTAATGAATCTAAGCAAATAATTGATTTGTACTGCTCATGGTCAGGACAACGCCTCAATTTGAGCAAATCTACACTGATTTTTAGCCCAAACACCTCATACTCCGAGCGAAAAACTCTGTCACAAATAACGGGAGTGAGCTTCTCCAGAAAATTGGGGGAGCACCTTGGTGCTTGGGTTGATCCGGGAAGAAGAAAAACTGAAGTTTATGATCAAGTTCTTTCTTGCATACAAAGAAAGACTGCCTCTTGGAAATCGAAATTGCTTTCACAGGCCTCTCGCCTAGCATTGATTAAATCGATCCTATCTGCATCTAACATATATGTGCTCTCCTGTATCAGGCTACCTAAACAAATTTGCAGGAAAATAGATAGTCGTTGCATAGAATTTTTTTGGGGAGGATAAAAAGATCAATAGAAAATACACCTTCTGAACAAAGATTATCTATTTAAACCAATCTGTGATGGTGGGCTGGGCTTAAGGAAAACTGAACATGTTAATACCTCACTCCTTGCAAAACAACTCTGGAGGATTCTATCAGCTACTTCGAACTCCCTGCTGAGTTCGACATTAAGGATTAAATATGTTGATATCCAGAAAGAAGGCATTGCCAAACAACCTTATAATTCGTCCTGGATTTGGAAAGGAATTATGCATAGTTCCCAAGTGATCTTAGATAAACTTAAATGGAAAGTTGGTAATGGTTCAAACATTCCTTTAAACTACCAGCTATGGTGGCTAATGCAGTCAAGATCATCGATTGATGAGTTCCTCTCATTGGTTAACGATCTAATTTTGCATACCAATCAAGCATGGAATCCACTGAAATAGAATTCTCACATGGTTAATGAGTTATATGATCCATATAATGCCTCCCTCATTCTAGCTATGCATATTTCTTTTACTGACATGCAGGACGCTCTCATTTGGACTGGCTCTTCTTCTGGCAATTATACAACACAAGCAGGGAATTCAAATTGTTATCGAAGGTCTTCACCTGCTGTGTATGACCCTTTTTGGGAATTCGTGTGGTCCATCAATCTTCCTCCAAAAAATACTCTATTCATTTAGAAGTTACTACATCAAGCTCTACCATGTGGTGATATCCTCACCAAACATCACATGACAGTTCATCTGCTATGTCCATTTGGATGTGATTGTATTGAAACAGTGGCCCATATTTTCTTTCAATGCCCACGTACACGTGCAATTTGGTGGGGGTTTCTGACCATCAGGGCTGAATGGGAAAATTTTGCCTCTTCCACATCATGGCTCATAAACACTCTTCAAAGCCTTCACGAGGAGCGTCAGGAATCAATTATTCAACAAATAGTGTTGTGGCTAAATCAGATATGGCTGAGCAGAAATCAACAGCTTCATAAGGGTTCCCCTCCCTCACCACTACATACCCTTAAGTCATTTTCTCATGCTTTTGTATTTAACATTACATTGACACCTAAGGACCTTTCCTCTTCTTCTTCCAGGAGTTTACCAAACTTTTTGATCACATATACAAACATTCTCTTGCATGATCATTGGATTATTATTTTAAACAGGAAAAAAACAAATATGGGTGTATTTTGTGACACACATATATTCCTGGAAAAACAAGAGTTACAATCCTTCAGGTGGAAGAAAAAAAGCCATGAACCACCCCCTTTACTGGCTACATGTCTAAGAGCGTCGCTCACATGGATTGTCTCAAGTGGATTTCACAGTCATCAATCCAAGCTCTCTATTTTATCTAATAAATCCCTGATATTTCTACAAAAAACGGCTAACTCAGGAGATGTACTGAATCAGGATATTCATAGGATATTGTTGTCTTTCAAGGCCCTAAACCTGGGTAGTTTGAACCATGCATCGAAGGATCATCTCAGCTACAATACTCCTATCAACTTATTTCCTGAAAGCCATTATGTAATTTGATTTCTTTTTATATACTTGTTAATATATTAATGATAATTGTCATTTATAAAAAAAAACGGGTGTTTTCTTCAATTACAGCAATCTAAACTAATAGATTTTATATTTTTGGTAAGCTCTTAAAAAAATAAAAATCTGTATATTATCGTCAGTCAATTTTTTTATTGTATTTTATTTTTATGCTTCTTTAATCCTTGTTTCATTGTCCACTATATCAAGCTTCAAATTCGAAAGTTTAATTATTACTTATTTTTAATTATTACTACCTTTTAAAATGGAAGGCATTACGTGGATTCATCCTCTTAACATTGAATGAGAAGTAAAACTCAAATATAAAAATTAATTACTGATTGCGTGGATATTGACATATGTTTTGCATTGCTTTTCTTATCAATATATGCGTTTTTTACTACAAAAATAAACAAGTAGGGATAGAAATGGAGACCGCATAAATTTGAGCTGTCTAGTAAATACTCGATGCTCCCCCAAAACCTAATCTAAGCTCCGGAAAAAATCTAATCCAAGTACAAACAGATGATATACAAACAATATTTTGGCATTTAAGTTTTTCCCCCAAAAATTTAACCCGTTTCAACAATATAATGACTCACATGACCAAACAAAAAATGACTGCAATTGAAGGCAACAAAATGTAGTGGTGTCCAAGAGATCCTAGTCCTGACAAGTTGAGACCGAGAATTTCTTATCCCAAAAATTCCAATAATGAAAATCCTGGGACTAAGACAAGGATATATTTGAAATCGGGGATAGGGAAATATCCAAATCAGGACAAAGTTTGGGCAGGTCCCTGAAATCCTGGTCCCCGTCCCAGCTCCATTTTTTTTTAAAAAAAAAACATTGAGGCCCAACATAAGTTCAGCTTAGAACAAGTTTTTTTTTTCTAAAAAAAAATCCCATATGGCCCTCCTATATCATTTTTTATTGGCTAAATTCCATAAAACCCCCTGAACTATGGAACCGTTGCATATAAATCCTTAACATTTCAAAGTTTAAATTTTAGCTCCCTAAACTTTTATTTTTTTATTATGGACCCCTTGCAATTAACTTGTCGTTATCTTTTATTGGAAAATGACATGTTACACTGTCATAATACACTTCATCATATCCTATGGGGCATCCTTTCATGTTTATATTTGCATAAAACCCCGCTAAACTTTAATCCAATTGTATATAACCTTATTAACATTTTAAAATTTAAATTTTACCTCCTTAAAGTTTTTTTTTTGTGATATCAGGCTACTTCATTAGTCTTTTTATAATGCCCATCAAAGTAAGCATTTTACTTTCAACATTTTCTTCCAATATTAACATAACATTTTTACCATCTTTTTAATATTTTTGCCAGCATTCTGTTATAATTGCAACCATTTCAAAGTTATGTTTACATTTAAACATCCATATTTTCCTTTTATTGGAAATTTATATTTCTGTTGAGTTAGAGGTTGAATTTTTACTATTGTGTTTTTGGCCCATGTAAACTTTCAAATATTATTCTTCTATCTTTCTCTATGAAAAAAATGCCATTTTAATTGAGAAATATATATATAGCAAAAATAAAAATAAAATTGTAAAAATGTTATCTTAACGTTAGAAAAAAATGTTGAAAGTAGAGTGCTTACTTTGACAGATATTATAAAAAAAACCAATGAAGCGGCCCAATATTAAAAAATGAAGCTTCAAGGAGGTGAAATTTCAAGTTTAAAATGTCAGGGAAGTTATATGCAATTAAGCTAAAGTTTATGGGAGGTATATGTAAATATAAGTTTAAAAGTATGCCACAGAGGATATGATGTGGTGTATCATATCAGTGTGAAGTGGCATTTTCGGTCAAAAGATAATGACTAGTTAACGACAGGGGTTTATAGTAAAAAAATAAAGGTTAAGGGGGTTAAATTTAGACTTTGAAACATTGAGGGGGTTATATGTAAATGCTCTAAAGTTCAGGGACATTATGTGAAATTTAGCCTTTTTTATTTCATGATTCTCTTCCCTCAGCCACGTGGTCTTCAACTTAAACCCCCTTCCCCAAAAAAATTTCCCTATAACGGCGGTCGCATGCTAGATGGCTCCGGAGATATATCACATTCTTATTGCACGTTACCCTGTGATTAGCTCATCGCATTTCTTATAGATATGCTCACAGGAAAGCCTCCATGGATCGAATATGGAGTAAGCACCAACAGAAAGTTTCGGTTGACCTTTCATGCTATGTTCTTAATCAGTTTTCACGCCACTGCTAAGTCCCCATTATCATCGAAATATTCAGATGGGATTGGCAAGGGGAGGTTGGAACCCGTAATCTCTTCATACGAGATATATATTACTTTCTAGTATTTATTATAAGAGCTCAATAACTAAATTAAATAATATAATTAAAATTAGTTAAAAACAATAAATATATAAGAAATAAACTTTTTTATTTGATGTATAAGGGGTCAAATAAGAGAGAGAGAAAAAGAGAAATGATAAAAGAAAGTATGAAAGTGATTTTATTATTATAAAAAGATAAAAAGAGAATATAATTTTTTTAATTAGGGGTAAAAATGATAAAAGTGCATTAAATGCTTAAATAACCCTCAATAGTCTACTAAAAATAGGACCAAAGTAGTTCGAAATTTAAACTCTTATAATAAATACAGTAGGAGTCTATTATAACAATCTGAACTAGCATATTGTTTAAGGGTTATAAATATGGAGTATTAGGACTCTTAAAATGCATTGAGAAATGAACATTGATGACTCTTCAATACACGGATATCAAGCAAACAAGCAGCACAAGATCCTTCTAATATATAAAATCTCAATCTCAATCTCAATCTCAATCACCCATTTAGCAGGACAGGAGGCAGTCACAGTTCAGTTACAATAAAAATCTCAATCACCCATTTAAACTATGGTAAGAAAATAAGACCAGGCATTGGACTTTATGAGATAGAAATCATAACTCAACAATAATACGATGTTTTCGCCGGACAAAAATTAAATGTTTAGTTAAAAATCTAAAACCAAAAACTTTGGATAATCACGCCGCTTTTAGCGCTCTTTTGCTAAAATCTACCTATTTGGTCCTAATTATAAGGCATTTCTAGTATGTTTCACACAGACCAAGGAAAACCTTAAATCTCATTACCTCTCCATTAAAATCTAACAATTTTTCAATTTTACCCCTATTTAATATCCACTACACCACATAAAAACAAAGTCAATGTACAATAAATGAAGGGCAAAATTGTACATTAATTGGAAAAATTTACTGAAGTGAGTTATAAATAGAACCAAATAAAACATTCTCTCTCTACCCTATAAATAGGACCAGAGGAGTAAATCCTACCCTATCTAATGGGGTTTGAAATGCATTAAATTTAAAACACAGCATCTCTTACAATTTTCATAACAGATTATTTGCAAGAAAAAACTTCCTAATACTCCCTCGGTTCCTATATATAAGAGCCCAAAATTTGAATAGGTTTATTCCATTTTATAAGAGTTTGGTTAGATTTGTCAAAGTATTTAATGCGTTTTTTCCCATTTTACCCATCATTATTCTCATTCTCCTTTATACTCATTTATATCATTATTATCTTATTTCTCTCTCTTATATATCCCATCCCTTTCGGGTGTGTTTGGATGGACTTATGGAAAAGTGACTTATATATAAGTCAAACTGAAAATAAGTCAGATTGTGTAATGAGATTTATGTTTAGATGGGCTGTTAAAAATATAACTTATAAGTCATAAGTCATATTGTGTAATGAGATGTATGTTTGGATGGACTTTTGGAAAAGTGATTTATGTTTAGGTTAGTTGTGATTGGATGTGTAAAATAAGTCAGAATTGTGGGGTCCACCTCCGTAAGTGACTTATAAGTTATAAGTCATAAATTGAAAAAAAAAACTTATACTTATTTTGACTTATAAGCTATAAGTTGCTTATTTTTATATGTCCAGCCAAACATGCTCAATTTAACTTTTTTAAAAATAAGTCATTTTTTGTGAAAATAAGGACTTATTTGGCTGATATAAGTCCAGCCAAACACCCCCTTCTTAAATGTGCGATCTTGCTAGTTGATCTCTTTTATACTGGGAACGAGGGATATTGATAGCAAAGAATTATAACTTGAGAAATAATAAGCTACTACAGAATAAATAAGGGTTAAATACCCATCTATCATAATTCAGTTGCTAAACTTTAAATATATTTATGACGCGCACATGAATATATGATCTTTTCCCCTTGCTGGCATGGTAACCTAAAAATGATTGCAAGTTGGCATGTGCTACAAATATTTAACCAAAGCCCAAGCAACAATTATCATAATTACGATAACAATGACTGACAAGATCATGCAAGCGCAACCCCCTTTAGTTCCCCTGCTCAACCCGGCCAACCTCCTCTGTACCATCTGCTTCAAGAAAATCACGAAGTCTAGCATTAATAACATTGCAAACTGATCACGCGTATTAGTCAGAGTTGCTTTTCTCTTTTCATTTTTAGACAGACATTCTCTAAATGATTTCTAAATACAAATCTAATGCAGCCAGCAAGTGTACTGATTTATATGCTATATATTAATAGTTATTCCTTTGAATCAACTTCTCATATTCATTGTACTAAGAAGAAGAGAGTCCACAAATTAGAGGAGGTGGTGCTGAGAAGTGGTATCCATCATTCCCAAGCGATTGAAAATTCCTTTTAATTAAAGAGTCCTAATCTGTTAGTTCCCTATTATAGTTTATTCTAAAACAAGACACTGCTTTATACTTTCTATAAACGAGCCATCCTGCCCTATCAAAACCAAAATTTTCCAATATCAACGTATCAAAAGCAAGAATTCTAGCACCATTTTTCAGCATCAAAGTATCAAACAGTCAACCATACTCTTGAACCAACAAAGAGCACCCATAAAGTGTAAAGGACAGAGGGCAAGACCTGTAGGCGGGAGTTGGTTGTATCCACATGCTCACCCAAATCATCCTACAAATTTCCCAAGTTGAGAAAATCGTACTGGGGTGTCATCGAAGAAGATAAAAATGGAGACAAATAACAAGTTAACTAACCAGAAGCCTGGTATGTAGGCTAAGTTCCTCGTTAACTGCCAATGCAATGTGTTTGGTGCTTGTGACTGTCTCTTCCAACTTTTCAAGATCTTCATCTTGTTCTGCCTTGCAAAAATGAAATAAAAATCTTGCAACAGCCAGTAACTCTTCGTGAATATTAAGTTTCATTGTAACAAACCTTTAATAATTTGTCGTTGAAAACCAACAAGGCCTCGGTTGTCCAAGCTAGCTGCTTTATTCATGACTTCTTCAGACTTTTTATCAGGGCCTAGCAAGCTATCTCTATTAGCTAGACCAGACATGTTAAGGGCAGCAGCCATCTCATTTACTTTGGAGCTTATATTAGCAAGAAAGTCCTGGCGTCGATGCATTTCTTTTCCTGTTCTGTTATTTACAAAGAAATTTGATAAGTTCAATGTCAAAGACTGCAATCCATTCTTATATAATGGTATTTGGGATGAATCCTATTTTAGACTAAATCTGTTATTTGTCAAAACTTAAATTGCATCAATAATCAGCTTTAAATACCATGTACAACAACTCATATTTCTCATAAATGATAGGCTTTTCCTTCCACGAGTCAGAACAATCAATTGCTGCACGGGATGTGTCTTTTACACATGTAGAGGCCTCAGAAAAGACATATATGATTATCTATTTACCATATTCACTTGATTATAAATATATTTAAAAGCAACCAGACAATATGTTAATTATTACCAATATATAGAATAGATGGAAACTAATTATCTACTTCTATCGTGGTCAATTACGTTTCAGAGATGGCTACCAGAGGATGCATCTGCCATGCTTTGATATATTTCACAGCAGTCATAGCCTGATTATGCATACTTTAAGTAAAAATTGCCTTCAAAAAAATACTTACATTGGTTGCTTGCCAGGAAGCGCTGCGAGAATTGACTGCAGAATTTCAACTTTAGTCCTCAATATGGTTACTTTTCTTCGGGCTGCTGAGAGATGACGCTGTGTTTCAGGTCCAGAAGGGTGAAGTCCACTCTTAGCAGAAATCATCCCCTTCACTTCGTCCGCCAGTTTTGATGCTTCATTATACTGTCTCACCCACGGATCAGATGCCATTGTAGTTGAATGGCGAAGATGTCAATAACTGAAACAATAGTGTCAGGAAGGAACTCAGCAGAAAAGACTATCTTTGAAAAATGTCAGTTCAATCAATCTTACAGGAGTCAGCATTAGTATAAGATGAACAGCAGATGGAAAACAAATGTTTGGGGGGGGGGGGGGGGTGAAGACATATATGCGTATGAAGCTTCTGTAATTTTTCACTTGCTCGAACAAGCAGATCGTTTATTTCAACCAGTGAAGGATTGAAGAGAAAAATAATTCAAAGCTTCAAACTAATAACTCATCCCCGCAAAGCAGAGAATTTATATCAGATTACAAGTAGAAAAATGAGTTTTTATTCTGATAGGAGAAGCGGATCGATTTCAAAATGAAAGACAATTCTGTGAAGAGATGAGATATTTATAGAACAACACCTAGCAGCATCTAGCTCAATCTCTTCTATCCAGAAAAAGAAAGAAAGGAAGGAAGAAAAACTGCCCCTGCATGCACAGATCAGGGTTTATGATATTCTCCACTTGGGAGAAAGAGAGGTGTAGGACTCGGAACTTCAGACACTTCTCCCTCAAGAGCCATATATAATAAACTTGCCTGATCCAAGAAGAACTCAAAAAACAATCACTAGTTATGGATGCTGATGCAACTATGGGAGCTGAATTTTTTACGTGTGTTAGAGGGGACAAAGTAAAAGCTCAGCAGCTATGAAAAAAAAGTCAAAGCACATGAGGGGTAAAGCAAGATCAGAATATCAAATTGTAGTGATAGTGCATAATTGTTCTTAGATATTGGTAGCAACAGAATATCACAACCTCAGATGAAGGAAAGTGTTGTCAAATGCAGATGATCAGATCAATTTTTCTAACCCCTGAAAGGTGATATAAGATGTAAGATGTAAATGGTCCAAAGATATTCTCAATCAGGAACACAATTATCCACTAAAGCACGTTTTAATGCTTTACGCTCCGTGGAATGGCCTATCACGTTAAAATAAGAAATTATTCATATCAGAGATGATATATGATCCTCATATGCCATTATAACGGGAAGGAAATCCAAAGAGTTGGCCCTGACAATGGTAACAAGCATACCCCCTGATTGGACAATCGCTACTTGATACTGACAGCAATAACTATAAAAGTCAAAACGAAACGAATCGTAGACCAACGACAAATATAGATTAAGAAATAGCCAAAAAATTTATCTCTACCCCTCGATTCCCTTCCCCTTATTCGCTGATTGTAATCACAGCACCAATTATGAGAAATTAATGACAATGTTTTAGTAATCAGACCCCAAAATCACCTGTAATCTAATTGCAGTCTCTAATCTTCCGGCATTCTCAGAAATTAAACATGCCTAAGCTAAAAAAAAAAAATGATAAAGTGAGAGAGGAAATCGCGTGAAAATTGAGATTGCGAAGCTGTACCTATTTATGCCAATTGGATCGGAAAAATGGGGAAGAAGAATGCGTAGAGGAAGGTTTTGTCGCTTCCGTATAAATGCTCATCAATGAGGAAGAACGAATCAAGTGCAAGTGCATTGCAATTTTCAATGAGGGATGAGGCTGTAATGTATAGCTTTCTTTATTATTGGCTGGTGTCTTCTACCTTGGCGCGGCCTTTGGACGGTAATTTAAGTGCGGGATTAGGTGTTTGGAGATAATAAAATTTAATATAGTTAAATAAGATTATCTTGATGCCAAATTTTTTTTTTTTAACCAGATAATGTACTATGTATGAATAAATATACATATTATGACAAATAAGTGATATCATTCTTATTCTTAATATATAAATAGTAGTATTATTTATCATAAATTTTAAAGTTCAAATTATATACTCCTTCCTTCCAGTCCTATTTATAAGGTCCTGTTATTTTAATAAACTTGTCCCTTTTAATATTGTCTAGACAATAAATGTATTTTTGTCTATTTTACCCATACATTCATTTCTTTTTTACATTCTCTTTCATCATTTATTTATTATTGCTCTCTCTTACACATTTATAAATAAAGACACTTTTAGAAAAAATGGTAAATGTTCAATATATTTATTACATTGAAATAATTTTAACTACTTTTTTTTAGTAAACAACATTTTAATTAAGGGGACCTTATATATACATAGGGAGTATACGTTATCCGATTTTGATGATAGAGTAAGTATTCTTTCACCACTTGAAATTAAGTCAACTAATAAATACAAAATAAATTGTGGATAGAAGTCAATAGCTTAAACTTAAACTCTCATAGAGTAATTTAAAAATATAACTTTTTGGCAAATAGCCCAATACTGATGAAAATATTGTTTTAGTTCCCACATTTTGTTTAAAAAACAATATCGTTTTTTTTTTGTTTAAAGAAAACCGTTTTCAACAAACTTTTGTTGGATATTAACTTTGGTGTATGGCACAAAGTTTGCAAAATAAACTGCATTGTGATATTTGCAATTTGGCTTATAACTTTTTTTATAGTATTCTCTCATGTGTCTTTACTCTTTAATATAAAACGTACCGAACAAATTGGTATTAACTCATAAATATGTTATATATATTCCCAAAATAGACACTTGTATTGAGAGGGGAAATTACAAACCTTGAAAAAAATATATCATATATATCTAATTTTTATCAATTATTTTTACAATTACTGCTATTAATGTTCCCTTGGCAATAAGTAAGAGAGGAAGTTGGGGGATTGGAAAGATGATTATGGTGTTTTAAAAAAAGTCATATTAATTAACTAAATTAATATCTTAGATATAATCAAATTAGATGAATATTTCCTCTGGTCCTAATTATAAGGTCAGGTTTTTTTTTATCAAAATTATAAGATCAAGTTGACTTTTATTAAGAAAATTAAGGAAGCAAATTAGACTACTAAATTGTAATATATGCTACATGTAATTAGATTATAGATTAGTTTATAAGTAAAATAAATTAGTTTTGAGAAAAAAATATAAATATGAGCAATTTAAAGTGATTTATTTTGCATCTTTAATTTCTTCAAAAAAAAATCAACTTGATCTTATAATTAAGATCGGGTGGAGTATTATTTATGATTAGATTATTATTACCATTATTTGGATAATAAATCACACTGCATGATAATTTAGTGCAAGTTTTTTTTACATTGATCATATTAATTGAAATTAATATTTAGCTTAAAAAGCATAATAAAAACATACACAACAATCTTAAAAAAGTATAATAAAAGAACCAAACATGGTTGGCATAGTGATAACCTCACTTCACCTCTTAATCAAGGGTCTTAAATTTGAGCCCTGTGAATGCAGCCTGCCCCTTGGCCAGCACTCAGCCCTTAAGCATAGGTCTAATAGTGCAGATCTGGATTAATCTGCACCCATTGAGTTCCCAATAACATTAGAACTGGCATGAGATACCGGATTGAAAAAAAAAAGTATAGTAGAAGCATACACAGCAATGTCAGTCCTTTTCTTTACATGCACAACGCTTCATTTAAAAAAGGCATAATAAAAGCATAAACAGCAGAATCATTTTTTTTTTTATACACACACACATATAGTGTCAGTCCTCATGCAACCAAGTGATGAACAGTAGAACCAACGCTTCCATACCTGTCCTGGAACACAAATTACCACAAAAACTATCGAATAAGCGTAGATAATCAAAATTTTAAGGTTTATAATTTATAATAAAAAGTAATCTATTTAACATTTAATATAAACATAGAGAATTAATACCATTTTCTTTTGCCAATCGCTTCATTACTCTGTTTAAACACGGGTCAAACAATTGTGTCAACTTATTTTAATTTCCAATTAGACAACTAAATGCCAAACCTAGACAAACTAACAAAATAGAGGGAAGCCCATAACTAAAATAAAATTATCCACAAAGGAAGACTAAAATAATAATAATAAAAATTGCTCATGGATGCTCAAATGCTGCAAAATTGCACAGAAAATTCTCATGTTTGAATACTTGTATATCTTTACAGCTCTTCAAAGAAGTTAGTAACAGATACAAATTTACAATTCATTCAATTATATATCAACAAAAACAAAATAAAAAAAATAAGATGTAATCTTTCATACTCTCTCTGATCCTTATTATAAGGCACAAACTAAAAAAAATCTAATCCTTAATATAAGACATCAACCGTTACATTAATTACTTCTTTCCCATTTTACCATTGTTTTTAATTTATAGAGGCTCAAAATTGAAAAGGTAGATCATATCATTTAATGAGAAATGAAGTTGGAAAAAATGACCGCTTTCGCATAAGTTTAATAACACAACTACCAGTTATTGGTATGTGAGAATTGGTAGTTAGTGCCTTATAATAAGGATCGAATACTTCACAAGTTCACTCTTCCCCAACCATGAAAATAAAACTTAGTTGACAGTCTGAAATAGCCCAAATGTTTGTAGACTCCAAAGTTCTGAAATGGGATAAATGATAGGTCAAAACCAACCCAATTCTTCCACCATGGATCAAAGCAAGACGGTTAATATTCTATAAATAAGGAAAGTGAAACGAGAAGAACATCCAAGTGATAGGTCCCTATGATATTTCAAGACCAAATCCAACTAGTTCACATATCATCGATCAGTAAGCCAAATCTTCTACAAATTCAATGAAGAAGCATGATTAACTCTATAAATCCCTGGAAAGAATGCATAAATCAAATGACAAGGCTTCACCCCATGCTGATAGTAAAAGTCATCGTGATCCAAGCCATAAGAAGGAATGATCACAATTGATAATCACTGTAATACCAATTACAAGCCACGAACAAGAACAAATTTCAACAACAAAAACGAATATTATCCGTGATCTTCCTTTGTTCCATTCTCTGGAAAATATCCCGATCTGCGCAGCACATCAAAACTTCAAAAGCCAAAGCCACAAAAACCAAAGAAGAAAAAAAACCTAAACTGCCATTAGAGCAAGCTAATTTTCTTTACCTAATATGTTGAACCAAAGAAAGTACATAATAGTAGTTTAGATGACTTGGATCCGGTGAGCCACCAAAGCCAAAACATGCGCTAAATTACAAATGAACCATTGGGGGTCTCATCAGAAACAATGAAGGCAGGCTTGGCGGCTAACCACAGGCCTGTTTGCATGGATCCAAGAATGCTTGGGATCTTGGGCATTGTCTTTGTAGGTCCAGAATTGCGTTTCTGGTAATAATCGGATGAAGCTTATTTCTTGGGGTTCATCTCTCAATTTCTTGCAAACCATAGTTATAAAGGGTGAATTATGATTATAATGGTCACATTTCCCTGTTTAATATTTTGAAATCCTTTGGATTATATTGTCTTGTGCCCGTCAATCTGATCATGCTTTATGAACCATTTAAAATTATTGCTTTGAGGCTGCAGCAGCCTGGGTTCTTTTTGTATCCGAGATATACGTCTTGTTTTATTATTATTATTTTTTTTTATGAGGAGATGATGAGGCAAGCATGAGGTGAGGGAGGGGTATAACCGTCAAATAACTTGCTAAAACAGACAAAAAACACCGCTAAAGCAACACTGACACTTTGACAGTGATATCAAAAGTCAGAATACACGTCATCAAGTGAGGGCCCACAGAAAACCTACAAGGCTGCAACCACTTCGGTCAACAGGTAACAAACTCACTGGCCAAAAAAAAAAAAAAAGACAGGTAACAAACTCCTCCACTGATCCTTCCCATGGCCATGTTCCCTTGATTGAATCAGTTCCCTTACATTTTTCTTTTTAGAAATTATAATTATGAAGACATCAAGATGTTTAATTACGGGAGAATTATTGAAATATGTAATTTTGAACCAACAAAAAAAGTATGGAGATGAGTAGGGGTGAGCATTAGGCTATTTGGTTCGGTTTTCGGTAAAAACTGAAACCGATACCGAATTAACCGAAATATTTCGGTTCGGTTCGGTTAATAACCGATTTTTTTTCTTTTTAATTAAATTATACTTTTTGAATTTTCAATAAGTAAAACTCAATACAAATTATAAACCTAACAACCTCAATAAGATCCCAAATAACATAATACAATATATAAACTAGAAACATAATATAAGATTTCTAGAAAAAATGCAAAATACAAAGAAAAAATGTATTCAACATTGCTTCATAAAAAAAACATAATAAAAATTTTAAAAACTAAATATTGATGAATGATATATGACATATCATTTTTTAAATTAAAATAAGAAAAACAAAAGGTATATTTTTAAGGTTTGAATTTTAAAACTTAAGTGTATAAAAAGAAAAATATAGAAAAAATATTTTTTAATAGTTCATTTTTTCGGTTTTAACCAAATTATTTTTGAAGGCACCAAATCAAAAACCAAATTAAAAAAACCAAACACATATCGAAACCCGAAAAAATCAAACTTAATTCGATTAGGAAGTTTGAGTATAAAAGCTGGTGGCACAAGGCATCAGGCATAAGCCACGCATTGCGGAAGTAAGCAGTCAACATTAACTGCTCGTCACTAGAAGTCTACGCCTATTATGGGTTTCTGTGTTCTCGCACAATTATGTACTGTAGTCAAGTGAGCTTCTCGAACAAGCTGGTCTACGCACAGGATTTGGTCTCTATTGGCGAGGTTTATGGTCCATCCATGCATGGTAATAGAAAAAATTAGGCGCGTTAGGACTCAAACCGATCAGAGTCACCGACATGTTTCAATGCTCAAAATGCGCTTGCATTAATAATACAATGCATTTATGGTTGCCCTTTTGGTCTTGCAAAAGCATTGTCTAATTTCACTAACATTGGTTTCTTTGCCAAATGATAACACTCTGATAACAATGTCATAATTATTGTCCCAGCAAAATTTTGAAACCCCATTAACAAGCCCTACAGCGGTGTTTTGTGAGAAACCTTTTTTTTTGTGTGGTGACAATGAGAAATCTTGTATGAAGCCATTTAGCCGTGTTTCTTTTTCATTTTTTTTTATTTACAACATTTAGCCATGTTTCTAGCTACTAGTAGGTTTTGCTGATTAATGAGGTAATCATAGGTTGCTTCACCTCAACTGCTTACTTTGAACTTAAAGGTTCACTTATCCATTAGTGTCACCAAAACAAATCATATCTCCTTAATTTCTCCGACTGATCAATCATTATTTATTAGTTTGGGAAATCACGAAACCATTTAAGCACAAAATATTTAGTCTTTAGTATATAAGAGTTAGTTACTCATCTGGTCTTATTTATAGGGTAGAGAGAGAATATTTTATTTGGTCCTATATATAAGTCACCTCATTAAATATCTAGTGTGCATGTACAAGTTTGCCCTTCATTTATTATGTGTTAACTTTATTTTAATGTGGTATATTATATATTAAATATGGGTAAAGTTGTAAATTTGTTAGATTTTAGTGGAAAGTTAATGAGTTTAAAGACTTTTCTTGGTCTATGTGAAATATGTTGGAAGTGCTTTATAAATAGGACCAGATGAGTAACTAATTTGGGAAGATTAGGAAAGGTAAATAAATTTTTAATTATAGCATATGCTATATAATTTCATCGCAACACTTATGCATATGATTATATTGCATATCAATTTATTAGTAAGATAGATTGATTTGAAAAAATAATAAATATGAGAAATAAAATGGGAAAAATTAACATATAAAGTATCTTTAAACTAGCTCTTATATTCATGTCTTTGATACTAAAGGTGGCATAGGAAATCTCTTCAAATCTTTTTAATATGGAGAATTAATCTCTTTGATATAGTTGTTTTTACAAGGATATTTTTGTGATAAAAAATATATTCTGAAAGAAGGGTAGTTATAATATTAATTTTCGTATAATCTTTCTACCCTTTAAACAGTTTTTTATAAAAATATGGACTTTCTTAGAAAATTAAATCTATACCAATACAGATCTGACTAGTCCCATGCTATGCTTTGTTTAGCTACGTGGGTGTATGTGTCGCACATTGTGAAGCGACTGATCAAAGGAAAATGGAATAAGTGGACGGCGGAGATGTGGGGCGGCTGAATCGGGAATCACACGTGGCGCTTCGTGGTAGCAAGAAGACAAAACTCGTTGTTCCGTTGGGTACAGCCCACCGTGCTTGACCTTTTACCTGCAACGCATTTAAGTGCTTCAACTTTTTAGGGCTTTATAATGTCGTTGTGGCTGCAAATTAGTGAGACTCACACCAACTAAGTATCTCAGTTTATGTTTAAAGTTCCATTTAATTATATATACATGTGAGAATCATTAATATATCATGGACATAATATTTAAAGTTCCCGCATTATTGATTCTCTAAACGCTATTAAAAATTATAGGTTTCCTAAAAAACATGTGAACGTAGCATCTAACATATCTAGGGTTAATATAACTTTTGGTCCCTAAACTTTCACTCAATTTTGGTTTTGGTCCCTGAACTTTCGGTCAATTTTGGTTTTGGTCCCTGAACTTTGAAATTTTTGGTTTTGGTCCCTGAACTTTGGGTCAATTTTGGTCTTGGTCCCTGAACTTTTAGTAATTTTGGTTTTGGTCCCTCAACTTTAATTTTTTTTTTTGAAGTTTTTTTTAAACTAAGGGACCAAAACCAAAATTACTAAAGTACAGGGACCAAGACCAAAATTACTGAAAGTTCAGGGACCAAGACCAAAATTGACCCAAAGTTCAGGGACCAAAACCAAAAATTTCAAAGTTCAGGGACCAAAACCAAAATTGACAGAAAGTTCAGGGACCAAAACCAAAAATTTTAAAGTTCAGGGACCAAAACCAAAATTGAGTGAAAGTTCAGGGACCAAAAGTTATATTAACCCAAAGAAGAAATATAGATAACGGAAAGAAAGGAATAACATGTAATAGACTCGGGGGAAGATGCATCCCCTCTTTGCCAATGTTGTTATCGCCTCGTTGCTTTTTCGTGTAGGAGAATGAGACAAGAGAGATGGTTGCCTTTTTTAATAGTGTTCATGTAATTAAAAGAGAATCCTTTTTTTTTTTTGAATTTAAATGACAAGATTTACTCTTGAGACTCATATGAGCTTACATTCAGCATCTAAACTTATCCTAGATCAACTAACATTTGACCCGAACAAAAAGCTGGGGGAATCTGAACAAATGATAACTCATTGTTCGACCTGAATGCCTCCTTTGCTAGATAGTCAGCACAGCATAATGCTTCTCTATGTGTGTGTAGGATTTCAAGGTCCCAATCTCTGAAGATCATGTTCCTGGTATCCTGAATAACAGCATCAATCGGGTGTTGTCCACCATGGTCTACCAGAAGAAGATGAAGCGCCTCCACCGAATCGGAGTATAGTTTTATCTTCTTAAATCCTTTTGTTATACATGTTAGTAGTCCATTTTTAATGGCCATTACCTCAGCTGCAGTATTACACGTGGAGAATCCCAGGTTTCTTTGGAACCCGCATAGCCACTTTCCTTCGCTATCTCTGATCAGGCCTCCACATGCTGCTTCTCTTGCTTGGTTCTGGGCAGCGTCCACGTCCACTCTCACGTAGCCCTCAGGTGGTTTTTCCCATTTTGCAACCTCACGATCAGGTTTAAGGGAAATGATGTGTTTGTACTTACCACCCTCCACATCTTCATGTAGGCTATGCATGATCTTGTGTGTTAATCTTTCAGCCTTCTCATGAGTGTTTTCGAACGCTTGCTTGCATCTATTCCTCCATATTTGCCAGCACACAGCTCCAAAGGTCTTCAACCATGGCCACCTTACAATTCGCTTTCTTCCTGGGTTATGTTTAGAATTCCATCTTAGCCAAACCTGTAAATCACCAGAAAAAAAGACAGCATGATATATTGGGTTAATCATTGAGCACCACACTCTATTTGCTACCTCACAATCTCTCAACATGTGTATAAGTGTTTCCTCACTCTCACACTCAAACGGACACTTGGTGTTTGCACTCACTCTCCATTTCCCTCTCAAGTAGTTTGTTGGAACTCTCTCATGGAACACTTGCCAAAGGAAGTATTTTGATTTTTCTGGAATGGGCCACCGCCATATATTCTGCCAAATGGGATCACCGGGTGTCATCTCTTTTTTATAAATCATGTTATAAGCAGACTTTATGGTGAAGTTTCCATCCGATGAGTGTCTCCACCAGAAAAGGTCTTCCCCTCTATTCGTTGGTGGGTTGATGGTTCTTATTTTGTCCACCACCCAACTTGGAAGGAAATAACTCCATTTTGGGACGTTCCATTCCCCTGATGCGGTCACAAAATCTTTCACCATGTCTTCTGGATTGATGTGCTCATGATTTTTCATCACATAGTACATTAGTGGCTGATCAAACATTGTCCACCGATCCCACCATGCACTTGTGGATTGGCCATTATTAATCTTCCTTCCTACTCCTTTGCTAAAAGTTTCCCACACCGATGATATGGCGCTCCAAACCGCCGATTGTTCCCTTTTCCTTTCTACCTTGGGAAGTTTTCCATGACCACACTCATATTTGATTTTCAATCCCTGGACCCAAGGTACATTCTGTTTCGTTAGGAGGCCCCAGCACAGCTTCATAATAAAAGCTTCATTCTGACTGACTAAATCTTTTATCCCCGCTCCACCATCTCTTTTGTCTTGCTTCACTTTATCCCAACCAATCAGGTGCATCTTCCTTCCTTCTGGGGTTTGATTCCAAAAGAAATTCCTGCTTACTTTCTCTATCTCCTGTAACACGCCATTTGGAATGAGCGTGGTTTGCATTTGGTAGTACGGGATGGCTGATAGTACCGATTTGATGAGGATTGTTCTCCCTGCCATATTCAAGAATCTACCTTTCCAACCTGCAAGCTTCTTATTGATTCTTCCAACAATAGGGGCGTAAGTCATTTTAATTGCTCTTTTGTGGAGGAGAGGAACTCCCAGGTACTTTCCCAAATCAGCTGTGATGTTAATACCTAGAGTTCTGCTATACTCCATGGATCTATTGAAGTGCACATTTTTAGATACGAACATCTTCGATTTTTCCAAATTTATTTTATGTCCTGACACTTCACAAAAGAAACCCATAATCCCTTTTATCAGTTGAAGTTGGCTGGATGATGCTTCACAAAACAATAGGAGGTCATCTGCAAAGAATAGATGGGATACATTTGGTCCTCTTGTGCTAAGTTTGAGTGGCTTCCATCTGCCCGCTTCTACTTCCAGGTTTATTATTTGGCCTAATCTTTCCATACACAGCACAAATAGATAAGGACTTAAAGGGTCCCCCTGTCTTAAACCCCTTGAAGGTTGGAAGCTATTTGTTAAACTTCCGTTCCAATTGACCTGCATACTTGCTGTTCTCACACATTGCATGATGAGGTTTACAAAACTCCCATTTAGACCCAAGCTCTGAAGATTGAAGTTCAGGAACTCCCAATCAAGTCGATCATAAGCCTTCTCCATATCTACTTTTATGGCTACGAAACCTTGTTGACCACGCTTGCATCTCATAGTATGAATAGACTCTTGGGCTAGGATAATGTTATCACAGCTTTGTCTCCCACTAATGAAGCTACACTGGTTTGGTTTGATCAGGTAATCCATCATTCCCTTAAGTCTATTAGCCAATACCTTGGTTATGATCTTGAAGCTAACATTACACAAGGATATTGGTCTAAAGTCCTTCATCTCTGAGGGATCCTCCACCTTAGGAACTAGGACAATAGTGGTTTGATTTATCTCTTCCACACTTTCCGGTTTTTGCATGAAGTTCTTGATCATCTCACATATTTTTGCACCCACTATCCCCCATTGTGTCTGGAAGAAATGAGGTTGAAGGCCATCAGGGCCTGGCGCTTTAAAAGCTCCCATTTCAAAAGCCGCATTTTTTATCTCTATGTCTGTCACATCTCTCTGAATCTGCCTTAACTGATTATCATTTAGTGGTGGAAACTCCACGGGCCACTCCTGTATAACTGGAACAGTCTCATCTTTTTTGTAAAGCCTGTAGAAGTAGTCCCTCGCCATATCTTTTAGTGTTACTTGGTCCCACACCCAATCGCCATGGTCATCTTTCAAGGCATCTATCCTATTTCTTTTCCTTTTGATCATTGCTGTGGTGTGAAAAAATTTTGTATTTTTGTCCCCATTCTTTAACCATTCACATCTTGCTTTCTGGAACCATATCAACTCCTCTTGATGAGTGACTCGATTATATTCTCCCCACAACTTGGATTCTAGCTTTTGAAGGCCTGGATGAGAATGAATTCTCATTTGTTTATCAATGCCCTCAAGTCTTCGAATGAGCTGCTTTTTTTTCTTGGGGATGCTACCTATCTCTTCCTTGTTCCATTTTATCACCAATTTCTCAAATCTGTCTCTTCCTTCCTTCCAATTTTTGTCTTGCCATGCCTCTTCAACCACACCCGGGAAGTTTTTTTCCAAGCACCAAGCTGCTTGGTATCTAAATTGTTGCGTAGATGAAGGCCGAGTCTGATCTCTGCTAGATACTACAATTACACGGTGATCCGACTTGAATTTGAGATGGTGGAAAGTTTTGTATTGTGGATACATGATCTCCCAATTCAGGTTGCAGAACACCCAATCTAGCCTCTCTTTGACGTCATTTTTCTCCCAAGTAAAGTGATCTCCCACAACCGGTACCTCTATCCACCCACAATAATTCACACATTCTCGAAATGGAGCCAAGGACTGGTATGTTGGTTTGTTCCCACCTTGTTTATCTGATGGATTCAAAAAGGAGTTGAAATCCCCCAAAATCAACCAAGCATACTCGGTAGTGTTTGCCAACCCTTTCAATGATGCCCACAAATTTTGTCTGTCTATCATTGTAGTATCCCCATATACAAAGGTTGATACCATTGATAACCCAGTTTCTTTCTCTGATATTTTGCAGTGTAAAAGCTGGGTATTTGAAGTAATGTACTCGACAGACGTTTCCCAATTGTTCCACAGGACCCAGATACCCCCTGCAAAGCCCGTGGCTTCTACTCTTAACCAGTCACTGGAACCCAATTTCCTTATGACAGAATCTGCTCTCACACCACTAATTCTTGTTTCAATTAACCCCATCACAGTGATACCATATTTATTGACCACATCTTTTAAAATTCGGGGAAAGGTTCTTCCACCCACCCCTCTGCAATTCCATGCTGCCACTATCATTAATAAACTAATCAATCAGCGATAAGAGGGAGTTTGATTTACTTATCTGGGGGGATATTATTTGCTGAAAATTCACCTCCTTCCCGAACCAGGCGATGTTTTTCACTTGACCGGTCTCTTTCTCTAATTTTTCCTTCACCATTGTTCTTCTCCCTTCCTTCTCGTGATACATGGTTTAGTTCTATCATGGTTGAGGCTTCCTGGTTACTTGTAATTAACTCCTGTTCACTTGGAATCATTTGAACTTCTGGGACGTCGTTTGGCCTTGGGTTGTCTTTAGGCCCTGAGGTGTCAGTTTCTTGGCATATTTGTTTTGACTCTGGACTATTTAAACACCCACTAACAACATTATGAATTCTCCCACGGGTGGCTTTTTGGACGAGTTGCTTCTTTAGGCCATAATTATTAAGCCCATTCCCTTCATCTACTTTAGTTGCTATGTGGGTCCCATCTGGCATATTGCTTTCCTTTGGTTTCACATTTTCTTTCCCCTTTGCAACATACGTAGCTTTAACCAATGGCCCATGATTATGCTTTGTTCTTGTACTAGCCCCCTGGCCCACCATTCCTTGCTTTTTCCTATTTACATCATTAGTCATAATCTCCTTCCCTGTCCCAACAGTCAAATTTACCTTTTCCTTCTTGCTTTCTTCCTGCATTTCTGAGACCTCATTTCCTTCTTCATACTCTATCAGTGCTGCAAAACGAGAGCTAGAAGACTTTCCCCCTGCTTTATTTATCATCCTAGCACCATAATTTGCTCCTACCGTACCTGCTCTACTGACATCCCTCCTCGGATAGCGATATTTGTTCTGACCACCCACAAGCATCCAAGGACCAAAATCCTCCCCTTCCACCGGAATGTTTCTCACCGGCGATCCACTTGGTGGTGCTGAAGTGGTTCCTTGGCTTCCTTCATGCGAAGTTTTTTCTTCCTCATTTTTTTTCCATGGGCAAGCCTCTTTCTTGTGCCCATATCTACCACAGGCAAAGCAGATCAAACTGAGACCTTCATACTCTACATTAAAGAGAGTTGACCCGATGATTACTCTTGGCACTAACCTTTTCTGCAGATCTAGTTCAACACATATTCTTGCAAATCTACCTCGAACAACTTTACCATTTTCCTCCTCACGATAATCCAGTGTGTGTAAGTCCACCTTCAAAGTCTTCCCTATCAAGTCCCCTATACGAGAGATGAACTTCTTAGTGTAGTAAATCAGTGGGATATTTGGGATTCTTATCCAAGTTGCCACACGACCCAGGGGGTTTTGGAACGGGTCAAAAAAGGGAGTCCACCTTTGAATTAGGATAGTGTGATGAGCAACTACCCAAGGGCCCTCGAAAATGATTCTTTTGTATTGCATTCTCCATGATTCTGTATTTGAGAATTTCACCACATAATAATTATTGGGTAGATCCACCAACTCAAAATCATTAAACTTCCATATCCTACACAAACATTCTTTCAGTCTGAATATATTAAAACGGGCTCCCAGGACTGTTATAATAAGTGAGTTGTTCCACGGCAAACAAGCTTCATTGAATTCTTCCTCAGAAATTGTCAGCGAAGGATATATATTCATAAGGTTTTTTACCTCCTCTGATGGTTCTGGTGGCTTCCACGATTGGTCCATTAAATCAGAAATTAATGGATCTTCCTCCATGTATGCTGCTCCAAATGCCACTCCATTAAAGTCGCAACCCTTACAGCCCACTAATGACTCTTTATATGAGAGTTGCTTTGGAGTGTTATTTTGACCGTCTTGCTCCTCATGGGTGATCATGCTTGCCTCATGCTCTCCAATCTCCACTATATCTTCATTTTCCCCAGCAACTAGCATGAGTTGATTCTTTTTGGTGGTGGATTTCTTTGGCTTTTTCATGTTCTCCTGTGGTATTTCTGGTGGCCTGTCTGGCGGGATTTTCCGGCCAGTGGTTTCATCCATTGGATCCAACTTCTTGGCACGCGTTCCAAGAGACAGTTTCTCTCTCTATATCTCTCTCTATAATTTAAACTTTTTTAAAGAGAATCCTAAATCAATCATTTATCCAGTCCATTTAAAAACAATTTGGTTCAGTTAGGAACGGGGTTAGCTCATAGCTGTAAGCTCAAATCTCACTTATGGGAGAATCTTATTAGCAAGCCATCTGTAAGGAACTCTTTGAGCAGCCGTTGAGTATAAAGCTATTTCCTGACCTCAATAAGCCCCATAATCTAACCAACCTAGACCTATTTGTGAAAATCTTTCTAATTGGCAGCAAAACAAGTTTTATATATTTTTAAATGACATTAATTTTGAGTTTTAAAAAATATAATAACCAATCTAATTTGTGTTTTAGTAGTCATGTTGTTGAATTAAATGCAATCTAATGATTCATACATTAATGTTATATATGATTACGAATAATTAATGTATTCTTATTTAATTTTTTCTTAATTATATGTGTGAGGCTGCAAAACTAAGTAAAGACGTAATTGTTGGTGATAAATCATAAAGTGGGTTGGCTGTGGGTCATTAGGGCATCTGCCATCTCTTTCAATCGCACCGTCGCTTTCATTCGCTTACGTTACGGCTCTCGTCATTTTGTTTCTTTCTATTCCTCTTCACTTTCCTTCTTCTTTCCTCTACCCATTGTCTCTTTCACTCTTGAAATGTTACAGCTACTTTAAAAAAAATATTCTTAAAACTGTGAAGATTTTCTATCATTATTCAATATTACTTCTATAAGAAAAATCAATACTATCCATAGTATTTCGTTATGAGATTTTTGAGATCAGCATAGAATCCAGATTTTAGGGGATACTTCAGCTTGCTTCTGAGGATAAAACTACCCTTCAAAATGCTACCAATCAATAGATATGCCTCTTCAGTCCAAAAATAAAAAATAAGAAATAGATGTGTCTCAGTTGATATATAACAAATCAACAATGGTGCTGACCCTATCAAACAAATCTTTTTTGTTGTATCTATATATACATATTCTATATATACATATAATTTATTGAGATGATCGGAATTGCCTATGCAGATCTAGTGTGGCTAATGGTTTTAACCACCCCTTGGGGACCTTTCATTTTAATCTGTCCCTGTCCGCATGGAATCATTCCCTATTTTACGCTGATAGATCGTTAGATACTACTCCCTCCCTCCTCTCGTTTATAATTATAAGACCATTTTAACTTTTTTAACTTTTTCTTATAGTATTAAAAAAAGTAGTTTCAGTCCAAAAACAATCTTTTTTCCCCAAAATTAATTTATTATACTTATAAACTAACATATAATCTAATTTCATGTGACATATGTTATAATTTAGTGGTCTAATTTACTTCCTTAAATTCTAAAAAAAAAGTTAAAATGGTCTTATATTTAGGATCGGATGGAGTATTTTTTTTTTTTTAAAAAATGAACAGTGCATTTGAAGAGAAAACTTCTCACGAAAGGCCGTCATGTACTCGGATTAGTCTTGACTCGTTAAATTTTCTGTGGCACAAGAGTAGACGTGAAACACTGGATGCTTACGTAAAAAGATATCATTGGGCTACCAAGTAATGGTAGATTTCATCATCTGATCTTATATAAATTTAATAAATTAAGTTAATTCCTCGATAATACAAACACACACTTGGGTCACGATGTTTCAGATAAACGAGACAGGAGAACATCAGCATCTTATGGGAGGGAGAACACAGATCACTTATAGCTATGTTGCTGATGGCATCGGTTGAAACTTCAATATTCTATCACACGACACTCATTTAATAAAACTTATATATGTGATTGAAAAGGAATCTTTCAAATTGAAAGTAAATATTACATCAAATAAGTGAAATACAAAACTGGTGTATGGTTAATTAATTACACTATTACTTCAAACCAAAAAAAGGTGGCACAGTGCGTGACACTATTCATCAATAGTGCATTTGATACACAATGACCTGACTTCGGCAATTTTATACTCTTGGTGGACGTAGAGTAGGTTTTCTGTATGCCTCTAATCTTTCCCAGGCTAGATTGGTTATTCTTAGTGTGACGTGTAATACCCGCTTTAATTTGATGTTTTTTAATATGAACAATAAATACGTATGTTTAATAATTAAAGAAAATAGTTTGATTTATTAAATTAGAAGCTTTAAACTCGTAAATTGACTAAAACGATTCATTTATGACAACTGCGTCTTCAAAAAAAAAAAAAAAAAATTGTGAAAGAGGGTTTGACTGAAAGATAATAAATATTCCAGATGAGAATAAAATATTTCTTACAATACAAAATAAAATCACAATTTTATTATTCCATATAAAAAGAATCAGAGAAGAAGTATAGTATAATTTTAGAGACGTATCAACTCTCAAAACCCAAAATGACGAGTATTTCCCTACCTAATCCCATTACATTACTTGTTGCTCCATTTAATCCGTTTGACTCGGGTAAACTCCTGTTGTCGTTTAGTTGAAACATTAAGGCGTTGATCAGAAATTATTCTTTTAATGATATACTGGTATATATATACGAGCATCTTTACTTCTTGTACACACAACTATTAAAACAGTGCATATGTAATACCTTATTGGTTTTTTTTGTATATTATTAAATTATATTAGTTTATAAGTCACATAAATTATTTCAAAAAAAAAAATTTAAGTAAATCAATTTATAAGTGGTTTATATAGCATTCTTAACATTTTTTAAAAAAATCAACTAAATCCTATATTTAAGATTGGAGGGAGTATATTGTTCAGGGGAAAGAGAAGATCTGGTTTTTAAGCATTTCACATCCGATAAATTATAATGACTGATAAATTATGTTCAAAGATATCGCAATACCAAACATGAATTAATGTGGCGACTCCATGAATGAAATACTCCAACTTAGGGACTTGACATTAGCTTCTTAATTAGCCCTGGAAACCATAGTTCTCTCCAAATTTGAATAGTTGCCTAAAATAATGTTGGTGGCTAGCCATGAAGTATAAATGTTTCAGGCTTCCAGAGACATGGTTTGTCAAAGATGTAAAGTTAGAAAGAAGCGCTTAAAAACAAATCTAACCTCCCAAATTAGCTGTGTGCATTATTCATTGAAAGTGAAAGGCATGTCATCTAAATTTGAACCACCAAAAAAGGCGCCTCAGTGCTTCATCATTATTATTTTTTTAAATGCAGGCCCCGCCCCTTCCCCACATACGATTCCTTTATTTGGAGTGAAAGTAGTAACCTTTCTTTGACACAGATAAAATCAAAATCTCAAGTCATATATCAGAAAGATAACCCACCTTCCATTTTGTCTGATCTAAACCAACACACATATAAAAAAAGAAAGTTACGCCTTCACTAAAAAAAAAAAAAAAAGTGAAGCCTTCGTTCACAAAAGAAGTCCCCAGAGAACAGATTTCTGAATCAATCTCTTTAACCTTTTCCTTTTTGCGTAAATTAATATTTTACAATCCAGATTAAACCAGAAAACACTCATGAAGTCATGATCCAATGGAAACTTATGCTGCCTGTGACAGCAATAGAGGCAAAGGGAGAGAAAACGTACCAAAGATACCAACACCATTTTGCTGATTGTTACTACATAAACATGGAAATGGCATTGATATGTAGGTAAGGTAAACCATATCTAAATGGACCAATACACCCCCAGATAGTTACTATGTAACAAGAAAAATCTAAGAGGAAAGAAAAAAAAAAAACGGGTCAAAGAAGCACTAGACTAGACTAGAGTCACTTGCTTCCCAAATTTACAAACTGACATCCTACCCCATATTCTACTCCACATCTCTATAACCCCCAATCAAAGGCCTTGTCCAGAAAAAAGGCCACAAAAACCGGGACAGACCATAGCGCAAGAAGAATCTCTTCTCATTTCCACGACTCCAGTGTGGGAAAGCTCGCGAAACTGTCAAAATCCAAACCAGCAGAGCCATCCACCATACCAACGGAGGGTGAAAACGGAAGAAGTGGGCCCGGCCCCGAGAACCCAGGCCCACCACCCACAGTCGCCGCCTCCTGCGTGGGCCCCACCACCACCTGCTGCTGGTGGTGGTGATCCAGCAAGAATGCTGACGTGTCCAGCGTCGGAAGGCAGCCGGCTCCGGCGCCGGCCACCGGAATCCGGCTTCCCAGGCGCTGTGGCTCCGGCTTCAAGATTTGCATATGCGAATTCCCCAACCC
The DNA here is from genome assembly GCA_037074515.1 of Mimosa bimucronata. NCBI lineage: Eukaryota > Viridiplantae > Streptophyta > Magnoliopsida > Fabales > Fabaceae > Mimosa > Mimosa bimucronata. The sequence continues at coordinate 8,714,604 of CM073437.1, forward strand.
GACCCCCCCGGTCACCTGCTGCACCATTTGCCGGAAGTTCGCCGGGTCCGCCGTTATGTACGTCGTCTGCGACCGCTTCGACGCGCGTGACTTTCTCTTCGAAACCTTCCCTCCGGCGGCCGGAGGAATCGAGCCCCGTTTCCGGTTCGGCGCCGGTTCGTGGTCCGAACCGGAGAGGCCGGAACCCGTCGTGGCGGTCGGAGACGTGTTATCCGGTTTGGTGAGATCCATGAAGGGAGACATGGGAGAGGGTGTGAGTGAATCGGGAATCGCAGCGGAGAGAGATTTCTGGAGGACTTTGGTGAGCGTTTCGGTCTCGCGAGTGAAGGCGTCGGTGAACCAGGAATCAGCGAAGGGAGATCGGAAGGCCCATGGGTCAATACTCGCCAAATTGTCAGAAGACGCCATATGAATGAATCGGACGGTTACAAATGGAAGCAACAGAATTAACAACAAGATAACGGTGAAGGGAGTCAAAGTACTATCAAAGAGAGGCGATAATCAGAGCATTTTGTGGGTTGAGCTTGGATTAACGAGTGAGGAGAAGTGGAGGGGAGTGTATTTGGTTGTGTGAGGAGAGAATATGGGGATATGGTGGGTGGAAGGAAGAGGAAGGAAATGGGAAGAAAGGGGAGGAGGAAGAGGGGGGATAAATAGGGCGGTGAGGGAAGGGGAAGGGGGTAATATGGTAAATGAAGGAGGAGGTGGGAAAGAAACCGCGTTGTTCGGGGGGCGAGCAGACACGCGTCAGCTGGTCCGTACGGACTTTTTTTTTAGCTGAGCTGGTTGGATTTGCGAGCCTTCAATTATTTAACCTAACCATAGTTCCCTACCATTACTTCAGCTTGGTTTACTCAGTGTAAGCAACCTGGTCTTCTCGTCTTTCACTGCTAATCCTATCCATCCATCCATTTCTATATGTAAGGGTACTTGAAGAAAAAGGCTTGTTTTGATCATGGTAATTAAATCTGGACCGGTAACTAGCCCAGTTGAGTCAAAAGGTCAGTTTATAACTAACTCGTAAGTCAGCTCGATGAAGCATAAAAAATTAACTGAAAAATAATCCAATTAACAGTAATTTCCAAAAATCCAAACAATAACTTCACTTACCATCTTGAATCATTAACAAAAAAATCATCGAAATATCCACATTGTTTACAAATTATTTGACAATTTGATATCATCATATCATATCATACTATCATCCAATGACACAAAATGGTTAGCAACAAATTAGTACCCAGTACTAACTATTTATTATATCAAAATAGGTATACAATAATAAAATTTTTCACCCTATCATCACTACATTAATGAAGAACATGGCGAAGGCAAGGGAACCGACGACCACGCCGGCGAAAAACACGGCGATCACAAACATCGGTAACAGACACGAAGAACACAGAGGGTTTCATTTTTTTAGAGAGATTCTGAATGGAGTGAGAGAGAAGAATCGACAAAAATAAGGAAAGGGAATAGAATAATGAAATTAACATTTAAAAAAGATGTAAACGACTGCATTGAGGCTTTTTCCGGGGAGGGGGAATTGGACCGGGTTAACCCCACTGACCCACCGGGTCGCTCGGGTCGGAATGGGTTTTGTCCGGGTCACGTCACCCCCGGGTTGGTTGTCAACCCGGCCCGGTCTGGCACCCGAGCTGGAGGGTTCCGGGCCGGGTTTGGTAACAATGGTTTTGATATTATCTTTGTTTACTTTATATTCTTCAGATTTATAATTTGTTCCATCCTTCTTGTTAGTTTGGCATATGATAGAGTATTGGAGTATTTCTCAATGCAAATTATTAATAACATAATTCCCAATCTTTAATATATTACCTGTTTGAGGAGTTGATCTTTATCGTGAATATATAATTACCCCTATTAATATTCTATTAACAGTAAAAAAAGGTAAGAGTAAGAGTGGGATAATTATAAAAGATGATTATAGTGGTTTAGAAAAAATATGACATGTTAACTTAACCAATATTATTTATCTTATAAAATCAGATAAATAAATCATATAGTATTTAGAATGAATATGTTTATTTTAAAAAATTTGCCACTTTATATAAGTAGAGGAGGGAGTATTCATGACTGGGAAGAATAACGAGTGATATTATTGTTGTTATCTTAACCAACAAGAAATATAAAATATTAAATGATAAATGATATTATATCTAGTGGTGGATGGTGGATAGGTACTGCAGAGTGCAGACGCAAGGACGAGGGTCAATAAGATATTGTAGTGTTTAGTTTTGGGCCTGTAATTTTTTAGTGTACATACGTTTGGTGTATGACTAACTATACACTTTGTTTTTTTTGTGCCAGGGTATGACTAACTATACACTGTCCATAGAGAATGAATATATTACCTTGGTTATCTATACTACTACCCTAGCTTGGCACAAGTTTCTGTTGAGCTAAACTGGAGTAACTATTTTCAAAAGTATTTTTTATTTATATATATATATATTCATCTTTTTATAAAAAACTTTTAGATTTATATTTGTGAGATCATAAACACAAATCTTTGGGTAGAAAATGAAACATACCATACTATAAGAAAATAGTATATCTTAATTTTGTGCCATGAAGAAATGAATTTTATTTTTTCATCGAGTAAATGCACATATCAATCATGAAATAAATTATTGATGTAGTTAACATAAATTAATAGCTTACGATTTCAGGATAAAACGAGTTTGAAATTACCTTAAAATATATACTCTAAGTTTTTAATGAGGAACATTGTTAATCATGAATGTTCTGTCACACGTCTTTGACATAAAACTACATTGAAAATTTTTGGGAGATTAAATAAACTAAATACATTAACTATGGTTGTAAGTTGTAACTATGAAATTAATTTTGTCAATGTGTGTGTGTGTATATTTCTTTAATCTACTTGAATTGAGTCATTTCGCTCTTGATAAGAAAATGTGGTAGTAATTTACCAGTTTTCCAAACTCACTCCATTCCTATGCTTGTTTAGTCGATGAATGGAAACGCATACAGGAAAAGGGCTCAGAACATCACCGTCAGTGAGATGGTTAACACTTAACAGGGTGAGAGTGGCAGAGCTGCACATCAGAAGAGAGTGTGTGTGTGTGTGTGAGATTTTGACGGTCAAGCCGCGTCTCTGGCATCACCTTCTCTACGCGTTAACTCGCATCTCAACATATATATATTTTTTAAGGTAAAATGTTCCATCTTAGTTTTTGCTTTTTATGTTTATATTAATAGTAATAATGAATTAATAATTGATGTTATTACCGCATGCATGAACGAATCTAATTCATGTAATTATCTCAGCACTAGTACTATTAAATTCCCACCATTTCCTGTTTTATTTTTTATTTTTAAGAAAAATCCACGCATACGCCGTACTTGGGTCACATGTAAGCATCATATGAAAGAGGTCAATATAAGGGGAATGCTCATGAGCAGTTTTTTTAAGGAGACCGAACAAACGTAAAGTGGAAAAAAGAAAGACAGTCAAATTTCATCGGCGGTCATTATATATATATATATATATTCATTCTAAGTAGCTATCAAACAGAGTATCACTCATCAAACATGATTTGTGCTTATTATTATTATTATTATCCCAATTGATCTTTTACAGGGGCGAGAATCACATTTTCCAGTTTATATTATAAACGAAGTGAGTCAAACTTTGCTGTTTTTTTTACAGTCATGTGCATTTATGTTAGTGAATACAGGTATAGTTGAGAGTTGAAACACTCCAAACACTACAGAAAAATTATAAACGTTGAATGAAGTGCAGAATGAGGATCTATATATATAAAGGCGTATAAGGAATATATCAGGCATCATGTGCCAACAGGATATTGTCTGACAATGTTGAAATTGCGTGGAATCCACCTCATTGCACGTAATCGCCAACAGTAGATTAAAGCTTTTCGGAAGTGTTAAAAATTTAAAATTTCACACACACACGCGATCTTGATAAATTGCATGTCATCAAGATCCATTGTTTAAACGGTATTGAAATTTATGTCATGAATGGGTCATGCATTAGAAATTAACCATTCAATGAGAAATGAAATTAAAGAGACATAATTCGATTGTGATGTTAGATTATGTAGTAAGATGGGCAATGATGACCCTGGCCCCTGGGTTCAAATATAGGAAAAGGAGAAAAGGGAAAGAGTGGGAATAGATTTGCTTCGTGACCTCAAGACTTGTAAGTGAAAAGTAAAGCACCAAAAAGTGACAAAAAGAAAAAGGACGATCGGCGTGAGACCTGATTTAATTTGGATCTCTTCCTAATCTTTCTTTTTAACCATATTTACTTCCTTAATCCTGGCATAAAATTTCGAACAAAAAAGTAAAAACTAATCTTTTATAAAAATTTATTAAATGAAATGATCAAAATTTGAGCGCCAATTATCTTTTAATGAAATATATTTATATGTATCGTCAATAAAATTTTTAAACAAATACTTTTTACCCATTTTTTTTCTAAAATTCAAAGCATATTAAATTAGGAAAAAGACAAAAAGATTTTCGAAAAAGAAAAATGACATATTGGTGACTTGGACTGATATGTCATTTTACAAATTTAAAGGAAATGACTAATATAGCTTTAAGTGAATTTCATATTTTTATCAACTTTCTATAAAGGTTTACTAATTTTAACGAAGCACTTATCAATTCTCTATTCATTTGATTTTCTCAACTTTGCATTTGGGTTTGCCAACCCTCTATATAGGTTTACCGATTTACCATGTACGTTTAAAAACTCCATACTAATATTTACCAACTTTTTTTTTATTAGACTTTATAAACTTTGTAATTGCAAGATAACAAATGAGAAGAAAAAATTCACCAACTTTCTTTATGGGTTTATCAATCTTTTATTTACGTTACCAACTCTAAATACTTGCCAAATTCTATATATTGAAGGATATTTTTGTCATTATTTTAAACCTCTAAAAAAATAATTTAATGCATGTCACCTCTCAATAGTATACTTATCCGATTTCATTGCACTTTTTTTTCTGAGAGTTTTTTTAACGGATTTTCCATGTTAAATTATTAATTAGAAATAGAGGGAGTGAGAGGTAAAAAGGGGAGAAGGTCCACGCGCAGAATATGCATGGTGCACGTAGCCTATTTTCGATGAGCAGCCTATGATTGATACCTCCATTGATTGCGTGCCTCTGTTTTCTGCTTTGTCACCCGTTTTCCCTCTCATACCCAACTCTCCTAGTCTCCTCACCAATTAACTTATTTAATTTTTACTGCTCCTCTCATCCTTTTTATAAGTCAATTTTTGTATATTTTACATAGAATAAGAAAAACTCTAAAACTCATTAACTTTCCGTTAAAATCCAACAAATTTTTAACTTTATCCATATTTAATATTCACTATATCACATAAAAATTAAGTCAATATATAATAAATGAAGGATAATTTCGTACATTCACACTAAATATTAATGAAGTGACTTAGATATAGGACAAAGTAAAACCCTTTCTATCTGTCCTATAAATAAGATCAGAGGATTATTTCTATACATACTTGAGTCTTGCACTCTTGCTAGTGTACTAAACCGGTAAATCGATAGTATTTTGTTGCCGGACACTAAATTAGATTTGACACAATACACAATTCCGAATAAGTGAATATCCTGCAAATGTATGTAACGAATGGGAATGGAATCTCTCCACTTAATTTCCCCTCCACTTACCTCCATTTAGTTAAAACTACGTCGTTTTACCTTTAAAACGGAAAGCATAGTTTTTGGAAAATAGTTGGATCATTATTTTTTAAAATAAAATGACGTCATTTTAACTAACTGGAGATAAGTTGAGGGAAAATTAAATAGAGAGATTCCAGACTTGTAACAAATTGTGTGTGATCTATCGCTTTTAATGTTCATTAAAAGCCAACAGACACTAAAATATCCAAAATCATGCAAGTTCATTTGTAGTTTTTTTATTGGACACATTAATATTTCTCTGATTAAATGTGGCCACATGTTATAAAAGATTTTCAAATATCAGTTCAATATATTGTGAGGAATTAACCTCCTCCAAAAGACCCAATAAGCTAATTGTTATATAAATGAAATAACTTAATCCCTGTTTGTCTACAGTTTTTGAAACCTAGTTTGGTCCTACACCTAGGTTTTAAAAATAGGGTAGACAAATGAGGGTTGTTGACTGTTTTCTCTCTTCTTTTCATACTCTAGGTTTTAATTTATATGCCGGCCACTTCAACTTCAACTTCAACGAAGTCAGTGTGGTTTTTAAATTTTTTAGACACCAAACTAATCGATATTCCACGAGAATTTTTATGGTATCTAAATTATTATAATTTTTTTGAATTATCTGTTTAAATCTGTCTTGTGTATATTTGAATTGTGACAGCCAGCAGTCTCAAAACAAAATGAAAGTGGGTAGGAAACAAATTTATCTGAATGATAGTGTATAATGAATATCTGAAATATGTGGGGGGAAGAATTAATAGCGCCAGCAGTGACGTCATGGTATAGCGTGGCGTGACAGAACAGTGACGCTCAACGCGTACCACAAATAATTATTTGAGTAATATTCAAAATCAATCATCAAATAAAAAAAAAACGATACAAGAAACTAGGAAAGGACGGACTTGACCCTTTAATTTGATGCTTACACCAAAAGCCCGGGCTCAGCCCTTCCTTGTTTCCCTGTTGTTACGATCCATTCTTCATTTTGGTCATAGAAGCTTCTGTTGCCTTTCTTTTTATAATTTTACTATACTATTATTTTATTCTATTCTCCTAAAAGAGTTGCCTTCCGGCTCAGCTTGCGTCGCATTATTGATGTGTCAACCCTCATGGCCTTGCCCCCAAGTGGGTCCCATTCATCATCACCACGCCATTATGATAATTTCAGATTACAATTTCATCTATATCCTCATTCATATTAACTTCCCAGGTCAAATATGGTAATGACTCATCTTTTTAAATACTTCCCCTTCAATCTGCATTTTCAATCTTAATATACGAATTGGTTAATAAGTTGATTTTTGCCTTAAATATACATGACAGGTTTATATTTTTTTTTTATTTTTTTCCCAATACTCTTGATACCCCTCAATAATAATCAGGTAAGGTTGGAAGGAAGAGAGCTAGGAAGGTAATTAGGGTGTTTGAAAAGAATGTGTTGTATTAACTAAGTCAACTGATATTATATCCTACTCAATTCAGGTAAATATATATCTTACATTTCGGAAATGTATATGAGCATCATTTTGCAAGTTATGGGGAGGGAAAAATATGGATAAAAAAAAAGGAAGGGACAATTGCATATAGGTCCCAAGTAAGAGAATTAATTTCAGAGAGGTCTCAAGGAGTTGTTAATGACAGCTATTAACAACTGCAATAGCCTTGGTTAACAAGTGAAAAAGTTGTTAATGAACCTGTTTAAAATTAATTATCTTGCTTAGAATCTATTTGCAATTCTCCCAAAAAAGAGAGTGGAAGAGTTATCGTACCCATAGGAAAGAGAAGAGGGATAAGATATCTGTGGGTCAGGCATTGACTGGATAACAACCAAGGGAAGGGAAAACAGAACAATAAGACAGGGCAAATTAAAATATCTAGAGCCAACGTTAACGTCCCTGTCACTTGACTGGTTGGCCCATGTGGCCCTTTCTCCCACAAATAATGCCTCCCTTCTTCTCCACGCCCAACCCTGCCACGTCTTTTTCTTGCCCAACCTGCTTACTCTTCCCCTTATAGATCCATTCTCATCCATTTCCCTCCTCAAACCAATTATATGTAGAAAATTAAACAATAGAAAATGTTAGCATCTACTATATGTATAAAAATAGTATTAACACCGAATTTTTTTTTTGAAATATTGATAAAGTCAAATAATTCATTTATGAATCCAATTTTCTGGATTTTTTTTAAAAATTAGTTAGTTTGGCTTGTAAATTAACATATAATATAATAATATGCTCATACAATATATGTTATTTTAATAACACGTTTAACTTGTTCAATATCCTAATAAAAGTTAACTGGGTAATATAATAAGAAACATAGGAAGTGTCATGGTGTTGTGCACACAATATTAGGCGTTAAACATAACTAATTAATAACGTCAGCTTGATTAATGTTATTATTTACCTTATATATTAATTTAATTCAACAATTTAGCTCCGGATATGTATACTGTTGATGGTAAGGAATGAAACAAACAAATGTGCAAGATTGCTTCATTCCGTCAGTGATTTGTTATTTATACAGGCGTAGTTAATTTGTTTAGCAATGTAGTAGTGCAGAGAGCCCACCATAATTTCTACGAAAGCGGTTCGAATCTTTTCGTCTGATCATAACTCGCATTCTAAAAGTGAGGGCCGTATATACGTACACCACAATTAGATTCAAGATTGACCTTTCCACTCTACATTCAAAATCGTTTCTATTCTACATTAATGGCATTTCTCCATGGTTTATGGTTTCTGATTAACTTGATGATTATGGCTCACGTAGCAATCAAAAGGTATGGATCATGAGAAATATGGGACCTCTTAAGAGTTAATATTGTCAAACACAAATAGAGGTCAAAACGCCAACATGATCACATGACCCACAACTGAAGCTGGCTCCAAATGACGCAGAAATGCCGAATGACCAGACTTTTGGCTTTTAATTGGATTGTTTATTTCACTTCACCAAAGCCAACTTGTGTGGGCTCATTGCTTCATAAATTGTTTCCTTCTACTTCTTGCACCACACTTATATTACCTATGGAGGTTGGTTCTAATAAAATGGGGTAGCCCCTCGCAATTTAACAAACCAATGTTCAAATACTCATTATAAAGAGACGCATACATTTAGTATTTGACAATAAACCGAACACGATTAAGTCTTATAGGAGGATACTCGTTCTTACGAAGACACCATACTTATATTTTAAAAAACTAATTTCTACCACATCTTGAATAACTCCATGAACCGGCCATTCCACTGACTCCTACAACGCAACACTCACCTTCAAAGATCTCAGAAGCTGATTCATAAATTCCAAATTTCTGGTCAAACTTACAACCACCCAATTATCAGATATTGATAACAACTGTCTGTCTTCCTGGTCTTTTTTTAGCAATTTATTATTTTTCAACTCTCAATATTATAAGAACATCACTCAGTCTTGTTTTAGACATAGAAGACTTATCAAGTTATTGCTATAAATAGTTCTTTCTTGGCTCCTCGCTTTCGTACTCTCCCCATCAATATGTTAACAAACTGAGACTGCGAATCTTGGGTTTATACTTTATAGTTTATACAAGGACTCTCAGATAGTCTCCCTCTCTCTCTCTCTCTCTCTCTCTCTCTCTCACACACACACAGATAGCCTCTCAATCTTACCTTATTTGTCGTAAATATATTTGTTTACGCTAAAAACAAAAATTAAGTCGTCATTCGTACTTCTTAAATAATTCGGATTTTTAAATATACATTTTCTGGGACTGGAGTCTCTGAATTAGTTTTTATCTATTTAGGCGCACAAAAAATATATTAACTTTTTATGCTTTAATTTTAGGCATGTTGGGACTTGGGATATAAAAAATTTAAAGAAGAAAAGATTGATGCGTTTCGTGTGTGTTTGTGTGTTTGATGCTTTTTTGTGGAGCAAAACATAGTCAACAAATTATAGTGACAGTTGAATCATGGAGCTTCGAATATGACACTGCCTGATGAAAAGAAACAAAAGTTTAACGGATCTTAACTATTTCATCAGATCCGATAAAATGAAAAGAACTAAAAAGCATTTCTTTTGAGTGGTGCGTACGCGGGAGAAGACATAAAATTAAGAAAAAAGGCATAAAGAGATGAAGAAAAGTGAAAAAAGAGTACAATTGGGAATATTTAAAAGGCTGTTTGTGGATAAAAAGCCAATACGGTGCAATGATGTGCATGTGATGTGGAGTATGCGTTTTGGTGAAGTAAAGCATACAAATTGTTTATTTATTTATTAACATAAAGAGAGCCTAAAAATAAATGCGATCGCAAAAATTGATACCCCTATATCTTTCACCCCTCTAAAAATCCAAATGCGGTTATTCATTTTCTTTACTTTTAAGATTTTGATCTTGAGTTGGAATCTTCTTGTCTTCTCTTTTTGGGTACAGGATTATATTCACTCGTGAACTCAAGAGGATTGATTGCTGGAGGCAGGGGCTTAATATAATAAACTATGAATATGAAAATAACCTTTCTCTATTTAGTTTTTTGGACGAGGTGTTCTTTTTTCAGACTTAATTATTGATCAAAAGGAATAAATTGTTCATTGGCCAAATGCAATTCAATCATGCGTGTTTTCATAGAAACAAGCACTAAATACTAAATAGCTTGATGGATGAGATTTTTGGTTCAAGAAATGTTAGTATCTTAATTTTCAGAGCAATACAATGTAAACGAACAAGCTTATTTTAACTCATAACCATGCTATCCGGTTCTTAATATAAATGTAGTCTGTAATTCAATTTTTCGTTTAAACAGAACTTATATTAAGAATCAGATAAAATATTTTGTTATGGACTAAATTTATGTATGCTTTTCTAACTTTATGACACAATTTTGTAATTGAATTAGATGTGAAAAAACAACTTGGGGGTCAGATAATACAGAGAATTTTAAAAACGAATCAAAATGTTAAGAATTTCATATTTTATACTTATTTATTATGATAAATATGCTCTTTTTTTTATAATAATACAATACATACCATTCAATTAAAAACTATACATATTTTATATGCATTCCATGGTTTGATAAGACGAACTTTCTTAGCGACCTAAGAATATTGTTGTTTATTACTCTCTCCGGTTTTAATTATAAAATCACATTGACCCCTCTTTTTTTTTTTTTTTTGCAGAAATTAAGGAGTACTACAGTATATATTGATGATTCATGTATTATTTTATCTATAAAAAAGAGAGAGCCCAAAAGACTTGCAGCACTTTTGGTAAAAATAACAACCAAGCCTTGCAGAACATATCAAGAAGTTTTTTTTATATTTAAAAACCGTCGAACTAGTGTTCAAAAAACATTCAACGAAGGGAGCAAATAAAAGCCCAAATTGGGCTTCTTCACAAGATAAATTGAAGGGCCCAACTGATAAAGCCTAAATTAGGTTTATTATCAAGATGAAGGGAAGGGCCCAATGAATAAAGCCCATTCACAAAGACACCAAATTGCCAACTCATACAGACTCAGGCTCCGTTCGCCGACCTCCGCCGTAGACGGAATCATCAACGAAGCCCCTCGATACATATCTCTGAAATTTTCCAGTTTTTTTTTTTTTTTTGGAAGTTTCATATGCAATCTTTCAGAACCAAAAGCTGAAGCTGCTGCGAATTCTGCCCGCGGGGACGAGTAAGCTGCTGTGATTTTGTTTCTTCCACATATAGTCTCTCATAGACATAGTCTGTGCTTCTTTTGTATTATTCGTTACTGAGCTTATGGGGATCAATTCTATTGGTTTCTATTCTCCCCCCTTCGATTCCTTTATTGCACTTAAGTTTGGCAGTAGTTCGCAATAACGACAAACCTTTGTAGGGGTTGCGAGATTATGGTGCAAAAATATAGATATAGATTAGTGCATAGGAAGGCTGCTTTTGTTAGTTAAGTCGATTGTTAAGTAGAAAATTTCTTAGAAGATTATAAAAGAAAAAGTCGCATCGTTAGCCGCTAAGAATGTATTTGAAAGCACTGACAGTGAGCAACGCATCTCTGTATGATCGATGGTTTCATGTGCTGTTCGTTTTTAAGAACAACGTAATATTTGCGAGAGACCGGAATTTAAATTTCAATTCGGAAGTAATGATATCAAGAATTCATATATCACAAACTCCGATATCTCTTTTTTTAAATCAATTTTGAATGCATCCATACAAGTTTCTTATCATCTGACTCCATCTTCCTTTACTAATCCTGTATTAGTTTTGAATTATATGATATTATTATTTATAGCTATCATTTCTTTGTTCAGGTGGATATTTACTGTCATTCTTATGTTACACCATTCACTTGTTACTACATTCTGAAGTTTGCACAGAGGGCTTGCCAAGATATGGAGAATTTCCAAGATCAGCCACCCCCTCCGGGTGTTCATTCATGGTCCAACTATTCATCGAACCCTGCTCCTTTGCCACAATCATTACCAGGCCATCCACAGCCAAGTGAGATTGCAACTCAGTATCCTTCAAATTTTTCTGGAAGTGCGCAGTTTTATCCTCCCCCTTCTAATTTTAGCTTCCCATCTATCTCTCAGAGTGTCTATACTCACACTACTCCACCTCAAAACCAATCTTCTCATAGTGTTCCTCATTTATTGAATAACAATTCCAGTTATAACTTCCAACAAGAAAACTTTTCTCAGTCTGGTGTTGTTAATAGTGCCCAAAGGTTACCTCTAGACTCAAATAACACAGTCAGAGAACATCAAAACAATGATAATGTTACTGCATCAGTGATCCAAGAGTCCAATGTCAGTCTTCCACTGAAAGTAGATGAAGCTGCGGCAAATGTTTTTAAAAGCTCTGGAGTACAATCAAACAATGCTTATGGCATTGATATGGCCGCTCAGGATGCAGTCTTACGCGAACAAGTCTGTATATCTTGTTTGTAGATTTTATTCATCTTTTCCTTTAACCATCTGATATATCTTGTATCTGTTTGTATTGATAGGAAATTGCCACCCAAAATATCATAAGAAGTCAAAGGTATATACTCATTCGCTATATGGCACCTTTATTTTGAGTAGTAATTTGACAAATTAAGGATTACTAGATTCCATACTTCTGCCATTCCAGAGATGTCAGAAGTGGCGGCTTACCTCCCAAGGATAAGTTAGACATATTCTCGGAACGTCGTGATCCCAATGCTCTGAAGGTCTGGATCTAACATTTCTGTTAATAAACTAATTGGCTTCTGTCTTCATTTCTGTGATGAACTTACAATCTTCCCCTCTTATTTTATCCCCTTTTTAATGGAAAACCAGGAACATCTGTTGAAGATGGCCACAAACCATAGGGCTGAGATGGCTGTTAAACGTGGGAAACCTGCACCCTCAGAAGGTCAGCAATATTGGTGGCTTGAAGTTATTTTTCTGAACATTCATATTCCCTCTTTTCATACATTTTCCTCACTTTGACATTAGTGGTTTGGCCTTTGTATTGGTGGTGAAACAGTAGGGCAGAATTTTAGACAACCGATTTCTGTAGTTTTTTGTATCAGGATAGTGACGATCAGTAGGATTTTTATGCATTAGATTTCAGGGCATTCTTTTATCGGGATGTTATTATGCACAAGGCGTCCCTTTGGTTTATTATATTGCATGCCTATTTTTCTTTCTCTCAAACCGTCCAACAAAATGATATTTAGTGCACAAAAACCAAAGAAGCATTATCAGTTTTTGAATGAATGATTAAGAGATGCTAATAGATCAGAAACACACAAACACACACACACACACACGTGTGTGTGTGTGTGTGTGTGAACATATTAAGTATATTAGTTGGATATAAGAAAGTTAATGTTTCTGTTGGTGCTAGCTGACAGTTGTCTGGATTTTGCTGCTAAGATGGTCCTGAGTTTAATTAGATATCTCTTAGAATCCTCATGTATGTATTAATTCTTTTGTCTGTGGCTATTTATTATAGTGGATGCACTTACTCGCTTTGGGAATTTTTCTATATATTTTCTTTCTTTGGGTGTGTTGATGGATTGACTGATCATATGCCCTGATTTCTAATTTCTAAATCAGATAACACCGAAATAGGAAATGGGTATGGTGTACCTGGCGGTGGTGCCTATTATGATGCTCCTAGGCTTGGTGCTAATGCAGGTAAACATTTCGATTTCCAGATATGTTTGACTTAAGCTGCACCACCTGTATTGCATTCCAATAAGCAGTGCTTGTAAGTATAACCTGACATTTTGTTGCTTCTGAAACTTATGATTATGAGTAGGTAATGATGAGGCAAGCCAACTGGATAAAGGTTCAGAACAGAAACCTGCAACTAAAGAATTGCCAGAGTACCTGAAGCAGAAGTTGAGAGCTAGGGGTATTCTTAAAGATGATGCACATGCTGAAGAGCCTGTAAGGATACTCATATTGTCTTATCTTTATTTTTGGCCTCACCTTTATCCATCTTCTTCCTAGTTTCGTCACAATATGTTGTTTTCTGTCTGCCATTTTCAATTATTTGACTAACTGTTTGTATTTAAATTCAGAAAGACACTTCAGCTAAACCCACAGGAAATGGAAGACTGCCTCCAGGATGGGTATGTATCACTGTCACATACTTGACATTTCAATGTAAAATTCTCTAGTCCTTATGGTATTTTGGAAGTATGAGATCTTAACCGAATGAAAGTCCAGATATACCATCTGGATATCATATATGGCGTGTATTTAGTATTTAGTGCAAAAGCATTTATATTTAAAACTATTTGTGAAAAAATTGGGCTGTTTGTCAATAGGTTCAATGGTCTGTGAATTTATGTTATCCACCATTGAAAGCAAGAGAGTTGAGCAGATATCCAAAAGTTCATTTATTCTTTTCAAATTTATCATTTTATCAGTAGCTTATATCAAATTCCAATGTTGCATGAAGGTGGAGGCACAAGATCACGCAACTGGTGCATTTTACTACTATAATGAAACTACAGGGAAGAGTCAATGGGAAAGACCTAATGAAGCATCATTATGTGTGCAATCATCATCGTCATCATCTGTACCTCTTCCAGAAAATTGGGTGGAAGCATTGGATGAAACATCAGGTGCAATATAAAAAAAGTACAGCAGTGTTATTACTTTTTCTTAAAATGATTTTCATTATTTTATGTTTGCAAAATGATAGATTTCAGCCGTAAAACTCTAGACACACCCAAGCTTCACCAAAATAGCCTTCTTCAGTAGTATCAGGAAGCTGGGTAGACTTAAAGTTAGTACCACTAATCTGGTGGCCGGTAAAACTCATGATAACTGTTGGGTTGATGAGTAAATGACACATTAAGAAAAAAGATTAAATTGTTAGGGAGTAAGGACTTGTCACCGCGGAGCATTTTGGAAATAAGGTTTTGATAATTTTTGATAGGTCCAATATATTGACCTTTACGAATGCCTTAGGATGGGTCAAATTTGAAGACCCAAAGCAGGGTGTTAATGTAAATTATAATATATCCATTTCTCTTTCACACTATAAAAAAACTTCAAAGTATAACAGGAGTTGTCATTTACAACATCCTTTGTGTTATCAAGCAAGATTGAAACCAAATTCAAGATGGTTTAATGCATTGTGTGTTCTAACGCTCAGCAACTATTTGCTGCCTCCCACGTGGAAATAAACTTGTATAAACTTTGATCCTTTGTTATCCATCTTTTGATTTATGCCCCCAGGTTCAGTGAACAATATTCTTCCTCCTTAAACAAATAGAATTTCTAATTGCTATGAATGATCTTTGGAGTGACTGTTGATAAGGCCAGGGATTACCATGTTAACATGTCTGACATTTTCTGACATTTTATAAATTTTACATTTAGTATCTTATTTTACTCTTTGTTTTATGTGAAAGGCCACAAGTATTACTACAATACAGAAACTCATGTATCACAATGGGAACGTCCTAATTCAGCTCAGGAAAATGTCTCTAATCGCTCTAACTCGTCAACATATGGAGGTAATCTAGGTGGTGATGACCACTCTTCCAAATTTCCAAGGTGCACAGGATGTGGTGGTTGGGGAGTAGGCCTGGTGCAGGCTTGGGGTTACTGCAATCACTGTACAAGGTACAGTGTGATGCCTCTATATGCAGTACTCTGTCTCTGCATGATCTAAGTGGCTGCTTTATATTAAAATTTTTTGAGCGCACATTGCTTGTTGCATGTAGAAGAATTAAAGCACGAAATACTATGAGTATTGCAAGAGTGTTGTGTGAAATTTATTTTTGGTTAATGATTATAGGTGTTTTTTAACCCCAAAAAATTATTGGAGGTGTGTTTAAACACGTTAAATGTTATAAACTAGGTTAATAAGTCCCCATCTAGTTGATTAAGAAACTCAAGCACCTGATGCAGGACCCAATTTTTTGTATTTCCACACCCTAAATCGAATTTTAATAGATTATACAATCTTTTCATGCTTTCAAACTCACCTGCATTGCAGAGTACTGAATCTTCCACAATGTGAGTATCTATCCTCCATTTCGAATTCCAAGCAAAGCAATACAACGCATCCCTCTAAAAATTCTGACGATAGGGATGGCAAACAGAGGTACGCTAACCTGTCCTTTGAAAGTGTGGAGTACTGTTTGTTGACTGTATTTTGCAGTAATATCTCTTATCGCTGATATCCTTGGTGTATACAATTTCACTAGCTTGTAAGAATTCCCCATCAGATTGGAAAGGGGGGGAAATGTTATTTGCATATTCTTGAAAAAAAAAAAAAAACTTTTAAGCGTAGGTTTTCATTGTCTGCTGATATATTTCCATGAAATCAAGTTTAAATGTGCCTGATATATATAGAAAGTACTGTCCAGGTCTAGTTGGAAACCTCCTTTTGATAAAGGAAGCAGGAAAGGGGGCAAGAAACGTGCTTATGCAGAGGATGATGAATTGGATCCGATGGACCCCAGCTCTTATTCAGATGCTCCTCGTGGTGGCTGGTATGTTCAACACACAAGAAAATCTTTGACACTGGATTGCTGAAGACTTAAGTTTTTGTTGACACTCATGGCCAAGTGGTAAATATGATCTGATGGAAGTTTTAAACGATGATTTGTTTCAGGGTTGTGGGCTTAAAAGGTGTGCAGCCACGAGCAGCTGACACAACAGCAACGGTATGTTCATCACTTTCCTTTTCTCACGTTCTCTTGTTTCTATGATCGTATCCTCTCCTTTTAGTTGCTTCTCTTGGTGACCATAAACTGCCAGTATCCAAACCTGTAGAGAAGTTATGATATTATTTTGGAAAATGGGAAAAGTACATGTACGAGACCGTGGAGAAAGATGGAGTGGGAAGTAATTGTGGGACTTTGTTTTGAAATATCAAATATGTCGTTCATCATTTGAACAGCCTCTAGGTGACGCAAGGTGGGATCTAAGAAACTCTTGTTTTGAAATTAAATAAATGAATGGGGTTAAGGATCTCATTACTGAATCCTGATTTGTTAGACGGTTGAATGAAGAACATACTGAAATATGCCTTTCACGCTTGATCCTGATATTTTTGGAATCTTATTGTTGACCAATCCTTGAGCTCAGCTCAACATTATTTATTATACAGTATTTGAAAAGTTGTGTTTGCGGGTCACTTTCAGGGACCTCTGTTTCAACAACGACCTTATCCGTCACCTGGAGCTGTTTTACGAAAGAATGCTGAGGTTGCTTCCCAGAAGAAAAAACCAAACTCTAATTATGCTCCTATCTCTAAGAGAGGTGATGGCAGCGACGGCCTCGGCGATGCTGACTGACATGTTGACGTCATCTATGGCCATGCCCTCTTTAATGTCTGACCACACTGACATCACTCAACTCTGCAGAACCTGTGTCTTTATTGTTCTCTGCACCAGTGGGGGGGGTCTCAGTTATGTACACTGTAAAAGTGTCTGTAATGTAATTACTAGTGTGAATTTTAATTTTTGATCATTTTTGTACGTGAATAAAACTGAATTGTAGTATAATTATAGTGTGACAATGAGAATTATTCCTACTGTCTTTTTAATGAATATTTCTTTTATTTTTTGTGACTAATTATGCTTCCCTTTTTGCCTTCATGAACATGGAAATTCAGTTAAATTAAACAATGCATTAAGTCATCGCATTAGGAAAAGATTCAGTCATATCCATAATGTCACAGTTCATTTTACTGAACGAAAATACAGGTTATTTTTTTCCTGAACTAGTTAACTGTATATGGAAAGAATTGAAGTTTTGCATTTTTGGTCCTTTATTGTAAAAATATATTCTGGTTTTGTAAATAATATTATTCTTTACCAGAAATTAAAGTTCTAATTTATTTTTAAGTATGAAAACATTAATCTTTTTTATATTAATTAAGTACATGTTTACTATTTAATATGTTAAATATATAATAGACATATCAACAAAATATTTTTAGTGACATAAATAATTAATTTTATTTTGTGTCATAAATCAACAAAGAATTTTTTATTTTTTCCTTACCAGAACAGACGAAATTTTATAATATAATGAAAACAAATTGTTAAATAATATTTTTAAAGAGCAAGGCCGGCAGTCCCGCAAAATATTCACGTATAATTATTAATTAATATTTTTCAGGAATCTTAATCTTAATTAAATAATGCTAAAGGTAATATACATGAATGGAAATCCCCCATTTCGTCAGGGTTTCCCTAGTTCTCCTCCTTCTCTCTCAAGCTTGATCTCACCAGGTAACTCATCTTACTCTCACACTCTCACTTCGATTTAGTTGCTTAGCTCAATTTCATACTCAAATCGAGTCTGTTTATCGTCCATTGCTTTTCCTTTTTCGGTTGATGGTCATGGTTGATTCAAGGGTGCCATTTTCATACTCAAATTTCCAAAAGCCCTTAATCTTGAAGTTTGAGAAGTTTTCCTTTTTCTGAGGTTGCCTGGCGATGTAACTGAGTTGACCAGTGATTTCCTGTGTTGTGGGTTTAGTTGCTGAACTTGATTGGACGAATCAAGTCTCTAGAAGTGCTCATTCTTTTTTTCTGCTTTGTTGGAATTTTAGTTCTATCCGGACAAGAATCTAGAATGCTGCTACCTGGCTTTTTTCTTTTTTCTTTCCTTCTTTTTTTTGTTTTACCTTTTTACATAATTATCGCATGTGTTAGTACGCTCGAAACTTCATTGTGGTTGAGTTTGCTTTACGCTTTACCCTATCTCTGAAATGTTGTAAAACTGTTTGAAAGTTCTCTTTTTTCGGTAGCTATATATCATTTTGTTTCGGCAGGGTGAATTGTGGAAGCTTCCAAGAAACGATGCTTCTATACATGTTCGGAATCTGATGGGTATTTACGTTCATGCTAAGGTCGTTAAAAGAAATGGATCACCTCTTCTTTCGCTTATGCTCGATCCCATTTCTAACTGGAAGTTTCTAGACTTAAAAGAAATGACAACAGAGAGAACAATGTTTTGTATCTTGAGTAATCATTGCTTTTAGCCCATCAGTTATTAAAAAAAATTACATCAAAGCATTCATTTAAATTAGTAACCAAGATGCGAGGATAATAATTTGCAGGTGGAAATTTTGGTAGAGCTTGCTTTATGATGGTGAATCCTATTCTTACATCTGTTCTAGTGAAGCCATGCTTGTTTCTAATCACCTTTTCCAGAGACAGGTCCTTGTAGTTCAGCCAGAGCATAGTATCACCTAGGCTCGGCTTCATACCATATAATCACTGACATATTGTGATCTATGATAATTGATGTGGGGTACTTATGCTCCTACAAGACTCGTTTTGGAACTGTTTAAAGAAGGCATTATTCTGTCTGAGGATGTTACCTCGATATTTCATAACACCCTTAAATTGTCCATTTGCAGGGTGCTGGGAGACTGAGTAGTGTTTGGGGATTGTAAGGGAGAGCAAACACTATGTCAAATAGCAGGAACACTCATTGGTGTTATAGTTGCAGGAGGCCAGTTCAGCTGCGAGGGCGAGATGTGGTTTGCCCTAATTGTAATGAGGGATTTATTCAAGAACTTAATGATATGGTTATCAATCCACTTGACTTCTTTGGATTAGACAATGTTGAAGAACGTGACCGGAGGTTCAGAATTATGGAAGCCTTCTCTACCTTTATGAGGCATCGACCAGTAAATAGAAGCCATAGGCATGACATCATAGTTGGATCAGATTCAATTCCTGAACATGGTCCAGGGTATGCTCCTTTGCTGCTCTTTGGTGGCCAGATTCCTGTCAGATTGTCTGGACACGGTGGCTTCGAAGCTCTTTTCAATGGAGCTCCTGGAATCGGACTAATGCAAGGCAATACAGGTGATTATTTTATTGGTCCCGGACTGGAAGAACTGTTTGAACAGCTTTCAGCTAATGACAGGCGAGGTCCTCCTCCAGCTTCCAGGTCCTCAATAGACGCAATGCCTACTATTAAGATCACACATAAGCTTCTTCGTTCAGACTCTCATTGTCCGGTATGCCAAGATAAATTTGAGCTGGGGTCTGAAGCAAGGCAAATGCCATGTAAACACATATATCACTCAGATTGTATTGTTCCTTGGTTGGTACAGCATAACTCCTGCCCTGTTTGTCGCCAGGAGTTACCACCTCAAGGATTGAGCAGCAACCGTGGCTCCAATAGTAGAACTAGGAGCAGTTCTGATAGTCATAGCGGAAATGGAAGGGTGAATGGTAGAGAGAACCAGGGAAGGCGGAACCCATTCTCCAATTTTTGGCCTTTCCGTTCATCTAATTCTGGTAACAATGGAGCAGGAGGAAGCAGCTCACGAACACAGCCTATCCCTGAGAATAGCCATCATACAGGCTATTCTGGATGGCCATTTGAGTAAGTCCAGTGTGTGTCTGGGACATCCCCCCCCACCACAAAAGAAAAAAAAAATCATTGAAATTGCTTATGTGGAGTAATAAGTGGTTTATGAATGCTGAAAATGATAAGACTTTAGTTAGCCAGTCTGGGTTCTGCTGTTTTAAAGGTGTGAATTGTGAAAATTTGTGTGCCAAGACATGTGTGAAGATCTTGTATAAATTTGCACGTTTCTATAGATGATTCATTGTCGGAGGATTCGATTTGAGTCATCATTTGTTTCAATTTTCCGCATTATTATTAATTTTCCGAGGACTTCATTTTTCAGTTCATGGATAATAGCAAAAACAGCATGTACGGAAGCAACAATATGGGTTGTTTATGTATATAATTTATTTTTTTTGTAATTATAATGATTTCTAAGCTCACTTGGGAAATTATTGTTCGTCTTGATTCTTTTAAAATAGATAAATATTAAGAATTCCAAAAACTTTAAAGTGTTAGAGGCAGCCCTATGATCCAAATTTGCTGGCAAGATTTTTAGATTCTCCCTCGGGTACATCATAATATAATATAAGGGGTAATATGAGAATGTTTTTGTCCACATTATAAGAGGCAATGTATAAAAGTCAAGATGAAATGTTTGATTTTTATTATTGGCCTTACATTGTGGGGGGAGAGTGTGTATCAAATGATAGTATTAGGGTAAAATTGGAGAAAAAAAACTTTAATTTTACCCATAATAAATAACTGTACTATGTTTTCTTAGATTGTGTATGAAACTGTGAGGGAGTAATTGGAACTCTCTTCATTCCTAAATATAAGATCTAGTTGGTTTTTTTTAAAAAAATCCGAAAAATGCTTGATTTGTCTAAATTTTTTTCTCTTAGTTGGTTTATTTAACTTATAAATTAATATATAATCTAATAATATACAAAAACGTTATAATTAAGCGGTTCATTTAACTTCATTAATTTCTCCTAAAAAAAAGGTTAATTAGGTCTTCTATTCAAGAAATAAGGGGAAAGTAAGATTTAGACATGCACTCTGGCAGAATCTGGATGTGAACTGCATATATCTAACAAGCGAACCAATATTAATTGACCTAATTGGTATAAATGTACGATATCACGTATTGCTGCAATTAGATGCTGATTTGCGGTTCTGTTGTTAAACTGTAATTGAACTAGTCATTAATAAGTTCATATATTTTGATGGAAAAAGATTATATATTTCATTAAATATATACTTAAAATAACAGGAAATAATTATTCACAATAGTAAAATGTAATGCTTATTTCATAATTGATCACTTCCCCACACACTAGCGTATTTATTAATTTTTATTCATCTTCCAGCGCTTGCTAGGCACAGATATGTATGAATCATAACTTAGAAACACGGAGTAAAATTACCAGTGCTGTGACCAAAACATTACAACCGAAAAATCTAATCTATGCGCTGAATACAACAATTCTACCTGAAAATTTTGATTTTTACTGTGTCCCAACTTCAAAAAAAGAATCCCCTCGTTACATCTCAATATCACATCATGAAGTAAATTTTTTTTTTTTTTTTTTACCACTGGTAAGTTGTTACAATTCTATTAATTTGCAAAACATAGCAAACTTGTATTGCTGTTTTATGTTCAATCCAGGAAAACTGGCCTCGATCAAATTGAAGACCTACAAGGAGATCTGATGCTCTACAAATTCCTCCCTTAGAACCCATGTTCCAGTAAATAGGGTAAGAAAATACCTTTTCCTGTTACATCGAGAGTGTTTGAACCTAAACATTTACCCACACTCCACATTCTTACCCCATAGGCTAGTAGTACTACAATATTATACCATCCGTAGGAATTCGAGAAAGTGTAAAAATGCCTATCTATCGTTAATCTCAGCAAATGCATACACCACCATCAGGTGCGTCTATTTGAACCACTGGATAGCTACTTACAACATCAAGAGAATGTACGCAGGCAGGGAAGCCGTATTTGAGTTGCCTAATTCACCAGCCAGTGCCACCACCAGCATTTCCAGACCATCCATTATCAGATTTCTTGAGACCACTTCCCCAGCCAGAAGTTCCTTGCTCTGCATCACCTTCACCAGCACCAGCACCACCACCCCAACCAGTGGCTCCACCAGACCCCCAACCACCAGGAAAGGCTTCCCTTCCTGGGGAATTTTGAACCTTGGCTCCTGGAAAATTACTTAAACCATCATCTCCATCCTTTGTGACAGAACCCCATCTGGCTGCACTAAAGCCAGAATCCTGCCTTACATTATTGGAGTTGTTTCCTCGACTGTTATACGAACCTCGACCACGTCCACGTCCACCACCATATGGACGGGGCAGACCACTGGGGTGATCATCCCGATTCCCACTGTTTCTGTGATCAGTTCTCCCTGAACAGAACATAATATGTAAAGCCTCTCAATTCGTGAAAATCTGAATGCAAGATTAGAGGGAAGGGGGACCAGATAGAAAAGTGCAGGTCATTCGGAACACAGATCAAAGAAAATGAAATGAAGTGATTTAACGAACATGTTCTGGTCCTAGTTAAGATTTCACCCAGCACTACACACACGAAGCATACAATGACAAATGATCAAAAGCGAAAATCAGAAGTTCATGACAAAATATACCTGTCCTGGAACCCGGAGCCGAAGAACGATCCCTATCACCTGCATGATTTCTCCAGCCACCCTCATTAGAACCCCACCCACTACCCACTGAAGCCCCTGAAGATCCGCCAGTGGCCGGGCTTCGCATGGGCACCATAGCAGCAACAGATCTAATGGAAGGTGCTGCACCATGCTGGGGATCATCAATGTGCCTCTGGAAATATGCCACAAGCCGATCAATGTCCTCAAACATCCTTTTCCGGAATTTGAAGCCTTTTGGATAAAGCCCAATGTACTCATGGTGGGGATTCGTACTTCTTATATAAGTCAATATGAATGTGCCTGGATGTTCATGAGAGATGCCAAAACTGTAGACTATCCGCATAGGACACTCTGCTTTCTCCATCCTCAAAAGTTCATCAACTTCTGCTTTTGTACCCTTCTTGAACTTGCGATAATTTAACATTGCCTTTAGGTGAACTACCAAGGGATCAACATAGCGATCCATTACCTAAGAAACAATGGATAAGAAAAATCAACAATGAAAAAAAGCTCCTGCAAAAAAGAAAAGAAAAGCAATCAATACATTTGACAGCAGTGGTGTTGACTAACCTCATCTAGATCCTCAAAAGTGTCCTCCCCAATTTTCAGTGTCTTCCCAATTCGCAGTAAGCTTGTGATATCCTTGTGTTCCTTTCCACCTTCACTTATATCTTTGTGGGCATAAACTCCATCATAGATTTTTAGGGTTAAAGTAAGGTATGAAGGTCCACGTGAGCTAGGCCGGATTATACTTTCTCCAAAATCTTTGTCAGACAAGAACTGCATATAAAAGATGTACGAGCTAAGCAACTACCAAAAAGAAATACCCCCACAAGAGACTGCAACAGGGCAAATTTATAATTTATGATTTGATTGCTCAGAAGAGGCTGTTCCCTAGAAAGTCCATGAAGCAGGTTTGTCATACCATCTAAAGGACTGTGATTAATTTATATGAATATATGATGCTTAAACACAAATGTGAGCATGCAAACCCTTGTATTTACAGTAACCAATAGAAATTGATAAAACACGACATTATCACAGTAAAAACCACTAAGCAACAAACCTCCATTGCTTCATCTGCAGTTATGTTCTGAAAACGTGGGTGAACAATCATCCTAGGCTTGAAATGTTTCTTTGCAAGCTCTTTTTCTTTGCGAGCTTTGTCTTGTTCACTCTGTTGAGAGCTCCGATCCTCGTAATAATAGGGGTCAAGATTACGGTTACTCTGTAAACGATTACTTCTCATTTCACTCTCCCTACAAACAAGGAATACCTGATACCTATTCTTCTGAATTGATTTGATTTTGCAAGTGAGGATTTCATCCTCACGTAGCCTATCAGATAACTCAACTAAATCCCTCGAGTCATCTGCATAGTCCTCTTTCATGAGAATTCCAGTTAACCCTGATTCAAGGACACATATGGCCTTTTGGGCTTGCACTTTGCGAATTGTAGCTTGGACAATTTTTCCTTCAGCAAGGGTCTCCTCAGTTTCACCTGATATCATATAGAACTCCTCATCCTGATTTGGTTCTTCGTATTGTTTACGCCAATCCTGAAAACCCTGAATCAGTTCTCTTTTTATATCATAGAATGTTTCTATTTTATTCATGCGCTTCTTCCCTTTAGCATATTCCTCAACATCAAGGTTTTTCAAATAACTTGGCCGATCTCTCACATGCTCTATAGCCATCTCCAGAGCATCATCATCATCATTTGCATCACCTGTACCATCTGCCTCATACACATCTTTAGCCAGCTCTTGGGCAAGTGTATATGATTCCGGATGGATTCTTGTATCATCTAGCAAATCAATAAATTGGCTGCTGCTACCAGCCAACCCACTCCTCCGAATACGCAAGAAACCTACTGCGTTGACAAAAACCTTTTTACCCAGCTTATGTTCTGTCACAAAGTCCTTCCGGGTAAAAATTCCTCCAGCTCTTACCAGGGACCTCTGTAAAGATGCAGCCTTTCTAGGACCAAGCCCAGAAATAAACTGTAAAGGAGCAAATAGCCACTCATGACTTATGGCTAAATTGACATCTAAGCCCACCTGATTTGTCACATCCACCATAATCTGCTCAACCATCCCAAATTTCTCATCAGCGTTGAGAAAGCTCTCCAAGGAACTCAGTTTCCATGATAAAATTTCTTTTCTAGGTCCACATAATGTTGCAACCATTGCCAAGGGATTCTGCAGATACCTTCCAAGTGCTACTGCCCGCCTCACTATACCTGCCAATGTGAGGATAAATGGATTAATCAAAAGCAACCACGAGTGACAGGAAGAGCATACAGATCAACAATAATTACCTTGCTGCGAGGGAAGTTGTTCAGAAGAAATTCGAGAATTTTCATATAAATGTGGAAGTGATTCATCCCCATACACAATGCTGAGGCCATCCATCTCATGCCCAACATCTCTAGGATTTTCCTCCACCATTTTAAAAATTATCTAAAATCGGAGCCAATTAGCTAATTCTATGAATTAATTAAATCTGAGAGTAAAAATTGTGAAAGTTGTAGTGAAAATACCACACAAACAACTTATAATCCATATGAAACAATCAAATATCCTCACAGAAAGGAGCTTGCCCAAGAAGCTAAACAGCAATTTTGCCTTGAAAGCTTAGTAATTTCACCGCCAATATAACCTCTGGCAGGAATTCATTCCACAATATGGTATTTTCAAAATGAAAAGATGGAGGTGGGCCAAAAAGAAAAGTCTATCCAATCAAATTCAAAGGGTAAAGAGAAGTCTGTGGATTCAGATACAAAGGGAAAATAAAATTCAACGTACTTGATAACCTTATGTGGTTGCTAACAAAAGATGAAAGACTATGATCACATAGAACCAAGCAACATTGCAACAACATGTCATCCCAAGAAGCTTAAGTTCACAAAGAGTGTTATAAAAGCATCTTAATATTTGATACAGCTTTCCGTTTAATCCATAAAATTTGATGCCGCTTTAGATCAAAATCAAGGTGAATGACTAGAGACTTGTGCCTACTTCTGTTACCAATAAACTACCCACCACAGAGAGAGTAATATAACTAATTAGTCCTGCGAAACAAAAAGGTACTGCACCATCCTACATGACTAACATATCCAAAAGGACATTCGGATGCCTTCAAACCTGATGAAGCTTAACAGAACCAAAACATTAAAATCATTGCCTCCATTCACAACTGTGTCACTGCCCACTAACTCTAAGAGCAATAGATATCCAAAATCATACATGCAGACCAAACACATGCATTAAAAAATAAATTTTCCATGCTAAATGTAGTATAAGAAAAACTTCTAGCAGGGGAATGCATCAACAAATTAACCACATCAGCTAAATGATGAAGCAAATACGGATATAACAATCAGGAACAACAGAAATCAAGATGCTAACCTCATATATATCATCCTTCAAACGAGTACAAGACAAATTCACTGCTCCTAGAACAACAACATGTGGTTGGTGGTCTGTCATGAACTTCAAAACACGCTCCTGATCATTCTTCTTCCGTCGCTGATCATTAACATTTTGAGACCGTAAAGTAAGGGACCCAGTGTAAAGAACATCTAGCACTTCCCCAGACGAATCTAACATGACAAAAGTTGTCTGCGGCTTACCGGGACCCCAACAGCAAGCCATAACCCTAGGGGCAGCCTCCTCATCAGCACTAAGATCATTATCCTTTCGTTGATAAGGCCCCAAAGAAACCTTATTCCACAATGCCTTCCCATACTCCATGAGCAACCAATTCTTTGCTTTACTCGTTAAATAAGATCTTGCCTCTTTTTCCATCGACGGCAAGAGAAAGCGAAAAATTGCATCATGAAGTATCAACTTCCTCTGTTCATTCCACAGTTGGGCAGACCTACTAACACTGTCACTGATATAATAATCATTGAATTCATTTGTCAACTTATCAAGATACTCTTCAGGCAGCTTAATCGTAACTTGAAGGAGTTTCTCCTCCTCTGCCTTCTGTATAAGGAGCCATTGTGCATCCTCAAATTTAGATAAAGGCTTCTCCCGCAACCACTTTATCCCAGCAAATTGATGGAAAGAATCTATAGTTACATTTCCATCAGCAGTGGGACACGTTGATACCACAGCATGGTCAATAAAGTTGGCACGAACATGTTTCCTAATGCTAGGTTCACAACTAATCTCAACAGCTGCCTGAAACAAGATAGGCATATTATCAACAAAAAAATACCTTCCAAATGTTCAAGAAACAAGATAGGAATAGATCATACCATGTGCCTAGCATATTTCAGTACTTCTTGAGGTGTATCACACATTGCACATGTAAAATTTGAAGCCATCTCTTCAGGTGTTTCCTTGGGATTCTCCAACTCGTTAATCTATAAACAAAGGATGTTAAAGATCACTATTTATGAAACCCAAAAAATCACTAATCTAAGCATGCTTACCATTTTTTCAAGTGATAACATCATCCCTAGTTGTTCGGCACTACGCCCAAACTTGCTAGCAACCTCCCAAAGCCCCGCCTTACTGAAAGCACTATACGTTGATTTCCTTTTAGGTCTTTTATATTGCCCTTCATCAACACCAGCTTCCCCTGGAGGGAAATGCAAGTTAAATTTTGAGTCAACATCATCAACCTCCCTCTCCGATTCAGCAGCCTTCAATGATCTCATAACTGACTCAAACAATAGCTGGTTCAATTCAAGTCTTGTTTCATCATATACACGACGGGACTCTTCTTCAAACCGTTTATTATAATAGGCTTGGAGGGCATTCTTTCGCTTCTGAAGAAGCAACCACTTATGGTCCAAGTCTTGAATTGCCCAAAGCACCTAAGTCATGACCGATGAAGCCATTTAGAGAGTTGAATTTGCTTTCAGTAAGAAAAGCAATAATAACAACTATCACAAGTACGCATGTTGTTAGGTCCAAAAATAAAAGAAATTACACACACCTTGTGCCATTTTAAAGTTGGAGGCTTTTCATTTTTATCCCAATTCTCATCATCAGGTTGCTCAAGATTTTTCAAAAGGCTTAAGCACTCCTCCTTCCGATACATAGCGATAAAAGGGATCTAGAGAAGGTTACACTTTCCAGATTAGAATCAACAACATAAAGCCTAATAAAATTAGAATGAAAATGTTATTTGCATGAATAAGAAGATGCTAACGTCTAATTTCTGTCCATGATGCAGTTCCAAAAATCTGGTGATGTCATGAGCTTTAATCTGTAAATTGCCAACGTCTTTCTTGTGAATCCAAGGTACCGTTCCCTTTTTAAGTTGGTCTTCTATCCAACGGCTCTCCTCTTCTACACTAACTGAATCCAGTGGAGGTGCACCAGTACTCTCCTCTGATATCTGCAGGGAAATAAATTTTCTAATTGAGATACCTGGGTGATCCAATAACAGAACAAACCAAACAGTCTATACAAATCTCAAAGCACCTGCATTCTTTCTGGAATATCAAGCTCCCTAATTCGATCATCCTTCTCTGTCATATATTTCTCAGATAGGACAACAGGCTCAAATTCATCTTCAAGTCTAGTCTCTCTATATTCACGTAGTTCCAGACTTTGCTTGCGAGACTGAAGCAGCTCATCAACATCACCAAATAATTCCTGAGCTTCTTGCAGTGCAGAAGAAGATACTCCTGGTGCCTGCCTAGCTTTCTTTTTCTTCAGTTTCTTTCGCCTATAGTAGAAAATGCAATAACAGATCGCTATGTGAATTATCTAATAATCCAACCATAGTAGAAACAAGTAAAATACTCATTAAAAATACCTCATGGGAGCTCCATGTTCATCAACTTCTTCCTCATCCACAATGAAGTCCGCCATTTCATCTTCTTCACCAATATCTGCATCGTCCTCCTCTTCTCCCTGCTCCTCCTCTTCAGCAATGTCTTCAAGTGGAGCTCCTGTATTTAATGACATCCATGATAAGTAATGAAAAACCAATACTATAAACCAAGAGCATCCTTAGCATACCTTCATCATCACCAAATAAACTGCGCTTAAGCTTCTCCTCTGCAGTTCGTCCACCTTTACCACTACCATCAAATTCCTCCTCTTCAGATAATCCAGAGGGCTCATCCTCAGTGTCCCTCTGGCCTTTTTTAAGCCGCTTAAACTTTTTGCTCTCCTGTTAAAGTATCTTGTTAATAATACAAATATCAATTATGAACATAACCACAGAACCACATCATCCAGCAGATAAGGCTGGCAGAAAATTATAAAACTAACTCAAAAGGTCAACAATTCACAACCTTCCTACGGTGAATATTGATATTATTGTCCTCTAGAAGTGCATAATCATCTTCATCCAGAATATACTCCTCCCTGAAATAAAAGAAATAAATCTATCAGCATTAAAATATTTTTTTGGTAAAAGAAAAGGAACATCCTTATCTTCCGTGAGAGCTCGAATTTGTAAATCCGAATTATGAAAGAAAACCCATAACCAAATATTGGGTTCGATAGTTTCTCCCAATAAAATAGAACAAAGAAATAGAAAACATGTCTTGCTCCTAACATAGCAAAACTTAATTAGCAAACATAAAGAAAAAAAAAATAAAGAGAAAAAGTTTTCACTTTTTCTTCCGCTTTTTCTTCTTCTGCCGTTCCTCATCGCTGTCTGCCCTCTCTTCTTCATCTTGTTCCTCCTCTTCCTCGAAGTCATCTACTATAAATCCATCATTCTCATACTCATCCTGACCTTCTGCACGTTAATGGGAAAAAATATAACTTCCAATACACATGACATGCACCAGATGAAGTCTATAAATGAATGATTCCAAGGTAACAAACGTTGTACGCCGTCAAAATTGACTGAACAACATTATAGCAGAAGCACTATATGAAAAGAAACCAAAAAAACATGCGGAGAAAGATAAAGCATAAGTCTTAAGCACCTAGGGTAGAAGTATAAAGCAAGGCGATAGAACCTAAGTTCCTAACAGTATCATTCAAAGAAAAACTAGAAGGAATGCCTTCCATCATCCCTGTAAAACACCATACAACACTCAACGGACCTTCTAATGCGTTAATTCTAAAATAAGGAAATCGATTTGAAAGATCATGCGAACCAAATTAGCAGAAAACCTATATTCAAGCTGAAACCCTCGCACCAAACCTCCAACCATTAGAACAAACAAGTGAAATGACAATAACCATAGTCACCATACAACGCTTCAAAACATAGTTCATACCCTCTTCTTCGTCCTCTTCCTCGTCTTCATCCATACCCTCTCCATCAACTGGCTCCCTCTCCTCCTCTTCGAATTCAACCTCGTCTGCGCACGTCGAAAAGTCGAAAACACAAATGTCAAAATCCAAAAAAAAAAAAAAACACAAAAACAAAAAGACCGCCTCAATGATATACAAAGAGAAATTAGGGAATTTCTAGGGCTCGCCTTCGTCGTCTGAGACTACGCCTTTGGCCATTGATTAGCGGTGAGAGCAAGAAGTAGGACGCACTAAACTTGAGAAATCAACAAAGAAAACGAAGAGAAAGAAAGTCGGTTATGGTACAACAATCGGAAGAACAATATGACCAATTGTTGCCTTGGGTTGTGAGGGAAGACGGTGAGTATAGCTTATACTGCCGCCGATTTTGGGATGAACAATATGGCCGATCTGGACTTCTGTCTGTTCTGGGGGCAATATGAAAAAGAATAAGCCTTTTTCTCCAAGAAAGAAAAAAAAAATGGTTCGTAAGAGTTTTTTTTTTTTTTTATGAAAATGTTCGTAAGAGTTGGTAATATTGGCTGACAGTTAGGCCTTAATTTTTGGAAAGCTGAGCCTTGATTTTGGAGGTTTAAAATGAAAATTGGATTTAACGGGCGGGCTTTATATAGTTAAAGGCTTCAAAGGACGGCCATGCAATTGTAAGTAGGGCTGAGTAAAATACCTGAAACCTGATGGGTTAACCTGTTACCCGCAGTTTTTACCCATTTACTGCCCACCCAATTAAAACCCATGATGGGCAAGTGCAAACCCAACCCAATTAAGAATTAAATGGGCGGACTATGGGCACACCCTCGGGCTACCCATACCAGCCCATTTATATATATTTTTTATTTATTTTAATTTTGTCTAGTGAGAGTGAGTCAGTAACCATTGGCATTCCTGTAAATTTCAATAAGTAAAAATGTAAAATTGTAAAATGCCATCGCCCGCTCATTTTAGTTTGAAGTTTAAATATTAAAAAGATGTTATTATGGTATTTGTTTAAATTTCAGTTCTTTTGTGAACTATGATGTAAACATGGATGTGAAGTTATGGATCCTGCTGTCACTTTTGATATGTGAATGTGATGCTTGTTGAAGTTTAAACATTAAAAAGATGTTATTATGGTATTTGTTTAAATTTCAGTTATTTTGCGCAACAAACTATGATGTAAACATGGATATGAAGTTATGGATCCTGCTGTCACTTTTGATATGTGAATGTGATGCTTGTTGAAGTTTAAACATTAAAAAGATGTTATTATGATATTTGTTTAAAATTAAGTTATTTTGTGCAACAAACTATGATGTAAACATGGATGTGAAGTTATGGATCCTACTGTCACTTTTGATATGTGAATGTGATGCTTGAATTTTTAACTTTGATAAGAAATTTAGAAATTTGTAATAATAGAAAAATAGGTCAAAGGATTAATGGGTTTTCCCATAACCCATTTAACCCGCTCATTTAACCTAAACTCATTTAGTTCGGGCTTAAATGGGTTGAAGCTTGGGTATGGGCTAGCCAATACCCATGTAATGTTAAATGGGTGGGCAATGGGTTAGGGTTCGGGTTACCCAGCCCGCCCATTGCTCACCCCTAACTGCAAGGCCAAAGCCGGCAGGTGAAGCCTCGTCACGTATATATTTTTTTTTAAAAAAAGATAACAACTACAAAATAAAACAATTAAGTAAAAGTAGAAAAGACCATAATACCTAATTTTCAATATTTATCATTGCTCGGCAATTTCTTAGTGAGTGGGTTATTTAAACATATGGAGAATATTTATTAAATCAATCAATTAAAAGTAAACATATATTTTGCATGACTTATTTAAAAATATGAACAATATTTATAGTTGTTTGATAATTTCTTAGTGTTTGTTGCTTGTTGGTGCTTGTATTATAACTTAAAATTGATATTTGTATTGATGATAAGATTTTATTGTTTTAATTTTTTTATGAAAAGATATTTAAAAATAGTGTATAAGTGCTAATCAAGTCGGACCGGCCCTAAACCCAACCATTCGAGGGTCAGGCTTTAAAAAAAGAGATTTTTGCACTATGCAAGCTTATCGAAACGACTCTATAAGGCCGAACCAACCCTGATTCCTGACTCTTGTATTACATCCAAAATATTTAAATATATGATGTTTTAAAATGTAAAAACTACGCTTTTAATATTTGGTTTTTCATCGATAAAAAAAATATATTTTGCTTTGGTTAATGAAAAATGCTAACTCAACGACCTTAAAGTTCGATTCTTTAATCAAATATTATGAGCTATAGTTATATATTGTTCAACATGATCTACTTTATAATGTAAAACTTAACTATGTTTTAACATCTTGGCATTCAAGTGTTAAAACTTAAAACCAGATGTTTTGAACTTAAAAATGTGCCATTTTTAAATTTGGAACCAGTTTTGATACTCGTCAAAAATATGAGAAGAACGCGCTCCTCCATTATGGACCATCAAGATCCAATCTAAATGGTCTAAATTTAATTTTTTTAAATTTGTGATTTTAATAAAATAATTATTTTTATGGTTACAAAACCTTCCGACGAACACAGAAGAAGATGGTTCCTTTTAATCTTAAACGGGGCAATATTGAAACTTAATGCAAACTTAACGCCAAACATGTACTCCAACCCCAAAGATGTTGTAATTAATGGCATGATATTTCCCGAATAAATGAAAGATTGTTGGTTCAATTTTATTTGAAAACTTTTCAAGACGTTGAAACAAGCTCAATTAATTAAAAATATATATAGATGCATATATAGTTTAGTTCATCATAAAACAACTAAAAATTGTCACTAGATGCACAATTTGACATCATTGGAGCATTTTTATGCGTTATAAGGAATTTTAAAAAAGTATACGAGCATTCATTCACTTGTATATTTGCATGGTTTTTATTCTCGACATGATATAAATTAAACTATCTTCACTAAAACAAAAAACTAAAAGCATTCCATGTCTTGTCATTTTTTTTTCTGGGAGTTCTGATGATAAAAAACAAGATAGTAAGTAAATAGTATCAAGATTAAATCGTATGACTTATCAGCAACCATTTATATCATCACTTTTTTTTTTTGTTATCTATGTTATCCACATGATATTAATTAAATTATCTTTGCCATATAAAAATTTGGGAAAATGCTGTTAGCGTCACCACCTAAATTGTTGTAATTCAGTTCAGTGTCCGGCTTCTTTTCATTGCTATGTAAATTTAGTTGGCAGCAGCACCTGCAAATATCCCAATAAATAGTTCAAGCCGTGCCCTCAAGGGCACCACCCTTAAGAGCTATTCTGCAATTACTAGTTAGAGAAGTTGCGGCATTCCTCAGGATTAAACAAACTTTTCCTGTAAAACAAGGTACAGAACTTCAGAAGATAATAAACCTAATAAAGCATAAATAATCAGGAGTAGGAGGAGTCTTCTTGAACTCAAAAGCTGTATATTTGAAATTCTGAGTGGAATATTTTATATATAGGCCTTACCAAGCAACGTTTGGGATGCCTGAACATCACCATGAATGGCTAGTTTTTAACCAACATAAAATGCCATAAAAAGTTTAAACCATCAGTTTCAAAACGTTGTGAATAAAACCAATTTATGACCATAAATGTGCCCATTAGGCTCCAACAAATCTGCTTTTATATTGTGAAAATCTCAACGTCCACACTCCATGATTTAAGGCAGGCACTATTAAATTTTTATGGTGACATCTAAAAATCATATTTGATTTTAACAAAATAAACAATATAAGGGGCTTAATCCACATTTAACTTGAGCATAGGATGTGGGAAGAAATTGCTGGATTTCACCTCTGATAGCCCATTATTATGCGAATTTGTTCCTCCTCTTTGCCCATTTAGTAATCCAAATTTACTTATAACTTGGACTCCCACAATCCCAAATAATATGAGACTTGTTCCTTATGACACACTCACTCAAAATTTCCAACAAATACAACAAAAAATCTTAGGCTACGTTTGGTACGCGGGAATGGGGGTGAGGGATTGGGAATGGGTTAGGTAATGAGCATTTTGTGTTGTTTGGTAGGTGGTATTGGGTATTCCTTGGCATTGAACATTCCCACATATGTGGGAATGAGCAAACCCACCTCTCCCTCTGGTATTGCAATTTCAATGCTGGGATTGGAAATTTATTGACACCAAGCTCCCACTGGGGAGTGATTTATTTTGGACTGAATGAATTATGATGAATCACCCAATGCAAATGAAGAAACCGAGCAACAGAGTACTCTCTGACAAATATTTGGGAACCTAGCAAGATGCCATTGATGCACACTATGAAGCTCAAGAATTTCACAGAGAAAAGAAGGTGAAGAAGAAGACAACGACCAGAAACAATAACACAGGCATGGATGCGAAACACCTATTGTACAGAGGTGTATGTATTGGTAAATGGGGGAAATGGGTTTCAGAAAATTTTAAAGAATCCAAAAATGAAATCGATAATATGGTGGAGGAAGGCATACGTACGTGTAAATGGGAGAAATGGGTTTCATAAATTAAAGACTCCAAAAAAAATGAAATTGATAATCTGGTGGAGGGAGGCAGACTGGGGCCTTAGATGGCAGAAAAAGGTAAAGGGAAGAACATGATGGAGAAATTGGTTATCACATATTCATTTAATTTTTTTTATAATGAGGGTTATTTTAGTCTTTCTAAATGTATAACATATTATAAAATAAAATTAATGACATTGTTCCTTGTAAACATTACCCCATACCAAATATAATTTTGAATCCACATTCCCACTCCCATTCCTACTCCCAATCCCAATCTCAATCCCATTACCAATCCATCAAAATTCAAACCTTCATACCAAACATGACCTTAGATTATAGGAAGAGCACAAAGAGGTGAGGAAATTGCATAATGTGTTAAAAATGATACAAAATAATATTTAGACTTGTATACAATGATGTGTTAAAAAAAGGTATGATGATATCTTGTCCAATCAATGTATCCTTGCGGTAATTGTGGTATTTAACATTGATGTATAATATAGCTCATTAAGGGAAGATCAAACACAGCCCTTAGTGCCAATTCTCAATCTTAGTTGTCACCCTTTACCTTTTAAGTGTAAAAGTCCCTTAAATTCCGTTGAAAGTGAAGAAAAATGAAAAGCCCTCTCCAAAATAAAGCCCCCTCCAGGTCGCCTTATTTGTCACAAGAAACTCTTATATAAATCTTGCATATTGTCATCTTGGAGCTTGACCAATAATAAACAAACATTTTATGACTGTTGTATTATAAAACTTCTTTATATGACATGTCACTTGTGTGAGTTAAAAAACAATGTCTCGTTTAATTTAGTTTGCTGTTTTATAGAGTTATATTATATTAAAATACTTTAGATCGAATTAAAATTCTCCCCGTATATTTGAATGTGATTGATCTTTTTGCTATTCTTTCTCCCCTTCTAATCCCATGCGAAGTTTTCTTCTTCGCAATAGAAATCTCGATAAATTGCCTCTCTTAAGCAATTCCAAAAGTTTAACCAGGATTCTGCATATGAGTGTTGTTTTCACCACATGGAAGCAGGGCTACCAAACACATAGCCTCCATCTCAATAAACTATTAAATCCACTACAAATTGGATCGTTTGTTTAGGTAAACAGTGTAACACCCCAAATTTTAGAAAATAGAAAATAAGAAATTATTTAAGGTTTTCGAATATTACTAAAACATTAAAAAGCATTGAAAAATAATTTTATGATATTTAGGCATTTTTGATAATTTCAAGGCTTATTTTCTTAAAGAAATAAAGAGAAATAATTAGGAGATAAAACTTATAAAACTTAATTTGGAGAAAAGAGATAATAAGGGTTTATTTAAAGTCTTGGGACGGCATATAGAAATTAAAAAGCCTTATAAATAAATTTATGAGGCCAGGTGTATTTTTAATAATTTTTAAGACTTATTTTATTTATTAGTTAAGGAAAAATAGTTGAAAGATTGATTTAAATAAGGGAATATTTAGAATCTTGAGGTATTATTGGATATTTAAAAAGTCTTATAAATAAAATTAGAAATTAAAGTATATCTAGAGAAATTATTTTGGAACAAATTTAGGACTATTTCTAGATGATAATGGTAAATAAAATTATCATTTAAGAGAGAAATGGAAAAAGGAAATAAAAATGACAATATCTGCCCTTAGTTAGAAATATCTCCAGTTAAAATTAGAAGGGCAAGATGGTAAAACACCTATTAAAATATCTCCTGACCATCCTTATTCTTTCAATTACATACACACCACGTGCCCTATTCTCTTCAACCCCCTAATCCCGATTTCTCTCTCTCCCTCAATCTCTTCCTCACTTTCTCTGTCTCTCCCGTCGTCCCCTATTCCTTCAAGTGTTGCAGCGGCAACTCTGGCCTAAAAACGACGGCGACCGGCGGTGAAGGTTGGGGGGAAATACTCATGGAGCTCGGGGTCAACCTTAGGTAAGCTCTTGTTCTTCGTCCTCCTTCTTTCTTGGCCGAACTCGAGCGAGCTTTGGGGGGTGATGTTGATTCAAAATTATTGGTTTTTGAAGCTTCTAAATCCATAAAACTGAAGCTTATGGTTCGATTAACAAACCCCAAAAACGAATTTGATCAGTAGAATAGCATTAATTAAGATTTCTCCAAATTTCTTCCTCCGTGCACTGTTCATCCGACGCCATTTTCGTGATTTCTGGAGCTTTGTTGCTTTGAAGTTTGATTTAATGTAATTGGGAGCGAGTTAAGGTTCATAGGAGGGGTTTACGTGTTGAATTTCTGGTGTGTTCTTTGGATTGCTCAATTTTCTTCCTTCTTGCTTTGCTCGGTCGGTGCGCAGGGATGAGGAAGAAGAAATTAATGAGGTTGAAAATATTGAACTCTGATTTCTGATTGTTCTTCATTGTGTTTTGCGAATTTCGAAAGTTGTTTTCCTTTTCCCCTGTTCGTTCGATCCTGTTCTTCCTCTTTCTGTTCTATTTTTATTCTTCCTCTCTGTAATGTCCGTTTTTAAACATAGGTAAGAGGATGAAATTGATGTTCAATGGTGTAAGACTGAAGTTTGATAGAGTGTGTGAATTTGTAGCAGATTTTCTGTTCTGCCCTGCTGGCCGATGGGTTACAGGGAAAGGAAATAAGGAATGGAGTTCATGTTTGATTTTTTTTTTGTTGGGGAGAATTTTGAATCTAATTCCTTTGCTGTTATTTTTGTAATTGAGGAAGAATGTTGATGATTGCTCTGTTATGTATGAAGTAGAAGTTGATTTTCAGAGCATAGGAGAAGCTTTGGGTTCATTTGTTTTAAATTAAGGATGGTCAACAATATTACTTTAAGTTCTTATATGTTTCTATTTTGTGATGGCATGTGGGATTCTGATTTGTGTAAGTGCGATTTGTAACATCCTAGAAATTAATTGAGGATTTGTGAGGGTAAATAGGAATTTATTAATGAGAAATGATGGATTATGAGAATATTTGAAGGATTTTGAGGTATTTTACAGGATTTTAAAGGCCTAGTTTCTTCCTTATTTGGACAATAATAATTTTGGGAGAGATTATTTTTAGGCTCAAAAGAGGTTAATATGGAAGGAAATAAATAAATGATATTATGGGAAAATTTTGAGAGTAAAAAGAAAATTTTTTATTCAAAAGAAATATCTTATTTATGTGATAAAATAAATAGAAAGTAGAAATATGGAGAGAAAGAAGAGAGAACAACAAGATGAGAGAATATGAGAAGAAGATGGAGAGAAAGAAGATATCAATTTCACTTATGATTCAATGGTACAAATGCCTTGTACATGATCTCTATTTATAGAGAGGTTACAAAGTGAATGACATTATTAGAGAAAAGAATCCTAAGAGGGATCCTAAGAGGAATAGGTTATGAAGATAAGATAAGGATAATTAGAGAGAAAAGAATCCTAAGAGGGATCCTAAGAGGAATAGGTTATGGAGATGAGATAAGGATAATTAGAGAGAAAAGAATCCTAAGAGGGATCCTAAGAGGAATAGGTTATGGAGATGAGATAAGGATAATTAGAGAGAAAAGAATCCTAAGAGATAATAATATGGACATCCACTAACTATAAATATTTTACAACACTCCCCCTTGGATGTCCATAAACAAATATTATTGTACCTCATTAAGGAAAAGATTACACAATACTATCAAAGCTGCCTCATTAAAAACCTTACCAGGAAAACCCAGTGGGATAAAACCTTGGTTAAGGGAAAAAGAGTACAGCATGACATTTTCTCCCCCTGATGATAGCATCACTTTGAGTGTAACATTACAATATCTCCCCCTGATGATAGCATCACTTTGAGTGTAGCATTACAATATCTCTTCCTGATGATAGCATCATTTTAACTCTTTGAATCTGCGCATTCCAATACTATATACTAGTTTTTCAAATGTTCTTGTTGGAAGTGTCTTGGTAAACATATCTGCAAGATTGTCACATGAGCGAATTTGTTGAACATCTATATCACCGCTCTTTATAAGATCATGAGTGAAAAAGAATTTTGGAGAAATATGTTTTGTTCTGTCTCCTTTAATATATCCTCCTTTCAGTTGAGCTATGCATGCTGTGTTATCTTCATATAATAATGTCGGAACCTTTTGTTCAACATCCATACCACACACTGATTCAATATGTTGAGTCATTGACCTTAACCACACACACTCTCGACTTGCCTCGTGAGCTGCAATTATTTCTGCATGATTTGATGATGTAGCTGACAAAGTTTGTTTCGTTGAACGCCATGAAATAGCTGTACCTCCATAAGTAAACAAATATCCTGTTTGTGATCTACCATTGTGTGGATCTGATAAAAATCCTGCATCTGCATAACCAACCAATTGTGATCCAGATTCATAAAATAATCCCATATCACCTGTCCCTTGAAGATATCGAAATATATGTTTGATTCCATTCCAATGCCTTCTTGTTGGACAAGAACTAAATCTTGCCAATAAATTTACAGCAAATGCTATATCGGGACGTGTTGAATTAGCAAGATACATTAGTGCACCTATAGCACTAAGATATGGTACTTCTGGACCAAGAAGATTTTCCTTTTCCCCTTGAGGACGAAAAGGATCTTTTTCCTTATCAAGTGATCTTATGACCATTGGAGTAGTCAATGGATGAGCTTTATTCATATAAAATCGCTTTAATATTTTCTCAATATAAGTTGATTGATGAAGAAAGATTCCATTTGTGAGATGCTCAATTTGTAATCCAAGACAAAACTTTGTTCTTCCAAGATCCTTCATTTCAAATTCTCTTTTTAAACAATCAACTGCTTTTAGAAGCTCTTCAGGAGTTCCAATTATATTTAAATCATCAACATATACAGCAATTATGACAAACTCTGATCCATTCCTTTTTATAAAAACACATGGGGAAATTGGATCATTTTTATAACCTTCTTTTAACAAATATTCGCTAAGACGGTTATACCACATTCTTCCAGATTGTTTCAATCCATATAAGGATTTATGCAAGCGAATCGCATAATTTTCTCGAGAATTTTTATATGCTTCTGGCAACTTGAATCCTTCAGGGATTTTCATGTAAATTTCAGTGTCTAAAGAGCCATATAAATAGGCTGTGACAACATCCATTAGACGCATGTCAAGTTTATTTCTTACTGCCAGACTAATTAAATATCTTAAAGTGATTGTATCCATCACAGGAGAATATGTCTCTTCATAATCAATGCCAGGCTTTTGTGAAAATCCTTGTGCTACAAGTCGTGCCTTGTATCTAACAATTTCATTTTTCTCATTTCGTTTTCGCACAAAAACCCATCTATATCCAACTGGTTGTACACCATTTGGTATTTGGACGACAGGTCCAAAAACCTCTCGTTTTGAGAGTGAATTTAACTCTACTTGAATTGCGTCTTTCCACTTTGACCAATCACTTCTATGTCTACATTCTTCAACAGATCTAGGTTCAAGATCCTCACTTTGATTAATTATCTCAAGAGCAACATTATATGAAAAAGCGTTGTCGACAACTATATTTTCTCGGTTCCATCTTTTTCCCGTTGTGACATAATTTATCGAGATCTCTTCATAATTTTCAGGTACCTGAACCTCTTCTGGGGTCTTTTGATTAATTATGTCTTGGGTTTCATCTATAAGACCAACCTCTTCAAATTGACCATCTTGATTGTTTGCTCCCTTTTTCTTTCTAGGATTCTTATCTTTGGAACCGATTGGTCTACCACGCTTCAGGCGAGGCTTAGTTTCATTTGCAACTTTTGGTTGTCCTTCAGGGACATCAATTCTAATTGGAGCATTTTCAGCTGGAATGTGAGATTTAGTAATTCTCTTGAGGTCAGTAAATGCATCTGGCAATTGATTAGCAATATTTTGCAAATGAATTATTTTCTGAACTTCATGTTCACATTGCTGTGTACGAGGATCTAGATGAGATAGAGATAACGTTTTCCATGTGATCTCTTTTTCCAGCTGTTTATCATCTCCCCCTAATGTTGGAAAAATTGATTCATCAAAATGGCAATCATCAAAACGTGCTGTGAACAAATCTCCAGTTAATGGTTCTAAATACTTTATTATAGAAGGAGATTCATAACCAACATATATTCCCAACCTTCTTTGAGGTCCCATCTTTGTTCGTTGTGGTGGAGCAATAGGCACAAATACGGCACATCCAAAAGTTCTAAGATGGGAAATATTTGGCTCTTGACCAAAAGCCAATTGTAGTGGGGAGAATTTATGATAACTTGTTGGCCTGATGCGTATAATAGCTGCTGCATGTAATATTGCATGTCCCCAAGCTGAGATGGGAAGTCTTGTTCTTAAAAGCATTGGTCTAGCTATCAGTTGGAGGCATTTAATAAATGATTCTGCCAGACCATTTTGAGTGTGGACATGAGCAACAGATTTTTCTATAGTTATTCCAGTTGCCATGCAATAATCATTAAACTTTTGAGATGAAAATTCACTAGCATTATCAAGACGAATTGTCTTAATTGCATGATCTGGAAATTGTGCTCTTAACTTAATTATTTGAGCAAGTAATCTAGCAAATGCTAAATTACGTGTTGATAACAAACACACATGTGACCATCTTGTAGATGCATCTACTAAAACCATAAAATATCTGAATGGTCCACATGGTGGATGAATAGGTCCACATATGTCCCCTTGAATTCGTTCTAGAAATGTAGGGGATTCAACTCCAACTTTTGTCAAAGAAGGTTTTGTTATTAATTTACCTTGTGAGCAAGCAGCACAAGAAAAGTCTTTAAATTGAAGAATCTTCTGGTTCTTCAATGGATGTCCACGTGAATTTTCAATAATTCTTCGCATCATAGTTGATCCGGGATGGCCTAACCGGTCATGCCAAACAATAAATGTATTTTTATCAGCAAGCTTCTGGCTTACTATGACATTTGTCTCAATTGTTTTAATACTTGTATAGTACAAACCAGAAGACAATGTAGGTAATTTTTCTAGGACACATTTTCCCCCGTATCTAATATTTGTAATATGTAGATATTCAATATTTTTCTCACTGATAGTCTCAATGTGATATCCATTTTGACGGATATCTTTAAAACTTAATAAATTTCTTTGAGACTTGGGGGAATATAGAGCATCATTGATGACAAATTTTGTTCCTCTTGGTAATATTATAATTGCTCTTCCGGAGCCTTCAATTATTCTTGTATTACCCGCTATAGTACTGATGCTTGCCTTTCCTTTACTTATACAAGAAAAATATTTTCTATCCTTAAGTATGGTGTGTGTTGTAGCACTATCTATGAGACATATATCTTCATCCTTGTGTCCAATGAAATCATGGGGAACATCCATATTCTTCATGAAAGGAAAGAGAAGAGGAAAAAAAAAAAATTCATTAAAGCAAATTCGATACATAATAAGCATAGCAAGCAATAATGCTCTTATTACATGATGAAAATGAGGAAGTAAAAAGAGAAAATTAAAGTAAAACGTAACTGAATTAGGAAAACATAACTAAAGTAGTCTTATTATTTTTCCAATAAGGCTTGTCTAATCATGATTATCAAAGAAGTCAGCCACCTCCAAATGTGTCATTGCATCAAGGCCATTAATATCATCTATCTCATTGGCATGGTCATTTTTGTGTGCCTCAACATCATCATCATCGAAAATCATATTTGCTTCCACATTATTCGCATTCCTTTTCATGGAGGCTTGATAAAGTTTTGCTAGATGTTCAGGTGTACGACAAGTACGTGACCAATGCCCCTTCATGCCACATCGAAAACATTTATTTTCAACAACTTTTGAAGGACCACTCTTGTCCTTTTTCTGCCATTCATTGTGTTTCTTTTTCTGATGGGCATTAGGATTAAAATTGTAAATTCCACCACCATGGTTATGATAATATCCGCGTCCCCTGCCACGACCACGGCCACGGCCACGTCCGCGACCGCGGCCGCGGCCTCGACCATTATCATGGTAATTACTACGCACATTCACATTCACTTCAGGGAATGGGGCAGACCCAGTGGGACGAATCTCATGATTTTTCATCAACAGCTCATTATTTTGTTCGGCTACCAGAAGACATGAGATTAATTCTGAATATCTTTTAAAACCTCTCTCACGATATTGCTGCTGCAGGAGCACATTTGAAGCATGAAAAGTGGAGAAGGTTTTCTCTAATAAGTCCTCATCAGTTATTTTTTCACCACATAACTTCAACTGAGAACTTATCTTAAAAACTGCTGAATTATATTCACTTACAGTTTTAAAATCTTGTAGCCTTAGGTGGATCCAATCATAACGGGCTTTTGGTAAAATCACCGTTTTTTGATGATCATATCTTTCTTTCAAATTAGTCCATAATTCTAACGGATCTTTTACCGTTAGGTACTCATTTTTCAGCCCTTCATGGATATGGTGGCGAAGGAAAATCATAGCCTTGGCCTTATCTTGGCCACTCACTTCTTTGCCAGTCAAAATGGTATTTCCTAGACCATTAGCATTCAGGTGGATTTCAGCATCTAACACCCAAGACAGATAATTGTTTCCAGAAATGTCAAGAGCAGTAAACTCGAGTTTGGTAAGATTTGCCATGATACGAACTAAACAATAACAAAATGAAATTAAAATTATGATAAATAAACAAAATAAAATAAAGTAGCATGAATAAAAACTTTAGAATTCACAATATATCATATCATTAAATAAACTTATAAATAAATTTAAATCAATGTAAATGAGCAACAAAATATAAATAACAAAAGTAGGATCAACATAATAATAAAATAATAATTAAAATAACAATAAGATAGTAATATATGTGTGCATATGTATATGCATAAGAATGTAAGCATGATAGTAATAAAAGACAATAATATGAAATAGTATCATGATGAAGAAATAAATAAAAGCATAAAAAGATGAGAAAATATATATATGTATATATAATATGTGCATTCATATATATAGTATGTATTATAATGTGATATACATTTATATATATTATTAGAGCATCAAATTAAATATGCAGACGGGGTGTTCCGTAAGAACTAAAGGGCGTATGAGCTAAAGGCGGTAGAACCTGCCAATCTAGTTCATTGTGACAGCCTCTCTAATTCTTTA
Source organism: Mimosa bimucronata (assembly GCA_037074515.1). Classification (NCBI taxonomy): domain Eukaryota; kingdom Viridiplantae; phylum Streptophyta; class Magnoliopsida; order Fabales; family Fabaceae; genus Mimosa; species Mimosa bimucronata. Next base: position 8,758,705 of record CM073437.1, read on the forward strand.
GAAGAGGTAAGGATATGATGCAATGAAAATTAAAAAAAAAAAATTATAATATGTAACACAGTATGTTATATATATAACGGTAACACTAAAATATATAAGGAGCATACCTTAATATTTCAGAGCGAACTCGTGCTGATAACGTGTGATAAAATAAATAGAAAGTAGAAATATGGAGAGAAAGAAGAGAGAACAACAAGATGAGAGAATATGAGAAGAAGATGGAGAGAAAGAAGATATCAATTTCACTTATGATTCAATGGTACAAATGCCTTGTACATGATCTCTATTTATAGAGAGGTTACAAAGTGAATGACATTATTAGAGAAAAGAATCCTAAGAGGGATCCTAAGAGGAATAGGTTATGAAGATAAGATAAGGATAATTAGAGAGAAAAGAATCCTAAGAGGGATCCTAAGAGGAATAGGTTATGGAGATGAGATAAGGATAATTAGAGAGAAAAGAATCCTAAGAGGGATCCTAAGAGGAATAGGTTATGGAGATGAGATAAGGATAATTAGAGAGAAAAGAATCCTAAGAGATAATAATATGGACATCCACTAACTATAAATATTTTACAACAATTTAAGAATTTTAAGGCCCAGTAGTATATTTTCACTCTACCGACACTCCTTTCTCGCCAGTAACTTGTCACTGTGCATCAATTATTATTTCCTCAACCAATCACATTCAACTACTATTTATATATATTATATTATATTATTAATATAATATATTATTATATTATATTATTATTTTACTATTATATAAACACACACACACCTTCACAATCATTCACCGTTCCTCACTATTCCTTCATTTTCTCTCTCTCTCTCACGTATCTCTCTCTTGCTCTCTCTTTCCACCATATATATATATTCCTATTATTAGACTTATCAGAGCTCGTTGATATAGGAATATTAAGCTTTTCGGCCAACTAAGCACATTTTTGGAATCACGTAAGTCTCATTTACATTCCTATGTCATTAGTTTTTCATTTGGCTATACTTGAAAAATTAGGCCTTGTCTAAGTTGATATTTTTGGGAGCCCTAAAATTAATAAATTAAAGCTTAGGCCTCGATTATGAGTTTTTCCGAGTAGATTTTTCATTGTTGGAAGTTTTCCTAATTATTAGGAATTTTTGGATTTATGAAAGTTTAAGAAATTGGGGTTTTTAAATTATTCGAGGTGCTTATGGGTAAATTGATGATTTTAAGATGTTTATTAAGGTCATATGAGGGGATTTAATTAATTGATTTGATTGGGGTTTGCACCTAAAGAATTATTGAGGGATTATTGGATGTTAAAGAATTTTATAAATAGTTATTGGAAAGATTAATAATTTTGGATATATGTATAAATGGAGTAGAAATAAATTTTAGAGATAGAAAAGGGAGAATAAATGTTAAATAGAAATTTAACATAAGTAAGGGCAAAGAAAGGGTAGTAAGTAATTTATTTTCCAACATGTGAAATTGTTGGATAAATAATTAATTGTGGTTGTATGTATGGTTGTGTAGTGCTTGAATTGCACTAAGTTAGCACGGGGGAGTTGCACTATTGTGAGATTGGTGCCAGCTATCAGGTAACCGCTTTCTGCTTGTTTATGTGTGTGTGTAGTGTTAGTAAGTAATTTGAAATATTATTATTTGATAATTATGATGTTATATGGAGATGAGGTTTTGAATCACAATTGAGATATGATTATCAATTGATGATTGATGAGAAATGGAAATCTTGAAATATTATTATTTTTCATAATATAATGTCCTGTGGAGTATTATTTTGAAATGGCATAAATTTGTGATTTGAAATATTTTGAACTGAAATATATATGATTTTGGAAACTATTTCATATATATGTATATTATGAAAATACTGGAAGGCCTGGTGCCTGATTGTGGTGTTGCATATCTATGTGTTGTTTGTGAGAAATTATTTGTGTATGTGACACCGGTGAATTGGAAATTGTGCCATCACGTGATGAGGTACCCTGTTGCGCCACAGGGACTAATTGATATATTATGGGAAATAAAGGAGAAAAAGACGTAAGAGGGGAGATCGCCCCTCACGGATTCAGAAATGACGGAGATCCTTCTAATCCGTGGTGCGGTTCAGGGAGGGTAGAAAGTCCCTCGTGAATTGTACCGTGGTGATTAGGGGCGGGTGGAAGGTCCCGACTGGTCCCACATGTTTTCCCAACGTTTCTATTAAGATTCGTTTGGGTTGTTTGTGATTATCAATGATATATATATTATTCTTGGAGATGATTTGGGATGGATTATTTTGTACTTATAAACTGTGAAAGATATTTGGGACCAAGATAGACATTATATATGAATACCTGAGCATGCTGTTTGAACTAATATATATACATATATGTATTCCACTGGACACCTTGCTAGCACACACCGCACTTAGATGAGTAGTCAGTGGTTGCGTTTGGGGCTACCCCCGTTGATCTCACTTTTGCAGGTCCTAGGAGCGAAGTAGGAGGTCAAGGGAAGGATTCGAGAACTTCTCACTGATATCGTGAGATATTCTGGACCAGAAGGACAGGAGGTATTGCCACATTTAGGATCATATTTTGTATGATGCTTCCGCTGAACCTTGTTCCTATTCTGGGGGAAAATTATTGTATAATACCTATTATGGTATGGTATTTTAAGAATGATGTGTGAAGTTTAATCATGCATAATGAAATTCTCTGTTATTGTACTGGGAAGGAAGTTATATTGTGATGACAGAGATTGGAATTGAGTTTTGAAATATATATAAATATTATGGAAAGATCTTTTTCTAACTATGTTAGTTATTTTAGTAAGTTAATTCTTTTTCCTAACATAGTTAGCACTATAAACGATTTAATGTTTAATTGTAAGTGGTTAATAGTAGGATTAGGGAGTTAGTGTTACACGATTTCCTACTCTGAATGGTTTCAATTTGGGGATTTAGGAAGTTAGAAATATGATAGAATTAAAATATGAATTTTCCTATTAAATTTATGCTTGTGTATGTATTCTGCATGGGCAGTTAATGGCTATGAAGAGTATGTTGGTGTGGAGGACTTAATGTGCATTTGGAAGAGATGGTTTGGGTGAATGGTGATGGGATTAAATTGGAATGGTACCTTGAATGTTGAGGTTCTGTAACTTCTGGAAACTTTGGATATACTGGGGTGTAGGTTATATGTGTGATGGTTCATTGGGAATTTAGGAGAAGGATTGAACAGTTAAGTTTTGCATGGGAGATGTGAAGTGAATTGAGTGGATATTATTTGGTTATTGAATGGTATTAGGTTAAGAGACTGATTGACGTTATCCTGAATTTTGTTGTGGGATTCAAATAAAGGCTTCAAAGAAAAGAATTGAGTTGTTAAAGCTATGATGGTATTGGAAGAGATTTCACTATAGAGCCAGGGTTTGAATAGAGCTAAAAGAAAGGACATATGTTTAGGAAATATATGAATGTCAAGGTAATAATATGCTAAAGTGTTATTAATTATATTAAGATGTGAATTCTGAAATGTTAAATTGTAATGTCTCTTCCTTATTTGGTTTGGCCGGTGAATTTTATGGCGAAGTAGGAGAAAGATTGGGATGTCTATTTTGAATTGAAGTTGTTGTAATTTTGCTTTATTTGTGAGTGTTTTCTCTTTTCTTATAATTGTTCTGTTGATGATGGAATTAGATAGGTAGGTTGTGATTAATTGGGAATGCAATGATTAAAGTGTTAGGAATTTGGTATGTGACATAAGAGCTGGAAGAGATTGTTAGATTTGAATTCCTACCTAGTATACGTTTTGTTCTTGTGGCTGTCTTGCAAATAAGGACTTGAGATTGTACTTAGAGGAATGAGATCTTAGAAATATTAGAGCCACCGTACATAGGATTTCTTTGAAGTATTCTTTGATTTGTAAGTATTCTAAAAGAGAGTTAGCTTTATGATTTAGCAATAGTGATATTGGCACTTGTAGTTTATGATGGAAATGAATTGGGAGGAAGTGAGAGTTAGTTCATGCTAGATAAGAATAAATCGTTATATTGGGTTAATTAAGTGGGTAATGATTGAAATCAATGGTTTATGGATTTTGATTATATGGAGTATTAAATTCAGGTTTAAGGAAAAAGGGAGTTGACTTCTGACTTGTGATTTACTTTATGGGAGTGTTTTAAGAACTTATGGGCAGCAGGAGAAGATGATCAAATATTGTTAGCTTAATGTTGAAAGTCTGAAGATTGATTTTGCTTGGTTAAGATTAAAAACATTGCTGAATTCTTAACATTTATGGTTGGAGTGGAAAATATTGGATTAGTATGGGATATAAGAGTATAGAGGTTTTTGGCTAAGAAAGACGAAGTAAAGGATTCTAGTGAGAAGTTAGAAAGGTAAATATTGAAGGGAAATAGTGTTAAGAAAGTATCTGCTCCATTTATGTTTGAATGAGAAATTTGATTTATTCTTTGTTGCTTTGTTTCCGTTGATAAATCATATTGGTTTTATAAAATAGATTCTATGAATTGGAGGTTGAAAGTTATTAGAAAAGACTATATTGAAGTAGGGGAACTCATTGGAAATATAGGGAATATTTGTTTAATTTACATGGAGATGAGTATTAGCACAAGTTTTATTTTATTCAAAGTAAGGTATAATTGAGTATTTAGCTATGGTTAGTTTTAAAGGAAAGAGAATGTGTGTTTAAAGAAAGGTAGGTTGATTGATATAAGAAAATGGTTAGTTTGGCTTGTTAGTGATAGAGTTTAAGCCAGTCTTTTAATTAAATTTATATGGATCTCCTCGATGGATGTAGAAGACGAAAAGTATTTAATTTAGAAATTAAACAGTAAAGGAATTATGGAAAGATTGAATTAGTAAGTGTGATAAATTGGAAAGTGAAGTAATAAATTCTAATTAAGAAGTTAGAAAGATTAATTATTTATGATTATATTTAGTTAATAATCTTAAAGGTTAATTTGTTGTTATTTCCCTGGTAGAAGATGGTAATGTTAAGTCATTGGGGATTTTTATCTTTAATTTCGGAAAAGATGATTATGAGAATTAGAATTATTAATTGAAATAAATTATTTACAATTGACTCTTTTAATTTTAAAAGAGGTTAATATAATTATAGTAAACTGCAATCTTTCACTAACCCAAAGAATGGGGTAGCATCAAGTGTTTAGGATTCGTGAGAGACGCTGAATAATTACAAAGGAGTATAGATATTAATTTACTATTTATATATTATATGTCAATAGGTCTCAATAGTAACATAAGTTGAAAGGATCAGTGGAAAGGAAATGAGCAGATAAGGACTAAGCTTGGAGTTCAGGTAGTAGTTTATTTCAGTAATAATTAAATTGCATGTATTATTTTATAATAACTGTTGCATTTAATTGGTAAGTTGTTATTCCTCAGTTGGAGTACTTCAGGCTTAGGAGGTTCGCTACCCCTTTGCCAAACCAGTTTAGTTATAACGGGATTGTTATAACGAGAAGTCCTGCAGGTAGAGCTTCCACTAGTTAACGAAAGTATCGTTATCAGTGGTTGGTAGGTGCGGATCGCACACAGATTAATAGGAGTAAAACTATCATCATTTGGCAGTTTTATGAAATATATACATGACAATGCTAATATGATCATATATGTTAATGAAAGAAGCTGCTATTGGGATTTCCAATCTCACTCTTTCCCCAAACATTTTCAGTACGCAGGATGAAAGAAGCTAGCTCGGGAAGAAGATTAGACGAAGAAATTAGGATTATAGTTGAGAAAGTAAGAGGTGGTTAAATATTTTAGTAATATTATTAGTATATGTTGTAAGAATTAAATTATTAAATTAATAACAGAAAGCATAGAAAATATAATTACATAAATTTATTAAGGGATTTAAATTCCCTAAGTGTGATGAATTATTAATAGACACTGAAAGATGGTTAGTGTACTTTTAATTGTTTTATCAACCATTTTCTTTTACAAAAGTTTTAAGTTGTTCCAATTTATCTGAAAAGCCCATTCCAACTTAAAGGAAGTTGGTTAAATGTTTTAAAGAAAAAGATTTAAATTTTTACGTATTTTTGGGCTTCTGACATTAAAAAGTAGTTATAATTCAATTAAAATATTATAGTATAATAGGAAAATTCCAGGTGTTACAAACAGTGCACTCTCTCTGGCATAATCGATATATCCTGGTATTTGAAAACCAAAGGGAGGGAATGATAATATTACCGTGGATTGCTCACTAATGGTTAGAAATACAGAAACTTGATTACTAATGGTAACGATCACTTGCTAGAAGCAAAGCACTATACTTCTCAAATATACACACACTACAAATTCATAAACAAGTTACTACACCCGGAACTTTGGGCTGGGATACGTTATGTATAAGGGATAAGTAGGTCGTCATTTCCTTTATCACTATAAATGTCCAGAGGATGAAAAAATAATTCAAGGTGGAAATTTCAACGGTCCTATTTAAACGATGCAATATAATTTGATTTCTCTCTTTTTTTTAAAAAAAACAATATATATATCTATATATTGCATCAGATAAAACGAACACATTAGTCATATTTTACATATAAAATGACCAAACTAAAGAGAAAAAGAAAGACAGAACTAGTCTTAGGAATAGTAATCATTCGATATTATTTGATTGATTTCTCGTCACCTGCTTTGCTGGGATGAACCCTCCCCTTCTCTTTGACAAAAATAGATAAAATAAGTTTTTAATGTGATATGGCAAAAGCAGAGGGTGACAATTAGAATTTAAATTAGTTTATTATAGACAAAATGAGTTTTTTTATTTCATTTTGTCTGTTATTCATGGGCCAAAGCATAGATTATGCAGTACCCTAGGACCGGGAGCATGTAAATATTTTTCACACATCCCTCAAAATTAGATTACTGTAGGTATGATTAATATTCATATTATATTTCTCTATATATATATATATAAAATCATGTTATACATTACAAAATTTGCAATGGATAAGGTTGGTGGCGGGAAAAATTGGGCTGGCCTATAACCAGACTATCGGGCCCATCGCTCTTAATCTTCTTATGGAAAAAAAAAAGATTTTTGTATGTAGTATCGTGAAAGATGAAAATGTGTAAAAATAAATAAATAAAGTCCATGTAGACTGAGCATGACTTTCAAACGATTATAAACAACAGAAAATGATCTGTCCTCTTGTTTTTTTCAGGAAAAATGATCGTTGATACTTGATACGACAAAGGTAATCTAAGTTGAAAGCACATTTGACCATCACACCAGCCTAATGTAATGTTTTCCTCGTGCACATATTAACTTCAACTTTCAATCTTATTCGGTATCTTCCTCTCTATAATATGATCACGAAGAATGTTCTAGAATTGCACAAATAATACTGAGGTGGGTCTAAAGATGCATCTCCAAATTTAAGTGTGCTTTTCAAGGTCATAAACACTCATCTATGCCTCTCTGGTACGTCAAGAAGATACGAGTGTGTTTGGATCCCACGTTGGGGCCTCCCAACGTAGAGCCAAAAATCATAATCAATTTGGGGAAAAAATTATGTTTGTGTGCACTTATTTTGAGAATGACATTTGGTTCAAAATGACTTCTACAACGTGAAAAGTCAGAAGTAAAAAAAAGTTACTTTTGGCTTCTGACTTCTGGTGGGTCCCACGCCTTTTGTTATGTATTATTTAATAAAGTGGGTAGGAAAATTAGACTGTTAGACCCTTAAAATTATCAAATAAAATAATTTCTTTTAATCTAAAATTTTCTTTTTATCTCCAAAAATTTACCATAACAATTTCTAACTACTTTCTCCCACAATATACTCCTTTGAGAGAAAAATATTATTTTTTAAAATTATTTTCCTGAAAATAAGGGAGAAACTAAGCCTTTAATAAGAATATATGCATATTATATATGTATTATTTAATGAAAATAATGTCCTTTTTAGTAATTTGTCATCTAAACGTGCTTTTCAATATAATCATCCAAACATGTTTCTAAAAGTCAGATTGAAAAAAAGTCACTTCTATCATCACAAATCCAAACATAAATCACTTCACACAAATGACTTTTATCCAAAAGTCACTTCTAAAAAAGTCATTATGAAAAAAGGTCACTTCTCCAACGACGATCCAAACACACCCATATTCTTCTGCATGTCTCAGACAAAAAATCATGTCCAGCACAAATATCACACATTATGTGCTTCTTAATATATTAATAAAAATACGGATATATTAATTTAGAATTCACACACATCCATATTTCAAATATTTGTTTTATAATTAACCTATAATATTAATTCGACTTCTTTTCTATGTTAAACGAGCTAAAGAAACATTTTTAAAAGGTTTATATTTAAGTTTTTTGGAAATTAATTTACATGGCTTAGAATAATAGAAATATTATATTAAAGAGTGTTGAGACTTGAGAGCTCCCATCCTCCCCCGTGATTAGCGTGAGGGGTCTACCATTGTTTTGGAGTATTTCAAGTTTTGAACCATTTAGCCTCACACTTAGATGATGCCCGCCCAACCAACAAGTGTTGGGTTCAATGGTCACAGAGGGAAAAAAAGCAAATTCAATCATTGGAAGCATACTTGTAGGTAGGTAGAGGGTGGTATTAATCTTGTCATAAAATGTTATAGGATGTGCTCCACGCTACTTCTCTTTGGACTAGTTAGTTGCACGGATTCACCCGATCAAATTGAGAAGGACTAAGCCCATAAAAGGCATTGAATATAAGGAGAAATGCTGAGGAGGCTAAAGGTTCTAATGGTCCTAATTTACCAAAAAACTGATTATGCCCAACCTAACTTTACATTCTGTTACAAAAAAATACTTCATCCGGTCCTAATTATAAGAGCCAGTTGACTTTTTTGGAAAAATTAAATATACAAAATACACCACTATAAATTGTTTATATTTGTCTTTTTTTCCTCAAAATTAAGTTATGTTACTTATAAACTATCATATAATCTAATTACATTTCGCATATATTAATATTTAGGGGTCTAATTTGCTTCTTTAATCTCCCCAAAAAAAGTCAACTGGCTCTTATAATTAGGACCGGAGGAGGTAGTAGCTTCATATTTGCCATGTTTATTAACATATTTTATTGAAACAATCCCACATAAATACCTTTCAAAATAGAAAATGATAAATCAGTTGATTGAATTTGAAAATTCTCAAATCCAACAACAAGGAAATTTAGTATTTCTATAACATACGAATAGAATGATGGGAAAATTCCAAAAAAAGACCCTCGAATTATCAAAAGAACACTTTAATACAACGAATTGCAGAAATGACTAATCAGTACAAATCCGTACAGTGACTGAATTGTCCTTTGACAAATTTAAAGGAAAAATCCAAAATGCACTTGGTTCAATTATAGGATTCCCAACTTCCCTTAAGGAATTCCCAACTTCCCTAAAGGAATTCCCAACTTCTAATAAGGCTTCCCAACTTCCCTCAAGGGATTCCCAACTTCCCTCAAGGGATTCCCAACTTCCCTTAAGTGATTCCCAAGTCAGTTGTGCAAAGGATATTTTGGACATTTCCTTTAAATTTGGGTTAGGACAGTTCAGTCATTGTATTGAACTGTCCTTTTTGAAATTCATTGTACTGAACTGTCCTTTGTGTAATTTGAGGGTCTTTTTCTGGAATTTTCCCTAGAATGATTTCTTAAATTTAAGGGACTGATTTGACTTTTCCCATTTTCAGCGGTATTTTTATAGGATTTTCTCTATTTTATTTTATCACCTATCACCAGCCGCCTGAGTGCCTGACTATTTTAATAACATAACACTTTCTTTTATAAAAAGTCAATTCCTTGGTGTCATCATTTATCGTTACATAATCAGCGGGGCAGGGCAATTTTTCCACCATGTTTAAATAGTTATCTCGTTTTATTTTATAAAACACAACTTAAGACGAGTTTTATACACAATTAAAGTGGAATAACAAATCAAACGGGTTAAAATAAATATTTTTCCGTGCCTAAAACAAGAATCTGCACATGAATTTTTTTTTTTTTTTGTCAGTTTACCGAAAGGTGATTATGATTCACTAACAAGTAACTACAAACATCGCAATAAGAATACAAGAAATATTGTGTCTTAACATAGAAACTGATTTTCTACTCATAAAAAAACAATTAAAGAGGTTTAAACATGTATTGACCACTGAGATCTCATAATATTACTTTTAAAAACTTATATAGATCATTCATATGGAATCTATATATCTAGACATGTCTAACTTTTCATACTTATCTTTTTTAAGAGTAAGGAAAACCATTTTGCATCATTAAAAAAAATGAAATAAACCTTAATAAATATCAAAAGGGGCCTCACATTAAAAAAAATGAAAATTACAGAATGCCCTGTATTGAACTTTCTTACAAAAACGAGAAATAAAAAAAAAAACAATAAAAAATCTCTTGCCACTCAAGAATGAATTTACATGGACTGCCTATTGACCCGACCCAATATCCAATCATTTTATTTCGTTGTCTAGCTTTGTCGAGTTTTTTTAATTGATGATACATCACAAGTTGACTATTATAAGAAATTGTGTGTTTTTCGTTGGCAAGTAGAAAACTCATTTTCAGTCATTTTCCTAGGTGGTTGTTTATTTCCTTTTATGGTGTTCCTAAACAAATGCCGTCTTTAAAATAATCTCATGACTTTAACATCAAACTAAATAAATATATAACCCAATTTTTCTGATGCAATGTTTTGGTAATGCCTAAGAATAATACAAGTACAACATTAATTGTGTTATTAGGGAAAAAAACATTAACTATGTAAAGAATATCTTTCAAGCATATAATAGAGGGGAAAACTTATGTCCACTGCCTTATAACCAGTTCCTCCAGTTCCCCAATTAAAAGATGGTATATGGATAATTAAACAAGCGTCACCACTAATTGCAACTCTCCGTCCCCTGAAAATTTTAAAGCCAGATAATCTTGAAGCCAAACTAGAGCCGGGAATTTGGGCCGAGCTCATTTAGGTTTTAGGTCGATGAGGGTCGGGCTTTGATTTTGGAGCTCTAAAAAGAAAGCGAGTCTAAACGGGTCAACCCGTATGGCCACGAGCTTTAACGCAGGTCGGCCCATTTAAGTCTATGTATTGCCCTCTCTCTCTTTTTTTTCATTCACTCAATGAGCTAAACGGGTGTCTATTTTTGTAGATATGTATATAAACGAAAATAATCTAAATGCTCATCAAGTTAGATTCAAGTCCCGTACGTCCCACTTTTATACTTTAATTCCTTATTATTAAGAAGGTCAATTAGAATTTTGTCACGTTTATTGCAGGAGGATATTGACAAAATTATCCAGTGTGGCCTGCTAATTTTGAAACCAATTAGTACAATTGTTGTGTCCATGGTGTTTGTGGTTTTTGTAACAGCCCAGGCCTCAATCAGGATATTGTCCGCTTTGGCGACATAACTATGCCCCTCACGGTTTTATTCCTCACGGTAGGGATAATGGCCTAAACCTCCCACACTTACCTGTGAAAACGCGTCATCATGGGTAAGAGAGTCTAATACCTTATATAGGTTTGGAACATCTCGAACCTAACCGATGTGGGACATTATAGTTTTCTAGTTTATGACTTTATGTTTATGTTATTATGTAGTGATTTATTTTCTTGTGTGAACAAGTTTACTTAAATGTGTTGTGTCATGTGCACCTTATGGAACATTCAATGCAATTGTGGTGTAATTTCTATTTCTAGACTTAGTACTTAATTTATAAGTTGTTGAGTTTGTAATGCATTAATGCTTGGAAAGTCGATATTTAAATATAATTTGGATCATATTTATTTTTTTATTATAGGTCCATTATTTTCATTAGCAATACATTCTCACAATCAGGAAAAAGAATATATATATATATATAAAAAGCGAAGCCCGTGGACCGGCTTGAGGCCCGACGGCTTAAGAGCCGAGCTTCATAAAATGGGGGCTTTTTATTCATGGGCCTAAACAGGTCAAGCCCTCTTAGGCCTGACCCAATTTCCCACCTCTAAGCCAAACCCATGGTAAGTGAGTTCTAGGAGCATCTTATGCATATGGGCACTGGACATGAGTTTTCTCCTATAATAAATACATCTTTCTAAGCTGTAATCTATAGTCTATAGACAAGATTGAAAAGGTTAAATCAGAAATTAAGAAACTTTTGATCTGTTTAGTTCATTTCTTTAAAAGAAGATTGGGGACGTAAAAAAATTCAAATGCCAAAAATACAGAATGACATGTACTCAGGAAAAAAAAATTAAATTAGAGTGGCGCTATTAAAATTGTTATATGGTTAATTTAATAACTTTCACAAGAAATAGCCATTGTTAACAAGTGAAAAAGTTGTCAATAGTATGTACTGTCCGATATTAAATTTCTTATTTAGGATTTGAGTGCAATTGTCACTAAATTTAGCATACGTTTGGTCACGATACAATAGGCCACCATTAGTTAGTTTGATTCATCGTGTACACAGACAAGCTTAATTTTTTATGTATGTGTATTATAATACAAAGGAAAGGATCTGCATATGATCTTTATCGATTTGGAAAAAGCTTATGACTGTGTACCAAGAGAAATACTTTGGAAAGCTTTGGAGAAGAAAGAGGTGCGGATTGGGTATATCAAAGCCATTCAAGATATGTATGAGGGGGTAACGACCAGCATTAGAACACCTGGAGGAGAAACAAATGACTTTCCAATAAAAATTGGATTACATCAAGGTTCGGCTTTGAGCCCATATTTGTTCAATCTAGTTTTGGACGTCCTAACTGCAAATATCCAAGAAGAAATTCCTAAGTGCATGATTTTCGCTGATGATATAGTTCTCTTAGGTGACTCAAGAGAAGAAATTAATTGGAAACTAGAGTTATGGAGGAAGACCCTAGAGTTAAAAGGTTTTCGACTGAGTAGAGATAAGACAGAATATATGCACTGTAATTTTGGTAATGGACAAATCCATGTGGGTATAGAAGTTAAATTGGGAGAACAGGCTATAACACATGTGGACAAGTTTAAATATTTGGGGTCCGTTTTACAAAAAGATTGTGAAATTGATGGTGATGTAAATAATAGAATTCAAGCTGGGTGGTTTAAATGGAGAAAAGCTTCTGGGGTTGTATGTGATCGTAAGGTACAAGATAAGGTAAAAGGGAAGTTTTATCGGACAGCCATTAGACCAGCAATGTTATATGGTAGTGAATGTTGGGTTTTAAAGGGACAACAAGAACGTAAGATGGGGGTAGCAGAGATGAGAATGTTGAGATGGATGTGTGCTCATACGATAAAAGATAGGATCCGTAATGATCATATCCGAGGAAAAGTTGGGGTAGCACCGATTGTGGAGAAAATGGTACAAAGTTGTCTGAGGTGGTTTTGGCACGTTCAAAGAAGACAATTATTAGTATGTATTATAATACACAACAACAACAACAACAAAGCCTTATCCCATTAGATGGGGTCGGCTACATGGATCATACGGGGCCATTGTGCTCTATCAATAGCCATGTTTTGTGTTAAATTATTGACCAAAAGGTCTCGTTGGATAACTTCATTAAGTGTTCTCTTCGGCCTCCCTCTCCCTCTTTTGGGAGGACTCCATGTTATTTGATCCACTCTCCTTGCTTGCTGTTAAAAAAAAAAACTATTTTTAGCTTGTGGAACTCATGGTTTGATGGGGAGGGGCTTTTTTGTATTTGAGACCGCAAGTTCAAAAATGGCTCATGCAACAATAATCCCACAAAATAATCAAACACTTTTACACAGATGCATTATATTTTATTGAAGGCATACCAGACAAAATTATGCCACTATCATCTTATTACACCCCTTACATTTTAATTTAATGGGCTGTATACATGTAATTCTTAAAAGAACATCGAATTTCAACGAGTAATTCTCCCAGTATTCTCCATTTCACACGTCAATCTTGTAGTTATTTTTCATCACCTAAAATTCACTTTTAGCGACCCAACCATTAATTACAGGTTAGATAAAATAAATGTAAAATTTCAGAAAAAAACACCATTTTTATGCCAAACAGAAAGAAAAACACCATTTTCATGACAAACAAAAAGAAAAACATCATTTTAATTTTTAAATTTTAGATTGGAGATTTTGATTATTGGAAAAATGATTTTAACTAAATGAATAATCACATTGACTAATTTATATCTAGAATACTTTTGAAATAATTCCTTTTTTTAAGCTCCACAATAACATTTGAAATTTATAAGGCACATGTTGACTGCATATATATATATATATAATATACTATTAATTGGATTTTTATATCTTTTTAGAGAGAGAGGGGGGGATTTTTTTTATTATTTTTCAGAAAAATATTGTAATCACTAATTCATCAATAGTTTTTCCCCCCAAAGTAATACATTATGAATTAATAATAGCTAAAATTACATAGTTATGAAGTATATTTATTACATTAACTTCAAATTAGGTTTTTCTAATCGAAATTCTTATGAATCACCTTCCATCAATCATCAATCAATGAAGAAATGACCTGGAAAAAATTGCTGAAAAAAAAACTAGGAAATATAAAATTCAATGAATGAGATCACACTCCGATTCGGTCACTTTTTTTTACCTTATCCCTTACACGAGCAAAGCCTCAACTTTCGCTGTTTGTATTTAATGCTTTCTTCGTCATTACATGAATTCTCCTTCGACGATCCCAGTGCGCTCTTAGTGCGGAGTTTTATAATCCCCCCACTACTTTTCACTTTTTCTTCCTTTTCAATTTTTTCCCCAAAAAAAAAAAAAAAAAAAACAGATAAACCACCATCTCTAAGAAAGAAGACTAGAGTCTAGAGGTGTCATTTGCTGCAGAAGTTACCTTCAGTTCCTTCTTGCAAACCCTAAAAACCATAGATTTTCCTGCCATGCTTTTTTATATATAACAAAATTTGCACTGACGCAAACCCCATTAAAAGAAAAAAAAATTTCATCTTCTCCAAACACTTTCTCACCATTAAAGAGAAATGGGTGTACCCAACTCGTACCGATTTCACCAAACCGACGATGGACCGTAACCCACTTCATTGGCATTGCTTCAGATGGGAAAGGCCGAAGAAGAACAGCCTTTGCCTTCAAGTGTTGCCTCCGGTGATCTCGAGCAGAATGTGGAGGCAAACTGTTGTGGGTATAAATGTTCGAATATTCGGAAATTCATTGGCCTCAGATGCATTTTCGTTTTGCTTCTATCTGTTGCTGTGTTCCTCTCTGCTATATTTTGGTTACCCCCGTTTCTTCGTTACGCAGATCAGAAGGATCTGGGTTCCGATTCAAGATATAAAGGTAGGTTTTAGTTGTTTATTCTCACTCTCATTTTTTGAGGCTGTCGGCAGCTGCATTTTTCTTTGGGCATAGATCTATTCCTTTTTCGGAGTTAATTTTTGTCCTTTCTTTTTCGAATTAGAGGGTCTATGTGATTTGTGATATCTGTTAGTGAACTGTATGGTTATCAATTTAAGTTATCTAATTCATTGTTTGACTTTGATTATGCATCAAGGCTAATGGCTGGGAATGAATTTTACCAATGATAGTTTACGTTGATTCGATTTGCTAAAACTGGGGAATGGGAGTAAGCTTGGTTCTAGTTTCTGACTGGACCTTGATGTGTGAAAAAGTCTCGGCTATTTCGTTATTTTTATTTTTTGATAAACCAAAGATATAGTCGGGAGCGTAGTTGTTTGTCAGGTCAAGTTATCTTTAATTGGGAAATCGATATTCTCATATCTATTTTTAGTATGGTGTATGGGCTTTAACCATGCATTTGCAATTGAAGATTGGTTTTGACTCCACATTGAACGTTCTGACTTCTGAACTGGACCTCACCGAGGATGCAACTTTTTTAAATTATTTTTGTTATTTTGTGATTGTATTTTGACAATTGGTCACACTCATTGGAGGGGCTGTCAGCTTGGGGCAAGCGTTTTGCTTCTTTTGAAATATTCAGATACTACCACTTCTACAATCGTATGTTTTATCGACATAAGGTTTTCTTTCATTTCATTATCCTATACATAGAAACAATTTTCCTATTCAAAGCTGTTATACTAAGAGTATAACCTCTGACAGTGGCTAACTAGCTTGTGTGTGTGGTGTTGCTGTAATCATCCAAATGCTGGGCTTTGTTTGGTAGATTGGATCTTATACATTATCATATTAATTTAACAAGAGTAAGCTTGGGGATATTTCAAAAATATTATTTTGGGCCATGATATTAAACCAAAACCTTTGCTTGAGACTTCTCTTCTTGGAAATTTGGTAATCTCCAATTTATTAGAGGAGGGAAAAATAACATTATTAGGCATGCAAAACTCCGAAGCACTTCTGTAACACGGGGTTTGCAATTGCTCTTGTTGCTTTCTCCAGCCACCTCAAACAACTCCTTCTCATAATGTAGCCTCTGTATGTGGCTCATTTTCACCATCAGAATGTTTAGTTTTCCACAAATTAAATTATTACTGTTGGAAATGTTAATTAGGGTTTTTAATTTGGAGATTTGATTGTTTTTTGCACAAGGAAATACCGTACCCTTTTTTTTCTTGTTTATATGTATATATTATATTTTTAAGAAGGGCTTTTGCAGCAGGCCATTAATATGCCCTTTCTCAACTTGGAACGTTTTGCTTTACTATTGACAATGAATCATTCCTTTTGCAAGTTGGTTAACTATTTTACACATCTGATATTACATTATTGTCCAAGACATTGTTTCCAATGATCGAGAATGCACATGTGTGATAGGAAGCATGTGTGAACCACGAATCTGACGTTGTCCTATTCATATATCTTTGTTCCTCAATACTCACTCCAAGTGTTTTATATTATGTGATTTTGTGGCTCAGATGCATTTTATTAGGCATGACTATATGATCTTCTCGCTTAATGCCCTTGTTTACTTTTGCAGGTCATGATATTGTTGCAAGTTTTATTGTTAAGAAGCCAGTCTCTCTGCTGCAAGACAACATTTTGCAGCTTGCAGATGACATTTTTGATGAGATATTAGTTCCCTCTACCAAAGTACCTCTCTTTATAATTTCCTTCTAATTTCATGAAGATCTTGATTTTAACTTATTGATTTCATTCTCCTTTTTTGAAACAGGTGACCATATTGTCTCTTGATCCCCTGTCTGGGTCAAACATGACCAAAGTGGCGTTTGCTGTTGATCCTGATGATAAATACTCTGGAATGCCTTCAGCTTCTGCTAGTTTGATAAGATCATCTTTTGAATCTCTGATTTCAGGCCAAACAGTTCTCAGGCTGACTTCGTCCTTGTTTGGAAATCCCTTCTCTTTTGAAGTGCTAAAATTTAAGGGAGGAATTACTATAATTCCTAAACAGCCGGCATTTCTTCTGCAGAGTCCACAAGCACTATTCAACTTTACTTTAAATTTCTCAATTCGTGAAATACAAACAAATTTCAATCAATTGACAAGAGAGTTAGAGTCTGGACTACATCTGGCATCATATGAGGTCTGTTATTCTCTTCTAATTCTGTCCTCATCTTTCTATTTCGTGTACTTGAGGTCATCTTTGACTCGGAAGCTACGATTATGTCAATAACACAAAGTTCATGTGACCTGTGTGAAACTCTTGTATAGGTACCTGTGTGTTGATTACAAGTGCGTCGTGTATGCGGAAAAAATAATATGTCATGAAAATACTAGCTAGCCAGTATTTTAGTTTCTTTAATGGGGTTTTGAAAATTATGTAATTGGACCTTAGATGTTTGGAGATGTTCCTGTAACCCATTAAAGTATCAGATGACATGCGAATCTTAGACTATGGATGAACCATGTTGATTCTAATCGCAATTTTATAATTGGAATGCAGAACTTGTATGTCATCTTATCAAATTCTGAAGGTTCAACAGTGGCCGCTCCTACTGTTGTTCAATCATCCGTTTTATTTGCAGTTGGGAGTGGGGATACTCCAACAAGGGAGAGATTAAAGCAACTGGCAAAAACCATCACAGGATCTCATTCAAGGAACCTTGGCTTGAACAACACTGAATTTGGTAGGGTTAAGCAGGTTCGACTTTCATCCATCTTGCAACACTCCCTTAATGGTAGTGATGGCAGTGGCACTTGGTCGCCAGCTCCTGTTCCTCTGCCTCATTCACACCACCACCACCACCAACACCACCACCACCACCACCACCAACATCACCACCACCATCATCACAATACCCATCTTGTTCCTGCAACTTCACCTACACCAGCGCCTGAAACTGGGAAACATGCAACTCCACCTGAAATTGGTTCTCCTGCAGCTGCAAAAAATGTGCCTCCAGAAGGGAGGAGTTCTCCAGCTGAGCCTCCTGTTTGTCAATTTGGGCATAGGAAGAGGTCTTCCCATAATGCTGAAAAGCATCCTCATTTGACACCTGCAGTCGCACCTAACATTGCTTCACACTATCCCGTTGCCTCACCCAAAAAACAAGTTGAACCACCAGGACTTGTTTCTCACTCAGTTCCTGTATCGAGTCCTTTGCCAAATGTGGCTTTTGCGCATACTGAGCCCCCTCCTAAGACTGAACCAGCTAAAGAACGTTCTAGCACACATTCTCACGAGCCATCACCATCTCCATGTGAGTATGCTTTATGCTCTATTCAAATTGAAGCTGGCATATTCTGAATTAGCTGCCAAATTGGAGCTTCACTCCTTTTTTACTCCCCTCGCTCAGTGATCTTGAATGAAAGATATAGACTGAAAATTGCCAACATGAATTCACAATTTGCAGTTACCTTCCCCCTTCATTCCCTTGCAAGTGTTTATTTTAAATCCAGATGCATGCAGCAATTATTTTGCTCATCTGTTCTTCCTGTTCCTGAGATTGGTATACCTTTTAGGTTCTCTCGTTAGCTGTTGGAACTCAAGGGGTTTTATTTTGTCAGTCCATGCTTTTATGCACTGCATTTTGATTATTCAACTGATAATGATATCATGTGTTTTGCAGCTTCTGCAGGTACACGTGGGACTGAGAAATGGACAACTTTAATATTAGTAGTAATTTGTGTTACATGTATAACAAATGACTAAACTGTGTTATTCTGGGCAGACAATTTAGAGAGTACTAAGAAAGTGAGCTATGCGAAGGGCGAGCTTCACGTTCGAGTGGATATAAGTTGTCATTATGCATGTAAATAGTTGATTGAAGAGGATAGAGGAGACAATGCATGCATTTTGAGGTCAAAGACCACAAGTGGCAGGCCTTAATGACATGCATTGCCCCTCTATTGTGTATCCTATTCTGCAGAGATGTAAGAGGGATGATAATACGAAATGAAAAAGAAGTGTAACCAAATTACCCTTTTGTTTCTCACCCAATTTTCCTCTCTGATTTCTTCTGTGTGCTTCTCTCTACTGCGAGTGAAAGGAAAGGACAGTGGGGCAGATAAATGTGTTGGCTGATTTTGATTAGAATGGTCATCTCCTGGAGGCAATGGAACACATTTTTGTTGTTGCGATTTCAATGCTGCTTTCTCATCATCTCTCCCGGTTTATGAACTGTGTGAATAGAGTATAGAAATAATTGCTTCACTGTAATATCTTAGTTGTTTTTAATATTACCTCTTATCATTTATATAAGCTTTAGTTTTTAGTATAATTACATAAATGTTTTGAAATGTCCCCAAAATATATAATCATGAACTTCGTGCGTGCATAACTTTAAGCTATTCCATTAAGTTGTTATCGATAAGTTTGATCTACCTATCTCATTTCACACCTTGGGGACAAGTGTGAGATTTGTGCTAGTATTTAGCATGATCACAATTCACATGCAATGCTCTTGCCACTGCTGCAACCTGGTCAGAAAACTCGAAGGCTGTTGTTCATCAGCTTTCGGAATCGCTTCCAGTGTTTACTTAACATGATTTGGCGGTCTCATAATGCAATAGTGCTGCACCAGAAAGCATCACTTTTTTTTTTTTTTGTAATATTTTTTTTTACCAGAAAAAAAATTGGAATTTCATTGTCAAACTGAAAGTCACACTGTACACTTACAACACCAAAAATCAGAACAAAAGAAACATAATCCTTGTACAACAGAAAAAAAAAAAATACAAAAAAAGAAAACTACAAATGAAACAATCTACTGTCATCGGACAATTCCTTCTCTTGGAGGACCCTCCATCACAGCATCATCCCTTGAACTCAGCGCAATCTCTGCATCTTTGGCAATAATAGCGGCAAGGGGGGTGCTGGCACATTGACCCATCCAATAGGATGCAGCCCCTTTCTAGTCCTTACAACAATAAAATCAGCTGCTAAATTTCCTTCTCTAGGAGAGGAAACAATCAAACAATTAGCATTAGATTTCAGAAAATCACGCAACTCTTGTATCCACAAACAACCCTCTCATTCTCCACAAAACTTCTTATTACTATTTACACAATCCACTAACTCTTTATTATCTACTTCCACAATTACCCTACCCATTGAAAGCTGATTAATCAACAAAAAAGCTTTCCTTACAGCAAATAATTAGTTCATAAAAGCTGAACTAGCAGAAATTTTTCACCAAAACCCCACATAAATTTCCCCTATTATTCCTACAAACCAAACCAATAGCTGCAGCCTTTGAGCCCACATCAAAAGAACCATCACAGTTAATTTTCTCCCAATTATCAACAGGAACCTTCCAATGAATAACAAACCTATTAGAATTTGTACCTATAACCGCCTTTTCTGGCTCAACAGCTTGCCAAAATTCATTCACCCTTTCCCTTCCAAAAACTCTCAAATTTTTGAATCAAACCCTAAACCGCTCTATTACAGCGATCACAGTGGATAATCGTCAGAAAACACTCTATTACAGTGACCACAGTGGGTAATCGCCGGAGAAAGACACACAAACCAGAGTTACTCGAAGAATAGTGACAAAGAAACCCTCCCTTATGAAGAGAGAAAAATCCCTTACGGAGAGAGATTGTCACTTCTTCTTCTGTTTTTTTTTTTTTTGTAGTAATTGAATCCGAAGAAAATGACGCTTTTTCCTTAAAAAATAACATGGTTAATGATTATTATTTGTATGTTATGTGATCCCATTAATACCGCCTCTTCAAAATACCAGATATATTCTATTTTCTATCAAACTGAATATGTTGTGTATTTGCATTATTAGCACTACTCGTGATATTTTATCAATGTTGCATGATTTTTTTTGGAGTGAGCTACTCTTCTATTCTTTTGGGAACTAAGGGGTTAGGTGGTGACTAATATTTAAGATTTTGTTGTTTATAGGAGAAATATTTCCATTGGTGACTAATATTTAAGATTTTGTTGTTTATAGGAGAAATATTTCCATACTTTCGAGTCTCAAAGCACCATAACTCTAACCAAATCAAACGCAACAATTCAGCTGGTTTTAATCATAATTAATTGATGACTCATCTTAAACAATTTACAAGGTATTTTGATTTTAACATTCAACATACTAATAAAATATATCCCTCTTTAAAAAAAATGTTATCTGTTTCACATGAATGATGAGCCAAATATAATTAAAAAATTAATTTACGTAATATTCTAAGAATATGTGATTATTTCCCATATTATCATACCCAACTTAAAGAAATGGAGAGCCATGGGCATCTTCCACGCGTGTCGATTTTTGATTGGGTGAAGGGTTGGAGGCCGTTAGAAAGGAGACGGAGGCGCAGGAGGAGAAAGCGCGCCAAAAATAGAAAAAGGGAAATTGGGGGAAGGAAGAAGAAGGAGGAGGCATAAGAGGAGAGAGAATGAGGGGAGATAACGACGTCGGAAGTGAAATCGGAGTTGTATTTCTAATTACTCCGGCGCCGGTCGCCTTCTTTGGCCCTCCCTTTTCCTTCTCTTCTTTCAGGTTTTGCCTTCTCTCTCTTCTCTGCAATTTTTTCTTTGTTTGATGGTACAATGGAATATCATTGATAAAATTATCATTTCCTCATCTCTTTTCCTTTTCCTTTCCTAATTGCACATTTATTTATTAGCATCTTAGATCGATCTACGAAATATCGACGTAAACATGCCACATCATTTGTCTATTCTATGTCTGGAATATGCCGACTTTTCACCTAGGAAGTTTTAATTCTGGTTATTGCGATATTACGTAATCTCTGTTTTCCACGAAATTGAGGCCATGTGCGGTGGGATAAGGGGTAGCCAGCAACTTCTCTCTGTAGTTTGGGCTTATATGTGTTCTCATGCTTCTATGTTTCATGTAATTTTATATTTTCTATGTGGATATGAGGTAAAGTTTGTTCTATTTTTATTTTGACTGTCAATCTGATTTACATTTCTATGTGGTCGAATTTGCATTGCAGGTGTTGCCTGGGATTCTGGTAAAATGTACAGAAGTTAGCCTTCTTTGCTGCTTGTCATCCAAAGTAGTGTGGCCATGAATTCGGCATTATGAAGCGGCATTCATGGTAAGAAATTGGCCTCATTTTAACGAGTCTCCATTCTCATGTGATAAAGGGAGAAATATTCCATCAACTTTCCATTATGACATCTCATTATAAGTATGATGGGTTAATTGGCCGATTGTAAGAATGAGTAGTTATTTTGTGTTAATTCCTTCATCTTGCAATGGCATGGGCTTGTTTCCCCCCTCGTAGTTAACATCATTGGACTCGTCCTATCATCTAATATGTGGAACGTCTAGGATAGCCATATTCATTGGTCAAAATTGGCACTGATTGGCAGCTAGAATTTATTTTGTAAGACGCGCGGCGAATTGCCAGTGAAACTGATTTGTTGCATATATAAATTAATTCTAAATATATGTCCATTTACATGCCTATTAATACAAATAGCAACACATAAGGCTTTTCGAGGAGTTGATCTTCAAGTCTATTCTATATAATAGATTTGATCTTTTAAAGTTTTAAATTAAACCTTTTATATTTGAAATAATTATAAAAAGAAGTACAAATATGACATTACTGATTGACTGGTTCTCCGGAGTGATGACGCTCTAAAAAATCATTTTCTTAAATCTATGTTCCAAGACAATCATGCTGGTCAGCATACCCACATGCAAGTTTTATATTTGTTCTTGTTTTGAATTTGCAGATGTCATCATCCCAAGAAAGCTAATCTTCATAGAATTTTGTGAGAAAAACTTCACTTGGAACGCACTTCTGCCATTTCCATTTGAATGACATTGTTTAAAATGGCTGGAGCCATTGATCAACATCATGGATTTAAACCTTTTAGTCGATCCTATCGATGCATGCTTCACCCCTGCAGTCCCCATGATCGCAACATTCTTGAACTCAGCCAAACTAGTCGCACCTTTAAACCAGCATTTGAAGCAAATAATATCCACCGCAGTTTCTCCACTCCATGTCTCCCCCTAACCAATTCAATAGAGGAAGAGCTTGGCTCTAATCCAAGGATTGCGATGGTTGCTGGACGTGGAGCTCCTTCACACGCTCTTGTAATTGAGATTGCCATAGCTATGGCCTCTGGTGTTTTCCCTCAACCACTGTCACAGGGGCTAGGTGGTGCCTATGTTTTCCGCAACCAAAATGGTGATGGCACTGCTGTGGTAAAGCCAGCAGATGAAGAACCTTTGGCCTTCAATAACCCAAGGGGCTTGGGGGGTAGATTGCTTGGCCAACCTGGATTGAAATGCTCAATTCGGGTGGGGGAAGGTGGCATACGTGAATTGGCTGCTTATCTCCTTGACCATGAAGGCTTTGCTGGAGTGCCTTCATCAGCCTTGGTAAAATTTCTGCAATGCTCCCTTTTCTGTTAATGATGCAGCTGAAGTTCCTTCCACACATTGTAAAGTTGCCTCCCTCCTTCGCTTTGTTGATCATGAATTTGACGCAGGAGAGTTGGGTCCTTCTTTCTACTCAGTTGCTTCAGTTCACCGGATTGGGATTTTGGACATTAGACTTCTAAATCTTGACAGATATGCAGGAAATATGCTTGTAAAAAAAATAACCACAAGGGAAGTGGAGATGCTGAGCTTGTTCCCATAGACCATGGATTTTGTCTGCCTGAATGGATGGATGATCCATATTTTGAGTGGCTGCATTGGCCACAAGCCTACATCCCTTTCTCTGAGTCCGAGCTTGAGTACATATCCAAACTTGATCCGTTTAGAGATGCAGAAGTATTAAGAACCGAGCTTCCTTTGTTGAGGGAGTCCTCTATACGGGTTCTTCTGGTTTGCCCTATCTTCTTAAAGCAAGCTGCTGCTGGTGGCCTTTGTCTTGCTGAAATAGGGCAAATGATGACTAGAGAATTCTGTGGTGGAGAAGAAACATCAAGTGAAGTAGAAAACGTTTTTTTGCAAATCATGTCTAGCATCCCTTATGTATGCAACAGTGGGAAAGGAAGGGAGGAAAGTGAAAATGATTCGAAAGTATTCCAATTTAACAATGAAATTCAAGATGGATCGGCAGTACTGCCTCCATTGAATGACAACACCAATAAATATACCAAAAATGTCAATACAGGAAAAACCAAAGAGAACACTGAGGGGAGTAAAGATAAGAGTTTGAGTTTCTCTCCCTGGAGCCACAATTGTGAAAGTGGAGGCTTTTCCTTTGCAGGCCTGAACCCAAGTGAATGGGAGTTGTTTTTGGAGATTTTGGAGAAGGTTTTACCTGCAGTATTTGAGGCTAAGAAGGGAAAAAAATGAACTACAAGTTGGAACCTCATGGAAGTTTAGGAATGCTTCCAAAGCAAGAGATGGATCACCTTTGCTTGTAAGTATAATTGGTGCCTGAGAGACATGGTTTAGGTTATATATATATATATATAAACTCGAGATATATTTATCATGCAATAATGGAATAGCGATTGGTTAGGCTGAGAGGGCCAATGCCATCCTATCCATTTTCGCCTTCGCAGCCAATCTAGTATTGTATACTAATGTTTATGGATTTCGTTTTCTTTTCTTTTTATTTTTTTGGACTGAAGTATGGATTTGTTTTTTATATTATATTGTTTTGTAAATAATTTATTTTGGTGATGCAAATTTTAATTTGCAATGGGCTACATAAGTTTTCTCGTTTTCCCTATAGCCTGCTTGCTTTGCTATGGCTTTCATTATGTTCTCTCAGTATTTCAACTTTCTTCTGATGGTTATGATTTTTTTTTCTGTAAAGAGGAAAGTAGAAAAACTTGAAAATGTAAGAAACTCTAAAAGGAGATTATTAGATAGTCTTGGAGGGAGGATTCTCATCATCCTATCCCCATCCAAAAGATAATGATCTTGACATTCAAGAGACACTTGATGAAAAAGTTTTGTTTTGCTTACATAATAGTTATGAAGATTTCAATTCAATCCGTTTTTTGGGTGCCAAATTTTAAGTTCGAAGTCATAGAATTGAAGTACGACCCTTAAATTGGTATGTACTTGTGAGGACAATCAATTAATGGATGACAACTTACATCCTATATTAAGAGGATAATCAATACTCTTTGGAGAGGGGGATCCATCCAGATTTAGACATTACCGGCCGGCTCCTCATCTAGGCTCAGGAACGGCTTCCCTGCAGTAGACGACACCCGTAAAAAAGCCTCCTGACTCCCATATCATCTCCCGCTCTTATAAAGAGGCCTCCTAGTTCATGTATCATTACCGCATCAGCCTCCTGATTCCCCGATTTTTGACTCCTGACTCCTGTGATGAAGTCTCCCGGCTCCAGGCTCCCTAATCCTGGCACACACGGAGTCTCCCATTCTCTTTCTCTCTGTCTTGCATATCACTGTGTATTTTGATTAATTTCCCTATAATTTTTATTATTCATGAACTATCCCTTGGTCTGTATCGTCATCACTGTTGTTGGTAACCCTTTGATTATCTCTTGTAAATCCCAAAAAGCAAAACTATATAAAATATCATTTAAATCATCTTATCCATTTTTTGACCACCACAGTATTCTAATGCCGCACAATTTTTTGTAGAAAGATCTAGTCGTGAGCGTAGTTTTTATGGAGGATAATTGTGAGTGTATATAAGTTAACTGGAAATTTTGTATTTCATGCACGCACAAATTCAATCAATCATCAACATATTTTCTTATCCCTGCACATGGGGTAGCCTTATGCCCATGACACGAGAATTTGAAACACGCTATTTAAAAATTAATTCATTTCATTTTCTTTATGATTTTTTTTTGATAAAAAGACAAATTTATTAAGATCAGATAAAATGATACATATTAAAAGGCCTCCCCTTACTGCCTAACATATAAATAGGATTATAGGTGGAGACAGGATAGGCTTATGTAGGCTTAAACTAAATAGGCGTGGGCCTGATTACAAATGTAAAACTTAAGTCTGGGCCTGATCTTGTATGTAAGCTTATTTTTAGGCCTGAGTTTAAGCCTTCAAATTGCCTGACAAGGTCTGAAAGCCTATTTAAAAGCATACTTAAAATGTATACTCTTAAATAGGCTTAAAAGTTTACACTTATAATTCCATATGTTACCCTTTAAACGTATTAAAATGCATATGTATATCTTAAAAAGATTTAATGGTTATAAAACTAGATAAGTTGGTCATATTATAATTAATTTATATGATATATTTTATATCATATCTCATAATAGAAATTACAAAACAATTAAATAGGTCAGGCATATAGGCTAGACCTTACGAAAAAATGCCTGACCTGTTTACCTAAATAACCCTAATAATAGGCCTGATTATGAGCATAGTTTAAATAGCTGTAGGCCCCTGATAAGGAGCCTGGCCTATCCCTAAATAGGATATCTAAAGTAAGTATAATGACAAGTAAAAATTAATCCATTTCATTTTCTTTATAAGAAATGACTGTTGCACCCATAACTTTTAGAAATAAATCATATTAAATACTTCTTTTGTCCTATTTATAGAGTAGTGAGAGAAAGTTTGATTTGTCTTATATATAAACCGCGTCATTAATTTTTTTATATGAATATACTAATTTACCCTTCGTTTATTATGTATTGATTTTATTCTCATGTGGTGTAGTGGAGTTAATGAAATTAAATGTTTTTTATCAATATAAAATATGTCAGAAGTAATTTATAAATAGAGTTATAAGAATACTAATGCAGTAATTGCGGAACCTTGACTCAAAAGTTTAGAGCTTTATAATTTAATTTTATCAAATTCCTTTTTAGAGAAATACAAACAAACACCATTCATTTCAGAGTAAGACTCCTGATGATTACTTGAAGAATAAAATCTGAAAACCAAGTGTCAATGACACCGTGGGGGACAGCAGAAGTTAGGTAAAAGTACCTTCAGTCACAAAATAACATGGACTTCGAAGTTTGGTGGAACTTTTAAAAGACCCCATTCATTATTGAAGTTAGGAACACATAACATTAACTTTTAGTATTTTTTCCAGTTAGATTATTGTTAATAGCCTTTTATCATTAAAAACGTGTTAGTTTTATATTAATAAAATAATATTTTAATTTTGTTAAATTGTACTGAAAATTACTATATTTTATCACCCCCAAACGGACAAAGCCAAAAACTTTAAATTGCCATATTTCTTATACTTAGACCAATGAACATAAGTAAATTGCAATTCTGTTCCTTATAAAAAAAAATTGCAATTGTTATAAATTAGAATTATACTCTTATAATATTAATTTGGATAATTAACTCCAATAAAGGATATTATCATTGATGATCAGATTAATTATAGTTTTAAAATAGAAATATGAATCACCCAATGTTTGTATCCATTTGTTGTGGACGTACAGTTAACCCATAGTCTCCTTTTTAAGTCCAGGTATACGGCTCCAATAATTATTTGGAGTGCCGGATACAGGTAAGGGGAAAAAGACGAATATCAATTATATCAAATACTCCAATTGATTCAGAAGAATAGAGCATTATAAAATAAATAAATAAAAGAAAGTCAGAGAAGCGCACGTGGAGAGTGCATTATGTAGTGGCGGCGGTGGCCCACCACCCCCACAGCCCACACCCTCTCTCTCTCATCACCCACGAAATTATCGGAAACCAAAATTTCCCCCTTTTCCATCTACACCATTTCATTTGCAAATCGCATCAATTCACGAACAAATCAAGCTTATCATTGACATTTATCAATCCTTACATGAAAAAAAAAAACAATAATTCGATCTACAGTGGTAAGTTTTCCTCACCAATTTTATCAGGAAATTGCGTATCATTCAATTCAATCCCTTCAACAACCTCAAATACACCCAAAACACCCGATTCCTGCTCTTCACCTCCTCCTTCTTCCTCCTCTTTGATCCCCAAAATCTCCGTCGGAACTTCACAAGGCAGATCCTCCGCCGTCAATTGCGCCGCCAATTCCTTCTCCGATTGGAAGGATCCGAATTTGGGAGTAACATCAGATCCACAGGCACTGAATTTGGTGTCGAAAGTGAAGGAGAAGGTTCGATTGGGAGGAACAAAGTCGTCGATCTTAGGGCAAATCTTTCGCCTCTTGGAATCGCGAGAGGAGTCGTTATCTTCTTTATCATCGATCTTTCCGCCATCTACGGTGGCCGGAGACAGAGGGTAATTGGCCGGAGGTGGCGTTAGGGTTTGGTCGCCGGTGGAGGAATTGTCGTCTGCCATTTGGTGGGAGGAGAAGAATGGAAAAGACAGGGACTTGGGTTTGGCCGGCGATTTAATATTGGGGGCGGTTTGTGAAAAGACCATAACGTCCTTCGCCTGTTTGTTTGCTGATCAAGTAGGCAAATATTGGTGGGAAGGACAATACTGTCACTACAGTATTGTACGGAACGTGTCGAAATACATAACGGTCTCCATGATGTTTATTAGAGTTCATCTTAAGTCATCGCTGCTACTGCTGAGTTGTACTAACTGGTCAGAAAGAAAATTCATGTGAGACTAGCTAATAGTATATTCTTTTCTTTTCTTTTTAGACCACTAGCTATTAGTATGCTTATGTAATGTATATTTTTTTGCTAATGCATTATAATGTAAATATATATTCCACACATTAAGAAGATGAAATCTAGATGAGGTTGGGTATCAAATTAAGAAACTAAGCACAATTATTAATGATATATTGGAAAATATAATCACTAAAAATTACTATTACAATAAATTAATTAATAGTAGTAGTAGATGATTTTATTTTGATGGTTTTTTTTTTTACGTGATTATATCCTCTCCTTCTCAACAAGAAGTTGAGGTGTGGTTGACAGGGTAAGAAAGATAAGGAGAATGAAGCAAAAGATTAAGGCTAAAGTATGCTTTTAGTCCTTTATGTTTATACCAAGTTTCATTTTAGTCCTTTATGTTTGAAAAGTACACTTTTAGTCCTTTATATTTACACTAAGTTTCATTTTAGTCCTTTATATTTGAAAAGTACACTTTTAGTCCTTTTTTTTTACTAACACTGTTAGTTTCATTTAACAGAAAATGCTGACTCATCAAATCTAAAAAGTGATTCTATAACTAAATGTAGATAAAAATGACTAATTTTTAAAATATAAGAATGATTATACTAAAAAATTTAAATTTAAGGATTTTTTGTCCACAATTAATTATAAAATTACCTTTTAAATTTGATGAGTCAGCATTTTCCGTTAATTAAAACTAACGGTGTTAGACAAAAAGGATTAAAAGTGTACTTTTCAAATATAAAGGACTAAAATGAAACTTGAAGCAAACATAAAGGATTAAAAGTATACTTTTCAAACATAAAGGACTAAAATGAAACTTGATGCAAACATAAAGTACCAAAAGTATACTTTAGCCAAAGATTAATTAAAAACCAACAAAAATGTAGTTCGACTTACCCACAAAGGATAAACAAGCTGAATATACATGTTGATGGTTACTATCTTTGTTCCAAAATATAAAAATTGATTTGAGTTTTTTTTTATTTAACATTAGATTTTTTAAATTTATTATATTTATAAATTATTTTCAAATTAATGATACAAATAAGTTTAAAAAAATATAATGTAATTTACGCTATAATTAACTAGTTTATTTCGTTTTTTTTAAATCTCATCAAATTAATTAAGGGGTAGAAGAATGTATCATAATACACCAAACGTCCGTGGGTTTAATTGGCGAAAGAATTGGACATTCGACCGTCTTGACTAGTATATGATCCCTAGGGAGTGTCACTTAGTTGTGGTTCTAGTCGCGGCTTGGGTGGCATCTTCACAACTAATTGAAGCTGGGCGAAACCTACCTATGTGGACAGAAAAATGACTTACTTGTTATGCTCAAGAGTCCACAGGGATAGTCCTCACTGGATCATGAGTTTGGAGCCCCGCCTTTGGATTGTGGATGAGCTCAACGCTTTTCCTAAAAATTATTCATAAAAAAAAAAGAATGTATCATAATAGCTTTTAAAAAAGGGATAATTGTCATATTTGGTCCGAAAGTATTTAATAAGGATCATTGGGTATCTGAAAGTTTTTATAGAATCAATGTTAGCCCCGTAGTTACTAAATCGTAACAATATTGCCCCCACCATTATATAGTGTTAAATTTGACTATTAGTATGGAACTGACACATCATCGTTCAAAAGCCACCTCATCATCCCCCTTCTCTCTCCCCCCTCAGTCCCCTATCACAAGCCGTCTTCTTCTCTCTCTTCCCTCTCTCTTCTTAGCCATGAGTTCCTCCCAGACCCAAGTGAACCATCCACCTCAACCGACCTTCATCCCCTTACTGTCTTCATCCTCTTGAAGTGATTGCATAAGCGTCCGTTCAAAAACTTTCAACTCCATTCATTAATAGTAAAATTCCATAAGTTCACCGATCTCCCACATTCTCTATGTTAAGACACCTTATAAGAAAATTATACTCAATTAAACCAATTCCCATCTCATTCCAAAAAAACCCCACAGAAACACTGGGCTAAGCTATTTCAGAATTACCATAAAGGGCAACAACAAATTTAGTAAATCAAGCATAATCGAGGCCAAAAACATGAAACCCAAAGTTAAAAAATCAGGATTATTCTGCAATTGAATTCAAAACACCTTGGAGACATCTCGATTGAGCTTCTTGACAGTATTAGAAAGCAAAGCGTTCTCCCTTATCTTAGTAGGGCAAGGACAAGCTTATCGACAGTTTCAGAAAGAGAGGCATCGAGGGAATCAACCTGGGATTGCAAATCGGCGAATAGGGAATCTTTTTATGTGAGCTTGGTGCGAAGGTTGAAAGCTTCTGATTCAAGGGAAAAGAGGAGGAAGTGAACGTTTGTGCTGCCTTAAACGCCGCCGTCAGTGAAGGAGGCGTCGAAGGAAAATCTAATCGGAGGGGCCGATCAGATTTTTGGGTTTACCTAAAGAAACAAAAAAAAAAGCTTCAAGAGATATACCTGTGGAAATAATGGAGGTGGATGCCTGGTTCATAGCGAAAGAGAGAGGGAAGAGAAGAAGAAGAAGAAGAAGAAGAAGACAAGGCTTGTGACAGAGGAGGGAGAGGGGATAATGATGTGTCAGTGCCATGAGTCAAACTAACAGTTAAATTTAATACTCCTCCAGTCCTAAATATAAGACCACTTTGATTTTTTTTTGTGGAAGTTAAGAAAGTAAATTAGACCATTAAATTATAACATATGTCACATAAAATTAGATTATATATTAGTTTATAAGTAGAATAAATTAGTTTTGAAGAAAAAAAGATTTTTTTTTGGATTGAAACTACTTTTTTTTTACTGGAAAAAAAGTCAAAAAAGTCAAAATGATCTTATAGTTAAGACCGGAGGGAGTACTACATAATGGTGGGGTAATATTGTCACATTTTGCTAACTTTTGGGGTAATATTGATCCTAAAAAACCTTTCAGGGACCCAGTAATCCTTATTTAATACTTTCAGGTTAAATATGACCCATATTTCTTAAAAAAATAAGATTTATTGAGAGGCTTGACACTTTGACCAAAAATAAACACAGACAGAAATTGCCATGACGGCCTGGGCCATAAAGAAAAAGAGTCCGTATTTGTTTGACACTTGACGCTGGGTTTGGACTTTGGAGGCAGTGAAGGTTAATAGAAGCCTCGCATGCGTCACAGCCGTCAGCCGTGTATGTGTGCTGTACTAATTTCTTTTCCCCATTAAATCCGGATATTCCCCATCTACTACTGCAGTTGCCTCCTAATTTTTGAGCAACAATTGTTAGTATACATATTAGAGTTAATGGTACTGACGAAATATAATTAAAAAATTTGATTAGAAAAAAATATACAAATATTAGAATCAAAATTAAATAAAAGTATATATACAAAAAATGAGTTCTCCATGTGTACAAAAAAAAAATGAGGTCTCCTGTTTTAAAAATTATACATTGTGTTTCACACTTTCACCTACTCCTTTCAGTCCATAATGTCAGAAAGAAAACGAAGAAAAATGATATAAGGGAAAATGAGGTATACCTTTCCCTATAATATAAGAGTTAAATGGGAATTTGTTTGGTTCATATTATAAGAGATATTATGTAAAAATCAAGATAATAAATATTTGATTTCTGTTATTACCCCTTACATATTAAATGTAAAGAGTAGAGGGAGTGTAAATGTAAAACCACATTAATTATACCCATAATAAATGATTCCAACATGTTTCTTTAGTATGTGTAAAATAGTTGATCACCTTTTATAGTAGTATGGAAATGAGAAGTATTTCTTATCTCATTACATTTAGATGGTTCATACTTGGTTTTATATTTTCCCTTCTCATCCTCTATCTTTGTAGCCTTTAGATCAAAATTTGGATGGTTGAGATTTGGTTTTATATGAAATGTATTCAATCATCTCCTCTATCACAATATTAAACTATTCATATCAAAGTTTAGATATTTAAATTTGAATTTTCCAATTTTTATAGTTTAACATTTTAATAATAATTTAATAAAAGAATAAATCTGAGTCCTACAAATGTTTATGAGTATAATAATGACTACAGAGAGAGAGAGCAAAGGGGATGGTAAGGAAGGAGGAGGGTTCTCCTACGGCCCTACCCTTCTCAACACACTATTTAGTATCTAACCATTTAGTTATTGAATTATAATTAAATAATAAATTATACAAAACTAGTAATCAATTTAATTTTATAACTTTAAAAAATCATTTTGCATCGAAGAAATTTTAAAAATTAAAATTGTTAAGTTGGATCAAAATCTGAGAAAGGCCCTATACATGTATTAGGCTATTAGCAGAGTAGGGTAATCATTAATGCCTTGTCTCATTGTTCAGTGGTTACTGGGTATGCATTTCTCGTTACCTATCTAAACCTTATATACGCCATTGATTTTATTGGGAATTAGTTATTGACACAGATCAAATATCATACACATTTTCGAAATTTGACTGGTCAGTTGGCATGTACGTAATCAAAAGTGAATCTAATTTGAAAACTATACTTCAATTTTTCAAACTTATCATGAAAATTAAATAACGAATGGTAACTCATAATTTTATTGATAAAGAGACTGTTTCCTCTACCGTGGATTAGCAGTCGGAGAGCTCAATTCTGTCTCTCTCATCGATTGTATAATCAATGGATTGCTGGATTTCGGAGTGCTCGTCTCTCTCTCTCGAACCCTAGCCTCCACATCGTTGGTGTCATCGCTCCGAGTTTGCCATTGACACCGTCGTATGAATCTTGAAAAGATCTGAGCCGCTTTAAAGCTTGGATCATCGTTCACGCCATCTGTTATTCAGTCTGGGAATCTTCTATTGAAGTGCTCTGTGCTTTCTGCTATGGGCGCAACGTATATGTGTGGACAGAAAAGGGGTTTGCTTGATATACTCCAGAGCCTACAGAGATAGATCTAGGTGGATTATGAGTTAGGAGCTCTGCTGGTGGATTGTGGGTGAGCCTAACCCCTTTCTTAAAATTTATTCTAAAAACAAAGAATGTATAATACTCTCTCCGTCCCCATATATAAAAGCTAAAAATTTGAATGATTTTGTTTCTTTTTATAAGAGCATGGCTACATTTGTCAAAGCATTTAATGAATTTTTTCCTACTTTACCCATCATTATTCTCTTTATTCACATTCTCTTTCATACTTATTCTCACATTTCTCTCTCTTATATACTCAATAAAAAATAAGGGCAAACTTGAGAAAATAAATTTATTTCAGACAAATTTATCTCTCTCAACCACTTCTTTAATCTGTGTAATTTTACCTCATTGACTTTTATAATAAGGGATGGAAGGAGTACCTTTTTACAAAAATAATATTGATTGAAAGGGTTGACACTTTGACCAGAAATAAACACAGACAGAAAGTGCCATGACGGCCTGGGCCATAAAGAAAAAGAGTTCGTATTTGTTTGACACTTAACGCTGGGTTTGGAGGCAGTGAAGGTTTATAGAAGCCTCCCATGCGTCACAACCGCGGATGTGTGCTGTACTGATTTCTTTTCTCCATTAAATCCAAATATTCCCATCTACTACTGCAGTTACCTCCTCATTTTTAAGCAACAATTGTTAGTATTCATATAAGAGTGAGGGAAAAAGACAGAAAAAACCCTCAAATTAGCAAAAATATAATTTACTACAACAAGTTTCAGAAAGGATAGGTCAGTAAAATGATTGAATTTGTCCAAACCAAATTAAAATGAAAAGTCTAAAATGCCAGTGGCTAAATTTTTTTTTAATAAAGGGCCCCACCACCACCAGCCACCACTGTCCGCCAGGGCTCCGGCCACCGACGGGCCCCCTACCACGTGACAATGTGTGGGGGGAGCCAAAAATTATATGCAAAGTGGAGGGGGTGGGAAGCGAACCCACCCCCTTACGTTTGAAGCTTGGTCCAAGCCACCAAACCTTATCATTATATATGTTACAAAAATTATATATATATATTTATACTATATTTCATTCTTTTTTAATATTTTTTCAAATTCGTATAATGGATTACCATAATGGTTTACCAATGTCGCATAACGGATTATCAAATTTGGATAATGGTTTACAAATATTTGTTTATCCATTTACTAACTTCCTAACTTTAACAACTATTTTTTGTTTGTTCCCAGAAATCCAGAATTTTATAAAGGATCACCAAATTCGAATAACAGATTATTAATATGTTTCTATCCAATTACCAACACCATTACTAACTTCTTTTTCTTTGTTCCCAAAATTGTATAAGGAATTACCAAATTCGGACAAGGGATTACCAACATGTTTATTAGATAGAAGCATGTTGTTAATCCATTATCTAATATTGGTAATCCCTTATCTGAATTGGGTAATCCCTTATATAATTTTGAGAAGAAACAAAAAGTTGGTATTGAAATTGGTAATTGAATAGAAGCATGTTGGGAATCCCTTATTCGAATTCGGCAATTCCTTATACAATTCTGGGAATAAACAAAAAGAAGTTGGTAATGTTGTGAGCTGGTAAATGGATAGAGACATGTTGGTAATCCCTTATCCGAATTTGGTAATCCCTTATACAATTCTAGGAACAAACAAAAAATAGTTGTTAAAGTTAGGAAGTTAGTAAATGGATAGACAAATATTTGTAAACCATTCTGTTAATCCATTATACGAATTTTGTAAAATATTAAAAAAGAATGAAATATAGTATATATATAAATTTTGTAACATATATAATGATAAGGTTTAATGGCTTAGTGGCCTCAAAGATGGGGGTGGGTTCGATTCCCATTCCTCCACTTTGCATATAATTTTTTTGGCTCTACCAACACTGTCATTTAACAGGTGGGGCCCACCGTCGCAATACTTCATGTCAAACTGCTTGCTTTAACGGCGTCGTCTCTACCAACAAGATTGAAGCGATATTCTCGCCGTTTCTAGATTCATCGTTTTTTTTCATCCTTCCCATAATGCCTGTCGTTGATAAGCATCAAGATCAGTGGCGGAGGCCCATACATTTCATGAAGGTCCGATGCAAGATTTCTCTTCAAGATTCATACCCTGCTTTCATCCGCCATCATTGTCTTCCTTTCCTTAATTTGATAAAAACCACTGATGTAGTTTCAAAGTGTTTAATTTTATTAATCTGATTGGGACAATGCTAGGAATATTGGGTACTGCCACTCTCTCATCTAGATATCACTGTTTATCCACTGGAGTGATCTTTGAGAAAGCCTCCTTCAAGAATGAAACCATGGGAAACATGGTCTCGATTTATCACATCTATGTGTGGATTTAGTTCAGACGGAGTGTTGTTGTCATTGTGACCTTCAGAATTTTTGTAGGAGAAGAAAATCAATGACGTGAAAATTACGAAAGAAGACATGATTAAATCGGTGATGAATTTTTTCTGGTCACGGAGGGGCATGTATAAGCTGTCATGAAGATGTGCTAAAGATGATTATGGGAATAGAAGCTTTCAAATGTGCCATTACTAGTGTTATGCTTATTCGTCGATGAATTCAATTCAAGATTTTATTAAGTTGCATTGTGAAACCCCGCGAGGGATATCAAGAAGAAGAGATTAACATGAAGGTATTTCAACTAGTCCAGCTTCTAAAAGTAGAATTGGAGAAGTTGGAGGAGTGCCAAAGAATGGCCAACGAGTTAGGAGACCATCGAATTGGAAATGAAGAGAATGGAAGACAGGATATTACGGCGGCAGGAGAAAGTTGAACTTCTGAGGAAGAGACTAGAAGAAATCGAGTTTCTGCTACCTTGTCCAAGAGATGGAGGAGGAAAGAAATCGAAACAAGCAGTTATGTCAAGAGACTGATGCTTATAGATATTGCAGGATCAGAGAATATTGAGCAAGCAGGTCAAACTGGATTTGAAGCCAAAATGCAGACAGCAAAGACCAATTAATAAGGAAATATAGCACTGAAGAAGGTGGTTGTATCTATTGCCAACGGTGATTGACACGCTCCTTTCGTATACAGCAAACTTACAATGCTTCTGCAGAATTCCTTCAAGGATGATAAGTAAAAGATTCTAATGATTCTTTCCTCGATTTCTGAAATGGGGTGAAAGCAATGGTGTAAGGAGTCAATTACACATAACATATGTTGAACGAGTAGGCCAAGTTGAAATGCAGTGATGTCAACAACATAGAGAAATTGTAGAGGTATATCAGTAAAGGAAGTACATAACTCTAGCCAAAGTCAAATTAGACTACACAAATAAAGTACTAGCTTGGATTAAGTAATTAATATTTTGGAGCTTGTGAATTTTGCATGGAGCATGCAAATATAATTATAAGAGATGATTTTGATGCTGAAGAAATAGTTCCAAGTTAATGACAATTGACGGGTCAAAGAGATCAAAACATTGTCAGAAGTGAATCAACAAAGAAAAAGAATGTTTTGAAGAAATGATGATTTGAATCAACCCACCTCACTAAATCCATTGTTTGTATTAGAAAATTAACTCGTTTACAGCATGTTTGGATTGGCTTCTAGGGGCCTAAAAGTCCAACCTAGACGCAGAAGCACAATTTGAGTCATTAAAGATGTTTGGGTGGACTGTTTTTTAAAAGTATACTTATGATCCAGAAGTCCTTCTAGGATAGAAGAAACTCTCCCTTGCTTTTTCCACGCCACAGAAGCCATCTGGAGAGAGAAAGGTGATTGACATATGGGACCACCTGGAGAGAGGGGAAGGAATGTGAGAAAATTGACTGTTATGCCCTAAAAATCCTCAAATATGATATTTCTTTTGAGTTAAAAATTTATTTTCACTCTAAAAAATTTACCTATAATATCCTTTACTTATTTTCTTCCATAATAACCTCTTTTGAACCTAAAATAATTTCTCCAAACTTATTGTCCTTAAAATAAGGGAGAAACTGAGTCTTTAAAATCCTAAAAAACCCCCCAAATTTCACTTTTTCTTTCTAAGCTATAAGAATATATGCATATTATATATATTATTTAATAAAAATAATGTCATTTTTAGTAATTTTTCATCTAAACTTGCTTTTCAAAACAATCATCCAAACATGTTTCTATAAGTTAGCTTGAAAAAAAGTCACTTCTATTATCACAAATCCAAACATAAATCACTTCACACAATTTGACTTTTATCCCATCTTACTTCTCAAAAAGTCATATTGAAAAAAAGTTACTTCTCATAAGCCAGTCCAAACACACCTTAATACGTGTTAACTTGAGGGGGCATGTTGGAACTTATGATTAATTGGTTAGTCACAATGGATAAGTCACCTTAGGATTCTATATAAAAGAGATTTAGTTATGTTTTAGTGTGTGAGATTAGCTAATCTACGCTATAGAGGAAGATGGAAAGTTAGTCTCTCACCTCATAATCCCTAAAGTTATTATTGTAAACTCATCACTTCAAGTGTGGGATGATAGATCTAAACCCAAGTGGGCTAGATACATTATTGCATGTTCTTTAATCATCAATAATAATATCTTTCATGGTTGTTATTTTTTCTTTCGTCAATATTATCAATAACAATAATATGTTGTTTTCAAAAATTTGTTTCCATAATTGAATCATCAATACTAGAGCTGGGATTTTGGGCCCAATCCGTCGGGCCGAGCCCAATTGTGACAAAAAATCGGGTTAAGGCTGAGAAAAAGGCCACCCGAAGTGAATCAGGCTACTCTAATCCGCGGCCCGATATTATTGGGCTTAATCGGGTTGACGGGTTAACCCGATATTTTAAAAAGAACTCCTTGACCTAATGAATTTGAGCTTAGTCACACACTCACAGTCACTCACTCCTCTGCCCTATTTAGTGTACATTCTCGGGTCCTGGCTCTCTCAGTCTCACAAACCCTAGCACAGTAGCACCTCTCCAGTCTCGCCCTCTAAGTCTCGCTATTCACCGGAGAATCTCCGGCCATCACCTCTCCCTCCGCCCTTCGTTCGTTCTTCGTCTGGCCATCACCTCTCAGTCTCGGGTTCTACTTCCTTCGTCCAATTGAAGGTAGGTTTGGGGGGTTTTTAGTTCATTCTTTTTCATTATTATTTACTTCTACAACATTCATTATTTCATTCCCAAATGCACTCTGCAAAGCTTAGATTACTGTATCTGTATGTGCTTCGTTTTGCTAATCTGCTATATGGTGTAATGCCAACTCATTTAAGGGCTCTTATCGTGTGAGAAAAAGAATGCAACTGATTCTCTGATGCTACTTTTGAATATAAAATACAAATAATAAAAAAATTTATGATTTACTCTCAACACTCTCAGAAGTTTGTTACTATTCTGATTTCTGAAACATGATCCTAATTTGATAATTTCGCTGAAGAGAGTGTTCCTTTTTTAAACTTTAGTAATAAAACAGGGAAGATGAAAATAAGAGAGTGTTCCCATGACATATTGACATTCCATGTATTAGTGTGTGTGTGCCCGCTACCCAGATGCTCCTTTTTTTCAAGGGGCAATATCGGGTTGCCGGACTAGCCTGGTATATTCGAGTTAGGGCCAAAAAAACCCTAGCCCGATTTATTTCGGGCTAGAAACGAGCTGGCCCGAAATCCTAGCTCTAATCAATGCCCGCGGGTTGGCCCGAAATCCTAGCTCTAATCAATACTTAGCCACTTGATTAATACTAGTTAATTGTACGTCCTCCATCTAAAGTACTTGATCTAACGGTATCTAGTGCGTCCACCATCTAAAGTACTTGATCTAACAGTATCCTACTTAGATTAAAAAGTGTGCTGGATGAGTTCAAACCCACTTATTTTAAAAAGAAAAAAGCTAAGGAAAGAAAAAATTTTGTCGCAAAGCATTAATCAGAAAATTTCCAATATTATTTGACCCAACCCAAGTGTAACGAGAAAAAAATTAAGGCCACACATCACACTTACATCAGGAGTGCTGGAGTTGTGCTTCAATTCTCATTCGAAAATCGAACCAGAAATTCTTGTACATATGTACCAGTAACAAAAATGTGCCATGTCCTTGTTAAACGTCCAAGAATTAATTAATGATCTAAACGTACATAACGATCAAAGCAATACTTAATTATAGACCTTGACTGAGATTCTTTGCAGTTAAAAAAAAAAAAACCTTGACCAATATTCAGTCAAACTCGAACCTTGACCGGCCTCCAGCCAATAAGTTATCGTTTTCCTTTATTAACAAACAAACACACACACACACACATTCATACACAGACACGATTTTTGTTTTTAAAAAAATAATCCTAAATATAAGAGGTAACATAGTAAATTCTTTTGTCTAAAATATAAGAGGTAACATGCAAAAGTCAAAGTAATACATACATGTTTTCCATTTATACCATTGTATATTAAATAACAAAAAATAAATACAAGGAAGTGAGATAAAGTGTGTATAATAAATGAGTAAGGGTAAAAATGGAAAACTTTACTAAATCTACACATAATAAATGATTCCAACATATTTTATTGGTATGTGTAAAAATGTTGACT
Source organism: Mimosa bimucronata (assembly GCA_037074515.1). Classification (NCBI taxonomy): domain Eukaryota; kingdom Viridiplantae; phylum Streptophyta; class Magnoliopsida; order Fabales; family Fabaceae; genus Mimosa; species Mimosa bimucronata. The sequence goes on from CM073437.1 coordinate 8,799,062, forward strand.
ATCTCTTATAATAAAGACTGGAGAGAGTAACGATTATTTAAAAGATTAATTATCTTTAATTATCGAAGAAGATAATTAATCAAGGCCGGCTCTCTTCTCTACCCATTCTCTTTAATTTTTGAGTGGTGGGAGCTCGACTCTTATCGTTGTACAAGCTTTTCTCATGGCGTCTTCCTCCCTGGCCAGAGCTGGGGACGGAGACCTCTGTATTTTGCATCAGTCTGTTTTTTATTTTCATGTCTGTAGAAATAAATTGGTTTGGGGGTTCAGCCGATAACAAACTTTATTTAGTAGTTTCGATTCGTGATTGTAGGAGTCGGAATTTGGTAATTAATGTCTTTCATATTGGCGACTCTATCTTCCGTAAAACTATTGCTGATTGTTGGAAATGGCGAATCTGAAACGCACTTTGGGATCAAGACCGTGTTGTTCGTTGTGCAGTCAACAATAAGAATTTCTTCTACCACATCTTCATATTTCATGTTGGTGCTTGTGGATTCTTTTGTTTCCATGAGATCTGCTAAGATTCTTTTAAAACCAATTTGATTGGTTTATTGTCGATAAGAGGTGTGGATCTTTTGGGGTGATTCTTTGAACAACCACTACTCACAATAACTTTATTACTGAAAACGACTTTTTTCTACCAACAAATTCCAATAAAGGAATTATGAGGATAGTAGGGTTTTTTGTAACATTTTCTCCATACAACTGTAACAATTACCTCCAATCCCACTATTAACCACTCATAATTAAACATTAAAACGTTTATATAGCTAACTATGTTAGGAAAAGGAACTTGCTGAGTAAAACAGCTAACATAGTTAGAAAAAGATCTTTCCATAATATTTATATATGTTCTTTTTAATTCAAACCTCAACTCCAATCTCCGTCATCACAATATCATTTTCTCCCCAGTACAATCACAGAAAATTTCCATAACCATGATTAATCTCCACCCATCATCCACAAGATTCCATACCATAATAGGTATTATTCAATAATTTTTCCCCCAGAATAATAGCAAGGTTCAGCGGAAGCATTATACAAAATATGATCCTAAATGTGGCAATACCTCCTGTCCCTCTGGTCCAGAATATCTCACGATATCAGTGAGAAGTTCCCGGATCCTTCCCTTGACCGTCTATACTGTACCGCTCCTAGGACCTGCAAAAGTGAGATCAACGGGGGGTAGCCCCAAAACGCAACCACTGACTACTCATCTACGTGTGGTGTGTGCTAGCAAGGTGTCCAGTGGAATACATACATATATATCAATTCAGAAGCATGCTCAGGTATTCACATATAATGCACGTCTTGTTCCCAAAAATCTCTTTTCATCGTTTATAATTGTGGAATAACCCATCACAATTCATCTTCAAGAATAGTATATATATCATTGATAATTACAATCAACCCAAACGAATCTTACTAGAAACTTTGGGAAAACACGTGGGACCAGTCGGGACCTTCCACCCGCCCCTGATCACCACGGTACAATTCACGAGGGACTCTCTACCCTCCCTGAATAGTACCACAGATTAGAAGGATCTCTGTCCTTTCTGAATCCGTAAGGGGCGATATCCCCTCTTTCGTCTTTCTCTCCTTTATTTCTCATAATATATCAATTAGTCCCTGTGGCGCAACAGGGTACCTCATCACGTGATGGCACAATTTCCAATTCACCGGTGTCACATACCCAAATAATTTCTCACATACAACACATAGATATGCAACACCACAATCAGGCACCAGGCCTTCCAATATTTTCATGATATACATATATTAAATAATTTCCAAAACCACATATATTTCCGTTTCAAATATTTCACATCACAAATTTATGCCATTTCAAAATAATACTCCACAGGACATTTATTATAAAAATATTAATATTCCAAGATCTCATTTTCATATCCCATCAATCATCAATTGACAATCATATCTCAACGGTGGTTCAAAATCTCATCTCCATATAACATCATAATTTTCAAATAATAATATTTCAAATTTCTTACTAACACTACACACACACATAAACAAGCAGAAAGCGGTTACCTGATAGCTGGCACCAATCTCACAATAGTGCAGCTCCCCCGTACAGACTCAAGACAGCTCAAACACTACATAGAATATTATAATTAATCGCCTACCAAAACAAATTCATACATAGGAATTAAATTACTAATTACCCTTTCCATGCCCTCACTTAATTTAATTTCTACTCAACATTTATTCTCCCTCCTTATCCCCAAAATTTATCTCTAATCCACTTGTACATATATCCCAGCCTAAATATTAATCTTTCCAATACCCATTTATTTTAAACCTTAACATCCAATAACCCCATAATTCATCACCAATACCAATTTATAAAATTCAAGCCTAAATGAAATTTTCTAAACATCCTCCAATTATTTCTTAACCTCAAAAATTCATTCCTTAATCCGCAATTTATTTTCAAAACCGTAATAGCTCAACAAAGTCAAATTCAAGCCTAAAAATATTCCCTTTCCCAAATCAAGGCCTACACCAAATCTAATTTAATTAACCTCATTAATATTTTTGTTGGGCATAAACTATCCCCTTAAATTCATAATTACACAATATCCCACTTATCCAAAACTTTAATCCACCAATATTTTCTTCGGTCCAAATTCTAGTCAAACCAATCAATTAAATCTCCTCATATGACTTTAATAAACATCTAAAAATAATCAATTTAATTATTAGCACCTCAGATCATCAAAAGCTCCAATTTCTAAAATATCTACAAATCCAAAAATTCCCAATAATTAAGAAAAACATCCCTCAATGAAAAATCTACTTAGAGAAACTCATAATCGAGGCCTAAGTTTCAATTTATTAATTTTAAGACTCACAGAAATACCAATTTAGACAAAGTCTAATTTTTCAAGTATAGCAAAACGAAAAACTAATGACAGAGAAAGGTAGAGGAGACTTACGGGATTCCAAAAATGTGCTTAGTTGGCCGAAAAGCTTACTATTCCTATACTAACAGACTCTAATAAGTCTAGTGATAGGAGTATATATGGTGGAAAGAGAGAGAGAGCAAGAAAGAGAGGCGTGAGAGAGAGAAAATGAAGAAAGGAAAGCAAATGAAAGAATGAGGAAGCAGAGGCGACGTGCGATGTTTATATAATTGATGCACAGTAACTCAATAGTAATGAATAGTAGCTCAATAGTAATAATAATAATATAATAATAATATAATTGATGAATAGTGAAAGTTGAAAATTCACGGGCGAGGAACGAATGAGTCACGGGAAGCATAGTGAGATACTAGGAAAAATTGCACTATTAGGCCCAAAATTTTCAAAATTTATTTTGAGCCACAAAAATTCCATTTATTTCCAAAAATTTTACCTACCAAACCTCTTAATTATTCTCTTCCACAATTACCTCTTTTGAGCCTAAAAATAATTTCTTAAAAATTGTTATCCTTTAAATAAGGGAAAAACTAGTCCTTTAAAATCCTCAAAAACACCTCAAAATCCTTCAAATATTCTCATAATCCATCATTTTTCATTAATGAATTCATGTTTACCCCCACTAATCCTTAATTAAATTTTTAGGATGTTACATTTTTGGCGGCAACGGCTCCCTCCTACTTATGTTAAGTTGTATTATTTTTAGGGTTTTTATCTATTGTTAGTTGGGCTTTCTTTTACGGACATTTTATGTTATGCTCTGTATATTACTTTTCTTTATTATAATAAAATCATATATTCTATATATTCGGCAGAAAAAAAAGAAGATAATTAATCAATAACATTTATATAAATAAATGCCTATTTATGAACAAGTGACTAGAGTAAGAGTTCTGATCCTGCTGCCCGAGTGAATTGGTATTTCAACGTGTGAACAAGGGACGGAGAGTGAAGTTAGAAAAGGGATACATTAATTATATTTACAATTTTAAGAAAATGTAACTATTTACACTGGATACTGTGCAGAAAAAGGATTACTATTAATCTATAAGAAGTCAAGGATAACCACCAACTTCATCATTACATAAGTCAGCCGTATGATTATTAGATTTAATGTTATATTCAGTTGTTATGGTAAAATTTTATCGAATTTTAGTTTTAACCCCTATAATTTTAAATCGTTAGTTTCAGTCCCTATGCTTTTATATGATGAAGTTTAGTCTAAGTTTTTACTGCCAATCTTCTTATATTTTTACGAATTTTGTTTTTGATTTCTATATTTCAACTCATATCAAGCTCTTAAGGAATTATTGACACCAAGACTAATTATATGAAACTAAAGAGATCAAAATAAAAATTCAACCAAATTGTTGGAGTCAACATTGATATATTATTATTTAGAAACACACAAATTAACAAGATAATACCAATAAAAACGAGCGTACCTTATAAAGTATGGCATTTATTTAGATACATAGGTACATACAAGACCCACATCAACGCAAGCATAACTAGAGTACTGATGAATTTAAAACCACACACAAAGTAAACATATCTAAAACGATAAAACAACCGAAAATATATAACACAGGACACATAATGTTGTTGCAAACGAAAGTAACCCTAACTTTATGGACAAGTCCTGATATATAGTTGGCTTCTTAAAGATGGAGAGACAAGTCAATGTCTGATGGTGTATCCTCGTCGCTTCCCATACTCGTGTTCGTCTCAAGTTTTCTAGCACTGACACTTGCACTTTCTGGTTCATCTGGCTTTGTGTTCTCAAGGGAAGAACTCTGACCATGGCTTCTCCGGTTCGCTGATCTGCGTTGAACCGCTCCGTCATCGTCTTTGGTGGCAGCCCACGAGCTTCTCGAGCCGAACCGGATGGCTTCGAGGGCCGAGTTGGGTGGGCCTTGGAAGCCACAATGACCCATTGGGTTCATAGGGTGATGGTGAAGGCCACCAAAAAGAGGTGACCCAACAAAGGGAAGATTAGCCATATATGGGTAAGGACAAAAAGGACCAAAGTGTCCAAAAGTGCCCAAACCAAACTCTTTCTCAATTTTTCTGATCACACGCTCACGTCTGTGGGCATTTTGGTGACCACCCAAAGCCTGAGATGTACGGAACTTCTTGTCACAATATTTGCAACTAAATTTCATCTCCCTATTATTATTGTTATTATTATTTGTTGCTACCTCTTGGCTGTTATTTGATGCCTCAGCTTCGGCCTCATTATTTGGTGGGCCCACCATCAGCTTCAGAGTCAGAATCCCCTCCGATTCGCCTTCGGTGGCGGTGTTCATGGTGGGCGTTGCCGGCAGCTCCGATGACTCCTTACACATTTTTCGCTTAAACTTTCTGTCGTAAGCAGCGCCTATGGTTACTCTGTCTGACATTATTTCTGAGAAGAGAGAAGGTAGTGAAGAATGCACTTATATTGTACTGTGTGTTATGGAGGAGAATGAGGGGGGTGTATTTATATTATGAGAATGATCCATGGAAGGTAATGTACGACAATTAAGCTATACATGGTAAGGAGTTTAATGTGGAGTTCTCGTGGTCTTTGATGTGAGGAAAAACTTGGGCACCACTTTACATATGTATAGGTAATGTTTCCTACACATATTACGTAAGCACCCAGTGAGTTTTTTTTTTTCCTCTTTAAAAAAAAATCTTTCTTCTGGGGGGTGGATAATTCAGAATCTATATATATTTCCTTATAGACTCGTTAACTTCCGGGAATGTATCTTGTATCTTGACTATCTTCCAATTCATCTAGTAATGAACTGCACGTGTAATATTCATAGTGCAAGTTTTGTTTAAATTGGAAATTAAAAAAAAAAAACTTTTGTGTATAAATCAATATTTGTTTATTTAATTAATTTTGCTTCGTGACTTCACCCTTTGCTTAGTTTTTTAGATCCTATTTCCTTCTATCTGCCAAACGTGACCTGTTGTACATTTGTACAAAATCGAAGATGCAAACACACACACACGGGGTCCATATCCAATCCAGCAGTTGAAACTTACTATTACTAATCATAGGCTACAGAATATATGAAATAAAAATTTTCCCACCCGATGAAATGCACTCCTCCAGTCCTCCGTTATCCTATGGGACGGAAAATCAATTAGCACGCCCTTCTGTTTTGAGGCATCCATATAGGTATTGACTACTGACCTCTGGTAAAAAAAAGCATTTACTGTTGACCATGCAGTTTTTTTTTTTGTACTCAGTATGATTATTGATATAAAACTAAAGAAACTTGCTTGATACCAGCTCACATAAATAAATAATGGATTACTGAGACTTAAACAAATGTGAGTAGTGCAATTTTTATATTATTTGTATGCAAACTAATTAAAATTGTTATTTTTATTTTTAAAAGAGATAGGTTTCACGATATTAAGTTGTTAAGCATAATGACGACGTTGTGTAATCTATTGTCGGCCCCACATAATTAATAGGATAAATTTATGTTTTTATTGTTGAAAGAGATGAATTTTCACCATCAGATCGTAGATAGCTCCGAATCTTACAAAAAAAAAGAAAAAAGAAAAAAAAAGAGAATGGTTACTTATTTATTTGACAATGTTACTAAACAAAGGATTTCTACCATAAAACTAATTACGTGTTTTCTATATCTTGAGAGATAAGTTTTGAATGTCACATGAGCTAATTCTTAATCTTAAAAAGAAAGAGATGATAAAATAAAAAAATTATTATTTACTTTTAATCTTTTCTGATATATTCATCAATATCCGACTACTACCGATCTGCAGTCCAATTCGCATGACTGTAAGCTCATAATAGGGGAACATAGCTATCTTCAAGCAATTTCGGAGCTGAATACCTAAGGTTTGAATACGAGACTATTGATTAAGTTAGAACAATTCCTAACCAATTAATACAAACATTTAGTGGTTATTTATTTTTAATCTTAAAGTTAAAAGAGATAAGTTTCACAGAATTTAGTTGTTGATAGAGTGCAAGAATGATGTACAATATGTTGTCAACCCTATCTAATGGGACAGTACCATGATGTTGTTGTTGTTGTTGAAAGATAAATGTTTTCCTAGATGATTCTCAATCTTAAAAAGAGAAAAAGAAGAAGAAGAAAATAAAGTGATTACTTGTTTATTTGAAAATTTACCATACAGAATATTCCTATCATAAAACTAATCATATGTTTTTTATATATTGGGAGATAAGTTTCAGATGAGATAGCTCCCAATCCTAAAAGTAAAGAGAAGATAAAGGGAAAAATTTATTATTTATTTCTAATCTTGAAAGAGATAAGTTAGAAGAATTTGACTGTTAATGGAGCAAAATAACCTTGTTCAACCTATGTTGCTGACCTTACTTAATGGGACATGACCTAGTGTTGTTGTTGTTGAAAGAGATAAGTTTTCACTGTCAGCTTGTACATAGCTCCCAATCTTACAAGAAAAGAAGAAAAGATAACGGTTACTTATTTATTTGAAAATTTTACCATACAAAATATTCCTATATTAATCATATGTTTTTATATCTTTGGAGATTAGATTTCAACGTTAAATGAGATAATTCTTAATCTTAAAAGGAAAGAGAAAATAAAAAGTTATTACTTATTTTTAACTTAAAAGAGACAAGTTCAAAAAATTTGTCTATAAACAGGGCATAATAACAGTGGTTCAAACTATGTTGTCAACCTTACGTGAAGGGATAGATGCTATTATGCTTGTCGTCACTGTTGAAAGAGATAAGTTTTTCCCATTAGATCATAGATATACCTCCTAATCTTACAAGAAAAGAGAATGGTTACCCATCTATTTAAAAATTTTACTATACAAAAGATTGCTATAATAAAACTACATATATGTTATTTATATCTTGAGAGATAAGTTTTGAACGTTAGATGAGATAATTCTTAATCTTAAAAAGAAAGAGATGATAAAAGAAAAAATTATTTATTTATTTTTAAAATTAAAAGAGACAAGTTTTAAAAATGTGACTATTGATAGAACACAATAATATTGTTCGGTCTATGTAATCAACCATATCTAAAGGAATAGGATCTGAATTGTTGAATAAGATAAATTTTCACCATCACACCATAGATGGCTCCCACCCTTAAAAAGAAAAGAAAAGAAAAGAATAGACAATGGTTAGTTACCAACTTACCATTTTATTTGAAAACTTTACCATACAAATATTCCTATCATAAAATTAATCATATGTTTTTTATATCTTGCAAGAGAAAGTTTTTGAGTTCAGAAAAATAACTCTTAATTTTAGATTTCGTAAATGCAAACATAATTAAAAAATTATTATTTTTACTCTTAAAAGGGATAAGTTTCTATCGTCGGATGAGATAACCCCTCATCATATAAAATAAGAAGAAATAATGGTTATTTGAAAATATAACTATATAACTCCCAGCATAAAACTTAATCATACGATTTGAATATCTCAGTAGAGTTTACTTTTCATAGGAATATACATTTTTCAATCAGTCTCACTTCGTCACCACTTTGGCTGACATCAATAAGGGTTATGCACCACATAAATACAATTCACAGGTGCATTATATAATGCCAAAAAGAGCATGCGAGTGCTCTAATAAATTCTCTCTGCCGTAGAGACAGGGCGCAAGAAAACCACAATGACTGTGATATTGTCTTTACTCCCTCGTTCCACGGCCTCAGTAGCCAACCTCTTTGAGCACATTCCTGCCTCTTTCACTGTATCTTTGATTATGCTTATCACTTCTTTATTGCTCATCACATCCCACAGTCCATCACTTGCCATCACCTGCTCACAATTTTTATTATTACTAGCTGCTTCCCACAATACCACTCATATCACAACAGTAATGAATTTTACAGAGACAATTCATTTCAATTTTACTGACTATGACCCTCCTTACCAAAAATTCGTCATCTGCAGATAAAGTAGTTTCAGTTATCTCCGGTTCTGCAGTTACAGCCGGCTTAAGATCATCATCCCCAATGGAACGAGTAACCTGTGAAAAAGAGTTTCTATTAACTTCACTTGTGAGCCACTAATTCACAATAGCTTTTGGTTTGATGTTTGAACAACATGCCTGAAGTGCAGGAAGGCCAACCCTCCAGGTATCAACTTGCCAGTGAACTTCCCCTCCATCACGAATAACACGTTCTCTCTCTGCAGGACAGCTTGCAACATGATCCTAATTGGGTAAGACCAGATTAGCGAGAAGAGCAACATTTAAAGGAATGAAAAAAAGGAGGAAGCTTTAGTAATAACTAATAAACGCCACCTAACAGAATTGAGCTGCTGCTTTCAACTCACTTTGGTTAGAGCAATGGGAGAACCAGCTCGGCATAAGATTGTCCTGCAATCACCACTGTTAGCAACAAAAAGCTTGTTTCTTACGACAAGAGCGGTAACTGCCGTGCAACCCGGATGCCAATCCTTCTGGGTAACTCTTCTGGATTTACGACAGGAATTGAGCTCCTCTCTGAAAGCAACATCTGTTTTAATGAATGCCTGGACGAGTGTGGTAGCTGGACTGCATATTCGAACATATTAAGACAATCTATCCCTCAATATACAAGAACATCACTTAAAAAAATGGAAGGAGGATACCTTCCTATAGAACCTAAAGCTTGCAGAAATCCTGGCATGACTTTAGCAGAAAACTCAGCAGCTGCTGCACCTGCATGAGTGCAAATTAAAGATATTTTCACTATATTGCCTTTAACTAACCAAGATCAGTCAGCAAGTTAACTTCAATATGGACGCCGGAGTAAAGTGCTCAGGGTGTCTCACAATAATCAAAGTGAATGGGATCTTGTAGTAATAAGCAATAATCATATTCTTTAAGAATATACATACTGATACTAAAACACTAATAAGTACCTCTATGGCCATCAAAGATACCGAAAGCATGTATGTCCTTTTCACTGCATATGCTGGGAAGAATGAAATGTGTGTCCTCCATAGACTCCCTTCTCCCACAGGTAGCATAAGATCCCCAAGAAAGTGTTGGACAGTGAGCCAAAGGCTCATCAAAAGACCTATGCCAGGTTCTCAGTTTAGAATCAGTTGCACTGGACGATCTCTTTGAGAAAAGTTCTCCCAGGGTAGACCAGTTAACACTCTCTTGATAAGCCTGAAGGTGATTATTACTCCCATCTACAACCTGATTATCATGAAACTTAATAGGTCTGAGTTGTCTATCATCAACGTCCAAAGCATTCTCATTGATGGAATCAAGCTCCTTAATTATATCATCAAAGGAAGGTCTATTTTCAGGTTTTGCATCCCAGCATCTTTGTATTAATGCTAATAATCTTGAAGGTACACCAGACTCCTGAGCAGCAAGGACTGGCCTTAATCCATCAGAAACAACAGCTGCAGTTAATTGCTGCTCTGTATAGTTCATCTCCAGCACTGTGTGAGCCTGCCAGCAGCATAAAAACTAATATCTAAACAAATTCTGATGGTATGCATGTCAATAGCTCAAAAAAAAAAAAAAAAAAAAATTTAGATAAGGAAGCTTCCAATATGCAGAACAAACAATTCCAACATAATAACTAGCAATCCCAGCAGAAGTTTTAGCCTCTAACACAAAACGACAAAAGTATATCTTGGAAAGGACAAAAGTCAGCTTTGTGCTATTGTAACTTAAAAAGGTTGAACATTTCAAAACTAAAATATAATTATAATAAAGGAAATACACAATTCATGCTGAAAGCTCTAATAGGCTTTACTTTCCCACCAACCCTTTTTGCAAAATGAGCATTACTTGATCATGTACGGAAGTGATCCTTCCTTTATGATTTCCCAATCTAAGAACCATTGAAACCTCACAGATAACAACTTTCAGTGAGTTATAAGAATATAGACAATATCCGAAGTTTTTTGGGGAGACATTTTTAAAAAGATAAATGACGAAGATAAGTTAATATACTCTTTTTTCACAAAACAGAAGCCCCGACTAATCTTATCAGTGACCCAAAGTTCTAAAAACAAAACGGGGAAACTGCTCATCTTCAGTCTTCACACATAAACGCAAAAAATGCAAAGATAACATACAGAATGTCCCATGCTATTGCATTAACAACAAGGTAACCACGTAAAAATTGACTGACCTGTGCTTCTGCACGAAGATCAGTATATGGTACAACACCTGTAAGGAGTTCACTGCAGCAAATAAAATTGTATGTAGAAACTAAATTAGAAAATAAAAATTATATGTATATACTTCTGAATTATGCGTTATAACAACAAAAAAAGGCTCATCCATCAACTCATCTGGCATCATAATGACCGGCTTACATGGTAAAGTGAGATGTCAGAAAAATAAAAGGATGTTCTAGGAAGTCAAACCATATTCCAAAGAGGGGGGATATGAAAAACACATTTTAAATCTAAAATGCAATTGTAAAACTTGAAAACCGAACCACTCAATTTATGTTACAACCACTTTTTTAACATGGTTGGAGATGAAAACCATCACACATAACTTGGCAACTGCCTTGAATTCACTTGACCTTTCTAACAACAGACAGACAAAATGGAATGATAGAAGTGATATAGTCTCAAGTCCTTACTTGATTGTCACCCCAAAACTGTAGACGTCTGATTTTTCAGTGTGCAATTCCTTCCTTAATATTTCAGGTGCCATGTATATTAGAGTTCCAACCATATTTTTCTTATGAAAACCACCAGTGGGCTTGCCAGAAGATTTCCAATTTTCAAGAGAAACACTCTTAAGGTTATTCTTGAATTCTGCCAAACCAAAATCTGTGAGGTGTGGATAAAGGTTTTCGTCGAGCTGCATCATAGAGACAAAATGGTTAGCTGGCTAATACACAAGTACTGCATAAATTTATCAAATATCAAGACAAACAACTCAATGATCAAAAGATAGGGAGAAATTTACTAGAATATTTGCTGGTTTCACATCTCTATGTAATATCCCAAGGCTATGAAGATACTGCAAAGCTTTGGCTGTAAAATCAAGTGATGTGAAAGAAAAGAACTGTCAAACTAGTTATTCTGAAACAATTTCCTTGAATCAAAAAAGTTGTCGACCTACAGTGGTTGGATATAAGGTTGATGTAAACTTCAGTTTGTAGTCCAAGAAGTCCAAAAAAATTAAATGTCCAGAACTTTGGTAAAATAACTTTTTTTTGTAGGTCACAAGACTCCATAGCTCTAGTTTTAATACTTTCCAACCCATAGGCTGATCTAATAAAACAACTAGTTGAGATGAGCATGATGTTACTGAAAGATAATTTTAAACAGAACAAAATCTTAACTATACCTAACTGAATTATTATCATAAGTGCATGATTGATACTCGGGGTCCATTCTTCCAAGTGTAACTTTTGTGCAAGGTTGAGAGATTCATAGAATTTGAAGAAAAAGAGGTAATTGGGAGGCTTTGCATGGGCAGCAATCAGTGTTGCTATCCCCGGGTGATCTAACTTGCTGCATTGTTTAAGGAAAAAGAAAACCATGAACTTAAAAGCCGCATGCATAATAAATATGATTGAAAGTTGAAGGTAACAAAATCTGTTACACGAAATGTCATAAGATGCTCAAAACATGCAAAGACAATGATCTAATAATATAGGCAGAAAGATGTCGCGTGTGAGAGAGAGAGAGGGAGGGAGGGAGAGGGAGAGGGAGAGGGAGAGAGGGAGAGACCACAAAAGCTGTAATTCTTTGTGGAACTTGTTAATATCCTCGGTAGTTGACAGGATAGGTTTCTTGACAGCAACCTTGTTACCATCTAAAGTCCCTTCGTAAACAACACTCTCCGCCCCTATGATTGCCATTATAAGAGACGTTATAATTCATTTTCAAAAGAGAAACACACACATATGCTGAATTGAAATGAGGAACGGATCAAACATCCAAACATGCCATCATTCTCATGACAGGAGGGTAGAGTCGCAAGTCATAAATGTAAAACAACAAAACTGACATTTATCTCAAACAAAAGAACAGTTAAACGGTTCAAAGATGAAAAAAAAAAAAAAAAAAGCAATCAATAGGAATGTTCATGAAAAGGTACACCCTTCTGCAGTATCTTTCTCAAGCCACTACAGCTTTTCTCTCAAAAATAAGAAAGAGAGGAAAAGATGCGAACTTGGGAAAGGAGAGAAGCTTAAAACTGGAAAGGGTAAATTTACCTTTGGCAATTGGAGATAAAAGAGAATAGGAGGAAGGAGGAAGATGAAGAGGAATAGAAGGGCTGGTACAACAACCCCTAACGCAAGTGTTGGGCGCCATAATCTCTAAAGCCATCTTCTTTCAGAGCTTCTTATTGTGGCTCAGGGAGAAGAAGAAGAAGAAGGTACAGAGGATTTAAAGTTGGGTTAGAGGAAGGGGATCGTTGTTGTATTATTATATGTTTTTGTTTTGGTAAATGGAAATTTCGTGTTGCAATTGTTTCTGGCCTCTGTTTGGCCGCCTCATGCTCTCTCCTTCTTCTCCTCCCCAATCTGAAAGCAACAACTTGTCTATAGACCAATGATAGGAGATTCTTGTCGTTATTGTGATTCAGTTAAAATAAGTTATAACTTTTAGAACATATTTTATTTTAGTATTTAATATTTATGAAAGATACTTGGATATCAATACCATTAAATGTAATTCTCTCGTTATCTCATTAGCCAACTTTAGACTATGGATTTGAACCATTAAATTTTAATGCATGTATATACATTTCCATTTTTTTTTTGTAATAAAAAATCTCCAAACATTTACACAAGTCAAGATAAACACGGGTTGTCAACCAGAAGAAACACAAGAAATATTAAATCGTGGCAATATTTTTTTTAAAACGCCGTTTTAGACTTTGAGGGCTTGTCTGTTTGGATTAGTTTTTGAAAAATAGTTTATAAGAAAAAAGTTGAAAAAATGTTTTTAGATAATAGATTCTTGGATAGCTGCTGAAATTGTAAAAAAAAATAGCTTCTGACAAAATTTAGATTTTTTTACCAAAAACCTAGATTTTTAGGCTAAAAAATTATTCTAAAAAAATTATGAGTTTTTGGCTAGTTTAGCTGAAATATTGGTTTTGAAGATTAAAAGCTATTTTAGAGGATATTTTTCTACCCAAATTTTAAGGTTTAAACCTAAGATGCAAGAGCTAGCAAAATAGGCACTGAATCATTTAACATGCTGCACGCATCTATTACACATTTTAATTTAACAAATTCCATAAAAAAAAAAAATCATTACAACAAGCGGACTGGCGATATTTTAATGATGGAAATCTATATATTTCTTGAAAGCTCCTAGCAACAATCCTATTGGTCCACATGTCAAATGACATCATTTTCACTTAACTCAATTATTGGTCCACATGTTGACATAATCAAAGTCATAATAGAAAGTTTTATTCTTAATTTCAAATTTCATTGCCAATAATTAATCATTACTCATCATATATTTCTACTTTTGGGAAGGTATTTTTTTTGAATTATGAAAGTTATTTAAAGCAATGATCAAATACATAAATGTATGAAATTTATTTAATATTAAGCAATAATTAAATACATATATATACTTTTAAGAAGGTATTCTATATTAATTCTCTTCTTTATCATGTACAAACCTCTTAGTGTAATATTGTTTATAGAAAAATCACTTATATCTAATGAACATATAAATATGTATTTTGATAACTCATAATTTTGCAATAAGCCTTTTAATAATAATTCATATTTTCTCTTTTTCAAAAAAAAATGCAATCAATGATTTAGATTATTTATATCCATATGTATTAAAATTTTATTGTTTTCAAGTAACATTTTTAATTATGAAATAGTTTCTCAAAAAAATTTTGTTCTTTAATTTATTTAATTTTTATTTTTAACTTCCGTGCATCGCACGGGGGAGAAAAATCTAGTTATAATGAGAGTTGATGTCATACGAAAGCCGCCAGCCTCATTGAGATATCTACACAAAAACTGATTTTTTAACGATGGAATCTGAATTTAATTTCTTAACTAATAACTAATGGATATTTTTCTTTTATTTTTCATGGCTATTTAACTAGATTCAAATCATTCAATTCAAGGTTGATCAAAAAAAAAATCATTCAATTCAAGCCTTATTAAACGCAATGAATTGTGGTTATTTCAAAGACATTTTTTATTTGTTTACAACCTTAAACTCAAACTCAAAAATCTGTGCTTAAATAATCAAAATTCGTTTTTATTAGAATAATGTTTCGTAGCCTTTTTTTGACCAAAAATGTTTCTTAGTCTTAGAAGCTTCTAATTTTTATTTTTCAGGTTACACACACTGGCCCAAAAAAAAAAAACACTTCGTTGGATGGCTTATGAAGCCCAACGAAACCCTTTATCCCATTAGCAGGACCACTCTCATAAAGTAGGCCACATAATAAGATCTTGGGCCTATGAAAGGCCCTCGGCCTTTATTTCATACGAAGGAAAAACGCCGAAAACCCCCTTAACAGCAAAGTTTGGATTTCGAAGTTGCGTAACCGACATTCGAAGATCGATCATCGCCTCGCAGAAGAATTGATCAGAGAGACAGAGACGATGGAGCTTCGTACCTTATCTGCTTCTGTTCTATTGCTTGGTGTTTTCCTTAATCTTTTTTTGTTTTATGATTTTGTTTACGGCACCGGAGGGGACAAATTCATTAAGATGAAATTGGGAGGGGTTCATGATGTCGAGGGCACTCATAACAGCGTTGAGATCGACAGCCTCGCTCGTTTCGCCATTGAAGAACACAACAAGAAAGAGGTATTTTCTTTTATTTTATCTATTTTTATCCGTTCTCCTGAATGATCAAATCCTGAATTTGATGTTAGCTTTTCAATTTTGCGGTTCTCTAATTATTAACATTGAGTCGAGGATTTCCCGTTTGCGTTTTCTTCTTTGTTCGGTAATCTTGATCTTTTTGTGATTTTTAATTGAAACTTGTCCCGTTAGGGTTCTTCTGTTGCACCAATTATCTTTCCCTCAATTTTCCTCCTCCCCCCCCCCCTGTTTTGTATAGAAATACTATTTATATAAATTATGTCAATTGAGATCATTTGAAGTAACATCCTATTTGGCAGTTCGTAAACTGAAAAAGAGAGGGAAAAGTAATGACTTTTGGTAGTTTTCCATAATATCGATTCATATTTTCCCTTCTTCATTTGTATTTAATGAAATCGCGGGTGATCGTGCCCTACCCTCGCTCCCAGATTATTAGATCAATTGTTCAGGTGCATGCATGGTTTTTATTTATTCATCTATTTATTTATTTGAAAGCAGAATTCGCTTCTTGAGTTTTCACGGGTGTTAAAAGCGAGAGAACAGGTGGTAGCTGGTAAGTTGTACCACCTTATAGTGGAAGCAAGTGATGCGGGAAAAAAGAAAATATACGTAGCTAAAGTCTGGGTGAAGCCCTGGATGAACTTCAAGCAGTTGAATGAATTCAAGCATCTTCAAGACGTCTACCCCTTCACAACTTCGGACCTTGGTGTTAATAAAGGTAACCAACTGATCCTGATTTCTGTATTTCTCTTCTTAGTCGTTAGTGCATATAGATGTAGGTATTATGCTATGTTTGTTCCTTGTGAGTTGTAGCTACTGTAAATTCCTGAAAATTCTCGCAAATAGAATTGACATTGTGTCTTAAAAATTGAATGCCGAACATGCTCTTTTTTTTGTCTGTGTGTTTTTAAATGTGAGGGGTATATTATGTTTCTGAAAGTCGTATCACTTTTAAGATGGACAAAGATTAGGATGGCGTGATGTGCCAATACATGACCCTGATGTTAAAGATGCAGCTATTTATGCTGTTAAGTTTATTGCCCTGAAGAACAACTCTTTGTCTCAGTACCTTATTGAGATTGTTCTGGCAAAGGCCAAGGTCGGCGCTTCAACTAGTCTAATTCTTTTGATCACATTCTTCCTGTGTTCAAGTTTGCGGTCTCTCTTCTCCGGATCATTTACTTATGTGCATTGTTCTTCATATGTTTCTACTGTTTTGGGTTCTTGCTAGTCTCTTTCTAATACCAATGCGTTGGCTTTGGCGCAGGTCGTTAAAGATGATGTCAAGTTTAACTTGCTTCTGAAGGTTAGGAGGGGAAGTTGTGAAGAGAGGTTCCAGGTCGTAGTAACTAAGCAGCTAGGGGGAGGAAAGTTCTATTTGAGTCAGATGTAACAAGATCAGTCCTGAATTGATTATTTTTATTTTTAATATAGAAACAAGTATTCCAAGTACGTAATATAATGTATATACTATATAAACAGTGCAAAGCAGACTTGTATGTAATATTCCCCATCTGCCATGTGCACCTGTGAATATAATATATGCTTGGTTTTGAGTCCATACTCTGCCCTTAATTTTTTTCAAATATGCCATTTTATTACATAAAGAAATCCAGTCGAAACTGGCTTTTAATCTTTCATGTGCCGCTCCCTTCTCTTTACATCTTAACATAGCTACAAAACAACGTTGGTCATCGCCTCATTGGAATTCCAGTCTATTGTTTCATTTCATGTTTCACAACTTTTTTTCGACAGTTTGTACGCAGTGGAGTGCAAAATCTAGAAGGAGATAAATGAAAACCGATCTTAAGGATGTCCATGCATCCTGATACCGAGTTATAACGACAGTGCTGAAAAATCAGCAAAGGAAAGTGACAAAGTTATATATCAGCGGGCACGCGTTTATACAAGTGAGAGGGAAGCCTAGGTGTGGCCACGGCCTGTACTGGAGTCCTTATGTAGGTAACCAACCCAGGGTTCTCTGCCATGTCAATCTCATCCGGCTTTGTTCCTTCCGGTGGGGTCCAGCAGAAATGGTGCAGAAGGTGACCCAACATAGAAGTCACAAGGTTAATTCCTAGCTGGGCTCCTGGGCAGACCCGACGACCCGCCCCGAAGGGCAGCAGCCTGAAGTCATGCCCCTTCATGTCCACGTCCTCCTCCAGAAACCTCTCAGGTCGGAACTCCGATGGGTCCTTCCACACGGCCGGGTCACGGGCCACTGCCCACACATTAACGTGCACGTTGGAGCCCTTTGGAATGTCATAGCCTCCAATCTTGACGTTGGCATTGGCTCTATGTGGGAGCATGAGTGGAGTTGGAGGGTGCATCCTCATGGCCTCCTTGGCCACACACTGCAGGTAAGGAAGGCCTGAGAAGTCGGACTCTGTCATGACCCGTTCAAACCCGATAACCCGGTCCAGTTCCTCCTGGGCCTTCTGCTGCACCCTTGGGTTTCTAATCAGCTCAGCCATGGCCCACTCCACCGATATTGCAGTCGTGTCCATGCCTGCGGTGATCATGTCCTGTATAATAACAGACGAAACAGAGATTACAATTAAAATCCTTCCTTCATTTTCTTTTTACTATTTAAAAGGGTATGAGCTCAAATTTAACAAACAAATGTTTCTTTATCATTATCAACCATAATAATGTTTTACGATCCATCAAAGTGGGGATATAAGTTTGTTTTGTAAAACCGTTAATTCGATGATTACTTTTTTCTTTATCCTATTTTAAATTCAAAGTGTAATAGTGTTACATCCCAATATTATTTTTCATGTTTTAAAAAGTTTATATCAATTTTTGTACCTCTCAAAACATTATTATGATTTGGGAAATTTGCACCTTTATCCTATCTTTTTTTAAAAAGAAAAAGAAAAAGATTCAGATGGGTAAAAAAAGAAAGAAAGAATGATGAGTTAGTTACCCAGAGAAGGCCGATGATGGTATCTTCGCTAAGGTCATACTTATCCTGCAAAGTGAGGAGGGCATCAACGAAGTGTTGCTTGGCGCCGCCGGAGAGTTTACGAGCTTGAGTGTGTTCTTCCATGATGGCTCTTGTGAGTCTGTCACGGCGAGCACCGTGCTTGGCGAAAGCCTCTTCTTCAAGAGGGAACATCCATCGGAGCCAAGGGATGTGCTCCGCCATTGCCAGAGATGCTCCCAGCTTGAGGCCATTGGCTACTACGGCCTTGAACTCAACACCTTGTTCGTCCATTATGCCCTCTGAGTTCTCGAATCTCTTCCCAAATGCCAGCCTTGTTATGTTGTTGAATGCCACTGCTCCCAGGTACTTCTTCACCATCACGCTTTTCCCTTCGTTCTCTGCACCCACCAATTTCCCATCTCACGTTAATTGACATTTCTAGTTCAGTAAATCAAACAATTAATTCATTCAACCCCATCTTGTTACTTAATCCCGAATCAACATCTTCTACATGAAAGACGCTGACTTTTCACCAAAGCGGGCCACATTTGTGGTAGTCATAAAACCCAAATACATTTTTTCAGAAAAATAGATTGTGCAGTAGGTTTGACGTGATAGATAAGTCCACCAACAAGGACCAGCTAAGTTGATTGGCCCAACAAAACTGTCCAACCAACTCTACCAGCTCACCCTTAATTTTTTCTCCAATAATGATTGTTAAATTCATAAATTGTTTAGGTGGCCTTCTTATGCGGTGGATGTTCAGCCACCACAAAATAAATAAATTATAGTGATTAATAACGTCTCGAACATACAGTGACAGGATAGAAATGAATGCTTGGGCTAGCAGAGAGCCGGATGATCAGCATCTCTTAGGTGTAGGACCTGTATGAGTTTTATATCAGAACATTGTACATAATAATGGCTTCTAAATTATTTATTCACCGGCATTCACTGTTGATCTTGATGTTTGGGGACTTATAACCAGGATTTATTAAAATTATCATTTGTGTGTGACCAGCTTAATTCAATACTAGTATTTGATTTTGACGGGGGAACTGCTCTCTTATCCATCTCATGCGTCCTAGTTAAAGGAAAAAGGACAGGTTACCTACGGAGTGTGAACTAAACCAGAAAGAGCATTTGCGAAAACAAATTAAGGACTATTAATATGGAGCAAAAGGACAAATCCGGAAAGTCAAATATTTCAATAGGTATGTTTAAGGCTTTCACGTTTCCTTGCGGGCGATAAGTCGCTGAAGATGAAGCATCCATCTCGCCTAACATAGTAAATAGAAAAATCAATCTCGCCTACTTCCTATTCACTTTTGTCTTCATGTGGACAGGGCACCCCACCCCAACCGAAAGTTCTTGTGTGTGTGTGTGTATATATATAAGATATAGCAGCCGTATATAGCAATTTAACAATGACAATGTTAAATTAATGTCCACTCTAATTTTCACATCAGACAACTATATCAGGATAAGTATCTAATTTATTTAATACTCAAAATGACCTAATGATTATATGATTTAATTAAAAACCACAGAGTTAAGTATGAAATATACCCACGGATCGTTTTAAATTTTGTAAAAAAAAAAAAAAAAAATAGTGTGTTTGTATGATCTCACCTTAAAGAAATAAACAATTTCACTTTAATTTCTTCCCATTGTTTAATCTCCCCCACCCCCTCTGTTTTTGTTTTTGTTTTTTTTTTTTTTTTTTGGAATAAGAATGACATTTTCTTCTTGGCATTTTATAAAATTCCATTAAATAATTTTTTGTAAATTATAACTTACGAGCAGCCCAACAAATATACTATTGCGCGCATACATAAAGGTCGATTTTATGCGATATATCTTATTGATAAAAGCCATATTTTACTAAATTCATGTAGCACTGAATGTATTAATTGAATGAACGTGTATATACTTGGAATATAGTCAACACACAAAACAATAATGAAGTAATAGCGTATGCCCCCTGCTTCTCCCCTGTTTATTACAGGGGAGAACAGAACAGAACAGAACACGGTGGAAGAAACGTAATGAATGAGGGTAAAAACAATAAAAAACAAACAGATCATCTCTGGAATAACAAAAATTGAAAAGAACGAAGAAACAGAAGGAGAAAGAAGAAAGTTACCAGGATTAGTGGAGTCCCTATATATGGACTCAACCATGGCGGTGACCTCATCTTCTCGAATTGGCCTCAAGGCTTCAAGGCGCTTGGGAGAGAAAAGCTCAAGCGTGCAAACTTTCCTGACCTTAACATAGTGAGGCCCATAATCGGCCCAAATGAGATCCTTGCCGTCTCTGCTAAACTTGGCCGCCGATCGGCTCCTATGCCGGTCCGCCAACTGCTGGTCCTTCTCCTTCAGCACCTCCCTGGCCAGCTCAGCGTTTGAAACGATGACGTTTAGGGTGGAGCCAAACCACACCGATATGATCGGGCCGTAGGATTGGGCCCACTCGGCGAAGCATCGGAACCTGACGGGCTTGATGTCGTAGAGGTTGCCGACCACGGGCCAGGGTCGTGGGCCCGGGGGCAGCCTGAAGCGCAGGCGCTGGTATAGCTGGTAGCAGAGGAGCACCCCAATTAGTGATGCTAGTATTAGAAGCAACGCCATGAGGAAGAGGAAGAGGAAAGGAGGGGACTAAGGATTAGAACAGAGGTGAAGGGGGTGGGAGATAGGTTGATATAGATGAGGAGGAGGAGAGGAGGGAGTTGGTGAACTGAATGATGACGATGATGATGAGTGTGTGTATAAATATGAATAAAGAAGGGGTTTGTTTGGGGAAATGATGAGGCGAGGGTGAGTGAGGATAAGTTACTGAGTTGGTGGACTCACAGAAATTGGACACCCCAAACTGTGGGTGCCTATAACCCGCCTCCGTTTTTATCCTTCTCAAGTGAAATTTATTTTTATTGTTACATACTGGTGATGATGTTGGTGAATGGTTTGTATTAATATGACAAATATACGAGTGTCCTAAATTAATACATGATTTCTTTTTATCAAAGTGCCTGAATAGAACTCTTAAAAAAATAAAATGAAAGAAATTAAGTGGGATGGAATATATATATATATATAATAATAATAATAAATGGGAGGCGAGGATGATAAAGAAAGAAGGCTAATGGGGTGGTTGGTGAGTGGGGAAGAGTGGGGGCTTTTGAGTTTTGACGAGCACCAAGGTGGATTGTGGAAGAACCAAAGGTTGGTGAGGATGTAGACCCATTTCCCCTGCCCGACAACCATGCTTTTCTTTATATTATACTCACAGTCCTAAATATAATACTCCCTTCCATCTTAAATATAAGATCACTTTGACTTTTTTTTGTGAAAGTTAAGGAAGCAAATTAGACCACTAAATTATATCATATGTCATATGAAATTAGATTATAGGTTAGTTTATAAGTAGAATAAATTAGTTTTGAGAAAAAAAGATTTTTTTGGGACTGAAACTACTTTATTTTTGGATTGGAAAAAAAAAGTCAAAAAAGTCAAAGTGGTCTTATAATTAGGACCGGAGGGAGTATTACTTTTACTTTTTTTTTAAGTTAAGGAAGTAAATTAGACCACTAAATTATAACATATGTCATATGTAATTAGATTATAGTTTAGTTTATAAGTAAAATAAATTAGTTTTGAGGAAAAAAGATAACTATAGACAATTTAAAGTGATTAATTTTACATCCTTAACTTCTCGAAAAAAAAGTCAAAGTGATCTTATAATTAGGATCGAAAGGAATACTTCTTCTTTCTTTCTTTCTAAATATAAGACTTAATTACATAATTTGATTAGATTAATGAAGTTAGTTAAATTAGTTAAAATCACATGATATTACCATAGCATTCTTACCATCTACTTTTATTCCCATCCCAACTCTCTTACTTACTTATCATTGATGAGTGTAAATAAGGATAATTTGAGAAACATTATAAATAGGTTTTATATTTAGAAACAAACGCACTATCCAAATAGTTATATATTTAGGAACGGAGGGAGTAGTATTAATTTTAGTTGAACTACTACTACTACTTAATTTTCATCCAAATTATTCATTCAATTTTATATTTAATGTCATACAAAAATTGGTTTTTCTTTAATCCCCATCACAACGACATGCTTTATCCTAATTATTTAGGATTGATCATTTTGATAAAAAAAAATATGCTAATTAAATTAAATATGAAGTTATGAACCACGAGAAGCAAAAAAAAAAAAGAAGAAGAAGAAAGTTACTCTATCTGTCCCATAATATAAGGTCCATTTTTTTGAATGACCTTGTCCCAAAATATAAGGTCCTATTTGACTTTGTTTGAATAATAAATGCGTTTTTCCCCATTTTACCCCTGCATTAATTTTCCTACACATTCTCTTTCATCTTCTTTTCATAATTACCCTCTTTCTTACTCATTCATAAATAAAGGTATATTTGGAAAAAATGGTATATTTCCTACACATTTATTGTTTTTAACTAACTTTAACTAATTTTTTAGGAACCCATAATTCGGTTAAAAAGACCTTATATAGTGGGACACAGGGAGTATAAATATACTCCCTCTGGTCCCTATTATAAGAGGTAGTCAACATTTTTACACATACCAATAAAAACATGTTGGAATCATTTATTATGGATAGATTTTACATTTTTACAATTAATCATTTATTATACACACTTTCTCTCATTTCCTTGCATTTATTAATATATAAGGGCAGAAATGAAAAACATGTATTTATTACTTTGACTTTTGCATATTACTTCTTATATTTTGGACCAAAAACTTTGTAATGTTACCTCTTATATTTATGACAAGAGGGAGTATATATATTTTAGGATGGTTTAAATCATGGTTCGAAAACCCGGACAGACCCGGCCGGTCGGACCGGAAACCCAGTGACCCCGTGGGTGGAGAAGGTCAATTCATAGTGCACCCGGGGGAGGAATCAACCCGAGAATATTCCGGGTTGACCCTCAAAACCCGTGTAACCCGGCGGTTAGATCGGGTTGGCTGGGTTTGTTTTTTTTTAAAAAAAAATATTTTACCCAAAATAATGTCCAGTATTTATTTTCTCCCAAAATAACCTCTTTTGAACCTAAAATAATTTCCTAAAGTTATTTTACTTAAACTAAGAAAATAACTAAACCTTTAAAAATTCTCCAAAACACCTCAAATTCCCCAAATATTCTAATATTCATAAATTCATATTAATTAATTTCTAATCACCTCCACAAATCCTCAATAATTTCCTAAATATTACATTACTAAAAGAGTTTCTACTTAGTTTTTGAATGATTTTGATAGTATTAATTGAAGGATTGCAAGGAACTAGTGATGAACATTCTTAATTTTGATGTATTGTATTTTTGAAACAGTGAGATTTTTGTTTGATTTTCTTATATTTTGACATGAATGTTGGTATATTATGTAATTTATTATTAAATTATATTATTTTAATATGGCCAGTTTGACCCCGAGTCGACCTTCAACTGAACCTCTGGCCCTTAACCTGGTGCATCAGTCGAGTCAAACCCCGGTCCGGGTTTTTGAAGCTTGGTTTAAATTGATATGCTCACGGCAATAGACGTGACTGTAGCACAAAATTAATTAGCCCTAAAATTAAGTGGATGTTAGTGCGGCCAACATGAATATCCCGCGCGTGATGATGAACCTGACGATGGCACATGGCGCAGTGCGCTGCTTTTTCTTCTTTTCATACTACGAGTATTATTTTGCATTAAAGCGATACAAATTACAAAACATAATATTCATTTTTTCCCTATAAGTAGTTATACACCTACACTTTTTTGGAAAACTAATTAGTAATTATTTTATAAGTCATAAACTCATAATGAAGCAACCTGTTGCCTCCAAATAATGAATAAAGGTACAAAAATGACCACATAGTTTGGTTGAAAGTGCATCCAACACCGTATAGTTTTTTAGGCCAAAAAGTGCCCATGTGGTTAACAAAATGGTACAAAAATGCCATTAGGATTAAAATCCCTAAATGACAGTTGGTTTTCAACATTAGGGCTCCCATGTTGGCCAGGTGGACGATTCACACTGGACACATCATCATTTATTTGTTGACATCTCAACCTCTTTGAAAAGTCAAAATTTCTTCACAAATCTACAAAACAATTTGTTAAAAAGAACACAAATTTCATATACATTGAATCCTTGTTCATATATATATATAGTAGCTTCAACTTCATCAACTAGGAAAGAAAAATGATAAAAAATCATGGCAAATCGGAGAAATCACAAATTTCTCATCGGCATCATAATCAACATCAAATTAAAATCAGGCGACATGAACACAACTCATAGTAATTAAGCAAATCACTGAAACCAAATCACTTTCAAATTCTTAGTTCACGCTTCTTCTCAACTAGTATATTACATTCACATCAACAATTCAACATTGAAAATGAAATATCACAACAAATCGCTTTGAAACCCTAAAACACAGCTCCAATTGCAACAAATTCACAAATCATCGATCCAAACCGGAAGGATACCAGCAAAACAATCGAAACAGTGAAGGAGCATAACGGCCAAATTAGACGATTTGACGCCGCAATTTCTAGAGGATGAGTTCCGATCGAAGATCGCGGAGAGAATTTCATATCTCACTCTGCTTCTGGAATGGATTACATCCCCGAAAGATCCAGTCCGGCAGCGAAGGATCAGAAGCTTCTCCGATTCGGAAGCGTCAACGGATTTCTCTCTGATTCTGTGAAGGTTTCCAGTGATGTCGCCAAAGGCGACTATAGGGTGGAGGATGATCGCATCCCTCATGATTGTTGAGGATTGCATCCTTAGTTCATTACAACCTCCTTCTCTCACCTCAGGTTTGAGATTGAGAAATCACGACACTCTCTTGGTTAGGGTTTCGGATCCTCTGCTTCAGGTAGATTCAAGCGTGCCATTTTTTGTTTAGTTGATGGTGATTTTTTTATGTTGCTTGTAAATATTTGTGCAGTTTTGTATCTTTGTGTTTTTTAAGATGTTTTTTAATAGATTGTTCTGCAGATTTGTGAAGAAATTTTGACTTTTCAAAGAGATCGACGTGTCAACAAATAGATGATGATGTGTCCAGTGTGAATTGTCCACCTAGCCAACATGGGAGCCCTAATGTTGAAAACAAACTGCCGATTAAGGGTTTTAACGTCAAGGGCATTTTTGTACCATTTTATTAACCATATGGCTATTTTTGGACCTAAAAAAACTATACGGTGTTGGATACACCTTCAACCAAACTACGTGGTCATTTTTGCACATTTACCCTCCAAATAATTGTTTTGGAATATGGATGAATGTTCATTATTCAAAACTCGAATACGATACTATGTTTTTTTTTGTCTGAAAAATACGATACTATCGATTAAACTGTAATGACTTGCACCATCAAAATGCTCTATGATAAAATAAATAATTATCAGATCATGAGTGCTTATTAATATGCATTGCTAAATTTTTAGGAACAAAAGTTGGCAGAAAAATAAATAAAATAAGCTACATTTGTTGAAAATTTAATTTTAAACGAGTTAATTCCAAGAAATTTTAACTAAATTATAATTGCTTAAACTTCTTAACATATTGTTAAACTGATTAGAGAAGGAAATTATAGATAATTAGACATTGACAGATTAAATAACGGAATGTGGCAGCGGTTAACGTAAAAGGGCAAGATACTCATATGATGTTGCAATTATTAGCAATTGGCCAAAAACATATAGTAACGCTGTAACTAAGCTGAACAGGTGCATTTTGTTAGAGGCAGAAATATTGTCACGAGCCACAAAAATTACATTTAAAAGAAATAATAACGAAAAATTAATCTCTCGATCGGCTAAGCCATTGTTATAATCGTCGATAATTGGCAACAAAGCTTTTTAAAACAAAAAACTTCACAGAGTTTTTAATTAAGGGTTAAGGTACAAAAATGACCATGTAGTTTGGTCCAAGGTACACCCAACACCGTGAAGTTTTTTTTGGAACAAAAGTGCCCACGTAGTTATCAAAATGAGACAAAAGTATCCATGCCGTTAATTTATACTAATGGCGTTAAGTTTTTCAAAGTTAGTGAAAATAAAAGGTGCAACAATACCCATGAAGTTTGGTCCGAAGTGCACCCAATACCGTGATTTTTTTTTTTTGCCTAAAATTGCCGACGTAGTTACCAAAATGGTTCCCTCAATACCTTTACCGTTACTTTACACATGTTAGGCAGGAGAAATACATAAGAGGGGGTGTGAATTTTGAATTTCAATAAAATATTTTTCAAAATTGTAAGTTCAAAAGCAATTTTAAAAAACATATAGGAAAGAAACAGAGTATTGAAATCTCAGGCAAATTTGCATAATGTTTGTTTGCATTCTCAAATGCCTGTAAATATCCATGGGTTAAAGGTCATATTTACCCCGAAAATATGCATAGTGGATCACATCGACCTCAGAAGTATTTTTTTGTCCAATTTTGCCCCGAAAGTGTGCAAAGTGGATCATATTCGCCCTTTACACTTTCGGGGCAAAATTGGACCCAAAAAAACTTTTTTTGGGTCCAATTTTGCCCCGAAAGTGTGCAAAGTGGATCATATTCGCCCTTTATCGGGGCAGATATGATCCACCATGCATACTTCCGGGTTAAATATGACCTTTGACCCAAATATTATCGGTCAACGTCAACTATTTAACAGTCAACTTAAGTTTTTTAACGGTAAAAGGCGAATATGATCCACTTTGTACACTTCTGGGGAAAATTTGGACTAAAAAAATACTTTCGGGGCAGATATGATCTATCATGTATTTTTCTAGCACTTCGAATTTTCATACTCTGTTTCTTTAAATTTCTGTGAGCTTAAGTGTTTATCATATACTTTGTTTGATCTGAAAGCATTTGTCTAAGATTTCAATACTCTATTTCTTTCTTATCTATTTTTGAAAATTGATTTTGAACTTAAAGTTTTGAAAAATATTTTATTGAAATACGAAATTCACCGCCCTCTTGTGTATTTTTCTTGCCTAACATGTGTAAAGTAACGGTAAATATACTGAGGGAACCATTTTGGTAACTACGTCGGCACTTTTTTAGGCCAAAAAATATTCACGGTGTTGGATGCAATTCAGACCAAACTTCATGGGTATTTTTGCACCTTTTATTTTCACGAACTTTGAAAAATTTAACGCCTTTAGTATAAATTAACGGCATGGGCACTTTTGTCTCATTTTGGTAATTACCTGGGCACTTTTATTCCAAAAAAAACTTCACTGTGTTGGGTATACCCTGGACCAAACTGCATGGTCATTTTTGTACCTTAACCCTTTAATTAACTGAGGTGCAGCAAGAAAATGTTTAATAACGATGCCAATAATTAAGTCAGTGTACGTTGATGAGAGGCTTTTATTATTACCCCTAATATGTCACTAATAATAAAGAAAAAACAATGGAACGTTTCTTTCTTTCCAACTTGTGTTTGCCGTAACATAGGGTTGCACGTACTAAAGACCGGACTAGACCGGTCTACGACGGGATTTCTTCTTCTTGTGCCCTTGCTATTTTTTTCTTATGGCATTAATGTCCGTTTACATCTTCCTCTTTATAGGTTATTCTCGATCTGATCCTCTCTGTTTTTGGTTGACGGTCTCTTCCAAGCTATTATAATTCTTTTTTTACTGGCTGTTAAGATCATATCTTGTTATATTTCTTAGCTATGTTATAGTCGTTTTCATATTTAACGACTGTAAATAAAGTAACACCATATGCTTTTTATTTTTATTTTTTAATAATGACTGAATTCATAAACAAGTCACAAACTTACAACAAGATATCTGCGCCGTGAAAAACGTAACATATGCCTCTTATTTCAAAAATTATAGTTAAAGTATATATATATACATACACGTTGCATAAAAAAATTCCCCGCAATTAGGATTATCATATTGCATACAATAAACAAATCATCATTGAAAAGCGTATGCTTTTTATTTCAAAAATTTCAATTAATTGCAATGTATCATACTCCCTCAGATCCTAATTATAAGACCACTTTGACTTTTTTTTTCAGTAAAAAAAAGTAGTTTTAATAAAAAAAAAATATTTTTTCCTCAAAATTAAGTTATTAAACTTATAAACTAACCTATAATATAATTTTATGTGACATATGTTATAATTTAGTGGTTTAATTTGTTTCCTTAACTTCAAAAAAAAAAGTCCAAGTGGTATTATATTTAGGACCGGAGGGAGTATAAAAAATTCCCGACAATTAGGATTATCATATATATTGCATGTAGTTAAAGCAAGACACTGAACCATCCATACTTTATAACTATATTTAAGAATAGTATATATGTTTTGATTTGCCTTACAATTAATTAATTATTATATTGATACTTAAATTAAAATTGAAGTTGCATGACGCTTGATTATCAAGACACGGTAAAATTTAATATTGAGTCTTCGGCTCTTAACCTGTAATCGAGCTAGCTTTGTTGAAAGTTAAAATTCTAAAGTCGTTCGCACAAAAAAGGCAATGGAAATGGCTATACTGGCTTGTTTAGTTTAATATTCTAATTGTGACGCATGCAATGCAAATGCATGGTTTAATTAGTTTGGTATTTTAATTTAGTAGCGATCGAATTATTCTATTCCAAACAAATTTTCCTATAAATGCATATGCTTCGTGTTATTAACACAAGTACACCTAATAAAACAAGTAATGCACCGACATGGTTGTGCTATAGCCTAGCATTCAAATAATTTAAAATGTTATATGCATAATTATATAAATATATATTGCATGTTACTGCCTAATCATTACTATAAGACTATAAGAGCTAACTGATTTTATCTAATACTGGATAAAGTATTTCAAAGCATTTATATTAATATTTTTTTTCTGATAGTTCGTTTTACTAATAAAGTTATGAATAATCTAAAATAATCAGTATTAATATATAAATTTAAGTGGCTTATTAAATTTAATTAATATATTTCACAGTCCTTTGCAGGGGCATAAGTTTATTTTTTTAAAAAAAATCCTCATTATTTGAATATTTCGTACAGTATGTGCGTACGTCACGTATTTGAGTGTTGGGGATTGTGTAAAATCGTGATTATTAAACCGAATGAGTGGGATTAACGTTAAAGACCAAACATTCTTACACTAGAACAGATCATTGCGTGTGGAAGATGTTGAGGTCTAAGTCACACCTAGGAGGTGGAAAATTGATTATAAATTCGTTATTTATTTGGTTTTTTAAATTAAAAAAATATGTGAAGACTGAGGAACATATGTAGCCACAAAACTCAAAATACAATGACATTTTTTTTTGTTTTAGTTCTAATAACTTAATAGGAGTAAGAATGTTGTCTGAGTTTAAATATAAATATCAAAATTAAAATTTATTAAGCAACGTGAGTATAATTATTATAATTATCAATCCGCGGTTGGATGAGTAAGATAGCATGCTTTATTTGGAACTGGATATAATATATGTATGTGTGTGTGTATCCATAATAATCGTTATTATCACACTCAACTGGATGAAACTGTTGATAGAAAAAAAGCTACTCACCATGCATGGTATGATCAGTCAATGAACTTCTCTCGTCGTCTGCCAATTTCTCTTCATCATGCACGCGTGTTTCTCCGATCTCAACTTGGTTATTTTCAGAACTCAATAGATTCATTTGATAATCTTATTACGTTATACGAGTAAACAATAAATAATGATACAACATTTACGGATGCTAGTGAATAATTTCTCGGATTGTTTCGCAAATCTTCCAATAAGAATGCAAATAGTCTGACTATAAATGAAAAAGGCAAAATTCAATAAAAAATTAAAATACAATAATATTTGTGGTTCAGGAAAATGCAGTTGTAAGTTCTTACTCCCTATCAGTACCTTGGAGGTTGAAAGAAATTGGAGCATGAAGGAATAAAAAATTAAGCACATCACTCTCACCTTTTTTTAGTTTAAATTTTTTTTATCCTTACTATAAGTCTATCTAAAGATTAATTAATCATAATTTTACAATTTTGGCCCTAATGATAAATGTAGAAAAGGGAAAATTAAAGGGGGTTAAACAAACTATATAAAATATTTTTAAATACCCATTCATAATTGAGAATAAATTATTACAAAAAATTATCAATATAGATTGTTTTACTGATTTTTTTTCGGGTCAAAATGTTTTTAATGATCTGACTAACTTTCCTTATACGATTAGAATTATATAAATTACTCCACTTGTAAAAAGCACCATAATGATGATCCTCAGTCTTAAAAAAAAAAAAAACAAGCGGAAAAGGCCAAAAAAAAAACTTCATAAGTGGGAGGCATAAAATGACCACGCGCGGGCTCGTGTCGACTAGAGTGTGATATACACGTGTGGGGGGCGCGTGAAACTTTTAAATAAAGAGATGGCCGATGCCCGGTGGGGTTCGTGATTGAGAAGTGGTGTGGCAGTGGGTGTTAATGGGACCCACTTGGGGTTGGTGAGCCAAGGTGGCTGGCGGGGTTGGTGTCACAGTGAAAATTTGGATTCCTAATCAATTAACTAACTAATTGCTACCGTATCATATCTCTATTCCTTATTATAAGTCCACTATAACTACTTCTCACATATTAAGGAGTGGAAGTTATAACTTTAAATATCTCATATTTTTAAAACTTTTTCCAACTTTGCTCTTATTTAAGAATAGGTGCTAAAATAATATTTAATACATTATACACCTTCTCTCTCATCTTCCCTATTTCCAACATAAGGGTAAAATAGTCACAATAACATTAATTGATTCCAAAGTCAACTTATATTTTGGAACAAAAAATTTATGATAGTTAGACTTATAATAAGGAACATAGTGATATTATTGAACCTTTTCGGGATTTGCTTAAAAGTGTGAAATAAATTGTTCTTTGTTAGTAAAATATGAGGAAGTCATAGGGATCGTGACAGTTATTGAGAGAACCTGAAAGAAATCATAAAGATCTTGTTTAGAAATTATCTGTTTTCAGTTTATTTTGATGAGCTATTGCAAATAGCTTAAAAGTTAACGATATTCCTTTTTTCCCTTCTAGCTCAATATTTTCCCATGTTCTCCACAAACCTTCTTACTATATCTAACTTATAATTATTTTTCCAAACTTAAATGAGCTAACCCTTTTATTACCTTTATTAGTATGTGGAGTCACATATAGTATATTCGGCTATATTCGGCATAAAATTATATAACGCAGTGTCCTGGTTTATTGACATATTCTAACATCGTTTTAAGGAAGTGCAACTTATATTTACAACTCATTTGTACGAACAACTTAGCATTCAGCGCTTTCCTAATATTTAGGGCTTTGGGACTATCACTGTTAACATTTTTATTTACGAGGGAATAGATTAAAAGGGGCAATTAATTACAGGTCCCGTGTAAGGGATTTAATTAATATGAGGTGCCACGAAGTTGTTATTGCAGGTCAAAAAGTTGTTATCACAAGGTCACAAGTTGTCACAGATCAAGAGTGATTTTTAGGCCACAAATTGTTATGACAGGCTAAAAAGTTGTTATTGCAGGCCGAAAAGTTGTTATTGCCAAAAAGTTGTTAGTGAAGGCTTAATCACTGACAACTTTTCGGCCTGCAATAACAACTTTTCGACCTGCAATAACAACTTTTTGGCCTGCCATAACAACTTTCTGGTAGGGACCTCAGATTAATTAGGTGATTTCATGAGACCTCATCTTAATTAAGTCCCTTACACAGGACCTGTATTTAATTACCCCAAAAATCATCTATTCACATGGAATCCAAAATCAAATTTAAAAGATAGCTACATAAAGGACAAATTAAGAAATATATTCCCCTTTGAGTTTTCCTCTTCTCAACAAGAATAGCCTGCCCTTCTAACATACAATTTTGGGAAAATTTCAGTTTGCCCCCCTAATAGTGAGTTAATTTCAGATTGCCCCCCCAACTTTCTGAAACTTCACTGAGCCCCGAAGGGGGCAAAGTGACAATAATTTTGGGAGCTGCAAAGACCATCCTACCCTTGGAAGAGAAAGATAAAAGGGAACCAATATATGGCTCAGCACACTCATCACTGTCATTAGACTCTCACTCAAGCACACTCTTCAGCCTCACGTTCTCTTCCTCCATCCCATGGCAATCGGCCCACTCCCTTATGATTCCATGATTTCTGAAATCACTTGACTTCACTCCCACCAACTCTCTCCTAGATCATGATTTTATTGATGTGTTTTGAAGATTTTTAGAAGGCAAGGAGATCAATGTTGTGGTAAGCAAGCTGTTGGAATCAGTTTAAAGTACAGGTAAAAGCTTATCCCCAAGTAGAAAATTCTGATCTCTTGAATCTAAACCTTTGAAGTCTTGTACTGTGTCTTAGAAATTCGTCAAATGTGTCTTGGAAATTTTTCATACTTGTCTTGGAATACTCTGAAAATATGAAGTAGGTACCAAGTATAGGCTTTGAAGACTTGTACTATTTGTTAGAAATTGTTCAAATGTGTCTCGAAAATTTGTCATACGTGTGTTGGAATGCTCTGAAAATGTGAAGCCTAGTATAGGCTTTAAAGACTTGTACTATTTCTTAGAAATTTGTCAAATTTGTCTTGGAAATTTGTCATACGTGTGTTGGAATGCTCTGAAAATATGAAGTAGTTACCAAGTATAGGCTTTGAAGACTTGTACTATTTCTTAGAAATTTGTCAAATGTGTCTAGGAAATATGTAATACGTGTGTTGGAAATTTGTCATTCATGTCTTGGAATTCACTGAAAATATGGAGTAGGAACCAAGCATAGTCTTTGAAGACTGCTTCTATGTCTTGTCTTAGAAAATCGTCAAATGTTTTTAGGAAATTTATCATATATGTCTTGAAAATTTGTCATAAGTGTTTTGGAATTTGCTAAAAATGTGAAATGGCACTAATGTATATGTATTCATAATGTCTGATGTTGTAAATATGGTTATTTGTGTAGTAAGTTGTTATATGTGAGTTGCAAATGGAGCATATGTTCTTGTGAATGCCATTTTGTGTCCTAAGGGTAAAGTAGAATGTGTGGGTTCAGTATATATTATGAACACATGTAATTGGTAGTCCAAATGAAAGTTTGAGTATAATCACTGGCAAGTCTAATTGATGTTAAGCTATCTTGTCCATAAATTATAAAACTTTGAGTTGATATAATGCAATTGTTATGTTGTTAGATTGTCTATTTCAGTTCTAAACTTATAATTGACTTAATTTTGGCATGTCATTGAAATGTGGGAATTAATTATGTGCAGCAACACACAAGGAGAATGAGTAGCAGTTGTGCAAAACAATTATTTTGCATCTTCCATGTGGGAGGAAAATATGTTAAGAACTTGGATGGAAAGATGATATATGAGGGTGGGATTGTAATTGGAAGAATGATAAGTAAAGGGATTTCATATGAAGAGCTTAAAAGTTTGATAGCAATAGATGTGTGGCCGGAAAGTGGTGGATACAACATGAAGTACACAATTAGTTTTGCCGGGGACACATTATTGGACCTTGTAGATGATGTTGGAGTTGCACAATTGATTGACTACAACAATACCAATGGGCATGTTTTTGTTTGTCAGAATGTGGAAGAGTTAAAACAAGCATCACAAGTGGATAACATAGAAATGTAAGTTATGAAGCTTGTTATGATATTTTGCTCATTGAAAAAGAAGTTGTATATTCGACTAAGTCAATTGTAATTTATGACAATTAACTTGTATTTGCAGGATACATGATTTGGCAGTACCTTCATTTGGAAGATCAGTATCTCCAAGTATATGGGAACTTGAGGCAGACAACTCAAGCACACCATCTCCCATACAATGTGTGCCACCTCCAATATGTATACAAAGTGGGCAAAGAGCATTGAATGCAAATAGTTTAATTGTGGAGAGTTTGCCAAGTACAATACCAGTTATGAGTTCTTTAAAGTGGAAGGATGAGCTGATGTCAGTTGGTCAAAGATTTCCACATGCTGCAGCATTCAGAAGTGCATTATACAAATACAGCATTACACACAATTTCACATATGATTATGTGAAAAATGATAAGGATAAAATTATTGTCAAGTGCAAGGTAGATACTTGTCCATGGAAAGTTTCAGCATATGGTGTGGATAAGAAAAATACATTCCTTGTTGTCAGAAGATTCATGAATGAGCACATGCACTTTGCCCAAGATAACCTTGTTGTCCCCCACAAGAAAAGATGCACACTAACTTCAGTTGTCATATTAGACGAGCTGCGGGGTCGCATAGATAAATCCCCAAATGACATACGAACAGACTTGCAAAGAGAGTACGGTTTGAGCCTCGACTACCAGCAAGCATATAGGGCAAAAGAAAAAGCATTGGTTCAGTTACATGGTCGGCCTAAGGATTCTTATATGCTGATCCCTTGGATTTGTGATAGGCTAAAGGAAAGTGATAAAGATACAGTAGTAAAATATGTTGCATCAACAAAGAATGAGTTTCAAGCACTTTTTATTGCATACGGATGTTGTATAAAAGGGTTTTTGGAAGGTGCTCGACCCATTATATTTGTGGATGGAACCCATTTGAGCGGTCCATACAGGGGGACCTTATTGGGAGCACAAGCATATGATGCAGACGATCAGTTATTTCCACTAGCATATGCCATTGTGAGTGGGGAGAACTCTGAAGATTGGTCATGGTTCCTAGCAAACATCAAGGAGATAACGGGATCATTAGAGCTAACAATTGTATCTGACAGACATAGTGCAATAAGAAGTGCAGTGCAAGAGATTTTTGGTTCGGAGCGACATGCCTTTTGCTATCGTCATGTGAAGGAGAATTATAGTAAGGAGTTCTTAAGGGTCACTAGGGGACAGAGGAAGACCAGTGGTCAGAAAAAGGAAACTGCACTAGAAATGCTTGATTCAATTGCATATGCAAGACTCGAAGCTGATTTTAATGAAAGTATGGCAACTCTCATGGATTTCTGTCCAGAATTGGTAGAATGGCTTGAAACGCATGGTGACATGGATCGATGGGCTATGAGTAAGTTTCCATATAAGAGATGGGACAAGATAACTACAAATCTGGCAGAGTCTTTCAATGCTTGGCTTGTGTGTGAGAGGAAGCACAACGTTGCTGTTTTGATACACGAGCATAGAGAAAAATTAGCTAAGAGATGTATAATAGTAAAATGAGCATGAAGAATTGGAGAAATGGTGTGGGGCCAAATGTGGAGGCCAAATTGATGGAAAATGTGAAAAGGTCTGAAAAAATAGATGTAGAAGATTATGGACTGGCTGGCTTTAGGGTTAGACCTCCTGAAGGAGGAGATATTCGGGTCAATCTTACATTACGGGAATGCTCTTACAAAGCTTGGCAGATGTCAGGATTGCCTTGCTCACATGCATGCGCTGCTATAAGAGAGATTCATGGGAATGTATATGCATATGTGGAGGACTGCTTTTTACTGGAAAGTCAGCAAAAAATGTACAACAAATCCATGATTCCTGTTGAGACATATGACATCCCTAAGCCAGACTCCCTCAAATATCATGACTACTCATCAAGTGTCTTGTTAAAACCACCATTGACTTCTCGTCCAGCAGGAAGACCAAGAGTTAAAAGGATTGAATCACAATTTCAAAACAAAAAAGTGTATCATTGCTCGAGATGCGGTGAGGCTGGACATTCTGTGAAGACTTGCAGGAACCCCAATCCTAGCTGAAATGTGTAGTAGATATAGTGCTTTTATTTTGGTGTTGAACATAGCTGCTCCATACATAGCTATGAATGTATCCCAACTTATATATTTTTGGTGGTTGGGAAAGCAGCTATTGTGTGCATAAACACAATATATTTTGGCTTTCTGTAATCAAATGTAAATGCCCTTTTGAATTTCAGGATGGTACTTTGTGGCTTTTGGACCTAAGTACCAAGATGAAATTTGGTTATAACTATGTAAATGTACATGACTTATATGAATATGATAAGTTGTATTATATTAGATGACATCATTTGTGTTGCTGGTACCTTTAATGTTAAGATCTGAAAATGTTGATCATGACAACCATGATGAGTATGTATCATTAAAGTAGCCTAAATTCTTTCAATTTTTTTACTTACAAAATCCTGACAATCATGTTGAAAAAACGCAAGAAATTCTTGGAAATTTCTCTTATATGTCTTGGAAATACGTCATATGTGTCTTGGAAACGTAGTTGTCAAATGTGTCTTGGGAACACATGTGAAATGCAAGCATGAATTTATCTAGGAAGATTTCAGAGACCTGAAAAATTACACAAGCATGTTGGAAATTCGTCATATATCTATTGAAAATTTATCATATGTGTCTTGGAAATATATCATATGTGTCTTGGAAACCCATACGCATGGGAAATGCAACATCTCAGACTCGCAAAATTACACAAGTATGTTGGAAATTGTTCATATATGTCTTGGAAATATATCATATCTGTCTTGAAAATATATCATATGTGTCTTGGAAACCCATTCGCATGGGAAATGCAATGCAACAGAGACTCGCAAAATTACACAAGTATGTTGGAAATTGTTCATATATGTCTTGGAAATATATCATATGTGTCTTGGAAATCCATACGCATGGGAAATGCAACATCTTAGACTCGCAAAATTACACAAGTATGTTGGAAATTGTTCATATATGTTTTGGAAATATATCATATGTGGCTTGAAAATATATCATATGTGTCTTGGAAACCCATACGCATGGGAAATGCAACATCTCAGACTCGCAAAATTACACAAGTATGTTGGAAATTGTTCATATATGTCTTGGAAATATATCATATCTGTCTTGGAAATCCATACGCATGGGAAATGCAATGCAACAGAGACTCACAAAATTACACAAGTATATTGGAAATTGTTCATATATGTCTTGGAAATCCATATGCGAAATGCAAGCATGAATTTAGATTACACAATTTCTGAGACTTGGAAAATTACAATATTTATGTTGGAAATTCGTCATATATGTGTTGAAAATTTGTCAGACTCTCTTAGATACGTCATATGCGAAATGGAACATGAATTGGTTGGACTTGTGAAATTTCGAGAGTCATGTTGGATATTGTTGTATGTGTCTTCCAAATGCATGATATTTTACATGTTTAATTGGATAATTTTGGAGACTTTGAAATCTACACACTTATGTTGGAAATGCACACATAAGTGTTGGAAATTCATGTATACAATGAGTAACCATACTTTTTTAAAAAACAACCTTATTGCCATGAAAGTGACAACAATTTCCAAAATGTCACTACAAGTTCATCATTACAACAAGGCTGCACATATCTTGATTCTAAGCCTCAAAAAGGGACTTTCACATGCCCTACTTAGACTACATACATCTACATTGGCAAAAGACAAGTTCACCAACATTAACACAAAACCCAAGTGCCACAACACTTGGATGCCAAAATGGATTACAGGTTCAACAGAAATATTAACAATGACAAGTTATCTCTTCTTTTTCCCATTAGTTTTTCCTACTTTCAGTAACTTTGTTGCAGCATCCTGAATTGAATTTGTTGGATGGTTGATAAGCCACCACAAGTAATCTTTCCTCAAGCTACCAAATTGTTCCTACATAAAAAATATAAGCCAAACTATGTTTAGTACATTGTGAACATTGATTACAAATACCGCAGAATTACAAACATATGGCATGCTTCTTACTGCTGTATAATCTGGCATAGTCATCTCAGGCCAATTTTTGTGTTCCATATGGGGCCACTCTCTCAAATAAGTTATGACATGAATCCCGCAATCATACCTACAACAAAATTGCAAATGTAAATAATTTGGTTGTCAAAAAACTGATATGCGTAATGAATGGAAACAATAACATCTTACACGTTCTCTTGTCTTGGAACGTTGGGGTAAATGATTTCGGCCTTTGCTTGATCCTTCGCCAATAACTCCATATCGGGCTTCAAAGTCTTCAGAATTTTAATGAAGTTCTCCCTCTACACATTAAACAAATATGTCACATATTGTTCTCATCATTTGCTTTTAAGCTTACAAAATCATGGCATTCACTTAATAAGAGTTGTTAACAAACATACACAATATTCAGCAATCTTATGCTTCTTTTTAATTTCTCTCTTGTCTCCTGGAAGTGAATCTAAGACAAAAAACTTGAGTGTTTTTGGTTCAAGAACGAGGCAGAACCAATGTTCAAGCCTTAACACTGGTCCAAAGATGTAATCACATTCTGCCACATTATAGCCCAGCTGCTCAGGTAGTAATTCCTTTATGCGTTTCTGCAGATTCCATTTCTTCCTCTTGTTTATCATGATGTCCTACAACAGCTAATTAGTACCAATGACTATCCAACAGCCAATTAGTAACAATGACCACCACATATACCACATATTTTGCTCACCGTAAAAACTGCAGCAAGAATGTGCCTCCTAACTCTAGAACCATGTTCTTTTTGTTCACCATTTAGGACATGGGCTATCAATGACATTATATGCACATTGATTAAACAACAAAAGTTGTCATTTTTGAACATAATATTTGTCATTCAGATTCAACAGCAACATTTCACATACCCTATTACTTATCCATTTCTGAGGATCAAACACCTCCAACTCCAACCGTGTTGCACTCTGCCCAAACATTTCAACTAATACCCTATCACAAACATGAAACACAACAAGGTCATCGATCAGGCTAAGAAAATAATACTATACATACCATTTTAATCTGCAATAAACTTCATGAAAATTAACTTACTCTCGTTTTTCTTCATCTTGTGTTGGACATTCTGTGCACAACATAAACACTTTGTCCTTTACACCTACTTTGACCTTTGATATATTAGTAAGTGCAAATGGAGATTTTACTGCTGGAATCTTCAACCTTGTTGACCTCCTTATTGGTTGTAGTTGTTGGGGTTTTGACCTTTTCCCTTTGCCGTTATCTTGGTCACTTTGATCCACTTCCTCACCCTCTTCATTTATATCATAAATGTCATTGTTGCCCTCTTCATACTGAAGTTCCTCTCCTTCACTTGCTTCTTTTCCACCTTCTTCTTCATATTCACTCTCTCCATAAATTGTAGCATTGTCATTTCTCTCCTCATCAGATTCCTTGTCATTGCACTCATTTAAGCTTTCATATTCTCCTCCAAAGCTCACAATTTTGCTTTGTAGCTTCAACAGTTCATCCCGCACAAACGTTTGCAGATTTGCCATGTGATTGTTCAATTTTATATTGAACTTATCATACAACTCCTTAAGCTCCTGCAAAATGTCAACAAATTTTAGAACCGAAACATAAACAAAACCATGCTCACATTTATCAACTGCAACTATACTCACAGGGTGTTCCAATCCTGGAATTGTTCCCCACATGGATGGTGGCCTAGCATGTAAATTGGGATGAGTAAACAAAATTCCATAGCAGCTTTCCTTTTCAAGCTTCAACCTATTCTTATCTGCTTTATCATTCCAGTGCTTGATAGCATCTTCTCGATGGGGCATTTCATCCTCGAGTGCAAACTTTTGGAGGAATTACACCTAAAACATAAAAAAAATTACAAACCATTATTATATAAAGATACCTTCGTTAAAAACACAACCCTATCTAATTAAGTTATCATTCATAGAAAAACACCCTTACCAGTAAAAAATAAATACAGCCCCCAACGCTTTTCGACTCACGTGCCTTAACTTTCCTTTGTTGTCCCTTGTATTGTTGTATTTCTTGACTCATATCATCAAGCACTAATGCAGCCCAATTGACCTTTTCCCATCTGTTATTGATGAATGACATGATCCTTAGCAACTTTTGACTCACACTAGAGCTTGTCGTGGGACAAAGCAATATCCCTAGTGTGTATAGAACAAAATGAAACTCAAACATTTCATCTTCTTCTTCATTCTTTATCTTCTCTAATAGATTCGTAAAGGATATATTGGCATAGTCTCTTACTACCTCATCAACTTCAACGTCCTTCACATCTAAATTCATTTTCACTCCTTTGTTTCTTAATCCAAATAGTTTCTCCACATGCTTGGCCTTTATTGTAACTCTCTTCCCTCTAATTCTCATCATCCTGGATGGCGGGTCATACGCTGCCATCAGCTCCTTGCAAAGTTCTCGTGGAATCCTTTGCAAATTTATACCTAGCAAGTGCCCAAACCCAATTTTCTCCATCATCTGATTTAAGTTTTTCTTCCCTTTAATGAAGGAAGCAAGCACCATAAATTTTCTAGTAGAGCATCGGGTGTCAAAGGGCGTAGAGTAATCATTCTCCATGCCTGTCATTACCGTATTTGTCGCATAAATGTCCTTATGATCTTCTCCTAATTTCTTCCACGCTTTTGCAACATCTCTGGAGGCATATTTGAATTGATCCTTCTTCCTCATGTTGTTGGCTTCAACAAAATCTTTCCTAAATCTTTTCCATCCACTTACACGAACCTGCTGTTTCCTTTCTTTATCTTTATGCTCCATCTTCATAGACCCTAAACAATTAACACACAAACACATCAGGTCATCAATTTCAAAGCCCCCCAATGCCGACGGCTGGATTGAATAGAGAGAGAAGAAGAACAATAAAAAAATTTCAAAAACTCCACAAATCAAACATACAAGACACTCTATGAACTTAAAGTTACTCCTACTCATGTTTACTAAAGGGTTTTGTTCGATTCAGTACAACCACAAAGCACAACAAAACATCCAGAATTCAAAGTTCAGCATTTCCCCTTTCATTACTTTCTTTCACATCACCAAAGTATCAAACAAAATAAAAAATAACCAAGTTAGCTTCACATTCAATTAAATCTCATATTGAACTAACATCACAAATTAAAACTAAAACTTTCTTCAACTCAATTCATAACCCTTTTCTCTTATTTAGGATCCAATTATTAATAAAACAAACCTTACATAACTCAATGATCGATGAAAACGCAAGAGAGCATTCATTACTCATTACAGACTAAAAAAATAGTAAACATGAAACAACCACATTCATTACAAACTCCGGATCATCTTTATCATTAAATTAACAATTTAATCGCTTCCTCTTTCAAATCTGTATATTTCGGGTTCTCAAAATCATCACCCTTCAGCATTTCAACCTTTTCAAAAGTCTATATCATATTCAAGCATGTTAATACCTAGCAACCACCAATTATAAGAGATCAGATTTCAACATTTGACAAATAACCGCAGCCTATACTTTAACTAGAACACAGAATTTTTCACACACATACTCATCATAATCTTAAATTATCACAAATGCTCTTCAGGATTCAGCTACTCATTAACAATCACTTCACATATTGATATAACTTCTACCCACAGAACTAAAGCTCAATACAAAAACAATAAGAGCAACACAAAGCAAAAAAGTGAGAATCAAAAGAAACCACCCAGCACAACAATAATCAGACTTGACTTGCAACACCCAAATACAATCAATCATGAATCATCAATATCAATCTTATCATAACATAAATAAATTTCTTACCATCACTGTAAACGACTCAACCAGAGCAAGAAGAAAGAAAATCAATTCCACATTCATTCATGAATTAAACATGCAACCATATATGATTAATATCAACAATTATTCCCTTCCCTGCTACTGAAGCCGACGGACAGCACCAAAAAGTAGAGAAGAGAAAATGATTCAAAATCAATCTTATACCATTAAACACCAATTTAATCCTCCCATCCTCATACTCAAAAACAACATCACAGATAGATAGAAATTCAAGCTACCATAAATCGACCATACACACCAAACAGAGGAGAATAAGGAAAGCTGAACTTTTAAATTCTTCCAAAAATTCAACATGCAAAGTAACACATTATTTCTTCCAAATCTTAAATTCATCAGGTCATCAATTTCAAACCCCCCCAATGCCGCCGGCTGGAATGAACAGAGAGAGCAGAAGAACAATACAAAAATTCCAAAAACTCCACAAATCAAACATACAAGACACTCTATGAACTTAAAGTTACTCCTACTCATGATTACTAAAGGGTTTTGTTCGATTCTTGCCAAAAATCAGCAAGAACCAAGTCGGGTGAACAGTGCCCAATTTGGGGCTTTGGAGAAAATGAACCCACTACTCAAAATCCTTCCCAAAACTTCAAAATCGAAGCTTAAGCTTCATTTCTGTGAATTTAGAATCATTAAAGACCCCTGAAATCAAACTGAACCCTTCCCCAAACTCACTCAAATCGATCTAGAAGAGGAAGAAAACAGAGGGAACGAACTTACAAAAGGCTAACCTAAGCTCCGTGCTCCGTGTGTGTTCTCGTCGTCGGTCGCATTTCGCCGCAGGTAGCCTTTCGCCGCCGGTCTAGTCACTCCCTCTTTCCTCAGTTGTGTGCGTGCTCCAGGTGAAAGGGGTACAAGGGAAGCAATTTCAGAGTTCGGCCCTCAGAGTCCCCCTTTAGTTTTGCAAGCAAACATAATTCATTGAGGGGTACAATGGTCTTTGCAGCTCCCAGAATTATTTTCACTTTGCCCCCTTGGGGGCTCAGTGAAGTTTCAGAAAGTTGGGGGGGGCAATATGAAATTAACTCACTATTAGGGCGGCAAACTGAAATTTTCCCTACAATTTTCCTCTTGCACCAATCGCATTGAGAGGCCCAATGAAAAAGGAAAATCCGAAAATGTTTTCAATATCCACATTCTCATATCTGAGAAATCTGCAACCAACAAAAGTGTCCAGAGTAAGAATGAGTGGTTAATGAGGCAGTGTTCATGGGCCAGGCTAGTGCTTTGTTTTAAGGGAATGTATAAATAGTTTTCAAACAAAAGATAGGACATCTTGGGCCAGAAACATTTTTCATTAACAGAAACCCAAGTACAAACACCTGTACATCCAAACCCATCAAAAGACTTTGCTTGGGGTGTCGTTGAGTCTTTTGAAAGTCCATATTTTAGTGTTCCAGAATTTTTGAAATTGAATAATCATTTGAGGCATTTATTTCTCCCTTGACATGCTTATTCATAATATTCTGATTACTTTTCTTTTATATTGAGTATATGGCAAGAAAAGAAGAAAAAGAATTCAAGTGCTTAAAGCAAAATAGACAGAAAGGTTAGGGATAAGACTTAAAAGTGATTGTTGCAAGGAACATAAGAAATACAGATATATAATCCTATTTTTAGTGCTAAGTTCTATAATGCCTTTTGACTATGTTACCATTTCTCTTTCAAATCACATCCACGCACGTGAACAAACGAGTTATGTGCGAAGGCGATGAAAAGGGCAGAATCTCTTTCCCAACCGGGCGGGCCTAGATGAGAGAGATGGATGGTTTTAAATTTTCAGTTCAATTTGATTATTTTCTTAACTTTTAATCCGAACCAATCAGTTTTAAGTTGGTGTTCAGCAGATTGTTAAAACACCAAATGCAGACAACTGAAACTAAATTGTCATCAGACAAAAAAAAGACAAATTAAAACATTTTAATTTTTTTGAAGTAAACAAACAAAAAGCCACTGAATTAAAAGCGTTAGTTCTGCAGGTATACACACGTCCTATGTAAAAATGCACGACATTTGAAAAAAAAAGGTAAATGTCTATTTTTGCCCCGGAAGTAAATGCAATAGAGTATTGAGTATTTGGAAGTAATTTGAGTAGCATATTTGCCCGGTAAGTTTTCAAATTATAGCAAATTTACTCCCACCGTTTAAAAAGTTAACTATGACCGTTAAATCATACATTTTGACCCACCGATGCTGACATGACACTGTCACCATATATATGTCATTATTTTAAGGTCTATTTTAGCCCCGAAAGTAACCACTAAAGAGCGTTTTTATCCTGAAAGTAGTTAAAT
The DNA here is from genome assembly GCA_037074515.1 of Mimosa bimucronata. Taxonomy (NCBI): domain Eukaryota; kingdom Viridiplantae; phylum Streptophyta; class Magnoliopsida; order Fabales; family Fabaceae; genus Mimosa; species Mimosa bimucronata. Next base: position 8,843,626 of record CM073437.1, read on the forward strand.
CGCAGCAAATTTTTTTGGACCGTTATTCAAAATTCACTTTAACTGTTTAATGACATTAGCACTCTACATTGCACCCAATAATCCATCCCCACAAAGTCGTTTAAAAAACGAACTGTAATTGAAAAGAATCAAATTATAGAATTATGCAAAATTGACATTTTTATTGTTTAAAAAATAATGTAAATGAAATAAATGGTTAATGTCCAATTTTGTTGTTTCTTGTAGTGAGAGAAGAATGTAATGATAATGAAGCTGGTCTATGTGGGAGGGGCAATGTGGGTGATGCTTTTATTTTTTATTTTATTATTCTTTTAATTTTTTTAAATATAATTTAAACGATTTGTGGTGATGATGTGTGCGATGAGATGGGTTATTGGGTGCAATGTGGAATACCACTTGTCATTCAACGGTCAAACTTAACTTTGAATAGCGGTCCAGACAAATTTGCTTCGATTTGGATACTTTTACGCAAAATCGCTTCTTGGTGATTATTTCCGGGGTAAAAATGAACTTAAAATAATGATATATACATGGTGATAGTGCCACATCAGCATTGGTGCGTCAAAAAGTATGATTTAACGGTAAAAGTTAACATTTTAAACTGTAGGATAAATTTTCTACAATATGAAAACTTTTCAGACAAATATGCTCTTCAAGTTACTTTCAAATACTTAATACTATATTAAAGCAACGTTTTCTTTCTTTCTCATTTTTTTTGTTTTTTCCTTTGGGCGAACAGAAGCCAAGTTCATTGGTGATTGAAAATGATTTAAGATATGAGTGATTGAGCTATCAGCTATGAATTAGAATGCGCAGTGACTAAGGATTGAATTGAATGTGTGTTACCTCTCCTCGCCATGTCTATTTCAACACTCTCCTCTCTCCACCTACCAATTACCATTCACTAGTATTATCAATATTTAAATATTATTAAGAAAGGGAGAACTCAAAAATAATCCTCAGCAAATATCTCTACTGAATACTCAATTTCGACCACACGAATAGCCATGGTTTTATCAAGAGTCATCTTTGCTGTTTCCCATTCAGGTGCTTCCAGAGTTAACACACAACACAATTGCCGATTTAGATTATAAATTATTTAAGTAATTATATGTGGAGGATCGAAGTTGCGTATTACTTAACTTTGTTTACGTCTCAGCCAACAACGATTTCCCAAGTGTCACTAATCATAACATCGCACGGCTATAGCAAGATCGTTCAGGAAAAAGCTAGTCATACCATCTCATGACTAAGCCTGCATTTAGGGGTATATTATAATCAAAAGTATGTTTTTACTTTAATTTTTAGTATTAATATATGTTTGATATGTGTGTTTGTGGGTGTGATGTCAACTTTAATTTCATGATTAGCTTCATCATTTTGTTGCCGACGACGTACTCACCCACTCAGTTTCAAATCAAAATAGTTTACACTACACTGCTACAGTAATGCAATATATAGATAGTGTGTGTATGTGTTTATTTTATTTTGTTTGTGAGGTTACACACGGAGAGACACACATACGTGGCCATGATTCTGGTCATAGAATGATGAGCGTGTCATTCACCAGAAAGTAGATAGCATTTTGTGAATATGTCTCCTGTCCCACCCTACAGCTGGGGAGAGATACTCCGTGCTTAGTCACGGGGCTACTCCATTGTTATTATCATCATCAGAAGTGCGAAGTGCCTCCGATATTTAAATAAAAAGTATATTTATTTAATTTGATTAAATTTAAAATATTATTTAAATTAATTAATATGATATATTTTTTTCTAAAATAACTCAACAATTTTCTTTGATATAAGATTCAAATGACTAATTTGAAAAAATTAAGAACAAAAAATAAATTATTTGATTCTATCATAGGTTTCATAATATTTTTGAAAGATTTATGTGTATCATTATAATATAAGTGTGTGTCATGTTATCAGTTCATAAGTTAAACATATTAATTTAAAAACAAATTAAATGATAGACATTAAAGATAAAATAAAAAATGCCTTATAATTAGTACCAAAATTCAACTAGTTAGTTCCTATATTTAGGAACTGATATGATATATTGATGTTATTTAACCGTCTTGATTGCTGAAGTGGGGAGCTCAGCCTAAGTAACAGTGCCTTCCAAACGGTTCAATAATAATGGACAGCGAATAAATAATGAAACGTTGCTGGGAGTGTGAGTTGATTTTGGGTGTTGACATATTTTGTTCATCTTTCAACTTTGATCACGACAGAAGGAAAAGGCGCGCGCGCGCGCACACACATATATATATACATATATTTATAAGTGGATATACATTCAGGTTGCATTGTGAACTAGTGGGTGATGGCAAAAAAAAAAAAAAAAAAAAGAACTAGTGGGTGTTTGTTGGATCAGGTATATAATGCCGATTACTTCATTTTTATCCAAATTAATAATTCGGGGTTAGCAGAAATACTCAGTACATGTTATCTGGTTGGCAATTAAATTAGATTTCTTTGAAAACTAATAAGTGGTGGGTGGCATCGGAAAAAAACTTTATTGAACCTCTTTCGAGAGATTTCGTATCTCATAAATTGTGCCCATTCTTATGGATCAAGCCAGCAATATTGTTGTGCGTCTCATACACGACATACGCCAATCATAATGCTGCCTAATCATCCACTATTTAATTATTACTTAAATTCACTTGATAAACTTCCAAAATGCTTGTATAGCGTAACTCCATGCCCACAACAATATTAATTTGTTGTCTGCTCGACCAAAAAAAATAAAGCGGTTTAATTTTTCCTCTTGAGCCCCGTTTCGTAGCTTTGTGAGCTAATTATACATTAACCACTGAGAATTTACAAGCAACTTTTCTTGATTTCTTTTGTTCCTTCTCGTTCTTACATATAATATCAGTACAGTGATAATCCTGACATGTATTTTCATTCCAACATTCAGACTCGTTGTTGTAGAAATCTCAAGTGTGTTGTTGACATTCCAGTGAGCACACAGGGTATATAATGATATGAAATGGGAATCAAAGTTCGGGGCAAAAGGTGGAGTTGGCTGGTACTATCGTGGTACTATTCTATGAGTGTCATGTACAAATACTCCTTATCCAATCAAATTGACCTACGAGGTGATGGGACTTGATATTTGATAATGAGCGTACAGAATCTGATTTACTAGAAGGTGGATTTTCCAGGCATTATACATATGCAAATCTCTGATTGCCTAAAATTCCCCAACCCTATATGCTTGTGTCATCCAATGCTGCACGCGGTTAGTGATATACTGTCCCATATTATAAGAGTCAAAGAGGTAAAATCATATAGATTAAGAAAGTGGTTGAGAGAAATAAATATATCTGAAATAATTTTGTTTTCTCAAATTTACCCTTATTTATGTAAGAGAGATAAATGTGATAATAGTGCTATAAATGAGTATGAAAGAGAATATGAATAGAGAGAATAATGATGGGTAAAATGGGAAAAAATCATTAAATACTTTGACAAATTGTGACAGGCTCTTATAAAAAGGGACAAAACCATTCAAATTTTTTGCTCTTATAAATAGGGACGGAAGGAGTACTACCTTAGCACAAAGTTTATCACAGAGAGATAGTCAGATTTGGACCATCAGATCTGATTTGTACGGTATATATTTGATTTTTTAAAATTTTATATTTTTAAAAAAAATATTATTTTAATGGGTATATGATATAAAATAAAGATTATCTTTTAACTTTCATATTTTCAAAAACTAATTTTTCACTCAAAAAAACATCATTTTAGAATTATTCAAATCTAGACCGTCCATATTAGATTTAAAGGATTCATATATGATTTACCCTTCCTACTAAGTTTATGTGCTTAGTAGAGAAACTGATTTCACCTTGGGTTCTAAATGTATATAAGAGCTACTTTAAAAGCGATTTTGGTTGTAAATAACTAAATATAATATAATTTTTCAATTTATCTCCTATATTCATAATTTTTCTTCAAATAATCAATTTTTTTGACTTAAAAACTAATAGTATATAAACTACTTATACGCATAATTATTTTGGAAAGATAGTGTAACACTTGTCACAATTAAGAATATTATTTAGTTCTATTGATCTCTTTAAATTAGTCTATTAACTTTTACATTAATTAAGGACGAGATGTAGTATAAATGTTATTCCCCACAAGAGAGGCCTTGACTTGAGTGAGAAAAGTATACATATATTTCATGTTTGATAGATAGAATCACATAATGGAATAAATTCAAGGAACATGCATGGGAAGTTTCAGTCAATATCTCATGCCTGAATTGTGTCAGCATCAGCTTCATGTTGTTAACTACTCACATGAAAAGAACACTCTTTAAAGGACTAGATACCCGTTAAGTTCAGCATTTTCCCCTGATTCCAAGTTGTTCTGTGTTAAATTCTTCCAAAAAGGTTATTGTCAAGTAACCGGACCCTATATATACTCCCAAAAAAGTTCTTGTTTAATCTTGCAAAGGCTAATAAACTGGATAAAAAAGAAAGGTACAACTACATCTTCGAGTGATCACATGCAAAATGATGTATGAGTAGTTAATGTAACCACCAGGAATTATTTCCTAGGTTAGTGGCTGAATCTTATACCTTTACTGTAGTTTATGCTTTAATGCTCTGTTAGCAACAAGCTTAAGGCCTGATTTCCTTTTGATGTGTAACTGTACATTTACTCTCTCTTGTCATATAAGAGGTAGTAAATCTTTTTATACATTCCAATATAACATGTTGAAATAATTTATTATGGGTAAATTTAATAGAGTTTTCCATTTTTACCCTTAATAATTTATTATACACACTTTCTCAACTCTGCTTACATTTATTAATATACAAGGGTAGAAATAAAAAGTATGTATTTATTACTTTAACTTTTTGCATGTTACCTTTTATATTTTGAACCATATTATCTCTTATAATAAGGATGGAGTATTAAAAAGATGGACATAATGGGCAAATATCACTTCTCTTCATTACATGCGCGTACAAATGAAAAATCATGCCTTGAACGATGGATAAGCTTATTTGTTCAAGTACCAATGAAATGAAATGAAATGAATTAGTAACAAGTATCAGATGCTGAAAACGAGATTATTCCTGCAATGATTGCATGAAACCCTTAATTTTGTTTCTTATGCTATCAAAGACAGAGTGAGTGCTTTTGAAATCTCTTGATTCTCATTGGAACAATATTACAATTTGTCACCAAGTTACATCAGGGATACAGATACGATTTTTCTCATTCTAGTCTCTTAATAACCAAAACGCAACCCAAAAAAAAAAAGGTTTAAAACCTCGTTACAAGTGAAAAAAAAAAAGAGGGGATCAAAGTACAAAAACCCCTTTCACATAGCAGTTATTTTTGTTCTTTGTTTTAGTCTCTACTGGTTCAAGCTTTTGATACACTAATGGCTACCTCAGGAACAGATTCTTTTCTTTTAGATTCATCCTCTTGCATCTCTATGTCATTTTCTTCAATACTTTCCAGAACAGTTTGCATCCTTCCATTTTGTACTGTACACCCTTTGATTGTTTCTGGGATTAATATCTCTGCTTCCTTCTCTTGGTTCTCCTTGTATTTCCCCCATAGAACAGAGTAAAGACCCACCACGATCAGCACTGATCCAATCACTCTGTAATATTCACAATCCCATAAAATTCACATTAGAAATTAATGTTGTGATAACGATGCTTTAAATAAAGATAAAAAAAATATTATTGTTTGCAATAAATGGTGAGCACAATGATAGAAAATAACTTCACTCTGATATAGGACAGAGCATGCATGTGGTAAGAAAACGCGTGAAAATGGAGTTTCAGCTGAATTAATTATGAAGGTTTGATTGTAGATTTAATTACCCTCCAAGGTAGATTTTTTCAGCGAGGATGAAAGATCCCATGACGGCAACTACAATCATCATCAATGGGCTGAAAGCTGTCACAAAAACAGGCCCTCTTTTCTGCATCACAATCCCTTGAACATAGTACGCAATGCCTGATGAGATTATACCCTGCTCACCAAATTCAACACAATCGCTTTCATTAATTACTTCCACTCTCTTAATCAAATCATGTATATACATATATATAGAGCTCTAGAGAGAGACTCACAGCATAGGCTGCAGCAAAAAGATTCATGTCCCAGCCAATATTCCAAGCAGAGGGATTGTGTTCCACCACAAAAGTGACAGCAATTGACTGAAGTGTACCCACACCACACACAAGTGCTGTGAGGGAGAGCTGAGCAGAGTATTTCCTTAACGTCACTGCCTGTTTATATTTATAGAACATCCCAAAATGGACTTCAATTTCAACTCAAGTGCTTCATATATAAACAATAAAGTGAATTGGAATGGTGGTTACCTGAAGGATGAAGAAAGAAGCCCAAGCAAGGGTAGCAATAATGAGGAGAATAGATCCCTTAACCCAATCATGTTCGGCTGAATCTTGAGAGGGATTCACTGGAGCATAATTTCTAGGACGATGCATGTACTTGCTCCAGAAGAAGTCCATTACTTCACCTTTGTACAACGTCATCAACATGGCCCCGGCTATTGTTACTATGGTTCCTATCACTTTCGCTATGCATCTTACTTTTCTCAGGTCCACTTTCTCCATCCTATAGTTTATCAAATAACGCCATTGTTTTTCATATTATCCGAAGAACATTAAGAAAACACATTAATTTAAACTGATTCTGTCAGGAAATATTATAATATAACTCTACCTGCAGAGAAAGGCCATCACAAATGTCATTGCAGGTAGCATGTTGCTTATCGCACATGAGTACGTTGGGGAGGTAAATTTCAATCCCGCGTAGTATAAGTTTTGATCAATCACAGGCCTGCACAAACAGAGGAAGCCATCACTTATTAGAAACGATCCCAACACAAATAGCTTAGAGTACTCTAGGAGGGGATGGAGAAATTAAAAGAACTAACCCAAGCAGACCCAGCACGAAAATTTGCAAGAACATGAGAAATGTCATCCTGGGCCTCACTTTTCTGCAGAATTAGGAAGAAGATGATCATCAGGATATAGGTTCTTAAAAAGTTTCAATTTTTAATAACATAAAAGGGAGAGTGAATGATTGATTAATGAAATACCTTTCAAGAACAAGAGCGAAAGGAGCAATAACCGCAGTGGCAAAGGCATGGCGATAAACAACAAGAACGTAATGGCTCATGCCTCGATTGAGAGAGACTTTAGTAATTATGTTCATTCCAGCATACCCAAATTGAAGAGAAATCATAGCAATGTAAGGCTTACACCTCTCAAGGAAACTCCCACAACAACATACATTCTTCCCTCCTTCCATCTCTCTCTGTTTTCTTTGACGGATTAATCCTAAACCACAGTACCGAGGAGTTCACACACACTTGGAACTTGTGTTTGTGTCTCTCCTAAGTGTAAAACGCAGGACTTCCCTCTATTTATAGGCCTTATTACTGATCAAGCGTGCGAGAACTCTGCTGATCTCACCTTCACACGTGACTCACTCAATAATTTAATATGCAAGATGATCATAGTCATTTCAAACTTATAGTAGTAATTGGATCGGATGATGGAGGAAGGAGATGAGTTTGAGACGTGAACAATTAATGAAGATGGGAAATGATGAAGGTGAGTGTGGGTCCCAAAAAGTAAAAGGAAAGAATGGTGAATGGTGACGACAATGATGTATTTAGTGGGAAGTGGGGACAGCTTCACTATTATTATTATATCATCACTATTTTCACGACGCGGCGAACTTCTTCTTCAATTATATATCCTCATCCACCGGAACAGTGTCCCGACTCGGACATAACACCCCTTGTTCCTTCTTTGTTTCCTTCTCAGTCCCTTTCTCTCTTTTTTTTCATATTTTCGGACCATCTTCCATTCTTCCTCCTTAGCTTTTTTCATTCTTCTTCTAATCTTATTTCTTTTAACATTTATCACATATAACATTCAACATTTAATCTATACTTTATTTTTGTTTTGCTTGTTCATAAGCTGAACCTATATGTATTTCGATAACTTTAATATTAAACCACGTCAAACACATGCATGCATGAGGTAAATTAAATTTATATATATATAAAAAAATTAATATACTTGCATATGTATGGAACCAATTTCCTACTATGTACAAAACTTAGTAGATATAGCAAATCAGTTATGGACATTCAGATCAATATGTTCCAGATTTGATTCTTTAAAAGTTTATATATTTTAGAAAAGATTATTTTAATATGTATAAAATATAAAATAAAGATAATATCATAACTATCAGTTTTTCCAAAACTCTTTTATCTAAACAATACATCCTTTTAAACATTTAATCTATACATTATTTTAGCTTGTTCATAAGCTCAACCTATCTGTATTTTCATGATGGCTTCTTGACAAGATGTCACCCGCACACATATATAATGTTGTCAATTTGGTCATAAATTCGATTCAAGTTGGCGCGTCGCTTGAACAACGTTGGAGGATATGCATATTTCATATAGTAGATTCTGAACCATTGTCATCCCCCACAATAATGAATCACTCGGTATATCATCAGATGTTTGTTTTCTGGATCAGTATTCCTGAGATGTGATTTACATATACACACACATCTGAATTTTAGTTTCACTGGAAAATTCTAAAGTTCGGGTAGGGAATTTTTATTTTATTTTTCTAAAGGTTATGTTATTTGTGCGAATCCTCTGTGTCATGCTCTCCTGCCGACCACCTTTAATTTGTGCTTAATCTATCTTCCTCTTACTTTTCTTCTTTTCTTTTTAATCTCCCTATTTCTTTTTTTTCCCATGCATAATTTTCAATAGAAAGATGACGCATTAGTTGATGCAGTAGTCTCCATCGTTCTTAACGTTTAGAGTCTAGTGAATAATCACATTTCAAAGACTAGCTAGAATTAATGTGGAAGAAAGGTTTTCGTTTTCTATTTTGTTTCTCAGCTGCCTCTATAAAAGATTTATCCACCTCCTACGCCACAATCAACAAAAAGCACGCACCCCAATTTTTTTCCGCATCCGTGTCTCTCAATATAACCAAATTTTGTCAATATCAATCATAATAGTTTCTTTTTAATTTCAATGAATATATCCCTCTACATAGTAAACCAATTTTTAGCTAATATTATACTCCACATAATCAAAGATCTAGCAACATATCTACAAGAGGCGAGGAGGGCCACATTTATGCGGAACAGAATTTCCACAAAAACGTCGGAAGTGCACTGATTTGAGTGGTCACTAACATTTGTCTGTGCAGACTTCAGAATCTCTCTTAACAAAGGAAAAAAGAGAAGAAACATGTGAGCAGGCGCTTGCTTGTCTGATTTTCTCAATGTTCCCATGGATCGTATATCTATATATGTTTGCTTCAAATTAATAACCAAGTACAAGCACAAGTTTCATGCTTCATAACATGTCGTTTGAGCTTATCGGAACTAGGGTTTTGGTTTCGGAAACATTCTGATATGTGTGTGTGTGTGTGTGTGTGTGTTCGTGCATGCGTAGGATTGCATGAAAGAAGACTACTTTAACCAATGGATCATTGTCGCATCCCGGCGTAAATCAAGCTAAGTGTGGAATTGTGTACATTCATTTTGTGGTGTCCAAATGGCAATTTGGTGTCCATAATTTCATAAAGCTTTAATTTTGCAGTGACAATGATATATAAGCCATTCCCACTAAATTTTTCAGAAAGTTAACTCTAAGTTGCTTGTACGTTTAAAAATCCCAGCATTCGATCTTTTTTTGCCGGAATTGATGTAATTGATTCAAAGTAGCTAATTTTATTCTATTTTTTTAATGAAACTCTGCACAATTAACGAAAGTATTTCTTTTTTATTTGGTGATTTTAACGAAAGTATTTATATAGCATCGAATCATTCACTGTGACTGTGAGCTAGGAATGGTTGTATCCTTACTTTTTGCTAACTACTCCCTCCATAAAGATCTTAAATATAAAATTTATTCATATTTATAAAATTTTCTCAATTTACCTTATCGATGATTTCTCATAAGTAATAAAAACCGACAGAATTAAGAATGACTATGATATTTAAAAAAGATGTATCATGTGAATTATTTTAACTAATTTCTTTAATCTGATCAAAATAGGTAATATATATCATGTTAAGATTGGAGGTAATAATTTTTTATTATCCGAAAGGAGAGAGTAATCAATAACTACTTAAAAACTATGTCACATATATAGCATTTGATTTTTTTTAAAGTATATTCCTTCTTTTCCTAAATATGATGAGATCTAATTGATTTTTTTTAAATCTTATAAGAAAGCCAAATAAGTTAGTACTTATAAATTGATTTAACTATATTATTTCTCTAAATTGGTTTATTTAATTTATAAATTAATATATAATATAATAATACACAAAATAAGGCATGATAATTAGGTGGCTTGTTTTGCTTCTTAGTCTATCTATAAAAAGTTAACTAGATATTATATTTAGAAATTTGATTTGCAACTTGCTATATATGCATATTTACTAACTAAAAACTGCCAGTAATATATGAAATGATGAATATATCTGGTACATATTTGACACTGACCTAGCTGACGGCAAAATAATCATTAATGCGTATATGATGAACATATCATAAAATTTGTCTGTTATATCCACAGAAAATTTCAGCCCGAACATGATGTATTAAGTGATCCAATAATAACGAAGTACCTTATTTTCTCCATTTCTCAAGTGGCCAACCAATTCATGTAAAGAAAGCACCCTCCATAATATGGGAAAGGCAAATAGTACTGTTCCTCAGCTTTAATCATTATTTCCTCCCACGCAAATCTCTGAGAAACGAAAGATAAAAAAAAAAAATAAAAAAATCCAGGGCCACCAATCTCATGAAGAAACAAAAAAAGCTCTATATACATATCCATGAGATGCAACAAGGGATGGTAGTACAAGGTGGTCACCCATAAATAACACACACACTCACACTAATAGCGATTCAATGACTCGTCATATCCACAATATTACTACTGGGGCCTTCAAATGCAAAATGGGGGGAAGCAATCTTGATGGCTATAATGTCAGCGAAGGTGCAAAAACAGTAATTCAGGGAAAGTGGAGAGCACAAATGGGGATCTAATCACTAATCACCAACCAATCATCGCAATATTTGTCTCCAAAAACGACAATGAACACACACACACACACACACACACACACACATTTTTCGGTAACCAACTTGGGCATATCAGCTTCTTTAATTCACAAGGACATCATTGGAATGTTCCTCTTTATCTTTTTATAGTCCTTTTAAGTTTATGAAATTCACGCGATACCAAATAGTTATAAAAGGTAAAAAAAAAAAAAAAGACCTGACGACAAGAGCAATTGGGCGTAGGGTATATCTATCCTTTAGTGGCAACGACATAAGAGCAAGTGTTTTATTTATGAGGCTGTAATGTTGGAAGAATTTGATGAGCCAGTGAGGCAGCCAATGGTGCCCTTTCTATGTCTAAGGGGCTTGTGTTTTTTCTTCAGTGTGCTTTTCTTTTAAATACCTTCGCCATTGAGGTTATAGGCTTTTTTTAAGATTAGGGTTTTGCTTTTATATTCCAATAGCTGAGAAAGAATAGTAGTATGGGCTGGATGGGGATGGGGTCGATCGAGAGGTTCCTTCATCAATTCACAGCTATCTGAATATGGTTAATTGGTGATGATTCGAATTGGATACTTTTTTTTAATTATTATTTTGGGTTTTGGTTTGTCGCCTTCTGAGGAGATAGCAAGTTGGATTAGGTTGGAAAATTTTTTAAGAAGGGCCAAATGCTTGCAAGGAGAGCACTAGCGCGCGAGCATGGAATCAAGACTATAATATATTTTCAATCATCTTTACACGATACGTATAACAAGTTTTTATTCATATATTTCAAGTTGTGGTTGATATGTACGTACAATATCATGTTTTATGTTTCCAAAACTCGTAAAAACTAAAAGTTTAAATTACCTTCTACAGCAGTTTATTGTGGTGTTGTATCTGATGCAATACTCTATCCCTTCAATAAGATTGTGTGTGTGTGTGTGAGTGAGTACCTTAAATCATGACTGAATTAAGATTTCAGCCTTTTTTTTGATCGCATAGGTTTCAGATATTTCGAAAATTATGTCAAAGTTATGTGGCATTCCATTTAGTTGATTTTATTATAGAACATGGCATTATTTTTTCGCTATGCTTTCATAACGTAAGCCGGAGAGCGATGCGAAAAGTTTGCAAATACTCCCTCCGGTCCTAATTATAAGAGCCAGTTGACTTTTTTGGAAAAATTAAGGATGCAAAATACACCACTTTAAATTGTTTATATTTGTCTTTTTTTCCTCAAAACTAAGTTATTTTACTTATAAACTATCATATAATCTAATTACATGTCACATATATTAAGATTTAGGGGTCTAATTTGCTTCCTTAATCGCCCCAAAAAAAGTCAACTGGCTCTTATAATTAGGACCGGAGGGAGTAGTATCATAATATAGAAATATGCTATTTAAAGTAGATGACTTTGACCAAATTTTTTTAAAAGTAGATGATAGGAATTGTCTAATTAATGCTACCAGTTATATTAATATTTATCTCAACAATATAATGACTAGTTTTCTTACTAAATACAAAATTTAACAGTGAGAGCTAGTCAAATCTGAACCATCAAATTTAATGTGTGATTCATATTTGATTATTTTTTAAAGGATATATTTTTTAAGAAGATTATTTAAATGGATAATATAAAATAAAGATACTCTCTTAACCATCAATTTTTAAAAACTAATTTTATACTAAAAATAATCATTTAAAAAAAAATCAAATTTAAACATTTAGATTAAAAGCAATTTATGACTGTGGACCTCCCCATACATATCAATACCCAAATGAAGGAAGTCTTCCGAGAGGGACCCGCATTCCCTACAAAAACAAAAAGATAGAGAGAACAGTATTAACTTCGATTACTCTATCGGTCTATCTTGTTCAATTTTCGTTACTAAAATTTTAAGTCTTGTGTGGAAGTAGAACAGACCCTGGATATCGGCCAGTAGGGTTTTCCCTTGCATAAAAAAATATTTTCAGTCATTCAGGGAAAAAAGGTTGAATGAAAATACATACTTCCTATTTACATGAAGTCATGAACAAGTGCTTGGATTTTTATTTAGCTACTTCGCCTAATTAATGGAATAATGCTTGCTACTGTTGTTGTTGTTTGAAATTTATTACACTATACATAAAAACATTTAAATTTAGGGGCATTTTCTTTTCGGGTAGACTTTCCATCGATTTGTGTTGGAGTTTAAATCTTCTATAGTATAAAATTTGTGATGCATTAATTCTTTCTTTTGGTGAATTGTTATGTATTAATTAATTATAAAATAGTGAGGTAAAGATTTTTTTTTAAAATAATTGAATGATCTTAAATTAAAATGATACATTATGTTTTAAAAACATATCATAATTTTATGTTATATTAAAATTCAAATTTAGATACTGGTATTGCCGATGGCTTCGTGGTGATCCTTCATTGAGTAAATCATTAAGGGAGAATTGTATATAGGTCCCAAGTAAGAAAATTAATTTCAGACAGGTCCATTGACAACTTCTTCACTTATTAACCAAGGCTACTGCAGTTGTTAATAGTTGTCATTAACAACTACTTGGGACCTCTCTAAAATTAATTCTCTTACTTAAGACCTATATGCAATTGTCTCAATCATCAAACCACCACGGGTTCCATTCCCAGTATGAACGTGTTCAGCATGCATATGTATACACATATTTATTCTAGAGCTCCAAAATTCAAATTTAGACGATATAAGATAAGATTATTTATAGCAAATTATTGAATTGAATTCCTTTGGACTGATGCACTCATGAAGTTGTCAACTTCAATCAAAAGTACGGAGGACAAGGCAGAGCCCTGTCTTTTCCATTTCATCTTGTGGGTGAAAGACCCTTTTTGGTGAAAACAAAAAATTAACTTGAAGAGCCTCTAAACTAAATAATAATTTGTGCAAATTGTGTGTGCATCCAACTTAAGTTTGTAGCTTTCATCAGAAACAAGCAAACCTAAAAGCGTTTCACTTTTAATCTCTTAATATTCTTTTTCCACTCCCACAACGCTTTATTAGTTCCAATGATCCCAAATGGTCAGTCCTTTAATTTGTTGAAATTCCTTTTAACTTTGATATCGCTCTATATATATCTATTTATCTCTCAAGTTGCGAAAACTTCCAATTTCTGTAATAAAGATAGTGTCTATGATTGAAACGCATTTTCTCTCAAAAGCCATGGTCAAAGCTAAGGTCCAAAAATAATAAAATCAGTGTTACCGAATAACGAATGATTGCCATCAATTATTTATCCAAAACCAAATTGAAGTCGCGATCTTTCTTTGTCTAATTTAATACGAATCATGCACCCATTTCATGCCTCCTCTTAAATTATTGAAGAAACTCTATTACTACCACTATTACTATTATTCATTCACTTGCTCTGATATGTGTGTATATGCTTTAGCTTCCCTCTTGTAACGTCTTTATTCATGTACGTGCATAGAACTCCAATGAAAGAAGCTCAAATGTTGAAACATTAATAATAAGAAAGACGCAATTTAATGATGTGAAAGCAGGAGAGAGAGTCCTCTTATGAATTGTGATTGAGCTCCAGATCAATTGTTTAATACACACACTTCAATCATAAACTGATCCTTTAATTAAACTTATTAGGTGCCGAGAATATCTCTCTCTATTATTTTCTTGTTCTTCTTTTTGAGTGTGTTTTTATTGTACTAATGACTTTAATACTTTCATAAAGGCAAAAGTGAAAAGTGTGGCACGATACCTTGGACCAAAACAGTGATTCTAATTGAATTTCTCCCTGTTATCATACTTTATGCAATCATTTATAATGCATATAAATATAATTTCCCTCAAATAATATATATAATAATATATTACGTGTTTGTGAATATAGCTATAATATTAAATAGCACGAGGCATATTATATATTTGGACTGATTGAGAGGCATATGTTTTACATATAAAAGCTCGGTGACGAACATTTGTGCAAACGTACGTATGAGATCGAGGTGGATTTTCATTTCTCCTTGTCTATAGAAATAATACTAAACAAGTTGTTTTAGACTTTGCTCCGAAGTTTTCAATGACTAAAAGTCAGATAAATTTATGTGAACCCGGTACACTACATTATTTATGGTCTAACCAATCATAAGTAAACACGTTAGGTTTGACATGGCACCCTAAAAAATCAACTAACTAAAAAAATAATTTTTTCAACTTGTAAAATAAAAAAAACATTAAAAACATGAGATTTAATTTTTTTTTTATGTGCTAGTTACTTTTTTTTCACTACTCTGTCTGATTAAAAATTTTACGTCAAACCTTATGTGTTTACTTTTGATTTGTCAGACTACAAATGACGTGGTGCACCGGGTTCACTCAATTAAAACTCTTTGTATTCCATATATGATGGAATTTTTTCAAAATTTATATGCATTATTATTTTACACAAATAGAAACCTGTTTCCGTGCTCATCAGAAAGATGAATAGGGAACATTCCTCAATTTTGAACAGTTAAGTTCTAATCTGGATGGTCCAAATTTATTAATTTTTAATTTATGATTTTTAAATGAAAACTATATTTTCTGACAAAATGATGGTTAAGAGATTGCCTTTATTTTAGATTTTATATACCCATTTAAATAATTGCAATTTAAAAATCATAAAATTTAAATTAATAAATCTCAACCATTCAAATTAGATATGAACAGTTCAGAATGGAAGAGCCTCCTCTACTCA
Source organism: Mimosa bimucronata (assembly GCA_037074515.1). Taxonomy (NCBI): domain Eukaryota; kingdom Viridiplantae; phylum Streptophyta; class Magnoliopsida; order Fabales; family Fabaceae; genus Mimosa; species Mimosa bimucronata. Next base: position 8,859,475 of record CM073437.1, read on the forward strand.
TCTTTCCTATCAACACTAAAAGTGATATCATAGAGAGATTTAAACCGTGAACAATTCAAACACTAGCTCTTTTCTTTTGTCTCTTCAAAACTTCAAAAATATTTAGAGCCCACCCTGTAAAGCGCGATGATATTGATTGTTAGTCAAACGTGCATGGTTTCATTTCATTCGATGCAGCTGATTTTCTTGGACAAGTTTTTATGCAAAATCGAGATTCTAATTTTTCCTTCTCTTTTGGCACAAGCTTCGATTTGTAGCTTTGAGTTAAGTACTTTCCCACCATGGTAAAGATACCTGTAAAAAAAAAAAGATGAAAAAAAATCATAAACCGTCAACATCATATCATTTTAATTTTGAGTACAATGATCACTTATGTGTGTGTGTATATATAAATCTGAAGGCTTATTAGATTTATTTTTTATTGTTCTGTCTAACGAAGGAACATTAGATTTATTTGCGTTTTTTAATATAGTTTTATTATATTCTTCAATTTCAAATACAATAAATGTATATCTGTTTAGCAATACTTTGACAGATGGTAATCAGTTACGTAAAACGTGTGTAGTGTTCCCCCTCCCAATAAGTAATAACGAACCAAAATCATATGATTACTTGCCACGATATAATAGCAATATATACTTATATCATATAATCAAAATTGTATACAGCGAGCGTCCACACACACGCTTATTGTCTTGGTTTGATATATGCACACATTTTTTCGTGAAGATTTTTTATTACGTCAAAATTATTGTTTTCTTGAACATGTTCAAACGTATGATACATTAATGTTCAGACAAAAAATAATTATTGCTTGTTTTTTTTAACTGAATAATTATCGCTTGTTAATTACTTATTTATTTAACAAAATTTAAAATTGAAGAACATTGCTGACTAGAATTTGACACGTTATATGAATAACAAAATAATCAAAAAAGAATTTGACACGTTATATATATTTATTCTGGCCGAGATCCTCAACCGTTATATATTGCTTCTTGTTTGTCATAATATGAATTTGACACGTACGTCAGTTTTGGAACCACGCATGAGTACGAGTTATTTTTTTTAGCAAAACATAAGCACGGATTAAAGACTACGAGGACATATGACTTTTATACATATTCAATAATATTCCAAATATTTGAAAATTTATTCTCCAAAATACATGAGAGGTAGTATAGGAATACAGGCCACTCTATTGCAAATGCAAAAATGGCATCTAAAGTGATAAGGCAAATGTAGGTGACAGAAACCCCATCGTTTTCACGTAAAGCACAAGCATACTTATTAGACATAGAGAAGGATGTAATGTACGTGCTGCAATAATTGCTATAAAAATTGATATTTTGATACTCTATCTCCAATTTCCTAATCAACAAATAAGAGGTTTCGTGAAATATATAAATACCATATACCACCAGTTTGAACACCCTTTAAGATGAAAAATGTCTCTCTCTTCTGTTTCCTCAAATTTGATGTGTGTCATTTATAACTTGCGGGGGCTGATAAACACACGTATCATTAGAAAAAAAATTTGAGCAATTAAGATTACAAGCTGATCGATGATACTATAACTATACAAGTATGTTGATAATTGATTCTGTTCCTGCGACTTCTGATCCACATTTTACACGTCTTCATGGATCAGCTTCTTATAACATATCCCTACTATCAAGGCTTTGTAATCCCCCACGAATTAAGAAAAGAATGGCTTTACCTTAGCTAACAAATGAAGCATCTTTTCACCTAATACTTATGAATATTATTTTTCTAAGAAAAAGGACAAAAAATAATAATATAATAATAATGCTGTATAGTGGATCCAGTCCATAATTCCATTAATTAAAAATCACGGAAAGATTATTAATTATAGGGATGTGTTGCTTCGAGTATATGAAATGGCGTTAGCTATGTTTGTGGAAAATGTCAGTGCCTCTCGTTAACCAAGGACCATGAGAAACTATTTTCTTTTATTTTTAAATGGGCTGTTGAAATTGAATTCATGGGTGATAGGCATTTTACTTAAAATGAAGCTTTTGTAAGATAGAGTGATAGAAGAAGTGTCCTTTCTTTTCGCGTGGTCGGGGACCTCCAAAGAAGACTTGTTATTTTCTAAAAGCTTCGTTGTCTTCAACCTAAAAAATAAATAACTCAGGCTAATGGTAATAATAACCAATCATAATCACACGATTAGCATATTTCACGGCATCGTTTTTCCACATCCCAATCCCATTATCTACGTCAAGTAGGCATGGCCCTTTCAAATGATAGTTTTTAATTGTATATATGAACATATCTAGGGACCTTCAAATATTTTTTTTTTAAAAAAAACACTTATTAGCTTCCAAGACAACGACGCATGTGGAGTCACTAAAAAATTGCTGAGTATGTAGTTTAGAAGCAACATTAATTTGTATTGTTTTGTTTACTCGAATAATAATTAAAGGAAATAGACTATTTGAGAATATAATTATCTCACAATTTCTAGATTCATTGAACCAATAATCCAATATCACGAACTAAAAGAAAGAAACGATTGAAAAGGTTTTCACTTATCTTTTGTATTGCTTTTTATGTTCTTTCGATTTTCGTTATTATTGCGTGCCTATATATCTTCTTTTCTTTCCCCTTTTTATCACAGTTGTATGCCTACTATATTCTTTGTTGTTGTCAGTCGCAAATAAAAATTAATTCTTTTCATTCACAACATTTGATTTGATTTCTCAAACCTACTCAGATTTTATGGAAGATCATGGAATTCTTCTATTGACACTTTGGATCTATAACATTCTTGTTTCTTCGGGCCTATACCATTGCATGCTTCTTTAATTGCCAAGTTATATACATTTCTTTATATATATATATATATACACTCCCTCCGGTCCTAAATATAAAATGACTTTGACTTTTTTTTATGGGAGTTAAGGAAGCAAATCAGACAACTAAATTATAACATATGTCACATGTAATTAGATTATATGTTAGTTTATAAGTAGAATAAATTAGTTTTGAGAAAAAAATATAAATATAGATAATTTAAAGTGATTAATTTTACATCCTTGATTTCTCCAAAAAAAAAAAAATCAAAGTGATATTATAATTAGAACAAGAAGAGTACATATGTAACAAAGTTGGGTTGAGCCCTGTAAAACAATGGATGAGTTCGTCAGAGAAGGCTCGGCCTGATTCCTTCATGGTTTGGGCTGGTATGGGCCTGATCCATGTAATGAGAGAAAGCTCTTTTTGTTGGAATTGGCCTGATCCATATAATATAGTAAACCCAAGCCTATATCATGCGATGAGGCTGGACATAAAATTGAAAATTTTTTTCCGGCAAAAAAAAAAAACATATTGATTCTGTGATTTTATTTTGCCTTCGTGAGATGATAATTAAGAGTAAATAAAACGCAATCTCTCTTATAATTTATAAAACACCCCATGGCCAACTAATCTCCACGTTTGACTTTCAATATCTTGAGAGATATTCCATCACCAGAAAGTCAGAAACTATGATTGAAGTTTAAATGTTTAATATTACGGCACGACTAAATCATTTGTTTGAATAAATCGTTGTAATAAAACGAGGGGTGTGTGTGTGTATGTATTTAAAACCCTAATTCCATTCGTTTTGGCTGAACTAGGATCAGAGCACATTACTTGACAGACACAAAGTAGGCCCTATAATTTAACAAATATAAATCTTCACACAAATGACAATCTCATTGTGCCTGCTTGTGACTATATGTAATAAGTAAAACATTAACTCTCCCATTCCTTAATACGAAATTAAGTTAGACTTATTTGAAGAGATTGAGTACGTAAAATAGATTACTTTAAAATACGAATATTTATCACTCTTTCAACAAATTAATTTGTTTGATTAATAAATTGAGTGGCTTATTTAACTACATTAAATAACTTGATTCTACATTAAAGACTTGAGAAGCATCACATACGTGTGGCCTCGTTAACTCAATCACAGCCAACACGTGCTACCCTGGTCACTATGCAGCTCTTCTCTGGTGTTCACAAGCATGAGAACCTTTTTCAGTATATAGTGTCATCAATGAATTATCACTTATCAATCTATTATACATTTAAAAGTCTACTTTCCCGCCTAAACTTTTTACATTACATTACTCTTCCAGTGCAAGCCAATTGGTAATGGTCGGCTCCTAACTTGAAAAACTATTCATAAGCCGTATGCTAAACTCCAATGGCTCCGTGCATCGTTTTGTATGTGTCAAGTAGGACCAAGAGGGCAGGACATTCTTTTATGTTGAGTTACTTGAATTCAAATTTTGAATTTGAATTTTCCCTCCCACATCTATGTATTATACATTTAAAAGTCTACCTTTCCGCCTAAACTTTTTACATTACTCTTCCAATGCAAGGCGATTGGTAATGGTCGGCTCCTGACTTGAAAAGCTATTCATAAGCTGTGTGCTAAATTCCTCTGGCTCCATGCATCGTTTTGTAAGTGCCAAGTAGGATCAAGAGGGCGGGACATTCTTTTATGTTGAGTTACTTGAATTCAAATTTTGAATTTTCCCTCCCACAGTCCTAATAAAATGCTTTGCTCAGCAATGTTATTCCTATTCCAGCCGTACAAAAACATTTGGGTGAGGAGGTTTTGTGGTGAGACAAGGTATAGGCTGCTTCTTTTGATACTCTCACCTCATTCTCTTCAACATCACAAAAATTTCTTAGGCTATGATCGATCAACTTTATCTGTCTCTCATATTGTTTATCTGATGTTGCGCGTTATTTAGTACACTTATTGTATGTATTTATTGTTCTCCACTGACCTGTAATGCTCGTCTTGTGCAGTTGAACGACTCTATAAGAATGCCTTTGTTTGGCTCTGTTTTTCAAGCTCAATCTCTGCTCTGGTCAATTTTCCTTTCTGCTAGCGATGGAAGATTTCTAGACGGCTTACCTTGCTGAAATTTACCTTGCATTTATGTTGTCCTTATCAGTATGTAGATGATCAGACGGATTTTCATATTGCCATATAAGCTCAAGCTTGTGCTGGAGATTTTCAGACTTGCATATTTGCCATATAATCAGTATGTAGATTTTTAGACAGTTCCTTGGTGCACTTTTGTTTCTTACGAATTTGTGCAAATATGGCCATTTGGGATGATTATATGTTATTTATGTTAGTGTGCTTTTGTTTGTGTTTGGTTATGAATGTTACTATTTGTAACACCTGGATTTTTATTACTATACTATAGCATTTTAATTGAATTATAACCACTTTCCAATGTCAGAAGCCCAAAAATACGGAAAATTTAAAACTTTTTCTTTAAAATATTTAACCAACTTCCTTTCAGTTGGAATGGGCTTTTCAGACAAATTGGAACAATTTAAAACTTTTGTAAAAGAAAATGGTTAATAAAATAATTTAAAGTACACTAACCATCTTTCGGTGTCTATTAATAATTCATAACACTTAGGGAATTTAAATCACTTAATAATTTATACAATTCTATTTTCTATGCTTTCTATTATTAATTTAATAATTTAATTTTACAACATATACAAATAATATTACTAAAATATTTAACCACCTCTTACTTTCTCAACTATAATCCTAATTTCTTCGTCTAATCTTCTTCCCCAGCTAGCTTCTTTCATCCTGCGTACTGAAAATGTTTGGGGAAAGAGTGAGATTGGAATCCCAATAGCAGTTTCTTTCATTAACATATATGATTATATTAGCATTGTCATGTATATATTTCATAAAACTGCACAAATGATGATAGTCTTACTCCTATTAATCTATGTGCGATCCGCACCTACCAACCACTGATAACAATACTTTCGTTAACTAGTGGAGGCTCTACCTGCAGGACTTCTCGTTATAACAATCCCGTTATAACTAAACTGGTATGGCAAAGGGGTAGCGAACCACCTAATCCTGGAGTACTCCAACTGAGGAATAACAACTTACCAACTAAATACAACAGTTATTACAAAATAATACATGCAATTTAATTGTTACTGAAATAAACTGCTACCTGTATCCTGAGCTTACTCTTCACAGTATTCCGTCTCTTCTACGTACTCTGGGAATTCGATCCCACTATCTTGTCCTATAAATATTTATAATACCGAAATAATATATCAATGTCTAAACTTAGACATATTAATTAAACGTCTCTCACTTTCCTATAGGACTACCCTTTCTATTCCTAATAGATAATTAAATCATGGTTTCTAATTTAATTCACAATGTTCTTCTCCTATTTAGGATCCAATTGTGGATAAAACAAAACTTACATACTTTAGGAATTGATAAAAATACAAGAGAATAATCATAAGAGGCTAAACAAAGATTGCAGACATGAAACAAGTTACAATCACAACAGAACACCCAACTTATAAAACATTGCAGGATTTGAAGACTTAGTTTCAATAATTCTCTAATTAACTCATTAACCACAATATGTTCTATACAATTTAAACACTTACAACCTACATTTATACTTACTTCCTAAAGTATAAAAATCAAAACCTATAATTCATAATAACACCTTCACTTCCAGATTACAATACAAATCAATTACCCTTTTCAACATTTGAACAATCAGTCAGATATCAAACTTAAATCTACTAATTTACTTCCCCGTTCCAAGTTCACAACTTACAATTAATGTCAATAATAACCCGAGCAATTAGTAATTTCTTTCCTCGATTATACCACATTTTCAGCTTTGAAACTAATCCTAGATCCACTAAATATACCTCACCACCAAAACATTTAACACAACAGAGTGATTATACAACAAGATCAACTCAAGACTTTCTAGTACCCAGAAATTTCCAAACATCATAAAATCTCAATCATCTATAGTGTACTTTCAGTTCAAGCCTACTTTCAATTAAACTTCCTCAACCAACAATTATTAGTATCTAAATCAATTTCTCCTACAACCTAAAATCCTTAACATATATAATTTCTAACTAAATCTTCCAACACAACATCAACTTCCTTCCTTAACTAATTCCTAATTAAACTTTCTCCTTTCTAACTTAAATTTAATTTTCCTCCTAATAAATAACAATCAATACTTTCAAACTTTACCTCCAATCCAACCTATTTCTTATTTCAATAATAACTTCTCAAACATTTAATCCTTCTCAAGCCTGATGTACTCTCCTCCTAACCGTATTTAAACATCATCACCTCTTATCAGCCAATCAAAACCACAAACCCATCATGGTACTTGGAAATCAATTTACACTAATCTTTATTGCATTTCCTTAGCTCACCTAAGTTCTTAACTTTAGAAAATCAACACACACTCAACCAACTTATCCCTAAATTACAGATTTAAAGATAAGCACATAAACAAATAGCTATTCTAGCTTCATCTAAGCTTATAGCTATGGGTTTAGCTCCAAACATAAATGCCAAATACTTTATCCCTCTTTTCCCTTTTGCATACATAATTAACAATCACTCATACACCATAATATACGTTTCTTTCTAATTTTTCATTCTTAAAACTGAACCTTAAAGATTCTCTTATAGTCCCATATTCCAATAACACTAAAGTCTATCAAAACTAATCATATAAATATCATTTTTAACACTTTGGACTATTTTCCCTTATTTCATTTCCTAAAATTCCACAGCCACCTATAAGAGATAATTCTCAAGTTAACAAATCATATATTCAATTCTTTATCCCTTACATTCAGAATTTCAAGATTACCTAACTCACCAATTCCTTTCAGATTACTACAACCATCCAGAAGCAGAGAGATTAACAGAAAACTATTATCATCATAAGTCTAGAATTTGCAGAAATTACAAACTCTTAACATACAAGATGTAGTTCTAACTAAATCTTATCACCATCACTTCTTTCTTCTTACTAAAACGTAGAAAATCAAGGCAAACAGGGAGGTAAGAAAATCAAATTCCCTTATTCTAATTTCCCCTTCTTCTTCCTATATCCATTTTATCAAAAATTTCACTCAACTAAGATCACAAAGGTTCCCCTTTTTCTGATATGAACCTGTAGGTAGAGCTTTTTCTGATATGAACCTGTAGGCAGAGCAAGCAAGAGAAGGAAGATAATTGAACAGCTAATATCCCCATAATTAACCAACATCAATTCCTACATAATTAAATGTCACAAATTTTTCCTCTTTTGCCATTGAACCTGTCAAGCAGGACAATCAACAAGGACCAAGAAAAATTGCACCACTTCACATATTCAGCTAAACATCAATTCCATCAGCAATAAATCACAAGAACACACCCGTAATCAACCAGAAATTAGCATCACAGAGGGAGCAAAAATCGGCAGAACAAAGAGAAGAAACAGAACAAAGTATAAAAATTCCACGCCTCAACCAAAACAACATACCAAGCACTCCATGCACTTAAACCTTTTCCCAATCCATGCATAATCAAGCTTCAAAGCAACAAAGCTCCAGAAATCACGAAAAATAAAGTCGGATGAACAGTGAAAAGAAGGAGAAATTTGGGGAAACTTGACTAATCCAACTCTATTGCTTAAATTCGCTCTTGGGGTTTGTTAATCGCGTCCTAAATTCCAGTTTATGAATTTAGAAGCTTTAAAAACCCTGATTTTGAATCAGTTTACCCTCCCTAACCTCGCTGAAATCGGACGAGAAGAAAAGAAAACGGAAGGAATGAACTTACCATAAGTTACCCAAACTCCTTACGCATCTCCGCTGCTTTCCCGTCGCCATTCTCGCCGCCGATCGTCATCGCCGTCGCTATTGAAGCTCGAGGGAAACAGAGGAGCAGAGAGGGAAAAATGAGAGAGGGAGCTCGAGAGAGAGAGGGAGTGAATGTGTGTGTATGCGGGTGAGGAAGAAAAAAAAAGGAAACTGAGGGAGAGACACGTGTGAGGCTCAAATTAAAAGAGATATCTGATATTTCTTTTTAACAGGTATTTTACTATATTGCCCTTCCCTTTATAATTGAAGATATTTTCAACTAGGGGCAGATATTGTCTTTTTAATTTCCCAATTTATATTTTCTCTTAAATGGTAATTTCATTTACCATTATCATTTGAAAATATACCTAAGTTTATCCCCAAAATAATTTCTCTAGATATGTTTTAATTTCTAAATTTATTTGTAAGACTTTTTAAATAACAAACGATACCTCAAGATTCTAAATACTTCCTTATTTAAATTTATTTCCCAACTATTTTTCCTTAACTAATAAAGAAAATAAGCTTTAAAATCATTAAAAATACATCTGACTTCATAAATTTATTTATAAAACTTTTTAATTTCTAAATGCCTTTCTAATATCCTACTAAATCCTTTTTTTTTCCAAGTTAAGTCTTATCTTCTAATTACTTCTCTTCGTTTCTTACAGAAAATAGGCCTTAAAATTATCAAAAATGCCTAAATATCATAAATTCATTTTTCAATGCTTTTTAATATTCTAGTTACATTTTTAGGATCTTAAATAATTCCCTATTTTCTACTTTCTAAAATTTGGAGTGTTACATTGTTCGCCACCATCAACTATCAAGAAATGGGGATTTTGTGAGAAAGAGTTCTTCACAATCATTCCAGAGTGTTCGTTCAATCACATATGTCAATAGCGATTATGCACTCATATTTTAGTCGGTTTTCTTGTTCAAGAATGGTTTAGTACTTATTAGTTCTATTGACTAATGTCTTGTCCTATATTGTCATCTGTTCATGGTGGGAATGCCTGGTAGATGGTGATACGAGCTCTCTTTGGCATATTGCAAAAGCTATTCACAAACATGATTTTCTGTTTACTTTAGTATTCATATAGATTCATATAACAGTGGGATTTTAGAATCATTAGTGGAGATATGTCAATATAATTTTCTTCCTATGAATTTCATCACAAATATGAAATCTCAATTGATTATTTGGTCTGTGTGTTCTCTGATATAAATATTATCGTATCTATGATGCTCTCACTATATCTTTCAGTTTTTCTTTTGGATTGATGATACGAAATGTGATGGTAAAAGGGAATCTGTGCGTTTAGCAGACATTCATACAATGTAGTCCGATAAGATATTCTTAGCAAGTTATTAATATTAATAAATGTAAAAACAAACATTAGTGTTTTTCAAGCAATTGATTCTCAAAAATATAAACATTAGCTTATGAAGCACTTGATGCTTGACACTTAACAGAAACTTGCTTATTAATAAGTTGTAGTTGTGTATTTCTGTTATTTGTGTACCACCTTGTGTCAGTTTAGGTTCAACTCTGGTAATTCATATATATTATGGCTGTATGAAACTTCAAATTACAGTCCACTAAATTCTACACATATACCATGTGACAAAGAAGTTTGTTTGGTTGCCGATTAATGTTACTGGTCTTACCTCGCATCTTGGTTTTCATTCCTGCATGTCCACTAATTTAGCTTTTCGTTTGAAATCACAAATGGGACGCGAATGCTCCCAAGTTACAGTCCATAGTGGAGATTACTGGAGAAGGTGTCCATGAAGACTTCCATCTCTAGACAAACTCATATAAGGGATTCTTCTACGCTTCTAAAGTTTCTGTGATTGTTTCAAAAACCGACCCGCTTCCTTCTAAAGTTTCTTTTGGTAAGCAGGGAATCTTTACCCCTCTCACCCCATTTCAATCATTTTCCTCTCTTTTTTTCTCACCCCATTACAGTTAATGTCATTTTCTTTCTTTTGGCACCTAAAAATGTTTATTTTCATTCTTGATGATTATTGTAGATTTGTAGTTGATTTATTATTTCAGATTTGATGGAGGTTTCATTTGTTTAGTTCGTATATTAAGATTTCTCTGATGTTTTTTTTCTCTCTGGTTTTTGTTTGACTATTACAGACACGACACTTTGAGGGGTTGTGGCTCATGCATGAGCTTCAAGAACAGCTATGAATAATCATGGGGGAGTTGGGATGGCTGCCTCAGTATGCTTTTGATGTTTACTGTGAAATAAAATAAACCGTGTTGTTTTGAAATTTGAAGTGAGAAAATATTATGCTTTTATCTTAAAGAGTCTTCTCAGCTACTTCTACTTAGTGGAATGCTGACTTTTATGCAATGGGTTTGAAATCCCATCTTATTATAGCATGAAGCTAAAAGCTTTTCTAATTAGTGATGCTCTTCCTTTTTCTTCTATAATGTATCGCTGTGTTGTGCGGGTAATAGATTAGAAATTTACCTTGGGTGACTATTGAGCTTTTGAAGCTGCTCTGATGGGATTTTTGCTAAGGTAGAGCCTATCCCAATTTTTGTATCCAAACCTCGTAAGTCTTATGAGTTTTGTATTTAACCTTCCCTTAAGAAACTCTTTGTCATCTGTATGTTAATTACACTGATCTCCCTTCTTAAAGTTAGAATTATATAGTCATAAATATTTCTGCACCATGAGTTACTTTTCCTTTCTATGTGTCCTGCACAACTCATTAGAATAACAATAATAGTTATGTAGTTTTCCTTTGGTATGCTTGGTGTAGTGTGCAGATTAAGATTTAGAAAGCCTAAAGTGAGACTACATATTATTGGCATACTATTTATACTACTATGATTGTATACCCTTATTGTATATTATATTGTCTCTTTATGATAATGTTAATCAAATAAACTTTACGCTTAATTCTTCAACGGGATATAATAGGCATACACGTATCTACGTTGCACATAGCTTTCAGAGAATAAGATGAGGACACAATAATGTCATGTAATTAGTTAGATTGTTAGAAGAGTCTTCTTTGATGGTGATTTCTTCTCAATATACCATTGTTTCCATTAATTAACATCCGTTTAAGTCAGTTTGTCTTCCTTGCTATTTCATGCCCTGTGAAGCATATACTTCAATTTTTCTTGCATCTAGCATGCATGCTGTGGGGGGATCAATAAATTTCAAATTTTATGTTCATAGATTGCAAACACACTTTACAAGTTTCAGAGTTATATTGGGGTATTATGTGTTAGCATGAGATATCCTTTACCAGTTCACTTGATTGCTGCTTTAGTTTCTATGCGCTCCATGCCCGTGTTTAGCTACAATTTTCAAGTCCTAATAAGCTCACTATTTTATGATTATAAGTGAACCCAGTGGGAAGCTCCAATTGAGGCTTATTATGGTACCTCATTGAATTACATGCTCAATTGTTGGATTTTATTAAACATGGACGAGACTATTAATTGTGACCTGCTGCCAACGAAATGTTAGAATTTGAGTTTTTTAAAAAGGAAAAGACTACAATTATTTACATTGATTTACATCAGAATCTACAAGCAAATTTTTGTGCAAAGGGATGGTGCAATATTACCAGTTTATTTCATTGTTAGGCACTCAGTACACTTCTGCTTGCTGCAATAAGTCCTCTGTCATAAAATTTGCCAACTTTTATCATTCTTCAGGCTGTGGTTGAATTGCATATGTTAATATCGCAAATCATTATGTCATACTCCTAGGTCATGTTGAGCTTGCTGCTATGGGAGTTTCAATTGCTATTTTCAATCAAGTGTCGAAAATAGCAATAGTTCCCCTTGTCAGTGTTATGACCACTTTAGTTACTGAGGAAGAATCTGCTGAGAAAATAGAAAATCACGTCGAAGAAAAAGAATTGCTGACATGTGAATCTTTTGTTGCTGAGGAAATGAGGTTAAAGCCCATCGGTATCATTCATAATCATCCTTCTTGAATTCCAAGCTGGAAATTTTGCAAAATCTCATATATACTTCTGCAGTTTTTTTTCCGCCTTTGAGAAGAATACATGCAAGATATGTGCTACTGAATTAGATGCTCAATTGTTGGCTTTTAATTGATGCACTTATCCGTATTTTTTTCTTCTTGGATAGGTAATAACAATGACAAATTCTTGGATAGGTCTCGAGTTCGATGCTCAATTGTTGGCTTTTAATTGCATGCAATATTTACACGAGATCATAAACTTATCACTGTACCATATCTTCAAACTCCAATCACTATGGGATGTACACAAATACCATTTATAATGTAAAGAGATATTTAATCAACATGATGTATAATCAAATTAAGTTGTAATAATTTCAAAGTTGGAATTACCTATGATTTCACAATTTTTTATTTAGTATTTGCATGTTTTCTAATTATTAGATCTTTTTTTTTTACCAAATTATTGTTAGATCCTTTAGATTTACTCGAATAGTCTTTGTTCATGGGCAAGCAATGATAATAAAACAAAATTATGGGGTCTAACAGTGTTAAAGATTAAAATTAAAAATTTTAATAAACAAAAAACACAAATGTGCTAAATTAGAATTGAAGTAAACTCATAATTCCTCAAGAATGATTTTCACTTTCAAATTCTTTTGAAAAAAATAAATCGTTCTTATTCACATGATAGCTATAGTAATTTTTAGTTTAAATTATAAAATAGTATATCAAATTTATTGTAGGTAAACTTAGTTTAATTCTCAAAACCATGAAATAATTGAAATATAACAATATATTGTGCTCCCTGTGCAACGCACGAGAGGCTTAACTCATTATCATCAATCAATTATACACTAAATACAAAACCTTCCCGCCACATCTATTCCTCTATTATGTTCCATGACTAACACTTCAATTGGATGGCTCCTCAATCAGATCACTATTCACAAGCCATTTCAATCCGTATGGGGCTCCGTGCATGCAGCAACTTTTTACACGGTGGATTATTGCTGAGCATTACAAGCAATTCAAAATTCAAATTTGAATTTGAATTGCAATTTTCCAGCCTAACATTAAGACAGGAGGTAGTCATATATAAAGAGACATCTATATCAGTGTGCTTTCCATATTCGAATTTAGCTGAAAAGTGGTTCCCCTGCCATTCATATTATCACTCCTCTGTTTTCACGTTGCACAACAGAGATTTTGTTTACAGTTTTTCCTCCTTTTTTCTTCTCACATTTGCCATTGATCATTAGAAAATGCCTCCGTGTCAGAGATCCACCCAGTATTCCCCAATTTCAAAGTGACTGTGAAGATAGATCGCTCATATTCCAGGGAGGTGATCGAGTTCGTCGACTCGAACTCCCGTTCAGTGAATGAAGGAGGTCATATCTGTTGACATTGTTGTACACGATGAACAGGTATGAATCACATTTTGTTTGAATGCATCTTTAATAACACACCGTCCTCTAAATATTTTGTTGACATTGTTGTATACGATGAGCATTTGTCTACTGATCGAAGCAATAAGGAGTCCAGCATAAGGACCAGACGATCTTTGAAGGACTAAGCTTGGGCCAGGGGAGATCATAGCTGTTGGAGAAGAATTTGCCGCGGGCGGTGGTGATGAGAGCTGTTAACCTTTAGAAATTTCACACACTTTTCAGATGCTTTAAGTTTATATGTGCTTTTGATAATATGCTTGCAAAGGAAAATAACATGTCAAAATGTGTGAATTCCTCTCACCATAAAAATTATGTAGGACTGACGATTTCTCCCTTTAGTTTGTAGGGAAAAGAAACCAAGATGGGAAGGAGTTGAGAGTAGAGTAACAAGGAAGCAAGGAGAAGTGCATAGCAGGGCAAATTGAAAGAGGCATCACTGATGCTTCTCGCTACAGCGAGAAATTTTGGTCGCTACAGCGAATTCCGCATATCAGTGAGCCAACTCTCTGTCAATCTCGCTACAGCGAGCAATTTTGGTCGCTACAATGAGAATCTATCAGTACAGCTGCCCGTTTTGGGTTTTGAAACACAAAATAGAAGAGGATAAAACCTAGGTTTGGCCGATTTTCAAAAACAGAACACTTTGGGATGAGTTTTAGAGCTTAGAAACACCAAGAAAGAGCTAGAGAGAGCTTAGAAGAGGATTTGGGAGCTTTTGAGAAATGGATTCTTTGAGCTTCAAGAAGGAATTCCTTGTGGTTGCTTCTCTTGCCTTCTCTTTTCTTCTCCATTTCTCTTGTTTTGTTTATGAACTTGTGATGTATTTGAAGATGATTTTTGAGTTTTCTTTCACCATATGTAGCTAAACTTCCTATTCTAGGTTTATTTTGAAACTTTGTATGGGTTGATACTTGGAACTCTTTCTCCCTTGATGAATAATGGTTATTAAGTTGTGAATTTAACTAATGCTTTATTTTCTCCTAAGTGGTGGCCAACATTTAGCTTGTTAGCCTAATTAGTGGCTTGAGAGAGCATTAATTAAGCATAAAACTAGGTTGAATTCAAACTTGTCTTAAAAATTCCATATTGGGAATGAGAGTTTGTTAATAAGATAGAGATATTCATTAACCAAGTTTTGTAAAATTGAAGTGGGATATTTATAAAGACTAATTAACATAATGTGTAGTAAGAAATTATGCATATTAGTGTTAATTAAGGTTTGGGTAAGTTTGAGAGAGCTATTCAAATGCTTAAGACTTCAAACATCAACTTAATATTCATTAATTATTATTAGAGGAGGGTTATTCAAGCATCATGAAATATAAAGTGGATAAATAAACCTAGGCTTTTCCCATTGTGTTCAATTTACTTAAAGTGCTTTGTTTTACAACTTGCCATTTATTTTAATCAAGTATATTTTATAAAATCACATGCCTTTTGCCCATCGCTAATTTTGAATATAATGAACTTAATAAACTTGCTTTTAACACGGTCCTAGTGGAACGACAACTTTTTCTTGAACTATACTACTAAAACTTGACCCGTGCACTTGTGGTAGCATTTAGCATTTATGGCGAATGAGAGCGGACGAGGATGATGCTTCAGATCGGATACAGAGAAGAGCGGAGCACATTGCATTAAGAAGCGTGGGGTTCAGCTTGTGCTCACCGGCGCTGTAAGTGTTAAGATGAAAATGTTGCCTCACTACAAAAAAATAGGACACTTGTCATGGTTTAAATAGGACGTTTGTCACGGTTTTAACCGTGACAAACATGCTTTTTGTCACGGTTTTTAAAACCATGACAGACATCCGTGGCAAGCGGATTTGTCATGGTTTTTAAAAACCGTGACAAAGATAACAAAAACCGTGACAAGAGGAGATATTTGTCACGGTTCAAGTCCAAAAACCGTCACAAAATCCGGTCTAAATACTAGCAAATCGAGGCAATTTTGTCACGGTTTTATATCAAAACCGTCATAAACGAAAACTGTGACACACTTTGTCACGGTTTTCTCCTAAGAACCGTGACGAGAAAACCGTGACTGACTTAACAACCATTTGCGGTCTTTACCGTAAGCGTACGGGTTGTCAAACTGTAGTGTAGTAAAAAGAGTGTCGTTCTGCAAGGATTGTGCTTTGAGTCAGCTAATCAGTACTAATTGTTTACTTAATTAGAAAGGAGTATAAAAATTTGTTGGAAATCAAGTTCGAGATAGAGGTCAGATTGTGAATGGAATTCAAAAGAATAAAACGATGATTGCAAAAATTCTTAACTAATGGAATAAAAGCCTAGAGTCACTTATCCCCATTCTTACTTCATGAACAAGTTTTCTCCCCTTCTCTTTAACAACTAATGAATGTATGTGTGTGTCCAAGATTCTATTTTATTTGAAAAGGCTTTCTCAAGTCAAATTCAAATTTATACTAGCATTAATCATGCAATCCCTTGTTAAAAGTCAATGCAAGTTATAATTCTCAACCAATCTCAATTAGGCAATGTTAGGTTAGTAACTATATTTCTACGTTACTAACTAACCATCCATTTAAAACCATAAACTTCAAGCCTAACATGATTTCATCTAAGTTCTAAAACAAAACACACTTTCTCAAGCCATATTTCATGTAACAAATCAAGTGGTGATCAAGCACTTGTATAAATAGAGAGCAAGATGAAAATCCACACATATATTTCATTCATTGCAAAAAGAGAAAGGGAAATACAATGTTCAATCCATAAGAATGGTTCAAAGCAACCCTAGAAGAAGGTTTTAGCTACACATAAGTGAATCTAAACCAACAACAGAATGTAAAGAATAGTTCATTACAGCAGAAAAGAAAAGAAGAAGGAGGAATGTAACCAAGACAATTGAAGCTCAAAACTCTTCAAAAATACTTCAAATCAATGCTTCAATGCTCTAATGTTTTTCTAACCTCTCCAAAAGCTTCAGAACCTAGATAACTGCCTCCAATGGGGTCTCCAATCGTTTTTGCATGAAAACCTAGGTTAAAATCTCAAAACTTAGCCCAAATTATGTAAAAAGCGGAGTTTCGGGTCCTTGCCGTGGGAGGTCACGGCGAGAACCAGAAAGCACACAATTTTTTTATGTCTCGCCGTGGCCCTCACTGTGGGATCCACAACGAGGAACATAAACATGTCCTCTTCGAAAGGGCTTGCCGTGGCCCTCGCTATAGGGGCCACAGAGAGGAACAGTAAGTAGGTTCCTTCATTATTTGTCTTCAAGCCCTTTTTCTCCTCTTTTGTTGCTTCGGGTATTTCTTTGCTCTTGCTACTTGTCCACCTCTTCCTACACAAGAAGGAGATGGTTGATGAGTTCTAAAAGTTCACTCATAAAAATATCATTATGCTCCAAAATTTCACATTAATGTAACTGTTTCTTGTTTATCTTTTTCTATGAGTTTTGTATCCTTTTTCAAAGCTATGATCTCAAAAACATGTACAAATGTAGGAAAAATGTGATTAAATATGTGAAATTATAGAGCTTATCAGTGACACTTTGTCACGGTTCAGGTGTTAGAACAGTGACAAAGTGTCACGGTTTTCTCGAGACACCCGTGACATTCAGGAGAAAACTGTGACAAACATTGTCACGGTTCTCTTGCTAGAATCGTGACAAATTGTGATTTTTAATAAAAAAACGAAAATGTTTTTGTTATTTTGATCGATTTAATTTTATGAACATATTACTTTTTAAAAATTTTATACAATAATTCATCTATTATTGTAGATTCTT
This sequence comes from Mimosa bimucronata, assembly GCA_037074515.1. Taxonomy (NCBI): domain Eukaryota; kingdom Viridiplantae; phylum Streptophyta; class Magnoliopsida; order Fabales; family Fabaceae; genus Mimosa; species Mimosa bimucronata. Next base: position 8,877,353 of record CM073437.1, read on the forward strand.
TATTTTCATGTCTATAATTTTAAATTATCAAAGATAAATATTATATATCTTTAGAAGAATAATTATTATCTTCAAAAAATATGAAAGACACCTGCAATAAAACAATTTAAACAATAATTAGAAATTGTTATTATAATATTTGAATTAAATGCGTATAAAACAAAAAGAATAAATGATTTAAATAAATTACCAAAGAATGAGAAGCAGAAAACATCCCTGAGAGGAGAGAAGGGATCAGGAGAGAAGAAATGAGTGCGAATGGATGAGTAGGAGGAGGTGTTTATATACTGAAACTGGACTGTAGTTTGTCACGGTTTTTTATAAAAAAAACCGTGACAAATAATTCCGTACACATTTTGTCACGGTTCTTTTGAAAAAACCGTGACAAACGAATACATTTGTCACTATTTTCTTATAAGAACCGTGACAAATTTTGTCACGGTTCTTATAAGAAAACCGTGACAAAAGTCACGGTTTTCTTTAAGACCCGTGACACGTTTGTCATGGTTTTCCTTCAAAAAACCATGACAAACGCTTGTCACAATTTTCCTTAAAAAACTGTGACAAACGTGTTTGTCACGGTTCTATGATGAAAACCGTGACAAAAGTATTTTCCAACGGTCATATTTTACATTAGTATGTATTTTGTCACAGTTTTTTTTAAAATTAAACCGTGACAATCGACAACATTTTGTCACGGTTTTGAGAAAAAACTATGACAAATGTTCACTAACGTCTAAATTCCCAATGGTCATATTTTTGAAACGGTTTACAACATGTTAAATGTGAAATTTTCAGTAATCAATGTACTATATATAGACACTGGTAACGAGGAAATTGCAAAAACGTAAACTCCTACTTTTCTCAATTGTTTTTCTCTACAACATTAGCATCAAACCATGGATAAATCATGGATAAAGTTTCCTCGAACGAGTTCGACCTATTTGAATGGATTGAATGTTTTCTTAGATTTTGCTATAACTCATGTTTGTTGTAACGGGAAGATCCTATGTCCATGTCCCAAATGCAAGTGTAAGAAGTGGCATCCACGGCAAATTGTTAGGGAACATTTAATTGTAAAGCCTTTCCCATAAGGATATACATTTTGGTGTCTACATGGAGAAAAACCCGACATGATATATGATCCGTTTGCTGAAAGTTCACAAGCAGCAGTTCAATTAGGTGATGAACACAACTCGATTAATGATGTTGGTCGTGATGCTTTTGGCATTCCTGATGACAACCTGGGTGATAAAGTTGAAGGATTTGATCCAGTGTTTTATAGGAACGACACAGCTCGTGAGTTTTACCAATTAATGGACGAAGCAGACAAGTCTTTGTATCCTAATTGTAAGAAGTACTCTAAATTACCTTTTCTGGTTAAATTATATCATATAAAGTGCGTATGTGGAATGTCCGATAAGGGCATATCTATGATACTTGAATTATTGCATGATGCATTCCCCGAAGCGGAGATATCTCCGTCATTTTATGAGGCAAAAAAGATTATAAATGAGCTTGGGTTGAACTACAAAAAAAAATTGATGCATGCCCGAATGATTGTATGTTGTATTGGGGAGATGATGTTAAAGGGGAGATCTGTAAGCGATGAACGCTTCCCAATACAGGCTAGTGCGAAAGGGGAAAAGGTAAAAGAAGAAGCCGACAAAGATTCTCAAATACTTTCCTTTGAAGCCTCGATTGCAAAGGCTATTCATGTCATCTAAGACGCCTGAGCACATGAGGTGGCATAGCGTTGACAAGAATCCGGATGGTAAGTTAAGACATCCACGTGACGCAGAAGCATGGAAAGCATTCGACCGTGAATTCCCCTCACTTTTTACTGATCCAAGAAATGTCCGCCTTGTTCGCACAACTGATGGGTTCAATCCTTTTGGGAATCTAAGCACGAGTTATAGTATTTGGCCAGTTGTCCTAGTGCCGTATAACTTTCCTTTATGGATGTGTATGAAGCATAGCTCCTTTATTTTGTCCATGATCATTCCAGGGAAAAAAAGCACCTGGTAATGATATTAATATCTACCTCTAACTGCTTATGCATGAGCTAATAGACTTGTAGAACGATGAACATATGACGCGTTCGACAAGACTCTTTTCAATTTTTCGTGCAGCTTTGATGTGGATGATCAGTGACTTCCGAGGGTTAAGGACATTATCTGGATGGAATATTCATACTGGTCTTGCTTGCCCAACTTGCAATTTTGACTCTGACTCAGTATGCCTCCCACATAGCCGAAAATGGTGTTTCATGGGTCATCAACGTTTTCTAGATGAAGGACATAAGTTCCGATTACAACGCAAGCGATTTAATGGGAAACAGGAGAAAAGAGCGGCCACAAATGCCTGTCGTAGAGATCTTATAGCAGCTTGCTGATGTTGAATTTGACTTTGGAAAGCCTATTGATTCTGCTAAATGTGGGTAATAAGCTCAATAGGCCGTCATCTTCTGAGCCGCAACAATGGCATAAGATAAGCGTTTTCTTCACTCTTCCATATTGGCATTCCAATTTTTTACGACACAATCTTGAAGTCATGCATATTAAGAAAAATGTGTGTGATATTGTGTTATATACATTGCTCAATGAACCGGGGAAGTCTAAAGACCATCTTCAAGCAAGGAAATATCTATGTCTCATGGGAGTGCGTCAAGATGTTTGGCCAGATGACAATGATAAATTCCACCATGCTAAATTCACTCTCATGAAACAAAACAAGGACATCTTCTTAGGACCTTAAAAAATATTAAAGTTCCTGATGGATATTCAAGCAATAAATCTAGTTGCATTGATACGTATGCTCACAAGATTGCTGGTCTTAAGAGTCATGACTCTCATGTTCTAATGCAACAACTATTTCCAATGGAAATTAAAAATACACTTCCTCCAGATGTATTAATCGTCTTGGTTAGTCTTTCACTTTTTCAGGGAATTCAGAAGCTATGTCAAACGTCAACTGAGGATCCGGACGAACACATCAGCCGAGGTTGATAAGAGAATCCATAGAGAATTCCCATCATGGTTCCCGCATCGAATAATGAATGATCACATTGCACACTATCCTGATTTGAAAGCTCTTACAATGGGACCTTTAGATCATGAAAGAAGATTTACAGCATATAACATCAACGGTTTCAAATTTTGCACAGTTTTTTTGGCACATTCGGCACAAGAAGTTATGCGAGCAGCAAAGATGGTACCATGCAGTATGAAGGAGTTCCTTATTGTGAAAGACTAGTTGATATAATTGAACTCAATTATCAAGGTCGTTTCATGGTTCCACTGTTCAATGTTCATGGGCAAACACAATAACTTCAAGATGATTGAATACAGATGAACTAGGAATCACATCGGTCAATTTTTCCAGGCTAGTTCATACTGGTCAGTCTGAAGATGATGAGCCATACATTATAGCATCAGAGGCACAACAAGTTTACTATGTTACAGATGAAAAGCATAAGGATTAGCATATGGTTGTTCACCTAAAACCTCGAGATCTCTATGACATGAGCGATGGTGACAACATCACCTACGAGAATGAGCCTTGCGAACTGGCCAATTTTGAGAATTTCCTCCCTGAAGGAGACGGCGATCTTCCTTTAGTTCGGTATGTTAAAGTCTTATATTTACAGCATACAACCTTAAATTTTATTTAATTTGGTTCAATTTCATTGTTGCTAATTAATTTGCGTTCTTTTTGTCAGGGAAGACGACAACGACTGAGGGTTAGAGTGTATTAGGATAATTTAATTTGATGTAATTATTCGAAGTAATATATATATATATATATATAAACATTATTATATGCACATCTTTTTATCTCTACTTTTCAAAATGTAATAATTAAAATAAAAGAAAGTGTCAAATTTACATACTAATAAACAATAAACTTGCAATAAGTAAAACACTAAGAAAAATAATTAGAACTTACATTCAAAATTAAACAAAGGTCCAAATTTAAACAAACACACATAAAACATTAAAAAAAACTATTGATCATCATCTTCATCTCCATCATCCGCTACATCATCTCGCGGCCTTGAACTGACAGCATCATCATCACCTTCAGAAGGCGGAGGGGGCTGGAATCTAAATATTGGAGGAGGAGTAGGAATACTAGGTGGTACAGCTCCAGGGCGGATCTCTGTAAATGCATCTCGTACAAATGCATTCATTTTGTCACGCCAGTCGTCCATATAACCCCCGAACTCATTTTCCTGCCTAGTGAAGCTGGCAACCTGATTACCAAATTCTCGAGCTGCATTGACGCATGACTTCTTCTTACAAGAGGAAGTTCCAGCCTTAGACGACGTACTGGACTTCCCATATATCTTACTGGCTCATGCACCTAACCCCATCCCCCGGACCTGACCCTGGTGCTCTGGAGTGTCAAATGCCGCTTTTAGGGCGGCTATGGGATTCTGTGACTCCTGTGACTCTCCTGACGCCTCCTGTTTGTCGAATGCGTTCCTTTACAAATAAGAAATAAATTTGTAATTAAATATATATACCTAATAAATACATGTTCTCATACAACATTAAATGAGTTACAATTTGCCGCTCAGTATGTTCGGGGACAAAACTGTCGTCCCTATGTCTATGAGTTACTACGTATATAGCTCCACATAGTTAGTCTCTCTTCCCTCCATTTTCGCCTCTTCTTCTTGCACAAATTTTAAATTGTAAGTATGTAAAATCATATATAGAACAAATCAATCAGTTTAACAATTTACTCACCAACTCGCTGTATCTAACTTGCATGGATTTTGTTCCGAGAGTGTGATAGACGACTAGGTGGGAACGACTATCTACATTCCGCAAAGACAACACCTGAAACACAAATACATTTTCAATTAACTTCATTTAATTATCACATCGTGTAATAAATTTTTTAAACATAATTTAATAAATTGTTTACTGGCCCTTGATGCGGAACTTCTCTTAAAGCAGACAAAAGGTTCCCACATATTGGGAGAATGGGAGGAACCCCATTTGGCACATTAGCTATAAGCTCATCCTCAGTTTTTGTGCCATCCCCTTTCATTTTTTCATAGAGGCGATGCCTCTTGCTCTTCCACGCTTCATTCATCTTCATAAATGCATAATCCTTCACTGTTGCTTCTTCTTCTATTAAAAACTTTTCATGTAAATTTAAATTTATCAGATGCATTATATAAGACTATGATGAATTTAACAAATCACATATTTTTTTAATTCAAATTATTACCTTCACAATCTCATTCCATACCTCCTCCTTATTTTCTTTAGGCACCTGTTTCCAAGAAGGTGGTAGAATGGAAACTGCAGCCACTTCCATCTTAAATTGGAACAAAATTTGTTGAATAAATTGCCTCCCTGACATTTGGGTTGTCTTTTTCCATCATTGAAGGGCACTAGAACTTGTAGGTCCTGTTCCATCTGATATGTTGCGGTCACATCCAACCTCCTCCTGGTGACCGTGCCTTCTTGATCTACAAAATGCCACAAATTAAATAATAATTAAATTAACATTAATTTAATAACTTAACAAAGTTTCAACAAATAATATTTTATTTTATTTACCTATAACATCAACCCAATATCCATTTACCCGTGAAGACGTTCGTGGGGGCCGGTTTGGCTGGTTGTTTACCTCATTATTCATCGCGTCTACTTCTCCAACCGCTTCCTCTGAGACTTGAAAATCGTTGAACAATTCTCCCTCCAATCTTCTAAACTAAAGTTTCCTATATTTGGTGGAACATCAGGAAATTGTAGATGGGCTTGTGGGTCACTCTGTCCGGTTTGGTCGTATTGTGATGGTACATAAACTGGTATTCTCCCTCATTCTCTTCCTCTGTGACTAGCCTCTTTGCTAGAACTCCCTCATAAGAATCGTCTAGGCTGCTTGATTCCTTTACCCTTAACTCTGCTGTACAACATTTCTATAAATAATCCTAATATAAAGAAAACGATAAAGTAAGTGTGATGGTTTGTAGATGTAAATTTGTAATGGTTTCCTACTACAGCTTATGGTCACGGTTTTGTCAAATTTAGAGGGAGTTTTTGTCACGGTTTTCCATTAGAAACCGTGACAAATTAAAAGCAAACCATGACAAAATTATTTGTCAAGGTTGGGACCCAGTGACCCTCTGTCACGGTTTGCCCTGCAAACTATGACAAATTATTTGTTTGTCACGGTTTGCCTTGTCAAACCGTGACAAATAATTTTAAATTTTTTTTAAAAATAAAAGTTTTTATGTTTTTGACTTGTCCAAGGTTTAGCATATCCCCAAGCACACGGGTCGTAAAAAATAGTATAGAAAAGGTTGTCGTTCCAATAGGGACTAAGGCAAAAGTGGATTGATCGTCACAATTATGTTATCAAGTAGGTTGAGTGAAAATTTTTGTATTTTGAAATTTCTAAAGTACCTAAAATAAAAATAGCTTGACAAAAATACTAAATTGAAACTTTAAATCAAAACAAAAGGAATCTAGGATTATTTATCCACTTTGTATTTCATGATGCTTGATTAACCCACCTTTAATGACAATTAATGAATACTAAGTTGATGTTTGAAGTCATATCCATTTGAATAACTCTCTCAAGCTTACCCAAACCTTAATTAACATTAATATGTATAATCTCTTACTACATATTATGTTGACTAGTCTTTATAAACAACCAACTTCAATTTTACAAAACATGGTTAGTGAATATCTCTATCTCACTAACACACTTCCAATCCTAAAATAGAATTGCAAGACAAGTTTGGATTTAATCTAGTTCTTTAGATGATTAATGCTCTCTCAAGCCACTAATCAAGCAAAAAATCTAAATGTTGGCCACCTATTTAGAAAACATTAAGCACAAATTAAACCCACAATATAATAGTCATTAATCATTAAAAGAGAAAATGTTTCAAGCATCATTCCATACAAAGCTTCAAAATAAACCTAGAACAAATTAACTAGTTACTCATAACTACCACTAAAAATCATCCCGACAACACCAAATCCAAATATTATACAAGAGAAATTAAAGATAAGTGAGAAGGAAAGAGACAAAACCACCAAGGAATCTTGAAAGCTCCAAGTATTTCTCTTTTTCAAGCCCCAAATCTTGCCCTAAATCTCTCTCTAGCTTTCTCTTTATCTCTGGATTTCACTCACAACATCAAGAGGGAGACGAAGGCGTGAAAATGAATCTCTGCCCAGTGAAGCTCGTTGCCTCTCGTCTCCCCTCACGTACTCTCGCTCTGTCTCTTGCTATACCCAGTTGCTGAAGACGATGAAAACGCTATGAAAAATGAAGATGATGAACAGTGTTTTTGTGTGGCCTCTCTCTTCACTATATGCCTCTTCTCCAAATCTCCTTTAGGTTACGTCCATCACATCATTAAAACGCTGCCGTGTTGCTACTTGCTAGCTACTGAAAGGAATACAAAAACTTAAATAAACTATAAACTAATAATAATAAAAACAATTAAACTAATAATACTGCAACACAACTTCAGAAAACTTTCAAAGATATTGTTTTATGTAATGTCCCACATCGGCTGGGTTCGAGATGTTCTAAGCCTATATAAGGTGTTGGACTCTCCTACCCCCCAAGACGCGTTTTCACGGGTGAGTATGGGAGACTTAGGCCATTATCCCTACCGTGAGGAACAAAACCGTGAGGGGCATAGCTGTGTCGCCAAAGCGGACAATATCTTGGGCGAGGCTTGGACTGTTACATTTTATATCCTAAATTTAATTATTTCCATTTTAGTTAAAAAACTACAATATTTATTTAAATCCCCAAATGATTTACCAAATTGATATCTCATCCAAATCTTGAACAAATCCCATTAATTTTGCAACAATGACTCCCCAAATATTCCGAAATATATATCAAATTCAATTAAAAATGGGGAGTCATCAGTTTTAAAAAAATAAAAATATATATTAAACTTTGTCATGGTTTTACAGTTCTAAACCGTGACAAAGTGTTTCCCTCTATATGGTGGGAAGCTTCGCGCCACATTTGTTACGGTTGTCTTCCTGCAAACGTGACAAATTTGTCAAAAATTTTCTTTTCCCATTTTTGTTATGCTTTTGTCACGGTTTTAGCACAAAACCGTGAAAAATTTCATACATTTGTCACGATTTTAGAAACCGTGACAAGCACATATTCTCTCTTTATACTTATTCTGCTTTGATTATTACAGCGAGTTACAAGGTGTTCATGTGACCAATACCAAATCGAACACGAAGCCAACTTCCGGCGAGGTGCTAGTGAAGCTTCCGAGGAAGATGAAGAAGAAATTGTTGAGAATCGGCGTGAAGAGCTCACCGACTCTATCTCGAGTGTGTGTGTGCGTGTAGCGCGCCCTTGGGTCCGCCCTTCAAGAAAATAAGAACCAAGTGGATAGTGGAAGCTAACCCCCGGGTGTCGTTCACTTGAGGAGCCTAAACGTAAAAGATTACCTAGTAGCTAATATGCAAACTAACGAAAGCGAGTAAAAAGTATTGTATTTTGTTTTTGATTTAGAAAAGATGCAAAAGGTGTGATATGTTCAAAAGTAAAACAAAATAAGATAAAAATGAGATTTGGAGGGGGATGAAGATGGAATCATTCTTGATGAATAGAAGCTTCGGGAATCATTGCTTCAAAAGGTTTTCAGGGAGTTAATTGTTGATTTTCGAAAGACCCCTAGAGGAACCCCTCTAGGCTAGGCTTAGGTTAACTTAATTAATGCCGGAACCCCGCACATCACTTAATTTAACCTAAGTTGATTTAGTTTAAAATCAATATGAATTTGCTAATCGTAAGGGGCTCCTAATCCAACAACCGGGACCCCGAGTTGCCACTTAATTAATCCTAGAGTTTAATCGATTAGTGGGACCCCAAATAATAAATCAAGACTCTAGAATTGAAGTCCAATGCCACTCATGCAATTTGACAAATTCAAGAACTAACCAATCATGTAAGACTTTAAATCCACAATTTGGGCCACCCCACAATTGCACTTGATTTCTCAATTAACCCTAACTCATTGATGGCCACCCAAACAAAGATTAAGGTTGAAAAGAGTAATTACCCAATGTCTAAACACAATTAATCAATTCATATGCCATCTCCCTCAAGCAAATAACTTAACACTCTCAATCCACTAACCAAGCCACCTTGCATTAGCACATGATTTTCACAAAGAGAATAATAAAACTATGAACCCATAAATTTCATTAAACTCAAAGTTAATAAATAGCAATGTCAAGCATTTGAACAAGAAGGAAATAACATAAACATAGTTTCAAACCCCATTACAATATACAAAGTTCAAGCACACAACCAAATGTCATAAATATACTCCTAGAACCCTAGAAAAGCATAAATACAACAAGAGGAAGAAGGATTAGAACTAAAACTCCCCTATTCAAGCTTCAAGCTCATCCCTTGGCTCCCATCACCAAGAATGGTGGAGCCTAGCTGCTGTCCTCCAAGAAGAAAACACCAGCAAGGAGTGGAAGTTGAGAAACCATGGAGGATTTGAAGAAAGAAGGTGGAAGATGGAGATGAGAGGAAAATGAGAGGCTAGGGTTTGGGACTCCAAAATCTGCCCTAATGGGGTGTGTCTTTCGTGTTTTATGTCCCCAAGTCGGGTCAAGTGAGTGGGTAATGAGTTAGATCCGGTTTGGGCCTGAAATTCGCGAACTAAAATTTCTGCAGAACGCACTTCGCCGTCCGCTCGCCGCGGCAAGGCGTGTAATAATTGCTACCTAATTATACTTTTTACTACATTTTAAGTTACCATTTAACAATTACAAAATTATTTATTGACTAACTATGTTAGAAAAAGAAGTTTACTAAAACAAATACTAACATAGTTAGAAAAAGGTTTTTCGTCATTTGAACAAAAATACCAATTAAATATCCTAACCATGATAGAAAATTGATTTCTAACATAATAAGGGCTATCATGGTTAGAAAATAATTTAACATAATATAACAGAAGATTATCCATGTTAGAAAAGAGTTTCTCTAATACAACAATGGCTAACATGGATAAATAAAGCCAACCTACCACCTGACTAATCAACCCATTCACAAACACCCAATAACATATTTGACCATTAAATACTTTTATGAACAATATCTAAAACTATTATAACTTCCAAATATGTCAGTCATTTAACGTCCTCAAAGTATGCAAAATCCCAATAGTCCATAATAATATCAAAATAGTCAAAACACCACTGAAATTTGGACCAATCTCTCAGAAAGGAAATAACATCAAGTTACCAAAATAAATATTCTAAAACAAATTCTCAATTTGAAAATAAAGAAGCAAAACGTGAAAAAAATGAGCGGAAGCAAAACAAATGATATGAATTCCTATTTGTGGCAATATCTTCCGTCAAACCAGTCCAGACTCACTAGCTTAGTGAGACGGTCCCGGATCCTTCCCTGGGTTTCCTACTGCGTTGCTAGGACCTGTAAAAAAATAGATAAAATGGGGGTAGACCCAGGTAACTACTAACTGCTCACCTACGTGCGGTGTATGCTAGCAAGGTGTTCAGTGGAGTATTACTAAGTATAACTGGATTGAAAACATGAGGCGTTACCATTTAGTTGAACACAATATCATAACATATATTTCCAAATAAACTATCGTCATGTAATAATTCCTCAAAATCACCCATAAAATTTCATACTCACATTAATATATTGCAATCCCAAAATCACACATAAAATTACATACTCACATTAATATATTACAATCCAATACATAGGTAAATAAAACTAAACAATCAATAACACCGATTTATACGGTCCAGTAAGGACTCACAGCCCTCGCCTGAGACCGAGGGCGTTCTCCCCATTTCGTATTTCCATTTTGTGTTATTTAGTCCTTGTGGGCCAACAAGGAACCTCAACGCGCGATGGTATTTATTTATTTATTCGGTGTTCACACAATCAGCACTACACGTCATAAATATACACATCCAGCATATGGCACAATGTCCAGTCTAGGATTTCTCAGATTCAATCATGCAGATACCTTTAATAAATACTATAATTTCCAAAAACATACAAGTTCACACCTTCATGCTAGTTAAAAATACATACTCCACTAAACATGTTATATTATAAAATAAGCTTCCAAAATTCATGTTCATCAAGACTATATAGCCAATCACAAAATTATAAGTTTCAAATACTCACTAACCCACACACACACGCAAACAAACAGAAGTAGTTACCTCCGTGAAGTTAAACCAATAGTTATTGTAGATGCGCCCCCCCGTGTTCAATGTCAAGCAAAATCAGAGTCTACAATTAATATTATATACACGCACCTAATTAGTAACAAATCAAGTACTACCATTCCAAATTAAGGAAATAAATCCTACAATAAATTATGCCCACATCTGCCCATCTCTTATCTCTCACACCCATACACACCTAATAAAATTCCAAATTTTATCCATACTAACCAATAACTCTTCATTAATTTATACTTCCAGAATTTTCTAGCTAGCTCCCTAATAAAAATTGAATTTCAATTATCCAAATTACAGCCCCTTTATTTATTTATTTATTTTATTTATTTATTATTATTATTTATAACAAAAGAAACCATCTATTACTTTCCAATCAAAGAAATAAAACCACCAATACCATGTATATACGACTCCCTAAAACATCAACTACTTATAGCACAACTACCTATATAGCAAACATTAAAAACATCCAGAATGTCACTACGCAGAACTAAACACCTAACCAATATCATCCTTGACCATACCTTCAACTAAACCATTACCACTCTCATTTCTCCTGCTAACTAATTCGGCCATCATCAGATCAACTAAGGCTCATATCAAATCTGGAAATCCTCTTTAGCTCAAATAATCAACACTAAAATTCTATAATCCAAGGCTCATAGCAACCATAGAATTATTCTGAAAATTTTCTCCCACCTTAACACTCACACCTGACAGAAAATAGGAACAAAGGTAAAGAACTGACTTACCCAACGAAGGCAGAAAAATGGCTAGGGAGATAAGGAGATTCAGGTTGCAGCCTTAAGAACAAAGAAGATAAAGGAGAGAGACGTCACTTCGGTGGCAAGCGGCGGCAAAGACGGCAGCGGCTTCACTCGATCTCGCCCTCCCACGTTCTTATGCTTGGAGATCGAAAGGAAGGAAGAAGAAGACAAAGCTCTCTCTCTCTCTCTCTCTCTCACACACACACACACACACTCGGTGGCCTCTCTCTCTTTCACGGCGTGATGAATGTGGTGCAGATGGTGAAGGTTGTGGCGTAGGGAGAAGGGCGACGGGTTGAGGAGCTAGAGTATTGTGGTGATGTATGTGTGTATGTGTGTGCAGCGGCGGAGAGGGAGAAAAAAAAAACAAACGAAGTATGGTGTGTGTTGTGTGCAGGTGCGGCGTTTTCATGCGGGAGGAAGAAGGAGCATGCAATACATATATATATATATATATAAGGGGAATATTAGGGTTGTGAGGTAGGAAAAATTACCAAAGTACCCTAAAATTTGAAATAGTTTACAATTAAGGCCTAACATATTATATTATTTTCTGAAATTCATCGTTAGATTAGGGAATTTTATTTCCCTTACAATTCCTTCAAGCTTTAAAAATAATAATTTCCCTAATTTTGTAAATTAGAAATAAATACCCAATCATTCATTCTTAATTTATATTGGAAATCAGTTTTAAAATCCTCCAAAATACCTTAAACTTTTGGTTTTGTTTATAAAGCTAATGTATTTTTTCTAGAGACACTTGAGAACTTTAAATGACTCCTTATTGCCTTTTTCCTAAATTTGGGAATTATACACATTTATTGGTAATTTAAAATTCAGGATGTTACAAGGCGCTGTAGCTTCTGGAACATTGGGGGCCTTCTTGCCGTGGGCTTGCCGCGGCGAGGAACCTTCATTTCTGCCCTTTAGTTTGGCCTTTTTCTTCATCCCGGGTCCGATCTTTTGGTCCTAGGCGACCCTGCAAGTGGAAACAAGACTGAACCAAGATCAAACAGCCCTATAAATTAATCAATGCAATTAATCTACAATTATGGCTAATTAATTCTAATTTTATACTCATTTCACTTGAGAGTTTAAGATATTCAATTAAGCATTATTGGATCAAACTTGCATCTTAATCATGTTAATTGCCTCAAATTAGGCATGTAAAAACCATTCAAATCAGAGATTTGTCACGGCGGCAGGCGATCATGATTTCGACAAAAATATTTGCATTTTTCTTCTCTCTTCAGTTATACAATTTTGTTAAAAAAATCTTTCTCTGTCTCACTTACTTCTTTCATGCCTGTTTGACCTACTCGCCTTCTACTCCTCTGATCCTCACGAGAGAGTTTTTCATCACTGATATGCACATATTCAGGTGGTGTTCTTGTAGAGGTTGCAACAGAACAAACCGTTGCATGACTCAGATGGTGGAGCTCATGTTTTTCTGCTCCATTTTTTTTCAAACCTAGACGGACACAAAGGAATTTCATCATTCAAAATTCAAAGAAGGAACCTCAACAGATGAGGAAAAAGGAAAGAGAAGAGTAAAGAAGGAACCTCAGCAGATCAGCAAAGAGAAGAGCAAAGAAGGAAGACATCGATCAAGGAGAATGAGTGTATGTGTGGCCTAATAACCACGGCAAGATATGATAAAAGAAGTGAAGAAGTGCATCTCCTGTAGTTTTTCCAGTTTCTGATCATGCGGTGACGGTGATCATCAACTGGTATGGAGAAACGAAGAAAAAAGGTGGATGGAGAGAAGGAGAGGCCTTTCTCAGGAATGGAAAACATGTTTCAATGGTGTTGCAGACTTACAGCCTTGCAGATCTCATAATAAATGTGATAATATTATTCTATTATTTATTTTTGTTTTGAAATCTTTTTAATTCAAAATTCGTTGATCGCAATCTGAACACGTATGCATATTCTATTTATTTTTCCGGATGGATATGCATAGTCTATTTTAGAATACATCAAGATCCAATTTTTTAGTTCACAAAAAGATTTTTTAAATATGAGTGTTGTTAGAAAAAAAAAATTAAATTAGTTAAAATATAAAACACTGTTTTTTCCATGAGTAGAGTATATAAATCTATATTATACATATTGACTTAAATGTTAAACGTCTCATATTCTGGAAAAACATGTAAAAGATTCACTACATTATAACAGATTTTAAAATATTTATTATATAACAGCACAAATAGTTTTTAAAAAAGTTATTATATTAATTTTTAAACTAATTATTATTCACTAGCCAGATCAATTAAGTAGAGATACTGAGATACATATATTTATATTGTCTAAATCTCATTTCAATGTTCTTATTATTTAAAAAAAATATTAAGTTTTAAAAAAAATCTATTTAATGAAATCAAAATAAAAAACGATTTTTTTAAAAAAAATTAAGTTACATAAAAGTGAGCAGTTTTGTAGGGAACCGGTATTTCTTCTCGTCAAACTATAAACAAAGAGATATGGACCAATGGGAATTATCTAAATATATCATTTCTAAGGATTGCACAACGTACCTTGCTTATTTAAAAAAAATATTTTTCGTATCTCATTTAAAGAGAACAGATTCGGTTTTTTTGAATAATATTTTTTATAAAAATATCTTAATGGATATAAAATCCAGAATAAAAGATCTCGGGGGTGGAGCCGTGGAGGTTAAGTACAAAAGAACAGATGCCATTATGCTTTTTAATTTATTGTTGGTTAGCTTTGGTTCACCTTCAAGTTTATGGGCTTGTTTGGCTGGACTCTTTTCCCCCAAAATAAAGTCCTTATTTTCCATCAAAAGGATTTATTATGAAAAAAGCCTAATTTGATGTGTTTGGTTGGACTTATAAAAATAAGAACTTATGGAGGAAATAAGCACAAGTTAAAAAAAGTAACTTATTTTTAAAAATAAGAACTTATTTGGTGGGGCCCACAAATTCTGACTTATTTTTCATCTTAACCTTACTTTTCAAGAAGTCCATCCAAATATGTTTAAAAGTTCAATTGACTTATAAGTCATTTTTTAAATAGCTCATCCAAACATAAAAGTCATTACACAATCTGATTATTTTCAAACTAACTTATAAATAAGTCAACTTTCCAGAAATCCATCCAAACACACCCTTAAGTTGGGAAATAACTATCTAAGTTGGGAAATAACTATATCTTGATTTTTATGTGACAATTTAGGCATCATTTTGACCGGTTTGTTTAACGTTGAAGTTTTAAAAGATTAGCCATGTATGAGGCACTAAATAGGCGAGTCATAAATAATAAAGTTGAAACTTTAAAGAGTAAAACTAAAAGATTCAATTAAAAAACATAGTTATAAAAAAAATATAGGTCATAAAAAATAATTGTTTCATTTAAAGTTGGGTTAAAGGTTATAATTACCCTTGAAATGTGCAAAGTGTATCATATATGTCATTGAAATATTTTTGGATCCAAATGTGCTATCGAAGTATGAAAATTGATCAATTTTGCTTTCTACCGTTAAAAAAATAACGTTGACTGTTAAATAGTGGATGTTAACTATTAATATTTTAACGGTTAAAGAAAGAAGATGAGCACTTTTATTTCAATTGATCTAAGTTTAGCGGTGATGGATAGATAAGTTATAATACAACCTTTTTTCCGATTCTTTTTTTTGGTACAACGTAAATAATTAATTCTAATGTCATTCAAGATTATAGTTATAGTAATTAAAGCGGAAAGGTCTTTAACTTAATTTTTAGATGAGGAGAAATTGAAAATGTCATTTTCAGAAGACAATTTATAAAGCAAGATTTGTGGCTCTAATCTCTTAATCCCTAAAATATCGTTCAATTTTTGCAACAAAAATTTCTATTGTTAATAATTGATATCTAATGTAAAACTTATGGAATACTCCTGAGAGATTAAAAAAAGTAAATAGAAATTATTGGACTAAATCAGCTCAAATACACGAAATTTTAATTATGATCAGCTCGTTTGCATAATCTGAGGTTGTTTGAGTAAATATTTACCATCTTAGTTTTTAATGTAAGATTTAGTCGATTAATTTGGAGTCATTAAGAATGTTTAATAAATTATTTTAAGTGTTTATATTCACTGTTTTTCTTTAGCTAATTTGCTTTAATTTATTACTTATAAAACGGTACATAATCTAATGATAACATGAATATTAAAAAAATTAATTGTAACATGTGTTATAGTTAGATAACTAATTAATTTTGTTATCTGAATGAGATAAAAAGGGGAAAATTAATTACAGGTCTCATGGAAAGAATTTAACTAAGATGAGGTCCTACAGAGTTGTAAATAACAACTTTTAGTCTGACGATAGCAACTCGTGATCAGATGATTACAACTCTGTGAACCTCATCTTAATTAAGTTCATCATATGTGACCTATAATTAATTTTTTCTAAAAAAATCTAGTTTTCTGAGTGTCCATGTGGTGGAAGGAGGAGTAGTTAATAATCCCTCTGGTCCAAAATATGAGAGGTAACATGGCAAATTTTTTGGACCAAAATATAAGTGGTAACATGCAGAAATTATAGTAATAAATGCTTGTTTTCCATTTATGCCCTTGTATATTAAACGATAAAACGATGGGAGAGAAATTGTGTATAATAAATGAGTGATGGTAAAAATGGAAAACTTTATTAAATCTAATCATAATAGATGATTACAATATGTTTTATTGATATGTGTAAATAGGTTGACTACCTCTTATAATAGGGATCGAAGGGAGTATACGTGAGAGGTTGAGCGGTGCATACATAAGAACAAGTGTCATCACCGTCTGTTTTGTGTGACGACTCTCAGCATGTTTGGAATAGCTTCTCCTCCTTCCCAGGAAGCTTGGCGGGCCCGCAGAAGCCAAATGTTAGTGTTTGGATTGGCTTAATTTTTGAAGTTTTTTTGGGTGAAATTGGCTTCTGGAGGTCCATAAGCTAGAAGCAATATTTTAGGACTTCTAGCTTCTGATTTTCGCTTATTGAAATGGGTCCCACACCTTTGTTGTGTATTATTTAATAAAGTGAATATGAAAATTAGATTATTAGACCCTTAAAATTCTCAAATAAGATATTTTCTTTTAATCTAAAATTTCCTTTTTATCTCCAAAAATTTACCATAATAATCTCTAACTATTTTCTCCCATAATATCCTCCTTTGAGCTAAAAATATAATTTTTTTAAAATTATTTTCCTTAAAATAAAGGAGAAACTAAACCATTAAAATCCTCAAAAAATCCTAAATTTTACTTTTTTTTCTTCTTCTAAACTTTAAGAATATATGCATATTATATATGTATTATTTAATAACAATAATGCCATTTTTAGTAAATTTTCATCCAAACATGTTTCTAAAAGTTAGATTGAAAGAAAGTCACTTCTATTATCACAAATCCAAACATAAATCCTTCACACAATCTTACTTCTGAAAAAGTCATATTGAAAAAAAAGTTACTTCTCAAAAGCCAATCCAAACACACCCTCTGAAGATGAAAGGTGGCTCGCCTGTCACTATACCCAAAGATATTTTTAGT
This sequence comes from Mimosa bimucronata, assembly GCA_037074515.1. NCBI lineage: Eukaryota > Viridiplantae > Streptophyta > Magnoliopsida > Fabales > Fabaceae > Mimosa > Mimosa bimucronata. The sequence continues at coordinate 8,894,928 of CM073437.1, forward strand.
TGCCTAATAATGATGTTGGACTACACATCATTAGTTAGTTTAACTGGCGAAAGGGTTGGACATTCGACCATCTTGGCGAGTATTCAATTCCTGAGGAGTACCACTTAGTTGTGGTTCCAATCGCGACACTTGGGAATATCCACATCTAAGTGAAATTGGGCGAAACCTACCTTTATAACCCTTGGATCGTGAGTGAGTCAAACCCCTTTCCAAAAATTTTTGTTAAAAAAGAAATTATGATGCTAGACTGATTATCACTTGTGAATTCAAATGCCTGTGGTTTTCAAAAACCATTAGTTACGTGTTCAATGATTTCAAGATCAAATGGTTTTGGATACTCATCTTATAATTAATTATTTGCAGCATACAAAAAATATCGACTTGTTTCTCATCTTAATCTGCACAATTCAGATTTATTTTAATATTCATATTCAATTTAATTTATTTGTCATATTTTTTAATGAGTACAAAATAAAAATTAAAGTCAATCTTATACCTACATTTCTTTAAAAGATAGATTATTTATCATTGAAAAAGGGTCAAATAAAAATTTTAAATTGAACCGTCCATATTAAAATTTAAATGATACAAATTTCATCTCAACCAAGACAAATACTTTCTCATCATTGTGAGTCATCAAACTTGGAGGCGCTACGTTAAAATTTAAATCCTTCTGCATTATATTCTTTCAAAGTGTTTTGATAATTTTGAAGCCTATATGCTACCTGATGGTGAGAAATATGCCAAAGTTCTGCTTTACATGGTCAGCTGGGATGTACTCTCTCTTGTCCTAAATATAGGATTTATTTGGGGAGGTGGGTTCGCTCCTAAATATAAGATATCTTTATAATTGTTCTAAATTTTTCCCTAAATTATCCATATTAATGCTCTTTAATAATAAACAAGCAATAGAGGAGAGTGGGGATAAAGATAAATGGTAGGGCACATTATTGGTGATTTCACACTACAAGAAAACAGTGAATCGGCCACAGAATCCGTAAAAAAATAGATTGTTACTAAATAATTAGCCATGAAATTCCTTATTTAACCACGGAATTTTGTGGCTAAATTCTTTGGCTAATTTAATGTTTTTTTAGTGTCATATGACTTTAACTATTTAAATAACATCTTTAATCTAATTAAATTAGGTAAATATGTCTTATATTTAGGAAATGAAAAAATATTTATATTGATAAATAAATTGTGGGTGTGTACTAGCCGTAATTATCAACCCCCCTTTTCATTTAAACCTGTTCATGAGAGATCGATGAGAATGGTTTGCTAAGGCTTGTTCGTATATATGCTCTACTCTCTCAGTTCATAAGAGATGCATGCATGTGGCAGTATGTGATGAAAAGAGGTACCCATGTATATATATGTGTGTGTGATTATTACATACAGTAATAAATATCCCGCCTACACGGCGTACGATTGGAGCACAAAAGTAGACAAAGATACTGGGATACAGGACGTTATTGCAGACGCCGTTGTTTCAAGAAACCCTCTGAAAAGTGAAAACACGTAGTAAATCGACGTTATTGCTAGAGATTGAGGGGGCATGCAGGGATCGAATTATTGCTCTCATGTTCCAGATGAAATTCCACGTATCATTTTTTGTTTAGTTTGTTGTATGAACAGGTCAAAACGAAACAACCCATATTTTCACTGCTCGCTTCTTGAACATGTTTAGCCCCACACCTATAGTATTTTGAGTATATTAATATTATTTATTGGTAACAAAAATAGTTGTCAATCAAAAAATCTTAACTGATTAATGAAGGCACTCTTACTTATTAATTTTCAATCTTTTTTTGTTAGTAAGGGTAATATGACAATTTTACAGTTAAATTATATTACTCTCATGCTCCTTGGTACCTATAAATAATTATAAGATTTTAATGGACCTTATAATATTAATTTACTTTATTTGGGATCTAAGTGCAATTTTCCTTTAAAAAAATACATCCCATATAAAAAACACATAATTTCCCTTTTCATATCAATAATTAATTATGTTGTAAAAAAGGGAGACTGGTGTGATTTTGATTTTATAGATATATGCAGGCCACAAAAAGCGTGGTTATACTTATACAGTTATATGTGCAGCTACTAGCAGTTCACAGAGTTCACACCTTATCATCATCATCTTCTCAACTATTGGCCTGATTGTCAGCCACAACCCCAAAGAGCAGAACAATATGGATCTCTTATCACCACCATCTCTACTCTTCCTCTTCCTCTTCCTCACCATCTTCTTATTATCTTTCAAGTATCTCATCACAAAGAAATCCCCCCAGAGGGGTTTCCGAAAATACCCCTTCCTCGGAACCCTACCCGATTTCTTGAGGCATCGCGAGCGCTTCCTGGAATGGACCACCGAAATCCTCCGTGACTCTCCCAACAACACCGCCGTCTTCTTCCGTCCCGGCAAACTCCGAGGAATCATCACCGCCAACCCAAACAACGTAGAACACATCCTCAAAACAAACTTCCCAAACTACCCCAAAGGCCAACGATTCATCAACCTCCTCGAAGATTTCCTCGGCACCGGCATCTTCAACTCCGATGGCGACCTCTGGAAACTTCAGAGAAAAACCGCCAGTCACGAATTCAACACCAGATCCCTCCGAAACTTCCTCATCCACAACGTCACCTTCGAAATTCACACCCGATTGGTCCCACTTCTTAATCGGGCCTCTGAAACGAGTCGGGTCGTGGATCTTCAGTACATATTGGAGCGATTCGCTTTCGACAATATCTGCAAACTCGCTTTCAATTACGACCCGGAATGTCTCGCCGGCGACGGCGACGGCGGATCGGAATTCATGGCGGCGTTCGAAGACGCCGCCACCCTTAGTGCCGGTAGGTTCCTATATGCTTTACCGGGAGTTTTCAAAATCAAGAGGTGGCTCAACGTTGGATCTGAACGGAGGCTTAGAGAAGCAATCGTGACCGTTCATGAGTTCGCGGATGAGATCATACGGTCCAGATTGGAAGCCAGGGAGAGTGACCAGGACTTGGATTTATTGTCCCGATTTATTGGGACAGAGGAGGGTAATTGTAATTCTCCCGAGTTCTTGCGAGATATAGTGATAAGTTTCATTCTCGCGGGACGAGATACAACCTCGGCTGCTCTCACCTGGTTTTTTTGGATATTATCGTCAAGACCTGTCGTGAAGGAAGAGATAAGGGACGAGATAAGAGAAATTCGATCACGAAATGGGAAAAGCAGAGGGGAAGCTTTTGGGTACGATGAGGTGAAGGAAATGAACTTTCTACACGCAGCTATTTCGGAGACTATGAGGTTGTACCCGCCAGTACCGGTGGACACGAAGGCGTGCTTGAACGACGACGTTTTGCCGGATGGTATGGTGATTGGGAAGGATTGGTTCATATCTTACCATACGTATGCAATGGGGAGGATGGAGAGTGTTTGGGGGAAGGATTGTTGTGAGTTTAAACCAGAGAGGTGGATTGAGAATGGGGTTTACAAAGGTGAGAATCCGTTTCGATTTCCGGTTTTTCATGCGGGTCCAAGGTTGTGTTTGGGTAAAGAATTGGCCTACATTCAGATGAAGTGTATTGCAGCTTCAGTGATGGAGTTGTTTGAGGTAGAGGCACTGAATAAGGACACGTGTCCTCAGCATGTGTTATCTTTGACTCTGAGGATGAAAGGAGGCTTGCCCGTTGCGGTAAACAAAAGAGACATCTTGTAATGTGAACCCAGTCCCCAGCGTAAGCTGTAATATTTACTCGAGTAAATTCTGTTGCCTATTGGCTGTTACACAGTTAGTTCTGAAGCGAACTCTTCATATTGTAATATAGATGAAGTACGCGGATTTTCATATTTATGAGAATTCAAGTACGTGTGTTGCAAGAGACGGTGCATTAAATACAATGATGCAATGAAAATATGAGCTCGACTATTTAATTCAAATATAGTTTTCAATCATTTCATATTAAATTGACTGGCATCATGTCGACAGGACCAGGCTTTGTACTTTTGCTTGTCCCCTTCTATCCTCCGATCATCATCCAATATTGACACATACAAGCGAACACAAATAGAAGTTATTGTAAACATAGCCTATTAATGAGTAGTTTAAATAGTAATTTAAGGGCTAGTTTAGATTGACTTATTAAAAACATACTTGTAAACTAATACAAAACTTCTTTCAAAAAAAAAAAAAAGATACAAAACTTCTTTCAGATATTTACTCCATGCGTGTATAGTAAATTATGTTTGGAAAACTGTTTTTTAAGATCCCAAAATTTCATTCTCAACAATCACTAGCACAAAAGAGAAGCAATTTTAGGTCTGTCATGTGACCCACTTTATTAGCTCTCGGGGGTTGAAAACTTGATACCACAATTATGTTGGACTATTGACAATGACGCTGAACCTTTTCAAATGATGGATGATTTGTGCTAATCATCACCATTCACTTGTCAGGGGTTGATACCGGCAGTCTATCCCTAACTTTCTTCATTGCCCACTTCAATAAATGTTTGTAAAGCGCGATGTCAATAGTAGAGTAAATTGCCTAAAAAAGTTATAACTAGGCACTTTTGTCACCTTATAGTGTGCTATAGTCTTGCTTCCTTTTCGAGAAATAATGGTGCGTACTAATAACTCAGCTATGCTTTTTGTTCCCATGCTCATCTACCACTTTGTGGCATTAAAGTGGTTGATGAAGATAACTGCGGTTTGCAAGTTATAGATATATGTAATCTACTACGGCCTTTTTTTGAATAAAACCAGAAAAATCAGAGAGATTAATTTTGCGTATGTGAGTAAAATCTTAGCAGATTCCATTGCTAGCGCTTGCTCTTTTTTTTTTTTTTTTGTTACGGGCAAGCTAACACTTGAATACAATAAGACTAGAGCCTTCCCTAGTTAGAACCTGCACAGATTTGTATTTCTTCCAAGTACCATCTCATGCACTCACGCGGTACACTTGGGATCAATGTAGTCTCCCAGCCATATTGCTGTCCAGTTTTTGCAAGGTAATCTGCGAATCTTACGCTTTCTCTTGGTACATGTTGTAGCTCAATCTCTCTTTCTTGCATCATCATGTCTCTTACTTCAGCTACCACATTGTGTAGTGGATGATCTGTTGAACATTCTCTCATGAGAAGATTGAAAGAATCTAGGGAGTCAGAGCACACAATCAGCTTTGACCCGCCAATCTGGGTGCTCACTTCTATGCCTGTTTTAATAGCAAGCAACTCTGCTTCAGTGACCGAGCAAAAACCAAGGGGCTTGTAGAATCCCATGATCCACTCTCCCTTCTCATTTCTAATGGTGCCTCCACAAGCTGCTTGTTGCTGAGTCCAGACTGAACCATCAACATCAATGCGCACGACTCCTTGTGGGGGTGGTGACCAACGCCTCTCTGATTCTTCATTCACATGATATCATGATTCATGTGATGTCATCTCATCTTTGTTCAGAAATCATAAGTATAGACTATCCTTTAGGTAGAATATCGGAGGTTGGAATTCCGTTGACAGGATGCTAAACAAGGTATAATTATATTCATTCATTTAAAAGCATGGATATTATTGTTTTTATTTATAACTTTGTTACCATGCTTATCAAACAACTTCTAAATAGGCTTTGATTAAATTTTATAAACATTAAACGACGACAAAATTAACAAGAAACCAGATTCAAAACTAATATTTATGGTTAATAAAATGCAAATTCTTCTGGATCCCAACAAAAGGGGAGGGGGTCAAAAACTAAAAAGAGAGAAACGGTTCCTCAATCTAAATACTACATACAGTCATACAGTTAACATCTACGCATAAATGTCTGGTGCTTAGTACACTGCAGTACAACAGAAACCATGTTATGTACAAAATTGGAGCTTAGTTTCTCCATTTTCCTCTTATTCTTACTCGTCGGAGAAACTGAAGTATAGGTTAGATATTATATATTAGATCTCAATTGAAAACACTTTGTTCCCGGCCGAAGGATTTTCATCCGTAGGCTATCATGCAGTCATAAAATGGGGAGATGTGCGCGGGAGACAACACGAGTAAGTTACATACTTGACGCTGTCTATAAGTACAACCACAAAAATCCGAGCAAGTGATTTGTGCTGCATCATGCCATCCACGTCACCATCTCCCACATCTTTAGGATCAACAAGAACAGAGACCACCATGGAAGACACTGATTTATTGTCATGGAGGTCCTCGTTCTGGGAATTTCTTACATGTTCTTCACTGGCGTTGAGACTGGATCTGGCAAGGGAACGGGGAGGCCTATCAAGGAATCTTCTATTCCTGCTCTTGTTGACGCTAGTATCATTCTGGTGGCTAACTGCAGAAACATTGGCAACCGAAGAGGCTGGAACAATTGCTCCAGGTTTCGGTGAGGCATCAAACTGGAAAACCTCCGTGCACATCCCAGAACTTAGCATTGGCCCTGCATCAGGAATTCCACACCTTTAGTAATTGTGAGAATTATGGGTACCTACCTAAATAGACCAGTGGTTCTCTTTTTGCAATGGCTTAGACAAATATTTTACAAGGGAAATAACCAATAACTAAGATGTCCATAAGGTTGAACTTAAAGATGTAGCCTCCTAGCTAAGAACTTAGTGCATGTAAAGAAATGAGGGCATCAAAAGGTTAATTTTATGCCAGAAAGCATTTTATCAAGTCCAGGCCTGCTGTACACACCAAATCAATATTATTGAAAATGACAAGCAACGACCAATATTCTAGATGTTATCTAAGGTTTCATTGATGTTTATTCTGGATTAAAAAAGAAAAATGCATTAACTAGCTATACTGACTGCATAAATAATAATCTAAGAACAAGCTATCAAACAAAATCAAGACTTTAAAAGTCAAAGATTGCAAAATAGAAGACCTTCAAAAGTTAACAAACCTTGTCGCTGACATACAGATTAGGAGAATAAATTTGTAATAATCATTAGTCAGGAATCAGGAAGGTTATTCACGCTGTTCTAACAACTTCATAATGTTACTTGGAAAGCATATATAGCAATGGCTAACTACCAGCTTGGGTACCAACGTAACATAAATCCACAGGAAAAAAAGAAGAAAGGCATCAAGTGTGCCAAACAATCTATACATGACCTCAGGATATTCATAAGAAAAGACAGTGGAAATCCAAACTCACCAGCAATGCCTTCGTGGAACCACTTTTGCATTTTACCATCAGTCGCAGTTGACTTTAGATGGTCCTTCAATGTTTCAGCTGAACCAGAGGCAAGAGCCTTCCGCTGTTCTGATGGGCTCCTATACAAGTGAGGATGTGAATCTCTGTTTCTTCCAACTTCAGGAATAGCCAGAGCAGAATCCCAATCTTTAGATCCAGTTTCCCTCCTATTATTCTCTGCATGAGCAGTTTGAGATGCCTTCGCTTTCTCAGTAGCCATAACAGACTGGATTATCAAATTCCCATCAATCTTCACAAGCTTATCATTCCTTGGGACGTACAGAGAAGCAAGAAGAGGCTCGGGTTCACTAGCATTGCCCTTATGAACAAAGCCATCCGAGCCTGTTCTATCTGGTGAATCCCGCTGTTTATGTGTTTCCTCCAATTTGCGACCTTTCTCATATCTTACTCCTTCAGATCTATCCCTATGACCAACTCCGCGTTGACCATAGAACCTACCACTAATAGAGACGGGCCTACCAGGAACATTGTCCCCTAAATCTCCAAAATTAAAATTGACTAGGGGAACGAGTCCACCAAAAAGAAATATGAAGAAAAATAAACCCAGAAAACTAATGCTAGCAACCTTCTTAGTTCTTCCCTCAGGCCTCTTATTCTCGGACTTTTTGGCCTTTGGAGCAGATTGTGATTGTTGAGACTTTAACCTAGGAATTGGAACCAAAGGAACCTGAGAACCTTGGGGCTTAACTGCATAGGGTGCATACGGCATCCATGGATAAGGCATGGGTGGGTACATTCCTGGAGCTGGCGGAGGGCACATTCCACCAGTAGCACTCAATTGCTGTCTCAAAGTAGCATTCTCTGCCATAATAAACGATACCTTACTACTCAAATCTGTTATGGTAGAATGCATTGACCTCACCTTCTCCTCAAGCTCCTCCACATAATGCTTCTTTCTCTGTCTGGAGAGCTGGGCACTTTCCCTATTCCTCATCAGCCTAGCCTTCCTTTTCTCGTCATCTTCATTATTGACATCATTGAGATCAGACTGCTCAATGGCATTCTCCATAGGCATCGATGACGACTTACGGAACTTGGTCATTCTCGCCTCAGTAATTCCTTCATTATGCTGCTTCTTCCTTTTCAGATCACAGAATTTTCCTATTTCCTCCAATTTTATATTCTGATCGGCGATTCCACGAGAAGAAATGTCCCTGTAATCAGAACAGGGTGAAGGTGAATTCATCACCACACCGTTGCCTGAACCCTGAGATGAAACAGGACCACCAGAAGACCCCCGATCGCAGGAATCAGAATCTGGCAATTTAAAGCTCGAAACCTTACCATCATCCAATGAACGTTGCAAGTCCTGTTCACCAGAATCATCCGCCGAGTGTGCCACAGAAGCCTTCTGCTTGCAACAACTACCGGACTCAGGTGAACGTGAATTCAGAAACTCTGCAACATTTGAAATCTGATTTCCAGAACCTGAAGTATCAAAGTCTGGCGACGGAAAATCGGTACTGTTGTAGCTCAAAGGCTTATCGTCAACATTCAGTTCGGCGTCATGCAATGCAGGGGATTGGACAAAGTCATTGGAGAGCAGGAAATCGTCGGCTTCAAGAGGAATACAGAGATTGTCGAGATCGTCAAAGGAAATCTCGAAATCACCATCGTCCCCAAATTCCATAGCTAAATCGAGGTCGGATGTGAATGCTTCGGAAGGCATGGCGTGGGAGAAAAAGAGGGGATCCATGGAGGGGGCTGGGAGGTTATCGAATTCGGATGATAAATCACCAAAACACAGATCAGAGGATGGAGTTGACTCAGTCATGGTGAGGGTTTTAGGGACGAAGAAGGGAAGGGGGGTTTCTTTCAAGTTTCAACCAAGACTTGGAAAGTCTTGGGCAATGAAGACGCTTCCGCGTGATTTCGTTATATTGACGTGGATATTTGTTTCTCACATGGCGCGTGGATTAAACAAAAGAGGGGCGCGAGTGATGAAGGAATGGGAATGAACCTTATCCAAAAGGAATTGACACGGGGGCAACGAGGAAGTTTCCAAGTGACGCGTGAGTAGTGTGCTTTGGAGTTACGTTTCCGCTACGTCAGTCTCCAAGGGCACGTTGTAATGATGCTGTCACCTGTTTTTTCCATTGCTTCTCCTTTTGGATCAAAATCGCTGTGTGCGCGTTATTCAAAAAAAAAAAAAAAAAAAAATCGCTGTGTGTGCGCATATACTCCTTGAGATATGAGGATTTATATGCAGTATCCAGTATTGACTAAATTTGGGCTTGGCAAAAGGCATGGTCCAACGAGTGCGGCCCATTTTAAGTGGAACAGAAATAGTCGCTGACTTCCCTCAATATGGCTTTTCATGGGCCGTTAGACACCAGTGGGGAAAGTCTGATCGGGTATCAACGTCACGTGCTTTCTTAATTTTTTTTTTTTTTTTTATAAAGGATGCTTTCTTAAATTTGACTTTGAAAGTACTATAGTAAACGTGATGGAAATATATTTTCTTTTGAAAAAAAAAGAAAAACTAAATCATAGATGATATTGCTAGTAAGAAATGATTACAGATGATATTAGTCTTGAATTTTCTTTTTTCGTAATTTTGATTCTTTTTTCTTTTTTACTTCACTGACTTTTACTAATATTTTCCAAACAATGGACAGCTGCTCTAATTACACAAGTGATCATTCTTTATATATATATATTTTTTAGCAAAACATGTAATCATTCTTTAGGGGACTTGTTTATACTGATTTGTCATGAGTCATGACCAATGAAGACTACGTGCCTGAAGTGATAAGTATATTTTCACAAAAAATATTCGTATAAATCATAGACTTAAAAATCATATATGCTTAAGGATATAAAATCTTATCACCACAAAAATATTATTATCATGTATTTTATCATAAGACATTTTACTATCTGATTGATGAGTTTTGAAAAAAAAAAAAAAGATAGATTTGTGAGGCTAGTGAAAGAATAAGTTGATAGTTATTATATATATATATATATATATATATATATTATAATAAAGTAAAATTACTATTTGCATACTCCTATTGAAAATTATTAGCAAGATGGATAAAAATCCAGAGAAGGATAAAAAATATTATTAACATGATGGTGCCGCTCAATTCTTTAGTATAAAATTTATCTCAAGAATTGATAATATTTGATATTGATACTAAATATAAAACATATTTTTAAATTTGGTCAATGTTCCCCCAATTAGCCAATTGGTATTCTCTCAATAATAATAAATAACAATCAAATATGAGAGATTGAAAGAATTGTAGAATAATATTAAAATGTTTAAAAAAATGTATGTTATATTAATCAATTTAATTAACATATATAATCTCATGATATTAGGCAATGTTTATTGGGAAAATTACAGTAGGGTCTCAAGTAAGGCAAATTATTACTCTAAGTCCCTTGAAATCTCAAAATTATTAACAAGTCCCTGGGGACTTGAATGCAATAAAATGGAATTACTGACCGCATTCAGTTGTTAATGAAGGCTTATTCAGTTGTCAAGGAAGTCTTGTTGAGTTCTTAATGGGGTTTATCACATTTCTCATCAGACCCCATTAACATCTCAACAAGAGTTCGTTAACAACTGAATACGGTCAGTAATATTAATATACATCTTACATCAAAATATCAGCTTATTACTGATCATATTTAATTGTTAACGAAGTCTTATTCAGTTGTTAGCGAAGTTTTGTTGAGTTGTTAATAGGGTCTAATGCGAAATGTCATAAACGCCAGTAACAACTCAACAAGCCTTCATTGACAATTGAATAGGCCTTCGTTGACAACTGAATTTGGTGTGTAATTTTATTTTATTGCATCCAAGTCCCTAGGGACTTGGTAATAATTTTAAGATTTTAAGGGACCTTAGAGTAATAATTTACCTTACTTAGGACCCTAGTGCAATTTTCCCATGTTTATTTTGGATGATAAGGAAAGTATGGGGAAGGGGGGTGGCGGGCGGGGGGGAAAGAATAAAGGGAGGTATATAAGGTGAACGGTTCAGGGGGAAAGGGTTCTCTTTGGTCGGGTGATGGTGGGGAGGGAGGTGAGGAGGGTTGTGTTATCTTCCCTATTATGCGTATAAGCCACAATTCCTCCTTCTCTCCTCCTCTTCCTCCTTCCTTCCCTTCCTCTCCCCTCCTCTCGAGGGAGGAATTCCAGAGGCTCAGCCTTCTCCCATCATTCTACCCACCCCCCGCGCATATTCATGGATTCCTCATCTCCTTCCGTTGATGGGTTTTCTGGGTTCAAGGACTCCATGGTTGACCCCTTCCTCGATGAAGCTCTTCACAACCCTCGTCACCGTCTCACCAGTCAGTGCCCTTTTTGTTTTCTCTTTTTTTTTTTTTTGGTCTTAGAAAGAATCATTTGTTTGTTGACTTTATGTTTCGAGTTTTAATTTTCTAGTTTTTTTTTCCCCTGTCTTCATCGATGCGATTTTTAGGTTTAGGGCTTTAGGTAAGATTCTGCGATCTTGTTCCTGTTATGTTTAAGATCGATCTTATGAGATCTGGAATTATTATAGTCGTTCTTTCCTTTGCCATGACTGGTTTGATTACCTTGGGAATTTCCACTTTGAATTCGATATTTAGCGTTGAGCTCGTTCCTCCTAAGGGGGTTAAGGATTCTCGATGGGCATCCTGTAATGAATCCCAAGATTAGGGGTCCTTGAATTTCAAACCATCCAAAAATTTATTCAGTTGAAGTGAGCGTAAGCTCAACTTCACACATCAGACACACGCCTTTAAATCTTCATCACCGGAGAGATACAATGCCCGTGTATACCTAGAATGGTCGCCTTTATATGAAATTTTAATCGAATAAGTGAGGACGTGAAAGTGGTGCAGCTTAATTTTGCAATATTTTTACTACCTATCATTGCGTGTCAGCTTTATGCTTTGAATCTTCAGAAACTGGGTACCCATCATCGTGAACCATGTAATCCAGTTTGGCGGGTCTCTTACTGGATAACTTTGCACTTTTCATATCAAAGCCCTGTATTTGAAAATAATAAATCCTTTTAAGTTTATAAATAAGTATCACTGGAAATTGTGTACCCTGAAATACATGGTGGAATAAATTGACTGCAAGATTGTGTTCATTTGGGCCTTGGGGCTAAAAAACTCTTGCTATTGTGATACTTTGCCACTTCATATTTAGTAGCTGGATTATTGTTTGCTTGGCTCCAATCTGTTGTCATATACTTGAAGCAGAAGATCTTGAATGGTGTAATTTTCTTGGAACTCTGAGGGTTAATCTTTGAGAATTCTGGTTATTCTAATGTCCTCCCCTTTCCCAACTGATTCTATGCAACTTTTCTGATTGCATTGTGTTGTGTTGCATTGTAGTTTTGCGTATGGAACTTGATATCCAGAGGTTCCTGAACAACACTGATCAGCAGCATTTTGAGTTCCAGCACTTCCCTTCTTCCTATCTTCGACTGGCAGCACATCGGGTTGCTCAACACTATGGTATGCAAACTATGATTCAAGATTATGGTGTAGATGGACAGGGAAGTAAAATAGTGGTGAGGAAGTCAGCTGAAAGCAGGTATCCTGTGGTCCGCTTGTCTGAAATACATGCCAAACAGCCGGAAAATGATAAACATGAGCAGATGAAAATTGTCATAAGGCCTAGACCTAATAGAAGCAATCTAAATGAAATCAATGAAGCAGGGCTGAAAGGAAATCCCATGAGAAGTGTGGAAGAGAGGAAGGAGGAATATGATCGGGCACGAGCACGCATCTTCAGTGGCTCTACAAGTCCTAATGCAAGTGATGCATTGTCCCAGGTCCCTGTGGATGGAAGAGATTGTAATGTGGGCAAGGATGAGAATGAAGCTGGCAAGAACCCTATGGCTGATTCAGAAAGATGCACCAATGTCAGGGATATGGGTTATAGTCGTGTTGCCATCTTAAGAGATAGGGAGAAGGATCGTAGTGATCCAGATTATGATCGTAGCTATGGAAGGTAAAACTCATATATCTAACTATAAATTTGGGAGATGCCCAAACATGAATTCCAATGTTGCAACATGCTTGTCTATGTTATATTGGCTAAAAAATTGTTTGGAAAAACTTATGCGTGCCTCTTTTGTTATTATGTTATCCAATTAAAACATGACAAGCCCATGGCGGTTGTATTTTTAATATCTCAGCATCATTTTTTAAAAAAAATTAAACTACATGCATATCCTATACTTATATTAGAGAACTTTATTGCAAAGGAAGATATAAGAAGCTGCACTGGAGTCTGTCTGAAAAGCCTATTTGAGTTCTTAACAGTATTTCTTTTTAATCTATGATTTTGCTGCTTTACTTTAGTTCATGTACAACTGCAATAGTCTAATTAAAGTAATAATTAATTTCTTGTTGGGTCGGTATGATTGAAAAATTGTGAGTGTAGAAGGGGTAGGTAGAGGGAGGGCTAGATGGACGGACGGTATCTCATTAATCTGGCAGTCATAGTCATAAATCCACATTTAAAATGAGAAATGCCTTTGGCAGTGCACAGTACATATATGCGAACATGTAGGATCAGTGGTTTTCAACTGTCTCATGTTTGTTCTCTTTTTAAGAGTTCCGTTTATTTGCTAGTTGATGTGTTACAATTTTGTGACTTTTTTTAGCACAAGAAGAATTTGTTTATGTGGATGAGTTACCGTAATGATTTTTGGCAGGTATGCTAGGAGTATTCCAAACTTTAACTTGGTGCCTTTTGGTCTCCACAAAGCTCCACCTTCATTTGCCCAATATGACAGTAATTTCAATCAGCTGGGTCAGATGTCACAGACTCAACCTTCACTTGGCTATGGACCCCCATCAAGCCCAATAATGAATCCTTACTGCGCTACAGGATTGAATCAGACATCTGGGGATGTTACTTACCTACAATGGCCAAGTGCTGCTATGATGTATGCACATTCATATGACCAATTTAGACATGCTGTTTTTCAGGTAAACAACAGTTAATATCATCAACCCATCATTTGTGGCTTGGGGTTTGTGTCTTCTAGCTTTGAACCATCATAAAGTTTTTAAGTGTTTTAGTGTAAGATGTAAGACTTTCAGCACGACTAAATTGTAGATGAATTTATTTGCCCTTACTTCATGCATAATAATTTGTATCCATTTTCTTGCTATCCATTCTGTTGCATCATATTCTCTTATTTGGTTGCTTTGCAGGCTCCGTTTGGTCAACAGCCGCTGAGCTTTGATTATCCGCAGAACTACTAGACGATGGCTGATGGGGACTTTATCAATTTGTACGCTGAAATTGTTTGAGCTTTAGGTTTTGAGATTTAGGTTTATGCTTTCGGAACTCCTCCTAGATACCCTATCGTTCCAATTGTAGTCTGCCTATCGTTTTAGATTTTATGATAGTAAAATATATTATGATTGTAGTGGATCTCAATATATACATAGGTTTTCATGGATACAAACTCCTTTATTCTCTTAACATTGGAGAGGCCAAATCCTCAATGGTGTTCAGGCGCTATGCTTATGCCATGCAGCCCGCAAAATTCATTTTTACGTATTAAGATAAATTTTTCTTACCTATATAAGTTAAACCAAGCACTCCTTGGAGGTGTTGGTGGGTGTTATGCAGTTATGCGTAACCGGACGTAGAAGATGGAAATGATTGTTCCAAACACCGAAATCTGGTATCTTTGTTCATTTCCATTTTAAAAAGAGGATAATTAATATATTGACGCCACTTAGTTGTGACTTAACAAGTGTTGATTTAATTACTAGTGTCCCCGCATTATTCAAGATTCTGTTCTGACATTGTGAACTGTGCATGTCAGAAAGACAGATGTGTTTAGATGATGAAATATTGCGTTCTAAATTCCTGATTGTGATGGTGAAATCCAATCCAGCTATTTAATACTCGTCCTGTTGCCTGCCTGTCTGGATTTGGTTCAGCAACCAGCAGCTCAGATGAGTTTACTTTTCCTACTGCAGTGCAGAGTCAGCTAGTCTTGCCTCTCCAATTCCAAAATATTCACTTTTAAAATATGATCATCAATTAATAATAGATTAATCTATAATGCTTTATTGTGATCAAATATTGATTAAAGTGTTGTTGGCGAAAAAAAAAAAAGATTAAAGTGTTGATAATTTAACGTATATTTTTAATTTAAGTGGCCCTAAAGCGATAATATATTGAACGGTTTAGGACTTTATTTTGATGCAAAATGAATATACAGTGTTAAAGGCTAATACATAATCAAAATATGTCTGTAAGATAATATTCTATACAAGAGAGTGGGGAGCATATTCAGCAGAATAGAGAAAACAAGATGGTGGCGAGTGGGGGAGACGATGGCACACGGGGAGGATTGTGGTTGGAGTAAAACTTGGTTGAGGCGAACAAGAGAAGGGTTAAGTGACCAGTTGGATCCAAATGTCAGGCAAGAATACTTTAAAGCGAAGGGGTTAATGGAAGATGATAAGGATGCTAATTAAATAATGTGAGGTCCAGGGTGGCGTCCACCTTCTTTTGAGGCTGGAATCTTGCAGCCAAAGGCTCTGAGCCATTAAAAAACAAAGACAAAGCAAGAAACGCCAAAGATTTTGTTGGTCCACCCCCCACATGGCCTCCTCATTTTGCATTATTGGACAAATCCAAGGTATGCATACAATGGAGTTTCTGTAACGTAATGCAGAATATCTGTTGGTTTTGGTACTATATTCCAAAACTCTAGACACTCTGAGACGCTGCTTTATAATGTTACTGCCACCTTGTCCCAGTGCTTCTGCTTCCCCATTTTAAAGTCTCTTATCATCATCATCATACCCTTCGTTGACCTCCTTCCCCCTGCTAGGCTACTGCTTCCTTTACTTTCCACTTTTGTCTTTGCATGGCCTCATCCAGCTTCTCCTATCTTTCCTTTTTGTGATTTAGTGCTAAACAAGTAAACATGATTTCATGCTGTATCCGGTAAACTCATTTTCTTTTTCTAGTGAGAATTACACGAACGTAGGGCATCATAATAATGATTGACATATTGCATCACACTAATGAGAAACTCAGTTCTGTACCATTTTCTTTCTGTTGCTGTAGATGTACAGATGCTTCATGCTTTTTCCTTCTTTTTTTTTTTTGGGGGGGGGGGGGGGGGGCTGTTAAACATGAGAAAGGAATTTTTAAGCTCAGACACTTCAATTATTTGTGCCTACATACGGAATCAAAGCAGATCTATTAAACAAATTACTGCATCGACATTGAACATTCAAACATGACAAAACAGCGCGGAAAGGTGTGGAAATTGAGACAGAGAACTGAACTAGCTATAAGACTTTAGATTGAATGTTTGGGAGACCTCACAAACAATGTGCACGTTATTTAAGTGACCTGAAAATTATGTTGGCCCTACATTGAGGGATCAACTTTAATTCCCCAAAATTGAATTCAAGTCTAGCAGAACGCCTACGTGTATCTTAGAAACAGGAGCTGAATGATTCGTGTCAAAAAGTTGCAGACCTCGCCAAGAGTTTTGTTTTTTTTGTAGGGACCATCGTCGAGAGGCAAACTACAAGTTAATGATTAAAATCTCTATAACAATCGGATGAAATTATTGTTTCTTCCAGAAAGGTAATATGCGATTATGGGATAACTAAAATCCAAGTTACGAGCATATGTATGATTTCAGAGGAAATAGACCCTGTTCAGAAGAAGGGAGGACATACTATTGAATAAAGTACGTATGGCTAAGATCCGTGATATGAGCAAATAGATCCATCATAGTTCTTCAGTAGTTCATCTTCTGTGCATCTCTTATTTTATTAATAAAGAGGCAATGTAGAAAGTGAGAAAAGATATGTATGATGGATTAAATAATAATAATAAAAAAAAAAATGCACAAGATCCATCCCCAATCATCATATAATGAGACCCACTGTGAGTTTCAGGACTTGGGATATATAAAGAAATCAGGAATGCTTTTCAGACAAGAAATACAAGAAGATAACGTGGAACTTTTATTTATTTTTCCTTTGAAATGAGTACATCTAGAAATTATGGAATCTAGCCTACCACAATTCATTTAGCATAGGGATTAACCCAACAATGCCGTGACATCAGAATTTAAAAATACGCCCTTACATCTGGCGTTTCAATCTTTCTATATATACGCCTCACCTCTACAGAAACAAGACAGCTCAACACTCTTGAGAGACAAATCTTTCAGTTCATACCAGAGGATCCAATCCAACTCCACCAAACAGTATGATTCCTTTGATTTCTAATGAGAGTAGCACAAAATTTATTAAAACCTGCAAGCTCATTCCCACTGGAACCTGTTGCTTCAGCCACTAGTTTCAACCACAAACTTCCCAAGCAGTAACACCCTGAATTACATTGAACTGCAGGCAACTACTGATGCATGAACAAGCCTGTAAACGTTATTTTCTCCACCTCAAAAGTGACATCATGATTATATGTCAGTCACCTGAACTATATATGGACGTGGTTGTACAGGAACGAAACCACTGTGGAATCTACCAATCTATTCTTCTAGATACTCATTATTATGTAACGTATCAGATTATGGCACAGAAACAAGACAGGTGGGACTCTTGGATCTGCAGACGTGCAGATATCATGTAGACTCCATTACCAATTAGTAGCATCAAGATTACCATGACCCCTAAGACAAAACCAAACAACTAAGACCCCCAACAAACTCAAAATGAAACCACCAGAAACAAAATATCTCACAAGAGGACCATATAACAGATTCAATCAATCATCCCCAGTGGGGAATAAAGTAAGAACCTTTCTCCCTCCTGCGGCATTAGCCGATTCCATATCCTCCACATAATTAGCAGCCACTGAATTATTATGCATTGGGGCACCCATCCTGTGAATTGCCTGAGCCTGAGTCTGCCTAGCTAGAAAGGGATGATGCTCAAAGTGCCCATTTGGCGGTGACCCAAAATGCCCCACCTGCCTATGAAACTGCGGATGCCCCGCCGCCGCCGCCGCAGCCGCCGCCATGTGCTGATGGTGGTGCTGCTGCAGAGTCTGGACCGGCACAAACGGCAAGAAATGATCCGAATTAGGCCTTGTCGGATGCAAGAAATGCGGCGGAACCGGCGAGCTAGCGAACAAATGATCGGTCGCCGGATCGGCGGAGGCGGCCAACGAACCGCCGCCTCCTCCGCCGCTACCTCCGCCGCCGCCGCCGGCGGATAATCCCTGCATGCGCTTGAGGTAAAGGCGGTATTTTTGCAAGTGGCTGGCGACGTTCTCTCTGGTCAAGCCATCGACACTCATCAACTGCATTATAGTCTTGGGGACAGCATTCTTAATCCCCAAGTGAGCCACAGCGTCCACAAATCTCTTGTGAAGTTGAGGGGTCCACACAAGGCGAGGGCGCTTGAGGGTTCTGGCGGGTTCATCGCCGCCGATTCCGGAGCCCAATTCACCGGAATCTGCGAAATCGGCGGAGGTAGGGTGAGTGGGATTGCCAGGTGAAGGCAGGGGATTTGAGGGAGGAGGTGGCTGAGGGATTTGTTGTTGTGAGGTATTGAGGTGATGATGGTTTCGGATATCAAAAGCCAAAGCAAGATCGGGAGTTATTAGGGTTTGAGAGAGAGGCATGAGTTCGTCCGGAGAAGGAAGTTCCTCTTCCCATCGTGAGAACCAATTGGAGTCATCTTCCCTCATTATTTATTTCCCAAATATACCCCCAACCACCACTCCTCCTTTCTAGATTCCTGAGAGTGAATTGAACTACAGGACAGGATTATCCATGGAGGAAAACAAACCAGACAGACAGGAATTTGATCCTCTCTCTCTCTCTCTCTCTAGAAGTTGACTCAGGAAGAGAGAGAAATAGATGAGATTGATTGGGTGGATGAAGTCAGTGGCGAAAGGAAGAAGACGGTGGCCACGGCGGCGGAGGGAACTTGGGGGGGGAGAGAGAGAGAGGTTCGAGGTGGATCTTGTTTTTCTTTTCAGCTTTTATGGTTGGTACTCTTCTTGTTGCTTCTGATGATATGCTCTTTTTTCCCTTATGATTTTTATGGGATTTTTATTTTTCCGGGATTTGAGGGTCTTACACTTGTGAGAGATCTCCTGATTTCCCCCCTCCACCTGCGTTCCACGGCGCGTCCTACACACGCTCCTCCACAACATGATCTCCCACGAGTGGGTGTTTCACTGATTCGCCATGGGACCAACGGCGGTGAGAAACATGAGAGAAATGGATGGATTGGTGGCGCGTGAGGGGCACGTACGGTGGAGGGGAATGTGGATGGAGTGAAGTACAACAAAGATGAAGTGTACGGGTGGAGGATTCATTGGAGTTTAGAGATGAGGAGAGAGATAGGAAAGATTCTTTACTTTTTGTTGTGAGATTTATTTATTGTTTGAAGATGGGGAATAACATGAGCTGGTGTTTGTTTGGCTGTGAGGATATCTCCAAGATGGCATTTGGGTTTTGGATTCCATGCTAACTCATAGGTCTATTCTCTTTTTGGGGGGAGATAATTAATGGACGGACATAGATGGATAACGATATCAATAATTATATCAGAAGGGGTTGCAACAAAAACCGCGATATGTCCACAAAAGCAAGGCAATGAAGACTGATGAGCTGTTGGCACCAATCCAAATATCAATTTTATACACCCGATCTTAAGGGAAACACGACTAAAGCATGATGCTGCTGTTGCCTTTCCCTATTTTTATTACCAAAAGTGCACTGCTTCTGACACACCAATTCAATCATCATAACTCATAAGCTTCAAGGCTTGAATGAAACTATACCATTATTGGTGCGTCTCTAATCTTATTTCTCAATTTTTGTTTTTGGTGGCGAGCGGAGGTAATTTCATGTTTTTTTTAAAAAAAATAATTCAACATATCAGTCTAGAAACGACATTTTAAAATTGAGATAGAAATACCGCTTATTTGGCACACAGAGAAAGCAAGCAAGACGAAAATTCCTGTTATAGTTTGAACAAGATTTTGAACTTGTTTTTCCCCCAATCAATGTGTATAAATATCATGTTCTAGCTTTTAAACAAAATCCACGATCTCAACTTGACCAGCTATATTTTGCACAGGCCAACAACAAAAAGTGAAGATGAACTAAGTCTCCCTGTGCTGATTATCAGTTATCACAAAGCACATCACTAAACTGCCCGTTTCATGAACTGTTCAACTGATCTATTTCTTCAATACAGCTACAGCACGCTACTCAAAAACTGGGTAACGCCCAATCTTGATGGGTTATGTCAAGATTTCCTTTCTCAGCAACTTGAGATCCTGAACCTTCAATGGGATGGGTAACTTGGCTGCGGCAAGTAAATAGACTCGTTCAATCACTTGTAAAGGGATAACACTACTGGAACTTTTAAACATTAACGGCGGTAGGCATTAACACAGTAAATGAAGAACCAATGACCAGGTTTAGGATAAAAGAAAATCAACGCACTTATGCCTTATTATACGAACTAAAAGAGTAAAGACCAGCTTTATAGTTTTTAACAAAATAAAATAGCTAGCTGACATCCTGATATATAATGCCATGAAAAATATGAGGTCATAGTTCATAAGATCAAGAAACCATAACATTCATCCAGGATCAAAGGAGAAGGAATTTAATAAAAATGCCTCCTACAAATCCAGAAAAGAAGAAGTTCGCCCAAGCAAAGTAAGTCAGTAAAACAAAGGGAAAGCATATAATCAATTACCAATTAAATCTTTGCATCATAGATTGTAACTAGAGTAAAATGTGAGTTGAGTATGATATAAGATTCTACACCACCAATTATGAAGGCATAGATTTCAATACCTGAGGTATGATCTATGAAAGATTTTTCTTCACTGTATCCATAGCCATGTTTGGACCAGAGAACATTTCCGAAAGTAAAGCACCATCATAATCCATGGTCTCCCGCCGCTCTAATTCTACATTCAAGTTCTCCTCCTCAGATTCACTCTGGAGCAAACTATCACCTTCAATATCAGACATGTCACTGAATGTCTCTATTCTCTTCTTCCTTCCCCTGTAACCAATAAGACTTTGGACTTTTTCCTTCCAAAGGACCAAAGGGCATTTCTCAATCAGCTCCGAACCTTGATAAGCTTCAGTTAAGAATACACTAAATCTCTTACCCCTCTCTGAGACATAGAAGATGCCGAAGTGCTTCAGAAGAAGCCTCATAAGCTTTTGAGGCATCACTAATTCTCGTCGGAAGTAAGTGAGATGATCAGTCACCAGCCTCTTCTCAGAAGTAAAACTAAGTAGTTCGTGCATGATGGCAACAGCTCTCTTATCAAATTCCAGCGTCCCAGCTTTGAGGCCCCGAGCATCCGCATAGGGGGATAAATAAGACCTTTTCTGAAAATGATCGAATTTCCCACCATACCTATATACTTTTTTAAACTCTGGGGGGAATTTCAAGGGGAATGCGAGTGAGAGCATACCAGGCTTGTGAGAATCGTTCTCAGTTATTCCTGTTACTTTCTTCTCCAACTCAGTAATTGCCCAAGAAGGGTCCCAAGACACAAGCTCCAAGAACTCTACTTCATCTACAGACTTAACCACCCTAAAATGGTGAGGATACTTGTGAACCCAATTGGTCCTGAAATCCAGGGGCAAGCCTAAATCTCGCCGGAAAGGAGCAATCTTATCCAATGGAAGCCGTTTATCAACTGACATCATCAGCATCCTCGTAACGTACTCCGCTGTATTATCTGATTGCTGCTCAAGAATCTTCTCTTCCTCATTCATTAAATCTTCGGCTTTCTCAGTCATCCCACACCATAATACCCCCTTATGATCCTTGTACAGCTCAAAAAGCTTGGGTGATTTCCGAATGAAATCAGAAATCCTATGGGGCTTGGGTAAATTAATCTGTTTCCGGTATTGTTCAAGCGACCGAACGGGAATGATCATCTCAGGTTCTTTTTTAAGAGTCTCCATTAAAAAGAGCACCTTGGACGCTATCTTCCACTTCTCGGTTACAATTTCAAGGTCATGAACCCTCTTCTTCTGGCTCCTATCTTGAACTCTTTTGCTGGTAGTCATACATCGAAAGGATAATAATTCCATGTTATACTGCCCTATTATTCCCCAGCAAAAGCATGGGACATCACCAAACATCGGAACATGATAGAGGCTTCTAGCTACATTTAATAGATTCGTGCGGTAAACAGAAGGAGTTATAACAGCCATTTGAGGAATGAAAAAAAAAAAAAAAAAAAACATGAAAGGGAAGGTATATAAGAGAAATCATGGAGAGGAAGTGAAATTGAATCTTTGAGTAAAGGAGCGAGCGCCCCATCATCAAACGTTGCATTCCAAGTGCTCGAGGAAATGCTACTAACAAGTGAGAAGCCAGTGGAAGGGCGAGCAACTCCGTTCTGTATTTTACTTCTCCGTCCGTCCTGTATAAAAGCCAAAAAATTTGAATGGTTTTATCCATTTTTATATAATTTATCAAAGTATTTAATGAGTTTTTTCCCATTTTACTCATAATTATTCTTTCTATTCACATTCTCTTTCATACTCATTTATTACATTATTATCACATTTCTCTCTCTTACATAAATAAGGGTAAACTTGAGAAAACAAAATTATTTGGACATATTTATTTTTCTCAACCACTTTCTTAATCTGTGTGATTTTACCTCTTTGACTCTTATAATAAAGGACGGAGGGAGTAATTTCTATGCTGCGCGCTCCAGAAACGTTTCAGGTGAAAAAAATAAACGGCTACAATTTTAATCTTCTTTATACAAACGGCGCGTTTTCAGGGTCATAGATCATCCAATGAGACTGGCACAGACGTACAGTTAGCAAATAATAACTATGCTAAATACGAGATCAACTTGACTTTTAATTGAAAATTACCATATAAATATAATCCATCCATTCCTACGTATAAGATTTAATTAATTTTTTTGTAAAATCTTAAGAAAACCAAATAAATTACTCACTAAATTTTTTCTCTTAATCTAGTTTATTTGACTTATAAAATAACATATAATATAATAATATACAACATATGTTATAACTAAATGGCTCATTTAACTTATTTAATTTGTTCAAAAAAAATCAACTAAAACTTATATTCAGGAGCGAAAGAATATTATATATAATTAGATTACTGTTAGTTTATGAGTAAGGTAAATTATTTTTTAGAAAAAAAAAATTATATATGTAAATATTTTAAAGTGATCTATTTTACATCCTTAATCTCTAAAAAAAAAATCAATTTAATCTCATATTTAAGAATGGACAGAGTAAGTATTTTAAACAAAAGAAGAATTATATATAAATAATCAAATGCTATTTTTTTACAGAAAACTCTTAAAAATACATATAAACTAAATAAAAAAACCCTATTAAATCCAAAATTTGTAAACATACAACTAAAAAATAATTTATCCTCGAAGCAGCACCCCTGGTCACTGGAGTCCAAGTAGCATGACAGTGCACCGTGCCTAGTGCCTACCCACTTGAGGCAGTTGTCATAAAAATGGCCACTGAAATCCGATAGAGAAACAATTTGACAGATCTTATGAACTCCCTGCATAATTAGAAAGACGATAAACAGAAAAAAAAAAAAAAATTTGTTACTTGATACTTTCTATTTTTTTTCCCCTTCTCAGTATAAATGACATCGCTGAAAATGAAGTGATTTCATGTAAAACTAAGATGTGTCCGTGTATATTGAAAAATGCACTTCAGGAAGTTCGAAGGGAATGGGAATGCAATCAATCCATCTTACTCCAAAACATGCCGGGGTTCTATGCTCAATTGTAGGGTTATGCAAAGGCTTAGTTGCTTTAAGTTGGGACAGGAGAAAATTTGTGCCAAACCAGGCCAAACTCAGTCAGTAGGGTGAGAGCCATTGGGTGTGTGCTTGAGAGGCGTAATCAGCATAACTTTTTTGAGGAAAAGTTCTCCTCGCCCAGCAGAGCACTGTATACCATGTCTCCAAAACATCTGTAAAAGCTATGGCATTGTTGATGCCCTGCCTAATCTAATCTATTTATACATTACTTTTTTAATATAAAAAATTTACCAAAACTCAGTCAAGCCATTTTCCATTCCAGCTACCACAACCCAAAAAGAAAACATAATTGAAAATACTAGAAACATAACAAGCGGCATCATAAAATAATTACCCAATGAAGGGCCATGTAGATCTGCTTGAGCACTGCATATTTCTGCCCTCATGTTTTACATCACAGGTGCCTACAGCCCTTTGAAATTTAGCTGACAACTGTTGGTAAGACTGAATATCTGATGGATGGACCTGTTTAATTGCCGTCTTCAAATGCTTCATTGTTATTGCAGAAGCATCAAGGCTCTCCTGATAACACCACCAATAACTTGATTTGATTTTAACATGCGCTGTGAAAATATATTAAGGGCCGCAGTCGAGCCAAGCTCTATGCTCAATCTTGTTGATTTAAAAGTAAGACAAAGCATACAAAGTTTCTTGAAATTTCTGAGGCTCTACTTTAAAAATAAGAGGTTTTTCCATCAACTCATTACTCTATAAATCATATTAAAAAAATTGTCCACATGCCATGATTCTATAAAAAATCCTTAAAGTAAACACCTTAGCTTTCTCTCTTAAAATGTACTGAGCGAGCTAAAGCTAAGTTGAATGCTTGAACCCAAACAGCAACACAAAAATGAGGTATATTAGATGTATATACTTAAACAGAAAATGTGTTTATTTATATATAATTATTAATAATAAACTCACAAACGGAGACATTTAATAGGTATCAACTTCTACCATTGTAATTTTTGTTGGGCTGATTGATCAACTGTTGCTATTAAAAACCGATACTACTAAAACATAGCCAAGCTATTAGTGAGCTAAACAAGTGTCCAGCTTTTAAATTTGACTTGTTTTCTCCAATAAGCTTAACATGTCTGAATTTATTTATTGAATAATGGATCACACCAAAACCGAATCTTCTAATTATCCGAACACAATTAGCTCACTATTATTCAGTTCAGTGGCACCTCTTTAATAAATCAATCACCATTGTTGTGAGACAAACCTCAATAGCTGCGACAGCTGCCTCCCGGCATACTAGTGATATATCAGCACCAGTGCAGCCGTCTGTAAGAGAAGCCAGTTCTTTTAGACTTACATCAGAACCACATGGAATTTTATGCAAATGGATGCGGAATATCTCTTCTCTGTCCATCTCATTTGGAGGTCCCACATACAGCAGACGGTCAAAGCGTCCTGTAATACTCTCCCATCAATCATTGAAAACTTTATTCATTTCCATCTTCTATTTTGTGAGAGCCAATGAAAGACATATAGAATACCTGGTCTCAAAAGGGCAGGATCAATCTTGTCTGGTCTATTTGTAGCAGCAATGACAGTGACATTAGCTCTTTCATGCAGGCCTGAGGGGGAAAAATGGTCAAAACCAAATCTTGACCTATTTTCAACCGATATATACAACAATTACTCGCATATCCACTACTTCAGAATTATCACTAACCATCCAATTCAACAAGAAGTTGACTCATGACTCTATCTGTCACCGAAACACCATCACTTTCCTTCCCCCGAGTGACAGCAAGGCCATCTATTTCATCAAAAAATACAATAGATGGGGCATTGGCCCTTGCTTTTGCAAACAAAGATCTGACAGCCTTCTCAGATTCACCCACCCATTTGCTGAAGAGTTCCGGACCCTTGACAGCCAGAAAGTTCAATGCTGCTTCAGAAGCAACTGCACGTGCCATAAGAGTTTTGCTACAACCTGGAGGCCCAAACATCAACACACCTTTCGGGGGGTGAGTTCCAATACGCTTCAATGCATCATGGTGCTTCTGGGGCCATTCTACTGCTTCCATCAGTTGGGCTTTGACATCATTTTGGCCACCAACATCCTCCCACTTAACCTTAGGAACCTCCAGGATTACCTGAAAGAACACGGAAAATGTTTAAAGAACAAATACGGCTTTCAACTGGGTATAGTGGACTGTTTTATGATCTCAAGGTTGCCTAGCTTCAATTATTTACCCCCACAATAAGGCAGATCAATAAAACTGCAAACAGATTCCACCATATTTTCTCAGGAAGTCCTCGCATGTAGACCCATACTTTGATACCATAGACTGATATAATCACAACAAATTGCTATTCAAGTTGAACACAGGTTTTCTTAAAGACTAAATTTCTTGTCAATGCAAATCCAACATATCTGCTGGAGAATTCAAGGCATATGTGACCCTAACACACTTCCTTCCATCTTTAGGTAACAATATGAACACAACATAATATTAATGAAAATGTGACATGAAACAAGCACAACTTTACAACGCAGATCTAAATGATTGCATATACATCTTATTGGAAAACTACTCATGACAAGAATCCTACCTCTCTCATGGCACTGGGTCTTATTATCATTCTTGCCTTCTGAAAATCTTCATAAGTTACTTTCAAATTAATATCTTCAGCACTATCAAGAACTATTTCCATATCGTCCATCATGCAAGAAGGTAGCAAAGAGTTTGAAGCCACTGATAACTCTGAAACAGATGGAGTGGAATGGCCAGAATGATCGCTCAAGTCTTCTGCACCTTTCGGCAATGCAGGTTGCTGACCTTTATATCGTGAGGATGTTCCATCATAGCAGCCATTATGCCAATCCTTCTTAAAATTAAAATAACGCCTAAGACATACCAAGCCTGCCTCTTTGCAAAGGGCAACTAAATCAGCACCCACAAAACCATGTGTGACTGTGGCGAGATGTTCAATCTGTATCACTGAAAGAGTGTGATCCACATCACTGAGAATAGTGAGCAACATATCGAACCTTTGGTGAGGAGACGGCACACCTAAGTATAAATTTTTAGGGAGATACAGGTGTTAGTTGAATAATGAATCTGCAAAGTATTCAAATTAAAGAATAAAGTTGTTGCCCAATGAAACACAAACAAAATAAAAACAAGAGAATAGCATGTCTAGGAAACCTGCAATGTGCCTTAACATCCTAACAGTCACAAGGGAGAAGAATCAAGTTTTATCTCTCAAGAAACACATCTCACACCCACCTCTCCACCCCAAGAAAAGAAGAAAAAAGTTTCTACCAGTTTTCTCCCAAACCCAAAAATCAAAGCCAAATCATGTACTTCCTTCTCATTGCAAAGTTATCATACCAATTTCAATTTCCTTGTCAAATCTTCCAGGCCGCCTCAGAGCAGGCTCAATATTGTCAGGCCTGTTGGTGGCAGCAATAACAAGTAATCCTTCAGTTCTACAAACTCCATCCATGAGATTCAATAAGGTGGCAACCATTCTCTGAGAAAGCTCATCACCACCATCTTTCCTTGCAGGGGCAATAGCATCCAACTCATCAATAAATACCTGTAATAGAAATTCCACCAGTTAGGCACGTGGAGGAACCACAGACATGGTCTGAAACAAGTTGGACTACTCTCAGTAAATCAAGCACAACACTTCGAAAAGACTAACTGCAAGATATCAAAATAATAAAGCTGGACAAAAAAATGTTTTGGGATCACCCAAGCACTGTATAGAAATAAATCTTCTATATCAAAGGAACGTGAAAACTACTCAACAACCAGCAGGAGAAAATGCCCTTCCATGGAAACATGTCTGCTAAATAACTCAATTGCTTACATATAGAAGGCTTTGCCAAAATGTCCTCTCTAGTGGACTGCTCACAAAAGAGAAACTGGTATATAGCAGAAAGAATGCCCAAAAGCCTATTTTCCACACATCAATTATGTAACAAAAGTCAAACAAAAGCAGAGAAGATAAGTAGTTGAAAATACAATAGAAAAAAGCAAGAGTTACAAGTGCTTTATACATATAACTAACTCAACTTCACAAGCTATATGCCTAGCTTTATACATATAACTAAGTCAACTTCACAAGCTATATGCCTATATTTAAAATGTATGCACCTTACTGCTGCTAAACATACGCATAGGCTAAGATTACATGCAGATTTGGATAGATTTTCGGGAATTAGGTTAAAAAATTCATTAATCTGCACTAAAATCCCCTGTTGGATAACAAAAACTTTTCCTTTGTGAACTGTAACCCATAAGTCATAAACAATATCATAAACAAATACTTTCATCCAAACATTAAGGAAATATTAAACTAATAAATGAGCTTTGACAAGATCCAACCACAGCAGGTGCAGCCTGAATAGCAGAATCAAAAACTTCATGCAATGCTTGCTCACTTTCACCATAATATTGGCCTACAACTTCAGCTCCATTTATCCGGAAAATATTCACCCCCACGTCATGAGCACATAATTGAGCTAGAGAAGTCTTTCCTGTGCCAGGTGGACCATGAAGGAGGACGCCTTTCGTAGTTCGTAACCCAAAGTTACTGCAAAAACAAGAAACATGGGTAAGCTTAAATGTATGGGTGCATACATACATGTGATGTACATATGAGAATAGACACAAGTGCTTTTAACTTCTAATTCGATTGATTGACATAAATTCATATTATGGGGCAACGATACAGTTAAGATTCTACAAACTAAGAAGAGAATAAAAATTATATTTCAACGTGCAGGTAGCTAACAACAACAACAACAAAGCCTTATCCCACTAAGTGGGGTCGGGTATGCTTATAGCCGGTCCCAAGCCCGGGTAAAGGAGGAGGGTTGTGTTAGGGCCCGACAGCCAGCGTAAAAACCCCGTCGAATCTCATGAACGTGCTGGTAGCTAACTTCTATAAAAATTAAGCCTTTTTCCTTGTGACTAATGAGTAACAACCCAATGATGATTAAAGAAAAGATTTCAAATTGCTTTAAAAAAAATCCTCATTGGGGGTCATATTCTAATTTAATTTTGGCCCAAGCCCAGAAAGATAACAGCTGTGGGGATTAAAAAACTTCCACGGGAAATTTCTAAGTGGCAAAATTAGAGAAAATTTATATAAATATTCCACAACATGCCCCAAATTTTTTTTTGGGGGGGGGGGGGGGGCAAAAGGAACATGCACACACATTTGAGAAAGATTGGTAAATGCAAGATTTGCAGAAAAGTATGACTGACTCAGCATAAAATTTTCAATAATTCAACACTGCAAGCATACCACGGGTTGAAATATCCAACTGATAAGGCATACCTCAATAGATCATTTTTTACTGAAGACAAAATTATATCCTTCAAAACTGCATATTCTTTAGAAAGACCACCCAATTTTGAAATATTATTAGGTACACTAGCCTTAGTGCCCTTCTCCCTGAGTTCCACCTTAGACAAATCTCTTTGAATCAGCTCATCAGAAGTCACATTTGATGGCAAAGATAAAGATACCTTTGTTTCATGATTGACAATGATAGCCTGATTCATATGCTCCGACATGTCAGAACCCCCTGGGTATGACGAACTACTTTCACTTGATGAATCAGGAGTAGATCGGTCTACTGACACACTTTTAGCTCTTAATACTTGGAAAAGGCACAGCTCTGAAAATATTTGTATGGTCACAATATTCCCTAGTAGTAACCTACGGGAATACAACCATGACGCTGCACATGTCTGCAGTAGTTTTTTGGAGCTTTCATCCCCCAACGCTTCCCTTAGATCAAATGAAGTCAATGATTGGCACTTTTGATTAGGAACGCTTGACGAAGAATCTTCAAACACAGGTGAAGATAAATCACTCAAACTAGACAATCTCAATCCATTAGAAGGTGTTTTAGGAGAAGCAACATTTTCATTCCCAAATTGAAGATGGGATTTTGCTGCAGACAAGTCCATCAGTGATATGTTACTGATTTTCATGGGTAATCCATTCTTCAAAGGAGCCAACTGAAGATACAATTCCTTGCAATTATAAACCACCAGGCTATTATCTCCAACAGAATGTGGTTCATTTTTATCATTTACAAGAGAAGATAGGCATTGATTCTGCACTGGATAAACAAATACGTGTGCGCCAAAAGTAGGACATCCCATGGTATATGAAAGCTCTGGTGAAATTTGTACTCCATTCTTCAAAACCTGAGTAAATATAATCAAATGAATTGGCATACATGCATGGAACTTTGTCAAATAAGGAAGAATAACATACTTCAAAGAAATTTCCAATCCCTCGGCAAAACCAATGAAGAGAACCCTCCCCCAGAGAAAGGGGGTGTACTCTAAACAAGCCCAGAAAACAAAAAAAGGCCATAGTAAGGTTAAACTTGCTGCTTAAAATTCTCTTGTTACATTTGCGCCATTACCTCCTGACACCATTATAACATACATCTAGGAATGAACCCACCCACCTCCCAAGTTGCTTTTCCCAAACAATAAAAACCAGTAAGAAAAATCTCTCAACGAAGAAGGGCACACCAAATGGATTTTCAATCCTAAATAAATCACTCCTCCAAGTCTTCCACCCATTACAAGACAGTTCGATATCATTAGCCACACATCATATTTTTTGGTGCCTTCTTGATAGCACCATCTCCAACTTCAATACAACTCAGAAACAGTGGCTGTTATAGTCCAGTTTGGTTTAGCCAGAACAACTCCCTAACGAGCTGACAGTAAAGGTACCAACAATTATTAATTATTAGGTTCCAAATTTCTTCACTCACAGTATTCGTTGAACAAAAATAAACCTTATCCAAAATTCAAAGCAACAATTTAATCTTCTTCCTAAATGTCGTCCGAGGGAACTCTAGCTGAAAGATCCATGGAAAAATTATTTGCTGTACAAATATTTTTACTTCCCAACTTCCACCACTATCTCTTAGTAGTTTTCTAGAATAGATTTTCTTAACTACATAATACAATGCATTCAACCTTCTAATTTCACAGCAACAATTTAAATGTTTGGCAACAGAAAAATAGCTAGACAAACCTTGCTAGAGGGAAAAACTGTTGCAAGAGCAAAGTAGTTTCCTGGGCCCTCAACTGAAGTGTTCCCAGCATCCAGTCCATAGCATCCAGCACATTCTTTAGTTAACGATTTAAGAGGAAAGCTATCTGAATCCAGATTTGCCTTTCTTGAAGATGCAATTGACAACTGCCAATTGAATTAATATGGTCAGATGAAGTGGATTACAGGATTACAGGACGATCAAGAAAATAAAATATGATGTACGATAATAAAATACATATTCTTAAATGACAATCTATGATAGCCTTGGGTCACTGATTAGGCGTCTAGCAGTCAAAAGTGGCATAATTCAACAGTTGTTGATCCGGTCTCTATGCACAATGCTATAACACTAATCAGGTATTAAAAAGTCTTTTGGACACGCAAGAGTGTTTTGCAATGATCATCATAGATCATATATTATGTGCAACCAGCAGATACAAGTCAAGATTTAAGAAACCTTTTTTCCATCAATCACCAATCACCAATCTACACTTAAATTATAATAGATAAAAGAATATAAAGACGAGAATAGCAGCTACAATTGATATTATTGAGGTGGCAGAATCAGATGGGAAAATTACCGACACAACGGTACCAGGGGCAAGGGAAGAAGAAACCATGGAAGACTCAGAAAGCCAAACTTTACAGCCTTTGGATTTGAGGTCCACAGCAGTGATATGGCCAACAAAAGCAGATTTGCCAATGAAAGGCGGGAACATTTTCGAAGCTTCTTCACATGAAAGGATGAGTTCTTCTTCACTCACTTCTGAATCTCTGTTAGGAGTCTGTGATGGTGTACGAGGAGAGGCCACTTCAGAAGCGGATAGCCTCGAATGTGTCTTGGCATTCTTTTTTCCCTTCGAAGGCATCTATACATGTATATATATTTGTATTCAAAAGAAAGCAAAGCCACAAAAGTTACAAACACATCTTCCAGGGATATCAAGCAACAAGAATTTGCAATCCAAATTACGCAAACTAATGAAATCAACAAAAATTCTACACAACTCTGCTCTCAAAATTTCGTCATTGTTTTATAAAATTTGCTCGAGCAGATTAATGGAGTAGGAGAGTCGAAGTTACCGAGTGTTGTGGCAAGAGAAGAGTAAGTTTGTGTGGCAGCGAGAAGGAACGGCAAGTGAAGCGAAATCTTCACTGCAACCAACAAAAGGAGAGTGGATAGAGGAAGAGAGGAAGGAGGGAAGGAAGAAGAAGAAGAAGACGAAGCGACTCCAACCGGAGAGGGAGGTGAACCGACGGTTTTGGAGGGTTTATGGGGGGAGTAAAACAGTAAGGCATTGTTTGGTTGGGGGGTTTTGGAGGGGAGGTGAGAGGATGGGAGGGATGAAAGACCAAAAATCTTGTTTGGTTGAAAAAAGTAGAGGGGAGGGGAGGGAAAAAAATTTGTCTTTTTCTAACCCCTTGCTCTCTCTCTCCTCACCCCCAAATGTGGGGTTTTTTGGAGGGGAGAAAAAATCAGTGTCCACTCTTGACTAATTTACCCATATCATATTTCTTATATTCCAAAGCTACCCTCATCTATTAAAACCTCTTTTATTGTTCAAAACCCTAGTTTCACCATGCTTATCTTCACTCTCCAAAGCTTTGTGACTGTGCTTCTTGTCGTTCTTGCTATCGCCATCGCTGCTCGGTGAGTTTGTCCACAGTTTTATGATCATTTAGCATAGTTACCTGTTATATATATATATATATGTTCGCTGATTCTGCCTTTACTTGCTTTTTTTTTGTCCTGTTATATATGTGTGTGTGTTCGCTGATTGTAAATTAGTAAGCCTTTGCTTGCTTTTTTTTTTGTCCTATTATATGTCTATATAAACGTTATTGGGTCAGAAAAAATATTTAAAAAAAAAAGCTCAATTCCTCTTAAGTTTTACCTCAGGATTACTAGGTATCCGAAAGTTTTCATAGAATTAATTTTGCCCCTGAAGTATCAAAGAGGGATCAATGTCACCCCTGTCAAAAGGCCAGCTGAATCGGCGTCTGCCACGTACGATTTGTAGCCACGTCGGTGTCCACAGATCAGACATGTTGGACCCTTTTTAATTTCAGTTTTTTCCATAATAAAACAACAAAAAAGAGAGAAAATTAAGATTAGGTCAAATTTATAAAAGGGAAAGAAGAGAAGGTCTAAAGAACGCTGTCGAACGGCAGATGAGAAGATGGCCAGAGTATAGGAGAAGGCGGCTTCGTCGACTTAATCACCAGAGTACGTGAGTTTGTGCAGCAGAAATACAGAGTTGAGGGACATAGGAGAAGGGCATTTTACTTAGATTTCAAATTGAGGAGAAGGCGGCTTTGTCGACTTGGGTTTGATGCGAATTTGAAAATTTTCTCTCTGATTTAAACTTAGATGCCCTGGTCACTCCCATTCGTCTCACTGTCTCAGTATCGTTCTCGTCTTCGCTCTGTCTCCTATTAAGCTTATCGTCTCTCTCCTCTTCATTTCGGATCCTGTTTAACCTACCTGTAAGCCTTTGTTCTCCCAATTTCTATGTCAATTATGATTATTTTAATTCTTCTTTCCTTCATTTTCGCGTTTTTAGGTATATGGTTTATAATGTTTATCACACCTAAATCAAACTATACTATTGTGTTACTAAAAAAATAGACTATAGTAATGGCGCACAGTCTAAGCATTATTTATTTTACATTCACTTTGATTAAGTTAGATTATATGAATCAGTGTGACGGCCAATGGTGGACTCCATTGGTTCTTCAACAACCACGAGGGGATCAAAGAGGAGGATCCTTAATGGACCATTGTTGCGTAGGCTTCGTGGTGGCGAACTTGATTACGATGGTCCGGTGAAGATTTGTCGTTGCGGGTTGGTGGCCCCTCTTTGCACTTCATGGACTAATATCAACCCAGGAAGGGGATTCTTTGGTTGTCAGAATTACCAACAAGTATGGTCTTTTTCCCTTTCCACTGGTTTAAAGTGCAGGTCTGGTTTTCATTTTATTGGTTTGATATAAACAAATATGATAAATGCACAGGGAGGGAGCTGCGGATTTTTTCAGTGGCATGATGATGAAATGAGTGAGAGGTCGATTGTGGTGATCAATGAATTGCTTAGCCATGTGGATAGCTTGCAAGATGAGGTTGTGGGGCTTAGAAGAAATGATGAAAAGGAATTAGGTGGAGGTGTCAAAGATGAGCTTTCTGGAATATATGCAGAGATGAGGAAGTGTAAAAGAAGATTGAAGTTTGCATTCTTTGCATTGGCCCTTACATGGGTATTTATGTTTGTATTTTTCTGTATGAAATGATGATTGAGGTGGGACAATGTAATGTTGGGTGGAATTAGGTGAGGCTTAGAAGAAATGATGAAAAAGAATTAGGTGGGATAATGTCAGCCGTGCAAGTCTTTTGTAAGAGTGAAGGTTGGTAGTAGATGAACAATAGTGACTTGCATGTATATGTAATGCAATTATGATGGATATTGGCAAAATGGTGAAACAATTCTGATGGATATTTTGTTGCCAATTATGGTGCAAGCTACCCTTTGCCTCACATTTAATCATTTATGTCCACTGATTCGCACAC
This sequence comes from Mimosa bimucronata, assembly GCA_037074515.1. NCBI lineage: Eukaryota > Viridiplantae > Streptophyta > Magnoliopsida > Fabales > Fabaceae > Mimosa > Mimosa bimucronata. The sequence continues at coordinate 8,929,588 of CM073437.1, forward strand.
GCATGCATGTATTGCATAATTACAGAGTGCAAAATTCAAAAGAAAAAAAATGATAAAGAAGAATCTGAAAATTACAGAATTCTACATGAGAGCTTATCTATAAAGGAATACATCTTTTTGAGATTTTGCAATTATCAGTTTCCTTTTTTGCAATTTTGCCAAGTCAAAATGTGCATTGACACAACCAATTAGCCATCATCAATGGCAAAAAAGAAATAAATCAGTGAAGAAATTCTCACAAAACATAAACTAACTAATAAAAAACAAAGGTAGTTAAAGAAGAAGAAGAAGAAGAAGCTATAATGTACATTTATATAGATAAGATAGATATTCTCCATTGATAATGTTCACCAGAACAAAATGTATATATACCCCAGAAACAATGTTCACCACCTAGAACAGAGCATTAGATAGATATTCTCCATATATTGTTGTAGCCATTCAAATTAGAAATCACAACCACTACTGCAAAAAATTGACATACGTGGCTTGCAAAATATTCAACCACACAATCCCAAATATTGTCCCCAAAATATGAACACTAGGTCCCCAAAATATGAACACCAGCAGATCACCATCTGTCACAAAACATTCCTTGAACAGTTTACAAGCTTTTTTTGTAGTTGAAGATTGAAGATTGCATGTTGTCTCTTTTAGCTAGAAGCTGTGATGTTGTAATAGTCGGTTCGCCTCTCCACAGAAGACCTGGAGGACTGAATGATAGATTAGAAGGACTTGAAGCAGTTGAACTATCCCCACGAAACTGCACAATTCTTGGCTCAATATGATTGGAACTTTTTCGGATAGTTTTTGTCCTAAGTTGCCGCTCATTTGGAAGGGTAAATAGTGTCTCAATGTCGGGCTCATGCTACATATGTTCTGGTGTTGAACCCTCATTGAGAACAACTTGCAAAGGCATTCCTGGCTACAGGACGAGATACTCTCAGAAGTAATTTTTTACTCAAGCATTCGGAGGGAACCAAAAATCGAAGGATATGGCAATAATATATTTCATACCTGTCTTGGTTCTCAACTCAGATTTCTCAGCTTCTTAGCTACCTAGAACTCGCTTGGACTCGGATTTCTCAGCTCCTTCGAACTCGGATCTCTCAGTTCATCCTCTCTCATATGCACGCCATCGGATTTCTCAGCTACATTCCGACTTCTCGGATTTCTCAGTGCGCGATCTAGGGTTTCTCATCTGATGGATTTCTCAGCTCTCAGATGCTTTCGTTTGCAAAACGAAGACCCTTCGTCGATGCTTTAGGGTTTTTAGTTTTGGGGGGTTTCTTTTTTTTTTTGGGTATTGGGGATTTAATTTCCAGATGCTTTTCTGATTTTTTTTTTGTATTGTATTTTTGAGGATTCTATTTAAATATATGTTTCATTCCCTCATTAATCCACCTCAGCCCATGTGTGTACCATCTGCCTACGTGTCCTCCACATACAGTGACACCTGTTTTTATTTTAGTACAGCATGTATACTTAACGTTTAACGTTAGCTGGCCGTTTGACAGGGGCGACATTGATTTTTTTTTGATACTTCAGGGGCAAAATTGATCCTATAAAGACTTCCGGATACCCAGTGATCCTAAGGTAAAACTTTCGGGGCGGATTTGACCTTTAACCCTAAGATATATATTTCTCAAATTTTAATAAGCCAAGTAAATTACTTATTAAAACATATGTATATATATACATATATTTTGAAGACGAAGATTTCGTAATAAATTAGAACTTTTTTATAACCAGATTTTAGGCCTGACTCAATTTCTTTAAAATATTTATGTATATCATTTAAATTATATATTATTTATAAATCAATTAAATTAATTTTTTTAAAAATATCAATTTAAATACTTTTAAGATAGGGTTAATATAACTTTTGGTCCCTGAACTTTCACTCAATTTTGGTTTTGGTTCCTGAACTTTCAAATTTTTGGTTTTGGTCCCTGAACTTTGAAATTTTTGGTTTTGGTCCCTGAACTTTCGGTCAATTTTGGTCTTGGTCCCTGAACTTTCAATAATTTTGGTTTTGGTCCCTCAATTTAAAAAAAACTTCAAAAAAAAAAATTAAAGTTGAGGGACCAAAACCAAAATTATTGAAAGTTCAGGGACCAAAACCAAAATTGACCGAAAGTTCAGGGACCAAAACTAAAAATTTTAAAGTTCAGGGACCAAAACCAAAATTGAGTGAAAGTTCAGGGACCAAAAGTTATATTAACCCTTTAAGATATTTTGTAAATTTTGTGATTTTCACAAATAAGTCAATTATATCTCATCTCTTATTAAAGGGCGAAATTCCTAGTTAGTCTTCCCACAAAAATCCTCCCACCTAAACCATTTACTCTCTACACCATCCTAATATATTTGAGGATTTATTAACTAATTTGATTAAATTAAGGACATTAATTATACTCCATTCAGTCCTTTATTATAAGAGCCCAGCCTCCAAATTGCGCTTCTTAAGAAAACATGTAAAAGTAATTAAATGTGTGAAATTCCTAGTTATTAAAGGGTGAAATTCCTAGTTACTCTTCCCACAAAAATCCTCCCACCTAAACCATTTACTCTCTACACCATCCTAATATAATTTAGGATTTATTGACTAATTTGATTAAATTAAGGACATTAATTATACTCCATCCAGTCCTTATTATAAAAGCCCAACCGCTAAATTGCGTTTCTTAAGAAAACATATAAAAGTATTTAAATGTGTCTAGAATATACATCTTTTTCTGATATTACCCTTATTTATTATGAGTCTATTAAGAGAGAGAAATATATGAGTACTAATTAATATGAAAGAGAGTTAGGGGTAAAATAGAAAAAAAAATACATTAAATGATAAAATAATGCAATGTGAGTTCTTATATTTTGGACCAAACCAATTTAAATTTCGGGCTCTTATAATAAGAACCGGAGGGTAGTTAGTCGTAGATTATGTTTTTTTTAAAACATCCAAACCATCATCCTTATTCCTTACACCATCTCTTACTCTCTCTCTTTTTTTTTTCAGTGCTTCCCCTCTCTTACATGATTATTGTTGGAGATGTGCTAATAGAAATAATTTAAAAAGAAGTTAATAAAAATTAGAATTATATTATATATTTAGGTATAATATTTTGGACCAAATATTCATTGATGAGATCGGAAGCTCATTCCGGCCGGCTAGAAACACATTGGAAAGAAGCCATCTCATTGGAAAATTAAAATCAGATTTGGAAAAAAAAAGATGGATAACAGAAGGCATCTCATTTTGACCCAAGTCATCTCGTTGCTTTTAGTTAGCCATGTACTCAGCATGTGTTTTCCAGTTTTTAATAAAAATAAATAAATAAATAAATAAACAGTCGTTACCCCCAGGGGCATTTTGACCTGAATGTTGCTCCTTCATCAAACCAACATTTTTAACTAATAAAAAAAATAATAATCATAACTAAATTTATACAAGGGAAAATTCCAAATAAATACCCCTCGAATATCAAAAGGACAAAAAGGTACCTCAAATATACAAAATGACATAAAAGGGATTGTTCCCAATTTGGGATAAACAATTTTAAGGCAAAAAGACCAAAATGCCCCTGTCTCCATTAACCACTCAGGTATGGCCATTAACCACTCCAATATAGCGATTAACCACTCTAGTATAGCCATTAACTACTTCTCCAATTCATTAGTTAGGCTTGTTTTTGTGAGAGTTGTTAACTACTCTAGTATAGCAATTAACCACTACAGTATAGCGATTAACCACTCCAGTATAGCCATTAACTACTTCTCCGATTCATTAGTTATGCTTGTTTTTGTGAGAATTGTTAACTACTCTAGTATAGCAATTAACCACTTCAGTATAGCGATTAACCACTCCAGTATAGCCATTAACTACTTCACTGATTCATTAGTTGGGCTCAAATACTCTTATATTTGTGAAAGTCGTTAACTACTCTAGTATAGCAATTAACCACTTCAGTATAGCGATTAACCACTCTAGTATAGTAGTCATTAACCACTTCACTTTGAAAGTGAATGGAGACAGGGGCATTTTGGTTTTCTTGCCTTAAAATTGTTTATCCCAAATTGGGAATGATCCCTTTTATGTCATTTTGTATATTGGAGGTACCTTTTTGTCCTTTTGATATTCGAGGGGTATTTATTTGGAATTTTCCCTTTATACAATGTTGCGTTATGATTCCAGTCTGGAAAAATGACAGTATTCAATGCAAAAGCTCTCGTTTCAAAGCCAGAACTGAAAAAAGCTTTTGCAGCTCCAAGTAAAGTGAGACCATTATATCCAGCAACCCCACCCTTTATCATAAATGAAATATTGGGGGAGAAACCAGACTTCTGTCTGGTCAAATATATCAGAAAAACCAGACTTCTGTCTCATCTTGAGGTCAAAAAAAAAAAAAAAATCAACACAAAAAACTAATAACAAATTGTTATTGCAGTGCAGCATATTCTATTCTCCCACTTCTAATTAGCAGCAGAGTCTTCTTCAGGCATGAGATTACTTGCAGGAGGAAGCAATGCCACAGCTCCTCTGCTTGGATCAGAGTATTTCCTGTACACAACCTGAAGCTTTCCATCCCCAGCCGTCGAGTGGAAGCTCACAAGCAATCTAGCACAATCCCTATTTGTTTTCACAAGCAAGGAAATCAATCAATATCAATGATTAAAACCATCAATAACAGAGAGCAAATGAATTCTCCTATAATTGAAGGAAACATGGTCAGTATAAAATTTACATGAGTTGTGCTTCTGAGTATCCAGTGTGAAGCTTTAGTGTGTCATTCCAAGTGGGGTTCTTGCTTAGAGTGTGACGAGCCGCTAAGACTGCCGAGGCAGCAACCATTGATGGGCAATACATTATGGTGGCATAATGCATGGCTCCTAACTCAGAAAGAAAATACACCATGTTTTCTAACTGCACAATTGAAATGGAAAGTCAACAATCTTAAACTTTCATAGTGAGAGAAAAGTCACTAATAATAATATACAGTAATGTCATTATTCACTTACCTTCTCATCAGAAATTGAAGCCTTTACGAAACGAACAAGGAAAACGTAAGTGGTGGGCACTGTCAGATACCATTCAAGCTTGTTTAGAATGGTTTTCTCCATCACTAATATCTGCTCGTGGGTGTAAGCTCTGTCTGAGAGGCAAACAAAGTCATTAACTTCAGGTGGCCATATTTCTTCATATTTGGCTGCCACAAGCATGGCGCTGATTCCAACCAATTGGAGTTCCCTCCTTGGCACAGACTTGATGGCAAGGAAGCGATCAATTATATTGATGGTGAGATACAGAGTTTCAAGTGATAGATCAAACTTTCTGTGAACATCTATCAGCCAATCCACCAATATAGCTCTCATCCTCTCATTCAGTTCAGGTTGTGAGTCCATATAATCGTGAGGCCGATTCTCATGCTGTATCAAATTGCTAATTATTAATTCAAACAGACCATAAGGAGTTTATAAAAATTCAGGGAATGTGGTTTGGTTTATATACCTCAACCAGCTTGTAAAACTTGTATATTTCATCTATGTATTCCACAGCAGCAAGTTCATTTTTAGTGTCAGCTGCGTCAATGTCAACAATGGGCTCCTTTGGCTTCTTAGACAGACCGCATGCAGCCTTGCTTCGAGCAGTGAGTACTGAAGTGAGAGTGTGTGATTTCTTCTTAGAGTTTGCAGATTCCTTTTTCTTCTGCACAGATTTCTCTTTTTCAACCTCTTCTTCAGAGCTTGAGCTTATGTCAATGACTTCCTCAGGCTTTGGTTTTGGTTTAACGGTGACTTTCCTCTGGGCCGGCTTTGGTGCGACTCTCTTAGCTGCTACAACTCCATCAATGACTGGAATAGGTGCATCAACCTTAGCACAAGCTTGCTTCTGCAACTTAAAAACAAACAAGTAAATAAACAACCCAAGATTCAACCTTCAACCAAGTAATATAAACAGATCAATTAACTTTCACAACTGAAACAATTAATAAAGGCTGGACCTTGTTATCAGCAACTCCTGCGGCCTGGGCATTAGCAAGTAATTGGGCACAAAAACTTCTAAAAGAACCACAAAAAGATAAAATGAGGCTAAGAATCCAAGACTGTGATCACCAATTAAAGATAAGGATACAGAAAGCAAGAGAGAGAGAGAGAGAGACCTTGTAATAGGACGGTTAGTCTTGACTTCTACTCCTTTTACATTCACCACATTTCCAATGTCACCCAGTGCTCTGCGGTTTCTTCCATCTGCCGCTGGAATTTTCTTTTGCTGCTTACCTCCCTCGACGACTGCATCGCCTATTAGATTCGCCCAGAAAATAAGAAATCTTTTAAGTGGTGTGATAGATCGATATAGGTGCGGAATAACATTAATATTAATTTAATATCACCAAACGAAAACCCAGAATGGAAAGAAGGTGCCTCATTCTACTAGCGGATGAGTTCCTGGAAAGATTTAGAAGAAACCCAAGAAATAAAGCTTACTCTTTCCTCTCACTCCCCAAAGCCTTATCGTATTAGAAGATCTAAGCCATGAAAAACCGCACAAGATCTTCCTTTTATACGCTGCACTATACTTTCTTGTCTTATCGGTCCCATATAGTCCTTGCAAATATCTCTAAAGACATCAAAAACTAATCGACCAAGTGACTATATCCCTAAAGTGATCCTATCCATTGAAACCAGGTTTCACCCAAACCCACAAAGAATGAAGAAAAGCACGCATGGGAATGGGTAAAGAAAGAACATTTTACAGCTAAAAACTTAAAGATGCAGATCTCGATTGATAATAGCAGCAATCAATATGATGAAAGAGAAGAAAGAAGAAACAATTCGTTGGATCAAATGTTAAAAAAAAAAAAAAAAGAACAACGTAATCATCATAATCTTAAGATAAAAGAAGAAAAAAAGAGGGGGAAACATGGTACCTCTGGCCTGTTGTGGAACGATGGGTCTTGAAGCCATATTTTTCAACACCCTGAGTCTGCGATTCTCCTTCTGGGTATTGCTTAGAGAGACCTTCTGTGTCTCTGTGTGATTAAGTAGGAAAAATTTAGGATGAGGGAAGGGAGAAGAAGAACCCTCGCTTTATGAAGCTGAAAGCGGCGACGCTTCACTTCTAGTTCTAACGGTCGAATAGTGACGGGTTTTAAACCGTTGGATCATGAAGCCCAATCGGACGGCTTACCGTGGCTTCACATAGAATATGATAGCCGTTGGAAATTCAAAAGGCCTATGCCTAGAGCGTTACCCAAAAAAAAAACAAAGAAAGGAAAATGTGAAGTGGTGAAATGGGCCTTATTAATGAATTGGGTTTCGTGGACTGTGGAAGCTACCGTTGACCCGGTGTCAGTTGAAGGCATGTGCGCAACCGTGGCGCCATGCATTTTTTCATTTTCCTTTTTTATACAGGAGGCACAGGACAAAAGTTATGAACTAAAATTAAATTACATTAAAAAAATTAAATTTATTATTGCTGCCATCAATAATATTAATCAGGTTAAAGTGTATATTTGGTATTTTATATTTGCATCATGTTTTATTTCGGTTCCTCAAATTTGAAAAATGCAATTCCAATATGGTTTTGTTAATGTCATCAATTTCATTTAAAGGAAAATACTGATTTAATAAATTTAAGTGGTAATTCTTTAATTTAATGCTAATAAAATATGTTTAAATTATAATTATTTAGTATAATCTTTTTTTTTATGTTTTAAAATTTACCCATTTTTATTCTCATTTAATTACAAAATCAATTTTTAGAATGAAACAATCACCATTAATTTAGAAAAGAAATGGACTAAAAAGTACATTTTCAACTTTATAATCACCAAATTAAAACGTGACGCTGTTGGGTGAGAAAACTGATGCACAACGGCCATATACTTTATTGATATTTCGTCTACGGATTACGGAATACAGGTTTGTCTTGTCTTCATGCGATCTTAACATGAGGGAAATTTTAAATATCTCAAGCGCTGTATTCCTTGTGTGGAATTTTTTCTATCTGTGAGAAGTTCGGGCTGAGCTTTATAAAAACCGTAAAAAGTCTAGGTTTAAATAGCGTAATTTATTGTATTTAAAAAGGCTTTTTTTTTCTTGGTATGATATTGACAACAATCTTTGGTCAGTGACATTTTAGTTACAAATGGTAGACTATAAGTCTATGATGCAAAAGGGAAGGGTATATAGCACATGTTATCTCTTATTTCCTTCTCTTTAACTAAAAATAGATCTTATTTTGAGGAAGTTTTCAATGTAATATATTATTTCAACAGTAAATGACTTGTCAGTAGTGAACTAGCCGTATGATATTGCCATTTGTTTTCTGCATAATCCTGCTTCCCTTTGAGTGTTTCGGAAGGAACTGAAAGGCAGGAGGCAAACTTGAAAGACGCGAGATTTGTTGCAGGAATTTGCAAATCAGACACAATGAACAAATGAACTAATGATCATCCCCACGTGGGTTTGTTACAACATATGATTAGGCAAATGAAAAAAACATGCCTAAAACACAACCAAGTTAGCAGAAACTCAAATTACAAGGCTCCACCAAAGCATCCCTTTCCTTAACAAAACAGCCACACACATGTATATATACTCACACCCCAAAAATCAGACAATACTCACAATTGTTGAAACTCATCAGTCAGTTAGGTTTCCTTCTACACTAAATCATCTGGCCCCACAAGCACAACCTGTCATGAAATGATCATCTTTTAATAATAAGCATATCAGAAAAATAACTTAGCATATAACCTGAAGAGATGAAAGATGCATACATTGCAATCAAAAGCGTATTTCCTGGCAACCATAATGGCAGCATTCCTGTCTCGCTCTGATTCAAATGTCAATACAAATGAGAGTCCCTTTCTAGCTTGCCAAAACAGTGCTTTTGCTGCATTACTGGCATCACTTCTAACTCCACATAACTGGTAATCAATTCAAGGTTTTTTTACCAGACCCCAAAAAAATAAAAATTCAAGGCTTTAGTATGACAAATGAAGCCTAATGAGGAAATCGAAGAATTTATATGTCCACAATGTGTACACGGATAAAACATTGTAATTCAACAACATTTACAGTTCTTTAGTTGGTTGTTGTCCTACCAAAATGCCAGGGGAAGAATGAGAGCCAATAGCCAAAATAAGTACCTGCATTGCTGGGGAATAAATTTCTCTAGCTTTTGTTATCCAACCTCTACATAGCTTTATCCTCATTTTCCCCACATGAAATGTATGAACAGAATGTGACGAGTGATCTTGTCCGTTCATCTGAGAAATAACTACCTGTAAAGATAAAAAACCGATGGTCATAAGGACTATAGCGTCGACCAATTTATGTCAGTAAATCTCACATGATTAGTGCATAAGTAAAAGAAATAAAGACTTTCTAATTTGTGTGCTTATCATTCAAAGGCTTCAAAAAATTAGCACTACTTTTCATTAAACAAATACACAACAGTATCACGTACAGATTCTTGCTCAGACTTGCACAAAACATTCAGATAATTTTTTTGCATGATATACACACTGTTGCTTAGTTTGGATGCAGGAAAGCTCTTTCAGGTTAAACATACTAAAAAAATTATTGAAGCAGTCAGGAAAATCGTAAGATCAGACAGGAAAGCAGCCAGATTTTCAGAAATGGGATAAAGGAGATGAACATCAGTTCCCATATTCATGCATGGTGAATTATTTTTCAGCCCTGAGTAATTAAAATTACAGAAAATAGAAAACACTGTGGATAACATACTCTAAATTCTGAATTAGACTTCTGTAGAAGTGTCTCCACATGGCTTCCAAGTCCTGCAACTGTAAGAGTTCAAATAGTTAACCTCTCACTTCTACTTCTCTCTAAGCCTCAATAAATAAAGTGGGAAACAAGATTAGACCCAAACTAACTGTGACCAACGTCTCAAATTAGAAGCAAATTGTTAGCAAGAATCAAAACCAACCAGGTTGAATAGGACCAGTGGTTATTGTAAGTTTTTTGCCATTGGAAACAATGTCTACTTGTAAGACTCGCCCAACATCCAAGGGATCTGAGGCATAAACTGACCGGTTTGCTCCTGATAAAGAAGGCAGAACCAACATCAGAAATTTGGTTTCACACTTTTAAGAGATAAATTTAAATCAACAAATTATACCTGAAATTGGTTCTCTCCAGCTGCCTTCAGACGATAAGCGAAACCATTGAAATGAGCATTTTGAAATGGCTGGCACCTCCTCTGAGCAAGGCTGCACGCGTAGGCATGAACCTAGTGTTTCAGAACCATGTAGTTTATATACACAGTATTTATTTTCCTCACTCCTTTTGCTCATTGTTAGCTGGAAAGGAGTAAATAAAATTATTAATATTCAAGAGTAACTATCATGAAGCTGGGAGAATCATGAAAAATCTACCAGTTTGTTACTATGTCAGTAAAACTAAAATTTGCTTTAAGATCCAGCCAACCATTCTACACACTAGAATAATCCACATAGTGCAGCCTGTAAGAACTAGATTTTGTTAGAGTCCACCAACCTCTTTCTGAAGTTTAATTGAAAAAATAGATTTTTCTCGAATTTGATCCCTTAAAGCACGAAGTTCATGTTCCATTGCCATCACCTGAAAATGTCATAATGATATGTAATTGGTCAATTTTCCATCATAATAAGAATATTTGAATTTGAATGTGATATATAGGTAAAATAGTCATTCTTGTTAAACTGAATTAAAAGTGGAATTCATCTTAACAGTGATACAGAAAATCAAGAAAACTAAAATCGTGATACAGAAAATCAAGAAAACTAAAAACCCCTAAAAAGGAAAAAAAAAAAAAGTGCACCTTGCTTGGCTGATGCAACAATCTGATCCTTCTAGCCTCTTGAACCTCTTCAACTAGTTCACCCACATCCTGACAGTGAGGAACATCAGATAGTGTATATCTGCCATACTCTAAAAGGAAATAACTGCGTGGTATTTGTGAAGAATCCTTAGTATACTTCAAATTTTTCTTTTAAGAAAGGTAGAGGGTATTTTTAAGCAATCACTGAAAGAAATAATGCCTTGTACAAAGAATGTAAATTACCTCCTTAAAAGTTCAGACAAAGTCATATATGGCAGCAAGATGTACATCACAGGTACATTCAGTTCAGTTCAGACAACTCAAATTCACGAGGGGCAATAAACAGACTATGATATTTTCTAGTTTTTAGGTGAGTTTGTACTGGTGCCTATAAGCATATCAATTTCTCAGGGCTGCTTGAGAGAATGCCATATCTTCACCCACTAGCTTTTTGTTTCTTTTCCTAAGCCCATATTACTTGAGAATTTCTTTCATTTTCCTAAGCCCATATTACTTGAAAGTTCTTTCATATATCTCAAGTATGATTCTTCCATCGCATGTCATCAAACCATTTATGCAAACATCAGAAGACACACATGCATACACATGTAATTAGAAAGCTTGTGAGAACCTGCTGTGTCTTAGAGGCTTGGGAATCATTCTCTTGTTCCTCAAGGGCCTCCCCAATTCTTAGCACCACTGCCCTAGCGCTCTCAATTTCAGCACAAGCGAATGACTTTTCTTGATTAACCAATTTTTTAGCATCTTCAGAAGCCTGTAAAACAAAGGTGGTTTCAGCATAAAAAAAATCAAAAACCATGAACTACTGAAAAAAAAAATAATAATAATTTGGGGAATGTTTTAGAAGAAAAAACAATGATTCCTATATTAAACAAAACTGAACAATCGTCACCACTGGCTGAAATTTCAGTCATTGCTGAGCAACGTTTGTAATTACAGCTCATTTGAATTAAAGGAAAAAAAAAACCATCTTTTCAAGAGAAGCTCATTTTCAAAGTACAAATCATATATTCGAGTTCCAACCCACATTTAGCATCTGATTCAAGGACTGAACAACCTCACTGTCTTAATTGAACATATTGTGCTAAACTACAATATGTAATCACTGCAGACTCCAGAGCTCTTGTGAAACAGTTCATTTAGACCTTAATTTGGCTTCACAAAGTTTGACCAATGAACCAATAAACCAAGCATAATCAACATGTAAAATGCTCATCTAATACCCATTAAGGTTTTCCTTCGTTGTATAGTGTAGAGAATCATAATCAATAAAGGCATTCAAATAACCCTTTAAGACAAGGTAAAAGTGCCATAGAATACCTGTTTGAGAAAATTCACTAACTTTTTCACTTCAAACTTTTCTTGAATCAATTCACCTTCCTTTTGAGTCAACTTAACCGCCAAAGCTTCCACCTGCATGGTTTCAGTATGAGTACTTAGCATGAGTAACCCATCAGTCACGCACCTTTCCCCCATGTGTGTCACTGGCGTGCCATTTCAAACTTTGAACAAACAAGTCACTCGTTAAATGAAATAGGATGATATGCATACCATAGATATAGCTTTCTCCACATCCTCCTTATTTTTTCCTGCTAAACGGCCTCTTATGGACTCTAATGCATCTCTTAACTTTTTCAAAAGAACATGTCCCTCCAAAGATGGCACCTCTCTCAGCTTTGCCTGGTTTCCATGACATTTATAATGGTTTGTAACACCATCAGAAGTTGATATAAGATATGAAGTAAACAAATTGCAAAATATTCTGGCAAAAAAATTACTCAATATGAATGAACTGACTGAAATTTGACAAATATCATGTGAATTTGATAAATTATGGCCGGTGGAAAAGGAAAATAAAATTGCAGAGCACGAGTAGATTGAATGATGAGAACCTCATTAGACAGCTTAGCTGCTGCAGTCAAGTTTTTGTCAAATTTACTTGCAAGATCACGGACTGAGAGACGCTTGTGCTGATCTGACAGATGGGAAGCTTCCTGTTCAATAACCTCCTTCAGTAAAGGACCTTGGTTGTCATCTACAGGCTCTTCCAGAATTTGATTCTCAGGTCCTAGCTTATATTTGGGAAAGCTGTTTGATGCAAAGCTCACATCGGCTGAAACTGGCAAAGCTGCCTCCATTGGCATCTTGATCTCAACAAAAGGACTTATCTTTGTCATGATTCAGGTATAGGACTTCTGGTCAAAAGCAAATGAAAAATACATAGAATTAGATTACACTGTGCGCAGGTTCAAGACCAGAATGCTATTTCTATGGGATGCCGCAATCAATCAACCACAGCTTAGTGAATTTAATTGCACTTGCCTCAATGCTATGGCAAGAAGTTCAAAACGTGAGGAAAAAAATAATAAATAAAAGGTAAAACTCATATGCTTGTAAATCAAAATCATTAGCCATCTCTGCCCAACGAATTCAAGGAAAAATAATGGTCAAGGCTGTATAAGCTGCTTAATAACGAACAAAAATGGGGAAAATGACACAGAAGCCAGGTACACAATAATAGTGAATGATTGGGATAGAAAGGGGGTGATAAAGCGAAAGTTTTGTTCATATGAGATCATGCAAGAGAACAGTTTCTTTTACCGGCAGCGATAGATTGCGAGCTACACAACTACATTACTGCGTTTTAAGAACCCACATTACCAATTTTAGTCTACCTGACATAATAAATTTTTTGCCTAATTAACTTGACAGGAAATAAAATTACAAATACAAGAATTTAAGGCAGGACATGCACTAGTGGAAGCAAAAAGCAAAAGGAAAATCACACAGCTGAACAAACAAGAAAGCATCAGAAAAGTCTTAGCTAGGCCGTTTCTGTTGCATGCATTAAAATGCAGCTGAGAATCTTTTAAAAGAACTTACCAACTTTGGACAAATGTCTGATCAGAACATAGAGCTAAGCTATTGCGGTCTCTACAAAGAGCTAAGACAAATGTTCACCGGTACGTTTTGCAGGAGAGGAAGGAACAGATAACGGGGAAGGGAAGAGGGTAAGGGACAGAGGAAGAAGGAGAAGAATCTTAAGGGGAGGTTTAGCCTTGCTTTATCAAAAGGTGAAATAAAAGCTTCACTGTCTGACCCTTTTGCTCCCCTGTATTAAAAAATGGAATTTTTATGTATTTCTTAATGATCATTCATGATGGGAGTGAAAATCCTTTGGGGTGAAAATGTAAAAGGTGAAAAAGTGAAGCCACGCGCATTTCCCGCCATCCAGAAATGGACCATGTTCTTCCCAAATGAGCTGGATAGGCCATAGATAAATACACACACACACATGTGATACGGTTTTATTATGAGAGTGACCAGTGGGTGGTCACTGGTCACCATGGTTCTTTAGCTTCTTTTATGGCTTTAGCTTTACAGAGAATCGAGGCTTGTGGGTGCGTTTGGTAAAGTAGAATGGAGAAATAAAGGAAACGTAATGAACAGAGGAGAAGGAAGATAAAGGGAGTAAATTTTATAGATTTGATTATGATTATTGATTATTCCTACTTTCTTGGTCCATTTTTACTTTCCAGTTAGGTTGATAGGCACTGTCATCCGAATTGGTGTTCTGTTTAGCGGGGTGTCCTTCATCAATGGCTGGTTTTCGACCCCACGGCACCATCATCCTTTGACTTCTTACTTTGACCCAGTACATAGGATTCAAACCAATAAGAAAGAATTAATTATATTTATTGACATTGATAGTCTTACTTTGGTGTATTGGATAAAGGTTTTTCTTTTTCCTGTATACCATTTTACTACTGATGATTGCATCAATGGGGGATTAAAAACAGGACATGGAGTTTTTTTATACCCAAAATGGAAGAGCCTACGTACGCAAACAAACAAAGAATAATAAGGAAGAGAAACAGAGCACTATACAAACAAATATGCATGCATAAACGAATCTTCAGAGATCCAATCTAGCTAGACATGTTACATCTTGCAGGCGCCGAAACAAATATCACCTTCAGTTTTTTAATATAAAATTTAGTTATCAGTATAAATTATAACATATATTAAAACTTATATTTAGAAACGGCGTAAATATGTATTAAAAAAAAAAAGTGGTATCATTGTTGTGAGAAATTTAAGTAAGTGTACAAGAAAATTGTATGTGGGTCTTCTCTCCTTGAGGGTAACAAGTATGACTGTGTTTGGATATCATGCAATGTGGCGAATTTTATTGAGTACAGAGGGGGGACCAACAATCTCATTATAACCTCTATGACTCAAACTCATAAAGCACTGTTGATTGGCTATTCATTTTTAACATCAATTATTAACCTTTCATACAGAAAGTCGTAAAATATCATTCAATAATAACATGCTCATCTCAGATAACGTATTGATAAGATTAAAAGTATTGTAAGTTCTCTGTTTTTTTTTTTTACACGCTGAAGTATTGTAATGAAACTCTTTTTTTTCTTATTTAAAACTTCGATTGATAATTAAATTTGATGTGAAAGCGCACCGACCGGAAAATTCCTCCGCAGTCAGTAGTCACGCGAGGGATTTCAATGACCCAAGAAATAAATGGTACTTTCGCAGTCACGTGGAAGAGATGGATATATCACGATTCACGACATCCAATTACTCCTCTGAATATAAAACTCACCTCTGTGATGAATATAAGACGGACATGTATAAGACCTATTTAAGGAGATGAATTTGATTCTAAATAAAAGATTTTTTTTTTAATTATTCTCAATTTTTTCTCAAATCATCCTTGAAATATTTTTTAATAATAAACAAGTAAAAAAATATTATGAATAAAAGTAGACGGTTATGGTGTATTGATAATATCATCTAAACATCCTTAATCTAATCAAAAGTAACACCATTATTTCACAGATATCAAAATGCTACTCATTTAATACAGAGTCTAATGACAAAAAACATATAACAACCATTTGAGAAAAAAACTTTATATTTAAGAGGTGGCTGCGGGCGCAACGCAGGTGACACCCTAAGCGAGAGGAAAAGGAAAAACCAGATACTAATTAAATGGACGTCAGTAGAGATTGAAAATGAGTGAAGTTTGGGAAATTATTGCGATGCCAGCTATTTGGTTGATGCTTTTGCTGGTAGCAGAATCTGTTAGGCTTTACTTAGGCAAGGGACAAGAATGATTAAGGAGAGGGGTTAAGTAAGAAGAAGCATACTTAGAGTGGATCAGGGTATAGGAATAGTATCAAGTGCAAGTGAGTGATGGCCATTGACGAGTGAAAGGTGCAGATCGTAGCCGTGGATGTGAAGGAAGAAACGAGCGCGTGAGACCAATAAGAGGGTTATATAAAAGTGGGATTACGATGATAAGGACCAATTTGAAGTGAGATGTTTTTGGGAACTTAATTAGCTAGCTTGTTCGGTATCACGAGGCCAAAAATGTCGACGCAATTGCTTTCCTATTTCAACAAAGCCTCCACTTCTCACGTAGTCAAGCCTCTTAATTACGTTTAAGTATCCGTGAAGGGCACTTTAGTGGCCCTTTATTTAACATATATAATCATTTGGGCTATACCAGAAAGCATATTTCTACATTATAAATGTAGCCCTATTTTTTAATAGATAAATTAAGGGCGCTGAACATGTGAATTTTTACTTTATTTAATTAGCAGAGAGATTAGTAGCCCGTGACATGGTCTCTTTCTCAGCTGGTGTTGCAATGAGTGGGGTTGGGTGGAGAACTTGGCAACTCTTCACTTAACCACCTCATTTCGTTCCCTTAATCATGACCCCCCATCGCTTCAGCCTAAAAACCATTTAAGTGCCCCTGTAGCCACAGTTTTTGTATGTAATATACAACTTTGGATCCTTAATTAACTTCTTTGGTCTATCTCTATAAATTCAAATGAATCTTATATTAAGAATAGAAGAAAGAAAGATAATAATGTGTTTTGTTGTTTAGACTAAGCACAAGCAGACAATGGATAAGGACAAAATTATAGGCAGGATTAATCAACTGTTGGAGCTGGTTAATGAATACCTATTCTGATGTAGGCACATTTAGCTGCTTGACCGCTTTCACACTCTTCTTAAGGCGCATATAATCATATAATGGAGTGAGAACGTGGGCAAGGGAACTAGGGCTTAATGTTGACTCTGACAGGCGCCTCTTCCCAGTTTTGTTTGCTCAACTCAAGTCTATAATTCCTCTCTGATCTCTCTCTTTTTTCCTTTTCCTTTATTGAACTTTATGAGTCCTGTACGTCTTTCAATGTGCCCTTTTTATATCATATACTATCTCCTGTCCTAATTATAAGAGCCAGTTGACTTTTTTTGGAGAGATTAAGGAAGTAAATTAGAAACCTAAATCTTAATATATGTGACATGTAATTAGATTATATGATAGTTTATAAGTAAAATAACTTAGTTTTGAGGAAAAGAGATAAATATAAACAATTTAAAGTGGTGTATTTTGTATCCTTAATTTTTTCAAAAAAGTCAATTGGCTCTTATAATTAGGACCGGAGGTATATATATATTATATAGGCGATTGAGACTATAATGAGATGAGGATGGTGGGGGAATTTGGTGTTGGTGGCGCCACTTTTCTTATCTAATTATGTAAAAGCTATACATGGGGTCGTAGTATAGCTAGGAGCCTTCATCACGGGCACATGGTAGGGTCCCAAATTATTCCCCTCTCTATATATAAATTAAACCATTAAACCAATAACAAAACTCCCACATTCCCAGCCTGAATTTTTCTCCGTCTAGTTTCACACTCACTGTCTCAGACGCCATCATGTTGCGTTGAAAAATTATTGATGGGGAATATAAATTGATTCAAATTGGAATTTTATAAAATTGACAGCATATCTAATATGAAAATCATTCATCTGTCTCGGGTAGGGAATAATTGTCCGGCAACTGCCGGCATTCTCACATATATATTAATATTTGCTACCCGCCATATTTCAGATTTCTCTCCCTTTTTTTTTTTCTGTTTTGCCTTTTTATTTCTTTTAAGATCAAAGTGGTGCTTAACTAATCTTCATGGCTTCTACGGTAAAAAAGGCCGTTTTTTTTTGTAGAATTTATTGTATTCCCAAGCCACTTTGTACTTGAAACTAATCTCTTTATAGGCTTAGATTGCATAGTAATTTCGTCTCTCCAAACAAGTACGCTTATCATCAGGATTTCAAACTAATCTCTTTATAGGCTTAGATTGCATAGTGTTTTCCTTGAAAAATTTTCAAGTCATTAGTTTGCTGGCTGGAGCATTGTTGGGCCTGTTTATATTTGGGCCTAAAAATACAAAGTTCAACTTGGGCCCAAAGTGTATCCCAATATTTGTGGTCTCATGTGGGCTGGAGGGCACACCAAGTTTTATGGCGGGAGTAGTATTTATGTCAATATGTGATATATGAATATGATGTCTTTTTATTTTCTCTAATGTTTTCCTTGAAAAATTTAAGTCATTAGTTTGCTGGCTGGAGCATTGTTGGGGCTGTTTATATTTGGGCCTAAAAATGCAAAGTTCAACTTGGGCCCAAATTGTATCCCAATATTTGTGGTCTCATGTGGCCTGGAGGGCACACCAAGTTTTATGGCGGGAGTAGTATTTATGTCAATATGTGATATATGAATATGATGTCTTGCTATTTTTTCTAAGATGATTGAATGCTCAGAGGCAGTCTTAGGCTCTTAGCCCAATTTCGCGCTACTTTCCCTGTTTTATTTCAACCTTTTCAACTGTCGCGTTTTTTTTCAAAAAAAAAAGCCCAAAAGATTGGGCTGCTTGCATAGCATGTTAATTTTCCATGAGTTGCAGTTTACTAATTGTTGCACCATGCCTGTGAAGTGTGAACTGAGTCTATGATACCATATTAAATACCGTTTTAATTTAGATTTAAAAATTTCATCTACATATTTTTAACTAATAATATATTTTCCTTTCTAAAAAAAACTGACAATTAAAATACTAGTATCTTTATTTTTTATTTGCACCCATCAAAATAATTTTCTTTCGAAAAGTAAACATAATAAAATATAAAATTGCATTGTTCATATTAAACCTTGTAGTTTCATTCCATTGGCTGTATATAAGTGGCGATTACTTCAACTTGATACAGCTGGACTCACACATATTCTCGTGTTCCTTTGGACGACCAGTGTGGAATTTATCAGGACCGACCAATGACAGAAAAAATATCATTAAGAATAGTGATTTTTTGTTGGGTGAAGGTACAATTTTGACAACGAAAATTTCTAAGAATAGTATATGGCACCATTAAATCTGTAAATGTGCAAAAATAGCAATAAACTTGATAAAGTGGACAATTCCAACAATGATGTTAATTTGGTTAAATGTTCGTTAATTTGTAAACTACTAGACCCTAAATTTCTGAATTAAGATATTTCTTTTAGGTTAAAAATTTTTCTTTTTACTTTAAAAAATTTACCTGTAATATTCTCTAAAATAAGGGGAAAACTAAGTCTTTAAAATCCTAAAAACATACCTCTAATTCCTCAATTATCCCTATAGTTCATCATTTTTTATTAATTAATTCCTAATTACACCCTCGAATCCTCAATAAATTTCTAAGATGTTACAAGAAGAGGAGCAGGTCAGAGGCAATAGATAAGGTGCTTCATCACTGTGAGCCTTAAGGTAGAAATTTATCGCGGATTAGAGGGTGTAATTAGGAATTAATTAATAAAAAACGATTAATTATGGGGATAATTGAGGAATTTGATTTATATTTTGAGGACTTTAAAAGCTTTGTTTTTCCCTTATTTTAAGGATAATATAATCTGGGAGAGAATTACTTGTAGGCTCAAAAGAGGTTATTGTGGGAAAAACTAATTAGAAAATATTATAGGTAAATTTTTTAAAGGAAAAAAAAATAGCCCAAATGGAATATATTATTTGAAAACTTTAGGACCTAATAATTTACAAATTAACTTAAGTTTAGCCAAATTAACGTCATTGTTGAAATTGTCCCACTTTATCAAGTTTATTGCTATTTTTACACCTTTACAAACTTAACGGTGCCAAATGCTCTTCTCATTAAACTTTAATGTCAAAATTACACATTCACCCTTTTTTTTAATACTTATCAATAGGTAGGCATGGGCAAGGCAATGCCCCCGCCCAATGCCCCGCCTTAAGAATGAATGGGCAGCATTTTGCAGTTCAATGTCCAGACCTATTTGGTAGAATCCCTAACTATTACAGGCTGGATAAAAGCAGGTTGGGCTAGGTTGACGTTTCCATACGTAAAGTGTGATTTGTTACCTAAATTATATTAGAAAATGTATATATCATAATTAAATAGATATAGATTATAAGATATATTGTTGCCAAAAAAATATATTTTACGATATATTAGATCAAATATGTAATTATTTTATGTATAATTTTATTATATAAATTTTAAACAAATGTTATATAACTTTTTAGGTTTGGCCAAATAGACGGGTAGCATCCCATGCCCAATGGCCAGCCATACCCAATAATTAGTCATGCCCAGTTCTGCCCATGATTTTTAGAATTTCTTTTTTTTGTATTGGGCTGGGTTTGGGTTCGAATGATTATCTAGGACTTTTAGACACCATATTCACCCCTACTACTTATAAAGTTGTTATTTGCTCCATATAGTGGAGATGCAAGTGCTTGTTTGGATTAGTGTGTATAGAACTTAAATTTATAAATTACACTTTTTTCTAATAAATAAATCACACTTTGTAAATAGAAGTTGGCCGTAAACTTCGAACAAACTTGTTGATTCCAGACCAAGGTTTTGGGGCCGTTAATTGCAATTTTAACAAGTACTGATGTTGACTGGAATGGTTGAGGAGACAACCGGAAGAAGTCGACTTTCGCTCTTCTTTACCACCGGTGATGTCCAAAAGAATAAACGTGAAATCTGAAAGCAACCTTTTTTTGTTATTTATTATTATTATTATTCCGTCTTGAATATAAAATTTAGTTATTTTTTTAGGGATTAAAGAAGTCGAATACATTGTTTAATCATGATATATATGTTATATTATTAAATTATATATTAACTTATTAGTCAAATAAATTAATTTAAAAAAAATTCAAAAAGTCCTAAAGTATTAATTAACATTGTCTAATACCAGTATTGAAACCAAATAATAATAGATGAAGCATGACTTTACGTAATTAATTCGGGCACACAACTATATGGATATTTGTTTGAGGCTTGGAATGATATTAAATTACTTGAAGAAAACGAAAATCATTTAAAAAGGAAGCATGTTTAAACTTTATGGTAATCAATTCGTTAAAAAGCCAGTCTGATAAAAAAAAAATTATTTAAAAATACTGTAACTCAATAATTTAAATTAGCTTTAGGAAAATGTATAAATTTTTTCAAATTAAACTTTTTTAACAAAAGATCTAAACATCATTTAAGTTTTATAAAAATTTGAAAAGGAATTTTTTAATTTGAAAAATATCAAATATGGTTGTGGTTAATGTGATGCAGAGAAAAGCGAACGTGGTGAGGGAACAAAAGCCCAAAAGGAGCATAAGTGCCTGATGTTGGCGAACCTGTC
Source organism: Mimosa bimucronata (assembly GCA_037074515.1). Classification (NCBI taxonomy): domain Eukaryota; kingdom Viridiplantae; phylum Streptophyta; class Magnoliopsida; order Fabales; family Fabaceae; genus Mimosa; species Mimosa bimucronata. The sequence goes on from CM073437.1 coordinate 8,950,979, forward strand.
TGGGTGTGAGGGCTTAGGCCCACTTGCTTTCCCCGAAGTCAACACATTCACCATTAGGCTGCCTCGCCATTACTCCCAAAAACTAAAACAGAACAGATTTTTTATCACGTTATATATTGCGATAAGATCGGATAACATAAACAATAAATGCTTCTTACTATTCGTGTCAGCTGCAATATTCCCGAATATTTAAAAGGCTTTGCTTGACTCTTTTTTTTATTTTATTCTAAGTAAAAAAAGTAAGAATTGAAAATATAATTAATCATGTAATACTGAATTATATTTATATACATATATAAGTTATACATTTATTTAAACTTAGATATTAGCGATTTGTTTTAGAAAATTAATGCTAGGTCCTATTGAAAATGGTTAATTAATCATGTCTCATAGAATCGCCAAATTAAATTGAACTCCCTTTGAGTTTGAATTATATTAAATCAACATGTTACACTATCATTCCTGTTTGATTTAAATGAAATATAACCATGTAATACTAAATCGTATATATTAAATTCCTATATCATCCAACATGTAATACTGAATCATATATATTAAATTCCTATATTATCCAACATTATCGACTAGTCGGGGAGGAACCCCTCCTCTTCACATTCTCTTCTCTTCCCTCCTCTACCCCAAATTTTTTCATTTTTTGGGTCAAATTTTTTTTTTTCTTTTTATTATTAGATTCTACATAAAATTAGTGACATTTTGATATCTCATGGACAAAAAATGGTTCAGTTTTCAATTTTATATGATTTTTCAAAGAATTAATACTTTAACTTAATAAAAATACAGATTTTTAAGTATTAAATCTTTGAAAAATCATATAAAATTGAAAACTGAACCATTTTTTGTCCATGAGATATCAAAATGTCACTAATTTTATATAGAATCTAATGATGAAAAGAAACAAAAAAAATTTGACCCAAAAAATGAAAAAAATTGGGGTAGAGGAGGGAAGAGGAGAGAATGTGAAGAGGAGGGGTTCCCTCCCGATCGACTAGTAGTATTGAGTTTCTCACCATTCAACCCATCGGTCATTGACAATATAGTGTCCTCTCTCAATAAAACTACTAGCAATAAAAATGTACAAGAAATGTGTCCAAAGAAATGTGTGAGTGAATTAATGAGGCTCAATACTTAGTTTGGAGAGATTAAAAAAACTAAATAAATTATTTAATCATAACATATGTTACATGATATCTCTAAAAACAGTTATCCATATTATTATGTTATATATTAGTTTATAATTCATATAAATTATATTAAAGAAATACGATAAACATAAGAAATACGATAAATATATATACCTAAAGTAATTTATTTATCTCATTTTAGTCTCCCCAAAATAGTAAACCGTATTAAATCAACCGCGTGTATATACGCATGTAATAAGCACGACTAATTAGAGTCTATTGTCGGCCACGTAATATAATCAACCTTACAAAGAAGTATTTCAATGTGTACACACGTGGTTGATTCAAATTGAGAAGGAAGCTGAATTAACAGGTGACAAGCAGCGAAAGAAAGCAAAACAAGACACTTCAATATGTAGACATGTGGTCTAAGAGATCTTTAATTAGGCGAAGACCACGAAAGCCAAATAGTTAGGTACCATCTTTCCGTCTCATTTGCTCCATCACACCCCTATTCCTCATCTGATTTCTTTAACGAGAAAAGGCCGTGTTTTACTTTCATTTGGAATCGCAATTGTAGCTCCTATAATTTCATACAGAAGCGATTATTAATTATACATTTGGTCAATGCTTGGGTAAAATGCGAAGCATTTATCTGGTTTGTGATGGAATGATAAGATCACATAATATTTAGCCTTATCCATCTATAATGTTCCGTTATGCTCATCTAATCTTGCAACACTTCAGCCCCAATAACCATAGGGATTGGAGCACAATGTTTCTTATCTCTCCCATCCCTCCCCCTTTTTTTTTATTTATTATACCTTTTTACTATCAAGCATAGAAGGATTTCTTATTATTTACTGTAATACAGATGTGGTCCCTCCCGCTTTCAGAAAGGTACTACACTGGGGCCGTTCCCAGAGAAAACCTAATGCTTAAGGTATCATATAATAAGATCTCTCCAAAATGTTCAAAACAAAAAAGATAGCCTCAAGCAAGAATTAAAAAAGATGGATTCACATATTAAGTCTAGCTATTTTCAAAATTTATAATAATCCTATACTTACTTATATGATTTTGTTATTGAAAATTAAAACATAAGAATCAGTTTTAATATATTTTTATTCCATTTTTTTACACAATGTTCTACATACAGATAAATAGTACTCCCTCAGTTTTTTAATATAAGATATAATTAATTTTTTTTAAAGATTAGGAAAGCTAAAAAATCCACTTAATCATAATATAAGTTGTGTATTACTTCCTATGTTCTTAAATACAAGACCTAGTTGACCTTTTTAGATAATTCTAAAAAAAACTAAATAAGTGATTATACATTCATTTTCCTGAATTTTTTTTCCTAAATTAGTTTATTTGAGTTATAAAATAACATATAATATAATAATTCACAAAATATGTTATGATTAATTGGTTTATTTAACTTCCTTAATTTTTTTTAAAAAAATTAATTAGACTTTATATTTAGTTACGGAAGAAGTATTAGATTATAGGGTTGGCTATTAAGTCAATTCTTCATGGATTCAGCAACGCGGTTCCATAATGTAAAGGTTGAATTTCAAACCACTTAATATAATGTCAGTGCCGAAGAAAAACGAAAAACCAAGTTACTTACCCCAAATCTCGAAACGATTGTCAAAGTACGACTTCATCAAAGAGAAATGACTCAAGAAAATTATTGTTAATTTCCCCCTCTCTTACAAATTTTAGCATGAAAATTAATTATTTTCCACAATGCTCATAAGCTATTTATGCATCCGTTTTTTTTTTGGTTGACCAAGTAGTTAAAAAAACTAAAAACACGTGGAATCCAGTTGACGGTCAAGAGGAAAATTGATATTCAAAAACACAATATAAAAAGGATTAATACTCACAGAGAAAAATAAAAGTCAAATTAATGAAATAATTAGGGAACAAATTTAGCGGCTAGCAATGATGAGAAGGAGGGTTTGCCGGTTTGGTCGAAATAAATTGGTATGGTTGAATTGTGAGCTCGTGACTCAGCCACGCCTAAGAAAGAGTCCCATTGAACAAAGAAAGAGAGGGAAAAGTAAGTTTACGAGTCAAGCCGACACCAAAAAAGTATGTAGCCAAATTTACAAATTTAGACACGTGCTCCCACATGAAATTTTATTCAACTCTATCTCATCACTACATTCGTCACTCACTTTCCCCATCCATGATGATGATAAGACTATTTCACATAATTGCACCTTCAATTTAGATATAGGGACAATTACACATAGGTCCCAAGCAAGAGAATTAATTTCATAGAGATCCTAAGGAGTTGTTAATGACAACTATTAACAACTGCAATAGCCTTGGTTAACAAGTGAAGGAGTTGTCAATGGACCTATCTGAAATTAATTCTCTTACTTGGGACTTATTTGCAATTCTCCCTTAGATATATTCCATTCAGATGCCTATTCCCAAATCTCTTTTAATCCACTCAAATATCCCCTCCATGTTGTAAAATCCTGCCAGAATAAGCCGCCCCGCAATGTTCTAGTCGCTACATGAATCTACCAAAAGTCCCAGGTTAAAAAGATCGAACAGAAGGATGAAAAAAAATGGGATTTCTATTATAGACAATTATTTTAAACCATGTCAGTTGAGAGCCAAAGTTACCTATTGGATAAACAAATTGATGGTTTGTATATACTACGTGTCTTTAACTAAGGAAATAAACAAAGTGTTTCAGAGTTTACTTCCTTCTCAATCAAAACAGCTCGAACCAAGCAAGAATTGTGAATGTGTTCCATAGAATGGTGAGGCAGATCAGGCATCAGGCCATAGGGATGGCCGAGCCAATTATTGCTATTCCCCCTTCAACTTTAAAAGGAAGGAAGGGTTGAAAGGACTTGCACAAAATGCAGCTCTACCAACGTCCCTGAGCCCAATTCCTGTTTTGGTTCTTCATAGGTTTGAAATGTGTGTTTCTGTGGTTAATCCCAGCTTGCTTGGGAAGATCATGCAACTCCATAACCTGGATTGTTCGTTGCTTCTTGGCTGCAAGTAAATACAAGCCTCATTAATTAAGTTTCAAAGCTCAGGTCACAACAATTAACTTGAAAGCTAAGTCAGATAAAATTATAGAATAGATTTCATGGGAGTATAACAAACCATTTTCAGCTTGTTGGTAACTCTCCTGAAGTTTCCTCTTAGTGGCCTCCAGCTTCATTTGTACTGAAGCATCATCAGAACCCTTCGACTTCTGATAGAGAAGACATGAATGTCAGACCAAACTTAAAATCTAAAAAAAATTTGACAAACTCAGACAAAGATTCTCTCATACATCTTGCGGACCAGCAGGAGGCCTCCTAGGGACACCACTCCTGTCCATCTTTTGCAACATCCTTGGCTCCACATTCTCTCTTCGTTGCATGCTTGATTTTAATGGTCTGCCAGGACCAGAGCCAACAGTTGCCGATTTATTTAGCTTTGGAGCAGCCTCAATTTTCTTTGTTTGCTGATTCTTGCTGTCTTTGACTATGGTGTCTACCCCATCAGAAGTCTGTTGTTTCCTCCTTACTATGCTTTGATTGTCCAGAGCTGGTCTTCTGCTATTTTCCCGGTTCTTGATGAATTCCCCACTCTGTCGAGGATCTGAAACAACAATCCCCATTCATGATCATGACTCAAAAAAGTGGGGAATTCAAATAAAGAACCGAAGAGCAAAAGCTAGCTAAAAGTAACCAAGAGAGGTTGCAAGTTCTACTCACTTCCATCATCATCCATGCCATCAAAGAACTTTTGAACCATCCAGCAACGACACCCAATCATGAAAAACCAAAGTCAGTTTTTAACCAACAAACACTGCACAATGACAAGAGGTAAAAGATGAGGCCAGTACCTGTGATAATTCCATTGGCGCCGTTTGAGCAGCAAAGAAAGCCCCCTCATCCATAGGAGGTGATGGAAGCCCTTCTTCCTCCTCTTCATCAATAACAGATGGATTTACTGAATCTGGGGTGCCTTCAGCACCTACAAATAATTATAAGAAAGCCCACAATCAATTTCAAACTTTAATGGATGATTAGGAAGGAGGAAAAACAGTAGTATTAACATTACAGCTACCAAATGAAGGCGGGTAACATAATCATACCTGCATTGGATGTGGTAGCATTGACCCACTCATCTACCATTTCTTTCCAGCCCCTGCAATTCAGATAACTCTGTTTAAAAGCCAATATTTTTTGTCCATTATGCAAGTAAACAGATAAAAACAGAAACCACAGATACAGAACCCCATAAATCTGAAGTGTTCCAATTGACCTTCGTTTTGATATATATAAATAAATAAATAAAAAAAAAAACGCTGACATCTAATACATTGATCAAAAGTTATGTTTTTTTCGCATTATATGCGTTAAAGATTTATTAACAAGAAGGAACAAAAGCAACAAAAGATGTATCCAACAATACATAAGATTTAACAAACAGCAAACAGGCTTCTCCCTAAAACAAACTTAAGATATGTCCATGGCAAACAAGCATCCGGGAGAAATTAAAACATACTCAATAAGAGTCCGTGCAAGCTGACGAATCTCCTTTGATCCATGTTTTCGGAAAAGATTGACAGCCTTTCCAATCTCAGTCGCCTGAAAAAGTTAAAACAGTCAAAAGAGTTTCCCATAAAAACAAGATTGGAAACGGAAAGGCCATGACGGACACTTCCAATGACAAGACATAATTAAACCCAAAACCTTTAGAAGATCCACAGACAGTTCCATCAGCTGAAGCCTCCTCAATGACTCAAATAATTCCGAATCAGACTGTTGCAGCATTGAACAAAACAACATAAACAAGTGACCAGAAGATTCAAAAGTCTTCCAAACAACCAGTTAGCAATTAAAACTATCAAATTGCAACATCTAGAAAAGCAAAAAAGAGAGAGAGACCATACCTCTTCTTCGTTGTTATGAAGAATTTGCTTGATCCTCAAAATCTCATCAACCATTTGAGACTCTTCTTCAATCTCATCCGTCAATGCTTCAGCTTCTCCATAGCTATAATTGCTAAGTAGGTTCATATTCATCTCTCCACGGCCATCTCTACAGCTATGTGCCTTGCTCTCTTTACTAGCACCAGCTTCCAATTCAGCTTCTTGTCTATCAAAATCACTCTTGCAACCTCCCTCGTATTCCTCGCCAACACCGGAAACCGCTAACTCCACTCGCTCACAACCCAAACAACGAGTCATCCGACAAGAAAACAACCGTTCAGCAATTCCATCTCGTCGCAATCGAAATTCCTTAGGACAATCCGAAGCGGCTACCATGATCGCATGGTGGATAATATCAAATATATCAGAGTTCGCCGTTCGGAAGAAACTCCTCCAGTAATCTAACGACCCAGAATTCATCTTCACGAAAGGAAATCCACAATACTGATCGATTGTAAGAAACCCAGATCAAAATAATCGAATTCCCAGCAGGCAATTAACCCCAGATAAAACAGGGGATTCTCACAATATTTTGATGCTGACCAAAAATCAGACTCAGAGATTGTATAGCTTGTAGCAAGATTTTTTTTTTTTTTTACAGCGACACGACGCAAACAAGGGATTCGCGATTCGCGAATATCAACGATAACTGTAAAAGGTTGGAAATTTGTATCCTCGAATATAATGCGGGACGAGATTATCGTCAATTTCGGGCAGACAAATAAGGGGTATACGTGGTATGGTAGGATCCAAAAAAGGGGTATGAGAAATCAACACGGGAACAAGAATCGTCTTCGCGTTTTATCAGATTATGAGTTTGCACAATTCCTTTAGGACTTAGAAAAGGTAATAAATTTTAATTTGTTGGTGGTGGGGGGAAATGGAAAAAAAAAAAAAAAGGAAAGAAAGGAGCGATAATTCAGCGCAAAGCCGGAATGGAAGAAGAATATTATTATCTCTATCTATCTACTCCACTTCTGTTTATCTTTGCTCTGCTATGAATACCAGGGGCTCAATATTGGTTGGCTCTTCTTCAAAACCACCCTCTCTCTCTCTCTCTCACCAAAAAAAAGTGTATACAGGCAGACGCATTGCTATGATAAAAAATTGGAAATACTACACTGCTTTGAAGACGTAGAGGGAGGTTGAATGGGATCGTGTTGCGTTGAAAGTGAAATTATAATAAAAAATCAAGAGGATGAAAAAAAGTGAGGGAGTGATGTGAATAAAGTAGGTAATGAATGTGGTGAGATTAAGAGAGAGAGAGATATGTGGGTTGTGCGCACGCCTTGTTTCATCTTCTGATGGATTCCCAGTTTGGAATTTGGATCTTTAAGCTAAAAAATTAAGCCGCGTCAAAATATAAGTTTTATTTTGGTAAAATATTTATCTCAAAACATAAGTTTCATCTTAGTTTTTAAACAATTTTCTTAGTTTTATTGATAAACATAAGTTAATTATTTGAAGCTCAATGGAAGGAAATTAACGCAAGTAATCTTATTTTTGTGGTACAAACTCTTGCGATTAAGTGGGATTTGCTTTCTGCCAAGGAAAAAAGTGGGTTTTGCTTCTTTCCCCCCCCCCCCCCATACTTCATCCCGATAATTACGTCTTAAAAAAATATCCGAATTATTTCGGCCCACAAAAAAATCCAAATTTGATGGTTACATCATGTAACTAAACGGAGTTTAAGATGAACAGGCCTCATTTGATGGCTCAACACATAAACTGACCTAATGCATTTCCTTGCCTTATGTGTTTATCACGCTTTTTCTTTTTTAATTTCACTACACCGATGTAAAAATAAGCGTTGCTGCTCAACAATCAATCAATTAAACAAGCACAATAAGTAGAGCGTGTATAGTTAATTCAACAACTAAACGTAACCAAGCGTACCAATAAAGTCATGCTGTTTGTCACTTACTTTTGGAACAGTTACATCAGGGAGGGTATGGCGGTTGTTTTATTAACTCCACTCACTTTAAAACACAAAATTTCATTTTCATTCATTCAATTAAGCATAAAATGCTGATACCACATTAATGTCTTTGGGTTCTCAGTGCTAATTCTCATCACTGATATGAAATGTGAACCATCCAAAATTTGATATAGATGGTCCAGATTTAAAATTTTTAAATGACTATTTTTCAAAAATAAAATTAATTTTTTTAACAAATAATAGCTATAAGATTAACTTTATTTTTTATTTTGTATCCATTAAAATAAAAATTTATTAAAAATTTTAAAATAAATTTAAATGAATTTGCATCATTAAAATAAATTTAAACGGTATAAATTATAATAGGATACACATTTGTGAATCCATCTTGATATCTGAATTCGGTCAATTGTCACTAGTTGGTGGGAAGGAAATGCCACATATAAGCCATATTAGTTGCATTATGGAATGTGCTTTTGCTTGTTATATTCCAATCGGTCTCTGACAAAAAAAAAAAAGAAAAAAAATTTCCAATCGGTCGTGAATATATTCGTCCCTCTCAGGCACGTAAAATTGACATGGTGGTAATTAATTGTGGTAACAATTAATATTAGCAGTATTAATGTGAGCATTGTTTTTAAATAATTGGACAGTATAAAAGAAAAATCAATGCTGAATTTTGTCCCTGTTTTCCGAGAGAAATTGTTAGATGAATCCGGTTTGTCACGTAATTTGTGGTTTCCCCAATCACAATCAAACACGTGATGTCTAAGATATCAGGCATCCTAAAATGATTATATGTTAGATAAATTTATTTTATTTAGTATAATGTGAGTAAAAGTAAATAAATCTCTCTGTGAATATTAAAAATTGGGTCCGTAACTGATTAGCCGCATTATTTGTGTCCGGGAAAGGACTCTGCGTCTATGCCCTGTATTTCTGGGGTTAAATTTTGGCATGAACTGGAATAGGGGGTCTTTGTTAATGGAAAAATTACAGTAAAATCCATCACTCAAACCCTGAAAATTCTACTACAGATCTAAGAGAATACCAGATTAATAAATTTGACTAAAACACACATATACTCTTAGATGAGTTGACTTTTATAAAGAAAGATTTGAATTATCAAACTAAGGTAGAAAATCATTATGATAAAGTTTAAAACTATTTTGAATTCAGGAAAAAAAAATCCCATTTTGAATTAGTAAATAATTTAATCACAAGATTTTAATATAGTCTTGTATTTACAAGGTCACAATAAAATTTCTAAGTTGATCATAAGGAATTTCTATTTTATGCAATTCACAGTAATGGTCTTGTTATGGGAAAATGAGGGATGGAAATTGTGAATTATTAACTTAAAGTTGTAAATTCATAATTTTTTTGAACATGTGAATACTGAATACTAACATAGATTATTACACATATTCATGTCTTTTTTTATATATAAACTAAAAGTTTATGTGAGTTGAATCTAGGAAACTCGTCAAGAAAAGCGTCTACAAAAGCACTTACAGATCGCTCATCAACAATGCCCTCATACCAACGTGATTCGAACCCATAACATTATAGTTATGAACAAACCCCTTTATCAACTGGACAAACGCCAACCTTTATTGGTCACATTTGTGTCTTTTACTAAGATGTGAAAATCCCATCTACCTCATTTAAGATTGGTTTGAAATTTTTCTAAATCAATAGACTAGTTTGTCTTCTTTAATTTCATATGGATTTTTTTTTTAAAAAAAATGCCTTTTGTATAATTATAATCTGAATTCAAATAAAAGTCGGGCGTCATACACGAGCAATTCATGCGTGTATTTAATTGGTCATTCCATGGGTAAGATAAATCTTAATTTTGTTGACGTTGTCTCACACGACATGGACATCTGCCCCTGTCCATCTGATCTTTTATCATCCTCTTCACCCCCAACAAAAATAATTCACACACCATTTCTAAAAGGCGCGGCTTATAACCTCATATATACTCCTATTTAAGAAACGTTTTAAAGGATGGGTGATATATTAAATGGGTTAGACGCCTCGGCATAAACATATTCCACTCCTAATCTTATTATAGTACTACTAGTGCTTCCGTGCTTATATAAGAGCTCATATGGTAAAATCATGCCAATTTTGAAATAAGTTGATAATGATAAATACGTCTGAAATCAATTTTTTTTCTTATATTTGCTCCATATTTATGATAAAGTATATAAGAAAAAAATATGACAATAATGATAGAAATAAGTATGAAAAAGAATGTGAAAAGAGAGAATAATAACAGGTAAAATTGGGGGAAAACTCATTAAATGCTCTAACAAATCTGGACAAACTCTTATAAAAAGGGAAAAACCCATTCGAATTTTGGGTTCTTATAAATATGGATGAAGTGAATTTCTATTTGAGCGGTTGTTACTGTTTCTAAATGAATAACATATTTCTTAAATTTTTGTTAATTTTTTTTAACTTACTTTTATTGATTTTTCATTAACAATAATTAAGCAAAAACAATAAAATTATTATTTAATTAAACAAAATAATTAGAGAGTTTTAAAAAACATGTCACATAAACCACATAACTAGCAGATTTTATCTAATTAAATTAAATAAATATGCCCTACATTTAAATTTAAAGAGATAAACGATGATACAAACAAAAAAGTTATAGTCAGATTACCTTATATGTGCTGTGCAAATATCTAAATTTCACACTCGAACAGGCGTAAAATTGTAAAGTTTTACCGATAAAAGTACATGTGGCTTGTCTAATGGTAGGGGTGGGCATGGCCCGATGTCCAACTCTAAAATGAATGAGCTGCAAAATGTTGTCTAATGCCTAGCCCAATAGAAGCCCTAACCATTCTAGATTGGACTAAGTGAGCGCATCCCTACCCAAATCGTGATTCTCTCTTCCTATAAGGAAGAATCTAATTATAACTAATAAATACAAATATAAACTTTAACGTTATTCCATATTAAAAATCCAATTATGACTAATAAATACTAATATGACCCTTAAAGAATAATCCATAATTTCACACCTTAAGATATTTTAAAACAAGTCTGCAACTTATGTTTTGAAAAAGGAAAATATCTACCATGTGTCATGAAAGATAACCATGCTTCAAAAATTAAACATCCATAATCTGTTATAAATAAAGCAATGAAAAATTCTAATTGAAGTCTTGAAATAAATAAAAAAAGAGCAACAAAAAATTCTAATTGAAGTCTTAAAGTAAAAAAAAAAAAGGAGCGAAAAAAAGATATATTATATACAATAAATAAATGTATAAATCATGATTGAATAGATATAGATTTTGAGATATATTATAGCAAATTTTATAAATATTTCATGTATATTTTAAATGAAATGATGTAAATTTAAATAATATGTATTATATATAATACAATATATAGTAAATAATATATATTTTAAATAAATATTATATAATTTTCTGGTTGGGTCAAATGGGTAAGGCAGCACCTCCTGTCTAATGCCCGGCCCTGCCCAACAGTTAACCTGACCTTGCGATACCCAAAATTTTTTAGGCTGGGTTTGGCGATTTTTCACTGGATTGTGTTGGGCATGCTGGGTAGTTAGGCACCATACTCACCCTTAGTTGGAACTAGGACATATATATCGGATACAAGATTACAAATATGCAACGTGCGTAAAAAAGGCTGTTTGGAGAAATTTTTTTCCCAAAAAAAATCATATCAAAATCGAAGGGTTATATTTGAGCAAGCCTGATATTTATTTGCAATACGACGGTGTTAATGTATTTTCAGCTTAAAAAATTAATTTTCCAGACATTTGAACTTTGATTTCTATATACTTTATGAACCTCGATCCTTGAATTCATGACGAGATCACTAAAAACAAGTAAGTGATCAAAAGTAGTTATAGGTGTCTGCATATGAGATTTGGAATTCCAATCTGTTTGCCAAAGTTTATCCTCTTTAAAATTTGATAAATGATCAAGCTTGAATCTGATCCATCGGCAATACTAAATTATACTGTAAATGATTATATATGTAATAAATGACAATTTATTTTAAAATAAACAGCTAGTTCAAGTAAAAAGTCATGCCACACAACAAGAAAATCCAAAACAAAAGGGTGAATGAGCAAAAATACCTATGATCTCTTTCAAAAAGAGCTACTAACACCATAAACAAATCTATGGCTCAAAAATACCCACCATCTCTTTCAAATGGACCAAAAATTGTCGTCTACGTTAAATATTTGAAATGCCGTTTAACCTTTTCTTTGTTGGTCCCACATATTGTCCAGGTATGTGTCATCTTACTTCCTTTGATCAATGGGCAACAACACCTTAATCCTACTTGTCATCCACTGTTCTTCTACATTCCTCCGATTGATAACCTCCCCTGACTTTCATTTTCTTCTTCAATTGCATGTCTAGGTTCGACACATCAAAATCCTCTCCAACCGCTTTGGCCTCACCTTCGCCGTCGTCAGTAGCCCCTATCAACTACAACAAAGTCAGATCTAAAATGAAACCCCAACCAACGTTCGAGCATATGCAAACCCATCGCCCGGTGATATTCTCCTAACGTCCGCATCAACAGTGATTGTGACTGAAACCTGTAGGCTTGAGTGTGGGGCATGAGGGAGGGATTTGACAGGTAAGGATATGGGTTTCAAAATTACCTGAAGAGAGAGTGAGAAAGGTGAAGGGAAGAAGAAAATAATGGATTTGGTTTTTATCCCTCAACTATTGATCTTTCTCTTCTTCTAGAAATTGATTTTTGCTGTTAATATGTTGATTTTCTACTTTATTCACTCCATGATTTCACAATCTTGTCCTTTGGTTATTAAAGTTATGATTTCATGGTTTATGATCTTCAACTTCTCATCATTTTAGATCTTCGATTATATGTGCTTTGTGATTTAAGGGTAAGGGTGCTTAAGATGAAAAATAGAATCAAACCTATACTTGCATGATTCTAAGAGTTTTTTGGGTTTGATTTATATTTCTGGTGGAAGGAGGACAAAATCGAAGGACGCAATGATGGTGAAGCTCTGATGGTGGGAACGGCGACGGTCAAGGAAGAGAGGAAGAATTTTCGTGTTTATTTTTTATTTTTTGTCTAGATCTGATGTTATATTTACAATATTTCCATCTACATCAGCATTTTTAGTCAAAATATTCTCTCTTAACTGTCAACATTACTCAAATAGACGGTCTTGATATTTGTGCTCCATTTTACAATTTTTATGGGTGTTTTTGCACCATAAATTTGTTTATGGTACTAGTAGCTCTTATTGAAAAAGATTGTGGGTATTTTCAGTCCTTTGCCTAAAACAAAATATTTAATAAAAAGAGGTTAGACAACACTAATCTTTCTTTCACACCCAGATTATTTGTTTTAGAGCCACCAGCTTAAATTAGTTTATAATCCAACTTCATATTCATCACGTTTATCCTGTTTTTCATCTTTCTTATAACCAATTCCACCGATATACTATAATATAAATCAGTTTCATAAAATATTTCCATTTATGGTCATAAATTCATAGTAGATATACACTAAATAATCAGCTGCGACGAAGGCGCGAGGACAATGCAGGCATGGGATTATATTATGTTTATCTCATTGGGAAATGCACAGTGTGATGAAGAAACGTGAAACATGGGAACGAAATACAGAGAAATTGATGTTGCTTGTTTCATTCGCTGTCCTTGCTGTTATCAACGAATGACGGTGTCCATTAAACCACCAAAAAAAAAAAAAGACAAGGGACAAAAAGTGTGGAATGTGATAGAAACGTGAATCACAGCTGAAAAAAGAAAAAAAAAGTTCAATTACAACAGCGTAATTTACTTATTAAGCTATTTATAATTTATAATTTTACTATACAGTCATTTTCATAATTGTCTGACTTAACACCTCATGATTAAATAAATCTATATTTATTAGATCAAGTTCGATGCCAGCTGAATAAACCCATGACTCACAAGAACTTTTTACATCGTACATTTGAGGATAAAACTGTGAATATTGGTGAGAAAGGCTGTCACTATTTTTCCCCTACAAAAGAAAGGTTGCACAGTTGCACTCTACTTTTAGACAATATACTCTGTTGGGTATGCAAAAAGTCCTAAACTTTAGATAAATTTATTAATTATTAATTTTTTTTGGAAGGATATTTTTGTGGGCATATTGATGGAAGTGGTAATTGTATGCAGGATACATAAGAGATGGGGGTGGTGAATGGTCAGATATGCTAAGGAAGGAAAAAAGGGAGAGAGGAAAAAAGAATCAATGAATGTGGTCTTTGGAGTGCTTTTTAGGTTTTAGAGGATTGTCTTCCATCCGCATGTGGGCCCATTTCCTGCCTCATTGAAATGCTCGTTGACGTTTGAGTGAATCGGTTTAGGTCTTCAAGGCTTCCCCCCGTTATTTAATCATAAATCTCGTTGCCAGAAAATATTGGTTGTAATTTTTATAGGATTTTTTTACATTAAGTTTTATACTATAATCATTTTTAAAGAGTTTACAGGAATTTACACTTAGCCAGTGTTGCATTAGTTTTATGTATTAATGGGTCTGAAAACAAACGTCAATGATGAGTGAGGCCAACAAAGATGGATTCATTAAGTGAAAATTTGTTGTGACATGAAACCTTTAGGTCCGAGTCTTCTATTTATATCTTATGAGCATGCCTTGGTCCTTGTAGTAACGGTAAAAATAGGTCGGGCGGTCTAATTAGCATCTATTCTCAGGTTTACATCTAGCATTGTCGATCCCGACATATACAATAGTACTGTACAAACTCGAATTGACTTTACAATTTTAGGTTGGTTTATATAATCATGACATATTTTAACCCAATTTAAAGGGAAACATGTTTAAAGGCCATGTTTGTTTAGTCTGTCTATTTGAAGCTGTAAACAAGTCTATGGCTCTATGGCATGCCACAGGTTAGGCTATGATGGTATTGTTACAAGATATATCTAACTTATTAGGGATAAGGGTCTAAAATACTTTGAAAGTTTTCACGAGGGAACATTGGGTGTCTGGAATTTTTTTAGGGCCGTCATATATAGACGTGGCATGCATACGTAGCGCCCACGTCACCCTATATGGTATGCTGACGTGGCATCCACGCCATCCTCATTTTTTTCATATCATATATTAGTTAAAAAAATAAAAAAATAGCTTTTTTAAACATACTTAAAAAAGAAGAGAAATTTAGTTTCCAAATATTTTTTTATCAAAAACTCTGACATGAAAAAATAAGGATGACGTGGATACCATGTAAGCATACGACATTTACAACTTTCGGTTAACGTCATTGATCATTAAGAGGTGTTAATGGAGGATTTTTTTACGACTTTCGGTGTAGATTTAGCTCTAAAAATACTTCCAAACACTCAGTACCCTTTGATAAAAATTTCAGAGCATTTTAGGTGCTTATCCTAACTTATTATAAGTAAAATCTAATATTGCACGCTTCCATCCCTATTACTCATTCCTGTTGAGAGCAAAATCCTTTCTATTTTGGTTTGGTCTTTTTTTTTTTACTTTAAGTTGTAAAAAAACTTATGACAGGCCATATGTTAACTTATGACTGACTTGTTATAAGTATGACTGCACAAAAATCCGGTGGCTCACTCCGGACCCAGCCCGACCCGGCTGAAGTCAATTCGGTCTTGGGACAAATTCTCCCCGAAACCATAACAATTAAGAGAAGACCAAACCCGATCAACGGGCAGGACAGAACAAGGGTATAGGCTCTAGGACCAGGGCTCGCCCCGACTCTGAAATATTATTTTTTATAAGAAAATAATTTATTTTCCTAACTTAAAATTAACTATATAATAATTAATACTTAATACACTATAGAAAAATATTTGATTAATTATTTTTCCCATTTTCTTTTATTTTCTAATTTATTTCATTATTTTTTTCTTAGAATCTAAAGGTTCAAAGACCAATAGGACATATCCTACCCGATATTGGTTCCAGATCACACGGGTCTAGGCAGGGTATCGGGCTAAAATAGCCGGCCCAAAGAATTTTAGGATATGACTTAGGATATATATATATATATATGGCCCGATTCTACCAGTTTTTGTACAGTCCTAGTTACAAGACATATCTAACTTTTTTTTTAAAAAAAAGACATATCTAACTTGTTGAGAGTAAAATTCAGACTTGCATGTTTCCACTCTTATTGGTGACCCTTATTACCCAGCTCAACTAAAAAAATTGCAAAAAAGTCCAAGGTATTGGTAGGTAGAATGGGACACGTGGCAGGTAGAACGAGGGATACGTGTGTGAATGGCACGTGGGTGCCGTGAGTTGTCGATATGGGAGGGACGAGGGAGGGAAGGGGAGTAAGGGTGGGGGAGATAAGGCTATGTAGGGGCGGTGGGGTGACGTGGCAATCACCAAGCAGAGGGAGCCTTATCCTGCGCCACGTGTCCTGCTGTATCCTCCCCATTTCTAAGGATAATTGCAGACTCAAAAAACATCATCATTGGCTCGCTCGTGGGCCCTCTCCTGTTCTGCTGACAAAAAGGAAGACACTTACCAAAAACTCATAACAAGAGGTTAAATTAGGAGATCTCTCCTCTGTGTCTCCCATAGTCAGCAGGAGATCTCTCCTCAACCTTTCCCTCTTTTATCCCTCTTATATCCTAAAATTTTTTATTTTTAAGGTTAAATTTATTTATTTATTTTTATCATTAAATTATACATAAAATTAGTGACATTTTGATATCTTATGGATAAAAAATGGTTCAATTTTCAATTTTATATGATATTTTAAAGATTCAATGCTTTAACTTAAAAAAAATTTAGACTTTTTAAATACTAAATCTTTGAAAAATCATATAAAATTGAAAACTGAACCGTTTTTATCTATAAGTTATCAAAATGTCACTAATTTTATGTAGAATCTAATGATAAAAATAAAAAAAAAATTTGACCCCAAAAATAAAAAAATTTGGGGTAAAAGAGGGATAGAGGAGAGAAAGGTAGAGGGTTAAATTAGTATTAGTAGTGAACATCTTTTACTAATTCATTTTAATGTGAATGGCAACGCTGAAGTCGGATCCAACGGGCATGGTGATAAGAGATGGGTTTATTGACTTTATTCACTATACCCACTTACAAAGTAGTTCTCCGTACTAATAAAAAAAAATATAGTCAATTTTTTTAAAAAACAGTAAAAAAAAACTAAATGAGCCACTCATAATTTGATTTAGATGAAATTTTTTTATAAATTAGTTTGTTTGATTTATAAACTAATATATCATCTAATAATAAAGCATATATGTCGTGATTAATCAACTTATTTAGCTTCTTTATTTTGTAAAAAAATCAGTTAGACCTTATATTGACGATTGGAATAAGTACTAACCACTATGTACTCCCTCCGTTTCTATTTATAAGAGCCCGAAATTTGAATTGTTTTGGTCCAAAATATAAGAGCTCACCTTGGAATCTGTCTTCATTTAATGTCATTTTTCCTATTTTACCTCTACTTATTAACACTCTCTTTCATAGTATTCATTAATACTCCTACTTACATTTCTCTCTCTAATCTCATAATAAATAAGGGTAATATTGGAAAAACAGTCATTTTCAAAACATATTTATAGCTTCCAACTAATTTTTACATGTTTTCTTAAGAAACATTATTTAACGGCTCAACACTTATAAATAGGAGCAGAAGGAGTACTAAGTACTAACTAGTGTGAGGACCGTCCTGGAAAGTTATTTGATGTTTACGGGTCTATAATTATTTTTTAATAAATGACAGTGTATTGTTGGGACCATTGTTGTTAAACTCGCGAGTTGACTTTCCGATTTTACCGTTTTTACGGCTCTACCTAACCAAAAAGTGTTACGAGTCACTGAAATTTGTACTGGCTGTAAACTCGTTAAAAACTCACGAGTTTACATGTCTACTTTATCGTTTTTACGTTTCTACCTTACAAAAAATCGTGTTAACTTGCTATATATCCCATGTGAATTATTTTTATTTGACCATATTCAATAAATTTATATATAAATTTTATAGAAGTTTTTTTATTGAGCTAGATAAAGTATGAATGTTGATATATTTAATATCAACTTTTATATTTAAAATATATTCAAGTCAAACTACTGTTATTTTTTGTATTTCTTATCTAATTATATACTGGAAACACGTATTAATTAATAAAGGTAATCTTTTACAAGTTTAAGATTCAAGTTCACGATCCGATTTTACATTCTTTTCATGAGTTTATTTAAACTCACGAGTTTGACAACTTTAGTTGGGACCAATAAATGGGTTGGTCTTATTGCCTCGGTTTGTGTGTGCATGGATGGAAACTTTCCTCAGAAACCCTCGTGTTTCATATTTATTAGTCATTCTGAATGGTTGATTGATTGTAAATGGGCTATTTTGTGCTGTGATTTGCTTTGTTCTCCCAAGATTGATTAGCTATTTGACCTTTGAAAATAGACACTTAATCCATTATTAAACATAAAATTAAGTGGACTGTTTTTTGAGAAATTGGAGAAAGTAAAAAAGTCATTTAATCATAACATATTAATTTGGTGTATTATTAAATTACATGTTAGATTATAGTCAAATAAACTAGTGTTTAAAGAAAAATTGTGGATTTAGTTTTCTTAAAATTTTTTAAAAAGCTTAATTAAATCATATATTTAGGAACTGAAAGAGTATTAGAGGAGGCATTAATTGATTGCATAGCATGTGACGTATTTTTTTAGCAATGATTTTAAGTATAGTAATAACACAGAAAAAGGCAGAACTGCCTTCTTCATCCAGCATCACAGAAAATAATCGGGACAACAAAGAAAATGACGTACTATTTGCGTAAGCTATATAAATTATTTTGCCCAGTCACATCCCACATTCTTCCAAAGTCAAGAAAACCTTGTAATTTGTTGAAATATGAACTCCTTGTATCTATTTGTTATGTTTGACTGTCTATTACAAAAATTTAAATGGATGTGAGATGACTCAACTCAGCATTATATATCATTAATCCATCTTTCAATCTTTTGATTTGAGACTTTATGACTATCTTTGATACAGTTTCGACTTTTGACCATTTTGACAAGTCGGGAAATTAAATTTTAATTCATGTTGAGAAGCTGAAACTAGCAGAGATATATGAACAGTATGAGCATAGCAGCAAAACATGAATTGGTGATTGCGCGGGAACATCATGGGTTATACAAATAAGAAGAGGTGATTATTATCAAAAACATGACAAATTGATAAATTGATGACAAATTCTATAGGGTAACCAAAAGGGACAGAGGAAGTAAAAGTTAGGAGGAGAAAAAGGACGAAAGGTAGGGTTGGTAGTGAGTATAAATGAATGGAGGGTGAAGCCGACATGGAGCATCATATTGTGCATGAGGCTGATGTTCAATAAAGGGAGGGACCGATCTGTTGACCTTGTGCTTTGATCCTCACAGCCACTCGTTCCACTTACAAAGGTAGCTTGCTCCTATTTGCACTACCACTCCTACTAACAACTCTACCAGTTTTCACTTACTACTACAAAATATACAATTCAAGTCTTTAATTTATGTCCATTCTAAAATATTGGACTTTAAAAAAAAGGTAGTGGCATACTTGTAACTCTTTTAAAAAAAATTTCGTAAAAAAAAGTGCTCATTTAAAAATACTAGATGTTGATTATTATAATTTTTTTCATAAAAAAAAACTAGATTTATAGCATTTCTTTTAAAATAAAATATTAAACCCTAATGGCCCACGTTCTCTCGCTCAGCTTCCAACTGCAATTTCTCGCTGCACGTAACCTCGTGACTGTAACGTAAACAATATTTCTCGTGATTTCTCGCTCAACTTCTCCAGATCCGTTCATTCTTCTCTTCGATCTTTTGTCCGTTCTTTTCTTTGCCCGCAACCACGCCTGCTGTAACCTCCGCCGCCGCCATTAGAACAGGACCTCAGGCCGTCGATCTGCATCTCTTCTCCACCGCGGTAACCAAACAAGAAAAAGGAAGCAAAATCCGTAAACTTCAACAATTAATTAAAAAACGCCGTCGTAACCTCCGTAGCCGCCGTTAGAACGGAACCTCCTATAAAATTTTCAATATATAACCTGTTTGGATCGGCGATTGGGAGTGAAATAAGCTCGATTGAAGCAAAAAAATTATTTAATTTATTTAATTGATATGGTTTGGGTGCTCATTTTGAAATCACGATAGCCCACTTTCTATCGTGATTTGGATTTTTTAAATATTTTTACCAGAACCAACAGGAGGGTTGCTTTTGCGATTGAAAATATCACGATTGAATTTAAAAACATTAAAAAGTCTAAACTACCCTTACTTTCTACCTAAAAAGTCTAAACTACCCTTACTTTCTACCTAAAATCTCTCATGACCCAATTTATCTGAATTCCTTTTTATTTCTCAACAGAATTATTTTAGGTCTAACTATCTTATTTTTTTATTGTCATATATATAAATTAAAATAGTTATTTTTTTGAAAAAAAAGCAAAATATATTTATTTTAAAGAAGGTGTATTTATATTTATAGGAAAGTAAACTTATAAGATAGAATAAAAAATAAAGAAAATCTAATTAAATTAAACAGGGAATATCTACATAAATTAATTATTCTTTTTACAAAAAAAAGGTAATTTCTTTATAAAATTCTACAAAAGTAATGTGTATATTTATTGAATTAACTTTTTATTGTGGAACAAAAAAGTATGGTGTATTTGAACTAACAGATTAAATTGAACAAGTTTTATCAACCCAATTTTAAATTACGAATGTTAAACAAATTTAAATGTTATAAAGCAATTTCAAATTTTAAACATTTGGGTAACATATATAAATCGAGTTGTTTCGGATCCACCGCCAAGAGTCAACATAGTTTCTTCACCAGAAATTGATCGCCTTCGAGATTCTATCCGTAATGAGATTGCGCGATGCATACAACATAATTAGGTATTATATTTATCTCTTTTATATTTTTTATGACACTTTTTTCTATTTAAATATTACGCAATTATTAATAAACTTTATTAAATTCATGCCCTTTTTGGTAATTATACACCCATAAGTACTTTTCATAAATGAAATCCAAACAAAATCAAAACTGTCAATATCACTTATGAAAAAAAGTATCCAAACAGAAATCACGATTGTTCAGTGTCACTTCTACCTAATATCACTTATACAAATCACGATTAGTTAAAATCACGATTCTCTATTGCTAATCCAAACAGGCACATAATCACTTGAAAAATCATACTTTAACACCATTAACTCGGTCTAATATCATAAAGGTACAAACTACGGTAGATAAAGAGGTACACTAAGATCAAAAGATCTATTGTAATTAGAAAATGAGTTTCAGTTATTGTTATGTCATAACTATGATAGCAGAGAAACTATCATAGTTATTAAAAAGATTACTATATAAATAAGGATAACTATTATAGAAAAGGAAATCTTGTAACATCCTAAAAATTTAATTAAGGATTAGTGGGGGTAAACAGGAATTCATTAATGAAAAATGATGGATTATGAGAATATTTGAAGGATTTTGAGGTGTTTTTGAGGATTTTAAAGGACTAGTTTTTCCCTTATTTAAAGGATAACAATTTTTAAGAAATTATTTTTAGGCTCAAAAGAGGTAATTGTGGAAGAGAATAATTAAGAGGTTTGGTAGGTAAAATTTTTGGAAATAAATGGAATTTTTGTGGCTCAAAATAAATTTTGAAAATTTTGGGCATAATAGTGCAATTTTTCCTATTATCTCACTATGCTTCCCGTGACTCCTTCGTTCCTCGCCCGTGAATTTTCAACTTTCACTATTCATCAATTATATTATTATTATATTATTATTATTACTATTGAGCTACTATTCATTACTATTGAGTTACTGTGCATCAATTATATAAACATCGCACGTCGCCTCTGCTCCCTCATTCTTTCATTTGCTTTCCTTTCTTCATTTTCTCTCTCTCACGCCTCTCTTTCTTGCTCTCTCTTTTTCCACCATATATACTCCTATCACTAGACTTATTAGAGTCTGTTAGTATAAGAATAGTAAGTTTTTCGGCCAACTAAGCACATTTTTGGAATCCCGTAAGTCTCCTCTACCTTTCTCTGTCATTAGTTTTTCGTTTTGCTATACTTGAAAAATTAGACTTTGTCTAAATTGGTATTTCTGTGAGTCTTAAAATTAATAAATTGAAACTTAGGCCTCGATTATGAGTTTCTCTAAGTAGATTTTTCATTGAGGGATGTTTTTCTTAATTATTGGGAATTTTTGGATTTGTAGATATTTTAGAAATTGGAGCTTTTGATGATCTGAGGTGCTAATAATTAAATTGATTATTTTTAGATGTTTATTAAAGTCATATGAGGAGATTTAATTGATTGGTTTGACTAGAATTTGGACCGAAGAAAATATTGGTGGATTAAAGTTTTGGATAAGTGGGATATTGTGTAATTATGAATTTAAGGGGATAGTTTATGCCCAACAAAAATATTAATGAGGTTAATTAAATTAGATTTGGTGTAGGCCTTGATTTGGGAAAGGGAATATTTTTAGGCTTGAATTTGACTTTGTTGAGCTATTACGGTTTTGAAAATAAATTGCGGATTAAGGAATGAATTTTTGAGGTTAAGAAATAATTGGAGGATGTTTAGAAAATTTCATTTAGGCTTGAATTTTATAAATTGGTATTGGTGATGAATTATGGGGTTATTGGATGTTAAGGTTTAAAATAAATGGGTATTGGAAAGATTAATATTTAGGCTGGGATATATGTACAAGTGGATTAGAGATAAATTTTGGGGATAAGGAGGGAGAATAAATGTTGAGTAGAAATTAAATTAAGTGAGGGCATGGAAAGGGTAATTAGTAATTTAATTCCTATGTATGAATTTGTTTTGGTAGGCGATTAATTATAATATTCTATGTAGTGTTTGAGCTGTCTTGAGTCTGTACGGGGGAGCTGCACTATTGTGAGATTGGTGCCAGCTATCAGGTAACCGCTTTCTGCTTGTTTATGTGTGTGTGTAGTGTTAGTAAGAAATTTGAAATATTATTATTTGAAAATTATGATGTTATATGGAGATGAGATTTTGAACCACCGTTGAGATATGATTATCAATTGATGATTGATGGGATATGAAAATGAGATCTTGGAATATTAATATTTTTATAATAAATGTCCTGTGGAGTATTATTTTGAAATGGCATAAATTTGTGATGTGAAATATTTGAAACGGAAATATATGTGGTTTTGGAAATTATTTAATATATGTATATCATGAAAATATTGGAAGGCCTGGTGCTTGATTGTGGTGTTGCATATCTATGTGTTGTATGTGAGAAATTATTTGGGTATGTGACACCGGTGAATTGGAAATTGTGCCATCACGTGATGAGGTACCCTGTTGCGCCACAGGGACTAATTGATATATTATGAGAAATAAAGGAGAGAAAGACGAAAGAGGGGATATCGCCCCTTACGGATTCAGAAAGGACAGAGATCCTTCTAATCTGTGGTACTATTCAGGGAGGGTAGAGAGTCCCTCGTGAATTGTACCGTGGTGATCAGGGGCGGGTGGAAGGTCCCGACTGGTCCCACGTGTTTTCCCAAAGTTTCTAGTAAGATTCGTTTGGGTTGATTGTAATTATCAATGATATATATACTATTCTTGAAGATGAATTGTGATGGGTTATTCCACAATTATAAACGATGAAAAGAGATTTTTGGGAACAAGACGTGCATTATATGTGAATACCTGAGCATGCTTCTGAATTGATATATATGTATGTATTCCACTGGACACCTTGCTAGCACACACCACACGTAGATGAGTAGTCAGTGGTTGCGTTTTGGGGCTACCCCCCGTTGATCTCACTTTTGCAGGTCTTAGGAGCGGTACAGTATAGACGGTCAAGGGAAGGATCCGGGAACTTCTCACTGATATCGTGAGATATTCTGGACCAGAGGGACAGGAGGTATTGCCACATTTAGGATCATATTTTGTATAATGCTTCCGCTGAACCTTGCTATTATTCTGGGGAAAAAATTATTGAATAATACCTATTATGGTATGGAATCTTGTGGATGATGGGTGGAGATTAATCATGGTTATGGAAATTTTCTGTGATTGTACTGGGGAGAAAATGATATTGTGATGACGGAGATTGGAGTTGAGGTTTGAATTAAAAAGAACATATATAAATATTATGGAAAGATCTTTTTCTAACTATGTTAGCTGTTTTACTCAGCAAGTTCCTTTTCCTAACATAGTTAGCTATATAAACGTTTTAATGTTTAATTATGAGTGGTTAATAGTGGGATTGGAGGTAATTGTTACAGTTGTATGGAGAAAATGTTACAGTTGGTATCAGTTTTATGGTTTAAAGACCTGGAAGGTGCTGTGCATGTGATTGTTTATGTTTCCATCATGCATTGCACGTGCATTAGTGGTATTGTGGCAATACATTCCCCGATCATTTCCCTTTCAATTTTATATTGTATGACTGGTTCTAATGGGTGTAACTTCCATCCGTAGGTGGGTGGGAGAGTATACCTCGTACTGTTAAGGGTTCGTTGATTACATAGTTATTGTTATATTGTTATGTGGTATGTCTTCCGTCCCGTGGTGGGGAGGATAGTAAGGTCAACAATGATCGATGGAAAAGGTAGAATCAGCGTGAGTTGGGAAACAGAAATTGTGATGTTCTATGATTAGAACTGGTGGACTAATATTTTAAGGATATGAAAGGTAAATATATGACTTTTGCAACTGTCGGAAAGCTGAAAATATGATTCAAATTTTAAATGGTGTGGAGTATAATGTTTTGAAGGTTGTTGTTTTGATTTCTGAATCATTCATATTATTTAACCGATTTAAAAAAATATGTCTTGAGGATACTAAGGAATGACTGATTAATGCAAGATAAGTCTATGTTGCTTATGTTTATATAGGTTCGAAGAGTTATGAGTGGTTAGGTTCCTGGGAGATTGTCTTGAAGCCTGGTATTAAAGGTGGAATAAATATGTTAAGATGTTCAATCATGGGTAAGTTTTGGTTGGAATGGACGTCATAATGAAGAGGGTGATCAATATAATTGTTTAAAGGATTTAAAGGGTTAGACGATGTTGAACTAAAAGGAGATCATGACAGATGAAGGTATGACTATAATAGGATTTTAAGTTATGTTGGAAGGTTAACAAGCTGATTATTAATGGATGCTTAAGAGTATTAAACAGGAAAACAAATTGCTACTACGAGGTGTATGGTATGCCTAAGGTTATTCCTCTTGGTATAGTTATAGTTAAAGTCTAATGCTGAGATAAGATGAGAATTAGTGGGTAATCGAATGATTAATTTCGCTGTCTTGTATAAATGCTAGTTGGTATAGAAATAAATGGTAAATAAGCTGGGTGAAAGGAGTTCTATTTAGAATGGAAAAATATGCCCAAGTTAAGCGCATGAAGAATGTTTAGGATTGTTCATGTAATGTTATGAAATTGGGTACGATGAAAAGAATTGAGGACTTTCTGGAAAATAGTTAGTTTTGGTCTAGCAAGATAAGGAATAATAGTGGTAAAATATATGCGATTTCTCGTGGAAAAAATTGGAATGGAATAATATGGTTTTGACTATGTATGTACCTTTAGGTATGAAGATGTGGTTAAGTTTTGAATATTTAAAGTTAAAGTCTGATGAGGCTTCGAAGTCTTGAGGACCTTCTGAAATCAAATAATTGCCTTAGTCCCATAAGTGCTTAGGAAGGTTTCTGCAAAATTTGATTATGGATGTCGACTTAAAAAGGGATTTTAATAGATTCAAGGTCGTGAATATTTGGATTGATATGGATTTTGAAAATTGAGAGGAATTTGATGCTACTTAATTTCTTTAGGCATATTGGTATTAATAAAAATATATATATATATATTATTGGTTAAAACCATTGGGAAGTGAGACAGATGAAGTTAGGGTCTACTATGGAGTTTGAAATTTAAAGAAAATGTTGAGGTTTCTTGTCCATTAGAAATGTTGGTTATAACGAGAAGATTCTACTAGTTTAAATTGTTGAGGTTAATATGGATGAAATTGTAGAATTAAGGCATGATCATTGAGGCTAAATCGATTAAGTTGGATTGACTTGAGGTGTAATCACGATTTTGAATATGTGAAAATTCTTTGATGGATATGAATTAATGGTTAATGAACAGAGAATTTTACTTAAATTCGAAATGGGAAAATGACGTTATATGATTGGGGTTTAAGTAAGGTGATTATTTGGGACTATATGGTAGTTTAATGATTTGGACGCTTTATATTGATCTCAAATTGAGGATGGTTGGATAGAATTTTCTATGTAGACTTGTTATTGGAAGTAGTGCATATGTTAAAGACCTATCTATTAATCTAGATAGGTAGGGAGTGATCCCATGGACTGTTACCACTCTAGGTTGGAAGTGACCCCATAGCCTGTCAATGATTAAGTAAATAAATTATGCATATAAATAGGTTATGGTTAGCTAAAGTGTTAGTGAATCAAAATAAGGAATTTGGTTTTTGGTGGATTCTTATTAGTAGCTAAGAAGTTAGAAAATAAGAGAATATGACCGATGAGCATTAGGATTTGGGCAATGAGATTGGTAGTTAAACCCGACATGGTATGGTGCTTTTGGACGTGTGATAGTCGTGTTAATTAATATATTAAAGGTCCAAAGAGTGATAAGAATGATTAAGGTGTTATGGATTTCAGGATTGGATTAAGAAAGTTGAAGTATGGACTTATATCTGGGAGATAAGTATATGTTAAAGGTTTAGAATTTTCAAAAGAAATGAATTTGTTATTGGAATTAAGGTGTCAGATTCTAGTAAATTGTTCTAAGAATATTGAGATTGCTTGGTGATATGTAGTTATAGGTGGTATTGGGTCTTGAAAATAGCTAAAAGTATGACTTTCATTCTCTGAAATCAAGGAGGTAAGATGTCAATGATTGACAAAATATGATATTTTAACGATTCTAAGAGCAATATTTGGGTATTATTTCTAGTAGTGGGTTGCCTTTGAATTAATATAGGTGTCGAGTGGCATCAAGAGGATGTAATAATGACCAAAAAGGGGCAAATACTTCGATAAATGGTGGTGATTTTCATAGTGATGATAGACTCTTATATTGGTGTTTGAGCAGTATAATAGTATAATTATTGAGGATAATCCATTTGTAGGCAAATAAGACCTTAGAAAGCTAGTATGTAGCTTAGAGATTTTGAGAAAGCCATAGAAATGAGGTTCCATGGTGTATCATTTCAATTAAATTTTGAATTTCTTTGACCAATTAGAGCTTTGATAGACGTGCCGAATGGACCCTGTTATGTATTATATCTCAGAATTGTACGATTTAGGGAATTTTGGGGTCTACTTAAGATTAAATTCAAACCTTATGACCTGATTGTGAAAGAGAAATTGGAGTTTGTACCATTTAAAAATTAGATTATTTGGAAGCAAAAGTTAGAAACTAAAGAGTTGAAAGGTTTGGGAATTTTAAAGAAGTAAGGAATTAGTTATTTATGTTGCTTGAAGAGGGAAAATAAGGAGTAAAAGAGTGTTGGGATTCCTTGATTACAAGTTGATTTATTTCAAGTCCAATTAATTTTGAAATTAAAGTATAATTCTTTCAAGTAGGGAGGTGAACCAAGCTGAGGATTATGAAGTTGGTGATTGTTTGCATTGGGTTAAAGGAACCTAGGGGAGGTATAATGGATGTTGGAGAAGGATACTAAGATGACAAGCTGAATGATTGTTTGGGAACCTGATGTTATACAGTTAGGTAAAAATTTCATATGTGGGGAATTGTTGGATTTGTAGTCTATTTCAAGTTCTAATAAGTAAGGTAAATAGAGTGTATTTTGTATTAAGAGTGGTTTTCTGTCGAGTTAAATTTTCAAGATCTTGAGGTCCCAATTGCTAAATAAAGAATTACGGTTATACAGTGTATGCTGAATTGATAGGCTATCTAAATAAAGGTAAGGAAGTGGAAATAAGTGAAAGTTTCGGTGGTTTTGAAAGTTAGAGTTGGGTTGATGATAATTGGTAAGAAGTTAAGTAAAAAAAAAAATTGTGAAACTTGGTTACTTTGCGGCACAATTACCTTACCAATTCCCTAGGTAGTGTTGATTGTGATTGATTATGTGTTGTATTTGTTGTTCTGTGTTTTAGGAAGGTGAATTTTGGGGACAAAATTCCTAAAAGGTGGGGAGAGTTGTAACATCCTAAAAATTTAATTAAGGATTAGTGGGGGTAAACAGGAATTCATTAATGAAAAATGATGGATTATGAGAATATTTGAAGGATTTTGAGGTGTTTTTGAGGATTTTAAAGGACTAGTTTTTCCCTTATTTAAAGGATAACAATTTTTAAGAAATTATTTTTAGGCTCAAAAGAGGTAATTGTGGAAGAGAATAATTAAGAGGTTTGGTAGGTAAAATTTTTGGAAATAAATGGAATTTTTGTGGCTCAAAATAAATTTTGAAAATTTTGGGCATAATAGTGCAATTTTTCCTATTATCTCACTATGCTTCCCGTGACTCCTTCGTTCCTCGCCCGTGAATTTTCAACTTTCACTATTCATCAATTATATTATTATTATATTATTATTATTACTATTGAGCTACTATTCATTACTATTGAGTTACTGTGCATCAATTATATAAACATCGCACGTCGCCTCTGCTCCCTCATTCTTTCATTTGCTTTCCTTTCTTCATTTTCTCTCTCTCACGCCTCTCTTTCTTGCTCTCTCTTTTTCCACCATATATACTCCTATCACTAGACTTATTAGAGTCTGTTAGTATAAGAATAGTAAGTTTTTCGGCCAACTAAGCACATTTTTGGAATCCCGTAAGTCTCCTCTACCTTTCTCTGTCATTAGTTTTTCGTTTTGCTATACTTGAAAAATTAGACTTTGTCTAAATTGGTATTTCTGTGAGTCTTAAAATTAATAAATTGAAACTTAGGCCTCGATTATGAGTTTCTCTAAGTAGATTTTTCATTGAGGGATGTTTTTCTTAATTATTGGGAATTTTTGGATTTGTAGATATTTTAGAAATTGGAGCTTTTGATGATCTGAGGTGCTAATAATTAAATTGATTATTTTTAGATGTTTATTAAAGTCATATGAGGAGATTTAATTGATTGGTTTGACTAGAATTTGGACCGAAGAAAATATTGGTGGATTAAAGTTTTGGATAAGTGGGATATTGTGTAATTATGAATTTAAGGGGATAGTTTATGCCCAACAAAAATATTAATGAGGTTAATTAAATTAGATTTGGTGTAGGCCTTGATTTGGGAAAGGGAATATTTTTAGGCTTGAATTTGACTTTGTTGAGCTATTACGGTTTTGAAAATAAATTGCGGATTAAGGAATGAATTTTTGAGGTTAAGAAATAATTGGAGGATGTTTAGAAAATTTCATTTAGGCTTGAATTTTATAAATTGGTATTGGTGATGAATTATGGGGTTATTGGATGTTAAGGTTTAAAATAAATGGGTATTGGAAAGATTAATATTTAGGCTGGGATATATGTACAAGTGGATTAGAGATAAATTTTGGGGATAAGGAGGGAGAATAAATGTTGAGTAGAAATTAAATTAAGTGAGGGCATGGAAAGGGTAATTAGTAATTTAATTCCTATGTATGAATTTGTTTTGGTAGGCGATTAATTATAATATTCTATGTAGTGTTTGAGCTGTCTTGAGTCTGTACGGGGGAGCTGCACTATTGTGAGATTGGTGCCAGCTATCAGGTAACCGCTTTCTGCTTGTTTATGTGTGTGTGTAGTGTTAGTAAGAAATTTGAAATATTATTATTTGAAAATTATGATGTTATATGGAGATGAGATTTTGAACCACCGTTGAGATATGATTATCAATTGATGATTGATGGGATATGAAAATGAGATCTTGGAATATTAATATTTTTATAATAAATGTCCTGTGGAGTATTATTTTGAAATGGCATAAATTTGTGATGTGAAATATTTGAAACGGAAATATATGTGGTTTTGGAAATTATTTAATATATGTATATCATGAAAATATTGGAAGGCCTGGTGCTTGATTGTGGTGTTGCATATCTATGTGTTGTATGTGAGAAATTATTTGGGTATGTGACACCGGTGAATTGGAAATTGTGCCATCACGTGATGAGGTACCCTGTTGCGCCACAGGGACTAATTGATATATTATGAGAAATAAAGGAGAGAAAGACGAAAGAGGGGATATCGCCCCTTACGGATTCAGAAAGGACAGAGATCCTTCTAATCTGTGGTACTATTCAGGGAGGGTAGAGAGTCCCTCGTGAATTGTACCGTGGTGATCAGGGGCGGGTGGAAGGTCCCGACTGGTCCCACGTGTTTTCCCAAAGTTTCTAGTAAGATTCGTTTGGGTTGATTGTAATTATCAATGATATATATACTATTCTTGAAGATGAATTGTGATGGGTTATTCCACAATTATAAACGATGAAAAGAGATTTTTGGGAACAAGACGTGCATTATATGTGAATACCTGAGCATGCTTCTGAATTGATATATATGTATGTATTCCACTGGACACCTTGCTAGCACACACCACACGTAGATGAGTAGTCAGTGGTTGCGTTTTGGGGCTACCCCCCGTTGATCTCACTTTTGCAGGTCTTAGGAGCGGTACAGTATAGACGGTCAAGGGAAGGATCCGGGAACTTCTCACTGATATCGTGAGATATTCTGGACCAGAGGGACAGGAGGTATTGCCACATTTAGGATCATATTTTGTATAATGCTTCCGCTGAACCTTGCTATTATTCTGGGGAAAAAATTATTGAATAATACCTATTATGGTATGGAATCTTGTGGATGATGGGTGGAGATTAATCATGGTTATGGAAATTTTCTGTGATTGTACTGGGGAGAAAATGATATTGTGATGACGGAGATTGGAGTTGAGGTTTGAATTAAAAAGAACATATATAAATATTATGGAAAGATCTTTTTCTAACTATGTTAGCTGTTTTACTCAGCAAGTTCCTTTTCCTAACATAGTTAGCTATATAAACGTTTTAATGTTTAATTATGAGTGGTTAATAGTGGGATTGGAGGTAATTGTTACAGTTGTATGGAGAAAATGTTACAAATCTCATATCTTAAAGACTATCGTAGTTAAAAAGGAGGTTAGTTACTCATGAAAACTAACTATGGAATACGATCTATCATAGATAGTTATTTAGAAAACAAGGCAGTGAATAAATGTTATTAATCAATTATAGAAGAAATATATTTCTAAATCATTTAAAGATGCATATCATGGATATTAAAATATGGTAATAACTTGGAATGTTCAACCATGTTAGAAAATAAAACATCTACTAACATGGTTATTAGAAACTCATTATATGAAATTGTTTATCTTAACTATGTTAAGAAAAGCATTAACATAGTTAGAAAAGAAATAACCTCAGATATTCAGAAATATACTATGTTATAAAAAGGGCTTAGGTAACATGGTGATTAGAAATAAACATAATACATAACCCTACCTATCAAAAATACATATAAAGTAATCCCAATAAAATAACAACCACCATCATGTCCACAATATCATAACCACAAACTCTATCATCCATAATCATCAATATCTAAGATTTCACCATAAGTGACCAACATACCATGAAAGTCGACTTTCCACATAATTAAAAATCAACCCAAGCATGCATAAGAAAAATATAATCTCTGACTAGATATTGGAGCCCAATATAAACACAGTCACATTCGCTGGGGCTATCATCATGCATCGGCAAAGTAACCAAATAAGACCTTCGACCACAGTATTCGAAAGGGGATCGATCTCAAAAGCTAAATGCAGGTACAGTAATCCAAAGTAATAACTAAATACGGAAGCAAAATGCATAAATGACTAGTCTAGAGTATGTGGCAATATATATGATACCCAAAAACATTAAAGCGACAACCTCAGTGAGGATAAGCCAACTCCTTGCCTTCACGTCCCCCTTTATAGTTAGGTCCTGCAGCTGCAAGGTAACCAAATGAGACAAAAGTCTTAGATTCACTTATATTGTCTACAAATGAAAGCATACAAAAATACAACTCAAGACAATCAGCAACAGATATGTATATATTTAGATAGCATAATTCTTATCCCATATAAGTGAAACCATATATGCATCATCATACCACCAAATCCGGCATGGAATCATATCAAATATCGCATATGCGGTGAAACCAATATACATAATGACTTAGTCAAATTTTGTAGGGATTGAAAACCAAAATACCACAACAATGTCCTCCGAAGAGGTAATATCAATCCTGTGACTGACAGAAGCCACTGAAACTAGACTTCATCGCTGTCACCTAAGTGAAACCATATTCATCCAATTGTGAGCCACCGCAACAAGACTCTACGGCCTTACAGAAGCCAACGAAACCAGACTCCACTGTTGGTAAATCCCCACGGGATATAAGCCCAAAAGGTAACCAGACGTCCTTCAGGTACCTCATCACATGAAGGGGGTGAAACCAATATCATCAGGCGCCAGTATTAACCACAACCATACAGATATAACCGTAATAAAAAGAGCATGCTTTCATAGGTTGATATTCAAAGATAATATGATCTATTTCACAATTTATCATGCATGATCAGTACAACCACATATATATAAATATATTCATGCCAAAACAATACCAACACCCAATTTACAACCACCAGAATCCAAAACATATTATTCTCAAGTGATTGAATCATAGAGTAAACAATCATTGTTACCCATTTAAATTTGCACCTTAGTCATGTTCTCAGTCTAAACAACAATTCAAGTTACCATGTATCACACACACAATTTAAAACAAGGAAGTTGTTACCTCATCGAGCAGCTAACCGTTACCACAACAGCTTTCTCGGTGCTCTACGAACCTGGATTGGATCTACAACAATTAATTGTATAACTAAGTCGAGTTAATTACTCGATCACTGCAATTGTTATATAATGAGCAATCAGTATAAACTCTTCACCTAGAACACTACCTCCAACCTAATTAGACATTCTACCACTTTAGGCATAGGCCACCTAACTCCACTAAAGCCAACAAACCATCCCAAATAGGGATCCAAAAAACTCACCTTATCTTTCACAAGATTCAACTACACCCATTGGATTACAAATGATATAGAATCCATCTTCAAATTCCCAAAACTTGTTAACTTTGTAAAACCAAATTTTGCATCAATTCACAATTCAAAGGATATAAAGTTTTTAGAACCATTTTCTAATGCCATTAGACATATTTTAAACATCAAGACACTTTAGAAACATTTGGTTCCAAACTCACCCAAAAATCTCTTAAGTTTTTGAAACTTTGTTAGCCCAAAAATTTAATTGAAGCCAACCATTAACCATTTGGCATTCTAGAAATCATTTTCAATTTCAAATTTCCATAAGCATATTAGAAGCCCTAAAACAAATCATGAACATTAGGTTTTAAAAATCATTCCCAAACCCTAAACAATTTGCCACTTTGATTAATAAAATTCCAATTTCATGGTAAAACACAAGACCCAAAGAGTTCAAGATTAATTTAATGTAATTACAAGCTCAAAGAAACAAGCAAGTTCCTAAAATCACTTTGAAAATTCGGGCCCCTTAGCAACTCTAGAGAAAAAAGGTTCAAAACTTCCCTAAACCAAAGTTCTTTTTTCATTTTGGAAAAATCCCCAAACCAAAGTTCAAACACATAATTAACAACATGATTCATATTATTAGCTCAGATAAGTTTAAAATGGGGTGGAAAAGCAAGAAGACTTAATTGGAGGTAAAAAATTTTGGACCCCATGAGAAGCCCAAGAACTTCAACATAAATATCATATAAAATGCAAGAGAAAGGGAAAGGAAGTGAAAGAACTTGGTTACCTAAGGACTAAACTCCAAAATCTCCTTGAATTTAGCCTAGGAATGAAGCCCTAGCAGAGCCTTGGACATCTCCTCTTGGCCTCCCCTATATATCAAATGAAAACCCTAATTTTCAGCTACTATTTCGGCTATTTAAAAACCACATTTTTGCGTCTTGGCCATGTGTCTCGTCGTGGGAGCCCACAATGTAAGGCGATTGATGACTCCCCATTTTTAATTAGATTTGATATATATTTTGGTATATTTGGGGAGTCATTGTTGCAAAATTTAAGGGATTTGTTTAAGATTATGATAAAATATCACTTTGGTACATGATTTGGGGATTTGATAATAAATATCTTAGTTTTAAAGTTATAAGAAAAATGTTTCAGCTTAGGTATAATACTAAATAAATAAACAATAGTTTAAAATAAAAACAAAAAGAAAAAAAAGTTTAAGTTCTTTCTCCTACTATTTCTTTTACTTTATGTTGTTAATTGCTACTTATATTTATTCAATCAGATTCGGTGGGGTCTGGAGCATATGTGGAGGAAGAATTAATTTGAATGAATTGGCTAAAAGACAAGAAGATAGAAACGGTGCAGTTTGGAATGGAAGAAGGGAATGAAGATTTGATTTCAAAAGAAGACAAAATGGGTTCACGGGATAGGAAGCATGAGACGCTGCGTTTTGGTGGAAAAAGAATTGGAGACCTAAATAATTCGAGGTGAAGGCGTTCAGTGAAAAAAAAGAAGCCGCAGAGTTCACTATACACCCAACTCCCTCACAGCATCGTCTTCTTCAGCGAGTGGGGGCTGCGGAAAATCAAAGAGGGAGAGAGGGAAAGTCGACGGCGGCCGGAGTGAGGACGGAAGGAACTCCGGCCGTCATCATCTTCATCTTCTTTTCTCTAGGCAGCGAGGAATTGGAAAGGAAGGAGGGGAACAAGATATTTTTAGGGAGTTCTCTGCACAATTTATTGTTCCTTTTCTTATTCCTTCTTATTTATTGTATGACTCTGAATCTGTGATGCTGTTGCTGAGATGGTTTTTGTGATTTTATTTGTAGCTATGAGTAGCTAATTAATTTGTTCTAGGTTTATTTTGAAGCTTTGTATGAATTGATGCTTGAACCTATTTTTCTTTTGCTAATTAATTATTGTTATGTTGTGGGTTTAATTTGTGCTTAATGTTTTCTAAATGGGTGGCCAACATTTAGATTGTTTGCTTAATTAGTGGCTTGAGAGAGCATTAATTAGGTAGAGAACTAGATTAAATCCAAGCTTGTCTTAAAATTCCGAGTTGGGATTGAGAGTTTGTTAATGAGATAGAGATATTCATTAACCAAGTTTTGTAAAATTGAAGGGATGTTTATAGAGACTAATTAACATAATATGTAGTAAGAGATTATGCATATTAGAGTTAATTAAGGTTTGAGTAAGCTTGAGAGAGTTATTCAAATGGATATGACTTCAAACATCAACTTAGTATTCATTAATTGCCACCAGAGGATGGTTAATCAAGCATCATGAAATACAAAGTGGATAAATAATCCTAGATATCTTTTGTCTTGAATTAAAGTTTTAATTTAATTTTTGTCAAGCTATTTTCATTTTAGGTGCTTTTAAAATTCAAAATACAAAAATTCTCACTCAACCTAGTTGATAATATAATTGCGATAATTAATCAACTTTTGCCTTAGTCCCTGTTGGAACGACAACCTTTTCTATACTATTTTTGACGACCCGTGCGCTTGCGGATATGCCAAACCTCGGACAAGTCAATGAAAATTTTTGGCCCCAAGATTAGGCCCAACCCTACCCAATACCATATACTTAGATCAATTCATTCCTATTTCTACTCAGTTAGCTATTTATTAATTGATTAAAATTCAAGATGTTACACCTCTAGTCGTCAATTTGCAACCGATCTTCTTCGTTGCCACAACCTAGATTTAAAGGTATTATGATTTCTTTTTTTACCCCCCAGAGCTAGGTGAGGAGGTTCAGTAATAGCATGATTTCAAATAGAAAGATGATAGTTTGTTTTTTAGATTAAGAAAGTAACTCTTACTCCTCTATGACGAAATAGAAAGATGGTAGTGTGTTATCAAAATTTTTTATTGTTTTTTACAATGACAACAAAGATTAAGAGTTCTTGCTCAAGGATTTTCAGTATTTTCATTAAGCCAGTCAGAAATCACCAAATCTCTCATTATTGTCTTGTGCACTGTATGTAAAGGTTAGATGGTGAATATATTTACATTTACTTCTGTTATGTTCAAACACCTCACCTCTTGATCTTGTTTGATAATGACTAATATTGATTGAGGATGCTGCATCGGATAGTAGTGTTCTGGATTTCTGTTAGTTTACTACCAATAATAGGTTGATGGTGGTTATAAAAGATGAGCTTATTTAGTCCCTGCAATTAGGCAATTCAAATCATACAAACAGGTCATTCAGGGAATGTGCTTAGACTTCTCGTCTCCATCTTCATCTATTGTTGGTGTAAAATTCTACCTACTATTCATAAATAAACCGCTAACAAATAATTCTAATCATATTTACCTTACTAACTATGATAGGAAAAAGGGTTTTTCATACCAATTTGAACAATAGCCCTATCATAGTTAGAAAAATATTTACCTAATATTCAAAAGATTTCCAAATACTAAAATCCAACCAAAATTGATGCTAACTATGATAGGAAAAGACTTTTCATAAAAATCAAGCAACTCTATCATAGTTAGAAAAATATCTTTCTAATCAATCAAAGAATTATCCATGATAGAAAAACAAGACATTAATATGATACAGGCTATCATGGATAATAAAACACTAACCAACTGTAACATCTTACCTACTAAACAATAATTAACCTCTTAAATCACTTACATTTCACATAGTATGATTAACAAATCAAATGACATAATATTGGTCGACATGGTTCACAAACATCTAACCATGTTAGAAAAAAGATTCCCCTAACAAGTTAGGAAAAGAATTTAATCTAAGCTACAAAGTGAATAACCATGTTAAAGAGGGCCCATCTAACATGGTCATAAAATTACAATTAATCATAATCAGATCATCCATTAATTACCTCTTATAACCATGTTAGAAAAGGGTTTTCCCTAACATGGTTAATAATCCTACACCTATAATACCAATAATGATATAAGCTAGTAATTAATATAACCATGTTAGAAAAGACCGTTCTAACATGGTTAATAAAAATCAACGTACAAATCATAACCTCACATCAATTAAGTGTTAATTCAATTAGACATTAGATACAATCATCCAAAGTATATAAGTAATTAAAAGCATGAAATGCACGGAAGCGTATGCAAGCCTAGAAATGTGGCAATATACAATCCAAAGTGAACCTCCGACCGACTCACTGAACCAGTGTGGCTGTAACATTTACCTCCTAATCCCACTATTAACCACTCACAATTAAACATTAAATTGTTTATAGTACTAACTATGTTAGGAAAAAGAATTAACTTAATAAAGATAACTAACATAGTTAGAAAAAGAGCTTTCCATAATATTTATATATAAATCAAATTTCAACTCCAAATCTCTGTCATCACAATATAAATTTTTCTTCCCAGTACAATAACAGAGAATTATATTATCCATAATTAATCTCCACACATCATCCTTAAAATACCAAACCATAATGGTAATTATACAATAATTCTTCCCAAAATAATAATAAGTTTTCAGCGGAAGCATCATACAAAATATGATCCTAAATGTGGCAATACCTCCTGTCCTTCTGATCCAGAGTATCTCACGATATCAGTGAGAAGTTCCCGGATCCTTCCCTTGACCTCCTACTTCGCTCCTAGGACCTGCAAAAGTGAGATCAACGGGGGTAGCCCCAAACGCAACCACTGACTACTCATCTAAGTGCGGTGAGTGCTAGCAAGGTGTCCAGTGGAATACATATATGTATATATACTAGTTCAAACCACATGCTCAAGTATTCACATATAATGCATATCTTGATCCCAAATATTTTTTTCACAGTTTATACGTGCAGAATAATCCATCCCAAATCATCTCCAAGAATAATATATATATATATCATTGATAATCACAAACAACCCAAACGAATCTTAATAGAAGCGTTGGGAAAATATGTGGGACCAGTCGGGACCTTCCACCCGCCCCTGATCACCACGGTACAATTCACGAGGGACTTTCTACCCTCCCTAAATCGTACCACGGATTAGAAGGATCTCCGTCCTTTCTGTATCCGTGAGGGGCGATCTCCCCTCTTTCGTCTTTCTCTCCTTTATTTCCCATAATATATCAATTAGTCCCTGTGGCGCAACAGGGTACCTCATCACGTGATGGCACAATTTCCAATTCACCGGTGTCACATACACAGAGAATTTCTCACATACAACACATAGATATGCAACACCACAATCAGGCACCAGGCCTTCCAGTATTTTCATGATATACATATATTAAATAATTTCCAAAGCCACATATATATTTCAGTTCCAAATATTTCACATCACAAATTTATGCCATTTCAAAATAATACTCCACAGGACATTTATTATAAAAGTATTAATATTCCAAGATCTCATTTCCATATCTCATCAATCATCAATTGATAATCAAATTTCAATTTGTGATTTAAAATCTCATCTGCATATAACATCATAATTTTCAAATAATAATATTTCAAATTTCTTACTAACACTACACACACATATAAACAAGCAGAAAGCGGTTACCTGATAGCTGGCACCAATCTCACAATAGTGCAGCTCCCCCGTGCTAACTTAGTGCAATTCAAGCACTACACAACCATACATACAACCACAATTAATTATTTACCCAACAATTTTACATGTTGGAAAATAAATTATTTACTACCCTTTCTTTGCCCTTACTTATTTTAAATTTCTATTAAACATTTATTCTTCCTTTCTATCTCTAAAATTTATCTCTACTCCATTTATACATATATCCAAAATTATTTATCTTTCCAATAACTATTTATAAAAATTCAAGCCTAAATAAAATTAAACCTTACATCTCTAAATTATTTCTCAACCTCAAAAATCCATTATTTAATCTACAATTTATGTTCCAAACCTTAATAAACATCTAAAAATTATTAATTTAACTATAGACACCTCAGATCATCAAAAGCCTTATTTTCAATATATCACAAAAATTCCCAATAATTAGGAAAAACCTCTAATGAAAAATCTATTTAGAGGAACTCATAATCAAGCTCCAAGCTTCAGTTTATTAAGTTTAAGACTCCCAAAAATACCCATTTTGGACAAAGCCTAATTTTTCAAATATAGCTAATCGAAAAAAAACTAATGACATAGAAATATATAGAACACTTACGGGAGTTCGAATATGGTCTTAGATGGCCGGAAAAACCACCGGTCCGGCGCCGACGAGCTCCAAAAGCTCCGGTCTAAACTTTTCTATCTACTTTCTAAGCACAAAATTAGACCGAAATTAAGTAGAGAAATGAAGTATAATATTGGAGAAGGTGATAGGAGGAAGGAAGAAGAAGAAAATTAATAATAGTGGTGGTGATGGTGGTGGTGTAAGGTAGAGAAAAAGAAAAATGAATGAATAAGAGGAAGAGGATGAGAAAATGAAGAATAAGAGGAAGAAGATGAATGTGACGGTGGAAGGAGAAGTGAGTGGGAAAAATAGAAATAAAAGAGGAAAAGATGGATTAATGATGATGTTTATGGAAAGATGAAGGGAATATAATGATAATGTTTGTGGAAAGAGGAAGGGAATATAATGATGATGTTTGTGGAAAGAGGAAGAGAATATAATGATGATGTTTGTGGAAAAATTAAGAGAAGGGTGACGGTGGAGAGTAAGGGAGAAGAGAGAAAAAGAAAAAGATTAGGGAAAAATACACTACTAGGACCTAAGATTCTCAAATAAGGTATTTCTTTTGAACCAAAAATTTTCTTTTCACTCTCAAAAATTTCCCTATAATACTCTTTACTTATTTCCTCCCATAATATCCTCTTTTGAGCCTAAAAATGATCTCTCCCAAAATTATTATCGTCCGAATAAGGGAGAAACTAGGCCTTTAAAATCCTCAAAAATACCTCGAAATCCTTAAAATATCCTCATAATCCATCATTTCTCATTAATCAATTCCTATTTACCCCCACTAATCCTAAATTAATTTTTAGGATGTTACAACTCTCCCCACCTTTTTAAGAATTTTGTCCCCAAAATTCTGCTAACATAACTCCAAAACAAGCAAACACAATACATACAATGTATAAAATCACTCAGTAAACGGAACTTACCTAAGGAATAGGTAAGGATATTCTCGTCGCATGCGCTCCTCGGTCTCCCAGGTCGCATCCCCTGGAGTCATACCTCTCCAAAACACCTTGACTAGCCTAATTGTTTTATTCCTCAACTGCTTATCCTTAACATCTAAAATCTTCTCCGGCTCAGCATTATATGTCAAGTTTTCTCTCAACTCGACCTCCTCAGGCTCAATCACATGCGAAGGGTCTGGATGATATTTCTTCAACTGAGAAACATGAAAAACATCATGAAGATTCGATAACTGTGGAGGTAATGCCACCCTATACGCCA
Source organism: Mimosa bimucronata (assembly GCA_037074515.1). NCBI lineage: Eukaryota > Viridiplantae > Streptophyta > Magnoliopsida > Fabales > Fabaceae > Mimosa > Mimosa bimucronata. Next base: position 8,991,645 of record CM073437.1, read on the forward strand.
CTGATCCGACCCGTTCAATGATATCGAACGGACCCATAAACCGGGGAGTGAGCTTCTTAGCTCTTATGGACCTCCCAATACCCGTCGTCGGAGATACCCGAAGAAAAACATGATCCCCAACACTGAACTCTAACGATCTACGTCGTTTATCTGCATAGCTCTTCTGCCGACTATGGGCAGTCAATAGCCGCTGGCGAATCAACCTAATCTTCTCTGTCGTCTGATCTACAATATCTGGGCCAATGATAACCCTCTCGCTAAGCTCTGTCCAACAAATTGGCGACCGGCACTTCCGACCATATAAAGCCTCATAAGGCGCCATCTGAATACTCGAATGATAACTGTTGTTATAGGCAAATTCCGCTAATGGAAGATGTCTATCCCAACTACCTGGTAGCTCCAAAGCGCACGCCCTGAGCATATCCTCCAAAGTCTGAATCGTCCTCTCAGTTTGACCATCAGTCTGAGGATGATACGCAGTACTGAACTTAAGCTTCGTTCCCAAAGCCCTCTGTAAAGACTTCCAAAACTCAGAGGTGAACCGCGGGTCTCGATCTGAAATAATACTCTCAGGAATCCCATGAAGCCTGACGATCTCGTCCACATACATCTGAGCTAATCTAGCCAAAGGATAATTAATCCTAATTGGAAGAAAATGAGCAGACTTAGTCAAACGGTCCACGATAACCCAAATCGAATCGTGACCAGACTGAGTCAACGGCAAGCCAACCACAAAATCCATCGAAATACTGTCCCACTTCCATTGAGGAACCTCAATACTCTGCAATAGGCCACCTGGCCGCTGATGTTCGATTTTCACCTTCTGACAGGTCAGACACTTAAAGACAAATTGAGTCACTTCAGATTTCATCTTAGGCCACCAATAAACTCTTTTTAAATCATTATACATCTTAGAAACGCCAGGATGCATCGCATAACTGCTCTTATGAGCCTCTTCAAGAATAGCCTTCTTGATATCTTCCTTATCCGGAACACATATTCTTTTCCTAAATCTCAAAATACCTGAATCACCCAGATCATAATCTGGATAGACACCACTATCAAGCTTTTCCCGGATCTCCTTCAGATGACTATCCTGCTCCTGAGCCACTCTTAAATCCTCGAAGAACCCAAACTGGCCAACAATTGCTCCCAAAAATGCAATTGACCTTTCTGCCCCAACATGAATGACACGACAATCACTAAAAGAAAATTGCTCTCCCACACTTAAGGAAGACATATGTACTGATTTCCGGCTAAGGGCATCAGCAACCACATTTGCCTTCCCCGGATGATACTTAATTTCAAACTTATAATCCTTAATTAGCTCCATCCAACGACGCTGCCTATTATTCAATTCCTTTTGATCCATAAGATATTTCAGACTCTTATGATCACTGAACACTTCAAACTGTGCCCCCATCAAATAATGTCGCCAAATCTTCAAAGCAAAAACAACTGCTCCCAGCTCAAGATCATGAGTTGGGTAGTTTTCCTCATGCGGTCTCAATTGCCTAGATGCATACGCAATAACCTTACCATTCTGCATCAAGACACAGCCCAAACCCATCAAGGATGCATCTGTATACAACTCATATGGCTGACTTGGATCCGGCAATGTCAACACAGGTGCAGTTGTCAACCGGGTCTTAAGCTCCTGAAATGCCGACTCGCATCGATCAGTCCAGATGAAAGGCCTATCCTTCTTGGTCAAATTAGTCAAAGGTCTCGCAATCTGCGAAAATCCTTGAATAAATCGACGATAGTACCCTGCTAATCCAACAAAACTCCTAACCTCTGTCACTGACTTAGGAGACTTCCATTGCAAAACTGCTTCAACTTTACTTGGATCAACCGCAACTCCCTCAGCAGATACTACATGCCCTAGAAACTTTACCTCCTTGAGCCAAAACTCACATTTAGAAAGTTTGGCATAAAGCTTATGATCTCTCAAAATTCGCAGGACGGAATACAAATGCTCCCGATGCTCTTCTTCACTCTTAGAATAGATTAAAATATCATCAATAAACACCACCACAAACTTATCTAAATATGGCCGAAAAATTCTATTCATATAATCCATAAACACAGCAGGGGCATTGGTGAGCCCAAATGGCATCACCAGAAACTCATAATGGCCATATCTCGTCCTGAATGCAGTCTTAGGGACATCCTCTGCTCTAACTCTCAACTGATGATACCCAGACCGAAGATCAATCTTAGAGAAAACTGAAGCTCCTGCCAATTGATCCAACAAATCATCTATCCTAGGCAACGGATACTTATTCTTGATGGTTACTTTATTCAATTGCCGGTAATCGATACAGAGTCGCATGCTACCATCTTTCTTCTTTACGAACAAGACTGGGGAACCCCAAGGTGATCCGCTAGGCCTGATGAAACCTTTATCCAGAAGTTCTTCAAGCTGCTTCTTAAGCTCTACTAATTCTGACGGAGCCATCCGATATGGGGCCTTGGAGATTGGACCCGTGCCCGGCTCTAACTCGATGGTAAACTCCACCTCTCTTTCGGGAGGGAGTCCACGCATATCATCGGAAAATACCTCTGGGAAATCTCTAACTACATCCACCTGATCAATAGAGATCTCGCCCTCCTCCTTAATGGAGAAGAAAACCATAAAGGCCTCACAGCCTTTTCTCACACACCTCTCTACACGTGTCGCAGATAGTAACATCGGCGCACTAGATGACTCAGCATAAGACACAGTCTTATCTTTACAATGCAAGACTACATTATTTTCCTCTAACCAATCCATACCAATAATCACATCAATTCCCCTCAAAGGCAAACAAACCAGATCAATTTTTGATTTACGGCCTTCAAACCATAAATCCAAATTTTTGCATACTAAAGAAGTCTCAAATTTAGCACCCGCAGGGGTAGACACACGCATATTATATGGCATAACTGATAACTCAAAACTAAGCCTCTGAGTACAATCCAAAGAGATAAAAGAATGTGACGCACCAGAGTCAAACATCACATTAATATCATGGCCATGAATAGAGACCGTACCTCGAATCATATTAGGAGACATCCCTGCCTCCTCAGCTGAAGTAGCATAAACTCTACCCTGAACTAGAGGGCGACTGGGCTGAGCCACTGGCTGCTGCATATTCTGACCCCCATCTGGGCAGTACCTAATCGTATGCCCAATACGGCCGCATCCAAAACATTTAAAACAGGGTCCCTGATGGTACCTACCACACTTGCTACAAGGACCAACTACACTAGGAGTTGACTGAACTGACTCTCCATAAGTCACTTGGCTGCCTCCTCTCGACTGACCTTCTGAACCAAATCTCCACGGGGCTGAATCCTGACGACCCCTACCTGATTGGCCACGTCCAAAACCACCAGACTGTCCTCTATTGTGGCTACCATACTGACCACGACCATAGCTACCTGACTGACCACGGCCATGGCTCCCAGAGTGACTCTTCCTTCCAGAGCCACTAAAACTGCTATTACCACTTGCTCCAAATTTCTTGCTAATACCTCCCGTCGGCCCAAAGGAATAAGAAGGCCTACTCTGAAAAGGTCTACCATGACTCTGCTGGAACTGACCTGGGCCTCCAGTATACTTAGCTGTCTCTGCAGCTGCCTCCTTCATCATGCGATCCGCAATCCTCAGCTTCTCACATGCTTCTTCAACATTCTTACATTTCTTATCATGCACCTGCAGTCTCAAAGCAGGTCTGGCCTTCTCAAATAACTGATCTATACGCCACTGAGGGTCGTCCTGACGCTGCAGGAACGAAACATAGCGAGATAACTCGGAAAAAGTAGCAATATACTGATCCACTGACATCCCACCTTGCTTGAGATAATAAAAAGCATTCTCCTTCTCCTTCCTAAGAGAAGGAGGGAAATGATATCCCAAGAACTTGTCCTTAAACTCATCCCAGGTCATCAATGAATCATCTCCACATACGCTCTGCCACCAAATCAATGCTTTTCCTTCCAAGAGGAGAATAGCAACCCTTGCTTTCTGATAAGGGTTACAGACCACGGCTGCAAATATGGCCTCCAATCTTTTAATCCAAGCCTCTGCCTCGAAAGGATCTTGACTTCCACTAAAATGTTTCGGATGATGACGGTCAATTTTCTTCCATACTTTTTCAGTACTCAAGTCCTCCGGGCGAGGATAAACTAATTCCTCCTTATCATTAACTTTAGAGAACTCCCCCTGCATTTCTGATTCATCACCTTTATTAGTCTGAGCTTGAAAATCTGCTTTCAATTTAGCTAACTTTTCCTCATTTTCTTTATTTATTGCTGCGACTTTTTGTTCCATCTCCTTTCTCAACTCATCTTTCATTTTGGCTACTAGCTCGTCATACTCTTTGTTTACAGGTTGATCATTTCCTGTACCATTTCCTGCACCTGATCCCCTATTACGAGCCATACTCTCATTCCCTGCACCTGATCTCCTAGTACGAGCCATACTCTCCACCCACCTACGGATGGAAGTTACACCTATTAAAAACAATCATACAATAGGAAACATAAAAAGGGAAAGGATCGGAAAAGTATTGCCACAATATCACTAATGCAAGTGTAATGCATGACTGACACAACAAGAAACATGCAAAACACCTTTCCAGGTCTTATACCATGAAACTGATACCAACTGTAACATTTACCTCCTAATCCCACTATTAACCACTCACAATTAAACATTAAATTGTTTATAGTACTAACTATGTTAGGAAAAAGAATTAACTTAATAAAGATAACTAACATAGTTAGAAAAAGAGCTTTCCATAATATTTATATATAAATCAAATTTCAACTCCAAATCTCTGTCATCACAATATAAATTTTTCTTCCCAGTACAATAACAGAGAATTATATTATCCATAATTAATCTCCACACATCATCCTTAAAATACCAAACCATAATGGTAATTATACAATAATTCTTCCCAAAATAATAATAAGTTTTCAGCGGAAGCATCATACAAAATATGATCCTAAATGTGGCAATACCTCCTGTCCTTCTGATCCAGAGTATCTCACGATATCAGTGAGAAGTTCCCGGATCCTTCCCTTGACCTCCTACTTCGCTCCTAGGACCTGCAAAAGTGAGATCAACGGGGGTAGCCCCAAACGCAACCACTGACTACTCATCTAAGTGCGGTGAGTGCTAGCAAGGTGTCCAGTGGAATACATATATGTATATATACTAGTTCAAACCACATGCTCAAGTATTCACATATAATGCATATCTTGATCCCAAATATTTTTTCACAGTTTATACGTGCAGAATAATCCATCCCAAATCATCTCCAAGAATAATATATATATATATCATTGATAATCACAAACAACCCAAACGAATCTTAATAGAAGCGTTGGGAAAATATGTGGGACCAGTCGGGACCTTCCACCCGCCCCTGATCACCACGGTACAATTCACGAGGGACTTTCTACCCTCCCTAAATCGTACCACGGATTAGAAGGATCTCCGTCCTTTCTGTATCCGTGAGGGGCGATCTCCCCTCTTTCGTCTTTCTCTCCTTTATTTCCCATAATATATCAATTAGTCCCTGTGGCGCAACAGGGTACCTCATCACGTGATGGCACAATTTCCAATTCACCGGTGTCACATACACAGAGAATTTCTCACATACAACACATAGATATGCAACACCACAATCAGGCACCAGGCCTTCCAGTATTTTCATGATATACATATATTAAATAATTTCCAAAGCCACATATATATTTCAGTTCCAAATATTTCACATCACAAATTTATGCCATTTCAAAATAATACTCCACAGGACATTTATTATAAAAGTATTAATATTCCAAGATCTCATTTCCATATCTCATCAATCATCAATTGATAATCAAATTTCAATTTGTGATTTAAAATCTCATCTGCATATAACATCATAATTTTCAAATAATAATATTTCAAATTTCTTACTAACACTACACACACATATAAACAAGCAGAAAGCGGTTACCTGATAGCTGGCACCAATCTCACAATAGTGCAGCTCCCCCGTGCTAACTTAGTGCAATTCAAGCACTACACAACCATACATACAACCACAATTAATTATTTACCCAACAATTTTACATGTTGGAAAATAAATTATTTACTACCCTTTCTTTGCCCTTACTTATTTTAAATTTCTATTAAACATTTATTCTTCCTTTCTATCTCTAAAATTTATCTCTACTCCATTTATACATATATCCAAAATTATTTATCTTTCCAATAACTATTTATAAAAATTCAAGCCTAAATAAAATTAAACCTTACATCTCTAAATTATTTCTCAACCTCAAAAATCCATTATTTAATCTACAATTTATGTTCCAAACCTTAATAAACATCTAAAAATTATTAATTTAACTATAGACACCTCAGATCATCAAAAGCCTTATTTTCAATATATCACAAAAATTCCCAATAATTAGGAAAAACCTCTAATGAAAAATCTATTTAGAGGAACTCATAATCAAGCTCCAAGCTTCAGTTTATTAAGTTTAAGACTCCCAAAAATACCCATTTTGGACAAAGCCTAATTTTTCAAATATAGCTAATCGAAAAAAAACTAATGACATAGAAATATATAGAACACTTACGGGAGTTCGAATATGGTCTTAGATGGCCGGAAAAACCACCGGTCCGGCGCCGACGAGCTCCAAAAGCTCCGGTCTAAACTTTTCTATCTACTTTCTAAGCACAAAATTAGACCGAAATTAAGTAGAGAAATGAAGTATAATATTGGAGAAGGTGATAGGAGGAAGGAAGAAGAAGAAAATTAATAATAGTGGTGGTGATGGTGGTGGTGTAAGGTAGAGAAAAAGAAAAATGAATGAATAAGAGGAAGAGGATGAGAAAATGAAGAATAAGAGGAAGAAGATGAATGTGACGGTGGAAGGAGAAGTGAGTGGGAAAAATAGAAATAAAAGAGGAAAAGATGGATTAATGATGATGTTTATGGAAAGATGAAGGGAATATAATGATAATGTTTGTGGAAAGAGGAAGGGAATATAATGATGATGTTTGTGGAAAGAGGAAGAGAATATAATGATGATGTTTGTGGAAAAATTAAGAGAAGGGTGACGGTGGAGAGTAAGGGAGAAGAGAGAAAAAGAAAAAGATTAGGGAAAAATACACTACTAGGACCTAAGATTCTCAAATAAGGTATTTCTTTTGAACCAAAAATTTTCTTTTCACTCTCAAAAATTTCCCTATAATACTCTTTACTTATTTCCTCCCATAATATCCTCTTTTGAGCCTAAAAATGATCTCTCCCAAAATTATTATCGTCCGAATAAGGGAGAAACTAGGCCTTTAAAATCCTCAAAAATACCTCGAAATCCTTAAAATATCCTCATAATCCATCATTTCTCATTAATCAATTCCTATTTACCCCCACTAATCCTAAATTAATTTTTAGGATGTTACAGTGGCCGGACAGCCCCGCCCCTTCCTCAACGACCTATTCAATGCATGATCACCTGCAAAAATGACAACGATAATAGGGTGAGACAAAGATGTCTCAGTAACCACAACTCAACTCAATACAAGAGTGTGAGTGAGTTAGCAGAGCGCCTAAAAGGGTACCACATTTAAAAATAATTACTTACCCACCGAGTGTATACCTATAAATAACCATTCCAGTACAAGATTTACGATTTACTTCATAAATTGTATCATGATAGCAAACCTCAACTACAATTCCATTACACAAATATAAATATGATGTGACACTGTGCCCCTGTCTATAATCAGGATGGCATCCTCCCCTCTGTCTATAATCAGAATGGGGACTCCCCCCTGTCTATACTCAGGATGAGGATCTCCTTGTCTATAGTCAAGGAGTCGGTCTCTGTCTATATTCAGAATGACCGGTACAAATAACCGCTCGGTGATCAGCCGAGGGTTACATCGTGCGATGGTACATTTCAGTGACGTGCAACTAAAATTACATAAACAAATATCTATACGGCTCGTACCATAGCTCACCCGTTACCCTCCATGGACCAATAGCCATTTATCAATTATTTTTCCAATACCTAAATCACAATATTCCACATCTCCTGTAAAACATAGTCTATCCATATCACCAACCAGAGTATTAAATATATTATCACAAAGTTCGTGACATTTTCATACGAAAGTATGTGGGATTTCAAAGGCACTCAATAGGCATTTTTAATATAAATATATCGTTTGAAATTCAAGTTAAGTGCTAATAGAAGTATAAATATATAAAACGGGATTTTGAGAGAAATCCCTTCTAACATCATACACAACCAGGTAGTAAGATGAGAGTAGTTACCTGAACTTGCCAAAAAGCAAGAAAAATACCCGAATGATGCGGTCCTCTAGCCAGCCCGATCCAATGGTGATTACGATCACTAAAGAATACAATAACACAGTCAATTTACAATTCACGACTATTTGGCTTGATTAAGTTAAATTAAACTCCTATTAAGCCTAAGACACAATCTATCCTTAAACCTCTTAGCAAGATCAAATTCCTCTTTTTCGTTTTCACTACTTAGCCCAATTCAACCTCAACTCACCATCATACCTAGAAAAACATCCCAAATAATTATTCCCAACTCTTTAAATACATAATACTCTATTAGACTTTTCAAACCACTGTTTATTCTTTATTGCCCCTATTTGAAACACACTTGATTCTAAGCCCTTAATAGTCCACCATTAAGATTTACTCACTCGCCACAATCTAACACCTGTAAAATTCAACTAATAACATCAATCAACTCCGAACAATCCTTACCTCGTTCAAAATCATCATCCAATCAAAATTTCTCTAACCTACATCGAGGGTTCCAACACTTGACATACCTACATGCAATCAACCTATATCCTGACCAACTAAATTGTTTAGAATCATTTTGACATTACTAAGCTCATCATAACCATTGAATCACCAAAATTCACCATAATCTCTGAATCCCTTTTTTTTTAAAACCTACATCGCCCAAGCTTCAAACAGTCACACATCTCATATAGGCTCAAATCATATCAAATTAGTTTGATTAAATTTATTTAACCCCTATTAAATCCCAATTCAAACAATAATCCTCAATTTACTCAAAGATACTTAAATACTTCCCTCTCTCGCCTTACTATATCCTAGAATTTCCCAAATTCTTTCACAACCTTTCTTAATCCAAATTCTTCATCAACAAGCTCAAGCATAGCACAATTCTCTCACATTATTTATCTAAGTCATCATCTCATGTTCAACATAGCCCATAACAACATCCGACTTCTCCAAAACACCTAAAAATCCCAATTGTTAACCAAATTCTAAATCAAACTCAATGACCCAACCAACATTATCGTTGGACTCCAAGAACCCTCTAGAATTCATAAATCAAGGTCAAAAACCCAAATTCAAAGGATTTATTGTCGTAAACTTAGCTTAATTCAACTTTAAGCAAGCAAAATCTCACATAGGGCAAAATTAAACCAAATTAACCACATTACCATCATCAAGTAGTCTAAATAAACATGTAGAACCAGGCAATTGCCCCAATCAAGCCAGAAAATTCAAAAATCAAACAAGCCCTAGAATTTTTCTATTGAAAATCAACAACAAAGAAGGAAGGAATTAAGGAAGTTACCCAAAATCACCGGGCCCCCTTTCAACCTCCAAACCCGCCGAAAAACACCCAGCTCCGCCGCCCAAATCGCAGGCCAAAACGCGCCACCACCACATTCACTCAAACTCTCTCTCTTTCTCGCGACGGCAAAAGGAAAAGGGAAGGGAAAATAGGAGGGAATATGAACTGAGAGGGAGAAGGTGGACTGGGGTTTAGACAACGACAGCGGCGACGGCCGCCGTCGCCGTTGCCCTCACTCTCCTTTCTCTCTTTCGCACGACACAGGAACCGGGGAAGTAGAGGAAAGAACGAGAATGGGAACACGGGAGAGAGGGAGGGGAACAGGAAGGAAGAGGGAAAAGAAATAAAAAGAAAGGAAAAATAATTTAAATGGGAGGGAAGAAATTACCAATAGGCCCTCCAATAATTAACATAAGATACTTTTCTTTAAGATAAAACCCTCATATTTCATTCTAAAAATTTTCTTCAAGTACCCACTAATATTTTCTCCTATCAAGATCTCTTTTTAATCCAAAAATAATTTCTCTAACTTTAAGCTTCTCAATTTAAGGGAGAAACTGCGCATTTAAAAATTCCCAAAATACTTCTATTTTCCTCAATTTGTTTATAAAACTCTCAAAACTCATTAATTAATCCCAAAATCAATTCTTAATTTATTACTAATCTTTAATTAAAATTTTGGGATGTTACAGTTGGAGATAAAGATGATGAAGAAGATGACATGGTATTAAGAATAAAGTATTTCAAATACCGAGTTGTGACCTCTTTGAGTTCCCTGTTTCACTTGACAATAGGGATGATGATGAGAAAAACTGAAACTTTCACCCTTGAATTTTTATAGAACCAATGTTCTATTTCCTCTTCTTGAGTTTTTACAGAAGTAAGTTTCTCATTACTTAATGTTGTCATACTATATGATGCCGAGGAGTGAAGGGGCTGTTTGGTATACATGATGGAATTCATGAAAACTCGATTGATGTATGCATCTCTCTTAACATTGAATCGGCTATTTCAATTGTTTGCTTTACTTAATAATTACAATCAACTAATTGATGTTTTATGACATGCTTATATATGGTGCAGATTTTTGATATAGATGACTCTTTTAACCAAGATCAGATTGATGACATTCGGGATAAGTTAGCATGTTGGTTGCTTCAACATGGTTTGGAGTGAAAATCTTAGATAGAAATTCTTGAATTTGCATTACAATTTGTATGTACATTTTATGTAATGTAGACAACTTCTTTGTAAAATTTGTTCATGTTCATCTGTCTAGTCTGCATGTGGGATTGGATATTGCAGGTTATGTTTAAAATTTGTAGACAAAACCACAAAAATAATTTGCAGTTTTTTTTTAAAAAATTGATAATTCACGTCCATTAAGAGAAAACAGATGTGAAAAATGGTGTTTTTCACGTCCAATATGTGATGATGGATGTGGAGATGTCATCTTCCACGTCCATTATCTCATAATGGTTGTGATTTATGTTATTTTTTTACGTCTATTTAAAAAATGGACGTAAAAAATATCTTATATTCTATGTCCCTCTTATTTTATATCCATCTAAAATGTATGTGAAATGTCCAAAATAATGGACGTGGAAAATGCCTCATGTAGTAGTCACTTTATTACTAATTTAACTTTATCAATGCACCACCCTCCAATAAAGCCCCACTATTTTTTTTAAATGGAATGATACAAACTGATGTATGATATCAATTTGTGACTTGCTACTTATAGTAGAGTTTCATTTCGCTATACTATAAGACCTAGCAGGGTATTACCACTCAACAGATCCTCACATACATCTCTCACCCTATTATTCTTTCCTCTATTGTTCTTAATTTTGACTTATGTTGTTCAATTTTACATTATACATGTGTTCTGTATTAATCTTGTTACCTCTTTTTCGTTGAGAAGATATCGTCTTTTTTCGCTTAATGCATGGAAAAAATAATGAGCTTAATTTAAATTAAAAAGAGGGGAATTGACTGACCTCAAAAATAGATGGACAAGAAAGAATTAACAACCCACCAATGAAGTAGTATTGCAGCACTCTCTGTCGGCCTTAAAAAAAGGAAAGAACCAGCAGTCCCGTTCATAACCAACAATGTCTATGAGTCAAAGTTTAGCTCAGAGGAATTGAGCCAGGTCACAGGTTATGTCCATTGTAACCTAAAATTATCAGCGTCTATGATTTTAATTTTCTCAACAAAAAAAAAACCCTTCGTATCTTGTCATTGAAAAAAAAACTTTATCTTTATCATTTATTTGACCCACATATATTTATTAATATTAGGGATAAAGGTCAAATTTGTCCCGGAAGTATTCCGTGAGGATTATTGGATGTCCGAAAGTTTTTTTAGGATCAAAATTACCCTAAAAGTTTAGAAGGCGTATCAATTTCACCCTGCGGTTATACAAAGTTAATTTTGACTGTTAAATAAGTCAAACATTCCACGTGGCACTCCACCCCATCTCCTACTTGCTGAGGTGGCGTCACACCTAATAATCTTTCTTTCTCGTTCACCCTTCTTGCTTATGCAAATGCGGGAGGGGGGCCTCGGCTGCCCCCTAGGCTGCCCCTAATTTTTGGGGCAGCTGTTGTATATTTTTTTTATTTTTTTATATGATTAAATTCTACATTAAAAGAGTGACATTTTGATATATTATGGGCAAAAAACGGATATGTCTTCAATTTTTTATGATTTTTCAAATATTAGGTACTCTTAATTAAAAAAAACAGCCTTATTTTTTAGTACTTAATTTTTGAAAAATCATAAAAAATTGAAAACATATCCATTTTTTGCCCATAATATATCAAAATGTCACTTTTTTAATGTAGAATTTATTTATATAAAAAGAACAAAAAAAAATATATCACACCTGCCCCAAAAATTAGGGACAGCCGAGAGCAGCTGAGAGGGGGCAGCTGAGGCCCCATCCTGCAAACGCAGACCTTCCATTCCCCATCTCCGCCCAATCATTGCCCCCATGAACGAAGATTGAATCTAAAACAGAAGATTCAAACTGGAACTATATCAGAAATTTCAATCATAACACAAGCAAATCATTAGATATATGTTCTTTTTATCTTTTTCTTTGTTCACTTCTGACGATTATAGAATTATTCCCTTTAAAAAAAATTATAGAATATCTGGAAACACCAAACCCTTCTAAATCCCCAAAACATCTGTTGATTTCGCTAACGTTGGCGGAAAACACAGACCTTCGACTGTGCGTGAGCAATCGTGAGATCTCTTCATCATCACTTTTGGCTCACGAAAAATCTGCACAAACTTAAACTATTTCCTCGTCTGAACTAGAATTCAGTTTTGTTCCTTGTCTGCTTTTTATCGTCTTCCTCCTTTAGGGCTTTAGGCAGGTAATCATTCAGTTTTGGGTTTCCTGGAATTTTCTTTTTATCAAATGGTTTCTTGGAAATTATGTGTCCTACCACTCATCACTCTCTACACCATGGCTCTCACATGATCCCACACCAAGTGGCCCTAAAATAAATGCACCCAAATCTTCCCAAGTAAACATTAGTTTAATAGTTTAATCAATTTTATTAAATGCTTCCATATTTGAAAGTATTTTTTAATTAAAGAAAAGTAACAGATAGATGATTAAAATCAAATTGCCTTTGCAGCTTCAGCGAGCAAACTCTCTCAGCAACTGCAATGGAGTAGTAATAAACACATGCGTACAATCTGGTTTATTTTTTTTCTCAACCGCTTTCTTCACTTTCTATATGCTCTTCTTTCGTTCATGGGGGGCGATTATTGGGCGGAGATGGGGAATGGAAATTTGGGTTTTGCAGAAGCAGGAGTGAAGAGGGGAGAGAGAGAGAGAGATTATTATCAGGTGTGACGCCACCTCAGCAAGTGAAAGATGAGGTGGAGTGCCATGTGTATTGTTTGAATTACTTAATAGTCAAAATTAACTTTGTATAACTGTAAGGCGAAATTGATACGTTTTCTAAATGTCCAGAGCAAAATTGATCCTAAAAAAACTTCTAGACACCCAATGATTCTTACTGAAAACTTCCGGACAAATTTGACCCTTATCCCTTAATATTAATACAGACTTTTCCCATGAATGTCGTTATAAAATACTACCATCCAAAAGGTTGCAAACAATTTACTGCATAAATGTACCATCCAGCTGATCTCCCATTCTTACGTTAGCCATCTCGTTGTGGTGGAAGTGTGGAACTGAAAGTGGCCCATATAGTGTACATATGTTTTTTTAGAGTGCCTATAACTATCTCCCTAGTCGCCATACATCATGCATGTTTCATATCTTAACTTGGGCTTCATTTGGGCTCTCGCAAAAGTCCGTTCTTTTAAAGTTTTAAGCTTCGTAGAATATTACCCTTTTAAAAATAAAACATAAAATAAGTAACTGAACCCATGAGGCTCATGAACCAAAGTGGCCCATATAGTGTACATATGTTTTTTTAGAGTGCCTATAACTATCTCCCTAGTCGCCATACATCATGCATGTTTCATATCTTAACTTGGGCTTCATTTGGGCTCTCGCAAAAGTCCGTTCTTTTAAAGTTTTAAGTTTCGTAGAATATTACCCTTTTAAAAATAAAACATAAAATAAGTAACTAATACCTACATTACTAAATTATAGTTTAAAATATCAATACATAACGTTCAAACGTTAAAAATTTTAAAATATCCGATAACATATAAAATACTCCATCGGGTCCTAAATATAAGACCACTTTGACTTTTTTTGTGGAAGTTAAGGAAGCAAATTAGACTACTAAATTATAACATATGTTACATGAAATTAGATTATTGGTTAGTTTATAAGTAGAATATATTATTTTGGAGGAAAAAAGTTTTTTTTGACTAAAACTACTTTTTTTTTTTACTGAAAAAAAATCAAAAAAGTCAAAGTGGTCTTATAATTAGGACGGAGGGAGTATTCAACTAATTCAATGAAGCAATTGAACAGATAATCCTTTTAGTATATTCAAAGAATTCATTCTCATAATCATGTTTAATTACTGCATATATTAAGAGATTAGAGACAACTATATTCTTTGTTCATTTTTCTCTGAAATTGTAGAGAGATCTGTTCAGCGGGACACTGAATAATTTCTTACCTAGGTTACGTTGGTGGCTTGAAGTAGCCTGCGTGTTAAATGTCTGTTTGTTTTGTATTTGCATTTCTACAACCATAATAGGAATGTGATCAACTGTACTAATATGTTATGATTTGATGAATATATAAACATCTGACAATTGTAGATCTCGGCACTAAAGATGGTAAACTAAATGACTCTTCTAAATTATCTATCATTGGCAAAAAAAAAAAAATTTAGGTTAAACACCGTCCAGTAATCTGACACCTATTACCAACCGACTATTCTAGATTTAAAAGGTAGGAGTACTGCCCACATAGGCAGTATTGTTTCCTCTCACAATGAAATCGGTTCTCAAGATTCATGGGGGTGAGCCCACTTATTAATTCAACCGATTGCTAGTTGGTTTATCCTCGTAAAATTTGTTCAACTGGAACATTCAAAATTTAGTTATTTATAGAAAAAAGTCCGCTTGGAAACAGCTAAAAAAGCACTCTCCATCCTCCCCAAAAAAAAAAATTATTATAATTATATATTCAGAAAAGAGAGAAAAAGTTATCACTCATATTTTCGCCTTCTTTTTAAAAGAAAAGGGAAAGGTTATATGAACCGTTCAAAGTCCAAAGTCCAAAGTCCAAAGTCCAAACTACTCTGTCTCCAAAGTCAATAGAAAAGAAAGAAGGAAAAGCAAAAAAACAACGTATGATTTGTTCCCGTGTGGCGACATTTTATTGCAAGTCACCAATATGTCAAGGCTATTTTGTCATGGACATTCAAAGCAAAATTTCCCGCCTCTTTTCATCTCCCGTCTCAATTGGGAAATCCAACTCACTGACATGATGATGATCAATTTAACATCCCATACCACAAGGACAAGGTCAAAGATTATCCAGTCCCTGCTTCTATTAAAAGTTACAACTAATCGTAATCGGCTTTTAACTTTGTTCTTTTCCTTTCCATAATATACTCAAAAAGCTTGTTTTCGAGTTGCACTGCTAGCTTACTGCAGCCAAGAAGCATGAAATATTCTCGGGTTACAGTATGTTTGTAACCTTGGATCACTAGCTCGTGCCCTTTAACAAGGAAAAATAAAAATTTCAACGCTTTATTTTCTTTTTCTTCGCTTACACTCTCACTCAACCACATACAATTATCTCTATTATCTCGCTTAAACTGCAGTTTTAACATGGCTCTATTGTCTCATGGCATTAAGCTTTTTCTTAAAGCCTGTTTTAAATGTGATACTCTGAGTATGATGCGTGTTTGTAGTCGTCTCATATTTTAATAGTTTCTTTATGCACGTGAAAAACCTTAAACTACAGAAGAATCAAAATGGAGCAAGTAACACAAAATAAGGAAGCTTTATTAACGATGCCAAACAGAAACTTAGAAAACATAGTCGTTGGTTCTTCTTGGCAGCCTCAACGACATCGAATATTGAAGTAAAAGTAGATCATCATGAGCTATGATTCTCATGACTTAAAGCCATACGCCACACAACATCATCATGTGTTAGATTATATGTTACGAGATCATCAAAATCTTCAATGTATTTGATCGAGATGGTTCATTCACTGCAGCTGCAAATTTTTCAGCCTACAAAAATAAATGCACAGTTAGTTAGATATAGCAACAATGTGAGAGAATAACAAGGTTTTCTCAGGGAGGCTTTAGAGAACTATTTGACAGGATCAATCTACCTTTTCTGGTCATCAAAGGCTGAATTTTTCTTGTAATTGGGGAAGGGAACTCTCCCAGATTCTATATAGCAAATGTCTCGGACGAGAATCTCATAGTGCCTCTTCACCTCCTCAGGTGTTTTCCCGCCAACAGCCTTGGCAACATTGTACCAACGATCAGGAGTGTCCTTATCATAAACTGCAAGAGCCCTTTCAAATGCTTTGTTCTCCTGGGCACTCCACGAACCAGAGGATGCCATTTTTTGTAAACAGAATGAGAAGGAGAAGAATGTTGAAGAGATTGTACAGAGTAAATACTTGGGAGAATGAAAGAGCTGGTATGTTCTGAGACGTGGCAATGGCTTCTCCTTTTATAAGCAGAGAAGTGTGAAGGTTTAATAAGGTGGGGTATTGCTATTTGCCAGTTGGCACTTGGCATTTTTTATATCTTGCTTAAATTTCAATGGAGTAGAATTTAGTGATATGTATACTTAGGAGCCACAGAATGGAGCAGGACCAAGAAGATGAACAGCAACATGGGAGAATCAGTATCTTCAAACAGTAAAACAAGTGACTCAATTCTTAAAACGATAGGACTTACCACTCCTCTTCACCTTATTCTTGATTATATTCCCTGATCGTGGATTAAACATGTAGTTAATTCTTCACTTGCTGTGAAGCTTCCAGCTGATGGATTTAAGTCTGCCAATTCACCGTATTAGTTTCTATAGTTTGTTCTGTTCATTGCACTAGTTTTTCAGTGGGACCAAGCTCAAATCCAGGTGTGCATCAAACATCTACGTATACTTGTTCTAAAGAGTTTGATAACAAACAAATCTTATTTGTGATGATCATTATGACAGGTGATCTTTGAAGGGTACTTGTCTTAAACAGCCGTCCAACACTTAGCTGGCCTGTTGTGTTCGTACAATGATTCTAGTTTGTTCTATTCTTAAACCTCCATTGAGAGGTCAACATTGTCACCTGCCACTCTTGTAGCTAGCTTCTGGGACCCTTTAGGTTCGAGATAACGTACGATACGTTCGTGTTTTTTGTCGAACACTTAGGGAGATGAATCTTCTCTTCCACCCATATCATTAGCTAAATAAGCGGCTATTTAATAATTATGACTACTCATAGGCTTTTCTTTTTCTTTGAACAACAAACCTTCCTGGTTCACGCATTGAAATCTTAATTAGATGATTAATGGGAACATCTTGTATGGTGGGCAAGAGAACACGTGATCAAAATGATTAGAACTTTGTAGGAATCTGCATTTGGTTGTTAAATAAGCAATCTGATAAGGATTGGGATTTGGGAGAATGATAGTTCTTATTATTGTTCTGATGTTAGACGCACCTCTTTTTTGAGACCGCACAGCTACCAATAATTACCGTATTTCTGTATATGCATGTGGTATATCATTGTCAACGATCCATTTAATTTGGTCAATAATATGTCTTTTGCTGTTTGTTAACTCTGGCCAGAGGCATGGCCTAGGGCGCTGGGTAATCAATTACAGGTCCGTGTAAAGAATTTAATTAAGATAAGGTCCTACGAAATCGCGTAATTAATTTCAGGTCCCTGACACGAAGCTGTTATCGCGTGCTCATTAAGTTGTTATCGTAGGCCAAACAGTTGTTATCATCTGGCCAAAAGTTATTACTGAATTCTTAGTCACTAACAACTGAATGAGTAGGCGATAACAACTTTTTGGCCTACGATAGCAACTTAATGAGCATGTATAACAACTTGTGGCTAACCATAACAACTAAATGAGTATGTGTAACAACTCTTGTTCAGTAATCACTTTTGAGCTGCCGATAACAACTGAATGAGCAGGCGCTAATAACTTTGTGGGACCTGAGATTAATTATGCAATTTCGCGTTGGATTTGATATTAATAACGCGATTTTGTGAGACCTCATGATAATTAAGTTCCATAAAATGGACTTGTAATTAATTTTCCCAAGTACTTAGGCTTTTGAGTTTTTCCAGTGATTTTTTATTGAAGGTATACTCAATAGTCTATAGTCTGGAGAAAAATATCTTTACCTGCTGAATTTAGCCATGCCTCATGCAAAAAGAGTACCAAATGAGGTTTGCTTTTTTGGGGTAAACCCGCGTGGTTGGGGTCTGGCTGGTCCATTCAATTATTTGGATTTTTGTACCTGTATATATGGAGCTTCCATAATGACATTATATATCTGATTCATAGTGGGGAAGAAAAGGCTAATTTTTCTTTTTTTTTTCAGAAATCTTCAATGGCCTTGTTACCGAAAGTAGTTTGCACTTCACGAATATAATTGACTCCATAGCTTTGTTCTCTGAAAAACTTCTAAGTGCACTTGATCTTTTTCTTAATGAAAAAACGATTACTTGACTTTTCTGTATCATTAAGTATGTTAAAGAAAACCAAGAAGCCTGACAAGTTTTTTACATCTTGTAACATCGTTACCTTCTGTTCAATTCTGCTGCTTATGTCACTGTATAAACATAACTTTATGCGCAATAATTGAGAGCACTTCTTCTTCCTTAGACTACGCTTATAGATATACCTTTACTAATTCTTACTTGCTGTAATTTGTACCAGCTTTTGGTGTTTCTTCTGAAAAATTCTGAGCTTAAATAGTATATTCTTCATCTGATTCTGGGGTTAGCTAAACCATAAATGAACTATGGTGAGGATGAAAAGAGAAATCAGAAAATGACAAGATGCCAGGGACAATTTTGATGAGTATATATGGTGGGATAAGGCTGCATTTCAGAATGGCATCAGAATAGTCTAATTTTAGAGGCCGGTATAATGAGATACTGTGGTGTCAACTTGATATAGATTGACCCTACTCTATATATACCTATATATGCTAAAATCTAGCAACTAGGCCTTAGAGCAATCTTTTTGGAATTGCCAAGAACCAATGCATAGCAATTGA
Source organism: Mimosa bimucronata (assembly GCA_037074515.1). Taxonomy (NCBI): domain Eukaryota; kingdom Viridiplantae; phylum Streptophyta; class Magnoliopsida; order Fabales; family Fabaceae; genus Mimosa; species Mimosa bimucronata. The sequence continues at coordinate 9,011,022 of CM073437.1, forward strand.
AGGTGCCTGATAGAACCAAGACTTCCATTCTGGTTCAGTTAAGGTTAATTACTATGGGAGTATCCGAATTCATAATTCACCATTTGAGTTTTGAGGTGAGCCTCTAGAGGAATCTAAATTCAGATTTTTATTAATAAGCATATCTTTACAAATTACAAGTTGTATGAATGGTGTGCCTAGAAGGGAACCAAGGATGAAAGGCGGTGATGATTGGGAGAAAATTACAGGGATGACTTTTTGGCAGAATCTTGGATGAAAAAGTGTGGTTGAAGATTTATTCTGCCACCCAATTATGGAATCCTTATCACCCATTGTGCCACGATTCACAAAGTAATAATATATGGAATATGGACTCTTCCACTAACATTGGAGCCTTGGAGGATTTTTGGTGGTCCTTCATCACCCAACTGAGAAAGAAGTTGAATCCATGCTTATTCTCTCTTTCGTAGATAAGTTTGTTGACACGATGAAGCTATAACTCTATAGGAGAAGGAACGAAAAGAATCAATCATACAAGAGAAAGGTTCAACTTGATGCAACATTTGGTCAACAGGGAGTGATGGGCCCGATTTTAAATGGGCTGCCTTTGAAAGTATTTGGGCTCAGCCCATTTGAAACAGCAGGCTTATGTTCTTGTTTTATGAATAGTGAATACAGACAGTAATGTGAAAATAGTCAAAATACTCATAAGCCATCAATAACTGATTTGAGATTATGTCAGGGATATAATATCTAATCATCGAGAGATATCAAAGTTGGTTTGTTACATTCAAAATCCGACCCCTTAAAATTTTGTTCACTTTCAATATTTTCCACCTGGATCTAAGATTCTAAGTCTTGATCCGGGGGATTGTTGGCATCACTTTCTTTCTTTCTTTTTTTGTTTAAATAGATATCGTTAGATCTAAAATGAGGTTAAATGGAGAGACATCTCAATGGAGAGACCTTTCACCCCTTTTCTTTCCCTTTGATAAATAGATTTTCAATTAGCACCTTGTATTTTGCCTATGCACCCAATTACTCTTTTTTTTTTGGATACAAAGTTGAAAACTACGATAACAGCACTATGCTACTTGCTAAAAAATAGGAAAAGAAAGCAAAATTGAAAGAACACAAAAGACCTATTAAGAAGCTACTTTTCTAAATAAGATTTCCCTTCCCCATTGACACTAGGAGGGGAGACTCAAAAGTTGTGAAATAGTTTTGCTGGCTATGGGACATCTTAGCCAAGGAATCCACCACTTGTAGCTAGGAGTGTTCACGGGACGGGACCGGGACGACCCCGTCCCGTCCCGAAGAAAAGTGTTCGGGACGGGGTTTCCGTCCCGTCCCGAACTTGTCCCGGTCTCGATCGGGATGGGAAGGGACGGGACCGGGACGGGACAGGCCTTGTCCCGAAACTTTTTTTCAATTAAAAAAATTGACCCAAAAATCTTTTTTTTTGCAGAGCAACACACTTGGTGTGTGATTTTATAGCATAATTAAATCTCCTCCAATGCCATGAACACTCCATATTAATACATAATAAACCAAAAACATAATAATTAGAGCAAAAAAAAAAGTAGCAACAACTACACATTTAAATAAAGTTTAAAAAAAACTTCAAATGTGATGTGTTACACATAGGGCATAGTGGCAGCGGACAAGAAATTTGAGATCAATGAATGGTTGGAACTTAGTTTAGAAGTTAGAGTTATATATTTTTTTTAAAAAAATTCATATATACTCACATATGAGACAAATGGCACATGTATTTTTTTTTAAAAAAAATATGAACATACATATATATATTCGGGACGGGACGGGATCGGGACGACCCCGTCCCGAGTCCCGTCCTGTCCCGAAGCGGTACTCTGTCCCGTCCCGGTTTGTCCCGTCTTGAAATGGCCGGGACGGACCGGGACGGGACAGAGTTGAACAGCCCTACTTGTAGCTGTTCCCTGTTTGTAAATTTTAGAAACACTCTTCAGTCCTTGTGTAACCATTTCTGTGCGTCTTCCACCGAGTCTCTGAAGGGCTGGTTTTGGCTGCACCCTCTTTGGATGAGATTTAATGCCTCCACCAAGTCTGTGACAATTTCTATTCTGTCCAATTTTTTAGCTTGACAGATGTGTAAACACTGTATAATTTTTAGCACCTCAGCTATAGTAGAGGGTACAGTAGCTAATTTACGACAGAAGCCAAGGATCCATTCATTGTTTGCATTTCTAAGCACTCCACCACATCCACTTCTTCCATCTTGTAGCACTGAACCATCCACCTCTAATTTCCAAAAGAGTTCCTCCCCTCTTTTGTTGGTGTTTCCTGTCACACTTCTTGCCGTGTAATCTGGATAAGTCTTCATGATGTCTCTATCCGAACAAGCTTTGTAGAATGTCGCACTAGCATCTGTCACTCTTCTTATCTATGTAAAATATTCTGACCTCCCTTACATTTTGTCTTAATTCCATAGATTTCTCATCTACTTTGAAAATATACATTTAAATACAAATCGTAAATTCTGTTAAGAATATCCTAAAAAAATGTTTTTTAATTTATAATAAAATACATTTTATTTACTAAGGTAACCTTCATCACATTGAATACCTAATTTAACTAAATTTGCATCAAAGAAGTTTAGATTTTTTATTTTTTTTTCATTTCATTTTTTCTTTTTTATAAATAATTATTTGCTTAATGTGTTTATTGATAGAAGTTTGAATAATTTAGTTAATGAAGAGATAAATAACTTATTGAAAAAGTGGTTAATTATTTAAATAAATATATATTTGATAAGATATGTTTGTAAATATTTGTAATAGTTTTTTTTTTTATAAAACATAACTTTAAATGGTTTACAAAATCTTCCAAATATACTTCATTTAAGCATATGATAAAAAATAAAATAAACAATTGCGTTTGAAATATTTTTTAATCAATTAAGAGAATTCTAAATTAATAAATTTATTGAAAAAGAATAATTATTAAATTTATAATATAATAAAAAAATTAATATCTCTTATAAATTATTAAAATGTTGGAAAAAACACCTATTAAAATTATTTTTTGTTACATATATATATATAAATATTTTTTGACAAATATAAATGTTTAAACAATTTTTATGTTTATTAGGGTATTTTAGTCAAAACAAAGGGTTTAAAATCAAACTTAATGTATGACTAATGGTTAGGTGGATGTAAAAGAAATATCTAATATGTAAGTATGGTTTATGTAACATATATTTTAATTTTAAATGAACTCTATATATGTAATGAAAATAGAGGAGAGGTTTCCATGATTTAATTGAAAGACAGGGTAGACATTTTATTTTACTCTTTTTAATTTATTCACTATAGCATGTGTTCTCTTCAGTTTTGCTTTTGCCCATTCATGCAACAGAAGGTTGAATGTATCGGAGAGTGTTGGGAAAACATTCAGTGGACTTGCCCGCTGGAATCACGAAAACAACTACGTACATTGTTCAAAACACTTGTACGAAGAATTGCAGAAGATGAATAGGATGGGTTCGAACAGGGGAGATCACAGTGGTGTCTCTTATTCCGGCAACAAGACCATCTATGCTTCCTAAAACAATGATAACAAAGACGGTTTACTTTCCATTTTTTCAACGTGCCAAAACATCCAAGAGTTTACACTGCTCTTACAACCCCAAGATTTTTTATTTTTTTACCGCAAACATTGGCCAAACGTTAGTGTAAGATGACTTTGATGACATAAACATGGGGCTGGCTTTTGTACATTGAACAGACAAACTAATCATAATGTTGACTCACTCACAATTTCATTTTTCAATTGAAGAGGCAGACATTGATGACATGAAGTTACAATTGAGATCTAACCTCAGTTATGGGCGAGATGCTTCATAACACTAGGCCACAATGGATAGGCAAAATGAGAAAGAGAAGGTTAAACACCATTTGGTTGTGGGTGGAGGGAGGAGGATGGTTGAGTTGGAGAAGCCTTGTCTCTTCTAAGCTCCTTCACAACAGCAGCAAGTGCATCAGGATTGACACCCAGATCACACAGAGCCATTAGAACTGACAGTATGTGACGGTCCAGACCCGTGTCTAGTATATTTGACATATGGAATGCCAGATCCAATGATATCCGAGCCGTTTGTGCTTCTTCTGGGTCCATTCTTCTACAAACTCAACATTTTTCATTTCAATTTAATTAGCTCATCCACCAATTTCATCAAATTCAGATTTTTAAACATACAGCCTGCCACTCACTTTTGTTTTCTTATGCCTCTAATCAGATTGATGAATTATATGCAGAAGCACTACTAAAAGAAATTCAGAATTGAGTTGTCTGTCTGTTATTCTCATAATTGATTATCTTGCTGACAAAAAAAAAGAAAGGAATGAGAACAGACAAAATTCAGGTCCAGTATAATTGAAACGAAAGGCAAGAAATCATGAGGCAAAACCTAGATAATCTCGAAAACGGTCGAGCCAAATCCCAAAAATGAAGGTCGACGAGGAGAGAATGTAGAAATAGATAAAAACAAAAACAAAAATAATAAGGGGATGACATACCTGTAATGTGTGAATCTGGCGGGGCCAAACGCCTGCGTGGGAGGGAGAACCAACGAGGACGATGATGAACTATATGAGTGAGCCGAATATTGATAAACTATTACGGCGGAGGTCTAAAGGGCTGTTAGACCGAAAATTTTGAAGACGTTACCAGGACTATAGACGAAGAGAATTAAAGGGCTCGGCAGGGATTGAGAATGGGCTAAGCCCATTTACTTTTGACTTATGTGGGCTCAGCCCATTTGAAACAATAGATTCGTGTGGTGAGCCAGCGAAATATCAAATATTGAGAGTAAATATGTTGTCCAGCGGTCAGGGAAATTGGAGCCTCAATGCCATATTGCAAAGCATTTCTGCATTTGATTCAGATTTCACTCTTCAATTTCTAAATACTCTCTCCGGTCCTTGATATAGTTGAGAACCTTTTGTAGGAGTTGCTATTGCTCCTCAATTTAAGACACATTTCTAGTTTTTGTAAGTTGTTTATTTAATTCACCCTTATTAATATTCCTTCAATGATAATCAAATAAGAGGGTGAAAGTAAGAAGATGCAGAGAATTAAGGAAGTTGATTAGTGTGTTTTAAAAAATAATATATTAACTAACTTATCTAACATCCTTAATTTAATCAAATTAAATAAATATATCATATATTTAGCCTAGGAGAGAGTCCACGTCTATCTTTCTAAGGGATTTTCCTGTTTTTTCCATCCTTGGAAGAATTTGAGCCAATGAAATGGCTGTCCACATCTTCAGAAAATGGCCAAATTAAAAGAGGGTATGTTTTGCAAAAAAAGGAGTGGGTGTAAATAGTACCTGCTTGGGACGGCACTGTGACCCAATAAATCACAATCAGAATCTTATGTTGCAGAAAGAAAAGTCATTGGTGCTGGTTTTCTGAGCTAAGTGTGTGGTCATTGGTGCTGGTTTTCTGAGCTGAGTGTGTGTTGCTGAGATAGGTGACGAATATTCTGCATTCTTATCCATCATTGATTCATTGGAATTGAATTATTGGAGAAGAATATCTACTCCCTCCTCATTCTCCTAAACATTAAACATAGTATTTAAAGATAGTATTTATTTAGGTAGGTGAACTTGATTTTAAATATAAGATCTCTTTCTAATTTTTTTCAACTTTTTTTTCTAAATTATACCTATTGATACTCTTCAATAATAAATAAGTTGAGTAAGATAAGGAGTCTGAGGAAAAAGGTAGATTGTTAGTGTGTTTTGGTAATATTATGTAATCTTAACTAATTTAATTGGCATCCTTAATCTAATCAAATAAGGTAAAAATATCTTATATCTAAGACAGGAGGGACTATAATGTATTCTTTTTTTCTTTAATAAAAAAATTTAGGAAAGATGTTTAACTCACCCACAATCCAATGGCAAGGCTCCTAACTCATGATTTACTGGGGCCGGACCCTGTGGGCTCTTGAACATGACAATCGAGCCCTTTATTCTGTCCACACAGTTACGTTTCACCCAACTTCACTTAGATGTGAAGATACCTTCCTAAGCACCGCGATTAGAACCACAACTAAGTGATACTCCCCAGGAATTGAACGCTCGTCAAGATAGTCGAATGTCCAATCCTTTTGCTGGCTAAACCAACGGACAACGGGTGGAGTGTAATGTATTCTCAATCAATGTTTAGGGTGAGGAAGCATGTATTTCATTTTAATGTCCATTCATTCACTATATTATAACAACAATTTAATTTGCAAGCGAGTTCCACTTATTATATAATAAGTCCTACATTGAAAGGTTGAATGATCAATTAAGGGTATATAATATTGAGATGGGTCCTTTCATATTATTTAAACTCATACCTTAGAAACGCAATGAAAAAAGAAAGTATTTGTAGACCTAAGGCACTAAGAAATAGTTGTAGGGAAAATATTAGATGAGTTAATCTTGTATGATAGAAAGATAAACCTAACTTAGATATACAATTTATTTTATAATAAACAAGTAAGGGAGAAAGTGTGTGAATAAAGGTAGATGTTTAGGGTGCTTTGATAATATAATGTGATTTTAGTTAACCTAACTAACACACTTAATCTAATTAAATTATATAAATAGGTCTTATGTTTACGAATGAAAGAAATATATATTTCAACAATCAGATAGGAACAAGAAATCTGTGGTACTCCCTCCGGTCCTAAATATAGAACTTATTTGGGGAGTTGGTCTTGATCCAAAATTGTTGTGATATGTGCCCTTTAAGGGCTAGATTACATTAATTAATTAAGAATAATGAGTTATTCTTGATTAAGTAAATTGGTTAATTAAAAAAATTATTCGACTGCTTGATTTGGTTAGCAATGGATCACTGAATATATATTGTTACATTAATTAATTAAGAATAATGAGTTATTCTTGATTAATTAAATTGGTTAATTAAGAAAAGTATCCGATTGGTTGATTTGGTTAACCATGGATCACTGAATAAATTCTGCTCACTTAAATAATCAATTTATTTGATTATAAATTAAATGATTGGCCGATTGAGTTTGGCATGGATTTGTACATGAGATAAAATATCTAAAGAGGATACATCTGTGTATTTAAATATTCAGTGAATAAATAAATTGACCAAGTAAAATAAACTGAGAAGAAGTCTCAGCTGAAAGTTTACTGTATTTCAAATTTCGAAATTTGAAGTCAACCTTGGCCAACTATTATATAGAGGAGGCCATGTATCTCACAACAACACACGGAGAGAAAACATCAGATATAGATTATGTGAAAAATTCTCTAAGCCTTCCATATTTTATTTTTGCACGGTGTTTAACTGTGCCACCCCACCTAGACTCTAGTGGTCCATATCTCAAAACAGACGAGAAATAAGAAACGGTGGAGCCTCCATACGAAGTTCGGTTCTTGGATCACTATCTTCTTGATTTATGATGATGATCTATGTATGCTTTAGAATTTAATTGTGTTGAAAATTCCAACTTTGGCATCAAAGCCTTTATATAAGATTCTAGGCTTACTTTTCCGTTGCATTATTAAGCTTCGTCTATTTACTGTGCGCATAAGAAAATTTTTTGAAACTTAGAAGCTTTACAAAAATGGCATGTTTGGTGCCCAAACTTTTTTAAAAAAATTGAATCTATGTGACAAGATGATTCCATAGTAACCAAGAACACGTAAATCGGAGGTCGAACGGCAAAGATACGGAGCCCGGAAGGTGGCGGGTTTGCAGCTCCAGGCGGGTCCAGGTCAAGCTGGCTGGAGGTGGGGGAGGGGGCTGGAGGCCCAAAACGACACAATTTTGGAGCCTCCATCTAGTCCCAGAGTGAGTGAAACGGTGCGCTACACCTTTATGGTGCATGGCCTCCAGACCCTCCCCAAACCAGATTCGGATAAGCTGGCGGGCCGGGTTGTGCGAACCCAGCCTAATTAATTAAAATAAATAAATAATAATATAATATTATTTTATTCAAAAACAAATTTTAAAATTTTTTTAAGGATGAAATTAAAAAAAGGGCTTTCTCCATTGTAGGTCAAAATTAAACACATAGTTAAATTTCAAATTTTTGAGGAATTCAACTGAAATGCTTATGAGAACGCATTTAAATGAATCCTTGGAAATATGCAATTCTAAAATTCAAAAATTATAATCTATATGTGGATTTATAATTTTTCTTGTTTTTGTGACAAGTTGTGTTTAGTTTTCGTTTGTGTACGATTGATTGACAAAGAGGGTCAAGGCAGAGGAGGAATGAGCACTACCTTAATCCGTGGGAGAGGTCGATAGTGGTGACACTCGAACAATAGCCAAAAGGAGCGCATGGAAAGATGATGAGAATCATATTTACCGTTTTTTGTAGTATATACATAACCCTTCATGAATACGGCAAATCTATCATTAGCATGTAGGATATTCAATTCTACATGGTAGCGATACACACTACAAAAAAAGTGTGTATTAGTAGCGGTTATAAATGCCGATTAGTAGCGGTTCTAACCGCCACTAACATGTTACTAGCGGTTTTCATTTTCGCTACTAAATCACCCGTGACAAACATTTACTGGCGGTTATTGAAACCGCGTGTAACATAGTCAAAGACGCCACTAATTAGTAGCGGTTAATAAAACCACTACTAAATAAAAAAACCGCCACTAATGTAAAAATTAGCATAATCGTGAAAAAATTCAGTTTCTCATTTTAGCGGCTGTTTGAACAGCGGTTAAAACCGCCACTAATTAAAAAGCAAAAAAAAATAAAAAAAATTGGCAAATTTATTAGTGGCGGTTTGATCAGCGGTTCTCAAACCGCTACTAATTAAAAAGAAAAGAAAAGAAATTAAAAAAAAAAGAATTGGTCCGATTTATTAGTGGCGGTTCAAAACCACTACTAAATTTTAAGTATTTTAAAAAAAACGTCCAGATTAGATATTCAAAAATCAATGTCATATGATCAAATGTAATGAAAAAACAATGATAATAAATTAGACTATTTCAAAATGTTTTTATTGTTAAAATAAAAAAAATATCTCGACTATATTAACAACCATATGTATAAAAAAACCATATATTAAACAATTAAAAAAGAAATAGTTAAAAATAAACAACTAATCATGTTTGTTGTAAGAATAATATAAATAATAAATTAAACTTTTTTATCACAAAAATGGGAAATAATTCGATATTGTTACCTGAAATAAAATATATTAGCAAATAAATTAATTCAGAATAGAAAATAAAACAAACTAAATAAAAAGAAATATAAGATAAATTGTTTTCAGAACAAAAAATAAAGGCATTAGCAGTGAGACTGAGGAAAAATTGAATGGAGAGAGAGAAGGAATTGAATGAATGTGTGAAGAAAAATGAGGGGAGGGAGTGGATATTTATAGTGCTTTGTGAGGTATTTAGTAGCAGTTTAGGTGGCGGTTCCAGAACCGCCACTAATATTTGTCCGCAGAATTAGTGGCGGTTCTGGAACCGCTACTGGATGTTTTTAATTAAAAAAAAAGCTCAACTTACATTAAAAAAATATGATATATGAACCTTTGATACACATTTTTATGAAAATTTTATAAAATGAAAAATAATTATAGTTGGCTGCTTCAATCATCTTCTTCTTGCTCCTGCCTAAAAAGAAAATAAACAAATATATAAATTTCTATTGCTAAAGGTGTTGAAATTTGTTTAAATTATTTGTAGTAAAAATCCTCACCTAACTACTTGTAAATGACCGTCTTCTTCAGAAATGAGGTTGTCGAAGTTTTCAGGTTCAAAATGTTGGCTGCCTAGTTCCAGATCATCTTCGTCACCCATGTCGTAGAGGTCACGTGGCTTCATATGAATCACCATGTGCCAATCTTTGTGTGTCCGATCTTCCACATAGTATACTTGCTGCGCCTGTGAGGCAATAATATACGGCTCATCATCTGCCATTTCCCCTGTGTGAATGAGCCTCGAGAAATTTACGGACGTGATGCCCAAGCTGTCCAATGTATGCCTCGAGAAGTTCTGGTGTCTGCCCACATGCAGTTGAAGAGAGGCACGGTGAAATGACCTTGATAGTTAAGCTCGATGATGTCCACGAGCTTTCCATAGTATGATACGCCTCCAAATCGCATGTCTGTATCCCGTGAGCTAGCATAACTCCTTGTCCCGAATGTGCCAAAGACTTCGGAATTCTGGGTGAGAGAACCTTCATCCCTTGCAATGGTGCAGAACTTGAAACCGTTGACGTTGTATGCCGTATATCTCTTGACATGGTCGAGTGGACCGGTTGCTATATTTATCATATCAGGCGCATGGGGATTGTTGTCATTGAGTATCCTCTGTGCAAACCAATCTGGAAACTCTCGATGGACCTTTTTATCCACCTCGGCCGATGACCTTGTGCGGCTTCGTAGTTCGCGTTTAACATAGCGGCGGAAATCCCTAAATTCCAATGGAGCATATCAGAGGGTTATGTGGTTTGGAAATAAAATAAATAACATGATACGTGTATATAATGTTAGAATTCTTACTGAATGTAGGGCTCCACTTGAGGGCAATTTGTCAAGACATGTCTATGTGCTTGCAACCTCTCAGTGGGAGTGAGCCTGTAATACTGACTTCCTCCAACTGGCTTTCCGACTGGCGGGAATAATGTGTTGGAAGGTGACTGGACATTTGTGGGGCTGTCATCAACAAGAGGAGGGCGGTTGAATGAAGTCTCGATGTCATCATCAAAATAGCGCGAACAATATGTTAACACCTCGTCACTAGAATAACCCTCTGCTATAGAACCCTCTAGAGATGCTTTGTTCCTCACATACGACTTCAATTTCCCCAAGTATCTGTAATTACAAGTACAATCAGGTAACTGAAACAAAATCATGAAACCACTGGAAAAATGAATCAACGGACCTCTCTATGGGATACATCCAGCGGTATTGAACCGGGCCGCCCATCTTTGCGTCTTGAACGAGGTGTACAGTGAGATGGACCATGACCGTGAAGAAAGACGGGGGAAATATCATCTCCATATGACAGAGCGTTAGAACAATTTTTTCCTGCAATTGATCCAGCTCTGCTTTGTCCAAAACTTTTGCACACAACCGTCGGTAGAAAGAACTGAGTTAAACCAAAACATTAGACACCTCCGGGGGCAATGTGCTTTTAATTGCCAGAGGTAGGAATTGCTGGAGCAAAACGTGGCAGTCATGGCTTTTCAACCCGGCAATCTTCTTAGAGTGCATGTCCACACATCTTGAGATGTTGCTTGAATAACCATCAGGGACCTTAATGTCCTTAAGGGTGGAGAGGAAGACTTCCTTGTTGGCACTTCTCAGTGTGAATGAGGCTGGGGCAAACTTGTCATTCTCATCCGGCCATGCATCTTCACGTATTCCCATCGCCATCAGATCTTTCCTTGCTTGAAGATGGTCCTTGGACTTTCCAGACTCGTTCAGTAAAGTGTACAAAATATTGTCACACATTTTTTTCGATGTGCATGACATCAAGACAGTGGCGAATTAGATTAGATTTCCAGTAGGGGAGCTCAAAGAAAATGCTCTTCTTTCGCCATTGCTGCACGTTTTCCCCCTGGGACTGGCCGCGTCCCCTTTTTCCTCCAGGCTGAACGCCGTCTGTCTTCCTGAACTCTACGTGAACATCTTCAAGCTGTTGAAGAATATCTGCGCCAGACAAAAACGTAGGAGGATCCCTCATTTCCTGCGATCCGTTAAATCTAATCTTCTGCAGCCGGAACCTATGACCTCTAGGAAGGAACCGCCGATGACCCATGAAGCACCACTTGCGACTGTGAGGAAGGCGGACCGAGTCTTGGTCAAAGTTGCAGTTGGGGCAAGCTCTGCCTGTATGCACGTTCCAACTAGACAATGTGCCAAGTCCGGGAAAATCGCTCACTGTCCACATCAACGACGCACGGAGTGTGAAGAGCGTCTTACTATAAGCGTCATACGTCTCAACTCCGTTGGTCCAAAGTTCCTTCAACTCCTATATCAACGGTTGAAGGTAGACATCTATATCGTTTCCATGAGCTTTCTTCCCCGGAATAATCATCGAAAGAATGAATGAGCTCTGTTTCATACACATCCAAGGGGGTAAGTTGTAAGGTATCAATACCACAGGCCATATACTGTACGTAGTGCTAAGATTCCCGAACGGATTGAACCCATATGATGCGAGAGCGAGGCGAACATTTCTCAGGTCACTGGCGAATTCCGGGAATCGAGCATCAAACGCTTTCTAAGCCTCAGCATCCCTAGGATGTCTCAACTTCCCATCGACGTTGGGCTCTGATGAATGCCACCGCATGTGCTCCGCTGTTTTGGATGACACATACAACCTCTGAAGTCGTGGAGTCAGGGGGAAATATCTTAGAATCTTTGCAGGCTTCTTGGTTGCTATTCGACCCCTCTTTGCCTGTTTGTACCGAGACGCATTACACCGCTTACATCTGTCCAACTCGGCGTCATCTCCCCAGTACAACATACAATCATTCGGGCAGGCATGGATTTTAGTGTAATTCAATCCCAACTTGTTAATAGTCTTCTTTGCTTCGTAGAATGATGGTGCGATTTCTGCCTGAGAGAATGCATCTCCCAATAATTCTAACACCATCGACATCCCCTTATCGCTGAAGCCACACAAGCACTTGATATGATAGAGCTTGACAAGAAATGATAGTTTTGAATATTTACTGCACCCTGAATAAACATTATTCTTATTGTAAAATGAACATTTATGTGACAAAACTAGAAACGAAATGAGGCAGTTTTTAGTAGAACCTGGAAACAATGGCTTATCTGAATCCGTCATAAGGTCGAAAAAATTCTTTGCAGCTTCATTTCGAAAAAACTCCGGGAGTAGTCTTTCAACCCCTTCCTGACTCCCGATGCCGTCACCTTGCACCCCGAAAGCATCACGCACAATATCGTTAAATGGATCCACATGATTGTCGTCATCATCGTCATCGTCGATCTGCATTCCAACCTGAGATGTTCGAGCAACTACTTTACCACCATCATCATCGTTCTCGCCATGAATACCCCAGAATGTGAAATTGGATGGGAATTGTTTCAGTATAAGATGCTCACGCACAACATTTCTGGGATGCCACTTCTTAAACTTACATTTCGGACAAGGACACAATATCTGATTGTTAACACCGGTGCGGTTGAAAGCAAAATCTAAAAAGTGGTCAACACCAACCAAATAGCGAGGGGACGTCCGTGGCAAATTTATCCAAGATTTATCCATCATATGACTGAAGATATTATCAAAGAAGGAAAGAGCTTAATGTTTGAATGAAATGTGAAAATGAATTGGAAAGAATCAAGGGCTTATAAATTGAAATTTGGACATTAGTGGCGGTTCTATAACCTCTACTAAAACCGCAACTAACTCAATCAGACCGTTTGAAAAGTAACAGGTGGCAGCTGTCTGATGATTGTATTTAGTAGCGGTTCTAAACCGCTACTAATATTGAATTATTTTTACATTTAGTAACTAGTGGCGGTTTAAAACCGCTACTAAGTTTAAATTTTTTAAATATTTATTCACTTAGTAGCGGTTTTGAAACCGCTACTAAATGTGCTATTTTGTATTTTTAATGTTTTTATATCTTGTTTTTTTCAAATATTATATAAGAAAATAAACAAATAACAACGGTTTATTTAGTAAGTCAGGAAGAAACTTTTTTGTTTAATTGTTAAAAAAAATTATAGCCATTTATGAAGTAAAAAATTAAATCAGATAATAACGACTAACAAAATTATGCAACATTAAAGATATGAAATGTTTAAACAACTAATATTCAAATTAACAAACATTTAAATATAAAAATGTTCAACTGAAATCCTATAATTAGCAAACATTTAAATATAAAAATGTTCAACTGAAATCCTGAAATTAAAAACATTATAATAAAAAAGACCCTAGAGCTACGCCGCAGGAGGCTGATCGTCGTCTTGATGCTCCGGAGAACGGTTGCGAGGCTGCTTCGGTGGACGTGGAGGTAGTGGTACTCGCAAAGGAGATCCATTCGGGTCGAACCTCCGCTGTATCTGTTCCAACGTGCTATTGGCGTTGTGCACCCAGGAGTCCAGTCGGTCGTACACCTGATCAGTCACCCGTTCCGTAATCTCATGAGTGAGTCTCTCCCTCATTTGAGCCTCAAACTCTGCGTCTCCCCTAATCGGGCCATTTGTTGATGGTTGGCTCGAAGCTGTAGACTGGGCGCTGCCTGGGTCGCCTGACCTGCCGTACACCACTGTAGGTCGGGCTCCGAATCGCATCCCGCTAACCTGGCCAGGGTGCTCTTGAGTCCCTAGGGTAGCCCTTAGCGAGGCGGTGGGGTCTACATTGTCCCCCTCCGACTCGGCGATCTCTCTCTCCGCATCTTCAATCCTAGCCTGCACACACATATTAACAATTTTATTTTGATGTCGTTGTTATTAAAAATATAATAATATAAAAATAAATAAATAAAAATTTTACAATTTGCTCCTCAGCCTCCCTGGATGTTGGGCTCCCGTCGGCGTGTCTGTGCTTTATTTGGTAGAAACGACTGTAGGAAGCCTTCTGCCCTTTCTTCGCAGCTTCTTCCGGCTGAAAATTAAGATACAAATAGTTATTAATATATAAAGATAAATTAATTTTAAATTAAACAACGAAGCTTCATTCCTTCATACAATCTCTTTGTACGCAACCGAAAACGGCTTCGTCCCAGCCGTATGATGAACCTTCTGATGCGACTTCGCGGCAAGACCTTGTTGCGACCTCTTCTGTGAACGTAAAATAAAATTAAATAATCATCAGTAATTCAAAAATATTTCTTCAATATGATATTTCAATATCAATTCAATAATATTATTCACTATACCTTCCCAATGTCTCCCCTCCTCCAACCCACATATCTCTCCCACGCATCCTCAGGGACGCCACCAAGGACATCATCAACCAACTCCTGAAGCGGCCTACTCCCACCCCGATCTCTTTCTTTGAACATATCAAACTGCTTGTTCTTCCAACCGTCCCCCATATTTGATTCTGTCCAATTCTTGCGGCTGTCCCTTACATCAAACTTCCTCTGTAAAATATTAAATTTAAGTATGTTTAATTAGAAAATAATAAATAATAACAAATTCCAATAATAACATAAAACAAATAAGAAATAATAAATACATTTCCTATAATATTTATTAAAATCAAATTCAAATAATAACAGAAAAGAAATAAGAAATAATAAATACATTTCCTATAATATTTATTAAAATCAAATTCAAATAATAACATAAAAGAAATAAGAAATAATAAATAATAAACAATAAACAATACATAATAACAAGAATATTTCTTATAGTATTAATTAAAATCACATTCTAATAATAATAAATAATAAACAATAAATAAGCTCAAAGTTAATTCAACAAACCTTAATAATTTCGTCAAACGCGAACTTTTTAGAGTTCGTGTCAATCTTCCTCCAGTCCAAAGCGTCTATCGGGAATCACTGGCAATTCTGGCCTACACCCCCGACGAACCTCGAGTACAGTTGCCCCCCTTGTCCAACCGGTAATTTGGTCAAGTAGTCCCACTCAACTTTAACTCTGTGCCCGCTCGGAAGGTTCATCGCATCTTGCACCGTCAACCTCTTCTCACTTATGCTACCAGAAGGGTCTGTAAAATTTAAGGAACAATTTCAATTTAATGAGCGATAAAAAATTATAATTATCTGATAAAAACAATAAAAATTGAATTTCCTTACCCTGAACTTGTACTTCGTAAACGGTGGACCTTCTTGCGGATCGTTTAGGGCGCCCCGCCTCGTCATCTTCTTCAGAGTCCAACTAACGTGCCATATCCTCGAAATCCGCTCCTCCTCCAGTCTCGTCGAAGTTTTCTTCTCCACTCGAGAATGCGTTGATTACATCTTCTGGAATCGGATCGTTCTGTACACGGATGCGCTCTTGTTCTATACGATCCCTCTCGGCCTGCTCAGCCAGTTCCTTACGTAGCCACTCCTCAGCCTCCATTTGTTCAGCGGTCATAGGCCTCTTATTGCAATCGCCCTTTTTCACCATGATTTTGATCTCTTTTTTCTAGTCGAAGTCACGTCAGGTCACTTTCTTTCTGAAAAAGCTCATGCCTTTTCTCTGAAAAGGCACGAGCCTTTTTAAACTGTTCACATTAGTAGTGGTTTTCCAAGAACCGCTACTAGTAGTCGCGGTTTCAGCAAAAACCGCAGCTGAAACTGCGACTAAATCAACCGGTAATAAATGCAGTTGCATTTATTTCGCTGAATTAGTGGCGGTTTTGGGGGAAACCGCTACTAATGTATGAAAACCGCCACTAATTCAGCGGCCATTCATTTTCTAGCGGTTTTTCCCTCCAGAACCGCGACTAAATTTACGCCATTAGTCATCCCGCCAAAGCGTGCCAAATTTGTTGCGGTTCTTTCCCCTAAACCGCTACTAATATCCGCTACTAACTACTTCTGTGGTCAAACCGTCGTATTTACTTGCGGTTTGTGCTTATAACCGCTACTAATGTATAATTATTGGCGGTTTTGGTCTTCCGCGACTAATGTAATCGCTACTAAAGCCCATTTTTTTTGTAGTGACACGAGTATCAAAAGGCCCTCTTTGAGAAAGGGGTTGCATTCTCACGCTCCTATTGGAAGGATTTCCTTAGGAATTGCCTCTGTAAGGTCAATGAGGACCTAGGGATGCACATGATCGGCTATGTTCTCCACGAAGGCAATCGTTATTTTGTGAAAGATTAGTTCCTTTTAGGAAAGACTGCAATTTGTTTTAATTCTCTTAGGGAGGTTAATTTAAATTTCTTTATTGTAATGAATTTATTTGTTCATTAATTATATGATATAATTCTAATTTCCATCAACTTCTTTTCAAATTGTCCTTATTTGTTTTCCTCCAACAATATAATAATCAACTAAGAGATAGGGGAAAAGGGAAGAAAATTGGGGTGTTTTAGAAAAAAAACAACATTATTGACAATCTTAATTTAATCAAATTGATTAAATATATATTATATTTAGTACAGGAGGAGTATATATATGGAAGAGAAGTGGAAGACGCAACATGGAAGAGAAAATGCCAACGACGGTGAAAGGACGTGATATATGCGGAATGACGCACAAATTGATAAAAAAGAAATAAACTTGACGGAGGCCGAGAATGTGTGTATATATATATGTGTGAGTGTGTGGTATATTTGATGAAGAGATCGAGTAAGAGAACATAAGCAATATATATAATATAAAGAGCAGCATTGATCATATATACCATGCAGGCTGGTCATCGTGAAAATGGAAATGCAAATGCAGCAGCAGAAGTGGAAGAGGAGATAGATTTCAGATTCAAGAGAGGAAGAGACAGTCCTAGTGATGTACGGAATGCCATACTGACGGTGGCCGTGCTGTTGGCAGCTGCGACATATCAGGCTGTGTATACTCCCCCCGGTGGTCTCTGGCAGGATGATGGTGACGAAGACCACCGTTCATTTCCTCCATCCGCCCAAATCAAACAGGTTGCTGGGGTATCTATCTTGGGAACCAAAAACAAGGCCACATTTATCTTGTTCATAGTAGGGAACACGCTCGGATTCCTGTTCTCTATGGGCACCATAGAGGACCTCACCAGGGGCTTCACTCGCAAGGTGGAGTTGACCTTGGCCATGTCCTCCATTTCCTTCTCCTATGGTATGTGTGTTTTTGTCATTACACCCTCCGAATACCAAGCTTCCATGCTTATCTTTTTCTATCTCACCTTAGGCATATATGTATTAGTTTCCTACAACAGACAAAAAATTGCTAGCCGATTTGCACGCCACTGTGATTAGCTACTATTCTCAAACAGACAAAAAATTTTCTTGTGGTCTTAGCTTCTACCTTTTGAATTGTACTTGTTTTTCCACTTTAGAACCAAAGCTTAATTAATTTTTAATTATGTACTTTATCCATGTAGCCGACCTTATCTAGTGGGATAAGGTTTTGTTGTTGTTGTTGTATTTTCTCCCTTACTATTAAGAAATCATTTTGCAATAGTATTGTAAAAATGTTTTAGCATGTTCTTTCATTATAGGCTGGTCTTGTTCACAAAGATACCCTGAAAGAAAAATTATTTAAAAGGAACAAACGAGAAAGGAAAGAGAAAAGACAACTTTCAGATCCAGTAGTTGAAGTGAGATGCGAGGAATGATAATGGTGAGCGGAAATATTTGTAAACTTTGTGTGTGTAGTTGTGGGGGACGTTTAAAAGCCTGGAATCTTAATAAACTTAGACATGTATGGTTGAAGTATAACTTTGGTTCTTCTTATAATTTGGTTTATTAAATTCAAAAGGTGCACTTTTAATCCTTCTTATTAACGCCGTTAATTCAACTTCACGTAAAACTATAACTCACTAAATTAATATGGTGATTTTGTGACTAAATTCTGTTCACATACAAGTACTTAAATATTAATTTTTTAACATAATGTATTTCATATTTTAAAATACAACCAAGTTTTACCATCATTTAGTTGTATAATGACCATTTGAATTTGTTAAATTAGTATTTTCCCTTTAGCTAAATTAGCAGTGTTTAGGACAAAAACCTAAAAGTGCACATTTTAAATTGGGAGAATTACAACTATGTCACAAATGAGGGAATTAATCACAACCAGGTCTCAAAAAATCATCAAATTATATTAAAGTTCCTAGGGACTCAGGTGATATTAAATGTTTTACTATTGACAAATCAGTGAGTTGTTAATGCGGCTCCTTAAGTTGTCACAACTCTTTAAGTTGGCGATATTGAATCTCAATTGACAATTCAATGAGTTGTCAATAACAAGCCATTTAAGATCACCCAAGTCCGTAGGGATTTCAATATAATTTGATGATTTTTTAGAATTTGATCGTTATCAATTCCCTTACCTAGGACCTAGTTGTAATTTTCCTTTAAGAGATCAATTTAAAATGTAATGCAGACAAAACTCTAAGCATATATTAGGCTACAATGGATGCGAAGAGGCCTTTTTTCCTGAAAAAAATGATATGGGCGTGAATTGGAGATGGAGAAGTGAAAACTTGAAAGTAGCCGGGCTCAAAAGGGAGCAAATGGAGTAGCAAGGTGAAAATGGGCCAGCACAATCAGTTTTAACGTGTGTGGGCTCGAATGACAAGAATGTTTAAGCCTTCGCTTGTTCAACTGAATTGGAATTGGAAGGGACTAGTCTAATTTGAATGCACCTGATTAAGGGAGGTGATAAATGATACTCCCTCACTCACTCGGAGTCCTAAATATAAGATTATTTTAAATTTTTTTTAGAGATTTAGGAAACAAAATATATCACTTAATTTTAATATATCTTACATGTAATTGTATATATTTAATGTAATTAAATTATGTAAATAGGTCTTATGTTTAAGAATGGAAGAAATATATATTTCAACAATCAGATGGGAACAAGAAATTTGTGGTACTCTCTCCTGTTCTATATATATGATTTATTTGGGAAATCGGTCTTGATCCAAAATATATAATTTAATTCTAATTTTCGTCAAATTCTTTCAAAATTGTCCCTATCTGTACTCCTCCAACAATATAATAATCAAGTAAGAGATGGAGGAATAAGGGATGATGATCCGGGTTAGGGGTGTCTTTGGTGTCCCAGTCCCGCCCTTTCGGGACCGGGAATTTACCGTCCCGGGAGATCCGGGAAAAAATAATCCCGGGACAGGGATCCGGGCAAGGCCCCCTGGATCCCGATCCCGGTCCCAGTATGTATTATTTAAAAAAAATTACTGAACCCCATTGCATAATGGTGTTTAGGAGCTTTTCCTCTTTTTTATTTAAAAGAAAAATGGATGGCAATCGGCCCAACCCAACAAATCCCAACAAATCCTTCCCATTCTCCCAATCCCTCACCCTGCTCCTTGACTTGCACTCACGCAGAACGGCGGCTCAGCATAAGCAAAATTTGAACCCCAACAAATCCTTCCATTCTTCATCATTCCACATCTTAGATCTGATTAGTCATCATAGCCTCTCCTCCCACATCTTAGATCAAAGCCCCTCAGTCATCATCGTCTATCAAAGCCCTCTCCTCCCATCTTCTTCACTGCTCTTCTGCCGCCATAGCCTCCACCGTGTCGTGATCAACTTCTGCCATTTTTCTTAGGTGAGTCATTTATATGTAGTTGATGAATTGGAAAAAGAAGCGGAGACGGCGGAGAAGAGTGCAGATCCGAGTGACTCTTAGTCGAATGAGGCTTCCAAGGATCTTGGGAAAGAAGAATCGGCTTCCCAGATTTGTTCACGGAAATGAGGCAGATCCGTTTTGCATTCTTGTTTTCCCAGAGACGGCGGAGAAGAGCGCAGATCCGTTTTGCATTCTTGTTTTCCTAGTCATGGACATGAGGCTGTTGAACATGATGAATTATAATAGGGAAAGGGAGAGCAAGTTTAATCTCTATTTTTGTTCCCAATAATTGGAATGATTTATGGGTACTTCAATTATTATTTCTGTTCCCCTTGTAGTTGATGGAACGATGCCAATTTTTTTTATGTAACTACATGCTGTCAGGGAATTTCCGGGATTGGAACCAGGACCGAAATTCAGTCCCGGCCCCATTCCGGGACTGGGAGCCGGGAATAGGGATTCCCGGTCCCGGTCCCGGTCCCAGGTTTAGACACCCCTAATTGGGGGTGTTTTAGAAAAAGTAGAACATAGTAACTATACATAATTAACAATCTTTATATAATCAAATTAGTAAATTATCTCTTATATTTAGAAGAAGAGGAGGGAGAGTATACACCTAAGAGAAGGTGGAAGACGCAATATGCAAGAGAAGATGCCAACGATGGTGAAAGAACGTGACGTGGTTGACATATGATATATGCGGAACGACGCACAAATTGATAAAAAAGAAATAAACTTGACGGAGGGCCGAGAATGTGTGTGTATTTATGTGAGTGTGCGACATATTTGATAAAGAGAGCAAGAGAACATAAGCAATATATAGAATATAATGAGCATCGTTGATTATATGTACCATGCAGGCTAGGTGGTCATCGTGAAAATGAAAATGCAAATGCAGCAGCAGAGGTGGAAGGGGAGAAAGATTATTTCAGATTCAAGAGAGGAAGAGACGGTCCTAGTGATGTACGGAATGCCATATTGACGGTGGCCGTGCTGTTGGCAGCTGCGACATATCAGGCTGTGTATAATCCCCCCGGTGGTCTCTGGCAGGATGATGGTGACTAAGACCACCGTTCATTTCCTCCATCCGCCTCCCAAACCACCGCCCAAATCAAACAGGTTGCTGGGTATCTATCTTGGGAACCAAAAACAAGCCCACATTTATCTTGTTCGTAGTAGGGAACACACTCGGATTTCTGTTGTTGAACTTGGCCATGTACTCCATTTCCTTCTCGTATGGTATGTGTGTTTTTGTCATTACACCTTCCGAATACCAAGCTTCCATGGCTGCTTTTTTCTATTCCGCCTTAGTCTTATATGTATTAGTTTCATACTACAGACAGAAAATTGCTCGCTTATTTGCACCACACTGTGTTTAGCTACTATTCTCAAACAGACAACAAATTTTCTTGTGGTCTTAGCTTGTGCTTTTGATTATTGTACTTGTTTCTAGAACCAAAGCTTTGTGCAACTTAATTTTCAGTTATGTACATTGTCGTCCCTCACTGTTAAGAAATCATTTTGCAATAGTATTGTAAAAGTGTTTTAGCATGTTCTTTAATTACACGCTGATCTTGTTCACATTGAGATCCTGAAAAAAATATTCTTATTTAAAAGGAATAAACAAGAAAGGAACGAGTGGTCAAAGTATAGGTTTGTTCTTTCAAATTTAAATCTTTATCAAGTTTCAATTTGATCCTTCAATTTTCAAAAAGTACACTTTTAATAATTTTTTCTTAACTTCATTAGTTTAATTTTACAAAAAATGATTACTCAACAAATTAATAAAGTACTTCTGCAACTAAATGTTGTTAACATATGCTTAAATGTAAACTTTTTCATATAATCTATTTTATATTTTAAAATATAACCTAGTTTTATCGGCACTTAATTTTAGAGTTACCATTTTAATTTGCTAAATTAGCATTTTTCGTTAAGTTAGACTAACTGTGTTAGGGGGGAAAAAAACTAAAAGTGAACTTTTTAATTTGAGGACCAAACTAAAATTTAATGCTATCTTAAAGAACACAATGTATATTTTGGCCATAACTAATCGAAGAAGCTTTAAAAAAAAAAAACCACAGTGGTAACACTTTATACTAATAGTTTAGAAGCTAGGCACCCTACCCTTTAATATGCCTCACCAAATGCCTAATCAAACCCTCTTTCTTACTATGAGAATGCATGATTCCCACTAAAGCTACAGGCCTACAGCTACGGAGGATGGGTAGAATGTTTGTAAACTTGGTGGAGGGAGAACGTTTAAAGGGCTAGAAGCCTAACAAGTGAGGTCAATGAATCAAAGAAGTTATTTTTTCTTTATAACAAAAAAGGACATGGGCGTGAATTGGAGATTGGGAAGCTGAAAGTGGCCGGCTCGGTAGGGAGCAAATGAAATTACAGATTGAAAATGGGCCAGCCCAATTACTTTTAACGTATATGAGTTCAGGTGACGAGGGTGATTAAGCTTTAGCTTGAGCAACTGAGTTGGAATTGGCAGGGACTAGTCTAATTTGAATGGCGAGGTGATGATAATGCAGGGATATTAACAATGTATTTGATCTAAGCTCGTTTCAAACGAGGCTTAATGTTCTTTGCTCCACGATTTTCTTTTTCTTGTACATAAAAAAGAAAAAAGAAACTCGGTCATTTGTAGATCCTGATCCTGGAGAGAATATGGTTGTGTTAAAATCTTCTGGAAACTCATGACCATTTCGGGAAACAAAATGCAAAATCCTACAATAGAATGACTAGAAGTCAGAATTAATTCTTTTTTTTATATAATAAAATTTCAGAGAAAGGGTTGGGCTCATCCACACAATCTAAGGGAGGGCATGGCTACTGATTCATAATATATTGGAGCCTGTAGGCACGAAATTTTTCATATGTGTATGCCTGTATGGGGATACAAGAATTTATTCATCCTGTTCAAAAGTATGGGAAATAAGCATGGATTTATATTCTGAATAGGCAGGCACGATCGACAGGTGATTTCACCAGTGGCATCACAAATTGGAGAAGTGGGCCATCTGTCAATTCACCTATGGTATCTGCAACATCATGGAAGTTTCGTCTTAATATACTTGCAAAATTCTCAAGAGGAGGGAGCGTAAAAACGGTAAATTCGGTGTGCAAACTCATGAGTTAAACCGAGTTTACAATTAATTCGAATTTAAGTGACTCTTGACACGTTTTGATTAGGTAGATTCATAAAAATGGTAAAATTGAAGAGTCAACACACACGAATTTGACAATAATGATAAAGAGTGACTTAGAAAGTGTTTGGTTTTGTTCTTTCTTTTTGTTTTCAAAAACAAGTTTTGAAAAAAAAGAACCAAAAAATGTGTTTGGCTAAATTGTTTCCTAAAACAAGTTTTGGAAAAAATAAAAAAATGTTTGGAACTTTGGATAGTTTTTTTGAAAAATCACATTTGAAAGAAAAAAAATTATACTTTGGATAATTGTTTTGAAAAATCACATTTTAAAGAAAAAATTATACACACATACTTGTTTCCATATTCAAGTAGCTTGTTTCAGGTTGTTTTCTCCGTTACCTATTCACACAGATACATGTTACTATCCAAACAGCTTTGTGCTCTGGTGGCATAATAAACTATATTATATCATGTAAAAAATCTCAAACACTTTCTTCAAAAACACAAGAGAAATGCCTTTCTTGAGGGTGAAGCCAAAGCTTTTGTTTTAAAACTCTTCAATTCAATTTTATAAGTATATTTTCAAGCTCCATATATCAAATCAAACGAGCACCTTGTATGAAGGGGCAATCTAGCCATATTTGGGTTTGAGAATCGATTGGATTGAAATAAATCCCATACCAGGGAAGAATTTTCGCATCAATTACAAAAAAAGCACTAAGATTTTGAATGAAATTTGGAGATCCATTACCAGACCTCTACAACATAGTAGGGGAAAAGGAGGGTGAGTGTCTGGACCAAGGTTAAAAAAATGGGCCAGCCCAATTACTTTTAACGTATATGAGTTCAGGTGACGAGGGTGATTAAGCTTTAGCTTGAGCAACTGAGTTGGAATTGGCAGGGACTAGTCTAATTTGAATGGCGAGGTGATGATAATGCAGGGAAAAGGAGGATGAGTGTCTGGTCTGAGAAATCTCACCAAGCTGGTGGGAAAACAAGAAAACAAAATTGAAAAAGTAAAAACAAAAAACAACTTAAATCTTTTCCAACTTAAATCTGTTCCGTGTTTTCTGTTTAAAAACAGAATTCTGTTTTTTAGACAACTTACTAAAACTCATTATCCAAACAGTTTTTTTTGGTTTCTCATTTTTAAAAACAGAAAAACTGTTTCCAAAGCAGATATCCAAACTGGCCTTGATTTATTGTTCTCACTACGATAATGACTTGATTGAACATTGACTTTACTGTATCTCTGATCCTGAACTAAATATGAAGGCACTAGGCCAGGGTCAACTTGAAAATGTCATTTAAAAAAGAAAAAAGAAAAAAAAAACGGCCGCCATTTTTTAAAACAGCATTAATATATGGTAAAATGGTTGATTATAACTTTTAAATATATCGAGTGAAAACGTGACACATGGAATGCAGATGAATAAGTTTATAAGATTTGATCTAATTATTTGACACATAGACCTCTTCATTGGAACCAATATCATAAAAAATTGATCCGTTTCAAAGAAACATTAACATGAAAATATGATGAATACCAAGCCTGTATTTTATGAAATCAATTTCCAAAAGTCAACAGATTGATCTTGCATATTTATTGGGATTATTGAACTCTAGCACCGAGTATGAGGTCAGGCGCTGAATAATTGGTGAGTTTAATATAGCTTGGGATGGCAGGAAAATGAAGGCATCAACATATTATGGTTTGACAATTTTACTTCCTATTCTTGTTATAAGAGTTTCGATAACTAAATTATTTGGTTTAAGATAAACATTAAAGTTAATTAAAACTTAAAAGCAACAGGTGAGAAATAATATTTTTTCAACATGTACTTATTATTAATAAGGGAGAAGTAAAAGAGAGCAAAATAGAGTAATGATGGGAAGAAGCATGAAAAAGAATGTAATACTTCAAAAAGATGAAAAGAGAGAGTATAATTAATAAAAAATAAAAGTACCTTAAATGTTTATACAAACTTTATTAAGCTCTTATAAAAATGATAAGAAATTTTAAGCTTTTATAACATGGAAAAGGACTATCAAAACCAATATTAAGAAATCACTCTTGCTCTCAATGATCATAATGGAAATCCTTCACCATCTTCCGACAAAGCAACCGAGCTCAACCCCGTCAGGAGGGCTGAACAAAGCAAATGAAAAAAAATATTTTATACATCTTCGCCTACATCAGAATGATTTTCACTTACTATTCATCCAACAGACCTCTGGGTTATGCTTTTAACGGCCCCTCCTTTGTTCTTCCCCTCTCTCTACCTTACTTAGTCCCATTTCCGAGAGGCTCAGACTTTGGTCGCTATATCATAAAGACAGTCAATGGGTTTTGCACTACCCAGAAACTGACCCATATACTCCGTTTTGTTCTTACTACGAAGCACTAACTAATAACTTAATTTGGTCATTTTTACAACACTAGTTTTCAAGAAGTATTAAATACTCCTTTCGGTCCTTATTATAAGAGCCCGAAATTTGAATTGATTTGGTCCAAAATATAAGAGCTCACCCTACATTCTCTCATCATTTAATGCGTTTTTTCCTACGGTTAAGGGTCAAAACTACACATGGGCTTTCCCCAAAAGTTCACTCAGCACCATATGCTTTTTTTCGGACCAAAAGTCCCCATGTGCTTCCATTTTGGGTTCAAAAGTCACATAATCCGTCAGATGAGTGCAACGGCCGTTACTTTAAGGTTAACTGTGCCACCTATATTACATGTGTGATTTAATGTGTTTGACTAGTGTACATGTGGCAGGTAGGGTTTGAACATCGCATTAAAAATCAATACCCACCACAATATGAGACCCACCATTAATGTCTCTGATTTGAGGTGGAGATAAACCCGAGGCTGCACAGAATAAATGCAGAGAAGTGTGCAAGCAAGAAATCAGAAGGAACGAGGGAGGCCAAAATCGAAATCAGAAAGAACAAGGGAGGCAAGAAATTAGAAGGAACGAGGGAGGCCGAAATCGAAGGATCGTTAGCATATTCAATGCCGAGATCTGATGCGTGTCGAGGGGTGGCTTCCTCGTCGACTTCGACAACTGGAAGAAGAAGGAAGGTTCGAATGAGGGAGGCCAGTAGAGAGGTGGACGATGATTCTCAAGTATATTGCCATCATGGATTTTTGGCTCGGCGATGGACTTCGTGGACGAATTCGAACCCGGGCAGAAGGTTTTATGGCTGTCGAAACTACTCTAAGGTAAGTTGTTTCGCATGCCGTCAGGGATTTAAATTGGATGAATTTCTTTTATTTGATACTGGATGGTGTGGAAATTTTTTCGAAAATTTCAGGATGATGGTTGTGGGTTTTTCGCATGGCACGACGGTGAATTTGGGGAAAGGGCAAATGATGTCATAAAAGAATTGCTTAATGATATAGACAAGCTATACGATGAGAACACGGAACTTCGAAGGAGCAATGGCAATGGAAGGTTCTATGAAGAGTTGGGTTTAATTGATGATGAGGTTAGAAAGCTGAAAATTGCACATGATGCCAGAGAAAGTGAACTGAGGAAGGTAGAGAAGAAGTTTAGATTTGCAATGGGAGTATTGATGATTACTTGGGTGTGGTTGATTGTTTTGTATACATGTAGTAATGTGTGAAATGTAGATGGGGAATGAATGTCTAACATATAGGTGAAGGGGAATGAAGGATGTAAGTTAAGCAGGTTTTCAATGGGAGTACTGATGATTTTGTGGGAATGAGATGTATTTAAATTGACCCATATTCTGATCAAAAAATTGACCCATATGAAATGTAATTTATCTTGTACATGACATTTTGGAAAAATGTTGGTGATTATTGAGAATGAGATGGGTTTGAAAAATTGTTATTTTTTCCAGTGAAAAGGAGACTATATTAATGTAATGTTTACATTCAATTACTAATAAATTAACGTCACATGCCATAACCCTGTTTTACATTCAGCGATTATACTTAACAAGAAGCGTGGTAATAAGCCCGTTGGCACACATATATCAAACTTTATTAAGTCCCATTGCAAATGGTTGACTGGGACTTAATAAAGTTACCAAGAAGCATGAAAAGAAGCATGAATGGTTGACTGGGACCATAAAGGTACCAAATCAAAAGAAGTACCCAGAAGCATTACATATATTAAGACCATGTGCACACATAGCAATTAAGAAGCATTACATATATTAATAGTCAAAAAAAGTAAAGTGTTCGGTCACTTTATACAGTTGAGAGCTTCCAAAGTATGTTTCCAAAATATCAGCCACAAGCTCTGCATTACAGAAGATGCCAACACGCCAACCCAGTTTTGGTGTGAACAAAAGCTTCCAAAAAAGGCCACATAACAGCAAGTTACAAAGCTTCCAAAATATCATGCAGTTTAGCAAGTTACATGCTACCAAAAAAGGCCACATAACAGCAAGTTGCAATGACTAAAACAAGACTATTTCATAGGCTTCTTTCCTTTGTCTTTAGTCATTTGAACTTCATTTTGTGTCCTTGCTAAGAGTTGGGAGGTAGTGACGCATGGTTGCCTTTTCCACTGAAGGCCTGGTGGTTGATATGGTAGCTGAGAAACATCCGCCACATTGATTGGATGGGAGGTTAATGGAATCTTCCTTGAGCCAATTGGTGTGCTTGAGCTACTCCCCTTAGACTTAGACATGGCCTTAGACAATCGCATTTTCTTTTCATTTGGTATGGGAAATTTCTTTTGTGGGTCAGCATAGTGGCGCATATATTCATCTGATGTTCCTTCTTCAAGCACAACTTCAGAATTAAGTCCAGGCTTCATGAAACATAAGAAAAAGTCAAGATTAGACTAAATAAGTAGAAATTAGAAAAAACTAGCATCAGTAGCAATAGGACATAATATCAATATTAATATTTCACACGTACATTATATACCATACGTCCAGTGTCATCATCATATTGAATACCAAATCCACAACTAACTCTGGACTTGTCAGTAGACCTCTTTGTTGGTGGCTGTCGAGGCGTCTTTTTTGCACCTTTCCTTTGTGACTGCCGAGGCGTCTGTTGTACTAGTTGTTGTGCCTCTTAGGACAGTTGAGATGCTTGTGGGGGCTGCTGAGAGGTTTGGCTATCAAGTGGCTGTGAGGATTGGGCCTGAAGTGGTTGAGATGTCTTCTTTCTTTGATTTTGAAGCATGCTTGCAGAAGAATCCTGCAGTTTAAAGCAAAAATCATTCTTAAGCCTGAATCAAGTGCAAGACGAAGAATGAAATGCAACAATATATATAAAGCTAAACGCAAGGAAAACTAAAGCTTGGAGTTTATATTCTTTATTTTTCTTATAGTAAATATGTTAGCAGTCACAAAGAAATGCAAAGGCACATGAAATTGACAAGAATGGTGATACTAAAACAAACACGAATTGATTTGTTGCATACTAAACCAGCAGAAAATAGCTTAAATACCTCCTTGCATGTTGATTTGTTGTGTCCCTCCTTTTTGCATATAGTGCATTTATGCCTCTTACCTTGCCTAGTCAATCGTTCCATATGCCCTTCTTGAGGTGCAGGTGCTGCATTTTGGCCACTTTGTGCAGATTTCTTCCTCCTCCTCTTAGCTTCCTCAGTTCTGACCCTTTTAACCCGAGGTCGTCCAGGCAAATTTACTACTGGTGGAGGTTGCATTGGTAGGTAAGTTTCAACGTCCCAAAATTTCCTCCCCCTTACAGGTTGCAACTTTGTTCTATAGGCAGATAGATATATGTCCTTGTGGTAGTAGTGTGAGATTTGAGATTTTGGATCAATTTTAGCATAATACATTGCACATATTGCATGCTGACAAGGAATTCCAGTTAAATCCCAAGCTCTACATGTGCATATGCTCTTAGAAAGAAAAACAGAATGCCTATCTTGTCCCTCATCTACTTCAAAGCCCTCATCACCATTAAACCTCACAGTACAATGTTGAGCCAGAAACCTATTAGCCTCTAATAGGTCAAGACATTTTGGGCTGAAGTCACCCTTCCAATTCCTCACATTGTTCTCAATATCTGCCCATTTTGCCATCATTTTCAGCCTAATTCCATCAAACATCCTAATAACGGGAAGGTATCTACACTCATTTATCCACGCATTTAATGATTCACTCATGTTATTATCCACTATCCAGGAGCTACTTCTTGTGGTGAAATAGGCTCTTACCCATGCACCCGGGTTGAAAGACATTACATCTATAGCAGCTGATTCATTCAACTCCCCAAGACATTTGATGTTGTCTTTGAATTCTTCTTCATATGTGCTCCATGCACAATACCAGAATCTTTTCTTGAACTCATTCCCCCTCCATTTCTTGCACCAATTGGCGTAAATATGCCGTGCACAAAGCCTATGCTCAACATTTGGAAGCACTGCATTCACAGCATTAATCAATCCCTGAAATGCAGTACAATAGATAATAGAGGTGGATTAATTATAAAAAGACATCAGAATGCAGTATAAATTGAAACAGGGATAGATAACACAGCAATTCATTAAATAACGCAGCAAAGACATATAAATTACCACAGAACAATAACAAATCAGAAGAGTAATCAAAATATATTAAGGTCCTGACCTTTTGCATGTCAGATAGCAAAGTTAAGCTCTCGCCCTGGCCTAGGTGAAGAGAGATCTTAAGCCATTCCAGGAACCAAGTCCACTGCAGTGTGTTCTCCTTTTCAACTAAAGCAAAAGCTAATGGGTATAATGAGTTATTACCATCCAATCCAACGGCTGTCAAGAGTATTCCTCGAGCTTTTCCTTTTAAGAATGTGCCATCCACTCCTATTAAAGGCCTACATCCTTCTTTCCATCCAACCTACACAATTATATTAGAATTAGATCACCAAACATAATAACATGATTATAAAAATGGCATCAAACATATTTGAATTTACCTTGGAGGCATTAAAACACAGGTACATTCTTTTGAAAACTCTTCTTCCTTGTTCCAATGCCTCGTTGCTCACCTCAACACTCACATCCGAACCAGTGTTTGACATCCTTAATTCATTGCAATACGCCTCTAACTTTGCAAATTCATCTATGAAACTACCTTCCATTTCCTGCATTATCTTCCTCTTTGCCCTCTTACATTTCTGTAAACTTACATTAACCTTCAATTCCCTTTCAACCTCCTTCTTCATGTCCTTTGAACTAAACTTAGGCATCTCTTGCACTTTATCCTTGAAACGTTTAGCCAACCACATCGCCGATGCTCTTGGGTTCTTATACACACGAGTACAATTATGCTCATACAACAAACTCTTCACTTGGAACCCTACATCTACCCCATATGTAGAGGCATAAAGGGAAAACTTACATCCCTCTTGACACATTATTTTAAATGTTTTCTTATCACTCCTCACTATCCTAATGTCAACTCCACGCATAATGGCATACTTATCCACAGCTTCCTTCAACTCTTTCTTGTTTGCATAAGTCATCCCCAGCGCAAAAAAAGGCTTCCTTCCCGACTCTTTAGCCTCTTCAAGAGCTGTCACTTCTCTTGGAGGCCCATCACAACATTCAGACCCCAACTCACTCTCTTCATGATCACTTCCATTCTCCACATCAACCTCCTCCACTTCAAAATCATCATCCAAGCTTTCTTCCGTATCAACACTTATACTTTCACCCGAATAGCTCAAATCATCACTCTCATCAACATCAGATGTATGGACTTCATTATATCCAGCATTTCCACCTTCCTCAGAAATCACCTCTATATCATCAAATTCAATGTCATCATAACCATCTAAGCCAACAATATCATCAATTATATCTTGCCCTTTGTTCTTTTCATTTCCCCTATCATTACATTCATCATTCACTCGCTCAGTTACCACACTTCTTCCCTCATTTTCTACTTCAACAGATTTATCAAAAGCTAAATCACTGACAGGTATAGAGTCATGAACCCCCCCAAAACTAGCCTTAGTGCATTCCCAAGTCTGCTTTGCCAATTCAAACACTTCTATGGACCGTTGCACTAACCTGCCGTGTTTCTCTTCCAGTGACGCTTCCTTGTCTTCCTCTTCAATTACCACATTATCCACACCATTAGATGACATTGCTAATTGATTCACACTGCACAATGAAATACAAGAAGTAAACCAAGGGCTTTCAAGGCATTTTACTACAAAATCAATTACTACATAATGAAATTACTGCACAATAAAATATTGGTGCTTTGCGTCCGAACCTTAATAAACTAACTGAGGGGCTTTCATGGCATTTCACTGTTTATACACAACAAAACAATAATGGGTACTAATCGATGCTCACCTGGGACTTCTTTTTGTCGCTTCTTGCCCGATGCCCTAGAAGAATCTCCTCACATGCAATTTCCTGTTCCCTTTCTCAAATACTCGCACGAATCGACTTTTTCACGCGATTTCCTTTCTCAATCGACTTCGCCCTCCCTCAAATCCAACCAGGTAGATTCCTCCATCCCTCGAATCGACTTTCTCAATCAATTTTCTCCATGTCGAACCCTAGAATTTCTTCTCTCTTTCTCAGAATGCTCTAACCCTAGGTTTATCGAAGGCTCTTCCCGTGGAACTCTGAATCCCAAAATGCTATTCTTCCTATTTTGTAACAATTAATAATTTGTTAACTTAGTATTTCTTAAAAAACTATTGGGTGTCTTTTTATTAAAATAATAATAATCTGATGCTTAAATTCTTATTTTCCCACACGTCCACATCAGCTGCCATGTAATTACTATTAGTCTTGGTTTCCAAATCACCAGCCACATCAGCCCAGTTAACCTTAAAGTAACGGCCGTTGCACTCATCTGACGGATTATGTGACTTTTGAACCCAAAATGGAAGCACATGGGGACTTTTGGTCCGAAAAAAAGCATATGGTGCTGAGTGAACTTTTGGGGAAAGCCCATGTGTAGTTTTGACCCTTAACCCTTTTTCCTATTTTGCCCTTAAATCTCTTTCATATTTATTAATGCTCATGCATTTTTCTCTTTTAATATACCCATCATAAATAAGGGTAATATTGGAAAAAGATGTATATTCCAGACACATAATTAATTACTTTTACATTAAGAAGCGTGATTTGGAGGCCGAGCTCTTATAAATAGGACCGGAGGGAGTATATTTTTTCATCTATGCCCATAATTAATAAGGGTAGTGAGAGATTGATATGGTATTGTAGTGTAATTAGTATGGGTAATACTCCCTTTGGTCCCTATTATAAGAGGTAGTCAACATTTTCACACATACCAATAAAAACACGTTGGAATCATTTATTATAGGTAGATTTTACATTTTTACTATTACTCATTTATTATACACTATTTCTCTCTCATTCTTGCATTTATTAATATATAAAGGTAAAAATGGAAAACATGCATTTATTACTTTGACTTTTGTATAATACATCTTATAATTTGGACCAAAAAATTTGTAATGTTACCTCTTATATTTAGGACCAGAGGGAGTATTATACATCACTTCAATTTTAATACAAATTTAATGATTTTAACCAATTTTATTGTACATGAGATTTGTTATTAGTTGGTGCATTAACAAATCTCACATACCAATAAAATTAGTTAAAAGCATTAAATTTGACTTAAAATTGAAGTGATTTATAATATTGACAATACTAACTACATTAAACTCAAATACCATATTAATTACTACTCTCTCCCATTATTTTTATTAAATATGGGTATAGATGGAAAAACATATTTAATACTTCTTGGAAACTAACAAGTGCCTTATAAAAATAACCAAATGAATTTGTTAGTCGGTGCCTTATAATAAGGGTTAGAGGTAATACATTATATATATATATATATATGTGATCATCCACATCTAGTAGTACTACACACACGTGTGTCAAACAATAATGGGGGATTCATGTGCAAGAGCATGTAGATTATAGAACTCCCACATGACTAGGATTGGAATGCCCAAAATCAAACTTGGATATAGACATAGTTGTAGCAACTCCCTCCGATCCAAAATATAGGACCTATATTTAGGGAAGTAAGCTTGGTCTTAAATATAAAACCTCAAACTAATTTTTCTAATTTTTTTCCTAAATTATCCCTATTGATACTCCTCAACAATGAGCAAACAAAAAAGGAGGAAGATGCGTTCAGGTCAAAGGATGAAGGTGGGCTTAGTCTCCGCCAGGATAGGAAAGCACTTATGATGAAATTAGGATGTGGTTTGGTGCATAGAAGGGATGCTTTATCGGTGAGATTGACAAGAGAAATACAAATGTGGGGGTGATATAATACCTAATTAAGATAGAGAGCAAACGTAGTGAGTCCCAAGTTTTGAGGGTTATTCAAAAGAATTGGAAAGAGACGCTAAAAGGTATTGCATGAAAGTTGGGGAATGGGAATAATATTCCTTTTTTGTCAGATCGATGTGGTTACTAGAGCTGGGAAAATGGGCTCAACCCGCGGGCTCAACCCACCAGCCCGCGGGTTGAGCAGGGTTAGGGTTGGGAAAATCCCAACCCATCAAAGTGCGGGCCGCACAGGCCCGCACCATTTAGCCCGCGGGCTAAGGCGGGCTAGCCCACGGGTTGGCGGGTTGGCCCGCCAAATATGTTTTTTAATTAAAAAAAAAAAGAAAAATTCTATTTAATTCATTAAAGCATATTTTAGACACTTCACTAATGTAAATTGTGGTTCACATAACAAATTGTGGTGTTTGTATAGTATAATATAAACTTTTTTAATAATATTATTAATACAATAAAATTAGGAAGATGTTTATACAAAAAAATATATATAATTGTGGAGTCCATATTTGTATACAACTTAGGGTATTATATTTTACTTGAGCTAATTATGATATATTTTTTTTGATTTAGAATTTTTATTTTTTTATTATAGTATTTTTAAAACAAAAATTTAAAAAAAAAAAAAAAAAAAAAAAAACTGGCGGGTTGGCGGGCCAACCCGCCAACCCACCATAAAGGGTTAGGGTTGGGGTTTTCCCAACCCATTAAGATGCGGGCCGCACAGGCCCGCACCAGTTAACCCGCAGCCCGTCACGGGCCAGCCCGCAACCCGCGGGCTGGCCCGTTTTCCCAGCTCTAGTGGTTACCAAATCACGGGGTGTTATCCTCTTATGTAGTATCTGTAGTACCTGAAGATATGCCAAGTAGGAAAGATTGTGAGTATATATACCACTGTTACGAGAACCTGGGATTGAAGTTCTTTTTCTTAGTTGCTCCCTTCGGAAATAATAGTAGTCATTGCAAGAAATTTCCCTCATGGACATGTAATACAGAGGACATGCCGAGATGGGCTGC
The DNA here is from genome assembly GCA_037074515.1 of Mimosa bimucronata. Lineage (NCBI taxonomy): Eukaryota > Viridiplantae > Streptophyta > Magnoliopsida > Fabales > Fabaceae > Mimosa > Mimosa bimucronata. The sequence continues at coordinate 9,045,717 of CM073437.1, forward strand.
TACAAATTAAATTAAAGGATGGGACATTCACAGTCCGATCTGCTTACAAAATGATGACATCACCAGTGAGTATGACTAATAGAAGTGTTTGGCGTAACGTTTGGAAATTAGCAATACCTCAGAGGAATAAAACATTTTTATGGCTTTGCATTAAAGATGGATTATTCACCAACTAGAGTTTAAGGATTAGAGGTATGCAAGGGGATGGAAGATGATCTAAGGTGCTTAAATGACCCGGAAGATAGTCTCCATGTTTTAAGAGACTGTTATATATGCCGCAAGAGAAGTGTGGAATAAAGTTTTACCTACAGATTTTTATGCCAGATTCTACTCATGTGATGGGATAGGGGGATGGGTGGAGTGGAATATTTCACAGAAGGTAAGAGTAAGCAGGATGATTTGCAGTGATATGTAGGCTACTTTAGATTAATTGGAATGCTGCAATTTTTTAGGGCCCGACAGTGGGTTATTTGAGTTTGTTAGCGCAAGCTAATGCTATGGTTAAATGGGTAAGCGACACTACTATAGAAAATGTCTATAGCAGCACTTATTTTGGCCCTATAGCAGCGCTTATAAGCGCTGCAATAGCCAGTGATGCTATAAGCTATTAGGCCTAAGGCAGCGCTTGTTAAGCGCTGCTATAGGTGACCTATAGCATCGCTTAAGCGCTGCAATAGGTCACCTAAAACAGCGCTTATTTTATAAGCGCTGCTATAATGCATATTTTTTAAAAAAATAATAATAAATTGTATACATGAAATTATAACCTCTTTAACAAACAAATCAGATAATAACTACAAATTTATGACTATAATAACATCATCAATAAAAAATAATATTATCATTCATTGAGATTATTCTAATAATAAAACAAAAAAGACAATTAGAATCTTACAAGAAAATCATAAATGTAATAATAATAAATATCGGCTCAGATAAAAAAATAGAGATGAGGGACCAGAAATACTTCCTAAAGCCCTGAGATATGTGAAGTATAGATATGCAAAATAATTCCTCCCCCTATGACTACGTGTCAAATTCCTCCATTTATCCTTCAAATCAACCTAAAAAAAAAGAGATAGTGTTGTCATATATTCTGAATTCAGCCGCATGTATTTAAAGCAATGAGTTTGACAACATTGTAGCTTACTTCTATTCTTCATGCCTTTGCAAATATCTCACTGTGAAATCTTAGGATTGCCTTCAAGTTTCCTTTGCCAAGATTGAATAAGGAAATAAAGAGAATCAGAACATATAGTCATATAATCTAAAACTTCAAAAAATTATTTCACATTCTCCATCCAAGAAGAAAAGAACTTAGAAGCCCAACACACTTTCAGCAATTGAATAGTGTTGTGACATTGTTGACTTCTAAGTTTCAAGAATACAATGTCTCATATTTTGATCAAAGACAATAACTCCTCTTTCCTACGATTTTACATGTAAAAGAATTTACTGTCAAGGAAAATAAAATAAAAATAAAGTAGAAATTTTAAATCTCAATGTCATGATGAATAAAACAAACACCAAAACTTAATTAATTTCAATATGTACATAAAGTCTAGCTATAGCAAATCACATTATTCATTAAGTTTGAACAATATGGTTCACTTCATATATATGTCTATACTAGACAAGATGAATGTGGGGTGACAAAAATTCAAGGATCATACCAATGGGCCTCTCGATAGTTATTTGAAAATATCCCTAGGAGTTTTGGATTTTAATAATCTCACATAACTAATACCAATAGGAAAAACAGGAAAAGGAAAACAAATCATTAGCACTACCTAGAGACATGTCCAGGTTTAAGCTCAATAGTATGCCTAGAAGAACAAGTGCAAATTCACTGGCCTTTATTTTTTTTGTTTTTTTCGAAATAAAAGCCTCTCTAAAAGGAATAAGAAATGTGTGAGAGGTTAAAATATGCTTACTTCAGCCCACCAACCTTATGGCATTGGCTCTATTAAACTGAATTATAAGTTGTGCTAAAGCATAAGTGAAAGGTACATTTAGAACAAACTCAAAGGGAAAAACATCCACCGCCATTCAAAAACTTAGAATTGCCTAAATTAAGACCCTGCAATTTCCTCAGTACTTTGTTTCAATTTTCATTCTCTAGATTTCATTCTACAAGGGACTATTTCATTTCATTGAAGAAGTTTAGTGCTACTTTCCATGTCACCCAGAAGAACATTCAACCAATTGAAAACTTGTGTAGAATAACCATTACTTTGAAAAACAAAGACCAACTAAAATTTACATCACAAAAGTACCAACAAGAATATAGATAGCCATGTATTTAAATGACTAATGACTAATGTTGTTTTTGCAATGTTGACATTGGATTGGCTGTGCCAAGCAAAATGCTGATGGAAGTCCTATGACCAGAGATCAGGGACAATGTTAAGGAAATTTAAACTCCCCATACAACTGAGTCAAACATAGCTATGAATATACCTAAGCTGATCCAATCAAACTACACAACAGAAAAATGCATATCAGTGTATCTTGTGAGTCAGCACTCAGTAGGAAGATGATTGTTTTCTGAATAAAACTTTCACAAGGTGTTCTACTCTTCAATGTTTATTTCAGAAGAAAGTCACTGAACACTAAACTGATTATACCTACCAGCCAAATATTCTGGTCAAAATGTGTTCAGAATCAATAATGCCATTAACATAAATTGAAAAATATGGGGAAAAGATCAATCAGACCCAACTGGCATTTCTCCTGAATGTTCTGATGGCTAATTTACTAAAACATTGACAACTCCTAGACAGGGGAAGAAGAATTTTTCAAGAAAATTGCTAAGCTTCACATATAAGCATACAAGGTCCAACTATAGCATTAATCTTACTCCTAGACAATATTAACTAAGCTTCAAAACAAGGAAGCTCCAAAATTTAGGAGAAATGGCGTCAGATGAATAGTACCCGACGCCCTAACCAGCAGAAATCGGACACCAAACCTCATCCCCTAACAAAATCACTTTAGGAATACTCTTACCCAAGTCCTAAGCTTCATTTTCATGGGATTAGAAGCTTAAAAATCTCCCAAATTTTGAATCTCTCTTCCTCCCATTTGAACTCGAAATCATACGAAAAAGCGGAGAAATGGAAGGAAAAGAGCTTACCCCACGTTAGCCTTAGTGTCCTGAATGTTTTGCTCCTCCTTGCGCCGCAGTTTGCCGCTGATTTGGCCGAAAAACGCCACTGGATAAGGAACCCGAGGAAGAGCAGAGGGTGAGAGTGTGAGGGAGTATAAACCAGAGGGAGAGAGACGGATGAGAAATAATCCTGGGTGAGGGAGAAGAGAGGAATCTTGGGTTTAGTGAGGGAGGAGCAACAATGTCACAAATGGGTTTCAAAGAAGCAGAGAGTGAAAAATGGCGTGAAGGGAAATGGGGAGTGAAAAATAAGAGGGAGGGAAATAATGTAGAAAATTACGCGGGGTAGGAAATATAATACTGATTGTGAAATTAGAGAGGGAGGGAAATACTAATTCATTTTAAAAAAGAAAAGAAAATTTAAAAATACCTATTTAGGCCTATAGCAGCGCTTAAGCGCTGCTATAGGCCCCATGTCATTTAAATTTTATTTAAAAAATATCTAAAACCAATTTTAAAAATTTTAATTCATTTTAAAAAAGGAAAGAAAATTTAAAAATACCTATTTAGGCCTATATAGGCCCCATGTGATTTAAATTTTATTTAAAAAATATCTAAAACCAATTTTAAAAATACTAATTCATTTTAAAAAAGGAAAGAAAATTTAAAAATACCTATTTAGGCCTATAGCAGCGCTTAAGCGCTGCTATAGGGCCCCATGTCATTTAAATTTTATTTAAAAAATGTCTAAAACCAATTTTAAAAATACTAATTCATTTTAAAAAATGAAAGAAAATTTAAAAATACCTATTTAGGCCTATATAGGCCCCATGTCATTTAAATTTTATTTAAAAAATATCTAAAACCAATTTTAAAAATACTAATTCATTTTAAAAAAGGAAAGAAAATTTAAAAATACATATTTAGGCCTATAGCAGCGCTTAAGCGCTGCTATAGGGCCCCATGTCATTTAAATTTTATTTAAAAAATGGCTAAAACCAATTTTAAAAATACTAATTCATTTTAAAAAAGGAAAGAAAATTTAAAAATACCTATTTAGGCCTATGTAGGCCCCATGTGATTTAAATTTTATTTAAAAAATATCTAAAACCAATTTTAAAAATACTAATTCATTTTAAAAAAGGAAAGAAAATTTAAAAATACATATTTAGGCCTATAGCAGCGTTTAAGCGCTGCTATAGGCCCCCTGTCATTTAAATTTTATTTAAAAAATATCTAAAACCAATTTTAAAAATACTAATTCATTTTAAAAAAGGAAAGAATATTTAAAAATACCTATTTAGGCCTATATAGGCCCCCTGTCATTTAAATTTTAAAAAATGTCTAAAACCAATTTTAAAAATACTAATTCATTTTAAAAAAGAAAAAAAAAATTAAAAATACATATTTAGGCCTATAACAGCGCTTAAGCGCTGCTATAAGGCCCCATGTCATTTAAATTTTTTTTAAAAAATGTCTAAAACCAATTTTAAAAATACTAATTCATTTTAAAAAAGGAAAGAAAATTTAAAAATACCTATTTAGGCCTATGTAGTCCCCATGTGATTTAAATTTTATTTAAAAATATCTAAAACCAATTTTAAAAATACTAATTCATTTTAAAAAAGGAAAAAAATTTAAAAATACCTATTTAGGCCTATAGCATCGCTTACTACGTAATAAGCGTTGCTATAGGCCCCTGTGATTTAAATTTTATTTAAAATTTGTTTTAGATAATTTTTTTAAAGAAAATTTAAATCACTGGGGCCTATAGCAGCGCTTAAGCGCTGGTATATGCTTATACCTATACCAACACTTTTTTTAAAAGCGCTGGTATAGGTCATATTATATCTATCTCATCACCTGCGTTTTGCAAGCGCTACTATTGTTGCGCTGCAATAGAGTATTTCTGTAGTAGTGCGATATGTGAATGCAACGGGTAGTGGACAAGAGATTTCTATTGTTTGGAAACCTCCGTATGGGGGGTGGATTAAATTCAATGTAGACAGCGCTTACGGTGGCTACGGTGGTATTTCGGCAGGTGGGGTGTAGCTCACTAGCTTGTAATCATGAAGGCAGGCTTCATCGTTAATGTGGGAGTGGATGACTATTTGCTTTCAAAAATTTGGGATGTGATATGGGGGCTGAAGAGAGCTTGGAATTCAAATTGGAGTAAGGTTATAGTAGAAACTGACTGTCTTGAGTTGTTGGAGACACTGTCTGCAGGTGGGAGAAGAACCATCAACATGAGCATCTTCTTACTGATATATTGCAGTTTATGTAACAGGATTGGGAGGTTAGTGTGGAGTGGTCGAGTAAGAAGATCAATATGGTGGCCGACAAATTAGCAAAGGAACACTACAAAAAAAAGGCCATATTGTCACGGTTTTTAAAACCGTGACAAAGGTTTGCATTTTGTCACAGTTTTGTACTAAAACTGTGACAAAAATGGTGGGAAAAATGCGACAAATTTGTCACGGTTTCCACAAGACAACCGTGACAAATTTGGCGTGAAGCTCCTCGCCACACAGAGGGAAACAATTTGTCACTGTTTAAGACCTTAAAACCGTGACAAAGTTTAATTTTTTTAAAAAAAAATAAAAACTTTAATTTTTTTAATTTAAAATTATTTGTCATGGTTTCCCCTTGGGAAACCGTGACAATGTGTTTTGTAACGGTTTCCAAGGAGGGAACCATGACAACCGTGACAAGTAGTCACGGGTCCCACGGACCCATGACACTTTGTCACGGTTTCAGTAGGGAAAACCGTGACAAATTAACCTTGTCACGGTTTCCCTTCTGAACCGTGACAAAAATGTTGCCACGATTTACTAGAAACCGTGACAAACTCTCTCTCTATAAATTTGCTAAACCGTGATCATAAGCTGCAGTAGGAAACTGTTACAAATCTACAAATCATCACACTTACTTGTCATTTTCTTTATATTAGGATTATTTATAGAAATGCCGTTTGGTAGAGTGACCCACAAGCTCATCCACAATTTCCTGATATTCCGTCAAATATAAGAAACTTTAGTTTAAACGATTTCGATTTTGAGGAAGAATTGTTTAACGATTTTCATGTCTCAGGGGGAGCAGCACCAAAAGGAGACGCGATGAATAATGAGGTGAACAACCAGGCGAACAGCTAGCTAAACCGGCCCCCACGAACGTCTTCACGGGGAAACGGATATTGGGTTGATGTTATAGGTAAAAAAATAAAATAATATATTGTTATTTGTTGAAATTTTGTTAAGTTCTTAAATTAATGTTAATTTAATTATCATTAAATTTGTGACATTTTGTAGATCAAGAAGGCATGGTCACCAGGAGGAGGTTGGATGTGACCGCAACATACCAGCTGGAACGGGGCCTACGAGTTCTAGTGCCCTGCAATGATGGAACAAGGCAACCCAAATGTTAGGGAGGCAATTTATTCAACAAATTTTGTTCTAATTTAGGCGGGAAGTGGCTGCATTTTCCACTCTACCACAAGACTTGGAAATAGATGCCTAAAGAAAATAAGGAGGCAGTATGGAATGAGGTCGTGAAGGTAATAATTTGAATTAGAAAAATATGTGAATATGTTAAATTCATCATAGTCTTATAAAATGCATCTGATAAATTGAAATTTACAGGAAAAGTTTTTATTCGAAGAAAAAGCATTGATGATGGAGTATGGATTTATGAAGATGAATGAAGCGTGAAATAGAACCGTGACAAAGTGTCATGGTTTTGATAACCGTGACACTTTGTCACGGCTTTTTCGTTATAAACCGTGACCCTTTGTCACGGTTTTCCCACTAGAACCGTGACAAAACGGTACGATGCATTTTGTCACGGTTTTCCTTGTGTGTGGCTTGGATAGAGCACGTTTTAAGACGATTACTGCTTGTTCATATGACAATTTCATTGTACGTATTGAGATTTTCTTATACTTATGGCCATTTCCTTGTGCGTTGTCTAATTTAGGGAAAAAATTAATTGACCCATAAAAAACATCTAAACATTAACAAATCTCATTTGAAACTAGTTTCCTCCTACTACTTATGACAGATTTTGACAGGCTGCTATCCTCAATCAATCATGGCTACCCTCTTCACAATTGAAATTTCTCCTTCACATTAGAATTTCTCTTGCCACTTGTAAAGTGCACTTGCACATGTGTTTTCATTTTAATGTAACATTCAATGCCATAAGTCAAGATAAGCAGGAAAAAAAATATGATCCAGAACCTAAAGATTAATGAAGGGAATCACAAAGTAAAATGTAACACTTAAGAGGACATCCAAAACCCATTTTTACATTTTCATACCCATCTAAATATACAACCACAACCCAATCTGTGAAGCTACAAAAAGTTCAATGACTTGCAATTAATAACTATATTCCCAAATGTTACAGGCAAATCAAAAGAAAATGGAGATGAATAGGCATATGTCTTGCAATGACGGTGCTGGACTGAATGGGGTAGTGGGATTGTTTTCCGAAAGTAAAAGCAAAGACACGGTGGGGAACGACGTCGATTTCCGTTTGTGGGTGGCGATGACGGTGGGTTTTTACTTATGGTTGAAGATGCCGTGGTTTTTGATTTGAAAGAGGAGAGAAGATGAGACCAAACTTTCCCTTTTCTCTGTCCTTTTTGTTTTTATATTATGTACAAGGATAGTAAGGTCTTTTACCTTGGCAATTTAATTTCACTTTGCTCCCATCAGCCTTGATTGATGTTTCAGAATCTTACGATCCTTCTTTTAAATTAATTCTCTACAGTGGTCCTACAGTGAAATTCTCCCTTAGTTAAATTAGTTAAGCTTAATTACATGATATTATCAAAGCACCCTAACCATCTACCTCTATTTTTATCCTCCTTCTCTCTCTCTCTAGGGAGAAAAACAAAGCTTAACAGTACTACGTTGGCATCTCAACGAGAATAATATCCTCTATAAAGCTCGGCGGGTTTTGAAACATTTAACTAACAACCTTAATCTAATCAAATTAAATAATGAGGTCTACTATTTAAGACCAGAGGGATTATATAAGTCAAGATGCACGGAATATTTAGGGATAAATTATATGTTTGACAATTTAAATTTGTATCAAGTTTTTTAAAACTAATTAGTTTGCTCGTTTAAGCGTTAGAAGAGCACTTTTATTCTTTTTTTTTTATTAATAAATAGCACTACATCAGAGCTCAAATAGCAACCAATGACATCTCCAACGCCACCTAATCAGCTACCAAAGCAGGGATATCTGAGAAACTCAACAACCCATTCCCAACACTCAACGCATATTTAGCTAAGAGGTCTGCCGTTAAATTAGCCTCTCTTGGGCACCACGAGAAGTGCACTTCCCAATCCCAGTCTAGAATAACATACATTTCTTCCAACAACTCTGGATTATCACCATCGACCACTCTAGCCTCAATGAACTCAATGAGTTCCAAACAGTCCGTTTCAACTACCAGACAACGAACACTTGTATCCCAACTCCACTTCAATCCTATGAGGACCCCCCATTGCTCAGCCAAGTAACTATCGCCTATCCCAATGTTGAACAAGAAACCTCCTAGAACAATTCCCTTGTGATCCCTCAGGATACCACTGCACGCTGAAATTTACTTGTTGAAGCACAAGCTCCATCAACATTTAGCTTAACATACCCCTTTTCAGGAGCTCTCCATATACAAGTAGAAGATGATGGTTTCAGCAATTTCTCAACTCTTTGTCCACTCCAGCTGACACAGGCTCTGACCTTTGACAATATAGAAAAGGAGCTAGAATCCACCTTGTTAAAAATTCTATTATTCCTTGACATCCAAAGCTGGTGACAAATAATAGAGAACCAAATCCTCCATTGGCAACCCTCCACTTCAAAGGTAGACTTCACACTCCACTCTACCCATCTCTTAACATCCATAACATTGAAAAATACAGGCCAGTAAACATTAGGAAGAATTTGCATCCAAACCTCTAATGATTTGCTGCAGTCTCAAAGCACATGTAATACTCCTTCCACAAATCCTAGGCAGTTAGTACACTCCGACGATGCAGACATACATCGAGCTACCCTGGCTTGATTTGTCAATAACCTCTCATTGCAAGCTAGCCAAAGAAATACTTTGCATCTCTGAGGGATACTAAGACGCCATAAGAGTTTCCATGGCCAACGATTCGTTCCCTGATTCTCTGAACATTGACTACAGTAAGCTGATCTTGTAGAGCACTTTTATTCTTATCATTAGTAATTTTAAATTATGAAAAATGCAGACTCAGCAAAATTTAAACGGTCATTTTACGATTAAAGGAGGATAGAATATGTTTAAATTTTACTCCTTTAATATAATCACTTTCATATTTATAAAATTAACCATGTTTTGTTAGCTTTTAATTATTGGAGAATCATCCTTTAAATTTGTTGAGCTAGGATTTTCTATTAAATAAAACCAACAACATAAAATATAAAAGATTAAAATTGTACTTCTAAAATTTAAGGATTTAATTGAAATTTGGTAATATATATCTTAACCAATATTTGATTTGTGGCTTTTATTTTAGCGGATTTCGTGTCATTGGTATTTCAGTGGCTTGTTTTGCTCATCACTCCCCACCTAAAATATATATTTTTGTAACGAAACCTAAAATATATATTTACTTATAAATTATAATGTAGTGAAGTTGTGAAAATTTAAAAAAATTTGTAAATATGGGACTTCTGAAGATTTATGAATAAAGACTGTTTATGAGGAAAAATAAATAAAGATTCTTAACTGATTGAATATTTAAGTCTTAGTATTTTACATATTACATTGTTAAAACAACTAACAAGTGTACTATTTTTAATAACCAACCAGCATTGCTGGAAAGCAAATGTGGTGATTTGATGATTACTTAGGTCAAAGTAGTTTAACTTTTGGGTAAAGCCGTAAAGGTACAATTTCACCAATAAAGTGTAGCGGCAAACATAACTGGCACAAATATATTTTGAAAAGTGTTAAAATACTAATAAATTTTTAAAATAGAGCAAAACAACCAATGTCGTTTGTTTCCCCCAAACATCCATTAGAGTAAACACACGGACACGGTGGATGGGTTGAAAAATTAACAGATGTTTGAGGAAAATAAAGACGTTGGTTGTTTTGCTCCGTTTTAAAAGTTTATTAGTATATTACATCATTCAAAACATACTTGTGTGAGATGCTCCTGCTACAACACTTTATTTATAATATTGCACCTTTACCCTTAACTTTTTACAAGGAGATAACAAATAACGTCGGTTTCTTAACCTATTTATTTAGGGTCAAAGGGTAGGCGATAAATGAATTGACTGTATCAAAAAAATTTAGACAAATAATTTAGCACCTTAAATTATTCAAAACGATGGATGTTAATTATTCTGTCCATTTGTCATCTTTTTTTCAAAAAACAATACTAATGGGAAAAAAATTATCAGAATAAATTAGTAAGTAAACGATAGGGTTAATATAACTTTTGGTCCCTGAACTTTCACTCAATTTCGTTTTTGGTCCCTAAACTTTAAAATTTTTTGTTTTGATCCCTGAACTTTAAATTTTTTTTGTTTTTGTCCCTAAACTTTTTGTCAATTTTGGTCTTGGTCCCTGAACTTTCAATAATTTTGGTATTGTTCCTCAGTTCAAAAAAAAAATTAAAGTTGAGAGACCAATACCAAAATTACTGAAAGTTCAGGGACTAAAACCAAAATTGACCGAAAGTTCAGGGATCAAAACAAAAAATTTTAAAGTTCAGGACCAAAACCAAAATTGACAGAAAGTTTAGGGATCAAAACAAAAACTTTTAAAGTTTAAGGACCAAAATCAAAATTAAGTGAAAGTTCAGGGACCAAAAGTTATATTGACCCTAAACGATAAGAAGTTTTGAAATCCGTAAAATCGAAAATTATAATTTGAGGGGTTTTCTCTTAGGATTGTACGCAGAGCCTTGAAAATGCCATAGGGAAGCTCTTTCAGGTATTGCCAAACTCTATTTTGTTAAATAGGGTAAGGGTGATCTGATACGAAGAAACTTCATCCAGTGATTTTGCAATGTCCACGTAGAAGCTTTTTTGAGGTAGAACTATGGTACTTTCTCTGTTCATAACTAGAAGACCTAGTTGACTTATTTATAAATTGTAGAGATTAAGAAAGTGAAATGAGTCATTTAATTATAACGTATTTTATATATTATTATTAAGTTTTTTATGATTTTTTTTTTTAAAAAAATCATTTAATTTATATATTTAGTAACTGATGGAGTACCAAACAAGCATATCTCCGCCTCTCATCAAATGCCTTCATCCGATGCTGTTAGCTAGCCTTTACGTAACGTCCCATAATATTCATCAAAAAACGGTCTTTGGTTTGAAACTAAATCGCAATTATCAAACTTTTCTAACTTGGTTTGATTTTGATACCACATCACCTAAATTTTTAAAAAGGTATTTTTAGTCCTTTATTTTAAAAGACGTACGTTAGTTTAATTCAACTATTATTTTAAAAGACGTTAGTTTAATTCAACTATGGTTGTCATTGTATAAATATATTTGTAATTAAATATTGATAAACTATGTTTAAATTTTAATTATTTAATAAATTATTTTTTATTTGTTAGCGGATCTCCTGCCATTGGTATTACTAATACGTACTGAGGCTTGCTTTTCTTATCCATCTCAACCAACTAAAATATATTTACTCATAAATTATACCATGTAGTCAAGTCTAGAGTTTTGGAAATTTAGCAAATATTGGAAGTCTAAAGATGTATAAATAATGATTATTAAAAATTAAAAATTTAGTATTTTTACAAATAATATTATTAATATAAGTATAATATTTTTAATAACTTAATTACCAGTTGTTGGCAGCAATAATGGTAATTCGATGATTACTTAGTAGTCGGACAATGCAGTTTAACTTTTGAAATGGTAACAAATAACATTGGTTTCTAAGCATATTTATTTATAATAATGTTTGGGATTTTTTTGCACACCTTTTTACCCTTTTTATTAAAAAAAAATTGGAGTCAACAAAAATTGGGGTCAACGTTGAAGTATTCTTCTCCTATACTTGCAAAATTCGCCATCAAACCAATTTAATAAGAAGTGCAAATAATCGCATTCACACCGCTAGTTTGACCATGATGTGGTACTTGACACATTCATCAAATAATTTTATATATACACTCCCTCCGTGCTTTATTATAAGAGCCAAAGGAGGTAAAATCACACAGATTAAGGAAGTGGTTGAAAGAGATAAATATGTTTGAAATAATTTTGTTTTCTCAAGTTTGCCCTTATTAATAATTGAGAATATAAGAGAGAGATAAATGTGATAATATAGTGGTATAAATGAGTATGAAAGAGACTGTGAATAGAAGGAATAATGATAAGTAAAATGGGAAAAAACTCATTAAATGTTTTAACAAATTTAGCTACGCTCTTTAAGAAAGGATAAAACCATTCAAATTTTTTGCTCTTATATATAGGTAGGTATGGAGGGAGGGAGTATATATATCAACTAGCTGCAGTCATAGCACATATTCATTGGATTCTATTCATAAGCAGTGTAACCTTTTATTTTTTTCAAAAACAGTTTATCCATTTCAATGAAGTACTCGTTTTGGTATTTTTATAAGAGCATGATAATTAAAATATGTGGTTTAAAAATAGTTTAATATGCATGTAAGAAATGAACATTTTACTCCCAAGTATGCCCTTATTTCTAAGGTGACAAGTAGGGATAGAGATGATGAAAGATAAATGTAGTATGAAAAAAGACAAAGAAATCTTAACTTAGTTTTTCTTTAAAAAAGATCTAGAGAGTGGCTTTTAAATAAAAAAAGATGGTGAATAAATTAAGCTTAATTATCTTGTAGAGCATCTGACTGTTTCCAAAAGTCAAAGAGAAGTTCCATTGATTGATTTAACTAAACTCCAATACTTAGCTGCGTAGGAGTTGAATCGTTAGATGTTTAGTACTCCCTCCGTCCCATAATATAAGATCCTTTTAATCAAATTGTGGGTTCCTAAAAAATTAATTAGAGTTAGTTAAAAACAATAAACGTGTAGGAAATATACCATTTTGCCCTTATTTATGAATGAGTAAGAAATGGGGTAATTATAAAAAGAAGATGAAAGAGAATGTGTGGGAAAATTAATGAATGGGTAAAATGGAAAAAAAAAAAGCATTTATTACTTAAATAAAGTTAAATAAGACCTTATATTATGGGATAAGATCATTCAAAAAAATAGACCTTATATTATGGGACGGAGGGAGTATATGGTAGGAGCTAGGGAGGAGCATTTAATTTGTTGGACCACATACACCTTAATCAACGATGTCTTCCTCTCCACCATAAACCCAATCCTCAGAAACCGCCATTAATCTCAATCACAATGGAAACCAATCGTCACCGTCCGATGTGACAGCAGCCGAAGTGGCAGCAGATCAAACCTATCAGCATGAGGAGGGCCGAACCAAACAAATGGAAAAATATTTCAGATACAATGAAGAGAGGGATAAACCGAGCCAAGTCCGAACCGCCCTCCTCACGGTGGCGGTTTTAATGGCGACGGCGACATATCAGGCCGGCCTGAGTCCTCCCGGCGGCGTATGGCAGGACACTAATCTCAATGCTAATCCCAAACAGAGTTCTTGGATATGTTTTTAATGCCTTCTCCTTCCTTCTTCCCTTCCTTGTTCAGCTGTTATTTTGTTCTCACCAATATATACATGATTTGAAAAAGGGTGACTATAATAATTCATCTCTCAATTTTACCTATATTTTGGTTTTGGTTTGCAATTCAAAGTCATATTTTAGATAAATAATTGGATCACTGTTTTAAATAAAATGACACTCCAAGAATTAAAACTTTTAATTTGAAACTTTGGGGATAAAAAAAATGAGGACAAACTTGAGGAATTATAGATTGTATTTACCCTTTTGAACATTATTTTTTTCTTCTTATTTTGCTTTGGCTTTAATTTGATTAATTTCAATAGTTTTCAGTTTGTAAAAGGGCTAAGACCCATTTTTGCCCCGAAAGTAACTGCAATGGAGCATTAAGTATTCAAAAGTAACTTGAGGAGCATATTAGTCGGAAAGTTTCCAAATTATAGCAAATTTACCCAACCGATTAAAACGTTAACTTTGACATTTAAATCATACTTTTTGACCCACTGATGCTGACTGGCACTGTCACCATGTATATGCCATAATTTTTAGGTCCATTTTTGCCCCAGAAGTAACCACCAAGGCAGGTTTTTCCCTCAGAAGTAGCCAAATTGTAGCAAATTTTTCTAGACCATTATTCAAAGTTAAGTTTTACTGTTTAATGACACCGGCACTCTACATTACACCTAATAATCCATCTCATCATGCATCACATCACTATAAAGTCGTTGAAAAAATGAATTGTGGTTGAAGAGAATCAAATTATGGGATTATGCAAAATTGACTTTTTATTGTTTAAAAAATAATGTAAATGAAATAAATGGTTAATGTCCAATTTTGTTGTTTCTTGTAGTGAGAGAGGAATGTGATGATAATGAAGCTAGTCTATGTGGGGAGGGACAAGGTGGGTGATGCTTTTATTTTGGGTAGATATAATGTTTGATCCTTATAGTTTACTCAAATTTTGGTTTTGGTCCCTATAATTTAAAATAGTAGGTCATAGTTTACACCTGATTTGAGGAATCGGTTGAGAAAATTAAGGAACTGATCTATCTAATTCTTCTAGTTGATGACGGGGATACTGCAGAGGAGAGAGAAGACAACATCAGTAATGATGCACACTCCCTCCCTCCCTCTATCTATCTATGAAGACGTTGAACAATAGGAGGAAGAAGATGATGAACGGTGGGAGGCGTGCGTTCCATCTCTGATTCTTTTTTCAAATTTTATTTTACTTTTCCACCTAAGCTATAAAAATCACAGTCACTTGTTCAGTCATCGAGCCACATCATCAGAATTGACGGTGTTAGTGCCACATCATTATATTTAACACCGTTAAAGTCCTTATTAAACTATAGGGACCAACTTTTTAGATAGACCAAAACTTGATGGACCAAAACCATACTAGAGGGAGCAAAACCGAAATTGGTGTAAACGACTTGTGGTGATGAGATGTGTGATGAAATGAATTATTTGGTGCAATTTGGAATACTAAGTGTCATTTAACTGTCAAACTTAACTTTGAATAGCGATCTGGATAAATTTGCTTCGATTTGGATACTCCGAGGCAAAATCGCTCATTGGTAATTACTTTCAGGGCAAAATTAGACCTTAAAACAATGATATGTACATGATGATGGTGCCACGTCAGCATCGG
Organism: Mimosa bimucronata; assembly: GCA_037074515.1. Classification (NCBI taxonomy): domain Eukaryota; kingdom Viridiplantae; phylum Streptophyta; class Magnoliopsida; order Fabales; family Fabaceae; genus Mimosa; species Mimosa bimucronata. The sequence goes on from CM073437.1 coordinate 9,061,168, forward strand.
TTGGTCAAAAAATATGATTTAATTGTCAAAGTTAACGTTTTAAAATGTTAGAATAAATTTGCTATGATTTGAAAACTTCTGCGGCAAATATGTTCCTCAGGTTACTTCTGGATACTCAATGCTCAATTGCAGTTACTTCCGGGGTAAAAATAGACATTTACCCTTTGTAAAATTGTAATCATTGATCAGATATCGTGTTGCGAAAATTTCTACCTGCATCAAATTAAAAAAAAAAAAATTCTACCTGCATTTTAGCACCGGCGTTTAGGAAGATTTATGGTGAAAAAACTCGCGTTTATTTGGCATATAAATCATTTACGTTATAAGAGTCGACGCTTAATTATATTCTCTTGCAAGCCTGTCATTAATTATAAATGGACATTGTCTAAAAATTGCGCATGGCTGTAGCTCTTGATTTCAGCCGGCGTAGTGACCAATTCACGAATCACGAAGCTATTCATTCCCTATTTTCCGTCTTTTTTATGCTTTAATTTGTCTTTTTCAGGCTTTAGGATCAGTAGGAAAATGGCAATTCTTTGAAGTCGCTGTTTTCTAGGTAAAATGACATTTCTTTAATTTCCTCATTAAAATTTTCGTAGAACAATTTGTACTTTGACTTGATTAAAATACTACTAACCAAGTAACGCGCGTGATGACTAAAAAATATCGAAATTATCTATTCGAGTGTTCGCATGTTATATACGCAGGTGCATACGATATGACGCAGAACCTTTTAATTTCCATTGGAATCAGTAATTAACTATTTATGCCGAATTTTCTCAAATGAAGCTTTAGGCAGATTTGTTCACTCTCGCTTGAATGACTAGAGCTCAATTTATTTGCTTGCACAAAGTAAACCCAAAGGCTTTGCTGTAATTTAAATCAAGGACCTAGCTAGTAGCTACCATCCTTTTAGTCCCTTAAAATGTCATCATGCCAAAGTTTGGTCATGCGGCTTTATCCAATTGTTTCATAAAAAAAAATTGATCCCTTGATTTCAAAGAAATATTTTCATAAATCAGCATTTGGACCGACCGTTATACAGTGCGTGCGTGTGCGGGCGCCTTCTTTTGGATTTGCTGATTCTGTCATACCAGGTCATGCATATACAGCAAACCATACTTGAATTATTTGGATGTTATCTACTAATGCCATCATCTTCTTTTGTTTTTTTCCTAGTTTTTGCACCATACAAGTGGATACAGTAATAATCAAATAATTGGGACGGTGAATTATGAATGATCATGTTTTTTTCTTGGTGGGGGAAGGCGTGGGGACCTGCAAAATGGCAGTCCACATCTTCCGAAAATGCCGCAAGTTAGGAAGTGCGTGTTTTGGAAGCCACTGTAGAAACCCACCAATTTTCAAGACAAAGTGAATGAATGATATTGGTTTTGTGGATGAAGTGTGCCTTCCTCAGGTAGGTAAGATTGGTGAGGGATATATATACTGCATTTTACTTTATCCATTCATAATTTTCATAACATTATTGCAGACAATGTGTTCTATAATGTTGCGAACGTGGCGCAACTTGGCCTATAGACAAGTCAACAAATAAATTACACTATCACCTCATAGTAATTTATATGTATTCTGATTTCTGAATACTGCACCATCATCGTGCTAACGCGCACTTCCCATTCAATTATTTTAGTTTGTTCGCACTTCTCACTTCACCTTCTGTGGAAGGGCCCCATTTTGAACCAAATAAAGGGGCCTATAAGCTTCCATATCACTTTCTCTGAGATAAATTATTCTCATCAATATTTAATTATAAAAAATCGCTCATTTATAAATTATCTAAACTCATTATATATCTGGCCGCCTTCTTCACGCATGTATGAATTTTCACAATTTCTGGGCAAAAATTTGTCTTAATAGTCGCTATCCTTTACATACTTTGCGCCCGTGACTCTCGCCTCAAATGCACATATTCTGCTTGCTCGTCATCTTCGTCTCTGACACATTCGTTTTCGCCTTTTATCCTTTTTATCCCATTAAAAAAAATCACAAAAATTTACTTATCATGGAAATTTTTATTCTCAGTTATTGTATTTCACACTCACCTTCCTATCGGACAAGGATGCGAATAAACTACACAACTATACGTTAGTTAATACTTAATAGTCAAATGTTGATCCAACCATCTATCTAACAATTTCTTTCAAAAGGAGATCCCGCCTTCAATACAAGTACAGTATACTAGCTATTTTTTTTTTAATTTCCCCCCATATAATTTAAAAATACAGTAACATTGAACCTAGACAGCACACACATTCCAATGCCTATTATTTGTTTTCGCACGAGTTTCTTGGAAGACGAACGAAAAACTAGATTTAATGGAAATTACACGATAGCAGCCATATCCAATTCAAATTTAAAAGTATATTTTGACCAACTTGTATGCATAATGCTTGCATCTATTCTAAGGGTTCATGATTGCTATTGTGGTGTAATCAGTGTGTGAACCCACTCATTAAGTATAAATCGAAAACAACAATCAAGAACATACAGAACTCCAAACCTCCCTATCAAACTCTAAAAGGGTCAGACAAAAAGAAACCACCCCAAAAAAATTGATGTAAGAAATTACTCAAATTACCCCCAAGAAAGAGGGGGGGGGGGGGGGAATTAACATCAAAGCTAGAAGAAGACAAAGCACACGTCCTCCTTGGACCGGATCGATACAAACTATTATTCTAGGCGTTAATTTAAATGTTCCAAATTCAAACACATCGTAGGGGTACAGTTACATACCTTCTATTAAAGCTTCATCTCCGTCACCAGTCAATACACAAACAGAGAAGGCCATAGCCAGAGCCAATCACTTCAGAGCTAACCATGTTATCACGACCAATATCTACGGCTGCAACAATATTATTTGTTGTTGCACAAATATTAGTGCCTGCAATTTCAGTTTCAGATGGCGATAAGATCAGCAGCTTGCCGGGGCAGCCGCCGGTGAAGTTCCAGCAATATGCCGGTTACATTAATGTCGATGACAAGCAACAGAGAGCTCTGTTTTACTACTTTGCAGAAGCAGAAGTAGACCCTGCTTCTAAGCCCCTGGTTCTCTGGTTGAATGGAGGTATGCTTTTACTGATAAACCAATATGGAAACACACAAATCTTTATGGGTTTTTTCAAATAGAGGAGGCAATTAAATATGATTTTTGGGTTTCTTGTTCTTTGGTTTCTGAAGGGCCTGGTTGTTCATCTGTTGGAGCTGGAGCTTTTGTAGAACATGGGCCTTTCAAACCGACAGAAAATGGTCTAGAAATTAATGATTACAGCTGGAACAAAGGTTAGTCAAAGAAATCAGACCAGAAACCAGTATAAACACTGTAATTTGGATTCAAATTGTTGATTGATGTTCTCCTTTTTTGCAGAGGCTAATATGTTGTACCTGGAATCACCAGCTGGAGTTGGTTTCTCTTACTCTACCAACAAATCTTTCTATGGCTATATCAATGATGAAATTACAGGTTCTTTCACTCAACTAATTTTGTGCCTGCTAAAATGTTTATTTTTTTCCCAGTGTCTGAACATGCTAGATTCTAACCGTCACTAAAAATCAGGACTAGCAATCAATGTGCATAATTCAAGAGGCCTTAGTTTCCTTGATACCGAAAGAACCCGTTTGGTAACTAGAACCGGTAGGAAAGAAGAAAAAAAAGGGGAAAACATTACCTCAATTTTGGTGTATAGATTCTAAAACCCTAGATAGGTAGGCACGATTCATTCCCGTCCATGTCTTTACTTGATGGATTGGCGAATCAATCCAAAAATGGAAGGAATCATCGCATCTATCATCGGAGCATAATATCGGCGGGAAAAAAAACTTGACGGAGCAAATTAATCGCTAACGGTACAAAACCTGGTTGAGCTCGATGACCGAGATCTGGTTGTGATCGTAGAAATTAACGATGCTTCCGGTTTCGTGGCAGTCGCATTGATGTTCAGGCCATTATCTCGGAGGTGGATTCTGGCCATCGCCGTTGACGTCGAAGCGGACGCGGCTGAAGACTCTTGTGAGCAGACAGAGCTGGGAATTGGGGAAGACGACGATATGGGCTTTGAGTTCTTTAATCTCGTCCATTCACTGTGGGCTTGGAGGCCCACTACTATAGAAGGTAGCTGAACTTGGAACATGCATTATGGGGTTTGAGGCCCACTAGACATAAGATGGCCCAACTTAGAATCATTTCATCTTTCTTTCTTTTTTTGAATAAAAAGTGCATCAAACCATACTAATTACATTAGCGCCTACATAATTCAACCCAGCTTGATCCTCCTTCCAAAGAAATGAAATTACTGACCGTAGGGGAGATTGCTGCACTGCTAACTTTATTAATAAATAACGAGTTTCTGCTGTAAAAACATCTGCAACTAAGTTTGCTTCATGATCACAAGCACAATCTCAAATTCCCAATTATTTCAATGCTTTTAGCAAATAATTATTTCTCATTTATATGTAAAACATTTACCCTCAAATATATATATATATATATATATTCCCCCACGTTGCTAAATATAAGATTTATATATTGAATTTGACTAGATTAAATTAAGGATGAAATTAGTTAAAATAATATGATATCACCAAAACACCCTACCACCTACATTTATTTTTACCCTTCCTCTCTTGTTTATTATTGAGGTCTTGAGGAGTATCAATAGGTATATTTTTGGAAAAAGTTGAGAAAAATTAGAAGTCGGTCTTTTATTTAGGAATAAGCTTACCATATATATAGTAATGGAGGGAGTATATAATATTTATTATACTCTAATATTCATCATTTGAAAAAATTTATATTTTGTTATTTATCTTCTAAATAAACATAAATTACTTTCATCTACGAGATTATTTTTCGCTTTATTAATCTGTTCTTTCATTTGAGTAACTAAGCCTCTTAGATTTTGCCTTAGTCTAATGTTGAAAGTATTAGTAACGCATCTCTATTCTTACTCACATATTGATGAAACGGTGGCCTTTTTTGTTTCATAGCAAGGGATAATCTTGTTTTCCTTCAGCGTTGGTTCAGTAAGTTTCCACAGTACAAGAACAATGAATTCTATATCACTGGCGAAAGCTATGGAGGTAGTTATCAGAACTATATATACCTTTAAGATAAACGAATACTCACAAGCTAAGCCTATAAAAAGATAATTAACACATTGTATATTTTCAGGACATTATGTTCCTCAACTTGCACAGCTGATTCTTCAAACCAAGACACCCTTCAATCTCAAAGGGATCGCAGTGAGTGTACACCAATTGTCTTCATTATAAAGTCCTATTAACAATTTATACTCCCTCCGGTCCTAATTATAAGATCCAGTTGACTTTTTTGAAAAAATTAAGGATGCAAAATACACCAATTTAAATTGTTTATATTTGTCTTTTTCCCTCAAAATTAAGTTATTTTACTTATAAACTATCGTATAATCTAATTACATTTCGCATATATTAAGATTTAAGGGTCTAATTTGATTCCTTAATCTCCCCAAAAAAAGTCAATTGGGTCTTATAATTAGGACAGGAGGTAGTACTAAATTACTGAATTTAATTAAACTCTGTGTTTATTTTCTATGTAGATAGGGAATCCTTTGTTAGAGTTCGACACTGATTTCAACGCAAGAGGGGAATATTTTTGGTCGCATGGACTTGTATCAGATTCAACTTACGACAGCATGAACACGGCATGTAACTTTTCCCAAATCAGAAGGCAAGCTCAAAATGGAGCTCTCACTCCAGTTTGTGCAGGAGTAAGCAAACAAATATCAAGTGAAATTGGTAAATATATTGATGCTTACGACGTCACTTCCGATGTCTGCTTGTCAACCATTAATCAACAATCTTTAATATTAAGCCAAATGGTATGCTTCTTCAAATAATTTTCTCCTCCTTTAAATACATCGCTCTTTTCCTTGATTTGTGTGGTTAGTAAGCCTGTGTTACTTTGTCTTCATTTTTTTGGGCACAGCAAGACACGCAAAAGATAGATGTGTGTGAAGAAGATAAAACAAATAATTATCTGAATAGGAAAGACGTACAACAAGCTCTTCATGCTAAACTTGTAGGACTCTCCACATGGTCTGTTTGTAGCGAGTAAGTTATCTTCAAAATATATAGCAAAATCTTGAGTGATATAGAGAGTTCTCATTTATTAACTAGTTCCATACTTGTCACAGTGTTATCAGATATGATATGCATAATCTAGAGATACCAACAATTCCTATCCTTGGGAAACTTGTCGAGTCAGGCCTCCGAGTTCTCGTATATAGGTAATGTAGTTTTTTTTTTTCCTTGGGATTTATTATGATTATTGCAAACGGGGATTTTTAATAATAACAACATTCATACACAGTGGAGATCAAGATTCGGTGCTTCCACTAACTGGATCACGAGCTCTAGTGAATGCCCTGGCCAAGGAGATAAGATTCAATACGACTGTGCCCTATAGAGCTTGGTTTGAAGACAAACAGGTTGATATATTAATTATACCAATTTAAAATACCTAATACTGGATTTCTCTTGAATTATTTCTCGCCATTGCCATAATTAATTTTTGGTGTTTTGTATAATTAAGGTTGCGGGATGGACACAAGTGTATGGCGACATTTTATCATTTGCAACAATAAGAGGAGCAGCTCATGAGGCTCCGTTTTCACAACCAGGGAGATCACTTGTGCTATTTAAAGCATTCTTGGAAGGTAAACCACTTCCTCAATTTTCTTCTTCATGAATATGTGTCACAGATACATCTATTCACTATATATTTATAAGTAACTCAAAAAATAAACTCCTGAACTTTTTAATGCCAATCCCCCCCCCCCCCGGCGCTCTCTCTCTGTGTAATTTCATTGAAAGCAAGCATGAGCCTTAAATTTTGTTGTCGTCACATGGAACTGGTTTCAATACTCCTGAGAGAGATGGGTAGGGGGCGCTTCTCCATTCTGAACCATCTAAGATATTATCTAGATGTTCCAGATTTATTAATTTAAAGGTTATGATTTTTAAATGACTATTATTTTAATGTGTACAAAATCTAAAATAAAAATAATTTCTCAACTATCATTTCGTCAAAAAATATAGATTTTATTTAAAAATCATAAATTTTAAATTAATAAATTTGAACCATTTAAAATAGATCTAAATGGTTCAGAATGTAAGAGCTATCCCCACTTATCTTTCTCTGACAAATACTGAAACTGGTTCGAGCTGGTACTGCGGGTCGCCGCCTTTGAAAGATTAGCTTATCAGTAAGTTTGCCTCCAAGTAAACCAAACCGATAGGAATATATTCAACAACAAAATGCACCAATTATATTGGTTTTCTAAGTATATGAAGAAATGAATAAAAAAAATTAAACCAAGAGGACAAGACAAGGCGACAACCATGCGTGCCCGTTGGACCATGGTGCCTGTATGCGCCTTTCCTTTGGGAGAGGGATGTGTGAGTTTAAATATATATAAATATATATATATTGATTAGAAATAAAAAAAATTAACAAAATTTTTGACAGAACTCAAATCCAAGTTCAGATTGACCCAAAAAATGACCTGTCAGATTGAATGGGGACTATAGACCCTTGCGTACCAATCATGGACATTGGACAATACGGCAAACCAATATCTCAATTTTTGTCGAAAGATGTGTTTACACTCACTTCCTGTTTGGGAAGTGAAATAAGCCCGATTGAAACAAAAAAAGTACTTAATTTATTTAATTGAAATGGTTTGGATGCTCATTTTGAAATCACGATAGCCCATTTTCTGTCGTGATTTGAATTTTTTAAGTATTTTTACCAGAAGCAACAGGAGGGTTGCTTTTGCGATTGGAAATATCACGATTGAATTTAAAAACATTAAAAAGTCTAAACTACCCTTACTTTCTACCTAAAAAGTCTAAACTACCCTTACTTTCTACCTAAAATCTCTCATGACCCAATTTATCTGAATTCCTTTTTATTTCTCAACAGAATTATTTTAGGTCTAACTATCTTATTTTTTTATTGTCATATATATAAATTAAAATAGTTATTTTTTTGAAAAAAAACAAAATATATTTATTTTAAAGAAGGTGTATTGATATTTATAGGAAAGTAAACTTATAAGATAGAATAAAAAATAAAGAAAATCTAATTAAATTAAACAGAGAATATCTACATAAATTAATTAATCTTTTTACAAAAAAAGGTAATTTCTTTATAAAATTCTACAAAAGTAACGTGTATATTTATTGAATTAACTTTTTATTGTGGAACAAAAAAGTAGGTTGTAGTTGAACTAACAGATTAAATTGAACAAGTTTTATCAACCCAATTTTAAATTACGAATGTTAAACAAATTTAAATGTTATAAAGCAATTTCAAATTTTAAATATTTGGGTAACATATATAAATCGAGTTGTTTCGGATCCACCGCCAAGAGTCAACATAGTTTCTTCACCAGAAATGGATCGCCTTCGAGACTGTACCCGTGATGAGATTGTGCGATGTATACAACATAATTGGCATTATATTTATCTCTTTTATATTTTTTATGACACTCTTTTCTATTTAAATATTACGCAATTATTAATAAACTTTATTAAATTCATGCCCTTTTTGGTAATTATACACCCATAAGTACTTTTAATAAATGAAATCCAAACATAATCAAAATTGTCAATATTACTTATGAAAAAAAGTATCCAAACAGAAATCACGATTGTCCAGTGTCACTTCTACCTAATATCACTTATACAAATTCCGATTAGTTAAAATCACGATTCTCTATCGCTAATCCAAACAGGCACTCAATATCTGAGCGAGTCTTGAATACGATTATCTCTAACAAAAAAATGCACATGCATGCCTAATAGACGATATTTTTTAGGAAATAATAGAAGATATTTTATTTAGGGAAATTCTAAAAAAAAAGACCATTAAAATAGTTAAATGACAGTTTGCAACACTGAAATTCAAAAAGGACAATTTAATACAATTGATTGAATTGTCCAAACCAAATTTAAGTGAAATGTCTAAAATACCATTGATTCAAATTATCATTATCAACTTCCTTTGTTCGTTTTCAGAATTGCATAGATGATTATCAAACCGGATAGGGGATTACCAACTTGGGATAGGGGATTACCAAACGTTTCTATCCAATTACAACATCATTACTAATTTCATTTGTTCGTTCCCAAAATTGTATAGGGTATTACTAAAACCGGATAGGGGGATTACCAACTTAGGATAGGGGATTACCAACAATATCATTACTAATTTCCTTTATTCGTTCTCAAAATTGTATAGGGATTACCAAAACCGGATAGGGGGATTACCAATTTGGGATAGGGGATTACCAATATGTTTCGGTAAAAAAATAATAATAATTTGAACCAAGGGCATTTTAAACATTTCACTTAAATTTGGTTTAGACAATTCAGTCAATTGTACTGAATTATCCTTTCTGAATTTCAATATAACAAATTGTCTTTTAACTATTTTGATGGTTTTTTTTCACAATTTTCCCTTTTATTTATTTTTTTAGGAGGTATTGTCATGATTGTGAGACATGCTAAAATTTGAAGATGCTGAAAGCCTGAAATCCGCCTAAAAGTGCTTTTCTTTTATTGCTTATCCGTGCAAACCTACTTGAAATCCGTCAAAAACTTTCTGGTATCGAGTACTTATAAATGGAAGCTTTGTTATTTTAAAAGTAAAATATATTGATCTCCCCTCTATTTGATCAAAATTATAGAGACATTCCCTCTATTTTAAAAACCTATATGAACCTCCTGTTAAATTAAAATATATGTTACATAAACATCCCTTCTAATTTTAAAATTCGACTTCCATCCACCCAATCGTAAATTGACTGTTAAATCACAATGTTGACCTATGGTTTTGACCAAAATACCCTTGATTAACATAAAATATAGTTAATAATTAGTGAAGCACATTTGTAGCAACATTTAAAATTAATTTCAATTTATACTTTCATATTTTTATATTATTAAATTTATTAATTTTGATCATATGACAACATCAATTTATTTTATAATTATAAAAAAATATTTTAATTAATAATTTTACATGTTTAAAATCGTTTATATTTTAAAATTATTTTTATATATTTTTTAATTTTTTTAAATACATATATTGGTTGAAAATATATAATATTAATTTGTAAAATGATTTTATTTTTAATATAGATATATTAAAATGTATGTTTTATAATTTATACATCATAGGTAAATTACAATAAATCAATGTTCTTAAAAAATTACTATTTTATCAATTTGTTAATATTCTTACAAAAAAATATATTGAATTTCTGTTTAAATTAAGTAACAAATATTAAATAGATCATCACTAATTATTAAATAAATAATCTAATGATAAATGAGATATTTAATACTTTAAGGGAAAATTAGTAAAGAAGATTTATTCAAATATAATTTTGACATAAAGAAATATAATTACAGAATCTTTTTAAAATATTCTTTGACGGTGTTAAATTTTGGACTACATCGTATATTTTCAAGATAGAGGGAATGTTTGTGTAATTAAGGTCAAATAAAAGGGATGTCAGTCTATTTTACTCTCACTTTAACTTTAAAATTAATAATACTAATATAGACAGCGCATGAAGTTGCATGATTTGTTGGATTCAATGAAATGCAGAGGCCCGTATACTATTTTCGATGTTAGACTGAAGGGTCCACGAGTATCTTCATTACACAACCTCTTCACTTTCTCTCCATTTAGCATATATATCATTGGATTTTCTATTATTAATGGTTAAGATCTATTACAATTGAAAAATATATTATACAATCAACAATAAATAGATAATAATATTTTCTAATTATAATAGATCTCTCGACTATTGAAAGCAAATCCAATGGTCAGATGTTAAGCGGAGAGGAAATAGAAGGATTGTGTAGTAGAGATACCTTTTGTTGAGAATGAAGGCAACATAATACTCTGTTCCTTATTATAAGTTCAACTACCACAAACTTCTTATTCCCAAATGTAAGTCCAATTTGGGATCAATTAATACTACTGTGACTATTTTACCCCTATGTTGAAAATATGGAAGATGAGAGATAATGTTTATACTCCGTCTGTCCTAATATATAAGGTATTTTTAACCGAATTACGGGTTCTTAAAAAATTAATTAAAGTTAGTTCAAAACAATAAATGTATATAAAATATACCTTTTTTTTTCAAAAGTGCCATTATTTATGATTAAGAGAAATGGTAATTATGAAAAGAAGATGAAAGAGAATGTTGTGGGAAAATTAATGCATAGGTAAAATGTGAAAAAATGCATTTATTATTCAAACAAAGTCAAATAGGACCTTATAGTTTGGGATAAGGTCATTCAAAAAATGGATCTTTTATTATGGGACAGAGGGAGGAATACATAAAATATTATTTTAACACATTCTTAAATAAGGGTAAACTCGGAAAAATGTTTAAAAATATGACATATTTAATGCTATAACTTTTACTTCTTGACATGTGAGAAATAGTTAAGATGGACTTACAGGAAGTAACGTCCACTTTGTGCATTTAGAAATAATGTTAATAACAAGTTCCACATCCACTGTGCGCATTTCGTCTTTCTCTGTTTCTCCCAGCTCATATCCGCAATCCATCCAACGCAAATGCTCCTCAATCGGCAATGTTCTCTCCAACCGGGCAGGAAATCCTCCTATTCCCCTCCTCTTCTCCAATCTCAGTCCTTCATTTAATCTGATGGTCCATAATACCAGTTTCTTCTTCACCCCTGGCGTTGCTAACCTCCTTCAATTAAACCCAAAACAGAAACTTTTTTGTCCAGCCTCTTAAATATCGCTGTAATTATGACTCTTTTCCAATTTAATCTTGGAATGATTATTTTTCCTCACAAAGTAACAATGAACCATCAAAATCAGTTTGCAATGAGACATAAAAAGTAAATATCAGAAAAAGGCGAGACGACGTCGACAAAGGTGAAAGATGATCCGGTGAAAGATCACCACTATTCTATTAGTCAGTATCGGGTTAACAATTTCAGTACATCAAGATGGGCCCAACTGATTACAACTGTTACAGTGCACCTCAAATTTCAAATTCAAAAAGTCTAAACCTTTTAAGCTAGTGACGATGATAATTAATCAGGTTATTGTGTTACTATTTACAAATTACATTATCTTCTAAAACTAATATCACCGAATCAGTATGTGATATAAAGGTTACAGCAAATTGACAGTCTATCGATGGCAAAAAAACCATATTGTCTACAAGGAAATAAGACAAACAATATGAGTTAGTAATGGCCGATTGCCGCGCCGGCGGAGCTTCCGTTAATGAGTTTGAGCGTGTATATGAGAAAAACAATTTGAATGCAAAGAAAAATAATCAATTCAATATTGGATTGGAAATGAGTCATAATTGCAGCAATATTTTAGGGGCTGGACACAAAAGTTCCTGTTTTGGTTTTAATTGGAGGAGGTTAGCTGCACCATGGGGTGAAGAAGAAAAATGGTGTTATTGCCATCAGATCAAATGAGGGGTTGAGATTGGGGAAGACGAGGAGAATAGGAGAGAGGGGAATAGGAGGAGTTCCTGCCCGCTCTCCAACTATATCCAAACAGTACAGAAACTAATGAAGAAAGACAAAGCCACATAAAATCATAAATGAGATCGAAAGGCCTAATTATTGGTTTCATGACTATTTAACTTGACGGTGAAAATCAGATATACATATTAATATTCTCGTGCACGATTTGATCCAAAAATCAAAGTGAGCAACAATATAATCATTTCTAGTAAGAAAGTAAGATACTCCTCTGGTCCTATTTATAGGGCAGAGAGAGAAGGTTTTATTTGGTCTTATATATAAGTCACCTCATTAAATATTTAGTGTGAATATACAAGTTTACCCTTCATTTATTATGTGTTGACTTTATTTTCATGTGATATAATGTATATTTAATATGGGTAAAGTTGTAAATTTGTTGGATTTTAGTGGAAAATTAATGAGTTTTAAGGCTTTCCTTGGTCTGTATGAAATATGATGGAAATGACTTATAAATAGGACCAGATGAGTACGTGTTTTCTGAATTAATCTCTCCCACCACTATTCTTTCATGGCCCACCTCACCATTTTCTCTTCACCAGCGGCACATTGTATTTTCCATTATTTCTTCTGTCATCATCTTGAATCTATTCAAAAAAACAGTTCTTTCATATATACCTGCCACCTATTTTTTTTCACTAAGGGGTGTCGGCTTTCCCCGTTGTCCCATTAATTTGGGTTAATTCCCAATTTTTTTTTGTTTCCTCGTATCATTATATTCTATATTAAAAGAGTGACATTTTGATACATTATGAGCAAAAAACTATTATGTTTTCAATTTTTTTATGATTTTTCAAGGATTTTATATTTTAAAATTGTATTATGTTTTTTCATTTAAAGTACCGAATATTTGAAAAATTACAAAAAATTTGAAAACATAATCATATCTAACTCATAATTTATGAAAACATCATTTTTTTAATGCAGAATCTAATGGTATAAAGAAACACACAAATTTTTTTGGAAAGTACTCCAAACTAATGGGGGCAAGTGACACCTTAGCCCTAGTTTTTACACCGCCGATTCCACAATATACATAGCAGAAGATTGTACCCATTTCCTTTCCGTCATAATTATAAATAATTTGATTAAGGGTAAGGGTTAAAAACATACATATGATTTTGTCAAAAGTTAATCAAGCATCAAATGTTTTTTTTTTTACCAAAAATGTACACAAGAATTTTCAAATTTGATCAAAAGTCACATTTACAATTATATTCCAAAAGAAAGCCCTTGGTGCTGGACGAACCTTTTTACAAAATCACATGTGTATTTTTGACTCTAATTGAGTTGTAAATGTGTATTTTTTATCAAATTTGAAAGTTCATGTGTATTTTTTGTTCAAAGAAAAATATTTAATACTGGATGAACTTTTGACAAAATCATATGTGTATTTTTTACCCTTAACCCTTTGATTAAATAAATGATTTTGATTAGTTAAATTAGCTGGTCAGTATGATATTTTTTTCTAAAATACCCCAATCATCTTCTCTTTATTCCTCCATATTATACTTGATTATTGTCAAGGGAAATTAATAGGGATAATTCGAAAAAAATTGATAGAAATTAGAAATTAAATGGGTCTTATATTTAATACCAATATTAATTTCCTAAATTGGTTCTATATATATATAGCGCAGTGTTGGCATTATTTAATTCTACTTATTAGCTCATTCATCACCTGAATGGTTTATTAAAGTAATATATTGGATATTCATAATATATGTAAATATGTGTGTATATATATATATACACACTCTCCTTTTTTGACTTGATCATCGATCTATGAACTGGCGGGGGACTGTGGTTTGGTGCATACAATTTTTTTTAATTTTTTTTTAATTTTTAAATTGCAAGGCGCAAGCAAAGCTTGAATATATGCACATATATTCATACGAATAAGCATCTCAATTGGTATAGCTGCAACTTGGTGTGAAACAGGGCGTGATTACCAAATTTGATGGGGAGTCTAATAATATCAGGATTAGCTTGTTTCAAGCAAAGCAAGTTATTTGTCAAAGAAACCAACTTCCTTAATTACCTTTGTTGAAATCCTATTGCCATGTATGCTTCAATTTCTATACTTCCTCCCACGTTTGTCCTTTGGAATTCTTACGGTCAAAGACGTCACTGTAATTTTTTCCTCTGTAAGAAAATAAGGTACTTATCAAGTCGTGATGCAATAATATGTGGGCACAAAATGACAAACACATAGGACTTCTGATCTAATACATTTGACAGGAAAAAAATCAAATGGGAGAGATAATCTATCTGAGAAATATTAGTTTCAAAATTATTTATTCCCATGAAATAACATACATGGGTATTTTATGTTGAGCGTTTTGTTTGCCATTTGCATGTAGGGATTAGGAGTCAGGATTATATTGTTTCTTCTGCTTGTTTTTCTTTCTTTCTTTTTGTTTTTTAATTTGATATAGTCTAATTCGACCTGTATAGTTTTGTTTGAAACTTGCAAGTTGCTACATCGGCAGTCAATTAAGAGGCGATGGACATATTATTTTACGATAGAAAACGATAGTGTAGGAAAAGTTACCTAAAAAATAAATGCGTGGCAACATGTTGCTTATTTCACGCTGCATTTATCGTAACATAATTGATTCGGTATCAAAAAGCTCTAACTGCAATTTTCAATATAGGAGTATTTGTTTTTCTTAAAAATATATCAATCTGTTTCTTATTATAAGTCTAACTATCACAAATATTTTGTTCCTAAATATAAGTTCACTCTGAGATCAATTAATGTTATTATGACTATTTTACCCTTATGTTGGAAATAGAGAAGATGAGAGAGAATGCTTATAATGTATAAAATATTATTTTTACATCTATTCTTAAATGAGGGTAAAGTTGAAATTTTTTTAAAAAATAAGACATATTTAATGCTATAACTTTCATTCCTTAGTATGTGAGAAGTAGTTAATAAGATGGACTTATAATAAGGAACAGAATGGTATTTGTTTTTCTTGAAAATATCTACAGGAGTCATCGCGGGTCAATGTCAATAATGCGTCTGCACTCATATGATGCAACAGAGCAACAATTGGATAGTTTTCTGGACCATCAAATTATAAACAAGTTTAACGAGATAACCTCAGTAAAAACAGGGGTTTTATTTATTAATTCGAATAGGATTTTATAATTACAAACAAGTGGAAGCGAACGGGCTGATTCGGTGAGGGTGAGGGTGAGTGGGGAGAAATTATTGTATGAATTAGCTGGGATTTGACATCATGCAAACACTTCAAGAAAAAATTTAATCTGATATGGGGAATTTTAATCTAATTTAGCACTTGTATGAGTAAAAAAATCAAGCCTCCGTAGTTTCTTATCAATTTGAAATTATTTATGTGGTGTTTACTTGTAATTCGTTAGATGATATAACAGATAAGGTTTTATGAAATAAGAATTGCTGGGAGGATGGTTTAGTGGGTAAGGGTTGAAGAAAAATCATAATTGGACGATATTCCCGTCTTCACATTTATATACGTTTGTGGGCGTGTCTATATATATATATATATATATATATATTACACATGTGAAAGTAAGAGCGTGGTGATACAATATTTGAGATAAGGCAAGTTGTGAATATCCCATCATCCAATAATTTCACATTTTCACTTATGATATAAAGCTTTGACATGAAGATTTATACATATATATATATATATATATCTGGTTCTCGCTGGCTAGCTATTAAGTAGAACTTTAAAGGGAGAATTGTAAATAGGTCCCAAACAAGAGAATTAATTTCATACAGGTTCATTAACAACTCCTTCACTTATTAACTAAGGCTATTGCAGTTATTAATAGCTGTCATTAATAACTCCTTGGGACCTCTCTAAAATTAATTTTCTTGCTTGTGACCTATATGCAATTGTCCCAACTTTAAAAGGTGAATCTGGGAAGGTTTCATTTCAGTTTAAGCCTCCACTTAAAAGTTAAAACCCTCGTTTCAATTTCTATTTCTACCTTTTCCACTTTCACTTTTTGCTTATCCTTTTTTTCTTCCGTGCTGCGTGGGTTTGTCTTAGGGGTCGAGTGAGACAAAAACCCAGCCCTGAAATCTGTATATTTTTCTTTTATATATTTCTCAACATATATATATAATAAGGCACCAAGTTCCATGCATTTTGACTCTCCCCGTTTCATTTGACTTTTCCTCTCTGTTGCAACCCCTGTCCCCTGCCCATAAAGCCCTCTTTAATTCCCCTCTCGTATTATAACCAACCATCCCTCTCATTCACACCTTCACCTTCTTCTTCATTGTAAAGTCTCAAGTTAAAACAGAGGAGAGAATTGAAAAAGATCCATCTTGGTTCGTCACTGAATATCATCTCAATCCCATGCGATGGTTTGTGCTAGTAGAAAGAAGCAGAAGACTACGAGTTTTATGGTTGTATTGTTTCTGATCCTGCTCTCACTTTTACAATTCACCACACCATGTCTTGCTGGGAAATCCAGATTTCAAAGTTTCAAAGCTTCCTCCCCTGCCTCCTTTTCTACCTTCAAAGAAAATAGAGATAATTATAAAGAAGATGTTGTTTTTGGAGAAGACAAGAGGAAAGTCTACACAGGTCCTAATCCTCTACACAACAGATGAGTTCATCAATAGTTAGCAATTTAGCTCATTTATATATATATATATATATATATTGGCCTCTCTCCCTCAATTGCTCCAATCCTAGGCTTCCTCCTCTCAAATCCTTTCTACTTCTTTCTTTTTCTTGTGTTTTTAGTTTTACAATCTTATTCCTGATCTGCCTTTAAGTTTGCAGATGTATATACTATATGTGTAAGAATTAGCTAGGGCTGAGATTAATTATATTGTTGTGGAAGAAAGTATTTATGGATTAACATTGAAAAATATATATGGTAGTATGAAGAATTTTAGAGAATCCATTACCAACAGTTATTTTTTCGAATGACAAAACCAACTGGTGCCGTCCATCAAGATATTAATGGGGGCTGTTTGTTGGTGCGACTTATTAATATATTGTCTGCTTTTGCTTTTACAATTCTGAACTGTGTTCGTATGCATGCGCGTTCTCTTGTCCTCTCCCCTTCTCTTTTCTTCCCAAAAATTCTCGCCCATAATCATCAAGGCTTACAGTATGTGACTGCTATAAACTTGTTCGGTAATAATCAGTTATCAGTCTAATTAACTCAATTAATGTCTGCGTACTACGCTGTATGTGGCTATATGTTGCAACAAAATATTTTGATAAATTCAAACGTACAATATTAATTTCAATTCATGGTATATCTTGTTTTACAATGCTCAAATATATCCAAACTTAATTCGGTTCCCATGATCTGATCTCTACCAAAATTACATTGATCTCCCTTCTATTTTCACATCCTACACTTCCGTCCAATTCGTAACCGTTCAGAATATATTCCCATTAAACATTTTAAAATACTTAGTTTTTTTAATTTAAAATACGAAAAATGTTTAAACTTACTAATTTGTCTTCATCATCTAATTGTATATATCCCTCTCTTCAGTATAAATGTTGTTAAAAATTAAAATAATGTTTGACTTTGTATTAGAATTGAAAATTTAAAAGAAAATAAACATTTTTGGTATTGTGAAATTCATCCTCGAGACATGGTGGAATTCACTTATCAAAACCTGTGTTCATGTTGCATTATCAAGAGTTAAGGCTATGAATGATTTGATAAATTTATGTCCCTAACAATGACGGTGATGAAAAGAAATACATTGATTCATTTGCAAAGAAGTTTTAAGAATTATTATTCCATGAGAATATAATGATGTACTATTTATTTGATTAAAAGATTATATATGACTACATACTTATATTTCTACATTTATTCATGGATAATGCTTCTAATTTTATAAAAAATTGAATCCATCCGTCCAGTAGAGTGATGCATACTTGTCTTTTAAGAGATTTTAACTTAATTTTACTTGCCTTGTAAAGTGGAAAATGGAAGCGCCGTGTACACTGTTGTAAGATAAAATTTGATCCGTGGATGTGCATGAAATTGGTCAACCTCATAACAACCTTTAATCATGAAACTGAGTAAAAATAAAATTCAAATGTCGATGGCCTTAAGTCCAGTCGTCTAAAATTCTTTGTCGTGATTATGAGGTGGACCCCACTGTGAACTTCATATTTTTTATTAATTGCATTTTCGTACTGTGAAGGTGGAAGAATAAATATGCGTATGAATACAAAGTATGCATACACGTTAGATGTTACGGTTCAGTTCAACCAGTCGTGTATTTGCATAAAACGTAAGCTAATCAAAGCCTAATCTACACAACCGGATGCGTTGTCTCTCGCTAATTAGTCTTACAATTTTCCTTCATCACGTATTTCAAAATTCCATTGTTCAAAAACCCGAATCGGGCCGGGCGTCTCATCTGAAAACCTGATGAACTGGGTGCTCTGTGCTCATCTGGACAGGTTCAACGGTGGAAGCGGGACTGGTTGAACCGGTAAAAAACTTGGTAATCTGGTAAAAAAACTGGAGAGTTTGAGCTGGTTGGCCTTTTTTTTTAAACAAAATAATGTGTTTTTTTTATTTTGTTATAATTTATCTAATTATTAACTTTCACTTTACTCAATTTTAATAACTAGAAAACTATAATATTCTAAATGCTATTTTGCTTGCTTATGTTTAGTGTTTAATTGTTGTTGTTCTTAGTATTTGTATTTTAGTCTGTGAATTATAGAACAATATTTATTTTCATGTGTAATCAACTAATATTTTCTCTTTTTTGTAATCTAGAAACATTCAAATATTCATATTTGATGAATCATGCATAAGTATCTATATTTATATTCTGATATTAGTGATTGTTAATATTAATATAAATAAAATTTTATTATTTTAATATGACCGACTGGATCTTGATCCGACCATGAACCCTTAAACTAGTGCCACTTCAGGTTCTATATTCGGTCCGATTTTTTTAACCTTACAACATTCCTAACACTACAAGTCTACAACTGGAGACAGGATTGGATTAGTAGATTAAAACTTCATTGAAGGACCAGCTTTTGCCATCTTCACTCTTCAGTACATGTTCATTTATTGGCAGCGCAAGTTGATTCTTGTTTAGAGGATATTTGACCAAAAAAAAAAGACTTGGAAAATATAATAAACTCGTTCTGATGATAGACATTTCTCCATCATTTAAACTGATGTTTTATATTCTTGGGCAGTGTGAATAATTCCGTGTGGCTGCAAATCGTTCAGGAGAAACAGAAACTACGTTATGGAGCCTCCAACAAACGGCCAAATTGAACATTCAATGCACATTTATTACCATTTCCATTTCTCCAACGAATTTTTGAAATATTCTTAAAAGAAAAAGAAATTTACACCGACGCCCCCATCCGATTATAAACTCTCTCTCTCTCTCTCTCTCTCTCTCTCTCTCTCCGTTTTTTTGAAAATATTCAAACCCATGTTTAAACTTCATGTGGCTGATAGAGAGCAAACTGCATGCATTATTGATTGCCGAGTTCATGGCCGAGGGTTGAAAGAGTTACATGTGGAAGGGTATAGAAAAAAATATTTGCGACTGTGTGAGTGAAGTGTGATGATATATATAAAAAAAAACAGAAATCTTAGGATCCGAAACGAGTCACTCTTCAGGTCAAAAAATAAAATAAGAAAAGAAAAGAGTCACTCCAACCTAAGAACACGTCAAGTCACTTTCGGACAACAGAATGTCATAGCAGCGAGCAAGCATAAATGTACATAACAAGATTGGCATCTAAAGTATGTTCCGCAGATTTGAGAGAGCCCCATATGGCATTTCAGTATATCTCTAACGAATCAAAGCTTTAATGGCGATTTCAGAGTGCTTTAAAAGTTTTTCTCCTATGCCTTCCTATGGGTAGACCCATCAACCAGAGAAGGGTGAGGTTTACCAAGTCATGACAGTTCGATACAAAAACGAAGATAACTGAGGCTAACGAGGTAGAAATATGTGCTTTTTGTGGAACCATATTGGTGAAAGGCTTCACTATTTCATCAAAACCACATAGAGAAACCAAGTTCTCAATCTCAGATATATGGAACGTTACGAATATGATGAAAGATGTTTCTTCATAGGGCACATGGCTGTTGGATTATGTATTCAAAACTGTTGTGCCACAAACTTGCAATGAAGTGAACGGCATCCAATCCATGGATAATCGAAAATACAATATCCAGTAATAAAAAAACGTGCACTCTCAAACAAGTTAGCAGCCAAGCAGAAATGTTCACAAGTGACCGCACTTTAAGATGTTTTAGTATTTTAAGTTCACATTTAAATCAAATCAGTGCCCTCAGACTAATTGCCTACGCAAATAGGCCAGTCGCAGCATTATCGTGCTACAAAGCTTATAAAATTTGAAATTGTCTTTCTTTCACTACAAAAAATTTTTCAACATGGGGAAAGATGATTAGGAATAAAGAAGGAAACAAAAGCAGGGAGACAAACAGCCCAGTGCATTGAAAGCAAGTGTGGATGCCCCGATTCAAGTTGGAGTTTAAGCACGGTGCTTCCCTCAGGACATTCAACAACCCTTTCAGAATACTACTAATAGTATTCATCCTTCCTTAATTTGGGAGCAAATCAAGGAAGGATATACCGCTAGTTATATAATATGACGTACAAACTTTCATAAAGGCTATTACTGTGTTGGACAGTTGGTTAGAAATTTAGAATCGTTTAAAAGCAAGAGGAGGATCTGAGATTATTCAGACAACCACCAACACCTCTATTATAGGTATCGTGAGTAGTAATAAATTGTTCAGCCAAAGCCTGCCATTCTCTCTCTGTCTCTCTTTAATGGCTAGTTGGCCTTTAACCCTGTGTTCCCCATCAAAGAATCACCCTGCACATTTTCTCTTCTCTTTTGTGAAATAAACAGACTGTTACTAAGTAAAACACTAAAACTGTATCAAGGGTTGAGGTACTGATAACTTTCTATATAGCACTATGCTGTTATTAAAAATTTAATTAAATTATATATAACAGTGTGTTGTCGATACTCATAGCAGAGCAGGCCATCCCTGTTTCATTATGGGTTAACTAAGCCAAAGGCACATACTCTGTATGAATGAATCATGACAAATATGAATACAAGTTGTGAAGTGGGTAACCATGCCTATCATGTTAGCAATAGTAACTCACAGTTTGGAGGCCTCAGCTGCAAGCTTAGACAAGGCAGTTGCAGCTTTAGAACCAGAGGCACGTCCTAAATGCTTGCAGATGTAATCCCCAGCCACCATAAGCTTTCTAAGGTCAACATTGGTTCTCACTCCTAGTCCATTCAACAAGTACACAACATCCTCTGTGGCAACATTCCCAGTTGCACCCTTTGCATATGGGCAACCCCCAAGACCAGAGACCGATGAATCCACCGTGCTGATCCCCATCTATCAACGATCCACCACATTACCAATTAATTATAAACTGTTTTAACAAGTATGAAATCACACATTCTATTGTTTCGTATTTAAATTATAAATTACAACTCTTTAGATTAACGTTGAAGCAGGTCCTAAGTCACTTAGGCATGCTAGCAAAGAGACGTAACTTCAATTAAAAGAAAAAAGAACTTTTACTTGTAGCTCATAAAACCACAATGTTAAAGACTTCAAAACAGTAGATTTCGAAAAGTTCATATATAAACATATATGGTATCTCTGTAAGTTATACATACTTATGTGGCCACTTAGGTGCGAGCAGATGCAGAAAACCTTCCACAGGTGGTTATCCTTAAAAAGATTATGTTCAGCATAAAAAATAAATTGTCACACGAATTAGGCATGCTTAATTTTTGTTTGACAAAGATAAAGTACATATTTAAACAAAATCAGCACCAAATCATGTTTGTGAAATAAAAAATAATGATTTACCTGAAGTGAGGCAAGAGTATTTGAAAGAGCCTGACCATAAGTATCATGAAAATGAACAGCAAGTTTGTCAACAGGGACAACATCAAGAACAGCCTCAAGCATGGGAATGACAGTACCTGGAAAGATGAGAAAGAATAAGCCAAATCAGACCTCCTGATAAATCAAACAGCCAGGATAGCCATAAAAGTTTAAATAAATGCTTTTATTAGATCAGAGTTCATTGAACACAACTTGACTGTATATCAGATGTCTGCGTTTAGAGTTTAGACAACAGGCAATTTCAATAGATGTTTACGTGAGTAACGAGCCGATAGGAAACATTTAAAAGAATATTACGGTTCTGCCGAGGTAAGGAGCTGCTTCATGTTGGCTTGATTTGATGATTGAATCTCTTGGATCAGATCGTCAAGGATTGAGAAAAGAAGAATATTATGGTCCTCTTAGTCAGAAATATGTCCTATTTTTCACTTGAAATACCCCAAACCTTAAGAATCTCACCATATGCTCCAGATAACACGGCACCCATATAGGAAACTCCCTCTTAAGGCAAAAGAAAGGGGTCCTATTTGAAATAATATTTAACATAATTCACCATGAACACAAAATTACAATTTACTTAATAGTCTATTGAATTTCAAATCTGCCATGACCAAGCAAAATAAGATTAACTAAAGAAGTTAGGCCAACATAGATAAAATCCATTGCCCATATCAAAATCCTCTAACATGGAAGGTGGATACAGAAAAACTGCAATCAAAGCAACTCATATAACAAAGAAGGCAGTTTGAAACAATTACCAGGTGTGCCAACACCAATGGTATCGCCTAGTGAAATCTCTGAGCAACCTATATCATAGAGGGCTTTTGCGACGTATGCTACTTTAGCTGGAGCAATAAATCCTTCCAAAGGACACCCCACAACACAAGATATATATCTGAAGTAAAGGGAATTCTGTTACATGAATAATCATATAAAATGGTAATGATAAACCTGAAATCTAAAGTTAATAGATGAGAAACAGGCTGTTGTTGTAAGCTTGTTCGAAGTCTCAGAAGGAAAAAAAAAAAAAAACAGCAGATAGACAGAGACAAATCAATATCTAAAAGACAAGCATACACCATGCCCAAGCACAACTGGCAGCAATCCAATCTTTGCAAGAGATAATGCAAATCAGATTTATAACCTAAACTATCTTCCAATAGTATTACTTATTACTCATTAGATAAGGTTCAGGTCTCTATTAAACAGTAAAAACGACGATTTATACAAGTTAGGCATTCTTTTAAACTAGTAAGCAACATCAAGATATACTTATATAACCTATCCTTTATCTTGTCCAGTCAAAAGTATAGTCAAGTACCCACGAACAGGGATTGAGAGCTTGCTAGCAGCTGCAGCTATATCATGGCATCGAGCAAGATTATCCTCAATGCTACAATTTAGATTTGCTTTAGAGAATGATTCTGAAGCTGCAGGGAAAACAGCCACTTCCTTTGCACCAGCAGCAACAGCTGCCTCAAAACCCTAAAATAAAGGATCTCATAATTAATCCCATACATAAATTTGACTCAAATTACATATTATATATATACCCATGGTCCATAAATAATTCTTACTTTAAGATTTGGAGTTAAGACAGGAAATCTAGCACCATCAACATTTTGAATTGCTGCCATTACATCCTTTGCATCTGCAAGCTGAAATTTAGCCACAAAGATTTTGAATTAGATTAAAATACAACAGAAGGGTCTTATCTTACAGTAAATTGATGAATAACGATGTTTATATCACTTAATTAAGAACTAAATGAACTATTGAACAATAATAAGAAACAATACAATACCAGCGGAGAATTGCAAAATTGTTGATTATCTTTCAGAAAATGAAATATGGTCTTACCTGTGGTACCCATTTTGGTGACACAAAACTTGTAGCCTCGACAACAGGCAACCCACAAGAAACCAGCAATTTAATCAATTCAACTTTCACAACAGTGGGAACTATATTCTTCTCATTCTGTAATCCATCCCTTGGACCAACCTCCACTATCTTCACATAGTCCGGAATACTTTTAAGCAACTGATCCATTGTATGTGCTACAAAGTATTAGTAACAAATTCTCAGAAATAAATAAATGAGTAAATGCAGAGAGGAAATAGTCAATTGGACAGATTTATCAGATCACTTCAATATAAAAGAAGACTCCAGACATTTTCCTTGCATAACAGCAAATATCAAGTTAATATGCATCACAATAAGGAGAACTCTGTACACAAATCAGATGTACCTTACTAGAGAACTCCTTTGCAGTACATTGATCATTGCTATCAGACGTAAAATGACGAATTCCCCTGCAGAAGGGACAATGACAATTATGAGAATACTTCCACAGAAACACATTTAAAATCAAATTTAGATTTGCAAGTAACCTCGCCAGGGAAGAAGAGGAACAGGATTAAGCAATGACAGAATGAAATAGTTAATGACCAGCTAAAAGTGATAAACATCTAGTCTCATATTTCAAGCAAAGGGAACTACTCATCCGGTCCTAATTATAAGATCACTTTGACACTTTTTTTTTTTTTGAGAAATTAAGAATGCAAAATTAATCACTTTAAAATGCCTATAATTATCTTTTTTTCTCAAAATTAATTTACCATACTTATAAACTATCGTATAATACAATTACATGTAAGAAAAGTTAAAATTAAATGGTCTATATTTGGTTTCCTTAATCTCTACCAAAAAAATCAGAATGATCTTATATTTATATTTAGTACTGGAGGAGTATAACAAAAGGCTAAAACTTTCTGAAATGACCCGCAAAAGAAATGGCTTACTTGCCACTTTTCCAGAAGCCGACAGCCTCTAATCCATTAGCTCCAACAACACTAGTACAAGAGGGATGGTTCCAGATTTTATCAACTCCAGCTCTTGAGACTCCAGTAATTAATCGAGGAGAATCTTCCAGGCTTGGCATCGTCAAAAGCTGGATGCGATTAAGGAACAGTCCCCTCTGCAAAACCTTGCGCATACGCATGTTGGCCAACTTTTGATTACTTTAAGGAATTTCGAGTTTCCTGCTGAAGTTGTATAAATTGAAAACCAACCAACTCCAGCTAGAAGAAATAAATGAAATTCAGCATTATAAGAAAGCCATTATCCAATAGCCATTTAAAAAAATTTCATTAGTTTAAAATTAAATCCAGATCGTCGACGACATAATATCTTGATGAAGCGCGGAGGGCCGAAGAGGATTAGGATTAGGATTAGGATGAGAGGGATAAATTAAATTAATAGTAGAAATAAGTCAATAACGACGAAATTGATTATTTCACGGAAAATAAGACGAGCAAACTGAGAGAGAAATTCATACCTGTTTCAGTCCATGCCTCTCTAGTCTCTACCTTGTTCCTCCTGTTTTTTCCCTCGCTCTGGACTCTGGTACGCCAACTTCAAAGACTATGGGCCCATTGCAGAGCTTGATATTGGGCTTTTGTCAAACTTAATTGGGCCTTCAGCTCGAACAGATCGCCCGATATTCAGTCAAAATAAGGGCCTGGGCTAAAAATACAATCAGCCGGGTTACATAATTGATGTAGTTGAAGGATGAATGAATGGAAGGAAGAGATTCATGTATGTGGATTAAATGCTCTTAAATATGAGTAGTGATTTTGCTAGAGGAGAGAGAGAATAATGCAAGTACTATAAGTGAAGTTGTGAAATGTGATTGATGATGAGAGTGATGGTGAGGAAGGAAAAAAAAAGATGAAGAAGCAATTGGCGTCATTTGGAGCTGTGATGATTTTGCTGGTGGTGTTGGTGGGAATGGGAAAAGGAGAGGAAGAAAGGAAGATGAGAACGACAGCGTGGAGGATATGCAAAGAAGAGGTAGGATTATGTGGGACCAAAGAAGATTGTGCATTCAGATGTGCTGCAGCCCATCCAGTCAAAGGTTAGGGTTTCATATCAAGGTTATCTATATAAAGGGGGTTTTCTGATGGGGAAAACATACTAACACCTATCATATTTGATACGGCAGATAACCACAACAAGAGAGCGTTTCTTCTCTCTGAATTCCGGGTTCCCTAACTGGTTAAGGCTATCACAAACAGATACCATCACTGTGCCGGACTCCAGTTAGAAGAGCCTTTGGGTTATTTCTGATAGGGTTCTGTTTTGCAGTTACAAGCATATTCTTCTCTGATCGAACAACAGGCAATGGCGAGAGGTATATCGACTTCCGCTGTATTTATTATTCTGATTAGATAGCATATTTGATTGTTATATATCATATCTAAGGCTATCATAATCTCACATGTGGCATCAGAGCCATTAATTTTCTCTACCTTACTTTTTGTTGTTGATCATATGAAATTAATTTTTATGTGGTAATTTCGATTTTGGATCTGTGATGATAATTTTTTATTGATCAAATTTTGGTTTTCAATCTGGGTCTATTTATTCAATATTGTTGCCCATATATTTTGCACTTAGATTCAATTTTCGTATCTGGATTTTTGCTGAAAATCATAGCCCATTTGTTTTGCCTTTGTTTGCTCTTATGGTGAGAGAAAAACGGGTTTTTGTTGTTGAAAAACTGAAGAACAAAAGGAATCAGATTTTCGCGTTGCATATCCGTTTGGATTTTCGAATTTATGAGCATTTTAAATCATGGAAAAATCAAGGAGATAAAATCTCCATTAAGTTACAAGAGAACCCGAGCTTTTTCCAGTCATAACGGTGCCGTTCATGGTGGTTGAGGTCGCCGGAATCGTGCCTGAAATTTCAGATCGGCAGACTGAGGAAGATGATGAAGGAACCGGGTTATATTGCGTTTGGGCTGGGTAGGGTTTTTCAAAACGGATATATGTGTGTTGTTGCTTTGGGCCTATGTTATCTTGGCCCATTTCGTTTTTCAGAAGCCTTTCATTAAAAAAAAAAAAATTCGGTGTGGACAGGCAGCATTAGTGAAACGCTGCGTTTCACTAATGCATTTTGGGCCTGCTCACCCATTGGGCTTTTGTGCGTTCTGGGCTTTTATATTAAAAAAAAAATTTAAAGCCATCTGGGCCGACGCATCTTGGGCTAAATAAAAAAAAGCCATTTTTTTTTAAATTTTGCTTGGGCCGGTTTTGTTAATAGTGATTGTGGGCTTTCTCATTTTGGGCTGCGAAAAATTCTACTTTTTGTCCTATTTTTATTTCTGGAATTTTATTTTAGGCTTTTCTAATATTTTAAATTATTAAGCATTTATGTTTTAAAATTCCAGAAATTATATATGGCTAAATATATTGACCTTTTAATTGTTTTAATTATATATGTCATATTTTAGCATGTGTGATTATTTTAGCATCATTTTTAATTGTTTAAATTTAAGAAAATTAATCTTGGCTATTTCACATGTTGGAATTATTAAGTGAAATATGCTATAGATTAATTATTAAACAATATTTTTGTGGATGCTATAATTAGTGGGAGTTTTATTAAATTAAATAAAGGTTGAATTAATTTAATAATTCCCAATAAAGTATGTGCATATAATTGAATTTAATGATTGCACATTATGATATTTTGTTATATGATTTTGCCTTAAAGGAGTAGCCACAGCATCCTTTTCTTAAGTTGCATACATCACATATGGTTAGAAAATATCAATTATAATTAAATATGCAATTATAATTAATCTTTGCCCACAGGTAGATAATTATAAGAGTATATTTAATTAGGGTGGGATAAAATGACCTTATTATTTCCTAAGTTGCCCACAGGTATTAGGAGATATAAATGTGTTTTAGTTCCACCATTTTGAGATAAATACATGCTATGCTAATTTATTTGCCCACAGGTAGATTTTAGTGATACGTATTTATATTTGTATGCTTTTTTCTAAAGCATGCATGGCACAGTGAATTGTGATTGCCTCAAATTATATATCTAATTTCTGTTCTTGATTCTCTGAATAACGCAGCTAATATTCCATCTCAGTTACCCACTAACATGTTTCCCACTAGCATATTGGCTCAAGCTGGTAGGAATGTGTTTTTGGATAACAACTTCTCTGAATGGAAGGATGATGTCCTTTTGCAATTGGGGTGCATGGAGATGGACTTTGTCCTTGAGACTCCAAGGCCCCCTATGCCTGCTGATTCAGCAGATGAGGAAACTAAGGAGTATCATAGCTATTGGGAAAAGATTAATCGTCGTGCTATGCTACTCATAAGGACAAGGATCCAAAAATGCCTTCAGGAAGCAATTCCGAAGTGCGAGACCGCCAAGGAATACTTGGAAGCTATTGAGAAACAATATAGGCCAACTGATAAGCAGATGGGTGGTTCCATCATGTTGGAGTTGTGCTCTATGGAGCTCCAAGGTCTTGGAGGGGTGCGGGAACATATCATGAAGATGAGAGATTTATCCTCTCGTATGAAATCCTTCGATATGGAGCCAACTGAGCAATTCTTGGTGTAATTAATTTTGAAATCCCTTCCAAAACAGTATGAAACTTTCAAAATCTCCTACAACACACATAAGGATATATGGACAATTGATGAGCTCATGTCTATGTGTGTGCAAGAGGAGACTAGACAGTTATTAAAGGGAAAGGGTGCACCTAAGGAAGCTCATATGGTGGAAAGCTCCAATAAGGGTGGCGGCAAGAAGCAGGAAAAGGGGAATGATAAAAAGAAAAAGAATAAGATTCCTCCTGCTAAGGCCGACACAAAGAAGGATGTCAGGTGTTTCTTCTGCAAGAAGAAAGGGCATATGAAGAAAGATTGCCATAAAAGAAAGGCTTGGTTCGATCATAAAGGTATGCCAATGTCCTTTGTTACTTTTGAAGCACATAATGTTAGTATCCAAAAGGATACATGGTGGATTGATACCGGTGCTCAAATACATATTTCTACTACCATGCAGGGCTTTCTAACAACCA
The DNA here is from genome assembly GCA_037074515.1 of Mimosa bimucronata. Taxonomy (NCBI): domain Eukaryota; kingdom Viridiplantae; phylum Streptophyta; class Magnoliopsida; order Fabales; family Fabaceae; genus Mimosa; species Mimosa bimucronata. The sequence continues at coordinate 9,090,638 of CM073437.1, forward strand.
GGCCTCCTCGTCCCAATGAGACTAAAGTCTTATCAGAAAGTGGGAAAGGAGATTCGGTGAAAGCAACTGGAACTTTTCGAATTGTTTTTTCAAATAATTTTGTTTTGGACTTACCAGAGACTTTTTATGTACCCTCTTACAAGAGGAATTTGATTTCATTATCTAAGCTTATTCCATTTAATTATGGTATTTTGTTAGAAAAGGATTTGAAATATTTAAGTTTGAACTCTACTCTAATTGCTGAGGTTGTTATGATTGATGGTTTATTCAAAATTGTCTCTGGATATTCAAATGTTTTTTCTGCTATGCATGGTATTAAGAGAAATATGATGAATGAGAACTCTATTAGCTTGTGGCATAAGAGATTAGGACATATCTCTACTGACAGGATCAAGAGGTTAACTAAAGAAGGAATCCTTCCATCTTTAGACCATTCGGATCTTGGTACCTGTGTGGACTGCATAAGGGGAAAGCAGACCAGTAAGTCACATAAGGGAGCTAAAAGAAGTTCTGAATTGCTCGAAATTATACACACTGACATATGTTGCCCAGACCTAACCGCGCACGGTCAAAAGTACTTTATTACCTTTATTGATGATTTTTCGCGATACACGTATATCTACCTGCTTTATAATAAAAGTGAGGCACTAGATGCCTTTAAGGTATATAAGGCTGAAGTATAAAAACAGATTGGGAAACCAATCAAGATCGTGAGATCTGATAGAGGTGGTGAGTATTTCGGTAGATACACTAGTGAAGGACAAGCGCCAGGTCCTTTTGCGGATTTTCTTCGAGAGCAAGGTATAGTTGCACAATATACCATGCCTGGCTCACCTCAAATGAACGGTGTAGCTGAAAGAAGAAATAGGACCTTACTTGACATGGTTAGGAGCATGATGAGTAGCTCCAAACTGCCAATTTCCTTGTGGAAGGAAGCACTCAAGACAGCCGTATACATTTTGAATAGGGTTCCAACAAAGGCAGTGTCTAAGACACCCTTTGAAATCTGGAAAGGTTGGAAACCCAGTTTAAATCACTTTAAGGTGTGGGGCTGTCATGCTGAAGTAAGAGTGTATAACCCACAAGAAAAGAAATTGGATCCTAAGACCATTAGAGCTTACTTTGTAGGCTATGCGGATAGGTCTAAGGGTTACAAGTTTTATTGTCCTCCACCTTCAGTGCGTTTTGTAGAATCTAGGAATGCCAAGTTTCTTGAGAATGATGTGATTAGTGGGAGTGATCAGATTGTAGACGATCACATAGAGGGATCCCCTAGCACAATTGAGGAAGGGACATCGGCTGTTGGCGACATTTCTACCACTAGATATGTCACGCCAATTGAAACTGTCCCAATACCCATAGTTGATCATGCGGAACGTGTGGAACATATACCTGAAGGTCCACCTGTCACAAATACAGACTTACCACCAGTTGTGACAGAGAATGTTCCAAACGTGCAACCTGACCTAACCCAAGAGGTTGAGTTAAGGAGATCAACAAGGGCAAGAAAACCGGCAATTCCAGATGACTACGTAGTGTATAATACTGAAAATGACTGTGATATTGGCATTGATAATGATCCATTAACGTTTACTCAGGCTATGAAAAGTGAGAACTCCAAATTGTGGTATAATGCTATGAATGAAGAAATGAACTCTATGGCAAACAACCATGTATGGGAACTTGTAGAGTTGCCTAGTGGGTCCAAGGCCATTGGCTGTAAATGGGTTTACAAAACCAAAAGGGACTCACAGGGTAACATCGAGCGCTACAAGGCAAGGTTGGTTGCTAAAGGCTTCACTCAGGTGGAAGGAGTTGATTACAAGGAGACATTTTCTCTTGTTTCAACTAAGGATTCTTTCCATATTATCATGGCATTGGTTGCGCATTTTGGTTTGGAGTTACACCAAATGGATGTTAAGACTGCTTTCCTCAATGGTGTTCTTGAGGAAGAAGTCTACATGAAGCAGCCTGAGGGTTTTGTTGCAAAGGATAAGGAACATTTGGTATGCAAATTAGGAAAATCAATATATGGCTTAAAGCAAGCTTCCAGGCAGTGGTATTTAAGATTCCATGAGGTAATCTCTTCATTTGGTTTAGTTGAGAATATCGTGGATCAGTGTATATACCATAAGAATAGTGGGAGCAAATCCATATTTTTGATTTTGTATGTCGATGACATATTGCTTGCAACCAATGACTTAGGACTGTTACGTGAGGTGAAACAGTTTTTGTTTAAGAACTTTGATATGAAGGACATGGGTGAGGCATCTTATGTCATTGGCATTAAGATCCATAGGGATAGAGCAAAGGGTCTTTTGAGCCTTTCTCAAGAAACCTATATCAACAAAGTTCTTGAGCGTTTCAAGATGAGAAACTGTTCATTTAACGTTGCTCCCATTGAAAAGGGGAATTTCTTCAGTCTAAGTCAGTGTCCTGACACAGAATTAAAGAAAAAGGAGATGGAAAAAGTTCCCTATGCCTCTGCTGTAGGAAGCTTGATGTATGCACAGGTCTGCACAAGACCTGACATAGCTTTTGCAGTAGGCATGCTGGGGAGATACCAATGCAATCCTGGTAAAATGCATTTGGAAGCTGCAAAGAAGGTGTTTAGGTATCTCCAAGGCACCAAGCACCTTATGTTGACTTACAAAAGGACAGAGAATCTTGAAGTGACGGGTTACTCAGATTCAGATCTGGGAGGATGTGTAGACACCAACAAGTCTACGACAGGTTACATCTTCCTATTAGCTGAGGGAGCTATTTCTTGGAAGAGTGCCAAACAGACACTCACAGCTCCTTCTACTTGTGATGCTGAGTATATCGCGTGTTTTGAGGCAAGTTCACAGGCTATCTGGATAAGGCACTTCATTGCTGGACTGAAGATTGTAGAATCAATCTCCAGGCCAATCAAGATGTATTGCGATAATAAGGCAGCAGTGGCCATAGCAAATAAAAGAAGGAGTGGAAGCAAAAAGTTTATTGAGCTGAAATTCCTTAGCTTGAAAGAGCGAATTGCTGATGGTCAGGTCACTGTTGATCTCATCGGAACAAGGGAAATGCTAGCTGATCCTTTGACTAAAGGGATGAGACCAAATGAGTTCGCTATACATGTACCTCATATGGGGATTGTAAGTCTTTTGGGTAATTGAGGTGTGCAATGAGTATTTTGGGATTTTGTTTATTATCTCTATGGTTGTTGTGTACACTTTTGGTGATGATGAGATTAATGAACATTTAAGTTTTTATTTTGGAACCGAATAAACATATAAGTTTTGAAAGTTTATTCATGGAGCAATACCCATTAGGTAAGGAATACTGTTGGTAATACATGGAAGGTAATACTTTATGATAAAGGACTTATCGCCATGATTCTTGCAGTATGACCTTAATTGATTTGACTAAAGGGAACAGTTGACATACAGAGTACGGGCCAAGTGGGAGAATGTTAGATTATTATTAGATATTAGATATATTAATATTATTAATATTAGTATAATATCACAATAGATATATTTAGGATAATAATAATATCTTTAGGTGGCCCGTGGTCAACATTTAGGCCCAATAGTCAAAGGTTAGGGTTTCATATCAAGGTTATCTATATAAAGGGGGTTTTCTGATGGGGAAAACATACCAACACCTATCATATTTGATACGGCAGATAACCACAACAAGAGAGCGTTTCTTCTCTCTGAATTCCGGGTTCCCTAACTGGTTAAGGCTATCACAAACAGATACCATCACTGTGCCGGACTCCAGTTAGAAGAGCCTTTGGGTTATTTCTGATAGGGTTCTGTTTTGCAGTTACAAGCATATTCTTCTCTGATCGAACAACAGGCAATGGCGAGAGGTATATCGACTTCCGCTGTATTTATTATTCTGATTAGATAGCATATTTGATTGTTATATATCATATCTAAGGCTATCATAATCTCACATCCCCCTTCTAACAAGAACCCTTGCCTTTGCAAGCTCCCTTCATTCCTAATATGTTCCCAATAAATTCAACAAGTTAAGTTGTTTTCATTTCCAGTTTCCTACTTCTCTTGTCTTCCTAGCACTTTCTCCACTGTTATCGTCCTTGCGTTACGTTTTGAAATGATTTTGGTTGTCATTGTCCAAACCACGCCACCTCAAGAGAGATTCACAGTAATACTCTATCGCCTTCAAGTTACTACACCCCGCAAATCATTAAGATAAACTGAGCTTATTAATCAATTAAGGGCGTCTATAGTCGGTTCTGATCAGAAGGCATTAAGATCAAACTTTAAAGGCAATTCAAAAGGGTAAAAATAGGAACTCTTTCTTTACATAAATATATACACACACACAAAAGTTTAGATGAGTGGGTCTGGGGACTCATTAGGGTCAGGCCAGGATTTTAGATTCAAAAAACACTTACAGAGGCACTTACAGATCGCGTATCAATAAGATCTTCATATCAGGGGATTCGAACCCACAATCTCATAGTTGTGAACCAAACCCCTTTATCAACTGGATCGTTGGCACAATAATAAGAACTCTTAACATCACAATTTTCAACAAAATTTAATTTATAAGGAAAGATGACCCAGATTCATGAGTATTTAATAATGCATATGACAAATTTTTGGAACACATTTACATGCGAATTCAAAACGCATCGATCGCCACATATTGCTATTTAATGGAATACTTAGAATGGTATCTCAAGCAATTCGAAATATTTGTATTTCAATCAGAAAACAATGATTATTTTATTATTCACAAGTATATTTATATTAGAAATAATATTATTCAACGCAGTATCGAACTTTAAGTGTAATCATCTCTTCCAACGAAAATTTAAATTTTAGCTCATCTCGAGGGACTAATAGCTTCTACACTTCCGCTAGATAATTTAAACAGTAACTATTTTGGGTGTGTCGAATACAGATTTCAAGGAAGCCACTTATTTTCGACCATGATCACCAAATGAGATATGAAAAAACCCTCTTCGTTCCCTTCCGAGTTCGACTTCCCAAGCAATAAATAGGAAGCTGAAATGTATCATCAACACGTAACGTAGGAGTATTTATATTATTAACGTCAATAAGATAATTATGGCTATTTTTGGTTTGGCTTCTCTGGGCTCAGAAGGCTGGCCAAACCGGAGAAGCCATTTGAAAAAAAAAAAAGATGTTTGGTTTGAGCGAAATGCAAAAGTCTTTCTGGCCCAAAAGGACTTCTCCATCTGCTGAAGTCAGAAGCTAATGGGAGTAGTAGCTTTTGGCTTCTGGAAAAGTACTTCTATAATGGGTCCCACACCTTTTTTTTGTGCTATTCAATAAAGTGGGTAGGAAAATTAGACTATTAGACCCTTAAAATTTTTAAATAAGATATTTTCTTTTAATATAAAATTTCCTTTTTATCTCCAAAAATTTACCATAATAATCTCTAATTATTTTCTCCCACAATATCCTTCTTTTGAGCTAAAAATATAATTTTTTTAAATTACTTTTCCTAAAATAAGGGAGAAACTAAGCCTTTAAAATCCTCAAAAAGCCCCAAATTTCACTTTTTCTTTATAAAATATAAGAATATGTGTATATTATATATGTATTATTTAATAACAATAATGTCCTTTTCAGTAATTTTTCATCTAAACTTACTTTTCAAATTAATCATCCAAACATGTTTTAAAAGTCAGATTGAAAAAAAGTCACTTTTATCATCACAAATCCAAATATAAATCACTTCTTACAATCTGACTTCTGAAAAAAAAAGCCAATCCAAACACACCCATATGTGTGAAGGTGCAAATTTTTTTTATGAATAATAAAGAAAGCCCAAGCATTACATCCTCATGGCAGAGGCTAGTACATCTGAAAGGAAATAGGGAGGAGAATCAAACACGTAGAACCCCCTCCATACTTGAGGAAGCTTCTTTTGCTAGAAGATCTGCCACCGCATTCGCATGTCTGTGGCAACATTCAAACTGTTGACTTCCCCTTCTCTTGAGGGCCAATCTTTAATCTTTAATATCTTAATATCTTGCAGAAGTCGCTCTTTATCAGGTAGGGGTGAGCAAAAATCGAACCGAACTGAAAACCAAACTAAATCAAATGGTTTTCGGTTTTTTGGTTCGACTTTTGTTTCTATTTTCAAAATTTTTTGTTTTCTGTTTTTGTTAAACAATTTCGGTTTGAAACCGAAAAACCAAAATATTAAACCCAAAAAAAAGCCCAGACCCAACCCAATGCCAATGATATTTATTTGAAAATAGCCTAAAACCCGTACCCAAATATTAGCCCAAACTCCAAGCCCTTTAGTGCGAAAACAAATTAGCCCCAAAATACAAACCCTAACCTTATCACTCATCTGCAAGCATCATAATTCACAACCATCACTCATAGTCATCAACTTCACGCCATCACCCTCTCGGCCTCTCCAGTTTCCCTCGAGTCATCACAGCCACAATCATAAGCCATCACAGCTAATAGACACACCTCTCTTTTGCCACCAAAAGTCTGTTTTTTTGTAGTGTTAATTTACGACAGACCATTTACAATATTCATGATCTGATATGCAATTAAAGAAATGCATATATGCACATATATGTTGATGATCCTGAATAATATTCAATAGCAGTGGGTGTGAACAAATTATAAACATAAAAATGTACATTCTTTTGAGTGTTGCGTTAGCAAAAGCCAAACTATATTCACTATAAATACACGCATTCTCATGCTGGTCATTGCCCAAGGCATGTGCTGCAATTCAACATGTAAATGTTATGAAACCATATTTAAACAATATGATGTTTGGTTTATCTTATCTCTAGTGATTTTGTGCTCTTTAAGATAAACGCTAATTAAAATCTTATTTTAATAAAGTCGATAAGAGCTTTGTTTTTGTTAGTTGCTTCTCTTGTTTTTTGAACAGGTACGAAGGAAGCAGGACAGAAAAAGCAGGGGTTGGAATAGATACACCAGGAAGGTATCATTCCGTTCCTTATTATAAGTTCAACTACCACAAATTTTTTGTTCCAAAATATAAGTCCACTTTGGAATCAATTAATGCTATTATGACTAATTTACCCCTGTGTTGGAAATAGGGAAGATGAGAGAGAAGGGTTATAATGTATAAAATATTATTTTAACACTTATTCTTAAATAAGGGTTAAGTTAGAAAAATAAGATATATTTAATGCTATAACTTCCACTCCTTGGTATGTGAGAAATAGTTAGGGTGGACTTATAATAAGGAACAGAGTGGTATTACATAAGACATTTTGGGGTATGTCAGGATTGCGCTGAAAGGTGCGAAAATCCCTACCCAGGATGTGAGTCTCGTTGCGTCCAATTTCCCGACAAATCATTCAATGCCAATGCAAGTTTGATTGTTAATTCACCTTCTTAATTAATCACTCTTACAGACATTATTAATAAATAGTGTGTACCCTCGCCATGCCTCATATCCAGGCCGCTTTCTTTAAAGGATGTGTTCGGATTGACTAATGAAAAAATAACTTCTATATAAGTCAGATTGAAAATAAGTCAGACTGTGTAATGAGATTTATGTTTGGGTTAGCTGTGAAAAAATGACTTATAAGTGACTTATTTTCCATAAGTCAGATTGTGTATGTTTTGGTCAGTTGTGATTAGAAATGAAAAATAAGTCAGAATTTGTGGGTCCCACCTTATAAATGACTTATAAGTCAGAAATAAGATGTTTTAAACAACTTATAGCTTATTTTGACTTATAAGCTATAAATTACTTATAAGTCAAATTAACAATACGCCGAAACAAACATGCAAAATAAGCTACCAACAATTTTAAATACTTTTATCCCAAAATAAGCACTTATTTTTTGTTTTTAAGTCCAACCAAATATGCTCTAGCTAGTAAGACTATGTTTGATTGTTTACCTTTTTTATTACCTCCTTGATCACTCTTCCTATGTGTTCATCAATCTCCCGCAATAATAACATTATTATCCTGTTAATTATATTAATAAACAATAATCAAGATGAATGTGTGTGATTGTCGGCAGGGAAATTTTCTTTTTGCTTTTCTAACACCATCGGTCCTATCCAGTTTCTCAGTGTCAATATTGCTTTGAAGCACCAAAATCATTAGCGCACACAATTTTATTTTAAATTTCGGAGAGTTATGAGGACTTTCTTTTACAATATTACGAGGACATTTTATTATATTCGTAATTTTAGGGATACAGAAATGATGATGCTGATTAACTCGTAATTTACGAGGGCTGTATACCTCCATGTAGAATGAATGAAAGCTGAAATTCATGCTTAAAAATTGTAGCGGTGATATTGACATTTATTCAATATACTTTTGGTGTATTAGTATCCATACTTTTTTATGAATAAAAAAAGTATATCAGATTTTGATGGCCAACAAATTTTTGATACAGAGACTTTTCGCTGATTTCCCATATGTCTCTGTTGCAAAGCAAATAAAAAAAAATGAAATAGAATATGATGAATTTGAATTTCATAAATTAAATATATATAATCAATCAAAATCCAACAATGAAGGGGCGAGGGGCGAGGGTGTCGGTTGTGAATGATCAAGGTTTAACAATGGATCACAAAATTATAACAATAAATAAAAAAACGAATAATAATTTTTCATTTAAGTATTAGATAAAATAAAACATTAAATAGATAAAAATGAAATATGACATATGAGCGGATGACCAAGTTATTTTCGATCAAGTATGGTAGATGCATAATTTTTTTTACTGAATAATGACAATCTATGTATATATAGTTGAATTCGATAATTACGTACAACTTATGTGTAAAAATCATGCACCGTACCACTCTGTCATAATCTTGTTGAAAATCTGTGTATATCAATATATCGAGCAAAGTGTGCATAAAAAGCTTGCTTGGCTAACTTCAATTGAAAAGAGCTTCGAGTGATTTATAACTTTTGATAAGCCATGCTATTCTCACATGAACATTAGGAGACAAGCGTGTTACTTGCCAAAGAAAATAATTTGGTTCACTTGACCTTCTCCTAAAAAAATGTTTATTTAAGAAGCCTTTAAACAGGCCTTGAAAGACTCTAAAATCATAATTTAACGAGTTGGCCCTCCCGTACGTTGTACGGGTGATATATTCTGTTATTGAGGTGTTAGAATGTAGAAAATGTCATTCAATCAAATAACAATCAGAAATACATGTTATAAATGTTGGCTAACATTTAAAACAATAAGGTAAAGGTATGGACTCATTTAAGTATAAATCTCCGAATATCAATGAATTAATGCCGGTTTACATTCATGAATACTTCCTTGTAAACTACCACTCCGTTCCTTATTATAAGTCCACCCTAACTACTTCTTACATACCAGGGAGTGGAAGTTATAGTATTGAATATGACCTATTTTTCCAACTTTATCCTTATTTAAGAATATGTATTAAAGTAATATTTATGCACTATAAACATTCTCTCTCATCTTCCCTATTTCCAATACAAGGGTAAAATAGTCATTGTAGCGTTAATTGACCCCAAAGTGGACTTATATTTAAGAACAAAAAATTCATGGTAGTTGAACTTATAATAAGGAACGGAGTTGTACATTGTTCGCCTTGTTACCACGCTCAAGTTCGTTAGGGGCTCAAAACAATTTTTAACCATTCTATGCTCCTTACTCTCGATAGTGCAACATAAAGTTGTTCATATGTAAAAATCGGTTTTGAAAGGTATATTCGAACAATAATACCAATAGTAACAATCACAGCCTGCAAAATCAGTCTCACCATAATTTCAATCAAATTACAAAGTTACATTTTATAAAGCCTCACATGCGTTGCATGAGTGATATTTTTCATATGGTTTCACTTAAAATCATAAATATAGTTTTTCAATTCAAAAAAAGAAATCATAAATTTGTTTGCATGAGGCACAAATTAAAATTCTTATAACTCAATTGATTTATGAATTTTTATTCATGTTTAATGGCTTTCTGTTATGGCAATAAGAAATAAAAAAATTGACTTACGTAAGAGAGGAAGGGACAAGCTCATTCCTCATATTTATAGGTATGGCTTAGGGTTACAATATATTTAAGAATATATAATTAGTGATAGATTGACCAATCAGAATATGTTGTGGACGTCTTTAAATATAAATATAATTAGTGATATATATTGATAGATATAATTTAAATAAAATGAGTCTTTAAATTTAAATATAATTATTAGTAGATATAATCAGTCTTTAAATTTAAGTATAATTATTAGTAGATATAATTAGTGATAGATTAAAATAATTATACTTAAATATAATCATTCAAAAATAATGATTATATCTATATCTATATCTATCTATATAACATAAAAAACTCTTCCATCAAAACACTATTCATAAGGAATTAACGGTCCAGATGATTAGTTCTATTCAGATCAACGAATCAATTTATCACTAATTATATAATCTATTAATTATATCACTAATTATATTTGATTAGTTATAGCCATTAACCATTTTTTTGAAATTATTATATTTAAGATAAACTCTAAAATTGTATCTACTAATAATTATATTTAACTTTAAAGACTGATAATTACTAATTATATTTACTAATAAGTATATTTAATATAACATAAAATACTCTTCCACCAAAACACTATTTATAAGGAATTAACGGCTCAGATGATCAGATCAAAGGGTCAATTTATCACTAACATATAATCTACCAATTATATCACTAATTATATTTGATTAGTTATAATCGTTAATCATTTTTTTAATTATTATATTTAAGATAAGCCCTAAAATTGTATCTACTAATAATTATATTTAAATTTAAAGACTGATAATCACTAATTATATCTACTAATAAGTATATTTAAACTTAAAGAATGATTGGCTATAATTATTATATTTAAGATAAGCCCTAACCGAAATCAATTTCATACTTTCAGATTTTAATTTAATTAAAAAAATTAATTAAAATTCCATTTAGGATTTAGGATTAAAAAAATTAATTAAAATTTTGCAACCGAAAAATCAATTTTCATTTTTTATACTGCCCAACAGAACAATAATGGGCAAAGGTAAACTATAGCTAATACAGTTAGAAAGTAAGCTAATGTCATTTTAATTAAAATTAACCGAGAAAAATTGATTTAGGATTTCTCTTTAATCTTAAATATAATTAGTGATATATATATATTTCGAAAATAACCAACCAGAAGCTTCTTATGAACATAATTTTAAGGTTCATCTTAAATATTAAATATAATTTTAATTAAATTTTAGGATGAAAATATGTGATTTTCTTTAAAATAAAAGCTTCATTATTTACATATTTAAATAAAAGCTTATTCTACATTTGTTTTTGAATACTCCCTCCGGTCCTAAATATAAGACCACTTTGACTTTTTATGTGGAAGTTAAGAAAGCAAATTAGACTACTAAATTATAACACATGTCGCATGAAATTAGATTATAGGTTAGTTTATAAGTAGAATAAATTAGTTTTGAGGAAAAAATATTTTTTTTGGATTGAAACTACTTTTTTTGGACTGAAAAAAAAAGTCAAAAAAGTTAAAATGGTCTTATAATTAGGACTGGAGGGAGTATTTTTTAGCCAAAAAAAAAGATAAATCCCAAAATATATATCCCTAATTATATCTACTAATTATACTTAAGAAAAATGTAGTCATTGTCTTTGAATTATCATATTTAAGATAAGCCCTAAAATTATATTCATAAAAAGCTTCTGATTAGTCAATTCAAAATATATATATATATATATCACTAATTAGATAAGAATCTTCTGATTGGTCAATCCTAAAATATATATATCACTAATTATATCTATTAATTATATTTAAGAAAAATATAATATATATATATAAATATCATTATTATACGTCTGTTTTTGAAAATATAATCATTATTTTTGAATTATTTAAATTATGTTCATAAGAAGCTTCTGATTGTTCAATCCCAAAATATATATATAACTAATTATATATACTAATTATATTTAAGAAAAATATAATCATTATTTTATAATTATTATATTTAAGATAAGCTCTAAACTTATGTTCACAAGACGTCCACAACTTCTGATTGGTCAATCCTAATATATATACCACTATTTATGATTTATATATATTATGATTATATTTATCTTAATTTTTTAGCTCAAAATATGCTTCAGGTAATCAGTAACATAAGGGATAAATGAAGAAGCATAATGTCTGCATCACACCATTTTACGCGCCACCAATCCATGTAAATAGAAGTAATAATATAATATATTTCTCAATATAATCTATTTTCTTATGATTTTCAATATACCTATTTTTTTGACCAGTTCATCAATTATATTTTAATATTTGTGGATCCTTTTTGGCCGAAACTAAGACAAAGACTCAACAAAATAATAATATAAATAGGAAAAGTAGCTACCGCACCAGGTCAAAACTTAATTAATGAGTTAGATTTGATTTTTATAAAGTTTTTTGCAAACACTAATTACGAAGAGATTGGAATCAATTTAAATGCCATAACTAATAAGTAATGATCAATATCCCATCTTGTAAGCGGGTGAGTGCACGATGGCGTGTACTAGAAAACATCCAAAATAACATACCAAAAAAGAGAATAAGGAGAGCAAGGAGAGAATATTCACAAAAGGGACTCATCATGAATGACTCACAAAGTGCTGCATCACAAGTTCCAAATCCAGGTATAATTAAATCCACAAATTATTCAGTCTTAAATTTTTATGAAATGATGTAATAGTTTGGTTAAATAATCTGCATAAGTATTATGCTTTCCCATGACCTCATGTAAACAAATTTATGATTTTTTTTCTAATTGAAAAACTATATTTATGATTTCAAGTCGAATTATATGAAAAATATCACACGTGCAACGCACAGGAAGCCTAGCTCGTTTTTCTTAAATATAATTAGTAAATATAATGCGTCTTTAAATTTAAATATAATTATTAATCAGTTTTTAAATTTAAGTATAATTATTAGTAGATACAATTAGTGATAGACTATAATAATTATACTTAAATATAATAATTCAAAAATAATGATTATATTTTTCTTAAATATAATTAGTGATATATATTAGCTTGGTGGAAGATTATTTATATATATATTATTGATATTGATTATTAGTACATACAATTTTAGAGCTCATCTTAAATATAATAATTAAAAAAATGGTTAATGGTTATAACCAATCAAATATAATTAGTGATAAATTAACCCATTGATCTGAATAAAACTAATCATCCGGGCCGTTAATTCCTTATAAATAGTGTTTTGGTGGAAGACTTTTTTATGTTATATAGATATAGATATAGATAGATATAGATAGATTTGCAATGTTGAAAGAATATTAATTCCTCCGATCCTACATATAGTACAGAAATAATTTATTTAAGTAGACAAAATTTTGTTGTTTAAAAGCAAAGAGTACGTAGAAAATATACTCCGATGACTGACTTTTATAGAACAGTCAACTTTACATAAATTATCTTTGGATGATATTTTTAAAAGTGAATGAAAAAAATATAAAGGAAAACTAAAAATCTAAAGTAAAAAAGAATGGGAAAATTAATTTGGAGTTCCATGTAACACATTTTAGATATCCCACAAAATGGGGAAATTAATGTAACGTCTCAATGGACCTTATTTTGGACCTTATTTTTATTATGTTCCAAACCTAAATTAACCGTTTAGCTAGCCTTTTAAATTAAAAAGAAGCAAAATTATAAATGTATCTTCGTTCTTGTTCGGCGCATAAGAAACCTAGTCACAAAATCCATACATCACTGTCATCGAGTGTTCTCTCACTGTTACTGTCGCTGTTTAGCTTTGCAGGCCATCTTCATTGCTGATCATCTCGTCGCCGGTCATGATCGTCTCATCACCAACCGTATTCGAATTTGCAGGGGGAGTGAGATAACAGAGAAAGGTCACCGGGATATCTTGGTGCCATCGAAGAGGTAAGCGATTGTTTCAATAATGGACATTGTTTTTTGCTCTCATTCCTTCATTTTATATTCGTATAGTTTTCTGCTTTTTGCGTTGTTCCATCTTGGTGGGCGATGGTTTGGCATAAGCAAATAATAGAAAGCATACTTTTGTTTTTGGGCTTTCTTCTATGATGATTCCTTCAATTTCTTTTGGCTATTGGTCTGTAACTTGTAGAATTGACATTATCCAATCCTAAAGTATTTGTGATGCTTTTGTGCCTCTTTTGCTCTTGTTAATTCTTACTGCTTTTTATCATCGTTTCTGCTATTAGTTCCTTTCTTGTTTGAGGTTCTTGTTGCTCCTGGAATTATCCGCCTCTTTTGACGGCCTTAAGGAAATACACATTTAAGATTTTATCTCACACTATACTTGGTAACTTGAATGCTATGAGTTCCAAAATGCGAATTAAAACTGATATTTATCGCGGGAATTAAATTTTTTGGATGCTTAAAATCAGAACTCTTGATTATAAAATTTCTTTGATGCCATAGCTTTAACTTCAAAATCATATCAGATTTTTAGTGCGTATAAAGCGCTCAGATGTAAATAAAGCTTTGAAAGATCTACAATTATGAGTTCTCCCAACTTTCATCTCAGTGCTTTTTAAGATTTTAGCCATGTTGAGGATTCTTGTTTTTGTCGAAGTTTTTTTTTCCGAAGTATGTTGAGAATTCTTGTTATTCCATGTTTAAGAGTACCTTTTTATATTGATTAATTACTGCAAATCTACAATTGCATCATTATTCATCTGCACTGCCCTTGGCTATTCAATTCTCTTGGTGAGGCTGTGAGTGTTCGGGTAAAGTTTGTGGGTCAAAGACATGGACTATAAGTCCAAAAACTAGCTTCTTTTGTAGAAAATAGTTTCCACAACTGAGTTGAATATTTGATCATCAACTAGCTATCACTCCCCGTATATAGTGACTTCTAGGTTTAGTTAGAGAAGAAGAGAAGCAAGAGAGAAAAGTAGGCACTAGTTGGATTTTGTTTCTAACTCAAAGAATAACTTGTAATGCTAAACTTTGTAATTGGTTTTGATTGCTTAGTAAATTGACTATTAGATAAGTAAAGCTAATCAATCAGATTTATAAATGAAGGAGAAGAGTTTTTATAAATGAAGACATTATCATATCGAAGGATTGGCCGGCTACCCAACTTGTAAGTCTCTTTACCCTTATCTGATTTCTTTGCTTTGTTACTGTTTGCACTATAGTTGTGATTATGTGCTCTATAGTCATAACAGCATGCTCTGATGTTGTAACTGTGTGCTCTAAAGTTATAATTGGTTGCAGTGCAGCTATTATTAACAAGGCTAATGAGAATATGTTCTGTATTTGTTTAATGATGCAGGGGGATGCATGCTCAAAGTATTTGGGATAGTTAAGCCAAAACTATTAGATCGAGTTGATGATAACAACGATGACGTTTATTGGCAACCTCTCAAGCAAGAAGAAGAAATAAATGTTTTCACTTTCATTGTTATCATAGCCAAAATGTCCTTTCTAGGTTAGAAGACAAACTTGCAAGGAAGAACAAGAAATAGATGTTGAGTTTCATAGTGACAATATATTCAGTCATAATAGATGTTAAGTCTCACAATGATAATGTATTTTAGCCATGTGCTACAAAATTATGAGGCTAGTGCACAAGTTATATAAATTCTTGTTATTAACAACTTATGGCCAGATGGTAACAAGTTTTTGGGCATGGGTAACAACTTTTGAGCCCCAAAAGCTTGTAAATTGTTAATATGTGTGTAGGTTTTCGGGCGTACCTGAAATCCGGTAGACTCGCTTGGTACCCACACGGAATCGGAGCACCGATTTGGACCCCGATTACGAAATACGGCAGATGCACCATTGATAAGGAGAGAAAAGAGAGGAAGACAGAAAGTTTTCTTTTCTACGTAAAAGGATATCTTTCTTCCCACAAACCCTTTATTTATAAACAATATACAGAGAGACATATCCCTTCTGGAAAGTCATATAATTTGAATTTCAAATTAATAAAGGGAAAATTACTCAATTTATCCCATATCTCTCATTAATTATATGTTAGCCCCAATTCTCATTGGGCCTTACATATAAACCCTAATTCTCATTAGGCTTAGGCCCTAACCCACCAAGGGTGGATTAGGTGTATTCCTACAATGTGGTATTTTAGCACATGTATAACTACATGCAATTGCCTTCATAACAACTTTTGGCCTGTTCATAACAAGATTTTGGTCATGCGTAACAAGTTTTTGGGCATCACTAATAAGGTGTAAAAATTTTGGTAGTAATAACTTTTGGGCCAAAAGTAACAATGTTTCAGCCATTTGTAACAAGTTAATGACCATCCCCCACAAGTGTTGTAGATTATTTATATGTGATATTTTAGTACAGGTATAACAAAATACAATTTTAGCAACGTTTTGACCATACGTAACAAGTTTCTAAGAACCACTCACAAGTCACTTAATTTCTTTAATATTGTATTTTAGCACAAGTATAACAAAATGGAATTGACTTCGTGACAACTTTTAGGTTGTCCGTAACAACTTCTTGGCCTTTCGTAACAAGTTACATACTAAGCACCATTCAAAAGGTATAAAGATTTTAAGTACTAACAACTTTTGGGTTGTTTGTAATAATATTTTAACCATGCGTAACAAATTTCTGAGCACCATTCACAAGTCGTTTAATTTCTTTAATGTTATATTTTAGCACAGCTAAATGGAACTAACTTCGTGACAACTTTTGGGTTGTCCGTAATAACTTTTTGGTCTTTTGTAACAAGTTACTGAGCACCAGTCACAAGGTGTAAAAATTTTAAGTACTAACAACTTTTGGGCTGTTTTAAAAACATTTTAACCATGCGTAACAAGTTTCTGAGCACCAATCACAAATCATTTAATTTCTTTAATGTTGTATTTTAGCACAAGTATAACAAAATGGAATTAACTTCGTGACAACTTTTGGTCTGTTTGTAACAACTTCTTGGCCTTTCGTAACAAATTACTAAGTACAAGTCACAAGTTACTACCCCCACTTATTGCATGTCACCTTCTTCGCCATTTAAAAATCGTTCACATGTATGCAACAAACATATTATACGCTTCACCGATATGGCCACCATCTTCTTATTCACTTTGCACAGGAATATTGTTGTTCACAAGAAATTACTAGATATAACAACTAAATGAACATCTGTGACTACTTTTTATCAATTTAATGAAAACACTTTATTAAATACCAACACATTGGTGGTAACCCAATAAAGCTTCAACCTTTATAGTTTATCCCTGTCTTAGAACGAAATAACAGAGCACAAAACCCATCCCTAATAACATTCATTCCAAATTTTAATTGTCTTCCAGAAAGTTATTATTCACAACTTAATGACCTGAGATAACAACCTTTGAGTATCTGACAATAATACAATTTTAAACTGATGTGGAAACCGAAAAAGCTTCAACCTTTTCGAAGATTTTCCCTGTTTTTGGACGAAAAAATAGAGTATATGCACCACCAAATATAGCATAAACCCAAACCCTCATCAACAACAAATGAGAAACCAACTCACATCATAAGCACAACAAAAAATCACTAAGATTTGCATATAAATATATTTTTTATGCTCAAATATACATCCAAAATTAGATTTCTATGGAAAGTTTTGACTTTTGTTTTAAAACATTCACCCTAAATCACATTCTTGCCAGACATGGGAAATTGATTTTCTGAACATACCACTAGTTTAAGAGATAAATCCAAGTCGGGTCATGGAAGGTGGATGAAGATGGATGATTGATGAAATTGTGTCTTCATGCTTTTGGTGAGTGACTCTTCCTAGCGCCTTCAATTCCTTCAAAGTTACTGAGTGAGTGTTGCTTCTTTTCTTTTGTGAATTAGAAGGTGGGCAAAAGGGTAAATTGGGTTTGGGACATAATAGAAATAATGTCCTTTGGGACCTTACTTTAATTTCACCATTTTGTGATACCTTTCTCTTATCATGTGTGTTATATGGAACTCCAAATTAATTTCCCCAAAAAGAATTGTTTCAACCTTCAATTTTTAACCAATTGCTGAAAAAAGTCACTTGTCCCAAAGCCATGCTCCTGTTGTAACATCCTAAAAATTAATTGAGGTTTAGTGGGAGTAATTAGGAATTGATTAATGAGAAATGATGGATTATAAGAATATTTGAAGGATTTTGAGGTATTTTTGAGGATTCTAAAGGCCTAGTTTCTCTCTAATATTAAGAATAATAATTTTGGGGAAATTATTTTTAGGCTCAAAAGAAGTTAATATGGGAGAAAATAAGTAAAGAATATTAGAGAAAAATTTTGAGATTGAAAAGAAAATTTTTGGCTCAAAAGAAATATCTTATTTGAAAATTTTAGGGCCTAATAGTATATATTTCTCCCTAATTTGTTTTTTTTTTCCTTTACTCTCTCTTCCTTGTATCTATTTAGCTACTCCCTCACGTCACCTCTCTTCCTCTCCTCTCACACTCAATAATCATATCACAATTTCTCTCCTTTATTTTAATATTTTTCTTCCTCTTCCCTTATATTAAAAACAATTCTTCCCCCTCCCATGCGTCAGACACATACACACACCACCCCCACCCCCACCCCCACCCTCACGTGACTTCTTCCTCTTCCTTCTCTTTTTTTTTCTTCTTTTTCCTCTTCTCTTTTCTTCATCATCACACCCCCTCACCGTCACTTTTGTTCCTCCATTTTCTTCTTCATCGTTAACCACCACCATTTGTCAAGCTTCTTCTTCTTTGCTTCCTCCTCCCTCTCGTTTTCTCTCTCTTCTCTCCCTTAGTCCACCGCCGTGGTGGACTTTGGGAGGGAGTTTTCCGGCGAGCTTCGCCGGAAAACCACCATTTCCTCTCCTCCTCTCACCTCCTCTAACATTGTACTTCATTCCTCCACTCATTTTCGGTCTGATTTGTGCTTAGAAAGTAGATTAAAATACTATTCACCGGAGCTTTCGGAGCTCGCCGGTACCGGACCGGTGGTTTTTCCGGCCACCTTAGACTATATTCGGACTCCCATAAGTATTCTCTACGCACTTATGTCATCAGTTTCCAGATTTGTGATATTTCAAAAATAGGCCTTATCTGAGTTGGGCTTTTTAGGATATCTAAATCTATTATATTAAAGTCTAATATTTGAGTTAGAATTTTTCTTAAGGAGCTTATAATTTATTTGAGGTTTTTCTAATTTATTTGGAATTTTCGGAATTTCTAATATCAGGGAAAATTTTGGGATATTGTGGTCTGACTGGTTGTGGTTAAAATGACAATTTATGGTAATTTATTTATTATTATATTATGATGTTAATCTGGCTGATTATGATGAAATTTGTTGGTGAGATTTTAGACTGATAAAGTCTGGATTATACTAATGATTAAGGAGGAATTTTTGAAATATGGATATTTGAGGTTAATGGGTGATTCTTATAAATTTATGGATATTAAATTAAGGCTGTTATTGGGATAAATAGGATTAAATTGATATATTATGGGAGTTGAAAATATTTACTTGGGTATGTGAGAAATGGATTTCGAGATCTTAGGATGGATATGGATGAAGGATTTTTAATGGTTTAGTTGAGATAGAATTAAGGAGGGATTTGGAATAAATTTCTTGAGGATGAATTTTTTTTCTTTTGGTTAGGGAATTAACTTTGCATTTGAACACTTAATTTAAGTGTTAAATTTTATATGACTGTTATGTAGACGGTTTCTTGTCTAAAGTCAGTACGAGGGAGCTGCACTATTGTGAGATTGGTGCCAGCTATCAGGTAGCTGCTTCTACTTGTTCTATGTGTGTGTGCGTTGTTGGTAAGAGATTTCAAATTCTCTTTCAACTATGGAATTCTGGATTGTTGTGGTATATTTATTGTATTATTTCAATTCAATTAGTTATTTTGATATCAAATGTCATGTGGGATTCGTATGGTGAAACTGGCATAATTATCTGTGTATTGCATCACAAATTTGAAAATGGTATATATATGATTTTGAAAATCTTATTGCAAGAGTTTTGGGAAAATTGGAAATGCCGTGTGCCTGATTTTGATGAAATTGATATTGTTGTTTGTAATGCATATGTATGTGATTGTGCTGTGGCATCGATGATTTGGTTACTGCTACCATCACGTGATGAGGTACCCTGTTGGCCACAGGGACTAATATTATCGGTGTACTGGGTATGGGTAGCCCCCATCGAGTACTACCTATGGGTGTGCTGGGTATGGGTAGCCCCCATCGAGCATTACCCCCTCATTGTGGTACTGGGTATGGGTAGCCCCCATCGAGTGCTACATGTTTGGTGTGCTGGGTATGGGTAGCCCCCATCGAGCATTACCCAGTTGTGGTTCTGGGTATGGGTTGAAATCCCCATCGAGTTCCACTTCTCCGTGGTTCTGGGTACGGGTTGAGATCCCCGTCGAGTTCCACTCTGATCCACCTAGTGGTAGGGGACAACCTAACGTTTCGCATGGCGAACGTTATGGATGATTGTGAAAAAATGTATTTGAAAACCATTTTTGGTAAATGACGATATACATGTTGCGAAAATGTTTTTGGGTATTGATGATTACATGACTATATGGTATGTGTTCATATTTCAAACTGAATATATATTATTTAGTTTCCCACATTGACACCTTGCTAGCACACACCGCACGTAGAGGAGTAGTTAGTGGTTACGTTTTGGGGCTACCCCCGTTTATCTCACTTTTTACAGGTCTTAGGAGCGGAATAGACGGATATTCGGGGAAAGGAGCACTCATCTTCTCACTAAAATATAGTGAGCTTTTATTTTAGGTTTTATGCGAAAAGTGTTGTATATTGCCATACTACCTTAGGCTTTCATATTTCGCTTCCGCATTCTTACTGTTGGATAACTGTATGCTCTATTGTTTAAATTGGGACCGGTTCATTTCCGACATATAGGCCTGTGGCCTACTGGTGTTGTTGCTTTTCTAACTGGATTTTGGTTATAAACTGTTGGACGGAAATTTCTTTTTACCGGCCATGGTTGTTTGGGATTTTACTGGATATTTTATTATACTTGAACATGGCAAGGGTACGTTAAGTAATTGATCAAAGAATTTGATATTTTATTTAAATGATTTACTCGGGTGATTAATTACATTTTTAGATAAAGATTTACAAAAGTATTTATATGCATGGTTCATATATTTATATATCCATGTTAGGTGAATTCTTTCTAACATGGATAAACTAAAAAAAAAGTAGAAGGTTTCTTTTCTAACTATGATAGTCCGTTTTGGTATACTTAATAATTTTATTTTCTATCATAGTTAGACATTTAAACTTTAATTTCTGAAATCTGTACCTTGAACTCTTTTTCTAACTATGTTAATATTCTATTTCATAAATCATTTTTTCTAACATAGTTAGTATTGATAAAATCTTGTTACATTCGGTTTTATGGCTAATAAAAATGTATGAAATTCGGTTTTATAGTTAATAAAATGGTTTTACAAAGCATACGTTACACCTGTGACCCTATTAATAGGGCAGAAAGAAAGAGGGGTGAGGGGTGTCGATCGACTGCCCCATTAATTTGGGGCACTTCCCATATGTATTTTTTTTAATACCATTAGATTCTACATTAAAAGAGTGACATTTTAATATATTATAGGCAAAAAACATTAATGTTTTCAATTTTTTAATGATTTTTCAAAGATTCAGAACTTTAAAATTGTGCCGTGTTTTTTCATTTAGAGTCCCAAATCTTGGAAAAATCATAAAAAAATTGAAAATATAACGTTTTTTATTCATAATATATCAAAATGTCACTCTTCTAATGTAAAATATAATTGTATAAAAAAACAAAAAAAAATATATGGGAAGTGCCCCAAATCTGTGGGGCAGTCGAGAGCAGTTGGGGGAGGAGCAGCCACACCCCTCCCCTAGAAAGAGAAGACTTTATTTGGTTTTATTTATAAGTCATGTTATTAAATTTTGTGTGTAAATATACGAGTTCACCCTTCATTTATTAGGTGTTGATTTTGTTCTCATGTGATGTGGTGGTATTAAATAAGGGTAAAGTTGAAAAGTTGTTGAATTTCAAGATAGAATCAATGAGGTTTAATGTTTTCTTTGATCTGTGTGAAATATATGAGAAGTGCCTTATAAATAAGATCAAAAGAGTTGTATAAAAAAAATAGGACTAGAGGAATATCACTCTGTTCTTTATTATAAGTCCACCCTAACTACTTCTCACATACAAAGGGATGGAAGTTATAGCATTAAATATGCCCTTATTTTAAAGATTTTTCCAACTGTACCCTTATTTGAGAATAGGTGTTAAAATAATATTTTATACATCACATACCTTCTCTCTCATCTTCCATAATTCTAACATAGGGATAAAATAGTCACAATAATATTGATTGATCTCAAACTGGATTTATATTTATAAACAAAATATTTGTGATAATTAGACATATAACAAGCAACAGAGTGACACGTCCTAAACAACATTTTTTTCAAATAAACGATCATATGTCAATTGGGCTGCCACTTGCCACAATATACTCCTTCCGCTCCACAATCTAAGCTAAACGTTTCTTTTTTTCTTTTTTAATAAATTATAAACAATAGTTAGCTCATTAAAATTTCCTTAAATTGGAAATTTTTCAAACATTTCTCATCAAATAAGAATGAAGGAGAAAGAAAAACTCTTCGATGAGCCAAATTCAATCATTAATTGTATGGGTAAAATTGATAAGTAAGTATTGATTATTCTCTTTGACTTGTTTTATGAAGGAAATCATTTTTTTAAAAAGTGGGTTATATTGTGGATTATATTATAGCCGTTACTATAAGATACTGGCTTCTTTCTTTCTTTCTTTAGACGTGAATGAATAATTATATGTTCAGGATCTTAATTATTTATTGGCATTGATTACTATAAATGAGAAACACATAAAGTGATTTCTTTTTCATCAGATAGGGAGATGTACGTGCTAAAAAAATTCAGTTGGCTTTTTTTACGGGGATGTTAGAACACGACCACCGAAACACTCGAACCACAAAACAGTAATTGGGTACACAGACAATAACCTTAAAAGGAGATAATATTCACGGAGCCACGAATCAAAAGGATTTTCAAAACTCACGCTACTATCTAGGCTACAAGAGCCTAGAGGAGATTCGCACAGCCCAAAGAAAGAGTGGGAGAGAGAAGCTAGAGAGAGAGAGAGAGACACTTTGACTGGGGTGAGAAAACATACTGAGAGGCGCCTCCTATTTTTAGTGTTCATGACGAAATTAAAGCTATAAAGGAAGAATACTATCGTTATAATTGACTCTTATAAATGTCGCCAATCAGTTATTATGACATATTCTCTCATTTCACTGAAAGGAAACGATTTACTTCAATCAGCAATACATGCTGATTGAGTCAACTGTCACAATTTCTCTCAGATCGCTTCTCATCCATCAGATCCTCTTTCGGACGATCTGGCCCATCGAGGGCGGATCTGGACACATAGTCTAATAGGAGAGATTAAGGAAGTTAAATAAGTTATTTAATCATTACATATTGTACGAATGTACGCATTATTAGATTATATGTTACCTGATAAAAGTCAATTAAATTAGTTTATTGAAAAAATTAAGGTAAATGTATTTATAAGTAACTAATTTATTTTTCTTAGGATTTTCTAAAAAAATCAATTAAGTCTTATATTTAGGAATGAGGGGAGTACAAACATAAGGATGGGAGGGAGTATCTAGTATATGTATCACTCCGTTTCTTATTATAAGTCCAACTACCACAAATTTTTTGTTCCTAAATAGAAGTCCACTTTGGGATCAATTAATGCTATTGTGACTATTTTCCCCCTATGTTGGAAATATAATAGAAAAGATGAGAGAGAATGTTTATAATGCATAAAATATTATTTTAACAATTATTCTTAAATGAGGGTAAAGTTGGAAAAATCTTTAAAAATATGATATATTTAATGCTATGACTTCCATTCTTTGGTATATATGTGAGAAGTATTAGAGTGGATTTATAATAAGGAACAAACTCGTATGTGCATCACTGGGATATGCAATGAATCGATTAGGTACATGGTCAGGATATTAATAGATAGGATTTAAAAGCATTGTCTGATATCAATGTGAATTAGAAAAAATGACGAGATTTTTTCTCCCTGAAGTCAGGCAGTTTAATTATAAATACACGCCCCGGCCCCTGGTAAAGACATAAAACAACGGGAAGAGTAAGTAGCTACTCCCTCTGGTCCTTATTATAAGGCACCAACTACCAATTCTCACAAACCAAGGAATGGTAGTTGGGTCCTTAAATCTAGGCTTAATTGACCATATTTTCCAACTTCACCCTTCATTAAATGATACAACTTAACATTTTAAACTATGAACATTCATTAATGACAAGGGTAAAGTAGGAAAAATGTAATTAATGTGGCGGTTGGTGCCTTATAATAAGGACCAAAAATTTTGTTAGTTGGTGCCTTATAATAAGGACCAGAGGGAGTACCACGCAGAGAGAGAGAGAGAGAGAGAGATAGTGGAAGATGATGAGGAAGCAGTTACTTATTTCATTGGCCACTCTCTTGCTGTTCATTGCTCTAGGTAGGTTTCGGTTTTGTAAATGTTGCTCCCCCTGTTACACTTTGAATTAGTTGTGTGTTTATATATGAAGTTTATCTTTATATCAAAATGATTTAAATAAATTTGATATCACTTATCTCAACGTTATATACCCTTATCTTTTCTTTAAAACTTTCAACGGGAGACTTTCATTTTATTCTAATATTCTTCTTACTATGTTTTTCTTTATGTTTTAGCCTTTCATCTTTTCTTTTGTCTATACCTGTACTTCTTTAATTCTTAGAGGATTTTGGTCATATCTTTATTTTTTTCTTTGCCTAAACTTATACTTTTTCTATCTCAGAGCATCAGGTTTAAGATATATTTTTTCTTCCTTTTTTAATATATTTTTTTCTTTTTTCAATATTTTTTTTTGTCTTGTTGATCTAATGATTCTGATACCTTATTAAACTTTGAATTAATTAGATATATATATATGTTAGGTTTGTCTTTTTAAAATGACTTGGCCTCAACAAACAACATTATACCTTCCTCTGCCCTATTTTTTAAAACGCTTCTAATATGTTTAACTGAAATAAAAAAATCCTTAAACATCCTTTTAATTAAGTGTCTGAAATTTTAATTTCTTTTTGTCTTTAATTAATAGGTTTAAGTGACTTATATGTCGTAAAATTTAGCGGAACTTAATTTTTTTTCCCTGTCCAGTCTAACAATTAAGAACGGAAAACAAGGGGAATAGATAAAAGATTGAGTGACGACAATGAGAAATAAATACCTTTTGAATTTCAAAATCTAATATAAGAGAGATTTTAAATAATCGAGTAACGGTATTCACTAATTGACTACTAATATTAATAATTGCAAATTATTTATCTATAATTTTAAAATTAAGAAGGTATTTTTCTATTATTTTCACAATGGCCAGTCGTGAAGTACAGAAGAAGCCATCAAAATCAGGAACGATGCGAATTCAATATTCCTGTTAGTTGAGATTTTTATATTATATTATAATGTTATTGTAACACAGGAGGCTTTTTTTTTATATATATATACGAAGGGGACATATACTCGTTAGAAAGTTTTGACAAAATTATATCACAAAAAAAATAGTTCTGACAAAATGGGTTGTAAATATATGAATTGCTGTAATGCTGTTAGTAAACAAAAGAGTTCAGTCCATATTGTACAGTTAGATTAGTCTATATTATTATTTAGATCACGTGTTGCTATTTTATGTATATTCAGGTGCTGAGCTGGAGTCTCTAACGGCTCTTTTGTAACTGCCTCTGAGCTGTAATCACGTGGGTTGTTCAGACCTACTCTGTATATAAATATAATATTCTTAGGCTCAGCTCTTCAACTTTGGAGATTGAGACTTTTGCAGAGAGATCTTTTCTTTAACTTGGTATCAGTTAGCCTACGGTCCTCTTTAGTTTCTTCAATGGCGGATTCAGCGTCTTCCTCCACGACTTCCTCTGCTCCTCTCGTTTCCTCTGTTCAGACTAGATCTGTTTCACTCCTTAGCAGCCTTAATCAGTCTGGATCTGTCAAGTTGGACAGATCCAACTTTCTTCTCTGGTACTCGCTTGTCTTGCCGGCATTGCGAGGTCATCGCATGGAGGCTTTTGTGCTTGGTACCAAGCCTTGTCCACCGGAATTTCTTGCCACTGATTCTGGTTTTCAGCTCAATGCTGAATACGATGACTGGATTGCAACAGACCAGATCATCTTCAGTTGGCTTCTTGGAACGATGACGCCAGAAATTGCATCTCAGTTGCTTCACTGCCGAACTTCTGCTGAGCTTTGGAAGGCGGTGACCGATCTGATGAATGCACAGACCAGATCTCGTGTTACGATGTATAAACACGAGTTACAACGAACTCGAAAGGGTTCTAGCACTATTGATGAATATATGGCTAAGATGAAGCATCTTGCTGACAATCTTGCTATGGCTGGGAGTCCTCTTTCTGAATCAGATCTCATCACTCAAACTTTGGCAGGTCTTGATGCCGAATACACTCCGTTGGTGATTTATCTTTCTGATCGTGATCATCTATCTTGGATCGATGTTCATTCACGGCTTCTTACTTTTGAGCGTCATCTGGAGCATCTCTCTAATGTCAATTCGGTAAGCACTGCATTTGCTAATGTTGCTGTTAGCTCTAATTCTTCTGGTTCTGGCTCTCAGCAGCATTCTGGTTCATCTCGTGGATCTGGCCAACGAGGTGGTGGTCAACGTTCACAACGTGGAAATGGACGTGGTGGTCGTGGACGTTCTGGCCGTTCAAAGCCAACTTGCCAGGTTTGTTCACGTCAGGGACACACTGCACTCCAATGCTTCTATCGTTTTGACAAGTCCTACTCTGGAAATTCTGAGGATTCACGTCTTTCTCGTGAACATGATGCATCGGCTTACATAGCCACTCCAGATCTCATCACTGATCCTGACTGGTACATGGACAGTGGTGCTACAAATCATATCACACATGAGGATATGCCTGGTACTTCTGAGTCAGGTACTCTATCTGTTGGAAATGGTTCTAAATTGTCTGTTAGTAAGTCTGCTTCTGCCACTTTTAAATCCTCTGATTCAGTTTTGCGTTTGAATCGTGTTTTGGTGGTACCTAAGATTAAGAAAAATCTTCTCAGTGTTGCTGAACTTACTGGAGATAATAATGTTGTTGTTGAATTTGACTCTCTTGGTTGCTTTGTGAAGGACAAGCAAACAAACAGGGTTCTGCTAACAGGGAAAAGAATTAATGGCCTCTATCGGATGAATCACTCTCCATGTTTCAACTCATTGGAGAATTCAGCTATATTTCTCAGTACTCTAGACCTTTGGCATAGAAAGCTAGGTCATACTTCTTGTAGTACTGTAAAGAAAGTTCTTAATGATTGTAATATTTCAATTCCTGCTAAGGATAAACTCAATTTCTGTGATGCTTGTCAATATGGCAAATCTCATGCCTTACCTTTTAAACTTTCTGAATCTCGAGCTTCTGCTCCACTTGATCTTGTACACACGGATCTATGGGGTCCTGCCCCTATTCAATCTATAAATGCATATAGATACTATATTTGTTTTGTGGATGACTTTAGTCGTTTTTCCTGGATTTATCCTTTACATACTAAAGCTGAGGCGTTTGGTGCATTTAAGTTGTTCAAATCTATGGTAGAAAATCAATTTGACAGAAAGATTAAAGTTCTGCAAAGTGATTGGGGAGGTGAATTTAGGTCTTTCTCCAAATTTCTTGCTGATTCTGGTGTGATTTTTAGACATTCTTGTCCACATACTTCTGCTCAAAATGGACGTGTTGAACGAAAACATCGTCACATAGTAGAGACTGGTCTTAGTTTTCTTGCTCAAGCACAGATGCCTGTACGTTACTGGTGGGAAGCTTTTTCTATGGCTGTTCATATAATAAATCGATTGCCTAGTTCTGTAGTTTTGCAGACTCCTTTTGAGGCCCTATATCATAAGAAACCTGATTACAAATTCTTAAAAATTTTTGGCTGTACGTGTTTTCCCTGCTTGAAGCCTTATAACAAACACAAGTTGCAATTTCATTCTGAGAAATGTGTTTTCTTAGGCCCTAGTGGTAGTCATAAAGGCTACAGGTGTCTTAGTCCATCAGGCAAAGTCTATGTTTCACGTCATGTGATTTTTAATGAGCATGAATTCCCATTTTCGGCCCAACGTGCATCTGCTTCTCTCAATTCTGGGCCTGGGCCCATCTCATCTCGATGTGAGTTAGATGGTCTTGAGCCTTTATCACGTGTGCATTGTACCAGTTCATGCTTATCTTCTTCTACTAGTAATCACGCCCCAGCCTTATCTTCATCTACTGATGTTGCCCGTTCCTCTGAGATGGCTACACATGTGAGTCCCTCTTCTGATCAGGTCCTTTCTTCATCATCTTCTCCCACACCGATTATACCTGATTCTTCTATTGTGCAAAATACCCACCCGATGGTCACCAGATCTAAGGCTGGTGTTTCAAAGCCTAAAACTCCTTTTGTTGGTACGGCTTCTTTTACCTTCTCTGAGCCTCGTACAGTAAAGCAAGCTCTTCTTGATCCTGATTGGCGACGTGCGATGCTTCAGGAGTATAATGCTCTAATTAGGAATAAGACGTGGTATCTTGTTCCTCCTTCCCCTCAACAACACGTGGTTGGAAACAAGTGGATTTTTAAGCGGAAATTCAAAGCTGATGGTTCCCTTGATAAGCTTAAGGCTCGTCTAGTTGCCAAAGGGTACTTGCAAGAACCAGGTGTTGATTTTGGTGAGGTATTTAGTCCAGTTGTTAAAATGACTACTGTGAGAATTGTTTTAACTTTGGCATCGTGCTATCGGTGGCCAGTACGTCAGATTGACATAAATAACGCTTTCCTCAATGGGTTTCTTTCTGAGACAGTTTTTATGAAGCAACCTGAAGGATTTGTTGATCCCAAACGGCCATCATATGTGTGTAAGCTTGTTAAAGCTTTATATGGTTTAAAACAGGCTCCTCGGGCGTGGTATGATCGTTTGCGCCTTACTTTGTTATCCTGGAAGTTTCATAACTGTCGTACTGATTCTTCTTTGTTCTTTTATAAGGACAAGTCTCAAGTGTTACTTGTCATCATCTATGTGGATGACATTCTTGTCACTGGCAGCAACGCTTCAAGTATTTCTCACTTCACTATCAAGCTCAATGCTCTGTTTGCTCTGAAGGACTTGGGAAATATTCATTATTTCCTTGGTTTTGAAGTAGCTCGAAATCCACATGGCTTTCTTATTTCCCAGACGAAGTACATTACTGATTTATTGTCTCGATGTGGAATGCTCACTTGTGCTCCCTGTCCTACTCCCATGATTACAGGTCGTACTTTGTCTCGGACTGACAGTTCTTTGTTTCATTATCCTCATTTGTATCGTAGCATTGTGGGTGGCTTGCAGTATTTGGTCAATACCAGACCTGATATTTCCTTCGCTGTGAGCAAATTGAGTCAGTTTTTGAGTGCACCCACAGAATATCACTGGCAAGCGGTCAAACGGTTGCTACGTTATCTTCAGGGTACTTCTGATCGGGCTTTATTGTTAAAGTCTTCCTCTTCATTGAGTTTAAGTGCTTACTCGGATGCTGACTGGGCCTCATGTCCTGATGATAGGCGATCTACTAGTGGCTATTTTGTTTTTCTTGGTGATTCTCTTATTTCATGGTCATCCAAGAAACAACCTGTTGTTTCTCGTTCGTCGGCTGAATCCGAATACAGGGGTCTTGCCAATACTGCTGCTGAGCTGACTTGGATAAGATCTCTGCTTCACGAGCTTTGTTTTCCATTGTCATCTACCCCAGTTATATGGTGTGACAATATTAGTGCAGCTGCTATAGCTTCTAACCCGGTGTTTCATGCTCGTACTAAGCACATTGAGATTGATACACACTATGTTCGGGATCAGGTCTTATCACACAAGTTATCGATTTGTTATGTCCCTTCAGAAGATCAACTTGCTGATTGTCTTACGAAGCCTCTGGGGGCTTCTCGTTTTGTTTTTCTTCGTGACAAACTCGGCTTCACTTTGCTCCCCACTCGTTTGAGGGGGGATGTTAGTAAACAAAAGAGTTCAGTCCATATTGTACAGTTAGATTAGTCTATATTATTATTTAGATCACGTGTTGCTATTTTATGTATATTCAGGTGCTGAGCTGGAGTCTCTAACGGCTCTTTTGTAACTGCCTCTGAGCTGTAATCACGTGGGTTGTTCAGACCTACTCTGTATATAAATATAATATTCTTAGGCTCAGCTCTTCAACTTTGGAGACTGAGACTTTTGCAGAGAGATCTTTTCTTTAACTAATGCTACTAATGACACGGGTAGGAGATTACAAATAGAAGGAGCATGTGATGCAAGGGAAATTAAGAATGAATAGCACCATGACACAACCTATATATTGATATTGAGCTAATGATAAACACATATATTTGTTTGTATATAGATAATGGAACAAAAACAGTGGAGGGACAGAGAACAGATGCATTTTGGTGCATCAAAGAATTGGGGCCATGCAACGTCGAGAGGCCTGCAGATATTTGCTCTTCCACCTGTTCTTCACTTCACCCTGGGGGCGAGGCACACTGCGGAACCAATAATCAGCAAGTCTTAACTTGTATCTGCCAGTATCATTGCTAATTAATCCATGCTTAATTCCCTGTAATAATAAATTAAGAATAAGCTTTGTCCTTTATTATCAACTAATAATATAAAATCTCGTAATACCCGTTCAACAACCTATTTAAACATAATATGGGTCAGATTTTTAATCAACAATTAATTATATGTAATGTCATTTCCAATCAATGACAATTATATTTCAATATAATTTTAAATTACGATATGTTCTTAATTGAAATATTAATAAGTCAACGAACAATTCAAATTTCAAAATACAATCAGAATCAGTCATTATAAAATGTTGTTATTAGAATATTAATATATTTCTTTTGCAACCAACGATGAGATAATTATAGTTACTACTATTAAGCTGGTTCTTACCCCAGCAATTCTATGCATTGTTGTCAAACTCACGAATTAACTCTCCGATTTTACCGTTTTTACGGCTCTACCTAAGCAAAATGTGTCACGAGTCACTTAAATTTGTACTAGCTGTAAACTCGGTAAAAACTTACTAGTTTACTTGCCGAATTTACCGTTTTTACGTTTCTATCTTATAGAAAATCGTGTTAACTTACTATAAATATCATGGTTATTATTTTTATTTGACTATATTCAATGAATTTATATATAAATTTCATAGAAATTTGTTTATTGAGTTAGATAAAGTATAAATGTTGATATATCTAATATCAACTATTTATATTTAAAATATATTCAAGTCAAATTAATATTATTTTTTGTATTTCTTATTTAATTATATACGAAAAACAAGTATTTATTAATAAAAATAGACTCTTACGAGTTTACGATTCGAGTTTACGATCCGATTTTACATTCTTCTCACGAGTTCACTTAAACTCACGAGTTTGACAACCTTGATTCTATGGCATGCCATGTACTCCCTCTGGTCCTAAATATAAGAGGTAATATTGCAAATTTTTTGGTCCAAAATATAAGAGGTAATGTACAAAAGTCAAAGTAATAAATGCATGTTTTCCATTTCTGCCCCTATATATTAATAAATGCAAGGAGGGGAGAGAAAGTGTGTATAATAAATGAGTGAGGGTAAAAATGTAAAATCGACCCATAATAAATGATTTTAACATGTTTTTATTGGTATGTGTAAAAATGTTGACTACCTCTTATAATAGGGACCAGATGAAGTATGTACTCTCTTCTCTCTCCATACAATGTTATTGATTGTCATTATTTTCTATCCATATTTATTGATGGCCACACATTGTATATTGGGAAGGAAAAAAAGATCATGCGACCGAGTATCCGGGTAGAGGTAATTAACTTGTATACGTGTCCATGTCCTCGAACCACGGCCTTAATGTAGATTGAGATCTGAAGAGTATCCATGACGACTTGATATATGCAATGAATAAATCAGGCAATCAGCGATACTAAATGTGATTGAGCAAAATAAAAAAGGTGCCAGAAACAATCCATCTGTTAACTGAGTATATATGGGAACCCAAAGTCGGTATTTGGAAACCAAAATTATTATGTTAAAATATGAATTAATTGTGTGTGTATATAATATAACAAGTTTATCTTTTAATTACAAAAGCTTAAGACAATTTGACATGATATACCTCAACATTATACATCTATAACCCACCCTCAATCAATCTTTCAATGTGAGACTTATGATTATTTTTATATTCTCTTAGCTACTAATAAATTTTTCATCTCCCATTGTTTTTCTTTTTATTTTTGATCGGACTTGTACTTTTTTGAGTTTGAGAGGTTTCAGTTCTACAAATATTTTTTAATATCTATATTCTATTTCCATCCTACTGATTGAAAGCCCATGAAAACATGTTGAAATGTGAATTAATTATATGTGTGTGTATATATATATATGTCAAGCTTCCCTTTCTATAACAAAAATTAAAATTAACTTAATAGGTAAAAGATAATCCAGCACCATATCACATATGAATTCATTATTATTGTTTCCTCGTTATATATTTTAATTAGATGAAATAGAGAGTTCTAATAAATTGAAATGGCTTGTAAATCGTAACTGCATCATCTCTATTTCACTCACGAGCAGGGTTGTCAAACTCGTGAAAAGAATGTCAAATCGCATCGTAAACTCATAAGAGTTTACTTTTATTAATAAATATATGTTTCCAATATATAATTAGATAAAAAATACAAAAATTAACAATGGTTTGACTTGAATATATTTTTAATATAATAGTTGATATTAAATATATCAACATTCATACTTTATCTAACTCAATAAAGAATTTTCTATGAAATTTATGTATAAATTCATTGAATATGGTCAAATAAAAATAATTAACATGAGATATATAGCAAGTTAACATGATTTTCTGTAAGGTAGAAACATAAAAACGGTAAATTTGGTATGTAAACTCGGGAGTTTTTACTGAGCTTACAGCCAGTATGAATTTAAGTGACTTGTGACACGTTTTGGTTATACAGAAACGTAAAAAAGGTAAAATCGGAGAGTCAACTCGCGAGTTTGACAATAATGCTCACGAGTATATAGTTTGACACGCAATCAATTACTACTAAATACATGTTTGGATTAATTTTTCACTGAGTAGAGATTAATTTATAGAATGATCATCAAATATAGATCAATATATTATATAAATGAATAATCAAGGATTTAAGGAGGGAGGTGGGGGCGTGGTAAGTGCCAACTAGATCCTACGTCACTCTCTCCCCAACTTAAGTAGCTACTCCTATAATTTTTTTTTAAGAAAAAGGTTAATTAAGATCACCAGCTTACCGCTCACGCGTGTTAGCAACTTCTCAAGGTTACCACTGACCAGACATTTTCTGCCCAGTAAACCTTTCGGCTTAAAAAGTAAATAAATATAAGTAAAAGAATGCAAGTTGGGGTTCATATAATTTGCTTGCTTGCTTTCTTTTTTCTATTTTTGAACGTTGATTATGTGTGGGCCAAGGGAGGTGTGGACTGCTATCATCAGCCCATTGGGTACCAATACTAGGGCTGTTTGGCCCACTATACATGGAAGCTCGCTACATAAAGAACAAATTAACAATCATCCAATGTCGTTGAGTTCAATGGTATAAAATCATGTCTTCTCACCATAAGGGAGAGTATTTAATTTCCTAACACGGGGCTTGGGGAGACATTTTATAGCGAGAGTGCCTAGATTCATGTCCAAAGGATTAAGATGCTATCTTGACATTCGTATCACCTAAGAGGAGCCGTTCAAATACCCTACCTATGGATTAAACCAAATTAAACCCATATAATTTTTGTGTATAAAAAAAAAAACAAATCAACAGTCGACATGTGTGAGGTAGCTCGTTACCTGCTGGTGGCATGAGGTACGTCAGTATATTTCCTTTTTTCCGGCGCACATCTTATGAACAGTTAATTGATCTATTTGCAGTCAAATAATCAAACTGCTCGAGAAAAAGTGACCCAAAAGATTGACGACCATCACAATCAATTCATTTGTTTGTATATTTATACATATATAGTTTGAAGGCATGGATCTATTGGTGTATGATCCTGGTTGATGGTGAGATTTTATTTTTTTGACCTGAATTGATGGTGAGATATTGTTGCCGTTTTCTATGACTCATGCTTCCACATTATTCTGGAGCCTCCACCTTACCTACAAATATTCCTTCATATATTCCTTTTCACTTCTCTTCTACTTATTCGCAATCCATCCAATTAAATACAACGTAAAGCCCATGATAGGCTCAGTAAATTTTGAAATACTAAACACTTCATTGGCCAAGTTTTATATCACCTATCTGAAGTCCAGATCCGCGTGGACTATGACTATACATGAGCACAATTATATAAACTATATATCATGTACATTCGGAATACATAATTATTGTTTATGTTGGTTGCTAAATCATTCATTTGTTTATGAAAGTAATGACAGGGCATATGCGAGTGTGCTTCTAACCATGATTGTTT
The DNA here is from genome assembly GCA_037074515.1 of Mimosa bimucronata. Taxonomy (NCBI): domain Eukaryota; kingdom Viridiplantae; phylum Streptophyta; class Magnoliopsida; order Fabales; family Fabaceae; genus Mimosa; species Mimosa bimucronata. Next base: position 9,125,388 of record CM073437.1, read on the forward strand.
ATCTCTAATGCCCCTTGAATTATTGTAATTAAATTGCTAAAAAGCCCGTCTTTCATTCTCTTTTTAAACAAAAATAACAAGAAAGGTGATATGATTTGTTTGGTTGCATGAGGTGATGAGCCATTTGAACATGTCCACCAATGAAAAAAGCTGAGAGATAAGTGAATGGATCACACATGATGACCATATAAACTATAAATCACACACACAAAAATGGGAGGGCTAACAACATTTGATATAGATAGAGTGTAGAAGGAAAACCAAAAGAATAAAAAAAATAAAAAACAAAAGGAGGGAAAAAACCACCGAAAGTCCAAGAGTTATAAATTTCAATATCCACAATATAATCCTCCAAAGTGGAACTCTCAGGGTCAGTCAAAAAGAGCAATCATAAGTATCACCACTCTCACTTTCTCTCTCATGAAGGGAATAATAATATAGATACACAGGTTTAGCCTCTCTACCTCATACCTCAAACCTACCTCACCTAAGCTGCTTCTTCTTCTTCTTCTTCTTCTATTATTGGATTATTGGCATGATGGAGAACTCTGAGCTGTACCAGTTCCTTGCCAGCGGCAACGGCGGTTCCTTCTTCACGCCCTCATCTTACGGTGGCCTTCCTCCTTCCGCCGCCGCATCCACAATGCACAGTTTTTGCAGTTCCTCTTATTACCCCTTGGATTCTTCTGAAATTACGGATACACCCCTCCACCATGATAAAGCCCTCGCCGCCTTGAAGAATCACAAGGAGGCTGAGAAGCGCAGGAGAGAGAGGATCAATTCCCACCTCGACAAGCTTCGCACCCTTCTTCCCTGTAATTCCAAGGTAATAAATTAAACCTATGTGTTTCATTATTTTATTTAATTCTTTGCTTTTTATTCTAATTACTCGGCCATCATTATTATTCTAGGTGGTTTAATGGATTATATTATTGGATGATTAATTGATGAACTAATAATGGAAGCCCTTTATGTTTTTAATTTTCTTCGATCTTCTTCAGTAGCGAATGTGAGGAAGAGAATTAACTGTTGTGTGGCTCGCTGCATTATTAGGAAGGGGCAAAAAAAATTATCTCTTTCTCTAAAATCGCTGTCTGTTTGATCCTATCTCTGACTTTTGAACACTTGCATTTCCACGCATCTTCACTTACTCGCAAAAAGATCATAAAGAGTGGTTTTCTTTTCCCCTAGGATTCTTTCGTCTTCTATATAAAAGAAAAAAAAGAGCTTTTTTGAATGTTCAAAAGCTTTATCCACAGGCCAATCCATTAAAGGCGCGCCATGAAAGAAAGATCTCCCACAGTTTCTTTCCACTGGCATGAATACAATGAAACTAGGGAAAGTTACCAAGCTTTACACAACCTAATAAACATAATAACAATATTTGTTATTTCTTTCAATAATAATCGTATATAATATTGAGGTGAGTCCTACGTTGGCTTAAACTTTTATGATGTATATTAGTTCATATTTCAACATGGTATCAAGTTTCAATAATGCAAGACTTACTTAATATTATATTATGTACGATTTAATTCATCTTCTCAACGAAGTGATTGTCTAATTGTATCTAATAATTAAATAACAGTATTTGTATGTGGGTTTTTATTCTTCTCAGACCGACAAGGCGTCGCTTCTAGCAAAGGTTGTCCAACGAGTAAAAGATTTGAAACAACAAACCTCACAAATCACCGAACTGGAAACCATTCCTTCAGAGACAGACGAAATCACCGTCCTTTCCACCGGAGGCGACTTCTCCGCCGGCGGAGACGGCAGGCTCATATTCAAGGCCTCCCTATGCTGCGAGGACCGCTCCGACCTCATACCTGATCTCATAGAGATACTAAAGTCTCTTCATCTCAAAACCCTCAAAGCAGAAATGGCAACACTTGGAGGAAGGACCCGAAACGTTCTTATTGTCGCCGCTGATAAAGAACACAGCATCGAATCAATCCACTTCCTTCAGAATGCATTGAAATCCTTACTTGAACGCTCCAATTCAAGTGAAAGATCCAAACGGCGTCGTGTTCTTGACCGCAAATTAAATTGATTGCCTCAGTATAAAGAGAGAGTCCATTATATATTAACTTGCAGAAGTCGTTCTCATCGTTTTTTTTTCATTAGCATTGGTAGTAATATTTCCAGGATGGTAGTATTAGTTAACTAGCTCGTTATGATGAGTAGTTTATGGGGTTTTAGTTGTTAGGTCTCGCTGTTTTAAGGAAAAGCAAAATATATAATTGAGATCAGGATTAATACTAAGGTCAAGTTCTTTCTTTCTATTATGCCTTGTTCCTCAATCACATACATATGTCATATTTTTTATGTCACTTTATAATTAAATGAGGGTGTTTCAAGAATAATATGTACACGCTGTGTGATTGGGGAACTTGCTATAATGGATCTAAAGAACTTGAGGTAAGTATTGTTGTAGAGATAATTATGTGATAGGGTGGAGAACTGGTGGTGGGTGATGACTAGGGTTGTGTGTCTGTGTGGTGTTATTGGGAATCTTCGCAAGTGAAGTGATGAATGTTTCATGTAAGTAGGAAAAACCGGAGGGAGGAAGAATCTGACTAGTAGGTGAAGAAGAAAGAAGAAAGAGACATTAGTATACTGTGCGTGATGTGTAACTGGTAAAAAACGAAACCAAGGGGAGGCGTCTGTGTAATCTCTGTAAAAGCAATGCTTCTGTGAGTTTCCAAGCTATATAATATGGTATATTCCTCTCTCTCTCTCTCTCTCACACACACACACACATTCATTTTCGTATTCAAACCTGTTAACTGTGTTATACTAATGAGTAAACTGAGCGTATGTATGTAAATATACATACACTGATTCAAAAGAAAGCATGGGATGGGGAAGTGTGCGTGGAAAATTGCTGTTTCGTTGGTTGGATTGTATTGTAAGTCGGGCCAATGAGATTCTGAGGCTTTAGTTACAGTCACAGAGAGTTATCACAAAATGAGGGTTTGTAATAACTGGGACACTACAGGATTAAGACCCATATGTAACTGCAACAATGTGTTCCCCAATCTGGCCTCCTAGAATGAACAAAAAAGAAAAAGGAACGACTTATTATTCCAGCTGTGAATATGATATCTCTGCTGCATTTTTTCTTTTCTTCTTTCCTGCTTTATCGCAAGTCTCTACCTTTTTATAGTTCCCACTCCAAGTTCCTGTGTGGACTATATATATGCATGGAAAGTAAAGAACCAGACAAAATACAAACCCGGATAAAAAGCCCTGGCGAGGCCGAGCAAAGTTGCTCATATACACTCAGTCATAGTTAACATTTTTATATATACTAATAAAATATATTAGAATCATTTATTATGGGTAGTTTTAATGAACTTTTCCATTTTAACCTGCACTCATTTATTATACACATTTTCGTCTCATCCTTTCATCATTTAATATATAATGGCATAAATAAAAAACATACATTTATTAATATGACTTTTGCATGTTATCTTTTATATTTTGGACAAAAAAATTTGTCATGTTATCTTTTATATTTTGGATCTGAGGAGTACATTTATTATGTTCTTCAATTTCTATATTTATTTACTATAAATGAAGAGGAAAAAAGGCTGAAAAATATATATTTGGGAAAAATAAAAGTTCCCTTACCTTGAAAATAAATATTTTTGTTTGTCAAGTAAACAAGAAAGTAGGTGCCGTATATATATGTGAATAATGTGTCACAAGTCCAGCATCAAGGAGGTTTCGTTGAAATAATGATCTTATAATGTTTTGGATCTTTTAATTTCATCAGCTATTTTTTAGGATGTGGTTCTCAAAAGATTTGTACTCCTACTCCTACATAATTCATGCATCATCTCAACAAGATTTAGATTTGGGGTAATTAATTACAGGTCTCGTGTAAGGGACTTAATTAAGATGAGGTCCCACGAAATCACCTAATTAATATGAGGTCCCACAAAGTTGTTATTGCAGGTCAAAAAGTTGTTATCACAAGGTCACAAGTTGTTACAGATCAAGAGTGATTTTCAAGCCACAAGTTGTTATGGCAGGCCGAAAAGTTGTTATTGCAGGCCCAAAAGTTGTTAGTGAAGGTTTAGTCACTAACAACTCTTTGGTCTGCAATGACAACTTTTCGGCCTGCAATAACAACCTTTTGACTTGCCATAACAACTTTTTGGTAGGGACCTCAGATTATTAGGTGATTTCATGAGACCTCATCTTAATTAAATCCTTTACACGGGACCTGTAATTAATTACCCCTTTAGATTTGGTCATTGCTTTTGGACTTTTTTTCAGTTTTATTTATAAAGGCAACTGAACTTAAGTAAGTCTATAGTCATTATTCTCTGACTATTCCTTTGTAGATGCTCCACATATATTTGTATATCTATGCTCAAACAATAATTTTAATACAGAGAAAAATCTTTTCATGGTTGGTCTTTAAACTTTTGTCAGCATATACATAGGTTAACGATAAACACGAGATTAATAAAAAATATTTAAGGTAATTGTTATTATATTTGTAATTGTAATATAGTCCTTAATTAATTTAAAACATATTCACCCGTTCTAATCAATGAAGTTGCGAATTAAATGGCTCTGGTATATATTGAACACATGCATACAGAATTCCATTTTAAATTAACAAGGATAAAGCTGAAACTCTCGCAGCATTGACGTGTGACAAGAATCAAATGACATGTTAAAGTTCTCTGATCTCTCCACTGTAATGATGTTTTTCCTTTTCTTTTTTAAATGAAGACCGTACCATTGATTGATTCTGAATAAATTACCTACACCTAACACTCAATTATAATATTATAATATTAAATGTAAAAAAGTTAATTTTGACTGCCAAAACATAATTGGCAAAATTACACTGCAAGGAAAAGGAAAAAAACACACGGTATGACTTTCTGAAAAAGAAAGAAATATGGCTAAAGACAAATATTCGAATTCTTCTGTGGGATGCAGTGATGGTGTAGAACTATGTAAAACTGGGATTAACTTTGCATTGGCTTTTGTTTTCTTGTAGTAGATAAGGGAGAATAGAATGTGGTACGGTACAAGAGTTTATTATTATAGAGCATATGAATGAGCATCAAGGACCAACTCTTTTTCTCGTGTTTTGGATTCCTTTTTAATGAGTAATTTCTGTGTAGTAACTCTTTTGCACGTACTTTATAAGAGTAGACAGCGTCCTATCTATACCCACGAGATCAAATCAATTATTATGTCATTTAACGTAACGCGACCCTTGTGTTGTGAGACTTGATTACTATTTTTTGAAGAAAAAAAAATAGGTCAGTGATAAATTGTGGATTTGTGGTACATTATTGTAGTCATGGAAGGACCACCGTGAACAGGGAAGGGGTTTGAAAATGTGAAGTCGAAGGTTAATTGGATTAATTAAATCATAAGGGGGGAACATAAGAAGTAGTAAAGTGGGGAATGTCTAGTCCTTGTCCTAAAACGTAATTCATGTGTTTGAGGGATAGATTATGACCACTTGACGTTTGAATGAGAAGAAAAGATGCAAATTATAATTTTAAAACTTTGATTCGTGTTATTTTAAATTGTTGTTTTAGTTTTTCACTATGCTGGTCAACACTGAGAACTGGGGTTGCCACAGTTAGGTAGTACAAAATGCAAAATACAATGACATGACATTGTAACACCCAAAATCAACCTTGGATTCCAATCACTCTTCTCATAATATTTAACTGTCGGGGGGTTATTAACCTCCCAACCACAACCCTCTTACTGTAGTGGATGTTGACACTTGACACACCAATTAGGTCTTTCTTTAAAGCAACAAACATTTGTTCATTCATGATTCTATCTTTGTCCCACACGCACACAACTTGGACAAATTAGAAAGGTAGCAATGTGAGATAGAGAGTAAGAGAAATGTATGTAAGTTTGAAATGGCTGTGCATATATATATATATGGGGTATACGAAAGTGATAGAGACGTCATGTGGACGCAAGAGAGGTGAAAGCACGCATATGAATAAAATATATAGGAAGGGAGTGGGTGTTTTTTTTTTTTTTTTGGGGGGGGGGGGGGCTTATATAGAGAGAAGCGTGCGAAAAGGAGGCTGACAAAAGAAGCCACCTGTGGGAATATATACATTCTCATTCACATTCCACAAACACTCACATGCATGTGGTGCATATATAATATGAAGAGGGATATGCATATATATGTAGAGAGATACATAGGTAGAAAAAAATGAGAAGAGAGAACAAGAGGAGAGAATGAAGGGGAAAAGTGAGGACAAAGAGCAATGTGCATGGGGTGTTTTGTCGGAGACGTGCTAGCTCTTCTTTTCTCTCTCTCCGGCGTGCTTTCTTTCTCTTTTTATCGTCTCTTGCAATCATTGCCCCTCCACTATTTTAACTCTCTCTCTCTCTCTCTCTCTCTCTCTCTAACCACCGCACATACAAGTGTATTGTATAGTATATAGAAGTAGTAGTATATAGTGCAGTAGTCAGAGGCTGCATATATGTTTTTTACTTATCTTCATCACTACATACATACAACAAACCCATACTCTCTTTTTTATTATAAGTCTAACTATTACAAATTTTTTGTTCCTAAATATAAGTCAAGTTTGGTATCAATAAATGCTACTGTGACTATTTTATCCCTATATTGAAAATATGGAAGATGAGATAGAAGATTTATAATACATAAAATAATATTTTAACACATATTCTTAAATGAGGGTAAAGTTAGAAAAAGTTTTAAAAATAAGTCATATTTAATGATATAACTTTCACTTCTTAATATGTGAGAAGTAGTTAGAGTGGACTTATAATAAGGAATAGAGCGGTATACCACAGTGCGGGCGCCTCCCTTGCAACACTCACATATTCCCCTCTTCTCAGTTTCTTGTCAACTTATTCTTCCTTAATTCACCCACTATTCACTTCTTTCTAAAGTTCCCCTTATTTAATTTATATATATGTGTGTACTCTTCAAAACTTTTGAGTGTAAATTAAATCATGCAAGCGGTTTCACTTAGAGCCGGGAATTCGGGTCGAGCCCGTCGGGCCGGCCCGTTTAGGCCCTAGCCCGAGGAGGGCCGGGCTTTGATTTTAGACCAAAAAAAGGGGATCGGGCTTAAACGGGCCGGCCCGTCGGGCAGCGGTCTTAAACGGGCTAGCCCGCGGGCCGGTCCGTTTAAGCCCGTTTATTGCCCATCCCTTTTTTTAAACATTTTTTTTATTTTTATTTGCTCAAAGAGTTAAATAGGTATGCTATTTTTGTATATATGCATATAGACGATAATAATTTAAATACTTATTATGTTAGATTCAAGTCCCGTATGTCCCACTTTTATACTTTAATTCCTTATTACTAAGAATATTCTATGTAATTGTGGTGTGACTTCTAGCTCTAGACTTAGTACATAATTTATGAGTTGTTGAGTTGGTATATAGCAATGCACTAATGCTTGATAAGTTTGTATTTAAATATAATTTGGATCATATATATTTATATTTTTTATTATAGGTCTATTATTTTCGTTAGCAATACATATTCAAAATTAAGAAAAATAATATTTAAAAAAGGCGAAGCCCACGGGCCGGCCCGAGGCCCGACGACTCAAGGGCCGGGCCCGGCCCTTGAGTCCAGCCCGCCCGAATTCCCACCTCTACACTGCTTATAAAAAACTAGTTGGAAAAGCGAGCATATATAGACCATTTAGGCATGATCTAAAAGGTATAAATTTGATTTTCTAGAAGTGATAATTTTTTGAATAAAAAACATTTTTTTAAACAATGATAATTTAAATATTATTTTTATTTTGAAATTTGTAACCATTAACGTATTTGTAAATCTAAACCGTTCATATCAATTTGAATTGCCCATATATGTTTTATTATCTCTACTCAATGTTTTGATGGGTAGGAAAACTAGTTTCTGTAGGTCGTACATGGAAATTTTTTAATTATGAATCAATTACACATAATCCCTCTTTATATTAAAAAGTGAGGTAATGCAATTTCGCTGACTTGGCTTCTCCTCTATCCTTACGCATGCTCCATTCCTTTACCCTAAAATTACATTGTTTTGGGTTAAAATATTTTGCATATTTTAATCATTAAATTTTACATAAATTTAGTGACATTTTGATATCTTAAGGGAGAAAAATATTTAGTTTTTAATTTTATATGATTTTTCAAATATTTAATGCTTAAAATTTGGTGGTTTTTTTTAAAGTTAGAGCATTAAATCTTTAAAAAATCATATAAAATTGAAAACCAAATCATATTTCCCTCATAAATACTAGCATGTCATTAATTTTATGTAGAACATAATAATGAAAACAAATAAAAAATATTTTACCCTTAAACGCTGTAATTTCAAGGTATAAGACATTAGCAAATTGAAAGGGTAAATGAGAAAAGCCAAATCCGGCAACTTCCACATAAATTTTCTTATTTATGCTAAAATGTGTCCTTTTAATCGATATTATATTCAAAGCTAATCCATTACTTTCCATATTTAATAAATTAGAGTAGAGGTTCCAAGCATGTGAGGATAAATAGACATGTGACTTGTCGAGTTGATTGGATCTGGATTAACGTAATCCATGTTTGGTCATTGAATTTTTGATCGGACTAGGGTTAATGATTGGGCCTCAAGGCCCATATGAATCTCCGTTAAACTGTTTTAGTTTGGAATGGGCTCCGAGAGCCTCAGCTGTCCCTATAATTTGGACATGGGTCTCTCCCTAAAGAACAATGGAAAAAAAATCTGCCTCCATGATTCTATTGTTTTTTTTTTTTTTTTTTTTTTTTACAAAAATTATTGCGCTTCCTGTATAATAAACTTCTAAATGTGTTTATTTTTTAAACATGTCATATAAACTTATCTCTTTGTTTCCGTGTGAGCAGCTTAAGCAAATCTACAAGGATATCAAATTCTAAGGTGGCATTAGAAGCAATTTTCTTTTGATCAATGAACACCGGACCGGACTGGCCGGTTGAACTTGTTCAACATTGAACCGGCCATTGGTCCGGTCCGGGTGGACTCTAAAACCGGGAGGGGCTTTGACCCGGTCAAGACCACTGTTGACCCAGGAAAACCCGGCCAATTCGGGTGTTGAACCGGGTTGACCCCCCTTTTTAAAAAAAAAATAATTTTATTTTATTATAATTCACTTAATTATTAACTTTCACTCCACTCAATTTTAGAAATTAGGAAACTATAATACTTTAAATGCTATTTTATTTGCATATACTTAATATTTAATTATTGTTACTCTTAATATTTATATTTTAGTCTGTGGATTGTAAAATAATATTTATTTTCACATGTAATCAACTAATATTTTCTTTTTTTTCCTATATAGAAACATTAAAATATTCATATTTGATGAATCATGCATACCTATCTACATATACATTTTGATATTAGTGATTATTAATGTTAATATCAATAAAATTTTATTATTTTAATATAACCGGTTTGACCCGGTCCGACCCCGGTTTGACCTTTGTCCCTTGAACCAGTGCCTCGTCTGGTTCGATACCCGGTCCGATTTTTTGAACCTTGCTTTTGATGCTTTGACCAAATATGGCTGTGGTTGCTTCATATCGCAGCATGAAACTAGCTTTCTCCCCAAAAAAAAAAAAAAGGGTTGATGGTTGATGGTTGATGGTCCAGTTATATATGTATTTTTTCATCAGAATATAATTATACATGTTTGAAAAATTGAAAATAATAATTGGAGAGAGGGATGAGTGGAAAATGAAGTGTAAACATGCTCAAAAGAAAGGCATCCTTATTGAGAAACATGGTCGTGTGGTATGTTTCGTGAGACAAGTCAAAATGGATAAACAGTGAATGGTAGCTCATAGAGTGGGCCCAGTTGTTTTGTTCTGGATTGGGCTTTCCAATTGGGTTACCGCCACAGAATAAAAAATCAACCTCCACGTTCAAGATGGGCACACAATCTCCCATCTCCCAATCCCCATGAAATTTAAACCATGAATCACTAAATAACCTTCTGCACAGTGCACAACAAATTGTCAGATAATCCTTGACATGCGTTTCCGTGTTATTCCTTCCACTAAAATATTTTCTTAATCTTATGTTTAAATTGCACACAACTTTATACGATTTTATACTCTAATCATATCATACTTCTTCAAATACAACAACTACAATAAAGTCTTATCTTATTAGGTGGGGTCGGTTACATGAATGACACGACGCCATTGTATTCTATCAATGACCATGTTTCGTGATAAATTATTAACCAAAATACCTCGTTGAATAACTTCTTCAAGAGTTTTCTTTGGTCTCCCTCTTCATTTTTTGGGAGAACTCCACACTATCTGATAATCATACTTCTTCGAATCCAATTAATATTTTAATGTTTAATCAAACTTATATCAACAAAAAAATTAGTAGCGTAGAGGTGAATAAAATAATTCTAGAGCACTTGGTTTAATTAGTAAGGTGAACAAAAACAAACCTTAGGGAGAATTACAACCTATAAGCCTACTGTTATAGTTGAAGGGCCCAAATACCTTATAAGATTTTTTTTCTTTAAGAAAACTTTCCTGATGCGGAATTTATAACATAATAATGTTGTAACAACTTGAGGAGAAAGATATAAGTTTGGATTTGGGACATAGTGGTGTTAAGTATACTTGATGCTTGATAGTTTAACAGAAATGAAAAGAGGGGAGAGTGAAGGAAACAAATGGGAGTGGGAGGACATAGTGTTGTCTTCCCTCAGTGAAGTGGGTTAATGTGACAAGTGCTGAATGATGAACACCTTCCCAAATGGCTGTCCCTTTCTTCCCTTTTCCTTTCTCACTCTTTTCTGGTCAAAGCAATTCCAATTCCAATCTAACAACAACGAAATCTCTCCTATTCCCATGGTGGGTCACCTACTCCTATTATCTTATATGATCCACGTCTTGCGGGTCCTCTTCCCCACTCTCAAGGCATTATCACCACATTACTGTTCTCACTGCACCCCAAATTAAACGAATCCAATCAACTTCTCAAGTTTCCACATCTAAATCATTTGAACACAGTATTCTCCCTTAATAAAGTAGATTAACCAAATAACCCATTTATTCGTACTCACTTCTCTAGGCATTATTACGTCCTTCCCAACCTCAGGCACAAGAAAACAAGCCAAACTGGTGTCCAACTTTCCAATGCCCCTTTCCCACAGTTTGCTAGCCAACTTATAACATTATTATTATCATTAATCAATTAATCCACCATTTACATGTACTATGTACCCTAATTAATAACATTCCCCGAGGCACATTGTCCCACCTCCTCCTCCTCCTTCTTTGTCCTTCCAACAACTTCTCATGAAAAATCTTCACCCCCACCAATTAAGTTCACCTTCTTCTTTCTTGTCAACTTAGAGAGAGAGAGAGAGAGAGAGAGATCATAATTCAGAATCAGCAAGATATATCGTGATTAGCGCTCAGGGAAGGGCCTTTGGATTCTGAACAATAAAAGCAGGTTGTTAACAAACATTTGACCAAAATGCTTTTTGATGGAGATTGGGGCTGGTTCTTTTTTTCATTCTGTGACTATAGGACACATCTGTACCCCATGTTCTTCCATGTTCACTTGCATTATTGTTGTTTTATTATTAAACAACGTATTTGGTGTCCGTGAGAACAAAATAAATGCACCAACTTTTATTCTATCCCTTCCATTTTCATTCATACCAGCTTTAGGCATATACATATATTTTTCTTTAAAAAATAAAAATAAAAGGATGGAGAGCAGCCTAGCATGCAGTATGAGGGTATCAAAGAATAAGAATTTCTTCTTTAAGTCCACTGTGACCTCAAAAAGTGCCACTATTAGTGTCCTTCTTTTACCTTTCTTCTCTATCTTGCGCCCTCCTTCTCCCTCCCAAACTCTAAAATTATATTCTCACGCTCACAGGGTGACAGAATATATTGCTTTCAAGAGTTTTTGTCACTTGCCCACTCACAATTATCCAAGGCCACAATAAGTGCCTTTTTTTATTTTTTTTATTTTGTGACGCACAATTCTCTTCTTTTCTTTAAGATTTGATTTGTGTGAGCCTAAGGTCATATGTTTAGGACAGGTCACCCCATTTATTTCCCTTCTTTTGTTTGTGTATTCATTAAAGGGTCAAACAGGGGATTTCAGTACTAGAAAGAGAAAAATGAGAGAAATATGTGTTCTCGCTTCTCCACCTCTCTTTGCTTCACAAAGCCCCAACCAGTCTGTTCTGCGGGCCAATTATGACTCTATGGCCTCAATTGATAATGGGAACGATATTTAATCCATCACACACACAAATGGTTCTCCCATTATTTATATCCACTCAATAGATTTTGAAAAGAAGAGAAAATTAGATATAATTTATCTGCCAGAATGAAGATCAGTAATCATTTTTATTGATTCTTAATCATCTAAAAAGGTGCATAATAACAGTCAGGCAAATGATTTAATAAGCACATTCCTAGTTGGTAATATAAAATAGTTTTGTCTGTATATTGAAGTTACTGAAAGATTGCACCAGCTTGTGCTTATATATAATAAATTAACAGCAATCATACTGTATTGCTTACAAAGTGCCAACCTGACTTAATCATTTCATATGTGGTCAAATGTATGCAATCGCCAATGTGCCATATTATACGGTTACATATACTATAACTTAGTACTTATATTCATATTATAGGCTGTAGCCATCTATGCCTATACGACCTAGTCTTAATGCATTTATTCTGTAACTTCACTTGAGCCAATGTTCTAATAAAGTTTAGCTTTCCTGGGTTTTGAGGCCATTCTTTCTTTTGTTTTTTGACCTTTTAGTCTCCTCATTTTCAAATCGATCAAATACATGAATATTGCTAATAGTTTTAAAATCAGAATCAAAAGTTTGGTGCTTTGAATTTTAGTGAAAGGTGAGGAATAAAGAAGAGGAAGAGGTTAAAAGCCTTATGCTTGTGGAATATATACCCTCATCTTAAACTTTATGAGCATAAATGAACTGCCTTTTTTTTATGTGTGTCTGTGGTTCCAAGAACTGGCGAACACCCAATTTAAATGTCATAAAGTTTTGGTGATTCGTAGGCGTGATCTAGCTACCCCAAAAAGAAAGGTATATGATGCTTGAATTGTTGCCCTAAAAGCTATCATCTTTATATTTTGCGAACTTTCGTTAAGCTACCATATAATTGACATCTTCATTATGCTGATTTGTTAGATAGGGTTGGTTAAATATAGTTATGTCTAAATCTTTCTACATGAACGATTTCTTGTTCAGGCTATAATATTATTATGATATGTGTCATACTCTGCTAGTGATACAACCTTATTAGGGGCGTGGGGAAAGAAAAACCCCTGCCACAAGTAGTGAATTAGTGTCTGCAAGAATAAAGTGTGATGCTCAATAATGCTAGTCAAAGGCAGTGGATCTTTAAAGCCTTTGTGATTGCAATTTTTTTTCTTCTTTTTATCCTTTATTCTCTTGTCAACTTAGATCTCCTTCTCAAGTCTTTAGAGTGGAGCTTAAAAGTTGCTGCACCAACTTTGGAGCAAAACGAGATTTCAAATCAAATCCAAACTAAAGGGAACATATGGCACATGTAGATGAAGGAGCTCACAGACAAACTAATATCTAATCTAGTCCCTTCTGAACAAGATGTTGGCTGAATTTGAGGACCTCGAGTAGTTTGGTTTACAAACTATGAGTTAGTAAAAGCTTAATTGTGTAATGCCAGCAGACATTCTTGAAGAATTGGTTTTCCTTGATAATATAATCACCATGCTTTTATTATTACGCTTTACTTCAACCTTTTCTTTACATTTTAGCTGTCTGGTCAGAAGAATGGAACTGCTCAAATCTCAATAAAGGATATGGTTGATGGAATTTTTTTAATTATTTGGAGTTGAAAATCCCTGTATGAACAGAAATCGCATGTTTTACTTGCATTTACCACCTCAAGGTGAATTGTGTTCAAGTTACCTATTGGCAAGACAGATTCACTGAGGAAGACACAAAAATATAAAAGCAGAAAAAGACAGCCTTTGAGAGATTAACAAAAGGAGGTCAAAGCTTGAATATGGATACAGACTACAGTGCAAGTGCAAGCAGATGTTTTTTTTTTTTAAAAAAAAAAACTATTAAATAACGCTGTTCTTGGTGTCATATGAAATGGATATATCTTTGTTTTTCTGAGATCAATAAGGACAGGCTGGAAGGATCCAAATTCTGCCCCACTCACCTTTATTATTATTAGCAGAGAAGAAAGGATATCACCACTAATAAAGTGGCAGGTCTCTGCAAACTATTTCATGGAAGCAAGAAAACAAGTTTTAAAATATACTCCCTCCGGTCCTAATCATAAGAGCCAGTTGACTTTTTTGGAAAAATTAAGGTTGCAAAATATACCATTATAAATTGTTTATATTTATCTCTTTTCCTCAAAACTAAGTTATTTTACTTATAAACTATCATATAATCTAATTACATTTCGCATATATTAAGATTTAGAGGTCTAATTTGTTTCTTTTAATCTCCCAAAAAAAAGTCAACTGGCTCTTATAATTGGGACCGGAGGGAGTAATTTTTTTTTTTTTTTTTTGTTGAAAAACCATGCAAAAGGAAGGTTTGGGTTTCCTTTCTTTTTCTTTTTCTTGCAGCCCCTGCTAAGCATCTTTGCCTCTCTTTCCTCATCTCTCCCCTTCCCCACACCCCTTCCTTTATATTCGAAAAATATTAACTTAGTTTTCTTCTTGCTTTGGTTTTCCCATCATTTTCTTTGTTGTTCTAACTCCAGATTGCTTCTTTCTCAGGTTAATTTCCACCAAGTTCCCCTCTCGAGTATTCTTTGCTTAGTCATAAAAGTATAGTTCCTTTCCTCAATAATTTACACATTTACTTCTCCCCCTCAGATTTCCCATTCCAATAAATTCCCCTGATTTTAGCTCAGGGAATTACTGTTCTGATCTTACATGGTCATCCCTGATCAACCTAAAGAAACTCAGTCCCCTTATTAAAAGTCTCCACCCAAGGAAATCCTGTTCTCTCTCCATTTCAGTATGACTTCCCTTTTCTGAGCTTGTAGCAGCTTCAAAGCTCTCAACTTTGCTTCTCTTTCTCTCCCTTTATATTTAGATCTTCAGCATTTGTAAATTTTGTGTGTGGATTCCAGTGTGCTCTGTTATTGGGTTTCGGATTTCATGGGACTCTGTCATGGAAAACCAATTGAAATCTCACAAACTCATGGAGAAAACCCATTATATCCTGATGATAAGGACGGGCTTCCAAAAATTCAAACCCCCAAATCCTCAAAGTTCCCCTTTTACAGCCCAAGTCCTTTACCAAGTCTGTTCAAGAACTCACCAGCAAATTCAAGTGTGAGCTCAACTCCTTTGCGCATTTTCAAACGCCCATTCCCTCCACCTTCACCTGCGAAGCACATTCGTGCATTGCTCGCTCGCCGACATAGTTCTGTGAAGCCAAACGAGGCATCCATCCCTGAAGGAGGCGAATGTGAGATTGGGTTGGATAAGAACTTCGGGTTTTCCAAGCAGTTCATAGCTCACTATGAACTTATGGAAGAGGTGGGTCGTGGCCACTTTGGGTATACTTGCTCTGCCAAGGGAAAAAAAGGCAGCTTGAAGGGGCTAGATGTGGCTGTCAAAGTCATTCCTAAATCCAAGGTCTAAAGTTTTCTAATTTCTGCCTTTCCTTCTGTATATGCTTGTGAATTTATGCAATGGATATAGTATAAGATAAACATTGAATTTTAACTCTTGGCTCCTCATCCCAAAAATCATTGCATTCTTAATTTGCTTGCTTCTGTCATGATCTGATGATATAGAGAATCATGTTTAAGTTTTACTTTGCTTGAGTGAACTCTGAATGAAGCTTGCACCTTTCAACTTGGAAGGACCTATTTATATTCTTGAATCGTATGCATTTAGTAAAGGAATGATGGTGATCTGTGGTTCCTTTGGGCTATTGATTGTTATTAAGACCATTGGAGTACTCTTTTGTTCTGACTTTGGATGATAAATTGGCAGATGACAACAGCAATTGCTATTGAGGATGTACGGAGAGAAGTCAGGATATTGCGGGTTCTTACAGGACACAAGAATCTAGTGCAATTCTATGAAGCCTACGAGGATGATGAAAATGTTTATATAGTCATGGAGTAAGTTGAAGTTTCTAATTGATATATGTATGCACATATATATTCTTTTTAAATCCTCGCGGTTGAACTATCAGAGTTATTGATTAACAATGTAATTTATGCGATACAGGTTGTGCAAAGGTGGTGAGCTGCTAGATAGGATTCTTTCCAGGTAAGATGTTCTCCTGTTTCGATTTTTTTCAAGCCAAAGAAAAGAAGGAAAGAAAAACAGACCAGGACATTCTAGTTTCATTTTGGTACCGTTTCCATAATTAATGACATTCTAATAATCACAAAGTCAACTGTAATTTATAGGGGCGGGAAGTACTCAGAAGAGGATGCCAAGGTTGTCATGATTCAGATATTGAGTGTGGTGGCCTTCTGTCATCTGCAGGGTGTGGTTCATCGTGATCTCAAGCCAGAGGTAATTAACTCAAAGCTTTTGTTTTGTTTTTTTCTTTTTTTCTTTTTTTGTAGTAATAAAGCTTGTTACTTTGCAGTATATATGTCCTGTGGTACTTTTTTTTGGCCTTTCGGCTTCCTTAGATCACGATGACATGTTATATCATATCCGTTCTTGTTCATTGATTATCTATGATTGTAAAAATAATAACTATAGTAAATACTCCAAGCCAAATTTTGGTGGCACGCTCCTCTGGTTTCCTAACACAGATGTTTGCTTTTCTGCTTCAGAATTTTCTTTTTACTTCTAAGGATGAAAACGCCACATTGAAAGCAATTGATTTTGGACTGTCTGACTATGTGAAGCCAGGTTCGACCCATTGTATACTTTGTGAATATTCTCTAAATTTTTAGCAGAATTTCCAACACTCAGAGAGCTAACAGTTAAAATTTTTGCAGATGAGAGGTTGAATGATATTGTAGGAAGTGCATATTATGTAGCTCCTGAAGTTTTGCATAGATCATATGGGACAGAAGCAGACATGTGGAGCATAGGTGTAATTGCTTATATTCTTTTATGTGGAAGCCGGCCGTTTTGGGCTCGGACAGAATCAGGCATATTCCGTGCTGTCCTGAAGACAGATCCAAGTTTTGATGATGCTCCTTGGCCTTCTTTATCAGCTGATGCTATAGATTTTGTGAAGAGGCTGTTGAATAAGGATTATCGTAAAAGATTAACCGCATCTCAGGCTCTCTGTATGTCTTTCATCTCCTTTCCCTTGTGTGGCATCAATGTTATTAATTTTCTGGTTTTATGGAAAGAGTAAAATTGATTATTGTCAAATTTTGCTCAGGTCATCCTTGGCTGGCTAATCATCATGATGACTTGAAGATACCTTTTGACATGATAATCATCAGACTTGTTAGAGCTTACATATCCTCGTCTTCTTTACGCAAATCAGCATTAGGGGTATGGATTATCTATTGGCATATGATTATATTATCATCGTACTATTAGAGCTTACATGTGAAAAAAATGCAGGAGACAGAATGTTGGAAATCTGTCTTTATTATTTAAATTGACTCTTATTCTCTTAAGTTCCTTATTATTATTATTATTATTATTATTGCCAAGCTCTTAAGTTCCTTATTGGAGCTATGCACATGCAGTGATTTAAGCCTTTTCCATATTGGCAGGCTATTGCAAAGACATTAACAGTACCTCAGTTAACATATCTCAGAGAACAATTTACACAGTTAGGGCCAAACAAGAGTGGATTTATTTCCATGCAGAACTTTAAGACGGTAAGCGCCTGTCCGAAATCATTGTTTCTTTCCCAATACTTTTCAAGCCATTAACATGTTTGTTAGCAGGCTGTTTCAAGGAACTCCACCGAGGCCACGAAGGATTCACGGGTCTTGGATTATGTGAGCATGGTAAGTATCCAAGAGATCATTGCTATGTGCATTTTCTTAACGCCTTCGCTTCCACTGGCACGTAAATCCATCACAATGCATGTTGCAGGTTAGTTCTATGCAATACAGGAAATTAGATTTTGAGGAATTCTGTGCTGCTGCTATAAGCGTGCACCAGCTAGAGGGAATGGAGAGCTGGGAGCAACATGCAAGGCGTGCTTATGAGTTGTTTGAAAAGGATGGAAATCGACCAATTATGATTGAAGAGCTTGCCTCGGTAATTATTTCTCGCTCATACCTATCTGATTACAATTTGCCAATGAACACACACACACAGAGTCCACGTTTGTATGTGAACCATCTGAATCTGAATCAGTAAATGTCAGCTTTCTGAACATGTTTTTGATGTGTTATTGGCTTATTGCAGGAACTTGGGCTTAGCCCTTCAGTACCTGTTCATGTGGTCCTCCAAGACTGGATAAGACACTCGGATGGAAAGCTCAGTTTCTTAGGATTTGTCAGACTTCTGCACGGACCTTCTTCCCGCACAATTCCGAAGGCATAATAGAGTACACCTGATGATTAATGTTATTGAATTGATGATGAAAATCTAAATCGGATTTGAATTGTTGAGTAAACTTCATCAGCAATGCACAAGAATCCCCATTGCGATGATAGTTCGGGCAAAGCTAAAAGGTCATAATGTTAAGCTGGCTGTTCCTAATTTTTGTACACACGAGGATCCTTCACCTCTTTTCCCTACTCTCTTATGGTTGGTCGTAGTTGTCAAAAAAAGTTAGCGGATTGTACAGAGGAGTGTAGATCACATATTGTACGTGGTATTAGAGGAACTGCTCAAAACTGAGTTGTGCTTTCAGGTTTATCACTTGTGTACCCATTCCACTTACCAATAAAATCTTCCAATTCTAACAGCTCCATCTGTCCATTATAGTTGACAGTATCTGTATTTCCTCCATCTTTTTAGTGTCATTCATGTGATATTTTCAGGTGGGACATTGGGTACGTCCATGTCATTGTTTTAAAAGCCAACTTAAAGCCATAATAGTTGAATCAAGTGAAAAGGGGAAATTAATTTCAGGCATGGATTACAAAAATTAATTAGCAGCAGCTGATAGATGGCACGTGATTGTATTCAAGTATGGTAGCTCAAGTTAAATATAAATGGACAAAATTCTGATGCGATCAAATTTTAGTGATTTCTTCAATAATTGCATAAATAAATATTATTCCATCCTTTCAAACAACTTGTAGAAGTGTTGGTATTGAACACAAGAACTAACTACTCTCTCTAGTCCTAAGTATCAGACGTATTTGGGAAGATGAGTTTGGTCCTAAATATAAGAGTTCTTTTTAATTATTTTTAACTTTTCCTAAATTATCCTTATGAATGTTCCTCAATAACAAACAAATAAGAGAGGAAGAGTGGGAAAAAAGTTAGGTTGTTATGGTACATTGGTAGTATTATGTGATTTTAACTAATTTAACTAGCATCCTTAATTTAATCAAATTAAATAAATAGATCTTATTTCTAAATACCTTTTAGATACCGAAAAATAAAGCTAGTTCAACTAATGTTGTAGTTGACTGTAATACTGTATACAGGATCTCTCTCGCGCCCAAATTTTTTTTCGTAGAAATACAAAATCTAATTATATTGCATGATTTTTGGTGGGTGTCCAGTCTGTTTCCCCAAAATGTTGGCTTCGCCATCCGCGCCGAATACCGAAGCTCCAAATTGGTTCTGTACTTCTGTTAGCATCTTATTTTAAGGGGTATTTGGATTAAGCTTATTTTAAAAAACTTTTATATAAAAGTATAACTAAATAATACTACTCCCTCCCTCCCGATCCTAAATATATAACCATCTCCAAACGATGAAGGAATAGAAAAGTAAGGGAAAATTCCCAAAAAAATGCCCTCTAAAATAACTAAAGGACAGTTTGTGACACCGAAATTTGGAATGGACAATTCAGTAGTACAATGACTAAATTGTCCAACCCCAAATTAAAAGAAAATGTATTAAATCCCTTAAGGAAAGTTGGGAATCCGATGATTGAACCAAGGGCATTTAAAACTTTTTCTTTTAATTTGTGGTTGGACAATTCAGTCATTGTACTGAATTGTCCTTTCCAAATTTTGGTGTAGTAAACTGTCATTTAGCTATATTTTGAAGGTTTTTTTTGGAATTTTCCCTTGAATTATTTATTTATATTGAATAATTGAGAATTACAGGGAAGGTACAGTTTAGAGTTTAGACACAATCCCAAATTCCCAATCTTTTCAAAAACAGGTGGGGCATGTTACCTGAGAAGTGAAAGCACCGTGTTTCACCTATAGGCCCACGTAGACGGAACAAGATCTGCTAATTTACCTAAATCCCTGAGAGCATAATTTGATTACACGTAAACCATGGCCCCATGATCTTCCTTCTCATCTTGATCATGTACTTAATCCCTCGCTACATTCCTAAACGCTTCTTCCTTTTGCCGTTCCTGTGACTTGGAATGGCAATTCACGCCACTCCAAAGGCTAAGCCTAAATTCAGATCCCCAATTCTCCTCCTTCCCCTGGCAATTACAGCAATCGCGATTTTGTTCCTGTGTCGTTCTCTGGTTTCCACAACCGAATCTTCACCCCTCATCTCTGTTTCCCTTCCAAACGAGGTTAAACAATTGCGACATGAAAGGTACTTGTACTGGGGTACTAGAATTGACTGCCCAGGTAAACACTGCGAAACTTGCGCTGGTTTGGGTCATCAGGAATCCAGCCTCAGGTGTGCCCTAGAGGAAGCCATGTTTCTTCAGAGGTACTTACATCGATGCCTTGGTGTTCTTCGCATTGAGTTCTCGTAGAGGTTTTCCTGGAGTGAAAGAACCTTATGCATACTAACGACAATAATGAATTCAGATAAGAAAGGATGTAACTGCCATAAATTAATAATCTTTGGCTGTTGAACTGACAGTGACAATCAATGCAAGTCAGGGCGTGCTTAAGGTGATAGTCCCACGCTATGATAGAAAACTATCTCTACCTATCTATATAGTTCATGGTCCTTCCCAAATAATTATAGATCGATGTACGAGTCTAAGTTCATCTCTTGGATGTGTGATTTGTTTTTGTTGGGCACTTCTGGTCAAATGCTTGTTCTCTATCTTGATACCATTGTTGGATGCAGTGTCATTAGTTTCCAAAACTTAAATTTTCCAGTCTGCTGCGGTATTCACCAACTAGACTTGCTCTATGTACCTTGTGCTAGCTGAATTTGCGCGCGAGCATGTTTTTTTAAGTTCCTCATCTATTTTGACCACTTTTGCTGCAGAACTTTTGTCATGCCTTCAAGGATGTGTATAAATCCAATGCATAATAAGAAAGGGATCCTTCAGCTGTCCAATACCTCCGATTCAGAGGCAAGGTGAGTTGCTTTGAGGTTTTCTTGTCCGCTAGTTCAGTGGTTATAGAGGGTGAATAGGCGGAGTTGTTCTTTTCTTCTTTAAACAATACTTTGGTTGGAGAAACGAACGTTAGTCTTGTCCAAGTATGTGTATGGTTATACTTTTGTTTGCCTTTAGTGTACGCATTTTTATAGTATAAAAAAGCATATTGTTTGATCATTTGTCTTGACTAGCTGTATTTTATATTGCAGTTGGGCATCAAGTTCTTGTTCCATGGACACTTTATATGATATAGACCTCATATCTGAGACTGTTCCTGTAATTTTGGACAATTCAAGAGAGTGGTATCAGGTTCTAGTAACAAGCATGAAGTTGGGAGCACAGGGAGCTGGTCATGTGGAAGGAGTTAGCCGCATTGATCTTAAAGAAAATAATAAATTCTCCAATCTCTTGCTCATAAACAGAACTGCCAGCCCTCTTTCTTGGTAAATCATCCAGCCATATCTCTCCATTTCCCTCTCATTTTCCTTTTCTTAACCATCATGGCTTCTTAGAATCAGATTACAGCTTCTTAAATGACTATATCATGAATCAAGGTTGACTAAATTATGGGATGGAGAGTAGGGAATATTTGGATGTGATATGAATCAGAATTCTCTTTCATCCAACATATGTTGGAACACAGAATTTGAATGTTAACTTTGGAAAGTTGAGGGTTTGAAAATTTTCATTTCTATGTATTGCAATTATATGTTATACTTGATGAACGCATACATGATCTTGACGCTTGTTAGTAGATGGGATTTAATAAGGTGAAATATGTTCAGAATGAAACTTTTTAAGATTCTTTCCTACTTTAGCGTTTTGAGGTTTTAGTCATATTGCCATATATATTATTGACCTATATTTTCTTGTGAGAGGAGTTCATCAATATTTTCATTTTCTTTTTCTTTTTTGACTGAGTTACTGTAGATTATCTTCCAGGTTCATGGAATGTAAGGACCGTAACAAACGGAGTTCTGTAATGTTGCCTTATTCATTTTTGCCCTCAATGGCAGCAAGGAAGCTTAGAGATGCAGCTGAAAAGGTCCGTTTGATATGCAGTCTCTTAAGTTTTCTCATTGAAGTTGGTGATTTCCCATGCAGTATTTCACATTTGTATGTAAAGTAGATTTCGGCTTTACTGCTTGGAGATTACAATAATTAAAAATTTTGTTTGTGGATACTCTTAGCTCTTTCATTATTGGAGTTGGAGATGTTTCTTTGTTACAAACATACAAATTATGTCATGATAAGATGTAGGATTAGGCACATGGCATGTTCACTACTTGATACCTGTAATTCGATTTTTTTGAGCACATATAGTGTTTTGCTAATTCATTCAAGCTGTTCAATTGAGTCAATCCCATTATATCATAGAAAATGAAAAAGAAGAATGAGAGGGTGATAAATACGGTTTGTTTTACTTGAATTAGAATAAGAGTGATCTCTTCTAATTTATTTTTCCTAGCAAGAATCTCACTTAAGAAAACAAATCGGAAGCCAAATAACAATCTCTCCTAATTTATTCTCTAGCAAGAATCTCACTAGAAAAGTAAACTTGAAGCCAATAGAAAGCGTCCAATAAATTAATCAATAATTTTACTGGATGAAAATACTAGCCTGATAGGACTAGTATATATAGAAAAATTACAGACTCTTCTAGAACAATCAGGAAGATATCTCCCAAAACAATTAGGAAAATATATATCCCTAAACAGACTCTCTAGATAAAAGGGAAATATCCTAATTTAAATATTCAAATTATAATAAGAAAATATCCTAAAATATCTTTATTTGACTAAATCAAATAATTTGAATTAATTAAATAATTTGAATAAGTCAAAGCATCATTTTAAACTAATTTAAATAATTAAAATAAATAACAAAATAATTAATTCCGGTGGCTGTGGATCGTATCAGAGGGGGATCTGGGATAGGTTCCTATTGATGAAAGAAGATTTTTGATCTTTAAGAGAGAATATATCCTGGACCTGAATTCAGGGAAATCTGTCACTATGCCCACACTGAATCACTGGTAGTTGTTCATTTAAAAGCTGATTGCGACATTTTATTAAAAGCATCTGATCGTGACTGTGACTATAGTGTTTGGATTCAGCAAGAGATGGTCAGAGTTCATACCATTTGTCCACTTGGAACTAACAGGAATTTACAAAATGGTCTGTTTTGGTTTGTGCAATATGGAGTATCTGTTTAATTGCAAACAGATGTTTGGGATATGTTTTTACTCCCTCTCATAGAAATCTCTCTCTTACTGCACCCAAATCTTGCAGAAAGACTACATATCACATGGTGGGGTCTAAATGATGAGTAGGAGTTGGAGGATATTTACCTGAGTCTGAAATGATTTTACTGAAGATATTGATTGTGTTATGAGTTATAATTGAATGTGGCTTAAGAATACCTACTTTTGTCAAGAGTCTGTGGGCATGTGCTTCTGTTTCGTCAATATGCTCCTCAATGGTACTATAGTAAATTTACCTAAGTTAGGTATTAAATGGGTATTTGGTCGTTTTTGACGTCTGGCTTCATGAACAAGTCAGTGATAGTTAGTGGGGTACAGTGAATTTCTTGACAATGGTAGTTTGAAACAAAATTTATGAAAATTTTGAAGTTACCAGGAGATGAGGCTTTGCACACTTTATTATGCCAAAAATTCTGGTAACCATATTACTTATATGCTGGATATGCAATGCCTGGGCTTCAAGCATTAAAGATGCCTCTTTAACATTAATTGTTTTCTAATTATGTTCTTGTTCACAGATCAAAGCAGATCTTGGAGATTATGATGCCATCCATGTTCGTCGTGGTGACAAACTAAAGACGAGGAAGGACAGATTTGGGGTTGAGAGGAGCCTGACTCCTCATCTTGACAGGGATACACGGCCTGAGTTTATTCTCTGCAGAATTGCAAAATGGGTCCCCGCAGGAAGAACCTTGTTTATTGCTTCGAATGAGAGGACACCTGGATTTTTTTCACCGCTTTCTGTCAGGTAGCCACACTCATTTTAATATGTTTATTGCTTCGAATGAGAGGACACCTGGATTTTTTTCACTGCTTTCTGTCAGGTAGCCCCTCATTTTAATATGGGGTCCTGAAAAGCTGAAATTACGGAAGCTATCTTGTATATGAAGTTACATTCCATCATTGCCTTTTAGTAGAATTTAAAACCAATTTTATTCTGAGGATCTGGCTTTAACTAGTTTGTATTAGTTAATGAAATTAAGGAAATAAAATACTTACTGCTTAGTGTCACCAAGGACGGTTGCCTAAGCGGTTTTGTTTATTCTTGTGGCCTCGTGTTCTGGTTAGATGACTCTGGTGAGGTTGTAGTATGCCAATCTGTCATTTTTGAATTTCTTTTACTAGAGCCTGATATTTTATCGTGATTGTGAAACATTTTCGCAGGTATAAACTGGCATATTCATCAAATTATAGCCACATACTGGATCCCCTGATCGAGAACAATTACCAGTTATTTATGGTCGATAGGCTTGTCCTGATGGGTGCTAAAACGTTCATAAAAACATACAAGGAAGATGAGACAGATCTTAGCCTTACTGATGACCCCAAAAAGAACACTAAAAACTGGCAGATACCTGTATACGCCAAGGATGAAAATACGTGCTAACACTAACAATCTGTATGCTGAAATCACTTTGTAATTGAATTTTCAGACAGAAATTCTGGGTTTTGCGAAGTATAGGCTGATTACTTAGAGTTGTAAATGGTGTCAAGTTACAGGCAAAATTTAAATTTTTTGGTCAGTCATACAAAATTACATTTATTCGTTATTCATATGTGAAAAATGTATCACAGTGAAGGAGATGTGGACACCACCTATTTTATTGAATTTGGCCCGCTTGTCTTCTTGTGAAGTCTTGAACAGTACGGTAACAATAATTCTTTATTTATAAGTACTGTGGAGTTTAAAGTTGTACAGTTGCCTGCTTCTTCAATTCTTGATCAGTAAGGCAGCATCGCTCATTCTGAAAGCGAAGGGGAAAAAGCTATCAAATGTTCTTTTCATTGTTTGACTCGGTTAAGCTAAATGTAACCCACATATCCATATCAACCCCCGCGTACCTTCACTATTTCCCTAAGCAGAGCATTTGTGCCACAATTGCTGGAATCTTATTCCTTCCATTACTTTATGCAAACGTTAACCGCACTATTCCCGAATGTGTTCAAGTAACCCTATCTGGGTTTGGGTTGTAAAAAAGATATTCATCATGATTTACATAGAGACAAAAGAATGATCTTCAGTATAATGGATGTACATGCCCTTGTGATCATCTTAATAACAACTATTGACAAAAGCTTATCAATCTAGCTTTATCCGATATATGTACATATAGGTATATATATGCGTATGTATATGCAAAGATGACAAATCCAAGAAAAATATATATATATATAGATATATATATATTTAGAGAGAGAGAGAGAGAGAGAGTATGAAAGTAAAGTGGCGTAGATGGATTTCCAAGCCTCTCAAGGGATGAAGGGCCAGATCTAATGAATGTGGGACACTTACCTCCGCCAGCATTGGAGGAATAATATCATGATCAGTTCTATGATGCCGATTACTTGACAAGGAAAGGAGGCAACATGCAGGCTTGTAGGCCCCATATGGGTGCATAAATTACATAATAATGAAGGATCTGAACACTTTACTTGGTGACGTGTTTGACACACGTCTCAACTGGATTGGATGGACTGCATAGAACTGGGGTACTCATTGACGTGGACAGCCACATGTCACGGTGTCCCTCCCCCTCAATGAGCTGTAACTCACAGCTTGCTTTGACAACCCCTTCAAGCTTTCTCTCTGCTTCAAACTCATTGCCAAATCTTGGACCTTTCATCGGTACGCTTGTTGCTTTTACCAAATTGCATCTAATCCCTCTGCCTCTGGTTGTCTATTTCATTGAATTGTGTTTGTTTCTCAATCAATAACTGAAGATGACCACCTCCCCCTGAAAATCATTGTATCACCCAATAATAGTACTATTTTTCATTTTAGGCTTCAACGTCATTTAAGTTTTCATTAGGATCCATCTTTTGTCGCGAGAATATTTTTTAGTCCAATCTTATCTGGTAGGTATTAAAATAAAGCAATTGTACAATTTACTGTTAAAACTTCCACAATAAAAGAACTAACAAAACTTCGAGGCAATATATACCTTTAACCCTTCATTTTACATTGTAAAACTTGATTTTCAAAACCTCATAATAACTTTTTGGACACTCATGAAAATTCATAATTCTTTAAGCTATGTTTGGTTGAGGAGAAAATGGGAGAGGAGAAAAAGAAGGGGAGAATTCATTTTATCTCTGTTTGATGAGAAAATAGGCTCCTATGATTTTTTACCTCCCCACCTTTCTCTTTGTCCTATTTTTTCTTAGTTTCAGTGCTCTTCGCAAAGATGAGTAGAGGACACTCCTCCCCTCTGAGTGCATGTTTGGTTTATCTTTTTTGGGCCCAGAAGTCCTTCTGAACCGGAGAAGCTAACTGAAAAGAAAAAATCATATTTGGTTCATAAGCAGATGAAAAGATCTTTTCCTCTAGAAGTCCGGTGGGGAAGTAAAAAGCCAGAAGTTAAAAATTTTGACTTCTGGCTTCTGGCTTTTGTCTTCTGATGGGCCCCACACCTTTTATTGTTTGTTATTTAATAAAGTGGGTATGAAAATTAGACTATTAGACCCCTAAAATTTTTAAATAAGATATTTTCTTGTAATATAAAATTTTCTTTTTATGTCCAAAAATTTACCATAATAATCTCTAATTATTTTCTCCCACAATATCCTCCTTTGAGCTAAAAATATAATTTTTTTAAAATTATTTTCCTTAAAATAAGGGAGAAACTAAGCCTTTAAAATCCTTCAAAAACCCAAATTTCACTTTTTCTTTCTAAACTATAAGAATATATGCATATTATATATGTATTATTTAATAACAATAATGCCATTTTTAGTAATTTTTCATCTAAACTTACTTTTCAAAATAATCATCCAAACATGTTCTAAAACTCAGATTGAAAAAAAGTCACTTCTAACATTACTAATCCAAACATAAATCACTTCTACAATCTAACTTTTTTCCAAAAGACCATTTGAAAAAGACCTTCTAAAAAAGTTCTTCTGAAAAAAAGTCATTCCAAACACACCCTGAATCGTTCAGATCTAATCTGGGTGGTCCAAAATTAATATTTTAAAGTTTATTATTTTTAAATGAAAACTATATTTTTTTAACAAAATGATAGTTAATATATTATCTTTATTTTTAATTTTATAGCCACTAAAATAATTATCATTTAAAAATTATAAACTTCAAAATATTATATCTAAACCATTCAAATTAGTTCAAAAGAAAAAAGGAAGAACGTACCTGCTCATCTTTACGAAAAACACTCAAACTGGTTTCATTTTTTCTCTTAATCGAAACAGATAAAAATTCATTTTTTTCCTCCCATTTTTGTGCGTACTTTTCTCATCGACAGGTTTTCTCCCCAACCCAATGTGAATGAAGGTCGAACAGAACGCTTTTAATCAATCTGATCAAGGGACTAGATCTTGCCACGTGGCAGAGCATTAGAAATGGAATTACCAAAAAGTGCATAATGGGCCCACATCCCATATAGGCCCAAGAGGCACGTGCCAACGCGGTCCATTGCAGTTTCTTATACGTGCGTAGTGCTATTTCAACGCCAAGCAGCTTCTCAGTTCTGACAATTGCTTCAGCCTAAGCTCTCAGCAGTATTGCAACTTGGATAAATCAGTGAAAGATCAGAAATTT
This sequence comes from Mimosa bimucronata, assembly GCA_037074515.1. Classification (NCBI taxonomy): domain Eukaryota; kingdom Viridiplantae; phylum Streptophyta; class Magnoliopsida; order Fabales; family Fabaceae; genus Mimosa; species Mimosa bimucronata. The sequence goes on from CM073437.1 coordinate 9,153,649, forward strand.
TCGATTCTTCAGGTTCCTTCATTATTTCATCAATTTCTTATACAACGATTATAATATGTCTTGTTTTGTTCCCGATTATAGTAATTTTATGGTATTTCATTCTGTATCATGATTTTGTTCTCTCATTTTCTGTGATGCCTTACTTCTGTTGTGTTTCCCTCGTATCGACCCGGTTTAGTTGGAGAGCTTGTTTTTTGAAAACGAAGCTAGGGGGTTTTGTTTTTAGGTAATGATTTTAATATGTTGTAGTAGTGTTTTATTGAAACTTGCGTAGCTGAGAGACAACTAGTTGATTTTCTGGGAGTTAAACACATAAAGAGCTGGTAAAGCAACCAGTTCTTTAAACGGGTGCCAAACTCTATACATTTTAACATGGTGTCGTACTTCAAATTTTCTTCTTTTCAGTTTTTGAGCAGTCAGTTTGGGCTAGCATTCTCAGTTTTGTGTGTATATCTTTGTTACATATGACAGCGGAAGAAGACGAAGGAAAGTTGGAGTTGGGGAAGACGGTGTTGGAAACCCTGTGGAGATGCCTTACCTTGTCCGAGAAAATTTGTTTATTGGCAATATCAGTGACGCTGCGGAGGTCCTTCAAAACGGTAGCGATGAAATCACCCATATTTTATCGGTTCTTAGCTCTGATTCAATATCATTCTTTTCTGAATGGCGAAGTAACCTAACGATTCCGGCAAAGGAAATTAAGAAGGTATATGTGGGTGATGGTCCTGGTGGTGCTTCAGATGATGGCTTGGGTGATATATCAAGGAGTCCGTTAGCATCGGAGAGCCTTTTGTACTCGTTGGAATATGCAGGTAAGGATTTGAAGTTGGTCAGGATGGCTGTCCCTCTGAGGGATACAGAAAATGAAAATTTGTTGGATTACTTGGATGTTTGCCTCAATTTTATTGATCGAAGCAGGAAAGATGGTTCTGTTTTGGTGCACTGCTTTGCTGGAGTATCAAGAAGGTATCATTTGTATTACATGACCAACGTTCTTCGGTTTGCTTCTTCAGCCGATTAACTTGATTCATCCATTTTCTCTATGAAAGTAATTAATTGAGAATTTGATTAAACATATGTCAATTTTCCTTATGAGCTTATGCTTGGCATCTCTGGTCCTAACATTACGGTTGTAATGGTTAAGATGATGCCATCGAACAGGATGATGGTAGGGTCAATAGTTAATAAACAAGCAAATAAATCGGAGTTGGTTTGATTATATCGTCCCTGCATAATTTGTGTATTGAAATTAAAGGCTTGGAGTGGCACAGCTGGGCAACAGCGAGATTCTCTGAGAGGGTAACTATTATATTACATGATTACATGAATTATATAATGTTTTGAAACTAAATGAAAGTGTATTAACACCATCAATTTATTTTTTATAGGGATGCATCATAAAGCCATTTACACGAATTTCTCACATGCAGTGATTTTGAAAAAAAAAAAAGATGAGTTTTAAATTAAAGTCACAACACAGGTCCACAATGGTCAAAAGAATGACAACAGTTTGGCTAAGGAATGGATTGGTTTTCAAACCAGAGAAATTTTATGGAACTTGTGTCATCTTAAACATATATTGCTGAAGTAGCTGGTAGTTCATTTAATATATAACTACTTAAGAAAATTTTGAGGTTACTACCGTGAATAAGAGTTGGAGATGTATGATAATTCTACTAAATTCCAGTGTTGAACATCTTAAGAATTCAGATATACTATTAGGCCTTTTTCTTTTGCCCCTTTAATAATGCTTAGGCACACACATACAAGCTTGGTTTTTGCCGTTTGTTTTTTCATGTCCCTTTAGTGATTAATTTCAGAAATGGTCAGGCTTATACTATAAATGCTTCCCCACTTTTCTGAACTGTCTAGACTTACGGGTTTACATCCTTCTTTGCTTGTGTTCATTACAGTGCAGCAATCATTACAGCATATTTGATGAGATCTGAACATCTATCTCAAGAAGGTGTGAACCACTACGTTGTATAAAGTCTTCTGGGAGTACATTTTGGTACATGCAAGTAGCTATCTACTTCAATATGCCTTGATTATACTAGCAGATATTCTTGACAACAAAATCTATTTTACAACAGTTCAAGGAACTGGCAACTGACCCCTCCCATATAAAAAGGACGAAAAAATGTAGTTACTGTTTCGCCATATCACCATAAGTTCTATTATGGATTAGAGTATCTCTTTACCACACCTCAGTGTTCTTCCTTTCTTTTCTGATATGAATGTATTCAAGTGTGTGTCTTAGATTTAGTTGTCATTTTATTCATGTATTCTATAATTATTTTCCTGTGCCTGCAGATGCCCTTCAATCATTAAGGAAGAGCTGTGAATTTGTTTGCCCCAATGATGGTTTTCTAGAACAGGTGTGCGGTGAAACTTTATAATACTGCCTCCGTTTCTAAATATGAGACCTGGTTGCCTTTTTTGGAGAGATTAAGGAAGTTAAATAAGTCTTTTAATCATAACATATGCTGTTTATGGTTAGATCATATGTTGGCTTATTAGTCAAAGAAACTAGTTTGGAGAAAAAATTCAGGCAAATCTGTTTATCAGTAATTTATTTAACTTTTTTAATATTTCCAAAAAAAAAGTCAATTAGGTTAAGGAATAGATGAAGTATATGGTGCATAGTCTTTTACATGCACACACATCTTTTACCAATCAGAGTTATGACATTCTCTGAATTTTTTTCATATTTCAGTTAAAAATGTTTGAGGAGATGGGCTTTAAGGTAGATCGCTCTAGCTCTATATACAGGCGCTTTCGCTTGAGAGTATTGGGTAAGGCTTCAATTCTGTCTGCCCTGCTGTTTTGGTATCTCATATCTTTCGTGTAAATTCTAATGGTAGCATGACATATGGTAGACAGGCTATTCTTCAAACTTAGAAATATCATAATTTCACCTAAAATATAGGGCTGTGCCATGGATTAATGTAGAAGGGAAGCTTAAAAGTCACGGTTTTCCAGCTCTCCTGAGAGAGTTGTTCTTGAGAGACAATATTTACATTTTGCGATCATTTGCAGATATTGATCTTCTATCATTAGTGAAGTGGTATTAATCTTTTGAAATATTTGAAAGAACAGTTTTGTTTGGTTATCCTCTCTTACCATAATGCCTAGTCCTGAGGCCATTTGTTGTATTTAAAATTTGCTCCGCTCTTATATTTCTAAAATATAAATAAAAGAATAAAAGAAGTTAGTAAATAAAGCAACAAACACCATGCCTAGGCAATTAAAATTTGGCGAAGGTCAAAAGTAGATGATAGCAGTGCTTCCACCTGCAAATTCTTTAGACATGCAGCATTCGGCAGTGAAAATGTAGTAGTTTCTCTATTCTAGCTTGTGAATCCTTTGCAATTTTCTTCTGGGGATATTAAATTGGAATTATCCTAAAAGCATTCTACTACATTTTAATGATTCTATGGTTGGTCTAATTATATCTGGTTCTCTTAGTAATGATTCACGCTCATATGTTAAATACCTTCCGTTTTCTGAGAATTAATGTTCTGATTGTTTCAGTTTTGTCCATACCTTGGTGTTCATATCATTAATCTTTTTGTCTGCTTTGATCCTTTAAATTTAAAAAGGTCACTTCTAGTTTGTGTCATTCACCGAAAAGTAATTCTTGTCTTATTATTTCAGGAAAGAATTATAACTCAGGGGTAAGAATAGACAGTTCTAGACTAGGACCTGATCCTGGCATGCCTGTTAGTGTTGCTTCAGAAGTAGGAGCTCCAAGAGCAGGAAATAACCGTAGTCCTACTTATCGCTGTAAGAAGTGCCGGCGTGTTGTTGCATTGAAGGAACATGTTGTAGACCATATTCCAGGTGAAGGTGAGACATTCGGCGAGTGGCAGAAGTGGAGAAGTGATAGTCTCGTTGACAAATACAATGAATCTGAGTGTTCTTCCATATTTATTGAGCCACTACAATGGATGAAAGCAGGTAAACACTCTTTCAACTAATCATGGCCGTGAGTAGTGAAATAGTACATTACCTTTGGGCGATCAAAATCTTAAATTTTTGGAGGGCTCTTTTCTATTTATTCTGAAATGTGCGTGGTTTGCACATTTACTTAAATGTAATGGATGGATCTACACAACGGTTCTGCCGAATTCTTATCAATAATCAGAGCTAAAAGAAAAGTTCACTTCAAGATCCTCCTAAATTTTAAAATTTAGGTGCCTTTGGCCACATGCAATAAGTAGACATATTCATGCGTAAAATTTCTCAAGTTTTGTTTTACTGATGTAGTGTATTTATTAATTCAGTTGAGGAAGGTGCATCAGAGGGGAAGTTGAACTGTGCCCATTGTGACGCCCGCTTGGGAAACTTCAATTGGTTTGGCATACAATGCAGCTGCGGAAGCTGGATAACCCCTGCCTTTCAGATCCACAAGTGCCGAGTGGATGCAAGCCCTCAATAACTTTACACTTCCTGACCACCAATTTCATGCATACGTCTGTCGGGAAACGATCGATATATTGTCAGATCAGAAAACGCCTATTCTGCATAAGTTTCCCCAAGCCAGGAGTTGAAAGCAATTGTGGCCTTCTTGAACTGTCTGCTTTACTTGAGAGGTTTCCGTATTTATAGTAAATAGTAAATGCAGCAACGAGTTGGGTTGTTTTATATGTGAGCTTGGTTGTTTGATGCTTTTTAATTAATGCATGAAGGCCCCCTTGTTTATGGGTTGTGTGTGTGTTCATATGCCCACTTCAGAGTTTGAAGAATAAGATAGTACATGATAGTGATACACGTTGTTTTCAGAGGTTAGATTTAGATGCAATGAGAGCAGCTTCGGTTACCCTCTGCAATCCTTAATCTCCATATGATAGCATCATTTTCAGATAACGCACGCACATGCAGTACGGTAGCAAATAACTAAGGCGTTTAATTAGTTCCCTGATGTGACAACATGCATACTTAATAAAGCCTTCTAAATATGATGAGGCTATTAGGTTCACAACACGGAGTAGTCTTGAATCCGCCTTTAAAGTTCCAGGCATTTAGCTGCCAGACGAAAACCATTATTTGATCGTTGAAGTGAAGCTGATTAACGAGTGTTATTATCATATAGAGATAGAGGGACACCTTCCTCCTGGCTAGGGAAACAGAAAATTTTCCCTTAAAACATTAAAGAGACTATCAAAAAAAGGGGTAACCCAGAAATGTCACCATACATTTACCCGAACCACACATGAGGTGCATTTTTTTAGAGTTTTTAATGTTAAGCATATATGTGCCAGTGCCAGAACAATCTGCGTACAAGAACCTGTAAATACAGCTATCTGATTCACATCTAACAAGATGAACATGTTTTTCATATGGTACAAGTAATTTATACAGGTTCCTAATTTCTCATTCATCCAACAAGTCGAATCCTGAAATAGATTTCTAAAGATTCAAGTAAAGGTGGGGACAAAAATGAACTTAGAACAGGAGACATGAAAGGAAAGGAGGAACCCTAGTTGAGGATGGTATCAAAAAAATGTTTTAAGTTACCATCATCATGACCATCCTCACATCAGAATCAGCGAACTTCCAGGACTTCATTTCACGATGCGGCTTCCATATGTCAATATAAAAACAATTACACTACCATTTATGCATGAATTCATTGGTGGGATTGTGCCTCCAGCAGGATGTTTGTAGCCACATTAACATCGTTCCTGGCTTGCACCAGGGCCTGTCTAGCAGAATCCCTATCAAAGCCCATAGATACAAGTGTAGAGATAGAGCCCTCCGATGGTTCTGGGACAGCTTGCACAGCTTGCACAGGAGCAGGGTAATTCCTCTGCAACAAACCGATAGTTCTCAAATAAGGCAACTTGGCTTTAATTGTCAACTACTCGGGATCACATAGATTTCATACAATTCATCCTAAACATGGACTGATAAATGTCCAACTAACTACAACTACAATGTCATAAATTACTACGTCTATTTTAGGGGCTACTGTTCTAAACTATGCATGACTGAAATACAAGTTTTTACAAGATGCAATATTTTGGTTACATAATCTTTGCACGACCCCAAAATGTTCAGTAGTAAACCAATGGCAGGAACCAGCCTTCCAAGCTTTCAGGGATACTCCAAAATGCTTAATGGCACTTGCGCCAAATGGCACACCTCGTATCCCCTAAACAAAAAAAAGGCCAGAACCCCCCCCCCCCCCCCCCAAAAAAAAAAACCTTGTTTTCAACGAAAAACGAAATAGATTAATAAGCCAACAACAGGGAGTCAACACATGACCTGCTTCTATCAGTTATCTCTCAATAAAATGATATATAGATAATTAGAATGCACCCATTGTGATGATTGCAGTCTGAATTAAAGGTTCAAGAGAAACTGGAGATTTAAAATTACATAATTTTTATGACAAAAAATAATAATAAAACTAACCTCCATCTGCCGAGCTGGATAGGAAGGCATAGCTCCCACTACATTCCTTGTTGATGCTGAACGTGGACTTCCCATGGATGGCAAGGAAATCCTTGAAAAGAAGGAGGCAATAAACTCTGGGAACTGTAATGCAGAATGTCAAAACACAATCACGTATTAATTACAATAACTGCCAAGTGATCAAATAATTGCATTATACTAATATATATTTGCAATCTTCGAATATCGTTAATCTCTCTCTGGAACTGATTTGAGTATCATCATAAATGCAGTGCCACAAGATTTTGATCCCTTTTAAAATATACCTAATCTTCTGACTGAAAATTACCTTTGCTTTGCGTATGTAGAAGAGATTTAAACGGTACAAGGAACCAGCAAGGATGCCGCACATCCCTGGCAAGAGAGACCTTTTCCATGATGATAAAAGAAGCTGCAATATAATTAATTCGCTTTAGCAGCTGACTCTTCATGAAATATATATCTATTGTTCATAAAAACGTAGACAAAAAAATGTAATTCACCTGTAACCTAAGGAGTAACCTCCCTCCCTCCCCCTCTCTCTCTCTCGTGAAGCTTCTACTCTCTAGTCTCTAGTGAAGGTTTTGATTTAGGTGGTTGGGGCTCCGGCAACTCCTTCTCCAACGAAGACCGGAGGGGAGATTGTCCGGCTAGGGGGTGTTTCTTTTGGGGGTTTAGGGCTTTTATTTCTTTAAGGTTGTTAATGGATGCCAAGGTCTGTGGGCTTCGGTAAAGAAGAAGAGAGATCAGTTTTGTGTGGGGGAGGAGAATGGTGACGGAATGGAAGATGGGACTTCTAAGGCTTTGTGGAAATTTGGTGTTCCTTATGCCTTTCCCGTTTGAAGCCAAGCAAGAGCGTCTTTCAATGGCGACGGTGTCGATGCTAAAAGTACAGCAGCTCGTTGCAAATCTTGGTATGGTCTCTTGGCTCCTTTTCCTCGATCTGGTTTAGTTGGGTGTGTATTCTTGTTAGTCTTCTCAGATCTTGTGGTTTGGGGATGGGATGGTGCGGTTGGTGGCGGTCAAAATTTTTTGGGGCTATTTTAGTGCTGATATTGTTGCTGCTGCTTATCTCCACATGGTTGTGTGGAAATTGGGTCTCTGCTACTTCATTAGCAGATAGTAAGCCAAAAGGGATGAGACCTTTGGGGTGGTTCTTTGAATTCCCATCCCTTGTCTTCGGCATCGATTCCGGTAGCGCTCTGTGTTCTCAAGCAGTGACGGCGGTGGCTCAAGCTCTCTTTCTTTGCTTTAGGGCTAGAGTTTGAATGGTGGTGTTATTTGGGTTGGGTTACTGTGTTTTCTCTTTGTTGGGCTTTAGTCTTTTATGATGTTTGTTTTGTGTTTGGAATATTGTGTTGTAAGATGTTTATGATATCTAATGAATACTATATTTCTGGCAAAAAAAAAAAATCACCTGTAACGTACCTGTAGACCAGCTAGATATATGAATGATTTGTCAGAGAAGTTGAAACCAGCTACACGAAACCGTGTTGAAACTGGAATGTCAAAGAAAAAGGGTATGAATGAAGCAAATATAAGACCATAAGGTCCAGGGGTGACTAAGGTTGCTGCAGGATCTGCAAAGAGTGAAAACACTTGGACAATGAGAATTTTAGAAACATCTACTACTTTGTTGCATTAGGCACAAAGCGATATGAATTAATCACACTATAAAATCTTTAACTTCCAGTCCTATAGTATGCAAATTTAAGAGAGTATTCAAAGGCTTCACGATGTAAACTATTCAATCAAATTCTCACACAATTTTCCCATCCGGCCCTTGAAAGAACCAGGAATAACATGTCCATACCATTTAGCAGGACACAAAGCAAGACTATAGCTAAAAAAAACACTAAAGAGATAATGTTGAATTCTTGAGTTCTCTAAACTATATATAAATTTCGTTCCAACCATCAGGATCAACTGTTTAGATTTTACTTGACAAACCTGCTCACCTGGCACCATGTCAAACTTCATAAAAGTCCATTTAATAATAAATTCAATAGGTCATCTTGCACTAGGTCAATAATCCTAAAGCCCATTTACTAATACAGGCTTCTGACACAAACCATGACCCACAACCACTTGTAATGGTGCTGGTAAAGCATCTTATAAAAGAAAAGAAGAGGCAATAACTGTTGAGAAGGAAACTAAGCACATGAACATAAGCACCATGCAGGAACAAAATATGAAGCAGAAGCTGTCATTAAGACACACATAAGAAAACAGATCAATCAAACAACGTTTTGGAGTTGAAAAGCAAGATAGAATTATATATTTAGAATAAATACCTTTTAAGATTGCTATAGAAAACACCTCAAACAGTAGTGATAATAATATGGAGAATGTGATAAAGACCTGCATAAGGAGTGGAGATATTTCAAAATGTTATAATGGGTGTAAAGGACAAATGTTGATAATGTAAACTACCTGAAAGAAAAATAGACCTAGGCAGGTTGGTGATAGAATAATAGCTATTTTTTTTTATAACTTACAACAAAATGATGGAGCTAGACCAATGACTATTTACCCCCGCCCCAGATAACAATGGCAGTGACAATAGCAACATAAACATGGTTCCACAATGGGCATCAACCTTAACTAAACGACTGCTTATATATTCATCAACCTTTGATCGGGCCAAACTTGGTACTGAAAATATACTAGGAAATTGCCAGAAATTCTTGAATACAAACTTACAACTGACTTACTGAGTATTTATTGGAGCCTATCTGTCTCTCGAAGACCCTGAAATAGTATAGGAGGAACAGTCCAAACATCAACTCTGGAGTTGATGAAAAAGCAAATATGGACACAATCAATTTCCAGAGGCGAAGCTTTCCAAATATGTCCTGCCAGGGAGTGAACAAAATAGGGTAAGAGTACGCAGAAATTGTATGAGGTGCACATGTCTTATACTCCTTTCATTTATGGAGATCAACAGCATAATCTTAAGAACAACTTATCAGGAAAACGGAATCTCCCAATGAAGCTCTATTTTATACCAAATGAAAATCATGTCAGACCAACTGTATAACATTAGCATCACAAATTGGCAATTAGCATGCCAGGTAATCTGGCTTTGGAACCTAAATAATGGTATCTAAAAGTATCAGTGACCCATTTTAGAAGAAATCAAAGTAGAAACTACACTGCACATTTAAGGATTGCTAGTAATATACTCAGGCGTCAAACTTAATTTTCCGCAACAGCCAGTTCGATTTAATAATCTAACTAAGAAGACTATCGATTTGAATGTACAATTGCATTGACATCTATTATTGAATTTATTTTGATACCAGACACTTAATCAGAGAAAACAAAAATAGATAAACAAACAAATTGGGAAGATCACCTGATAAGACAATCCCAGTTTATTATAACGACCTTGGATCCCGAAGAAGATAGTAAAAAGCGATGAGGTGATAATGAAAGTCCTTGTGACGGGAGCATTAGCTGTAACAAACAAAGAAGATTAAGCATTTGATTATGAATCTGAGAGAAATTATTTCCAGTAAGCACACCCAAATTATTGTTGGGATTACAAAAAAAAAGAGAGAGAAAGGGACAATACGCACTAAAACCAGATGGGCCACCGTTCATCTTCTGAGTGAAGCAGAAAACAATGGCCTTTGCCGCGAAAAATGCCTGAGTCTATGTCTTGGTATCTGTTTCCGACTCTCTCTAGGTTGTTTTTCTCGCACCTTTTTCTACGATTTGATCTCTTCCTTCAAGCTTTTCTTTTTGCCAGTTCGTGAGTTTCAGATTCTTATATATATTCCATTAACGGAGATGTTTAGAGTTTACACCTCAGCCTAACTGGGTTATTTCGTGTTTTTTTTTATACAAAGAAAGGAAAGCTATCACCTCACTCTTGTAGCAACTTGGATTTCGTTAAAGGGAAACTCGAGGAGGAGAAAAGGTTGGAGAAAATTAGAGAAATACGTGGATACCTATGGAGTACTACATTATTTGTACTCTAACAAATAAAAATGTAACACCTACCCTAATTTTAATACTCCCTCCGGTCCTAAATATAAGATCCTTTTGACTTTTTTTGCGGAAGTTAAGGAAGTAAATTAGACCACTAAATTATAACATATGTCACACGTAATTAGATTATATATTAGTTTATAAGTAGAATAAATTAGTATTGAGAAAAAAAGATTACTATAGATAATTTAAAGTGATTAAATTTGCATCCTTAATTTCTCTAAAAAAGTCAAAATGGTCTTATAATTAGGACCGAAGGGAGTAGTAATTATCATCTTTTTTTCAGCATTTGTTTTTCTTTTTTTAAGAAAAATGAAGAATGACAGTTACTATTAAAATTAATAAGGTAGGTGTTACATTTTTATTGGTTAGAGCACAAATAACGTGGTACTCTAAGAGTATGTAAGTATTTCTTATAAAATTAAAGAAAAAATGAATTTTTTTTGTTTGAATTAGAGGGAAAAAAATAGGGGGAATAACCAAGCGTGGTTGGCGTAGTAGCTATCTCATTTCGCCGCTTAACCAGTGGTTGGGGGTTTAATCCCTTACCCTGGGAATGCAGCCTTAACCTTGGCCATTTCTTTGCCTTTAATTGGAGACCCTAGTGCAATAGGATTAGTCACTGTTTCCGGCGGTGAATACCTATACTTCACGCAAAAAAAAAAATAGGGGGAGGAAAAAAGTGAGGGGTTAAAAATCATGTGGGTCATTTTCTTGCCAAACAAGAATAAAATGAATTATCCCCCTCTCTTTTCTCTTCCCCTCATTTCCTCTTCCCAAAGTTTTCTCCCAACCAAACACAGTATTACATTCTGTTATTTATCTCACAGAAAGTCATTCTTAACTAAGAAGGCCTGAACCTGAAGCTCAAGATTAAAAAATTGAAAAGAAAAAAAAAAGAGTTACAAAAATGTAATATATGGTGGTAGAGTAGAACCGTACTTCGTTTTTATTTATGTATGGAGTATTTTAAGCTACTAACAACCTATTAATCCTAATTCAAAACTACTGGTTAGGTTAAAACAACATATAACCAATTGATGATCTATGCATAACCATACTTCTAAAGCATTTTTAACGGGAAATTACTCTAAGGTAAAAAATTAAATCATAGTAACTCATAAGAGAGTCTCGCTGACAAATAAATAGCATAAAATAATAAATTCTATGGAGGAAATTGACGGTAGGTTCATATTACTCATTTGTTGGGGTGAAAATTTTTATTGTTATATTTGTTTATTGTCCCTTTTTAATTCGAAAAAAGTAAGTGATTAGTTAAAATAAATGATTTCAAAGTATCATGGTGATCAATATATTACTTAATATGTATAATAAAATATTAAAATTTATAAAAGTTTGTGTTTAGAAAATTGGTTGATGAGTACAGAGAGGAGCTAACCTTTGTTAGTTTTGCGTGACCTTACGTGGTTTGGCATACTTTATAGAGTTACGAAGGTATCAAACAGAATTGTGTGAGAAATATTATATGAACCCAGAAAACAATATTTGATTCTGAATCTAAAACTAAATATAAAGCTTATGTTTATATAAATAATAAATAATCCATAAAAGTTATTGCCTCTCAAACTAGTTACTCCTTTCGGTCCTAAATATAAGATCAATTTAACTTTTTTTTGTGGAAGTTAAAGAAGCAAATTCTACCACTAAATTATAATATATGTCACAAGTAATTAGATTATAGGCTAGTTTATAAGTAGAATAAATTAGTCTTGAGGAAAAAAGACAACTATAAATAATTTAGAGTGATTAATTTTGTACCCTTAATTTTTTCAAAAAAAATTAAATTGTGAGTATTTACCCCATATCTTCTACGGTTCAACCTTATTAAATTGTGTCACTGACATTTGTCCCTACCTTGAATGCGTGAGAAAATGGAGGAAGATTCATTTCTACTCGTCAACTTGGTTTACCTACCTCAAACCTACAAGATTTAAAATTTTCCATCCACTCTCAAAGCCAACAACCTCCTTCAAATAGAACACAAACAGCAAATTTTCAACATTTCCCATGAGGAAGCTTTCAATATTTTCCAAATTAGAGCTAGTTTTTTCCTCTTTTTTCTTCTTTATTTTTTTGGACAATAACCACGGCTGTGATAAAATATGGAAGATCGCCCGATTGTTCTACAAAACTTTTCATGTTCTTTGACTTCTTCCAACTAAACAAAAGCAAGCAGCCAAAGAAGTGTAATTACTCTAGATTTACATAAAAGTAATGTTTTTTTTTTTATTTTTCAACTGGATGCATAATCTGAAATAAAAATATTTTCTTAGAATTCATTGTTTTAAAAAATTATACATAAAGCAAAATATTTCAAAGAATACAGGTTTTTCTACTAATATAAAAGTGATTTGGACAGGCTATATATAATATAATTGCTCCCCGCATAACGCGCGGGATAGTACGTGCTAGTTAATTTAAGATAGAAATAAATCTGCTAATGTAGGAAATCATCACAAAAAAGATAAACGCCTATGAGTGACTTGTACACTAATATTTTAAGTCACGGTGATGCACATAAGTTGCAATGTTTGCATTCTATGAAATCCTATTCCAAAGAACTCTTTAAAAGCGATTTGCTAACAAAACTACCAAGCCCATGTATGACTTATGCTAAAAAAGACACCATTTGAACAATGTCTTCCACATTTTGGGAAATTTACAGAAGTTATAAAGCATCATCAGTACTAGGCACTCTATGTTATCAATTCCACAGTTCTCGTTGGCCAGAGGTTGTTCCATCTTGCAATCTCGTTCTCATTTTGTAACTTCCTGATTCCACCATAAAAACCATCCACTTCATTGCCTTCTTCTCTGTGGTTCTTCCGGTTTATCACCGTTTGTCTCCATCTGGATGCAGGATTGTACTGCTTGAACTCCAATATCACCGTATCTGTCACCCACACCACTCTTTGTTCAGGCAATAGAATTGAGGCCTTGAATTTAAAGACAGGTACATAGATGCATTTCAATCTCTAACCTATGACCTTTCATAGAGTCACATGCCATACCAGAAAGTCCGAAATCAATCTGTAACTACATGTCATGCACTACAGAATGATGTTCATTTACTATAATTCTGTTTAACGGTGAAATTCCATACACAAAGCATTAACCTTTTCAAATTCAACTCATGATCCTTTCACCCCAGAAGATAGCAACGTAATTCCTATTATACCCATGATCAGAACAACATAAGAAAGCTAATTTACTGTTTTATACAGATTACAGAACTTGGAAGCCATACATTTTTTTTTTCTCTTTAGGTAAACGTTACAAGTGATTATCTTACCACTAAGGTGACAGAGGCAGTGATTCCCATGCTCTGCACATGATTTCAAGTGACCAACAACACCGTACCACCAACCTGCAATGTCACGTTATTACTATTACTACTACTACTATTATTATTATTTGGAAAAAAATATATATTAGTGGAATGTAATGGAACAGGAATACATATCTTGACCAAGTTTATGCTAATATTACCATAAGGAAATTCTTTGTTCCTTCTCCACTGAATCTCAATATGATCTCCGGGCCTCAAGTCAGCTAAACAGTCAGAAGTATAAAGAACATGAGGAGAAATGTCAAGAGGTGGTATTCTCAGTCTTCCCCATGCTATATTTTCCTCCACCGCCCATCTGCCATGAGGAGAGTACCTACACAAAAGCATTCCCGTTTTAAGCTCAGGCATGAAGAATCAAGTTTATGCATGTTTCTCAAATCCTAATAATCTCTCACCTTGCCTGAAAGGTGTCAGTTTTACAGTCATAGCAAAGTTGGGCGTCATAACAAGAGAGCATGAACCCAGCATGACCATTCTGAAAATACAATAATCCCAGATGAACAACAATTAAATAAATCTAGTTAAACTTCATTGAAACTAAGTGCAATCCTGTGGAAAAATCAGAACGATTTTGTGCTGTCAATTACTTGCCTCACGGTTATAGACTTGAGCCGGGAACCAAAACTTGCCATTTGTGAGAGAAATATACAAATCCATGGCAGAATGATCCCTCCTTTCTTGGTCACCATTTTGGGATTTCGATTTGATCCATAAAAAGGAACCAAATAGACCTTCCTGATTCTGTTGGTGGATTTGTGTGTTTCTGGCTACGTGGCATCGCCATTTTTGATAAGCAGAATCACCTATTACTTTTCCCCATTTTTGCTTCATGAGTTTCTCCCATAAATAGTCACTCTGACATCTATCTCTGAGAGATTTGCACACCGTGGCAATACTACACAATTCTGTTGGTGAGAGGCGTTCAAGTATGCTCTCCAGTGACAATTCAGGCAAATCCAATAGCGAAAACTTGTCTCCCTCACATTCTTCATCCAACCTTGTTTCTGAAATCTTGTTCTTCTTCTTCAGTGGCATAGTAAGGGGAACCTTATAGAAACTGAAACTGCTGCTGCTTTTTTTAATCCTAAAATTTGATGAACTCGATAGGTTCAACCAAAACCCAATTGAGAGAGGCGAACTGGTGAAGGACTTGGAAAGGATGAGGAAGGAAAGAAAGGATATTAGGAAGTAAAACATTGTGTGAGAAGATAATAAACCAAAGCCTAGTGCTTTAATAAAATGATCTCTAAGAAGCGGTTTTGGAAGACGGTAGTTAAAAGCAGTTTCAAATTGTGCAAAGAACAGACATCAAAGGTTGGTTCTTAACTGCCATTGCCCATTGACATCTCCACACGGTTAATCCCCCCCACAAAAATAATGAGAGAGCAGAGTGATGCAGCTAATGAAAACCAAATATTTGTAAGATCACACCCCCAAAACAAGAAGGCACCGTGAGAATCAAAACCAAAACACCCGAAATGAATCTAATTAAGAAGTGGGCTTGAGTTGAGTTGGATATCAAAACAGAACAACAAAAGATTAGCAGGTGCAGAGAGGAGAGAGAGGCAGGGAGTGATTTAAAATGGAAGATAGAGAAAGTAGGACCCCAGAATTCAATGAAAGCCTA
This sequence comes from Mimosa bimucronata, assembly GCA_037074515.1. Lineage (NCBI taxonomy): Eukaryota > Viridiplantae > Streptophyta > Magnoliopsida > Fabales > Fabaceae > Mimosa > Mimosa bimucronata. The sequence continues at coordinate 9,169,080 of CM073437.1, forward strand.
CTGGCAGTGGCAGCAAAGATCGTGTGAGACAGGGGAATGGGTGGAAAACAGAGGAAAGAAAGGGACTGATATCAGAATGATGAGGGGTTGTGTGGGGGGTTTTAAAGGAAGGAGGCTACTTTTCGGTGAGTTTCAATCAAACGTGACTTGTCATAAATCCATAAAATTTTTACCTCTTCTTTTTTCTGCCTAACTCCCACCAAACTCCATCAACCCATGGACCCCACCAACGTTGTTTGTGAGATTAATTGTGACCTCTTGAAATCGAAGTGAAAAATAATATATATTGGAGAACATTCATTGCTCTGCTCGCGTTACTGCCACGCCATGCCTTGTTCTCATGTCTCCTTCTATCATATGATTTGATGATTGATGATTATTCCAATGCGGCAATGCCCTTGCATTTCGTTTCTTACTGCGTTTACTAGATTTACTTCCGGATAAATGACAGTGACTTATTTCCCCAGTCATTTTTAGTCATCATAATCTAAAATTAACCTGGTCATAAGAATGTATAGATCATGGAAGATGTTTAAAAATTCAAGCTCTTCTCATACAGGAGTAATAAATATTGCCAACATTACATCTCATTAATGCATACATAATCTGTTAATCTTGCCTTAAAGTTTAATAAATTTTCAATTATGAGAGTACGGAGTAAGTGTAATCACTAATGAAGTATAGATTATATATTGATAAAAAATTAAGATCATGGAACATGCTTAAAAAACTTTTATATCCCTTTGTGTATATATATATATATATAAAAAAAAAAACATTTATATCCCTGCCTATCCATACAATCCACTTTCGTACTTTTTTCCCTTGGAACCAATTTGTACCTATTATCCACTTAAGGGCTAACCAATTTTCTTATGTGTTAAATATTCATAGTGGAGAAACATAAGCTTGAAGGAGACATTTTTTTAGGATTTATCATCGGTATTCAACACTACCAGCAATCGACTAATCCGATTTGAGGGAATATAGATCCATAATTGGAGGAACTTCGTCACCTTCAAGTAATTACAGCTACTCATATCTAGAAGTCTAACTCGAGACCACTGATTAAGTTAAAACAACCCACAATCAATTGATCTTGTGGTGGTTTAAAGGAGACATTAATTGGTTGGTCTTACAATTGAGCCATTCAATTTAATTTTATTATTGAAGTACTAAAAGTATTTTCTATTTCAGTTTGGCTGAGTAGCTGGCTTCTTGTTGAATGGTTATAGGTCTCAGCCGAATGCGTGTTCCCTCAAATATTTACCATATGGGATCGCATATTTCCATTACCATAGTATTGAACGTTGGGACCCATATGAAGGCGATTACTTTAAGAAAACAAAACATCACAGCACTGACCACTTTCATTTCATTAACCAATCTTCACTTTAAAAGGTTGTCATATTATATTATTAATTAATAATTAATGGATGTTGGGTGTAACAAAAGAAATTAATCTCTCACAAATTAATGTTTGAGTTCCAACTGAAAAAAGACATCTACATCTAATACCTGATCAACAGTATCTTTAACAGAATTAGGACCAATAAAATATATATGTGTGTGTGTATAAAAAAAAGTAGTCATACTTTACAGAGGCCTTTTGATTCATTGTTAGATGATTGTGTTATGCATTGTAATTGTAAAAAAATAAAGAAATATCCACTTTGTAATATCTTATCATGTTATTACGTGTTGTGATTTGTTCATATTATGGCGGAAGAACCAAATAATTGGGAAAAACACAGAGAGTGGGTCAAGTGGGAAAGCCACCAACTTCATTATGCTGCTCCGTATCTCTGTTATGTTATTCATAATGTTGCCAATAAGTGTATGCAGTGAATCCAATCTGGTATTTTTTTTCCACATTATTTATTATGAGTATAAAATTTATCAGACAAAAATAAGATTGCATGGAAATTCAGAGGGAAAAAATTAACACGAGTCTGGTATATATTTTCATTCATAGTCACGTTCCTTTCTGAGTTTTATAAAAAGAAACTTCAAACGATATCTAATACAACAAAATTCTTTAAACGCTAAAGAATCTTATACCATAACAAAATAAAGTAATGAAGACATGGTACTCCCTATGTTCCTAAATATAGTATTTAGTTGATTTTTTTGAAAAATCATAAGAAAGTTAAATAAATTACTTATAAATTAATTTGCCTGGATTTTTTTCTCTAAACTATTTTATTAAACTTATAAGCTAACATATAATCTAATAATATATAAAATACATTATGATTAAGTAGATCCTTAATCTCTCTAAAAAAAATCAATTGAATCTTATATTTAGGAATGGGAGAAGTAGTCCATCTGGTTCTTATTATAAAAAACCGAAATTTGAATTGTTTTAGTCTAAAATATAAGAGCTCAATTGGGTTCTGTCATCATTTAATGCATCATTTTCTATTTTACCCATACTCATTAACACTCTCTTTCATACTAGTCATACGTTTTTCTCTCTAGTCTCGTCATAAATAAGAGTAATATTGGGGGGAAAGTTATATTTTAAACATATTTATAGTTTTTTAATAACTTTTAAGTTTTCTTAAGAAACGCAATTTAACGGCCAGATTCTTATAATAAAGATCATAACTCAATCCACATGAAATGCCTTTTAAGTCCTGCTAGCCTTTTTTTTTTTCCAATCCTTTTTCTTAATGCATGATCTGTTCTGGCATTAATTAGCTACATATCCAGCTGCCAAACTAATTAGTGTTAGGAAAGCGGGGCCGTCCATTGAAACTAAGGATCCACGTTCCATATTCATCATTTGGATGGGAAAGTTGATCTCATCATCAATCTACACCGTTAGATCGGTTTGGACGGTCAGATTTGCTCTAATTTAATTTTTATATTTTAAATAACTTTTTATTTAAATCAATGTAAAATATGAAATAAAGATAATCTCATAACTATCACTTCTCATAAAAATAAATTAATCATTTTAAAATCAACAAACTACTAATTTTAAATTTGGGCCGTTAAAATCAAAACTTGAATGGTCTAGATCTTATCACAATGATGAGAAAGTGCTTCCTTATCATTGTGATGAGCATGGAATGCGGACCCTTGAAACTAACTAAACATGTTAGTATTAAGTATATGAAGTGAGTACGTAATGCCTAAAATTTGTCAGAGTATACCCCACAATTAATGTATACCACTTGTTCCTTGTTATAAGTCCACCTTAACTACTTCTCACATACCAAGAAATTGAAGTTATAACATTAAATATGTCATATTTTTTAAAAAAATTCCAACTTTACCCTTATTTAAAAATATGTGTTAAAATAATATTTTATGCATTATAAACATTTTCTCTCATCTTCCTTATTTCCAACATAAGGGTAAAATAGTCACAATAGTATTAATTGATCCCAAAACGGATTTATATTTAGAAACAAAAATTTTGTAATAGTTAAACTTATAATAAGGAACAGAATGATAGAATCACTAAAGTGGTCAATGGGTTGTCCACTAATGTGATGATGACGAAACTAAAGATAACAATACCTTATACTCCCTCCGTCACTTATTATTTTAAGAGTTTAGAAAACAAAATCACACATATTATAAAAGTAATTGAGAAAGATAAGTATATATGAAATACATTTGTTTTCCTAAATTTACCCTTATTTATGAGGTGTATAAGAGAGAGAAATATAAAGTAATAATGACAGGAATTAACATGAAAGATTCATAAATAATAAGGGATAAAATGGAAAAAAATTTATTAAATATTCTGACAACCATATGCAGGCTCTTATAATAAATGATAAAATTATTCAAATTTTGGGCTCTTATAATAAGGTACGGAGGGAGTACCTCCCAGTGACACTGAGTTTAAATACCAATTAGTGATGAACACTACACTAATGAGTGGCTTTTTGCATGGACTTTAATTAGTAAATTATTAATGTAGTGAGAGCTCCTATCCACGCATGCATGTATATGGAGCAAGCACTACTGATTTTCTCACGGAGAAATTGGAGAGAAAAACTAGAAGGGTGTAAAATTTGTGTAAGAAAATAAGGGAAAAAAATATATTCAACTATCGAGGTAGAAACAGCATATCAACAAAATAAGGGAAAAAATGCTAGAGAAATCTTGGCTGGTATGAGGTATTTATAGTGTTCAGAGTGAACACAAATAGAAGATGTCACCCTATTAATTTCCTTTCAATTAATTAGATAAAATAGCAATTATAACAGATTCTTTTCCTTTATATAATTGGAAAGTTTTGACTTCAATTAGCAGTCAATGTTGATTGATTTAACAATCAATATTTAATATTGATTAACTTCCTTAGGTATTTGGTTTCATTGGATCCCATTGGAATAATGCGGCCCATAGAGGGTGCATCCGGACATATAGTTTAACAATTTGGGAGAATGTAAGTAACCAACACTTAAGATCATTGCAGATTTTAAAAACTGCAGCAAGTGTCAAAATTAAGATCTTCAAGAATCTATGTGGATGGTTCTTGAAACTCGATTGTTGCTAGATATTCAATCACCTTCAAAAAACTTTCAATAGTTGACACTTTCTACTAAATTTTTCGCCCAATTAGTCCTTTTCTTCAGTTTTTCATATATGTGTTTAGGTAACCAAAACACTTGATATATGTGTGTTTAATGACGAACATAATTAATAATTTGCAGTAGGGTTGGAAAGGAAGCCAGCGTTGTTAGATTTAGACAGCGATATATAACACGTGGAGGGTAAACAAAAGCGCAAGAGGGATCCCACACAACAACAAACACCAGTATAATAAGGATTCGTATTTAGTACAGAGTTAGATTGAAATAAGTGATAGATGACGAAATATCTCAAGACATTCAAATGCAAGTTGCAACTTACGGTTAATTTCATGTCAGTCATTTCTCATGTTGGTACATGTTAAGGTGGTTTTCTAATTTAGTTAGTTATATGACTTCTTCTTTTTTTAGAAAAAAAAAACTTAATCTGGAATTTAAACTCAAAATATAAGGACTTTTATCACTTTTAATTTGATTGCATTGGCTTCTTAAAGCGGTTTGATGTTAGTTTCCTTAAAGTGGGTTACCTATAAGAGATCAAAAGGGGAAGAGAGATTCGGAGTTGTGAAGGGCAGTCGACTTTAGGCGTTCTTCATTAGTGCTCTTATGAGGAGGAAAGTAGTGGGGGAACATGGATGTGACTGTGTAGTGAGCGTTGTGTGGACTTTCTCAGCAAATTAGGAGGATGCAATTAATTACATGCACGATCCAGACACTAATTGGAGGGACATATCACTCTTTTCAGATTTGGTACTCTGTTTTGAGTTTGACTATCTTCTAGTAATTGAAATTCTTAGTCCATAATATAATTAATCAATTGGAGGGTAATTAACAGCCATTTTTAATTTCATTATTAATTCATTGGCGGTTCATATCCAACATAAAAAAAAAAGGATGAGAAAAGTAAGACAAGTTGAATAGAAATAGAGTTGAAAAAAATATGTATTAGAATTGATTTAATGAATTAACCATTTTTCTTAATTTAATTCTGACATAACTTGTTAAAATAGAGTACATGCCATTCAAGTATACACACACATACCATATCCATGATAAAGTTGAGAAGAGGGACAGAACATAGTATTTGAAGAATCCAAGATTTTCTCAAAATCCTTCCATCTTATTGTTTGAGAAGGATATGAAGCAGAGGGAGGAAAAAGAATTTAATATTTTCCGCCATATTTATGAATGATGACGTGGTCAATAAGCAATTAAGGATCAGAAATAGGCAGAATCTCCTCATTCCAGCGGGCAATCTCGTGTTGGGTTAGAAGCTTTCTGATTCCTCCATAGAACCCATCCTCTTCACTGCCTTGTTGCTCCTTATAACAAGCCACCTTTCTGCTCAACACAGCCCTTCTCCAATGTGATTGAATCGGATACTCTATGAACTCCACCACCAATTTATCTACACATATATATATTTAATTATTTAATTTCATCACCATTATATGATTAACATGAAAATTTTAATCTTTCCAAGTGATGCCCACCCTCATCACCGGCCACTGCATGCAAGTTGGTTTTCCACTTTAATGCACCAATAATAATGAATTAATGAGAGGGGAGGGGAGTTTTCTTTTCTCACCATTGTCATGACAATGGCAGCCACTCCCACGCCCATCACATGTGCCCAGGTGACTTATTAAAGCATACCACCAATCTGTTCAGTGCCCCACAACCAATCATCATGTTATATATATATATATATATATATACTTATCTGGTCCTATTTATAAGGTACTTCCAGCACATTTCACACAGACCAAGGAAAGCCTTAAAACTCATTAACTTTCCACTAAAATATAACAAATTTACAACTTTACCCATATTTAATATCAACTATCACATTAAAATAAAGTCAACATATCATAAATGAAGGGTAAACTTGTACATGCACTCTAAATATTTAATGAGATGACTTATATATAGGACCAAATAAAATCTTCTCTCTGTGCCCTATAAATAGGACCAGATGAGTATATATCTAGAGATATGGATATATTCCTCCTATTCCTTGGTTTCTAAATATAAGATTCAGTTAACTTTTTTTTTCAGAGAAATTAAGTAAACAAAATGTTTCACTTAATCATAACGTATTTTTGTAAATTATCAGATCATATCATAGGTTAACTTATAAATCAAATAAACTAGTTTAGAGAAAAAATTTAGGAAAATCAATTTTAAGTAACCTATTTAACTTTCTTAAAATTCTCCAAAATAATCAACTAAATCCTATATATAGGAATAGAGATGGTATTTAATTATAAGTTACTATCAATATTTATTTTTAGAATTATTTTTTTCTTTTTAGAATTATGAAAATTCTTATATCTATTTTTGCCTATAAATTAAACAACTTTTCGACTATACTCTTATTTAATATACTCCACCTAATGAGAACAAAATCTATATAAAAATAAACAAAGAATAAAATTGTACATTAATATTAATGAATGTGCCTTTATTAATTGGATGCTCCAATTATTTTTTGTCACAAAAAATTGTGCAATATTCTATAATCAATGCCCCATCCCGTCCTTAATGTGGAACATAAATGAGAAGTTAATCTTACTCTTTTAGTTCCAAAGGCAGGACTTATTTCTAATTTACTTCAATTTCCTCCAAACTGATGTTCTTTCAATAATAATCAAATAAAAAATGTAGAGAGAGAGAGAATAATTAAGAGAGATTGTTATGGTATTTTAGAAAAGAGACATGCATGTCATACAAACTAACTTAATTAAAATGTTTAATCTAAAGTAAGTAGTAAATATTTAGGATTGCAAATTAACGGGTAGTATATTATTTGTTGATTACTATTAATTAATTAATGCATACCAAAAGGGTATTGGTGGTTACGTCTCCATTGGATCTCAACATGATCACCGGGTTTCAAGTCATGGATGGAATTGGAGCCATAAACAGCAAATGGAGAAAGGTCAAGGGCTGGGGCTCTCACTTTATCCCATCCGATATTTTCTCCCATCTTCCTCCAACCATGAAGTGGATACCTATTAATTATTACGTACGTATGATGTAGCCAAGCAACAAATTGATATTGAAACTGGTCCATTCAATATATCTCGTCATCTTTGGAATATTAATGCAGATTTTACGAGTTGATTCGTATGCACACATACCTTGCTTTGAAGGTGTCAGTTTGCAAGTCATAATTCAACATGGCATCATGCCAATTCTGCATCGTCCCATCATTCTGCACAGACAAACGCAATTATTAATTTCATTAATCTTTCACAGAGCGATTAAATAGGCTAAATGTTAGTAATTTAATATATCTATATATAATGGTAATTAATAAATTAAAGACCCATTACATATTCGTTATAGAGCAGAGCAGGGAACCAAAACAAGCCGATCTCGAGTGAGATACACAGATCCATGACAGAATCATGTGGAAATGAATAATCGGTCCATTGAGAAATGTTCCTTGAACTGGATCCAATTGTAATTATGATGGGCCAATCACTTTTAAACGACGTCGTCCCTGATGTTTCCAATCTGATGTTGCCTCTGGATTTAGGAGCTGATGATGCCTTCCTCCTAAAAGCTACGAACCTTTTCCATTCACGAAAAGCAGAATCACCCATCACTCTACCCCATTTCTTTTTTAGGATTCTTTCCCATACATAATCACTACTTCTGATTTTGTCCCTTAGAAAAGTGCAAAGAGTTGATACTTTACAAAGTTCAGAAGGAGAGAGACGTTCCAAGATGCATTCCAAGATTGCGTTTGGTAAATCCAATACACAAATTTTGCACCTGCTTTCCATCCTCAAAGACTTGCAATTGTGCTATCCTATGATATTCATCATCATCTTGTCACTGTTTTTTTAGGACCATAATAGTGTCATTACTTTTTAAATTGTGATTATATTTTTTGGCTATCGTGATGAGGAATTGGGGATGTCAAAAAATGACAAGGGACATCCTGTTTTATTTCTTCCTTCGTTAATTTCAGATGAATTGGTTCAACAATATTTTAGGGAGAATGAGAACTACATCACATGGAATAGAATTAATTAATCACAATCAGGTCATCAAATTATATTAGAATCTCTAAAAACCTGAGTGATATTAAATCGAATGTGTCGGGAGTTGTCAATATAACTTATTGAGTTGTCAATAGCAACTCATTCAGCTGCATATAACACATTCGATTTAATATTACACAAGTCTCTAGAATCTTCAATATAATTTAATTTAATGATTTCAAGGAAACTGATTCTGATTAATTCTCTTCCATGTCACGTAATTGTAATTCTCCTGATATTTTATTTGTTTGAGACGGCAGGACAAATAAAATTGGAAACTCCTATAATCGTAATTCTCAAAGCTATATTTTAATTTGAAAATCTATACTTTTGGTGTTCATGATTTTTTAATTTATTTTTGTTGTAACTTAAATTCAGTAATTAAAAAAGCATAGCTATATAATTAAATATTTTTTAACTTGATTTATCATTTTTATTAGTATAGATATGATTATTTACTTATTTCTTTCAAAAGTACTGCTCCTTCCGGTCCTAATTATAAGATCAAGTTGAATTTTTTTTTTGAGGTTAAAGAAGCAAATTAAACCATTAAATTGTAACATATGATACATGTAATTAGATTATATGTTAGTTTGTAAGTAAAATAAATTAGTTTTGAGGAAAAATAATAAATACAAATAATTTAAAATGATTTATTTTGTATCATTAATTTCTCTAAAAAAATTAATTTGATCTTATAATTAAGACCAAAATGAGTATAATTTAAGAAATGTTTCATTCAACAATTTATTGATGACAGTTTGGTAGGAATTGCAGTAGTGAGCCACAGCAGCACGAAACCAAATATCCTAAAGTGGAATTTCTGGTTTGCCCTAATCATCACCGACGTGGATGTCTATGTAATCACTGTTCGCTTTGTGGTCGTCGTCGTACAATCTTGTAAACATCAAATTATTATAATTGGGAAAAAGACATGGAAAGACTCGAAATATATACACAACAGTTTGATTTCATGGGGGCGAATTTTAAAAAGGACGATAACATACAATTAATTTAAATGTCTTTTGTAAATTTAAAAGAAATGTCACAAATATCTTTAAATTAATATTTTATTTTTATAATAAAGAGGCCACCGCCACCTGCCACCCTGACTGTGGGGCCTACCACAGTAGGTCGCCAGTAGGCCCACTTATTACATGACAGGTAGGAGTGTGTGCAAAAAATAATGACACAAAGTGGGGGTAGACTCGAACCCACCGCCTCACTAAACTCTCTTATTATATATATATATTGCAGAAAATATATATATTATCTTTCATTCATTCTTGCTACTTTTCCCAAATTCGGATAACAGATTACTAACATGTTTCTATCTAATAACCAACATCACAACTTTACCTACTTCTTTTTTTGTTTGCTACCAGAATTGGATAATGGTTTACAGACGTCGAATAACCGATTACCAACTTTGAATAATGGTTTATCAACATTTATATATCTATTCATTTACTAACTTTTTAACTTTATCAACTTCTTTTCGTTTGTTTCCAAAATGGTACAACGAATTACCAAAGTTTGGATAACGGATTACCAATATGTCTCCATCCAAAGTTGGTAACATGTCTCTATCTTAAGTTGGATAAAGACATGCTGGTAATCCGTTATCAAAAGTTGATAATCCTTTTTTTTATACAATGATAATCCTTTATCCGAATTCGGTAAACCATTATCCAATTCTGGTAGCAAACAAAAAGAAGTTGGTAATGATGTTAGTAATTGGATATAAACATGTCTGTAATCTGTTATCTAAAGTTGGTATACCGTTATCTAAATTTAGTAATCTGTTATATAATTCTGGTAACAAACAAAAAGAAGTTGGTAATTGGATGGAAACATGTCGGTAATCCGTTATCAAAGTTGGTATACCATTATCTGAATTTGGCAATCCGTTATACAATTTTAGGAACAAACAAAAAGAAGTTGATAAAGTTAGAAAGTTGGTAAATTGATAGACAAATGTTGATAGACCATTATCCAAAGTTAGCAACAAGTTATTCGACATTGGTAAACCATTATCAATTTTGGTGACATATAAAAAAGAAGTTGGTAAAGTTGTGATGTTGGTAATTGAATAGAAATATGTTAATAATCCGTTATCCAAATTTAATAATCCGTTACACGAATTTGGGAAAATACCAAGAATGAATGAAAGATAGTGTGTGTATATATTTTCTGCAATGTATATAATAATAGGGTTTGGCGGCAGCCCTTTAAAGTGAGGTAATGGATTCGAATCCCACCTCTCACTTTGTGCCATTATTTTTTGCACACCCTCCCTACCTGCCAAGTGGCAGGTGGACCCCGAGGCCAGTGGTGGTGGGCCCTTTTATTAAAAAAAATAATCCAATAGCATTTGTGACATGTCCTTTAAATTTGCAAATAAGGACAACTAAGTCAATTAAATATTATGGTCATTTTTTAAATTTTCTACATCTAACCGTCCTTTGTAGGGCTGCACAAAGACCGGGCGGGACCGGGCTAGGTATATGCCCTGAGTCCCGTCCTAAAAATCTCCGGGCTAGCTCTCTTGGCCCGAAGCCTGGCCCGGTCTCGTTTGGCCCGGGACCAAGACCGGGCGGGACATGTCCTCCGGGCCACAGGACATGTCCCGTTGGTCCTAAACCTTTTTTAATTTTATTAAAAAATAATGTAAAATATTATGAAATAAATTAAAAAATAAAAGAAATTGGGAAAAAGAATTAATTAAATATTTTTACATTGTGTATTAAGTATTAAATATTATATGGTATATTTTTAAATTGGGAAAAAGAAATTATTTTTTTTAAAAAATAATAATATCTCCGGGCCGGGCCGGGCCTCTGGTCTTAATACCTATGCCCTGGTCCCGTCCTGCCCGGCGGTCGGGTTGGTCCCGTCCTGTTTGGTTATGGTTCAGGACCAATATGTCCCAGGACCAAATTGGTTTCGGGCCGGCCCGGGTCCGGGCGGGCCACCGGGCCTCCGGGTTTTTGTGCAGCCCTAGTCCTTTGTATATTTTAAGAGTATTTCTCTATCTTTTCCCTTATTAATTTCTATATTCAATTTCTTATTAGGGCTGAAAATGACTACCTACAGGCTACACTTCTATCTTGACCACGACTTATGGGGAAAGTTCAGAAAAATATACAAATACAATGATTAATCTTCCATGGCAAAAAAAAAAAACATGTTTAATCTACGATCTACCTTCAACAAAAAGGACACCGATCGCTTTGATTTGGAATAAGCTCCTATATCCCATCACATGTCCGGGAAAACGAGCATGGGATCTGATCATTTTTTATGCATTTATTTCAAATTTAAATTATTGTAATTATTTATTTTTATTTTTTTTTTTGCCTGAGATGAGATTTTTTTTTTGGTCAAAACCTGAGATGTGATTTAGGTTCATAGAAAGAGGTCGATTTCAGCTGGCCTGCTTTGACCTGCGGTAAATGGTCATTATTGCCCTCTAATGGGTTTTTTTTTCACTGTATTTTTTTTTCAACTTTTCGGTGTACGATCATGAATGGCTCCCCCTTATCTTTTTTTTTTGGGAAAATTAATTAGAGGTCCCTGGGAGGACACATAATATAAGAAAAATCCCACTAAATGCCCAAATTAAAGTAGAGTCCCAAGGGACCTCATTTTTATTATGTTTCAAACCCAAAAGACAATTTTACCCTCCTTATAATTGTCTAAATGAAACACCCTCACCCTCATTCACTATCACTCTCCCTCATTGCAGCATGAACGTGGTCAGGAACTCAAAGGGGCTGGGAAGACACTCACAAAGAACACTCCTTCATCCATCATCCATCTTCTATCTTCATCCAACTAAAATCATGGACTCTTGGATTTGTCTCTTCAACTAGTGGTATGTTGAGAAAATCGATTTCCCATGTTTGTTATGAATCTGATTTGGGATGAATGTTTTAAAACAAAGGTTAAAACTTTCCATATAAATCTAATTTTGGTTGAATGTTTGAACATAAAACATGCTTATACCCCTGTCTTAGTGATTTTTTGTTGCATTTATTGTGTAAGTTGGTTTCTCATTTGTTGTTGATGAGGGTTTGGGTTGGTGCTATGTTTAGAGTTGTATTAGCTCTGTTTTTTCGTCCAAAAACAGGGGAAATCAGAAAAGGCTGTAGCTTTTTCGGTTTCCACATCAGTTAAAATTTCTGTTGTCGTCAGAGCTCAAATAGTTGTTATTGCAGGTCATTCAGTTGTAAATAACAACTTTCTAGAAGACAGTTGAAATTTTGAATGAATTTTATTAAGGGATGGGTTTTGTGCTCTGTTATGTTGTTCTAAGACAGGGGTGAAGTAAAAGGTTGAAGCTTTGTTGGGTTAACACCAATGTGTTGGTATTTTAATAAGGTGTTTTCATTACTTTAATATAAAGTTATCACAGATGCTCATTAAGTCGTTATATCTGGTCATTTACTTGTGAATAACAATGTTCCTGTGCAGGATGAATGAGAAGATGGCGGGACGACCAAAGAGGAAGAGAATAGAGTCACAATTCCAAAACAAACATGTCTACCATTGTGGAAGATGCCATAAGGCTGGACATAGCGCCAAAACTTGCAAGAATCCAAAGCCAACCTAATGTGTTTGATATATGTGTGGCGCTAATTTTTTGTATATGTTTGCCACTTTTTGTAAATGCATATGTCATTGTTTTGTAAATGACACATACAACCCTCAAGCTTGTTTTGGAGAGGGTGTGAAACTAGTGTATAGTGGCTAATTTTTTGTTGGACTACTTGTCCATGAATTGTAACTGGTGCTGAATGGCAAGTAAGTTGTCCATGAATGGTAAGTTGTCTTTAATGACAAATGTGAAATGATTATGTTATAACTGATTCAGTTATGAAACTTGTTATGATTGCCCAAAACGTTGTTATACATGCCCAGAAGGTTGTTATAGACAGGCCAAATGTTCTTATAATGATAAGGTCGTGTTGTATATGTGTATTAGTAATAATCTTGCTACAGATGACAAAGGCAATCCCATTTTCTGTTATCCTTGTGCTAAAAGTGCAACATTAAAGAAATTAAATGACTTGTGACAAGTGCCCAATAAGTTGTTACACATGGTCAGAAGGTTGTTAAAGACAGCCCAGAAGTTGTTAGTGCTAAAAACGTTTACACATTGTTAGTTGTGCCCAATAACTTGTTACTAAAGGCCAATAACTTGTTACGCGTTGCCCAAAAGTTGTGACGAAGCAAACCCACTTTCAGTTATCCCTGTGCTAAAAGGCAACTTTCAAGAAATTAAATGACTTGTGAGGGGTGCCCAATAATTTGTTACACATGGTCAGAAGGTTGTTAAAGACAGCCCAAAAGTTGTTAGTGCTAAAAACGTTTACACATTGTCAGTTGTGCCCAATAACTTGTTACTAAAGGCCAATAACTTGCTATGTGTTGCCCAAAAGTTGTGACGAAGCAAACCCACTTTAAGTTATCCCTGTTCTAAAAGGCAATTTTCAAGAAATTAAATGACTTATGAGGGGTGCCCAATAAGTTGTTAAACATGGTCAGAAGGTTGTTAAAGACAGCTCAGAAGTTGTTAGTGCTAAAAACTTTTACACAATGTCAGTAGTGCCCAATAACTTGTTAATAATGACCAATAACTTGTTATACATGGTCACAACGTTCTTACAAACAGCCCGCCCAAAAGTTGTTACAGCGCAAAATCTTGACACCTAGTAACGCCCGTAACAACTTACACAATCACTAAAAGTTGACACAAAGTTAAAATGCTGCTAAAATTCATATAATTTATACAACTTGTCTTCCACCGTAAAAATTGTTAATAAAAGTTACTACACAAGGCCTAAAAATTACTACATAAGGTCAACATCTATTTCTTCCTCTTCCTTAAGATGTCTTTCACCCTATAAAGGACATTCTGTCCATGCAAGTTGTTCTCGTATGTGATGAGCCACCAGAAGCATTCAACCTTAATTTCACGGATAACATCCTTTAAGTACTTTGGCATCGTGTACCCTCCATCATACTCTGAACCATCCCAAGCCTATAACCATGATAGAACATGAACACCACAAGAATCCCTACAAGGATAACACCATATTTAAGCTTACAACAAGCACACTTGTTCAAAATAACCAACAAAGAAAACACTTCCTTATAAAACTTCTTGGTAAAGAGTGAAAACGCAGTGATTTTCAATTGATATTTACTTTCCCTACCCTTAACCATTCTCTTAACCTAAAATAGAGAAGACAAAAATTATAACAAAGCTCAAATAACCATATCTCTAATTGCATTTGAGTTACCATAAAGACTCAAAGTGCTAATGTGATAATCACAAGGCCATTGTAAACTAGCTGTAATATGATAAACATATGAAAATATACATAAAAAAAGGTACAGATGTATTATAAATATAGATTTTTGAAAGCCAATACGTAATCTAGCAATTAATTGCCTCACATATATCCAACACATTAGGTTGGATTTGGATTCTTGCACGTTTTGGCGCTATGTTCAGCCTCATGGCATCTTCCACAATGGTAGACATGTTTGTTTTGGAATTGTGACTCTATTCTCTTCCTCTTTGGTCGTCCCGCCATCTTCTCATTCATCCTGCACAGGAACATTGTTATTCACAAGTAAATGACCAGATATAACGACTTAATGAGCATCTGTGACAACTTTATATTAAAGTAATGAAAACACCTTATTAAAATACCAACACATTGGTGTTAACCCAACAAAGCTTCAACCTTTTACTTCACCCCTGTCTTAGAACAACATAACAGAGCACAAAACCCATCCCCCAATAAAATTCATTCAAAATTTCAACTGTCTTCTAGAAAGTTGTTATTTACAACTGAATGACCTGCAATAACAACTATTTGAGCTCTGACGACAACAGAAATTTTAACTGATGTGGAAACCGAAAAAGCTACGGCCTTTTCGGATTTCCCCTGTTTTTGGACGAAAAAACAGAGCTAATACAACCCTAAATATAGTACTAACCTAAACCCTCATCAACAACAAATGAGAAACCAACTTACACAATAAATGCAACAAAAAATCACTAAGATAGGGGTATAAGCATGTTTTATGTTCAAACATTCAACCAAAATTAAATTTATATGGAAAGTTTTGACCTTTGTTTTAAAACATTCATCCCAAATCAGATTCATAACAAACATGGGAAATCGATTTTCTCAACATACCACTAGTTGAAGAGACAAATCCAAGAGTCCATGATTTTAGTTGGATGAAGATGAAAGATGGATGATGGATGAAGGAGTGTTCTTGATGAGTGTCTTCCTAGCCCCTTTGAGTTCCTGACCACGTTCATGCTGCAATGAGGGAGAGTGATAGTGAATGAGGGTGAGGGTGTTTCATTTAGACAATTATAAGGAGGGTAAAATTGTCTTTTAGGTTTGGAATATAATAAAAATGAGGTCCCTTGGGACCCTACTTTAATTTGGGCATTTAATGGGACTTTTCTTATATTATGTGTCCTCCCAGGGACCTCTAATTAATTTTCCCTTTTTTATTTGAATCGTTTAGATTTCATTGTTAGAATTGATTTTTAAGATATTTTTTAATAAAATGAAATCTGAACAGTTCAAATAAGATACTCCTCTGGTCCTATTTATAGGGCAGAGAGAGAAGGTTTTATTTGGTCCTATATATAAGTCACCTCATTAAATATTTAGTGTGAATGTACAAGTTTACCCTTCATTTATTATGTGTTGACTTTATTTTCATGTGGTATAGTGGATATTTAATATGGGTAAAGTTGTAAATTTGTTGGATTTTAGTGGAAAATTAATGAGTTTTAAGGCTTTCCTTGGTCTGTGTAAAATATGCTAGAAGTGACTTATAAATAGGACCAGATGAGTATGTATTTAACTTTTCTTATTTATCTTTTTTTAATGAGTGGGAAAACCATATACATGTAAAGGGATTTAAATTCAACTAAAAATCTGAACTCAAGACTAAGAGGCATTAAGACCAGTAGTGTATCAAGATTTTCGGCTGATATTGTTGAACCACGTTAGAACAAATTCAATTTCATTGGAAATTAATGATCAAAAGTCAGAACGTGACGCACCGAATTCAGGAGCTCCCGTGGCAACATCACATTTTTTCGGTTAAACTGAGACATATACACGTTTCCCTTCTTATTATAAAAACCCGAAATTTCAATTGTTTTGATCTAAAATATAAAAATATATCTTTGATTTTTTTATCATTTAATATAATTTTTCCTATTTTACCCATATTTATTAACACTCTCTTTCATATTACTCATTAACATACTCCTACTTATACACTATGTTCTTTATTATAAATTCACCCTAACTGCTTCTCACATACCACTCTGTTCTTATTATAAGTCCACATTAACTACTTCTCATATACAAAAAAGTGGAAGTTATAACATTAAATATCTCCAATTTTTTTTAAAAGATTTTCAATTACCCTTATTTAATAATAGATGTTATATTTTATGCATTATAAACCTTCTCTCTCATCTTCCCTATTTCCAACATAAAGATAAAATAGTCACTGTAGCATTAATTGATCCCAAGTGGACTTATATTTAGGAACAAAAAATTTGTGATAATTGGACTTATAATAAGGAATAGAGTGATATCAATGAATGGAAGTTATAGCATTAATATGTCATTTTTTTATAAAAAATTTCCAACTTTGCCCTTATTTAAGAATATGTGTTAAAATAATATTTTATGCATTATAAACATTCTCTCTCATCTTCCCTATTTCCAATATAGGGGCAAAATAGTCACAGTAACATTGATCTCAAACTGGACTTATATTTATGAACAAAAAATTTGTTGTGGCTGGATTTATAATAAGGAACAGAGTGATATTTCTCTCTATAGTCTTTTATAGAGTTTTCTCATCATAAATAAGGATAATATCGGAAAAGAAGTTATTTTTCAAACATATTTATAGAGTTTTCTCATCATAAATAAGGATAATATTAGAAAAAAAGTTATTTTTTAAACATATTTATAGAGTTTAACTAACTTTTACATATTTTCTTAAAAGCACGATTTGGCGGCCGGACTTTTATAACAATGACTAAAGGACCGGAGTATAATAGACACGCATACTATATTATAATGTAAAAGACCAGAGTGGAATTATATAAATATCGTTTTTATTCAGATAAAGTTTAGCTAATTTACTTTACCGTTATATTAATGTAATTATAAAACACAGATGAAACAGACAATATGTTTATTAACCACATTTCTTAAGGCTCATAACATGAAAATAAATGGTTGTAGTTTAACCAATGGTTTTAAGTTCGAGCCCTAGATATGCAGCCGCGATAATTACTTGGAGATAGCGAGGTTTTCCCATTGTAGACCTACATTCCCGCGAATCGGATTAATCGGTTGCTAATAACACCGGATACTGATGAATAAATAAAAAAGTGACTATTTTGTACTCCTCTAGCTAGCTAGAGCATGTTGGCCAATAAGACTGAGCGACGAACAAGAAATGGAATGATGTCAACCTTTTTAAGAAAGGAATTTAACTGGTGTTGGTTGATCTACGTAAGATGACACGACACCATCCTCTTTGATTTAATCTCTGCGTTTGATATCTCTGATGAAAACCAGAAAATAGAGAAAGTTAAATGAAAACGTATAGCCAGCAGAAGGCAATGAAAATGATGTTGGTAAAAAACATCATACTCCTTAAATGAAAACGTATCGCTAGCAGAAGGCAAAGAAAATGATGTTGGTTAAAAACATCATACTCCTGTAGTCCTATTTGGAGGGCAGAGAAAAAAAGGTTTTAATTGTTCCTATATATAAGTCACTTTATTAAATGTTTTATGTGAATGTAAAAGTTTATCCTTTATTTATTCATTTATTATGTGTTGACTTTATTTTCATATAATATAGTGGATATCCCTCCGTTTCTAAATATAGAATCTAGTTGACTTTTTGTAAAATTCTAAGAAAACTAAATAAGTTACTTATAAATTGATTTTTATGAATTTTTTCTCTGAATTAGTTTATTATAAGCTAACATATAATTTAATAATACACAAAATATGTTATGACTAAGTGGCTCATTTAGCTTCCTTAATTTTTCCAAAAAAAGTCAACTGGATATTATATTTAGGAATTGATGAAGTATTAAATATGGGTAAAGTTGAAAATTTGTTAGATTTTAATAGAAAATTAATGAGGTTTAAGGTTATTCTTAGTTTTTATAAAATATGCTGGAAGTGATTTATAAATAAAATTAGAAGAGTGTCTTAAGGAAAACAATTTACCGAGTCAGGGGATCGGAAACTGTGGTGGCACCGGAGGCATAGATAGAACAAAGTCAGGCGCCTAAAGTAATAAACAATTATGATCAAATCTAATTAGTATATCTGATATGTTAAAAAACAATAAGTGTATAAATATATTTCAAATAAAAAATTGCTCATTATAAACACCCTATTTTGTCCTGACCCCATAAAATAAAAATATAATAAAATAAAATGACAAATAAATAAGATCTCTTAACCCTTTCTCTTGCAATTTAGGCTAACATTAGTATAATTGTAGGAAAAATCAAGTTGACCACCAAGTCAAGAAATAAATGTTGATTGATGAAAAAGAAAATTTGATACAAAAGAAAGAAAAAGAAAAAAGAAAGGAAAGATCTCAATTTGAAATTGATGATCAATCATTATTATAGAGCATTCAATAGAAATCTTTTTTAGGAAAAATGCATGTTGACTGCAACTTTATTAGATTTTTTTTTATATATATATAAAGGGGGTGGCAACAAAAAGAATGATTGAGTGTGCATGATTGATTCCAATATATTGAATGAGTGTGCGTGTGGGCATTTAACCGAAAAGTTAAAATGATGAAAATGGGAATAATCCCAATTAAAATTGATGAACAAAAGGCAAAAGGAAACAATTCAAAAATGATGATTGATTCATTCTGATTGCCTACACGGAAATTGAAGAAAGAATAATAAAAAATTAAATGAAAACAATAATAAAATAAAATGTAATAAATGAGGCAAACCCTAGTGGTGCTTATATATATGAGAGCAAGAGAGCTCAAAAGGGAGGACACTTTTTGGAGACTAAAAGAGAGGCAGTAAGGAATTTTGGGAGAGAAAAAGAGGCAGAGAGAAATATTCGGTGGGTAGCATATCAAATAGATCAATACTTTTTTTTTGCGCTACAACCTACATCTCTTATTGTTCAAGGCAATGAATATCTACAAACTAGAGATAGAGGCAGATTGTTGCGAGCATTGGGTGCTTTTCCATACATATTTTTTTTTCTTTCTTTCTCTCCCACTAATATATTTGTTCCAGTAGCTTTCAACTTATCTATGTGATTTGAAATCTTTTCCTCTTGAGTTGATCGCATGAAGAGTACATCAAAAGCATATATATTTTTTTGTTTTGTTCAGATTACCTTTTTAGCTCCTAATATGCAGTGTGTTTGACATTGTGAATATATGATGAATGTGCTTGCATGTAAGGATAAATGCTTCTTTGTCTCTTGCTTTACCATGTAGTTTCTTTGCTTCACATCTCTTAACAGTAGGCTAGAAATTGCATGTTGATCATATGGTTGAAGTCTAATGAGTGTAAAGCTTCTTTTTATAAAAAATCCAAAACAATAAAAAGAGTCTTTATAAAAAGATGAGAAAATATTGTTTCGAAACAGTTTTATGCGGTGCGAGTTTTTTAGAATCTCCTCGAGTAAAATCGATTATTTTTCCGTGCGAAATTATAGGAATCTCCTTAAGAAGTTTAATCCAAAATTATTTCGAAAATCTTTTACTAAATACAAATAAGCACACATTTTTCCTAAATAAAAAAATACAAACCAACAAAAAACATTTTTTTTCTAAAAAAAATAAACATTTTCCCTAAAAAACACAAACCCAGTGACACGCATTTCTACCCTCGAACAATCGACTCCCTAACCCAATTTGGTTTTAAAAGACCATTTATATGATTTTCAATAGGTTTTCTAAAATTATCCTATTTAAAATTTTGGTGGCGACTCCATTTGATCTAATTTTAGGGTGCTACACTTATAATTGATGCTCTATAGTCTATAATAAAAATTAGATGGAGTACTGATACAACAAATAATACACTACGGAAAATAATAATCATATTAGCTTGGAGATGGAGTGCATATATGTTGAAGATAAACAGCAATGAAGGGAGTCAAACTCTAGTAAATTAATTATACTCTACGTACGTGGCGTTGGGGAAAGAGGCTTTTCCAAGTATCGATCTGTTGTTGGCTATGAAACTTCCTAATTCCACCATACAAGCGACCCATTCCATCGTCATGCTCCTCATACCTGTTTTTGCTTAGCAGCAGGCGTCTCATTTGAGATCCTGGCGCGTATTGCTTAAACTCCGCCGCCACCGTGTCTGTCACACACCACCTAACTAATTAATTAATACCCACAAAAAACAATTATCCAAGTCAGATACTAAAAATGCACAGAACTATATAATATAGTCTCACCACTTTGGTCACACCCACAATGATTCTCATTCTCATCACACGTTTCCAAGTGTCCTATAGTAGCATACCACCAATCTGCACATCAAGAAACAATAATTATTATCGATCAATTTCTTAATAAAGAAATATCTATCGTTCTGCGTATATGGTTTAGAGGTAAGTGTACCATAAAATTTTTGTCTAGATGTTCTAAATTGGATTTCAATGTGATCCCCAGGTTTCAAATTACTGAGATCATCAGACACGTGAAAAGCATTTGGAGGAGTCTCAACTGGTGTGGCTCTCACCTTATCCCACCCTGTGTTTTTCCCTATTAACTCCCAACCACCACGTTGTTTTCTGCATCCAAAGTTAGTAAACACTTATTTTAAAGACCAACTAATCATGAAATTAGGTAGTAATTCTCAGAGATAAAAAAAATGTATAAGAGCAATTTTTATGTAGTTTGGCCTTACCGTGCTTGAAAGGAATCTGTTTCAGAGTCATAACAGAGTAAGCAATGGTGGCAACAAAGCAATCCATCGCTCTGCAACACTTTTTGCGTCACATATAGAGACTATAATTTCTCAATTTAAAAGAAAAAATCCTAGACTCAATAGGCAATAATGCAATTTTAGTTTACCCTGTAAATTTGAGCTGGGAACCAGAACTTGCCACTCTCTAAAGCAAAATATAAAGCTTTCATGAAGTAATTTGATAATGAACCTCTAAGCATTTGAGGGTCTTCCAAATATGAGCCAAGAGAGAGAAGTGGCCAATCACCACTAAAACTTCCCACCGATCCATTTTGATGGATCCTCAAAGAGTTATCTTTATCTTCTTTTGCCAATGTTATATGCCATTTCCACTCCTTATAGACCACCTCTCCTATTACTGGACCCCACTTTCGCTTGATATGTTCTTTCCAAAGATCATCGCCTGAACATTTCTCCCTTAGAATACGACATGCTCCCGACATCACACATAATTCCTGTGTTGAAAAATGTTTTAGAATGCAGTCTATGTTTGGTTCAGGCAAATCTAGAAGGCGAATATTACTTGTTTTTTCATTCTCCATCAGATACAACTTCTCTATGCATACATGTTTCCAAGGGGAGAAGGAGCATGATAGTGAATCACAGCCCTTGCATTATATATTCTTACAAATCAAGGCTCTTAACAAATAAATATAATACCTTAAATTCACAATGCTTACGCATTCAGTTGTGATATGGAATAACATCAAGTAATATGAAATATAAAATATTAGGGATTGCAATACTCCCAAGCTATAAATCAACGTTGCAGCAGCTCATATTAATCAGACTCTTCTTTTAACTTTTTTTTTCACGTTATTTGGAATATTCGCTGCCTCATAAGTCATAACTTTGATTTCAATGTTTATTATATTCTCTACATATGTTATAATAATATGGTTTAAATGGACGGTTTAATTTCTTCTTGTTATTGCATTCATAAAATGCCAGTCGTTGTCA
Source organism: Mimosa bimucronata (assembly GCA_037074515.1). Lineage (NCBI taxonomy): Eukaryota > Viridiplantae > Streptophyta > Magnoliopsida > Fabales > Fabaceae > Mimosa > Mimosa bimucronata. The sequence continues at coordinate 9,191,716 of CM073437.1, forward strand.
TATTGTGACCGTTTTATTAATGATTTACGTGTCGTGATCAAACTTCAATGGGAGAAAATGACGTCAAACAAGATGCCATGCCAATCCATGAGTGCTGCTGCTGCCTCACAAGATGGGCCCAGTTGGAACCTTCATCGTTCATGTTAAATTAGCTAAAATATCCACCCGTATCCTTTCACTATTTAAAAAATAACCAACTGATGGTATACTTTTTGTCGGTAATTTTCCGTTGGTAAAATGTCGCTAATTAACAACGGACTTTTGATGGAAAATCCGTCAGACACTTTGAGGGTGGAAAATTAGCTCTTTTTTTCTTTTAGTGTTTGAACCATTATTACCTATGAAACCAACTATAATCAGTATGTTAATATACATGAACAAATTAATTTTTTCCCACATAGTTTTAGTTGATTTGGTATAATTCTATCACTTTAGTAAGCATATTTAGACCGTCTAGATCTCATATATATAAATATGTGTGTATATATATTTAATTTTTGATTTTGTATCCATTAAAATATTTTTAATAAAAGCAAATATCAATTGTCAAGGACAGCCCTCTATACTTATCTTTTTTATAAATAGGTAAGCGGGTTCCATTGTCCCGACAACTGTGATTAAAAATCACATTCAAGCAAAACAAACCATTTTTCTTTTTGTTCAAAAAAACAAACCATTTCACACACATATAGAATAAGATAACAAGTGAATCCTCTGTTTTTTTTTTTTTTTAACCTGAAATCCTTTGGTTTAGACTATATTCTCAAGGAGTCAAGGTAACTAAAAATAAAAGGGCAAGTTATACATGAACTACATATGATATTCTGTATTCCAGCTTCGAATATCCTCCAAGCTTTCCAGTTTTCTAACTCCTCCAAATTTCCAGAGCCTATATTTCTGCTCCCCGGTTACCGGTTTATTCAGTAATACTGATTTCCATCGCGAGCGATCTCGACGTTGTAATTTGAACAAGACCACCATGTCTACCCAAATATGCAACATACATAGTTAAAGTTTAATAATATCAATTTCATTCCCATATGTGTGTGTGTTTCCTACCAATTCACTTGTAAATGATTTTAACTTACCGCTGCGTTGTTCGCAAGTGCAATGACCATTTCTATCTTCATCACACGATTTCAAGTGACCAATAACACCATAATACCAATCTGCATCATCTCATTCACATAATGAAAATGAAATTGATCAATATTAATGAATTCAATCCCAAATAACATGATGACGAATAGTTGATCGATCATGCGGTAAAAAATAAACTATATATTACCATAAGCTAAGCCGGAGCGTCTCTTACTCTGGATCTCAATGTGGTCACCGGGTTTCAAATCATTATTATTGGACATGTAAATAGTAGTACATGGAGAAATGTGAGCTGGGGGTATTCTCAACCTATCCCACATTATGTTGCTCTCAATTAGTAGCCACTCACCTGCTTGACTCCTGCAATTAAAGCAGCTACCCATAAAAATGTGTCGAATTTTGGATTATAAATATGTAACTTGGGATAAGTAATGATGGAAGTTCTTGTTGAATTTCGAGTTATGTAAAACTATCTTTACCATACCTTGCTTGAAAGGTGTTTGAAATACGATTATAGCTAAGCAGTGCATCATATACCCTTGGACGCTGCAATTAATCATTGAATATGAAAAAATCCAATATTTCAACATTTTGCCCTTGAGGCCAAAAAAAATAATTTTGCCCTAAAAATTACATACAACATAAATAGCTGAAGAGTGAAGTAGCTTACCGGTTCCATCTGATACACTTGGGCAGGGAACCAAAGCCGACCATTATGAAGTGAAATATACAAAGCCAGGCTAGAATAATTGGATAGTAATAAACTAGTCATATATCCAGGATTTTCCAAAAAGGAAGAAAGGCATAAAGACGGCCAGTCACCAATAAACGATCCTAATAATCCATTTGGTGGATTCATTTGTAATAGAGAGGTGCTTTCTTCATTATTCATTATCCTCATCACATGAAATCGCCACTCTCTAAAAGCAACATCACCCAGAACTCTTCCCCACTTGAGTTGTATGTGTTTGTCCCACAATCTATTACTTCTGCATCTTCGCATCAAACAAGTGCTCACCTCTGACATGATACATAGTTCATTTGGTGAAAGTTTCTCAAGAATGTTGTCCAATATTGGTTCTGGTAACTTCAAGAGATCACAAGACTCTTTCTTCACAGGTATGCTCATCATAAATTAATGTGAATATAGATTTTGTTCTTGGCTCTGTGCTTGACAAGGGAAATAAGAAAAAACCTTTAGAAGAAGGAGGATATGTGAAGATTTACGTTTTGATAATTTCTAACTTATGTGTCTTTGTTTTTTACCCATTGTGCAGGCTACTATATCTTGTCTACATGCTTTTGTCTGCTGCTGCATAAGTTTGCGTTAAAAACAATGAGTAGATAATGAAATCAAGAAATATTTTTTTTCTTGGGCCTAAAGCGTTGAGAAGTAAAATTCAATATTGTCAATTACTCTAAAGTAGTCTTAAATTATCTGGCATTCTATAGTAATAGATGTGACCCAAAGTGGCTTAATATTTGTTGTCACTATCTATGATGTGAACCAATATGTTGAGTGTGTTTGTGTTTTACTTGAGATATACGAAAGCTTATTGCTATTTTAAAATTAGTGAAGAGAACATACCAAACGATGAGTTAATAAAAGTCGCACAAATGGATCAACCAGCCTCTGAGTTAGAAATTTATAAAGATGCAGGTGGGTAATTCATAATTGTGTAAACAGAAGCAAGCATGTCTGGACAAATTAAATTGAGTTCGACTTATTAGGAAAAAAAAAAGGATTGCAGTAATCAAAAGTTGTATATATGTACAACAATATTGAAGGTCACACATTAGGCTATTCTTTTTTTTTTTTTTTTTTGTGTGCCCATGTTGAAATATAAGCCTCCACATAACTGTATTTTCATTATTCCGATGTTTTATCATTCTTTCTATATATTTCAAAATGGTTTAAATGTTAAAAGGACAAGTATAACTTTTACTTATTAAAAAATTATTAATTTAAATTTATCATGTATAGCATGGAATAAAATATCCAATTTCTTATAAAAATTATATTAAAAATTGAATATTCAAAATTTAGCCGAGCTGGTCCGGTTGTTTGGCAAAAAAAAGAAAAAATTAAAAGTTTAATGTGTTCAGGCTAATTAATTAACGATGACGACGAAAGATTGAAGAATGTTAAATATAGTCATATGAAGGTCGTAGTGATAACTGAAATAATATTTGGCCCAAAAAAAAAAGATAACTGAAATAATATAATGCACAAGTTATTATTTCATATATAATTAATAATTATGATACCATAATTACAGTACTCATGATAAATATGAGCTCTCCTTGTGTTATTCGATAATAAAAGTGAAAAATTATAAATCTCAATATGAATGTATTAATATAATCATACGTCCCATATTAAGAAATTGACAGATGAATTAATGATATATAATATTGAGGTGTATTCTATTAAATTGGTTTAAATATTTGAAATTAAAAGACGATATACATGTATAATTTATTCATATTTTAATATGGTATCATACTTTAATTTAAAATATATATCTAGTGACGATACTATAAATACAAAAGGTCAGGCCTATAAACTACAATGATATTCTGTACTCCAGCAACGAATATCCTCCACGCTTTCCAGTTTTCTAATTCCTCCGAATTTCCAAGGTCCAACTTTTTGTTCCCCGTTCATCTGTCTATTTAATAATATCGATCTCAACTTTCGTAATTGATCGCCACGTTGTAATTTGAACACCACCACCAACAACTTTTCTATCAAATTAACATAAAATCAAAGTTTAATCACAGTAGTTATTTAAACATATGAACGATTTTAACTTACCATTTTGTTCACAACTGCAATTATTATTCCCATCTTCATCACATGACTCCAGGTGACCAATAACACCATAGTACCAATCTAATTTCAAATGAAGATGAAATTGATCAATACTAATCCAATCCCAGATAATAAAATGCATGGTGAATAATTGATCATTAATTAAGAAATAATCTAGTACCATAAGCAAAGCTGCAGCCTCTTTTCTTCTGGATCTCAATATGTTCACCGGGTTTCAAATCATTGTTATTGGACATATAAAGAGTACATGGAGAAATGTGATTGGGAGGCAATCTTAACCTGTCCCACGTTATATTGTTTTCAATTAGTTGCCACTCACCTGTTGGACACCTGCAATTATTTAAAGCTACTCATGAAATTAAATGTGGAAATTTTGGATAATAAAGGCGCAATTTTGAATTACGAAAGTTCATTAATGCTGAATTTTGAGTGACCTAAAACAATCTTAATGTACCATATATACCTTGCTTGAAAGGTGTTTGAAATATGATCATATCTAAGCAGTGCATCAAATACCTTTGGATGCTGCAAGTAATAATCAATATGAAAATCCAGTTAATATTTCAACTTTGCCTTAGAAACTACAACATAAAGAAGAGTCATAAAAGTAACTCACAGGTTCCATCTGGCACACTTGGGCAGGGAACCAAAACCGACCATTCTGAAGTGAAATATACAAAGCCATGCTGGAATAATTTGATAGTAGTAAATTAGTCAAGTCTCTAGGATTTTCCAGATAGGAAGAAAGGCATAAACAAGGCCAATCACCAATAAATGATCCCGATAATCCATTTGGATTCATTTGTATTAGTGAGGGGCTTTCCTCATCATTCATTATCCTCATCGTATGAAATCGCCACTCTCTATAAGCAACATCACCAAGAAATCTTCCCCACTTGCGTTGTATGTGTTTATCCCACAATCTATTGCTTCTGCACCTGCGCATCAAACAGAAGCATGCCTCTGACATGCTACATAGTTCATTTGGTGAAAGCATTTCAAGAATGTTATCCAAGACAGGGTCAGGTAACTTCAAGAGATTACAAGCCTCTTTCTTCATAGGACTGCTCATCATTAATTTGAATATAGATTTCTGTTACGTTCTTGACTATGTGCTTGATTAATAAAATAAGAAAAGCCTAATTGAAGAAGAAGGATGTGTGAAGCTCCACAATTTCGTTAAAAACCAGACCTTCTAGTTTTTCCTTACAACCGTTAATTTCTAACTTTTGTCTTTGATTTTTACCCACTACTGTGCAGGCTGCTATATTGTCTACATGCCTTTTGTCTGGTGGTGCAAAAGTAGTTTTCGTTTAAAACAATGTGCGTAAATGTCATGAGATCTCCACGGTGAGTGTTATCTGTAACAAGTGTAAATTATTGGGAGAACTCAGAGTCATATAAAACCCCTCTCTTAAAAAAACACTTTCAATTAATAACTTGTGTTCAGATAAAAAAAGATTATTAACCTGTGACATTATCTTGAAATCAAATAGGTCATCGGTTTTGGATTCTCCAACTCCAACCGCCATATTTTAAGCTATGGTTCTCCCATTAATTTGAGTCCATTACAATTGTATTGTGTTTTTATTGACTGGAACTAGTGAGGGCTGCTCTCAAAAAGTTGTTTAATATTTGTTGTCACGGTCTATGTGTTGTGTGTGTTTGTGTGTTACTTGTAAAGATGATGTAAGAAAGCTAGTCACAAGCTGTGTATATGAACAATATTATTGAAATATTGGCCTCCATAAAACTTTATTTTCATTATTCCGATGTTTTATTATTGTTGCTATAAGTGTCAATATATGGTTAAATGTTAAAAGGACGTGATTATTATGTTTAAAAAGTTATTAATTTTATTGGGCATGGCATGGAATAAAATATCCAATTTTATTATAAAATAATATAAAAAGGTTGGATATTCATGTTTCAGACGAGCTGGTCGGTTATCTATCTGGCAAAAATGTCTTTGAAGCTAACTTGTTCAGGCTACCAACCACAAAATAGTTAGATTGTAAAAAATGATTTATATGTCATTTTCCCCTAGTATTCTTTCCATAATTATTATTATTTATACGTCCTTTTTATTTTTCTTTAGGAAAGTATCCGAATGCAATCTATAAATTCCTACCAATTTGAGATATTAATTAGCTAATCTACTACATCAATAATTCAATAAATTAAAGTAAATACTCCTGATTCATAAGCTTCAAATTTGCGAACTTACGAACGAGTGTGGTTTTTTTTATAGCTTCAGTTGGGTCGGTTTAAACATTTATTATAAATATTTTTTTAACTCTAATTAATTCTATGTCTTTCTTATATTTTTTTCTACTCATGTCCCACTCATCCTCTCTAAAAAAAAGGTGTTTTGAAAAAAAAAAAAGTTATATTTATTGTTTTTAACCAATTTTAAAAATTCCTTTGAATAACATAATTTAATTACTTAAACTGACACCGATAAATATGAGCGGACCGAGTATATAGTTATAACTCATGCATGCATTTAACACACTTTATAATATTTGCTTGGACAGTTTCAGTCATTTACATATACATCTGCCCATTTGTTCTGAAACAACTTAAGAGCCATCTCGTATAAAATTTGCCTTTTTCAATAGTTTTATAATTTGAAAATATTTACCAGAAACACGATTTTTATTAAATTAATAATTGAGAACACTCTCCTGGCGCTGATTATGCATGTTAAAAAGGTATTGAAAAAATTGTTACTCCTTACCTTTCTTAAATATAAGACTTATTAACCGAATTTGACCCAGTTAAGTTGTTACTCCTTCCCTAGCGCTGATCTTGTTAGAATTGTCTAACTATTAAATGCACTTTTACCTATTTTACCCATTCATTAATTACTTTCTACATTCTCTTTTATCATTTTTTTATTATTACTCTCTTTTACTTATTCATAAATATGGGTACTTTTAGAAAAGATGGTAAATTTTCAACACATTTATTACGTTACGTTTAACTATTTTAACAAATTTTTTTAGGAAGTTGCAAATCAGTTAAAATGATCTTATATATAAAGATAAAGAGAGTATTGAAGAGCATCAATATATAGGATATTTAAGGAATATGTGAAAAAAAATAGAAAAATATCTTATATTTAAGAACAACCCATCATCCAAAATAGTTCATATATTTTGAAGCTAAAGAGTGTTATAATTTACATTTAAGCTAAACAAACATTGTACCTACAAAACGTTGAGAAGAATAGATATGGTACTCGGTGTCCCATCTTCGAATATCCTCCAAGTTTTCCAGTTTTCTGATTCCTCCAACCCTCCAAAGTCTAGTTTTCTGTTCCCCATTCACCTCTCTCTTTATCACTATCGTTCTCCATTGTGAGTACTGCACCTTGAACGACACCACTATCATTTCTATCCACACAACACAACATAATCAAAATATTATCATTAATTATTCCTAAAAATAAAATAATCATCATTTGACTAGTTCCATTCACACACACTTCTTTTAATTTGCATTATTCGCTTATAATTAATTTTAACTTACCGCTATGCTCACAACTGCAATGATCGTTCCTGTATCTGCCACATGAATCCAAGTGACCAATAACACCGTAGCACCAATCTACATCCCAATTCATAATTTAGATCAAAATACTAATTATTTCAAATGAAAATTAGATGATATACGGAGTAATATAGAATATGGCGAAGATCACTAAAAAAAAACAAACAAACTATTACCATAAGTTTCGCTGCCTTTTCTCATCTGGACCTCAACATGATCACCGGGTTTCAAATCATTATTATTATTGGACACATAGATAGCATATGGATCAGAAGTGTGAATTGAGGATAATCTCAACCTATCCCATGTTATATTTTTCTCAACCAGTCTCCACTCATCCGTTGGATACCTACCACAGAGTCATAGTCATGAAAACTTGAAACTTTAAGAATAAAGGTATGAGCAAAATAACAATCAAACTATCTCAACAATATATATATATATATATATATATATATATATATAAAATACCTTGCTTTAAAAGTGTTGGAGATCTGATCGTAGCTGAGTAACGCATTACATCGCTTTGGAAGCATAAACTAACCATTATAAAATATATAAAATTTCAATTTCGGCCGCAGATTTTTATAAAGATCATGACATAAATAAAGAATAGTAGATGAGTCAAATAAAATTACTTGCCGGTTTCATCTGATAGACTTGAGCAGGGAACCAAAATCGACCGCTGTGAAGAGAAATATACAAAGCCAAGCTAGAATAATTGGATAGTAACAATCTAGTCAAGTCTTTGGAATTTTCCAAAAAGGAAGAAAGGCATAAAGAAGGCCAATCACCAATAAATGATCCTAATAATCCATTTGATGGATTCATTTGTAGTAGTAGTGAGAAGCTTTCTTCATTATTATTCATTATCCTCATTATGTGAAATCGCCACTCTTTATAAGCAGCATCACCAAGTAGTGTTCCCCACCTACGTTGTATGTGTTTGTCCCACAATCTATTACTTCTGCATCTGCGCATCAAAAAAGTGCACACCTCTGACATATTACGTAGTTCATTTGGTGACAGTCTCTCAAGAATGTTGTCCAATATGGGTTCTGGTAACTTCAAGAGATAAGCCTCTAATTTCTTCATCAGCTATGGTGTTCTGTTTGTTGATGGCCTCTACCGAAGAAGCAGTAGAATGTACCAATAAATTGTCTGCATGACCTAGCTTGCCCGATTAAAAGATTTTTTTCGTGTAAAACAAGGTAATTAAACAGCGACATTGAGGATTAAGAAATCAATTGAATAATACTACAGCTGTGTAGATCTCAAACCGTCCGCATTTCTGTTATGACATGTGGTCCAATTAATCCAGCTTAATATATATGTTGTCACTAGAGCCGGGATCTCGGGCCAGCCCGCGGGTTTCAGGCCAACCCGGCCCGACCCGCCAGTTAAACGGGCTGGCCCGTTTGTAACCCGAAATAATTCGGTCTAGGGTCCCCTTGACCCTGGACCGAACCCGACAGCCCGAATTTCTTATTAAAAAAAACAAAATTTTTTTTGGGCCCAATAACCCATGCTTTTTTTTTTTGCCAGAAAATGGGCCATGCTTCAAAAGTGAAAAGTCCAAAAGTGTATATTATTAACTATTAAGGAATGCATCTAAATTATTGTTACCTATTAGAGATTTTGCACTTTGCAGTACTTTATAATTTATATTCACCATCACAATATTCTAATATTTTCAAATAATGGAGATGAACATGAAAACCATTTGGATCAATTTGCAAACTTAAGGGAAAAAAGGAATAAACATATCAATTAATAAAGTATAATTAAGGGAAAACTCTAATAAATATAATAAACGAAATGGATTGGATCGTTAACTAAACTTATCCCTATGAAAGTAAGAAAGAACTAAGAACTAAGAAGTCTCAAATTGGGATTTTGAAAGTTTGAGAAAATGACAAATATAGTGGAAAATAACAAACATCCCTTGAAATAATAATAATTAATCCCACACAACAAAAGCACACATAAAAAAGAGCATCTAACAAGTAACAATACTAACAAACATAGGAGAGTTTTTACGGGATGTAAATCACACACAAGCACAAGCAGTCAAGCACAAAACACATGACATGAGTCCAAATATTCTAGTCACTAATACAATAACAACACCAAAAGTCCAAAATACATCTAATAAGTCATAAATTCATAATCATCTTCATTCTTCAATCAATGGTATTTGAAGCATTCTCTGAAGGTGCAAAAATTGGAACAGGAGCGGTTTCCTTTTTCTCAGCTTCGACGTCCTCTGCCACAAAAACATAACACATAAACCATGCATAGTTATTTGAAACTATCACATTAATCAATACATATTTGATAAATAAACAAAATTGTAGATATTACGGTACCATTCCATGGAAAACCAAGAAGCCAATTTTGAGTACAAATCAGAGCTTCAACATTCTTTGGAAGAATACTACTCCGATATTTTGTGAGAACTCGAGAGCCGATGCTAAAAGCTGATTCACTAGCAACAGTAGTAATTGGAATGCTTAAAATGTCACAAGCCATCTTGGAAAGACAAGGGAATCGACCCGTGTTAGCCTTCCAAAAGTCTAACACATCAAATTTTGTAGAAATTCTAGGATCAGTGTCCCTTCTTCCAAATAGTAATCCAATTCAGATTTGTCAATTGCTCTCTCGTTAGAACACTGTGTTAGTAAATCCTACAATATATGTAAAGGAAATGTCAGCTATTTGTCATTGAAATTTCAAACATGCATTCAATGAAAAAATAAACATTTATCTAATCAACAAACAAGTTTTTCAAACTTACCCCAAAAACATCATTGTCATTCATGTCTTCATCCATAAAAGAATTTGAACTTGATCCTACTTGTATAGTTGGCCCACTAGATAACACATTATTGTGGGTAGAATTTGATGCTGATGTACTCTCAACATGGGACGAGGATGATGATGATCCCACACATTTGTACTCATTGAAAACATCATAGAGCTTGCTTCTTATGTTCTCAATCTTCTCTTTAGAATTTAAGGGATCAATATTTGTGAACGTATACTTGATGCCTTCAAGCTTCATGCGAGGATCAAGAATAATTGCAAGTGAGAGAATGACACTATACTCACTCCAATATTTGTCAAACTTGATAAGCATACTTTTAGCCATAGATTGGATTACTAAATTAGGATGATTCAAATTCCTTTTCAATAGTAACTCAATCTTTGAAATCTGTGAGAAATACTTGTTAGAAGTAGGATATGTTGACCCAGAAATTAAGTTTGTAATCACAGCAAATGGCTTCAAGAATGCACACATCACCTCTGCTCTACCCCACTCTTCATTAGATGGACAATGAATATAGTTAGAGTCATTCAAAGCTAAGCTAGCAAAAGCACGACGATATCGTATAGCAATTTCAAGCATTGCATGTGTTGAATTCCATCTAGTCGGGACATCCAACCTTAAACCCACAGAACCATCAATACCCCCAACTTGTAGAACCCTTCTTCTGAATTCTAGCATCCTCGCATCTGATTGCCTTACATATCTAATGCTTTCTCTAATCTTTTTCACAGCATCATCTGTTACATTCAAACCATCTCGAACAATGAGATGTAAGATGTGGGCACAACATCTCACATGAAAAAAATCACCATCACAAATCAAGCTGTTGCTCAAATTTAAGTTCTCTTTCAATCTTTCTTGCATGATGAAATTTACTGATGCATTATCCAAAGTAATAGAGAAGATTTTCTTTTCAATCTTCCAATCTACCAATATCTCATGAGCTCTTTTTGCCAATTCAACACCAATGTGTGGAGGCTCCATCCTAGAGAAGGAAAGTATTTTGCTATTGAGATGCCATTTCTCATCAACAAAGTGAGCGGTCAAGCAAAGATATCCTTCACCAGTTATTGCAGTCCAACAATCAGAAGTTAGACATATTCTACTACAACTCATCGCTAACTTTTTCTTAAGGATCGCTTTTTGATCAAGGTAGAAATTCCAAACATCAGCCACAGCAGTTTTTCTACAAATGCTCTTATAATCAGGATTCAAATATGAGTGCAAATCCCTAATGCCATCATACTCAACAAAAGAATAAGGAAGATTGTGCCTGATAATAGAATAAGCAATCTTTTCTCGAACTATGCTATGATCAATTTTCCTAGCTCTCAAAGCCCCTGCATGATCTATCATCATGTTCTTAGCATCCATGTATTTTGGGGTCTCTTTGCAACCTAAATAATGACGTCGAAGTGTAGAAGTCCCACAATCCTTGCTTCCTATAACATATTTTTGTCCACAAGCATTACATTTAGCTTTTTCTTTCCCATCTACTTTGCCTATTCTTGTAAAGTATTTCCAAACCTCAGAAGTATTTTTTCTTCCCCTTTTTTTAACTTCACCATCTTCTCCCTCACAAGATTGTTGTCCCAATTGTTTTGGCTCAACCACACTAGCATTAGCATTAGTATCATCATCATCAACTTCAATTGAGTTGTCGTTCTCGTTGTCAATGTCATCATCATCACTGCCAATAATATGCCTTTTTCTCTTCTCCCTATTTGATGTTGAAGCCATTTTCTATTGCAACAACAATAACATATTGACAATAACCTTTTACTTACATCACTAGGTTTAAATAGTCAAAATTACAGCAAGGCAGGAAGCCTCAAAAAAATTACAGCAACACTTTTCTACCTAGCATAATATTAATAGCATTTACCCAAAACAGTGATGTAAGTAACAAAATCAAACAAAATCAAAATCAAACAAAAAATTATAGCAACAAAAAATATACACTTTTCAATAGCCAAGCAGCCAAAATCAAACAGCCACAAAATTATAGCCAAGCAGCCACAAAAAATTATAGCCAAGCAGCCACAAAAAATTACAGCAACAAAATCAAACAAAATCAACAAGGCAGGCCAACCAGTTCATAGTCAATAGTCATACACTTTCCTACCTAGCATAAATAAATAGCATTCATACACTTTCAAAAATACACTTTTCAGTTCATACTTCATACCAATTAGGCAATTACCAGCCACAGCCCACAAGACCACAACCAGGCAGCCACAGACAAAACAATTATAGGCATAGCACCAAAATCAACAAGAGATAAGGGGAAAATGCAATACAAAATTGTCTTCGTCTCTTCCACTATCAGTCTATCACCATTTCCTTTTTTTAATCATAGCCTCAAATCAATACAAAATGCAACATACATTACATACACTGATACACATCCACATAACTGATACAGTGATACATACACATACACTGATACATACAAGAGAGAAATCGGACAAATAACAAATTCCTATAATTTCAATTACTTATAATGTAATTCCAATTCAAGCTTAATATCAACAAATTCCTCCCCCCTTCACTCTTCACCGTATCAGTGTGACTCGTGTGAGCAGAACAACAAGAGAAAATCAGAGACTCAGAGCGGAAGAACGGAGAGAGAGGGGGGGAGAATGGAGAAAATCAGAAAAGGAAGCTCAGTAGCTCACCTATGGTCCGAATGGAGGGAGAGCGTCAGAGACTCAGAGCGGAAGAACGGAGAAAATCAGAAGGAAGAACGGAGGGAGACCGTCAGAACTCAGAGCAGAGAGCCGGAGACGGAGAAGCTTTGCGATGGTCTCTGAACTCTGAACGGAGGGAGAAATAGTGGTGAGGGGTGATGATGGTCTTCGTCTCTTCGAGCTTCTAGGGTTCGTCGTTCGTGCCTTCGTGGATCGTGGTTGCAGAGACAGAGAGAGACTGAGAGTGAGAGAGGAAAGGAAGGAATTGTGGTGTGTGTGTGATGTGTCGTGTGTGTGTCACGTGTGTGTGAGTGAAGTGTGTTGGGTTGGGTTGGATTCAGTTCAGAGACTGAATTTTGGGTTGGGTTGGGCCTTGGGGGCTGGGGCCTGGGGCAATTTTTTTTTTTAATAATATCGGGCTTAACCCGTCAAACCGACGGGTTAAGCCCGATTTAGCCCGAACATATCGGGTTCTGGCTGTGGGAACCCGATTAATTTCAGGCTTGCTTTTCCACAACCCAGACCCGATTTTTTGGGTCATAATCGGGCCCAACCCGACGGGTTGGGCCCGATATCCTGGCTCTAGTTGTCACCGTATGTCTACTATTTCTATTATATATATAGTAATACTATCTACGTACTAATATCTAAAATACTGAGCGCCTCTACGTCACTCAAGGATATACGGATGCTCTAATTGCTATTTAATACTCCGTTATTAAATATAGGACCTATTTAAGCAGGTAAGACAATCTAAATATAAGATTTCTTAGCTTTATAATTTTTCTCATACTTTCCTTAAATTAAATAATGCTACTTAATAATAAACAAGTAAGAGAGAGAAAGTAGGAATAAAGGAAATGTAGTTAAGGTGTTTCAGTAATGTTATGCGATTTTAACTAAGTTAACTAACCTGCTTAATTTAATCAAATTAGATAAATAAGTGTTATATTTAATAACGGAAGGAAAGAAGGAGTAACAATGATAATGAGAATTGTGAATAGAACGGTTCAATTTTTCACATCCTAGATGATCAACCACGGTTTGAGTTATTGATTTTTTTAAAGTAAGATTTAAACCTGAAGTTGTGTACACGTAAATTAAAGCTTAAGTAAGCCCAAATATGTATATGTTCCCTCCGTCCCTTATTATAAGAGTCAAAAGTTTGAATTGTTTTGTCCCTTATTATAAGAGCATGCATAAGGTAGTTGGAATACTTAATGACTTTTTACTCATTTTATCCCTCATCATTCCAAAATATTTCATTTTAATTGCTATCATTAATACTCTACATTTCTCTTTCTCTTATACACCCTCATAAATAAGGGCAAACTTGGGAAAAAATTTATTTCAAACATATTTATCTCTCCTAACTACTCCCTTTTGTCCTTATTATAAGGCACCAACTATAGATTCTCACAAACCAATAAAGTTAGTTAAAAGCATTATATATGTCCTAAAATCCAAGTGATTTACAAAATTACCCTCATCAATTATAATAAACTACAAAAACATATTAATTAGTAGCTCTCTTTCTACCTTTATTAAATAAGGGTATACATGAAAAAATATAATAATTGCTAATTGGACGCTACCAAGTGCCTTATAAAAAGGACTAAGAAAACTTGTTCGTTGACGCCTTATAATAAGGACCAGAGGGAGTACTTTCTTAATACGTGTGATTTTCCTTCTTGACTCTTATAGCAAGACTGAGAGAGTAAATATAAGTGTGTGGGCAGGCGGGCGGGCGGGCGGGTGACTAATCAAGTAATAAAATTCCATGTTTATTAGACTTGAAAACCATTTTCACTTGGATGGAGAAAAACTCGTATAGTAGGATTGTAGGAGGCAATGTTGTACTTGCTCTGTCTCAAAATATAAGCTTTAGTTTTGTAAATAGATATGTCTCAAAATATAAGGTTCACTTTTTATTTGTCTCAGTATTTATTGTGTTTTTTTCCAGTTCTACCCTTTCTTTATCTTCTCCCCACACATTTTCTTTCATATTTATTACATCTTATTTGCCATATTCTCTTTCAATATTTCCTCTCCACACATTCTCTTTCATCTTTAATAATAAAAATATAATAGGAAAACAAATTATATTTCTAACATAATTATTGCTTCTAACTAATTCTTTTAGTTTTCTTAATAAATACAAAGAAATTATTTGAAACTTATAATAAGGGACAATGGAAGTAAATAAAAGCCCAGTGTAATCTAGCAGTTTCTCACTTGATCCTTTAATCAAAATCAAGTAGTGGGAGTTCAATCCCACTCTTGTGCATGAAGAGCATTACGTGGTCAGTCATTTACCTCTAAGTAGAGGCTCTAAGTAGAGGATAAATGGCGAATGGATTGTACTGCTATCGGCAGTGAATACCCTAGTTGTAACACCTAAAATTTTCTACTATATTATAACATTTTAATTGAATTATAACCACTATTTCAATACCGAAAGCCCGAAAATACGAAAAATTTAAAACTTTTTCTTTTCAATTATTAAACTAATTTTCTTTTTATTGGAATGGGCTTTTCGGACAAATTGAATAATTTAAAAACTATGTCTAAAGCAGAGTGATTCATAAAACAATTAAAAGTACATTAATTCTCTTAAGGTAACTTTTCTCTATTCATAATACTTAGGAATTTAAAATTCCTTCATAAATTTATACAGTTACATCTTCTATGCTTTCTACTAATAAACTTAATTTAATTTTTATATCGTATACAGATACACTACTAAAATACTTGACTACTATAGTATTATTCTTACTTTCTCATATATAATCTTATTTCTTCGTCTTATATTCTTCCAGCACTCCTGCCTTATCCCAACCATCTAACCATCTCCCAGCTTCTCTGAAACAGCAAATAGTTTAACGCAGTTTATCTCATTAACTTTTGTTCTTATGAGTATATTGACCTGTATACATTTCATAATTTTGCACAAATAATGATAGTCTTACTCTTATTATTCTGTGTGCGATCTGCACTTACCCTCCACTACTAACGATATCTTCATTGACTAGTGGATGTTTTACCTGCAGGACTTCTCATTATAACTATCCCGTTATAACTAAACTGGTTGGGAAAAGAGGCGGCTGAACCCCTAAACCCTGGAGTACTCCAACTGAGGAATAAAAACTTATCAATTAAATGCAATAGATATTACAAAATTATACATGCAATTTGAGTGTAATGAGATAAACTGCTACCTGTATCCTGAGCTTACTCTTCACTGTACTCCTGTCTTTCACTATACTCTGGGGATTCGACCCCACTATCTTGTCCAATAAATATTTATAATATAAAAATAATATATTAATATCTAACCTTATTCAAAATAATTAAACGTCTCTCACGTTCCTATAGTTATACCCTTTCTATTTCTAATACAATTAAATCTTAATTTTTAGCTAAATAATTAATCACACCATTATCAATCAACAGTGCACAAACATAAGAATATCCTTATCATTTTAAATTAAACTTACATTGCCTATTAATCAATTATCCTTTAGTCCAATTTACTTTCCAAATTTCTTGATAACCCATACAACCACTTACTTCAGACTTAGGAATCTAATTCACCATTTAAGTATCCAAAGACAATACTTCAAACAGAATAAAGCACACATTTCATTTTCAGAATAATATCATCAATTAATAATTCAATCAAACAATATAAACTTACACCCATTTTTATTTGCAAATCTTTAAATTTAGCTTAGCAACAATTAACTCTCAAATTACCTATTAAATGCGATAACACATATTTATAATCCAACTTAAAGCTTTGTCCTAATCTTTGAAAATCCTTGAGCGATAGGTTAAACTTCCAAACTAAACTTGCAACTTCTTGTATCTTGTAACTTCTATAATTATAATTAAGGTTCAAAACTGTAAATGATCGGTTTCATTTTTAGATTCATCCCTAAACCTTCATGATAAAACTTCTAAATCAATTTAGATTCAATTAATAACCATTGAACCTTCAAACACTAATGAAACTCAGTCTTGAGTTAACAATTTACCTTCCAAGCTACTAATTCTCATCACCAATACAAATCATCCAGAACAGAAAATAAAATAACAATTAACTCCTAAAATCCCTTAAAATCCTTTAGACCCTAAAACACACTTTCCCAATTTATATCACACCTTATAATCTAATTTCCTACTTAATTCCAACTTAAAACCTCAAATTCCATTTCTTAAACATCATAAGTATAAAAATGAAATTTCCTTGTTTACACAACTTAATTACAAATGCCAACATTTTTAATTTTATTCTAAACTAGAACCAAAACATAAAATACCTCATAGTTTCTAAAACCATACAGATCCTTATCTGCTATACCAGAAACTTGGCTCCTATACTCCTTCCTAACTTTAACTCATTATCCTAAAGCAACCATTGAAAACCCAATTGATCAAATATAAGCACCCAACTTCAACCACAAATCAATATATCACTTTGTCTATTACTTTCACTCCTAATTTAATAAAGATCTATGGCTTTGATCTTACATACCAATTTTTCCTATTTGGACTATATTTACAAAGCATTCATTAGACCAATATCTAATATTTAACAATCCCTTAAACATTATTCCTCTGTTTCTAAAATCAATACCTTACAAATCTAATCCTCAAGCCAACTACGTCCATTAATTCACCCCTAACCATAACATTAATCTTTCCTTAAATACTTCAAATCAACTTAAGTTTATAAATTTAATTTCTGACTTCAAAATAAACATCATATCCCTTTCACCTTCTTATTTAACAATCATCATTAGCAATCCTTTATCTCCTTTTCAGCCTATACTCAATATCAATTAATATCCTAGCGTTCAATATTAACTTGAGCATTCTCAAACATCTTTTCACCCACAACATAATATCATTCAGATATACCAAGCTTCAATTAGAATCTAAACTGAAATTAATCAATTGGAATTCAAAATACTTAAACCCTCTTTTCTCCTTTACTTTTCATAATCAGGTAACATGAACCATTAATCCCTTGTCCCTTTAAATTTTCCTTGATCCTCAAATCCTCAAGTAAAAGCCTCAATAGTTATCCTTCGTTTTCTCATGTTTCATCTATTATTCACAATTCTTCATCACACTTCTATCTTACTATCAAGTATCAATTCATCCCTTTAATTCATGATAATCAATCAAACAAAGCTAACCAGAATTGAATTAACCATAGTATCTCTTCCCACAATTACAAGACTAACCTAATCAAATATTTCCAAAATCTTCTACAAATAACATGAAATCCACTTTGGTGATCAATTAAATAAAATCAATTTCATTCCCACTTCCACCTGCAAATCAATCAATTATCCATGAAAGTCCAGTTTCAATGCCTTAACTTAATCATTCTCAATACTAAACACCTAACTTCAATTCCTAACTAAACTTCATTTATAACATTTACCTAAAAGAGTCAAAGCTTTTTGCCAAACATCAACAAAGGAAACAAAACAATTTATGGGTTTAATTCTGAAATCCTAATCTCATCAATAACCTCAATACATGAGTTCAACTATTACCAAATCAATTTAAAGCTTTCCAATAATTCCCAGAAATTCCTAAACATCATAGAAACTTCCTTATTCATAAATTCCTTTTCAGCCACCAATGAACAGAACCAAAGGCAGAAGAAAAATCAATCCAATCTTACTAAATTAAATTATTCCTTTATCATTAAACCTTAACCATACAAGTGAAATTTATCATGAATTAAGCATGCATCCTGGTGTGTAGATAGACTCTTGCATCTTCATCATACACCCCTGGACACAGAACTCTCAGAGATCACACACGTAGAAACAACAATTTCTATTTCTAAACAGCCATTAACTCGCCACAATTTAACATACAGTAAATCTTTAAGCTTCTAAGGTTCCAAATTCTCTTAAGTTCAATACTAAAAATCCCAGTAGGTTAACAATTCCCAGCATTCAAAAATCACAGATCAAATGTAGGTCAACATAGCTATTAATTCTAATGAATTCTTAAACACCACTTTAAGCTATTAAATTGTAGGAATTTCGTTTGGGGATGGAATATGAGATCAACAGAAACTCAACAATGAAAATACCAAATTCAAGCTAAAAGACCAACAAAATCTTTCCTATTACCTATCATTGTATCTGGCCGAACCAAAACAAGCAGAGAACAGAGGGAAACACAAAACAACTTCATACACAATTAACAATCACTCATACACCATCACTACCAATTCCATCATATTACAATAAATTTCTCCTCCCTTCCCTACCAGCGTCGAACAAAACAAGAGAAGAGAAGAGAGAATCGGACAGAACAAAGGCAAGAATCGGTCACCTAAACAATGACCACTACTCAACATGCAAAATCATTATATGTTCTATCATAATCTTAACTTAAATTAATCACCAATTATCAACCCTTCAAGCCAAGAAATCGGCAGAATAGAGAGAGAATAACAAAAGGATCAAATTTGCCCAATATCCGAAATCTCAACATACAAGGCACTCTAGGAACCTAAACTCACTCCTAATCACGTTTAATTGAGCTTTGAACTGATTATCGCCCAAAAACAAGCAAGAACAGCGTCGGATGAATAGTGAACAAGAAAGGGATTTGTGAAGAAATCAATCAAACACCACTCCATCACTCAAAATCCTTCACAAGAGTGGTTAATCAAAACCTACTCTTCTTTTTTATGGATTTAAGAACTCCTAAAACCTCAGAACTCGAATTGAAGCCCCCCCAAGCCTTACTCAATTCGGACCAAGAGGAGAAAAGAATTGAGAAAAGAAAGCTCACCCATGGTCACTCGAGCCTTACACGTGCTTTGGAGCTTCTCGCAGCCGAAATTGTCGCCGTCGCCACCGCTGGCCGCCGTTAGAACTCGAAGAAGCAGAGAGAGAGGGGTGAGAGAACAAGGAGAGAGTGAGAGCTGAGAGCTGAGAGGGAGACGGGAATGAGAGATGAGTGAAGGAAATGGGACACGTGGGAGTATATATTTAAAAGATAAGGATGAGTAGATTTTTATTAGGTAGTTTACCATTTTGCCCCTCCTTTTAAAATTGAAGATATTTTTAACTAGGGGTAGATATTGTCTTTTTCATTTCCTATTTTCTATTTTCCCTTAAATGGTAATTTTATTTACCATTCCCATTTACAAATAAACATGAATTTGTCCCAAAATAATTCCTCTATATATGTTTTAATTTGAAAATTTATTTATAAGGCTTTTTAAAAACTAAATAATACCCTAAGGTTCTAAATATTCCCTTATTTAAATTCATCTTCTAGATATTTTTCCTTAATTAATAAAGAAAATAAGCCTTAAAAATTATTAAAAATACTCCTAACCTCATAAATTTATTTATAAGGCTTTTTAATTTCTAAATGACATTCCCAAACCTTAAATAACTCCTTATTTTCTATTTTTTAAAATTTGGGGTGTTATGCTAGTTTAATAAAAAAAATGTTGTAAATAAAAGCCAAAATGATCCCTACCTCACTTACGTTGCATATCTATTTTTTTTGGTCAAATATCGTATTGCATATCTATAAAGGAAACATTTTTTAAAAAGAAAAATAAATATCACTGCTACCTCAATTTGTTGATTAATTTGGGGAAATTAATGAAGCTAGATAAAGGATTTACTTACCGCATATGTTACATGTTATCTTTGGAAAATTTATATGTATCATTTTAAATCAGTTTATAAGCTAAGTCAATAAAAATTAGTTCAGAAGAAATGATAAATATTTAAATAAAAATATAATCTCTCATTTTATTAATTTTCACCACCGTCTCTAATAAATGATCTTTTTTGGCCAAACAAGTATGTTAAAAGTAAAATTGACATATTTTTTTATAAGTAAATTTTATGAAAGGGGTTGGATTTACTCACAATTCAAGTGTGTGATTTCTAACTCATGATTCAACCTATTTTATATGCTCACAAAGTTCAGCCAGCTTCACTTAGTTATACTTGGGAGGGATAGAAGACTCACTAAAATGATCGAATGTGAGCTCAACTGACATATTTTGCACAACAATATATGGTATTTGCGTAATTGTATGCGACTGCGAGGGGGGAATATAGCTGGGAAAATGGGCTTAACCTACCAATCCGTGGGTTGAGCAGGGTTAAGGTTAGGAAAATCCCAACCCGGCCCGCACCATTTAGCCCATGGGCTAAGGCGGGTTAGCCCGCCAAATATATTTTTTTATTAAAAAAAGAAAAACTCTATTTAATTCATTAAGGCATATTTTAGACACTTCACTAATATAAATTGTGGTTGACATAACAAATTGTGGTGTTTGTATAGTATAATCTAAACTTTTTTAATAATATTGTTAATACAATAAAATTAAGAAGATGTTTATACAAAAAAAATATATAATTGTGGAGTCCATATTTGTATACTACTTGGGGTATTCTATTTTACTTGATCCAATTATGATATATTTTTGTTGATTTAGAATTTTTATTTTTTTATTATAATATTTTTTTAAAAAAAAAAACCCCGCCAACCCACACTAAAAGGTTAGGGTTGGGGTTTTCTCAACCCATTAGCCCGCATCACGTAACCCGTCACGGGCCAGCCCGCGACCCCCAGCCCGAAATTGTTCATTGGCGCCACGGTGGAATATGAAGCGTTACATTAATTAAAAGAGTGGCAACGATCTTTTTTTTTAAAAAAAAGTAAAAAAAAAAAAAAAAAAAATCCGACTTGAGAGTTGAGACATCAATGGGCAGCTGAATCGCCGTCGCCGACGAATATAAGCCTCTCCTTGCTCCGAAATCCGAAGGATGGAGTTTTGGCTGTTGTAAGTGAAGATTTGGTAGGGAAGTGCATACAAGCCTCTACTTCTTCCACAAAATGACTCCAATAATTACTGTTTTTGTGGGAAGAAGAGAGACGATGTGATAAAACAAAACGAGGCGGCCTGGCGAAATGGCGGGGAGGGCTTTAGCATCAGTAGCTCTCAGTAAAACCCACTTGTTCAGGAATCTCTTTTCCAATTCTTTGCTCTTTTTGCCTCGCTTTTCCCATTTTCTACTTCGCAGAACCAGGTGCTTTCACTTCACCCTTATTAATGTATGAGAAATTATTTGAAATTAATATCGGTGCCTGAATTATTTGACCGACTAATTGGCTATATTTGTCTGCTTTATGATTCATTATGCTTAGGAAGTACATCACTATGTTTGGCGATTCTTTTTTCTTTTTTTCATACTTATGCTGTTATATTTCATCTATATAAGCAGTAACGGGAGAGAGACCTGTCAGGTAATTGTACAAAACTCTGAAGAAAGATGCAACAGGTCTTTTAGATTGCAAATAGTGAGGGTGAATGTTATTGCAGCGACATATTACATTGTTGATTTTAGTAGATACTCCAGAAGGTATAGATCAGTCCTAAGTTATTTGATACTGTTATGTTGAATCTTCTGCATTTACAATCATGCTGAAGGTCATTCATGTCTTGGTTTAGTTTAGTCGCAAAAGTCAGGTCAAAATTTATAGAATGAGTTTGCCTGAATACTGATTTGCACTGCAGTGGCTTGAACTCTGTAATAAGCAAGGTTTGTGGTCTGGAGTCTAGTTTTGGCTACCACCATGACTTAAAAACATCTCCTTTCTTGGGACACCTATGCATTCATTCAGGTCCATCCCTGAAGTCTGATGATAAAGTTGTAGAGGAACTTCAGGATTCTGAAAAGCCCTCAGCTGGTACCGGTGATTGTAATGGCAAGATTAAGAGAAAGAAACTAAAGGGGAAAAGAGCAGTTGTAAGGTGGCTAAAGTTCTTTAGATGGAAGAAGAAGAAAGAATACCAAAGAATGACAGCGGAAGAGAAAATACTGTACAAATTGAAAAAGGTAAATTCTTTTTTTTTTTTTTGCCCAAGCCACACTTGTAGGTGCATATTTCCATCTCAGTTTAGTTTAACTCTTGCTCACTGTCTCCAAATACTCTGAGTCTGTCTCTTTTACCATTTGTGCCACTGTGTTTGTTATGTGGCTACACTTTATTGTTTGCTATTACATTCACCGTAAAGCAGCTAGTCATAAGTTTCGAAATACACTGCACAACAATTTCGATTCGTTTACATTAGCATTACAGTGCAATAATGTTTCATGTTTGGAAATGGAGGGCAGGGCCACAAACGAATTGGATAACACTGTTTCTGCTAACAGAAGTTTTTCTATTTCTGCCTATCAAGATTGAGAAAACACGTCTTAAGTTATACTTTTGGTTTACTGATACATATTTTATGTCTGTCAGTTGCATCAATTAATAAATTTTCAATGCTTTCTTCACTGTTCTAGGCTCAGAAAAAGGAAGAAAGGCTTCTTGAAACTCTGAAGAAGATTGAGCCTGCAGAATCATCAGAAACAACCCATGATCCTGAGATATTGACTCCAGAAGAACACTTTTTCTTCCTAAAGATGGGCCTCAAATGTAAAAATTATGTGCCTGTTGGAAGGCGGGGAATATACCAAGGTGTGATTCTGAACATGCATCTGCACTGGAAGAAACATCAGACTTTGAAAGTGATAGTGAAAACATTTTCACCGGAGGAAGTCAAGGAGATTGCTGCAGAGCTGGCAAGACTAACCGGAGGGATTGTGCTTGACATTCATGAAGGTGACACAATAATAATGTACAGAGGGAAGAACTATTCTCAGCCACCAACTGAGATAATGTCTCCTCGGGTTACTCTGTCAAGGAAGAAGGTATAATGACTTTATTCGTGTCCTCTGTTTTTGGCCCTTTTCTTCTAAGAGTAATTTTCTTCTAAGAGTAATATATTGAAGTGTCCAAAGATTTGATGACTCAAATTCCCCTTCTCACCAATCAGAGGTGCTCACTGTTTTTTATTTTTAGTTTTTTGGTTGTTGTTGTATTTCTTTAGGTCTAAGTCACCATTAGTGGAAAACTACAAGGCGATAGAGCTAGAAATTCTCTGTTATTTTTCATGACTTAATGACTATCTTTACTTATCTAATGGCATTAATGTTGCTACTTATTTTTACATGTGTTCAAATTTTCATTGGAATTGAGTTTGAAAAATTACCATGAATTCTTGCTATCGATTGTTTTTGCTACTGCATTATATCTAAAAAATGACCATTTTGTTTAGTGGGTCTTAATTACTAAGATATCCTCACAGTACCTTTAGGTGCTGTTATATTGTCAGAAGTGTTAACATTTACTTCATTCTTAATTTCTTATGCAGGCATTGGATAAATCCAAGTGTAGGGATGGCCTTCGAGCTGTGAGGAGATATATTCCGAGACTAGGGCAGGAGCTTGAGATGCTTCATGCACAACTCAAGAGCAAAGCGGACTGCAAAAAAGATGCTGGTGAGGAAAACCAGAAAATTGGTGACAATGAGAGTATTGAGCCCAGCAACGTCACAAAATCCCAGTTAGGGAATGCAGATAAACTTCATGAAATTTTATACAAGAACAGAAAGTGCCCGGAGGATGGAGCTGATACGGACACAGAGTTGGATCCCGAAGATTGGTCAGGCATATCTGAGTTCGAGATTGACTCAGAGACAGAGAACGAAGTGAAAGAGGAACGGCCTCTTTATTTGGACAAGTTTGAGAAATTCCCAGATCAGAATGATGGGGGAATCGATGACTTTGAGGAGCATTTACGACAAATATCTATGAGGTCCAAAAACTCTAACTCCATGGAAGACGTGGACTTACCAAAGTTTGATGAAGTTGATAGGATTGTGCTGCGTGCAGCGTCCCTCTTAAAGAAAAAGAGAACATGACATATTTTGTGGATAATCAGTGTAAACTTTGTAACGAAAAAGTGGATCATCCAGGGAAAACGGGAATTGCCCAATTTAAAACGAAAGGTTTCCCTTTTTTTAATTTACATCGATCATATAGAGTAGGCAAGAGGAAGTGAGGAACAGCGCTTTGTGGGTTGTGGCGGGAGAAGGAAAGATAACAAGCAAGAATAGTTTATTAATAGGGTTGGGAGTGGGGGGTAATTATGTAATTGAGATATTCAGGCCTATTCCATTGGCCCGAAAGAGATGCTAAAGGACAAAATTGCCCCTTAAATTCATCGTCTTACTCTAGAGTCTAGACAGTATTTCCAGGTGTCGTCTCTCATCAGCACTCGTCAAAGCTTTGCTTTTTGGGTCACTGCGTGATGGTGGGCGGGTCATGTCCTTTGGCAATACGCAATAACTTGTTCTGCGACGCGTTTCCTCTATCGAAGGACGTGGCCGAGGCAACAGCTCCTTCATGTTTACTCACTCCGAACTATTTCTTTCCAGATCTTCGGCGGACTAACCTCTACCTCTCTTACAGGTTTCTTCGTCGGCAAGCCGTTTTTTCTACATTATATTTGCTTATGGGTTTAAGTCTGAATGAAATTAAAATGGATTGATTTGAATATGTAGTGGGTAAAGTTTTGGGTTTTGAATCTTATAAAAATCTCTAGATTATGCAAATTTTGGTTTTTGAATAGGTATTTTGGGAATGCTATATTTTTTTTCTTTGGGAAAAAGACAAATAAATACCCTCCAATTTGTAAAATTCCATTAACAACTTCATGATAGGTATTAACAAGACAACAACCTATCATGAAGTTGTTAATACCTATCATGAAGTTGTTAATGGGATTTTGTAAATTGGAGGGTATTTATTTGTCTTTTTCCCTATTTTCTTTATCATAATAAAAGACTTTGTAATTTTCTGTTAATTTCAGACAAATGTAATGGATATATACATACAAAAATATTCCTTTTTCCGGACATAACATAAAGGGTCAAAGTTTTGAATCCTCAGTCATTTTTTATGATTATATTACTCCCTCTGGTACTTATTATAAGGCACCAACTACCAATTCTCACAAATCAAGGAATGGTAGTTGGGTCCTTAAATCTAGGCTTAATTGACCATATTTTTCAACTTCACCCTTCATTAAATGATACAACTTAACATTTTAAACTATGAACATTCATTAATGACAAGGGTAAAGTAGGAAAAATGTAATTAATGTGGCGGTTGGTGCCTTATAATAAGGACAAAAAATTTTGTTAGTTAGTGTCTTATAATAAGGACAAGAGGGAGTACTATTATTGTTTGCCACAAATTTCCGGAGCTGCTCTGAACCGCATCGCACCCTTGACCCTTCTCTTCAAGCCGCATCGAAAAATACAAAATATTGGATATTGAGAGGAATTGCTTTCTGTTTTTGCTGGCAATATAACAGATAAGAATGGAACGCAAGTTTTCGTGTGATGGATCTAACTCTCAGTCACAGTATAGAAATAAGCAGGGAGCTATTGTGCAAGCTTACGTATCTTCTCATTTTTCTTTCCGTGTAAAGCTGGAGATCTCTCAACTACCACACCCATTGAAGAGGCCTTGTCCTATGATATTTTCATTTCAATAAGTCATCATAATTACAGGCAAAGCAACCCAGTTGTGTGCGACAAAGGAAAGAACAAACAATGGGTGGGTTTTCGGTGGGTTCGGCGTTTGATTCCAAATCTGGGCAGATGATAATGATGGCTTTGCTGCTCATGACGGTCTCCTTTTATGCGGGCACCCTTTTTAGCAACAATGTTCCCATTTATGCATCCCAGCTTCTCTCCAATTATTCTTTTCGTTCTTCATCGCCTGGTAACCTTTGAGAGACTCTATTTCTATATATCTGACTGAAGTTCGTTTCCTTTCATTTTCTTTCTTTTTTTGAAACCGGTTTTATCTTTGGCATTTATGTTGCTTTTCTTAACTTTGGGTTCGTTCGTACTATATGGGACGTGCCGCTTGTTTCCAGTCTCTTGAAATGTTGTTACATTCATTGATTCCTTTAGCTTTCCTGAATACGCATGATTAAATAGCCAACTGTTTCTGGACAGACCTTTTATGTTGTTTTTAGAGATATTTGAGACACTATCTTGGTGAAACTGGACATTTATTTAAATCCGTTTTGAAACCTATATTAAACTTGTGGTTGCAGTGTACATTTATTCATGAATTTTCAGCTTCAGTGCTCATATACTTAAATCGCAGCCAACTGTAACTAGAATGGGGGTTTGTAGCAACCACTTGTGTCATTGGGTATGTTAATTTTTTCGTAAATTAATTAAATATATTGTAGTTTCTATATCTATTAATGCTGTCAAATCCAAGTGTTAAATGCCCTACTTTAGATTGTACAGAGGATTTTTTTATTCGATAGCTTTGCTTTTTGCCTTGATAGTTTGATAGCTCAGCAATGAGAAGAATGATGACTACGTCAGGATACACGATAGACCAAATATTTATCTAATTTTTCTTTCTTACTTTTGCTATGATGAGAAGTTGAAAACCCACATTAGTGTCTTTCATTTGACGACTTCTGTAAAAGTTTATTGTTTTGATTACAACTAGCTTTGCGACTTTGTGGTTAGTACTATAATGTTACACTTGCAGGCACATCCAGATTCACTAATAGAATAGCTCTGACTTATCGCAAAACGCCGCTACTGATTCCTGAAACTGGGATGGATGTATGCCCATTGAAGTACAACGAATATATTCCCTGCCATGATTTTTCCTATGTGGCAGGGCTCCAAAACGTGGATTATTCTAGAAAAGAAGAACTGGAGAGGCACTGTCCTCCCCCTGAAAAGCGCTTGTTCTGCTTAGTTCCACCACCAAAGGATTATAAAACACCTATTAGATGGCCTATCAGCAGGGATTTTGTTTGGCGAAGCAACGTGAATCATTCAGTTCTGGCAGATGTCAAAGCGGGCCAAAACTGGGTGCATGAGAAGGGTCAGCTCTGGTGGTTTCCGGGGGGTGGTACCCATTTCAAGCATGGAGCACCAGAGTACATTCAAAGGTATCTGTGTTTCTCTCTTATGGGTGATTTTACACAAGTAAACTACCCGTCAATGAATGGTATTTTTTCAACTATGTTAGTTATTTGGTTCTTTCACTGATGCAGGTTAGGAGCTATGATAACAAATGGTAGGGGTGATCTGCGTTCTGCAGGGGTGAACCAAGTTCTGGATGTTGGTTGTGGTGTGGCCAGTTTTTCTGCTTATCTTCTTCCCTTGGGCATAAAAACAGTGTCTTTTGCACCCAAGGATGTTCATGAGAATCAAATTCAATTCGCATTAGAGCGAGGAATTGCTGCAATGATAGCGGCATTAGCCACAAGACAACTACCTTACCCTTCTAGTTCATTTGAACTAATTCACTGCTCACGATGCCGTATAGACTGGCATGAAAATGGTAATTGGCCTTTGTCACTGTTGTTTATATTTTGGCATTTGATTGCATATTGGGAGTGGAAATTGAGATTGAAACTCTGTCTATAATGAAGAATGGCTATAAATACAAACTTTTGACTGGTGCATTCTCATTCTGTTATACTATTAATGTATGAGATATATTCCTGTTAACGGCTGCCAAAAATATTGCTGTCTAACTGAATACTTCACTTTCAACGATATTAATTTATTTTGTTTTCTGCAGATGGGATTTTGTTAAAAGAGCTGAATCGCCTTCTTCGTTCTAAGGGGTATTTTGTCTACTCAGCTCCCCCTGCTTATAAGAGAGGTAAAGACTTTCCTGTTATTTGGGCTAAGATGATGACTGTGACAACAGCAATGTGCTGGAGGCTCATTGCTCGAAAAATTCAGACAGCCATATGGATTAAAGACGATAACTCCTCATGCCTCCAGAAAAATGCAGAACAAAAGCTTATAAGTCTCTGTGATGCCGTAGATGATTCTAAGCCTTCATGGAATATTCCACTGAGGAACTGTGTACAGGTTAGGAATTCTCAAAGTCAGTCTCACAAGCTACCTCCACAACCTGAGCGCCTTTCCATGTTTTCTGAGAGCCTGAGCAAGATAGGTTAGCCTGTTCTCATGTTAATGGATCCTGGAAATTTCTTCCCCTCAATTTTCATGTCCCACTCTTGTTAAACTCTAATATTTTTTATATTTCTGATCTTCCATCAGATTATAAATTAGACATGTCACGGTTAAAAGGCCTTTCAATGCAAAGCAATAATTCTTTCCCCTATTTTACAACAGGTATAAACCAAGATGAATTTGCATCAGACACTATCTTCTGGGCTGATCAAATTCGTCAGTACTGGAAGCTGATGAATATCAAAGAGACAGAAGTACGCAATGTGATGGACATGAATGCCTATTTTGGTGGTTTTGCTGCAGCACTGAATAACTTCCCTGTTTGGGTGATGAATGTGGTTCCTGCTAGCATGAACAATACCTTATCTGGAATCTATGACCGAGGACTCATTGGAACTTATCATGATTGGTAAAATATCCTAAATTTTTTTGTGGCATTTGCTATTATTATACTAGAACTGTGTGTTAGTGGCATCAGCAGTTAATTTCAGATGTATTTACATAATTAGGTGTGACCCATTCTCAAGCTATCCTCGATCATATGATTTAGTGCATGCCTACCACCTCTTCTCCCACTATTACGATAACCAGCGAGAAAGATGCTTACTGGAGGATATCTTGCTTGAGATCGATCGCTTAATTCGCCCTCTGGTAATTAATTGCTATGAGTGCTAATTTTTTATGATTATTGTCGATTTATAATGGTGATGATCAGTACTACTATTATTATATTATTGCTACATTAAATCCATCTCCCGTCATCTAGTTTCCCTTGCTTGTTTGCACATTCTGATGCTGAACTGTGCTTTCTGCTAATTATAATTCCTCGTGTTTGCAGGGATTCATTATCATTAGGGATGAGGATCATATTTTGTCAAGAATCCAAGAGATTGCCCCAAAATTTTTATGGTCTGTGGAGTCATATTATCTACAAAACAAAGAGAACGAGATGGAAACCGCTTTAATTTGTAGAAAAAAGTTTTGGGCAATCGTCTAAGTGTATGTTTATTCGACATTTTTGGATAGGTGGGATTAAAAGGGCCAAAGGAAGTGAATCCAGGGGAGTTCAAATGAAAAAAAGAGTGAACTCTAAGCCCTTCCCTGTTCCCTCTATCCTCCCAAACAGGGTGTGAAAGCATCTAGCAGGTACAGTGACCTGATCATTTGGGCCAGAGGTCATTTGTAGTCTCTACTCTCTAGTTTAGCGCTCACTGCTCAGCATGTTAAAAAAAAAACATTTAAATGTATTTGGAAATTAATTATTTGTTTATAAAATGTTTGATTATAATTATTACTTCCATATATCCTTATACTATCTCACATTTTTTAATATTAACAATAACAAGCCCAGTTAACTTACTGTGAGCCGTGAGGCCCTCGTGAGTCATGATATTGGGTGACCGCTGACCTTTATATTCGTTCATGAAAATTGTTAACCTGACATCAAGCTTACACTTACACGGTTACACAATATTATGTTCTTTTATTCTTCTAATTCTCTGCGGGGAATAAGATTATAGTTGAGTTTAAATCTTGAATATTCTTCCTTTAATTATGTTGAAAGATGGGTAGTAAAGGAAAAGTCATTCATTGAATAATGTTAATTAAAAGTATCTTCTGGTAGATATTATTGTTGCTGTTGGTTGTGAGATGTGGCCGCTAAAAAAGATGTAATTATTGTTGAATATGCGTAGTTGTTAAGAATTTTATACTTAATTGACAATAATTATCAATTTAGATGGTGATAACCTACAAAATAGATGATTGTAGCCACTGGGGCAAAAGCTGAAATGACAATCCAAGCCCACCTTGTCTCCTTCTTCTTCTGCTTCCTGGGTTTTGACTTTTCATGGCCTTTGCCTCACGGCCCAATAAACTCACATCACAATAACTTCAATTTCTGCTATTTGCGATTTTCTTAAATCACTTTTTTTTTTGGGTATATTCTTCGTAGTTTTATTGAATACATGCACACTTTCCGCTTCTGAATGCAGAAATTATTCGAGACGTTTGGTTTAGTTCTTAACACAAACTCAATTTTGTATGAAATTACTTCTATTTAAATTGCATATTCATGTTTCAATAATTGGAAATCAGTAGCTGAAGGGTATTCACTATTCATACTTCCGGAAAACTATTACAAATTGTTGATAAATTAATTACAAAAAACTAATCTAACTCAATAAGAAAATATTTTTAGAATATGGACATTGATATCTTATAATAGTGGCCGAAGGTTTCTTCATGGACAATTCGTGACAGTTTGGAAAATGTATTCGAAAACAAAAAAGAAAGCTTTCTTCGGGGAAAGAAAAAGGGGCTTTAAAACTGTTTTTTGGGTCAGACACAGTACTTCAAATATATTCTTATTCCTCTCCTGCCAATGCAGATCTCCCTCTGCTTTCAATCTCATATCCAACCAAAAAGGCAACTCAAATCTTTCTCAATCTTTTGAGACACTACTGCTTCGTAAAATTAGAAGACCGATCGACAAAAGGATAATGTTAAGATAACCATACAGTTAAAAATTCTTATTTTGAAAGCATATATCTGTATTAAAATTGAAATTATTTTGAAAGATGTTTATAGTTACATTTTACAATTAAATTTCTATAAGAACCATAATTCAAAAAGGGTAAAGGGTCAAAATGACCCTGTACTTATGTTCAAGGTGCATCTGACACTTTGTACTTTTTTTTTTGCTCAAAACTGGCTATCAACTTTCAAATTCGGGTCAATAATGACTTTTCCATCAAACTGGTCCAACAGACGTTTCAAATTCGGGTAAATAATGACTCATCTGTCAAATAGGCCAAACGGACGTTTCAAATCCGGGCCAATAATGACTCATTCGTCAAACTAACCCAATTTCCGTTACTTTTTTATAGGTAGATCCCACACTGGAATTTCACATGAATCTAATTTTTGTTGAGTCATTTTGACGGAGAAGTCATTATTAACCCGAACTTGAAATTTTGGTTAGACCAGTTTGACAGAGGAGTCATTATTGACCCAAATTTGAAAGTTGATAGACAATTTTGAGCCAAAAAAAGTACAAGGTAGCAGATGCACCTTGGACATAAGTACAGGGTCATTTTTTTACCCTTCACCCGTTCAAAAATTTAAAACCTTAACCACTACTGGTCTAATTATTTCTGATTTTAGAATGCTATATTGCAAAGAAGGAATCTACAGTGTCAAATGGATTCAGTAAGAAATCAAAGACCCAGACATCATGTCGGCAAAGTGTTTATATGTAGAACCAGATTGATGCCTTTTTTATTTTTGTTATTTAAAAAAGCGCCAACTTTTGATAAATAATTTATTAAAAAATATAAGTTTTGATAAAGCACAATAACGTCATATAATCCATATAAGCGTCCATATCTAACTAGTGAGATAAGAATATGTTGCTTTGAAAAAGCACCCTTAAAGAGATGTATAAAGTTGCAAAGTCTCAATCCAGATTTAGTTGTATGTTTATATACTTAACAAGATTTAGTAAGAGTGTTGGCGGATATGATGTGGCCCAAAATGTTTGTATAATATGGTCACCGTTCATGATATTTAACCAAATACTATGAAAAACATTTTCCTTCATGTATAATCAATATGCCTTTTTTTGGTTCAATATTATGATGCGACTTTAATGGATTGATGATCAAGAGACAAGAGTGGGAGATTGTATCAAATCGAAAAAGAAAATATATTCTGTGTCAGCCAAAAGTGGGCTAAAATACTAGCAGCTCATAGGATACTTGGTTCTTCTTCACAGCTATTTCGCAGCGACTTGCCTGCTTGATATTGCATGTCGAGAACCCCTTTTTAGTTTCTACCATCATAATCTCCCCCCCCCCCCCCCCAAAATTCGTTAGTAAATTGCATTATCTTAAATAATATATTCTCCAATTTTAAAGTTTTATTTCCTTTCCATGCATATAAATATATATATATTATGCTCTTTTTCTAAAGCTCTTTCAAGACGTGGATGGTTCAACTTTGCCCACAAATATCTTGTGAGAAGAAGAAATATTCATGGAGATTAGATTCTCTGCTACACATCTTAAAGGTGATTTATAGACATACAACACGCGTCAAAATATACTAAATGCACATAATTTTAACCGTTCTCCAATCAATCAATTCTCGTGTGTCCTATATTGAACAGCTAGATCTTGACATCATATAATTTGGACTTTAGAGAAGTAAGTGATGGCAATATATATGTGTATAGGATTATCTTCCTAATAAAGATTAAGTCATTTGATAGGATTTATTAAAACTTATGTATGACAGTGTATAATATATCAAATTGAAATCAAAGTGGGAAGATTAATTTTAAAAAAGTTATAGATACATTAAATAAAATAGAAAAAGAATTTACATTTAAAACTAAAATTCATATTTAAACCATCAGGTCCTACATTTAGGACTGTAAAAATATTTGGTCCAGATATATTTGAAGATTTCACTATCACTTATCTTTCTTTTGATATGTTCTGCAATAACAAATTTATCGAAGATGCAGAGAAAAGTATGAATAAGAATATCTATATATGATGTTACCAAAATAGTGGACAATAATCTTCACTAGCTAGTGCACATGTAAAGTTAAAGTATAATGCCAAAATGCTGTTCACTCAGTATTTGTTATTGCATGTGTGCGTAACTTTATGATCTATTGATTAGCGTTGTAATTGTAATACCGTTGATATTGTAATGTGATCTTTTAATGAACATGATAAATGAAACACCCGGATCTTGGTGTTTGTTACAATTTTATGTGCATTCCATATCATCTAAGAAAACACTACAACAATTTGAAAAGGGAAAAAAAAAACACCTTATATTATGGTCCCAAGACATTAAGTAAAATTAAAGTGTTGAATAAGTTGCATCAGATATTTAAAATTTAAACCCATTTCATTACTATTAAGTACTATCTTTTAAAATATTTCTTTAAGATAAATAAATAAATATGGACTATCAAAATTAGACATGGATCATCCAAAATTCCAATTTTAGTGTCACAAAATTAAAACCCAATCATTTAAAATTGAAAAAGCAAACTAATGTGATTAATTTGACACTGGCATTGGCATTTTTATACCCTTGTCATTCAAGCGATGTATTGCTTATAATTGATTAATGACCTTATTTTAGTATGATTAGCTAAAATCAGTCGTTTGAAAAAAGGGTAAAACTGCCTTCAATAAAATTTGTTAGTTTGGTAAGTCTGATTATATTAATTAAAAAATCAGCAGGAAGTTAAAATTTAAGCTATATTATATTTCAAAACATGTTGAGATAATTAACAGGGAAATGATAGCAAAATATCTTTTGAAATTCAAAATTCAAAATAAAAATCACTTGAGTAACTATATTAATTATATTGTAAATCAGTCGTGTGAAATTTTGAAATTCAAAAGACATTTTTCCACCGGTGTACTAAAATTTGGATAGGTTATTTTGCTGCCATTGGCAAGCAAATCATTAACCCTGTTATCCGCTGCATGCATGCTAGCTAGTTTGTCTACATTTATGTGGCTTTTGGGAGACGAGTTTCTTTTTTTTTTTTTTTTTTTGGTCAATTTTGGGAGACGAGTTTAAAGAACTGCAGCAACCCTCGTTTGTTGAAACGAGAAAAAGCAAAAAAGTGACCTATACACTACTGTTTATACGCAGCAATTGTACTTGGAGTTTAAGTGAGGCCAAGAAGAAGTGGGGAGGGAGGGGAAGAGAGAGGCATGAACTGATCAAAATAAGATGAGGAAAACTGGAAAAGGAAAAAGTGATAAGAAAGAGTGGGAGTTTTGTATAGTCTTCCAAGAACAGAATGTAACAGGGCACAAATAGATGTCCCCATGGGACTCAGTGCCATGCACATCCCACCACCCATGTACTCCCTTCCATCACAAATACATTTTGTCTTCTTTCACCAAAATATTTAATGAAAAACATAATTACTTAGGGAGTTATTGAGTTTTTATAACAGTATATGATAACTAAATTATCCTGTCTGTAAAAAAATTAGTTAATGAAATAAATAAGATATGAACATTTGTTCCTTATATACCCTTAATTATAAGGAGACAAGTGAGAGGGAAAAATATAAAAATAGCTAGAAAAATTATGAAAGAAATGTAGTATAGGAAAAGGATGTGGAGAGATAATTTGAAATAAGAATGGTAAAAACAAGTTAAACATTCAGATAATCTTAGTTAGCTGTTATAAAAAAAGATCAAGACAATTCAAATATCAAACTCTTGTGGAAAAAAATAGGAGAGAGTACTACAATTTAATTTTATCTCCTGTTACACATTGAACCGTTGAGAACAATAAAAGATGGGAGACAGATCTTAGACATGGCAAACTAAGAGGTTTTCAAATTTAAGAGAAATTTAATTAATCAATTACGCTATCTTATTAATTATAGATTGAGATAGCTGAAAATGATTTCCTTAAAACGAAAAATAACACGAATAAAGTGTAAAAAAATTACGTCCATAGACACTGTTTTTATGAGAATATTGAAAAAAAGTGAAGAGGGGGGCGATAAAATAAGTTACAGTAATAGAAAAGGGTCTGAGTATATAATATTAATATCCTTGCAAGCAATGTATATTACTCCATCTATTCCTAAATATGGGACCTATTCAGGGACCTGACTTCTCTCCCCTTCCCCTTCCTATCATCTTCCTCTCATTTTCCCTCCACACCATTGGATCTTTGATCTAGTGGTACAGATTTTAATGTTTTTAAAAAATAAATATAATTATAATCATATTTAAAAATCACATAATAAATTTAATCTGTCAAAATATGGTATGAACAGTAAAGAACTGTAGACTATTATTATAAATTTATTTTTTATTTTTTTATTTTTTTATTACAGTTATGAACTGTTCAAACCAAATAATAACAGATTAAATTTATTTATGTGATTTTTAAGTATTATTAAAATTATAATTATTTTTCTAAAACATTAAAATCTAGACCACTAGACCAAAGATCCAATGGGGTGGAGGGAAAATGAAAGGAAGAGGATGGGAAAGGGGATAGAAGAGAAGGTTGATGCTATTTTGGGAGTTGGATTTATTCCTAGATAAAAGACATCTTTTTAATTATATTTTTACATATTTTTTTAAATTATCCTTATTAATATTCCTAAATAATAAGTAAGATGGGATGTTAGGAACAAACGAATGTGGTTATAATGTTTTGGTAATATTACGTTATTTTAATTAATTTAATTAATATCCTCAATTAAATTAAATTAGATAAATATGTCTTATATTTAGGAAAAGAAGAAATATGATGTTATTCAGCAATATTTTTTACGTTGGTGCTCAATTTCTTATTGCAAATGATGTCTAAAGTCTCTTATCTTGCACCAAAAGGATCCTGATCTCTGTGTATCCAATAATGGAGATCGTGTCGTTTCAAGACAAAGGAGGGGAAATTAGTAAATTACTCATATTTTAAAACAAACAAGCGCGCGTGACCCCAGAGATTGAGAGTGGGTGGGAAATATAAAAGGGTGGGATTTGAAAATTGATTAAGTGAACGAATCAATAAATTAACGAGAGGGTTAGAACTTAGAAGGCTTGACAGGGAAGAGGTTATGAGCTGTTAAGGGCTATATCTCTCTCATGAAATCAGTACGGTCACTCTCGTGGGGGTCCGACCCATACCCACACAAACCCCCCCCCCCCCCCCCCCCAAAAAAAAAACTTGAACCCTCGTTCTGTCTGCATCACACACGCACATATAAACCCCTCGTCTTCTCCTGTCAAATCATTTTTATTTTTCCAGTTCTCTCTCTATATGTGTGTGTGGCTCTTGGCTCTTGGGGTAATTTTGATTTTTAATCTTGCAAGACTTTTAAGATAGTAAGCGTCAGTGAATTTTGTTTTCATCATGTACCTTGACGTCCACCATCCATCCAACCATATTCTAGTGATTGGTGGTTGTGTACTTGAGTTTAGTTGGTGTGTATGTGCCATATTCCTGTAAGTCCAATGATTATGAAGTGACATTAAATTATAAGTGCCATATGATTTTTATATTAAGGAAGTAAAATAGACTTTTAAATTTTAATATATGTAATATGTAATTAGATTATATGTTATTTTATAAGTAAAATAAAATAATTTTTTTAAAAAATAAATATAAACAATTTAAAGTAGTATATTTTGTATCCTTATAATTAATTTTATATCAAAAAAGGTCAACTAATTCTTATAACTAGGATCGGAGGTAATATTTTTTCTTTTCAAAAGAGAGTGAAAAACTATAAAAGAAATCAAATCAATTCTGCCCAACAGATATCTAAGTATCTGCGCTTTGAAATAAAGAGCATATATATCTTATATTAATGTGGTTCCTTGTCAGTTGAGTCATATGGTAGCTGGAAATCAACATGAAGCACAGTACAAATAGTTAATGAAAGAATACTATATTCACATTTCACACGCACACACCTACCATGAGAAAAATGTTTAGCAGATAAAAAGCTAGCGAATCTCTCTCGAAGAACAAGAGATTAAAAACAAGAACAATCTATGTTGATGCTCTCCCTTTGCCAAGTTACAGGAATGTTACATTTGATATATTGACAAGAAGGAGATATGTGAGCCATATTATATTGTTGTGGGATGGGACAGATTAAATGATGTTGGGGGTGGCATTGGCTTGAATGATGTGGAGGTGGCTTAGAAGTGAAAGATCCATAAATTACACTGACACATCTTACTCTTACACATCCTAACTGAATTCCACTGCGCTTATATGGATGATTGAGCGATGTTCTATCCAAACGAGACCATCATTGATAGTGTGTGTTTGGAATAGCTTCCACAGACGTACCAGAAGCTCAACCGGGCCGCAGAAGCTATTCATCACTTTTTTTTAATGGGTGTATTTGGATGTATTTCTGAAAAGTTGACTTATTTATAAGTTAGTTTGAAAATAAGTCAGATTGTGTAATGACTTTTATATTTGGATGAGCTGTTAAAAAAATGACTTATAAGTAATTGAACTTTTAAACATGTTTGGATGGACTTCTTGAAAAGTAAGGTTAAGATGAAAAATAAGTCAGAATCTGTGGGCCCCACCAAAATAAGTTCTTATTTTTAAAAATAAGTCACTTTTTTCAACTTGTGCTTATTTCCTCCATAAGTTCTTATTTTTTTCCATAAGAACTTATTTTTATAAGTCCAACCAAACACATCAAATTGGGCTTTTTTCATAATAAGTCCTTTTGATGGATTATAAGGACTTATTTGGGGGGAAAAAGTCCAACCAAACAAGCCCAAAATGTCTGGGTCAGTAGAAAAAAAAAGTGCTTCTTACCCAAAAGTCATATTAAATGGAGACTAAGTAGAAGTTGAATTTTTGAGCTTCTAGCGAGGCAAAAGTTCGGTGGGAAGAGAGAGTGATCTGATTTGACATTTTCAAAAGCCTTTTTTGTGTTTTATTTAATAAATTGGGTTGGAAAATTAGACTATTAGACTCCTAAAATTCTCAAATAAAATATTTTCTTTTAATCTAAAATTTCCTTTTTATCTCCAAAAATTTACCATAATAATCTCTAACTATTTTCTCCCATAATATCCTCCTTTGAGCTAAAAATATAATTTTTTTTAAATTATTTTTCTTAAAATAAGGGAGAAACTAAGCCTTTAAAATCCTCAAAAAGCCCTAAATTTCACTTTTTCTTTCTAAAATATAAGAATATATGCATATTATATATGTATTATTTAATAACAATAATGTCATTTTTAATAATTTTTCATCTAACTTGCTTTTCAAAATAATCATCCAAACATGTTTCTAAAAGTCAAATTGAAAGAAAGTCACTTCTATCATCATCACAAATCCAAACATAAATCACTTCACACAATCTGACTTTTATCCAATCTTACTTCTGAAAAAGTCCTTCTAAAAAAAAGCCAATCCAAACATACCCATATAATGCAAACACCAATTATTGAAGCAGCGTTAATGGTGAACAAAGCTTGATTTAATTGGTAAGATATGACTCATAACTCTTAATGTTATGAGTTCAAAATCCATTGTCGATTTGAAGACATTGTTACTAAAGAATCTGTAGCTTATCCCAACTCTAGTGAGTCTCCATAATTCAACTCACCTAAATTTTTTATTCATGAAAAAGGGAAGGGTTGGAACAGTACATGGTGTATAGACAACCATTTCAAACCGCTAAAACTTATTTAGCTCAACAAGACATTCTCTCACACTCAAAGTTAAAATTATCAATAACTTCGGTATTCTTGAAGCCAACCCTCCTTATTAAGGCTATATGATATGCTAAATAATTCAGCTGCGAAAACTCCCCAGCATGCATGCATAGAGACTAGAGGGATTATTATTAGTTTGTGTAAACTGTAAACTATACATTAAGGTGAATCTAGGAGGACACGTCAACACTAGGAATGAAGACGTGGGACCCAGGAAAGTTTTATGGTAATGATGTGCATGGAGGAAATAGAGAGAAAATTATGAAGAAGCAGTGGGCACCTGGTTGAGATTGCGGCATAATGAATCCCACATT
The DNA here is from genome assembly GCA_037074515.1 of Mimosa bimucronata. Classification (NCBI taxonomy): domain Eukaryota; kingdom Viridiplantae; phylum Streptophyta; class Magnoliopsida; order Fabales; family Fabaceae; genus Mimosa; species Mimosa bimucronata. The sequence continues at coordinate 9,231,244 of CM073437.1, forward strand.
GCAAGTGAACAAATGTTGGCCCCATCTCGTGATGGCATACGTGGATGCCCCAATGGGTGGCCTTCAAGCCTCGCCTCAAAGTGGATTATATCTTTGCGTGTGTATACTCCTTTTATTCTACATTGGATCTTAATTATAAGAGTAGCGGTTAAGTTTTTTTATTTTAAATTAACAAAGTATAATAGACTTCTAAATTTTAATATATGTGATATGTAACATTAATCCATTTTTCTCTCACTCCTCTGAAGTCTGAACCAAACAAGCCTCTGACTTACGATTAAAATTTAAATATCAGAAAAGATAACAGAGGGTTATATAGAGTCAACGAAAAAACGTTATTTTAGTAACCAATGTATACAGCAGAGCTCGTTGTTAACTATGCATACTACTTTATTTTCAAAGAATGTGCTGCCCTTAATTGATTGAGTCAATTGTTTTTGGCAGTCTTTTCTTCAATTCTCATCCATCAATTCATCAATGCGTATAGGTTCGGCCATTTCAGTGACTCCCATCCATCGAATCAATTCAAGGATTGTCCTCCTTTTGCACAAATTTTTAAAGCTCCGTATCGTACACATGCTTTACCATAAAAATATAACGACAAGACTTTTGCTTCCTATATGTACTCCTACTATAATTTTAAGGGTCAAAGCGTTGACAAAGCAAACTGAATTGCATGAATAAATCCCTTTATCGTCTATACATGCAATGTCTAACCCTTAGCCACTCATTATTCTCAGAAATCGATATATATTGGTGATCGTACTCAGAATATTTCAACGTTCTAATAAATCAATCATAAGACTAGGAACGATCTAGCTGGAATTCGAAGATACCCATATAGAGTTAGCAAATAATTATAGCTAGAGGGATTTGAATGGGTCAAAAGGGACAATAATTTTAAGGAAGACCAAGCTAATGATCCACGTGGCAAAGACAACCTCCATTTTGAAATCCCTAGTGCAAGTCAATTGCCTTTATTTTTTTAGGTCTGTGTATCTACAAGACGACATCGATCACTTCAGGAAAAGTCAAATTGGAGGCTGCAATATTTAATTTGGATCGCCACTAGGAGAAAAACAAGGGAATGTCCTTTCAAACATAAAATCAGGCTGTTATATATCTTTGAGGATATAAGAAAAAGGAAGAAGAAGGGGAGGATGTAATGACACGAGGCTATAGTGGTTGGATGTTCTCTGACTGAGGGAGAATCTTGTAATTATAATATAATATACATATGGAAGGTGAAAAAATGTAGAAGAAGAAGAAAGTCATTGAGCTGACCCCAATAATATTCCACCAACACAACGAATAAAAGAAGAGGGGAACTTCATTGTGGGATTATTGACTTTATAGCTTCCACAAAACTTGAATCTGATTTTCATCCACTTGCTCCTATATATGGAACTTTCATCGTTTCCCAATACCATGATACTAATATCCAATATCACCATCCCACCAAATACACCTAATCTCTCCATGTATTCTCCGTTCTATCATAAATATAAAATTCAATTGATTTTTTTTTTAAGATATTAGGAAAATTATATAAAATGCTATCATTACTTATAATAAATGTTCTATGTAATTACATTATATATTAACTTTTAGGTTAGGTAAATTAATTTTAAAAATAAATGATAAATATAAATACTTTAAAGTGATTGATTTAATTTTTTAACTTAAAAAAGTTATTTGGATCTTAAACTAAAAATAAAAGGAAGAATATATATATATATATATATATAAAGAGAGGGGTGTTTAGTAGTGGAAACCACCTGTGAGAGTCAAAGGTCAACCACAGATGGTGTCGCAGCAGCCAGCAGGCCATTTAAGTGCACATTCATATGGTTGAGACGACCCACCTCTGTGTATTACCAACTTCCTTTGTCTGTTAACTCAATTAGAGCAGAATGTACTAGAAACTCCATGCCTTTTATATTTCATATTGCTCCATCACTTATTTTCTGCCACATCACTTTCTCATTGTGAATTTGGATATGCACATCACTTGTGTGTCCTCAAACACGATTATTAGTTTAAGATCTGGAATTTCATTCTTCAAGTCTTCAACACTAGCCACTGGGCAAGCACCAGAATTGGATATGCGGGATATTTATAAAAAGGATTTAGGAAATTGAAGAGAATTTCTCTATTTGAGATTTGAGATTCTGTAGGTCGTTGAAATAATTAATAATCTTGAAGAGCTTGATGACAAGATTACGGGGTATGATACATCAATTTAGGAGAACAGTGATTCAGGTGAGGACAATTGGTAAAGTAGTCCGAAAGGACTCTTCAGTAGACAAAAAGGTTGAGGGGGAGCCATCTCCTTTACATGATGCCTCTCATGAAGATTTTGTTGCCTAAACCTGTCTAAAAGGCACCCAATGCTTTGGAAATTTTTGAGAGGTTAATGCTAGTATATTCGATACTGACTTCCAGATATCAAATATTAGCCGGTATCCTATCAAAGTATGGGTTATATCTATCTAATTCACAGTTACCCATAAAAACATTGATAATAACATTTAAGTCACTTCTAATATTATCTTTATTAAAAACTCTCTATGGTCCTTATTATAAGAGGTAATCAACTTTTTTATACATACCAATAAAACATGTTGGAATAATTTATTATGGGTAGGTTTAATAAGATTTTTTATTTTTACCCTCATTTATCTATTATACACACTTTCTCTCCCCTCCCTACATTTACTAAAATACAAGGGGGGAAATAGAAGACATGCATTTATTACTTTAACTTTTGCATGTTACCTTTTATACTACTCTTTGAACAAAATTTTTTTCCATATTACCTTTTATATTTAGGAACATAAGGAGTATTTTAATTCTAACATTGTATTAATTTTTAAACTATTTCACCATTCTCATCAAATATGGGTATATATAAAGATATCTAATACCCATTGATACTAACAGATCTCTTAAAAAATACTCAAGAATACCTTTTAAAAGATGCCTGTAAAGGTTTGGGGGGGGGGGGTAAAAATAGTTATAGAAAAATGTAAATACTCTATACATCATAATCAATATTGTCCACTTTAATATGCAGAGCAGTTCTTTTGAAGTTGAGTTCACGTTTTACGGATATGGATCGATATCGATGTGTACATGTGCATGTTGTCATGTATGCTGCAACAGTACACTTAACATACTTCATCCGGTCCTAAATATAAGATGACTTTGACTTTTTTTTTGTGGAAATTAAGGAAACAAATTAGACCACTAAATTATAACATATGTCACATGTAATTAGATTATATGTTAATTAATTTATAAGTAGAATAAATTAGTTTTGAGGAAAAATATAACTGTAGACAATTTAAAGTGATTAATTATGCATTTTTAATTTCTCCAAAAAAAGTCAAAATGATCTTATAATTAGGACCGGAGGGAGTACATTCCAATTTTATGGGATGTCCCCAAAGGAACAATACTCAACATACATTGAGGCACCTTTAGACCCTCCAACCTTGTTTTATCAATAAAGTCTCAGAAGGAGTTTATTGAGTATGGGTATATATGAAAAAGAAATCCAGTACTCATATTATTAAAATTTTTTAAATGACTTACAAAAATAACTAAGATCGAATAGGCCATTTACTAGAAGCTGGGGTAAACATTGAACGGAATTCATGTTTTGAACCAATATAAATTAGTTGACCAAAAAAAAAACCAATATAAACTAAGATTGTATTTGGATTAGCTATTGGAAAAATGATTTTTTTTTCTCAATCTAACTTTTACATAAACAAGATTGGTTATAAGTCAGATTGTGTAATGAGATTCATATTTAAATTGATAGTGATAGAAATGAATTTTTACAAACTAAAACTTGTTTTTACTAGCGGTTGTAAAAGTAGTTTTTATATATATTGTAATAATCTTAAGAAAAATATTAAAATTAAAATCATTGAAAATGATATTTTATTATTAAAAAACTCAAAATGTTTTTTTGGTCCTATTTACAAGTTACTTTATCATGTTAAAATAATACAAAAAAATGATTCTTCTAACATGATTATTTTATAGAAATATGTAACATATTATATATACTATTATTAAATAATTTATTTAACTATTTAATCTCTACAAATTAGTCAACTAACTTTTATATTAAGGATTAAATATAATATTTTCTCTCTTTTTTTCATAGCCAAAAAGCATAAGTCATAAGCTACTTTTTTGGCTTATGCTTATAAGCATAATAATATAACCCAGATCCACCTGGCCACGAAACCAGTTCGAGTGGGGCACTAACAAGGGGATCAAGCAACCCAGGACGACCCAGGGTAACCTGATGGGTTGTTGGGTTGAGCCAGTTTAGTCTTTTAAAAACCTTTTAAACTTTTTTATGGGTACAAATTGTAGGAAACAATGTTGGTCAAAGTTAAAGATACTTTTTGTGTTAATAACTATTAGTTTAGTGACTAAATAACTGGAGACATGAATATTTGGTCATCATTTATCTATTTTGATATTTTACTGTGACGAATATTTAATGATTACTTATTATGATGTCATTGGATGGTTGATTGTTATTATAATGTTAATATGTCAAAGAAATTGTAAAGAATTTTGAATAAATATATGATTGTTTTAATTTTTTAGTTATTCAAAGTATTTGATTAATATTTAAAATAGAAATTATTTAATGTCAATACTATATGATGTCAATTTGTCAAACAAATTGTAAAAAATGTTGGATATTATAATATTTTTTTTATATTGATTCAAAGTGATGAAATGAAATTCATCGTTTAGAATTTTGGAAAGTATAATGAGATTTTAAGTATTTTTTTATTTTTTATTTCTCACGTTGGCCTTCCTCTAGTCTACTACGGGCTTACCCACTATCTTGACCTGGTTAGTAATCGATTCGGGTTTGATTAACTAACTTATAAGTAGCTTATGGATCACAAATAAAATTGCAAATGAATTGAGCCAAACACATTAAGTCAAAAACAGTTTTTGAGTACTTTCTTAACCTAAAAACAACCAAACCCCCACCCCCCCCAAAAAAAAAAAATTGAATCAAAAACACCTTAAGAAAAAATGATTTCCGTAACGGTAAAAGATTTCAAAAGAAGTGGAATATTAAGAGCTCAAATCCACCATGACTACATTTCCCCCCTAATCAAACCTATAATGGAAGAGAATCTCTCACTAACAGGAGAGAGCTATAAATGAAAACATGTGGAGGGCGTATGAAAATAATTAAATGAGTAGTGAGGTTGGGGGAGAAAAGGCCAAAAGAAGGGAACATGGTGGGGTTAATTAAGAAGAAGAACAAATAATGAGGGTTCGTATGCAAAAGCTGCAACAATGAAGAATGCAATCGTGTAGTATTGAATAGAGTTTGCAGACATAAGGATAGTGATGGACTGACATGACAAGTCAAACGTCTAATCTGCACTCTCTCTCTCTCATTTCATATGACTCTCACTGTGAACTGTGACATGTTCTGTCAATCATCTCCAATTCCTCCTTCTCTCTCTTCTTCCATGTCTTTATATTCATTCACACCATTCAACTACTACTTCATCCTGACACTACATTTTCTACATTGTTTTTTAACATAATAATAAATAAACTATATTGCATAAATTCACATAAAGGAAGATTACCTTCTGGACATAGAAAAATTGATGTAGGTGGTGAAAACAAATCTCATAATAACTCATAACATCATGAATTCAAATTAAACTGTCAATATAAAGGTTTTATTGATGGATGGTTGGTAAATTATTTTGTGATTTTTTTTTTATATTCATATATAAGCACGTACCAACTCTGATGATAAATAAAATCATCATATCATTAATCTTGTTAATATAAGGATTTTATCTTTAGAATCTATAAGTTCAAGAGCATACATTGATCATGATAAATTTGGGGGTCTAACATATAAAAAGATTACATGATACTTTAATTAAATTTAAAAGATTAAGAGTGCATGTATAATTTTTGTTAACTAATAGTGGTAGAAAATAGGAAGAGGAGGCAAGGAGGCAGGGTGGAGTCAGTCAGTGCAGAAGCAGAGACAGATTTTGAACTTGTCTGGGGAGGAAAATGGAATAGGAGAAATTAATTAAAGTAGTTAATTAACAGTTCGATTGATGTATGTATGCTGGGCACATGCCCCAACCTATGAATCATTTTTGACCTTCTTACTTACGCTCTTCCCCAGTTTATGCTCTATTTTCAGTTTTTTTTTTTAAAAAAAAAGTTTTAATTTTTATTAAAAGGCTAATTCCATCTCATGTCCCTGACAAATCACGCTTAAAGCCACTGGACCGACGATCCTGTTTCTGACAAAGTATATTTCGACTGGATTTGAACTATGTTAATTACACCTCATAAAACAATCCAAAATCCAAAACGGATTCAGTCGTTGGTGTGTTTAGGATGACTTATTTTAGGGAATTAAATGTTTATTTTGTGAAAAAACAATTAAAATGGGTTTTTGATTTTTGGTGTTTGTTTGAGATAACTTTTTTCTAATTGTGTTTATAGGATATAAGTAACTTAGCTTTTTGGCTATGAATGAGAGAGAAAAAATATTACATTTAGTCCATAATATAAGAGTTAGTTGACTCAATTTGTAGAGATTATAAATTTAAATAAATTATTTAATGATAGTATATATATGTTACATACCTCTCTAAAATAATCATGTTAGAAGAGTTATTTTCTTGTATTTTATTAATATGATAAATTAGCTTATAAATAAGAACAGAAAAACATTTTCAATTTTTTAATAATAAAATATTTTTTCAATGATTTTAATTTTAATATTTTACTTAAAAATGTTACAATATATACAAAAAAAACTATTTTTATAACCACTAATTCAAACTAGTTTTAGTTTGTAAAAAGTCATTTCGATCACTGTCAGCCAAACATAAATTTTATTACACAATCTGACTTACATTCAATCTTACTTATGTATAAATCATGAAAATAAATAACTTTTTCAATCGTTATTTTAAACCCGTAATATACGTGTGGCTTTTATGATTTTATATTTGATAATTAAACAAAGCCAGCTACCACAACTAAAACCACCACACAAATTCTCGATATGTGCATAAAGCAAAGTAATTATGCCTTTTAAGAAAATTTTTGTTACTAAATATAAGTCAACTTTAAGTTTATTAATGATAGTTTTTCAACTTTAGTTTTACTTAATTTCTATTGGAAAGAGAGAAAGAGGAGAGACTTGCGAAAATAATTTATAAATGAAGGGAGATGAAAATTTTGAAAAATGGTAGTTTTGGAAGATTTCATCATTCTATGACATATTTAATGATATAACTAACAATTCTTGATATATGAGAATTAGTTAAAATGGACTTATAATAAGAAATAAAGTGTTATATGACTAGCATTATTAATTTTAGCCTATATTGACTTGATACCCCAAGTCTCTTCATTTTTAAAATAAGTGGCGGAGTGTTCTAGAGGGAAAAAACATCGAGGATGTATGTTTAACATTAATTGAACGGAATCAGTTTTTCTACTAATAAAAAAGAAGAGTAGGGAAAGTTAGGCGTATCTAGATCTTCCATATCTCATCTTAATAACAATTTAGATTTAATTTTAGATTGTGTATCTATTTTAATTGAATCAAATTTAAACCGTCTAGATGAGATATAGATGGTCTAGACTAAGTTCTTTCTACTTATCTTTTTTATGAGTAGAGAAATCAGTTGAACCACTATCATATTATAAAAATAATAAATAATAATGGACAGTATAAAATCAGCTGCAAATCCAGGCTTTTCTTTAAAAAATTTATTCTGATTTCCATTTTTAGTAATAAGAAAAGCTAATCATTGGTGACATTTGTTTATTTTTGAGATAATGATAAGCTTTAATTTAACAGACATGTGCTTCTGTATCATATTTATGTTATCATGATCCAAAGATAATATATATAAACTCCAATTGAACAAATTCCATGGCCTAAAATCGTACAACAAGGAACACGCAGACTTTCAAACTTAATCCATTATATTTTTTTAACCCTCCAATATATATATATATATATTATCGCCTTTATTAATATATGGGTGCTCGTCAGATAGATGAGTATGGAGCGCTCCTCCATTATGAACCGTTCAAATTTAATTTGAATGCTCCAAATTTATTAATTTAAAAGTTATACTTTTTAAATGAAAACTTTATTTTCTGACAAAATGATAGTTCGGGGATTGTCTTTATTTTAGATTTTGTACCCATTAAAATAATAGTCATTTCAAAATCATAAATTTAAATTAATAAACCTGTACCATCCATATTAGATCTGAACAGTTCATAATTGAGGCGCGCCCTCTACTCATCTTTCTAATGACCATCAAAACTGGTTCTACTAATATATGTAGAGCACAACTTATTCATACCGGAATCAATTTATTGACGACAATTGTAGAAGGCACGAAATTGTCATCAATCGTGATCCAGTTGCCATAAAATATAGGAAATTTAAACACTAATTATTTCCAAATAAAATTATAGTTCTGGGTATTGTACAAACATATGAGGATTGTATGGGGTCGGTTAGGAATATTTAAGATCTGTAATGACACTAATTAGTAAAAGCATCCTTTAAGTCGTAGAGCAGATGCAAGAATGGTGAAATAATAATGACTTACCATCGATCTGAAAGACTAATTTAAAGTTAACCAGTCCTCCAAAAATATTAGTTATTTACATTTAATTTTTTTAATTACCTCAACTTGATTATCATTATACCGAGAAAATGTCATTATACAAAGAAAAAGGCAAGTCTCTCTACCTCCCTCTTCTCCAAATACCAATATCTATATTACCATCAACATCAATTTAATACAACATAAATATCAATAAGCAATATATACACTACTGTCTACTACTAGTACTTTTGAGGCAACGGTGAGGGTTATATTATTCAATATTCTTTTCCTGGACTGACTATTTATTTGCCAAGTATTGATGATTTTTATACGGTCCCATTAACTTGCATGATATAAATAATAAAATCATCAGTAAAATATAAAAATTTGTTACAACTGATCTCTTGACATTATCGACCAGTTGACTGATCCGTATAGTAGTTAATCATTAGGGGAGAAGAAGATATGATGTAATAAAACCATCAATGAAGTTAAGAATGAAAGACATAGCAGTAACACTTTTAAAACTGAGTCAGCCATATTTTATTAAAATTTTAATAAACGACCCCTGTAATAAGAAGTGCTAACGAGCCAGATGCGTGATTTAAAATCGGAGAGAGACTAATTAACACTTGAAGATTTTAGAGAGAAAAAAAAAAAAGTATTCATGATGGGAGGTGGAAGAATGTAGGGGTCAACACTTGAGTTTTCAAGAAGAACACGAACATTAGATCTAGTGCTGGACACTGTAACACTGCGTGGAATTATTAGGATCTTAATGAGAGAGAGAGAAGCGTAAGTAGCATAAAAACATGGGCCAATGAGGAGCCATGTTTTCATTTCACAATCCATTCAGACGTGACTCTTATTATAAAAAAATAGTAATAACGAAAAATTAAATTAATTAAATAAAATATTAATTGAAAAATGAGAAGAAACAAGAAGATGTCGTTTTAAAACCCTTAGCCGCCCAGAATAGGCACCTCAAATTGCTCTCCTTGTCTGCCTCCCCCCTCAAAATATCCCCATCACACACACACACACACACGCACGCACGCACGCACACACTCTCCTCACAACACCCCATCTCTCTGAATCAAGAGAAAGAAAGAATCCCATCCCACATCAACAATTACACTTCCCACCACCATACCCATCTTCTTCTTCAGAACAACATAAGCAACCAAATATAATTAATGAACCCAATCCACACCCTCCTTCCTTCACTACTATTTCATCATCACTACTCCACCCTCATCCTCCTCCTCTAGCTAATTTCCACTCTCTTCGATCACATACAACCCTAAAAGTAGCTACAAATTAAACATTATGTCTTCGGATGAGTCCCTAAGATCTCTATCCATGGACTATCTCAACCTCCTCATAAACGGCCAGGCCTTCAGTGACGTCACCTTCAGCGTGGAGGGGCGCCTAGTTCATGCCCACCGCTGCATCCTGGCGGCCCGCAGCCTGATCTTCAGGAAATTCTTCTGCGGGCCCGACACCCCCTCCGCCCTTGACCTCGCCTCGGGCTCCCGGGCCAACCCGGCCAGCCCGTCCTCAAGGCCCGGCGTCATATCGGTCAACACGGTGGGCTATGAGGTGTTCCTGCTTGTGCTCCAGTTCTTGTACAGTGGTCAGGTCTCTATTGTGCCTCAGAAGCATGAGCCCAGGCCTAATTGCGGCGAGAGGGCCTGTTGGCACACGCATTGCACCTCCGCCGTTGATCTCGCCCTTGATACTCTCGATGCCGCTAGATCTTTTGGTGTTGAGCAGCTCGCATTGCTCACTCAGGTTCCTTTCCTTTTTTTTTTGCCTTCTGTCATCTCTCTCTATTTGTGAATAGTATGTATGTATGACCAGTCCAGTCTTACTGCTGGTTCAAGTACTTGTCTTGTGGGTCTTCGTAGTTCTCAGACAATTACTGATTACTGATTACTGATGCCTTCTGCCTCTTCAGATGTGCAAGGGGGCTATATATTCTTTTCTCTCAGCTCCCATAATTTTAAGTAGAATCCCCCCGTAATCGCTATTATCTTATGCCTTTTTCCAGTCATCTCATGCGTGTGTATTTGTAGTATAGCCGTAATTTGTGGTAATTCTTGATTCATGACTTGACTCTTGTTCCACCTAAATTCTGTGTTACTCAGCAATTGAACGGGTCAATGTTTCCATCTCCTCCTCCTTTTGGCCCATTCCATTATTCCTTGTCAACAATTCTGTCCTTTTGTCTTTTTTCATCTCTCTCTCCCTCTCTCACGCACACACAGATTTTTGCTCTTCTGGGGAGATGAGACAATGGCTTGATTTTATGTAGCATGTATCGTTTTTAAGGTAAAGGCAGATTCATCCCTCCTAGTTTCTAAATTTAGATGAATTATGGAGTCTTGGTTTCCACTGTTTGTACTCCAAATCTTCCCCAAACATGTTGTTCACTTTCCTCATTTATTTGGGGTTTGGACGGGAAAAGTGAACAAGCCCGCCTTACCAAAAAAAGGCGTTGCTGGCTTAAAACGTAAAATTAGCAGACAAACCTATCCACTTTGTTTCTCTTCAATCAATTCATGGACTATACATTGCCTTACACTACTAAATGTACAAATTATATATACATCTCCATATTTGAAATCCCCCTAATCATCATTCCTTTTATTTTTCTTTTTCCCTGCAGAAACAATTGGCGAGCATGGTAGAGAAAGCATCCATAGAAGATGTGATGAAAGTGCTGCTAGCATCAAGAAAACAAGACATGCAACAACTATGGACAACATGTTCCCACCTAGTAGCCAAATCAGGCCTCCCCCCAGAAGTGCTAGCCAAACACCTCCCCATCGACATCGTCGCCAAAATCGAAGAACTCCGCCTCAAAACCTCCCTCGCCCGCCGCCACCACCACCACCACCACCACCACCTCTCCTCCGACCTCGACGACCACAAAATCCGCCGCATGCGACGCGCCCTCGACTCCTCCGACGTCGAACTAGTCAAGCTCATGGTCATGGGAGAAGGCCTCAACCTAGACGAGGCCTTAGCCCTACACTACGCCGTAGAGAATTGCAGCCGTGAGGTCGTTAAGGCCTTGCTTGAACTCGGTGCAGCCGACGTTAACTACCCGGCGGGGCCCACCGGTAGGACCCCGCTCCACCTCGCCGCCGAGATGGTGTCCCCGGACATGGTGGCCGTCCTCCTCGACCACCACGCCGACCCTAACGTCCGAACGGTTGATGGTGTCACTCCTTTGGACATACTAAGAACCCTAACCTCGGATTTTCTGTTCAAAGGTGCTGTCCCTGGGCTTGCCCACATTGAACCAAACAAGCTAAGGCTTTGTTTGGAGCTCGTTCAATCTGCCGCTCTTGTTTTGTCACGTGAGGAAGGCAATGTGAATCCTCCTCCTTCTTCCACGGCACTTATTTATCCACCTATGAATGAGGATCATCATAATAATAGTAATAGTGGCAATAGCAATATTGCCAACCTTAATTTGGATGCCAGGCTTGTTTACCTCAATCTTGGTGCCACGTCATCCTCCCCGGTGGCGAGGTTGGACGGTGGCGATGAAGATGGCGGCGGCGGCGGCCATAATAGCCAGAACCGTCAAGGTGGATCGTGTGACCAAACAATGTACCACCATTCTCATCATGACTATAATTAATTAAGCTTATTATTAATATTATATGACTCTACTGATACATATATTAGGAAAAAAAAAGGAAATATATGGAATTGCACATGGATGATTAATTGAAAGGGGAAGTTCGGGTGGTAATGAGCAAGTTGGCTTGTGGATAACGAGCACTACCACTCTATGGATGGATATTGACGATGATATAAATTCCTTTTTTTTTCTTTCTTTTTTTGAGTTTGTCACTTGATGAAAATATATATATGTCTTTAATTATTAGTAGATGTACGTATATATGAGTACTGCTACATAGCTTTAGCCTTTTTTTTTTTGGTTCGGGCGGCGTTTGTTTTGGTGAATTTTGTAGGGAGGCATTTGAAGGGTCAGAAATTGAAGTGGAGTTTCATGGGATGAGAGTCAGAGACAAGGAGAATCTGAAAGATGATCAGTTTTTTGGTGTAAGGGAAGAGAAAAGGGTGTGCATGAAGGAGACGCAGGTCAATCTTTTCAAACCTCTCTCCTTTCACCTGTCAACTCCTCCATATTTGTATTTACTTCTCATCCTTTACCTAATATTACGGCCCTTTATTTATTGCTCCCTTATTGATTAATTATTTCTTGTCACCCCTCCTCCCCACGATTCTCATTAATTACCCTTTTATTATTATTATCATTATTATTTATATTTATATGAACACCTAACCCACATTTTTGGGGATATCTCCTTAATAGTTTCATTTTTATCACTCTTTTTTTTAAAAAAAAAAAAATTGGTTAATAATTTACAAGGGGCTTAATTAATTGTTCGAATATGGTTACTTCACACAGATCTATGTATAATCAAGCATGAGCTAGCTGTCCATTCTGTTCCCACCTAATGTAAATGTTTTTCCCCCTTATGGCATTGTGTAGGCCTTTGGAGGAATTCAATGGCTTTGAAGCTGAGTATTTTAATATTAAATATTGTGGTTGACGACAAATTGATTGGTTGTCTTACATTATGTGCATCAATGAGTGTGATTGCACATTAGCTAGCAACTTGAAATATTGGCACTTTCTCCTTCCAAGCGATCCTCTTTTTGTCCACTTGGCCTTGCCTTTTTGAGGCCCCTTCCGGAAAGGGAAAAAAAAAAAAAAACCCAGCTAAAAGCATATAATGATTATATCATGTTGCTTAGCTTGATCATTTCTTTATTGCTTTTGCTGTGTCTAACTATATTGGATGCTGGTAGCTCAAGATTGTTGCACACTCTACTCTATTTTCCTGCGTGTAAGTACCTGTACTGTTATTCCAGGATTTGACTGCATATATATATATATATATATATATCAAAGGTGGAAGGAACATGCGAGGCCTTCAAACATATTTTTTCATGGTATTAAAAAAACTAACTTTTGTGTGTGTGTGTGTGTGTGTGACATAATTAGCTACCTAAGGAAATATTCTTCTTTTTTCCAGGAAATTCTTGCCTTAACATTGATGATGTAGCTTCTTCTATATTCCCCACTATGTACCCGATTCAGTCCTTGAATAAACTCAATATTGTTTCCTACGAAAAATCTGCAACCAAATCTGTCAGCACCAAATATGTGTTTCCTCGTTTGTATCAGGAACTTTCCATGCATTTTTACGAGAGATATTGCATATCAGATCAGTGCCTTTTATTCTTCGTCCCTTGGATACTTGCTATAATTATAACTACTGCACTTAACATGCAGCGACATATTCTAGTAGGCACTTTATTACTTAGTAAACCTGACTTTAGAGACATATATAGCATACAGCAAGCTTATGGGCTTGGCCCTGAGATTCATATTAATTGTTGTTTGCATAATTTAGTAGAGCATAATCTGGTAGACACTAACAATGTTGATAAGTGTCTAGTCAATGGGATCTGAAATATATACATCAATTGATTATCTGAATATTAGGAGTAACTCTAGGAGGTGGGAGATGGTGAAACTTGTCAATAATGGAAAGCACATCTATCCTTCTAATCTAGCTCTTTCTTCCGAATGCCTGTCTTTTTCACGCTCTCTAATTTTGTTTTAATCTGGCTGTAGCTCATATAGCTTTGGAACACACAGACACACACACACACGTTCTCTTTGGTCTTGCATATACTCATCTGGTTCTATTTATAAGTCACTTCCAGCATATTTCACACAGACCAAGGAAAGCCTTAAAACTCATTAACTTTCCACTAAAATTCAACAAATTTACAACTTTACCCATACTAAATATCCACTATGCCACATGAAAATAAAGTCAACACATAATAAATGAAGGGTAAACTTGTATATTCACACTAAATATTTAATGAGGTGACTTATATATAGGGCCAAATAAAACATTCTCTCTCTGCCCTATAAATAGGACCAAAAGAGTACTTGATTAGAAACTTGACCTGATTATTCTATGAGAAGGACTTCCTATTATTCATGAGTTCTATGTAGTCATGATTCTCTCTAGTGACTTGTTATGCATAATATATTTTAATTTATTCTATGATTAGGGATAGGTACAGATGATCAATAATGGATACACTTGGTCAAATTCGCCATTAATGGAAGTTTCTTTAGCACAACCTCTTACCGTGCATAGCTAGATCTTTTATGCATAATTGTACTTTATTTATTATTTTAATCAGTAGTATCTCTTGTGTTCAATGAATGCTTGCAATTGTTGTTTTCTACACACACACACTCTGTAATCTGTGTAGTTTAAATTTTCCAACTTTAGTAGATAATGATTCAATCAAATGAGCGTTAAATTGAATATAGTGGTTTCCTTTTCAATATGCCTAAAACGTAAAAGATCTTTTATTGGTGATAAATTGTAACATTGTCCTTGCTGGTCACCCAAAGTAATAACATAAATTGAAAGCTTATATGTAAATGAAATAAATTTTAGATCCTTCCTTTTTACGTTTGCCCTTTTTTCTTGTCAAAGTTAAAGATGTGGTTCTCCCTCTTCCGCACCTCTGATCTATCATCCTCTCCGTCAATAATTCTCCATTAATTTAATCTTGCTTGGCCCATGCTGACGTGTAATTGCAAGCAAGCATTTAGATTATTACCCTCTTTATATGCTTTTATTTTCTAGTTAGGTTCAGAGCTGTCCTAAATTAATGATTTCATTTACTTTTTCTACCTTTTAACTTTTTCAAGGCAGTCATTCATATGAAAACTTTAGATTAAAATTCAGCTCACTCAAGCTGGTCTTTACCACCATATCAGACCTCACTGCCATCAGCACATTAAAATAAATAGAAGCTATTGTGAGAGATGATTTTTTTTACAATTTAGGGGTGTGAGTATAGATCACAATCATCACATATTAATTCCGTTCTTGAATTTGGTATGACTTCTCTATCGCATCAGGAGTACAATTATATATACACCATTAGAAGCAGTAGTAGTATTAATATTTTTGCACACCTTGAAATGATCTCATCATAAATCGTTTCGTATGATAGCATTTATTGTGCTAGCCAGAACTCGACCTGTTCATGGATAGTTAAATCTGCAAGTTCAAAATGTATATTCTTGTAATTTTCATATGATATTGGTTTCGAAAATCCAACAATAGAAGTGGATGTTGAAGTTCTTGCAATGAAATGAAAACTTGTTCACGATCAAGATGAATTTACGTACACAAAATGAATGTATTTAAATATTCCAAAATATTTACCTAGTATAATATACAGTTACAGTTTTCCAATACTTAATATAAGATCTACTAAACTGTACTAAAGAGACTACTTGAACAACTTAATTATAATAAATGTGACACAGTCTCCCTAAATTACTTCTGTATAATATCATATTGTTATCAACTATAATTTAAGTTTATTAGTTTGGAAAAAAAATCAATATAAGAGATGAAGTGGGATAAGGTATTATTTTTAGGATGTGACAAGTCTAATGCAATAATTAAAGTTAATCGTTTGATGGAATTTTAGTTTTTGGTCAATCCAGTTTCAAAATGTTGGTTTTAGTTGATATAGTTTTATAAGACTTTGGGTTTATTAATGGTTAATCCTTATTTTTTCAGCGAGTTTTGGTTTTAATCTTTATATTTAAACTCATACTAAATTCTTATAAAATTATAAGAAAAAAGACCAACCATTTGAAACAATTGAACAATATGGATGAAACCCCACTGTTTGCAATTATGCATATATGCGAATTTCTTATTCATTTAAATAATTTACCGCGAAACAGCAAAATTGTGAAACTGGAACTAATTTCTTTTATTCAGGTGAAGTTTCCTAGTACTCAGTTTGACAGTTATCACGTTCCATCCCTACTCTTTACTTTTTGTCCAACATGTGTTAAAGACTTTTCAAGGGGACAAATTTTTGCATTCATGCAACTAAATTTTCTTTTCCTTTAATTAATAAGATCATCGAAAAAAACTTGAGTGGTTGTTATAAGCGCTGGATTCGCTGTTTGCTTTACTAATTGCTAGATAAGTATATACTATGAGGAGGAGAAATTTGTGTGATGAAGTAGGGAATTTGTGCAGAAAATTAAAGGAGACATACGAAGGAATTGCATGGCTTGTATATTATTACCTGAATCTTTTCATGCAGTAATGGAGGTGATAATGACGAAGCACAGGTGTATATATAGAGAGCTGATGTATGGACTGTTAGATATTTTATATTATTTATTATATATATATATATTATTATATTGTTATATTAGGGTATTCTGAAATTCATTATATCCTATATGGTTATTTTTTAATATAGTGAATATTCTGATTATTAAAATATTTCCTTATATGGTCTGCACGTTAGATGTATTAGGTTTGGTTTAGGGAAATTATATGGCCAAAATATTATTATTAGTTTTGATGGAAGATTAATAATAATAAGGTCACATTTTTAAACAGTACAGACATATCTTATAAATTTAGAAATATATCATTCACGTATTTGTTTATAAAAAGGAGGTTCCCTGACTGGAGACGGCAACCGAACATACCAGTCAGAAGATTCCTCTGTTATTTCTATTGTGGTTTGGGAGGCTTCAAGGTTTATGGATTATTTTGCTTCATGGTTTATGGATTTTTTCTACAGTTCAATTAGCATGGCGAGAGGTATTTATAAGTCTTTTGCTGTTTACTCTTATATGAATATCAAATCTATATGCATATATGCTTTTATCATAGGATTTATCCAACATGGACAACAAAAGAAAGAAAGAAAAAAAACTGATAAGAAAATCAACAAAAATAAGATTTGGAGGGCCATTGATGATATAATAAGGTAAGACATAATGATATATATTAATAATATCAAGTTATTGATCTGTTTAGCGTGTGATGGCCACTGTGTGATGAACGGGTTACTTTTGGCACGTAGTCTCCCATCTGACCAATTTCAGTCGTTGAACTGAGTTAACAGCACAAACACATTATGTGTGTGATGATCATTATAGAAAGCTTGCAGCATATGCCCAGTAATTAGGTAAATGCAAGTGACTTCAACACTTTCTGTTGTTTCTGCCTCCTCCAACTCGGAAGTACTCATAGAACCCATCTGGATTTCTAGTTTATGTTGGGGATACTTCAAGTATACATAAATTAGTTTTCATAAAATGGGACTTATTTCTCTGTTTGCCTCTACATATTGTTTTTCCTTTTCTTACACAACGTTTTTTTATTCCAATTCCAACTTCCAACCAAGATACTCATTCAGTCTTATTCATAAAATTGAGAGAATTTTTTTTTCTTCTATCTGTAGGGCACATAATTAACTTTTGGGAGAATTGTTATCATGTCCCAAGAAAAAATTTAATAACTGAAAAGTCTTAATGACAAATGAATAACATAAACTTGTTATTTTTTGCATTAGAACTTGTTATTGTATGATCAACATTTGTGATCAAATTCTGTGATTAAATCCCTTTCTTGAGATCTTATAATAATTCCTACTTAAATTTTTCATATGAATACACAATTTTACCCTTAATTTATTATTGCGTAATCTACGCACATTAATGTCATATTCAATGGGGGTAGAACTGAAATTAATAAATTTAATTTTTTTTCCAAGTAAAACATATTGAACGAGACTTATGAATACATTATACAACCATAGTAGTTTATATATCCTCTCTTTCACCCCCTCTCTATCTATATACAGTGCACGCGTGATAGTGCGATAGTGCTTAATGATCAATGTATAGCTAGGGTACGGTGAACCAGGAGACAGAAAGACACAACAAAACAAGTGCAACTCCAATTCAGATAATTGCAAATGAGTAGGAAGAGTTACATACTCATCACACATTGGCTAATATATAATCATCAACGTTTAGTTTATGGATAGAGATGTATCGTTCTATTGCACACATCCACAGAATATAATACAAACACACACACAGACATGGAAACATTGCTAGCCACGGTTACATTTGAAGTAAGCATCGCAATTTCTATATTTTCAATTAGGCGTACATATCTTACTAATTTATTGATTTAGGTGAAAGGGTTGCCATATACATCTTCATAAAAAGACATCATATTTTGATAACCAGTTAGCTTGCTAATATATAGAAACAATTATGAAAAGAAAATATATACAGAAGTGTTAGTGATTGTATGTGAGACTTAAATATGCATGCATGGTGTTGCAAAAGTATCGCAGCTATGCACAAACAACAAGTTAATATATTTAATTAAGATAATAATAATAATAATATAAAGGTGGGGTTTTGAGTGAGAATAATCAAATAAAGATGTCCACATAAGTTGGGAACATGACGGGCTCACCCACTTTATATAGCAATTCGCCAATTCCAATTAGTTGACGAGTGGCCACATCAAATCCATCATCACAAAATACATATTTTTTGGTCAAGATCACAGCATATATATTAAAGCATCCATCCACCCATGACCCATCACATATCAGACTAAGAGTGGCCCCCATCTTTATATATTAATGTCTCTGTCATTCTAACCCGTGTGTCTAAAACCCCATCATTTTGTATTCCATTTTCAACCACTTCCTTATGACTTATTGCCATATTTCTTTGTTCCGAATTTTACACAAAAAAATATAAAGTGTTATTTGTGGGTCGAATACATAAATCACACTGTATGATTGTGTTTTATCAATAACTAAATATTTAAATAGATTATTCATTAAAAGATCTCGTTTAGTAATTTTATCAATTGTTATCTTCAGTTGTGTTATATTCCTCTACACATAACTGCACACAATTTGATATGCAACTGGGCATCCCTCCATTTATTTTAAAAATAATCTTCCAAAAATTATATTTTTTATATGCTGATATATTAGTTTTATTGTTATAAATGTTTTTATTGTCAATAACGTTCTTTCATAAATTGAAAAAATATTTTTGTCTCAGATACCGACAAAAAAATTGAAATCACTGTGCATTGCTTTGTATGCTCAATCAGATAATTTTTTTTGGGATAAAAATCGTGACACCAATAATTAAAACGGGGTTAAAGAGCAATAATACTGCACAATTGATAATAAAAAAGGTTAGTATCACTTATGGACTTTTTAAATGTGGGCGGATTGACCAACGCCATTTAATTTGAGCAAACGTCCGTTACTTTTGTGGCAAAAAATATTGTGGGCCCCACTTAAAATTGTGACGGATGTTTAGTGATTTTTAATGATGTTGGCCAATCCGCCCTAGGTTAAATGGCCCATTAGTGATACTGACCCTTTTTATTATCAATTGTGATATTTATAACTTGAACAACAATCTATTGACAATATTGCTCTTTAACCCATTAAAAAAAGATATGCAAGCCCATTTCTGAGTCAAATGTAGAAAATAGAAATATATATATATATTTTGCCAGAGTAGAAAATAGAAATATTCAGTGTGTTTGGCTCGACTTTTTTCAAGAAAATAAGTGCTTATTTTGGGGCAAAAGTAACTTATTTTGTTGGTAGCTTATTTTGCATGTTTGTCTCGGTTTATTGTCAATCTGACTTATAAGTAACTTATAGCTTAGTCAAAATAAGTATAAGCTGTTTAAAACAACTTATTTCTGACTTATAAGTCATTTATAAGGTGGGGCCCACAAATTTTGACTTATTTTTCACATCTAATCACAATTTATCCAAACATACACAATCTGACTTATGAAAAATAAGTCACTTATAAGTCACTTTTCACACAGCCCATCCAAACATAAAAGTCATTACACAATTTGAATTATTTTCAATCGAACTTATTTTCAATCTGACTTATATATAAGTCACTTTTCCATAAGCCAAACACACACATTGTGTCCCAAGGAAACATGACGTTCCTGTAAATTTCCTCAGAAGCATCTCCTCACGTGAATGAGAATCTGATTAATTTATAATTACTTTACTCTCCTCTGCGTTATTACAAGGGCCACTTTCACTTAATAGTTAATATTATGGCAATAGGGTCACACATACGCCAATATAGCAACACCTAACCTACATTAAATGGTATTAGCGTCAAATTAGTAACTACTCCCTCCAATCCTCAATGTATAATCTAAGGGTTTGATATGAATATAAGACCTATTTCTTTTTTTGTCATTTTCTCTCTCTAAAATACCCTATTTGGTCCCCACTCAATAATAATTGAGAGATTGTAGTAGCATTAAAGAAGATAATCAGAATTTTTTTAACAAAAATATGTCATATTAACAAACTTCTTGAATTTAATAAAATTAAATAAATAAATCTTATACTTATGACCAAAAGAAATAAGTACTATATAATATACAATTTTTCTCCACACTGTTTGTTTACGACACTCAACCTAGACAGTTAGTCAATTTTGTCCTCTGTCCATTAGATAACACAGAAATACATTCTTGGACATTGGAACTGGGGGTCTACTTGAGGACTGTAACAAATTGGCAACTTTCAAGACTCAGATTAATACTGCATATTAATTTTCGAAGCCTTCGTGATAAAAGATAGAAACCGTTCCAATTAGGGACAATAACCCATATTACTCAGATTAATCTTAAATTGTTCAAAGATAATTAAAATTTATATAAAAATGACTAATACTTTTATTAAAAAGATAATAAAATATTTTAAATAATCATAAAAAAATCCTAGACAATAAAAATTATATTTTATGCATTAAAAAATTTTAGTTCTTGTGCCCTTGGATATTTGCTTCAGGCATATCTGTAGAATTCATAATGCTCCTATTAACACTTTACCACGCTGAAGCGCCCATGCTGAATTTGATCATGACTTTGCAGATATTCCCAACGATATAGGAGATACTGTTCATAATTTAAATTAGGGTGTTTTCACCCTCTTTTCAACATAATAATTATTTTATTATACTAAAAGAGCCCTAAGAATCAAAGTCGACAAAATAATATATTCTGAAGTCAAAATTATTGTCCCAGATATAAATTCACACACTATGCACCTTTAAGATAGGGCATGGGGGAATGATACATGACGTCAGGAACCTTAAGCTCGCGATTGAACTCGACTTTGAAATCCCTGTGCACCTCACCACCTTGGTTCCAGAGACCAAGTCCTTTACTCATCTACAGATAGAGATATAACATATTTCAAGTTAACATGTACACAAATCTGTTTAATGAGAGTACTCAAAATGATATTCCCCTTCAATTAAATAAGACTTCTCCATAGATTAATAGTATTTCATCTATAATTCTATATATAATACATGATATCACCTGCAAATCACTAAAATCATGACACATAAGGACATAGAAATGCATCTTGAAAAGTACACGTAATTGATGCAAACTAATAGGAATTGAACGTGAAGACATCTGCATTATCGCATTAGACCTTGCACTGTTAATGACGTTACGTCAAACTAATCCAAAATATATTCCGTTTCTTTCATTGAACACTCAAAGCTTCACCAATAAGATTCCACCACCTTTTCTTAATTTTCAACTACTTCGTAGCAAAATCAATCGCCATGCAAGAGAATTCAGAATTGTCCAATATTTGCAAAAGATGAAGAATATGTCCATCATAAAAAGTAAAATTCCTTCTAAGTGGGTTTCATACGCAAAGGTATGTAATACCGTTGACAAAACCAGGGAAAAACGCGTCTATTATACAATTGAATATTGCCATCTCGTTTACTTTATTCCTCACTGCCATCCGGGATTTAAAATTATGATGAGCAAAAGGGTATCTTTATTCCATCCGGGATTTAAAATTATGATGAACAAAAGGGTATCTTTATTTGTGCTTTCTTCGAACTGGAAGAACCTCCAGTGGCTTTCAATCTAAATAATTTCATGCCACATGGGACCCTCGTATGGACCAGAGAAGCATAAAAACCAGATTTGAAGTTGAACTTGGCTTCTAAGAGTTTAAAAAGAAAAGAAGGATAAGAATAGCCACTCCAGCTCTTAAGGTATGTTCACATGAACCCAAGCGGAATGATTAACTAGCCGACCTCCAAAAGATAAAGCTACGACTAAAATTTCTTACTCTAGAAGGTACCGAGCGTGACCGGCCAACTGAAATAGGCAAACAAGGCATCATATCCTCTTTATTTTAACATATATCCCTTAATTTCAAGGGAAATATGTGTGTATATATACACACCTATAGCTAGAGCCAAAAGATCACCATTTCCATATCACACAACTTGATACGAAGTTACAAACCACATCAGAGGCACCACAGTATCTATCCACTCCAATATGCAGAAGCCAGAGACTCAGGCAAACCAGCCTCCACCAGGTACATGGCATCTTTCTCCCAAAATCTAAGGTGCACAGACATAATCTATCTTTTTAAGGATCTAACAGAACTCGCCTTTTTCTTTCTCGTATGGTTTCAGGATACCCAACTGAGAATCCTCCCTCCAAAAGAAAGATCTTCTCTGGAACAAAGAAGAAAGGAGAGAGGGGCTTCATTGAGGGATGGTAAGCTTCTAATACTTTAAAAAAAACACATATCTCTCCCGTAAGAAGGAAGAGTGGGGATCAATGTAACCAAGGACGGACTGTGTTATAACCCATATCACGAACCACTACAGAATTTACTGCTTGTTTCCATTAAAATAGAGCATATGCGGAAGTCACTTAAGCAGGTTATCTAATAACCACAAGATGTAGACAGACTTATTTTCGTACCCTCAAAGCGTAAATTTACTAATCATACTAGGATCACCATCTGTATAGACTTTGGCCTCCAAATTGTGTTATTAGCAAACTACTAACTTCTGTTTTCTGCTGCGACTCTTATACAGCCTCTTTGCTCTATGCTGCTGTTGGATATGTGAAGAATGCTGCTAAGCTAAACCACAATTCTGGCAGGGTCGCCATATTAGATAATTATAGAAATGTTTTTTTTTTAATTTTATTGGCTGATTGTAATTTATTAGGGTGTGAGTATCCATAAGATGATATTTGTAACTTACTCTGTAATCACTATAGTAATAATCATGGTTGAATTCCACAACTACTTGTAGCTCATACTATCCTCAATAAAACTGAATTTACTCTGTCATTCTCTTTCTGTTTTTTCCTTTTTTATAGTGCTCTGGCTAAAACTTTTATAAAGTTAAAGATCTTATCCTGCATACTTCATGTTCTTGGCGTCCATATCAATGGAACTCTCAATTGGTTCAATCCCTATACTCTCCTGTCATTGCTACAAAGATAATATATGTACCTCTCTCATTCACAAACTGGTCAGATTGCTTAGTTTGGAAAGGTAGTCCCTCCGGGGTTTATTTAGCAAAGGAATGTTTTAATTCTTTTTCTTCCTCCAATTGTCATTCCCCATATGAGTTATTTTGGAAATATTTGTGGTCTATTACTCTTCCAGCAAAAAATGTCTTATTTATCTGGAAGCTCCTCTGCAAACGCATTCCTTCAGGTGATATCTTGAAAGGTCATCATCTCCAGATTGATATTTACTGTGTTTTTTGTTGCAATTGTTTGGAAATTGTTAGGGCCATTTGGTTTGGTTTACTGGGTATCCGACCAAAATGGGAGAATTTAACTCCCATTCGTTCATGGTTTATGCCCACTGTTTTCTTGCTGAAAGATAGCAATCAATCTTACATCTTGGAACATATCATTCTACTTCTCAATAATGTTTGGATGTATAGGAATTATTGTGTTCACCAAGGTGGTGTTCTTTCGCCTACAGACTTAATCAAACAAACTTTGTAGGCTATTTCTTTTAACACAGTGGTTAACTATGGTTCTATTCAATCCAAGACATCCAGAGTGTTTCACACTTGCGCTTCATCGAGCAATACATCTTCTGATTGGTTAATAAAACTGGTTAAGTTCAAAAAGCACAGGGATACATATTGTTTGTCTCAAATTTTCTTACATTCACAGTTGATCCATACATTCATCTGGCAGAAAGATAACTCTCTCTCCTCAAGATTTACTCCGAGATGTCTTCGTGCTATTTTAGTCTGGATTTTGGCTTGTAATGGTAACATGGAGAATGCCTCTCTGTGCATCACATCAAATTGTGGACTGGTTTATTCTCTTGCAAAGAAGACGACATTTGGTGGTGATATTCTACTGTGTGATATCAAGACTTTAACATCTAGCTTTGTTGTTTCTTTCATAAAGGATAGGGAACTTTCTAGCCTTGCTTCTACTGCCTTTTCTTTTCTTTTTTCCAGTTACAATTGTATTACTATTTAACTTTTTAATTGTTGTAATCTTTTTACTTTTTAATGAAATTTGTCTTTGAATAAAAAAAAAATCAGAGTTAACTTTTAAAATACTGGTGTTCATTTAAGTTTTCAAAACGTACCTTCCATACAAGTTTCTTTGTTCAAGATGCCTCAACAAAGTGAAATCATGTTTTTTTTAATATAATAGTCCTTGATGATTAACCATACAGTGTGCATAAAGTTCAAAAATAACTCATGGCTGAGGACAAACTTAATCACACATTTGAGAAAAAGAAAAAGGAATGACAGGACAAGAACATAAGATAATTTAAGGGTAAAAGGTAAAAAATGACCCTGTACTTATGTCCAAGGTGCATCTAACACCTTGTATTTTTTTTTTTGCTCAAAATTGTCCATCAACTTTCAAATTCGGGTCAATAATGACTTTTCCATCAAATTGGTTCAACGGACGTGTCAAATTTAGGCCAATAATGACTTCTCCGTCGAACTGGCCCAAAGGACGTTTCAAATTCGGGCCAATAATGACTCCTCCATTACACTGCCCAATTTCAGTTACTTTTTTATGGATAGGTCCCACACTCCGTTACTTTTTTATGGATACATCCCACACTAAAATTTCACAGGAATTTAATTTTTGTTAGGCCAGTTTGACGGAGGAGCCATTATTGACTCGAATTTGAAATATCCATTGGGCCAGTTTGACGGATGAGTCATTATTGGCCCAAATTTGAAACATCCGTTGGGCCAGTTTGACGAAAGAGTCATTATTGGCCCGAATTTGAAAGTTGATGGACAATTTTGAGCCAAAAAAAAGTACAAAGTGCCAAATGCACCTTGGACATAAGTACTTGGTCATTTTTTACCATTCACCCATAATTTAACCTACCTGAAGTTGGCCTATATGGTATCTGCTACTGGGAAGAGCCTTTCCAACATGTTATTTGAAAGAATCCTGTTGGGGTCCAACTCTCTTCTCGCCTTATTATATGCATCCACAGGCAAACGCTTTCTAAGCCTGGCTTGGAGAGCTGCAAGCTCCTCCTTGTCCTTTGGAATCTAAATAACAAATTATATACGTAAGACAGGAGTAAACGTACTTCAAAAATTTCCCTTTGATTTTCCATCTCAAGTAAATGGTGATATTAACTAGATGAACCAGTAACCAGAGCTGTTACTTACCATTCAAGAATAAGATTGTTCAATCAAACTTCAGGCCAATTGAAATCCTACAAGAGTACTGACCCAAAAGCATGGACACCCTTCTGTGAGTGCAATGAGAGGAGGGAGGAGGGAAGGAGAGTGGGCGTGTGTTGTGGTATTTGCAGAAGATAGGAGAGAGAAACGGGGAGAGAGGGAGAGAAGGGAAATTCTATTCCATCATTTATTCACAAATCACAAGTCACTTTACAATATACCCAGTCACCATTATTCATAGGCCTAATGACTTGTTAAAAAATTCTAACTAACTCCCTCCCTTTTATAATATTTATATTTCAGATAGATAGCCCTTGTGGGAAAACCAATCCAAGATATTCCAAAGGACAGGTCTAGTGAGGGAGCCAAACATGATTAGAGTTTTTTTTTTTTTTGTGTGTTGGGGGGGGGGGGGGGGGGGCTGTGTAGATAAAAGTCAACACTAAGAAAAACAGTCCCAAATACCATGCAGAAATATTTCCCATAAATTGAGAGCTAGAATATTTACCTCAATCTTAGCCCAGTGTTCATAAGCCAAATAGTGATCCCACAATTTTGCCTGAGTCAGATGCCTGTAATGAAAGAATTCTTCTGTTATATCCTTCCTCTGGCGAGCATCACTGGTGGGGAGGTACATGATAATACCAACCTGAAATGCCATCATATGTAAAATTGATATCATTCTAAACAACGTTCTATATAGTCAATAAACTAGCATGGACATGGTAAACTAAGGGAAAGAAATAAAACTAAAATGGTGATTAAATTCATAGAAAAAATTGAAGGGTAATGCATAGCTTTAATTCGTTCCAAAGCTTAGAATTTGAAGCAATGACAGAAGACAAGACAACTGGAAATTAACCACAGATTGAGGGCAACAAACAGAATTAAGCTTGCTCCCAAAGGAGCCTAATTCCCACATCTAAAAAATAAAATAAAATTTCATATACTTCTCTTACAAAAATAAGAGCCACCATGCATTAAAGCTTGTCAAATAAGCTGTCCAAGCATAAAAGTCAATTGTCAAAACACGGTAAAGTATCAATGAAAATTAAAGATCAGTCAGATTTGTCAAATTAAAAAGTAGAGGCAAAACTTCGTATGCATCCAGCTCATATGACTATATGACACTAACACTTCACACTACCCACCCTTACGAAGATTACGATCTGGAAAATATAACAAAACCAAAGTGTTAGGACCCTTCAGTTATGGAGTTACCCAAGAAAATATGTCTTCCTCAGATGAGCTTGAAGCAGGACTCATGACACTCCTACTGCTAGCCGTCCATCGCTGCTCAATTGGAGCAGGCGCAGGTATCTCTTCTTTCTCTATGAGTTGCTTCAGCTCTTCAATGTATTCAAGGTCTTTCATGCTTGGCTTAGATAGCGTTCCAGCAGGGAAGCATGTTTCTGACACCCACTGCTGACCTCCACAATCAAAGCCCAATATCTCATCACTCCATCCTACTCTATATCCCTCTGACTTCCGCCAGAACTCAGCTTCAGCTTGATTGACCTTTAAGATGTGGTTTTTGTTGAGAGGATCTAGGGCAAGTAATTTATCTCTTAATTCTGTGAACGAAAGCTCATTGATATCTTGTTCGCCATCATCTATCAATTGGACCCTAGCTTCTCCTAATCTGCAAAGTGCAAACAATTATATAAACTCCTGACTATAAATAGAAAAATCCACAAAGACGCCAGAGCTAATGTACCCAATTAACTAACAAGAAATTGACAGTCACTTCAACAAGCTGTAAACTGGCAAACCAATGAAATAAAATAAATTACGCAAGATTATCACTTCATGCATTAGATCTCATTCAAACTACAAACTAATGTGACTACTCACATGGCTCCACTAGCCAGATAAATAAGAGAAACAGAAATAACGTTTCATGTTTAGAGCCCACTAACTGACATGAAACAGGAAGGGTTTTCACAGTCCAGCCAACACGGAAACAATGATTACTAAGAATATTTGACCATTTGCTCTATCCATCTCATTCTTCCTCTTGGTATAAGTCCAAATCATATGGAAAAAACCAGCAAATACAACTTGACAACCAGGAAGAAAGACCATAACGAGAAAATAAACAATAATAGAAGTGATTATAAGTCAAACGAAGAGAACAAGACAAACTGCAGCTTCTCAACTTCTACTAAGTTTTATCTAGAAAGAGGAAAAAAATAAAAAAAGTCACCAATTATTTCCTTTCACATCATTTTAAAAGAAATTGTCAAGATATACTACTAGTAGAAAAATAGCTTCACCTGTATTTCTTTAGGGACTCCCTATAGAGGTCACGGACGTGCTGTATAGCTTCATCCTTTGTGTATTTGGGTTTGAACTTGGGAGGACCCCTCCACTTTGAAACAGGATTGCATCTCACGACCACAACAGAGTCTGTATATGGGATATAAAGGTACTTGACATGCTTATTTTCAGAGAGCCATTTTCTGCAGAGATTATAAAGAGAGAGGGACAACATTAATCTTAGAAGCAATCATTAGTCAATCAGGCAAAGGCAACCAAAAGAGAATACAGGAAGATTCATGAAGCAGAAATGAATGATGTCGAGAACATTGACCAACATGGTTGGTGAAAGATTATTCAAAATTCATGATAATATAACATATTTGTACATAAGTACTGTTCTCGTTTCATAGATTCAATACAGCCATGTCTAACCGTTTTCTTGAACACCTTTCTTTCTTTCCACGTCAACCATGTACACAGTAGAGACCCAAAAACCAGCTTCAAATTTAATGCCTACTTACTAAATCTCCTTTATACATTCCTTTTAGTTGACATTTTGATTTTTTTTATTTTTTTTTTTGTTTTAAGTACACCTAAGCACTTAACCATTTCAAGATGACGGAGTCAAAGAACTTCCATACAAGTTCATCTGAATCTTTAACATAGGATAAACCATGGTATTACTAACTTCTTCTATATTTTAAATTCAACGGAAACAATTTATGAGCTACATACAAAAATGCATCCCCATCACGCAACAAAACAGTGGAGGCGAACGTATACATGACCATGATGTTCATGTAAGCTATGCGATTGAAGCACCAACGAATGGTATGATAAAATTACTTGTGGTTTTTCCTGATCTCACTCATTGTTGAGATAACCGTGTGCTCCACAAGCTCCTGTCTCTCAACACACTGAAGGGTCACTTCAGCCACAACTCCAAGTCCCCCAAGACCACAGCGAGCAAGGGAAAACAGCTCTGGATCTTTCTCTTTTGAAATCTCTATTGTTCCCTTAGCAGGAGTGACTAGTTTCATACTGATGACCTGCTCATCTATGGGAGGCAATCTTGCCCCAGTACCATGTGCACCAACCTAATTACAGATAAACAGAAAGTTAGAGTTTATGAATCATGATTTATGACAATGTAAAAAATTTCTGCTCACACAGATAAATCAAATGCAGGAAAAATTGCAAAGTGGGAAAATGTTTGTTCTCTTGTAAACATATAAAATGCATTGCTTTAGCAAACTCATTATCATCCATCAAACGATCAGATAACCAATAAAAATATCAATTATAAGGTACAAACTCTAAGCAACTTTTGAAACATGAAACCAAGAACCTGAACAATGCCACCAATCTGCTGTTCCCTAATGGAAGCGAAATTCTGCAGTGTAAGACCATGCTCCTTTAACCCATCAACTAGCTGCTGCACTCTAATGCCTGCCTGCACCTTCACGGTCTTCTTCTGCTGATCCACTTCCAAAATCTTATCCATCAGAGCCAAATTCACCATCCCAGCCCTGGACAAACCAATCCCATTGGGGGACAAACCCGACCCAACGGGCCGGATTCGAGCCTTATTATCATGCGCCTCCTTCACAAACTTCTCCAACTGCTCAAGATTCTCGGGCTGGTGGAAATTCCGGGTCTGAACCTCGTGGGTCCCACTCCAATTGGAGACAGTGTGAAGATCTTCAGGCAAAGGAGCGTAGCGAAAGATCTCGGCTTTCTTGTGCTTGGCAGTCTCCGAGAAGGGAAAGGAGTAGTACGTGGCAGCACCACAGAAGAGAACTAAGGCGCCATAGCCCAAGTACTTGCGGAGTTCGGAATCGGAAGAGGATGGAGTTGAAGTGGAAAATTGGCGAGCGAAGGTGGTGGTGGTGGTGGAGGCTAGATTTCGAAGAAGATGGGAATTTGAAGGGGAAGAGTGGAAGTGATGATGAAGATGACGCTGAAGGGAACGCCTCAGAGAAGATCCTCTCAGAATCATTGGAGCATGTACAGTGATTTTGTTCCGCGGGTTTATCACTGGTTCAAAGCACAAACTCCTTTTGTAGGGGGAGGCTGGGGGGCAGGGTCTAATCAATTAATATTCTCTTCTTCAAGTGGTCTAGCATTATTTATCTTTCAATTTACCCTTATTAAATTTTAATAAAAAGGTTTTTTTATTAAACATGAAAAGTTGTATTTAATTATGGCTAATAAATATTCACTCACACTATGTAAAATACTGAAATGTCTTAATATTTCTATGTATAGAATAATTTACAAACAACGTAATAGTATTTTTTTTCTAGGATTTCATTTGGAAAAGAGTGCCAAACAATGGCTACTGCCGCATGCTTATCATTTTATTAGCTTCTGCATTAAAAATGTTAATTAGTTTTCTTATTTTATGTGAAATAACACCTATTTGGCTTAAAAAAAAGGGAGAATTACAACTAAACCCTAAGGAAGGTAATTAATCATAATCAGGTCCCAAAAGTCATTAAATCATATTTAAGTCCTTAAAGACTTGAGTGATATTAAATCGCATATGTTAGGAGTTTTCGATGCAGCTCAATGAGTTGTTATATGGGCTGTATGGTAGTGAATGCTGGCTTTGAAAGGACAACCTGAACCTAAAATGGATATAGCTGAGATGAGAATGATGAGATAAATGTATGGTCATACAAGAAAAGATAAGATTTGTAATGACCATATATGCGAACTAATTGAAGTGATGCCTATTAATGAGAAACTGGTAGAAAATCATTTGAAGTGATTTGGACACGTCCAAAAAATGCCATTGGATGCAATGGATATAAGGGTAGATCAAGTAATATGAAGTCCTATTAAGATAGGTAGAAGGAGACGGCTGCGAACACTCAAAGTTATAAAGCGAGATTTTTTTGTTGGCAATATATCTAAAGACCTGATCATTGATAGAGCACAATAACGTCATATGATCCAAATAGTCGACCCCACCTAGTGAGATAAGGTTTTGTTCTTGTTGTATATAATCAATTATCATTGATAATATAAATATACATGATAACTGAGAATTTAAATAAAAATACATTTTGAGCCAACGAATTCCCCATGTTACTTTCATAATCCAGGGCAATAGTTTAAGCTAAAGATTTCCCTTTTACAGAAGTTTCAAGGAAAACATGGGAACAGAACGGTTCAGGTTGCTGGCCCATTCATACAATTATCATAGAACTTGTGAGATCCAAACATGGCGGATAGCATAGCTAACGAATAATAATTTTCTCTGGCCATGGCCAAATACCAAAGTACAGTTAATTGAAACATGAGCTTCCAGAGCAGGGTCCGAAATATGATATGTACAATGCTAGGCATACGATAATTGAGTCAAGTATATGATACTAGCTGATAAACATGCTAAGACTCATAATCCCTTGATGACCATCTACTCTCGTATTTCCCAAATGAGAATGACGACGAGGGCATCTCATTCATGTGAAAGGGGTCTGGTTCAATGCCATAATCTGTGAGTGGCCTTTGCTCCAGGATATCATCGTGGCTTTTCACAAATTCAGGTATCTCAATCTGTCCCTTCTTTATGTCATCCCAAAGGTATTGAAGACGGCTCACATACTTGATCTTCCAGTATAACCTTGCAAAAACAATCAAACAATGGAAGCACTTAATATAGAGTTGAAACAACTGCCCTTAGTAACTAGAAGTGCTCCACAAAACTTCAATTCGATTCCAAATTGTTTCAAATAAGCCAAATCATTCCATCAGAATGCACATGGCAGGCTGCAAAAATTTGTACATTTCAAGCATATACTTTTCTAAACTCACTTTCTTTTCCTAGGAAATTATCAAATTACTTACCCTCCACTTAGGAAGAACCGGCCAAGGGTAGCAATGACTAGCCTTGAACGAAGGCCAGGGTGAACGAAATATACAGTTTGAAGCCTGTCCTTGATATCACCAGGCATTTCTTCATAAATCCACCTCAAGATAGTCATGCCCGGAGAATTATCCTCCTTTTGAACAGTGCTGTGCAAATAAACAATGCAAAATGGACCATCTGGCAATTCACTGCATATCTTGTGGTAAACATATCTCTTCAGCCGTTCAGCACTCACAATTGTTGCTGTAAATCATTTGAGAGTTTGAGAGCAGGTACCGCACATAATTATCAAAATTATATATATTAAAAAAAAGTAATTCTAAGCAGCTTCTCAACCATAGGCAAGACTATTAGCACTTATTTTCTTCCTCTCCTTTTTTAGTTAAACTTTCTAATTTCACGTGACTTTTAGCAGTGCATCTCAAGTGTAAGAAGTAAGAACTAAGAACAGACCAGGGATCTGCAAGGCGTAACCTCAGAACTAGTAAAAACTTAAGAAGGTAGACAAGAGACTAGAGAAGCATTGATATCACAAAAACAAATTACCCGTAAGGGAAGCGATGCTTGCGCTTAACCAATGCATGGCAAGCCTAGACCAGACTCTAGAAAATAGTATTAATTTAAAAATGAAAACTTGCATGGATAGTAAGGCAATGCATATCAGTGATAAGATATTTAATGTTCCATACATGACATTTGAACAAGAGAACCTTTTAAGCTGCAAATGGTACAGGTTACCGCACTGATCACCAGAATAATGAAACCCTGAATTAGGATACATTCCAATGATGCGAAAACAACGTGGGATGTGAAAATGAGTAAACAAGTTTACTCTAATTAACACCGCCCTAGTCTGTATAAAAATCTCAGTAAGATTTCATTCTTTTTCGAGTATTAATGAAACTTCACAGGAATTGTTTGCATGTGAACCTCAGTAAGATATGGACTCCGTCCACGACATAGCCACATGAAATACTTTTGTCAAAGAAAGGAAACTATAAGACCATCACTTTGACAGGAGTTTTGTTGAAAGCGAATGGAAATGAATACAAGGAAGCTCTCAGCCAAACGAAAGGCGTGTTTGGGGTGGAAAATAAATCATGAGGGTTTTCAATTTTTTGAACATCACCAAGAGAATATGGGGTCGCATCGATGGATTAACCAAATCATGCAGCCTATGCTGATAGTTCCACTGTAATCAGGGAAAAATGCATACTTTTTCATAAACGACAGAACATCTGATTAAGCCCTCGTTCTACAAGAAGAGACAAGGAAACGAAAACCAAGTAATAGCTACAAAGAATAAAGAAACAAAATCTTAGCAATTAATGATTTGCAACTAACGACACAGTTGAAGCTGAAGCGAACAATCTTGAGAAAGCGGAGTAAAAGGGGGAAACAAGGGAGAAGTGGAAATTGGTACCAGGATAGTATTTGCCGACGATACGGAAGATGGGATTGCCGGAATTGTCAGAACCTTGGAGACGAAAGAAGTGTAAGAGATCAAGATCGGAGAAGTCTTCATCGGAAGAAAGGTTCTGAGAGCAGTCATGCCAACTGTCTTCTTCATGTTGTTCATCATGGGACAAAAAGGGACGGGCATCAACACCTAAATCTGATGCCAACACCAACACTGAGAAATCGTCTGTTGACCTACCTCCTCCACTCATCGCCGCCTTCTCGCCCTTCCTTTCTCTCCCAATTTTGCTATATTCTCAACATTTGTGAGGGAGCGATGTGGTGTACGGACGATTTCCCAGCTGACTGTAGGTTGGGTTCCTTACTCTCTCCCTCTCTCTTCCACGTTTCTCACGTTCTTCTCGGGGAAAATTTGATTGTAGAAGCACTGTAGCGAATTTATTTCAGATTACAACCAAAAAAATCTGAAATGTCACTGCAGGTCCTAAAATAAAAAAAAAAATTGCTGTGTAAAAAGACCTAAAAGCCCTTATGAAAGAAAATAACTTATGAAGGGAAAAGAGGGATTTAATTTCAAATAGCACCCACCGTGGAAGCTGACACAACATACTTAATAAGGAAGAAAGAGAAGCATATTGACAGACCCACAAAAAAGGAAGAAAACTAAACAAAAAAGGAAAAAATGACGAGGAAGAAGAGGACCGATGGGATTTAAAGAAGAGCAATGACTATTGGAGCTTTGATTGGTGGTAGGTGAGGTATGTTTTTGGTATCTATCTCTCCACCTCTCCCTCTCTCTCGTTGTCTCTATCTCTCTCGTCATTCACTCTCTTTCTCTCTCTCTCTCTCATTTTTCTCTTAATAATGGACATGAAAAAAAAAACTATGGAAGCATGAAGGGACCCTCTCATTGTCTCTCTCTCGCATCTCATTTACAGCTCCTCATTTATTTCATGTTGCTGAAGTGAAGGTGGTTGTAGTCTCCACCAAAATGGTGGTGATGTGGATGTGGTTTGTAGACCAATTTATTACTAGTTGTTGATATGACGATTTACTTGTTCATATTGAGATTTCCTTGTTCATACGCATATTTTCTTGTGCGTGGCCTGGACATAGCATGTTGACAGGATAAATTATTACCGTTCATAAGCCCATTTCCTTGTGGAAATTAAGATTTCCTTGTGCAGACGCATATTTTCTTGTGTGTAGCCTGGACATAGGATGTTGACAGGATAAATTATTACTGCTTGTTCATAAGCCCATTTCCTTGTGCAAATTAAGATTTCCTTGTGCATATGACGATTTTCTTGTGTGTGGCCTGGACATAGCATGTAATAAGGTCAATTTAGTACTGCTTGTTCATATACCTTGTGCATAAGCATATTTCGTTGTGCGTGGCCTGGACATAGCATGTTGACAGGTCAAATTATTACTGCTTGTTCATATGCCCACTTCCTTGTGTATATTGAGATTTCCTTGTGCATAAGCATATTTCGTTGTGTGTGGCCTGGACAGAGCATGTTGACACGTCAAATTATTACTGCTTGTTCATATGCCCATTTCCTTGTGCATATTGAGATTTACTTGTGCATACGCATATTTCCTTGTGCGTGGCATGGACATAGCATGTTGACACGTCAATTTATTAAACTTGTGCATATGCACATTTCCTTGTGCATATGACGATTTCCTTGTGCGTGATGTGGAATAAGTGGTTTTGGCATGTTCTATTTGGTTGTTAATAACATGTCTCTCCCTGCATTTATGAGAAACTTGAGCATATTGATTCTACCTGAAGTAGATGTTACAAATTCTGCATTTTGTTTCAAGTACAGAGTTCAATTCTAACCTCATTGCTTTGTACAGGGAAACATGTGCACATCAAATCATGTTTTGTTACATTGAGTATCTTATGTAGGTATTAGTGTTTGAAATGTTGTGTTGTTGAGCTCTGAGTAGTATCATTTTTTGGCATAGGCCATTGGTGTGCTTATGCTTTAATTTTTAGTTAATTTGTTACTGCTTGTTCATATTGCTTGTTCATATTAAGATTTCCATGTTCATATGCATATTTCCTTGTTCGTGGATTGTGACATGCCATGTTAAGGTCAATTTGTGACTGCTTGTTCATATGACGTTTTGAAGGAGATGAGGCAGGATCTAGTGTGGTGGCTTATCAACCATGAGAAGAATGCAGCAAAGAAGGACATTTTAGAAGAGCTGGAACGATTAAAGGGTGGCATAAAGACTTATTGCAAATTGTAGGCAAAATGTATTCAATAGATGCTTTCATTTTAGGTTAGATCAGTGACATTATTGGTGGTTATTATGTAAATATACCACCAATTAAAGGAAACTTTTTTTAATGTTGTTTGTAATTCAATTGTCAATAGATGAACATTTTAAGAATGGTTCTTGGTGGCAAAATGTCTCAACACATACTATTTTTAATGTTGTTTGTAATCCAATTGTCACAAGCGTAGGAGCATTTCCTTATGCATATGACCATTTCCTTATGCGTGGCTTGGACATGGCATGTTACAAGGCAATGGTTTATTACGCTTGTGCATGGGACCATTTCTTTGTGCATATTCATCTTTCCTTGTGCATAGGACCATTTTCTTGTGCTTGGCCTGGACATGGCATGTCTTATGACAATGGTTTATTACGCTGGAGCATGGGACCATTTCCTTGTAGTGGTGATGGTGACTGTAGCCTTCGATCGTGGGTGGGGGGAGAGGTTTTTCGCAGATTTTCATTCGAAAATGGGAGAAAGGGTGATGGTTACTGTAGCTTCGATTGTGGGTGGGAGGAGCCGTGTTGAGGATTTTGATTTGAAAATGGGAGATGTGGTGATGGTTACTGTGCCTTCGTTCGTGGGTGGGAGCGGCCATTTCGCAGATTTTGAGTTGCAAAAGGGGAGATTTTGGGTTTATTTTTCACAAAGGGTACTGTTGTCATTTCACCTACTAATTTAATCTCACTTTGCTCCCACGGTCCTTCAGTGACATTTCAGATTTTTTTTGTCCTGCTTTTCAATAAATTTACCACAGTGGTCCTACAGTGAAATTTTCCCTTCTTCTCGAGATTGGATAGATAAGTTCAAGGGGAAGTTAATTTTATACCCCATAACATAGTTAAGAACAATTCTTATGAAATGAAATGAGGAAATGAAATGGGAGAATTACAATTAGATATCAAATAAGTGAATTAATCACAACTAGGTCCTAAAAGTTATTAAATTATATTGAAGTCTCTAGTAACCTGAATGATATTAAACAGCTTGTCATTAACAACTCAAGGAACTGAATTAAGTTGTCAATATTAAGCCATTTAATATCGCTTAAGTCCTCAGGAACTTCAATGTTATTTAATGTATTTTTTAGGATCTGATTGTGATTAATCCCCTTAATTTAGAACTAATTGTAATTCTCCTTGATTAATTTGAAATCCCTTAGGATCTAGAAAATATTATTTCTGAAGGAGTGGACCCCACATTAATTAATAAAGAAACCCCCCCTTCCTCCCCATCACCACCACACTTTCAACTCTCCCTTTCTCTCTCTTTCTCTCCAGTTGCTATACCTAATTCATCGCCACTCTTGTGATTGGGGCCTAGTGGAGAGTGGCATCGGAGGAGGGCGGACGACTAAGGGAGTGTAGAGAGGGAGAGAAAGGGGTGGGGTGGAGGGAGAGATTTTTTTTATTAATTAACGTGGGTTCAATTATTTAGAAATAATATTACCTAGGTTTCAAGAGATTTCAAATTAATTTGCCTTATTTTATGGGACATTTTCTTAATTATGTCCCTTACATTGGATCTAGAATTAATTTTCCCTTAGTTTAATATGTTAGAATTAGAGTTTTATGTAGGGAGAATAAAATAAAATCCAATTAAAATACCTAAATCCAAATTTAATCATTCGGTTTTAGCAAATCTCTCAATGGGTCAAAAGGCATAATTAGAGATTTTTCTATATTTTTAAAAGACTAAAGTAGCCCTATATTTTTTAAAAAAAAAAAAAATTGGAAGTGAGGTCCTCGGTCATTTTTATCTTTGAGTTTGTTTTGGGACTATTTTTTTTTCCCCTGATTGTGCTTCATCGCATTACATACCTATGCACCGTTGCAACATGAAAAGTTATTCCCTCCTCCATAGGACCTATTTTAGGGAGAGGAGTTTGATCATAAATATAAGACCTATTTCTAATTGTTCCCAACTATTCCTCAAATTATCCCTATTAATGATTTTCAGTAGTAAACAAGCAAGAGAATAAAAATGTAGATAAAGGCGGATGGTTATACTGCATTAGTAATACCATATGATATTAACTGACTTAGTTAACATCTTTAATAGGTCTTATATTTATGACTGGAAGAAGTATTTTTTTTTTGTCAAAAGAAAAGTGATACTTTAATAATTTAACTTTGTTCTCTTCGCATATTTGGTCACAAAAATATGCTTGGGACTCATATCCTTTGCTTAGACTATTTGGGAGACTAGCATTACGTGCTATTTATCTCACAAAAGCAATTTATCTAGGTTTGCAATTTCAATTTGGGAAAAACCACCCTATGATGGCAGTTGACTGATAAAATATCGTGATGGGCAAAAAAAAAAAAAAGAATAGAGAGAGACTAATAAAATATTCTATCCAGTCCTAATTATAAAATCACTTTGACTTTTTTAAAAAAATTAAGAACGCAAAATCAATCACTTTAAAATGTCTATAGTTATCATTTTCCCTCAAAACTAATTTACCTTACTTATAAACTATCATATAATACAGTTATATGTAAGATACATTAAAATTAAGTTATCTATTTGGTTTCCTTAATCCCAAAAAAAAAAAAAAGTCAAAATGATTTTAGGACTGGAGGGGGTGGACTATCACAGTTTACTTAGTTAGGGTTTTCGACTGTATCGCGCTCTTCCATTCCTTTTCGAATTGACATTGGTTTTTCACAACAATGTCATGGACTAAGTATGACTGGTTGCAGGTAAGTATTCTGCAGCCTTATTGGTTGCTTGGCTTGAAACTGATTGTTGATTGCAAATGCTAGATAAGCTATTCAGTTAATTATCTTTTTCAATTGAAGACGGGTATTTTAGTGTTTTAATAAAATTGAAAAATCCCTAACTGGGGATCGCGGAGCGTCACTGTACACAAAGTTTCGAGAAATAATAACTCGAAATTAGTAATATAATTGATTGATATACTCAGTTCAGTTTTTAAATTGACAGTTTTTGAGACAAATGTAATGCCATAGTTAGGTGACATGGGCCTCTTATATGCAATTAGTCGGCATCGGACAGACGGACACATATAACACAGGATCATATCATCATATCCGGCGGCAGTGTAATGAACATCTTCAAAAAATAAAAGTCACAAAGGAGAGAATGAAACCAACCTCTACTATTAGAGATAATACTGTTACAGTCTACGATCGGCAACATTAGATAATCCAATAAAATGTCCAAAGTTTATCTACTTGATGTTACTTAAACTAGCACCCGTTCTAATTAAAAAATTTAAAATCGACATCTGTGAATTTAGGAAAGCTCTCCGCTACGTTTAGCAGCAGCAACAACAGCATTCATCAGTGTTCCACGAAACCCACCTTTCTCCAACTCATGAATGCCAGTAATTGTTGTCCCACCAGGAGATGTAACATCATCTTTGAGCTGACCTGGATGCTTCCCAGTACTAGTGGCCATCGATGCCGCTCCTAATACCTGAGATGCGACACAACATGAACAACAGTTTTTACCTTGTTTTCCTTCTGCCAGGACAAAACTTAAAGCACAGCTGGTTTAAATGTAGCCTCATTGTAGGATGGCGATAAAAATGCTCTCAAAAACAAGTTATAAACCTTGTTAAAAATCAGGGATGACAACATTTCTCCGAAAATATATTTTTTCCAGTAAAATAAAAAAGCCTTCTTTTTAGGGAGAAATGTTTCATGCATCAATAGAAGTAGATTTTTTATGCTACAGATGAGAAAGTGATACAGAAAACATAATATGGCAAATAATGTGATATACCAGACAGTGGCCAAAATAAAAACATACATGATTGACATCATACTTCTGTGATGTTTTTATCATAAAGAATAACTCCAGAAAATTTACACTACATTCGAAAATTGAATCATAAAAGAAAAATAGTCACCCACGAAGTTGAGATGACAAACCATTGCAGAATAGCTGGTATTTTCTAAACTACTTGAATCAACATTCTTGTTCCTTGAAACCATGCATTTAGAATGCCTTAAAAAGAATGCTGAGTGTTCAAACGAGAGCACAAGTGTTAACTTACAGTTTGAGAAGCGAGACCCAAGGCAAGGTCTCTTGGAAGACCTGCAGCTACTCCGCCATCCGCTAAAGCCTCTATAGCTAAATAAATATAAGCTGGACCACTGCCACTGAACAATTTCAACAAAAAAACTTCAAAATTTTGAAAACGTAACCAAAAAGGACATTATTTTGGGGTAAACAGGGGTATAACACCCCCTCCGGGGGAGATTTGCCTCTGAAGTATAAAAAGAAATTTAAAAATGTTCTGCAATTGTCAAGATAAACATCCAAATACAACCCATGTCTAGATAATATGATGAACATGCCTCAGGCCGGTTATTGCATCAAAATACTTCTCATCAGCTTTCCATACTTTTCCAACTGATCCAAATAATTTGGAAATAAGGTCTCCATCTTCTTCTGTTGCAGCTCCTCCCAAGCTCATAGCTGTCATAATTTAGGTTAAACACAAGTATACTTATTGAAGCAGCTCAACAAACCAAGATTAAGGAAAGAAAACCAATGAGTGATAAGGGTTTTTTCCTTTCTACAGAAACATGCTAAGCAAAACACTGCCATGGAAGATAAACAATAAGTCGAGATTTAAAAGGTCCTGGTCACTGTTTAAAGAATCAGAAGTATAACTATGACCAAAAGATTAACTCTGGTGAGTTAACAAAAAAAAATGTTAATCAAATAACTTTTATATAAGCCATGCTTTATCAGTTTATTTGTCTACCACTGTTAACCAGCAAACTATCAGTCTATAGCCATTACCCAGACCCATTTTGAGGTTTCCATCCCCAGCCATTTAAAAATCAAGCAAGACAAGAATCTCCAACTACAAAAAACTACCAAGCTTAATCATGTTTAACATGGTATGATAACGCAACTTCATGTTTCAAATTTGAATCTAGTTCTCCATAGTATATTAGCGTAAGTGTGTGTGTGACCCTAAAATATTTCAAGTCTCTAACCAACCAATAGTGAAGCAGAGAAGGATAACGCCCATCTCAACTCAATTTTGAAAGCCAGTAAATTTCCAAGATGGTGATGAACATTAGTGAACAAGTAAACAATTGAATGGGTTGGATAGTGTACCAAGAAAATCCAGTACTCGACTCCACCAGACATCAATACTTAGACCAAATTGAAATCCTTGAGTTTCCTTATCCACCCCACCGCCCCCAAAATAACCCCTCTTTTTTCTTCTTCTTTTTAAACCAAAATGGGAAAACAAATGTTCCTTAAGCGCTCATAGGGATAGCTGAAATATTGAATGAAACAAAAATAGCTAGACTACCCAAAGTTTAAAGAAGTAATGTATAAGGCATTAAACGTCATATTGAAATTCACATAGATTTAATGAGTTTTATGTCATAAACTACACAGTACTAGGAGTCAAATCTCTGCATAAAGTATGCAACTAGAGGACAGAGCATAACTAGTCATGGAAGAATCCAATATTTAACATACCTGATGCTGCCTGGCCTACAGCAGCAGGAGTATTAGGCATGACCCTTATAAATCGACTGTGACCAGCCCATTCCTATATATGGAACATTTACTTCAGTAAGAGATTCTGAATATTAATAATAATAATTTTAGCAACATCCACAAATAGTTGGAAGTCACAATGGGTTCATCCACCAACAAATGTGCAAAGACAAAGGAGTAATGATCACCGGGAAAAATGGCATAAGACTGCGATTCTTTCGTCACTGGTTACTCAATAAAATGCCGACGATACCACTATAAATATAAACTATATATGGAAGAAAAAAAAAAGCAATGAAAACCGTGAGTTTCAGAACCTGGAGATCTTTCAATTTCACCCCAGCAGCAACCGAAACCAGAAGCTTCTTCGATGTAAGAAGTGGCCTTAACTGCAGAATCACTTCTTTCACTGCAGCAAAATGACAGGATCCGTGTTGAATATGCCAATAAACACAGCACACCAGCAATCAAACCAAGACAAAACGTTAAAAAAGGAAAAAGGAAAAAAGAGGGGGTGGACATAATCTAGTTTATCCGCTTATCAGCACCATACACGATTAAAAACTGGAAAAGGATGTCAATAAATAACTCCAAAACAAATATTGGTTCATGCCAGCTAGAATAACACTGGAATTTGACAACGAAAAGTGCAAAAAGGGGTAAAGAAGGGCAATACCTACTTGAGGTTTCACAGAAAAGATGACTATATCACTGGCTTCAACCACCTACGATGAAAAAGCAAGAGAAGTTATGACTCGATTCGCAAAATAACAAGCAGAAACAAAAATCACCAGCGGAGTTGGTGAAGAAGAGGAATACGTCCTGATTGCGGGAGAGAACAGAGACGCCGAAGGAATCGAAGGCGGCACGGCGAGCAGGATTGGAGTGAGAAGTGCGAATACGAGAAGGGGGCAAGATGCCGGACCGTACGGCGCCTCTGGCAATACTCTCGGCCATCTTCCCTGCTCCGATAAAACCCACATTGTAATTGTCCACAGGAATGGGAAGGATCTCCATTGTTGTTGATCGAACAAGACGACAAGAGATTGAGAGCTCTCAAGGCCGATCAGCTTCCTTCACCTTTTCGATTGTTCTATACGCAATTGCCTCGGCCACTCACCAAGTGAAGTAAAGCAATCCCATATTCCCATTTGGCTACTGCGGTGTGCTTGTGTGAGTATTTTTTATTGGAGGCTATCCCGTGATGTTTTTTTTTTTTTTTTGGGTTACGTGTCTGTCTATAATCAAATGAAATGACGTTTTCTGATTTTCTCCAAAACAAAAATTGTCACTCCTGTTGTTAACATCAAATATTTAATTATCTTTCCAAGCACTAGTGTTTTTTTTTTTTTCGAATGAAAAGGCAAGCTAAGAAGCTTGAGAGTTACAAAAAGAGAGAAAACTCTCTGTTACCCAGGGTCATTGATCCTCTGGGCACTTTCTAAATCGGACCTAAGTTGGTTCTTACAAAAAATCAGGAGGTTCCGATAATAATATCATGTCTTCATAGTTGTCATGAGCTCTCTTTGCCAGTATATCAGCACATCTATTAGCTTCCCTGTATGAGTGTGATATCTCCAACTCCCAATTTGAGAAAATAAGTGATCTTATGTCAGATATCAGGTCATACAGTGGGTGTGAAACTCCACAATCACTTTGTAATATCTGTAAACAATCCATGCAATCAGTATAAAGTTTCACCTTCCTGAAGTTGCTTTGTTTGCATAATTCTAAGCCTGTTAGGATAGCCTGTAATTCTGCCTCCAGGGGCGAAATAGGCCCCAGTTTTCGTTGAAATCCTGCTATCCATTCTCCATTCGCATCGCGAACAATACCGCCGCAGGTTGCACGCCTTAGATGACCCACGGAGCCATCTACATCAAGGCGAACAAAATTATGGGGTGGTATTTCCCAGCAGCAATCTTTTCTGGTACGGCTCTGGAATATCCTATGCTTGTACTCCCCATGGTCTACTGTCTCCATGAGCAAGTGCATGCATTTATTCACCAGTTGACGTGGCTGGGTTCCTTGTCCTTCAAAGAGTCTGCCGCATCGATCCTTCCAGATCAGCCAGCAAACCAGTCCAAAGACACTGGTCCATTTTCAGAGTTATCAATCTATATATCTATCTATTATCTAAGTGAAAAAAACAAGTCACGGGTTAGATTAATAGATTCCTACGAGATGCTGTCGCCTATAAGATACTCCTATTTAATAATAATGTTATTTATTTTATCTTTGCCCACAAAATATGATTATTATTTGGTAAAAAACAAAGTATTACTACCTCCGGTCCTAATAGTTGACTTTTTTTGGGGAGATTAAGGAAGCAAATTAGACCCCTAAATCTTAATATATGTGACATATAATTATATTATATGATTGTTTTGAGTAAAATAAGTTAGTTTTGAGGGAAAAAGACAAATATAAATAATTTAAAGTGGTGTATTTTGCATCCTTAATTTTTCCAAAAAAGTCAACTGGCTCTTATAATTAGGACCAGAGGGAGTATTAGTCTAGGCATTTTTTTTTTTGTATGTACTCAATGGAATACCTAACAGATAATAGTTAAATATCATATATACATTTAGCACATATAAATATAATTGTTTTCTCTATTTATTATCTTTTTAATTGTCTAACTTTTATTTAGATATTTCAATGATAGCATCCTATTCAATTTCTCCCTCCAATCCTAAATACTAAATATAGGACCTACTTAAGGAGATGATTTTGATCCCAAATAAAGAATTTAGTTATAATTTTTGACCAATTTTTTCAAAATTACCCCCATTGATATCCCTCAACAATAATCAAGTAAGAGAGGGAAGAGAGGTTTAGGAAATATGATTGAGGTGTTTTTTAAAAAGCATGTCATATCAATTAAGTTAACTAATATCCTTAATCTAATCAAATTAGATAAATGGATTAGGACAAAGGGAGTAATAAAAGCCCTAGCAAACATAAATTAATAAGTACGTATTAGGACCATGTCAAGCA
The DNA here is from genome assembly GCA_037074515.1 of Mimosa bimucronata. NCBI lineage: Eukaryota > Viridiplantae > Streptophyta > Magnoliopsida > Fabales > Fabaceae > Mimosa > Mimosa bimucronata. The sequence goes on from CM073437.1 coordinate 9,275,775, forward strand.
AAATTTATAGCCAATGAAATTAGTGAACTTCAACTTTCACTTTAAAATTCAGGCCAAAAAAACTTTCATTTTAAAAATATGCTCAACATTGTGTTTTGGCATTCTAGACACACATCGGCAGCCCAGCTGCCAAGTAAACCCCAGCAAAATGCCAAAGTCACACTCGTGGACCAAAGGCAATCAAATAATTTCAGACTTCCCGATTATCACAAATACACATTTTAGATACATTTTCAGCTTTCCACTCCGGTTAAAGAAAAATAAAATATATCAGGGCATATCAGTACTGGCAAGGGCTGAGTGCAGTACATCTTCGAGATACTTCTCAGCAGCAGCATACTGCCGTTTCTTATCCTCAATTGCTAAGGCAGCCAAAGCTTTATCCTGCACCATCCTCACCAACACAGAATCATAAGAATGGAACTAACAACTAAAATGAAAACTGCTTCTGAACTATATAAGACATAGAAATATGACATACCGGAGGTAAGTCTTGGTAGCTCCTGAGAGTGTCAAGGATTGGTTGAGTTTTCTTCTCTAACTCCTTCCTATGCTCGGCCATTTCAACCAAAACACCATGGCTAATCTCCGGTGAATAACCCACACGATTAAGCATTGCCTGTGTCAACAGTTATTGGGTATACATATTCGTAAATTTAATTGGAAATGAATAAATATTAACCTATAAAGGTATTTGAACTAATGCAGAAAAAAATATTTACAATCTCCGTAGAATATTGCACTCTGGTGTCCACACTACATGCTACTTGCTACCTTCATTGGCAGCATAACACAGTTTAGGAAGCCAAGTAATGTAAATATAGTACTAACAGCTTTAAATATGTACAAGGGAACTCCTACCGACAAGACATCCTAGAATGGCTCATGTACTTGGAACAGGAGTGATTGAAGGTTTTTTTTTTTCCACCAAAGGTTGCAGTATAAATCCAATCAATCAACATTACTTACAACGAGCCATTAACAATTTGACCCATCCTAAGAAAAATGACCTTCCTATCTTTTGCCCTTGTCCTTTTTTCCATGATACCTATCAAAACTCGTTGGTCATCAATTGTTCCTACCACTCGGTTCTGTACTATAACAGTTCAGATTTCTCCGTAAAAAATTGGTGCTTTATCCTTCCTTGTCAACACTAATAACCAGTAACTCGACTTTGATCACTATTCTAAAAGAAAAGGTTTACATACATGTGAATGATTGCCACCAAAACAAATATATGAAGAGCTGTCTTCTCTTGGTGCTAGCAATTTGTCTTGATTCCATGGCTAAAATTACAAAGCAAGGACGCTTTTACCTTGTAGTTGGCACACTGTTGCATGTACTGCCTTTCTTTTGCAGCCATCACTTGCAAGTTTGTTCTCCAGTTTTCCATTTGAACTTCACATGGAGCTATTTCATCTTCTAATTGGGCAAGTGTTCTACATAAATCGTTTCACACAAGTGAACAAAGGGGAAAAACTTATCGGCAAAGGCTCCACATACATCTTCACAAGAACAGTACTTCAGAAAACATCAAGAGCACATATTCATTTGAAAGCACACCTCTTTAAATATGTTAGTCTAGCTATAGCCTTTCTAGTAAAATCAAGAAGAATCTTGGACTCCTTGAGTACTTTAGACCTCTTCTCCTCCACACCAGTCTTCCTCAAAGAAATATCAGCCAAAGCTACCAGAAAGCTGAAAACAGGCTCCACAGCTTAAAACTTTAAAGCGGAAAAACATGGATAGATAATAAGTTCAAGGATACAGAGTAAGGTAAAACATACCTACTTAATTCAGTGTCTCTAATATTCAACAAATTAGCCACATTTGCAAGAACTTGTGTTGATGCAACCACATTTGAAGGCAGACCCTCTTGGGCCAATCCCACATTCTCCAATATCTCTCTAATCCTAGCAGCTGGACCAATAAAATTCACCGGACAAAACAAAACAAGCTCAATTTCAGAGCATCACATTAATTTAGCAATATCAATTAACCCTCAGACTTTGCTCATCTAATAAAAAAAGAGACAGAAATCATCAATTGACCCTCGAATTGAAGAAACCCTACCTTGGGATCGGTACTCTGCAGCCTTTTGACGGAAATCACGAGCAACGAGTCGGGCGGCTTCGTCTTTGGCCTTGGAGAGGGTAAGCAAACTGTGCAAATGAGCGACACTTCGAGGAGTGTATTCAAATTCAGGGACAGGTTTGCCGGCGGCTTCGAATGTCTTGGCGAGCCATTCCTTAACTTCTGCAATCCTAGACGCATCGGAGCCGCTCTTTGGTTCTGAGAGCAGGGGATCCTGTTCGTTCATCTTCGCTTCAATAATCACGCGTCAAAACTCAAAACACAAATCTAAGGAATTTAGGCTAAAACATCACCAATTGTCGAAACTGCATATCTCCAACGTAGACTTGGGGAGAGTTTGCTTCCCGCACTGACCTTCGATTTTATTTTTCGAACCACTTCACGAATTTGAGACCCTTTCTTCAGTTCAGGAGAGAAATGAAAATTTTGGCCCCAGTATTTAAATTTAAATTACAGAAAACCAGACAAAAGTAAGCTGTTATGTCCCCAGCCTAAAATCAGTTCAACATGTATATTAGTCGCCTCTTGTCATAGTGTAAGTCCTTGATAATTTGTGTTATAAATTGCATTATATATTAGATCTTGTTTGAAGGACAAATGGTAGACTGGTATTGATTAAATTGTGAACAATTTAATTGAGTTTATACGTATATTTTTATTTCATTTTTTTGGATGTTAACTCGTTAATACTTTTTAAGCATAGAAGCGTCATATCTGCCTCTGAAGTATTTTTTTATCCAAATAAGCCCTTGAAGTATGAAAATGGATCATTTTCGCCCTTCAATCGTTAAAAAACTCACATTGACTGTTAAATAATGGATGTTAACCGTTAATATTTTAACAGTTGAAGGGCGAAAATGATCAATTTTCATATTTCGAGGGCACATTTAGACCTAAAAATACTTCAGGGGTAGATATGATACACCTTACACATTTCAAGGGTAAATATGATCTTTAACCCTTTTTTTATTGACGTAGTAGTATAATCTTTATAATTTTATCTTGTTGATACCTACACTTTTATTTAATTTTGATTTTGGTATCTATGTGTATTTTTTTTAGACATTTATTTATGTGTATTTTTATCCTAATTAAATGCTTTAATTTTAATTTTTAAACACATTTGGCTTCTATATAGAGGTTAGCCATGCTAATATAACAAAGATAGATGAACTAATAGTGATAATTAAGCAAAATTAATGGTTTAATTAAAAAATTAGAAAATTAGGTACCAAAAATAAAACTCGAATAAAATTATAGGTACCAGCAAATGAGTTTTGCCAAATTTCATGTTTTATTCTTGTCAAAACGAGACATTTGTTTCATTTCAAATTACAATTTAGGGTTAAGGGTGGAAGATTTTACTTTAAACCAATTCTGCCTCAGAAGTTTTTTTGGGTTCAAAATTGCCCTAAAAATTTCAAAACGTAGTAATACCCTATTCGGATAAAAAAACTCATGTTGGCCATTAAATAGTCAACTTTGACCAATAATATTGTAACAGTAAAAGGCAAAATTGCTCCATTTTAATATTTTCAAGGTAAAATTGGACAAAAAATACTTTCAAAACAAAATTAATCATAAGATAAGATTTTCTGGACAAAACGGACCTTTAATTAAAATTTATAGTATTTTGGTATGCAGGCCGTAGTTGGTTTTGCCTTGCCCCTACACATGTAAGAATATAGGTAAACTCTAATAGCCTGCTTGGTACGAGGGGAGGGGGAAATGGGTGGAGAAAAAAAAAATTCACTAGAATTTATAAGAGTTAGAGAAATAGGGTGAGAAGTCCTTAATTAATATTTCCCATTATTTTATCTTACATCTTATATTTCTTAATATATCATAACCCTACCTCTTCAATTTTTAAAAAATCAACTTACAAAAATTTTCCCACCCATCCCCTCAAAATCCCTTGTACCAAACATGAACAATCTCTACCTACCATGCTCTATTCCTCACTCGTCTAGCTTTCTCAATAAGCTCCTTGTCAGCATGGGTATCAATCAGCCACTTGCCCATTTAACAAGGACACGGCCTCAGTAGAATCAGATTCCAAAATTATTTCCTTAAAACCGAAATCCCATGCAACCTTCATGCCATGCAGACATCCCCAAATATCGGCAGTGAGAGCATCTCCTTCTTCAAGTCGGCACATGAAACCACAGTGAGAGCATCTCCTTCTTCAAGTCGGCACATGAAACCACAAATCAAATTCCCCTAGTGATTTCGCAGCACACCACCACAGGAACTGCTATTCTTACTAAATGCACACGCCCCATCAACATCAACATTGATCTTTATAATGTTACTCGGTGGTGGTTGCCACGTAGGCCGCTGGCTTGAGGAGGAGACCGTATGTAATCGACCCTTCAGAAAGCGTTGAAAAGCTTCTCGTCCACTCCTGATAAGTCCCCTAGAGTTTGAAATAATCACACCATTAGCATACTGTAGGCCGATTTAATGCTGAATTCTCCACTTTTTTCACCCTTCCATCTAGCAACACCATCTCCCATGTTTTTCATCCCTTCCTCGACTTTCTTCCAAGTAGCTTTAATCCCCGACCACATGTTAGATCCGGGCCCTTTTTATTCAAATTTAGGTAATAAGTCCAACCCACACTTGTATTTATCACAAACTACCTTCACCCAGAAATCATCACGGCGAGTACGGTGCTTCCATCCAAATTTCAACATGTAGGAGAAATTCCGGTGCCTTGCACTCCGCGCAACCCCAAACCACCATTCATCTTTGGCTTACATACATTGTCCCATGCAACCATCTGACCAAGGGAATCTTTCGCTGTTCATTTGAACTCCCCCATAAAAAACTTCTGTTATACTTATGTAACGTTTCACAAGTGTTTGGGGAGAGAAACACTTCTAAGTTTAAACGAAATCTTATATGCATCAGACCAGTACTGAAGAATGCGCCCTTGTAATCACCCCTAAATAATGATATTCAATATATATAGTTAAATCAATAACAAGTTATACTATTCATAAATTATAATTGTACAGCTCTTTTTTTCCTGCAATGCTCAACAAAATATGAATTGTTTATCTCCAATAAAAGTGTAGACAACTAGAAGGCAATGCTAAATAGTTGTAAACTATAATAATAGTAATAACAGCAAGCATTCAGAATTGCATCTGTATCTCTAAGTCTAGACTGGAAAAAAGTCCATGAGTGAAAAAGAAATCCACCATGTTCATGAAGTTCACAGCTGCACATACAAGCATGATGCAGACCACTAGGAACGAAGTATCCACAGTTATAAACAGGGCACTAGTTCAAAATTAAATTTTGATGCTTCTGCATAACTGAACTGTTCACATGGACTACAACCAAAACACCAAAGATAACTGCACAACAAAGCATCACCAAACACATCGGTAAGTGACATGCATCTGAGTGATATCACCACTATAGGTGACTTTAACCACTTGACCTCTCTCCAGTCCATAATATTGCGCAATGGCATCTTTCTGCAGCATGCGGGGAAGCTGAAAAGGAACCGAGATTCAACTAAGAAAACCAGTGTTGAAATTTTTACTTGCCAGGTCACAACAATCAGATAACACTTACTATGCAAACCCCATTACACATCCATCAGAAACTAAATATGAAGATAAATAAGCGTATGTGGTCTTCCGTTTTTAAGAATATGTTCCAACTGACCTGCTTTTCTTCTACATTGTATTTCTTCAAAAGCTCTTGCTTTTGTTGATCAGTCAGCACCTCATGCTTTGGCTTCAAGACATGCTTTGTTATGTTGACAAGTAAGTCAGTGATCTGAAAAGATGATAGAAAGGCATTGAATGAATTGTGGAACTGAATCTTTGGCGAGCAATGAGCATAGATAAAAATATCAGACAAAAGTTCAATTTTGGATATTACGTCCTCATATACCAAGCCAGTAGAACCTAAGATATTCATCTTTTTTAATTTAAAGGTGAATGAATTGATGGAGAGCTTTCAGGTCGTAAACTAAAAGGCCATGTTGTATGGAGCATATATTATGAATAGGTCATCCATGGATCGAAACTACAAAGTTAAAACACTTAAGATCATAAGATGTCAGTGCGGAAAGCATCTCAAGTGTGTGATGTTCTTACAAGCAATTATGCAAGAATTTACTTCCTTCTTGTGTCAGGTTTCCTCATGTCAGGATGTATGATATACTTGAGGCTTCGCCAAAAGAGATTCTAAAAACAACCTGATCTTTCCGCAAATAGGAATAAAGGGAGTATATCTTTTCATAAGCTGGGTTGATAGGTTAATAGTAGCAATTTGTCCTGAAGAAAGTGGTGATGATGTTACTTTATTATAATGACCTCTACCAAGAACATGACCACTTTAAGCGTCCTACTTCAGCAAATGGAAAGAAATTCAAATTGTAAGTTTCAAAGATACAATCTAAGCATTCAGCTGAGGATCAGGCCTGTGTACATTTGATAAGCCAGTGATAAATATCCAGGCATTCGGCCATATCAAAGCTGTATACATTTGATATGCCTGGGATATATATCTAGGGTATTGCAGGTGATGAAACTTGAGATATTAGCATGAATCTGTGCCTTGTAGCCGTGTTATAGCAACCAAGTACTCCTAAATTATTTGCCCAAGAATTTAATCAAATTAATAACTATCCACAATTAAAAAGAGTATTAATTCACATAATTAAAGTTCTCATGAGTGATTGTTGTCAAAAGATACCATGATTAATATTCTTAACAAATATGAGGGGATAACCCACCAAACCGCGCTTAATTAATTTCCAATTGCCAAGCTTTAATTAAGCTTCAAGTTATGTTTTCAAGGGGCAGTAGGATTATGCTTTGATTACTTTATCTATCACTGTTCTCATAATGCAATACTTCTACTATCTGGTATTTATCTGAAGGTCATTATTTGCAAATCCTTTGGATCAGAAAAATGAAGGGCTCCCTGAATCTTAAGTCAGATTCCAATAATGTCACAAAGCAATATATGCACAGAGTTGTTACAGCCTATAACTTGTAGGAAACTGTTGCGTTCAACTTGAAATTAAAAGAAACAACAGATAGAACCAAACAAGAAAAAGAGAAACATGCTGTGAGAAAACAAACCTGGAAGACTTCAACCTTGAACTTAAAATTTTGCAAAGCTTTCAAGGCCTGGCTAGTAATTTGGTCCTGCACGATCAATATCATCCCAGACAAAGTGTCGGTGTTAAAAAGCTGGCTGGCAAGGCTGCGGACGACAGTAACTTTAACAACACCGGGCCAGCAGAAACAGACCAAAATCTGCAATTCAATGAAATGCGAAAAAGGGGGTTTGGTGACAATAGGCAGGAGGAGAAGAAACATAGGGAATCCCTATCCCTAATTAAGGAGTGAAAAAAATACCCGCTTGGAGGGGTCAGAGGAATGGGTGGCGGAGAAGCGGAGGCGTTCAATGTCGGGGGATTGGCCGTGGATGGCGCGGAATTCGGAGAGGGAGAGGTCGATTTCAGAGGAAGGAATAGAAAAGCCTCTGTCTTTGAGCATCTCGAGGACGGTCTTTCGAGAAAGGTAGTAACGGTGACTCTCGACACTGCCTTCGTCCACATAGCTGCTTAGGCACTGTGGTGCTTGTACACCCCTTTCTTCCTCGTGCTGTCCGTTCGCTTCCATCTCTCTCTCCCGATTTTGTGTTCAGAAGTGACTACTGGTACGAAGCTTGATGGTTCACTCTTCACTGGGGTTAGGGTGGCTTTCTTCTTCTTGTACGACTACGAGGGATTATTTTAATTTTAAACTCTGATTGTGGGCCCTGCCAAGGCAACGCTATAGTCCATACTGTGAACAGTTGTGACTAGGGTGTTCACTTCATCCCGTTCCGACCGTACCGTTCTGATCCCGATTATTTTGGGACGGAATTTTCTCATACCGAAAATATATGGGATGAGACAAAAGCGGAACGGGACAAAATTATTAACGGGACGGGACGCGGGACAAGCACTATTCCATACCGTCTTTTTGTCCCGTCCCGAATATTTATTTTTTAAAGATATAATTATTATATTTTATGTATAGATTCCTCCCACGTACCACCGATAAAAAATATTAATTATTTTTTAATTAGCATTTATTTAATAAATTCAAACTCATATGTAATTTAATATTTAACCAATAAAGCAGGTCAAATAGTTGAGATGCATAAAATTTATAATACATTTAAAAAACAATAATTATTTAATGTTCGTATTTGAAACATAATCTTATTTAAATCCATATTTGAACTTTTATGTTTTTATCATCTTATTTTAGTGTAATTTGTTATTATGAGGTATTATTAGCTCGAGTATTAATAGGTCAACAAACAATATTTCAAATTTTCAAAATACAATTAATCATTATAAACTGTTATTAATTAGAACATTAATATATTTCTTATGCATCACTGCATTGCACATAGGGAGAAAATTATAATTATTTGGATAATAAAATATTCCCATATTAAATATAATTTTATCTTTAATAAAAACAATAGAAATATTTAAGACCCTATAATATCTCATATATCTTAACAAAACTTTATCAAAATATCTAACTTTTTTTTTAAAGATACAGCTAATGTATTTTAATATAGATATAATTTATATGAAAAGATATTATATCTTAAATATAAAATAAATATCTAAATAACTCATTAAACAAGTAGAATTTTTTTTAAAAAAAATCAGCGGGACGTCTCGATCCCGTTCCGGTCCCGATGGGACGAGACACAATTAGTAATGGGACGGGACATGGGACAACTTTACTGTTCCGAGACTTTCTATGGGACGGGACACGGAACAAGCCCGTCCCGTCCCGTTTCGACCCATGAACACCCTAGTTGTGACTAGGCTTTAACTTTTCAAAATAAATGAAAATGATGATATTTTTGTTTCTATGTTAAATCTCAGTTTAAAAAAAAAACTATAATCCTTTTTACTGTGGTAGCTGAATAATTTTATTTAATGAAAAATGTCTATTCCATAAATCTAAATTATAGATAAGTTCAAAAAAAAATCTAAACTGAAGTTCTGTAATTAAAATATTGATAAAAAATGGCTATATTTCAAAATTTAAGAATGATTATACTGAATAATTAAAATTTAAACATATTTTATTGGCATTTATCTATAAAATCACAGTTTTAATTTATCTAATCAGCATTTTTTGAGAAATAAAATTAACGACATTAGCAAAAAGTGATTAAAAGTGTACTTTTCAAATTTAAATAACAAAAAAAGACTCAATGCAAATATAAATAATTAAAAGTATATTTTAACCAACTTTTTATAATTTTGTCAATATGTTATGATAGTAATAAAATATAGTGATATTTTGTGACTGACTTCTTTTTTTATTTCATTTTTTATATTTTTTAATGTATATATATTGCTGAAGTACACATTCTATCTTTTTTATTTTTTTGATGATATAAAGCCAAAATTACAAACTCAATTATTGCACCACTGCTTCTCCCGCTCGACCATGTCTGCAACTAATTCTGGCGCTTCAGAAAAATTAAACAAACCATTGCCCAAACCCAGAGCATATTTTGCCAAGCGGTCTGCTATCTCATTTGCCTCTCTGCAAACCCAAGAAATATGCACTTCCCAATCTCGTTGAATAAGACCACTTATCTCTCTCATCAGAGGAGAAATATCACTGACATCCCCAAACAGAGCCTCCACCTCCTCAACCAGCTGAAGACAATCTGTCTCCACCACCAATTGCCTCACACCATAATCCCAACTCCACTTTAACCCCATAAGGATGCCCCACTGCTCTGCTAGATAGCTGTCCCCTTCACCCATGTTTAATAGAAATCCTCCCATCACAATTCCTCTATGGTCTCTCATAACTCCACTACATGCCGATCGCCTACCATCATCTACACAAGAGCCATCACAAGAGCCATCCACATTCATCTTCATGTACCCCCTTTCAGGAGCTCTCCAAACACAAGAAGGGACTATTGGATTCAGACGTCGACTAACTTCCTGAACTCCCCAGGTCACACAAGCTCGTGCCTTGGCAATGATGGCCATAGGGCTTGTTTCCATGTTGTTAAAATTTCGATTATTTCTTGCCACCCACAACTGATGGCATATAATTGAAAACCAAATTTTCCATGAAAAACCCTCCACATTAAAAGAGGCTTTTAGATTCCAATCTACCCACTTCTTGACATCCATTATATTGAAGAATACCGAGTAATATTGAGCAGGAATAATTTGCATCCACACCTAACTTATCTTTCTGGATGAATTATCAAGTTCAATTTTGGTACTTTTAGCCTTATAAAACACATTTTTAATCCTTTTTATCTGACAACGTCAAATTTATTTAATGAAATAGGTTAAGTGAATAGATTTAAATGTTGATTATACTGTTAAATACTGGAAACGAATATATTTTAATTTTAATTTCTATGACAATCATTTTTATGCTTTAAAGTCAAGTTTTTTTTATACTTAGGAATTAACAAATACATCAAAATAAAAATACAGTAAAAAAATACCAGCAGCAAAACGACAAACCAAAACCCCCACCCTTACACATCTACGTGATGCCCGTATTCCTCATCATGTCTCTTGTTGTCCCTCCCGAGCATACATGTTAACCAAGTCCTGTCGTATAGTTATTTTTTATCCGCAATTAATTGTGGACTTATCTTCTAAATTTGTTTATCCACTATTTTCTATTAAATAAAACTAATAGTGTTCATAAAATGTGTGAAAGTGTACTTTTCAAATTTAAATAATTAAATTGCAAACTGAAACTCCATAAAGACGTATCATTTTATTATAAGGGTTTCCAATGAAATGATGTGATTGGAATTTTTTTTACCTTTAATGTGATTGGGAATGTGATCCTTTTTTTAAATAATATAAAGTCAAAATTACAAACTCAATTATTGCACCACCGCTTCTCCCGATCGACCATGTCTGCAATTAACTCTAGTGCTTCCAAAAAATTAAAAAAAATTTGCCCAAACCCAGAGCATATTTTGCCAAGCGGTCTGCTATCTCATTTGCCTCTCCGCAAACCCGAGAAATATGTATTTCCCAAACTCGATCAATAAGACTACTTATCTCTCCCATCGAAGGAGAAATATCACTGACATCCCCAAACAGAGCTTCCACCTCCTCAACCAGCTGAAGACAATCTGTCTCTACCACCAATTGCCTCACACCATAATCTCAACTCCACTTCAACCCCATAAGTATGCCCCACTGCTCTGCTGAATAGATGTCCCCTTCGCCCATGTTAAATAGAAAGCCTCCCATCACAATTCCTCTATAGTCTCTCATAACTCCACTACATGCCGATCGCCTAACATCATCTACACAAGAGCCATCCGCATTCACCTCCCATTAGAGGGAATGTGATCTTGCATTCACGCATTTATATAATTGAAGAAAAGGTGAGACACAAATGTACGACTATACATGATAGATATATAAATATTCTAGAATCAGATTCATCGATTCTTTTTTTCTATATCTTTTATAAGTACATTTTGTATTTAATTTGGTTATAAAGAGGCATCATTTACCAATACATCTCATACTTAAGAAATTAAAATACCAACCACTCATGATGAGATGAGTAATTAGTTTTTTATGTTTTCAATAATCCTTTTCTTTTTATATACACTAATGTCAGGTTAGATAATAAACTTACCGAGTATGTTTGAAATTATTTAAGCTAATAAAAGTTTTTAATTACTACTAATTATATTGAAAATATCTGCTTTCTTATTATGTATCGTTATTATAAATAATTTAAGGTTAATATAACTTTTAATCCTTAAACTTTTATTTGATTTTGATTTTGGTCCCTAAACCTTAAAATCGGTGATTTTGATCTTTGAACTTTATATTTGTAGTTTTGGTCTCTCAATTTTATGCCATTTATGACCATTGGTATATGCTTTTTCAAGTTTTTTTAGATTCAAAGAGTAAGACCAAAATTCACTGAAAGTTTAATTTTGACCAAAACCAAAATTAACTGAAATTTCAATAACTAAAACCAAAATTAAAAATTTAAAGATTAAAAGTTGCATTAAGCCAATAATTTGAAAAAAAAATTATAAATTTAAGAAGAAGAAATGTCATAAAAGTGGAAGCTGAGTGAGTGAGGGGAGTGGACTTTCAGGTTAGAGAAGTTGTTAATATGACGTGGGAAGTGTGCACGTGCACAAGCACAACACGGTTCCTACGTCCTAAGATTGTTGGGTACTCCCTTCAGTTTTAATTATAAGATTTTTTTAACTTTTTTTTTCAATAAAAAAAAAAGTAGTTTCAGTTCCCAAAAAATATTTTTTCTTTAAAACTAATTTATTTTATTTGTAAACTAACCTATAATCTAATTTCATATGACATATGTTATAATTTAGCAGTTTAATTTGCTTCATTAATTTCCACAAAAAAAAGTCAAAATAGTCTTATATTTAAGACAAGAGGGAGTAGTTCGGTTAGAGGATGTAACGGGGGTGAGGTAAGTAAAGAAACAGTCCAGGTCATATTAGCATCTTCCCTGCAAAATAATCTTACCCACAAAACTCACAATTCTGGGGCTTGCTTATTTCCCATGTTATTTTACTTACACTGACCTCGTAAAAACGAGTGCCCTTTTAATTTCGGGAGAATTGCATATAAGTCTGAAGTAAAAGAATTAATTTTAAACAGGTCCATTAACAACTCCTTTACTTGTTAACCAAGACTATTGCAGTTATTAATAATTGTCATTAACAACTCCTTAAGACCTTTCTAAAATTAATTATCCAAATTATTCATATTTCAAGAATATGTTTCATTGTTTCAAATTAAGTTACTGATAAACTAAATCAAAATTACTACTTCCATCAATTTTTAGGGAAGAATCACTGCTACATTTTCAAAAATTTCTTCTTGTTACATTTTTTTACTTGTTATATTTTCCAAAATTTTCATTTTTTTTAATCCATAAAATACTAGTAACACCAACCAAATATCTAGAAATAACAATACAAACAAGTACAAAAAAAATTATAATTCCCCAAGAAATACTAGATCAAAATATCGACGCATCCTTCAATAGCAAATTATGCAATTCTTCAATGCCAACTTTGCTGGACGCCTAGCAAGGTTGGCCCAAATCCATACTAAGTTACTAACCAACCCTGGACATTTTTTGGGCACAACAACAGGCATATTCCACTCGTGGTCTGTGGGTTCAACACTGAAGAACTGAACATTCTAACTATATTAAATTCTTTTTATAGTCGAGTCGTTTAGGTTCACCCCTAAGATTTAATGTGATGTAGAGCCGTTCAAGTGGCCTGTCCTCAGCTTGGATTACACCAGAACCCTGCCTAAAATTTATGTATAAAAGAACATCAATGTTTGTTTCCAATTCTAATACCCATCCCTTCAAAAATTAAAGTCTTCCATCATACCAGAACCAAATTGAGTAGCTTGCCTTGAATGGCAGCAGCGAGGCATGAGACATTTGGCGTATCACTTTGACAATTGTTTTAACATGACCAGCTCAGCAACACAAATTCCGAGAATGTGATGCATCCTCCTGTAGGATCTAGGAAGGACCACCAACCACGATTTTTATGCAGATAGAGTATCTTTATACGATTTACTAAAAATCCCACTTTTTGACATAAAAATAAGACCTGTCTCATCCTTATTCTCACCGGGAGGAAAAAAAGCACTGAAAGAGTACTAGATCAATTTTCTCACAGCCAAGTTTGGATAACCTTTTATTACCAGCTAGCCATATCGAATAAAAGTTGAGACCAGCAAATTAGGCACAGCTTCTTTTTTTTTTTTTTTTGCCGACAACAAAGTAGGCACAATTGATAAATAGGCCGGTCCTTAAATATGATATTCTATGATTAATCCAGGCCATGTATATAGAAAAATCTTTGGAAGAGTCAAAACTTGCTCTAGTCGGGAGGCTTAATCCTAGATTGTGGATGCTGGCAAACTGTCTGTTTCTAAAAAATTATCAGAGACACAAATTTTCCCAGAGGCTACCCCTGCAGCTTCTGTCTGCAAAGGCACTACAAATTAAATCAAAAGCATATATATTCACAAAAGATGCCACTTTTATTTTCCGCTGTTCCAAGACGCAGTGAACAGTTAATGATGATGATGACTGTGATCATAATCATAGATCAACCAAAAAAAGGCATTGGCATAAAGGAATAGCGGACATTCATATTTCTATATAATGATTTGTGCGGTTCTTAGAACTCATCATCATTACAGATTCAGCAAAAAAACAAAAATGTGGAATTATGGATCATTGACCGGTGTGTCTTACCCGTAAAAGCCTGAATTATGAACAGCAGCAGCAAGCTGGACACCTAATCAAGCCATTCTCATTGCAATGAGGGCATCTTCTCAATTCTGCTTCTTCTTCTTTAAACACTTTCCTGCTTCCACTGCAGTTAGGGCAAGGCACAAATCTTGCATCCCCACAAGCCCCACACACAAACCCTGGATCTTGAATTGTTGGAAACCCTCTCAAAAGCTTCGCTAATTCCCCAGATTCATTCAGTTGCTTAATCTCCTCTGCACCTCCAACATGCTTTCCTCTTATAAAAATCTGTGGTAATGTCATTGCTTTGCCTTCTAGAGCACTTTGCAGTTCTTTCCTGTATGATGAGTCCATAGATATGTCCCTTTCATCTATTGCAACTCTAAAGCCTCGCAATATCGTCCTCACAGAACAACAATCTTCATAAGTCTTGCGGATTCCTCTTAAGCTCGTGAAATAAACCACTATTCTCTCTTCAGTGCCCTGTACTAAACGACGTGAATCGTAAGAAAACGACGAACTCAGAGGGCTTGACCCTAATGACCTCACATTTCTAGGTACATTGTTGCCTAATTGCCTTGATGAGAGAGCTCGCCGGTAGCTCCAAGCCACATTTGGATCTAATTTAGAGAGTAAGGCTTCCTCCGATAAGTGTTGCCAAAGAGGCTTCTTGGTAGAAGAAACGGTACAGTTTTTTTCAGTAACATCTTCTGAAGAAGAATGTTTCAGTGGCTCAAACGATTCAAGCAGTACTTTTTTCACAGACCCATCAAATGCAGTGTACCTACAAGAACTGGGTTTGTTTGAAACACATACAGGATGGTTAAAAATCGAAGCTTTAGGCTTGGTGGAGTCGTGGCAGTCATCATCGTTGAGGCCATCCATGAGTTCCCAAGTGTTGATGACAGAGTCAGGGGACAATGACTGGTCTGACTCTCCCTGATTCGCTCTGCTTTGAGATTCAGACAGGACATGAGAATCATCATCGGAGTTAAAGTTAGGGTTTTTAAGGTCGGATCGGTCGTTTAAAACAAGAGAACCGTAGGTGGTGGAGGTGAGAGAAACGAGGTGGTGGGTGTCGCCTTTTCTGGTCGGAGGATGATGAACAAGAGGCATTGGAAGAGAAAGAGCTTTGGGAACAGGTGGAGAAGAAGAACTTGATGAATGTGAAGCAGAGGAAGATGAAGCCAGAGAAGAAGATTGATCCTCTGGGTTTTTGGCAACAATGGTGACTGGTCTTGAGGCTGAGCAGCCCATGAATGCGAAAATGTAGACTAAATTCAAGATTCAAGAATTAGGTTTCGGTTTGGTGTTCAGACTTTGTGGGTTGGTTGTCTTCTTCTGTAGAGAAGCTTTGTGGAGATTTTTTGGTTGTCCTTGAGAAATCATGATGTGTGGCCTTTTGAAGGCTTGGATGAAAAGGGAAGACAGAAAAAGAAGGAAATGAGTGGGTTCAAGTTTAAAGGGAGCTTTCAAGAAGGTTGGGGAGGCGGAAGATGATGAGAATCAATGCTTTTTTTTTTTTTTTTTTTGGCAATAACAGGCATTTTTATATTGATAAATCAGTAAAAGGGTTCACTTAAGTAGTAACTCCAACTGAGCAATGGAAATTTCTATTCTGATTTGCGCAGATATAACTTAAATAGTTTTATCTGTCTGGATTATCATTATTTAAGCCTTCTCCTTGGTCGCAACTCGCAAGTGACTCCAACTTAAGCGTGAAAACAAAAGAACCTGTCTTCTTAAAAAAATGAGACACTCCGTGCTTTATTTGGCCCTCCAGATTGAACTTTTCAATCGATTCCATCGTAAAAATATCTCATGTTAATCAACTACCATATTTGACTTTCTGAGATGTTGCAATAGTGAATGATTGTTTTATATCTTAATTCAAATTGAAAATGTATGTAAATATAATATGGGCATGTTTGGCTGGGTTTATTTACTTAAAATGACTTAAAATGGAAAAAGTCCAAAAGAAGATGTTTGGTTGGGTTTGGGGAAAATAAGGACTTATGAAAAATAAGTCCAAATAAGTATAAGTCCTTTTTTTAACTTATGACTTATAATTTATGATTTATAAGTCACTTATGGAGGTGGACCCTACAATTCTAACTTATTTTTATACATTCAATCACAATTAACCCAAACATATACAATTTGATTTATGGAAAATAAGTCATTTATAGGTCATTTTTTCACAGCTGATCCAAACATAAATCTCATTACATAATCTAACTTATTTTTAATCTGACTTATGTATAAGTCATTCTTCCAAAAGTCCATCCAAACACACGGTGTTATTAATCATAAAGTACGTGCAACTAAATGTCAATGGGGGCATGTGGCTATTTTAATCCAGCCTGTCTGCATTTATCCCAAAGCCCTCAATTATCTGCGTCCATTTAACATCCTATTCAGGGACGAGTTAAACTGTATAACTACCAAAGTTTATTTGACGTGAACATCAAAACGTCGGTCATAACTAATTTTTTTTTGGATTAGTGATATCATGCTAATTGTGCTTAAGTTGTTATTAACGTATTTCTTCTGCCTTCACGGCCAATTGGTTACTTAAAGTAATTTTCCAATAATAGCGCCACCAACTTACCAAAACCAATAGTATTCCAGGGAATCTTTACAAGTTAAGCTTTGAATATAAACAAAGATATACAATCAATTTAAGGGAACAGTACATTAAAATGGAAAAAAAATTATGAAAGTGGGTAGAAAGTACTCCCTCCGTCCCTATATATAGAGTCAAAAATTTGAATGGTTTTGTCCATTTTTATAAGAGTCTGAGTCAATTTGTCAAAGTATTTAATGAGTTTTTTTCCAATTTTACCCATCATTATTCTCTCTATTCACATTCTCTTTCATATTTATTTATAACATTATTATCACATTTCTTTCTCTTATATACTCAATTATAAATAAGAGTAAACTTGAGAAAACAAAATTATTTCAGACATATTTATCTCTCTCAATCATTTCCTTAATCTGTGTGATTTTACCTATTTGACTCTTATAATAAGGGACAGAGGGAGTGTAATCAAAAAAAGTCGAAGAAGGTGAGAAATGATGGGAAAATAAAGTGTAGATATTTTTTTTTGGATTTTTCTATTAGTAGAGTAAGCCATCTTTCAGACATATCAACGACCCCAAACTAATCCGACTCTTTGATTGTCGAGTTGATAAAAGATACTCCCTCTTGTCTTAAATATAAGAGGTAACATTACAATTTTTTTGGTCCAAAATATAAGAGGTAATATGCAAAAATCAAAGTAATAAATGCATGTTTTCCATTTCTGCCCTTATGTATTAATAAATGCATTGATGGAAGAGAAAGTGTGTATAATAAATGAGTATGGGTAAAAATGTAAAATTTACCCATAATAAATTATTCCAACATGTTTTTATTGGTATGTGTAAAAATGTTGGCTACCTCTTATAATAGGACCAGAGGGATTATATAATAAAGTGTAGATAATAATAAAAGATGGGTCATTGCGGCCCTCAAAGCGAACAGATTGAAGGGGACATCTGATAAATGAAGGGGACCACGAGGCAATGAATATAAGGGCTAGTCAGACTCACACAACTAGGCCACAACTACATTGTTCCTATGTGGTTGTGAGCTGCTGCATTAGCTGTCTCCTCTAACACGTTGCTTTACTATACCATTTTCATACTTTAAAAGAAATGCGGATTTTTTTAAAAAAAAAAAACTGAGATGATGTTGACGGAAAAAAAAAAAAAGATCGGGACCCAAAAAGTTTGATGAGATCACATGCTAATTGACTTGATATAAATAAAAGTTTGTGACTGTAGATAAGAATTTAGTAAGATTCTTTTATAACCAGAATCTAGTTAGCTCTTATAATCGATTGATATTTTTTATTTTGATAGTGATATCAATCAATCATTATTGTGGTAAAATATCAATCACTATAATTATTTTTGCAATACTATAATCAATACATCAATCATCAGTATAAATAAATATTAAATTTATAGGACTAGCATTGCTTAAAACAGGGAAGTCGAAAGTGATGAATCTATATGGCTCTTACCTATGCTCGTTTTATTCTCCATGGCCAAACTGAATTGCTGGACTTGTTTTTTCCCTTTATTTTTTTAATAAAAAATTCTACAGGAAGTTGCTCCAAAACTGGGCCTTCTAAATTGGGAATTCAAATGGCAATTTTTCACCAAGCATCCATCCTCATAATTTCAAGCCTGCTGACACGGGATTTTCGTTGCAAAAAGGAGCTGAATCATTTAAGTAAGAAATTCTGAGAATGCAGGCAGTGGGCTAAGCATTCATCCTCATAATTTCAAGCTTGCTGACACGGGATTCTCGTTGCAAAAAGGAGCTGAATCATTTAAGTAACAAATTCTGAAAAATCCACTTCAAAATGGGTTGACATTTGGTCAACATAAACCATCCAACCCTCCTCTTTTTAATTTTAATTTTCCCAAATATTTTTTAAAAAATAAATTATTATACAAACTTTTCCGAACACACAGCAAGCTTTATGAATAAAACCAGAGCCATATTTCAGGAAAAGAGGGAGGCAGTAAGGAAGAAGGTAGGGAGGAAGGTAATTACACTAGCGCCAGATGATGAGGATGCCTTACCTCAAGCTTATATATGCTTTATACATCAATGAACTTATGAAATTGAAGCGTTGCTGATGCAAATAGACAACAGAAAAGGGAATGGAAACAGAATTGACAGAATTAATTAAACATCAACATCCTAAAGCAAAACCAAAATGATGGTATCAAATGATTTTGAAGCAAAAATGGCAACAATGCTGGGGATCTTGAAACTAGAGAGGCCCGGATGAGAGTGCCTGGTCTAAATCAGCAAGAAGATCATCAACATTCTCAATCCCCACAGAAATACGCACAAGATCTTCGGTTAAACCTCTGGCCTCCCGGACTGAGGCAGGTATTGCAGCATGTGTCATGAAGCAGGGCATGCTTATGAGGGACTTTACACTCCCTAACAAAACAAAGTTCACAAGCTCAGCATTTTGGAGGAAAACATCCTCAACTCTAACGTATCAACTACTTATGTAATACCAACAAGGTTGTACATGAAATCATTTCAGTTGTCTTAGTCTGCCAATATACAACCTCGGATAAGGGAATACCAAACCAGCAATTATGGACTACTAAAAAACAATATGGTCCGCAGGGAAACCATACAGAATTCTGACATGCCAACTGCTAAGAAAATTCTCAATTACGCCCAACCAACTTTCCATTTTGGTTAACAATGAGTCAACCGATTAGATAGTTTAAAATCATCATATTTATCTGTATTCATATCCTTTATTAGAGTAAAGTGGAAATATATTTACCAAAACTGACAGCTATGCTAAAGTATTTGGTAGTTTCGACGACATGCTTTGAGAGTGCCACCGAGCCTGTCACAAAACTAAGCACAGATC
Source organism: Mimosa bimucronata (assembly GCA_037074515.1). NCBI lineage: Eukaryota > Viridiplantae > Streptophyta > Magnoliopsida > Fabales > Fabaceae > Mimosa > Mimosa bimucronata. Next base: position 9,295,669 of record CM073437.1, read on the forward strand.
CTGCCCCATATGCCTACGGAAAAAAAACCCTATGAATATATATGATCGTTTCAGGCATATGAGCAAAAATATTGAATCTCACTAGGTAAACCATACCTGAGAGTAGTTCAGGTCATGTCCAGGATGACCAGGAAGACCAGCATAGTTTACTTTCTTAACTCGAGAATGGGAGGCGAGAAATTCAGCAATCCTTTGTGCATTCTCCTGCAATATATTTTTTTTTATTTAGTCATGCAAAATATGTTGCCTCTAACTTACTGTTATTTTTTTGGAAAAATAAAAGACATGACAATGTCAAGTTTTTGTGTTAGCATTATTATTTAATTATGAAAAGCACAGAGATTCAATACATCATTCAAAATTCATTAGTTTAAGCAAACCGTGCTGTACAAGTATAGAATCATCCGGCAGAAGTATCAAGAAAAACCATATTATATCTCAGACATCACAAGAGCAGCAATGGACCAAGAAATTTTAGATTGTGAGGATAACTTATATACAGCCTTAAAAATATAACATACTGCTATTAAAACTATGAATACTATACACCATAATTTTTCATAAGAATTTTCATCTTTTAAAAACATAACATAAATTTTTTCAATACCGTCAAAAATATCTATCCATTTATGTTGATTTTTTTCCATTACATAATGAATATTTTGGACTACATAATGTTTTAAGAAAGTTTCTTCATCTCTATGTAATTTCTGTTCAATCCCCATGCAATTTCTAACTTTCCACATAAATACAATGGAATCTCTGCAATTCTTGTGTGATCTCTATGTAATCTCGATGCAAAACATATGGGGTTGAGCAAGTATTGAATAAGACGTTGAGTGGTATTAAAAGTAATATTTTTAAATATTAAAGACAATTAATACATACCCTACACCTAATATTAATAAATATAAAATTATTGTGGAGGGCTCTATGTAGATCCATCCAAGAAAGGAAGTCCAAGGAAGCATTAGAATGAAAATAGCACAGCTAAGCATGAAAAGATAACGAACAAACAAAAAGCATTGGTTCAGAACATTAACAGGTCTATAAAAGTTTTCTTTATATATATGAGTTTGTGTGTGTGTGGGTGTACAGCCATGTTGTGCATTCAGATAATCAGAAATTACTATTAACCATTCATTAGACTTAAAACTATCAGTAATAACTTAAAACGTTCATAAAGCACCTGTTGCTTCTCAACTCGCAGATCCATTGTTTTAATTCCTTGCAGGCAGAGCCAACAGTCAAACGGAGCTAAGCCAGAACCCGCTGCATTTTGTAAGAAATACAACTCTTTTGCCAACCTTTACAAGGCGAAGATCAAAGGCAAAAAAATGAATGAGAACACAGAGTACTGGTGTACATTACTAATTAACAATTAAATAAAAAAATAAAACAAATGAAAAATGAAATTCCCCATACAATAGGCGATACTGAATACTCTGTGACGGAATAACAAACTTAAAACATGACCATTGGCTCATACAAGGCTATTTGAAAACAGGGAACGGTGAAAATGAGAAATAAGAGCATTAATTCATTCTCAGTAATAATAAGGATCACACGAACATAAAATGCCGTGCATTACATACTCAGGCAAAATTTGTGGTCATCATAATTCACAGATTGACAAAAATGGCATACACATAAAAAGAATAGGAGTTGCAACCTTTCGCATTTCACAGCAACGACACCAGCAATGATAGAACTATGTCCACCAATAAATTTGGTAGCTGAATGCATAACAATATCTGGAAGAAAAAGAAAAGAAAAAAATAATAGTTGTCATTTGATGAACACTTCTTTTGCCATTTTTTAGGCATATAACATATACAGGGTGTTCTGAACAAATTCCTAGGGTGATAAAGGGAGGTAGACAAATTTGATTTTCCCTGGAGAATTGCTTCAATTCATTCCTACACAAAAGTGAAAAGAACTGAGTATGAAGAGAACAAATGTTCACCCTCAGACCTTCTAAGAACTCCCCAATCCCCATTGCTAGTCATGTTAACAAGCATGAGATTAACTTATTAAATCTAACAATATTCACTATCTTTCAATGCGGTATGAATACCTGCTCCAAGTTCCAATGGCTGACACAACACAGGAGACATCATGGTATTGTCTACCAGTAGAAGAGCACCATGCGTGTGAGCCATCTTTGCTATTTTCTGGACACAAATCAAGAAAATGAATTAAGTTTAATAAATAACATCGAGTTCAAACATTCAAAATAATTCAATACCACATGTTCATATCATACATATTATAAGAGGTGAGGTGCATGCAAGAACTAGACACAGATTTCTTGGGCATGGGCCTTTCATTCTTGCATATGCAAGAAGAAGCAAGGAAACTAATGATGGGTCTATAATACACTAGGAAGAATAAAGAAACAGGGAGAAGAGTATTGAGAGCCCAATGAAATCAGAAAGGGCAAAGGAGGTCACAACTAACCCTGTATAGTCAAGGCAGTTAGAGGAGACAGAGAAGAATAAGTTGAGTGAAATATACGATTGTGGGTCTAGTGAGATGTAGGTTATATGTGCAGTGTGTGGGGAAGTCTAGCCTCTCTAAGTGCCAGGAGAGGTGGATATTTGTTTATAGCAATAGTACTTGAAGGGATTCATCTGAAATCATTTTACGATTTACTGTACTAATATAAAGAAGTGCAGCCAACAGTTATTTGAAATAGAAAACTCATAAATCTGCAAGTATAAACCGTTGTTTTCAAAAGGATAAGTATATCATATTATCTGATGTTCCGAGTAACCATAAGAGGAAAAGCTTCATATAAATAAAAAGTTAAAAAAAAAAAAAAACTATCTAGAGGCAAAATCAGCAATTTCATCATGGCCAAGACCTCAACAAGCACAATAGCATTTCAATTGTTGACGAGAGCCATATTAAGATATATAGTCGGATGTTAATTCAAGGCAGGGATTGCATGTAAGATGGTCTGATACTCTGACTAGCAACATTGTGATGCTTAAAATATTCTTGTTCGAATCCAATCTACAATGAAATAACAATGTGCTTTTCTTTATCATGTCTACAAGTTTATTTAGCTACTTTTTGAGAAGAATTACATCAGAGACAAGTGACAAACAGGAAAATCCAAAAAAACCTCTCTAACCAGGGAATTGAGACCAATCACATCACCAAAAACTATAATAATGACAACAGCAACAGTAATAGTAATAAAACAATTACATAGTTTACTCTGAATAACAAGTCATGAGGACCTCAACTGTATTCTGTGATAAAAGCAATCACTCAGACTCGAACTTTCTGTATTAGGCATTAGAAACCAAAAAATATTGCTGCAGTAAATAATTGAAGTTTCTTCTAAGTTGCTTGTGACTTATAACAGATTAAGAGAAAGCCACAAACGGCAAAAACAAAATCAGAAACAGAAACAGGATAATACCAACCTAGAAAAGAAAACAACTTACCCGAATATCAGGTATCTGTATCTGAGGGTTGGTGGGATTCTCCACCCATACCAACTTAGTCCAAGGTCCAATAGCAGAGGCCACCTCCTGTAGATCACTTGTATTTACTTGTCTGTGCATGCAAGCATTAAAATAAAACCACATCATCAGTGAAACCTATGTTTCTTGGAATGAATCCAGCAATATTTTATTTCCATAACCCATAGCTCCACAGGGGGAAAATATCCAAAAAAAACTGAAAAATCACACTTACCTCACTATGACTCCAGACTTTGGAATCACTTGGGACAATAGTCTATCAGAACCACCATAAAGATCATCTCCAGCAACAATTTCTTCACCTATATTGAGATTACATAAGTAAATGTGATAGAGCCCTCAACTTTAATAATTTTGATAACTAACAAAAACTACATCTAAATAACAACTTGGGACCTATTACTGAACGATGAAGTCAGATTACAAGGGAAATAACGATTCAAGCCCCCCCCCCCCCCTCCTCATACACCCATACTACCAGGAACAACATAAAATAGACAACAGAAACACATAACATAGGCCACTGGACTTTCGATAGGCCAGCACTCTTCCAAAGACATTTCACTAACCAAAAGACTGAACTCTCGCCCTAGGTCATACCCCTAGACAGACCCCAACACATCATTAGCCCATAAATTCCTTTTCCTTATATTCAGGACCCATGGGATAATCCTCCAAACCAGCAGTATTACCCCCTTTTGTTCCCTTTTCTTCCGTGATTTTCTACTAAAGTACTTAATAAATTCAGCATCTCTATCAAAATGACAATGAAAACAGTTTTTCAGTATTCATAATCTCTGATGAAAAATATAAAGATGAGGAAATGCACCAGTTCCAACAAGCTGACTGACAGCATTCAGAGCAGCCATTCCACTGCTAAAGCAGAAGGCTCTATCTGCTTTGTCAAGCTTCGCGAGTAACCTGAGAATAAAAAAAGTGTCAAGTAAAAGAGGATGGAAAGGAGAAACAGATATAGACCAAAATCAGACAACAAATTAGGCCAAACCTTTCCAGAGCATCTCGGGTAGGATTTCCACTTCTAGTATAGTCATAAGGACCATTTTCTGTTGCAGAAGGCTGCATGAAAAAGTATAAAAGACAAATTCAACATGAAAAGAATATCATGGAATGGAGATATACTAAATACACAATTATAAAGAGCTCAGCACTTATAGATCAAATTTTCACCTGCTTAAAAGTAGAAGTTTGGTAAATTGGTGTACTGATTGCTCCATAAGGATCAAAACCATGATCAAAATTCAGTAAAACGGTAGAAAGGCTAGGCTCGCTGGTCTGCTCTTCTGCAAAATAGAAGCTAAAACTACTTACATATAAAACAAAGATCACTTACACGGTACTTATTAACTCAAGAAACACAACACAAACCACTTGAGAACTCCACAATACTGTCAGCCAAAACCGATTTGCTCACGGCCGTATCCCTATCAATTGAACAACTCAATCGGCTTGACTTCGAATTTACCCACTTGTTAGATCCCAAACTCTCCCAGGCATTTATAGCAGTAATGCTCTAAAACACAATAATGAGAATCGTAATCTATATATGAGGTGCATAAAGCGTTTGCATCAATGATCAATGTTACCTTCGAATGGACATGAATAGTAACCGGAGTAATGAAAGGCCTGAGAAAAGTTGAGGCCGAATCCATCACTGAAGATCAAGAAAGAGGCAAAGAGCTATGTAGTGTACCCGTTGTCTTGTTAAGCATCAATTTCCCTGAGCTTCTCTGTTCATCACCATCATCTAAGCTGTTCACCAAGCCATCGGAGACACCACAGAGCTCCACGTCATACACAACCTAACAATATTTACATCACATTAAACCAGTTCAGTTCAGAACCAACACTATAGATACCAACGTCCAATAACCCAATCTCGGACAGTAACAATAGAGAAATAAAAGAGGCAACTCAAGAACGTATCAGAAATAAAAAAGAAAAACCGAGAGAACCCTCTTGTCCTAATTATAATATCACTTTAATTTTGATTTTTTTTTTTTAAAAAAAAAAAGTAGTTTCAGTCCCTAAAAAAATATTTTTTCTTCAAAACTAATTTATTCTACTTATAAACTAACATATAATCTAATTTCATGTGACATATGTTATAATTTAGTGGTTTAATTTGTTTCCTTAACTTCAAAAAAAAAAAGTTAAAGTGGTTTTATATTTAAGAGCGGAGTGAATATTACCCTTCTTAGGCCTCTTTTGTTTGGTGAAAGGTTCAAACTTCAAACACATATACGTTTGCATGATGCACAAGTGTATCTAGACGCCTTTCTTGGTGGGGGGAGAGGCTTGTGGCTTTTGGGAAGAATTGAGTGGGCATAGGGAATTAGGGATGATCATGATCTACTTATAAACTAACCTATAATCTAATTTCATATGACATATGTTATAATTTAGTGGTTTAATTTGCTTCCTTAACTTCAAAAAAAAAAGTTAAAGTGGTTTTATATTTAAGACCGGAGAGAGTATTACCCTTCTTAGACTTCTTTTGTTTGGTGAAAGGTTCAAACTTCAAACACATATACGTTTGCATGATGCACAAGTGTATCTAGACGCCTTTCTTGGTCGGGGGGAGAGGCTTGTGGCTTTTGGGAAGAATTGAGAGGGCATAGGGATGATCATGATGAAGATGAAGCATGCTGCGTTAGGTGATGATCAATGTTTCACTGAAAAAAATATGTGAATAATAATATCCTCTTAAGGTAACAAAAAAAAAGAATAATAATATCCTCTTGGATTAAAGTGAATTTTTAGAGAGGATAAGACTTGTGTGAGTATGCAATTGCTTGCATCTTTTCTATGTTTTCTGCTGTTAACTATTAACACATGATGTAAAACCCCCCCCACCCCACCCCAACAAAAATCTTAGGCCACAAAGAAAATAACTATGTAACTTTTTTTTCAATCCAAAAAAACAATGTATTAACAGTTTTTTTCCAACTCTGTGTTGTGTTAACGGTTTATTAATAGAACAAACAAGCAATATAAAATATACGTGGCATGAAATTAACAATAACAATAAAATAAAGTTAGTTAAAATCATATGATATTATTCAAATATTATAATCATCTATCTTTATTTATACCATTTGTCTCTTGCTCAGTTATTATTGAGAAGTATCAAGATGGATAATTTTAAGAAATATTACTAAAAATTAGAAAGATGTAGGGACAAACCCACATCCTCAAATGAGGGTGTTTTCTTCTGCCGAATTTTACTATTATGTAATGAAAACACAACAATTCATAACATTTTAATTTTATGTGGTTGATTACTTCTTTTTTTTTTTTAGTATATTAACTCGCTCAGATTTTCGAATAATTGACTACTTAAATTTCGGGGTTTATGACTTCCCCTCCCGACACAAGTGTCTCCTCTAGAATTCGAATTCAAGAATTAAGGGATATGATGCCATTCACATTTTATTTAATTTTTTTTTAAAAAAATCAATCCTAATAATTTCTTGAAAATAAAAAAAAATAGTAAATATTTGAGATGAATTATCATTACTAGGATTAAAACTAGTAGAATAGTTACGTTTTTATTAAAGTTTAGGTGATCGCATGTAAATAGAGAAATACTGATATAGGGCATGTTGGAAATTACTGAAAAGTGAAAGCGCCATTAAGTTTGGCGTTGATGAAGACGAAGATTTTGTTGATGAGCAGCTGATTATAATCGATTCCATCTGAAGACGAAACTTGCGATCCCCAGAGAGTAGAAATCGAGCGATGGCGTCGAGCTTGCAGAAGATCGAAGGAGACGATTCCGTTTTGTTGCGCGTAACCCATTCTAATATCAAGACTTTCTCCTCTGACATTCGATTCTCCCTACAGGTTTGTGTGTACCCTTCCTTCCCTATAATTCACACCGCATTCTTCTCTATTTCCCGTTATTTGAAAGCGTCACTCACTCACTCACTCACTTGTTTCGTAGATGTCTGTCGAATCTGTAAAAGAGAAGCTCTGGAAAAAATGCGGTACTTCTGTTAACTCCATGCACCTCCAGCTCTATGACGATTCTAACTACAAAATTTCCGATCTTACCGACAATTCTACACCCCTGGGGTTCTACTCGCCTCTTGATGGGTTAGTTTTTTTAATCACTATCTTTTTCTCCCCCTTTTATTTTTGTACTGTCATTCATTGATGATACTACCTCCTCCTCCGGTCCTAATTATAAGAGTCAGTTGACTTTTTTTTGGGGAGATTAAGGAAGTAAATTAGACCCCTAAATCTTAATATATGCGAAATGTAATTAGATTATATAACAGTTTATAAGTAAAATAACTTAGTTTTGAGGAAAAAAGACAAATATAAACAATTTATAGTGGTATATTTTGCATCCTTAATTTTTCCAAAAAAGTCAACTGAGTCTTATATTTAGGACCGGATATATGACAAAGCGTAGGCCAATTTTGTGCAGTCACACATCGTAGATGTATTAAATTATCTTTTTTTTATTTTGAAAAAAGAAAAAGTAGTTTTTTGATGTCGCCCTGCTGCCATCTCCAGTAGAGTGTTCTTTGTTTGACCTGTTGCAGTCTTACGTATACTCTCTACCTAGTGATGCTTGCGTGGTGGTTTGTTCCGTTTCTCAAGTTTTGCTGTCACCTTTAAGTGTTTTTATTTGGGTGGCAAAGTTCAAAATGCGTGAGTTCAGGTGTTCCTCTGTTCAACTGTTATGGTCTCCTATGTTGCAGCGTCCTAGGTGCTTCGGTTGTCGTATGCATGTGACATTGCTATGAGAAGTGTATTGCTTTATGATTGTTCATGTCTACTACGCTGTGTTATAGTAACTCACAAAAGCAGCTTTTTTTTGTCTTCTTATGCATTTCTTTTTTGGTATTTGCTTTGTTCTTTACTTTAACAAAAAGTCAGATTAGATATTTGGTTTATGGATCTGATCGGCTTCTGTGCATTTGCTTCTGGGGCAGGTTTCGTTTGCATGTCATAGATCTTGATCCTTCATCAGTCACTTCTGGTGGTTGGCTGGAGGATACTTCATTGGTGGAGAAATACACGATTTCTGAAGAAGCTTATAGTAAGCGTGAAGGCATGTTATCTTATCCATTTCCCCCTTACTTAAATTCGAGGTTGATGCTTATAAAGAGACATGTGTTCTATGGTCTTTTTACTGTAAATCGTTCATTAGAATTAGATAGACATTTATTTATTTATTTGTCTTTACACTTATAGTCAAAGCTGGGTAGATGCATTTTGCTTTAAAACAAAAGCAGGCGATATTTCGACAATGCTGGTCTGATTATGATGCTTTCTCTACAGAGGTTTTTATTGGTTTAACTTGTATATTTATTCCTATGAATGATCAGTTTTGTTTCCTTCTAATCCTCTAAAACATATATGTTGGGATTTATTCTCTAAAACGTATATGTTGGGACTAACTCCAGAATGTTCTTTTCATGTCTGCTACTAGATGTATTAGTTTTTAATAAGCTTAATTTAGATTTTTAAGCTACTCTAAATTATATTTGGATCATATTCTGCGTGATATTTATATGTTCTTTAGATATGCATTCTTCATAACCCTTTTCTTTTTACTAAAAATTCAGCTTTTGTCCAAAATGTATATCTGTATGTGTATTTACATTAGACTTGGTTACGATGCAGATGGTTGAATAAGAGGTGAAAACTACACTGCCCATCAATGAAGTTATGATAAAGAAATTATTCCATAACATTTTACTATTAGTCTGTGATATGTGTTTGATGTGATGCTTTTTCAGGAACTTTTAGAAAATTTAAAGAGAGACTGTCTTCCCAAAATCCATCTGCTGCTGCAGCAAAGGTAGGTGTTTGGTTAATTTATCCCTCTTATATGCTGTCAAAATGCTCTCCAGGAGTAATCTGCATGTTCACCATAAAGATAGAAGACTACATTAGAGTTTCATGAGTTCATTAATGGAAATAGATCATATCTGCCATCTAGATAGCTCTATCTGACATTTTCGATTATGGGCCATTTCATTGCATAGGTCCCAGACACCTCTATGGAAGTCCTCTACTCAAATATCAAGGTCAGTCGATGGTGTCTGTGTTTTTAATATTTTATTCATTTCAACTGCTTTGTAGAATTTGTAGTCGGAGATGAACTCTAGCATGTGGATGTTGCAAGGGGAAATAGGCGGATTATAAGAGGGAGTAATTGATTGGTATAGTGTAATATTTTGATTTTTGTTTATTATCCTGTTTAAAAATTGTAAAAGGCTAAATTGACCATGTGATTTTTGTTTAGTTGAACCATTGATATGATTATTGAATGACTTTGAAGAATTCAACCAGCTTGGAAATTTTATGAGTGCACACACGTGCTGTGATATTTTACTTCCAACCATTAAAAACGTGTACTAAGTATTAACTGTTTGTCTTATAACCAAAGAGTTTGACTGATGAGATCAACAGCTAGTTGTATGTTGCGGCTATTGTCTTTTGAACTGTGTAAATGTTTTCTGAATCACACTATGTTGGTTATCTTGAGCCATGCGTGTTTTCCTTTGCACGCATCAATTTATGCATGTCATCCTATTTTACAGTAGATGCATATTTTCATTTTTATTCTTTTTCTCCAAAAAGTTATAAATTATGCATCTTCTCATTATTCAAATGCCGTTCAGATCATTAATTTAGTATAACAATGAGTCTTACTCCTCTCTTGGATTTCTAAATATTAAGGTAGGTTCCAGATGTGAAGTTGAACCTGGGGAGAAGAGGGGAGTGGTAAAATTTGTTGGCCAGGCAGAAGCATTAGGTCCTGGTTTGTGGGTTGGAATACAGTATGATGAACCCTTGGGCAAACATGATGGCATGTAAGGCTTCGATCTTTGCTCATCATATGTAAACACCTCTATACCTAATCTTAACTACTGAGTTTGCTGCTGTAGATTATTTTCCCCTCAAATGTCAGGTTACTTTTTAGCTCCCTATCAACTTCATATTTTCCTGACTAAAATTGTGAATAATAGTCTTTCAGAGTATTGAACTCAATCCCCCCGTTATATATTTGTCGGACTTAGAAATGCACAGTGGAAAGAAATGACTACAACTCCAGCCATTCAATCCCAAGATTCAAAGAGCAAATAGTCTAATAAAATTTAACTATCAAGTGTTACATGTGAAATGTAAATTGGCACTAATACAATGGCACATGCTAATAACGCTAGAGGGGTTATGTAGTTTTGGTGCATATGTAAATTTTTACGGCCTCACCTACATGTCTTTTGATGTCTATCGGTTTTGTTGCAGGGTGAAGGGAGTACGCTACTTTGAATGCCCTCCATCTCATGGGGCAATGGTTAAAGCAGAGAAAGTAAAGGTTTGTTAACAATCATGTAGTGGATCTCATTCACTGCCAATCATGTTTTATTATGGCACGCGAGTCCTATTGACTGGTGCTTGAGTTTTTTTGTCCTTTTTAATGGCCCAGATTCTTTAGCCCGATATTTTACAACGCAACCTCACTCATTTTTCAGGTTGGTGACTACCCTGAACGTGATCCGTTTGAGGACGAAATATGATCATGAATTCTCTTCTTATTAAGAACTAGAGCACTTTTCATTTATTTTTCTGGAGCAACTAAGTCGCTGCCAGAAGTTCGCCTTTCTTGAGGTTTCTGGGTTTCTCATTTGTGAGGATTTATTTAAAGCAAAAGAAAAGCTCCAATCTAAATGTATGCATGTTTGAAGCCCGTATTTCACTTCCCTCAGCTATCATTTGTCCTGCACAGCTGTTGAACTAACTCTAGTTATCTTAACTTTTTCTTCCTTTGGATGCAGCTTTTGTTAAGCGCATGCACTTGCTAAATTGTGTTTAGAAATTAGGGTTAAAGGTGAAAAATACATAGATGATTTTGTCAAAAGTTCATCCAACACCAAATACTTTTTTTTGGACCAAAAATATCTCTAAACTTCTAAATTGAATCAAAATCACACTTACCGTTAAATTAAGGTAAAAAATACACGTAATTTTGTAAAAATATTCGTCCAACATCAAATGCATTATTTTGGAATATAACTATAAATGTGATTTTTTATCTAATTTAAAACTTTAGAAGTATATTTTTGGTTTCAAAAAAAAAGCACTTAATGTTATACGAATTTTTGACAAAATTACATATATGTTTTTTACCTTTAACCCTAGAAATTAAGCATCAAGAGTTTTTGCCATGGGAATAGAATTAAATTCTAAGCTCCACGTTGTAGCCCGTTCTCGCATATGTATATTAAATCAATATAAAATTAAATACTACAGATGCTCAACCAGAAAACGCAAATGAAGATGATTACAAAGGTTTTAGTGATACAATTGTTTCCTAGCCTATGAAGGGAAACGACCAGGAAAAGATGAGACCGTTCAACACTCCTGTACAACCTAATTATAATAGAACTCCACACTGCGTCCCAATTAACATTTGAATATTAGACCACGATGAAAACATGGCATCTCCATTAGAAGCTGCTTTGCATATCTGCCTCCTCATGGCACTATAGTATTGACACACTTCAAAATAGGCATTAATAAACGCCAATGAATCATATACATCCACCTACAAGTCTTCCTGCTCATCCAAAATAACCTTCCTGCATGAGCATACAAACTGTCACATCCATTTAAAGCACACGATAAATGATATGGGGAAACAAAAGCCACAGCAATAACACGTTAGTGAGTAGATGGGAAAACTGACTTCCAGATGAATTTAGTCTGGAATTCTCCAACCACATCAAACACCATTTAAATTTGTTGTGTGACCAGAATAAGTAAATAGTAAACACGTCATTGCACTGTACCGATTTTAAAAGTTCACTATGGTCATGGACTTTTCGTTAGTGATGACCATTTTAATCCATTTACGACATAAAAAACACAGGAGCAAGATCAGGAATTAGCACTTAAACACAATAGGAGACCAGAGGCGCGTGACCTTGCAAACAGAGCCATACCTTCTTGCTCGAGTAGTTCGTTTTCCAGTGTTATCACCCTTTACCTCCTTCACGGTGCTTTTCTTAGTTCTGGAACGGGTTCCTCCTATGATAAGTAGTTTCGTTAGTCATGGATAATCAAATAAGCCAATATTAAATATAAAGTGTAAATTGCACATTCACATGTCATGAATAATATAACTCATCTCGAACTTGGTGCCAATGCATAGAATTAACTTAAGTTATGAGAACAACCTGGCAGAAAAATTTAGGTGTCAAAACAGTAGAATACCTCTCTTATTGGACAAGGAAGATTTAACCTCGATATCTTCTCCATCCGACTCTGTCAACTCACTTGAAATAGCAGAATGTTCTTGTGAATCAACATGTTGGCTTTTCAATTTATCAATCTTAGACAGAGCTATCCTTTCAGTGCATGGATCAATAACTTCACCGGCTTCCACTGCTTAAAAATCAAGGCTTTTCAGCAACAAAATACTAGTTGGCCAGCAAAAGGAAAAAAAAACAGAAGCTAACTCAAAGCAGCAAGCTATATGAAATGAAGCTAACTCAGCGTTACCAACACGTCTCTTTAGACAAGTGCCCATATAATTGCATTTGTGATGCTAACAAGTTTTAGAAGGTAGAAGGCTCTCTTAATCGTTTTATGAAGATTTATGCACAAGGAAACAGGAGCTAGAAATTAAAAATTATAGCTTATGGACAATTACAAATATCTTTGAAAATGCAGGCAAATTAGGAGGATAATAATGAACTCTCTGTTATGAAAAAAAAAAAGACAATGCACTATCAAGTTAGTGGAATTAACCTGCAATAATATTAGATTCTGCATGGTCTTCAGCATCTATGCCTGCACTAAAGCATTCCCTGCTGCCAATCTTCCGTTGATGAATGTGGGCATTTCTAGCAGTTACTTCTTGTTCCTTTCTTTCCGTATGGAACTTCTGTAGTTTATCCTCGAACTCTTCAATACACGATTTAAGCTCTGGTTTTGCAAATTTCTTGCCCTGGTTTTCAGATATCAACCTCAGTCATCATAAATAATAAATGCAAGGGAAGCGCAACATCATTATCCTTTAAGAAGGAGACCAAATTTTTACCTTGTTTATTATATTCCTAAAATGATCCATAACAGAATCCTCTGACAAGGCATGTTCATACGTCTTGAATAACTCAATGAGTTTTTTCATCCCTTTCTCAGTAAATGCTAGCTGAGAGAGACAATAAGAAAGATGCTTCCATTGACACACATCTGCGAATATAAAAAACTACATTTAATCAACTATAATCAGTAAACAAGGACTTAACATATATTTCTTTTTAATTTAAAGTAAAGATCAATGCATAACAAGGAAAACATGGAGGGATGGCATAAATTTCAGCTTGGAACCTGGATGAACAGAAGTTAACCAGAAAGTAAAAGGGCAATGATTGTTTATCACGTCACGGGAAACGAAAATAACCAAATAGAAGAAAACGTGTGTAATGTAAATCATCATTTAACAAATAAACAATATTGAAACTTGAAGATAGTCGGCGAAATCATTTCAAACAGAAAATTCATATAAAACTAGTGACCTTGGTTCTTCATTATCATGTTTGGTAGGAAAAAAAAAAGTTCTTCATTATCATACTTGTAATACTGAAGGAAAATTTACCTCGCAATCTCAGATATCACACAGGTATAGACATTGTCGGGCCTCAAATTTTGTAACAAATAGTTCTTTCTTTGCTGGGTAAAACAGGGAGTGTTAAGATATACTTAAAGATATAAAAATACCTGTAACGCCACTAAACCTATTGCATAGCTTTTCCACAAGAGCTTCCATTTGTTTGTCCTGAAAGAGCTCAAGAGATTTCGTGAATATTACAACCAGAAACATCAATCACAATTACTGAACATTTAAAATATCATATACCTTCTTGATCGAAGCAATTAAAAATTGCATGATGTTGCAGAAAGAATCTTCAGTAAGATTCTGATTGGATAATTTGCTGAGTATATCTGGAAGTAAATTATAAATTGGATTGCTTCCTGATGCCATGATGAGAAGAGATAAATTAGATGTCATTTTCCGATAGAAGGGAACATTAGAAGAAAATAATAGGCTAGTAGTAGTCTAACTTTTTTCTCATATGGGCAACTCCTCTGCATCTAAAAATGCATTTACATCCTACCTATTTGACATTCTAAGCAACTACTTTATTGAATTTGGGTATCTTCATTCAACTGTCAATGTGAACGTGAACAAGGCAGGGTACCAATACAGTATTGCAACATATAATTTTAATTTAAAAGTATAAATAAAAAATCATAGAAGTACAAGAGCAAAACCTTTTTTGGAAAGTTCATGAAAAAATAGCTTGGCGAGACTTGAAATTCTCTTGTCTTCATCCTCTAATCTAACCGCCATTTCGTTGATGTAACCTTTTACCTGATCAAGCAATGATACAGATTCACGTTAACAGGAAAAATCAAAAAAGAAAACCAAGTTACTGCAACATTTACCTTCATCATGTCATTCAGTATGAGATGTGAAAGCACCAGAACAGCGTTCTTCCTTACAGAAACGCAAGGATCTCTAAGGCGGGCATACATGTTCTCTGTCCATGGTTCTAAAAGATTGGGAAACCGAACTGCCAAGTCACCCAGTGCAATGGTACAATTAGAGCGGACAGTTTCTGAATTTGAACCTTCGACGACTGTGAATAGGAGCTGGAGATTTGCATCACTGAAAACGAATCACTAACAAAACTATTTCATTCTCCTCAAGACATCAATAAATTGGAAGGTGGATGTGAGGAGAAAGTAGCGAAGAACTCACCAAAACTCTGCATCAATAATCATGAATCGACATAAAGCTAGCATTGCTGACGCCTGCAGTTCTGGGTACTGAATTACATAGAAGTAACATAAGTGAGTAGGACAATTAATTGTTACTTTCGAAGTAACACAGATTAAAAAACAGCTGCATTGTAATATTCCGATTTTCGAAAATTAAAGTAACTTTGCATCACTTTTACAATAATCTATTACACTTTATATTGTTCAGATAGGCGTTTATTTATAGTAATCCAAAACGCTACGAAAGTTTTGGCAGCAAAATGCATTGGTTGTATTTTATATGATATCTTACGTTTAGTGTTAGAAACAAAGAACCTGGGAAAGCGAGGAGGGTTAAAAAATATTAAGACAATCACCTTCTGCATCAGTCCCAAATTTCTACAAAGCTTGGACAAAAAAGTCGCACAGATTCCAATCAAATTCTTTTCATTCGAGCGACCAGAAATGATTTCCTTCTCTGCTTTTTCAAACAAAGCATCAAGTGCTGCATCCTCGGAAGCGGCCAAACCTAACTCTTTGCTTATATCATTATCCTGCAACGCATTATGCAAACACATTCAAAAAGCTGAAAAGTAATAGATTAGATTATCAAGGAAGAGAATATAACAAACAATTCTCTCACACCTTTCGTAAACCAGATGAAACTGTCCCATTACTATCTATACTCTGATTCTCAGCCTCCATTTTTTCTTTGGCAATTCTCTGTTTCTGAATTTTTTTAGAACATGATTCAATATATACGAGTTGATTCATGGCAACATGACTTATGACAAACAAACATCTACTAAGTTTTGCTACTTGGACAGTTGTAAGTATGCTGGCTTGACTGGGATCACTGCCACTCTGCAGATCATCCCCGCAATCATTAAATACAGCATTCAGGGTCTTTCTAACCAAGTCAGCAGCCATGGTTTCTGGGGTAGGATGAATTGCATAAATGGCAGCTATTGCTTTGTCAGCAGCAGAATACCAGATATTTCCTGGAAGCCAAGAGCCAGTGATCAAACTTTCTAGGATACCAAATATCCGAGCACCACTAGTAACCAACAATTTTTTCTTGTCATCATCAGACAGTCTCTGGATAGCAAGACATGCTGTCCTGGCAAGCAAAGGGTCGACTTTAGCCCAACGACCAAACCCAATATCAATGATATCCTGTAAATGTGAGCCAAGGACACCGGCTGATGAATTTGCCACCATGCAAAGAACAGATAAGGCACCACGGCTTTGCTCCGCAGTGGTTCCACTAATATTGAAGCAAAAAATATCCCATAATGCTGATATCTGAA
Organism: Mimosa bimucronata; assembly: GCA_037074515.1. NCBI lineage: Eukaryota > Viridiplantae > Streptophyta > Magnoliopsida > Fabales > Fabaceae > Mimosa > Mimosa bimucronata. The sequence continues at coordinate 9,312,287 of CM073437.1, forward strand.
ACAGCAAAGACATGAAATTAATCAATGGGAGCTAAGCCTGATAATGGGCATGATAAACTAATTAGACGAAGGAAAATAAGGCATCTGAAGGTAATTTAAATTAGCAACCAAAAGCTCATAGCCAGCAACAATAATCTTATAGTCCAGCTTCTCAGTAAACAATTGTATACCTAACAACATTGTCTATCAAACAACATTATACAAACATAAAAGACAATGCTAAAGCAAGAGCTGGAGGCTGCGAATGATTTGTGCATTATATTAATAAAAAAACATAAAGAAAACATACAGTGCCGGAAGATAAATCACCCTTGGAGACCAGTGCGCCAACTATAAACTCAAGAGCTGCTAGATCTCCGATATTGGAATCAATGACAAGACTCGAGAGATTCTTGGCAGTTTCAACCGGGTTCTTCCTAATATATATAGTATTGAAAGCATTCTCCACTGCTTCATAGATGGATTTATCTTGGGAAAATACCTAATGCCAGAGAGAGTTAATTGTGGGATACAATATCATCTAAGCCAAACACCAGAATGAATGGAGAGCTTACCAATGGCAACATTTTCCGTAGGCATTCCTCTGAGCCATCAATTTGAAACTGTCTACACCTCATCAACAAGAGAATCGTGTTTTCAACATCAGTAGCCGAGGATGAAGCCATCAATTGGACAAGGGTAGGCATTGTCGCACATATACATTTGGAGAACCTTAGTCCAGACTCAAGCGATGCAACCAATGCCCTAGTCTGCTCCAAATTTCCAACATCCGGCAGATCACTGTCTTGCAAAGCTGTCACCTCTCCTGGCTGGGATATACAACTGTCAGCTAAACTGTCTTGATGCCCCTTCGCAACAGGTTCAGGATTTAAATTGTCGACCTCACCGTCGCCAAGGCAGGTGTCGCCATCAGATGGTAAGTCATCAGTAACATCTTCTGAAGGCATATCCGGCTCAAGCTCATTTAATCTCTTTTTGTACTGATCTAAGGTTGCTTCAAATGAAGCTATTCGAAGCTGTGGACCAAATGGGTTGTGCTGCAGCATCATGATCAATAGATTTAAAGCAGATTTCCTGACTATTGCACTCTTGTCCTCCAATCTACCAGCAGCAACCGCCGCAACTTCATTCCACAAACCAATTGAAATACAATGCTCTTCGCATAATTCAGCCCATACCTGGAGAACTCGACTTCTTGTATAAGCTGACACGTCTCTACAGCGCTCGAGTAAGATTTCCAACATAGCCTGCTTAGTACGCAGGCGAATAGATTTAGAGCTCACTTCACCCTCAACGTCCTTAAATGCCTTTGCTATTAGCTTCCCCAGCACACCAACAAGAGCGTTTCTGATCTTATAGGATTCACCACCAAAGTGTGGAATAAGAATGCCAATATTTGTGGAAACTAACTTAGGAAGGCGATCAGCTAGCTCTACAAGAAAACGTCCCACATTTTCAGCCCCAACCGTGTCCCTTACATAATCTTTTGGATTAGTCCTTCCAATATCTCTAATAAGAGAGACGGCCATACTTCCATCTGCATACTTCTTCTCAGCATCCGCAACTGCATCAGCCATGTGGGCAACAACAAAATCATACTTGTGAATTAGGTGCATCATTGATGCACACGATTGTGCCATGTAATGGTACTTTGTAGAGCAAGCCCCTATGATACGACATAGAGCATCTTTTGCTTCAGAATCTTTAAGGAGCATTGGTTTCTCAAACAAAGAGAACGCATTTCTACAAGAAGGAAATGTCAAGTAAGGAGGTTTCCACAGAAAAATCCACTAAGAAGGAAATAAGTCTATCGACCTACAAGACTAAAAGACAGATCGCTTACTTTGTAACGAAAGACAGATAATTTTCATCTGGGTCTGAAGAACCAAAAAGTAGTTCAAGGTTGATCTCCAGTGAGTTAGCAATAAGACTAAGTACTCGGCCTCTCTGCGCCTCCCAATTCCATGAATTTAAAGGTTGTTTCTTCCTGTGAGCGCTAACAGTTACCTGAACTAACACTAAAATGCTTCAATTGACAGTGACAAAGGGAAACATGTATCTCTAACTGAAAAAACAAGAAAACTCATGATGGTGTTTAGTAAAAATCAGAAGTTAGTGAAATACAAAACCTTCAAACTGTTGTTCGAACCACTGTTGGACTCTTCGGCCATGACTATGTTAAGGAGGAAGTATGTATATATTTTAAAAGCATTGCGATGAGAAGCAACACGATCTAGTACTGGAATATCTTCATCCTGACCTTGAGAGGCCCTTAGGAGCGAGTCCACATTAGGCAAAAGCACACTGACATTGGAACGAAGACTTTCGACGATATTCAACTTGCAAGATGGAGGCAGACTACCATAACCCCGAATTAATGAGTACACCCGATCAAAAACATCTTGATCTTCAACACAAAACAATTCTTTATCGGAAAGATCAAAGGACACGCCTGTTTAAACGAGCAACCTAACAGTTAAGTTCTGCTAAACGAACATTTTCGTTCGGCAATTTAAAGAGACAAGACCAAGTTAAGTTTTGTTGAATTGAATTCATATAATATATGGTTTAGGCCAGCGGACTTAAGAGCCCATCAGGTAACAAAAAAACGAACATTGCTTAATCAAATTGGAAAAGATTACGATTTATCAAACAATATAATTTGCATAAGTGAAACACGGAAAGTTGATAAAAAAAAAACACGGAAAAGGAAAGAACCTGACCTTTGACAAATTCTTCGAGTTCAGAGGCGCGAAGTGAAGAAGTGTCGACGAGGGTTTTGACGCAGAGGCGGTCATCATTGTGATCTTCTTCGAGTTCTAGAAGAGTACGGGGGAAGACGAAAGGAGAAGCCATGGGGATTGAAAGAGAGAGAGCGAGATTTTCTCTTTTGTTTCCAAAATTCAAATGTAGCTAGGCGGGAAAATTCATCGTAGGCTTTCCCTAATTTAATACAAAGAGAGGGGAGAGAAAATATCCGTATCAAATCAAAATTTGAGAAGTCTGTGATGTTTAGCTAGCTAGGAGGGAGTGGGTAAGGAGAGAAGCATACCAGTTTCTGTGGAGAGAGAAGGAAGGAGGAGGAAGACGATGAAGAGGGGGATGCCAAAAGGTGAGAATGAAGGGAGCGCTCTTTCGATCCCGCCCATTTTAGGACTTTCAAAAATTAATACTACTATTGTATTGGATTCATAAAAGGGGCAAAAATGTCAATGCAAATTAGTTCAAGGTACAACCAATACAGTGAAGACTTTTTTCTTAAAAATGCCTACATAGTTACTAAAATTGGTTAAAAGTGTCCATGCTATCAATATACGCAAACGACGTTAAGTTGTTTCAACATTTGGGAGAATAAAATGTGCAAACAAACCCATATAATTTAGTCTAAAGTGCACTCACCACCATGAACATTTTTTGACCCAAAAACGCCCACATAGTTACTAAAATTGTCCCTCGATGCCTATATTCTTACTTACACAAATGGTAAGGATTTTTGCAAATGTCTTTTACATATTCCCGTTTTTAAGTTTGAGGATGTCGCCAAAATAGTTCCCTCAGTGCCTCATAACTCATTCAACGACTTTAATCGAGCTTTAGCTTTCAAAGTTTTAATGATTAAGATTATAGATTAAAGGAACGTATTATTGAAATTCTAGATTTCAACAAATACATCAAGATATTTTGAAGAATCGGATGAGAACAAGACAATCAAAGAGCTACATTTACAACGGGCATTTCACAACGTTTGTTTGCATTCCCAAAAGCCTATATATTTGGACTGAGCCAATATAAAGTGATACAAAAACTCGGTTACAAACTTTTAATTTACACACTTTTCTCTATTTTTTGGATTTCAAAATTATGTTTCTTTCATATCTATTTTTGAAAATTGCTTTTGAACTTAAAATTTTGAAAAAGATTTTCTTTAAATACCCACTTTATCCCCTATTGTATATGTCTCCTGCCTAACACGTGTAAAGTAATGGCATGGACATTGAGGGAACCATTTTGATAACTACATGGGTACATTTTGCCCAAAATAGTGCTGAGTGCACTTTGAACCAAACTACATGGGTAATTTTGCACATTTTATTCTCCTTAACTTTAAAAAACTTAACGACGTTTGCGTATATTGACGGTATGGGCACTTTTGACCAGTTTTGGTAACTACATATGTACTTTAGGACCAAAAAAATTCCGCAGTGTTGGGCGTACTTTGAAGTAAACTACATGGATATTTTTCCGTAATTGCCCTATCATATTTAATATTTTAATGTGTTCATTTTGGTCCATTCAACTTTTAAAAACGTCTTTTCAATCCTTTTACCCCGATACCTTCAACAACAACAACAAAATGATGAAATTATTGTTAAATAAGAAAAGGCCACTCACATATTAAGTTTAATTTTCAAAATAAGAATGACTGTTATAGAAAATCACCATTTGAGACTAAAGATGTTATTGTTAGAGGACTAAAAACATGACAAACGAGCAGTTGATCAAGCTGGTAAGTAGGCTTGCCCCCGTAAAGATGAGAACGTGTATTTGAATCCTGAGAAGTATGGGCAGCACTCCTACCTCTAAAGTCCGGATTAGCTGGTTACTAATAGGCACCTGATTATTGGACAGTGTTTAACAAAAAAAGAAGAAGAAGAAGACTAAAACCATGTTTTTTAGAGTTCAGAGATCAAATGTGTACTTTAGCTTAAAATTTTACGAAATAATATCCCATGTCAGAATACTGATTGTGTGACTCCATTTAAAAAAGAGTGAATATGTTATTTTACTGCTAAAGTTTTGTGGTAACAACATCTAATACAAATATCTTTCGAAAGGTACTAAAATACTTGTAAACAATGCAAATATACTCCCTCCGGTCCTAAATATAGGACCTATTTAGGGAAACGAGTTTGATCATAAATGTAATATCTCTTTTAAATTGTTCTTAACTTCTTTTCAGATTTTTCCTATGAATGCTTCTCAATATATAATAAACCAAATAAGAGAGTGAAGGTATGAACAAAGATGGATGATTATGATGCATTGGTAATAAAAATGTGATTTTAACTAACATTTTTAATCTAATCAAATTAAGTAAATAAATTTTCTATTTAGAAACGAATGGAGTACATTTTAACATAGTTCAAAATATATTTGTGTCAGATGATTTTACCACAATATTTCATACGTAAAACTAGAGCTGGAAATTCGGGCGGGCCGGGCTTAAATGGGCCAAGCCTGTTTAAGCCCGCGAACAAAAATACACCCTTTTATTGAAGCCCGGCCCTTAGGAGGTCGAGCTCGAGCTGGCCCGACGAGCTTTTACTCTTTTTTTTTTAAAAAAAAAGTGAAGGGCTTTAACTTTCTTTGATCAATGAAATTGCACTGCGAAAAAATTAAAGAAACAAAGATGGGTAATTGAATATAAATTGTGCAGTAAAGTCAAGTGACATAATTTGTCAAAAATGGTATATATAAAACTTAAAAGGGAAGAATATGCTAAATTTATGTGGTTTTTTAATTAACAATAGCAAATTGGCAGCGTTACACAAATAATTAATTAATTACTAGATAAAGACAGCAAAAGCAAAGATACATCATAATTCAAAAAATGAGATTAAATAGAACAGAAAAAAGTAGTGACATGAACAATCGTTCATTACTCCAAATATTAGACAATCAAAAAACAAGGGGCCAAGCATAAATAAAAAACATAAATACGATCCATAAGTAGCAAGTCTAGAATTAGAAGTCATACACCACATCTAGAAGTCATACATCACAACTACATAGAATATTAGAATGTTCCATAAAGACACAATGTCCACATGACACAACACATTTAAAAAAACTAGTTCACAAACCACAAAATAAACCAATACATAATAACATAGTACAATTTTCCTTTTTAATTTTTATTTCCTTAAAAAAAACTTCTTAGACGGGCTTAAACGGGCGGCTCGCGGCCCGACGGGCTTGGTCCAAATTCCCGGCTCTACGTAAAACTGTGAATTTGACCTTCTGAACAAAAAAAATATGGTAGATAGTGCTACTTACACTGCAAAAGTCTCCAAAATATGCCAGGAGAAAATGGAATTGGACCACACAAACTGCAACTAAGGATGAGTATTAGGGTAAAAGAACATGAAGAATGTAGCATATAGCATCAACATCTCGGATTTATATGGAGTTTTATTAATATCAAACTTCATTAACCGCAACACTTCAGTGTTGTATGTCCTCCCCCTAAACCATCAAATCACCTTTACAAATTTGTTAGAACTAGGTGATTCAATTTTATATTTTTTTTCTGCCAACCATTGATATTCAATATTACAATTGATCCATTTTAGCATAACATATTACTTTAGTGTGGTTTAGAATTATTTTAAAAAAATTAAGCCAGAAATGAAATAAATTTTGAGAGAATAAAGAATAAAACTTCAAGCAGTGAAGGATAAAATAAATGTATATAGAAAAATTGTATTTTTATCGATAAAAAAATTATCCTTTCATCTCATTTTTCTTGCGGCGTGACCCCAGAAAAATCACCCATCACACCACAAAAAAATTACGCATCCATGAATAATGATCCAACAACGAATGATAATTATGGCCAGAAAAAACGACGAATGATAATGGCGGCGCCCAAAATAGAATTTGCGATTCTAGAAGTTTGGTAAGGTAATTGGGAATCCATTATTCATCAAAGACGAGAGGGAAAAAGAAAAAGAAATACCTTTAAAACTGAAAAAGACATTTTCATCCTTCAAATTTTGCAAATATCACATCAAAATATAGAGAGGAATTTAGTATTTCTAAATGTTATTAAAATATACTTTTATCCCTAGATGCATGATCATGGTTTTACAATTCTTACATATGGATTTATAATTTCACCGTAACGATTTGCAAGTTGAACATAGCAACTAACAATTAACTGCATTGTTTTTGCTGTGACAATATAACAAGTGCCTTTTATAAAAATCCAGCGGTGTCACTTTTCACAACTTTTACAAAGGGATTTACAAGTTTATCACAACGATTATTAAGTTTATTATAACATTCACAACTAACTATCTTATTTTTACAACCAATAAGAGTTAATTGTGAATTGTTTTAATCAACTTGAAAATTGTTATGGTAAAGTTGTAAATCTATATAAAAGGTTTGAAAAGTAGTATCGATTTATTTTTATCTAAATGCCTAGTTAAATGGTCATTGCAAAAACAATACAGTAATTTGTGAATCACTATGCTCAACTTGCAAATCGAAAATGCTAAGAGTGTGTTTAGATGGATAGAAAGTTTGAGGGAGGGGAAAAGTATGGGAGAAAATTGAGGGGAAAACTGATTCTATCCTGTTTGGATTGGAGGAGAAAACAGGGGAGGGGAAAAATGGGATAACAAAATGAGGTTGGACCGGATAGTGTAACATCCTAAAAATTAATTGAGGATTTAGTGGGGGTAAATAGGAATTGATTAATGATAAATAATGGATTATGAGAATATTTGAAGGATTTTGAGGTATCTTTGAGGATTTTAAAGGCCTAGTTTTTCCCTTATTTGGACAATAATAATTTTGGGAGAGATTATTTTTAGACTCAAAAGAGGATATTATAGGAGGAAATAAATAAATAATACTATGGGAAAATTTTGAGAGTGAAAAGAAAATTTTTTGTTCAAAAGAAATATCTTATTTGAGAATTTTAAGGCCTAGTAGTATATTTTTCCTCTCTTCCTACTCACCTGCCGACAGTCCTTTCCTTCTGCACATCTTTTCACTGTTTCAATTATTAATTCATCAACCAATCACACTCAACTACTATTTATATATATTATATTATTATTAATATTATATTATTTAAATATTATATTATTATTATATTATTATTATTATATTATTATTATTAATATTATATATACCCCCTCTCACCCTCCGTCTCTCACTCTCCTCCCCCTCACTCTCATTCTCTCTCACTCACGTCTCTCTCTCTTTCTTGCTCTCACTCTTTCCACCACCAACATTCCTATTATTAGACTTATTAGAGCTCGTTGATATAGGAATTGTAAGCCTTCTGGCCAACTAAGCATATTTTTGAAATCCCGTAAGTCTCCTCTACATTACTATGTCATTAGTTTTTCGATTTGTTATACTTGAAAAATTAGGCTTTGTCCAAATTGGTATTTTTGGGAGTCCTAAGATTAGTAAACTGAAGCTTAGACCTTGATTATGAGTTCCTCTAAATAGATTTTTCACTATTAGAGTTTTTTTTAATTATTGGGAATTTTTGAAATTTTGGATATTTTGGAAATGGGGGCTTTTGATGATTTGGGATGTTTACGGTTAAATTGATAATTTTTAGATGTTTATTTAGGTTATATGAGGAGATTTAACTGATGGATTCGACTGAAGTTTGGACCCAAGAAAATATTGGTGGATAAAGTTTGGAATTAGTGGGATTTTATGTAGGTAATTTTGTAATTCCGGGTGTTGGATATGGGTTTATGGATTTATGGGATTAGTTTATACTCCACAAAAATAATATTTAATTAATAATATTTATCATTTAGTGATATTTTTTTATCCGGAATAAAAAAATAAATATATGTATATATTTAGGGGTAGTTTAAGGTAAAATTGTGTTAGAATATTTAGGTAGTGTTGAGCAATATGTTAATAGATATTTATATTGATATTGTAGAGTCTCATTAAGAATTACGGAGTGACTTTGTGTGATTATCTGTGAGCTAAGGAGCAACAGGTAACTCTGGAAATTTCTTTCGTATGCTTGTGAATTATGTGTAGTTTTATTTTAATTAATTATCACACAATAATAAGTTTGACACTTTTCAAGCATGCTTGCTTATTGCCTATTTGCTATGGAAAATAAATTACGCTTGTTTTATTTTAAGCATGCTTGAGTATATTGAGCATATCTGAGTTGATAATTATTTATGAATTATTTATGGTGTAATGATAATCGCATTTGCATCCATGAGGGGTTAAGATTTGAAGAGGAGTTATATGATATCCGTACTACCACGTGGTAAGCCATCACTCGGTGCACAGTGGATGGCACTTGTCAGGGCCCCTCCTTCCATGTTTTCCTTTGGCCGGGATTGCATTGGAGTTGTGGGACATGTGACACCTCCTTAGTATGATTCTTTAAGGAGGGGAGCCATAGTCCATACTTGAGCTCTGTATCTTTGGCCGGATACATCTTAGGTACTGGTGAGCTTGAAATAATTCAGTTGTATGAATTAGTTCTCTATCGGACAATATGTGTTAGCCTATGGCTCCAGTCAGCGGAATAAGGATGGACGGTGAAATAAGGAGTTGCATATTGCACATATAAATATTTATTTATGAGTACAATTCATTGAGAATTTAAATGAACGTTTTCCCTATGTTGAGTATACCTAATATATATTTGAAAGCCATGAGTTGTATGAAGAATTACATGTGTATAATTGGTTAAATTAGAATTATACGTGATTTGCTTGTGTATGATAGGATTTTTCGGTAGTTACTGAGATGTCGATCTCATCCTATTATTAACATTTTCCAGGTGAATGACCTAATAGGAAGCAAGGGAAGACACTTGAGAAGTGAGCTTTGAAGGCTCTTTGTGCTACTTAAGTTTATGTTATGTTGTATTTATTTTGCCATGGACTTAAGACTTTATGTTTTATTATGTATAAATTATCGTGAAGTTTTTAAAATTTTCACTATGACGTGGGATGTATTTAAACTAAATAATTACCTATGCTAGATGTTGGATACTTTTTAATGCTGTAATAGCATTCTGGTCAAGTGCTTGAACATGAATTTTGGGGGGTGTTACAGATAGAAATATATTTCTTCTCATATTCTCTCATAATTTTCTCCCCAATGTTCGAGAGATTGCGGGGGAGAAAGCTATTCACTCACCATTCTGCCAACAATACCCTTATTCCCGCCATAGCTTTACTCAACCCCGTTTATTTACTCCTCTATCCTTCTTTTTTTCCCCGCCATTCCTTCGATCCTCTATCAGACTCGTATAACATATGCATATATGGTGTAACATATAGTACAAACATACGTATATAACATGCAGGATGTAATGTGTATATATATCTTTACATGTGCAAAAATATTACATATATATCACTGTTATAACAAGGTATTAGTAGGTTGAAATACTCCATACATATATCAGTGTTATATTCCTTTTTTTTATAAAAATAATATTAGCTTCCTGAAAAACCTACTATTATAAATGTAGAGGAATTCTTAGGTGAATCCGGTACATCATGTTATTATTTATAGCCTGACAACAAGTTATATATTAGGTCTGACTTAGAATTTTTAATTTGACTCGGCACCCTAAATATTTTAACTAATTGAAAGAAAAAATTTAAATGTAATGTTTTCAATTTTTTTATTTTTCAAATTGAAAAAAATTATTTTTATTAGCTAATTAATTTTTTAGGGTGCAAAGTCAAATTAAAAATTACACATCAAACCTAATGTGTTTACTTATGATTGGTCAGACCACAAATGAAGAACTAGTGCACTAGATTAACCCAAGAACCTCTCTATAAATGTAAGTGACGTCACATATATTTGGTAATGTATTAATAATATTTTAGGATAACTTACAATTATAAATTATATATATAGAAGGCGTCTTTAGAAAAACTATTCTCAATTAAACTTGGCAGTGCTAAAATCTAATTCAATTAGACAATCACATAAAAAAAATTATATATCATTGACACTGTGACATGTTTATTGTTATTTTCTTAAAACTTTTTTAGTGACTGAGATTATATATTTTGATTTTAAAATCAAATATAAAAGTTTCATTTTAATTTCACCTTAATCTTTAATTTCATTGTGTTAACTTTTTATTCAAACTTATTTTTATGCTTGATAAGATGGGTTAACAAATAAATAAAAGCATTATTGTCATTGTGAATACTTTGGTGGTCAAAAAATGGTTAAGCATTAAATTAAATATATTTTATAAAGTTTTCTAACGATTACAAGATGAGAATTTAAACGGGTCACCAACAACCGAACAACGAGTGTCGGGACAGTACAATGAATGATATGTAGTGAAGATAACAAAATGATTACAGGGAGAGAAATACAAAAAACGAGATCTATCAGAATAACAAAATCATAACAACTAGATCGCTTTCTTGGTTTAGAGAGTAATCAGTGCGCTTCGGTATTTTTTCCGTCCCTTTCCTCTAGTCTCCTCTCCTCTTTTATTCGTTTTTGCATCCAGAAAACAGTTCCTCAGATCGTGGGTTCATGGATCCCGAATTCTTCTTATGGACCTGACCGTTATCTGCCTCCTGTGATCGAGTCCTCCGGATTGCTCGCGTCAGATGAGGGATGTGGGCTTGACCATCTCTATTTGAGGCCACGTGTTCCTTCGTTTTGGCGTGAAATTGTTCCCAGGCTTAGGTTACACTTGTTGGCCTGTTTGATCCAGTGTGGTCGAGATCCAGGATGAAAGCTTTCTGGCTAGGCCCAATGCAGGCGCGTTATCTTGTCTTGAGGGTACTGCTTCGTGGGCTTCCTTATTCGGCCCAATCGGATTGACACACCTCTTAGAATTGGGAGCACGATTTTCTGGCCGTACAAATACTATGCATTTTCTCTCATCCTTCTTATCCTGCCTCCATCCAAACACAAGGAGGGATGATATTATCTCTCCATTTTTTTCCTCCCACCATTTTCTCCTCCTCCAAATTTTCTATTCATCCAAACATAATGTAAAATTGTAAATGCACATGTTAAATCTGTAAAATCTGACCCTTTTTCCTTTACCTACACAAAGGGGTAAAAATGTCTTTTAATAACATGAGGAAATCTTAAATTCTTTTTTCTTAAGGTCTGAAATGCGATTTCCGAAATTGGATTGAGTGAAATGTCATTTCATTTTTAGTTTCATATTATTTTTTTGTCTTTTTCTTAAGACAAAATCCCTCGGAAATATCCTTAAAAAATAAAAGGTCGGAGTTCCCCCTAATCATGCTTACAAGTTTTCTTTTAAGAAAATTACAGAGTACCTTTTTTTTTTAATTAAATTACAGAGTACTTATCTACATATAAGTTTCCAATCATTCCACCCCTTTATTCTTTTCCAAATGGGTTTGTTCTCGTTGTCTATTTCATCAATTCCTGGGTCTTCCCTGAGAAGCCACGGCGAGAGAAGCTGAATATGGCAGTGCCATGGAGCATGAGTTTCTGGATGGCGAAGATGGTTTGGATTGCTTTGAGTGGGTGGGTATCTTCCTGCTTGACTGTTGCTGACGAAGTTGCTAGTTCTCTTCGATCCGGTGATATTGGCCCCTTCAATGTTGGATGATTCAAAAACCTAACTCCACCTTTACTTCGTCTCTTGTGAGTATTGTCGTTACTCTTTCTTATCTGTTTCTGAAACTATAGGTCTTTAATTGGCTGTGCTTCCTTTTCTCCCCTTTATCTTCAATCTCATCATTAGTTAGTTTTGACGTAAGAGATCAGCTCAGCGTCCGTTTACTGTATAATTTGTGTTGAGATCAATTCATTTTTCAATTTGGGAATCATGAATTGTTGTGTTCCTTTATTTCTCTGTGGCTGCGCCTGGCATTTAACTCCGCTTCCTATTATTTCTGAATTGGCCATCAAATGGAAGTTAACATACTCCTTCCGGTTCCTAAATATAAGCCCTAATTAGTGGTGGAAACAGGTCAGGCCTTTAACAGGGCCTTAGGCTTGGCCTATTATAGGCCTCTCCAGGCCCAGGCTTAATAGGCCACAGGCCCAGGCTCAGGCTTTTTTTAAAGCCTATTTTACTTAACAGGCCAGGCCCAGGCCTTTTAAAAAAGCCTATTAGGACTAACAGGCCGGTCTATGCCTGTTATATTTTTTAAAAAATATTTTAATAACATTGTATTTTTACTCTTAGTTTGAAATAAAATTACATATGCATGTATCTAGGTCTTTTTCCCACCCGCTCTCGAGGCGCCTCCATTCTCATCTATATGTTCTCACTTTTTACTTACTCTTAATGTTTTCCTTTCTCTTGTTAGTTGTATTAGACTATTAGTTTTATTGCTGTGTACTTCCTTTGTCTTTTAGAATATCGTTGCTTTTGCATCGGATTTGTGTTCCTGCATTGTTGCTGTTTATCATAACAGGCTTCAGGCCAGGCCTGGTCTATGGACAGGCCAGGCTCAGGCCTAAAAAAAAGGCCTATTATAGGTTTCAGGCCAGGCTCAGGCCAATCAATTATACAACAAGCCAGGCCTATTTATGACCAGGCCAGGCCTGGCCTATTTCCACCCCTAGCCCTAATTACCTAATTTGATTGGATCAAGGAAGTTAGGTAAGTTAGTTAAAATGACATTATATTAAGGAGCATTATTTTGCATTCTCTGTGATTGATTAGAAGAAGGTGATGTGGCTGCAGAGTATTAGACGGATTGATTCTTTTTCTCCTCTCTCTCTCTCTCTCTTTTTTTTTTTTTTTTTGTGAATCAACGATCAGGTATAATAGGAAATTGTACGAAACTGGTTACAGGGATGAGTATTTAGTTAAAAAAACACTATACATGAGTATGTAACAGCTCTAAATAATTCTGGGAGCCTATAGTTTCTTTAAAACTAAGGTCAAGGATCAAACCAATTAGACTATGTATGACCTCCAGTTTTCCGCACTAGCATCACCCACCCTTGCTTCAGCTTTGCAAGGCGAGGTACAATCTTTTGAGATTGAATACTTATAGAAACTCTCTTGACAATTATGATATGAAGATTGTAGCGGCTGCATCAAGTTGGATCATATTTGCAATATCTTTCTTGTAACCAAGAGTTTTAAGTTTTACTTCCGCAATGGCCATGTAAAAAAATGTTGGAATGTGTGGATTATCCAGTGTCCAGTTGATTAGATGTGGAGATATTTTCGCAGTCGGCACATCATTATGAATTTTAAGTTGAAATCAGTGTTGTGCCCGGAGTTCTGATACAATGTTACTCAGGTTGGTTCTTTTGAACATTTCAGCCACCAGTTGCCCTCCTATCGGCTTTAAATTTACATGGGTAAATTGCACAATCACCACCACCACCACTGTTTTTAACCCTATGTATTTATTTTGGTGGCCACTATGGACCATGGTATAGTTTTCAATCCTTAGTGCCAGGTTCAAGAACTTGTAACTTGGAGTCAGAGGACCTGAACTCCTGATATATAGGAACGAAAAAGTGTTTCATGAAAATAGATATAGGTTTAAAAAGCATTTGCAGTTAGTCATCTTGAAACAAAGATAACCTCTTGAAGTTTGAATTCTTGTAATAGCCATAAGAGTATTAATATCTTAGTTTAAGCGGAAGATTTGAAAGAGAATGTTATGGGCAGTCATAACATGTAGATAATGAAGTGGGAATAAGTGTATTTTGATAAATGAGAGTTGAGTTCTGCACAACAGCCTTTCAGAAAATGGCAGGGCAAAACGTATTTCAGTGTTTATTATGTTCTTGATATTGTCCTGGTACTGGCCATTTTACTTCTGTTTGACTTACTAAAAAACATGTTAACTGTATTGTACTTGTCTCACAACAACTCTCACATATGGAATTATGTTTGCATAGTGTCCTCCTGAAATAGATTCAAGTGGGCCGATATGAATTTAGATTACAGTCACTGTTCAGTCGAGTCGAGACAGGTTCTGATGATGCAACTTGTTAGTGGATTTTGTCTGTGTACTCTCTTTTCCTCCTTTGTATAAGATCTAGTTTATCTAGTTTATAGTTTATTCATTGAAGTAAATCTTATATTAAGAACTCGTGAGAGTAATGTATTTATTGTTTTAATTGTTTGATGTAGTGGGTGTTTTTCTTTTTATAGTGTATGTAAATATAATGTGTTGATGGCAGTGATATTTGTTGGAAATTCAGCAGGCGGTATAAGAATGGTCAAGAAAACTAATCAAGCGTCATTTTTTCTGGCGTGCAGTTCTGTGGAGGCTACGGGAAGAAGGGGATAAGATTCAATGTTCACGAATGTTACCTTTTGTTCCAGCGTGTCAGTCTGGTGTTGAGATTTTTCTGGGTTTTTCTCCCAATGGATGAGGTTTAATCAGAATAAGATTTGATTCTTAGCCATACGATTTGATACAAACTATTCACTGACTCGAAACCATACTTGTAGCATTAGTCTCTTGTAAAGAATGGTACAATTTGTGTATAAGTTTCCGGCAAGGAGAACAAAAACAGATTCAGGTGGTCACTGTGAACATAGTTTTGAGCGTTGGGTTTCCCTTTATCCCCACAAGGCTACAATCAATTCACCAAGTTGAAAATCTAAATTTTCTTTAATACTCCCTCCCTTACTAAATATAAGAATAGTAATTTGAAAACTAACAAGCAAATCTTGATTTTATCTGGCATTAATTTTTTTTTTTTGTTCATATAAAAGCGAATCACATATAGTTGGCTGATTAACTATTCGATTCGACTGGCTAAGAGAATGAAACCAGATTTTGATAGCAGGATTCGTGAAATATATATCACATAATTTAGCGTCTGACCAATTTTCTGGGAAACACCGCCTGTTGTAGTAACAAAAACAATTCTTAAAATGAAATGGGAAAAATAATTTAAAAAAATTTAATGAAATTGAAGTTTGTCATCGCAGTTACTAGGAAAAACATTTCTCATCAACTTGTCAACTATTTGATGGGAAATCATTCCCGTGAGTGCTCCTCAATCTCCATGGCAGAAAAAACCAGTGAACTGACGGATGATAAAATGAGCTATTGGTGATAAAGATAGCCTCAATCTTGAAGAATTTATAAAGAATATATTACATATCAACCTAAATTAAATTTAAGGTGAAGTGTAAAAATACCATTCATAAATAAATTGTCACATGTACAGCTGGCACCATAATAAAATATCAGGTGCTAAAATACCACTCATAATTTAAATTTAAATGTGCTTGATTAGATGCCAATACCAGAGTGAGAGAGAAGACAAATATAAACATGTATGATTCTTCAAGACGGGGCCATTGTCATCATTATTCATCGCATTTGATCCATGATTGACCTTAAAGTCAAGCCATTGGCTAAAAGTTCCATATTTTGTGGATTTAGGCGTGCTTTGGTATATAGTGACACACACAGTTATTAAGAACAGCAACATAATGGTTAGAGAGGGTGACTGAATGAGAGAGGAGACATATTTTTCTTTAAATAAATAAGCGCTAGTCTGAGAATAGTAATTTGAAAACCTGGAAACATGTTTGCGGCTGTGCTGATAGGATCTACGTGCCGTCTCTTTCACTTCAGCCAGACATGTTTTCTTTCGATAGACATTTCATCAGTGATTTGATGGTTTTGCGACTAATTCATGCTCAAAATTCCGTCTAATCCCGTGCTGTTTTGTGATATATGAATTATGAATTTGCCACGATAAAACATAATCTTTTGCTCATCCAAAAGGGAAAGCAAAAGAAGCATCATCCGTTCGATGACAAAAAAGAAGGCAATTGTGAGAAGTTTGGCCTTGGGAGGGTGGTCAAAGAAAACAGCCATACCATGGACTCAATCAAACTTTTAAGTTTCTTTACTTGGCCAAAGAAGAGTATGAAAGGTATAAAGTAAGAAACTTAAGTAAACGTATTTTTTTTTCGAATGAAAAGGCAAGCTAAGAAGCTTGAGAGTTACAAAAAGAGAGAAAACTCTCTGTTACCCAGGGTCATTGATCCTCTGGGCACTTTCTAAATCGGACCTAAGTTGGTTCTTACAAAAATCAGGAGGTTCCGATAATAATATCATGTCTTCATAGTTGTCATGAGCTCTCTTTGCCAGTATATCAGCACATCTATTAGCTTCCCTGTATGAGTGTGATATCTCCAACTCCCAATTTGAGAAAATAAGTGATCTTATGTCAGATATCAGGTCATACAGTGGGTGTGAAACTCCACAATCACTTTGTAATATCTGTAAACAATCCATGCAATCAGTATAAAGTTTCACCTTCCTGAAGTTGCTTTGTTTGCATAATTCTAAGCCTGTTAGGATAGCCTGTAATTCTGCCTCCAGGGGCGAAATAGGCCCCAGTTTTCGTTGAAATCCTGCTATCCATTCTCCATTCGCATCGCGAACAATACCGCCGCAGGTTGCACGCCTTAGATGACCCACGGAGCCATCTACATCAAGGCGAACAAAATTATGGGGTGGTATTTCCCAGCAGCAATCTTTTCTGGTACGGCTCTGGAATATCCTATGCTTGTACTCCCCATGGTCTACTGTCTCCATGAGCAAGTGCATGCATTTATTCACCAGTTGACGTGGCTGGGTTCCTTGTCCTTCAAAGAGTCTGCCGCATCGATCCTTCCAGATCAGCCAGCAAACCAGTCCAAAGACACTGGTCCATTTCCATTGTTTGGTTTTGTTTGCTCCGGGTTTTGCCTTCAGATTGAATTGGATCCATACCTGTAAATTACCACTAAAAAACATATTATAGTATATGGGGTTAATCAATAAAAACCACACATGTTTAGCTCTCTCACAGTCTCTCAAAGCATGCAGGACTGTTTCCTCACTATGACACTCATAGGAGCACTCAGGATGTAACATTTACTCCAAAATCCCACTATTAACGATTCACGATTTAAACATTAAAACGTTTATATAGCTAACTATGTTAGGAAAAGGAATTAGCTCAGTAAAACAACTAACATAGTTAGAAAAAGAATTTTCATAATATCCATATATATTTATTTCAAACCTCAATTCCAAACTCCGTCATCACAATATAATTTTCTCCCCAGTACAATCAGAGAAAATTTCATTATCCATGATTAATCTCCACAGATCATCCACAAAATACCATACCATAATAGGTATTATTCAATAATTTTTCCCCAAAATAATAGCAAGGTTCAGCGGAAGCATTATACAAAATATGATCCTAAATGTGGCAATACCTCCTTTCCTTCTGGTCCAGAATATCTCACAATATCAGTGAGAAGTTCCCGGATCCTTCCCTTGACCGTCTATACTGTACCGCTCCTAGGACCTGCAAAAGTGAGATCAACGGGGGGTAGCCCCAAAACGCAACCACTGACTACTCATCTACGTGTGGTGTGTGCTAGCAAGGTGTCCAGTGGAATACATACATATATATCAATTCAGAAGCATGCTCAGGTATTCACATATAATGCACGTCTTGTTCCCAAAAATCTCTTTTCATCGTTTATAATTGTGGAATAACCCATCACAATTCATCTTCAAGAATAGTATATATATCATTGATAATTACAATCAACCCAAACGAATCTTACTAGAAACTTTGGGAAAACACGTGGGACCAGTCGGGACCTTCCACCCGCCCCTGATCACCACGGTACAATTCACGAGGGACTCTCTACCCTCCCTGAATAGTACCACAGATTAGAAGGATCTCTGTCCTTTCTGAATCCGTAAGGGGCGATATCCCCTCTTTCGTCTTTCTCTCCTTTATTTCTCATAATATATCAATTAGTCCCTGTGGCGCAACAGGGTACCTCATCACGTGATGGCACAATTTCCAATTCACCGGTGTCACATACCCAAATAATTTCTCACATACAACACATAGATATGCAACACCACAATCAGGCACCAGGCCTTCCAATATTTTCATGATATACATATATTAAATAATTTCCAAAACCACATATATTTCCGTTTCAAATATTTCACATCACAAATTTATGCCATTTCAAAATAATACTCCACAGGACATTTATTATAAAAATATTAATATTCCAAGATCTCATTTTCATATCCCATCAATCATCAATTGATAATCATATCTCAACGGTGGTTCAAAATCTCATCTCCATATAACATCATAATTTTCAAATAATAATATTTCAAATTTCTTACTAACACTACACACACACATAAACAAGCAGAAAGCGGTTACCTGATAGCTGGCACCAATCTCACAATAGTGCAGCTCCCCCGTACAGACTCAAGACAGCTCAAACACTACATAGAATATTATAATTAATCGCCTACCAAAACAAATTCATACATAGGAATTAAATTACTAATTACCCTTTCCATGCCCTCACTTAATTTAATTTCTACTCAACATTTATTCTCCCTCCTTATCCCCAAAATTTATCTCTAATCCACTTGTACATATATCCCAGCCTAAATATTAATCTTTCCAATACCCATTTATTTTAAACCTTAACATCCAATAACCCCATAATTCATCACCAATACCAATTTATAAAATTCAAGCCTAAATGAAATTTTCTAAACATCCTCCAATTATTTCTTAACCTCAAAAATTCATTCCTTAATCCGCAATTTATTTTCAAAACCGTAATAGCTCAACAAAGTCAAATTCAAGCCTAAAAATATTCCCTTTCCCAAATCAAGGCCTACACCAAATCTAATTTAATTAACCTCATTAATATTTTTGTTGGGCATAAACTATCCCCTTAAATTCATAATTACACAATATCCCACTTATCCAAAACTTTAATCCACCAATATTTTCTTCGGTCCAAATTCTAGTCAAACCAATCAATTAAATCTCCTCATATGACTTTAATAAACATCTAAAAATAATCAATTTAATTATTAGCACCTCAGATCATCAAAAGCTCCAATTTCTAAAATATCTACAAATCCAAAAATTCCCAATAATTAAGAAAAACATCCCTCAATGAAAAATCTACTTAGAGAAACTCATAATCGAGGCCTAAGTTTCAATTTATTAATTTTAAGACTCACAGAAATACCAATTTAGACAAAGTCTAATTTTTCAAGTATAGCAAAACGAAAAACTAATGACAGAGAAAGGTAGAGGAGACTTACGGGATTCCAAAAATGTGCTTAGTTGGCCGAAAAGCTTACTATTCCTATACTAACAGACTCTAATAAGTCTAGTGATAGGAGTATATATGGTGGAAAGAGAGAGAGCAAGAAAGAGAGGCGTGAGAGAGAGAAAATGAAGAAAGGAAAGCAAATGAAAGAATGAGGAAGCAGAGGCGACGTGCGATGTTTATATAATTGATGCACAGTAACTCAATAGTAATGAATAGTAGCTCAATAGTAATAATAATAATATAATAATAATATAATTGATGAATAGTGAAAGTTGAAAATTCACGGGCGAGGAACGAAGGAGTCACGGGAAGCATAGTGAGATACTAGGAAAAATTGCACTATTAGGCCCAAAATTTTCAAAATTTATTTTGAGCCACAAAAATTCCATTTATTTCCAAAAATTTTACCTACCAAACCTCTTAATTATTCTCTTCCACAATTACCTCTTTTGAGCCTAAAAATAATTTCTTAAAAATTGTTATCCTTTAAATAAGGGAAAAACTAGTCCTTTAAAATCCTCAAAAACACCTCAAAATCCTTCAAATATTCTCATAATCCATCATTTTTCATTAATGAATTCATGTTTACCCCCACTAATCCTTAATTAAATTTTTAGGATGTTACAACTCTCCCCACCTTTTAGGAATTTTGTCCCCAAAATTCACCTTCCTAAAACACAGAACAACAAATACAACACATAATCAATCACAATCAACACTACCTAGGGAATTGGTAAGGTAATTGTGCCGCAAAGTAACCAAGTTTCACAATTTTTTTTTTTTTTTTTTTTTTACTTAACTTCTTACCAATTATCATCAACCCAACTCTAACTTTCAAAACCACCGAAACTTTCACTTATTTCCACTTCCTTACCTTTATTTAGATAGCCTATCAATTCAGCATACACTGTATAACCGTAATTCTTTATTTAGCAATTGGGACCTCAAGATCTTGAAAATTTAACTCGACAGAAAACCACTCTTAATACAAAATACACTCTATTTACCTTACTTATTAGAACTTGAAATAGACTACCAATCCAACAATTCCCCACATATGAAATTTTTACCTAACTGTATAACATCAGGTTCCCAAACAATCATTCAGCTTGTCATCTTAGTATCCTTCTCCAACATCCATTATACCTCCCCTAGGTTCCTTTAACCCAATGCAAACAATCACCAACTTCATAATCCTCAGCTTGGTTCACCTCCCTACTTGAAAGAATTATACTTTAATTTCAAAAATTAATTGGACTTGAAATAAATCAACTTGTAATCAAGGAATCCCAACACTCTTTTACTCCTTATTTTCCCTCTTCAAGCAACATAAATAACTAATTCCTTACTTCTTTAAAATTCCCAAACCTTTCAACTCTTTAGTTTCTAACTTTTGCTTCCAAATAATCTAATTTTTAAATGGTACAAACTCCAATTTCTCTTTCACAATCAGGTCATAAGGTTTGAATTTAATCTTAAGTAGACCCCTAAATTCCCTAAATCGTACAATTCTGAGATATAATACATAACAGGGTCCATTCGGCACGTCTATCAAAGCTCTAATTAGTCAAAGAAATTCAAAATTTAATTGAAATGATACACCATGGAACCTCATTTCTATGGCTCTCTCAAAATCTCTAAGCTACATACTAGCTTTCTAAGGTCTTATTTGCCTACAAATGGATTATCCTCAATAATTATACTATTATACTGCTCAAACACCAATATAAGAGTCTATCATCACTATGAAAATCACCACCATTTATCGAAGTATTTGCCCCTTTTTGGTCATTATTACATCCTCTTGATGCCACTCGACACCTATATTAATTCAAAGGCAACCCACTACTAGAAATAATACCCAAATATTGCTCTTAGAATCGTTAAAATATCATATTTTGTCAATCATTGACATCTTACCTCCTTGATTTCAGTGAATGAAAGTCATACTTTTAGCTATTTTCAAGACCCAATACCACCTATAACTACATATCACCAAGCAATCTCAATATTCTTAGAACAATTTACTAGAATCTGACACCTTAATTCCAATAACAAATCCATTTCTTTTGAAAATTCTAAACCTTTAACATATACTTATCTCCCAGATATAAGTCCATACTTCAGCTTTCTTAATCAAATCCTGAAATCCATAACACCTTAATCATTCTTATCACTCTTTGGACCTTTAATATATTAATTAACACGACTATCACACGTCCAAAAGCACCATACCATGTCGGGTTTAACTACCAATCTCATTGCCCAAATCCTAATGCTCATCGGTCATATTCTCTTATTTTCTAACTTCTTAGCTACTAATAAGAATCCACCAAAAACCAAATTCCTTATTTTGATTCACTAACACTTTAGCTAACCATAACCTATTTATATGCATAATTTATTTACTTAATCATTGACAGGCTATGGGGTCACTTCCAACCTAGAGTGGTAACAGTCCATGGGATCACTCCCTACCTATCTAGATTAATAGATAGGTCTTTAACATATGCACTACTTCCAATAACAAGTCTACATAGAAAATTCTATCCAACCATCCTCAATTTGAGATCAATATAAAGCGTCCAAATCATTAAACTACCATATAGTCCCAAATAATCACCTTACTTAAACCCCAATCATATAACGTCATTTTCCCATTTCGAATTTAAGTAAAATTCTCTGTTCATTAACCATTAATTCATATCCATCAAAGAATTTTCACATATTCAAAATCGTGATTACACCTCAAGTCAATCCAACTTAATCGATTTAGCCTCAATGATCATGCCTTAATTCTACAATTTCATCCATATTAACCTCAACAATTTAAACTAGTAGAATCTTCTCGTTATAACCAACATTTCTAATGGACAAGAAACCTCAACATTTTCTTTAAATTTCAAACTCCATAGTAGACCCTAACTTCATCTGTCTCACTTCCCAATGGTTTTAACCAATAATATATATATATATATATTTTTATTAATACCAATATGCCTAAAGAAATTAAGTAGCATCAAATTCCTCTCAATTTTCAAAATCCATATCAATCCAAATATTCACGACCTTGAATCTATTAAAATCCCTTTTTAAGTCGACATCCATAATCAAATTTTGCAGAAACCTTCCTAAGCACTTATGGGACTAAGGCAATTATTTGATTTCAGAAGGTCCTCAAGACTTCGAAGCCTCATCAGACTTTAACTTTAAATATTCAAAACTTAACCACATCTTCATACCTAAAGGTACATACATAGTCAAAACCATATTATTCCATTCCAATTTTTCCACGAGAAATCGCATATATTTTACCACTATTATTCCTTATCTTGCTAGACCAAAACTAACTATTTTCCAGAAAGTCCTCAATTCTTTTCATCGTACCCAATTTCATAACATTACATGAACAATCCTAAACATTCTTCATGCGCTTAACTTGGGCATATTTTTCCATTCTAAATAGAACTCCTTTCACCCAGCTTATTTACCATTTATTTCTATACCAACTAGCATTTATACAAGACAGCGAAATTAATCATTCGATTACCCACTAATTCTCATCTTATCTCAGCATTAGACTTTAACTATAACTATACCAAGAGGAATAACCTTAGGCATACCATACACCTCGTAGTAGCAATTTGTTTTCCTGTTTAATACTCTTAAGCATCCATTAATAATCAGCTTGTTAACCTTCCAACATAACTTAAAATCCTATTATAGTCATACCTTCATCTGTCATGATCTCCTTTTAGTTCAACATCGTCTAACCCTTTAAATCCTTTAAACAATTATATTGATCACCCTCTTCATTATGACGTCCATTCCAACCAAAACTTACCCATGATTGAACATCTTAACATATTTATTCCACCTTTAATACCAGGCTTCAAGACAATCTCCCAGGAACCTAACCACTCATAACTCTTCGAACCTATATAAATATAAGCAACATAGACTTATCTTGCATTAATCAGTCATTCCTTAGTATCCTCAAGACATATTTTTTTAAATCGGTTAAATAATATGAATGATTCAGAAATCAAAACAACAACCTTCAAAACATTATACTCCACACCATTTAAAATTTGAATCATATTTTCAGCTTTCCGACAGTTGCAAAAGTCATATATTTACCTTTCATATCCTTAAAATATTAGTCCACCAGTTCTAATCATAGAACATCACAATTTCTGTTTCCCAACTCACGCTGATTCTACCTTTTCCATCGATCATTGTTGACCTTACTATCCTCCCCACCACGGGACGGAAGACATACCACATAACAATATAACAATAACTATGTAATCAACGAACCCTTAATAGTACGAGGTATACTCTCCCACCCACCTACGGATGGAAGTTACACCCATTAGAACCAGTCATACAATATAAAATTGAAAGGGAAATGATCGGGGAATGTATTGCCACAATACCACTAATGCACGTGCAATGCATGATGGAAACATAAACAATCACATGCACAGCACCTTCCAGGTCTTTAAACCATAAAACTGATACCAACTGTAACATTTTCTCCATACAACTGTAACAATTACCTCCAATCCCACTATTAACCACTCATAATTAAACATTAAAACGTTTATATAGCTAACTATGTTAGGAAAAGGAATTAGCTCAGTAAAACAACTAACATAGTTAGAAAAAGAATTTTCATAATATCCATATATATTTATTTCAAACCTCAATTCCAAACTCCGTCATCACAATATAATTTTCTCCCCAGTACAATCAGAGAAAATTTCATTATCCATGATTAATCTCCACAGATCATCCACAAAATACCATACCATAATAGGTATTATTCAATAATTTTTCCCCAAAATAATAGCAAGGTTCAGCGGAAGCATTATACAAAATATGATCCTAAATGTGGCAATACCTCCTTTCCTTCTGGTCCAGAATATCTCACAATATCAGTGAGAAGTTCCCGGATCCTTCCCTTGACCGTCTATACTGTACCGCTCCTAGGACCTGCAAAAGTGAGATCAACGGGGGGTAGCCCCAAAACGCAACCACTGACTACTCATCTACGTGTGGTGTGTGCTAGCAAGGTGTCCAGTGGAATACATACATATATATCAATTCAGAAGCATGCTCAGGTATTCACATATAATGCACGTCTTGTTCCCAAAAATCTCTTTTCATCGTTTATAATTGTGGAATAACCCATCACAATTCATCTTCAAGAATAGTATATATATCATTGATAATTACAATCAACCCAAACGAATCTTACTAGAAACTTTGGGAAAACACGTGGGACCAGTCGGGACCTTCCACCCGCCCCTGATCACCACGGTACAATTCACGAGGGACTCTCTACCCTCCCTGAATAGTACCACAGATTAGAAGGATCTCTGTCCTTTCTGAATCCGTAAGGGGCGATATCCCCTCTTTCGTCTTTCTCTCCTTTATTTCTCATAATATATCAATTAGTCCCTGTGGCGCAACAGGGTACCTCATCACGTGATGGCACAATTTCCAATTCACCGGTGTCACATACCCAAATAATTTCTCACATACAACACATAGATATGCAACACCACAATCAGGCACCAGGCCTTCCAATATTTTCATGATATACATATATTAAATAATTTCCAAAACCACATATATTTCCGTTTCAAATATTTCACATCACAAATTTATGCCATTTCAAAATAATACTCCACAGGACATTTATTATAAAAATATTAATATTCCAAGATCTCATTTTCATATCCCATCAATCATCAATTGATAATCATATCTCAACGGTGGTTCAAAATCTCATCTCCATATAACATCATAATTTTCAAATAATAATATTTCAAATTTCTTACTAACACTACACACACACATAAACAAGCAGAAAGCGGTTACCTGATAGCTGGCACCAATCTCACAATAGTGCAGCTCCCCCGTACAGACTCAAGACAGCTCAAACACTACATAGAATATTATAATTAATCGCCTACCAAAACAAATTCATACATAGGAATTAAATTACTAATTACCCTTTCCATGCCCTCACTTAATTTAATTTCTACTCAACATTTATTCTCCCTCCTTATCCCCAAAATTTATCTCTAATCCACTTGTACATATATCCCAGCCTAAATATTAATCTTTCCAATACCCATTTATTTTAAACCTTAACATCCAATAACCCCATAATTCATCACCAATACCAATTTATAAAATTCAAGCCTAAATGAAATTTTCTAAACATCCTCCAATTATTTCTTAACCTCAAAAATTCATTCCTTAATCCGCAATTTATTTTCAAAACCGTAATAGCTCAACAAAGTCAAATTCAAGCCTAAAAATATTCCCTTTCCCAAATCAAGGCCTACACCAAATCTAATTTAATTAACCTCATTAATATTTTTGTTGGGCATAAACTATCCCCTTAAATTCATAATTACACAATATCCCACTTATCCAAAACTTTAATCCACCAATATTTTCTTCGGTCCAAATTCTAGTCAAACCAATCAATTAAATCTCCTCATATGACTTTAATAAACATCTAAAAATAATCAATTTAATTATTAGCACCTCAGATCATCAAAAGCTCCAATTTCTAAAATATCTACAAATCCAAAAATTCCCAATAATTAAGAAAAACATCCCTCAATGAAAAATCTACTTAGAGAAACTCATAATCGAGGCCTAAGTTTCAATTTATTAATTTTAAGACTCACAGAAATACCAATTTAGACAAAGTCTAATTTTTCAAGTATAGCAAAACGAAAAACTAATGACAGAGAAAGGTAGAGGAGACTTACGGGATTCCAAAAATGTGCTTAGTTGGCCGAAAAGCTTACTATTCCTATACTAACAGACTCTAATAAGTCTAGTGATAGGAGTATATATGGTGGAAAGAGAGAGAGCAAGAAAGAGAGGCGTGAGAGAGAGAAAATGAAGAAAGGAAAGCAAATGAAAGAATGAGGAAGCAGAGGCGACGTGCGATGTTTATATAATTGATGCACAGTAACTCAATAGTAATGAATAGTAGCTCAATAGTAATAATAATAATATAATAATAATATAATTGATGAATAGTGAAAGTTGAAAATTCACGGGCGAGGAACGAAGGAGTCACGGGAAGCATAGTGAGATACTAGGAAAAATTGCACTATTAGGCCCAAAATTTTCAAAATTTATTTTGAGCCACAAAAATTCCATTTATTTCCAAAAATTTTACCTACCAAACCTCTTAATTATTCTCTTCCACAATTACCTCTTTTGAGCCTAAAAATAATTTCTTAAAAATTGTTATCCTTTAAATAAGGGAAAAACTAGTCCTTTAAAATCCTCAAAAACACCTCAAAATCCTTCAAATATTCTCATAATCCATCATTTTTCATTAATGAATTCATGTTTACCCCCACTAATCCTTAATTAAATTTTTAGGATGTTACACAGGAGACACATTTGGTGAGTATTTGGACACTAGTGTATTGACTGGTATTCTCTCTTGAAAAGCTTGCCACAGGAAATATTTAGCTCGTTCAGGAATTGCCCAACGCCATAAGGAATGCCACTGAACATCTGCTCTACTTTGATTTTGTTGTGCCAGAACCCAATGATAGGCTGATTTAACACTGAAATTTCCATCCGGGGTACTCCTCCAAGTAAACACATCCTCACCTCTGAGGCTAGGTGGGTGAATAGTTCTAATCAGGTGTAGAATCTCAGGGGGGAGGAATATGCTCCATTTTGCCATATCCCAACCTTCGGAGCATGAAACAAACTGGATCACCTTGGTTTCATGGTTCAGGAGATGGTGGTTCCTGATCACATACGCTGCTAGTGGAAGTTCAAGGGGGGTCCACTTATCATCCCAAGCACTTGTGTTGTGACCGTTTCGAATCTTACAACCCAGGCCTTTAAGGAAAGTATCCCAAACTGTCGTGATTGCACTCCAGACGGCTGATTGACAACTCTTCTTCACTACCATGGGGTATTTATCATCTCCACACCCATATTTTGATTTTAAGCAACGCACCCACAAAGCATTGGGTTGAGTGACCAACCCCCAACAAAGCTTCATGATAAAGGCTTCATTTTGGGTCCTCAAATCCCTAATGGCCAATCCACCTTCTCTTTTATCCCTTTTCAGCGTCTCCCAAGATATCATATGATGCTTACGACTGCCAGAGTTTTGGTGCCAAAAGAATTCCCTGCTGATCTTCTCTATGTCCTTTAGGGTCCCTTTTGGGAGGAGGAGTGATTGCATTTGGTAGAACGGAATAGAGGTAAGAACTGATTTGATCATGATGGTTCTGCCTGCTTTACTCAAAAATCTGCTTTTCCAGCTCTCAAGTCTACCCCGGACTTTTTGCACCAGTGGGGCAAAGGTCAGTTTCACTGCTTTTTTATGGAGAATAGGGACACCCAAGTACCTTCCCAAATCTGTAGTTAGGCCAATCCCTAGTTTCCTGCTAAGGGCATAGGCTCTGTTGAAATGGACTTGCCTTGATACACACATCTTAGACTTTTGCAGATTTATATTGTGACCTGAAGCCTTACAAAATAGAGACATCACACCTCTTACTACATCCATCTGTTCTTCTGAAGCTTCACAAAACAAGATCAAGTCATCTGCGAAGAAAAGATGTGTTATCTCAGGTCCCTGCGTACACAACTGCATAGGCTTCCATTGGCCGCGAAGGAGACTATCCTGAATAAGATGTCCCAAACGTTCCATACACAATACAAAAAGATACGGGCTAATGGGGTCTCCTTGACGAATACCTCTTGTAGGAGAGAAGTAATCAGAAGGGGCATTATTCCAAGAAACACGCATCGATGCCGTGTTGACACAGCTCATGATTATTCGGATAAACTCAACATTGAGGCCAAGGCATTGAAGAGTATTTTCTAAGAATCCCCAGTCTAATCTATCATATGCCTTCTCCATATCCACTTTGATGGCAACATAACCTGTCCCACTTCTTTGGTTCTTCATGGTATGGATGGCTTCTTGCGCTATGATGATATTGTCACAACCTTGTCGCCCTTTAATAAAGCTGCATTGGTTGGGTTTCACAAGATATCCAAGGACTCCCCTTAACCGGTTAGCAAGAAGTTTGCTTAGGATCTTGAAACTGACATTGCACAGGGAAATGGGCCTGAAATCCTTGAGGAACTCCGGGTGTTCCACCTTCGGAATCAAAACTATATTGGTATGATTTATCTCCTTCAAGCTACTTGGGTTTAGAAGAATTCCTTCCAATAGAGTACAAATTTTTGGCCCCACAATCTCCCATTGGGTTTGGAAGAAGTGAGGTTGTAATCCATCCGGACCCGGTGCTTTAAAGGCTCCCATCTCAAAGGCTGCATTTTTTATCTCAACATGGGAAATCTTCCTTTGGATGTAATTCAATTGCGATTGATTCAAAGGAGGGAAGTCCACTGGCCAGGTTGGCCTCAGATCCACTCCCTCATCCTTAGTGTACAACTTCTTGAAGAAATCAAATGCCATCTTACTCATCTCGTATTGATTTGACAACCAATTTCCATCAGAGTCTCTCAAGGCTTCAATTCTGTTGCGTTTCTTCTTGACTTTGGCTGATGCATGAAAGAAGCTTGTGTTTTTGTCTCCCCCCATTATCCATTTACATCTGGACTTCTGGAACCACAATAATTCCTCCTGAACAGTTACCTTATGATACTCTTTCCATAAGGTTTTTTCTAACCTATAGAGACCATTGTTCAGGTTATTCCTTCTGGCTCGGTCAATCCCTTCTAAGCGTCGGATGAGCTCTCTCTTCTTTTTCGGGATACTTCCAACGACCTTCTCATTCCATTCCCGTGCCGCTGTCTCAAATTTTTTACATCCTTCCAGCCATTGATCATTTTCCCATGAAGATTTAACCAAATCACGGAAACCTGTTTCCACATACCATGCTGCTTGATAGGTGAAATTACGCGTTACATTTCTACTAATCTGCTGTATGCCCTCAGAGACAACAAGGACCCTATGGTCGGATTCAAACCTTAAGTGGTGGAAAACCTTGCTGTTGGGGTGAGTGATTTCCCATTGGAGATTACAGAATGCCCAGTCTAGCCGTTCTTTCACTTCTTCTCGTTCCCAGGTAAAATGATCCCCCACCACTGGGATTTGCAGCAATTCACACTTGTCCACACATTCTTGAAAGTTTGACATCATTTGATTTATAGGAGCAGATCCCCCACATTTGTCGTCGGCACTGAGGAAAGCATTAAAATCACCCATGATCAACCAGGCCCCATTTATTCTCTGACTTAGTAATACCAGATCAGACCACAGACTTTTCCTCTTAATAATGGTAGTATCCCCATATACAAACGTGGTAAATAACACCTCCCCAGAACTTTTATTACTGATTTTACAGTGAATAAATTGGGTGGAAGAGAAAAGGTATTCTATGTCAGTTTCATTACCATTCCACAGAATCCAGATTCCCCCTGCAAAGCCAGTAGCTTCAATTCTCAACCAATTACTAAAGCCCAGATTTCTAACCATTTTATCTGCTCTGGATCCACTTATTCTAGTCTCTAGTAAGGTCATAACATTAATTTTATACTTCTGAACTACTTCTTTAAAGATACGGGGAAAGGACCTTCCCCCCGCACCCCTACAGTTCCATGTGGATATATTCATCATAAAACACCTTAAAAACTCAGGGAAACAGAAGAGAACTTACTGATCAGGTGGTTTCTCTTCTACTTGGGGATTTCTTCTCTGCCCCCCTTTACGATACTGAGGCTTCCCCAGAAACTCTGTCTCTCTATTTATTTGGACGTGATTCTGCAACACTTCGAAGGCCATTCTGGTTTCACCCATATGTTCTCTAGAATCGGTTTCCTGTGCTTTCTTGTCCTGACACACTATCACTTGATGATTCGAATTCACGGGGTCTGGGGTCAGCTCTGCGCTAAGTGTGGCTTCAGGAAGTATTTTTCTTTCCAACATTTTTTGTTCAACCGAACCATTATCCCCACATACTACCACGTGGGCCCTGCTGCCCATATTTCTCTTTGATGGACCGGATTTATTTAAGCCTCCTGGGGTAAGGAATTTAAATCCTTTTGGCGATGACTGTACTTTCAGGGCCACAGCTACTCTATGTGATGTTTTATTCTCCTTTCCCACTACTAATTGCTTTGTGGGACCTACCTTTGACTTCAAGCTACACTTTGTCTCCTTTGCCTTTAATGAACTCTCGTGACTTCCCATTGCTTTCTCATACACTACTATTGCCTTTTGATTTTCAAACTCCACTACCTCGGGCCCAGCAGAGTTTACATTTACAGCTTCCATTATTTCGTCCTCACCCCCTAAGTCTGCAATAGCAGCATACCGTGGCATGGTTTGTCTGCCATTACCTTTCTGATTTGGCATTTGCTTTTTTCCTTTTTCCTCTTTCTTGTCATTTTCAGTCTCTCTCCTCTTCACCCAAGCTTTCACGGGTTTCTTGACCATCATCCATGGACCGAAAGTGTCCTTTTCCAGTGCAGCTGCCATTTCTGTCGGCGAGGGCGGAGCTTTCGAGCTCATGGGCCTGACCACTGGGGGTTCTGGGTTATTACTCGAACTGGTCTTCCACGAGCAGGCTTCTCGCCGGTGGCCATACCGTCCACAAGCAAAACAGATCAGACCCAACCCTTCATACTCCACGTTGAAGAGGGACGAAGCACATATTACTCTAGGGATTAATTTCCTCTGCAAGTCTATTTCTACACATATCCGGGCAAATCTACCTCTTTCAACCCGCGGTCGGAACTCGTCACCTTCACCTATGGTGTTCATATCAACCCGGATGGTTTTGCCTAACCTGTCTCCTAGTCTCCATAATATTTTCCTCGTATAACAGTGGAGTGGTATATTGGGAATCCTCACCCAAGTTGCTATCCGGCCCAGGGGGTTGTGAAAGGGGTCAAAATGGGGAGACCAGCGTTGAATCAGTACACTATGCTGAGCCACCACCCATGGCCCTTCAAATAGCACCCTTCTGTATTTGTGAGCCCACGAATCATCATTCTTAAACCTCACAACATAATAGTTGTTGGGGATATCTATGAGCTCAAAATCATTGAATTTCCATATTCTACTAAGGAGTTCTTTCAGACGAAACAATTGAAATTTTGCTCCCAACACTGTTAATATTAAAGCACTATTCCACTGCGCACACCCTTCATTAAATTCCTCATGTGTTAACGGTACTTCAGGATATTGCTCCATAAGTTTAAGTATTTCATCAGACGGAGTGGGAATCTCCCACGATTGATCTTGGATATCTGACATGAGGGGATCATCTTCGGTACTTGCACCCCCATGAGCTGCACCATTAAATCCAGTACCCTTAAAACCTCTTCCACCCAACAAGGAGTCCCTGTATGATGGCTGTTTGGGAGGTTCTTCCCTGTCTTTTGGTTCAGGAAGGGGGGTCTCTGTGTTCGCCTCCCCTACATTTAAGCATTCATTCATATCTAGCATTCTGTCAGACATCAGCGAGTCTTCCTTCACCTCTTTTTTGGACTTCTTGGCAAGGACGGGGGAGACAGGCTCACCGGATTTCCTGTCCGGCGGCACCTTCCGGTTGTCCGGTTCTTCCATCGGAGCTGGTGACTCAAGTGGCACGAGTTTCAAGAGAGAGAATTCTCACTACTTTACTATTTGTTCTTCCAAGTCGATAATAGTATTCATATGAAATGAAACACGTAGTAAACGTATTTAATATAACAAATATCGCAAAAGGATATCATCAACCTTCTCTAACGAATTATTTAAAAAAAAAAAATCCTTTGCTGAGTTGTTCAGAATCAAAAGACAGCCAGATCAAAGATTCGATCGAATTAAAGTTGACTGGCCAAGAAAAAGCAAGGTGGTATAGGGTAAAAAACAAGTTAGATATAACAAATACATCATAAATATATCATGAACCTTTTCCAACATTTTTTAGGATCCTTTGCCGATTTGCCCAACAAATTTTCTTTTTTGGATGCTATCATCGAATAAAACAATTGACATTAATCAGGAAAATGAAGTTTAAATCTAAATCCAACAGGAGAAAAGCAATGGCTCCCACTCCCAAGTACAACTTCGACGATTTCAACGATGTCATTTTCAACCCTCAACATTGATGAGCTTCCAAATTCCAGTAGACGACATCAATAAGAAAGGTCAATTACCATGTTCATGCCAATCTATACGATATTGGGTGCAAAAAGATATTATTTGTACACCCAAAAGCAGTTCTTCAATTTAATGCGATTTGAATTTGACTCTCATCAACATCCTTGGGGTGCAAAAAGATATTGTTTGTACACCCAAAAGCACACAATCATCTGATTTCTTCATGCTTGTTTAAACTTTTGAATAATCTGAATTGATATGTTTGGGAAGCAAAATTGGTAGGAAATATTTCCGGGAAATTGTGTACAGGATGAGATTAAGAAGAAGATACAAGAGGATTCCATTTTAGAACCAAAAGAAGATAACATGGCATGATTCATCATCAGACCATAGTGGCTATGCCATTGTATCTTGTTCTTGTTCTATCAGTTTCAAGCGAAAGCCCCTCTTCCACAGTTTTCCTCTTGTTAGAACTGACTATCTGCACAGACTGTTGATGTTGTTGTTCTACTAGTGATTGTGGTGCTAGTTGAATCTCTGGGGTTTCAATCTTTTCATCTCTCTTTTGTGATTGATCCTTCAATTTCTGGGTCTTCATCATATGTGGTCTAAGCCTATTCAGATCAGCAGGCTTCACTGGTTTTAAGAAAAACTCCTCTGCTCCCTCTTCTAAGCATTTGCTAATCCTGGAAGGCACATTTTCGGATGACATAATCACCACTGGTATGTTTCTCAAAGACGAAGATTCCTGAAATAGCAAAAGTAATGTCCTGTCATTTTCAAATCTCCTGCCTATCAGGTAGAATTTGCCAGCACATAATATTCAAAGATTCCTGTACAATTCTTCAGCTAGTCTAGTTCCTAGCTACTAAAGCAGGGCATTTCCTAAAAGCAAACCCCGTGATTGTATTAAACCAGATTTGTTTCAAATGGGAGATTGTAAATCAGCTAGGAACTGATATCTATCACATGACTTATCAAAGTATATGGACAGTTTTAAGCCATGGCAAAACGGGATTCATATTTTCAAAATGTTTATTCAGGCGTTCCCAATAAAATTAGAAGCAGACACGGGTTCTGTATTTAACTAATAGAAACCAACAGAATGTTCAACAGACTAAATTACACAACAGACGGAATAATCGTCAGAAGTAGAAAGCAAAGCATACCTTGATTTTCTTGAGTAAGTCATAGCCAGTCATGCCAGGCATACAGTAGTCAGTAATAACAAGGTTCACATGCACTTCCTGTGAAAAATGCAAAAACCCATAAAAACTTCAGTTCATACATCCAGGAAAAAGAAGCTTCAATCTCATACATTCTAAAGCATAAGCTATAACAAACAATACCTGATTACTATGAGGAGACACAGAAGGTGTATTAGGGTCGGTCTGATCATTATCACGCAGACCCAGAAACTCTAAAGCCTTGCTACCAGAATCAACGGTGGTAACTGCCATTGACATAACGAAGTTCAGTGAAATCCGATGAGGAAACATGGATGAAGAAAACTGAAAAGGAGAGGATTGTTCAATGTTACCTTGATAGGAGGAGGTTTTGAGGAGCCTCTCTATAAGCTTCCGATCGATTATGCTGTCGTCGACGGCCAAGACGTGAAATTGGGACTCACAGTCACAGGCCATTCCCATTTCCAGATGGAGAAAAAAAAAAAAAAAAAAAACTAGAATCGCAGGAAGGTAAAGGTAGAATACAAGAGAAGGTGAGAGAAAGTTGCGATGATTGTGTGGTTTTTGAAGAGGAATGGTTTGGGGTTAAGGAAGAGGAAGGAGACAGAGGAAGAGTTTTGTAATGAGAAAAGACACATCGCATCATCGCACAAAGCAAGATCCGACCAGATTTCATACCAAATCCAAATCTTTCAATATTTCCCAACTTGATCTCTTCATTTCACTACAAGGCAAGCCTCGCTAATATTATAAAAAAAGCACGCGCGCACACACACACACACTCGTATAAATAAATCATATAGTTAATACTTCTTTTGATGTTAAATATATCTTATATTTATCTAATTTAGTTAATATGACATGTTTTTTTGGAAACACCCCAATCCAATCATATAATTTAATTCCCTTTTTTACTTGATTATTATTGAGGGGGTGTCTATGAAAGTAATTTTGCAAAAATGGATAATAATTAGAATTAAATAATATATTCATGATCAATACATCTTTTTAAATAGGTGTTATATTTAGGAGAATGTACGATGCAATCGTGGGTTTTATTTATTTATTTGGTGTACGCAGAAGTCACCGGCCCCTGATATTCACCAATCACAATACTAATTTATAAACAAACAAACTAAGAATGCATGGTCACATTATTATGTTTTTTCTTTTACAAATCACAATACTAATTTATAAACAAAAAAAATTAAGTACGACTGCATAGTCACGTTATTATATTTTTTCTAATTTTTTTATGGAGTGAAAAAATATGGGAATGTTATAATAATTATAATTTGCTTTTGTATAAAAAGTAACTATGATTTGCTTATTACCAAATAAAAAGCTTAAAAAATATTAAAAGGGAAGATTTCACTTAGTCCCGATAAAAGTAATTTAAAATCAAAGAGGCCCAAAAATTTTCTGAATAATCATTGCACCCCATATAACAAAAATGAAACAAAATATTGAAAGTGAAAAGACTTTATTGTCATTATCTTATATTCAAATAATTCTCATATTTGTTTCCCCAATGGTTGTAACTTGTTAGAGCCCTAATCATCGGCTGCCAGCATTGGTTGCCGGGTGTAATTAAATAGGAGTGAGTCATTTGAATATCAATAACTACTTCACTTTAAAAGATAACTTAAATTACATAAAACGACAATGATCAATTACACAATGATGAGTTGATAACTAGATGAGGTGAAATAGGGCATCTTGCATAGGGCTGAGTAACGAGTCTAAATCCGTCGACCCCTCCCATTTAAGCTTGCAATTTCCCCGTATTTGGCCCGTCCATTAAAGACCCGTCACGGGTGGGCTCATACCCGCCTCATTTAAGGTTTACAGTCTTACACGAGTATAGGTACGGACAGGTATATGGGTCGTCTCTACCCACCTGTTGAAGCCTTCTTATTTTTTTTTAACTTTGTTTTGTGTTTTCCATTGACTCAGTTACTCCCCTTTTTTTTTCAAAATTCAATTATTCCCTCGTACCCTTGAAAAGTTTTGGTTGGTTGCAACATGCAAGGGCATGGGAAATATATTACTACTATCCTATAAAATCTTATTATTCGTTGAAATTTAATAGAGGTGGAGAATGCATTATAAGACATCCACATATTAGTCCATTTTTTAATGATTTTTATATTAAATATAAAATTTTGTATTTGATTTAATCAGAAGTCATTAGTAGAAATTATATTAGAACTCTTGTCGGATATCTTTTTAAAAAAACAGATGCTAAGAGTTAAACGGGCAGCCTGTAGCCCGTTATAGCCCGCCCACCTAAGGTAAGCCCGTTTAATCACGGGCTTAAACGAACTAATAGTGGGTACGGGTACGCTCGTGCCCGTTTAAGTTATATGGGTA
The DNA here is from genome assembly GCA_037074515.1 of Mimosa bimucronata. Taxonomy (NCBI): domain Eukaryota; kingdom Viridiplantae; phylum Streptophyta; class Magnoliopsida; order Fabales; family Fabaceae; genus Mimosa; species Mimosa bimucronata. The sequence goes on from CM073437.1 coordinate 9,348,861, forward strand.
CGGATATGGGCACGCTTACGGGCCGCTACTACCCGCTCGTTGCTCATCTCTAATCTTACACCTTATGGGTTAGCCCTCCTTGAGTTGCGTGTTTAGTGGGGGAAGTTGGAATATCCTACCTCTAGACAGTTTAGCATTCACCTAGCCTGAGCCTGCTTGAGGAGCGTTCACGCAGATGGCGAATCCCTAAACTATTATATCTTGTTTTTCTCTAAAAAATTATTCAAACATTTTGTTATGATGGGTTAAATATATAATCTATTTCTCATGATCTTACTCTACAAAACAAAACAAGCTTGGGTGATAACTACTTCCTCAGTTTCTAAATATAAGACGAAATTAAGAAAGCTAATTGAGCTATTTAATCATAAAGTATTTTATGTACTATTGGATTATATGTTAGCTTATAAGTCAAATAAACTAGTTTAGAGGAAAAAAATCAGGAAAATCAATTTATTAGTTACTTTCTAGTTTTTTGAGTATTTTTCAAAAAAATCAAATGGGTCCAATATTTAAGAATGGAAGGAGTGATATTTTTATGAGTTGTGCTTGGGTTTTTTGTTGCACAAGCAATATAGTCCTTTTGTAATAAAAGCTAATGACGAATAAGTCCCAGAATTTTCAGAAAAATTATGTCATTTGGAGTATTTTTTTGTGTGAGGGAACATATTCACGTGAACAATACATCGCTACAGGGGACCAAAAAGGTCTAATTCCATGTTGGACTCTTGAGGCATTACGTGCCAATTGCCCAATAGTCACACCATCACACAGGCTAGCCAGCCCCTAATTATTTCTTATCTTATTTAATTAATAAGTATCCGTCCTTAATAAAGATATAATTGTCTTTTGTGGAAAACATACAAAAACTAAACAAATCATTTATAAATTGATTTATTTGAATTTTTTTTAAATTAGTTTTTGACTTGTAAACTAACAGTAACATATAATATACTACATGTGTTATGATTAATTAATTTATTTAATTTAATTAATATCCGTAAAAAAAAAATCAATCAATTCTTATAGAAAAGAATGACGGTGTTTATCTGCATTTTGCAAGGTATGGTGGGATGGTGTCAACCTTGGAACCAACACACAATCTTCATCCGTTGAAAACCGGAAACCCTACGCCGCTGGTTTGATGAAACAGTGGGAAGGTCAACCTATTTAAAGACCAAGATCTTCCCTACTCCACACGCTTTCCGTCTTACTATACAGCCTGTCACACCCGATCCCTCGCTTTGCTTTCTCTACAGTGATTTCCATGTGGCCATCTGGACACGTGGATCCTTTCTACAACTTCGCCCCCATATCTCTACATCATATCTTCATTTCTTTACTGATATAGTGATATGTCGTCCCCATTGTTTTCATGTTGTTATTTGTTCTTTTCTTTTTTAAAAATAAAATTATTGAGATGATGCAAGACGAGTGAAACAAATTTAAAATGATTATTTTATTTTATTTATACATTAAATATACTTATAAAATCACAAAGTGAGATTGTGAGAAAGCAATGCGTGCCCAAACTTCCATTGCTTTGTGTAATTGGATGGTTTTTTTTTTTCTGGTGTCTGTTTCACCCAAAAAACAAGGAGTACATTTGGGCAAGGTTTGTTTTTTCAGAAAAATAAAAAAAGTAGTAGTATGAAGGAAGATCCCTTTCCCCTCGTATGGCCCATTGGATTTTCTTCTCTCAATCATGTTTAATTTATTGGTAATACTTCCATTTTTTCTCATAGTATCAGAGCTAGTTATCTGCTTTGTTTCAATCCTAAATGGCTAAATGAGATATTTTCTCAAGTCTTTTATAAAATGTTCAATTAACATTTTTTAGAGATTAATGATGCTAAATAAACTAATTAATTATAATATATGTTATATGTAATTAAATTATAACTATTTATAGGTCAGATATATTAGTATGGAGAATATTGGTCATTATAAGTAATTTAAAATGATTTATTAGCCTCCTTTAATCTCCCTAAAAGGAACATATGTGTTTTATATTAAGAACCATGGAGAGTACTTCAACATTCTGTCTCCCAGATTTATATTTTAGTTTTTTAATTATTTATCTTGATTACACATATTAAAAAAATTCTATCAAAAGATCATTTCAATGACCGTTTGTAATAAACTTCACATATATTTTTTATTGTAAATGATTGATTTAACCAATTATTTAGTACCTACAAACTAATTATTTGGTTGATAAATCATTTAAGAGGATTGCTTTGATGATGATGAATTTTCGAGCGTATTCTCACCGTAACAAGAGATAAAACATTAACAATGGGTTGGTTTGGTAAAGGCTCGAATAAAGGTGGAAAAGGAATGAGGAGGCAGCTTTCTCCTTTGCTTTGACTGTTTGGAAACAGAGGCAGGTTGTTCAGCTGCAGCAGCAACAATAATACGCTTCTACCAGGTGAAGTTCACCGCAAGAATTGTACAACGCTGTCACTAATCTTGAATCAACTGGCTATTAGATGTTTCCACTAAATAAATGGCTCCATGTTCGAACTTATGGTATGCAATTGTATTAATTACTTGAAAATAATGAGATTTCTGACACTATATAGTATGGCTGCATCCTTACAGATACACGGTCTAGTAAGTTGCCTGTAATTTAATTCCAGATATCAATGTATAAATCCAAATAAAGTGATATATGATTATATTAGAAAAAAACTACTCATTCCATCCCTAAATATAAGACCAATTTAGGTAGGCGGGCTTATTCATAAATATAAGACATATTTTTATTTATTTTCAATTTTTTCTAAATTATCCCTAATAACTCTCTAATAATAATAATAAAGAAGTTGATGGAATGTGAGAATAAAGGTAAGTGGTTAGAGGGTTTTAATAATGTCATGTAATTTTAACTAACTTAATTAATAACCCTAATCTAATCAAATTAGATAAATATATATTGTATTTAGTACCGGATGGAGTATTTTTTTTGGTGTAAGTCATGCTAAAATACAACAATGAGAACCGCCAACAAAAATGGATGCTTTTGTGTGGGATTTTTTTTACTCCTCGTTTCCTTCCATGCTTTGCGCCTCTCATCAATTACTTTCTTCATGCTTTAGTTTTACCATCTTTATTTCCCCCTTTTACATTAACGGCCAACCTCTAGAGTAGGAGCATTAACTTTAATTTAATTCAACACACCGTTAAGAGCGGCAAGAGCTCTCCACTAACTACCCTATCAAATTCTGTTTCGCATTGAGGAGGGTTGCGATACCATGTTCTACAATTGAGTAACACATCTGTAAAAAATCTATACGCATGATACATGTGTAGAAATTAAACTACAAATTTTAATGCATCCAAAAATTAAATTTACCAAATTTATAATCTGCCACGGTGGATTGTGGAGTGTGTGAGATGGATGAAGAGTTTGAAAAGGCAATGGAAACAAAAAAACATGGTCCCATTATGCTATGGCTTTTTTATAAGGTCTATGGACCCCTCCATTAATATTCCCCATCTTTCTCCTCACTTTCAATTCTCTCATCCAACACCATCCTTTTATTTTTTTTCCAAAGTGTCCACTCATTCTTTATCATTATTATTTATTGTCGTATTTATATGTTGTTGCCATTTTCACAATATACGCGTATATTTGATCGTTAATGAATGTATATAATCCCCCCATCTAGGAATCGTATCAGCAGGATATACATATTAAGTAGGCTAACTCATTACTCATTCATGCACTAAAACTCACAATAATTCTATTTTGTTGAAAATTCCCCATTTGAGACCAATACATAGTTGATCTAACAGTATAAGGCTCAGTTATATCAATTAGGGTATTGAGTTCGAGTCTAAAATGAGAAGTTTGAGTTGGGAGGGAAAACCACGAATCCCAAAACTGATGTAATCGATTGCTCGAATACCTGATAATAGGATCCGAAAAAAGCATTTAATTATCTATTGATATATATAAAAAAATTACACATTTGGGGTTTTTAAAAACATTAATTCACAGTGGAGTTTTAAATTGGCGATTCAAATACGCGTGGCTTATAGTATTATTTGACTTTATAATTTTAGGTCAGTTTCGTATAAAAACGAAAGCATATCTAAAAGATTCGATTTTTTATTTATTTGACGTGACTAGATATGGTGGGGACCTACCTAGTGATTTAAATCCGATATTCCAGATAAAATAATAAAGCGAGTAGTTAAAATTAATGAGTAAGGCCAGGTGTCGATATATTTTATTGGCCAAATTAACATACCAAACAAACCTACGCATGCACAAGTATGAACCTAATAATACACATAACTCGTTCCCGCAGTATCGTTGTCACCATGTTACACAAACAAACGTGCCCAACAAACACATACAACTCATCTGTTTTTGGACTTCACAACAACAAAAAAAAGGAGGGCCAAGCAGATTGTTTTTTTTAAATGTGCAGATTTATATATATGAGCCTCCACATGGACCCATGTGAAGGGATTTTTTTTTCCCAAACAATATAAGAAGATGTGAAGGATTTTGACAAAAAAAACTTGGGTTTTTTTCCATGTAATATATACCTCCATAATTTGAATAGTACGTATACCGGTCATGGAAGCTAAAAAAGATAGCTTTGATACTGCCAAACAAATCATAGATGATTATTATCTCTGGTCAGGACAAAAGATTAGTAAGAGTAAATCTACTCTCATTTTTAGCTCGAACACAACTCATGAGGATAGATCCTACTTATCTTCGATCTTTCAAGTGGATTATTCTCAGAATTGGGGAAATACTTGGGTACATCGATTGATCCAGGGCATAACAAAAATGAAGTTTATAATCAGGTGGTTAATGCAATTAACAGAAGAATTGCTTCATGGAAAACAAAGTTGCTATCTCAAGCGTCACGATTAATGTTGATCAAATCAGTCATATTTGCAGCCAATATCTATTTGTTATCATGTGTAAAACTTCCATCTTATATCTGTAATAGGATTTATAGTATATGTGTTGGTTTCTTTTGGGGGCATTATGATGATAAGAAGAAAATTCATTTATTGCAGAAGAATAATCTCTTTAAGCCCATCAGTTCTAGAGGTTTAAGATTAAGGGCAACGGAAACTGTCAATCACTCTTTACTTGCCAAACAAATCTGGATAATTCTTTCTTTCTCATCTTTGCTTGGTTCTACTTTGAAGGTCAAATACATTGACATCTCGAAGAAGGGCATTCTCAAGCAGCCTTATAACTTATATTGGATTTGGAAAGATATCCTCAACAGCAAAAACATTATAATTGAAAATCTTCAATGGAAGGTGGGCAATGGAGCTTCTATTCCAATCAACCACCATTTATGGTGACCAATGCAATCAGGATCTTTGACTTCAGACTCATATCATAGAGTCAATGATCTAATCATGCGTTCTCGTCTTTCTTAGGTTTCACTTCAATGGAACTCACCTCTAGTTAGATATCTATACTCCTTCTAATGCTGCTGCAATTTTAGCCTCGCCAATATCTTTCACCAATTCTCAAGACCATCTTGTATGAAGGGGTTCAGCCTCTGGTTCCTACTTAGTCAAAAAGGGATTTCATCTCTTAACTAGATCTTCTGGCTCTAATGTTAATAGCCTGTTTTGGAAATTGTTATGGTCAATTAGTATGCCATGAAAAACTTGCTCTTCATCTGAAAATTAATTCACAAGCACTTCCATCTGGTGATACACTGGTTAAACATCATATGCTAGTAACCTATCTTTATCCTTTTGGCTGTGAGAAAGAAGAAACAATTGAACATCTGTTCTTTTTATGCCCGATTGCTGGGCAGTCTGGTGGGGATCTCTTTCTATTAGACACACATGGAATTGCTTTAATTCCTTTACAGAATGGTTCAGTTCTTCTATTCTCTCATTGCATAAAGATGGTCTGGAGGATGTTATTATCCGACTGATAAGCCTCTTAAATAAAATCTGGAAGTTAAGAAATAACATTCTTCATCAAGGTTCTTTGGCTTGTCCTTCATTGGTTCTAAATCAGATCAATCAAGCTATCTCTTTCAATTCTATAGCTTTCATTGCTAAACATCAACAGCTTAATCGAGTTGAAGGTTACAAAGTCATGAAGATAACCCCTACTCTTATTGATATGCTCAGAAGTCATGATTGGTGTATTATAATGTGTAAGTATATGACCTCTACAGGTCTTGTATGTAGAATGCAAATCTTCATGGAACATCAATTAATTCAAGACTTTGAATGGAAAAATATAAAACTACAATCATCTCCATTTCATCTTAGATCCATCAGGGTGGCGCTTCAATGGATTCATACTTGTAACATGTTCTCTACTAATCCAACTCTTGTAGTCATTTCTTCATGATCAAATCTTCGCATTTTAAAGTCAGTCTTCTGTGCAATTAGATGTTGTTGGTGTTGATATTCAGAATATGCTCAGGATTTTCAGATCTTATTCCTTCATCAGTATAGATGAATGCAAACTTTCTGGTTTTATGAAGGAGCATTCTCATATTAATGCTCTTTCTTTGCTTTTTATTTAAACTTATGTACTAATTTATTCTTTTTCATTTAAATGAATATTGTCTATTATACAAAAAAAAGAAGAAGAATAGTACGTTTACCGTTCTTTTTTTTTAATGTTTTTTCACACAAAAAGTCTAAATTTGCATACTTTCATGAGCTCAGCTGACTTAAATCATTATAAAGCCTTTGAAAAGCACTGATTAAATTAAGATTTTAGTTGAGTTAATTAATAAGATAGTAGTATTTTTTTTTAAAGAAGTCTAATCATCTTCATTAATTCCCTCCCTCCCTTACTTTATTGTTGTTAAGTCAGTGTTAACAGGGGGTAGTGTAGAAAAAAGACTAGTAAAAATTTAAAAAAAAAATTAATCATTGGGTCCTTTAACTATTGACTCAACTATAACTGGGTCTTCCAACTATGAATCGATGCAACTCAATATTAATCATGAACTTTTAACTCGCCTATGACTCAGTCAGAAACTTTTCTCTTTTTTATATTAAAATCATTATCATCTCCTACTCATCTTAAGCCATTCTGTGTGACTTGCCACCTCAGAACACGTCACCAAAGGAGGGAGTATTGGAGAAGAGGGTAAAAAAATAGAGACGCAGTGAGCCCAGTATATACAATGTTTTATATATTGGGTTCATCGCATTTGTATTTTTTTTACCCACTTCTCCAATACTCCCTCATTTGGTGACATGGTTTGAGGTGGCAAGCCATATAGAATGGCTTAAGATGAGTTGGAGATGATAAAGATTTTAATATAAAAATGGGAAAGCTCATAGACTAAATGTGATAGGCGAGTTAAAAGTTTAGATACTGCGTCGCACTGAGTCATAATTGAAAGATTAAGTTATAACCGAATAAATAATTGAAGGACCTAAAGATTAATTTTCCCTAAAAATTAAAATATGTCATATATTTGGAAGCAAAATCAACTCATTAATTAAGTCTTATGTTAAGAATTGGAGGGAGTATTATTTTTTGTAGTCAAATTACCTAACTAACCAAAATGACTCCACCAGTTTATTAAGTAACAATTTCAGTTTATCAAATGCACTCTAATCTTATTATGTATAAGTACATCTTGTAAAAAAAATTTGTTCCTTATTATAAGTTCACTTTAAGGGCAATAGATGTGAGTGATACAATTCTACCCATATAAATATGAGAGAGAATGTTGAAAAATATATAAGGAGAATGTTATACCCCCCAGTCCCATAATATAAGGTCCAATTTTTTGAATGACTTTGTCCCAAAATATAAGGTCCTACTTGACTTTGTTTGAGTAATAAATGTGTTTTTTCCCATTTTACCCATGCATTAATTTTCCCATACATTCTCTTTCATAGTCTTTTGATAATTACCCTCTCTCTTACTTATTCATAGATAAGGGCACTTTTAGAAGAAAAAAATGGTATATTTCCTATACATTTATTGTTTTTAATTAATTCTAACTAATTTTTTAGGAATCCGTAATTCGGTTAAAAAGACCTTATATATTGGGACAGAGGGAGTACTTTGATAACTTTTATGAAATACTTTGATAACTTATTTTTGAATGAGAGCAAAATTGAAAAAACTATCCATTGCGTACATTTTTAATGACAATACTACGTTTATTTGGTATGTGGCTGGGAATTAAATGAGAAAACTTATAAATAGAAAGAAAGGGTGTGATAACATTAGTTAGAGTTGCAAGAGCTATTCTAAAAAATAAATATCTTATTTAAAAAATTTCAGGGTCTAGTAGTCTAAATTTGTCACGTGTCATAAATTATATTGCAAATAGGCACACTTTAACGGTCAGCGTTATATTTCCGTTAGCTCATGTCAAAATTGCTACGTTTTATAAACTCTCGGGGTCAAAATAGGTCCTAAAAAAACTTCCAGACCAAAATTGCTCCAAAATCAAAATTTCTGGGCAAAAAATGGCAATTTTCCCTTTAAAATATCATAATAGCAATATGCGCGCGCACACATGATTAATTGATGATTCGTTCATGATGGATTATTAAAAGCCATAGTGCTACATAGTACATTTCATTGAATTGAAAATAATATAATCAAGCAATTAGTTTAAGCTTCAGGTCACAAAAAAAAATAAAAAAGCAATTAGTTTAAGAGATATGGCTGTACGATGGGATATCTTCTAGATATAAAAATTATGAGGAGATTATATCGGAGAGACTGGAGATTTGATTTGATTTGATTAGTGCTATAATTAACTATATGTATGGCACCTATAAATTAGGCATAATGTGTATATCAAGCGCACACATCCTCTTAATAAAGCGTAAACTTGGGAGAAATTCAAATTACGTATATCGCCAAATGACCACCACATTTGCCAAAGTTGAAATTCTCATCGTACGTAATAGTATACTCCCTCCGGTCCTAATTATAAGAGTCAGTTGACTTTTTTAGAAAAATTAAGGATGCAAAATACACCACTTTAAATTATTTATATTTGTCTTTTTCCCTCAAAACTAACTTATTTTACTTATAAACTATCATATAATATAATTATATGTCACATATATTAAGATTTAGGGGTCTAATTTGCTTCCTTAATCTCCCCAAAAAAAGTCAACTGACTCTTATAATTAGGACCGGAGGTAGTATTAATTAATACTACTGGTGGTTTAGACATCGTTATTAAGTGGATTAGCAGAGACGACGAGCACTGAATTGTGCATATATATATATATATATAATCGCCCTCCCTGTAGTAATCACAGCGAATCAATTTTTGAAACACTACTAGCTCGGCCGGTTTATTCAGGTAATTGAGTTATTAGTATATAAAAGTATGTGGAAATGATAGACTCATAGACCATTAGACCATCTAGACTGTAAAGTTCCTTTTTGTTCTCTTTGTTTTAAATTAAGTACCTCTTTTGTTTTAAGTGCTCTGTTCTCGTATAATGTTTTTAATTTCTTTCAGGTCGAAAATATTCTTATGATTTCCTAGCATATGACCGGCTTCTTTATACAATACTCTTTTTGATCCACATTATAAAATATAATATGAGAATTTTTTTGTCTCCATTACAAGAGGTAACATTAAAAGTCAAGTTAAGTACCTCTTTTGTTTTAAGTGCTCTGTTCTCGTATAATGTTTTTAATTTCTCTCAGGTCGAAAATATTCTTATGATTTCCTAGCATATAACCGGCTTCTTTATACAATACTCTTTTTGATCCACATTATAAAATATAATATGAGAATTTTTTTGTCTACATTACAAGAGGTAACATTAAAAGTCAAGATAATAAATGTTTGATTTTCATTTATGCCTTTGCATATTATATATAAAGAGGGGAAGAGAGTGTATAACAAGCGATATAAGAGTGCAATCAGAAAATCACATAATTTTTACCCATAATTAATTATTTCACTATATTTTATTGATTCGTGTAAAATGATGGAATGCCTCTTATAATATTGATTTAAGTGCATTTGAGAAAAAGTCAAAAACCAAGAATAATATAAGATTATGTTAGTTTGTGTTTTTATTTTATTGACCTATTATTCACGACAGACTTGTTAAAATAATGTAAGTTAGCTATAACTTCAAAAAATGGGAAATTAATTGTTACCACGATTGACTAGTTGAAGCTTAATGGTTGGTGTACGAGTACGACCAGTTAAGCTATCATGCTGACCATGGAAAAGTCGTAAGGAGAATTCCTAATACTTGTTTGACAAACCAAGAATTTATATAATAACGTTTATTTTCTCTAAGATCTCATATGACTTGTAAAGATATGGCAGCTATAGTCATATATATTATTACTGGATCATGCAAAAACATAACAATGTAAATTCAGCTAAAACGATAGTAGCTAATACCGACGTTCAAATAAAAAAACTAATAACAACAAATTTTTTTTATGCACAATATATTATATAGAAGGGCTTGTTCATATAATAGAAGTTGACATTTATACTTATATTATACTCTGAAAGTAATATATTTATAGAACGAGGAGGACGAAGATAAAACTCGAGATAAAATCGAGGCAGGCATGAGTAAATCAGGATATGTAGTTCACTAGTTTGAATAAACTTTAAAGAAACTCCCGTAGAATTATGAATTATTGATTTAATAGTACGAAAATGGACGTGAGAGCGACAATATAATAAAAGACCATCTCTTGGCGAAACAAGCTCTGATTGTGGGTACTGGGCTGTCATTTTTCTCGATTGTTCCTGCAATGGTTGCTGATCAGGTGGCCTTGGAGATGTCAGCTGTCAATATTTGAGCTCTAATTAGTACAATTATTCATAAAAAAAAAAAGAACTTGGTAATTTATCATTAATTAAATAAACAGTTTGTTATAATAAATATATAAAAGGTCATAAGCGTAAAGAAAAAAGTTGAAGCAATTCCCACCAAAAAAAAAAAGATCATCTCAACTATGGATGGCCTATAATTTTTATTACGTTTTTATGTTTAAATATTATATATTCAATAGTAAATGAATAGTCATGATATTGATATTCTTTGATATTTGCGTGAATTATGATTGAAAATTATCGAAATTATGATAAAAAAAAATTTAAACGGTCCGAACTCCAAACCCTAAATGACTCAGATGTAGAAAAGGTGCTGGTGGACATCGAAGACGATAAAATATTAAAATTTTGTGAAACAAGACTTGATAAAATATCGATATCGCGCAGCAATTAATGCAACAAAATAGTTTGGGATGACATACTCTTGCTGTGTGTGTAGAATTCAATTTCCACCATCAGATGTTAAAATCAATGGTTTATATTTAATGTTTCATTTTGTACCTCGCAAGAGAGATTGTATCACGAGAGACGGTGGGATTAAAATATTAGAAGATCCGAACCCACGTCTTTGTCAATGCATGCTGTATATCTGTAAATTTATGCATATATCGTGTTTGTTTAAATGCCACTTCTTTTTTATTACATGAGAATTTTAGGAAAGAGGTTAGACCCAATTACAATCTAAGAACAAGACTTTCAACTTTCGATCTGGGGCTATCATTGTAGACTATGTTTGAAGGCCACTTTCATATCACACAAAAGTGACATTATCGCTAATGTGTTTATAAAGCCTAATTTGTGCAAGAAAGTGTAACTTTATCCATGAAGCTTCTTTGACCCTACCACTGCCATTTGATATAGAAGCTTTCTTTTCTGCACTCAATGACCCATTCAACCATCCCTTCTCTGTTTCAAAAAGGTATGGTTGGTTAATTCGATTTATTAGTACAATAACCAATTCAGGCATAATTCTCATAGTTTCAAACCACACACAAGACACTGTAAATTTTTTACTTAAAAAGGGGGGGCTACAGAATCTAATAGGCGACTTGACTCAGCCCCAGATGTGTAGGGGCAATTTCAGTGTTGGCTGGCTTTTACTAGATCTTTGCAACACTACAGGGACAGGGGTAACATTTATTTCCTTTTAATTTTTATATTTTAGTAACACGTTACCATTCAGATAAACAACACAACCCATATTAGCTAAAAGCCCTACACATTAGCGAATATTTCAAAAATTCGTTCTGTTGTCTAAGACGTACCAAATTTTGACAATTAGTATTGGACACACTGCAATTTGCAACCTCATTGGAAATGTTGGTCCCGTTGGGCCCAACTCAATTATTCTTTCATCCACATTATGAAACGGGCTAAAATTTGGGCCAAGCCTTGCGCCCATGTTTTGTTCCTTGACTAATTCATATTTCATAGTAAGCACTTTGCAAAAAATAAAAAAATCAAAACAAACAATTTTCGAATGACCTATGAGAAAACTGTCCACATCTTGTGTTCCACACCGCCTCAAACATGCCTCCATTCTCATATCTGTACCCAGCATAGCAATAGTATTGGCCCAGAAAAAAATGTCAACTGATATTTATAGGATACATATTTTTACCCACAAAAGCTGGTTTTAATAGAAAGGACTTTAACTGCTTAACCATGGAGTTTAAAGCTTTATAAACATAGAAAATACTTTTAGAAGAGATACTTCCAATTATATCCCACAATACTCAAATATAACTGAGTGAGATAGTTATAACAGAGGAGGAAGAACATAGGTTATATCAGTATTATTATGTTGAAGACGCATATATACTGATAACAATTTTTTGAAGGTTTTAAATTTGATAGAACTATCAACTATGTGAAGCCATATCTATTAACCAGTAGACACATGCGCTCACGTTAATTAATGTACTAAAATATAAACAATTTTAGGGCAGATTCACGTGCGGCTCCTTCCCAGTCTCACAATCTTACCGCCCTTCAACCAAATCACTAATATAATATTCAGACAGTGAGGGTAAAACCCCAAACAACAAATGTATGAATCGCAGAGGTGAGAGGATGAATTGGAAGGTGATAGTGTTGGTGGTAGGAGTGGTGGTTGGGGTATTGTCCATAAATTGGAGGCAGTTATTTGGGGCTCCTTCAATAGCGGCTTCCCACGACGTCCTCCACAGCGCTCGGATTGTGCATGTGGACGGAGCCGTGGGGCCGGAGAGCCTCGTCTTCGATACCAACGGGGACGGTCCCTACACCGGCGTCGCCGATGGACGCATTCTCAAGTGGCAAGGCGAGGAGGCTAAAGGAGCCTGGGCTCTTTTCGCCTTCACCACTTCCAATAGGTAACATTTGTTGTTTTGCTTTTGCATGGTGGATAAGAATATAGCAGTCTCCATATGAAACTATTACTTCAATACTGATTCTTTTGGTCAATTATTCAAATATCATTTTAATTTAAGAATTACATGGTTTTGTTTGAGTGGTACGTATTTCCAATTGTGTGCTTTGGCCACCGCTCATTCTTTTCTGGTTTAAATCGGTTACTTCACTTCATTTGGTGGGTGATTTTTGATCCTCAACTCACCCAACTGGAGTGACTGAATGAGCCAACTCATCAGCCAGTTATAAGTCAGGAGCAATCAATTCCCCTTGTTTCCGTCTTACAAATCGTATGCTAACAAATTCCTCATATACTGATGGCAATATTATTCAACCTATTCTATGAATGGGATTCTTAACTGAGGATTTTCCCCATATTGGTATGATTTTCTAGTGAAAAAATAGGCCTAACCTAAATCAGGGGATACGGTAATGATATTTCTCTTGCAATGATCCATGTTTCAAATCTCACTCATAGTTTTTATTTATTGTATTGCTTTTGAAGGACGGAATGTACGCGTCCATTTGCACCAGAATTGGAGCATATTTGTGGGAGGCCACTTGGACTGAGTTTTGATAAGAAAAGTGGAGATCTGTACATTGCTGATGCCTACCTTGGCCTTCAAGTCGTAGGACCCACAGGTGGTTTAGCCACCCCTTTGGTAACACAAGTTGATGGTCAACCCTTACGCTTCACCAATAGCATGGACATCAGTGAGGACGAAGATGTCATTTACTTCACTGATACTAGCACTGTCTTCTACAGAAGGTAATACATTTCCATAAGCAAACTCATCTTATCCCTTTCTCCCAACACCCCTCTGGTTTCTGCATTTCCTTACTAGGATCCAATTTATATCTATATATATATATATCACACAATGTATAAGGATATCATGTTTGCTGCTCATGTCACTAAAGCAAAAATACTTCATCCGGCTCTTCATGTATGACCTATTTAAGGAGTTGATCTTGGTTATAAATGTAGAACATATTTCTAATTTTTTTGTCAATCATTTCTCATATTACTTATTGACATCAACAATAATCTAACAAGAGAAGGGGGTGGGAATTTAGGAAGATGATTAAGATGGTTTGGAAAAAACAAGATATATTAACATCAACTAACTCAATTAACATTATTAATTTAATTAAACTAGATAAATAGGTCATACATTTAAAACTAAAACTATAGGAAGTGATATGTTTGATGTCACTTAAAATTGAGTTTTTGCCACTTCATATGAAGTGTATTAGAAATAGAAGTAGTAGTAAAAAGCAATTACGTTATTTGTTATAGAGCAATAGACAAAAGCGAAATTATGATGTCTGTCAGAACAAAAGTGGAAGTATGACAAATTACATAAGCGGAATTGCACTAGTGTGTACAAATCTTTGAGGAATATGTATTCTCACACATGTCTCTAAACTGTGGAGGGCTTTTGTTTGCAGGGAATTCCCGAGTGCAATTCTTAGTGGGGACAAGACTGGTCGGTTAATGAAGTATGATAGGTCGACCAAAGAAGTGACTGTATTGATAAGGGGGCTTGCTTTTGCCAACGGAGTTGCACTTAGCAAAGATGGCTCATTTCTGGTGGTGGCAGAGTCCTCTGCATGCAGAATCCGTAGGCTCTGGCTTCGTGGTCCTAAAGCAGGTGAAGTGGACACGTTTGCTGAGCTTCCTGGTTTACCAGATAACATAAGAAGGAACTCAAAGGGGGAATTCTGGGTTGCTTTGCATGCAAAAGCAAGTCCTTTCGCCAGATTGGTTACTTCAAAGTCATGGGCTGGGAATGCGTTGCTAAGTCTTCCACTCAGCTTCAAACAATTGCACGCATCGTTCACTGGGTGGAAGCCTCACTCCTCTATTCTGAAGCTAAGTGATGAAGGAGAGATATTGCAAGTGTTGGAAGATTGTGAAGGAAAGGCCTTGAGATTTGCAAGCGAAGTGGAGGAAAAGGATGGCAAGCTTTGGATTGGTTCAGTGTTAATGCCCTTCATTGGCATTTACGAGCTATGACTATGAGTATCACAGTCCATCATAGAAATGTGGGTCGCATTAATAAACTGCCGTGTGCATGTAGTACACTCATGTCACTTCACTGGCCTCTAAATTTAGCTTTCCGAGGGATTGAACACGCCCATTTATAGACACAGCATTAGCCATAAAAGAATGAACGTGTAATGAGTAGTTGCAAAATACAATTCGAATGGACAATTAATTGTCCGAATTATCAGGTTGTAGTTGGTTCGGCATGACATATGTGTTGGTCCAATTGCGATGGATAAGTAGAAACAAAGGAAGAACGAGGAAGGTGTTAAATCTTTAAACGAGTATATAGGGATTGTGGTTAGATTTGGTGAATTAAAAAGAGTCGTGTGGAACGCATTTTTGGCCAGGATTGGCAAAAGAATAAAAGATGAGTGTTGAGCAAAACATTGGCAAGATTGGAGGCAAGCAGAGCGTTGATGTTATTAAAGCTGAAATTGCTACACTAGGAAAGCAGTATTCTTAAAACGTTGCCATCATTATAAATCCAATATCGTCATTTCCTTTATTCATGTATTGACTGAGGTTTCCTGTTTGTACTGTGGAGGGGATCCCACATATACTTAATTACACATCAATTGCAATTTACAAATCACAACCCTCACTTAGTATTATTATATCCTCTCTCTCTCTCTCTCTATCTGGCCGTGATGAAGCCACGTTTGTGGTTGGCGGCGGCGACCGCCGTGGCTGTGGTGGCGTCTGCTTGGCTGACTCATCATGAGGATACACAGAAGGCATTCCACGTGGGGGAGGATTGGGCACACGAGGTTGTTCCATTAATGGACAACATCGGACCTGAATGCTTCGCCTTCAGCCCCGACGGCGAAGGACCTTACACGGGTGTCTCCGACGGCCGTATCATCAAATGGGATCAGAAAGAAAGACGTTGGGTGAATTTTACGGCCACCTCTCCACACAGGTGACATCTTAATTTCTCTATCTCTCTGTATGTTTATGTGCCTGATCCACAATACATGCACACATACATACAAGTATTTGTTTGTGGCATGGATAGATAGACAGATGGGATATGTATTGGTTTGGTTGGTGCATATATAAGAGAAATTGAGCCATTGCTAATATTGGTTTGAGAAAGATGATGGGAATGAGCTAAGGAAGTGAAAGATGATGGGGAGTCTTGATTATGTTTGTATTGATATGAGTTATTGAATGATATCCAGTTTTTATTAAAAAAAAAAAAAAAAGATGATGGGGAGGGAAGGAGAGGCCACATGTTTGCTTGGAATGGAGGCATGCGTGGCCACGTTTTGCTTTTGTCTCGCCACGTGCCCCCCTCGGCCCCTCACCCTTTCTTTCTTTCTTTTTTTTTTGGCGTACATTCATTCATTCCTTTATTACAGTGCTACCTATTATTGTTATTATTATTCACAAAAGTTTAGGGGAGATTGGTTTGACTTTCAAGCAAGTGCAGGGCCATCTCCTGTTTTGACGCAATGGAGCTGATACGTGATTTAATATCAAGACAATCTCTTCAGTTCAAAAAAAATCAAGACAATCTCTTAGTTATTATTTTTCTAACGTTAAAAGATCATCGTTAAAAAATTCAAATATAGACAATTCCAATCGGATACGAAGAATCGGATCCATTTAGATCTCCTTTGTCCATGTTTTGAGGGCCATGTTCAATATACAATGTTAAAAAGTCTGCCATCATGTAATTGATTCAATTGAAAGACGAAACAGTTCTTGGAAAACAAAGCATGTCTCTCAAGCTCCTCAGCTTACCCTGATCAAATCAGGTCTTGCCTTGTTTAACATTCATATTTTGTCATGTGTTAAATTACCGAAATATGTTTGTGTCGTATAAATTCTTGTTTAGGGATCATCATGTTCCAAAAAGAAACTACATCTTATGAGAAGGGAGCGCCTGTTCCAGCCAGTTGAAAATGGAGGTATAGGATTAAGACTAACTAAAACTGTCAATGCAACTCTCTTAGCAAAACAAATATGGAGAGTTACCTCGTCAAATGCTCCTTCCCTTCTAGCCTCTACTCTTAAGATTAAATATATTGATTTGGATTTCCCTGATTTCATCAAGGAACCTTATAATTCATCTTGGATTTGGAAAGATATTAAGGAATTCTCTAGTTTAATTGTTCAAAAGCTGAAATGGAGAGTAGGCAATGGTGCTTCTATTCCTCTTATTAACCACCATCTTTGGTGGCCCATGCAGCAAGATCAAGCTAGCTCGATAAACATTCATCATGTAGCTGATCTATTATTGCATGCCCCTTATCTCGGGAACCCAGTATCTTGGAACATGTCGCTCCTCAAGTTGCTTTACCAAATAAGATACAAGCTATTGCTCAAACCCCTATTTATATCTTGAACAATTCCGATAAACTTATATGGGGTGGTAATGGTTCTACCTTTTACTTAGTGAAAGATGGAGTTGTTGCTATTTTAAATGATCAAAACAGTCAGGTTACCGATCCATTTTGGAAATTCATATGGAGACTTAAGCTTCCTGTTAAGCTTATTCTATTTATATGGAAGTTGTTGAATGATGCTATCCCACCTAGTGATATTCTTAAATCGCATCATTTGCGTTCTATTAGACTGTATGTGTTTGGATGTGCTGATAAAGAAACTTTCTCTCATCTTTTTCTCACTTGTCCTCTTGGTTTGGTTGTGTATCAATCAAAATTCCCACTCATGGTTTTTCTAAACTTAAGAGTTGGCTGAAGACTACCTTGGTGCATTTATATAATGATGGTTATGTTTGCATGGTATGTCATATTATATGTTTGCTTAACCTTATTTGAAGGAAGCACAATCTAGTTCTTCATGAAGGAAAAACAATTTCTCCAACAAATATGATCCAAGAAAAATGGCATATGACTTCTTTTGCAGATCATCAAATGACAATAAAATTTTGCCACCTCCTTCACAAGTTAAGGATGTCTTTCATTATAGTCCAAAAGGTTGGGATTTAGTTTTTCATAAATATAAAAGGCGTCGTAAACATTTTTGTCATGGGATTATTTGCTATCGAGGATCTTCCTTAAAAGAATTTCTCTAGAACAATCAGTTTATCCCTGGTACCGTATTCTTATCAAAATGTTTAAGAGCTTCTCTGTTATGATGTTTACACTTTGATTTGATATCATCCAGAATCAAGCATCCACTTTTTGTTCACTGTGTCAATAGTTGTTTCATGCATCTCCCTGTTGATTCTACACAGTGGACTGACATTACATGGCAGGAATTTTTTTCACAACTACATGAAATTCACTTTTGTGGTGTTCAGACAATTTCTTATAAATGTTTTCGTCTTTCTTTTTATTCTTCAATAGGTACTCTAATTGTTTGTAATATGTAAAACACTACTTATTTTATTAATATAATTTTGTCTTGCTTCAAACAAAAAAAAGTTTGCCATCATTTATGATGGAATACACTTTCTTTGTTGCTTCAATATGCAATGATATTTTACTTGCACCAAAAACATACTACATTGCTTTACGGCCTAAAAATGTATTAGTTAAATGATTATGATTTTTTTTATCAATAGTTAAATGATTATAATGATGAATATATTTTTGTGTTTCAAATACTTGTTTAGTATTGATTCATATTTACTATACCCATCCTGATAACAAAAAGCAAGAAATTTGAATTGTTTTTTCTATATGAGCTATCTGGTATTGTTTGAACATTTAATATATTTTTATCATTTTTTCCAATTAATCTCTATTTTCTCCTCATTTTTCCCTTATTCGTGTTCTTTCATACCACTTTGTTCCTTAATATAAGTCCACTTTAACTACTTCTCACATACCAATGAGTGGAAGTTATAGCATTAAATATATCCTATTTTTCCCACTTTGCCCTTATTTAATAATAGGTGTTAAAATAATATTTTATACATTTCAACCCTTCTCTCTTATCTTCTCTATTTCCAACACAGGGGTAAATTAGTCACAATAACATTAATTGATCCCAAACTAGACTTATATTTAGGGAAAAAAAATTGTGGTAATTGAACTTATAATAAGAAATAAAGTGGTATGTTCTTTTGTTTTTGTTCTATTTCCCAGTCTTACTCTACCCCTTATTAATAAAGGCTTATTTGGAAGAAAAAATAAATAAAAGGGTTGATCTTTTCATACCGATTACTTTTTATTTAATTTTGAACCTATTTCTTAAACCATGTAATTGGATTATCAAACTCCTGTAAAAAGGATAAAAGGAGTACATTTTCACAACACAATTTGGGTGATCTTACGTTTTCGCTGGCTGCAATAGACCACAAAATTGTAATTCAAAAAACTGAATGCTGCTAATTAGTGTGAAAGCAGGATGTGGAAACAATAAATTACAATAGGAACTGACAATGTCATAAGGTTGTGTGTGGCAGAGAAGGGTGTGGAGGAACATCGTACGGGGAACATCGCAAAACAGAGCACAAATGTGGTCGACCACTAGGATTGTGCTTCAGCCCAGCCGGCGATCTCTACATCGCCGATGCTTACTTTGGCCTCCTTCTTGTTCCCTCCAATGGAATCATCCCAATTTATCTCACAACATCTCAACTTCAAGACACCCCCTTGGCCTTCACCAACAATTTGGACATCCATCCATCCACTGGAGTCGTTTACTTCACCTCCAGTAGCTCCACATTTCACAGAAGGTGTGTTTGTATATATGGATTCTGACTCTTAACTTTTTTATTCTAATATTCTGGTTAGGATTTGATATGATTTAATATAAATATTATTTATTCTTATATATAGTTGAATTTGATTACATGATTATCTGTTCCTAAATATAAGACATATTTACTTAATTTGATTAGATTAAAGATGTTAATTAAATTAGTTAAAATAGCACGATATTATCAAAACATCCTAGATACCTATCTTTATTTCCATCCTCCCTCTATGGCTTGTTTATTACTATTGAGGAGTATCAATATGGATAATTTTGGATAAATATTGAGAAAAATTATAAATAGTTCTTATATTAAGGAACAAACTTTCCTCCTCAAATAGATCCTGTATCCAGGAATTGAGGGAGTTTTATATAAGATTCAAGGTCAGTCTATCAGCTTGCGCTCATTTACACTCTTCGCTATTCAAGGCATTGATAGTATATTCTGTCTCTTATTTCTGACATTGCTCAGTTCAATTCTTGTTTATTACACATTTGACAAAGATCTGTATTTGGAAAATGCAGGGATTATGTTTCTCTGATACTGAGCAGAGAAGAAACAGGGATTGTGATGAAATATGACCCAGAAACCAAACATGTGAGTGTTGTTCTGAGGAATGTTTCATTTGCAAATGGGGTGGCTGTGAGCAAACATGGTGAGTATATTCTTGTGGCAGAGACAAGCAAGTGCAGGATACTAAGGTATTGGCTGGCAACACCAAAAGCTGGAACCTTGGAGGTTTTTGCTGAGCTCCCAGGTTTTCCAGACAACATTAAACGAAGTCCAAGAGGGGGATATTGGGTGGGAATCTTTGCCAGACAAGAGAAACTTGTCCAGTGGATTCTGTCTTATCCATGGATTGGGAAAGCCATTCTTAAGCTTCCTCTGGATATTACCAAAGCATATTCGTATTTGACTAAGTTAAAAGGAAAAAGTGGATTTGGGATTAGGTTGAGTGAAGAAGGTGAAGTAGTGGAAATGGTTCAAGGGAAGGGAAGAGGGAGATCAGTGAGTGATGTGGAAGAAAGAGACGGGACGTTATGGGTGGGATCTGTGGATTCTCCTTTTGCTGTCAAGTATCATATTCCTGTTGCATAAGGACTGTATCACAGACAATACTTGATCAACAATGATATATACGTTATAGTGTTTATTCTATATATAAGCAATTTTTCTTTTGAGTGTAAACTGTATGAAAATGCTCATAGGAGCTACAACATAAACAAGAAACAGAAACTAAGTGACGTCCCTTACAGGACTCGCCTCAAACGAAGGCGGCGGTTGTTCAAAGTAGGAGAAGTATTCCGTCATGCCATGTGCTATCTTGGCCGTTACATTATTAGGTCTGCCTGTGAGTTATCTTCTCTTGGAATATGGTCCACTACCACTTGCCAATCTTTAGCCTCCAAGAGTCTAACATCTTCGATGATGTCTTTGAATGGGTGAGTACTGGAACATCCTCTCATGATATGGCTAATTATTTACTTCTGTCGAGTCAGTAAATAAGTAATTCAAGTGTCATTAGATAACACTAAAAATGGTTGGCCTTTTGGGGAAGTTATAATTATAATGCATTGGACATGCACGTTAACGTGTTTCCTTTTTTCTTTTTCCTTTTTTTTTTCAGCCAGTGATCTTATAAAGAAGTCCGCTGCAATAAGAACATGTGGCTCCTAGCACAACTTTCTCCTTTCCCTTTTTTCGTCTTTTGGGTGTTAAAAGTAGGGGTGTTCATGGGACGGGACGACCTCATCCCGTCCCGTCAAAAGGGTTACGGGACAAGTTTCCCTTCTCATGTCCCATCCTGTCCTGTTCGGGATGAGATAACTACAGGACGGGACGGGGATAAGACGAGAATTTTCCGTTTGTTCTTTTTTTTATAATAAAAATAAAATGCCATTTTTAAAAAACTATGAGTCCAATATTGTATCTAAATTAACTTTAAAAGAAACTTTCATATTAATACATAAATTTTAAATTAAAATCATGTCTTAAAAACATTTACTCAATGAGATAAGCAGCTCAAGTGTTTTCTGCAATAAAAATGGTAAATTTTTTTTTATGATTCCAAAAATTAAAAACTAGAAAAAATAACAAACAAAAATTACAATACAGTTACAAAGAAGCTACGTAACACCCATATCATATAAGAGAGAAACAGTTTCTTCCTTTGAATAAATCTGCAATTCTTGACTTATACTAAGAGCCATTTTCACCAGCTTATCAGCATCAACATTCTCATATCTACTAATTAGATTGATTCGTGTTGTCTACTCCTACCTAGTAAAGCCTGAACTTCGAGTAATAGTTGATAGTCCTCATGCATCTCGAGGTTATTCTTTAAGTCTCCTCTTAGTTTTTTTTACCATTAGTAAAACTCCTATTAGTTTAATTCTTATTAGTTTATAGTTTTGTAAGCGGTCCCTATAGGTTTAGATTATTAGGTGGTAAAAAAAATTATATATAATACTAATGGGACGGGAATGGAATGACCCCATCCTTTCCCACAACACAGGATTTCCGGTCCTAAAAGAAGCAGGACGGGAAATTCTTGAACACTCCTCGTTAAAACTGAGAATCCATTCCATTGCCAGCCAGGAATAATCACGCATTTAGGCTTATGTTTTAATTGAACAAACATGAGCCTGCTGAAATAGAAGTGTAAGATCAAAGTATGAATGTGAGTTTTTTTAATTGTTTACGCGTAAAGGGGTATTCTAATCAGCTGATTGACAGTTAAATTAATTTAGGGAAAATTCCAGAAAAAGACTCTCGAATTACCAAAATGACACTTTGATACAACAATTTCGGAAAGAACAGTTCAGTACATTGTCTGAATTGTCCTTTGACAAATTTAAAGGAAAAGTCCAAAATGCCTCTGGTTCAATTATTTTTTTTATATAATGGCCCACCACCACCAACGCCCGCCGGCGGTAGCCACCTCGCCACGTGGCAACCCCACACCATGCCATGTGGCAAGCTGTGGGGTAGCCACGTGGCTGGGGTCCCTTATAAAAAAGGGACACGAAATGTGGGGGAGGTGGGAATCGATCCTACCCCCTCAGCTTGGTGGCCTTATCACCAAGCCACCAAATCTCATCATCATATTTATTGCAAAAATTATACATATATCATATTTCATTCTGTTTTTAATGTTTTCCCAGAATCAGATAAGGGATTAACGAATTCACATAAGGGATTCACAACTTCCCTAAGGGAATTCCCAACGTCCCTAAGGGGATTCCCAACTTCGCATAAGGGATTACATATTTCGCATAAGGGATTCCCAACTTCCCTTAACTTCGAATAAAGGATTCCCAACTTCCTTAAGGGAATTCACAACTTGGTAATGTATTTTGGAAGTTGGTAAATGGTAAAATACATGTGGGTAATCCCTTAACAAAAGTTGGGAATCCCTTGAACGATTCTGGTAACAAGGAGGAAGAGTTGGTAAAGTATTTTGGAAGTTGGTAAATGGTAATGTACATGTTGGTAATCCCTTAACAAAAGTTAGGAATCCCTTATGAGAAGTTGGGAATCCCTTGAACGATTCTGGTAACAAAGAGGAAGAGTTGGTAAAATATTTTGGAAGTTGGTAAATGGTAATGTACATGTTGGTAATCCCTTAACAAAAGTTGGGAATCCCTTATGAAAAGTTGAGAATCCCTTGAACAATTCTAAGAACGAATAAAACATGGAATATATATTGTTTGCAATATATATAACATACACATAAAACCACAAAGCCAACATGTGGAGGGGGTGGGTTCGATTCCCACCCCCTCCACTTTCCATTTATTTTGCCCCACCCAACATGCCACGTGGCATCGTGGCACACTGCCACGTGGCGTGTTGGGGGGCTGCCATGTGGCAGGGTGATCCCCTCCAGCGGCCGGCGGTGGCTGACCCACAGCCGGTGGTTGTGGGCCATTATGTAAAAAATAATAATAATTAAACCATGTGCATTTTCAACTTTTCCTTTAAATTTGTTAAAGGACAATTCAGACATTGTACGAAATTGTACTGATCTGTCATTTCCGAAATTAGCTGTATCAAAGTGTCCTTTTGGTAATTCGAGAGTCTTTTTCTGGAATTTTCCCATTAATTTATCATTGATTCCACATATAGTCTTTTTTTGTCTAAGATTTCACATATAATAGATGAAGTGCCATAATGGAAGAATAAAAGGCTTGATGCTTGGGGAAAGTCAAAATGATAATTGATCGCGGATCAGACATGCACGTTACTGTGTCTTTTCATTACAGGTAAACGGCATGCCTCTGATCACCAAATACTACTCGCACAGAATGAATTATTGCCTTGTGACGGTCAGACATAATCACTATTTCCTTCGAACCAACTATCTGTTTGATCATCCGTAAGAACCATGTCTAATCGGCATTTGTCTCTCCCTGGACAATGGCAATTGCAAACGGCAACAACTCATTGTTTGCATCATACGCAGAAGCTGACAGTAGAGTTCCCTGATACGGCCCACTTAAATGAGTTCCATCAATGTATAAT
The DNA here is from genome assembly GCA_037074515.1 of Mimosa bimucronata. Taxonomy (NCBI): domain Eukaryota; kingdom Viridiplantae; phylum Streptophyta; class Magnoliopsida; order Fabales; family Fabaceae; genus Mimosa; species Mimosa bimucronata. The sequence goes on from CM073437.1 coordinate 9,373,333, forward strand.
ACAGGTCTAGCACCTTCAATGAACCCCTCAATGCAACACCCATACGCGATGAAGACATGCTCAAAAGTGTTGGTTTCATCTGCAGTCCACTCAGCTACAGTTTTGCTGTCCGTCTCCCTCAACCGTTTACATATCCATGGTATTAACATATAAGACTGTTCAGGCTTACCATGAATATCCTCTAATGCTTTTTCCTTTGCCCTATATGCTTGCTTGTATGTCAACTTCACTCCATATTCTCTTGACAAGGTGTTCCTTATTTCATTTGGTCTCTTGTCTATGTGATCCCTCACCTCATCAATGATAATTGTTGACGTTAAGCTAACTGTTCCACTGTGTCTCACCTCAAGCATGTCTTGAGCATTGTGAAAATGTTCATTTCTGAACCTTGTCACACGAAGGAAATGTCCACTCTTCCCAACTATTTTTGCAGTGATCCTCCATGGACAACCTTCAACCTTACATTTCACGTACATCTTGTTCCTTGAATTTTTCACGTACTTATACTCAAATTTATGTGAAATACTGAACTTATGCAGTGCCTTATTGAAAGCATCAGCATGAGGAAATGCTTTATTTACTCCTAACAACACGTCCTTCCACTTTGCACTATTCATTTCTAGCAACGGAGTTGGTGCACTTTGTACTCCACATGGTAGGCTTAGAATATGGCTTGTGCTGCCACCATAGGTTCCACCTTCGCCATCTTCTTCCTCACATGCAGCCTCATTAATGTCACCGATTTGTTCAGACCGTCCCAATAACCCATCCACCCTGTATGCATATTCACTACTTTAGTAAAGCAATTAACTAAAACAGTATAGCTATTAACCACTGTGACAAAAAACGAAATTTGCACTTACATTACTGTATCATTCATTTCTCCTACAACATTATCCATGCATTTGGATGCTACATAAACATATGCACAGCTCTCATTATACTGAAACAAGTTATCCACTTCGTCATCATCAATCAGATCTACTAATATTGTTTGATCAAACTTCACTGTATATTTCATCTCACATCTCATACCATCTATACCTAACCATTGTCCTACTAAAGCCCTCAATTCTTCAATTGTCATCCATTCCTGTAATGTTTTCAGCCTAGTATTCCCACCATAATATTTCTCTTCACCTTCAACATCATTTCCAAAGTTCCCCCCACATGAAAATAACACATACGTGATTTCGTTGACCGCATATTTGATGTCATCCTGCATGCTAACCTGCACCAAAACAATAAAAAATTAATTAAAATTATAGTTGCTAAACAATGATCTTTCATCACTTTACAACATGCCCCCATCAAACACATGTCTCGTTAACCACTCAAGTATAGACGTTAACCATTTCAATAGCCGTTAACCGTTTCAGTATAGCATGTTGCATTAACTACTCAACTATAGCCGCTTTCAGTATAGCATACTCGGTTAACTACTCAAGTATAGTTGTTAACCGTTTCAGTATAACATGTCTTGTTAACTACTCAATTATACTCAAGTATAGTTGTTAACCGTTTCAGTATAACATGTCTTGTTAACTACTCAAGTATAACTGTTAACTACTTCAGTATAGGTATTAACTACTCAAGTATAGTTTTTAACCGTTTCAGTACAGCATCTTCTGTTAACTACTCAAGTATAGCCCTGTTAACCACTCAAGTATAGCCGTTAACTACTTTAGTATAGGTATTAACTACATATTTCACCCTGGCCTACAGGAACACTTTTTCAGCGTGAACTACACTTATTAACTGACACAGAGCAACCTCATTCTTCATCATTCCCATATATATTCACCTAGTATCATTCTTCATCTAATACGCACAACAACCTCATATATATACATCATTATTTTACTCTTCTCACAACCCAAACTTAAAGGAGTACAACATCTAAACTTTTTCTTCTCTATCATTGAACTAAATCAACTCTCCAACTTAGCTCATCATCAATCTTCAAACCCATTTACTCAATTGAATACCTAGCAAAATAATCCACCACAATACCATCTTTTACCTTTTACTAGAAGGAAAACATTATTTTCATCCATATATTACTCAAAGTTCCTACCTTTTTCTCCTTTTCAAGCTTTCACCTTGGCTCTAATGGCTTTGTCTTGTCTCTTTGTGCCAGTCACTCTACTTCTGCTTTTTCTTCCTTTTTCTTTTTGTTTCAGAAGATACTTAATGTAAGGAGAAGGGTGAAGGGCTTTGTAGTCTTTTTACCCCAAAATTGGTTATCCCAAATAAGGAACAATACCCATTGTGTCCTTTTGAGAATTTGAGGCCCCTTTGTGTCTTTTTAATATTCAATTAGTATTTATTTAAAATTTTCCATAAAAAATATGTATGATGTGTCATGTGTCTGTTATATTAAGTTATTAACGCTGCATTCATTGGTATTTACGAAAGATCTAGCTGGACAAGATTCCTTTATCATTTTTATTGAAATATATATCCAACAGTGGATCTAGAAACTAGTCCATGTGCAATTACATGAAGGTTGACGGGCTATAATTAACATTGTTACATGAAACAACAAACTACTTTTTTTTACGAAAATAAACAATTTTCAACGAAATTTTATAATAGGAGTATATCCCTGCTTGCCCCCATATCCCTGGTCCCGGCTATTATTATTGCTGGAAAAATATCACGGGGAACAAATTGCTTTTCTCTTGTTATTTTTTTTAAAAAAGGTCGAAGAAGTGTGCTTAATTAATGCGTTCCATTAAAAAAAGCAATTTATTAAAAAAAAAAAGAATCGTGGGCCGGAAGTGATGTGATATGGGAGGGGATTTTTTTAATGGGCTACGTGTCCACGTGAATATCACATGGGCCCCTTTAAGGGAAAAATAGAGGCATTATTTTTGAATGAGTGGGTCCCACCGCCAAGCTTATCAAATCAAATATCAGCACCGCACGCTCTTAAGATGGTGCTCCTGTTTGTAAGTCCGGTCAAGAAAAACTTTGTTACATATTAATAATTATTATAAGTCTATATTTTAGAGGCCATTAATGTGAGTGATACAATTTTTTTTATTAATATGAGAGAGAAGATTGATAAATGTAGAATAAAAATGTAATATTCATTTGGAAAAATTAATTTCAGATCCCTTGTAAGAGATTTAATTAAGATGAGGTCCCACGAAATCACCTAATTAATCTGATGAGGTCCCACGAAGTTGTTATTGCAGGCCAAAAAGTTGTTATCACAATGTTACAAGTTGTTACAGACCAAGAGTGATTCTCAGGCCACAAGTTGTTATTGCAGGCCGAAAAGTTGTCAGTGAAGGCTTAGCCACTAACAACTTTTGACCGCACGATAACAACTTTTTTGCCTGTAATAACAACTTTTTAACTTGCCATAACAACTTTCTGGTGAGGACTTCAAATTAACTAGGTGATTTCATGAGATCTCATCTTAATTAAGTCCCTTACAAGGGACTTGAAATTAATTTTTCCTATTAATTTCTTTTATTAATGTGAGAGATAAGGTTGATAAATGTAGAATAAAAATGTAATATTCATTCTTAAATGGGGTGAGATTGGAAAAACTGATCAGTTGTGGATATAACTACTTTTCTTTAGTGTGTATGAATTAGATAAGATAGACTTATAAACACACACATAGTGGTATATAGGGGTATCACTTTGATGTTATATCAAAGTATCTGGTTTTCTTTGTTTCCTTCTTGACTGGAGTTGTTTTAGAGCCAAGTATTGCTAATTGCTGTTCCCATCAATCAACTCATTATGCACACTCTCGTGGTTGCTATTAAACGCTCACCTGCTGACTAATTCAACAAGAAGCTTGGCCCTTCTTCTTCGGTTTCTTCCCCATGATAGATGAAACCATATCATTCATATTTATGGCAGAAATTTGTAAACCACTTGTCTACTAATAATGTTTTTCCATGAAAGTGAAACATGGCTTCAAATTTCTAGATAATGCCAGTGTTTTAGACTATCACGCAATTATCCTTTTCGTATTTGGTCCAGCATGCTTATCCTCAAGGTTTATCCGCCAGACATATCCATTTTCCCCAATACATGCATAATTTATCCTAATGCAAGCCTAATTCTTCAAAAGGATTGTTTTCAATGATGTATTATTTTTACCGTTATACAGAGGGAGATACATAATTGAATTAATTGTACATCCATTAATCCTTTAGTTGTAATAACAATTTTACATAAATTAATAAAGTTAGCTAAAATTAATCATGGTTAAAATCACGTTTCATCATTGAAGATTTGGAAGGAGAATATGTAACTACACTTGATCTTAAGGAGAATATGTAACTATTAGGGGTGGGAATAGGTCAGGCCCTTATCAGGGGCCTACGGCCTAGCCTACAATAAGCCTAGCCTAGCCTATTTAATAAATAGGTCAGGCTCATAATCATGCCTATTGTTAGGCCTATTTAGGTAAACAGGCCAGGCCTTTTTTCGTAAGGCCTAGCCTACAAGCCTACAGGCCTGGCCTATTTAACTATTTTGTAATTCTATTATGATATATAATATAGAATAAATTATATAAATTAATTATAACATGACCAACTTATCAAGTTTTATAATCATAAAATCTTTTTGAGATATACATATGTGTTTTAATTAATTTAAATGGTAATATATGGAATTATAAGTATAAACTTTTAAGCCTATTTAAGAGTCTACATTTTAAGTAGGCTTTTAAATAGGCTTTCAGGCCTAGTCAGGCCTTTTGAAGGCTCAGGCTCAGGCCTAAAAATAAACTTACATACAGGCTCAGGCTCAGGCTTAAGTTTTAGATTTGTAATCAGGCCCAGGCCTATTTAGTTGAAGCCTACATAAGCCTAACCTATTTCCACCCCTAGTAACTATGCACAACATAATTTCTCAAAAAAGTGTGTTATTAATTATTATGCATAGACTTATTAATATGAAATTTAAAATACAATAGTGGTAGAATATTTCCAAACATATGGGAGGCGGGAGCTGTCGGCTTTATGCTCCTTGGCTCCGCCATAAAGCAATTGTGAAACTCAAAAATTTATTTACTCCGACCGTAAGAGATATTTAGTCAATTTAATTATATTACGTTAGTTAGATTAGTTAATTCTGTATTATATTTTATTTGTGCATTCTAGTCATCTTATGATTTCTCTTTTCTTCTTCTAATTTGATCATTGTTTTAGGGGTATTAATATGATAGTCTATAAAAATGACAGACAAATAGAAATATGTTTCGCATCTGGACTTACTAAGATAAAAAAAATCATCAATTAAATCTTACTATAATATTAAAGGGATGAGGAGTGTATTAATGGTAATGAAATGGGTGATAACAACTTTTTAAAAGCGACCCACAAACCTAATAAATAGTAACGAATGAGTAGAGTGAAAATGACTGGCGATAATGATGTGTAATAAAGTAAGCATGTACTATATAAAAAAAAGAAGCAGGGAAGATAGTTAAAACTGTATCACCCTATTCCTTATTATAAGTCTATCATAATTACTTTTTATATACTAATGAGTGGAAGTTATGGCATTAAATATATCTTATTTTTTTTAAATAATATTTTATGCATTATAACCCTTCTCTCTCATCTTCCTTATTTCTAATATAGAGGTAAAATAGTCATAATAGTATTAATTGATCCCAAATTGAACTTATATTTTTGAAAAAAAATTGTGATAATTAGACTTATAATAATAAGAAACATAGTGATAAAATAAAATCAAGAAGTGGCAGGGGACAGAGACATTGGCACGAAGGTTTGAAATCAAAGGTTGGTGGCGGCAAATAATGGCGATGGAGCACCCAATACGCCTGCAGAGGATAGTGTCAAAGCAAGTGTTGGCGGTGCTGAGTCATTGAAATCGGGACATGTGGTCCCCACATGTCGATTTGATCTATGCTGACATGGACTCATCACCGCCTCCCACATTGCCATCTCACCATTGACTTTGGCTTCACTCCATTGGTTGTCCACGAACTTCTCAATTTCCCTTTGCCTCTACTTTCTTATGGCTATCATTGATTGTCAACATATCCCTGTTAAGTCTACTCAAACAAATCTTCAAATATTAAGAATTATTACTTAGATCATTACATTTATATTAAATTAATAAAATTTTTTAAGACTATCCTTGTTCAAAATTTAATTTTCTCTACATTTTTAAATCTTCATCACATATCTTTCCTCTTTCTTTTTTTTCAATAAGAATTAAATAAAGTTAAAGTTGGAAAACAATAATTAATCACCTTTTAATGGACTTATATTTATGAACAAAATTTTTTGTGTGGTTGTACTTATAATAATGAATAGAGTGATGTTTCATTTCAATGACAAAAAAATATGCTCCATTTCATGTAACTAATTCAAAAAAATAACCTTATAATTCGAGACATAATAAGTAGTATGATATCATCTCGAAACTTGATAAAATCTACTTAACTAGGTTTAATGTATTGCTAAAATTCCCAAAAATTTTTATTTACAATAAAAGTGTGTTCTTTTCATTTGTATTGAAAGTATGCATTGATACAAAAATTATTTCTACTTGTAACTAATATAGATAGTTGTTTTAAAAAAAGATAAATATTGTGTACGAAGTACATTGAGCTATCTAATTTCAAATTATCTCTGACGCTATGGAAGAGAGATTATATTATCATAAAATTTTGAGTCTCAATATAGAAAAGTCGTGACTTGTTTTAAATGGCCGTTACAAGCTCACAACTACCAAAATAACTTTTTTTAATAATGATTTACTATGTAAGAATATGTGAGAATAATTTTGTCCTAAATTACATCAACATATTTACGATTGGCGATTCAAAAATTTGTGTTTGGATTGACTTAAACAGGGAAATGAATACTTATTTTATTAAAAAGCACTTAAAATGGGTTTGACGTTTGTTGTGTGTGTTTGGTTCTACTTACTCTTAATTGTGCTCATGGCTTAAAAGTCAATCATAACACAAGGAAAAAAACATCTTACAGCTTATGACTTATACTTTTGGCTATGAAGGAGAGAGAAAAAAATATTACATTTGGTCCTTAATGTAAGAGCTAGTTGATTAATTTGTAGAGATTAAAAAGTTGAATAAATTATTTAATTACAGTATATATATTACATATATATCTAAAATAGTCATGTTAGAAAAATCACTTTCTTGTATTGTATTAACATGATAAAGTAACTTATAAATAAGGCCAGAAAAACATTTTCTTTATTTTTGTCATGTAAAAGCTACCTTTACAACCTCCAATCCAAATAAGTTTTAATTTATAAAAAGTTATTTCGATCACTGTAAATTCAAATATAAATCTAATTATACAATCTGATTTATATCCGATCTTACTTATATATAAATTAGATTAAAAATAATTCATTATTCCAAACACACCATTCCACTCTCACCATCCTTACCTTCACTCCTCTTCCAGTTCCACTACCACTATGATGACCTCACACGGCCTCATCATATATCATATATCTATAAAAGTTTGTTCATACGGGGTTTATTAATTTTTTAATAAAAAATTTCTTTTTGATGGGTAGTTACAAAATGTCTATTGTTTTCTTTCTTTCTTTCTTTTCTTTTTTTCATTAACGAACAAACTATTTGCTTGCAATCTTGCACGGCTAGGAAATTTCTTGATGCGATTCATCAATCCCCGTTATAATTCATTTTTGTAAAAATATATAAAGTGTAAATTAACTCGTTTTCTCCAAATCCCAGTATACGCGACCCATTTAGCCATAAATACACGAATACATCATATGAAAACTAAAACGAATAAGTAATATTTTTTCATCAATCACTTATTATTTATTAGATTAATGCTTAATTTTTAAAAATTTGAAAGCTGCATTATTAAAAACATACAAAAAATTTGTGCAAAACTAGTCCATTGTTTAAATAGTATCCATCAAAATATTACTCTATGAAATGCCCACTAATAAGATCTGCACGTGGTTATGAAATACTGAGTATAATTTTACGAATTCGCTGGCAAGAAAATAAAAATAATACTTCTGATATATTGACCGATATAATAAGGAAAGCCATAAAGGCGTACTATAAATTTCTCCAAATTGTTACGTTATTCACATCCACATATAATGTTTTTTCTTTTCGGAAAAGAAAAAAAAAACAGAGAAAAGCATACAAACGCCTTTCTATCACATCACACATTCAAGAATGAATGATGTCTGATGATTGATGATGAACCGGCGATCCACATAATTTGTATGCAAAATTTTGACCCCTTCTTCAGGGCCATCCCTCTAATCAAATTCCTTACCATATAATCCGTTTCCCACTTCTCAGATTCTGAATCCTTTCGTGTTGTTCCCAACGAAGCATGACATAATCACAACAATCTCACTGCGTTAGCATCTCAATCTCAAATGTGATAAAATCATGGCTCTAATGGCCACAAGAACCAAGATTTCGAGAGTTCTCACTGCCCTCTCTACTCGAATGCCAGATTCGAGATTTGGGTCTGGCCGTTTCAACCCTCTTGGTTCTTCTTCATACTCTTCCGTTGCTCTGGCCACTGAGGAGTCAGAGACTTTTGGAGTGAAGGATTATGAGGATTACAGGAAGTCTCGGTATGGTGACATCACTCACAAGGCTGTGCTTGTTGATGCTGTTGGCACTCTTGTTGTGCCTTCTCAACCCATGGCTGAGGTTGGTCTTTTACTCTTTTGTGTATCATACAACGCATGCATTTCTTGGTTGTGCCCAGTGTTTTCTGAGTTTATGCTGTGATTCTTTAAGTTTGGTGCACGTGGCTACTAATTTCTTCTTCATTTCCCATTTACGTGCTTGATTTCTGATTGCAAATGAAATTATTTGGTTTTTACCTGTTGCATTGTAGATATATAGAAAGATTGGGGAGAAGTATGGGGTTGAATACTCGGAGGATGAGATTTTACACCGTTACAGAAGAGCTTATGGGCAGCCTTGGGGTAGATCTCGGCTCAGGTGCGTGTCATTTTATGACTTGTATTAGTTGATATGTCAATGCTGACTAATACTGCATAAAATTTGGTTATTTATTGCGAATTGGTTTTGTAGAATGAATTTTTCATGACCTGTTTTGGTCCACTGCATTTATCTGCCTGATATATATTTCTTTTTATTAGGAGGTATGAGGTAACTCACTGACTTGCATAGTCCTCCTGTATTTCTCTAATTTACATCTTTTTAAGTTAAAGGAAAAAAAAAAAAAAGAATCTCGCCTAATATTGAGTTTTACCTCATAACTTGGCATGAAAATCTGTGTATTATGAAACATGGGCAATTTGATAGAGGGGCTGTAGCTTTGTAACACACATCAGAAGGTTGCATTGAACAAAAAACACTTCAGAACATCACTCAAGCATATGATATCTACCTCTCAGCCATATATATTGCTCAAGCATATGATATCAGTCCGTATCATACAACTGAAGAACATTTTTTTTTTTTTTTTTGCCAAAAACTGAAGAACATTGTTTGATAACACAAAACGAGCACTATATTCTATGGCATATGATGCAGAACTCACTTTTATTCTGGGCTTTATAAAGCAGTAGTCCACGCGCCACTGTATGGTTTTTTACTTGTAAACGAATATTTCTTAAAATGTGAGGTGAATTTAGGATTTTACTGAGGTCAAACTTTTGTCTTTTCTCGTAACTTATATTAGTTGCAGCTGGAAATGTAACTAAGGATTCAACCTTAGAGACAACTAATTTACTATCATCTTTGTTTTTGTCTGAGACTCTAATTCTTTCTCAATTGCAGATATGTTAATGACGGCAGGCCGTTCTGGCAATACATAGTTAGTTACTCCACTGGCTGTTCAGATTCTCAGTACTTTGAAGAACTTTATAACTACTATATGACAGAGAAGGTCAGATCTTTTGAAACCATTCATATTTATTGTTATTTGTCTGCAACCTTTAGGTAGCAGCTTTTTGATATTTTTTTCTATCATTCATAGGCATGGCACCTCTGTGACCCTGAGGCTGAAAAAGTGTTCCAAGCAATTAGGAAAGCTGGTGTAAAGCTGGCTGTTGTGTCAAATTTTGACACAAGATTAAGACCTCTGCTGAAGGCATTGAGCTGCGATAACTGGTTTGATGCAGTAGCAGTATCAGCTGAGGTAGCACGAGTTTCTTTTCTTATTGTTGAATTAGTTTGTGTTGGGAGCAGGTTTTCCCGCCCCCCTCTTTATCCCATGACTGCTTGCAACTTTATTAATTGTCACAAACAATCCAAGGTATCTTTGAATTTCGAAGAAAAATGTTGGCAATGAATTCCAATAATTCTGTCTTACATCTTGCTGCTTGATCCTTCAAATGAGGCCACCTTAGTCTGGTGCTAACTCCTGCCTCCATGTCACACTTAGCTGTGCTTGGGCTTGTTGCAATGTGCTTGTGCTAACCTGATCTGACTACTCTTAAGTAGCTCATTCTTTCATTCTTTGTTTCAATCTGACTAGTTTTGTTGTACACGCATGTAAACACACAGACATACAAAGTGAGGCATGCTAAGTGCATGAGATGACATAGATCCCTAATATACTTGCAATACTTTTGTCCTAAAAGCATGCTAAAGGGTAATGCCATCAAGTGAATTACAAATCACCATGTCTTCCACATCATCTTGTCAAAATAAATGGAGTCACATGAATTTATCTCTTAATTGCAATGAAGAAAAATGCAAGAGAGCTATGAAAGATGGGGCCCTCCTTAGTGTCTGTAGTGCACAAGTTGGGTATAAAATTTATGTTATGCGCTCACCCGCTTCTTTACAGTTCATATTTATGATATCTGAATTTCTGTGTCATGGTGGGTGGATGTGTCTTTGTCAAACAGGTTGCGGCAGAAAAGCCAAATCCAACCATATTTCTTAAAGCATGTGATTTGTTGGGTGTGAAGCCTGAGGATGCTGTTCATATTGGAGATGATCGTAGAAATGATATATGGGGTGCTAGAGATGCTGGATGTGATGCTTGGCTTTGGGGAAGTGATGTTCATTCCTTTAAGGAGGTATGTTAGCATCTCCATATCACATAGTTTTGTATGCTATGATCCTTCTACTGTTTGTTCTCATAATCACTGACGTGTCTTCTGCCAGTTGAAAATGCTAATTCTGATTGTAGAAATTAGATTTCTGATTTTTACGTTGTCAGTTATAATTAGGCCTGCAAATACTTCATGTGACTCCAATATTTTTGCTGATGCAGGTAGCTCAGAGAATTGGGGTCCGAGTTTGATAGATTGAATCAAGCATTAGTTGAAGAATGCTTTGTATTATAAATATTTATATAGTGAGGGTGTATATTATGTTCAGCTGAAATTTTCGTAATTTTCGAAGTATAATTTGGTGATGTGGGCCGGTATGTAATTCTCAGGGGACAGAAACGGAAAATGCAGGAAGAAGGTTTTATCTTTGCAAAATGTTTATTAGGCCCATTATTAGATAGCAAAGACTTGCAATTGTAGTGCTGTGAGTTGTGACTTGCTATTTCCTCGCTGCTAGTTAATTTCACTGGTAATTACTCCCTCCGGTCCTAATTACTCCCCAAAAAAAGTCAACTGGCTCTTATAATTAGGACGGGAGGTAGTACTAATTACTGTGAACACTTGATTACTGGTAAAAAAATGAAAATGTGAGCAGTGGGAGACTTTCTGGAGAGAAATTGGGTGAAAAGCCGAGGATCATAACAAACGTCAAGAAAACCATACTACTGTTTAGTTGAGACTCGGTTATAGGAGGCATACCTCCTATTTATTCATCATAATGATGAGAAAAAGTAGTTGTCATAGCTGAAATAAAATTTGAATCATTTGAAATTTGATATGAATTTGATATGGATTGTCTGGAGTTGACCGCTTATTTAATGATAAATTTTTTTTTTTTAAGAAATATCGGCTATAAGATTCATTTTATTTTTTATTATGTATCCAATAAAGCGAAAAATTATTTAAGTATTAAAATAAATTATATTGAATATGAACCTTTCCAATTAAATTTGAATAAACTAGATTAAGATAAAAAATTTATTGTTCAATGAAATTTGAAGTGAGCAATTGTTCTTTTAAATGATTGGGCTTGTTAGCCTGATTGAAGTTTAAATGTGAAAAACCCATCCCCTAGCATATATTTATTTATAATTATAATATAATATAATATAATGTTGACAATCTCCACATTAATTAGTGAACAACTGACCTGACATCAAACAAATAGAAGTAATATTTGTAGTCAAGTAGATGCATTAATGTACTTTTGATGGATTGATTGATGATTGATTGGCATAAGTGGTGAGTGATCCGTTGCAAATTGATTACCAATTATCAACCTAAAAGAACTACCATAATCATTAATCAGTTTGTGAAAATACTCCTACATTAATTGAAAAAAAAAAAAAAATTATGCGCGGCAACGGTTCAATCTTTAAAAAAAAAAAAAAAGCGGGTACAAATAAACCCTAATACGCGTAAACTTGAAGCTGAAAGAGCGGGAAAAATATTTGAACAGAGACCTGAGAAGACGAACGGCTCTCCTCCTCTCTCTACAGCTCAACTATATCTCACTGTTCCGATCACTCTTCTCTCCAACCCTATTTTTTCCATGGAGAGAATACATGTAGCCGTACGGTCACGGCCTCTATCCTCCGACGATGCTAAGGCCAGCCCTTGGAGAATCTCTGGCAATTCCATCTTCATCCCTAATCACTCCACCAAGTTTGAATTCGGTATACCCCTCTTTCTCCTTCACCTCTCTATTTTCAGCATTTTACTTTTACTTGTGTTTCTTTTTTTAACATATTAAGCTTCGCAGATCAAATTTTCCGCGAAGATTGTAACACGTTTCAAGTATACCAAGCTTGTACCATGAATATAGTTGCCGCTGCTGTTCGTGGATTTAATGGTATTCTCAATAGATATTCCAAAAAAAAAATTGTATATAACTATTACTGTATATTGCTTGCTTGGTTCTTTGTTCTATTCTCGAATTATAAGATACTGTTCGATTTTTATCTCCAAGTTTTAGCGCAAGTCCCTCGTTAAAGTGGACCATTAGACTTTAACTATTTGAACGGGTTGACTTACAACCCTAATCAACACAATGATGGTATGCGCTATTCGGTGAATGCTAAAGGTAATTTCATCATGAGATCACTAGATAATTGAGATAAACCTCATCTGTTTGGCTGTCTACTTTTTTAAAATAATTATTTGCTCTGTACTAATACGCAATTTTTGTGGATATTTTCCCATTTTGATTTTTAAGCTACAGTCTTGATTCACATTCAACAGCAAGTTAGCTGCAACAGCGCATGAGCCATTTTCTAAACAGTTGCATTCTTTTTAATTGCAAGGACATATATAGTAGAGTTTATTTTGGATTTTGAAGTCATTCTTCCTGCTGTTTGTTAAAGTTTCATTTGTTCCTGTGATGCCTGTCCTCTACCATCAATCTCTCTGTTTAGCTGTCAAACTTCATTTGCGCTTTTGAAGATAGTACATGATAATTCCATAACATGCGCTCACTTAACTTAGGCCAGATGAAGGAGAAACTGAAGGAAATAAAGTTTGCATAAAAGTTTGATGCCAAATTTATGGGTTCATTTTATCATCTAGTCCATGAGTGCTTAGCTCTAAGGTTGGTGTTCGTATTAATGTATTTATATTCTCGGTGCTTGAATTTCTTATTGCTTTTGTGAATATAAGGTACGGTTTTTGCCTATGGACAAACTAATAGTGGGAAAACCCATACAATGAGAGGCTCTCGAATAGAACCAGGAGTCATCCCTCTTGCGGTGCATGATTTATTTGAGATTATTCAACAGGTAGTAGCCATCCATTCTCAGTCTAATATTCTCCAAATCTTGTGTTGCTGTTTCATTGCAAAGATGATATTGAATTGGTGATGGTTAGTTTAGGCAAGCTTGGTTCAATTTTGAATCTGTTTATCTCCCAAACATTAAAATGTAGTATTTTATTGTGTCATATTTTCAAGAGCTAGATATGAAATGTGTGAGATAAAATGCTATTGAGTCATCGTTGTTAAAATTTTTAGTATGTTGTTGACTGAGTTATTTTTAATTGGGAGAGGTTCTTCAAGTGTTTTTTCTGAACTCCAATTTAATTAAGCCTACTTGCGGTCTTGCATTGTTTTGTTTGTGTTACCTTCTTGTGTATTTCATGATACATTTATCTTTATTCATTTACTTTAGGATGTTGATCGAGAATTCCTCCTTCGAATGTCATACATGGAAATCTACAATGAGGAGATAAATGATTTATTGGTTCCAGAACATAGAAAATTGCAGATTCATGAGAATCAAGAGGTTTTTCTCCCTCATGATTGCTGATTCTCTTATATATGATATTTAGTTTTTTCTTGTTTGTATTTATACCCTTTTTTGTCTAAACTCTAAACTATCAGCGTGGAATATATGTTGCTGGGTTGCGTGAAGAAATTGTTGCCTCTCCTGAGCAAGTCCTTGAACTCGTGGAATTTGGAGAATGTAATGTAAATTTTGCAATTAACGTAAAAATATTTTCTTTACCACAAGTATTCGATTCTGATGTTATTTCGTCGGTATTCAGTTCATAGACATATTGGAGAAACAAATATGAATTTATATAGTAGCAGGTCGCATACCATTTTTCGCATGGTAAGCGACGTATTCTCTCTGATTTGTCTTTTTCTCTGGGCACAAGGGCTCATTCGTTCTTCTATTGTTATATCTTTGGTTGAATAGATAATTGAGAGTCGTGATAGAAGTGAAGGTGAAGAAAATGACAGTCGATGTGATGCTGTCCGTGTATCAGTGTTGGTATGTCTCTCTCCTTTTCTCTTTTTATGCAGGTTTTTTGTCTGCCTGTGTATCTTACTGCCTTTAGAAAATGAGTCTTGGTGTGCAATTTTTCTTATTCTTGGTGATTATTTTCTTCATTTCTAGAACTTAGTGGATCTGGCTGGTTCAGAACGCGCTGCTAAAACTGGAGCTGAAGGTGTGCGTCTCAAAGAGGGTTCCCACATAAACAAAAGTTTAATGACTTTGGGAACCGTGATTAAAAAATTGAGTGAAGGTGCTGAAAGCCAAGGGTAAGTTTGAATTATTACCAAGTTATTCGCATCTCCAATAAAAAATGTAAACAATATTTAATATTTATTGCAGTGGTCATGTTCCTTATCGAGATAGCAAGCTTACACGAATCCTACAACCTGCACTTGGGGGAAATGCTAATACAGCTATGATATGTAATATAACTCTTGCTCAGGTAAGAAACCCCTCCTTCACACAATTTTTGGAATGCTTTTTACTAAATTATGTCTAGTTGTATTCTGATGCATTGTTTGATTATTTTGATTCTGTTGCCTCACATCCGAGTTGAACTTCTATTTTTAGCTAGTTAAGTATACTTTATTTCATGGCAGATACATGCAGATGAGACTAAAAGCAGTCTCCAATTTGCTAGCAGGGCATTACGTGTTACAAACTGTGCTCATGTCAATGAGGTTTCTTCTTATATATTTTCCATGTTTTTTTTCTTTCCACTCACATTTTTACTTTTAGGTGGTGGTTCCAATTATTGATGCAAATGTGTTCTAAATGTCTAATGTTGTTCGGTTTTGCTTTTTGTCTTTTGTATGATTTACAACAAATTTACATTGAGGTGTAATTTTTCTTTCACTGAAACTTATTCATCTCTCTTTTCATTAGATTTTGACAGATGCTGCGCTATTGAAGCGCCAAAAGAAAGAGATTGAAGAGTTGCGTGCCAAATTGCAGGTTGACATAATTTACTTTGGAATTTTCTGTCTTCCATATATGGATGAATGCAACATTTTATGGAGTGTAAGCTATTAAAACATATTTCGGGTCTTTGTCAGGGTTCTCATTCTGAGCATTTGGAAGATGAGGTTCTGAATCTTCGAAACACATTATTACAGGTTAAAAAAAATTCTTGGATTAATCTTTACAAAAGGCTTTTGTGCGTTCTGTAATGTAAAATAATATTTTGGCTAGACTGAACTGGAAAGGGAAAGGATAGCTTTGGAATTGGAAGAGGAGAAGAAAGCTCAAGCTGAGTGGGAAAAGAGAGTACAGGAGCAGGCTAGGAAAATTGAAAATTTGAGTTCAATGGTTTTGTTTTCAAACAGGGATGAGACTCGTGACCACATCAAAAAGGTATTCCTTCCCTTATATGCTGAATTGCTATTTGTAATCTTGCCTTCAAACCAAACATACAAAATTTTCTTTCCTTAGAAGAGATATTCATTTTTAGTGATTTTGCTCTGAAAAGCACTTCATTGTCACTAGATTTTGAGTTGATGTTATGGTTTTGGGAAATATATGTTTTGCATCGTTTGACAATCCTAGAATAATTTTTCCCGCACATTTTATTTTTGTACAATAACATTCTTGCTTATTGAATTCCTTAAATCTTGCAGTGTCCTCTGTAATTCTCATCCACTTCACATGTTTAGATGTTATCCGTGTGTCTTGAATTTTGTGCGTTTGACTGGATAAAAGTTATGCATTTCTCTGCAAAAACGTGCAGCTTTTTGCCATTTGGTTATGATATATTGCAATGTAGAACATTTTGAAGGTAGTCAACTTTGGATGGCAAAAGAAAAGTTAGGATGTTTGGCACTGGGGTTAGATTTTCCTGGAAATTGAAAGGTTGCTAATAAGATGGATGAGATATACCTGGTCATCACTCTATTTGTTTGCTTTGTATTTTTTTCCTATCATGGAACTCCTTCTTTTCCTCTTCCATTAGTGATTAAGTTTTCTCTAATGCTTTGCAGGAGAAGAGGCGGGATACCTGGTGTCCTGGCAAGCTTTTAAGGGAAAATCTAAATGATGTAATATTTTCTTCTTACTCATATTACATCCCATCAATCTCTTGCCTACTTATGTTGAAATGTTGATTGGTGCTTGTGTTTTTCACTTAAATGGTTTGTATTGTTGCGATTTACATGATTTTTCCTATATTTAAATGCAAAAACTAACTCATGCATAGCGCAGTATGACTTGTTTTTTAGTGGACATGAGTCTTGTCTTTTAGGTTCAGTATTTGCACATAACTCGTCTCTTTTCTGCATTTTAGGCATACCCTAGTATCCAATCAAAGGCTTCAGCTGGAAAATCCATTAAACCTACAAGAGACATAGGACCACTCATTTCGTTTGAGGAACTGGTAAATGAAAGCGTTCCTGAGGAGCAATCCGATAAGCAAGGAGATGATTTTGATGCTGCTGCTGGCAGTAACTGTAACATACCTGATGCTTGTGCTTTATTGCATGTAACCAGCAGAAAAAAGGTCCCACCGAGGAAAAAAAGCCTATCCGTGGTTTGTCATATGGTCCAATTTAATTTCTTGTGTAAAATTCTTGCTAGTTTGTAAACTAATTACTTGTAAATATGGCAGGATGATAATGAGTTATCTAACATGAGGGCAGAGTATGAGGATTTGTTTCTAGAATTTGTGGCCCAGGTTACCATTCTCATTCCCAATTCTCTTCTTGCAATTCTAAAGGTACTGGAAAATAAGCATGGTTATGTTTTTCTTAATGCAGAAAATAATGAGTGAGATACAAATTCAATGTTTGGGAGAACAGCTAATTAAAGCAAATTCTCTTCAATCTGCTGAGTCTATCGACTGTTCAAATTATGTCGACAAGATTTGTTTCAAAGGGGATAAAAATGTGAGCCTCAGAGAATCGGAGGCTATTATGATTATCAAGAAACTTCAAGAGCAGGTTTAGTCTTTTTCTCATTTTTGCGTTTTTATTTTATTTGCTTCCAGTAATGTCTTTTATTAAAAATGGATTTGATTACCTTTTTGGTATTTTAATAAGCATTCCTCATTTGTGCTAAATTAGGTTCACACACACGAATTAAGATTTATTTCACTGACATTTTTTCTGTGCTTTATATCTTTAAGATTGAGGTTTTGAAAATGGAGAAGTCATCTAGCCAACATAAACTGGATAATGTTGTTGATCTGGCTACCGAGCAGAATCTAAGAGCCCAAGAAAAAATTGAAGAGGTGATGATGCTTTGAATTAATATATTGTGTTATTTGTTAATTACCTAGTATTCTATCGATTAGTTTGGTTGAATTGTTTCATGTTTCAACATCTAAGTTAAATTCTGTAGTTTATATTCTAATTTCTTTCTTTCTTTGTTTTTAATTTTAAAATTTGCTCAGCTCTATGAAGAGCTTCTTAATGCACATGAAGCAGCTCAGATAGCTGATGATAAGCATACTTCCTGTAAAAGTGTAAACAAAGTTGATGTATGTTTTTTCAGCTTCTCTTGAACGTTTGGATCCTATCTTGCTTATAATTCATTATGTCAACATGACTTCATATCAGTTTACTATTATGTTACCATCTTATATTTTTCATGAAACTCTATTTGACTTATTCATTACTGTATACTTAGGATGGGGATTTGGATTTCATGATCAATATTTCAATGGAATTTCAAGAAATAACATTGGAAGTACAGAACTCAGAAGAAACAGTTCAAAGTGTTGTTTTGCTTATGGATGAGGTTTCTGAAAGTTTTTCTGCTCTCTGTGATGTGTTCGTGGTGAGTACTATTGTGACACAGCAGAATAAATACGTATAATATATGTAAAGCTGCAGAGGAATGTTCAATATACTATCGGAACCCTGAAATATTCAAGTAGCCGAACAAATAATAAGCAATCTTTTCTTTCCTAATAACTTATCAATTATCAATTATTTCATTCAAATATTTAAATTTTCATTGCATTTTTTTTTAAATTTTTGATGTTTGATGCAGGATTTAAAAACTTCCATATCCCAGTGTTCAGCCGAACAAAAGTTAATTTTGAGTAACTATCAGAGGTTGAATTCTTGCTTGAGACAAAAAGTATCTCAGCTTGAGAATGAAAAGGTGAAGTTTCTCAACTAGTTAATTATGTTTCTAGCTGTAAAGTCCAAGACTCAATACAATTGGTGCTGCAGATTCTTCTAGTCAATGAATCAGCTGATCTTCAAAAGCAGCTTCAGGAATCAAAGCTTGATGCGTTAAATTCCCAAAATTCTATGGCGGTGGGACCTTGATAGTAAATTATTTGCAGTATCTTATGTTTTGTCTGTGCATCATAACAACTATGATTTAGGAACAACTCTACTCAATTGTACAGGAACTTTCAGAACAGCGCCAGTTGGAAAATGCAGAACTGCTTTCTTATATTCAAACTCTTGAAAATGATGTATCATGTTTAGCATCATCTACGTTGGCTAAGGAAAAGGAAACTTTGAGAAAAGATCTTGAGAAGACAAGAACTAAATTGAAAGAAACCGAGTCTAAGCTCAAGATTGCCATACAAGAGAGAACAAAACTTGAGGTTTTTTATTATATCCTAAGCTTTCATCCTTTACATGTAAGTGATCAATTTTTGAAGTACATGCCTAAAATGCTTTGCATACTGTTAGGGTGAGAAAGCATATGCTGAACGAGAGATCAAAAGACTGCACAATCAGAATTCTCTTCTTGAACGTGATATTAATAAACGTGACTCAATTGCTGGGAGAAGGCGTGATTCAGTTATTGAAAGGAGTTCAAAGTTGTTTGATTCGAAAAGACCTAAGGGTCTCGCTATTCCCCTCGAACAGACATTTCAGGTTTTGAAATTTTGTATTGTTTTATGCTTATGTCAAATTCCTTGAGATCTTGAAGCTGCCGGAATCTTGTCATATTAACAAATAATTATGCTTTATAGGTCCTTCTGTTTGTGATGAGAGGTGATTGACTCTTCATGGATTTTATCCTGCATTATTATTGTTTTTCATTGTCTGTGTGCGTGTTGAAAAGCAACCTTTTCTGGAATTTATCCCCCAAAAGTATTCTAGACAGCTGCTGCACTTGTTTGATCTTAATCTCTTTATAGATGGATATGCTTCTTTTTGTTTCAATTTGAGAAGTTTCGCCATGTCTGGAATTAATTTGATGCGTGCTTGCCATCAAGAAAACAAAGTAGGACAGATGAATTATTCTTTGTTAATTTGATATTGACTTGGTTTAGGAGGAAGAGTACAAAAAGCTGGAAGTTCTTGCATTTGAATCAGAAACAAGAATCACTTCTTTGGAACAACAACTGTCAGCTGTATTGAAGGAGAAAGAAGATCTAATATCTATCGATGAAGGTTTGGCATCAGAACTGGGAAACTTGACTGATAGGCTGAACATATCAAACTCTGAACTATGCAATTTGAATGAAGAGATTTCTGCTCTTGTAAGTTTTTCTGCGTATTTCTGCTCAGGTTTCACCTTCAGCCCTTTGTTTTATAGATTACACATAAATCTGCTAACATCTTTTAATACTTATTGTTGTCCATTTAGAGACAACAACTTGAAGAATCTAATTCTCACCACAAAAAATTGGAAAAATCTATCAAGGTGTTGGTTGAAGAAAAGGAAGAGTTGGCAATGGTATGCAAATGTTATTTTCTCTCTTTGTTGTGATGATCTTTTTCCCTCTTGGTAGCTTTCTTTATAACAAGGTAAAGTTCCTTTATTCTTGATCTTGCAGCAACTTACAGATTCACTTTTGGAAATGGAGGAGGAAAAGGCAATATGGTCTGCAAAGGAGAAAGCTGCAGTGCAGGCTATGGAAGAAAAGGCTAGATTAAACAATGAGCAGACAGTGTCATTATCAAAAGAATTATTAGAGGTAAGATTCATTTTCCTTCCATTTTAAAAGCATTGGCTTATTTCTATTTATATTGATTTTTTAAATGGGTAAAGGTCCAATTTTGCCCCGGAAGTAACCCAGTAGGAGCTGATTTGCCCCGAAAGTAACAAATGGAGCTTATTTACCCCGGAAGTAGTAAAAACGTTGCGTATTAGCCCCTAGAAGACACTGAATGCTCCCTTTATTATTGGGTAAAAGTCCAATTTCGCTCCGCTTTTGTTACTTCCGGGGTAAATAAGATCCATTTGTTACTTCCTGGGCAAATCAGCTCCTACTGAGTTACTTCCGGGGCAAAATTGGACCTTTACCCTTTTTTAAATACTTCATCCGGGTTTGACCCCATTGAAGTCCTAGAAGCCCGTGTATAATTTTTAGATATTGCACGTCTCTTGTCTTTCCGGTGCAGAAATTTGTTCTTGGTATATTAATCTGTTAAAACTTGAATATATATTTGCCATTAAAGTTCAAGTCTTGAAAATGATGTTTCTGGAAATATAATTAGCTCTTGACGCAAGACTATGACCTTCATTATCGTCCAAGTGAAAAGGTCCGGCTAATTTTTCATGGGTTTTGTTTTCAATTTTTATGGATAAATTGCGTTCACGTAATATTCTTTGCCTGAACTGATTAAGTTTGTTTATAAATTTCAGGTAAAGGATGAATTGGAATCTTATAGAGAACAATGCAAGATACTCAGGGAAAGATTGACTTCAAAAGAGAATTCATATTTCATGGAGAAATCTAGGTTTGTTTTTCTTCTTCTCTTATTTAGTCTCCCTCTTTCTCTGACTTTCGAGTTTTTCCCACTATATAATAGTCGTCTTCATTTACTTGTGAAGTAATATTTTTAAATACTTAAATTGTCCCACGCTAAGTGCTGCTTGAGCATAATTTTGAGAAAGCCTGTGGTTTAGGGTTTAAAAATCATTTTACTAGATGCTTGCTTGTAGCTTGGGTTAGTACCCAGATGGGTATAATGCAAAGAGGGTTGCCTTATCTTAACTTATAGTCGTCTTCACTCATGATTGTTTTACTTTTGGTGCCCTGCCTATTATAATTGTCTTCAGTGAATTAACTTATATCTTGTTTGTTATGAAATACAGGGAGAATTGTTTAGAGATTGATCAACCAGTGAACCATGACGACACAACGGATGATGCCAAGAGCAACGTACTCCAAATAGTAAGGAATTTGTTTAGAGAATGTTTTATTTCTTGCGTTGATATTTTACCAACACAACACATTTATTTCGATCTTGTAATCCATTTTATGTGTCAACATCGTCTATTGGGAATTTGTCCTTGGGGCATGTTTATACTGACAACGAGAGAGTAAATATGCTTCAGGAAACAAATGTACTTCAAGGCGGTAATCTATCAACCTCAGAAGAGCTGGATACTTCAACAGAACGCTCGAACGAGTTTCAGGTTTCTTCTTCATTGCCTATGTACATAGAAATAATCAAATTATAAATTGGAAATAAAGTTACTGATACCATGAATGCCTCCCTGACAGAATCTCAGAGAACAACTCAGTGTTCTTACAAAAGAAAGGGACAATATAATGATCGAATTAGAAGAGCACCGAAATAATGTAATGGAAGCGAAACATCAGCGAAAGCATTGCTACGATGAGGTAGGGTAAAAGATACAACTTCCGTTGATATTTAGTCTTTCAAAATCTTTTTGCTGAGCGTGAAGAACTTTTGATTTTCAGCTGTCAAAGGCACAAGTTCAAGTAGAGGAGCTAAGTAAGAAAATTTCCAGTATGGAAGCCAAAATGCATGGGGTGAGTATTATATAAATTCAAGGTTGATATGAGATTAAGTCTTGGAGCCTCGTGACACTTTTTTTTTTTTTTTTTCATTATTGGTATTATTATGAACAGGATGGAGTGAGAAATAACAAAGAAATGACAAAACTTAGAATGAGGCTTCGGGGAACACAAGCGAAGCTAGATGCTTTCCGTGGGAGATATAAGGAAGCAATCGATGAATCTGATTTAATGAACAGAAAGTATGAGGCGGGTGCTGGAAAATTGAAGAATCAGTTGGCTTCTAAAGCCATGGAAGTTCTGTCCCTGAAGAAAGAACTCTCTGCTTCCAGGGTGCAACATCAAGTACGTTCATAATTATTGATTTTGTACAGTCAAGTTGTACGCTGTTTATTGCTGTTATAGTAATAGGAACCGTCGGTTCCGAGTAGGTCACTCCATTTTTTGGGCTAGCGGCTTTTGGTTGTCATATTGCTTTGGCCTTTTTATTTTCTGCAGTATCATGCCAAAAATCTGTATATAAATTATTCTGGCTAGGTGAAATGAAACCAAGGTTAAATAGCTGGACTTGGCTTCCCTCATCTATTATTCCCATCCTCTTCTCTAAAATTTTATAGTGTTGAGGTCAAATTTTTTTTGATTGATTTTATCATTAAATTCTACATAAAATTAGTGACATTTTGATATCTTATAGACAAAAAATGGTTTAGTTTTCAATTTTATATGATTTTTCAAAGATTTAATGTTTAAAATTCTGTATTTTTTTCAAGTTAAAACATCAAATCTTTAAAAAAATCATATAAAATTGAAAATTAAACCATTTTTTGTCTATAAAATATCAAAATGTCACTAAATTTTATATAGAATCTAATGATAAAATCAAACAAAAAAAATTTAACCCCAACATTATTTGGGGTAGAGCAGGGAAGAGGATGAGAAGGGGAAGAGGAGGGAAGCCACTCCCTAGATAGCTAGCATTGTTTTATGCCTCTGAAAATTTTTTATCGATGTGAAATCTAACATAACATAGAAATAATTTTTCAACCACCATTTTTAATGGAAAAAAATTAATATTTTGAATTTGGATAATCTAGATTAAATATGAAATATTCGAATTTCATCTCAGTGACAAGTATGGATGTGATGAACATGGGACTTATGATGTTTAGTGCAGTTGGTTTTCTCATTGATTGCATTTTAGCTAATGAAAACTTGCAACCAGCCAAGAATTGTTGGCGTTAACTGCCTACGTGGAGAAGATTGTTAAATTTGAGTGGGATGAATTAACAAAGATTGGACTCTTCCCTTCAATTCAGTATGGAAGCTTAAAGGTTGTTTGGTTACTAGTTACTCCCTCTGCGCCTAAATATAAATTTCAAATAACTATGTTTTATTTAAAAAAATTACTTAAGATAGTTAAAAGTTAGGCCAGCTAGCATGGAGAATTTTATATCTCAATCAAGGTCGCCTGTTTGAAACGCAGCACTAGAGAATAATTATGTGAGAAATTTAATTTATTTTTCTACGTTACCCTTATTATTAAAAATGAAAGAAAATGGCAGATAAGAGACAATAAAGATAAAAGAGAGTGTATAGGAAAAAGATAAATAATGGGTAAATTGAAAAAAAAACACAATAAATGTTTAGACCACTCTAAAATGAAGCCTATATTTTGGGATAATATCATTCACAAATATGAAACTTATATTTAGAGACGGGGAAGTATTTTCAACATAAATAATTAGAAGACTATAGTTGATTGAAAATGTATTGGAAATGTTTTAGGAATCAATTTTCAATCATGCAGGAGGAAAGTTGTAACACCTAAAATTTTATATTATATTATAGCAATTTTAATTGAATTATAACCACTTTTTAGTGTCCGAAGCCCAAAAATACGGAAAATTTAAAACTTTTTCTTTTAAAACATTAGACCAACCTTCTCTTGGTTGGATTGGGCTTTTCAGACAAACGGGAATAATTTACAAATCTGTATAAAATAAAGTGGTTAACAAAATAATTAAAAGTACGCTAACCCTATTAGGGTATCTATTCTTAATTCATAATATTTAGAAAATTTAAATCCCTTTATAAATTTATACAATTCTATTTTCTATGCTTTCTACTATTAATTTAATAATTTAAAATTTACATCATATACAAATAACCTTACTTTTTCAAATTATAATTTTAAATTTCTTCATCTAATCTTCTTCCAGCACTCCTGCCTTATCTCAACCATCTTACTATCTTTCAACTTCTCTGAGAAAACAGCAGTTCAACGCAGTTTATGTCATTAACTGTAAATTTCATGCATGCATTGTCATATATACATTTTATAAACCTTTGCAAATAATACACTTATACATACTTCCTGCGCTACATTTTCTACCAGCCACTGCTAATAATATATTCGTTAACTAGTGGAGGTTCTACCTGTAGGACTTTTCGTTATAGCATTTAAAGCTATAACTAACTGGTTTGACAAAGGGGTAGCGAACCACCTAAGCCTGGAGTACTCCATAAATGTCTATGCAGGAATTAACAAGATTCATCACCTTCATGCATAATGTAAACTTGCAACAGATATTACAAAATTATACATGCAATTTAGTGTAATGAGATAAACTGCTATCTGGGCACCGGTGCTTAATCCTGATCTGCTCCTTTCTTTTTCCATTGATCTTCTCAACTTGTGTTACTATAAAGACCTATTTACATGTAATATATAATAAATTAATACCTATATTTCTATGTAATTATCCAGCGTCTTTCTCGAGTCCTAATATACTTAATACTACCCCATTCCTTATATCTCATATAATTAGGTTTTACTTTGATTATTTTTACCCTTTTTTTTAAAATGAAAAGGTCACTTAAGATAATTCATTTCAATTAACCATTCTAATTCTCATTATCATCTTTTCAAAATTAAATATAAAAATCACAATGACTTATTTATAATTCATCTATTAAACATTACCATCTTCTACCATATTAATTCCTTATTCTTGTGTAGTATAACTCTAATCTTATGAGAATCACAGCTTACGGCTAATTCACTGTTATCACTGAAAATGTTGTTTAAGAGAACGGAAATAGAATAGAGGTTTTAATTTATTAGATCCAGTCCAGTAACCAAACCATAATTAAATTTAATTTCTAACCCTATCATTACTTCCTACTATTAAAAATACAGAGCAATCAGACATAGAACTAAGCACAGAAATAAATTCAAACTTTTAGGAATTTATAACTTCCAACTTAATAGCCCATGTCTAAACTTTAAGATCCTCAATCAAAGCATCATCATTAATACTAAATCCTTAGTTGTTCTCTCTAATAGTCTCCTAAAATCACAACTTTATTTCCAATTCCAAAAATGATATCACGCCTAATCAGGCCGATTAAATCCTTTAACTTTCCATCGTCATAGCGTACAACATATAATCATCCTATCTCACCTCTATCATCCCTAAGATGGTTACTACAAACTAAATCACCACATCAAGAATCAACTCTCCTCCTTTGAACTTAGAGTTAATACTTCACATGTCCGTATTCTCAGCCACCTTCATCAATCAATTCACGCCTACCACATTAAACTAATCCATATATCAATAAATTAATTCTTATTTTTCGCAAGGATCTGAAATTATCTTTACTCCTATCTAACCCATCTTCTACCTTCTTTAGTCATTTCCAAAATCATTCCCATATCTAAATTGAACCAAATCAAGGAAGTAATCATCCCTCACAAGAGAGTATAAACACTAACAAACTCATAGTCTCAAGTTAAAAATTCACCCAATCATTACAACCAAAATCTTTGGTCATTTAAGCTATTTTATATATAGCAATCAAAATAGATTCATCCTCTTGACACAATAACATACATCAAAACAGAACATCATACTTAATTTCCTACATTAACATTACTCAATCAAAAATTCAACATATCATACCATAATTTATCTCCCATTTATTCCTATCTTCATCATCATTCCACTATCATCAAAACTTTCCCATTATAGAAAATCGGCCAAGCAAAGAGATATCAGAAATTCTAAAAATTCCAAAACCTCCCCATATACAACGTACACAACCTTATACCTGAAAATATAATAATCAACACCAAAATCTCCAGATCATAAAATTAACTCAATCAAATAAAACTTCACAGAGATGACACATCACAATTATAGTTCAAAATCCCATTCTTGTTCTACTCTCCAAAATTAACCACATTCTTGCCTAACCCACTAATCCTTAAGTCCTTAATCTTAACTCTAAGACCTCTTCAACGCAATAACTATGATTTAAACCAACAATTTACCTTCCTTAAACTCATCATCCATTTTCTTCATTATTAACAATGTATTTAAATCAAACTTTAATTTATACAAAATCTGAACCCATCACCCTCAATTACTATATGAATTGTTCTAATCACTAGCAGCCACAAGAAAAATTCCAATTATCCTCAAAG
The DNA here is from genome assembly GCA_037074515.1 of Mimosa bimucronata. NCBI lineage: Eukaryota > Viridiplantae > Streptophyta > Magnoliopsida > Fabales > Fabaceae > Mimosa > Mimosa bimucronata. The sequence continues at coordinate 9,400,355 of CM073437.1, forward strand.
TAGCAAGTTAAGTCTTAATACTTCAGATTCTACATCACCCAAGCCTCAAAATTATATCCCACGGGGATCATGTCACCTTCTAAGTTTCGGGTTATTTCCTAATGCTTTTATATAACTCATTTTCAGTACACTTTAAACTTAAAATCCAGCATATCATCCTCCTAGAGCAACTTAGATGACAAACAGAATCAGCGTTATATATAATCGAGTCCAAACTTCATAACCCAACAACATATCAACAGAAGATTGCTAAAATCTATCTCTAATTGACTCCTAACATCCCTTAGAAATTCCTAAAATCAACCGGTTTCATACACATTAACCTTATTAAACAAACACTATTAATTCCTTTAAACTCACCCTTACATTCCCCAAAACCAAACTTCAACTCTTATAAACTCAATCCTCATCACATACAGACCAAAACGGCAAGAAAGGGAGAAAATTACATCTCATATTCAACGCATAACTTGAACATACAATTTTCTATATATGTTCTATTATATCAGTTACTTCCCATCTCATCCCCACAACACAGAAAATCAAACCACAACAGGGAAGAAGAAAAATTCTGAAACCCCCAAATTGGCTCAGAAACAGAACATGCAAGAGAAATAAAGAAGACCGAACAATTTACATCAATCCTATTAAATTAGACATCAATTTCATCTTCATATCCATGCTTAAGAAAATGAGAATCAGAGGAAGAAAGAAGAACAAAATTCAAAGGAACAGGGGACACAAAGAACAGAGGAAGAGCAAGAATTCGGATGAACACAAGGGAACAAATCACAAACAGCCCCTTGAATTCCCCCTACAGAACCTAGCCGAACAGAACAAGAGAAGAGAAGGGAGAATCAGATAGAACAAAGGCAAGAATTAGTCACCTAAACAATAACTACAACTCAACATGCAAAAATCATTATATGTTCTATCATAATCCTAACTTAAATTAATCACCAATTATCAACCCTTCAAGCCAAGAAATCGGCAGAACAGAAAGAGAAGAACAAAAGGATCAAATTCGCCCAATATCAGAAATCTCCACATATAAAGCACTCTACTAACCTAAACTCACTCCTAATTACGTTTAATTAGGCTTTGAAATGATTATCGCCCATAAACAAGCAAGAACAACGTCGGTGAACAGTGAAAGGGAAGAAGAAATTTGGGGAACCTTAATCAAAACCACTCAATCACTCAAAATCTTTTACAAGGGTTGTTAATCGAATCCTAGGCTTCCTTTTAATGGATTTAAGAACTCCAAAAACCCCTAAAATCCGAATCAATCCCCCCCAATCTCGCTCTAATCGGAAGAGAAAGGGAAGAAAATGGAAGGAAGGGACTTACCAAAGGTTACCCCCGACTTCCCATGCGTCTACGCCGCCGTGCATCGCCGTTCTCGCCGTCGTTCACCGTCGAAGACGCCATCGGCCACCGTGAAAGATCGAAGAAGCCGAGGACGAAGGGAGAGGAACAGAAGGAACATGGGAAGAAGAGAGAGAGAGAATGGTGGGAAAATGAAGGAAACACGTGGGAGTTGAATAAATAAAGAAGGTTTGGATATTTTAGATGGGTATTTTACCATTTTATCCTTCAGACTATTTCTCAAGATATTTTCCAACCAAGGACAGATATGATCATTTTCATTTCCTCTTTTTCATTTTGCCTTTCTTTAAAAATTTTAACTCCCATTTCCTTTACAAATTAATCTGAATTTATTCTAACAATAATTTTCTAGATATACTTTAATTTTCAAATTTATTTATAAGACTTTGTATATATCAACCCATACCTCAAGGTTCTAAATAATCCTTTATTTAAATTTATCTTCTAACTATTTTTCCTTAATTAATAAATAAAATAAGTCTTAAAAATTATTAAAAATACATTTGACCTCAAGAATTTATTTATAAGGCTTTTTAATTTTTAAATGACGCCTTAAGACCTCAAATAAATCCTTATTATCTCTTTTCTCCAAATTAAGTTTTATCTTCTGATTATTTCTTTTTGTTCTTTAAAGAAAATAAGCCTTAAAATTTATTAAAATACCTAAAACATCATAAATTCATTTTCAACGCTTCTTCATATTTTAGTTGCATTTCTAAAATATTAAATAATTCCCTATTTTCTATTTTCTAAAATTTGGTGTGTTACAAAAGTACTGCAGGCTTAGCCTTCCTTCAATATATTGGGCTTAGGCCCAAAATTATCCCACATAAAAATGTCGGTGCAGAATTTTTCTGCCCATTGATTTAATTATAGTTTTTCAAGTTTTCAATTCAATAAGAAGTTGAAGGAGATTTTGATCAAAAAAAAAAAGAAGTTGAAGGAGTTAATCCCTTACGAGATGACAAAACATGTTTTGGATTCTCATTAAGATATGTGTCCACGTTTAGTGTGTCCGATAGTAGATTGGACTTGATTGCCTCCAACAAGAGAATACTTATCTCAAAGAAAATAATCACTTTACAACAACTACTACATCTTACAAAATGTGGTCAGCTACATAAATTACAATTGAACTTCAACCACAACTAAATTGTGAGATATATTGTTAATACAATTACTTAACGTTGGAGAAGTAAATAAACATCTAATGGCTGTGCGTGATGAACCTGGTGGGACTAAACTAGAAAAAGATAGGGAAAACATGCGAATTAAATCTCAAAATGTGGGATCAATTGCGGAAAATCATATGACCGAGAGGATACAACTTAAGGATGGAAATTTAAAAATTAAATATTAGTGACCAGATTCGGTTAAAGTCAAGATTAAGTAAATAATTAGGAAGAATCAATGCTATATGCATGCATACAGACTAAAAAGCATATGTAAACGGTCCTTTTTTCCTTCTTTTCATGCATGTAATTAAGAAAAGTTCAAATAAATTATGTGGTCACCGATTGAGATTGTAAAGAGAAGCTTCTCCGTTTGCAATGATTGCATGTTTGAAATTGCGCCTTTAATTTTCTCTTTATTTATTAATTTTACGTTTTTTCCTTAAGGAAAGCTTTTCATGCATGCATGATGCATTATTCTTAGGTAACTAAGAAAACGCATATTTACAATGCACAGACAAATTGAAAGGAATCAATTTCCCTATTAAATATAAAGTTTAGTATAAATAGTTAATCAAATCTAAACTTTTCAAATATAATTTAGACGATCTATATTTGTTTGTTTTTAAAAAGTTGTTTTTTTTTGGGTAAAAAAGTAAATTTTTGAAAAACTTAAAACTGATAGTTAAAATATTATCTTTATTTTATATTTTATACCTATTAATATTTTTTTTTAAAATATAAACTTTTATAAAATCAAATCTAGACCATACAAATCAAATTTGAGGGTCTATATTTGATTAACTATAAAGCTTAGTAGGGAAATCCAACTTTAAGGATTCGGTGGGAATACAATTAATCACAAAACAGAATTCTCACGACACCACATCAAGCGTATGGGATATCACCAAACTATAAGAGAAATTAACACATAGTCATAGTTTATTATATAAGCCACTTCACCGAATGTTTTAAGCGTGTGTGTTTGTATATATTCAGATATGCTTTCATTGGAACTTGGAGTAGAGTTTTTTTACTTCATGTGAAAAAAAAGCTTTTTCGCTCCCCCATCCATCCGTTCCTACTCTCACACACCATTTAATTAGGGGTGAAGGGACGATTTTAAAGACAAAGTTTTGTATAGGAGCGTTTGATACCACAAATTTTTTTTTTTACGAGCAGAAATGCATAAAAACTTTGTAAAATAAAGCAATTTTAACATACAATTTAATATTGTCAAACATCCGTTATTTCTAAGGTTTGTGGGCCCTGCACAATTAATATTATATCAATATTTTTAAAAAATGAAAAGTGCAATTTTAATAACAAAGTTTTGTGTTAGGAGCATCTAGCACCATAAAATTTTTTGGGGAGCAAAACTGCACTTTTACCCTTTTTTTAAAATTCATTTAAAATTAATTTATGTAGAGCTCACAAACCTAAAAAGTAACGGATGTTTAACGGTGTTAGAATTTGTGTTAAAATTGCTCTATTTTTAAAGTTTATGTGCATTTTTGCTCATAAAAAAACTTTATGGTGCTAGACGCTCCTGACACGAAACTTTGTTGTTAAAATTACACATTCACCCTCTAATTAATTAAAAGTAATTTTGGAATAATGTTATAATAGTTTTTGGAGGGGGAAAATGTAGAAGCCATTATCCAATAACTGTAATTAATTCTCTTAATAAATATGTGTAATTCAGTTAAAAGTTTTTCATGAATAGGACCAAAGAAGCACTCTTTCATATTATAATATATCCTCTGCATTTAAATATAAGATCCAATTGACTTTTTTAAAAACTATTAAGAAAGTTAAATAAGTCACTTAAAAATTGATTTACATGAATTTTTCTAAAAACTAGTTTGTTTAACTTATAAATTAATACATTACTCCTTCCGGTCCTTATTATAAGATTTCGAAATTTGAATTTATTTGGTTCAAAATATAAGAGTTCACCCTGCATTCTCTCATCATTTAATGCATTTTCCTATTTTACTCCTAATTATCTTTCATATCTATTAATGCTCATGTATTTCTCTATTTTGATAGACCCATCATAAATAAGGTTAATATTGAAAAAGGTGTATATTCCAAACACATTTAATTCCTTTCACATATTTTCTTAAGAAGCGTGTTTTGGCGGCCGGGCTATTATAGATAGGACTAGAGGGAGTATCTAATAATATATTACATATAGCATGATTAACTAATTTATTTTGCTTCCTTAATCTCTAAAAAAAGTCGACTATATTTTATATTAAGGACATGAGGAAGTACAATTTTTTAAATGTTCGGATGTTTCAAAATGTAAGATGTTTAGAGAAAAATAAGATCTTGCTAATCAATAATAAATTAGTTGATTCGAAATCAATCATGGAAGCATGTATATGTACATAGCGTCGTTTCTTCTGCGAGTTAAGTTTATCAATCAAAATGTTCAACTAAGACTCAGCATCAAATATGTCGAAGAAAGAAAATCATTACTTATAGCTATCAAGTGAATTAGCATGGCATCTAGATAAGCACTAACTCAAGGAGTTTGGGAGAATTGAAGGCGAGCTTTATATGTGTTTATGTATATATTAAAATATACTTCATCTTTAATACAAGATTGAGTTAAATTTTTTAGGAAGATTAAAAAAGTCAAATAAATCATTTAATTATAAGATATTATATATATTAAATATGATTAAATTATACATTAGTTTATATTTCAGATCAATTAGTTTGGAGAAAAATGATAAATATTTTTAAATAATTTATTTAACTTCAAGAATGGAAAAAGAGGTAGGGAGAAAGGAGGGAGTAGAATAATAAGGGTGGGGTTGGTTTGTAGGGCAAACCAATTCCATGCAGATGCAGTGTCCCGAAGTGAAGCACTTAGATTCAGAATTATCCATCTTTCACGCTCCACTATTACAAAAAGTACTTTTAACGTCACAAATTTTAGGGGTTTTCACGTCACTTTTTCAGGGGACATTGAATCAAGTGACATGAAAAATGGACTTTTAACGTCACATAAACAAGTGACATAGAAAGTCAGAGAAACAACGTCACACATAATATTATGTGTGACGTTGTAAGTTGCTCGGAGAAACCACGTCACACATCATATCTTGTGTGACGTGGTTTCAGAAACCACGTCACACAAGATATGATGTGTGACATGGTTTCCAGGAAACCACGTCACACAAGATATTATGTGTGACGTGGTTTCTTTTTTTTTAAAAAAAAAAACGTTTTTAATTTTTTTTATTCCCCGTTGATATTCAGCAATTTGAGAACAAAAACCTATTCAAACCAATTTACAAGACTTATAAAACATTTTGGCAAGTATGCAATATTTGCAGCAATTACAACGTAACAGCATTTGCAAACCAATTTACAATTGAACATTAAACATTCTATGGCAGACCAATTTACAAGACTTACAAAACCATTAAATATTCTATGGCATTTTTTGCAATTTACAATTGAGAAAAAAAGGTAGCAGATTTAATTATCAGGAAAAAAAGGAAAAGAAGGAACCTGGATGAAGTGAAGCTGCGAACGGAGGCACGATTGAAATTGTTGAACCCGATAGGAGGAAAACAGAGCTGAAAAAAAAACCTTGAACAAGTAAAAAAAAGAACCCTATAGAAATTGCATATTTAATTACCAGAAAAAAAAAAGAAAAGAAGAAATGAACCTGCAGGTGGAGGGTGAGGGGGATGGGGGGCGTCTGGGGGGAGCTGTGGGGGGAGGGAAGGGGGGAGCTGTGGGTTAGGGGGTGGGGGAGCTGTGGGCACCAGGGGGAGCTAGGGGTGTTGGAAGGGGGAGCTGTGGGCGTTGGGGGGTAGGGAAGCTGAGGACACGGGGGTGTGGATGAGGGAGAGTTGGAGTTGATGTTTTTGTTTTGGGGGGTGGGGGTGGGAGACAGCTGGAGTTGATGGTTTTTATTTTGGGGGGGCGCAAAATGAAAAAATTAAAGTGGGGGAGCGGGAAATAAAAAAAAAAGGAGGGGACGGGTTTTCCACGTCACACCAAAATTTTGGTGTGACGTGGAAAACAACTTTCAACGTCACACCACATTTTGGTGTGACGTTGAAAGTGGTTTCAATGTGGGAGGGGGGGCGGGAAATGAAAAAAAAAAAGAGGGACGGGTTTTCCACGTCACACCAAAATTTTGGTGTGACGTGGAAAACAACTTTCAACGTCACACCACATTTTGGTGTGACGTTGAAAGTGGTTTCAATGTGGGGGGGGGGGGGGGGGGCGGGAAATGAAAAAAAAAAGAGGGACGGGTTTTCCACGTCACACCAAAATTTTGGTGTGACGTGGAAAACAACTTTCAACGTCACACCACATTTTGGTGTGACGTTGAAAGTGGTTTCAATGTGGGGGGGGGGGCGGGAAATGAAAAAAAAAGAGGGACGGGTTTTCCACGTCACACCAACGTCACACCAAAATTTGGTGTGACGTTGAAACCACTTTCAACGTCACACCAAAATGTGGTGTGACGTTGAAAGTTGTTTTCCACGTCACACCAAAATTTTGGTGTGACGTGGAAAACCCCTTTCAACGTCACACCACATTTTGGTGTGACGTTGAAAGTGGTTTCAACGTCACACCAAATTTTGGTGTGACGTTGAAACATTTTCCATGTCACACCAAAATTTGGTGTGACATGGAAAGTGCTTTTCAATGTCACACTTAATTTAAGTGTGACATTGAAAAGTTTCAACATCACACTTAATTTTAAGTGTGATGTTGTTTCTTTTTTCTTTGTTTTCAATGTCACATTTTTAAATAAGTGACGTTAATTGGTGACATAAAAAGGGCTTTTTGTAGTAGTGCTCCAAAGTCCACACACACATTTTACTTGTTGGGCAGATTAAATCAGGACCTTGCATTACTTGTTTATTATCTTAATATATACTCCTCTGTCCCAAATTATAAGATTTATACTCCCTCCGTCCTATAATATAAAGTCTATTTTTTTTAATGATATTGTCCCAAAATATAACGTTTTATTTGACTTTGTTTGAGTAATAAATGCGTTTTTTTCCATTTTACCTATACATTAATTTCTCCCACACATTCTCTTTCATCTTCTTTTTATAATTACACATTAACACTCTCTCTCACTTATTCATAAATAAGGACACTTTTGAAAAAATTGGTATACTTCCTACACATTTATTATTTCTAACTAACTTTAACTAATTTTTTAGGAAACCACAATTCGGTTAAAAAGATATATATTGGGATGGAGGGAGTATTTGTTAATGAACTTGTCCCAAAATATAAATTTTATTTTAGGGTTGTCTAAGTATTTATTGCATTTTTTCCAATTTCACCCATTAATTATCTTTTCCCCATATATATTATCTTTCATCTTTATTATATCTTATTTGTCATTTTCTTTCATCTTTAATTATAAGGCCAAAATTGGAAAATAAATTAGAGTTCTTACATAATTATTGCTTTTAACTACCTTAAGTAGTTTTCTTGATGACACAAATTAGTTATTTGCATCTTTTAATTAGGGATGGAGGGAGTATGTACCACTTTATTCCTTATTTTACCACCCCAACAATTTTTCACATACCTAGGAGTGGAAGTTATAGCATTAAATATGTCTTTTTTTTAAAAAAATTCCAATTTTGCCCTTATTTAAGAATAATTGTTAAAATAATATTTTATGCATTATAAATTTTCTCTCTCATTTTCCCTATTTCCAACATAAGGGTAAAATAGTCACAATAGTATTAATTGATTCTAAACTAGACTTATATTTAACAAAAATTTATAATAAGTAACTAGTGACATTATGTTATTTTGATTTAAAAACAAAGGGTAAAGGTACAATTTTAGGCATGAAGTATTACGCTAGGTGCACTCAACAGAAAAATGAATTTTTCGAACACATTTTGGTAATGAACAATAAAACTAGGGGCAAATTTAGTAACGCCGTTAGTTGACCGTTAAGTTTGACTACAGAAGCTGATGTGGCAGAACTGAAAATTTTAATTAAGGACTAGTAGTAATTTAAGAAGTGATTTTGCGATCAATTAAAGAGTTTTGAGAGTTTTATAAATAAATTCAAGAAAATGAAAGTTTTTTTGGACTTTTAAAGGCCTAGTTTCTCCCTTAATTTTGGAAAATTAGAGTTAGAGGAATTATTTTTGGACCCAAAAGGGATTATAGTGGGAGGAAATTCTTAGCCAGTAATGAAGAAAATTTTTAAGAATTGAAGGGATAATTTTCGGCCCAAAGAATATATTCTATTGCGAAGATTTAAGGGCCTAATAGAAAATTCTTTACCTAATCTACTGTATTTTTCTTTAGGCAAAAAATTATTCCTTCAATTCTTAAAAATTTTCTTCATTAGTGGCTAAGAATTTCCTCTCACTATAATCCCTTTTGGGTCCAAAAATAATTCCTCTAACTCTAATTTTCCAAAATTAAGGGAGAAACTAGGCCTTTAAAAGTCCAAAAAAACTTATTTTCCTGAATTTATTTATAAAACTCTCAAAACTCCTTAATTGATCGCAAAATCACTTCTTAAGTTACTACTAGTCCTTAATTAAAATTTTCAGTTCTACCACATCAACTTCTGTAGTCAAATTTAACGGTTAACTAACGGCGTTACTAAATTTGCCCCTAGTTTTATTGTTCATTACCCTTTTACTAAATACATATAACGTAATACTTTATGCCTAAAATTACACCTTTACCCACAAACAAAAGGTTGGACGATGAAAATGTTCCAGGAGCACTATCTGTTCGGTTACGGTTATGACCTGTGACAATAACCGGCAACGTCACTTCAATAATTAAAGTTCAAAAGATTGGGAAGGCCGGAAGGGAACATTTTCTTTTTTTTTTCTTTTTTTCTTTTCTTTTTTGCCCGAGGAAGGGAACATTTTCCATCCATATAATTTTTTGGTTGAAGGGTAAAAAATGACCATGTATTTATATCAAAAATGCATTTGACACCTTATACTTTCTTTTGGTTCAAAATTATCCATCATCCGTCGCCCAACGGACGTTTCAAATTCAGGTCAATAATGACTTATCCGTCAAATTGGCCCAACGGATGTTTCAAATTCGGGTTAATAATGACTCATTCGTCAAACTGGCCCAACAAAAATTAGATTCCTGTGAAATTTCAGTGTGAGACCTACCTATAAAAAAGTAACGGAAATTGGGCCAGTTTGACGGATGAGTCATTATTGACCCAAATTTGAAACGTCTGTTGGGTTAGTTTGACATATGAGTCATTTTTTGCCCGAATTTGAAACGTCTATTGGGCAAGTTTGACGGAAAAGTCATTATTGACCCGAATTTGAAAGTTAATGGACAATTATGAGATAAAATAGTACAAGGTGATAGATGAACCTTGGACATAAGTACATCGTCATTTTTTACCCTTTTCCCTAATTTTTTCCTCCTTCAATGCATCAAATACTCACTGCCATGAACTATACATTATTTATGTACTTGTACCCCTTTTTACACCATTTATTATCTTGGGTTAAGGGTAAAAAATACACATGTGATTTTGTCAAAAGTTCATCCAACACCAAGTAATTTTTTTTGTACCAAAAGTAATTATGAACTTCCAAATTAGAATCAAAAGTCACACTTACAGTTATTTTCCAAAAGAAAACCCTTAGTGCTGAATGAACTTTTTTACAAAATCACGTGTGAATTTTTTATCCTAATTTAATGGTAAGTGCGACTTTTAATCATAATTTGAAAATTCATGGTTACTTTTGGTAAAAAAAAAGCATTTGGTGTTAAATAAACTTTTGACAAAAACACGTGTATTTTTTACCCTTAACCCTTTTATTTTTAAATACTGTCCCCACTTAATTATATCATCAAAGGACAGGCGTGGCACTCCTTAGTTGGCACCATTAGACAATGATTCAGTGTTTTACTCAAAGCTTTATCTTTAAATTCAACCTTTTAATTTCAATTTTCACTGTTTATATATGTTAAGTCTTACGATGAGAAAAGGTGTTAACTTAATAATGCATAAAACTTTGTATGTTTTCCCTTTGCACTTGTAATAAGTGCTCTTTTAGTTTGAAACTCCTAGTTTTTCAATTGTAATTTTACGATTTACGAAGTAATTGTGCAAGAAAAGTTTTATTTATCAGCTTATGTGATTGTGCATGCTTGTTACCTCCAAACACACACTTTTTCTTTAAAAAAACTTAACATTTGTTAATGGATGAACGGTAAATATATATTGACTTTAATCAATAAAAGAATGGTTGAGATTTAATTAAGTTTAAGAAGAAAACACACGATGCTTTCCAATGAGTGTCCAGCTACACTGAATTGCAATATGCTATGTGACATACAATTCTTCAAGTCAAGGCTTTGGTTGGTCCATTTTTATTTCAAGTTTTGAAATTGGTGGCCTGAATCAACTAACATGACTCCATCTCATTGATTAAGAAACATAATAGTTGTACTTATAATTTCAACTGCTTGATTGATTCTTGGTCAATTAATTAATGGGTCCTATTTTTGGGAGTAGGTATTATTGCTTTCTAAGTACCACTCTATTCCTTATTATAAGTCCACCCTAACTATTTCTCATACACTAAGGAATGGAAGTTATAACATTAATATGCCCTTATTTTATAAATTTTTTCAACTTTATTCCTATTTAAGAATGTGTTAAAATAAATGTATTACAAGCCTTCTCTCTCATCTTCCCTATTTCCAACATAGGGGTGAAATAGTCACAATAACATTAATTGATCCCAAAGTGGACTTATATTTTGAAACAAAAAATTTGTGGTAGTTAGATTTATAATAAATAACAGAGTGGTGTGCTATAATATTAATGACCAAAACCATTTTATGCGGCTACTTGGTAATTCATCCACGTTATCAAGCATTATTCATTAGGTTCGTGTATCTGATCCATTTTTATTTCCCTAGCTAGCTAGCAGTGTTAACTTAAGCAGCAATTTGGTTTATTAATTATGTACTAAACTAGAGATTAGTTAAGTAAGTAAACCCACCTTTGATTAGCAGCCCTGTGGTTAATGCCTACTTGCGATGATGAGAAAATTGAAAATTATTATATATTATAAACGACAATGGAAGATATATACACGTACGCTTCTGGTCATTCCCATTGTGCTCGTTATTCGCTTCCAAATTCACTGGATGGATATCCTACCTCTCAAAAAGCAGACAAAAAGCCTTTTTTTTTAATTGTTATTGTTGTTAAGGCATTCAAGGATTCAATGAACTGAAAGCACTTCAGTTTTTCCGACTTTCGACTGTTTTGGTTTTCTTTACAATAATATCCACTATCGGTATACGAACCGGACCCAAACGGACGGTTCGACCAGTTGGACCGTCGACCGCTCTACAGGTTGGTTCAGATTTTATGGTCTGGCCGTTTATCATATTAAGCCGGATCGGGCCGTTTCTAGTCGGACATTAGACCGGGAACCGGAGCGGTTTTATAAAAACCGGGCGGTCCAATCTGAAACAAAATAAAGATGAAAAAAAATAAAATAAAGCAAAAAAAAAAAACCAAGTTCTTAAAAAAGAAACCCAAATTATATCCCCAAATTCATTAGCTTCATATCTTTCTCCCAAATTAAAAACCCCAACGGCCATTTAAAAATCTTAGGACTGTGAAATTTGATCTCCAAAACTCCAACCAATTGGTGAACATCATCTCTCTCACCATTTCTCTATTGTTGATGTTTAACGTCTCTTCCAAGCTTTTATTCTATATTTAGCACTTGTTATCTTTCTACATTTTACATTTCTTTTGAAATTTTTATCAGTTGTATATTCTATCTCTTACCTTTTGCATAATAGAAATTGCTTGTGTTCCTAACTTCCTAGTTCTTCCATCTCGACAAAAATTTCTTTAACTGTGATGCTCAAATGGTCCTATACGCCTTCTTTGTTTTGCCTAGCTAAAAACAAGAATGATTTGTTTTCTAAGTCTTTAATACCTATATATTTCTTGGTTAATGGTCTTTCATAAAAAATTAAGAGGTGAAGGACCATAATTTGTTTATATGTAATTTACATTTAAAAATTATATATTTTGTCCTTAATTATTACGTCATCGGTCCGACCTTCGGTCAGACCGATCTGACCGTGCGAACCGTGACCCGATGCCCTCTCCGGCTCACCTGGTCCGGTTTTTACAACATTGATATCCACTCATTAATTTATGTCTCCTTTTAAAAAAAAAGGCTATAGGATTGAATCTTACTTAAGTGATATAGCTCAAATGGTGGTAAGGATAATGGGTTTAAGATCAAAAGAGATACTCTTCCGGTCCATAATAGAAGAGATAACATAATAAATTTTTTGGACCATAATTTACCCCTCTGATCCTATTTATAGTGCAGAGAGAGAATACTTCATTTAATGTAATGTCTTCCTTAGTCTGTGTGAAAGATGCTGGAAGTGCTCTATAAATAGGATCAGAGGGGTAAGAGTTAACATCTAAAGGTTAAAATAATAAATGTATGCTTTTCATTTCTGCCGGTGTATATTAAATGCAAGGATGTGGGAGGAAATGTGTACTATATAATACTCCCTCTAGTCCTAAATATAAGAGGTAACATTGCAAATTTTTTGGTTCAAAATATAAGAGGTCTTCTAACCCATTCTTAAATGAGGGCAAGATTCGAAAGATTTATAAAAAAAACATATTTAATGCTATAACTTCTACTCCTTTATATATGAGAATAAGTTAAAGTGAATTTATAAATAGAAATAGGAACAGAATGATACCTCTTCAAATATGAACCAGATAGAATATAAGAGTGGGCATCGTTTTTAAAGCTTACATCAATGAAGAGTATCAAGAGTTAATCACTGCGGCAAATTATTTAAATTTAATTTAGATGGTTCAAATTAATTTTTTTTATTGTTTTAAGAAAAATATTTTTCTATGTGCACTACTTAAATAATCTCTAAACTGTCAGTTTTCAAAAATAATTTCCTATTTAAAAATTTTGAAATTGAATCGTTAAAACTCTACTTAAACTATCGGATATCACCACAGTAGTTAGCTCTTGCCTCTTGGTGCTCATTCTGGTTCAGGTAAGAGTGGGGTGATATGTGGATAAATATTAAAGATTCGTGTATTTAAACAAAAAACAAAAAAGTTCCCCTGAGTGGATCCAAAACGGTTCATGTGTTCTTAAAAGTAATACCTTTACATATACCGCTGTGAAACTCCAATATGATAACATAAAATAATTAGATGCTAATAAACCATCCCAATCACTTTTTATGTGTGTGTGTGTGTGTGTGGTATTTTAAATTAGTATTCATGAATTATAGACTAACAAGTGGAATGGATGAACAAAGAAAACAGCACACCGCCAGACAAAGCATATGGATGTGGCACTTGTCCAAACTTTAACGACTGTGTCATGTTTTCTGGGTTTAGAATTAGAACGATCGAAGAAGGTATATGAGTATTAACTAACTTGTTCAGTGCAAAAAAAAAAAAAAAAACTGACTTGTTATATATAAATGCATAAATCTCTCTGTCGCTATTTTGGCTGCATTTATGAGAACTGCGTGAATCAGAAAAATAACGTACGTAGCTGCCTCTAGCTACATTTGATAAATTTCATTATACAAATGTTGCTTCATCAATTTCCCATACACATATATATACCCTCTAATCATTATTAGAAGGAATTAACTAGAAAATTTTTTGGTTTCAAATATAAGACTCCAACCGCCACTTTAATTACTTTTTTTCTATTTTACTCCTGTCATTAGTGGAAATTCATAGTTGAAAATGGTGGGTCATACCACTTTGTTCTTTATTATAAGTGTAACTATGACAAATTTTCTATTCCAAAATATAAGTCCATTTTAGGATCAATTAATACTACTGTGATTATTTTATCTCTATGTTGGAAAAGGGAAGATGATGGAGAATGTTTATAATTGATAAAATATTATTTTAACACATACTATTAAATAAGGGCAAAGTTGAAAAATTATTATAAAAATATGACATATTTAATGCTATAACTTTCACTCCTTGGTATGTAAGAAGTAGTTAAGGTGAACTTATAATAAGGAATAAAATAACATCATTTAATGAGGTTTGGAGTTAGAAAAAATGGTTAATTTATTCAAAATTTAATGGACAAACTACCATTTTTTTATTTGTAAGAATTAGCTGGTGCATTTTAATAAAGATTAGAGGTAGTACATAGCAACTTCACCTTTTAATTCAGTATTATTTTAGTATTTCTTTGACTTTAGTCTCTCCCCTATATAATGATCTTAAGGGTTAAAATATAATTTTGCCTAGAGAAGAAGTAACCGTACCATTCAATACCGTTGGGTGTTAGGAATGTTTTATAAGAGTAATTTTGTCCCGAAAATATAAAAAAACAATTATCAAATTTATCCCAACTATTACCAAACTAACGTCGATGGTTAAAATATTGGATTTGGATCCTATCCTTTTCTCCATCTTTCCTTTGTCCTCACTTTCTCAATCTCACCATTAGATCTTTGTTCCAGTGGTCTAGATTAAATAATTTTGTTAAAATGAATATTATTATAAGAATATTTAAAAATCACATAAATAAATTCAATCTGTCAAAATTTAGTCTAAATAGTTCAAAGCTGTATACTACTACTAGCTATAATTCATATTTTTTCTATTTTTTTATTACAGTAGTGAATTGTTCAAATCAAATTTTGACATATTGAATTTATCAATATGATTTTTAAATATTATTATAATAATATTCATTTTAATAGAATTATTTAATCTAGACCATTGGGATCCAACAGTGAGATTGAGAAAAGGAGGGCAAATGAGAAAAGGAGATGATCCAAATCCTAAAAAATTGACTAGATCAGCAACATTTCAAACAATTAAAACCAAAGTTGCTACATTTTTTTAACTTCATGGTAAAGTTGTTTTCAAAAAAAACTTTAAGATATTCAACGCTCTTGAATGGTTATTTATGGGACATAATTGCACATTAACCCTTAGTTTAGTGCAATCCGTTCCTTTATTTCTAATTTTTTATGTTGTGTATTTACTTTTTTATTTTTTGCTTTGGTGATTGGAATTATTTCAGTTTAAAATTGTTCTTGACCATTGGCCGGATCAGATAAGTATACAACTTTCTAATGTGTAACTGAATAGTTACATCTGATTTCATGCTATGAGAAGTTAACCGTTGTGCAGATTTTTTAGCCATTTCATGTTAAGAGATGTTAATCGTATTGAGCCTGCCATGACTAGGGCATCATAAATATTCCCCTTACAAAATACAAATTATTCTCTTTGAAGATTTCAGTCTTAAGCTTTCAATATCTAGCAAGCTCACGCGTCCCTTTATTTCAAAAATAACGTCCTAGGAAACTTTGGCTTATTCCACATTATCCTCACCAAACACAAGTTGTTGACGTAAAGTACTATATCCAATTCTCAGATTCATTGAACGTAACAATGCAACAAAACCTTCATCTTTATAAATATCTTAAATCAATTTGGGTGTAACATCATACAATGCCTTTTTTAATTAAAGGTTGTGACTACCTAGCTGTCCTTTTTTACAAAATTAAATTTAGTGTCCTATGTGATGTTGGAATTCAGGAGAAAAATCCACTAAATTTACTGCTAGTTGGTGCTCAAACTATCAAACATATACATAAGGTTAAAGTATACTTTTAATCATTTATCTTTGCATCAATTCTCTTTTTAGTCTTTTAACTTTGAAAATTGCACTTTTGGTCATTTTTCGTTAATGCCGTTAGTTTTATTTAACGGAAAATGTTGACTCAACAAAAATTTAAAAATAATTTTATAATTAAATATTAATAAAAATGGTCAAATTTTTAAATATAAAAATTATTATACTAGATATTAAAATGTAAACATATTTTGTTAGCATATAACTATAAAATCATCATTTAAATTTATTGAGTCACCACTTTCTGTTAAATGAAATTAACGGCGTTAACGAAAAAAGACTCAAAGTGCACTTTTCAAAGTTAAAGAACTAAAAAAAGATTTTATACAAATATAAAGGACCAAAAGTATACTTTAACCTATACTTAATTTTATTCAAGTTGTCAGGGAACTAGAATCGTTTATTTCTAAATTTGAAAAAATGTCACTGTACCATATTTTATAATAAATAGGAATTATCCTGGATTATTTTTTTTGGCCAAGTCTAGATAATTTAAGTTACATGTAATGGATGTGATGCTTTTTTTTAATAGAGGATGTGATACTTTTAAAATGTTAATATCTTCTGTTTTATAATAATTAATTAGTTCAGAAATAAATAAAAAAAATAACCGCAAACAAATGGAAAGATTAAGCGTATTAAAAAATTAGGTTCATACAATAAAATCTAGAAGGCGCCTTATTAAATTATAATTAAGTTATATTAAATTCAAATGTTAATATCTTTTGTTTTGTGATGTTTCTTAACAGATATTTAGAAATTTTATAAAATTAGAATGGTCTGCATTATATCCGATTATATATTCAACATTCATTCTGGCAAAAAAAAAAAAAAAAAAGCACACACACACACACGCTCAACATTCATGTTTTTATATACCAGACCTTTGGGATTTAATAGTAGTAATAACAATAAAGATGACAAAGAACATTGACTTGAAAATAATGAGCCTGCACGCGATGGCCCTTGTGAAAAAAGTATGATTACTTGAGCATGATGTTTTGAGTTTGTGTGAAAGTAAAATGTATCCTTATTGAGATCAATATCCTGTTAGTTAACATGATAAGCGGATCTCACTCTCATAAAAAAGAGAACACAAGTTCCAAAATTCAAGAAGTATAGAAGAAAGGGATATTGGTCGATCACACTATCAAATAGAAATGACTTTGAAAGAGCTAACTCAAATTGAGTCTGACAATACTTTTTGCACGAATTAATCAAATAGCATGTAAAAAATAATCAGCCGAATCTTTATTAAAAGTATGGGTTTGCAATTACATATAAATCATGAAAGCTTAAATAGAAATGTTTCTTATTTGTCATTATTTATCTTAAAGGTACAAAGATGCTGTTTTTAATAGGTCAAATCTCACCTTGGTTGATTTCCTTGACAAGTAATGGATTGGGACAAACTTGCCCAAATCTCATTTTGAATTTAGATCACAATCATGGGGTGTTTCTTTTTGTTCGAATCCATATTGATGAATATTCATCAATCAATGAACTGTTAATTTACCTGACTTGATCGCCCATGTATATAATTATCCTCAAACCTATTAATCATCCATAATGCACCACAAAAAGTAGTGCAACGCGTACAGAGGGGAGGGGGGGGGGTTTGGTATATATATGAATTAGAATGATCAGAAAGAGTAAACGAGTTCAATTTTGTTTGTATTCCTATTTGGTTGAAAAAAATTAATAAATAATAGAAAAGGAAATTTTATTACATGATAGTAATAGCCATAGGCCCAAAAGTATTAAAATATATGGAAATTTCCACAAATTCAAATAAAATCATTATTTTTAACTATCTAAATTTGCAAAAAAACGTTATTTTTTATTTAGTATTATAAACGCAACATCTACTTGTTGAATTGAAATCTTCTTAATAAAAATAAAAAAATTTATTATTTTTAAGCCATTATTATTTCAGGAAAAACAATATACACATAAAATAATATAATAAAACCCTAGTCCTTAATATTTTGAATTGCAAAAGCGAATCTTACATTAAGGTTAAGGAAGAGAGAAAGTAATGAAGATAAGCGTATTAAGCAACCAGACATTATATTTCATTTCCAAGAGTTCTAGACAATGAAATTTGAATGAAAATCCTTAATTATGCATACAATAAGGGGAATATACACTAAAAACCAATAAATTAGTGACGACCGAAAGTATCAAATTTCCTTGTTAATTCACTGTTTTCTTAAATAATAAATTAGTGGATGTAGAATGAATTTCATATTGAGTTCCTTACAAGGCAACCGCGAGAGTCATGGAAAAATGCATTCCACGCATTAATTTCTGGGAACCAGTAGAATTGCATGCATATGGAAAAAGTAAAAGACAAGTGTGCAGGTGGCGTTGCATAAAAGGGAAAACAAAGTAAATAAAGGAACCAAAAAAAAAAAAAAAAACTCAAGTCAGATAAAATGTATGTAACATATAAGGAGGAACACAGTGGAAATGATGAGTGGGGTGTAGTGATAGTGATAAAATCCAAAATGATAATAAAAGAAAAGTAAAGAAAGTATTAGTATTTCCTAGTACGAATGATAAAGAAAATGCAGTTCATATGCATAATGACCCTACCCTACTACATATACGCTCTTCATATATACACAAAAATTGATAGTAACAGTAGGAACAGGGGATTTTTTTAATATCAAAGATACATCTTAGTTGCCTGAACCAAGACATTATTGTGCCTTCTTCCATGACTTACACCCTGACCCCACATCACCCCCTTAGCTTCCTTCTTCTTCTTATACTCTTCCAACATCTTTTTCTATATTTCTCTCTCTAAACTCAACTCTTCTCTCTGCAAATTAAAACATCCTCACACTCAGCTCACAGCGATCTAAGGAGGTTTTGATATATATATATATTTATATAAAGTTGGTGGATATATGTTAATATTGAAGGTTGGAGGTGAAATAGGAGAGAAGTGGATGTTAAGGTACTCGGTGATGGTTTTGGGTATAGTGACTCTCTCTATTCTATTGCTGCCTTTGGTGTTGCCTCCCCTTCCTCCTCCTCCTTTACTGCTTCTCTTTCTACCTCTTCTCATATTGTTCCTTCTCTTCCTTCTTGCTTTCTCTCCTTCTAATCTTCCTAATATGTCCCTTGTTTCTCCAGCTTGACTTGTATATGAATCATTCCACATTATGGTTAGGACTGCTACTCAAGATAGATACATAAATAAACACTTGGCTAGCATTATTAGTGAGTGTTTTTTGTTTCAAGTCTGTCTTGTAGATCTGCCACTGTAAAATATATGAGATTATATATGGAGATTTTTGTCTTGTTTTGGTTAATCGCGTAATTTTTTCCGTTATATTTATATATATATATATATATTTATACATTTATCTGACACGCTGATCTTATATATATGTGCGCGCGCTCGCTATTTATTTATTTTTTCGCCAAAATATGAGCTATCTATTCATTTCAAACTAATTATTTATGCATAATCTAACAATACGGAGAGAAGTGATTTCATTTCTCTGAAATGGGTTGAATTCATCAGCGTTTCATTATATTAAGCAGAAGATCTGTGAGGTATAATTTGCCCAGACGCGAAGAACAAATTAATAATTAATTGATTAAACCCAGATAGGAAATTCCTTGTATTTCTTCTTCATTCTCCACACACAAACACAGGGAATAATAATGCAGGATATTTAAATCACCATGTTTTGGGGTGCTTGTTTTTCATAGACATTATTGTAGCAGTAATAAATATTGTCTTGTGAATCATGTTTTATTGATTTCTTGTCTGAGAGATGAACAACCAAAATAATGGTATCGTGGAAGAAAAGTGACCGATCGACGTGGTGGAGATGCTACCGTGAGGTAACGAAACGACGTCGACTTGGTTGAAATGGGGGTAAAGTAAGCCACAATGCTGCTCTAGATTTTAGTCGTAAAAGGAGGCACAGAGTTCAAACGATGTTGTTCAAAATGGAAACATTATGTTTGGGCACTTAGTCAGATCTCATTGTATAATTCACACATATCTCTTTTCCATTTCTATGTGTTGACTTAGTCCTCAACACACAAAAAAGGTCAGCCTATCGCATAAATGTATATATAAATATATATATACATTTCAAAACGTAAGACTCCAATTCTCCAAATAACTAAGATAAGTATGAGGAATACGTTGGACGAAAATTTTATTTAGGGTGAGAAATGAATACAAGTTGTTGGGAAAGTTCAAAGTAGGAGATAAAAAAATACAAAAAATGCGAAAAGAAACGTTTAAATATATGGTCGTGTCCTGGGGGAAGGAATCTTTACTAGTTTCGATGCAATGTACTTGCCCCTTACCCATAAGAGAAACGCAGTAAAAGTTTCGCTTCCAAAAGTGACAGTACCTCCAAACTCCAAAGGCAAAGGGTACCCTTACTATTTAGGCTGTAAAAAAATTAAAAAATGGTCGTTAGCATTAGATAAGTAATAATGCAGAGTTTGCTTTAACGCTTTGCTTTTTTTGAAGAAAACTATGTATATCGCCATCTTGCTTGATGTTTCTGGATCAGATTTAGTTTATTTAATTAGTTAGTTGTTAATTATTTGATTGAAAGTAAAATGGAACTGATTATTTAATTTGCAGCCAAGTTATTTGTCAAATGATATGAGCAAAATTAGCTATCAGATTATCATTTGTCATATATGCGTGTGTGAATCAATACAATTTATTCCTACGTAGCTGAATGATATATCATGTTTAACCCCTCGCACGCAATTCTTTGAATGCTTAATATTATTGCTTATTAACCTAAATTGTTAAGCCGGATCGGGTCATATATAACAGAGGGAAAATTATCCCATCATGACTTAAATACTTATTATTTATTTAGAGCTTAAAATTGAGAGACCTGTTCAGAGATTGCCACTTGTCAGGTTGTTTTGCCGTGCACACTGTTAATGGTAATTGGTATATGTGATTTAAAAAGGGAAAATAAGATAAGGAGGGAGGAGCATAATGACAGGATTTAAATGCACAAGATAAGTAGTATGACACATTTAAATCTGCTGTTATATTTGTACAATTTGCTATTGACAAGGGTTTTGCCAGCTACAATCTGCATCGACCGCCTCGTGACCTCACCACTGAGAGATCACTTATTACATTATACCCCCGTTAGTTAGGAGTCCAAAATTTGAATTATTTTGGTTCAAAATATAAATGTTCTCATTAAAATTTGTCATTATTTAATGTCATTTTTTCTATTTTTCCCCTACTTATTAACAATATCTTTCATAGTATTCATTAATATTCCTACTTACATTTCTCTCTCTAGTCTCATCATAAATAAGGGTAATATTAAAAAAAAATATTTTTAAGACATATTTATAGTTTCCATCTAACTTTTACATGTTTTCTTAAGAAACGTTATTTTGCGGCTGAACTCTTATAAATAGGAGCGGATGGAGTATCTATCCAATTCAACTATAAAATCACACAATCATACACACACACACACTTAGCTTGTTACTATGGGAATTACAAATTTCAATTATACTAGTTAATTAATTTAGATGAATATAAATTCGATCAAATTATCACTCAATCATCCATAAATTAAAGGGGCTAGTCATCTTGTGTCTAGTATCCACCCCGTTCAGTTCCATTAATACTACACATTCTCTTGAAAACTTCATCTGTCCTGGATATATGAAATACTCATCTCATTTGAGTCTATTTAGAATGTTAATCAAGTTACCTTGACTATTGTTGACGAGACATTAATAAAGGTATTATTAAAAAAAATGATGAACGTAAGATTATAGTTCTTATATTTGAAAACAAATTAAATAAATCATGTATCAAGGACAGAAGAGAGTATTGTTAGTTTTAGTCTATGTAAGTATGATGGCTGTGTGGGTTATATTACTTATGATCTTCTCTTAGATTAAATGACAAAAAATTATTCGACTTGGTTTTTGCATTAAAAACTGTTATATATTTAGGATAGAAGAAGTATTATATTGTACCAATACCATGAAACTAAGCTAGGTGAGATTGCATATGTAAATGGGAAGAGATAATAGAGAAGGAGAAAAGAGGGAATAAGTATTGAAGAAACACAAGCACGCAGGGCACCACACCCTGAGATAGAGAAGGGAGGGACTAAATTAGGAGGAGCCATACTTGTGACACGTAAGCCACTTGCCTTGTTTCTTTGATGAACTAAAGCAAACAAATAGACATCCATTCACTTCCCTTTAATACCAATTACCAATCATCTGGTCCCAACTATCAAACGCCCAATCAAGTTTATGGGTTTGTTATTCGCTTTTAAATATAAGATTTTAATTCACTATATCTCTTCAAATTATTATCTGTTTTTCAAATCATTTATCGAGGAGGCTTTCATCATGTGTGTTTTCCAATACGAATGATTGGAAGGGTATTTTCCAGAAACTAACACGAATTACTTACTAATAAATGGCTTAATTAATTTATTTACTTCTTACAAATTTATTACCCGTCTAGCTCTTATTACATATAGGATTGAAGCAGCAAAGACATTTACTTCTTGTAGAGCTTTAGAATGACCATACAACTATAAATGTAGCATTTAATCTTGCTTGATCATGTATTATACTCCCTCCGATCTTAATTATAAGATTAGTTTGACTTTTTTAGAAAAATTAAAGATGTAAAATTAATCACTTTGAAATGTCTATAGTTATCTTTTTTTTTAAAATTAATTTACATTACTTATAAACTATCGTATAATACAATTACATTTACGATACGTTAAAATTAAACTGCCTATTTGACTTCCTTAATCTCCACAAAAAAAGTCAAATTGATATTATATTTAGGAACGGAGGAAGTAATATTTATAATTTATAAGATCATCCACCAATATATTCCCAAAACGGTGGTTCGATTTCTTTGTTGACTGTACTATCAGCTAGCCATTATATACACAGGTGTGCGTGGTTATATACATAGTAAAATTATTGACCCCACGTCTATTTCAGGCTTCAGATTCTGCGTGATTAAATCAGTGTAATTTTCAATGACATCCAAGATGCAGGTCATGAAAGCACGCTTGCTGATACTATAATCATGTATATCGTATCTTTGGGTCAGCTTTCATTATGACCATTATTTTTTTTTGAACTGCATTATGATGACCATTATTCATTTACAATAATGTATCCAATCTCACGCTCCATCTAACACCAGCAATCTCTGTAATTTATTGCAAATAAGCACGTACTCCCTAGCTAGTAATATCATGAGCATCATATATGTGTGTTTTGTAAGTGTTTTTTTTAGAACCACACTTAGAAATTAGTTGTTAGAGTCAAGTAATCCAATATATTATACTATCTTTTATTTTAAATATAAGGGATATTTACTTAAATTAATTAGATTAAGAATATTAGTTAAGTTAGTTGATATAACATGATTTTTTTAAAAATACCCTAAATATCCTCATTAATTTCTCAACTCAGTCCCTTGATTATTATTGAAGAAGTATTCACTACTACAGAAATGCCCTATTACAACACACCAATAGCAGCGCACAACAAAAGTAAGCGCTGGGATAGGTATATAAGACCTATCCCAGCGCTTTATAAATATTTATAAGCGCTGGGATAGGTCATTGTGAATTATAGCTAATTCCCTGAATATTAATTTAAAATAACGTCTAAATTACCTCCTAAGTTTGTCTTTATATAGATGATTTCCTTTGAACTTAATTCTCTGAACCTTATCTGAACCATATTTAACCCCCAGAATATATTATACGTGTCCTTATTATTTAATAATTAATAAAATTGCCCCAGTTTTTTTTTAATTTTTAATGACCTATACCAGCGCTTTTTACGTAAAAAGCGTTGGGATAGGCCTCATTAAACAAATTTTTAATTTAAATTTTTATTTGTTTTCTTTTTACTTATCAGATTTTTTTAGAATATGTTTTTCAATTTTTTTTAATTTTTCATGGCCTATTCCAGCGCTTTTTACGTATAAAGCGCTGGGATATGCCTCATTAAACAATTTTTTAATTTAAATTTTTATTTGTTCTCTTTTTACATATCAGATTATTTTATAATATGTTTTTCAATTTTTTTTAATTTTTCATGGCCTTAGCCCAGCGTTTTTTACGTATAAAGCGCTGGGATAGGCCTCATTAAACAATTTTTTTATTTAAATTTTTATTTATTCTCTTTTTATATATCAGATTATTTTAGAATATGTTTTTCAATTTTTTTTATTTTTCATGGCCTATCCCAGCAATTTAGGCCTCATTAAACAATTTTTTAATTTAAATTTTTATTTGTTCTCTTTTTACTTATAAGATTATTTAAGAATATGTTTTTCATTTTTTTTTAATTTTTCATGGCCTATCCCAGCGCTTTTTACATATAAAGCGTTGGGATAGGCCTCATTAAACAATTTTTTAATTTAAATTTTTATTTTTTCTCTTTTTACTTATCAGATTTTTTTAAACTATTTTTTTTAATTTTTCAAGGCCTATCCCAGCGCTTTTTACATATAAAGCGCTGGGATAGGCCTCATTAAACACTTTTTTAATTTAAATTTTTATTTTTTCTCTTTTTACTTATCAGATTTTTTTAGAATATGTTTTTCAATTTTTTTTTAATTTTTCATGGCCTATCCCAACGCTTTTTACGTATAAAGCGCTGGGATAGGCCTCATTAAACAATTTTTTTATTTAAATTTTTATTTATTCTCTTTTTATATATCAGATTATTTTAGAATATGTTTTTCAATTTTTTTTATGTTTCATGGCCTATCCCAGCAATTTAGGCCTCATTAAACAATTTTTTAATTTAAATTTTTATTTGTTCTCTTTTTACTTATAAGATTATTTAAGAATATGTTTTTCATTTTTTTTTAATTTTTCATGGCCTATCCCAGCGCTTTTTACATATAAAGCGTTGGGATAGGCCTCATTAAACAATTTTTTAATTTAAATTTTTATTTTTTCTCTTTTTACTTATCAGATTTTTTTAAACTATTTTTTTTAATTTTTCAAGGCCTATTCCAGCGCTTTTTACGTATAAAGCGCTGGGATATGCCTCATTAAACACTTTTTTAATTTAAATTTTTATTTTTTCTCTTTTTACTTATCTGATTTTTTTAGAATATGTTTTTCAATTTTTTTTTTAATTTTTCATGGCCTATCCCAGCGCTTTTTACGTATAAAGCGCTGGGATAGGCCTCATTAAACAATTTTTTTATTTAAATTTTTATTTATTCTCTTTTTATATATCAGATTATTTTAGAATATGTTTTTCAATTTTTTTTTATTTTTCATGGCCTATCCCAGCAATTTAGGCCTCATTAAACAATTTTTTAATTTAAATTTTTATTTGTTCTCTTTTTACTTATAAGATTATTTAAGAATATGTTTTTCATTTTTTTTTTAATTTTTCATGGCCTATCCCAGTGCTTTTTACATATAAAGCGTTGGGATATGCCTCATTAAACAATTTTTTAATTTAAATTTTTATTTTTTCTCTTTTTACTTATCAGATTTTTTTAGAATATGTTTTTCAATTTTTTTTATTTTTCATGGCCTATCCAGCGCTTTTTACGTATAAAGCGCTGGGATAGGCCTCATTAAACAATTATTTTTTAAAATTTTTATTTGTTCTCTTTTTACTTATCAGATTCTTTTAGAATATGTTTTTTAATTTTTTTATTTTTCATGGCCTATCCCAGCGCTTTATAGGTAAAAAGCGCTGGGATAGGTGATTAGCTTTATATTTAATTAATTATCTGAATATTTAACCTGATCTATTTTATTTAATTTTTTATAAATTCCTTTTTTTTAATTTTTATGACCCTATCCCAGTGCTTTTTACTTAAAAAGCGCTGGGATAGGTGCGCGGGAAATTTCCCTCCAAAAATCTAAAATTTTCCTTTTCCCTTTCATTTTCCCACATTTCCCTATACCTAGCACCGTACTTTCACTCTTCTACATCACCACCCATTTAATTAATCACTCTTATTCATCTCCTCCTTCTCTCCGATCATCATCATCGAGGTCTCTCAGATCTGTATGGATGAAGTCCAGATCTACATGCTGATGGTGGTTTCTTAAGGGTAAGGGTCCTCTCTCATATTACCTTTTTCTCTTTTCTTCTTCTCCTTCCAAATTTTTTTTGTCTTTAGTCATGGATCAGATTTTGTGCTCTGTTTTTTCTTCTTCTTCACTACTCTTGACTTCGCTTGTGGACTTCGCTTCTTATTCATGTGTTAATTTTTATTTTATTTGAAGCTCGTTATTTTTTGTAGCTATGGTTACAATTCTGATGCTTTTTTGCTCTTTAGTTTCTGGATATGGCATGTTGATAGTTTAATTAGAAGAGATATTTTGGTTGTTGCTCTTCTTAGTTTATGTTCATTCCATCATATTGATATGAATGTATCATTATCTGATTCTTCTTATTCCATCATATTGATTGTTAATATGCATTGGTTGATGTTTTCCGAGGCTTGAATTTATGAAGTATTCATTAGGAATTTTGCACTGATGCAGGAGGGTATAAAACAAAAATAAATGAATATTTTTTTAAAAAAATAATGCCTATAGCAGCGCTCATTACGTAATAAGCGCTGCTACCTATAGCAGGGCTTATTACGTAATGAGCGCTGCTATAGGCATTATTTTTTATTTTTTTAAAAAAATAATTCATTTAAGTATGACTTAAAGCTGCGCTTTTGAGATTAAAAGCGCCGCTATAGGTTACCTATAGTGACGCTTATAACACAAAATAAGCGCTGCAATAGGTCATATGACCTATTGCAGCACTGGCTATAGCAGCGCTTAAAAGCGCTGCTATAGGGTCAAAAAAAGCGCTGCTATAGAATATTTCTGTAGTAGTGATTAAAGGGATAATTTTTAAAAAATAGATAAAAATTTCATATATGTTTTATTTTTATGATCAAAATCTTCTCTAAAGAGTCACAAATTTACAACAGGAATGAGTAAGATCTTTCTTTTAAAATAGCCCTCCAACGTAAAACTCATAACAAAGGCTAATTTTCATAGTATAATTCTTAAGTATTGTATTTGTGATCGTCGATCGAGACATGCCTATATCAAGTCATTCCATTTTTTTGGCCACTAAGTCATTCTGTTATTTAAAGCAATAAACACAGTATATAATTTCTGCCACCGAGCTTCTTTTGTGTACATATAATGATGATAACACAAGATTATAAAAAAAATGTTGTATTATTCTTTAGGTTATAAATAGGAGCATTCTTGCTTTATGCTGACTGAACACAGGTCCAGAACATCCACGGAGAGTTTATATATATATATATATATATATATTCAAATGGCCAGTGGTTCTAGGTGCTTGAATCCATCCCTTTCTCAAAATGGGTTATGAATATTCCAACAACTAGACCAGCTTGAGGCTGTTGTTCATCAAGAATAAGACATAAACCTAGTACTCTACTATCCCTCCTCAGAATATATATTTGTGGGCACAGACAGATCCATCATGTATATATATATGTGTGTGTGCGTGCGTGCATATACATACATACATACATATATATATATATATATATATATATATATATATAAAACGAGTTGGTTTAAATTATATAGAAAGGTGTGTGTAGATAGTTGCCTCTGGGTGGTGTAATTCCCTTATCATCCCGTACCATGCATCTTTCTCGCTTCATGCTGCCAATTATTAATTAAATAAAAGTAAGGTTCTTTGAATCTGCACAAAACTTGCTTCACTTATCTCTCTTTTAAACTGCAATTTGTACTTTATAAATGATTATATATTTATCGTTTTCTTTCTTTCTTGATTTAAGAAAGACCAAACGATGAATAATCCTATAGTTCATAGATTACTGATCAGCAAAAGCTCTACCATTTGTCCGCTAACATTGCGCCCTTAAATTACACAAAATTATTTTTTCCCATCAGTTTTCTTAATAATCACATACAAGTTTAATTAATGTTGTGAGTCTTGTTTATATTTTTTATCGAATGTAAAATAGAACAGTGCCAGACCATTTTATAAATTACTTAATAATTAAATTATATATATTAGAAAATTTGAAGAAGAGGATTAATAAAGGAAATATATACTTGTACTTTTTTAATTTGAATGGGATTTCATGTATACTAGATCGTCCTTAGTTTTATTTATATTTCATAGCTAGGATTAATCTTATTGTATAATATAACACTTAAGCTGCCTAGCTCTATTGGAAGGCGTGCGCTTCACATTTGAAAAGACAAATATGATCATATGCTTCCAGCTAAAGCTAGCTACCATATTTGATAATTAGAACAATATAATATATTGCTTAAAGAATGTAGTTAACATACGTACGGCGCTTTTTTGTAATCATGCTGCTAGATTTGGTAAGCAAATTGTTTTATAGAACAAAACCGGGTGACACTAATAATTATTAAATTAAACTTAAGACAGGTTTTGAGTTAGATCACATGAATATGTCTCCAATATCCAATCCAGGAGAGGCTGTTTTTAGATATCCCACCACCGTATAGCTGTAACGTCATCGCAACATGTAATAAAAGGGATTTATTTGCGCGCAAAAATTTTTTTTATGCTTTGGATCGAATCTTCATAGCATAGTTGATGTTACTATATTCAAGTAATATATTTAAATAATATTTGCATAATATATATATTAACATTAATTTTAAACCTTCTTTTCAATCATGACGTATATATGTGTGAATGTTGACCGTGGATCGGAGTCCACAACTAAGTAGGCTCCACTAAAATTATGTCCAGTTTGGACCAACCTCACTTTTCTGGGGTACAAAAGTTTATTAATGAATTAATAAAGGGAAAAAGGCCATTTTTTGTCCGGAAGTTTTCACTTTGGACCAATTTTGGCCTGAAAGTTTTTTTAGGACCTATTTTGACCCGGAAGTTAACAAAACGTAGCAATTTTGACCTGGGTTACATGGACAGTTATGCCACATGGCAGACGCTGATTGGCGTATCTGTTAGTCTAGGTCAAAATTGCTACGTTTTGTTAACTTCCGGGTCAAAATAGGTCCTAAAAAAACTTCCAGGCCAAAATTGGTCCAAAGTGAAAACTTCCGGCCCAAAAATGGCCTTTTTCCATTAATAAATAATTTTAATCTAGTAATCAATGAATTTGGAGACAAGTAGTAACAAATGAAGCTGGCTCTATATCAACTTGCTATATGATTCCCATTGAGTTTTCAATTATGACACTTGTTTAATCAAACTGTGATGAAGTTGATGCTTTTGTTTTTAATGGGTAAATGTCCAATTTTGCCCCGGAAGTAACCCAGTAGAAGCTAATTTACCCCGGAAGTAACAAATGGAGCTTATTTACCCCGGAAGTAGTAAAAATGGGGTGTATTAACCCTCAGAGGACACTGAAGGCTCCCTTTATTATTGGGCAAAAATCCAATTTCGCGCTGCTTTTGTTACTTCCGGGGTAAATATGCTCCATTGTTACTTCCGGGGCATATCAGCTCCTACTGGGTTACTTCTGGGACAAAATTGGATCTTTACCTTGTCTTTTAATTCACTTTTTGAAATATATTAAAAATTATTCACTGATTGTATGACATAAAGTAATTTTTAAAATTATAACCACGAGCATATCAGTATGTACGTGTAAATTTAGACCGCGCTATTGCTTACCCAAAATACATAACATGCTGCTAAATATGTCACTTTTCACCACTCGCATCGTCTGTATCTAATTAATCTCAACATAATTAATGACAATTCTTAAAAAAGTAATAAAAGTCTCCAATACTTAACCATTGTTACTTAATTTTTTAAATTCATGTAAAATAACCAATAAACTTTTCTATTTAATAAAACTCGGAGGTAGTGACACGCGCACAGAACTATATAGGGAAAATCACATTGAAGTCCCACATAAGGCATTTAATTACAACCAGGTCTCAAACAATTATCAAATTAAATTGAAGTCCAAAGGGACATGTATGTAATTAAATTGAGTTGTTAATACCAGCTCATTGAGTTGTCAATGCATAGGGTAATAGTTGTCAATGGGTTGCCAATTTGATAGTTGTCAATGCACACGAAAATAGTTGTCAATACCAGTTCAATGAGTTGTCAATGCACCTCTTTCATTGACAACTATTTTGTGTGCATTGACAACTCATTGAGCTGGTATTGACAACTCAATGACAAGCCATTTAATTACACCTGGATTCCTTGGGACTTCAATATAATTTGATGATTGTTTAAGGCTTGGTTGTGATTAGATGCCTTATATGGGACCTCAATGTGATTTTCCCAACTATATATCGATACATTAAAACATTTTTCTTAACCTCTGTAGTAGGATCTGACTTCTCCATATATATACCACATCTTTCAGAACTCATTTCAAGCTAAACTCATGAAAAAAGTTCTTTTTTTTTGTTATATACCATACAACATGAAAATGCCATTCTAATACCTATTTTAAAGTTTTTATAATTATTTGAAAGTGCCACTAAGGCCCTAAATTTTCAATTTTTTCATTGTGTACACATTATACATTTCTAACGATTTTTATAATGTATATGTTTTCTGTTAAATTCAATGCCCATGGTAATACTCCCTCCGGTCCTAATTATAAAATTAAATTGGCTTTTTTGTCGAGATGAAAGAAGCAAATTAGACCACTAAAATATAACGTATACTACATGTAATTAGATTATATGTTAGTTTATAAGTAAAATAAATTATTTTTGGTGAAAAAATTGAAAACATATATGTAATCCCTCTTGTCCATTATATATTTCCTCTGGTCCTTATTACAATTCACCAACTAACAAATCTCATAAACCAATGAATGGTAGTTGTGTTATCAAATTTAGGTTAATTTGGCTACTTTTTCCGACTTCACCTCTCATTAAATAATATGACTTCACATTTTCAACTTTTAGTCTCCATTAATGACAAAGCTAAAATGGGAAAAATTAAATTAATATGGCGGTTTGTGCCTTATGTTTGGGACAAAAAATTTTGTTAGTTGATGCCTTGTAATAAGGACCAGAGGAAGTAAGAGGTAACATGAGAAATTTTTTTGTCCACATTATGAGAGGCAACATGTAAAAATTAATATAATAAATGTTTGATTTCCATGTTTGCCCTTGTATATTAAATGTAAAGAGGGAGAGAGTGTATATGCATAATAAATTATATAAGGGTAAAATTGAAAAACAACATTAACTTTACCCATAATAAATGACTCAAATATGTTTCATTGGTTTGTCTAAAATTGTTGACTACATCTTATAATATGGATCAAAGGGAGTGCATCAATTTGCTAATAATTATTTGCCGTGAAAGGACGCCAGCCACAGGAATCAAAGTTACCAAGTAATATGATATATACTCCCTCTGATCCTTATTATAAGGCACCAACTAACAAGTTTTTTTGTCCTTTTTATAAGGCACTTGTTAGTTTCCAAGGTGCATTAATTATTTTTTTTTTCATGTATGCCTATATTTAATAGGGGTAGTGGGCGAGAGCAATAATTAAATAGTAGTGGAGTTTAATGTAATTAGTTGGGGTAATATTGTAAATCACTTGAATTTTAATACATATCTAATGATTTTAACCAATTTTATTGGTATGTGAGATTTGTTAATTGGTATCTTATAATAAGGATCGGAGGGAGTACCACTTTGTTCCATATCATAAGTTTACCCTAACTACTTCTCACATACCAAGGAGTGGAAGTTATAGCATTAACTATGTCCTATTTTAAAAATAATTTCTAACTTTGCCCTTATTTAAAAATAGGTGTTAAAATAATATTTTATGCATCATAAACATCTCTTTCATCTTCCCTATTTCCAACATAGGAATAAAATAACCACAATAGCATTAATTGATCATAAACTAGACTTATATATATTTCGGAACATAAAATTTGTAGTGGTTGGACTTGTAATAAAGAACTGAGTGGTATATATATTAACTGAAGGTGTAAGTCCTAAACAAAATGCATACTCTTCCTCTGGTCCTTATTATGAGAGGTAGTCAACTTTTTTACATATACCAATAAACATTTTGGGATCATTTATTGTGGTTAGGTTTAATAAGGTTTTCCATTTTTACCCTCACTCATTTATTATATACAATTTCTCTCCACTCCTTGCATTTATTAATATACAATGGCAGAAATTGAAAACATGCATTTATTACTTTAACTTTTGCATGTTACCTTTTATATTTTAGACCAAAAAATTTGCCATGTTACCTCTTATATCTAAGACCAGAGTATTAATTAAGCGTAGGTATAAATATCTCCATACCACATTTTGCATAGTGCCCGTGACATATTGATTGAGGAGCTCTCGGAGTATCCATTTTTCTAGGAAAGACTCTAATTTACAATATCATAAGCAAGGGTAAAAGTGTAAAAATGCCCATTTAGTTTGGTCTAAGATGCACCAAACATTGTGTAATTTTTTAGCCTAAAAGTGCACACGTAGTTACAAAAATAGGTTAAAAGTGCCCATACCGTCAATATATACTAACGTCCTTAAGTTTTTCAACATTAGGAAAATAAAATGTGCAAAAATAACCATGAAATTTGGTCCAAAGTGCACCCAACACCACGAACTTTTTTTAGCTCAAAAGTGCCCATGTAGTTACCAAAATAGTTCCCTCAGTGCTTATACCGTTACTTTACACATGTTAGATACGAAAACTATACAAGAGGGGGTGAATTTGGTATTACAATGAAATATCTTTTTTAAACTTTTTAAGTTCAAAAACAATTTTCAAAATCAGATAAGAAAGAAATAGAGTATTGAAATCTTAGGCAAATATTTGCAAATCAAACAGAATATATGATAAACACTTAACTCACAAAAATTTACAGAATTAGAGTATGAAGATTCGAAGTCTTGGACAAATACTTGTTGCTCAAATTTTTCTATGCAATTTCATGCTTCATTCTTCCTTCATTAATGAATATATATAAACCTTTAAAAATATAAACGAACGTTGTGCAGAAACTTCATCAATGGATATATATGGACCAAACTTTATGAGTATTTTTACACAATTTATTTTTCCTAACTTTGAAAAACTTAACGCCGTTAGTGTATATTATATTGACGATATGGGCCATTTTGACTCATTTTAGTAACTACGTGGGCATTTTTAGACAAAAAAAGTTTATTGGGTGCACCTTTAACCAAACTACATGGCATTTTTCATCTTCACCCTATGAACAATCATATTTAATTTTTCTGAAGAGAGAGCAGGCGTGTAAGGTGAAAAATATATACGAACAAATCAGATCAAAATTGGCATAGGAAATGACCTCAGACCAAATGAGAGGGGAAGTGAGGGTAATGATGATATGAACGAGGGCCAACGTGGGCAATTAAAAATGGTTGGGTTGGTTGCGATACCATTTTAGAATCAATAAAATACTACTACTAATAGTTGCAGTGAAGTTGTAATAATTCCACAATTGCAATAGAATATGACTTCAAACCAAAATGCACCTCTCTTACTTCATTATTTTTTCCCCCCGATTACAACTTCATATGATTTCCTTTTTTTTAAGAGCAAGTGCTTTTCGGTGATCATAATAATTAATAAACGCAATTTATGGTGAGACCAAATATGCAAACCAAAAAAGACTGCTCGGGATTCTTTTGGAAACCTAATCGAAGAATCCCTATTGCAGTAATAGCAAGTGAAGGTGGGCTTTCTTTTAAGAGTCATATATTCTAGAAGCACATGCACCTGATGCACGCATTATTAATTATTTACATGATTAAAATAGTACAACGTACGTAGCTGAGTCAAGTCCTTCTATATTTGGTATTTAGAAAATGACCTCAAACCAAATGCCGCTCTTCATTATTGTCCTGCACCCGAATAATTAAAATGGTCTGACAGGCTTTTAGGACTTTAAGTGAAGAAATATAACTATATACATATATATTATGTGTGTGAGAAAAAAATTTGTATGTGTGACATTATTCAATTGATTTGCGACTATCATTTTCTTAGACCTGTAAACTCAACAATACTGCCATTTACATTATTACACACCCATCTCATATCAGTTTCTTGCTACAGTAAATTCATGATGCCATGTGTTATAAATTTACCTCACCTCAACGTATTTTCGTATAT
Organism: Mimosa bimucronata; assembly: GCA_037074515.1. Taxonomy (NCBI): domain Eukaryota; kingdom Viridiplantae; phylum Streptophyta; class Magnoliopsida; order Fabales; family Fabaceae; genus Mimosa; species Mimosa bimucronata. The sequence continues at coordinate 9,434,836 of CM073437.1, forward strand.
TTTAGATCAATCGTAACGACTGCTCTACATTTTTCAAAGGGCTATAATAATATTTTTTTTAAAAAATATGTGACACATTTAATTCGTAACGCTAACAACAAATTTGTTGGTAAAAGTTACAAAAGGGTCCGTGGGACTGGGATATAATATTTACCATAAATTAAACTACCACAAAAGTTATTTTCAAATAAATGATCAGATTAAATGACAGATTCCAATGCATTACATTCTAGAATTTTCGTATTGATTTCATTGCAAGTAAGTAACCGAACCTGCCTTGTAAAAAAATCATTATCGAATTTTCGTACAAACTAAAAGATTTTGTTGATAATATTAAAAATTAATTAAGAAGTGAAATAAAAATACAAGCAGAATATTCTAAAGAAGATCACTTACAGACGGCCTGACTCATTGAGTCCTGGATGGCTGTACCTGCCTCTGGTGACTGAACAATATGCTTCGAAGTCGACGCAAAACGACGCATACAACAGAATAAAACGACACTGTGAGATATAGGGGGCAGCGGTAGAAGTGAGAACATAATAAATAATAGGGTTAAGGGTCAAAAACGACCTTGAACTTTTGCTCAATGTTCATCTGGCACCTTTTACTTTTTAAGGGCTCAAAATTGCCTATCAACTTTTAAAATTGGGCCAAAAATATTCCTCCGTCTAATTCGACCAAACCTCCGTTATCTTTATCGTGTGGGGCCCATAATTTTGTACAAGTGTGCAGTTAATCCCCTTATATATATATTATTCTCTTGCACTTAAATATATTTTTCTCTTTTGTTTTACGACGGTAAAACGGCAGAGTTTTGTTTTAAGAGATGAAGACCTAAAAAGATAATTGGAAAATGCATGAGAAGATAGCATCATCATCACACGCACAGCACACACCACCATTGATCACTGTTCATCGTCTTCCAAACACAGCCACACGTCACTGTTCATTCGAAAGAGAGGGAGACGGCACCGGAGTAAGGACAGAAGGAACCCGGTTCGCCAACCGCCTCTGATCGACTTTATCATCTTTGAGCCACAAGGTTGCTACTTTTTCTCTTTTCTTCCTTGAAGTCTGACGCCATTCTTCAGTGATGAATATCAAAGTAGACACCGACCGACCATTGCCTTCTTCATTCGAGTTGCTCGTCATTATCACCCTCCAACTCCCGATAATCCAATGGCTACCACTTTCTCCTTCTCTTTCTCTAACCTCTCCTTCTTCTCTTCTTCTTCTTCCTATCATAAACGTTTCAGTTTCAATCTCATATTATCCTCACAGCTTTCCCCTGCCACCACCAAAACCGGCGCCGGTCTCGCTGGCTTATCCGCCGCCCTCCACCTCACCTTCCACAACATCCCCTTCCTCCAGCTTCCAAATCTTCGTTACCGCCTACCCCGAAGCCCAGAAGCTCCTCGATTATCAATTCCTCCTTAGTTCACTTTGTCTTCATCATTGATGAATTCCGAGAGAGAGAGAGAGAGAGAGGTCACGGTGGTTTTTCTGGGAGAGGATGAAGAGAAGAGGGTCACATAGTCAACCAGGGGATTAACTGCACAAATGTACAAAATCATGGGCCCCACACGATAAAAGTAACGGAGGTTTTTTTGGATAGATGGAGAAATCATTTTTGACCCAATTTCAAAAGTTGATGGATAATTTTGAGCCCTCAAAAAGTAAAAGGTGTCAGATGAGCATTGAGTAAAAGTTCAGGGTCATTTTTGACCCTTAACCCTAAATAATAATTTAACACAATTTCATTTTGTTTCTCCCTACATTTTTCAGCTGATGAAAATCATGATAATATAATATATTTTCCTTTAATTTGTTTAGTATTTAAAATTACTTTTAATTGTTTTTTATATTATCAATTTAAACACTTGGACACACATGCATGTAACAAATATCTACACTACCCTGGCAAAAAAACAAAAAATATCTACACTAGGCTCGAACTTAAAACTTTATTCAAACATGATGGGTGATATTGCAAAGTGTTTTTTGAAATCATAAAATGTGTTGATCGGTCTTCTTAAATTTACTCGTCATTAATTCAATTGGCTTTCACATATAATGCCAATAATTAATTGTTAAAGATATTTTGTCGAACAACGTCAAATTCTTTACGTATAATTTGCAAACTGCCTCTTATATATATATATATACTATATTATACAATATGGATATTTCCAAATAATGCTATCTTATGAATCACTCTATATATCTTGATCTCGACAACACAGCATTTTAATGTTCTACGTACACGATTATTATTTAAAAAAGAGTGTTCTTAATTTACTTTAATGATTAATAGTGTTTTTTAGACTTTTGAAAAAGACAAAGGTTTTTTTTCCCCACAGGGCAGCCGGTAGCATGTATAATTGGTTAATTTATTTATGACATTGGGACTTTGATTTTGAAACCACAGACAGATTATATATAATAGTCAATGCTCAATCTTGAATGTATGTAGGAAAAGTGAGTAGTTTTCACCATTATGGTAAACTTATATTATAAACAATCCTATGCGTAACCTTTAGATATATATAAAATTAGAAAGGTTTAAATGTAAGGAAACTGTGGATTGAAATTGTGAAATGCATGGGTGGGTAATTGTGTGATATAGTTTACAGTGAAGAGCGAATGAATTAATGAAGGGATTTGCTGGAAATAGGGCCAAATACACTTAATAAACTTATTGGGCCGAAAAGGTTGAGAATAGAAGAAATAAAGTTCAATTCGATTAAGACGTCAGAGAGATGAATATACGTGGAACCAGTTTCAGTGTTCGTCGGAAAGATAGGTAGAAAGCGCTCATCTACTTTGGATCATCCAGATTTGAATCTCAACGGTCCAGATTTAATAATTTTAAATTTGTGATTTTTAAATGAATAATATATTTTTTGACAAAATGATAGTTAAGAGATTATCTTCATTTTAGATTTTGTAACTATAAAAATAATTGTTTTATTAAAATCACAAACTTAAAAAAATTAAATCTAGACCGTTTATATTGGATCTAGACCGTCCGTATTGGAGGAGCGCCATCTACCTATCTTTCCGACGAACACAGAAACTGATTCCGAATATACGTAGGTTTAATGATGAGGAATAAATTGCGTTGACGAGAAAGATTTTGCCACATCACGTTCTCATGCTAAATGTGTGGGTTGATTCATAGAAATGTTTGATCAATGACGTCTTAACTTAATCACCCTTCTATTTGAACCAAAGGAACAAATATTTTGACAATTTGGTTTCATATTACCCTTTTATTTGATAGAAGGAACTAACACACCCTTCGTATTTAAGAAGGATTAAATAAGCCTATATTCAGTAAAAAAAAATACTCCTATTTAAGAAGGTAAAGAGTAGTGTGCATGTTAGTTGAAGAGTCAACCGACGACTTCAAAGTGGAGAATTTAAATAAGCCTATATTTTCTAGATGGTCTTTTATATATATATATATACACCAATCTGTTCCTTATTATAAATTTAACTATCCCAAATTTTTTGTTCCAAAATATAAGTCCAGTTTGAGATCAATTAATGTTATTATGACTAATTTATCCATGTGTTAGAAATAGGGAAGACGAGAGAGAATGGTTATAATGTATAAAATATTATTTTAACACATATTCTTAAATAAGGGTAAAGTTGAAAAAATATGATATATTTAATGCTATAACTTCCACTTCTTGGTATGTGAGAAGTAGTTAGGATGGACTTATAATAAGGAACAGAGTGGTATATATTTTATTACACACATTATACTCCCTCCGGTCCTATTAATAAGAGTCCGGCCGTCAAAACACGCTTTTTAAGAAAAGATGTGAAAGTAATTAAATGTGTCTGGAATATACATATTTTTCCAATATTATCCTTATTTATGATAAGTTTATCAAGAGAGATAAATATATGAGCATTAATAAATATTAAAGAGAATTAGGGGTAAAATAGAAAAAAAAATACATTAAATAATGAGAGAATATGAGGTGAGTTCTTATATTTTAGACTAAATCAATTCAAATTTAGAGCTCGAGAGAGAGCTGAGGGAGTATATCGTATTAATCAATGCCCAGGTCATATCATTCTATGAATTCTAAATGCAACAAACATTACATGTATTCGATATAAATTGTGAACACAGAAGCAACACGTGTCTCAGCGATAGATCCAAATATTAAAAGCAAGGGTAATGAAAATTGTGAATATAATTATATTTGAAGCACAAAAATTAAATCTGCAACCAACTAATTATATAAAGCTTTAGTAGCAATAGAATGAAGCATATCCAATGCAATGCAAGGAGCGTGTATATTCTTCATATGAGGTCATTTCAGTTCATGCGTATATTTTTAGGTTAATGATATCAATAAAAACCATGGGAGTCCTATTAGCATACCATCTGACACACCCCATCTACTGTCACATGTTATGGAATTTACAGTTTACAATTAAATTAACACATCATGCCTTTCACCTAACCCCACCTCCCGTATTTTTTGAAAATTTTTATGTTATGGGAAGTTACAATAGTCAGTGTGCAAATTCTGCCACGTGTCTAACGGTCATCTCGCTTCAGTGTCCATCAATTAACCCATCGTTTCTTTCACCCATCCCCACCTCCCGTATTTTTGCCCTCGACACTATTTGAAAATAAATAATCTTAATATTTTCATATAGTAGGAAGTTACAATTGTAACAGCCCATACTCGATCGAGATATTGTCCGCTTTGGCGACATAGTTATGCCCCTCACGGTTTTGTTCCCACAGTAGGGATACTGGCCGAGGCCTCCCACACTCACCCTTGAAAACGCGTCTCAATGGGAAGGAGAATATGCCCCCTTATATAGGCTAGGCACACCCCGATCCTAGCCGATGTGGGACTTCACAATCCACCCCTTGGGGGCCGAGCGTCCTTGCTGGCACACCGACCCAAGCCTGGCTCTGATATTGTAATGTCCCATATCAGCTGGGTTCGGGATGTCCCAGGGAGATATAAGGTGTTGGGCTCCCATTCCCCTCAAGACATGTTTTCACGGGTGAGTGTGGGAGGCTTCGACTATTATCCCTACCGTGAGTAACAAAACCGTGAGGGCCATAGCTATGTCGCCAAAGCGGACAATATCTTGAGCGAGGCTTGGGCTGTTACAGAGGTATCAGAGCCAGGCTCGGGTCGGTGTGCCAGCGAGGGCGCTGGGCCCCCAAGGGGGTGGATTGTAATATCCCACATCGGCTGGGTTCGGGATGTCCCAGGGAGATATAAGGTGTTGGGCTCCCATTCCCCTCAAGACACGTTTTCACGGGTGAGTGTGGGAGGTTTCGGCTATTATCCCTACCGTGAGGAACAAAACCGTGAGGGGCATAGCTACGTAGCCAAAGCGGACAATATCTTGAGTGAGGCTTGGGCTGTTACAACAATAGCCAGCAGGCATATTCTGCCATATGTCCAACGGGCATCTCGCGTCAAGTATCCATCAATCAATCCATCACTCATTTCACCCATCCCCACCTCCCATATTTCCCGCCATTAACACTATTTTAAAACAAATAATTTAAAAATTTTATATAGTGGGAAATTACAATTTAATGTGTTTTATTTTATTAGATATTAGTAAAGTTTAGAATTTGGGCTGGCCTGGCCCTCTAGGCCCTAAACCATTTAGGCCCACTTCCAAAAAATAGGAGGTTTTTACAAGGCGATCCTTGAGGTGGCAGGCCTCACTTTTTCAAACGGTTTTTTTCCACTTCTGAATGTGTGTTACTAACTAAAACAATGACACATTTGATAAAAAACATAAAAATGATTCAAATTATAAATGCCAGGCATTATCAACTCAACAATTCAATATCTAACACACATCATACAATTATACTAAGACAATTGACTCAATGCGTAGTTATTATTATGTTTGTGTAATTTAAAAGCAAAGATAAATTAAATCTAATAGAATATATATACACATATACATGACTAAAACATCATCATATGTGAATCCATTAAACAAACTACAAATAAGAGCGTGAACATGTGATGGAAGAACATAACTCATATACTTTGTTAATTATTGAGTAAATAAATGAAAAGTAAGAAATACAAAGAAAGATTGTGGGCCTAAACGGATCGGCCAATCTAAGCCTATAGGCCGACAGGCTGGCCCGTTTAAACCCAACTCCTTCTGGGGGCTCTAAAATCAAAGCTCTGCCCTCTACTTTAACAGGCTTAAACGAGCTGGGCCCAAATTCCTGACTTTAGATATTAGTATTGTTTTAGTAAGAAGTTAGGGTTATTTTTTCATCACCTTAATTTTGGGGTTGATTCAATCTAAATAAGGATATAAGAAAGGTTAAAGTATATTTTTTATTTTTTTATGTTTACACCATATATCATTTTGATCATTTAAGTTTGAAAAGTGCATTTCTGGTCATGAGTAGACAAAAGCTGCAAGCGCCTAGGCATTGGCCATGAGGGTGAAGAACTTGGACAAAAGCTGCGAGCGCCTAGACGTTGGCCATGAGGGTGAAGAACTAGGACAGAAGCTGCAAGCGCCTAGGCGCTCGATCATATCAGCACAGATATGCGAATTTTCTGGTTTTTTCGGGTTTTCAGGGTACTTACTCATACAACCCGACCCAAAATGACCTAGACCTGGTTTCCTCACTAATACTTCGACCTAATGCCTCATTCACATCACTCTATTCATCCCAACTTCATCTCTTACTCCATTTTCTTTCAACCCTACCAACATCTCTTCCATTTTCCACTCCAAATCATCAATGGCTTCCATCATCGTCTTCTTGGTTGATAATCTTCTCATGAAGAGCAGCAACTAGCTCTCATATTCTTAGTGATGGAGCTCTAGGGATGAGCTTTAAGCTTCAAAGGGGAGTTTTGTTTCCCACTCTCTCTCCTCTTGTATTTGCATATTTCTAATATTATAGGATTTGTTTATGCAATTGGTTGTGTTGTTCATGATTATCCTTGTATGAGAGTGGTAGAAACAATTTATGTTGTTGTTTTCTTTGTATGGATGCTTGACATTGCACCTATTGGCTTGAACATATATTATTTGTATGTGTTCATCAATTAATTATGTTTTCTTGTTAAAATTTTGTGCTAAGCGAGGGTTCTTGCTTAGTGGATCATGGTGTCAATTGTTTATATGTTCAGAAATTGACAAAGTAAGCATATTGATTGCTTGAGAAATATTGGGCTTCAATTTATTGGTTCTAATTCATCGTTGCAATTAGTAGGTTTAATTTGGTCAAGTGTTTAATCAACTTAGGTTAGGTTAGTTAATGTGCGGGGTTCTGACATTAATTAAATTAATCTAAACCTAGCCTAGAGGGGTTCCTCTATGGTTCTTTAGAAATTGACCGCTTTTTACTCCCAATTAATTTTTGAAGCAATGATTCCCAAAAAGTTCCATTTATCAAGAATGTCCATTCCCATTTGAATCCAAATCCCCTTTCAATCCAACTTTCAATTTGCTTTTGAACATATCAAACTTTTTACACCAATTTCTATACCTACAACCCAAATATAATGCTTTTATCGTTTTAATTAGTTTGCAGTAGTTACTAGGAATTAATTGCATATAGGTTCCTTGAGACCGACACCTGGTGATAGCTTCCACTACCCTTTGGGTCTAAATTTCTTGAAGAGCGAATCCTATATACACCGATAACCCCCGTTTCGGTGCTCTTCAATTATACTAAAATAATTAATATTTAAGCATATTTTGTCGACATTAATCATAGACTCTCCATTTAAATTTATTGAGACAACATTATCCGTTAAGTGAAACTAACACTGTAAATAAAAAAACACTAAAAGCGTACCATTCAAATTTAAGAGAACAAAATGATACATAATGCAAAAGTAAAGAACTAAAAGTATATTTTACCTTCATAAAAAGATAACAATCCTTTTTTTGTTAATCCAATTTATAAGTCATATTGATAAATAATTTTAAAATTTATACTCCTACGATATTTTAACTCGTGAAGCAACCAGTGTATAGCACGGTGCCTGTGCGAGTTTGAGAAAAAAAAAACAATTGCGCCTCGTGACTTATGATAAAGATGAGGGAGCAAACCTACATGCCAGCTGTCTACCCCCTTTACAGGACTTCAGAACGGCGAGAGATTAGTCTAATCTGACACGCGGGTGGGGATGCCCTGGGGTCACCAAAAAAAATAAAGATAAGGGAGGATTAAGCTATAAAGTCATTCCGGCCTAAAACCAATTGTGAATTAAATGAGTGAAAATTACATAAGTAACCCTGGTTGAGGAAAACTAGAAAGAGAGGCGGTGAAGCGTGTCCGTTGTGGTTGAATCAGAATTCAATGGTTGGTCGAATGAAGACAACTAGACAACCACGCCTCCCTTCACAATTCAATCCTCTCTTCTTCTATCTTCCTCCTTATTTCCTCTTCCTTCTTCCTCTGCTATGCTCTCTCTGTTTCTTCATTGCCTGCCTCATCGTCCTCCATCTGAAACAAGAAGATGCAAAAGGGGAAGCTTTTAGGGGTAAAAGGGACCATCACTTTGGTGTTTCTGGGCATAGCTCTGGTGGTTCTTCCTCTTCTTCTGCCGCCGTTGCCTCCGCCGCCTATGATACTAATGCTCCTGCCTCTTCTCATATTATCTTTGCTGCTTTGGCTCGCCTTCTTCCGTACACCTTACCCCGCCTGATGCCCTTCATTCTCCCCTTTAATTTTGTTCTTCTTCTCTTTAAGTTTTCCTCTCGTTCTGAGGTCTCTTAGCTACGAGTTTCTATTGATTTTGTTTTTTTTTTTAGTTCTTGTTCTTGTTCTCCTGGGGGTAAGATTGTAAATAATGGTTACGGTAGTACAGATTATTAGTGGACCTTTTCTCTTCGATTCTGTTCCAGAATAGCTCTGTTAGTTTCTCATTTGTCTGACGAGCATTGAGAGGCCGAGCAATGTGGGTAATTTCATGAGAAGAAAAGTTGTTAATCTAGAGAATTCCAGGAGTAGAATGGTCGTTTTGTTGATAAAGTTCATATTTTTAATTGCGGGGCTAAGGAATTTGCATTAAAAAAACACGTGAGATCGCAGGAAAAAAGAAGAGAAGCAAGTACGAAAGAGGAGTTAATTGGGACTTAGGATAGTCCGGTTATTCATGAATAACTGAATAAAGAAACAACAAAGTCAGAGAACGAGGAGAGGGAGAGGGGAAAGGCATGAACGAAGGAAACGAAGGAAGAAGAGAGTGAGGGAACAGGTGACTTTGGGTTTCCTTTTTTTTTTTTTATGCTCTACTAAGCAGTTCCAATACTGAATATATATCATTCTATTTCTTATTATAAGTTTAATTATCATAAATTTTTATTCTTAAATATAAATCTATTTTGAGATCAATTAATGCTATTGTAAATATTTTATCCCTGCGTTGGAAATAGGGAAAATGAGAGAGAATGTTTATAATACATAAAATATTATTTTAACATCTATTCTAAAAATAGCGGCAAAATTGGAAAATTCTTTAAAAGTAGAACATATTTAATGCTATAACTTCCACTTCTTGGTATGTGAGAAGTAGTTAGAGTAGACTTATAAAAAGGAACAGAGTGGTAATTCATTTTTTCTTTAAGTATTATATTTACATAATTCAATTAAGTTAAATATGTTACTCAAATTAATTGAACCTCTCTCGTCTCTTTATTATAAGGGGTAGTCAAACTTTTTATACATACCAATAAAAATATGTTGAAATCATCTATTAAAGGCAGGTTTAATGAAGTTTTTCATTTTTACCCTTACTCATTTATTATACACACTATATCTTCCCTCATTGCATTTATTAATATACCACTCTGTTCCTTATTATAAGTCCAACTACCATAAATTTTTTGTTCCAAAATATAAGTCCACTTTGGGATCAATTAATGCTATTGTGACTATTTTACCCCTATGTTGGAAATAGGAAAGATGAGAAAGAAGGCTTATAATGTATAAAATATTATTTTAACACCTATTCTTAAATAAGGGCATGGTTGGAAATTTTTTTGAAAATATGTCATATTTAATGCTATAACTTCCACTCCTTGGTATGTGAGAAGTAGTTAGGGTGGACTTATAATAAGGAACAGAGTGATATAAAGGAAGAAATGGGAAAAAAACATACATTTATTACTTTTAATTTTGCTTGCTACCTCTTATATTTTGGACCAAAAGATTTGTTATGTTACCTGTTGTAATCAAAACCGAAGGGAGTATAACATTATTTCTTTAAAACACTTTAATTATATTTTTTATTCCCTCCATTGCTTCATCATTATTGTTGTGAAGTATTAAGGTAATTTGGGAATATGTTGATAAAAATTATAAATATGTCCTATATTTAAAACCAATATTAATTTTAGCCATATATATAGACACTATTTTATTCTTTATGAGTATAAATTTAACTACCACAAAAGTTTGTTCCTAAAGATAAATCCATTTAGAGGTTTTTAATGATTATTTTCTAATTTTAACCTTATTGAATTCGTGTTAAGAAGAGAGAAAGAGGAGAGAGATGCCAGGATAATTTATATATGTAAAAAGAGATAGAGAGGGAGAGAGATTTTGAACAAGGGTGTGATAAAAAAATTTATTAATCTAAAAATTAAAATATTTAATTATCTAATTAATAATTCTTGCTATGTGAGAATTAATTGAGGTGGAGTTGTAATAATGAGTGGTAAGACTAAAAGCAGTAAATTTATATATATAAAAAAGACTAAAAGAAGTACCACCCTGTTCCTTATTATAAGTTCAACTACCACAAATTTTTTGTTCCAAAATATAAGTCCACTTTAGGATCAATTAATGCTACTGTGGCTATTTTACCCCTATGTTAGAAATAGAGAAGATGAGAGAGAAGGTGTATAATGAATAAAATATTATTTTAACACCTATCTTAAATAAGGGTAAAATTAAAATTTTTTTTTAAAATGGGATATATTTAATACTATAACTTCAACTCCTTGATATATGAAGTAGTTAGGTGGATTTATAATAAACAAGGGATTGTGGTAATAAGTTGAAGTTTGGAAGGTAGTGTGTTGGGAGGAGAGAAATTGAAGGCGGACAAAGGGACACGTGGAGGGAACAAAGTTACAGCAGGAAGGATGCCTTGTTGGCTTGTTTTGTTTTCTAAGGAAAGCAAGAACAAAACACAACAGAGTGAAGGAGAAGAGGCAAAAACAAACGAAAAAAAGAGAACCGTGGGCGACATATAAGCAAAAAGTAGTTTCCAAGGTTCATCTGTATCTGTATCACTCTATCTACCATTTCTCCTTCATAAATATGCGCCGACTCCCCAATTGCGGTCACTTTTCGCCTACTCCTACTTTTTTTTTTTTGAACTGATCGCCTACTCCTACTCAAGCTACTGTATTTATAAGTAACTGCTAAATTACCCAACCAAAAAAGGCCCTCACTGTTTCAATTCAATTTCATTTTTTATGCCTAAAGATTTAGGTGAGTAGAGTTTTGACACGTCAATTAAAAAGAAAAAGAGTCTCGACACACGAAAGATATGGTAAGCATCCAGAATCAGAGTCAAGCTCTTCACATATGGGAGATACACTCTATTCTTTATTATAAGTTCACCTTCACTAATTCTCACATATTAAAGAGTGGAAGATATATAATTAAATATGTCATATTTTAAAAGAAATTTTTAATTTTACCCTTATTTAAGAATATGTGTTAAAATAATATTTCATGTATCATAATTATTCTCTCCCATCTTCCCTATGTCCAATATGGACAATAGTCACAGTAACATTAGCTGATCCCAAACTTGACTTATATTTAGTAACAAAAAATTTGTAGTAGTTAGACTTATAATAATAAACTATGAGTGGTGTAAACAAACAATCTTACGGTCATAAAGTAATCCCTTCATCAGTCGGATTGACTTTTGTTGGCAATTTAATTTCATTTATTATTTGAATTACTTACGTTGTAGGGGTGGTTTTCTTTTCTATTGGGCCGAGGCATATGAGGGAGTGGCTTGTTTTTTGTTGGGTGCAAAAGCTTAGTCTGAGTTTGGTATGGAATATTAAAAAGGGGGAACGAAAAAGACGAAAGAAGAGACTGAGGCAAATGAGAGTGAATTTTGAGTTATACTTGAGTGCTGTGACACTCTAACCCTTTTTCACGTTTTTAAAAAGGCGAGTTAGTAGGTGCCTGAGGCTTCAAAGTTCAAGCAGAGCTAAATGTAGCAAGTGATAATGCGCATTGGACCACAAAAACGGCTACCTTGGCTTGCTTTCTAATTTCTATGAAGCATTTGGATTTTCTTTCCCATGAACATTGAACTCCAACATATATATTGATTTCTATATAACGATTCACAATTTTGAAGCCTATTTGTTTTTGTCTTCCTCTATTTCCACGAAGCTTCCTCTCTCGTCGCAAGCATCCATAGGCTGCTCAGAATTTACATATTCACATATCCTCTATTACCTCCTCTTGTAATTCTTGACACACTTGTTTGATGAAGCGAATGAATTAGGAAGCCGACCTCCTTTATGTACCATGTTTCTTTTCACCCTGAGACTATTTGACGCTACCTTTCAATTAAACGCCATATATCAATCATTTACCATGATTTTTCCTCTTCTGCCGAGCGATTTCTTCTTAGTTCTTTATAGGTAATTAACTCTAAAAAAGGTATCACTTCAATTTCCAGAAAACGAAATGTTAAGTCACAGCTAACACATTACTTATAGAATTACCCCTTCAAAAATATGATTCAGTCTATAATTAGCGATGTTCCTTCAAGAAGCATACAAAAAAACATGTTAATCCATGAATAGATTTTTTTTTTAAGTTTATAATGTCTCAAAATATAATTATTTTCTGAGGCAACTCGTTTTAAAAATGTATCGTTTGTCAAATGACGTTTAAGGTAGGTGGACCAGCAAAAAAATGAGACAACAGTAACAGTTTTCGAAACTCCAAAGGATCTTCAAGAAATTCTATCAAGCATGAATATATAGTAATCCATTAATTTATTTTGTGCTTAGAAGTGTAGAACAAACTTAGCTCAACGGAAATATCTGAACTTGATCAGTCAAGCAATCAAATATATGATTGAGAAAAACAATCCATTAATTTATTTTAGCAGTCCAAGAGAGAAGAAAAAGAATTTCAATGGAGTGCATTTTATTTACATGTTTCTTGTACAAGCGCCTTCTGTACAAAGCTACGAATGCAGAGAGAATGGAGCAATCCCAACTGCAGCCAAATTTGACGTAGCTCTACGGCTTTCTGGGATAAATTAATCCCAAGAATGGATTTGGAAATTTTGTTCACCATCCGTGCGGGTGGGACACGTCAGCAATTACACACTGTGGCTCCATATGATGGTGAGTGATTGGAATCTCAAAGTAAAGGGGTGGGATTGTGTTCCTAAGCAGACTGCAAAGTGACCTGCTCAGCAGTTGTGGCGTCATACTTGGCATTAGCCTCAGGAGTGTCTTCTTCACTTGGTGGAACCAGCTGCCAAAATAATGGCAAATACTTGTCCCACTCTTTCAGTATAGCAGCTCCTTTAATACTCCCAGTTTTTTCCTTCACAGACACAGACACAGACACACTCTCTTCAATTAGTCTCCACAACTATGCTCACACAAAAACAATTGCCTTTTTCTTGTTAAACAAGAAAGAAAAGAAATTCATGGGCCTTACAACATGGGCTTCAATGAGGCTCTTCAGCTGCATCTGCCCTACAGGCGCTGATACCCGCTGGATTTTTACAATTTCTCTGTTTACCTGTCAGCATTTATACAGATAAATTATCATAAAGATGAAACAACAACAGCATATTTATTTGTTTGCATGAAACAAAAAATGAGGGCTTTATCGTTGTCTTTTTCCCATGTTTCCTTTTGACTAGTAATTGTGCTTTCTTTGAGATGAGAATGGGTAGAGGAAACGAAAATATTTCACTGGCCCGCAAGAATATGAAAGGCTTAGTGACCGGGGATCATCCTGATGATACAAATCTTAGTAGGCAAAGCATGGATGGAAAAGTCACCAAGCGGCCACTTTTTCTCCCCCAATGTTATGAACTGTTGCAACAATATGGTCTTCGGTGGAATAAATTCAAGAGTTATTACATATCCAAGGGCTCACATTAATCCCAAGTTAGCTAGGTGGGTGGAGGCGCCACACTTAAATTAACGTCATACAAAAGACTTCCAAGCTTTAAGGGGTTCTGGATCCGCCAATTCGGTAATATACAGAAGTCCATTCATGCACATGGCTACTGAAAAGTGGGAGAGGAGACAGTGAAAATGGGTCTTTGGCACAAACCTTGGGTATGAGAGTATTGTCCTCATCAAGAAGGTAAGCCAACCCTCCAGTCATTCCAGCAGCCACATTTCTACCCACTCTGTCAAGGAGTCAATGACATGCAGAAAATTCAGGCCAATTCATCCAATTCTCGAATCACTAAAAAAGAAAGAGGAAGGGCTTGGGTAAACAGAAGTGACGTTTAGATACTCACTTTCCAAGGACAACCACACAACCTCCAGTCATATACTCGCAACAATGGTCCCCTGTGCCTTCAACTACAGCTTCAGCGAGAGAGTTTCTCACAGCAAATCGCTCCCCAGCTTTCCCTCTAAGAAAGACCTGCCCACCTGTTGCTCCATACAAGCAAGTGTTCCCCACAATAGTTGCATCCTCTGGTTCAAACCCTGTTTTGTCAACTGGCGTGACAACCAACTCACCTCCGGCCATTCCCTGGCAACAGTAGTACATAAATACACCTCACGCACTCAGTACTTCAGCACCAAAACTAGCAAATAAATACCACATATTCAAGTTATAAGCCTATGTTCAAAAGGATAAGTTAACAAAGATACCTTCCCCACATAATCGTTAGCCTCTCCTACCAGTCGAATGTTCATTCCAGGGGTCAAAAAACAGGCAAACGACTGGCCAGCACTTCCTGTGAATCTGGAATTACGGGGAAAACATATATCTTATCTAATTTCCGTAAAGAAAAAAATGATATCAGCTTCAAAATAGCAGAGGGCATCTTACGTTATATTCAATTGTCCAGCAAAACCAGTGTCACCATACTTCTTTGCGATAACACCAGCTATACGCCCACATACAGCACGATCAATGTTGAATATTTTCACAGTCTTATTGACAACTTTTTCATTCTCTATAGCATCAGCAATCTGGATGACGAAAAAACTGTATTATTATCTTATGCAAGACACATAAATATGATCCTCATATAGTTTCACGCTTTGATGAAAAACACCAATAAACTTGAACATAAGGGGGGATCGCTGCTTTTTTTCCTTGTTCAATAAGAGGTTTCATGGCCTCAGAGTAGCCAGTGGGAACAAGGGCATGAACAGGGTTTGACCCTTGACAAATTCATTCGATCTTAGTAACTGAAGTTGGGGCCATGTAGCATGGGCACAGAATAGCTTCTTCATTTGCCACTTAGGAGGTTTAGCCGTTTAGGGAATAGATTCACTTCAGAAAAAATGGGTCAGTCTATAATATTTAAGCACTGAATAAAATAAAATATAAGACGGTCTAAAAAAATGCAACTGCAGGGGTTGTATGTCAATAATAAATCTGAGTTACACCTATAGTTGATTAAAAAGCTACCTCTGGGTCTGCTAACAAAGCATCATCCAAAACCAGACCATTGGTATGAGTTTCCTGATTCCTAATTGTTGTACTGCTCCATTTTGGCAACCCAACGTTCTGAAAATGAAAGGCTCATCACAAATATGTTAGAGAAGGCATTTATTGGACCCAGAAAGGCAATGACCAAAAAAGCAAAGCATTTTCTAATAGCAAGAGCCAGCCTAAGAAATATACAACACATACTGAGAGAATATAGCTGAGATCTAGATGCTGAGTTTTGACTAGAGATATGTCTCGTGGATGCAATAAGTCTGTCCGACCAATTACATCATCTAACTTCTCGTAACCCAGCTGTGCCAGTATGCCTCTTACCTAGCCAGAATAGCAGCCACATTTATGTTAATAAGGGATGAGAAGCAACTACTTTAGCCAAACTACATAAATGATAAGATATCACAAACGATAAATTCTAACATAATTTATCAAGATAAATCAGAAAAAAGTAAACAGAAGGCACAAGATACCTCCTCAGCGACATACAAAAAGTAGTTGACAAGATCACCCGGTACGCCAGGAAAGCGTGCACGCAGTTCTTCCCTCTAGAGTGCAATCAATTTGAAATTTACAACAAAGAAATGAATACATGGTGTTCTTACGAAAATGACAATTATATGACAAAATACAGCATTAAAAGAAGACTTCTACAGACCTGACTTGCAACACCAACTGGACAATTATTGGTGTGGCAAATGCGGGCCATAACACATCCAGTAGCAATCATTGCCACTGAACCAAAGCCATACTCATCAGCACCCATTGCTGCAGCCATCATCACATCAACTCCACTTCTAAAGCCACCATCTACTCTGAGAATGACCCTTTCTCTAAGCCCATTTTCAATGAGTGTCTGAAATGAAGATTGTCAATAATTAACATCCAAATTTTCACTTATATGTCAAGAACAAATTGCAACGATAGAATTTCATAATTCAAATTGTAACCTGGTGAGTTTCCGTAAGCCCAAGTTCCCAAGGACCTCCAGCATGCTTGATGGAACTTATTGGGCTTGCTCCAGTTCCACCATCATGCCCTGAAATCTGAGAAGCAATAACAAGATATAATTACTCTACTCATAAGCGAATAAAATTAAAAACGATTAAACAAATTTTTCTGTTCTTCTGAGTTTAACAAATTTCTTATATGAAACTAACAGTCTTTACTTTCTTTCTTTCTTTTTTTTTAAAAGGACGAAAATGAGAACCAACAAATACTAATGGATGAGTCTACTTTGGCCCCGACCGTCAAAGTCAGTTCAAGACATCAAACACCATAATACCCCAGATGTATAATGTATGACAGATCACAGTTAATACCTGTATAATGTCAGCATTACCCTTTGCAACCCCAGATGCAACAGTGCCAATTCCAGCTTCAGCCACCAATTTCACTGAGACCTTAGCCTTAGGATTCACCTATTCAACCAGAAAACCATGAAAATTCTTCTCCAGAACACTGGATTTGATTAAAAATAAAATAAGCAGTTCAAAATGCTCAGAGTCACCTGATGGAGATCATAGATCAATTGAGCAAGATCCTCAATGGAATAGATGTCATGGTGAGGAGGTGGAGATATAAGAGGAACCCCAGGTTTAGAATTTCTCAACCTAGCAATATACATGCTAACTTTTTTTCCAGGCAACTGTCCTCCTTCACCAGGCTTAGCGCCTTGCGCAATTTTAATTTCTAATTGATCAGCATTTGCCAAGAATGTTGGGGTGACCCCAAACCTCCCTGAAGCAACCTGCACACAATGCAAGAGATTCTTTTTTAAAATTAATTCTGACAGTATATGCATCACTGATTGCAAAGGTGGCGTTATAAACATTAGGAACTCAATCATCTATTGTGTTTATCACAGAATGAAGATTAATACTGTGGGAATATTATGTATTGATTGTAAATATTGTCTTTGTGATTGATTAGGCATTATTAGACTTTATTGGTAGTTATTAGCCTTAATTAGTATTTATTAGCTTGTCTTTCCCTCTAGCCTATAAATAGGCTCTCTTTGTACATCAATTGACATGAGAAATACATCATTTTTTTCTCTCAATTGTCCACATGGTATCAGAGCCTAATAGTTTTTTTTTAGGGTTTCAGTTCTGTCGTTACTGTTCATCCGCGTCACTGTTCATTCACGATGAATAGTAACAGCGTCATTTGTGCACCTGTTCAGAGCGTTTCGGGTGCTCCGTTCGCGACACCACCTAGCCCATCGTGTTCCCCTCCCTCAGATCGACAAAACCCAGCCGGTAGTGGTCCAAGACGCCGGCGCGTGGTCGGCGCGTGGTGGTCACGCGCCGCTGTGGCAGGGGACGTTCAGCGGCGCGTGTGGAGGTTTTTCCGGGGGCTGGTTCTTGCGCCGGCGACGAGGAGACATTTCCGACAAAGCCCAGGCAACAGACGTCTAGTTCAAGTCCGGATTCCTCATATTTATGCGATTCCAGAAGCATATGCGCACTGTTCATGCGTCTTTTACTGTTCATGCGTGTACTGTTCATGCGTGTTGTATTATTCAAGAATCAATTTCAAACCATCTTGTATCAATGGTTATTATTTGGAATTGTAAACTCCCATCCTGAAGCAGAAGCTTTCATAAGTCAGCCGGTGTTGGCATTCTTGGCTCAAAAGGGGGATTTCCTTAGAGCTCTCAAAGCTTCAAGGAGAAAAGAAATCTGGATAGTTGACTCTGGAGCATCAGATCACATGACTGAATGTCATCATTTATTCTCCACCTATGTTCCATGTGCTGGCAACAAAAAAGTACAAATTGCCGATGGCTCTCTTGCAACTATTGCTGGGAAAGGGAGTATTCGAATTTCGGAGCATATCACTCTGGAATCTGTATTACATATGCCAAAATTAGCATGCAGTTTATTATCTGTCAGTCAATTGACGAAGCAATCTAATTGTAGTGCTAATTTTCTGCCTAATCATTGTGTGTTTCAGGATCTATCATCGGGGATGGTAATTGGTCGTGCTAAGGAATGTGAGGGACTCTACTTACTTGATGATGCCGTAGTAGGTCACTAACCATTTACAAGTGTATGCAATTCTATATCTATCTCTAAAAATGAAGATACTATGTTATGGCACAAGAGAATGGGTCATCCTAATTTTCATTATCTGTCTCGTATGTTTCCATCTCTTTGTCCAACATCTAACCTTGATTTGAAATGTGAATTCTGTGAATTAGCCAAACACCACCGATCATCATACCCTAGAGCTCCATATACACCTACCAAACCCTTCACTACCATCCATAGTGATTTATGAGGACCTTGTCGTAACCCAAACCGTACCAAGTCCAAAGGGTTCATTACATTCATAGATGACCATACCCGTGTTTGTTGGGTCTACCTCTTAAAAGACAAGTCTGAGGCACCGTCTGCTTTCATAAAGTTCTTCACCATGATTAAGAACCAATTCAATACAAGCATCAACGTCTTACAATCCGACAATGGCACTGAGTATAATAACCAAACCTTGAGTGAGTTTCTCCAAACACATGGTATTATCCATAAAAGCTCATGTGTCCATACCCCTCAACAAAATGGGATTGCCGAGAGGAAGAATAGACATATTCTAGAAGTCACTAGGGCTCTTATGCTTACTTGTAATGTACCGAAGTTCTATTGGGGAGATGCCGTTTTAACTGCAGTCCACCTCATCAACCGAATGCCAAATAGGGTCATATCCTTTGAAACTCCTGTTAAAAGGTTACAGAGTGTCTTCCCTATTACTCACCTTGAAAATAACCTTCCCTTTCGTGTGTTTGGATGTTCTGTTTTTGTCCATACCTATCCAAATAACAAGCTTGATCCACGTGCAGTGAAGTGTATATTCCTCGGGTACTCTAATACTCAAAAGGGGTACAAATGTTTTGATCCTGTCTCTAAACACCTCTTTGTCAGCTTTGATGTTACCTTTCATGAGGATACTCCTTTCTATCCCAAGTCTTCAATTCAGGGGGAGAAAATGAGTGAATCTCAGACTTTGGTGCCTGAATCTAGCCAAGAATGTGTTCTACTTGAACCATGGACCACACCAGCACCACTACCTCAACCACCTCAAATAGAACCTCTTCCACCATAACCAGAGCCACCTCAAACAGAACCACCTCCTCCACCACAGCCAGAGCCACCACAAATAGAACCATCTTCACCCCTAAACCAACCGTCTCTTGTGCCAATCACAAAAGAAAGTTTAAATGCAGGGGGAGATGTAGAAAAACAACCAGATAAAGATATGTTGGTGTACTTACGAAGGCATAAGGTTAAGGAAGGAGGGAACCTTATATCTGAAGCATCCAAGCAACCAGAACCAGTGATAGCTCCTAGAGAACCAGAGGAGGCGGAACCAGTGGTGACTCCTGAAGGGATTGATCCAGAGGTATCTCATATTCCTGAACAGGTTAATGAACATAATGAACTTGATTTGCCTATTGCTCACAGGAAACAACCTCGATCGTGTACTCTGCATCCAATCCAAAAGTATGTCTTATAAGGCTCTTTCCTCCAGTTATCGGGCATTTGTCACCAGTCTGGATAAAGTATGTATTCCCAATAACATCCATGAGGCACTAGAGATGCCAGAATGGAGATCTGCAGTTATGGAGGAGATGAAAGCTTTAGAGAAGAATGGAACGTGGGATGTTGTTGAAAAACCAAGAGGCAAGAAGCTTGTCAGCTGCAAGTGGGTGTTCACCCCTAAATACATGGCTGATGGTACTCTTGACAAGTTAAAAGCACGACTGGTAGCAAGAGGTTTCACTCAGACATATGGTCTAGACTATCAGGAGACATTTGCACCAGTGGCGAAACTAAACACCATCCGAGTTCTATTATCTGTAGCAGCCAACCTAGAGTGGCCACTTTATCAGCTGGATATCAAGAATGCTTTCTTGAATGGAGAACTTAAAGAAGAGGTCTACATGACTCTACCTCCTGGTTTTGAGAGGGGAAGAGGTGATAGAGTATGCAAGCTGAAGAAATCTCTTTATGGCCTGAAACAGTCTCTTAGGGCATGGTTTGACAGGTTCTCAAAAGTCTTGAAATCTGAAGGCTATAAACAAGGATTATCAGATCATACGATGTTTGTCAAAACAGAGGGAGGAAGAAAATGCATCCTCATTGTGTATGTTGATGATATTATCCTTACAGGAGACCATATCGATGAAATGTCAAGGATAAAGGTTGCACTTGGAAAGGAATTTGAAGTCAAAGATCTAGGAGAGTTGAAATACTTTCTTGGGATGGAAGTTGCCAGATCAAAAAGAGGCATTTATGTATCTCAAAGGAAGTATGTACTTGATCTTCTTGAAGAAACAGGCATGTTGGGGTGTAGTCCTGAACCAACTCCTATCCTACCTCCTAAAAAGAGGAAGAAGAAGCCTAAGAAGGAGGGAAGTGGAGAGTCAGAAGAGGACAACCTTGATTATGAGACTGAAGATGAAGAGGAGAAAGAAATTGATGAGAAAGAAGAGGCGGTGGATAAAGAAAGATATCAAAGACTTGTTGGGAAACTCATTTACCTTTCCCATACAAGACCTGATATAGCTTTTGCAGTAAGTGTGGCCAGCCAATACATGAGTGAGCCAAAGAAGAAGCATATGGATGCAGCTTTCAGAATTCTGAGGTATCTGAAAGGTACCCCTGGGAGAGGATTATTCTTTCGGAAACAGGAACAAAGGACAATTGAAGTGTATACTGATGCAGATTGGGGAGGAACACATCCTGACCGAAGATCGACTTCTGGTTATTGCTCCTTTGTCTGGGGAAATTTGGTCACTTGGAAGAGTCAAAAACAAAGGGTTGTATCTAAGAGCAGTGCTGAAGCCGAATTAAGAGCATTGGCTCAAGGGATAATGGAGGAGATATGGCTTAAACGAGTCCTTTGTGAGATACAAGTCAAAGTGGAATTGCCATTGAAACTCTATTGTGACAATAAGGCTGCTATAAGCATGGCCTTGAATCCTATTCAGCATGAAAGATCTAAACACGTGGAGATAGATCGACATTTCATCAGGGAAAAAGTTGAAGAAGGGATCATATGTCTGACCTATCTACCAACAAATCTCCAAGCCGCGGATGTGTTGACAAAAGCGCTACTCAAGCCTGCCTTTGAGAGTTGTATGAGCAAGTTGGACATGATCAACATCTATGATCCAACTTGAGGGGGAGTGTGGGAATATTATGTATTGATTGTAAATATTGTCTTTGTGATTGATTAGGCATTATTAGACTTTATTGGTAGTTATTAGCCTTAATTAGTATTTATTAGCTTGTCTTTCCCTCTAGCCTATAAATAGGCTCTCTTTGTACATCAATTGACATGAGAAATACATCATTTTTTTCTCTCAATTGTCCACAAATAGTCTATTGATTTTGATCCTCAATCCATTCTCAGCTGATGGAGGCACATGGCTATAAACAAAAAGTCATTAGGTGGGCACCTTGCATGA
Organism: Mimosa bimucronata; assembly: GCA_037074515.1. Taxonomy (NCBI): domain Eukaryota; kingdom Viridiplantae; phylum Streptophyta; class Magnoliopsida; order Fabales; family Fabaceae; genus Mimosa; species Mimosa bimucronata. The sequence continues at coordinate 9,457,011 of CM073437.1, forward strand.
TATGATCTGCAATTACATTCTACTAAGTAAAAAATACTTCTATTTACAGATTCCATGGGAATATGGACTCCTAGGTAGTGCCCGGGTAAAGCCTTGGTATTTCTTTAAGCTTACGGTGAAACAAAGAGAGCAGAAACTTTGCTCTCTATACTCAGATATAGATCCTCAGAAAGGGGAGGACCGCCTCAGTTATTTTAAGATCTATTTCTCTTTTCCATGCACATTTTATGAAAATTTATGAAGGTTTTGGATTGCAAACTAAACAATGATATTTTGCGGTCATAACCATAGTAATTGATATTGCACTGTAGCCTGCAACTCAATGCTGTGGCTCCTGGAGATACATCATGTGTATAATTGCAATAGCCTCACTGCAAGAGCTATTTTTGAGTAGTTATAGTCCAAACTACAGGCACCACATCTAAAAAGGGAAACAAGAGCCCTAATTGAAGTGGTTCTGAAAGGGCTACAGCTAGAGAGAGATTCAGTGGACCCATCCTTTTAGTATTCATTATGGGGAAATGGAATCTTCAGAAGATGAAGAGGAAATTAATGGAGTTCTTATTGAAGATTATTATGATGATGTTGCTCCTCATCTAAAAGGATTAGTTTAGATATCTTAGGATTTATCTTAAACTCAAGGGGGAAAACTTTATTAAAGATCAATGTGTTTTATGACTTAAACATTTGATGCTTTGATATGTAGATAATTATTGGATTTTTATGAATTTTTTTTCTGAGTTTGCTTTTATCTATATTAGCCATTATCAGTTATACCTATATTTGTTTTTAATCTGCATCATTCTTTTTATTTGCTATAAATAATTTTTTCATGCCGAGTTGCATGATACATAATTCTGTTAACCAATACAATGACAACAAAGCCTTATCCCACTAGGTGGGATTGGCTCTGTCAACCAATAAATTGGATCAATTTATCCAGACCCTTTTTTGCTCGCTTAAAGTCATCATAATCTTATAGTGCATATTTGCCGCCATGCATGATACTGTTGCTAAATTGGCACTAATCCAATAGCCGTGAATTAAAACTGGATAGCTAAATAAATTTTTTTTTTGAACTGGATAGCTAAATAAATTTGATTATATCAGTCCTGATATTATCCATATGGATCTATTCAATGCCTTCATCCTTTGAAGAATTTCTGGATATCTTTATGCTATAAGGATTTTGTTTTTTTTGATATTCTATTTCTGGATATCTTTATGCTGTAAGGAATTTTAACATATTCAATACTAAGAATAAAGAAGGGTATGCCACTGAAATATCGCATCTCCTTTAATTTTTTCCAACAATGTGATGCATGAACATAGCCAATGCAAGGATCAGGCATGTAATTGTAAATTTTGACTGCAAATTCAATATAAATAATCAGTGCAATAACCTGTTTGATAGCACTAGTAGCAGTGTCACCATTTTTAAGACCTTTGAGATGAGGTAGAGTTGGAGAATAACCATCAACAACATCGGTGAGGGGCTTCCAGCGAATGGGATCCTGAATGCATCACATACTTATCATCACTTTTTGGGCACATAACATCATGGGTACCAAAATGGATAAGCAAGTGAAGTTAAGGCCCAAAAAAGAAAGGAAATTGATTGTAAGCACAATTAATATAATCCGTCTTATTGTGGAAATAAAGCTGTTTTACCTCGCCACCTTCCCCTGAATTTGATTTTCCACCTATTCTGTTCATTGCAATTGCAATGGCTTCGTGGGTTTCTCTTGAAATGGCTCCAAGTGACATGCCACCGGTACAAAAGCGTTGAACAATTGATGAAGCAGATTCAACCCTTCCAACAGGTATTGGAGCACGATCACTTTTGAATTCAAGAAGGTCACGAAGAACCTGCAACAGACTCCAGCAAATATCAATTAATTCCAAATTATCACAGATAAAATATTGTAACTCTAAGGAACTCGAATCTAAATAAAAGCTACTTAATCCTCAACATCAAAGGAAATATAAAAGCTACAGAAAACGAGCCAATCAACTGTAAATAAAAGTGAATAAACATGCAACAAAAGGCCTCATTAAACAAGGAAAAAAAAACAGAAAAACAGAACACTTTAGTGCACAATAAACTACTGAGATTTAGCCCAATAATCCCATCCCATTATTTCATGAAATTTTGATGGGCACCTAATTGAGGCAGAGAACTTCCTCCTGAAAGCTAGCCAAGTAGCCATTAAGGTGGGAGAATCAATTCACCTAAAGTATCTCCAAATATATCATATTATTCAATGTAGGAAAGCGACATCTCATACTGCCTTAGTCCCCATTAGATTCCAACAAAAATGAAGCCATAAAATGTAAATTTTTCAACTCACATTAACAGGCCGATTGGCTAAATGCTGCTGGTAGACTGAAAAGGCACTTTGACTTTTTTGACGAACAGCTTTGTGAAGCAACTTCGACATCTCTGGATTATTTGCATGATACTCCCCTTTGAAACAAAGAAATAAAGCCTGTTAGAAACTTTCATCTACCAAGAAATATTGACAGGATGGACCTTAATAATATCTTGAAAAATGCACATGCTATAGTGCACGGCAAACCACTAATTACTTCCAAAAAACAAACATTTTCAAAGATCCTCATTAATATTGTAGAACACAAAATACGGCTCATTTTATAAAGAATCTCAAAATACAAATGATGGCATGATGGCTCTCTCAATTCTAACAAGTCAAAGAGCAAATGGTACCTCCAGGCCTAAACTGTATAAACCCAAAATTTTCTAGCCTTTTAGCTGTATCTTCAGAAAATGCCTTCACCCAGAAAGACAATGTCTCCCTTGCCAGCTGCACAAATACGAAATGAGGGGGAAGTTTCATTCATAAGTGGTAAGTGGTATAGAGCAAATTCAGTGCAAGCATGATATTCTGCACATACGTTAAAACATTGAAACATTTTTGAAGTGGGAATAGCTTGAAGTTGAGTTCAATTATGGTTAAGCTATTGCAGAGGAGTGAACACAAATTTCAGTAGGTTTGTTTTGCTTCCAATGAAGCAGTCATTAAAGCTCTTGGCGCCACCTGGGCAGATATAGAGAGCAGAGACCCAGAAATTGTGGATTAATATGGCACTAGAAAGGGGGTATGCATTTTTGTTGCCTAAGTTTTCAACCCAAGTAGCGGAGATTAAGAGGGAAAAATATTGAAGACACTACCTTTAGGAAGTAGGTCAAAGTCAAAAACTTTTACAAGTTGCCATTGTGTTAAGTGTGGTTCTGAAGAAGAAGCTACAAGGAAGTTGCTATAGCTACTCATTGGCACCAGGTTGAAGAATTTTTGGATTTGTGCTTCTCCCAGGGATGCATTCAAAAGGAGTGCTAGTTACTTAAGTTCTTGAATAAATGGTTGAGTTATTTTATTTGAGTTGGCTAGGTTTTCAGTTTTTCTCTTCAGTAAGTTTTGTCTGTAATAAGCTGCAGATTTATTAGTTTCAACTTAAGGGAGAATCTTAAAAAGTGTTATTAATGATTTAGAAAAATCCTATAGGTCACACAGTCACTAGCAAATACCTAATTAAGAGGTATTAAGGATTTACGAAAGTCCATTAGAATATGAAAAGACATACTGGTAAAAGGATGACAGGTAAATTCTATGTGCAAACCAGTAGACCTTAAATACTATGTTTTGTCGGGATTCTTTATTCCCTTTTGAATTTCCGCCATTTCAATCTTAAAAATAAGTGAAGGAAAATGGGTACCAGAGGAAAATCAGGCAAAAATAATCCAAGACTTTCAAAATGCAAGTAACATATTGGGACGGAAGGAAAGGGTGCCAAGTAATAATTTTTTTTATTCTGGTGAGCATTCTTTTGGCAAAATTTGGTGTGCATTATTTATCCACACGTAGAGTGGTGCTTATCTCACCAGCAAACTCAAATTTTTTCTATGCGATTCAACTCACCTCATCAAATGTTAATCCACCAATTTTTGATACACTTCCTCTAAATGCAAGATCAACAACTACCTTTCCTAATCCATAGACTTCAAATATCTGTGCGCCACAGTAACTACATAAAGGAACTAAGTTAATAATTAATGAAAGCATAACATCACTAAGAAAAGAAAATAGAAAGAAACTATCAAATAATTAAAAGATGATAATATCAGTGCTCCCTGGTGTTAGGAGTTCTTTATAACTACAACTTTACAATAAATCGTAAAACATATACCTGGAAAGTAAAGAGATGCCCATTTTGGAAAGAATTTTAAGAAGACCCGCTTTAACAGCCTGAAAACCGGATAAGGTCATTACTAAACAAGAACTATGAATATCAAGCAAAAGTATTGTTCTTCCAAATTCCTGAAGCATACTGCTTTGCAAAAGAGTGTACATAAACATCACGCAAGACATGTGTAACCAGCAGTAAACACTAATACGCACGTAAAAATAAGTAAAAGACTAAAACCACAAGAAAAGGCCAATCACGTGTTGACCACTAACCTTACAGTAGTTCTTCTGCGCCTGTTCAATTGATACAGTAGCTATCTTCCCGTTCTTCATCAGGTTAACAGTTTTATTACTCAAACGCCATTGCCGACATGTCTCCAATGCCAAGTATGGACACACGGCACTAAAATCGAAACAGACATTTTGTCATGCTCAAGACAATAGTATAACAATAATAAGAATGACCTATCCTTCCTAGTTTCCCCAGAAATACTAGAAAATAATTTTTTATTGCGGAAATCAAGAATCTAAACCCAGTCAATTTTGCATAAGGAAATTATGACCAAAAAAAAAAATTTGCATAAGGAAATTGTTTCTGACAAAGTTATAGTGTCCTAAGTACAAAAGATAACGAAATGGACTATATTTTTGATAAAATCATTAAAATGAACCATGACTATAATATAAACTTCCCATCATGAGCTTAAAATAAGATGACAAAAATATGCTATAAATCATGTATAGAGGCTTCAAAAGGAATGTAAACAACCTTGCACCATATCCAATCAAACAGGCAAACTGATGAGTGCTAAAGCACTGAGCAGTATCTGCTACAAGGGATGCTGACATCCTCAGGCCATTCTGAATTAGATGCTGATGAACAGCACCGATAGCAAGAAGGATTGGAATTGCTGGATGAGTTGGTTCCTAAGACAAAAGGGAATAATTGGTGCATTAACTCATCTTATAAAGGCAATAAAAAAGTCAGTTCGTGGTCCAAACTTTTATTTTCATAGAAGGAATTTGGTTTGAATGAATAAAAAAATCGTTAGAAAAAATGGGAAGGTCAAGAGCTATTCCAGATGGGGATAGAAAATATGAAATAAAATCTTTTTGCCCCAGTCAAACTGTACAAACAAAGCCCCCGTAACCATGCCCAAAACAACACCAATAGTTATATACTATAATTTATAAAAACAAAAAGGTAGGCTTTGCAACCCAACTCTCAAGCCTCATTGTTTAAATGTATAAGTGCTTTTTTATTTTATTTTAATCTATTTTATTCGAGTATGAGGCTACAATATTTAGATTGTAAAGGAAGAAAAGCTAGACTAGGAGTAGAAAACTCATCACACAAATCAAACCAAAAGAGACTCCTAGCACCTTTTATGCCAATCAAATGGGGATGAACTGGACACTTCATAAGCTACCACATCATCCACATAATTCCCATTAATCACTTTTTAGGCCGAAAACTATATGGCCAAAACCAAACCAAACCAAACAATGAACTGGTTCTCAGTTTCCCAAAAGAGTAGCTTCTCCAGTTATGACAACAATGGGAAAAAGAACTTCAACTAAATGCAGATGTATCTGATGGACCCCTGGTATGCATAGAAAATGTAAGCAGAGTAACAAGGGGTAGATTAATTATGAGGGGACTGTGTGACTTTGATGACAATAACGGATTGCATGTCATTACTTGGATGGCCTAGTATCGGCAGTACTTCTTATGAGGAAGGCTTAATACAAACTGAAGGAAGAGAAAGCAGAAAGGATCATGGAAAAATGGACTGGTTTGGGAGATAGCATCTTGAAGGCATTCTCTCTAAAAAGGCTCTTCAGACTTCAGCCTTCCTCTGGTTTATTGTCTCTGTCTATCTGAATTCTATCGATTTTGGCACTTCTCTTTATTTTCTTGAGTTCTGGTCAGGGTTATATCAGTAGGCTCAACACTATTGAATTAGATGCTACAACTGCCAAGCTACCTCACATATAAAAAGATCAGAGAATTTTTTGAATATGATATAAATCAGATAAAGCAAACGAATATTGCTCTCTAATAATTTACTGAAATATGCCTTTTTTTCATCTGTTCCATCATTTACATCTATAAAATGAAAAGTTTGTCATCAATAATCTCCCTTGAAAAAAAATGTACTTCAGCAAAAATATGCGGTCACTTCAAGATTGTACTTACCAGTGCATCTGAACGATCAGAGAAAATAAGCAGCTGCGAACCATTTCTGACAGCTTCATCAGCGGCTTCACAAAGTCTATCTAATGCCTTCTCCAAGGAACCTTCAACCCCTTTGGTTATATCAAAAAATGTTGGTAACACTTGCGGTTTTAAGAGGGGATCATTCAATAATGACTCAAGATCCCCTTCATTCAACACAGGACTAGACAATATAACCTGATCCAAAACAACAACATAAGCTTGTGGGCAGAGAAGGGTAACAAAATAATAGAAATCAGGGACTGATACCGATTGAATGAATATGGTTACAATTTACAGGTAAGCATGCCAAACTACCTGTGAAGCATTCTCTGGTCCAACTTCCAATATATTCCCTCGCTTCCCTATATTGACTTCAAGAGACATAACCAAGCCTTCTCGAAGAGGGTCAATAGCAGGATTTGTGACCTGCACTTATGCAAATAAATAGCACTGAAATGATATTGTAGAAATAAACTTCTAGAGCATTCTACAAAGATTTTAACTATCTTATTTAATATAATATGTGATGAGACGCTTATGTGATTCCCAGTATAGTTTCTACAATACAGTTCTGTATTTTGAAACACATCGACTGCATCATATTTCATGACTCTCTATTAGGTTTGGAAAATAGAAATAGGAGAAATGGGAAGAAAGAGAAGAGAAAGAGTAGAGATGAAGAACTCTAGAACCAGAATCTGTAATCCTAAAAAAGAGAGAAGGTGAATGAAATAACTAGAGACAAAAGAAGGAAGGGAGAGAGAATGAGAAAAGACTAGACCCAGAATATGAGTTCAAGGGAAAGAGAGAAGGTTAATATATGAATAATAACTTCAATCTTTGCTTATTTTGGCAGAACACGTACATGATATTTATATCCTAGCAGATAAAATGAAAATAACCACCTTACCCATGCAAAATTGACAACAACGTTACCAACACTGGGCACTTGTAACAATTAACACAAGACACATAATAAAACATAAACGCAAATAATGGCTGGTTCTCATCACTCTCCCACCAACATCAGATGACAGTAAGTAGCAACAGATTGAATGCTTTTATAATAGCTATTAATCGGGTAGGAGTGGTTGGGCCAAGCCCAAACCTGTGTGTTTTTATGAGTTCAGATCTCATCACAAGTCTATAGACATTATTGATAAAGACTAAAAGAAAAGAAATCTAAAATAGAGCAATAGAGATCCCTAATCCCTCTGCCTATCGGACAAGCATGAATCCATAAAGATCGTGGTGGGTCCCAGGACATGCTTATCCTTTATATCTCTAGCCACCATTGCAACAAGAGGCATAAAGCTGTTAATGCCTATCACTCCTTTATGTCTCTACTTACCAGACTGATAGGAAAAAAATACACAGAGGAAGAGAAGGTTTATCAGAGAGCACGAGCAGTGGCAGACAACTTCAATTGATAGACACCCATATGTGTATATGTATATATCAAATGATCTAGAACATAAATCATGTTGCATTTTATAAAAATGCAGTGAAAATTTAATCAAGTTTTCACTAAAGTTTTGTGATTGATGCGATTGGAGTACTTAACAGAGGAAATTACAAGCTACAACTTCATGAATCGTTGTGGAAAATAAGTTCTTCTATCATACCTGTGCAAATCGCTGCTTGAAGTAATCAAAAAGCATGTGTGGCTTCTGAGATAGTGCTGCCAGTGGAATATCATCTCCCATGCAAAATGTGGGCTCCTTTCCTTGGGAAGCCATAGTCTCAATCACCATTTGCACATCCTCACTTGAGTAACCAAATGCCCTGGTCTCATTAAAGATTTGGTATAGTAAGCACCATGAAAAGTTGTACGCAGAAATCCAATGCTAACATGCTTGACCATCACTAAGGCTAACTCCTATGACCTAAACTTACATACTTGACTATCACTATGTTACCCACCGATTTTGAGTTCACCTGAGGTCATTTGATTATATTTCAGATATGATCATAGGAATCAGCCTCAATTCACTTACGTTGATAAAGCAGACCCTGTACAAGATTTTACTGATCCCTATGGAAAAAGATTTTTCTCTACAAAGTATGATTTTAATACTCTCTTCTAGCGACACTTCTGTCAAAAAATACTCATAAAGCATGGAAAAATGAGAGAATAGGAACCATATAGAACATATAGTTTTTAACAAGCCAATAACCGAAGGCATAGCAATGTGTTTACATAAGATTTATGAAGCCAATACCAAATAACACATTTTCTTTTATCAGGATTAAAAGTGAAAACAAACTGCATAGAATTCTCACTGTTGGTGTCTTAATATTCCGTCATTGTCCATGACTGCTGCAGAAAGGAAGTTTGCTGGCTTAGAAGACCGCAAATTCTCCTTGACCCACTCTCCATATGGATTTGATAAGGCTACTCGCTTTTTAACCTCGGTATTTTCAAAAACCTGCCATGCACAATGATTGATATTTAAAAATTATCCTTAAAGCAGCAAACACTATAGATTTTTACAAGCATTGATTGCACAGTTAGAAGTCAATTATTAGAAAAAGAAAAAGAAACAGAGGAACGCCCAAACTTTACAGATCAGAAATTTAGTGATACCAGAGTTTTCATTAATCCAAATGACAGTTTTCAGCTTTCAAATTGAAGTCGTTCATTTTCAAAAGGAGCTAAGGACTCAAATTTTGTACTCATTTTATCAAATCAAGAACAAGAACGAAGCACTAAATTGTTGGAAGTATTACAACTGATGGTAGCAATGGGCAACTGAGCCTCAATAGGCACATCAAAGGATATTAAGAGATTCTCTCAAAAAAAATTATGGGAAACAAATATGAAGCTTGATAGTCAGGCCTCTTTTCCTTCTTTGTTCTAACTTCTTTATCAGTAGTCACGGGATTTTTTTATCTTTAAAATCTGATATTACCATTTCGGCAGGGTGTTTTACTGCAGATGCTGAAAAAAAAGGACCTCAGTATTCATATGAACAAGTAGCTATTGAGAGACTGTGCCAAGGACAAAAATATTGACCAAGAAAAAACAAAAGTTGTCATGCAAACCTGACCACCAATTAAATCAACTGTTATCATCATCCCCGGACCTAATCGGCCTTTCATGATAACCTTTGATTCGTCAACTGGTAGAACACCAACCTGAAGAAAGAATAAAAAAAGACAATATATCATTAATCACTGGATGTAAGACATGAACTAGGCTTACTAGATTAGTTCATTATTAAAATACCTCAAACAAATACGGAGCAGCTAATGATGGAAATTCTTTTGTGAACCAAAGTACATCAAATTTTAATAATGAACCAAAGTTCATTTTTAATAATGAACCAAAGTTCATTATTAAAATACATCAAATTTTCATATGAATAGCTAAATGACACATAAGGAAAGAAAAAAAAAAGCCTAGTGAAAACAACAGATTTAAGAAGAATGTGATTATCAGCAGAACATAAACTAGATAGACTTTTAGTGCCGGCCATTCCCCTTTACTGCAGAGGACAGTTGAGCTTTATCACAAGTCTATAATAAAAAGACAACTAGGAGGCATAGTAAGCCCCACATGCAAAAAACCCAAGGGACTACCGACTACACAAGGTGCTGAAAGAACAAATAAAAATCATATGTGGCCAGCAGACCCACATCCCATCTGCTGCATAAGTTTCTATATCAACCAACTACAAGTTTCTCTCATTATAAAATTTTAAAGAAAATAGCAGGATACCAATTAAAGTTCACTAGTCTAGTAAAGAAATCCTAAGACTTTAATGAACCAGCAACGACAGAGATGTGGAGTTGATACATGAACAGGTTAAATAAGTTAGCCAAATCATGAACTCTTCAAAACCCAATATAAGCCAAAGCAAATCATCCACTACACATTCTAAAATCATAAAATAAAAAACTGACATCTGATAAGTAAAATTTGTGACACCAAATTGATCTTATATTTATTCCAAGAGATAAAAGAAGGGATTTACCTCAGAGGCAACATAAACAACATTGTCTGATGTTCTCCAATACCTAGCAGGCCTTAGGCCATTACGGTCAAGACATGCGCCAACTGTTTTTCCATCACTGAATCATGTAAATTAAGTTCGCAACAATCAGGAAAAAAGGGGAAAATTTTCGGAATAAAGTATTAAGCAATAAGCATAAATATATGCATTATTACTATATAATGGAGAACCAGAATGTAATAAAATTGTTATGACAAAATATTTTCAGCCAAATTCACATTCTTGATTACATATATTGTGTTTCCATAGTCGATGGCATTTGAAACTCTCTCTGCCAAAGAGTTATAAACCTAGATTAAACTTCCTCCAGAAAATTACCAAGAAAAAGGTGTAATTCATCTTAAAGAAAAAAAAATTACCAAGAAAAGCCTACAGAACTAAAGCTTGCATCTTGTTCATGGATCCCTTGGACAGATAGACAACCCCCCCCCCCCAGCCTTCTGTTTTTTCTCCCGTCATAAATAAAACTGTAGCCACACACAGACTAGGATCATCTGAATTCTACTTTTGCTTTAGTTTCCATACCACCATAATCGATTTTAACCCAATATTGGCAGAAGCACAATGAATTAGGATAGGAAAACAAAGCAAATATATTGCTTTACATTCTTTAGACTCATTACCTGAATAAAAGCAAGGCCGGTCCATCCCATGCCTCCATTTGACCCTTGTAGTAGTCATAGAAGTCAACCACCTAAAAAGCAACACAGGGTCACAATCACTTCAATTTGGGAATGTAAAGTATGGTTCAGAGCATTGATAGAAGTCCACAGTAAAAGAAAATAAGTTTTCACTAGCATTGCAAGCTTCATTGAGTACTAATAGCGAGGTTTCATTTAAAAGTGGGGCCTAAGAACCAACCAGACGGCAGTTCCAGCAGCAACTGAGATTTCTTTCACTCTCTTAGTTAACCTTGTAGCAGTAGGCTAAGGTTTCTTTAACATTGACCTTCATCACTTTCCTATTATTCTTTGACCTTTTTGCAGGCAGTTGACATTTGCTATCGATTAAAAATTAACTAACTCGGCTAAGCTTTTAGGGGAACAAAAATCAAAACTCATGATATTATGTTAAAAATCATGATATTATGATAATACACCCTCCGATTCTATATATATAAGGCATGTTATGGAAATTCCCACGTTTCAGTAGATAAGGCATTTTGTGTATTTCTCAGAGCAATTAATGTCTTTTTCGTTAAATTCCCACAAGTGCATATAAAAATTACCTCCATTAAAATGGCCCAATCCCCATCCATTTGAAGAAGGGGAAAAGTTGGAAATTTTAAAAATCTTAACTACCTAAATGTTTCTCTGGGTTGGTGTACATTAGGTAAAAATGCCTTATATTTCAAATGAAGTGAGTAACAATATCTGACACATGGAGGTTCTAGTAATCAAATTATCAGAAAAGGTAAATATCAAAAGCCTTCCAAAGACTTTTTAATCAAAGGCATTTTAAGCAACAGTAAAGCTTTGTGACTCTCTTAATCATTTTGCCTTCCTTTGTAAGCGACAAGAAACTTACAAGAGAAATTCCAAGGGATGAATCCATTTAAACCATCCATCCACTAAGATACGCCCAAGAAGTCAAATACCAAAAGCCCATCCGTTTTAATTACCAAATAAACACCCTAAAAAAAGAAGATAAACCAAAACACTCCCACTGTTCTAACCAGGGATATGTTAAACCCCAAGGACTACACCATCCCCCCTTGTTTACAACTACTTCAATCACTCCATTTTGACAGCTCAAAGAAAAACAACACACACTGCAGCAGATGTGATAAGACAGTTAAAAGCCGTCCAATGCGAAATGGCATAACAGTGTACCATAACTCATGAGTAAGCCAGATAGAGGGGAGCCCAGGATCCTAAGCAACATGACATATATCAGTAACAACTAGGAACACACCAGATAGTACAGTAAGGAAGATTAACAATGCTCAAACAAATTATGGGTCATATATTAGTCAACAAATTACCTCAGGGTATTTGATCATGAGAGTTGGATGATTTTTGTAAGCCTCTGGAACAAGAAGCATCATTGCCTCCTCAGGATTACGACCACTTCTTATCAACAACTGAATCAGAAGACGTTTTATGAATTAAAGAGATGTATAATGGAATGAACACAATAACAAGTACAAAGAATTTCACAAGAAAACACTATTCAAACAAAGAACCAGTAAAAACAGTGTTGCTAAAGGAAAGAAAGGGAAAAAAAGAATTTAAAGACAAAAAAAACAATAGCTAGAGGGAACGAGTGGGTTGGAAAATGATGAGAAACTCAATTATCCTTTCAGAGCAACTAGAACTGAATTAGACCATCTTTTCTCCTTCAGAATTCAACCTTCCGCTTCAACAATTTATTTCGTAGGAATTATCATCATCCAGATCCATGTGAAATATGAACTAGTAATTGTTTCAGATTAATATTGAGTTAATGACATACTTCTGCAGTACTGTCCAGATTTGCTGAGTCTGATGCCTTTGGATTTCCAAATGGACGAATTTCATTTTCCCGACCCCGCCATACAGGTGATTTCAATGATGTTTCACGAGATTGCATCCAATTAAGATTACCCTGCACAACCATGTTGCAATGTCCTAATTCCATCGCGGTAATTTTAGCAAGGAAAAATTCTAAAGAAAATAAAATTCGACCTGTATGGTATTGATCTCTCCATTATGACCAAGAAGCCTCATAGGCTGTGCAAGAGGCCATCTAGGACTAGTATTCGTGCTAAACCTTCGATGATAAATGGCAAAGGGGGACTCATAAAGATCATTCTGAAGGTCATAATAAAATAATCCAAGAACTTCTGACCGAAGCATTCCTTTGTATACTATGGTTTGATTAGACAAAGAACAGAAATAAAGCTCATCTCCCCAACTTTCTGAGCTTGCTGCTTTTTCAATCAATTTCCGGCAGATGTACAATTCACGTTCAATGTCATCAACATTCTCTTCTTTAATAATCTTAACAAATATCTGCTGTATGTTTGGCATTGTCTCCTTTGCATTTAAGCCTACTACTGAAGCATTTACAGGGACAGGCCTCCACCCAAGCACCTCAAGACCTTCTTGTCTAAATATATTTACAATAACTACAGAAGAAATCAAAGCACATGTCAAAATCCAAACTTGTTACAGCATATGGGAAATTGACTTTGGCCCATTTAAGAGAATGCACGCCCTCAATCAAAGTAAAATAATTTTCCAATTACTCTGATTATTCATGAATTCACAAGAGATTGAATTTGTGCCCTTTTTAATGAATCAATAAGCTTTGTGAATCAACAGATCATAGATTCCACAAGCTTCAATAGCAGTAACACACATTATCACCTATTACAACATAGACGTTTCAGGAGCCTTCACTTAGTTTAGTTTTTTTTCTTCTTCTTTTTTACCTTTTATGTTCTATCTATTAACACTACTTTTACAAGGTTTTCTTTAACACGTCAAAAATTAAATGAATGAAAATTTATGGAAGCATAGGCATGCTTGTCTCAATGAAACTTTGGAAGGACAAGGACAATATGGCAGAACTCTTGAATCAAGCTCTTCAAAATGAAAACGCTGTCACCTTTCTTCGCCTCTTGTAGAAGTCCTTCATCTTTGGGTAGAAATATCATTCCAACACCAGTATGCAGCTTATCAAAAGATGCAATCCCTTGCTTGTTGGCCCAATTGTCAAATAAATCCCATGGAAGAGATGTCATCAGCCCTGAACCATCACCTGAGTCATTATCTCCTCCGCAGCCACCACGATGTTCCATACAGCCCAGAGCAGAGAGAGCATCTTTAACAATCTGGTGGGATGCTTTATTTTCCAAATTGGCTATAAATCCTACGCCACAAGCTCCTCTTTCCGATATTATGTCCTCCAAGTTTGCAACCTGACCAACAAACAATCAGAATCATTCAACATATTGTTCATATCAACTACATGCCACAGACCAGTTGATTAGCTCAGCCTAGAGCAATGAAATTGTCAAACTAAAATGACAGCAAGGCAACGTGCAGCATCAAATATCAAATACTAAGAGATCAGATTAAATTTTAAAATTTATTCTCCATATAATATATACACCACGTCATGAGACAGATGAAATTAACACTTCCACTAAAGGACTCTTCCCCAGATATATATCTCAACAAAAGCATCATTTAAACAAAATGAAAAGAAAAAGAAAAAGAAAAAAAAAGCCACCAGAGAAGAAAACGGTCAAAAGCACAATTTGCCAGTTTCACTTTTCTACGCATATTATCAATCCACTTATGCATTATGGTGGTCAATGAACTAACACAATAAACTAAAAATGAAAACTGAATCAAATCTTCTTCACCCAATGAAATTGAATTATATCAAAAGACATTGTAGTATGCATTCCCAAATTATGTATTCATACACACTAGATTCCATAATTGTCAACAGCCAACCATACAGTCAAAAACAGGAAGAGGAAGAAGTAACCCCATGTGTTAGGCAGGGAAAGCAATCAATTTAGCTTAGATTATTTAAACAAGAGGAAAATGCTTCAATTTAACATAGATTTGACTAAAACTAATCACAACTCCCTATAAATCAAAATGTATAGAATCTTCTCCTAACATTGTAAAGAAACCTCCGTTGGCCTTTCAAAGGCATTTTGAGGTAAGTAACCCAATCAACACTCTTAATCATAAAAAAATAAGCAGCAAAGCATCAATTCCTCATAAAATGCAAAATATCAAAATTATCAATGAGATTGTGGGTGAATCGGTCCGGATATTGTCAAAATCATAAACTTGTGTGATTGAGAAGATTTCTCCTCATAGCATGAAGTGATGGGTTTATGAACCAGAACGATAATTTCACAGCTTATTTACTCACTAACATATGAGCAGTTGCAACATTTGATAAACTTCTTTTGCATTTTTCATAGATCCGGCACCTCTTACACTTTCTGTATGAAAGTACCTTACTGCCTTGTTAAATATTAAAACAGATTCTATAGATTTTAAAAGTTGAATAAGCTGTGTTAAAATTCAATTAAATCCAAGGGAGGACGGAGTAATTATTTTTAGAATAAAACACACAAGAACAGTATCAGCAAGTTAGCTAAGGATGTGAGAATTGCCTCCCATCATTCATTGAGTCATTGTTTTTCACGACCACAAATCCATTAGTATTAACCCGTATCCACATAATCTGAATGAAATCCTACTGGCCACAGGGGCTTCACCACCATTATTGGGTAACACCACGTTAATTTAACGCCACACAGGCTTCAATTTTAGGATAAACTTTATAAAAATCTGAAAGATTTGTAGTTGTAAACTTGCCGTTTGGTTTCACTGGTAAGTCAATAATCATTTTTCAAGATCCCAATTCGATAGGACGAAGTCATGATTAAAGGATCAGAGAAACAGGAGATTGGTGAACCCCGGCACGAATATATTCTGGTTGTACTGCTAAAAGTTTTTTTCTTTAGCATGAGCTAGTTTTGGCGCAGCAGGCAATCAGAGCAATTCTGTAAAATCAATGTGTAGTCATTATGAGACGGGAAAATTGAGAAAACACTCCCAGAGTATCTTTCACCTTTCAAACTGTACAGTCAGAATCATGGAATGATTTATCTCTACACGTTACACACGGCAGGGAACTTTCGTCGAGCTCCCAAACCAGGAAAAAAACCTTCATGAAACACATCGATATGAGGATTACAGGCCGATGCTTTAAAAAGGGACTTTTGTCCAATTCACATGACGGCCGTAATGAAGTATAGCTATTAGAGAAGTATCGTATCGTCTCCATAACGGGGAGGATTCAACACAGACAAAGTTGTCGAACATCGATAAAAGAAACTTGAATTGAAGGAATAAAAAGAAAAACGAAGAGCGTAATACGAACCTGTGGTATAGGATCAGGAGTAGGAGAATCATGAAGGAGCTTACTGCAACGGTCGAGGTCAAGAACAGCTCTGACCGGGGAGGAGGTATTGGACAAGTAACGGTGAGAAGAAGATTTGGGAGAGGTAAGAGCTCCGAATCTGCGTCTGGCTCGCTTGGATTTGGAGGACAAGCCAGTGAAGTCGACAAGTAAATTGCCAGTGACAGAGGCGAAAATGGAGGGGAGAGGGTCTGAACGCACATTAGTGTGGCGTACGCGTGCTATGGAAGACGCAGAATGTAGCGCCATAGCGCGCGCACAGAGAGAGAGAGAGAGAGAGAGAGAGAGAGGATGGTGTTCGTGTGGAGAGGAGAATGGGGAGAGATAACGCGAGAGAGAGAGAGAGGTCAGGAAGAAGCGGCCTCACACACTGCACCAACGACGCAACTCTGGTGTCTCCTTCTTACTTTGCCTTCTTCCACCCACACTCCCCTTGGGTTCTACTCTCCTGTGCTCAGCTCTACCCTCTTACTCTGTTTCTCTCACAACCTCCCGCTTATTTCAGAAATCTCATAATGATGCTGCTACAAGACCTTTGGTGTTTGTATCCTCTTCCTTTTTTTTCACTCACTCATGCGTGAATTTTGAATTTTAGTGATTCGCTAGGCTCACCTACACTCCAAAAATAAAGCTCTTATAGTTATAATCCACGTGACATGTCCGTATAGGTTCTAGAAGATAACAATTAAACCATTCCTTTTCTAAGTTTCACACAGTTTCATTCAGCTGGGCAGGCCCAAGTGTCATGATTGAAATCACAAGTGATACTTCTCAAAAATTGAGAAATCATAGATCAAATGGTTGAATATTCAAACCTTTCACTAATTGAAATTATCAACGGTGGATTTGTAACCTCTACTTGTGCCTCTTTAATTCATAAAAAAAATGATATGATTATAATTCAATAAATATATATACATTTATAGATACTTCCTCCGTTCTTAAATATAAGATCCAGTTGATTTTTTCAAAAATTTAGGAAGTAAGATGAACCTTTTAATTATAACATATTTTATATATTACTAAATCATACATTAATATATAAATCAAATAAATTATTTTAGAAAAAAAATTAAAAAAAATCAACATATAAGAAAGAACATATTTAGCTTTTCTTAGTATAGTATTCTTAAGAAAAGCTGAAATAGGTTCTAGGACTACTATTAAGATGTCGAAAGGTTTGTGTTTTTGGATGAAGGGTTCGGATTGGCTACGAGGTTCGAACGGGGCTGATGCGAGGTGCAGCTGATACTTTCTCAGGAAAGATTCCTTCAAAGAATCTCTATCACCCATGAGAAAAGGGCAGCACGACACAGAATTTTATTTTTAAAAATAAAAGAGCATTTCAACCAAAAAAAAAAAATAAAGGAGCAGAAAGACATAAATAAATGGAAAAATGACAGATAAATATAATTTGAATTTTAATAATTCGGTAGGAAATTTGCAGTATAATTATAGTTCATCACCCAGTGAAAGTCTGCAATCTGTTTTTGTTTTTTACCAATCGAAGTCTGCAATCGGAAACTTTAAAATTGAGAAGTTATTTTTCTACACCATTTCACAAAGATAAAAAGTTACTCTTCCCCCAATCCTAAATATAAGATCACTTTAACTTTTTTTATGGAAGTTAACGAAACAAATTAAGCCACTAAATTATAATATATGTCACATGAAATTAGATTATATGTTAGTTTATAATTAGAATATACTAGTTTTAAAGAAAAAAGATTTTTTTTGGACTGAAACTACTTTTTTTTACTGAAAAAAAAAGTCAATGTGGTCTTATAATTAGGACTCGAGGGAGTACTGTAGTGCCTTTTGTTGATACACGTTGCAGAACGCGAAGGGGTGCTGATGTCAGCAACAATAAAAATTGGAAGAAAAAAAATGTCACTTTGTCCGTTAAGCATCACCCCTTTGATCCCGCCAAGCGACAGCTAACCCTCGCGCCACTCACTTATTATCGCCATTTTAAGTTATTTTCCTTTTACATTTAACTATTTAAGTTCCCCCATTTATTATTTATTATTATTATATTACTCTCAAATATTCCCTCCTATCATTAATTTACAAGATTAAATTGATTTATTTAGAAAAATTTAGGAAATAAAATAAATTACTAGCTCAAAATAAATTGCAAGATTAAATTGATTTATTATTTAATTTATTTAGAGATTGATAATTACTGATTTTAAGTATTTTTATTTATCTTGTTTTCTTAAAACTAATTTACATTACTTATAAATAGACTATTATTATGGATGTTAGTCAACTTAGTTAAAATCACATGATCTTACCAAAACACTTTAATCACATTTTTTTATTCATACCCTCTTTTTTATTAGCGATGAGCATTCATAAGGATAATTTAGGAAAAATATGAAAGAAAAATAAAAAAAATCTTGTACTTAGGAACAATCTCACCTCCTCAATAAGGGAGAGAGTAACATATGTTATATAAGTAATTAATTTAGTTATCTCTATCTCCCCATAGATAAAGTCAACTCGATATATTTGAATTATAATAATCACTAGGACTTGAATTTTTATTCTAAATATAAGATTGTTTTTTTCATTCCGTGATTTCGTCTCTTATATTTATCTTTTTTCAAAGAATTAAGGGTCAAAAATACACATATGATTTTGTCAAAAGTTCATCCAGCACCAAATGTTCTTTTTTTGGACTTAAAATACACATAAACTTTTAAATTGGATCAAAAATACACATTTACAGTTAAATTAGGTAAAAAAATACACTTGTGATTTTGTAAAAAAGTTCGTCCAGCACCAAGCGCTTCCTTTCGGAATATAATTGTAAATGTGTCTTTTGATCCAATTTGAAAATTCATGTGTATTTTTTGTCCCAAAAAAAAAAACATTTGGTGCTGAATAAACTTTTGACAAAATCACATGTGTGTTTTTAACCCTTAACCCTTTTTCAAAATAATTCTTTTGCTTTATAAACTTATATATACTCTAATGATATAATACACATATATAGTTAACTTTTTTTTTAGAGATTAGTAATGATTTATCAATTTCTTAACCAATTTTCTAACTTATAAACTGGACATATGTGGTTTAAGTGACTTCCTGAATTTCTTTAAAAAAGAGTTCCTTGGTCTTGTGTTAACTGTTAATAATATATATATTGATTTTGTGTTTTTCTTTATTTTTTCTTATTTTTATCCTACAATAAATTGAAAAATAGTTTCGTTTTTTGTGTTCCAAACCAAAGAGTCTGTGATTCACTGACACGGTCGCGGTCTGTGTGGATATCAATCGCAATATATCGGATAGATGTCGTATGGACATTGGAGGTGTTGCACTTGGCCACTGATTTTAGAACTTTTGGATTTGGATATATTAGAAGACTTTTTGCAGGTAACTGCAAAAGCTGTTTTGTTCATTAGCTTCATCGTACATATGTAGACTCCTTTCATTGTTAACTGATTACCCAATTATAGTCCATAAAATTAAATTAATTGCAATCTCCACAAGCATTATTAAATGTTTCTTGTCATAATCAGGAACATGACAAGGAAATAAAACTAATCAGGAAGACACAACTTATCTCTAAGACGCATCTGTCGTCCGATTATGTGGATATTAGTTAGCCATCAAATTGCTTAACATGTTTATTAATACCCAGAACCTGTGATATTTTATTCACAAAACACGTAAGCTCCCACCCACACAAAAACAAAAGTGCATGCACATCATTTAAAAATGTTAATGTGTGACAGAGTTTTGCGTCATTAATTGAAAGAAAACAAACTGGGATAGTGCTTTTTCAGATGCTTATTAGTTGACTTTCAGTTCGACTTGCATATTGGTTACAGGTTAAAATAGAAGAACGATTTCAGTTTTAGACAAACGGCACTAAACCCACTATTTTTTGTTTTGGATGTGTTTAGTTCAATGTTGTTTGTTCTTCACAAGAAAGGGAAAATTATATTGGAGATGGCACAAGAAACCGATATTATGGGGAAAGACAATGGCTTTTCTGGAATCCCTAGAGTCAACCGACCCTATTCTTTGTTCTTTTTGGAATAATGACTCCCAAGTGCTAATTGTGCTGTCTTTTTCGTTTCCTGACTCCCAATAGCCTATTAATGAGTGATTGTTTTGCCTCCACAGTTTTATCACCACCACAAAGTCTGGTCCACAATAGCCAAATATATCACTATGACAGCCGCAAGTGTTCTTTTCAAAGGCCTTCTCTATTCCCGAATCCCTTCTTTACAAAGTGTATCATTGCACAGACACAGAAAAACCGACAGCCCTATGCAATCCTT
Source organism: Mimosa bimucronata (assembly GCA_037074515.1). Classification (NCBI taxonomy): domain Eukaryota; kingdom Viridiplantae; phylum Streptophyta; class Magnoliopsida; order Fabales; family Fabaceae; genus Mimosa; species Mimosa bimucronata. Next base: position 9,477,691 of record CM073437.1, read on the forward strand.
GTAACCAACCCCCCCTCACTAGAATAAAACTTGTTATCGCTGTATTACTACAAAAAGAAGCTGAGATGTAAAAAAAATGAACATGTACATTAATGTATCCGTTTGAATTCTCCTATGTACAATTCAATCTGATACAAATGTTTGAAACTCCTCATTACCCTCTTACCATCTAAGAGTACAGACGAATTAGTCAGGAAGAGTGTGTGTGTGTGTGGATGGGTGTTTCAGCTACTGCATAATACTTAAAAATGAATGTAATAAAAGAATATGTACTGAAGGGAAGTTAGTAAGGAGGAGGGGTGTATATTTATACATCCCAAGGCACATCTAGTTAAGAAATCAGAGATGGTTGATGAGTTTCTGCTTCAAGTGTCTTCAGAAAATATTCTAAATATGAAGTCACGAAACCGCCTCGAGTATTGTCTGGGGTCAACGGCTGATATGGAGGTTGGATCATATTGGAAGGACTTGTATGCATGCTCAAGCTTCTTGCTTATGTCATAGTCTTGAAGTATGTCAATCACACCAAAAAACAACACAACCTCGTAAAACTCTCCAACTTCTTCTCCTACAAGTTGTAATTCACAATCCCTTCTTCTTATTGTTCTTTCCACCCTACCTGGCATATTCATACCCAATTTGATACTAGCCCACCTGAAAAATCAGACCTCCATTATATTGTAACAAGCACATTTATATATGAGCGTAATCTCTATTATGGCCTGGTACATCATATATGAACATGAATTTTACCTGGAAGGATCTAAACTAAGTTGGTCCATGTCTGCTCTTGAAACACGAGGCGTGTCACCTAAGATTGAAGAGAGCAACAGATTCGTTACTATCAGTTCAGCATGATATAAGTGCTTGTTTAGAATCATGATTTGTAAACACGTTCATGCAAGCTGATACAAAACTTCTCTCAGATTCTTGCCCTGTATATTGCAAACCATGATTGAAAAGCTGCTTTTGAACACTCAAATCGCCATTCCAAACAAGCTCTAAATGTTACTGACATTAAGGTTGCATTGTACTTTGTAATTGTACAATAAAACTACCTGAAGGATGACAAGATTCTGAAGGAATAAGGTCTCCATCTTCTGATATATCTCTGAAATGAATACCCACCAGTAGGCTGTAGTCCATTATCCCCTCCTGTTCTAGAAGTTCACAATCTCTATCAACTTGCCTGTCAGGACAAATATGTCTGGCATGCTTAGTCTAATTAATTGGAAGATGGGAAAAAGCAAAAATAACATTGTTGGCTTTGCAATTCAAGTAAGAATGGAGACAATGAAGTCTTCTATCATATTTATTACCTGCAAAACTCATGAAACCAAGATTTTTGAAGTCGAAATATAAAATTGAGATCAAGATCTTTAAGGATAGTGGTTTCATCAATCTCTGATTCTGGCTTATCGGTGATACGACCAAGTGAGGAACCCTTCAAATCAAAGCGTCGATGAATGGTGTACTCAGAACAAAATAGGTTTCCCATTATAATAAATCGAACCTAAAATAATCACACACAATGTCTCAGATATGTTTATAGAATATGTTGTTCTGAATTTTCACAATAGTGATGAGTATTACACCTTCTTCTGAGTTGCTCCCGTTAACTTTACACAATGTAGACCATAAAATTTAGTCAATAGTGTATTTTCAAAGGATCGAACATGGTTGTAATAGGCAGGAAGCATTTTCAAGAGCACCTACAATTGAAATCCAAACAAAGCCAAAAAAACAAGTTATTAAAAAAGAAAAGGTAAAATAAACTGCCTCGATCTCTCAACAACTTCTTGAGCGAATACTCACTTTCACTTCAGATTTTTTCATAGTCTTAATCATGTAACGGTCATCATTGGTCAAGTAAAAGAAGCTGCCACTTTTACCAGGAGAGGAAAATTCACGAAGGGCATCGTTTCCACATATGGATATCATGTAATCAGCTGGATCCACCTTGAATAGCTTCCTTAAAGTCCTGAAAATAGATTATGCTGGGAGACTAAGTTATATTTGTAACAACCAAAGAACTATTGTTACATATGATAAGTAACTAAAGAAGTTGGTGTCATTTGTTTAGAAAGAGCAAGCACGTCAAGGACTATACCTAAAAACTACAGGACAATAGTCCTTCCACCTAAACTCAGTGGATGAATGAGGTGGAGTATATTTGGATCCTTCAGGTGGAAATCTTGTCCAAACTTTCTCCTTAGGATCAAAAGCTGAAAGTTTCAAATCAAGTAAGGCAGAAGGAGCAGGTCTTCCAACAGAATGTCTGTTCAAAGTTCAAACACCAGAAAACCAATATATATAATAGAAACATGGTAGATTTGACAATGAACTCCAATACAATAGTGAGAATATACAATACCTGATTCCCAGCTGCAAATTGAGCATGAGGTCAAAATTTTTGTGGCCTTTGCATATGAGTTCTCCTTGTCTCTTAGATTTCCTAGGAGCTTTGAGCTTAGGAAGTGGACCCCCTCTTGAAATAGCATCATCAACTAAATGCATGTTTAACAAGTCCTCATGTAATGCTTTTACAGCAGTAGGAGTTGAATCACCAGCAGCATCAGAATCAATGGTAGAAACATCCACACCACCATCCCATAAATTCATTCTATCGTACGGCTTCTCGACACCCACACTCACCCTCCCATCCACTGATCTTCTCCTTGGCTTACCATCTCCAGTCTTAGTGGATCTCCAAACTGCAAGTTTCTTTTGAGATGGCAAAACTGAAACTTTCTCTCCTGGACAAACCTGACATTGACTTAACTCGTTGTACACTTCTTGAGGATCCCACTCCAATTTCGCCTCTTGTGATAATCCCACTGGATAATAAGCTCCATTCTGTTCTCTTGGATCCTTACTCCAATGTCCTATATACACACCACCATCTGGCCATTGAAAAGTCCCACTTCCTCTGGGCAAACCATCTTCCCAATTCCCAACATACCTATTCCCATTTGTCCACAAAAAAGTCCCTTGTCCCCATATACATCCATTCTTCCATTCTCCAAAATACTGATTCCCATTCTTCCACAAATAATTCCCCTGACCATCCTCTAACCCTCGTTTCCATTCTCCTTCATACCTATCTCCATTCACGAAACACTTCACTCCATGACCATGCTTAAGATTCATACTCCATTGTCCCTTATAGGTTTCACCATTAGGTGCTGTATAGCTTCCTGTTCCATCCATATTCCCATTTTTGAATTCTCCCTCATATATGGCTCCTGATGGCCAACTAAACCTTCCTCTTCCCATTTTCTTGCCTCTGTACCATTCTCCCACGTACATACACCCATCAGTCCACAAATACTTCCCTTGGCCATGTGGGAAACTATCTGCCCATTGGCCTTTATAATAATCACCATTGGGAAGAACCTTCTCAGCAATGTATATTTCTAATGCTTCTTCCTCGCCATGATGATGGTTTCCTTCTGGGTGAGCCATGTACATTCCGCCTAACCCAAATATGTTGTTCGCTCTCTTCTTCGCAACTGCTTGCGTCTTCTTCACTGTGAATTCCCATGCCTTCATAACTCCGCTTTCTCTACCAATCATTTCTTTGGAAAATTCTGTTTTTTGCTTAAATCTAAGCTCGTCTAAGGAAAATCATAAATACCCGGATGAAGAAATTGAATAAAGAGAAATATTTCATGCATCCCACGAGATGAAGATGAATCATAAATCAGAAACATCACAATCCTGGGATGTTCCACCAATGCTGGAATCTCTCTGTTTATGTATCTTATGATCCTGAGGGGAGAATTTAGCACATTGTTCGTGGAATTTGGATTGTTTGAAATCAGAATTTCAGGGATTGTGTCGTGCAAAGATTTTGCTCTGATGTTTGTAATTGGTTTTCGCCATTGAGAGGGAGAGACTCGTTCATGTCCTACAACTTCTAAGAACCATGACATGTTTGGGGGGTGTCGAACGCTAAATCGAGGTGTTTGATTATTTACTATACTTGGATTCTCCCAACAGATTTTTCCAATTCAGGTAAGTAGACTATGGTCTATTTAAGAAATGAAAAATGTAGTTTCGTTAATAATAACCAACCGATAATTCTGACCCAGATGAGAATTTTCAAGTACTAAGCTCCCTGGTTGGGAAACGACCTGAAAAACTCAAAAAATAAAAGGAAAAAATAAAAACAAGTCACACCAAGTCGTTGCAAGATAAACTGACTGAGGAATCCATGTCTGTTACTTGTTAAACAGATTTTACACATTTACCTAGATTGATTCAACTAATTTAACGATTAAAATCATCCTATGTTCTTGGGAGTAATGCAAGTCTAAAGGGTTGATAATCGATTTATGAATCAAGGTAATTTATGCAGTAGGAAATAAGGCCAAATATAAGATTTTTAAAGAAAATGAAGAATTCGTAACTTCCCAACATGGTTTAAAAGTTAAGGTTTTTTTCACCAAAACTAAGTTTCTATGTCAATATAAATATGGGGCGTTTAACCAAATTAAATAAATCATTTTAAAGTATTTATAGTTTTTTTTTCTAAATTAATTTGTTTGTCTGGCTTATTTAGTATAATTATATACTTTTACATATGGTATAATTAAATATCTTATTTAACTTTACTAATTTTTCCAAATTAATCAACAACCGTGTTTTATATTAGGGTTACTAGGTGTAAGGACATGAGCTAGTTAGAAGTATCCAGTCACACACGAATGTTATACTCCCTCCTTCCGTCCCTTATTATAAGAGTCAAATAGGTAAAATCACACAGATTAAGGAAGTAGTTGAGAGAAATAAATATGTCTGAAATAATTTTGTTTTCTCAAGTTTGCCCTTATTTATGTAAAAGAGAGAAATGTGATAATAATGTTATAAATGAGTATGAAAGAGAATGTGAATAGAGAGAATAATGATGGGTAAAATGGGAAAAAATTCATTAAATGCTTTGATAAATTGTGTTAGGCTCTTATAAAAAGGGATAAAATCATTCAAATTTTTTGCTCTTATATATAGGGACGGAGGAGGGAGTACATCTTAGAAATGCTTCTAGATTTCATGGAATTTGCATCGAAACCCTCACAACGATGTTTGGTACTGTAAAACAGTGGGAGGCCCAGTTTTACGTCTACGAGTTTTGCTAAGACCTAACTAAACCTAATAGTTGTACGGCCCAATTATAATGGAAGTAGGAAAAGAAAGGTCCATTAATAACTGCCTGTTCAATACTTCCGGATAAAATAGGACTAAAAATACTTTCAGAGTAAAATTGGCCATAAATTAAAACTTTCAGGGTAAAATAGACTATTAACTCTTTAAAAAAAATTCAAAGGCTTAACCGTCATTAACATTTTGAGTTAAATGATATACATACAGCGCATGGTATTTAATTTTTTTGGCCGATAGTATTTAATTTAAATACGATTTATATCAGGGAAGGCAAATCATGTTAATGCTAAGAATATAATATTTGGATGGGAAAAGAAAAATACCCCTCAAATTTTAAAATCCGAAAAAAGTACCTCAAATATGAGAAAAGACATAAGACGGATTGTTCCCAATTTAGAATAAGTAAATTTGGGATAAAAAGACTTTGATTGGTTGATACCCTTATTGGAGTGGTTAATACCCTTACTCGAGTACCACTCTGTTCCTTATTATAAGTCCACCATAACTACTTCTCAAATAACAAGGAGTGGAAGTTATAGCATTAAATATATCCCATTTTTTTTAAAAAAATCCAACTTTATCCCTATTTAAGATAGGTGTTAAAATAATATTTTATTCATCATAAACCTTATCTCTCATCTTCCCTATTTCCAACATGGGGTTAAAATAGTCACAGTAGCATTAATTGATCCTAAAGTAGACTTATATTTTGAAACAAAAAATTTGTGGTAGTTGGACTTATAATAAGGAACAGAGTGGTAGTTAATAACATTTACTATTGTGAGCAAATTTGATGCTAAATTCTAATTGTGTGTAGTGTTTAATGCTTTTACTTGAATGATTAAATACCGTCATTAGAGTGGTTAATGCACCACATTTACTTATCCCACATTACTGATAATCCCTCTTATGTCATTTCTCATATTGAATGTACATCTTTGGACTTTTAAAATAATTCGAGGGGTATTTATTTATCTTTTTCTCTATTTAGATTATTTAATTATTAATTGCATGTAATAAATTATTGTGGATGTTAAGCTCGTTAGTTATCTATCAATTTCTTTGTTTTTTTTTTTTTTGATAAAGCGAGAACGCTAAACACGTTAGCCAAGTCCATAGAAATAATTACAATCATTCAAGATGAGAGAAAACAGCTCAGGAGGAGGTTGTAAAATCGGATGAAGTCCTGGAACAGCTCCAATGGCTTGTTTTGCCAAATAATCAGCTACTGAATTCATAGTTCTGGAAATATGAACCAAATCAGGTACCCAGTTCCTGGCCAGCAAGGATTTTGCTTCTTGAATCAGATTCAAATCATGATGATGACTGGGCATCTCCTGCTTAACCAAGCGAAGAACTTCTGATGCATCCGTTTCAATAATAACCTGACGATGACCTTTTTCCCATGCAAGCTTCAGACCAATAACCAAAGCCCAAAGCTCAGCCGTGAGACTGTCACCTTCTAAAGGTTTAAACAAGAAACCTTCAATGAATCTTCCTGTATGATCATGAAGAATACCTCCACATCCCGCTCCATGGTTCACTGAATAAGCCCCATCAACATTTAGCTTGATCCACCCAAGGGAAGAAGGTAACCATTTAATATCTGTATCCTGAAGCCTGGGCCCATTCAGATTAATTCCCTTTAACTTCTTTGCTGCATGTCTCAAATTAGAAAGCATTGACTTAGTTCTTATTACTATAGACTCATTAGTATCCGATCTGCCCCTAAAAATATTGTTGTTTCTGCGTTGCCAAATTAACCAACAAATAGAAGTAAAGAACTCACCCCAACCCTCTCCGAATAAATTCCTTGGGTTCATGATATTCAACTGAAGCCAATCCCTTAGTTGTCCCCTGAAGAATCGCTGGACAATGGATGGCTGAATTAGACTCAACCAAAGTTGCATCGTGATGTCACAGTCCCTAAGAACATAGAGAAGGCTTTCCGAACAATCAACACACCGATAACACGATGGATCTAAACAGAAACCCCTTCTCACTCGGTTCTCATTCGTCAATAGACTATCATTCAAGGCTAGCCACATAAAGGATTTACTTCTCTGAATGGTAGGAAGCTTCCATAACCTTTGCCAAATCCTATCAGTGGTATTCTCTTCTTTTGAAATCACACCATACGCGGACTTGACCGAAAATACACCACTACGATCAAATTTCCATGTAATAGATTGGTTGGATTGATCAATCACAATCCCTTTCTTGACATGATCCCAAGAACCTTTAATTCCTGACCAAGTATTTGATCCCATACGCTCCTTATCAATGACTGGTAACAGGTCATCTCCACAATTATACTTGCTTCGAATAACCTTTACCCAAAGATCATCCCTTTTATGAACAAGGTTCCACCCAAGCTTAGACATAAATGCTTGATTATGGGACCGAAGATGTCTTAACCCCAGCCCACCATTATGCTTGGATTTACACACCTTGTCCCAAGCAACCAAATGAACTTTCCTCTGTTCCCCTGATGAACCCCATAAAAAAGTTCGGTTGAGTTTCTCAAGACTATCACATGAGCTAATAGGTAGCGAGGCTGTCTGCATAGTATAACCCGGAATGGATGAGGTGACTGACGATACCAAGGTAGAGCGGCCCGCAAGAGAAAGGGCATTCGCCTTCCAATTGGAAAGTCTTGAACAAACCTTGTCCACCACATGTCTAAAGCTCTCCTTAGTGACTCTTTCATGATGTAGGGGAACACCAAGATATTTGCCTAGATCTGCCGCCATTTGAAAGCCAAGGATGTTACTTATTTCTGCTCTCCTCGTATGATTCACGTTCTTTGAAAAATAAACACGTGTTTTGCTAGAATTCACTTTAAGGCCCGAACTATCACAAAATGCTTCCAGACATTCTCTCATGATAATTGCTTGTTCAGTAGAAACCTCTGCAAACAAGATAATATCGTCAGCAAAAAATAGATGAGAGATAGGAGGGCCGTCCTTACAAAGCTCAATCGGGGTCCACATCCCCTTATCAAGTTTCTCCTGGATCATGTGAGCCAATCTCTCCATACAAATAACAAAGAGATAGGGAGATAAAGGGTCCCCTTGGCGTACTCCTCTCGATGGGAAGAATTCATCGGCTTCCTCTCCATTCCATAAGAGACGCATGCTAGGAGAAGATGTACAATGAGCAACAATGTCGATTAATTTCTGAGGAAGATTAAGCTCATTCAAACAATTGATGAGGAATGCCCAGTTTAATCTATCATAGGCTTTCTCTAAATCAATTTTAATTGCCATGAAACCTTTCCTGCCCTGCTTTGATTTCATCGTATGCACAACCTCTTGTGCAATAATGATATTATCTGAACTACTGCGTCCAGGAACAAAACTACATTGAGTTGGGCTAATAATATGAGGCATAATGGGTTTCAAGCGGTTGGCAATAATCTTAGTAATAATCTTGAAAATAACATTGCATAACCCGATGGGTCTAAAATCTCTTAACTCCTCGGGATTATCCTTTTTGGGAATAAGCACAATGAAAGTATTATTAATGTCAGCAATATGAGAGGGATTTTGCCAAAGATCAGAAACAAACTTACAAACAGAAGCACCCACATGATCCCATTGACTCTGATAAAACAAAGCATTCATGCCGTCAGGTCCCGGTGCTTTAAGAGCCCCCATACTAAACAAAGTTTGCTTAATCTCATCAAAGTTAACTACCCTGTCAAGTCCTTGAATAAACGACAATGGAGCTTTCGGAAAAGTATAAATACATTGTACTGGCACACGCATTGTCTGATCCTCCCTGAACAGGTTTGAAAAAAATTGGGTGGCCAACAATTTAATTTTATCGACTTCATACACCCATATCCCCTGCTCATCCTTAATAGCCCCAACAAAATTCTTTTTACGTCTACCATTAGCTCGTTGATGAAAGAACTTAGTATTCTTGTCACCAAACACTTGCCAATCACATCTAGCTTTCTGTGCCCAAATAAGAGATTCTTGAAGAAGAACATCATCAAGCTCCTTCCACAACTCACGCTGCAGTTCTACTAAATGTAAAGGAAGAAAACCTCTAGCTTCTACACGGGTAATACCTTCTAGGCGCCGAAGCAACACCTTCTTTCTCATATCAGTGTGCACGAAAACCTCCTTGTTCCATGAGCTACAAGCATTTGAAAATGTTGATATATTAACATTCCATGCTTCATGATTTGACCAGTTATTCTTCACAAAATTCGCTAATTGGTCATGAAGAGTCCAGGCTGCAATGAACCTGAAGGGTTTGTTTATTCTTCTACCTACTTGATAACCCACCGTTCTCAGGAGCAAAGGTCTATGATCCGATTTGAAAAAAGGTAAATGAGTAACTGACGCTTCTGGAAAAGAAATCAACCACTCATTATTTCCCAAAACTCTATCAATCCGGCTTTCCACATCAGTTCGTTTCCAAGTAAATTTTGGCCCTTTAAAACCTGTGTCATTGAGCTGTAAATTATGAACAAGAGAAAGGAATTCTTTATCAATCACCCCTCCCCCATTCCTAGAAGAACGATCAGATGCAAGCAAGGTTGCATTAAAATCCCCGGCAAGACACCAAGGCCCAGAAATTTGAGTCTGAAAACATTCCAATTCCCTCCATAAAACACGCCTACGTTGAGATACAGGACTAGCATAAATTACCGTTAACCACCAGACCTGCCCCATAGCACTTTCAATTTTAAAATGAATACATTGCTGGTTTGAGGAAACCACTTCTAGACGTGTAAACTTATCTGTCCAGAAGCACCAAATACCACCTTTGAAACCTTATGCATCAACAATAACTGAATGATGAAACCCCATTTTATTACTAATATCAACTGCTCTATCACCACTACATCTTGTTTCCAATATAGCAACAAAATCAAGGTGATAAAAAGAAGACAATTCTCTAACAAGATTTGGAAACGAGCGTGCACCCGTACCTCTAGAATTCCAAAATAAAAAATTCATTGGATAAGATGAGAAGTATTGTGGGACGAAATACCCACAGGGACCCCTTCCAAGATAGCATTATTTAATTCCTCCTGCATCATCAGGTCTGAACTGGAAATACCTTGTGTAGAAATACCCTCTACAACCATCCCCTCCTGTCCTAAGCGACGAGAATCAGGACCATGCATAGCACTTCCTTCGTCTACACTAGACAAATCCGTAACAAGAGGCCCAACATACGCAGGATTTCCTAACTCCACCGAGTCCAATTCATGAGGCTCATTATTGAGAGCCGAGAAAGGATTTACAGAGAGAGGTACTTCTCTAATTATTATAGGAGTCAACTGGCCCATCAAAGAAACTGTTTTATCATTAGAAGCAGAAGCCTTATTCCCCTTTCCCTTCGATTTCCTTTTCACTGAGATCTTCCTCTTAGAACCCACTGGGACCCACTCTTGATTTGTCTTATTATTAAAATCTGCATTTAAATCCATTCCAAGAGATTTGGACGTATTAACTGAATTGATAGAAATTTCCTTAGAAGGAACCGAATTAAACTCCTTGTTTTTCACAAACACCGGGGCTTTTCCCTTCAAAATATCTCCTTTAATGAATCCAGATTTCTTCTCCTTTAATTCCGCAGCTGAAGATTTCAAATCTTTCTTATTTAATCTCTTACTAAAATCACGCCTCACAATCATGTGGGGTCCGAAAAATCCGTTTTCCGAAACTGTATCTCCCCCTGTCATCGGAGCTGGATTTTCCTTCGCCGGAACCTGAGTTTTTTCTGATGAAGTAACGTCAGAATTATCCTTCTCCATCGGGCCTTTGGTTTCTGAGCATACTGGCTTATCCTTCTCCGCTTGCTTCACAGGGCAGCGCTCTATGTGGTGACCATATTGGCCACAATGGAAACAAATGAGATGTAGCCCTTCATACAAGATTTTATATTTCTCTCCAAGATGGAAGAAAGCTGGAAGTAGCGGTTTCTGCAAGTCAACCTCAACACAAATCCGAGCAAAACCGCCTTTCTCAGAGAACGTAGTCGTCCTATCGATCTTCAAAGTTTTCCCAACAAGATTACCAAGTCTTCGGAGAGACTCAACATTATAGAGCTCAATTGGAAGATCTGGTATACGGATCCAAGCCGCAATACACTTTTGGTTGTCGGCTTTCCAAGGGTTAAAATTGGGTCTCCACCTTTGAACTAAAAGATAGTGATCTCCAATCATCCATGGGCCTTCTTGTAAAGCAAAATCACGATCACCAACCGAGGAAAACGACACCAGAAAATACCCATTATTCAATGGCATAACCTTGACTGGTTTTTGCGGCCGACCCCACATACGCTCTATTCTTTGCTTCATGAAATTTACGCCAAAGGACCTGCCCATCAGTTTCACGATCAAGGAGTTAGCATAAGGTGTACACCAAGCCTCATACTCCGCCGCCGAGACTTGCAAAGTGGGAAGACTACCCTTCTTCGACCAATCTTCCTCATCCTCGGCAAACGAATCCTCCTCCTGCGCCTCCTTTTCTTCCTCCATTCGTTCATGCTGACTCATCCTTGTAAAATACTCTCTCCATCCACGCATTGCTTCAGTAGCCGCCATATTGGTTTCCAGGAAACCAAAGTCACCTAAGGCAAGAAGTTTGTCCTTGTATGTAAATGCAGTCTCACCAAAACTCCCACCCATAGAGCTAGAAGCAAACTTCACCCCATCCTTATTCCTAGTATCCTTCGTCCCACCCTTACTGTGGACTTTCGTGATCACCACCTCCGCCGCCATCGCCGTCACTTGTATTCGCCATTTCCTAATGTAAATAATCCCTTTTAATTTGTGAATTTTCTTTGTTTTAAACTATAGTTGAATCTTATTTAGTTTGTCAAATTTAATGCCAGATATTGATATGCGTGGCACGGATATCGTTGTCGCAGTCAAATTTTGTCGATGACTTTGTTTACTTGTCTTCATGGCCTACGTATGACATTGGATGTTGCTTTGGTGCCAGGTTTTTCAGGCAATAATGAAAGGCGATATTTGATGCGAGTTACACGTATAAATATTAAATAATTTAAATATTGGGTGTTCGCATCATCACATATTCACGTCTTTAACATGAATTTCACTTTATTACATCTGAATTGTACACTCGAACTCTTTTTTAACATATTCAAATTATTGTTACTGTTTTTTAACGCATGATAATCGTCAAACGAACATTAAAATTGTCTTGGAAGATATTCCCATATCTTCTTGATATTTATTAAAAGTAAATTTGACCCATTATACTTATCACAAGTTAATTCATCAATGATGTGGTTGTGTATTGACAATATATTTTGTGATTTTGTCCCCCTTAGAGCTTAGGCTATGCGAAGAGTAAATAAAAGTCTTTGATTAAACACAAGGTTGAAGGTTGCTGGTTTATTATATTCAAGTGTACTGTGGTAGCCAGTCCGACGTGAATGTACACCATTGTAGGAACACAAGTTAAAAACCAGGATAAAGTGGAAAAAACAGGGGAGAAGCACAACTAAATCTTATTGAAGTTTGAAGATAGCTGACAACGGCCAGACTCATTATATCATCAAATTATATTGAAATTATTACAAATTAAATATGGGTGATCATAAATCTTGTAGTGGTAGTTATTAATAAAGCTCACTGTTTTTTTTTTTTGAATATTCGACATCCTAGACTTACCTTTTTGTAATTCAAAGAATTTATCGGGATCCAGACTAATCCGGATTAAGTCGGGGTAGGATTATAAGGGCAACAAAACTCTACAACCAAGTTATTAACATTATTGCGTTCTCACAGAACGAACTTGAGACCTCTAGTTAGGTTGGTACAACTCCTTACCAGTTGAACCAAGAGCTTGGTGGTTCATTGTTTTTGTTATTGACAGCTATTCACCCATAGTTTGGATCATAGAGGAAGGGAAAAAACTGACTTAACCAACCCACCCGACTAAATGGGTTGGCCGAGTTAACCCAACTCGGTTTTTCTGAGTTAAATCTTCCCAGGTTCAAAACATGAACCAGACCTAATTGGCGCACGGTTCTGCAGTTTTCAGTCGAATCCACCAATCATGATCTTTTAACATCATCAATTCCCACATTTTTAATAGGTTATTGCCACTAGCCCATATGCACGAGTTAACTGTGTGTCTGTGTTAGATTAATACCCCGTCCATTCTTAAATATAAGACTCGGTTAACTTTTTGGAAAATTCTAAGAAAGTTAAATAAGTTATTTATAAATTGATTTAACTGAATTTTTCTTTAAACTAATTCATTTAACTATAAGCTAATATATGATCTAATAATCCGCAGAATACGTTATAATTAAGTGGTCCATTTCGTTTCTTTAATCTTTCAAAAAAAATTCAATTGGATCTTATATTTAAATATTTAGGAAGTAAAGTTAAGAATTCAATCGAACAAAAAAATAAGTATCAAAATAGAAATCGAGGGGGGAGAAGAAGTACTAACATGTAGGGTAGATTGCGTATGGGATCATAACAGGGAAGAGGCGGCGATAGAAGCGTTGGGAAGGTGGAACTGGGGGAGTTGGAGTTGGAGTTGTCTATGTGGTTTTTGTCATGAGGTACACTAGACAAAATATTTTAAGGTGAAGAGTGCCAAATAAGGATATACTGTACTACTTAGCATGTGGTCATTCTAGATTCCATTCATTCCCTCCTCCTTCCATCCTTTTCTCTCTCTTATGCTTTAGTCGCGCGACAAAACTTATGTGATTTTCTTCATAAGCATGTTGCATCTGTTCCAATCACAATTTGCTATGCATCTTTATTTGTTCTATTTCAACATTTGAGGTCAAATGTCACAGGAAACAAATAATGTGGGTGGCACTATCTGATTGGAGCAATAGATGCAATATTAATTTTTTTTTGGGGACCTGAAATAGATGTAATATAATGGTTCTAATGAACCTTAACATATGTTTTGTCATGACTTAAATGAGTAATAACTCTAAATCTAAATACATCTCGATTATAACTTAATTCATACGCGTCAATAGAAATTAATTAATATTATTACATTTGTCATAGAATTATTGTGATTTTCAACTTTGTTATTATGAATCAATCATCTCAAATTCTAACGTCACGTTATTAGTTTCTACTCTCCCTTGTTATCATTATTAAATATGGGTATGTAAAAAAATATTCAATAATATTTTAAACTAATAAATGCCTTATGAAAAATGATATTAACACCTTATTAAAAATATGTCATATATTAAGGATCAAAATTTACTCTATCAATAAGTCATATATTTAATACAGGAGGAGGCAAAATTTTTATTAAGAATAATTTTGATATTTCATAAAATTTAAATTAATTTTGTCAAGTAGGGGGCACAAGTCGCTTTAAACACCATTCAAACCCGATATCTCTTCTTCGGTCATTTCCTCGACTTCTCTTCGCCGATCCCATACTGTATTTATTTTTTTCCCCACCTAAGTCTATAAGGGAGAAATTTTCTCTAACTTCAGAAAACTATCGCGGTTGCATAACTAATACTCTCTGTCTCTGTCCCCCATATATAGGGATGCAAAATTTGAATAGTTTTGTCCATTTACATAAGAGTTTGCGTAGATTTGTTATAGTATTTGATGAGTTTTTTCCCCAATTATGCCTATCAGATTGTCTTTATTGACAATTTTTTTCCTACTCATTTACATCATTATTAGTTTATTACCATACTTCTTTTTCTTATATATCCATTATAAATAATGGTAAATCTAAGAAAATAAAATTATTTTAGACATATTTATTATTTTAAATTACCTTTTTACTCTTCGTAATTTTCACATTTGAGCTCATACATATAGGGATAGGGACAGAAGGAACACATACTTATGTTAAAAAATAAGCTCATCCAACTCATTAACTCATTACTTAAATGGAATCAACGGTATCATCATATAAAAAAAACATTTGTACATCTTACAAGATAACAGTAAACAAACTTTTCCTTTAGTGTGGTACAAAATAGTTATAAAAAAAAAGCTCTTTTAAAAAGGCCATTTTATTTTTGATGATTACAGCCAACCAACTTTTCTCCTGGCTAAGCTAAAACCCATGAAATGCTAAAAGGCCATTTTCATTTTCATTAGAGCTGTTTTTTTCCAACAAAATCGGCCTTTTAGAAAAGGATTATTAAAGCTAAGCGCGATTGAACCACACGCACGTTCATATTAGGCAAATAAAAATAAAAGCGGTGCAGCTCCACGTAATGTCGGGTTTTTATTAATGTAGTGATATCATATTAAAAGATACTATAAATGGCGACTAACTAAATCTGATTAGGCCACAAACAAGCGCGAGTGGCGGATCGGATCAAAACAATGCCCAATTTTTTTAATTGCGTCACGCTGTGATCTTCTGGGTGAATCTGGTTGTACATGTCATCTATAATATAATATAATCTGATCAATCACAAACAAATATCTTAATTTGATGCAAGGATTTTAATATAATCAAACATCCTAAAATAATTATCTAACAAATAAAAAGTTTCAATCTCATATTTTTTATGCCTTTTATCTTGCAAGGTGAATAAGTTTATTTTAGTTGCTAGCCAATTATCTTTATCGAAATCACTTATTGGCTTGTCAGAAAGATGAAATGGGCAGCTATTGGCAGCTCCCCACTCTGCACGGTTCAAAAGTCAAATCTAATATTGAAGGTCTATATTTAATTTAATATTTTAAAGTTTTAAATTTTTAAATGAAAACCAATTTTTTTAAGATCATTATTGTAGATTCTATATTTATTAGAATTAGAATAATTGTTTGTAGACGAGAACTCCCTCGCTGTCTTTTTGACTAAGTAAGAAAATTGATAAAAAAAATGTTACTACAGCACATCTAATGTGTTATGGTGTACATTAATATCTTATGAGCTAGGCATATAGGGTGTGTCGTCTTGTGTTCCAAATTGATTTGATTCCCAAAAAGATGACCAACGACCACGTCAGCACCATCGTCCCTATGATTCGCGCCTTGTACGAAAAGTGAAATACTACAATACAAATGAAAATCTCCAGCTCTTAAACGTAAATTGCCACCCTCCTCGCCCTTCTTCTCCCTCGTTCCAGAATTCTCCCTGCAACCCCACATGTATGCCTTCTTAGCCACTCGATCTTCATTCATTCCTTTATCATCATCATCATCATCTTCCCCATACTGTTTTCTTTTTTCACTTCCCTATTTCTGTTTTTAAGTCATCCTTCAATTCAGAACTCCATTTCTATTTTTTTTTGCTCTCTCTCTTGAACAGCCCTTTTCGCCATGGCTGGGGAAGATAAGCACAAGGATTCCGAGTATTTCTTCGATCACAACGAAGACGATGCCAACGATGACGACGACGAATCTACCAAGCTTGTCATCGAGGGTAGCAGTGACAGCGGAAGCGACGACGAACAAGAGAAT
The DNA here is from genome assembly GCA_037074515.1 of Mimosa bimucronata. Classification (NCBI taxonomy): domain Eukaryota; kingdom Viridiplantae; phylum Streptophyta; class Magnoliopsida; order Fabales; family Fabaceae; genus Mimosa; species Mimosa bimucronata. Next base: position 9,494,279 of record CM073437.1, read on the forward strand.
CTTGACACTTTCTCGTCCCAGCAATGGCCTCAGAGTTACAAGTAAATCCTTCCTTAAATTTTGTCTCTTTCTCTACCCTTTCCTTACTTGTTGGACTGGCAATGCGTTTCAGATACCTTCAAATTTCTTGAGATATTATAGGGCCCTGTATGAGACTAATTTATTGAGAGGGGGGCCGATGTTGTTTATGATTACTTTTACTGTGCTCTTCTTTTCTTTCTTTTGGTGATTTTGGGTTTGTTATGGTAGGGAGACTGTGGATTCGTACACTATTGCTGCATCACCGAACATTGGGGCAGCTGTTCTACGAACACCTAGTTTGATTTATTCGAGTTTTGTTCGTTCCAAGAGTAGTTTAAGCCTCGATGGAAGGACCCCTTTAATATCTGAGCAGGACTTAGCGAAGAAATCTTGGTTGGAGAGGGTTTCATTTCAAAAGCAAGTTACTGGAGAATTACCCCTTGGCCAAGGATGTAGCCTCACCCAGACTGTTTTCAATGGTAGCTTATTTCATCAAACGGGTTCAGTGATTTTTCGTGATATTAGTTGTTGACAGTGTATTCGAATGAGAGGTTAACCTTTGGTTTAAAGTCCCTCCCATATGTGGTTCATCTTTTGCATCATTCTTATGTTCTGTTCATATCTGATCATTCCCTAAGGTGCTTCTGTTCCTGGCAGGAATTAATGTGATGGCTGGAGTTGGCCTTCTATCTACATCCTATACGGTGAAACAAGCTGGATGGGCGAGTTTGGTGGTGCTTGTTCTTTTTGCGGTTGTATGCTGTTACACAGCCACACTCATGAAATACTGCTTTGAGAGCAGAGAGGGAATCCTGACATATCCAGATATTGGACAAGCAGCCTTTGGAAGAGCAGGCCGTATTGCCATATCCGTGAGTTTGTTTGTTTAGTTACTTAAATACGTTTAATTGTTGAGCGATGCTTTTGTGGCAATCTGAAGTGTTAGCTGGGGTACTGTTTTTTTCGGCTCTGGCACTTGTTCACTTATCTTTAGTGGCTCTTCTCTAGCTTTATTTTGTAATTTTGCCCTCCGCTAAATCTATTAGGCCTGTGAGATGTGTTCTACTTCATTTATTTGGCCTACTCTTGAATGGTTTCAGTTCTTCCTTGTCATTCATACCTTGTCTCATTTACATTTCAAGATTCTAACATGTTCCACGACATGTCATTTCACTAAAAAATGGTGTTCAATGTAAATTCTTCATCTAATTATCCATGAGTGAGAAAAATCCCAAATGCTGACATAAACTGCTTTTTAAAATAGGCAGAGTGGCGGTTTTACGACTCTTTTTTGGGCCTGAAATTACTACTCTGTTAGTGTTGTCGTGTTTGGATCTTTTTACGGATTATTCTAACATTCTGATATGTTCCGTGATGTCATTCCTCCCATCATTGATGCTTTATCTACATTCTACTTTCATTATGCATGAGTGGAAAATCCCAAGTGCCGACATAAATTGCTTTTAAAATACGCAGAATGGTGGTTTTGTAACTTAGCTTTTACTAATATTGTCCCTTTTTGGACCTTTTTGCAGATTCTTTTGTACACGGAATTATATGTAAGTTCTGAATCTCTTCCCATTATTCTCATTCTTCTTCATAATGAAAGAATACCATGCTCTGTTTACTCTGTATGTGTGAGACCTCTTTTCTTGAGTGCAGTCATACTGTGTCGAATTCATCATCTTGGAAGGAGATAACCTAACTAGTCTGTTCCCTGGAACATCCCTGGATTGGGGTAGTTTCCAGCTGGATTCTATGCACTTGTTTGGAATTTTGACTGCACTTATTGTCCTCCCTACTGTTTGGATAAGAGACCTCCGCATGATCTCCTATCTTTCAGGTTTTGCATTCTGTGGAAGATCATTCTTTTTTATCAAATGCCCCTAATTTAGCATGCACTTACCAAAGCTTTCTGAACACTTCTGCAGCTGGAGGGGTTATTGCAACAATTCTTATCGTCATTTGTGTGTTTTTTCTTGGGACAACAACCGATATTGGGTTCCATCACACAGGTCAAGTTGTGAATTGGAGTGGCATTCCATTTGCTATTGGTATCTATGGGTTTTGCTATTCAGGACATTCAGTTTTTCCAAATATTTATCAGTCTATGGCTGACAAATCCAAATTTACCACAGCATTAATTATATGGTACAGAAATTTTTTTTTTTGGCCCTTGTTAGAAATTTTGTTTACAAATCTCTGATAAACTCACTAACGGTTTTATGTGTTCAGCTTTGTTCTATGCATATTAATATATGGAAGTGTCGCGGTCATGGGATATCTCATGTTTGGTGAAGCCACCTTGTCTCAGATAACACTGAATATGCCCCCAAATGCCTTTGTCTCTCAAGTTGCATTGTGGACCACAGTGAGTCTGAAATATTTTAGCTTCCTTCAATAGTTATTTGCTCTTGAAAGTTTTTGAGGATTATAGTTTATTATTGTAATTTTCCCCTTCAGGTAGTTAACCCATTCACGAAATATGCTTTGCTGATGAATCCACTGGCAAGAAGTATAGAGGAGTTGCTACCTCCCAGGATCGCAGATAGTTATTGGTGTTTCATCGCAATTAGATCAGCGCTCGTTATATCTAATCTTTGTTGTGCCTTTCTGATTCCTTTTTTCGGTAAGTTACAAACTTTATCGTTTAAATTCAGAAATTTCTATAGTATAAAATCCCAATCAGTAACGGTTTCTAAACAAAATGTTATTACTGTAGATATGTTTCCTTTCATCCATTATGCTCAAGGAGGTTTTCTTGTTAACTATTTGTGGTGGATATATTATTTTTGGAGGCATTTAATATTCAAATAACCGATGCTTATGATTGCCTGGGCCAATCCAAAGCCAAAAAGAATTTTCACTTTGTGAAGGAAAACTTGTAATAGAGAAACAACAAGAGGGGCAACGTTGTCTTCTAAGTTTATTAGCAGTTGCAAATCCTTTGTATGGCCATGCTGCAAATATTAAAAAGAATAGGGGTAAATGTTTTAGACCACGAATGATATGGCATAGGGAGAATTACTTTCTGGATGGAGGAGGGTGCTAGGATCATTTGGACACGGAATCATAGTAAAGTTGCTTTCGTTAATCTACTGCTCTTCTGTAGTTTTTTAATATACTTTTGGGGAACGCAGAAATTGTGTGTATTTGTGTTAGATTCTCTTCTTTTAGTGGTAAATTAACTTGGGCACTGACTCCTATAGTGTCGTCATTATTTCACATTGATATCATGCTAATAATGTATTGTATCCTCGTTTTTGTCAAAAGAAAGCCACTTGATATGTAAAAAAAACACATGCTTCATATGCTTATTAAGTGTGATGAAATCTTACATGTTTTTATTGTAATTTCAGGACTTGTGATGGCTCTAATTGGCTCTTTACTCAGTATTCTTGTGGTAAGCATATCTTTCAGTTAAATGTGTGTATGTGTGTTTGGGGAAGCCGATGTCTGGTAACGTTTAGAATATTTTGGATTTAATTTAACAAGTTTCATGGCCGGTCAATGAAGAGGTCACGTGTTCATGTTTTTCCTATAAAGGAAAACTAAGGCTTGCATCTCATTGTGCCTCTTTTCTTCCTTCCCAGGCGGTCATAATGCCAGCTCTGTGTTTCATGAAAATTATGAGGGGAAAAGCGACAAAAACTCAGGTTACAAAGCAAAGCTTGCTAGTTAATCTTTATATCTTTATTTAACTTTCCATCACTCCCTCTCTTTTCTTATCAGAAACAGTTCAGACATTTAATCTGTTAGCTGTAGCTGTTGAATTGTTCAATATATTCTAATGCATTCTTTTCTTTTTCTTTGCATTATCAGGTTGGCCTGAGCGTGGCAATCGTAGTGATGGGAGTCATAAGTGGAATTCTGGGAACATATTCTTCAGTGAAAAGAATTGCTGAGAGTTACTCATCATGAAGCATTCAGTTCAGGGTCTTCATATTCTTCAGTGAGTTCAGTGTGAGAAATTGTTGTAATCACATAGACCTGTGTATATCAGCCTTGAACGATGTAGATGATCGTAGCAATGCAGCATAATAAGCATATGTGTGTGTGTTTCCATTGGCCATCATTTTGGTTGCTAATATCGGAATGTGGAATGAAAGGGTATTCTTCTTGGGAGAGTGGCGGCCTGCAATTCTTATTCGTGAATTTTAGTAAATTAATCCTAAAACAGGTAGAAAAAAGAAGGTATTTTGAAATACCTCTCTTTAAATTCATCGGAAGTAATACTAATATCATTTAATTTCATTTTTCAACTATAATATTTCAATTGAGAAATTTTTTTCTTTGCCTATACTCCAACATGTCCCTCTAGTTATATATGCAACTGATGATTAAGGTGCTTGATCGCTGATCCATATATCAATTAAGCATTTTAGCATTGATTTAATTGGATAGTCCGCTTTTATATATAGACCCTTGAAAGCAGATATATTTGCTGTGAAACTTAACTTGAATTTGTAATCTAATAACCACATACATCAATGACTATATAATTCGTTTTTAAATTTTCATATTAAAAAATGCAATAATGTAAAATCGATGTGCGTGTGTGTGCGTGTGCGTGTGTCTCAAATTTGACATGATCATAATTTCCAAACGTTCCTGATTCTTTCAGATTAATTATCCTGCTTCCACCATAATCAAGCTTCTGTTTAAAAGTGCAGATTTTATTTTCATTCTACATTGGACCAAAATTTTTTTTCATTCTACATAAACACAACCCGCAATAAATTCTATTTCAGAAACATAAGTGCTGAATCTGATATGTGCATTTATAGTGTAGATATTTTAAAATGCGATGAAGTCAATATACTTACTCTGTTATTAAATATAAGATTCAGTTGACTTTTTGGACAATCTTAAAAAAAGTAAATAAGTTATCTATAAATTTATATGTCTGAACTTTTTCTCTAAACTTGTTTATTTGATTTATAAATTAACACATAATTTAATAATACACAAAATATATTATAGATAAGTGGCTTATTTAGTTTCTTTAAATTTTTTTTTTTTTTGAAAAAAATTCATGTGGGTCTTATGTTTAGCAACCGATGGGGTAAATGTTTGCACATATAAATAGCATCGCATATGAACTAAGAAAGGAGAAAGAGACGTCCAAGAAAACAAGCATCATGTATATGTAAATATATGCCGACAGAGAATACTCATTAGCCCACCCATCAACTTGAGAGAAGGGGCCAGAAAATTAGTACTTGCAAGTTGCATGCAAGCTTTACCAATTAGCCCAAGAAAAAGACAAGTAAGTAGATATATATTTATTATGTATACTATTCATAATTTATATTTTTATATATAATTATATTGTGTATTGCGCTATGTATATACTCCCTCCGGCCCAAAATATAAAACCACTTTGATTTTTTTTGTGGAAGTTAAAGAAGCAAATTAAACTACTAAATTATAACATATGTCACATGAAATTAGATTATAGGTTAGTTTATAAGTAGAATAAATTAGTTTTGAGGAAAAAAGATTATTTTTGGAACTGAAACTACCTTTTTTTTTACTGAAAAAAAGTCAAAAATTTCAAAATGGTCTTATAATTTAATTAGGACAGGAGGGAGTATAATCATTGATCAGGGATGAGAGCTCAGGCACTATATATATAGTGGATTAGTGGTACGTACCTCCCCTCTAAATGCGTTTAAAATCGATAATAGTTTGAAGTATGCGTTGATAAATGGTGGCTCATGCTAATTAAATTGTTGTAAAATTCTCCATGTTTTATTATTCATAAAATCGATATAAGATAATTAATTCGTCTCTCTCGTCTGTGGGATTGATCTTGTTAAAATCTTATCATATGCATACGGGATTCAATGTGCCTGTCAAGAAAGTTTGAGTTGGTTGAGTAGTCAAGAATTTGGATTTTTGTCATCAAAATAATTAGCACGATTCTATTAACTACTTCTATGATATTAAAAAATTATTTAAATGCAAAAAAATTTTTACAACTTCTAAAAATTGTCCTTTAATTGATTTACACACACACACACACACTTTATTATTAGGAGGAAAACGAGGGACGAAGCCTTTATTTAAATTTAGAATGAAAGAGACAGTAGCATGTTTTTCTGAAAATAACTCGTGAATATTTTATATTCAAATCGAAAAAGTTCTATATTAATTAGAAACTACTAATAAGAAAGTTGTTATAGGTATAGTTGGAGGGACACATATATATTGATTGCAATTTTTTTATTTAAAAAGGGACATTGCCTAAAAATTATTAATATCGATATCCTAGCTAGTATGTAAGAACTAAGAACAATTTTTATACTTGTACCCTCCTTTCATAAAATATTCCATTATGTACACTGCATAAGCTTTTGTTTTTTTTTTTGAAAAAATAAATTAGGTAGCTTGTCTTTCACGCCAACTTGTCCCAATTGCTTCCTGCAGGACACGATGATGAATGAGCCAATTGCTATAGTTTCTGGGTGTACACATGCATACATATAGGGATGTAGAGACAGGGAGTAAAATAGTTACCTATGTGTGTGTGTGTGTGTGTATATATATAACCAGTACAATGTTAATAACTCATATATATAGCTATAGTTACTGTACACATCAGTGTATACATAGGTAGTTTAAGAATAATCCTGGGTGGAAATGTACAATAATAATGTATATTTAATGATTGAATTTGTATAATGAAACGACCATGCAGATAATTAAATGATTAATTATACGCGCACATATATATACAAGCCCTATACACTATTCTTTAAGAGATGTTGGCCCTCGATTCGGTTGTTTGGGCAGAAAAAGTAAGATGTTCGAAGCAGCTAGAGCTTTACATTGTTATGCTAAGGCCTAAGGCAGCATGAGAGGCATGAAGGAGACTAACGAATGCTTTTTCTCATAAATTTTCATGATCAATTCTACTAATTAATACGTGCCCTCATCGTCATCTCGATCTGCTGCATAATTGGTTCCTGTGTATAATATTAGTACGGGTTAATTATAGTAATCAATCCTTAGTTTTACTTAAGTGTATCCCAAAACATCCTAAACCTCATTTGACAGTTTTCTGTATAGTTTGAAATCCATCTTGCTAATTGATACACACCGTTAAATTAGTATAAGCACACGACCTAGCTAGCTAAATTTAACCCTAATTTTAGTTTTGCCTGTTTATAAAATTAAATTGTGATAAATACAAAATGTACACCGCTCCATTATTAATATACAAAAAAAAAAAGCCCTCATGCATAAATTCAAATGAACATATAATAAATGAGGGGGGCGTTAGGTATACGGACGAACGCTCTAGGCTTTCTTTCCAGTTTAATTTCCACCATGATTAACTAGCTCTATATATATAGTTATATACTCCATATATATAAAAAAAATCTAGCTCTATATATATACACTGATACATAGCCCCTACATGTGTGTTTTTTTTTGTACTTGAATTCGAGAGTAATTAGGGAGGGGCCCCATCAATATGATGCCCCATTAGATGTATATCCACTTTTTCCCCCACAGCAAATTATTGAAGTCTTATCTTCAAAATGAAGAACGTAACCCTACCGCCCTAGCTACTCACTTCAACTTTCTCCACACATGTACTTAACACCACACAGACGCGTGTATATCCGCTTCATTAAGATTTTCTAATTACTACTAATTTGCGAAAAATGAAAGATCTTTCAATGTGTGCAAATTACATGCCGGTCGGTTGATTCGATGGTATCATATTGATGGCCGCAAAAATGAGAGATTAATAATGTAACATAAAAAATACTACAACAATTTATTTATCTAATATATGATTAACTGATTAAGTGTGTTAATTAAGTTGGTTAAAATGATATGAGAGAATGAAGACACTTTAACCAAAACAATGTTACCCCTTCCTCTTACATTTTTCCTGATCTCTTCCTCATGTTCATCATGGACAACCATGGGAGTTAAGAGGGGGAGGGAGTTTGTCACAACAATTTAAGGAAGAAAAATTAGTTATGAAGAAGATGCAACTTTTCATAGACCTGAAACTTTTGCCTTCCTCTTCAATTCCACGCCGTGCGATACGATCTCTGTCGGCGCGATCGATTCGGATGAATCATTATACCGCCGTACGCATGGGAGGACAATACGATGGAGCTGCGGGGGGTGAACTTCAAGGGCAACATGGGGATAAAAATATGATTTTCCAGTTTTTCTACAATTTTTCGAAGGGAGAACCCGAATTCATGCCAACCAAACATTAGGAAATGAGTTTCCATTTCCATTTTCCAGAGAGCAAACCCAAGCTAACCAACTCATTTTAACCCATAGCTAAATCAACTACACATACACAAGCACATATAATATATACAGAGAGCTAATAATAACAACAAGGTCTGAGATTATTGATGCTCAGCCAATAATATAATATACATACGTTCCTTGGGCGTCAAAGCCTGCAGCAGCTAGCCAGCCAGTAATTACTTTACTAGCACTTAATATTTATAATACGTACATATATATACTTAACTCGTAATTAATTTAGTTACAGTGCATGGATGAAGGAAGCTAATAATTAATAAGCAGGTGAGATGATGATATGGAGGGATATCGATGAAGAATATAATGATCAGGCCAATAGGGAAGATTGGTAGAAGGCAGAAATGTGAGTAGTGGTGATGAGGACATCATCAAAAGCCTCAAACCACTCCATTCCACTCCCTATTTCATAATCCTTACAACTCATACCCTCCACTTGCTTCCCATCACAAGTTGTTGTCGTACTACCATCATTTTCATTATCCTTTATTGTCTCATTACTATCCCTCTGATCTCCGCCGCCGCCAACGCTGTCGCTACCGGAGTCCTGGAATCTGGAGGGATCCGGCAGCGATTCGGCATCTTGGCCAGTGAGTTCTTGCACCAAAGCCCTGAATTCTGCTGCAGCCACACTGAACTTCATGGGGTTGGATATGTACACAACCTTAATGGGGTCCTTCTTCTTATTATGCTCCGCCTTGAATCTTTTAGCTTTGGTCGGACTCTTTCGTCGTCCCACACTGCTCATCACTGAATTGGTGGTATCCATGTTTGTGGAAGGAAGGAAAGGAAGGAAGGAAGGAAGGGATAAGGTCTGATGTTATTATTGATGTGAGGGTTATATATGTACTACTAATTAATAAAGCCGTCAACAGTAGTAGCTTAGCTAGCTCACATGATATATGGGGTAAAGATAAAGGGTCTTGCATATTGTTATTGTTGATAATCTTATTTTTATATACTATATTTTGGTTCCCAAAAAATAACAATATTGGGGCCTGGCTAGAAAGGCAAAAGAGAAAGCGAAGGGGAATTATTATTATTGGTAGATAGACAAATGTGACTGGAGGTTAAGGGCAAGCAAGAATGCAAGATGACGATGATAACGAAATTACCAGTCGATGCCAAGCGCGTTGAGACCAGATGACCTTTATGGCGTGGATATTGGGAGACATACATGATCTGCCTAAATATACCAAATCTCATCGACTTAATAGATGAGAGAGAATTAACTGAAATGAGGAGAGAGTGATTTCATTAAAAAAGTGAGATTAATTTATTGAACGTCATCATGTAATTTAGATATATATATATATATATATATATATAATTAAATGACATAATTTACTACATTCTAATTAAGTAAACCATAAATAACAACAAATAACAACATGACTCCTTTTTTCTTATGGTTTAATGATATGCCAGGCATTGTTATCAAACTCGCAAGTTGACTCTTCAATTTTACCATTTCTATGTTTCTACATAATCTAAACGTGTTACAAGTCGTTTAAATTATTACTAGTCATAAATTCGGTTAAACTAGTTTACATATCGAGTTTACCGTTTTTACACTTCTAACTTATGAAATAATTTTGTCAATTTGTTCTAAATCTCAAGTTAATTATTTTTGTTTGATCATATTTAATGAATTTATATATAAGTTTTATAAAAATTTCTTTATTGAGTATGAAAATTGATATATTTAATATCAAATATCCATATTTAACATATATTTAAGTCATATTATTTTTTTTTATCTTTTAATTAATTATATACTTTAAACACGTATTTATTAATAAAAATAAATTCTTAAAAGTTTTATGATCTGATTTTACATTCTTACCGCCCATTTATTCAAATTTATGTGTTTGAAAACATTGATGCCGGGGGTAGCGTCCAGCGTTTAAAGGAGCTTATGCAGATATGAGATCAAGACAGGGAGATATCGTACGAGGAAAAAGTGCTTTACACGCGCGAGATGAACGTGATATTATTGGGATTATAACGTCAATAATTCTGCCACGTGGAGATCAGAGAATGCTCGGATGTGGTCCTGACGTCATTTCTATGATCGCTGGTGACGTCGGCATAAGGGTGCTGACTCTCTAGTCTCTAATCTCTACTCCTAGTCTTTTCCCTCTTCGTTATGTTTCATTTTTATGTGCTGTGGATTATAGTGACTGGACCACGAGGGAACATCCCAACAAAGTTAATCATAGATCCATAATCATGGGGTCTTATTATAATGTACTACGTACATATATATTAAATAATTACAAATGTGTGTGGAAACAAAATATATTCACGAATCACGATTGTGCAATAGTAAAAAGTAGAACTTCATTCGAAGACCATATGCCCATCATAATGGATCGGAAATTAAAAACGACGGCGTCGAAAATCCAAGAGTAAAATAAAGAAGAAAGATCAATGTTTATAGGGATAAAAAAAAACATCGATAAAAAGATTACATAAAAAGATTCTCAATCCTTACTCATCTATCCTTCATCATCCTCCCCACAGGGAGGAGATTGATTGTAGCTAAATTCTTCCATACTTTAGATGAGTAGGGGTTAGGAATGTTTTTGATGTAATATTTTATTGATGTAATGAGATACAGTTCCCTATTAACAAAAAAATATTTATAGGGATAATACAGTTTTTGGTCCCTAAACTTTCATTCAATTTTGGTTTTGATTCCTAAACTTTCAAATCGGTGGTTTTGGTCTTTGAACTTTCTGTCAATTTTGCTTTTGGTCTCTACACTTTATATTTGTGGTTTTGGTCCCTAATTTTTTTAAGTTTTTTTTTAAAAAAAATTTCAAGAACCAATGACCAAAATTGACTAAAAGTTCAGGGACCAAAACAAAAATTGATTGAAAGTTTAAGGACCAAAACCATCGATATTAAAGTTCAGGGATCAAAACCTAAATTGACCGAAAGTTCAATGACCAAAACCATCGATCTGAAAGTTTAAGGATTAAAAGTTATAATATCCGATATTTATATATATGTTATATTATCCCATATTTATATATATGGAATTTGAATTGTTCTTTTTGCAACAACAGTGTATCAGCGTGCGGATATATTTTGAAACTTCGATGACGCATACAGACAAACTGTGAAGCTTAAGTCAGTGGAAAGCTGCTAGTAAACGCTACGATTAATTGGGATATGTATAATTAATTACAAAGCAGTATTATTCAAAAGTCAAACCAACTGACAAGATGGGATATGGGTGTATATAATGTATATATCTGACATAAAATTTAATAGAGTACTGTACGTTGCATATATGTTTTGAAAAAAACAAATAGGTAATATATTTTAGAATCTGTATACAAAATATATTTTAGAATCAGATGTCTTAACAAGAGAGTTACTCCTCATATTTCTTAGTAAATCTTTTTTTTTTTAAATTAAGGAAAATAAATAAGATACTTAATCGTAGAATATGTGATACATTATTATATTACATATTAGCTAACAAGTCAAACAGACTAATTTAAAGAAAAAAATTTAGATAAATCAATTTATAAATAATTTATTTAGTTTTCTTAAAAAAAAATTTAAAAAAATCAACTAAATACTCGGACACAGCCATAAAACACATAAAAGCAGACACACACAGAGGCACAGACAGAGCCTCCTGTCCTCGTGCCAACTCCGTAAGCCCTCCATAGATATCATTGAATGTGTAAGGAGTGGGGATATGGAGAAGTGCAAGTGGGAGGGTGAGGAGTTAAAGGGAGGAGATAATATATAGATTTATAGTTGGATACACTGAACGAAGCGTGAGTAGTGTAACATCTGGGTGGGGTTGAGGGGGACCAAAGAAAGCAGGCGTAGTTTAAGTGATGACAACGACTTCTCATTGTATTTTACAAAATGGCAATCACACACGCACACACAATGCAACTAGCTATAGCACTCCCCTGTGTTGCTATCACACCCATGAAAACGCTCCTTTGCTTTTTCCCTTTTCACTGTGTACGCCCCTCTCCCCTCTTATCATTTCATCCCTTTCCCGTCCATCCGCCTTGTTATTATGGTTCTGTTTTGATCAAAGAATTCAATAGAATGGAAAGGAATGAAATAGAATGAATTCTTGTTCCGACGGGTGTATTTGGTACTACGTATAAGAATGGAAAATTGTTTTATAAGAAATTTATATTTGATATGATTGGAATGGTGAAAAGATAAGCATGAAAATATGTAAATTAAATGATAATAGTAATCACTTTTAATTTATAAATATAAAATTAATAAAACTAAAAGAGTATCTCTCCGGCACATTCATGCATATGGGAGTACATCAACTATCACCTTGCATTGGAGTTAACTCCCAAGAGCATCCATGTCGTTGGGAGTCACACTTTCAAAAGGCTTGTAACTTCCAAGTGTATGGATACACATCCTGAGATTTAGGCAAAATGCGTTGTTTTGGAGTTAACTCTCAAGCATACCAATGCACAATACACCCCAGCAAAAAGTCTTGCCCAAAATCTATCTGAGTCTTAGGTGCATGGCAGCCACTAGTTCAGCCTAACATTATTGTCGATGGAGAAGAACAGAGACTTTGCCAGCCAAAACAAAAAGAATGGTCAAAGATCGAGATATATAGGCTATTTGATCTTTTGGTTTTCCAACCTTCGATGGAAATTTGGATCCCACAAAAAATTGTGGGAATCAACCTTCCCATGTTTAAGTGAAAATTGTCTTTTATCAAAAATTCATTTCTTATGTTTTTAGCAAACCAAACTACCACCGCCAATTGAAAATTCAGAATTTCCGTTTCCATTCAGATTTTCATTGAACCAAACAGGTCCTATACAGTACAGTTCCTCAAATATCCAAGTGCTTATGCAGCCACTCCATTATCCCTCGGCACATTACCCTTTTGTAATCATCCTTCACCACGTCATATACATGTAACAGATAATATTGTTTTACAGAGAGAGAATGGAAATAACGCAGAACTGAAATATTATATATGTTGAAACCAACACAAAATACACTCAAACAGTACAAAACATAAGATCTGATACATAAAGGAATTAAATGCAGCAGAAATAATAGGAAGAAGATCAGGGAGAAGTGCAGAAGAGATGCATAACAGACTGCATCACCAGAGGGAGGGAAATCTAACGAACAAGAGAGAGAGAGAACCCAGAAGAGAGAGAAGCATCCAAATCATCCACACCACGCCTCTTGCTACAGGTTGCCTTATATCATGCTTCTTCCAACTCTGCTTCCACGTCTTCTTCGTGGTCCTTTATCTTCTTCTTGGACCTTAGGCTTTTCCGTATGGGCTTCTTCTTGGATCAACTTCCAGGCCCAAGGCATATGGGTTGTTACAATACATACGCGCTTACGAACAAGGACATTAATGAATTATTAGACGCCATTTACTAGTGCAAGTTCTCACACATACACAGCATTACATTCGCTCAACTTCATATTACCATCTTCCATGGTATAACTCGTTCAGCTGGGCATGGATTCGAATCAGCATGAAATGTGAGACTCTTGCTAGAAACAATTATTTGAGTGTAAAGAAATAATACAACTACCAAAAAATTTTCAACGACAAATTAGCAACACATATCCGCCTACATTACGATTTGTCACTACACGCTGCTATTTTGGTGTGAAACATTTTTGGCAATTACATTTCTTTGTTATGACATTATGATGGTTTTTTTACGGTGAATGCAACATCTGGTCATTCAAGTTTATTCTCATTCTGTTTTTCATCCATTACATTCTAAACCATATATTTGGCTTAGCTTCTTCGAGTTTCATTCCATTTAAAACATTGATCATTATAATACAGTAAAAACGTGTGCCATGTCTCTTGAAGTACTAAAACCATTGGTTTGAATTTTGAGGGACTAATCCCAAAATAAGAGCAAACTTTAAGGATCGAGATTATATTAACCCCTTTTTCCTAATTGCATCATTTACGAACGTATAGAGCACGAGCCTATACAAAATAAGAGGCATTCAATATAAATGTTAAGGGTTCAGTTTCTGTTAAGCGAATGGGCCCATTTAATGTCAAATTGTTGCTCAGATAAAGCCCAAGTCTTCACCGGGCTTAGCCATGTGTCACCGAATAGCATACTCGTTCTCGTGTTTATTTTTTGTTTATTGCATGGATCATGGGCCTAAGCCCACTTACACACAAATTATCCCCATGAAATAAATAAATAGAAGTCTTTCTTTTTTCGTCTGAATAAATAATAATACCGCCTCCTAAGTATTTAGATCTATAATCTATAAATAATTAAATATGAATCCCCACAAGTTGACTTTTTTTTTTTTCTCGAGATTCAAGATGTAAAATAAATTATTTTAAATTATTTATCTTCATATTTTTTTTTCTTAAAACTCATTTACATTACTTAAAAACTAACGTATAATCTGATTATATGTAACATATGCTAAATTTAAATAGTCTATTTGACTTCTTTCATTTTTTAAAATAAGCCAATTTAATCTTGTATTTAGAACTAGATAGTGTAGCATTTAAGTAAAGTGTTAGAACAGGAAAGCACATACATATATACAAAGAACAGGAATAGTGGGACAAGGAGTATGTGTGGCTGAATAAATATAACTACTAATGTTAATGATTGGATACCTTTGGATTATACTCGTCTGACATTAAATATATGACATAGTTTAAGAATGAATTTTTGTATAAATATAAGAATTGTTTTTATTCTTTATATTTATATTTTTTTCGAAAACTAAATTACCTACACTAAAGACCGCGGAAGTAATTTTTTTTTTTTTTAAAAAAAAGTGGATACGCTTGTACTGTCTGATATATGTGGCCTGGAAATATGAAATGAGTTCTTGAAAATTATTTTAAGGTGTGACGTATAAAATAATTGCAGCGAAGTAATGGATTAATTATACTACTAATAATGAAGGTGAAATAACCAGATAGTATAAGGATTAGGAAGGTATGAATTGAATAGAGTGCAAAGGACGAAATGTAGACGTCATGATGATGGGCAGGTTGACAAGGAAATGAAAAAAGGTAAAAGAAAAGGCGAGGCTTTTGACTATTGGAGGACAGCAAACAATAATTATTAACAATAATAATAATTGAAGTTATGATGGAGAATAATAATAGTAATAAATAACAATTTAAAAAACAGAAGAGGTGAGGAACGGGTGGGGAGGTTAATTCCAGGGTCTTGGAGTTTTCAAGATACAAATTCTGACTTGGCAGCTGAACGAGAGGGGCATTATGGGAATTTCATTTTGTCTCCGAAACTTCCTTCCTCCTGCAAGACCCCACAGAGGCGGCCGCCGCTCCTTCCCTCTTTTCCCTACCTACAGCCTTCTCCTCAAACGCCATCGTTTTTAGTTATAATTACCAATCTACCACTCGAGCCATTACTACTCCACAACTTTGATTATACTACCTTATGGGAGGCATATTATCTCAAGCTTAACATAAGTCCCGGTCAATTAGAGGAATTAAAAAAATATTTAATTACAATATAGATTACATGATCTTTCCAAAATATTTATATGTAACACATTATGTATTAAGTGTAAGATAAGTAACATAGTCATAAGAAAAATGATAAATATAAATATTTTAAAGTAATTTATTTAGTCTCTCTAAATAAAACAACTAGATATTATATTAAGTAACACAATGCTCCCTCCATCCTTATACATATGGTCCTATAATTTGAATTGGTTTATCCAATTTGTGAGGTCCTATTTCGTTTTCTCACGTTGATAAATGCTCTTTTTCCCTATTTCATCCAAAAAATTTTACTTATTAAATTAGCTTTCATCATTTTTATCATTTATACTCTATTATTTACGCTCTCATAAATAAGGGTAATTTAAAAAAAGTGCATGCTTCTTACATACTCGCTCAATCATAAAATATAAGCTTCACTTTGGTGAAAGTGTGTGTCCTAAAATGTAAGATTCTTTTTAGGTTTATCTAAATATTAATTGCAATTTTTTCAATTTTACACATTGTTTATATTTTTCCCATACATTTTCTTTTATCTTTATTATATCTTATTTGTCACATTCTCTCTCATTATCTTTTCCTCATTCATTCTCTTTCATATTTATTAAGAAAAGTATAATTGGAAAACAAATAATATTTTTAACATAATTATTGTTTTTTTTACCAATTTTAGTAGTTTTCTTGATAAACATAAGTTAGTTATTTAAAGCTTATATTTTGAGACGGATGGAATATTTATTAGTTATAGCTCATTTTTTAAGAAATCACAATTTAATTATTAGAACCTTATATATAGGAACATATTATAAAAATTCAACTATAAACCAGATCTTCTACCAAGCCGCGGATGAGGTGGATATATATGTAATATATATGTACTCAAGTACATTTGCATGTGAAACAAATTGACACTAATAACCACTCAAGTGATTGTTAATTTTCTGGCAGGGAAAAGGGGGATATTTTGAATAAAATGATGACAAAAACCCACTGGAATCAATCAATCAAATTAAAATAATCAATCGGGAATTGATGCGAATCGATTCGTTGTTGGGAACTCTGCTGCTATATGAACCATTGAAAAGACCTCTCATCATTAACAAAGATTGTTATCACATGAGCAATTATTATTAACACTCCACACTTTTCCCCATATTTTTATTCCTTGCATCTTAACAATGTCCACACATGGATCAACGGTGGTAGAAGCCGATCTTCTAACTTCATTTATGTACAATGTGATGAGAGAACATTTATTTTTATGGAAGTGTTTAATAAAAGCTAATTCAAACAAATAATCTTATATCACCAGCACACTTACAGTTGATAACATAACATTAAATGGGAAAGTTTAGAACAACACTGATACGATGAGAGAGAAGAAAAGCAGGAACCAAAGGTGGTAAAGTTAACAGAAATGCGAAGAATCTAAAAGGCGCCATTTTAAAAAATGGGTGAGTTTCAGACGAAAGGGACATATGACAAAAATTGGAATGGTCTCAATGTCACGCTACTTCCTATTCTTCTCTCTCTTTCTTTTCCCTCTCCTTCATTAATCACATACTTACTGCATCAACTTGGTGTCTTGATTCTCTTACTTTAATACTCCCTCCGGTCCTAATTATAAGAGCCAGTTGACTTTTTTAAAAAAATTAAGGATGCAAAATACACCACTTTAAATTATTTATATTTGTCATTTTTCTTCAAAACTAAGTCATTTCACACCCTGATCCGGTAATCATGTACAATCAGGGAGTGAAAAAAGCTTAATTTTTTTTCAGGTTTGTGGGAAAAATATACTGTTCTTATATTGTTTTTTTCTTTTTTATCAATATTATATTACCGATATTGATTCATTGAATCAAAAGTCAAAAGAGCTCGGTATTTATCATCAACTTCTCACTGGTTAGGGTTTGCAGAGCTCCATCTCTGTATATCTTATTCTTTGCTCGATCAATCCGGAGAAATTTCCAAGTTATCTTGTTTCCTCTGCTAAATTTATCTCCCCTTATTTCAAGCTTGGAAGCTTTCTTAAGCTTATTTGTTGCAAGCTTTGTTATTAGAAGGTGGCTTCTTTTTGTCTCTTGTCTGTTTTTTGGGTCTTAAGTTCTCTATTCGGTAAATTTGTGCTGCGAATAATTAAGTTTGAATCGTGGTCCTTGTTTCTAGATGGTGTACGGAGAGTCAAGCAAGTGGTCTTCGCTTTTTTTTTCCCCTAGGAGTAGTTATTTTGGGGGTCATGTTATTACACGAATTCGCAGTTGCTTATTTTGGTTCTGTTCTTGAGGCTTTCGATTTCCAGTTCTTGAGGCTTTGGCGTTTAGAAACTGTCAGGTCTTAATAATATTGAAGAATAGCTTTTTGTTTTAGGATGTGTTTTAATTTTTTTTCTTTTTGAAATGGACACAGGCTTCCTTCGATTGTTGTTTGTGGGAGATAACATGGTATTGCTGAAGATGATTATTGATGGGTAGTAGAACAATAAACAGTAATTCCGACAAGAGTCACAAGTTTGCTAACGGCATGCCGAGCTACGCTCCTCCGCTGCCTACTTCTTCTTCCATGTAAATATCTTCACAGAACTCCTCTGTTTCTTATTGTTTCCTATGGCTTTCACTTCTTCTAGTCAGATTTATAATTTTTTTCAGCTTCCCTTCCCATCTCTGAGCTTATGTTTCTGCATGGTTTACTCTTGTTTTTTCCACTTTCATATCCATACTAATGATTGATATGCTGGTGTAGTGAGATTCCTGATATATGACTCATAGCAACTGATCATGTTTGAGAGGTGGTGCTTTTCTGAAAATTGACACTGCGTCTCTTGTTGTGTTAGTAGGTTGTTATGAGATGTTGTTGTATGGATGTGTCTCTTATTAATTGATAATGCAACTTGGGGCTTTCTTCTTAAGCATAAAAACATGAACTTCATGTCTCTTTGGCTTTTTGAACCTTGCATGAACATGTTTATATCCATCATGACCCGTTGATGTGATGGATTTTTGTTTTCCAGGGGTACAGAAGGAACATCTGTTCTTCCTTCCCGAATCGCTGAATTTGGAGGCATTGACCAGTCTTTTGGATTTCGTGTGGAGGATGCTATCAATCTTAGCCGAAGTATGATGCTATCATTTTAATTACTTTTAACTATACCCTTCTTTGTAAACATTGTTGCTCCTACACCATTCTTTGTCGTTTTAATTACTCAACTTGTTTACGGACTTAGGGTCTTAGCTGCTGGCTATTCTAATTTACCATATATTTTTTTTTAATTTGTTCCTAATTATGTTGCATGTACGGAAAAAAACCCACATACTTTCAAGCTGTTTTCATTTGTTTCAATTTACTGGTTAATTAACTATGCCACATCTAACGCCTCTTGATTATTTTATACATTTCCAGATCCAGTATTCAATCAAATGAAGTCAAACAACCAACCTTTGGGAGTTGATGTTCAGTTTGGCGCGTTAAATAAGGTAACTCTGAATCTTCTGTATAGAGTAAACCCAAAATGTCATTGGAGTTCTTTTTTTTTTTTCCCTGCACTCCACTTTCATGTGGAAGATGCAGTCAATAGCAACATCTAATATCTCCCTGCTGCAATCTCGGGCTCTCAGACATTACCATTACAAAACGACTCAAATTCCAATCTGGCCTCTACATCTGGTGGCCAGCGTGAGAACTGGGGGGAGTCCAACATGGCAGATGCAAGCCCAAGGACTGACACTTCAACAGATGATACAGATGATAAAAACCAAAGGGTAACTTGTTTGCTTCCAATCCATCATACATTTATTTTATGCATCTGGAATTTTTGTCGCATCAATTTGTTTCCTTTTGGTGACGCCATCTTTTATAGCTAATATTGTACATTCTCGAGCAGATAGAGAAATGCTTTTTTACAAAAAAATTATCAAACGTGGTGTTCTTTTGCAGTCTGAGAGGGGTCAATTAGCTGTTGGGGCCTCTGATTCCAGTGAGAGATCAAAAGATAAAACTGATCAGAAGGTTGTATCAATTGATTTTGTCTGTGTAATTAAAGCATGGTGTTATGTTATTGAACATTAACTTTGTAACCATGCAGACATTACGACGTCTGGCTCAAAATCGTGAAGCTGCTAGGAAAAGTCGGCTAAGAAAAAAGGTAAGATACTCTTGCTGATTGCAAGTATCCTACACTCCTGGTAACAGTTCCAAGTTATAATGAAATAATTGGGTGGCTGCTGCTTGTGGCATTGTCATATTACTGGGTTGATGAAAACCTGAAGGTTATTCATGTCTCTCTCTCTATCTCACACTGTTATCATTGTTTATATTCATTCAGGCATATGTGCAGCAATTAGAAAGTAGCAGGCTCAAACTGACTCAACTTGAGCAGGAGCTCCAGCGAGCCCGCCAGCAGGTTTGGTTATGTTTTTTAGATATTCCTGTTTAAAATTTATGCTGTAAATTGTTGCATTTCTCCACCCTTCCTGGCTATTTTATTGCATTTTCAATTTTAATTAGGTTACTAATTTTTTGTAGGGCATATTTATTTCGAGCATGGGAGATCAGTCTCATTCAATGAGTGGAAATGGTATTAATACTTCCTTCTCCTCCAATCATTTGAATCAAGCTTGGGACTTAATCATTACATTAATAGCTTTCTACTTGGAATGATTTCTTAGATGTTCTGGGTTTGTTTCAAATTTGAAGCTGTCAACATAATCAATGTGAAGGTCATTAGTGGTCAGCATGACATTCAGTCAGTTTATTTGTAAGCCATAACATTTTCAACAAGTAGATGATGTGTCCCACTAAGTTGTTTTCCATAAATCACATGGAATCCCAAATCAAGTTAAGCTTTTTGTGCCTATTTTATGTCCCTAACCTAGGTTCTAAACCTAACTTCAAACTGACCTTGTGATCATAGGTTTGGTTAAATTTTCCTGCGTGCTTTTGTCCCCTTTTTAATAGTATCTTTGACCTTGTTAGAGGACAATATTTATAATCTATATATGTTGGTCTAATAGGCTCATAAATCACCTTAGGTTATGAATTCTCGACGACAAGTTAAGGTGTTTTCAATCACCATAGATGCAAAGGCTTGTGAGTTGTAGCTTTCCTCTCTGCCAGCCTTATGCCATACCCTGATTATAAAACTCTAGTTTACCGTGGTGTCAAAGTTGAAAAGCTCAGAAAGGAAATAATAAAACTTTAGCTCTTTGAGGAACTTGATCCTCCCTTAAATTTTTCCTAACAAACTTCCTCTACCTTCTCCTAATTAAGCTTCCTTGTGTCATTACTGCCCAATCCTTACCCACTTCATTCTTGTACCTTGTTAAAGTTTCTATTCTATGATTGGGATTCTCAATCAGTCAATTACTGACACTTCTTTACTGGCTTGTGATGCAGGTGCAATGACCTTTGATGTAGAGTATGCACGTTGGTTAGAAGAACATAACCGGCAGATAAATGAGCTAAGGGCTGCTGTTAATTCTCATGCTGGAGATATTGAACTTCGGACAATTGTTGATAATGTTATGACACACTATGAAGAGATTTTCAGGCTTAAGGGTGTTGCAGCGAAAGCTGATGTCTTCCACATACTTTCTGGAATGTGGAAAACACCAGCTGAGAGATGTTTCATGTGGATAGGGGGCTTTCGCTCATCTGAGCTTCTCAAGGTTAGAAATCTCTCTCTCGCTCTCTCAGAGAGTAGATGCTGTATTATGTCTTTCATGGTATTCTGGAGCAAGTGTGTGGCAATATGGCCATTATAATTTCTTGTAAGACGTTTCCTTGCGATATTTTGCTGCCTAACTATGAACTTTGTTGGTTCAGCTTCTTGGAAGCCATTTGGAGCCATTGACAGAGCAACAGTTGGTGAACATTTACAGCTTGCAACAGTCATCCCAACAGGCTGAAGATGCGCTGTCACAAGGAATGGATGCATTACAACAGTCATTGGCTGAGACTTTGGCTAATGAGTCATCCGCCCCATCTGGGCCTTCAGGAAATGTGGCAAACTATATGGGGCAGATGGCCATGGCCATGGGAAAGCTGGGTACTCTTGAGGGGTTTCTTCGCCAGGTAATTATCTATCTACCTATCTTTAAAGAATCACCAAATTATTTGGTAGAAAAATGAATAAGGAGGATTACTGTAATTATAGTGAGGGGAAAAACATGTAAGGACTCTTCGTTTGTGCGTAAGCCTGATGAGAGTCTTGTCATTATGTTATCTGAAGGACTAATCCCAAAAGTAACGGGCAATTTACACTCAGTAGACATGATAAGATCCAATTAGTTAACAAAGATATTAATCTGATCATGTAATCATATGCATAGGCTGACAATCTGCGACAGCAAACATTACAACAGATGCTGCGGATATTAACCACAAGGCAGTCAGCTCGCGCTCTTCTTGCAATAAGTGATTATTTCTCCAGGCTAAGAGCCCTGAGTTCGCTGTGGCTTGCCAGGCCTAGGGAGTGAGGTATTTCAATGCCCCATCTAAGTTATGTTCATGAAAACGATCATTGTACAAGCTCCTCTTGAAGCCTAAGTAGTGTGCTGTAAAATTTGATTTGTACACATCTTCATATGTAATATATCTCTCCGCGTACTGCTGGGGCCTGGTGTTAGTACCCCACCCTTCTTACCTCTGGCTGATTTTTCTTCTGTAGTTTGGAAATAGTCTCAATAATCTGGGTTTGTTGTAGATGTTTGATTGATGGAATGGAGGGGAAAATATAGGTTAGTATTCGTACTTCTGTTTTCAAGTGTTCATTGCTCGAGACATCAGGTTTGTTTTATGTGGGGTGTACTTGATACTCCCATTATTTATGGTATATTGGTATGATCAAGTCTTAGAGCATGTATTTTATAAAATAATAAAAAAAATTCTTCCATAAGCTTTAACAGTGAGTTTGAAGGTGAGTGTTTGGATGTGTCGGAGATCATGTTCTATTTCTTTTTTTGAATATAAACTGGAATACATTACATCAACATCAAATATGATAGATCATGTTCTATTCTTACAAGTTGAATTTGTGTTGCGTGGAGTTTGTGTCTCCTAGTAAATATTGGGGCTTTATAGTGTGTGTGTGTGTGTGTGTGTGTGTGTGTATTCTAATCTAATATTTAGGGGCGAAATATGTCTTTCCTACGTGTGGAAAGTTCTGTGGTGCAATTTCATGTGAACGCAGCGTGGGTTGGTGAGTATGGGGCTTGATTCGGGTCAATTAAGTTGACGGAGAAAATATAAATTATTTTTCTGATTATAATTATAAAAATTAAAAAATATCTAGTTGACTTTTTTTAAATACTAAGAAAGCTGAATAAGTTATTTAAAAATTGAGTTGGTTGTATTTTTTTCTTTAAACTAATTTATTTGATTTATAAACTAATATATAATCTAACAATACATAAAATAGTTATAATTAAATCGCTCATCTTACTTTTTTAATTTCACTCAAAAAAAAAGTCAATTAGCTCATAAGAGTATCACGTTTTACTTTTTTAATCTCACTCAAAAAAAAAAAGTCAATTAGCTCATAAGAGTATCACGTTTCCTCTTCCTTGCTATTGTCTGTACTGTATTTTTGTAAATGAACAAAATGGTCATAGTCAATATTAAAGTGTTTGACATTATGGAGGAGTTTGGACTTTGGAATGGCGTTTCAAGCATGAAAGTTTGAGTAATACAATTATAAATGAAAAAAGGAAAAGAAAAAGCAGTAAAAACAAGGTTAGAAAGTTCCCTATCCTTTACGAAAGAAACAGCAACAAAACTAGATGTTAAAGTCTTTATATCACACAGTAAAATATCATCACCAAATGTCATCTTCTCTACAAGCGAATAAACCTGTCCACAATTTGATATGATGCACAGAGAGGCATTCTCCATATTACTATTACAAGCCAAAATCCAGATTAAAATAACACGAAGATATTTCGGAGTAAATCCTGAGGAGAGAAAGTTATCTTTCTGTCAGATGAAAGTATGGACCAACTGTGAACGAAAGAAAATCTGAGACAAGCAATATGTATTTCTGTGCTTTTTGAACTTAATCAGTTTTATTAACTAGTCAAAAAATGTATTGCTTGATGAAGCGTAAGTGTAAGACACTTTGGATGTCTTGGATTGAATAGAACAACAGTCAACCACTGTGTTAAAGGAAATAGTGTATACATCTTTAAAATAAACTCAAAATTGTTCCTCTCGTTATTAATGTTAACATGTGCAGCTATTTTGTTTTAATTAAAAAATTTAAGAATGAAGCTATTAAAAATTACAATTTTAATTTTTCATATTAAAGTTAAAAATTATTCATCATGCAAATCCACCCGCCCAGCACTAAGCAATGTTAAAAAAACCGGACCTGACCGGGCGGTTCAACCGGTCAAACCGTGAACCGCCCATCAATCCGGTCCGGGCAACGTTTTTAACCGGGGGTGACGTTGACCGGCCATACACCGGGTCAACCCGGGGGAAAACGGTTGAACCGGTGTAACCCGGTCAAACCGGTGTGAACCGGGTGGTTGAACCGGTTCCCTTTTTAAAAAAATGAAAAAAAATGTTTTTTAAAATTTTATTATAATTCACCTGATTATCAACTTTCACTTCACTCAATAGAAACTAGGAAACTATAATATTTTAAATGCTATTTTACACTTGCATATTTTTGATATTTAACTGTTGTTGCTCTTAGTAATTGTATTTTAGTTTGTGGATTGTAGAATAATATTTATTTTCATGTGTAATCAACTAATATTTTCTATTTTTCCCTCTATAGAAACATTAAATATTCATGTTTAATGAATCATGCATACTTATTTACATTTACATTTTGATATAATAGTGATTATTAATGTTAATATCAATAAAATATTATTATTTTAATATAACCGGTCTGACCCGGTCCGACCCCGATCAGACCAATGATCCTTGAATCAGTGTCTAGTCCAGTTCGATGCCCGGTCCGATTTTTTGAACCTTGACACTAAGCATATTGTATTTTACACGCTTCTAATGATTATTTGATATATTTGATAAATGAAAGGATAAAGCTTGTAAGGTTTATGATAAATTAGTAGTAACTTATTATCACGTTACCCAGTCAATTAGTTACCACGTGACTTCTGCGCCTCGTTAACTTTATCCATTAAATCTGTTAAGTGAAAATTTAGTTAAAAAATGGAAAAGAAGAACGCATAGTTTCACTTAAAGTCCGTGGCTATGTCATCCAAATTCCAAGGCACACAGACAAGTACAAATGCGATGCAAATTGCAAAGTGAAAACTAAGTCCCTGTTTGGTTTGGGTCAGCTTTTCAAACCAGGGTTTTGGCTCAAAACTGGGGTTTTGAAAAATATTACTTAAACAGAGCAGCTTTTTGATAGAAGTGATTTTTTCAGCAAAACCATGGTTTGGGCTTTTAAACCATGGTTTGTGAAAAAGCTATTTTTTTAGCTTTTACGCGAAGTACGAGGTAGAAATATATCATCATTACACATGTCATATTGATCTACCGAAAATGCCATTAACCTCTCTCTTTCCCAACACATTAAACTTATGTCCTTTTTAGTAATTTACACATAGAAAAAGTCATTCTCACAACCATCATCAAAACACTCTCATTACATCAAAAGTCATTTTTTCAGCTTTTTCTAGTTTTTTTAAGAAAAGCTGAAAAAATAACTTTTCCAACTTTTTTCTTTAAACTATGGTTCTAAAAGCTGTCCCAAGCAGGCCCTAAATACTCCAACATCAGGATTCAGGGTAAGCTTGTACTATATTTGCTAAAAACATTTTTTAAAACTATAAAAAGGACAAAAATATACGTTTAATCTTTAAACTTCATAGAGTAGTTTATTTTGATTTCTGGACCTTATAAAATGTCTTTAATCCTTTAACTCTGATGTTGTTAACAAAAAATGTTGATGTTGACGCTTTAAATGTTGAAAGAACAATTTTAAATGCTGATATAGTAAATGTAATTTTTAAAATAACAATGATTATTTTAAAAATTATCATTTTTAGGTTAAAGAATTAAAAAACGGAACTTTTTTTTTTTAACACATTGTGACGGGCCTTTTAAAGTTAATGAAACAAGATAAAACTGTATAAAGTATAAGGAGCAAGTATACTTTTTTGCCATAGAAAAATTAAACTTCAGTTTACAATACTGAATATAGGATAACCAGAGCTCAACAAAAATTTAATTACATCAAAACGCAAGGAGGACATGCACGAATCATTTGTTGAGATTAATTTAGTTTCCCATCTCTTGCACATACAGTCCTAAATATAGGATCTATTTGAGAAGATGTTGTTGGTCTTGAATATATAACCTATATCTAATTTGTCAATTCTTGCTAAACCTTAATAATAATTAAATAAGAGATAGGAGGAGGAGTTAAGGAATATGATTGAAGTATTATAGAAAAATCATGTCATATTAATTAACTTAACTAACATATTTAATCTAATCATATTATGTAAATATGTCATATATTCAGAATTGAAGGGAGTACCATTTTTACTATTGGATTTACTTTTCAACGGTTAAGATTTAACATCCTATAAAAATACTATAACAACACTTTGAGTTAATAGTTAAGACTATTTTTAGCTATTGAACTTTAACTCAATTTTTATTTTCGTCCAATATCTTTAAAATTAATAGTATTAATCATTAAATTTTTACTCAACTTTTGGTTTTAATCTCTTCATTTTAAAATCGATACAACTTTATATACCTGAACCTATGTTAAAAAAGGGTATAAAAATTGAAGGACTAAAGACTCTGATTTTAACTAAATCCAAAAATTTTAACTAACCCTATCGCATTTTTTTTGTTGCCGTTTTGGCTGCGCCATTTTTCCTCTGCAATTTTGTTCATCAGCTTTCTTAACACTTCGATTTTTACTACTTTGAGAAGGCGTCTACGAAGGCGTACTGGGCTTGTTCCTCGCAGAGAAGCGTCGCCGTCGTGGTAGGGCTTCTTCCTATTGGTGGGTTCCGGCAAGAAGCCTGTTATCACTTATCATCTCTCATTCGTCCTGTTTCGTTCAAGGTATGAATATTTTTCATCTCTTAGGTCATACCCTGTAGCCCCCAACTTTTCGTCTTTGGCGAATTAGAAGTTAACGCAAGTACCGTTGATTGATGAATTGTGTTCTAGAAATTAAGAAGTTATAACCACTGATTGGAGGTGAATTTAAACGATTAATTAGCTTCCAATTTATGTATAACTACCGGTTTGATTGATTTGACTGCTTGATGCTCCATAACTAGATTCCCTGTTATCAATTTAAGAAGCTTGATTGTTGGTTCTGCTCAAATGAAGATATTTGTGGAGCTTTCCTTTGTGGTGAATTAGAATTTTGATAATGGGGTTGGATTGTCTCTACTTTTAAAATTTATTGCCTTATTATATTTATTTTTTTCCTGAACATAATATTGCTTGATTTTGTCCTCTGCATTGCTGATCTTAAATTGCAATTTACTTGATAAATTACTTGTTCCTGACAATTTACGAATATGGCTGTCTCAAAAATATGTAGAGGAAATATTTTATATCCGTGGAGAGCTAGCAGAATGCAAGTGAAGGTTACTTATTCGTAGCCAAACTCTGATGATCTGCTCTCTTGTGGTGACAGCAATGATGGTTTGCAGTAGGCTGTTCTTTGGCCCGATGAGTCCACCTTATGTTCTTTCAAACACTAGAAAAGGCGCTTCTTCCATTCCCTTTCCCCAGCTTTTTTTACCCCCTATTGGACATAGCATAATAGTTATCTACAGTAATGGTTTGATGGAGCTTAGATTTTTCACTAGCATATTTTGTGGGGTGTGTAAGCACTGCCTTAGAAGTGGTTGTTCTTCTTTTGTTTTTTTTTTTTTTTTTTACGAGGCTAGGGTTTGGATAGTGGATGCTTCTTTTGGATTTGGAATCTGATTGTGTGTACTGAATTTGTGGCTGGTCTAGGTTTTGATATAAATGACTGAATGTCAGTTGCAGTATCATATAGAATGAGGAAGTATTGACTTTGTTATGAATTCAAAGCATTGACGCTTGAAAATTTACAACGTCATAGCTATTCTAGAGTGGAGTCTAAAACGTGTAGTACAACTACACAGACACCATTTTAAGCCACTGTTTTTGGTTATGATTTCTTTTTGTGCAGTGCACCTCTATACTTGTGATGTGAATACTTCAAATGGCATATGATTGCAGGGCCTGGTCTCTATAAGAAAGAAACATGCCTCATAGAACCCGACCTATGACAGCACTACTGGTGTTTACTGGATTAAATGTTGTTTTGGTTTCAACAATTACTCCAGTCTATGACTTTGTCTGCTTTCATCCTTATTGGGAAAGAAGGGTAAGAATGTGGCTCACTTTAGTTTTTTTTCCTATTATCTGGATCTTTTTTTTTTACTATCTGCTAAGGAAAATTTGCTACATTTTATTTTATTTTATATTTTTTTGGTCCCTTATGCAAGTATGTGAGATCATGCCAGCTCTATCAGTGCACTTTTATGTTTGTAGCCCAAGATACTTTAGCCTTGGTGCAGACCTCAAAATTGCATAAGTAGTTTGGATAAGGGTACTAATGAATACTTACTTTTGTTTTATTTTAAATAAACAGAGAAACATCCCCAGTAATCTCTTGAACTCACACTTTTGTTTCATGGGTATGTACTTGTACGATCAAATTGATCATATTTGGGTTTGTTTCATAGTTCAAACCCAAAAGAGGAAAATAATGCAGAATAAATGTTGGGAGAAAGAAGAAAATGAGAGAGAAAGATAGAACAGAGTGGGACACAAGAGAACTAGGAGAGAAACTCTATTCCATTCAACTGATTATCATTCTCATAACCTGACTACAATCTACCCAACCCCTCCTATTTATAAGCCTAAGGATCCATTAACTAACTCTAACCTAAGTGTAACACAATTATAATCTAATAACATCTGGTGATAACTATTACTGAGTCAGTAAGTGTATTCAGCAATGAAGTCATTTAAGATGAATTCTCAATGATAAATATTATTTAGTGACTTGTAATCTTGTATGATTCCAGTGGATGGATTTTTCTGAACTTCACTATTGATTAAACCATTGGTAATGTCAATCTTTATTTTCTGAAAGCGGAAAGTACTGTTCTTTCGTGGGGTAGATATTTGCAAGTTCTTTTTAGTACAGTATTTTTGGGCAAGTTCAGGTGTCATGTTTTACCAGACACTATGCTTTTCATTCTTCTCCAGAAAAAGAGTCATCCATGCTAAGTTCATGGCTGTAAACCTGTAACTGGAATGCGAGAAAATTTACTTCATCTATATTAGTCTGTAATCTGTATTAATAGGAATTCTTTCATTTACTTCTTAAAATCATCCCTGACAGATCAATCTCTGGAATTGGATTTTCACATGCATTACTCGTTTTAAGGAATGATGGGTGGAGAGGCCTTAAAAAAATGATGTAGAGGTGCATCCACCATTTATATATTAATTAGTCTATTTGAATGACTCTTGCCCTGATCTTTGTTACAGAGAGAACGGCGTCGTCAGGAAATCGAAGTTGCAAAAGCCAGTAATCCTAAATCAAGTTAATAGGATGTAAATGGTAGCCTTTTTGAAGGACTCTTCTTGCTAATTTATCTTAGAATCCAAGTATGAAATCTCACGTAATTTTAGACCTTATTCTTTGAGTATAGTCAAAGGCACCTCTATTTTAAGTTTCAGGAGCTTTGTTCAAGATCTGATCCAAGCAACCAACTCTATGAGATTTACACGGTATTTTCTTTCCTTATTCGTCCTGGGCATCACACACGATTTGGTGAGTTATATGTCCGTCATTTGATGGAATATTTGGGCAACTACTAGTGAACTGGGAGTTGAAATAGACCTTACTGAGTATGAAATGTAACTGAATCATGAGCTCGTGATCCCTTGGGTGAAGAGATAAATGTGGCCCTTCCGGAATTGTGTTTTGCGTACAAGCAATCCTCCTCTTTTAGGCTCTTCATTTTTTGGATGTTGCTGTAAGTTTAATATTAGCTTTTCAGAGCCATTCAAATGATCTGATCACTTTTGGTGAAGCCGTTTGTGTGATCCATCTTAATCTGGTTCTTAGTAATCTCCAAGTGCAATCATAAATTCATAACATGAAGCGATTTTTTCTTTCTTCTCTTGCTTTCTCTTTCCTTTTGTTGCCATCTATATTTCCTGTTTAATTAGTGTAGAATGGAGACAATAATGAATATTAAAAGAAAGTAAAAAGGAAACAAGAATCTAGCATTACCAGACCGTAGCAATAATGGGATTGAAAAAGGGGCTCCGTGATCAGAATTATTAGCTAGAACAAATTACTCCCTCTTATCTTATTATAAATCACCAACTAATGAATCTCACGTGTCAATAAAATTGGTTAAAGGCATTAAATATGTCTTAAAATTTACGTGATTTACAATATTACCCCCATTAATTATATTAAACTCCACTACTATTTAATTATTGCTCTCTCCCACTACTCCTATTAAATATGGGTAGACATGAAAAAAAAAATTAATACATCTTCAAAACTAACAAGTGCTTTATAAAAAGGACCAAAGAAACCTGTTAGTTGGTGCCTTATAATAAGGACCAGAGGAAGTATTAGCTAGAACATCTGATAAAGTTTGCGAAACTTGGTAAGACATAAAATACTATATCCTAGTTTTTTTTAAATCCTAAAAAAATTAAATAAATTACTTATAGAATGAGTTGCCTGAATTTTTTTCTCTAAAATATACTGTACTAATATACAAAAGATGTTATAATTAAGTAGCTTGTTTTACTTCTTTAATTTCTTAAAAAAGAGTTAACTATATCTTATATTTTTATAATTAAGTGGCTAAAGGTTGTTTTAATTAATACTTCCTCTGGTCCTAAATATATGAATTATTTACCTAATTTGATTTGATTATATTAAAAATATTAGTTAAGTTAGTGAAAATAATTTGATATTAGTAATATGCCATAAATATCTACTTTTATTCCAACCCTCCCTATTTAACTTGTTTGTTATTGAGGCATTAATTAATAGAGATAATTTGAAGAAAAGTTTGGAACAATTAAAAAGATGTCTTATATTTATGATCAAATACATCTCCACATGTAACTCATATATTTAGGAGGCATGGAGGAAGAAGTAAGGATTTTAGTTGTGATGGATATAAAGGAGAAATTTTTTAAAAACTCTTCTTTTTGGAATAATAAAGTTGGTTAATTGTTATGCATAGATTCGTTTGAATTCACCCAAGCAATTAGAGTCCGAATAAAGCCGAACCGTGACTCGACCCGCTTGAAGGCTAAGATGTTGACAGGGGATTGGTGAGGGTACGGATAAAGCAAGGGTATTAAATTCAAACGTGTGGCAGAGTGTGAGACAAAGTTTGAATATGAGATCGCATACATGCGCCTGCATTACTTATATACCAAAAACAACTCACTCACGCTCCTGTTGAGGCGCGTGTGTATCAATTTGGTGCCAAAAACTGATGAACAATGAATTAATGATCAACGGATTCAGAAACTTACAAATGAATACAGTTATATGAGTATTGAGTACTCTTTTATACTCGTATATCAACATTTTATTTTGTTTTTTGCTTTTTCAAAAAATGGAAAAAAGAAAAGGGAGATGGGCCCCACAGAGGCAGGAACGTCGAAGGTTGATTGGCTGGATTTAAGATTTGTCATGTGTGCTCTCCACCTTTCCCACTCGCATGTGCACCTTGTCCCGCTTGCTTTCTCTCCGGGCTTCCTCTGTTCCCCTCCTTCGCTCCCCACCCCTCCTTACCATGCACCCCCTTTCTTTCTTTCCGCGTACACACATGTGCTCCTGTCCCCACTGACACGTGTCGTATCTTCCGCCCGCTCTTTCCTGACCATATCTCCCTAATCCTCAGAATCTTCTAAATCCCACACTCTCTTCCAAAAACAATCCCGAATTCATAACGACAAATCTCATTCTCACTCCTCCCATAATAATATGACTACTTCTCTATGTCATAACCATTTCCTTATTCGCCCAATCCGAATCTCTTATCACTCTCCTTAACAGCAATACTATTTTATTCCATCCCATTAAATTAAAATATAATTAGTAAGAAGAATGAAGATTGTTAAATCTTGATTCTCAGACAATAAGGGTTATGGCGCAAATATTACCCTGAAAATATTAAGATAGAGTAACCATGGTGGGCAATAGAAAAAAGAATTTGCATATCACCAGTTGTTAAATTGACTCGTAAAGGTTGCCACTTGTCACAGGGTGAGGGCATTGTCATTGTCAATAGAAAAGAGAAGAATGAAGGAGTACAGTAAGGAGGGTGGAGAGTGAGAGCATAGTATAATTCCCTGGGAAGCATTTCAATTTCCCAATCGCTGTCATTGGCACGCTAATCAGGAATCAGCATCGCCTTTGGCAGAACCAAGAGCTTTAAATAATCAGCCCCTAATTTTTAAAACCCCCGCCTAAACCTCCTCCCTAATCCCTCTCCATACACACACACACACACATATATATATACCCCTACCCTCTCTCTCTCTCTCTCTCTCAAGTCTCAATAGTAGCAGTGGTTAGTCATCTTGGTTAAATATATATATAAAATATAAAATAGTGGTAAGTGGTTCAGTGGTTTCATAGGGTGTTTGTTGTTGGTGGTGGTGATTTTGAAGTTAGGGTTGAGGGGGGAGGATTTGTGATTTGTGTATGAGGTGAAGGTTGGCAGATCTCTGATGGCTAACAGTAACACCCACATTGGGAATGGCGGCGACTTGGAGGCCGCCAAGCCTCCTCCTATTCTCACCTCTTCTGCTTCCTTCAAGGCTCGCAAGAAGTCCAATGTCTTCTCTCGTCAGCCTTCTGAACTTGACGATGTCATCACCCTCTTACATGGCTCCGATCCCGTCCGCCTCGAGCTCACCCGCCTTGAGAATGAACTCCGAGGTTCTTCCCTCTTTTTTTTTTTTTTTTTTTTTCCCCCTTCTCGTTCTTCCCCATTTTTTCCCCTTTCTGGGGGAGAGAATGTCAACTCATATTTCTATTTGATTCCTCCGGCTCTGGGTGATTTGGAGTTCACTGGACTGCTCATTTTTTCCCCCCGGAATGTGTATTGGGGAAGTGTGGGAAGCGCGTTCCATAGGTTGCTTGTAAATTTCCTTTCCTGAAAGTAAAAGATTAGCCTCTTCGGTTTCTCTGATGGTGGAATTCTGTGGGACAGGAGAAAATCAAGCCTAAAGAGGAATTTTGACACAATGATGTCGAAATATTATACCGATTGCGGTCTCTTTTTGGAAAACAACGTCGATTGGATTTATTTGCCAAACTCTGTAATGCTCAAAATATATTAGAAAAATCGCCAACTTTATCGGCAGCAAAATTATTCTAATTGAACTACGTTAGTTTCAGGCTGAATTTGGGATATATCTTTATCAATTAAATCAAACGTACATTCTCCCCACAACATGCGAATATTGTCATTTTGGCCATAATTATTTATTTTTCCTGGAAGAAGTTAGGGTCTTTGAGGAATGAGTTTCAGATAAGATTTTAGCCAAGTGCAAACTATCAAATTATGATGGATACTGTCCCGGATGTCCATAAACATATGGATGGGCAAGTCGTGTATACTCTCTGATTTAGATACCTAGATTGGGGAGTTTAGGTATGGAGATTTTTTGTTCTTCTAATGGATCTTATTTCTTATATGCTTTATAATCAAAGTATGAATCCACTTATTTTGAGTTAACATTTTCCTATCCTGCCAAAAATGTTAAAATCTGGAGCACAAGGTGCACTATATGGCACTTGTATTTTCTCAAGCATCAATTCCACCCTTGTACTCATGGCTCCCATCTTTCATTTGGCTCTTTATAACTGATAAGTTCCCATTATTCAGAAAGTTAGAATGTTATTTAAATGCGGATCTCTTCATTAGAGTAGGGGCGTGTCAATTCTTAGTAATGAGCCTCATTGAATATTCTTTCACTTGCAGAGAAAGATAGAGAGCTGGGGGAGGCTCTTGCAGAGATTAAGTCCTTGAAGAACTCAGAGCGTCTTAAAGAAAAAGCAGTGCAAGAGGTATATTTCTGAAGACCTGCTGCGGAAACTCCTCCCATGAAGCGAAATTATCGGTTCTTAGATTTGATATATATATATATATATAGATCAGCAGTAAACTTTCTATCTGAAGTGTTGTAGTTAATGAAGATGCCAGTTTATTTTAGAATTCTGAAGCCAATCCATGGATATTTATTGCTTGCATGTGTTTAATAATTTCAGTTAACAGATGAGCTGAATAAGGTGGATGAAAAACTTAAAGCAACTGAAGCTCTTCTGGAAAGTAAGGTAGTATTTTAGTTATAGCTATTCCCTTGCCGAAAATGTCCTCTTTTTCATAGCCATTATTTCCAGGTTACTCAATGCTACATTATGTTTCACAGAACCTTGAATTAAAAAAAGTCAATGATGAGAAAAAAGCAGCATTGGCTGCTCAATTTGCCGCAGAAGCCACATTAAGAAGAGTCCACGCTGCTCAGAAAGATGATGAAATGCCTCCTATTGAAGCTATCATCGCACCACTGGAAGCAGAGCTCAAGCTGGCTAGGATGGAGGTATATTTTGATATTCTAACTAGTATTATGTTTAAATAGGCTTACTTTTTCCGCGTCCTGGACTGGTGGCATGCTGGATAGTTAAAACTTATAAATTGGAATATACTTGGCTTTTGGCGGGTCTACATTTAAGTGTATAGAGTCATTTTCTCATGTCAGAGTTGTCTTGTTTTGCTACAATAATCAAGACTAAAAGAGTATCCATCATGCTTGCGCTTTCTGTTTCCATGTTTTTTAGGTTGCAAAGTTGCAGGATGACAATAGAGCACTAGATCGGCTAACCAAATCAAAGGAGGCTGCCCTTCTTGAGGCTGAGAGAACTGTTCAAATTGCTATGGCAAAGGCATCCTTGGTTGATGATCTGCAAAACAAGAACCAAGAGCTAATGAAACAGGTTGAGATATGCCAGGTGCGTCCTCCGAAAATCTATTGTGTATTCTAAGTCAGGCAACCACATACATCTTATAATCAGTGAGCGGAATGCAACATTTTGTTAGATGTTCTCCTGCTTTAATGCCAGGAGGAGAACAAAATACTGGACAGAATGCAAAGGCAAAAGGTGGCTGAAGTTGAAAAGCTAACCCAAACGGTTCGTGAGCTTGAAGAGGCTGTCTTGGCAGGTGGGGCTGCTGCTAATGCTGTCCGTGATTATCAGCGTAAAGTGCAAGAGATGAATGTAATGATTGCCATTCTTGAAACATAAAGCATTATCATATGCCTGATGATCAGTCTTGCTCATTGCACGAGCTTTAAGCTTTATCTAACCTTCGAAGTTTTTTATGGACCAATTGTAACCTTTGTCGTTTGTTTATAGGAGGAGAGGAAAATTTTGGAACGGGAAGTGGCACGTGCTAAAGTTTCTGCTAACAGGGTTGCTACTGTAGTTGCAAATGAGTGGAAAGATGCTAATGACAAAGTGATGCCTGTTAAACAGTGGCTTGAAGAAAGAAAGTTTTTCCAGGTTTGGAATGGGCTTTGAATATTCTTTTACTTTATCTTTCACTTTTTTGTTTAACAAAGTGTTTTCACAAGGTAATTTTGTGTTTCTCATGGCGGATTCTTAAAAATATCTTAAGGGGCTCATTTTTTTCGGGACAAAAGAGCTCATATAATAGAAATGTATCTGATTTGCTTAATTGTGTTTGTCATTATTCTAATCGTTAGAATTGTTGGTTAATTTAGTGATTTGATGCATATATGATGTCAAGATCAGAGAACCTATTATCAGTAGATGGAGAATAGGGAAGAAACATGACAATTGGTTAGCATATTCGTGGTGATAGGCTAACTTTTTCATGGTTTTGTAGGGTGAAATGCAGCAGCTTAGAGATAAACTGGCTATAGCTGAGCGCACTGCAAAAGCAGAAGCACAGATGAAGGTATTTATCTAATTTATGCTACCTCCAAACCCTTGATTTTTTTTCAGGCATCTTCTCAACTTATACTTCATTAAATTGACAAAACAGGAAAAGTATCAACTGCGATTCAAAGTTTTAGAAGAAAAGATTAAAGGATCCAATGGTAATTGTAAAATCATTGCATCAGACGCAAGAAACATTGCCAGTGGACCTTCAAGGCGTCAGTCTTTTGGAGGAGCTGAGAGCCTTTCTGGTTCCTCCTCTAATGGATATCTATCAAGGAAAAGCTCAAGCTCAAAATCTGGGTCAATACGATCAAATAGTGCTAGCGCTTTACTAAAACATGCCAAACTCTCATCTAGATCATTTGATGGTTGTAGTAGATCCCTTGAGAGAGATAGGCCAACTTCTAATGGGAGTGGGCAAGATAACATGCCAGCCAATGCCATTGATCAAACAACCAGTACTGGCAATGTCACTGCATGTGAGGGAAGTGCAGATGATACGCCAGTTGAAAAATCTAAAGTGGAACATAAAGACCATGTCTCAGGAATGCTGTATGACATGTTACAGAAAGAGGTTATATCTCTGAGGAAGGCTTGTCATGAAAAAGATCAGTCCCTTAAAGACAAGGATGATGCAATTGAGGTCTGGTATTTGATTTGTGGTTAATGGTTAATATCTTACATTAAATAGTCTCTAGCTCTTCACTAATTTAATCAGTGGCTTTTGCAAATGTATAGATGCTGGCAAAGAAGGTTGATACATTGAACAAGGCTATGGAAGTTGAGGCCAAAAAAATGCGTAGAGAAGTAGCTGCCATGGAAAAGGAAGTTTCTGCTATGCGGGTTAGCAAGGATAATGATCATCGAACAAGGCGGGCTAGTGCTCCAAGGGGTGCTGTAAATAGTTCTCATTTAGTTTCTTCCAGGTCAATTTTCTCTTCCTTACTTTTTTCATCATTATAATTATGTTATTTAGGAATTGAATGAACCTGAAGTCACAATCTCATTTGAACCTACAGATCCAATCTTTACCTGGTTTCTGCATATTAGGGCTGCTGTAGAACTTTCCTATATCGGTGATCAATTTGGTCAACTGTCAAAATCTATATATCTGTGTTTTAAATATCAAACATGAGTTTGTCTGGAATGCTGTTTTGTCATTGTCAAAGCTGGTCCCTGTATCGTTTTTCTTTGCACGGGCACTCTCTGAGGTTTTGCTTACTTGATAATTGATATCCACTTCCACATAAAATATGTTGCTAACTTTTTTGTTTTTTTGTTAAAAGTATTGCTGGCTAAAGAGCAGACTCATCGAAGTTACTTTTTATGACAATTTTCAGGAGTGGACGCAATTTTTAGGTGAATTTAATTGGATGTGATCGATCCTCTGGCAAGGAAGGCCAGACTAAAGGTTATCTTTTGAATTATTTCCCCCCCTCTGCGCCGAATAGAATTGTATGATTTTTCATAATTTCTCCCTCCTTTTTCTTTCTCGGTATTTTTAAGCTGTCTCGGCCAGGGGGAGTTGTGTGTAAAGGGACTTCGTGTTTTCCCGGAAACCTTGTATTGTACATTGCCTTTGTATACTATGTCCAGAAAGAAAATTCAAAATTAATGATTCCTTTGAGATTTGGGTTCAAGTATACGAGTAAAGCATCCAACAAACTTTGTTTCATTAAGCATATACTCCATTTGTGTATCAGCCGTTGAGCTGCATCTATCTTGTGGTGGGCTCTCAATATAGGATTTTTCTTCCTTTTTTTAATTAATTTTCATCATCAATTGAGACGACTTGAGCCCGGAAAATCTAATGACATACTTAGAACACTTGAAAATCTTTTAGATTTGTTTAGCTTGTTTAATATTTTTAAATTAGTCAATTGGATCTAATATTAAAGGATTGAAGTAGGTGTTTGTCTAAAAAAATATGAACCTGTTGTTTATATGGACAAGCTAAAATATATATCTTTGATCTTTTTTATAAAAATATTATAAATTGATATAATTAATATATTCAACTACACATAAATGTGTTGCAGGCATGTGACATGGGTAGAGTGTCAATAGCCCACATGATTCAAATTTCAATGACAAAAGATAAATAATAAATTGTTATTTTTAACATTGAAGTTTTGTTCATTAGAATTTTGCTACTCCATTAACATGTAATATTTTAAAGATACGAGTAAATTGTTTTTTTAAAGAAATGTCTGGAATATTCTCATTCACTATATTGTTTTAGCTGTGGTTATATTTTCTGGCAAAAAAAAAAAAAAGCTGTGGTTATATTGAATTTTTGAAGTTTGGCAACAAATTGGGCAGATATTTGATCGGACAAAGTAAAAAAAGAAGGCGAATAGCTTGTTTTTATAGCCCATCAAAGACTGGGACATGTTCTTGCTTCTTATTCTTCACACGGCATCATAGGGTTGTTGGCATTGTGCAGAAGTTTACAAGAAATGCCTTGAACAATTAGATTGTACAGCTCATTTTTTTCCCTCTTGGTTTCTCCTTTCTTTTTGTCGGCTTCTCTCCTCTCCAAGGTTCAAAAAACCGGACCGGGCATCGAACCGGATGAGGCACTGATTCAAGGGTTAATGGTCGGATCGGGGTCGGACCAAGTCAAACCGGATTATATTAAAATAATAAAATTTTATTGATATTAACATTAATATTAATAATCACTAATATCATAATGTAAATGTAGATAGGTATGCATGATTCATCAAATATGAATATTTTAATGTTTCTATAAAGGAAAAAAGAGAAAATATTAGTTGATTACACGTGAAAATAAATATTATTCTACAATCCACAGACTAAAATATAAATATTAAGAGTAACAATAATAAAATATTAAGTATATGCAAGTAAAATAGTATTTAAAGTATTATAGTTTCCTAATTTCTAAAATTGAGTGAAATGAAAGGTAGTAATTAGATGAATTATAATAAAATAAAATTTTTTTTTTTTTAAAAAAAAGGGCCAACCCGGTTGAACCCCCCGGGTTGGCCGAGTCAACCCGTTCCTTGGCCGGTTCAATGGCACCTCCGGTTTTCCAGCTCGCCCGTACAAGACCCGCGGCCGGTTCACTGTTAAACCGGCAGGTTCGGTCCGGGTTTTCTTTCCCTGCTCCTCTCCTCTTTGCCCTCCCGTCATCCTGATTAGCCTTCCCTGTCAATCATCAATATCAATATATTATTAATATCATCATCAATAGTCAATATATCATCAATCAATATCAATATATCTTATAATACTCTCCCACCATTCCCCTCCTCAAAATTCGTGCCCCTCTCACAAAACACTATTCCTAAGGATTCATCATCATCAATATATCAATCAATATCAATATATCAATATATCTTATAATATTCTCACACCATTTCCTTCCTCAAAATTCATGCCCCTCTCAAAACATTATTCCTAAGGATTCAATCTACAAATTCTCCAATAATTTTCCACTTATGCCCTTGACACTTTTTCCCTTTCCCACCTTTAATTTAAAAAATTCCTAACCTATTTTCCTGCCCAACCAGTTCAAAATTCAAATAGACTCGTTTAAATTCATTCTCCCTCCTCCTAAATCATTTCTATTCAGCCCAAACTCCACCTATTTAAAGTCATTATTTTCATTGCCACACCCCACACCTTACATGCCTTGTAAGATGGGAGTTTCGTTGCCGCAAGGTTCGTCGATCACTTCATCTCTAATATTCTTCAACGTTTTTTGTTTAGATTTTGCAATATTTGATATGAATTTGATTGCAGATTTGCTTTGTTGGATCTGATAGGGATTGAGGTTGGGATGTAGCGATGGAATGAACCCACGGATCCTTGATAAGCTTCTTGAAGTGAGAATGCAATTACATAAAGGTATAAGCTAATCGATGCAATTAGTTTGTATAGCAATTGTTTTGATGCTTTGTTGATAATTTCTCGTATCCTTCTCCATTTTCCAACTATATTTCCATTTTTCTTCATCACTTATTCTGTGTGTTCAATGCAGATGAGTAAGGAGAAAAAGAATGAAGATGGAGAATGGAAATGAAAAACAAAATTAAATGAAAGTATAAAGCCTTTCTCATCCCATTTTTACCTTCTTCCTTTGTGTCCGTTTTGATTGTTAGGACGGTGGTTAAAGAGAGGTTGCAAAGTTGAGATTTCCTTTGTGCTAATAGAAAGAAAAATGGACAGACAGGGGAGTGGGCGATCAATATAATTGAACGCAGTAGATCATCTGAGATGGAAAAACAAAAACGAAGAATAGAGGAAAAAGAAGGCACAGATTTCCCTTCACACATATGCTGCCATGAAAGAGATTTCAAGCATGAGTGTGACGCCTAAAATCGAACCTTCTATGCATACAAACTTCATTTTCAGACAACTTACAGAGTGTGGAGGGGGAAGAAAGCAAGGTGCTATTGCCGGATTTCATGGGCAAAGCTGAACAAGGAAAGGAAGTTGTGAATTGTGCACAGTTTGGAAGAAGAATCTATACCCCCAAATTAAACATATCTTTTAACCTTGAATACCTTGCGTATGGCTTCCCAACTTTTCATAATAAAACCTTCAAACTTTTTTCAAAAAAATCTAACAACATATTTTTAATTTATTATTAAATCACCGGCTCAAAGATTTGGTAAGCAAGAAAGAAAAGTCTTCTATATGGAGCCAATAGAAGCATACAGACTAACAGTTGAAGCACTCATACAAACGCATGAAAAGGATTTCCCGAATAAGCATATACCTTGCATGATTTCTTTTTCTTTTTTTTGGTCAAAAATACCTTGCATGATTTCTAAACCTCATATTATAGTCTCTGTTGTAGTTACAATTATCTCTTATGTACATATTCTAAAGTTCAATAAAATCCTTTTCTACTAAACAAAAAAAGACGCTCACCACCACCGAGTTTGGATCAAAGATCTACATAGAAACACTCCATCACCAAACGTGATGTTTTGTCCTTTCCACAGTCCTCATCACAAACCATTACTCCCTGATGTTTCGATTAAAAAATATTCCATTGCAACTTTATAATAGGAAAAAATTGAGAGAAGATAGAAATGAGTTTAGAAGGAACATAAAAATAAATGAAAGTGAAGAGGAGTAGAGTAAGAGTTGATGGAAGAATGGCCAACAAGACAGAGAAAGATGGAAAAAAACTAAGAAGAAAATAAGGAGAAAAACCAGTCTCATCTTCTTTGTTTGCAGATCTGGTGTCTCACCTTCTTCAACACTGTGAGTCATTCTTGAATGGAGCCTCTGGGTCAAATGCCGTGGATGTTCGAAATCAGATCTGTAAGAGCCTTGTGTGTGTCTTTTTACTTCTAGAATGAAACTTGAAAGGGTTTTAACACTATTCAACTTTGACATATAATTATATCCCAGCCATTCATTAGAAATAA
This sequence comes from Mimosa bimucronata, assembly GCA_037074515.1. Taxonomy (NCBI): domain Eukaryota; kingdom Viridiplantae; phylum Streptophyta; class Magnoliopsida; order Fabales; family Fabaceae; genus Mimosa; species Mimosa bimucronata. Next base: position 9,535,548 of record CM073437.1, read on the forward strand.
ATGGTTATTTTATTTTTATATTTTATTAAAAGTAATAGTACAACAGTGATATGTCCTGGCCAAAAATAAAAAAGAAAAAGAAAAGAGTGACATTACATATCACGTCATTTCATCTCTCTATCACACATTCACACCCACCAACACAAAATCATTTCTACTAATTCCCGTTTATTCTTATGGTCTCAATGTCAAAACCCATTTGAGTTGTATTTTATATTTCAAAAAGGGTTAAGGTGCAAAAATAGCACTGGTAATATGTAAAAGGGGCACCTGGCAGCATACTAAATCCAAGGGTGCAAAATGAGCTATCTTAAATTTAAACGGTCCAAATTTGTCCCTCCGTTCTTTGTCGTCAAAGTCTGACCGTTTGTATGTTTATGTGGACTTACAAATATGACGTGGCTGAGAGTGGGAGAATGAGGTGGCGAAAATTAAAACACGTGGAATTTTGTAAAAGACACATGGGTCTGATTGTGTGAGCCATAGATAGGCGTCTGATTTAGGTCACGAAGCCTTATACCTCTTAATCGACGACTGAGAGTGCGAGAATGGAGAGAGTGCGAGATAATGGAGATTGCATGCGTCTGAGTTAGGGTTTGCGACAGTGAAAACGACAAAGTGAGGGAGTGGTAGGGTCGGATTGTGGGATCAAAAGCGCATGTGAAAAGATTCTCTATTAGGGCAAGAAGGGACAAGACTTTGAAGCACGGTAAGCATCGAATGGCACTAGAAATTTTTTCTTTTCTGCCTTGTATAGTAAAATTTCTTCGAAACCCTCAATGATTTGTTTATATTACCTTTGTTACAGAGTAAATGGCTTCGAAGGGGGAGGGTAAGAATGACAATGTCGAAGTCGTTGTTGAAGTCGAAGAGGATGAGGTCCAAAACGATGAGCCAGAGGGAAGTGAGGATTCATTGGAGACTGCACTGAAGCAGGTAAGTGAACACTTTGCTTTGAAAAGAAGGAACCAGGAAGTTGAAAATGTATCTGAGATAGGGGAAGGTGAAAATGTGAGGAATGAGTGTGTTGTAGAAGTTGAAAATGTATCTGAGTGTGTTGTAGAATCGATTGAGGGATTTAATGAAATTTATGATTATGCTCATGCTCATTCTAGTGAGGAAGAGAGCTACTCGGCTGATAGTGATAGTTCGGACACTGATGAAAGTGTTGAAACAGAGTTTGAAGTGGCAGACAATGATCGAAATGAAAGTGATGATGAGGATTTTGGAGAAGATCGTTATATTGACATACCAAAAGAAATTAGAGGAGGTGGTAGTTCAGGCTCTGAAAGTGATCCCTTCTTTACATTGGGCATGAGTTTTGCTGACAAAAAGGATCTGAGAATGGCTTTGGACAAGTATGCAATCACAAACGGGGTAAACATAAAAATTGCTAGGAGTAATAAAAGGAAGGTACAAGCTATTTGTCAACAGGGGTGCCCTTTTATCTTCTATGCTTCAAGGACTGATGAAGAAGTAGGATTTGTAGTGAAAACTTTGTTATTAGAGCATAATTGTACAAGGGTGTACAAGAACCAAAGAGCATCAGCAAGATGGTTGGCAGAAGAGTATAAGGAGAAACTTCAAGACATGCCGCAATTTAAAATTAGTGAGATGAAAATGGAAGTTGAACGTGAGCGAATGGTGAATGTAAGTATTCACAAGTGCAAGAGAGCTAAGAGGAAGATAATGCAAGAAATGGAAGGGAGCTTCAAGGATGAGTTTTCAAATCTGGAGGCATATTGTAATGAATTGAAGATATTAAACCCAGGGTCAGATGTGGTTTTGGAGTTAAATGATGAGGCCCTTGAATTAGGTAGGCGGGTTTTTAGAAGGATGTATGTGTGCTTCAATGCATCCAAGGTATGTTTTACAGTGTTATCCTTTTCAATCAGCAAGATGTATGCTTAATTGTAGATAGTTTAATAGTTTAATCTTAGCTATACATTAGATCATATATCACTGGTTCTGAGAGCATCAATATTTGCCCAAACTTGTGTGCTTTCCAATCCTGAGAGCATCAATATTTTCTGCGAAGTAAAACCTGAACAGAATTGTTTGTAGCTCTGCTCTTTTGGCTATTTTCTGCGAAGCATTGACATACTTATTCATTTAATCTTATGTGTTATGTATTATGTAGGTTGGTTGGAGAGTAGGATGCAGACCCCTGATTGGTGTAGATGGGACTTTCCTTAAGGGAAAAGCAAAGGGTATTTTGCTCGTTGCTGTAGGGGTGGACGCAAATGATTCTCTGTATCCGATAGCCTTTGGTTTGGTAGATAAAGAAAATAGCATTCAGTGGTGTTGGTTCATAGAATTATTGAGGAAGTCTCTGGATTTGGGTACTGGTTCAACGGTTACCATGATGTCAGATATGCAGAAGGTACGGGTTGAATGATTGGTTCAATTATATACTACAATGTACTATTCTATTAGTAACCATTGTTATTTTTTATTTTTATGATAATATCAGGGTTTAGGTAATGCTATTGTGAAGTCCTACCGGATGCCGAGCATAGACTTTGTGCACGACATATATATATGAATTGGAGCAAAACTTGGAAAGGGCCAGTGCTAAAAAATAAATTTTGGGCCTGTACTTGGAGTACATTTGAAGAAGATTTTAGAGAGAACTTGATATCTCTTGCTAAGTCAAGTCGACCAGCAGCTCGGGCAGCTATGAATTATTCAACACAAGCATGGGTAAGAACTTATTTCACTTTTAGATGTAAGTCGTGGGCCGTAGATAATAATGTCAGCGAGTGTCTAAACTCTTGGATTGACGAGTATAGGTTTCTTCTGGTAATTAGGATGTTTGATGGCATTAGGATGAAGATGATGGGAAAATGGGCTGACAGTGAGAACAAAGTACGAATGGAGTGAACTGGTGCGCCTGGAATTCTAATGGAATCACTTGGTGAGTTATGGTTTACTTGCTACAATGAGCACACATATTAAATAATTATTAGCGCAGCAATCTAAATAATGAATTGTTTTCATAAGGATTTGCCAATTCCTCTTATGTATTCCTTATCTACAGCATAATTTAATCCCTTCCATGCTTGAAATATTTTCTCCCTTTTAAACACAACAAATTCGTCCTAAAGATAATGTATGCTATGCCCACAAGCCTGCAGCAATTAACCACTTTTAAACACAACAAATTGGTACTAAAGAAGCAAGACAGGAATTACATTCATTGGCAAAGTTGTTCCCTTTTATCACATTCATTGGCAAAGTTGTCCCCATTCATTGACAGATTCACGCATGGGGACATGGCCTATAAGGGTTTATCATTGAAAGCGTCATCATCTGGACTTTGTCTAACATCTAACTTATATACAGTACAAATAGAAACAACCATGTAACCATCAATGCTCCCAATGCAATCTTGAACTTCACTTCACTCCTTCTTGATTCATTTGCAGCTACCTTATGTCCCCTTTTCAGCTTCCTCAATTCCCGGTGGATTTCATCAACCTCTTCCAAGAATCTTCGACCATCATCACCTCTTCGACCACCACAATCACTTCTTCGAAGTAGTGAATTTTCATCATCCAACCTTTCAATGTCAGTAAGAAGCTGCCTTATCACTGTGTTCGCCCTATTCCCAAATTCACCATCGTGCCAAGCAAAGTATCCGCAACCTCCTTCCTGTCAAAGCGAAAAAATCACCACCAACATTCTTTAATCCATTTGCATGCGAACAATTTAGCCTCACAATACCCCAAAAGAAAAAATTCAAGAAAAAAAGAACTCCCAAGAAAATGCCAAGAAATGACATCAAACTCACCAAAACCCCAGTCCAAGTCCCCGTCGCTGGAATGCAGTGGATAAAATTTCATATTTAGAAAGCACACAATCTTAACATTAACAAGTAAAGTGTGTGCTTTAACGGAAAAATCAGAAATAATACATGAAAATAACCAAAAGTACCTTTACCCCAGAACCAGAACAACCGATCTGAAACTAACCACTGAGTGATCAAAACAATGACTCTCAAAGAAATTTTGTTTGCGAAGCAAGATGATGAAAGTTTACTGCTTTGTGTTGGATTGTCGATTTTATCTGCGAATCAGATAAGGCAATCAAGTTCAACACATTAGAAGACTTGCTTGGTTGTATTTTGGGCAACCATAGAACCTTCGACCTGGGTTGCAATCCGTCTAAGACGTCCACCGAGGAGCAGGCAGCCGGCAGAAACAGAATCTCTTCGGCCCGTCATATTCATCGTCGCGAATGCTCTTCTTCCTTCGACCTGGGTTCCTCTTTCCTCTTGTTGTGATCGACGACGACGACGACGCGGGTTCTTCATGTTCGCGGATGCCATCACTCTTCATCCTCCTGGATCTGTACCCTAGGATGCAGATACTAGTGGCCCTACGCTTCGTGTTCTTCGATTTGGTTAAGTTTGTGTTCTTTTCCCCCACCAAATGCTTTATGCCATTTCAGAGGGTAGGTGGTAGAATTTAATCCACTCCCAACCCATCTCTGCCACGTCGACAGTCAACGCCTGCACATCATCACTTTGAACCACATTGACTGGGGCCCACATCTAATTTTAACGGACGTTTTCTTATTCTAACGGCAGGGACAAATTGGGACCGTTTAAATTTAAGATAGCTCATTTTGCACCCTTGGATTTAGTATACTGCCAGGTGCCCCTTTTACATATTACCAATGCTATTTTTGCACCTTAACCCTTTCAAAAATGTATTTTAATATTTTATATTTTTTACCGTCTTATATTTTATATTTTAATGCTTTAAATGAAGGTAAATAATTAATGCTTGAAGTTATGTACCTATTATTTTAGAAGAATATTTTATGATTTTATCGCTTATGTTATGGTTGTTGATTTCAGCTGCAGGTAATTCAATTAGAACAATATTTCTTTTTTTATTTTAGTATCAATTATTGTTTATCTTTTCTGCTATCTATTATTTTATATCATAAAATATAAATACTTTGATTTCCTTTTATTTAAAGAGTAAATTATTTCAAAGGGTTTCGGTTTCTCTACTACAAATAGAGTTAAGAAAAATAAATATATCCGATTATTGGTATCCCATTTAGACATTCAAATTTTCAAATTTAAAGAGTAATGATTCAGTAAAAATATTATTTTAATGGATCCAATATCTAAAATAAATATGATCTTTTAACAACCATTGTTTTAAAAAAAATTGTCTGAAATATATTTTATTTCAAAGGGTTTTGGTTTCTTTACTAAAAAACTGAGTAAGAAGAAATAAATATATTTCAATTTGTGAAATCCCACCATTTAGATAATTTTTATTTTATTTTTTGAAGAGTAATGATTTCCTAAAAATATTTTAATAGATATAAAATCTAAAATTTAGTATGATATTTTAACTATTATTGTTTCAAGAAAAAAAGAACTTTTATTTGAGGAGTAACTGATTTCAAAGGAACCAATTTCTCTAACTCAATTATAGGTAGGGAAAATTAAATATATTTACTTCGAAGAATGTATAACCTATATATTGAAGGCTTGAAGTCAGGGGCAAAATAGGATAGGAGATTGAAATTGAGCTTATGTGAGGCCATGAGGGAGTGATCCTCTGACAACGTGTTTCAGGTCGAACAACTCCCATAGACATGAGTCACATTACACATTGGGCCATCACTTATCACTCTATGCAAATCCAACCCATCATTCTTCCTCTAAGTATTAAACACACAAAGAAAGAAAAGTAAATAAAAAAAACAAGATTTCTGATATGACAGGTTACTTGTAGCCCTGATATGCGTCTCTGTTGTCCTTATAAGTGTATAAAATTTTAATTAGTTTAATTCAAAATATAAGAGTTTACTATACATCTATATCCATATTGTATTATCTCATCATTTAATACGTTTTTTTTAATGTTTTTCCCCTAACTCTCTATTATACCACCATATTTCTTATTATAAGCCTAACTAATACAAATTTTTTATTCCTAAATATTAGTTCAGTTTGTGATCAATTAATGCAATTATGACTATATTACCTCTATGTTGGAAATAGGGAAGATAAGAGAGAATGTTTATAATTTATAAAATATTGTTTTAACACATATTCTTAAATAAGGATAAAGTTAGAAATTTCTTTTAAAATGGTATATAATATTTAATGCTATAACTTTCACTTATTATTTTAAGAGTAGTAGTTAAGGAAGAGTTATAATAAGTAACAGAGAGGTATTCATTAATACTCATATATTTCTCTCTCTTGATAGACTCATTAAAAATAAGGGTAATATTGAAAAAAGATATATACTACAAACACATTTAATTGCTTTTATATGTTTTCTTAAGAAGCGTGATGTGACAGCCGAATTTTTATAATAAGGACCGGAGGAGTGTTTTTTACGTCTTAGCTGGAATTTCTCTTGGCATAAAAATATGGAATACATAATATTGCACATTCTTCTTATCTTCTATCTAACGGCTCTGATTCCATCCTTTTTTCCCTGAGATCCTATCCAATATGCATATATAATATGTATATATCCTTATTAAAGGCTTAGTTTCTCTCTTATTTCAAAAAAAATAATTTAAGAAATAATATTTTTAGCTCAAAGGAGGATATTGTGGAAGAAAATAGTTAAAGACTATTATGGTAAATTTTTGGAGATAAAAAGGAAATTTTAGATTAAAATAAAATATCTTATTTGAGAATTTTAGGGGGTCTAATAGTCTAATTTTTCTACCCACTTTATTAAATAATACATAACAAAAGGCATAGGACCCACCAGAAGTCAGAAATCAGAAGCCAAAAGTAACTTTATTTTGCTTCTAGCTTTTGGCTGCGTAGAAGTCATTTTAGACCAAAAGTCATTCTCAAATCTTGCCTATCCAAACATAAATTTTTTTAAATTGACTTCTGCTTCTGTATCGCACTTCTGGCCCCCAAAATGACTATCCAAACATGCACATTGTCATCCTATATAAGCACTCTTTTCTTTAGCATTATGTTTGGCTCTGTTTATATTGATTATTATCCTTTCCCAAGTTATAGTAACAAATTCATATGGCTCCGTGAAACCAAAACTCAGATCTGTGGTGGGCGCATTGCAGCGCTCTATGAGGTGCTATGAATCAACCAAAACTCTTTTGGAAGGGAGACCAAGTGGAATCTACATCCTGAAGTCCATTGAAGATCATCCAAGGGAGAGATTGGGTGGACATATGTGAGTGCGTGTTTGGCAAGCCCAACAAAAAAACACTTTTTGGGGTCAAACTTAGGTTTTAAAATCAGGGTAGACAAACATCCTCATCTTTTTTCAGAATAGCTTTTAACTGTTAAAACCTATGTTTCAGTTAAATCAGACAAATACTCACAGCTTTTTCATAATAACTTTTTTGCCTGAAAACCTAGGTTTAGGGCAGAAAACCTAGGTTTTGTCAGAAGTTATTTTTTTCTATAATCTCATAAGCTATTCCCCGGAATCTAATATCTAAAAGCACTTTTTCAGCTTTTTTTCTCAAAAACTATTTTTCATAAGCTAATCCAAATAGGCCTGAATCTTGTAATGATAGAGAAGTATAGGAAATACATATAGATGGATAGGTCTCAATGTTTGCTCAAAAAAATGAGGAATAATACTCTCAGATGGGATTTTCCCCCAGCTTAGATGGAAATGGCAATGAATACACTAGATAAGAAAGAAATTTTTAGATGGAAATGTGAGATGGATGCACCACCTCAAATAAAACATAGATGCTCTAATTCTTATTTTTTTTTAATGAGTAACAATGCTTTCGGACCCACATCTCAAAACCTCTATTAGAAGTTTTCGATTAATTTTATTTGTGAATACTAGATTTAACAAATAATGAGTTGCAAAATCTGAAAATAAGAACTATAAGAGTTTGGTAAAAAAAAAAAAAGAACACATGAGAAAGGTGAAACGGAGGAGGAGGAGTGGTGCGGATTGATTATTGGGGCAAGTTGACTGAAAAAAATAATTATGGGAGAAATTGAGATGAGAGGATTGATGGCAGAGGGTAAGTGGTTGCAAATGAGAGAGAAGGAAAAAATAAGAAAAATCATATGTTTTTAAAAGAACCATTAAAATAAGAGAGGGAGTGAGGTGACGTACTGACACATCTCTCCTCCACTTCTCTACATCGCCCCCCTTCTCTGACAAATTTCTTTCTCTTTTAATATAGTTTGCCTTTTGTTTAGTTAACATAACTGAATGGTCGCAATAGTTTACTTAGTGTGAGCATGACTTTTGTTATATCATTATTGTACTTTTATATGGTTCATTACTGCATACAGAGAAGCACCATAATTATTGCGTGCTTGGTACAAATCATATCATCACGAGAGTATGTTGCATTTGACTTCACCCTCTGCTCCCTTATTTTTTAGTTGTCATGCATATTAAGATTTTTGTAAGGTACAAATCTTTTGTTTTCAATAAATAATTAATTGCTTATTGAGTGAAGATTATGGATGGCTTGAAGATTAATTGCGTGAAGTTTTAAATCATCGGCCACCCAAGTTATTTAATTTCACAAACAACTAAAAGTCAAAGGTTTAGGGTTTAGATTTCATTGTTTACAAAAATTTATATTGAAACCATTCATGCTCTTTGACTTATCTTTAACTTTTCTTGATACTGTATATAATAGAAGAATTAATTTATTGCTTTTAAGTGAAGAGCATGGATGATTTGAATATCTATGTGCGAAGAGTGGCAATGGTTGAAGCAGCAAAGCATAAAAAATGTCATGTACAACAAGGTTATTAAGATAATTAATTTTAACTACTACTCTTCTATTTATGAACAAGCAAGTCATTACTTCTTTTATATGTGTACTTATTTTTATTCTAAAAAGTGTATGAGAACATTTTGTAGAAATATAATTAAAATAATCGGGAGTGCATACATAATTAAATTGCTCCCCACGTATTGCATAGGGAGTATGTGCTAGTTATATCAGCAACTAAAGAGGTTTTATGAATAAGGTTTGAGTGGCTCTCGAACACTGACATGAAAAAAAAAAAAAAATCAATGAGAGACATGAAAAAGGAAAGGACTTTTTTATAAAAAAAAAATTATTGGATGGGCATAAATTTTGATCCAACCTCCGGTTATATTGTGACATACTGACATAATCAGGTTAAGGGGGGGATAATTGTACATTGACCTTAAACTTAAAAGTTCATTTCTTCCTAATGCAACATACAACCTGCAAACGCTCAAAGATATGATAAATTATGTTGCTCGGAATGTAAGTTGTTCCCTGTTGAAAAAACTGATAATTATTAGTTTTAGAACCATTTCCTTTCCTTTAATGATATATAAAATGATTAAAGCATTAGTTTTCAGTCCAAAAAAAAAAAGCAATAGTTCAAAAATAGACTAAAATTTGTCTTATGCGAGAGTCAGGAGCGAAATTTCCTGATCAATCATTGGTTTGGTTTGTAATCCACTTTTTTTATTTTTTTTTTATTGATTGGTTGGTAATCTACTACAAATCAAATATCATTTTATGAGATCAAAGAAATTAAAGAAACACAATAAATTACATTTGATCTTTAATATAAGGTGCAATTGACTAATTCAGAGAAATTAGAAAATCAAATAAGATACTTAACTATAACATATGTTACATATATTTCTAAAAAACATAAGTATAGTATTAAATTATATATATCAGTTTATAAATCAGACACATTAATTTAAAAATGATAAACATGATAAATAAAATAAAAAGGACCGAAAGTTAACCACAATTAGGGTTGAATAAATCAGAACCGAAATCAAAAACCGAACCGAATAACCGAATGCTCACCCCTAACCACAATTAACTCTTATATTTATGACCAAATATAGTATATTAAGAACCAAAGGTAATAACCTCTCTATTCTTATTTCTTTTTTTTTGGTGAACAATTGGGTTGAGCACATGGATTACACTCTCTCTATTCTTAAATACAAGATCAAATTAACTTTTCTTTGAGATTAAAAGTAATACTCCTTCCTCCAGTCCTATCAATGCAGAACTTAGTGGGTAGTGGGATATGACAATGAACTCAGGATTAGAGCCAGGAAAATGGGCCGAGCATGTTGGGCTGGCCCATTTAGGTCAGTAAAATGCTAGGGTCGGGCTTAAGAATGTGGTCTCCATATTGCAAATGGGTCTAAAAGGGCAAACCCATTGGGCCCTTATAGCATATTCTTTCAAAAAAATTGTATAATGCTTTAGTTTTTACATTATTAATGATTTTACAATAATTTATTTGTTATATATTCTTGGCATTGAATTTATCAAATAGTATGATAAAATTGGTGTTGACCAATGATTTATTTATCTGAATGTTATAAAAATGGACTCATTTGCACTTTAATTATTTGAATTAGAAACTTGTGAGTTTTAATAACAGTATATCTCAATATACAGCAAAATAATAACTAGATTTGCACAACTTGAAAGTAAATTTTATATTAATTAAAATGAAGATCGCAACCTACAAAGTTCATTCAAGCATCAAGCAAATAGTATAAATTCATGTATTAAATAAGGGATTTTATTATTTTAATTGTATTTTTTGAGAACTATTTTTTTATCAAAGGGGGCTAAAGCCTGCGGGCCTGCTCGAGCCAGCAAGCTCAAGGATCAGCTTATAAAAATGAGTACTTTTTGAAACCTGAATCTAAACAAATCGGCTCATTTAGGTTCAAACACGTGAATGACCAACTCTTTGTACATGCTCTACTCATAACAAAAAGCATTAAGGCAATTAGTGGTTGGGATGCCAGATCAAACGCTGTTAGAAGTTTACTAAGAAAAAGGCTAAATTATAAAAAAAAAACCTTGAACTTTGGGGCAGTTGCATATAATCCTCTGAAATTTCAAAGTTTAAATTAAACCCCATGACATTTTTTTTTATTCTGGACCCCTTACCGTTAACTTGAGTTATCTTTTGACGGAATTTACCACGTTAGACTTGTATCAAACACCTCATCGATCCTGTATGGCATTCTATTAAGTTTACAGTTGTGTAAAACTTCCCTGAATTTTGGTTTAGTTGCATATAAGCCCCCACATTTTAAAATTTAAATTTAAAATATTTCAAGTTTTGTTTTTTTTAATATTAGACTATATAATTACTTTTTTCTAATTTACATCAAAGCGAGTATAATTTTTCATGGTCTTCAGATATCAAAATAAAATTTTTACAAACTTATCGTTTCATTTTACAATTTTTATAAATTTGTTGAGATTTTTTATGTGCATATATGTACAATTTATTACGTCACAAAACATTTTTTTGTAGAGAAAAATAGAACAATCACATTTAAATAATCATATTGTCTAAAAACATAAGAATATCTCAATAAATTTTTTTTGTTGATTTAGAAAACATTTAAAAAATAAAAATTTAAATATGTCAAATTTAAAAATTTAAAGTGTGAGGAGCGTTGTATACAACTAGACCAAAGTTAAGAGAAGTCTTATACAATTGTAAACTTAATAAGATGCCATGTAAGATTGATGATGTGTTTGATGCAAGTCTGACGTGACAGATTTCGTCAAAAAATGGTAGGGGGTCCAGAATAAAAAAATGAAAGTTTATAGGGGTTTAATTTAAACTTTGAAATATTATGGGTTATATGTAACTGACCCAAAATTCAAGGGGTTTTTTAGAATTAATTTGCAAGAGAGAAGTTACTGTTAATATTTTGCCAAACGAAAAGCGGTATATTTCATAACAAAAAAAAAAAAAAAAAGCATCGCTGCTCGTATTTTATACAATGACAAGTGATCATACGAATAATAATTATTACCATTATTAAAAAAATTATATTTGAATATTCAGTAATATTTATATGAAAAATATCCTGATAGAGCCTCATTAACAAGAATTTCTTTTATCTACATTCTAGCTCATTTCATTTTTATTTATTTCTTATTTGATATATAATACATGATAATATGATATCTCTCATTTAAGACATGTACTTCACGTAAATTTTAAAATTATAATTAATAATCATAATTATCAAATAAAAATATATTTAAATACTCATATGATTTATTAAACTAAATCTAATATATGAAAATGTATACTTTACAAAACTTATAACCTATGGTCAAAAAAAAAAAAAAAAAACTTATAACCACACATCCATGATTTTAATAAATGAAATAGACCCACGGTAAGAAAAATAAATGCTATCTAAATCCAAAGATCACGTTGATGTAAATTGCAATAAAAATCAATATGGTCAAAAAAAGAAATTGTGCTCCTATCATTTCTAAATATAAGATCTAGTTGGCTTTTTCAGAAAATTATAAGAAAGCCAAATAAGTTGATATAAATTGTTTTGCATGAATTTTTTCTTTAAACTAATTAGAAATTAATTATTTGACATTGTAATACATTATAGTTAATTGGCTTGTTTCCCTTCTTTAATTAATTAAAAAGAAAGTTAAGAAATACTGTAAAACCAAACTCATTCACATCTACAGGCTCCAGCTAATGCATTTGCATACATTTAAAATGATAATGGGGAGGGAAATATGGATGGAGGGAAAATGAAGAGCTCTGTTAAAAAAGGTTTGTAGGGTTTAGAGGGGAATGAAGGAAATCGACGGCTAGTGTGACTGTGGCTTCTGGTCTCTCACTCTTTGACGCCCCGAGTGTAAAAATTTTATCTTCTTCTTCTTCACTTGTTCATGTCGTGGTGATGGCGCCTCTTCTCAAACTCTCTTCTTCCTATCTTCCTTTTCGCTTCATGGCTTCTCGCTTCTTTCACTCCTCTTCCTTCTTTTCCCATTCTCCTTCCTCCTCACTCTCTTCCTCCTTTTCCTTCTCTCGGACCTCTCTCTTCTTCATACCCAGGTACTCTCTCTACCTCCGCTTTATCTTCCCCGTTTTGTTCTTTGTTCCGGTCTTTAGGGACACCTAAAATATATCCGTTGAAACTTCATAAATCCCACCATACTTTTCTTTCATTTCGAAGGTATTGGATTGGTTTTGGTTGAATTGGGTATAAAATTGTGACTTGGATTGCCCCCCTTTTTTGCCTGGACGAAAACGTAAATTGTTGTCTGCAGTGATTTTGAAAACAAGCACACTTCTTTGAAGCATTCTTGCTGAGATACACAAACGGGTGCTTTCCAGCATGTGGCTTGTAACGATTTGTGTGGTTTTCTCAGGGCGACTTTTCAGCTGAGTAAAATTTCCAGCCAACATCTGGTCCTAAAGACAATCACTCCAAGGGCATATATGTCATCTGGCTCAGCAACTGAGGCTCCTTCAAGAAATGAGAGCTCCAAAGCTTATGGTTCTGATCAAATTCAGGTTTTTAGTGTGCTGTTGATGAGTTTTAAACTGATTGTAGAATGTGGATAGATTATAGTAATGTTTTGGTGCTAAACGATATCAGCACTTCAATGTGCTGCACAGGCTTGTCACTTTATATTATTTAATCTTGCAATGCTTTTCCCGACATATGGGCTAATGGATGGTTGTACATCTAGGTACTTGAAGGATTGGACCCTGTTAGAAAAAGGCCTGGAATGTATATTGGAAGCACCGGTCCACGCGGATTGCACCATTTGGCATGTTCTTCTAACTTCATCACAGTTATCTAATATCTATGTTGAAGTATACTTGATCAAAGGTGATATTTGTTCTTATCATAGGTATATGAAATTTTGGATAATGCTGTTGATGAAGCTCAAGCTGGCTTTGCTTCAAAGATAGATGTTGTTTTACTTGCTGACGGTTCTGTGAGCATCACTGACAATGGCCGTGGGGTATGACTGGGCATCTATCTTTGAATATCTAATTTGTCCTTATTTTCCCATGGACTAGATGTATTTTATACTTCCTCTGTTCTTAAATAGAAGATCCAGTTGACTTTTTTTGGAGCAGTTAGGGAAGTTAGATGAGCAACTTAATCATAAGGTATTTTGTATATTATTAGATTATTGTCACCTTATAAGTCAAATAAACTAGTTTAGAGAAAAAATTCAGGAAAATCAATTTATAAGTTTATAAGTAACTTATTTAGCTTTCTAAGGATTTTCCAAAAAAGTCAGCTAGTTTCTATATCTAAGCACTGAGGGAGTATTACTTATGCTTTGGATGTACTTCCTTATCCATCTTCCTTATAGATATGAGGTTATGTGACACTAACTTTTGCTTAAGTTTTATAAATGAATGTAATACTTGAACTCATCTCATTTGAAATTTGAAGTGCATACAATAACAACATAAACAATAAAGCCTTATCTCACTAGGTGGGGTCGGCTACATGGATCGCACGACGCCATTGTGCTGAAGTGCATACTGTGAATTAAAATTTATTCTGATTGGTATTTTTCATCTGAAAATGCCAAATCAAACAAAGTTGCTTTTATATATATTTTTCATTTATAGTTTTGCTAAATTCCAACTAGACATCACTTTTACTTATGAATTGCAGATTCCTACTGACATGCATCCAGTTACAAAAAAGTCTGCCCTGGAGACAGTGTTGACGGTATTGTTGCATGTTCTTTAAACTAAATATAGCTTGGAGTATTTTTTGTCATTTTATTTGTGAAAGGTTCATGATTGTTTCTCTGGACGCCATTAAAGTAAACTCCAGATTTCCAGTTTTGTTTATTCTGTTGTTCCGTCACAGAGTTAGGTTTGGTTCAAATGTGAAGTAATCCCTTGGTCTTCTTACAAAGTAGCTGAGCTTTTGAGCTGTTTTCCCCACTTTGATAATTGTTCTTATCATTCATGAGCACTCTACATTCTCATGTCATCATTTCATTATTTTTGATTGATTATAAACCTTAGCTCTGGTCTCCCCAAACCAAGTCTGTCAATTGATCTCAATTGACCCTTTTGACCTTATAAAAACTGAATTAATTGAGTTGTCAACTCTTGAACTTGATATCCGATATCTTTTCTCATCTAATTTGTTTAGTAGACCTTTGTTGTTTTTAGTTTTCACTTCTTTTTTGCTTTTATATACTCAAGAACATCATCTGATCTGCAACTCCGTAATAGGCCTGGGTACTCTTCACTTTGTGATATCATGCATATCTATTGATGATATTTGAGGAATTGATATCTCATCAATAAACCTTGTATTGTAAAAGGTGGATCTCGTCATTCTTTCACCTGAAAGACATAATATGCACTAGATATTGAATTGAATAAGTCTGACTTTTGGGCTTTGATCTCGTATGCTGTTTTCACCAATTAGCATGCCTTTGACAGGTTCATTTAAGGCATCTTGATCATTTTCAGTTTTAACTTTTGGAAATGGTAATTTATCTTCTGGGATATGCAGGTGTTGCATGCAGGTGGTAAATTTGGGGGTGCAAACAGCGGCTACTCTGTTTCAGGTGGTTTGCATGGTGTTGGTTTATCTGTCGTTAATGCTTTGTCTGAGGTATGAACTGTCTTATCCCCCCCTCCCCCAAAATAAACAAACCTATGATTTTGGGACTTCATTTGGTCCTTTTTTTGTGTGCTTAAATTATGAAATACTCTTACTCTTCTCCCCTGCCAGTTATGAGATCTTTGTTTTTTTAAACTAAAGCAATTCTTGAATATTGAACAATGTTCTTCCCAGCATTTATGATTGCTAGCATGGGTTTAATTATCTAATAGTGTAAGCTTGATACCTAATTTCAGACACTTGAAGTAACAGTTTGGCGTGGTGGATTGGAATACAAGCAAAGATATTCTCGTGGGAAGCCATTAACACCTCTGACTTTTGATGTGCTTCCTGTTGAACAAAAAGATCTTCAAGGGACTTGCATCAGATTTTGGCCTGACAAAGAAGGTCTATATGATCATATATGTTTAATTGTATGTTTTAGTTGAGAGTTATTTGTTCCTTCTTGCCAAAGACTTTCATTTGATTTATTATGATCTCTGCTAAATGTGCAGTATTCACCACTGCTATTGAGTTTGACTACAACACAATTGCCGGGCGCATTAGGGAGTTGGCTTTCCTCAACCCAAATGTAAAGTTGTCGTGATAAATCACTGAGTTGCATTTTCAGATTGTTTAATCTAGTACTCACTAACTTCACTAGAAGTGGTCCAAATTTGGATAGCTCATTATAAAGATTTGTCATCCTTCAGTACAGTACTTAATTTATCACTCACTAACTTCATTGGAATTGTTAACGAAACATCCATCAAGAGAAATTGTAACAGTTGTTTTAGAGTTGTGTTCATCTTAATCTTAAGTGAAGTGACTCTCAGTACGGATTATTATTTTTAAAATGTTAGAAACTGCTTCATTTCCTGTTAAGAATCTGTAGATATCTCAATACTTTTTTCCTCTAATTAATGTTTCTGATACATTTTGTTTTTCAAAATCAGTTGAGAATAGAACTTTGTATTCTTGTGACATGTTATCTGATGTGGATAGAAGCAGATAATATGTTTTTCCTGGTTAATGATCCAGGCTTCTTGTTGAACTTTAGTTTGTTTAATAGATAAGGCCAACCTGGTTTACATGGTTCAACAGTAGTTGTCAACCTTTCATATCCTTTTATTTTGTATGCGTGTATCAGTGGGAACAATTTTATTTTTTAAATCCACTTGACACTTTATGCTCTTTCTTTACCTTTGCAGCTTACTATAACTCTTCGGAAAGAAGATAATGATCCAGAGAAGATACTGTATGATGAATATTTCTATGCAGGCGGATTGGTTGAATATGTGAAATGGCTTAATACTGATAAGGTCTTTTTGCATTTTATGTTGAAATTCTATATTGAAAAATATTTCTTCTTTTTAAGGTTACAAAATGGCTTGTTGAGTACATTTTTGCATGTGCCGTCTTTCTTTTTCTTGCTAAGAGATTGTTGGCTAATTACTTTGTCTTCCAGAGAGCTCTTCATGATGTTTTGAGTTTTAGAAAAGAAGTGGATGGAATCTCAATTGATGTTGCTCTTCAATGGTAAGGCCTTCTGTGCTGTCCTCTTCTGCATTTCTTAAATTTATGTTGAATTCTTTTTCCTTCTTCAAGTGAATCAGGAGTCTATTCTATTGACTAGTTTTTATTTGCTATATATGTCACTTTAAAAATTTATATTAAGCAAGAATAACTAGTGAAATTTAATAGTATCTTAATGCATGCTTTTTTCAAGATCTGCCTCCAAACGGACATACTCCTTTTGTTTCTAATTATGGGGCAAAGTCAACTGCTTCCTGGTTCTTAAAGAGTAGTATTTGATATCCTTACACTTGTAGAAAAGTGTGACTTTTCAATTTTTTCCTCCATTAAGGTCCACAATAGAGTGCCCATGAAACATACTGAATAAATGAAGAAGGGACGGCACTGGAAAAATATAAACACTATATCTTTGCCTTATATTTTAGACCAAGTAGGGAGTACAGATGTCATGCGGTTTAATATTCTGCAGTCTATTTCTTCTTTTACTAGGTGTGAAGATGCATATTCAGATACTATACTTGGATATGCTAATAGTATACGCACTATTGATGGAGGCACCCATATTGATGGAACGAAAGCTTCATTGACAAGAACACTTAATAATCTTGGGAAGAAGTCAAAACTTATTAAGGTATACCTGACATTATTTTCCCTATTTTTCTTCCTAGGTTCCTGTCTGATATCCTAAAAATTCAAGAATATTTTGCATAAGAGCCAAAACCTTTGTCTCATGTTTTGGAATCATGTGCATGCTTTGTTATGCATGTTAATTGAAAGATACAAAAGTCTTCCTGGTTTTAATGACCACTTGAGTAATACCCCTAGCCGTCTATTTAAATGATGGGATTCCATTTTAAGAGTCACCCAGGGGCTGATATTCTATTGAATTGGGGATTTGCCTCTTAGGAAAAGGGCAAAACATCAGAAAATCACTCTTCAGATTACAGGATACAAGATTGTCACATATTACTGCAACACCAACTGCAACATCACACACTAAAAGCGCATGGAGTGTAAATCAAGTATGAACAGCAGCAGAAACTCATAATGAATAAGAGTGCCATGATGCCTGTGACATATCTTATGAGTGGCAAAGAGCCAAGACACTGCCTTAGCACAATATTCAATTGCACAAACACCGGCACCTCAAGAAAAGAGACAATTGACAACATTGAAATTAGACTTTAGGTCTGCAATGTTACCAGAACCTCCACCAATAAGTTCTCCTCCCTCCCTTTATCCGAGGCTGGTTATCTTTCTCTTCAAATCACCTGCAACCACAATTTCCTTCTCTTCCAGCATGGAATCCTCCTGTCTTCCCTTTCCACTGACCCTTGTAGCATAAACCATGGTACAATTAGTTGGTCAAAATAGCACCAACTTTAACAGCTCTACTCACTGCCCCATCAATTTTGTTTCTGCTTTTAGGTGGTTTATTTGAAGTTTTTATGGTGGGAGGACTCTGATTAGGTTGTGCAGTCCCATCACTATTTTTTCCTCCTACGTAGAAGAAAAGACTACTAATACTGCTGCAAATTGAAATTGAAGATTCATTTTATGAAGCATCATATGTTAATTGCAGGAAAAGGACATTGCTTTAAGTGGTGAGCATGTGAGAGAAGGTCTAACATGCATTGTCTCAGTCAAGGTCCCAAATCCAGAGTTTGAAGGACAAACAAAGGTACTGCTTATTTTGCATTCCCATGTGTCGGAGAACATTCACTACAGATAACTGAGTGCTGATATTCTGGGAGTATTAACTAATTCTAGATATATTTAGAGTTTGCATGCCATATTTCTCTTCCTGCTTCTGATGTTTTTTGTGGTCCCTTCTTGCTCTGTTTGCTGTTAAAAAAGACAAGGTTGGGAAATCCAGAGGTGCGAAAAGTGGTTGATCAATCTATTCAAGAGTATATTACTGAATATTTGGAGTTGCATCCTGATGTTCTTGATTCGATACTTTCTAAAGCTTTAAATGCTTTTAAGGTAAGAATCCCTAAATAATAGTTTTCAAATTAATAAATCCAATTGCTCCAGAAGGAGTATCGGGTTTTTCATTTTGTGATTTGTTATATTTTCTCATGTGACTTTGTCTCTAAATAGGCAGCTCTTGCGGCAAAAAGAGCAAGAGAGTTGGTGAGACAGAAGAGTGTATTGAGATCTTCATCTCTTCCTGGAAAACTAGCTGATTGCTCATCTACAAATCCTGAAGAATGTGGTATATATTTGGCTATTCTGTCATGAATTTTTTCTCAAACCATATGACTGATGTTCTCTGACCTGTTCAGTAGGTTTCCTTTCTTTTCTCTTCTCTTCCTTTCTTTAGCAATAGTTGAGAAGATAGCAAAGTACAGAAAGTTACAAAACGAGCAGAAATATCCTCTCCATATAATTGAAAATAATCAGGCTCTATCTTAATAAAGCCTTTCAATCCCTTTGAAGATCCAAAAGAGATATCCACTTAAAGAAACAATTGGCAGAGACCAACAAAGATGATATAAAAACTATATTATCCCATAGAATTGTGGTAGATGGAACTTTTTGATTGAATGCCATCTTATTTTAATAAAAAAAAATTACCACTGACTGCACATTGCCATAGAATTATTATATTTTGGTTATTTGCTTCTCAACTTTTGAAACCCATGACACAAGCATCAGCTGATAAAGCCTACTGGATTTTAAATTCAGAATGATTTAGGCTGGAGCTCAAACATTATTTTACTGAAATTGAGATCAAGCTGGACTGTTATAGTGTTCTTTTTTTGAAATGGAATGTTTTCTTGACAATGAAATATTAGTTTTTTTTTTCAATGTATTGTGTCCGAGATGCTGTGTATATATGGTTTAACCTGTCATCAGAAATGAAATTTACATTTTTGCTTGTTCGATGCATGTCATTTCCCCCCAGTGTGCACTCCCCTTTCGTTTTATTTTCTGGCAGAGTAGTTTTTATGATTTGAATGAAATATTTTTCTTCATTTATGTATTGCAGAAATTTTCATAGTTGAAGGTGATTCTGCTGGAGGAACTGCTAAACAAGGTCGTGACAGGCGTTTCCAGGTAAATTATAAATATTGGGATGAATTCATATTATAGTGAGACCACCTAATGCTGTAGGAAGTGCTAAACAAAGTCATGATATTAATAACTAATCAGAAATCATCCCTAACTAAAGCTTAGATTTACAAGGGAAACACTTATAAGCCATAGCCTTCTAATTCATTTTAGCAATAATGAAATTGCTCTTTCATGACCTTTTCTACCACCTGCTCATTATTGATAGCATTTGCACAACAGAAGATGAATGAATTTATAGTGTTCATATTATCAATTGTAAAATGTTTTTTTTTTTTACTTTGTTTATTTTCATGAAAGTTTATAATTACTTGTGGAAAAGAAAAACAAAGTGAGTAAATGATATTCATGTGCTGATATTATGAAGTTGCTCCTACTGTAGTGTTTCCAAATGTATTTTAGCTTTCATGTTTCCGAAAGCATTTCTAATAATTTTTTTTTTCACCTATTATTGATATCACATACTTTTCACCATTACTTTGTTTACTGACACGTGGGCCAATTCAAATCCCAAGTTCTGGTGTTTATGTTTGGTTGCCATTTGTTGGCTTCTCATTTTGTGTTTATATTCATTATGTATTTGCGGCACCTGTTTTGTTATATGGCCATGCTCTTGCATAAGTAAAAAACATTAGGTGTTGCATGACTGTATGATTTCATCAGACAATGTATGGTGCAGGCCATTCTTCCTCTGAGGGGCAAAATTCTAAATGTTGAACGGAAGGATGAAGCAGCAATTTACAAAAATGAAGAAATTCAAAATCTAATTCTTGCTCTTGGGCTTGGAGTGAAGGTTCAATTTTTCTTATATATTATTTATTGAATTTGTTTTTGACATAGCAGTGAGTATTCAAGTGTTTGATCTTATTGAACCCATTTTCTTTATGGTTAAATTAAAAATCAGCCTTTGGGGGTGAATATGTGCTTTGCTCGCATTTCACACCTAGAGGGTTATCATGTTAGAAGATTTGAAACATTCTTGGATATCATCTATGATTTTAAGCTTATATTGAACTTGTTTCTGGATGTACTAAATTCGAAAAAAAGGACCCTTATTTAAGATATTAGAAATTCCTACTAGGACTCGTATGAAACTAGATAAATAGCAATCATTGCAAGGTTTGAAGAGACTTTATAAGAGAGAAAAAGGGGGGAAATACTAAGAAATCTAGGTGTAATCTTGAATGTAGCTGGGGAAGTGCTCTTAACTAATCCCAGAACTGAATAAAGAAGATACTCTCTAGTAGCGTGAAATTTTATAGCTAGTTAGGAATAGTCTGTATCATTGAAAATGTTTAACAATTCGTTGAATCAGGGAGAGGATTTTAAAAAGGACGCGCTCCGATACCATAAGATTATTATTTTAACTGATGCTGATGTAGATGGTGCTCACATCCGGACTCTGCTATTGACATTTTTCTTTAGATATCAGGTAAAGGATGGGAAAATTCTTCAAAAGTCTACTTCTATAAAGAAAAACAGTTCAATTCTTGTAAAGGATGCAAATTATACGTTCCATTTTGATACAATATGTGCTTCTTCTTCTTTTTTTTGTAGAGGGCTTTATTTGATGAAGGTTGCATATATGTTGCTGTTCCACCACTCTACAAGGTTTGGTTATTGTTCAATTTTGTTGTTTATTTTTTCATTTAGGTAAAGATGAAATGGCTGTTTTTTTTTTTTGGCATATGGATAGGAATAATTTCAAGCTAACTTCCTGTTATATTGCGTGAAATAAATAGGTTGAAAGGGGAAAACAAGCACACTATTGCTATGATGACGCTGACCTTAGAAAACTTAGAAGTTCATTTCCTCCTAACGCGACATACAACTTGCAAAGATTCAAAGGTATGACGAATCAGTTGTTACTTTCTTTGCATGCATGCTTCTTTTTTCTTACCATTATTCCTTTTGGAGAAATATATACTATTTAATTAGGATGGTCCTTTGTTCCCAATTGAAGATATTTAAAATGATTAATAGTTTTCGGATTTATACCTTTCCTTGAATGATTTAGGTAATGATTATTTTGTTTGTCTGTACATTGATTGTGCACTTTGATCAATGCATTAGTTCAAAATTTATTCAAGTTTGTATTGTGTTAGAGTCAGGGTGTAATAAATTTCTGATCATTTATATGCACTTCTACTCTTTTATTTTACAAGGCTCATGCTTTCCCAACTTTTTAATTCATAAATAGTACAGCATTTTAAGTTCTATGAATGCAGGACTCGGGGAGATGATGCCTCTACAACTATGGGAGACAACCATGGATCCAGAACGTAGAGTGTTGAAGCAATTAGTGGTTGATGATCCAGCCGAGACAAATGTTGTATTCTCCTCCCTTATGGGAGCTCGGGTAATTTGCCTCATTGTCATATTTTGTGGAGTGATGTATTAATAGAGCTATTTCCCTATTCCAAAAGCTAATTGTTGAGGTGGCTTAGTATTAATCAATCTCAACCTAAGCGCTTCACTCGGCCTCCTACTGGTTAGGACTCTCTATGGGTAGCCCTCTCTAATAAGAATTGATGGGTGCCGAAGTGGAAGTGGGACGGGAAACCTACCTCAAATGTTAGTTATTGATGTAAGAAAACCAACACACTTAAATACCCCGTTGAGCATCTCATTTACTTCATGTGGGGCTTAGTATCCCATAATTCCAATTCTCATCAAATATGCTTGGTGGAGAATTTATTTCAGATCATTCTGCAACCCTTTAAGGAAAATGCTGTAAGCTAAGTTTAAATCATGATTTTGGGACTTGCTTGTACATTAAGGAAAATGCACTCGATATCCTAGATAATTGGTTATAATATGTTGTATTCTGAGTCTGTAATTTAAATTTGTCTTAGGTGGATGCTCGGAAGGAGCTGATACAAAAATATGCAAGCATGATAGACCGTGATCAATTAGATATTTGAAGCAATATCTCCCGTAACAACTCTAGTGCAACATACTGGAGCCCAATTTTTCCTCCGTACAGTGGTAAGCAATGGGCAATGGCCTACGTCTACAGAGAAGAAACTCCATTCCCTTCTTTTTGGTTTTCGGGTAATGGCTGCCATTTAGCTAATCGGAATCACAATTTCACTGCATTTGTGTAAAGCTGCCATTTTGTAGTCGTACAAATTATGTCAACGTTTTGGACAAACATTTAATGTATTATTCCACTTCCATTTCTGTAGATTATTTCCAGGTTTCTGTGGTGTTTAAATGTTCTACAATGTGCTTGAGTTTTACTTCAGTTCGCTGACCACAAGGGGGGAACTTCGTTTTACCAGCAGTTTATGCTTGTGCATCAGTCATTTTAAAAGAAAAAGGTTGGGTGAAATGAAATACATGGAGCCCTATTGTCGGAGAAGCAAGAATTAATATGATACTATGACAGGAGATTGTGAGGCATTAAAATAACCATCAATGTTTTTTTCCCTAAAGAAGTGGGAAGAACATTTAATTACATATAAAAGTGGAACTCACAAGTCACAAATTGATTTCTTTTTGGTAAGAAACCCTGATAGAAGGTTATGTACTAATTGCAAAGTGATTCCTGGGCATGGGGAGACCGCTCAACATAGACTTCTAGTTCTTGATGTGAGAATTAAATGTATAAGACAAAGGCGCCGGGCAGTTTTGAACCGAAAGATCAAGTGGTGGCAGTTAAAGGGGGAGAAGCGAGAGATTTTTAAGAGAAACCTATTGGATGAAGGGGTATGGGAGCCACAAGGAAATGCTAATAGCATGTGGAAGAATATGGCTACGAAGATTGATATGGTTGCTAAAGCTACTTTAGGAGAATCAAAAGGTTTTGGACCACGAGATAAGGAGACTTGGTGGTGGGACAAGGATGTCCAAGAAAAGGTGCGGAATAAAAAGAATTGTTTTAAGGCTATCCACTTGTGTAATGATACTGAAAATTGGGAAAAGTATCGCTTAGCTAAAAAGGAGACTAAGAAGGCAGTGAGTGAAGCTCGTGCTAAAGCATACGAGGGATTTTATAAGGAGTTAGGGACAAAGGCTGGGGAACAAAAGATTTACAAGATCGCAAAGAGTAGGGAGAGGAATTCAAGAGATTTGGATCAAGTAAGGTGTATAAAGGATGAAGAAGGTAAAGTTTTGATTACTGATGAAGATATTAAGAATAGATGGGAGGCCTACTTATCTAAGTTATTCAATGATGGAGGTGAAGGTCTATCTTGTGAGTTGGGGGATTTGACAATTAGTGAAGATGGACTTAATAGGTCATTTTATCGTAGAATTAGAGTGTGGGAGATTAGAGAAGCTCTTAAGAAAATGGAAAATGGTAAAGCAGTTGGACCTGATGGTATACCGATTGAAGTTTGGAAATGTTTAGGGGAAGAGGGTGTGTTATGGTTATCTGAATTGTTTAACGAGATTTTACGGTCTAAGAAGATGCCTGATGATTGGAGAAAAAGTACTTTAGTTTCGATTTATAAAAACAAAGGCGATATACAAAATTGTGCAAATTATAGGGGAATTAAACTTATGAGTCATACAATGAAACTATGGGAAAAGGTGATTGAGCATAGGTTAAGACTAGAAACTAGTATTTCTGAGAGACAGTTTGGGTTCATGCCAGGGAGATCCACAACGGAGGCGATATATCTATTAAGAGGGATAATGAAAAAGTATCGAAGTAGAAAAAGAGACTTACATATGGTTTTTATTGACTTAGAAAAGGCGTATGATCGTGTGCCGAGAGATTTACTTTGGAAAGCCTTGGAAAAGAAAGGAGTATGTGTTGCTTATATTAAAGTTATACAGGATATGTATGATGGGGTGTTGACTAAGGTTAGAACGCCGGGAGGTGAGACAAAAGACTTCCCTATAAGAATTGGCCTACATCAGGGATCAGCTTTGAGCCCATATTTGTTTAATTTAGTAGTAGATGCTCTAACTGAGCCTATAGAAGAAACGGTCCCTAAGTGCATGCTTTTTGCTGATGATATAGTCCTTCTGGCCGAATCAAGAGAGGAGATTAATGATAAATTAGAAATATGGAGAAACACGCTGGAGTCGAAGGGTTTCCGTTTAAGTAGGAGTAAGACAGAATATATGCATTGCAATTTTGCAAATAGACAACTTAGAGGTGATTTAGAGGTTAAACTAGGAGAGCAAACAATCCCTCAAGTAACGAAGTTTAGGTATTTGGGATCAATTATAAGACAAGATGGTGAGATTGATGACGATGTCAATCATAGAATTCAAGCTGGGTGGTGTAAATGGAGGAAAGCTACTGGAGTTCTCTGCGATAGAAAAGTACCCCATAAGGTAAAAGGGAAGTTTTATCGCACTGCTATAAGACCAGCAGTATTATATGGTAGTGAATGTTGGGCTTTGAAGGGTCAACATGAACATAAGATGGGGGTAGCTGAAATGAGGATGTTGAGATGGATGTGTGGTCACACAAGAAAGGATAAGATTCGGAATGATCATATACGCGAACGAGTTGGAGTGGCACCTATCAGTGAGAAAATGGTAGAAAATCGTTTGAGGTGGTTTGGACATGTACAAAGGAGGCCATTAGATGCGCCAGTGAGGAGGGTAGATCAAATAGTCTGGAGTCCGATTAAGAGAGAAAGAGGGAGACCGAGGCTTACACTTAATGAAGTTGTAGAGCGCGATCTTTTAATTAATAATATATCTAAAGATTTGGTTAACGATAGAGCACAATGGCGTCGTGCGATCCATGTAGCCGACCCCACTTAGTGGGATAAGGCTTTGTTGTTGTTGTTGTTTTTTTTCCCTAAAAGAATGTCATAGCTTTACTTGCCTTTCAATTCAAAACATATGCTTCAGTTCAAAAAAAAAAAATTCAAAACATATGCCAAATGGCGACCCGCACTCACTCTCATAGTGGGTTGGAAATTTGTATTGAGATTCAGAATTGATATAAGAAAAATCTCAATGGTGGTTAATGATAAATTAACAAGTTAAATTGCCACAGTTAATAAGTGGAAAACACTATTGATAACTCATTGGGTTTTGGTATTAAATCTATCATTTAGGATCTCAATAAAATGTGATACTAGATCTAAACTTAATTATCATTTGAGTATAGTGAATTTTTTTTTATCTTTAATACTATATCTAATTTAAAGTGTAAGTTGTACAACAAATACAACAAACTAAATTTTATATTAAAAATTGGGGTTAGTATAAAATAGGGATAAAATTGGAAAATTGTTAAATTATAAGATAAGGTTAGTGAGATTTAACTATTGGGAAAATTTCACTTTACCCTCATAATACAGATTCCCCCTAAAACAAAATGAAATTTCATTGCACCCACAAGGAGCTAAAGTGAAATTGAATGTTTTAGCTAAAAGACCAAAATGTCCTTATTGGATTTTCAAGATACATATGAAGAATTGCTAACACGTTTGTGTTTATTTTCAACATCAGTGTGAGTATTTTTAAGTCTAAAAAATCATGGAATCCAACACCAAAGCATCCAAAATTTCACAATAAAATTTTCAAAACACATATGGAGAATATTCAAGACATTTATAGGAAATTTTTAAGATACATGTGGGGGAATTTCCAAAACATTTGTGTTTATTTTCAAAATCAATGTGAGTTTTTTCAAGTCTCAAAAATCATAGAATCTAAAAAACTAAAACCTTCTATACTTCCAAGACACATATGGAGAATTTTCTAGATATTTGTACTTTTTTCAATAAGGACATTTTAATCTTTTAGCTGAAACTTTTAATTTCACTTTGGTCCTTGAAGGTGCAGTGGAAATTTTAGATTGTTTTTTTGGGAAATATGAGGTTAATTTCTTATTACGAGGGTAAAGTGAAATTTTTCGTTGACTATATTTCTTTATTCATAAAACATGCTGGAAGTAGCTAAAAAATGGGGGTGTGGGCTCTTTTTTATTTTTATACTCCCTCTCATCCTAAATATATGATCTATTTAATTAATTTGATTGAATTAAATACGTTAGTTATTATGTTATGTTTTCTGTAAAATACCACAATCATTTTCTCTTATTTCCCAATCTGTTACTTGATTATTTTGGAGGAGCACTAATAAAAATAATTTAGGAAAAAATTGACAAAAATTAGAATAAAGTCATATATTCATAATACTAAGAGTTCAAGACTCCCGAAATATATCTTATACCACCTCCGGTTCTAATTATAAGAGCCAGTTGACTTTTTTTGGAGAAATCAAGGAAGCAAATTAAACCCCTAAATCTTAATATATATGTGAAATGTAATTAGATTATATGATAGTTTATAAGTAAAATAATTTAGTTTTGAGGAAAAAAGAGAAATATAAACAATTCATAATGGTATATTTTGTATCCTTAATTTTTTTAAAAAAATCAACTGACTCTTATAATTAAGTTATAATTTGGAGAGAGGGAGGATCTCGAGTAATTAAATAAACTTTTGAGCGGGGGGAGAGTTGAATACGCACGGAGAGAATATGCGCCTGAAATATTCGAATTAGAGGAAGATGAGAGCGCGAGTAAGCGACCCTTGCTGCTTACCAAGAAAATAAATAAATAACTAAACGCCAATGGCCAATATCATAACTGAATTATTACTATTATCAGATTGTTGTTGTTGTTGTTGTTCTTCTTCTTCTTCTACCTGGAAATCATTAAATCAATCTCATCTCTCAAATATGCTCGATGATGGGTTCTGCTATTCAACTCGCATTCCTCTCTCATGTTTCAAGCATCACAAATTACAATTCGACAAACGGATTTAATTCATGTTATCTCGCTATGCTATCTGGGGATTCGGTTCAGCTCTTTGATTGATTCAATCATGGAGGTAGGTATAAGTTTCACGTGTTTTATCCCCGGAATACCATAATATCTGTGAATTTTTTTAAGTATGAGCAATCGTCAGTTCGGTTTTGTTGTTTGAAAGTTAGATGAAATAGCAAACTAAATAAACGCCAAGCGTATGATGTACGATAATTGATGTTTGAAGATGTACAGTGCGCTATACATAAAGTTTAAACGTCATTTGTAGTCAAGTTAGCTGCTTATGTGCCTTTTTATACAGCAGAGTTGAAAAGTTTTCAGGTATCCTTTACTTAGATATGCTTTTATTTTAGGGAAATAGCATTAAGCTTTCGTAGTTCTGTCGTTAAAAGCAAAATGGATTTTTAATAATGTTCACGAGTCTAAGAGGACGTGAGGTGAAATTTCACTAGGCCGCTGTAGAAGGTAGGATTTTCTGAGTTGACACGTAAGCATCTAAGATAGATAACCAAGGTGTGAGACGTCGGACTCCAGTTAAACAAGATATCCTTCTAAGTAGCATTTAGCGTTACACCCGTGGGTTCCTTGTTTTCAAACGCTGTCCTGGTAATGGCTTGGCCTTGATTTTGATGAAAATTTAGTCAATGTATCTCTTCTCAATGTGTTCGATGAGCCCAACTAGGATTTTTTTTCCCTGTAATCTGTTATGGTGAATTCTGAGAATTTCTAGTCTTTCAGTGTGTTGGGAAAGAACTGCCTAATGAAGAAAACATTATTAGGATGGAAGAAATAATGATGAAAGCGGTGAAGAGTACCGAAAAAGTGTAAATAGGGTGATTAGTATTGGAATTGTTACAACTAATAGTAGGAACAGATCGCAGACATTTATGAAGAAAAGCTCTTTAGAAGGAGCAATTTTTGAATAGGTTGGGTATTTAACCGTAGGTAGTGACTCATAGTCTTACTCTTTCCTTTTCTAGAATTTGGACATTTAGGCTATAGCTACATGTGCAATTCTAGTTTGTAGATAATGATTTCATACTGTCACGTGGGTGGGAGATTGAGCTTTTGGTTAGAAATTAGAATAGAGTATAGCTGCGTTTTTCTTGGATGCTATGTTTAATAAATATGACATGTATGATTGAGGGCTTTCAGTTGTTTCTGTACTTAAATTCAATTGCATTAAATCAATTACCCTAAAGACATAGCTAGAGAAACTAGTTAGACCATTAGACCAAGGCTTTACATCTCTCCTTTTTGGAGGATTCCTTTAAAGAATGCCAAAACTTTTTAGGTTTTGCAGAAAGGTTTCTCCAATCAGGGAGCCAACCTTAATGAATACAGCAGGGTATCCTATTGGAGCTTCTACCCATGCTTCGCTTCCTTTTTGAGAGAACACTTTCCCCGTCCAGATATGTTGCCAACTACTAGTCTCTCCCGCTGGAAAATAGGCATTAACTTTCTTCATTCCTTTGTCAAGAACAGGAACGACTAGAATCTCAGAACCAACCATGAACTGCTGATAACTCAACTGAAGCACATGTTCATCACTTGGATAATGGAGAAATAGGTGGCGGCATACAGGCAGCCCTTTTTGTGTAGCTTCCTGTACAGAAAGAACTTGAAAAGAACACGTTAGGTGTTTGCTGAGTTAACAAAATATAGCATTAAATTGGTGTAAGGATTTGGTAATCACCTTCACCAGTTGAACACGATAAAATTTCCAGGCCGTATACACTTTTGCAAAGCGTGCAAAATGTGCGAGTGTTCGTTGGTTTGAGTAGAATTGGCTGTTATGAGATGGTTTGTTTCCCTGTTTGCAGAAGATGGAAAATTGTCAGTAATTGATATGATGCACTAGTTGGCTGAAATTGAAATTCAGTAATTTTGGGAATCACCTTCACCAGTTTAATAACGGTTTGTTGAAATCAAAAGTTTTCTTTCTTTTGGCCCTTATTATTCAGAATCTGGAATTTTTCAAAATAGGTACCTCTATGGGTATCCTTTTTTTATTTTGAAGAATAAAATTTATACATGAAAACGGTATTTTCTGAATCAAATGCGCAATGGGCTGGTCCATGAGGATCATAGTCAAACCATTTCTGTAACTTTCAAAATAACAATGGAAAAGAAGAAACGACTATAGAACATAGCAGGTGAATCTTCTTCTTTCATGAGTATAACGTCAGAAATGAATATTTTCATTGTTGAGAAAGATTATCGACTGTTATACATGCTTTTGCAAATTTGGTGTAAATTGATTGTGAAGATGGGGAAAAAAAAGGAAATGACGAGAGAAATTGTCATGATACAGGTGTGTACTACTTACTTCATGGGTGCGGAATATGGTGGTAAATGAATTAAGTTCCATCCACCGCAAAAGCAGCTCCTCACTTCTTCTATACTTGATTAGAGGTAAGTTTACTGTACAATAACCTCCTATGTCACTGTGATTGAAAGCAAACCCTGAAATTCCACTGCTTAGTAGGCCAACAACGGAACTCTTGATCCCATCATTCTTTTGCCAACTAACCATTTGATCTCCTTCCCAGAATAGCATCCCCCACCTGGGGCTATCTCTGAAAGCAGCCCTCATGAAGAAAACCAATCCCTCTTCTTTTGCTTTCTCCAAACTGTCATTTTTCCATTCCTCAACAAACTCTCTGTTGATTCGGGCCCATAGTTCTGGATATTTGTTATGAGCCGAAATGGGATCTTCACCTGAAACGTAGGGTACAAAAGTTTAGCATTCACATGATCCAACAAGTTCTTCATGCTATAGCCTTTCTGTTTTGTTGGGAGGCGGGGGGATAATTATCAGCATAATAAATCAAGTAGTTAACATTAAGTGATCGTGGTGAGGTCATCATTGAAACATGTTGAATTAGATTGCGTTTATTCCCCCTTTCTTTCTTTGTGTGTGTGTGTGTGTGTGAAGGAAACAAGACAGGATCCAGTAGACAGAACCAAAGGTATGCTTGCTAGCCAATAGCCTACTAAATCTTCTCGTTACTTGTTGAAATTCTGGATCTCCATTACTCACTAGAAATGGATATGAAATTCAAAAGAGGTATAAATGAAGGGCAAATGTCCAATTTTGCCCCGGAAGTAACCTAGTAGGAGCTGATTTGCCCCAAAAGTAACAAATGGAGCTTATTTACCCCGGAAGTAGTAAAAGCGGTGCGTATTGGCCCTCGGAGGACTACTTCCGGGGTAAATAAGCTCCCTTTGTTATTGGGCTAAAGTCCAATTTTGCGACGCTTTTACTACTTCCGGGGTAAATAAGTTCCATTTGTTACTTCCGGGGCAAATCCGCTCCTACTGGGTTACTTCCGGGGTGAAATTGGACCTTATCCCTATAAATGAAAGAAAAGAGCCTGGTTCAATACTCTTTTCTTGCTTTGACCCACTTCCAGCTTTCTGTCTGACAATCAACTCATGGGTCATCCAGAAAAGTCCCAAGTTATCCCAATGTGTAGAAGCTCTGGGTCAAAGGTAAGAATAAAACCTGAATAGAGAACGGCGTCCATAGGAAGGCCTTCCCCAAAATCAGCCATCCATCCTCTAACCCCATCATCCACCATTTCTCGTAGAATCTGCTTGAACCATGTTGCGGTTTTTGGGTGTGTTAGATCCAACATGCCCACATTAAAAGCTGTATTAGGAACCATATACGGATCCCCCTTAGTGTTTTTCACTAAGATGTCCAACTGCTTTGCCTCCTCAAAGTGGTCTCTTCTTTTGTTTGTCTTCTCATCAACCTATGGGTATAGAATCAAACAACAAACTTATTTGTGGAATTTTGTCTCCAGTCCTCAACTATTATGTCAAGAGATATTTTATATTTGAACTATTCAAAGAATGTGTTACCGGAGCTAGACATGGATTACAATATGTCATAACTTTGATTTGCCGAGCACTAAGATCTTTGATTAGCTCCTTCCATCCAAGATACCTTTGTGCATCCACTTCCCAATTCCACCACAATTGTGACCCAATAAAAGTTTCTCTCTGCCCTACCCAATCCTATTTAATAATTACAAATTAGAAGTAAATTTACCAAATATCAAAATGTGATATCAACATATGCTAGAAGTTCACATCATGTGTCTATAGAAGCGAGTTGCATAATAGATCATCAAAAAGTCGGCTAAAACTGCCTATTATTTTGTTGCTCCATTTCCTCAAGAGTAAGAAGACAAAGGAATTACCTGCAACCAAAATGCTGAAATTGGAAGGTCACAAGCCCTTAGTTCATCCCAGACATGACGTACTGCTTCTGTCCCACCCTGCATCCCGACTATAGCTCCAGATATTATCCATTCTGGAAGCTCGGGTTGCCTTCCAATCGTTTCTGTGAAACGTTCAATGAGTTCACAAGGTGAGTTCCCATGCAATATCCGCCCATCAACTGAATTCCCATGTATCTGCTTATACTCCATTTCACAGAAAAATTGGAAACTGTCTTTTGAGTGGTGGGGGGGGGGGGGGAGGCTGAAATTAGAAACTGCATGTTTGAAGGTAGATTATGAAAAAAAGAATACCTGGATCAGTACTCTATCTGGTATTGTCAGATCGAAGATACTATAATCATATCCTTCAAGGTAAATGGACCTCATCTTAGACGTCATGTAGAATGGAGAAGGTGCATAAGTCGTACTCGAATCACCCCCTGCCCTGCCAATTAGTGAAATGATGTCAACAACATATAATACATCATTTGATATACAGGTTGAGCATATAAAGTTGGTACTCTGCTTTACCTGTAGCTGACCAAGTTAGCAGCAAAGGTGATAGGTTGATCTCCTCTTCCAATTCCCTGTTCTTGAACAAAAATGGGTATCCTTTTCCCTTTCAAATTCATGTGAGAGAACTGCTCCCCAAAACCGTAAAATCTCTCATCCTCATCACTTGCATACGTCAACCAAATCCTGTTGAACTCTGCCGATTCTGTTTTCTTCAATTTTGCCATCTCTTCCTCTGAAGACCTATAAAGATTCCAAAACCACCCAAATCTTCTATTTCGGTTGCTCTGCCTCTTCTTAAATCCTCGGTATATTCCCGAAACTGTTGAAGAGCTCTGTTTGCGTGAAATGATTTTGGGTGTTTCAGTCTTGACTTGAAATCCAACCTGACTATTGGTTTTCTGACTGAACAACACCCAGTACCTTGCAGAGGCAGATGGTCCTGTTGTATTAAGCTGCATGTTTGAATGCGCTAGCCGCTTCCGAGACTTTCTGCTCTTTTTGCTCGTATTGAAAATCCTTCCCGTGATCAGTAAAGTAGGAAGATGTGTATCTCTTATATCACTTTTCCGATTTATTCCCAGGTATCCAGAAGGAGAGTCTGTGACCTCAGTTTCCGAATGACGATCGCATGGATTAATCACCTTAATTTCGTCAATGGTCTGGTGATGACAAACCAAATGAACACCTCTGTCTTTGATGAGGAAGGATCCTCTGCTTTCTGCCACCTCCGTGTCAGCCAGTGCAGCGGATACGAAGGCCTTTCCTGGAATAGTAGACCAAATGGGTCGGCTTGTCTGAGAAAGATGCGAAATTTGGAGGTGCCCACCATTGTCGGATGACCAAGAAAGCTGAAAATCATTGCCAATTGCGAAGATTTCATGTGAATGAAGTGTTTTGGAATTGACGAAAAGAGACCCTTGAACAAAGGGAATAGTAGTTGGAGCAGAAGGGAAGGGATTGTTGAAGCGGTTATGGTGCTTTTGGGTTATCTTAAGGATCGCCATGAATGAATTGTATCAGAGAAGATTATATGTGTAAGATGCAGAACTAGAGTATTGCTGAGAATGAATTCTTTTATTACCTTCTAGGAATTAGAATTATAGAGTTTCTACGTATGAAACTATATTGGACGGGGATGATTGGGAAAGTCCCTTGCACGCCAGTTTTTGTGTGAAATGGTCGTGACAAGCCTGGGACTTTGACTATGGAGCAGGACAGAGTAATTGGTGCGAAATGGACTGAGCTCACCCAAAATTGAATTTTCTCCTGTTTTTTCAATGACAACGGACTATGGTTCACGATGATCACCGTTCTACTCCTTCTCGTTTTATATTGTCCGGATAGGAGATGGAGTTGGGAATAATCAAGTTTAGAAGCTCAAAACGTGTTAGGAAATTTATTCGGCTAATATATAGATTAGGTTTGTTAACTTTTTACAAACGTTTAATTTGAACCCTTAATTGTTTAAAAAAAATATGTTTTTAGTTCTCTAGAATCTAGATCTAATCTAATCTTCCTTTCCTTGTTTATCAAAAAAAAAAAAAAGAATCTAGATCTAATCTGATTTAGCTGCAACAATTTTTTTTCAAATCATCGTTATTATTTTTAAAATTGAACTTAACATGCCAGTTGTAAGGTTTAGAATTAAGGATACTTTATGAGATTGAGGATTAAAATAAAACTTTATGTAAGATTAAATGATAAAAGGTGTACTTCTGCCAATTTATTGAACACTGCTTTTTTGAAAGATCATGTTTGAGCTTTTTAAATACGATTTTTCAAAAAAGTTATCCGAACCTAATTTTATTAAAAATCGTGTTTAGCTTCTACATTTTTATTAAATCAATTATGGTCAAAATCATGAGTAATTTTTTTCTAAACTCAATTTTAGCAATATTAATCCAAACATACCTATAGATTGTAAGTTTTTTTAATCAAGTATATATACCAGACAAGACAATTCTGTTTGAGGCATTGTTCATAAGCCATGTATATATCTCTCAAAGAGGATTATCTATCTTGATTCGGCTCACTGTGAACCCAACCTCTGTTGGAGGATTGTGGGATTAATGCCGTCGAATCTTCCGTACTCAACTGCTCCCAATATTGAATCTGCCCTTCTTTCTGAACAGGTCCACCCATCTGCACTTGGTCCTCTTAAGAGTCTATATTCATGAAGCTCTGACCCAAACAATCTTGTAACTTTCTTGGGCTACTCTCTTCCAAGATCAAATTGAAAAAAAAAAAAAAAAATGAACCTGCCCTTGTTATGGGGAAGATTCATTACGACAATGTGATGGTGATCCATCATGAAAATTGTAATTAACATTGAACGTGAAACTGTGACTTAAGCAATATTATCTCCAATAGAAAGATACATATCCTCATAAAAAACATGGGAAAGTAAAATTAGTTGAAATATAGCCCAAATGATAATGGAGAAATGGGATAGCAATAGTGATTTATGATCATAGCATGAATTCGAGCAATCAATTCACTCAGCAAAGAACAATTTACTTGCCTTTATTTTTTTATTCTAGCATACAGGTATCATTCAATTAAAAACAATCTTATTTCAAACATGATTGAACAAGCATCTCTCCCAATATCTAATTTAAATTAAAACAATGGGTTTGTTATGAATGGGCTTGTACTAATGTGGACTTGGATCCTGATAAAGAGACTAATGAGCCGACTACTTCTCAAAATGGGCCTAGTTTTTTGCCTGATCAAAATGGGCCTAGTTAGGAGATGTAAAGTGGGCTAAGCAATGTGCAATGATGAAAACAGATGAAAAGAGAGGTAAGGTTTAGGCCTTTTGGGAGTGTGAAATTTTGCGAATATTGCGTGTTGTTGTTTGTGTCCATTTCCATTTCAGATCTTTGAGTTTGAGACAATCATATGGCTGCCGTCGATACGCTTATTTGAATCAAGGTTCACAGACCCGGACCGGTTCAACCGTGAATCGGCTATAAGCCCAGTTCGGGTGAGCATTTAGCCTGGGGAGAGAAGTTGAACCGGTGGAGAACCGGTTCAACCCGCACAGAACCAGGGGGCTGAACCGGTTCTATCCTTTTCTTTTTAAAAAATTTGATTTTTTTTATTTTGTTATAATTCACCTAATTACCAACTTTCACTTCACTTAATTTTATAAACAAGGAAATTACAATATTTTAGATGCCATTATACTTGCATATGTTTAGTATTTAATTGTTATTGCTCTTAGTATTTGTATTTTAATCTGTGAATTGTAGAATAATATTTATTTTCACGTGTACTCAACTAATATTTTATATTTTTCCCTCTATAGAAACATCAAAATATTCATGTTTGATGAATCATGCAAACTTATCTATGTTTACATTGATATTAGTGATTATTAATGTTAATATAAATAAAATTTTATCATTTTAATATAACCGGTCCGACCCCGATCTGACCATTAACCCTTGAATCAGTGCCTCATCCGGTTCGACGTCCGATCCGGTTTTTTGAACCTTGATCTGAATAATACGGCCGCTAAGTAAAGCTACGCCTGGAACGTAACAGGGACCCCAGGAAATATGAGTAAAAGACTAAATTTGTGTGAGGACACGGACATTTGAGCTGCAAGGCAATATACAACTAAATTATGGCCATTGCATGCCAAGAAAGTTAATATGATCAATCAAGCAAATCAGAAACTGTTTTTCCTCTTCTAAAAGCATCAACTTCAGCCAACTTATCCATAAAAGCTTTACTGGGAAATAAATTATCAGCTTTCGCCCTCTCCCTCATCCCATATGCTGGAAGCTTAGCATTTATATACGCCTCTAATAGAAATTGGAAGCCACTGAGCCTAGAAGTATAACCCGCTTGTCTCATTCTATAGAACATTTTTTCCGCATTGTGGACATCCCCTCTTTTCGCATACTGTTCCAAAATAGCTATATAAGTGCCATAGATTGGCCTAATCTGGGTCTGCCGGATTGCCTTCTGCAAAAGAGAGTCTGCCTTCTCCACTTCACCTGCTTGCACATAGAGTCTCACAAGTGCGTCCCATGTCAATGGGCCTAGATGATGTGCACTATTTGCCATTTGCTTTATAAGATCCTTGCCCTTCGTTAGCATATTATTATTTGTATAGGCCCTCAGGAGCACTGCATATTGCCTGGATGTGAGTTTCTTCCATTTATCCATCATCATCTCAAAAATGGCCTCAGCTTGTTCAATTTTCCTCAACTTTCCCCAAGCTTCAATTGCGGCTACACACTCGTAAGTCCGAGGATCTGATTTGCAAACTGTCCAAATTCTCTCCACTTCATTAGCCTTTCCCAGGTCTGCATAGATGGGAAACAGATATTGACATACCCACCTATTTTCTTTCAGATTTCCCCCTTCTATCTCCTTCAACACAGCGTCAACTTTTTCTTTAAGCCCTGCAGATGCATAATGCTTAGCTAAGGCAAGCTGTATTTGGATGTCTGGTTCAACACCTTCAGCCTTCATCTTCTCTACAATTTGTTCCATTCCAGCAATGTCATTGTACTTGGCTTTAACAACAACAACAAAGCCTTATCCCACTAAGTGGGGTCGGCTACATGGATCGCACGACGCCATTGTGCTCTATCGGAAACCAAATCTTTAGATATATTATTTATTAAAAGATCTCGCTCTACAACTTCATTAAGTGTAAGCCTCGGTCTCCCCCTTCCTCTCTTAATCGGACTCCAGACTGTTTGATCTACCCTCCTCACTGGCGCATCTAATGGCCTTCTTTGTACATGTCCAAACCACCTCAAACGATTTTCTACCATTTTCTCACTGATAGGTGCCACTCCAACTCGTTCGCGTATATGATCATTCCGAATCTTATCCTTTCTTGTGTGACCACACATCCATCTCAACATCCTCATTTCAGCTACCCCCATTTTATGTTCATGTTGACCCTTCAAAGCCCAACATTCACTACCATATAATACTGCTGGTCTTATAGCAGTGCGATAAAACTTCCCTTTTACCTTATTGGGTACTTTTCTATCACAGAGAACTCCAGTAGCTTTCCTCCACTTACACCACCCAGCTTGAATTCTATTAAAATTTTATAAGAAGATAGAGAAGGTTTCATGTTTTCCTTTTCCATTAGTGATAAAACATTGCCTATTTTCCTCTTATCAGTCCTCTTGTACAGAAGAAGCATCTGATCACAAGCAAACACTGAAACAGGGATTTCTGAATCCTTCATTTTACTAAATATTTCCTCTGCTTTTTTCATATTGTTCTGACTTACACAGTTAGCCAGCAGAGCTTGGTATACACGCTCCCCTCTGAAGGATTTTGGGATCCTCTCAACATAAATCTCGGCTTCGTAGAGGCCACGCACTTTGGCAATCAAATCAAGTCGGGATGAGTAATCTTTCTCAGTAAGGTCAATCTTCTGTTTTTCCTCGACCCAATCAGAAAGCTACAGAACCAACAAACAGTATAAATGAAGTTATTCCAAATCTTCCTCTAGAATTTAAAGTATATACTCAAGCGGTTAAAGGTACAAGAAATAAGTATCAAAAGTTCTTACTCCTACATATACAGTAAAGTAACAAGAAATCTTGCAATGCAAGACTGAAATCACATAAGCATAGCATGTAACAAACAGCAGAATATATTTCATTCTGGAATGAATAACAGAGAAAAAACAATCCAACAGGAGTTATGATGAGAAATCACCCAAGCTAAAAAACAAATTAGTAAAACAAAATGAAAAGATTGCCAAGATTAAGATCTTAATTAAATGCAATCAAGGCACTAAATAATTAAACCATAGGATAAGATGTCACAACAGCCTACCTCCCGAGGCACATAACATTTACAATGAATATACATGTATTTTATATACAAAAACAACAACAGGGCCTTATCCTACTAAGTGGGGTCAGTTACATATATTTTATATAGAAGTTACAGATAAATACAATGTGATCAGACATGTTAATCGATGGGGCATTTTGCAACAATAACAAGACTTCAGGAGGGGATAGCTACACAAGAGGTTTGAAAACATCAGGTAGTGAACATAAAAACAAAACAGGAAACAACATTTCCTGCCCCTCATTTCTTTCCTAAACAACCCTTGTTGCACCTAAGATCCTCCTTCTTCAAAGGCAAAGATGCTATGTTATCTCATCATCAACCTTCCACAATGGATCTGAAGGTTGAAGGCGCCAAAGACATCGTACCACTAAGGGTTCAGGCTGGTTATATGACTTTCTTTCCACCTAAATTGGCCAGAGAGGCTATAAGCTTGCTAGCAT
Organism: Mimosa bimucronata; assembly: GCA_037074515.1. Taxonomy (NCBI): domain Eukaryota; kingdom Viridiplantae; phylum Streptophyta; class Magnoliopsida; order Fabales; family Fabaceae; genus Mimosa; species Mimosa bimucronata. The sequence goes on from CM073437.1 coordinate 9,574,357, forward strand.
GCAGCCACCAAAACCAAAATGTTATTGGATTGGTGATATCATGAGTTGCAGAGATTTTAAAATTTGAATTGAGATCTTGTCCAGATTTAAGAATATTTAACTCCTCCATAGGGTTGGGACAGTTGAAATTATTTGAGAACATTTCATCAGAAGACAACAATACAAATCTAGATCTAACTCTTGGTAACACCGACCACAATACTTCAAAATTTCAGTTTGTAGAATGGAGGTTTCATTCATTTACCTGTAAAGCCTTCTTATACATTTGAAGAGCACGAAGATTACGTATGGCCAAAGATATCTCTAACCTGCTTAATTCTTTCCCTTCCTCAACCCACTTCGCAAGAACAGAATCAACAGACAATCCCGGGATTCTATGGATCGCCTTGAATAGTTCTGATTGAATCCCCTTCTGCTGTGGTTCTTTTTCAGTTGAATTAACCTCATTATCTGATAGCTCCAGCCCATCATTTAAATCCTCCACACCCTCATTTTCAAAAGATGAGTGTTGTTCAGATATTAATTCAACATCCTCCCCATCATTGTCGTGTACTTCCCCCACAGGTGTCTCCAGCTTGTAATCTTGATCGTCATCCTCTTTCTTGCTTCTTGCGTCAGCTTGTGAAGAAAGTTCGCGCACAATAATGTTGAGGGAAGTGTGCTCTGTACTGTAAAACATATTGAATGGAAGAGGTCCTTTGCATGATGTTTGAGGAGACTCAATGATACCAGCCCCATCTTCTACTTTATTAGTTGTTAATTTTACACAGCAATCAGGAGAAGTAACTACACTGAATCCTTGGAGCCTACAAACAATATGCTATATAGTATTAAATGTCTTCAAAACTTGTGAAATATAACAAATTATAAATACAATCCACGGTCCAGGAAAGAACACTCAATATTGATCTCTGGACTTCACACAAAAGAGAAATAGATTGTTCACTGTCTCTTGAAGCTCAATCTCTCCGCAAATGAAACATATATTAGCCAAACGTTCAAGTAAAAGTTACTTAAACAGAACCACAATACATCAGTATATACCAGCAAGTTATGTAGTGTCACTAGTGTGTAATATACGTATCAAGCACATCTGAAGTGCAAACAACCAGAGGTGAATGGACTAGCATAAACCCAGAACGAAAACAAGAATTGTTATCTCTCTCTTTTTAAAGTTCAGAAATCATACAATTTATTTCAGTATATTATTATCTGAATGCCAACTACGGCAAAATAGACGGAGACAGAAGCACCTTCAAGTAAGAAAATGACAATTATGTACCACAAAACAGAAACATCACAGTGATCGGTTCACTTCCATCACAGAGTATTATATTCTACAAGAAAAACAAAAATCAAGAAACAGAAAATCTTCGATCGAATAAACCACATGATACTAACCTGAGAGAAATTGAAGGTCGACGAAGAGCCCACATGATAAGGAGCACTTTGGGAGAACAGATTGGACACAAGGGGGGATGTAGTGTATGAATGAATCGGGGAGGTTCACTCTAAAACTATAAACCCTTGTCATTAATTTCCTCTCTCTTGCTTGTTTATTTCTATTTCTCAATTGAGGAAAAGATAATTTTAACTTTTAAAAAAAGAAAAGTTGACAACAAATAAAAATATGTCCTATATTTAAAAAATATTGTAAGAAATACTATAAATAAATATAGTTTGTTTAATTCTAAGGGCTAAGGTACAAAAATGACTATGTAGTTTGATCCAGGGTATACCCAACACCATGAAGTTTTTTTTAGAATAAAAATACCCACGTAGTTACCAAAATGGGACAAAAGTGCCCATGCCGTTAATTATACTAACGACGTTAAGTTTTTCAAAGTTAGATAAAATAAAAGGTGCAAAAATACCCAAGTCCGAAGAGTATCCAACACCGTGAATTTTTTGTTTGCCTAAAAAAGCATTGTTATCAAACCCGACCCGGACCGGAACCCGCCGACTAGGGTGCCAGACCGGGCCGGGTTGGCAACCAACCGGGGGGTGAGGTGACCCGATCAAAACCCGGGAAACCCGTCCCGACCCGGTCCGGTCTGGGTTAACCCGGTCCGATTCCCACTCCCCCCCAAAAAAGCCTGCATGTAGTCGTTTACCTTTTTTTTAATATTAATTTCATTATTATATTCCATTTTCTCATTCTTGTCGATTCTTCTCCCTCACTCCATTCAGAATCTCTTTAGAAAAATGAAACCCTCTGTGTTCTTCGTGTTTGTCACCGAAGTTTGTAGTTGCCGTGTTCGTCACCAGCGTGCTTGTCGGTTCCCTTGCCTTCGCCATGTTCTTCATTAGTGTAGTGATGATAAGGTTAAAGGTGAAAAATTTTGTTATCGTATACCTATTTTGATATAATAAATAGTTGCTAACCATTTTGTGTCATTGGATGATAGTATGATATGATATGATGATGTCATTTTGTCAAAGAATTTGTAAATAATGTTGATACTTCGATGATTTTTTTGTTAATGATTTAAGATGATAAGTGAAGTTATTGTTTGGATTTTTTGAAATTATTGTTACTTGGATTATTTTTCAGTTAATTTTTTATGCTTCACCGGACTGACTCACAAGTTAGTTATGAACTGACCCTCTGACCCTTTACCTCGACAGGGCTAGTTGCCGGTCCGGGTTTAATTACCATGTAAAAAAGTGCCGACGTAGTTACCAAAATGGTTCCCTCAGTACATTTACCGTTACTTTACACATGTTAGGCAGGAAAAATATACAAGAGGGCGGTGAATTTCATATTTCAATAAAATATTTTTCAAAACTTTAAGTTCAAAATCAATTTTAAAAAACTAGATAAGAAAGAAACAGAGTATTGAAATCTTAGGAAAATGCTTCCAGATCAAACAAAGTATTTGATAAACACTTAAACTCACAGAAATTTAGAGAAACAGAAACAAAATATGAAAATTCGAAGTGCTAGACAAATACTTGTAGCTCAAACGTTTCTCTGTAATTTCATGCTTCAATCTTCCTCATCAATGGATATAGGGTTAAAGGTCATATTTGCCTCGAAAGTATACACGGTGGATCATATCTGCCCTGGAAGTAATTTTTTAGTCCAAATTTACCCCGAAAATGTGCAAAGTGGATCATATTCGCCCTTCACCGTTAAAAAACTTACGTTGACTGTTAAATAGTTGACGTTGACCGTTAATTTTTGGGTTAAACGTATACATGTTGACCGTTAATTTTTGGACAAAAAAAATACTTCTGAGGCAGATGTGATCCACCGTGCATACTTCCGAGGAAAATATGACCTTTAACCCAAGGATATATATAGGCCTTTGAGAATGCAAACAAACATTGTGCAAATTTGCCTGAGATTTCAATACTCTGTTTCTTTCCTATATGTTTTTTAAAATTGCTTTTGAACTTACAGTTTTGAAAAATATTTTATTGAAATTCAAAATCCATACCCCCTCTTATGTATTTCTCCTGCCTAACATGTGTAAAGTAACGGTAAAGGTACTGAGGGAACCATTTTGGTAACTACGTTGGCACTTTTAGGCGAAAAAAATTTTATGGTGTTGGGTGCACTTCGGACCAAACTTCATGGGTATTTTCGCACCTTTTATTTTCCCTAACTTTGAAAAACTTAACGCCGTTAGTATAAATTAACGGTATGGGCACTTTTGTCCCATTTTGATAACTACGTAGGCACTTTTGTTCCCAAAAAAACTTCGTGGTATTGGGTGTACCCTGGATCAAACTACATGGTCATTTTTGTACCTTTAACCTAATTCTAATGAAATGGATTTGCATCCCTTCACGATGTATTTATATTGCCTGCTAGTAACTGTCTCAGTATCAACGAATGTTGAACCAATCAGTTCAGGGAGAGTATTTCAAAAAGGATGTACATGCAACTTTTTTTTTTTTTGGGCCAAGGATGTACATGCAACATGGTGTTTACATGTTAGAGTACTGTGAACTCATGTATGGCATTCCACTGGTCGTTGGCCGATGATGACTAGATGTGGGGATTATCATAATTTCAGACAATGGAATGGAATGAAAAGAAAAATAATGGGCTGTTAATTGGGTCATGACATTGGCCCAGCAATGGTCCTCGATTGGATCCAAAACTTGTGGGCGAGCATCAGTGGTGTGGAAAATACCTAGTGACTAACTGGCTATACTGATACTCCGGTCATTGAAAAACACTAATTAAAAAATCATAAATTCATAATTTGATTCCTTTCAATTTTTTACTAGAATATACGGTGTTATCAGCCAGAGATTAATCATCCCGTATATAGCATAGCCAGAGACTAATCCTCCTAATGAGTGAAAAATATAGAAGTGGGTTTCGCTTCTACCAATAAAAGTTTCTCCATGCATGTCACTTGATTCGTATCAAAGATGTCATATTTATGATACTCCGTCGTCTCGTCTATCTACTATGATGGCATTTGTCGTTCTTCAATTCAGATTCTTAACCCCGCCCTCAAAAGATACATAGTTACATACATTTTTTTGGGGCCAGCAATAAGAAACTGTATGGCCAGCTTAATAAAACTAACCGATGTTTATATTTAATACCCTATTTGTTCCTAAATATCATACATTTTTATCTAATCTGATTAGATTAAAGATATTAATTAGATTAGTTAAAATCAGATGATATTACCAAAACACCATGACTACTTACTTTTATTCATATCCTCCCTCTCTTGCTTCTTTATTATTTATCATTGGGCATAATTTAGGAAAAAGTTGATAAAATAATAGAAGAAAGTTTTATATTCAGAAACAAGCTCATCTCCCCAAATAGGTCTTATATTGAGGAATAGATGAAGTATAATTTTAGAATAAAAAAAAGAGATGAATAGAAAACAAAAACTCATTCAAGGGATGGGGAGTAAGAAGAGTGTCCCTCCGGTCCTATTTATAAGAGTCCGGCCGTCAAAACACGCTTCTTAAGAAAACATGTAAAAGTCATTAAATATGTCCAGAATATACAACACTTTTTCAATATTACCCTTATTTATGATGAATCTATTAAGAGAGAGAAATATATAAGCATTAATAAATATGAAAGAGAATTAAGGATAAAATTGGAAAAAATACATTAAATGATGAGAGAATGCAAAGTATGCTCTTATATTTTGGACCAAATCAATTCAAATTTTGAGCTCTTATAATTAGGACCGGAGGGAGTAGCTTTTAGCTGTCAAAACCTAGGTTTCAGTTAAGTTAGACAAATACTCACAGCTTTTCCAGAATAGCTTTTTAACCTGAAAACCTAAATTTGGGACTAAAAACCTAGGTTTTGTCATAAGCTATTTTTTTTTACAATCTTAGAAGCTACTCTCCAAAATCTATTCTCTAAAAATATTTTTTCAACTTTTTTCTCAAAAATTGTACTCTAAAAACTAATCCAAACATGTCCTAAATTGAAAGTTGAAGATGAGGATAAAATAAGTGCTAAAATACAAGACATAGCTATCTCGTGGTGGGCATAATGGACACACAGAACACATCAATCACGAGAAATTTGTTTATATATAAAAAATTTTGTAATTAAAAAAAGGGCAGAAGCTTCGTGGAAAGCGCAAAACGCACAAGTTGGAAAAATTGAAAAGGTAAGAAGGCCGAAAAAGTAGGTCACTTATCGTCAAAACAGAAAACAACAATGTCTTTTTCCAAAACCCGTTAGAAGATGAGCAACCTCTCTTCACATTTGGATCAACAAAAAGAAAAGCATCGGTCCACCGGGGAACTCCAGAAACATAAAGATGTGATTGGCAACATTGACGCATTAGATGGGCTGGCAAGAGACCTTCTAACTTAACCAAAGGCCGCCACTTCAAGACGGGGTCTGGCATTGGTGGGAACTCAGTATGCTAGGGGCCAACAGTGTCAACCTTAATGGTTCCTGTCAGACCTCGATTCAAATTAATCTGAATTATAATTCACTGAGGGATTGGTCAAGATACCGAGTGCACAAAAAAAAAAAAGATGTGATTAGCAAGGATATCATGAAGCTTGTTGAATCCTTTCAATCTTTTCAAATTCTATATTGTAATGTTAGATTATAAGGCTTTAATCTCTTTTCTACTCTGTTAATTCAGACTTCTCTGTAAAATTCATTGCTTATTTATCATTTTGCTTGGTTATCAAAAAGAAGAAGAAGAAGACGAGCAACCTGAAAAATGAAAATAACGCCTTCTATATTTGGCACGGACAATTAATTAATACTACAAGGAAAAGTGTGTTTTAGATATATTTAATGTTTATTTATATTAATCAATGCAAATATTCTACCTATGGACCTAAATGACCCACGCTACCTCTTCTTACCCCTAATACTAAACCCGTTTACACCCACCCAACAATGCGGGTACTCACGCCAAACAAACCAACCTAGTATGTTCCAACGTTTTTCCTTCTGTTCACATTTTTTAACTTTATGAATCAAAAATAGTAGTCATATAACCCTTTTCCGCAAAATATAATCACATAAACGTTGGATTTTTTTTATAATTACATATAAGGTATCTTTCAAATACTTTAATTAATTATATGTTAAACAAAAAAAAATACTTTAATTATGTTAATAGTTTAGTCAATTTGTTATGAAAATAAAGAAAAGAAGATAGATAGAGAATAAGAGAAAATATAATAACAAGAAGGAAAATATGAGAGGAACAAGGAAATATGAGAGGATGAAGCTATCACTTTCTCACTTGTGATTTAATGGTACTAATGCCTTGTATAAGACCTCTATTTATAGGCCCTAAGTCATTGAAAACTATGCATGTGGTTACAAGAGAATAATGGTGAAATTTATGGCATTTACAAGCAATTCATTGAGATGTTACAAAGTTAAGGACATTTAGAAAGAAAAAAATCCTAATATGAATTCGAAGAGGAATGGTTATGGATATTCATTTTAAACCAGAAGCTTGCTGATAAAAATACATTTATTGTTTGGCATGACCGGTTAAGCTACCCCGAATCATCTATGATGAGAAGAATTATTGAAAATTCACATGGACATCTATTGAAGAATCAGAAGATTTTTCTCGATTTAAAGACCTTTCTTGTGCTGCTTACTCTCAAGGTAAATTGTAAATTAATAACAAGGCCTTCTTTGACAAAAGTTGGAGTTGAATCCCCTACATTTCTAGAACGAATTCAAGGGGACATGTGTGGACCTATTCATCCACCATATGGGACCATTCATATATTTTATGGTTTTAATATATGCATCTACAAAATGGTCATATGTGTGTTTGTTATCAACACGTAATTTAGCATTTGCTAGATTACTTACTCGAATTCGGTTAAGAGAAAAGTTTCCAGATCATGCAATTAAGACAAGTTGTCTTGATAATGCTAGTGAATTTATATCTCAAAATTTTAATGATTATTACATGGCAATTGGAATAACTATAGAAAAATATATTGCTCATGTCCACACTCAAAATGGTCTAGCAGAATCATTTATTAAACGCCTCCAATTGATAGCTAAACCAATGCTTTTGAGAACAAGACTTCCCATCTCAGCTTAGGGACATGCAGCAGCAATTATACGCATCAGGCCAACAAGTTATCATAAATTCTCTCCACTACAATTGGCTGGAGCCAAATATTTCCCATCTTAGAATTTTTTTGACATGCTGTATTACCACAGCGAACAAAGATAGGACCTCAAAGAAGGTTGTGAATATATGTTGGTTATGAATCTCCTTCTACAATAAAGTATTTAGAACCATTAACTGGAGATTTGTTCACGGCACATTTTGATTATTGCTATTTTGATGAATTAATTTTTTCAACAATAGAGGGAGATCATAAACAGCTGGAAAAAGAGATCACATAGAAAACATTATCATTATCTCATCTAAATCCTCGTACACAACAATGTGAACTTGAAGTTCAGAAAATAATTCATTTGCAAAATATTGCTAATCAACTGCCAGATGCATTCACTGACTCTAAGAGAATTACAAAATCTCACATTCCAGCTGAAAATGCTCCAATTAGAATTGCTGTCCTCGAAGAACAACCAAAAGTTGCAAATGAAACTAAGCCTCGCCTGAAGCGTGGTAGACCAATCGGTTCCAAAGATAAGAATCCTAGAAAGAAAGAGGGAGCAAACAATCAACATAGTCAATTTGAAGAGGCTGGTCTTATAGGGGAAACCCAAGACATTATTTATCAAAAGACCCTAGAAGAGTTTCAGGTACCTGAAAATTATGAAGAGATCTCGATAAATTATGTCACAAAGGGAAAAAGATGGAACCGAGAAGATATAATTGTCTACAACGCATTTTCAAACAATGTTGCTCTTAAAAGTAATTAATCAGAGTGAGGATCTTGAACCTAGATCAGTTGAACAATGTACATATAGAAGTGATTGGTCAAAGTGGAAAGACGCAATTCAAGTAGAGTTTAATTCACTCTCAAAATGAGAAGTTTTTGGACATGTCGTCTAAATACCAAATGGTGTACAGCCCGTTGGATATAGATGGGTATTTGTGCGAAAACGAAATAAGAAAATGAGGTTGTAAGCACAAGGATTTTCACAAAAACTTGGCATTGATTATAAAGAGACACATTCTCTTGTGGTGGATGCAATCAATTTGGCATATTTAATTAGCCTGGTAGTAAGCAACAAATTTGACATGCGGCTAATGGATGTTGTCACAACCTATTTATATGGCTCTTTGGACACTGAAATTTAAATGAAAATCCCTGAAGCATTTAGTTGCCAAAGGAATATAAAAATTCTTGAGAAAATTATGCAATTCGCTTGCATAAATCCTTATATGGATTGAAACAATCTGGAAGAATGTGGTATAACCGTTTTAGCAAATATTTATTGAAAGAAGGTTATAAAAATGATCCAATTTCCCCATGTGTTTTTATAAAAAGGAATGGATCAGAGTTTGTCATAATTGCTGTATATGTGGATGATTTAAATATAATTGGAACTCCTGAAGAGCTTCTAAAAGCAGTTGATTGTTTAAAAAGAGAATTTGAAATGAATGATCTTGGAAGAACAAAGTTTTGTTTTGGATTACAAACTGAGCATCTCACAAATGAAATCCTTCTTCATTAGTCAACTTATATTGAAAAAATATTAAAGCAATTTTATATGCATAAAGCTCCTTCCTTAACTACTCCAATAGTCGTAAGATCACTTGATAAGGAAAAATATCATTTTCGTCCTCAAGGGGAAAAGGAAAAACTTCTTGGTCCAGAAGTACCATATCTTAGTGCTATAGTTGCACTAATGTATCTTGCTAATTCAACACGTGCTGATATTGCATTTGCTGTAAATTTATTGGCAAGATTTAGTCATTGTCCAACAAGAAGGCGTTGGAATGGAATCAAACATATATTTCGATATCTTCAAGGGACAAGTGATATGAGACTATTTTATTCTAATGAATCTGGATCACGATTGGTTGGTTATGCAGATGTAGGGTTTTTATCAGATCCACACAATGGTAGATCACAAATAGGATATTTGTTTACTTGTGGAGGTACAATTGTTTCACGGCGTTCAACGAAATAAACTTTGTCAGCTATATCATCAAATCATGCAAAAATAATTGCAATTCACGAGACAAGTTGAGAGTGTGTGTGGTTAAGGTCAATGACTTAGCATATTGAATCAATACGTGGTATGATTATTGCACAAAAGGTTCGATAGTATTATATGAAGATAATACAGCATATATAGCTCAACTGAAAGAAGGATATATTAAAGGAAAAAGAACAAAATATATTTCTCCAAAATTCTTTTTCACCCATGATCTTGTAAAGAGTGGTGATATAGATGTTCAACGAATTCGCTCATGTGACAATCTTGCAGATATGTTTACTAAAACACTTCCAACAAGAACATTTAAGAAATTAGTGTATAGTATTGGAATGCGCAGACTTAGAGATAAAGTGATGCTGTCATCAGGGGGAGATATTGTCATGCTGCACTCTTTTTTCTTTAACCTAGGTTTTGTCCCACTGTGTTTTCCTAGTAAGGTTTTTAACGAGACATTTTTAATAAATATTGTGTACTATTTTTTTTCCTTCATTAGGTTTTTATCCCAATAAGTTTTTCCTGGTAAGGTTTTAATGATGTACAATAATATAGACATTCAAGGGGGAGTGTTATGAATTAAAGAAAAGAAGAGAGATAGAAAGAAGAAGAGAGAATATAATAATAATAAGGAAAATATGAGAGGAACAAGAAAATATGAGATTATGAAACTATTACTTTCTCATTTGTGATTCAATGGTACAAATACCTTGTACATAACCTCTATTTATAGGCCCTAAGTCATTGAAGACTATGCATGTGATTACAAGAGAATAACGTTGAAGTTTATGGCATTTACAAGATATTCATTAAAAGGTTACAAAGTCAATGACATTTAGAGAGAAAAGAATCGTAAGAGAAATTCTAAGAGGAATGGTTATAGACATTCATTCTAATTTCATAACACAATTGACATAATTTTTATTAGTTAAATTCAGACATTTTTATTGATAGCCAGAGGGATAAAAAGTTTGATAGATCACTGGGAGCCATGTTTTTTTGTCAGCGAATTAGTTGAGCTCATTCAATCGCTAGTGAAATATGTAAAACACGTTCTGTGTAGTCTTGAAATTGAAAAAGCTTTCAAAATATAATACTCCCTCCAATCCTAAATATATATAGAAACTATTTGGGAGGTGAGTTTAGTCTTAAATATAAGACATACTTCTAATTATTCTCATCATTTTTCTATATTATCCATATGAATGCACTTCAATAATCAATAAACAAGAAAATGAGGGTGAAAATAAAAGTAGATGATTATAGTGTATTGGTAATATCATATAATTTTAACTAACATAACTATCATTCTTAATTTAATCAAATTAAATAAATATATTTTATATTTAACGTCATATACATCATAGACCTACATCTAAGATCCGACTGAAGGTAGAAGCCTAGCACTATATTTGACTATTTGCATAACAAATAATACGAAAGCGGTCGTATCACTATCAATAAAACAACAACAAAAAACATCTTGTAACATACGAGTAACTATTTTTCATTATATAAAATCATTCTCTCCCCACTCCCTTTCCATTTCCCCAAAGTTGAAAATCCATGGGAGCGGATGAAAGATACATCTTTTATATGTGTGTGTATATATATATACACACACAAATATGTATCAACTAACAATCAACCCCTTTTTTATCATATTACCAGGTATCCGAACAACTACCTACTTCAATTTTCAAGATTTATAACTTCCCCTCCCAATTTAACATGACAACTCAAAGCCCCATAAGGATCCAAAGGGGCCTTAGAACGGCAGGACCATATGAAATATACCATCTTAAATATAACAAAAAGGATGAAAAGCAAAATGTATGTGTTTCGATATAAACTACCCCCATTAAATTTTTTAACTAATTGATGTTGATAAATCATATCCATACATTTAACCAGCTTCAATTATTTACTAACAACTGTGTTTAGCTCATACAGGCCATTATTTATATATGTGTGTATATATATAATCAAGATTGCAGTAAATTTCACCAGCACAATGACCCAAAAGGCCAAAACTCGATACATGGATTTTTTTTTTTTTTTTGTCATTCTGAGATTACATGGATCATCCCTTCTTTTAAGTTGGCTCTTTTTTTTTTTTTTTGGGGGCGTTAGCCTCGAACATTATACACCCAAATCCGGGAGAAAAATTAAACATTCGGAACGGTTAAAAACAATATAGGGAGAACAGAAAAATAATGTTTGCATCTTTTTTACTTGTTGACATGATCATCACACACTTCATAAGGGATCATAATAGAGCTACATCATCATACGATCATGACCGTTCAATTTACCATCATATCATAATCATCGCTGCAACTCCATCATACGAGAGAACTCCTCAAAGCAGACAAAGCCATCCCCGTTGTGATCAACCCCTCTTATCATGCGCCGGCATTCCTCTAACGTGCACCGCTCATCCCCAACCGCCTTGAAGAACCCTAACAGCTCCTCCGCCGAGATCTTCCCGTCGCGATCCGAATCGAACACCTCAAACGCCTCCTTCAGATCGCCAGAATCGGGCGCAGGACAACCCGACCCGACCCGATTCATGAGCGTCTCAACTCTAATACAACCCCTTCCTTCAGGATCCACATCAGTGAGCATCATCTCCACATCCTCCTTGCTCTCACCGAGCCGAGTGAGAAAAGCCTCGAGGTCTTGTCGCGAGATAAAGCCGTCGTCGTCTCGGTCGATGATCCTCAAGGCCTGAGCGAAATCTGAGTGGATTTCGGTGGAGAGATCGGACCAGTCGGGGTACAATTCGGGCAAGACGCTGGTCGGTGTGGTGGAGCCGGGAGGGCCGGGAGGAGGCTTGTGAGTGGAGTCGTCGGAGGAGGAGGAGGAAGACGAAGAAGAAGAAGAAGAGCTGAAGGAGGAAGGAAGGGATCTGGAGACGGAGGCGCGTGGCTGATTCTTGGAACGGAAGAGTTGTTTAGGGTTGAGGCGGAGGGATTTAGGGCTGATATTGATGAGCTTCATTGTTGTTGTGTGTGTGGGGGATTGAGGAGGGAGGGAGAGAGAGAGAGAGAGAGAGAGGGTTGAGGGTTGAGGGGAAGGAGGGAGGAAGGTGAGGGGGTTAAATGGGGGTGGTGGGAGGGGAGAAGGACAAGTAGCATCAACTCCATCAGTGTACCACCAGGAAGGGAGCTTCCACGAAGTTTCCTAACCCTTGCTCATTTATTAATCATTTATTATTCCTATATGTTAGTGTATTTATTTTGATTACATAATTTCATTTATTTATGTTTATTGTTTTCAGCACTTCAAGACAGGTGGAGTGGAATTTCTAGTTTTTTTTTTATTCTGTGGGCCTATGTCAGTGGTGGAAAGTACTATGTATGGTAGTGACAAAAGACCCGTTGGTAACAAACCAGGAGAATCAGGATAATATAACTTTTAGTCCTGAACTTTTATTTAATTTTGGTTTTGATCCCTAAACTTTCATATCGATGGTTTTGATTTTTGAATTTTTAGTCTTTGATTTTTGTCCCTGAACTTTAACATCGATGGTTTTGATCCATGAACTTTTGATCAATTTTAGTCTTGGTCCCTGAATTTTCAGTCAATTTTGGTCATTGGTCCTTGAACTTTAAAAAAAAAATTAAAAAAATCAGGGACCAAAACCACAATTAAGTGAAAGTTCAGGGACCAAGACTACAAATATAAAGTTCAGAGACCAAAACCAAAATTGATCGAAAGTTCAGGGACCAAAACCACTTATTTGAAAGTTCACGAACCAAAAGCTATATTATCCTGTAGAATTATAATTAAGTTCTAAAGAAAGTAATTAATTGCAATCATATCCCCAAATATCATTAAATTATATTGAAGTCTCCAAAGGCCTGAGTGATATTAAATAGTACGTGTGGGAGTTGTCGATGACTATATGCAGCCCAATATGTTGTTGTAGATAACTCTATAAAAATTAAAAATCTAACTGTTCTTGACAACTCAATGCGGCTGTATTGATAACTCCTAACATTCTAACACATTTTATTTAATATTATTCAGATTCTTAGGGACTTCAAGGTAATATATTGACTTTTTGAGACCTAGTTGTGATTAATTACCTTTCATAGGACCTAATTGTAATTCTCCCAAAAAAACTAGTGGAATAAGTTTAACATTTAAAAAAAATATTATATTTATTATTTGTAAGGGATATATAGTTTTTTTTTGCCGGAATAAGGGATATATAGTTTAAGTTTGCCAACATTTCAACTTTAATTCTTGCTATCATTAAATAACTGAATCTTTTAGTGTGTTTGTTCAATAAGTACTCCACCACCTCTAACTAATAGATCAAGTTGACTTATTTTGGAGATATTAAAGTTACCAAATAAAAACATTTAGAAGTATTTATATTTATCATTGTCTCTCAAAATTAATTTAGCTTACTTATTAACTAAGTAACGTATAATCTAATTATATGTAACATATGTTAAACTTAGCTAGTTTATGTGGCTTACTTGATTTTCACAAAAAAAAAAATCAACTTAGTCTTATATTAAGAATAAGAATAGAGTATATTTCAGTAAAATTATAAATTTTGAGACAAAATAGTTTAATGTCTAATATGTTGAATTAAATTCAACTCCCAAGTGATCTTATAGTAGCATCATATATCAGTATTCTTACATATCAGAAGTAAATTTTTTTAAAAAATAGTGAATTCAATAAGCTCAGCTGAAGCATTATGACATGCAGTACAGTTTGTTAAAAATGATAGATTTACCCAATATAATATATTATACAGTTGAGTTTAGTCCATGAATCAATTTTCTATTGCAATATAAGGGACCATAATTATATAGAAGGCACTCTTGTGTTGAACTTTTGTGCAACAGATAACTTAGCCGTTGTTCTTAACACGGATTCGAATTTTTTTCTGTCGTCTTGTTAACAATTAAACCTTTTCACAACCATAATTTATGTTGATCAGCATGAAAAATGTATGTTGTAGTGTGATATAGTTTTTATGTAAGAGAAACTATGCTAAAAAAAAAATACTACTCCGTTCCTTATTATAAGTCTAACTATCACAAATTTTTTGTTTCTAAATATAAGTCTACTTTGGGATCAATTAATGCTGTTGTGACTATTTTACCCCTACATTAGAAATAGGGAATATGAGAGAGAAGATTTATAATACATAAAATATTATTTTAACACCTATTATTAAATGAGGGTAAAGTTGGGAAAAAAATTAAAAATAGGACATATTTAATGCTATAACTTCCACTTAAGGTGGACTTATAATAAAGAACTGAGTGGTACTCCATGGAGATGGCTCGTGATAATTTGGACCATCGATTTGTTTTCTTGTGATTCTATTCCTCTATCGGGATGGTATAATAAAGTTGTATGGTTGATCGCGGAAATTATTCCTCTTTTGTGATTTTATTGCTCTCTTGGACACTCTGTGTTCTCTGATTTGTTGTGATTTTTGTGAATTTATTGCTCTCCTGGACAGTTTGTATTCTCTGATTTGTTGTGATTTATAGTGAATTAACGGCTTGTTCACCAAAGAAAAGTAAGGAGTTTCGGCATTTTACTTACGTTATTATCCTTATTATAAGGTATAAATTAGAACAATTTTTTATCTCAAATATAAGGCATTAACTGCCATATTAATTACATTTTTCCTACTTTACCCCTGTCATTAATGGAATTCATATTTGAAAAGTTTAGGTCATATCATTTAATGATTGATGAAATTGAAAAAAAAAAATGTTTTATTTATCTTAAATTTAATAACTCAACTAACATTCCTTGATTTGTGAGAATTGATAATTGGTACCAGTTCGTTCCTTATTATAAGTCTAACTATCACAATTTTTTTGTTCCTAAATATAAGTCCATCTTGGGATCAATTAATGCCATTGTTACTATTTTACCCCTATGTTGGAAATAGGGAAGATGAGAGAGAAGGTTTATAATGCATAAAATATTATTTTAATATCTATTCTTAAATGAGGGTAAGGTTGGAAATTTTTTTAAAAATAAGATATATTTAATGCTATAACTTCCACTCCTTGGTATGTGAGAAGTAGTTAGGGTAGACTTATAATAAGGAACAGAGTGGTATCTTATAATAAGGACAAGAGGAAGAATATACAAGTAGTACTCCCTCCGTCCCTTATTTTAAGAGTCAAAGAGGTGAAATCACATATATTAACGAAGTGGTTAAGAGAGATAAATGTGTCTGAAATAATTTTGTTTTCTGAAGTTTGCCCTTATTTATGATTGAGTATATAAGAGAGATAAATGTGATAATAGTGTAATAAATGAGTATCAAAGAGAAAGTAAATAGAGAGAATAATTATGGGTAAAGTGGGGAAAAAAACTCAGTAAATGCTTTGACAAATTTTGATATGCTCTTATAAAAAAGAATAAAATCATTCAAATTTTTTGCTCTTATATATAGAGACGGGAGGAGTAATTATTAACTGACAATATTTTTTTTTACCTGAAGTTTTTAACTAACAATTGATTATTTTATAGGATGGCAAAACTTCAATGAATGTTTGAAAAAACTCGCCGTGCATCTCTCCAATCAAATTTTCTTTCTGAATAATAATAACGTAGTTAATACTTTATTCAATTTAAGCGTACCAGCTGGTAAACTAATTTGCGTGAATAAAAGACTATATAAATTATTTATTGATTAGTATCTGTGCTAATTGTTCTAAAGATTCATTCTTTTAATTATTTCTATCAAATTATTATCAACAAAACAGCTTATATATGTACTCCCTCTGTCTCACTATATAAGATCTTTTTAACCGAATTACGGATTCCTAAAAAATTAGTTAAAGTTAGTTAAAAACAATAAATATGTAGGAAATATACCATTTTTTTAAATGTACACTTATTTATGAATGAGTAAGAGAGAGGGTGATTATGAAAAGAAGATGAAAGAGAATATATGGGGAAATTGATGCATGGACAAAATGGGAAAAAATGCATTTATTTCTCAAACAAAGTTAAATAGAACCTTATATTTTAGGACAATGTCATTCAAAAAAACGAACCTTATATTTTGGGACAGAGGGAGTATATATATATATATTATCATGTAGAAATCTAACTATACATATATTAAGATTTTGAAATAATAATGGTTATGGGAGACCACAAGTATATATTAAGATTTTATCTAAATATGATTAAAACAAAACTCTCAACAACTCAATTCTATGTTTAGTGAAAGAGATTAATATAATCTGAACATGGCAATGTTATTTTCAATCATACCGAAAATATCGTGGTGTTTCAAAAATCTGCACCCCATCCAATACGCATCAACGCGTTTCTCATTCAGCCCACCGGATCAAACGATGATGACGTCTTCGGGCCGACTTCAAAATAATGAAACAAATATTGTGGGCGAATTGTTAATCAATTAGGGTGTGTTTGGATTGATTTATAGAAAAATGACTCATATATAAGTTAGATTGAAAATAAGTCAGATTGTGTAATGATATTTATATTTGGATTAGCTGTGAAAAGCATGACTTATAAGTAACTTATTTTCCATAAATCAGATTGTGTAATGAGATTTATGTTTAAATTAGTTGTGAAAAAATGACTTATAAGTGACTTTTTTGCCATAAGTGACTTATAAGTCATAAGATATAAGTCATAAGCTGAAATTTTCTCCTTCTACTGATCCCTACTTATAAGTTATAAGCCCTTATCTTTATAAGTTAAACCAAACAACTCATTATTGTTTTTCCCATTTTAAGTTTTTTTGAAGAAAAATAAGCACTTATTTGCTCAAATTTATTTTTTTATCCAAATTTTACATGTGAAATTGGTTTATCTAATCATATATAATATGATTGTATCTATACATGTACATTAGGACGAGCTTATTAGCTTAACGTGGCAGATACATACATATACATACACACGTATATAACATTATTTTATTTTTATTTATTTATTTATTTTTTTGCCATCGTATAACATATATTCTTAAGTGGACACGAAAGATCTGATAAGCACATGGCAGAGGGCATTAATAATGAGGCTGAGAGGGTTGGTAATCTCCATCACACTTAATCATTGGTAGGTACATATTCTTGGAGGTACAAGGAAATATAAAACTAATTGGGGACAATTGTTATGAAATATCTTGAATTTTGTCTAAGATCTTGAGTCATTTGCAAGATTATAGATCGTTGGTTAAATGACAAAAATGGCCACACCACGCCTATTGCCAGTTTGCCACCCCTCCATTTCGCCTCTCGGGTGATTATGTGTGCTATGATCAGTTTAAAATGTTATGTTTTTTTTTTTATATAACTATGGTAGGAATTTGAGTTACTGAAGTTCTCTTTATAAAAATTTTACTGAAGTTTTCCTTTTTAAAAAATCTAATTTATCATTTAAAAGATAGTCAATTAAAATTTTTGAATATGAATCATCTATTATGGGTGGAAATAGGCCAGACCTGATATGTTGTGTAGTTGAGCAGCCTGTAGCCTGTAATAGCCCTTTTTAAGACATGAGTCTGGCTTGTTCATAGACTATGTCTGACCTGAAGCCTGTTTAAAGAACTGTTATGATAAACAATAGTATGCAAGAAAACAAATCAAATACAAAGCAATAAGAGTTTAAAAGACAAAGCAAGCATACAGCAATAAAGCTAATAGTCTGATACAACAAATAAGAGAAAGGGAAACGCTGAGAGTCAGTGAAAAATGAGAACAAATAGATGAGAATAGAGACGACGCTAAGAGTGAGTGGAAAAATAAACCTAGATACATACATATGTAATTTTATTTCAAACAAAGGGTTACAAATGTAATGTTACTAAATATTTTTTTAATATATAACAAGCCCAGGCCAGTTTGTTAGTCCTAATAGGCTTTTTAAGAGGTTTGGGCCCGGCTTATTTGGTAAAATATGCTTTAAAAAAAGCATAAGCTTAGGCCTAGACAGGCTTAGGATACCAAACTTAAGACCCCTATTAAGGGTTCGGCATGTTTACACCCATATTGTAACACCCCAAATTTTAGAAAATAGAAAATAAGGATTTATTTAAGGTCTTGGGGCGATATTTAGAAATTAAAAAGCCTTATAAATAAATTTATGAGGCAATGTGTATTTTTAATAATTTTTAAGACTTATTTCATTTATTAATTGAGGAAAAATAGTTAGAAGATTAATTTAAATAAGGAAATATTTAGAACCTTGGGGTATTATTTGTTGTTTAAAAAATCTTATAAATAAATTTGGGAATTAAAGTATATCTAGGAAAATTATTTTGGGAATAAAGTCAGATTAATTTATTAAGGGAATGGTAAATAAAATTACTAAAGAAGGGCAAAATAGTAAAGAGCAAATAAAAATGACAATATCCGCCCCTAGTTGAAAATATCTTTAGTTGTAAAAGGAATGGCAAAATGGTACATTACCTACTTAAAATATCTAATTCCTTCCTTCTCTTCTATATACTCCTACGTGTCTCTCTATTCTCCCTCATTCTTCTCCCTCTGAACCTGATACTCCCTCTCTCACTCTCCTCCTCTCTGTTCTTCGAACTCCAGAGGCGGTCTCAGCGCAAATCGACGGCGACGGAGGCCGTTCTCCGGTGAAAGAAGGTCAGGAAAATCACATACCACCTCCAATTCAACATCACGTGAGTCTCATCTGATTCTTTCTACTCTTAACTCCTTCTATTTGAGCGACTTTGAGCGGAATCCGATTTGGGGTTTTAGGGTTTTAGGGCTTGTTAATAAATGGAATCGAAGCTTAGGCTTGGATTAATCACTCTTATGAACGAATTTGAGCAGTGGAATAGCATTAATCAAGATTTCCCCAATTTTTCTTCCTCCGTGCAGTGTTCACTCGTAAAAAATTTTGTTGATTTCTGAGTGTTTAATGAACGAATGTTTAATTAATCATGATTAGGAGCAAGATTAAGTCCATAGTGTGTCTTGTACGTTGATTTTTGAAGTTTGGGATTTTGTTCCTCTTCTCCCTGTTCCATCGAATTCTTATTTTTCCTCCCTGTTTATTCGAATTTTGTTCCTCTTTAGGCCACTAATTTCTGGTACAAGATTATGAGGTTGATTGTGTCTGGTTGATGATAGGTGAATTTAGAATTGTTCAATTCTCTTCTCTTGTCTGCTCTGGCCGTTCATTGGCAAGGAAAAGAAAATTTGTGATGTTAGCCTTTAATTAGAATTTCCTTGTGCGTAACTGATTATTATGAGGATGATTGAAAGTTTCTGACTCCTTTCCTTGTGTGTGTGTGTGTGTGCGCGCAATTCAGTTAAAGAGGAAAAGAGAAGGAATTTAGGATGAGGGAAATTGATGATTAAACGACTAGTAGATGGCTGGAGCTGTCTGTGAGGTTGCTCTGTCCTGTGGTATAATATTTTAATGAT
Organism: Mimosa bimucronata; assembly: GCA_037074515.1. Taxonomy (NCBI): domain Eukaryota; kingdom Viridiplantae; phylum Streptophyta; class Magnoliopsida; order Fabales; family Fabaceae; genus Mimosa; species Mimosa bimucronata. The sequence goes on from CM073437.1 coordinate 9,594,361, forward strand.
CATTGAATTCTTGGGACATATTTCTTCTATGAACTGTAGAAATTTAGAATGTTGTGGGCTATTTAGGAACTTAGTTTATGATTATGTTGATAGTGTTTGAAGTAATATATTTAGGAAAGATATAGGAGTCTGAATATTACATTTTGATAAGGTTAGTTTTGGCTTCCTTAGTTTGAAGCCTTAGTTGATGATGAAGAATTGATTATTACACATTTAGGGTAGAATTTGAAGTTTGAGGAGTATTATAAGAGTATATGATGCTCTTCAAGTTTGAGAAATCCTTGTTCTGTTTCTGTTATGGCTGATAAGTGTTTTAGTGTAAATTATATTGGATTAAGAGTGGGATATTTGTTTAGAATGTGATCTAGGAGTTGAATGTTTGTTGCAATAATTGAACGCGTGGGAAGATGTTATGGTCTGTGTTGTGATTTTATTCTCTGATTATGCTATTCTGGCCAAGGGTTTTAATGACAGGGGAGGGAAAATTAATAATGGTTGACTTAGTGGGATTAATGTTGTAATGAATTTATAGGAAGCAAAGCTCACTGTTTTGAGAAGACATATAATGAAATGTTAAGTTTGATGCTATAAGGTTATGATGTTTGAGGCTTAAGCAGTGAAAGGTTAAAAGGTTGAAGAGGAATGATGATTTTTGATGTGGAATTGAATTGATTTAAGGTTCTAAATCATGGATAAGATTTGATTATAGTAACCTATTCAAGGTTTTCAAGTATATAAGAAAGCGATTAAGGTATATAAAGGTGTTCCTACCCATAGGATTTTTGTTGGAGAACTATTAGTGATTCTTGGTTATGATTGTGATATTGTTGGTAATAGAAAGAGGTATGTGGCTGAAATCCTGGTGTTTTTAGGAAGTGTGTTAACTGCACAAGGGATTTAATTAATGTAACATTTACCTCCAATCCCACTATTAACCACTCACAATTAAACATTAAAACGTTTATATAGCTAACTATGTTAGGAAAAGGAATTAGCTCAGTAAAATAACTAACATAGTTAGAAAAAGAATTTTCATAATATTTAGATATTATCTTTTTGATTCAAACCTCAACTCCCATCTCCGTCATCACAATATAATTTTCTCTCCAGTACAATCACAGAAAATTTCATTATCCATGATTAATCTCCACACATCATCCATTAAATACCATACCCTAATAGGTATTATTCAATAATTTTTCCCCAGAATAATAACAAGGTTCAGCGGAAGCATTATACAAAATATGATCCTAAATGTGGCAATACCTCTTTTCCTTCTGGTCCAGAATATCTCACGATATCAGTGAGAAGTTCCCGGATCCTTCCCTTGACCGTCTATACCGTACCGCTCCTAGGACCTGCAAAAGTGAGATCAACGGGGGGTAGCCCCAAAACGCAACCACTGACTACTCATCTACGTGTGGTGTGTGTTAGCAAGGTGTCCAGTGGAATACATACATATATATCAATTCAGAAGCATGCTCAAGTATTCACATATAATGCACGTCTTATTCCCAAAACCTCTTTTCATCGTTTATAATTGTGGAATAACTCATCACAATTCATCCTCAAGAATAGTATATATATCATTGATAATTACAATCAACCCAAACGAATCTTACTAGAAACGTTGGGAAAACATGTGGGACCAGTCGGGACCCTCCACCCGCCCCTGATCACCACGGTACAGTTCACGAGGGACTCTCTACCCTCCCTGAATAGTACCACGGATTATAAGGATCTCTGTCCTTCCTGAATCCGTGAGGGGCGATCTCCCCTCTTACGTCTTTCTCTCCTTTATTTCTCATAATATATCATTTAGTCCCTGTGGCGCAACAGGGTACCTCATCACGTGATGGCACAATTTCCAATTCACCGGTGTCACATACCCAAATAATTTCTCACATACAACACATAGATATGCAACACCACAATCAGGCATCAGGCCTTCCAGTATTTTCATGATATACATATATTAAATAATTTCCAAAACCACATATATTTTCGTTTCAAATATTTCACATCACAAATTTATGCCATTTCAAAATAATACTCCACAGGACATTTATTATAAAAATATTAATATTCCAAGATCTCATTTCCATATCTCATCAATCATCAATTGATAATTAAATCTCAATTGTGATTCAAAATCTCATCTCCATATAACATCATAATTTTCAAATAATAATATTTCAAATCTCTTACTAACACTACACACACACATAAACAAGCAGAAAGCGGTTACCTGATAGCTGGCACCAATCTCACAATAGTGCAGCTCCCCCGTGCTAACTTAGTGCAATTCAAGCACTACACAACCATACATACAATCACAATTAATTATTTATCCAACAATTTCACATGTTGGAAAATAAATTATTTACTACCATTTCTTTGCCCTTACTTATGTTAAATTTTTATTTAACATTTATTCTCCCTTTCCATCTCTAAAATTTTATCTCTACTCCATTTATACTTATATCCAAAATTATTAATATTTTCAACACCCATTTATTTTAAACCTTAACATCCAATAATCCCCTTAATTCATCACCAATACCAATTTATAAAATTCAAGTCTAAATGAAATTTTCTAAACATCCTCCAATTATTTCTTAACCTCAAAAATTCATTCCTTAATCCACAATTTATTTTCAAAACCTTAATAGCTCAACAAAGTCAAATTCAAGCCTAAAAATATTCCCTTTTCCAAATCAAGGCCTACACCAAATCTAATTTAATTAACCTCATTAATATTTTTGTTGGGCATAAACTATCCCCTTAAATTCATAATTACACAATTACCTACACAATATCCCACTTATCCAAAACTTTAATCCTCCAATATTTTCTTGGGTCCAAATTATAGTCAAACCAATCAATTAAATCTCCTCATATGACCTTAATAATCATCTAAAAATAATCAATTTAATTATTAGCACCTCAGATCATCAAAAGTCCCAATTTCTAAAATATCTACAATTCCAAAAATTCCCAATAATTAGAAAAACCTTCAATAATGAAAAATCTACTCAGAAAAACTCATAATCGAGGCCTAAGCTTCAATTTATTAATCTTAGAACTCCCAAAAATATCAACTTAGACAAGGTCTAATTTTTCAAGTATAACAAATCGAAAAACTAATAACACAGAAAGGTAGAGGAGACTTACGGGATTCCAAAAATGTGCTTAGTTGGCCGAAAAACTTACTATTCCTATACTAACAGACTCTAATAAGTCTAGTGATAGGAATATATATAGTGGAGAGAGAGAGAGAGAGAGAGAGAGACGAAATGTGAGGGACGAGAGAGGGGGAGACGGTGAGTTTATATAATTGATGCACAGTAACTCAATAGTAATGAATAGTAACTCAATAGTAATAATAATAATATAATATAATAATATTATAATAATAATATAATATAATATATATAAATAGTAATTGAATGTGATTGGTTGTGGAAATAATAATTGATGCACAGTGAAAAGTTTGAAATTCACGGGCAGAGTCACGGGGAGAATAGTAAAAAGACTGGGAATAATGCATTACTCGGTCCTAAAATTCTCAAATAAGATATTTCTTTTGAACCAAAAATTTTCTTTTTACTCTCAAAATTTTCCCTATAATATCTTTTATTTATTTACTCCCACAATAACCTCTTTTGAGTCTAAAAATGATATTTCCCAAAATTATTATCGTCCAAATAAGGGAGAAACTAGGCCTTTAAAATACTCAAAAATACCTCAAAATCCTTCAAATATTCTCATAATCCATCATTTCTCATTAATAAATTCCTGTTTACTCCCACTAATCCTTAATTAAATTTTTAGGATGTTACAATTAATGGAACCTTGGGATTTTCTTTTCATGATGATCTTTAAAGGTTAAACCATGTTTATGGATGGCTAAATCATAAGCTGAGAAGGTTTTGGAGATATGATTTTAAGTCAGGATAGGTTGTGATGACAAGTCCAAATTGTTGTGATGATATTAAGGATTTAAGTTGAAGAGCTTTGCTATGTTTTTGTCCCTTAAAAGATAAGATGATAGACAATGATTTTTATGGGTTCCTTAGTAATTGAAACAAGGTTTGATGATCCAAGGAATATATGGAAGTTTGGTACTTGTTTCAAAGAAGTTGAAATTGTAAATAAGCATTTTAAAGGATTGTTTATAGTTCAAAATTGTCTAATGGTATTTGAGGATTAAACTTTGCTTGGTTATTGTTATGTAGTTAAAAGTTTTGGGAAATCCAATTATTCTAAGATCAAAGTTGTAATATATAATTTTCAAGTTTCATATGAAAATATAATGAAATATGAGATGTTATTTATAACGGTTGTTAAAGTAGAAAGTTACCATTTGAGTTTGTTAAATGTTGTTATTGGAAACTTATTTGAATTAATTGAAACTTATATTATTAGTGCGATGGATTAAGACTGTATTTGAGAGTTAAAATTTGAGTTGGAATTTGATGTTTGAAGGTTTGAAAAGCGATTTTGATTTAATAAATAGTTGTTTAAACTTTTATGTTGAGGTTGCTGTGCAGATTCATATTGTTTGTTTTTTTTATACTAAAGGTAGATAAGATCATTAATGATGATGTGGGATTAATAGTTGATTGTTAAATACTGCACTGCTTTGAGTATTCCGATTCATTAAGAAACTGTCCAATAATTTTAAATAGGACTAAAGCAAGATTAAAGATCTTAAAAAGGGACTTTAAGAAATTTAAGGTTATGTATTAGTATTTTTAAAAAGTTCTTAAGTTTTGACTTGATATAGTTAAGTTAATTAGATTCCTTTTCTTTTCTTTTCTTTTCTTTCTTGATTAGATCAACTTGTTTGATGGTGTTATAGTTAAGTTTTGATAAGTCCGATAGTCCCAATGTTTTTATTTTAATATTAGTGGACTATGATTTAAAAAGGTTTGAGTTTGAAAAAGTCTTGCTTTATTCCTGTTCTCAGAGTTCTTGAGAATTGAATCTAAGAAACAAAATAAATAGGATTATTGTAGGTTAGTTTATAAATATTGAAGCGAATTAAGTTTGAACTTGATGTTGAATTTATGTATTAAATAAATGATTAAGGTTTTGAAAGAATGATTTTTATAAAAATTATTGGTCAAACATTGAGAATAAGAAAGTTTAATGTAAGTAGATGATTATCAAAATATTTTGGATTGTCAATATCCTAAATAAGTATGGATAAATTATAATTTGCTTAAGTGAAAAGACTTGGGTAGTATTAATTAAATTAGGATTCGAGAGAGACACATCGATTAGTTATAATTTAGACTTTAACTCAAACATATATATATATATGTACATAAGCTTTGACTTGTTAGTTGATCAAGATGATAGAGAGGAAAGGGACTGGTACATGAGTAAGGTCTAAAGAAATCAGGTAGCAGTTTATCTCATTACACTAAATTGCATGTATACTTTTGTAATATATGTTGCATTTAAGTGGTATGTCTTTTATTCCCCAGTTGAAGTACTCCAGGCTTAGGTGGTTCGCTACCCCTTTGCCAAACCAGTTAGTTATAACTTTAAATGTTATAACGAGAAGTCCTGTAGGTAGAACCTCCACTAGTTAATGAAGATATCGTTATCAGTGGTTGCTAGGTGCTTATGTCACCGAGAGTAATAGGATAAATGCTATCATTGTTTGCAAAGGTTTATAAAATGTATACATGCATAAAAGTTACAGTTAATGACATAAATTGCGTTGAACTGCTATTTTCAGAGAAGCTGGAAGATAGTAAGATGGTTGAAATAAGACCGGAGTGCTGGAAGAAGATTAGATGAAGGAATTAAAATTATAATTTGAAAAGTAAGGTTATCTGTATATGATGTAAATTTAAATTGTTAAATTAATAATAGAAAGTATAGAAAATAGAATTGTATAAATTTATAAAGAGATTTAAATTTCCTAAGTATTATGAATTTAAAATAGACACCCTAAGAGGGTTAGTGTACTTTTAATTGTTTTATTAACCGCTTTATTTTATAAAGAATTGTAAGTTGTTCCCATGTGTCTGAAAAGCCCATTCCGACTAACAGAAAGTTGGTCTAATGTTTTAAAAGAAAAAGTTTTAAATTTTCCGTATTTTTGGGCTTCTGACACTGAAAAGTGGTTATAATTCAATTAAAAATGTTATAATATAGTAGAAAATTTTAGGTGTTACACATATCATCCACATCAAATTTTAAATGGGTTAGATTTCATTTCAAGGATAAAAATTGAAATCTCATCTATGCAATGAACACTGAATGAGTACCCTACTTCATTTAGTGATGTGTTCCATTTTGATTGATTAGAGTTGTTATATGCCTGAATTTTTCCTCCAGGCCAACTATATCTAAATGATAAGATCAAGTCACGTTACGGAGGACATGGACCAATCCTTTTCTTTCTTTCTTTCTTTTTTTCCAGAGGACGTGGACCGATTCTAACACAATTTAGATAGCTATATAAAAAAATATCAAAGGTGCGATTTCTGTCAATATTGTTGTCTTTTGGAGCATGGAGTTACCAATAAGAGACACACCCATTACTACGCAATTTTTTTTTGCCAGCAACATTTCTACGCAATTAAGAGCGATGTCATATGCCTATTCAATTTCGTGGAACTTGCATTGCATCCACATTTTCTAACCATCTTTTTAACTTGCACCGAAATTATGCCCCATTCGTTAATTTTTTATTATATCAGTAACTTTTCTACATTATAGAGATTACAAGTATTTGTAAACTCCATCTCTTTTACTCTCCTGGGCAACAACTAATTCTTCGGACATGTTTTCAGTATATGTATATTTTAGTCAAGGGTTCAACTCAATGTGCATTCACAACCTAATTTCCGTTTTCTAAATTGCCTATAAGTTATTTTTAACATGCATGTTTCATCTTCATTAAAAATCAGGGGAAACTAATTACACGTCTAATAGAAGGAATTTGATTAAGACGAGATGCTTTAATTAAACTGATCGATATCCTTAAAGATCTTGATTATATTAAGTTCTAATTATTCACAATTGTCAAAATTCTTAGTTACTAATAATGTTTGACTAGACGATGACAATTTTTTGGGTTTATGTAAATGCATCATGATCATCATCCACGACTGTTATAAAATTTCACTAACTAATAATGTTTGGCCAAGCAGCGACAACTTTTTTTGCTTTTATAACAACATTATGAATTCCATTCACAACAATTTAATTTGGTTGGACAATGACATCTTTTTTTTTAGAATTTAATATAATTAAGATCCCCATGAACCTCAGTTAAATTAAAAAATTTCGTGAGACCTTATCTTTATCTAAGTTTCTTCAATGAGATCTATAATTAATTTTTCCCAGAAAATATTCTTGGATTTCGTTAGCTCTCTTTTAAAATCCCATAACCTCTCAATTCCATCTCGTTAAATAATAAATATATACTACTATCGCATGATGGCAGATATGTACAATAATGGGTTAATGATATCAAAATAGAATATTTAATTATGAAATTCATAAACATAATAACAAAACTATTCTCTTTGGCTTTTAGATATGAATCGAGGAGTGTATTGTAATTTTTTGATTGAAAAGCATAACTATTAGGAAACTGAGATGCATGAAGACAGAGATTTGCTGAGATTATTACGGGGGCTGATTAACCAGGATTGGGATGTCAAGATGGAGCGAATTGATAGAGAAATGAATGAACAAGCTGATTTTTTAGCGAGGCAAGGGATGCAACATGGGAAGGTTATTCAGATCTTGTCGAAAGAGGCCACAATTGCTCTGCTGCAAGATACAGGGATCACATAATTTGGTGTTTTAGTTGTTTAGGTTTTGTAATTTAATTTCCTGCTTATCAAAAAAAAAAAAAAAAACAGATGTTAATGACCTATACCACATTTTCTCTCTCTTCTTAAAATCTCAAACAACTTCAACCCAAAATTATCATACGAAACAATACTATAAAGTTTGACAGCATCTGACCGGTCCAAAACTCTTAATTAACCGATCAAATGACTAAGCCACTTGAGTTGGATTTTAATATCATCACTCCATGGGAAAGAAAATGTTTAGAGTAAATTTATTTTATTTATTCCCTTGATTTTCAAATATCACAAAAATAAGCTGACGTGCTTGCATGAGAAAAGGCGCGGGCACAAGAAACACGGTATAGACCCCGGAGTTCTGGCTCATTGTGAAAGGCCTGAGAGGAAAACGATGAATAAGATTATTATCGAATCCTAATAAAGTCAAGTGTTTATTGGGCCCAACGACAGCTTTTTCCTTAACTTCATTTTGACCTTTCCCTCACTATATGACATTTTCTCTTCGGCGTTGTTTCCTAGTAGCTATCTTAGACTTGGTTACCAATTCCTAGTTAATTTCTTTTAAATACTTTATATGAGTTCTTCTTCTTCTTCTTCTTCTTTTCATTTAAAAAAACATGATTTTTCCAATTAACAAATAAAAAAGATACCCGGTATACCCTACTTTGAATTAATAAATAACTTGATGTCTGCGTCTATTACATCCACTTTTTTAATAAATCAGATTACTTGTCACGAATGTTTGAATACATTTACCTTTTTTTTTTTTACAAGCTTACTGTTTTACGTTAGTACCTCCACATCATCTGCAGCTTTGCTGGACTTTATTTTGTGTTTATGCATGTTAGTAAGATCTTACTTCTCTAGAAACGATGACTGGGTTACAACATACTCATCTGGTCTTATTTATAAGGCACTTCCAGCACATTTCACACAGACTAAGGAAAGCCTTAAAACTCATTAACTTTCCACTAAAATCTAACAAATTTACAACTTTACCCATATTTAATATCCATTATACCACATTAAAATAAAGTCAACACATAATAAATGAAGGGTAAACTTGTACATGTACACTAAATATTTAATGAGGTGACTTATATATAGGACCAAATAAAACATTCTCTCTCTGCCCTATAAATAGGACCAGATGAGTATCAGTGTATCACGTATCACGTTACTGAAAATTCTATCTTACATTTACTCACTTTTATCTCTTGTTCGTAGTCATTTAGTTTATTTGATTCAAACATTGACGAGTGCATTCAAAAACTCTTTAATCACTATCCAGTTTTTGTCTATCACGGACAACAAACGATATTAAACTGTACTTCACGCAATAATCCTAAGTCATGCTATGATTTTCTTAAATTTAAATTTATATAAAAATACTAACAAAAAAAATATAATTAAAACAAATTAGGTCCCTCGCTTGATGCCGAACATTTTGTGTGGGAAGATCACATGTGATGTTTGTAGGGACAGCTAAAGGACGTATGTTATGGGCAGTGGCAAAAGAAATACTCCTAATTAGACAGTGGTTCCTCAAAATGATGCCCCAAATTAAAGATTGTTTGTTTTCCCACTCTGGTTTGTTATAATATCTTGTTCTTGTCTTAGAATATTCCAGGGATAATATAAGAATGCGTGTTTAAAGTTATTTTCCAATAAATAAGGCAGAACAAGGAAATTAAAAAGGATCTAATTGCAATAACAAAAAAGAAAGCAAAATGGAAAATTAAAAATCTCCATGGGGTGGCTGTGCTTGTGGACTATGGTATAGTTGGGACTTGGGCGGCCACCACGTCACTATCGCACAACAAGAAAACTACACATATTAAAAGAAATTAAATTTGATAATAAATAATAACACCTCAATCAACTTTGCTCCCATATTTATTAATTTTTTCCCCGAAATTTCCATATTAATTACCCATGTTATAAGAGCTTGTGTCAATGGGTAGCCGTAATTCCAAATTTTCAATGCAGATGATTTGATAGAGAAAATTTAGAGACATAAACCCCTATTTTAAACAAAAGATGGAACTAATTTAATTACTTTTATTAATCTACCTAAATTAATTGAGTAGAACTTATATGAAATACTAAATGTAGTAATTCATAGGGAATAACCAACATGGTTATATCTAGTAGAATCAACTCGCCCCAAACATTATAGCAAGAAAAGATTTGGATCTTTCGTTAGGATAATTGTTCACATTCAGTGTTAGATAATATTCACAGGATAATGACTTTGAGCTCAATTATTCACATGCGCTGTCTGTACAAAATGTTTAGACGTGAAATTGCGTTTTTAATTGTCATTTTCCCTGTTTGGCAGTCAAGCTTTCAGTTCATCCACCAAACAATAAAGAGGAGTTGTAGAAGAAACATGATCACAAAATCTGCATAAAATTTCAGGTTTAAAGATTCCATGTTATGTATTATTGCTAATATTCTCATTCTCATTCTCGTCTCAACATCAGAGGTTGACCCCAGCTAAAGTGGAAGCACGTTACACAGTCTGAGCCACCACAATTATTGTTCTAAATATAAGATTATTTTGATTTTTTTTAAGTAAAGGAAGCAAATTAGACCACTAAATTATAATATATGTCACATGTAATTAGATTATAGATTAGTTTATAAATAAAATAAATTAGTTTTATGGAAAAAAAGATAACTATAGACAATTTAAAGTGATTAATTTTGTATCATTAATTTTTTTTAAAAATATCAAAGTGGTCTTATAATTAAGACCAGAGAGAGTAATTCACTGTGAATATTATTGTTGTTGTTATTTTTAGTTTGTGTCCCTCCCAAGTGCCGTTTGAAAATGGTCAGCAAACAGAGCATCCATTGTCGGGTTTGGAATATAAATATACACACTTAGGAAATTGCAAATTAATTTCACTGAGGAAAGCCTAGCTAGCTGCCTACCACTATATTTTTTCTCTTCATATCAATACAGGTGGGTCACGCTCCCCTTTTTTCAATCTTCATAATTTCATGTTCTCTGTCTGCGAACAATATACTCCTTTTCGTTAATGTAAAATAAAGTTAGCTTTTCTGGATTAAACAAATAAAATAAATTATTTTAAAGTAATTATGTTTATTATTTTTCTTTATAATTAATCTAAACCTGTAAATTAACAGACAATTCATAACACGTAACATATATAATGACTAAACAGTTTATTTTGTTTCTTTAAGATGCTCAAAGAAGTCAGCTTCATCTTGTATTGAGGATAAAAGAGAATAATTTATTAGTACGTGAAATTGAAAATGCAACTGATCCTAAGACCTAAACTATGAGTATATCAAATAAGGTGGTTCTTGTGCTTAATTTATTATTTATAGATGAATTTTCCACTGTTCCTAAATATAAGACATTTTTACTTAATTTGATTAGATTAAAGATGTTGGTTAACTTAGTTAAAATTATTTGATATTACTAAAACATCTTACTCACATTTCTTTATTCCTACACTCCCTCTTTTGCTTATTTATTAGTATTTATTATTGAGGAATATTAATAGAGATATTTTAGGAAAAATGTGAGAGAAAAAATCAAAAAATGACTTATATTTAAAAACAAACACGCCTCTTCAAATATGTCTTATATTTAATATCGGAGGAGGAGGGAGTAGCATAGAATATTATCTCTTATTGGGATTCACACAATACCTAACTGGCATGTGCTTTGATAAATGAAGTGTGTGCAAGTCATACTCCCTCTTTTTTTTTCAATATTTAATCATTTCATTGCTTTGATAATGATTGGTCATGAAATATTATAGCAGCCATGATAATTCTAAAAATTTCGGCCTATAACCTGTAACACAAACTTTTCACTTTGATATGCCTAATGCATGAAACAACGGTTTGAATGAAGGAGCAAAAGGCGAGAAAAACTCTCCCCGCAAGTATTTTGAAGGCTTACAGGTAAGAGGAGGTTCGAGACAATACAGACTAACGAAAGATCAGATATATATTTTGAATCGAGTAATAATGACTTGATTCTTTTAATTATATAGAGCATGAGATATAAAGATCACTTTCGTGTAAATACTGCACTTGAACACTTAACAGATATACTCAGACAAATATTTTTATCATTGTGATAATATCTATTTTGTATATCCAAATATCCTCAAAACCTTCAAAGGGTTTGTCTGCATCTTTGTAGCAGAGAAAAAAGAGACGAAGAAGGATAATGAAGGATAAAAATGGAATGTTATATTCATTGGAGAAGCTAATTTTTGAAGAAGGCAATTCAATACAACTAACCTTCCCAAGCCTGCACCCTTCAATATTTACGATTTCTTCAAAATTAAGAAGATTTAAAGGAGACTCCAACCACAAAAACTATGTGGATCTTAAAATCACTGCACACTGATATAAAGAAGCCTACATAACATGCACAAGGTATATATGTACAGGAAAAAAGTAGGATAGATATGGTGATATTTACATTTTGAAGAGAAAACATTTACAATGCACTTAACAAAGAAAAAATTTCAGAATTAAGTGCTCTGATCCTTGCCCACATCAGTGGCAGAAGGATCAGTTATTAAGGAGTCGGCTGTTGTAGAATCATTATCTCCACAATCAGAAGCAGAGCTAGCAGAATCCATCTCCTTTCCTGGAGAGTCACTTTGGACAACACATTCAGCAACCTCAGGCTCTTGCTGCTCAACATCATGGGTCCTAGGTTGTGCAAAGCCTTCTTTCTTGACAACATTAAACACAATCCCATTATGTATCCTCTCAGGCTGCAAAAGATCACCTTCATTCACCATTATGCTGTCAGGTGTTGAGACCCTAGGACTTTGATTGGACTGAGCCACTTGACGATTTGAATGAGCCACGCTGCTTCGATTTAGCTCAGTATCAAAATCTAAGCTCTGGACAAAGTCCACGAACTTATTCGCTGAAGCGGTTCTCATCAAAGGCCCACCAGAACGTGTCCAAGAGATCTGATCAACATTTTCAGATTCACTGTCACTTCCATGATCATAAACACTGCGCTGGGTCTTCCAGTTCTTAGTACCACCTTGATGCATTGAGGAATCTGTTGGTAAGTCTTCAAGGGAACCTGTAGAATTCTCTCGTGCCATGCAATTCCATGATGGGATTCTTCTTGAAGCACTGAATCTGACAGTATTGGCCAGACCATGGGAAGAAGAAGCAGAGGCTCTCTCGGACGTTCTTCTGAGTCTTCTCATGTGGTTGAGCATGGCGACACATTCATCAAGAGCAATCTCGATTGCACAGTTCGCTTTTATGGCTGAAAGCTTCTCCCAAGTGCACCTTCTCCCCTGGTTGGCCGCCTTTTGAAGCTCAACATGGGAAGGGTTCTGGATAATTTTCAAGTACTGACGCAAGACATAGAAAGAAACAATTCATCATTAGCTTCATCCAATACAAAGGGCATTGAAAACTGAATAGCTTATAGTCAAATTATGTTTAAACTGAAAAGGCTTAAACTACTACCAAGGGTATGCGAATAATTTTTATTCTAATTTCTAAAACAGCCATTACATAAAAGTCATTTGGGCTTGCATCTGACAAAGCATGCACTCACCTAACTTCTAAGATTTCAGAAGATTATGAAGAATGGAGGTGATAAGGATCAAAATACAGACCATTCGATCACAGATGCCCTGATATCAATGCTAAAAGGTCATATCAGCTCGAAAGTTTAAGCTATTAAGTGAAGGCCTATGAATAATTACCATAATCTACGAATAATCAAGGCACCAACTTCTTCCTAGTAAATAAGACATCATCAAGAAAAATGAAATAAATACAGAGCAGAAGGATCAGAATCCTCCCCAAGCTGAAAACAATGTGAAGAGAAAGAAGAGTAGAAATCTAGCTGAAACTAAACCATTCAACACTAGCTGTTATTTTTTTTCCTGAAACAACCATATATAGCTTAAACAATTTCTTTTGCTTGGCACAAATGGCTCACTGATATTAAATCTTCTCTGGGCATTTACCTGAGCAAGAGTAGCAGGCATAACAACAGTTACATCACCTTCCCATTCTTGAGCAAACAACTTGACAAGTCCGCCTAATGGAAAACCAAGTTCCATTACTTGATTACATCTATGTTTCACCTCCATCTCTGTAAGATGAGCAAGCTACAGAATCAAATTCAATGTCAGTATCAGAAACAGATTTCAGATAGACTGGAAAACATAGAATTGTAAACCAAGCACCTTACAAGTGACAATTCACAACAAAAGGGCACAAATATTATTACCAACCAAGTGCTTGACAAACAAAAACATATACACTGCATCTAAATATAAGAATTGTGGTAATTAGTAATTATTGTTAATTGTAATTATTAGTCAGATCCTATTATGTAGGGAGATCAGTTTTTATTATTTTTAAATGTACCCAGAATCTGTTTCCTTTGATCAGATCCGGTTCTCCAGGGCTGTTAGGGTTCAGGTTATATTTCCTATTTTGTCTCCTATTCAGTTACTTCATGTAATCTATTTAATACTCCCTAATACATCAATAAAAGTTGATTCGGACTGTTTAGATTCTATCGGCTCCACATGGTATCAGAGCAAGATGATCTTGAACCAGTAGAGTCCCCCCAAAACGACGAGTCCGACGTCTCTCAAGGCGAGTTGAACCCTCCTGGATCTTCTGTCACACCGATGGATAATCCGTTTGAAGGGATCCTCAAATCTGACCCAAAAGCTGGTGGTCCCTTAGGGTTGACTGCTGGCATAGATGGGTCCTTAATAGTCTCTGAAAAACTCACAAAACATAATTACCGTGAGTGGAGTCAAGCCATTAAAATGGCTGTTGGTGGCAGGGGCAAATTGGAGTTTCTCACTGGTGAATCCAAGCCTCCTTCTAATGCGTCTTCTTCAGCTATGAAGCAGTGGTCCACCGATAATCTCCTTGTGTGTTCTTGGCTCATTAATGCCATGTCTCCATCCCTAAAAAAGAGTTTCATGTATCTGCCTACTGCTTGTGAGATTTGGGAAGCTGTTCGTGAATGTTATTCAGAACGTTCAAATATGTCACGCATATTCTATATTAAAAGTCAGATTTGGAAAGTGAAACAAAATGATCGTGATGTCACTGATTATTGGCTAGAATTGGTGGCTTTGTGGCAAGAATTAGATCTTGTAGATGATCTGTCATCTCTATCTTCTAATGATGTTGTTCGGCACAAGCAACGCGAAGAACGTGAGAGAATTTTCTACTTTCTCGCTGGCCTTAATCCTAAATTTGATGAGCTTCGTAGTCGAATTTTGGGCCGGTCTCCTCTTCCCACCATTCGTGAAGTATATTCAGAAGTCCGGGATGAATCTGCCCGCCGGGATGTGATGATGCCTCAGAATCTGTCTCTGCCTGGTCCTGTTTCCTCTGACTCGTCAGCTTTTGTGAGCAAAGACTCCTCAAATGCTTCCTCCAAACCTCGGGTGCAGTGTACCCATTGCAAGAAAAATGGGCATACACAAGACAAATGCTGGGATTTACACGGAAAACCACCAGATTGGAAGCCAAGGAAACAAAAACCACGTGGGTATCATGCTTCTTCTGATGATTCTTTGCCCACAAATCTGCCTTCACAACCTGCAGATCAGTTGCCATCTTTCAGTGCTGAACAAATTGGGCAGCTGCAAGAAATTCTGAAAGTGCTTCAATTACAACAAAAGCCTTCTCATAGCTCTGCTTCAGTTGCTCATTGTGGTAATAATTTCTGTGCTCTCCTTACCGTTGTTTGTCCCTCAAAATGGATTGTTGATACAGGGGCATCTGACCACATGACTGCTGAATCTAGGCGTTTTGTTTCTTACTCTCCATGTGCTGGTCATGAAAAAATTAAAACAGCTAATGGGACTTTTTCCTCTGTTGCTGGCAAAGGGAAGATTCATCTCTCTGATTCCCTACACCTTGACTCAGTTTTACATGTCCCTCATTTAGCTTGTAACCTTTTGTCCATTAGTAAATTGACCAAGCATGCAAACTGTTCAGCTCACTTCTACTCAACTCATTGTGTTTTTCAGGACCTTTCATCGGGGAGGATGATTGGCATAGCTAAGGAGATTGATGGGCTTTACTACTTTGATGAATCCACCGTGAGTGCTTTGCAAGCAAGTTTATCAAGCGAATTTGTCTCTAGTTTTTCTAATAATGTTTCTAGTTTTTCTAATAAAGATGTGTTGTTATGGCATCAAAGGATGGGTCATCCTAGTCTTTCCTATCTAAAACATGTATTCCCTCATTTGTCATTAAATAAAACTTCTTTTTCTTGTGATATTTGTGAAATTGCTAAGCATCATCGTACCACTTTTCCTCCCTCTCCATATAAACCTACACGTCCTTTTTCAACTATTCACAGCGATGTGTGGGGTCCTGCTCGTATTCCAAATCGTTCAAATTCGAAGTGGTTTGTTACATTTATTGATGACCACACTCGCATGTGCTGGGTCTTTCTCTTAAAGGAAAAATCTGATGTCTCCTCTGTCTTTATTGAGTTCTTCAACTATGTCCAAACTCAATTTAACTCTACCATTCAGGTTCTCTTTACTGATAATGGCACCGAGTATTTTAATCATTATCTATCAAATTTTTTCAAACAGCACGGTATTGTTCACAATAGCACTTGTCCACATAGCCCTCAACAAAATGGCATTGCTGAACGTAAAAATAGGCATTTACTTGATACTGCTCGCTCTCTCTTATTCACACATAATGTTCCTAAATTTTTCTAGGGGGATGCAATTCTTACAGCCACTCATCTAATTAATCGCATGCCTAGTCAAGTATTGTCCTATATGTCACCTATTGATAAACTTCGTGCCACCCATTCCACTACTCATCTTGATCATCAACTTCCTCTTCGAGTCTTTGGTTGTTCTGCATTTGTTCATCTCCACCAACCAAATTCTAAATTTGACCCTCGGGCTCTTAAATGTGTTTTTCTTGGATATTCCAGTACACAAAAAGGGTACAAGTGTTTTGATCCTAGTTCTAAGCGTCTCTTTGTTAGTTGTGATGTCACCTTCTCTGAATATGAGCCTTATTTCTCTCGGCCTTCAATTCAGGGGGAGAATTGGAGTGAATTTCAGCCTCACCAATTACAATCACATCCTATTCCTGAACCTATTCCTCCTTCACCACCTGAATCTGAATCGATACCACCTGAGACAGCACCATTGTCTGATCCCTCACCTACACGGTGTCATAATAACACACAGCAGAGACATATTTTTTTAAAGAAACCTTTTAAAGTTTACATTCGGCGGACTCAACAAGGCAGAACAGTTCATAATTCTGAAGCTATGACAATCACTGAACCGGTGGCAGGTCTGGAACCCAAGAACCAGAATATGGACAAGCCAATTGCACTCAGAAAGGCATCCCGTTCCTGCACCTCACATCCTATTGAGAGATTTGTATCCTATGCAGCTTTGTCTCATAATTACAATACCTTTGTTGCTAATCTCGACAGGGTCACCATTCCAAAGAACATTTATGAGGCTCTTGAAGTGCCAGAGTGGAGAAATGCTGTGATGGAGGAAATGACAGCACTCAAACGAAATGATACATGGGATTTGGTGGATTTACCTAAAGGAAAAAAGGTTGTAGGATGTAAATGGGTTTTTAACCCAAAATACAATCCTGATGGATCTTTAAACAAGTATAAGGCCCGGCTAGTTGCAAAGGGTTTACTCAAACCTATGGCCTGGATTATGGTGAAACATTTGCACCTGTGGCAAAGTTGAATACGATAAGGGTATTATTGTCTTTGGCAGTCAACCTTGATTGGCCTCTTCTCCAATTAGACATTAAAAATGCCTTTCTCAATGGTGATTTGAAAGAAGAGGTTTATATGTCTCTTCCTCCAGGGTTTGACCGAGGCACTAATCAGGTTTGCAAATTGAAGAAGTCCCTCTATGGCTTAAAACAATCACCCCGTGCGTGGTTTGATAGGTTTTCAAAAGTCTTAAAGGCTGAAGGGTTCAAGCAAGCATTGTCTGACCACACCATGTTTGTCAAGAAAAATGGTGAAAGAACAACCATCCTCATTGTATATGTGGATGACATTATCCTTACAGGTGATGATGTTAACGAGATGGAGAGGGTTAAAGCCGCATTAAATAAGCAATTTGAAGTTAAAGACTTGGGAAAGCTAAAATACTTTCTGGGTATGGAAGTGGCCAGGTCCCAAGAAGGAATTTATGTGTCACAGAGAAAATACATCCTTGATCTTCTCAAGGAAACTGGTATGCTTGGATGTAGGCCAAGCAAAGTTCCTATGATTACTAGGAAAAAGAAGCCTAAGAAAACAAAGGAAGGAGGGGATAAAGATGTGCCGAAACCTGAAGATGCTGATGCTGATAAAGGAAGGTATCAAAGATTGGTAGGAAGACTCATTTATCTCTCACACACACGGCCTGATATTGCATATGCCGTGAGTGTTGCAAGCCAACACATGCATTCACCAAAAAAGAAGCATATGGAGGCTGCATATAAAATTCTTCGTTATCTGAAAGGAACCCCTGGCCGAGGACTATTTTTTAAGAAAAATAATGACAGAGGTGTAGAAATATACACTGACGCAGATTGGGCTGGTTCTCAAGAGGATAGCAGATCAACATCTGGCTATTGTACCTTCGTGTGGGGAAACCTAGTTACTTGGCAAAGTCAAAAACAGAGAATTGTGTCCAAGAGTAGTGCAGAATCTAAGTTACGAGCACTAGCTCAAGGTATTATGGAGGGTCTCTGGGTGCAACGGGTCATGGAAGAAGCTATGGTACAAGTGGAATTGCCTTTAAAGTTCTACTGTGACAATAAGGCAGCGCTAAATATGGCTCTTAACCCAGTTCAACACAGCAGATCGAAACATGTGGATGTTGACAGGCATTTCATCCGTGAAAAGGTGGAAGAAAATATAATTTGTCTTTCCTATGTTCCAACCAAACAACAAATCGCAGATGTGCTCACAAAGGGACTTGCTGAGGACTTATTTGAAAAGTTTGTTAGCAAGTTGGACATGATTAGTATCTATGATCCAACTTGAGGGGGAGTGTGGTAATTAGTAATTATTGTTAATTGTAATTATTAGTCAGATCCTATTATGTAGGGAGATCAGTTTTTATTATTTTTAAATGTACCCAGAATCTGTTTCCTTTGATCAGATCCGGTTCTCCAGGGCTGTTAGGGTTCAGGTTATATTTCCTATTTTGTCTCCTATTCAGTTACTTCATGTAATCTATTTAATACTCCCTAATACATCAATAAAAGTTGATTCGGACTGTTTAGATTCTATCGGCTCCACAAGAATTCTCCACTTGTAACTTTTACTAAGATTACAAGGCGCATCTGCTATTCATTAGGCCATAAATGCAGGAAGCAGAATTCAAGTACCTGAGAGTAAATTAGTCCTCGTGATACATACAACTTGCCATTTACATTGAATACAATCATTCAATACGAGGTCACTTTGGCCAAAAGAAGAATTACAAGGCCACTAATATATTATCCACAAAAGGGATTGAACCACGGACAAATAAAACAAGATGGTAACTCTCTCTCTCTCTCTATATATATATATATATATCTATCTCTACACACACACACAACTTTTTTCGTTTTGTTTTGTTTTGTTTTTTAGTAACAATCTCTTGCTAGTCCATAGTCATACATAATCTGCGGGCATAACTCACCCTAGAGAATGAAAAAGGGAGTGTGGTAGGAGAGGTCATGAAACAACACAGGGTTTGTACCACAAGTAGCAATTATACAGTGCATATATTTTGGATATACAAAAGGATTTGTGCACAAAACCACACCCAAATAACAAGAAGATCACAACCAGATAAAAGGAAATGAAAAAACAAACAAACAATTTACATAGTTTATTCACACATTGAGGAACATCCATAGCTAAATTGGATCAGAATGAAGCAAGGATTGAGCAACAACAGCGCATTGGAAATCCAACCTTTTAATCATAGATATCACACCATATAGGCAATGGAAATGCGATATAGAAAAATCATATAATAAGCAACAAATAATGGTATGCACGAATAGACACATGAGTATGTGTATACTATACTGTGTATTTTGTTCATATAAAGGAGCAAGTCCAGAATAGACACGAGTATGTGTATAGTATACTGTGTATTTTGTACATATAAAGGAGCAAGTCCATAATTAAGATACCTTGGCAGCAAAACTTCCTCCATAAGCCCTTACAAATTCTTTCAATCTCAACAATGGAGCAATGTGAGGGTTGGCTTGACTGACTATAAAGTGATTGACATTGAACAGCTCTTTCAATTGCATCATAGGTAAATCAATCTCCAAGCTACCATCTCTCCAACGACGTGCTGGTGAGGATCCCTCCTCCGGGCCCAAATTAAATGGAGGGTGGTAAGGAACAATTTGCCCACTTCTGTCCTTAGCCATCAATTCCTGAGCCTCAAAAAGGCCAGGAAAGGCACAAGAAGCAGTGACCGCACTCCATATAACAACATGAGGCGAAGTTAAATAGTTGAGGCACCTGGGAGGTTCATGCTTCCTTGGTGAGCAAACTGTTATCCCCAGAATTCGACCTGTCATGTCATAAGCTTCTTGAAATGTAAGGTTGCTCGTCAGATGCCTCAACATTATTTGCAATTGTCTGATCTCGTGAAGAGCACCAAATGTTGTAACCCTCTTAACAACAGCAAAAATTCCACCCATTTGATCAAAAAACTGCAATGAATGCCATGAATCCTTAAAAAAGCTTTGAAGCTCTGGCCAAGAACGAGTAGCAACAATAGAACACATAATGGAACCTACACTTGAACCAGCAATTATTCTGGGCAAGAGTTTGTGTTCCACCAGTGTTTTCACAACACCCACATGAAAAGCACCAAGAGAAGCACCCCCACTTAATAGCAAAGCAGTCCTCCCAAATGCATGTCTGGTTTCATGCATGAAAGCTAGCTTCTCTTCCAATGACAGCTCCTCTGAATCAGAATCACATACCATCCTCAACTGTGTAGACACTTCATCAATATACTCCTTAATTAATTTGGGCACCTGAAGCCTACCTTTATGAAGCTCAGAATTACACATATTGCCTAGATTTCTCACAAGATCAGCACGCATACAAAATATTATATCTCTAAGAGATCCCTCTTGACGACGGTGACGAAGTTCTTGAAGCTTGTTTCTCACCAATTCTACATCATAGAGGTCTGATTCATTCATTCTTGGTGTTTCCCTGTCGAGCATCTTAGCCGCATGAGCCCACTCCTCATATGTCAATGCGGATCTCATCATGTTTTTCCAAAATTTCCTCCTATATGCCAGTTCAGCCCTGGCTTTCACGTTTGTGTATCGATTCAGAGAGAAAGCAACTATGGTCATAATCGCTAATATCCCCTGAGGATTTCTAGGATGCAACCATGATATAATGGGTTTTATACATCCCCTGAATGTGGAGAAGATCCCCAACAATAGACGAAAGATCTGATGCCTCAAATGTGAGATAGATTTGCAGAAAAGAATCCTAAAAGCAATTGTTTTTCCAACAAGGCTTGAAGGCCCAATTGAGAAGTGGCTGACATTAGCCTCGTTACTTATATCCATTCCTTAATTAAAAGTAAGATGCAAACAGTTTGTTCTCAGATGTGAACACTAAGTACAATAAGATCCTGAAGAAAACAGATAATCACGAGAATCCTAAGTTCTAATAATAATGGGAAATAAGTTCGGCTGTATTTTACGGCATATATGGGTATTACGGCTAGTCAAAGAGAAAGAATGCGAAAGAGAACGCATTTGGCGATTCAGGTATGTATTGGCAACCAAAACAAATCACGCAAACAGAGAAGAAATATATTTACACAGGAATCACAGAATAATTCACCTGTGACCAACTCCAAGAACTTCTTATATCAAAACAATTTAGGGCATTACTCAGGTTTCCAACAACAAGAATTAATATCTTCAATACCACCCCTTTTACCCCAGCACCAATTACAGACTAAATAAAGTCTCCAATCCCAAATCACAACTTCCCATGCATACAAAAGAGCTAGAGAAACAAGCAACCAAACCACAAACCCAATATAAGATTCCGGAGGATCTGGGCGAAAAGGAGACAAATTTCAATGAGAAAATCGCAGCTGAAAAGGAAAAATTGCCTGGACAACCAAGAAAATCCGAAGAAGAAGTGATATATCGATGGGAATGAAGAAGAGAATAAAGATTGCTTGGCCCAATATCAGAAAAGTGCGATATGATTTGGATGGAAATTGGAAAGATTGAGATGAAAGGGGAATGATGTGGGGATGACGGGAACAAATTGAAACGAAGCGGGAAGTAATCCCTTTTATGATCTTATCCGTAACAAGTAGCGAAGGGGGCACAAGCCTGATGGCACGACGTTGAACCCCGTTTTTGTTTTACCTCAACGTTATTCAATCCCCGTCGGTCATAATTACCAATCAGTCCCTTTGATCTTATCTGAAAGTTTTAATTTTGCTTCCTCGCTACTGTCCTTGCTATAACAGTTAACATTGAAAAATTCCTTAATCTCCGCCACAAGAGATGACATAAAAAAAGTTAAGGACAATTGCACATAAGTTTTAAGTAAGAGAATTAATTTTAAAGAGATCCCAATGAGTTGTTAATGATAGCTATTAACAACTGCAATAGCCTTGGTTAACAAGTGAAGGAGTTGTTAATGGACCTGTCTGAAATTAATTCTCTTGCTTGGGACCTATTTGCAATTCTCCCAAAAAGTTAAGATAATAAATGTCTAATTTCTATTTTATCTTTAGAGTTCTAAATGTATAGAGGGGAGATATAGGGTGTGTTTGGATGGACTTTTAGAAAAGTAACTTATATATAAGTCAAACTGAAAATAAGTCAGATTGTGTAATGAGATTTATGTTTGGATGTGCTGTTTGGTATGAACTAAAGATTTAATTCCTGAAATCTCTTGCAATATGTATATATGTGAATAATGGAAACAAGAGAATTACAATTGTCAGAAAACGACCAACACAATAAAAATGGCAGAAAGAAACGCGAAAAGGGCATAAAGCATAACAGAACGCAGAAAAAGGTCCAGGGGAAGAGAGAGAAATGCCAAAGAGAGGGAGAGAAATATTCCTCAATTACATTCACACCCTCCTCACAGTTTTTTTGTCCTATCTTATACTCATCATTCCACGCTGATATCCCTCAGCTTCCATGGTCTTCGTTTCACCCTTAGGCTTCGTTTTGTTGGGCCTTGCATGTTACGTGGATTCGGGGACCTTCTCTGATGGGTTCATAACATTACCCCCCTCATGCAGTCGAACCTTGTCCTCAAGGTTCAGGGTGGGATATTGGGCCACCGAGTCATCCAAAAATTCCCAAGTAGGAGTCAGAGTTCTATCCCAGCGAACAAGACATTGTTGTAAACACCTGTCTTGCTCATACACCTCGCGACAGTCCAGAATATCGACAGGTTGACATACAGGGCCTTCAGGTACAGTCATCAAAGGTAAGGGCAAATATGATTGTCCCGGTTCATCCCCTACGAATTTCTTCAAGAGTGACACGTGGAAAATAGGATGGACACGAGCCAGCTCTGGTAAAGCTAATCGATATGCCATGGCACCAATGCGTTCTACCACCTTAAAAGGGCCGAAATATTGCAAAGAGAGCTTGTGATATTTTCGCAGCTGGACTGAATGTTGTCGATATGGTTGAAGTTTGACCAACACCCAATCGTCCACTTGAAACTCAACATCGGTTCGCTTCTTATCAGCGTACCATTTCATCTTCTGCTGTGCTCGAACTAAATTGGTCTTCAAAACAGCTAAGACTTCATCTTTCTTTGTGAGTTGCTCATGAATATCTACAGGGGTGTCTTCTAACGAAGAATGAGGGAGGATTGGTGGTGGATCACGGCCATAAACAACTTTGAAAGGGACCATACCAATCGCAGAATGAAATGACGTGGTGTACCAAAATTCTGCCCAAGGCAGAAATTCTAGCCACCTGCGTGGGTACTCAAATACATAGCAACGAAGATATAACTCCAGGCATTTGTTGAGAGCTTCGGATTGTCCATCCGTCTGGGGGTGGTATACAGAACTAAGGCAAAGTTGTGTGCCTTGTAATTTCATCAAGTGTCGCCAAAAAGAGCTTGTAAAAGTCTTATCCCTGTCTGAAATAATTGTCTTCTGGATACCATGTAAACGTACAACGTGCTGTAAGAAAATTTCAGCAACCCCTTTACTGGAAAAATTCGTAGGTAGGGCCATGAAGTGTGCATATTTTGATAATCCATCAATCACGACTAAAATGACAGGGTACCCTCTGATCAATGGCAACCCAGTAATAAAATCAATTGCGATATCTTCCCAAATTCGTTCCGGGATAGGTAATGGATTTAAGAGCCCCGAAGGATGCAAATGTGACACTTTTGCTTGTTGACAGATTGAACAACTCCGAATAAAACTTCGAATATCTCGGCGCATTCTCGGCAAGAAAAATAATCGAGCAATGCGATGAAAAGAGCGTAGGAACCCAGCATGGCCACCCAATACCGAGGAGTGAAATTCCAGCAATATATGACTAATTAACTCAGGTTGATCATGGGGAATAACGAACCTGTCACACCAATACAAATCTTGTTGATGGATGTGATACTGTGAAGCCTTTGATGGATCTGTAAGAAGCTGGTCCTTTAGTTGCTGAATCAGAATTGAAGCACGAACCTGAGAATAGACATAGTCCATGAAAGTTGAATCCAACATTGATAAAGCCATACAAGAAGCACGTGAGAGTGAATCAACGGCCAAGTTTGTTTTGCCTGGTTTATACTCAATAGTGAACCGATAACCCATCAATTTTGGTAAACAAGCCTCCTGCTCTGGGGTTTTTATAGCCTGGTCAGATAAGTGCTTTAAGCTCGCGTGGTCAGTCTGTATGATAAAATCATGACCAAATAAATAGTAACGGAATTTGGCAACGGCCTCATTAATTGCATAGAGCTCTCTGACATACACGGACTGTGATTGCATCCTGGGGGAGAGTTTCTTTGAGAAAAATGCAATGGGATGGCCATCTTGGCTAAGCACAGCCCCAATCCCCATGCCTGAAGCATCGGTTTCAAGAATGAACGGCTTTGAAAAATTGGGGAGGGCGAGGACCGGTGCACTGGTCAAAATTTGCTTTAGGGCATCAAAAGTTGTTTGGGCTTCTTGGGTCTAATGAAATGCATCCTTGCCCAATAATTGAGTCAATGGGCCTGCTACAATTGCATATTTGTGTATAAATCGCCGATAATAGCCACTAAGCCCAAGGAAGCCCTTAAGTTGCTTGACGTTTTGTGGAGTGGGCCAGTCATAGATTGCTTTGATTTTCACTGGGTCCATTTCCACACCTGCTACAGAAACCAAATGACCTAGATACTCGATCTTGCTGCAGCTGAACGAACATTTGGAGATTTTAGCATCAATGAGGTATGCGACCAGCTTTCTCCAACATCTGAAACCATGGGAGTACATCTCCGTCCAAATGACAGAGGCCACCACCAAACGTTGTGGGTCCAGAATGTCGTAGTACTTGAAGTACTGCTTCGCTTTGAAGATCCAATTAATTGCATCAGTCCCGTCGAAACGTGGGAAGTCCAGCTTGACAGATTTGAAGAACGTCGAGCCATGAGGAATCGGTGTAACAGTCTGCGAAGAACTCGCCGTTGACGGTGGGGGAACTTTATTGAGACGCTGGTTGATGGAATCCATAGAAAATGCTAAGGATTGCAAAGTCTCTCCGATGTCAGTAAATTGCTTGTCGATCAGCAGAAAACGGGCTGAAGTCTGCTCCACAAACTCATGTGTTTTCTTCATATCATTCTGTAATTCCTTTAGTCGAGTGCTCTCTGCCATGAGGAATGAATAAGCTCAATGAAAGCACCAAATGGTATGAACTAAAGATTTAATTCCTGAAATCTCTTGCAATATGTATATATGTGAATAATGGAAACAAGAGAATTACAATTGTCAGAAAACGACCAACACAATAAAAATGGCAGAAAGAAACGCGAAAAGGGCATAAAGCATAACAGAACGCAGAAAAAGGTCCAGGGGAAGAGAGAGAAATGCCAAAGAGAGGGAGAGAAAGATTCCTCAATTACATTCACACCCTCCTCACAGTTTTTTTGTCCTATCTTATACTCATCATTCCACGCTGATATCCCTCAGCTTCCATGGTCTTCGTTTCACCCTTAGGCTTCGTCTTGTTGGGCCTTGCATGTTACGTGGATTCGGGCCCTTCTCTAATGGGTTCATAACACTGTTAAAAATATGACTTATAAGTCATAAGTCATATTGTGTAATGAGATGTATGTTTGGATGGACTTTTAGAAAAGTGATTTATGTTTGGGTTAGTTGTGATTGGATGTGTAAAATAAGTTAGAATTGTGGGGTCCACCTCCGTAAGTAACTTATAAGTCATAAGTTATAAGTTGAAAAAAAGAACTTATACTTATTTTGACTTATAAGTCATAAGTCCTTATTTTCTAAAAGCCTAGCCAAACATCTTCAAAATGACTTTTTTCACAATAAGTCATTTTTATTGAAAAAAAGGACTTATTTTGTGTTTAAAAGTTGAGCCAAACACACTGATAAGGGAGTTATAATAAGTGATATAAAGATAAAATCAGAAAATTAGATCACCTTTACACATAATAGATTACTTCATTTTTTTTTGCCAGAATAGGTGACTTAATTATACTTCATTGGTTCATGTAATTTGATTAATTGCCTCTTAGAATACGGATTATGATGGTATTTAAATGTGGGGTAGTGTTTATGATATTTTATTTTCGTTTTTGGAGTTAAAACTCGTTTGACCAAACTTGGTCAAATTAAATTTTAACTAAAGCTTTTGTAGTTATAGCTTTCAATCATGAGTTAAGCCCACATCCAGGCCATGATTGTGAGTGATTTAGATTTGGTTTAATATGAAGATTTATTCTGACTTTTTCTATAAGGGGCAAAGTTGTTCTTATATTTTTTGGCATAAATATGTAAGTACAAACTTATGTAATAGCGCAGCAAACTAAAATTGTCTCATCCAAAAAACCTCAATTTTGGAGGAATAGGGAGGAAGAGCAAGGGACCACAAAATGACAAAAATTGTCCCCTCACCTCCCCTTCATTTTTTCAATTAAAATAAGGTTTTCTCTCCTCCCCATATCTCCCCACACCTCCCCTCCAAAATCCCCCAATCAAACAGACCCTAAAACAAAACACCGGCAAATAATAACGATATAGAAAACAACATAGGCAAAAGTCTACAAGTAAATATAGTTTCAAGAAAGAAAAATGAAAATTCAAATTCAACAAGAAACAATCTCACAATGCGGCCAAATTGAGACAAGTTTCTAGCTAATTCAGTAAAGAGCACTGGGACAAGAGAGAGGCGGGGTTTTGACACCCAATCTTTCAAATACATCCCTCTAAAAGTTGAAATGAAAATCTACTCCATAGCTGAAAGTTGTCCTCGTCTAATTTTTAATTTTAAGTTACACTAAAAAATTTAAAATTGAGCAATACTACTTATCATCAGTAAAAGTGTTAATGATCAAGATCGATTTTTTAATTAATCATTTTTTCATCAGTATTGGTACATTCTAAAATCTTTAATATAATTTTTTTTTTTACAATATTATTGTTCCTAGGAAAACTTTTACAATAAAATTTCACCTTGATCATTAAAGTTTCGAGATAAAGTTCTATGCTTATGTGTTCATCTAATAGGGGGCTTTCGGATCAAGGTTGCCTTATCAGGGAAAATCAAATCTTCTAGGCTTCCTTCCCTCATGCTTCTCTCAAGAAAAATGTCTGATCTTTCCTTCCTAATTGAACAAGTTGATACGCTATGTTGACGATGTGGCTCTCTGGGTCATAACCAAAAATATAGAATTCAATCATCTCTCTCCCCTCCAGTGTTCCAATGTTCCAACGTAAACTTGGTGGTCCTAAATCGGGCCAAATTGCTATTTTTGGCTATATATATATATATCTATTAGTATATCAAATTCCTAGGACTTATGCTTAAGCCTTCTTCCTTCTCTTAGTCATGCGCCACAAACTGCAGCACATATGAAAAAGGAAACTTCAAGCCTCGGATATGTTATGCTCTACAAACAAGCGTTATAAATTTCATCATCATGATATTCACAATCATGATGAATTTTGCAACATTCACTTTGGTCATAAGGGGCATTTAATCTCTAATCATTCATCTGTGCCACCTCCATTAAATTGAAAGCGTACGTTTTAGGCTTTACATTTACTTGTTAACAAGTCTCAAATTGAGGTATTTATCTCAAGAAGGTGGACCAAATTTGTTGATGTATCACAAGATCCCGTATGGGTTTTATCTCAAACAAGTCAGGGGTCCCATTATCCTTGCCCTAAATCCTCAACAAATCAACATCCGGGGATCCTTTAAGCGTCCTAAGATTCCAGTTGAGAAACCAAAACAGAGTAAAATCTACTTGGGTGAAGTTGCTGATGAGCATTCTCTCTCAATTAAACATTCCAAGTTTACACCGATGGGGAGATCAATTATTTCAAGTGGTTCTGTGAGTAAATAGAGACACTCGTGGGACGAACTTCATTAGGATTTCTGGGTTCTGGCGGACCTTATGCCAAAAAGCTCTGCTCATGCTCATGATGAGGGTAGAGATCTCTAAATTTTTTAGTAGCCACTTAGTCTAACTTGTAGTGCTACACCTTTTGTGTTGTTCGTGCTTTATTTTCTCTTTCTTTTATATTTTTATGAAGGTTATATGCTTTTGGTAATAACAATAAAAGCATGCGGCATTTGCACATGGCTAATGTCCTATGATCAGTGGTAAGTGACCTTGGCAGCCTCAAACACCTTTAAGAGTGTAGACCTCATGAAGAATCAAACAATATTGGCTCTTCGTGGTGGCGTGACACTGTAGATGTCCAAGATGTGGCTTCATAACTGGATGAAATGCTTCAGGCTTATTTCAAATCCTTATTACCCAAAGCACAACATCAAGCGTTTATGTTGAATGGTTGTGGGATAGCATATGGGCTCTCTCCTCAAAAAGCTATTATTTAAAACCTGATCTTCCAATATGCTTTGTTTTATCGTACAGTTATTTTATGTGCCTTTTATAGTAAATACTATAGGCCCATCAACATTTGGATTGTATTACTTTATCTTTATTCTTATCTTTAGTAGGGTTCAAATATTTCATTTTATTTTAATATACTGTCTTTATATTTATATATATATATATATATATATTAAAGCACTTCTTAAGTAACAACTTACTTTTAAGAAAAACCACCTCTCGAGTAGTGCACGTTAAAAACTCAGCTCAGAAACTTACTTACAGTGAGTACTTAATTACCCCGTAATGAATACAAACACTAAAACACGCAGGAAGAAATGCGTGCGTTGTTTGTTTTGTTTTTGTTTTTTTTGTTTTTTTTGTTTTTTGATAAAATGATCAAATATATTAAACGTTGTTTGTTTTGTTTTATTTGCTGATTAAAGCAAACGTGCAGCCTTTGTTTTCTCCAAGAGAAAATGTGCAGTCAAAGATCGATTAAAAGGCATTTCATTATCTCGCAGACCACCAATGCGATAATGAGTCATTAACTGGTACAACCCCTGCCTTTTAAATAATTTAAAGAGTAAAATACACCAATATCTCATCTATTTTATCTAAATCACAGAAACCTCTCATTTATTTTAAAAATTATATAAAAATCCTTTAAAATTAAATATATATTGCACAAAACATCACCTAAATCTGATATCTCATTTCGATCAACCCGAATCATTGGTTGACCGGTAAGTTTGACTTTCAAACTTTGTTTGAACCAAAATATCTCTTTTAAATTGAATATTTCTTTAAACATTTGTATTGATCAAAAATGTTTTTATATATTAAAAGATAATTCCAGCACTCTTTTTTAAACGGAACACATATATTTACGGATTTTCTAATATGCTTGATAAATTCATTAACTTTTATTTAAATCATAAATTTTTATATATTTAATTTATATATATTCATTAAAGGAAAAATTCCAAATAAATATCCCTTAAATATCAAAAGGATAAAAAGGTACTCCCTCCGGTTCTAAATATAATATCACTTTGAATTTTTTTGTGAAAGTTAGGGAAGCAAATTAGACCACTAAATTATAACATATATCACATGTAATTAGATTATAGGTTAGTTTACAAGTAAATTAAATTAGTTTTGAGGAAAAAAGATAACTATAGACAATTTAAAGTGATTAATTTTGCATCCTTAATTTCTCCCAAAAAAAGTCAAAGTTATCTTATAATTATGACCGGAGGGAGTACCTCTAATTCTCAAAATGATACAATAGGGATTGTTCCCAATTTGGGATAACCAAGTTTAAGGCCAAAAGACCAAACAGCCCCTCACTTAAAATTGTTAGTAAGTTTTGATTGTGTCAAGTTGTTAATGGTTATACTCTAGTGATTAGCGACTATACTAGAATGTTTACAAGCTATACCAGAGTTGTTAATAACTTTCACGATTGTCAGCGAGATTGAGCCTAAGTAATGAATCAGTGGAGTAATTAATGGCTATACTCGAGTGGCTAACGACTTTCACAACGTAAGCGAAATAGAGACTAAATAATGAATCAGCGAATTGGTGAATGACTATGCTAGAGTGGTTAACAGCTTTCATAAACATAACTTACATAAGCAAAATTGAGCCTAAGTAATGAATCAGCAAAGTAGTTAATGGCTATATTAGAATAGTTAACTATTATACTATAGTAGTTAATGGCTATACTCGAATAATTAACGACTTTGACAAACATAATCGAATGAGGAGAGTGAGGGGCTGTTTGGTCTTTTGGCCTTAAACTTTGTTATCCTAAATTCGGAACAGTCCCTATTGTGTCATCTTGATAATTAGAGGTACATTTTTGTCTTTTTGATATTCAAATTGTATTTATTTGGAATTCTCCCTTCATTAAAAACTATTCATATTTCTTTTAAATTTCTAAAATCATGCTTCCGATTCATTTTTATTTACAGTATGATGTAAGTTATATAAATTTTTGAGATTATGCAATTCATTTAAATTTAAACTTTCAAATTGTTAAACAAATATTTTTTTAGGATGTAATATAATTTCTGTTTAACCAATGATACATTTATTAAAAGAACAAAATGAATTTTGTATAAAAAATAATAAATTGATTAGTGATTAACTTCTAATTACTTAATTTTAAGCTATTTACTCGAAATGAAATTTGTGGAACCAAAGGAATTTAATAATCCTATAATTTAGGATTAGGAATCTATTAGTATGAAGGGTAACATAGTAAATACTCCCTCCTTCTCCCTTCCTTCCACACACTAACTTATAGTATACTCACTCCGTCCTTTATTACAAGTTTTAAATAACTAATTTAATTTTAGGGAAAATGACAAATAAATACCTTCCAATTTGTAAAATCCCAATAACAACTGCACTATAGCTATTAACAACTCCACTATGAGGCATTAACAACTGGTAACAACACAAAGTTCCTTATTTGGGATTTTGCAAATTCAAAGGTATTTTTTTGTCATTTTCCCTTAATTTTATCAATGAAACCACTAAAATTGGTTAAAAGCAATCATTATAAAAGACATATAATATATTTTCCAGTTTTGCCCTTGTTCATAAAGAAGAAACTAAATGTATAGGGAGAAGATGATGAGAGAGAGTGTTACAAATAAAATTTACGTGTGTTTGGTTGGACTTATTTTCCACAAATAAATCCTTATTTTCCCTCAAAAGAGCTTAAATGGGGAAAATAAGATTTTGAGATGTTTGAGTTGACTTATAAAAATAAGTCACTTATAGCTTATAAGTAGGAATAAGTAGAAGGAGAAAATTTCAGCTTATGACTTATGACTTATAAGTCACTTATGGAGGTGAATCCCATAAATTGTGACTTATTTTACACACCCAATCACAACTAACCCAAACATAAATCTCATTACACAACATGACTTGTGAAAAATAAGTCACTTATAAGTCATTTTTTTCACAGCTAATCCAAACATAAATCTCATTAGACTTATTTTCAATTTGACTTATAAATAAGTCGCTTTTCCATAAGTCAATTCAAACATACTTGTAATAAAGATGAAAGAGAATGAATGGGAAAATATAAACAATGGGTGAAATTGAAAAAAATGCAATAAATGTTTAGACAAATTTAAAATGAAATTTATATTTTGAGACATACATATTCACAAATTTTAAGCTTATAATATGAGAGGGATGGAGTAGTAAACTTGCTGGTTAGAAAAAGGTTATAATAAATTTAATCTCGCTTCAATTTGAATATAGTTGCATTGTATAAAAAAAAATAGTGAGTGTGCATAAAGCTGGATGATTGATCAATATAGGGCCCGTTTGGTACGATGGAATTGATTTTGATGGGAATAGAGATGGATATGAAGTTGAAAAGTATGTTTGGTATGTGCATGGAATCTAAGGTACTTTTTAATTGAAAATACCAAAATGCCCTCTCCAAAAAAGCTCATTCCCTCCCACCAAAATCCGCCACAACAAGCTCATTTTTCGTCAGAAATCAAGAGATGGCCACCTAAAAAATAAATCCATTCATTGCAAGAAAAAAAAACTACATTCAACCCAAAAAAAACCTAAACATTGCAGTCACCACAGGAAATCAAATGTCCACATTTTATGTTGTGTTTAGTGACCCACAAAAATCTGAGAATGTTGCTACTTCAAATCTGGGCAACACGAGGCCAGACTGAAGATACACATATAGGCAAAATGAAGATACAAATTTGGGCAAGCTTTACTGCCGCTATAGTTGCCGTAGTGGGATGAGAAACCTTCGCCTCCGCCTCCGCTGTCATAGTCGCCGCCGCCGCCGTCCTTACTATTATGTGGATAAGGTCAATGACTCGAGGTGATCAGAAGAAAAGGTTTGTTCCAAAGTCTCCCTCTATTTTCAGTAAAACCCAAATCAAACTCAGATCAAAGTTCAACATAGCAACATCTCATATTTAATAAACATCCCCAACGCACGTAAAGTTACTTCAGATCTTGGAATTGAAGTGGGGAAGAAGACAAAGTTGAAGACTTGTCTTCGCCACCGCCGGAAGTGTAGATCAGAGGAGAGGAAGAAGGCTGTCGTCGTCAGATAGTGGCAAGAGAGGAAGAGGGAGGACCGGTGGAGAAGAAGAAGGCTGCTGGTGGCGGTGAAGTGTGGGGAAGAACGGAGTCTGAGGAAAAAGAATGGAAGGGTAGTGTTGGAAGATGACCAGATGAAATTGCAAACTGAGCAATATTGGTGGAATTAATCTGATGGAATTGGGCTCTATTTGATTCCACATGGAAGCGGAATTTTAATCAAATTACACGCTACCAAACATACTTCATATTTGGAATTGGATTCCATTTCCATTTCCGCTAGCCCAATTCCATCATACCAAACATGCCCAATGTTCCTTAGTCATATAACCGGCGCTTTTACCGTCAAAGCTAGCTGATACAGAAGCGAATGAGAGCACAGTTGATCATGTTAATACATTAAGTATTAGTATGCAAATAGTACAAATTCAAAATTGTCACCATCTTTGCTAAACTCATTAGGCTGAGTTGCAACTGAAGAATTTATAGATGGAGCACTGACAATTATTCAAAAGATTAAAAAACCCACAGTGGTGTGAGTTAATAGCTTCTTAAAAAAAAATAAGTAATTACCTCTTCCTTCTGGTCATCAATATAAGATTAAGTTAAAGTGTATTATGGAAACTAAATAGATTACATAATTATAAGTAAGGTAAGTTAGTTTGAGGGAAAAAAAATCATAAATATAAATATTTTATAGTTGTTAATTTTGTATTGCAAACATTTTTAAAAAGTTAACGTGATATTATATTAAGGATAAGATGGAGAAACTATCACTAACATATGTGTCCTTGTACTTATTAAGACTCGGATTTTATTAGATCACATGGTGGTATATAGACACTATAAAACACCATACCATAAATTTGGCATTTTTTGTGTGGTGGCAATATTAATAACACTTAAAATAAGTCCAAATACGTGAATCGGAGCCTTCATGTGAATGGAACATTTTTTGTGTGGTGGCAATATTAATAACACTTAAAATAAGTCCAAATAAACGAATCGGAGCCTTCATGTGAATGGAATGACCCAGTTTGGTGATTCAGACTTTAGAGAGAGACGAGCGGGAAGTGTTCCTCCATATTAAAATGTCTGAATTTAAATTGGATGGTCCAAATTTATTAATTTAAATTTTATAATTTTTAAATGGTAAATGATTTAATGGGTACAAAATATAAAATAAAAATATTTACTATATCACATGAAAATAAAATTAATACATAATAAATAAAAGATTAAATAATATATTCACACATAAAAATCAAAGAAAAATGTGAGGTTAAACATAAAATAAAGGGCTAACATCACTTCTGGTCTTTAAACATTGACTCAATTCTGGTTTTAGTTCAAAATTTTAAAATAAGTAATTTTGATCCTTGAACTTTAAATGAATTCGTGAATTTGGTCTCTAAACTTAAAATTGATGGTTTTGATTTTTAAAATTTTATTCAATTTTGGTTTTAGTACTTTAACTTTAAAATATATGATTTTAATCCTTCAAATTTTAGGGGCCAACAATCATAAATAACATACTAGTATATAATGTCCTTCTCAAACCAAACTAAAAGGGGTAATTAATTACAGGTCCCGTGTAAGGGACTTAATTAAGATGAGGTCCCACGAAACCACTTAATTAATATGAGGTCCCATGAAGTTGTTATTGCAGGTCAAAAAGTTGTTATCGTAAGGTCACAAGTTGTTACAGACCAAGAGTGATTTTCAGGCCACAAGTTGTTATGACAGGCCAAAAAGTTGTTATTGCAGGTCGAAAAGTTGTTATTGCAATAACAACTTTTTGGCCTACAATAACAACTTTTCAGCCTGCAATAACAACTTTTTGGCCTGTTATAACAACTTTCTGGTAGGGACCTCAGATTAATTATATGATTTTATAAGACCTTATCATAATTAAATCCCTTACACGAGACCTGTAATTAATTACCCCAAACTAAAACTTTCTCCCAAAACCCGCCATGTTTTTAGTGTGCTACAGAAAGGTCTTATCAGGTATTTTTGGATTGGTTGATTATATATATACACCCTTTTATTTTTTTTTTCAGTCGAATCTTCATGCCTCATTCTTTAAAAAAAAAAATATGTATCTGATTAAAAACTTATTTTTAGTAGTTATTTTGTGCAGAAAAAAAACAAGCAGACGTGATAGATGTGAAATTGTGAATGTCATAAAAACATGTAGGTATTCAAAAATTGGAAGTAATTTATTTACTCATAAAAAATGTGAGTAGGGAGAGCAAATGATATCTACACCTTTTACATCTTATCTGAACGGTTTAGGTTTAATTCTATTAACAATATTTTAATAAATACACAATGTAAAAATCAAATCTATTAAAAATCTTAGATATTAACAATATTTTAATAGAAAATGATTCAATGAAAATTTCAATATCCTAAAAAAATTTGTAAATAATTAAATCATAATTTTTTAAGAACATGGATACTTAAACATATTTCGATAGATATACAATGTTAAAATCAAATCTAATAAAAATCTTAGATATTAACAATATTTTACTGGTTCCATGAAAATTTCAACATCCTAAAAAAATTTGTAAATAATTAAATCATAAATTGTTTTTAAGAACATGGATACTTAAAGATATTATAATAAAAATTGTTAGATAGAATGATCTCATTAATAACTTGTTGAAAGTATATATCTAAATTTAGATATGGGCATTTTTGATAGATTTAATCATATTCTCTCAATAAATAATCCCAACACAAGTGTCTTTTTTTTTTTTCATATTAACTGACAATCGATGCCTTTTCTGGATCTTATTACTAGGAATCCGAGCAACTGATTACTCAAGTTTCGGGGGTTGTGACTTCCCCTCTCAACACAAGTGTCTCCCAAATCCGAACCTTCTAGTGAATGGAATAGGAAAAGGACGTAATATATATGTAATATAATAATCAAAGAAAAACATGAGGTTAAACATAAAATTAATAACGCCTCGTCATCAGAGTTCATCTCAAAACCATTGTTCCAAAAATCGGACCGGAAATCCGATTGGCTACTTAAATCGGAGGGGCAATTGACCAGACAGAGGGTCGAGTCAACCCGCTCAAAACTGGCCAACCCGGTCAAAGCCGTGAGGTTGAACCGGGTTGGCTTTTTTTTTTAATATGGTTTTTTTTAAAATTTTATTATAATTAACCAAATTACTAACTTTCACTTCACTCAATTTTAGAAATTAGAAAACTATAATACTTTAAATGCTATTTTACTTGTATATGTTTAATATTTAATTGTTGTTGCTCTTAATATTTGTATTTTAGTCTGTGGATTGTAGAATAAAATTTATTTTCATGTATAATCAACTAATATTTTCTCTTTTTCCCTCTATAGAAACATTAAAATATTCATGTTTGATGAATCATGCATACATACCTATATTTACATTTTGATATTAGTGATTATTAATGTTAATATTAATAAAATTTTATTATTTTAATACAACCGGTCCGACTCCGGTCCGACTATTAACACTTGAACTAGTGCCTAGTCCGGTTCAATACCCAGTTCGATTTTTTGAACCTTACTCAAAACACAAGCTTGATTTATTTTCTTGCGTCCCAATCCTCCACAAATAAATAAATAATAAAATGCTCTCTTTTTTACCGGTCTATAAATACACTCCTCCTCATTTTACCAACTAAACCAAAACAAACTTATCAAATTTCATATACTCTGCCAAAATCCTTTCTGTTTTTCCTCCATCTTCCATGGCTGGTCTTCGACAATACAACTTCTTCCCCACTGATCTCTTATACCCTCGTCCTCAAGCTTTCTCTTTATCATCGGAATCTACCTCTGTTAAACCCTCAACCCTACCAGTCAAACACCCTGATCTTGAAATCTCTCAAGAGCTTCGTATGCGTGAGAAACACAGGATGAAACCGCAGCAACACCCTTCTAAACACACTCTGTTTTATAATCACAAGAAGCCGTCAAGATTCTCAATAAACCTTCTCTCTTTGGTGATCTTCATAGATGATGGCGACAATTCTCTCAATAATTGAATTCTTGTTTCGCCGTAACTCCTCGGGAAAGATCTCGATTTGTAGTTTTTACACTCTATCACTCTTTCCTTTTATTTTTATTTTTTTATGTAAATTTCCTTATTCAGGGATTTGCAAAACCCATGAATCTTATGTTGCTTATTTTTCTTAGTTTTTCTTTACAAATAATGTAGTATATTATGTACATGCAATTTCTTGAATGGCTGTTTCATGGGAGGTAGAGCGTTCATGAATTGAAAAGCTCATGACCCCTGCTGAAACCCGAGATTACTAATAGAACCAAAGCTTTAGTTTAGAGTTATTATATTATAAGTTGGCTTCAATGTTTTGTCTCCTCTTATTTTTTATCCTCCGTCGACTGTAGTGTTCTTCGCTGGTTTAGTTAAATTATGAATTCTTGAAGCATTTATTATCTTCACTTTTACATATTACATTTTATAATGTGGAAAAATAGTCCTTATATTACCTCTTGTCAAACTCATGAGTTAACTCGTGATAAAATTGTAAAATCGGATAGTAAACTTGTAAAATTTTGCTTTTATTAATAAGGACGATTTTAAAGTATATAATTAGATAAGAAATACAAAAAATAACAATAATTTAACTCAAATATATTTTAAATATGAGTAGTTGATATTATATATATCAATACTCATACTTCATCACATTCAATAAAGAAATTTTTATAAAATTTATATATAAATTAATTAAATATGGTCAAATATATCAATTAACATGAGATTTAGAGCAAGTAAGCATTATTTCATAAGATAGAAACGTAAAAACGATAAATTAAATGTGTAAAATAGTGAATTTGACCGAGTTTACACCTTATATAAATTTAATTGACTCATGATATCGTAAAAATGGTAAAATCAGATAGTCACCTAGAGTTTCACAAATGCCTCATATTATGAGCACTGATGGAGTATTAATTAAGAATGGTGTTTTATTGGATCACGTGAAAGTATACAGCACCAGACCATAAATTTGGCTTTTTTTGTGTGGTGGAAATATCGATAACACTTTAAAATAATTTCAAATACGCGAATCCGAACCTTCATGTGGATGGGGTCACGGGATAGGAAAAAGACATGATATAATATGTCATATGATGATCAAAGGAAAACGTGAGGTTAAACATAAAATAATTAACACCTCATAACCATCATTAAACCAAAGATCGATCTCAAAACACAGGTTTGATTTATTTCTTGCGTCCCAATCCTCAATAAATAAATAATAAAAATCTCCTCCCTTTTCCCGGTGTATTTTCCATCATCTATAAATATACCCCTCCCTGTTTTTAACCAAACTAAAACAGTAAAACTTTCTCCCAAAACCCTCCATGTTTTTATTGTCCTGTGTAAAAAGATTTTATTAGAGGCTTTTAAATTAATTGATTTGCTCCGCCTCTAACAATAATTAGACGTAGTAAATGTAAATGTCATATAAATATGTAAATATAAAAAAACTTTAAAATCTTAGGAAATTTGTAAATAAGTAAATAATAGATTGTTTTTAAAAACATAGATACTTTAAGATATTATAAAAAATTGTTAAATATAATGATTAAATTTAAATAATACAATCGAATATATTTACTAATTAAAATTAACCAATTTAGAAATCTTTAACAATATCCCTTGACCTGAAGATTTGTTGAAACTTGAGAGTATATATCTAAATATATATTTGGATATTTCATATATATTTAATTAGATCATCCTAAACATTAATATCAATCAAAATAAATCCAGATACGCCAATAGGAAAAAGGCCTGATATATGTAATATACTAGGAATCAAAGAAAAACGTGAGGTTAAACATAAAATAAATAACACCTCATAACTATCATTAAACCAAAGATCAGTCTCAAAACAAAAGCTTTATTTATTTTCTTGCGTCCCAATCAATCCTCCACGAATAAATAAACAAAAAAAGCTCCTCCCCTTTCCCAGTCTATAAATACACCCCTCCTGCTTATACAGTTATAGCAACTAAACCAAAACTTTCTCATCAAATCTCATATACTTTCTCCCAAAAACCCTCTCTGCTTCTTCTTCATCATCTTCCATGGCTGGTCTTCAACAATACAACTTCTTCCCCACTGATCTCTTATACCCTCGTCCTCAAGCCTCTCCTTCATCTTCGGAATCTACTTCTGTTAAACCCTCAACCCTACCAGTCAAACGCCCTGATCTTGAAATCTCTCAAGATCTTCGTATGCATGAGAAACAGAGGATGAAACCGCAACAATACCCTTCTAAACATGCTCTCTTTTATAATCGCAAGCAGAAGCCGTCAAGAATCTCAATAAACCCTCTCTCTTTGGTGGTCTTCATTGATGATGGCGACGATTCTGTCAATAACTGAATCTTGCTCTCGCCGTAACTCACAAGGAAAGATCTCAATTTTTAGTTTTTACTCTCCATCCCTCTTTTCTTTTATTTTTTTTTTTTTATGTAAATTTCCTTATTCAGGGATTTGCGAAACCCATGAATCTTATGTTGCTTATTTTTCTTAGTTTTTCTTTCAAAATAATGTAGTAGATTATGTACATGCGATTTCTCGAATCGCTGTTTCATGGGAGGTAGAGCGTTCATGATGTGAAAGATCATGACCCCTGAAACTGGAAATTATTAATAGAACCGAAGTTTTAGCTTAGAGTTATTTTATATTACGATGGCTTCAATCTTTTGTCCCCTTTGTTTTTTATCCTTAGTCGACTGTGATTAGTGCTTTTGTTCTTAGCTGGTTTTGTTGTCTTATGTATGAGTTCTTGATGGTTCTGGTTTGATATAATTTACACGAACGTGTGATTGAACAGAGACGAATCTCTAATGTATGCAATAAACGATCGAAACTAACGGAAAAGGGGGACGTTAAAGTTAGGTTGTTTCAGTCAGCAGTAAAAAAAAAAAAAAGGGAATGTAACTGAAGATTCTAAGTTGTCAACGGTGAATAGTAACTCCCATGTGGAAATCAAGGACGTTATATATTTCTATATGAGCCTTCATGCTGAGGAATATAATATATATATATATATATATATATGCGCCACCGCGTATAACTGACGAAAGGATCTTGGTAAAAGCGAATATCCCATGAATGTGCTTCTCGTTTTATTCGGTTTGGGACTTTGGGAAGTTAAGGTCAGGTTCCTTCTGAATTTGTCGATGAGTCCTGCATTCCTCAAATTTTGGTATTACTAAAATTACGCGCGCGCGCACATATATATGTACCTGTACATATTTTCTTATACTGGCCGAATTAAAAATAATAAAATGGCGTCAAATATATTTAAACCTGGGTGTCTAGTTTTGAGTACGAAATTTGATATGTGATTTGTTTCTGATAGTCGCCGGTACCATCTAGAAGTTCTTTCATTTTTCCTTTTTGTTAATTACAAGTTACTGAAATTCATAAAAATCAGCGCTTAAATAAGAATTATATCATTGTCGTGGCCTAATTAAACCTTAAAGAATTAGATTAAGAATGAAAGAAGAGTCAAGGGCGGGCGCTTGAGAGGGTGTTAAATAAAGTGAAAGTCAATAATAAGAAGCAGAGGTTGAAAATTGAATAAAAATATAAAAAAAGAGACTGTATATAACTTTAGGACTTTAGGTGACAGAAGCAGAGTGGATGAATAATTATTCCAGCCAAATAAGTCTTTATTTTAAAAAATAAGTACTTATTTTTAAAAAAGTTGTTTTGAGTATGTTTGTCTCGACTTATAAAAATAAATAACTTATAACTTATAAGTCAAAATAAGTATAAGTTCTTTTTTTCAACTTATGACTTATGACTTATGACTTATAAGTCACTTTTTTGGTGGACCCCACAATTCTAACTTATTTTACACATCAAATCACAACTAACCCAAACATAAATCACTTTTTCAAAAGTCCATCCAAACATACATCTCATTACACAATATGACTTATGACTTATAAGTCACTTTTTTTAATAGCTCATCCAAAAATAAATCTCATTACACAATCTGACTTATTTTCAGTTTAACTTATTTTCAGTTTGACTTATCTATAAGTCACTTTTTCAAAAGTCCATCCAAACACACCCATTAAAAATATGAATTATGGTTGCAGTTCAAAGCTTCTTGAAGAGAGAAGTAGCTGACTTTTATAGGAGCGAAGAAATGAGGACCAGGCGTTGGACTAAAATATCAGAGTGAACATGTGGTGTTTTGTTAGTTCAGCGTGCATGCCACCAACCCTATGATTTTGTGGCAGATTTATAAGCCACCCAACTTTTCCACCAACATTTTGGGGCATCTACTTCTCTTGCGTCAGATCAGAGAGCACTGCTCTCATTTAACACTTTTTTTTTTATACAGTCTCATTTAACACTTTTAAGTCCTAGTTCTACAACTGATCCCTTTGTTTTGTATGGTGTGTTTGATCGATTTATAGAAAAGTGACTTATATATAAGTCAGATTGAAAATAAATCGCATTATGTAATGATTTTTATGTTTGAATGGACTGTGTGAAAAGTGACTTATAAGTGATTTATTTTTCATAAGTCAGATTGTATATGTTTAGATAAGTTGTGATTAGATTTGAAAAATAAGTCAGAATTTGTGGGCTCCACCTTATAAGTGACTTATAAGTCAGAAATAAACTGTTTTAAACAGCTTAGACTTATTTTGATTTATAAGTTATAAGTTACTTATAAGTCAGATTGACAATAAGTCGAGACAAACATGCAAAATAAGCTACCAACAAAATAAGTACTTATTTCCCAAAAATAAGTCAAGCCAAACATAGCCATACAAGACATATTTCAGATTTTTCATGAGATTAAGGAAAGTAGATGAACTATTTTAATATGTTCATCATTTTTCTACAAATTAAGTTAAACAACTCAAAGGCATAATATGTTTAATATATACCCTTTCGGTCCTAAACATAAAACCTAATTACTCCCTCCGGTCCTAATTATAAGACCACTTTGACTTTTTTGACTTTTTTTTTTCAGTCCAAAAAAAGTAGTTTTAGTAAAAAAAAAAAAATTTTTTTTCCTCAAAACTAATTTATTTTACTTATAAACTAACATATAATCTAATTACATGTGACATATGTTATAATTTAGTGGTCTAATTTGCTTCCTTAACTTCCACAAAAAAAGTCAAAGTGGTCTTATATTTAGGACCGGAGGGAGTATCTAATTTAGTTAGATTAAGGATGTTAATTAAGCTAGTTCAAATAATATGATATCACCAGTGTCCTAACCATCTACCTTTATCCCCACTATTCTTTTCTTACTTGTTTATTATTGAGAATCAATTATAAGCCTAACTTGGTGAAAAATTAAGAACAACTAGAAATAGAGATAGGTTCATGTCCCCAAATAGACCATATATTTAGTGTGTGTTTGGTTGGGCTACTTCAGCCCAAAAAATGACTTATTTTAGGTCAAAAGAACTTATTTAAAAAAAAGCTTTTTAGTTTGGCCAAAAAAAAAAAAAAGCTTTTTAGATCTTGTTTGGCTGGACTATCAAAAAATAAGTCCTTATATCAAAAAAGGACTTATTTTAGGCCGAAAGTAGAAGTTGATCAGTTAGACTTATTTTGATCCAAAAAGGACTTATTACTATAGCAACGTGGGACCCACGAACAAAGATAATGAATCACGCCACATGAGAGGTGAATAAGAGAATATATGTGGGGCCCTTGGGAAAAAAAACATATGTGGGGCCACGTTGCTTCTCTCCTCTTCTTCTGCTTTTATTTTCTTTTTTTTCCAACGTTTCCTTCCCTCTTCTCCTTCATTCAATTCAATAAAATTTAATTAATTATATATATAATATATTATGTAGAAAATGATTCAATTAGTATATACATGTTTGCAAATAATTTTATTAAATTTTCATATTATTTTGTTTACAAATAATTATAATAAAATTTACATTTTAATTTTTTTAGATAATTTTAATTTTTCACTCAAAATCATCATAATTCAAAGATTTAATGGGTAATTTTAATTTAGTTCTATTATTATCTAAAGTTCATGTCCTTTTTTGTCATTTTCATCTTAACCTTACTTTTCAAGAAGTCCATCCAAACATGTTTAAAAGTTCAACTGACTTATAAGTCATTTTTTTAACAGTCCATTCAAACATAAAAGTCACTTTCAATTTGACTTATTTTCAGTTTGACTTATTTTCAATTTGACTTATATATAAGTCACCTTTTCAGAAGTCGACCCAAACACACCCAGTATCAAAGGGAGGGAGGGAGTATTTTGTTTCACTTTATCAATCTTCCAAAAAGTCAATCAAGTGTCATAATAAGGATAGGAAGGATCAATATTAAACATATACGCACTCCTCGTTTACTGTTGTAGTGCAATTTTCATGTTTTGGTCATTGTT
This sequence comes from Mimosa bimucronata, assembly GCA_037074515.1. Lineage (NCBI taxonomy): Eukaryota > Viridiplantae > Streptophyta > Magnoliopsida > Fabales > Fabaceae > Mimosa > Mimosa bimucronata. The sequence continues at coordinate 9,637,893 of CM073437.1, forward strand.
CAATTATTTCATCAGAATATATCAAAAACTTTATATTAGAGTATTTCTTCTTCCCACAAAAAAGTTGGAATTTGCAAGTTTTCTTAGAAAAATAATGGGAAATTATGATGTGTGTGTTATAACTTAGGGTGTGTTTGGATTGGTTTAAATTACGAAAATAAGTGTTTATTTTCTTAAAAAGCACTTAAAATGGGAAATACAATTTTTATGTGTGCTTGTTTTAGCTTACTGTTAATTAAACTAATAGATTATAAGTTAAAATAAACAAAAGGAGAAAAAAAAACAGCTTATAGCTTATTGTTAAGTGCTTATAACTTATATGTGTTATTAGTTAGTTAAAAAAACTTTATATTTGTATGATTTCTAATTCATATGATTTTTTATCCATTAAATATATTTATTTAATTTTTTTTTGCAGATAATTGGAAAAATTAATTAGAGGTTTCATATAAGAAACATAATTAAGATGAGGTCCTACAAAGTTGTAAATAACAACTTCTGGCCTGACAATAACAACTTTTGGCCTGGTGATAACAACTCATAGGACCTTATCCTAATTATATTTCTTCCATGGGACCTCTATTTAATTTTCCCCAAATAATTTTAATTTTTCACTCAAAATCATCATAATTAAAAGATTCAATTTAGTTCTTTTATTCAATAAAATTCATGGAATTTTTAGTCATTTTCATCTTCAACTTAGTAAGATAATCTTCCAAGCATGTTTCAAAAGTTAAATTCATCAAAAAGTCATTTTTTTTCACAGCCAATCCAAACATAAATCTCATTACACAAGTCAGATTGAAAATAAGTCACTTATCCAATCCTTAATCCAAGCACACCCTATCAACACTGACTATTGGTTCAATTGTCATGTTGGTATATTCTGAAGCGCATGGTGGCGATTTCAGCCTCTCTTGTGATCATGTGAACTTGCACAAGGGAGAAAGAAAAAAGCCGCAACCAAGCTTTTTATCCCATCATCTGAACTCGGACTTCACACAAGATTGTATTTGGATGAGCTTTTTGAAAGTGATTTAACGATGCAATATAAATACACGTACGCGCGAGAAGGTTTGTTTCGTCTTGCAGAAAATTGTCTTTGGGCTTACAAAGCCAGCGATAATAAGTTGGGTCAATGGAAAAAAGATACATGACCCAGCAAGTCACTGAAGACTAATTGTCAACCAGCCTCACCTTCTGCTTTATGTTCTCATTTCCGTCCCCTCAAGCCCATTAATTTTTTTTTACCACTTTCTTTTAATTAGGTCCGTTCAATGTGGTATTACGACTGTGACATAACCTCACATAGCCACATGTTGTTAGTGAGAAGGCCTCCACACGCACACATGTAGACTAGTTTCTTTCAATTAAGTCACTGAACACTAATTGTCAACCAGCCTCACCTTCTGCTTTATGTTCTCATTTCCGTCCCCTCAAGCCCATTAATTTTTTTTTTTACCAATTTCTTTTAATTAGGTCCGTTCAATGTGGTATTACGACTGTGACATAACCTCACATAGCCACATGTTGTTAGTGAGGAGGCCTCCACACACACACACATGTAAATTGTAAAGGGTATGTAGATTTTCGGGGGTTACCTAGTAGAAATGCTCTTTACTTTAATGGCTTTCAGATGGCTTTCAGAGTTAGAATTACTGGACGGACAATGACTTGGTATACAGCAGAAAACACAGAAGAGAACAGGAAAAAGAAGAGTCTGTTGTTTTTTTGTTGTATCGTTGTTCTGTGTACGTACGTTTCTGTCCAGTCTTATTTATAACGCTCAGAACTAAACAAGCATGTCCTTTCACATTTAATTTAAATTTAAATAAATTTAAATAAAATGGGAATATTACATATAAGGCACAATATTTCTAAATAATTCTATTCATACCCCAAAGTCCTAATTTATTGGTGGCTGTATTTCTAAATAATTCTATTTAGACCCCAAAATTTGTTAAGCCTACTTTATTGGTGGCTGGGCCTAACCCATTTTCCCATAGGGCCTGTTTGGTACGATGGAATTGATTTTGATGGAAATGGAAATGGATATAAAGATGGATATGGAAATGGAGATGGATATGGAGTTGAAAAGTATGTTTGATATACACATGGAATCTAACATAATTTTTAGTTGAAAATACCAAAATACCCTTCTCTAAAAAACCTCATCCTCTCCCATTGGAAATCACAGCCATGAAAGACAACCTCCATAACTCAACACAGCAAGCTCATTTTTAATCCAAAATCAAGATTGATGGCCACGAAAATTAAATCCATTTATTGCAAGAAAAAAGGAACTAGCATCCAACAAAAAACCCAAAAATCGCAGCCTCCAAATTAATGTTCACATTTGATGTTTTGTTCGGTGACACACATAAATCAGAGGGAATGACCACCTCCACTATACCCCACCTTCAACCCAAACAGCCATCGGCCAAAACCAGATCTGGAAGCATCATCGCCTCCCGTCCTATTAATCACAGATCTACAAGCATCATCGCCGACCTCAGTGACAACGGGCGTAGGTGTTGTTTTTGGAGCCGATGAAGCCATTATGGGGGAGGGGCGAGTGAAGAGGTCGCCGCCGCCTGAGGAGCATGAGGTCCTCGTAGCCGTCACTGGAGCAAGGTCGACGGTGTGGGTGGAGAAGGCGGTCGCCGGAGTGGGTGGAGAGAAGGTTGCCGGTGGTGGATGGTGATGATGGTCACCGGTCGTGGGTGGCGATGATGGTCAGTGGTTGCTGGAGGTCGGTGAAGAATATGGAGATGGAGGCTGAGGAGGTTGAAAGGAGAAGGGGCAAAATGGGCTCCATGGTGTTGGAATTGCAAAACTGAAGTTTTTGTATGGAAATGATATCCATCAATTTTGGTGGAATTGGCCTCCACATGGAGTCCAAATCCATGGGCCTGGATTTGTACCAAATAGACCACAACCATGGATTCCAATTCAAATTCCATTTCTATAGGGCCAATTCAATCATAGCAAACGTGGCCATAGGGTATGTGAAGGACTCGATGGTGTTATATTCAGGTGGGGTACGTCAACTTGTCCTTGAGTGTGTGGTATCTATTAGTTACATCATTGTATTGAAGAATATTGATTAACTGGACGACTGGGACATTTCTCTATTATATCAAGTTGTTTGTCTATATATACGCGATGCTTCAACACAAACTGATGTTGACGACGGCTATACCTTAATTAATCACTCTCTCCCAATAAGTCAAGTCAGTTCGCCAGCAAAATCAACCTTTAACAAAAATTTCGTGAAACATACTCCATTAAGTCTTTAATATAAGATTTAGTACATTTTTTTTAGATTAAAAAAGCTAAATAAATTGTCAATCGTAACATGTATTTTATATTATTAGATAATATATTAGTTTATAACTTAAACAAACTGGTTTGGAGAAAATTTGAGATAAATCAATTTATAAGTGATTTGTTTAACTTTTTTAATATTTCCCAAAAAAATTAGGCCTTATATTAAGCTAAGAATGGAGTACATTAAACTGATTTGAACACCATTTAACCATAGAAGAACACAAATAAAAAAAGCAGCTAAATATAGTTTGGAAGATTTCAAATCGATTTGTAGACTCTATTCCTTTATGTGAAGGCTAGTGTGTTTATATACATACTAAGCTCCAGTTGTAGCTGGCACAAAAAAAAAAAAAAAAAGCTCCAGTTGTAACCTGGTTTGGTGTAATTAACAGCTTTTTATGATTATCACTTTTGAATTCAAAATTTTGAATGCTAAAAAGATTACAGTCATGATTACACATGGCCACGCTTCAATATAATTAATAAATCGTAATTATCAATGGCCTATTTTGCCTTTAAGCTTTATGATAATGACATGTACTGTGTGTATATTTATATATATGAATGTGTTTTCATGAGTGAATGTTCCATCTTCCACTATGCATCCGCGTCTGTAGGCCGAGCCTCCAACAAGCACATGTGCATGAAATGCTCATCACATCGATATTTTTGGGCAAGTGCCTCCCATATCTCATACACGCAATTTTTTATTGATGATCACTAGATAATTGATCAATAACAATTATAAGATTAGTTATTTTAATTGTTTGTACAAAATGTGTGATTTTTTTTTGTTAAACACCGCCTAGTAATCTAATGCCTATCTACAATTGATTAATGCGAATTCGAATGATATGAATGCTTCTCACATGGGTAAGACTGTTCCCCCAATAAAAGCACTTTCCGGGATTTAATTACACATTCACATCCTTATGAGAGGCGTACCACTTACTAGCTCAACCAACCATTAATAGGTAAAATGTGTGGTTTTTACCATAGTATTTTTTTTTTGTCCAATCAAAGTATTTAATTGTCATGTGAATCTGTTGTGGTGGTGAGATACATCAGTCAACACAGAGAGTTCAAGGAAAAAGAAATCATAAATGTTTGGGATAAAGTGATTTAAGATGTGGTATCTCTAGGATCAAAGAGCAAACCACTTTAGGTTTTCAAGTTAAAGATAAGATCAGATCAGAGTGACGATCAACCCTTACATTGCATTGTAATTGATGGGACCTGGCGATTCAAGAGTGATGTCCAAGCAAATCTGCGTCACAACCTTCATTATTTTAGACTTTTGATTCCCAAATAATGAAGCAACACAGATCAAATCATGTGCATATGGGCAACATGCATGCACCGCAGAAACAAATAATAATTTGAAGATGAATATCCGATAGAGTGATATGAGAATGGTTTCCATATTTTTTATAACTGATGACTAGACACAAGTTCTGACGTCGTGCACAGTTCAAGAGATGAGATGTTTATAGGACACTTATATTGACATCATACTAATATGTTTATAATTTAGGAAAAATGACGTAAAATCCATCTGAATTTGGAAAAAAACATATTAGACCCTTACATTTTAGATATTATAAATTACACCTAAGGGGATGAACTATGAATTGTTAAACTTAACTAGAAAATCATCATGATAAAGCTGATAATCCATATTTTGATTTACAACAATTGTGTAATCATATAAAAAATACTAATTGTGTTGGATTGGACTATACATAAGTTATATAAGTCATATAAATTAATTTAAGAAATTGATATAAATATTACAAAATAACTTAATACTCATCTTCCTCAATTTGCTGAAACAAAATTGAGTGAGTGATGCTTACATAATGAAAAAGTTGACTTTTAGCGGCGATATTTTGTCACCACTAAGTCTCAGCGGCCCGCAAGAGTGCCTGTAGCTGAAAGTTTTGGAGAAAGTCGTCATTGGGTGTGTTTGGATGGGCTTCTGAAAAAGTAACTTATAGATAAGTCAAACTGAAAATAAGTCAGATTGTGTAATAAGATTTATGTTTGGATGGGCTGTTAAAAAAAGTGACTTATAAGTCATAAGTCATATTGTGTAATGAGATGTATGTTTGGATGGACTTTTGAAAAAGTGATTTATGTTTGGGTTAGTTGTGATTTGATGTGTAAAATAAGTTAGAACTGTGGGGTCCACCAAAAAAAGTGACTTATAAGTCATAAGTCATAAGTAATAAGTTGAAAAAAAGAACTTATACTTATTTTGACTTATAAGTTATAAGTTACTTATTTTTATAAGTTGAGAGACAAACATGCTCATAAGTCATTTTTTGAAAATAAATCCCTTTTTATCAAAATAAGGACTTATTTGGCTGCAAGTAGGTGAGCCAAACACACCCATTAAAGGTGTACTTTCAGCGGCGACTTTAATGTCGCCGCCGAAGAGGTACTTTCAACGGTGACAATGAAAGTGAAAATTTTTTAAAAAATAAAAGAAGCCACATCAGCACCCGCTGCCAGATGGGTGATGATGTGGCACCCCTCATCCTACTTGCCACCTCACGCCACATCATCCACCCTCATATACCACTTGTCAAGTGCCACGATGCACCACATCGTCACCAAATTCTATGTTCCGTATTCCTAAGGTTCGAACCTTTGACCACTTTGCTCTTGTGTAAAGCCTCTTACCATTTGAATTATGATGAACTCCAATCATATTACTAAAAAGATATATATATATATATATTATATGCATATATTTGATAATATATAAATGTATGTTTAATATATTAGTATAAATAGATATATACATTTAATATTCTGAGATGTTAAATATTCTGAAAGACTATCAATCGCCGTTGAAAGTCATCGTTTAAAAGCCTATTTTTCTTGCATTGTTATGTTGAGGTCTTAAGGAGAAGGGGCAGAATATATATTACTCCAAATAAAAATGTTGTTTATAACAAGAAACCGCATGGAACTGTCATTTAGATACATGCACTACTATAATATTCCCTCCTATTTTTAATACCACATACACTCCAACAAAGAAGTTGACCAAACAATTAAAGGGTCACGTCGCCAAACAATATACAAAAGTCGCAATCTATTTTAGCAAAACACTAAAACCACGGGGTAACACCTAGAATCACCCACAAAATAATTGCAACAAAACGAGGATGATTACTTAGCAAATATACATGTTTATGAAACCTAATCGACTGATACAGAAGATGGCTCAATCCCCCCATAAATTAATCCTGTGGATGAGTTTTATTTATGTTGAAAAAACATGAATAGACACTAAAATTAGGAACGAATGATATAAAAGATGAGTAGGGAGAGTTAGTCATATTTATATTTGATTTTATTAAAAATCTTATAATAAATACAAAATCTAAAATTAAATCTAGACAGTTTAAATGAGATATAGATAGTTTATACATGATTAACCCTCTCTACTGGTTGAAGGGAAACCGATTCCCTAAAATTATGAAGCCAACAAAGAGTAGCCTCACACGGACCATTCTTATCGACCCCACTAGACGGTCGGGTCCATTATTAGCATCGAACCCGTGGGCCCCATGTCTTTCCGAACCCTTGCCTCTTCTATTTATTCATATTTTCTTTTCCCCAACTACCCTGGCTCTATCCACTTCTCATTCTCTACGCGTTCTTTGCTTCATTCATCGTTTGATTTCTTGTCCTTGCCTTTCTTTCCTCTCAGGTAATTTCTCCTTTCTCTTTCTCTCCTCTTCTTCGATCTGTTCGCGATTACCTAGGTTTTTCGTTTTCTTTATATGAATTTCTGTTTGGCTACGGGGAAGGGGATGAAACCCAGGGCAAAATTGACGTTTGAAGATCTAGGTTTTCATTACGAAGGCTGACGAAAAATATACTAGCCAATTGTGATTTTAAATGATCTGCTGATTTTGGTTCTTTGCCTCTGCATTTTGCGAGGGTTGGGAAGATCGATTTAATTTTTCTGCGCGCAGAAGTACCGCTTGGTCCGATTGTGATTTATCGTCAGTCATTTGGTTTCCTTCATGACTGATCTGCTTGATATTTGGGGTTTACAATTTCTTGTTTCTATTTATGATGATGACTTGGCTTTGTACATTATTTGTCATGGTTGTGTTTCTTGTATGAGTCATGTAATTGTCAACCGCTCGGTCAAGTTCACTGTCTTATATCCGTTTCTCTTGGTTCGTGTGGTTTGAATCACGCGGCAAGACGCTTGCGTAGTTTAAAAAGTGAAACGCGTCAACAAATTTATATACTAATCAAGAACTTAGGGTTGACTCCTAGGGTCGCTTAAAATCGCTTGGATCGGGTGCTAACTTGCTGAGGCCGTAACTGCAAGGGAACCAAGAATTGTTTTGATCTTTGCCCGAAAAAAGAAAAAGAATTGTTGTGATCTGAAATACGAGTAACTTCTGTGTTTTGATCTTAAAGCAGCCAACAACGTAGCATCGAGTTCTTGGGTTATGCTTCTTATTTTTTCTTCATCCAAAGTAACTTCTTGGGTTACGCTGCTTTGCCGACGCGATTTTTTGCACGTGTTTTTGTTCTTGTAATCTGGGTGGGCCTGTGTGTGTATGTTGTTATTAGTATTTAGTAGGAGCATGTTATATTCGTTCTAACTCTTCTTCCTGCCCTATACAGCTGCTGATCTGTAATTGTGCCCTGTGACACAGATAAAGAAAAAGGATCCAAGGCTAGCTCAAACGATGGAATTACTCTCTGGAGGAAGATCAACATTAAATCCTAATGCTCCCATCTATATTCCTGCTGCCTTCCGCCAAGTGGAGGACTTTTCTCCAGAATGGTGGCAGCTGGTAACAACATTGACATGGTACCATGACTATTGGCTCAACCAGCAACATGATGAGGAAGGCTATTATAACAATGCTGAGAATGAATTTGACAGCAGTGATGTGCTTGATTTGCTGCCCGATACATTTGATCTTGATGCTGATGAAGATCTTTCTGTGATGGAAGCCCAGCTTGAGGAATTCATTCAATTTTCTGAGGCTGAAGGTAAGAAAGAGAAGTTATTGATTTAATGCCTAACTTGACTTTTGAAAATTTCTGGATTTCTTTACTATCTGACACCCAGATTAAAAATTTTAACTCACCTGTTATTTTGAATCCTTCCTTACATATGTGATTTGTGATTTGTCTAATTCATATTGTGGTTTACAACTAATGAAGAACTTCCAATTTTCAGCCAAAACTGGTCCCAACACTCTCGTGAAAACAGAGCATGGAGCAAAGCCACCAATCGCATAAGCAACCTAAGATGTAGGTATCATTGCATCCAATAACCACCGGACTGAACGCCTGCCCCAACATGAGCTTGACTTGACTTGGGCTGTTGGTCACTGAGGCTACTTAGTACTCACCATATTTACTGTGGCTTTTACCTTGTAACTTTCTGTATAGGCAATGTTCCCACTCTTAATCTTTCCCTATCCTGCATTGTTTCCATAGTCTTTTGGTAAACAATCAAGTTAAAATTGAAAAAAAGAAAACAAAAGAGAAAAAGAAAAGTTTGTAAAACAAATTTGTATTGCAAGAACTGCTGCAAGGGTTATAGAAAATGTATAAAAAAAAAATAGAATCCATTATGTCACTTGATTTCAGATTTTCTTTTGGGATGATGGCATGTGGCCCCATAGAATTGACTCGCGTCTATATACTATTTATCTACAGCATAAAGATTATAAAAATCTATTCCAGTCATATCGAAAATCACTCAGATTGTGCCATTTTGCTGGATCTTGTCAATGAGCTGTCTATGTTGTTGCATCGAGATGAAGTGGGTACTATTATAATCCCACACTTGGTCTCTGTTTAGTAAATCGACCTGGGCTTTTGTTCCCTTCGTGAAAGAAAGAATGATCAATGGATCTTCTGTTTGTGTGCATTTATGCATTGGGGAAAAAGGTCATATAAAACGATCTATACACAGTCGCGATGTCGGACTGAATAGCAGGGAGATAAGAAATCACCGGAATAAGAAAGTACTACAGATTTCAAGGTCTCACCAATCTATATGTTCAAATTGCAAAATAAAAATGGTAAAGACTACTCATGAGATTTTTGTCGAAAGTTTATCCCGTAGTTAGTGTATTTTTTGTTTTTTTACCAAAAATAATTTTAAATTTCTGAATTAGGATCAAAAGTCACACTTATTGTTAAACTGAGGCAAAAAAATATAGATGTGATTTTATCAAAAAGTTTAACCAACACTAAGCGCTTATTTTTGGACCATAACTGTAAGTGTGACTTTGATTATAATTTGGAAGTTCAGAGTTATTTTTGGTAAAAAAAAAAAAGCATTTGGTGCTGAACGAACTTTTTTCAAAATCACATATGTATTTTTGACCCTTAATCCAAATATTAATTTACCTCCAATTTTTGGATGCTTTAATTATCGCTATTTTTATAAAAAACATTAAATGTGAAGAGCAATAGAGCATATTCCTTCACGATAGGTGAGAAATTAAATTCTCAACCACGGTTTTCTTTAACCGTGAAGTATGAAATTTTCGACAGAATTTTCTTAAAATTACGATTTAACTTTCTATACTAAACATGACCCATAAAAAACTTAATTGCTAAAATTAATTCCAATTAAAAACTAAATTAATGGAAAAATATTAAAGACCCACTGTCCCATTTGGCACAACTTTGTAGATGTTAATTTTTTTCGTGCCCTTGAATAATAATTAATAGAACCAAGAAGAGACTAATAATGATTAAATGGGTAACATAAAAGCAATATTTTCCGCATTTGAAACCAAATGGAGCCTAGAGAATAGAGATTAAAGCATTCTACTCACTCTTCAAAAATAGTGAGATGCACGAATGCTCCAAAAGAATCTGTTTTTTTTTTATTGGGCCTAGATTAGCCTGATCTTCTGGCCCAAAAAAAGATTAGCTTGATCTCCGCCCATAGGTTGACGAAAATGCCCCTGGAATTTCTTTATTATATGGGCACCGCCATTTTCTCCCGCCTTATATGAAAGTTTTGTTTAACCCTGCAAACGATAGTTCACAACACACAAACTATGGCGCCAAAATCAATGCCTTCGTCTCCAATCCCTATCGGTAAGACCCTAGATAGTAACATTTTTCATTGTTTTGCTCCATTTCTGACCTGAACTCTTGTTCTCTCACAGGTAACTGCGAGATTATCGTTGAAGCCAAAAGGTTTACCTGTAAGTCGGATTCAAACAGCCTCCAGATTTCTCTTCCCACTAGCGGGAAGATTAAAGTATCAGGTGTGTGATAGTGATTTTTTCCCACTAAGAAACATAAATCATAAAGCGAGGATTGATTGAGATTTTGATTAGGATTGTTTGTGGCCTTTTGCCTTCCAATTTTGCAGTTTTGAAAGGCGATGTTACGAATAAAGGAAGTGATTCTGAGAATTTTAAGCTCGAAGATAGAGGTGAAATGTTACATTACATGTCACTGTATCGGGCGTTTGAGAGTTGTCTTTATTACAGTCCGATGAGCTTTTGACAAATGTGGTCTATATTACAATTCGATTATATTTTTGTTTTTTAGATTTTTGGGTTTATGCAGATCATGAATTCGTCCTTGTTAATCCTAAAGACGCCGACGGCACTAGCAAATCCTACCTGCAGGTAAAAAATTTTCTTTCTCTGTGTGAGACCGTGTTCGTATGGTGCGAGTTTCCATATTCACTAGATCTTTTCTCTTCATTTTCGTATGTTATTAGCCATAGTTAAAGTATTTCCGTAAATGGGTTAGCAGGAAGTATTGCAGATGTATATGAGAGAACTCCCTGCAATGAATTTTGCTGCAAATACTGGAAAGCAATCGAAATTTCTTGAAAGATGTGTAACTAATGGGTATTACGCTCTTCTCATTTCACTTTCTACCCCTGCATATTATTATAGTTGTTTGACTGCCTATAGTGCTAGTTCATTAATCATGCCGACCATAATTTACATTGTCTCTTTTTGGGGAAAAATTTTACCCTTGTGCCTTAAGATTGTACATGTCGCAAGTAAGTCGAAAGGTGCAGGGAACTTCCATTCATGGATTGCTTATGTCTGCAGGAAATATCGTACACTGCTTATGAAATCTGGTTCTGTTGGAAATTCTGGGAAGGTATGTTTGCTAGGTGAACTAGGATTGATGGTTTAATCCCACTAGTGCCAATTCATTGACTATTGACCTTGCTGATCTAATGCTGATCCCTTCCTTTTCATCTTGAAGACCACTGGGATTTGATTAATAGAAAAAGTTCTTTTCCTACCATTTTATAATTATGCAGCTGAATGCATCAGTGGGATTAAAGAAACTCTATATGTTTCTTTATTAATCCCTTTTGTTCATATATAGGTTATAGCTGCCATTACGTATCAAATAGTCCCTGCAGATACAGCGTATGCAGAGATCCCACTTGCAGCGGTTAGTGCAATCCATCAACGCAAGGTCTGTTCTTTTTCTTAGTTTACATTTTCGTTTTTAATTTTCGCTCTTCAAAATATTATGATGTCATATGACTAGGGTCCTTTCAAGAAACGAAGTTGTAATGACTAATGTGGAGAGATGTCTGTTATTGGTTTGGTTTCAAGATTTCCTTGAAAGCTTCCAAAAGTAATTATCTAGGTTTTTATCTTATAAAATAAGTGGCGGTGCCTTTAGGAGAACCATTTTGATTAGCAGCACTAGCACATAGTGAAATCTGGGAGAAGTGAAATAGATAACGTATGAAGTTCGAATTGCGTGCTAATCTTGTTTCTGAAGGATCTGATATCTGGAAGTCTATCTGAACTGTTCAAGTATAAAGATGGTGCAGCATATATAATATTTAAGCACTTTCTTAATTCTCTAACTCATGATCTCTGCTTTTTGTTCAAGTACCATTTTCTGCCAGCGCAGTTAATTTCACTGACCCATTCCCTGTAGTAAACTTTCTAAATCTAATCTTTTACAGGGTCTTGGTCATATGTTGTTTGTAGAGCTACGGAAGAGACTTCAACATGTTGGTGTTAGTTCAATTTTCTGCTGGGGGGACAAAGAATCTGAAGGGTTCTGGCTTAAACAGGTATAATTATGACATCTCAGGAGTGCGGACCATCTGAATAGTCATATCTGTTCGTTTACTTCTATAGGCTGTTGTTTCATTTTTGAGTCTTACAGCGAAGGGTTATAGAGGTAAATCATGAATACAGCATCTTAGGATGAGTATGAGCATCTTATATCTTGTTTTCTTTAACAGAATTTTGTTTTATTTTTGGGTCTTTCTTTAATTGCTTTCAGTGCTTAATAAATATACACGCGTTTTCTTTTCCCCAATATCAGTTGATAGCTAAACAAATTCATGCTGATTTGCCTTTAACAAACGAATTTAGTATAACACTTATCTGGAGAGGGAAAATTTTATGGTAAGATGAATAGTTAATGGTGTCCCATACAATTTGCTAAATATAGAGCCATAAGTTTTCTTCTTAATTCATGTGAAAGTTATTTCTTGAGTTCTAATGCCACTTTATGAAAAAAATTTTGGAATTGCAGGGTTTCATATCAATAGCAGAGGTGGACACCAAAGGTAGAGCTCGCAGGCTGCCTATAAAAGCTGATATTCGTAAAGCGTTATGCTTTCCTGGTGGTTCTACTCTCATGGTTTGCCATCTAAAGATGGAATTTTTAGCTGAGGCCACTAACCCTATGAAGTGTCTTCTCTCACAACAACATCCGAATCACTTGACAAACGGAAATGCTGAGAACGACCAGCTTAAATTTACGGGACAGTTACATATTGATTTGAACTTTTCAAATAACTGTGCAGATAGAACAGATAATATGGAGACCAATCATCCTAAGGCTTTGGTGAATGATGAGTTATCAAGAGATTTTGATAAATTGAGCAGTAAGTTTTCTCCTGGTTTATCTTTTATTCTGTCTGTCTGTGCTTCTCCCTCTCTTATTCAGTTATTTGCGGGTATTTTCTCTAATCTATTAGTTTTTTAAAATTCAAAGGGAGCAATGGTAGTCCCTTCGCTAAGGTCTATTTAATTGATTGCATTATATATTCTGTAATCTTTTGTTCTATAAACAAGATTTGACAGTTGCAATTCTTTGCTGGTGCAGATGGTGACTCACTGCCCGCTGTTGCAGGACTTGCAAACGATGGAGTTGATGCTGAAATGAATTGTTCCACTTCCGCAAAAGGTGCAAAGAGGATTTGGGAAGCCTCTTTGTCATCATTAAAGTCAAAAAGAGTGAAAGGAAGCCATTTAGTTGATGGTAGATCAGAGTCTAGCTGGGGTTTTATCTCAGAGGTTGATAGGACTGATTCTTGTTTTGTGGAATGCTCATGGGGCGTTTCAAATGGGCAAAGTTCAGCGGAGCTCCCATGTGGTGATTCTTTGATTGTCCAAAAACAGAATTCTGAGAAACTCAAAGGGCATTATTTACATTTAGAGGCTCAAGTTAACCATGAACAAATATCAACTAAACAATGCTTTAGAATCATGCTGATGAATATTGCTGATGATGCTAAGAAAACGCACCTTACAAAGGTATGTTTGATTGTTGCATTATCAGAGAAATTCTTGTGTGTGGGATTGATAGTATTAGGTACTGGCATGTTGCTTTAAATGTCCTTTGTATAGGAATATGCTTTTCTCCTTCTGAATGAATTAATATTCTTTCTCGTAGATTGATTCGCCATAGTTGGGAGGAACAGAATTTTAGAAATTAAATATGGTCAAATTTAATCTCTTGAAAATTATTTTTCTTAATAATGGAATAAATTCCTGGAAGGTTGTGTCATCTATGAAGTCTTGACATCATTTTTCTTATAAATAGGTAATTGAATCCCTTGGTGGCACTGTTACTTCTGAAGGAAGCATGGCCACACATGTTATCACAGGCAAAGTGAGGAAAACTTTGAATTTCTGCACTGCCCTCTGCTCAGGGTTAGTTATAAACATTCATCTTGCTTAGCTTCCTAAAGAAAATATTTATGGATGATATATATTTTTTAAATAGTTTTCATTTGTGGCTAGAGCTTCTGAGATTATCGGAACCTTCTGCTTTTAAAATTTTGATATGCTTGCGGGTAAGCATATTTATTGTTTGTCGTATGAAGCAAATTAATTCGCTTCACCATCTTTTTTTTTTTTTTTGGCTGAAGCTTCACCATCTTTGATTATCTTTGAGTATGAGTGTTTTGAATTTTGCATGTTTTTGGGACATAAGCATATTATCGTCTTGAGAAAGTTTTTTTTTTAATTCTTTTTACTTATTTTCGGCTTATTTTTGTTAAAACAAAGTTTTCCAGTAGACCATGAACACCAGAAAATACAGGGAGCACTTTTTTGCAAGATTATTTCGTTTGAAACGGAGCAGGACCCGATGCACTTAAGTGCGCACTTATCGTAGGATATCTATCTGCTTAGGTGAACAATGAGTGGCGGAACTAAACTAGTAACTGTACTACGCACTGTTGAAAATACAAACCTAATAAAACGTAGTAATACGAAATAAATTTGATTTTATTTTATAGGGTTTAAGGTCATATTTGCCCTTGAAATGTGCAAATTGTATCATATTTGCCTTTGAAGTATTTTTGGGTCTAAATGTGCCGTTAAAGTATGAAAATAGATCAATTTCGCCCTTCAACTGTTAAAAAATCCACGTTGACTGTTAAATAGTGAACGTTGACCGTTAATATTCTAACGGTTATTAACGGTTGAAGGGCGAAATTGATCCGTTTTCATACTTCAAGGGCATATTTGGACCCAAAAATACTTTAGGGGCAGATATGATACACCTTGCACACTTCAGGGGCAAATATGACCTTTAACCCTATTTTATATTTTCCATTTTCAGTTGGGCTCACCGACAGATCTATAATGTTTGTTGTTGTGATCATATAGTAGTTTTCTTTTTTATTTCATTAATCTCCAAAGCACTAGTTTCTGTCGTTTTGTTTTACTTTTGATTTGATTTGTATTGTGCATATGATAATATCATAGTATTTGTGCTAAGTTAGTGTGCGTATCATGTTCCCAACTAAAGATTTCTTTACTTTCCTTTGGGCTGATTATATATAACTCGTGGATCGTGGATGTTGCTAACTACACAGGGCTTGGGTGGTCTCTTCAGATTGGTTGAAAGAAAGCTACCGTGAAGGCAAATTTGTTGGTAGGTCAAACCAACTATCTATTATAATAGTCCCTTCTTCGTGTCCTAATTATAAGAGTAGTTGATTTTTTTATAAAAATTAAGCATGCAAAATATACCACTTTAAATTGTTTATATTTGTCTTTTTTCCTCAAAACTAAGTTATTTTACTTATAAACTATCATATAATCTAATCACATGTCACATATATTAAGATTTAGGGGTCTAATTTGTTTCCTTAATCTCCCTAAAAAAAGTCAACTCGCTCTTATCGGAGGTAGTATCTTTTATTCATTCGGCAATATTATCACTTGTTCTAAATCATTCTGCAGATGAGCTGGCTTACATATTAAATGACGAGGATTATCTATCGAAGTACAAATCTGATTTGAAAAGTGCAGTTTTCCGTGCAAAAGCCAAATCCGGAGCTTTGTTCAAGGGGTACAATGTGTGCATTGCTGATCATGTTCAGCCTCCTGCTAAAACACTATCTGCAATTGCGAGCTCTGCTGGTGGCAATGTCAGTACTAGTACTTTTACTGAAATTTGAATATGGTTTGAGGAAACTATAAGAGTGTGTTAGGAAAATATAGGGACGAGGCACCATCAAACTTCATGACTCATTGAGATTTTTAATTATAAAAGTTTTCCTTAATGCCAAGCATGATCCTTTTCTTCCAATTTGTTAAGAGCTACTACATTTGATCCTTAAGATCTTATTGATACATTCTTCTCGTCCAGCAGGGAAAAAACTTTTGAGAATTGTCTTGCATTTGTTGCCTGCTCCCATAAAGTTTTGGTTCCTTATCTATAAATATATTCAATTTCTCACAAAGTCCACTATTTATGTATCAGGTTATTTGTGGGTTGAAGAAAGTAAATGAAGCATCCTCAACCATTTTCGTGACATGTGAAGAAGATATGGAAGAAGCAATGGTAGCTGCAAAGAAGGGGATCCGAACTTTCAGTAGTGAGTGGTTTATGAATTGTGTTATGAGGCAGGAACTTGACATGAAGGCATTTCAATTTGCAGAGTCTTTATGAAGATGGTGACATGCTGAGTGATGGTTAACATGATTTCTTGTGATGCAGAATTTGGCCCTATTTATCGTCACCCTTGTATATTGTTTTCCTAACGAGTTTAGAGAGGTAGTATTAGTGCTAGACCATACGGGGTAAATATAATAAGGTAGCCTGCAGACATTGTTCTAATTTATTGGGCTGATTTCTTGTTTTGTCAAAGACGTTGCAAATCTACCTGAGATGTACAGAGAAAAAGACCTGTATGGTTGGAGAAATGGGACAAATTTTGAAAGAGAGAAAAAGAATTGGCCAATGCGAACGAGATTTTTTTGTTGTTTTTTAAATGGTCAATCTTAGATTCTAGTTATTTTCCCACACATTTGCCGCCATCGATTTAAGTATAATGGTGATTGTCATAAACGACTAGTTACATTATTAGTTACTCATTAATAAATAATGCATCATATATATATATATATATATATTTTTTTTTTAGTTTACAAGGCAAGCCGAAGCTTGTTACATTAGCCAATTAATTGGCTCCAAGACGTGAGGAACTCTCTCCCCCACAGTGATCAGCCAAATCCTGTTGCAGAAGCTCCAGGCAAGCATTAGGTGGCTCTTCTAATCTCCTTCTGTGCCATACACTATCATGAGCGTTCCTTGCTAAAAAGTCTGCAGCTTTCAAAGCCTCCCTCCTGTTATGCATGATTTCTAGATCCCAGTTGGAAGCTATGAGGGATCTGATCTTGGTGATGTCTTCCTTCATTGGGTGAGTATCTCCAAAACCTGTCATTAGTAA
The DNA here is from genome assembly GCA_037074515.1 of Mimosa bimucronata. Taxonomy (NCBI): domain Eukaryota; kingdom Viridiplantae; phylum Streptophyta; class Magnoliopsida; order Fabales; family Fabaceae; genus Mimosa; species Mimosa bimucronata. Next base: position 9,655,222 of record CM073437.1, read on the forward strand.
ATAGGCTGCGTCCAAAGAATCAGTGAATAATTTAATTCTGGACAGATTCATGTCCTTGCACATTTGGAGACCTTCTCCAATAGCTAAGATTTCAGCCGCTAGTGGGGGGGCATAGCCAAAGCTCTGTTGAAAGCCTTGAAGCCATGTCCCTTGGTCATCACGTACAAGTCCACCTCCTGCTCAAACTATTAACAGAACCATCTACATCTACTCTTGAGTACCTAGTTGGGGGTAAGGCCCACTTGGAACTGGATTGGTGATCTAGCTGGAAAATCTGGTGCTTAAACTTGTTTTCCTCCACCATTTCACAGAGTTGGAAGAAGATCCTCTGCACCAGGATCGAAGAGGACTCTCCTACTCCATCAAACACCCTCATGCACCGATTCTTCCAAATCGTCCAGCAACCCAGGCTAAAGGTCTGCCACCACGGCCACCAAGCGACCTGCCTCCCCTTAGGATCGTTTGCCATGTTCCAATGGAGCCATTCCTACACAGTACCATTAAAGAACGCATATAGATATAATGGGTTAATCAAAGCTTTCCACACTTTTTTGGCATCCTCACAATCTCTCCGGGCATGTATGGTAGACTCCTTATATGAACACTCAAAAGGGCACTCGGGATTATTTGTGTGAACTCGCTTTACTCTCAGGGAATTTGTAGGTATTCTCTCATGCATGACCTGCCATAGGAAAAATTTTGCTATCTCTGGGGAATTGCAACCCCACACTTTCTTCCATTTAGGTTCTTGAAGCCGCTGGTGAAAAATAGGGTGATCTCTCACCCAAGTATAAGCGGATTTCACACTAAAGTTACCATCATGTTAAAACTTCCAACAGACAGAATCATCACCTGGTCTATTGGGTGGATAAACAAGCATGATTTTCTCTACGACCCATTGGGGGAGAAATTCGCCCCATTTAGAAAGATCCCAGCTACCACTGCTAGTAACAAATTTATCCACCGAGCAGTTAAGATCAAGGCGATATTGATTCCTATTAACTAGTTCTTGGAGAGGTTGGTTAATCGGAGTCCACTGCTCTGTCCAGGCCGAAGTATTAGCACCACTACATAGTTTGCTACCTACACCAGTCTTGAATTTGCCCTAAACTTTCGTGATTGCTTGCCAGACCGCTGACTTATTTCTTCTACTCTCCACTTTTGAAAACTTCCCCACACCACATGCGTATTTTGAGCGAAGGCACTTTACCCATAAAGCATTTGGTCAGGTAATCAATCCCCAACACAATTTCATGATAAAAGCTATGTTCTGGGAATGTAGGTCTTTAACTCCCAGACCCCCTTGAGTCTTATCCTTCTTAATGTTCTCCCAGGCAATAAGGTGCATTTTCCTCAATTCAGAAGACTGATTCCAGAAGAAGTTTCTACTCAGTTTTTCAATCTCCTGGAGGACTCCCTTAGGAATTAGAGTAGTTTGCATTTGGTATGAGGGGATAGCAGAAAGCACCGACTTGATCAGAACCGTTTTTCCCGGCATACTTAGGAACTTCCCTTTCCAAGCCGAAAGTTTCGAGTTAATCTTTTGGATAAGTGGAGTATATGTCAGGTTAACCATTCTTTTATGGAGCAACGGGACCCCAAGATACTTCCCCAAATCCGCCGACAATTGAATCCCCAGCAGCTGGCTTAGCAAGTTAGCTCTGCTCAAATGAACTTTCTTTGATACGAACATTCTTGACTTATGCATACTAATTCGGTGACCCGAAACCCCACAGAAAAATTGCATCAAGTCTCTGATCTCCTCCATTTGATCCTGGGAGGCTTCACAGAACAGAAAGAGATCGTCTGTGAAGAACAAGTGAGATATCGCAGGCCCATTGTCACTTAAGGATATCGGTTTCCAACTCCCAACTGCTACTTCATGAGATATAAGTTGCCTTAGTTTCTCCATGGCGAGAACAAATAAGTATGGGCTTAAGGGATCACCCTGTCTGATTCCTCTGGAAGGAATGAACGTCTCTGACAAGTTACCATTCCACGAAACTCTCATAGAGGCCGTTTTGACACAAGCCATCATTAGCTCAATCAAAGATCCCCTTAGGCCCAAGCTATGAAGGGTAAACTCTAGAAATCCCCAGTCTAATCTATCATACGCCTTTTCCATATCCACTTTTATTGCTACAAATCCATTACCTCTACAGTCTGTTCTCATCGAGTGAATGACTTCTTGTGCAATAATAACGTTATCACTTCCCTGTCTGCCTTTAATAAAGTGCATTGGTTGGGAGCTACTAGGAAGTCCATGATTGCTTTGAGCCTATTAGCAATTACCTTGCTTAGAATCTTATACGATACATTGCAAAGGGAAATAGGTCTGAATTCTGATAAGTAAGCTGGGTGGTCCACTTTGGGGATTAGAACGATATTTGTTTGATTTATCGCATGGATCTCACTGGGGTTGTTAAACAGCTTCTTGACCAGGTCGCACACACTGGGTCCTACAACTGACCACTGACTTTGAATGAAGTGAGGTTGGATACCATTTGGCCAGGGTGCTTTGAACGCTCCCATCTCAAAAGCTGCCTCTTTGTCCGTATCCGATACTTCTTTATGTAAGCCTTGTAACCGCAGATCATCTAAGGCCGGGAAGTTCGTAGGCCAGTTAGAGGCTAGGAGAACCCTCGAGTCTTTTAAGTATAACTTAGAGTAGAAATCCAAGGCCATCTTACTCAGGGTAGGTTGATAATTAATCCAACAGTCATTTGAGTCTTTTAGAGCGTCCACTTTTCCACTCTTTCTCTTGATAGAAGTAACTGCGTGGAAGTATTTTGAATTTTTATCCCCAAATTTCAACCACTTACACCTCGACTTTTGGTACCAGATCATTTCTTCTTGAGAGCTTAGTTTATGGTACTCCCCCCACAGCTTCTTCTCCAGTTTAAAGAGACCATTAGAGTTGTTGCGATGACGAACTCTGTCAATCCCCTCTAATCTTCTAATGACTTCACTTTTCTTCTTACAAATATTTCCTACCACTTTTTCATTCCAACTAGTTGCGGTAATTTCAAACCTTTTGAGGCCTTCGATTCATCCCCTGTAGTAACAGCGTTAGAGGAAATCATTATCCGTTAGCAAATACACTGTATTCTTAGATGCCGTTAATTTTGTTATTTCTTTCCAATTTAAAAGAAACTTGAATTACCCCTATTCTAATTTTGGTCACTAAATTTTAATAAATCATAGATCAGGTTATGTGACACAATTGGGGATTTTAAAATTTAATGAAATGTCTAGATAATGCAAATAAGAAGAAATAACAATTAATTTGATCTTCAACATTTATCCTTATACATGTCTTTTTTCACAGCTTTTGATCCCATAAAGTATTTCACTAACACAGTTCAGAAAAACAAACAACTCATTGCCTTTGAGTCTTGGAGGATGGATCCTCATACTAAACCTAAAAATTATATCCGTTTAAAATAAAATTTTCTTGCTAAAACATAAATTTGAATTAAAATTTTAATTTTATAATTATTTATGATAATTATTAAATCCCATGCTTTCATTTTGTTTTAAGTCATACTAATCCACACTTGGCACTTTATATCGATATTATGTTCACTTTTGTTAAGTCATTCATTTAAGTTTCTTATTAATATTCTCTCCATTGGAACTTATAACTTTTTCAAATGGTAAGGAGGAGTTTATATACTTTATTTAAAGTTCATTTAAAACCAAGCAAATAGATTACAATATGAGAAAATTTTAAAATAAACAACACTTCCCGCCATCAACTGCTCCCTGATTGTGTGTAACTGATTCTTTTCCTTTGAGCTTGCCATGAATTAAGTCGTCTGATTTAATGCACATACAATTGTTCAATTAAGCACATTATTCCAGCACTTCACCTTAAAATTTTGTTTATTAATTGAATTTTTTTAACAGCATTTATCACACCCATTATTAATTGCACTTAATGTGCACACAATTGTTCAACTGAGCACATTATTCCAACGCTTTACCTAAAAATTTCATCTATTAATTGAATTTTTTTTACAAAATTTATTAATTGAATTGAATGCATATTTATTTTTTTTGGTTCTTCTGCTTCACTTGGGCGAAAATTCTTTATCTTCTTTTTCTTCACATTTGATTCTCTCATATTTGTGTTCATTGTATTTGGTTCTTAATAATAGGAGTCAGTTATAGTGTCCCTTCATGTTCTATGGATATTTTCACACACACACACACACACACTTGCTTCTTTGTGCTCCACGCCTCATGATTTCTTCTAGCTCTTGTTTTTGTGGTTCTTTCTGCTTCACGCCTCATGATTTCTTCTAGCTCTTGTTTCTTTGGTTCTCTCTATATTATTCTCCCTGCTAGATTTTATGCATCAAGTCCTGGATAGAGGTGTTGAGTTGCTTTTGATGTGATCAAGGTGATTTGGCAAAAAAAGATGTGATCAAGGTGAAGTCAAAGTTTGTTTGTGTGTTCCAGCCATCATATTAGTTCAAGGACTTAAGGGAGAAAGAAAAGGAAAAGTGTTCTTGCTTTGAAATAGCATTTTCCCCTTACCTTGTCTGTCTGATATTGTTATTTTTCTATATAGTAAGTTGATTGCCACCCATCAATTGAAAGTTTTGGTTATGAGCGAAGCATTTGTTTGTGTATTCACTATTACTTTTTATGTCTTCTCTGTCAACATCCTCATCAGAGCCCATTCTTCATGGTAGTTGTGAAGACGACACATTCATGAATCTTATCACAGATTTATTGTCCAATGCACTGCACTAATGAGTTCCATTTTCCCAATGTGTCCAATGCACTGCACTAATGAGTTCCATTTTCCCAATGTAATAGCTTATATATCAAAGAGTTCAACATTATATTGAGGGATCATTTGTTCATGATTTGATCATAATAGAATTTCTAGTAGGATCATTTGCTCATGCTTTTATTGATTGATTGTTGACTTTTGCCTTAACTATGGTATGAAATTCTGGAATAAGTGTATATACTATATAATATACCAATGAAACATACATCCATGGGGTAGGGCATTGAATTGTCTTCAAGGGTAGCAATGATAGAGTAAGGGTTTGCAGATCGAGGAAGAAGCAGCAAATGTAATTGTAGTAATAATAATGATAATGATAATAATAATAATTTCTTAATTCATATATTTTCATTTCAAATCATGCTCAATTCTTGTTGTGTTATGAAAAATTGGGGGAAAGAAGAAAGATGAGAGATGGAGAGATGAATATAGAATAACAAGACACTATATTAGAGAGGAAGAAGGGAGTATTCTTATTCACTTAGCTTTTCTAGGTGCACACAATCCTTATGGTAAACCTCTATTTATAAGCCTCTAATCCCATATAAGAGCTACAATGTCATAAATATGAGTTAATCTATATTATGGTACAAAATGTAACCATTGGAAATTATAGCTATTAACCACTAAAAGGAATCCTAGAAGGCTAGGAGGTTATGAACATCCACATGCCATAATTTTTATAACACCCCTTGGATGTTCATAAACAAATATCATTATGCCTCATTAAAATCTTACTAGGAAAAACGCAGTGAGACAAAAAACCAGTGAAGGGAAAAGAGTATACAATAATTATCAAAGCTGCCTCGTTAAAAACTTTATCAGAAAAACCCAGTGGGACATAACCTTGATTAAGGGAAAAAGAGTACAACATGATATTATCTCCCCTGAAGGTATTATCACTTTTACTTTTCCACACAACGGCAATGTCACTGTCACTTTTACTCCCCCTAGTGACAACATCACTTTTGTTCTTTTCTCTCGTTTGAGTATAATAATTTTCCAAATATATTCCTTCTGATGCTATTTGAATATATATTCATGTTCATAAAATTGTACTTGAAGCATTATCGTCAAATGTTCTGCAAAACTGTATTCCTCTAATACCTGCAAAAATTTAATTCTTCCCCAAAATTTTTACATGTGATATCAACAAAACTAGAAAATATTTATATGTGACCTCTATATATGATTTCAAAATCATTGAGGAATTTAATAACTTGATCTACTGGTCAAATAATATGCAAACTTATATATTTTATAAGTGACAATATATTTTGAATTATTTTCTTATATATGCTTTTGGTATTTAAGATCCTTCAAGGATTTTCATTTAAATTTCACAATGGCGTAAACATTCTTTTCATATACTGTCAGACTTATATGCAAAATAATTTCATCCACCACAAAAATAATACGCCTTATCATAATCTTCATTACCTTTGTGAAATCTATATTTCACATATATATTTATAAATTTATATTTCAGGTATTTGGACTGCAGGTCCATAATGTTCACGTATTGAAAGCATAATAAACTTTTCGTTGTATCTTTCCCTTTTGTTTTCCCTTTGGCCTATCTTTATGTATACCTTTCATGACATATCTCCGCATAAGATCCTCATTTGATCACGTGATATCATTTTCATAATTGTTGTCGACAACTTTATTCTTTTCAATTTCATTTTTCGTGTTCCGACATAACTTATTAAGATCTCTTTATTATTTTTCAAGTACCTGTACCTCATTTGAGGTTTTTAATTAGTTATGTTTTGGCACTCTTCTAGAGTACTTACCTCCTCATTATGACCATCTTCATTATAAGCTCCTATTTACATTTGGAATTGATTGACTTCTAATGCTTCAGGCATGTTAGGTTTGTTGGAGTATTTTCAGTTGAATATGAGATTTGATAATTCTCATTTAGATCAGTAGTTATATATGACAGATATTTTGTAATATTTCATGAATGTAAAGTATGATGAACTTCTAGTTCATACTATATTTAGGATCTACATTTGATAAATATAGTGCATTCAATGTGCTTTCTTTTCCAACTACTCGATTTCTCCCCCTCATGTTTAGATAACTTTGTTAAATGACTATCAAATAATCATGCAGTATAAGTCTCCTAAATCCATTTAGAAACTAGAAGAAGGAGTTCCTTATCCAACATTTATCTCAACTTTGTATAAATATACATCTATACACGTTGTGATGGATTAATAGGCAATGCATTGCACATTTAAAATTTTTGAGATGGAAATTATCTGGCTCTTGACCAAAAGCCAATTTTATTGGGAGAGAATATTGTTGGCTTGATGTAAATAAGTGCTGCAATATGTGATATTAGATATATCAACATTGAAAAAGAAACTTTGTTCACATAAATATTTCATGGAGGCTTTAATGAATGATTTGTGGATCATATAATTTAGAAATTGTACACTCAACATAATGATTTACTTAAACAATCTTGCAAACTCCAGGTTGCAAGCTAAATAATCGCACATGTAACCATTTTATAGATGCATCTATCAAATTTATTGAATACTTATATGGTTTACATGCTATTTGATTGGGCCCATGAATTTGATATATTTCCAGAAATATAGATCCATTCCAAATCACAACTAGTGATCTTTTTATTATAAGTTTTCTTTGAGAACAAGCAGCACAACATAATTCTTAAATTATGTTAACTATTTAGAAAGAAACTTCTGATTCTTCAATGGATGTCAATGAATAATATCAATAATTTGATGTTCATATATATGACTTGGATGATCAAACAAGTCATGCCAACACTAAATTTATTTGGATTGTAAACTTTTGGTTTACTATATCATGTTTCTTAACCATCATTAAACTTTTCAATTTCAAGATAAAATCATCACTTGACATCCATCTTTTAGAGATCAATTAGGCTTTGTGGGGAAGAATATGATTAAAACTTCATAAATATTCAACAATAATTCACATCTGTACTCCAACAACCCCCTCAAGTGTGAGTTATACCAATAAACTTCCTTTATTCACGTATTTCAAAGACAATTATAGTAGGCTAATAACCTACATTTCATTTAGAAGCTTAATACTTCCTTACTCACATAAAAATATGGATTTCAATCTAATTAGATTATCTTTCATCCCTTCAATGAACTGAAGTACTTATATCAATCTATGAAGCATGATTTTCATCATCAATTATTCTTCCAACAAAAAAAAATTGTATTGGTTCTTCAAGAATTATATATATTTTGTAACATATAAGTTCTTCAAGAACTAACATATAATATTATATTTCAGTAGTAATATAATTCAATTTGCTTTTTCTTAGAAATATATATATATATATATATTCTCATAATCTTATGTGATAACTAATACATCATAGTAAGTAAAATTCTCTCACATCCCAACAATGAAAATTACTCTAACAAAAATTAACTAATAATCATTTATCAAATCAATCAAGTCCTATCAAAATTTGTGTCAATCTCACTTGCAAAATAAAACCAATAAACATATTCTCTTACAATACATGTGACAGTTACATTAGAATTTCACATGATAATATTTCATTTTAATGTAGTTGTCATTAAGTTCATGGATATATCGAATTTCTCCCACCAAATGAGATAAAATGTATCATTACACTTATCAAATAATCACATGGCTTAACTAACTCTTATCAACTCATGGTTCTCTTTCCTTCTTCTTCTTTTTTAAATACTATTTTTCACAAAATTAATTTCATGGCAAAATGTTTAGTATTTATAACAAATTATATAGATCCAGCCACATGCCAAATTATAAATGATAAGGGTATATTGTACCAGATTAAACAAATAACGGAAACAACTAAATAATAATTAACTGTCTTTACCAATATAATTTTTATAAAGTTATCATCATAAATCTCATGGTAAAATAATGAAGATGTCAACTCAAAGAGCAGTTGAGATATCATAACAAAAGCATACATCAACAACAATAATTCAAATCATATTCTATACGGAAGAACATGTGGGTAAATTCAAGAGTATTGCCTTTTATTTTCAATAAAAATAATAATTTATAAAAAAAAAATTGACACATAATATTTTGCAACATTTTAGACTCTAATTACTAATATATTTTTTAATTCCCTCTTTTTAAACATAAAATTAATCTTTTATGAGATAAACATGAGATTACTTTTTAAAGAAGAAAAAAATTCATACAGTAACAGTAATAAAATTCATTTAACCATATATGCTAGAAAACACCACAGTATTTATGATAATAATATTTCTAAATATCTTATCATTCATACATTTGAACAATCTTATAGAAGTAAAAATAGAGGCGTACATATTTATTATCAACATTTGATTAAAGTAAGTCCAATAGCAGAAAAATTGAGCTCTTCTTAATATCATAAAATTAAATCCCTATAATTATTTTTCCCACACAGTTCAATCATAATAAACTTAAACAATAATAAAAATAAATATAAGGTAGCCTTCTGGGCTTATGATAATAAATTTGGCAATTTTCTTTATAACTCATTACCACTTTTTTTTTAATATTTGTCATCGCATAGCCTTTTCAATGTGACAACCATTTTGACAATTCAGTGAATGGTTACATATTTTTTTATAACTTCTGGCCATATTAAAATACTTGCTCATAATTTACATCAAAATATAATTATTTTTATATTTCCAAACATTGTTGCCTCAATTATCAATCTGGGCGTTGATCATATGTGATCGTAGCAAAATATAATAATTAGTCTTCAGAACTATTACATTTGAAAAAGTGATTCTCTATAAGTTATTTGTCTTATAGACAATATATTCTTAAAAAATATATTTTTAAAGTTATAAAGGTCCTTTTTGTCATTTGATACATGATCATATGCCTTTAGGGCTTTAATTTTTATATCAATTCAATAATCAGAGTATTACATTTTCCTTTTCTTGTGCAATTTTGTAGAATTTGCAATGTTCTTTCTACAAAAGAACTATTAAAAAGGTGACGTGACTTCCAGTCATCGAATCACAACTAAAAAAACTATATTATATAAAATAATATGACTTCTGGTCATTTTAATCATAATATATAAAGTATAATGGCTTCTAACTATTCTATAAAAGTAAAAGAGAAAAAGAATAATGTAATGGCATATGGCCATTTAATCATAATATATAAAGTATAATGGCTTCTGGCCATTCTATAAAATTAAAAGAATATAATAAGAAGATAAATTAGGTAAATTAAAATTCATAATCAAATATAAAGAATTAGATGAGTCCATAATCATATAGATAACATTATAAATAAATTGGAAATAGTACACATATGTATGTATGTATATAAAATCACAGTAATATTAAATTGATATTTGGGCAGAACTTGTTATATAATATATATATATATAATCTGCATTATAAAAGAAAATATACATGTATTATTTATTATAATATACAAATATAATAACTAGTACAAACAGTCATAAAGGGATTAAATTAAATAATATAAAGTATAACAGAATTAGAATAAGATAATTGCAACAATGTATAAGAATAGGAAAAACATAAACTTGAATAACAAATGTAAAATGTATGTAATCAATGTAAAACATGCAGCATTTATATAATTAATAGTATATGATAGAAACTGTAAAATATGCAGAGGGGGTGTTCTGTAAGAACTAAAGGGCATGTAGACTAAAGGCTGTAGAACCTGCCAATCTAATTCATTGTGACAGCCTCTCTAATTCACCAGAAGATGTTAATATATGATGCAATATATTATATATATATGTATATATTTAATATGTTGTGTGTGCTGTGGTGTGTGTATGTATTATATATAATATATTATATGCTTGTGCGTGTTGTGCAGTGTATATAAATAAGTAAAAGTGAGTGATAAAAATAAATTTTATGAAAGTAAAATAATACAATATACAGGGCAGTAAAAATAAAAGGAAAAAAAATACTCATATCATTAGAGCAAATTCGTGCTGATAACGTGTTATGAAAAATTAGGAGAAAGAGGAAAGATGAAAGATGGAGAGATGAAGATAGAATAACAAGACAATAAATTAAATTAGAGAGGAAGCAATGGAGTATTCTTATTCACTTAGCTTTTCTAGGTACATACAATCCTTATGGTAAGCCTCTATTTATAAGCCTCTAATCACATATAAGAGTTACAATGTCATAAACATAAGTTAATCTATTTTATGGTACAAAATGTAACAATTGGAAATTATAACTATTAACCACTAAAAGGAATCCTAGAAGACTAGAGGGTTATGGACGTCCACATGCCACAATTTTTATAACATATTGGAAAATTTTTTTTGTATTAATGCCATTGATTGTCACTCATTTGATGGTTTGAATTTTGATAAATGCAATATCAATGTTTTAATTTGCAATCTGTATCATCACAGGACTTTGCAATTTTTTTTTAAAAAATTGTCAATTACCAATCAATATTTAATCTTCCATTCATATAACTCTTTAACTTTTTGTTTTATTCCATTTTAAGATCATCAACAATGCGGAATATGCACAACCATTTTGAGAAATGTTAACTTATCTCTGATTCATAGATTTGGTAATTGTTAGCATAATATAAATGGAGGTGTAATTGGAAAATTATTTTTGCTTTCACCTTATTTCTAAATCTTATTACATATAAGTATTATTAAATTCAATTCAAGCTATATAAAGTCAATTTTTGTTGCCTTCAATTAACCTTTTCAATTATACAAGAGTTACTTAAAGAAGCAGTAAACTTTTAAATTCTAAGAATATACATTTCCGTGCATGGGGGAGAAAAGTCTTGTTAATCACATAAAAGGAGTAATTTTCTATCCTCATATACACGTTTTCTTGAATTTACAAATAAAGCTTTATACAAATCTTTTGAAGTATTATTTTTTTTAGCTATATAGGTTAATTAAGTGGCACATGAATTTATAAAACAAATAAGAAATAGTTTTCGAAATTCTAAGACTATTTTACATGTTAATTGTTAAATATATCATATTTTCTATATAATAATCTCTCAAATATTTTTCTCAGTTAGTCAAAAGTGTTTTTTACAGTAACCTTTTAAAGATTTTCTTAAAAAAATATATCGAATATCATATGAATTTTATCAGATGTCTTTAAAAATACTCCTATCAAAATATGTTAAACAACATCATATGTATATATATAAGAAGAAGAAGAAGAAGAAAGAGCATTATACGTGCATGTTTGGTTTATCTTTTTTGGGCCCAGAAGTCCTTCTGAATCGGAGAAGCTAACTGAAAAGAAAAAATCATGTTTGGTTCACAAGCAGATGAAAAGATCTTTTCCTTCAGAAGTCCGGTGGAGAAGCAAAAAGCCAGAAGTTAAAAATTTTGACTTCTGGCTTCTGGCTTTTATCTTCTGATGGGCCCCACACCTTTTATTATTTGTTATTTAATAAAGTGGGTAGGAAAATTAGACTATTAGACCCCTAAAATTTTTAAATAAGATATTTTCTTGTAATATAAAATTTTCTTTTTATCTCCAAAAATTTACCATAATAATCTCTAATTATTTTCTCCCACAATATCCTCCTTTGAGCTAAAAATATAATTTTTTAAAAATTATTTTCCTTAAAATAAGGGAGAAACTAAACCTTTAAAATCCTTCAAAAACCCAAATTTCACTTTTTCTTTCTAAACTATAAGAATATATGCATATTATATATGTATTATTTAATAACAATAATACCCTTTTTAGTAATTTTTCATCTAAACTTATTTTTCAAAATAATCATCCAAATATGTTTTAAAAGTCACATTGAAAAAAAGTCACTCATAACATTACTAATTCAAACATAAATCACTTCTACAATCTTAACGTTTTTCCAAAAGAAAAAGTTCAGAATGGAAATGAAAGCGAGACATGCGAAACGCTATGCTTCTCCAACTTTGCCCCTCACCTCTCATTTTTTCCTTACACTTGCGATAAACACTTTAAAAGATATTCGTTCTTGTGAACGGCGGCAACTAGCAAAGGCAATTCAGTATCCATTATCCTCCCAACGTTGTGGCTATATTGTAGTCCACTTGTCTACGTTGGCAGCCAACTTCTTTCTGATATGAATTTCAAGGTTTGAGGAGAGAATTTGGGGGAAATAGCTGTAGCATCCAAACGTAGCAATGGCGACCATCGTCTCTGATCGTGCTTGTGTAAGAATCGCTTTTGATCCTTCGGCTTCTTTCAATGCCAAATTGCAGGCTGCTTTTAGAAAGAAAAAGTCACGTACTCAGCTGCGAATTAGAGCTTGTCATTCCATGGTTGACAAGAAAGAAGTCTACAAACAAGTGGGTATGCTCAGTATCGCTTTCTTTGCACTCAATAGCGTACAGGAACTTGAAAATATCTCAGATTTCTTTGGTTGATGCCTTGATCGTACTGAAATGTTTGTCAATGGACTCTGTTTCTCTAATTATGTAATGTGCGATTGACTAACTGAGGGTAGAAATGGAAGGAGGTACCTTCTGTTCAAGCTTTTAGAAGAGAACCAGGGCTATTGCTCGGTTGTGTGTTTTTTTTTTTTTTTTTCGGGAACGTTTTCTCCTGGTGTTTGATAATGGAACAGATACCATTATTGCGTGATAATTTGGGCTAGAACGTGGGTTGATGGTGTTATTTTGGACTTGGTTTGATATGGTAATAGGTATTTGTTAGAATATAGTTTGCTTTTCTATCAATATTAAAATGTGGACAATGGTAGCCCATAGACATTTACTTGATACTCCCTTTGCCCCATACTATAACTCACTTTTAGCTATTTTACACCTACCCATAATTATTAGGCTAGCAACAGTTACTATTTGAGTGATGCTTTCTTCTTTGGGGTCACTTCTTTCTGACAACCTACTGAATTACAAATTTACAATCAGGTTTATTTTCTCTTAGAAGGAAAATTGAAGATGCAGTACTTCGTGCTGAAATGCTTGCACGTACAGCCTTGGAAATGGAAGAAGCAAGATGGATTGAGCAAGAAGAAATGATACGTAACTATAATCTATGGGATGATCTGAATAAGTCCAATGACATTCTGGTCAAGTTAGCTGACAGTGCCAAAGTGGTTAATGCTCTTAAGGACTTGAAATATAAGGTTATACTCTATTCATATCAATTTCATCGGAAGTTTAGTTGAAGTAGTGTTTTCCCCCTATTTGAAACAGTTGGTCTGCTGATGATTTGCTGGCTTATGAATTTTTGATATTTTGGAATCTTATAAATTGATTAATAATAAATGAGATGTGGCAAATAATTTAAGAATGAAGTGTATATAAAGAAATTGATAAACCATAGTATTGTTCTATGAAGCTTAGAGACGTAACCAACATTATGGACAACATCTTTGATTACCTAGCATTCATTCATAGCTGTAGCCGCTAAAAACTTCCTTCTGAGTTTTGATGAAGTTATAACATGACCCCTCTTGCAGCTTCAGCATCCCAAAAAACATAATGTTTGCAGTAACCACTAAAAGCATGTAGCTTATCTCATTCTAATTTATATTCTTATACTTTTTATTATTTTCTCCTTTTAGTTTTCCAAAAAGTAGAAAATTAAGTGTACTATGTTCTTGGTACTCTGCAGTTGGAGGAGGCAAAGCTGATTACTCAGTTGGCTGAGATGAATGCTATTGATTATGGATTTTATAAGCAAGCATATGATGCATCTTTGGATGTAAGCAAGATTCTGGATCGATATGAGACATCTAAGCTTCTTAAAGGTCCATTTGATCTGGAGGGAGCTTGTTTGATTATTAAAGCTGGGAGTGGAGGCATCCGCCATAAGGTTTGGTAATTGTATGTTTTCATTTTGCACTCATTATGGCAATGAACTTGCTTAGTCTGGTCTTGTTTCAAGGAGCACAATAATGGGACTAAATTAACATCACCCCTCATATTCCTATAGTAAATGAGTAGTTTCACTGACAACCTAAACGCTTATTTTTCTATGTTGCCGTATCGACAAACACCAATAACTTCTCTAGTCCTTTCTACAGCAATTTAGTTCAATATGCTAGTTAGTGTATACACGATTTAATGGAGGCATGTGTTCTTTTTAGGCTGTCAAGTAGTGACATTCTTTAGTTTGTAACGAAATTTCAGCATGATTTCAATCTTGCATCCTTGTTTAATCCTGATTCACAGACAAACGAACAAGGCTTTCATCAAGCAGAATTTTTTTATTTTTCAAAGCATTGTCTCACATGTGCGAATAAGCATAAAAATACATGAAACGTATGGATTTTTATATAGTTCTTCCTAATAAATCTGAATGTTCACATGAGCTATCGTAAAGCTGGGTTGTTGACAGTCCAAAATTGTGATCCAATATTATATGCGCTCTGGCTGCTTATTTACATTCACTTCTGGTAGTCTTTGACCTACTTTTGCATAAATACAGCACTGGGCAGAACGGCTTCTAAGTATGTATCTTAAGTGGGCCAAAAATCAAGGTCATGAAGGAAGAGTAATTGATAGGTGCTTGTTCGAGAGTGGTGGTATTTCCTCGGCAACTGTAGAATTTGAATTTGAGTATGCTTATGGTTATCTTACAGGAGAAAAAGGAGCTCACCACATGATAAGGAGTTCTTTGGATGAATCTTCTCTGCTAGAGGTGATTACACTTCCTTTTGTCCCACTTACTAGTATACTTATAATTTCTCTTTCATCTACTTTGCTTTGCTTTCATATTGAACATTATTGGTAAGGAAAACATTCCTTATCTGCAGTTTTAGGTCCAATTTTCTCTCACTAAACTGGTTTTAAGAAACGATCATTTTGTGACCAGCATTGGACTATTCTGCAACAGTTTAAATGTCAGTATGATACTGGCTGTTCTGTTTCACTTCCTATGCGTTGGACTATTCTGTTTCACTTGGATAAGTTTGAATTTGTTCAAATTTGTCCTTGATGAAAATTTGTTCTTCTTTCAGTGGATGTAGACCAAATTTGCTGATTTCAGTCAGATTTGTTGTTTTAAAGCAACTTTTATACTTTGTCAAGATTATCATAATCAGGTTCAAATATTTATGAAAACAAAAAACGTTTTGGAATTGACAATGAGATAATGAAAATACCAATTAACTTCCAGATTCTATAACATTTGAATGGAAGATCCTGTTTATATCTTAAAGCTGTCATTTATATAATCTTGACTGATTTGCATACAGAATGAGGTTAAGCTGCTTTATTGCCGTATTAATACAGTCATCGCTTGGCTTTATCTAACCAGGGCTTATGAATTTTTGTCAATGTCTTCACCCTTTTACCGTAAATATGAAATGTTAGTGTCATTTTTGTTTGCAAAAATTAAATTTTGTAGGCCAGCTCAGCAGTTGTGGATGTTGTTCCCATGTTCCTTGAAAATTCATCTGATCTGGAAATTGATGATGAGGATTTGATTATCTCATCGCCTTTAAGTGTTGGAGAACAGAAGAGCCATACCGAGTCAAGAGTTTGCATTCAGCATCAACCTACTGGGATAAGTGCAGAGTCCTCAGGTATTAAGCTACTTAAGTGGTTAGTTTCATGTAATAATTTTTGCTGCCTGTCATGAATCTCGTGTTAGAATTAAATGCTCTAGTAGTTTATATCCGAACCTGCATTTTGATTTCAACATTTAATATGAACTACACAAGATGTTGAAGCTTAGCATGTTGGGCAGGTGAGAGAACACTCTTTGCTAATAAGATGAAATCGCTTAATAGACTGAAAGCTAAACTTGAAGTGATAGCGAGGGAACAGGGAGTTTCTGGGATAAGTGGTATAAGGAAAGATACCATCGTAAATCTGTGGCAAGAAGAAACTCGTAGGTATGTCTCTCATCCGTACAAGCTAGTGCATGATGTAAAGACTGGCGTTGAGGTGCCAGACCTAAATGCTGTTCTAGAAGGCAATATTGGATCTATCATTGCAGCTCATATTAATATCAGAAACTCCTGCCATAAGGTCTAAGTTTCCTAGCCCCCGTCAATACAAGTCTCTGATACCAGGTTAAGTCAGCGGTTGATTACACGTTCGATGTTAAAAAATTGAAAAGAAAAAGGTTATGTATTGAGCACAATTTGTCATTCCAAAAGTCAAGCCTTGATGCTATGATTAATTTAACAATGAATGTAGCTTGTGAATAATTAAACAATTTGATTTGATTAAAAAGTTGTTCAGCTAAAAGGGTAGAGAATGCAATCCGTATAGCCGGCCTCACACAGTAAGATAAGGCTTTGTTGCTGTTGTAACTTATGTAAGTCATCATGTGGAAGATGGGGAGTGGAGAGGAGAGGGCAGAGGCGGAAGGGGGTGCTTGATGAGATGAGTATGACTGGATTGGAGACACGGTTACAGGAATAAGTTGTTGGCTAGTGATCAACAACCCTGTATGAAGGATTCGAGGGGAAGCAGTGTTTTTAAAGATGAATGGAAAGATAATATTGAAGGTTTGAAGTGCTTTTTAAGAGATGGTTGCAAGACTTTTGCACAGTTTTTCACATCCGTCTCCTTGAATGGAAGAGAGGTATCCATGCTGCGACCTGTGCTCAGGCACTTTTGAAAGATGAGACTCGTGCCCTGAGGGATTGTTGCGAAACAAGATCTTTCTGGGGAGGATTTATAAAATCCTCGTCATGATAGATTCTTCTCTACCGATATTCTGGACTGGTTTAAATTGAATATGACTGAAAGGAAGCGTTGGCTATTGTTTGCTAGCTCCTTTGGGGAGTTACCTTCATTGTTCAAATAATAAACTTCAAGGGACCAATCTTAATGAGGGCAATTTCTGAGCAGAAACAGAAACGACAAGACTGAGGATCAGCTGACAAGTGGAGGTGGACGTGTTTGAAGGTTTCATGTTGACCTCAGATACTGAAGGAGGGGATTACGTGATTAGTCTTGTTCCCTGGTTTTTCTTTCTTTTCTGTCTTGTGAATTCCGTCTGTATTGAAAGAAATTTGTCTTTTCATTTTACAAGTCATTTTGAACGTAGCTAATGCTTTTATTACCAAAAAAACCCATAATTGATATTGAAAATATTTGGCACTATTAATTTCATTTTCTTTTTCAACTTAAGTTATCTACAGGCTTCAATAGTAAGTAAAAAAATATTTATTAATGACTAATTTAATATAACAAGCGATGGGAGATATCATAAATAAATTGTTATTCCCCATGCCAATTATCACAATTCTAAAAGTTTTATTCAGTATGAAAAACCGAGGGCACTGAACTAATTTATAATACTCCCTCCGGTCTTAATTATAAGACCGTTTTGACTTTTTTTTCAGTAAAAAAAAGTAGTTTCAGTCCCAAAAAAAGTCTTTTTTCCTCAAAACTAATTTATTCTACTTATAAACTAATCTATAATCTAATTTCATGTGATATATGTTATAATTTAGTGATCTAATTTCCTTCCTTAACTTCCACAAAAAAAGTCAAAGTGGTCTTATATTTAAGATCTGAGAGAGTACTTATTAATTACTCCAAAATTTTCTTGCATGGGTGATGTTTTCTAATTTAAAATGTTTGCAAATGATAAAAAGTCTTTACTCTTTGATTAAATGATCAGGAAGAGAATGTTTCGTAAAGCTTCCCTTCTAGTAATTCGCAAGCTGGGTACTAATGCTTTCATAGCCATTGACCATCAAGTGGCCGAGGAACTGTGTTAAAGACAGCCGTCCACAAGACTTCATGACAAAACTTTTTTTCCTGGGCCTAAATCTCTACTCTTTCTCTTGACCCAGCAAATACTTCATGCAAAAACATCTTTTGGGCCTATATGTCTACCTTTTCTTTTAACCCAGGAAGAAACATGGCCCGTGTTTTTTATTTGAGAAAAAAAAAAAGGCATTACCGCTAGAAGGAGGGCTTGAACCTCCGACCTTGTGGTTAACAGCCACACGCTCTAACCAACTGAGCTATTCCAGCAATTGATTGTGTAACGTGCAATAAATATAATCAATACCTCAATTATTTCTTGGGAACAAAAATGGGCATCTACCAGAAAAAACCTGCAATTGCATACAGGAAGCTAGGGGTGTCCAACGCGTCCCGTTCCCGGTGTTCCCGTCCCGGGAAGTCCGGGAAAAAAATCCCGGGACCGGGAACCGGGCAAGGGGCCGGGATCCCGGTCCCGGTCCCGGACATATGTATTATTAAAAAAAAAATAGCCAAAGCCCAGCCCAATATAGTTTGTCTTCCTTCTTCCTTCATTGTTTTTGTCCCTTCAGCCCAGCCCAATATAGTTTGCAGCCTCCCATCCCAAGTCCCACCTAACCTTAAGTAAAGTAACCTTGTCTTGTCCTTGTCTATTTCTTCGAATTCTTCCTCAAGTCCGGCGAAGCTGCGTCCTGCGTCGTGCCTGGCTGCCTGCGTCCTTCTTCCTCTGGCCGAGCTGCGTCCTTCTTCCTCCGGCCGAGCGACGAGCCGACGACTACGAGCTGCGAAATTTGATGATAGAGGAGGCCGCGATTTAGAGCTGCAAGACTTGATTTAAAATCCAGTAAGATTTCTCCATCCGATGCTATTCTTTATTCCTTCGATTGATGAGGCCGACTCTTCCCTCTATTTAATCCGAAAATTGTATGCCTCTTCCCTGTGATTTTTGCTCTTGAATATGATTAAGGAAGGATATAATTGATGTTTCATGGTGTTTGGTTAATTCCTAGTTGCATGTGGAATTTTGTTCACTTCCTTTCTTGCTTCCCTATTCTGTTCGGCGTGTTACAGTGAAGGGAGGAGGAAGATTTTGTTGATATTAGGATTGAATTAGAGCTTCATAATGTGTAATTAAAATTCCCTGATAATGATGAAGAATTTTGTTCCTTCTTTCACTGGTGATTCGAGTTGTTGGGGGTGAAGGGGAATTTGAGCATAATGAAGGGATGATGTGTTAATGTGTGATTGTTTATGGTGATTTTCGAAATCTGGACACTCTTGTTCTGTTCTTGTTGTTATTTTTGAGCTAAGGAGTTAAATGAATATAAAATGATAATACAGGTGGATTAGAACAAGTGTATGGATTTATACATATTTTAGAATTTCTGTTCTTTGCTTCCCTCTATTTGTTCGATGTTCTATTCTGCTTGATTATGAACAATCAAAAATTTATAAACAATCAGAAATGCTTGGCTTCAGCACTCTTTCCTATAACTTGTATCTTTCCTATAACAATCAGAAATGCTTGGCTTTAGCACTCTTTCCTTATTTCTTTCTTGGATGCTGGCATGTTGCTTATTCTTAATGTTAAACCAAGCATATTTATTTGCTTACTAGTTTGGTATTGTGACTCCCAGCACCTTACTATGATATTATTGCTGAAATTAGGCAGTGGATGTCAAAAGATTGGACTGTTGTCTTGCTTTATGATATTATTCCAGGTTTTAATTCAAAAAAAAACTTGAATGGTATTATTATTTGTATTAATGTTTTGGATATTTGGCAATTGTCATCTATTATTACTTGTTGTTTGGTTGGCAATTTGGTATCTATTAATGTATTGGTGGTGATTGGTGAATGAGGGGGTGTAAATCTGATAAGATGGAGTGATGAATCTGGTAGAATTTTTTTTTTTCAGATGCAACCCCGGGACCGGGAATTCCCGGTCCCGGCGGGACCAAGATTTCCCGGGACCAGGACTGAATTCCAGTCCCGGTCTCTTCCCGGGACCGGGAACCGGGAATGCCTATTCCCGGTCCCGGTTTTGGACACCCCTACAGGAAGCTGTTCGATTGTATTAAACTTTCCAAGTTATATTAAAAATTTTATTATTATTTTAATATATTTAGAGCCAATCATAGGCTTTTATGTTTTTCAATTCCAAATTTATCAATACTAGTATAGATCCCCGCACAATGTACGGGTGAAGTTTGGGTAACCATCAATTTGAAGTTTATAATCTTAAACTCAATATGTATGACTGTATAATATGCAATATTTGTGAACATAAAACACAAAGTTCAACGAACAATACAAATAAATTCAGTTGATTGCATCTTCAATAAATTTAGAATGCATGTTAGGGTGTAGAAGTCACAAACTGCCAAAGAACCAAAAGAGAAATAACATTATTTTTAAACTTGTATTATGGAGGAAAGTTGAAGATTGATGTAGGAAACTTGGCTCAACCTTGCTTTCCCTAATCCATCTTCTACTTTCCATATAATGTTTAAAAACAACGTTACTAATATTTGCACAATCAGACCCCAAAAAAGACAAATAAAGCCATTATTTCAAATTGCGTGAAGAAAGTTTTTTTTTGGGTTATTGCAGGACTTGGGTTGATACTGAACAGAGAGGGGGGAAAGATATAGATATAAAGAGCTCCCAAACCTAAATGCAAATGTTTATCAAACAAAAATGAAAACAATGAAAGAAAACACATACCCATTTGGCCTAACGATGAAGGTTTTATATTCAATACATCACCTCTGCCACATTGAAAACAATGACAGAGAAGTGGTAAGCCAATAAAATATGCAATAATTAACACTAATATTGAAAACAGTGACGTGAGTGTATAAGGCCAAACATAGAAATCCTCTTCTCTTATAGCCACCGAGTTGAAACTGGAATTTGTGCACTGAGATGGGGTTATTTGACAAATAAGATGAAGAAGAACATTACATGGACTTGAGGAGATAATCCTCTGTTCAACATTCCCTTTCTCTGTCATATATGTTCTCGACCAGATTCAAGCATTCCAATACACCAGAGGGGTCGCACACTTCGTTGCTTGCTCAAGTTTGGCCACGCGAATAAGAAGAATAAAGATACATCTTTCTATCTATTTATCTTTTTGTGCCGAAAACCAGAGAAAAATGAAACCATTCCTTATTCTTGCAGTAAGTCTTCTTGATCTTCGAAAAAACAATTCTAATTCTCTAATGTTATTCATGAACGCATGTAATCAGTTGATGATTTCATTGAGAGTAAATGCTGCTCCAGGAAGTCGACGAGAAAGTTTGCAGGCAGGAACGCAAATGTCCAACCATGATTGCAAAGTTTGTTTGACAGAGGTTTGCAACAAAAATGAATGCAGTAAAAGGAAGTTTTCTGTACTTTAGTTTATGGAGCACGATGAGGGCGGAAATCACGATGGGTGGATAGTGGGCATGGGGAAAATTGAAAAGAAATATGGACAGGAACGGTTTACTGCATAAATGGAATAGGTGTCAAACAAATAAAACTGAAGCCTGTCAAGAGAAGGGAATGCCAGGTGTCAAACAGTAAGCCTACCAGCGTTCCTGCTATTATAAAAGTAATAGATAGATTTGTGATTGGATGAATCATGTAATTAGTCCCTCCTATTCTTTTAATACTCATTTGATCCTAGTTATAAGATCAAATTGACATTTTTATGGAGGTTAATGAAGCAAATTAGAATATTAAATTATAACATATATTACATGTAATTAGATTATATGTTAATTTATAAGTAAAATAAATTAGTTTTGAGGAAAAAAGATTAATAGAAAAAATTTAAAGTGGTTTACTTTGCATCCTTAATTTCTTCAAAAAAAAAAAATCAACATGATCTCATAATTAGGATAGGGGGAGTTTGACCTAGTTGATTTTTTTAGAAAATCTCAAGAAAACTAAGTAACCCATTTACAAATTGATTTCTCTAAATTTTTCCTTCATTCTAACTTGTTTGGTTTATATATTGTTTATACTCCCTCCGATCCTAAATATAAGATCACTTTAACTTTTTTTTTGTGAAAATTAAGGAAGCAAATTAGACAATTAAATTATAACAAATATGACATGTAATTAGATTATATGTTATTAGTTTATAAAAAGAATAAATTAGTTTTAAAGAAAAAAGATAACTATAGACAATTTAAAATGATTAATTTTGCATCCTTAATTTTTTTTAAAAAAAATCAAAATGATCGGAGGGAGTATATCATAGGTCTTAACAAGAGATGATTACTTGAGGTTCATACATAAACCAGCTAACAAGCCAACGTTTGTTCTGGCAATTCCACGTGGACAACATTGGTGAGGTGGCATTCTGTCATTGGTGGTGTGACGAGGACAAGGGAAAAACCCGAAAATTTCAGCGTCGCCAATTCATCATTCATCAAATAAATAAAAAGGGCACACACCGCTGAAACCTCGGAGGGAGGAACAGCGCCGTCGTAATGGCCCCTCGGAAGAGACTTTCAGGTGACGCCTCCTCCGCCGAAACTACCGTGAAGGAAAATACGCCGCCGCAAAAACCCAAAGATCCCTCCTTTACTACTGAATCTCCAATTTCACCCCCAAAATGGGGCCTCATTCTCAAGCTCTCTATTTTCCTCATCATCCCTTACTTGTATATCATCTTCTTCCATTACGACATTGAGCCTGAGCTCAAGAGATCCATCCTCATCAATGCCTTGATGTGCCTTGCTGGGTTCTTTGTGACCGTCAGGATGATCCCCGTGGCGTCCAGATATGTTCTCAGGCAAAATCTGTTTGGCTATGATATCAATAAGAAGGGCACCCATCAGGGAACTGTCAAAGTGTGAGACTTTATTTCGTTTTTAATTACCCTGCGTGGATTAGTGAAGTGGCTAATTGGTGGGTTTGGGGTTTTGACGGGTTTTCTGCTTAATTGAGCTTCGGTTGTTTTTTTTTTTTTTTTGGCCTTTTAATCAAATTTGTACGGTAATTATATTCTAGATTTGAGTTCGGTTGTAACTCAATTTTGGATCAAATTTCTGTTTGGATTTTGTTTGATATCTTTCTTTCCGATTGAGTTTGCCTTTCCTATTCTTAATGATTCCTGCCTCTGTATGAATTTATGTATAGATAATTAAAATAATTTCTGGGGTAGGTCAATAACTGACTTTATGGAAATTGCAACCTTTCTAATGCTTTAATGGGGTTAGTACAGAATAGAGAGGTCTATATATTTATGGGATTACTTCTGTATTTAATATGGATATCCCTGATGTTATGATGTTTTCCTAAAATACTTCTGTACTAATATGGGAATCCATCGAATGAATCAATAATGTCATTTAGTGTTACTTTTTTTAAACGCAAGTTTTTCATTGAAGTTCTTGGAATTGGAACTCTACTCTTTTTCAAAGGGAAATTCTATTTCAATTGTTTACTTCCATGTGTGTAACCTTTTGTATGCCTGCTGGGTGATATGCTTACGCAGTTTGCAAGAAGGATTATTGCAATGGATGAGATTGAGATTTATATTGGATAATGGTGCAAGTCATTTAAAAAATTAGATGCAAAGGGTTCGGCAGGGCCTTAGATGGAATTTATTAGGAAATATGCATGCAATTGTTTGTGCATGTGAAGGTTCCTATCAGCAATCCAGACTAGCGACAGTATATGGTTAACTTTGCATCATAAGTTGATTTAGTAAGCATTTGTCCTAGTGCTTTCCAACCTTGTTGTGGTAAAGTCAAATTCAGTCTAAGGGACAGAGCACTGTTAGCATCCTGTATGCCACCTATATTTTCGTTTCGGCTGACAATGTCACGATTTTCTGTGTAGGCCTGAGTCATTGGGCATAGTTGTTGGTATAGTCTTCTTTGTCTTGGCAGCCTTATTTCAATACTTCAACTTCACGGCGGATTCAAATGTAAGCATTCTTAATTATTCCTGAGCAAGATAATTTGACTATTTAGTTCAGCTCCAACATTTTGTGAGTGGTACAAGTTCATAATTGATGATTTGATTTACAAACTACTTTGACAATGCAGTGGCTTGTGGAGTACAACGCAGCATTAGCATCCATCTGCTTCATGACATTGCTTGGATTTGTTGATGATGTGCTTGATGTCCCATGGAGAGTGTGAGTATATGATCTTTTAGTAATTTTCCCAGCATTTGTGTTTGTCCATAAAGATGTGTGTGTGTACACACACACACGCACACATTTTTCTTGTTTTTGTTATGTAACATGACTGGGATGAGCAGGAAATTGCTACTCCCATCAATTGCCGCACTTCCTTTGTTGATGGCTTATGCTGGTCACACAACTATAGTTATACCCAAGCCACTTGTCCCACATATTGGGATAGAAATTTTGGATCTTGGTAAGCTTCCCTTGCCTTCCGAAGGGAACTGAAAAGAAATACTTTCTCCGTTCCTAAATATAGCATTTAGTTGACTTTTTGGGATAATCCTACGAAAGTTAAATAAGTTTCTTATAAATTTATTTTCTTGGATTTTTTTCTAAACTTATTTATTTGACTTATAAGCTAACATATAATCT
This sequence comes from Mimosa bimucronata, assembly GCA_037074515.1. NCBI lineage: Eukaryota > Viridiplantae > Streptophyta > Magnoliopsida > Fabales > Fabaceae > Mimosa > Mimosa bimucronata. Next base: position 9,680,311 of record CM073437.1, read on the forward strand.
AATAATAGACAAAAAATATTATAATTAAGTGGCTCATTTTTCTTAATCTCTAAAGAAAAAAGTCAACTGAGTCTTATATTTAGGAACAGATGAGAACTAACCACTTCATAGTTTCGCCATGTTGACCAATTATTCTTGAGGCAGGATGGATATATAAACTATATATGGGGCTCTTGGCCGTTTTTTGCACAAATTCTATCAATATTCATGCTGGGATAAATGGGCTCGAAGTTGGGCAGACAGTTGTTATTGCTTCAGCTGTAAGCATAAAAGCTTGTTAGATTAAATCAAATCTGTTTCGACTGTGGAATATGACAGTTACTGTGGGTTTGCAGATCATGATTCACAACATTATGCAAATAGGAGGATCAACAGATCCTGAATATAAGCAAGCACATGCATTCTCTATCTACCTCGTGCAGCCTTTACTGGCTACATCGTTGGCTCTGCTTTCTTACAACTGGTATTTAATACCGTTTCTGTATCGTTTTGTTTACTTCTGCTTAATAAAAGAGTAATTTGCTGACTCAGTCTGCTGTCTTGCTAAATATAGGTATCCTTCTGCAGTTTTTGTTGGAGACACCTATACATACTTTGCTGGAATGACCATGGCTGTGGTTGGGATTTTAGGCCATTATAGGTATAACCTTACACTTTTATTCTTCTCAATGAAAGAACCAGTTTCTTTGCTCTCCCCATGAGTGTATAAGGCTACCTTGGTATGATAAGTATGACTAAACTGTGCTGGGAATTTTAGTCAAGAAGAGGAGTTTGGAATACTAATCACAAAATACCAAAAGAGGAGAGCAAATTACCTGCAATCATAAACTTCCTAGTAAACTTGACTTAATTGTTTCTTTTTTTAGAAACAGGAAAAGAGCAAAATAATTAAATTCAAGCAATCATATCTATCCCATTCTACTCAGATTCATCATCTTGTATCGATGGGGTTATCAATTACCTTATAATTAACTTTTAATTTTTGATTCAGTGAAACGTTGTTGATCTTCTTCCTGCCTCAAGTTTTAAACTTTCTCTTGTCACTGCCCCAGGTTATTACACAATCTCTCTCTCTCTCTCTCTAAAAATTTGTTATGATTTAGAATTTCCCTAAATGTGTATGACATATGACGTGGTTTTCTCCAGCTTTCTGGCTACATTCCATGTCCCAGACATCGCCTGCCAAGGTAGGCTTTGACAGCCTCTTCCTTTTTTTATTGTGGGGACTTCTTTTAGACATCTTGCTTATACTTGTTTGGTTGAAATTTGTACTTCTTCTGTCTAGGTTTGACCCTCAAACTGGACTGCTGACTGGAACAAATGACGGGACACTGGTTAATTTTTTCTTGAGACAGCTTGGCCGGAAGTCTGAAAAGTCACTTTGTATTTATCTTCTTGTTTTCCAGGTGGGTGTTATCTTTATTTTTTTCACCCTAACTTCCCCAAACTCCATTCACATAAAATTAATTGTCATATAGTAATTAATATGTATCATGATCATATTACAGTTAGATTTACTTATTAAGTGACCTATAACTATGGTAGTAATTTTTTTATTTTTTATTAGAAGAGGTATACAGATGACCAGAATGATGAAATTTTAATCCGGTTTCCATGGCTACGAATACTTGCATCTCATTTCAGCTTATATTCTGAATGCTGATGCAATATGCATTAATTTTCACATTTTTCCTGCTTCATTTAGAATTTGTGTGTGGTATAATGCTCATATCCCCTGTAACCCTCTTATAAACAGGCTGTTGCATGCTGCTTCTGTTTCGTGCTGAGGTATTTCTTAGCTGGATGGTACAAATGAGGCACAACAAAGTTTTACTCAGGCAACAACCGCAGTTGCCTAGGTTTGTTGTGTAATCATTCTTGTAGAAAAACTGTATCGAGGAATGTAGATTTTTTAGATGAGGGAGTGGTTTTTTTTCCCCAATTTATTTTGGTTTCATTTAAGAGTTATGAACTTCGTATCCACCTAATTTAATACACTAACAGAGCTATCCTCTGGGGAACACCTTAAAGAACCAAAATTTTGTATATGCTCGTTGAAATGAAGAGTTTGAGGAAAGAAAAGGTTGATTTCATTGTTGCGTCATCCTATGTGTGTAACAACGACAGAACTCTTGTTCGGAGATTGAAAATTGTTCTGAGGTATAGAACATGAAACTTACTCTGATTCTTTGGTGCCATTTACTTCTAAATATTTTGTACCCAGCTCAGTCTAGCCAGAAATATGACCTCTAAATTTTAACTCTCTGCTTTAAATGTAAATATTTTCATTTATTTTTGTAATTTATAGATTGAGGTATTTGCAAATTCTAATCAGAGGTGAAATTTATGCCAAACTTTCTCTGGTATAGAACGAATGCTATTAATGAATTATATCTTAAAAAAGTGAACTAGGAAGAGACGATTCCTGGAAATCAATATCAAGACTAAAAGTTAAATTCCGTGAATTCCGATAATGTTTTTATTCTGCCTAATAGGGAAATAATTTAAGATTATCATTATAATGTTAATTATTCGGTAGCAGTTCAAGAAAAGTCTTGTGTTATGGTAGGACAGCCCACTCTGGTTCGTCATCCCCCATTGACATTAGGGAATACTCTATCTGTTCTATTGGGCAGATTTCACCACTAGAAGAACTACTGCGTAGCAGGAAATTAATCATTTGGGATGAGGCATCAATGATACAGCGATATTGTGTGTAAGCATTCGATCGTTTCACTACAAACATGCATTCTACATTGCCATTCGGAGGGAAATGTGTCATAATGGGAGGTGACTTTCATCAGATTCTTGCAGTAATTCCAAAAGGGTCAAGGGCTTCTGTTGTTAATGCATCAATCTGTTCTTCATTCCTTTGGGAGCATTGCACTATTTTTCATTTGAAACAAAATATAAGATTAACATCTACAAATGTGGATGACTAGGATAAATTAAGATGGTTCTCACAATGGCTTCTAGATATTGGCGATGGGAAGTTAGGCAACCCTTCCAATGGAATTGCTGAGATTGAACTACCACCTCCTCTATTGATCCTTGATTCAAGCAGCCCAATTGCTTCGATTGTCTCATGCACTTATTCACAACTCCTTGATAATATGAAATCGAACGAGTACTTTAATGACAAGGCTTTGCTTGCATCCACAACAAAAGTGGTTAACTCACTAGACGATTATGTTCTTTCGTTGTTGTCGGGTGACCCCCAATACTATTTCAATTGTGACTCTACTTGCAAGTCTACTCAGGACGTTGATGGATATGAGAACTTGTAAACTATTGAATTCCTTAACACTATGTTATGTTTTCGGCTTGCCATCTCACAAACTTTCTTTGAAAGTTGGCTATGTAATAATGCTTTTGCGAAACATAGGCCAATCAATCAGCTGGGTTGTGTAATGGAGTGCGACTACGCGTTACAAAATTGGGTAAAACAATAATTGAATTTGTCACTTTGAATGGCTCTCATTCGAACAAGCATGTGCTAATACATAGGATGGACATGAATCCGTCTGAGACTTTGTGGCCATTAACATCATCAATTCTCAATCATACTTTCATTTGCAATGACAATAAACAAAAGTCAAGGATAATCTTTGAGGCATGTGGGCATTCACTTATCAAAGCTGGTTTCCACACATGGTCAACTCTACATTGCACTATCAAGGGTTAGGAGCATGGACGGCTTGAAAACTTAAGCTCCACATAATGAAGTGATAGGCAAAAGAACAACAAAAAACGTTGTCTACAATGAAGTTTTTAGGGCATTATCATTATACCTGAACGTTTGTGTCTAAATCATGTACTATGATTAGCTCTTCATTCTACATCATAGCTTAAGATTATTGCATCAAAGTTTATAGCACTTGTTGTCTATATGTTTGTCACTCTACCATTAATACGTGAGTAAAAAATGATGCAGTTTTCATTTAGCTTATTGTCTTAATCGTCATGGCTTTTTAACAATTCCTCCAGCGAACTCGCATGGAAGTGCGATCTAGTTCATATATAAAGGTAGTATTAAAATACCTCATTCATTAATTATTTTTCACCATTTAACCTTTTAAAATTAGAGTTTCTGTGAAATTCTTGCATGCTTGCGGGCCAAATAGCTTTACTTAATGTGAATGCTAACGCGTTAGACAAAGATCTCTGTGTGTGTGTGTGTGTGTGTGATATCTAGCAGAGAGAGAGAGTAAACGGACAAAAAAAGATCAGAATCAATGAGGCAGGAACGAACAATTTAGCTATACTAAAATATATCAACGAACAATTCGCCTATCAACAAAAGCTTTCATTTTCTTCTCTCTCTCTCTCTCTTTTGGTTATTTAGGAACACGAGATTTGGATACTAACAAACATTCGGAATAAGAGCTCTCTATCTTTGAACTTACCTAAGAACAAGACCCTTTCAGCTCAAAGAAAAGGCCACGTTCATATCCTCGGCTATCTTCAACTATGATATGAAACCGAAAATGAAAATGCTGATGCTGACTCTCCGCAAAATCCTATCATATTTACCAAATATTCCCGAAACAGCAACTTATTAACTCAAACAGGTTCTTCCCGGCTTCAATCCATGACCATGGGATTGCTTGCAATCCAAGCTGTTCCTTTGATCCTCACTTTGTCTTCACTTCCCATCTAGCAGTGGTCATGTTCTCCCCATAAGAACGGCCGTAAGCAAAACCGCCCCTCTTTCTTCCCCTATTGTTTCTCCTTCCTCTCCCACCACCCATCTGATTCTCATTACCATGATAAGCACTGGTCTGAACGCCACTTTGTTGTCTGAAAGCCGCATTGTCTCTCCTCTTGTTACCCCCATCAAAGCTTCCCCAATTCCCAATACCTCTTCCTTTGACAGTTTTCTGAAAGCCACTTTGCTGTCTCTCATTCCATCGCCAGGAATCATCCTCTTGGTTTGCCCATTCAGATACTTTTGCAGGTTCTTGGTGGACACAGAACTGTTCCCATGAGCCTTCACCCGCATCAGTATCTTTTGGAAGGTTTGTTTCAGCCTCCTCCCATCCAGTGCTGTAATTAACTCCACCACATGCATTCAGGTCAGAATCCCAACCTTGAGGAGGAGGAAAATGATAATCTCTAGGTTGGTTTGTCTCAGGTTCCCTCCATCCAGCTACTCCACCATATACAATCAGGTTCGAATCTCCCCACCCAGTGGGAGGAGGAACAGGAATATTATACTGAAGCAAACCGCTATTTACATTATGGTTGGGATCGCCCCATCCACTGCAGTAACCTACCTGGCTATTTACATTCACACCGGAGTTCCCCCAAACTGGAGGCTGTGGTGTGTCAGCTTCCACCCTACCCGCAGGCAGTGGGATTTCATCATCCCCCCAACCTGAAGGCACTATGGCTTCAGCTTCTCCCCAACCTGTAGGAGGTGGCGTTTCAGCTTCCCCCCATCCTGTGCAGAAAAATGATTGGTCCAATAGATGAGAACTATCGAGAATCACAACTTCATCACTAGCTTTGTCACTAGGAGCTGGTTCTCGTTCCAAGTCCAGAATTAGCTCGGGGTCAACAGTCGAATTCCAATCTACACGATCAATGTGCAAGTCAGGGTCCGGCAAAGATACATCACAGGGAAGGCCATTGATCTCAGCCCAAAACTTCCTTTTAGCATTGTCAAATGCCTCTTTACCAGCAGAATCATCCCACTTCATCACATTATCATGTAGATAGATATACTTCTTGGTTTCTACCACCTTTGGCCATGGAACTGAGCCGATTACAGAACAAAATTTCTTTTCCCATCCAGGTACTGTCGCCTGCCACCTATCTGCTGCATATCAAGAAAAGTAGAACTGTCAGTTCTATTCAATGCAGGAGAGGACCTATGATCATGCTAGAACAAGACAGAAGGAAAAGGATGTCATACAGCCTAAAACTACCAACATAATTAACACAATAAAGATCCAAGAAACAATGTGAAAAATATGGAAGAACAGAAAACACCTTGGAGGGAAAAAAAATATTTCAATATTATGCTGAACGATAATTACCCATTCAACATCTGCTAATTGATTAATACACTTCATAGAAAGATAACTAATAAAAATCTGCAAAGACATTGCCTTAATCTTGACACTTTCATTTCATAACATGACAAGAACTGACTTTCAAATGGGGCAAAGCCGATAAATAAAGGAAATTTAGCTATTGTACAGCTTTATCTAAAAATTTATTGATTTCCATTTTCTTCTCCGGGTGTAGCCAAAAGATTTGGTTGATAGATACCTATTTAGATGTTACCAAAATGCGAGATGATACCTCTCCAGCGGAGAATGTACAAAACATCACACAACACAAAGAAATCTCGTTATCTTAAAGTTTTTTCTATATCGATAGCTCGCTGGGGCAGTGATTAATTTCTAACGCACCATAGAAAGATTCAATTAACAGATGATTGCTTTGACATTGCCAAAATCCAGCAGGTTTCAATCTAAATCTAAATATGGCATAAACCATCTAAAATGGAAATTTGTGCATCTAAGCTTTGCTAATTTCAGGAAGCAAAGATCTTTTTTCTTACAGGCAACTGCAAGAATAAATAAGCAGATTGACAAACAAAATGGTAAGATCAAGGTCATCAGTTTTTTGCATGCAACTGAACGAATCAACAGGCAGAAATCAACATATGAATTGACAAGACAAGAACAAGCTAGCTCGAGTTACGAACAGACAGCAACCAAGCTTGCAACGGGGCAGGATGGGCAGAAGATCAACTAAATGAAGGAAAATCAGTTCTCTTAAAGCAACTCCAGAGCAATAAATCAATGAAGTAGGAACCAATGAACCCAACAGACAAGCAAAGCATCAATTAGAATCAATCAGAACCACCAACCTACCAACCAAAGCCATTACTGCACTTTCACACTTTAAAACCCTTTCTTCATTATTCAAGCTCTTTTCTTAAAATGGGGCAAAAAAACAAAAAAAGAAATTAAATTAAATTCCTCATCATTACCCCACCCGGCCCTGTAGTGTACTTGAGAGCCACGACTAAGTACATGAGATTATCAAGCTCTGCCCAATACAGACGCAATGCTTAAAGCCAATTTACAGAAACATGTGGCACAGATAGCCAACAAAACCATAATCACCACTTCAAAATGATGTTAAAGTTTTTTAAGCGAACCTGACCTCTTGAGAAACCCAATCAAAAATTTCAATGCAAAGTTACCATTTAACACAAACAAAAACCAAGTCAAACAATTTCATCACTCACCCCACCATTCCGTACCTTTCAAAAACAAAACAGTGTCAGTGGGAACTACCAGATATTCTTGCAATAAATCTTAAAAAGGGGGCCAAATATAAATATATACTAACCCAGAGGAGGCTTTCTGCTGTATGATCTATTCCACTGATCCGCCTGATGACGCCTGGCCTCCTGTTGTTTTTTCCAATTGGCCATAACCAGACCCAAAATAGAACACCCCCAGAAGAGGAAAACGGACAGCGAGAGAGAGAGAGAGAGAGAAGCAAAAAATTAATAAGCAACAGAGACCCGAAAAGGGAAACAAAAGCCTTATCAAACAGGGATATCAGAATTCAGCAGAAGAACAAAAGAAGGAAATTAAGGAGTGTATAGAGAAGGGAGAGTGTAGACACCCTCCCGAAAGTAAAGGAACAATTCCTCAGGGATTGCCTAAGAGATATGCACATGGATGAAGAAAGAAATAGAAGAAGGATCAATATATATAGGCCATAATAGTATTTGGGGATTCACTTCTCTATCGGTGCTTCCTTATTCTAATTCGGTTCCCCTGGGGTGAATAGTGTGAGGACCCCAAGTCCTTAATTTGCTCAAAAAAAACTGATCTTTTTTTTTTTCTTCCGTGAAGGCGATTACCATGCGATGATGACGATGACGCACTATGTGCCAAAATCGAAACGGTGTATCTCGCACAACCCTTCTCCTGTTTCCTCACTCACACTTCCAAAAACAAACAAAGTTTCAGTTTTTCACACTGGAAGGACGGAGGGACACCTTCGATTTATTTTCTCTGCCTTTTCCTTTTTGGGTTCCTTTTCTTCCTAATTTTCATGGGAACGCTTCTGCGTTTTCCCTTGAATCTCGACAGGGACGGTGAAACTGATCGGTGAAGAGGGGAGGCTGTTCTAACTGGCTAGGGATTCGGATTATCATAGGGATACACATGAAAAGTTTGGAACGTATGGTACAAGTTTTCAAAATTTGGAAAGAATCGGATTCATTACTTGATTAAAAAAAGATTTAAGATTTTGGGTTTCTTAGCTGTAATTTTGTTCTCAATACCAGCGTGAAGTCCGTGTGCTACATGGATGGCAAGGTAGTTCCCACTTCCCACTGCCTTTTTTTCTAAAAAAAAAAAAATCCATATAAATTCAGCTGATTTTAATCAAATGCTTCTTTCTAAATTTAAATGAACTGTTGAGTTCTGATTATGATATAATTAAATGATGTGTCCTTCATAAAGTCAGCAAGTATTTCCCTTTCTGTAGAGTATATGATGGGGTAAAAATTGTAAATTCCTAGCTTAAATTAGCTGAGTTAATTAGTTAGTAGTTTAGTTAAGTTAATTATGGGTATATTTCAAATCTTCGCTTATTAACAAAGGACAATTATATCTTGAGATTTATATAGACTTTCTTCTTCTTGCTGGTAGAAGATGTGCGCTTGTGCTTTAAAAACTAGTTAATTCAAGAAAAAATCTCTAAATATATGAAATTGATTAGGAGAGTTTATAAAATAAAAAATTATTTTGAAATAACAAATTTATCAATGTTTTATATTTATGATTGAGATACATTTTTATTGGCTCTTACATTTGAAATTGGAGGAAAAAATTCTTTCATTGTAGCAATGCATTTGTTGGTATTTATATTTTCATTTAATCTTAATTTTGGTACATGTATATGTATCTTTATCCTAATTAATTGCTTTCATTTTATTTTGCTCACACAGTTAGTTTCTGTATAAATGCTAACAATGCTGATATAACAAAGTTAGTTGCGGTAATTGAACAAAATGACTTGATAAGGATATAAAAAGGGACAATTGCACTCAAGTCCCAAGTAAGAGATTTAATATTAAACAGGTCCATTAACAACTTTTTCACTTGTTAACCAAGGCTATTTCAGTTGTCAATAGTTGTCATTAACAACTCCTTGAGACCTCTATAAAATTAAATATATTACTTGAGACTTGAGTGCAATTACCCCATATACAAAGATACCACTTTATTCCTTATTATAAGTTCACCCTAACTACTTCTCACATACCAATGAATGGAAGTTATAGCATTAAAAATGTCATTTTTTAAAAATAAATTCAATTTTACTTTTATTAAAGAATAGGTGTTAAAATAATATTTTACGCATAAAAATCTCACTTGGATGCTTCTTGAAAGACATGGAGTCTGTATTACCTTTTGAAAACTATGGGAGGTCGGAAACCGTAGAATTTTTTAGCAAGAGAACTTCACCACAGACGACATCGTTGCCCAGATTAGAGCGATAGCATTGAATACTCAGAAGTTTTAGTTTAGGGATTTTGTAATGCTAAGAATCACTCATAGTCTTTGTACAGTTTCGATTTTATGATTAATATATTATCCTTTTCACTCGAAAAAAATTAAAGCTTGAGTATTCTGGCAAAAGAAAAAAACTATTATAGTCTAAGATCAATCACTGATAATGATATTGACATCAATTACTGGTATTTGAAAAAAGATTGATAGTTTAATTGGTGTCAAAATTGTACAAATTACTCATCCAAAAAATAATTAAGTTATATTCAAAAATGTTAAATTTATCAACAACAAAAAAATCTAAGAGATTTCCAATATTATCCACTTTATATTAATTTCTGAGAACAAAACATTCCTTGAAATTAGCAAATACAAGAAGTAACATGATAGTAAGGATTATAGCAATGTAGTCTCTCGTATCAATTTTTTGAGTCTAACATGTAAAAGTCAAGTCAAGATAATCAATATTTGATTTCCATTTTTACCTTAGCATATTAGATGTAAAAATGGAAGAGATAGTGAGTATATAATAAATGATACTAATATAAGGGTAAAATTAAAAAAAAACAAAAATAATATTAGATTTCCCAGATTAATTCAGTCATGGTCGGCCTGAGATTATGACTTATTTTTTGAGCAATAGAAATTCTGATCCGCATACTATCTAGCTTGTTTAATGATTGGTGTGAATAATAAGGTAAAATGACACGTTATCACGCATCTTACTTGGGCTGGGTACTGTAGAACCATGACTGAACCCTGTGATATTATATACATGCATTTTTTTTCAATGCACGTTTGTAAAATCTGATTTTTAGATTATTGTTTCTGTTAATATGTAATGACACAAATCGCATTATTATACACTATGCCTACCAATAAGGCCTTATTTTTTTTAAGGGAAACTTCCAAAAAAATGACCTTTAAAATAGGTAAAGGACAGTTTACTATACCGAAATTTGGAGAGGACAATTCAGTACAATGACTGAATTGTCCAACCCTAAACCCAACTTGTGAATCCCATAGTTGAACCAAGGATATTTAAGACTTCTCCTTTTAATTTGGGGTTGGACAATTCAGTCATTGTACTGAATTGTCTTTTCCAAATTTCAGTGTAGCAAACTGTCCTTTAGCTATTTTTAGGGTCTTTTTTTTTTAATTTTACCATTTTTTAATGGGTCTGTCCATTTTAATAAGGCCATCTTAAAAAAATTTGAGTGCTTAATGCAATTTTACCCATATTGTCGATTCATTTATTTCTTTACTTTATTCTTATTTATCACTATCTCATTATTATTCGCTCTCATTCATCAACTAATAAGGATACTCTTAAAAAAGAAAGTATATTTCCGATACATTTATTATCTTTAACTAATTTTAATTGTTTTTTTAGAAAACTACAATTAAATTAAAAGTACTGTGTGTGGATGGAGGGAGTGGCACATGAATAATGCGGGTCATTGCTATAAAGGAACAAATTATGAGTATAATCATGTTGGACTACAGTTACGTTAGAGCATCACATCACATTGTATCTCTGCATAAATTATACAAGTTAGCATTAATTTCCTTAAGTAGTCCCTTTTTGGCTGTCTCTCATCATGGTTCCTAGTTAAATTCTAGGGTTAAGGGTTAAAAATATTCATGTGTTTTTGTCAAAAGTTCATCCAGCACCAAATGTTATTTTTTGGACCAAAAATACACATAAGTTTTTAAATTGGATAAAAAATACACATCTATAGTTAAATTAGGGTCAAAAATACACATGTGATTTTGTAAAAAGGTTCATCCAGCACCAAGTGCTTTTTTTTCAGAATATAACTATAAATGTTATTTTTGATCCAATTTGAAAACTCATGTGTATTTTTGGTCCAAAAAAAACATTTGGTGCTAGATGAACTTTTGGCAAAATCATATGTGTATTTTTGACCCTTAACCCTAAATTCTATTGAGAGTTCCATTTAAATGTTTTCCTGTATTAACACAAATTAATTAATTAGTAAATAACACGATACAATACTATGAATGATAATTATTATTACTATTCGAATCATAGACCCATCGTATACTGAGAAGTGTTATGTTTTACTTATCACGGCATTAAATTTTACATGAGAACTGGTAAACAAAAGCAAATCCAAACAATCGATCAATTTATTGTACACACAACTAATACCTTGTAAATCTAGGTCAATTATTTAGAAGATATGATGATTACTTGAAGTAAGATACATATGCAAGGCAAAATATCAAAAGCATCCTTTTGAATACATGTCATGGGGTCTTAATCACAATTAATATTAATGATATGATAGCGGCCCCGAAAACAGAAGGGGAAAATTTCAGAAAAAGACCCTCAAATTACCAAAAGAACACTTCAGTACAACGAATTTCGGAAAGGACGAGTCAGTACAAATCCGTACAGTGACTGAATTGTCCTTTAACAAATTTAAAGGAAAAGTCCAAAATGCCCCTGGTTCAATTTTTTTTAATAATTGCCAACAGCCACCACGCCACGTGGCGCGTTGTGGGGCCCCACCGCCGGTGGTGGCTATTGGTAATTATTAAAAAAAAAACTGAACCAGGGGCATTTTGGACTTTTCTTTTAAATTTGTTAAAGGACAATTCAGTCACTGTACGGATTTGTACTGACTCGTCATTTCTGAAATTCGTTGTACTGAAGTGTCCTTTTGGTAATTCGAGGGTCTTATTCTGGAATTTTCCCAAACAGAAGCCCCGATACCGTTTGCGTGCCAGGTTTTAAAGTCTATGAATAATCATTTTGATTTGATCAGATGTATCATGTTTTTTTAACTTTGAGATTAATCCTTTTAAAAACTTTCAGCTGTTGGGTTTTTGCTACTCCTAACATACACTACTATATTCTTTATTATAAGTCTACCTAATCACGCCTCACTTACCAAGGAGTGAAGTTATAGCATTAAATATATATCCTATTTTTTTTAAAAAAATTTTAACTTTACCCTTATTTAAGAATATGTATTAAAATAATATTTATACCCCCTCCGTCCCTATATATAAGAGCCAAAAAATTGAATGGTTTTGTCCCTTTTTATAAGAGCCTGTCCAAATTTGTCAAAGCATTTAATGAGTTTTTCCCACTTTACCCATCATTATTCTCTCTATCTACATTATCTTTCATACTCATTTATTACATTGTTATTACATTTCTCTCTCTTATATACTCAATCATAAATAAGGGCAAACTTGAGAAAACAAAATTATTTCAAACAGATTTATCTCTCTCAACCACTTCCTTAATATGTGTGATTTCACCTCTTTGACTCTTATAATAAGGGACGAAGGGAGTACATTATAATAAGGGTAAAATAGTCACAGAAGCATTAATTAATCCCAAAATGGATTTATATTTAGGAACAAAAAATCTGTGGTAGTTGAACTTATAATAAGGAACAAAATGGTATATACTTTTTGAGATTTGAACATGTATTGTTCTTAATAGAGGAGTGGTCATAGCTCATAAATATAAGGGGCAATTACATTGAGGTCTTAAATAAGAGAATCAATACCAGACAAGTCCTAATGAGTTGCTACTGATGTTTTTTATTCCCTCTGACCCATAATATAAGGTCCTATTTTTAGAATGACCTTATCCTAAAATATACCACTTTGTTCCTTATTATAAGTCCACCCTAACTACTTCTCACATACCAATGAGTGGAAGTTATAGCATTAAATTTATCATATTTTTTCAACTTTGCCCTTATTTAAGAATAGGTGTTAAAATAATATTATATACATTTTAACCTTCTCTTTCATCTTTCCTATTTCCGATACAGGGGTAAATTAGTCACAATAGCATTAATTGATCCCAAATTGGACTTATATTTTGGAACAAAAAATTTGTGGTAGTTGAACTTATAATAAGAAACAGAGTGGTAATGACCTATTTGACTTTATTTGAGTAATAAATACGTCTCTTCCAATTTTACCCATGCATTAATTTTGTAATGTCCCACATCGGCTGGGTTCGAGATGTCCTAAGCCTATATAAGGTGCTGGGCTCTTCTTTTCCTCAAGACGTGTTTTCACGGGTGAGTGTGGGAGGCTTTGGCTATTATCCCTACCGTGAGGGGCATAGTAATGTCGCCAAAGCGGACAATATCTTAAGTGAGGCCTTGGACTGTTACAGTGGTATCAGAGCCAAGCTCGGGTAGGTGTGCCAGTGAGGGTGTTGGGCCCCAAGGGGGTGGATTGTAATGTCCCACATCGGCTATGTTCGAGATATCCCAAGCCTAATAAGGTGTTGGGCTCTCATTCCCCTCAAGACGCGTTTTCACGGGTGAGTGTGGGAGGCTTTAGCTATTATCCCTACCGTGAGGGGCATAACTATGTCGCCAAAGCGGACAATATCTTGAGCGAGGCCTTGGACTGTTACAAATTTCTCTAACACATTCTCTTTCATCTGCTTTTCATGATTACCATTTATCATCTTTCTTACTCATTCATAAATAAGGGTACTTTTTGGAAAAATATTTTTTTTTATATATTTATTGTTTTTAACTAATTTTAATTAATTTTTTAGGAAAGCATAATTTGATTAGAAAGACCTTATATATTGGGACGGAGGAGTGCTAATTAACAACGGTATTTTTACTTGTCAATGCTGTCATTAACAACTCATTAGAAATTATGTGATACTAATTCTCTTGTTTTAAAGCCTCAACACAATTCTTCCCATATATAAATAACGATTCATTTTATCTTTTTAATTTATACTTTTTCCAATACTTTTTCTGACGACATAGAAAGGATTATTTCATCAAAAAGAGTAGTTTTTAGTACAAACAATACAAATTAATTCTTTGGAGACACGGCACAATTTTGTACAGAAGACTAACATAATTAACTTTTTTATATTTATATGAATTATGTGTCCATTTTATAGGTTCATGGGAGAGACCGAGAAAGTAAGCTTTGGTTGTACGTGGTGAGTTGATAAAGTTGGGTATAGATGGCAGAAGAGGGTGACGGAAAGTGGAAGCGTCACCGTCGTTTTGCTGAAGAAAAGTACAAAAACAATGTCACAGTCAGGCATGTTAATTGTTATCCTCTTCATATTTTTCATGACGACTTCTTGTTGTTTTGTATATGGTCTCTCTGATGACGGACGCAAACATCTCATCTTCCACAGTCATAAAGATGTTTATTGTTTTTTTTTTTTGAATTTAAATGACAAGATTTACTCTTGAGACTCATATGAGCTTACATTCAGCATCTAATCTTAGCCTAGATCAACTAACATTTGACCCGAACAAAAAGCTGGGGGAATCTGAACAAATGATAACTCATTGTTCGACCTGAATGCCTCCTTTGCTAGATAGTCAGCACAGCATAATGCTTCTCTATGTGTGTGTAGGATTTCAAGGTCCCAATCTCTGAAAATCATGTTCCTGGTATCCTGAATAACAGCATCAATCGGGTGTTGTCCACCATGGTCGACCAGAAGAAGATGAAGCGCCTCCACCGAATCTGAATATAGCTTTATCTTCTTAAATCCTTTTGTTATACATGTTAGTAGTCCATTTTTAATGGCCATTACCTCAGCTGCAGTATTACATGTTGAGAATCCCAGGTTTCTTTGGAACCCGCATAGCCACTTTCCTTCGCTATCTCTGATCAGGCCTCTACATGCTGCTTCTCTTGCTTGGTTCTGGGCAGCGTCCACGTCCACTCTCACGTAGCCCTCAGGTGGTTTTTCCCATTTTGCAGTCTCACGATCAGGTTTAAGGGAAATGATGTGTTTGTACTTACCACCCTCCACATCTTCATGTAGGCTATGCATGATCTTGTGTATTAATCTTTCAGCCTTCTCATGAGTGTTTTCGAACGCTTGCTTGCATCTATTCCTCCATATTTGCCAGCACACAGCTCCAAAGGTCTTCATCCATGGCCACCTTACAATTCGCTTTCTTCCTGGGTTATGTTTAGAATTCCATCTTAGCCAAACCTGTAAATCACCAGAAAAAAAGACAGCATGATATATTGGGTTAATCATTGAGCACCACACTCTATTTGCTACCTCACAATCTCTCAACATGTGTATAAGTGTTTCCTCACTCTCACACTCAAACGGACACTTGGTGTTTGCACTCACTCTCCATTTCCCTCTCAAGTAGTTTGTTGGAACTCTCTCATGGAACACTTGCCAAAGGAAGTATTTTGATTTTTCTGGAATGGGCCACCGCCATATATTCTGCCAAATGGGATCACCGGGTGTCATCTCTTTTTTATAAACCATGTTATAAGCAGACTTTATGGTGAAGTTTCCATCCGATGAGTGTCTCCACCAGAAAAAGTCTTCCCCTCTATTCGTTGGTGGGTTGATGGTTCTTATTCTGTCCACCACCCAACTTGGAAGGAAGTAACTCCATTTTGGGACGTTCCATTCCCCTGATGCGGTCACAAAATCTTTCACCATGTCTTCTGGATTGATGTGCTCATGATTTTTCATCACATAGTACATTAGTGGCTGATCAAACATTGTCCACCGATCCCACCATGCACTTGTGGATTGGCCATTATTAATCTTCCTTCCTACTCCTTTGCTAAAAGTTTCCCACACCGATGATATGGCGCTCCAAACCGCCGATTGTTCCCTTTTCCTTTCTTGTTATGGCGCTCCACACCGATGATATAGTCTCATTATGCTCTCCTGTAACAAAAGACAAACTCATTAATATTTATATACACAATATAAAGTGTGTATGGGTATAAGGACCTGTTTTAGTGCTTATTATTGTGATGAGCACCAAGCGTTTACCACCATTACATGCCCTTCATATATAATTTGGAAGGTTAAGATTGACTTCTTTTTTCTTTTTTTCTTTTTTACTTTCTTCTGTTCAATTAATATTTTATTGTGTACAGGATTTAAAGTAAATATAATGTCCTCGTTGTTCAATTTTTTTCCCACCTAGCTACTTAAAAATTATTAATTGAAAATCTCAAATACAAACAGCTGATATTCGATGAAAATTGCGTATATCTCACAACACGATGAGTACTATAAGCTCATTATTATGATAAGCAGTGAAATTTATTTATTTTATACATATGTATAAAAATGTATGTGACCCATGATTGAGTTGAGCCAAAAATGAAAATGAAAATATGTTAATTGTGGAGGATCAAGCTTCTCTCCTCTATCTTACCCCTCCCTTGTCCTCTATATATCACATTCCCTAAAAATATGATTACAATTACAATTTTATTTAGAAGTATGTATAAAAGATTTAAACTGAGAAAATCTTGATTTAAAGAATTTACAACAACAAAAGAAAAAAAATGATCGAAAAAAAGTAATAATAATAATAATAATAATAATGTGCAGTCGTGTGGTATGATTGTATTGAACTGAAAAAGAGAGGAGATGGTAAGTGGGGATGTATAGGACAGCAGAAAAATATAGGATGTTGAATGAAGGAGCGACCATTTGCGTTGACTACATATATTTATATTTGGTGCAAAGAACTCAGATTTAGTTACAGCCTTACATCTACATTCATTTTTTTTTTTGCCAGAATCTTACATGTACATTCATATTTCTTAAGATACAGCTCAGCTTAGTTAAAGTTTCAGGAGGGTTTTGGTATGTGTCGGCCCCCAAAACAAGAGTACTTGTGTCACTTTTGTTGCTCTTGTAGTCTTGTTATAGCATCCAATGTCATCCATTACGGGCATTATAATCATTCCCAGTTCCGTATGATTTATTAGAATTAAAATAAAAACCTTCAATCTTATTCATTCAAGCTTAAAAAGGATAATAAAAAACTAAAGGGTTAATACAACTTTTGGTCCTTGAACTTTCCCTCAATTTTGGTTTTGGTCCCTGAACTTTCAAATTGATGGTTTTGGTCCTTGAACTTTCAATCAATTTTGGTTTTGGTCCCTAAACTTTATATTTGTGATTTTGGTCCCTGAACTTTGTGTTATTTATAACTATTGGTTCCTAATTTTTTTAAAAGTTCAAGGACCAATGATCAAAATTGATTGAAAGTTCAGGGACTAATACCAAAATTAACCAAAAGTTTAAGAACCAAAATCATCTATATTAAAGATCAGGGACCAAAACCAAAATTGACTGAAAGTTCAAGGATCAAAACCACCGATTTAAAAATTCAGGGATTAAAACCAAAATTGAGTGAAAATTCAGGGACCAAAAATTGTATTATCTCAAAACTAAAAGATTGGGATAGAGCACCGAAGAAACGAAGGGTAAAAGTAAGGATTGAAACAAAAGGAGATAAGAGCAGTTGAATGGGTAATGTCTAATGTGAGATGAATGGGCCTCTGGCAGCAGGGAAGGGAGGGCCCAGTAAATGGCGTTCAAACTGACACTGCCTCCACTAATGCTGCCTGCTTCTCAAAGTTGAAACAACTTTTCAATATAGAACATCACTTGCTCACTTTACTCCTCCCCAGCCAACTTACAATACACATAATGTGTGTGTTGTTTCCAGCAAATACACCTATTCGTTGTCCAAAAAAAATAAAATACTACTACCTCTCAGCTTCTTAATATAAAAGTCAGTTGGCTTTATTTGGAGAGATCGAAGTTTTAAATTATTTACGTTGACTGTTTTATTAAAAAAACTAATTTGTCTTATTTATTAAAGTTAAGTATGATTTAAATTAATTAGTATTTATAGATAATTAAATAACTTATTTAGTTTTTAACAACTTTTATATTAAAGATAATAGCTCGGACATAACGCTACATACTTCTCACCCTGACTCAATGCACTGCTAGTGTGTTTGGTTGGTGCTTCAACCTGGGACATGGGCCACTTTCATCCTAATCAACTCAGTTCTTGATGGCTCATTACATTGTACTATGTTTGGAATTTTGGATGCTCCCCATAATCACTTATTTGAGAGAAATACGAAGACAACCCAAATACGTGGAGCATGTTTGGATGGGCTTAAAAACAAAAAATAAATGCTTATTTTGGGGTAAAAGTATTTAAAATTGTTAGTAGCTTATTTTGCATGTTTGTTTCGGCTAATTGATAATTTGATTTATAAGTAACTTATAGCTTATAAGTCAAAATAAGCTATAAGCTATTTAAAATAGCTTATTTCTAACTTATAAGCCACTTATGAGGTGAGGCCCACAAATTATGACTTATTTTTCATATCTAATCACAACTAACCCAAATATACACAATCTGACTTATGAAAAATAAGTCACTCATAAGTCATTTTTTTTTACAGCAAACCCAAACATAAATCTTATTACACAATTTGACTTATTTTCAATCTGACTTATATAAAAGTCACTTTTTCATAAGTTAATCCAAACACACAACAGTTTATTTCTGACTTATAAGTCACTTATAAGGCGGGGCCCACAAATTCTGACTCATTTTTCACATCTAATCACAACTAACCCAAACATACACAATATGACTTATGAAAAATAAGTCACTAAGAAGTCATTTTTTTCACAGCTAATCCAAACATAAATCTTATTACACGATCTGACTTATTTTCAATCTGACTTATATATAAGTCACTTTTCCAGCTTAAAGCTTTTTTGACTTATAAATTATAAGTTACTTATAAGTCGAATTAACAAATTCAAGCCAAAACAAACATGCAAAATAAGCTACCAACAAAATAAATTACTTTTACCAGAAAATAAGTACTTATTTCTTGGAAATAAGTCAATCCAAACATACAAGTAATAAATTTTGACAATTTATTCTTTCACTAAAATCATTGTCACAGTCTAATTTTCTTTTCAAGAAAACTATATACGGTTTTAATACAAGTAAAGGAGAACAACTTCTACCAATCTATTCTAATAATTATTTCTTTACTTGGCAAAACTCATTTTACCCAAAATCAATTTCGCACAAACTTTATAATACTCAAATTCTATTTTATATTTTTTTATCAAAATCTATTTACTAAAAATGATACAAACACAGCATAACTTATTAGAGTTAGGGCTTGCAAGCCATGTTTTTCGCACGAGATGCTGTTTATAAGGCCGGGTCTTTATTAAAAGCTTGAGCGAAAATGGTAAGACTCCACGTAATATCTTTTTATTTCAAAAATATTTAATATAAAAATATTTAAATGTAAGCTCCGATTTTTATGAGGTTAAAATAAAAGTCAAAAGTCTAACACAATAAGGGTGTTGTGAAATTCGAATTAAATTTTAGTCACCATATAAAGAATTAATAAGGGCCAAATGAAAAAAAAATTATATGAAATAAACAATAATATTAAATAATGAACTTTAATGATTTTTTCAAAAAATAATTGATTGCATTTCCTTAAGCGGCAAGCGCACGAGGAAATATTTTTGAAAATTCGACATTAAGGCATCTCAAGGTAAGGAAAAAATTAACAAAGACTTGAGGGAGCATCGGTTGCCTATTTAAATTTTTGACTTTTTCTTTGAAATGTGGGGTTTTAATTACTACAAGAAAATAATGCATGTGTGTGAATGTATATTAAGTTGTTAACATTCAAACCAGTAATCGGTATTGCCAATGATGTGGTCTTTGTAGTAGTAAAAAAATGGTAAAACATGAAATCTATTAGAATTTTATTAATAGTTTAAATGGTTCACCAACGACCGAAATTCGAATACAACGATAAGGATGGTAATGAGAGTGTGAAAATTACAAAGAATTCCATGGGAAAACATATTAAAATACAAAACAGAGAAATGGAGGGAGAAAGAGATCAATTTTAGCATGTGACAAGAGCATGAGATAATACGGGAGTCAGGAGGCATTACTATGCACATCCTGTGAGATGACGATTTTTAGCTCAAATGAGGTACCTAGAAAGCTTTGAAGTTGCTGCGCATGTTTTCAGATGGATTTCTTTCCCTCAATATGTCTTGATTGTGTTATTATATAAGTTGTGAGTGTTGTCCAGAGTGGTTAAATGTACATGAGTCAGTTCCTTGTTTTGTGAATCTAATAGGTAGTGGAGGAGGTCATGGCTTGAACTTGGTAACTGATGTGTAGGGGAGGAGATCATGGGATCCGTTGGTTCCTTGATTTCATGAGCTTTTCTTGACCTTGTCTTTTACTTGCCATGTGTCAATTTTTTTTTAACTAGTGCTAATGGGCTTCCTTTTCCTCGACGCAAGTGAAAAATTGGTCCTCACAGTCTTACCTTGATTTTTCTAAATAATATGATTTGTTATAAATACTGTATTTTCAATCGATATTGATAGCCTCATGTGAAAGTCGACTATGTCACCTAACATGTTAATACTCCCTCCGGTCCTAATTATAAGAGCCAGTTGACTTTTTTGTAAAAATTAAGGATGCAAAATACACCACTTTAAATTGTTTATATTTGTCTTTTTTCCTCAAAACTAAGTTATTTTACTTATAAACTATCATATAATCTAATTACATGTCACATATATTAAGATTTAGGGGTCTAATTTGCTTCCTTAATCTCCCCAAAAAAAGTCAACTGACTCTTATAATTAGGACCGGAGGGAGTATTAATAAAGGCAACAGGAAGTCAGGAGCATTGAACAAAACCTAAAGCTGCGTCTCATAATATCAACTTGAAAAGGAGATAGAGAACGATCTTTCATTTTTGTGTGTGTAAAAGTTGGTCTTCTAAAAAATGAATTCACATAATAAATCAAGCCTCATTCAATTTTCTCAGAAATGGAATTTTTTATCGGGCTTCTAAACTGACGTTCAATCAAATGAGCTTTAAGAAATCAAGAAAAACTACGACGATTGAGGAGAAAATAACGCAAGAGTAAATTCAGATTGTTAATTGACGGTTATGTGAGCTTTCATTTATAATATGTGAATTCGATCTAGCAAGTGTTTATTATTATTTGGTCCGCATAAAAATTAGGGAAAATGACATGACTCATAATAGACAATTAATATCAAATAAATCCCAAAACTTATTTATTGTACTTTTTTCACTCGTCATTGAAAATTTAGAAGACTTGTTTGTTATTGTTTCTCTTAGATAGGCCTAAATGTCAATTTCCCGAAAAGTTATTCCAATGAAATAAAAGTACTGATTATCATCAAGAAAATGATTGATAGATTAAATATTAAATAGAGATGGTTTGTGTAACAAGATGAAATTAAATTCAAGAAAAAGTTATTTTTTAGAATTAAACACTCCCTTGGTCCTTAATCTAATATATAATTGGGAAAATTCCAAAAAAAGACTATCAAATTACCAAAAAGACATTTCACTACAATGAATTTTGGAAAGGACAGTTCAATACAATGACTGAATTGTCCAACCCCAAATTAAAAAGAAATGTCTAAAATACCCACGGTTCAAATTTCTTTTAGAAAATGGGCCGCCGCCCCGGCCACGTGGCAGCCCCACACCACGCCACGTAACGCGTTGTGGGGCCACCATGGGACACAAAATGTGGGGGGTGGGAATTGAACTCACCCCCTCAGCTTGGTGGTCTTACCACCAAGTCTCATAATCATATTTGTTGCAACAATTATACATATACTATATTTCATTATTTTTCTAATGTTTTCCCATAATTGTATAAGGAGTTACCGAATTCAGATAAGGGATTACAAAATTCACATAAGGGATTACCAACATCTTTCTATCCAATTACCACATCATTACCAACTTCTTTTTGTTTGTCCCCAGAATCGTGTAAGGGATTACCGAATTCACATAAGGGATTACCAACTTCCCATAAGGAATTTCCAACGTCCCTTAAAGGATTCCCAACTTCGCATAAGGGATTCCCAACTTCGAATAAGAGCTTCCCAACTTCCCATAAGGGGAAGCCCTTAAGGGCCGTTAGGTATCCCTTATGGGAATTCGGTAATCCCTTATGTGAATTCGGTAATCACTTATCCGAATTCGGTAATCCCTTACACGATTTTGGGGACAAACAAAAAGAAGTTGGTAATAATGTGGTAATTTGATAGAAAGATGTTGGTAATCCCTTATGTGAATTCGATAATCCCTTATACGATTCTAGGAAAATATTAAAAAAAGAATAAAATATAGTATATGTATAATTGTTGCAACAAATATGATGATGAGACTTGGTGGCTTAGTGGTAAGGCCACCAAGCTGAGGGGGTGGGTTCGAATACCCACCCCCCACATTTTGTGTCCTTTTTTTATAAGGGACACCAGCCACGTGTCGACCTCACAGCACTACACGTAGCGTGGTGTGGGGCTGCTATGACAGGGGTGGCCCATTTTCTAAAAAAAATAATTTGAACTAAGGGAATTTTAGACATTTCCTTTTAATTTGGGGTTGGACGATTCAATCATTGTACTAAATTGTCTTTTCCGAAATTCGTTGTAGTGAAGTGTCTTTTTAATAATTTGAGAGTCCTTTTTTAAAATTTTCCCTATATTATATAATTGGGAAGTTGGTATCCCAAGTATAAAACATAATTCTCATATTCATTGTTTTGTCTTGGATTACCCGTACCCCTCAACAAATATTAGTCACTTGTGAAATTTAGTTTTAAACAAAGATATTTTGGGAGAAATATATCATATTTATTACTCACTCCATTCCTAAATATAGGACTCAAATGACTATTTTGGAAAATTCTAAAAAAGCTCAACATATTACTTATAAATTGATTTTTCTGGATTTTTTCTATAAAATAGCCTATTTGACTTATAAGCTAACATATAATATAATAATATATAAGATACGTCATGATTAAGTAGCTCAATTAGATTCCTTAATTTCTCAAAAAGAAGTCAACTGGGTTTTATATTTAGAAACGAAAGAAGTACATATTTAGATTCTTTAATATAAACAAATTAGTTAAATGGTTCTTATATTAAAAAGCATAAGGGTATTTTCCCCAGAATAGGGTTTCTTAATTTACTAAAAAGGAACGAAAACATATACTTTATCGAACCATGGCAGTAATCTCACAGAGCTAGAGAAGCAGTTCCCGATATGTATGTATTTATATATATAGTTATCCGTTACAATATACATGAATGCTTAAGGTTCAAGTTTCTTTTTGACCCAGGATGATCATTGGTTGACCCATGTACACACTTTGACGCTTGCTTTGATTAAATTATCCTTAAGCAAGGGTCATTATACCATAATCTAATGATCTGAACTTAATTATTACATCAGGCTCTAGACCGATAAGGCATGCAAAACAAGTGTTTTTCATGTTATCAACATTAAGCTAAGAAGACTGTAATGCGTGTAGGACTAATAATATAGTATATTTAGGTAGAAAAGATACAATTTAGATGGAGTTCAATGAACATCACTAGATAATAGCCTACCACCTACCTAGTCACCACCGAAGTTACTAGAAATGAGGATTTCTGGATTAAAGAAAAAGTCGTAGGAAAGTGCTTTTTTCTTCCATATGTTTGGTTTCTATCATTTTAATGAAGAGAACATGCATGTATGTTTAAGACAGCTCATCAATTTTAAGTAGGTATAAAGCAAAGTTTTTTGGACTATATGTATAAACCCCATAATCAAATATCTTGATGGGTCATTGAGACAGCACACGAAAACTACTTTTTTGGTCCTTCCTTTATGAATTAAGTAACTCATGCAAAAAGAAAAAGAATCTAATAGAATTCTGTGCATTGATGCATACATGTATGACTTTTCTCACCCCTTGTTCTGTTGTTGGACCACACTAGAAGGCTCTTGAGCCTATTATATATTCATGGCCATGGACCACTCTTGAATGGCTCGAGTGCTCGACTTTGTGTTTCTCTTGGGACAAGTCAGAAACGTGCTCACATCAAGTACCATGGAGGGACGCTGGGACCATATTTCAGATTTTGATCAACCTACCAAAAAAACCAAAATAGACAGATAAAAGAAAGAACCTCTTCTAACTCTAATGAGCATTTCGATGCTCTGTTTCAGATCTTATAATATTCTCTTTGATATTTGTAAGGGCTAGAACACATACAGATAATATACGAAACATGCTGATCTTGGTCCCCTCCAACAGTAAAATTTAGTAATTTTACGGTTTCAAGGTTACGGATTACTTAGTAGTTCGCAATGATTTAGTGAGCCTGTCGTGTCATTGTATTTCATGGCTCACTTTGACATCATATAATGTCTGAGTGGGTAATGCATATTTGTACAGAGGAACAAGTATTATATGCATCTTTGACCAAAAGAGCTCCAAGTTTTGGCTTCTCTAAAATAGTAATATTCATATGGAATAGTTCAATAATGAAAGAGGCTAGCTCAGTAGGAATGTGAATTGGCAATAATGAAAGTATGGAATAATAAAGAATAAAATATTCTCAAATTGGGTAGCTGTATATTTTACTGATTTTGATGAAAGCAGACATTTGAAAGATCAAAGAAGTTGTAAAATTAACGGTTGGGGGGATAGAGAGAGAAGAAGGACCCCACGAAGTTGAATGAACCTGCTATAAAGTTATCATTCATATAAGCCTAACTACAAAGGCCACATCATTTGGAATAGTCACCCATCACCTTGCCTTTCCCGATGCAGTCTTGGCTTCTTGCCTTTTGATCATATTGATGTTCCTCCAAGTGACAACAGAGATAAATATAGGAAGCCAATGGTGTTATTCCACATCCATATAAGAGAAACTCATTAGGAATTTACCAGAAAAAGTCTAGCATAGATGTATTTGAGGGCTTGCTGTATGATAAGAGTAAGGATTTCAGAGTTTCATATGTTTTCATTTATTGTAGTCTTTGTTTAGCATCACCTTGCTGCTCCATGAAAATTGAACCATTAATCAACTGATCTTTTCATTTGTGTAAGTTGTTTGATCTAATACTTAAATTGTTCAGGTTACTAAATATAAAGTTGTGGCTTTTCTTTTGGCACTTAATGGTGCAGGATATTTTTACGCCTGACAAATAGGTGAACATCTAGATGATCAATTAAAGCAGAATAAAGATGAGTCAAACATCTTAATTACCAGTTGGAAATTATGAAGTCTTTGCATATTGAGTATCTGAATTTTACTCTTGGTTTTGTCCATGCTGGTTCTTCAATATCAAATGTATAGGAAGTGAATGAGGAACAGATAGTGGTGTAAGAGGAAGAGATTGGTTCATTATAAGATGTCATAACTTCCCATGGCAAAGTGGAATTGCTGGTTCGGATGGGTGAAAAAGCTCTTCACACCTGAGTCAAAGGCCAAAGTAAGACATATCTTGGAACCTTTTTATACAGTTATAATTATGTATCTAATAGTACCTGTTTGGTTGGTGTGTGTGTGTGAGTTTAATCTGTACTCTCATCAGAAGCCAAAGAAATGGGCATGGAGTCTTGGAAGGCTTAAGCTGAAACAATGTCCTACACTTACAGCACCAAATAGAGCACTTACAGAAGCAAGAGAAGAGCAGAGAAGGCATGCTTTGACTGTGGCCATTGCAACAGCAGCTGCTGCAGAAGCTGCTGTTGCTGCTGCTCATGCAGCTGCCGAGGTTGTCCGGCTAACCGGTTCTTCCTTTTCTTATTCTTATCTATTCAAAGGCGATCCGAGCTTGGCTGCCACTAAAATTCAATGTGCATACCGTGGACATCTTGTAAGCTTCCCTCATAACTTAGTTTCAAACTGAAACTGCGAAGTCAGTTTAACTTAGTTTCAAACTGAAACTGCGAAGTCAGTTCATGCAGAGTTTCGCCTTTAAGTAACTTGAATTTGAAATCGGAAATTAGGCTAGGAAAGCATTGAGAGCATTGAAGGGAGTTGTGAAACTTCAAGCTATAGTTCGCGGTCAAACTGTGAGACGTCAAGTGTTTAGAACTTTGATGCATTTGCCTTCCAGTGCAAGAGAGCTAGTAGAATTCCATGAAAGAAACAGTCATACTGCAGAAAAAGGCTACAAGAATGACAAAAGCAATCAGGTTCCAAGGCAGAAAAAGAAGTTGGAAGAGAGGGAGATTAAGGTAGGCCTATGAAAATGGTTTTCAGTTAATATGGGTTATTAGGTATGGAAGAGTAGAACCCAAAGATTCAGTGATTCATTTGCCAATACAGAAAATTTTCAAGTGCAGTTAATCTACAATATATTTATAGACCAAACTGCTCATAGATAAGGTGGCAGATGAATTGTTAGTAAGATATATTTCAAACATGTTTTTTATGTCCAACCAAGGAGCAAAAAGTCAATAAAACACTGAAATCTAACATTTTCTGTCTTCTTGCTGATTTAACTTACAAACTCCATGTTTAGTGAAATTCCCTAATCCGTGCACTTGAACCCTAGGAACTCCATTCTAGGATTAGGTCCCACGCCTGAATATTTTTGACACCGTAAACCAGTAAATCAAATCTACATTGATATTAAAAATCCCTAATTCTAATCCATAGGAGAAATTCCATCCTGATTGTCATGGTCAAAGGACTTGGGATTGCAGCTTGCATTCAAAAGAAGACATAGAAGCCATATGGATGAGAAAACAAGAGGCCACTATCAAAAGAGAACGCATGAAGCAGTATTCCTTCTCACACAGAGTAATCTCAATTGATTTCAGTTTTGTTACTTCTGAGTCCTCCTTTTCATCACAATGATTTAGAATCATCATATCTCTGAGAATTTCCATGTTATTATCTGTTATAGGAGAGAAAAAATTCCCACATGATAGAAGAATATACACCAGATAAGGAATTTGGAAGAGAGAGCTGCCGCACTCTACGACAATGGCTGCAGGAAGAAACATGTAACAAGGATGCGTTTCATAAACCAGAATCACAAGGATTGATTTCACAAACTTCACTCCCAAGGAAATCATTTTCTCACGTAAAGAAAGTGTCACTTGCAGATGATAATTCCATGCCAAATTCTCCAGTTTTCCCCACCTACATGGCTGTGACGGAATCTGCCAAGGCAAAGGCAAGATCTATAAGCACACCAAGGAATAGAACAGAGTTTATGGAATTATTCCCCAATCAGAGTGAGCCTCACAAGGAAGGCATATCGTTTTGGTCTTCTCGTTTTGGCACGCCTGCCAGCACCAATAGAAACAATGACACTCTTTGGTAGAGATGTCAGAGTGCAGATCATTAACATTATCATTAGAATGTGTTGAAAACCTTGAGTTGCTGAATCAGTCTGAATGATGCAGAGTCAAACTTGCAAGGTTTAATTTAATTCATGCTTGGTTGTCACTGGTATACCAGAGATTGAGAGTGGCGATGATGAACCTTCAACTAGCTCACATTCTGATGAAATCTCCACAGATGTATGTTTTGCTTTTGTTTTTTGCAGTCTCGAATCTTCTCATTGTGGTTTCTTAAAGGACTTTTGCTGGTTTTGGGGATTGGCAATATTACTGCTGGGTACATATATTACACGCCTAAATTGGTTTTTGGATTTTATCCTTCTTTTTATACCAATGGATTATTGATTGATTTGGTTTTCCGCGTTATTTGAATGGTTCTCAGCAGATATTCTGCTCTAAAAAAGTTAATGGATTGTAATAGAGCAGCTTGAATCGAAATATCCCTTAGTACATATTTTGAAAATCTTAATTCAAATCAATGGAAAGTGGGAATATTGATAGCTGTACATCTGTAATTAATTCCAGACCATGATTCAATTCAAGCGTCATATTTAATCAGTTAGCCTGGAGCAGTAGTGAACACAATAAAAGGTTCAACTTCTTGTCACTGCACAATACACCCCTATAACTTAAAAATGCCCTTCTGCTCCACTGTTTGATGACCGAAGCTCCTTGAGCTCAACACTGAAGTTTTGGGTACATTTGCAAAGCTCAAGGGTCACGACCGAGTATGGCAATGTACATGCTTGTGAGAAGTCAGCCATTTGAAAGTGAATCACATCCTTTAAAACAAAACTTGCCTCAAGCCTACGACCAATTTATCAAGAATCTCATCATTTTCAGCCAGATAACTTTCAGCTGCAAGTTTACTATCAAAAGCCAAACCATCGATAAGGTAGCTGTCTCCTTGTTTCATAATCACTCCATGCTCACAAGCCAACTCTAAGACCTCAGTATTAAGGCAAAATCCTCTTCCAAACCTGATCCCCAATTCAGCCTTTTTCATTGCAGGTGCCAGTTTATTTTTTACCACCTGCACGCAGACCGCAAGGCCCTCTGGCTGAAGATGTCAAGAAGAAGAAAGCAATCAAAACAAGTATCTTGATGAGTAGAGAAGAAAAATATTTAGTACCACTCAACATAGTCCAAGAAAAAGCAAAAGAAAATAGAGGAGTTCTGGGAGAGAGAACTCCAAAAAAAAGGTGGATAGTAATGACAAGTCTCAATCCCACTTGGATATCAAAGAAACCGACAGAAATTACCTGATCCTCAGTTTTCAACAACCCCATTCTTGAAAGTCTCAAGCGTACAGCTGCATAAAATCCTAAGGCATTTCCACCACAAGTAACCTCTTCAACAGGTCCATATGCCTGACCTGATTTTGGACTTAATCTAACCTATATATGAAAGAACTGAACTGTAAATCCGTAAAACGTATCCTAAACATAATTTGATATATATTCAGACAACTTAGATGCACGCTGCACAAAAGAACTGGCTATGACCTGATTAATGAAAATGATAAGAGTTCGAGAGTGAGACAGTGAATAATGAATTTTCCGTAGTGCTTGAGTCATTAATTGCTTCAGAAAATCTCGTTTATAGTCCACCCCTAATTGATCAAGTTCACATTTCGGGACCAGGGCAGCAACCTGAAATGATAAAATCTTCTTAGTGAAGCGTGAAAAAAAAATAAATGTCATAAATACAAACACATATCAAGAACAGGATTTTTAATCAAATGGAGCAATTAATTGAGGTCTGGCAATAATTTCCTTCTCCATACAAAATGGCATAGGCTGTTAGGCCAAGCTTCTCAAAGTTCAGAATTCAACACTCAACCACCCTGGTATTGAGTAAAAGCAGCAGCATCTGAAGCCACTCCAAGTCCATTCATCCAAATCCTCAAATGATCCAGAGAGGTTAACACTGAAAATAAAAGGCTTACACTGTCAATCACAATCACATCCACAGCTCCACTTTTCGTCAATGTATCCACCATGCTCAACAAGTTTTCAGCACAATCAGGATGTGAGACAAGAAGTTTTTCCGTATTTACACCAATTGATTCAACAAGTGAAAGGTCCAATGCATTTTCTACGTCAAGATATGCACAGTATCCTGCCAACAGAACAAATAGAAATTCATCAAATAATGAAAGAATACAGAATGCACAGCAACACGATTGAAGAAGATACAGGAAAACAAGAGAATTAATAAGAAAAGCTTACCAGCTTAATTCATACTGAGAAAAAAAAAACAGTCAATTATCTACACGAAAAGGATTTAGCAAAAATGAAGATAAGAATGGCCAACAGGTACCTCCAAGCTTCTGAGCTTCTTTTATGACTTGAAGTGCAAGTGTTGTCTTGCCAGCTGCTTCTTGTCCATAAATTTCCACAATTCTACCCTGAAATTTTCAAAAGCGTTTTTGCCAAGGGAACTCATACAATGATAGAAATTTAAGCTTTAGCTGGCTCCAGCTAAATGAATCAAGTTCTACAATCTGAAGAAAGTTGATTATTCAAAACCCAGACTATTTATAGTTAGCTTTAGCAATGGAGTTGTAACTTCCAATTGCTACACTATCCCTGGTTATCAGAAGACCCATTATCACATCATGAATTGAATCTTGTTTTAAGATATAACAGTTAACAATCATTTTTAGGCCTGCTTCAGACTCATGAAGGCCAATAAAGCCAGAGCATTGTGGCCGTCTTACCCTCAAAGGCATAGCTAGTATATGTGCTGTACTATGCCCCTAGTGTCAGCTATCAGGATCCTGCAAACATATGATCCATAGTCTACCAGATACGAATACATGACACATTCATGAGCCAGGTATTTGTCTGATTGATAGTGTGCTAGTTTTATAATCACCTTTGGTAACCCTCCAATTCCAAGAGCTAGGTCCAGCTTCAAGGAGCCTGTAGAAACCACCGGTGCACGGCGTGCACAAAAAAACTTCCGCAAAGATAACATTGACTCTCTCGTAAACTCATTAGCAAGTTGTGAAACAGCTAAGCGTAGTGCAGAATCTTTCTCTGTTGCCTTCACATCCTCATGGATCTGGTCGAATTCAAATTCTGAAGCTTCTACTGAAAATAGGAAAATATAAGATTGGAAAATCTCGTCTAAGTCAATTTAAATATGTTTAGATCAAAAGGTTTTGTATGGTTCTGCTAAACAAAGCCATAATGAAGCTACCAGTTAAAACAAACAAATATAGCCAGTAATTATGCCCTATCATTTATGATTCAAAACAATAAAAAATTTGTATTCTCATACAGTGAAGAGACAAAAATAATAACTGGTTGTGTCATATATATAACAATAGGCACGTATGCATCTGCACATACAGACAAAGGTATAACATGGATTATAAAAGGTACAGGCAGAGAAACGGGAGCTAATACCGACAGAAGAAAGAGAGCGGGTTCTCATGCCCATCCTGGTTATTGCATCTCTACCTCCGTTCTGAGAGTAACCATAATTCAAACAAAACAACACAAATCTCAACAGGTTTCCAATTGAAACAAAACATAATAATAAATGAATTTGTGCAAATAAACAATAGTAAGAGAAATATCTCAAGCAATAGTTATCCAATCTCCACTGCCAGCATAAAACACAATGAAAAACCGAACATGAATTAATACTGGCCATACTCACATTGCTGTCATGCTATCATTTAGTCCAACCAAACAGGTAATTAAACACTGAAACAATCAAACCATCAAAGAATCTACGGGGTTAAGATTCTAACACATGACATCCAATTTACTAAAAATAGTCAGACATACAATGTCCAAATGGATGGAGCTCTTTACAATTAGGGGAAAAAACAGCTGATGAGAGAACATTGTGAAAAATAAATCACAAAAGCTTCAGGAAGAAAATGAAGGAAAGTGACTGCATGTAGAGACAAAAATGATGAAAAAGAATGAAAGATATAACAGTAAATGCACACGAGTAGCCTTATATCTGCGCACTGAACATAGTTCGGACTTGAAAAAAACACACACACACACACACACACATACAGGAAAGAAGGCACCACAACAAAAGGAAAAGCAAAGAGTATTTGGTGCAGCCTTCACAAGTTTGAAAACCCAGAAGTAAATAAGTCACAGAGGGAGAAAAAGAAAGTGTTTTGAGAAGAACCTGGGGTGAGAGGCAGAAGAGAGGTCTTGCGAGAGTGTTGAAACGAGTGAAGAAAGGCATTTTGATTTTCAGAGTTGACGGCGCCAGCGTAACGGCGGGGAGCCTCCAAAGGCTTAGTCAGTTAAGCAAAAGTGAAAAGGGGTCCGATTGTACGGACTGGGGAAGCCCTATATATGCAGATGAACTCAGGAGTTGGCTGTTGCCTGTTGCAGAGAAGGAAGTAGCCGCTGGGAAGAGGAACTAAACTATGGCGGGGTTCTTTGCAGCTATGCCAATGTTATTTAGACAGTCTCTTTTTTTTTTTTTTTTTCAAATAACCAATCATTCATTTTTATCAAATAACGTTGCAAAGGTTTCCTCATTATTCGTGTCTTCTTGTGACACAAATTAGATGGCATATTTTCTTAAAATATAATTAGATGACACATTTTTTTTCATATATAAGACTAGTTCAGTTGATAAGATGGGATGATATGTTAATATAAGATTTAAAATAGCAAAAGTATGCATTTATTTAACTTTATTTAAGTTTTTCTTATGTTTTAAAAATGCCAATATTAAGATTTTAAGTGTAGAAAAACCTTTCCATATAATGACATATTAAGTATAATTTTTTTAAATAAAAATGATTATCATTTTATATTAACATTATTAAGATTAAATGAAAACATACTTTTTGAATGTATACTTTTTTCCACTTAAAATCTATAATTCTCTAGGGCCAAAAAAAAAAAAAATAGAATTCTCTAATTTGTACATTATATTTATATTTTTGCAGTTTGCACAAAGATTGGGATATGTCCATGACATACAATTAATTTTTCCAAAATTACTGCCATTAATTAAAGATGTGTGCCTTTAAAAAGAGAGCAATAAAAGATTAAATATTGTATATAAAAAAATTTATTTCATTTTCACACAATAAAAATATTCCTATACAAAGGGAAAATCAGGTTATAAATAAGATAAATTATTATTGCAAAATCACTTGAAATTTCCGATATAAAAATTATTATTATTGCAAAATCACTTAAATAACACTTAACCTTTACAAAGCATAATGCCATGGTCGTGAAATTATTAAGTTACCATATCTTAATATGTTAGTAAATGATATGACAATTGTTAAGATAGTTTTATTTAATCGTTAATAACAAATATATTTATTATATTGATATTATTTATCAATAACAAATACAATTGTAAATCAAGACACTTTAACTTGTCAATGAAAACACCTTTATTGTATTTACCCAAAAAAAGGCCCTTATTGTCAATGTATTTCCTTATTTATTTGTAAGGATAGTAAAATAATTTTACAAATGCATTGTATTACCTCAAGTCTCTTGATATTTTTTACTAGTAATTTTTAGATTTTCATGGACTCTTAAGTACTCCTTCCGGTCCTAATTATAAGACCACTTTGACTTTTTTGAAAAAATTTTAGGATACAAAATTAATCACTTTAAATTGTTTATAGTTATCTTTTTTCCTCAAAACTACTCTATTTTACTTATAAACTAACATATAATCTAATTACATATGACATATGTTATAATTTAGTGGTCTAATTTGTTTCCTTAACTTCCACAAAAAAATTAAAATGGTCTTATATTTAGGACGAGGGGGAGTATTAATTTGAGACTTGGGCCTAATTTTTCTATATAAAAGAATATTTCATGAATTATAGAATTCCACCTCTCACAAAGGACATCATGGAAGGGAAGGGAGGCACTAACTACGATATTTTTTATTTGTAAAAGAATTTATTATTTGGACAGCTTGATTTGGAGATCTGCAAACTGCAATGGCCGCCAGCAGGCAATAAAATCCGTAGCGTCGCCGCCAACTAAAAGACTGAGCTTTCGTCTTGAATCCCGACGACACCGCGATGGCTTCCGCTACCTCTCAGCTTTCGTGTTTCCCCGCCATTGATCGCAGCCTCAAGTTGCCAAAACGTTCGCTTCAATGTCCCTCATTTCGCTCCAAGGTATAACCCACTTCGCAGTTTCGGTTTTTCATTTTTCCTCTTCAATTCCGTCGTTCAGGTCTTCTTTCATTGAAACTACATAAAAATAACTGAATTTTATGAAATATTTAACTTTGTTGTTTGTCAGCGAATTTGGAATTGTTGACTTTTACTAATTCAGTGGGTAGCGGGAACGATCCCCCAAGTCTCAGAATGTAAATAACAACTATTGAGATGTTGTACCATTTTGTTTCGTTCCAGCAATTGGTTCTCTAAATTATTATGCTTTTGGTCATGGCTTCACCCAACGGACATGCTTGACTATGTAACTCTAGTGAGATTGCTGAAGTGAGTGCTTCAAATTTGTGTGAACATGATTCGGTGTCATGAAGCCTTGCTTACCGGCTTTTCTTTCAAACTAGAAGCTGGAAAGCCTAGTTTTATTTGTGAGATTGTAAATAGTTATAAAAATTTACATGATCAAGCTTGCAAAGTGAATTATTTTTGTTAGCAATTATTGGATTCTGATTCTACTATTTGATATAGTTATCAGTTGTTATGAGTCTTGAGGGGCATGGCACGGATGCTACTGGTGGTGATACTAAAAATGCACTTAGATATACATCTGCTGTTCCAAAATTGCATGTTGAAGAAAAGCAAGAGTCGCACCCAGCTTTAGAAAAGCAAGATGCTGAAGAAACAGGGTTTGGAGAGGCAAAGCAGGAACAAGTTGTCGATATGCAGAAAAAGACTGCGAAGATTCATGACTTTTGTTTCGGCATCCCCTTTGGTAAGTGTTCCTCGGTTGATAATTTGCACGTGAGGTGATTTTAGAGATTATGCATGTTACATGACTCTTTGTTGGTGGTGATCTGGTCAATAAAATGTTATTAATAGCTTATTGACTTGAGTCTTGCTTTTTGTTGTCTATCATTACAAATGGACAAAAGAATGTTTGTGTGCTGGGTGTCTCTAGTTCCATTAGAACTGAAGCCCACTAATTGACATTTTTTTCATGCATGCCTCTCTGAATTAATGTGTTTGTTCGGGCACATGGCTTCCCCTCATTTCTGCCCTTTTTTCACTTAGTCAAATCAGTCAATAACTTCAAGCAGTCTTGAAATTATGTTCTCATGATAGGTTATTGGTTAATGGAAGATGTGGAGGTTTGGGCCTTATTGCAAGACCGTTGGAAACTGAAGTAAATAGCTTGACTTAGATCATTCTGGAAAGAAAATGATCTCACATTCTGTTCGGTTGTTAAGTGAGAAATCTTTAAAGTTTGATTGATTCACTGCAATGATTTACCTCAAGAATGGGTTAATAAAGGGTCAGGGCATTGTTTCAAAGAATGTAGCTTATTAACACTTAATATTCTATAGTAATTTAAGATGGAATTTCTTGTCCTACAGGTTGATCAATTTTTGGTTGGGCTCTGGGTGACCTTAGTGCAACGTCGTTAATGCAAACATGCAACATATTACCCTATTGCCTTGATTAAACAAAGATGTGATGCATTATCTAATCTTTGTTTCCTGTTGCAGGTGGATTTGTGCTTAGTGGGGGAATTATTGGGTTTCTTTTGTCTCGGAGTACTGCAACACTGAGCAATGGTGTGCTCTATGGAGGCGCGTTACTGTTCCTCAGTACCTTTAGCTTGAAGGTCTGGAGGACAGGAAAATCTAGTTTGCCATTTATTCTAGGACAAGCAGGTATATGATCTTATTGTGTTAAAGCACCATAACATGGGGAAAACCAGAGAAAAAATTGGTGATTTAGTTTGTTACAATTTCACCTCACCTCTTTTTGCTGAATTTTGCAGTGTTGGCAGGGGTTCTTATCTGGAAAAATTTTCAGGCCTACTCTTTGGTAATACATCTATTATTTTAGACAAAAATATCCTTTATATTTTGGCTAGTATGATTCTACGCTATTATTTATTTTCAATCCAGGCAAACAAATTATTTCCAGCTGGCTTCATGGCTATTATAAGGTACAGCACCACTTGGTTTGAAATCGTTAATAGCTTATCAGGCCTTGTTTGCTAGCATGCACTGATTTTGACTCCTATTTGCTTGATAAAAAATTTTCTTTTCAGTTCTGCAATGCTGTGCTTTTATCTGTATGTGCTTCTCTCTGGAGGGAATCCCCCGCCTAAGAAATTGAAGACTGCCAGCATGGCATCATGATAAGAAAATAAAGGTTATGCTCACCTATAATTACTGGTAGATATGATTTCTTGTTCTGCTTTTAGTGGAAGGTTATGCTAATGCGATTCGAGTCACTTCCAAGGGTGGGTTTACTATTGAAGAGGTAATTTATATGATATTTGCTTTGAAATCCAAGCCATAAGTGTTATGTCTACTGCGAGTTATGATGAAATGGCTTATTTGTAGTTGTAACTATTTATTGATATTGACTTGTTAAGTTAGATTTTGAAATGAACATATATATACCGATAAATAAAATGCTTGAAACTTGGTTGATATCTAAGATATCGTTTGATAGAGGAGTTCTTGTATTCTGACACACACACACACATCGTAACTAAGGACAGAAAGAATCTTGCTACTTCCAGTATATGGTTTACTTTTATTCCCCCCGATCCTTTTGGTTTCACATTTTTATTTCACTTCAATTTGCGTAACGAAAACTGCCAATCACATAGGACTTGGATCTGGTGTATTTGATTTAAAGGGACAATCTCTAACCTCTTGAGGTTTCACATGGAATCAAACTCACGATCAAATGGGTTTCTACTTTGTTGTCTGATCACTAGGATGGTCAGTTTTTTTTTTTTTAGTGGTAATGAGTGTCACATGAACGATTTTGACCCTGTTAACTGTAAGAATAACTTGCAGGAGAAGAGCATATCTAAGTCCAAATGTAATCTAAATATTCTCATGCCTGTATAGTTGAGAGATGTTGTAGTCCAATTGCGTACTACGTCAGAATTGGAACGCTGCGTTTCTAGATGGATCAGTTAGTTCGGTGACTGATCAACCACACGATTCGAGAGATCTCGGAAGGTCGAATGAGCGGCATATGGTTTTGAGTTTAACCGACTTTTATTTTAAAAAATTATTCTAGAAAAAATGTAAATACTATATGAGTTCTGGGCTTTGTGTATGTCTTGGTTCACAAACCTAAGTTTGTAACTTGGGCCCAATATGGTAAAAAAAACTTGGGCCCAAAAAAATAACCTTATCCTTGCTGAAGTTGATTCCACTAATTAAATCATGTCCAAATTTAGTACCCAAAAACGCCTTAAACAAGATTATCTTCAATAGAAAGATTAAGAAGATACCTGTGCCCGTCAGAAAGTTTTTGCTAATCTATCGAGTCTTTGATCCTTGCTAACAAGTCATACTTTGTTAAAGCAGAAACCGGGTCTAATTTTAACTAAAAAAAAAGTATATTTTGAGAAAAGAAAAAAACGAGGAAACCGGGAAATTTAGCAGTGGTCACAAAATGTATAAAATGAAATAAATGATATTTTTTATAAGGTCTTTTAGGATGATTACAAAATGAGAAATTAATTGGGTCACCAACAATCGGTTAATGAGTGTTGGGACGGTACAATGGATTACAAGGAATGGATATGACAAGATGAAATAAAGAACGGGAACAATCAATCGAACAATAAGTGAGATCGTTGTAAGGCTCTTCACAGTGAGTATTTTTCACAGGATGCTTTGGTGTGTTTTTCCGCTAGGTCTTGCTTCTTTTATCCTCCTTTTTGTTCGAAATTCAGCTCCTGAAATAGTGGGAAGGTGGTTCCGATCTCCCCTCCACGATGTAACAGTTTCTTTCCGTTGCAAGCCTCTTGGGAACAAGTCTTCCGAAATTCTTGCGCCACATACGGGCTTGATATGACTACCTCTGCTTGTTGCCATGTGGCCCTCTTCGTTAGACGGATCCGTTGGGTGGCTCTGGGTATCTTCCTTAATGGATAGATGTCTTCCTGGTGTGATATCACTTGGCCCAAGAGATTCGGACTTGTAACTGTGTCGTCGTTTAGCTGTATGGGCTCGCATGCGTGGATCTGTCGTTCAGACCCACGAGTCATAACTCGTCGTTAGAATTTAGGTCAATTTTCTGGGCGTACAGCAGTCAAGTTGCCAACTCATATTTTAGTGAACTAATTTATCTAATTAATTAGCCGATACATAATCTAATATTGTGTCAAAGTATTTTAACGAGATTATATCGCATGTTTTATGATTGAGTAATTTATTTAACTTCTCAATCTCCTTGTATTATCTAAGTAAGTGTTCCATTAAGGAGCATGAGTATTTTAATTTTGTATGATATTGTTATAAATCTGGAAAGTAGTCTTTCTACATGTGAGGTAAGAACGCGTACTGACTTAACGGCCATTTGCGGTCTTTACCGTAAGCTTACGGGTCGTTAAATTAAAATGTAGTATATAAAAAAGTGTCGTTCCACAAGGATTGATGATTTGAGCAAGTTCACTAGTGCTAATTGAGTATTTAATTAGAAATGAGTAAGAAATAATTTAAGATTGAGTTTAAAACAAAAGATTAGTTGCAAAAGGTTATAAAATAGTAAGATGATTTAAAACACACTTGTTTAAGATAGACAAAAGCCTAGGGATACTTCTCCCTATTTCACTTCATGAACTAGTAAATTCCTTCCTTTTTAGCTACCTAATGAATTAATGTGTGTGTCCAAGGTTCAATTTCATTTGAAGAAGCTTTCTCAAGTCAAAATCAAATTTTTACTTGTATTAATTGTACAATCTCTTGTCACAATTAATAAAAGTCATAAATGCCCAACCAACGTCCTATAAACAATGTTAGGTTAGTAATTATATCTCTACATTACCAACTAACCATCCATTTAAAATCATAGACTTCAAGCCCAACATATTTTCATCCAAGTTCTAAAACAAAATACACTTTCTCAAGCAATACTTCATTTAACAAGCAAGTGGTGATCAAGCACTTGTAGTATAAAAGCAAGATGAAACTACACACCTATACATTCATTCATTGCATCAAAGAAAGGAAATACAAGGTTCAATCCATGAAATGGTTCAAAGTAACCCTAGAAAAAGGTTTTAGCTACACATAAATGTATCTAAACCAAAAACCAAAACTGAACAAGAGTTCATGGTATACAAGAAGAAAGAAAGGAAGAAGAAGCTAAGGGAAACCAAGATGTATAAATCTTCAATCTCCAAGCTCCTCCAAGTTTTCAAGCACTTCCAAGCTCTTTCTTGCCACTTCTTAGCTCCCAAAACTCGTGCCCAGGTGTGTCTATATGTGTTTCCTCGAAAAACCCTAGCTTATATGCTTTCTGTCAGCTTCATTTTACTCAAAACGCGCAACAGAGGTCTCCACTCGCCGCCATCTTGCCGTGGCGAGCTATCAATGAAAGGAGGCAGAATCATTCCTTCCTCACGGGCTCGTCGTGGCGAGCTCATGCGTTTTCTGGTTTCTTATTTCTGTTTCTTTGTTTCTCTGGTTTTCTCTCAACTTTTCCACTTGTCCACCTCTTCTTGCACAAAAGAGAGAAAGAGGGTTGATGAGTTCCACAAATAACTCAAGTTTATATTCATCAAACTTCACATTTCATTCACATATAAAATTCCTCTTTTCTTTCTTTCTTTCTATTGACTTTTAGTTTCTTTCAACCTTTTATTCACAAAATTATTTACAAGAGTGAGGAAAAATGTGATGAAATGAATGAAATTTAGGAGCTTATCACATACATCTATATCTTATTTCTTTTAAGACCTCACTTGATGGGGATCTTTGTCCACTTATACTTTTTTTTTACATGTTATGTGATTTATATATCCTATTATTGTCTCCATTCATGTACCAATCTGTTTCTAAATATATCTAACCTCCAAGAAGATATTTATATTAATTATATGCATGTTTGAATTGCGATGTCTCCCAAAATATTAAAATTACTATTACTCTTGCTCTCGTTGTCATAAATCCTGACGGGGGAAGACACAAGAAAATGAGGCAATTCCTCAGTGAAGCATAACCCTGAAAGGTGGGAAACAATAATCATTCATAACAGGCAATTATTTTTTTAACTTTGTATAAATGCTATGATCTGTACATTTGTGGTGACTCAACTATGGAAAAAGTTCAAGCCACAAAAAACCTCTGCATGCAGTATTGCCTAACCCATGATGACGTGGCGCAACATGGAGAGATCCATTGTGAATATCGGTCAACCTTTTTCGTTTATTTTTGTCCGTACGATGATGCGGGAGAACCATTTTTTGCTGTGAATAAGCAATATACACTGGTCTTAATTTGCTTAAACAAATTGGGTTTTATTGAACGTGAAAATGAACAAGACATAGTGCTGATAATGGAATTGTTGTTGTCGAGAGTCGTACAAATCCTTTGGTGACGCATTGCAGTAAGTCTCAGCCACAGTATAAACAAAACGTGGCTGATCATCATGAGGAGACCCACACCACACACGTATATATATTTACATCCACGACGACGACCAACCATAGTTTATTTGCATGTGGACACGCACACATATAAATAGACATAACATTATCAAATCTCTATACTTTCACTTCAACTTCCTATTTTAGACCAATTTTTTTTTTTTAAACCTGTCTTCTTTGGACCAATTTAAATACAAGCTTAAGGTCCAGAAAATACTAATAAACATGCACATGTATGGTTTAATTTAGTGCTTAAATAAGTGGGGTATACAGTCCTTTTCATATGTGCTGAGGCCAAAGACTTAGTTGAGGCTTCACCCCAGAAAGTGATTGAAAGAACGTAAAACCTTATAGGTAGGTTAAGTGATTGAAGCTATTTTTATTCTTTGCCCACATATACACCACCATCCAATAATCCATCCATATATATATGCTTTCATTGATTTTATCTTATATGTATATCGTGCTTTATTTCCAATCACCATCGTATCTGTGTGTGTTGTGTTTATAAGTTGGAGAAATGGGGACCACTATCTAGGTGTCTACACTGGAAAACTTGATCCTGATGTGTCTCTCTCGTGCTTTGTAATTTAGCTTATTCAAGTCCTTCTTCTGTCTGTTATCTCATGATAAACTCTGAATATAATTCAAATGCAGTTTGATTTTCTGGGCGCAAATAGTCCAAACTGATTTGCCAGTCAGATCATCTTGAAAGCTCAATATCAGACCCACATAGATTCTGCCAATCTTTACACACACACGGCTACCTCTAAGAGAGAAAATGAATCTTTCATCGAATCAAATCCTACATGCGCAAGCAAATACAGTATATATAAAGGTGGATGGTAAAAAGGGTTAAGTTGTTGAAAAAAAATAATGCATCTTTTGACTGCAAGAGAAAGTGACCTTATTTTTATTATTTGATTGAGGGAAGTTTCTGTCTATCCTAACAAGAATTTTCTCTAGAATTCGAACTGATATTCTCTTCCTTGGGGAATGGTGAAGTCGTTCCTCAACCAATATTATTACGAGAAAATGACATTAACTACAAGAAATAGTGGATTAGTAACAGAATTCTCACTACTACAGTAAAAGCCTATAGCAGCGTTTTTTTTTTACCTTATAGCAGCGCTTTTAAGCGCTGCTATAGCCAGTGCTGCAATAGGTCATATGACCTATTGCAGCGCTTATTTTGTGTTATGAGCGCCGCTATAGGTTATCTATAGCAGCGCTCATAATCTGAAAAGCGCAGCTTTAAGTCATACCTATATGAATTTTTTTTAAAAAAAATAAAAAAGAATACCTATAGCAGCGCTCATTAAGTAATAAGCGCTGGTATAGGTACCCTATAGCAGCGTTTATTACGTAATAAGCGCTGCCATATGCATTATTTTTTTTAAATATTCACTTATTTTTGTTTCACAACCTCCTGCATCAGTGCAAAAAACCAGCAACACTATCCATTCCAGCCAAACCATATATACATACACACCAGAAAAGTCATATTAATATTGTACAATAAAACCAACCATTGTAAGTTGAAAACAAAAGCATACTAATTATTGAATGGAGGATGAACCTGATTCAATTCTCTAACTTGTCTTTAGGTGGAGGATGAAAATGTGGACCAAGAAAATGCTTGTTCAAATTCCTACAACATATAAATAACATAATTAGATCAACCTAACAATCAAAATAAAATAAAGTTAATCAACCTTAAAAATTAGGATCAACAACAACAATGAATAACTAAGAAATTCAATTGTTTAATTGATAAAGCTCTCTCCCTCTCTCTTTGTTTATCCCTTTTCTCTCCATTCCCTTGTTCTTGCAACATAAATTTGTGACATACAAAAAATTCAATATAGTCTTGTCCACCATCATCAATTAGCAACATATAACAACAATAACATTATAATCATATATTCATCAAATCAAATCTAATTACCCACAATGATCCTCCCCTATTTCAATCATTATTATCATTGAAAATCCAAATGAAGTTCATTCTTAAAATTCCTATTATGCCTTCCAAGTCTTCATGCTTCAAAATTTCTATATTTAAATCATTATCTTAGCTCCAAATCATATATCAAACACGATATAATCACTATTATCTAAAGTGAACAGAGAGGGTTTATGCTAAAATTACCAATTCATAATTAAAAATCATCACATATTAATTAAAATCATCGAAAAAAATCTAATGCACTAATACATGCTCTGTTCAAAAGTATAATCAACAACAATAATTACCCCAAGCAAACCCAAAAGAAGTAGACAACTTCAGTTCCTTCTTCACGAAATCTTAGAAAGTCCAATGCATAACTACAAGGCAAAGCAAGATAGATAGTTAAGCATGCAAAAACGAAGCTACAACAGATCAGAGCAGCAAATTTCACCCACTCACAGCGACAACAGAGCAACAAAAACGGAGTATGATGAGGAAACACGGAGGAACAGAGCGTAGCTGATGAAGACGAAGACGAAGAAGAAGAAGAAGACGAAGACGAAGACGAAGGGCTGGGGTTCATAGATCTGGATGAAGACGAAGAAGAAAAACGAAGACGAACGGCTGCGCGAGTCTGGGGTTGAAACTAATTTGGGGCTGAGCTTTAGGGTTTTTGAGAGGGAACAAGACGGAGGGAAACGAAATAATTTGGGGCTGAGCTTTGGGGTTTTTGAGAGGGAACAAGACGGAGGGAAACGAAATAATTAGATTGAAAACGCGCCAACCCTATCCCAGCGCTTTTTACCTATAAAGCGCTGGGATAGGGCCAAAAAAAGTAATTAAATAAATCAGGAAAAAATTTAAAAAAAAGGAAAAATAAAATAATAATTGAATAAACCCTATCCCAGCGCTTCATACGTATAAAGCGCTGGGATAGGCCATGAAAAAAAATGAAAAAAAATATTCTAAAATAATCTGATAAGCAAAAAGAGAACAAATAAAAATTTAAATTAAAAAATTGTTTGAGGGGGCCTATCCCAGCGCTTTATACGTAAAAAGCGCCGGGATAGGCAATGAAAAATAAAAAAAATGAAAAACATATTCTAAAATAATCTGATAAGCAAAAAGAGAATAAATAAAAATTTAAATTAAAAAATTGTTTGAGGTGGCCTATCCCAGCGCTTTATACGTAAAAAGCGCTTGGATAGGCCATAAAAAAAAAATGAAAAACATATTCTAAAATAATCTGATAAGCAAAAAAAGAACAAATAAAAATTTAAATTAAAAAATTGTTTGAGGTGGCCTATCCCAGCGCTTTATAGTCACTAGTATCAAAATATAAATATAGATAGATATGCATAATTCATCAAATATGAATGTTTAAATGTTTCTATTGAGGGAAAAAGAAAACATATTAGTTTATTACACATGAAAACAAATATTATTCTACAATCCACAGACTAAAATACAAATATTAAAAGCAACAACAATTAAATATCAAACATATGCAAGTAAAATAGCATTTAGAATATTATAGTTTTTTGGTTTCTAAAATTGAGTGAAATGAAAATTAATAATTAGGTGAATTATAACAAAATAAAAAAAAATACATTCTAAAAAAACCGACCGGATTAACCTCCCGGTTTTTTACCGGGCCACCCCGTTTTTTTTTCCCGGTTCAACCATCTCTCGCGTTTTTATCCTATGCCCGTTTCCTCATTGAAATCAGCCCGGTTGAACATCCGGTTGGATCCGGGCATTTAAACAATGCATATTAAAGATGATAATGCAGCTGTGGAATATCACGTATATAC
Source organism: Mimosa bimucronata (assembly GCA_037074515.1). Taxonomy (NCBI): domain Eukaryota; kingdom Viridiplantae; phylum Streptophyta; class Magnoliopsida; order Fabales; family Fabaceae; genus Mimosa; species Mimosa bimucronata. Next base: position 9,724,269 of record CM073437.1, read on the forward strand.
CCCTAACTCACATGCTATCTTGTCCTCTTCAACTCAAAGTACTATGTAGCCCTAGCTAGTAGCTAGCTTTCCTCCGATGCACCATTTCCCCCACCTCCCATGTGTCTCCACTATGTATTGTTCATCGAATATTGCATTATTTATATATGTGTATATATATCATCACTAAAAAGTAAAAACAGATCGATGCAATAAAGCAATAGGATCCTGATTGCTTTGTGAAGTGACCTTATAGGAGAGATACACACATGGACACATATTGTGGGGTTAGTGACCAGCTATCTCAGTGACAAGCATCTTCACCTTGATATGCAAGATTTTGGACTCAAATGTAGATATTTACATAGTTGATTTTGTGTGTTTACGTTTGTTGTTATGAATATATACACATGTATTAAAAAACACAAGGAACTATTTATTTTTTTAGTTTGTTTGGGAAACCCATAAACTATGGTTTCAAAACATCTTTACACAAGTCGAGGCGAAATTCATTTAACGTTGATGATATATAATATGAATACCAACTGTAAAAGAAGACAAGTAAGAAGTTGAAAGTGAAGGAATTGCTAGAGCGTGTATAAGTATGTTGGAAAAGAAAGAGGTGGGAAGTGACGAAGTGAAGGGTGGGTGCTCTGCACTTAGAGAGACGTACAAAAATGAAAAGAAGCAGAGCACTCAGAAAACAAAGTGGCCAATAAGAGACAAGTAGATCAGCTGTTGGTGCAGCAATTCTGCTCCTCAAAGCAGCTGATGATTCTCCTCACTCCTCAGCCATCATGTGTGTGTGTGTCGTGTGTGTCTGTGTATATAATACATATACGTATATACGTACACACACACATGCCATTAATAAATGCTTGCTTGCCTTCAACAAATTACCTACCTATCAGCATGCATGCATGCATGCGTAGACCTATTCTCATCTGTATATCTACCTACTGCTTTCCTTCTTGCGAATTGGTTCTTTATACATAGCGGTTTCATACATTGCTCATGCAATGTGATAAGAAAGCACTTCTCATCGCTGAGATAAAATGTGGACCATCCAAAAGTTGATGTGGATTGTCCAAATTTTAAATGACCATTTTTTTAAAAGATAAAATTAGTTTTTTTAACAAATAATAGTTATAAGATTAATTTTATTTTTGATTTTGCATCCATTAAAATAAAAATTTATTAAAAACATTAAAATAAATTTAAATGAATCTAAACTGTTGAAATAAATTTAAATGATACGTATTAAGATGAGAAAGTCATTGCTCATCTTTACAATGAGCATGGAAATACATGTACTAATGATGTGATATATAAAGGGTAAATGCTCTTAAATACCCAAGAAGTTATATGCATGGATCTATCAGCATCAGAAAGTTTTTTTGGAACCTTAAATACCATGGAAGTTAATTTTGGTAGCTATACTGACCATTTTTAATGGTGCCAACTTAACTGACGTTAAGTGGACACTCTGGTAGGACACATAGTGGACACGTAGCTTGGGTTAAGGTTCTTCAATGCCCGGGAAGTTTTATTGAAGGAGCATATAACACCCAGAAGTTTTGCTTTGGTTTTTAAATTCCCCAAAAGTTTGGTGCTCATTAACCCAAGCCACGTCATCATCCATTTAGTTTGACATGGTAAACGTCCGTTTTTCTCTCCGTTCACTTTGGGCATTAATGCTACGAAAATAATATTTCTTAAGTATTTAAGATAAAAAAAAATTTGGTATTTAGAGCTTCTTAGCTATAATTCCTGAGTATTTAATAACATTTTCCCATATATAAAAAGGATGATGAATTGTACTGTATAAAGGGGGAAGAGGAGAAATTAGAGCATACGTGCACGTCTGAGTCTTTTTAAAATTGGGGAAGCCGAAAAGACATTTTTCTCTTGCTTTTTCCATTTCACATATGTGTCCTTTCTTTCTTTTCGGGTTTTTCTATATGCCTGCAGAGATTTGACGCTTCTCTCTTGGCATATATTATAGCCACATTTATATATAGTACATATATGAGGAGAGAGAGGGGGAAAACTGAACAAGACAGAGAGACATGATTGAACAGAGATGGGAAACAAGATTAGGTTACAGAGTCAGTGTTGGGACCCCATACCGAAATCCTTTTTATGATTGTGGTCTTCTCCGTGGGACACCACGTGGCACCCTCCCATTCATTCTCATCTCATGCGGTGTCTTCATTTCGTTGGTTTTCATTCACTACACTCATAAACTCAGTCAATTTCTCCTAATTGAAGGCTCTAAGGATCAGAACTGTTCGATTAAATTAATGTTTACATTTTAAAGGATTGGATTCGTGCTTCTTTCCTTCCTTCCTTTCATCATTTTCTTGATTGCAGTGTTATCTTTTAAGTTCATTACTTTCTCCGCCCCTAAATATAAGACTCAGTTGACTTCTTTTTGGAGAGATTAAGGAAACTAAATGAATCACTTAGTCATAACGTATTTTATGTATTATTATATTATATGTTAACTTATAAGTCAAATAAATTAGTTTTGAAAAAAAACTCAGGTGAATCAATTTATAAGTGACTTATTTAATTTTTTTAAGATATTTTCTAATAAAATCAACTTGGATCCTAAATTTAGAGACGAAATGAGTATTATACTTTGCGGTAGAATTTTGCAACCAAATCATTTAGCGTAAAAAGAAGTAACCATATTTCTACCCAACTTTACTTAACAAACCATAATGTACCTGGTCGTGACATAATTTGTTGGTCTGTCATGAAATAGTAATGCCCATGATACTCACAGCCTTATTTGGCCAAAAAAAAAATGGTATGTGCTTCTTCTTTATCACCATAATTGTGACTCTGCGTACTTCACTAGCTATACCTGTGAAAAAAAAAAATCAAAAAGGGAAAAACGAACAGCTAGAATGATATGAATCTAGCTAGCTCTTCATAATTAATAAATCAATATCCTTCTAATTAGGCCCACATTAATGTCTTAGTTCTAGGATTCATCACAATTGATTTGTAGGTATCATGTTTGGTTAGGGATAACATACACAAGGATTTGGCTGACTATAGGTCAGTATGATAATAAGATTATTCTAATCGACATATAGGATAACTGTGTTTGAAACATATATAAGACGACAAAAATGAATGATTTTCCCCTTGAAAGAAGTGGCGGGAATGATTGCGAAATACAAGGAGGACAAACATATAATTATGTGAATCAGATCTTAATTAACTCAATCTTACTATAGTATATCGTGCCTCTCTAATTCAAATAGGATCAGTAATGAATAATGATGCGCAAAAATTAAAGCAGAATAGCGCTAGCAATCATTGAACGATACATTTATAATTGTGCTCATCTTATAAGGAAAAAAATACACATCCTAAATATTATATACTCCCTTCTATCTTAATTAAAAGATTAAGTTAAATTTTTTTTAGAAGTTAAGGAAGCAAATCAGACCGCTAAATCATAACATATACTACATGTAATTAGATCATATGTTAGTTTATAAGTAAAATAAATAAGTTTTGAGGAAAAGATATAGTAAATATTAATAATTTATAGTGACTTATTTTACATATTTAATTTCTTCAAAGAAGACAAGTTGATCTTATAATTAGGACCGCGAGGAGTATATCAAACAGAACTCTAACAGTAAAACCTAACATTCAAGAAGAACATATCCTTAACAATAACTAGCTAGCTAGTAATTGCAGGCTATATATATATATATATCCCATATGTACGTAGTCTCTGTGACAGAAGAAAACTTGAAGGTGCAACTTTTATTTTATTGTATATATTCTTCAATAACGAAGATAAAAGAGATGTATGGTTTTTAGTTTTTTTACACAGCTTATTATAGTATATATCCTGTGAATGAGTCTCTTAAATCATTTTTAGTATATCCTTTATAACTTGATGAGGGGAAAAAGCGTACATGAGTTCTCTCGATTATGGTAAATCGATGGCTCATACAAAGATGGAAAAAGAAACAGTTTAAAAGGGTAAGTAAAGAAAGTAGTACGTTGATGCTAAATTAACTCAATCACAGTCCTATATATGGAAGTGAACAGATGCACTTCAAGTAGTAGCCTTTTTTTTTTTTTAAATATAAAGTCGTAACTGTTTTTTTAATATCATTACACTGGGGCCTCCCTGTTATAATAAAAATAATTATTACTCCTTTGTTTATAAATATAATACCTATTTATAGATGTGAGTTTGTTCCTAAATATAAGATAAATATCTTTCCTATTGAAGCTCCTTGATAGAAAACAAGAAATGAAGGAGGATGGAAATTAAACAAAGTAAGTGATTAGGGTATTTTGATAATATTATATGATTTTAATTAAGTTAACTAATATTCTTAATATTAACAAATTTGATAAATGGGTAATATATTTAGAAACAGGAGAGTATTAAATAATGTGTGTAAAAGAGAGTTTTGTTGAAAAAGTTGTCCAATCAAAGATGGAAAGAGGGGATGGGGGGAATGATGGAGTATGACGAAGAATTTGGAAAAGCAGCACAAGTACAATGATTACGAGGCATACACAAAGTTGGAGAGTTAGATTAGTTAATTAGTCGTTAAAAGGTTAACTATTTTAGGACTCTATGTATAAGGGATCAGTATCATATTTTAAAGTATGAGATTAAGAAATTTACACCAAATAAGGAGAGGGTAATTTGGGTCTCTCACATCAAATTCCCAAAGTTAGGGTGTAAAATCATCACCCCAAATCAGGGATAATTAATCTCAACTCAAGTGGCTTAGATTATACATGTTGTTTGATCTTCAATTATAGGACATCCTAAGTCTTCTTATTTTTCTCTCTTCACAATTGTTAACACACACAGATAGATGTATATATATACGCGCTGTCAAAAGAAAACAACAATGAGTATGTCCAAGGAATATCCCAAGCAAACCCTGCCAATAGAATCAGTGTACGTAAATGACTCAAAATTTTATTTTTTATTTTTGTGTGCGTGGTTCAAGCCAATACCCACTACTCTCTACGTTTCGATGATATGTCAGTTCTTCTCAATATTTTTATTTCAGGGTTTCTATATATATATATATATATAAATATATATAGTAAAACAACTACTGCAAAAACCAGAACAAAAGAATTCACCATCAAGCTTTTCAAGGGACAAATATTGTGTTTGACACGCAGCTGCTAGGAAAAAATATGCATGAAAATAATTAAAAAGTACTGGAAGAGCTATTTATATACATGTAAGTCTTGAACCTGTAGTATATTTTAGTCATATATTTTTGTCTTTAATGTAAGACTTTTTAGAGAGTTGTTCTTATTCTAAATATAAGATACACATTTTTTTTCTTTTTGTCAATTCTTTTCTAAACCACCAATGTCGATGCCCCTCAATATAAGATAAGGGGAGTGAATTAAGAACGATAATTAGAATGTTTAAAAAACACAATATATTAACTAATATATTTCATTTAATCAAATAGGATAAATATGTTTTACATTAATACTAAATATTCATGAAGTGTGATGGTTCAACATTCAATAACTTCAACTTTGAGTAGCCGCGTCACCCTTGAAAGGATGAGGGGATAATTAAGGAGAAAGTACATAAATAGTGGCCTAATGCACATGATTAATTATCACCAGATAGGTTTCTAAAAGGAATATATCGTGTACGCAGTTCTATTGCTTCAAGTTAAGAGAGGTTTTGTTTCTAAAATTTAAGCCCGTGACTTCCATGTCACATGGAGGCAACATTACTATTGTTCCAACAATTACCCTCAAGAAGAAAATATACATATCCATACACACACATCTCAGTTATAAATACATGGCAAGCAATATACGTACTGTTCCTTTCTCTTTTGTTCTCTGCAAGATTACAGACAAACACAAGCACACAAAAGATTGCATCACACGGGGAAGATATGCGCCTATTATGTTAAGTCAATTAATATATCGTTGTCATGTCATGTTAGGATTTGGGGACTGCTAGCTGGCTATATTGAATGAAAGGAGTAATTAATTAAGCAAGCTCTTTCAGTAGTAGAGCAGGGTGTATCTACATTGAACGTCACGCGTACTGATCCCTACATGATCCCACTTCATAATGTCGTGTTTGCCCCCGAGTCATACCTCAAATCATCAAATGTCGACGTCCAGATGGAAACATAACATCCTAAGACACAGAAAAAACGTTTTAATTTCAATAATAATGAATGTTCCCACCTAATTTTTCAGCACACATCACCTAATAATCAAGCGCTTTAATTCTATATTGTTATCTTCAAAAGAACACACACTTAAAGGTTATCATTAATTGACTGTGTCTTGTCTCTTTGAAGATACTAAATGGATACAAAATAATACAAACAAACTGAGATGTGTATAATGCCAAAGGGCTTATAGCTCAATCAGTTATATTTGCTAGCTAGTAATGTATATTCAATTTTTGTTATGAGCACTCGAGAATTCTGGTCTTAAATACACTAAGTTGATGTAGGGAATACGCTTTCTGATAAAGGGATCTAATAAGTTGAACAAAGTTCAAGAATAAAGGCACTCATTTTCTAACATAAAGATTCTTTGGATTCTTTGTTTAATATATATAGTCTCTGTTCCTGGATTATGTAACGACAATGCAATGGCAACATATACAGGAGATACTCCTATCTCCTCTTATTCTATTTATAAGGGCATTTCAACGTATTTCACATGGATAAAGGAAAACTTAACCCTTGTTAACTCTACCTTAAATTTAAAAACTTTCTAACTTTACCCATATTTAATATCCACTACACCATATGACAACAAAGTCAGCATATAATAAATGAAGGGTGAAATAGTATCTTCAAATGGAAAAATTAATGACGTGATCTAGACATAGGACCAAATAAAACTTTCTCTATCTACCTAATAAATAGGACCCAAGAAGTATATAGGTAGCTCATTAGTCATTACCCCTAATAAATTGCATATTATATACCACTATGTTCCTTATTATAAGTTCAACTATCACAAATTTTTTGTTCCTAAATATAAGTCCATTTTGGGATCAATTAATGTTATTGTGACTAATTTACCCCTGTGTTGGAAATAGGGAAGATGAGAGAGAATGGTTATAATGTATAAAATATTATTTTAACACATATCTTAAATAAGGGTAAAGTTGAAAAAATAGGATATATTTAATACTGCAACTTCCACTCCTTGGTATGTGAGAAGTAGTTATAGTGGACTTATAATAAGGAACAGAGTGGTATTTCTATTATCATGCATTATAAACTAGTAGTATATCTTGAAATGCAAGTAGTAGTTCTTTAGTACTCCCTCCACCCCTTATTATAAGAGCTCAAAATTCGAATAATTGTATCCCTTATTATAAAAGCCTACCTTAGGATGTAAGAATATTTAATGACTTTTTTTCCCATTTTGGCCCTTATTATATTTCTGAATATTTCATACTAACTCGTGCCATTATTACTCTACATCTCTCTTATACACCCCATCATAAATAAGGGCAAACTTGAAAAAACAAATTTATTTAAGATATATTTACCCCCAACTATTTTCTTAATATGTGTGATTTTGCCTAGCTCTTGTAATAATCGATGGAATGGGTATTTATTTATCAAATTTACAGTGAAAATTCAGTAAAGTGAATATTTTCTTCCAACTGAACGTTATATTTAATTTATATGAGCGAATAATATTTTGAAGAAAGTGAACATAGATACAGAATATAACATACCAAGTAGGCAGATGCTAAGAACCAGACCCCGCAATATCTGAGTCAGCCCTTGCAAGGAGAAGCGGCTGGATAGTAGGGGCCGGCCAGGCCGTATCCGGCAATCACTCTCCATGCGAAAAAGGAATGTGTTCAAAAACCTGCCAATAGTGCATTTAATTAATTAAATTAAAGCTCATCTACGAACCAATTACCTGAAACTGTAAGTCAAAAATCAAATGGTCCCCATAATTAATAAGCCATCAGCAATCCAATTCCTTTCTAGCTAGGCTTACTTTCGGTACACCATATTATACAATATACATGACATTATCACGACAGATTTTAAAGAAAATATATCGGTTGCAATATATTTTGAATATATACAAGTCTAAACAGCAAATGGTTCCATATATTGAAAATGATACCTAGAATATACTCTTCTGATTTTAAATGAACTACAAACTAGGTCTTACATTTAGAGTGGGAGGTAGTAATATTGGTAAGATGGTTATTACATTCATATGGTATAAATACCCTTTCTTTAGAAATTAATTATAACGATTTCTCTAGGATATCATGTCAAAAGGCAAAACTCTTCCAAACTCTAGCATCTAACAATAGATATTTGAGCTGCTTATCATTCTCATTATTGTAAATTCCACCTCATTGTTGACAATAGTTGAGTGTGCGAAACCTGTGTCAAATCATACGTCTGAGAACCTTTAGTCCCATAGAGAGATTCATGTCCTCAAATTAAATCCAATGAAAATATTGAACACGCCTTCAAAGACATGAGAGAGAAAAGGGCCACACCCATGACAAAGTGTTATAAAAGGGGGTCACCACTTTGATCTGTAAGTGTGCAATTCCAACACCCGCTCTTCTAAGTTTTTTCAATCCCCTCTCTATCTCCTATCCTACTGAGCAAACTTCAGAGAAAATATGGGGTCATTACCTTCTGATTGTTTTGAACATAGCAAGTTCTTATTTTCTATAGTCTTCATAGCTGCGAGCCTGAACTGTTTGCCAATTAAAGCTAACCTATGCAGCAATAACTCTGTTGCTACCCCAAGCCCTGCCAATGATATTCTTTCATCATTGCAAACACTAACTCTTGATGGTTACTTCAGTTTGGAAGACATCAATGGACATGCAGCCAAAGACTTCGGTAACATATACCATTGTCCTCCTCTGGCCATTCTGCATCCAAAAGCAGTTTCCGATATCTCACGCACAATAAAGCATATTTATGAAACGGGTTCTGTTTCTTCAGAACTAAAGATTGCAGCTAGAGGCCACGGTCACTCTCTTCAAGGCCAGGCACAAGCATATCAAGGCCTAGTTGTGAACATGGAGTCACTGGAAGGACCAGAAATGACTGTTCATGGTGGAGAATTCCCGTACGTGGATGTTTCAGCCGGTGAGTTATGGATAAACATTCTGCATGAGACCCTTAAACATGGGTTGGCACCTAGATCTTGGACAGATTATCTTCATCTTACTGTTGGAGGGACTCTATCAAATGCTGGAATAAGCGGACAAGCCTTCAAGCATGGACCCCAGATCGATAACATCTTCCAGCTTGAAGTAGTCACAGGTATTTTATATATTATATTATAGTACGGTTCTGACCAAATCTTAAGAGCAAATCAGAACTCACATGAGGAGAATATTATTTTAGTAGCTTAATCAATGGTAGTAGTACTTGGTGAATGTTTTAACGTGACAATCACTTTGAGCTTTTAGCATTAACCTAGTACGCAAAATATATTTATAGGAAAAGGAGATGTGCTTACCTGCTCAGAGAACAGGAATGCTGATCTTTTTTATGGTGTTCTTGGTGGGCTTGGTCAATTTGGCATCATAACCAGGGCTAGAATTTCTCTTGAACCAGCACCAATGATGGTGAGACTATACTGACATTCATGTTTCCAGATATTAATGAGAAAAACTCACTCCTACCAAATATCTTACTTGTGACATAATCTTCGACTTCTGCCAGGTCAAATGGATTAGAATGTTGTACTCAGAATTCTCAGTATTTGCAAGGGATCAAGAGTACTTAATATCAATTGAAAATACATTTGATTATGTTGAAGGGTTCGTAATCATAAACAGAACAGGCATTCTAAATAACTGGAGGTCATCATTTAATCCCAAAGACCCAATTCAAGCCAGCCAATTCAATTCAGATGGGAGGACCTTCTACTGTCTTGAAGTAGCAAAATACTTCAACCCAGACAAAACAGAATCCATGAATCAGGTTAAGAATTCTGAAGTAACTTTCATCTTTAACATTAGCAAATACTATTAACCAGAGAGCTAGAGTCCTCATTCATACCTCCTGAAATGCAGGAAGTTGAACAACTACTATCAGAACTGAGCTATATTCCATCGACACTATTCCAATCAGAAGCTTCTTACGTGGATTTCCTGGACAGAGTACATGTCTCTGAGATGAAACTAAGAGCCAAAGGCTTGTGGGAAGTTCCCCATCCATGGCTAAATCTTCTGATCCCAAGAAGCAGAATTCACGAGTTTGCACATGAGGTGTTCGACAATATTCTTGAGGATACAAGCAACGGTCCCATTCTCATATACCCCGTAAACCAATCAAGGTAAGTATTACTCCCGGAAAACAAAATAAGTTTGACTTGGCTTATAATATAAACTAATCGTATGATCTAATAATATACTCCTCCGGTCTTAATTATAAGACCACTTTGACTTTTTTGACTTTTTCTTTCAGTCCAAAAAAAAAGTAGTTTCAATCCCCAAAAAATTTTTTTTTCCTCAAAACTAATTTATTCTACTTATAAACTAACCTATAATCTAATTTCATGTGACATGTGTTATAATTTAGTGGTCTAATTTGCTTCCTTAACTTCCACAAAAAAAAGTCAAAGTGGTCTTATATTTAGGACCGGAGGGAGTATAAAATACTATATTATGATTAATTGGCTTATTTAACTTTCTTAATTTCTAAAAACAAAAAAAAAAAGTCAGTTGGGTCTTATGCTTAAGAAAATCTTTAGTGGAACAAAATAGAAGCCAGAAAATGATGATGATATTCTTTCAACAGGTGGAATAATAGAACGTCTTTGGTTACACCGGAGGAAGATGTGTTCTACCAGGTGGCATTTCTTGCTTCTGCCGTACCATTTTCGAGGGGGAAAAGCAGCTTAGAATACATACAGAGGCAAAACGAAAGGATCATGGAGTTTTGTGAGGGTGGTGAGGTAGGAGCGAAGCAATATCTTGCGCATTACGAGACAGGAGAAGAATGGGAAGGGCATTTTGGGAAAAGATGGCAAGTGATGAGACGAAGGAAATCAGAGTATGACCCTTTGGCAATTCTTGGCCCTGGTCACAGAATCTTTGAAAAGCCAATATTTGCCTCCTTTTGACTATGTTTCTCAATTATTGGCTGATTAATTATTAATTAATTATATGCATTTCCCTTTCACTTGCTGTGAGCAGAGTATACAAATTCTTGAAATCCAAAGGAGAAAATATCTTAATATAAAATCTGCCATCAATTCAAAGGCACTAAACAAGAAGCTAATCGTACGGGCATCGTTCAATTCATTTGCCCCACTGGTCCACTGGCCCAACCCAAGGATCTTTTCTTTTCTTTTCTTTTTTCTGGTCTCATCTAATTAACTCAAAAATAAGGCGGTCATTACGTTATGGCTGAGTGGCCACAAAATAAACATCGTTACTAAGTATAGGATCTAGTTGACTTTTTCTAAGAAAGCAAGTTACTTATTAATTGATTTGCTTAAATTTTTTCTTTGAACTAGTTTATTTAACTTATAAGCTAACATATAATCTAATAATATATAAAATACATTATGACTAAATGACTCATTTAACTTTCTTAATTTCTAAAAAAGAATGTCAAACTACTTATGTATCAAAAAAATTAAGTATAAAAAAAAGGGAAAATTCCAAATAAATACCCCTCGAATATCAAAAGGACAAAAAGGTACCTCCAATATACAAAAGGACATAAAAGGGATCGTTCCTAATTTGGGATAAACAATTTTGAGGTAAAAAGACAAAAATGCCCCTGTCTCCATTAACCACTCAGGTATGGCCATTAACCACTCCCGTATAGCCATTAACCACTCTAGTATAGCCATTAACCACTTCGCTGATTCATTAGTTAGGCTTGTTTTTGTGAAAGTTGTTAACTACTCTAGTATAGCAATTAACCACTTTAGTATAGCGATTAACTACTCCAATATAGCCATTAACTACTTCACTGATTCATTACTTGGGCTCAAATACTCTTATATTTGTGAAAGTCATTAACCACTCTAGTATAGCAATTAACCACTCCAGTATAGCGATTAACCACTCTAGTATAGCCATTAACTACTTCACTTTGAAAGTGAATGGAGACAGGGGCATTTTGGTCTTTTTACCTTAAAATTGTTTATCCCAAATTAGGAATGATCCCTTTTATGTCATTTTGTATATTGGAGGTACCTTTTTGTCCTTTTGATATTCGAGAGGTATTTATTTAGAATTTTCCCTAAAAAAAACATTCAAATGACAAGGTGATTCCAATGTATTCGGTGGCTTATTTCAAATTGAAGGGGAAATTTCGCTACACCCTATAATACCGAATTGACCTTAGATTTCCCCCAAAACAATCTGAAATTTTATTGCACCCCAAGGGGGCAAAGTAACATTAAATGTTTTAAGATATATATGGAGAATTTTCACTACGTTTGTGCTTATTTCTAACATCAATGTGAGGATTTCTAAGTTTGAAAAATCATGGAATCCAACACTAAAGCATCAATTGATCCAAAAAAAAAAAAACACTAAAGCATCCAGATTTTCACAAGAAAATTTTCAAGACATTTATGGGGAATTTCCAATACATATGGAGAATTTCCAAGATATTCGTGCTTATTTTTAACATTAATGTGAGTATTTTTAAGTCTAAAAAATCATAGAATCCAACACTAAAGCGTCTAAAATTTCACAACTATATTTCCAATATACATGGAGAATTTCCAAAACATATATGAAAAAACTCCAAAATGTTTATACTTTTTTTCAATAAGGATATTTTGGTCTTTTTAGCTGGAAAAATTTAATATCACTTTGACCCCTTGGGAGTGTAATGAAATTTTAAATTGTTTTGGGGGGGAATATGAGGTTAATTTCTAATTATGGGGGTGCAGTGAAATTTTCCCATTCAACAACTCCACATTAGTTAAATTCGGACTTGGGAAGAGCTTCAAATAAACTTCAAGGCATTCCTAGCAGTAGAAACATAACAGGCAAAAAGTGCAATGGTTTATTGTTTCAAGTAATTCTATTGTTCCGTAAAAAAATTAAAAAATTTATCTAAAGACTGAAGACAGTATTCTTTCACAGTGAATGATAGAGTTTTACTATAAAATCAATTGGAGAATTTTTCTCCAAGATTAATGTTCCCAAGCAATTGGCCGAACTAGTAAATGTACTCACCCTCACAAAGATGAGAACGGGTTCAAACTGCGGGAAGCGCTCTCGTTGAGAGAGGAGACAACCCTACTTATGTGGATATCACTACACCGGATTACCGGATGTTGTCTAACCAAAGAAAAAAGGATTGATCTTCACTTGCTTTGACCATAATCTATAGACAACAACCATAAGCTTGCCTTTCTCATTTTTATTCGACCATAATGGTCACATGTTATCTACAAATTAAATTTGTAAAAATATAAAACTCTCATGTTGAGCCATAAAAATAATTATCGTTACGAGAAATAAAAATTCACATGTTTATGCTTCCGGCTGGTAAAAACAAGTCACTAATACTACATGAGCTTAATTCATTGGAACAGAGGTGAATGCAAATGTGGAAGCAAAAGTGAATTCTCAACTACAGTTTTTACTCCTGCCCTTGACAACGAGAGCTTCGAGGTACTTAAGCCCCTCAATTTGAATGCAATTCTAAATAATAAAACAAAATTGAGGTATCCAACACAAAACACAAGCAAATAATCTCCACACAGCTCATGAGCCATATTATATTCATCGAGCTGCCTGTGCTTGTGCGTGCTCCAGAAGTTGGCCGACTAACTTGTAAGTACGCCCCGACAGTGCCTTGGTATGGTCGATAAGTTGCTCATATCTGTAGAAGTGAATTTCCAATGAGTACAGATCAAGAATGACAATTAAGCTACTCAATATGGAAAAGTCACAATAAGGATCACAAGAGGCAATATCTATCAATTCAGCACTTGACATTTCATCACTTACACATTAGGATGATTGGGTTCCATAATAACAGTTCCAGTTTTCGTGTCAATTTTGGCATCAAGCTTTGAGCTACGAATGAGATTCACAATCCATCTCTCAGCCTCCTCATAATTCAAGTTTAACTTCTCAGCAAGAACACTGTCAGAAATATTAGCAGTTGATGAAACCAGTCTTACAATTCATGCATACACTTAGTTATGAAGGCCAACAAATTATTTAAGAGAGGCAGAGGGAGAGGGGGGAGGGGATTGAAGCAAGGGAATAAGTCCAGTTGAAAAGTAAAATTGGAGCTACAGAATCAGTTATAAGAGACAAGGTTCATACCCCATGTCAATCCGTTGGTGTATTCTGCAGTATGTCTCAAAGATGAATAGCCTGGCATTTTCAAGGAACTCATCCCTCAATGGTACAGTAGAAAAGCTGCCTTCTTCAACTTGTTTACCAAGGAAGGGATCATTGAGTATTACCTGGCATCATTGCAGATGGTAAGCATGAGACAAATTCCTTAAGTAATACTGTAGGTATATAAAGACAAATTATAGAAAAGAAAGATGTAAAACAAAAGGTTGATGTATATTTCAACCCATATTTGTAGCACTTAAAACGGTGCACAAGATGTTCTTAGAAAGTTATACTGGGTAGTCAGCAGAAAGGTCACTTACTTCTTCACACTCCTTCATCTTCTTTTGTGCCTCATCAAAGTCATAGTTGACATAAACACAAGCCAAAAATTCAGTTATGGGATCTTTGTACGAATGCTGCTCTTGCTGAATAACTTTAATGAAATCTTTGAATTGAGGCCTCCTGCGCTTGTTGACAATGAATGCTGTGGCCAGGTATCGTAAAAGGTGTGGAGCACTAGTTTGAATAGCATTCAAATACCTGGAAAAGATGTTTCATTTAATATGTCAGACTGCAAACATTGCACATACTATGCAACAAACAAATAAACTGTCCAGCTTAACAAAAACTGACAATGGAAATGGGATGTGTGGAATGTCTATAAACAAATGAAGACGTATAAAGAAAGAAGGATCAGTCTAGAAGGCATACTTGTCCTGATTAAACAAATCAATAATTAGCGTTCTTCCATTTTCATGGTTGAAAAAAATGAAGAGGCTCCAATGCATCAACCATATTCTGCTTTGCACCTGATTTGCAGGTGATGCAAAACTCTGCAATAGAGGTCAGCAAAGATAAGCCTATATATACTTAAATGACTTCAATAAATAAATAAAATTCCTGATGCCACTATTCAAACATCAGACAGACCTTTGAATCAATTATTTCCTTCAAACGGTTCAGCTCTTCAAGAGCAATATCCCAGTTTTGCATCAATATCTCAGCCGCAAGCTTCCCCCATAAAGCACTCAGGCTCCTTTCACTATTTGTGCATAAAGCCCTGTACTGATAAAGGTAGTCAGCAGCACCAGAGTAGTTTCCACACTCGAACTGAAATTTGGCATATTGATACAATGCTTCTATTTGCTCAGGACCAATCTGTTAAAAAGATGTCATTTGACGCGTCAGAACTCTATCAAACAATTTAAACAATCAACATCACAAGTAGAAGGGGGCAAAATAAGAAGCAATAATGTCAAAGAACATTATCAAGAAATTATTATATAGGATTGTCAGTAGGAATTGGAAGTACGCTAAATCAAACATGCAAGCTTGTCGTGACACATTCAAGAAAAGAAAGAAAACTCGGTTCAATATCACCTAGGTATGCATATGCAATTAAGCACGGAAGCAAAATCTGATGGGCTTTTAGGGGAAAATGTAAGCTCTGCAATGTATTGATCGATACAATTTACTCAGGTCTCAAGCAAGAGACATATGACAAGACTCCTATAAAAACAAGGCGCCACTCATTATACATAAAAAACATTCTGAATTTAAATGCGTGTGTAATCTGGTCATACAACTACCAATATTTTCAAAATGCCTCAAACTCGGTCAGCAAATACCAAAACTAAATCTGATCAACTCTAACGGTTCCATGAATTCATTTAACAAACCGCCAATGAACATAACTACTTAACAATAGGAGAAGTTTGAGGTAGCGAGATTCTTCAAACAAGAGATAAATTGTCTGGATCCAAATTCAATTTCAGGGCTGGCCTGGCAATATTAAGTCTAGCAATAAAATCAAAAGAGCTGATCCCAAAAATCATAAGCAAAAGAACATAAATAAACCTGGTATTTGTCGTTGAGCATCTGAAGATTGTATTGCTTGTCAGCCTTCAAATCCTGGACAGAAGTGGCATTCTGCAGAAAGGAAACAAGAGGTGCGGCGGCCTCCTCCTGTGCCTTGAGCCTAGCCACAACCTCCGCCCTCATATCCACCATCTCTGAAAAACACCGAATTTACCGTTAGAGAAAAGCGAAAATCAAATCACACACCAAATCACAAGGAAGAGAAAGTACCTTGGGGAACATCCTCGGTATGGTAGAGGCTCTTGTGGATGTCCATGGCATAATCGACCATGTTAGTCTTGTTAAGGAGCTCGATCTTGGCCTTGAGAATCTGGTCATTCTCATAGAGCTGGCGTTCCTGAAGGAATTCGAGAAGAGGGAAAACAAGATGCCTATCCAAATGGGGAGAGATCCGAGGGGTTAGGTCGTAGTTCGCCATTGACAACGAAGAGAGTGCTACGCCGGGGAAAATCCTAAACCCTAGATGAAAAGAGAGAGTATGATAAGTAGTGCTGGTAATTTGACCCGCCACCAGCTTGCGGGTAGGGTATATGGGTGGGCTTAAAAGACCCGACCCGACAAATATTAAATTGAATGATTCTGCAAATCTAGATCATCATTAATTTTTATAATAATTCTCGATTTTTATTTATAATTGAAATTGAAATTGAAAATCCAAGGTAATTATATTATTTCACAGTTGATTTTAAAAAAAATGTGATTATTAAAAAAAGTTATTGATTGAGGACTTAACCTAGTGAGTAACAATACCCATATTCAGTAAAGAGTACAAGTTTAATTCTTGAAAAACACATTATTTATGGCTTAAGCCTTTTAACGATGATGATTTTCTTTTTAGAATCATTAAATTACAAATTTACTATTAATATTTAAAGTATGAAATCATGTTGACTTTTTCTGATGAGATTAACTATACAAAATCGATCATTTTAATTTATATTTTATAAATATTTATGAAAATTAATTTGCCTTACTTATACACTAATGCATTATATAATTAAACGTAAAATATGTTAAAATTAAATGGTGTATCTAGTTTTCTAAATTTTTTTTTTTGGAAAAAATCATCTTAACATTATATTTATGAGTAAGAGATGAGGAAGACATAAATATGGGTTCTTTTTCAAGTGGAAATTTATAGGGTAAAGGGTCAAAAATGACCATGTACTTATATCCAAGGTGCATATGGCACCTCCTACTATTTTTTAGTTCAAAAATGGCCATCAACTTTCAAAATCAGTGCAAAATTGACTCCCCCGTTAATTCAACTAACGTTGACCGTCACTTTAAAATTTTTTGACCAAAGATTATGAGGTGCAAGCTGAGTTGGCGCATACGTGGCATTGAGGGAGAAAAGTCAAATTTCATTTTAACAAATCAAAAGAAATGGAAATAGCAAACACCAACCAGTTAATTAAAAAAACAAAATCTAAAGAAAATGGACACGTGAAAAGCAACACATTGTTTTCTTTTTCATCAGTAAGCTTCAGATTATCAAAACACGATGAACCAGGCGAGAAAAGTCGAAGCAGCCGGAGGAAAAAAGTCGAACCACGTGAGCATGGGGTTTTGATTCCTGTTGAAATTGCTGTGAGAGTTTCTCTGCTATGTGCAATTTCCGGAAGCAAGAGCAATGGGAAGGTGGGTTGTGGACAACATTGAGAATGCAAAATTGCGTCCAAAGATTTGTCGTGTAGAATCAAGGAGGGATTCTAAGGAAGTGGCACAGAACTTGGTTTCACCTTCGATTTCTTTGAATTCACAGTTTTTGAGTGTGTATTTCATGGCCTTGGCTTGAGGTGAGTGTTTGAGGAAAGAGAAAAATTACAAGAGGGAAGGTAGGTGTTTGGATGAGAAAGGGATTTTATCATATTCTTCGTTGGGAAGAAATTTTGAAGAAGCTGAAATGTTCTTCTGCTCAAAATAGGTTGGCATTTTCTTGCCTACTTTTAGATCATTTGCAGTGAAAAACACATTCAGTTCGGGATCCATATGATTGTGATTTATCGTCTTATGCTTTTCTTCTTCTTCCTCTTCATCATCCTCTAGTTTAGCATGCTTGAATGCTTAATTTTAGGAAGAATATGGCCATCTGTTTCAAGATGCTGCATATGAGCTGATTCTTCTTTCAGTTCAATATCTCTCCCAAATGTTATTGTTATCTTTCTTCCCCAACCGCCATATCCCGAGCTGTGCTTCTCGTTAGGTCACTTGGTCTTCTTTTTTTTTTGGCCACACAGATGAGTTACGAGAGAGAGGAAGAAGAGAAAAGGGACTGGTCTTGATGAGGAATAAATTGAGAGAAAGGGAAGAAGAGGGTTCAACGGTCAACATTTAGAGTAATTACACACCTTTTTTTTATTATTATTGGGAGAGAATGAAGGTAGATTTGTTCAAGGCTTCAGATCTTTCCCTCCTTGACTAGACGGCCAAGCTTTGTCACTGGGACCCATTTCTTCTCCTCTTCACGGCAGCCACCAGCTCTGCGTCGTCCACCTCGGCCACAATCTCTGCGACCACGGCCTCCAAAACCACGTCCAAATCCACCGCGATCTCCTCCATGCTCAGCCATGATTGTCAGAAATTATAAGAAGGAAGCCTAACTCTAAGAAGATATTCAATGTCGCCAAGGGGAGTAGAGTATGCACACCTGTACAAATTAATTGCACACTTGTATAAACATATGGGGGCCACATGAGTAAAGTAACGGAGCTTTTGGTTAAATTAACAGGGGAGTTATTTTTGCCCTGATTTTGAAAGTTGATGGCCATTTTTGAACCAAAAAATAGTAAGAGGTGCCACATGCACCTTGAACATAATTAGATGGTCATTTTTTACCCTTTACCCAAATTTATATGATGGTTCATATTCTAAGGGTGTGAGGGAATAACCACTGGATTTAATATATGTTGGTAACATAAAGAGCTTCAATTTAGAGGATCATACATTAGACGTTAATATGGGCTTTCATCTGCTATGTGAAGCCTCTCTCCCTCATTCCTTGCAATAAAAGCCCGTATGTATGACCTGAAGCCCAATGTCTTGGCCCAAGCAACCAACATAGTTTTTTTTAAAAAAAATGAAAGTGATGTACCCACCAATGTTGTAAACACCGGACCGGAAGGTGAGCGGGAGAGGGCATCGGGTCACGGTTCTCACGATCGGATCGGTCGGACAGAAGGTCGGACCGATGACGTAATAATTAAGGAAAAAATATATGATTGTTAAATGTAAATTACATATAAACAAATTATGGTCCATTTACCTCTTAATTTTTAATGAAAGACCATTGACCAAGAAATATATAACCATTAGAGACTTAGAAAACAAATCATTCTTGTCTTTAGCTAAGCAAAACAAAGAAGGCGTATAGGACCATTTGAGCATCACAGTTGCAGAAATTTTTGTCGAGATAGAAGAACTAGGAAGTTAGGAACACAAGCAATTTCTGTTATGCAAAAAGTAAGAGATAGAATATGCAACTGATAAAAATTTCAAAAGAAATGTAAAATGTAGAAAGACAACAAGTGCTAAATATAGAATAAAAGCTTAGAAGAGACGTTAAACATCAACAATAGAGGAATGGTAAGAGAGATGATGTTCACCAATTGGTTGGAGTTTTGGAGATCAAATTTCACAGCCCTAAGATTTTCAAATGGCTGTTGGGGTTTTTAATTTGGGAGAAACATATGAAGCTAATGAATTTGGGGATGTAATTTGGCTTTCTTTTTTAAGAACTTGGGTATTTTTTGGGCTTAATTTTATTTTTTTTCATCTTTCTTTTGTTTCAGATTGGACCGCCCGTTTTTTATAAAACCGATCCGGTTCCCGGTCCAATGTCCTGCTGAAAACGGTCCAATCCGGCTTAACACTATAAACGGCCAGACCTTAAAATCCGAACCGACCTGTGGAGCTGTCGACGGTCCGACCGGTTGGACCGTCCGGCTCGGTCCGGTTCTTATAACCATGGTACCCACTACCCACTCTCTGTATGTGACTTCAACTTGTAAATTAGTCAATATACCGTTAGATAGCAGCTTCCTTACCCAGAATCACCTCTTGTTAAATACATTTATTATGTAAACAAGACGTATATCCCCGTGCTTTGCACGAGATTATTGTTTTTGTGAAGCATTATTGTTGCACTTTCAATGGTGTAAGAATTCATAGTTTGGTTTATGAGTGTTGATTTGGAGTAATATATCTCATGAATAAAACTTGTTAGATTGAATGGATGCATGAAGGGAAATATTGTGAGTAAGGAAATTGTTTTATTTTTAATAGTGTAATTTCTCTTTGTTGTTGTGTTACTAACTCTTATGTTTGGTTTTTTTTATTTAATAATTTTAATTCAAAATGTGCTTAATTTATAGTTTTGATGTTGAGTGTTTATTTACCATAAGTGTTATTTTTTTATTTAAAGTTAAAATAAACATTTAATCCCTTAAGTTGATATTAATTATTATTTTTAAAATATGTTCTATTCCCCCTCAGTCCTCTTCCCTTATGAAGTTGTAAAAAATGTTAAATAAGTATATGATTATTTTATTACTGATTCAAGGTAACGAATTAACATTTAGTATTTGACGATATGTTGAGAATTAAATTATTTTTTAATTTTTTATTCCCACCAGTAGCTGACTCATTAACCATTGACCCATCACCTCCATCGGTTCACATGGAGGTCCCAGTTTCATTACCTTGTTTTTGTATAATCCTTATAATTGTTAACCAAGTGTATCCCATCATTTGTTAATTGTAAGAACTATGATGCAACCAAAAAGGGAATTGGTCATGCAAAGTAGAAATATAGGAACATTTTTTTCATTGACCTATTCAATTTAGTCTAAATTTGAGAATCCAATTACCATCCTTGATTTCTAAGAATTGGTATTTGGTTATAATAAGGACAAGAGGGAGCATATTGAAATAATAAGGAACTTGTAATTTGGTATTTTTGTATTGTTGTTAGGGCTTTTCATTTCTTTGACAATAAAGATCACAATAACACGCATGTATGTGATTTATCCAAGACATTAATATCTCTAGTAAGTGTTCATCTTCCCTTTAACTTGGGAGATCAAAAGCTCTAGTCTGGAAAATGCACTACTTGCAACACAATGACTTTGTAAATAATTTAACGTCAACAATTGATTCATGAGAAATGGGTTGAATACATTATTCCAATTGAAAAGCATGAACACAACATGATGACTTTTCAAATAACTGGAGATCTCAATAGTGTTTTTTTTTTATGACAACCAGGAATCCGCACTTAACCTATAGGACTATCTTGCATCATGATCCTATTCAGCTCTGACGTGGGAGAAGAAACCAAATGGAACCCAGGAGCGACTTCCAAACCATCCTTAGCTAGCTTATCTGCAGCCATGTTAGCCCAACGCTGAATGTGGTGAACTGAGATGGCCCAGTCACGATTCAGAGTGCATTTTATTTATGCTAATACCAACCTGTCCGCATGGTTCACATAGTTCGGTTCAGTAATTAGACTTGTCGCATCGAGACAGTCCGTTTCAAGAATAACACACCTGTAGCCCAAGTCCCATGCAAGTTTTAAGCCATGCAAACAACCCCACAGCTCCACCGACAAAGCATCCCCATCATACAGCTTTACCATGAAACCTTTAACAAAACGACCATATTCTACTCGAATTACACCCCCACATGCCGTTGTATTTCTCTGATGTGAAAAAGCTCCATCAACATTTACTTTAACCCATCCAGCCTCAGGTGGCTTCCATTTATGACTACAACTATCCGGCTGCAAAAGGGAACGGCGACCCTTAGAAAACATCTCACGAGCTTGCTTCATACTTGTTATCATTGCCTAGACACTGCTTAGTATCATTCTATTCGTGATTTCCTTCTGTTCAAAAATAAAAGAATTTCTTCGACGCCGAAGCCACCAGCACGTTACTGCAAAAGTCTCACTCCATTCTGCACACTCCTTATTCTGCCTATTCGAGAGATTCCATCTGAACCAATCGGATATGTCCCTGCGGGTGAAATCCTGCCATGCTGATACAGAAACAATCTCCTTCCATAGATCATTATTTCGGGGACAATCCCGAAGGACATGACTCAAATCCTCAGTGTCAGAGTGACACACAGGGCATTGATCATCATTTGTCAGCCTTCTTCTCTTTCTAGATACATTAGTGAGCAATCTCTTGTGAGCTACTGTCCACAGAAACAATTTACATCTTTCAGGAATCTTCAATTTCCAAATCCTTTCCCAAAGCGGGTCACATATACCTGGTTCACCAGCACAGTATTTGTATGCTGATTTCACCGAAAACTCACCACTTTTATTCAGTTTCCAACGAACATCACCATTATCTGTTCTTTCCAAACCAGCTTCTACTTTGCTCCACACCTCTTTCAGTCCAGCCCAAATATTAGAGCCAGTTCTAGTCAAATCAATTTTAGGGACCAAATCAGACCCACATTTATACTTGTTTCGTAAAACTTTAACCCATAATGCGTCTGGTCTTTTAATCATATTCCAACCAAGCTTCATGAGAAAAGCATGATTTTGATGTTTAGCATGTCTAATGCCCAGACCTCCAAGTTTCTTATCCTTACAAACCTCATCCCAAGCCATTAAAGCAATCTTCCTTTGCTCTCTTGAACTCCCCCATAGAAAATCTCTGTTTGCTTTATCTAATTGGTCATATGTTGATTTTGGGAAAAGAGAAGACTGCATGACATGCCCAGGAATGGCTGTTGTGACTGCACTGACAAGAGTGGACCGACCTGCTAAAGAGAGAGTCTCCGCTTTCCACTTTGAAAGACGTCTCCTCACTCTGTCCATGACCTCCTTAAACGTGTCCTTCGAAACCCGTTGATGATGAAGAGGTACCCCTAAGTACTTTCCAAGATCACATGTTTGTTCAAATCCAAGCACCTCACTAATATTCTCACGAACAGTGTGATTAATATTTCGTGAAAAATAAACACGAGTTTTTGATGCATTTACTTTCAAGCCAGAACTTTCACAGAAGACATCTAAACATCTTTTAACAATTTCCGCTTGACCAACTGACGCTTCAATAAATAACACAATATCATCTTCAAAGAACAAATGTGAAATACCTGGCCCATCAGAGGAAAGATGAACTGGTTCCCACTCACCTCTTTCAATTGAATCTTGAATTAAATGGGCGAGTTTTTCCATGCATATTACAAAAAGATAAGGTGAAATAGGATCACCTTGTCTGATGCCTCTAGAAGGACAGAACTCCTCAGCCTTATTTCCATTCCAAAGAATCTGCATAGATGGGGAAGAAACACAGCATCCAATAAGATCCACAATATTAGTGGGAAGGCAAATCTCCTTTAGACAATTAATCAGAAATTTCCAATTCACTCGATCATATGCTTTTTCAAGGTCTATTTTGATAGCCATGCATCCTGCCTTTTTCCTCATGCTTCTCATAGAGTGAATTACTTCCTGTGCAACAATTATATTGTCACTACTATGACGACCTGGAACAAAACTGCATTGGTTAGGTGAAATAATACGTGGTAGAAGTGGCTTTAACCTATTCACAACAACCTTTGTTACAATCTTATAGATAACATTGCATAAGCTTATTGGGCGAAGATCACGCATGGATTCCGGTGGCTCCTTTTTTGGGATAAGTACTATGAATGTACTATTCACCTCTTTTAACTCCTGAGGGTTCAAAAATAAACGAGTAACATAATTAATTATTGAACCTCCCACTGTGGTCCATTGATTCTGGAAGAAAAGAGCATTCAAGCCATCAGGACCTGGAGATTTCAATGGCCCCATGCTAAATAAAGCGTTTTTAATTTCATCCTGAGCTACTCCTCGACCACACCAATTTAACTCCGTCTCTCCCAAGCTAGGAAATGAATTATTACATATAATCATCGGCATGTTCACTTCATTCTCTGTATAAAGCATTTGAAAGAACTCTGACACCATTTGTTTAATTCCCGGTTCCTCATAAATCCATTCCCCATCATTATCCTGAAGAGCCATCACCCTATTATTTTTCCTTCTACTATTAGCACGAACATGAAAATATTTGGTGTTACGGTCACTATAAACTGACCATTCCATCCGAGCTTTCTGAGCCCACATGAGAGACTCCTGTTGCAAAATATCTTCCAACTCCTTCCACAACTGAGATTGAAGGTCCAAAAGATCAGAAGCCCTCCTATCTCGCGATAATGCTCTGTTCAGGCCATCTAAGCGCCGTAACAGTCTCTTCTTTCTTGCCTCAGTTCTACCAAACACTTCCTTATTCCATTCAGAGCATGCCCTTATAAACTGATGTACATTCGATGCCCACTGAGAATTATTACGCCAAGAACTCTTTACAAAATCATCGAATTCTTCATGAAGGACCCAAGAGGCAATAAAACGAAATGGCCTATTCGCTCTCATCCTTTCTTCCGTTCTGTCTGTGCACAAAAGTAGAGGTCGGTGATCGGACTTAAGAAAAGGCAAATGTTTAACCACGGCATTCGGGAATGAATGAGTCCATTCTGCATTCGCCATAAATCTATCCAAACGAGCCTCCGTCGTACCACGTTTCCAGGTATGAGCCGGCCCCACAAAACCCATATCTAATAAACCCAACTCGTCCACCCATTTCGAGAAATCCCTGTCTATGGATCGTTGGGATTGGGCAAAAGATATACGTTCACTATCAAACAACGTAGCATTGAGATCACCTCCCATAACCTATGCTCCATTAAAATCATTTGCAAGACGAGAAAGCTCTGACCATAATCCCCGCCTTACTACACAATTTGGGGATGCATAAATCACAGTAAATCTCCATATAAACCCATTAGGATTACGGACTTGAAGATGAACAAACTGCCAGTTACGTTCTAGAACTTGAATAGCCAAGTTCGGAGAATTCCACATGCACCAAATACCCCCACTATATCCTTCTGCATCAATAATCTCATAATTACTAAACCCAAGACTTCTAACTCTCCTCGGCGCCATCTCTTTACTACATCTAGTTTCCAAAATTGCTAAGAAATCCAATTTATAATGCTTCTTAAGATCAAGCACTAGAGCAGTGAAGCTACGGGCTCCAGTACCTCTTGAATTCCATAGCATAATATTCATGAGGAAACCAATGAAATATTTTGGGGATTATCCTCCACCCCATTAATTTTATCAACTTCATACATTTGTTCATCCATCGAACTGTGAATAATTTCTCCTGCTTCATTGAGGTGAACGCTTGAATTCTGTTGCTCGTAAATCTGAGAAGTCCCAGGAATAATCTCTGATGATCCTTCATGCAAAACCTCACAACTTGTAAATCTCATCTGGCCCACATTAGTCACACGTGATGTCATCCCCTTTTCTAACACCAAATCCTGGACCGAATTAGCATGAGAGGAAGCCTTTTCCCCTTTATCCATCTCCAACGCCCCAAAACAATTATTAGTGGGAATGGGCTTTAGGCCCACAATTGTTTGGGACTTTTGCTTCAGCCTACCTTGAGCAGGGGGCTTAATTTCTTTCCCTTTTAATTTAATAATGCTTGCTCCTTTCCTTTTACCACCAACCGGAATCCATTCCTCTTTTTTCTCATTATCCTTGGTCCCACCATTTTTAACCTCCTGAAATCTTCCCTTTTTTGCCTGGTTTTTAATTCCAATCATAGTCCGTGATACCCTTTCCTTCTCATCATTCCTCTTAATTGCATCGGATGATTTAGAGATTTTATTCTCTCCACCATTAATTTCAGATAGTGCCTTACTTCCCCGAAAATCACGCCTCAAAATATGAATTTTCCCATAAAGCCTTGATCCGTCATCTCCACCCTCCACGTTACCGGAAAAACCTGAACCACTCACCTCCGGCAATCGTGAATCCCCTTTTTCACCCTCCTTGGTTTTGTCCTGTGCATTTTCGTCTACCTTGTTGCCCCCATCACTTTGGACCCCATTCATACTCCTTTCTGGGCATCCATTTTGTGCATGACCGTAGCGACCACATGAAAAACAAACCATATGTAAACCTTCATAGATAATAGCTTTCTCTTCGCCAAAAAGTTTATATGACGGCAGTAACGGCTGATACAAGTCCAACTCCACACAAATACGAGCAAATCCACCTTTATCATAAATTGAGGTGGAACAGTCAATTTTAATTGTTCTCCCCGCCATATTACCAAGCCTTCTTAAAGACTCTACATTGTAAAATTCCATTGGAAGATCCGGTAATCTTATCCAAGCCGCAATTTTCCTTTGCATATCTGCCTTCCACGGGTTAAAGTTAGGGCGCCATCGCTGAACTATAAGATAATGATCATCAATCATCCATGGGCCTTCCTGAAAAGCATAGTCCTTGTCATCCCTTGATGAAAAAGAAACAATGAAATACCCATTACTTAGAGGGACCATCTTTAACGGATCCCGAGGTTTCCACATCCTGTTGATTCTGTCCCGAATGATGTAACTTGGAATCACCGCACCCAGGACTTTTATAATAAGAGAATTCAACCATGGTCTACACCAGTCCTTATACTCCTCTGCTAAAACTTTAAACTCCACAAGACCTGATCTATCTCCATTCTTAAAACCCTCTTCCTCATTCCTTTCGTTAGTCTCAACACTAGCATTTTCACTAGAATTTGACTTGTGAAAATAAGATCTCCACCCTTGAACAATATCTTCCTCCTCTTCATGACTCACTAGGAAGCCTCCATACCCCGGAGAAAGGAGCTTATCCTTGTACGTAACCGAAGTCCTTCTTTGAATAGGCTCCCCTTCTTTTCTTACAGTGTCAGCCGTTTGCTTACTCTTCCCTTTCCCAAAAACAAACCCAGAATTCACTTTTTCCTTACCATCCTTATCTTTCTCCCGTCCACCTCCACGGTCGTCGGGAATCGCACCTACGCTCTCACTCTCCATTAATATTTTCTTTTATTTTCAACGCATTCAATAGTGTTTTTTTAATCCAAAGTTGGGAGCCACTAATTGTTATCAAGTGAATTTAAGGAAATATTATTTTTTGTCAATTCATTATAGGATTAGAAAATAAGACAATCACATCCCTACATAACAGATTTCATTAGGAATTTTAGAGCATTCCTTTCAATTAACTTTTAAATTGATTCCGGTCATCAACCAAGTTAACACAAATACCATAACTTTAATTTGGTTGATAACCTACAAAGAGGTCTTCTCAAAGCCGGACAAATGTTCATCAACTTGGAAAACAATTGATTCACTTCAAGCTAATAAATTTTGAACTATTTTCAAAGCAGCTTGATGGTATCTCAGATTGATGCTCATCATTGCTTGACATTCCAGAATGTTGTCCTCTCTCAGCAATCACTTTAAAAACTATGTTCTAACCACCACCACCACATCTATCATTTTGATCATGAAGCTTTCCTTAATGCTTACAATGACCTGCACATGTTTCATGAACAATCGGGATACAATTAACCTTAGGTGTAACTAGCAAATACATCAAGTAATAATTAGCACCCACATTTGCAAAATCATGTTTTAAGTTATTCAAGTACCACAATTACATAAATTTCACAGCAGGTAAAAATAATACATGCAAGCAATCTGGCATATATTGGGAAAAACTATCTGCCATGCCTTGGCAAGCTCTGATAACCCACCAATATTAGGTTTGACAGCAATAGTTGATTGTGCAATGGATTGTATCATGATCATGTTGTTTATATGAATCTAATATGTCAACAAAAAATTGTATGACACAAAATCTGAAAAAATAAACTTTGCAATATATACTTTCAATTTCAAAAAAAACAAACAAACAAAACAGAGTGCAAAAGTAAAGTATGGCTCTAAGTTAAACCCAAATCATGAAAGGCAATCTGAGTGAAGTAAAAAAAAAACCTTACATAAAAATGGTAACAACAATGGTAAGTGAACAACAAACTTCAACCCTAAACATAAATTAATTAATGAATAAAATAAACACACACACTTTACCTAGGATGAGGGATCACCAATGAAGGCTTAAATTGAAACTTTTAAACAATCACTAATGAAGGCTCAAATTGGACCAAAGCCAAAACTGGAAAATAATCAAAATTGACCAAAATTGTGTCATAGGAGAATACAATGCCACCCCAACACATACAAACTCAAAGGTAAGGAAGGATTCAAGATTCTAATGAAATATTTATGAGAAGAGTACCTCTTCTTGTTTGCGCCTCTTTGGGTCATCCCTAAAATTACAAATTTTCAAGGATGCAAGCACCCACCCCAAGATCCACAAGTAATACGTAAGAGACGACAGAGAAACTTGTAAACAACATCAAATATTTGAACTGCCCTAGGATCAAGCAAATTGGTTCAAATAAGCACAAACTCCTGATAATTAGAACATACCTCCAACGTTTATTAATTTAAAATGGTCATTACCTTGGATCCTTGAGCCTCAACTTCACAGCCCCCCTGTGATTGTCAACACCAGCAAGCGAAATTGAACATCCATCATATTTCCAACAAATACAAGGAATTAATATATGTGTGCGTGTATCCACCTAACGCTTCATAAACAATAATCTAATGAAGAGGCCACAATGAGTTTGGGGATGGGAAACGAGGAGTTGTAACGTAATACCTGGAAATGAATAGTCATAGTGTTAATGTAACATCTGGAGAGGAATAGACATGGATGGGTGGGTTTAATAATAGGTATTTCAGAAATCTAAAGAAGTTTAACTACATTCACAGGATAAGAGGATCTCTGTTAACGGAATATCACAAGATTGGATGCTAATTGATGCCGTTAACACGAGATTTAGGAAATATATTGATCTCTGCTTGAATTATATCAGTATCTTGCCAAGGACCGAAGCAGAAGAATGGTTTAAGGGAAAAAAAGGTGTTGAAGATATACTCCCTCCGGTCTTAAATATAAGACCACTTTAACTTTTTTTTTTGTGGAAATTAAGGAAGCAAATTAGACCATTAAATTATAACAATTGTTACATGTAATTAGATTATAGGTTAGTGTATAAGTAAAATAAATTAGTTTTGAGAAAAAAAAAAGATAACTATAGACAATTTAAAGTCATTAATTTTGCATCCTTAATTTTTTCAGAAAAAAATCAAAGTGATCTTATAATTAGGACGGAGGAAGTATTAGATGCATGTGTCCTGTAGTTTTTTTTTGCCATGATGTATAATGTATCATACCTAAAAAAATATTATGTATAAATAAATAAATTTATTATTTAAATCTCTGCTTGAATTATATCAGTATCTTGCCAAGGACTGAAGCAGAAGAATGGTTGAAGGAAAAAAAAAGTGTTGAAGATATATTAAATGCATATATGTAGTACTGTAATTTTTTTGTTTTTTGTTTTGCCATGATGTATAATGTATCATACCTAGGAAAATATTAAATTTCCTTTTTCCGGGAAGCAGCATTTTTTTTTGGCCAAATGGGAAGCAGCATTGAATAATAACTTTGTTATATAAAATTTAAATAAATTGCTTTATTTCCGTAACATATATATATATATATATATATATATATATATATATATTGAGGGAGCACCTGTTTGGATGAGTTAGCTATTTATTGACCTTGCCACGCTGGAATAACAACGTCATTAGTTAATGTAGCATACTAACGGTCGGGATTCTCTCAAAAAAGACACAGGCATGCATGCATGCATGCAACAGTTCAATGCAAGTGTGTGTATATATAGGTTACGATGAAAATACTCAAGCGCGACGTATCTACATTAATTTTCCAGTAACTCTTTTTATAAGTCATTGATTTATATATATATATATATATATAAATAGGAGTATTAACTGCTGGCTATTCATTCTCAACAAGTATTTAATTTAATTTTAATCACAAAAGGATTGCATATGTAGCGGGAAAACTGTAAGCTAAAGATTCAAGCACACAGCTGTTGGGAGTCTCTGAGACAGATAAAGCTTCCAGAATTACACTAATTAAAGGAAAGAATAATTCATTAAACAGTGTTGTGATGTGTGTGTGTGTGTGTTTACAAACGGCTTCTTCTTTTATATCAATGGATCATAATAACAAATATTGAGGGTGTCACAACAAGAAACGCACAAAACGTACGTAAAAAAAAGTCATGCTTCTGCTTTTTTCTGTTTTAGTAACTTTTTACTGTTAATGCCGTGACTCATAATTTAGCTTGTTATAATGATCGATGATCTGTCCCCAAAACTATCTCATTTCCTTACTCAAAAAGCATAAACTATTATTTTGGGCTTTCACGAAACGGGAACGCTTCATACAGCCAGGGGCACCGTTTTTTATTTTAAGAAATGGTTACGACATTTTAGACAACATTAATTATGGCTAATGTTTCCGTAATTCTGGGTTCAAAAAGTCTCTTGGGTTGGGCGTGCCTTGTGGCTAGTAACTGTAATCTTTTTTTTTTTGCCATCGGCTAGTAACTGTAATCTTATTAGCATTCTCTGAATAATTGAACCAAATAATACCAAGAGTCAGAGGCAAATTAATACTTATGTTTTGGGTTATTTGTTAAGTAATTACTATAATTAATTCCCATCTAGTAAGGCATTTTCAATTTTATATTAAATCTCTATAAATGATAGTGCTTTATAGTTTATTGTTTAGCAAGCATTTGTACCCCACATATATATGGGATCTTTTCTTTTTTGGTTATTTGACATATTTTTGACTGTTGACTTGCTGTCTTCTCTTATGAAAACTGCAATAAAACAAACGCTAAATTTACATGACAATATACTCTAACAAGGTAAACCACGAAATATCCCATAAAAAATTATTTATACAACAGCAAAACAGTGATGATAAAATACAAAATACAAGAACTTTAGGTGCTAGAAATTTCTAAAACAACAATAATATTTCCTTCCCCCAGAATCTAGCAACAAAAAATCAACGATGGCGTGGCAAATAATATCGTGGTAAATATTGAGAGAACAGAAAAAAAAGTTATCATCATTTTGTGGCCCTTTAACTATAAACCCAAAGCAGAAAATATGGTTACATGTATAACTATCAAAAAAGAAAATTTGGTTATTTGTTAATTTTCTTGACCGAAAATAGTAGTGGCAAGAAATTTCGGTTCATGATCACTCACAAACAGCTCCTAAAGCACTAAGAAAGAGGCCGATTCGTGTACCTAACCCCCATCCCATGTATGTGTGTATATGTGTATATATATATATTCTCACATTCACAATCCTCCCATTATCTTGGCCTGTTCATTGTCATCGCCCAACTAACAATAAGCATGGCTTCTCTTTCTTTCTCCAAATCTCTCTTCTTCCTCCTTCTCATTCTTTGTTCTTCTCCTGTCCTATTCGCAGATGAATCTAAGGAAGAAGTTGGTATTATCTCCCTCTCACCACACTATTTTTTTTTTTTTTTTGAGTATATGAAATTCAGGTTCAATATTGATTGGCACTCACAGTAAATAAGCCACAAAATTCCTTTGTTAAAGACAAAATCCAGTGGCGGAATTTCGTGGCTCATTGTTTATCAACGGTCGATTTTAGGACAAATTCCGTGACTAATTCCGTATTTTTTTTAGTGTTATGGCAGGTCAAGGTGATTTTCTTACGAAGTATCGGTTCATGTTTTTATTTTGTAGACAGCCAAAAATCCAACCACATCACGTAGTTAATATAATTCTCGTGAAATTTTGTGCTGGTTCATTTTGGTTTGTTTCTATTTTTTGTGAGTGGAATTTTTATTTGATGTTTGGACAGAGGATGAACACCCATTCATGTACGAAGAGGAAACTGGGAAAGGACCAAAAAGTTGGGGGAATCTGAAGCCAGAATGGAAAGTTTGTGACACTGGGAAATTGCAATCTCCTATTGATCTTCTCGACGAAAGGGTCCAAGTTTTTCCAGACTTGGGCAAACTTAAGAGGGATTATAAACCAGCCCCTGCTACCATCAAGAACAGGGGACACGACATCATGGTAGCCACATTTTCATTTTATTTGTGTACATTTCTAGATACTTGTTAATTGTTAAGTATCATGTTTTTCAATAGAATTATGATGTGTTCTGTTGTTTTGGAAGGTACATTGGAAGGGATATGCAGGGCAGATAAACATAAACGGGACTTATTATAAACTAAAACAGTGCCATTGGCATTCACCTTCGGAGCATACGATGAATGAGAAAAGGTCAGTTTGGTGCACATGATCCATAAGGAGAGTCTCTTGCGTAAGGTTTCTTTATGTGTTTATATCCACTCAGATTTGATTTTGCAGGTTCGACCTGGAGCTCCATGTAGTTCATGAATCAAAGGAGGGAAAGGTGGCTGTTATTGGAATTTTATATAAATATGGCCACCCCGATCGCTTGCTTTCCAAGGTTTGACGCGTTTCTTATTATTATTTTTTTTTTTAATATAAACCTGGATAACCAAAGCTCAAAGGAGCAAATACATCATTAAGGTAGCCTAGCAAGTGGTTCCCCCCGTTTCTCCTTGAAAGGAGGGCGGAGGTTGATCAAAATAGCAAAAGCTTTCTACAATGTTATGGGCCAATTTGGTCATATGATCAGCTAGATTATTTAGTTCTCTTGGAATAAAGCTAATCAGCACTTGCCAATCCTTAGTCACCCATCTTCTAGCATCTTCAATTATGTCGTTGTACGGATGATCCCAAGCATTTCCTCTGGTCAACATGTTGATCATCTCGACACAATCTGTGACAATCTCCACCTTCTTGTAGCCAAAACGCCAACAAAGTTGTAGGCTCTGTATCACCGCAATGAGTTCTGTGATCGCTGGTGGGACATTGGTGAGCTTGCAGGAAAAGCCACCTGCTCATTCTCCTGATGCATTTCGACACCACCACTTCCACTTTGACCTGAGCTTATGACAGAATTGTCCGTTTCTAGTGTAAAGAAATCAGGGTGAGGGGATATCATCCCGTTCCTTTCAGCCAATGGATTAGTGTAGAAGCTGCAGTTAGCGATCATCTCCTGGTCCCATAAAGCTCTCAATAAACTACCATACATATCTCTATGGGGTGGTGGGTTGTCAGCCTCAAAGATAATCTTGCACCTATCTACCCAAATGTCCTAATAGATATACCCAAAGAGGGTCCCCCATTTAACCTTTTTAGTGGAGGGTTTACCAATGTCGCATTTAAGGTTCCATTTCATCCATTCCTGGCCATGTAGACTTGAGAATTTTTCCCATAGCAAGGGATGAACAGCTGCTCTCCATCACTCCTTAGCATTGGTGCAATCGCAGATGGGGTGCATGGCGTCCTCAACTTGGTTGCATCCAAAAGGACAAAGAGATGAGTCTGCAAACCCTCTGCGTTCTCTCAATTGTTCAATGTGGATTCTGTCATGGGCAAACATCCACATGAACGCCTTGACTTTCTCTGGAATCGACCACTTCCATAGCATCTTCCACAGCGTCTCCTCCACCCGATGGGAACCTGCAAAAAAAAATGGTATGCGGAGTTAACTAAAAAACGACCATCGGAGGATGGTTTCCAAATGAATCTATCCTCTCCTCTCTCCTCACGGGGGTGTGTGCACACATGATCCGGTCGACTACTTGAGGATGGAACCACCTCAGAAGCATGTTCCTGTCCTACTCTCCCAAAGGAGTTATAAAGTCAACTACTCTCTCTTCCTTGCTCGCAAATTGCTCATAACCTGGTATGAGATTAATAAGGGGAGTACTAATTTCCGACCAATTGTCATACCAAAAGGAGGTATTCTTGCCATCACCAATTTTGACCCCAGGGCCCTTCTTAAAGGATTCCCAAACTTGGCATATGCTGCGCCAAGTGCTAGAGGAGATTTTCTTCTTGTGGATAGGGGACCACTCTTCATCCCGTATTGAGATTTGGAATTCTTATTTCTATATTCACTTATAGGAATTATTATAAGGTTAATATCAAATTTAATCATACAAGTTTTCGCGCGGGTACATGGAAGTTTTTGTTGAATCAGTCTCACCTGAGAAATATTATGAAATGAGCAAGGGACTGTTAAAAAGTTAATGGTTGATTTTTAAAATTTTTAGCAAACTGATGTGGCATAGAGGGACCACACAAAATTGGACTTAAATCATTATTTTATGTATCAATTGCTCAATTGTAATACATGATATCCATTCCTAAATTGACACAACAACCACACAAAATATAATATGTGTAGACACAAACATGATAATTCTTCAATTGTTCCTTGAACGGATTGCATAATGAGTAAGATGGTGAATAAGTTGTTAAACTTGCGATTTGTTTTTTTCTTTTTCTTTTTTTCTTTTCCTTTTTTTGGCAGCTGGTTCCCCACATAAAGACAATCGGCGAAGAAGAGAGGGAATTGGGAATATTAAACCCTGGAGAAATTAAGTTTGGTAGCAGAAAGTATTATAGATATATTGGCTCTCTTACGGTTCCTCCTTGCACTGAGGGTGTCATCTGGACTATAGTGAAGAAGGTTCTCTACTTTCACACCATCCTTTTTAACTACCCTTGGTTTTTAACTTTTAACCTTTTAATCACAATCCCTTTTGTTGTATTTATACGTTGTGTTCGTCTATCACACAGGTGAGGACTGTCTCAAGGGAGCAAGTAAGAGCATTGAGAAACGCTGTTGATGATGTAAGCAAATTATGCATACTTCTTTCTTTCTTTCTTTCTTTCTTTCTTTATTTTTTGGGTCAAAAGCATATTTCTCCATTTATTGTTGTTGTTGTACATGAAGGAGCCATCTCTACTAAATTTGAAGATTAAGCGTTGATTTATATTCGGAATTACCGAAGTCTCAAGTTAGTTAAAAAAAACATCAAATGCTGCCAAACATTGTTGAATTTTCATTGAGTAATTTTTTTTATTTTTGTGATTAATAATTTTATATGTTGGGCGTGGAACAGGGATTCGAGGAAAATTCAAGGCCTACGCAGGAACTAGACGGAAGACCAGTTTGGCTATATACCAAGGGACCGTAAAAATACAAGTACGTTGGAGAGGGAGGATTTTTTTTTTTTTTTTTGGTGAAAGAGGGAGGTGAATTTCTTGTATGGCCGTTGACGTTGTTACATGGGCAACAAATAAACCATTCTGGTATATATATGATTTACAGTCCCCATCATTTTTTTATTTTTAAGAAGCTGTACTCAGTTGAATCAGAGATACAGTCACAACATGTGCAGATTAAGCGTACATGTGATTTGTATGACATAATAAAAAAGAAAAGAATGGCATCACAAATTTATTTAGATTGATCTGGGTATTATGACAAACGATAGAGAAGGTAGTCTGTAAAAAACAAAGCAGATCACTATCTCAGAACCTGTTTACTTGCAACATTTAAACACAAGGAAAGGAGGTTTCACGCAGTTTAAAGAGCCAGGAACTAGGAATCACAAAGGCAAACCGATACTTTTTAAGCGATAAGGAATGGCAGAACAGTCAGCATAAACGACTCATAGGAGAATGTTGCAGAACCAGAGTACTTGGTATCCTTCTCCTTGAATTTTTCAGTTAGTCCCTGCAAGTCACATGATTCAAAGACCCTTTTAACTCTTCACCAGTATCAAAATAATATTTTCACAGATTCACAACCATTAGTTGGAAGATTGCGCATCATTAAGGAGAGATTATTAAACCAATACTACACATAATGCAGAACATCCTATTGTTGGAAATTCAATTTGGTCTTAATCATGGAATCGGGTGCCATTTTCAACAAACTTGCGCATAAAATATCAAACATCATATTACTTATTGAGCATTAAAAATGAATATATTAACAACAGAGGGGGAGATTTTTCAACATGTCATTTTATTTGCAAGAAATTTGACTCGGTTAAAATTGTAATTTTGGAGCTTACCTTAACAGTAAGGCAGCACCTGCATTAACAAACAAGGGAAACAGGGAAAAAAATCAGTCCAAAAGGGTGTCATATATACAAAATCTCAGAATGATGGTGAGTAAATATCCAACAAAAAAAAAGGACAAGTATATGAAGCAAAATCATACTCAATGAAGTTGTCATATTCAATAGCCTTGCTCTTTCCACCAGTTTTGTCAAACTTGGAGACAAGCAAATCCAATACCGTAGGTGAAACAGCAAACCCCATGCTCAGTAGCGCCTCCCTCAACTCATATGAATCGATTTTGCCACTCCTGTCCTTATCAAATCTCTCAAAAGTGGACTGAAATTAAATGACAAAAAATTAAGAATGTGAGCCAAAGGAACATGGAAAATCCTGAATTGAGATTAACAGAGACAAAAATACCCTCCAGTTCTGAAGACTGTAATACAGAGAAGTGAATTCTTTTGGTCCTGCATTAAAATGACCAGAAAAGAAAGATATAAATAAACGGCCTTACTTGAACAAGATCTATTCTATAGGCTCGTCCCTCTGTGTCCTTGAGTTTCAAGGAGACAATCAATGGTATTAATACAAAAAAAAAATTTCAAATATCAGATAAAAAATATTAGGACTAAAATGACATGTCTCAAACTCATGAAGTGCACGCAAAACAAAGGCTAAGGCCATGTGTGAGTCAGCTCACTCCATTTTCTGGGTTGGGTTTTTAGCTTAAGTTAGTTTTAGTTAGGTACAAAGCCAAGTATATTTTCATATCCTTATAAATAATTATCAAGTGTAAGTATTCAACAGCTGGTCAGCTGCCTATATTTCTTTTCTCAAAAAGATGATAGAAACCAAGCCCTTAAGCTGAAATCTACATTATTTTTTTTTACTATAGCTCACTCTACAGTCATATTTGACTCGACATATATCAGAACAGTTATGACAATTACTCAATTAAATATCTAAGAAATCACAATCAAGTGATAAAATATCACATTAATAAGGACAAAATCTACGAAGGAGCTGCCAAGACAAACATATGCCTTAACACTCAAGTTTTAAACAACCAAACAGCGTAGCTCAACGCGTGGATTCTTTCTTTCTTTCTTTCTTTTTTTCCTTATATATACAGCAACGCGTGGGTTCTATTCCCGTATTCCGCCCATAATAAACAGGGACCCACATAAACAACCCCCCAAATTAAAGTCGATATAATATCCATACCCATATAAGGTTTAGGGCCTGTTTGGGTAACCAAACCAAGTCCGCGTAATTTATTCAAGGTGGACCAGTGGGGCACTCCGGACCAATTTTCACGGCAGTAAGAAACATTATTAAGCAATACACACAAAGTCACAAACCAATAAAACATAGTAAAAGATAATGGAGTGAGTAAAATTAATTTGATTTTCTGATTTTACCCCTAAATCATTTATTACGCAATCACTTTCTCTTCCCTATACATTAAATATAGATTAACTATAACGAGTAAGAATGGAAATCAACATTTATTATCTTTCACATTAAACCAAAAATTCTTGCGTTGAGTACTCGTACAAAGATAACACAAAGCAAGGGCATTTCTGACATTACGAATGCAGTTGCATGTTAACCCAAGTAAGAACGCAACCCACCGCCACGTGTTCAACCGGAGACGCGTCGCACCCACCGGGGATCTTCGAGATTAACGATCCCTGGGCGGCGACGCCGCGAAATCCCGGCTTTAAAACCACCACACGGCAGAGAAAAATTAGCCTCCGGCTTAATTAACCGGACCATTTTAAAATTCCAGATTCGAATTCCAAAACCCCCCAAAACAAAAGAGGATGAAATAAAATGTGAAATAGAGAGTACCAATTTTCCGAACGTTGGTGTTGGTAAAGTGATACATGAGAAGACGAACAGTCCTCAAGCTGAAACTCTGATTGTAAGAAGAAAGCGCCATCTGCAATTCCTTATCGTCGATCAAACCACTTCCGTCCTGATCTGCAATTTGGAAGCACGCAACCACACTGGGATCTGTGCCAGGAGGAAACGCCGACGGAACCAGCATCGCGAAGGGGCTAGGGTATGCCGGAGAAGACGACGGCGGGTAGCTTCCGCCGCCGCCATGTGATTGGTAGTTGTCTTTTGGGGGTTTCTGATGTCCAGATGGCGCGTAGGGAGCGGCGTAAGGAGCGGAAGGGTTGGGTTGGCCGTGTGGGGGCGGAGATGCGCCGTAGGGGTTGGCGGAGTAGGGCGGCGCCGAGCCGTAGGGTTGGCCAGACGGCGGCGCACCGTAACCGTAACCGTAACCGTGGCCGGGAGGCTGGTGGGGATAATCGGACATGGTGAGAAGGTGAAGAGAGATTGAAAGAGGTGGAGGGACTTTGTTTGTAATGGTGATTGTCTGAAAACTGAGAAATGAGAAATGCTCTAGCTTAGCATTTGCAACACTTTTTTATAGGCGGATAAGATTGGATTGGATTGTTCACCGTCAAACAAAAAAGGGCTGTTGTTTTGTTTGATTTAAGATGTTTCATTCAAGCGATTTTACCTGCATGATTGCTTGAAAGGTTAGTAGAGTAGCATTAATAATATTTTAGTGTTTTTCTTTTTTTTAAAAAAAAAAATTCGGCTTAATTTAACTCCTTTTAAATTTTGCTTTTCCTCCTATGAGCCCTATCCCCTCGGACCAAACATTAGCACCGGTAACTCGGGCACTCACGTCGAACCAGCCCCGTTTAAATCATTTTTAAGTGGACGGCTGTGTTTTAATTGGGATTCTCAAGGAAGTCGGGGTCTAATGGAACAGCTCTGTGGGCTTAAAAGGGTCGGTTAGGCCTTTTTATTTTTTATTTAAATTTGATATTTTTTTATTTAATCTTCTTTATTTACACACATGAAAGGATTATTTTATTGATTGAATGCTTGTTAAATGATGAAAACTCTTCAAAAATGATGAGGAAAAGCTTCATACTTTGGTGAATTCATTTGATAATGGGATATTATTGTTTTTTTACATATAATCAACATATTAATATGATTGTTAAGTTATGTTCTTTATAAAAACGTTTGAAAGTGAAATTACCTTCATAAACAATTTTTATCACTCAAAATCTCAAATAGAGCCTACTCATGATTTTTGTTCATTATTTGTTGTAGATAAAGATAATGGTTATGTTGATGATGTTGGAGAAGAGAGTCTTGATGTTTTTATCACTCAAAAAGAGCCTACTCAAAGTGAAGAATAATCAAATGCAGTTGATATTGATGGTAGTGGTGAAGATGATGATAATCACAATGTTGGTGCTTAGTTTTTACGGTTGCTTAATTTATCTTGTGTGACTTATTTAAATATAAACAATATTTATTATTGTTTGATAATTTATCAATGTTCGCTGGTGTCTGCATTGTAACTTAAAATCGTTGACATTTATGTGTTGAATTAAGGATTTTGTTGGTTTGATTTTTTTTTACGTGGAAAAAGATTAAAAAAGCAGTGTATAATCGTTAATTGGGCCTAAAACCTGGGGCCGACCCTGAACTCGACCATTTGAGGGCCAAGCGTTGAAAAACAGGCATATTTCTACTACCCTAGCAAGTGAAGGGTCGGCTCGACCCGAATTCTTAGATATACCAAATAGCCCCTTGGAAAAAAAATCTAATACTAGCCCCTTTTTGTTGGAAAAAGAAGTGCTTTAATAAACATAGCTCTTTATTTTTCATAAATATATGATCTAATTGACCTTTTTAGAGATTAAAAAACCTAAATGAATCACTTTATTATAGCGTATTTTGTGTATTATTAAATTATATGCTTGCTTATGAGTCAAATAAACTAGTTTATAAAAAAAAACTTAGGCAAATCAATTTATAAGTAATTTCTCTATCTTTCTTAGGATTTTCTAAAAAGAAGTCTATTAAATCCTATATTAAGAAATTGAGTAAGAATTATCTTGTATTTGATATTAAATTTAAATATATTTCTAAAATATTGATGCAACTAAACAAATCATCAAGCTAAAGTATATATTGTGTATAATAAAAATTTAAGCATGAGTTTATAAATTAAATTGAAGAAATTAGTTGAAAAAAATAAATATAAATTGTTTAAAATAATTTATTGAGCTTCTTTTATGTATTAAAAATCAACTGGGCCTTATACGGAAGACTAATGTTATCACTATTAGATTCATTGTAAAGAAAATAATGACTCTATAAATATAAAAGGAGAGTCTTTAATTAAATGTTGGTAAAATGGTTAAATTTTAAAATATAAAAATGATTATACTAAAGATTTTAAATTTAACTACTCAATTAATCGTTTTGCAATTGATAACTCTTATTTTTTTCATTAAATGTAACGACAGTAAGACATTAAGAAAGGATTAGAAATGCACATTCCAACCAAAATCAAACTTGGTACAAATGCTATAAATGTATACTTTAGATTTAGGTTAAAGTCAATATTGGGCCCTTTTTGTTGGGCTCTAATTCGTGGCCGCAGTAGAGGCTTTTTTGGGGGGGGGGGGAAGCCCAACGAATCCTTGGAGATCGGCGCAGGAAAAAAAAAAACACATGACACATCTCATGAGGAACTTCTCCACGTGTCCCTCTCCGTCGGCTCCCGCTCAATACCGTTTATGCTGAACTGGATGCGCCGAATCCTGCTCCTGTGATTTGTGAAGTGAAACTTCGAATCCACCCGTCGTGGCGCACGTTAAGATTACGTCACCCATCCGGTGCACGTTAGCACACTTTGATGCTCCGTGCACCGCCTTCGTCTTCCACTCTCCTTTCTCTTCCTACCCACCTTACCCTACGCACCCCTCCATTCCCTTCACTTCCACCATACTCCTTTTAGGGCTACCGAGGAATTTCCCTAATTCTCTCTCCTTCTTCCGATTTCTTATCTCATGACTTTCCAGTGAATTAGGGTTTCTTCCTTCAAGGTTACCCTCACATTGTAATCGCGTTATACCCCATGGATCACAGAAGGCAGTCCAAGGATTCGCTCTCGTACTCTAGTCTTTTCAATCTCGAGGTTTGTTGCTCTGGCCTCCCCATTCTCTCGCAGCTTTCATATATTATACTACCAAGCTATTATGCCTTAAGCTTTTGTTTGCTGAACTGCCTTCTTAAAACTTGAGGCTTTATATTCATGCATCATGTCTTTGAACCTTTTTTTTTTTTTTTTGTGGGTTACTGCTGGAGTTTTGCATTATTTATTATAATTGGTGTTAGTTTTTTTCTTAATATTCCCCAAAGCTTATTTTCCCGCGAAATTTAATTACGGCTCTTTATTTTTCTGTCTTTCTTGTTGCATTGTTTTGTAGTCTTTGGTGAATTTTCAACTTCCACAAGAAGATGATGATTTTGATTATTATGGGAATAGTAGTCAGGATGAGAGCAGAGATAGCCAAGGTAGGCATTACTCTTTTTTTTTTTTTTTTTTGGTTTTCCAAGATTCTTTACCCACTTGGATTTTATGCACGCAAATGGTAGTTCTGTTCTACAAGTTTTCCCCATTGTATAGCTGGCGGATGAATTTTGGAGAACTAGAGCTTTAACTCATGCATATTTGTACCCTGTATTGTTGGAATACTCCTTGAATAGGTGGGGCAATCGCAATTCACAGCAATGGGAATATGCGTGGAAGGGAGGTAAATTTGTTGAAGAGGAAGTGGTCTCAAAACAGTGACGACGAAGACAAGGGTAATTTTTGTGGAACACGCATGACTGAGGAGCGATACCGATCAATGCTCGGGGAACATATTCAAAAATACAAGAGGAGGTGTAAAGATACCTCATCTAGTCCTGCCCAAAATCGTGTTAGCGCTCAACTTGTCAAAAGTAACATAGGTTCGAAAGCGTCAAAGTTAGTGAATGAGCGCCGAGGAGGAACACATGTTCTGGAGAGTACATCTGAGTGGCTTAATGATATTAATCCTCAGAAACCTGTAAACTACCGTGATGCAGAATCCAGACAGCAATATGGGCCTGATAGGTTTAATTTTTCTTCCCTGTTGCCTGGATAGTGTTGGAGCATTTGGAATATTATGCAATATTATTTATGATTTAATGCTGTATATCATCATCACCACCACCATCGTTTTCTTTTACTTGCAGAACTATCTATGAACCAGCTTCTTTAGATATTGGAGATGGCGTTACCTACAAAATTCCACCTCCTTATGATAAGTTGGCGGCAATGCTGAATCTTCCAAGTTTCTCTGATATCCGAGTTGAGGAATTTTACTTAAAAGGTACCTTGGATTTGGGATCCTTGGCTGCAATGATGGCTTCTGATAAGAGGGGCGGGACTAGAAACCGGGCAGGCATGGGCGAAACAGTACCTCAACACGATTCACTTCAGGCACGGTTGAAGGCCGTGTCAGCTTCTAATTCACCTCATCAATTTAGTCTGAAAGTATCTGATATTGGTCTGAATTCTTCCATCCCAGAGGGAGCTGCTGGAAATATTAAGCGATCTATTTTGTCCGAGGGTGGTGTATTGCAGGTTTATTATGTGAAGGTTTTAGAGAAAGGTGACACGTATGAGGTATGCAAGGGCATTGTAATATAATAACCTTTCTCTTCAAACCCTACTCCCCCTCTTTTGTTGATTCTTATTTCTTCACTGCTGCAGATCATTGAAAGAAGCCTACCTAAGAAGCAAAAGGTAAAGAAAGACCCTTCTTTGATTGAGAAGGAGGAAATGGATAGAATTGGAAAAGTTTGGGTAAATATTGTAAGAAGAGACATGCCAAAGCATCATAGGTTTTTTACTGGCTTCCATCGTAAGCAGCTCATTGATGCCAAGAGGTTCTCAGAGAACTGTCAAAGAGAGGCATGCTCTGCTTCCTACCATTTGCACATCTTTTATCTGTTTCATTATGGAGTGGTTTCTGTTATGTATTATCAATCAATCAAGTTTTAACTGTAAATCCCATGATCTGATATTTTACTTGTATGGATACCCTTCTCCTTCAGGTTAGAATGAAAGTGAGTAGATCACTTAAATTCATGAAGGCTGCACCCATGCGCACCCGAAAAATAGCTAGAGATGTCATGCTGTTCTGGAAACGAGCAGATAAGGAGATGGTAATATTCACTTCCTTTCTGAATATATTATAACAGCTCTTGTTGCCTAAAACTAAATAAAAACACTGGTTTAAGAAGCTTCTTTATGTGTGATAATGGTGCATGTTCAATGGAAAATATCCATGCCTGCTATTCTTTAGGTCCTCCTTCCTGGTTAAGTATTCTGTATTTTAATCGGTAATGTTGTGCACCCTTCACAGTTGTGAATTTAATGTGGTGACCGAACTGTTTGGTGAGGTGGATGTTGAAACTCAGATAAGAAGCATTGGACTTTGTTTATTTGTTATTGCCCTGTGTTATGTCTGGAAAAATGGTTTATTTGATGGGCACTAATTTAGTAATTGGAATTGTAATTTGAAATTGAAAATTATCATGCTTTTGTAAGTTTTATTGTACAATGGATTGGACTCTGATGCGCTTTTGATTGCTGTTTTCATTTTTCATAGGCAGAATTGAGGAAAAAAGAGGAGAAAGAAGCTGCAGAAGCTTTGAGGCGTGAACAGGAGCTTCGTGAAGCAAAGAGGCAGCAGCAAAGGCTGAATTTCCTTATACAGCAAACTGAGCTATACAGTCACTTTATGCAGAACAAGTCAAACTTACTGTCCTCTGATGCTTTACCTACAGTAGATGAAAAAACAGATGATCAAGATGCGGAACCTGGCTCTTCAGATGCTGGGCCTAGTGAGGAGGAAGATCCTGAAGAGGCTGAACTGAAGAAGGAAGCTTTGAAGGCTGCTCAAGAAGCTGTCTCTAAGCAGAGAAAGTTGACGAGTGCTTTTGATAGTGAATGCTTGAGGCTGCGTCAGGCTGGTGAAACTGATGCACTTTCGCAGGAAGTTGCAGGGGCAAGTAACATTGATTTGCAAACCCCGTGAGTTCTCTTTGTCATCCCCACTGTTTGGCGCAAAGATAAATACGTATTGGCATGTTTATGTGTTAATTTTCATCCAAATGGCAGTGGTGATTATTATATTAAGTGTTAATGCTGTATTTTAAGTGATTAAAATATGGGCATGTATATATGTATTTGCAGCTCAACCATGCCTGTGGCATCAACAGTTCGGACACCAGAAATGTTTAGAGGCTGTCTTAAAGAATATCAGCTAAAAGGTCTTCAGTGGTTAGTTAATTGTTATGAGCAGGGTCTGAATGGTATTCTTGCTGATGAGATGGGACTTGGAAAGACCATTCAAGCCATGGCTTTTTTAGCCCATTTAGCGGAGGTAACCAGTCAACCTTTTGTTTTTGAGCATTCTAATGACTTTAATTTAACATTTTTTTCCCATGCAGGAGAAAAATATTTGGGGACCATTTTTGGTTGTTGCACCTGCATCAGTATTGAACAACTGGAATGAAGAACTTGAGCGCTTCTGCCCTGACATGAAAGCTCTTCCTTACTGGGGCGGGCTTCATGAGCGGACAGTACTTAGGAAAAGTATTAACCCAAAGGATCTTTATCGTAGGTAATCTTCATTTCTTTCCCTGTACATTCACAAGTTATTTAAACTGGTTTCTTGATTTCCTTTCTACACTGTCTGCCCTAGGGTGGAAAGTTACTGTAGTTCAGGGACTGTGATAGGGATCAAATATGTGGAGGAAAAATAATGAAGATAATTCTCTATTAATTTATGAAATCAGAATCTAACCTCCTAAACTAATAAAGATGAAGATAAATCTTTTATAGGGGATGAGTAATAAACTCATCTGACTAA
This sequence comes from Mimosa bimucronata, assembly GCA_037074515.1. Taxonomy (NCBI): domain Eukaryota; kingdom Viridiplantae; phylum Streptophyta; class Magnoliopsida; order Fabales; family Fabaceae; genus Mimosa; species Mimosa bimucronata. The sequence goes on from CM073437.1 coordinate 9,769,145, forward strand.
TAATGCTGGGGAGAATAATTCCTAATATATATATTTAAAATAATATATTTGACCCAGTAAATAATTCCAACTAACTCCACTAATCCTAAATTTGAGGACCACTAAACAAATCAGAAACTATAACTTAAATAAATATTTATTGCTAATATGTCCCTAACTTCCCAAATCCCTAATTCTTCTCTGGATCAGACCGAGAGATAGATTATGGTGATAATCGCTAGAGACTGTTGATTTTTTCAATAAATATAAACTAACGTTTTTCCCATGTTAGAAGAATTATATCTGCATTCAGCTTCACAATGTCTCTCTTGTTTATTATCGTAAATGTAAGTAAATTTTCCAAACGGCACAAATGACATATTTGACCAAACTTAAAGATTTTAACTGGTCAGAATTTTTTAGGTATAGTTGTTTGGCCTTATTTTGGCATTCAGTTGCACTAAATCTCTTTTAGATATTTTATATGAGAGTGAATTTTTGAAATGGCACAAATGAGCATGAGTAAATATCAGGCAAGAGGATTTTGACTTGTCTGAATTTTTTAATTGAGTAGCTTTGAGAATGCTGAAATTTGGCCTTCAAGAATTCCTTGTCCAAGCTGTAGGGAAAGTGAAATGTTTTATTTTAAAAGTCTTGAAATGGTGGTTCTTGTTTTGTTGAAGATGAGGAAGTAGTTGACATCCCCTATTACGTGGTGGGGTGAGTGTGGCATCCTGAAGGAAGAGAGGACGACTGTGTTTTTTGTGTGTTAGTTTGGTAGCAATGCATTGTTCAATTGTATAGATAGGCATCTTCTTGGCTATTTTGTTTGGGAGTTATGATGTGAGGTTACGGTTTACACTATTCTGAACCCTGTCATATATATTATTCTCTGCAACTCTATCTTTCTGGTCTTTTTATCTCTTCTCAGATGGCTGTAGTAAATTTTCGTTTCTTGTTTACCAGGGAAGCAAAATTCCACATTCTCATTACAAGCTACCAGCTACTAGTATCTGATGAGAAGTATTTTCGGCGTGTGAAATGGCAGTATATGGTATTAGATGAAGCCCAGGCAATTAAAAGTTCAAACAGGTTCTAATTATATTACAAATTCGAGGTGCTTGAGTGAATGACATGTATTATCATTGTTTCTGCTGGATATTTTGTTACAGAATAGATGTGAGAGTGAGAGAGAAAGAGGGAGAATAAGAGAGAAAGATTGAACAGAGAGGGAGGCGAGAGAATTAGGAGAGAAGTTTATTCCTTTCAACCTATTATTATTCTCATAACCTAACTATAATCCACCCAACCCCTCATATTTTTAAGCCCAGGGATTAACTAATTCCACTTATCCATTAAATAGCTTCACTTACTAATGTCAACCGCAATTTTCATTATTAAGATTATACAATATATTTCCTTAAAAGAGCACTGATTAGTTGCTTATTTGGATTGCACTGCTGAACGTGTATAATTTGTTTTATATTAATTTGCTTGTGATGAATAAGATATTTGACGTATTGTCATTTGTGTGGTGATTACTGCCTTTAAAATTCATTTTAATAATATTCTCATGTGTAAATAATTCAATATCACTGATCTGACAGTATAAGATGGAAGACACTCCTCAGTTTTAATTGTCGGAATCGCCTGCTGCTGACTGGTACGCCAATTCAAAATAATATGGCAGAATTGTGGGCTCTTCTGCACTTCATTATGCCAACTTTATTCGATAGCCATGAACAGTTCAATGAATGGTTTTCAAAAGGGTACTTTCTGTTCATTTCAGTTGGATTTTTTTTTAATAGTGTAACTGTGGTCTAACTGTCTTTTATGATCACATGCTAGAATTGAGAACCATGCAGAACATGGAGGTACTTTGAATGAACATCAACTTAACAGATTGGTAAGTTTGTATTTCTTGTTTAATATCTGTAGCAAGCTGATGCTTGAAATTTATTATTGTATCTTGCACTGTGACAAATTAGGAATTGAGCTAAGATTTTTTTAAAAAAATTATTATTGAGTTTCATCAGTAATTGTTGCTCTGTTCTTCGTGTTTGAGTTGTTTTTTGTTTAGACTCCCATCAACTTTTCCTTTTAATCTTTTTGACTTATCTTTTGGTTGTTCTTGTCCTGGCAGCATTCTATTCTAAAGCCTTTCATGCTGCGACGAGTTAAAAAAGATGTAATATCCGAATTGACCAGGAAAATGGAGGTTACAGTGCATTGCAAGTTGAGTTCTCGGCAGCAAGCTTTCTATCAAGCAATCAAGAATAAAATATCTCTTGCTGAGTTGTTTGATCGTAATCGTGGGCAGCTCAACGATAAGAGAATTCTGAATTTAATGAACATTGTTATTCAACTAAGAAAGGTAGCCAGTTCAGTCATTGGAGGTTCTCTTTCTCTCGTAAATATCAGTATATTAATAATGACCAGATACTTCGTTTTTTGTATCTGAGCAGCCCCCCCCCCCTCCCCAAAAAAAAAATGTAATAAATAATGTTCTTTAAACATGATAGGTCTGCAACCATCCAGAGTTGTTTGAGAGGAGTGAGGGAACTACATTCTATAATTTTGCAGAGATTCCAAATTCCCTTCTGCCTCCTCCATTTGGGGAGTTAGAGGATGTATACTATTCTGGGGGTCACAATCCAATATTATACAAGGTATGACATAAATGTTAAAACACCTTTCATTTTCCTTTTTCTGCCTGATGCCGCTCTGGTAAATTTTAAAACTCTAGCAAGATACTATTATGGTATGTTTGATGCCATCAAGCTTATGTCATGTAACTGTTCCAATTTTTTTTGTCTGTTTAACTTCAGAATCGGTGGCAAAAGTTCCATTCATTTTGAAATGTTATTGTTCCAATTAAAAATATGTGGTACCCTAGATAACTTAGCATTAAGTGTACAACTGAAATGTACACTGCATGTTTATTGCGGAGCAAGTTCATTTTGTGAATTAGGAACTTTTTCATAGAAAGGAAATTAAATTCATTCAGGTCCTTCTTGTGGTGTTAGTTGATTTTTTTTTTTCCTTTTGGATACTAGTATATGTAGTTTAATTTCTTAAGAATGTTTCATTTGTAAAGTTGACTGCAGTTGGCTTGAGTTTAAGAGGAATTGAAGTAGGAGGAAGACAAGTGGTAGAGTAGGTTACTACTCCCTCCGTCCCTTATTATAAGAGCCAAAGAGGTAAAATCACACAGATTAAGGAAGTGGTTGAGAGAAATAAATATGTCTGGAATAATTTTGTTTTCTCAAGTTTGCAGTTATTTATGTAAGAGAGAGAAATGTGATAATAGTGTTATAAATGAGTATGAAAGAGAATGTGAATAGAGAGAATAATGATGGGTAAAATGGGAAAAAACTCATTAAATGTTTTGACAAATTGTGATAGGCTCCTATAAAAAGGGACAAAACCATTCAAATTTTTGGCTTTTATATATAAGGACTGAGGGAGTATAAAATAAGTGTTAAGAGTAGATAAATGCTATGCCACTAAGTTTTAATTTCTACTAGAGAAGAGTTTTTTTTTTATTTTGTTCTTGATCTTTGCTTTTCTTTGTACATTTTGAATTTGATCTGACTTATAAACTCGATCTGTAAGCTAATTTTAAATTGATTCTAAATTGCAACATACATTTGCGGGCCAAATAGGTGGGCCCTTCTCTGAGTATGTTGATTTTAATTCTACATCCAAGTTCCTGGTAAAATGTGAATCATGTGCCACATCTATATACCGTTTTTAATGTTAGTTTTTCCTTCAACTTCTTAGATGCCAAAGCTTGTCTATCAAGAAATCATGCAAGGTTCTAAATTGTTCAGTTCAACAATTGCTCGTGGTGTGAGCAGAGAACTTTTTCAAAGACATTTTAATATTTATAGGCCGGAGAATGTTTTTCAATCAATCTTCTCTGAAGGGAATAAATCAAATGCGTCATTTATTAAAAGTGGAACTTTTGGTTTTACCCATTTGATGGATCTGTCCCCGCAAGAAGTGATGTTTTCAGCTACTGGTTCTTTTATGGAGCAAGTACTGTTTTCTATGGTGAAATGGGAGCAGAAGTTTATTAATGAAGTTGCAGACTTTGTGATGGAGACTATAGATAATGATCCAGAATACAGTTACCTTGAAAGAGGAAAAGTGAGGGCTGTCACACGAATGTTATTGGTGCCAACAAAATCCGAGACGGAGATTTTTCGTAGAAAATTTGCTACTGGCCCCAGCTATGCCCCTTTTGAGGCACTGGTTGTCCCATACCAAGATAGGATTATATCCAGTGCAAGAATTATTCACTCATCATACACATATATCCCTCGGACTAGAGCTCCCCCAGTATGTTATGTTTCCTTCCTATCTAATCCTCTAGCCTGATTTTGCCAAATGATCATTAGTTGATGTCTGCATTTCTTCTTTTCTTCTTTTTAGATTGTTGCCCACTGCTCAGACCGAAGCTTCTCTTATAAAACACTTGAAGAGTTGCATGACCCTTGGGTTAAGAGATTGCTTGTGGGATTTGCACGTACATCTGAGTTTAATGGACCTAGAAAGCCGGATGGTCCTCCCCATCATTTAATTCAAGAGATTGATTCTGAACTACCAGTTGCACAGCCTGCTCTTCAGTTAACCTACAAAATTTTGGGTTCATCTCCCCCTATGCAAAATTTTGACCCAGCGAAATTGCTCACTGTAAGTGCCGTATTTTCTTTATTCTATTGAGCGACCCCCTTCCCTCTTCACCCTCCCTGCCATTCAACTTTCTTATTGAAATGATTTTCTAAGGCATAGTTTTTGTATAGGACTCTGGGAAGCTTCAAACACTTGACATATTATTAAAACGCTTGCGGGCTGAGAATCATCGTGTTCTCTTGTTTGCTCAGATGACTAAGATGCTGAATATTCTTGAGGTATTGCTACATTTGTTACAATATCAAACTTTTTTCGTCTAATCATGCCAAGAAGTCTTAAATGTCTTGTTCTTGTCACATTGGCCGCTCAATGTATGAGTTCTTCATTGTTATGGTTTTGTAAAATCAGCTTAGTATGAGACATACGAGTTGCAATTCTTTTTAACTAAAATAACAAAAAGTTAAATATAATGATTTTAGGGGAATGGTTGGTTTCAGTGATTGGAATGGTGAAATCTTCCCACAGGGTTTGAGAATGACTTACAGGCAGCATAAATTGTACTTGTCTTGGTGCGTGCTGTTTAACTTTGGTGGAGTTTTCATGCTGGCTAATATTCAATGCAACTTGCAGGACTACATGAACTATAGAAAATATAGATATTTTAGACTTGATGGATCGTCCTCTATTCAGGACCGCAGAGACATGGTTAGAGACTTCCAGCAGAGGTAACGTCCTGCCATCTTGCAGGGATTCTATCCTTGTGGGGTTATTAATTAAATTTTACTTTTATGCAATTGCTTATTGAGGCACAACAGAGGAATGGATAAAATAGAAAAAGGAAAGGGACTTCAAGCAATATATAACCATGAAGGCCGAATATAGGATAGATGATTTAAGAAGAATCACATTTGATACTACTAAGTGCCTGTTTGGGTGAGTAAAAAAAAGTGCTTTTTACACCCAAACCTAGGTTTCAAAATTAGGCAGACAAACACTCTCAACTTTTTCAGAATAGCTTTTAACAGTCAAAACCTAGGTTTCAGTTAAGTCAGACAAACACTCACAGCTTTTCCAGAATAGCTTTTTTGCCTGAAAACCTAGGTTTTGTTAGAAGCTATTCTCCAGAATCTATTCTCTAAAATCACTTTTTCAGCTTTTTTCTCAGAAGCTATTCTCCAAAAGCTAATCCAAACAGGTCCTAAATCAGCTCCAAAATAAAATTACATAATTCAGAAAGTTGACTGATACAAATAACATATTTTAACATAATGACTTCTAATTGAAATTAAATCATGTGCACTCCCAACACTTGTGATATTCGTAATTTTATGGTTGCAGGAATGATGTTTTTGTGTTCTTACTTAGTACAAGAGCTGGTGGATTGGGTATCAACTTGACGGCTGCTGACACAGTAATCTTTTATGAGAATGATTGGAATCCCACATTGGATCAGCAGGCAATGGATAGAGCTCATCGATTGGGTCAAACAAAAGATGTTAGCTTTCTCTTCCTCATTCCCCCTACATGCTTTTGCATTTGATAATGATTAATCGAGTGATGCACTGATGGTTGAGACCAATTGATATGCGTATTCCATGTCTAAGAAGGAAAATTGGACCTTTTCCTTTCTTTTTTAGCTAATGTAGGAAGAATATTGAGATAACTTCTTAGTATTAACCGTGCCAGTGGTTCTGGATTATTGAATTAATCGGCTGGATCATGCACCTTTCCTAGAGGGCGAGCTTCTGACCTACTGTAAGGTTGTTGAATGTGATTTAGAGGTCATAGGTTCAAATCTTGAGAACAGCCCCTCCGCATGCGGGGGTTAAGTTATATATATATATATATCCTTCTCTAGATTCCAGCTGGTAGGAGCTTTGTGCTCGAGACTACCCTTTTTTAATGCACCTTTCCTAATTACAAAGAAAGTAAAAGGTGCAGTTTGTTATATTCAACCTATTATTGAACAGAATAACGTGCACAATCCTTTATAAAATAAATAAGTGCACCTCCTTTTGTGCATTCTATGCTTGCATATGTGCTACAGCTGCTCTTTCGCCTTGCTTCACTTTCTATGATCTTGCCTCTCTTTCTGCAAACACAAAAGCTTTGCTTTTTCTAGAGTATGATAATACTGAGTATATTTTGGTTTCAACTGATTATTTTTCGTTTTAAATCTTGTAGGTTACTGTTTACAGACTTATCTGTAAAGAGACAGTTGAAGAGAAGATTCTTATTAGAGCAAGTCAAAAAAGCACTGTACAGAACCTTGTCATGACTGGTGGTTCTACTGATGATATTTTAGCTCCTGAGGATGTTGTATCTTTGCTTCTGGATGATGTGCAGTTGGAGCAGAAATTCAAGGAAATTCCTCTTCAGGTTGGTTGTGAATCTGGTCCCCATAAAACATTGACACAAAATGTTGATTATTGTTGACCCCCGGCATGAGAAGGCAAAAGAGAAATGCTCAAACCAATTTTGAGAGATCATGATTATATTCACCTTGTTTTATACTTCCAGGTAAAAGATAAGCAGAAGAGGAAGCAACCTGTGAAGGGTATACGGGTAAATGAAGAAGGTGATGCGTCCCTGGAAGATCTAACAAACACTGGAGCACAGGGCCCAGATAATGATATTTCTCTTGACCCAGAGGGATCAAAACCCAGCAATAAAAAGGTAACCGATAATTTATGGTTAATTAGATTGTAATTCATTCCTGCGGATCACATTTCAAGTGAATTATCTAGGCGGATAAAGAAATGAGTGTGTAAACTTTTATTTTGTTGTCATTACAGGATAATGCTAGACCCATGTAAATCTACTACTCCCTCCCTCCGGTCCTAATTATAAAACCACTTGGACTTTTTTAACTTTTTTTTTTCAGTAAAAAAAAAATAGTTTCAGTCCCAAAAAAAATCTTTTTTCCTCAAAACTAATTTATTCTACTTATAAACTAACCTATAATCTAATTTTATGTAACATATGTTATAATTTAGTGATCTAATTTGCTTTCTTAACTTCCACAAAAAAAAGTTAAAGTGGTCTTATATTTAGGACCGGAGGGAGTATATGTAATCTTTGTGAAGGTAAATGGATTTGAATTTGTGTTGTAAACTTGCAGAGAAAAGCTGCCTCTGACAAGCAAACCGCATCAAGGGCAAGGAATGTTCAAAAGGTGAATGAATTTAATGGTAGTTCAACGCCAATGGAGTACGAGCTGTATGATGCTGCTCAAAATACTGATCCGGTGGTCCAGAAACCCAAAAGATCAAAGAAGGCAAAGAAAGTTGGGAATGACAAGTTTGACGACTCTTTTGCTGGTACAGTCGATGTATTCCCAGAGTAGACCCGATCGCCACCACTTCCACGTGATTTCAATAATGATGGAGGCTCCTCAAATGTTATAGATTGGCTTCCTTTGGCCTACAAATTCTGGTTACGTCTCCCGCGCGAAGAAGTTGTATATCCTTTACTTTGTGCATAGTGAATAGCGGTAGCCTTAGATATATGAGATTATTATAGATCCGCCCCGCTTAAACGTTGTCGGGGCTTTGTACAGATTAGAATATCCTTTTTAGTTATTTTTTTTTTGGTGTAATTAATTACATTCACTTGGGAGTATCTGCCAGCTTTGATTACTGTGACTCGCCTCAATGTATTATTATTTTTAATCATAAATTATATTTGAGGGTGAGAAGCCCATTCATAGATCCGTACTTCAGTTCTAGTTCCTGTATGCTACAGACCGACAGTATGTGAAGTCAGTGAGACCCATATTACAACCGGTAATTAGGCGTTTGTTTTCGTCAGGCAAAAAATTATCGCATTCAGAGTGAAATACTGAAATGTTACTCCCTTGAAATTTTGTTTTTATAATCTTTTATTTTAAGAATTTATACGGACCTTCAAAGTTAAAAAATGTATGTATCGACATCGTAATACATACATTTCTCCATTAGCACTAAATTTAAGCCTTATATGAAGTTTAGAGGATTAAGAATGCACATGTACCTTAAAATAATACTACATTATAAGGAAAGAAAAGAAAGAAAACCCGACGAGTATACTGTGAGGGCGTCATGAAGCATCCATGGACCATAACTCCACACAGCCAGACTCCAGTGACACTGAAAAATATTGCACCTTAGCTGTTTGTTTTACACAAGAGGTCTCAGTAACATGTGAATGCCAGACACAGGTTCAGGCATTCCATGACATCACTAAGGCAAACCAGCAGCAAAGAAGAAGCATCTATATATAATTTGCACACTACCATAGCATGTGTATTATCCCAACACGCCCTCCTTTTGGGTTCACCTAAGTTTTTGAAATTGTTCCAACAAATGTCCTTTTGCCGTTCCGTAGTATTTTTTTTCACGTTGTACTGCTTGGCAATGTCCCCCAAATTGTTAATGTCAAGTTTCTCAAGCTTGCAGGCACCAGAGCTAAGGTCTTGTAATGAGATTCAACTGAGGAACAGGACCAGCTATTCTGAAGATATTCATGGTTTCCATTGTCCATTGCGACCACATTCGATTTTGATAAATCCACGGTAACAAGTGAATTACGTATTCCAAAAGCATATTGGGTTTCGTGCTGTTCCAGCTGCATTGTTACTTATTTAATTAATATTTTAAATACATATTTATTATTTGATCCGTTCTTAAATATAAAACATCGTTGACTTTGTTTTAAGAGATTAAAGAAGTTAAATGAGCCACTTAATCATAATATATTTTGTATATTATTAGATTATACGCTAGTTTATATGTCCAATAAATTAGTTTTAAAAAAAATTCAGGCATATCAATTTATAAGTACTTTAATTAGTTTTCTTATGATTTTCTTAAAAAAAATTAACTGACTCCTGTTAAGAAACTCTCATAAGTTCACTACGAGTGACATTTTTGAAACAGAGTTTTGCTTAACAAGCTAGAGCCTGTGATAATCTCTTTAATGAGTGGGAAAAGATTAGAAAAACACTCAAAGTTGGCGGAAGAGAGAAAGGCTTAATAAAATCCCGTGATTTTAGGGTCAATTACTGTTTTTTTTGGGTAAACTTAAAACTGTGTGACTTGATGAACACGGAAACTGAAACGTTGGTGGTTAAGGGTGGAAATAGGTCAAGTCTGGCCTGACCTGGTCATAAATAGGTCAGGCCTATTGTATAGTCGATTGGCCTGAGCCTGGCCTGAAACCTGTAATAGACCTTTTTTTAATGCCTGAGCCTGACCTGTTTACAGACCAGGCCTGGCCTGAAGCATGTTAAAAAGCCTGTTATGATAAACAATAGTATGATATACAGCAACAATGTAAGAACACAAATCCGATGCAAAAGCAACAAAATTCTAAAAGATAACGGAAGTACACAGCAATAAAAATAATAGTCTGATACAACCAATAAGAGAAAGGGAAATATTGAGAGTCAGTGAAAAATGAGAACATGTAGATGGTAATGTAGGTAACGTTGAGAGTGAGTGGGAAAAAAAACCTAGATACATATATATGTAATTTTATTTCAAACTGAAGGTATAAATGCAATGTCACTAAAATATTTTTTTAAAATATAACACGCATAGGCCAGCCTGTTAGTCCTAATAAGTTTTTTTAAAAGGCATGGGCCTGGCCTGTTTAGTAAAATAGGCTTTAAAAAAAGCCTAGACCTAGGCCTATGACCTTTTAAGCATGGGCCTGGATAGGCCTAGAATAGGTCAAACCTAAGGCCCCTGTTAAGGGTCTGACCTGTTTCCACCCCTATTGGTGGCGGGAGGTTAAAAAGCAAAAAAAAAAAAAAATTCCTCCACCAACGCCTCTTCTCAGGAGTTGCTCTTGGCTCACTACTAGCTAGCTCCTTATTTGTTTTTCTACTTTTCCGATCTTCAACTTTGATAAATTCCCTAAAATTTACGGGTTGTCTTCTTCTTTTAAGAAATTAATGATGCAAAATAAATCACTTTAAATTATTTATATTTTTTTTTTCAAAACTAATTTATTTTGCTTATAAACTAATATATAATCTAATTACATATATCATGTGTTAAAATTTAGTGATCTCTTTTGCTTCCTTAATATACACAAAAAAGTTAATTTAATCTTATAATTAGGAAGGGAGGAGTAACTATTCATGACTTGGACAGTTGGTCTAATTGTCTTTATATAATTGTATGTGTATTAAATATTGAATTATTAAGTTGATAATACTTGGTATTTAAAAATAATTTGGATCATGTTGATATTTTTGATAATAGGTCCAATATTTTAGTTAAAAATAAATGCTTAAAATGGGGGGGGGGGAATGTTTGGAAAAGCGAGGCCCACATGCCGGCCCGAGGCTCGTCGCCTCAAAGATCGGGCTTCACAAAAGATACTTTTTTTCCATTTAGGGCCAGCCCGTGCCTGTTTGCCCAACTTTGGTGCGTGTCAATGGTGAATACCGAATTTTAGAGTGTGTTTAGTTGGACTTTTTTTGAGTAAATATGTTCTTATTTTCCCCCAAAAGAGCTTAAAATGGGAAAAGAAATTTTTGAGATGTTTGGTTAAGCTTATAAAAATAAGGTCTTATGGAAAAAGTAAGAACTTATGGAAAAAAAAGTAAATTTTTTTTAAAAGAGCTTATGAAAAAAAAATAAGAACGTATGGAGGTGGAGCCCACAAATTCTGACTTATTTTTTACAATCAATCACAACTAACACAAGCATACATCTCAATACACATTCTGACTTATGGAAAATAAGTCACTTATACGTCATTTTTTTTATAGCTAATCCAAACATCTCTTTCATCACATAATCTGATTTATTTTTAATCTTATTTATATATAAGTCACTTTTACAGAAGTTAACGCAAGAAGTGTACCAGCGGGAAAGAAACCCATGTGTTATTTTGAGTAGCAACTGTTAGTTTGGGTGTGGTGGGGTATGGAGGGAGGGAGAGGATTCTTTCCCCCTGCCCTTCCCCTTCTCAGCCTCTCTTTTCATTTTATTGACACTTGATTAAAATTTTGATATCAAATTTAATCTTTTATAAATAAATATTATTGTGATTTTAGAGATATAACTTTAAAGTGTAAAAATTTGATTTGAGCATTTAACAACTATAGACTTTTATTATGAAGTTGAATTTTTCCCACTTTTTTAACTACATTTGTTTTGTGTACTTTTTAATCAAATTTTAGAAGCTTAAATTTATTTGTGCATATTTTAAGTAAAATATAATGCTAATTATTTTTGTAAAAATGTTAAATCCGGACCATTGAAATTGAAATTCTGATTCAATGGTAGTAAAAGTAAAAGTAAAAGAAAGGTGCAGGCGGGATGGATGAGAGATTCCAAGTCCATGGAGGTAAATAGCAGGAAAAATTAATTAAAGAAGCTACAGTGAAAACGATAACGAGTCTTGTAAAATTGTTGTTAAAAAAGGATTTTTTTTGAACTGAATGTTGAAAAATGATCAACTCATAAGAATGTTACATCAGGCCTTATCACAAGCTGTCAAATTCAATACTCATTTTTCTTTAGTTTAATATTAATATATTTTTAAAAAAAATCTTGATATCAAACTTTTTGTAAGATTCTGACTTGTCATTCTCTCTAATTGTTAGGATGCATGAAAATGTTGGACTTAGAATCTCTCCTTTCTCTTGTCCGTTCTCTTTCGTCTTCTACCTAAAATTAGATAATTTTGGGGTTAAATTTTTTGTGTTTGATTTAACAATTAGATTCTTCATAAAATTAGTGACATTTTGACATATTGTGAACGAAAAATGGTTCACTTTTCAATTTTATATGATTTTTCAAGGATTTAATGCACTAACTTTAAAAAAATGCAGAATTTTAAACATTAAATCTTTGAAAAATCATATAAAATTGAAAATTGAACCTTTTTCGTTCCTAAGATATCAAAATGTCACTAATTTTATGAAGAATCTAATGGTTAAATCAAATACAAAAAATTTGACCCCAAAATTACCAAATTTAAAAGTTGAACTAAACTTATGATACGATAATAACATTTTTAGACTTGAATTTTCTCCTCTACCCTTTCGATTCTCTTCTATCCTCTACCCTAAAATTAGATAATTTTTGGGTCAAATTTTTTGTGTTTGATTTAACCATTAGATTCCTCATAAAATTAGTGACATTTTGATATCTTATGAACGAAAATGGTTTAGTTTTTAATTTTATATGATTTTTCAAAGATTTAATGTTTAAAATTCTGCATTTTCTTAATGTTAGAGCATTAAATATTTGAAAAATCATATAAAATTGAATACTGAACCATTTTTTGTTCATAAGATATCAAAATGTCACTAATTTTACGAAGAATCTAATGGTTAAATCAATTAAAAAAATTTGACCAAAAAATTACCAAATTTAAAAGTTGAACTAAACTTATGATACGATAATAACATTTTTGGATTTGAATTTTCTCCTCTACCCTTTCGGTTCTCTTGTATCCTCTACCCTAAAATTAGATAATTTTTTGTGTTTGATTTAACCATTAAATTTCTCATAAAATTAGTGATATTTTGATATCTTATGAACGAAAATGGTTTAGTTTTCAATTTTATATGATTTTTCGAAGATTTAATGTTTAAAATTCTGCATTTTTTAAAGTTAGAGTATTAAATCTTTGAAAAATCATATAAAATTGAAAACTGAACCATTTTTTGTTCACAATATGTCAAAATATCACTAATTTTACGAAGAATCTAATGATTAAATCAAACACAAAAAATTTGAACCCAAAATTATCTAATTTCAGGTAGAGGACGGAAGAGAACCGGAAGGGCAGAGGAGAGGATCTAAATCCAAACAAATATCATGATACCATATTTTTTGGGCAGAAATCTTCCCATTCTCTCTTAAAATCGAAATTAAGTTATTACTAATGGATTCTTATAGTAACCTGTGAAAAAAAATCCCAAAAAAAGTGTAAATTTCTCAATTTGATTCACAAATATATAAGGAAGATATGTGAGAGAAAATCATCTTTTTGCGATTTACAACTCCTCCTATAATACTTGGGAGCCAAACTAAAAAACTTATAACTTTAATATGTGTTTTTTTTTACAAGTTCTTTTAAAAGAAATCTATTAGTAATAACTCAATTTGAATTTCCGCGGATTGGGAGAGACTTCTGAGTTCTGACCAAAAAAGTATCAAGATTCAAGAGGCTTGTTCTGTCCACAAATTAAAAAACCTAGGAAAAGAAAAGTATATCACATGGATATAGGCTAGTAGGCCACCCCGTGGATGTCTTTTTAAAGGGGGTAGCACGGATTACTTTCCCCTCACCCTTTCTGTGAAAAACAATATATTTGGATTTGATAAGAAAAAACCAATATATTTGGGAGAATGGCAACAAAACATAAAAAAGATAACAATATTGAGTAATACTTATAAAGTTATAATAAGCAAACTTATGATTTAATCATCAGCATACAGTAATTGAAATGTCATCCAAAAATTGACAATGGGGAAGGATATTTTGAATTTCTGATTCTGATGTACTAGCGAATGACGTAAGCCCTCACTTGATTATTAGTTCCTGGTCTGGATGACTGAATAGGGAATGCAATAGAAGATAATAGTAGTAGACAGTAGATAGTCGTTGAGCACACAGAAAAAGCAGAGCTTTTTGGTGCCAAGAACTATTCTGACCTTCATAAACAATGAAAGCTGCCATTTGGTGGGTAAGGCGCACACGACTTGTAGCGAAGTAAGTAAAAGTAAAAGCATACTATCTAGTGATATGAGCAATGAAAGTATCCATCTCCAAACGTGAAGCTCCTCCTTCGTCCATCGACCTTCGGACAGAATTTTTCAGGTTGATTGCCCTCTTTCTCATTTCATCACCTTCCTTTGTTGTCATCAATTTCCTCACAGCTTTCTCAATATCTGAGGCAGTAACAATCTCATCTCTGCGGGCCCAATCCTTCACAACCAAACCTACCTTGAGCACTTCTGTCATCAGAACTCTATTCCTTGGCTGGTCCGAGTGCATAGGCCATGCCACTATTGGAACCCCCATAGTGATGCTCTCCATGCTTGAATTCCACCCACAATGACTCATAAACCCTCCCGTTGAAGGGTGGCTTAGAATTTCCAACTGGGGTGCCCAGTTTCTCACTACCAATCCAATGCCTTCAGTTCTCTCTTCAAATCCCCTTGGAAGCTCGGCTCTTTTAACTTCTCCGTTAAAGACGTCGCCTTTATCAGCTTCTCTTAGCACCCAGATGAATTTTTGCTCGCTGCGTTCCAATCCAATCGCAAGCTGTTTGATTTGCTCTTCCGTGAAGGCCGTTGTCGTCCCAAAACATACATACATCACTGACTTTGGTTTCTGTTTATCAAGCCACTCCAAGCTTAAGTGTCTTGCTTTATTACTTTTCTTCTCCGTGGTTAAAGGGTTGAGTGGTCCTAGAGCCCAGTGCTTCTTGCTGCCGCTGATTCGTTCTATTAACTCCATGTAGGGACCTTCTACTGCCCTGTTTGTGTTGTAAATGTACCCTTTATTGAATTTATGGAATATATACTGTGAAGATATGAAATCTAAGAATTGGGTAGGGAAGCACCCTTCAAGGGAAGGAACTTCTTTGGGGATATGAGTGCTTTCTACCGAAGGTTTTCCCATTCCCTCCCAGTGATACAAGAACATGGTGAAGGCAGAGACGCTGTGGAAAGTATAGTTCTCAGCATTTGCAATTTCAGTGGCATCTTGTACCACAGACGCCATTAGGGAGTCATGGATCACAATGACCCTTCTAGCTGCAGATGAAAGGGATCGCAGAAGTGCAGCCACTGGCTCACGTAGATGTGAGGAGGCCTCAAAGGAAGGAAGGAGATGAGAAGGGAACTTGGTTTCTGCATTGGGGTTGGGAAGAGGGGTAATAAAAGGAGGAACTTTGAAGTCATGAAAATGGATGTTTGAAATGGACTTTGGGTCCCAACCTTGGACGCGAACTGTGGCCTGGCGATTGTGGGTGGCTGTGCCAACAAAATGAACAGGTATATTGTGTGCTGAGATCAGGCGGGAGAGTTGAAGAAGTTGATTGAGATGGCCTTGAGCAGGAAAAGGAACTACAACCACTACCACTTGGCTTTGATGATAGACATTTGAGCTATGGTTTTTATGACTTTGGTATTTGGAAGACATTGAGGAACTTTGGCGGCTGGAAATCATTGATGAATTTTGGATACAAAGAAGAAGAATAAAGATAACTCGTGTGATGCTTGGATGATGGTTAGGTAAGCTTGCTGGGTATTTATAGAATCAGACATTTAAACTTTACACAAAAAGATGGTTTTATTGGGTTATGGCAATATAAAATTGCTTTAGTGACAGATAACTACGTGACATTATCTGATTCAATCATGGTTCCGTGAAATAGGAAATGAGCTTTTAATGGTGACAGTGATCATTTGCCAAATTTACTTTAAATAACTAGAAAAAGATTGAAGATAATAGCCTTTATATGGTTACTGTGATTGTTTGCCAGCGGGTCTTGAATGAGAGCATGTATTTTGGAGTAACACTACAAGGCTACACAGTCTTCATAACTGGTATGTTTTCGCTACTTTTTAATTTTTTTTGTTGAAAAGTATTGCTACTGCAAAATACTTGTGAAATGATGCGGAGGTTAGGTATATGTTCTGCATAGATATATAGGTTTAGAAGTGGGTTTCACTATTGCTTTAATGTCATTCAAAATGTAACCAAAAGGTGGCCCACCATGGTTCAAGTAGTGGTCTTAGGCTCTTAGTGTCGAGAATGGTCATATGGAGAAGCATTTTCCATAAATGGAAAGGGGTATGAAGTCCAGCAGAATGAAGGATTGAGATTTTCAGGGCTGCTAGCAAAACTATAAATATTTTGTTTTGGCTATCACCTCACTCTGTCATATAATGCATGGTAATTTTAATGATGATGCTAACTTTGTTTTGCCAACAATTGCAACCTCAACCACCTTTTACATGTGTACGTGTCCAATTGTTATTGTACTTCTTAGAGGTCGCCCACTTGAATGAGGCAGAGAAAGATCAAGGTATATGAAAAGAGAGTTTCATATCTCACCAGTGACTTGTGAGCTTTTATTAAATTTTACTTTATCTGTCTTTTTCAATATTTTTACCCAGCTGTAAGTATATGTGGAATTGAATCACATGGAAAGCCGCCTTTACAGATGTTTATGATCCCTCCCTCGTGTGGCATGGTAAAAGCATACATCACTTGGTTTTCATAGTTGTTACTCACTGTTTACGACGCATGTGATTCTTAAGGCAGAAAGTTTTTCTTTCCTTTGTCTTTTGCTCCATCCTTGTTAATTTTTCTGGTTTCCACATCTAAATTGCTTTCACATTCTCGTCTTCAAATCTTAGTTTTCTGTTAGTGTCAAGAATTTAAAAACTCGCCTTAGTTGAATAGACAAATGACCATTTATCGTTTGAAAGAAAAAAATGGAAATTTTTCATGACACAACACAATTCTTATCTCTGAAGAAATCATTTGGATATGCAAGATCAGGCACCTAGAAAGAGTTATGGTCAGAGTGATGCATATTAATGATCAAAAATCTAGAATTATTTTGACATTGACCAATTGAACCACCCAGCATATGCTATAGCTGGAGCCAATTTTACGGCCATGGAGGACCATTTCCTTTATTCACTCGTGACTCGTCAAAGAAAACCTCATGTGTCGGGGCAATACTTCGGTAGGCAAAGCGTGAGAGTTTGAAAGACCTGGCAACTATTTTATGAGCTGAGATGTGCTTTATTTGTATATGATGTCTAATATCTATCTATCTATCGAGCTTCTTTGCTATTTGTCATATTTAGGAGGAGAGCAGGAGATGGTTTTTCAGAGTCCTACGTGCTCTACTTTGTTTTCTTTTATTTTTTTCTTCCCCAATTTAAGCTTTATTCATTCACAAATTAAAAAAAAAAAGCACCAATCTTAGCAAAACCATCTCTATTCATGAAAAGATAAGGCGAAAAAATGGAGGCCGTCTTTGTAAATCAGATTGCACCTAATTCTTAGAGCCATTGATTCAATTTCAATTGCCAGCTGCACAAGTAGATACTCCCACGTGAATATTCTCTGCACCTCCATGCATTCACTAATCAATTGAGTTGCTGGGATAAGGATGAAACGACTGGGTCCTGCACGAATTTAATTCTAAAAGCTGAGAGAGTTTCAATCAGTTTTTTTTTTTCCTTCTCTCTTGCAGGAAAGGATCCCACCACTTCTGGACATGGTTCCAGCATATGGGCCCTTAGCACACCAATTATTATAAATGTGGGTAAATCAGTTTACATGTTTCAACTCCTCTTAAGCAAATACTCTCTCTCTCTCTCTCTGTGCTGTTATTATTGATGACATTGCTGAAGGTTTTAATATCTCAAAGCCGTCATATCATAGTGGTAGTTTCTGAATAATGTAAAAAAAAAAAAAATAGAAGCTCTATTTATCCAAAGATTCGGTTTTTTATAGAGTACAATGACATCTTACAATCAATGTAGCCAACCCCATCTAATGGAATGAAACTCTGTTGTTATATTGCAGTTTGGTTTTAGGTTAATACCATTGTTGGTTGCTATTATTTGATCAAATTTTGGGTTTTGTTCTTGTAGTTTCAAATTGTTTGTTTTGGTTTTTATAGTTTTGTAAGGATTACGTTTGAGTTTTAGTGTAAGGACTAAAATCAAAATTTGTTTGAAATATTGGCATATATTGTGGAACTTAGATGAAGTCTCATGAAACTATATTGATGAAAACCAACTATTTGAAACTATAGCAATTAAATAAAGCCTAAATTCGATCAAAATGGAAAGACCAACAATGATATTAATCTTGTAGATTCCAAAATAAACCCTATTATGAATAACAGAATAACCTTGATAAAAGTTTTGGGTGGGGTGGAAGATAAAAGCAGGCACACCTGAGTTGAGTGTTGGTGCCAGATAGGGAGGGGACCCATGTAACGACAGGTAGTTTCAGCAGTGGATCCATTGTGGAAAATGTGGCAAACAACGAAGGAACAACACCTTTTCTCACTCCAAAATTTTGGAATTCAAAGCCCTTATTATCCATGAACTGTTGAGCCCAAGGAACGAATCCATGTCACGCTGACTAGCACTGCCAAAATTCTCTCAATCCTCGATAAGTTTGTCTGTTTTTTCTTGTTAAACAGTGGCTTTAAAAATTAGATAGGTGGTTATCAGATTAGGTGTTGATCATTTACCTTTGGAAACTATCCCTGTCCCCTGATGATGGAAAGTCATGTTATTAATATCTGTAATAAATAAAGAAAATCAAATTAAACCTATTGATTAGCTCTCCCAAAATAACGAATAGTTTGAATGCGAGGATAATATATTAAATCATTAAATAGATTTTTGAAATGGAGGTGGCAATGGTTTCCTATATGTTGAAGTGTAATGCAGGGATGCAAAGCGCAGGTAAAGTTCCTTAAAATGGAGGGTTTGGAGTTCTAAAGTTGTAGGAAAGATTGGCTTGTGGCATGGCATCGGAGATTCCTCTCTGAGGAAGGCAGAAAATTTGTTCGAACAGCAAAAATCTTTAATCAGGAGGCTTTTATGTTCTCAATTGCTACGAATTAGTTCTTCATTCGAAGGCCAAAGCTTCCTCAGGTTGTTTTCATAAAGTTCTATTAAATAATTAAGGATGTTGACATCACACACCGCAGCATAGAATCTCATCATGGTGGCATGAACAGAGAGGGCCAATATTGGCCATTCAAAAGGCTTCCCATTAGCTAAGGAAGCTGTTAGGTTGAACAATGAGCTGTGTATTATTCAAGTTCTCCCAGCTTTTTGTTCGAACCAAATGTTGGCTGATCTAAGCCGAGATTTGACCTAGCTGATTACAGTTTTGTCTACTTTGTAAACTCTCGAGTAACTCTTGTCATTTGATTAAAAAAAAAAGGCTTCCCATTGGTTTGCAGTCAGTCATAGAACGAATTTATTGAATCCTTTTGCTAAATTATACTTCCTCCCCGATCTTAATTATAAGATCACCTTAACTTTTTTTGGAGAAATTAAGGATGCAAAATTAATCACTTTAAATTGTCTATTGTCATCTTTTTTCCTTAAAACTAATTTATTCTACTTATAAACCAACCTATGATCTAATTATATGTGACATATGTTATAATTTAGTGGTCTAATTTACTTTCTTAACTTAAAAAAAAGTTAAAGTGATCTTATATTTAAGAATTGTGGGAGTATTATCTAAGTGAATAATACTACCTCGACTCTTTAAGGTAAGATTCGGTTTGTAGTACAAAATAATCAGGTACTTTTTATACTAGGTTAGCCTCTAATAGTGTTTAAGTTTATGCGTTGAAAATCTTGAATCTTTAAAAAAAAGTATCACAAACCCTAAAATATCACAGTTGCTACTTGTTACAATTAGATTGGCCTGTAGGCCTTTACTTTAAGACGTTACATCAGATCTTTTATCTGGCTTTTAACGTGTTCAGTGTTCATTGGCTTCATCAAAGAACTTATTACTCCTACCGGTCTAATTATAAGATTAAGTTGAATTTTTTTGTGGAAATTAAGAAAGAAAATTAGACCATTAAATTATAACATATATGAAATTAGATTATATGTTAGTTTATTAGGAAAATAAATTAGTTTTGAGAAGAAAAAAAAGATAAATATAAACCATTTAAAGTGATTTATTTTACATTCTTAATTTCTAAAAAAAAAGTCAAATTAATCTTATAATTAGGATTAGAGTGAGTATCAACTTTGCAGGCAGTAATGAATTGGTGGAGGGCATAGTGGAATTAACCAATGATTGCAGCCTAAAATTGAATCGAACAATTGTTTTGCAATTTGCCAATTTCATCAGCTGACAATTCTGCAACATATATCTACCACTAGTTCCCCGGCAATATCTGCATTAGGTTCAGCCAATAACAGTGTCGGCACGTGCTCTTTTCTTTTACCCCCACCATGAAGCACACATACAGTAACTTGCTTGCGCCTATGTTGAACCCTTTTTTATGGCTAAAAATATAATTTCTTTGAGGCTAAGTCTACCTCAAGTTACAAAATTTTTAAAGTATTATATTTCAAGTTACTTTTAGGACTTATAAAAAGTGACAAGTCTTTAAACATAAAGTCCAAAACAGAATACATCGGGCAACTAAGCAGTTAAGAAAGAGAAAGTGAGTATGTGATTAAAATAGCACGCTAAGGGGGAGAAAAACAAGACATAAAGTAAGAAGCTAAAAGTGTGTATAAAAGTAGGGCAGAAAAAGCTAATGACTTTGTAATATAGTAGCATAAAAGTTTCTTAAAAAGTGTGAGGTTGGGTACTTGTAATTTTAGGATTTACACTTCCTTTGATACCCATCAACACATTGTATCAACAACAGCACTTATCATTACTTGTTTTCTGTTTGTATGATGAGGGGGAGAAGAGGAAAAATTTTATCGTATTCTATTTAAAAAAATTGGAGAGGTGGGTTTAAAAATTTTTCATTAATTTTTTTTACTATTTAATCTTACCTATTTTCTTCATTAAAATTTTAAAACCTCATTTCTTCAGTTCATTTTAATTGAACAAATTAAACTTTCCTATTCCCTACCCTCCATTGTTCCCGTGTTTAATAGAGGCATCATCTACACATCAGCTATTACTTTTCAACATCTGATTCAACATTGAAGCTTTTAGCAAACTTACCAGCTTTCCACCGTGGTCTTTGTAGCTCTGTGGATGGAAAGTACACAGGTCCCCGACATACATTCACAAATCACAACTCTGACGTGTACTGTTTTCAATTCTTCAGCTTTCATATAAAGCTTTCCACCATTTTTTCTTGCATTTTTCACATTGTATTCGGCTCTTTGGCATATATAGTTTTCTTTTTCACTGTGTCCGGTACTCAATGGAGTCTTCAATAAGAGGGAAATATTTAATGCTACGGGTCAAATTAAAAAAAGTGAATCCAACTTCTTCAGTATGGGTTCTTTTGGGACATCAAGCTTGATTTCTAATTAACCCCAAAAGGTTTTAATCATATGACCTGACATCAAGCCTGGCCAATCTCATGATCTGACTGCTACTCTATAACATGATGGTTCATGTATTGTAATGTTACGTTTACTATCATTATTATTATTATTATTGCGTCTGTTTGGATTGGCTTTTTCTTTTTCAGAAGTCCGATTGGATAAAAGTCAGATGATGTGAAGTGATTTATGTTTGAATTTGTGACGATAGAAGTGACTTTTTTTCAATCTGACTTTTAAAACATGTTTAGATGATTATTTTGAAAAGTAAGTTTAGATGAAAAATTACTAAAAAGGGCATTATTGTTATTAAATAATACATATATAATATGCATATATTCTTATAGTTTATAAAGAAAAAGTGAAATTTGGGTTTTTGAAGGATTTTAAAGGCTTAATTTCTCCCTTATTTTAAGGAAAATAATTTTAAAAAAATTATATTTTTAGCTCAAAGGAAGATATTGTGGGAGAAAATAATTAGAGATTATTATGGTAAATTTTTGGAGATAAAAAAGAAATTTTATATTACAAGAAAATATCTTATTTAAAAATTTTAGGGGTCTAATAGTCTAATTTTCCTACCCACTTTATTAAATAACAAACAATAAAAGGTGTCGGGTCCATCAGAAGCCAAAAGCCAGAAGTTAATTTTTAACTTCTGGCTTTTGGCTTCCCCACCAGACTTCCCAGACTTCTGGAGTAGAAGTCCTTCTCATCTGCTTATGAACCAAACATAAAAAAAAAAGGGGGAATGGCTTCTGTGGTGTCACTGGACTTCTGACACCCAGAAGCCATCCCAAACATAGCCATTATCTAGGGATGTTGAACTGCTTTTGGGTTTAGTTTGGACAAGTTAGAAAGTTACTGGAGTGAGGATAGTGAGATGCACCTAGCTTGCCCAAGAGTAAGTAAGAGGCAACTACATCTAAGAGGCCAACAATACTTCAACATCCCTTCAAGAAAGTAATGGGGGTTGAGTCTAGCAGAAGGGGTTTATCTCTCACAATGTGTGGACTAATGGACAAATCTCCACTAGAAGATGTGAATACATCCATCACCTAACAATGTCCCAAACAATATTGTCTCCACACTAGGAGGATGTCTATGCCTAAAAAAATTGCCCCCGTTAAAGAAGGAACTCATGGTGG
Source organism: Mimosa bimucronata (assembly GCA_037074515.1). Classification (NCBI taxonomy): domain Eukaryota; kingdom Viridiplantae; phylum Streptophyta; class Magnoliopsida; order Fabales; family Fabaceae; genus Mimosa; species Mimosa bimucronata. The sequence continues at coordinate 9,791,958 of CM073437.1, forward strand.
ACAAAATAGAAAACCCAAAGATGATGCCATCCAAATCAATATGTGTATTCTTCAGCAAGCCAATCCGCTTTTACACAAGTCAATTACTTCATAAGAATCAACCCAACATCATAAACATATCTTGAGGGAATGGTTCACATATCTTATCCAATGCTTTTGGAGTTCGACAAAAGGAATAGAATCCTCCATTCAGTGATTTGGTTTCTCTTAGGAGCTCCAAGCTACTTTACAAGTCTTAATTTGAATTTGAATTTGTTCCTAAAATAACGAGTCCTGGTTCAAATTTTAAAGAAATAAAAAAAAACTACTTATTTTCAATGAAATTTTCATTTGAAAATAAATTTCTGTAACATTAAATGATTGACTGGAATAAAAGGGAAAATACAATTCTTAAATGATACTAGTATATATTTACTCTCTCCTTAGACTTGCTTTGTATGAGAACTTGTAAATAAGAACAAGGAACTAATATTCAGAGTTACAACTAGCACATCCATGTGTAGTTAAGGCAGGCAACTAGGAATAAATATTGGTGAGGCGGATTTCCGATTGAAGCCCCGCCTCAAAAATACTCAAATTGGGAGGGTCTAGGAAAATAAATAATGCAGTTGATTGCAGGAAAAAAAAAACACGAAATAATAAATAAATAAAATACAATTGCACTTTCATTTTATGTAAAGCAGTTCAGTACATCCAAAAAACCAAAAAACACAAGGCTGCGATGGCATCTAAGTTCGGCCGCTACTGTATTGCTCTACAATTCAAGGGCTGCAGAGATTCTTGAGATCCTCCTCCTTAGCATACCAGGCCGGTATTATTTTTGACACGTGTGGATAAAGATCCTTGTATGAGTTCCTAATGGTTCCTTCTGCAACTCCGGTGGCAACTGATATATCTGGCACCAATTCAAATACATGTATGGAAACAGCATAGCAATTAGCTCAGAATGCCAAATAAAGGCCAAGGTTAATACAATCCACAATCCTAAAAGGTTTGCCTTCATTTTGTGTTTGGTCCCACAAATTTCAAACAACAATTTTTTATCTTTTAATTTTCAATTCATTTAAAACATTGGTCTATATAATTTGATAGAGACCTGGACCATTTTGCCCTGGAAGAATCAAATCCTCTGGTTTACAACTTGATGGGCCAAAAATTATACTAATCCTAAAAATAAAGATGAAAATCATTTGCCAGCTAAATTTAAACCGATTTAATCCAAAATTTAAAATCTTTCCATGACTGCATATGAAATTCAAAAGACAATTTTCATAAACAATGGAATCCATCAATGCATTAGTACTTAATGCCTCCAGAGATAAACTGCCACCAAAGCAGAATCACAAACCTTTTAAAGGTTTCTTATCATCTGAAAGCTGAGTTATGATATATATGACAGCAGCAGCAATAGATATGGGGCTCCTCCTGAAAGACCGGAAAGTTCATTAGCATCAGTCAGGACATGGTTAAATCTATTGTAAGATAAAGGGATACAATCCGTCCAAATCATTGATACCATAACAAGCACAAACTGCAGAATCTGTATGCTTGTGATTTTATTTTATTTTTTTGGGTTGAAGCATGCTTGTGAATGCTAGTTATGGTGCAACACGAGTTAATGATGGGAAATATAAAGAAGCTAAAGTGGGTCCATTCCATGAATAAAGTAATTTCCAAAGTCCGTAAAAGTAAATTCATGGGAAATCAGGAGTGAATGCCTGGCTCTTACATTAAAAAAGAAAACAAAACAAAACAAAACAAAAAAAGGAGTGCACAGTTACATTACACTTACATGTAAAAACAAATGGCAAATTAAGTATGATGCAATTAACCTTTTTTGCTTTTCAAGATGTAATTCATGGTTCTAAATATGGGTAAACTTAAACTTATTTTTCATTTTCAAACAAATTTAGTGACTTGACTACCTCTCCTTAGTTTTGCTAAGGTGGTTGGAGATACCTTATAACAGGACCATAAGGAGAATGCATTTATTATGGTAATACAACTTAGATTTCACCCCCTCACCTTTTACACAAAGCACTCATCAAAGTCAGAGCACAAGATCTAATATAATTCCGACCCATAATCTCTTCCTAAGCCCTACCCTTAACAAGCTAAGGGCAAATACAAAGTTACTTGGCACAGCCAAAATCATTACAAAACTCCCAACATTCAGTTAATATACTAATTCAATTTTCACGCAGAGTATTATTTAGATTTCTACTTACTGCCAGCTATTTTCCTTGTAGAAGCAACACTGTATTTTTTATAAAATCCGAAATCAGCATTCAACAATCCGTTTATATCTTACAGCATGTGCATAAATGTGTAGACAATATGACAAGCAAACTTGGGTCGTTAGCTTATGACCAGTGTTTCAATAACTGGTAATTAAATACAGATCCAAATTTACCTTATATCAAACTCTTCTGATTTCTGCACTGCTTCTTGAGCAGCTTTAACGGCTTGATTGTTCATACCAAGATTAGAACAGAATCGCCTCTACAGATTATGATGAAACTAACATTAGAAATACTAAATTAATATAAATAGCAAGATGAAATATATTAATTGAAAGAATGAATTTCCAGTCAATAGATCAAAGTCACATGATGTGCTTCAATTCAATAAGGAAAACTCACCATAAAATCCCCAGCATGTATTGTTCCCATTTCCACTGACTGGCCATTCTCCAAACCCAGCTGCTTCACTATGTATTCTTTTGCTCGGCCAATTTCCTTCTTTGTGGCTCCATTGGCAACAGAGCAAATTTCTAGTTGAAATCCATAGGTTCAAGGAAGCTCGTTTACAAAGGGAAAGATAAATTGGGAAGCATCCAGATGTTAAAAAAATCATAGGATGTACCCTTTACAGTTCGTGGTTTGTCTTCTTGTCGACAGGCAATGTAGAGGCAAGCAGCCAATAATGCATCCTGATTTCTTCCTCTACTAGACTTTTGATCTTCAACTCTCTTATATATCTCATTAGCTCGGTCCTTCAAATCAAAAGCAACATGACAGGAACAGACTGGGTTAGAATTTAGCCACTGTAATCTATAAAAGCACATTTGAGATACACTCTCCATTGTGGCAAAGCATAAAAATACCTAGACCAACACTTTCCAATATCAATGTAGAATCTGGCCATCACTGATTGCCTTATGAAGAACATGTATTCCCACTTTGGGCATACAGTCTTAGGGCCCAGAACAAAAATGCCCACACAGGTTTTATATAGAAAGCAAATTTTAACCCATCAATCTTGTTTTCAATATTCAGGTTTTATCTTCCACTTCACCACTTCTGCAGATTGGATCAATTTAAATGAAAAGTTGAAATGATGTAAGCCATATTAGAAGTAACATTATGGTGTCCTATCAGAGTTCCAACAATGTTGCACTATAATAGTAACTAGTCTTGTAATTTAGCGACTACTTCATGAACACAAGAAATTGAGGGATGGAATAATTTCAGAACATTTCTCAGCTGAGCTTCCATGTCCAAAGTCAATCACGACAATCACATGCACAGCATAAAGATATGGAGGGTCGTGAAATTAGTGCAGAGATAAACAAAAAGTTGTCCAGATTAAGAACACACCATACCTTAATAGTCGCAACAAGTCCCAACCTGAAAATTTTATCAGTCACCACATCAGCTGATTATTCAGTTATCTCATTTGAAAAAAGATAACAAATAAATGCAAATTTTGAGAGAGAGTAACAAAGAGATTATAAGGTGCAGAGTCTTGATAATATAACTTCCATATACTCATGAGTTATGAAGCTTCAAAGAAATGAATTAATCAAAAAAAAGTTGACAAAATTATAGGATCCTTTTTGCTTTTCTTTCCTGCGGATAAGTAAAGGTGGGATTGTCTTACTGCCCAGTACAGTGACTGGGAAACTAACATTCTCTTCAATATATAAGAAATTGTGTGTGCAACCCTTGGTTGTAGCCTATATTACTTTCTCTCTACCAATCACCAAGGTAAGACAGACTTCACATTAGAGTCTGTCATATTGTCAATGCACTGACTGACTAAAAGAGTTCGGAAGCCAATATTTACTACTTCACAGCCAAGATATATCCGATAAGAAGAAAAGGCTAAGAACCGCCAATCCAGGGAGTAGGAAAATAAATGTCGCTGGGACATAGTATTTGACAATTAGAAAAACTAACATCCAGCCAGGGACAGTACAGAACAAAAACAACACCCTCTCCATGTAATATTTTCATGACAACTACTCTCTTCCTCGTTTGAAGGAGTGTATTTCAGGGCACCAAGCGCAAGTAGTCAATACAGAAAAGTTACAATAGGGTTTGAAGAGGATCAAATCAAACCCGTAATTTTAATCCCAGTTTCAAGTCAGAAAAGTCCACACAGAACATCATCTTCTCCATCAAAATTTCTTAAACAAATCACAAATCACAGCTAGCACAAGAAATCCCTAAATAAATGAGCAAACCCTAACTCACCTATCAGACATAGTTGCAATAGTTTTAAAAGCCAGAATCAGCCCTCGATCCGGATTCGACCCACGATTCTGCCACCTACCAAGGGACGACGACAGAAACTCGCCGCTGGCTCCGTTGGGCTTAGCTATCACCGTCGACAAGCCACCATCGGCAAGAAGAGGGTTTGTGGGCCCCCCAACACGAACCGGGTCATTATCGCCCGACTCGTTTGCGAAGGTGCGCCACTCGGAAGTCTCATCGATGGAATGGGATTCAAGAACGAGGCCACACTCAGAACAAACAGTATCACCCGCCGAGTGATCGAAAACAACCTCCGTTTGGCGCTTGCAATCGGAGCAAAACGCATCAGACATGGTTTTCCCTCGAAAACAAACAAGATCAGATAGTCAAGATTCAATAATTCAATTACAGATTTAGAATCGCCAGTTAGGGTTCCCACAATAATGGGATTGTTGGATTAGCTGGTTCCCCCAATAATTTCCCGCGGATTCTGGCAGTTTATGGCCGTTTCTTCTTGCAGGGTTGTATGTAATGATATGAGCTGAAACGGAGCGAGGACTGAAACGGGGTTAGGTATTTATAAAGAGATTATTCGGAAAAATAAATAAATAAATAAATAAAATGGGGTTACGACTACGAGGGACGCGTTAGGAAAGTCACAAGGTTTTCATGTAATGATGATTCGCTGAGTTGGGCGAATGAGAGTTTTTGGGTTTGGCCGCTTGGGGATTGGAAGCTGATAGCATTGTTCTTGTTCTTGCTTGGCATGTGCTTCGCGTGTTACTTCTATTTTCTGTATATTGATTATTCAATAATGAGAATATGTAAAGTTTGTGATTTAAGACCAAAATATAGTTGGTCTAGTAATGTAAGGCCTCGCCATATCCTTTTGAGGTATCGAATTTGAGGGCATGTTTGGATTAGCTTTTGAATAATAGCTTCTGAGAAAAAAATTGAAAAAATGCATTTAGAATATAGATTCTGGAAAATAGCTTCTGAGATTATAGAAAAAAATAACTTATGACAAAACCTAGTTTTGCAGACTAAAAAGCTAATCTGAAAAAGCTGTGAGTATTTATCTGACTTAACCAAAACCTAGGTTTTGACAGTTAAAAGCTATTATAGAAAAGCTGAGAGTGTTTGTCTGTTCTGATTCTAAAACCTAGGTTTTGCCAAAAAAAAGTGCTTTTTTTGGGTTTGCCAAACAGGCACTGAGTCTCACAGAAGACGCTTGTGTTGAGAGTATAAATTACGAATCCCAAAATTTGAGTAATTAATTGTTCAGATATTTAAGTAATGGAATTCAAAAAAGGCGCTAATGGCCGATTGATGCATAAAAAAAAAAGCTTGTGATTTAAGATTTTTTTTAAAAAAAAAATCAGTATATGAGACGTGTTGTTATGTGGTGTGATTTTGTTTCTTGTTTTAATTGGGTAAGACGTAAGAGTATAAAAAGAAAATTAATCATTTAATCCTTATAATTTCACCAAATTTGGGTAGGCTTCATGCTGTCAACCCTGAGTAGAAGATTATAAGGATCAAATGATTAATTTTTCAGAGTATAAATTAGAAAAATAGCCACGATATGTAAAGTTTGTACTCATTTCAGGCAATCTGATTAGGAAGGAACTCGAATTTTGAAAAAGGTTGGTCAAACTCGATAACTTGGTAAGAAGGCTTGTTTAGTAATTTTGTCTGGCATAATTTTGGAAGGGCATCATTTGTTTGACTGTAAAGTTTTGTAAGAGACGAATTCTCCTTTTTCCTCCCGGAAATGAAGATTTGGGATTTTGGGGTTATAATTTTTTCTCACCGCCCCTTCATATACACCATATGCTTTTACATTTTGATGGGATGGGCCATATGCTCGTATGTCTTGCTTTGGACGGGAAAAAAATTATAATTTGTTGTAAAAATAAAGAAAAGAAGAGAAAATAAGAGAGAATACAATAACAAGAAAAAAACATGAGAAGAACAAGAAAATATGAGAGTATGAAACTATCACTTTCATTTGTGATTCAATGATGTAGAATGCCTTGTACATGACTTCTATTTATAGGCTTCTCCACATTGAAGTTTCTTCCTATAGTTACAAATAAGTAATGGTAAGCATTATGGCATAACCATAAGAAAACTCCCTACAAATCATTTATTGGGAGGTTACAAGGTTTAAGCATTTAGGAAGAAAAGAATCCTAAGAAGAATCTCAAGAGATGGTAATATGGACATCCACTAATAGAAAAATATTTTATAACATAATTAAATTATATTCGCATCTCAAAAACCATTTATTGATGATTATGGTTATGATGCTGAATGCATATGATTATTAACAGCAGACACTAATTAATGCTGATACCGATGGATATGAAAAAGATGTTAATTTCAAGATACTGATCAGTTCTGTTAAATAAATAATTAGTATTCCACTGGGCCAACATATTTGGGCAATGCAAGCCCATTAACTTATGATACATTGAGACTCATAGACACTCTGGCTGGGAATGGAATGGGGTCATAGATCGGGTCCATTTATATGGGGAAACTTGAGCACCTGTGTTATTTACGAGGAGAATATGAGATGGCCCAAAAGCCACAACTAGTGCCTCTCAACTCCAAATCTATTGCCAAAAATATGTTCTAAAAGGAAGCCCAAAAAATAAACAAAATTCTTCTCTTCAAATCTTCTATTTTCAACTGTTATTCAGAGTAGAACAAACAAGAGCAAGGAAGAAACTTAGTACTACTGTAATTCTTTGTGTGGAAAAAAAAAATTGAAAAACGTTAGTGTTCCTTTTTGTTTTCTCCTGACAGACCCCGACTTATTCACTTCTCTTTTTGTGTTTTCACATGGGAACATTTTCAAGTTGGCCGATGTTAAAATTAAAATTATCACTCTCTACATTTACATGTAATGCTCAAGTCTCTCTCCCATTTCCCTCATTGCTTACATTTTTTCTAGAGGGAATTCTATTTAGGACTTTCTCTGTTTCTTAATATATAAGATCCAGTTGATTTTTTTTTTTGAAAAGTTAAGGAAACTAATTAAACTGCTTAATCATAATACATTTTTTGTATCATTAGATTGTATGTTAGTTTATATGTCAAACAAACTAATTTATTGAAAAAATCCAGAAAAATCAATTTATAAGTAGCTTATTTAACTTTTTTAGGAATTCCTAAAAAAACCAATTATATCTTATATTTATGAATGAAATGAGTACTAAAAATTTCTTCCGCCAGGGAACTACATTAAGGATTAGCAAGTGGTAAATAAATGTATTAAATCATACATAATGATTTTTTATGTGATTGAGAGAGTATCATAGGTATTTTGAGAACAAAATGAAAAATACTATATCTTACATTAAAAACTGAAATTATCTCTCTAATTATATTATAGTGCGTTGAAAACTAGAGGAGAGCACAGTGACGATGGATTAACGGGTAACATAACAACCGTAGATTACCAGGGTGTAGCACCACTATAATACACATACAATGAAATGAAAAATAAGAAAATGCGTACTTTTTTGTTGGTAAAAGAAATAAAAGAAAAAGTGGCCTGCTTGTGACTTAAGGTGATAAAAGTAATGGAAAAGTGGCAATAAAAAAATCACAGAATAGTTAATTTTTATACGCGGCATAATTTGATTAAATTAAAAAAGAGGAATGTGTGGGGAATGATAGGGAGATAATCAGGAATTAATGATAGGGAGATCGAGAGAACGCGTGAGGATGGGAGAGAGGGTAGGGGAATGGACCGATTTCAGTGGATGTTAGGAACTCACAATCAAAGCGTTAGGCTCTAATGTTTTATTGTAAGCAAATATGGTTGCTGGTAATCCCAGCACATCAGGCTGCTGGAATGAATAAATAATAATTAAAATTATTTAATCAAATGAGATGGAAATAAAGTTGCCGTGATCATTCAACGAAATAAGTCTGCAAATTATTGCTAATTAGCACAACCATTGCATATAATAGAAGGTCAAAAGACAAGGCCCAGAGTCGGAACGCTTCTTTCCCGTCTTTGTTTGACTTTCTTGTCGTCCCAAATGGAGGGATATATGGAGCCAGTAATAACCTCATAACTTAGTATAAGCAACGACAAGGTTCTGAGTTTAATCATATATACTTAATGATTTTTGCGGTTGGTATCTACCCTCCAGAGAGAGAAAATGGTATCATGGCGCTAAAAAATGGTTTTAATTAATTGGTGTTTCATAACACAGGAAAAAGAGGAGAACCCCATATATAAGTATACCCGCCCCCTTGTGGCTTACTTATAATAAACAAGTGAAAATTAAATAGGCTCATATGAAGATAATAGATTAAATGCATTATCATTACACCACCCATTGAGGAAAATGCTTGCGTCTCAAACAAGCCTATAGTATACGATGGAATTGAACTTCTTATCCTTTTTTTTTTTTTTTTGCCAACAGAACTTCTTATCCTTTGATTAAATGTTTGAGAACCTAAAATCAACCTTGTATATTGCTCTGTGTTTGTCTCAAGTAGCAGCAACTTATTTTAATTACTTAGCACCGTGTTTAAATTGTACATACAAACATGTCAACACCAAATTCTCAAGTTTGAGAATCTTATTCAAACGTGACATGTCAGTTGTCAACTTGTCATAGGAGTAATTGTAAAACACATAAATTAAACCATTGAAAATTATTTACAAATCACCTGCAACTGTAAGAAAAGGGGAGGGATAAAGCGTCCTTAAAAGGCGCATATGTGATGTGATATTAATATTAGTGGCCCCCAAAAATGACCAAAGATTTCAGAGCTCAGCATTGCCTCGAATCGTCTGACCACGTGGCTTCTGTTTCTGTATGCACCCAACAATCATGCTCATATTTTATGCCCAGAATTTTTTTTTTAAAAAAAAAAATCAATTCATTCTCACAATTATTGCCGATAAATAATGCGTGGGTTCTTTGTATTTGATATGAGTACCAATATAACCACACTTTTGCAGGTTCAATTGGTGAAAGGGTTGGATATTCGACCGTCTTGATGAATGTTAAATTTCTGAAGAATACCACTTAGTTGTGATTCTAGTGGCGGCGTTTGAGGAGACATCTCCACCAAATTAAAAAAAAATCAATTCATTCTCATAATTATTGCCGATAAATAATGCGTAGGTTCTTTGTATTTGATATGAGTACTAATAGAACCATACTTTTGTAGGTTTAACTGATGAAAGGGTTGGACATTCGACCATTTTAATGAGTCTTAGATTCATGAAGAGTACCATTTAGTTGTGGTTCTAGTTGCGGCGCTTGGGGAGGCATCTCCACAGCTAAGTGAGGCTCGACGAAACCTACCTGTGTGGACATGAAAGGCCTGCTTGTCATACTCCATAATCCACAGGGACGTGCCCAGTAAATCATGAGTTATGAGCCATACTCCTTGATTGTAGATGAGACTAGGGCTGTCCAAACACGGGACCGGGGCCAGGAATGCCCATTCCCGGATCCCGTCGCGAAAGGAGGCCGGGACTGAGATTGAGTCCCGGTCCCGGTGGTACTGGGAAATCCCGGCAAAAAAGATTTAAGTGTTCATAAGACTTAAAGTGATATTTATGAATGAATATCTTACCATAAATGAAATTTATGAAATAATATTTAAGTAGGGAAAATATATCTAAAATAATATATCAAGGATAGAGCTGTAATACTAGGTGATAATATTCTAAAATGATAAAAGATATCAAATCTTAAGGGGATCAAGGAATAACATTCTTAGATATTTATTTATATTGATTTTTTTAAGAGATAGATGAGGATAAATCAAGTTGTATTTATTAAATTAGATTATTCAAGATATATCTCATTTATACACAATTAAATATTTAATAAAATAAGAATAATGAGAAGTCATACATTAATTAAATGAGAGGAGGAGCAAACTCTTTGAGCTTATATATATGAGGTGATAGGTTGAAATTAAACATATTAAAATATTTTCGGTCTAATTATGAGGCAGTCACGTTAAAATAGTGGTTAATTTGCGCATTTGTTTACTGTTGGATTGAAGCGAAATTTGGTCACCAAGTTCGAGATCGTGGATAAGTGTTATATAATTCGAGTTATTAAACATGAATTGAATGCATACTGAAGATGAAATCTAAGCGGTAAATCATGTAACTGGTTCTCTTATCTATTGTTCATATCAGTATGTGTTTGTGAGTTTTTGAAAATTATATTATGGGTGAAGGGTTAAAAATGATCTTATACTTTTCTACAATATGCACTTGGCACCTTATACTTTTTTTTGGTGCAAAAGTGCCCATGAACTTATTAAAATGGGGCAAAAATGACACCCGTTAACGAGTACAAACTTCCGTTAAATAGGCCTATATTTTTATATTTAAATGATTTTTTTTGAAAAAAAAACCTCCATCCCTCTCTCTCTTCCCATCTCTTTAGTCAGACCCCACATGGCTACCCCATCCAGTCACTTTCTCTTCATCCACCAACAATTGACATTTCTCATATCTCCGACGTAATAATGTTGAGTCCCATAATGCTCAAAGTGCTTCCATTGAATTTGCAATGGGTGAAAACGAAGGTCAAAACCATCAAATAGCCCACTTTGCTTTGCGATATAGATGCCAAAATTCACCGAGCTCTTCCCATAATCTTGAAATTCAGATCCGGTGGCACCGTCAATGGGCTGTTCATCACCGCCACCGCTCCAAACTGTGTCTTTGGAGCGTTGGTGGTCAGTGACTCTGCCACTATCACGGCGGAGGTCTTTAAGGAAGCCCGGTGGAAGTTATGAGATGAAAGGTTGCAATGAGGAAGTCTGGGAAGTCTGGGTTGGTTTGTGGGATGAAAGGTTGCGATGAGGAAGCAATGAAAGACAAGTTTGATGGGCCTTGTGAGTGTGGGTTTAAGATTTGCGGAGATTGTTATTTGGAGTTTGCTGGAAATGGAGGAGGTCGATGTCCTGGTTGCAAAGAACCTTTTAAGTATGTAAGTGATGATGAAGAGGGGCAGATATCTGAGGAAGAAGACCAGGCTCTGCCATTACATTTGATGGCAGAATTGTTGGAGGATAGAATTTCGTTGAAGGGTGGAGTAACTGAGTAAGTATGATGAAGAGAAAGGGATTAAATTGGGTGGCCGGGTGGGGTAAAGATGGGAAGAGAGAAAGGGGAGAGTTTTTTTCCCTAAAAAATCATTTTAAAAAATGTGGGCCCAGTTAACGAAAGTTTGTACCGTGGGGATGTCATTTTTGGACCATTTTGATATCTTTTGCACTAAAAAAAAAGTATAAGGTCATTTTTTTTACCTTTCACCCTTATATTATTATATGAAATTGCTATATTTTTGTATTATAAGTTATTTTATGAATTGCTTTTATAAAAACTGTCTTGTGGGACATTATTTGTGAAAGAAATATGTTATAATGTATTATATGATGATTATTATGATATTTTCTTGGTGTGTTAATTGATTGTTATGGATCTTTGAAAGTTATGAAATTGTTATGACTATGTTGTATGATAGATAACGATTTGAGCTTGAATAATTATGTTCATGAATATCGTCTTATGATTTGTGAGTTATAGTTGTAAAATATGCGTTATATGAGAATATTAAAGATAATAAGGATGGATGAATATTTTACTACGTGGTAAGGCCGCCATTCGGAACTCTTTGTCTGGCCTAGTCGTACCCACATGTTCTACGAGGGTATGGCACCCCACTTGTTCTATGAGGGGTTACTATGTCCCACCTGTTATATGAGGAACTGTCCCACTTGTTCTATATATGAGGGATTGCTCCACTTGTTCTATGAAGGGCTGCGACACCCCACTTGTTCTATGAAGGGGAACCCGTGGTCCGATTGTATGACCGGTGGATTTGGCCATCTACTCCACAAAATCGGTGAGCTTTTGGAATAACCAGTAATATGGTGGGATAACTTAGCCCATGGGTTCGGTCGGCGGGAATAAGGAAGATATAAGGGAAATTAACGGTTGGAAGGTTATTGGTTCTATGAGTATGATTAACATTGGCTAATATGATCTTATTTTTGCCTAAGTTCTATGATCTTGAATTAATTGTGTACCATGAATGTTATTTTGGGTTAAGTTTGATACTTATTGATAAAAATTTGTGTGTCTTTTTTTTTGAACTGAGTAAAAATTTGTGTGTATGATTATATATATACATACATGATTTATAACTATCCTACCTGACACCTCACAAGCATGTGCTGGTGTGTACGGTGGGTAGGATAGCAGGTTATTGAGACAGTGGTCTCATTTTGTTATTTTATCATTTTTTAGGTGAAAGATACAGAGAAGGGACGTCAGGAAAGGCTATATAGGATTTAGATAACACCAACTAGGCGTATGCTCATAGTTGTTGTTTTCTGCATATTCCATAATTAGGATATTTCGTACATTTATTATTATTTGTCTCTTATTTATTATTTATAAATTAATAAAGATATATGAGTCTATGATATTAAGTTTCTAAGCATAGTGACTTTGGGTTTAATGAGTTATTGTATATGAACAATAAGTTGTTTTAAAATTATGATGATTACTTTTCAAAGAGAATTTATAGAAAATAGTTTCAGAATTATTAAGTTATGAGTGATTTTTGAAAAGACGTTACATATTTTGTGCCACTATGTTCCTATTTAGAAGTCCACTCTAATTTATTCTCACATACCAGTAAGTGAAAGTTATAGCATTAAATATTTTTTAATAAATCTTTCCAAAGTTATTCTCATTTAATAATGGGTATCAAAATAATATTAATTGTTACTACTTTCTTACTTTTTTACTTTTAATAGGGGTAAAATAGGCACACTCGTATTAATTAATCCCAGGACGTATAATAAGAACAAAATTTTAGGAAAGTTATGTTAGACTTAGAGATAGAAACAGAGGGGTTGTAGTACTTCTTAAACACCATAGATGCTCCAGAAACACACTCCATGTGCATGTCAGAATGCGGTCTGGGACGCCTCCTTTTTATATGGTCATTTTTTCCTCATTTTCCCAATGAATATGTGACTTAAACCCATTTCATTTGCAGGGTACACTTATAATTAACAAACTAATAGGACACTATCAATCAAATGGTTAATTATTTACGTCTGGCCGGCAGCAAGAAATCATTTAGTGTGTTTTAATTTTAACCTGTTTTATTAAATGAGAAATATTTATGCGAAATCAAGGACTACAAATCAAACATAAATTTGATGAAGTACTTTAATATATGCCTCATGATCCTTCCATCACTATATATAAGATCATTTTAACCAAATTGTGGTTTCTCAAAAAGTAAGTTAAGGAAATATATTGTTTTTTTTCAATAGTGTCATTATTTATGAACAATCCGGTCCTTATTAAAAGAGCTCGAAATTTGAATTGATTTGGTCCAAAATATAAGAGCTCACCTTGCATTCTTTCATCATTTAATGCATTTTTTCCTATTTTACCCTTAATTCTCTTTCATATTTATTAATGCTCATATATATATATTTATCTTGATAGACTAATCATAAATAAGGGTAATATTGGAAAAAGATGTATATTCCAGATAGATTTAATTACTTTCACATGTTTCTTAAGAAGCGTGTTTTGGCGGCCAGGCTCTTATAAATAGGACCGGAGGGAGTAGTAATTACTATATAAAAAAATGAAAGAGAATGTGTGAAAGAAATTAATGTATGTGCAAAATAAGAAAAACACATTTATGAATCAAGCAATGTCAAATATAACCTTATAAAAAATGACAAACCATTTAAAACGAGAGTTTATACACAGATAGAAGGACTTGAAAGTGTATAGTAAATTATGTAACGTTCCTCACGACATCAGTGTAAATAGAGGTGTTCAACATTTTCCCGTCCCGTCCCGAATATACATGTATCCATATGTATATATATTTTTTCCAAAAAAAAAAATACATGTGTCAACACAAGCTAACATATAATATAGTTTATTTGACTTATAAGTTAACATATAATCTAATAATATAAAAAATACATAATGAGTAACTGGCTCATTTATCTTCCTTAATTTCTTCAAAAAAATCAATCGGGTCTTATATTTAGGAATGGAGGCATTATATTGCTATTACCACCCCTTCTACTCCCTCATCTTCATATTCCTTGATTTTGTAACTACAATATGATCTTACTGATCACTAGTTGTAACACCTAAAATTTCCTGCTATATTATAGTAATTTTAATTGAATTATAACCATTTTTCCAATGCCAGAAGCCCAAAAATACGGAAAATTTAAAACTTTTTCTTTTAAAACATTCGACCAACCTTCTGTTGGTTGGAATGGGCTTTACGGACAAATTAGAACTATTTAAAATTCTTTATAAAATAAAGTGGTTAATAAAACAATTAAAAGTACGCTAACCCTCTCAGGGTAACTATTTTTAATTCATAATACTTGAGAAATTTAAATCTCTTAATAAATTTATACAATTCTAATTTCTATCTTTTCTATTGATAATTTAATAATTTAATTTTACATCATATACAAATAATCTCACTTTTCAAATTGTAAAGTTTAATTTCTTCATCTAAACTTCTAGCACTTCTGCCTCATCTTAATCATCTCACTATCTCCCAGCTAGATTCTTCCAAACCTGCGTTACTGAAAAATGTTTGGGGATGGGGGGTGAGATTGGTAATCCCAATAGCAGTTTCTTTCATATGAGTTCATGCATAATAAATCATAAATCTTCACAATATGAATAATCTTTATCCTTATAACATCTACCAACCACTACTAACGATATATTCATTAAATAGTGGAGGTACTTCTACCTGCAACAGGATTTTATAACTTCTGGCAAAGGGGGAGCGACCCACCTAAGCCTTGAAGTACTCCCCTCATAACCTCTAAGGAATAAAATTACCATTGTTACAGATGTTATGAAATTTATGCATGCAATACGCTGTAATTAAATATTATATGAAATAAATTGCTACCTGATTCTTGAGCTTAACCTTCACTAAACTCATTTATCTCTTCGTACTCTGGGGATTCAATCCCACTATTTTGTCCTATAAATATTTATGATAGAAAATAATACATTAATATCTAATCTTAAATATAATAATTAAGCGTCTCTCACATTCCTATCATACTACCCATTTCTATTTCTAATACTATTAAATCTAAATCTCTAGTTAAATGATTAATCATATCATTACCAATCAACATTGCACAAACATAGATTAATATATACACAAATAAAATTAATATACACATAAACACAAAAGTGTCTTAACTACTTTAAATTAGCTAACCTTTCTTATCAATCAATTAATACTTCAATGAACTTACATTCATTATAAGTTTTAAAGCTTTAAATTCACTTAGCAATAATTAACTCCCAAGTTACCTATTAAATGCAATAATACCTATAATTCCACTTAAAGCTTTGTTCTAATCCTTGAAAATCCTTAAGCAATGAATTACCTTCCAACCAAACTTGCAGATCCTTAACTTAACTTCACGAACCATAAACACTTAACAATATTGACTTGGCACTTCAAGTAATAATCACTAATCAATTTCCTTCTATCTAATTAATCTTATCTTAATTCCAAATCCAACCTTAACTCACATTCCTTTTCATATACTCTTTAATCATAACACTAATTTAATCTAATCAATACCCTTCCAGACTAACAATTTCAGCATTTCAATTCAAAATATATTTCAAACCAAAGTCCAATAAATCCAAGAATAACTAATTTCCTTCACATTTCCTTATACTCCATTCCTATTGAACTAATATCACTGTTTATTCTTTTCCTATCCCTAAAACCAGCAGTCAGAGCAATCAAGGATTAGAATTTCAGCGCTTAGAACCTCTAATCAAATAGCACTAACAACTTCCTATTTTCTTGTCCAATTAATCACCACAATCTACATAAGCAACCAGGAGGACCAGAATTAAACAACTTCACTTCACATTAGCCACATACATTTAACAAAGAAAAATCAACACAAAATACTTCTTCTAAATAAACCAGAAATTAACAATGCAAAGGAACAGAATTTGAATCAACAGGGAACAACAAACTCCTAATATAATCAATCATTTGGTTCAGTCCCAGCAACAGTCAGAATTCTAGAATCTAGAACCACAACCATTATCAATAATCATTTCCTATTGCTTGTTTAATTAATCATCATTGTATTTTTCTTCTTCCTTTAACTATTCCAGTCAGCCAAAGCATCCAGAAATTCAAGAATTGCACACTTGACAACTATATATTAATCAACTACACATGGATAGATTTCGATCCATCTTCCAGAGCAAAACAAGAAATCAATAGCCACTTGATTCAATTCAAATAACAATTAGGATTTACAATCTAAAGGCTTGCAACATCTCACTAACCATTGCTTAATTATTGCTTAACTAATTACCAACACATTCTTCCTTCTTTCCCCTACATAAAGCCCACGTCCAGAGGAGCAAGAAGACAAGAATTTTACATTTAATAACCTAACATTAATCAACCATACATAAACAAAATTCCAACCCATCTCCCAGAACAAAACAAACATCAATAGTCCCTTTTTCCCTTTTCCTGGCCGAACAGAACAGAGGCAAGAAAACAAGAATTCTATAATTAATCCAGTCACCTCCATTCCATCATCTAATCCTCATGTTCAAAATGTTAAAACATCCAAAGAATTAACAAAAGAATCATCCAATCCCAAAGGAGTTGGAACTCGGCCAAAACAGACAGAAACAGGGAATTTCATTTAATGCTTTTCAATATTTAATTAAATTCCTAAAATCTTAAATAATTTCCTATTTTCTATTTTCTAAAATTTGGGGTGTTATACTAGTCAATTTTTTTTCTTTAGTATTGTTAAAGTTTTACAAAACTTTTATGTACTATGTTCACTACATAAGCTAGATGTTGATTGGCGATAAAAATAGAGAAACATATATGGCTAGCATTCAATAATAAAGAGTTTAACCCAGTTACCTTACAGTTGTAACGATGTCTTACAAAATCACGTAATTTCAAATGCATTCACACGCACACATCATAGAACAAAATTTAGTTATTTGCCCCTAAAATACATATTTAATTTTACTATATTAGAATATAAGTAATAATACAGAATTCGGCTAAGCATGCAAGGGTCCTATTTTTTGTATTAATACGGAATTTTCTTCCAAACTCAATTTGGTTTATTATGTGTTTTGTCGCTATTTTTTTGGTTTACAAGCCTAATAAGATTTTTTGGTGTAATATTAGGCCCATTTATTTGTTTTCCATAAGCCTAAATGTCCATATGATTTTTGAACAGCAACTGTGTGGAATTTAAAAAAAAATTATTCAAGATTTTCTATTCCCGTTCCGGTGATCGGAACGGGACAAGTTCGGGACAGGACTAGACATGGGACTGGGAACCCCGTCCCAAATCCTTTTCTTCGGGAATGGACGAGGCTGTCCCGATTCCGTCCTATCCCGTAAGCACCACTAAGTGTAAATATAAAATGCCGTTCAACTCTTTCCAATGCCACTTAATTTTCCGAGGCTGCTCCACATGTTTTGTGGTGACATTATGATTACGGGCTTTTTATGCCTTCACTTATTTTTCCATTGAAGTTGTAACAATGAAAGTCTCCGTTAATTAACGATGATTAATTAAGACATTCACGCCCTTTATCGGAGCTCAAGATAAAAAAGCATTGCTCTCCTCTCACGGTCTTATCATGCCAGACCACTTACAGTGCCCATATAAACGATCGACATCATGCGCTGCTACAATATCTAGGCCCTTCAGATATGATTTATAGACGTTTTATGTTTGATTATATTTTTTATTTTTTTAATGGATATTTGATTTAAAATATAAGCAATCTCTTAACTATCATTTTTCTTAAAAAAAACCTTTTTGATAAAAAAAAAAGTCAATATAAAAAACAAAAATATGAATGTCTACATGATATTTAGACGACCCAAATTTGATATGTGTATGGAGCCCATCTTATTAAGTTATTATGCTTATAGATTATTTAATTAAACTCAAAATCCGAGGCTCAATATATACAGATTTTGATTATTATGATCATGGACTTTCAAGTCTGCTTCCACTTATTTTTCCATCGGAGACTTTAAAAAAAGGAAGTCACTCAGTGAGTTTACTTTGCAGCCTGTATATCTCCATACAATTATCAAGCAAGAGTAATATCAGTATACAAATGTTCGCAGGGATGGAGACATGGACTAATGTTTATACATTAGTATTTCAAATTTAATCTAATACTAATTACCCCATCTAATCCTAAAATACAAGATTAGGCTTACTTTTTTTTTTTGGATGTTAACTATATAAAATAGTTACTTCATAATATTTATATTTGTTATTTTTAGAGGTATTTATCATTTAAACATATATAATATAATTACATGTAATATATGTTAAAATTATATGGTCTATTTCACCCCATATTATTACATTGAAGTCGGGAGCCGGTACGGTGGATAATGAGAATAACATGCCGAAGGAGGAAGAATATGAAAATATTGGGAGCTAAATGGGGGCATCTCGATTAGCGCCTCGTTTGTTTCTCACTTCGTGATTCTACTGATTTCTCAAAGGGTTAAATGTTACATTTGTCTCAGAAGTGTACACGGTGGATCACATCTGCCTTGAAAGTATTTTTTGGTTCAATTTTGCCCCGAAAGTGTGCAAAGTGTATCACATTAGCCCTTTACCATTAAAATATTAACTGTCAACGTCAATTATTTAACAGTCAATGTGAGTTTTTTAACGATAAATGGCGAATATGATACACTTTACACACTTCCGGGGCAAAATTGAACCAAAAAAATACTTCCAGGAAGATGTAATCCTTAGTGCACACTTCCGGGGCAAATATGACCTTTAACTCTTTTCCAAAAATCAGGGTACTCCTCAAAAGCACTCGCCTTTTATGCCATGATTTTCATTTCATTTTGTAGTTTTTGGATATATATGTTTTTTGGTCAATTAGTTTTTGGATATTGAATACTCACTCTATTGTTAAATATAAAATTTAATTGATTTTATGAAAAAACCTTAATCAAATAAAATAAGTTACTTATAAATTAAGTTGACTGAATTTTTTTTTTGGAGAGTTAATATATAATTTAATAATACACTAAATATGATTAAATACTTTATTAAGCTTCCTTAATCTTAAAAAAAAAAAAGTCAAGGAACCTTTACATTTAGAACAGAGCGAGGACATGTATACTTACCCCAATAAAAAACTACATATATACGCACACATATACACCATACACTAGCTACTTGATTGCAATGCTCCAATGGTACGGACACTTCGTATATTCGTATTACTGTTCGAGCATTGTAATTTGCTTCTCACTTAACAATCGTGCAGTACTTCCCTCTCCGGAACCACTGCTTATCAATGTCTCAATTCTCTCCTGAATCTTTGCATATATATATTATTTCTGGTTATAAATATATGATCTATTTAGGAATGTGAGCTTATTCCTAAATATAAGACATCTTTTTATTTTTTTCAACATTTTCTCAAATTAACCCTATTGATAATCGTATATCATAATCAAGACAAGGAATGTGAGAATAAAGGTAGGTGATTATTGTGTTTTAATAATATTATGTGATTTTAACTAATTTAACTAACGTCTTTAATATATAATCAAATTAGATAAATATGTCTTTTATTTAAGAACTGAAGGAGAATATAATGTGTGTTTGGAATAGCTTCTGCGGACCCAGAAGCTCGGCGGGCCCGCAGAAGCTATTCATCCATTTTAATTAATGTTTGGGTGCGCAGAAAAAAAAAAGTCCTTCTCCCTCAAAAGTCAGATTGAATGGAGAAGAAGGAGAAGCTAAATTTTTGAGCTTCTAACGGCGCAGAAGCTCGGTGAGGAGAGAGAGTGAGCTGATTTGACATTTTCAAAAGCCTTTTTTGTATTTTATTTAATAAATTGGGTTGGAAAATTAGACTATTAGACCCCTAAAATTCTTAAATAAGATATTTTTTTAATCTAAATTTTTTTTATCTCCAAAAAATTATCATAATAATCTCTAACTATTTTCTCCCATAATATCCTTCTTTGAGCTAAAAATATAATTTTTTAAAATTATTTTCCTTAAAATAAAGGAGAAAATAAGCCTTTAAAATCCTCAAAAAGTCCTAAATTTCACTTATTCTTTCTAAACTATAAGAATATATGCATATTATATATGTATTATTTAATAACAATAATGCCATTTTTAGTAATTTTTCATCTAAACTTACTTTTCAAAATAATCATCCAAACATGTTTTAAAAGTCAGATTGAAAAAAAGTCACTTCTATCATCACAAATTCAAACATAAATCACTTCACACAATCTGACTTTTATCCAATCGGACTTCTGAAAAAGTCCTTCTGAAAAACAGCCAATCAAAACACACCCAATATCTAATTCCCTGTCAAATCAAGCTGCGTACAGAAAAGCTAATTAATCTTTCTAATCCTAAATATAAGACTTATATATCTAATTTGATTATATTAAAGATGATAGATGAGTTAGATAAAGTCACATGGTATTACCTATGCATTCAAATCATCTACCTCTTATCACCGCTCTTTCTCTCTTACTTGATTATCATTGAAAAACGTTAATAAAGATAATTTGGGGATATGTTGGCAACAATTGAAAAGATGTGATATTACATTTAGGATCAAACCGATATCCCCAATTAAGTCTCGTATTTAAGCCCGAATGGAGTAATATATATTCTACTATATAACAGGAGTGATATTAAGTTCTAACCTATGATATATTTTTCAATTTTTGAAAAAAAAATTGTCTGACTTTGTTTATTTAATTTGCGAGAAAAAGAGAGTGGCGTTATTTTAAAGATACAAAATGACATAATTCTAAAAAGAATAATCGCGTAAGGTGAATGCTTATAATTTGTCTAATGCATGAATCATGTAGATTTTCAGTTCAAAAAAAAAAAAAAATCATGTAGATTTTATTTATACGTCATAGTGATGGTGCTATTTTGATCTGCTTATATTGAAGTCACGTATGGTGGGGTATAATATAGGGAAAATTTCAGTTTACCCCCATAATAAGGAATTAATCTCAGATTCCCCAAAACATTCTGAAATTTCACTGCATCCCCAAGGGACTAAAGTGAAATTAAATGTTTCAGTTAAAAGACCAAAATGTCCTTATTGAATTTTGTACTGGATTTCCAAGACACATATGAAGAATTTCCAAGACATTTATGGGAAATTTTCAAGACTCACATGAGGGAACTTTTCAAAACATTTGTGCTTATTTTCAACATCAATATGAGTATTTTCAAGTCTCAAAAATCATGGAATCCAACCCTAAAACATCCAAAATTTCACAACTATATTTCCAAGACACATATGGAGAATTTCCAAGACACATATGAGAAATTTCCAAAACGTTTGTACTTCTTTCAATAAGGACATTTTGGTCTTTTAGCTGAAACATTTAATTTCACTTTAGTCCCTTGGGGGTGCAGTGAAATTTCAGAATGTTTTGGGAGGAATCTGAGATTAATTCCTTACTACGGGGGAAATGAAATTTCCCCTATAATATACATAAACTGTCATCTGATCACACGGCGAAGGCATTGAAGCATCCCTAATTTAAAATTTAATTTCCCTGATTACAACATATATACTTTTAATCTGGGCAATTATGTATATATGATTATTTATGGGAACAACTCCAAGTTCGAAATACTTTAATAGACCACGACGTCTATCATATATGTATCAGTATAGTCATGGCTTCTCTCGTTATACATTCATATATAAAAGATGGGAATACAAAAGTATATTGAAAATAATTAAAACAACCAAACAATTTAAATACCAGACAAAATTCTCTAATCAGACACAGGCAACATTGAGGCCAACCCTTGTATTTGATTGTCCCTTTGCCACCAACAATCTATAATAATACATATACACGCAGGTGGGACATCTTTATGTGTATATATATAGTGTATAAATGTATGGATGGCGATGCCGATGGCTAACAAATGAGGAATCTCATCATATGTGGACAAAACTAAGACGTGACTCAATATCCGATTGTGGATTAAAATATAATGTCGCCATGGAAAAAAGGAAGTGCTGAACCAGATATTTAAAACGGGAACATAATTAATAAATAGACAGCAAACTAGAAATGAACGATTCCAAGAGGAATATGAGGACTTTTATGAATAACGTCATTTGATAGACACTATTGTTGGTATGAAATAAATAATTAATTAAGGAGTTAGCTGCTTGGTGACGAAGGCGTCGCGCCATCGCCAGCTTGCATAGCCAGTCAACGGAAATCAGCCTATTCCATGCTTCCCACGCGCCGTCGTCGTAGCCATTAATCACTTTATATAGGTATGTGCGTGTGGTATAACCTGTGGTGAAAAAAAGTTAAAAACACTTGCATTTCATTTCTTTTCTTTTTTTTTTCTTTTTGATGCATTTCGTTTCTCTTTCTAGCTCATGGTCAAAAAGAAAAACTACATCTGGCCCTAGATTTCACGTTTAAGAAATTCAATTTTTTTGATTAAAAGTTGCAAGATGCATCTATCCCAAATGAATGCTCTGCTTTTATTGATTGGATTATTTAGTTTTTACAAATAAGAGAATGGGGTGTTTTTTAATGATAAACTCAAATAAATAGTAAGAATATACGCACGAGTGATATTTGGTCAAAAAAAAAAAAGTGCAGAATGACAAAAAAAATTATAGAAAGCTTTAATGAAACAATATAAAGAAATTTATAGATAATAGTGAATGGATGAGCACTTGATGTTATGAATATTTAAACTTAAACCATGGTGCGGCCAGAGGAATAATTCCCGAAACTTTTGACGTTGCACAGCATATCAAACTGGCTGACAAAAAAAAAAAAAAAAAGCTGGGAGCCAAATTATTGACTTTGAAAAGGCAGTATTTAGCTTCATTTTATGTGTCAACAGTTTTTCTACCAAACAATTGAAGACAAAAGTTTTCAACTTTTCATAGAACACAAACAAAAAGAGACAAAGTTTGCACCTCTGGAGCCAATTAAAATGTTATAAAAGCAATCAAATTTTACATTTTTTTTCCTTGAATGAAACCAGTACCACCACACCGTCTTCATTGATGCGTAATGCACCATTAAAGCCAAGAAGTTTAAAAGCCATTGCTACACCTCTAACTTAAGGGTTGGGTTCCTAAGTTATGATCCATTGAGGCCCGTCACTGTAGGCTCTAGAGTTCACCCAACTTCACTAAGCTATTGAGATATCTCATAAAGATCATAACTGAAACCATAATTAAATGATGCTCACTCCGGGAATCATCGAATACTCATAACTCATAAAGATGGTCCAATATCCACCACTTTAGCGGTCTGAAATCCCTACATTTTTTTATGGTGCTTTTTTCCTACTTTTTCCTAATCTTAACCATCCATCAAATCTGATGGTTGAAAATATATAAGAAAAAAATAGATAAAAAGATAAAGATAATGTAAGCTAAAAAATAGGAATGAGAGAGATATTAAAAGAGATTTGTGGACCAATATTTTATAATTTTTTCAGCTATAAGATTTGATTGATAGCTAAAATTAAAAAAAATAGGAGAAAAACACCATAAAAAAAAGTGGAAGGTTCCGGACCGCCACTTTAATCAGTTAAACTCACAAAGGATATGGCAGAGGATATGGGCAGCATATCTTTCTTCTTGGCTCTTGCAATGAATTCATTACTTTCCATTTTTTTCTCTTCTTATTAATTGTTAATGTCTCACGAGAACCATACTATTGAAGCCAACAAAACTGTAATGCACGCTCCAAAGGCGCGTAGTTAGGCTGATATTCAAAGGAGGGGACACGGAGTTACCAGAACGAAACCCAAACTCTCTGTTATTACGCAATTTCTTCCCTCCCTCCCTCCCTCCCTCTCTCTAGTATTCACTTCTCACAACGTTGAAAAAAAAAAAAAAAATTCAAAAACAGGGTCCTCTGTTTTCATAAAACCCTTCTCCCTCAGACGCTTCGTTCCTTCTTTCACCAACCTTCTCTTTCAAAAGCTCCCACCTTCATCGCCACCTTTTCTCCAATCATCTTTCTTTGCTTCTCCTTTACTGTTCCATTTATTCTCAGCATTTCTCTCAAAAGAAGAGCCTCCTGACAAACACTGACTCCTTGTTTAACGCCTTCTTCCAAGGCCTTTTCCTTTTTTTCTTCAGGTGCTTTTAACTCTCTGTAATTGCGTGTCAACATTATCTGCAAATGGTCCAATATCACCGCTATCTTGCTCTGAAGAAGAATGGAGATTTCCCAAAACATGGCATCTTTGAGTCCCACGGTCTTCACTTGGATTTTCCCAACTCTTCTTACTGCAAGAGAACCAGGCCCAATTCTCTTTCTTTCTTGTTTCTCACTCTTCTCTGCTGCTCCTGCTTTGCGCTAGCTCATCATCTTTTCTTTGGCTCTTCCTTCACTTTCCCTCTCTTCTGTAAGTATCTCCCTGTGTCTCCTTATGCTCTCGTGGGATTCTTATCTTTTTAGTTTTTCATTCCCTTTGATTTTTTTCTTTTTCTTTTCAGATTCCCCTGAAACCGTACATGATCGCTCCATCATGGGGTTGTATGTAAATGCTTCTTCGCCCTCTTCTGTTTCAAATGGTAATTATTCACATTCCCTTTCCTTCAGCTAGTTAATGGTTGCCTTTGGAATGATATTAATTGTTAACCCGTGAATTTATATGAAATCCACTTTTGATGGTCCATCATATCGCCCAAGCATGATGAAACCAGGCAGGCCAAATTTAGCTTCGAAAATAATGCTATACGTGCTTTATTTTAGTTCAGCGCATAATGTTATTTTCCATACCCTCTTCCTTTGTTCTTTTGCTAAATTGCTCACTGCGCATTTTATTTTATCCGACATCATGATCACAGGAGATAACATAAATTGTGATAGAAGCGGTTATCGTTTTGATTTATGTGTAATGAGAGGAGATATAAGAACACACTCTGCTTCCTCTTCGGTATTCCTTTTCAGCTCAAGAAGGAATGATTTTGAAGGCATCAGAGATGAAGTTCGGGAATTCCAACACGAAAGGATCAAACCATATACTAGAAAATGGGAAACAAGCATCATGGATCTCATCCATGAATTGCACCTAATATCAAAGACAGAAACTTTGGGAGCAGATCATCGTGTTTGTGATGTTCAGCATGAAGTTCCAGCAGTGTTCTTCTCCAATGGGGGCTATACAGGAAATGTGTATCACGAATTCAATGATGGAATCATACCTTTGTACATTACTTCCCAGCATTTTAACAAAAAGGTTGTGTTTGTGATTCTTCAATACCATAATTGGTGGATGTTGAAGTACAAAGATATTCTTTCTCTACTATCAGACTTCCCACTCATCGATTTTGACAGAGACAACCGGATCCACTGCTTCCCAGAAGCCATTGTTGGTCTAAAAATCCACGATGAGTTGACTGTGAATCCTGCATTGATGGAAGGTAACAAGACCATTGTCGATTTTCGCAACGTTCTGGATAGCGCTTACAGGCCTCGAATCAAAAGCTTGATTCGAGAAGAAGAAAGGGAAGCTCAAGCCATGGTTAAGGAAAGAGTGAAAGAAAATAAATGGAAGAAACCCAAGTTGGTTGTTATCTCAAGAAGTTGGTCAAGAGCAATAAGTAATGAGAATTTGATGGTGAAAATGGCAGAGGAAATTGGTTTCCGAGTGAAAGTTCTTAGGCCTGATAAAACAACAGAACTTGCAAGGATTTACAAGGAAATGAATGAAAGTGATGTGATGATTGGTGTTCATGGGGCTGCCATGACTCATTTTCTGTTCATGAGACCTGGTTCCGTCTTCATTCAAGTGATTCCTTTAGGTACTACTTGGGCATCAGAAACTTACTATGGAGAACCTGCTAGGAAGTTAGGATTGAAGTACATAGGCTACGAAATTAAACCCAAAGAGAGTTCTTTGTCTCACAAGTACCATAAGAATGATCCTGTTCTAAGAGACCCCAGAAGCATTACCAAGAAAGGGTGGGAATTCACAAAGAAGATCTATCTAGACAACCAAAATGTCACATTAGATCTCACAAGATTCCAGAAAAGGCTTCGTCACGCTTATGACTATACTGTCTCGAGATTAAATCTATATAATCAACAGTAAATTTCATCGTCCATGTTCACATTTTTAAATCTTTTGTATTCTTGTGCATAGAGAGACACAGTCACAGAGTTTCCTTCTTTTGTAAATCTGCATACAGTGAAATATTGTGGAAAGCTAAGCATTTGATAATAAATAAAATACCAATTAATATGATTTGGAACATAATCTCCATCTTTCCTTTTCAGTGGTAAAAAACTGCTTGTGCAGACACTCCTCTTGAGTGCGACCCAGAATTTCAAAGCCTTGTCTTTTCTGACTAGCCAATAGCATTTGGTTTCCTTGAATGACAAAGTGTTTGACTGTGTTTCTGTTTTACTGGAATCAATGGGTGTGGAAAATTAGTGTTCAAAGTTGCAATTAAAATTTGACTCATCTTTGAGGCATGTGAAATTAAAGCAGCGTCTGTGCAGATTTCTGAAAGTTGGTGGGCTGCTAGTGTTAGCTCCAGAGGTAAGGTCATGGTCATATCAAGAAATAATGGTTTTTTTTTTTTAAATGTTTTGGGGTCCATAGGCCATGTGAGTTAGGGCAGTAGTATTGGAAGAGGAATGTATTATTTTGTTGGAGTATGGCAAGCTCTGTTAGGCAGATTTTATCAATAGAGGCCATTCCCCAGGTCATGTGTTTTCTCCCCCGTTTCACTAACTATATATTTCACGGATTCTTAATACAAGAGTTATATAATTAATTCAATTATATTTAAAAATTAGTTAAGTTAATTATTGATAACAAATGTTTGCCGGTTTTTCTAAAATATCCTCTTTAATAATGTTCATTAAAATTATCCCATTATAAAAATCCTAATAATATTTATAATATGTTTTGGATAAAACATTACAAATTTGAGAGACAAGGTGAGTAGATATTTTATGTTTATGATCAAAATAATCCTCCTATCTATCTCTTATACTTAGAACTTGACTTAGTATGTGAGAATATTTTATCTCATATAGTATAACATTTTTTTTTAGCTAAACCAAACATCCCCTCATCAAAAGGCAAGATTTGATGTGTTCATTAAAATTTAAATAAAGTAATCTGTTGCTTGTGGGTTTGTCATGCAGCGTTTGATCTCAATATAGTGATTTATGGGCCTAACTTTAAGCCTAAAAGCCTGCCTGTTGTTGAGGAAGGCCCAAAATAAAAAAATGCCACGTGAGGAACACTCCTATTCTTTTCCCTCCTATTTTTTGGTCATATTCCCTCTTAATAACTATTACATCGACAATGACAATTGAATAGTTAAGATTTAGTCCTCTATTAAATACTGGATTGTATGTTCTTTATTATAGTATTGAGTTATTTATATCAAAATTCATGAACTTGCATATCATTAATTATTTTTCTTTGTATAATTTATCATTTTGATCACAAATTAATAATATGTCAAATATGAACTATTCATTTGTCTGTTATGGTTATTAAAAGGGAATATGAGAGAAGAGGAGGGAAAGGAATATGACCCATTTACGAATCAAGAAGAGTGGAGAGCAGGAGGGGAGAGGATCCCCCCCTCCTCTTCCCATTCTCTCATATTCCCTCCTCTACCCCAAATTTTTTTATTTTTGGGGTCAAATTTTTTTGTTTGTTTTTATCATGAGATTCTACATAAAATTAATGACATTTTGATATCTTAAGGACAAAAAATGGTTCAGTTTTTAATTTTATATGATTTTTCAAAGATTTATTACTTTAACTTAATAAAAATACAGATTTTTAAGTATTAAATCTTTAAAAAAATCATATAAAATTGAAAACTGAACCATTTTTTGTCCATAAGATATCAAAATATCACTAATTTTATGTAGAATCTAATGATGAAAACAAAGAAAAAAATTTAACCTCTAAAATAAAAAAATTTGGGGTAGAGAAGGGAAGAGGAGGGGATCCTCTCCCGAGCAGGAGAGGGATAATCACCCTTTGTCTTGCCATCTCACTAACATGATCCAACGGTTTTTGTTTATTTGACGAGCAACAATTAATACCAACAAATCTGTATTTTTTTTTATTGGAAAAGAAAAGAGGTCTGGATTTCTTAAAAATTCAAATTTTCACTCCACAGCTAAACGACGTTTGGAGAGGGGAAAAAATTAGACTAAACCGGTACCCCTAACTACGAGCTTGTGTTGTGTGGGATGAGAACAATGTTTATAACTTTATATTTGTATATATTATGGTTTCCGTCACTAAAGTTTGTACTAACTTGTAAGTACGTGCTGAGCAGGTATTTAAATAAAATTAAGTCTTAATAATTCAGCGAAAAATAAAGTCTTGATTAATAATGAATGGATGGCAAAAAATTAATTAATAATGAATGAAACTGCTAACAAAAACCATCGCCTTATGCATCCATGTTTATAAGAACTCACGACCTACGTGATTAACAGAAATTAATTCCTGTTGAAGTGAGAGAGCCAGAGATAAGAATCATTGTTCTTCCTAAAATGAAGCAGTTAAAAAAAAGATGGATTCTCACTTTTTGTATATGTAGCAAATTTATTGGAAAAAAGTTCGCTTGTTTACTCTCCACACCTCGACAAAAATTAGTTCCGGATGCAAAATAATATATTCTTTATAGACTAGTTCTCTCAAGTCCGCAGACTCGTGGGCACATGGAATCTTGGTTGATAGATATTTTTGCGTGAATAACATGCTAATACCATGCATGTATACCAAAACATATGATGAACTTGTGTCCATACATATGAATTTTTAAAAACTATCATATTTACATCATATTCCTTATATAACCTTAAGCTTTCCAATATAATCGCACATATATGTATGTTCTATTTTTGAAATATTATTATTTAATTATAAACTTAAATTAAAAAAAGCATGTATATACATTTGTGATTGAAAACCTCGACACAATGGATATAAGGACGATGACTCAAGAATTTTCCATTTTAAAAAAATATGCAAGTACTTATTCATACATTCTACATAGGTCCTACTTCCCCACGTTACTTCAATTGCTTGTTCCTATTTGCAAAAAAGTATTCGTAGTATACAATGCCTTTTATTCAAAAGTCCTTATGCGAAGCTGTGTAGTCAAACACCAACTTGGTGAATTCCAAAGATCTCTCTTCTGGTCCATTTCCATTCTAATTAAATCTGATTTTTTTCATTAATGTCTTATGAATTTTTATAGGCGATGGCTAGAGCTGTTTTAGGAAAAAGAGACGAGAAGCGAATATTAGGAATGTGAGGTTTTAGAAAAAGAAAAGGAATTTGCTAGTTGCAGCCAAACAGTGGATTGGGGAAACAGAACATTCCTAAACAGACAAATGGCTAGTCCCTCAAGCAAAATAGAATTCCATATTAGGATTCACTGCCCACATATAGCATTCCATCTGTCAACTTTCTCTACAAATTCCTAACTTTGCTCACTTTTTTACTTCTTTGGCCTTTCTTCTTGTACAAGAAGAAATCCAATGGCAATCCCATTTCCGCATTACACAACAATCACACTTTTGTGTGCTTAGCCACTGCGTCTTTATATATAGAATAAAATGGTTCAAAGGTGGCTGCTTGATTATCTCTCCCCCCCCCCCTCTCCCATCTCATTGGCGGCAGAGGTAGTTGATCGGAACTCGAAAGCAAGTTTCAGGAGAAATGGGGAGAGGGAAAATTGAAATCAAGAAGATAGAGAATTTGAATAACAGGCAGGTCACATTCTCGAAGCGACGAAATGGGCTGCTAAAGAAGGCGAAGGAATTGTCTGTTCTGTGTGATGCAGAGGTTGGTGTCATAATTTTCTCCAGCACCGGCAAGCTTTATGAGTTTTCTAACACAAGGTATACCTACGCACCCACATTGATTTTTTATCTCTACAGAACTTTTGGGGTTTTCATTTTGTTATTTTGTTTTATATGTTCGTTCTTCTGTTTACTTGAGGTGCTGTTTTCCTTTATACTATATTTATTGGAATCAAAATCCTGTTATTGGCGAAATTTTTTCTCTTGGAGAAATTGAACAGTAAATAACTATCCTGCAAAGTTGTAGGCATGCACAGAGGTAGTTTCAATAATTTGTGCTTCTAAGTACTGTTCAATTGGTGATCAGAAGATGCCAACCGATACTGATAGCACTCTTTCCTCCGTTCTCAATATTATATCTATCCGGGGAGTTGAGGTCGAACTATTCTTAATTTTTATCAATTTTTTTTTTCAAACTACCACTATTATTGATGTTTCCTAACAATAATTAAGTGACAAGGAAGAAGAGAATTAGGGAATACAATTAGGGTGTTTTAAATAAAAACATCATATTAACTAATTTAACTAACATTTTTAATCCAATCAAACTTGATAAACACGTCGTGTTTCTAGGATGGGTGGAATGCTTGAGAAATTCTATTGGAAAAAAGTGGTTCTTTAATTATTGTTATGATGATCAAAAGGCTTATTTGATTTATGAAGTATGGAGCACACTCTTTCAAGGTACACCAAAGGCGTGGGACTGGATTATACAGAGCGAGCTTGTGATGTGCCACAACCGGCTGAGGTATACGTAACTCTGTAAGCTTTAAACTTGCTTGTTAAATTAAATACAGCACCTTTTAATAATTATCCATTTCACATATATCAATTCCCTCTCTACTTTATTTTTCCCGGCTAATTTCTCTAGTGCTATTTAATTTTATTTAGTTCTTACATTCTCATTCTAAGTAGGAGAGTGAGGCTGAAACAGACCTTCTAAAGGATGAAATAAGAAAGCTTCGTTTAATATACTTGTAAGTTTTTGTGGCAAAACATAAAAGTAGTATTAGTAAGTTATTCAGAATTTTATTTAATGATATTAACGTTCAAATTGTGCAGAAGAATGACGGGGAAGGAGCTGGATGGGTTGAAATTTAAAGAGCTTCAGAATCTAGAAAATCAACTGAGTGAAGGGATATTATCCGTGAAAGAAAAGAAGGTTAGGTACAATTGACAAAAATTCATCAATAGCATTCAAAATTATCTTCTCTTACCTTAAGTGCTTACATGAGCTGATTGATCAGTTAGTTACATCAAATGTTAGACAATATTCTCACATTCTTTCCAATACTAATGATGAATATTCTCACATTCTTTCCAATACTAATGAAAGAAAAAACATCATCAAAGTCACCAGTTTCGGTTTTGTGAAGAAAATTAACATTTTCATGATGAAGTTAAGTTAAATTATGAGAAATGCTATGATGTTTCAAGGAAGTAATGTAAATTACCAAAACTATATACATCAACTAAGCAACATGCAGTTAAAATTTCCAATGCAGCTGTGCAGGAAATTAAATGACGAAAGGTTTATGCGTTTTGGTGATTATATTAATTCCTTGAGATATCAATTATCATGGTAATTCTTTCAATTATTTTAGCCCCTTGTAAGTGCAACTGGCCATAATGATATGATGTCTTGTGTTCTTCAATCAGCACATAACAAGTAAATTTATTACTGTTGTGCTCCTCAATCAACATATAACAAGAAAAACCTTGGAATAACAAGGCTGGTGCTTGAATGTACTATATCAATAGCCTGAGCCATTTGTTGTATGAAAAAACTGTTGCAGGAACAAGTACTTCTAGATCAACTTAGGAGGTCCAGATTACAGGTAATTGCCAAGAATTATCTTTTTTTTTTTTTGAAAAAAGAGAAAATCAGAAATTTTCAGAGTTTGGTGATACTGATATACATATGCAGGAGCAACAAGCCCTGCTGGAGAATGAAGCTCTGCGCAAACAAGTGAGAATACATGTGTGTTTTGTTTTCTGATTAACAAACTATATATGTGCCAATCATGTGATATTTTATATTTTTTTAAATATGTTGTTTAGATTGAGGAGATGCAGAGGAATAAAACAAATACAAGACACCTTGTTTATTTGAATAGCCTAGAGAGCAGATTCTCCAGCCCCATTTTCCATTGTGCCTCCCATGAAAGACAAGACCTTTCTGACACGTCCTTGCAGTTAGGGTATATATACTCCATTATTCTCTCTTAATTATCTCAATATCACCGAATTTGAAATGTTTGGAGTTTGTATAACGTTGTGGGGTGTTGTATAATATATAGGTTGTCAACAGAATTTAGTCGGAAGAATAAAGCACTGAAAGTAGAACCCTGCAACGATTCAGCCACCACTCAACTAGCCTCTGCATCGCAAAGCATTCCCTAGTTCTTCCCTCTCCCTCTATAATTTTGTTAGTCTATATTATAGTCATCGCGTATAGTATAGACTAGCTTATAATATAAAGTTAAAGTAAGCCTGTTTATGTATTACCTCGATGATTGCATGCTCACCATCGCTTTCATTTTGCACAGTTAAAATTCCAGTCATGCGCTATTTTATACAGAGTAAGCATGTAAGATACCGCTTTTTAAGAGGATACTAATGGATTTGAATAATTAGCCTGTCTTATTAAATTCTTAAACGTATGGGATTCGCTCATTAATTTACTCATTCAACTTTCTAGGCCCCGTGACTGTGACTGATGTACGTAATCAAGCACAGACCATTCAATTAAAATAATTAGTTGAATGGATCAGCGCCATGACTTTGTTAATTGATTATTTATTTCTCTGGCACGCCGTATCGCAACAAATGGAGCTTCTGGGGAATCCTAACTTATCGTCAGAAGAGTACAAGTGAATCAAACCCACAAGTCTGGAATTCTGTGATTTAGTCAATTTGAACTCATAATTCTTCTCTTTGGCTTGCATTTTTAGCATTACTCTCCCATAACAAAAGCAACATTTCTTGAGAGATGAAGACACAATTCAAATTGAGTCATAGATTATAAAATTTTATACGATCTTCTTTGTGATATCCATGAAGATATTCCCAAAAAACAATTAGACAAGTTCCATAAAAGTATGGCAAAAAGATTAGAAACGGAAAGAGCAAATCGAAAAGAAAAGATAAAAAAAACAGAGCCAATGAAATGCAGAGGATGAAGTAAGCTAGAGTTGTTAGTTGAATAATGGACACGGAAGATGGGTTTGGAACCGTCCAATAGGAAAATTAATGCATTTTATTTCATGGGTGATTATGGGTGTTCACGGACGGGACGGGACCCCCGTCCCGTCCCGAAGAAAAGTGTTCGGGACGGGGTTCCCGTCCCGTGTCCCGTCCCGTCCCGAACTTGTCCTGGTCTCGATCGGGACAAGTTTTGTCCCGAAATTTTTTTCCAATTAAAAAAAATTGATCCAAAAATCTTTTTCTTTTTTTTGCAGAGCAACACACTTTGTAGGTGATTTTGTAGCATAATTAAATCTCCTCCAATGCCATGAGCACTCCATATTAATACATCATAAACCAAAAACATAATAATTAAAGCAAAAAAAGTAGCAACAACTACACATTTAAATATAGTTTAAAAAAAAACTTCAAATGTGATGTGTTACACATAGAGTATAGGACAGTGGACAAGAAATTTGATATCAATGAATGGTTGGAACTTATTTTAGAAGTCAGAGTTATATATATTTTTTAAAAAAAAGTCATATATACTCACATATGAGAGAGATGACACATGTATTTTTTTTTAAAAAAATATGAACATACATATATATATTCGGGACGGGACGGGATTGGGACGACCCCGTCCCGAGTCCCGTCCCGTCCCGAAATGGTCGGGACGAGACAATGTTGAACAGCCCTATGGGTGAAGATGGCCATTCATAATTTAGGCGAACAAACATATTTAAAGTTGATAATATAATAATCATTTAATAAACAAGAAAATGTACACGAGGCAAGATATTGTGAGTCTGGCATATAATGCATGAAAGGCCCCGCAGTTAAACATGTAAGCTAGTTCTTAAACGATATATCTATAAAATAACAGTAAGTTAAGATGGATGTGGAGGGAAAATGATGAAAGGAAGTGGGCTTTATGAGAAAGGCATGGGGACAAAGTGGGTCGATGGAACAACATAATGAACATCCTTAGACCATGCTTGCTTCTCCCCCTCGTGTTCTCCGATTTCCTTTATTTCCCGCACGCGCCTACCCTTTTTCCTTTTCCCTCCTAAATTCTCTTCACGTTTACATGTATATTTTTTTGATCGAAATTCACATTTACATATATAAATAAAAGGACTTTTGTGTGTGATATATGCACGCATGCATGATCGAGTCAATGAATAAAAGGAAAGCTAGCTCGCCTGTCTTGGCTTTTTTCATTGGCAGCATATAATATAGTTATTGCTTTAATTTTCTCTCTCTCTTTTAAATATATATTTGAAGTATTTATATCCAGAGAAATATCAACTCTTTGACGCGTGCATATATGTCTCACACTCCATTTTCATCTGCTATTGCGTGGGTCGCCCTCTTCATCGGCCGTGTATCCACCATAACCACAATTTTCATCCAAAGGTCGATCACGATGATAATGAACCACCCCTCGGACAAAATACAAAATGTTATACGTACATATAATTAATATTAAAACACATCAAAACCAGCTCACTCCACACCACATATATATTCTTCGGCCTTATTAAAGTATTGTGTAGAGATCTTTCAGGTCATGATCACCTCTCATTTACCAAATTCAATGTAAGGGGTAAGAAAAGAATACATATTAGATCCGGATCGGATGAGATCAAGCGATGATGCAAGAAACCGTCCAAATTATTGATAACCTTGCGATGTGTTTGGTGAAGTTACCCTGTGCATGAATATTTTATCACAAACTAGCCTAGCTGGACTCGTCAATGTCTTTGGAGGAACATGATGCAACAGTAACTACAGTAGTATTCCACATCAAGATGGCTCGTTACCTTGGATCGATCGATTAGAATGTTGATCCAGTGTAAACAAGGTATGGAGTTCAAGATTACACACGCGGCAACGGTAAACCTTAGTGATAAATATGTCATCGTCTGAAAGGATCCTATGTCTTCTCGTTCAGTGTTCATCGTAGTACTAATTAATGTAAAAACACCACTCATCATTAAAATGAAATCTGGACCTTCTAAAAGTTAATATAGACATTTTATATTTAAAATTTTTAATTGACTAATTTATCAATGATACATATTTAGTTTTTAAAGCAATACCATTTTGAATATTAGTTTTAATTATTTTAGATTTTATATCCATTGAAAAAGAAAAGTTATTAAAAACATTAAAATAAATCTAAATGATTAAGATTAATAATATGACAATATATTTTTGTGATGAGTAAGGAATGTAATCCCAAATCCTACGGGGTTCACTCCCAAATCTGAATGAGCCTAGGCTTATTGATTTTTTCATTATATAAGATGTGAAAAAATGACAGAAAAATACCTTATGAATATAAAAAATCTAGTAATTTATGGTTGTTAATATCAGTGAACACATTCACTCAACTAGTTAAAACACTCTTATGTTATATGAGATTTTGAAATTAATAAGGTATATTTTCATAAAATTTGTGTTGGATATTGGATGCTTTGTAAAAAAAATAATAACCTCTGCAAAGTGTCAAGGCTATGACTATGTAGAAGACAAAAGTATGGAAAACTTTAGGCATGATGCACAACCCTCCATAGGTTGCCTTTATATCCCTCACTCCCCAACACCATCATCATATCACCTCTTGTTGGTTCCCCCCCTCCCTCTCTCTGCCAACCTTCACTCCACTCCTCCCATCTCTCCCTCCCTCCCTCCCTCCGCCATGAAAAGGCAAGACTACACCCTCCAGAGAAGCAGCAGCAAAAGCAAAAGCAAAATAACTCCTTCCAACAACAACAACAACGTCGCCGACATCCCTCCCTCCGACACCGACCTCCTCATCCTCAGAGTCCCCTTCCCCCACCACAACAAACTCTCCTCCCTCCTCCGCTCCTTCCTCCACTTCTTCTCCCTCCCCTCCCCTCCCCTCCCCCGCAGAGTCACCGGAACCCTCTTCGGCCACCGACGTGGCCACGTCTCCTTCGCCGTCCAGCTCGACCCCCGGTCCCACCCTCTTTTACTCCTCCAACTCGCCATCTCCACCTCTTCTCTCGTCAAGGAGATGTCCTCCGGTCTCCTCCGCATCGCCCTTGAGTGTCAGAAGCTTCCCGTTCAGTCCACGAAGCTGTTTCAGGAGCCCAATTGGGTCATGTATTGCAACGGCAGGAAGTGTGGCTATGCCCTCTCCCGCACGTGCGCCCATCCCGATTGGCACGTGCTTAGCACTGTCCAGAGCGTGTCCGTCGGAGCTGGCGTTATTCCGCTGTTGGACGACGGAACCGCCGCCAGGAATGGTGGTGGTGGGTCGTCGGAGGGGGAGTTGCTGTATATGAGGGCCAGGTTTGAGCGAGTCGTGGGGAGTCGTGACTCGGAGGCTTTCTATATGTTGAATCCGGATGGTAATGGTGGCCCTGAACTCAGCATTTTCCTTTTGAGAATTTAAAAATATACATATGATAGATATGACATTATATATATATATATATATATATAATATGACAAAAGCTTTAATTTATTCGGAAATGAATAATTCTGGTGTTCGAGTTGTATTTAGCTAGGCTTGCCACTTGGGTGCTTTCTTCTTCTTCTTTTTTGGTTTTCTTCGGACAAAGTCATGAGAGAGGACCGTATATTTCTGTGATTTATCCATCAGATCTTTATAGGCTTGATTGATGTTTAGGAGTGTGTATATCCTGATATTCTTAGTTATACAATTGGAATGGTATTTTTCTTCCCTGGCTATATGATTAATGATTGGTTGTATGGCCGCCCAAAAAAACATAAAGTAGTTGTAATATGTCACAAGTCCCACATCGGGGAGGTTTCCTTGCAAGAGGGGCCTTATAAGTCCTTGGCTCCCCAACCTCAATGGCTAGCTTTTGGGGTGTGGTTCTCCCAAGGACTTGTGCTCGTTACAATGGTGCTTTCATTGAGAGACGGCCAAACGGAAAGGGCTACCTACGGAGGGTTCTGACCGGAGGGGCTGACCAACAAAAAGGTTGAGTGAAGCGCCGAGTGAAGTGCCGTAGAGTGGAGCCGCCGGGACGCCGTCTCGTTTGATAGACCGGAAAGGGCTACCTACGAAGGGTTCTGACCGGAGGGGCTGACCGGCAGAAAGGCCGAGTGAAGCGCCGAGTGAAGTGTCGTAGAGTGTAGCCGCCGGGACGTCGGCTCTCGAGGGGGGTGCATTGTCACAAGTCCCACATCGGGGAGGTTTCCTTGCAAGAGGGGCCTTATAAGTCCTTGGCTCCCCAACCTCAATGGCTAGCTTTTGGGGTGTGGTTCTCCCAAGGACTTGTGCTCGTTACATAATACTATAGGTTTTAAATAATTATGTTCGTGTACACTGTATGCGTGCAGTCGTGCACGCAGCATTGTAATTTTTATTAATATAATTCTAAGTTGAATGGGAAAAATTATATTGTGAGGGATACTTGGCACATGCATGTCACGTAATTGTAGCAATTCTTAAGCATAAATGTGATGAGATACTTCAGGTTTATGCAACAATTCCTCTTGAAGAGATCAAGAGTTTATAGTTTTTCTCCGTGATTGACAATGGATTCTGTGTCCGGATTTATTTATGAACTACTTTTGATTAATTTACAAAAGTCAACAATTTTAATTAAAATTAGCAAATGTTCTTCAAATTATTCCGCCTTTTCATAATTTCTTTGATTAAGTGTAATAGGCCATAACACAGTCCTATCAATCTCTCCAAACCACATCAGCTGGTACATACTCAATAATATTCAATCATCCGCATTACGAAATTTATATTTTATAGTAAAAAATCAATTGCTTTGCGCACGTATTGTTAACAACGTCTTACAAATATTCATAGATAAAAGCTGTAAGCAAGTGACTTGGGAGTTAGGAGTATGAAGGCAGTAAATATTAATTTTTGAAGATGTTTGATTAGGACATAATTGAGGAAACAAAGCAATTTTTCATAGAGACTGGAGTATATTGTTAAAACATATATAGGTATAGGGAGAACCTATCTTATGCTGATCATCTAGCTAATAAGGGCTCATAGCATGACTAAAAACTCTGCTATCATTGATCAACCTCTCCAATCATCGTTGATGAGGATCGGAAGAGAGGGATGAAGGGTAATAGTTGATGTTTGTTTGGTAATATAAAATTTGTATGACTTCAGTACCTATTCAGAAAAAAAAAAAAAAGAGGTTTGATTGCGCTTATGATTTAAATTTTTTACCCTTTGATTATAAATCAATACGTCACAATGAATCTTCGCAAGTAAAGAAAATTTCAAGTGCAGATATTTATATTTGTAATCAATCATTAATATCAATAAACTGAGGGATAAGGTGATTCTATATTAAGCCATTATATTGTGCATGGCTCATAAACTGGGAGTTATTTTGAAATAGATGGCAGTACATTGTATAAAAAGATGTGTCTTGTTAATCTAATATAACATAACGAGTATCATAATATAATCGTTTAAGTTCATAATTAAAAGGGACAATTAATTAGAGGTCCCATGTAAGAAATATAATTAAGATGAGGTCCCATGAGTTGTAAATAACAACTTCTGAGCTGCCAGAAGTTATTATTATCAGCTTAGAAGTTGTTATTTACAACTCATGGGACCTCATCTTAATTATGTTTCTTACATAGAACCTCTAATTAATTGTCCCTAATTAAAATATCATCATCTTAAAATTGTTGGTGTCAATGAAATCACGTCGGTCATATATCAGTTGTATTTATTGAACGGTCATTTTCAAGATGTTAAACTTTGGAGGAAGAGTGGAGAGTGGAGAGCACCAATGAATGTTGAAGAAAGTGTAAACACATGGTAATGCGAGGGGAGCACAGAAATTTGCAGCATATGGGAAAAGTGATTACCTTCGTGGTTCACACCATAATAATACACCTTGTTCAGCATTAATATTATTATTATTACTCATTTTGTTTCTAAATATAAGATCTATTTACGTAATTTGATTAGATTAACAATTTTTTTGCCATCTTGATTAGATTAACGTACAATATTAGTATAAGTTAGTTAAAATCACATTATATTCTTAAAACACCCTAATCACCTACATTTTTTTCCTACCCTCCGTCGTCTCTTATTACTTGTTTATTATTGAGGAGCACCAATAGGGATAATTTAGGGAAAATGTAAGAAAAATATAAAAATGTCTTATATTTAAGAATAAGCTAGTCCTATATTTAGGAATAAAGGGAGTATTATTTATTCGACAACATTATCTTCTATCTCACTGCCTCTCATCGTTTTGCTCATGGGCCATGTATGTTACAGTTACAATGAACTTTATAATACGAAGTGGAGAAAACTTGGATCCCACTAACCACTGAAGCAATATGTATTTGGGTTACAAGGGATTGAGTTGGAGGATCCAAGCCTAACAATTACATGATAATGAGTGCTTAATTTGTAATGCCAGTTTAAGTTTTACCGTTTCTCCGTACATCAGAAAAACAAGTCTGATGTGCATGTTTTAAAATGGACGCGATTCCGAAAAAATTAGGTGATTTTCATGAAGTTAACAAATGTGTACTAATTTATCCCCTGTTGTAATCTTCCTTGTCCATCCATGTATTGGAGCTTCTTAATCTTGTCGAGTTCAAATTGAAAGAAGTGATTTCCAGGGAACCTACTCTCCTTGTTATGGTGCTTGGTGTTCCAAATGTTGGGAAGTCAGCTTTGATTAATTCAATTCATCAAATTGCTTTGTCTCGTTTTCCATCGTTTTCCATGTAAAATTTTTTTCACAACTATGGAAAGCTGTAACGAGCACAAGTCCTTGGGAGAACCACACCCCAAAAACTAGCCATTGGGGTTGGGGAGCCAAGGACTTATAAGGCCCCTCTTGCAAAGAAACCTCCTCGATGTGGGACTTGTGACAATATATATATTGTCACAAGTCCCACATTATATATTGTCACAAGTCCCACATCTGGGAGGTTTCCTTGCAAGAGGGGCCTTATAAGTCCTTGGCTCCCCAACCCCAATGGTTAGCTTTTGGGGTGTGGTTCTCCCAAGAACTTGTGCTCGTTACAATGGTACTTTCATTGAGAGACGGCCAAACGGAAAGGGCTACCTACGGAGGGTTCTGACCGGAGGGGCTGACCAACAAAAGGTTGGGTGAAGCGCCGAGTGAAGTGCCGTAAAGTGGAGCCGCCGGGACGCCGTCTAGTATGATAGACCGGAAAGGGCTACCTACGAAGGGTTTTGACCGGAGGGGCTGACCGACAGAAAGGCCGAGTGAAGTGTCGTAGAGTGTAGCCGCCGGGACGTCGGCTCTCGAGGAGGGTGCATTGTCACAAGTCCCATATCGGGGAGGTTTCCTTGCAAGAGGGGCCTTATAAGTCTTTGACTCCCCAACCCCAATGACTAGCTTTTGGGGTGTGGTTCTCCCAAGGACTTGTGTTCGTTACAAAAGCTGTTAATGAATGTCAAGCTGTCAGATTTTTTTGTTATTTTCCCCCTATAATTTGGTTAAGTGAATGTGCTTTGGCGACGTTTGAATTTGCTTTCATAGTGCAGGAGAAGATGAAGAGAGCTACTGTTGGTCCACGGCCTGGTGTTACTCAAGATATTGCTGGATATAAGGTCAAGTGATCTGAATACCATAATTTATACCCGCGCGCACTAGTATGTTCTCTCACTTCTGCACATAATTTTCCATTGGTATGTTTTGAATTGTTCTTCCATTTGAGAAACAAAAATTTTGCTAGAACCTTAGAAGTTCTGGCTTTGCATTTCTATTGGTGGTATGCATTAGATCCCTGTATTTGTTGTGGCCTTTTGGAGTTGCTGTAGTTTATTACATAATTTAGTAGTGTGGTTCTATTAGCTTTTCTTGTCTCAATTTCAGTTGCCACAATTTTGAAAGGTCATAATATTGAACAGAGTCCTGACACTTGGCTGGAAGATTATTTGTGAAAGGCAAAAGAACTTTAGATCTTTTTGTTTGTCGGTGTTTTTGTTTTCTTTGTGTGATTGTTCGCATGCATACGTTGGGTTAGTGATGTGTATGGACATATGGTTGAAGTTGAACTATGACCCTGACTCAATGTCCAGATAGCACACCATCCGAGCATATACGTCTTAGATACACCTGGGGTGCTGGTTCCTAGTATCCCAGACATAGAACTGGGTTAAAGCTGGCTCTTGCAGGTAGTATATCCGTTTAAATGGTCTATATATCTTAAATTTCTTTCTTAATGTTGTGTTGTTATTTGACTATAAGTTTTCTATGTGCTTGCAGGATCTGTGAAAGATTCGGTAGTGGGTGAGGAGCGTATTGCTCAGTACTACTTATTGGCAGTTTTGAACACCCGAGGAACTCCAATTCACTGGAAGCACCTGAATAATAGGAGAATGGAAGGGATTCGATATGAATCTGCGGAAAAACGTGAGTACAATTTGAAAAGCCTTTAGAGAAAGAGAATAAATCCACCAAATACATCTGAGGTGGTTACATACCGCATTTTTCTTATATAGTTTCTCTTATTCATGTGAATTTTCTCTTATAATTTCATTCACTCTGGGCTCCGTCACGTACTGCCTTTGTACTTAATTCATTTGCGTGAGATAGTTGCTTGTTGGTAGCATATGTTGTACAGAGTCACATTGTTTATACTCAATTAATTCAACTGTAATCTGAGGAGATTACAATTAAATGTTTTATGGAAATTCACTGCTTTTAGCATTATGCTTCATGGATTATGCTCCTTGGGTTGCCACTCTTATGTGTTATTGTAACTTTCGCGTTCTAGGATTTTGTAATATATAGAAGTTCAACGAGCACTGTATGTGCCGCTGACGGAGTTCAAAGGGAACATAGAAGAAGAGGGCGACTTGGAGGATCTGATTGAGCAGCAGTTTGGGGCATTGCAGAAGGCGATGAAGATACCTCACAAGGCTTCAGAAGCACGTTTAATGGTATCCAAGAGGTTCCTTACTCTATTTAGGACTCGCAAACTTGGACCTTTCATTCTTGATGACGTTCCTCAATCTTGACCGTTGCTTCCTCTACGGAGGGTTTCACTTTTCAATATTTCCTCTCTTATTAATCAACCCTCTAATACTATTGTTGCGCAAGTTTAACAAGAAAACCCCAAGATGTGTAATTTAGTACTCTCTCCGTTCCTAAATATAGGACCTTTATCTAATTTGATTAGATTAAGGATATTAGTTAAGTTGGTTAAAATCACATAATATTACTAAAACAGTCTAACCACCTACTTTTATTCCTATTCTTCTTCTCTTGTTTACTTATTATTGGGGAATATCAATTAGGATAATTTAGGAAAAATATGGGGGGAAATGGAAAGAGGTCTTACATTTAGGAACAAGTTCACATCCTTAAATTTATTTTATATTTAGGAACGGAGGGAGTATATAGCATTTCTGAAAAAAATAACGATTATAATTATTAGTGCGTATTTTGTATGAGTAAATTCGCTCTTGCAACAAAAAAAAAAAAAAAAAAAGGAAGGAAGGGGGGGGGGGTTTTAAATGTTTGGTGGGTTTCTTTTACGTCATCAATTCATCTAATGTTGAATAAAGTTATATTTCAACATTTCACATATTTTTTGTTTTTAATGTGGCTGCCTTGCGGTTTTAAACCCTTAATTTTTATTCTTATCTATTCTCAACTTTGCCGCTTGAAGATGAAGATGAAGAGTGATTCACAAAGTTATAAATAAATATACGTGAGATGCTAAAACCAATTAAATATAATTTTAGAAAATCAATTGGAATATATTTAAATTAAAGATTGAATGGAGTAGTTTATATCAAAATTTAAATATATAACCAACGGAAGTGTCCACGACAGTGTCCTTGATCCGATTCCCCATCTGCTAGAGAATCAGTTCTAGTGTTCGTAAAAAAAAAAGAGTAAGGGGTGCTCTTTTACTCTAAACCATTTAGATATAATTCGGATAGTCCAGATTTAATATTTCAACGTTTATGATTTTTAAATGATAATGATTTTAAAAGGTACAAACTTTAAAATAAAGATAATCTCTTAACTATTACTTTGTCAAAAAAATATAATTCTCATTTTAAAATCATGAACTTTAAAATATTTAATATTCATGGATCGTTGATATTAGATATTGACGATTCAAAGTTGAAAAGTTCCCTTACTAATCTTTCTGACGATCGCTAAAACCTGTTCCCATTTGGTAATGGTGTGTTTAAGGTAGGACTCTTATCCCAATTTCCATCAGAAAAAAGCAGACGGAGCCTTATTTTTGTTTGAAAAGAATAAATAAGGAACATGTCATATGAGTGAAATAACCTCATTCGTGGGCGAAAAAAAGAAGAAGAAGAAGAAAAAGAAATACACTGCATTTAAAGTGATGATTTACATGTAGATGCCAACAATGCCCACTCGAAAGAATTACTCCCTCCGGTCCTAATTATAAGAGCCAGTTGACTTTTTTTGGAGAGATTAAGGAAGCAAATTAGACTCCTAAATCTTAATATATGTGATATGTAATTAGATTATATGATAGTTTATAAGTAAAATAACTTAGTTTTGAGGAAAAAAGATAAATATAAACAATTTAAAGTGGTGTATTTTGCATCCTTAATTTTTCCAAAAAAGTCAACTGGCTCTTATAATTAGGACCGGAGG
Source organism: Mimosa bimucronata (assembly GCA_037074515.1). Taxonomy (NCBI): domain Eukaryota; kingdom Viridiplantae; phylum Streptophyta; class Magnoliopsida; order Fabales; family Fabaceae; genus Mimosa; species Mimosa bimucronata. The sequence goes on from CM073437.1 coordinate 9,836,286, forward strand.
GAGTATTTACTTACTCCATGGTTGAGGCAAAGTACTGGCTATTTCTTTACAAGGTACTCCCTCCGGTCTTATTTATAAGAGCCCGAAATTTGAATTGTTTTGGTCCAAAATATAAGAGCTCACATTGGAATCTGTCATAATTTAATACCATTTTTCCTATTTAACCTCTACTTATTAACACTCTCTTTCATAGTATTCATTAATACTTCTACTTATATTTCTCTATCTAGTCTCATAATAAATAAGTGTAATATTGGAAAAACACTTATTTTTAGACGTATTTATAGTTCCCAACTAATTTTTATATGTTTTTTTAAGAAGTGTTATTTGGCGGCTGAGCTCTTATAAATAAGACCGGAGGGAGTATATGTATACTAATATCTTTCATCTTTGAAAGATATGTGGCCCCACAACTTCAATTCTCTTTGAAAATCTACGTGGATTGCGAAAGAATCCTATTCAGTTTTCGTTTTATATATTCCTGCAGATTGTTGACAAATGAGAATTACGCTGAATAAACTATAGATTCCATAAAACTTTCCCCACTTTAATTCCCTTGTCTGTTAATGGAGCAAATATGTATACTCCCTCTGTCACTATTTATAAAGCTCTATATATTTTTATTGAGTTTCTCTCTTTTTATAAAATCCTCTTTGAATTCGTCTAAAACAAATATGATTTTAACCCATTTTACTATGGGTTAAGCGTAAAAAATGTACATGTGATTTTGTCAAAAGTTCGTCCAACACTAAGTGCTTTCTTTTTTGATCAAAAGTAATTCTAAACTTCCAATTTAGGCTCAAAAGTCACATTTACTGTTAAACTAGGGTAAAAAATACACATATAATTTTGTTAAAAGTTTGTCCAACACTAAGCGTTTTTTCTGGATTATAACTATAAATATGACTTTTGAACCTAATTTGGAAGTTCAGAGTTACTTTTGGTCTAAAAAAAAGTACTTGGTGCTAGATCAACCTTTAAAAAAAACATATGTGTATTGTTTACCCTTAACCCTTTTACTATTCATTAATTGCTTTCATACATTCTTTTTTATGGTTTTGTTTATTAAAATCTCTCTCTCTCTCTCTCATTAATAAATAAAGGCACTTTTAAAAAGAAAAATACCATATGTTTCCAACACATTTATTATGTTAAACTAATTTTAACTTTTTTATATAATACCATAATTTGAATAAAATCACCTTACATATAGGCGCCAAGGGGTATAAAAATACCCCCTTCTCTGTTTTTTTTATCAAAGACCAAGGTATCCTCCCACCTGACAGGTGTGAGACTAATCCTCCGCTGATTTGTATGCACCTCAAGGGTGGGATAGCTGGCCGGGGAGATTTAATGCTTCTTCATATCCAACGCCAATGATCGAACACTAGACAGTTGATTAAGGGTAAACGAGTCTTTGCCACTCAACCACACAGCCCGGGTTTAAATACCCCTCTCTCTTTCTGATACCTTTTGTGGTAACTATTCAGAGCATAATTCACATATATAGTGAATCATTCTGGACATGCATGATTCCAATCCTGAAACATAAGTTGAGCACACTTGTATGTCTAGAGTAGGAAATAATATTTCTCTCTCACAATTTTGTTTTGAGCCTTAGGGGATGGGGTCCACCTTGTACATGGCAAATTCTTACAGGCATTTTGAATTTACCACAATGGAGAAAAATAGTAAAACACAACCCAAGTTTTCCTAGTTTGATTCTCTTCGGGACGGGATGGTTATGTTATGCCATGACATGTTTATGATCTTGTACATTGAGATAGTTAATAACACTTTGAACAGCCTTACTTACACTTTAAACTTGGGAGAATTTCAGTAAATGACCACAATAGGCAATTAATTTAAAATCAGGATCACAAGAATATTAAATTCCATTTAAGTCTTATGGGGCAAAGTGAAATTAAATTGGAATGCCAAAAGACCATATCACACTTCCTCCTAAATTCGTCTAAATTCTCCATATTTCAAATATACTCCACCGTACCACTCCACCCACGATCAAATCCCAAAGTCACCAGTACCAGTGTCAAGCGAAATCCACGAGCACTCTCAACTCCACCCATAGAAATCCAAAACTTGAATCCCTCGGCCACCTAAACTAAAAATGCATGGCGCTCTATTATTCCCTCCGGTTGGAACTTGAAATCAAGCTTTGTTCGAGCGATTACACGCGATTTTGGTTTGGACTCGAACTCGAAATCAAAGGATTTGTTAAACTGACAAGGTTCAAATGAACCCTTTTTTCCAATGTTTGATGAATAATATAGTTCCTCTAGATTGCCGTACTGCTTTGTTCTTCACCATAGTGTCTACCATTGTTAAATTGTTCTTGCTTTGTTCTTCATTGCTGATATATATGAAGGTGTTTGTGATGTTAAGTTGGTGATAGTCTTTGCCAAAGGGGGTGCTGATGTTTGAATAATCAGTAATAAATTTCAAAGACACTCCATTTCCAGACCACGAATAAGGAAAAAGGGGGCATTTAAACAAGGAAAACCCCATATGAACAAGGAAAAGGCCATTTAAACAATCAGTAATAAATTTCAAAGACAACGCATTTCCAGACCACGAACAAGGAAAAATGGCATTTGAACAAGGAAAACCCCATATGAATAAGGAAAAAGGCCATTTAAACAATCAGTAATAAATTTCAAAGACACTGCATTTCCAGACCATGAACAAGGAAAAATGGCATTTGAACAAGTGAAACCCCCCATATGAACATGGAAAAAGGCTATTTGGACAATCATTAATAAATTTCAAAGACACTGCATTTCCAGACCATGAACAAGAAAAATACCCATATGAATAAGGGAAAAGGCCATTTGAATAATCAATAATAAATTTCAAAAACATTTCATTTTCAGACCACAAACAAGGAAAACACCTATATGAACAAGGAAAACCCCATATGAACAAGGAAAAATGCCATTTAAACAATCAGTAATAAATTTCAACAACATGGTATTTCCAGACCACGGACAAGGAAAAATGTCATTTGAACAAGGAAAACCTGATATGAACAAGGACAAAGGTCATTTGAACAATGAGCAATAAATTTCAAACACACTGCATTTCCAGACCACGAACACGGAAAAATGGCATTTGAACAAGGAAAACCCCATATGAATAAGGAAAACCCCATATGAACAAGGAAAAACCATGTTCTTGAAATTTATTACTGATTGTTCAAATAGCATTTTTGCTTGTTCATATCGGGTTTTCCATGTTCAAAAGCCCTTTTTCCTTGTTCGTAGTCTGGAAATACCATGTTGTTGAAATTTATTACTCATTGTTCAAATGGTCATTTTCCTTGTTCATATCAGGTTTTCCTTGTTCATATGGTTGTTTTTCTTGTTTGTGGTCTGAAAATGGAGTGTCTTTGAAATTTCTTATTAATTGTTCAAATGGCCTTTTTCATTGTTTATATGGGGTTTTCCTTGTTCATTTGGGTATTTTCCTTGTTCATGGTATGGATATGTAGTGTCTTTGAAATTTATTACTGATTGTTTAAATGGCCTTTTTCCTTGTTCATATGGGATTTTCCTTATTCAAATGCCATTTTCCTTGTTCATGGTCTGGAAATGTAGTGTCTTTGAAATTTATTACTGATTGTTCCATGTTCATATGGAGTTTTTCTTGTTCAAATGCCCTATTTCCTTGTTCGTGATCTGGAAATGCAGCGTCTTTGAAATTTATTACTGATTGTTCAAACATTAGCACCCCATTTGGCAAAGACAATCACCAACTTAACATCACAAACACCTTCACGTCAGCAATGAAATAAATGAGAGGTGTAAATGAGATACGAGAGAGAGACAATGAGTGGGTCCCTTCATGTCTTCTTAGTTATTTCGTTGTACTTTATGAGAGATACAATGAGAGAGAGAAGGATACCCAAAATATACTTCACCTACCATTCAATATTTACGTCTTATAACACCAATCAAAGCTCTATTAAACTCCGTTGAAATTAAAATCCTTCAAATCCGATGTGTCTTCATTCTCGTCATGAAGCTTCCTCTTTTCCTTCATACATACGTGTTGTGGCCTTGTGAGTTTCTGTCAATTGAACTTAAGCCAATAAAATTCATCTTGGGGTCCTTCAATTAAACAAGGGCTTTTTTGTATTTTTACATAGCAATTTAATTTTATTTAAGGAACAAGACCTGCAGTGAAATTTTAGAAACTCTTGTGCCCAATTTGATATTAATTGCCTCCTATGGTCCTTTATTGAAATTCTCCCTTTAAACTTTGTGAATAATTTTTTTTTGTTTTACTTATAGAAGGCATGGCTTGTTGACTTTTTCCATGCAATATGATGCATCCACTAAAAATATATAAATAAGTCATAAATATTAAATAGACATGTGGGCAATTATTTTGATTTTTGAGAAAGTTGATTGTTCTAGTTTAATTTATTATTATTATTTTCAAACCGAAATGATCTTTTATTGATATTTTTTAGGCTAAGATCTTTTATGGATTAGATCAACCTATAATAGTCATTTCATAACTACTTGATTTAAAAGCAATCAATATTTAAAAGCTTAACCTAATTCACTAACCGTACTTATTTCTAATGACATGATTTCGCTTAGTTTCGTTTTGAAGCCAGTCTCAGTGTTTATTAGAAAGATGAGCAGCGGTCTTCCTTCATTTTAAATCGACAGTCCAAATTTAACATTTTAAAGGTTATTATTTGTAAACGAAAACTGCATTTTTTTACAAAATGATAGTTAAGAGATTATCTTAATTTGATATTATACACCTATTAAATTAATTGTTATTTAAAAATCATAAACTTTAAAATATTAAATGTGAATAAATTAGGCTAAATCTGGAAGGTTTAGAGTGGAAAAACGCCCCTATTAATCTTTTTTATGAACACTGAAATTATATGGGGTATATTGCCCCACGAGGAATGATAATGGCCCGTATATTCATTCTAGATTATATTTGACCTCTATCCTCCTTCCCGCCCGCTTAATGTACTGCTAATATATATAGATATATGTTACGATCAACTAATTTATTGGGAAAATGACAGAAAAAGACCCTCGAATTACACAAAGGACAGTTCAGTACGACGAATTTAGAAAAGGACATTCAGTACAAATGACTGAACTGTCCAAACCCAAATTTAAAGGAAATGTCCAAAATGCCCTTTGCTACAACTAAGTTGGGAATCCCTTAAGCAAAGTTGGGAATTCCTTAAGGGAAGTTGGGAATCCCTTAAAGGAGTTAGGAAGGCTTATGGGAAGTTGGGCTTCCCAACTTCCCTTAAAGGGATTCCCAACTTCCCTTAAGGGATTCCCAACTTCATTGTAGCAAAGGGCATTTTGGACATTTCCTTTAAATTTGGGTTTGGACAGTTCAGTCATTTGTACTGAACTGTCCTTTTCGAAATTCGTTGTACTGAACTGTCCTTTATGTAATTCGAGGGTCTTTTTCTGTCATTTTCCTTAATTTATTTAGACTTTTTATTCTTTCAAAAAATGTTAAAGATGAGAAGAGTATGTACCACTAGCATGAAATAATCTATCATTTATGATGCTAACCATCCTCCGTACGGGTCCTGACCTTAAGCCCTCATCATATTTAATACTCATCCTTGTATGTCTCCATGCCGTTTCATGGGGGGGCAAAGCCTCACATACATCTGTACCTTTTATAGGACCATATTCAGCTTTCTGTAGCTACCAGGACCTATATATGTGTATGTAGTTCCACTTCCAAATTTTAACCATATGAAAAGAAGAAAGGTAAGGGGCACTACTAGAAAAAACATTTTTAATGTCGATTATTTTGGACTTTTAACATCTAAAAATGGAGGCACGTAAAGAAAAAGACGTTGAAAATATTGATTTTTTACCTCCATTTTGAAATGGATGTTGAATATCATATAATTCACATCCATTCACCAATATTAGACGTGGAATATCTAAAATAGGGGTATCATCCATGTCCATTCTGACAAAATGGACTTTAAAGATGCCAAAATAATGAACCTTAAAGTTGCATCTTTAATGTTCATTTTGTCAGAATTGACGTGGATAATGCCCAATTTTTCCATAATCCACATCCAGTAAATAGTTAATGGACGTGAATTTTCCAATTTTTTTTAAACTAAGATGTGATTTGTTTATTATCCATCTATATGCGCACATTTTAAAGTTGAACTTACGGTCTCACTAAACAAACAGGAACATAAATACGTTTCACTAAGAGAAAAACATGGAATTGGGTTCTGGAGAAGGAGGAGATCAGCGATGGTGATGAAGATTGATGATGATGCTGACCTTGAAGCGATGGTGATGATGCAAAGGGAGAGTGCTGTGAATTTGGGGCAACTTGTGAGTGCAGAGGGATGAAGGGTAAGTGGGGCTGGGAAGGAGGACTGTGAAGTAACCGCTGTCTTGTGCGTGCAGGGGTATGAAGGGGGGCTGGGAATTTAGGGCAACTTTTCAAGTCCATTATACAAAAATAGATGTAAATATTGTGGACACAAAATTACAATATATGTCACCGTCTTTTTTTACGTCCATTATACTGAAATAGACGTAAATTATCTTTAATTTGTCCATTATACTGAAATAGATGTAAATTATCTTTAATTTATTCAAAACAAAGTCCATTTACACAATAATGGACGTTCTTTTTTTGGGAAATTAATTACAAGTATGCCACCGCCTTTTTTAAAAGTCCATTTTAAAATAATGGACATAAATTAGGGACGTGAAAAATGTTTTTTTTTGTAGTAGCGTATATGAGTGATGGAGATAATAAATTAATGCTGAAGTCAAGATTGTAATTACTATATAGGGGTTAATACAACTTATGGTCCCTGAACTTTCAAATCGGTAGTTTTGGTTCTAGAACTTTTAGTCAATTTTGGTTTTGGTCCCTGATCTTTAACATTGATGGTCTTGATCCTTAAACTTTCAATCAATTTTGGTCTTGGTCCTCGAACTTTCAGTCAATTTTGGTCATTAGTCCTTGAACTCCAAAAAAAACTTAAAAATAGGGACCAATTGTTATAAATGATACAAAGTACAGGGACCAAAACCACAAATCTAAAGTTCATGGACCAAAACCAAAATTGACCAAAATTCAAGGACCGAAACCACTAATTCGAAAGTTCAGGGACCAAAACCAAAATTAAGTGAAAGTTCAGGGACCAAAAATTCTATTAACCCTCACTATATATAAGTACATATATACTAGGGGTCTATTTATTTACTCTAGAAAGCAGAGTTACGTAATCATCATATATAGACAAGTAAGGGGTTGGAAATAGTAAGAAGGAGGTAGGGGAGTTATGAATATTGTGTGGGAAGATGTATCAGTGGAGGTTTCTGCAGGGAGGAGGAGGAAGAAGCTTCTTCATGCAATCACTGGTTTTGCTCAATCAGCTCGTCTCATGGCTCTCTTGGGTCCTTCCGGCTCCGGCAAAACCACCCTTCTCCACTCTCTCTCCGGTCTCTCCCTCCCTCTCCCTCCCTATATAGAGTATCTATCTATCTATCTATCTACACACATGCACTTCATTCTTCACCTGTCATTCATATATATATATATATATATAACAAAGATGAGTCACTTTCATATATGTGTGTATGTCCTCTGTATATCTTTTTTCAATAGTTCTATAGGAGGTTTGATTAATTATTATCATCCTTGTATAGGTTTTGGAATCAGACGAAGAAGCTATTTAATTTATAGTGCACCACCATAGATACGGTGGAGGGGGAGGAAGTTAGGAAATAGATTTTGATTTAAAACAGAAACAGATTTATACTAATCGCTCCGCTCCACTCTTTATTAAGCTAAATAATTAATATGAAATATTAGAGAAATTAGCTAAGTTAAGTCGGTTTGGTACGAGGGATATGAATGGAAGGGTAGGGAAAATTTTTGTGAGTTTAATTTTTAAAAATTGAAGAAGTGGGGTTAGGATATTTTAAGAATTATATGAAGATATAAGCTAGAGAAAATATATAATAACAAATATTAATTAGGAACTTTTAACCCCACTTATATAGTTTTTATAAATTCTAGTAAAAAAAATTTTTACCCTTACCTATTTTCCCTCCCCTCCCCTCATACCAAACAATCAGCCAACCATATCTGCTAGCTATATTTAATATGCATATTATAACAACTATTTCATAGGAACTCTCTTATTAATTATATCAGATTGATATAGGATTATTTTTAGAAAAAAAATTATAAATTTGATAAACAATATGAATTTGGGTTTTAAACTTATGAATAATTTGAGTGGCTTACCACCGCTGGATGGTCGAAGCTTCGACCATTGGAAGTTAGATATTAGTTTATGAAGAATTAGACACTTTAAAATGTTATATTTGTTTATGAAAACTTTAACATATCTTGATAAGAGTTAGATATTTGTTTACGGAGCTCTAATCACTGAAATTACACACTTCTTCATTTTCTAAGCGTTCAACTATTCACTAATAAATGTCTACTGTACTGGTGCAGTTGGTTGCTTTAGTTCTGTACTGCTTGCCCTGTATAAGTTGATAATTCAGTTTTGGCTCTACTTTTTAATATTGTGGAATAATTCCCTGTAATTTTGGAGGCTAGCAAGATAATACCTACTATTGTTACAAAATTTTTAAATAAGTCCCCACAGCTACACGTTCTGTGCATGTGCATGGAGGACAACAAGGACTTGACTACGTGCCTAATTAACTAATTAAAGACATGCATGGGCCCAACAATTCCCAAACCAAGTTTTGATCAACTTTTTAAAGTCAAAATATATACTCCTTCAAATTTAGTAAAATCATATAGTCTTCTTTAATTTTGTTGAGAAATTCTTGTATGAACCCGGTATATCACGTCATTTGTGGCCTGACCAATCACAAGTGAACACATAAGATTTGACGTGGAATTTTCAATCTAATTTGGGACCCTAAAAAAATTCAATTAACTAATAAAAATATTTGTTTTCATTTTTGTAAAATTAAAAAAAATTGAAAACATGAGATATAATGTTTTTTACGTGCTAGATAATTTTTTTAGGGTTCCAAGTCAAACTGAAAATTTCACGTCAAACCTCATATGTCTACTTATGATTAGTTAGACCACAAATGACGTGGAGTACCGACTTCAAGTAAGTGAACTCCTCTCTTTTGTTAGCTATCTCACAAACACATCCAATACCCTTAATTTCTATGATCTCCATAATGCCACCCTTTTTTATTCTTACTATCTCTTTTTCAATAAACATTCATTAGATCCTGTAGTTTGATAGGCCACAAGTGTTGTCTCGCTTGACCCAACAATATAGCGTGTGTATTTATTTTTATGAATATTGAGTGATTTTGCGGGATTTAAAATATATATTCGATGTAATTAATAAATTTACTTATATGTTACTATAAATCCTAATACTATTTCAAAAAAATTGAATAAGCGTAATCATATTTTTATTAATAAATAAAATTATTTTTTAATATTTGAATATTTTATTATTAAATTATATTATTTGGTGTTGGGCACAACCTGACCAATATTTTTCCTATCAACCTGCAGGTGTCCGTATTAGTTTCCTTTTAAGCACAAACTTAATTTTGTTTTAATTTGATTTGGATGATTTATATTTGATAAACTCAAATATGCTCATGTTAGAGTCAAGATACAGTCGACACTAAATGTTGCAATTATTTACGTTGATATTTATCAGTTCTTTGTAAGCTGGTCAGCATAAATTAGGGTAGATGGTAACATTTGTGTTGGAAAGATTAATTATCATCCGGTAAAATTTGTACAATTTTCCCCCTAAACGTGATTCTGTATTGATATTTTGTGCAGGAAGACTTCCTGCGAATGTTTCAATGACAGGGAACATTCTAATCAATGGGAAGAAGAGAAACTGGTATCACAGGGAGATGGTAATTCAAAAATCTCCTCAAACTTCACACAAACTACACTACACGAAAATAAATTTTCTGTTGCGATTCCTGTAGTAATTACTCCCTTTGAACCTAAATATAGAATCCATTTCATTTGACCTTTTTGGAAAATCTTGAGAAAGCAGAATCAGCTATTTATGAATTGATTTGCACGATTTTTTTCATTTTCTAAACTAATTTATTTGACTTATAAGTTTACATATAATCTAATAATGCACAAAATATGTTATGATTAAATGGCTCATTTAACTTCCTCAATTAAAAAAAAAAGTGTTTGATTGTTGTATTATTAACGAAGAAGTATAATTGATGTGTAATGACGCATCTCTCTCTTCTTTGAAATTTCAGTCTTATGTTGCTCAAGAAGAGACGTTCCTAGGAACTTTGACGGTGAGAGAAACTCTCATGTACTCTGCGAAGATGAGGTTGATTTCAAAAATGACTAAAGAAGAGATATGTAAGGTGGTTGAACACACTATAATGGAAATGGGACTTGAAGAATGTGCCGATTCTTACATTGGGAACTGGCATTTGCGAGGAATCAGTAATGGTGAAAAGAAGAGATTGAGCATTGGCCTCGAGATTTTGACGCAACCTAATGTCTTATTCCTCGATGAACCTACCAGCGGACTCGACAGTGCCTCTGCTTGCTACGTAATTCAAGCTCTAAGCCAGATTGCTCAGGGTGGAAAAGTAATTATGTGTTCAATTCACCAACCGAGTAGTGAAATCTTTCACCTTTTTGATGATTTGCTTCTGCTCTCCGGTGGAGAAACTGTTTATTTCGGCGAAGCAAAGATGGCTTTAAAGGTATAAATTATTTAGAGAAATTCGAAGCGGTGTCATTTGTATCGTCTAATCAATCACAAGTAAACAAATGGATTTGGTGTAAGATTTTTAATCTAACTTGGCACCCTAAAAAAATTACTAACACAAAAAAATGGATTAAGGTGCATTTTGGCCAATAAACTATTGGCCCAGGAGCGTCTGGCACAATTAACATTTTAGGGGTTCTTGAATACCAATAAACTTTTAAAATGGAGCATATTAACTAACGCCATTATAAAGCACTTGACGGCTTCCGTTTGTGCTGACGTGGCGTGACACATGTCAGCTTGTGTGCTGACGTGGTGAGACATGTGTCATCTGGTGTACTAACATGGTGAGACACGTGTCATCTGGCGTGATGCCACGTGTCACGCCACATCATCCCGAACGGAAGTCGTTAATTGTGCTGTAATAGCATTGGCCAATATGCTCCATTTTAAAAGTTTATTGGTATACAAGAACCCTTCAAATGTTAATTGTGCCAGACGCTCATGAGTCAATAGTTAGTTTATTGGCCAAAATGCACTTTAACCCTAAAAAATTTAAATCTCACGATTTTAATGTGTTTTTATTTTGCAATTGGAAAAAAATATATATATTTATAGCTAATTAATTTTTTTAGGGTCATATTAACAAAATTTCACGTCAGATCTTATATATTTACTTATGATTTATTAAACCATAAATGACATGGTAAATTGGTTTCACCTAAGAATTCATCAATTATTTAATCGTAATACCAAGATTTCGATGAAATTAGTGGAAATTTTGAGTACCTGATTGTATCCTTGGGATAGTTTTTTGCTATTGCAGGCTACCCTTGTCCAACTAGAAGAAACCCTCCAGATCACTTCCTTCTATGTGTCAATTTGGACTTTGAATTGATTGTGAGTTTAGGGTTAGTAGCTTGTTTCTTTTCGGAAATATTTTTGTCAAGCTTCTGAATGTGAATTGTTATTGACAGGCAACATCATCAAATTCTGCAATGGACTTGAGAACATCAGAGAGTAGAGCAGCCCTTATTCAAAGTTATAAAACATCAGAGACAATGATCAATGCAAGAAGAAAGATCCAGAATCTGACATCTGATGTACGAAGTTCTTACTCAGAGTATTTTATTATCTGAAAATTACATTTGACTTATTGGACCGAGTCTTGGTTATAAAATTGGTAAATAAATTTTTAAATTTAATAAAACACGCATAAACTTTAAAATATAATTGAAGATTCCTCTGAAACAATGATGAATTTGTGAACTGTTACAGTCGGAGGAAGAGCTGGTGATTGAGTCCGATATCAGAACATGCGCTAGCACTTGGTGGAAGCAACTCTGCACATTGACCCAACGATCTTTCCTGAACATGACTAGGGACATGGGTTATTATTGGCTCAGGATTATTTTCTACGTAATGGTCTCTATCAGTGTTGGAACCCAGTTTTATCATATTGGGATGCAAAACACCTCAATCTTAGCCAGAGTAAAGTGCGTATCATTCATCTACGGCTTCATGATTTGTTTATCATGTGGAGGATTGCCATTTTTCATTGAAGAATTGAAGGTAAAATTAAGAATGTATCCATTGATTTATGTACAGGAGCTGCCTTGAAAATCACACTGAAACATTCTTTTTTGTGATATTTAACGAAATTTAGGTGTTCTATGGTGAAAGGTCCAAAGGACATTATGGGGAGGCTGTGTTTGTACTGTCAAACATCCTATCCTCGTTCCCTTTCCTTATTCTTACATCGCTCTTATCTGGGACGATCATATACTACATGGTGCAGTTTCATCCAGGCTTAAGCCATCTTGCATTCTTCTGCCTCAACTTGTTCGGCTGCTTATCAGTTGTTGAAGGCTGCATTATGGTTGTTGCTTCAATGGTGCCTAATGTCCTAATGGGCATAGGAATAGGAACTGGTGCAATAGTAAGCAATCCACTGTCTCTGCTTTTTCTTTAACTTATCATCGTCACATGTAAACGCATCTATTTCTTCTCGTTTGAAAGGGTCTTGGCTACAGATTTTTCCACAAACGACCATGTTTTTAAAAGCTCCATCACTTTAATTGGTGAGGGTTTCAGGTCTTTATGATGATGTCCTCCCAAATCTCCAGACCACTACCTGACATTCCCAAGATCTTTTGGCGTTACCCTATGTCTTACCTCAGTTTTGCAACTTGGGCTGTACAGGTACATCACATCATAGTCCAAATTTCAAAAGTTAGTGAAATTTCATCATCATTAAATCTATAATAATCCAAACCAAATGCAATAACGCTGCTCGCCCCCGCTCCCCAAAAGAAAATATAAACTGGATGAATTGCTTTGTGTATATTTACATCTTGGTTTAACATAATAGAGTACAAGTGAACTTCCTTGGTGTTTTGGAGCGCAGGGACAATACAAGAATGACATGGTGGGGCTAGAGTTTGATGCTCTGCTACCTGGTGAATCGAGAGTGAAGGGAGAGCAAATCCTTGAGAAAATGTTTGGGATTCCGTTGGACCATGGCAAGTGGTGGGACTTGACAGCTCTGCTATCATTGCTATTAGTTCACCGAATGCTCCTTTTAGTTGTACTTAAGTACCACAATAGGCCCAAAATATGCATGCTGTGGCATTATGCAAAGGTCTTTGCCGGAAGATTTTCACCAAGGAAAAAGACATCTGTCTCATCCAAGAAGCAACGTGCTCCACAACCACTATCCTATCAAGAGGGTCTCATGTCTCCGAATTTAGCAGTTTGATGATTTTGAGGATATTGCAGCCATGTAAGTTCAAGTGGTTATTCCCTCGAGTCTTCACGATCAGGGTGAATGCTAAGTGCGTAATATTTCTCCATGATTTGTAATTTCTTGTAGTTTGTGCTGAGTTGTGTGTGTGTGAATATGCAGGCCGATCACGTAGAAATTATGGCTGACGTTTTCTGTTATGTAATAATAAGAGTTGGTTAAGCTAATGTGGCCGTTAGAGCTATTAGGCGGTAGATTGGAACTATAGGCTATAAATAGAGATGCCTAATTGTATTTTCAGGTGTGTTGCTTTGTGAGTAGTCTAATGGGTTGAATCCTATTCTCTCTTTCTCTCGTCTCCTCCCTTCTCTGGTTCTCTAATTCTTCTCTTCGCTCTTCTCTATTCCTTTGTTCCTCTGTTTCTATGTTTTTCTCTCAGATTCTCCATCTTTCCCTCTTTCTTTCACATACAGAATAATGATTCTATAACATTTTCCCCTTTTCATTCTTGGCTTCCTCTATACTTATTTTCCTCCTTAACCCTAAGCCCAAATGTTTCCAGAAAACTAAGGTAGTTCAAAAGGTCAGTCACTATATGTTTTATATAAATATTATTGGAATTTCACATAAAAAAACATATAAATAAATTTAAATGGTTAACATGTACAAGTACAATAAAAGAAGTTGGTAATTAGCAAAAGGAATAGTAGTCAAAATTGACAGTATAACTCAGCCAGCCAATTAAAAAAAAAAAAAATTGAATCACAACCTTGAATGTTTGAACCACATCATTTATTTTCTTCAATGAAATCTCTATACTCCCGCTTCATTTTAACTCCTGAAACGGTCCTGCAAAATGCAATTACCAGTTGGTTAATACATACATTAAGGGCGCCATGCATACTTAGAAATCTCCCCAAATCCTACCATTTTTCATTTATTTGTCATAAGGTGGAGAAAAATTTGCACAGATGTTAAATTAAAATGTTTAATATGTACCTAAGCATCTCCTTGTTTTTGAAAAACTGCACGCATGGGGTACCCATGATTCCAGCAGCTTCCGCTATTTCTGGATCTTCTTCTATATCAATTTCGACGAAATGAACCTTCTGATCAAATTCATCAATCACCTGCCAAAGGAATGTGAAATGAAGTATTATAACCCTTCATTTTCTATGTATACTTTTAAACCTAGAGATGTCAAGCATGAAAACCCAAATATGATGGTGATATACTAACTAATATGCACCATTCTCAATTACTTTTAAACCTAGAGATATCAAGCGTGAAAACCCAAATATGATGGTGATATACTAACTAATATGCACCATTCTCAATTACAAGTACAAAAAAGCTGAGCAAATGATACTGAGAAAGCTGGAACATTGTCGTTTTATTATTCTCCTAAGCTCTAAAGGGAGGATCATTGCACTACTAGATGAACTGAAATAAAGTTACTTGATCAATTCGCTGTGAATTGATACTCACAGAACTCGTCATTTGCAAAGGTGCAACTTGAAAATACAGAAAGTTCTGAGCCATAGACAATATACAACAAATAGTGCGTATTTGTGTACTTTACATTCCTATCATGTAAAGAACTGCATAAACATCATGTCAGAGGCTTATAGCAATGACTAGTATTATGACACGTAAGGATAAAAAATAACTATGACAATCACATACCTTGCTAAGAATTGGCTTCAAAGTCCTACACGGACCACATGTTGGTGATGTATATAGTACACATATAAGCCTTGGGCTTTCATGGTACAGTTTCCGTAGAGCGTACTGTGAAAACAAATTAAAATGGAAAGAATAGATATATAATATAAACTCCGGAACTAGGTAAGAAAATGAATTGATTAGACATAACAAAAACTAGGACTTAATCCCATTAGCATGAGAACCAGGCAAGTGAACATATACCTGTCCCTTGTGTTTTGTAAGTGTGATGTCAAAGCCCTCTTGAACATCTCTGTCTGTGAGTTCTTTCTTGACTTCTTCAGTTTTGGGCTGTAACAAGCATAAAGGAAGGCATGTTGTAATTACTGCATGAATTTACTGATTTTATGTATACCTCAAAATGTTATGTCCCTAAGGTAAAAAAAAAAAATGTTATGTCCCTTACATTTCTAAACATGGCTTTATGCAGTCCTTTTCTAATTCCTCAATTCATAGAACATTCAGAATTTAAAACTGACTCCATATTAAAAAAAATGTAGATGCCTCTGATAAGACTTAGAGTGAATTAGAGAGGGGGATTCCTATCAGCCTCTCTAGGGCTTACATGTGTATATAGAATTATGGGATGACTGGGTATACTTGGAGCTCATCATAAAGTGCTAAATTTCTAAAAAAACATTAAGTGCACATGAAATGGAAGTTAAATACCTGATGGAACTCTATAAGAAGATCTTTGCTCACAAGATATCTCTCAGCAGATAAAGCAGCAACACATCCAGATCCAGCAGCAGTTACTGCTTGCCTCCATTCATGGTCCTATAAGATCAAACCACAACATTTGTGCCAACATTTCATAATCTATATATCCATACCCAATATGAAAAATATAGGAAGCCGCACTATTCATAAACATCAAACTACGCCCCATATGGCATTCTCATAAGATTATATGAAGAGGACAAAAGAAACAATGAATGTAAACAAATTGAGACATAACATATACAAAGAACTTGAGAAAAGATCTCCTCTCATGCTCCAGCTATTCCTTAAAAGATTCAACTACTATTTTTGAGTTAATTAAACCATAAGTTATTCTAAAGAAAATATTAATCTGCTTACTTGCACATCTCCAGCCGCAAATACACCTTCCACTGAAGTTTTTGCAGAACCCTCCTCAACTACTATGTAACCAGAGCGGTCTAGCTCAACTTGGCCCTGCAATAGTTGGCTATTTGGCGAATGACCTATGCCATAAAATAGCCCTTTTGCCTCGAGCACAGATTCCTCCCCAGTATTAGCCTTTCGAATTAAAATACCAGACATCTGTCCTTTAGTATCGCTCACAACATCCACAGTCTCTGTATTGAAGTGCACGGTGACATTGGGATTGTTGTACACTCTGAAACATTCGCGATAATTAACCTGTTAAACAAACATTAAGGGAGTTGAAAACTCATACCAATTATTTATTAGTATATAATTCACCATCATCAAAGAATGCCAAAAGGAAACTCCATTCAACATATATTAGCAAGCAAAAGACAATAACATAAGAAACAAAACACAATAAGAGTTTAGTTTCAAGTTAGAATCATTTACTATTTCAACATAACATTTTTCTACAACCACATGCCTCTATGATCAAATGCATATATCTTAGTGTAATTGTCTGATGTTGCACATGAGAAGAAAGTGAACTCAACATCGCATATCAAAAGTGGATGGTGGTATCATGTTCATGGGATCAAACAAGGAAGTAGGATGTAAGAATCAAAACCAAACCTAAATCTAGGAAATGAATAATTATAGCTATAAGAAACTCGAACTAGTACACCACCATAAGGTTCACAGGTTATTAAAAACCTTCAATATCTGGCCATCATGCATTTGAAGGGAAGAAAAAAATAAAATAAAAGATAACGAAACAAACAGAATAAATGGCAAATTCACTTGCTAATTAAAATATTCATTACTCTTTGATCACATTCTGCCCATCAAAAAAAAATATTCATCAAGTCACACTTATTAAACTACAGAACAAAAAACAAAATGGTATGATAAGAAATAGAGGCGTATGAGGAGGTCATTGATCAATGGAGGGCATTTTAGTTCTGAAGACAGAAATGAGAGGGAGGGTTACCTAAATGGAGCCTGCCAATTATTAATATGTAATAACTAAAGCTCCCACTAAGTATGTCTAAAACTAAAAATGCCACAAGGAAACATATTTTACCCATGCAGACACTCCATAAAAATAAAGAGACACATCATGAAGAGTAAACAGCACTATGATTAAATAGGAGCCGGTAACTACAATGAATGTGAAAGGCAAATGGACTCCAACTAATGTAGAGTCTCAAGGAGGTCTTCAATTAACAGGGCATAGATGCAAAGGTTGATATTCCTTGACAACTAATAAGTACCAAGAGTTGGGATGTGTTCGTCAGACCAACCTATCTTGCATTGCTTTAGAAGCCCTAAGTTCATCCCTACGTACAAGCAAGTGAACATGACGAGCATATTTAGTCAAGTATAATGCTTCCTCAGTAGCAGTATCTCCACCTCCAACGACAGCAAGAACTTGGCCTTTAAAGAGAGGTGATGCTCCATCACAAATAGCACAAGCACTAATTCCCCTGCTCCAAAATTCATCTTCTCGAGGCAGCCTAAGTCTTTTTGCAGTAGCTCCAGTAGCAACAATAATTGTATGGCATTTAATCTGAAACATATATACACACATAAATATTTAATCAATAACACCTAATAACTACACCAACAATTAGTCTTCGACAAAACAGGAAACCTTGAAACCCAAAAATACTTGTCACCAAGTAGGTACAAAAAAATATTGTTTTTACTCACTTAAAGAAGAGCAACTTAAATCAGATACGAAGATCTCGTTGAACAAATATATCACCTTACGTTCACTACTCTGTACAGTAAAAGGACTGCTTGTTACATCAATCACTTCAACATCTTCTTGGAACAGTTCCGCTCCCCATCGCTCAGCTTGACGCCGCATCCTAGATTGTAGATATACAAGAAAATGTGTGAATTCTATGACTTAATGACTAAATTCCGATATAACATGAGTTATGGCAAGTTTCCTTTACTATATTTTATTTTCATATACCTGTCCATCAGATCAGGACCACTTATACCATCTGGAAATCCTGGAAAATTCTCTACGTCAGTTGTAGTCATCAACTGACCCCCAGGAACACCACCCACTTGGTACCCCTCGAAAACTACAGGCTTCAAGTTGGCACGCGCAGTATATATTGCTGCTGTGTATCCCGCAGGGCCTGAACCTATAATTACTACATTCTCAACACCTTTTCCTGTGAAAAGAAGAAAGAACACATGAAGTCACCTTTAGCTGTTTTTTTCCTTGAACAGAATACAATGGAAAACCAATAAAATGGTTTAAATTACTGCGAAATATATTGAATCTGAATTGGCAAGTCCGTAATCTTTTCTCATAAGGGCATCTGTGTTTGAATCGGCAGGTACTTCAAACTTGTATGCAATGTTATTGCAGAAATATATACTAGAAATTTAACCCTAGCCCTGAGGTAAGAACGCCGGATTTTTCATTAACACAAGGAAAATGCATGAAACATAAAAGTGCCCCTTTGTCCCTTCATAAATAGATCAACTGTCTAATGCAAACTGTAATCAACCCCTGAAAAAGTGAAGCCATAATAAAGTACTGGCATGCATTCAAAAATCAGTGCGAGAAAAACAGACTGAAAATTCAACATAAAATTTGTCCAACATGTACCAAACCATAACCATATTGTAAACTCCAGAGATCGTATACCTTCGCCTTAAATAATCGTTTTCAAAGCCATTTCAACTTGTTGATCAAAAAAAAAAAAGCCATTTCAACTTTGGGGAAAAAAAAAAAACATATCAACTGATTCCACCACCGCTGCTCTTTAAATTAATTTGGAGTTCATGTCTAATGCTGTTTGATAAGTAAAGAGTATCAGGCAATCAGGATCTGATCAGCATTCCGATGTGTAGTTCATTTTGAAATTATCCACTGACTTCCCAACAACTAAATCAAGTGACGGCGTGGTCGCTCAAAAGTCAAGTTAAAATGACACACTAACAAGCACTCTCATTCTTCTACAAGTTTCCTTCTTCCCTTCCTCCCATCGAAATTGAATATAATAGCATCAGACTTCATTCTCGAGGGCCGAAAATTGCACATAAAAATAGGCAACGAAAGGAACGCGAATCGAAGCCATTGATTGAACACAAATTATAATCCTATTCACTAGCATTCCCACTCCAACCAGTGAGACAACATCCAAGGAGGCACAGCATGAAGATTGCAAGTACGGAAGTAAATGACAAACCTGGTGAGAGAGATTCGTCAGAGGACGACGCTCGGACTCTGAGTAGAGAGGAACGAGTTCGAAGTGGGTTAACCGGGAGAAGCCGTCGAGTACTGAGAAAGACGAGAGGAAGTGCGTTTGAGGAAGGGGTGGCCATGGTGGTGAATCGGTGGTGAGTCGGAACTCCGATTCCTGACGTTGCAGTAGCCATTGCCTGCTTCCGGACCATACAATGGAGAAGAAGACTACCAATCAGACTTGCAGGGCTTAGACTACCATTTATCAATACAAATAGTAGTTATTAAGAAGACTTGCAGGCTTTGCCACCTGTTCTGCTCTACTATTTCTTTCTGTCCTTTCTTTTCTTTTCTCCTTTTCTCTCCTTATCAGCATCAAATTAGTCAATATAAATCCCAATAATCTATTATTCCTTCCTCTCATGATTATAATTATAAGATATAAAGTTGACTATTTTTTGTGGAGATTAAAGAAGTAAAATAGATAACTAAATTTTAATATATGTTACATTTAATTAGGTTATATGTTAGTTTAAGAAAAAAGTTAAATACAAACAAAATATATTATTAAATTACTCATTCAACTTCCTTAATTTTAAAAAAAAAATAAAGAAAAAGAAAAATTAACAGTGCCTTATACTGAGAAATTGAGGAAATAATAACATATTGAGAAATTTTTAGTTGTAACTAGTTTGTGGTCATATCAATTATAAACATACATCTCAAAAATATTTTAATATAATAAAAAAATCAAGGTCCATATACTTTTTCTTTCTCGTGAGGGATAACAAGACTCCATGGTATTAAATTAGCTTTAAATATTTTTGAAACTTCTCATTGTCGATTACAAATGATATGGCGAGTCAGATTCATTTAAAAATTTATCTAATTTAATTTAATTTAATTTAATTGATATTTATGAATATACAAGTGGATTGGTAAGTTGTTTGATACTCAAAAGCAATTGGCCCACGCCAATTTGTTCAAAGACAATCAAAGATTTTTTGACCGAATAATACGCCTTCTATTAATTAATGAAAATACTCAAGTTCAAGAATATAAAGGTAAGCCAAACAATCTGAAGAAAATCAAATACATAAGACAGCAGTACAAATAATACTGGTGATTAGGCAATACCAGATCTTTGCAAGCATCAAGAAGAAGACACAAGAACTATATTTGGCTCCTGAACGTTTAAAGTTAAAAGATTCATAAAAGAAAGTGATGGTTCAAAAACCCACCTATTTGGGCACACTTCCTTGCAAGTTTCAGTTGCTAGATAATTAGCTATCACATTTCCTTTTCTTAGGGTAAAGCATACTGAGAACTTATCAGGCTGCAACTTATCATAACCCAGGTCAATGGCTTTTCTATTTGAAGAATACGTCTTTCTCCTAAGACAGGTTAAAAAGGCAATAGCCTTCTTTTCAAGGCCAAAACTTCAATCATAAAGGCTGATATAGATTTCACCTTATTTATAAAACCCCGTTGAAAGAGGCCTTGATCATTCCTACAAATAACTCCAATACCGGCACGCATCTGAGGATCTTTGAAGGACCCATCACAATTTATTTTAAGGACACCAGTGGGAGGTTTCTTTTAGCTTTCTTGATTCACAGGATTACAAGACGGAACCATAATACCTTCAAGATTTCTTCCCGCTCTCCAGAACTCTTCATTCGCTGTTGTGGCCGATTGAATGACTTCAAATGGATCTGGGTGCTTGAAGTTGAAAACTTTAATTAAAGTTTTCAAGGGAAAATGAAATTTTTGTTCTCTCATTGCAGTACTGTTTTGTCAAAGAAAGAAAATACAAAACATTTATACAACAATTAATTTTTTTGGGCGAAAATTTTGGGCTATGGATGCTGTAACGCATCCCAGTTTCTTGGATCCAAAGGCAAAATTTTCTTTTAAGATAAGGGGCCCATTTTTTTTTATGGAAAAAAAAGATGTATTGATTTTGTAAATTTTTTGACCCATTCAGTTTAAGGTGGGATCTGTTGGGCTGAATTATAGAATAGGCACGATCAATTTCAACAACTTGGTTGTAATGCTAATGCGTCTAGTGGTTACAGGGTTAAATAGGCATATAGCTGAATTATTAGAGCAGCACCAAATAGCTGGTGTTAAGAGATGGATTCGACGTTTAAACATGAAGTCGTTAGAAAGAGGACGAATCGAAATATATATACTACACCAAAACTAGGTGTAAACTGTAAAGAGCTGACCTGTCTATAAATAAAAATACAAACAAAAATAACAATTGGATCAAAAAAGGCTATTGCATTGTAAGGATACCATTACAGAGATCAAGGAAGTTGAATTGACACTACAAACACAAAGGAAATTAAAAATATAAAAAAGGTGAAGATCACAAAATCAATGAAAGACTGTATAAAAAAAGGAATTTTTAAAGCATACTCCCTCCGGTCCTAAATATAAGACAACCTTGACTTTTTTTTGTAGAAATTAAGGAAGCAAATTAGGTTATTAAATTATAACATATGTCATATGTAATTAGTTTATATGTTAATTTATAAGTAGAATAGAGTAATTTTGAGGAAAAAAGATAACTAGAGACAATTTAAAATGATTAATTTTGTATCCTAAATTTTTTTTGAAAAAGTCAAAGTAATCTTATAATTAGGATCGGAGGGAGTATTTGATAATCAGTGTTGGTATACAGTATGAAATCACCTTGTTATTATTCACAACACAATTCGTTTTGAACTCCAAACAAAATCGAAGACAAATTCGAACTATAAAAGTTCACACCTACCTTTCGTGTCGATTACTCGTTCAATGGGAAAAAAATTTATGCCATGAGATCTGCAATAACACGTGAGTCATGCAAATGAAAGCCATTTGACATTTGGGTGTCACCACGAGATAGAAATCAAACGTGGTAAACCAAATCTTGTGCACGTTGAAATAGAGAAGACAGTTCAATTCAGTGGTTTCTTAATTTAGCAATTCAGTGGTTCAATTTTGATTTCGTTTCCAGAACGAGGAATGATCATATTTCAATAGATCCAGAAGGTCAGTCGCCAACTCTAATATACTTAGACATTGCAGGAATTAAAGTGTGACAGTTCTCAATGGCCAAGGAGGAAAAATGGCATGAGAATAAGGAATCTATTTACAATTCGATGACACGCTGAGGCATCTTACAAAACTCATGACTCAACGAGACATCATTTTCAGTCATTGATATTTACGCATGGCCTATCACTAGAATATTATACAAAATTATCACTATAATACTTTTTACCAGAAGAAAGTGATGAATGACACATCTCATGAGTTAGCCGCAAAATGGTTAAATATGGTCTCCAGAGTTGACTGGCTGATGCTGTACTCTGCAATGCCCAGTCCATTTCTGGAAAAAAGATTTTGGTGAAAATGAGTCCCTTCTGATTTTAACTATCAAGATCAAACATGCAAAAAGTGCGTGTAGTTTACCTGTTCCCTTCAAGAACTCCAAAAACATCTGCTAGAGAGAAGCCTTCACCATATGGTAACTGCAGTGAACAAACAATGAATTACTATGTGCCCCACAAAATTCAAACCCCCACACTACTGCATATACATATGTCTCTATGACAAAACTAAGCGAAGCTGAACTGGTGAATATTCTGGTAAATATATGTCTTACATTAGTCAAGATACAAATATCAAGACAAACCAGAGCGATATTGAATATATGCCAGGTGTTTAATAATCAGAAAATCTAATCAATCAGTTAGAAAGAAGAACTTCACTTGGAGTTTAAAACGTGGTTTTGACCAAAGCAATGTGAGCGTAGTATGATTGTCTCAAAAATTATAAAAGTTCATTTCCAACTGGAAAACCAAACAAGCACCAAGGCCATCCAGCCATCATGGGAGAACTTTCCATTAAAAAAATAGTAGTCTAATCAACTGAGCAAATACCTGGTATCTCATACTCAAACCATTACACCCTTGACATCTTGCTCCAGGAAAAGAAGATATAATAAATGAATCTATTGCCGAGAACTTTTCTTTAGACAGCCACCACTCAGAAAATACCGGCAATGGAATACCACCTAGATAGTCTCAAACAGTTCCCGACACAACAAAGAGCAATTAACAATAAAAGAACAAATTTTGTGCGTCACATATTTATAAAGTAAATAAAGCAACACAGCTTGTAAAGAATGTCATGAATACACACACACACACACACAAACAGGGTTCATGCACAACGCTGATAAAAGTTTTAAAAACAACATGAAGTCGGCAACCACTTGCACACACTAGAATTTAACTCAGTTATGGCGTCATTGGCATTTATACGGCCTTAGTTACACAATAGTTCTAGAATGTTCAAGGAATATGGTTTCAACCATTCTATAAACTTGACCATTTAATGCATAAGACAGACTATTCAAATGACAGGAGAATAGAAATGATTTTTCAATTCCATATAGATCCATCAAAAGGGGGGCCAGCATAACCGGAAGATATCACAATTTGGAACTTTTGATCGGTAAATCTTTGCACAGAAGTTAGAATGCACAGCCCAGAAAAAGCGAAAAGTAAGAAAATAATGACGTGTCAAAGTGTAGCACTTTACTGTTCTGAAACTAGGACATGTTATTTCCATATAATATCTTCTATCCAGTTACGACGGAAAAGAAATCCAGCATGATGATTTTTACACTATATAACAAGCAAATTGAAGGTGAAAGTGAATCAAGTTATGGCTGATTATAGACCAGTGTAAAAGAGACCATTCAGTTATTTACTCGCCTTCCAGCCAAAAGACAACGTTCATCCATTATATTATTAGAGTCATCAGTAAGGAGAAAGGGCATGAACTGAAGGTTCACACATACCATCTCGGAACAGTTGTTCAGATAACAATTCGCTAGAAGCCCCATCACATACAGGTGTGTAAGAGATAAGCATCTTTATTCTTTCTTCATTGCCAAGCCAGCGTCCAATGGAGACAATCATTTCCCGTGACAAGCTAATTTCTGCAAAAGAGGAATCTGATGAAATGGAGTCGGTGCCTCCAATGCAAATTTCAAGGCCGTCAAGTAAGCTTCTTGGATGTGACGGAACATCAAAAAGTCTTTCTTGTATAGCTTTACAGAGTATTTCTAAGTCCTCATAGGTCACTTCAGTAGGTTTCACCTGGAAACGGGAATCAATAATTAAATATATGAAGGTGCTTTAATCAGAAAAGTTGAAAAAAAAAAAACATGGGTTAGTCATCCAAGTAACCTCTAATTCCAGATGATTCCCAAATCTTGTTTTCAAGTGCTGTGGACTCCCGATGCATCTTAATCGGCCACCAACCTTCCAACAGAGACAACGT
The DNA here is from genome assembly GCA_037074515.1 of Mimosa bimucronata. Taxonomy (NCBI): domain Eukaryota; kingdom Viridiplantae; phylum Streptophyta; class Magnoliopsida; order Fabales; family Fabaceae; genus Mimosa; species Mimosa bimucronata. Next base: position 9,861,210 of record CM073437.1, read on the forward strand.
AATTAAAGCAACTCTACAGTATGGGTGTTATTTGATTGGGGGAAGAAGAAACATATAAAGAGAAGGATTGTCTTTCTCTGGAGTTTCTTATTCAGATTAATAACATTAAATGATCACAAGAGGAAAAATAGGTCATACAGATCCGACCAATCAATTCCTATAAATATGAAAATAAAATTAAATCATAACACATTTAAGTTATGGGACATTTGAGGAACAAATCATAAATGGGCTGACTTGGAAATACTAAGAAAGAAGAGAAAACAATAATAAAAGTAAAAACCAAAAATGTGCATCAAACTTGTACCATTATTCCTATTCGCGTACACAATGCTTGAGCTTCATTCATGCTGTGAGTAGTTAGAATTACCGCCGTCTTTCCTCGTCTTGTTGAGATCCTAGATATTACATCCCACATGAAACGTTTGGCAATGGGATCCATACCTAAAAATATGAATACTTAGATTTCAAATCAGATCTGACAGCAGGTGCTTTTGCAATTCATCAAGAATAAAAATTATGCAATAATTATTAAAAAGAAAAAAAGAAATTATGCAATAAGCTCTCATATTATCCATCTGAAACAGCTTTGTCACGTGAAAGGCCTTGTTGCCTCAGGTAAAAAACTAGCTGACATAAAAGCTACTATCAAACAAGATTCCATTAATTAACAGCTTTGTCACATGAAAGGCCTTGTTGCCTCGGGTATAAAACTAGCTGACATATAAGCTATGAAACAAGATTCCATTAATTTTGATAACTCAAACTCGCCCCTCCAAGGAAATCATATATGTGGTTGCAACTCTCTAAAAGTCAAACCAAAGACTACTATAAACAAAAGATTTAATAACCAAACAGTAGGCATTAAAAAACCACACACCAGATTATCAGCTGCCTTTGAAACCATGCCAAACAACAACTTGATCTGATGCAAGGGTTTGAAAATATATTTGAATGAAAAAGATAAGGCTAATTTTTATGATGTTTTGAGACATATAATGAAATAGAATGAAAAGGACTGAGTTAATATACCTGTGGATGGCTCATCAAGAATGACTATAGGAGGATTTCCAATCATCGCAATTGCGACAGACAATTTCCTTTTATTTCCTCCACTAAGAGAAAATGATGGCTTATTAGCATGCTTAAGCAAGTCAAACTCCTCCAACTTTTCCAAAACAACCTGTCCAGATGGTCATATGGGCATTAAAGGCCAATGTATCATGGCTAATAACAATCACATCATTGAACTAAAAAACAAAAAGTAAAATTAATTAGGATAGTCATATTTACTATAAATGCATAAGAAAGCAGATAGCCCATCCTTACTGAACTCTAATGTTTGGTGTAAATATTATTTATGACAATTAGTGAAGGCTATGTACGTTGCAAAGTCTGAGAAATGAGCTACATTATGAATATATTATATATTGATGATGCAAACATTGACCATATGAGACGTTTGGGGCATGCTTTTCTTTCCTTCAACACTGTTTCAGACCTAAATTAGGGAACAAGTGAGGAAATTCATATACAAAAAGTGAAACGTATTAATCTGGGCACTATAATCAAGCGGCCACTAGGCTTTTATATAACTTGGCTGTTTGGTAGTCCACAAATCTGGGTTGCATTGATAAAAAAAGTAAAATTTCACTCAGGTTTTCTCCTATCTTAGTTGGTTGGGAATGTAATGGCAAATAGTTCAAGGAAACAGAGTCAGTTCCAAGAAACAGTATTACTTGGAAATATTGGCCACACGCCTCATGTTAACGTTTATGCCTTGTGCTAATTTAATATTCAAATTATCAAAGAGAGCAACTATGGATGTCCAAACGAGGACATATACATACTAGACTACAGCACTTATCATTCAGAGTTCCATATATTGATTTCCAATTCAAAAGAATTTCTAAACTACAAAAGACTTGGAAGTTTTTCCTAGTACTTCAAAGTTCAATATTTTAACTTCTAAAACAAATGGCTTCTCCATGCAGAAAATAAGTAAGGTGCAAATTTGCCCCGAAAGTTTCAGCTCATGAGCTATTTTGCCCAATAAGTTTTTTGGGTTCAAAATTGCCTCGAAAGTTTCAAAATATAGCAATTTTGCCCTTTACCGTTGATATTTTAACTACGTTTAGAAACTTCCAAGGCAATTTTGAACCCAAAAAAATTCTAGGGCAAAATATCTCCTGAACAAAAACTTTTGGAGCAAATATGCAACTTAACCCAATAAATAAACATTGTCACCATGAGAGATCCCAACCAGAACAAATACAGGGTTATTTGGAATTTCTTACACATACATTATCTATTATGCAACTTGGAACACCTTTTATTTTAGCATACAGCTCAAGATGCTCTTGTACAGTCAAATATTCCAATAGAGCATCGAATTGGGGACAATAACCAATCTGAAATGAGAATTCAAACAAACAAGTCTGAGTTAGATGGATTCAGGTAAGTCTTCAATCTCTGACAATATGTTTGCATATATTATAGAAAAAAAAAGTACTAACATGCCGACGAACAGCTTTGGGATGAGAACATATATCCTTGCCAAAAATAAAAGCAGTCCCGTCAGATGGAGATTCTTCTCCTGTATGGACAGGGTAAAAGCAAAAATATTAAAATTGAAGTGTCTTGAATAGCAGAAGTAAATGGTAAGTTTACAGTACCCAGTGAGAGAAAACATAAAAACAAAGCTTTCCAACCAAGATACTTGTCCAGGATTTTGAATAATCTCATTAATTCAACACATCAGGCTTGCTCAAATTGAAAATCCCATTGATGACATGTCACATGCTTATATCTATTTTTCTTTGAGCATCCTATTGGCTTTACTGGCTTTAAAGATTGATTTATATGATTTCATGCTTTTGAAACTTGGAATTGTATTCGGTTTTAAGTGCACTTAGATTTGGATACTTCACCCTAAGAACTATGTTTCAAATAATTTTTGGGAATTGACAGTTTTATAAATGGATGTTGATGGATTATAATTATAAGTATGATTGAAACGATTACTGAATGGATGATTGGATGTTTGGCTGGCCATAATGGTTGGTTTGTTTAAGTGGGCTTATGGTTGACATGTATTTTGGGCCTCAAATATGCCCCAGCGCACTTGTGAATTATTTGGATGAGCTAGTTCTTTTATTAACCCTGGTAGTCTTTTAATTATGATTTTGCTCTTTACTACCATGGTAATCATTGATGTTTGGGTAAGTTCTTTAATACCGTGGTAGAGTACTTAAATAATGGTTTATAAGTGGTTTTGAAAATTAGAGTGTTACAAACATCACATATGTGGTAGATGCAGTGTCTATATTTTGCTCAGGAATCTGATATACCACACAACATAGACAAAGTTGTAGTCTTCCCAGCTCCATTTGTCCCTAAAAAGCCAAAGCATTCTCCTTCCTGAACTGCGAAGGTTAGTGAATCTACTGCAACCTTTTTCTGGTGAAGCTGCCCTTCATAATAGATCTGAAATGAGGAAAATTATCCCTATAATTCCAGGCTAAATTATTCCATTATCATTTATAAAACAGCTTTGGCGACGAAACAAGCAAAATCAAATCATGTTGGAAAATACCTTACGGAGATTGCACAAATAGATGATGGCATTGTCAAGAGAACCTGACAGTACTCTGTTTTGTTCTGTTTTCACATCTACATCTTCGTCGAAGTCCATACCAACTGTTTCCAGGGAAGGTTCTAATAGATTTTCCAGATAAGAAGGAGTATTACGTGGAATGATATTTTCCCACCACTTTTTGATCATGAACAGAGTCAATTTGAGAGAAGGAAAAACTTCAATTCCAAGTGTTAACACAAAGTAACTAATGCTCTGTCATGAAAGAGGGAGAAAAAGATCAGAATGACCAAAGCCCATGTGTATGTGTATATATTATGTATAAACACCGCATTCCTGCCTCCAAATCAAACAGATAGAACCAAGGAATAGAATTTTTGGTTCAAACTGACCTAGATGTAGCTCATCAGAGCTACAAAGAAAAGAGCTATCTACCATATGCAATAAGAAAAGTGAAATAAAGGGTTAAGGTGCATATCTGCCCCAAAAGTTTTCGCTTAGGAACTATTTTGCCTTGAAAGTTTTTTTGGATTCAAAATTTCCCCTGAAGTTTCAAAACGAAACGATTTTGCCTTTTACCGTTAAAATTTTAACGGCCAGTGTCAATTTTTTAAACTGTCAACATTGATATTTTAACGGTAAAGGGCAAAATTGCTAAGTTTCAACCTTAACCCAAAAAAAAAACATTATGGATGAAACATGACTAGTGAAATAAGAGATGGGTGTAGTGGGGACTAGAAAAATGTATATGCTCAACATTTATACTACAATCAATAGTTTCATACAAGCAGCTTAGCCACCTAAGTTTGTCCTTCTCCCATGTGACTTCTTTTATCAGCTGCAACCACTATACTATTTACCAGTAAGTTGGTCCCGCCATCTTATCCCTGTGTTTTTTAATCTTTCTTTATACTATTATAGTACTACTGTTATCTGAAGAACCTTCAAACAAGCATGCATGACTTCCAGGATTTAATTATTATAAGAGCACATGGAGAAAAACTTCAGTTATATGCTCTACACACGGTATTAGCAAAAATTTATTAATATACTTGGAGACTTCAACTTGGAAAAACCATATGACATTAATGACACAAACCTCAAGAGCAAGATAACAGATAGAAGCACCAGTAACATTCCAATCAAACACCCCATCACTTGTTTTATCTTTCATCCCTTGCCGTAGAAGAGCTAGTGAAGCAAACCCATCAGCAAAACAAAATCCAGGAGATATTCTGAAGAAGTTCTGAAAGAGTAAAAAAAACAAATTACATAACGCAAAAAAGTTTCGTTTTCATTAAATGTAAGTCTTTACCACAGTGAATGATCATACAAAAATTTACATTGTTAGAACACAATTCCATATCATCCCTACCCAAAAAAAAAAATATAGATTCAAATCCCACAGCCTTATCCAACAACAGTACATGTAATATTAGTATTGGACAACTGAAGTTACTATTGGAAATTCAGGGGCGCACTGTGACACTGTCTACGAGAATTAGTTGGCCTACAAGAAAAATACATGCCAGCACTATCTTTGAAATAATTCCCAAGTAAAAAATTGCAAGGAAACGTAAGCATAAATAGACATCCATAATAATTTGTGCAACATCTTCATTATTTTTTTGCTCCAAAAGAATAAAATCTTACCAGAAAGGGACAAGAGAGGAAAAATAAATTGGTATAATGTCCTCATCAATTTGCAAATGAAAGAAACTCGATAGAATTGATAGTAACCATTTACAAAGAACCATATAAAATCCCAACCTAAAACTGATCAAATGTGATAGAAGCAAAATTAACTAGTCTATTTGCACTACCAAGGTAAAATGGAAATATTTCCCACCAAAAATAAAAAACATTGAAATTTCTTATGGCAGACAATCACTTTAAGCTATAAATTTTAGAAGAGCTGCAGAGAGTGTTTTCTCCTTCGAAAAATAGAGCCTAGATAGACACTTCCACTTCCCTTTCTTCTGCCGATTGTTGGGATAAGAATAATTTCAGCAAAAGGATGCAATTCATGTTGCCAGTTCCTGAACTGACATATATTAATACTAAGCATCCGGAGAAGAATAAAGGTATCCAACCTTAAGAAAAGAATTGGCACTTCTTGTTGATGGTATAACTCCCATAATGAATGAAATAACCATTAGTACTAGACCGGTGAAGAAATGGACCAGGAGAACCACATTCTGTGAGAAAAGTGAACATATTAGATTTTATAATTTGTTCAAATAAAGAAATGAGAGATTGAACACCCCCCCCCCCCAACACCCACCCACCTACCTGAGCCATGGTATGGTCAGAAAAGAAAAATGTGAGGCAGTATGTTGATGATGCAATTGCCAGTCCATACTCCAAAAACATGAGGACTGTTGGCAGCAAAGAAGGTCCCCCAACAAACTGATCCAAACCTATGATAGTATAAAATACACACAAATAAAGCATTGAAAAACATAATATTGCAAAACAAAATGATAATGACAACAGGTTATATTTAGATCTTCTTAAGGACTTGATTGAGATTTTAGAAGAGTAGGGGTAGTCATTAGGGCTTAAAACATTGGCTTGGATCACCAGTTCTACTGGACCAAATCAGGCAAGGCTAATGCAAGAGTAAAATTGGCAGAGCTTGCTATGATGACACTTCGTTTTAGGCAAAACATTTTAAGCACATTTTGCATATTATAAATAGCCACAGGATCAAGCCTCGGCCATATTTTCCCCAAGTATAACTGTCACATTCATATGAAAGAAGATGAGATATATAACGTGCATTGGTGGAATGCATGAACTGATATGATAAGAATGTGATATTTATTCACTCTAATGAGAGGGAAACACACGAGGGAGGGAGGGAGGGAGGGAGGGACCGGGGGGGGGGGGGGGGGGGGAAGAGAGAGAGAGAGCCTATGCCTTAATGGTTCATAAATACAGAATAATATCTAAACACTGCAATGAAGGTGTAATATCTACAATCTAAAGCCATAAAATAAATCTTCCATAATCCTAACAGATTTTAAAACCAAAAACTTAAAATTAAGAAGTCAACATTTTTTTAGGGGAAAAAAGAGGTCCTTATCTGTGTTTTCTTCCATTTTCCTCCTATCAACCTGTTTTGATCATTTCCACTACATAGATCTCGCAAGTGTATTACAATGAAGACCCATATGCCAAAAATAGTTAAGTGGTTATAAATATTTAAAAGAAGATTTAGAACCTGATCAGGCCAGGCTGCCAAGCCCAATTTGGGACTGGACAAGACTTGGATGCCACTACCTAGAGTGAATCGACATTTACATTTAATATGAATATGAATTCAATTTGATTAATTACATCTCAACTACAAACAAATGTAGTTCAGTACTGCCGCATATTGAACTAACTATAAGTATTACATGGCCCTAAGCCCAGATCCACTAAGGAATTGGAGGGCATTATAATATCCTTGTTTTTGTTTTTCTTTACCTTTTCTCCTCTCCTTTAGCTTAGTAGAAAATTTTACAATCCCTTCTATCTAATCTTTCATTTCATTCCCCGATAATAATTGTTCTTTTACACACACAAAATATTAGATTGCCTCTGAATAATGTGCATTTTTAAATTAAATGACAATGCCAAACATATAATTTATAGAAGATGAGAAAACATACCAAAGATGTAAAAGAGAATAACCGCAACAGAGGTAGGAAACAAGAAGCTCACAAAGTCCCATATAAATGTAGAAGCCCAATATGAAAAAATAGAAACCTGATTTAAAATAGATCAACATCAGATAAGTATTGGCAAAGATAGACAAAACTATCTTAAAAAGATGCATTGTTTGAAATTAAGATACCCCACTGATTAGTTGTTGGTGCTTAGCTTTAACTTCCCGTTCCTGCACCAGTAAAACATTACAATTTTTTATCTTAACAGAAAAATTGAGGATAAAAATCCTAAAGACACGCAAGGCAAAAAACTTACTTTAGCATGCCACTATGACAATGATGACAATGACAAGAACAATAATACAATTCAAAGCATTGCAAGGACGGAGAGTTGGGAATATATTATATTAGATAGCTGGCAGACAAGTATACAAATTAAGAGCACCACACAAGAGGGTAGAAATTCACACTTCAAAAGCAATCACAAAATGGGTATTTTCAAATGATGTACTATAACGTAACTTTACAAGCAGAAATAAAAATCATTAAGCGAAAAATTAGTCTTGTTAAATGTAGGTTTAAAATGAAAATTGCAGATATAAGGGATTGACTTGAACAAGGAAGCCAGCAACTTCTAGATAATCGCCAGTCTTTGCAGCATTTTGCAGATATGTTCATAGGGCAATGCTCTGATTAATAGTAATCTACTCCTTCCGGTCCTAATTATAAGATCACTTTGACTTTTTTTGAAAAAATTAAGGATGCAAAATTAATCACTTTAAATTGTCTATAGTTATCTTTTTTCCTCAAAAATAATTTATTCTACTTATAAACTAACCTATAATCTAATTACATGTCACATTTATTATAATTTAGTGATCTAATTTGCTTCCTTAACTTCCACAAAAAAAAGTCAAGATGATCTTATATTTAGGACCGGAGGGAGTATTTCAATCTCTTCTACAGAGTCAGGATGGGTCTTATAAACTCCCTCTAGTAAAGGGGGTCAAAATATATTGAGCCAAGCTGAACTTTCAAAATGAAAACCTGAAATTTCTTAGTCTATTCCAATACATAAGCTTCAATATATCGAGTAAATAGGACACTGAAAATCAACCAACCAATCATTGACAGTAAATATACGACATCCAAAAAAATTGACTTCAGCCCTCAATAAACTACCATAATTCTTCCCAAGAGTTGTGTCACATTAACTGTATATATCCTGTATAATGAATTTCAACAAAAAATCTACTACTATTAGAAAATGCATATCCAGTAAATTTTAATCTGTCGTAAATGAGAGTAAGCATGTAATAACGAAAAATTCTAAATGACTATCTTGACTCTTGAAACAGTAGGAAGTGCACTGAAAGAGGCATAAAGCAAATCGAAGAGGTAGCATTTCATTCCAGGGGGATGGAAAAAAGGTCGCACCATTCAGTTGAAAAGGATGATTGCCAACCACACAGAAAGTGTACAATGGAATACAGAATTATATCAGATGATTCAATGACACAAGCCACTTAAAGTTTCTAATTATTAAAAAAAAAAAGAACCACTAAAAGTTATAAATAATTGTTCAAACAAACATCCTTTCTCCAAGAGCCGCAAGAAAACTGACTAAAAAGATGCCAAGTTGGTTTCAGGCTGTGTACCTTTACAATGGAAACAGCAAATGAGGCAGGTATAAACGAGAAGGCAATATTGACAATTACTGCAGCAGAAAATGCGTCCAGATCCTACAAAATTTCATCTAAATTCATCAAAACTTTGATAGGTACAAGAGGGAATGCACTGCTAACTCAAAAATTTGCTTAAACAAAGCTACCAAGCATGCAAGTAAAAAATATTTAACAAACACATGATGTTCTTTCGATGTGGAGACTAAACAAATACATCCATATTAAAATTGTACATCGTGTTGGGTTAAGCCTTTTAGTTTCTTTGGTCTTTTCATCTCTTGAGAGTCTAGTGCACCAAGTCAAAGCAATTAACGTTACCCCTCCGATAGTGTACATATATTTTGCATAAAAACAAATGACTAATACATTAAAAACTGGAAAACTATAGTAGAGGAAGCAAGAAATTATTGATAACGAAGTCCTCTTCTGCCTTCCCTTATGGTTTTTCCCCAGCTTTTACTCAAGCACAATGACTTGCATCTTAATATGTATTATTATCATTTTTCAAAAAAAGTTCTAGCCTTATCAAGAAACAATGTAATTACGTAAAAACTGGATTCAACATGCTGAATTAGTGGCAAAATATGATAGTATGCAGTGTGATATAATTTCAACCTAATTGTACTAAATATCAGGTATCATAATGCTAAAAAGCATTCATTCCCAAGGGATAAAGCAGCTGCTCACATGATGTTGTAAGATCTGGCTTTGGGTCATTGGTAGAGGGTGGTTACGTGTCTGAATTGTCATATTCATGTCACGAGTAGCAAGCCTAAGAATCGCAGCATTCATCAAATTGATAAAGGTTGGACCAGAATGCTGGCAAGAACAGTTGTGTAGAACAGTGTAGCCTAAGCTTCCATCACTGTACTGCTCATCCATTAAAATTGCTCCATACCTGTTTAGCAAAATACATTGCAAACACATGAAGAACAGATTTTCTCATCGTATTAAACTGTTATATAATAATAATAATGAAAGGGTTGGTTAGTGTGTGAGTTAGTTAGTTAGTTAGTTAGGCTATCCGTTAAACTTTAGTTCATTCATCTAAGCCTATAAATAGATAGCCATTCAATTGTAAATTCAGATTAGACTTGTGTTGACATAATGTGATGGCCTTTGAGCTTTCTCTCTTCTCTGACTTCTTCTCTCTCTAGTTCTCTGTTTCTTCTTCTCTTACCCCTCTCTGCTATATTTCTTGTTCTTGATTCCTCTATTCTTCTCTATTTCCCTCTTCCTTTCACATACAGAATTACAATTCTGTAACATAAACTCACACAATAAAAGCAGGTTCGAATCAGTCTCTCTGAATAAAAGCAGGGGTAAAGTTGCTTAATATATTCCCTTCCCTAACACCCCCACTAGGTAGGGACTCGAACTGGGTTGACTCTTTTATTAAACTCACACAATAAATGCCCTGTATTTCTTGAAAAACATGCAAATTATAACAGAGAAAAATATTTATCCTGCCTTAGTTTTCAAATTTTTTTTTTTTAAATTCAGCCCACACAAATTTCAAAAAAATTGAAAAATAGCTAAAAGCACATGACTGCCAATCATGCAAAAATTACCCCAACAAAGAACGCTATCTAATGATATTATAAAATAGAACTTGAACTCTTGTTCAGTTCACTTTAAGTAACAACCTTTGCATATCCTTAAACCTCTCTCAATAACTTAAAATTTCAAATAGATCGTAAAAATTAAAACACATAAAAGAACAAGAGATTCAAGCTTGCATACCTAGACTGGTAGGATTCATTAAAGCTAGACATCAAATATTCACTCATCGAAAGAAGAGAAGGTCCAAGAATTGGCCCTGCTACTTCCACAGCTTCACGTAATGCCTTTTCTGGATTAGGAAAATTGTATACAGTTGGTTTGACCCTTTGAATCCACCCTCCTTTGACATAATCGGCAACCTTCAACATGATAGTAAGTTAGATTCCATCACAGAGCACCAAAGATAAATTAAGCAGCAGCAGCAACGCATATTGTCTAAGACTGTATTCAGGGGGAAGATGGTGCAGAGATCAAGTCATTAACATACCTCTTCAGCGATTGGAAAAGAAAAATTAAAAGGAATTGGACCTCCACCACCACCTCCACTCAGCAAAGGATTAAAATAAGATGTTGTAAGGGTCAAGGACTGCTGATCAGGATGTGGCTTAAGCTTGAGAAACAGAAGGCCAATAAATAAGAAGACTGCAGGAATCAGAAGCTGGAAAACAATAGTTTTGTGATCCCTGCGAGCAGATATTGCTCTCTTAACGAATAAAGCCTTACAATGCTGCCAAAATGTGGACCCAGTAATGACACAACAGCTACAACACAGCATACTCAAGAAGTTTATAAGACTTGACACTATAGCAAAGAATAAATAACAAGCTCTTGCCATTGTGCTAGATATGAATCCAATAATTTTCCTGTAATTGACAAGAAATTTGTAAAGCCATCTGTTTTTGGTTGGATGATCATAAGCAGGAGAAGGAAGAGAATCCGACATAAAGAGGCAATTTTTCTCCTCAAAACATTCAACTTCATCATAGTCTGATCCTGCAACTCGTAGGAATACCTCCTCCAGGGTTGTGACAGATATACCATAGCTTTCAATACCAAGACTTTCTGTTCCATCATGATCAGTGGATTCCAAGTCAGAAACTGATTTTCTCATGCAACTTTCAATTTCCCTGAACATGCTCTCAAAGGCTGATGATGACAGAAGAGGAAGCCTGAAGGAAATCTCAGTTCCCACCTGAAACACGTCCAATAAATGATGGTAAATAGAATATCCATAATAGTAATCATAGATATTCAACCGCTAGCACCACCGCCAACAACTCCTTCTCATATATTGATAAATTCACATGCTTAGGAGCAAAAGCCTTGCTGAAATACGCAATAGGCTGCCCCTGTTGCATCAATACAGCACCGATGCCCACACCACAAGCGTCGCTTTCTACAACAAAACCTTGGAAAAATCTGGTAGTGCTAAAACTGGAGCAGAAATCAGCAAACACAATGAAGCATAAAGCTGATTTGAAACATTCTGACAGGTCTTTTGAGGTAGGGCAGTGGGTATTTTTGAAATTACAGCCCTATAGACAAGTGTCAGCAGCCACCAGGGGTACTCAGAAATTATCTCCTAGATTCTTTGGACCTTATAAAATTCTGGACAGAGTGGGTGCAGTGCCTACAGGTTGGAATTGCCTCCAGAGACATGGATTCACTCAACATTTCATGTCTCTATGCTCAAATTATGTCCTGACCCTAGTGTGAGACAAAGGCATCCTCCGATAGACTATCCTACAGTCCCATCTACTTTGTATCCTGAGAAGATTTTGGACAAGAGTTGGGAGGAAGAAAAGAAGAATCATTACTGAAATTTTAGTCCAATGGCAAGGTTATCCAGATGAGGAAGCCACTTGGATGTCTTTGTATACTTTCCAACAACAGTTTCCAGAATTTCAGATTGGTCACCCTTGACGGCAAGGGTGGTTTTTTTTTTTTTTGGGGGGGGGGGCATTGTTATAGAATATTAAAGAGTTACAAGTGGTGCAAATATACCCCTGTGTATGTTAAGTGGTGCAAATATGTCCCTGAATATATACCCTGTGTTAGTTATTGTGTATATCTGATTCTGATTGGTTGAGGGAGTAGATAACAGATATAAATAAATCCTATTCCTTAATCCTTTGTACGTTATGCCATTTTTCTGACTAATGACAGATTTCTGAGTTCAGGTTCTCTGTGAATTGTTCCTATTTTCTGGTTTCTGGGTTCTTTCTTTCCTTTTCTGTTCTATTTTCACGTTCTTGGTTGAATACCATAACATAATCATTGATATGAAAACATAAACTTCTGTTTTGCATTAAATTAAGTTTTAAATAACATGGAATGCTAAGTACATTACACATGACTAAAGCATTAGTTTCGTTTTACCACACAAACCTCAAGTTCATCGCTGCATATAATTTTCTTTTAAGAGTGACAGTACATCTAATGATGATGAAAAGTAGACACACCAAGCCTGGCTGATGTGTGTCAAACATGAGATTCACTAAAACTAGATGAACAACAAATTAATTTGGCTAAAAAAGCTTGTTAAGGTCAGGTCAGAAAAAATGAATTCTTCAAAGCAGTATTTTACAGGTAAACAAACTAGACATACCATTCCACTAGATTAACCCCCCCCCCCAAAAAAAACTATTTTTTGGGATACTTTTCCCATTTCTTTTGATGTTCCATATTTTATGTATCAATTCTCTTCAATCTGTTTCCTTGAGTAATCCCCAAATCCAAAAGAAACAATAATGCCAACTAGTATGAAGAGAATACAAAAACCAAAAGAATTAAACCATAAAACTATCCAGCAAAGTAGCACTGCAGCAATAAATAATCACCAGATTTACTATTTTTTTTCATTTTCCAGATAAAAAAAAGGAATAGCAGAGAGGTTTACCATTAAACGTATATGAATGAACAGTCATCAAAACTAGGCAGAGAATTCCCCATGAAATGAAAGAGAAATCGTGTGTGCACACGCACTCACTCAATCAGTCACACACTCGTTCAATTCACAACCATAAATAGAAGGGAGCAACAATAGTGATGTAGCCCACGACTCACACAAAAACCAAATGCGCATGTGCTAGAATACCCATATTGCAAGAGCAGGCAATCGACATGGAAATCTTGAAATTGAGCAAGAAAAGCACATCACAAATATGTATATGTTCGCTAGCATATACACACATACTGCAAGAGCAAGCTATCAGAATGATATCTTGATAAAAAGTAGGGAAAGTACCTCACTAACACAAGTAGCTGATGGAACATGGCGTTTGACAATATCAGAAGCTATTGAAGCAGTTGGTGCAGACTGAAAAGACAAGAACAACAAAAACCATAATCCAACTAAAACAATTAAAAGACTCTCGACTGGGAAGCATCAGCCATTGAAAAAGTCATTGATAGGGATAGAAGCAAACCTTCACTAGAGTTAAAGTATAACCAACACCATAGTTGTGCTTCAAGAAAAGGGAACTGTCAAAAAGATAACCACACAATATAAGGGGAAAACAATTATATCAAGGTTTTAAAGAAACATAAAAGATAAGAGTTCAACTAGATAACAACCCTAAATCAAAATTTTCTTTGCATCCCTTCTCATTTTTGTTTAGATAGAAAAAAGAATTTAATGTTGATAAGTTAAAACATTACAAAAATGCAGGGCAAGTAAGCCTCCCAAAACAAATAAAAGATCAAAAAATAAAAATTTCTAGCTAGGGAGAGTTATCTGGCTCTTCTATAAGTTGATGGAAGCATTATGCTCCAACCAAATAACTCATGAGACACTCAAAACCAACAAACAGCATTCTGGTTTACAGTCCAAATTTGAATCACTAGCCATAGTAAACAGAAAGCAAAATGTACAGGCGTATTCACTACATCCATGGATTATAAACCTACTCCAGAAATTCAGAAGGGCAAAAAAAGAAAGATCACTTTGTCCTCCCATCGAACTTCATTTTTCTCCTTTACCAGAAAAACTTAGAACCAGTCCTAGAAATTAAATTCCATGAATTATTAACTATTCATACGTGCTTCATGAAACTACAAAACCATAAGAAAGAACACTTAAATAAAGATAACCTTCCACAGCATTTCAAAGAACCATTGGCCATGATAGCTATCCGATCACCTAATTCATCTGCTTCATCCATAGAGTGCGTTGTCAGTAATATTATCCTTCCTTTCTTTATTTTCTTAATTAGCTGCCAAGTCAAGCGCATTGAGTATGGATCCATTCCACTAGTAGGCTCATCAAGAACAATAACCTGCAAAGGAAGACCAAAATATTCTAGTTTTGTCCAGCATATGAACAGACAGTGATGAGCCCTCAATATAAACACAACCTTGCTGTTTCCTATCAATGCAATTCCAAGAGACAGTTTCCTCTTCATGCCACCAGAAAGAGCTCCCACCAAAGTATTAATTTTATCAGCTAAACCCACCTGTCCAAGCAATAGAAACAAAGTTAACCAAGTTAGCTCTTAGCTGTAAACCAAATTACCAAAAAAATCATTGAAGAAATAAAAAAATTTAAAATGAAAATTTGAACTTCAATCATACATATTCTTAAAATGGTTTTTTCCTAAATTAACGAAGTACATAAAACAATCCCAGACAAGATAAGATGAGAAATTATAATTATAATTCATTGATTCTATAATCCTTTCAACAATGCTACATTGATACTAAAGATGTCTCAAGTGGAAACCGCCATAATCATTTTACCAGTCCAAACAATAATTATTGGACAAAAGATTTTAAGGATCACCCTTGCCCATTAGACCTACAAAACACCTCCAAAACAACAAGCTGTTTACTCCTCAACACAAACGCACCCAATCAAACTTTCATGTCTGGGTAACATCTCCTTAAGCACCAAAAAGAGAAAAATTAATTTAGGGAAATACTGGAAAGAAAAGACTGCATGTTAGTAATTCAGCCACCAAAGTAGAAGAATGACCTAACCAAGTTCAAATTGAAGCAGTAGTTTGGCTTCAAAAGTTTTTCCAAGTGAACACTAGTTTTGTATGATTTTTAGCAAATTTTAGACCAAGTGTAGATTTAGACGAAATCAGTTCTACAGAAATATTGGTTTGTGCAGAGTTTTCCTCACATAATAACTGAGAAATAGTAAACTCACCTCATCTACCATATTAGAAACAACATCCCTCAAAGAGTCTTCCTCCACACCCTTTAAGACCGCAAATATTTCTAGGTGCTCTCTCACCTGTATAATCAAGTTGATGAAAAATCAGAAAATTGCAAAATGTAAAACATAAAGATCTATTTTATAAATGTAAACTAGAGAAAATCAAAAGCATCTGAACAACTTATCTATTGATATGTATAATAAGGTATATATACAAGAGGAGAGGAGCCTCAATATTAAATGACAATTAATGAAAATATGCTCCTAATCATAATCCCTGATTGATAGGGATTTGATCTGATTCTATATATTTATTTCCTAACACTCCCCCTCAAGTTGGAGCATAGATGTTAATCATGCCCAACTTGTTACAAAGATAATCAACCCGAGTTACATTCAAAGCTTTTGTCAATAGATCCCCCAATTGGTCACTAGACCTCACATGTCCTGTAGAGATGAAGTTTTCCTTGAGCTTATCACGCACAAAATGGCAGTCAATCTCAATATGTTTCGTACGCTCATGAAACACTGAATTTGATGCTATGTGTAGAGCAGCTTTATTATCACACCACACCTTAGCAGGTAAAGACGTGGCAAAACCAATTTCCTTCATTAATTGGTGAATCCACACAATTTCCTGTACTGACTGGGCCATGGCTCTATATTCAGCTTCTGCACTAGACCGGGATACCACATCCTGCTTCTTGCTTTTCCAAGAAACCAAGTTCCCACCTACAAATACACAATAACCTGTCGTGGATCTTCTCGTAGATTTTGACCCTGCATGATCTGCATCACATAAACATTCGATCTCGGTATGCCCATGATTTGCATAGAGTATACCACGACCAGGCGACCCCTTCAAGTAATGTAATACATGCTCCAATGCTTCCCACTGGCCTACAGTAGGGGCTGCCATGAACTGGCTAAGTACACTGACTGGAAAGGTCACATCAGGACGGGTCACTGTGAGATAGTTCAACTTCCCAATCAACCTGCGATATCTCTCAGGGAACTCAAACGGCTTTATCTTCTCAGGATCAACCCTCTTCCTCACCTCCTCAGGTAGCTCATCATACGATATTGTATCATTAAGTTCTAGGAAAGGATTAAAAACCATGGGAACACTACTCGGTGCTGCGCCTAGCTTTCCAGTTTCTGTTAACAGATCAAGAACATACTTCCGCTGTGTTAGCAGGATACCCTTCTTACTTCTCATAACTTCAATCCCAAGAAAATACTTTAATGGACCCAAATCCTTTGTTTGGAAGTGAGAATTAAAAAAGGCCTTAAGGGATAAAATACCAGATGTATTACTGCCTGTAATCACAATGTCATCAACATAAACCACCAAAAGAATCATGCCAACATCTATTCGCTGATAGAACACGGAGTGATCACATTTACTTTGATTCATACCAAATTTCTTAAGCACAGAGCTGAACCTGTCAAACCAAGCACGAGGACTTTGTTTTAAACCATACAAAGACTTTTGAAGATAACAAACCTTCCCTCGCTCCCCCTGAGCAACAAAACCAGGTGGTTGCTCCATATAGACCTCCTCAAGAAGATCACCATTCAAGAACGCATTCTTGACATCCAATTGGTGGAGATCCCAACCATAAGTAGCAGCCATTGAAATAAAGAGGCGAACAGAAGACAATTTTGCCACAGGAGAGAAAGTTTCAGAGTAATCAATACCATAGGTCTGAGCATATCCCTTAGCCACCAGCCGAGCTTTCAGACGTTCGAGGGTGCCGTCGGCCTTGGTTTTAACCGTGAACACCCATTTACACCCGATAGCCTTCTTTCCCACAGGTAAGTCCACTAAAGTCCAAGTACCAGCTCGATCAAGGGCCATCATCTCGTCTTCCATTGCAGCATGCCAACCCGGGTGAGCCAAGGCTTCATGCAGAGTTTTAGGAACAGTAATCGAATCTATAGAAGTGACAAATGCACTGGAAGCAGGAGACAGGTGATCATAAGAGACAAAGTTGGAAATAGGATAGGCACAGGACCGTTTACCTTTCCGAAGAGCAATAGGTAAGTCTATGTCAGAATGATCAGATGTAGTCTCAGGTGGAATGGCTGAATCTGAATGAGACTCAAGAACAGGTGTGCTCAAAGCAGGATCCAATGACGAAGCAGACAACAGAGGGCCTGACTCTGGGTGAGCATCAATACTCCCTCGATGGCGTTTAGTGTAGACTTGTGTGATAGGGGGTCGAGGTGGACGAACAGGTGTCTGAATTGGCGTTGAATGAATGACTTGATAAACCAAAACGTTATCTTCCTCGTCCGAAGAGGACTGGACAGAAGATGTAGGCGAATGAGAGAAAAAAGAAATGGATTCATGAAAAGTAACATCTGCAGACACCAGATAGCGGTTAAGATCAGGTGAAAAACACCGATATCCCTTCTGAAGACGAGAGTATCCAAGGAAAACACATTTAAGAGACTTTGGATCTAGCTTAGTAACATGAGGCCGAACATCCCGAACAAAACAAACACCCAAAGATTCGAGGATTAATAGGAAATACAGCATTTGACGGAAACAAAGTCGTGTATGGGATTTTACCACCAAGAACAGAAGAGGGCATACGGTTGATGAGGAAACAAGCAGTGGACACCGCATCAACCCAAAATGGCTTAGAAACCTTCATTTGAAACATAAGTGCTCGGCCAACCTCAAGTAAGTGTCGATTTTTCCGTTCAGCAACACCATTCTGAGCCGGTGTATCTACACATGAGGATTGATGGAGGATGCCATGTTCAAGCATGTAGGATTGAAAGGTTCCAGAAAAATATTCTTTAGCATTATCACTTCGCAAAGTCTGGATAGAGACCCCAAATTGGGTTTTAATCTCTGCACAAAAGGAACAAAAGTGGGAGAATAGCTCATAACGACTTTTCATGAGATATAACCAAGTGACCCGGGAAAAGTCATCAACAAAGGTGACAATATTTGAAACCTGGTTTCGACTCAATAGGACAAGGCCCCCACACATCAGAATGAACCAACTCAAATGGTGATGCAGCTTGTTTATCAGCTCTAGGCATGAGTGGAAGGCGATGATGTTTGGCAAACTGACATGAATCACAGTCTAAAGATGACACATGCTGAAATTGAGGGTACAATTTCTTCAAAGATGATAGAGACAAATGACCAAGTCGACAATGTATTTCAAAAGGGTCCAAAACACCGGGGCAAGCAATCGGCCGAGGCACCTGAGATACCTGATCATCAAGAAAGTAGTGGCCGCCAGATTCATAGCCTCTACCAATAATCTTCTTCGTCACAAGATCCCGAATTAAACAAGAATCAGGGTAAAAAGTGAAACAACAATTAATCTTCAGAGTGAGTTGGCTGATAGAAAGAAGATTAAAAGCAAGATCAGGGACATGCAATACAGAAGATAACTGAGCTGATGGGGTAAGATCGACAGAACCGGATCCAAGTATCCGTGAACAGGAACCATTAGCAATGGTAATACTCGATGAAGTGGCAAAGGGATCATAATTAGAGAAGAGATGACGATTTCCTGTCATGTGATTTGTAGCACCAGAATCTAGAACCCATTTGGAGGAAGTAGAGACAAGGCACGTCTCTGAAGTACCTGATGCAACAAGTCCACATACAGATGAGGTAACATCATTCTGCAACTCACGATACCGAACAAATTCTGCATACTCCACATTAGACACCATAACACCGTCGGTCAACCCTAAATTGCCACAACTATCATCCATAAAAAATCTCAAGAGAATGATCAGAATACCAAATGCAATGCCCAAAGCAACAAAATTAGACCAAATGTCACACAAAAAACATTCAAACCAAGGAAACTCCATCAAGAGAATTAGCAGCCACACCAAGGACTCTAATTTAAACAGCCACACAAAGGGCTCCACAACGAAAAATCCAAACTCCATAACCGATAAGAATGGAGAACAGAAAATTCAAATACAATGATCTGAATTTACAGACCTACAAACGCCCAAAAACAAAGTCACCTGAATCTGAAAAATTCCATCGGAAAGAGGAGGCAAAACTGCACACAGAAGATCCAGCCAAAACTCGCCAGAAATGCAGGGAAAAAAAAGGAATGTGAACAGTGTCGGTGAACAGTACCCGCGAAAACAGTGACGGTGAACAGTACCGAAACAGTGCGATGAACAGTACGAGCGAACAGTACCGAAACAGCGCGATGAACAGTACGAGCGAACAGTGACGAAACAGTGACGGTGAACAGTGCCAGAACAGTACGATGAACAGTGCACGAACTAAAAAAAATCTTGACAAAAGGAAGCGAAACTTAACCTATCTCTGATACCATGTAACCTAGAGAAAATCAAAAGCATCTGAACAACTTATCTATTGATATGTATAATAAGGTATATATACAAGAGGAGAGGAGCCTCAATATTAAATGACAATTAATGAAAATATGCTCCTAATCATAATCCCTGATTGATAGGGATTTGATCTGATTCTATATATTTATTTCCTAACAATAAAGAAAAATCCAAATGACTAGAAAGCCATGTCACAAGGCAATATAAATATAAATTACTACAATTAACAATACTCTCATCCGAGTATTTACATACAGCAGAGTGAAGTAGTTGACCACTTTACTAATTTCAAAACGAAGGAAACACAGAAAATGCCAGCACGAACCCAAGGTTAAGCAAGCAAAAATTAGCTAAAAATATATCCAATCCCTTTGCAAGCACATCAAAGAACCCACCCCTGTGTTAAAGAAGTCATTAATTAATTGTTACAAAGAAAGCCCCAACAAAAAAAATGGTTGTGTCCCCTACAAAATGCAAGGATGAAATTCTCCATCCAAAATTGAATACAATCCAGATAAAAGCAACCAAATCTCACTTCCATCATGGCTTATTATCATCTGTGTTCCAATTTCAAAAAATTAAAACAAAAAATAGCTCAGATATTTAAGGGCAAAACTTTTGCCATCAAAGTTGCAAACTAATGAAACCCCCAATGGCATCTGGTTTCTTGCAAGTTAATATAGGGAAAACAGTAACAGGAATGCAACTGACAGAAATATGAAAAGAAAATCTCAAAATAGTTCAAGCTTTAAATTGAGAGTACGCATCACAAGAAATGCCTTTGACAGTAGGCAAAAACATAATAATTAACATTCTAAAATCAGCATCCACCGTCTAAGTGAAACCAATACTTGGTCACACTAGAGAAAAATAGTGAAAACAACTTACAGTCAACTCTGGAAAAAGTATGTCATTTTGGGGACAGACACCCAAAACCTTCCGTATCTCATCCTACAGAGCAAGAGAATTGAAATTCGAGTGAATAAAAAATAAAGAAAATTATCAATACAATGTCTCCTATAGATGCAGATGACCTTCCCATTGCCAGCAGAAGAGACAACTTCACATAAATACTCTCAAAGACTAAAGCTTCAAGATATTATATTCACTTTAAGGAAGCATATAAATCACCTAATCAGTATATGCATGGGTCAACATTGTTCAGGTACTATTTGATATTTGACCATATAATGTCACTAAATTTTATGTTACAGTAACATTGATGACACCTTTCTTTTACTGGCATGCACGTAGGACTATCAGAATTCAATAGAGTAAAGCAAAGTAGCAAACCATTTCAGCTTACAATATCAGTTAAAATACTATTTCCAAACACGAAAGCATCCCCTGAAGTCGGAGGAAGAAGACCAACGAGCATTGAGATTGTCGTGCTTTTTCCAGCTCCATTGTGCCCTTTAAATCAACATACCAAAACACACATATATCAGCAAGCATTGAGATCTATTAAAGTAGAGAAGAGCAGTACAAGGGTGGAGGAAAAGATATCCCCCTGAAACAGTGAAACAAACAAGAATAGTAACAAGAAAAGGAAGGGTTGCGGAAAAACTCAATGGTCAATTCTGTCAAGGAGCATAAATTTTTTTTTTTTTGGGGGGGGGGGGGGAGGGGGGGGATTCAGACTCTACGATACCTATACTTCTATCAATCTTAGTTAACAACTCACTACTACCACAGGGAGCCATCACCCATAAACACCAGATATCAAGAAGAGATATTCGTAATAGATGTCTCAAACACCTGAAGAGAACTACAATTATCAAGTACCAATACATAAAAGTTCAAAAATATTAATTTATCTTATTTATTAGCACAAGAATAAACCAAACTACAAAATGTCACCAAAAGAATAGATTAGACTCACATACCTAGAAGAGCAAGAATTTGATTTTCATACAATGTAAGCCGTAATGAGTTAACAGCACAGCAAGCCCCCTTTTTAGAAGGATACACTTTATGCAAATCCCTAATTTTAATGCACCTATAATTTTCATAATAGAAATTAAAAAAATCAGCTCGACATAAAATATCAAATAGCACCACAACTGATATACTTCTGTTGTAGAAGACAAACCTGCCATCAAGCTCTTGTTGTTTCATGTCCAGACTTATTGCTTCTACAGCAGGTTTAAAAGCATTTTCTGCTAAAAAATTTCCCCTCGAAGTGGAGGGAAAATGTTTTACGGCTTGTTTCTTCCTCCAAAAGCCTTTTTGGAAAATAAAGTTCCATGAATATTGTGACCCATACTCCCTTGGAAGAACCTTCATGATGAGAAAAGACAACAAGCAAGTTATCCAAATAAATATTGGGCGCATCTTTTCTAGACTTGTATGCTTCTTTTCCCTGGGAAGCAGCATAGAATTGAAATGGACTTGTTGACAGATGCTCTCATACAGGAAGGGAGAGGAACAGTGAATCACTAAATGAAAACTACAGTCTCATTCTAGACTAAGTGATAGGCCAATCAAGAAATGGGGCTGAGTGAACACAAGAAACTAAGAAAATTGATCCAACCTAGATGACCCAAGATCTTTTTTTTTTTTTTTTGCCAGAAGATGACCCAAGATCAAGCACGTGGAAGAGCATAAAAGGGGTGTAAGGGAATACTGGGAGGCAGGCTAGTAGTGTTAGCTGAGTTAAGAGGACCTGGCTTGAAAACCAGGCTGAGGTTAGATAGTGATAAACAGTAGTGAGTTATTTGAGTTGTATTTCTACATTTTCCCAGCGTGATACACAAATGTTTTCTTTTCCATCTCCACAGTTTGATTCGCAGTTCTATCACAAGCTAAAATCAGCGGAACAATTCAACTAATCAAACATACCTTATCAAGATAAAGACCAATCGCACAATACAGCAATGTATCAAGCAGCATCATCAGAAAACAGAACAAAAAATTTACTCCAGATGACTCCTGTAGGATTAGGATGTTATTAGGTTTGGACATATAAAACAAAGCTTCAAATAAGAATAAAAAAACCCTGATGCAGAGACTTACCCGCCATATGTTGCTCCAACGAAGTCCAACATGAGCTCGCTCATAATCAGCAAAGTTGATAGACCCCAGAGCAAAAGCCGTAGGTGAAAGCAAAGAAGCAATAATCTTTAAGACACTAAAGTTGACAGCCTCAAATCAATTAAACCAGCAGCTGGGAATATATAATTTAGGATGGTAAAAATAATAATAATTATCTGTAGCTCAAACACTTACATAGAGACTGCCTCATCATACACAGTGTAATATGGGAAAAAGGCTCCAAGGAAAGTAAGGGTTCCAACTGCTACAGCTGTTTTGGCCCGCTTAAAAAAAGTTGATATAAAAAATGACAACATAATTGCACTGAGCCCAAAAAGGAAGAAGTATGCAAACACCAGCGTCTTATCACTATACTTGAATAAATTGTCCATTGTGCAAGCTGTGATGATTCCAGAAGAGATTGCAAACTGTACAGAAACCAAAATGCAAAACCAGGAGATCCATTATAACTCACTCATTAAGTCAGTAACACAATCCAAATGAGTGGAGCAAATGAGGTAGCCTCTACTCATTTTCTGATTTTGTTTTGGATAGATGGAAAATGTTGTAAAGAGAGAGAATTATGGGAAAGGAAGATAAGACAACATCCTAAAAGAGAAGAAAACAAAATAAAAAATATAAAGAAAAGAACACCTAATATTAGCAAACGATAATACTTCCCCATCTCTATTATCCGACAAATAAAAAGAAACTGAAGAGAGGACATGAGTGGGATGCAAGAGATAGGACCCTTTGTCCGTAAACCAACTAGAGTTGATACATCATTAAATATTTGATCATTTCTTTCCAACCAGATCGACCAAATCACAGTGAAGACTGCATATTGCACAAAACTTTACCATCTCTATTAATACCCACAATACAATATGAAATAACATAGCAGGGAATGGCAAAACTTTACCTGCAAAGCATATGTTATAAACCATGAGAGATGGAAAACGCCATCTTTCAGGCCCATCATGTAGAGCCCTTCCTTAATTTTCTGTTCCTGGAATTTGGGATCAATATATTAGGCGAAGAAATCAAAAAAGTGAAAGACTTCTAAAACATGAGTTGTGAGGACAGAGATCTAATGTTAAGAAAAATTGAAATGGAAAAACACATTCATGTAACAATGAAAGGGAAAGGCAAATCAGCCTCCCACTATAAAACATCATGTAAGCAGACCTTCTCAAACACAGAATAACTGATCAGTCGAGAAATTGGATACAGAAATCCTAATAAGTACCTGCACACCAAAATCTCAAAGAAAAGATATAGCTTATTGGATATTTTTAAGAAAATATTCATATGAATAAAATATAAAATTATTGGAAAGAAGCTCACAAAATCCCCATGAAATTCTTCACAATTGACTGGAACTGATCATCAGTGTACTCTCGCGTGGGAAATGGGGCCATTCGTATGTGAGCAGGGCTAAACTGAGTCCATGGAGTTTTCATGGAAAAATCAGCATCATTGGAGCGTGGCAGGTGATGCTCTACACTTTCAGTGCTCGGAGTTATGTCAGACTGCTGAGCCATGAATATTATAAATGAATCAACAACTTGCTGGAGCTGCAGAAAATACTATATCATTAATCCCTCCTGTAAAATATAAATATTAGACTCAAAAAAGGAGATAATGAAGCCTCAAATTTTCACAGAGATGGGTCCAACGAGAGACAGACGGAAACAAAATTGTAATATAAATCTACATTACTCTATAAAACAATGAAATAGTATTTAACTAACTTATAAACTGAGATGTAAAACACCAAAAAGATGTAACATAAAACAACACTTGTTTGCTCTCATTACATTCATATATAGTAGTAATGAAGTCTGAAGATGTAAAAAAAAGTTCATAAATGATTTTTTTATGAACGTTAGACTTGCCATCTTATTGATCTTAAAGGAGGTTGTAGATTCTCAACACAAGGTACAAGTTGCATAATATAGAAAGCTACTAATCCAGAGGAAGCATAAATAAAAAGGGGCATGAGTAAAGAAAGAAAATCAGTATGAACCGTGGAGCTCTTAGGCTTAGACAACTTTATAAATCACTCCATTCCTTGATTAGATGTTTCCTTAATTCTGTCCTTAAACATAAACATTGGCCATAACTTGCTCTCTTAATCACATGAAAATCATATACAGTAATTCACGAATTATGCCTTAATTAGTCATCTGCACAAAGGATTGGCAGGAATAAGGAGGCCAAAACTCTCACAACATTCAGACTTTCTGGGGTATTTAGCCATAAGGAGTGCTTGCATCAATTGCATCATTCATCATTCCAGAACCGAGGAGGGATAATTGGCGTACCCTGGTGTTCTTATATCTTCCTCAAAAGGTGCCAAATAAATAAAAAGATTGGGTTGCTTTGTTGCATTCTATATCCTGTTAAGTTTCTGTTTTGTCCTGTATTTTATTTTTATTTGGTCTTCCTTCTTACTCATTTTCCTGCACACACAAATTCTTATCTCTTTCTAATAACATTTCTTCCGTGACAAAAACAACAAAGAATGGGAAGAAAGTGAAACATACAGTCAAAAAACCACTGAAGCTGTACTGCATTGTTGGTATTGCACTAACACCAAGATCCAAATCACGAACAAAAGGGCCATTTGTGTCCATTATGGTTTTAACATCAGGAAAACCGGAGAAAGCCCATGTATGATTGAGGCGTATGCTATAATCAAATGACTTAGGCCCTTGTTCATGAAATACCACTGCTCCTTTGATTTTTGGATATAAACAATTCCTACACAGAAAGAAGGTGATGAGATAGAAATTGTCAACAAATCAGCTCATTAAGACGTACCAATGAAACTCTAATTACTGCTAAATTAGCAACAATTACATATCTCAACTTAAGCTTTTATTTTACAAGAGAGAAGTAAAGCTTACAAGGGGAGGTAGAACTGGAGAAATACTTATTAAAAGAAGCACAAAAAAGAAGATAAAGTAGAAACATGAAAAGGCTAAAGATTCTAGGGTAAAGGTGCTGATTTAGTACTCAACTATTATGAAAATTGCTGCCAACATAAAAAACAATTTCGAGTAGCAGATGCGGTACTCATCAATGAAAATCGTAGCTTGATTAGTAACACCGTGAATTTTGCCAAACATCCGTTAGAAATTGCTGATGTAGCTTTTTTTTTTGCCTTGTGATGTGGCACATCACAAGGCCAAAAAAAAAAACCCAGGTTACCTGGTCCAGTTAAGAAGGCCAGGGACTCAGAAAAAAGTGCCAGATACCGGGGGGAATTCGGGTTTGGGGGCCAAAGGCCCTATCTACCTGTTGTTACAAAATAATAATAATAATAATAATAATGAATGCCACCTGTCCATGCCACATCACAAGGCCAAATAAAAAAAAAAGCCACGTTAGCAATTTCTAACGGACGTTTGGCAAAATTCACGGCGTTATTAATCAAGCTAGGATCTTCATTGATGAGTACCGCATCTGCTACTCGAAATTGTTTTTTATGCTGGCAACAATTTTCATAATAATTGAGTACTAAATCAGCACCTTTACCCAAGATTCTATCTATCATATTATCCTATTGCACTGCATATATTAGATAAAAAGTTAAAAACTCATTTAGAAATGGAATTAACCTATAAGACCTACTCATGTGAGTATGTAATTTATTCACACGCACCCAAAAACAAAAAGGTTGAGAGAAATGTAGCATGACCACCCAAACCTAACTGTAGGTAGAACAATGTAACAAGATGAAAAATAAATGAAAGCAAGCACAAGCCCACAAAACAGCCAGCAAAATGCAATTTCAATTGTCTAATAAGATTTCTAGCATTATTAATAGGCATGGCTGTTAAGATAATTAGAGACCCCGTAATAAAAGATCCTATAGTGAATCTATACCAGGATATAACAGAAGAAGTCAATAATTTGCAAAATCTAAAACCTCAATAAACCTAGAAATCTAAATTATGAAGGTATCTGAGTTTTAAACCCATTTAAATAAGTTTATTAGCATTATATCTGCTCTCTAAATCAATAAAAAACAACATGACTTGAATTTCCATTCAACCATGCAACCAACACGAGTGTTGACCACAAAATCCATCATATAGCCTTCAATGCCACAAAAATGTTTACCTTGCTTGATTGCAGGTACCATAAACATCTGAGCGTATGTAAGTCTCCAGCTCTGTCTCATCTTTGTATATTTTACTGACAAGCTGCAAATCGTGATCAGATTTTTCTTTTCATTTTTTCACTCAACAATCATGACAAAAATTTAATTAGCTTGATTTGTGAAAATTATTTATTAGGAACATAAATGGTGAACAGACATACGTATATTCAACATATTTATTTTGCAACAAGGCTTCTAGACTCTAGAGAACTAGCTTTACGATGTACAGCCATGGGCACTACAAACTAGCTTACATTATGACGGTACATTGAACTCAATGCGCATGGAAAGTATAGCAATAGACTTCTGTCAGTACCAGATATATTTATTACAGATGTCTACTCCCCTCCAACAAAATGAAATAAAAATTAAAGGGCGAAATATAAATATGAAGATCACTCATGACGCTGACATTATTTTTCTATAATAAACTGAGGACCATTTAAAAGGCAGAAAAATTTAATGTGAAACAGCGAATAGACTATTTCAGTTCTCTCTGTACAAATGGAGTAATAGACACAGCTAGACTCAGTAGAAAATGCCTAAGCAAATATTCTAATCAAACACAATCACTCAACCACAGTAAAGCTCAATCCAAAAGTGAAAAATATAACAGCTAGCAAAGAGAAATATTACACAAATCAATCAAGAAAATTAAGCGCATAAAACGACAAGCTATCAGAACATGAGGGGTACCTTCAAGAGGGGAAATTTTATTGACATTATGTCAATCATCTGCTCAGTCTCTGTTGTATTAGGGGCAAAGGCTATATACTCTCTCTCGGCCAACAAAGCCTCCAAAACTTGTTGGAAGCTAGGAGAAATACCCCCGCCCACCTCTACAAACATCCCTTCTCGGATGTGCCTGTGACATTTTCATAACAACGATATCATAAATAAAAATATTAAAAAAAATGAAATTCAAAAAGAAGTTGTTTATTTCACTTTCCTTCCGTATAGATCAAGTAGTGAAATCCAATTGAATTTACTCCATAACATGATGGAATTCAATTTAAACAAGAATTCACATTCACATACTCTGTTCTCTTCCTTTCCTTGCGTTTCTAAATGTAAGAGATGAAAAAAGAAAGCATTCGGAAGCAAATAATAGTTTTTCTTTTGCCAGGAAATAATAGCTTAAAGAAGGAAACGCTCACGGTTGTGCGGGATGAATTTGTGTATCAACCCGGGTCCTCACAGCTATTAACAGCAACATCACTACAGTTGGGAGCAAAATCTGTCCAACATAGAGTGATATATCAGTTCTCTATAAAATTGAAGAGTCCTTCTTCACCGAATTCAAATTAAAAATACTACTGTTGACGAAATTATAAGGGAAACAACATCAAATCTATCAAAGACAGCCCCGTCCGATTATTCACTCCCTACAGCAGGAAGATGAAAAGGGAATTACCCGGTAAATAACAAATACAGTAAGAACAAATACTAAAGCAACAGCTTCGAGCCGTAGACTACCTTACTCTCAGAGAAAGCAAACCATGATCGTTCAATAAAAGCGTCAACTCCACAGTTTACTCAAAACAC
Organism: Mimosa bimucronata; assembly: GCA_037074515.1. Lineage (NCBI taxonomy): Eukaryota > Viridiplantae > Streptophyta > Magnoliopsida > Fabales > Fabaceae > Mimosa > Mimosa bimucronata. Next base: position 9,889,975 of record CM073437.1, read on the forward strand.
GGAAGGGGTAAAATGTGAAAACAAATTTCGTACAGATGATCAAAGTACAGATAGAGTCAGGTTAGAGAAAGATGCAAATAAGATCAAAACAAGGACTGCTTCTGAGACTTAGTTTAGAAGGAAAAGAGGCGGGAAAAATAAGATAAATGAAGAATGAACCTCGGCACTTGTTACAAAGGGATGACGAATTTTGAGAAGCCAATTCTTCCATAGCATAACCTTTAATTGCCTCCACGCAGTGCCCATCGCTGGAAACCCTACAATTCTTTCTTCCATCAGATGACGATGATGATCATAACTTCACAAAGGAATGCATAATTTAGAGAGAGATGCTTGAGAGAGCATTGGAATACCTGAGGAGAGGAGCGCGCGTTCGGAGGTCAATTAACTGTCCAAACTCCACAGTAGCTTCCCGCAAATTGATATTTATTGCTTTGCTTCTCTTTCGTAAGACTTTTCTCTACTCTCATTTTAATTTCTCGCCTTTCTTTATTACCGATCTTCAGACGACGGAAGCGATTATATATTACATATTTATTTATTTATTTATGTTATTATTATTGTTTTTGTTATTATAGATTTATTTACCGTAACCTTTACGCAGTATGAACTATGAAGGCGAAGGGGGCAAAAAAAAACCCAACTAACGATTCAACTACAGTCCACAGCTATGTTGTAAGTTGTAAATGTAATTGATGATTATTGATTGATGATTGATTGACGCTGAAATTAATTATTTTAGTTGATTGATTGACGATGAAATTAATTATTTTAGTAAGGGAAAGGGGAAAAAAATACCAACTTGAAAGTGATCTTCAAGTAGTAACAAGGTAAAGAACAAAGAAAAAAGGAATACTCATCTGGTCCTATTTATAGGGTAGAGAGAGAATGTTTTATTTGGTCCTATATATAAGTCACATCATTAAATATTTAGTGTAAATGTATAAGTTTACCCTTCATTTATTATGTGTTGACTTTATTTTCATGTAATATAGTGGATATTAAATATGGGTAAAGTTGTAAATTTGTTGGATTTTAGTGGAAAGTTAATGAGTTTTAAGGCTTTCATTGGTCTGTGTGAAATATGCTGGAAGTGACTTATAAATAGGTCCAGAGGAGTACTTGTTGACGATTGAACTCCCTAGTACCTACAGCTGTGGTATTATTAATTACTCCCTCCGTCCGTCCTTATATATAAGAGCCAAAAATTTGAATGGTTTTGTCCTTTTTTATAAAAGCTTGTCCACATTTTTCACTTTACCCATCACTATTCTCTCTATTTACATTCTCTTTCATACTCATTTATTACAATATTATCACATTTCTCTCTCTTATATCTCAATCATAAATAAGGGCAAATTTGAGAAAACAAAATTATTTCAAGAAACATTTATCTCTCTCAACCACTTCCTTAATATGTGTGATTTCACCTCTTTAACTCTTATAATAAGGGATGGAGGGAGTACTAGTTTATCACTGATACTTTCATTAATTAGAACCTGACATTAAATTTGCAGTTCAAAAAAATATAACTGTTGCCAGATTACCGTAATCTTCACGCAGTTTGTTAAGAAAAAAAGAAATGATTCTTGATGCTTGATTAAATCTGCATAATTGTTGTCAGTTGTAAAATTGGGATGAATTTAATGTTTACACTTTACAACTGCTTGCTATCGATTGATGGGGTAAAAAGTGTACAAATAAATTAGGTTTGACTTTTTTTTTACCAGCAAAATTAGGTTTAAAGTTAGTACTAATAAAATAATCAAAAAATTGTAAAAAAAAACAAAAAAAAAACTCCTACTCTAAAGAATATAGCAATCGGCAAATTTTTGATGGGCGGGTTGAAGTGGAAGGACAAAAAATTGGGGTCTTTGAAATTAGGGTTGTAAACATTGTCCCATCCCGGTCCGTTCCGTTTTCTGAATGGGATAGAGTGCAGCTTCGAGACGGGACGGGACTCTGGACGAGGTCGTCCCGATCCCGTCCCGTCCCGAATATATATGTATGTTTATATTTTTTTTAAAAAAAATATATGTGTCATCTGTCTCATGAGTGAGTATATATGACTTTTTAAAAAAAAATATAACTCTAACTTCTAAACTAAGTTTTAACCATTTATTGATCTCAAATTTCTTGTCCGCTGCCACTATGTTCTATGTGTAACACATCACATTTGAAGTTTTTTTCAAACTCTATTTAAATGTGCAGTTGTTACTACTTTTTATGCTCTAATTATTATGTTTTTGGTTTATTATGTATTAATATGGAGTGCTCATGGCACTGGAGGAGATTTAATTATGCTACAAAATCACCCACAAAGTGTGTTGCTCTGCAAAAAAAAAATTTGGAGTCAATTTTTTTAATCGAGAAAAAATTTCGGGACAAGGCCCGTCTCGTCCCGGTCCCATCCCGTCCCGATCGAGACCGGGACAAGTTCGGGACGGGACGGGACACGGGATGGGAACCCCGTCCCGAACACTTTTCCTTGGGACGGGACGGGACCGGGACGCCGTGAACACCCCTATTTGAAATTGCAAGGTTTTCCCCCTCAATATACTGCCATTAACTGGATAAAATCATTTTCCCATTTAACTGTATAATCAGCATTTAGAATTGTTGAGTCATTTTTATATTAAGTGAAACCAACTTTGTTTAAAAAAAGACTAAAGTTAAAATTTTCAAATCTAAGAAAATTTATTTATCAAAAAACTTAAGGGAATACTACAATGATACTTGGGAAAAAGACAAATAAATACCCTCCAATTTGTAAAATCTCATTAACAACTTCATGATAGGTATTAACAACACAACAACCTATCATTAAGTTGTTAATACCTATGATGAAGTTGTTAATGGGATTTTGTAAATTAGAAGGTATTTATTTGTCTTTTTCCCATGATACTTCCTCATTCCCAAAATATAAGGCCCATTTAACCAAATTGTGGCCTCATAAAAGATAAGTTAAAGTTAATTAAAAACAATAAGTGTGTAGAAAATATACCCATTTTTCCATTAGTGTCCTTATTTCTGAATGAGTAAGAGATGGTATAATTATGAAAAGAATATGAAAGAAAATGTGTGGAAGAAATTAATACGTAGATAAAATGGGGGAATTCATTTATTACTCTAATTAAGTCAAATATGACCTTAAATGCTGGGATAAGGTCATTAAAAAAATGACTTTATATTGTGGGATGGAGGGAGAGCATTTTTTTTTTTATAAATCAACAGGTAATTAGGTCCTTTTCTGGATCTTATGTATTTGAATAACCAATTATTCAAGTTTCAGGGTTTGTAGCATCCCCTCCCAACAACGGAACCAGTTTCAGTGCTCATCGAAAAGATGTGTAGAGAACGCTCATCCACTATAAACTGTCCAGATTTAATCGGGATGGTCCATATTTAATATTTAAAGTTAACGACTGTTAAATGAAAACTATATTTTTTTTTTACAAAATGATAGCTAAAAGATTATCTTTATTTTAGATTTTGTACCCACTGAAATAATTATCATTTAAAAATCATAAACTTCAAAATATTATATATGGACCATCCATATTGGTTCTAGACGGTTTAAAGTTTATGAGCGCGCAATGCTCATCTTCCCAACAAGCATTGAAAGTAATTTCCCAACACAAGTGCCTCCTTTATGACTCGAATTCGATACCTCAGAGAATTTAAAAAGGCATTACACTGTTAGACCAACTATGTGTTGATGGAATAAAATGATACATTGTGTGAACATTTTTTATATAAGCTACTTGGTACAAAAATAAAGAACCAAAAGATACTTCAACTTTAAAAGTGAATATGGTTAGAATAATCAATTATAATTATGTCATAGTTTTGTTAATATAATTTAAACCTTGTAATTATAAAATAAATAAAAAATAGAAAAATAAATATTATTATTTATACAATAATATTAAAAATATTATTTGTAATAATAATATATTTTATATTTATTGGAGGTATGATTAGAATTTATGGAATATATACCAAATATTAAGTGACCTGATTAAAAACTAGAATAAACTATAAGAAAAAACTACAATGACCTAATTAAAAACAAGTAAAAGTATAAAGACATAGTGGGAAAAAAAAAGTCCGGCAACCCATTTAAAAAAGGACGTACAAATTTGTATTAAAAAAACCGACGTACAAATTAACTATCCCTTAATTAAAAGATAAAGTCATTTCCCCATCGATTAATTTACGGGATGTTGCCATATTGGTAAGAGCCATCCTCCATGGCTACTGGGGTCGGGCCCATGCCATCAAAGTTCAAGCTTTATTTTGGACATATTAAATGTGGTCTCACCATTTTGTTAATTAATTTTCGGTAATTTCATATCATTTTAATTTTGTAATTTTTATTTTATCATTATAGCTTCTTTAATTATAAATATGAGCCTGTATATTTATAATTTACTAAATTACAAGGAAAACAACATTAAAAAAGAGTAAAATACACTGACCTCCCTTTTATTTTACCTTAATTACACAGATATCCCCTCTATTTTGAAAACATACAGTTTAGTCCAATCACCTAACACCGTTAGGAATATCATAAAAATATAATTTTCAACTTTAATTAATATTTAATTTACTATTTTACCCTTTAGTCTAACATATCCCTATATTATAGGAGTATTAAAGTTTCTTAGGATAAGGGTTTAAAATACCCCGGAAGTATCCACCAAGGGGTATCTGGTGTCTAGTTTAGGGGCATATTTGACTTCTAGGGTATATTTTCCCCAAAAAAATCTTTCAGGGGGTTTTTGCCTGGGTTAGGCGTAATTGCCCTCTTTTGTTGACTTCGAGAATATATTTGCCTCTAAAAAAATTCTAGACACTTGGTGCCCCTTGGTGGATACTTCCGGGGCATTTTAGACCCTTATCCCAAGTTTCTTTGGTTTAAAAAATTTCATTCCCCATAGATAATGTAAAATTAAGTTATTAAAACTAAATTACAAATTCAACCTTTTCTTGGTTAAATGTGTGTACAATTTGTGACAAAAATTATGTTTTATATCAGGTAAAAAACATCTATTTAAGAATTTTGAATTATAAATTTAAATGAATTATATAATCAAAAAAATTTCATAATTTGTAGTATAATATGAATTAAAACATAACTAAAATATGATTTAGAAATTTAAAATGAATTAATTTTAATAAAAACTAATAAATTTATTAGATATTTTGAAAACACCTGTGTGTGGCGTTAAAAAAAATGTGTGTGATAGAATTTGTTTTTATTTTATAAAAAATATTTTTGACAAATATAAATGTTAAAATATTTATTATGTAAAAAGAGGTATTTAAATAAAGTTTAAAAATCAAACTTAACAGTTAACTAATGGTATAGGAGGACGGAAATAAATTCTCAAACATAGAATGGAGGTTTGTGTAATAGATATATTAATTTTAAGGGAAGTTTATATACGTTTTCAAAATAGATTGGAAGTTTCTCTAATTAAAGTAAAATAAAAGTGAGGTGAGTGTAATTCACTCTTAAAAAAAAAGAAAGAAAAGCAACATGAGTGTAACTCAGACTTCTGGGATTTCTGCAAGTCATATTAGCAGTTAAACAAAATTAAAAAGCACGAATTCCAAACAAAAAAAATTAATGAATTACTACTGTGTATACTACCACTCTATTCTTTATTATAAGTCTAACTACCACAAATTTTTTGTTCCTAAATATAAGTCCGGTTTGGGTTCAATTAATACTATTGTGATTAATTTACCCCTGTGTTGGAAATAGGGAAGATGAGAGAGGAGGGTTATAATGCATAAAATATAATTTCAATACCTATTCTTAAATAAGGGTAATTTCAATACCCCTGTGTTGAAAAAATATGATATATTTAATGTTATAACTTCCATTCCTTGGTATGTGAGAAATAGTTAGGGTGGACTTATAATAAGAAACAGGGTGGTACTACAATAAAGAACAATTAAGGAGTATTGATGTTTTCTCGAATATTTTCTTCTTAGTTCATTGGGCTTTTCACCTCTACTATTTTATTATTGCCTTTATTTCAGTTCCAAGTTTTTAATGCCGAGCCATGCACGTGGATACATCCACAGGTGAGCACGTTGGGACTTAGGACTGAAATGAAACGAATAAAAAACAAACATTTTATAACCAAACAGATAAATATTTTAATTTTAATTTTTAACACAAGAAAATGTTTGCTGCTTAAATACCGATCTCTTCCATTATGCTGATAGTGACTTGTGAACCAGAGAATCTATTTCACACTAAATAGTCTACCTTCCCGCCACTTCCCCATACCTCTATTCTCTTCCACCCCTTCAACCATTCATGGTCGGCTCCTGACTCATTATACTATTCACAAGCCGCTTCACAAGCCAAATTTAGGTCCATTGGGCTCCGTGCATCAAGCAATCTATTTCACACTAAATAGTCTACCTTCCCGCCACTTCCCCATACCTCTATTCTCTTCCACCCCTTCAACCATTCATGGTCGGCTCCTGACTCATTATACTATTCACAAGCCGCTTCACAAGCCAAATTTAGGTCCATTGGGCTCCGTGCATCAAGCAAAGCTAGACACGGTGACTCTTACCTAACATGCAAGGATTTCAAAATTCAATTCAAATTCAAATTCAAATTGGAACAAGAAGTTTCCCTCCCAACATCAAAGAATTAGATGGTCCTATATGTAGAGATATATATATCAGAAACATATCCCGCTCCATTACTGCTCCTTCCATTCGAAAATTTGGTACCAAAATCTGCTGCCTATACCATCCTCTGTTCTCGGCTTGCATTACAGAGATTTTGGTTCAACCTGCCTCGCTCTTTTCCTACACATATTTACGATGGATTATTTGCAAGATGCTTCCCTGTCTCAGATCCACCCAGCATTCCCCCATTTCAAAGCGACTGTGAAGATAGATTGCTCATGTTCCAGGGAGGTGATCGAGTTGATCGGCCCGAGCTCAAGTCCCCACAATACTGATTTTTTTAGTTATATATGGCACAAAAAGAAGTCATATGTGTTCTGCGTGGTTCTGGCTTAGAAGCTCAAGCGAAGTTGATGACGCCACCAAATAATCGTGATACCCCCCTCTCTTTGTTCATATACGATATGTTATTACTTGCGCACCATACCCATCAGGTTTGTTTGTCTGTTATTTGTTCATATTGCAAAAGCTTTGTGTGTGGTCAAACACCGCTGTAATGGATCAATAACATTTCAGTTTACAAATTTGCTCAGGAGTTCCTGTTGTTCGTTCATATTGTGATGCCACAACATTGGACATTGATCCACCGATACCTCAAGTCCAGAGGCTCAAGCTTGAGATGCTTCACATTTAAATTCTGAGGATATTAAAGAAGTATGTATTAATTAGAGTTGCATGGTTGTTCTGTATTCTTGAAGAACTTGATGATTAAGTATGTTCTGCCACTGAGTGGCCTCTATGGCTTTTTGTACTTTTACTTCGTTGTAACATGGCTATAATCTGGAATATTCCTTTTTGCGACCTTGAAGATTGCTCTGGATTTAGAAATGACAATCATGGTTAGATAAAATGACAATCATGGTTAGCTAAGGCCACTGTGTTCATCAATTTGATGTTATTTTTTACTTTTCTTTGAACATTTGTCCTTTTTTGGGTCTATTTATCTATTATTGTTCACTATTGCATTCTTTGTGATTATGAATATGAGTATTAAACTTCCAATCTTGTGATCTTTCAAAAAGAATAATAATACTTCTTCTTTGCACACACATAAGGCAAAATCTGGAATTTAAAACTGTATGTTTTGGGCAGATTTTCTACAATCTAACCTTGTCTTCATGCTTCGATGTGGCATTTCTCATCTCTGCTGTTGCTACCTTTTGTCTTAAATTCTTTTCAATTTCTTGCTATTTGTGAGCACTTTTTCAATGCCTTTCAATACCTTTTCGAATATTGTTATGCAATCCCTTTGTATATCTTGTGTGGTTTTTGGAACATATGATATGTGAAACCAAAATAATAAGCTACTTCTTGAACTGCATCACTTGATGCTTGCTAAGCCTGCATTGTCCTGCTAAAGGGATTGCAATCACATTAGTAATGATTATATTATTTAACTATTTGTCTTATTATTATCCTTTTTGTGTTATTATTATTATCATCACCATTTTCATATCTTGTGCTATCCTGAATTTGTTCTTCCCCTCCCAATATTAACAGATTTTCAGCAGGATGGTATACCTTTATGGGAGAAGAAATTTTGCTTGTCGGTTAGATTGGTACCATGGCAGAAGTTAGTGTATACCAAGACTTTTACCAGCTTCCATAGCAATGTGCTGACGTGGAATTATTAAGTTTGTTTTGCCACTCTGTTTTGTGGTATATATTAATTATAATTATAATGCATGGTTGTTATGTCTTCTTCGGTTAGATTGGTACCATGACAGAAGTTATGTCTTCTTCAAAGATAGTTTTGAGCAAAGAACAACAACAGGAAGGGAACAAGACTACAAATGTTGTATACCAAGAGGTTTTCATGAATTTGGAGATGCCATAGTTATTGTAGGAGTTTGGTGCTTTTTGTGGTAATTGGTATATTTGTTACCATGCATTTGGGTATGCCAGTAGGATATTTTGACTTTTTGTGTTCATTGCCTACAGGTTTTCATGAATTTGGATAATACATATTTGTATTATGCCATTTGTACTTTTTTGTGGTTTCAGCTCATAAATTATGATTGACCATTTCAGTCAGTTTCACATGACTCTCTTTGGACCAAACTTATGACAATCTGTTACAATCATCAAAAATGAAGTATGCTCCTCAATGGTTTTATATCCAAATATTTTTCCATTGTATTGGCTTGACTGCACTAGGGATTGTGTGCTTTAATATTGGAACTGATTGCTTGTGTCCATTATATATTACCTTGCTTATTTTATTCGTTAATTCTTAGGAAAATTATTCCATTTATTTACAGCATTTTTTTAGCTTCATCTGGCTCTAAATTTAACTCAAATTGGCTTTATGTATGGTTTACTTAATGGCATGAGCACCTAATGTATTTGGGTTACCGTACGTCATGCTTATAAAAAATGTATTTTTGCTGTGAAATCTATTCCTGACTTTGAATTTTATTTGTCTCTCCAGTGGTTATGCAAATTAGTTATTCATATTGATTAGTTATTTTGTTGGCCAGTTCATTTTCCCCCTTTATTAGATAGTTTTACATTCTTTCAATATATAGTTAATCAGTGCATTGGTGGATTACAAGTTCTTCAGTGTCAGCGAAGCCATTGGTGGATTGCTTAATGGCAGTCCAAACGTCTGATGTAAAAAATTCTGAATTATACTGCTTTGTTTTATGACATGAAGAGGATACTTATGACTTTGTCAGCATACGCCCAACTCTATGCTGTTGTTAGGCTGAAATCATTGTGGCTCCTGCTTTAGTCAATAACATGCAAAATTGCAGCAGGATACATTGTGGTATGATCCTGCAAAATGTACAAATTATTTCATCTAATGTTGTCACAAATGAAATCTTTGCCAGCTTACATTACTCGGAATCTTTAATGAACATCACCCGTGCAACGCACGAGAGGTCCAGCTCGTTGGAGAAAAAGGAGTGAGGACTTTCATGAACTTTTATTCACATATGGTTATTATATCATTTTAGGTGTATTTTTAGTTTATACTACTACTATGTTCCATATCTTTTAATCAGAGACACGGAGCAGTGCAAAAAAAAAAAAAAAAAAACCAGAGACACGGAGAATCTTTTTATCTGAATTTTTGTTTTTATATACCTAACGTTTGAATATTAAAACGTCTACATATTATACATCAAAATTTTATTTAATTTTAATGCACCTAACTTTGGATAGGCAATAGCAAAACATCAAACTTGGTAGCCAACCTGTCACCGGTGCTGCTCCGACGGGCTCAAGTTAAGTGAGAATTTTGTAAAAACATAGGATTAATAGGGTTAATAATACAACTTTTGGCATTTACACTTTTACTCAATTTTGATCATTAGTTTTAATCTTTTAACTTTCAGTCAATTTTGATCGTAATTCCTAAACTTTAGCATTCAACTTTGTACTATTTATAATAATTGGTCTCTGATTTTTCAAAGTTTTTTTTAAAATTCAAAGACTAAAACCAAAATTGACTAAAAGTTTAAAGACAATGACCAAAATTGATTGAAAATTCTGAGACCAAAATCAAAGATTTTAAAGTTTAGGGATCAAGACCAAAATTGACCGAAGGTTCAAGAACTAAAACTAATGATTTTAAAGTATAAGGAACAAAACAAAAATTGACTAAAAGTTCAAAAAGTTGTATTAACCCAAAAACATGATTTGAAAATTCAAGATTTCCACCTTTTCTCTTATTTGTCCTTTTACTTATCCAAGCAATCTATCTAAAATTTCGAATTTCAAATTTTACATGTATGAAAATTTCTAAAAAAAGTTTTTGGATCAGTTCAAAAAAAAAAAAAAATTGTTCTCTTTTTCTTTGGGCAGGGACATTTGCTAAGATTTGTTGTCACTCTTGTATTCTCGCAATATATTAAGCGTCAAAAAGGTTTTAAATTTTCTTATGCTTTAAGGGTAAGGATAAGAATACAAGCTGCCAGGAGCAAACAACCACATTTGAATGTCAGTACAATTAAAATTAAGTGGCAACTTTATTCAGCCCAAATAGACTAAGAGCATAAAATAAGAAATACGAAGTAATCCCTAATACTAAGAAAATCAGAAAAATAATTCAAATACCTAATGCTCCAATTTGTCATCAATGAAAATATATAATATAATAAGATGCTGCTTTTCTGGCCTGATCCTCAATCACTTTCCAGAGCAAGTACCAGAATGAAGTATTTCATATAATCAAGAGTTTAAAGTTTGACCAAAAAAAAAAAGAGTTTAAAGCCAATTTCACACACAACCTATCAAACAACCCGTACAATACATAGGGCGCAAAACTCAAGCCTAACACATACAAATATATATATATATATACATACTACAACAACAACCAAGACACTATAACCACTCATATAGCTTGTTCACATAGCGCCAAGCTAATGTTTAATACAATACCTCAAACCTACAAATCGGACAACAAAACATGGAAAGGGAAGGGGAAATAAGTATAATTGTGAAGAGAAAAAAGTTCATGTCTCGTGACCCATTAGATTCACGCACAAACTCAAGAATGAGACCCAACCATGATTTCATCCCGTGAAAGAACCGACCAGAATGCTCCTTTAGACAAAGAACATCATATCTTCCAAGTGCTCATGCAGCTTGAAATACTTGTGTTCATTTGCAGATGAAGAAGGACCCAATGCCATTGCTTCATAGTACAGCCGTCCTCGATAGGCAACAAGGTCAGCATAGTACACAGGAGGGACCAAAGATACAGGTTTAGTACACCTAGCAAAGGTAAAACACATATCATAAATGAGCTTTTGTAAGTCATTGGAGGTAAAGCTGTGCTCATCCCACAAGACATGATAGTGAGTAAGCTTGCTGGTCCCTAAGCTTCCATAGTGACTGCAAAGGTAGAAATCAAACTCAAAGGGGTGTACCACTTTTGTGTCCACCACCGTTCCGGGAGACACATTTCCAAAAGAGGGCTCCTCTTGAAACAATCTAGTCTGATGTCGCTTCTGAGCTACGATCAAAGTTATAGTTGGAAAATACTTTTCCCTTTGAAAAACACTTTTCAGATCTCGCAATTCTTCATTAAGAACCATCTCAAATTGTCCCTCACTTACCCCATCACGGAAAATAACAATTTTATCTGGTCTTACAATGTTCAACCTTCTGTAACAATCAACAAGCTCAAGACAAATTGTTCCAAAATTCAATATTTGTTCCTTACGATGGGGTTGAGGGCTAACACGTGCTGCATACCGATTCGCAGCGGGCCAATTGACAGTTCCGACCACCGCAGTAATCGATGGACTATTAATGTCTCGTGCAGCAGGATGATTCACATCTGCCCCTATAAACATAACATGCTTATTATCACCTGCAAAGCAATGGAGCCTATTCTCAAGCTCAACATTACTACCTCCAAGTTTTGCATTGATCTTGAGAGCAAGATTTGTAAGATTCTGATCTTTTCCAGCATTCACAGTTTCAGTCAAACAACATTGCGTCACTACACCAACCTTGGTCTCTGAAATCCACTTGAGCAACTTGTAACCAACATGTTTCTGAGACATCACACACAAAATGAATTGCACTTGACCCCAATTGTTCACTTTCGTGAGTAACGCAGACAACGAACCATGACTTTCAAGTTGACGCATCGAAGATCGTTCAACCCAAAGAGGATCATTCATGTCAATGCCCAAACTTATGAATTTTTTCTTGAGGTTGGGAATGAATTCTTCACACCTTAATTTAAACCGGAAATTTCTCTCTGTGCTTGTAAAATCAATCATGCCCCAACAATTGATCGGCTTACCTTGCATCACAGATTTTCCAACTAGATTCCATTGACATCTTTGTGGATCCAATGTTATTGTCATAATCCGCCTATCCCGACCACCTACTTTCAATTTTGGTGGCTCAATAATGCGTCCTAAAACAGAAGTCATTTTTGTGTTGATTTCCATACCAAAGTTTTGAATAATACCACCACTGCATAAGAAAAACATTTATATGAGATGTTGGTAACAAAATAAGAAAAACAATATTGTGGAATGACAAAATACTCATGCACACCCTTAGGAAGGTTATCAAGAATCAACACAATTTTTGGCACCAAAGGAGAAACAACGATTTGGGGGTAAGGGGGAGGATTATGGATGCACACTCACGTGCTAAGCTAAAGCAAACTTTGAACCACCTAGTCATCATATTTAGTCATTCAACCATATTTCATTAAATTAAAATACTTCATAAAATGAAAGGTTAAACTAAAGTGAATTTCCACCTATGAAAGAATGCTTTAAGTACTAAGAAGGCAAGAGGTGAAGAATAGATGAAAATCTGATTACAAATTCGAAAAGGAGACCAAGCAACTTCAAAACAATTTTTGCACAAGTAACTACCTAAAAGCAATAATCATACTCTCCATAAAATAGTACTTTTTTTGACATAAATAAAATAGTAATTAAGAATAATGGAAAAGCAATAAAACAGCCCTAAACGTACTCCTACGGTAAAAATGAATCATTTGAATACAGTTCAACTTACCCGCAAGGTCCGTCACTTGACTCCACCATTGCTTGTATAACATTCTGTCTCATTTTTGGAGGGGCCAATGACATATCTTTCAAAGCCTTGGAAGCTTGTTTGTCCAAATCCTCTTTGGGATATCTCTGACCCTCCACTAAGATGCAGAACTCCATTGGCACTAAGACACCTTTCCCAAAAGCTAAACAAGGAATATCTTTGTATGCAATATCCTTACTGTATTTATCCAAGAAATAGTCAACAATTGAAATTTCTTGTGGGTCATTCCGACCATCTGGGTCCGTAAGAGGAAAGGTGATATGCCTTGTGTTACCTTTTGATAACCCCAAAATGGTGTATTTCTGTCTAGTTCTGCGATGTGTCACATTTACCTTTAAACCAATCAATTCCCTCTCAACGTCACCCCTGTAACGTCCAAATTGCTCCAATTTAAAACCATAAATACGCTCATATAGAAAATCCAAGACTGACATTTGCTTTCGGAAAGATAAAACAGAGTAGTCCAGACATAAGGATAAACCCTGAGATGTAGGCTTCAAACTGTGTTGAAACCCCCCTAAGGCAATTATGCCATAGTGAAGATCCTGATGCAGCAAAGGAGGATTTGAAGGATAGAAGCTACGACGTCCCATAGAGATTGTACGCTTGGCTGGATTTTCCTTGAACACTATATCCATCCCTTGCAATATGTCTCTAGGAACTGACATAAGCTCCTTATTGAGGTATTGGCTCAACTTGCGGTACTCAAGCTTATTAACTAGTGTTAAGGTGACCTCATATGAATAGTTTCTATCATCTTCTCCCGCAGAGATAGTAACTGTGAAGGTTTCTTCTGGCAAAGGAACTGCACTGAGAATGTTCTTTTCTCCATCATACACAGTCTGATCTAATGGCAACCTCGTGTCCCCAGAAAACAACGTATCCCTAATCATAGAGAGGTCAGACTTTGATATTCTTTGAGGTCGACCAGGTCTGGCCGGAGAAATGGGCTTCACATCAACATTGTAATGCATGAGTACGGTGTCAGGCCTAAACCTAAGAGGAAAGTGATTGACCCGGAGCTTACAAGTTCGAATCGCCAAAGTACCACCCTTGTCAGGCCGATGAACGGGCAAAATCTTATCTTTTGTCTCTTGGGTATGAGATGAGCTTTGAGCTGGTTGTGGTTGTGAAATTCGTAGTTGTTCCAGTTCAGGAACTGCACGGTAAAATATAGATGAATAAAATTACCATACAAGCAATGTGACTGGAATACCAGAACAGAAGCTGCGCTTAAAACAGTAAACAAAATCCCAAGAAATATCAAATACAAAAGAACACCATTATTGCAACTAATTGTCTTAAAAAAATTGTCTGAAGAAAGAAAACTTGCTCAACGAACATACAGACATACCAATAAACTAGACACATCTCATATTGTTCAGCCATGAATGCAGTAAACAAGATCTAGAGAAGCTTATCATACAAAAGAGAACATGAATCCATTTGGAAATACCTGGAGACGGGGCAGGATTGTGAGGTTGAGGCGGTTCATTGGGCACCCAAACACTATCCCTAGAATTTCCTCGACCTCTTCTGCCTCTGCCTCTGCCTCTGGCACCGTCAAATCCTCCTCCCCTGCCAGAGCGATCATCATTGTAAGAGTGTTGTTGTTGACGGGGGCCTCGACCACCGTCAAATCCTCCTCCCCTGCCAGATCTGCCTCTCGGACCTCCCCTGTAGCTGCCGGCGCCGCGATGGCCATATCCACCTCTTTCCATTGGAGTAATCGGGAGAAAAAGTACAAAGGAAGAAGCTTTAGATTGAGTGTGAGCAATGGCATGAAAGAGGAAGCGATTATAACAAGAGTTGGGCGGTGGGGTTGATGAAATTACTAGGATGGCCTTGACTTGTTAGAGTGAGAGATTCCAGAAGCTTCCGGGGGAGTTGAGAGAGAGAATAAAGGATTTTGGTAGGAAAGTGTGCGGAAATGACGGACGAATTGAGGCCGAAACTTCCAAAGCTTTTCTAGAAAGACTTTCGGGCAGCGACCCGCTTTTTTTTAAACCTCGTCTTGGTCAAAAGGTAGTGCATGCAAAACCGGACTGACCGGGTTAGGCCGGAAACCGGGGACACGTGACCCGGGCAAACCGGTTCAACCCGGGGAAAGCCACTTCTTTACTCGCCGGGGGGGAAAAAAACGCAACAGCTCCGGCGAAAACGAAAATTTCAAGAGAAAGAAAATAGTAGAGGAAGAAGGTATGAAAAAATGTGAGAGACCTGAGGGAAAAAAAAAATATATGGAAGAAGAAGCACCAGTGCGAGTCTGGAAGGAGCTCTGTGTGACTGCAAGTGAAGCATCGAGCCGGAGGGATTCAAAAGTAGAGAAGAAGGAAAAATGGTGATTGTTTGATATGACTGGTTTGCGTGGTGGTGTGGCTGTGTTTAAACAGTTTTTAAAAACTTTGTCTCGTATGTCAGACACTACCAATCTCGTTTCCCGCCAAAAAAAAACTATTAAAATATTATAAACTCTTCTATGGTATGGTAGCATAGCTCCATCCTCACCATATACTCTCTCTAATCTTAAATATAAGATCATTTTATTTTATTTTTTGTGAAAATTAAAGAAACAAATTAAACCACTAAATTATAACATAGTATGTCACATAAAATTAGATTATAAGTTATTTTATAAGTAGAATAAATTAGTTTTGAGGAAAAAATGTTTTTTTTATTGAAACTACTTTTTTTTACTAAAAAAAATTAAAAAAATCAAAATGGTCTTATAATTAGGATTTAAGACAAGAGGAAGTATCTTTTATCTGGAACATCTCACCCAACGTAACAAGTACAGATGGTTAATGTTTCATCTGCCTATCTAAATATGTTTGATTTATTATATTTTACTTTGACTTCTTTTCTCGTTATTGTAAAACTTTTTAGGGTTATTAATATCATTTTTTCTTTTATATAAAAAAAAAAAGCAAGTACAGTTTTTCTTGGCTTGTGACTACCTATCACTTTATTTCATTATATTATAATTATAACATTTACTATAAATATATTATTATTTTTAGTATTTAATAGGATAGGATGTTTTTGCTTACGTAATATTTCTTATGCTAATTATGGTGAGTTTTGTAATCACGTATCTTATATTTTAATTATTATCATTTACAATAAACCCATAAAATATATCATATATGGTCATGTGTAATTGGATAACTCAACATATTGAATATAAGAAATTTAATGTAGATATAAGAAATTTAATGTAGATTACCTATTTGAATATTATTTTTATTTAAATTTATTTTTAAAATTAAAAGATGAATAATTTTATATATTATAATTATCACCAGTTTGACACTGAACTAACGCACAGTTTAACGTATTAACCCTTGAATCATTATCTCAATTGATTTACAACCAATCCAATTTATAATTCCTTGGTTCTGTTTTACTTCATCGTAAATGTGTAACTTTCATCTGTACATGTAAATATCTTGTGTGAACCAACGTGAAAACCTTTTTTGGATTTTGTTTAAAGCTTTGGAATCCGTTCGGCTATCGTAATGTGAAAATACACAGAATAACGAAGGACACCATGCTTCATTTAGAAATGTTAATTCTAACAAAAGTTACAAAGACCACATGGCCAAAGAGCATTCATTGACACATAAAATGACGCAAGCACGAGTAAAATAATGAAATAGAATATGATGAACTCTTTTTTATGAAAATAATAACAATAATTAACAAATAATTATCCCCCCATACCTTGGTGATTTCTCATCTAATTCTGTACATGCAATAGAAAAACATTCCCACTATAAAAAATTCCTATTTGTATAACTCTCGTTTTCTATATATGTGACTGGGATATCAATTAATACATCTGGATAGCTTGAAAAGATTTAACCTAATGCGCAGCACAATATATCCCTTTCTATAGTCTCAAAGAACCATGCGATGCCTGCAAAAATTGAACCTCAGGGAATTCTCAGACCAACTGATGTCTTCAGATGCTTGTGCTGTTCAATGCCAAGTGATGAACACATCGACCCACTCCTATTTAAGAAGATGTCTTGCTTTTTGTCAAATCAGAAATCCAAAAGGGGATACGTCCGTTTACTCCTCAGGCTGAAATATGGTGTAAGTTGAACTGCTCTCGGTTTTGGTAACCTGCATATCAATTCACATATGATGTTCATGGCGAGGTGAATCTACATGGAATGCAACTAATAATCTGCTTCTTTCCATTCACAGTCAACCAAACAATTTGCATCAATTGTTTGGTGATAACTGATGGTATAATCTGAACTTTATTGTCCCTGTCATCTCATTATTGTTAATCCCAGAGGCGGCTGTTTTTCCTTGATATATAATTGATTAAGAATAAGAAATTTGGGTCATATAGAAGTGTAGCTGTGATGGCAAAAGAAAAATAAAAGAAGAAGAAGAAGTGTAGCTGATCTCCAGTCAAAAGGAAAATCTGACAGAATAGTAATGTATCTACATATCACAACTGTGAAGCCATGTAATTTCAGACTTCACCTATGTTCTCTTCGCATCATACAAGAGACATGCTCGTGCCACAATTTTTTTCCTGGCATTGGTTTGAAACTATGTCAACAGATCAATGGTATATCGCTAGCAACACTAAGAGAAATTAAGATTGGTTTGACACAGCTTTGTTGATTTGAAGGGTATAAAAATACAATAGGAAATGGTTCAAGTAATCATGTTACGGTATAGATTCAGAGAATGTTCTGATGTAACCAATATTTTTTTGGCCATCAAAGAGACCAAATTGACGGATTAGTAAAGCATATATTAATACTTTATCAGTGGTTCAAGTTTTTAGTGTATTCAATGGTTTTTTCCCATCTTCAGCATTTTAAAATCAATATTCAAAGCTACACTTTCCTAGCTATTAATTTTTTCTTATCTTACAGAATGAAATTACCATGTAACCTCAATCCTTTAGAGAAAGTAAAGCATACTTGAGCAGATATACCAACCTCAGATGTCCGAGAAAGCCCAGCAGGAAGCATAGGAACAAGAGATGTCCAAAGAACAGGATCTAGCATGGGATCGGCAGTATTATAGGCTGTCAAAAGTGGTGCAGACAAGAATGAAGTCAATGGGTAAACATTTCCTTGAATAGACAACGCCCCGCTCATTCCCATCGCAATGTCAAGCCTTTCATCCACACCATTATGATTTGGTGATCTCTCAAGTGCCTTACCATGGTCCAACTTATTGATGGTGCTTTTGTTCTCATCTTCATCGTTATCAGTGTAATTTTCTTGTATCTTTGACGCCTTCTCTTGCAGGCTCTTGTAGGCTGCTGACCGAGATAAAATACTCAGGGCAGAGAGCGCGGAACTTTTATGCTTTTTCCTATCATGGGGCAAGCCTAACTGTGGCATCTGGTATGGCTCAGAGGGTTGGAGTTCCTGTTCCAGCGTTTTGAGCTCACCACAGATATCCCCTGCAAATCCTTGTTTCTTTTCTTCTGATGATTTTGTTCCAGCATCAGGTAGCCGACTTTTATTGGATCCCCACCATTTCAGGTAATTTGTTAAATCAATCTTTCGTTCTATGCAGAAACTACCAACATACTCACTTTCCGCTGCTGAATCATCACCTGTTCCTTTGATATGACAAAACAATGAGGCAGTCTGAAATTGTCAGCAGATAAAGAACAGGTTGAATAAATTGAATTCACGCACAAGTACATTTTATAATTGACAAAACATGTTAAGATTGTGGTCACAGCTCTGTAGTCTTTATAATGAATATTA
Organism: Mimosa bimucronata; assembly: GCA_037074515.1. Lineage (NCBI taxonomy): Eukaryota > Viridiplantae > Streptophyta > Magnoliopsida > Fabales > Fabaceae > Mimosa > Mimosa bimucronata. The sequence goes on from CM073437.1 coordinate 9,908,991, forward strand.
GTATTTACCATAATGTATACTGTTGAAGTAATCAGATCCAGCCATTCTACCATATGATGGCTCCCATCGGCTGCTTTTTGGTGACCAGCACATGCAAAATAAAATGCAGAATAAAAGTTTAATAACCATCAAATCAATGTCAAACATCTCCATAAGAACATACTGTTACACGGATACACTACTTCATAAGTTGCAGCAGAGAGAGGCCCTTTTATGCCATATATATACATATATTATGCAATACGTAGACCATTGAAGAACTATACACAGTAACATAGGTGAAAAATGTTTGTAGATAAAAGTTTCGGAACGGACAACTGAATGACATGTTGAATATAGACATCGAATTAATATTACAATTCAATTGGATTCCTTCAAAAAAATACTTTGAGGTGCATTATTTGTTACATCAACCTGATTTTTCGCCAATGCAAAATAATAATTAAAAAAAATAAAAAAGTTAGGCTTTTTTGATGTCTGGATTTCTTTTTAATTAAGTAGTGTTAGAGTTTAAAATCTGTGATGCCAACAATCCCCTAGCAAAGTCCATATAATATTTTCCCGCTTAAGTTTGAACAACAATCAACAGATAATATGTGCACTTATTTATACGTGCAAATGTGTGTTATCATATGCATCTTGTATCCTTTTCTGATAGATAAACACCTGGAGAGTCCACGATATTTAGAAATTCCTCTAGAAAAACCACTGCTCTTCCTGCACAAAGCATCCCATATAAGCAACGACTTCATTTCATGTCAGAAAACATTTTAGTGAAGTATAAACGCACCGCCGTAAAGATGCAAGGTATTCCTCTCTTGAAACACTTTTCATTTCTTCAAGATCTCTTGTATAATCAGTCACCTACACATATCAGAATTTGATACAGAAATAGTATTTACAACAGGAGAACAGTTGACGTGCCTTTTCCATGGTAACGGATTTAAACTAATCTAGCAATAGCAGAACAATAAGAGTAACTAGAAAGGAAATCGTTCCTCTAGTAATGAGTCTACATCAAAATAATTATTCAAACACATATCTTACTGGAAAGTTGATTAAAGTCCCTGGACCCCAGTATTTCAGGGCAGCAAGGTCATAAGCTCTAGCTGCAGCCTCCTCGTCATCATATGCACCTGTTGAAATATCACAAGAAGTAAGCATCAATAATTCAATATGAATGACGCAGCAAGTGAAAAGAAAAAGGATATTAAACACAAGAAAAGAATTTCCATACGGCGAACTTACCCAAGTAGACTGATATCACAAATGAATGTTGTCCAGTCAGCCCATGCATAACAGAAGAATTAAATTGTGTAAGTAATTAAATTATACCGCGACCAAAAAGAGGACAGGGAAAGGAAGCCAGAGTGAAGAAGTAACCTTGTTTCCCCTTTTTATTCTGATTCTGGTTCCATGTACTTTTATCCCAAAGATGGGCCTCATAACGACCAGTCCATCTATGCCTATTTATTCATCAAGACAGAATAATGGTTCCATGCTTAGAGAAGCAATTGCATTTTAAAAGCAGCGCAAGAGAAGCTTACAGGACAATTAAAAACAGCTGAAATGGTGCTATAAACAGTTAGGAATAAAAAAAAGTGTTTCAGCTCACAATTATCTAATTGTAATGTAAAATGATCAACAAGAAGTGCGTGTGTATGTTTAAAAGCAGTCAAATGATCGCATGAGGTGAGACGACTTAAGACATACAAATCACGCATTCTGCCATTGCTTATGTATCATCTATCAATTGTCATTCACAACCATGTAAAACGTACAAGAGACAGCTATGTTCTCTTTTCCACTTGAGGAAAAAACTGTAAGAAGGGAGAAAAACAGTGCCATGATCGGCCTTCATAAGTAATGCCAATGCAGGATGTCGGAAGACATTGATGCCACTGTCATCACTGGTAAATTTTGAGGTGTCAATAAAAATCAAACAAGATTGTCTGCGCCATGACGATTCCTTCACAAGTTTCTCATTCTATGTAAGCAATTGAAGTCGATGAGTCAATTATTATTGGATTCAGTTTCTTTGCATCCCGAAAAAGCAGATATTCGCTTTAACTTTACATAATTACCTTACTGGATCAGTTTGGTAGCAATCAAACGGAAAATTGAGCTCTGTACCTGGTGACACCACGATATATAGAGCTTCGTTTCCCCGCAGCACAAGGAGGCATCTTGCTGATGCGCTCTTTAGCTGTACAACCTCTTTCTTTCTTCGCTTTCTTCAATCCTCTATAGATCAAGAGCTTATCATTTGCCATCGCTGCATCCGAAACCTCTGCACTACCGCCGCCGCCACAGCAGCCAACTTCGGACTTGCTAGGGTCAGAGGAAGAGGAAGCCATGAGAGAATTGGAACCTAACCCTAGAATAGAGATGTAGAGAGTTACGAAGTTAGTTCAGTGTCTCTGCCCTTTTTAGATGGCTATTTTGATTTTGATTCACATTGGAGGGAGAAAACTACAGAAATCCAGCGAGAGAGGAAGAAGCAAAGCGAAATTACCCATATGGCCTTTTCAGGATTTAAAATGACGGGTGGGTGTTTGGTCCTGTGGCGATTTGGGGAGGGAGTAACGGCTAGCACCCCGAAAGGGTAATTATGTCATTTAATACGTTTTGAATGTTTTTATCAATTATTATGATCATGATCACGCTCGTCCCGTTTGTCTGTTGGTTTCGAATACAAGGAGGCAGAGACTACCTGCTGCTACCCTTCCTCGAAGCAACAAACTTCATTACACAAGAGGGGAAATAGGGGATCTTTGAAGGAATCCAAGGGTTGTTTGGAGGCTAGCCATAAAATTTCTTTATTAGTTTTTTACTTTTTTACCCTTTATTGCTGAAACAAAAGGGTGAAAATTCTAGTTTAGAAATTTTATTAACTAAAAATTTTTGATATGTTTTTATCCATAGAGAGTATCGGTTATTGACAAGATTTTATACACAAAAAATATCAATATTCGAAGTTAAATTCTTCCCAGCAATAAAATTTTTAAACATGTATTTTTCATAAATAAGTAATTTTCTAGTATTAGTATATAATGACTAAAATTTGTTATAATATTGCCTCACTTGAGTCTTGAATCTTGAATTCTTGATCTTGAAGACGGCAGTTTGTTTCTTCAGCCACGCAAGAGACAAAAAAAAATGATAGTTTCGCCAAGAAACGGTGCTTAATGTCTTTTTGTCTGTTTATCTAATTGTTATTTCAAATCAATACAGGCTAGCATGTTTGGCTTCACTTGTAACAAAAAAATAAGTGCCTATTTTAGGGTAAAAGTAACTTATTTTGTTGATAGTTTATTTTCCATGTTTGTTTCGGCTTATTGTTAATCTGACTTATAAGTAACTTATAGCTTATAAATCAAAATAAGCATAAGCTGTTTAAAATAGCTTATTTCTGACTTATAAGGTGGACCCACAAATTCTGACTTATTTTTCACATTTAATCACAACTTATCCAAACATACACAATCTGACTTATAGAAAATAAATCACTTATAAGTCATTTTTTTTACAGCTAACCCAAACATAAATTTCATTACTCAATCTGACTTATTTTCAATTTGACTTATTTTCAATCTGACTTATATATAAGTCTCTTTCATAAATCCATCCAAATACACCTTTTATAATGTTCTTATATCAAATACTCCCTCCGGTCCTAATTATACGACCACTTTGACTTTTGACTTTTTTTTTAGTCCAATAAAAAAGTAGTTTCAATCCCAAAAAAAATCTTTTTTCCTTAAAACTAATTTATTATACTTATAAACTTACTTATAATCTAATTTCATGTGACATATGTTATAATTTAGTAGTCTAATTTGTTTCCTTAACTTCCAAAAAAAAGAGTCAAAATGGACTTATATTTACGATCGGACGGACGGAGTATAAGGAGGTGATAATATAATTTTATTCATTTCACATCTCCGGGGAGTAAAATCAGGTTTGAGCTACAGGAAGTCTCAAGTTGAACTGTGATTCAAGCCAGATATCGATAACAAAACGACAGATCTCCATATTCCTAGGTGCTATGCCAAAACTTCTATTATATACAGACTAGTTGTACATCGATGCAGCTGAGAAACTTACATACAGACTGCACAGGTCAAAATTAGAAAACATTAAAACAAACCCAAACAATTTTCCTCAGAATAATTCTTCCCAGCATCATAATAAATCAATGGCAGTTATCTCCTACATTAACTTCATATCTAATAGACTACTAATCTTCAATCAATGCAATTCTCGCATAAGGCTCGAAACACAGGTTCTGATGTAAAACTGTTCCATGGTCAGTGATCAAGTTAAAAGATGAGGTCCAGATGATTGGCTTGTGGATGTCTGATCCCTAAATTTTCTTTTCAAGGATTCTGTACAAGTTTACGATGAAATAAACTAAGTCAAAGGAATATCTTAAACACCCTGACAGTCTTACCATGCTTCAACTTGAAAGACAATAACGAAAGAGATAAAATCCAACAAAGACATAATTAAAGAAGACGACTGTGTTCTTGTAAACTACTATCTCTTCAGTTTTAGCAATTAGGAAAACATAAACATAAACTGCCACTAGGTGAAAATAGAGCATGAGCAGGTACCTTTAAATGCCCCTTAATTTTTTTTATTTTTTTATTTTTAAAAAATTCCTCCGCCTCAGTTGCCACAGCCACCCACCAGAGCTTTGATTGCCAGCCGGTAGTGATGAGCAGCCAGAGGCGATAACTGTTAGAGGAAGTTTCCTAGAGAAAAGTGAAGGACATTCACGTAAATGTGCTCAAAATTTGAATTTCATTCAAGTCTCTTAAGACTTCACTGGTACTAGACCATTTTGTCAACTACTTTGTCATATGCCTATTTTAGGGATTACTTAAATTAGATGTCATTCTCTCCAAAAATATCTAGTAATGGCGTAACTATCCATACCAAGTCTTTCTTTTATCATAGCAGCACTTTCAAGTCCACAACTTTTCCGTGCAAATGAAGATATATCGTAGTACATTTCATATGGTGGACAAATTCCTGCATCTTCCATCCATTGCAGGACCTGCATAAATAGCTTGCATTAATTTTTACGAGAATTCATAATAAAGGGCATTAGTAAATTGAAACTAGGAATGAACGAATGAATGTTGTGTTCCAGATATGCATCTTTGCCTTGCAGCTAAAAAACACACAAGAATAATACAACTTACATGTTCTAAACTTGCATTAGTATGGAAAAGAAAAGCATTGTCCAATGTGTGGGAATAATCTTAGCAACAAGAGGTCATATTCAAAGAGTCAAAACTCTTAAAATTATGTGCTCCACATAGCTACTAAAATCCAAGTAACAAACCCTCATGGGAAAAATTTGCACCTATCCAACCAAGACCAAGAACTGAATACATTTTTATATTATATGTTCAAGAAAAAGCTAGAAAAACACCTAAATACAATATGTAAAAGAATATGAAGGAAATTAAGGTTACCTCTATGCACTTCCTCCAGTTTCCAGAGGATATAAGGTTCTTCAGTAAAACAGAATAAGTATTAACGCTAATGTCAGCACCTGATGCAACCATTTTGTAGAACAACTGGGGCATATGAAAATAAGATGACCAGAAAGCAAGATAATGTCAGATGAGTAACCCCAGGAATTATGTGTTAACTGGGAAAAAGAGGTCTCAATACATGTAAAGGCGAAACACATTGAAATTGCATGGTAACATTTAGCGTACACATTTTGCAGAAGATTTGATACCTTCATCATAGTCTCAGTCCTTCCACTTTTTCCTAAAAAATGCAGGAACTGATTAACAAGTCCAACTGAAGCTGTAGGAAGTAAGGGCTCTATATACTTAATTAGTTCAACAGCTGTCTTCCACTCACGTAGCCTGACAGCAAAACACAAATTTAGCAAGACAGAGGTAATAAAATTAAAAAAAAATGCAGCCAAAACATCAAAAGAGAAAATTTATTAGAAAACCACATAGACATATATAATACCAACTACTGTTCCACCAAAATAGCATACCATATGAAATTTGCAGGGGCTAAAAAATCAAAATATCCTAGCAGAAGATCTACCAGGCAACACATGCTTAATTGAGCAGAGTTGTAACATCAAAATCAAATATTTTGGTTAAAAATATGCTTTTTTATAAGCAACAATGAGCCAATGACCAATTCCACCAACTGAGCGTAGGCAAAACATGTTTATGTCTCACAAATGAAGGCCCCTCCACCTACTATATCAATCAATTTGGCTAGCAATTTACTTCTAACAATGAAAATATTAGCTATTAAAATTTTGTCCAAGGGGAGAACGTGCAATGAAGCTTAGATCAGGAGGCTAATAAGCAAAATTCAGTTTGGATTAAAAGAATGTACTCCAGGACAATGTGATAAGATGGACATCCCAGAATTTTCACATAGAATAAACAATGAAAAATCCTTTTAAATTGCTAGGCATAATCAAAACTTACAAGCTGCATGCAGATAACAATTCGAAGATAATGGCATCAGTAAATGGAATCTCTTCCTCTCTCATGCTTTCTGCTAGATTCAGAGTCCTTCGGGGTTGGCCTCCTTCATTAAAAGCTCTCATCAGAGCAGCACAGCAAATAGTATCTAGTTTAATGTCATTTTTAACCATTTCTTCAAAAAGTGCATATGCTTTTTCCCAATGACCTGATGAACACACAGTAGGGAAGTTACTCCAAAAATATAAAAAATTCCATTTACCATAGTAGGATTTCAATGGCTAATAACTTAGTCATTTATCCTACCAGAAGCACTGTACGCATGAAGCATAGCAGTGTATGCAACCACATCAGGGTAATAACCAGACTTTTTCATCAGGTCAAACGTAGATTCTGCTTCTGTGAGTTGACCCTAAAAATCACAGCAAAAAATGAGAAGAAAAAGAATAACAAAACGAAACAGAGTTGTGAAATTTTACAATTACTCCACTAAGCAGTAGCATATTTACAAGGTACTTGCCTTTTTGCTATAAGCACATATGACAGATGAGTAGACTTCCTTGGACAAAGGAAGTTTTAGATGAATCATCTCTTCCCAAAAAGCGAGTGCCTCACTATATCTTGACATCTTACAACAACCACTAATGAGCACAGTGAAAGTAACAGAATCAGGCTTAACCTTTTTCTTCCTCATAGAATTATACAACCCTACAGCTTTGTCATATTCGCCCACAGTCATGTAGCTTCCAATTGCTGAATTATATGCAATTGTGTTTAGTTCAATGCCTCGCATCTCGGCTGCTGAAAGCACTGTATCAATCTTCACCTTCTTATTGCATTGTCCACATGCTGCCAAGAGCGTGCATATTGAGACAACATTTGGATGAATTCCATCTTGCTCCATCTCACGCAAGACTTCAACAGCTTCTGCTAACAAACCATTAGATCCATAGGCATCAATCAGCGCATTATAGCTAACAAGGTTGGGCTTGCAGTTGTTTTTCTTCATCATTTCAAATACCTGCCTAGCCTTTTGAGGTTTTTGAGATCTTCCATAAGCGTTAAGCAGAGATGTATAGGAGACAATATCAGGGCGCAGGCCAGTTTGTTTTATCTCACTAAAAACCAACTCTGCTTTATTATCCATCCCATGAGCAGCATATGCACCAATTAGAGCATTATATGAGACAATATTAGGTTTTAGCCCTTCTGCCAGCATTGTATTGAACACAGCCTCACAATTTTCAACTTGCCCAACCAAAGAATATAAGTGAATGATGCTAGTGAATGTTACAACATCAGGGTGACATTCTGACCTCTTTTCCTTCATGGAATTGAAAACAACGACAGCCTTCTCATATTGTTGGAGCTTTATTAGACAATGAATTACAATATTAAGTGTAATTGTGTCCGGACGAATGTTAGTTCCCTTCATTAGTTCAAAATAAGACAAGGCTTTTGAATACTGAGCCCCACTTTTAAATGCAGATAACACAGTATTGTGAGTAACAAGATCAGGCCCAATTCCATTGTCTGTCATTTTCTTGCAAACATTAAGAGCTTCTTTCCAATTTCCACTAGATCCACATGCATTGATCAAGTTGTTATATGTTGATCGGGTTGGAGGAATCTGCAATATTTTCTCAGAGTGACAAACAGCACTCAAAATAAAAATACTAACTGCCAAAACCTATCAAATATTTTTCTAATGTCTAAGTTGTTTAGAATAGTGCAACCCCTGAACCATATAGTACATGAAACTTTTGATATAGTGGTTATGTATAGCCATCACTAGACTTAATTACTTATTTCAACAACAAATCAACAATAGTCAGAACACAAACATATATAGCTCCACAGATAAAGAGAGATCCTCTAACAGCAAGATCTCAAGTATTTCATCAAAGAGAACCCATAACCATAAATCTATTAAGTTTTTTTTTTTTAAAAAAAAAAAGAATTTCAAGGGGCACATTTTATCTGAAACATGCAAACAAAATCATTCATTACACTTCATCAAACAATATGGTGAACTACTTCAACATACTTGCTTCCCTCCCTCCAGTTTATGGGCATCCTTCCTAAGACTTGATCAGGGATAGGAAATAGGGTATGAATGCTATAAAAGATATAACAAACCAAAAAGAAAAACAAAAGGATGGTCATAATGAATACTTCAGCAAGAAGTGCTTACACAACCAAGCTATCATCTCAAGTACTTTGTCACTATATGCAATCTAATAGTAAAAACCAACGAAACCAAAAAAAAGGAGATTGCTCACATCAATTTAGACCCACTAAGATTGTTTAGGGAAGAAAAATACAAGGTACACACAGCTGCACGTAGCATGTCTTCCATGATATTCATAGCCCAACGCCATTGTCCTGCTCGCCCATGAGCATTGATAAGAGCATTGTAAGTCTCAGCATCAGGCTTGCACCTAAAAAAATAAGATGAATGCAATATGATAACCTAAATAGTGACTACAGAAAATCGGGCAGACTTAAAAAACATTTGCAACACCAATCACGAGCAAACCGCTGGAAAACACACTTAAAAAGCATAAGCAATAGCAAAAGTCAATCTCATATGATTCCACCACATAAAGCACGTATGGAGCTTAAAAATATGGAATGCAATCTTACTAACAACGAGAGTTTTCACCAAAATAAAACCCTATACCTCCATTCTTGCATCTCAAAAAACAATCCGCGCGCCTGATCCGTTCGATTATGCCTAGCATTTAACCTTATCATCATATTATATATATCAGTTCGAGCACAGTAATTTTTCTGATTTTTCATCCAGCGGAACACTAGATTACAGTGCTCAATAGATCCCGTTCGAACCAACTCCTACAAAACCAAAATGCAAACATAGATATTGGCATATCAAACTGAAACTTCACAGCTAAACAGAATTAATTTTGTAGAGAATTCAAATATGAAAATAGAAAATACGTATAACCTATGAAAACTCCGGTGACTATCAAAATTCAAAATGAGCTATGTTAGCTTAATTGCACGCGACGGACAAAAATTAACAGGCATAGAAAAAGCAAAAGGGAGAGAATTTTGCAACAAAATACCTTAATAAGCACAGGGAAGTTCTTCCGAGCAAAGCGTCCAACCCATCGATTAAGGAGTCCCTCAACATCCTCCGATAGATTCAGCACCAAAACCATGTCCACCACCTCGGACACAGTCCAGTCCTTCTGGAAGCGTCTGCCTTCTACTCGCAAGCGATAGCGCTGGGGAATGTCATCCTTGCGGAGCCCAGTAACCCTGGTGGAGACATCGTGCTTGCCATTATCGTAGTCCACGGAAACCTGCTTCGTCTCCTTGAACGCCGTCTCGTTCTTGTTCTTGTTCTTGTTCTTCTTCTTATTGGGCGAGTCGAGTGGAGTCGACTCGGCGGTGATGGCGAGTCGGAAAGAACAAGGGTGAAGTGCGGTGGCCATGGAAGAAGGAATAGCACTGGTTGGGATAAGTGAATGACGGTTACAGATAAAACCCCCCCGCCTTGCCAAGTGCTAACCAAAATGTTCACGAGGCTCGATGATTGTGCTTCTCCTTTTACCCGAGCGTATAGACTATGTAAGAGCTTACACAGTCTCCTCCGACTATTACATCATTTATACTCTATTTAATAAAAATGTGATAGATTAGGTGTCATATTTTTATTAGTTAAAATACAAATGACGTAGTATTCTAAGAGTATGTTAATATTTCTCTTTGCATAATTGCGTATGTGTGTATTTAACAGGCAAATGATTTGCAAACATTTTTTTAAGATTAATTAAAAATTAACAAGCAGCATAACCTTTTTTTTTAGTAAATGTCTACTTTTGCCCTGGAAGTAACCGCAAATAAGTATTGAGTATCCGGAAGTAACGTGAAGAGTTATAACACATTTGTTATGGCTGATATTTTTGTAAATATGATTATTATGCTTGTAAATATTTATTATAGTGTAGTAAAATATGGCTGTGGGGCGTTGGGGTTCCTGGGAGAGTGAAGGAGATAGGAAGAAAGAGAGAGTGACGAGGTGTGATACCACCTCAACAAATGGGATGATGAGTGCCACATAGGATGTTTGACCTTTATAAAAGTCAAACTTAACCTTAGAGGAAGGCAGGGTAAAATCAAAATTCTTTATAAACTTCCAGAGCGACATTGATCCTAAAAAACTTCTAAATACCCACTAATCCTCACTGAAAACTTCCGGAGCAAATTTGACCTTTATTCCTTTTAAAAACATAGGGAAAAAACTTGTTTGGCAATCTTTTAAAACAAAAAAAAGTTGGTTAAAAAACCAAAAAAAAAACTTTTAAGTGTTTTATAGTTTTGGTTTCTTTTTCTATAGATGAGAAGATATTTCTTTTTAAAGAAAACTTGAGTCTCCCACTCTATTACATCCAAAAGGTCGCGACATCACCGACAAAGGTGGAAACCACAACGTCACGGACGACGACAGAAACCACAACTCTAACAATGACGATCGCGACATTATCGACGATGTAACAAAAATTGCAATGTGGCCGATAGCGGTCATGACTTCACCGAGAACGACGAAAAACGCAACGTCACCGATGACGACAAAAATCGCAACCTAACAAATGGCAGCCATGATGTCACCGACGACGACGAAAACCTCATCGTCACCAACGACGGTCGAGACATCACTGATAACAATGAAAATCTCAGGGTGATTGATCACGGCCATGACGTCACCGACGAGGACGAAAAATGCAAAGTCACCGCCGATAACGGAAACCACAACATCACTAATGATGATCGCGACGGAAATCACAACGTCATTGATGACGACAACGATGTCATCGACAGATATGGAAAATGCATTGTCACCGATAGCTAAGGAAAACGCAATGTCACCGACGACGGCCGCAATACATAGGCAGCTACGAAAACCGTAACATTACAAACAACGACGGAAACCGTAATACCATTGGCGATGACCATGACATTGTTAGCGGCAAAGGAAACCACAATATCATTAATGACGACGTGATATCGTCGACATCATCGTCACATCATCACTTGTGATAGAATTTCTATCTTAGATATTGCCATAAGATACGAGCAACTATTTTAAATAAATTTTTATAATTTTATTTTATTTTCAATATTAGTTTTCGAAAAAATGACCCAACCTGATTTTTTTTCCAAAATATGTTTTAAGAAACTATTAGCCAATTTTTTTTCTTGTTTCCAAAACTTTTTTTTAAAAACAAAAAACAAAACTAAATAGCCCCAGATTTCATATAGTTCGTTTTCATTTTTTAAATTTCTTTATTATGCAAACTTCAATATCTGCGCAAGTAATTTCCATATTTTTTGGGGAGATTAAGGGAGCAAATTAAACTCCTAAGGGTCTGTTTGATATGAGAGATTTGGAGGGGAGGGGAGGGGAGGGAAAATTTTTGTAAGTTAAATTTTTAAAAATTGTAGAAGTGGGGTTATAAAATTTTAAAAAATATAAGATGTAAGATAAAAGTGTAACAAATATTAATTAAAAATTTTGAACCCCACTTCTCTAATTTTTTTAAATTCAAATCGAAAAAATTTTCTCTTTACCCATTTCCCCTCCCCACTCCCCATACCAAACAGACCCTAAATCTTAATATATGCAAAATGTAATTAGATTATATGATAGTTTATAAGTAAAATAATTTAGTTTTGAGGAAAAAACAAATATAAACAATTCATAGTGGTATATTTTGCATTTTTAATTTTTCAAAAAAAGTCAACTGACTCTTATAATTAGGATAGGGGGAGTATTAGTTTGTAACTGTGTCTGTGCCAACACAAGAAGGCACGCACGATATTATTAATTGATATTAGTTTGTGACTGCGCTAGGTTTTTCATATTCATTGATAATATATATGTATATGTGTATATATATATATATATATCTTTAATCTTGTCATAAAAGTTTTTTATGCAGACAAAAAACTAATTAATAAAATACACACACACACACATATGCGCGTGTGTTCTCATTTTTCTACGAAGTATAATTATGTTTTTGCCTCTCAATAGCGCGTAACTTAAATTTCATTAGTATTACAGACGAAGTTGCGTGTGTGGACTACAGGGATTAACCCATTCACCAACTATCCTTTCTTACTTACAGCAAATTTACATGTTTTTCCACGAAGCTCAACTTAAAGTATCACAGACGAAGTTGAGTTTTTTCAATTTCAAACCAAGGATCAAGCGCGCGGAGAAATGGGTATTAAACTATAAATATCTTCTGCATCCCCAATTTCTCATTTTTAATTATTGTTACTTGAATAATGGGAACTTAGTTGAAGATAAATAAAAGTAGAGCAAATGCATAAAAACATTTACTATCTGTTGTTTTCTGTTATCTGAGATATTGGCGAAGCATTTCTAGCTCAAGACAATTTCACTGTGAACACTGCCATCCTCCATCCTTATCCAAGATCTCAGAGAGAAGGGTTTCTCAGAGATTTCTACAATTCTAGCTCCTCTAGGCCAATCTCCATAGCCACCATAACCAGTATGCCTAGCATAGCACAGCCATAGTTTCTCGTATGGACAACACCAGTCCAATCCATGGTTGTGTCCAACAAATATTGCCTGCACTCATAAAATAAACAGCTCAATTCCCCTTTGTGTCCATCAAAGCAAATTCATTCAATCAGCAAGTTTTCTAAACTCCAAAATTCTAACATGTTCAAAGGATTTTCAATGAATACTAACAAACTTTATCATACAGTAGCATCAGATCAGTAACTCCATTTTACCTTGACAGAAGTTCTTTCCCCAAGGAGTTTCATGATACCATTTTCAGTTTCTTGAGCAGCAACCTCTTCCTTGTTGATGGAACCCACACAAGGTTTGGCTATAGTGGACTTGGGAGCCACCTCTTTATAGGCTTTACTTGGTATGTGCCAGAAAATAATCTCAGGAACCCTGTCGATCAGACAATAATGCTTTGTCAATTTGGATGATTCAAATGCAAGAATTTCTTTTTCAACGTATCCTACTCATTATCTTTAATGGTAGGACAAAAAAAAATCAAACAAGTTTTGCATCGTCACTACCTTGAATAAGGATTTATTCCTTCAGCTTTCTTCCAGAACCACTCTGCTTGGTCACTGGAAATGACTTCAGGATAAGAACCACCGCCAGAATCAAGAAAATATAAGACAGCCACAGGTGACTTCTTATTATCTGATGAATAGACCTGGAGTACAAAGTTGGATACACTAGGCCAAATCTCCCTAGGACCATATCCAGAAAATGAGCCATTGTTCTTCATCTCATTTTTCATCAGTTCCAGACGTCCAGTTCCCTTGAAGCTACACCCTTCTTCTGCCGAAAAATTTGAAGAAGATGCCTTAAACTGACGTATATATACACATTTTTTTCCAAAAATCAGGCATCTACTGGAAGCAGTAAGAAATCACAACAATACTTAGAAACCCAGAAATATAAAAAAGTTAATGACTTTACACCCGAATAGGAAGTGGTGGGTTGAGGACAGCGGACTGGGGGGATTCCAGGGAAAGAAAACCACTCTAGTGGCCACTCAAATGGAGCATCGTCATGGTTCCCAAACACACTTGCCCAGGGGATTCCCCTGTTTCTTGCTGGAGATATTGCTTGATCCCAATACAAACTTGCATTCTCAACCATGATATTGTTAGCCGTAATAACATCTCCAAGATATACCACAAAATCTGTCACCACCCACAATGAACTACATCAGCATTTGATACAGAAGAGTTTTGGGAATTCCAAATAACTTCATATAGTGTTGTAGTATTGAAACATTAACCCAGGAAATCAGAGGATTCATGTGCATCGTACCAGGAGTTTCATGATGAAGCACTTGATTCATGACTCTGGTGGAATTCACATCCTGAAGTGGACCCCAATCGGTGGACTCAGCCTCTCCGAAATGCAAGTCGGCAAAGAGGGCAATCTTGAAAGGCTCACCGGCGGCTGCTTGGAGACATCTCTCTGGCGGCGTGTCTGGCATTAATCTGATGTTACGCCGTGCTCTGTGACGGTGGTGATCAACTGATCCTAAGGTGAGCAACTGACAGAGAAAGAACAGCAAGGGAAAAAGTATCATCCGGTGGCTATTACAGGCCTCCGTAGACAATGGATGAAAGGAAAAGCAGAAACAGGAGAGAGTATTATTTGATGAGGGAGCTTAACAAAATGTCACGCATTGTTTGATTGTCATTGTCAGTGGGTGATTGTGATTGGATCTGATACCAAGCATATACTTTTACTAATAAGTTAATTAATTAAAGTGTTACTTGGTTAAGCAGCAAAATCGGTGGTTAAGGTTTCTGACAAATTACAGTATTTTGCAAAAATATCTACAATGGAACAATGTAGTTTGGATGAGAAGGCCCATAGCTATTGGAGGCTGAGGATTTGTTAGCATCTAACAAAGATCGATTTGGCAAGCCACAGATTTTTGCCGTTGGAGATGTGTCTAGCTTGGGAAGGAAACGGCGCCGAAAACGGAGTTGGGTGAGGAAGACAATGTGTACTCCCTCCGCCCCCTCCTTGTTATATAACCTTCAAAGTTCGGAACCTTGTTTTAAAATATAAATTTTATTTTAAGTTTGTCTATATATTTATTGTATTTTTTTAATTTTATATTTCCCTCATACATTCTCTTCTATATATATTTTCTCATCATCTCCTCTCTACACATTCTCTTTCATCTTTAGTAATAAGGGTATAATAAGAAAAATAAGTTACATTTCTCACATAATTATTACTTTTGACTAAATTTATCAGTTCTTTTGATAAATACAGAGTAATTATTTGAAACTTATAATAAAAGACGAACGGAGTAGCTTGATGTCTAGCCAGAGATGTGGCAGTGTTTTTTTTTTTTTCAATGGGAAGGCAGTGTGTTTTTATCTAAAGGTTATTGAGTTTGTTTGGACTTGGGCCTCTTTACATGCCCAGAAAGAATTTAAAAAAAACCCACAAATATTTTATTGAAATGAATGATCACCTCTCATTTTTCATATTCTCTCATTATCTCATTTCCACATATTCTTTTTCATATTCAATAATAACGGTATAATAGGGAAAAAAGTTATATTTCTGATATAGTTATTGCTTCTAACTAAATTTATTAGTTTTCTTGATAAACACAGTAATTATTTGAAACTTATAACAAGGACCGGAGAGAGTAGCTTGATGTCTAGCTTGAAATTCACTTTGTCTAGCAAGAGATGCGGTTGTGTGTTTTTATCTAAAGGTTATTGAGTTTATTTGGACTTGGGCCTCTTAACGTGCTCAGAAAGAATTTAAAAAAGTCCACAAATAATTTATTGCAATGATTGAGAAAATACCTAGTTCTAAGATTAAAATAATATTCTCCAAGCTCAATTTTAAATTGGATTTAAAATTGAAAAATGAATAATATTATATCATATAAGTATTTATATATCACATTAGGACTATATGTGTGTGTGATATCTTTTGACCACCTAATCTAACACAATCTTCTTTAATCTAACTAACTCAAATATTATATAATATCATATATGATTTTCCTCCTCTAAATAACCTCAAATTTAATTAAGAATATTCTTAGATTTATTTATGGTTTTCCTAACTAAACATAGATATTTCTCATTAAATTATATTATCTTAATTAAAGCTGGTTTGACCTCGAATCAACCCTGATCTGACCACTAATCTTTAACACATTGCATTGACTGGTTCAATTGTTGGTTCTATTTTTTGAACCTTGATGTGCTCCATGTACTTAGTTTGTGACATGTGCCAATGCAACAAGAAATGATCTTGTTTGTAGTATGTGGCTATAGCAGACGAGGAATCAATTTTTCCTACCTTTATAAAAGATGAGTGGGGAGAGTTAGCCATAACTAAGCCAATATTTAAAAAAAAAAACCAATTCGGCTGAATTTTTATAAAAATTAATGGTGCCAGCAAGATTTGTCATTGGCAACAGCTTTACATTGTTAATGCCACAACTTGAATTGTTAGTGGTCACTTGTTAATGGTGAAAGAAAGACTTCTCAATGGCAATGTTTAAGTTGATAATGGCTACTTGTTAATGGTGACAACAAGACTTGTCCAAGACAACAACTTGAGTTGTTAATGGTCACTTTTTAATAGTGATAGCAAGGCTTGCCAATCGCAACATCTTGAATTGTTAGTGGCCAATTATTTATGATGGCAGCAAGATTTGTCAATGGCAACAGTGTTAGTACCCACAGCTTGAGTTGTTAGCAGCCAACTGTTAATGGTAACAGCAAGTATTGTCAATGGCAACCGTTCGACACATTTGTTGTAAATATGGCTGATAGTTTTGTAAATATGGCTATTATGTGTATAACTATATAATATATATCGAATTCAAGTCCTAGAGCAGATGCTTGTATTGGGAGGGGAAGCCACGAACCCCGAAACTAAAGTAATTAGTTACTCGGAACCTGGTAATATGAGAAAATGCGTTAATTACCGATTAATACATAAAAAAAATCTAATATTCATGATATTAGCGAACGAAGTATGAATTTTCGTTATACATATTTATATATATACATAGGGGTGTTCACGGGACAGGACGGGACCGGGACAAGCCCGTCCCGTCCCGTCCCGAAAAATTGTGTTCGGGACGAGAATTCCGTCCCGTGTCCCGTCCCGTCCCGAACTTGTCCCGGTCCCAATCGGGACGGGACGGGACCGGGACGGGACGGGACTGTCCCGAATTATTTTTTTTTAATTTTCTTTTTATTTTTTAAATGTTTTTATTTGATTTTATTTTTTACAAATTGAGAATTGTAGAGTTACTACTGCAGAGGAACGAGTAAGAAGGAAAGGGAGAAGAAGGAAGAGACAAAGGGAAAAATAAAATAGAGAATAGCACAATTTTCCAACTTATCTCTACAGCTTCACTTACATATTCTTCTTAATTTCTACAAAATCAGTGAACCACAATCAAAATCATAGCTTCTTTTCTCACTTTATTCATTCTCTATTCCCTACCCTATTCGCTTTCCTATTATTCCTATCAAGACCATGTCTCAACAATTAGATTTTTCTATATATTTTGTGAAAAAAAATATATATATTATAAAAATATATATTCGGGACGGGACGGGATCGGGACGACCCCGTCCCGAGTCCCGTCCCGTCCCGAACCCCTATTTTGTCCCGTCCCGAAATGACCGGGACGGGACGGGACGGACCGGGACGGGACAAGTCTGAACAGCCCTATATATACATATGTTGTAGGTTTGATAGATTTATTTAACTTTTTTTAATTATTATTTATCATTTTTAAATTCAATTGACTCATATTTAATTATCATCTATTGAAGTTCAATATTATTGGCTCTGTTGCTGATTTTGTTGGGCCAACCTCTCTGTTGTTGGTTCAATCCGCTTGAAATTATAAATGGGAAAATGACAAAAAAATACCTTTCAATTTGCAAAATCCTAAATAAGGAACTTTGTGTTGTTACTAGTTGTTAATGCCTTATAGTGGAGTTGTTAATAGCTATAATGCAGTTGTTATTGGGATTTTACAAATTGGAAGGTATTTATTTGTCATTTTCCCTTTATAAATTTAAGGAAGAACAATTCAATTAGATTATTTAAATCTTTTTATTATTATTTTTTTTTTTTTTACGTTGTGGAAAACACAAACTTCAGCGGTCTACATTTAGTAATATCCCAACGACTAATTAGTACGAGAAGAGAACAATCAAGAAAATCTTTTTCTTATTTTATAATCATTAATAGGATTACAGATACAAAATTACAAGCACATGATTACATGTTTCTAACCAATGGACAAAATTTGCAACCTTCTGGTTGTGCATCTAAGTAGACTAGTCCTATGATTTAAAAAACCCTTTAGAGGAGTTAGCCAGAAAACTGGCAACTCAATTACACTTGGTCAGCCACAAAACTCTATGCTTAGACATTAGAAAATCTGCAGATAATATTTTACACGTTCTCTCCCCGCGTAGATGGGCAGTCACAGGGCTATAAGAACATTGGCGCAAAGCTTAACTTCTTTTTGGCCAAACTTCCCTTCCAACACATTCCTGGGAGACATGCCATGTACTAGTGCTTGCCTTTCTGATTTATGCAGATTGTTTCGCAATCTATCAATGTAATTTTGATTTACCTTTTCGTCTTGTGGGATTTGGAAAATCTCATAGGTCCATGAGGAGCTGCCTTATCTTTCTTAGTACCCTTAAAACTTACTTTTTTATTGCCACCACCAGTGAGACCTTTATTCTTACTATTCCAATTGCCTTTCTTACTTCCTTCTTGACCTCCTTTCTTTGAATTATTATTATAAGAATGCCTAGCTCTTTTGGCGAAATCTGATTCATGATTGCTATAAGATTTGCGGGGGTTTAAGCTCGGTAAGTGAGTCTCAAATTTCTTCTCTCTCTTTCTCTTTATAAGTTTGCCCCCACCATTCTCCAGCGAATCTAAATTCTTGGGCTTCTTCCTCTGCTCTGGCCTATGATACAAGGGAGAAATTATGAAAACGAGATCAAACAGAGGCCGTTGCTTCCGGTATTGTAGGATCAAGGATGACGTTCAAAAAACAAATGAACTAAACAATAGTTAATTAAAAAGCAGTTGAAGCTATACCCCTTTGCAGATGATCCTTCATGCTTATTTTCTGCATCATTATCGACATCTCCCACTGTACTTGATCTGCCATGGCGATTCTGGAGGATACAGGTGCAATACAGTGAAATAAAATGTTCAAAATTGGTCAGCATTCACCATTAAACTAAAATAAAATGAAATTAAAAGTAACAAAGTAACACAGATATCGTAGAAAACTCCATCAACCAAAGAGATCCAAAGGATGCATAATAGAAATTGTGTGGCTGGCATATAAAATAAGAAGAAAATGAAAAGAAAAGGCAAGGGTAAATAATCTACATGAGCGATGATTAATTGTTTCAAGCTCCAAAATAGAACGATGACCATCCAACGGGGAAGTCAAACCAGAGACCAAAAGCATAGTCTAGCCCCACATAAACTTGGTAACAATTAGTAAATTAATAAAAGGTTTTTATTATGCCAGCGGAGAAGAATGTGGATTAAAAATTGCTTAAATTCAGCCGCTGTATATTTGCCTTAATGAAAAAAGACACTGATTTGGAATTGGAGACTTTGATGCTTTCGAACAGTCCACTTGTTCAAACAATTTTGTGTGTTTGCATAATAAGGTGCTGTCACATAATAGCCTCAGGCCAAGAGTAAGGTATAGCAATGGTCTCTTAACAAACAGAAAAGGAAATACCTCTAGCACTGTCTTAATAAAACTCGTGTATTTCTGGGGGACAACTGCCTTGACTGCTGCAGCACCACACTTTCGTATTATAATCTCAAATATTACAATGACCTGTAGAAAACCAGAACAAACAAACACATGGGATTTTAACATGTTATACAGTCTTATCTATAAAAGCACACACTCAAGCATTTATCAGACTTTTACAATCACAACGCTGAAATTTACACATGCCTTCGATCTAAAATGATGTCTTGAGACAGAAGACCAGGGGATAACTTCAGTTACAATATCTGAGAGGAAGTTGTGTAGATCTTTTGCTTGTAAGCAGGAGACCATCACTTTTACAAAGCCCAACACAGCCTGCAAAAGATGTAAGTCAAATTAGCTGCTGTTATGTAGAGATCCTCTAAAAGTATTCTAACTTCCAAATTTGAGTAGGAAAACACTCACTTTTATGACTTCAACAGCTTTGGTGTGCAGCAAAGATAAAAGAGAAGGGACAAGATCAGACACTGAGAGAAAAATGTCTATATCCTTGTACGCCAAAACAGACAGTGCAGACACTGCTCCACTTTGTATATGCGGAGATGAACCAGAAAGATACCCCATTATCTGATTATGGTAGAATGTTAATTGCTTACCATTTACTACATATGCATGAGAAAAACAAGCAAAACTAAACAATAGCACAGCTAAGTTCAATATTGCAACAACCAAATAAAGATTTGAAAACAGCATAAAAACAAGATCTCATTGCATAAACCTATTTTATAAGTTAATATACCTGCTACACGAAAATATAAGAACATAATCAACTCTTAACCAAGCAACTACTGAAAAAGTAATTCTTATACAAAAAGAAACATCAAGGTGAGACACAATATGCATTTACCATACTAATGAGTTTATGATGCGGTGTAGTCGGGCCATCCTGTGATAAGTCTCTCAACGTAGAACCAATATCAAGGAGTACATTATACGCTTGTTTCCTAGCTTCATCATTGCCCTATAAATCACAATTGATTGTCAGTTTATTATAGCCGCCACTTTTCCTCTTTCATTTGAAATGACAGATCAAACTTAAATCTGTGAAGTTTTTGACAAGCACATCAACAACATTTACTCAAATCTTACATCCTTTAATGTGAGAATTATTTCATTGAGAATTAAAAAAGCTTTTGAGTCCACCTCCTCGTCCAAGCTCATCTGCAGAATGCATAGAAGAATAAGTTATTGTTCAATTTCACATAATCCAAGTAAAATATTTATGTGACAAGAAAGTGAGAATAAATTGCAGCTATCGGGTCCCCCAGCCCAATTTCCCTCCAAAACTTGATTCTGAACTGCACCAAGCACAATTCAGGAATGCTAGACAGCTAAAACATGACCCCAAAGCAAAAGCATTATGATTTTGGATTTGATTAAACAATTATAATTAAACACACTTAAAAGGTGAAAAATCCTCGTATAAGCAATCATGACACAAAGCTCAAGCTTCAACGTCATCCCAACTAGTTCAAAGTTCAAATTGTTTTGGTTAAGTAAGCTCTCACATTGGCTTGATTTAGGTACAAGACTTGGCAACCTCAGGTATAGACTTGACTAAACCTGATTATTGGATTTAAGCACCATTCAAGCCCAAAAGAAGTAATAGGGACTAAAGTTTGAGGGCCATCAGTTGAGCTACACTCAGCCTTTGAGGAAAAATAACTACGGCACATTACAGCTCTATCTCATAGGTCCGTGTATATTATTCATTGAAGTCTTCTTTAAAAAATTGAAATCATCTTTCTTTAATTTTATAATTTAATTGCACTTCAACCCAGGCTCAATCCCAAAAAAGTCATAACCTGAATCCGGGCCCATGGTCATTTTCTTTCCCACTCAAAGGTCCACCCAGTTATTTGACATAGCTTGAACAAATCACAGAAAACAAATTTATCTTAATTGAACAAAAGTCTGACCTTCATCGTATGTATCATCAAAGTGTGGAGACAAGCGAACCGACTTCTTAGACATGCAATATCACTTGGAGGCTTCTGATTTAGCAAGAAATCAATAAGCTCTCCACATCGAGAAGAGCCAAAAGATGTGTGTTCCTGCATTAATCAGCAATAGTAATGAAACTGGAATGAAAAAAACAATGACTGTGGAACATAAGAATCTTGCACAAATGCAGACCTCCAAAATTTTGCTCAAAGTGCAGTATGCCTCATGATGAATACGCTCATTAGCTGCCTAAATAGCGTACATGTAAGTAAAAGGTCAAACCATATGGGATAGTCAAAAGAGTATTTTAAAAAACTGTCAAAACAAAAAGGGAAATGCCTATTGCTCAGAAATACCTGAAAAGAGTTTATAACTAAAGTATAGATCATCTCAACAAGATCATCCTTGGCTCCCTCAACAAGAGCTGAAGCCAATTCCAATATCAGTTGCCTGAACAAAAAAAGATATTATGACCATTCAGAGATTTCATAATTACATAAAAGACACGTTAGTTTTCAGCATCTAGGACTGTTTGGCTCTCCAATACAAATATAATAGTCTGAATGCCTATGCCAACAATGGACATCTACATCAGCTATTTGATAAGACAGTTGATTTTATAGTATAGGAGAAACATAAAATGAAGGCTACTAAAGTAAAAAGTCGGTCAAAGGACAGAATTTACAAGTTGGTATTTATAACAAATCAATGAATTATTTTGAATTTATGTTAGCAACAAATACGTTTCTCTAATTAGATTTAAAAAAAAAAATTATTCCTGCATAATCTTCCCTCTCAAACAAGTTACTTTGCTGAAAGTAATATGGATGCTATTAACAAGTCATTCCAACTTTAGAAAGAGATTGGCATTAAATGCAAAACTGAGACCATATATGAATTATTTCCCTTGAATTAAAATCCATCTGCCACGCATGGGCTACTGACTCAGTTATCCTTATAAAATAAAATTTCCACTGTTACCTTTGAGAAACTCTCTCCGTGTCATTTGGTCCATCATCCAAAGTTTGATCGTCATTCTTCGGCTCTTCAGATTTACCTTCATAATCAATAAACTGAAACCTTTCAAGTAATGACGCAAAAATTTCTTTAGTTACAGAAGAATCAGTGATAGAAGCCAGACATCCAATTGCTCCCTGAAAAAGGAAAAGATCAAATAATTCAAATTACTGGTATCTGGTCCATAAACACAAATCATCAGGCAATCCTTTAGCAACAATCAGAGAGAAATTGAAAAGAGTCTGTGGAAATACAAAACCACAATAATATTTGATCTTAATATCAAGGATAAGTAGAGCTAGAAGTAATGCTTCCAGCCAAGAAGATGGCACCTAAAAGTTTAGATGCTACATTGACTCGAGAACTCCTTGAATAAACATTCTTAAGAATGATGATAATGCCAACAAATTCTTCATTATGTACACTATTCAATGACAAGTGTAAGATAAAACTTATGTCCAAAGATAGTGATTCCAAATGGCATGAAAGGGTAAAGCCGGGCTGATTACTGAAAAGCAGATGTAAGTCATGCATTTTTCAGGGCAACAGAAGGGAAGAAGAGTAGGTCTTATCAAAGACATGAGGAGCTAAATAAGTGATAGATGTACAACCTTTAAAGGACTGTGATTGTCAGAGTGTGAATTAATAAATAAGTCTGATAGTACACGAAGCAATTGATTAGAACAAGATGCCAGAGCCTTGACGTTTCTATTGGCTTCTTTCTTTGAGTAGGAAGGTAACATTCCAAACTCCGTCCAAGAATCTTGCAGTGCATAGCAGTTTGACTCACTCCTTTTCTGGCTAACAGTTCTGTTTTCATTTACAAGAATCTACACAAAAATTAAGATTATCTGTGAGAACAATACTTTTTAAGAGGGTGGGAAGCTAAATCATATAGGCCTATCGGTTTGGAAGGAAGGAGACCTGTAATGCCATGGAAATATTTTCACGCATAGAGGGGTTCTTCTTGAGGATAGTAATAAGAACATCGGATAAGCCAGCAAACTTCTGGTAAGTATCAGTTGCATGACGACAAAAGCTAGGCAGCAATGCCAAGAGCTCATGTGCTCGAACCTGCAGATCTTGGCTAATGGCAGTCTTTTTTACTGTAAGGGGGAAAAAAGAAAAAGAATTTAAAGTTGGTAAAATAACTAAATGTGTGATAAACCAGATAACAACAAAGAATGGACTTTTTAGACTAGACAGAAGACTATCCTCTTTACTCAACCAAATTGTTCACAATCAAATAATTGTTAACACTGTTAGGAAAACCAGACCAAACCAACCTAAAACTAGTCAAAACAACACCTCAAGGGTAAACCAGTTTTGAAATTTTCTACCTCATAAGATCCAATCCTATGAAACAGCACAATTCATTTTGGACAGATCTGAAAAACTAAGAGTGGAAGGCAATAGGAGAGAGTGGGAGCTGAAACAAAGAGAAAACTAAGGGGGGAAATAAAAGAGAAACAAAAAGTGTGTTTTAGTAATATTTGGAAGTTCTCTCCATCATGCTCCATCTCTTAGCAGCATCACATTCAACTAGCTACGTGTTTGAACAAAATTACTACTTCTACCATTGGATTCTTCATATAATGCGGGAAACTGGAAAGTTCTATATTAATTATGGGTAGTTTTTTTATTTTTCAATTCAAAAATGACTTCTCAAATATATTAAGAAATATAGAATTGTTAATTCAATATTTAAAATTTATTATACCAAAAGTGAGTCAATTGAGTGGTAAGGAACTCAACACTAAAAAAAGTTTCAAATTCAAAGGTTTAAAAGAAGAAGAAAATCATATTTTAGAAGAATAAAATAGCAGAAGATTTTGAAAAGAATGATAAATCATATGGTGAAAAATATAAAAATTGGTAAAGCACCTCTACGGCTAGCCTGCTTAAAGGACTTCGCAAGAGGCATGATATGATCCATGTAGTATGCAAGGGTTGATCCAGCAACATAGCTCTTCAAAATAGGTACCATCCAAATATTTGAATAACTTAAGTCATGTTCATCAAGGGAGATTGGCACAAGCATAAGAATCCTCTCTGGACCCATAGAAAAAACAGCAGCACCAAAACATTTCTGAAGCTGCATGAGTAATCAGCGGACAAAGTTTGAGCATGAAATGTATTGAAACACATTAATTTGTAAATATTGATTCACTAGACATAGTTTGAGCATAAAAATTGATTTAGATGGTTGCAGACATGAGATTCTCTACTGTTAAGGCAAGTGTATCATGAATCGCTGCCACTCAATATTTGTAACTTATCTTTCAGCAAAATTACTAGAGACCTAACTGCTATCACATTGAAATTTTGGGCAGGATGCTATTCCCCCTAACTTTTACTTGACGTTTAGAATAACTAATGAAGCATTAGTGGAGCACTGAAGTGGTAAGGCCAGATAAACATCAGTGGCCAAGAAAATCTCCGCTCAATACTTACATGCTCCACACTAATCCCACCTTCAGAATCGTGGGTCATCAAGTCAGCAAGTTTAAGCACAATATTCCTCATAAGCACAAACGAGATTTCTCCTACAGCCACAAATTATTCAGCAATAAGCAGACGTTAACAATAATACAATATGTCTAACACCCACTCCTCCAAAAAAGATAAAAATTATCACTGACGGAGGGAAAAAGTACAATAAATGAGAATATGCATTATCATCAAATGATTATATGGAAACAGTGAGCTACTGCAAAATTAGAAAGTCCCATACCAAGCTCAATAAACAAAACAGATATGACCGACAGAATATGCTCATTCGGAATTCCAACTCCACTTGAAAGGACATTCTCAAAAACAGTGCATGTTGATTTCAATGCACTGCTTTCTAAACCTTCCTGACTCCTACCACAGGATATTTGATCTGTATCAATTAATAAGCTTAGTGGGCCCACGTGACGCTTTAGCACATCCTTCAAAATAGTTGAAGCCTGTGATGCAGTGGTTGCCTCAGAAGTTAGAAGACCTAAGTTTGACATTGACAGCTTCGATCAGAACACTATATACATGAAAGGACACAGAAGCAAACAAGTAGATACAAGATGTAACATTTGAATGATGAAGCTCAGGAAGTATATGACAACATCACAACATAGAAAAACACCTTTAGATAAATACATGAAGCCTATTAATAGGTGAAAATGAAATCATCAAGAGTTAGATTAAAGTTGACAATGTTCTCACAACTTCCCATTTATCATTTATAAAGTCTTCAGTGATTGTTGCAAATTCAAACTACATGATTGTGAACTCTAACAAAGCAAAACAACAACAACCAAGCCTTATCCCACTAGGTGGGGTCGTCTACATGGATCGCACGGCACCATTATACTCTATCAGTAACCAAATCTTTAGATACATTATTAATTAAAAGATCTCACTCTACAACTTTACCGAATGTACGCCTGGGTCTCCCTCTTCCTCTCTTAATCGGATTACAGACTATTTGATCTACCCTCCTTACTGGCGCATCTAATAGCCTTCTTTGGATATGTCTAAACCACCTCAAACGATTCTCTATCATTTTTTCACTGAGGTGACACTTCAACTCGATCGCGTATATGATCATTCCGAATCCTATCATTTCTTGTATGACCACACATCCATCTCAACATCCTCATTTCAGCTACTCCCATTTTATATTCATGTTGTCTCTTCAAAGCCCAACATTCACTACCATATAATACTGCTGGTCTTCTAGCAGTGCGATCAAATTTCCCTTTTACTTTATGGGGTACTTTCCAGTCGTAGAGAACTCCAATAGCTTTCCTTCACTTATACCACCCAGCTTGAATTCTATTACTAACAAAGCAAAAACCTTACACAAAATCCCAGCACAATACTCTACGTGGAAAATTAGCAAACTATTGCTCCTAAAGTACAATGAAAATGTTTGAGTAGGTGTAAGATATATTAATAAGACCAATTTTCGACCTCCTCTAACACAGAAGGTTTTGAGACGGTTGGTTATTATAACAAGGTAAGAGTTTCACCATAAATTAGTGGGCGGGCCTACACTTCCTCATCAATTCATGCAGAAAGGCTTTTGCTTGAGTGGCATGTCACGGATATTAATTAAACATTATTCTTAAGTCATCTCCTACACAGTAAGCTTTTGGGATAGTTGGTAGCTTGCCAAAAATGAAAGTTCTTAGTTTAAATGATACAGAGAAGAAACTGATTCGAATCAAAAGGTAACTATTCATTTTTCTTGAAGAAAAACAAATACAGAATAGAAGTATGGCAGCTGTCTGGTGTTACCGCGTTTGTGACATTTAAATGACAGGTATAGTGAAGTAAACTGGAGAAGCCAACCTAGGATGTTTTCAACGACAAAATAATAACATCCCTGCAAATTATGTAATTATAAACGCAATAATTCAAGTCAAATATAAGTCAAAATAGGCAAAAACCAGTGCCAGTAATTCCAGTTTAACTGTATGAAATTTGATGGTGAAGAGGAAAGAATGAGAGATCTTGAGTTAACCTGACCACAATCAATGATAAAATTTTAAATTCAATCAACATGTAGCCATGTAGGAAGTATACATACCCACCACAGAACTACAAACATGAGGAAGATTCTTGATCCAAGAGTTTGATTGTCCAGTCTGAAGCATGTCCAATGCACGGCTTAACAAGGTTGCTGCACAAATTACAGTATCCAAGGGGTTCTTATCTCCCAAAGACACATATGAAGCAAGACAAACTGTAATGTTCTCTGTCTCCACAACTATATTTTCAGATCTTGAAACTTCAAAAATAGCTTCAATAATTTTAAGAACGTGCCTTGTAAGCGCTGAGAACTGGGAATCAATTAATTCATGCATTTCTGAAAGCACTTTTGAAATGACTTTCGCAGAAAGACAAGGAGCAGTAAGCTTAAGTACATTTAGAACATAAAGGACTTCCATATGTTCAGGTTTGGAAGACATATCATCTTTAGAACCATCACCGGTCCTTGAAGTGACCAAGTTTGTAGCCCAAGGCATGTAACTTCTCAGCACTGATAGAACGAACTTGCTTGCTTCCATAACAACTGTGGAAGAATGGAAAGACTTGAAAACCTTCTCAAGAGACTGTTGAGCACATCTTCGTACCTGACATAAAACCAGCCACCAAAAATAATGTGAGAACAAAATGTGGATTGAGCGTTCAGTTTTGCAATGAAACTATGAAACATATGCACGAAATTAGGGATAATTAAAGATAAGCGTCTTCAAATGCATAGTCGCATAAACTAACAATAGGAAAAATAATACCCCCTTCCATTCCTTAGTATATAACCTATTTGGGAAGTTGATCTTATTCATAGGTCATATTTCTAATCTTTGTCAACTCTTTCCTACATTAGGGGAGATGGTTGGGTATTTTAGGGGGAAAAAACGTCAAATTAACTAAATTAACTAACATCCTCCTCAGACTAGGTAAATAGGTCATATGTTAAGGAACAGAGGGAGTAACAAAAACAAATGAATACCTTGGGACGCTTGTCAATGGAGAACTTCATCAGTGCTTCGAAACCCAATCTGACGTTCTCCCAACGGTCCAAATCACAAAACCCCATCAAAACCCCAAAACACTTTACCGCAGCCCTCACACTAGCGACAGACAATACCTCCCCTTCCCTCTCCGCGACCTTCACCAATACTTCAACAGCATCACTAGCCCTTGAGGGCGAAATTCCACCAGGTTGAACCAGAGGGAGGTCGATAGCCAGGAAAGACAATAGGGCGGAAAGGGCCGTTGGGTCAAAGGACTCGGAAGAAGACGCGGAATCAAGTGCAGAAATAATGGCGGCAAAATAGGCCGGCGGTGTGAGAGGGAGAGACTCGCCGGTGAGATTGGAACGCATGGCTACGGCGGTGGCCAGAAGGTGACGGTGGTGCGGCGCGGTGGAGTTGGCATAACGGTCCATGAGCTGTTGGCAAAGGTCCGAGCCATCCTTGAATAATTCTGTGCGTTCTTGTTCTTCTTCCATGGTAGGCAGACCTGTAAGGTGGAAGAAGAAAGAGAGCTAAAATAGACGAGGGTTTTAGTTAAGGGGTTTTATACCTTTAAAATTTGAAGTTGATCGTTGTCAAAAAAAAAAAAAAAATACTAGTTTTTATTGTGATATATCTTGCCTAATTAATGCTGGGAGTGATGAGATGTATATTGGGCCAGTTACATGAAGACTTTTTTTTTCTGGTTTTATCCAAGAAACAAAATGGGTTTCTAAGTAAGCCCAATAGAAATCTCTAACTCGCTCCATCCTGTTTATTCTTCTCTCTTATGTGTTGGCTCTACGGAGGAAAGGGACGGGGAGGGTCAGTATGTTTACCTAATTTCCCGCAGTTAATATATGATATATTTATCTAACTTGATTAAATTATGGTTATTGTTAAATTAGTTGATAAAACATATTTTTTCTAGAACGCTATAATTATCTTCATTTGTTCACTTCATCCCCTCTTACGATGGAGTGTCATTAACTGGGTCAATTTGAGAAGAAATTGATACAAAATAGAAATATATCATATATTTATTAGCAATATTAATTTCTCAATTAAGTCATATATTAAAGATATCAAGAGAGAGGGAGTATACTCAAAGCCTTCAAGATGTCTTAGTGTTGTGAATAAGTACTAATTTGATTGATATGATCAAAGCCATACATGCAATGATATGTGTCTTATTGTTGCAAAGATTTTTTTTTTTACCAAAATTAATTGTAAAGAGTTAACACACACACATATATGCAGTGTGTGTGTGTAATTTAACTGAAGCTTATCAATCCTAGCTTACCGCTACAATTATTTTATATATACGAAATAATAATTTGTTTTAAACTATATAGATTATCGGCCTGGTGTGTGTTTGGATACCACGTTGGGAGGTGCCCTCCCAACGTGGATCCAAACATCAAAATGACTTCTGAGAAAAAAAAATTATGTTTAGCCTCACTTATTTTGAAAATGATTTCTGGTCCAAAATGACTTCTGCAACGTCAAAAGTCAGAAGCAAAAAAAAATGTGACTTTTGGCTTCTGACTTCTGATGGGTCCCACGCCTTTTGTTATGTATTGTTTAATAAAGTGGGTAGGAAAATTAGACTGTTAGACCCCTAAAATTCTCAAATAAGATAATTTCTTTTAATCTAAAATTTTCTTTTTATTTCCAAAAATTTACCATAACAATTTCTAACTACTTTCTCCCACAATACACTCCTTTGAACTAAAAATATTATTTTTTAAAATTATTTTCCTGAAAATAAGGGAGAAACTAAGCCTTTAATAAGAATATATGCATATTATATATGTATTATTTAATGACAATAATGCCTTTTTTAGTAATTTTTCATCTAAATGTGCTTTTCAATATAATCATCCAAACATGTTTCTAAAAGTCAGATTAAAAAAAAGTCACTTCTATCATCACAAATCCAAACATAAATCACTTCACACAAATAACTTTTATCCAATCTTACTTTTGAAAAAGTCATTCTGAAAAAAAAAAAGTCACTTCTCAAAAGCTCAATCTAAACACACCCCTGATTGGTGGCTTTTCACATTATGGGAAGCGAGACTAAAAGAAGGGCTGAGGTTGCATTGTCTCATTAACAAACAAATGACAGTGGGATTTTGATGAGCGTCAGTGTCTTTGACCAGCTGATACACAAAACAAAGCGCACCATGATGAAGATGACAAAGAGAGTCGCAAGATTTTTGGCCTCCAACGTACATATTCAACATTTCACTATGCTCTCTTCAAAACCCCTATGAATAGCTCCTTTGAATTCCCCCACTTTACATGCACGAAACACGCACTCATCACTTTTGCCGCAGCTTCTTTAATTCTGCACCTTAACAACACAAGTCCTGCTCATTACATTACTGTCA
Source organism: Mimosa bimucronata (assembly GCA_037074515.1). NCBI lineage: Eukaryota > Viridiplantae > Streptophyta > Magnoliopsida > Fabales > Fabaceae > Mimosa > Mimosa bimucronata. The sequence continues at coordinate 9,939,710 of CM073437.1, forward strand.
ATCCAATCGTATATTAGTATACAAAAGTAACAAATACCATACGTACGTACTATTTACTCAGCACGGCCACGGCTGGCACAAAAAATGAAAATAAATGAAAATAAAAAAGCTGTTTATTTGCTCAGCAGTGTATTGATATAATAAGAATCATAGACTCACCTAAATGGTCCTATTTCGGATACCCTATATCTGTCGAAACGGTCGGCCTGGGGGTAAAAGCTAATCCAAATAAAATCAAGCTCACTAATATGGGATCTCAAAAACCCATCATTGATCTCTTGGCAAGCTATTAATTAAGGTTAGGAATCCAGGGATGATACTATCACCTTCCATGACACTAGCCATACGAAAAAAAGGATAAATAAATACCAGCAATAATTTATAAATAACAGTAGTATTTGATTATTTTACGGGGGGCAAACCGCAGATAAGGCATAAAAATAAAATCCGTATAGCTAGTTATAAGCTGGCTAGGTCGCACATGGTAGGAAAAAATGAAGCCAGAGAAAGAGAGACAATGTGAGGTGGGGGGTGCATGAGAACACGTGTACTTCATTTCCAGGGAGCTTCCAATGCAGCTATGCATATGCCATTAACTCTCCGAAGTCCGAACCATCAATCATGTTTGCTATACCTTCACACTCCACAACACATGCCATGCCATCACTCGTCAATCCTCGTGCCTCTCTTATTACTTTAAAATAAATAAATGTACCACTTATGGAGTATATATATATACAATACTAGATCGCATGCATGCATTTAATTCTATCACCCTCTATGCATTAATGAAACCATACCTATCATCCCACGGATCCCAGCTTGACTTGATTTCAAACCTACACCCTTTAAATTTAAAATATAAGAGATAACATGACAAATTTTTTTGTTCAAAATATAAGAGGTTGCATGAAAAAGTCATAGTAATAAATGTTTGTTTTCCATTTACATTATTGTATATTAAATGATGAAATGATGGGAGAAAAAGTGTGTATAATAAATGAGTGGGGATAAAAATAAAAGACCTTATTAAATCTATCTATAATAAATGATTCTAACATATTTTTATTATTATATGTAAAAATGTTGACTACTCTTATCATAGAGACAAGACGGAATATATATTACTCAACAACTCTTGCCTAGAAGGTGGAAGCGGATCGGTCTGGAACCCCTGCATTTTTTTATGGTGCTTTTCTCTTACTTTTCCCTAATCTTAGCTATCCATCAAATCTGATGGTTGAAAATATATAAGGAAAAAAAATAGATAAAAATATAAAGATATTGTAAGCTAGAAAATAGGGATGAGAGATATATTAGGAGAGATTTGTGGACCAATATTTTATAATTTTTTCAACCATCAGATTTGATTGATGGTTAGGATTAAAGAAAAGCAGAGGAAAAGCACCATAAAAAAATGCAGGGATTCCAGACCGGGAAGCGGATACCGCGACACTGACAATGACAACCAAATGTAACTACTAAATACCTACGTGTATATAAGGTTGAATAAACCCGCTCAAATTTCAGACAATTTTTTTTTTTTTTGGATTGAGAATTTCAGACGAATTTTGGTTTACACTTTTTTTCGTTGTTTTTTTCCTCATACCTCACATCGTTCAAAACCTTGCCTATTATGGTCTCATAAAAGACTTAAATCCAAGCTTGATGGTGTTAATGTTGTTCGGTTAGGTCTACGATGGTATGGACTAGTCTATATGATATACGAGTAAAAACCAAAATCAAAACTAAAACCCAATAACAGTTAAAAATATACGGAGACCATGTGTTGGCTTAACCCATGTAGATATATAATAATACCTCTTATCTCTTATCTTATATGTGAGAATTATTTGGGATTGACTGTGTTGACGACAAATATTAGACCTTTCTTATTTTATATTTATGATTTTTCCTTCAAATTAAGTTATCTTATTTATAAATTGACAAATAATTTGACTTTACACACGTTTATAGTAGAAATATTAAATAACATGTGTTGTGTTTAAATAATTCATTTTAAAGTTTATTAATCTTCTCAAATTAACTGATGAATGATGAGGCCTTAAATGAAGGATTGAATTTAGTATTTTACTCCCACACCCAAATGTTACATGGATGTGCATATCTTTAGGTAGTAACAATAACGGGCTTAACTATGGCCAGTAAAATGTTAATTAAGGTATACATATTGAACATCTTTTTTAATGGCGAATTGGCGATAAACTCGGGTGTTATCTATGCACGTGTGCGTACTTAGTTTGTCTGATTTAATAAGATAAAGGTGCAAAAATGCCAATGAAGTTTCGTTTAAGGTGGGCCTAACACTGTGAATTTTTTTTTTTTGTTGGAAAATGCCCACACAATTAACAAAATGGTAATGTCTGTGCCCATCCCGTTTATTTTTAGTAACCTCCATCATTTTTTAACATTAGGGGGAGGAAGATTGACATGTGGAATGGACACGTCGGTGTTGGACTGTTGGTGAAAAGTCAAAACCTGGTTCAAAGATGGGTGTTCATCATTGAAGCTGTTGCATCCCCTTTGATTTGTGTTGGGGTATAACACCAAGCCTACCATGGCTCCTCCATACATGAGGACTCCAAGTTCCTAATCGCACACTCATACAAGCACCCCTCAATGATTTCGGAGAAGTGACCTTCAAATTGTTCTTCTCCACCACAAACTTAACCGCAACAGCCACACAAAAAAATCCAAGCACCCAAAAGCAAACCCAGCTTCTCCCTCATCTAGCCTTTTGTTGTAGTCTTCTCCCACAAATATTTTCCACAGGATACAAAACCCCATGGTGGACCGCCACCAAGAAAGCCTACGAATCATCCCTCAAACAACTCATCGACGCTGACGAAGGTAGGGACATTGACGCCGTCTAAGACGACGACCGAATCACCCTCTTCATACCAAGCCTCAGATCAACCATGTGTGAAAACCCTAGCCGAATCTGGCACCAATCTTGACCACCGAGGCAATCCCGATGGTTTAACGACGCTTCACATGGCCGCCTACGTTAGGCCAGGCATGGTGAAGCTTTTGGTAGATCTAGGAGCTGACGTTGAGGCGGAAGATGATAGAGAAAGGATGCCATTAGAGCCAGCGAAGGAGATTTTGGACGCAACACCGAGAAGGAATCCGATGCAATTTTGGAGGAGGATTGGGTTTCTATGCTCTCTGAAACAGGATCGTTCTTCTTCGATTCTGAAACTGGAATATAGAAATGAAATGAGGAAACTTCAGTTTTACACAATCTTCTTCTGGATTTCTATGTTGGTGAAAAGTCCTGCACATTTATGTGTCTATTAACATACATGACATGTCCAACATTGTAATGCCACATGTCAATCTTCCTTCCTTAATGTTGAAAAATGACGAAGGTTAATGAAAACAAACGGGATGGGCACAGACATTATCATTTTATTAACTATGCAGGCATTTTTGCATCTAAAAAAAAATCATTGTGTTGGGCACATTGAACCAAATTTTATGGGTATTTTCTCACCTTTGCCCAATTTAATATTAGTTGCTGATGAATATAATTATTAATAGAAACTGAGAGAGGGGTGAAAGTGTTAATGAAAGGGTGTGTGAGGGTGAAAGGACAGGGAGTGGATCCTCTCCACTGCCACTCCCATCCCCTTCCCTCCTCTTCCTTTATTTTTCCCTTCACACCATTGGATCTTTGATCCAATGGTGTTGATTTTATATTTTATAAAAATAATGTAATTATAACAATACTTAAAAATCTTATAAGTAAATTCAATCTGTCAAAATTTAGTCTGAACAGTAAAAAACTGTAGAATAATATTATAAATTTAGATTTTTCATGTTTTATTACAGTTGTGAACTGTTCAGACTAAATAATGACAGATTAAATTTATTTATGAAATTTTTAAGTATTATTATAATTATATTTATTTTTATAAAATATTAAATCTACACCATCAGAAGATCCAATGATGTGATTGTGAAGGAAAAAAGAAAGGAAGAGGATGGGAGTGGCCTAGACCCTAGAGAGACTCCAGCCAGAAAGGACATGGCCTTGATTGCATGAAAATGCAAGGAGTGGCTTCTCTCCTCTTCTCCTTCCCATCCTCTTCCCTTTTCTACCCCAAAATTATATAATGTTGGGGTCAATTTTTTTTGTTTGATTTCATCATTAGATTCTACATAAAATTAATGACATTTTGATATCTTATGTACTAAAAATGGTTTAATTTTCAATTTTATATGATTTTTTTAAGATTTGATGCTTTAACTTTTAAAAAAATACAGAATTTTAAACATTAAATATTTGAAACATCATATAAAATTGAAAACTAAATAATTTTTTGTCCATAAGATATCAAAATGCCACTAATTTTATGTAGAATCTAATGATGAAATCAAATAAAAAAATTTGACCCCAACACTATATAATTTTAGGATAGAAGAGGGAAGAGAATGAGAATACTAGAGGAGGGAAGCTAAGTCCAAAAATGCATCAAAAAAAATTTTGTTTTTTGGACCGGCAAAAATGCATCAAAATGAGATGAAGTGTATTAGGTGTATGGGGGATTGGACCCTACCAGACTTACAAGGGTACATCTATCATCTATTCCCCAATCCCTTCCCACCCTCTCATTTTCCACTGCCCTTTTCTGTCGGCAGGGGCTGCTATTTTTCTTCCCATAATCTCATACTTACAATAGAATCTTTTTTAGTGTCCCCAGAAGAGAAAATGGATGTTTTGGATATGTAATTTTAAAACCGTTCAGAGAGCGACTTACATTTTTTTAAAATTTATATTTTCGAGAAAACAAAGCAACACGGATCATTTATAAGATTGTAATCTTATAGAACCTCATAAATGATTAAATACGGTATCTTTTTTATTCACTGATGTGGTGAAATATATATTCTTGTTCATACATTATTCACAATTTCACATGGGCATTGATTTTCTCGGTGCTGTGAAAAAGTTCAGCGAATGTTCTAGTGATTGTTACGTTGCTGTAGGAGTGCTGTCATTATATTTGAAGCCGAGACTTGTGTTTTTGTAATATGAGAGAGTTGTTTGCAATCAATTAGTTAGATGCAATCAGTTCAAAAAAAAAATTAGTTAGATGCAAACAAACAATGCGGTTTTAACTTTTAACGTACTCATTTGAAAAGCACATGTTACATGGGCAACTGAAAATTTTACGCATGTATTAAGAGCTGGTAAAAAAATACAAACGAGACACATGTCTTAAGCAAAAAAAGAGAGAGAAAAATAATAGGGTTAACTGAAATCATCAAATTCTACTAATGTCGATATTAATTCGAAATGCATTTATCTTATTAATATTATTGAATTTCATTGAATTGTTATTGCAATTAGGGTGTTCTATAAACCATATTCTTATTTAAAGATGGTTTTTCTTTAAATATTGTTGGTTGAAAAAATGATAAATTTACCGCAAAAAGAAAAAAAAGAGTATTAAATTTGGAACATCAAGAGTCCATGACCCTATATCTAGTAATCCTCCTCTCTTAAATATAGAACTTATTTAGGGAGATAAGATTAATTCTAAATATAATATATCTTTTTAAGTATTCTCAACTTTTTATTAAATTATGCTCATTAATGTTACTTAATAATAAACAAATAAGAGATTGAAGGTGGAGATAAAGATAGATGATTATGGTGTATTAGTAATATTGTATAATTACATAACTAACATCCTTAATTTAATCAAATTAGATTGATATGTCTTATATTTAAGAACGGAAGGAATATCTTTTTTTTTTTTTTTGGCCAACTAACGGAAGGAATATCTACTACTAGCAAGGGAGACATTTTTAATTTTTTTTTTAAGCATTAGGGTATCGCATTCCTTGCTATCACACTGCACACGTAAATTCGTACAGGGCAGGAAAGAATTCTGAACAATGTCACTATGCCGGTCAACTCTTCTGCGTCAGTGAAGTGAACTTAATAGATATCAAGATTATTCAAGAAATGATTGGTATATTTCGTGCTGGATATACATTCTGTCTTGTGCACGTATAAGAAAAATTTATACAGTATTTATCAGCAATTCAATGCATATCGAGTTGAGCTTTTCCATTTTTTTTTAACGCAGCCATCTGGCGCCTGGCGGTCGGCAATGGTTTGAGGCTTAAGCCTTAAGCCTCATATTTTCCAATTGGTTTTTTTTTTTTTTTTTGCCAACACTATTTTCCAATTGGTTATGGCAGGGGTGTCCGTGAAACTATAAAAGGTATAAAAGGTAAAGGTAGGTTAAAATTTAACGCTAATAAAAATTTGAGGTGAGTGGATCTCCTTAATAACTTTTTTCCCCCCAATATCATCATTCATAAGTAAATCTGAATTATTGATTATAATAGAGAATATTTTGCCTTTTTGTGAAAATGGGTTTCTTTGTTATTCTTGATGGATATACAACTTTAAAAAGTCATGGATACCCCAAAAACAATGCCAAGAGAAGCTGAATCCTAAAATTTAAATATCAATTTTAAAAATACAACAAGATGCTCGGATAACAGAAGAACATTCCTAGTTAAATCTAAAATCAAATCAATTGATCAATTGATGGATATATAGATTTGATGTGGTTGGATTTTGAAAGGTCGATAATTTTGTAGTACTAATATCAGTTATCAGTTTAATTGTAGTGCAATTATCAACTAACCAACTTTGTAAGGCAGAGTTGTCAAGTAATCAAAACATGTAAAGGATTTATCGCCGTAGTCGGGTGTTTGTTTTAATTTGAACGTAACTGAAAATATATTTGCTGATATTATTAATTATATATATATAAGCTGCTTTCAAAAATAATTATGCACCTCAACTATTTTTCACAAACGATCCAGTAATCGTTTTTTTTTTAACTGAATCCAGTAATCGTTATCAATATAGTAGCATTGTCATAAAACATAATCCCATTGTCCTCACGGAAATGTTGGAAATTTACTCTTAAATGTCTCTTATATCGGCCTCAAAAGGTCTTTAATCTTTTGTGAGCAAGTGCGTGTGTTTCTCTTTTACAAAAACTAGAATGGGCCCGGTTGAGGTGCACGGGTGTGAATAATTTTGTACCATGAAAATTAGAAATGTTGTTTAAGCATAAGTTAGTTTTTATCATTTACTCCAAGTTTTAATTTAAACTTTAAGTTTTTTAATATTTTTTTAATGAGTACTAATTTTCATGGAAAATGTAGCAGGGCAATCTTAATGAGCCAAAATCGAATCCAATAAAAATATTTTATTACTATGGGAGCCTTTACAATTATAGAGGGATGTTTAGAACCGATTCTTATAATATTGTTCGTAGTGTGGATAAACTAATTCCCATGGATGTCTATTTGCCGGGTTGTCCACCTAAACCAGAGGCCAATATAGATGCTACAACAAAGCTTTGTAATGTCATTGAGGGTAAAATTATAATAGATATTGTTCTTTAACCCTTCAATTATCTAATTTCTAAAGCTTTTTATTTGGAATTTTAAAAATTCTGTAATGAAAGTTATAATAAGAATAAAGTGATAAATAAAAATTATGAATCTCCTCAACCCACTTTCCCACGTTACAAAATGCTTAAAATGTGTCCCATAGTGGGTTTGCTACGCCTTTAATACAATAAAGACCGATTTTTTAACTTTTAAATTGAAATACTAATACATAAAACATTAAAATAACTTTAAATATGGTCGGCAGAAAAAAAAAAAGCCTCAAATATGGCTAGGTAAATAACAGTATTCGAATGTAGCGGGATAAATAGTTATATGTGGAATTTGATAATGTGGGATACATATTTAAATCTAAACTGATTTTTTAGCAAAGACACATTTAAATATAAACTAAACACACATATATAAATAATAACATCAGGAAAAATGAATAATATAGGACCGGATAAATAGGAGAGTCATATTGGGAAAGTATAAATGATGGAATATATAGAAGAGATTAAAGAGGTGCCCCCTGTGGGACTATATTCCTAGGTGTAACATCCTAAAAATTAATTAAGGATTTATGGGGGTAAATAGGAATTGATTAATGAGAAATGATGGATTATGAGAATATTTGAAGAATTTTGAGGTGTTTTTGAGGATTTTAAAGGCCTAGTTTTTCCCTTATTTGGAAGATAATAATTTTTGGGGAAATTATTTTTAGACTCAAAAGAGGTTATTGTGGGAGTAAATAAATAAAAGATATTATAGGGAAAATTTTGGAAGTAAAAAGAAAATTTTTTGTTCAAAAGAAATATCTTATTTGATAATTTTAGGGTCTAATAGTGTAGTTTTCTCTTTCCACCCTGCCGACACTCAGTTCCTCGTCAATAACTTGTCACTGTGCATCAATTATTATTCCTCAACCAATCACACTCAACTACTATTTACATATATTATTATTATATTATTATTTTATTATTATTTTTATCATTATATAAACACACACATACACTTCGCTGAGCACACACATACATGTTCACTGATCACTTCGTTTTCTTATTTCTCTATTTTCTCTCTCCCCTCTTTTCTCTTATATCACCATTATTACTCCTTTCACCGGATTTATCAGAGCCCGTTGGCATACAAATAGTGAGTTTTTGGGCCAACTAAGCACATTTTCGGAACCCCGTAAGTCTCCTCTACAATTCTATGCCATTAGTTTTTCAATTAGCTATACTTGAAAAATTAGGCTTTGTCTAAATTGGTAATTTTTGGGAGTCCTAAAATTAATAAATTGAAGCTTAGGCCTCGATTATGAGTTTTTCTGAGTAGATTTTTCATTGTTGGAAGTTTTCCTAATTATTAGGAATTTTTGGATTTATGGAAGTTTTAGAAATTGGGCTTTTAAATTACTCGAGGTGCTTATGGGTAAATTGATGATTTTTTGATATTTATTAAGGTTATATGAGGGGATTTAATTAATTGATTTGATTGGGGTTTGCATTTAAAGAATTATTGAGGGATTATGGGATATTAAGGAATTTTATAAATAGTTATTGGAAAGATTAATAATTTTGGATATATGTATAAATGGAGTAGAGATAAATTTTAGAGATAAAAAGGGAGAATAAATGTTAAATAGAAATTTAGAATAAGTAAGGGCAAAGAAAGGGTAGTTAGTAATTTAATTTCCAACATATGAAATTGTTGGATAAATAATTAATTGTGGTAGTATGTATGATTGTGTAGTGCTTGAATTGCACTGAGTTAGCACGGGGGAGCTGCACTATTGTGAGATTGGTGCCAGCTATCAGGTAACCGCTTTCTGCTTGTTTATGTGTGTGTGTGGTGTTAGTAAGTAATTTGAAATATTATTATTTGAAAATTATGATGTTATATGGAGATGAGATTTTGAATCACAAATTGATGATTGATGAGATATGGAAACGAGGTCTTGTAATATTAATATTTTTATAATAAATGTCCCGTGGAGTATTATTTTGAAATGGCATAAATTTGTGATGTGAAATATTTGAAACTGAGATATATGTGGTTTTGGAAATTATTTAATATATGTATATCATGAAAATACTGGAAGGCCTGGTGCCTGATTGTGGTGTTGCATATCTATGTGTTGTATGTGAGAAATTATTTGGGTATGTGACACCGGTGAATTGGAAATTGTGCCATCACGTGATGAGGTACCCTGTTGCGCCACAGGGACTAATTGATATATTATGAGAAATAAAGGAGAGAAAGACGAAAGAGGGGATATCGCCCCTTACGGATTCAGAAAGGACAGAGATCCTTCTAATCTGTGGTACTATTCAGGGAGGGTAGAGAGTCCCTCGTGAACTGTACCGTGGTGATCAGGGGTGGGTGGAAGGTCCCGACTGGTCCCACATGTTTTCCCAACATTTCTAGTAAGATTTGTTTGGGTTGTCTGTAATTATCAATGATATATACTATTATTGAGGATGAGTTGTGATGGATTATTTTATAATTATAAACGATGAGAAAAGATATTTGGGACCAAGATATGCATTATATGTGAATACCTGAGCATGCTGGTTGAACTAATATATATACATATATGTATTCCACTGGACACCTTGCTAGCACACACCACACGTAGATGAGTAGTCAGTGGTTGCGTTTTGGGGCTACCCCCGTTGATCTCACTTTTGCAGGTCCTAGGAGCGAAGTAGGAGGTCAAGGGAAAGATCCGGGAACTTCTCACTGATATCGTGAGATACTCTGGACCAGAAGGACAGGAGGTATTGCCACATTTAGGATCATATTTTGTATGATGCTTCCGCTGAAAACTTATTATTATTTTGGGAAGAATTATTGTATAATTACCATTATGGTATGGTATTTTAAGGATGATGTGTGGAGATTAATTATGGATAATATAATTCTCTGTTATTGTACTGAAAGAAAATTTATATTATGATGACAGAGATTTGGAGTGGAAATTTGAATTATATATAAATATTATGGAAAGCTCTTTTTCTAACTATGTTAGCGAATTTTTGGTAATTTAATTCTTTTTCCTAACATAGTTAGTACTATAAACGTTTTAATATATTATTGTTAGTGGTTAAAAGTGGAATTTGGAGGTAATGTTACAGTTGGTATCAGTTTCATGGTATAAGACCTGGAAAGGTGTTTTGCATGTTTCTTGTTGTGTCAGTCATGCATTACACTTACATTAGTGATATTGTGGCAATACTTTTCCGATCCTTTCCCTTTTTATGTTTCCTATTATATGATCGTTTTTAATAGGTGTAACTTCCATCCGTAGGTGGGTGGAAAGTATGGCTCGTACTAGGAGATCAGGTGCAGGAAATAGTACAGGGAATGAAAGTGTGGTTCGTACTAGGGGATCAGGTGCAGGAAATGGTACAGGAAATGAGCAGCCTACAAACCAAGAGCATGACAAGCTAATAGCCAAAATAAGAAAAGAATTTGAAGCGGAGATGAAACAAAAGGTCGCAGCAATAAATAAAGAAAATGAGGAAAAGTTAGCAAAATTGAAAGCAGATTTTCAGGCTCAGACTAATAAAGGTGATGAATCAGAAAGGCAGGGGGAGTTCTCTAAAGTTAATGATAAAGAGGAATTAGTTTATCCTCGCCCGGAGGACTTGAGTACTGAAAAAGTATGGAAGAAAATTGACCGTCATCATCCGAAGCATTTTAGTGGAAGTCAGGATCCTTTCGAGGCAGAGGCTTGGATAAAAAGATTGGAGGCCATATTTGCAGCTGTGGTATGTAACCCTTATCAGAAAGCGAGGGTTGCTATTCTCCTCTTGGAAGGAAAAGCATTGATTTGGTGGCAGAGTGTATGTGGAGATGATTCCTTGATGACCTGGGATGAGTTTAAGGACAAGTTCTTGGGATATCATTTCCCTCCTTCTCTTAGGAAGGAGAAGGAGAATGCTTTTTATTATTTCAAGCAAGGTGGGATGTCAGTGGATCAGTATATTGCTACTTTTTCAGAGTTATCTCGCTATGTTTCGTTCCTGCAGCGTCAGGACGACCCTCAGTGGCGTATAGAGCAGTTATTTGAGAAGGCCAGACCTGCTTTGAGACTGCAGGTGCATGATAAGAAATGTAAGAATGTTGAAGAAGCATGTGAGAAGCTGAGGATTGCGGATCGCATGATGAAGGAGGCAGCTGCAGAGACAGTTAAGTATACTGGAGGCCCAGGTCAGGGCCAGCAGAGTCATGGTAGACCTTTTCAGAGTAGGCCTTCTTATTCCTTTGGGCCGATGGGAGGTATTAGCAAGAAATTTGGAGCAAGTGGTAGTAGCAATTTTAGTGGCTCTGGAAGGAAGAGTAACTCTGGGAGCCATGGCCGTGGTCAGTCAGGTAGCTATGGTCGTGGTCAGTATGGTAGCCACAGCAGAGGACAGTCTGGTGGTTTTAGGCGTGGCCAGTCAGGCAGGGGTCGTCAGGATTCAGCCCCGTGGAGAGTTGGTTCAGAAGGTCAGTTGAGAGGAGGCAGCCAGGTGACTTATGGAGAGTCAGTTCAGTCAACTCCTAGTGTAGCTGGTCCTTGTAGCAAGTGTGGTAGGTACCACCAGGGACCCTGTTTTAGATGTTTTGGATGCGGCCGTATTGGGCATACGATTAGGTACTGCCCAGATGGGGGCCAGAGTATGCAGCAGCCAGTGGCTCAGCCTAGTCGCCCTCTGGTTCAGGGTAGAGTTTATGCTACATCAGCCGAGGAAGCAGGGATGTCTCCTAATATGATTCGAGGTACAGTCTCTATTCATGGCCATGATATTGATGTGATGTTTGATTCTGGTGCGTCGCATTCTTTTATTTCTTTCGATTGTACTCGGAGGCTTAATTTTGAGTTATCTGTTATGCCATATAATATGCGTGTGTCTACGCCTGCGGGTGCTAAATTTGAGACTGCTTTAGCATGCAAAAATCTGGATTTATGGTTTGAAGGCCGTAAATCAAAAATTGATCTAGTTTGTTTGCCCTTGAGGGGAATTGATGTGATTATTGGTATGGATTGGTTAGAGGAAAATAATGTAGTCTTGCATTGTAAGGATAAGATTGTGTCTTATGCTGAGTCATCTAGTGCGCCGATGTTACTATCTGCGACACGTGTAGAAAGGTGTGTGAGAAAAGGCTGTGAGGCCTTTATGGTTTTCTTCTCCATTAAGGAGGAGGGTGAGATCTCTATCGATCAGGTGGATGTAGTTAGAGATTTCCCAGAGGTATTTTCCGATGATATGCGTGGACTCCCTCCAGAAAGGGAGGTAGAGTTTACCATTGAATTAGAGCCAGGCACGGGCCCAATCTCTAAGGCTCCATATCGGATGGCTCCGTCGGAGTTGGTAGAGCTTAAGAAGCAGCTTGAAGAACTCCTGGATAAAGGTTTTATCAGGCCTAGCGGATCGCCTTGGGGTTCCCCAGTCTTGTTCGTAAAGAAGAAAGATGGTAGCATGCGACTCTGTATCGATTACCGGCAATTGAATAAAGTGACCATCAAGAATAAGTATCCGTTGCCTAGGATAGATGATTTGTTGGATCAATTGGCAGGAGCTTCGGTTTTCTCCAAGATTGATCTTAGGTCTGGGTATCATCAGTTGAAAGTTAGAGCGGAGGATGTCCCTAAGACTGCATTCAGGACGAGATATGGCCATTATGAGTTTCTGGTGATGCCATTTGGGCTCACCAATGCCCCTGCTGTGTTTATGGATTATATGAATAGAATTTTTCGGCCATATTTGGATAAGTTTGTGGTGGTGTTTATTGATGACATTTTAATCTATTCCAAGAGTGAAGAAGAGCATCGGGAGCATTTGTATTCCACCTTACGAGTTCTGAGAGATCATAAGCTTTATGCCAAACTTTCTAAATGTGAGTTTTGGCTCAAGGAGGTAAAGTTTCTAGGGCATGTAATATCTGCTGAGGGAGTTGCGGTTGATCCAAGTAAAGTTGAAGCGGTTTTGCAATGGAAGTCTCCTAAGTCAGTGACGGAGGTTAGGAGTTTTGTTGGATTAGCAGGGTACTATCGTCGATTTATTCAAGGATTTTCGCAGATTGCGAGGCCTTTGACTAATTTGACCAAGAAGGATAGGCCTTTCATCTGGACTGATCGATGCGAGTCAGCATTTCAGGAGCTTAAGACCCGGTTGACAACTGCACCTGTGTTGACATTGCCGGATCCATGTCAGCCATATGAGTTGTATACAGATGCATCTTTCATGGGTTTGGGCTGTGTCTTGATGCAGAATGGTAAGGTTATTGCGTATGCATCTAGGCAATTGAGACCGCATGAGGAAAATTACCCGACTCATGACTTGGAGCTGGGAGCAGTTGTTTTCGCTTTGAAGATTTGGCGACATTATTTGATGGGGGCACAATTTGAGGTGTTCAGTGATCATAAGAGTCTGAAATATCTTATGGATCAAAAGGAATTGAATAATAGGCAGCGTCGTTGGATGGAGCTAATTAAGGATTATAAGTTTGAAATTAAGTATCATCCGGGAAAGGCAAATGTGGTTGCTGATGCCCTTAGCCGGAAATCAGTACATATGTCTTCCTTAAGTGTGGGAGAGCAGTTTTCTCTTAGTGATTGTCGTGTCATTCATGTTAGGGCAGAAAGGTCAATTGCATTTTTGGGAGCAATTGTTGGCCAGTTTGGGTTCTTCGAGGATTTAAGAGTGGCTCAGGATCAGGATAGTCATTTGAAGGAGATCCGGGAAAAGCTTGATAGTTGTGTTTATCCAGATTATGATCTGGGTAATTCAGGTATTCTGAGATTTAGGAAAAGAGTATGTGTTCCGGATAATGAAGATATCAAGAAAGCTATTCTTGAGGAGGCTCATAGGAGCAGTTATGCGATGCATCCTGGCGTTTCTAAGATGTATAATGATTTAAAAAGAGTTTATTGGTGGCCTAAGATGAAGTCCGATGTGACTCAATTTGTCTTAAAGTGTCTGACCTGTCAGAGGGTGAAAATCGAACATCAGCGGCCAGGTGGCCTATTGCAGAGTATTGAGGTTCCTCAATGGAAGTGGGACAGTATTTCGATGGATTTTGTGGTTGGCTTGCCGTTGACTCAGTCTGGTCACGATTCTATTTGGGTTATCGTGGACCGTTTGACTAAGTCCGCTCATTTTCTTCCGATCAGGATTAATTATCCTTTGACTAGATTAGCTCAGATGTATGTGAACGAGATCGTCAGGCTTCATGGGATTCCCGAGAGTATTATTTCAGATCGAGACCCGCGATTCACCTCTGAGTTCTGGAGGTCTTTACAAACGGCTTTGGGTACGAAGCTCAAGTTCAGTACTGCGTATCATCCTCAGACCGATGGTCAAACCGAGAGGACGATTCAGACTTTGGAGGATATGCTCAGGGCGTGCGCTTTGGAGCTACCAGGCAGTTGGGATAGACATCTTCCATTGGCGGAATTTGCCTATAACAACAGCTATCATTCGAGTATTCAGATGGCGCCTTATGAGGCTCTATATGGTCGGAAGTGCCGGTCGCCAATTTGTTGGACGGAGCTTAGCGAGAGGGCTATTATTGGCCCAGATATTGTGGATCAGACGACAGAGAAGATTAAGTTGATTCGCCAGCGGCTATTGACTGCCCATAGTCGGCAGAAGAGCTATGCAGATAAACGGCGTAGATCGTTAGAGTTCAGTGTTGGGGATCATGTTTTTCTTCGGGTATCTCCGACTACGGGTATTGGGAGGTCAATTAGAGCTAAGAAGCTTACTCCCCGGTTTATGGGTCCATTCGATATCATTGAACAGGTCGGATCAGTGGCATATAGGGTGGCATTGCCTCTGCAATTATCGAATCTTCATGATGTTTTTCATGTTTCTCAGTTGAAGAAATATCATCCAGACCCTTCGCATGTGATTGAGCCTGAGGAGGTCGAGTTGAGAGAAAACTTGACATATAAAGCTGAGCCGGAAAAGATTTTAGATGTTAAGGATAAGCAGCTAAGGAATAAGACGATTAGGCTAGTTAAGGTGTTCTGGAGAGGTATGACTCCAGGGGATGCTACTTGGGAGACTGAAGAGCGTATGCGACGAGAATACCCTTACTTATTCCCAGGGTAAGTTCGCTTTATTGAGTGATTTTATACGTTATAAATGTTGTGTTTGCTTGTTTGGGGATATGTTAGCAGAATTTTGGGGACAAAATTCTTAAAAAGGTGGGGAGAATTGTAACATCCTAAAAATTAATTAAGGATTTATGGGGGTAAATAGGAATTGATTAATGAGAAATGATGGATTATGAGAATATTTGAAGAATTTTGAGGTGTTTTTGAGGATTTTAAAGGCCTAGTTTTTCCCTTATTTGGAAGATAATAATTTTTGGGGAAATTATTTTTAGACTCAAAAGAGGTTATTGTGGGAGTAAATAAATAAAAGATATTATAGGGAAAATTTTGGAAGTAAAAAGAAAATTTTTTGTTCAAAAGAAATATCTTATTTGATAATTTTAGGGTCTAATAGTGTAGTTTTCTCTTTCCACTCTGCCGACACTCAGTTCCTCGTCAATAACTTGTCACTGTGCATCAATTATTATTCCTCAACCAATCACACTCAACTACTATTTACATATATTATTATTATATTATTATTTTATTATTATTTTTATCATTATATAAACACACACATACACTTCGCTGAGCACACACATACATGTTCACTGATCACTTCGTTTTCTTATTTCTCTATTTTCTCTCTCCCCTCTTTTCTCTTATATCACCATTATTACTCCTTTCACCGGATTTATCAGAGCCCGTTGGCATACAAATAGTGAGTTTTTGGGCCAACTAAGCACATTTTCGGAACCCCGTAAGTCTCCTCTACAATTCTATGCCATTAGTTTTTCAATTAGCTATACTTGAAAAATTAGGCTTTGTCTAAATTGGTAATTTTTGGGAGTCCTAAAATTAATAAATTGAAGCTTAGGCCTCGATTATGAGTTTTTCTGAGTAGATTTTTCATTGTTGGAAGTTTTCCTAATTATTAGGAATTTTTGGATTTATGGAAGTTTTAGAAATTGGGCTTTTAAATTACTCGAGGTGCTTATGGGTAAATTGATGATTTTTTGATATTTATTAAGGTTATATGAGGGGATTTAATTAATTGATTTGATTGGGGTTTGCATTTAAAGAATTATTGAGGGATTATGGGATATTAAGGAATTTTATAAATAGTTATTGGAAAGATTAATAATTTTGGATATATGTATAAATGGAGTAGAGATAAATTTTAGAGATAAAAAGGGAGAATAAATGTTAAATAGAAATTTAGAATAAGTAAGGGCAAAGAAAGGGTAGTTAGTAATTTAATTTCCAACATATGAAATTGTTGGATAAATAATTAATTGTGGTAGTATGTATGATTGTGTAGTGCTTGAATTGCACTGAGTTAGCACGGGGGAGCTGCACTATTGTGAGATTGGTGCCAGCTATCAGGTAACCGCTTTCTGCTTGTTTATGTGTGTGTGTGGTGTTAGTAAGTAATTTGAAATATTATTATTTGAAAATTATGATGTTATATGGAGATGAGATTTTGAATCACAAATTGATGATTGATGAGATATGGAAACGAGGTCTTGTAATATTAATATTTTTATAATAAATGTCCCGTGGAGTATTATTTTGAAATGGCATAAATTTGTGATGTGAAATATTTGAAACTGAGATATATGTGGTTTTGGAAATTATTTAATATATGTATATCATGAAAATACTGGAAGGCCTGGTGCCTGATTGTGGTGTTGCATATCTATGTGTTGTATGTGAGAAATTATTTGGGTATGTGACACCGGTGAATTGGAAATTGTGCCATCACGTGATGAGGTACCCTGTTGCGCCACAGGGACTAATTGATATATTATGAGAAATAAAGGAGAGAAAGACGAAAGAGGGGATATCGCCCCTTACGGATTCAGAAAGGACAGAGATCCTTCTAATCTGTGGTACTATTCAGGGAGGGTAGAGAGTCCCTCGTGAACTGTACCGTGGTGATCAGGGGTGGGTGGAAGGTCCCGACTGGTCCCACATGTTTTCCCAACATTTCTAGTAAGATTTGTTTGGGTTGTCTGTAATTATCAATGATATATACTATTATTGAGGATGAGTTGTGATGGATTATTTTATAATTATAAACGATGAGAAAAGATATTTGGGACCAAGATATGCATTATATGTGAATACCTGAGCATGCTGGTTGAACTAATATATATACATATATGTATTCCACTGGACACCTTGCTAGCACACACCACACGTAGATGAGTAGTCAGTGGTTGCGTTTTGGGGCTACCCCCGTTGATCTCACTTTTGCAGGTCCTAGGAGCGAAGTAGGAGGTCAAGGGAAAGATCCGGGAACTTCTCACTGATATCGTGAGATACTCTGGACCAGAAGGACAGGAGGTATTGCCACATTTAGGATCATATTTTGTATGATGCTTCCGCTGAAAACTTATTATTATTTTGGGAAGAATTATTGTATAATTACCATTATGGTATGGTATTTTAAGGATGATGTGTGGAGATTAATTATGGATAATATAATTCTCTGTTATTGTACTGAAAGAAAATTTATATTATGATGACAGAGATTTGGAGTGGAAATTTGAATTATATATAAATATTATGGAAAGCTCTTTTTCTAACTATGTTAGCGAATTTTTGGTAATTTAATTCTTTTTCCTAACATAGTTAGTACTATAAACGTTTTAATATATTATTGTTAGTGGTTAAAAGTGGAATTTGGAGGTAATGTTACACTAGGAGCCAATCTGCCTTTCTCTTGAAAATTTAAAATTTAAATCTGTCCTTTTTTTTTTGAACTGAATAAATCTGTCAATCTAAACATCTTGGGATTTTAATATTTTGACCTGATATCATGGGATTAAAATTTTAAAAGATAGATAGATTATTCATCCGTAGCTGCATACAGATGGTTTTTTTCTTTTGCCTGGAAAATTGTATACAGGTTTTTTTTTTGTAAAAAAAAAAAAAAAAAAACTCTCTATACACGTTTCGTAAATAACCACAGCAAAGTAACAGAGAACAAGTACAAGTGTACAACATTATGGGCAAATAGAGCAAAGACGGCGAAGCAAATAACCAAATCGCCGAAGAGCCTCACAACTCGTCGTTATCGTCTACAAAGCGTCCAAAAACAGAACCAGGCAGAGCAAAGGTAAAAACTTGGAAGCATTTTTCACGAGTCACGACCACAGAGCCAAGCAGAGACGAAGATGGGTTTATTGGCGAAAGCAAAGCCAAAGTCTGGTGGTAACACCGCCGACACTAACAGAAACATGGGTCTTCTAGTAGTTTTCTTCCCTGAAGACGATTCCACCATTGCCGACAAAACCAAACTTTTTTCTCCCTCTTCTATTGCTTCATCATCATCTTCTTCTTCACCTTCTAGATCCCCTGCTTCTTCCTTCAGAAGAAGAAATTCCAGTTTACTCCTATCTAAAGCTCAATTCACTATTTCAATCTGTGCGCTCTTCATCTTCACCACTCTTCTTTTCTTCACTCTCTCCACTTTCGAACCTTCTAATGTTTCCCCTGGTAATACACTCCCTCACACCCCTCCTCGTAGATTTCTATCTCAGAAACCTCCCAACAATCCCACTTCGAAATCCAAAATCAACAACTGGGTACCCCATTTCTGGAAACCCAAACCATACGAAGCATCAAAGATCGAAACTTTTTTCCCATCCACTGCTCTGCAACGAATGGGTACTCTGTATCGGAGAGGAACTAAAGCCATGAGTGATCTCGTTGTCGCTCACGTGGCTGAAGACACCACCGACGATGAACTCCGATTTTTCCTCAGAGTTCTTCACCGGTCTGGTCTCACTGCTAAAGCCGACGTCGTTTTCATCTTCGATTCTCCTTCTTCGTCTTCGAGATTCGGCTCCATTATTCAGCAGGAGAACGAATTCTTCATGTCACTCATTGACCACTACACAGAACTGAAGAGCCTGAAGAAGAAGCCGAAGTCGAATTTCGATGTGGCTCGGTTTTTTAAGGCTGAAAAGAAGGGAAGTGTGAGTGGGGAGACATTGTGGGGGAAGAAATCTCGAAGCAATCTCACAAACCCAGAAGCAGAGAAAGCTAAGAACGAGTCGACTCAGCTGAGTTACGGGTCGGTTCTTAGCTTCGACGCCACTGAACTCGACCCGGAGAATTCTCTTTCCGGTTTTCTAGATCACGTTCCGTTAAAATTGCGAAGATGGGCATGTTATCCCATGTTACTAGGTCGAGTCAGGCGCAATTTCAAGCACGTAATGCTCGTGGATGCGAAGAATTTGATAGTTACAAACGATCCACTAGGACGAGTCAGGAATCGGAGGTCCGAGTCAGTTTTTATGTACTCTGTTCCAGTTAGCAAGCACAGTAAGAAGATCTCCGACAAAACTCAGTCAAACCGTCCCGTTGACTCCGCCGTCATAATGGGCGGCGAGCGTGGAATCCGGAGATTATCGAATGCGATGTTGGTAGGAATCGTCCGAGTCGCGACTCAGAACAAGAAGAACTCGGCGTCCGAGTCAGTGGTACTGAGTCAACTCGTCGTCAACGGGTTTATGTTGAAGAACATTGATTTGGTCACTTCGACTGAGTCGATACCGGAGGCGAGTTCACTCGGAGGCTGTAACTCGGCTGCTTTATCGTCATTGTGGGATTATCATATAATCCATCGTGGTATGAGTAATTGTGAGTTAAATTATGTTATTAAGAAACAATTATGTTCATCTGACATAGATTCCTTTGTTTATAGAGATTGTTAGCAAATCAGATAGATAGTATCCTGAGAAGAAGAAAATAAGGACGAAAATAGTCCAGAAAAGAAAAATGTTTTAAATTCACGCCCACCGGTCACTATGTGATTCGATCAGTTTTGTTGCAGTACATGTATATATTCATGTTGAGATTATATATATTTGTTTAGTTTTGTATTCGAGAAAGTTATGGAGCAGTGTGAACTGAGTGGCGCTGACAGATAAATTTGACCAAATAGAAGTCTTTTCTTTCTTAGTTGTATACCTGACTTTGGTCCTTTCTCCAAGATCTCCATTACTAGCTAATTAATTAATCGTTCCTGTAGCATATTAGAAATTGCAGTTTAATGATATGACATCATCCTGAAAAATGGGAGGTTGTAAGTTCATAACCTTGTATTGTTAGTTTCTGCCTCTTAATTAAAATTCAGGCATAGATCATCAATTATTGCCAGGGTTGCTTCTTGGAGAAGATCCCAGACGCTAAAAAATGGAAAGAAAGTGAAGGGTAATGGAAAAGGAAAATAGTAGAGAGGAAAAGCAATGGCAGGGGAATTAAAGGGGCTAAGGGGGAAGGCATGTGGTGCTGAACTTTTTAGGCTGGGGGCAGTGTCCGTGTTGGTAATTAATAAGTAGAGAGGAAAGAGAAGGGGATGCATTAATTTTTCAAAATTCCAGCTTTTAAAGATAAAGGTGACCAAACGTAATTACGAGCTTTTTTTTTTTTTCCCCTCTTGCCCCCAAACAAGGCCTTTTAAGGCGTGCCGCTTCAACGGGTACCTAGTGCTTCTACTAATATTAACTTTGTAGGCTGTAAAGTTGGGAGAAGGTTTATTTTTTAACCAAGAAAGGCCATTGAGGAAGTACTATACTACTCTACTATTGTGTGCTTGTGTTTTGGTAATTCTTTAAATTTAAAAATTAAATGAATGGATGGTTGAATGATTCCAGAAGTGAGCCAACCAAGTTCATGCTCGTTCACTTTCACACTTATTAATGGTAATCCGCTCTTATCCCCACAAACACATGCCACCCTTCCAACTTGCCAAGTATGGACCATCCCCCTTTGGAGAGAGAATTTTAAATTTTAGGAGTAATAGTTTAGTGAGTTCTCTCAATGTTTTAGGAAAGAAACCATGAAAAATACGGTGAAGAGAGATGAGAAAAAAAATTCTTTGAGAATTGTTTTATTCTATGATGAAAGATTTATATATATATATATATTAAACTAAGATAATAATAAATTTACAAATGCCAGTATATAAAATCAGCAGCAAATGCAGAAAATATATTTTCCCACTGATTGTTACTTGTTAGGAACACCAATCTCAATTTATTTTGAAATTCAAGATCCAAAATGTAACTGACTGCTAAAAATAAGCACCTAACTAATAAACCGATAATGATGCATTAGAAAAAAAACTATCTCTCGTGGCTAGTATCTCTATAACCAAGTGTAAGTGTGTGTTTAATTTATTTTATTAGAGGGAAAAAATATTTGCCAAGTCTTGGCTGGCTTTGGATGCCCAGTGAAACAAGTGATCCAAACCTTCTTTTCACGGTGAAAGCCAACTCACCGACACTAATTCATGGTGATCGACGTGTCACACCATAATTGACTTCAGACTCTCCCTGTTTTTCGTTCCTTCTCAGAATCTCAGTTCTGTAGGATAGACGCCACTTAGAGCCCCCACAATATCACTCAATATGTAAAGTATTGACTATGATTGCATTTTAGGCCATTTTTCCTTTTCTTTCAACTTCTTTTATTTTTGATCCAGTCATTCTTAAAAACCGAAACTTATTTGTCATTAATGAGTTCACTGTAAAATAAGTGTGGGACATCTATGTATAGGAGCAGTGTATCCTACGATATCGAGTAATTCCAAATACTGGAATCTGTTTGGTTTTGGCCCACTACTTGTTTTGACACTGGTTGCCAATATTTTTCATGTGCTTCGTGTACAGCTGTGAGAGATAATCCGAATACGTGAATCCTTAATTTTCCCATGTACACACTCTGTTTTCACTTCTTCGATTGTTTCCTGTTCATACTGTGCCAGCTAAAATTTATGTCTACTATATAAGAACAATAATGTAATAATATTATTGCTCTTGCGAAATTACCATTTCTTTGGTAATTTTTAATGTTTTTCTCTCTTCATAATTAAATTATATATGCTCAACGTAATTACCCAACAAATTTAAGCACAATGTAGCAGCAGCAATCAGCGCGCGAATATAATAATGACAATGCCTTTTTTGCATATAATTAATTACTTGTACGAGTTGATGAACAGAATTTATAATAAATAAATAAATAATTGTATATTTCAACGCTCCTTGACAAGAAGAAAGAGTCCAATTGGACTTTTTGTAATTGAGAATGGCCGATCATTGTTTGAGATTTTGAATTTATTCAGTGAAGTGGATTGCTAGATAAAGTAAGCAAGCTATATTATATGGTTTATAATAATAATAAGGTTGAAGTAACCTGACGATATAATAATTAATTAAAGCCCCTACAAGCATTTTGCTGTTGGAAGCACGAAAACATAAAATCTATGTATATTATCTTTAAGAAAGAATGAGACTTATGAGAGCGGCTTTCATACTTTCGGTGTTAATGGCTGGCACGGGTCCAAAGCAAAAAGGCAGACGTTCAAGTGCATGCGAGACCTCCCTTTAAACCCCCCCCCCCCCAAAAAAAAAAAAAAAATTGATGCCATGCATATTCACAAAAAGCAAATTAATGATAATTCCCATATAGACGCAAGTTTGTAAAAGCCGTTATATTGGATAACAGTGCACGGTTAAAATTGATTGTGAGCACGCCATGACATTTTAACCAGAGTCATTTATTTACATTATTTATTTTATCACTATGATCAATTTATAGGGCCTTTCACCAAGGAAGGTATGGTTAAAAAGGTTAAGTGTGTGAAAGCAACTTAAAAAGAGACAAAGCGGGATGGGTATAGAACCCATATATTCCCAAAATCCCACGGGATGCTCATGAAGCTTATTTTAGAGTGATCACGTGTGATGACGCAGGATTGATTAATATACATACATACATATATATATCATGTGGGTGTATGTATATGTTGTGAATGTGAACCTCACGTCACCAATTCCCTGAACTTTTCTGGAAGCAGCCTCACAATGCTTATCATTTTCAAATCCTAACAATATATGATATATATCGTTTGATTCATAAAAATCCCACACATACAAACACACACACGAACATGCATTCATATTTGCAGCAGTGAAGCGTATTAAAAGCAGGCCAAGCAGCATTTAAGGGGGCTTGTTGGGACCAGAGTCCTTCGGTAGTAGTAACTGTTTAAAGTGGTGGGGCTGTGAGTAGAGAAAGAAAGTTTGGACATGGGACCAATGATGGTTACCAGCAGTCCGGCACAGCACTATACTATAGTGAGGTTCACATAATTTAGTTTTTTTGTTGTTGAAGAAATTTGTTTATATCTCGCTTAAAACTGACTAACTGCACATGTGTATCTCACTTGTTGGCACAGTTAACTACCTACACACACTAAAACCATCGTAGACTCGTAGTTAAGATAATCTGAGTGGTGTTTTTCTTTTTTCAATGGACAGAATAATATGAGTGATCTTATTGTATTATATGTAGACAATGAGTGGATGATTCATGGGGCCCAATAATTAATGATGCACTGGCTATATTTATAGGGAAAATTTCAGTTTACCCCC
This sequence comes from Mimosa bimucronata, assembly GCA_037074515.1. Lineage (NCBI taxonomy): Eukaryota > Viridiplantae > Streptophyta > Magnoliopsida > Fabales > Fabaceae > Mimosa > Mimosa bimucronata. The sequence goes on from CM073437.1 coordinate 9,963,704, forward strand.
CTAATAAAGAATTAATCTCAGATTCCCCCCTAAACATTCTGAAATTTCGCTGCACCCCCAAGGGACTAAAGTGAAATTAAATGTTTCAACTAAAAGACCAAAATGTCCTTATTGAATTTTGTACTGATTTCCAAGACACATATGAAGAATTTCCAAGACACATATGAAGAATTTCCAAGACATTTATGAGAAATTTTCAAGACGCATATGAGGGAACTTTTCAAAACATTTGTGCTTATTTTCAACATCAATGTGAGTATTTTTAAGTCTAAAAAATCATGGAATCCAAAAATAAAACATCCAAAATTTCACAACTATATTTCCAAGATACATATGAAAAATTTCCAAGACACATATGGAGAATTTCCAAGATACATATGAGAAATTTTCAACACGTTTGTACTTCTTTCAATAAGGACATTTTGGTCTTTTAGCTGAAACATTTAATTTCACTTTAGTCCCTTGGGGGTGCAGTGAAATTTCAGAATGTTTTGGGGGGAATCTGAGATTAATTCCTTATTATGGGGGTAAAATGAAATTTTCCCATATTTATAAATTCAGCAAAGGAAGATACTTTATCAAAAGGCAAGAATTATAAGGACGAAAAGAAATCCAATGATTGATTATTCGGCTTTGTTATTTATCCAACTAGATTAGTGTTAACGAGAGCAACATATATATAACTTCGTTAATTGAAAAAATTTAAGTTGCAATAGAAATAAATAGTTGTCTGGTATGAAAATAAATAAAAATATAGGGACCATGAAAACATTTTTAAAATTTAAATTCTATAACGTTTAATGCGGTTTTACGATCATTATTTAACATACGCAAGTACATTGGTCAATTTTCAAATTAAGTAAAAACAAGATAATTATTTTTCATCATTTATTATATGCATTATGTATAATACCCAGTACCCACCAATCACCTTCTCATTTCTCTATCACTGTGACTAAGTGTACTTTCGTATAAGCAGTCTATTAGAATTATCTGTATGGTTTTATTATATACGCAGGCCATTGAAGTGGACTTGTACGTGTAACTTTATGCACACTTTGGGAAAAATTCAAGCCCCAATTATTCCCTCACATAGGATTTTAATTTCATTAAGGTCACTTTAGAGGATAGTGATGGTTATTCCTTTTTGTTCAAAACTGTATAATCAAACATTTCATTATTGTGGTTAGAAATAGTAGAAAGGTATTCTAATCACCCTTATTATTGCTGCTGGGCTATCACTCGGACATTTACTAATAATTTGAGTACCTCTCTGTTTCTTATTATAAGTCCACCCTAACTAATTCTCACATACTAAGAAATGGAAGTTATAGCATTAAATATGTCATGTTTTAAAAAAAAATTTAACTTTGCCCTCATTTAAGAATATGTGTTAAAATAATATTTAATGCATTATAAACCTTCTCTCTCATCTTCCCTATTTTCAATATAGGGGTAAAATAGTCACAATAACATTAATTGATCCCAAAATAGATTTATATTTAGAAACAAAAAATTTATGCTTTATGTATACAATGCTCGTGCTTTGGTCTTAAATAATTTTTCCGGACAGCGTTGGCATTTGTACAGCTTAAAACATTTAACCTGCGGATCAAATGATGTGATGTGAAAAGTCAATCTTTGAGCATTGACTTATTGCCTTCTTTTATTGTAGTCCATCATAATGGCTACATGGAGTGCATTTTTACCAGAATAAATTTGAACGAGTTATATTGACCATCTGCTCCTCAATCTACTGCGTTACATTCTCAATCAGAATCAATTATTAAATAATTAATTAAGGATTCCCTTGAATTATTATAAGCTGTTTGAGCCTATGAAATGCGGTGAAAATTAGATAAAGATGGCTAAATAGATTTATAAGTGTCTTTAACTCATTTTTTTTTTATATGGCTATTTCTTTTTTTTTTGGCCGGGTTTTGATATGGCTATCTAACTATATCAAATTCGACTAATATTCGATTCAATTGATAGTTTCTTTAACTCTAACTATAAGATAGATTTTTAAAGCGATGCTTCATCGTAAATATAAGACAAAAATGCGGTGGTAAAAGAATGGAGTCTTCCTTTAATTGTAGAAAATTATTGGTGTGCTTTTGAACATTGTTTATTATTGTCATTAATTACCGTGAATGACATACTTCCACTTCCTCCGTTTTTAAATATCGAACCTATTTGAGGATGTGAGTTGTTATTAAATATAAGACTTTTTCTACTTTTCCTCTATTTTTCCTTAAATTATTCCTATCGCTGTTCCTCAATAATAAATAAGTGAGGAAATGTGGGAATAAAGGTAGGTAGTTAGGATATTTTGGTAATATCATGTTATTTGAACTAACTTAACTAACAACCTTAATCTAATCAAATTAGATATATATGTCTTATATTTAGGAATAAAATGAGTAATTGATAACATTATACATTTAAAGATCTCAACTATATATTACTCATTAATAACAGTAAAATTAGTTAACTTTATTCTTCAAGTCATTCATAATGAGGGGAGTATATAGATAGTGAATTGTTGTGATGGTTGAAATGTTTTAAATGGGATCATTAGGGTAAACAGGTGAATTTTGATTCTTCGGTGCACTCATTGCACAGTGTCACTTCATTTTCAGATTGTGCGATTCCTTCGCTCTTGGCTGAATTGCGCAAAAAAGTAGAATTCAGAAGAGAAGCTTTACTTTTTTACATTTACTTTGTTTATTCGTAGGTGATTTCAGCAGAGGAGTTTTAAAAGGAAAAATATCAGAGAACCTGATGCTAAAGGAAGGAAGAAGACCATCACTAAGAAAAGATACCAACCCACTTGCAGACACAGTTACCTCTTACCACTCCATACACACAGTACTAAGGTTATCAAACCCGGACCGGTATCTAGATCGGTCGAGAGAATGGGTCAATGGTTAGTGGTTAGTGGTTCAACTCGGAGTCAACCCGTGAACCAGACCAGTGAGAAATAAAATAATTTGATTCAAAATTTACCACCATACCATTCAAATATTAAATACCAATTCAATATCTTGAACTACTAACAAAATAATCATATATTTATCTAATATTTTTTATGGTTTCTTTGACATAAATAGCATCAATATATTATTCATTGTTCTGTTAAAAAAAAATCTATTATTCATTGACATTGCAGTCAATAATTACTAAATATTCTTCCTAATAAAGGTTAAAATATATAAATGTTAACAAAATATTCCTACAAATAATTTTTTTGTCACTAAACTAGTAGTAATTAACATCAAAATTATCATTAAAATAAAAAAACACAAATTATTAATTTTTAACACTAATTTTTTTTAAGAAAAATGCAACCCAGGTCAACCCAGCAACTCGCCGGGTTGACCAGGTTGCTCTCTGGTTGTCCCGGGTTAGGCCGGGCTAAAATCAGTCCGAGTGGGTTGCTTGCCTAGATCGGTCCTGTGGCCGAGTCGCCGGGTTCCGGGTTGGCTCGGCTAGACCGAACCGGGTTTGATTACCCATCACAGTACATTGGTAGAGAATAGACCTGTTAAAACGGTCGGATCTACATACTTTTATGGGCTTCAATTATATAAATCCAAACAAGTGATTTTGGATTCTCCATCGAAAAAACTCTCGTGAATAAATGTCTAAAGCAGCAAGTTAAGCTCTAAAGTCCACACGAAATAGTAATATAAATACAAGTCTTTAGTCCTTATCACCATCCAAAAATACAACACTCGACCATTTGAAAGTTGCCCTCAGTCATCCCTTTGTTGGAGGATACAGTGTCATGTCAACCATCTCACCAATTTCCATCAAATCCCCTGGTTCTTTCCACATCACTGTAAAATCAATATTAAAACAATTCAAATTATAATTTTTAAATAACTATGATGATAAAGGCATACACTCACTCCTAATTTAATTATAAGATCCGGTTGATTTTTTTTTTTTTGGAGAAATTGAAGATGTAAAAACTAATTTATTTTACTTATAGACTAACGTATAATCTAATTACATGTGGTATATATTAAAATTTAACGGCCTATTTTACTTCCTTAATCTCGATAAAAAAGTCAACCGAATTTTATAATTAGGACCGGCGAAGTATTACCATTTGTCCAGATCAAACCAAGTACTGGTGTACTAGATCCCTATTTGTTGTAATGGGCCGGCCCAGTCTCGCTCTCATTAATACAATTTCAGTTATAAATATCGAAATTCTTTCTGGGTTAGATACCGCCGTTTAAAACCACACAAAAAATTCCCAATGGGTTAGGATCCAATAAATTTTGGGCCGGTACGGCCCGCCGAAGTATAAATGAAAAGCGTCCATCCCTATTCGTTGGTAGCTTGCTTGCCAAGCTAAGCTATGTGGCACTTCTGGTTTGACTCAGAGCCAAAACCTCTGTGCGTGTGAGTGAGATTCTATGATTTCTCCATTTTCGATCCTATCACTTTCTGGTACTGCTAATATTGTGTGGCTCTTCATCTCTACCAGCTAAGGCGCGCACAGCTTTTTCCTCTGGTCTTTACGCGTCTCCCTTTCTCTCTCTAATTTATGCTCGTTCTTTCTGAAATACTCATCAAATATGCTTGTTTCTCATTCCAGGAGCTGATTCTTTCTTTTTCTTTCGACCGTTAATTCTTTCCTTTTTGCAATCTTATGGGTAGAACTGTGTGATTCCCAAATTAGTGGATGGTGATACGGGATTTTCTACTTTTCTCTCTACTTATAGGCCCAAGGCTTCCTCGTCAAGTCACGCTGCAATCGTCAATTCACTCTGGTACGTTTGCGCTACTTGTGTGTGTGTGTGTGTTCCCCCCCCCCCCCTGTTTTTATGAGCTTTGTTGCTGCTTTTGGTATGCTAGTTTGTCTGCTACGTTATGAAGTATGAACATTAACTTCATTGTTAATTTTATTTTTACTTTCAATTAACTTCTGAGTTGGTTGCTGTGCTTTACCGATACTTATGAATTGGCATCTTGTCTGGGACAAACAATTTGGTGCTTCATGCCCATACTTTTACAGAAAATGTTACTTAACTGATCCCTCTTATTTGGATTGGCATCAAGAATCTGAATTAACTTCTTGTCTTTCACTCTGTTAAAGGATGACGCTGTCATCGAGACTCTGCAAATCACGCAGTCTCATGTTTTTCATTTTTTATGCTTTGATTGTTATCTCAGCAAATTATATGATCTTTACTTTCACTCACCAGGCTCGGAGCTTTTTGATTGATAAATTGACCATTGATGCAGGATACCGCATTAAAGCAGAATTCCCTCATCCATTGTTTCTAATCCTTGAGTTGCTATGGGTTACCGAAGTAATGTAAGCCAAAGGTTTCAAGTCACTCTTACTTTGGCGAAACATTTTTCAGATTCCTTTGTTTTTAACTTTATCTTTATCTTTCGGTTGATGGGCAGGAGTTTGATCACACTAATCAGCAAAATGATCATGGTATGGTGTTCTTCCGATATTTCATATGCATACAAGTTCACAATCCACCATATAGTCTTTTACCGACTTAGAATTGATACTCCCATTACATGCACAACATTAAAGTCACTGCTGATACTTTGATCAATAGCAGCAAAAATTGTATTCATAATCGATTTTCAGTGGCTGTCATCGTGTCAGCTTAACTGTTGTATGCAGCATGTTAATTTAAATACTCAGTTGAGGATATTTTGACAACTAAATGTTTCCTTAACATATATGACCAGGTGCACTGGTACGAAATGGAAAGGAAATTCTTTTTCAGGTAAACTAAAAATCTGGGACTCTGCTTATTTGCTTAGTTGCCTGCCTGTAACTGGATAGATTTTGAAGCCAATTTAATGGGTTTAGTTATCACATATAATCAAGCCGTTTTTGGCTACACTTGTCGAAGTATATGTTGTTTGTTTCTCTAGCTTTGGGCAGTATTTAGTTGGAAAGCTATGCTGATTTGGTTACTTCTATGTATTATGCTGCATCTTGGTTTTTAGTATGAAATCCGAACAATAGTATTGCACACAGAAGATGTATCACAAACTAAAATAAAAATAAAAATGCTTTGCAGGCATTCAACTGGGAGTCTCATAAACACGATTGGTGGAGAAATTTAGAAAGGAAAGTTCCTGATATAGCAAAATCTGGATTTACTTCAGCCTGGTTGCCACCCCCTACACATTCTTTTTCTCCTCAAGGTTTGAAGCAGTAGGCATGGAATTATTTGGTTTTCAAACAATATTTTTTTCTTTTCCAATGACCTGATGAGGACGATGAGATCAAACTTTTCAATTCCTTTTCGTTTACAGGTTACACCCCACAAAACCTTTACTCTCTCAACAGTTCATATGGCTCTGAGCATCAGTTACAAGCTTTGCTCCATAAGATGAAGCAGTGCAAGGTACGGGCAATGGCAGACATAGTTATCAATCATCGTTGTGGCACAACCCAAGGACGTGGAGGGATGTATAATCGTTATGATGGAATTCCATTATCATGGGATGAACGTGCTGTAACATCAGATAGTGGTGGTTTGGTGAGATAATTATCTATAGTTAACATGTTTTCACTGATTCCACTTTTGCTTTGCAACCATGAATTTTCTCACATGTATCTATGTTTTTAATTTAAGGGTAATCGAAGCACAGGGGCCATTTTCCATGGGTTTCCAAATATTGATCATACCCAAGATTTTGTGAGAAAGGACATTATTGGGTGGCTCCAATGGCTACGCAGTAACATAGGCTTTCAGGACTTTCGTTTTGATTTTGCAAGTGGGTAAGAACTCTCATCCCTTTGGAATAGTAGTTTCTTTTTCTTTTGTTAATTTTTCACATTTTATTCATTGATAAACCACTTTATTTTTTCTCCCCAGTTATTCACCAAAATTTGTGAAAGAGTATATTGAAAAAACAAAGCCAGCATTCTGTGTTGGGGAGTACTGGGATTCTTGCAACTATAACGGTTGTGTTTTGGACTATAACCAAGGTACTTCGCTTTAGTATATGTCATCTATTGCATCGCAGATAAATTTGTGTTCTCCAAAGTCTTATTTATTAAAGATGTGAAGGGAAAAGAGTGTCGTTTGGATTTTTATTTATTTATTTTTTATTTTTTTAAGATTTTGTGGTTTACAAACTTTCTCTATTGATGGAGACTTTTAAAATATATATGGAAAGCTCATATAAAATTGGGAAAATCCAAGTGAGATTGAAGTGTCTTAATCTCATTTTTTGTTCACTTTAAATTCCGGAGGAAACTGTTGCAACTTGGGGAGAGTAGATGGCGGAACATCAAAATAAAGTCTAATTTTCTGCTATAACTAGAAATTTAAGGCGGTATTAACAAACGACTATGAGATATCACTAATTCAGTGTTTAACTTTTTACTCAACCACGGATAAACTCCTAGTTTAAAGTTTATTGAAGAAGCATTAAAAGATGAAAAGGAGCTGAAAGTTTAGTGGTGGTGAGGTTCTTAATTGAAAACCTCAACAGAGTTGTTTTGCCTGATTTTGTTTTCTATGTTAAATTTACAGTTGACCTTGTTACTATTAGCCTGTTTCTGAGTCATTCCACGTATTGATGATTATGATGAATTATTTTTTTCTGAATGGTGGATGAATTTATTATGCCCAATTGTTTAAGATTGTTATCTCTGTTCAACACTTAGGCTTTTGCTTACTTTAAGCATATTATTTTCCTGTGCTTGTTCACCTGCAGACAGCCATAGGCAACGGATAATCAATTGGATTGACGGCACAGGTCAGCTTTCAACTGCATTTGACTTTACAACCAAAGGAATTCTCCAGGTATTTTCCAACATTTTGAAGTTCATAAATTTAACATTTTAGGAAATGAGCAAAGTTTTACATCTTTATTTGAGGTTTGAAGGTAAACGTACAAGCTCTTTGAACATGACGGATACATCTTCCAAAATATGTTCATTATGTTTTATTTTCGTTAGATTTTGTGAAGTCTACATACTCTGGTATCTATAGATGTATTATGGCAAATGGAGTTATCCAGAATTAAATTTATTACAATAAGTAATTTACCTGTGTAAACTGAGGTGCTTTGTTGTAGGAAGCTGTCAAGGGAGATTTTTGGCGGTTAAGGGATTCTCAAGGAAAGCCACCAGGGGTGATGGGGTGGTGGCCTTCGAGGGCAGTGACATTTCTAGATAACCATGACACTGGTTCTACACAGGTACCGAATTTATTATTTTTAAAATGATGCATTAAGATGCTCCAGACACAACATCTTATAGAATATTTTTCTTTTTTTTCTTTTAGAGCACGTATTGCATGTTATGCATGCAGGCTGCTAATTAGGATTTAGTGCCTAAGTTTCATAAGAATTTTAATATTAACATGCAAGATGTGTTCCCCCTTCTGATAACGATTCTTGTTCCGTTCTCACTCTGCAGGCTCATTGGCCCTTTCCCTCAAATCATATCATGGAGGTAATTTTTCCCCTGTCAACATAATGCTTTGATGCCCAGTTATCTTCCATTATGCTTCTTGCATAATGCTTTCCCTTTCTTTTGTTCGTCGAAGTTTATGCTCAAAGCATGCTAAATTGGATCTGTGATGACTTGTCGGCAGGGTTATGCTTACATATTGACTCATCCAGGGATACCAACCATTTTCTATGATCACTTTTATGATTGGGGTAACTCCACTCATGATCAGATTGTAAAGTTGGTATGTAACCTAACTAATACCCAACTGTTGCATTGGTCATTCAACAAAGATGCCCTCATTATAACTAAGTAACATTTGGTGGCAGATTGATATCCGCAAGCGTCAAGGTATTCACAGCCGATCACCTGTGAGGATTGTGGATGCTAAGCAAAATTTTTACGCAGCATTCATTGGGGAGAGAGTGTGCATGAAGATTGGGGACGCTTCTTGGTGCCCTTCTGGTAGGGAATGGACACTGGCTACTTCTGGCCACAGATATGCAGTATGGCACAAATATTAGTGTTTATTTAACAACCCCACCTTGAATTAAAGAGTAACAAAAACAAAATACTCTATCCGCCCCCTAAATCTAGGACCTACTTTTTTTTTTTTGAAAAATTAAGAAAATAATTTATTTGGCCTCCTTAATCTCTAAAAAAATCGATTAGATCTTGTATGGAGGAACACAGAGTAATAAACATCATTCCGCTTTATCATAACTTCACCAATTTGTTAAAATTGTGGGTACACCTCAAGATCTCTTGTCATGGACTCATTCTCCATGTGACAAATAATAATGATAAATATTTTGGGATGTATTTTTTTCACAAGTGGAAATAAAATTACTACTATGCCACCTTGGTTTATGACAATCTATTAGACCAGTATGTGACCGCAACATTGGAACGTTTTATGACAAGTTTGACCTGATGTTCCTTAATTGGGTGTGTTGATAATCTTGTATAATTGTTTTAATATGCCCACCTGCAGGCTTTCTCTACTGCGTTATATTTAAATAATTCTAGAAATTGAGGAGCACATAACTCTTACATTGTTGGAGCCTTGTCACTTAACTGATAAACACTTTTTTGAGGCTTTTTTAATTGTGAGGATGTGAGTTCGAATTAGATATAATAGGTGCATAAGTTATGACAAAAAATAAATAACACTTAATTCACTTATTAAAATCCATAATAAATAAAGTTTGGTTCTTTTCATTGAGATTCATGTACAATGCAATACATATACATCCGCAAGTCAATGACAACATGAAAGTGGTCAAGAACTATAATACGTACTAGAGCACATGGAAGAATTGGCCCTGTCTACTCAAAATAATTACGACACTGGTCGCACATCCAAGCTACTAAAGCCAACAACAAAATTTATGCGCTGCAATGCCAAGGATGGCGTGCCAATGAAAATCCAATAGATAAGTGGATTTGAAGATGCAAATACAGCAGAGGTATCACAAGTTAAAACAAGCCCTGCTTCTTTTTCAGCATGTCTTGTTTCCATTTTGGCATTATATAAAACGCTTCTTTTGTCATTCCGAATACAGATAAAAAATCATCATCTGACAGATACGCCTGAGCAATATCACAGTTGGAGAGAAAATCAATATTAATGTGTGTATTCAAAGCATACAGTTAGTTAATAATATACTATTCCGATCCTAAATATAAGATATAGTTGGATTTTTTTTTTCAAAAAAAATTTAAGAAACCAAATGAACCACTTAATTATAACATTTGTTATGTGTAATTAAATTACATGTTAATTTATTAATAAGATAAATTGGTTTTGAAAAATAATAACAAATATAAACACCTTAAAGTAATTTTTTTTTTTTTTGATGAATGCTTGGACCATTTTTGGCCTTCGATTGCACCACCGTCCAGGTATCCGGCGTTAACCTGAAGGCCAACGCCGGATTTACCAGCATGGGCCCTCGACAACCGACTAGTCCTGGCGCCCCCAATCGAATAGGCCCGACAGGTTTCACCCACCTTGGTGGTGCCCCAGGGGAGAGAGCTCCCAGAAGAAATTCTTTACAATCTCCTTACCTGGGTTTGAACTATTTAAACGTTTTTTATCTCCTCAAATAAGTCACGATCTTATATTAAGACGGGAAGGTAAGACTAACCTCCCTCCGTTTAAAGTCAATTCCAGACACGGGATTGTCAGAAGGAGTCTTTAATTGATCATAACTGTATGTCACACCACTACTTAGACTTAAAATATCACTGTCCGAGTTTTCCTGTTTTGGTTCGGAACCTCTGTCACCACCAGTTTCATGTGCAAGTTCCTCTGGCTCCTTGGCATCTTCGACTTCTTCAAGCCCTAGAAAGGCACTTCCACTCTTTCTTAATGCTGAAACTATCCAAATTTGTCAACCGGATCATCTTCTAATTCTTTGAACAGTTATAAATCAAGCATGTGGACGGCAAGGAAGTTTGAAGTTCTCTTTTAAGCATTTTCAAAACAGCAGCAAAATTAGGACGTCGCTTTGACAATACCTCGAGAGAAAGAGAAAGCCAGTGCCTCTCCATGTATTATTGTTTGGCATCTCAATAAGCCAGGAGAGAAAACCCTTTTTAAATAAAAAGTAAAGGTGCCCTGATGGAGTTTTTTGTACTAATTGAGCTCAAATCTTTGATTCTAGATAACACAACTGGTTACAATAATACACATTTCTCATACTGACCGCATTCAATTCAGGTGAGGACGACATGTATTAATAATGAAAATAATTGTATAAAAGTTATCAGGAAAAGGAACAGAGGGATCAGGTTCCGAAGAAAAAGAATGGAACTGATAAATGTATTTTGCAGCATTTTTTGCAAAAAAAGAAAAAAAGAAAATAGACAGGAGCATCAGCACAATGCACACAATGCAACATCTCTCAAAATAATCAGAGATTTATTTCGTCACCTGGGGTGCTGTTTCCAGCAAAAGGACTTCCAACTGGTGTAGAATCAGGTGTTTGCCTCTTTTCAGCAATAAGAACTGATGAAAGAGCAGCCACAGCAGCAGCTCTTTGTGACCCTTGACTTGTTGCAGAAAGCTTTGGGGTAACAGCTTTAGGACTCGATGATGAACTAAAAGCAGAATTTAAGGCCGCTAAAGCTTCTGCTCTTTGTCTTGGTCCTCCATGATTTAATTCATTCAACCTATCCTGTGACTGTAGGAGTGCCACAAATTAGAGAGAAGCACTACTATTTGCTTTATCTTGCTAAGATGCTATCTTCTTAGCATGAGTGTCTGTTTGTTTCAAAAACCACTCTGTATAATTAATCTTGTCATGGAAAAAGCTAGCAAAACATCTGTGAACAAGTAACAATACCGTTATGAGTTTTTTCTCCGAAGATGAATTAAAAGCAGAGTTTAAGGCGGCTAAAGCTTCTGCTCTTTGTCTTGGACCAGAACCATTATACTCTTCCTGTCACCAGAATCAATAAAGCGTTATGAATGAATACAGGAACAAAAGTACAGATGTAACAACACATTCACATATGATAGCAAGTCATCTGTGAGCAAGTGACAATACCGTTATGTGTGTTTTCTCAGAAGATGAATTAAAGGCAGAGTTTAAGGCGGCTAAAGCTTCTGCTCTTTGTCTAGGACCAGATCCATTAGACTTATCCTGTCACCAGAAGTCCAGAACCAACGAAGCGTTATAAATGAAATACAGGAAAAAAATATTGCTACTGTAGCAACACATTCACATATATGATACACATCTAATACTATCTAATACTGACAGGAATGCCTCTGAATATACTTATAAAGTTATACCACCAATATTGACGAGTAAGACATCAAATGACGAGATTACACAGAGGCATTGTAGTAGAAAGATGGTTGAACTACTCAAGTAATAGCCTTGGGGTTGACACTAGATGAACTTGACAAGAATGAGAAAACTAGAGTAAGGAAGGCATCATAGATATTCTAGTTTGAACTTAATGATGCTGATAGTTGATATACGATATGCCTCACTTTTCTCTTTATTGTACTATAAAAGAAAGGGATAAAAATCAATTTTACCTTGGAAGTATTCTCTAAATAGCGATTATGGCCTGGAAGTTTTTTTAAGCCTAATGTCGCCCCAAAAGAAAGTATGAAAGTGTAGCAATGTTGCCTAAACTAATAGAGGTATAAATAGAAGTCAAGTCATGGTCCACGTTAGAATAAATATGAATCATTTTTGTCTTAAACGTTTTCCTCGATGAATGATTTTGCCCCATAAGTTTTTTGAAATGCAATGTTTCCTCGTATGTTTAAAAAACTTCCGGGATAATCGCTCATCAAGGAAAAATTCTAGGACAAAAATGATTTATCTTTATCTTGATATGGATCAAGACGTGACGTTCATTAATGACTCCGTTAGTTTAGGACGACATTACTACACTTTTCATACTTCTGGGTTAACATTAGTCCCCAAAAAACTTCTAGGGTAAAATCGTGACCCAACGAATACTTTCAAAGCGAAATTGGTACTTAATCCTATAAGAAAACTATTGCACAAGAATTATTCCAGCATCATCAAGAGAAAAAGATAAGTGAGGGAAAACAGAGCAGTGTTTCCATAACGTAAATAATACCTTTATCATTTTTACAACCTTGTTTAGTTTGAAAGTATCATGTTAGCACTTGATATACTGATTTCCTCACTTTTCTCTGTCTCATTCTAAAAAAAAGGCTACTGCAAATGAATTATTTTAACATCATAAAATAACCATTTCATGAGAACCAGTCCTGAGAAGAAAAGAAAAGCAGAAAAACAGATCAGGGTTTCTGTTATCGACATTTTCATCATTCTTCTAACCCAGTTATAATAGTCTTGGGGTTAACACTGAATGTTAATTTTGTAGTAAAAAGATGGTGAAGGTTGGAAACCATCTCACAAATTTCCTTACATAACCAATTGAAATATTTTATAACTGAAAATACGAAGCCTATATCCCTTGTTTCTCTACAAAAGCACTTTTTACCATATAGCATTAATGGAGATAAAGAATCATGACAAGAAAAAGAATTTCCTGGTTTTGGATCTTAGCAATCATGACTACTGGTCCTGATTAAAGTTCAATTTCAATTGTTGGTTTTATAATAGTCAGTAAGTATAATTGATAAACGGAGTTACTCTTTATGATTGACAACAACATAATATTGTGAAGATTACAATTGAAGCCTTTACCTCCACTGCATGGCCAACCCCAAATAGAAGGGTTGTCTTTTTCTCGAATGAGTTTCCTTGAACCTGCATTTCATCAGCAAGCACCCTTTAACGAAACGTGTAAATTTGTATGAGCTTTGTCTTGTGTAAAATCTATTATTTTAATCCAAACAATCACTCTAACTTAATTTTTAAAAATCAACTTCACATGGTACATTTTCACAACGTCCATATGATAACACCAAGTGACCCTAGTTCATAAATGTAAACAGTTGCCAAAAGCCTGTTTATGTTCTGATCCTCCCAGTGTTTTATCTTTCAAGTTCAAAGTGTAGATTTCAGCGTTTCATGATAAGTAAGAGGCGTAGAGATTCAAATGATAGATGGAATAATATTCATCTTCCACCCAGTTAAACTCTAGTTATGAGAAAATCTGGTATTTTTTTTATTCATCGGTCTTTGCGAAATATTTCTTTGTCTATGGTTAACGAGATATTTAATTCCCAGCAGGGAGCACCCTCTTGAAATGATCAAATTCACCTGGATGCTAAAGACTGAAAGATCTGTATACTGTGTTAAAGATCTGTATACTATGTTAGTCTAATTTTCAACTACATTCTAGCCAACCTGAACCAGCTTTGAAGGAGGCCTTGAATTGTCAATTATCTCGAGGGGTTTTGCTAGTATGGACAAGAAGAATTATCTTGAGTCACCAAGAGAGACATGCCAAACTGGGTTTGCAGTTGGGAATGTTTAGAAGAGTGAAAAAAATAATAAAATATCAAACAAATTTAAATATAAAAAACGGAAAACCATGATAATTAATACGCATACAGTGGCTTTCGCACGATCCCATGAAAAGTATGCTGTGAAGAAGCACGGTTCGTTCCCTTCTGTGACTTTATAAAGTGGCACTTGAGGAGACAGTCCCTCCAAAGATGCAGCCAAATCTATGTATTTCTGGTGGGAAAAAGCTCCAGAATGAATGAAGGATATCACGCAGGTTAGGAAACGGGAAATGACATCCTAAACACGATTAAAATATTTACCTGGCCAATTTCGAAAGCACTTTGCTTCTCTTTTGAGTCGGCAGTCTGACCAACCCAAATAAACACTTCTCCATGTGTATCAAAGATGAGCATATCTTCAGTCAACAGATCATCTTGCGAGAAGTTGTAAATCTCCTCAACCTGGAGAGGAAAATACAAAACCACATTTAAAGCTGTAGAAACACCAAATTACAAATAAAGATTTCTTAGCTAAGAAACTTGACACAATGAAGTTTCAGACACCAACTCACCTGGAACTTTCCTGGTGAATCCACGTTGCAAAAGAATTACCAAAATCAAGAACGGTTAGGACAAGATAACTGCTCCATCAACAATGCCAGGGTCACTAATATTTTATTAAGAAAATCAAGAAAGGAAGAACGCTACCTTTGTTGAACGAGTAAGTGAACAAATGTGGATCTCTGACAGTGTCATCAGCGATTTTTTTACTGACATAATTTTGTTTTCCTCCTAGTGCAGACCAGAAAGTTGAATTTTTGGTTCCTTCTTTAATATGTTTTAAAGCAACTCCTGGCTGAAAAACCCATGCAACAGGTGATATTACTATAACTAAATATTTCATGGTATATCAAAAATCCATTATGTACAATAATATAGAATAAATCAAAATCATGTATTTGCTTTGCTGTAAGAAATGCAAACGGAGCACAAAGCTTTCAGGTCAAGTCAGTGTGCTTGACTTGAAGCAACTTGTGCAACAAAAGTACCTAATCTAAGATTTCATGCATATAAGAATCAAAATCCCTTTCAAATAGGATGTATCTTTGCAAGACATTAAATTCAACACATACTCAAGTTTAACTTATCAATGGTTGAAACAACTTGGTTATGTGCTAACTTCTTACCATAATGCCTGAAGAATTTATTTCTGTTTTAGATGAAACTAGTTGATGTTCCAAAACATTTTGTTAAGCAGAGCGTACCTTCAAAAAGTCTGCAACTTTTGCAGCTACTTGCTGCTTCTCAGAAGAAGATTGACTTCCATGCCAAAGGTAGATTGCTGAGCCAGTTTGCAGGAGGAAACACTCAGTAGAATTTAGTGACTTTGCCACCTGAACAAGAATAGCATGCTTGGTATGATGCAACTAAAAATGACAGGCAGAAAAATATAAGCCCCAGTAAAAGCAATGGCGGTTAAAAAAAATGAAGCATTCAATGAATGCATACTGCATCAACTTGCACTGCTTTATTGTTATGATTGGAAGTTCCAGAAACTTGAATGAGTGCTACACACTCTGCTGTATATGTCTCGTCTGCCAACTGTTTACCAGCTATTAGTTGTTTGTAAGAAGAGCTCAAACCTCCCTAAAACAAAGATAATTCCGTTACAAAGGATAACTTACACATATTTAGACTACATGTATTGTCAAAAAACACTTTCAGAGTAATGACGCGATACCTTAAGGACCACCATAGGCTGAAAAAGAGCAACAAACTGCTGTGGCTCTTTACCTTCAAATATGCGACCCTGCCAGAAACTAATTCAATTGCAGGCAATTTCCAAGAACCCACCCCCAACTTGACAATGTAATATAAAAGTACCTGAACAGGTCTACCCTTTAGTGAATCGAACATTTTGTTGGTCAACTGAGCTGCCATCCTTTGATCTTCCTGAGTGGGAATTATAATCAAGATAAATTATATGTAGCCATCAGTTCATCAATATTTCATCCAACGAAAGTAATGAGCAGAAGAAATTAAAAAACCTGAAGACAATTCCATGCCCCTTATATTGTCTAATCTCAACTCAGACCAAATGCCATAAGAGATTACTCTTGAAGAAAAGACACTTTGAAAAAGACAAACACTTTAAAAAACAATAATAGCAGTTACTGTACAAAAAAGTGCGATTAGACAGTTTATTGATCATAATTCATGGGAAGCAAAAGCTAATCGCAAACTAGCAATAAATTGGTAGCATCTCAAAGGATGACCATTTATGGTAGGATTGATGCGTAAGACATTAGAAATGAGGAGCAAATAGTCAATGCAAACATGTGGCAACAGCAAAATATTTGATTAATTAAAGAACAGAGTTGGTATAATCTAAAGATATCATCTTCTTAATATAGTTACTCATTAAAAAAGTACTCCTTCAAATCTCATAAGTTCTTTAAATTCACAAGGTTCAGGGCATCATATAAGCTTGAGAAGAGATAGGCGATGGTTTGCTAAGTTATGTCATATCTTTGAGGAAAAGACCAAGTGCTGCTTCGTGCATGATTTGAAAGGTGATACAAATTTTATTTAGGTTGAAACTAATTAATATTGATAAAATTAAATTTAAATTTTAAATTATAAAAACTGAGTCATCCTAATCAATCTTTTTTTCTTTTTGTGTGTATTAATACAGAGCAAGGTTTGGTCACTTCCGTCCAGAATCTATTGCTTCCCGTAAACAAAACCAATAGATATCCCCTTGTATAATTGAATCAACAATCAGCATATCACTTAAAACGTTTTATAGCTAGCCAAACTTCATAAAATGTAGACTATTTGCTTAAGCATGGTTGCTTTCGGTCAATCTAAAAAATACCTTGCTTACAAATACTAACAAGGCTAAGTGACTGTCACGAAATATTGTACTTCCCATTGTATACAAATACTAACAAGGCTAAGTGACTGTCACGAAATATTGTACTTCCCATTGTATACAAATACTAACAAGGCTAAGTGACTGTCACAAAATATTGTACTTTCCATTGTATATTTTGAACTCAAATTAGAATAATAGAAATTACCTCAACGCTGTCTTTCCCTAACCAACAGCACAAAAAATAGTCTTCCTTCCTCTCACCAGTGTGGTAGCTGTACAATACTATGTAGCAATCCCCACTATAAAATTTGCCTATATCCTCCCTAGGTAATGGATCCTTATTACCTCCATCAATCCGCCATACCTGAAAAAATAATTTTATTTCCTCCATAAAAAATGGCATGCGTTCAACACCCCCCCCCCCCTCCCAACACAACTGACCTCCATCTTTCCACCTCCTTCAAGTAGATGCGGAATTTCCTCATTTACAGCTGTGCATTTTGTCATTCCTTTGACACCCCTGACTTGTTGCTTCAGAAAAGCTAATAGTAAACAAAGTACCATACTTAGCATGTATAGCGAGACACAATGCCACGACTCATGTTTCAAGTGGGAAGAAGTGATATTCACCTGCAACTTTTCCCCTTCCTTTCTCAGCAACCGTAGTAGTAGTTCCTGTTGGCCAAGAATCAAAGTTTGATCTAAACGAAAGTGTCTCAAAACCTTGAATTACTCTGGTTATCTTTGTAGATTTTGGCTTATTGTGACTCACAACAAACTCCTGCAGCCAATAGGAAAGATAAGGAATCCATGCTCATCAGCTGATATATGAAGAGCTAGACATTATAACGTTAATACCTCAACTGCTTGACAGGCTGATTTTCTTTCTTCAACTTGTGTTGACCGGCCAACCCAAAGAAATACCTCAGCCCCACAGTCCAGTAAATAGCATTTTTTGTTCTCCAATAGTGATTTAGACAATTCACCTTCTACATGTTTGACCTCGCCATCAACAATGCTACAAGGACATTTCTTACGATTTTTTATAACCGGCCACATATTTTTATCTTTTTAACATGGAAAATATCAACTTCTATCTATTATCCTCCTGAAACAGATCTATGAGGGAATGAGTTAGGGATGAGTAGAATCGACATACTGATAAAGTTGAGCTGGAATAGCCTCCGGAATTATATCATCCTCACATATGGCCTTCTTTCCAATGGGAGCAAAACCACCAAAGAGGGCCCAAAATTCACCTGAGTCCGACTCAGTGTCCAACCTGCCATCATCTGCAATATGGTTTAGACATTTTAAGAACAAAGAAAGACTTGCATCCACAGAATAGACATATCAAATTTAGATAAATTCTACCAAAAAAATGTGTCCTCACCAACAATCGCAACTTCACACATCCCTTCATGATACTTCTCCTTCAGAAATTGAATTACTTCCAAAGCCTTTGCTCTTTCTTGAATATCGGAATTTGCACCATTGAACTGATAAATTTTGATCTGAGTGTCTAGGATAAAAACGTCTTCATGATTCAGCGATGACCGTGCAAAAGGTACCTGCACAAGCAAAATTTTAGATTACATGTTAATTCAATGAATGTTCACTGGATCCATGAAGCTCATGTCTAGAGAAAAGTATGCCTGTTTCATCCTGACAACTCGCTTTCCCTTGCATATGTACAATCGTGTTTCAAACTCTTCTTCTTCAGGTTTTCTAAATCCAGATGCAACACCCCCCTCTAATGGTATGATACATGGTTTAAAGTATGACAAGAACTTGTCGGATTCATGGCCTTGGATTTCCCTGTGCTGCACTGCACGTCCTCCAAGAGCAGCATCAATTTCAACAGTTTTGATGGCTGCTGTTCCAGCCTCATCCTACAGAAAAAGATTATATTAGGAAATAATATTATTCTTTTTGTGAGAAATAATTGTTCAGGTAATTCAAAATAAGAAGGAGAATCGTGTGTTTCAGACAATCTCAAAAGAACTACTAGGCTCACCTGACTTGTGTCCTTTCCAATCCAGAAGTGTATATCATAAAAGTAAATGCCTCCTTTTGCTTGAGTTGTCTGAAAATAAGCTTATAAGAAACCCTAAATAATATGGGGAAACTAAAGATATAAATCAAACATGCCAAAAGGTTAGTAACTGTGTAAAGAGGCTTTCCTTATATATTAATATCATGAAAGTTGTATCCTTCCTCCTCCTCCATCTATTTTGTTCGTTAGTGTGCTTTGAGCTAGTGTGTGTAATATGACCGTTAACATGACACTGTGGACCAAATCTCTTTAAGAACTAAGGAATCAATATGTGCATACTATGCAAATGGTAAACAAAAGAGGATCATGAACCATCTACAGAACATTCAGTGTCCAGTCATGCAAGATGATGATTAAAAAAACTAAATAAGAACATAGTCAATGCATCAGATTTAATTATACTTAAAAGTTCACACCTGCAATGTGAGATACGAATCACCCATGTAGAATTTCCCATAATCAGATCTGGGCAAAGGAACTGGCTGAAAATTCTCAATTCTCCATATTTCAATTCCTCTTCAAGAAGTTAAGTCTAAAACCACTCAATGTGGACTCAATATACAACAAGATAACCACAAAAAATCATATAGCACCCGAAGATCAAATTACACATAATTTGGCTGATCTATGCAGTAAATTTTTCTGTTGTTTTCCTTTTTCACTCTTAATTTACTCAAAAAGTTAAAGAAGAAACTGTTTCACAACTATTTTCAAATGCACTTGATATGTTAAGGATACGGTTTTTGACCAACTCCCTGAAAGGCAGGATCTAAAACTTTAGTTGAGCTAGACATTTCTGAAATTCCTTCTTAAATGCTGTCTTTACCAGCAAGCACACAGCGGAGGAAAATTCCTGAGTAGTTCACTGCATGAAAAAGTATTTGATATTAGCAGATATAACGAAGAACATACCAGCATGAAAGAAACACGTGTCACTTTTTGGAGCAATTTCATATTCTTTAACACCACCAAATCAGGCAGGCTTCTTCGTTGATTAAAAAGAGAGGAGAACAACAGATTTCCCTAACAAATTTTTTGCGTAGCATTGATTGGTAGGGGCTACTCTATGGGGTGCTCAGTTGGATTAATTATTCCACCTCGATAGCTAACTCAGGGAATTTCAAGTGATGATGAATGCATGCAGGCGTGGAGTCACCGAACAGATTAAGAAAAAAATATTGCTAATCACCGTGAAACAAACGTGAAAAAAGATGATCCATCGTAAATCTAGAGAACACTAATGACAAGACGAAAAGCGGTAACTAACTATGAAATACCCACTTACATTATCCGAAATCAACCAGACTCGGATCTGGTTATACAATGATAAAAAATAATGAATCGTCAGCTAATAAAAAATGCAGCAAAAGATGGTCGAATTTCGGCTATATTAGGAATCCACGGAACGATATGAATAAACGTGATTGTTGGAAGACGAAATAATTGTGTACATAATTAGGTTTCTCTCTATATCACAAAAGTTGAAACATACTAAGTCAGATAAACATTACATAGCATTAATTCATCGTGAAACTTATACTTTATTTTTTTTGTTTGCGCTTGTAATTTATTTTAATGTTAGAGGCAGAGGCCTCAGGTCAACAAACATTTTTTTCTTTCTTTTTTTTTCTTTTTCTTTTCCATCTCATTGATCTAATCTAATGTCTTTGGTTGTACATACAATGATATAGCGAGGGAGAGAAATGATTGCCGTACCTGTGGTTTGTTGCTGTGATGATGATGAATGGAGAGCTAAGAAAATATACTTGAAAACTGAAAAGATGAGGCGAATTATTGCAATGCCAGTGACTATGTTCTCTCTCTCTCTCTCTAACCTTTGAAGCTTTCGAGATATATGTAATTGAAAAGCAGAGAGGCGTGAATGAATTATGAAGACGAAAGGCTGGGGGAAAGGAGAAAGGCAGAACACACAGAGAGAATGAATGTACCGTTGAGAGGAGAGAGGATTTCCCGATTTTGGCGGGAAAAAGTCTCTGTTTTAAGACAACCATCCGTTCACCTTGCCGCCGCACTTGTTGCCTTTATACGTTGCGTGCCTTTCTTAGCTGGGCCAAATTTTTCGTGTCTTTTCCTCTTCCGTTTTTTTTTTTTTTTGTCTTTCACGCCAAAAAAAAATGTCATGACGATGCAGGTAAGAACTTGTTGCGCGCCTTTCTTAGCTGGATCAAATTTCACAAGCCGTTTCCTCTTCCTTTTTTTCTATTTTTCATGCAAAAAAAAAAAAAATGTTACTACGACGGTGTGGGTAAGAAATTCAAAGAATCATTAACTAGTACTCTTTCGTCCGAATATATAAGGTTTTTTTAAACTGAATTATGGGTCCTAAAAAATTAGTTAAAGTTAGTTAAAAATAATAAATGTGTATGAAATATACCATTTTTTTTCAAAAGTACCCTTATTTATGAATGAGTAAGAGAGATGGTAATTATGAAAAAAAATATGTAGGAAAATTAATGCATTGGTAGAATGGGAAAAACGCATTTATTATCTAAATAAAGTCAAATAGGACCTTATATTTTGGGATAAGATCATTCAAAAAAATAGACATTATATTATGGGATGGAGGGAGTATTTATTATTCCTCTATTTCTAAATATAAGATCTAATTGAATTTTTTTTAGAAATTAAAGAAGTTAAATGAGTCGCTTAATTATAGTAATTTTTTGTGTGTATTATTCGATTATTTGTTGACTTATAAGTCAAGTAAATTAGTTTAGAGAAAAAATTCAAGCAAATCAATTTTTAAGTAACTTATTTAGTTTTCATAAGATTCTCCAAAAAAACCAATTAGATCCTATAATTAAGAACGGAGGAAGTATATGTTTATGGGTGGGAGTAAATATTAGTGATATATTGCCTTTATTTGATTGATTTTTGTAATCTAGTATTTAGATTAGTGCCGATCATATATCTCTAACGGCTATCCGGCCCTTTGCCATTTACATACTTCACTTAAATTTCTAAAATAAAAATTACATGGGAAAATTTTAAATAAATACCGTTTGAATATCAAAAGGACAAAAAGGTACCTCAAATATACAAAAGGACATAAGAGGGATTGTTCCCAACTTGAGATAAACAATTTTAAGGCACAAAGACCAAAATGTCCCCTGCCTCCATTCTCTTTTAAAGCGAAGTAGTTAATGGCTATACTAGAGCTGTTAATCGCTATACGAGAGTGGTTATTGGCCATAAACGAGTGGTTAACGACTTTCACAAATATAAGTGTATTTGAGCACAACTAATGAATTAGCAACGTTGTTAATGGCTATATCAGAGTGGTTAATCGCTATACGGTAGTGGTTAATGGTTATACAGCCTATACTTGAATAGTTAACGACTTTTATAAAAACAAGCGTATCTGAGCCTAACTAATGAATCAGGGAAATGGCTAATGGCTATACTAGAGTGGTTAATCGCTATACGGGAGTGGTTAATGGCATACCCGAGTGGTTAATAGAGACAAGGGCATTTTTGTCTTCTCTCCTTAAAATTGTTTATCCCAAATTGAGAACAATCACTGTTATGTCCTTTTGTATATTGGAAGTAACTTTTTGTCATTTTGATATTCAAAGGGTATTTATTTGGAATTTTTCTAAATTACAAACAGCTAATCAAAATTAATACATATATTACTAAAAAAATAACTACATAGATTTCGAATATAAATAATTAAATTGTTTGGCCGAACACTATAAATTAATCCATTCGTCTCTTAATACAAGACTTGTTTTATTTTTTTTAAATTTTTGGGAAAGTTAAATAAGCTACTCATCATTAAGTTATTTCACTAATTTTTTTTAAATTAATTTATTTAACTAATAATCTAATATAAATTTTATGATGAAGTGATTTACTTTAACTTTTATCTAGGAGTATTTGTGAGATTCTGTCGCCAGCAGACTTTTGATAGAATGTGCCAGCTTTTAAAGAGTGAAGGTCGTGTGATATCGAGGCATTTGTGCTTTTGATCTTACTCATTGCAACAACATTGCCCTACACATTCTGTAGCCTCATGCGTCATTTTGCACTTATTTCACACTATAGGTTTCTTTTACAATAGTGATGAGTTGATAATTACGAGTATCATTTTTTAAAAAAATAAAATAAAATAACTTATTTATTCCTTGTTTTCCGACTTTGTTCACCGTTGCTTGTAACCATAGTAATTAAACACGAACTGGCAATTAGTCCGTTCAAGGCAGAAGGTTAGAGGGTCAGTCCATAACCAACCTATGAATCAGCCCGGTAAAGAATAAAAAAGTAACAAAAAAATCATCTAAGTAACGATAATTTCCAAAAAGCTAAACAATAACTTCACCTACCATTTTGAATCATTAACAAAAAAAAAAATCCAATCATCAACATTGTTTACAAATTCTTTGACAAAATGATATCATCATATCATATCATATTACCATTCAATGACACAAAATGGTTAGCAACCAATTAGTACTCAATACTAACTATTTATTATATCAAAATAGGTATACAATAACAAAATATTTTCACCTTTAACCCTATCATCACTAAACTAACGAAGAACATGGAGAAGGCAAGGGAACCGACAACCAAGCCGACGACAAACAGGGTGACCGCGAACATCGGTGACGGATACCAAGAATACCAAGGTTCAAAAACCCAACCCGGGCACCAAACCGGCCGACCTACTGGTTCAAGGGTCACTGGTCTAACCTCGGGTTAACCTGGACTTAATAAAATAATAATATTTAATTACCACTAATATTAAAATATAAGAAAATATATAAATGTAACTAACAAAATAATGAAAATATACCAAGATAAATACTAACTAGTGAAAGTTTTCAAAATCCAAAAATACATCAAGAGTCAATATTAGTCCTTAGCTCCTTACAATACTTCCAAAATATAAAAATACTGCATCAAGAGTCCATATTAGTCCTTAGCTCATTACAATACTTCAATCAATATCAATAATACTCATTTATATTTCATCAACATCATCATTTATATTGATATCTTCATCAGCACCGGTATTAGAATCTTGACTGATAAAAGCATCAGCATTAGGAGCATCATCCAAAAGAGGTGGTTCAACAATATCCAAATCTTCATCACCTATATATATAACAATATGCAAAGAAAATCATATTTTTGTATAATCAATTAACAAGACTATATAAAACTAAAGCTAAAACTTTTATTATCCATACCATGCAGGATCGTTTTTTAAACGAACTGAGGGATTAGAACCAGTGTTTGCATCTGAATTGGATGTGGGAGCTTCAACACTGATATTAGGAGTGGCATTTTCATTTCCTGAACTTCCAACATCCATTGATGTTTCTAAACAACTTTCAAACCACAAAAATTTAATTAATCAATTTCATAAAACATAACAATAAGAATTACAAGGAACAAAGGCTATTAATCATCTTCAAAGTTAAACCAATTAAGTTGAAAAATTTCCACAATCAGAGCTTTCAGAGCTAAATCACACAAGGGAATAACAGAGCTAAATCACACAAGGGAATAACAGAGCTAAATGCCTAAATCACACAAGGGAATAACAGAGCTAAATCACACAAGGGCCATCAATCAAAGCAGAGAACAGGGCTAAATTCTTTCACAAATAACAACATGTAGACATTGCATAATTACCATTTCTACTAAATCAGAGCTTATTGCTATTTCACAAAGGCCATCAGTCAGCTAAATCAGAGCTTATTGCTGTTTCACAATCAGAGCCAAAGGGAACAACATGTATACATTGCATAATTACCATTTCTACTACATATAGCGGCAGAAACAACGAATAAGAGCAGAGAACAGGCTAAATTCTTTCACAAATAACACTAGAAAAGAAAATCCAAGAACAAAGCCCTTGGTCCTTGATTTTGTCATAGATGTGATACCAGATTAGCAATTCGTAGAACAGGCTATAGAGATTAACAGCCATAAAGCTTGATCAAGAAATTAAGGTGACTCGGCGCTCGAAGCTCGGTGAAGCAAGGGAGGAAGTTTGATTAGCTCGAGGGTTTTTACCTGAACACGAAGTAAGAACACGAAGCTCGGCGCTCGTCTCGGCCGTTTGTCGCCGTCCACCGTCGGAGATTGCACGCCTGAAGGGAGGAAGAAGGGCGAGCTTAGGGTTCTGCGAGGTGGCGGCGGGGGGGTTCTGTCTGCGCGGGGGGGGTTTTCTGTCTCTGAGCTGATATGAATTTTTTTTTTAATACTGTCCCAAAACGGCGTCGTTTTGGGACAGAAATTTCTGAAAAAAATAACCCGGCTGACTCGGCCATTAGGCCGAGTCAGCCGGGTTTGGCCGGGTGGAGCGAGTTGACCCAGCATCTCCCCGAGTCAATCGCTCCCCCGGGTTTAATGGTGGCCCGGACCGGATGACAGGCCGGTTCCCGGTTCGACCGGTTCGACAGGCCGGTCCGGTCCGGTTTTCAGTACCATGAAGAATACAGAGGGTTTCATTTTTCTAGAGAGATTCTGAATGGAGTGAGGGAGAATAATTGACAGGAATGAGGAAAGGGAATAGAATAATGAAATTAACATTAAAAAAAAGTAAACGACTGCGTTTAGGCTTTTTTTGGGAGGGGGAATCAGATCGGGTTGACCCACATGGACCGTCAGGTCGCCCGAGTTTTGACCGGGCCGTCTCACCCCTGGGTTAGCAAGGGTTTGATTACTATGCCTGTAATTGTTGGTTACGACTTACCAGTGTAGTGTATGCAATCCCTAAAAAAGCACCTTTTTAAGGTCAAACCAATGTTTCAAAATTAAGATAGATATACACCATCAACTTTTTCAGAATAGCTTTTAATTGTCAAAACCTAGGTTTCAATTAAGCCAGATAAACACTCACAGCTTTTTTAGAATAACTTTTTAGCCTGAAAACCTAGGTTTGGTGCAGGAAACCTAGATTTTGGTTGAAGCTATTCCTCGGAATCTATTCTCTCAAAAGTATTTTTTCAGAAGCTATTCTGATAAAACCAAGGTTTCCTGCCCCAAATCTAGATTTTCAGGCGAAAAAGCTATTATGAAAAAGTTGTGAATATTTGTTTGGCTTAACTGAAACCTAGGTTTTAAAAGTTAAAAACTATTTTAGAAAAGTTGAGGGTATTTGGGTAATTTTATTTGTAAACCTAGGTTTGACCCATAAAAATGCTTTTTAATTTTTTATTAGTGGTTGCCAAACAGCCACCTGATACGTGTCAAGGCAAAGCCATATCACATCACGTGCGTTTGTGTGTGTGTCTTTTTTTGCCTCTTCCTGCGATCAATTCTAAATCAAAATTAGATTTTTGGATCATGGACTGTGAATTTTATTCGGTCACCATCCAAGGCAATACATAGCCCATTTCCCTCTCACTTCGTGGGCCAAATCAAACATGCCAATATTACTACCCAATCTGATTGTTAACTTCCGTCACCCTCCCAAAAAACAAGATGCGCAAGTACGATTCGTTTTTGGAATGAAATTCACAAAGTACGATGACTCTAGCCGCCTTAGTTAAATGGCGTGCTTTTTCATAAGTTTACATACATAGATATATATTGAAAAATTAAATGTATATCATGCATAATATACTCCCTGCTATTTTTTTAGATAATTCAAGTTGATAAGAAAAAATGTTTTGTGATTAAATTATCTCATCTCAACAAGGAAAAAAGCCCACACACCCCAGTACAAAAAGGAGGATGATGTTGTGGATCAACAGTGAAATTACCTTCTAGGGTGGATATATACATATAGCTAGAAAGGGGATATATTACTTTCTTCGACGACTTCTTCATAAGTGCAACTTCTTTACCCATGAACGGATGAATCAAGCTGGAATAATCTATTCTTTTTTTCCTGGACAAACCTTAATTTATCCCTTTTCTCGGACAAAAAGGTTGGAATAATTTATTTATTCTTTGCCTTTTCTTGGTAATTCATGAAACAGTACATTAAAATATATAAAGATCCTCAATAGGCATGACACACGAAACGCTCATTGATATACATTAATTCTTCTTCCCATAATTATATATCTCCCCTTCATGTCAAACTCCTCAAACCCTCAATTGCAGCCTCCTGAAAGTAGCCAAACTTCAGGAACCAATCCCCAAAATGGCTACCACAAAATCACTTTTGGAGAAGTATTATTACAACTTTATGGTCTCCAAGTAATTCTTGTTCTCCAACTTTTCAAATATGGTTTGGTCAAAACGTGTATCCTTTGTTGACCCCAGGGCGTATATTGTTCTTCTCCTTCAGCCTAATAAGCTCCTTGTTAGCTTTTGCTAGCTTCTCGGAGACTGAGTTCTACAAATCAATCCATTATGGTAGCCAGCTTCTCTTTGTGGCTGCATTATTATGGCACACTCTCTGGCTCATTTTCATTCTGTTCTTCAGATTCTGCACTGTGTATCGCCGCTATTACGTGTTGAAATCTCTTGGAGAAATTATGGTTCTTATTCTTGTGTCTTGTTTAATGTTGGAAATCGGACACAAGAATCTGATGAATTATCATGGTTTTTCGGACGAGGTTTTGGTATTTGCAACGTGCGTTTTCTTGGATGTTGATGCAATCTGTTTGATCAACTTGGTTACGCCTGGCTATCATTTCTCTGTGTTGGAGGCCATTGTTACGTTGATGTTGCACTTGGGATGGTTGGGAAGTATTCATTTGAGAATATTTGCCATGTGTTTCGTGTTTTTTATACTGTTCGTCAAGAATTTTCAATGGCGAAACGTGGGAGATGTTCAGGATAATTTGAATGAGCAGCATCATCACTTGGTCTGGGTTGCAACTCTTGAAGCTGTTTGATCTGTAACTAGCATGTTTCTCCTTTAATTTATTGAGTTTCTATGAATAAAAAATTATAAATGCTGTGTAATATATAAAATATGTATATAATGACGTGTTAATGTTCTCCTTTTCTTTTTCTTTCTTTTTATTTTTTAATGATGTTTGATTGTAAATAATATATGGTAAACAATAAAGTGATAGTGTGTCGGAAATTTGGAATAATTTTACGTTTCTATTTAGTGCCTGTTTGGGTAACTAACAAAACCTAGGTTTTGAGTTCAAACCTAGGTTTAAAAAAAGATAAGCTAAACACTTGAAAAAATGTGAAAAGCCTTTTTAGATTGGAAACTTAGGTTTTGGCCACCAAAACCTAGGTTTTGAATATTGAATAAGCTACAATTTTCCCCTTTTATACAAAATATGAGGTAAAAAAAATGCCATCATTACACATGTCATAATGATATACAAAAAATACCTTTATCCTCTCTCTTTCCCAACACATTAAACTTATGTCCTTTTTAGTAATTTATACAGAAAAAGTCATTCTCGTAACAATCATCCAAACATTCTCATTTTTATAAAAGCTATTTTTTTAGAAAAGTGATTTTTTCAACTTTTTCCCCAGAAGCTATTCTCTAAAAGCTCATCCAAACATACTACTACTTTTTTCAGCTTTTACGCTAAGTACGAAGCAGAAATATATCATCATTACACATGTCATATTGAAATATCGAAAATGCCCTTATCCTCTCTCTTTCCCAACACATTAAACTTATGTCATTTTTAGTAATTTACACATAGAAAAAGTCATTCTCACAACAACCATCCAAACACTCTCATTTCATCAAAAGCCATTTTTTTCAGTTTTTTTCAGTTTTTTCAAAAAAACTGAAAAAAACACTTTTTAAGCTTTTTTCTTATAAGCTAATCCAAATAGGCCTTTAGTCTTGTATTGAATATGACTTTTCTTGTATGTTTTAATTTTGGGTACCCAGTAATCCGTAAAAGTTAAATTGTTTAACATGGCAAATTAACATCAATCGAAGTCACTTCGCCCGATCTGCAATTTTTTCTTTTTTGACATTTCCGTTAGTATAGTTGAAAAAAAAATCTTTTTGAATCGAGTTAGCTTAATCACCACTCAATGTAACATTATGTATATTGCATGTCTGATTAATCAGTGTTAATTTAAGGCAAATATATCGGCATCTTTTTAGTCTATGTACCTTACATCGCTGCATTATTTCAGTTCTGGAAGAACATGTGGGTTAGTCTTATTAGCTTCTTCCCCAAGCTGTACACATACATACGCGCCAAAGATGAGGAAACAACCCATCAGTGAAAATTTTGCAATTGATATCCTAAAAAGGCATGATGTAATTAGAAAATGGAGTGACCATATGATCCTTGACGTTACTCAAGCGAAGAGGAATAATATGTGAGAAATTAATATTTGGTAAACATTAATTTGCCTAATCTTTAGGCTAATTATTAAACGATTCCTCATCATGATATGATGCTTTGTAATTCTGAACAATGCACCTTGATTCTTTTCCCTCAGTAATTGATAACCAATAACAGAAGCCTTTGAATATACCTGCCTTCATAGCCTAAGCTGCGTCAAATACAGAGAGCACGCTGAAAAGGGTTCAAGAATCTTTGAAAGCAATATATGTATATATAAACCCCATTAAACGCTGCAATCTCTCACACAACACAATCCATTTTTGAGCCAAACACCCTCTGCGACAAAATAAGCTTGGCCTTCAGTAGTAATAAGCTACCATGTTGATGATGAGCAAAAAGATCTAAATTGGAGTTTCGGAATGGATGGCTTTGGGAATTGCTACACTCCATGAAATAGCAACATGACCACTAGGATGGTCATGGAGTTCAAAGAGGAAGATTGGAACCAAAAGCTTGATGTTATCTCTTCTTTTGAAGACCTCAATGCATATATTTTGGTTCCGCCATAAATTTTGCGAGCTCATTTTTTGTGCCAATAAGCAGGTATTTCAAGGGGACTGAGTTCTACAAATCAAGTGAAATGACCTGCATGCCAAATATCTTCCTCATGCATGAAATCTCTCTTTCAACCAGAAATGGTGAAGATTGATTCTTGCACTCGATACTCTCTCACACGGTGAAAGCCAATGGAGACATGTACACAAATCTTCATGTTGTGTACATGATGATACGTGTACCATTGTTTGTGGCCCTACTCCACTCCTACGTGTACATACCATTAGCCACTTACAAGTTACTACTCATTTTTGTACATTATGGGCAATTAAATTATTAAATATGTCTTGAATGGATAAGATTTTTTAAATTTGTCCTTATTAATTTTTGGGTTAATAAAACTTTTAGTCCTTAAACTTTCATTCAATTCGATTTTGGTCGCTGAACTTTAAAATCGGTGATTTGGATCCTTGAACTTTCGGTTAATTTTGATCTTGGCCTCTGAATTTTAAAATTGGTAGTTTTGACCCTTGAACTTTTGGTCAAATTTGATAATTTTTGAACTTTCAGTCAATTTTGGTTTTGGTCCTTCAACTTTAAAAAAACTTAAAAAATCAAAGACCAATGGTCATAAATGTTACAAAATTTAGGGATAAAAACCACCAATATAAAGTTCAGGGACTAAAACCAAAATTGACTGAAAGTTTAAGGATCAAACAACCGATTTTGAAGTTCATTGATCAAAACCAAAATTAAGTGAAAGTTCAAAGACAAAAAGCTATATTAACCCTTAATTTTTTTTATACATTTACAAATCATTCCGTATCTTTTCAAGATAAATTAAATGAGGGTAAAATAAAAAAAAAAATTTCACTGCTAACCTCCAAAACTTATATATTGAACTAAACTTTTTTTTATAAGTGATTTATAATAGATATTAGAGTGGTAAATGATATTGAAAGTTAATGTAAAATAGTGTAAATGTTAATAACAGATATTATTTTAAGTTAGTAAAGCTGCGATTCATATTTTAGAGTTACATTTGTAGCAAATGCAAGACTTCTTCGGTGGTACCAATAAATACTCTTTTTTTATCCTCTTTGAGGCATGGCTGAGTTGTTTTGGAGGTATGATGTTTCGCTCGTTAAATATTTTTTTGAAAACAATTAATGCAGATTGACCAACGAATCCCCCAAACTAAAAGCATGTAATTAGATACTACTACTTAATATTTCCTTGGTCCTCGCCTAGGGAAAAGGCATATATGGAAAAAGAATACATCACTTTTCAATCTTCTTTGCTAGAAATGTAAGCTATGAATCCACATCAAGGTGAGGAAAAGATTGAGTAATCAGAAGTCATCTTTTTTGGACAAATCCCCTTTATTCCATTCCTTCAATTGCTGATGTGGAATAATTATAAAAGCTTCGGATAATTCCTTCAATTGTTGTGAATGCAAGACTTCTTCAGTGGTCACAATAAATACTCTGTTTTTGGATAATCTTTGGGGTATTGTTAGGTTTCTCTCATCATCATTTTTTCTTCTAATCCCTCATCATTACATCATCGACGTTTGATTGACATAATTAATGGTTTAGATTTGATAATGAGTAAATTAAAAGAAATACTGTATAAAAATAAATAAATAAATTTAAACTACTAAGATTAAATCTGGATTGTTTACCGTATAATGATATAATAAAATAATAAAAATGATAGTATTTAAAATATTCAATCTTAACTATTCATTAGTCAATCTAATGGTATTGATGGAATGAGAAAAAAAAATGATGAAGAGAGAATCTTCTTCCGTTTTGGAGGTATGATGTTTCGCTCGTGAAATATTTTTTTGAAACAATTAATGCATATTGACCAACAAATCGCCAAACTAAAAGCATGTAATTAGATACTCCCTCTGGTTTTTATTATAAGGCACCAACTAACAAAATTTTTGGTCCCAAATATAAGGCACCAACCGCCGCATTAATTGCTTTTTCCCTACTTTACCCTTTTCATAAATGAATGTTCAGAGTTGAAAATGTTAATTTATATCATTTAATGAGGGGGTGAAATTGGAAAAAATGGTCAATTAAGCCTAAATTTAAAGACCCAACTACCATTCCTTAGTTTATGAGAATAGGTAGTTGGTGCTTTATAATAAGGATCAGAGAGAGTAGTAATAGTTGCTTGGTCGCCCAGGGAAAAGGCATATATGTAGCAAGAATATATCACTTTTCAATCTTCTTTGCCAGAAATCTAAGCTATGAATCCACATCAAGGCGAGGAAAAGATTGAGTAATCAGAAGTGATCTTTTTTGGACAGATCTCCTTTATTCCACTCCTTCAATTGTTGATATGGAATAATTATAAAAGCTTCGGGTACACATCCCTTAATAGTGGGTTTTTTTGGGGCCTGAATTCATAGTGGCGGTTTTAGGTCACACACAGTTCATGTGGAAATGGAAATCGCATGTTTTGAAGCCTGGAACCATTATAAAGGCTCCTCATACTGATTTTATTTCTCTCACTGCATACTCATCCAAAGTCATACACACCCTAGGAACAAACTTAAATGCACCCAACGTAACCCTCTGCTTTTGCAAACAGATGTAGCTTTTGGAATGGGCGGCTTTGTGAATTTGTGTATTGTCCAAACTATGAGTAGTCATTATATGAACTCTAATTGCGGAGGCAATGTATCCGAACCCAGAGCCAAAAGGCAAAAGCTCTCCTTAATGACGCCATGCGTATATTATGGTTTCTTTTAATAGAATAATAGGTGTTGGCTTATGTTGACCTCTCCCATAATATAGGTCATTTTAATCGAATTACAGTTTTCTAAAAAACAGTTAAAATTAGTTAAAAAATAATAAATATGTAGAAAATAAAATTTTGATTCCAAAAATGCCCTTATTTATGAAAAATTAGAATTAGAGTAATAATAAAAACAAAGAAAAAGAATGTATGGGGGATAAATGATGTGAGAGAGAATAAAAACACATTTATCATAATTTCGACTTACCGTTTTAAATAACTCATTGATTAAAGGCAATATTGAAAAATAAAATATGATAGGCTCCATAATTTCATGTATTCAATCATATTTTCCCCATACTTGTACATGATTTTGAGGGTATAGCTTTTAAAAGTATACAAAAACTCATTAAAAAAAAAGATGAACAAAGAAACACTTGCATTGGTGTGAAATTTTGGAGCTAAATGAGTGGAAAGAGCAAAGAAAGACCCGGAGCAACAAAAAGGAAACAAATGATTTGGAGAATCAATTAAAGGAACTAAGAGGAGCTGAAAAGAATATCAAGGCCACGGTGAGTGACCCTCGAAGCTGTGCATTTTTATTAATTCAGTGGGATTTCAAAGCTTTATACCTAGGGTTTCGAGCCACAACAAACACACTTCATTCTTGAGACAATTTTTTGGGTTTTTGAGCTAGTAGAGAGAGCTTGGAGGTGCTTGGGGAGATTAGAGATTGGATTGGGAGAAGATTAAAGAGATTTGAGCTTCTTCTTTCTTGGTTTTCATTCTTTCTCCTTTTTCTCTTCATTATTCTGCAATGGATCATTGTTCAGTTTTTGTTTTTGTTTTAGTTTCACTTAGGTGTAACTAAGACCCATTTCTAGGATTACTGTGAACCATTTTATGGATTAAACTATATATTTCCCTCTTTTTATATGAATGAAATATATGCGTGGATCTTCATCTTGCTCTTTCTTCTTCAAGTGATTGATCACCACTTACTTTGTTAAATGAAATATGGTTTGAGAAAGTTTATTTTGTTATAGAACTTGGATGAATTATGTTGGGCTTGAAATTTACAGTTTTAAATGGATAGTTAATTGGTAACGTAGAGATATAGTTACTAACCTAACATTGTCAATAGGAGGTTGGTTAGGTATTATAACTTGCATTAATTGTGGTAAGAGATTGTACAATTAATGCAAGTATAAATTTGATTTTAACTTGAGAAAGCTTTTTCAAATACAAAAGAACCTTAGACTCATACATAGTTTTATTATGACGCTAAAAAAGAAGGAATTTAATTAGTTCATGAAGTAAAATAGGGATAAGTAGCTCTACGCCTTTCTCATATTTGATTAAGTGTGTTTACAACCATTTTTCCATTTTACAATCATTTGCAAGTCAATTTTTCTTTGAACTAAATTTATGGAAATTTTTACTACTCTTTTCCAATTAAGAACTTAATTAGCACTAATTAATTTACTTAAATCACAATCCTTGCGAAATGACATTTTTTCTATACTACAAATTTTTCTTGACAACCCCGTTCGCTTACAGTAAAGACCGCAAATGGTCGATAAGTCAAAACACATTTATTATTCATACCAATTCAAATAGGATTTTATATTTTAGGACAAAGTCATTAAAAAAAGACCTTATAATGCGATGGTGGGATTATTATGTAATCTTAATTAGGATTAGTTTAGTTAGTTAGTTAGATAGAGTTAGGTTTAGTAATTACCTAGCTAATTCGAGTTGGACTTAGTCCCAACGGGTTAATTAACTAATGGGCTTCAAATATGGGCTTTGGTTAATAATAATTAGGGGTGTGAGTTGGGCTTAATCCTAATGACCTAATTACTATTCTCTATTGTCCTAAATATATGACCTCTTTAGGGAGATAGTCTGGGTCCTAAATATTGGATCCAATCCTAATTTTTGTCCTTTTATTTTTAAAATTACCCTCAATGATGCCCCTTAACAATAATCAAGTAAGAGAGGGGAGGGGGAGTCAAAGAATATGATCGAAGTATTTTGGGAAAAGCATGTCATATGAACTAACTTAATTAACATTCTTAAACTAATCAAATTAGATAAATATATCTTATATTTCGAATCGAATGAAGTATTGTTTAAGTAGCCTGGCCTATATAACATGTCTTTTCCTAATTATACAATCAGATTTGCATATTGATGAATACAGAATTTCCCTTGCTCTTCTCTGTCTCTCGTGATCTCTCTTCTCTATGGCCCTATCCTCTTTGTTTCTTTCTCTATTTCTTGAATCCTCTACCTTTCAAATCTGCATTTCTACTTTCTTCTTCCTAATTCTTCAGTCAGAATTACAATCATACATCACGTTTAATTTTGTATAAGGGAATAATTTTGCTAGATTGAATTGTACAAGTCCGGTGGGATGACTTCTTTATATTTGTGTGTAAATGGCATATACAAATCACAGTTCTAATTTTCATCAAGCATAGTGTCAGTCCATTCATAAGGACTTTGTTTAGTAAGATTCCAATCTTCTTATTGATTTTAACATCCTAAAATATATGCTAAGAAGAAAGTAAAGCCTGAGAATTTCACTTCCCCAATTCCCTCCTTCTTTCCCCTTGTTTCCGCACTAAAGGTCTGCTTGGATGGGAGGAAAATTTGAGAGGAAAGAAAGTGGGAGGAAAGAAAGCATGGAGGAGAGAAAACTGGGAAGAAAATATAATCACCCATCTTGCTTGGATGGATGAAGGAAAACTGAGAGGAAAGAAAATGAGAAAATGTCAGAATGACTAAAATACCCTTCTTATGAACACTTAGCCAAAAACCAAATATTTTAGCAAAGAGATTTATTTTTCTGAGTAAAAAAGTGGAACATCTTTTGAAATTAAATTAAATACAAGGAAATAAATATAATGATATATCATATAATATAAATATAATGATAATCCAACAATAATACTTTTAATAAGAAAAAGCTGAAATTGCACTGTTTTACTTAAATATTTACTCAGTTATAGGTAAATATATAGTCTTAAACAATTTTATATTATTAGCTATTAACGGGCACGGGAGTAATTTTGTCTGACTTATGCTATATCTTAAACAATTTTATATTATTAGCTATTGACGGGAGTAATTTTGTGGATGGAGGAGATAAGAGTGTGGTCTGGGCGCACGAGAAAGATGAGAACACGGGAAGGCCAGCCAGGGCAGACTTGGAATGAAATATTATGGGAGAAAATCTTCCCACTTGTGGAGGGAAAATTTGGGGGGGAATGGGATGTGGGACCCACCCCATTTTCTCTCCTATTTTCTTTCCTTCCCATCCATACAGGGGAAAACTTATTTCCCCCACCCATTTTCCTCCCTATTTTTCCTTCCCTCCCCATTTTCCTCCCATCAAAGCAGACCTAAAGTAGGATTTTAGGAGGGTTAGTGATGGTGAGGGTGTGAGAAATATTAACA